>CM075663.1:35349687-45349687 GCA_037954105.1 Canavalia gladiata
CACTCTACAGACAGATATTCTCTACTTATTTTCTAAAGTCAAAGACCTGTCGTTCAAAAAATGTCCATCAATTTCTTTTATCTTATTTAAATTAATCGTATTATATATAACATTTTTTTATTGTGATTAATAAAGGTTTTTTGTTACATAAGAAGAATATATTATAAAGATAGAAAAAAAAAAGAGAATAATATAGAGTTCAGTAAATATCTAATCAAAAGAATAACAAGAGTGTATAGTTTTTACTAATATGATAAAGTATTTATATTTAATTCATATATTTATTTTAAATAGTTAAACATAAATTTGTGTTATTAAGACTATTCTTCTTTAAATTTGTAAATATTAAATGTTTAGTAATTTACATTTTTAAACTTTAGTTGGATCAAACTTTAGTTGGATCGATTTTCTAATGAAAATATGTGCATAAGTTCTTAGACCATTTAACAGACGTAGGATTTTACTAAAAAAAAAAGTAATAATTATTTTATAAAATTATATCTTTATTCCGATTCATTATAGAAGAAAGAGAAGAAATTAAGGATATTCAAACATGTAATTATTATATTGCAGTTATTGAATAGATTTTTCAATCTACCATTTATTTTATTGTGTATCCATATTAATTAAAAATGTTTACTTAAACTTTTTTTTCTTCATTTATCTTTTTCATGTTCAGATTTAAAGCTATAAATGAAAAAATTAAAAATAATATTATTTTTAACATTTATATAAACATACAAATAAAAATAAGATATATATCTTCCTATAAATATATAAATAAGAACAGAAATAATATAAAAGTGAATAAATATTTTTTTAAATAGAACCTTGTGATATTAAATGTTTTAAAATCAATTTTCATTAAAAAAATATTATTGTAACGATTTTTAAAAATAAATAATAATAGTTTTATTTTTCAATTCTTACAAAAATAAATTTTCAAAGATTATATATTAAAATATATTTTAGTGATTTAAAACTTTTTTAGTATTTAAAGATTGAGATTTTCAAAACTCAATTTCAAAAGTTATGTTATTAACTTTAGCCTTTTTTTATAATTTTTTTCTTATGATTAATTCATGAAAAGATATATAACACAATTCGTTTCAATAGTCAAAAAATAAATTATAAAAAAATTATTTTTTAACAAATAAATCATAATATAAAAAAGTTTTTTTTCTAACATCAGAAGCATAATATAAAGACAGAGGAATTAAGTGAATAATATAAAATTAAGAAAATATCTAATTAAAAGAACAATCAAATGTATTGTTTACTAATATTTCAAAAATTTATATTTATTTTAAATAGTTAAGCATAAATTTTTGTTATTAAAATTTCTAAAAACACTATTCTTCTTTAAATTTATAAGCATTAAATATTTAGTAACTTGCATTTTAGCCTTTAATTGGATAGGTTTTCTAATAAAAATATGTAGATAAGCTTTTAGAACATTTAAAAGAAATAGTTTTTTTAAAAAAAGTAATAATTATTTTATAAACTATTATCTTTATTCTTATTCCTTAGTAAAAAAAAATAACAGTTAAGAATATTAATAAATGTAATGATTATATTGTTGTTATTGAATAAAGCTTTCAATTTATCATTTATTTTATTGTGTATCTACATATTAATTTAAAAATGGTTTACTTAAATACATTTTATTTCATTGTTTGTTTACTTTTGTTTAAATTAAACATATCAATGAAAATTTTAAAAAATATTATTTTTAACTTTTATATGAACATATAAAAATAAAATATATTTTCTCTCCATGTAAATACATTAATAGTATAAAAGTGAAATAAATATTCTTTATCAAATAAAACCTTGTCACATTTAAATTTTTAAAATCAACTCTAAATTAAGGTTGATATTCCCAAAAAACAGTAATTTTACTAATATGTTAAAAGATTCTTATTTATTTTAAATAGTTAAACAAATATTTATGTTATTAAATTTTATTAAAATATTTCTATCCTTTAAATTTGTAAGTATTAAATGTTTAGGAATTTATATTTTAACCTTTAGTTTCTTCGATTTCCTAATGAAAATATTTACATAAGTTCTTATAACATTTGAAAGAGGTAGGTTTTTTATATAAAATATTTTTTAATAATATTTTTAAAAAATAAATAGTGATGAGTTTAATTTTCATCAATTTTTTTCTCATAAATCTATAATCATTAAAAAAAATAATTCATCAATAAATATTTTAATAACAATTCAAAATAATTCGTTAAAAAGTATTTTAATAGTAATTTGAACAATATAATTTTTAAAATTTAATATGTTTTTTGTTATTGAATATATTTTTTTATCAATTTTTATAACTGTCAAAAATAATTATTAAATTTTTTTAGTATTTATTAAAAATATAATTATTTTATAATAATATTATCTTTATTCTTATACATTGACCAAGAAAAAAAAAGAGAATTAAGCACATTAAGAAATTAATGGTTGTATTTTAATTATTTAATAAAATGTTCAATTTACCTTTTATATTTATCTTCATATTAATTAAATTTTTTTAATTTAAATACATTTTATTTTCTTTCTTCATTTACGTTTTTTTTTCTAGATTAAAAGGTATCAATGAAAACTATAAAATAATAGTTTTTTCAACTTTTATATAGACATATAAATAAATATAAGATATAATTTTTCTCTGTAAGTGTATAAATGAGAACATAAATAGTATAAAAGCAAAAATAAATATTTTTTTCAACTAAAACCTTGTAATTTTCTTAATTTTTATATTGAGTGTACATATTCTAAATTAATTATTTCTCAAGACAGTTTAAGTATTATTATAATATATATATTATAAATAAATATTTGTCAAAAACTCACCAAATATTAATTACTACTAATTCTGTGTATAAATTGAACTCCTCCCTACCCTGGCAAGTAGGCATTTTGTTGGTTGCAATCTACCCATAAATTTACAAAATTAAAAAAATGAAATTCTTTTATCTTTTTTCAATCTTCCTTCTCATTCTTTCCATTGGTTTTGGTATGCATTACTTCACAAGTTCATAAAACTTGGTTTCAACTTGTATGGTAAAATCTTATAATTTTGATTTTTTAATAATATTTTAAGTGAATATATATTCTTTGATGCAGGAGTGAATGCACAAACTTGTCCTACCATATATCCGGACGGTGATTGTAGTAAGAAAGGTGCTTGTGATGCTGCGTGCAAGTTCTTTTATCAATCCTCTTGGAGTTTGTGACAAAACGGGGCAATGCATTTGCTTTCACAAGTGTTGAAGAATTACTGTCTATGACAATCACAATCACAATCATAATGTACACATTGTTGTGAACATGTTATATGCATAAGATAGTGAATTTGAATAAAAACAAAATAAAGTGGTTGCGTTATTTTAAAACCATTCCATGAACTTTTCAAAGTTTCACCTTTTATACTTTATAAAAATTCATACTCTAAAATTTAGGTCCAGTTGTTTATCAGTAATCACATGTAAAATATATATTACAATGATTATTTAATAGATAAAGGATTTAAAACTAAAAATATTTTTAAAAGTTTTTTATTTTAATTCTCTTAATTTTTTTAAAAGTTTTTTGGTATTTATATTTAAATAATTTAAGTTTCTTTTTTATATTTTTACATAGTGTAACCACATAATTAATCAACGTATTACAATTTCTTTGTTAGCTATATTATCATTTAATGGTCACTAAAATTAAAAAATATTGATTTCAAAAGAAAAAATTAGGAATTAAAATTTTAAAAAATAAAAATAAAAATTTATGCTAAAGAAAAAACTTAAACATAATAAATATAACATGCATTGTTGGTATACTTTTTTTAATCAAAATTAACATCTCAATTTATTTAGAAACTAAAAATTCACAGCCATTACTAAGATTAAGTAATGATTTGGATTAAAAGTAGATACCAATACAATGATAAGTTTTGTTTGAGGTTGTTATTTGATATTCACAAACAACGCCCATAAAACTCCATCTACTTATTAACCTCAACCCTCTTGCTTTTTTTTCTTCTCTTTTTTTTATAATTAATTCTTATATATATATATATATATATCATAATTTATATCAATAATTAAAAAATATTTGAATTATTACAATTTGGTTCTCTTAAATTTATAAATATTTTAACACCTTTTTCCATATCATATCATCTCATAGTTAAAAGTTAAAAAGTAGATAGTGTTTTCTAAAATTAATCACAAGAAATTCATCTATTTTGTTTTTCTATCTTTTCTTTGATTGGTTTTGGTATATATTTCTTCCAAAATTCATGGTATTAATGTCACGACTCACAAGTAAATATATACCTTGACGCGTATTGCCTTGACGAGGGCGCTTATAACTTTGAATATTTATTCCTTTCTAACAAAGGGAATATGTTTAAATCCATGGGACTTACATATTTTCAATATAGGGAAAACTCAAAGCTAACACATATATTAATTTTTTAAAAAAGATTACTATTTTTAATATTTTTAATTGATTTTCTGAATATATATATATATTATAGTAATGTTCTTCTTTGACAGCTTGTTCTTTGATATGCATAAATAAGGTCCATATTCATTTGTTTTGTTAACATTAGTTTTTTTTCTAATTATAAAGAAATTCAATCTATCACATTTATTTTATTATGTATCTACATATTAATTAAAAAATTGTTCACTTAAATATATTTTTTATTTTTTATTTTCTTTTTTTATTTATTTTTTAGATTAAATTAATGAAAAATAAAAAATGATATTATTTTTAACTTTTATATGAACATATAAAAAAATAAAAAATATTTTCTCTACGTACATATATAAATAAGAACACAAATAATATTAAAGTTAAATAAGTCAAAGAAAACCTCGTCACAATTAGAGTTTTAAAATCAATTCCAGACAGATATTTTTTACTTATTTTCTAAAGCTAAAGATCTATCGTTAAAAAAAATGCCTATAAATTTCTTTTATCTGATTAAATTAGTCTTAACAGCTAAATTACAAATCATAATAAAAAGTTTTTCTTTTTAATATCAGAAGAATATATTATAAAAATAAAAAAAATTAAAAAAATAATATAGAAATCAATAAATATCTAATCAAAAGAATAACCAAAATGTATATTTTTTACTAATATGTTACAATATTTATATTTAATCCATATATTTATTTTAAATATTTAAACATAAATTTATATTATTAAAATTGGTTAAAACACTGTTCTTCTTTAAATTTGTAAGCAGTAAATGTTTAATAATTTACATTTTAACCTTGAATAGACTCATGTACATCAGTTCTTACAACATTTAAAAGACCTAGGATTTTATTAAAATAATAATTATTTTATAAAATTATTATCTTTATGCTTGTTCATCACAGAACAAAAGAGAAAAAATTAAATTATTAAAACATGTAATTATTATATTGTAATTATTAAATAATTCTTAATTATAAATATATAATTTAAAACAGAAACAATATAAAAGTGAAATAAATATTTTTTTTTAAATAAAACCTTGTGATACTAAATGTTCTAAAATCAACCTTCGTTAAAACAAACTTTGCCATGACGATTTTAAAAATAAACAACGTTAGTTTCAACCTTCAACTCTTGTACTAATAAATATATGTTTATCAAAGATTATGTATATTTTAGTGACTGGAAACTTGTTTTCTAGTATTTAAGGATTGAAATTTTTAAAACTTATTTTCAAAAGTTAAAAGACTTTCCGTTTAAAAAATATCTATAAAATTTCATCTATGTTATTAACTTTAGCCTTTTGCTGTATAATTTTTTTTTCTTATGATGAGAAGATATATAACACAATTCATTTCAATAGTCAAAAAATAAATCAGAGTAAAAAAAAAAAGTTCTCTTGTAACATCATAAGCATATTATAAAGATAGAGAAATTATGTGAATAATATACAGTTAAGAAAATATCTAATTAAAAGAACAATAAAAATGTATTTTATACTAATATGTCAAAAGTTCATATTTATTTTAAATAATTAAACATAAATTTGTGTTATTAAAATTCCTAAAATCACTATTCTTCTTTAAATTTATAAACATTAACTATTTAGTAACTTACATTTTAGCCTTTAATTGGATCGGTTTTCTAATGAAAAGATGTACTTAAGTTCTTAGAACATTTAAAAGAGATAGGTTTTTTTTTTTTGAAAAAAAGTAATAATTATTTTATAAAAATATTATCTTTATTCTTATTAATTCTTGAAGAAAAAGAAAAGTTAAGAATATAAAAAAAATGTAACGATTACATTGTTGTTATTGAATAAAATTTTCAATTTATCACTTATTTTATTGTGTATATACATGTTAATTAAAAAATGGTTTACTAATACATTTTTTTCATATATTTATTTTTGTTTAAATTAATCTTATCAATAAAAATGAAAAGAAATATTATTTTCAACTTTTATATGAACATATAAATAAAATATACTTTCTCTCTATATAAATATATAAATAGTATAAAATGAAATAAATATTTTTTATCAAATAAAACCTTGTCACATTTAAATTTTTAAAATCAACTCTAAATTAAGGTTGATATTCTCGAAACTCATTTTCCAAAGTTAAATGACTTGACGTTTAAAAAATGCTCATAAAATTTCAATTCTTATTAACATCATATTTTTGTGTATAACAATTTTTTCTGTGACAAAACTAGCTTGGGAAATCATAATATATATATATATATATAAACATTAGAAAAATATATTATCGAGATATAAATGAGTTAAGGAAATAATACAGAATTACAAAAAATGTAATTAGAAGAATAGTCAAAGTGTATGTTTTTTTACTAATATGTTAAAAGATTCTTATTTATTTTAAATAGTTAAACAAATATTTGTATTATTAAATTTCATCAAAGTACTACTATTCTTTAAATTTGTAAGTATTAAATGTTTGGCAATTTACATTTTAACCTTTGGTTGCTTCGATTTCCTAATGAAAATATTTACATAAGTTCTTATAACATTTAAAAATAGGTAGGTTTTTTTATATTATTTTTTTAATAATACTTTTAAAAGATAAATAATGATAATTTTTATTTTTATTAAATTTTTTTATATAAATCTATAATAATTAAAAGAAATAATTCATCAAAAAATATTTTAATAACAGTTGAATAGTATAATTATTAAAATTTAATATTTTTTATGTGAATTTAATATATATTTTTATCAATTTATATAATTATTAAAATATATTTTTTAGTGTTTATTAAAATATAATTATTTTATAACAATATTTTTTGTTATTCATTGACGAAGAAACAAAGGAAATTAAGTATTAAGACATTAATGATTATATTGTAACTATTTAATAAAATTTTCAATTTACCATTTATATTTATTTTCATATTAATTAAAAAATTGTTAACTTAAATACATTTTATTTTTATTTTCTTTTTTTTATTTATGTTTCTTTTCTAGATTAAGAGCTATCAATGAAAACTGACAAATTATACTTATTTCAACTTTTATATGTACATATAAATAAATATAAGATATAATTTTTCTCTGTAGGTACATAAATGAGAATATAAATAATATAAAAGTAAAATAAATATTTTTTTTCAACCAAAAGCTTGTCCATGTAACGTTTTAAAATCAACTCTAAAGAATGATATTCGCAAAACTCATTTTGTAAAAGGAAAGAACTTTTTTTTCAAAAAAAAAATAATTTTAATGTTAATTAGTTTTTTTAATTTTTATACTGAATGTATATATTTTAAATTAATTATTTCTCAAGACAATTTAAGTATTATTATAATATATATTATAAATAAATATTTGTCAAAAACTCATCAAATATTAATTACTATTAATCACAGTTTGATTAAAAAGTTAAATGTCTTTTAAAAAAATAATATAATTTCTAATTTCTCGTGTATAAATTGAGCTCCTCTCTACCATGGGCAACTACAATTAGGCATTTTGTGGGTTACAATCTAAGCGCCGATTTCACAAAATTAAGAAAATGAAATTTCTTTATCTTTTTTCAATCTTTCTTCTCATTCTTTCCATTAATTTTGGTATGCATTACTTTTCACAAATTCATAAAATTTGGTTCCAACTTGTATGATAAAATTTTACAATTTTAATTTCTTGATTAATGTTTTAAGTGAATATATATTCTTTAATGCAGGAGGGAATGCACAAACTTGCCCTACAATATATCCAAAAGGTGATTGTATTAAGAAGGGTGCTTGTGATGCTTCCTGCAAATTCTTTTATCAATCCTCTGCAGTTGGACTGTGTGATAAAACGGGGCAATGCATTTGCTTTCACAAGTGTTGAAGAATTATTGTCTATTACAACCACAATGTGTGAACATGTTACATGTATAAGGCATGTTGAATTTGAATAAAAGCAAAATAAAGTGGTTGCGTTATTTTAAAATCATTCCATGAAATTTCTTAGGTTTGACCTTGGAACTATTATATATTTGTACTATCATTCTTCTGTATTTTATGAAATTTAGGTTTACTTGTTGTTTATCAACAATCACGTAAAACATATATTAAAATTAATCAATAAATAAGGAATCAATACAATGCACACTTAGTAATACAGATTTGATTCTCTAAAGTTTTTAGTGGAATCGTCATCTGTCGCAACTGTAATTACAACGAGATGACGAACTCGCTAAAAATTTAAAAAGAACTTTAATTGATTACGTGGAGTCATCACCAAATTTTTATTTAAGGGAAAAAGTTTAGAAAAAACTCTAACTTGAGGAAAAATCTAGGTTCGGGAGTCGATTATGAGTAAGGAAAGTGTTAAACACTCTACTCCTACTCGTCCATTCCGAAGGATAGAACCCTTAAACTGAGTATGCGATTTTTGATGTTTTTAAAAACTGTTTGATTCCTTTAGTTTAAAATGAAAATGAATAGGTTGGTGGAAGATAGCCTGATAGGACTTGATCCTGCTCTTACGTATTCCGTATTCCCTCGTGCAATAGGTAACTCAAGGCTTACGTAGTTCTGGTTTGAAGGTTTGACCTTCGAAGGTGTTTGAACAAAAGAGAGTATTTCAAAAAATATTTTTTTAAAGAAAATCCTTAGTCCATATATACACAGGATCCAAGGTGAACGAGGGTTGTACTGGAATCCATATGAATCTCTAAACATCTAACATCTAACAGTAGTGAAACCGTCATTTCTTATTTAGAGCCCATCGCGTGAGACTAAGTATTCCAAGACGAAGTTTTTTTTTTCTAAAATTATTTAAAAAGGATTTTTAGTCCACATATATAGAGGGTCCAAGACAGCTAAGGCTGCAACCCATATGAATCCCTAAACATCGAATAACAAAATATGCTATCAGTTCGTGTTTAAAGTTCATTGGGTCAGACCTAGATGCCCAAGCACCTATATTTGATGGTATATCTAAAACATTTGCTACTATTTGAACAAAAAGATCCTTTGGTATTAAAAAATTCCAAATACTTACCTTTTCTAATTAGGTTCCATTTTCCAATCAAGTGGGGTATAACATGAGGCCTTCAAAATTTGTAAATGGTTTCTTAATTATAGTTGTTGATTATATTTTTCTAATAATCATATTGTCTTGGAGGAAGTAAAGGGGAGGCAAGTGAGCTTTCTGTTGGAATTATGGCTTCTTTTATTAGATATACTACAACTTTAACATTGATTGTTTGAGACATTGTTTGTTCTTTGTTCTAATGAATCAGCCCTACCAAAATTGCCTTTGCCTTATGCATTAATCCAATAGAGAATATCTTGAGCTCTCAGCAGTTGCCTGAGAATGCATCTATATAAATAATTGCACAAGCATATCATGCCACCGAAACACTTGTTCAGGGTTCACTTTATGCCATGCCACTGCTAAGAAAGCTCATCAATGGTAGTGATTTGTCAAGCAACTGGGATAGAAATGGAGAAGCTAATGGCATGATGCTCACCGGTGAGAGCTCAAAACATAATATGATCAATTGTACTCCCAAAAAAAGCTTATAAAGTCTCCTTTAAGGCACTTGGTTTCGTAGCATATACACACGCTTCATCCACATGGAACACATTTATTCTCACCCAGGATTGTTGATCCCTCAAGTATTTATATCTTTGTTAGTCTAAATTAAATCAAGCACACATTAATTATAGCTTTAAAGTTTAGCCCAAATGGTTAATTTGTTGAAAGATAACCTACATAGGCTTGTTGCTAATTAGATTTGGACAAAAATAATAAAGAATCCATAAACCCATTTATCCAACATGAATTTTTCTTTAAAATGACATTCAAATTATTTTCTCTAAACAATTATTTTGGATCAAATTCATCCTTCGATTTTGGATTTTTTTTAATCTTTAATTTAAGCCAAACCCAATACATCTCATAAATCAAAATTAGTAAAACTAATTCAAAGTTAATATACAAAACAAAATTTGTAAATTAAAATGTAAAACACATTTTTACTTTAATTAAAAAATATTGAAATAAAATTTAAAATTAACTCAATACCTTAATTAATTTAAAATTTTAAATATATAATATATAAATAATTTTTATGTATGCTGATCCACATATAATATTTAAAATTTATTTGAAATTGGTTTATTATTTAAATTACGTATAATATTTAAATTAAATTTTAAATTAACTTATTACCTTAATTAATTTATTAGATTAATTTACCATAATAATTAAATTAATTTTTAAATTAACTTGTTACTTAATGCCTATAATATGCAAATAAAATTTATCCAAATTACCTAACTATATTAATTTTTAAATTTATATATTTTTATTTACATATCATATTTAAATTCAATTATAAATTAATTTTAAAATTTACTTAATCCGTTAATTACTTGTTACATTAAAATTAAATTTTACATTAGATTATTATCATAATTAACTTAATACATTAATTTGATACAATATTTAAATTAATTTTAAATGAAATTATTATCTTAAATTAACCTATTATCTTAATTAACTTAAAACACTAAACCAATTATTTTAATTAACTTAAAAATCTACATCTATAATATGAAAATAAAATTTTACATATTCTAATTTATCTATAATATTTAAAATTAACTTATTACCTTAATTAATTTATTATATTATATTCATTTTCTATAATAATTTAATTAATTTATCAATCTTTACACCATGTTAAATAATATAAGAAATATATAAACTTATGTTTTTTTAATTATAAAATAATTTAAGTTTTATAATTATTTAAAAAATTTTAATCCTAAACCAAACATTATATAAATTATTTTTATAAATAAAATTTAAATATAATTTAAATATTTTATTTAAAATTAATTCTATTTAAAATAATATTTATTAATTAATAAAACACCATTTAATTGATTAAATAAATTATAGTTAATAACCTTAAAATAAATTTTATTTGTCCTCAAAATTGTTTAAATTGTACAAAATATCAATCTTCTTATCATTTCATTTCAACAAATTTAATTGCTTCTTCTTGTATTAATTTTAATATTTAAATAATATATATATATATATATATATATGTTAAAATATAATTATAACTTCATATCAAAAATTAATTTTATATAAATTTTTAAATTCTATAATAAAAAGTAAAAAATATTAATATAAAAAATATTATTTTCATTAAATGTTTATAAAATCATAATATTATTTTTTATTTATATTTAAAATCAATAATTATTTTAACAATCAATTTAATATAATAATACATAATATGACATGATTTCTATTAACATAAAATAAAATTAATAATTATTTTTAGAAACAATCTAATTCAATATCTAAATAAGGTAAAAATTATATAACTAAAATACTATTTTTCATTTATATTATTAACAAAGATTGAAATCTGAATTTTACATTATTTAATATTTAAATTACAACACTATTAATTTATTATATTAATTTTATTTTTATAAATTATTTATTAATTTATATTATGAAATAAATTTATCAATTATAATAATTGTTTAATAAAATTTAATTTTACATTGAAATATAATTTAATTAACAAAGTTTTAATTTCTTCTAACTTTTATATTTTTTAATAAATTATATCACAAGTGTATATAAAGTATTTACATCTTTTAAATAAAATATTTAAATAAATTTATATCAATTATTTAAAACTAATACAAATTAAAAAAGTTATAAATTTTAGACATCACTGTAATTTTGTATAATAAAAGATTTTTAAATAAAATAAAATAATTATATGTTAACATTTTGACTATATTAAATATATAGATCTAAATGTTGAATTTATACATATAGAGATTTCAACATATCATATTGTTTATAATATAAATTTTATATAATATTTTTTAAAAATATTATTAAAATTAATAAATAATATTGTTTCATATTTTTATAATATTTTTTTAAAAATATTACAAAATATATGATATATTATATATAGTAAATGATTGAAAACGTAAGTATTCCATCATCAGACAATGCTCATTTGCTAGATTTGAATACAAATCAGAAACAAATCTTAATTTTGATCTTTAATGAGATTCCTAATTTTCCCAAAATGTTACCTAATCAGATATTATTTAATCTCAACAGGTGCAATAAGACAAAGATAACAATCAAGATACAATTGTGATGAATAAATTTTTTCTTTATTTCTCTTTTATCTCTAACATATATATATAATCAAATTATTTTAGGATTAATTTAATTTAAAATTATTTTACTTAATAATTTTTATAAATAATTAAATTTTATCAATTTAACTATTAAATTAATAAATTATATTATATAAATTATTTTAAAAAAATTTATAAAATTTTTAAAAAATAATATTTTAAAAAATAAATTTAAATTAACAGATATAAAAAATTAAACAAAATAGACCCAATGACAAAGAATCCATGGGCTTAGTTGTTGTACAAACATCCAGTTCTTTCCTTTCATTATTATTTTTGTACTTCTTAATCTTCCTTTTTCATTGTTATCTTTGTACTTCTTAATCTTCCTTTAATTTAATTCGTTCCTCGTTATTTTTGAAACTGAAACGAAATTAGAGAATGAGAAAGAATATCTGTGTGTGCTTGGAATTTATTAATGCTTTTGTGATGAAGAAACATAAACAAAAAAGTCAAAAATCATGATGATGATGTATTGTGTATGTTGACGAATGATGATGATGTATTGTGTATGTTGACGAAGGATGTATATGTTGATGAAGTTCGAATTTTTGATAGAAAATCAGAAGAAAATAAAAGATTTGATGTGTGTGGATTACATAGTAAAGATTGAAGTAATAGTACATAGTGGTGTGGGATACATTTGTGACAAGTCTGTTTGGTTAATTTTTATTTGATTATATTATATTTTATATTTTTATTTTATATTGTTTTATTTATTTTTAAATATGCAACAATAATTTTTTTTTCTCATATGATGTGACTGATTTTGTTGTCTATATTATCATCGATGAGATATACTTCTAAAAATAAATATTATTATACATATGATAATATGTTCACTTATTTTTTAACTTTTTGATTTTATAACAATTTTACCTGACACCAAAAATTAATAAAAACAAAAATAGGCACAAATAAATAATTGTTTATGTTATTTAAACTCTGTTAGAAAATAAAAAAAAATAAAATAAAAACACATAGAATGACCAAATTAATTTATTTTTTTATCAAAACATATTGCTAATGTATACTTATTGGCGAGACAATTTTTGTTAGATTTCATAATAACACTAGATAACTTAATGATATAAATTAGAGTACTATTTTGGTCAAAATAACCAATTAAACAAGTAAAAATACGTGTAATTGGAATCCATGTTAATTAATGCTTTCGAATGTCTAGAGAAGAGAGAAGTAAATAAAACAGAGCAACTGTTCCTTTCTAATGTGTTTTAAAATATGTGCATATCCTGTGAAAATATGATTCTTGTAAATTGTTTAACGAGGAGCATTTTATTATTAACCCAGCACTAGAATGACATATTTTTTAATAGCACATATAATGATAGTTTATCTATAGCAAACTATGGATATTAAAAGTTTAATATTAATTTTACTAATGTAATATATGCTTAATTAAAATAATTTTATTAATATTTATTCATCAATTAAATAAAAATAAAATATTATTAATAATAAAAATATAGCAATTTTTTATTTAAATAACATTAATCAATTAAAATATATAAATTATTAAGAATATAATTATCACTAGTGGAAAAATAACATTTTATAACAAGTTTACATCGGTTGGTCATGAACCGATGTAAATAAAAACGCGGTGGCATTTTTGTAAATAAATGTGAACTTTCTACATCGGTTCTCAAAACAACCGTAGTAGAAAGTACTTTCTACATCGGTTGTAGAATAACCGCTGTAGAAAGTACTTTCTACATCGGTTGTTTGGAGAACCGATGTAAAAAGTCGATTTTTTATACAACTTTCTACATCGGTTCTCAAAGCAACCGATGTAGAAAGTACTTTCTACAGCGGTTATTCTACAACCGATGTAGAAAGTACTTTCTACAGCGGTTGTTTTAAGAACCGATGTAGAAAGTCGATTTTTTTAAACAATTTTTTACATCGTTTCTTAAGGAACCGATGTAAAAAGTTGACGATGACATTTTTGTAAATAAAATGACAAATATTCTACATCGATGATTTGTTTAACCGATGTAGTAAGTAGTTTCTACATCGGTTTTAAGAAACAACCGATGTAGAAAGTCTTCCCCTTTCCCTTTTTTTTTTCGACCTGGTCGTTTTCAATCTCATTTTCTAAATCCTTAGTTTCTCGTCTCAGTCTTTTCTCTCTTTTTTCGTTTACGTCTTAACCATTGTCGCCGTCGCTGTTGCTCTTCGTTGCACTCTGTCATTACGTTCGTGGTGGTCGTCGTCGTTGTCGTTGTCGTTGTCATCGTCGTCGTCGTTCTTGTGAACATTGCTCCCGCTCGAAGTCGTCGTCGCGCACCTTAAGGTATGAGCAACCTCTGTTGTCTTTGTTGTTATTTATCTATCTCTTTCTGTTATTATAATTGAAATTTACATTCATTTTGATTGTTTTCTATAATTTGCAAGCTTTTTACTTCGCTACCGACGTGCCTTCACTTGACTACCACTGTGCCTCCGCTTGACCACCGTTATGCCACCGCTCTACCATTGTTGTGTTGATTGTGAGGTATTTATGTGAAAGTTTGCTTGTGTTAACTTGAACAAAGAAGCCTCTGCACCTTTGTTTTGTTAGGTGATATGTATGTTATAGTATTGATTTTGTTTTATATATAAGTAATACTTGAGTGCATGGACCTGTTTTTGAAACATTGAACAATACTTAAGAATATAACCTAAATTCAGCCTCTATAGATAAATTGTTAAGGGAATATTTTTAATTCATAAAGAATCCATAACTAAGTTTATTAAGGTCATAATAGATATAAGATAGGTTACTTGTAGTTGATCACGACTTATTGTTAATTACTAAAATGATAATTACTGTAGTTATATGTCTAAATTGCATATTGATCTTTTTAAGTTAAGTTGATTTTTTTTCTGAGTTCAAATATGTATACCCTTAGTTTTCAGTTCAATATTAAATACAATGAGTATATTATTGAATAAGTAAACAATCTATTGTATTCAATCTTAAATTGTCCAAGTTGGATAATTTGAAACTAAAGTTTTTTATTCAGTGGTTAACAATTTCTTCTTAAATCTTTATTATAAAACTTTAAAAATTACAACACATTTGATGTAATTTTAAGTTATTTCATTTGTAAATTTAAATTTTATAATAAATAATTATGTATTTAGTTTAAATATATAAATTCTGTAATTTCTGTATTGTGTGTCTGATCATTCTGTTTATATATATAGGTATTATGAATAAATAATATAGCAGTATACCTAAACAAAATAAATATTTAAAAAAAAATTGGACTTTCTACATCGGTAGTAGGTAGAACTGATGTAGAAAGTATACTTTTTACAGCGGTTGTTGGTAGAACCGCTGTAAAAAATATGACTTTTTACAGCGGTTTTGCCCACAATCGTTGTAAAAAGTTTTACTTTCTACATCGCCCGCTTTAACATAGCTCAAATAACCGATGTAAAAAGTTCATAACAACCGATGTAAAAAACTCATTTTCCATTAGTGTATAGTTAAAATTAGAGTACTGGTCAACTAATAATATGAATATTAATACTATAAATAAATATTTTATAGGATTTAAATCAAATGTAAAATAAACCTTATATTAGTATAGAGAATGATAAAAAAAATACGAAATTTTTAAGAGAAAGATATAATTTTAAAAGATGTTGAATTATTTTAAATGTTATAAGAGATACGTGATAAAAGTGACACTAATTAATAATAATTTTTTAACTTTTTAATTTTATAATAATTTTAACGGATACCAATAGTTAATAAAAGCTGAAACAGCAGTCACAAATAAATAATTGCTTATGCCTTTTAAACTTTGTTAGAAAATAAAAATTAAGATAAAAATATAGAACGATCACATTTATTTATTTTTAATTATAACATATTGCCAATGTATCGTTAAGCTTATCGGCGAGACATTTAATTTTTTTTATAGCATTTATATTTGTATATTATTTTTTTATAATATAAAAACAATAAAACTTAAATTCAGAATTTTTATATAAAATTATTTGTGTATCAATAATTTTTTATTAAAAAATTTCATAATATAAAAAAGCTTCAAGTCTCATTTTATAAGTTGAATGATGCATTTAATAATATTAAAATTGAATAGAAGGTAGAAATAATTTTATTTTTAATTAATCTTATTATGATAATGTACTTAATTTTTTAGTTAAAAGTTTTAATCTTATTTAAAATAAAAATAATTTTTTTAATAACATTATATTATTTTATTTTTAATACTAGCAAAAAATATAATAATATTTTATTTAAATTAAAAAATATTTATTTAATCAAATTAAAATTTTAATTTAATTATTAAATAGTAATTAAATTATCCATTAACTATAATTAAAAACCTTGACATCCAATAATACTCCTTCACCACCAATAATATGAAAGTAAGATTCTATATTTTTAAAAATTATAAAAAAATAAAAGAAAATTATTTTGTTTATTCTTAGTTAACCTTAGAGTATAATATAATTATCAAATTGAAATTAGTTAATTTATAAATAATTCAATTTTTTTTATTCATTCAATTTCCTTAGTTAAAATCTTAATTTATTATGATATTAAAGTTCAAACTTATTATTATGAGTTGATGATTTTTTTTTTAATTAATCATTAATTCTACAAGTATTTAAATATATGTAATATACATTTAACTAGAATTTAAAATATTAGATGCTGTAATAAATAATTTTATCAATTACTGTGATTTTAGAGTATGATACAGTTATTAAACTTTAATTAGTTATGGAAAATTTCTTTTTTATTTATTTTTCCAAAATTTTAATTTATTATGATACCAAAATTTAAATTTATTACGAGAGTTAATGAATTCCTTCTTTATCAATTATTAATTCTATAAATATTTAATTATATCTAATATTTATTTAACTAGCTTATTAAAATATTATGTGTCATAATAAATAACTTTATTAATTACTGTGAGAGTCTTAGATTAAAAGAAATTTTAATACTATGTTTTTTTATGAGAATATTCATTGTAACTATTAAAAATTTTCAATTAAGTCACTTCAACGATCATATTTTTATATGTATCATTTATATAGGTAACTTAATAATATTTATTAGTCTTCATTCAATGAAAACTGTCATATATATATATATATATATATATATATATATATATATATATATATATATATATGAGTTAGGATCGATTAACTTAAACTTTAACACTTATACCAACTTAATAATCTTATATAGAATGCAAATTACTATGTATATAAAATTATTATCAAGTACATCATGTATATAAAATTTCGCATAAAATAAAAACTAATAGATACTTTATCTTATGACTTTATTTTAACAGCTTATATATTATTTAAATATATATATATATATAAATATTAATAGCGGAATAATATATTTACATATTTTTAAATTTTTTGAAATTTGACATACAAGATCATAAAGATATAATATAATTTAATGGTTGGATTAGTAAATTTTACATTTTATATAAAATTATTATGTTGATGTAAGTGTTAAAGTTTGACACTTGATCTCCATAAAGATTTTAACACACTATATATATATATATATATCTTTTAAATAATTCAACATTAAATTAGATTAAATTTTAAAAAATTTATTTTTTTATTATTACGATCTTCATGATATTAAGTCTTTAAATTTAATAAATTTTTTATCATATTAAATCGTCACTATAAATATAATAATAAAATATATAATATATAATAAATTTATATATTAAGTGAAAAGATTCATCAATTTTTCTTATTTTAATATTCTTTCTTCCTAGTTTAGACAATATTATATGTAGGTAATAAAAAAATATTTTATAAAAAATTTTTCAAATGCAAATTGATATATTCTTATTAATTTTTTTAATAAAAATTTTTAAAAATAAATAATAATGATTTTAAATTTTATTTTTATAAATCTAGATTCCTTAAAAATTATCTGTTTAAGTATATTTTAGTGATAGATAAAATGTTATAATTTTTAAAATTTAATATATATTTTTATATTAATTTAATATATTTTGTATTAATTTATATAATATAAATAAATATTTATTATTTTTTTAATTTCTCTGATCATAAAAATCAATTACCACGTACTTGGATGAGCTATTTTAATGAGAAAATGTAACTTTTGAGAATATTTAAGATTCTATGAATTGAAATATTTTGTTTGAATAATTTTTTATAAAAAATTTAAAATTTTAGAAATTTTAAGAAGTATTTTAATAAATTTTAATGAAAAAATTTAAAATTTTATTAAAATAGATAAAATTTAAAATTTTTCAAAGTTTTTCAACTTATTTTCATGAATAATAATTCTATCCGTATTTTCTTTTTCTCGTTATTTTATACTCGTATTTTTTCTTTCATTGTTTTTTTTTCTCCTATTTTTCTCTTTCATCTCTCATCTCTCATCTCTTAATACAAAATTTTTCAATATCAAACAATATAAATAAAAATATTTATATATCTAAATTTTTTAATAAATAAAAAATGTAGGAGTAAAATTAAAAATTTTTAATAATATTTAAATGTAAAAATTTTTATATAGTAAAAATAATATTATAATTTAAATGAAAAATTTAAGACATAAAAATATAAAATTCAATGAATTTAAAATTTATCCTCTAAATAAAAAAAATTAAATATAATAAATTTAATATTTTTATTCAAACAAAATATTTTTAAAATAAAAATATTTAAATGTTAAGTATTTTAAATTTTTTAAAATGTTAAAATATTTTATCCAAACAAAATATTAGAGAAAGAAAGAAAAAAATTAATTCATCTACTAACAAAAACAATTTATTTATTTCTTTTTAATTCATCATCTTACATCTTACATGGGGAAGCCAAAACTATTATAGATAAATTTAGCATTTGTGATGACAGATGCATTTTTGTGATTTGGGGTCACAAGCTCCTGTCACCGGCTCTTTCGCTCCAATGAAATGAAAAAGATAGTAATTCTTGCAATCTTTGTCACATTTATCACAATGGTCTGGAAATGGGAGTGGAGTTGCACACATGGGAGGATCTCCTGTCAATTGCACTCTAGTCCCTGCTTTGTACCAGAAATATATTCAATGACATATATCATATATCATTAACACTTTGAAATGCACTAAGCACATGATAAAATCGAATACCTTCCATTTGGGTCAAACAGTGAATGCTAGAATTAACGGAGAGAGCAAGTAGAAAAATCGAAAAATAGAGTAAAATTTTCATATTTTTTATTTCAAAAATAATGTATAGTTTCAACGCTGAGATTATATGGAAAGGAAAAGAAAGGCCTCTGGTATTTATATATATCGAAGATAGAGAGAGAAATTTAATTTTGTAGAATAACATATACGTTTGGATGAGTTAATCTTTTTAATAAACAAATTAAATTTAAATTTATAATAAATTCTGTTAACTTATTTAAGAAATAATTTTTTAAATGACTTATTTTATAATTTTAATTAATTAATCCTTTATAATTTTAGTTAATAAATTAATCGATTAAATTACAAATTGGTAAAATTAGATTATTAATATAAAATAGCTTAAAAATATAGATTTATAAACTATGTATATTTTTAAATAATGATCGGTTTTCAATTTTTTAATTTATTTAAATAATTTATCATGTTAAAAATTAGAATAACATTTTTTAATGTTATTATCAGAATTACATTTTTTTGACATTTTATTAACAATAATACTACATTATTATTTAAATAAAATAAAATTATTTAAAAAATATTATTAAAAACTAAAATATTTAAAAGAATTAATACAATATTAAAGATAATCCAATAAAAAAAATTCTACGTTGGCAAACAAAATAAATAGTCCATCTAACATCCCACACTTAAGGGTCTGTGACAAAAGATAAAAATTTATAGCAGGATAGTAAGAATAAATTTTAAAAACAATAATAATGTTAGAACTTATAATCCCAAATCTTACCAAAGACATTTTCAATTCTTGGGATTGATTTTAAGATTTGAAAAATTGAAAATTTTTATTATATTTTTATATTTTTCATATAATAAATAACTTTTTTCAATGCAAGTTTTCCGTCTTTGGATGATTAAATTAACATATTTCTTATCAAATTATGCATTTAATGATAAAATATAAACTCCAAAATGTTTACAGAATATAAATTAATCAAAATAAATTGATTGCTATCAAAAGTCATTTAATGCTTATAAATTTAAAGAAAAATAATATTTAAAGCACATTTGATAACATTTTTGTTTTTATTTATATAAAATTAATATATGAATTGAATAAATTATGATTATTTAACCTATTAATAAAAATAAATACACTTAATTTGATTGTTTTGACTAATACAACTAAGAAACTTCGATACAAATGAAAATTTACGAAGTAGAACAATAAAAATTTGAGAAAAAAAAATTATAACAATAAATAGTTTGAGTTAATTAAAAATAAATAAAAATATAATTTAGAAAACAAGAATTGCTTCTTCTTTTTCTTATCTAATGAATAAATATTTTTTAATTCTATATTAGTTTTTTAATTCTTTTGTTTTTTTAATGAACTGTGTTGTGTTACAACGGATTAATTAAAAATATTAAAATAATAATAATAACTTAATAAGATTAAAGATGAAAAATGTTGAATTAAAGTATAGTTTCAAGTATTTAAGTAGGATGTTAAAAATTTTAAAGTTTAAGCCTAATATCTATTATAGATTTATTTTTATTTTATTTTTATCAAAACTATTTTATCTATTTTAAATTTTACAAAATTTATAAATATATTTAAAAGTTTACAATACAAAAATTTTATAAATAAATATAATTTTTATATAAATAATTAATTAAAAAAATCTAAACTTTAAAAATCAACACGATAAAATGTTGGTAACTTTAATTATATAATTTTTGAATATATATATTTAACATTAATTATATTTTTATTGTATACAAAATTTTACATAATTTAATTTTTTTTATATATAAAATTTTATATTTAAATATTTATATTTTTTTAAATTTTTTTTTCTACATTTTTGTTTATTAATAATTTTTTATATACAAATATTTTTATTATAAATCATATTTAAATAGAATAGTAATATAATAAATGTATATAATTAACCAGATAACAAAATATAATTATATCGTTTGATATTAAAAATATTATATTAAGAGATAAGAGATAAATATGTGAGAAAGTAATACAACAAAAAGTGATACTAAAAGTATAACAAGAATAATGAGAGAAAAATTAACAAAAAATTATCATTCAACTTGAGTAACTTTGAGCAATTTTAAATTTTCTAGTTTTAATTTGTTAAAATATTTTCTTTAAATTCTTAAAATTTAAAATTATTTATAAAAAATATTTAAACAATATATTTCAATATTTAAAATTTTAAATTTTTTCAAAAATTATATTTTCCTTTTAAAATACAGGTTAAAGATATTGTAGAGACAATTAAAATAAACATTTGAAATAATATTTAATATAAAAAATTATCACAATTAAATATTTTATGACTGTATTTTTTGACATTTTAACAAAAAATACTACATTATTATTTAATTAAATAAAATTATTTAAAAAATATTTTATTAAAAAATAATTAAATATTTGAAATAAATAATACAATATTAAAAATAATCCAAAAAAAATTATTCTACATTGACAAACAAAATAAATTATCCATCTAGCATCCCAAAGTTAAGGGTACCAAAAAAAAATTATAACTGAATAATAAGAATAAATTGAATAATAATAATATTATTATCTTTTATTTGAAAGGAGAATTTCAAATTTTTAAAAAATTTAAAAACTTTAAATATATTTTGTTTGAATAAAAGAATTTAAATCTTTTATATTTAAAATTTTTTATTTGGATTGTGAATTTTAAATTCATTGAATTTTAATTTTTTTACTTAAATTAAATAATTTAATTTTTACTATATACAAAATTTTATATTTAAATATTCATATATTTTTCTTAATTTTATTTTAACTTTTTTGTTTATAAAAAAATTTAGATATAAAAATATTTTTATTATATAACATATTTAAATAAAATAATATCTCAACAAATATATATAATTAAAAAATAATAAAATATAATTATATCATTTAATATTAAAAATATTATATTAAGAGACGAGAGAGAAATAGATTAATAAAAAAATGTTAAAAAATAACTCTTTTCATTTATTATTAAATAATAGATAATAACTGTTTTAATTTTTAATGATATTTTCTAATGAATCCTTATTGGTTGAAAATTATTCGTTAAAGTTATTTTGATGATATAAATGTTATAATTATTATAGTTTAATATATTTTATGTCAATTCAATATATTTTTTTTAATTATATTATTGAAAAAATTATTTTTTATCGTATATAATGTGAAGAAAGAATAATGAAAAAAATAACAACACATAGGCAGAATAATGAAAAAAATAACAACAAAGGTAGAATAATAATAAAAAAAATAACACGAAAAAAAATTATTATTCATAAAAATAAAATAAGAAACTTTGAAAAATTTTAAATTTTCTTATTTTAATTTATTAAAATACTTTTTTAACATGTACAGAATTTAAAAATTTTAAAAAAAAATAATCAAACAAAATATTTTAATTTTTAAAATTTAAATTTTTTAAAAATTATTTTTTCTTTAAAATATCTCATCAAGTACAAATTACATCTTATACTCCTAAATCTTGTGTATCACACTTTCAATTCTTGAGATAGTTTTTAATAAGAATTGATTTTAAGATTTTAAAAATAAATTTTATATAAAAAATATTGATCACATTATTAGATTTTTATGTAATAAATGTTTTACAATAAAAGGATTCCCACCTTTAGATGATTAAATTACACATTCCTCGTAAAAAGACAAATTAAATATAAATTGAAAAATGTTTACAGAATAGAGATTAAGCATACTAAATTGATTTCTACCAAGAGTCATCTAATTCTTATAAATTTAAAGAAAAAACAGTATTTAAAAGACATTTAATAATATTTTTTACTTATATAAATTAATATATGAATTAAATAAATTATGATTAACATATTAATAAAAAAATACATTTAATTTGATACTTTTGACCAGCACCACTAAGAAATTTTAGAATTGATACAAATGGAAAATTAGGAAAAAAAAAAAAAAGAATGAGAGCAATGTAAATTCAAGAAAAAAAATAAATTATAACCATAAATAAGTTGAATTAATAAAAAAATTAAAAAAATTAGGAAACAAAAATTCCTCTTCTATTTTTCATCTTTTATATATATATATATATATATATATATATATATATATATATATATATAGTGTTAATTCTATGTTTGTTTCTTAACTATTTTATTTATTTTCATAGATGAATTGTTTTATGTTCTACGGGATTAATAAAAAAAAAACAAAACAAAAAAAATGTAATGACTGGATAAGATAGACGAAAATTTCATCATCAAAGAACAATATCCAATCATTGTCTTTGTTAAGCACATCAATTTAAGACCAGACTTATGATCTTATTGTTACTTTTTTTTAATCAAAATCAGTATTTATTTTAGTAATTATTGTTAATTTTAGTTATTGTTTAAATTAAATTTTAATCTTAATTAAAAATAACACCTACAACATATGTAGGATTATATTAAATATATATATATATATATATTTTACATTTTTATAAGTTTTGTGTTTTAGTTCTTTTAAATTTTTTTTTTATAGTTTTGATCCCAATTTTTTGGCAGTATTTTTGGTTCATACTAATCATTAAATTTATAATGATGTAGTTAATAAAAATGTAATTAAGTATATGTAAAATTTTGTTAGTGGAAGAAACCGGAAGCTATTGGTGTAAAAATTATAAAATTAAAACAGTAGAAATAAAATAAAAAATTTACGAAAAAAGTAGAAAGTAAAATGTACGATATCCCTAACAAAAATTTACTTGTAGGCATGTAGGAAAGGATATTTATTTCCCAAAACCATTTGTGACTATATTATTAAAAAAATAACAGATACCAACCAAAATTCCGTTCAAAAAACCATTAGAATCGTCATATTTGTTTAAATGAAAGAAATGTTAATATCAATGTTTAAACTGTCGATAGCCTTAATTTTGATAAAGCGTTTAGTATATTTAGAAGTGTATATCAGAATAGAATACGAATAGAACAAAATATTTTATTTTGTTCTATATTAGGCGTAAAATGATAATAAATAATATAATATAATATTATTTTATTTTATATTTAGATGAAATCAAATAACAGTATAATAATATTTAAATAATAAAATTATATTTATTAAAATTAAATATAATTTTATTAAAAATTATTTATTTTATTATTTTTAATAAAAGTAATTAAAATATTAAGAATATAATATCTTAACTTTATTTTATTAAATTAAAAAATTTCAAAATGAGATGTTAAAAAAAAGTGAATAGATAAAAAAAAAGCAACAAATGATAGAAAAGAAAAAAGATAATAAACTTGATAATAATATATTATTATTAACATTATTTTTGTTATTACAACTATTATTATAATTATTAACATATTATTATTATTATATGTTATTATTATTAATATTATTATTTATTGTTATTATTATTATTATTAGAATAACAAAGAATAAATATATTATTCTATTTTATTATTCTTCAATTTTTATAAAATAAAGTTTATTAAATAATAAAATAAAAAATATAATAAACTTATCATATCGTACAAATGAAACATACATGAAAAATAAGATTGAATATGAAAAATATGTATGATTGCAATTTATTTTAGTGTTCAATGTTCTTTTATATGAGAGTTTATATCTATATTTATTTGATATTTTTTCTTAAATTAGTGATATAAATATAGAGAGTTTTAGGTTAACTATCTCTATAAATAAATAAAATAAATATTAGTTTTTTCTTTTGTAACAAATTATTTAATTAAATTAATGAAAAATAATTTTTTTTACTTTTTATTTATTTTATAATCCCAGTTCATTATAGAAAAAAAACATGATTTAAAAATTTTAGGTAAATATATAGATTTTGATTCGATTATAATAAAATTTTAATGTATCTTTATTATATAATAATTATATGTTGGTATTGTAATTCAATAAATATATTTTTTAAAATTTTTAATTGTAAAATGTTGAAACTGTAATTACAACAAAATGTTGAAATTGTAATTATAAAAAAATGCCAAAATCGTTACAAATTTAGAAAAAAATTATTAATCATGGAGCCGCCATCAAATTTTATTTTTAAAGAAAAAATATTTAAAAAAATTTTAACTTGAGAAAGAGTTTTAGGTTCATGAGTCGGTTACGAGTAAAGAAAATGTTAGACATCCTACTCGTCTATTCCGAAAAAATGGCGCTGTTAAATTGAGTGTGTTATTTTGTACTGTTGAAAACTGTTTAATACCTTTAGATAGTATAGAAATAAATAGGTTTGTGATGATAGAACTTAGGACTGCTTTTACGTGTTCCTTGATGCAATAGAAAATTTAAGATTACGTAGTTCTGGTTTAAGACTTGATTTTCGGAGATATTTGAAAAAGTAAGATTTATACCAAATTGCGAGACAGTTTGAAAGCGTTTTTTGTTTGAAATTTTTGAAAAATTCCTAGTTTACATATCCACAGGGTTTGACACAAACGAGGGTTGTACTTAGATCCATATGATTTCTAAATATTGAACAGTAGGACATGCTGCCAGTTCTTATTTAGAGCTCATTGCGCGAGACTTGGTGTTTTAAACAACAGACGTATTTTGAAAACTTGAATTTTTAATGTTTTTCCGAATTCATATATGCATAGAGCCTAATGCAAGCGAATGTTGCACTGATAGTAGTCATATAAATATCTGAATATTGAAAGGCAGTATGTTGCACAACTAAATTCAGAGCTTATTGCGGAAAACTCAGGATTATTTAAAATATGCAGTATTTTGAAAACTTAATTTTTTGAATGTTTTCCCAAATCTACATATGCATAGAGCTTGAAGCAAGCGGAGGTTGTATTGAGACTCATATGAATATCTGAATATTGAAAGACAGGATGTACTGTACAACCAAACTCAGAACTTATTGCTTGAAATATAGGATTATTTAAAACAAAAGACATATTTTAAAAACTTGATTTTTTAAATATTTTCTTAGATCCACGTGACTAGCCTCCCAAAACATTTGGTCCAATGATTGATTGTATCTCTATACCATTTGATTTCGTCCTGTAAGTCACTTATCCCTTGTCTGCATCCTTATAGTTTTCAATAGGTATATATATTAACAAGTTTTCAATAATATATATATTATTTTATTGATCCTTCAAATATTTTAGCTTAAAAATAAATAATAAAAATAATTTTATTTATTTTAGAAAAATACATTTTTTTTTCAAAAAATCTACCTTTAAGAAGAAAGAAAATTAACTAAAACAATATAATTTATTTTCTCAAAACATTAAACTAATACTGTTAAAAAATTTAATCATCCAAAAAAATATGAGAAGTTAAAAAGGAATTTAATCAAAAGTGGACATGAACGCACAAGGCATAACAGAACATGGGATCAGATATTGTGGAACAAAAAGAAGACACAATAATGCCATTGACCTTTTCTTATGCTATCGAAATTAAAACAGCACACAAGGATATCTCAACGGTGCTTTCTACAATGGGTTTATAAACATGAAATGGTGTAACATTGAAAATCGTCATGGGTGGTGTTCAAATTTCCCGCTCCTTTTTAGTATCCTTGACTTGCGCCATGCATGGTCTTCAATGTATCCCGTTGATTTTATGTATGCTTGACGTGCGCCAGAGGTTCCCTTTACTATTGTGCACACTTGACCTTCATCATGTAAGGTTCCCTTTACTTATGTTACATATGCTTTGGTGGAAGTTTTAAGTTGTTAGAAACTTAGAATGCATCCTTTTTTCCTGTTAAGTATTGTAAGTAGGGTGGCATAGCTATCGGAAGTGATGCATCTTATGATAAGAGTCACAAAGAACGTTAGAAAACCCATATATACAAGTATTAATTTTAAAAACTCCATTTAATTCTATCATAAGCTTTAGACATGTCTAGCTTATTGGCCATTGTCGCAACCGTAATTTCGACGAGACGACGAGCTCGCTAGAAATTTAAAAATAGCATTTAATTGTATGTGGAGCCGCCACCAAATTTTATTTTAAGGGAAAATATTTGGAAAAAACCTAACTTGAGGAAGAAATTCTAAGTTCGGGAGTCGGTTACGAACAGGGAAGGTGTTAGGCACCATACTCGCCCGTTCCAAAGAACGGTACCCTTAAACTGAGTATGTGATTTATTTGAAAACTGCTTTGATCCCCCTTTAATTATAGTGAAAATAAATATATTGATGGAGGTTAGCTTGACAGGACTTGGTCCTGCTCCTAGGTATTCCCTGGTGCAATGGGAAATTCAAGGCTACGTAGTTCTGGTTTGAGAATTACTTAGATAGAAAGGAAGCATTTTGAGAGGAGATTGAAAGGGAAGATCCTTAATCCACATGCACAGAGTTGAAGGCAAGCGAAGGTTGCACAACAACTCATATGATTCTCCAAACATCGAAAGACAGGGTATGCTGCACTTTCAACTTTGGAGCTCATTGGGTGAGATCTTGGGTCTTTTAGAAACTTCGGAAATCATTTTAGAGGAAAGGGAATAGTTTTGAAAGAGTATTAAAAAGAAAGATCCTTAATCCACATGCACAGAGTCGAAGGCAAGCGAAGGTTGCACGACAACTCATATGATTCTCCAAACATCAAAAGACAGGATATGCTGCACTTTCAACTTTGGAGCTCATTGCGTGAGATCTTAAGTCTTTTGGGAACTTTGAAAATAATTTTTTAGAGGAAAGGGAATAGTTTTGAAAGAGTATTAAAAGGAAGATCCTTAATTCACATGCACAGAGTCGAAGGCAAGCGAAGGTTGCACGACAACTCATATGATTCTCCAAACATCGAAAGACAGGGTATGCTGCACTTTCAACTTTGGAGCTCATTTCGTGAGATCTTGGATCTTTTAGGAACTTTGGAAATCCTTTTAGAGGAAAGGGAATAGTTTTGAAAGAGTATTAAAAAGGAAGATCCTTAATCCACATGCACAGAGTCGAAGGCAAGCGAAGGTTGCACGAAAACTCATATGATTCTCCAAACATCGATAGACAGGGTATGCTGCACTTTCAACTTTGGAGCTCATTGCTTGAGATCTTGGATCTTTTAGGAACTTTGAAAATCATTTTAGAGGAAAGGGAATAGTTTTGAAAGAGTATTAAAAAGGAAGATCCTTAATCCACATGCACAGAGTCGAAGGCAAGCGAAGGTTGCACGACAACTCATATGATTCTCTAAACATCAAAAGACAGGGTATGCTGCACTTTCAACTTTGGAGCTCATTGCGTGAGATCTTGGGTCTTTTGGAACTTTGAAAATCATTTTTTTAGACGAAATAGAATAGTTTTGAAAGAGTATTAAAAGGAAGATCCTTAATCCCAATGCGCAAAGTTGAAGACAAGCGAAGGTTGCACGACAACTCATATGATTCTCCAAACATCGAAAGACAGGGTATGCTGCACTTTCAACTTTGGAGCTCATTGCGTGAGATCTTGGGTCTTTTAGGAACTTAGGAAATCATTTTGGAGGAAAGGGAATAGTTTTGAATGAGTATTAAAAGGAAGATCCTTAATCCACATGCACAGAGTCGAAGGCAAGCGAAGGTTGCACGACAACTCATATGATTCTCCAAACATCGAAAGACAAGGTATGCTGCACTTTCAACTTTGAAGTTCATTGCGTGAGATCTCAGATCTTTTAAAGCTTTGAAAGTTGTTTGTTTAGAAAAATGGAGTTTTTGAAGATTTGATTTAGAAAGGAGGACATCTAAACATAAACAAATCAGAAATAAATACATATAGAAGGATCCACACATGGAAACTAATACCTAAACAAGTTTAAAAGGACAAGATCTACACAAGAACTTCAAGAACACAAGAGATTTTAGCACCAAAATTTGAATTCAAATCTCAGAATTTTTAGAAAATATTTTTTTGGTATATCTAAAAATTCAAATCAACCAATTGAAAGATATGGATCATAGTAATCAAGCAAGACAAGTTTGACACAAATCTAACAAGAAATGAGCAAGTTATGCCCAAATCAAATGAGCTAGGTTAATTTACACATCAAGATGAACATACTTCAGTAATCAGGTGATATAAATTTCATTTTAGATAAAAATTAGACAAATAATATCATTCCTGAAACTAGAGAGAAATATAAAGAGAACGCAACAAAAATCACTGAAATCAGAGATCATTTGATTGATCAAAAATAAAAACGAAAAATAGAGACGAAAATGAACTTCAAGAACACCGAGTTTTTGGCGCCAAAATTTGAATTCAAATCTCAGAAATTTTCGAAAATAGTTTTTGGTAGACATGAAAAATTAAAACAAAAAAAATTGAAATATATAGATCATAGGAATAAAAAAAAACAAATTTGACAAAAATCAAACCAGAAATGAGCAAGGTATGCACAAATTAAATGAGCTAGGTTCATTTACACATCAAGATGAACATACTTCAGTAATCAGGTGATAGAAATTTCATTTTAGATCCAAATTAGACAAATAATACCATTCCGGAAACTAGAGAGAAATAGGAATATAAATAAATAAAAATCACTGAAATCTGAGATCATTTGATTGATAAAAAAAAAACGAAAAACAGAGACAGAAATGAACTTCAAGAACACCGAGTTTTGGCGCCAAAATTTGAATTCAAATCTCAGAATTTTTCGAAAATATTTTTTTGGTATATCTAAAAATTAAAACCAACCAATTGAAAGATATGGATCATAGTAATCAAACAAGACAAGTTTGACACAAATCTAACAAGAAATGAGCAAGTTATGCCCAAATCAAACAAGCTAGGTTCATTTGCGCATCAGGACGAACATGCTTCAGTAATCAGGTCATATAGACTTCATTTCAGATCCAAATTAGACAAATAATATCATTTCAGAAACTAGAAAGAAAGAAGAAGAGAACGAAACAAAAATAACTAAAATCTAAGATCATTTGACTGATCAAAATGAAAATGAAAACAGAGACGAAGATGAACTCGGAAATCCGAGAAGACGCAAGAAAATTAAACGAAATAGAAGCAAGATCTAACCTCCATTGATGTTCTTAAATGCCACTTGATAGCATCTTGGAAGGTGATGAATAACTGGTTCCATGGAGGCCAAGGAGGTGATCAATTGGATGTAGAATTCAAGAGTCTCTTTGGTGCTCCTCTTAGAAAAAATCTAAAAGCCCCCTTTCAATGACTCAAAGTGCTTCTCTCTCTCCCTCCTTAGAAATTCTGAATTTTTTTCTAGAAAAAAACCCTCTTGAACTAAATGAAAGTTCATATTTATAGATCAAATTTCAAAAAGGGAAAGGGACAAAAGAAAGGGAAGAATTTTCTAGAAGTGAAGAAGCTTCCCCTTTTTGTTTTCTAATTTTTCTCTTTTTTGTTTTCTTTTTATTATTTTCTTTATTTTTATTTTTCTTTCTTTTTCTATTCTTATTTTTTTATTTTCTCCTTTTTCTCTAACTAATTCTTAACCATCATTAACTAATTCAACTAACTTTCTAACTAAATTCTTAACTAAAGATTTATTTTTCTTTCATTTCCTTTTTCGTTTTCTTTTTTTTTTCCATTTTTCTCTAACTAATTCTTAACCATCATTAACTAATCCAACTAACTTTCTAACTAAATTCTTAACTAAAAAATTATTTTTCTTTCTTTTTCTTTTTTTTTTTTTCTTTTTTCTCTAACTAATTCTTAACCATCATTAACTAATCCAACTAACTTTCTAACTAAATTCTTAACTAAAAAATTATTTTTCTTTCTTTTTCAATTCTTTTTTTTCTTATTTTTTGATTTTAGACTAAAAACACAAAATGATTTATTTTGGGTTTTAAATTTATCCTCGGACATAATTCAGTGTTCACAACCATTAAACCTTTTCTCCATTTTTTCCTTCTTTTCAAATAGTGGAAGGGCTTAAAGCCTAATAAAGCATTATCTGTGACTAATCTTTCATGAATAAATGCACTTTGGTTCTCTTTTATCACATCTGAAAGTATAGGTTTCAATCAATTTGCTATATTTAGTAACTAATTTCATAATGACATTACATGAATTGATTGGTCTAAATTCTTGAGAGTAACTTGGCTTTTGACCTTTGGTATTAGGCATAGAAAAGTTGAATTAATATCAGTAGAATCTCTTTCAGCATTTAGGATTTGTAAAACTAAGTCAATCACTTCTAATCTTACAACATCCTAATATATTTTATAAAATAGGGTAGGGAAACCATCCGGGTCTGATACCTTTAAAGGATGCATTTGGTTGAGTGCCATAAGGATATCTTCTTATGTTTCTGGTCTTGTAAGTACAAAATAATTGTCTAAACTTAGTCTATCCTTAATGACTTCACACCGGTGGAAAATGAGCTTTTTACATTAATTGTTATGAACTTTTTACATCGGTTATTTGGGCAGTGTTGAAACGGGCGATATAAAAAATAAGACTTTTTACATCGGTTGTTATGGACTTTTTACATCAGTTATTTGGGCAGCGTTGAAGCAAAGGATATAGAAAATAAGACTTTTTACATTAATTATAGTCTTAACCAATGTAGAAAGTTTATTTTTTTAAAAGGTTCATTTTGTTTAGACATGCTACCGTATTATTTATTCATAATACATGCATATACACATAGAATCACCAGACAGATAATACAGAATTCACATAATCTATATATTTAAAATAAATACATCATTATTTATTATCAAATTTTAATTTACAAATGAAATAATTTAAAATTACATCAAGCAAGTGTTGAAAGTTGAAAAAAAAATGTAGTAATCAGTTATGTACCTATTGAAAGGAGAGAAAAAATGGTTGAGCGGTGGCCAAACGGTGTCCAAAAGGAGGCATAACAGTAGTCGAACGACGACACAACACAACGGTAGCCAAATAAGAAACTTGAAAATTATATAATACAACCAAAACGAATGTAAATTTCAATTAGAATAACAAAATGAGATGCATAAATAACGACAAAGACGACTTCAAACCTTAGGGTGCGTGATGACGACTTCGAATGGAGGAAATGGTTGCAACGGCGATGACGACCACGAATGTAAGGATGGAGTGCAACGACGAACAGCAGGGACGATGACAATGGCTAAGACATAAACAAAAACAGAGAGAACAAGCCGAAACGAGAAATTAGGGTTTTGGAGAATGATGTTAAAGATGACCAGTGTCTAAAAATAAATTATAGGGGAGACATTTTACATCGGTTGTTTCTTAGACTGATGTAGAAAGTATTTCCTACCTCGGTTGTTATGTAACCGATGTAGAAAGTTTAAAAAAAAATAATCGATGTAGAAAGTTTGAAAAAAAAAACCACTTTCTACATCGATTGTCATGTAACCGATGTAAAAAGTTTGAAAAAAATCCACTTTCTACATCAGTTCAAAAAGAAAACCGATGTAGAAAGTACTTTCTATCTTGGTTGTTTTGTAATCGATGTAGAAAGTACTTTCTATATCGGTTTTTTTCTGAATCAATGTGGAAAGTTTACATTTATTTACAAAAATGACACTGCGTTTCTATTTATATCGATTTTTGAACAACTGATGTAAAATCCTATTATAAAAATCTATTTTTGCATTAGTGTCACATACATTTTTTACACTTGTAGTCATTATAGATTTAAATATGCTAAGGAAATATTCATGGAATACATCAATTATTTTGAGTCCTCATTATCCACATACCATCTTTGTTGTGAATTCTTGTGACTTGATTAATCTTCCACCTATTGGATGCCTCTTGATGGAAAAATTGAGTGTTGCAATCCTCATCTTGAGCCAAACTGCTCTTGACCTTTGACGCCAATATAATTCATCTTTATGGAGGAGGTTATCTAAATGATTCTGGAGGAGATTTTTCTAAGGGATATTTTCTTCTATTGGATCCCATTTTGCATCAGCAAGAAGTTTTCTTTCTACTGCTTCAATTTTTCTTTTAAAAGAGCCATTCTAATTATGTCCAAAACAACATAGCACATCTCTTGTAGCCCCAAGTCGAAAATGAAAATCAGCACCTCGTACATTCCATACAAGTTGAATTTATTCTTCACATCCATTTTCTTTATTCCATCATTCTTCAAATCTGAATAACCGCTTCTTCTTATGGCGTTGAAAAAGATGATACTAGCTTTTCTTAGAGAGATATATGACAATAGGATAGTGATCAGAGCCAAAAAAACCCAAGTGTTTTACCTCAATAAAAGGATATATGGAACGTAGAGGTGGGGTAATTATGAATCTATCTAGTCTTTGCTATATATTGGCATGATCCCTTCTTCCCTTGTTCCACATAAAGGATAGTCAGAGAAGCGATCATCCTCAAGATAGCATTGAGCAAAACATTCTTGAACATCATTTAGAAATATAATATCCTTACCTTGCCTCCTTAATTTTCTCACTAAAATTAGCAATCACATTTAAATGCCAGAACACCATCCAATGTGGTGTTGCTTTGATAGCTTCATTCTTCATCAATGCTAGAGTCTCTCTCTTATTTTGTTCTTCTGGCCAGCCATATAGTGTTGTAAAACTCCAAACCTCATCAGTGCTAGAGTCTATCTCTTATTTTGTTCTTCTGGCCAGCCATATAGTGTTGTAAAACTCCAAACCTCATCAGTAACATCTTTCTTGAGGTTGCTCAAATTGGTTATCTTGGCAAGTTCCGTTTTTCTCAATGTTTACATAAATAAAATAAATAAATAAAATCCTGAAATGTCCTTAAGAAGAAAACATATAAGAGTTTGAACCTATAAGTCAATCATATACAATAGGTTTTATTAACTTTAGTTTTTAGAAGCGATTTATGTGCTCTGTTTGTTCTTTTTTATATATTGTGCCTAAAATTATTTTACACAAATTAAAAAAGTTAATAAATATTTTTTGAGGAATTATTATATAATTTTTTTTATTGCATCTTCAATCTTTTTTAATATTATTAATTAATGTTTTTATAAAAATTAGTTATAATGAAGAAAATAATAAATGGTATCTTAAATTTTTAAAATGAAAAATATAAAAAGTAAAGGGAATAATTAAAAATAGAACTCGTTACCTTTTTTTAATTAATCCTTTAAGGTTGTTTCAACAAATTAAAAGAGCTAAATAATATTTTTTTAATTTATATTTAAAATATCAGGTAACTTCCTAATATGTCCTAATTTTTCTAATAATTAACTTCTTTTACAATTAATATTCTTGCACAAAGTAAGGGCACAATAAAAAAATAATATTCTGTTAAATTTCTAAAATAACAAATAAAAAAGTATAATTTATTTTAAAATAATAAAATATTAAAAAATAAAACATTTATTACTTTTTTTTTTACCTTTTCTAATTATTGCTGGAATTTATTATTCTTAGAAAAACGTTTATTGTAGCAGCTAACACAGTATTCATACATCAATATATATAACTTTTTAAATTTTAAAAAAGATTTAATGGTTACAAAATTTGAAATCCTTAATATATTCAAGTAAATGAAGACTATGCGGTAAAACAAATATCACCCTTCCTATTCTTAAGAGTCTTCTTTTAAACTGTTTTGGTGGCCCCGCTGTGTATTTATTATATATACACATGATCAGAATAACACAGTGCAATTGGTAATCAATTTCAAACCAAAACAAATGAGAAATCAAGGCATCTCTTCTCTTCTCCTTGTTCTTGCTCTCTCCTTAATTTTGCTATGGTTAGTATATTAGCCATAACAATTTACAAGCACACACAATTGTGAATTTGGTTATGTTCATCAAATAGAGTTGCCATTGTAAATTTATTATATATGGATTATCATTGTTGCAGGACTGGAAATGGTTACGTAACAGGTGAGCGTGGAATTTCCAATTATGGAACAAAATCATCAGTAAAGTTATGCAAAGATCTATGCCAGCTTCAGTGTCAGCAACAGCATGCAAATGGATATTGCGACAACACTGGGAAATGCATTTGCCTTAAACCCCCAAATTCCTCCATCTTCTAAGCTTTTTGTTTGAGATGGAATGATGTGTTCTTATATGCCTCTTTCACCTTCGCAGATATAAGCGATAAATAAAATTATAAAGTTGTTCTTTCTCAACATCAATCTTGAAGAGCCACAAATCTTATTCACTCTGTCAATTTAGACTTTTTTACTAACTATTCAGCATCTTTAAGACATAACTCCCTTTCTTTTTGACATCACTAAAATGAGAAATTAAAATTAAATGTTTGTTTAGTTTAAAATTAAATAAAATTAATTTTTATTATTAAAAATGATTGAAATATATGTTTTAAGAAATGAAAATCAAAAGAAAAACATTTCAAATTTTTTTTTAATAATTTTGAGAATAAAAACTCTCACCATAACTATATATTATTAACAAAAAAATCTTGTACTTTATATAAAATATTTTTTAAAAATAGTTATACATTCTTAAAATTACTTTCTTAACAAAAACTTAACAAGTGTCTAACTCTCTAATTGAAATAAACATAGGTGAAACTTTCATAATTAGCAAAAAAAATTGATTTAAAATAGGTTTATATACTTTTCAAAGACATTGTTGATTATAGGCACGTTACTATCTACATATATTATCATATACAATTAATATAGTATATGTTAAATTGTCGATTGTGAGAGTTGAGAATTTGAATTGTTGAATGAAACGAAAAAAATATTTAGACAATATTTTTATTGCATATAACAAAGAAGTGTTTAGTAAATTACGTGAGTATAATTATTTATAATATATTTCATTTTTAACCATAATATTGCCAAAAAAAATTTAATTTATGTTGCAAATTTTAATAGAAAAAGGCACACAATTTTACAAAAATAGACATTGTATTTGTTTATATATTTTTAGGTATTAAAATTGAAATAATTAATTTTTAAAAAATTCTAATTCTTTTAATATCAAAATTAATTTATCTAAACATATATTGTAACAAAAAAATATTTAATTTTATTATTAACATTTAGTATAATATTTTTTTGTTAAATTAATTATATATACATTTCATACATATAACATTAAATCCTAATATTTGGTTAAATTTAATTATATATATATATATATTAAATTAGTAATATTTTATTTTAATATATTTAGCTTTAAATATTAATATACAGTCAGTTTTAATTATATGCAGAGTTATATGTACTAAGCGGCCATCCTATAAATGCTTGATAGTTTAAATTTTGTATTGATAAAAAATTTGGCAATTATATAATTAATATAATATTTTTTATCAAAATAATTATATAGTACATTTTATAAATGTAATATTAAATAATAATATGCAGTTAAATTTAATTATATATAATATAAATATATAATACATTTTATAAGATTAATAATATATTACTTTTAATATATGTATCATTAAATATTAATATGCAGTCAACATATACTAATCGATCATCCTATAAATGTTTAATAGTTTCAACTTTTGAATTACTAACAAATATTTGATAAAATTAATAATTTAATGTTTTAAATTTTTTTAGTTTTTAAAATTTTATTTTGGTTCTCTAACTTTAAATGAGAGGAGAGTGTATTTAGCATTTTCCGAAACTAACAATTAGATTTAAATTATTAAGATTAAGGTACAACAGTTTCATTGTTTCATTAATTATTTATGGTGCTGAATTGGTGGAATAGTCAGCGAAAATTGAGGGGAATGTGATTGCTGCTGTTAACGTGTTTAATGTAATGACATAGGTGAAAAAAAAAAAAAGAAACCAAAAATGTGTGTTGATACTACATGCATGTTTTTAGCTATCAGATGATATGAGTTTTAGTTTATAAATGTATAATCAAAATGAGATTCACCGATCATCATGCTAATAAATGAGAAAATAATATTAAGGAGTGTGTATAATATGAATTTTAGTTTTTCATTGCATAATCAAATGAGATTAAGCAAATAACATTAAGGAGGATGAATGGTAATAAAGGTATTTTAAATTACAGAAATGAGCATGAATAAGGATGGAGATGAATATACATTTCTCTTCTATGAAAACTAATATATGTTTTTGATTGCGAAATGAAGATGGAATCTAAGAATTTAAACTAAGCCAAAGGAATAACTCACCACACTTTTTACGTTAGGGTTTAACATTACAAAGAAATAATTTATTCTATTATAATAATTTTTTTTCAATGTTGTTATGTTGGATTAAGAAAAGAATTTAATTTTTTATAAAAAGGAAAGAGAAAGCCGGATCCTTTTTAATGTTGCAACGTCATGGCTTTTATTGTTTTGAACAATCTATCTCGTTGTTATTTGGACCATGTTTAAATAAAAAAGAGGTATATATAATTATATTTTTTTTAGTTTAGATTTATTTTATGTTTTAATAAATTGAAAGGTTAATGTGAATAACAATTTTTATTTGAAAAAATATTTTTATATAATAATAAACGAGAAATAAATAAAAAAATAAAGAGACAGAGATAAAAGAATTAAATAAAAAAATAGTTTGAGTTTAAACTTTAAACAGAAAACTCAAAAGTACATATAATAAAAAGGAGGGAAGAAAAAATAATAAAAAATAATAAAAGTGATAATAAAATATATAATAATAAAAATAAAAATGAAATAATAGAAAAAATAAAGATAAAAATAAATAGGGTAGCCTGATTGAAAAAAGAAAAAAAGTAAAAGAGCCATGTTAAGTAGCAAAAATCTTTTTGCTGTTACCATTCATATTAATAGTATTTTTTTTTTTAGAAAAATATCACTAATACATTACCTATACATATTTGATTTATTTTGTTATTCCTTGAAATTTTTTAGTGAAACACGTGCATATATATTGTTTGTCTGTCTTTGTCTTCTGTGAAGTTTTTTAATTAACTCCCAATCTTTGTTTACTCTAAAACTTTTGTAACTTTCTCTTGACGCTAATGACATAGAATATGGGAGGACTTTTTTTATGTTTAATGTCATTAATTTTTATGAAGGATTTTTTTTTTCACAAATTTTTATTTCAATCTTTGAGATGTATGTAATATAATGTTAATGTCATTAAATTGAGTTTATATTATTATGATTTTTAATTTATTTAAAATTTTATTATTGGTTTTATTTTAACATAATTTTATTTATGTATATATCGCAGTATTTTTTAAACTATAAATGCATCACATATTCTCATTCTTAATTAGATGAAGTTAAAGAAAAATAATGTTATTATAAAAATTTATTATAAACTAATTTAAATTAATATAAAAAATTATATAACATATCTATAAACTAAATTTAAAATATCATAAACTAATTTGTAAAAATAAAATCATTATACATAAACTAATTTGTATTATTTTAAATAAATAAAGAATTAATAACAAATTTGTCAAAAAAATTAAAACATCATTTTGTAATACACTTGATAACTTATGCGACACATATTGTTACATGAAGAATGATGAAGAGACTTAATTTACAAGAACAAATAATAAATAAAATGCTAATGGATGAGTTTTTGACTAATTGTCATTGTTATAAATAAGTGAAAATTTAATTTGCAATATCATAAATAAATCAGCAACTAATTTGTTTCTTTACTCTTTTAACAAACACCTAGACACAATCTCAAACAACGTAAATAAAAAAAATGCAAATACGCAGACAACCTCAAACACAAACAAGCACATCCATAAATCCAACATAGAACCATAACACAATACAAATATACATAAAATTAAAATACACAATTAAGGTAAAAACACACATAAGTAAATACATCATAACTTGAGACATACCAACACATAAGAAGCCTACACACAACAATCAAATACATATGCAAGAAACATATACAAAATTAAAGAATATAAAAACACACATCATATACACATAATATATAAATGCACTCGTACAACAAATATATCCATGAAAAAACAAAAGATGCATAAACACATACATTGACAAACAAAAATAACATAAAAAAAATACATATACATTACACACAAGCACAAATAACAAAAAAAAAATAACATACACCCGCCTAAATAACACATATTCATAGATAAAACATATCCAACCCTAACATTCTAGATAAAAACACACAAAAATCAACATGGTTCCACACTAACAATAGATAAAAATCATAAACTAATTTATATAGATAAAAATCATTATACCTGAACTAATTTATATTATTTTAAATAATTGAAGGACTGACGAAAAATTTGTTAAAAAAAAATCAAAACAACATTTGAACACGATAACTTATGTGACACTTAAAGTGCCAAATCACCACGTTATTACATGAAAAATGACGAAGAGACTAATTTGCAAGACAACCTAGTAAATAAAGTACTAATGAAAGAGTTTTTAGACCAATTGAAAATTTTATAAATAAGTGAGAATCTAATTTGCAATATCATAAATAAGTGAGAAACTAATTTGTCTCTTTCCTTGTGTTTGAGAAACAAGGTTTTCTTCTCTTATCTCATGCAGGTGCAGCTTGGATCCAAAGGAAACAAGGACAATACTTCAAGATTTGATCATTATGGTAATAAATTAGAATAGTTAAATTTCAAATTTAACCATTGTAAATTTTTTTAGAATTTGGTTGTAATAGGTTAAGAATTCTTGTAAATCTTATATGCTTGTAAATTGATTTGCTTACTTTGTAATTTTTCTTGTTGAAATTTGTGTGTAAAATAAAACTTGTGGACTTTTACTAACTTGATGTAGGATACTCACCAAGTGTGTGCAGTGTATGACTTGAGCATGATTGGAGACATCAAGGGGTGTTAGGTGTTGTTTGACTTTTTAGAAATTAGTAGCACTAACTTCTATTTGTATTTTGTTTTGTGAGGTTGAAAGGAGCCATTTATGTTTTCTTAACTTTTCTCTTTAGGTTTTATAACTTTCTTTAAATATTGTGGAAATTAGGTTTGTGAAATCCATATGTGTTGAATGACTTGTGTGCTAAGCGCTTATCTCTTGTGTGTTTGAATATCGATAAATCTATGTGTGGATAGGTTTAATTTGTAACTATAGTTATCACGCCATTTATGGAATAGTACACAATTCATATTTTCCTATTTTACTTGTATTAAATTAGATCTTGTGATTAGCTTCTAGAAATCTACTTTGTATTGGTTTGGGATATCTTTTGTTTGTAACTTGTTTACATTTTATATTGGATCAAACCAAGCTCACATTTGCATGTGGTTATGGATATATGTGTTTGTATTTTTTTTTTAATATATGTATGTGTGGTTTAAGTGTGTGTATCTATTGGTTATGCTATAAAGTGTTTTTTTTTTGTATTTGTTTATTATTTATGTATGTTTAATGTGTGTGTCTATAATTTTTTTGTGTTACTTGTTTGTGTTTTTTGTATTTTATTCGATTGTAAATGGTTGTGTGTGCACTTGTTATATACAAGTGTATACGGTTTTTTTTTTCGTGTTTATTGTGTGTGCTTATTGTTGTTGTATGCTTGTGTGTAAGTAGTGTTGTGATTGTATTATTTTGTTAGTTTGTGTGTATATAGGATGAGTTTGTGTGTTTATTGATTGTGTACTTTTGTTATATGTGGGTGAAAAGGGGTTGTTTGTCTATTCTTTATCATCAATGTGCTTGTGGTGTGTGTATTTATCACTTATGTGTATAAAGTTATTTTTCGATGATTATTATATTTAAGTGTGTATAGTTTTCTTTATGCATGTTTATTCTTTATGTGTATGTTGTATAAGTGTATTTTTTTTATGTTGCTTATTTGTCAACATGTTGACTATGTTTAATTTTAATTATTTTGTATGTACATGCATTGTTTGTGTATGTGTTGTTGTATGTGGGTGTTTATGAATGCTTTATATATGTGCATATGTTGTGTGTAAGTTGTTTGTATGCATGTTGTTTGAATACAGACATATGTGTGGTATGTGTTGGGAGTGATTATGTAAATTTGTTTTTTATTTGTGTGTTGTGTGCTTGAGAACGTGTTATTTTTGTTTGGGAGTGTATTTGTTTGTTTAGATGCATTTGTTTGTTTGAGTGTTATTTTTGTGTGTTTGTGTATGTTGTTTATGTGTGTTTTTCCCATCTGTTTTGCTTGCCCATGTCTGTTTATTTGAATGAGTATGTGCTTGTATGCATGAATATATGATTAAAAACTATGTTTATTGTCCATGCACATGTGTTTGTATATGTGTATATGTGGTTTAAGTGTGTATCTATTGGTTATGCTATAAAGTTTTTTTTTTTTTGAGTATATAGGTTTGTTCATTGTGTACTTTTTTATGTGGTTTGTTTTTGTTTTTAATGATTGCAATGCATGTGTCGTGTATTTGTATGTTTGTTAGTTGTTTGTGTGCATTATATTTTTATATTCTTTTTATTTTTATGTGTTTCATTATATGTTCTTATTTGTGTGCTTGTATATTACTTTTGTGTGTCTATTATTAGTGTGGGTGCATGCTGATTTTTGTGTGTTTTAATCTAGAATGTATGGGCTGGTTAATTTTATATATGAATGTGTTGTTTAGGCAGGTGTATGTTCTCTTTATTTTTTTATTTGTGTTTATGTGTAATGTTTGTGTATTCTTTTTATGTTATTTTTTTTTGTGTGTATATGTTTATGCATCTTTTGTTTTTTCAAGTATATCTTTGTGGTATGTGTATTTATATGTTATGTGTTTATATTTTTAATTTTGTACATGTTTTTTAGATGTGTACTTGATTGTTGTGTGTAGGTTTCTTATGTTGGTATGTATCAATTTATGTGTCTACCTATGTGTGTTTGTACCTCATTTATGTATTTTAATTGTGTATATTTGTATTGTATCATAGGTCTATGTTGAGTGTATGGATGTGTTTGTTTGTGTTTGTATTTACAATTTTGTTGTTTACATTGGTTGAGATTGTATCTAGGATATTTGTTTGTTAATACAGTCAAGAGAATTAGATGTTTACTTAGATTTTCACTTATTTATAACATTGTTAATCAATCTAAAAACTCATTCATTAACATTTTATACTAGGTTGTCTTGCAAATTAGTTTTTCGTCATCTTTCATGTAATATCATAGTGAGTTAGCACGTTAAATATAATATAAGTTATCATGAATTTTAGAATGATATTTTAATTTGTTTTTAATAAATTTGTCGTCAATCCTTCAATTATTTAAAATAATAAAAATTACTTACTATTTGAATTCCGATTATGATTGTGTTTAATTCTTGGTGTGGTTCGGTGAATGAGAAATGAGCTTAGTTTGTTCTTGAGAAGTCAGTAACAATATCAAGAATGAAATTTCATTCACAGTTGCTATATCTGTTTTTCTTGCATATAAATCTTAATTTGAAGTTCTTGTTGAGTGATAACGGTCTTTGGGTGTCCGAGTTTGATTTCTTCGATTAACATGATGTTTCTTGAGTAATAAGTATATACACTGGAGATTCTATTTTATTCCTGCATCAGTATTACATATAGCTAGACAGACATATGAATTCTCTGATTGAAAACCTTGTGGATGTGAGGGAGAGCCAGAGAACGCACCTACAGTCCAAATGTTTTAAATTTCTCATATGAACTTCTCCAATCATTAGGCAGATATGTAGACATTCCAGTAAGTATTGGAAGAATATTAGAAATGTGATAATGTGTTTCCCCTCACTCTTTCCTTGGAAAAAAATATCCTATGTGCTTCTATTGTTTAGTCCCTAAAATTTATTTATGAAAGTGCCTTAATTCCTGGTATGTGGCTGTGTGGAAGATGAGTTGAGAATTTTAAAAAGAGAACACCTGAATATCGTTGTTATGAATACCTCTATTTTTTCTTACAAAAAGCAACAAATGAGCATAAAAATGGCAAGATAAAAGTAAAAGGGCAGAAAAAAAAAAGGTGATAAGCAGACATGGTTGAGCAACAACAAACATAAGTAACAGAATCCAAATTTGGTAAAAATTCCAGTCGGATTTAAAAAAAGGAAACAGAAACAAAAGGAAAAATAGAATAAGGGAGTGCTTATATGCTTTTTCAAATATTAGTTTACCATAAATGGTAAAGAAAAATGCAGTGAAAAAAAGATTCTTATTTGCTAAGCAAAAATTGATGAATTGTTAGCTATAAAATAGAATTTTAAAATTTTTTAGAGAAGGTTTTTATTTTTTGGGAGAAGCTACTAATTCCCAGTTATTTTCAAAGTAAACAAAATCGATCTTTGAAAAAACTTAATTTCTGAAAGACATTGAGCCCAAATGAGTCCATGACTCATGCTTTATATTATATTGTAACTACTTGTGGATATGTTGTCTTTCTAGTTTTTGACTCAAAGTATCTATATTCTAGTAGGAATGCAAGATTGATAAATCCTATTTTTAAATTAGAGTTGAATGAACATATTAGAAACAATCCTAACCTTTGATTCAAAATAAGTAATCAGATTCAGGACATCCCAAGTTACTCTTTTCCAAATCCAATCTCATACACCTTAATATTCATAAGGATACAATATAATGTCAGAAATACAAACTAATTTTGGTTAAATAAATAATACACATAAAAAAAAATCAAAATAAGAACATGTAGGCATTGCTACAGCTCCTGTTCTTCTATTCTATTTGGTTATCAACAAACCTTCCCTGGTAAAGATCATAGGCAACAACCACCCCCATCCTTAGCAAATCCATCAATCCCATAGTTCAAATCACATTTAATCTCTTATTCCTTTTTCAAAATAAATATACATATATATATATAATAATTAACAACAGATAAATTAGATTGTGGTATAGAAATTTTCAGATAAAGATTAAAAATGTCATTTTGTTCCTCACCTTAAGCTTACTGATGCTCACTCTTAGTTCGCCATGGCCATTGCCGGAAGTCATCTTTGGCCGCCGCAAGCCCAGTTCGTGTAGCACTGTTCTTGTCCCCGACCACCGCAAGCTCTAATCCTCTTCTTCCATTGCCGTTAGTGCCACCGTGAGCTTCATCCACATCACAAACTTTTATCCCCTTCTTCCATTGTTGTTAGAGCCACCACACCTTTCTTCAACTTTAAACCAGTTACAGCAAGGACTTTCTTCCTTTCCACTCCTATTTATAGCTAACCAAATCTAATAAAAAAAATAACAAATTAGAAATCCTAATTAGATTGCAATTTGAATTGCAACCAATTTAAAACAAACAACTTCTAGATAAATATCAAATCCTAATGTAATCTATAGAAAATCATAAACTTTATCACATAAGATCTTCAATGATATGATTACATAAATTAAACCATGTTGGAATTGGGCTTGGATCCACGTAGTCTTTTCCTTGAACTTCCTTGATGAGACCTTCAAGTGTTTATTCCATATGTTTGGTCCTATTTTTTGTCATAGGACCTTCCATTCCTTATAGATAATCTCTGAGATGATCTCTTTTGCTTATCGTGGTACCCACATTCACATTATTACTCCTAGTGTTGCCTAACTTACTACCTAATCCGACTCTTCCCTTTTAGGTCCCTCACTTGTCCTCCCTTAGCCACAAGCTAAGAGCCTACATAGGCAGGTTAACAAATATTCGAGGCAACTGAAACATAAAAAAACTTCTACAATATTTTTGGTTTTCTACTTTTGGAGCATATATGCATTTGTCAGGCAGATACAGCTGTGAGTACTTTGACCTTAAATAAACCCCCTAGTTTCCAGTTTTCCTATTATTTCCAGAAGAGATAATGTATCAATGACATTTTTGACCAGAGCAATTCATGTCCTCATATGATGCTAATATGTTAACTGTGTTAACTGAGTGCGATGCAAAAATGTAAGGAGCAGATTGAGCTTGCATACATGATAACTACTTATTAAAATTTTCATATCAATGATTCATGTGAAGGACAAAGAACTGCAATGGGAAGGAACGAAATAGCAACTTATAGGCTTTCAATCTCTCAATGATGTTCACTATTTCTATCCAAACCTCATCATAGAATGAATTTCTTTCTTGTTCATGCTTTGCATAAAGAAGGAGCAACATACATTGAAGAGATGACAATTAAATAGAAAATGAACCATATGTGAGGAATCCAACTTGTACACAGCTAAAAACAAGGAGTAAGACGATTTTTTCTTCGTTGAGATGAAATTGAGGGAAGTTCAGGATGAAGGTCTCTAAAAATCACGAACGCACTAGTGTAAAAATACGATATTATAACAAGATTTTATATCGGTTTTTTAAAAACCGATGTAAATAAAAACACGGTGGCATTTTTGTAAATAAATGTAAACTTTCTACATCGGTTGGGAAAAGAACCGATGTAGAAATTACTTTTTACATCGGTTGTTCTGTAACCGATGTAGAAAGTACTTTCTACATCGGTTATTTTCCCAACCGATGTAGAAAGTGAGTTTTTTTTCAAACTTTCTACATCGGTTACGAAACAAGCGATGTAGAAAGTACTTTCTACATCGTTGTTCTGGAACCGATGTAGAAAGTGGATTTTTTAAAACTTTCTGCATCGGTTATTTTCTCAACCGATGTATTTCTACATCGGTTCTGAGAAACAACCGAGGTAGAATGTCTTCCCCTGTCACTTATTTTTCGACGCTGTTCATGTTTAACCTCATTTTCCAAAACCCCAGTTTCTCGTTTCGGCTTGTTCTCTCTATTTTCGTTTAAGTCTTAGCCATTTTCGACATCCTTATTGTTCGTGGTTTCACTCTGTGCTTACGTTCGTGGTCGTCGTCGCCGTTGGATTGATTTCGTTCGTTCGAACTCGTCGTCGCGCACCGTAAGGTTCGAACTCGTCTTTGTTGTTATTTGTGCATCTCATTCTATTGTTATGGTTGAAATTTACATTTATTTTGGTTGTATTTTGTAATTTTTAAGCTTCTTATTTGGCTATATCGTGTTGTGTCGTCGTTCAACCACCATTGTGCCTCCATTTGGACACCGTTTGGCCACCGCTCAACCATTTTGTGTTGACTGTGAGGTATGTTCTATGCACCTCTACTTTGTGATTGCAGATGTGAAAGTTTGCTTAGGGTTTATGTATGTTATAGTATTGATTTTGAGTTTAAATATGTTGGTTTGTTTTCTTGAGTTCAAATATGAGCATACCCTTAGTTTCTCGTTCAAGGTTGAATATAATGAGTATATTACTAAATAAGTAAATCATTCATTATATTCAATCTTGAATTGTCCAAGTTGGACAGTTTGGGACTAAAGTTTTTTATTCAGTGGTTAACAATTTCTTCATAAATCTTGTAAATTGTACTTGATTAAATTTTGGTTTAGTTCATTTTGCATTGTCTCTGGGTACATGCTTCATTATGGTAAATAAAACCATAATGAAGTTATGTACTTGGAGACTGATGTGAAATGCTGCCGAAATTTCACCAAGTATGATATTCAAGATTTTAGAAGTATGTTAATCGATGAATAAATTTTTTTTTCTCGAATGGGATAGGGTCTTACCAATAGTGAGGATAATAAATTAACAACAATGAGTGACGAGGTTAATCCTAAATCATGTGTTGATGATTCTTGTATAGTATGGATCGTAGTTGGATAAATGCTAAACGAACAAGCGATGAGTACGAGAATGGGGTTGAAGAGTTTTTGAATTTTGCGCAGACAAATCTACCTCAGAGTAATGGACAATTTTACTGTCCGTGTGTTAATTGTCTAAATGAGAGACGTTTGGGTGTTGGTCAAATTAGAGAGCATATTCTTTGTGATGGATTTTGCAAAAGTTATACAAAATGGACATGGCATGGTGAGTTATTAGGCATGCCAAGTGTGTCACAGACGGTGGAGGTTGATATAAATATGGAAGATTGGGTAGAGGATATGATTCGTGATGTAGGGCATGCGTCATTTGAGCGGGCAAATATGTATGGTAACTTATCTACTGATTCAGAGAAACCTTTGTATTCGGGATGTACTACTTTACACGATTGTCAGTAGTGTTAAGATTATTCACTCTGAAGGCAAGGAATGGGTGGAGTGATAAAAGTTTCACTGAATTACTTGAACTGTTGGTAGAGATGCTTCCGGAAGGTAACACATTACCAAAGCGTAATTATGAGGCGAAGAAGGTGTTGTGTCCGATGGGTATGCAGTATAAGAAAATACATGCCTGCCCCAATGATTGCATACTATACATAAATGAGTTTGAAGGATTACATGAATGCCCTGTGTGTCAAGTTTCACGTTATAAACTGAAGGATGGTGATTCTATTTGCAATGACAGCACAAAGCGGCCTCCAGCCAAAGTGTTTTGGTATCTTCCAATAATTCCAAGGTTCAAATGATTGTTTTGTAATAAAGATGAAGCAAAGAACCTTTGATGGCATGTAGATGAAAGACTGATTGATGGAAAACTTCGTCATCCAGCTGATGGTTTGCAATGGAAGATGGTTGATCAACTATATCCCGATTTTGGGAATAAGCCAAGAAACCTAAGGCTTGGACTTGCAACAGATGGAATGAATCCGTACGGTAATTTAAGTAGTAAACATAGTTCATGGCCTGTACTTTTGACAATTTACAACCTTTCTCCGGAGTTATGCGTGAAACGTAAATACATCATGTTGTCCATGATGATTTCAGGTCCACAATAACCTGGAAATGACATAGACGTTTATCTTGCTCCTTTAATTGAAGACTTGCAAAATCTATGGGAAGAAGGTGTGGAGGTGTTTGATGCGTATGGTAATGAAAATTTCAAGATGCGGGCAATGCTTTTTTGCACTATTAATGAATTTCCAGCATATGGAAATTTATGTGGATACAGCGTTAAGGGGCACAAAGCATGTCCCATATGTGAAGAAGACACAAGTTACCATCAACTGCATCATGGAAGGAAGACATTGTATCTTGGTCATCGGAAATTTCTCAAGACTAATCACCCTTATCGTAGATTAAGGAAAACTTTTAATGGGTTGCTAGAAAATGATGTTGCTCCAAAAGCCTTAACTGGACAACAAGTCTACGATCGGGTTAAAAAAATCAAAACTGTTTTTGGAAAGACTCAAAAAAAGGTCACGGAGATAAGGATATGGAAGAAAAGATCAATATTTTTTTATCTTCCATATTGGTTCAAACTTGATGTTAGACATTGTATTGATGTGATGCATGTGGAAAAAAATGTGTGTGACAGCATCATTGGAACACTTCTCAATATACAGGGCAAGACTAAAGATGGAGTCAATTATCGACTGGATTTGGTTCACATGGGTATACGACATCAGTTAGCTCCACAGTCTGTAGTAAAGCGAACATATTTGCCCCCGGCATGTCATACATTGTCAAAAAAAGAGAAAATTTCTTTTTGTGAGTGCCTACGTGGGGTTAAAGTGCCACAAGGGTATTCTTCAAATTTTAAAAGACTTGTCTCGATCAAAGATTTAAAGTTAGTTGGGTTAAAGTCTCATGATTGTCATGTGTTGATGCAACAACTACTTCCAGTGGTTATTCGTGACATTTTACCTAAAAAAGTTAGACATACAATAAGTAGGTTATGCTTATTTTTCAATAAAATATGTAGCAAAGCCATTGACCCTCTAAAATTGGATGAGTTGGAAAATGAAGCTTTCACTATCTTATGCCAATTGGAGATGTATTTTCCTCCATCATTTTTTGACATTATGGTTCACTTGGTTGTTCATATAGTGAGAGAGATCAGATTATGTGGTCCATTTTATCTGAGGTGGATGTATCCAATAGAACGATACATGAAAATATTAAAAGGGTATGTGAAGAATCCACACCGTCCCGAGGCATCTATGATTGAAAGATACATTGCAGAAGAGGCCATTGAGTTTTGTACAGAGTATTTGTCAGAGGTGGAACCCATAGGAGTTCCTAAGTCTCGTCATGAGGGAAGACACGGAGGTAAAGGTACACGAGGCATAATTGTGAAAAGCATGGGTCGTGCAGAAGTCCTTCAAGCACATTTGTATATTTTGAATAATACCGATGAGGTTCAACCTTACTTATCTACTCACAAAACTATGATAAGGGAGGAGAATGTTCGAATGAATGAGAAATGGTTGTTGAATGAGCATAACAAAACGTTCTTAAACTGGTTTGATGAAACAATTAAGAAGGATGATGGTGCCTCTGATACATTGAAGTGGCTAGCAAATGGCCTAAACTTTGATGTCATATATTGGACTGGGTACGATATTAATCATTTTTCATTTTACACAAAGTCTCAGGATGATAAAAGTACCATGCAAAATAGTGGGGTTATGGTGGTGGCAGAGTCGATGCATTTTGCAAGTTCTAAAGATAAAAATCATGTAAAGGCTTCCATATCTTACTTTGGAGTGATTAAAGAGATTTGGGAGATTGATTACACCAAATTTAGAGTGCCTGTTTTCAAATGTAGATGGGTTGATAGTAACAGTGGTGTGCAAGTCGATGAATTGGGATTTACATTGGTTGACCTTCAAAAAGTAGCTTACAAGGATGACCCTTTTCTCATGGCCCACCAAGCAAAACAAGTGTTTTATGTCCAAGATCCTTGCTCTAAAAGATGGTCAGTTGTTCTTCAAGGAAAGACAACAATCGCTAGTGATGACACCAATGATCTTTCAAATATTGATATTTCTCAAACTCCCTTATCATCAAGGATATCTAGTATCAATGAAGAAACTGAAATAGATGATGTACATGCTATTCGAGATTATCATCATGAAGGAATATGAGAAAATGTTACTACATGATACAAGTTAGTTATTTATTTAATTATTTCATCATTGTATGTTTATTTTTAACTTATTTTAAAATGTTTATTACATTTTTTAGGTTTAGTAGAGTTTCTAACATCTTTTCTCTTTCCTTTCAACATGTACATGGCTGATTATTACATTTCTTTTCAACTTTCAATACTTGTTTGATGTAATTTTAAGTTATTTCATTTGTAAATTAAAGTTTGATAATAAATAATGATGTATTTAGTTTAAATATATAGATTATGTGAATTCTGTATTCTCTGTCTGGTGATTCTCTATTGTCTGCCTGGATTCTGTGTGTATATGCAGATATGTGAATAAATAATACGGTAGTATACCTAAACAAAATGAACATTAAAAAAAAGGACTTTCTACCTCGGTTACGACTATAACCGATGTAGAAAGTACACTTTTTACATCGGTTGCGGGCAGAACCGATGTAAAAAGTATGACTTTTTACATCGGTTAAAGCTACAACCGATGTAGAAAATATACTTTTTACATCGGTTCTGCCCGCAACCGATGTAAAAAGTGTACTTTCTACATCGGTTCTTTGCCCAACCGATGTACAAAGGCATACTTTTTACGTTGGTTGCAGAACCGATGTAAAAAGTCTTATTTTCTATATCGCCCGCTTCAACACTGCCTGAATAACCGATGTAAAAAGTGCTTAACAACCGATGTAAAAAACTCATTTTCCACTAGTGACGTTTTTTTCTCCTCCAAGCAAAGCTGGAACAAGCTCTGTGCGAGGAAGATCCTGGAAGTGTGAAACTCTCTCCCTTTGCTCAGCAAAGAAGTACGATTGTGAGAGAGGTTTGGGCACACGTGCAAGAACCTTTTAAGAGAATTCAAAGAGCTTAAGCAAAATTGATTCTGAATTTTTTCTCGCACCCAAAAAAAATAACCGTTCTTTCTCATTTTTTTCCATTTATACCTTTACCTATATTACTTTACCATGATTTTACTAACCTAATCTCTAAACATTGTTTTTTTAACTCTAGTTGTAATCATTTAAGTAACTCTAATAGAATATTTTTTTTATTATTTATTTTTATTTTATATTTTTATTATTTATTATTTATTTTTCTTTATCCTTTTTTCAACCGAACCACTTATCATATTTTGAATTCAATTATATATTTTTTTTACTATTACTGTTGTCGCAACCGTAATTTCGACGAGATGACGAGCTCGCTAAAAATTTTAAAATAGCATTTAATTGTATGTGGAGCCGCCACCAAATTTTATTTTAAGGAAAAATATTTGGAAAAAACCTAACTTGAGGAAGAAATTCTAAGTTCGGGAGTCGGTTACGAATAGGAAAGGTGTTAGGCACCCTACTCGCCCGTTCCAAAGAACGGTACCCTTAAACTGAGTGTGTGATTTATTTGAAAACTGCTTTGATCCCTTTAATTATAGTGAAAATAAATATATTGATGGAGGTTAGCCTGACAGGACTTGGTCCTGCTCCTACGTATTCCCTGGTGCAATGGGAAATTCCAGGCTACGTAGTTCTGGTTTGAGAATTACTTGGATAGAAAGGAAGCATTTTGAAAGGAGATTGAAAGGGAAGATCCTTAATCCACATGCACAGAGTTGAAGGCAAGCGAAGGTTGCACGACAACTCATATGATTCTCCAAACATCGAAAGACAGGGTATGCTGCACTTTCAACTTTGGAGCTCATTGCGTGAGATCTTGGGTCTTTTAGGAACTTTGGAAATCATTTTAGAGGAAAGAGAAAAGTTTTGAAAGAGTATTAAAAGGAAGATCCTTAATCCACATGCACAGAGTCGAAGGCAAGCGAAGGTTGCACGACAACTCATGATTCTCCAAACATCGAAAGACAGAGTATGCTGCACTTTCAACTTTGGAGTTCATTGCGTGAGATCTCAGATCTTTTAAAGCTTTGAAAGTTGTTGTTTAGAAAAATGGAGTTTTTGAAGATTTGATTTAGAAAGGAGGACATCTAAACATAAACAAATCAGAAATAAATACATATAGAAGGATCCACACATGGAAACTAATACTTAAACAAGTTTAAAAGGACAAGATCTACACAAGAACTTCAAGAACACAAGAGATTTTAGCACCAAAATTTGAATTCAAATCTCAGAATTTTTAGAAAATATTTTTTGGTATATCTAAAAATTCAAACCAACAAATTGAAATATATGGATCATAGTAATCAAACAAGACAAGTTTGACACAAATCTAACAATAAATAAGCAAGTTATGCCCAAATCAAATGAGCTAGGTTAATTTACACATCAAGATGAACATACTTCAGTGATCAGGTGATATAAGTTTCATTTTAGATAAAAATTAGACAAATAATATCATTCCTGAAACTAGAGAGAAATTTAAAGAGAACGCAACAAAAATCACTGAAATCAGAGATCATTTGATTGATCAAAAATAAAAACGAAAAATAGAGACGAAAATGAACTTCAAGAACACCGAGTTTTTGGCGCCAAAATTTGAATTCAAATCTCAGAATTTTTCGACAATATTTTTTGGTAGATATGAAAAATTAAAACCAAAAAATTGAAATATATAGATCATAGGAATCAAACAAAACAAATTTGACAAAAATCAGACCAGAAATGAGCAAGGTATGCACAAATTAAATGAGCTAGGTTCATTTACACATCAAGATGAACATACTTCAGTAATCAGGTGATAGAAATTTCATTTTAGATCCAAATTAGACAAATAATACCATTACTGAAACTAGAGACAAATAGGAAGATAAAGAAATAAAAATCACTGAAATCGGAGATCATTGGATTGATCAAAAACAAAAACGAAAAACAGAGACGAAAATGAACTTCAAGAACACCGAATTTTTGGCGCCAAAATTTGAATTCAAATCTCAGAATTTTTCCAAAATATTTTTTTGGTATATCTAAAAATTAAAACCAACCAATTGAAATATATGGATCATAGTAATCAAACAAGACAAGTTTGACACAAATCTAACAAGAAATGACCAAGTTATGCCCAAATCAAACAAGCTAAGTTCATTTGCGCATCAGGACGGACATCCTTCATTAATCAGGTCATAGAGACTTCATTTCAGATCCAAATTAGACAAATAATATCATTTCAGAAACTAGAAAGAAAGACGAAGAGAACGCAATAAAAATCACTAAAATCGGAGATTATTTGACCGATCGAAAATGAAAATGAAAACAAAGATGAAGATGAACTCGGAAATCCGAGAAGACGCAAGAAAATTAAACGAAATAGAAGCAAGATCTAACCTCCATTCATGTTCTTGAATGCCACTTGATAGCATCTTGAAAGGTGATGAATAACTGGTTCCATGGAGGCCAAGGAGGTGCTCAATTGGATGTAGAATTCAAGAGTCTCTTTGGTGCTCCTCTTAGAAAAAAAAATCTAAAAGGCCCCTTTCAATGACCCCAAAGTGCTCCTCTCTCTCCCTCCTTAGAAATTCTGAAATCTTTCTTAGAAAAATGAAGAATCCCCTTTGAACTAAATGAAAGTCCCTATTTATAGATAAAATTTCAAAAAAAGAAAGGGAAAAAGTTTTTAGAAGTGAAGAAACTTTCGCCTTTTGTTTTCTGATTTTTCTCTTTTTTGTTTTCTTTTTATTATTTTCTTTATTTTTATTTTTCTTTCATTTTCTTTTTTTTCTTTTTCCTTTTTTCTCTAACTAATTCTTAACCATCATTAACTAATCCAACTAACTTTCTAACTAAATTCTTAACTAAAAATTTATTTTTTCTTTCATTTTCTTTTTTCTTTTTTCTTTTTTTTTCTTTTTTTCTTTTTTTTTCTAACTAATTCTTAACCATCATTAACTAATCCAACTAATTTTCTAACTAAATTCTTAACTAAAAATTTATTTTTCTTTCTTTTTTCTATTTTTCTATTTTTTGTTATTTTTTTTATTTTAGACTAAAAAACAAAATAATTTATTTTGGGTTTTAAATTTATCCTCGGACATAATTCAGTGTTCACAGTTTGCCTCTCTTTACTCATTTTCTTACCAGATAATATAAGAAACAAGTTTCTAGATTATTGCGGTAAGAAATGAGTAAAGAAGTGAACAAATTATGTCCGAGGTAAAAGACAAAAACTGGCATGGGTGCAAGCCTTATTGGCAAGTCGTGAATATGTCAGGGAGTTGAATGATGCTTCCGAGGTACCAGAAAAGTTTTGGGCTTGACCGAAAACTTAGGAATGCCTGCCCTAATAAATTGGAGGATAGTAGTTCAAATGTGAAAATTTTGCATAAGTTTTGCAAGTCTTGTGTAATGAGCTGACGGGCTTAAATATGCAGGGCCTGATACAGTAGGCCAAAATGTGGAAATTTGGAATACAGAGCCTGATTAGGCTAACAGAATGGAAAAGAATGGTCTGTTAAGATAGGCAAAGTGGAATGAAAAAGACCTATTAAGATAAGAATGGAGGAGAATGGCTCGTTAAGACAAGCAAAGCAAGATGGAAACTACCCGTTCAGACAGGCTAGGATGCAAAAGATTAACGATATTGGGACCTCAATAGGCCAAGATGTAGAAAAGTAAACATGCTGGGACCTGAATAGGTCAGGTGCAGAAAAGTAAACGTGCAGGGGACTGAATAGGGCAGGATGCAGAAAATAAATGTGCTGGGGCCTTCTGTGATAGGCCAAGATGCAGAAAAATAAACGTGCTGGGGTCTTATGTGATAGGCTAAGATGCAGAAATTTAAACATGCAGGGGCCTTGTGTGATATGCCAAGATGCATAAATTTAAACGTGTAGGGGCCTTGTGTGATAGGCCAAGATTCAGAAATTTAAACATGCAGGGCCTTGTGTGATAGACCGAGATGTAGAAATTTAAACATGCAGGGGCCTTGTGTGATAGGCCAAGAAGCATAAATTTAAACATGATGAGGCCTTGTGTGATAGGCCAAGATTCAGAAATTTAAACGTGTGGGGGCCTTGTGTGATAGGCCAAGATGCAGAAATTTAAACATGCAGCGGCCTCGTGTGATAGACTGAAGTGTCGAAATTTAAACATGCAGAGCCTTGTGTGATAGGCTGAAATGCAGAAAATTAAACATGCAGAGCCTCGTGTGATAGGCTGAAATGCAGAAATTTAAACATGCAGAGCCTCGTGTGATAGGCTGAAGCGCAAAAATGTAAACATGCAGAGCCTCGTGTGATAGGCTGAAATGCAGAAAATTAAACATGCAGAGCCTCGTGTGATAGGCTGAAATGCAGAAATTTAAACATGCAGAGCCTCGTGTGATAGGCTGAAATGCAGAAATGTAAACATGCAGAGCCTCGTGTGATAGGCTGAAATGCAGAAAATTAAACATGCAAAGCCTCGTCTGATAGGCTGAAATACAGAAAATTAAACATGCAAAGCCTCGTGTGATAGGCTGAAGTGCGGAAATTTAAACATGCAGAGCCTCGTGTGATAGGCTGAAATGCCGAAAATTAAACATGCAGAGCCTCGTGTGATAGGCTGAAATGCAGAAATTTAAACATGCAGAGCCTCGTGTGATAGGCTGAAGTGTCGAAATTTAAACATGCAGAGCCTTGTGTGATAGGCTGAAATGCAGAAAATTAAACATCCAGAGCCTCGTGTCATAGGCTGAAATGCAGAAATTTAAACATGCAGAGCCTCGTGTGATAGGCTGAAGTGAAAAAATGTAAACATGCAGAGCCTCGTGTGATAGGCTGAAATGCAGAAAATTAAACATGCAGAGCCTCGTATGATAGGCCGAAATGCAGAAATTTAAACATGCAGAGCCTCGTGTGATAGGTTGAAATGCAGAAATGTAAACATGCAGAGCCTCGTGTGATAGGCTGAAATGCAGAAAACAAAACATGCAGAGCCTCGTGTGATAGGCTGAAGTGCGAAAATTTAAACATGGAGAGCCTCGTGTGATAGGCTGAAATGCAGAAATGTAAACAAGCAGAGCCTCGTGTGATAGGCTGAAGTGCAGAAATTTAAACATGCAGAGCCTCGTGTGATAGGCTGAAATGCAGAAAATTAAACATGCAGAACCTCGTGTGATAGGCTGAAATGCAGAAATTTAAACATGCAGAGCCTCGTGTGATAGGCTGAAGTGCAGAAATGTAAACATGCAGAGCCTCGTGTGATAGGCTAAAATGCAGAAAATTAAACATGCAGAGCCTCGTGTGATAGGCTGAAATGCAGAAATTTAAACATGCAGAGCCTCGTGTGATAGGCTGAAGTGCACAAATGTAAACATGCAGAGCCTCGTGTGATAGGCTGAAATGCAGAAAATTAAACATGCAGAGCCTCGTGTGATAGGCTGAAACGCTGAAAATTAAACATGCAGAGCCTCGTGTGATAGGCTGAAGTGCGGAAATTTAAACATGCAGAGCCTCGTGTGATAGGCTGAAATGCAGAAAATTAAAAATGTAGAGCCTCGTGTGATAGGCTGAAATGCAGAAATTAAAACTTGCAAAGCCTTGTGTGATAGGCTGAAGTGCAAAAATGTAAGCATGCAGAGCCTCTTGTGATAGGCTGAAATGCATAAAATTAAACATGCAGAGCCTCGTGTGATAGGCTGAAATGCAGAAATTTAAACATGCAGAGCCTCGTGTGATAGGCATAAGTGCAGAAATGTAAACATGCAGAGCCTCGTGTGATAGGCTGAAATGCAGAAAATTAAACATGCAGAGCCTCATGTGATAGGCTGAAATGCAGAAAATTAAACATGCAGAGCCTTGTGTGATAGGCTGAAGTGCGGAAATTTAAACATGCAGAGCCTCGTGTGATAGGCTGAAATGCAGAAAATTAAACATGCAGAGCCTCGTGTGATAGGCTGAAATGCAGAAATTTAAACATGCAGAGCCTCGTGTTATAGGCTGAAGTGCAGAAATGTAAACATGCAGAGCCTCGTGTGATAGGCTGAAATGCAGAAATTTAAACTTGCAGAGCCTCGTGTGATAGGCTGAAGTGTAGAAATGTAAACATGCAGGGCCTTGTGTGATAGGCTGAAGTGCAGAAATTTAAACATGCAGAGCCTCGTGTGATAGGCTGAAGTGCGGAAATTTAAACATGCAGAGCCTCGTATGATAGGCTGCAATGCAGAAAAATAAACATGCAAAGCCTCGTGTGATAGGCTGAAATGAAGAAATTTAAACAAGCTTGATGTCTTGCTGTTGATAGGAAAATGCAAATGAGGTCCCGCTGTTGCCGGGAAGAATGTAAATGAAATCCTGCTGTTGCCAGGATGGATGCAAACCTATTAAGACAGGCGAACAGAATTTAAACACACTTGATGTCCTGTTGTTGACAGGAAAATGCAAATGAGGTCCCGCTGTTGCCGGGAAGAATGCAAATGAAATCCTGCTGTTGCCAGGATGAATGCAAACCTGTTAAGACAGGCAGAAAGAATTTAAACATGCTTGATATTCTGTTGTTGACAGGAAAATGGAAATGAGGTCCCGCTATTTCTAGGAAGAATGCAAATGAAATCCTGCTGTTGCCAGTATGAATGCAAACCTGTTAAGACAGGGGGAGAAAATTTAAACATGCTTGATGTCATGTTGTTGACAGGAAAATACAAAGGTGGAATGATGGTTGACCTGTTAAGACAGGTAAAGGAAAGACAGCCTGTTAAGACAAGCGACAAAGCTGGTTTGTCATGCCAGACAAAAAGCGCGGAATGACCTGTTAGGACATGTATGGAAAAGAGAGGCTTGTCAAGACAGATAGACAAGTACAAAAAAATAGATGTCTTACCAGGACAGAATAACCTGTAGAGACAGGTGTGGCAACATGAAAGTAATGGCCTGTTAGTGCAAGTAAAAGAATGACCCATTGAGACAAGTGTGGGAAGTAATATGATGTGCCTTAGGATTGCACGAGAGGGTGGAGTATGGACTTCTTCGTCAACTGCCTCAGACAACTTATTTTGAAGTTTGTTTTTCTTGGATTAAAACGAATAACTTATTCTACCTTAAACTCGAAGGTTTTTTAAGCATTTGATAATTATTCTCTTGAAGAAACTTGGGCAACTATTTTGCCCCAGTTTGGAAAATTTTGATAATTGAGAGATGTCTTGATTTGACGGAACTTTGGGCAAACATTTTGCCCCAGTTTGGAGGATTTTTAGTAATCGAGGAATGCCTTAACTTGAGGGGATATTGGGCAAGTGTTTGCTCTAGTTTTGAACTTGATTGGAGTTGAGGAATTGAGGATTGCGTCATCTTGAATTTTCCTGGGCACATGTTAGCCTTATCTTGAATTTTGGGGTTGAGGAATTGAAGATTGCCTCAACTTGAATTTTCTGGGCGAACGTTTGCCCCAGTTTAGGCTTGACTCAAAATTTGAGGTTGACCTCAAATTATACTTTTGTGTGGGCAAGCGTTTGCCCCAGTTTAAACTTGATTCCAAATTTGAGGATGGCCTCAAATTGGATTTTTGTGGGCAAGAATTTGCCCTAGTTGGAGCTTGACTCAGAATTTGAGAATGGCCTCAAATTGGATTTTCTTTGCGGGCAAGCGTTTGCCCCAGTTTGAGCTTGACTCAAAATTTAACCATGACTTCAAATTGGATTTTTGTGGGCAAGCATCTGCCCGAGCTTGAGCTTGACTCAGAATTTGAGGATGATCTCAACTTGAATTTTTGTGGCAAACGTTTGCCCTAGTTTAAACTTGATTCAGAATTTTGAGGATGACCTCAAATTGGATTTTTCTGGGCACATGTTTTCCTTAGTTTGAGCCTTGACTTGAAATTGTCAATTGTCTCAATTTGAATTGTTTGGGAAAATGTTCGCCCCAGTTCTGACTTGATTTTGCATTTGAGGATGCCCTCAAATTGGATTTTTGTGGGCAAGCGTTTGCCCTAGTTTGAATTTGATTCAGAATTTGAGGATGACCTCAAATTGAATTTTTGCGGGCAAGTGTTTGCCCCATTTTGAATTTGATTGAGAATTTGAGAATGACGTCAAATTGAATTTTTGGTGGGCAAGCGTTTGCGCCAGTTTGAGCTTGATTTAGAATTTGAGGATGACCTCAAATTTAATTTTCGGTGGGCAAGCGTTTGCCCCGGTTTGAGCTTGAGTCCTTTTTTAATTATGATTGGTTCGGGTAATTTTTACCCAGGTCTTAATTAGTTTGGAAAAATGAATTATGGGATGCTTGAATGACAAGATACTTATTGCGATGTTTGAATGAATGAAAAGGATGCAATGTTTGTGATGCTTGAATAGAGAGGATGCGACGTTTTAATCTTATTGACTACTTTTTGATGCTTGAAATAAATATTTGATGAAATGGATGCTATGGGGTGAATGCATGCCATGCGATGGTGTAAAACTTTTTGTTTCTCTTGATTTTTGATTTTCTTCGACATTTTACTTTCTCGACAACCTTATAGTTGGTACAAGGGGAATCAAGATTCAGGATGAACTGGACTAACTCTGTCTCTTGGCTTCTTGGTCAATTTTGGAATTTTCCTTTTCAAGATCTTTGAGACCCAACAGTGGTCAGCCTCATTGAATAAGCCACACTCCTTTTCTTTTTGGTGGCATCATTGCTGATAAGAGGATGGCTCTTTGGGAATAATCATGCCATATTGTGATGGTTGAGGATTCATCCGATTTTCATGACTTTTCAAAATTAATCTTTTTATCATTTTTTTTACATTTTCCACATTTCTTTTGAGCATACGCACTATTGGGGTGTGCGAAGTGATAGGATGGTTCAGAGGAAGGAGATAGGGAATTTTGAGGTTGCATGTTTTAAGGTAGTATTTTTGAAAGGAAAGGGCGAAGAATGTTGGTTTGATTGCCCAAATGGCACCTTTTGGTGAAAAATGCCTATGCTGCTTTTCATAATCTTGATTGTCAAATTAACCAAACTTAAGAAATGGCAAAAATTTTGCCCCAATTTTGGAAAGTATGAGATGCAGAAATGTCAGATTGTACTGGGATTCTTGGTTGACCTTAACTTTTTCCTAGGTTGTTCTTTTGATTTTTTCAACCCACCATGTCTTTTGTTGGTCCCAACTTTTGCTGAGGTCACCCTTGCGGGTTTTCGACCTAGCGGGCTCTTGATTGTATGGCCTAACTTTTGCCTAAGCCGCCCTTTGAGGGTTTTCGACCTAGCGGACCTTTGCTTGTATGCCCTAACTTTTGCCTAGGCCGTCTTCGAGGGTTCTCGACCTAGCAGGCTTTTTGTGCCCTAACTTTTGCCTAGGCCGCCTTTGCAGGTTTTCGACCTAGCGGGCTCTTGATTGTATGCCCTAACTTTTGCCTAAGCCGCCCTTTGAGGGTTTTCGACCTAGCGGGCCTTTGTTTGTGTGCCCTAACTTTTGCCTAGGTCATCTTCAAGGGTTTTCGACCTAGCGGGCCTTTGTGCCCTAACTTTTTCCTAGGCCGCCTTTGCAATATTTCGACCTAGCGGGCTCTTGATTGTATGCCCTAACTTTTGCCTAAGCCGCCCTTTGAAGGTTTTCGACCTAGCGGGCCTTTGTTTGTGTGCCCTAACTTTTACCTAGGCCGTCTTTGAGGGTTCTCGACCTAGCGGGCCCTCATTTTGATCCTAATTTTTCCTGAATTGTTTTTGGAATTTTAATCCAGCAAGACCTCTTCTGATCATGACTTCATCGATTTATTTTTTGAATTTTAGCCTTACTTTTGCCTGGATTATTTGGCTTTTAATCCACCAAGTTTTTTCTTTTACTTGAATTTTGCATGGTCAGATATTGATTTTTCCTGGAATATTTTGGCTTCCAATTTAGTGGATCTTATTTTGCATCCCTAATTTTGCCTGGATTTGAATTTCGATCCAGCGGGATATTCATTGTTAGACAGGGTATTGAATGCATGTGATTTGGGAATCCCTGGTTAGACTTTTTTTATTCTGCTCCCTCATTGGGCTTTTCTTTGAGCTTGATTAATCAGACATTCAAGATTATTTATTACAGCACTGACATTGTCACCAACAGGTATTTATTTGTTTAGATAAGAAGCGGGTGGAATGATGAAAAAGAATGATAAATTTTTAAAAGTAAAGTCAAAATTTGAGGCACATGCTTAAGAAACGTGAAAAATGTAATTTTGCATTTATTCATTGCTGTTTATTTACAGAAGATTAACTTTTGAAAAGTACAACAAATCCTGGATGATCCCCTCGGTATCTCAACTTGTATAAGGAGACTCATTACGTTGCTCCCATCTCTATCAACTGGTCGACGGGCTCTCGAGATTCGGCAATGGATTGTTTTCTGTGTTAGGAGCAAGCCTCCCAAAATCTAGCCATTTTGCATCAATCAAGTTTTGTACTTTACGCTTTAGTGCTAGGCAATCCTCTGTGGAATGACCAATGAATCCTGCATGGTAATCGCATCTGGCATTTGCATCATACCATTTAGGATATGGTGGCTCTTGAGGTTTTAAAGGATAAGGTGCAACCAACGTGTTTTGAATTAGGCAAGGTAGCAACTCGGTGTAGGAGATTGGAATTGGGTCGAATTGGATGGGCTTCTTCTCCTTTTTCTGGCCTTGATTGGTATTTAGGCTTATGGCTTGTGTTTGGGCCGTATAAGGTGTTGGTGGCCGGACTTGCGGTGAGTAGTTGTAAGTTGGAATGCATTGGTTATGTAAGGATATGGTATGCAGGATGTGTAAGATGGAGGTAGGAAACCAATTGGGCCATAAGGTGCCACTTGTGGAGTATATTGGCCTTGACCAGAAGCCACGTTGTAGGTTTTGTCTGTCTTCTTCTTAGATCCGACGACAACGTTGACTGCCCCTGTAAGCTTATGCGCAATCTTTCCACAGCGCATGCCACCTTCGATCCTTTCTCTAATGAGGACGACATCAGAGAAACTAGCAGTCATACTACCGATCATCTTGTCATAGAAAGGATCTTGGAGTGTGTCGATGAACATATTGACCAGCTCTCTCTCAGACAAGGGAGGTTGTACTTGAGCAGCCAACTCCCTCCATCGTTGGGCGTATTGCTTGAAGGTCTCCTCTCCCTTCTTGGTCATATTCTGGAGCTGAGTTCTGTCAGGAGCCATCTCCAGGTTATACTTGTACTGCTTCAGAAAGGCATCAGCTAGGTCCCTCCATGAACGGATATATGTCCGTTCCAGCTGAGTGTACCAATTTGCAGCTGCCCCGGTCAGACTGTCTTGGAAGAAATGGATGAGCAGGTTATCATCACGAGCACAAACGACCATTCTTCTACAATACCTGATCAAATGGTTCCTCGGACAACCAGTTCCTTGATATTTCTCGAATTCAGGAACCTTGAACTTTGGAGGAATAACCATGTCTGGGACTAGACATAGATCAGATGCGTCTTTGATATCATATGCACTTCCCTCAATTGCCCGGATTCTTCCTTCCAAGATTCTCTATTTTTCAGCATTATCGTTGGAAGGACAACTTGGATACTCTTCTGGCATGTTGTGAGGCTGAGAGGATGGTATGTATATAGGGTGAGGCCCTTGAGTGAACATAGGGTGAGGCCCTTGAGTGAACATAGGGTTTGTCCCCCCAAGAGCTGTTTGGTAGGCTTGGATAGGTTGTTGTGTGGTAGTGTTTGGGATGATTTGGTGAGTTTCTGTAGGATTTAAAGGTTGATTTTGTGTTTGTGTTTGTGTTTGGTTGAATAAAGGTGTATGTCCATGAGGGAATCCATGGTGAACCCACTCATTTAGTGAAGGCATGGTTGATGGTAGAGAGTTTGGCGGACCATAGCTGTGAGGATGTAATGGGCCAGCGGATTCTTCTGGAAGGGACCTCGTCCTGTGCTTTTGTTTTGACAGCTGGATGGCCTCCATTAATTTGGTCATTTGATCTTTCAAAATTTTGACCTCATTTCTTAGTTCCTCATTTTGTCTCTCCAACTCATCCATGATTCTTGATTAGGAACGAGTTCTATAAGGGTGCCGAGAAGGTTGTCTTCAATTTTTCTGTTAAATTTTAAAAATTAATTTTTTTGAGAAACAATGCGAACGAATGAAAAAAAATACTAATGCTTCTATGAGTATGAAAATTTATGGGATGATTTTCAAAATCTCCTTTTTCATTGATAAATTAAATTTATTTTATGAATGAATGAATGAATGTTTGAAATGCACAAATAATTTTAGAGATTGAAAGATTTTGAAAATAATTGGGTGTTTCTTTCTTATTTTTTTAGCAATTGTGTATTTGGTATTTTTTATTTTGCTAGAAATTGGTTTTGTTTGAAAATCTTTTAGTTTTGCTAATATTTTTCTAAAAACAAAAAAAGCGTTCTTTAGGTTTTCGAATTTTCATTTTCTCTTTTTTGAATCTTTTATATTTTCAGTGTTTTCAAAAATTATTTTTCTAATTTTCCTAGAAGTTTTTATTTTTCTTGATTTTTTTCCTAATTTTTATATTTTCTTTCTTTTCCTTTGATTTCCTTTTTTGATTTTGTATCTTCCCAATCTTAGATTTCCTTTTCTTCTCCTGCCACCTTGGGTGACTCTATTCAACTGCCCGTGAGCAGTATATGAGTCTTTGTATCTTGAAAGGGGTGCTGCCCTCCTTGCCTCCTATGTGGGTTACCTGTCCTAAGGGTCTATGACTTTTAATGGATGAACCTCTCATAAGGGTGGTTTGTATTCTTAAGGTATCAAGGTCACTAGAGCCAAGTTCCAGTTTACAATGCTTGCTACAACAATAGGGAATGCTATCAGTTGTAGGGCATTGTAAATAGGACGCACTCTAGCTGGGGTTTTCGTGATTGTCAAACAGGACGTGCATCCAAAGTGACACCACTAGACCCCTCTATTCTAGGCTTCACTCAGACTCGAGTATAGGGCCCCACTCATGAGATGAAATGCATTAATGTAATGTGGAGGGCACACAAATATTTGGGATGCCTGCAATTGGGGAAATCGGAGCAGATATATATAGCAATTTACTGTTCGTCTACCCTAAGGTTTACACAATGAATAAAAAAACAACAATAGATAGATAAGCAAATGAATAAACTGTGCAATAAATAAATCATGCAAATAAACAGGGAAGGGATCAATACAATGCACCCTCAATTGTACGGGCTTGACTCTCTAATGTCCCCAGTGGAGTCGCCATCTGTCGCAACCGTAATTTCGACGAGACGAAGAGCTCGCTAAAAATTTTAAAATAGCATTTAATTGTATGTGGAGCCGCCACCAAATTTTATTTTAAGGGAAAATATTTGGAAAAAACCTAACTTGAGGAAGAAATTCTAAGTTCGGGAGTCGGTTACGAATAGAGAAGGTGTTAGGCACCCTACTCGCCCGTTCCAAAGAACGGTATCCTTAAACTGAGTGTGTGATTTATTTGAAAACTGCTTTGATCCCTTTAATTATAGTGAAAATAAATATATTGATGGAGGTTAGCCTGACAGGACTTGGTCCTGCTCCTACGTATTCCCTGGTGCAATGGGAAATTCCAGGCTACGTAGTTCTGGTTTGAGAATTACTTGGATAGAAAGGAAGCATTTTGAGAGGAGATTAAAAGGGAAGATCCTTAATCCACATGCACAGAGTTGAAGGCAAGCGAAGGTTGCACGACAACTCATATGATTCTCCAAACATCGAAAGACAGGGTATGCTGCACTTTCAACTTTGGAGCTCATTGCGTGAGATCTTGGGTCTTTTAGGAACTTTGGAAATCATTTTAGAGGAAAGAGAAAAGTTTTGAAAGAGTATTAAAAGGGAGATCCTTAATCCACATGCACAGAGTCGAAGGCAAGCGAAGGTTGCACGACAACTCATGATTCTCCAAACATCGCAAGACAGAGTATGCTGCACTTTCAACTTTGGAGTTCATTGCGTGAGATCTCAGATCTTTTAAAGCTTTGAAAGTTGTTGTTTAGAAAAATGGAGTTTTTGAAGATTTGATTTAGAAAGGAGGACATCTAAACATAAACAAATCAGAAATAAATACATATAGAAGGATCCACACATGGAAACTAATACCTAAACAAGTTTAAAAGGACAAGATCTACACAAGAACTTCAAGAACACAAGAGATTTTAGCACCAAAATTTGAATTCAAATCTCAGAATTTTTAGAAAATATTTTTTTGGTATATCTAAAAATTCAAACCAACAAATTGAAATATATGGATCATAGTAATCAAACAAGACAAGTTTGACACAAATCTAACAATAAATAAGCAAGTTATGCCCAAATCAAATGAGCTAGGTTAATTTACACATCAAGATGAACATACTTCAGTAATCAGGTGATATAAATTTCATTTTAGATCCAAATTAGACAAATAATATCATTCCTGAAACTAGAGAGAAATATAAATAGAACTCAACAAAAATCACTGAAATCAGAGATCATTTGATTAATCAAAAATAAAAATAAAAAACAGAGACGAAAATGAACTTCAAGAACATCGAGTTTTTGGCGCCAAAATTTGAATTCAAATCTCAGAATTTTTCGAAAATATTTTTTGGTAGATATGAAAAATTAAAACCAAAACATTGAAATATATAGATCATAGGAATCAAACAAAACAAATTTGACAAAAATCAGACCAGAAATGAGCAAGGTATGCACAAATTAAATGAGCTAGGTTCATTTACACATCAAGATGAACATACTTCAGTAATCAGGTGATAGAAATTTCATATTAGATCCAAATTAGACAAATAATACCATTACTGAAACTAGAGAGAAATAGGAAGATAAAGAAATAAAAATCACTGAAATCGGAGATCATTTGATTAATCAAAAACAAAAACGAAAAACAGAGACCAAAATGAACTTCAAGAACACCGAATTTTTGGCGCCAAAATTTGAATTCAAATCTCAGAATTTTTCGAAAATATTTTTTTGGTATATCTTAAAATTAAAACCAACCAATTGAAATATATGGATCATAGTAATCAAACAAGACAAGTTTGACACAAATCTAACAAGAAATGAGCAAGTTATGCCCAAATCAAACAAGCTAAGTTCATTTGCGCATCAGGACGAACATCCTTCAGTAATTAGGTCATAGAGACTTCATTTCAGATCCAAATTAGACAAATAATATCATTTCAGAAACTAGAAAGAAAGAAGAAGAGAACGCAACAAACATCACTAAAATCGGAGATCATTTGACCGATCAAAAATGAAAATGAAAACAGAGACGAAGATGAACTCGGAAATCCGAGAAGATGCAAGAAAATTAAACGAAATAGAAGCAAGATCTAACCTCCATTCATGTTCTTGAATGCCACTTGATAGCATCTTGGAAGGTGATGAATAACTGGTTCCATAGAGGCCAAGGAGGTGCTCAATTGGATGTAGAATTCAAGAGTCTCTTTGGTGCTCCTCTTAGAAAAAAAAAATCTAAAAGCCCCTTTCAATGACCCCAAAGTGCTCCTCTCTCTCCCTCCTTAGAAATTCTGAAATCTTTCTTAGAAAAATGAAGAATCCCCTTTGAACTAAATGAAAGTCCCTATATATAGATAAAATTTCAAAAAAAGAAAGGGAAAAATTTTTTAGAAGTGAAGAAGCTTTCGCCTTTTGTTTTCTGATTTTTCTCTTTTTTGTTTTCTTTTTATTATTTTCTTTATTTTTATTTTTCTTTCATTTTCTTTTTTTTCTTTTTTCTTTTTTCTCTAACTAATTCTTAACCATCATTAACTAATCCAACTAACTTTCTAACTAAATTCTTAATTAAAAATTTATTTTTTCTTTCATTTTCTTTTTTCTTTTTTTTTTCTTTTTTTTTTCTAACTAATTCTTAACCATCATTAACTTTCTAACTAAATTCTTAACTAAAAATTTATTTTTCTTTCTTTTTTCTATTTTTCTTTTTTTGTTATTTTTTTTTCTTTTAGACTAAAAAAACAAAATAATTTATTTTGGGTTTTAAATTTATCCTCGGACATAATTCAGTGTTCACAACTGTTATTATCTCTTTTTTTTATTTTTTTATTAATTTAATTTTAAAAAAATTAAATTAAAATTAGCATTCACACAATGTTAGTTATAAAATGATTTATTTGTTCATTTGAATACTATGAATTAATGTAGATATAATAAAAAAATAATTTGCAACTTTTATTTTATGACATTATTTATAAATATTAGAAAATAAATTAATCAAATTATTTATTAGAATTAAATTTTATATATAAATTAATGGAATAATATATAATAAAATTGTTTATTATCTATTTTTTTAAATATTTAAAGAGTTAACAAATAAGATTTCTTAACATATTTATTTATTCTTTCGTATGTCTTTGATTAAGTATTCCAATCGTATCTATCTTTATCTTTTTTATTATTACCACCTAAAGCAGTTGTAAATAATAATGTATCATTATTGTTTGATAAATTAATTTTAAAATTATTTTATAAATAAATTATTATAATATAATAAATTAAATTATTTATTATAATTAAATTTTATATATAAATTAATTAATTAAAATAAAAAATAAATATTTTAAATTATTTAATATTAAACCAAATTCTTGTTCATACATATTAAGAGCAATCCCTTATTTTAATATGATTTGATTATCAACCAAATCAACTTTAGTATATATTTCTACTGTTATGTAATTGATAATTGTTGTATTTATCATACATTTAATATTATTATTTTTAATTTAAAATTTATTTATTACATTTTTTAATAAAAATAAAAAAAATTCAACTAATTCAAAAATTATTTATTTAAATTTTTTTTAATTTTATATAATTTTTTTAAAGCTCATTCATATATATATATATATATATATATATATATATATATATATTAATTTGAATAGGTATTTTATTTCTATCCAAAATAATTTTATCGATCCTTCAAATATTTTAGCTTAAGAATAAATAATAAAATAATTTTATTTATTTTAGAAAAATAATTTTTTTTCTAAAAATCTACCTTTAAGATGAAAGAAAATTGACTAAAAAAGTATAATTTATTTTCTCAAAACATTAAACTAATACTGTTAAAAAATTTAATCATCTAAGAAAATATGAGAAGTTAAAAAGGAATTTAATCAAAAGTGGACATGAACGCACAAGGGATCCGATGTTGTGGAACAAAAAGAAGACACAATAATGCCATTGACCTTTTCTTATGCTATCGAAATTAAAACAGCACTCAAGGATACCTCAACGGTGCTTTCTACCATGGGTTTATAAACATGAAATGGTGTAACATTGAAAATCGTCATGGGTGGTGTTCAAATTTCCCGCTCCTTTTTAGTATCCTTGACTTGCGCCATGCATGGTCTTCAATGTATCCCGTTGATTTTATGTATGCTTGACGTGCGCCAGAGGTTCCCTTTACTATTGTGCACACTTGACCTTCATCATGTAAGGTTCCTTTACTTATGTTACATATGCTTTGGTAGAAGTTTTAAGTTGTTAAAAACTTAGAATGCATCCTTTTTGCCTGTTAAGTATTGTAAGTAGGATGGCATAGCTAACGAAAGTGATGTATCTTATGATAAGAGCCACAAAAGATATATCTTATGACAAGAGCCACAAAAGATGTTAAAAAACCTATATATATAAGTATTAATTTTAAAACTCCATTCAACTCTATCATAAGTTTTGGATATGTCTAGCTTACTGATTATTGAGCCTTTTTTCCAATTCTTCCTTCTTTTCAAAGTGGAAGACTTGAAGCTTTCAAAGTGGAAGACTTGAAGCTTAATAAAACATTATCTGTGATTAATCTTTCATATATAAATGCACTTTGGTTCTCTTTTATCACATCTAAAAGTATAGGTTTCAATAGATTTACTATATTTAGTATTTAATTTCATAATAACATTACACGAATTGATTGGTCTAAATTTTTTAGGGTAATTTGACTTCTTGGCCTTTGATAATAGGCATAGGAAAGTTGAATTAAGGTCAGTGGAATCTCTTTCAACATTTAGAATTTGTAGAACTAAATCAATTACTTCTAACTTACAACATCCAACTATATTTTATAAAATAGGGTAGGGAAACCATCCTGGTCTGATGCCTTTAAAGGATGCATTTGGTTGAGTGCCATAAGGATATATTCTTCTGTGTCTGGTCTTGTAAGTACAAAATAATTGTTTAAACTTAGTCTATCCTTAATGATTTCACACTAGTGGAAAATGAGCTTTTTACATTGGTTGTTATGAACTTTTTACATCGGTTATTTGGACGGTGTTGAAGCGGGCGATATAGAAAATAATACTTTTTACATCGGTTGTTATGGACTTTTTACATCGGTTATTTGGGCAGTGTTGAAGCAAACGATATAGAAAATAAGACTTTTTACATTAGTTATAGGCCCAACCGATGTAAAAAGTGTACTTTTTACATTAGTTATAGTCTTAACCAATGTAGAAAGTTAATTTTTTTTAAATGTTCATTTTGTTTAGACATGCTACCGTATTATTTATTCATAATAACTGCATATACACATAGAATCACCAAACAGATAATACAGAATTCACATAATCTATATATTTAAAATAAATACATCATTATTTATTATCAAATTTTAATTTACAAATGAAATAATTTAAAATTACATCAAGCAAGTGTTGAAAGTTGAAAAAAAATGTAGTAATTAATCATGTACCTATTCAAAGGAGAGAAAAAATGGTTGAGCGGTGGCCAGACGGTGTCCAAACAGAGGCACAACAGTAGTCGAACGACGACACAACACAGCGGTAGCCAAATAAGAAACTTGAAAATTATATAATACAATCAAAACGAATGTAAATTTCAATTATAATAACAGAATGAGATGCATAAATAACGACAAAGACGACTTCAAACTTTAGGATGCGTGACGACGACTTCAAACGGAGGAAATGGTTGCAACGACGACGACGACCACGAATGTAAGGATGGAGTGCAACGACGAACAACATGGACAATGACAATGGCTAAGACATAAACGAAAACAAAGAGAACAAGCCAAAACGAGAAATTGGGGTTTTGGAGAATGATGTTAAAGATGACCAACGTCGAAAAATAACTTATAGGGGAAGACATTCTACATCGGTTGTTTCTTAGACTGATGTAGAAAATATTTCCTACCTCGGTGTTACGTAACCGATGTAGAAAGTTTGAAAAAAAATAATCGATGTAGAAAGTTTGAAAAAAAACCAACTTTCTACATCGGTTGTTATGTAACCGATGTAGAAAGTTTGAAAAAGATCCACTTTGTACATCAGTTCAGAAGAGAGCCGATGTAGAAAGTACTTTCTATCTCGGTTGTTTTGTAACCGATGTAAAAAGTACTTTTTATATCGGTTTTTTTCTGAATCGATGTGGAAAGTTTACATTTATTTACAAAAATGAAACTGCATTTCTATTTATATCGATTTCTGAACAACTGATGTAAAATCCTGTTATAAAAACCTATTTTTACACTAGTGTCACCTACATTTTTTACACTTGTAGTCATTATGGATTTAAAGATTTTCACTTATTTATAACATTGTTAATCAATCTAAAAAATCATTCATTAACATTTTATGTACTACGTTGTCTTACAAATTAGTTTTTGGTCATTTTTCATGTAATATCATAGTGAGTTAGCACGTTAAATATAATATAAGTTATCGTGAATTTTAGAATGATATTTAAATTTTTTTAACAAATTTGTCGTCAATCCTTCAATTATTTAAAATAATAAAAATTACTTACTATTTGAATTCCAATTATGATTGTGTTTAATTCTTGGTGTGGTTCAGTGAATGAGAAATGAGCTTAGTTTGTTCTTGAGAAGTCAGTAACAATATCAAGAATGAAATTTCATCGATAGTTGCTATATCTGGTTTTCTTGCATATAAATCTTAATTTGAAGTTTTTGTTGAGTGATAACAGTCTTTGTGTGTCTGAGTTTGATTTCTTCGATTGACATGATGCTTCCTGAGTAATAAGCATATACACTGGAGATTCTATTTTATTTTTGCATCAGTATTACATATAGCTAGACAGACATATGAATTCTCTGATTGAAAACCTTGTGGATGTGAGGGAGAGCCAGAGAACGCACCTACAGTCCAAATGTTTTGAATTTCTCATATGAACTTCTCCAATCATTAGGCAGATATGTAGACATTCCAGTAAGTATTGGAAGAATATTAGAAATGTGATAACGTGTTTCCCCTCACTCTTTCCTTGAAAAAAATATCCTTTGTGCCTCTATTGTTTAGTCCCTAAAATTTATTTTTGAAAGTGCCTTAGTTCCCAGTATGTGGCTGTGTGGAAGATGAGTTGAGAATTTTAAAAAAACAACACCTGAATATCATTGTTATGAATACCTCTATTTTCTTTTACAAAAAACAACAAATGAGCACAAAAATGGAAAGATAAAAGCAAAAGGGCAGGAAAAAGATAGGTGACAAGCAGACATGGTTGAGCAACAACAAACATAAGTAACAGAACCCAAATTTGTTAAAAATTCCAGTCGGATTTAAAAAAAGGAAACTGAAACAAAAGGCAAAATAGAATAAGGGAGTGGTTATATACTTTTTTAGATAGTAGATTACCATAAATGGTAAAAAAAAATTTAGTGAAAAAAAGATTCTTATTTGCTAAGCAAAAATTGATGAATTGTTAGTTATAAAATAGAACCTTAAATTTTTTCATGGAAGGTTTTTTTTTGGGATGAGCTACTAATTCCCAATTTTTTTCGAAGTAAACAAAACCAATCTTTAAAGAAAATTAATTTTCGAAAGCCATTGAGCCCAAATGAGTCCATGACTCATGCTTTATATTATATTGTAACTACTTGTGGATATCTGTTGTCTTTCTAGTTTTTGACTCAAAGTATCTATATTCTAGTAGGAATGCAAAATTGATAAATCCTATTTTTAAATTAGAGTTGAATGAACATTTTAGAAACAATCCTAACCTTTGATTCAAAATAAGTAATCAGATTCAGGACATCCCAAGTTACTCTTTTCCAAATCCAATATCATACACCTTAATATTCATAAGGATACAACATAATGTCAAAAATACAAACTAATTTTGGTTAAGTAAATAATACACATAAAAAAATCAAAATCAGAACATGTAGACATTGCTAGAGCTCCTGTTCTTCTATTCTATTTAGTTATCAACAAACCTTCCCTGGTAAAGATCATAGGCAATAACCACCCCCATCCTTAGCAAATCCATCAATCCCATAGTTCAAATAACATTCAATCTCTTATTCCTTTTTCAAAATAAATATACATATATATATATATAATAATTAACAATAGATAAATTAGATTGTGGTATAGGAATTTTCAGATAAAGATTAAAAATGTCATTTTGTTCCTCACCTTAAGCTTACTGATGCTCACTCTTAGTTCGCCATGGTCGCTGCCGGAAGTCATCTCTGGCCACCGCAAGCCCAGTTCGTGTAGCACTGTTCTTGTCCCTGACCACTGCAAGCTCTAATCCTCTTCTTCCATTGCCGTTAGTGCCACCGTGAGCTTCATCGACATCGCAAAATTTTATTCCCTTCTTCCATTGTTGTTAGAGCCATCACACCTTCCTTCGACTTTAAACCAGTTACAACAGTTACAACGAGAACTTTCTTCCTTTCCACTCCTATTTATAACTAACCAAATCTAATAAAAAAAGATAACAAATTAGAAATCCTAATTAGATTGTAATTTGAATTGCAACCAATTTAGAACAAACAATTTCTAGATAAATATCAAATCCTAATGTAATCTATAGAAAATCATAAACTTTATCACGTAAGATCTTCAATGATATGACTACATAAATTAACCCATGTTGGAATTGGGCTTGGATCCACGTAGTCTTTTCCTTGAACTTCCTTGATGAGACCTTCAAGTGCTTGTTCCATATGTTTGGTCCTATTTTTTGTCATAGGACCTTCCATTCCTTTTAGATAATCTCTGAGATGATCTCTTTTACTTATCGTGGTATCCACATTCACATCATTACTCCTAGTGTCCTTGTATGCCTAACTTACTACCTAATCCGACGCTTCCCGTTTAGGTCCCTCACTTGTCCTCCCTTAGCCACAAGCTAAGAGCCTACATTGGCAGGTTAACAAACATTCGAGACAACTGAAACATAAAAAAACTTTTACAATATTTTTGGTTTTATACTTTTGGAGCATTTATGCATTCGTCAGGCAGATACAGCTGTGAATACTTTGACCTTAAATAAACCCCCTAGTTTCTAGTTTTTCTATTACGTAACCGATGTAGAAAGTTTGAAAAAAAAAACCACTTTCTACATCGGTTGTTATGTAACCGATGTAAAAAGTTTGGAAAAGATCCACTTTGTACATCAGTTCAGAAGAGAACCGATGTAGAAAGTACTTTCTATCTCGCTTGTTTTGTAACCGATGTAAAAAGTACTTTCTATTTCGGTTTTTTTCTGAATCGATGTGAAAAGTTTACATTTATTTACAAAAATGAAACTATGTTTCTATTTATATCGATTTCTGAACAACTGATGTAAAATCTTGTTATAAAAACCTATTTTTACACTAGTGTCACCTATATGTTTTACACTTGTAGTCATTATGGATTTAAATATGCTAAGGAAATATTCATGGAATACATCAATTATTTTGAGTCCCCATTATCCACATACCATCTTTGTTGTGAATTCTTGTGACTTGATTAATCTTCCACCTATTGGATGTCTTTTGATGGAAAAATTAAGTGTTGCAATCCTCATCCTGAAGCTAAACTGTTCTTGACCTTTGACGCCAATATAATTTATCTTTATGGAGGAGGTTATCTAAATGATTCTGGAGGAAAATTTTCTAAGTGATATTTTCTGGACCCCATTTTGCATCAGCAAGATGTTTTCTTTCTCCTGCTTCAATTTTGCTTTTAAAAGAGCCATTCTATTTATGCCCAAAACAACATAGCACATCTCTTGTAGCCCCAAGTCGAGAATGAAAATCAGTACCTCGTACATTCCATACAAGTTGAATTTATTCTTCACATCCATTTTCTTTATCCCATCATTCTTCAAATCTGAATAACCGCTTCTTCTTATGGCGTTGGAAAAGATGATACCAGCTTTTCTTAGAGAGATATATGACAATAGGACAGTGATCAGAGCCAAAAAAAAACCAAGTGTTTTACCTCAATAAAAGGATATATGGAACACGGAGGTGGGGTAATTATGAATCTATCTAGTCTTTACTATGTATTGGCATGATCCCTTCTTCCCTTGTTCCACATAAAGGATAGTCAGAGAAGCGATCATCCTCAAGATAGCATTGAGCAAAACATTCTTGAACTTCATTTAGAAATATAATATCCTTGCCTCCTTTCTTCTCACTAAACTAAAATTAGCAATCACATTTAAATGCCAGAACACCATCCAATGTGGTGTTGCTTTGATAGCTTCGTTCTTCATCAATGCTAGAGCCTGTTTCTTATTTTGTTCTTCTGGCCAGCCATATAGTGTTGTAAAACTCCAAACCTCATCAGTAACATATTTTTTTGAAGTTGCTCAAATTGGTTATCTTGGCAAGTTCCGTTTTTCTCAATGTTTACATAAATAAAATAAAAAAAATCCTGAAATGTCCTTAAGAAGAAAATATATAAGAGTTTGAACCTATAAGTCAAACATATACAATAGGTTTTATTAACATTAGTTTTTAGAAGCGATTTATGTCCTCTATTTGTTCTTTTTTATGTATTGTGCCTAAAATTATTTTACACAAATTAAAAAAGTTAATTAATATTTTTTGAGAGGAATTATTATATAATTTTGTTATTGCATCTTCAATCTTTTTTAATATTATTAATTAATGTTTTTATAAAAAATAGTTATAATGAAGAGAAAATAATAAATGGTATCTTAAATTTTTAAAATTAAAAAATATAAAAAGTAAAGGAAAAAATTAAAAATAGAACTCGTTACCTTTTTTTAATTAATCCTTTAAGGTTGTTTCAACAAATTAAAAGAGCTAAATAATATTTTTTTAATTTATATTTAAAATATCAGGTAACTTCCTAATATGTCCTAATTTTTCTAATAATTAACTTCTTTTACAATTAATATTCTTGCACAAAGTAAGGGCACAATAAAAAAATAATATTCTGTTAAATTTCTAAAATAACAAATAAAAAAGTATAATTTATTTTAAAATAATAAAAATATTAAAAAAGAAAACATTTATTACTTTTTTTTTACCTTTTCTAATTATTGCTGGAATTTATTATTCTTAGAAAAACGTTTATTGTAGCAGCTAACACAGTATTCATACGTCAATATATATAACTTTTTAAATTTTAAAAAAGATTTAATGGTTACAAAATTTGAAATCCTTAATATATTCAAGTAAATGAAGACTATGCGGTAAAACAAATATCACCCTTCCTATTCTTAAGAGTCTTCTTTTAAACTGTTTTGGTGGCCCCGCTGTGTATTTATTATATATACACATGATCAGAATAACACAGTGCAATTGGTAATCAATTTCAAACCAAAACAAATGAGAAATCAAGGCATCTCTTCTCTTCTCCTTGTTCTTGCTCTCTCCTTAATTTTGCTATGGTTAGTATATTAGCCATAACAATTTACAAGCACACACAATTGTGAATTTGGTTATGTTCATCAAATAGAGTTGCCATTGTAAATTTATTATATATGGATTATCATTGTTGCAGGACTGGAAATGGTTACGTAACAGGTGAGCGTGGAATTTCCAATTATGGAACAAAATCATCAGTAAAGTTATGCAAAGATCTATGCCAGCTTCAGTGTCAGCAACAGCATGCAAATGGATATTGCGACAACACTGGGAAATGCATTTGCCTTAAACCCCCAAATTCCTCCATCTTCTAAGCTTTTTGTTTGAGATGGAATGATGTGTTCTTATATGCCTCTTTCACCTTCGCAGATATAAGCGATAAATAAAATTATAATTTTGTTCTTTCTCAACATCAATCTTGAAGAGCCACAAATCTTATTCACTCTGTCAATCTAGACTTTTTTACTAACTATTCAGCATCTTTAAGACATAACTCCCTTTCTTTTTGACATCACTAAAATGAGAAATTAAAATTAAATGTTTGTTTAGTTTAAAATTAAATAAATTCATTTTATTATTAAATATGATTGAAATATATGTTTTAAGAAATGAAAATCAAAGGAAAAACATTTCAATTTTTTTTAATAATTTTGAGAATAAAAACTCTCACCATAACTATATTATTGTAACAAAAAAATCTTGTACTTCATTTAAAATATTTTTTAAAAAGAGTTATACATCCTTAAAATTACTTTCTTAACAAAAACTTAACAAGTAGACTCTCTAATTGAAATAAACATAGGTGAAACTTTCATAATTAGCAAAAAAAAAATGATTAAAAATAGGTTTATATACTTTTCAAAGACATTGTTGATTATAGGCACGTTACTATCTACATATATTATCATATACAATTAATATAGTATATGTTAAATTGTCGACTGTGAGAGTTGAGAATTTGTATTGTTGAATGAAACGAAAAAAATATTTAGACAATATTTTTATTGCATATAACAAAGAAGTGTTTAGTAAATTACGTGAGTATAATTATTTATAATATATTTCATTTTTAACCATAATATTGCCAAAAAAAGTTTACTTTATGTTGCAAATTTTAATAAAAAAAGGCACACAATTTTACAAAAATAGACATTGTATTTGTTTATATATTTTTAGGTATTAAAATTGAAATAATTAATTTTTAAAAAAATTCTAATTCTTTTAATATCAAAATTAATTTATCTAAACATATATTGTAACAAAAGAATATTTAATTTTATTATTAACATTTAGTATAATATTTTTTTGTTAAATTAATTATATATACATTTCATACATATAACATTAAATCCTAATATTTGGTTAAATTTAATTATATATATTAAATTAATAATATTTTATTTTAATATATTTAGCATTAAATATTAATATACAGTCAGTTTTAATTATATGCAGAGTTATATGTACTAAGCGGCCATCCTATAAATGCTTGATAGTTTAAATTTTGTATTGATAAAAAATTTGGCAATTATATAATTAATATAATATTTTTTATTAAAATAATTATATATTACATTTTATAAATGTAATATTAAATAATAATATGCAGTTAAATTTAACTATATATAATATAAATATATAATACATTTTATAAGATTAATAATATATTACTTTTAATATATGTATCATTAAATATTAATATGCAGTCTACATATACTAATCGATCATCCTATAAATGTTTAATAGTTTCAACTTTTGAATTACTAACAAATATTTGATAAAATTAATAATTTAATGTTTTAAATTTTTTTAGTTTTTAAAATTTTATTTTGGTTCTCTGACTTTAAATGAGAGGAGAGTGTATTTAGCATTTTCCGAAACTAACAATTAGATTTATATTATTAAGATAAAGGTACAACAGTTTCAATATTATTTCATTAATTATTTATGGTGTGTTGAATTGGTGGGATAGTCAGCGAAAATTGAGGGGAATGTGATTGCTGCTGTTAACGTGTTTAATGTAATGACATAGGTGAAAAAAAAAAAACCAAAAGATGATATGAATTTTAGTTTATGAATGCATAATCAAAATGAGATTCACCGATCATCATGCTAATAAATGAGAAAATAATATTAAGGAGTGTGTATAGTATGAATTTTAGTTTTTGAATGCATAATCAAATGAGATTAAGCAAATAACATTAAGGAGGATGAATGGTAATAAAGGTATTTGAAATGACAGAAATGAGCATGAATAAGGACGGAGATGAATATACATTTCTCTTCTATGAAAACTAATATATGTTTTTGATTGCGAAATGAAGATGGAATCTAAGAATTTAAACTAAGCCAAAGGAATAACTCACCACACTTTTTTCCCTTCTATCTTTCCCTTTTTATCAAGCTGCGTAAATAGTTTTTAACGTTAGGGTTTAACATTACAAAGAAATAATTTATTCTATTATAATAATTTTTTTTCAATGTTGTTATGTTTTAATAAATTGAAAGGTTAACGTGAATATCAATTTTTATTTGAAAAAATATTTTTATATAATTCAAATTATAATAATAAACTAGAAATAAATAAAAAATAAAGAGATAGATATAAAAGAATTAAATAAAAAAATAGTTTGAGTTTAAAATTTAAACAAAAAAATCAAAAATACATATAATAAAAAGGAGGAAAGAAAAAATAATAAAAATGATAATAAAATATATATAATAATAAAAATAAAAATGAAATAATAAAAATAAATAGGATGACCTGATTGAAAAAAAGTAAAAAATTAAAAAAGACATTTTAAGTAGAAAAAGGTTTTTTGCTGTTACCATTCATATTAATAGTATTTTTTATTTTTTTTTAGAAAAATATCACTAATACATTCCCTATACATATTTGATTTATTTTGTTATTCCTTGAATTTTTTTAGTGAAACACGTACATATATATTGTTTGTTTGTCTTTGTCATGCTGTAAAGTTTTTTAATTAACTTTCTATCGCTGTTTATTCTAAAATATTTGTAACATTCTCTTTACGTTAATAGCATAGAATATAGGAGGAATTTTTTTATGTTTAATGTCATTAATTTTTATGAAGGATTTTTTTTTCACAAATTTTTATTTTAATCTTTGAGATGTATATAATATAATGTTAATGTCCATTAAATTGAGTTTATATTAATATAATTTTTAATTTATTTAAAATTTTATTATTGGTTTTATGTTAACATAATTTTATTTATGTATATATTGTTGTACTTTTCAAACTATAAATACATCACATATTTTTATTTTCGATTAGATGAAATTAAAAAAGAATAATATTGTTATAAAAATTTATTATAAACTAATTTAAATTAATATAAAAAATTATATAATATATCTATAAATTAAATTTAAATTATCATAAACTAATTTATAAAAATAAAAATTATTATACATGAACTAATTTATATTATTTTAAATAAATGAAGAATTGATGATAAATTTGTTAAAAAAATCAAAACATCATTTTATAATACACTTGATAATTTATGTGACACTTCACTTTACGTATCAAATGAGCACATTGATACATAAAAAATGCGAAGAGACTAATTTACAAGAATGATTAATAAATAAAGTACTAATGGATGAGTTTTTGACCAATTGTCAATGTTATAAATAAGTGAAAATTTAATTTGCAATATCTTAAATAAATGAGCAACTAATTTATCCTTTTACCCTATTAACAAACACCTAAACACGATCTCAAACAACATAAATAAATACAAATATGCAAATAACCTCAAACACAAACAAGCAAATACGCAAACAACCTCAAACACAAACAAGCACATCCATAAATCCAACATAGACCCATAACACAATACAAATATACACAAAATTAAAATACACAATTAAGGTACAAACACATCATAACTTGAGACATTCCAACACATAAGAAACCTATACATAAGAAACCTACACACAACAATCAAATACATATGCAAAAAACATATACAAAATTAAAGAATATAAACACACACATTATATACACATAATATATAAATGCACTTGTACAACAAATATATCCATGAAAAAACAAAAGATGCATAAACACATACATTGACAAACAAAAATAACATAAAAAGAATACATATATATTACACACAAGCACAAATAACAAGAAAAAGATAACATACACCTGCCTAAACAACACACACATTCATAGATAAAACATACCCAACCCTAACATTCTAGATAAAAACACACAAAAATCAACATGGTTCCACACTAACAATAGATAAAAATCATAAACTAATTTGTATAAATAAAAATCATTACACCTGAATTAATTTATATTATTTTAAATAATTGAAGGACTGATGACAAATTTGTTAAAAACAAATCAAAACAACATTCTAACATTCACACGATAACTTATGTGACACTTAAAGTGTCAAATCACCACGTTATTACATGAAAAATGATGAAGAGATTAATTTGCAAGATAACCTAGTAAATAAAGTACTAATGAAAGAGCTTTTAGACCAATTGAAAATTTTATAAATAAGTGAGAATTTAATTTGCAATATCATAAATAAGTGAGAAACTAATTTATCCCTTTTCTTGTGTTTGAGAAACAAGGTTTTCTTCTCTTATCTCATGCAGGTGCAGCTTGGATCCAAAGGAAACAAGGACAATACTTCAAGACTTGATCATTATGGTAATAAATTAGAATAGTTAAATTTTAAATTTAACCATTGTAAAGTTTTTTAGAATTTGGTTGTAATAGGTTAAAAATTCTTGTAAATCTTATATACTTGTAAATAGATTTGCTTACTTTGTAAGTTTTTTTTGTTGAAATTTGTGTGTAAAATAAAACTTGTGGACTTTTTGTAAGTTTTCTTGTTGAAATTTGTATGTAAACTAAAACTTGTGGATTTTTACTAACTTGATGTAGGATACTCACCAACTGTGTGCAGTGTATGACTTGAGCATGATTGGAGACATAAAGGGGTGTTAGGTGTTGTTTGACTTTTTAGAAATTAGTAGCGCTAACTTCTATTTGTATTTTGTTTTGTGAGGTTGAAGGGAGTCACGTATGTTTTCTTAACTTTTATCTTTATGTTTTATAACTTTCTTTAAATATTGTGGAAATTAGGTTGGTGAAATCTATATGTGTTGAATGACTTGTGTGCTAAGTGCTTATCTTTTCCGTGTTTGAATATCTATAAATCTGTGTGGATAGGTTTGATTTGCAACTATAGTTATCACGCCATGTATGGAGTAATACACAATTCATATTTTCCTGTTTTACTTGTATTAAATTAGATCTTGTGATTAGCTTCTAGGAATCTACTTTGTATTGGTTTGGGATATCTTTTGTTTGTAACTTGTTTATATTTTATATTGGATCAAACCAAACTCACATTTGCATGTGGTTATGGGTATGTGTTTGTATTTTTTTTTAATATATGTATGTGTGGTTTAAGTGTGTGTATCTATTGGTTATGCTATAAAGTGTTTTTTTTTTGTATTTGTTTATTATTTATGTATGTTTAATGTGTGTGTCTATAATTTTTTTTGTGTTACTTGTTTGTGGTTTTTGTATTTTATTCGATTGTAAATGGTTGTGTGTGCACTTATTATTTACAAGTGTATACGGTTTTTTTTTTCGTGTTTATTGTGTGCTCATTGTTGTTGTATGTTTGTGTGTAAGTAGTGTTGTGATTGTATTATTTTGTTAGTTTGTGTGTATATAGGATGAGTGTGTGTGTTTATTGGTTGTGTACTTTTTTTATATGTGGGTGAAAAGGGGTTGTTTGTCTATTCTTTATCATCAATGTGCTTGTGGTGTGTATTTATCACTTATGTGTATAAAGTTATTTTTTTATGATTATTATATTTAAGTGTGTACAGTTTTTTTTATGCATGTTTATTCTTTATGTGTATGTTGTATAAGTGTATTTTTTTTATGTTGCTTATTTGTTAACATGTTGCCTATGTTTAATTTTAATTATTTTGTATGTACATGCATTGTTTGTGTATGTGTTGTTGTATGTGGGTGTTTAAGAATGCTTTATAAATGTGCATATGTTGTGTGTAAGTTGTTTGTATGCATGTTATTTGAATATAGGCATATGTGAGGTATGTGTTGGGAGTGATTATGTAAATTTGTTTTTTTATTTGTGTGTTATGTGCTTGAACGTGTTATTTTTGTTTGGGAGTGTATTTGTTTGTTTAGATGCGTTTGTTTGTTTGAGAGTGTTATTTTTGTGTGTTTGTGTATGTTGTTTATGTGTGTTTCTCCATCTGTTTTGCTTGCCCATGTCTGTTTATTTGAATGAGTATGTGCTTGTATGCATGAATATATGATTAAAAACTATGTTTATTGTCCATGCACATGTGTTTGTATATGTGTATATGTGGTTTAAGTGTGTATCTATTGGTTATGCTATAAAGTTTTTTTTTTTTGAGTATATGGATTTGTTCATTGTGTACTTTTTTATGTGGTTTGTTTTTGTTTTTAATGATTGCAATGCATGTGTCTTGTATTTGTGTGTTTGTTAGTTGTTTGTGTGCATTATATTTTTATATTTTTTTATTTTTATATGTTTCATTATATGTTCTTATTCGTGTGCTTGTATATTACTTTTGTGTGTCTATTATTAGTGTGGGTGCATGCTGATTTTTGTGTGTTTTAATCTAGAATGTATGGGCTGGTTAATTTTATAGATGAATGTGTTGTTTAGGCAGGTGTATGTTCTCTTTGTTTTTTTATTTGTGTTTATGTGTAATGTTTGTGTATTCTTTTTATGTTATTTTTGTTTGTGTGTATATGTTTATGCCTCTTTTGTTTTTTCAAGTATATCTTTATCGTATGTGTGTATTTATATGTTATGTGTTTATGATGTGTGTTTATATTTTTAATTTTGTATATGTTTTTAAAATGTGTACTTGATTTTTGTGTGTAGGTTTCTTATGTTGGTATGTATCAATTTATGTGTCTACCTATGTGTGTTTGTACCTTATTTATGTATTTTAATTGTGTATATTTGTATTGTATTTGTAAGTCTATTTTGAGTGTATGGATGTGTTTGTTTATGTTTGTATTTACAATTTTTTTGTTTACATTGGTTGAGATTGTATCTAGGATATTTGTTTGTTAATACAGTCAAGAGACAAATTAGATGTTTACTTAGATTTTCACTTATTTATAACATTGTTAATCAATCTAAAAACTCATTCATTAACATTTTATGTACTAGGTTGTCTTGCAAATTAGTTTTTCGTCATTTTTCATGTAATATCATAGTGAGTTAGCACGTTAAATATAATATAAGTTATTGTGAATTTTAGAATGATATTTTAATTTGTTTTTAACAAATTTTCGTCAATCCTTCAATTATTTAAAATAATAGAAATTACTTACTATTTGAATTCCAATTATGATTGTGTTTAAATCTTGGTGTGGTTTGGTGAATGAGAAATGAGCTTAGTTTGTTCTTGAGAAGTTAGTAACAATATTAAAAATGAAATTTCATCGACAGTTGCTATATTTGTTTTTCTTGCATATAAATCTTAATTCGAAGTTCTTGGTGAGTGATAACGGTCTTTGTGTGTCCGAGTTTGATTTCTTCGATTCACATGATGTATCCTGAGTAATAAATATATACACTAGAGATTCGATTTTATTTCTGCATCAGTATTACATATAGTTAGACAGACATATGAATTCTCTGATTGAAAACCTTGTGGATGTGAGGGAGAGCCAGAGAACGCACCTATAGTGCAAATGTTTTGAATTTCTCATATGAACTTTTCCAATCAATAGGCAGATATGTAGACATTCCAGTAAGTATTGGAAGAATATTAGAAATGTGATAACGTGTTTCCCCTCACTCTTTCCTTGAAAAAAATATCCTCTGTGCCTTTATTGTTTAGTCCCTAAAATTTATTTCTGAAAGTGCCTTAGTTCCCAGTATGTGGCTGTGTGGAAGATGAGTTGAGAATTTTAAAAAGTGAACTCCGGTATATCGTTGTTATGAATACCTCTATTTTCTTTTACAAAAAACAACAAATGAGCACAAAAATGGCAAGATAAAAGGGCAGGAAAAAAAATAGGTGACAAGCAGACATGGTTGAGCAACAACAAACATAAGTAACAGAACCCAAATTTGTTAAAAATTCCAGTCGGATTTTAAAAAATGAAACTGAAACAAAAGGCAAAATAGAATAAGGGAGTGGTTATATGCTTTTTCAGATAGTAGATTTCCATAAATGGTAAAGAAAAATGCAGTGAAAAAAAGATTCTTATTTGCTAAGCAAAAATTGATGAATTGTTAGATATAAAATAGAACCTTAAATTTTTTCAGGGGAGGTTTCTGTTTTTTGGGAGGAGCTACTAATTCCCAGTTTTTTTCAAAGTAAACAAAACCGATCTTTAAATAAAATTAATTTTTGAAAGCCATTGAGCCCAAATGAGTCCATGACTCATGCTTTATATTATATTGTAACTACTTGTGGATATCTGTTGTCTTTCTAGTTTTTGACTCAAAGTATCTATATTCTAGTAGGAATGCAAGATTGATAAATCCTATTTTTAAATTAGAGTTGAATGAACATATTAGAAACAATCATAACCTTTGATTCAAAATAAGTAATTAGATTTAGGACATCCCAAGTTACTCTTTTCCAAATCCAATATCATACACCTTAATATTCATAAGGATACAACATAATGTCAGAAATACAAACTAATTTTGGTTAAGTAAATAATACACATAAAAAAAATCAAAATCAGAACATGTAGGCATTGCTACAGCTCCTGTTCTTCTGTTCTATTTGGTTATCAATAAACCTTCCTTGGTGTCGCAACTGTAATTCCGACGAGACAACGAACTCGCTAAAATTTTTAAAAGGAATTGTATTAATAATGTGGAGTCGCCACCAAATTTTTATTTTAGGGAAAATACTTGGAAAAAACCATGACTTGAAGAAGAGATTTAGGTTCGGGAGTCGATTACGAATGGGGAAGGTGTTAGGCACCCCACTCGCCCGTTCCGAAGAACGGTACCCTTAAACTGAGTGTGTGATTATTTGAAAATGGTTTGATCCCTTTAATTAACATGGAAATAAATAACCTGATGGAGGTTAGTCCGACAGGACTTGATCCTGCTCCTACGTATTCTCCGGTGCAATGGGAAACTCAAGGCTTACGTAGTTCTGGTTTGATTTGATTTGAAGGTTTGACCTTCAAAAGTGTTTAAAAGAGCGTTTGAAAGGTACTTGAAGGCTTGGCCTTCGGAGCTACTTGGAAAGTAATATTCGAAAACGGCTTGATTATTTTGAAAGAGAAGGGCAATCCTCATCCACATATGCACAGGTCCCAAGACAACTACGGCTGCACTTGGAGCCATACGAATCTCTAAACAACGAACAACAGAAAAAGCTACCAGTTCGTGCTTAGAGCTCATCGCATGAGATTAAGAATCGCAAAACAAGATTTTTATTTTAAAAATCGATGTATAAAATGAGCAAGGTTTTTATTTTGTAAAAAGGAAAGGCAACCTTAATCCACATATGCACAAGACCCAAGACAACTACGGCTGCACTTGGACCTATACGAATCTCTAAACAATGAACAACAGAAAAAGCTACCAGTTCGTGCTTAGAGCTCGTTGCGTGAGATTAAGAATTGCAAAACAGGATCTTTATTTTTTAAGAACGATGAATGAAAAAGACAAGACACAAGTAATTATTAGGAATTTTGGAGGGAATTTACCAATTAAGAAATTTTATGAAAATACTTGATAATCTCGAATTTATCTAAGAATTTTAGGGTTTTTCTGAATTATTTATTGATTTTTGGGGTTTTACAGAATTATTTATTAATTATTGAATTTTCTGATATTCTTATTAATTTTTCATTAGTTTCTGAAATTTTTATTAACTTTTATTAATTTTGTTATCTTTATTAATTTTGATTAATTTTTGGAATTTTATGGATTTTTTTATTAATTTTTGTTAATTTTTGGAATTTTATGGATTTTTATTAATTTTTGGATTTTATGGAATTTTTATTAATTTTGGAATTTTTATTAATTTTTAAATTTTTTATTTATTTTTATTTATTTTTGGAATTTTTAAATTTTTTATTAATTTCTGAAAATTTTGAATTTTTTATTAATTATGGAATATGGAGACTGTTTTGGCATTACTAGAAAGTTTAGGGGCATATTGATAATTAGGACTTTTGGGGCTTATTTGGAATTAATGGAATGTTTAGGGGCTTATTGGTAATTAGGACTTTTGGAACTTATTTGGAATTAATAGAATGTTTAGGGGCATATTTGGTATTAATGGATTTGTGAAACAGATTTGGTATTAATGAATTTGTAGGACAAAATTGGTATTAATAAATTTGTGGGACGTTGAATTGGTAATTATAAAAAGTGCATGAGAAGAAAATCAAAAGGTGCCATGCATGGTGTCGCGTACAGGAGGGGGCTAACCACTAAGCCATTATCTTTATTTGATATTTAAGGTTGTGGGTCCTTTAGTTTGCCTATTTGGCATTTGGTGGACGTCTTCTTACCAAAGCTAAGGCGGTGATTACTTCTTCTGCCTAATTTCTAAAGTCTCTTGTTTTTCACCAAATATGCTTCGTACTCATTCATTCTGGTCGAGCTTGGAAACAAGAATGGACACGTCCCATGCTCAAATGGTTGAGGTGATGACATTACACTCTCTTCGCTACTACCTCGACCTTTAGAAAGGCACCCATCATAAAAAGTGTCTAGCTTCCTTGTGAAAGAGCACAACGAATGTAAGTGCCACACTCTACTGCCCTTACGTTTTGAAATGATTGGGGACGCTCTTCGCCCTTCCAGACCCAAAATTACAAAATACCATTCTCATACAACCTCCAGAGGTTGCAATAACTTTGGAACTCAGTTATGTGAAGGCTTTGTGAGGTGGATAAAATTACATTAAGGTTTTTCTATTCAATATGAATTCGTCCATTTTCACGAACAGAGCCTTCACCCGCGCCGTCAATTTCCAAAAACAGAGCATGTAAATTGTGAGATTTTAAGTTCTTGTTTGACTGCTTTTGTGAGTTCATTAAGGAAGAGATACTTATATCTTCCCTAAAGGTGCATATCGTGTCATTTATAGGGAGTGGGTTTCTGCTAATCTTGGCCATTATATGATCATATTCTTTATTAGTGTAAATGCAAATGGGGCACCGTATAACTCAGATTTTTTCATCCTTGGTTTCTCAATCACGTGTCCATTAAAGAAGAGAACAAGATTGTATTGGTTTCCTTTTCTTGCTTAAAGAAGATACCATACCCGAAGTAACAACGAGTTCAGGCCATTATCTATTTAATTCAGCAAGATTTGATAGAGGTTAAAAGTATCTATGGTACATGCACCATTGCTATCGAGTTCCAGACCCTACGAACCCCAACGAGTTCATTCTTCAATCCTACTAGGCTTTCATGGGGCAGAAATGGTTATTCATACTATACCTCAAACAATTACCTATCGTTACAGAATTTCGCTTAGAACAAATTAGCACAAAAACTTGAAAACCCAAGAATCGATTTACATATCGATGCTAAATTTTAACACTAACCTGTTGTGACGTTGATGCGGGGATCCCAATTCTATTGATCAGCGAGCCTTCTTCTACTTGTAATTCCCCTGCCAAAGGGAATTCTCCGACCTTATCTCCTTTTTTACTCACCAGAAGGGGAAGCTCGAGTCTTCTTCTTCTCGGATCTTTCTCCAGAATTTCTCTATCCTCCCCCTCCTCCAATCTGTGGTTCTGTTTTATATAATTTTCCTTCTTTTTTTTCTAAATCACCGTTTTCTGTTTCCTCAATCCCTTCCCCTTTTTTTTTCAGTTTATATTATTATATATATTTTTTATTAATAATTCTGTTTTTAGATTTTTTTTTTATTAATTATTTTTTAATATTTTTTGTCTATTGGTTTTACTGTTTTATTATTTGAAATTTTCTGTTATTACTATTTTGTTCTAAAAGATTTTATTCTTTTCTTTTTTCTTTCTATTTTATTGATTATGTTTTAATATATAATTTATTTATTTTTTATTTATTTATTGTATTAATTTTAGATTTATTTTTATTTTTATTATTTTTTTCTTTGTATTCCTTTTTTTATTTTTTTATTTTTATTTTTTCTATATTTATTATTTGGATTATTTATCCTTTTTATGTTTTTTTTTTCACTTTTGGTTTATTTTTCTTTTTATGATTTTGTTCTTATTAAAAAAAATTTCATATTTTTTCATTATATTTTTGTTTTTATTATTTGGATTATTTATCCTTTTTCTGTTTTTATATATTTAAATCAGCATGGGTTTCTCGATTAATTTTAAATCCCATAGTTCAAATAACATTCAATCTCTTATTCATTTTTCAAAATAAACATACATATATATATATATATATATATATATAATAATTAACAATAGATAAATTAGATTGTGGTATAGGAATTTTCAAATAAAGATTAAAAATGTCATTTTGTTCTTCACCTTAAGCTTACTGATGCTCACTCTTAGTTCGCCATGGCCACTGACAGAAGTCATCTTTGGCCTCCGCAAGCCCAGTTCGTGTAGCACTGTTCTTGTCTCTGACCACCGCAAGCTCTAATCCTCTTCTTCCATTGCTGTTAGTGCCACCGTGAGCTTCATCCACATCGCAAACTTTTATCCCCTTCTTCCATTGTTGTTAGAGCCACCGCACCTTCCTTCGACTTTAAACCAGTTACAGCGAGGACTTTCTTCCTTTCCACTCCTATTTATAGCTAACCAAATCTAATAAAAAAAAGATAACAAATTAGAAATCCTAATTAGATTGCAATTTGAATTGCAACCAATTTAAAACAAACAACTTCTAGATAAATATCAAATCCTAATGTAATCTATAGCAAATCATAAACTTTATCACTTAATATCTTCAATGCTATTACTATATAAATTAACTCATGTTGAAATTGGGTTTGGATCCATGTAGTCTTTTCCTTGAATTTTATTGATGAGACCTTCAAATGCTTGTTCCATATGTTTGGTCCTATTTTTCGTCATAGGACCTTCCATTCCTTGTAGATAATCTCCGAGATAATCTTTTTTGCTTATCGTGGTACCTACATTCACATCATTACTCCGAGTGTCCTTGTATGCCTAACTTACTACCTAATCCGACTCTTCCCTTTTAGGTCTCACTTGTCCTCCCTTAGCCACAAGCTAAGAGCCTACATAGGCAGGTTAACAAACATTCGAGGCAACTAAAACATAAAAAACCTTTTACAATTGGTTTTCTACTTTTGGAGCATTTATGCATTCGTCATGCAGATACAGCTGTGAGTACTTTGACCTTAAATAAACCCCCTAGTTTCCAGTTTTCCTATTATTTCCAGAAGTTTAGACAATATATCAATGACATTTTTTACCTGAGCAATTCATTTCCTCATATGATCCTAATGTGTTAACTGAGTGCGATGCAAAAATGTAAGGAGTAGATTGAGCTTGCATACATGATAACTACTTATTAAAATTTTCATATCAATGATTCATGTGAAGGACAAAGAACTGCAATGGGAAGGAACGAAATAGCAACTTATAGGCTTTCAATCTCTCAATGATGTTCACTATTTCTATCCAAACCTCATCATAAAATGATTTTCTTTCTTGTTCATGCTTTGCATAAAGAAGGAGCAACATACATTGAAGAGACGACAATTAAATAGAAAATGAACCATATGTAAGGAATCCAACTTGTACACAGCTAAAAACAAGGAGTAAGAGGATTTTTTCTTCGTTGAGATGAAATTGAGGGAAGTTCAGGATGAAGGTCTCTAAAAATCTCGACCTTTTTTTTCTCCTCCAAGCAAAGCTGGAACAAGCTCTGTGCGAGGAAGATCCTGGAAGTGTGAAACCCTCTCCCTTTGCTCAGCAAAGAAGTACGACTGTGAGAGAGGTTTGGGCACAAGTGCAAGAACCTTTTAAGAGAATTCAAAGAGCTTGAGCAAAATTCTGAATTTTTTCTCGCACCCAAAAAAGTAACCGTTCTCTCTCATTTTTTTCCATTTATACCTTTACCTATATTACTTATCCATGATTTTACTAACCTAATCCCTAACCAACTTTTTTTTAACTCCAGTGGTAATCATTTAAGTAACTCTAATAGAATATTTTTTTATTATTTTATTTTCATTTTATATTTTTATTATTTATTATTTATTTTTTTATTTTTTTTCAACCGGATCACTTATCATATTTTGAATCCAATTATATATATTTTTTATTATTACTGTTATTATTTCTTTTTTTATTTTTTTATTAATTTAATTTAAAAAAATTTCAAATTAAAATTAGTATTCACACAATGTTAGTTATAAAATGATTTATTTGTTCATTTGAATACTATGAATTAATGTAGATTATAATAAGAAAATAATTTGCAACTTTTATTTTATGACACTATTTATATTAAATATTAGAAAATAAATTAATTAAATTATTTACTAGAATTAAATTTTATATATAAATTAATAGAATAAAATATATTAAAATTATTTATTATCTATTTTTTTCAAATATTTAAAGAGTTAACAAACAAGATATCTTAACATATTTGTTTATTCTTTTCGTATGTCTTTGATTGATTAAGTATTTCAATCGTATCTATCTTTATCATTCTTATTATTAACACCACCATCTAAAATAGTTGTAAATAATAATGTATCATTATTGTTTCATAAATTAATTTTAAAATTATTTTATAAAAAATTATTATAATACAATAAATTAAATTATTTATTATAATTAATTTTTATATATAAATTAATTAATTAAAATAAAAAATAAATATTTTAAATTATTTAATATTAAACCAAATTCTTGTTCATACATATTAAGAGCAATCCCTTATTTTAATATGATTTGATTATCAACCAAATCAACTTTAGTATATATTTCTACTGTTATGTCATTGATAATTGTTGTATTTATCATACATTTAATATTATTATTTTTAATTTAAAATTTATTGTATTACATTTTTTTAATAAAAATAAAAAAATTCAACTAATTCAAAAATTATTTTATTTAAATTTTTTTTTATTTTATATAATTTTTTTAAAGCTCATTCATATATATATATATATATATATATATATATTAATTTGAATAGGTATTTTATTTCTATCAAAAATAATTTTATCGATCCTTCAAATATTTTAGTTTAAGAATAAATAATAAAAATAATTTTTTATTTTAAAAAAATAAAATTTTTTCTAAAAATCTACCTTTAAGATGAAAGAAAATTGACTAAAAAGATATAATTTATTTTCTCAAAACATTAAACTAATACTGTTAAAAAATTTAATCATCTAAGAAAATATGAGAAGTTAAAAAAAAATTTAATCAAAAGTGGACATGAACGCAAAAGGCATAACAGAACATGGGATCAGATATTGTGGAACAAAAAGAAGACACAATAATGCCATTGACCTTTTCTTATGCTATAGAAATTAAAACAGCACACAAGGATACCTCAACGGTGCTTTCTACAATGGGTTTATAAACATGAAATGGTGTAACATTGAAAATCGTCATGGGTGGTGTTCAAATTTCCCGCTCCTTTTTGGTATCCTTGACTTGCGCCATGCATGGTCTTCAATGTATCCCGTTGATTTTATGTATGCTTGACGTGCGCCAGAGGTTCCCTTTACTATTGTGCACACTTGACCTTCATCATGTAAGGTTCCCTTTACTTATGTTGCATATGCTTTGGTGGAAGTTTTAAGTTGTTAGAAACTTAGAATGCATCCTTTTTGCCTGTTAAGTATTGTAAGTAGGGTGTTATAGCTAACGAAAGTGATGCATCTTACCATAAAAGATATTAAAAAATCCATATATATAACTATTAATTTTAAAAACTCCATTCAACTTTATCATAAGCTTTAGATATGTTTAGCTTACTGGTTATTAAGTCTTTTCTTCATTTCTTCCTTCTTTTCAAATAGTGGAAGACCTTGAAGCCTAATAAAATATTATCTGTGATTAATCTTGCACTTTGGTTCTCTTTTATCACATCTAAAGTATAGGTTTCAATAGATTTACTATATTTAGTAACTAATTTCATAATCACATTACACGAATTGATTGGTCTAAATTATTGAGGGTAACTAGGCTTTTTGACCTTTGGTATTAGGCATAGGAAAGTTGAATTAATGTCAGTGGAATCTTTTTCAACATTTAGAATTTGTAGAACTAAATCAATCACTTCTAACTTACAATATCCTACTATATTTTATATAATAGGGTAGGGAAACCATTCGGGTCTGATATCTTTAAAGGATGCATTTGGTTAAGTGCCATAAGGATATCTTCTTATGTGTCTGATATTGTAAGTACAAAATAATTGTCTAAACTTAGTTTATCTTTAGTGACTTCACACCGGTAGAAAATGAGCTTTTTACATTGATTGTTATGAATTTTTTACATCCGTTATTTGGGCGGTGTTGAAACGGGCGATATAAAAAATAAGACTTTTTACATCGGTTGTTATCGACTTTTTACATCGGTTATTTGGGTAGTGTTGAAGCAGACGATATAGAAAATAAGACTTCTTACATTAGTTATAGTTTTAACCAATGTAGAAAGTTTATTTTTTAAAATGTTCATTTTGTTTAAACATACTATCGTATTATTTATTCATAATACATGCATATACACATAGAATCATCATAATACAAAATTCACATAATCCATATATTTAAAATAAATACATCATTATTTATTATCAAATTTTAATTTACAAATGAAATAATTTAAAATTACATCAAGCAAGTGTTGAAAGTTGAAAAAAAAAATGTAGTAATCAGTCATGTACCTGTTGAAAGGAGAGAAAAAATGGTTGAGCGGTGGCCAAACGGTATCCAAACGGAGGCACAACAGTAGTCGAACGACGACACAATATAGCGGTAGCCAAATAAGAAACTTGAAAATTATATAATATAACCAAAACAAATGTAAATTTCAATTATAATAACAAAATGAGATGCATAAGTAACGACAAAGACGACTTCAAAACTTAGGGTGCGTGACGACGACTTCGAACGGAGGAAATGGTTGCGACGACGACGACGACCACGAATGTAAGGATGGAGTGCAACGACGAATAGCAGGAACGATGACAATGGCTAAGACATAAACGAAAACAGAGAGAACAAGCTGAAACGAGAAATTGGGATTTTGGATAATGATGTTAAAGATGACCAGCGTCGAAAAATAAATGATAGGGGAAGACATTCTACATCGGTTGTTTCTTAGACTGATGTAGAAAGTATTTCCTACCTCGGTTGTTACGTAACCGATGTAGAAAGTTAAAAAAAAAAAATAATCGATGTAGAAAGTTTGAAAAAAAAAACTCACTTTCTACATCGGTTGTTATGTAACCAATGTAGAAAGTTTGAAAAAAATACACTTTCTACATCAGTTCAGAAGAGAACCGATGTAGAAAGTACTTTCTATCTCGGTTGTTTTGTAATCGATGTAGAAAGTACTTTCTATATCGGTTTTTTTCTAAATCGATGTGAAAAGTTTACATTTATTTACAAAAATGATACTGCGTTTCTATTTATATCGATTTCTGAACAACTGATGTAAAATCCTGTTATAAAAATCTATTTTTACACCAGTGTCATATACATTTTTTACACTTGTAGTCATTATGGATTTAAATATGCTAAGAAAATATTCATGGAATACATCAATTATTTTGAATCCCCATTATCCACGTACCATCTTTGCTGTGAATTCCTGTGACTTGATTAATCTTCCACCTATTAGATGCCTTTTGATGGAAAAATTGAGTGTTGCAATCCTCATCCTGAAGCCAAACTGCTCTTGACCTTTGACGCCAATATAATTCATCTTTATGGAGGAGGTTATCTAAATGACTCTGGAGGAGATTTTTCTAAGTGATATTTTCTTCTATTCAATCCCATTTTGCATCAGTTTAGGGTTTAGGGTTTTGCTTTTAAAAGAGCCATTCTAATTATGTCCAAAACAACATAGCACATCTCTTGTAGCCCCAAGTCAAGAACGAAAATCAATACCTCGTACATTCCATACAAGTTGAATTTATTCTTCACATCCATTATCTTTATCCCATCATTCTTCATATCTGAATAACCGCTTCTTCTTATGGCGTTGGAAAAGATGATACCAGCTTTTCTTAGAGAGATATATGACAATAGGACAGTGATCAGAGCCAAAAAAAAAAAAGCCAAGTGTTTTACCTCAATAGAAGCATATATGGAACACAGAGGTGGGGTAATTATGAATCTATCTAGTCTTTGCTATATATTGGCATGATCCCTTCTTCCCTTGTTCCACATAAAGGATAGTCAGAGAAGCGATCATCCTCAAGATAGCATTGAGCAACACATTCTTGAACTTCATTTAGAAATATAATACCTTGCCTCCTTTTTTCTCACTAAAATTAGCAATCACATTTAAATGCCAGAACACCATCCAATGTGGTGTTGCTTTCGTTCTTCATCAATGCTAGAGTCTGTCTCTTATTTTGTTCTTCTGGCCAGCCATATAGTGTTGTAAAACTCCAAACCTCATCAGTAACATCTTTCCTCATCAGTAACATCTTTCTTGAGGTTGCTCAAATTGGTTATCTTAGCAAGTTCCGTTTTTCTCAATGTTTACATAAATAAAATAAATAAATAAAATCCTGAAATGTCCTTAAGAAGAAAACATATAAGAGTTTGAACCTATAAGTCAATCATATACAATAGGTTTTATTAACTTTAGTTTTTAGAAGCGATTTATGTGCTCTGTTTGTTCTTTTTTATATATTGTGCCTAAAATTATTTTACACAAATTAAAAAAGTTAATAAATATTTTTTGAGGAATTATTATATAATTTTTTTTATTGCATCTTCAATCTTTTTTAATATTATTAATTAATGTTTTTATAAAAATTAGTTATAATGAAGAAAATAATAAATGGTATCTTAAATTTTTAAAATGAAAAATATAGAAGGTAAAGGGAATAATTAAAAATAGAACTCGTTACCGTTTTTTAATTAATCCTTTAAGGTTGTTTCAACAAATTAAAAGATCTAAATAATATTTTTTAATTTATATTAAAAATATCAGGTAACTTCCTAATATGTCCTAATTTTTCTAATAATTAACTTCTTTTACAATTAATATTCTTGCACAAAGTAAGGGCACAATAAAAAAACAATATTATGTTAAATTTCTAAAATAAAAAATAAAAAAGTATAATTTATTTTAAAATAATAAAAAATAAAAATAAAAATATTAAAAAAGAAAACATTTATTACTTTTTTTTTTACCTTTTCTAATTATTGCTGGAATTTATTATTCTTAGAAAAACGTTTATTGTAGCAGCTAACACAGTATTCATACATCAATATATATAACTTTTTAAATTTTAAAAAAGATTTAATGGTTACAAAATTTGAAATCCTTAATATATTCAAGTAAATGAAGACTATGCGGTAAAACAAATATCACCCTTCCTATTCTTAAGAGTCTTCTTTTAAACTGTTTTGGTGGCCCCGCTGTGTATTTATTATATATACACATGATCAGAATAACACAGTGCAATTGGTAATCAATTTCAAACCAAAACAAATGAGAAATCAAGGCATCTCTTCTCTTCTCCTTGTTCTTGCTCTCTCCTTAATTTTGCTATGGTTAGTATATTAGCCATAACAATTTACAAGCACACACAATTGTGAATTTGGTTATGTTCATCAAATAGAGTTGCCATTGTAAATTTATTATATATGGATTATCATTGTTGCAGGACTGGAAATGGTTACGTAACAGGTGAGCGTGGAATTTCCAATTATGGAACAAAATCATCAGTAAAGTTATGCAAAGATCTATGCCAGCTTCAGTGTCAGCAACAGCATGCAAATGGATATTGCGACAACACTGGGAAATGCATTTGCCTTAAACCCCCAAATTCCTCCATCTTCTAAGCTTTTTGTTTGAGATGGAATGATGTGTTCTTATATGCCTCTTTCACCTTCGCAGATATAAGCGATAAATAAAATTATAAAGTTGTTCTTTCTCAACATCAATCTTGAAGAGCCACAAATCTTATTCACTCTGTCAATTTAGACTTTTTTACTAACTATTCAGCATCTTTAAGACATAACTCCCTTTCTTTTTGACATCACTAAAATGAGAAATTAAAATTAAATGTTTGTTTAGTTTAAAATTAAATAAAATTAATTTTTATTATTAAAAATGATTGAAATATATGTTTTAAGAAATGAAAATCAAAAGAAAAACATTTCAAATTTTTTTTAATAATTTTGAGAATAAAAACTCTCACCATAACTATATATTATTAACAAAAAAATCTTGTACTTTATATAAAATATTTTTTAAAAATAATTATACATTCTTAAAATTACTTTCTTAACAAAAACTTAACAAGTGTCTAACTCTCTAATTGAAATAAACATAGGTGAAACTTTCATAATTAGCAAAAAAAATTGATTTAAAATAGGTTTATATACTTTTCAAAGACATTGTTGATCATAGGCATGTTACTATATACATATATTATCATATACAATTAATATAGTATATGTTAAATTGTCGACTGTGAGAGTTGAGAATTTGTATTGTTGAATGAAACGAAAAAAATATTTAGACAATATTTTTATTGCATATAACAAAGAAGTGTTTAGTAAATTACGTGAGTATAATTATTTATAATATATTTCATTTTTAACCATAATATTGCCAAAAAAAATTTAATTTATGTTGCAAATTTTAATAAAAAAGGCACACAATTTTACAAAAATAGACATTGTATTTGTTTATATATTTTTAGGTATTAAAATTGAAATAATTAATTTTAAAAAAAATTCTAATTCTTTTAATATCAAAATTAATTTATCTAAACATATATTGTAACAAAAAAAATATTTAATTTTATTATTAACATTTAGTATAATATTTTTTTGTTAAATTAATTATATATACATTTCATACATATAACATTAAATCCTAATATTTGGTTAAATTTAATTATATATATTAAATTAATAATATTTTATTTTAATATATTTAGCATTAAATATTAATATACAGTCAATTTTAATTATATGCAGAGTTATATGTACTAAGCGGCCATCCTATAAATGCTTGATAGTTTAAATTTTGTATTGATAAAAAATTTGGCAATTATATAATTAATATAATATTTTTTATTAAAATAATTATATATTACATTTTATAAATGTAATATTAAACAATAATATGCAGTTAAATTTAATTATATATAATAAAAATGTTTAATACATTTTATAAGATTAATAATATATTAGTTTTAATATATGTATCATTAAATATTAATATGCAGTCAACATATACTACTCGATCATCCTATAAATGTTTAATAGTTTCAACTTTTGAATTACTAACAAATATTTGATAAAATTAATAATTTAATGTTTTAAATTTTTTTATTTTTTAAATTTTATTTTGGTTCTCTGACTTTAAATGAGAGGAGAGAGTATTTAGCATTTTCCGAAACTAAGAATTAGATTTATATTATTAAGATAAAGGTACAACAGTTTCATTGTTTCATTAATTATTTATGGTGCTGAATTGGTGGAATAGTCAGCGAAAATTGAGGGGAATGTGATTGCTGCTGTTAACGTGTTTAATGTAATGACATAGGTGAAAAAAAAAAAAAGAAACCAAAAATGTGTGTTGATACTACATGCATGTTTTTAGCTATCAGATGATATGAGTTTTAGTTTATGAATGTATAATCAAAATGAGATTCACCGATCATCATGCTAATAAATGAGAAAATAATATTAAGGAGTGTGTATAATATGAATTTTAGTTTTTGAATGCATAATCAACTGAGATTAAGCAAATAACATTAAGGAGGATGAATGGTAATAAAGGTATTTTAAATTACAGAAATGAGCATGAATAAGGATGGAGATGAATATACATTTCTCTTCTATGAAAACTAATATATGTTTTTGATTGCGAAATGAAGATGGAATCTAAGAATTTAAACTAAGCCAAAGGAATAACTCACCACACTTTTTACGTTAGGGTTTAACATTACAAAGAAATAATTTATTCTATTATAATAATTTTTTTTCAATGTTGTTATGTTGGATTAAGAAAAGAATTTAATTTTTTATAAAAAGGAAAGAGAAAGCCGGATCCTTTTTAATGTTGCAACGTCATGGCTTTTATTGTTTTGAACAATCTATCTCGTTGTTATTTGGACCATGTTTAAATAAAAAAGAGGTATATATAATTATATTTTTTTTAGTTTAGATTTATTTTATGTTTTAATAAATTGAAAGGTTAATGTGAATAACAATTTTTATTTGAAAAAATATTTTTATATAATAATAAACGAGAAATAAATAAAAAAATAAAGAGACAGAGATAAAAGAATTAAATAAAAAAATAGTTTGAGTTTAAACTTTAAACAGAAAACTATAATAAAAAGGAGGGAAGAAAAAATAATAAAAAATAAAAATAATAAAAATGATAATAAAATATATAATAATAAAAATAAAAATGAAATAATAGAAAAAATAAAGATAAAAATAAATAGGGTAGCCTGATTGAAAAAAAGAAAAAAAGTAAAAGAGCCATGTTAAGTAGCAAAAATCTTTTTGCTGTTACCATTCATATTAATAGTATTTTTTTTTTAGAAAAATATCACTAACACATTACCTATACATATTTGATTTATTTTGTTATTCCTTGAAATTTTTTAGTGAAACACGTACATATATATTGTTTGTCTGTCTTTGTCTTCTGTGAAGTTTTTTAATTAACTCCTTTACTCTAAAACTTTTGTAACTTTCTCTTGACGCTAATAACATAGAATATGGGAGGACTTTTTTTATGTTTAATGTCATTAATTTTTATGAAGGATTTTTTTTTCACAAATTTTTATTTCAATCTTTGAGATGTATGTAATATAATGTCAATGTCATTAAATTGAGTTTATATTATTATGATTTTTAATTTATTTAAAATTTTATTATTGGTTTTATTCTAACATAATTTTATTTATGTATATATCGCAGTATTTTTTAAACTATAAATGCATCACATATTTTCATTCAGATGAAGTTAAAGAAAAATAGTGTTATTATAAAAATTTATTATAAACTAATTTAAATTAATATAAAAAATTATATAACATATCTATAAACTAAATTTAAAATATCATAAACTAATTTGTAAAAATAAAATCATTATACATAAACTAATTTGTATTATTTTAAATAAATAAAGAATTAATAACAAATTTGTCAAAAAAATTAAAACATCATTTTGTAATACACTTGATAACTTATGCGACACATATTGTTACATAAAGAATGATGAAGAGACTAATTTACAAGAACAAATAATAAATAAAATACTAATGGATGAGTTTTTGACTAATTGTCATTGTTATAAATAAGTGAAAATTTAATTTGCAATATCATAAATAAATCAGCAACTAATTTGTTTCTTTACTCTTTTAACAAACACCTAGACACAATCTCAAACAACGTAAATAAAAAAAATGCAAATACGCAGACAACCTCAAACACAAACAAGCACATCCATAAATCCAACATAGAACCATAACACAATACAAATATACATAAAATTAAAATACACAATTAAGGTACAAACACACATAAGTAAATACATCATAACTTGAGACATACCAACACATAAGAAACCTACACACAACAATCAAATACATATGCAAGAAACATATACAAAATTAAAGAATATAAACACACACATCATATACACATAATATATAAATGCACTCGTACAACAAATATATCCATGAAAAAACAAAAGATGCATAAACACATACATTGACAAACAAAAATAACATAAAAAAAATACATATACATTACACACAAGCACAAATAACAAAAAAAAAATAACCTACACCCGCCTAAATAACACATATTCATAGATAAAACATATCCAACCCTAACATTCTAGATAAAAACACACAAAAATCAACATGGTTCCACACTAACAATAGATAAAAATCATAAACTAATTTATATAGATAAAAATCATTATACCTGAACTAATTTATATTATTTTAAATAATTGAAGGACTGACGAAAAATTTGTTAAAAAAAAATCAAAACAACATTTGAACACGATAACTTATGTGACACTTAAAGTGCCAAATCACCACGTTATTACATGAAAAATGACGAAGAGACTAATTTGCAAGACAACCTAGTAAATAAAGTACTAATGAAAGAGTTTTTAGACCAATTGAAAATTTTATAAATAAGTGAGAATCTAATTTGCAATATCATAAATAAGTGAGAAACTAATTTGTCTCTTTCCTTGTGTTTGAGAAACAAGGTTTTCTTCTCTTATCTCATGCAGGTGCAGCTTGGATCCAAAGGAAACAAGGACAATACTTCAAGATTTGATCATTATGGTAATAAATTAGAATAGTTAAATTTCAAATTTAACCATTGTAAAGTTTTTTAGAATTTGGTTGTAATAGGTTAAGAATTCTTGTAAATCTTATATGCTTGTAAATTGATTTGCTTACTTTGTAATTTTTCTTGTTGAAATTTGTGTGTAAAATAAAACTTGTGGACTTTTACTAACTTGATGTAGGATACTCACCAAGTGTGTGCAGTGTATGACTTGAGCATGATTGGAGACATCAAGGGGTGTTAGGTGTTGTTTGACTTTTTAGAAATTAGTAGCACTAACTTCTATTTGTATTTTGTTTTGTGAGGTTGAAAGGAGCCATTTATGTTTTCTTAACTTTTCTCTTTAGGTTTTATAACTTTCTTTAAATATTGTGGAAATTAGGTTTGTGAAATCCATATGTGTTGAATGACTTGTGTGCTAAGCGCTTATCTCTTGTGTGTTTGAATATCGATAAATCTATGTGTGGATAGGTTTAATTTGTAACTATAGTTATCACGCCATGTATGGAATAGTACACAATTCATATTTTCCTATTTTACTTGTATTAAATTAGATCTTGTGATTAGCTTCTAGAAATCTACTTTGTATTGGTTTGGGATATCTTTTGTTTGTAACTTGTTTACATTTTATATTGGATCAAACCAAGCTCACATTTGCGTGTGGTTATGGGTATATGTGTTTGTATTTTTTTTTTAATATATGTATGTGTGGTTTAAGTGTGTGTATCTATTGGTTATGCTATAAAGTGTTTTTTTTTTGTATTTGTTTATTATTTATGTATGTTTAATGTGTGTGTCTATAATTTTTTTTGTGTTACTTGTTTGTGTTTTTTGTATTTTATTTGATTGTAAATGGTTGTGTGTGCACTTGTTATATACAAGTGTATACGGTTTTTTTTTTCGTGTTTATTGTGTGTGCTTATTGTTGTCGTATGCTTGTGTGTAAGTAGTGTTGTGATTGTATTATTTTGTTAGTTTGTGTGTTTATTGATTGTGTACTTTTGTTATATGTGGGTGAAAAGGGGTTGTTTGTCTATTCTTTATCATCAATGTGCTTGTGGTGTGTGTATTTATCACTTATGTGTATAAAGTTATTTTTCGATGATTATTATATTTAAGTGTGTATAGTTTTCTTTATGCATGTTTATTCTTATGTGTATGTTGTATAAGTGTATTTTTTTTATGTTGCTTATTTGTCAACATGTTGACTATGTTTAATTTTAATTATTTTGTATGTACATGCATTGTTTGTGTATGTGTTGTTGTATATGGGTGTTTATGAATGCTTTATATATGTGCATATGTTGTGTGTAAGTTGTTTGAATACAGACATATGTGTGGTATGTGTTGGGAGTGATTATGTAAATTTGTTTTTTATTTGTGTGTTGTGTGCTTGAGAACGTGTTATTTTTGTTTGGGAGTGTATTTGTTTGTTTAGATGCATTTGTTTGTTTGAGAGTGTTATTTTTGTGTGTTTGTGTATGTTGTTTATGTGTGTTTTTCCCATCTGTTTTGCTTGCCCATGTCTGTTTATTTGAATGAGTATGTGCTTGTATGCATGAATATATGATTAAAAACTATGTTTATTGTCCATGCACATGTGTTTGTATATGTGTATATGTGGTTTAAGTGTGTATCTATTGGTTATGCTATAAAGTTTTTTTTTTTGAGTATATGGGTTTGTTCATTGTGTACTTTTTTATGTGGTTTGTTTTTGTTTTTAATGATTGCAATGCATGTGTCGTGTATTTGTATGTTTGTTAGTTGTTTGTGTGCATTATATTTTTATATTCTTTTTATTTTTATGTGTTTCATTATATGTTCTTATTTGTGTGCTTGTATATTACTTTTGTGTGTCTATTATTAGTGTGGGTGCATGCTGATTTTTGTGTGTTTTAATCTAGAATGTATGGGCTGGTTAATTTTATATATGAATGTGTTGTTTAGGCAGGTGTATGTTCTCTTTGTTTTTTTATTTGTGTTTATGTGTAATGTTTGTGTATTCTTTTTATGTTATTTTTTTTGTGTGTATATGTTTATGCATCTTTTGTTTTTTCAAGTATATCTTTGTGGTATGTGTATTTATATGTTATGTGTTTATATTTTTAATTTTGTACATGTTTTTTAGATGTGTACTTGATTGTTGTGTGTAGGTTTCTTATGTTGGTATGTATCAATTTATGTGTCTACCTATGTGTGTTTGTACCTCATTTATGTATTTTAATTGTGTATATTTGTATTGTATCATAGGTCTATGTTGAGTGTATGGATGTGTTTGTTTGTGTTTGTATTTACAATTTTGTTGTTTACATTGGTTGAGATTGTATTTAGGATATTTGTTTGTTAATACAGTCAAGAGAATTAGATGTTTACTTAGATTTTCACTTATTTATAACATTGTTAATCAATCTAAACACTCATTCATTAACATTTTATACTAGGTTGTCTTGCAAATTAGTTTTTCATCATCTTTCATGTAATATCATAGTGAGTTAGCACGTTAAATATAATATAAGTTATCATGAATTTTAGAATGATATTTTAATTTGTTTTTAATAAATTTGTCGTCAATCCTTCAATTATTTAAAATAATAAAAATTACTTACTATTTGAATTCCGATTATGATTGTGTTTAATTCTTGGTGTGGTTCGGTGAATGAGAAATGAGCTTAGTTTGTTCTTGAGAAGTCAGTAACAATATCAAGAATGAAATTTCATTCACAGTTGCTATATCTGTTTTTCTTGCATATAAATCTTAATTTGAAGTTCTTGTTGAGTGATAACGGTCTTTGTGTGTCCGAGTTTGATTTCTTTGATTAACATGATGTTTCTTGAGTAATAAGTATATACACTGGAGATTCTATTTTATTCCTGCATCAGTATTACATATAGCTAGACAGACATATGAATTCTCTGATTGAAAACCTTGTGGATGTGAGGGAGAGCCAGAGAACGCACCTATAGTCCAAATGTTTTGAATTTCTCATATGAACTTCTCCAATCATTAGGCAGATATGTAGACATTCCAGTAAGTATTGGAAGAATATTAGAAATGTGATAACGTGTTTCCCCTCACTCTTTCCTTGGAAAAAAATATCCTATGTGCTTCTATTGTTTAGTCCTTAAAATTTATTTCTGAAAGTGCCTTAATTCCTGGTATGTGGCTGTGTGGAAGATGAGTTGAGAATTTTAAAAAGAGAACACCTGAATATCGTTGTTATGAATACCTCTATTTTTTCTTACAAAAAGCAACAAATGAGCATAAAAATGGCAAGATAAAAGTAAAAGGGCAGAAAAAAAAAATAGGTGATAAGCAGACATGGTTGAGCAACAACAAACATAAGTAACAGAATCCAAATTTGGTAAAAATTCCAGTCGGATTTAAAAAAAGGAAACAGAAACAAAAGGAAAAATAGAATAAGGGAGTGCTTATATGCTTTTTCAAATATTAGTTTACCATAAATGGTAAAGAAAAATGCAGTGAAAAAAAGATTCTTATTTGCTAAGCAAAAATTAATGAATTGTTAGCTATAAAATAGAATTTTAAAATTTTTAAGAGAAGGTTTTTATTTTTTGGGAGAAGCTACTAATTCCCAGTTATTTTCAAAGTAAACAAAACCGATCTTTGAAAAAACTTAATTTCTGAAAGACATTGAGCCCAAATGAGTCCATGACTCATGCTTTATATTATATTGTAACTACCTGTGGATATGTTGTCTTTCTAGTTTTTGACTCAAAGTATCTATATTCTTGTAGGAATGCAAGATTGATAAATCCTATTTTTAAATTAGAGTTGAATGAACATATTAGAAACAATCCTAACCTTTGATTCAAAATAAGTAATCAGATTCAGGACATCCCAAGTTACTCTTTTCCAAATCCAATCTCATACACCTTAATATTCATAAGGATACAATATAATGTCAGAAATACAAACTAATTTTGGATAAATAAATAATACAGATAAAAAAAAAATCAAAATAAGAACATGTAGGCATTGCTACAGCTCCTGTTCTTCTATTCTATTTGGTTATGAACAAACCTTCCCTGGTAAAGATCATAGGCAACAACTACCCCCATCCTTAGCAAATCCATCAATCCCATAGTTCAAATCACATTTAATCTCTTATTCCTTTTTCAAAATAAATATACATATATATATATATATAATAATAATTAACAACAGATAAATTAGATTGTGGTATAGAAATTTTCAGATAAAGATTAAAAATGTCATTTTGTTCCTCACCTTAAGCTTACTGATGGTCACTCTTAGTTCGCCATGGCCATTGCCGGAAGTCATCTTTGGCCGCTGTAAGCCCAGTTCGTGTAGCACTGTTCTTGTCCCTGACCACCGCAAGCTCTAATCCTCTTCTTCCATTGCCGTTAGTGCCACCGTGAGCTTCATCCACATCACAAACTTTTATCCCCTTCTTCCATTGTTGTTAGAGCCACCACACCTTCCTTCAACTTTAAACCAGTTACAGCAAGGACTTTCTTCCTTTCCACTCCTATTTATAGCTAACCAAATCTAATAAAAAAAATAACAAATTAGAAATCCTAATTAGATTGCAATTTGAATTGCAACCAATTTAAAACAAACAACTTCTAGATAAATATCAAATCCTAATGTAATCTATAGAAAATCATAAACTTTATCACATAAGATCTTCAATGATATGATTACATAAATTAAACCATGTTGGAATTGGGCTTGGATCCACGTAGTCTTTTCCTTGAACTTCCTTGATGAGACCTTCAAGTGTTTGTTCCATATGTTTGGTCCTATTTTTTGTCATAGGACCTTCCATTCCTTGTAGATAATCTCTGAGATGATCTCTTTTGCTTATCGTGGTACCCACATTCACATTATTACTCCTAGTGTTGCCTAACTTACTACCTAATCCGACTCTTCCCTTTTAGGTCCCTCACTTGTCCTCCCTTAGCCATAAGCTAAGAGCCTACATAGGCAGGTTAACAAATATTCGAGGCAACTGAAACATAAAAAAACTTTTACAATATTTTTGGTTTTCTACTTTTGGAGCATATATGCATTTGTTAGGCAGATACAGCTGTGAGTACTTTGACCTTAAATAAACCCCCTAGTTTCCAGTTTTCCTATTATTTCCAGAAGAGATAATGTATCAATGACATTTTTTACCAGAGCAATTCATGTCCTCATATGATGCTAATGTGTTAACTGTGTTAACTGAGTGCGATGCAAAAATGTAAGGAGCAGATTGAGCTTGCATACATGATAACTACTTATTAAAATTTTCATATCAATGATTCATGTGAAGGACAAAGAACTGCAATGGGAAGGAACGAAATAGCAACTTATAGGCTTTCAATCTCTCAATGATGTTCACTATTTCTATCCAAACCTCATCATAGAATGAATTTCTTTCTTGTTCATGCTTTGCATAAAGAAGGAGCAACATACATTGAAGAGATGACAATTAAATAGAAAATGAACCATATGTGAGGAATCCAACTTGTACACAGCTAAAAACAAGGAGTAAGACGATTTTTTCTTCGTTGAGATGAAATTGAGGGAAGTTCAGGATGAAGGTCTCTAAAAATTACGAACGCACTAGTGCAAAAATACGATATTATAACAAGATTTTATATCGGTTTTTTAAAAACCGATGTAAATAAAAATACGGTGGCATTTTTGTAAATAAATGTAAACTTTCTACATCGGTTGGGAAAAGAACCGATGTAGAAATTACTTTTTACATCGGTTGTTATGTAACCGATGTAGAAAGTACTTTCTACATCGGTTATTTTCCCAACCTATGTAGAAAGTGAGTTTTTTTTTCAAACTTTCTACATCGGTTACGAAACAAGCGATGTAGAAAGTACTTTCTACATCGGTTGTTCTGGAACCGATGTAGAAAGTGGATTTTTTTAAAACTTTCTGCATCGGTTATTTTCTCAACCGATGTATTTCTACATCGGTTCTGAGAAACAACCGATGTAGAATGTCTTCCCTTGTCACTTATTTTTCGACGCTGTTCATGTTTAACCTCATTTTCCAAAACCCCAGTTTCTCGTTTCGGCTTGTTCTCTCTATTTTCGTTTAAGTCTTAGCCATTTTCAACATCCTTATTGTTCGTGGTTTCACTCCGTGCTTACGTTCGTGGTCGTCGTCGCTGTTGGAACGATTTCGTTCGTTCGAACTCGTCGTCGCGCACCGTAAGGTTCGAACTCGTCTTTGTTGTTATTTATGCATCTCATTCTATTATTATGGTTGAAATTTACATTTATTTTGGTTGTATTTTGTAATTTTTAAGCTTCTTATTTGGCTATATCGTGCTGTGTCGTCGTTCAACCACCGTTGTGCCTCCATTTAGACACCGTTTGGCCACCGCTCAACCATTTTGTGTTGACTGTGAGGTATGTTCTATGCACCTCTACTTTGTGATTGCAGATGTGAAAGTTTGCTTAGGGTTTATGTATGTTATAGTATTGATTTTGAATTTAAATATGTTGGTTTGTTTTCTTGAGTTCAAATATGAGCATACCCTTAGTTTCCCGTTCAAGGTTGAATATAATGAGTATATTACTAAATAAGTAAATCATTCATTATATTCAATCTTGAATTATCCAAGTTGGACAGTTTGGGACTAAAGTTTTTTATTCAGTGGTTAACAATTTCTTCATAAATCTTGTAAATTGTACTTGATTAAATTTTGGTTTAGTTCATTTTGCATTGTCTCTGGGTACATGCTTCATTATGGTAAATAAAACCATAATGAAGTTATGTACTTGGAGACTGATGCGAAATGCTGCCGAAATTTCACCAAGTATGATATTCAAGATTTTATAAGTATGTTAATCGATGAATAAAATTTTTTTTCTCGAATGGGATAGGGTCTTACCAATAGTGAGGATAATAAATTAACAACAATGAGTGACGAGGTTAATCCTAAATCATGTGTTGATGATTCTTGTATAGTATGGATCGTAGTTGGATAAATGCTAAACGAACGAGCGATGAGTATGAGAATGGGGTTGAAGAGTTTTTGAATTTTGCGCAGACAAATCTACCTCAGAGTAATGGAAAATTTTACTGTCCGTGTGTTAATTGTCTAAATGAGAGACGTTTGGGTGTTGGTCAAATTAGAGAGCATATTCTTTGTGATGGATTTTGCAAAAGTTATACAAAATGGACATGGCATGGTGAGTTATTAGGCATGCCAAGTGTGTCACAGACGGTGGAGGTTGATATAAATATGGAAGATTGGGTAGAGGATATGATTCGTGATGTAGGGCATGCGTCATTTGAGCGGGCAAATATGTATGGTAACTTATCTACTGATTCAGAGAAACCTTTGTATTCGAGATGTACTACCTTTACACGATTGTCAGTAATGTTAAGATTATTCACTCTGAAGGCAAGAAATGGGTGGAGTGATAAAAGTTTCACTGAATTACTTGAACTGTTGGTAGAGATGCTTCCGGAAGGTAACACATTACCAAAGCGTAATTATGAGGCGAAGAAGGTGTTGTGTCCGATGGGTATGCAGCATAAGAAAATACATGCCTGCCCCAATGATTGCATACTATACAAAAATGAGTTTGAAGGATTACATGAATGCCCTGTGTGTCAAGTTTCACGTTATAAACTGAAGGATGGTGATTCTATTTGCAATGACAGCACAAAGCGGCCTCCAGCCAAAGTGTTTTGGTATCTTCCAATAATTCCAAGGTTCAAATGATTGTTTTGTAATAAAGATGAAGCAAAGAACCTTAGATGGCATGTAGATGAAAGACTGATTGATGGAAAACTTCGTCATCCAGCTGATGGTTTGCAATGGAAGATGGTTGATCAACTATATCCCGATTTTGGGAATGAGCCAAGAAACCTAAGGCTTGGACTTGCAACAGATGGAATGAATCCGTACGGTAATTTAAGTAGTAAACATAGTTCATGGCCTGTACTTTTGACAATTTACAACCTTTCTCCGGAGTTATGCGTGAAACGTAAATACATCATGTTGTCCATGATGATTTCAGGTCCACAACAACCTGGAAATGACATAGACGTTTATCTTGCTCCTTTAATTGAAGACTTGCAAAATCTATGGGAAGAAGGTGTGGAGGTGTTTGATGCGTATGGTAATGAAAATTTCAAGATGCGGGCAATGCTTTTTTGCACTATTAATGAATTTCCAGCATATGGAAATTTATGTGGATACAGCGTTAAGGGGCACAAAGCATGTCCCATATGTGAAGAAGGCACAAGTTACCATCAACTGCATCATGGAAGGAAGACATTGTATCTTGGTCATCGGAAATTTCTCAAGACTAATCACCTTTATCGTAGATTAAGGAAAACTTTTAATGGGTTGCCAGAAAATGATGTTGCTCCAAAAGCCTTAACTGGACAACAAGTCTACGATCGGGTTAAAAACATCAAAACTGTTTTTGGAAAGACTCAAAAAAAGGTCACGGAGACAAGGATATGGAAGAAAAGATCAATATTTTTTTATCTTCCATATTGGTGCAAACTTGATGTTAGACATTGTATTGATGTGATGCATGTGGAAAAAAATGTGTGTGATAGTATCATTGGAACACTTCTCAATATACAGGGCAAGACTAAAGATGGAGTCAATTCTCGACTGGATTTGGTTCACATGGGTATATGACATCAGTTAGCTCCACAGTCTGTAGTAAAGCGAACATATTTGCCCCCGGCATGTCATACATTGTCAAAAAAAAAAGAAAATTTCTTTTTGTGAGTACCTACGTGGGGTTAAAGTGCCACAAGGGTATTCTTCAAATTTTAAAAGACTTGTCTCGATCAAAGATTTAAAGTTAGTTGGGTTAAAGTCTCATGATTGTCATGTGTTGATGCAATAACTACTTCCAGTGGTTATTCGTGACATTTTACCTAAAAAAGTTAGACATACAATAAGTAGGTTATGCTTATTTTTCAATAAAATATGTAGCAAAGCCATTGACCCTCTAAAATTGGATGAGTTGGAAAATGAAGCTTTCACTATCTTATGCCAATTGGAGATGTATTTTCCTCCATCATTTTTTGACATTATGGTTCACTTGGTTGTTCATATAGTGAGAGAGATCAGATTATGTGGTCCAGTTTATCTGAGGTGGATGTATCCAATAGAACGATACATGAAAATATTAAAAGGGTGTGTGAAGAATCCACACCGTCCCGAGGCATCTATGATTGAAAGATACATTGCAGAAGAGGCCATTGAGTTTTGTACAGAGTATTTGTCAGAGGTGGAACCCATAAGAGTTCCTAAGTCTCGTCATGAGGGAAGACACGGAGGTAAAGGTACACGAGGCATAATTGTGAAAAGCATGGGTCGTGCAGAAGTCCTTCAAGCACATTTGTATATTTTGAATAATACCGATGAGGTTCAACCTTACTTATCTACTCACAAAACTATGATAAGGGAGGAGAATGTTCGAATGAACGAGAAATGGTTGTTGAATGAGCATAACAAAACGTTCTTAAACTGGTTTGATGAAATAATTAAGAAGGATGATGGTGCCTCTGATACATTGAAGTGGCTAGCAAATGGCCCAAACTTTGATGTCATATATTGGACTGGGTACGATATTAATCATTTTTCATTTTACACAAAGTCTCAGGATGATAAAAGTACCATGCAAAATAGTGGGGTTATGGTGGTGGCAGAGTCGATGCATTTTGCAAGTTCTAAAGATAAAAATCCTGTAAAGGCTTCCATATCTTACTTTGGAGTGATTGAAGAGATTTGGGAGATTGATTACACCAAATTTAGAGTGCCTGTTTTCAAATGCAGATGGGTTGATAGTAATAGTGGTGTGCAAGTCGATGAATTGAGATTTACATTGGTTGACCTTCAAAAAGTAGCTTACAAGGATGACCCTTTTCTCATGGCCCACCAAGCAAAACAAGTGTTTTATGTCCAAGATCTTTGCTCCAAAAGATGGTCAGTTGTTCTTCAAGGAAAGACAACAATCGCTAGTGATGACACCAATGATCTTTCAAATATTGATATTTCTCAAACTCCCTTATCATCAAGGATATCTAGTACCAATGAAGAAACTGAAATAGATGATGTACATGCTATTCGAGATTATCATCATGAAGGAATATGGAAAAATGTTACTACATGATACAAGTTAGTTATTTATTTAATTATTTCATCATTGTATGTTTATTTTTAACTTATTTTAAATTTTTTATTACATTTTTTATGTTTAGTAGAGTTTCTAACATCTTTTCTCTTTCCTTTCAACAGGTACATGGCTGATTATTACATTTCTTTTCAACTTTCAATACTTGTTTGATGTAATTTTAAGTTATTTCATTTGTAAATTAAAGTTTGATAATAAATAATGATGTATTTAGTTTAAATATATAGATTATGTGAATTCTGTATTTTCTGTCTGGTGATTCTCTATTGTCTGCCTGGATTCTATGTGTATATGCAGATATGTGAATAAATAATACGGTAGTATACCTAAACAAAATGAACATTAAAAAAAAAAGACTTTCTACCTCGGTTACGACTATAACCGATGTAGAAAGTACACTTTTTACATCGGTTGCGGGCAGAACCGATGTAAAAAGTATGACTTTTTACATCGGGAAAAGCTACAACCGATGTAGAAAATATACTTTTTACATCGGTTCTGCCCGCAACCGATGTAAAAAGTCTTATTTTCTATATCGCCCGCTTCAACACTGCCTGAATAACCGATGTAAAAAGTGCTTAACAACCGATGTAAAAAACTCATTTTCCACTAGTGACGTTTTTTTCTCCTCCAAGCAAAGTTGGAACAAGCTCTGTGCGAGGAAGATCCTGGAAGTGTGAAACTCTCTCCCTTTGATCAGCAAAGAAGTACGATTGTGAGAAAGGTTTGGGCACACGTGCAAGAACCTTTTAAGAGAATTCAAAGAGCTTAAGCAAAACTGATTCTGAATTTTTTCTCGCACCAACAAAAAAATAACCGTTCTTTCTCATTTTTTTTCCATTTATACCTTTACCTATATTACTTTACCATGATTTTACTAACCTAATCTCTAAACATTGTTTTTTTAACTCTAGTTGTAATCATTTAAGTAACTCTAATAAAATATTTTTATTATTATTTATTTTTATTTTATATTTTTATTATTTATTATTTATTTTTCTTTATCCTTTTTTCAACCGAACCACTTATCATATTTTGAATTCTATTATATATTTTTTTACTATTACGTTGTCGCAACCGTAATTTCGACGAGACGACGAGCTCGCTAAAAATTTTAAAATAGCATTTAATTGTATGTGGAGCCGCCACCAAATTTTATTTTAAGGGAAAATATTTGGAAAAAACCTAACTTGAGGAAGAAATTCTAAGTTCGGGAGTCGGTTACGAATAGGGAAGGTGTTAGGCACCCTACTCGCCCGTTCCAAAGAACGGTACCCTTAAACTGAGTATGTGATTTATTTGAAAATTGCTTTGATCCCTTTGATTATAGTGAAAATAAATATATTGATGGAGGTTAGCCTGACAGGACTTGGTCCTGCTCCTACGTATTCCCTGGTGCAATGGAAAATTCCAGGCTACGTAGTTCTGGTTTGAGAATTACTTGGATAGAAAGGAAGCATTTTGAGAGGAGATTGAAAGGGAAGATCCTTAATCCACATGCACAGAGTTGAAGGCAAGCGAAGGTTGCACGACAACTCATATGATTCTCGAAACATCGAAAGACAGGGTATGCTGCACTTTCAACTTTGGAGCTCATTGCGTGAGATCTTGGGTCTTTTAGGAACTTTGGAAATCATTTTAGAGGAAAGGGAAAAGTTTTGAAAGAGTATTAAAAGGAAGATCCTTAATCCACATGCACAGAGTCGAAGGCAAGCGAAGGTTGCACGACAACTCATGATTCTCCAAACATCGAAAGACAGGGTATGCTGCACTTTCAACTTTGGAGTTCATTGCGTGAGATCTCAGATCTTTTAAAGCTTTGAAAGTTGTTGTTTAGAAAAATGGAGTTTTTGAAGATTTGATTTAGAAAGGAGGACATCTAAACATAAACAAATCAGAAATAAATACATATAGAAGGATCCACACATGGAAACTAATACCTAAACAAGTTTAAAAGGACAAGATCTACACAAGAACTTCAAGAACACAAGAGATTTTAGCACCAAAATTTGAATTCAAATCTCAGAATTTTTAGAAAATATTTTTTTGGTATATCTAAAAATTCAAACCAACCAATTGAAATATATGGATCATAGTAATCAAACAAGACAAGTTTGACACAAATCTAACAATAAATAAGCAAGTTATGCCCAAATCAAATGAGCTAGGTTAATTTACACATCAAGATGAACATACTTCAGTAATAAGGTGATATAAATTTCATTTTAGATCCAAATTAGACAAATAATATCATTCCTGAAACTAGAGAGAAATATAAATAGAACTCAACAAAAATCACTGAAATCAGAGATCATTTGATTAATCAAAAATAAAAATAAAAAACAGAGACGAAAATGAACTTCAAGAACATCGAGTTTTTGGCGCCAAAATTTGAATTCAAATCTCAGAATTTTTCGAAAATATTTTTTGGTAGATATGAAAAATTAAAACCAAAAAATTGAAATATATAGATCATAGGAATCAAACAAAACAAATTTGACAAAAATCAGACCAGAAATGAGCAAGGTATGCACAAATTAAATGAGCTAGGTTCATTTACACATCAAGATGAACATACTTCAGTAATCAGGTGATAGAAATTTCATTTTAGATCCAAATTAGACAAATAATACCATTACTGAAACTAGAGAGAAATAGGAAGATAAAGAAATAAAAATCACTGAAATCGGAGATCACTGCATTGATCAAAAATAAAAACGAAAAACAGAGACGAAAATGAACTTCAAGAACACCGAATATTTGGCGCCAAAATTTGAATTCAAATCTCAGAATTTTTCGAAAATATTTTTTTGGTATATCTGAAAATTCAAACCAACCAATTGAAATATATGGATCATAGTAATCAAACAAGACAAGTTTGACACAAATCTAAGAAGAAATGAGCAAGTTATGCCCAAATCAAACAAGCTAAGTTCATTTGCGCATCAAGACGAACATCCTTCATTAATCAGGTCATAGAGACTTCATTTCAGATGCAAATTAGACAAATAATATCATTTCAGAAACTAGAGAGAAAGACGAAGAGAACGCAATAAAAATCACTAAAATCGGAGATCATTTGACCGATCAAAAATGAAAATGAAAACAGAGATGAAGATGAACTCGGAAATCCGAGAAGACGCAAGAAAATTAAACGAAATAGAAGCAAGATCTAACCTCCATTCATGTTCTTGAATGCCACTTGATAGCATCTTAGAAGGTGATGAATAACTGGTTCCATGGAGGCCAAGGAGGTGCTCAATTGGAAGTAGAATTCAAGAGTCTCTTTGGTACTCCTCTTAGACAAAAAAAATCTAGAAGCCCCCTTTCAATGACCCCAAAGTGCTCCTCTCTCTCCCTCCTTAGAAATTATGAAATCTTTCTTAGAAAAATGAAGAATCCCCTTTGAACTAAATGAAAGTCCCTATTTATAGATAAAATTTCAAAAAAAGAAAGGGAAAAATTTTTTAGAAGTGAAGAAGCTTTCGCTTTTTGTTTTCTGATTTTTCTCTTTTTTGTTTTATTTTTATTATTTTCTTTATTTTTATTTTTCTTTCATTTTCTTTTTTTTCTTTTTCCTTTTTTCTCTAACTAATTCTTAACCATCATTAACTAATCCAACTAACTTTCTAACTAAATTCTTAACTAAAAATTTATTTTTTCTTTCATTTTCTTTTTTTTTTCTTTTTTTTCTTTTTTTTTCTAACTAATTCTTAACCATCATTAACTAATCCAACTAATTTTCTAACTAAATTCTTAACTAAAAATTTATTTTTCTTTCTTTTTTCTATTTTTCTATTTTTTGTTATTTTTTTATTTTAGACTAAAAAACAAAATAATTTATTTTGGGTTTTAAATTTATCCTCGGACATAATTCAGTGTTCACAGTTTGCCCCTCTTTACTCATTTTCTTACCAGATAATATAAGAAACAAGTTTCTAGATTATTACGGTAAGAAATGAGTAAAGAAGTGAACAAATTATGTCCAAGGTAAAAGACAAAAACTGGCATGGGTGCAAGCCTTATTGGCAAGTCGTGAATATGTCAGGGAGTTGAATGATGCTTCCGAGGTACCAGAAAAGTTCTGGGCTTGACCGAAAACTTAGGAATGTCTGCCCTAATAAATTGGAGGATAGTAGTTCAAATGTGAAAATTTTGCATAAGTTTTGCAAGCCTTGTGTAATGAGCTGAAGGGCTTAAATATGCAGGGCCTGATACGGTAGGCCAAAATGTGGAAATTTGGAATACAGAGCCTGATTAGGCTAACAGAATGGAAAAGAATGGTCTGTTAAGATAGGCAAAGTGGAATGAAAAAGACCTATTAAGACAAGAATGGAGGAGAATGGCCCGTTAAGACAAGCAAAGCAAGATGGAAACTACCCGTTCAGACAGGCTAGGATGCAAAAGATTAACGATATTGGGACCTCAATAGGCCAAGATGTAGAAAAGTATACATGCTGGGACCTGAATAGGTCAGGTGCAGAAAAGTAAACGTGCAGGGGACTGAATAGGGTAGGATGCAGAAAATAAATGTGCTGGGGCCTTCTGTGATAGGCCAAGATGCAGAAAAATAAACGTGCTGGGGTCTTATGTGATAGGGTAAGATGCAGAAATTTAAACATGCAGGGGCCTTGTGTGATAGGCCAAGATGCATAAATTTAAACGTGTAGGGGCCTTGTGTGATAGGCCAAGATTCAGAAATTTAAACGTGCAAGGGCCTTGTGTGATAGGCCAAGATGCATAAATTTAAACATGCAGGGGCCTTGTGTGATAGGCCGAGATGCAGAAATTTAAACGTGCAGGGGCCTTGTGTGATAGGCCAAGATGCAGAAATTTAAACATGATGAGGCCTTGTGTGATAGGCCAAGATTCAGAAATTTAAACGTGTGGGGGCCTTGTGTGATAGGCCAAGATGCAGAAATTTAAACATGCAGCGGCCTCGTGTGATAGGCTGAAGTGTCGAAATTTAAACATGCAGAGCCTTGTGTGATAGGCTGAAATGCAGAAAATTAAACATGCAGAGCCTCGTGTGAAAGGATGAAATGCAGAAATTTAAACATGCAGAGCCTCGTGTGATAGGCTGAAGTGCAAAAATGTAAACATGCAGAGTCTCGTGTGATAGGCTGAAATGCAGAAAATTAAACATGCAGAGCCTCGTGTGATAGGTTGAAATGCATAAATTTAAACATGCAGAACCTCGTGTGATAGACTGAAATGCAGAAATGTAAACATGCAGAGCCTCGTGTGATAGGCTGAAATGCAGAAAATTAAACATGCAGAGCCTCGTGTGATAGGCTGAAATACAGAAAATTAAACATGCACAGCCTCGTGTGATAGGCTGAAATACAGAAAATTAAACATGCAGAGCCTCGTGTGATAGGCTGAAGTGCGGAAATTTAAACATGCAGAGCCTCGTGTGATAGGCTAAAATGCAGAAAATTAAACATGCAGAGCCTCGTGTGATAGGCTGAAATGCAGAAATTTAAACATGCAGAGCCTCGTGTGATAGGCTGAAGTGTCGAAATTTAAACATGCAGAGCCTTGTGTGATAGGCTGAAAAACAGAAAATTAAACATCCAGAGCCTCGTGTGATAGGCTGAAATGCAGAAATTTAAACATGCAGAGCCTTGTGTGATAGGCTGAAGTGAAAAAATGTAAACATGCAGAGCCTCGTGTGATAGGCTGAAATGCAGAAAATTAAACATGCAGAGCCTCGTATGATAGGCCGAAATACAGAAATTTAAACATGCAATGCCTCGTGTGATAGGTTGAAATGCAGAAATGTAAACATGTAGAGCCTCGTGTGATAGGCTGAAATGCAAAAAACTAAACATGCAGAGCCTCGTGTGATAGGCTGAAGTGCGAAAATTTAAACATGCAGAGCCTCGTGTGATAGGCTGAAATGCAGAAAATTAAACATGCAGAGCCTCGTGTGATAGGCTGAAGTGCGGAAATTTAAACATGCAGAGCCTTGTGTGATAGGCTGAAATGCAGAAAATTAAACATGCAGAGCCTCGTGTGATAGGCTGAAATGCAGAAATTTAAACATGCAGAGCCTCGTGTGATAGGCTGAAGTGCAGAAATGTAAACATGCAGAGCCTCGTGTGATAGGCTAAAATGCAGAAAATTAAACATGCAGAGCCTCGTGTGATAGCTGAAATGCAGAAATTTAAACATGCAGAGCCTCGTGTGATAGGCTGAAGTGCAAAAATGTAAACATGCAGAGCCTCGTGTGATAGGCTGAAATGCAGAAAATTAAACATGCAGAGCCTCGTGTGATAGGTTGAAACGCAGAAAATTAAACATGCAGAGCCTCGTGTGATAGGCTGAAGTGCGGAAATTTAAACATGCAGAGCCTCGTGTGATAGGCTGAAATGCAGAAAATTAAAGATGCAGAGCCTCGTGTGATAGGCTGAAATGCAGAAATTAAAACATGCAGAGCCTCGTGTGATAGGCTGAAGTGCAAAAATGTAATCATGCAGAGCCTCGTGTGATAGGCTGAAATGCAGAAAATTAAACATGCAGAGGCTCGTGTTATAGGCTGAAGTGCAGAAATGTAAACATGCAGAGCCTCGTGTGATAGGCTGAAATGCAGAAATTTAAACATGCAGAGCCTCGTGTGATAGGCTGAAGTGTAGAAATGTAAACATGCAGGGCCTTGTGTGATAGGCTGAAGTGCAGAAATTGAAACATGCAGAGCCTCGTGTGATAGGCTGAAGTGCGGAAATTTAAACATGCAGAGCCTCGTATGATAGGCTGCAATGCAGAAAAATAAACATGCAGAGCCTCGTGTGATAGGCTGAAATGCAGAAATTTAAACAAGCTTGATGTCCTGTTGTTGACAGGAAAATGCAAATGAGGTCCCGCTGTTGCCGGGAAGAATGTAAATGAAATCCTGTTGTTTCCAGGATGGAAGCAAACCTGTTAAGACAGGCGAACAGAATTTAAACACGCTTGATGTCCTGTTGTTGACAGGAAAATGCAAATGAGGTCCCGCTGTTGCCGGGAAGAATGCAAATGAAATCCTGTTGTTGCCAGGATGAATGCAAACCTGTTAAGACAGGCAGACAGAATTTAAACACGCTTGATGTTCTGTTGTTGACAGGAAAATGCAAATGAGGTCCCGCTATTTCTAGGAAGAATGCAAATGAGGTCCCGCTATTTCTAGGAAGAATGCAAATGAAATCCTGCTGTTGCCAGTATGAATGCAAACCTGTTAAGACAGGGGGACAAAATTTAAACATGCTTGATGTCAGGTGTCGCAACCGTAATTCCGACGAGACGACGAACTCGCTAAAATTTTAAAAAAGTGGATTTTATTGATGTGGAGTCGCCACCAAATTTTTATTTAAGGGAAAAAGATTTGGAAAAACCCTGGATGAGATTTAGGTTCGGGAGTCAGTTACGAGTGGGGAAGGTGTTAGGCACCCCACTCGCCTGTTCCGAAGAACAGTACCCTTAAATTGAGTGTGTGATTATTTGAAAATTGTTTGATCCCTTTAATTAGTGTGAAAATAAATACTTGATGGAGGTTAGCCTGACAGGACTTGATCCTGCTCCTACGTATTCCCTGGTGCAATGGGAAACTCAAGGCTTACGTAGTTCTGGTTTGTTTTGAAGGCTTGGCCTTCGAAAATGTAAAAAACGTTTGAAAGATGCTTGAAGGCTTGACCTTCGGGGTTAATGGAAAAGTAATATTCGAAAACAGCTTGATTATTATATTTTTTTTGAAAAAAAACTATTTTAGAAGGGCGATCCTCATCCACATATGCACAAGGCCCAAGACAACTACGGCTGCACTTGGACCTATACGAATCTCTAAACAACGAACAGCAGAAAAAGCTACCAGTTCGTGCTTAGAGCTCGTCGCGTGAGATTAAGAATCGCAAAACAGGATTTTTATTTTGAAAATCGATGGATAAAATGAGCAATTTTTTTTTATTTTTAAAAAAAGGAACGGCAACCTTAATCCACATGTGCACAGGGCCCAAGACAACTACGGCTGCACTTGGACCCATACGAATCTCTAAACAACGAACAGCAGAAAAAGCTACCAGTTCGTGCTTAGAGCTCGTCGCGTGAGATTAAGAATTGCAAAACAAGATTTCTATTTTTGAAGAACGATGAATAAAATGAGCAAGACATAAGTATTGGAAATTTTGGAGGAATTTACCAATTAAGGAATTTTATGAAAATACTTGATAATCTTGAATTCATGAATTATTTAGGAATTTTGAAGGATTCTTTTTAATTTCTGGAATTTTTATTAATTTCTAGAAATTTCAAATTTTTATTAATTTCTGGAATTTTTAAAATTTTTCTTAATTTTCTGGATTTTTTATTAATTTCAGGAAATTTTGAATTTTTTATTTATTTCTGGAAATCTTGAATTTTTTATTTATTTCTGGAAATCTTGAATTTTTTATTAATTTCTGGAAATTTTGAATTTTTTATTAATTTTCTGGATTTTTAGAATTTTTTATTAATTTTCTGGATTTTTAGAATTTTTTATTAATTTTCTGAATTTTTAGAATTTTTTATTAATTTTCTGAATTTTTAGAATTTTTTATTAATTTTTGAATTTTTGGAATTTTTTATTAATTTTTGAATTTCTGGAAATTTTTATTATTTCTGGAATTTTTTATTAATTTTTGAATTTCTGGAATTTTTTATTAATTTTTGAATTTATGGAATATTTTTTATTAATTCTGGAATTTTTTTGAATTTTTATTATTTACTGGAATTTTTGTGATTTGGGAAGGGTAAAATGGTAATTTTTGGCTTGGGGGCTGATTGAATTAAATAGGCAAAAGGTTGCATGTGGGGTTCGAAAGCGGGTCACAAAGGTGATCTAGCAGCATGCCAACCACTAGGCTAAGCGCCTGGTTAGGTCTATTGTGTCCTGGTTTTAATTTAAACCATGCCCGAGCAGTATTAAATTAAATCAACAAAAATCGGGAGCGGGGATTCGAAGGCGAGTCACAGAGGTGGTCTAACAGCGCCCCAACCACTAGGCTAAGTGCCTGGTTGGGTCTATTGTGTCCTGGTTTTAATTTAAACCATGCCTGAGCAGTATTAAAATAAATCAACAGAAATTGGGAGTGGGGATTCGAAACCTGGACTTGGGATTATAGCAGCGTGCGCTCAACTACTTGACCAATCTCTTGTTTGAGTCTAGTGATCTTGATTTTGCTATTAATATTTCAACTCCCACCTACAGCCAAGGATCGTGCAGAATTGCCTCCAGACACCAATGCACCTTTTACATTAGCTGTCCTAAGACCTTGATTCTGCTCGTTAAGCTAATTATTAACCTTATTTCTCAGTTTCAAACTTGCCAGCACTAACCCAGCTCTTTGTATTTTCCTTCACATTAATCAAGTTGTTTGGACAGAGGAATCCACTCTTCCCTTGATTGTATGCAAGAAACATGGCGATAGGCAAACAACTCTTTGCCACTGTATCTAAATGAAAGATGGAGCCAGGGGGTAGACATTATACTCCAGGACCTGCAGAGTATTGGTAAGAGTCAGAACCTCATCCTAGTCTCTTATCAAGGCTGAATGGACATTGATGGAGATCCTTCTCAAGATCAATGAGGTCTCCTTCTTCTCTGATTCCCCTGAGGCTCGAGGAACGCTCCTATCAGAATCCCTTCACCATGTCACTCTTGAAGGCGGCCAAGATCACTCATGCAAATCTTGATCGAATACTTCAGGCTTAAGACCAGAGATTGTGATTGCTCCCCCTGAATATGAAGCTAAATCCAAGAATCGCTAACTTGACCTGGTGTGGTGCTGCTTCTTTGCAAAATGATCAATGATCCTGAGTTGAGCTAGCTTCCCTCTTTCTTTGAGCTCTCTTCAAGAAAACGTCCCCTCCTGGAATTCCTAGCAGAGGATCATTGGGGAGTTTCAGCTATGGACTTTCTTGAGATTCTGGTACCTTGACGAGAGAGTTTTTTCTTTATTTAAAATCTGTTTATTTTCTGTTTTTTAATTTGTTTTCTGTTTTTAATTTGTTTTATGTTTTTTAATTTGTTTTTATTTTCAGATTCTTTTATTTTTTACTTTATTTTCTTTTTCAGATTTTAGATTTTTCTTAAATTTCAACTTCCCTCTTCTTTTCTTTTTTTAAAAAAATTATTTTATTTATTTTTAAATTATGATTTTATTTATTTTCAGATTTTATTTTTTCTTTATTATTATTTTTTGCTTTTATTTTTATTTTTTATTATTATTTTTTTTATTTTTTTTTTATATTTTTGTTAATTTTATTTTTAATTTCAAGTTTTGTTTCCTTAATTTGATTTTAATTTTTCTTTAGAACTTCTATTTTTCCTTTTTTTTTAATTTTAAATTTCTTTTCAGTTTTTTTTTGTTTTTTTTTTGTTTTTGTTTTGAAAAATCTGTTTTTTTTGGGGGGGGGGGCTCGGACATAAATGGGTGTTTACAGTTTGCCCCTCTTTACTCATTTTTCTACCAGATAATATGAGAATTAATTCTCTAAATTATCGGGATGGGAAATGAGTAAAGACGTGAACACTTTATGTCCGAGGCAGGCTTTTTGAAGAAAGTCCGAGAGTAACACTAGAAGCCTTGAGCTTAAATTGAAAGGTTTGATTGCATAACCTGATTAGGCTATGAATACTGTTGAAGTACAAGAAAATGAGGTGAGAAGGGCCCATTTGAGGCAGGAAAGCATGCAAGAACAAAAATGTAAGATATGTACAAGGTGGCCTGACAATATAGGCCAAAGTGCAGAAAAGAAAACTTTAATATGCAGAAAGGGAAACTTGATGGTGGCCTGACACTATAGGCCGTGATGCAGAAAACTAAACTTGATGGTGGCCTGACAACATAGGCTTTGATGCAAAAATCTAAACTTGATGAGGCCTGATACTATAGGCCTTGAAAAAAGGTAAACTTGATGGTGGCCTGACAACATAGGCCATGATTCAAAAATTAAAACTTGATGGTGGCCTGACAACATAGGCCAGGATGCAGAAACTTAAACTTGATGGGGATCCCGTTGTTGACGGGAAGAATGCAAATGAAATCCTGCTGTTGCCAGGATGAATGCAAACCTGGTTGACAGGTGAACGGAAAATTAAACGTGCTTGAAGTCCTGTTGTTGACAGGAGAATGCAAATGAGGTCCCGCTATTTCCGGGAAGATGCAAATGATGAAATCCTGGTGTTGCCAGGATAAATGCAAACCTGCTCGACAGGTGGACAGAAAAATAAACATGCTTGAAGTCCTGTTGTTGACAGGAGAATGCAGATGAGGTCCCGCTGTTGCCGGGAAGAATGCAAATGAAATCCTGCTGTTGCCAGGATAAATGCAAACCTGCTTGACAGGTGGACAAAAATAAACATGCTTGAAGTCCTGTTGTTGACAGGAGAATGCAGATGAGGTCCCGCTGCTGCCGGGAAGAGGCAAATGATGAAATCCTGCTGTTGCCAGGATAAATGCAAAGAAAATTTGATGAGGCCTGACAACATAGGTCATGATGCAGAAAATTAAAAGTTGATGGCGGCCTGACATCATAGGCCTGACAGCAGTAAATCTAAACTAGAAGGTGGCCTGACAACATAGGCCTGAAAGCAGTAAATCTAAGCTACAGCGGCCTGACAACATAGGCCTTAAAGCAGTAAATCTAAGCTACAGCGGCCTGACAACATAGGCCTAAAAGCAATAAATCTAAACTACGGCGGCCTGACAACATAGGCCTAAAAGCAGTAAATCTAAGCTACATGGCGGCCTGACAACATAGGCCTAAAAGAAGTAAATCTGAGCTACAGCGGCCTGACAACATAGGCCTAAAAGCAATAAATCTAAACTACGGCGGCCTGACAACATAGGCCTAAAAGCAGTAAATCTAAACTATAGGGTGGCTTGACAACATAGGCCTGAAAGCAGTAAATCTAAACTACAGGGTGGCCTGACAACATAGGCCTGAAAGCAGTAAATCTAAACTACATGGCGGCCTGACAACATAGGCCTGAAAGCAGAAAAGTAAACTTGAGGAGGCCTGACAACATAGGCCAAAGTGCGGAAAAATAAACTTGATAAGGCCTGACAACATAGGCCAAGGTGTGGAAAACTAAACTTGATAAGGCCTGACAACATAGGCCAAGGTGCAGAAAAATAAACTTGATGAGGCCTGACAACATAGGCTAAGGTGCAGAAAGTAAACTTGATGAGGCCTGACAACATAGGCCAAGGTGCAGAAAAGTAAACTTGATGAGGCCTGACAACATAGGCCAAGGTGCAGAAAAGTAAACTTGATGAGGCCTAACAACATAGGCCAAGGTGCAGAAAAGTAAACTTGATGAGGCCTGCCAACATAGGCCAAGGTGCGGAAAAATAAACTTGATGAGGCCTGACAACATAGGCCAAGGTGCAGAAAAGTAAACTTGATGAGGCCTGACAACATAGGCCAAGGTGCAGAAAAGTAAACTTGAAGAGGCCTGACAACATAGGCCTAAAAGCGGTAAATCTAAACTATGGCGGCCTGACAACATAGGCCTAAAAGCAGCAAATCTAAACTATGGTGGCCTGACAACATAGGCCTGAAAGTAGTAAATCTAAACTATAAGGCGGCCTGACAACATAGGCCTGAAAGCAGTAAATCTAAACTATGGTGGCCTGACAACATAGGCCTGAAAGCAGTAAATCTAAACTATAAGGCGGCCTGACAACATAGGCCTAAAAGCAGTAGAGATGCAAAGATGTGATGCTCCGGCCTGACAATATAGGCTAGTGAGCAAGGATGCAAAGATGTGATGATTATTTTTGAGGCGGCTTGGGCAACCATTTTGCCCCAGTTTGGAAATTTCTTGATAACTGAGAGATGTCTTGTTTTGAAAGAATTTTGGGCCAACGTTTTGCCCCAGTTTGAAGGGTTTCAATAAGCTTGACTTGAATTTTTTTATTTTTTATTTATTTATTTATTTATTTATTTATTTATTTTTTGGGCAACCTTGCCCTATTGAACTCAATTGAAGTTGAGGAATTGAGGATTGCCTCAACTTGGATTTTCTCGGGCAGATGTTTGCCCCAGTTTGAACTTGAATTTAAATCTTTCTTGGGCAAATGTTTGCCCCAGTTTGGACTTGACTGAGAATTTGAGAATAACCTCAAATTAAATTTTGTGGGAAAACGTTTGCCCCAGTTTGGACTTGATTCATCATTCGAGGATGACCTCAAATTAAATTTTCGGGGGAAAGTGTTTGCCCCTGTTTGGACTTGATTTTGATCTCAAGTTGTATTTTTGTGTGGGCAAGCATTTGCCCCAGTTTGAGTTGATTCAGAACTTGAGGATGACCTCAAATTGACACCCCCTTTTTTGTGTGGGCAGGCGTTTGCCCCAGTTTGGAAGTCTTTTAATTATGATCGATTTAGGCAATTTTACCCAGGTCTTAATTAGTTTTTGAAAAATGAGTTATGAAATGCTTGAATGAAAAAAGCTTATTGCGATGTTTGAATGAATGAAAGGGAATATGGTATTTGTGATGCTTGAATAAGTGCAGAATGATGCAGGGTTCTTATTTTAATGCTTGAAATAAATATTTGATGAAACGGATGCTATTGAATTCAAACCATGAAATGGTGTAAAACTTTTTTATTTCTCTTGATTTTTAATTTTTTCTAACACATTCTTCCTCGACAACCCTCTAGTTGGTGTGACAACAATCAAAAATCAAGACGAGCTAGATTGACTTAAGTTCGGTGTTTTGGTCAATCTTTTGGCTTCTGATCAGCTTTGGAACTTTCTTTTCCAAGATCTTCGAGATCCAACGGTGGTCAATATTATTGAGTAAGACACACTCCTTTTTGTGGCATCATGGCTGGTAGGAAGATGAATCCTTGGGAAACAATCCTATCGTGTTACGACGGTCAAGGATTCATCCGACTTGTCATAACTTTTCAAAATTAATCCTTTTTATTTTTACATTTTTCACATCTCCTTTGGCATGTGCGCTATTGAGGTGTGCGAAGTGATTCTGGATGGTTAATGAAAAAATATAGAGAAGATTTGCAAAGGATGTTTGAGGTAATGTACTTGAAAGGGAAAGATGACAAAACATGTGGGTTCGATTGCCCAAATGGCACCTTTTGGTGAAAAATGCCAGTGCTGCTTTTCATAATCTTGATTGTCGAATTAATCGAACTCGAGAAAATGGCAAAATTTTGCCCCAGTTTTAGGAATATATGAGGTGCAGGATATCATGTTGTCCTGGAATTCCTGGTTTGACCTTAATTTTTGCCTGGGTTGTTCTTTTGAGTTTTCAACCCAGCAGGTCTTTTGTATTGCCCTAAATTTTGCCTAGGTTTCCCTTACGGGTTTTCAACCTAGCGGGCTCTTGATTTTGGTACCCTAACTTTTGCCTAGGTCTCTTTTGTTGTCGACCTAGCGGGCTCTTGTTTAATTGTGCCCTAACTTTTGCCTAGGTCGTTCTTGATTGTTGACCTAGCGGGCTTTTGCTTGATTGTGCCCTAACTTTTGCCTAGGTCGTTCTTGATTGTTGACCTAGCGGGCTTTTGCTTGATTGTGCCCTAACTTTTGCCTAGGTCGTTCTTGATTGTTGACCTAGCGGGCTTTTGCTTGATTGTGCCCTAATTTTTGCCTAGGTCATTCTTGATTGTTGACCTAGCGGGCTTTTGTTTGATTGTGCCCTAACTTTTGCCTAGGTCGTTCTTGATTGTTGACCTAGCGGGCTTTTGCTTGATTGTGCCCTAACTTTTGCCTAGGTCATTCTTGATTGTTGACCTAGCGGGCATTTGTTTGATCGTGCCCTAACTTTTGCCTAGGTCTCTTTTAAAGATTGTCGACCTAGCGGGCCTTCTGCTTGATTGCGCCCTAACTTTTGCCTAGGTCGCCCTTACGGGTTTTCGACCTAGCGGGCCTTTTGCTTGATTGTGTCCTAACTTTTGCCTAGGTCTTCTTTGATGATTGTCGACCTAGCAGGCTCTTATATGATCCTGATTTTTGCCTGAATTGTTGTTGGAAACCGGCAAGACCTTTTCTGATCATGACTTTGTCGATTCATTATTTTGAACTTTAACCCTACTTTTGCCTGGATTATTTTTGGCTTTTAATCCAGCGGGCTTCTCTTCTTCTTGAATTTTATGTTTCAACCTTGATTTTTCCTTGATTATTTTTACTTTAATCCAGCGGGTCTTCTCCTTTTTCTTGAATTTTGTGTAGTTGAATATTGATCTTGCCGGGATCATTTAAGGCTTCCAATTCAGCAGATCTTTTCTTTCATCCCTAATTTTGCCTGGATTTAAACTTGGTTCCAGCGGGATATTTTAATTTTGAATGGTGATCTAGAATCCCTGGTTGTTTATTCTACTTCCTCATTGGGTTTTTCTCTTTTGAGTTTGATTAACTAGACGTTCAAGATTGTTTATTACAGCACTAGCATTATCACCAATCGGTATTTATTGTTTGGATATAGGAATAAGAAGCGGGTTGAATGGATAAAGGGATGGCAAAAATTTTTTTTTTAAAAGTAAAGCCAATGATGTGAAGCACATGCTCCAAAAACATGAAAAATGTAAATTTTGTTTTATTCATTGAGATTTATTTACAAAGATTAATTTTGAAAAACATGACAAATTTTGGATGTTCTTCCTCGATAGCTTGACTTGTACAAGGCGGCTCATTGTGTTGCTCCCATTTCTTAGCCAGCAGATGAACTCTCATGATTCGGGATTTGGATTAGGAGCGATCTTCCCGAAATCTAGCCGTTTAGCATCAATTAGGCTTTGCACCTTGCGCTTCAGGACCTGGCAGTTTTCTGTTGAATGACCAATATACCCCGCATGGTAATCACATATGGCATTTGCATCGTACCATTTTGGATATGGTGGTTCTCGAGGTTTCAGCGGGTATGGAACCACCAAGGAATTTTGGATTAGCTGAGGTAGCAGCTCGGTATAGGTCATTGGGATAGGGTCGAATTGGACGGGTTCTTTTTCCTTTCTTTGGCTTTGGCTATAATTTGAGCTCATGGCTTGTGTTCGGACTGTGTATGGTGTGGGCGGTCGTATTTGCGTTGGATAGTTGTAAGTTGGATGGTAGGGTGTTTGGTAGGTAGAGGCAATGTAAGGATATTGTATGTAGGGTGTATATGGTGGTGGTTGGAAGCTAATCGGTCCATAAAGTGCTGTCGAAGGTATATACTGTCCTTGACCAGAAGCCACATTATAAGCTTCACCTGTCCTCTTCTTTTCTGTAGAGGCGTCAACTGTCCCTGTGGCCTTATGCGTGATCCTTCCTCGACGCATGCCACCCTCAATCCTTTCTCCAATGATGACGACATCAGAGAAGCTAGAAGTCACACTGCCAATCATCTTGTCATAGAAAGGATTTTGGAGTGTGTCTACGAACGTGCTGACCAGCTCTTTTTCAGATAGTGGAGGTTGCACTTGAGCAGCTAACTCCCTCCATCTTTGAGCAAACTGCTTGAAGGTCTCATCCCCCTTCTTGGCCATATTCTGGAGTTGGGTTCGATCGGGAGCCATCTCGGCATTGTACTGATATTGTTTGAGGAAAGCCTCAGCCAGGTCCCTCCATGAACGGATGTGTGTCCGCTCTAGCTGAGTGTACCAGGTTGCAGCTGCCCCTGTTAAGCTGTCTTGAAAAAAATGGATAAGAAGCTTCTCATCGTAGGTACATGCAGACATCTTCCTACAGTACATAGTCAGATGTTTCTTTGGACAACTGGTTCCTTGGTATTTCTCGAATTCAGGAACCTTGAATTTGGGAGGGATGACCACATCTGGTACTAAGCACAAATCAGCTGCATTTTTAGCTTCATAAGTGTTTCCCTCAATTGCCCGGATCCTATCCTCTAGACCCTTCCATCTTTCTGTATCCTCAGTTGAAGGATGGCTTGGGTATTCCTCAGGCATATGGTGGAGGTGAGAAGGTGGTATGTATGATGGGTGCAACCCTTGGGTGAACATAGGATGCGTTCCCCCAATGGCTGTTTGGTAAGCTTGTGAAGTGGTGTTTGGAGGTAGGTTATGTGTTTAGGTTTGTGTTTGAGTTTTGGTTGTACGGGAGTGCACACCCATGAGGAAACCCATAGTGAACCCCTTCGGTTTGTGGAGGTATGGTTAATGGTGGAGTGAAGCCAGGAGGATGTGCTGGGTCGGTTGATTCTCTCGATAGGGATTCCCTTGCCTCCTTTTGTTTTGATGATTGGATGGCGTCCATCAGCTTGGCCATCTGCTCTTTTAGAGTCTTGACCTCGTTTCTTAACTCCTCGTTTTGTCTCTCCAGCTCATCCATGATTCTTGATTGCGTACGAGTCCTACAAGGATGTAGAGGAAGCTGTGTTTCTCCAATTTTCTGTTAGAGTTAAAAATTAATTTTTGAAAAATAATTTGAATGCAAAAATCATGAATGATAAAGATGTTGGGGTAAAATGAGTATGTGGATGAAAAATGATTTTTGAAATATTGTTTTTTTTTATGATAAAATTATTAATGAATGAATGCATGCCATGTACAAATAATTTTTTAGAGACTTTTGAAGTTTGACTATTTTGAAAATAAACCAGAGTTTCTTTATTTGTTTTTAGCAATTTTTGTGTTTTATGAGTTTTGGTGTTTTTTATTTTGCTAAAAAACCTTTGATGGTGTTTGAAAAGGGTTTGTTAAAATTTTCCAAAAAGCATTCTTTAGGTTTTCGAAATTTTCCATTCTCTCCTTTTGAACTTTTGATATTTTCAGTATTTTTAGAAATTATTTTCTAATTTTTCCTAGGAATTTCTAGTTTTCCTAGATTTTCCTTGTTTTTTTTATTTGTTTTGATATTTCTTTTCTTTTTGTTTGACTTTTCTTTCTTGATTTCTGTATTTCCCCAATCTTCAGCTTCCATTTTGGATGATAATTGTCCGTGCGTATATGAACCATATTATGAAGGGGTGTGTGCCCTCTTTGCTTCTTATGTGGGTTACCTGCCCTAGGGATCTATGGCCTTTTATATGAACCTCTCAAAGGTGGTTTGTAATCCTGGGGTGTTGAGGTCACTAGAGCCAAGTTCCAGTCTGCAATGCTTGCCACAACAGCAAAAAAAGCTACCAGTTGTAGGGCATTACAAATAGGACGCACTCTAGCTGGGATTTTCGTGATAATCAAACAGGACGTAAGCCCCAAAGTGACACCACTAGATCCCTGTATTCCTAGGTTGCACTCAGACCCGGGTATAGGGCCCCACTCATGATAAATGCATATGCAATGTATGAGGGCATATAAATTTGGGATACCTGCAATTGGGGAAATGTACAGATATATATTGCAATTTATTATTTGTCTACCCTAAGGTTATACAACGAATAGACAAACAGGTAGCAAATAAATAAAAAGATAAATAAATCGTGCCAAAATACAAGAAAGTAATCGTGCGGATAAACAAGAAAGGGATCAATATTAAAACACTCAAATTGTTGGGCTTGACTCTCTAAGTTTCCCCAGTGGAGTCGCCATCTGTCGCAACCGTAATTCCGACGAGACGACAAACTCGTTAAAATTTTAAAAATGATTTTATTGATGTGGAGTCGCCACCAAATTTTTATTTAAGGGAAAAAGATTTGGAAAAACCCTGGATGAGATTTAGGTTCGGGAGTCAGTTACGAGTGGGGAAGGTGTTAGGCACCCCACTCGCCTGTTCCGAAGAACAGTACCCTTAAATTGAGTGTGTGATTATTTGAAAATTGTTTGATCCCTTTAATTAGTGTGAAAATAAATACTTGATGGAGGTTAGCCTGACAGGACTTGATCCTGCTCCTACGTATTCCCTGGTGCAATGGGAAACTCAAGGCTTACGTAGTTCTGGTTTGTTTTGAAGGCTTGGCCTTCGAAAATGTAAAAAACGTTTGAAAGATGCTTGAAGGCTTGACCTTCGGGGTTAATGGAAAAGTAATATTCGAAAACAGCTTGATTATTATATTTTTTTTGAAAAAAAACTATTTTAGAAGGGCGATCCTCATCCACATATGCACAAGGCCCAAGACAACTACGGCTGCACTTGGACCTATACGAATCTCTAAACAACGAACAGCAGAAAAAGCTACCAGTTCGTGCTTAGAGCTCGTCGCGTGAGATTAAGAATCGCAAAACAGGATTTTTATTTTGAAAATCGATGGATAAAATGAGCAAGTTTTTTTTATTTTTAAAAAAAGGAACGGCAACCTTAATCCACATGTGCACAGGGCCCAAGACAACTACGGCTGCACTTGGACCCATATGAATCTCTAAACAACGAACAACAGAAAAAGCTACCAGTTCGTGCTTAGAGCTCGTCGCGTGAGATTAAGAATTGCAAAACAAGATTTCTATTTTTGAAGAACGATGAATAAAATGAGCAAGACATAAGTATTGGAAATTTTGGAGGAATTTACCAATTAAGGAATTTTATGAAAATACTTGATAATCTTGAATTCATGAATTATTTAGGAATTTTGAAGGATTCTTTTTAATTTCTGGAATTTTTATTAATTTCTAGAAATTTGAAATTTTTATTAATTTCTGGAATTTTTAAAATTTTTATTAATTTTCTGGATTTTTTATTAATTTCTGGAAATTTTGAATTTTTTATTTATTTCTGGAAATCTTGAATTTTTTATTTATTTCTGGAAATCTTGAATTTTTTATTAATTTCTGGAAATTTTGAATTTTTTATTAATTTTCTGGATTTTTAGAATTTTTTATTAATTTTCTGGATTTTTAGAATTTTTTATTAATTTTCTGAATTTTTAGAATTTTTTATTAATTTTTGAATTTTTGAAATTTTTTATTCATTTTTGAATTTCTGGAAATTTTTATTATTTCTGGAATTTTTTTTATTAATTCTGGAATTTTTTTGAATTTTTATTATTTACTGGAATTTTTGTGATTTGGGAAGGGTAAAATGGTAATTTTTGGCTTGGGGGCTGATTGAATTAAATAGGCAAAAGGTTGCATGTGGGGTTCGAAAGCGGGTCACAAAGGTGATCTAGCAGCACCCCAACCACTAGGCTAAGCGCCTGGTTAGGTCTATTGTGTCCTGGTTTTAATTTAAACCATGCCCGAGCAGTATTAAATTAAATCAACAAAAATCGGGAGCGGGGATTCGAAGGCGAGTCACAGAGGTGGTCTAGCAGCGCCCCAACCACTAGGCTAAGCGCCTGGTTGGGTCTATTGTGTCCTGGTTTTAATTTAAACCATGCCTGAGCAGTATTAAAATAAATCAACAGAAATTGGGAGTGGGGATTCGAAACCTGGACTTGGGATTATAGCAGCGTGCGCTCAACTACTTGACCAATCTCTTGTTTGAGTCTAGTGATCTTGATTTTGCTATTAATATTTCAACTCCCACCTACAGCCAAGGATCGTGCAGAATTGCCTCCAGACACCAATGCACCTTTTACATTAGCTGTCCTAAGACCTTGATTCTGCTCGTTAAGCTAATTATTAACCTTATTTCTCAGTTTCAAACTTGCCAGCACTAACCCAGCTCTTTGTATTTGCCTTCACATTAATCAAGTTGTTTGGACAGAGGAATCCACTCTTCCCTTGATTGTATGCAAGAAACATGGCGATAGGCAAACAACTCTTTGCCACTGTATCTAAATGAAAGATGGAGCCAGGGGGTAGACATTATACTCCAGGACCTGCAGAGTATTGGTAAGAGTCAGAACCTCATCCTAGTCTCTTATCAAGGCTGAATGGACATTGATGGAGATCCTTCTCAAGATCAATGAGGTCTCCTTCTTCTCTGATTCCCCTGAGGCTCGAGGAACGCTCCTATCAGAATCCCTTCACCATGTCACTCTTGAAGGCGGCCAAGATCACTCATGCAAATCTTGATCGAATACTTCAGGCTTAAGACCAGAGATTGTGATTGCTCCCCCTGAATATGAAGCTAAATCCAAGAATCGCTAACTTGACCTGGTGTGGTGCTGCTTCTTTGCAAAATGATCAATGATCCTGAGTTGAGCTAGCTTCCCTCTTTCTTTGAGCTCTCTTCAAGAAAACGTCCCCTCCTGGAATTCCTAGCAGAGGATCATTGGGGAGTTTCAGCTATGGACTTTCTTGAGATTCTGGTACCTTGACGAGAGAGTTTTTTCTTTATTTAAAATCTGTTTATTTTCTGTTTTTTAATTTGTTTTCTGTTTTTAATTTGTTTTCTGTTTTTTAATTTGTTTTTATTTTCAGATTCTTTTATTTTTTACTTTATTTTCTTTTTCAGATTTTAGATTTTTCTTAAATTTCAACTTCCCTCTTCTTTTCTTTTTTTAAAAAAATTATTTTATTTATTTTTAAATTATGATTTTATTTATTTTCAGATTTTATTTTTTCTTTATTATTATTTTTTGCTTTTATTTTTATTTTTTATTATTATTTTTTTTATTTTTTTTTATATTTTTGTTAATTTTATTTTTAATTTCAAGTTTTGTTTCCTTAATTTGATTTTAATTTTTCTTTAGAACTTCTATTTTTCCTTTTTTTTGAATTTTAAATTTCTTTTCAGTTTTTTTTTTGTTTTTTTTTGTTTTGGTTTTGAAAAATCTGTTTTTTTTGGGGGGGGGGGGGCTCGGACATAAATGGGTGTTTACAGGAAAATACAAAGGTGGAATGATGGTTGACCCGTTAAGACAGGTAAAGGAAAGACAGCCTGTTAAGACAAGCGACAAAGCTGGTTTGTCATGCCAGACAAAAAGCGCGGAATGACCTGTTAGGACATGTATGGAAAAGAGAGGCTTGTCAAGACAGATAGACAAGTACAGAAAAATAGATGTCTTACCAGGACAGAATAACCTGTAGAGACAGGTGTGGCTACATGAAAGTAATGGCCTGTTAGTGCAAGTAAAAGAATGACCCATTGAGACAAGTGTGGGAAGTAATATGATGTGCCTTAGGAATGCACGGGAGGGTGGAATATGGACTTCTTCGTCAACTGCCTCAGACAACTTATTTTGAAGTTTGTTTTTCTTGGATTAAAACGAATAACTTATTCTACCTTAAACTCGAAGGTTTTTTAAGCATTTGATAATTATTCTCTTGAAGAAACTTGGGCAACTATTTTGGCCCAGTTTGGAAAATTTTGATAATTGAGAGATGTCTTGATTTGACGGAACTTTGGGCAAACATTTTGCCCCAGTTTGGAGGATTTTTAGCAATCGAGGAATGCCTTAACTTGAGGGAATATTGGGCAAGTGTTTGCTCTAGTTTTGAACTTGATTGGAGTTGAGGAATTGAGGATTGCGTCATCTTGAATTTTCCTGGGCACATGTTAGCCTTATCTTGAATTTTGGGGTTGAGGAATTGAAGATTGCCTCAACTTGAATTTTCTGGGCGAACGTTTGCCCCAGTTTAGGCTTGACTCAAAATTTGAGGTTGACCTCAAATTATACTTTTGTGTGGGCAAGCGTTTGCCCCAGTTTAAACTTGATTCCAAATTTGAGGATGGCCTCAAATTGGATTTTTGTGGGCAAGAATTTGCCCTAGTTGGAGCTTGACTCAGAATTTGAGAATGGCCTCAAATTGGATTTTCTTTGCAGGCAAGCATTTTCCCCAGTTTGAGCTTGACTCAAAATTTAACCATGACTTCAAATTGGATTTTTGTGGGAAAGCATCTGCCCGAGCTTGAGCTTGACTCAGAATTAGAGGATGATCTCAACTTGAATTTTTGTGGCAAACGTTTGCCCTAGTTTAAACTTGATTCAGAATTTTGAGGATGACCTCAAATTGGATTTTTCTGAGCACATGTTTTCCTTAGTTTGAGCCTTGACTAGAAATTGTCAATTGTCTCAATTTGAATTGTTTGGGAAAATGTTCGCCCCAGTTCTGACTTGATTTTGCATTTAAGGATGCCCTCAAATTGGATTTTTGTGGGCAAGCGTTTGCCCTAGTTTGAATTTGATTCAGAATTTGAGGATGACCTCAAATTGAATTTTTGCGGGCAAGTGTTTGCCCCATTTTGAATTTGATTGAGAATTTGAGAATGACCTCAAATTGAATTTTTGGTGGGCAAGCGTTTGCGCCAGTTTGAGCTTGATTTAGAATTTGAGGATGACCTCAAATTTAATTTTCGGTGGGCAAGCGTTTGCCCCGGTTTGAGCTTGAGTCCTTTTTTAATTATGATTGGTTCGGGTAATTTTTACCCAGGTCTTAATTAGTTTGGAAAAATGAATTATGGGATGCTTGAATGACAAGATACTTATTGCGATGTTTGAATGAATGAAAAGGATGCAATGTTTGTGATGCTTGAATAGAGAGGATGCGACGTTTTAATCTTATTGACTACTTTTTGATGCTTGAAATAAATATTTGATGAAATGGATGCTATAGGGTGAATGCATGCCATGCGATGGTGTAAAACTTTTTGTTTCTCTTGATTTTTGATTTTCTTCGACGTTTTACTTTCTCGACAACCTTATAGTTGGTACAAGGGGAATCAAGATTCAGGATGAACTGGACTAACTCTGTCTCTTGGCTTCTTGGTCAATTTTGGAATTTTCCTTTTCAAGATCTTTGAGACCCAACAGTGGTCAGCCTCATTGAATAAGCCACACTCCTTTTCTTTTTGGTGGCATCATTGCTGATAAGAGGATGGCTCTTTGGGAATAATTATGTCATATTGTGATGGTTGAGGATTCATCCGATTTTCATGACTTTTCAAAATTAATCTTTTTATCATTTTTTTTACATTTTCCACATTTCTTTTGAGCATACGCACTATTGGGGTGTGCGAAGTGATAGGATGGTTCAGAGGAAGGAGATAGGGAATTTTGAGGTTGCATGTTTTAAGGTAGTATTTTTGAAAAGAAAGGGCGAAGAATGTTGGTTTGATTGCCCAAATGGCACCTTTTGGTGAAAAATGCCTATGCTGCTTTTCATAATCTTGATTGTCAAATTAACCAAACTTAAGAAATGGCAAAAATTTTGCCCCAATTTTGAAAAGTATGAGATGCAGAAATGTCAGATTGTACTGGGATTCTTGGTTGACCTTAACTTTTTCCTAGGTTGTTCTTTTGATTTTTTCAACCCAGCATGTCTTTTGTTTGTCCCAACTTTTGCTGAGGTCACCCTTGCGGGTTTCGACCTAGCGGGCTCTTGATTGTATGCCCTAACTTTTGCCTAAGCCGCCCTTTGAGGGTTTTCGACCTAGCGGGCCTTTGCTTGTGTGCCCTAACTTTTGCCTAGGCCGCCTTTGCAGGTTTTCGACCTAGCGGGCTCTTGATTGTATGCCCTAACTTTTGCCTAAGCCGCCCTTTGAGGGTTTTCGACCTAGCGGGCCTTTTGTGCCCTAACTTTTTCCTAGGCCGCCTTTGCAATATTTCGACCTAGCGGGCTCTTGATTGTATGCCCTAACTTTTGCCTAAGCCGCTCTTTGAAGGTTTTCGACCTAGCGGGCCTTTGTTTGTGTGCCCTAACTTTTACCTAGGCCGTCTTTGAGGGTTCTCGACCTAGCGGGCCCTCATTTTGATCCTAATTTTTCCTGAATTGTTTTTGGAATTTTAATCCAGCAAGACCTCTTCTGATCATGACTTCATCGATTTATTTTTTGAATTTTAGCCTTACTTTTGCCTGGATTATTTGGCTTTTAATCCACCAAGTTTTTTCTTTTACTTGAATTTTGCATGGTCAGATATTGATTTTTCCTGGAATATTTTGGCTTCCAATTTAGTGGATCTTATTTTGCATCCCTAATTTTGCCTGGATTTGAATTTTGATCCAGCGGGATATTCATTGTTAGACAAGGTATTGAATGCATGTGATTTGGGAATCCCTGGTTAGACTTTTTTTATTCTGCTCCCTCATTGGGCTTTTCTTTGAGCTTGATTAATCAGACATTCAAGATTATTTATTACAGCACTGACATTGTCACCAACAGGTATTTATTTGTTTAGATAAGAAGCGGGTGGAATGATGAAAAAGAATGATAAATTTTTAAAAGTAAAGTCAAAATTTGAGGCAAATGCTTAAGAAACGTGAAAAATGTAATTTTGCATTTATTCATTGCTGTTTATTTACAAAAGATTAACTTTTGAAAAGTACAACAAATCCTGGATGATCCCCTCGGTATCTCAACTTGTACAAGGAGACTCATTATGTTGCTCCCATCTCTATCAACTGGTCGACGGGCTCTCGTGATTCGGCAATGGATTGTTTTCTGTGTTAGGAGCAAGCCTCCCAAAATCTAGCCATTTTTCATCAATCAAGTTTTGTACTTTACGCTTTAGTGCTAGGCAATCCTCTGTGGAATGGCCAATGAATCCTGCATGGTAATCGCATCTGGCATTCGCATCATACCATTTAGGATATGGTGGCTCTTGAGGTTTTAAAGGATAAGGTGCAACCAACGTGTTTTGAATTAGGCAAGGTAGCAACTCGGTGTAGGAGATTGGAATTGGGTCGAATTGGATGGGCTTCTTCTCCTTTTTCTGGCCTTGATTGGTATTTAGGCTTATGGCTTGTGTTTGGGCCGTATAAGGTGTTGGTGGCCGGACTTGCGGTGAGTAGTTGTAAGTTGGAATGCATTGGTTATGTAAGGATATGGTATGCAGGATGTGTAAGATGGAGGTAGGAAACCAATTGGGCCATAAGGTGCCACTTGTGGAGAATATTGGCCTTGACCAGAAGTCACGTTGTAGGTTTCGTCTGTCTTCTTCTTAGATCCGACGGCAACGTTGACTGTCCCTGTAAGCTTATGCGCAATCTTTCCACAGCGCATGCCACCTTCGATCCTTTCTCTAATGATGACGACATCAGAAAAGCTAGCAGTCATACTACCGATCATCTTGTCATAGAAAGGATCTTGGAGTGTGTCGATGAACATATTGACCAGCTCTTTCTCAGACAAGGGAGGTTGTACTTGAGCAGCCAACTCCCTCCATCGTTGGGCGTATTGCTTGAAGGTCTCCTCTCCCTTCTTGGTCATATTCTGGAGTTGAGTTCTGTCAGGAGCCATCTCCAGGTTATACTTGTACTGCTTCAGAAAGGCATCAGCTAGGTCCCTCCATGAACGGATATGTGTCCGTTCCAGCTGAGTGTACCAATTTGCAGCTGCCCTGGTCAGACTGTCTTGGAAGAAATGGATGAGCAGGTTATCATCACGAGCACAGACGGCCATTCTTCTACAATACCTGATCAAATGGTTCCTCGGACAACCAGTTCCTTGATATTTCTCGAATTCAGGAACCTTGAACTTTGGAGGAATAACCATGTCTGGGACTAGACATAGATCAGATGCGTCTTTGATATCATATGCACTTCCCTCAATTGCCCGGATTCTTCCTTCCAAGATTCTCCATTTTTCAGCATTATCGTTGGAAGGACAACTTGGATACTCTTCTGGCATGTTGTGAGGCTGAGAGGATGATATGTATATAGGGTGAGGCCCTTGAGTGAACATAAGGTTTGTCCCCCCAAGAGCTGTTTGGTAGGCTTGGATAGGTTGTTGTGTGGTAGTGTTTGGGATGATTTGGTGAGTTTCTGTAGGATTTAAAGGTTGGTTTTGTGTTTGTGTTTGTGTTTGGTTGAATAAAGGTGTATGTCCATGAGGGAATCCATGGTGAACCCACTCATTTAGTGAAGGCATGGTTGATGGTAGAGAGTTTGGCGGACCATAGCCGTGAGGATGTAATGGGCCAGCGGATTCTTCTGGAAGGGACCTCGTCCTGCGCTTCTGTTTTGACAGCTGGATGGCCTCCATTAATTTGGTCATTTGATCTTTCAAATTTTTGACCTCATTTCTTAGTTCCTCATTTTGTCTCTCCAACTCATCCATGATTCTTGATTAGGAACGAGTTCTATAAGGGTGCCGAGAAGGTTGTCTTCAATTTTTCTATTAAATTTTAAAAATTAATTTTTTTGAGAAACAATGCGAACGAATGAAAAAAAATACTAATGCTTCTATGAGTATGAAAATTTATGGGATGATTTTCAAAATCTCCTTTTTCATTGATAAATTAAATTTATTTTATGAATGAATGAATGAATGTTTGCAATGCACAAATAATTTTAGAGATTGAAAGATTTTGAAAATAATTAGGTGTTTCTTTCTTATTTTTTTAGCAATTGTATATTTGGTATTTTTTATTTTGCTAGAAAAAACCTTTGGTTTTGTTTGAAAATCTTTTAGTTTTGCTAAGATTTTTCTAAAAACAAAAAAAGCGTTCTTTAGGTTTTCGAATTTTCATTTTCTCTTTTTTGAATCTTTTATATTTTCAGTGTTTTCAAAAATTATTTTTCTAATTTTCCTAGAAGTTTTTATTTTTCTTGATTTTTTTCCTAATTTTTATATTTTGTTTCTTTTCCTTTGATTTCCTTTTTTGATTTTGTATCTTCCCAATCTTAGATTTCCTTTTCTTCTCCTGCCACCTTGGGTGACTCTATTCAACTGCCCGTGAGCAGTATATGAGTCTTTGTATCTTGAAAGGGGTGTGTGCCCTCCTTGCCTCCTATGTGGGTTACCTGTCCTAAGGGTCTATGACTTTTAATGGATGAATCTCTCATAAGGGTGGTTTGTATTCTTAAGGTATCAAGGTCACTAGAGCCAAGTTCCAGTTTACGATGCTTGCTACAACAATAGGGAATGCTATCAGTTGTAGGGCATTGTAAATAGGACGCACTCTAGCTGGGGTTTTCGTGATTGTCAAACAGGACGTGCATCCAAAGTGACACCACTAGACCCCTCTATTCTAGGCTTAACTCAGACCCGGGTATAGGGCCCCACTCATGAGATGAAATGCATTAATGTAATGTGGAGGGCACACAAATATTTGGGATGCCTACAATTGGGGAAATCGCAGCAGATATATATAGCAATTTATTGTTCGTCTACCCTAAGGTTTACACAATGAATAAAAAAACAACAATAGATAGATAAGCAAATGAATAAACCGTGCAATAAATAAATCATGCAAATAAACAAGGAAGGGATCAATACAATGCACGCTCAATTGTACGGGCTTGACTCTCTAATGTCCCCAGTGGAGTCGTCATCTATCGCAACCGTAATTTCGACGAGACGAAGAGCTCGCTAAAAATTTTAAAATAGCATTTAATTGTATGTGGAGCCGCCACCAAATTTTATTTTAAGGGAAAATATTTGGAAAAAACCTAACTTGAGGAAGAAATTCTAAGTTCGGGAGTTGGTTACGAATAGGGAAGGTGTTAGGCACCCTACTCGCCCGTTCCAAAGAACGGTACCCTTAAACTGAGTGTGTGATTTATTTGAAAACTGCTTTGATCCCTTTAATTATAGTGAAAATAAATATATTGATGGAGGTTAGCCTGACAGGACTTGGTCCTGCTCCTACGTATTCCCTGGTGCAATGAGAAATTTCAGGCTACGTAGTTCTGGTTTGAGAATTACTTGGATAGAAAGGAAGCATTTTGAGAGGAGATTGAAAAGGAAGATCCTTAATCCACATGCACAGAGTTGAAGGCAAGCGAAGGTTGCACGACAACTCATATGATTCTCGAAACATCGAAAGACAGGGTATGCTGCATTTTCAACTTTGGAGCTCATTGCGTGAGATCTTGGGTCTTTTAGGAACTTTGGAAATCATTTTAGAGGAAAGGGAAAAGTTTTGAAAGAGTATTAAAAGGAAGATCCTTAATCCACATGCACAGAGTCGAAGGCAAGCAAAGGTTGCACGACAACTCATGATTCTCCAAACATCGAAAGACATGGTATGCTACACTTTCAACTTTGGAGTTCATTGCGTGAGATCTCAGATCTTTTAAAGCTTTGAAAGTTGTTGTTTAGAAAAATTGAGTTTTTGAAGATTTGATTTAGAAAGGAGGACATCTAAACATAAACAAATCAGAAATAAATACATATAGAAGGATCCACACATGGAAACTAATACCTAAACAAGTTTAAAAGGACAAGATCTACACAAGAACTTCAAGAACACAAGAGATTTTAGCACCAAAATTTGAATTCAAATCTCAAAATTTTTAGAAAATATTTTTTTGGTATATCTAAAAATTCAAACCAACCAATTAAAATATATGGATCATAGTAATCAAACAAGACAAGTTTGACACAAATCTAACAATAAATGAGCAAGTTATGCCCAAATCAAATGAGCTAGGTTAATTTACACATCAAGATGAACATACTTCAGTAATTAGGTGATATAAATTTCATTTTAGATCCAAATTAGACAAATAATATCATTCCTGAAAATAGAGAGAAATATAAAGAGAACTCAACAAAAATCAATGAAATCAGAGATCATTTGATTAATCAAAAATAAAAATAAAAAACAGAGACGAAAATGAACTTCAAGAACATCGAGTTTTTGGCGCCAAAATTTGAATTCAAATCTCAGAATTTTTCGAAAATATTTTTTGGTAGATATGAAAAATTAAAACAAAAAAATTAAAATATATAGATCATAGGAATCAAACAAAACAAATTTGACAAAAATCAGACCAGAAATGAGCAAGGTATGCACAAATTAAATGAGCTAGGTTCATTTACACATCAAGATGAACATACTTCAGTAATCAGGTGATAGAAATTTCATTCTAGATCCAAATTAGACAAATAATACCATTACTGAAACTAGAGGGAAATAGGAAGATAAAAAAATAAAAATCACTGAAATCGGAGATCATTTGATTGATCAAAAACAAAAACGAAAAACAGAGACCAAAATGAACTTCAAGAACACCGAATTTTTGGCGCCAAAATTTGAATTCAAATCTCAAAATTTTTCGAAAATATTTTTTTGGTATATCTAAAAATTAAAACCAACCAATTGAAATATATGGATCATAGTAATCAAACAAGACAAGTTTGACACAAATCTAACAAGAAATGAGTAAGTTATGCCCAAATCAAACAAGCTAAGTTTGACACAAATCTTGGAAGGTGATGAATAACTGGTTCCATGGAGGCCAAGGAGGTGCTCAATTGGATGTAGAATTCAAGAGTCTCTTTGGTGCTCCTCTTAGAAAAAAAAAATCTAAAAGCCCCTTTCAATGACCCCAAAGTGTTCCTCTCTCTCCTTCCTTAGAAATTCTGAAATCTTTCTTAGAAAAATGAAGAATCCCCTTTGAACTAAATGAAAGTCCCTATATGTAGATAAAATTTCAAAAAAAGAAAGGGAAAAATTTTTTAGAAGTGAAGAAGCTTTCGCCTTTTGTTTTCTGATTTTTCTCTTTTTTGTTTTCTTTTTATTATTTTCTTTATTTTTATTTTTCTTTCATTTTCTTTTTTTTCTTTTTTCTCTAACTAATTCTTAACCATCATTAACTAATCCAACTAACTTTCTAACTAAATTCTTAACTAAAAATTTATTTTTTCTTTCATTTTCTTTTTTTTTCTTTTTTTCTTTTTTTTTTCTAACTAATTCTTAATCATCATTAACTAATCCAACTAACTGTCTAACTAAATTCTTAACTAAAAATTTATTTTTCTTTCTTTTTTCTATTTTTCTTTTTTTTGTTATTTTTTTTTATTTTAGACTAAAAAAACAAAATAATTTATTTTGGGTTTTAAATTTATCCTGAGACATAATTCAGTGTTCACAACTGTTATTATCTCTTTTTTTTATTTTTTATTAATTTAATTTAAAAAAAATTAAAATTAAAATTAGCATTCACACAATGTTAGTTATAAAATGATTTATTTGTTCATTTGAATACTATGAATTAATGTAGATATAATAAGAAAATAATTTGCAACTTTTATTTTATGACATTATTTATAAATATTAGAAAATAAATTAATCAAATTATTTATTAGAATTAAATTTTATATATAAATTAATGGAATAATATATAATAAAATTGTTTATTATCTATTTTTTTAAAATATTTAAAGAGTTAACAAATAAGATTTCTTAACATATTTATTTATTCTTTCGTATGTCTTTGATTAAGTATTCCAATCGTATCTATCTTTATCTTTCTTATTATTACCACCTAAAGTAGTTGTAAATAATAATGTATCATTATTGTTTGATAAATTAATTTTAAAATTATTTTATAAATAAATTATTATAATATAATAAATTAAATTATTTATTATAATTAAATTTTATATATAAATTAATTAATTAAAATAAAAAATAAATATTTTAAATTATTTAATATTAAACCAAATTCTTGTTCATACATATTAAGAGCAATCCCTTATTTTAATATGATTTGATTATCAACCAAATCAACTTTAGTATATATTTCTACTGTTATGTAATTGATAATTGTTGTATTTATCATACATTTAATATTATTATTTTTAATTTAAAATTTATTGTATTACATTTTTTAATAAAAATAAAAAAAATTCAACTAATTCAAAAATTATTTATTTAATTTTTTTTTAATTTTATATAATTTTTTTAAAGCTCATTCATATATATATATATATATATTAATTTGAATAGGTATTTTATTTCTATCCAAAATAATTTTATCGATCCTTCAAATATTTTAGCTTAAGAATAAATAATAAAATAATTTTATTTATTTTAGAAAAATAATTTTTTTTCTAAACATCTACCTTTAAGATGAAAGAAAATTGACTAAAAAAGTATAATTTATTTTCTCAAAACATTAAACTAATATTGTTAAAAAATTTAATCATCTAAGAAAATATGAGAAGTTAAAAAGGAATTTAATCAAAAGTGGACATGAACGCACAAGGGATCCGATGTTGTGGAACAAAAAGAAGACACAATAATGCCATTGACCTTTTCTTATGCTATCGAAATTAAAACAGCACTCAAGGATACCTCAACGGTGCTTTCTACAATGGGTTTATAAACATGAAATGGTGTAACATTGAAAATCGTCATGGGTGGTGTTCAAATTTCCCGCTTCTTTTTAGTATCCTTGACTTGCGCCATGCATGGTCTTCAATGTATCCCGTTGATTTTATGTATGCTTGACGTGCGCCAGAGGTTCCCTTTACTATTGTGCACACTTGACCTTCATCATGTAAGGTTACCTTTACTTATGTTACATATGCTTTGGTAGAAGTTTTAAGTTGTTAAAAACTTAGAATGCATCCTTTTTGCCTGTTAAGTATTGTAAGTAGGATGGCATAGCTAACGAAAGTGATGTATCTTATGATAAGAGCCACAAAAGATATATCTTATGACAAGAGCCACAAAAGATGTTAAAAAACCTATATATATATAAGTATTAATTTTAAAACTCCATTCAACTCTATCATAAGCTTTAGATATGTCTCGCTTACTGATTATTGAGCCTTTTTTCCAATTCTTCCTTCTTTTCAAAGTGGAAGACTTGAAGCTTTCAAAGTGGAAGACTTGAAGCTTAATAAAACATTATCTGTGATTAATCTTTCATATATAAATGCACTTTGGTTCTCTTTTATCACATCTAAAAGTATAGGTTTCAATAGATTTACTATATTTAGTATTTAATTTCATAATAACATTACACGAATTGATTGGTCTAAATTTTTTAGGGTAATTTGACTTCTTGGCCTTTGATAATAGGCATAGGAAAGTTGAATTAAGGTCAGTGGAATCTCTTTCAACATTTAGAATTTGTAGAACTAAATCAATTACTTCTAACTTACAACATCCAACTATATTTTATAAAATAGGGTAGGGAAACCATCCTGGTCTGATGCCTTTAAAGGATGCATTTGGTTGAGTGCCATAAGGATATATTCTTCTGTGTCTGGTCTTGTAAGTACAAAATAATTGTCTAAACTTAGTCTATCCTTAATGATTTCACACTAGTGGAAAATGAGCTTTTTACATTGGTTGTTATGAACTTTTTACATCGGTTATTTGGACGGTGTTGAAGCGGACGATATAGAAAATAAGACTTTTTACATCGGTTGTTATGGACTTTTTACATCGGTTATTTGGGCAGTGTTGAAGCAGACGATATAGAAAATAAGACTTTTTACATTAGTTATAGGCCCAACCGATGTAAAAAGTGTACTTTTTACATCGGTTATAGTCTTAACCAATGTAGAAAGTTAATTTTTTTTAAATGTTCATTTTGTTTAGATATACTACCGTATTATTTATTCATAATACCTGCATATACACATAGAATCACCAAACAGATAATACAGAATTCACATAATCTATATATTTAAAATAAATACATCATTATTTATTATCAAATTTTAATTTACAAATGAAATAATTTAAAATTACATCAAGCAAGTGTTGAAAGTTGAAAAAAAATGTAGTAATTAGTCATGTACCTATTCAAAGGAGAGAAAAAATGGTTGAGCGGTGGCCAGAGGGTGTCCAAACAGAGGCACAACGGTAGTCGAACGACGACACAACACAGCGGTAGCCAAATAAGAAACTTGAAAATTATATAATACAACCAAAACGAATGTAAATTTCAATTATAATAACAGAATGAGATGCATAAATAACGACAAAGACGACTTCAAACTTTAGGATGCGTGACGACGACTTCAAACGGAGGAAATGGTTGCAACGACGACGACGACCACGAATGTAAGGATGGAGTTCAACGACGAACAACATGGACAATGACAATGGCTAAGACATAAACGAAAACAAAGAGAACAAGCCAAAACGAGAAATTGGGGTTTTGGAGAATGATGTTAAAGATGACCAACGTCGAAAAATAACTGATAGGGGAAGACATTCTACATCGGTTGTTTCTTAGACTGATGTAGAAAATATTTCCTACCTCGGTTGTTACGTAACCGATGTAGAAAGTTTGAAAAAAAATAATCGATGTAGAAAGTTTGAAAAAAAACCCACTTTCTACATCGGTTGTTACGTAACCGATGTAAAAAGTTTGAAAAAGATCCACTTTGTACATCAGTTTAGAAGAGAGCCGATGTAGAAAGTACTTTCTATCTTGGTTGTTTTGTAACCGATGTAAAAAGTACTTTCTATATCGGTTTTTTTCTGAATCGATGTGGAAAGTTTACATTTATTTACAAAAATGAAACTGAATTTCTATTTATATCGATTTCTGAACAACTGATGTAAAATCCTGTTATAAAAACCTATTTTTACACTAGTGTCACCTACATTTTTTACACTTGTAGTCATTATGGATTTAAAGATTTTCACTTATTTATAACATTGTTAATCAATCTAAAAAATCATTCATTAACATTTTATGTACTACGTTGTCTTGCAAATTAGTTTTTCGTCATTTTTCATGTAATATCATAGTGAGTTAGCACGTTAAATATAATATAAGTTATCGTGAATTTTAGAATGATATTTTCATTTGTTTTAACAAATTTGTTGTCAATCCTTCAATTATTTAAAATAATAAAAATTACTTACTATTTGAATTCCAATTATGATTGTGTTTAATTCTTGGTGTGGTTCAGTGAATGAGAAATGAGCTTAGTTTGTTCTTGAGAAGTCAGTAACAATATCAAGAATGAAATTTCATCGATAGTTGCTATATCTGGTTTTCTTGCATATAAATCTTAATTTGAAGTTTTTTTTGAGTGATAACAGTCTTTGTGTGTCTGAGTTTGATTTCTTCGATTGACATGATGCTTCCTGAGTAATAAGTATATACACTGGAGATTCTATTTTATTTTTGCATCAGTATTACATATAGCTAGACAGACATATGAATTCTCTGATTGAAAACCTTGTGGATGTGAGGGAGAGCCAGAGAACGCACCTACAGTCCAAATGTTTTGAATTTCTCATATGAACTTCTCCAATCATTAGGCAGATATGTAGACATTCCAGTACGTATTGGAAGAATATTAGAAATGTGATAACGTGTTTCCCCTCACTCTTTCCTTGAAAAAAATATCCTTTGTGCCTCTATTGTTTAGTCCCTAAAATTTATTTTTGAAAGTTCCTTAGTTCCCAGTATGTGGCTGTGTGGAAGATGAGTTGAGAATTTTAAAAAAACAACACCTGAATATCATTGTTATGAATACCTCTATTTTCTTTTACAAAAACAACAAATGAGCACAAAAATGGAAAGATAAAACCAAAAGGGCAGGAAAAAGATAGGTGACAAGCAGACATGGTTGAGCAACAACAAACATAAGTAACAGAACCCAAATTTGTTAAAAATTCCAGTCGGAATTAAAAAAAGGAAACTGAAACAAAAGGCAAAATAGAATAAGGGAGTGGTTATATGCTTTTTCAGATAGTAGATTACCATAAATGGTAAAAAAAATTTAGTGAAAAAAAGATTCTTATTTGCTAAGCAAAAATTGATGAATTGTTAGTTATAAAATAGAACCTTAAATTTTTTCATGGAAGGTTTTTTTTTGGGATGAGCTACTAATTCCCAGTTTTTTTCGAAGTAAACAAAACCAATCTTTAAAGAAAATTAATTTTCGAAAGCCATTGAGCCCAAATGAGTCCATGACTCATGCTTTATATTATATTGTAACTACTTGTGGATATTTGTTGTCTTTCTAGTTTTTGACTCAAAGTATCTATATTCTAGTAGGAATGCAAAATTGATAAATCCTATTTTTAAATTAGAGTTGAATGAACATTTTAGAAACAATCCTAACCTTTGATTCAAAATAAGTAATCAGATTCAGGACATCCCAAGTTACTCTTTTCCAAATCCAATATCATACACCTTAATATTCATAAGGATACAACATAATGTCAAGAATACAAACTAATTTTGGTTAGGTAAATAATACACATAAAAAAAATCAAAATCAGAACATGTAGACATTGCTAGAGCTCCTGTTCTTCTATTCTATTTAGTTATCAACAAACCTTCCCTGGTAAAGATCATAGGCAATAACCACCCCCATCCTTAGCAAATCCATCAATCCCATAGTTCAAATAACATTCAATCTCTTATTCCTTTTTCAAAATAAATATACATATATATATATATAATAATTAAAAATAGATAAATTAGATTGTGGTATAGGAATTTTCAGATAAAGATTAAAAATGTCATTTTGTTCCTCACCTTAAGCTTACTGATGCTCACTCTTAGTTCGCCATGGTCGCTGCCGGAAGTCATCTCTGGCCACCGCAAGCCCAGTTCGTGTAGCACTGTTCTTGTCCCTGACCACTGCAAGCTCTAATCCTCTTCTTCCATTGCCGTTAGTGCCACCGTGAGCTTCATCCACATCGCAAAATTTTATTCCCTTCTTCCATTGTTGTTAGAGCCATCACACCTTCCTTCGACTTTAAACCAGTTACAACAGTTACAACGAGAAATTTCTTCCTTTCCACTCCTATTTATAACTAACCAAATCTAATAAAAAAAGATAACAAATTAGAAATCCTAATTAGATTGCAATTTGAATTGCAACCAATTTAGAACAAACAACTTCTAGATAAATATCAAATCCTAATGTAATCTATAGAAAATCATAAACTTTATCACATAAGATCTTCAATGATATGACTACATAAATTAACCCATGTTGGAATTGGGTTTGGATCCACGTAATCTTTTCCTTGAACTTCCTTGATGAGACCTTCAAGTGCTTGTTCCATATGTTTGGTCCTATTTTTTGTCATAGGACCTTCCATTCCTTTTAGATAATCTCTGAGATGATCTCTTTTACTTATCGTGGTATCCACATTCACATCATTACTCCTAGTGTCCTTGTATGCCTAACTTACTACCTAATCCGACGCTTCCCTTTTAGGTCCCTCACTTGTCCTCCCTTAGCCACAAGCTAAGAGCCTACATTGGCAGGTTAACAAACATTCGAGGCAACTGAAACATAAAAAAACTTTTACAATATTTTTGGTTTTATACTTTTGGAGCATTTATGCATTCGTCAGGCAGATACAGCTGTGAATACTTTGACCTTAAATAAACCCCCTAGTTTCTAGTTTTTCTATTACGTAACCGATGTAGAAAGTTTGAAAAAAAAACCACTTTCTACATCGGTTGTTATGTAACCGATGTAGAAAGTTTGGAAAAGATCTACTTTGTACATCAGTTCAGAAGAGAACCGATGTAGAAAGTACTTTCTATCTCGGTTGTTTTGTAACCGATGTAAAAAGTACTTTCTATTTCAGTTTTTTTCTGAATCGATGTGGAAAGTTTACATTTATTTACAAAAATGAAACTATGTTTCTATTTATATCGATTTCTGAACAACTGATGTAAAATCCTGTTATAAAAACTTATTTTTACACTAGTGTCACCTATATGTTTTACACTTGTGGTCATTATGGATTCAAATATGCTAAGGAAATATTCATGGAATACATCAATTATTTTGAGTCCCCATTATCCACATACCATCTTTGTTGTGAATTCTTGTGACTTGATTAATCTTCCACCTATTGGATGTCTTTTGATGGAAAAATTAAGTGTTGCAATCCTCATCCTGAAGCCAAACTGTTCTTGACCTTTGACGCCAATATAATTTATCTTTATGGAGGAGGTTATCTAAATGATTCTGGAGGAAAATTTTCTAAGTGATATTTTCTGGACCCCATTTTGCATCAGCAAGATGTTTTCTTTCTCCTGCTTCAATTTTGCTTTTAAAAGAGCCATTCTAATTATGCCCAAAACAACATAGCACATCTCTTGTAGCCCCAAGTCGAGAATGAAAATCAGTACCTCGTACATTCCATACAAGTTGAATTTATTCTTCACATCCATTTTCTTTATCCCATCATTCTTCAAATCTGAATAACCGCTTCTTCTTATGGCGTTGGAAAAGATGATACCAGCTTTTCTTAGAGAGATATATGACAATAGGACAGTGATCAGAGCCAAAAAAAAACCAAGTGTTTTACCTCAATAAAAGGATATATGGAACACGGAGGTGGGGTAATTATGAATCTATCTAGTCTTTACTATGTATTGGCATGATCCCTTCTTCCCTTGTTCCACATAAAGGATAGTCAGAGAAGCGATCATCCTCAAGATAGCATTGAGCAAAACATTCTTGAACTTCATTTAGAAATATAATATCCTTGCCTCCTTTCTTCTCACTAAACTAAAATTAGCAATCACATTTAAATGCCAGAACACCATCCAATGTGGTGTTGCTTTGATAGCTTCGTTCTTCATCAATGCTAGAGCCTGTTTCTTATTTTGTTCTTCTGGCCAGCCATATAGTGTTGTAAAACTCCAAACCTCATCAGTAACATATTTTTTTGAAGTTGCTCAAATTGGTTATCTTGGCAAGTTCCGTTTTTCTCAATGTTTACATAAATAAAATAAAAAAAATCCTGAAATGTCCTTAAGAAGAAAATATATAAGAGTTTGAACCTATAAGTCAAACATATACAATAGGTTTTATTAACATTAGTTTTTAGAAGCGATTTATGTCCTCTATTTGTTCTTTTTTATGTATTGTGCCTAAAATTATTTTACACAAATTAAAAAAGTTAATTAATATTTTTTGAGAGGAATTATTATATAATTTTGTTATTGCATCTTCAATCTTTTTTAATATTATTAATTAATGTTTTTATAAAAATTAGTTATAATGAAGAAAATAATAAATGGTATCTTAAATTTTTAAAATGAAAAATATAAAAAGTAAAGGGAATAATTAAAAATAGAAATCGTTACCTTTTTTTATCCTTTAAGGTTGTTTCAACAAATTAAAAGATCTAAATAATATTTTTTAATTTATATTAAAAATATCAGGTAACTTCCTAATATGTCCTAATTTTTCTAATAATTAACTTCTTTTACAATTAATATTCTTGCACAAAGTAAGGGCACAATAAAAAAACAATATTATGTTAAATTTCTAAAATAAAAAATAAAAAAGTACAATTTATTTTAAAATAATAAAAAATAAAAATAAAAATATTAAAAAAGAAAACATTTATTACTTTTTTTTTACCTTTTCTAATTATTGCTGGAATTTATTATTCTTAGAAAAACGTTTATTGTAGCAGCTAACACAGTATTCATACATCAATATATATAACTTTTTAAATTTTAAAAAAGATTTAATGGTTACAAAATTTGAAATCCTTAATATATTCAAGTAAATGAAGACTATGCGGTAAAACAAATATCACCCTTCCTATTCTTAAGAGTCTTCTTTTAAACTGTTTTGGTGGCCCCGCTGTGTATTTATTATATATACACATGATCAGAATAACACAGTGCAATTGGTAATCAATTTCAAACCAAAACAAATGAGAAATCAAGGCATCTCTTCTCTTCTCCTTGTTCTTGCTCTCTCCTTAATTTTGCTATGGTTAGTATATTAGCCATAACAATTTACAAGCACACACAATTGTGAATTTGGTTATGTTCATCAAATAGAGTTGCCATTGTAAATTTATTATATATGGATTATCATTGTTGCAGGACTGGAAATGGTTACGTAACAGGTGAGCGTGGAATTTCCAATTATGGAACAAAATCATCAGTAAAGTTATGCAAAGATCTATGCCAGCTTCAGTGTCAGCAACAGCATGCAAATGGATATTGCGACAACACTGGGAAATGCATTTGCCTTAAACCCCCAAATTCCTCCATCTTCTAAGCTTTTTGTTTGAGATGGAATGATGTGTTCTTATATGCCTCTTTCACCTTCGCAGATATAAGCGATAAATAAAATTATAAAGTTGTTCTTTCTCAACATCAATCTTGAAGAGCCACAAATCTTATTCACTCTGTCAATTTAGACTTTTTTACTAACTATTCAGCATCTTTAAGACATAACTCCCTTTCTTTTTGACATCACTAAAATGAGAAATTAAAATTAAATGTTTGTTTAGTTTAAAATTAAATAAAATTAATTTTTATTATTAAAAATGATTGAAATATATGTTTTAAGAAATGAAAATCAAAAGAAAAACATTTCAAATTTTTTTTTAATAATTTTGAGAATAAAAACTCTCACCATAACTATATATTATTAACAAAAAAATCTTGTACTTTATATAAAATATTTTTTAAAAATAGTTATACATTCTTAAAATTACTTTCTTAACAAAAACTTAACAAGTGTCTAACTCTCTAATTGAAATAAACATAGGTGAAACTTTCATAATTAGCAAAAAAAATTGATTTAAAATAGGTTTATATACTTTTCAAAGACATTGTTGATCATAGGCATGTTACTATATACATATATTATCATATACAATTAATATAGTATATGTTAAATTGTCGACTGTGAGAGTTGAGAATTTGTATTGTTGAATGAAACGAAAAAAATATTTAGACAATATTTTTATTGCATATAACAAAGAAGTGTTTAGTAAATTACGTGAGTATAATTATTTATAATATATTTCATTTTTAACCATAATATTGCCAAAAAAAATTTAATTTATGTTGCAAATTTTAATAAAAAAAGGCACACAATTTTACAAAAATAGACATTGTATTTGTTTATATATTTTTAGGTATTAAAATTGAAATAATTAATTTTTAAAAAAATTCTAATTCTTTTAATATCAAAATTAATTTATCTAAACATATATTGTAACAAAAGAATATTTAATTTTATTATTAACATTTAGTATAATATTTTTTTGTTAAATTAATTATATATACATTTCATACATATAACATTAAATCCTAATATTTGGTTAAATTTAATTATATATATTAAATTAATAATATTTTATTTTAATATATTTAGCATTAAATATTAATATACAGTCAGTTTTAATTATATGCAGAGTTATATGTACTAAGCGGCCATCCTATTAATGCTTGATAGTTTAAATTTTGTATTGATAAAAAATTTGGCAATTATATAATTAATATAATATTTTTTATTAAAATAATTATATATTACATTTTATAAATGTAATATTAAATAATAATATGCAGTTAAATTTAATTATATATAATATAAATATATAATACATTTTATAAGATTAATAATATATTACTTTTAATATATGTATCATTAAATATTAATATGCAGTCAACATATACTAATCGATCATCCTATAAATGTTTAATAGTTTCAACTTTTGAATTACTAACAAATATTTGATAAAATTAATAATTTAATGTTTTAAATTTTTTTAGTTTTTAAAATTTTATTTTGGTTCTCTAACTTTAAATGAGAGGAGAGTGTATTTAGCATTTTCCGAAACTAACAATTAGATTTATATTATTAAGATAAAGGTACAACAGTTTCAATATTATTTCATTAATTATTTATGGTGTGTTGAATTGGTGGGATAGTCAGCGAAAATTGAGGGGAATGTGATTGCTGCTGTTAACGTGTTTAATGTAATGACATAGGTGAAAAAAAAAAAAACCAAAAGATGATATGAATTTTAGTTTATGAATGCATAATCAAAATGAGATTCACCGATCATCATGCTAATAAATGAGAAAATAATATTAAGGAGTGTGTATAGTATGAATTTTAGTTTTTGAATGCATAATCAAATGAGATTAAGCAAATAACATTAAGGAGGATGAATGGTAATAAAGGTATTTGAAATGACAGAAATGAGCATGAATAAGGACGGAGATGAATATACATTTCTCTTCTATGAAAACTAATATATGTTTTTGATTGCGAAATGAAGATGGAATCTAAGAATTTAAACTAAGCCAAAGGAATAACTCACCACACTTTTTTCCCTTCTATCTTTCCCTTTTTATCAAGCTGCGTAAATAGTTTTTAACGTTAGGGTTTAACATTACAAAGAAATAATTTATTCTATTATAATAATTTTTTTTCAATGTTGTTATGTTTTAATAAATTGAAAGGTTAACGTGAATATCAATTTTTATTTGAAAAAATATTTTTATATAATTCAAATAATAATAATAAACTAGAAATAAATAAAAAAATAAAGAGATAGATATAAAAGAATTAAATAAAAAAATAGTTTGAGTTTAAAATTTAAACAAAAAAAATCAAAAATACATATAATAAAAAGGAGGAAAGAAAAAATAATAAAAATGATAATAAAATATATATAATAATAAAAATAAAAATGAAATAATAAAAATAAATTGGATGACCTGATTGAAAAAAAGTAAAAAATTAAAAAAGACATTTTAAGTAGCAAAAATGTTTTTTGCTGTTACCATTCATATTAATAGTATTTTTTATTTTTTTTTAGAAAAATATCACTAATACATTCCCTATACATATTTGATTTATTTTGTTATTCCTTGAAATTTTTTAGTGAAACACGTACATATATATTGTTTGTTTGTCTTTGTCATGCTGTAAAGTTTTTTAATTAACTTTCTATCGCTGTTTATTCTAAAATATTTGTAACATTCTCTTTACGTTAATAGCATAGAATATAGGAGGAATTTTTTTATGTTTAATGTCATTAATTTTTATGAAGGTTTTTTTTTCACAAATTTTTATTTTAATCTTTGAGATGTATATAATATAATGTTAATGTCCATTAAATTGAGTTTATATTAATATAATTTTTAATTTATTTAAAATTTTATTATTGGTTTTATGTTAACATAATTTTATTTATGTATATATTGTCGTACTTTTTAAACTATAAATACATCACATATTTTTATTTTCGATTAGATGAAATTAAGAAAGAATAATATTGTTATAAAAATTTATTATAAACTAATTTAAATTAATATAAAAAATTATATAATATATCTATAAACTAAATTTAAATTATTATAAACTAATTTATAAAAATAAAAATCATTATACATGAACTAATTTATATTATTTTAAATAAATGAAGAATTGACGATAAATTTGTTAAAAAAATCAAAACATCATTTTATAATACACTTGATAATTTATGTGACACTTTACGTATCAAATGAGCACATTGATACATAAAAAATACGAAGAGACTAATTTACAAGAATGATTAATAAATAAAGTACTAATGGATGAGTTTTTGACCAATTGTCAATGTTATAAATAAGTGAAAATTTAATTTGCAATATCATAAATAAATGAGCAACTAATTTATCCTTTTACCCTATTAACAAACACCTAAACACGATCTCAAACAACATAAATAAATACAAATACGCAAATAACCTCAAACACAAACAAGCAAATACGCAAACAACCTCAAACACAAACAAGCACATCCATAAATCCAACATAGACCCATAACACAATACAAATATACACAAAATTAAAATACACAATTAAGGTACAAACACATCATAACTTGAGACATTCCAACACATAAGAAACCTACACACAACAATCAAATACATATGCAAAAACCATATACAAAATTAAAGAATATAAACACACACATTATATACACATAATATATAAATGCACTTGTACAACAAATATATCCATGAAAAAACAAAAGATGCATAAACACATACATTGACAAACAAAAATAACATAAAAAGAATACATATACATTACACACAAGCACAAATAACAAGAAAAAGATAACATGCACCTGCCTAAACAACACACACATTCATAGATAAAACATACCCAACCTTAACATTCTAGATAAAAACACACAAAAATCAACATGGTTCAACACTAACAATAGATAAAAATCATAAACTAATTTGTATAAATAAAAATCATTATACCTGAATTAATTTATATTATTTTAAATAATTGAAGGACTGATGACAAATTTGTTAAAAACAAATCAAAACAACATTCTAACATTCACACGATAACTTATGTGACACTTAAAGTGTCAAATCACCACGTTATTACATGAAAAATGATGAAGAGATTAATTTGCAAGATAACCTAGTAAATAAAGTACTAATGAAAGAGCTTTTAGACCAATTAAAAATTTTATAAATAAGTGAGAATTTAATTTGCAATATCATAAATAAGTGAGAAACTAATTTATCCCTTTCCTTGTGTTTGAGAAACAAGGTTTTCTTCTCTTATCTCATGCAGGTGCAGCTTGGATCCAAAGGAAACAAGGACAATACTTCAAGACTTGATCATAATGGTAATAAATTAGAATAGTTAAATTTTAAATTTAACCATTGTAAAGTTTTTTAGAATTTGGTTGTAATAGGTTAAAAATTCTTGTAAATCTTATATACTTGTAAATAGATTTGCTTACTTTGTAAGTTTTTTTGTTGAAATTTGTGTGTAAAATAAAACTTGTGGACTTTTTGTAAGTTTTCTTGTTGAAATTTGTATGTAAACTAAAACTTGTGGATTTTTACTAACTTGATGTAGGATACTCACCAACTGTGTGCAGTGTATGACTTGAGCATGATTGGAGACATAAAGGGGTGTTAGATGTTGTTTGACTTTTTAGAAATTAGTAGCGCTAACTTCTATTTGTATTTTGTTTTGTGAGGTTGAAGGGAGTCACGTATGTTTTCTTAACTTTTATCTTTAGGTTTTATAACTTTCTTTAAATATTGTGGAAATTAGGTTGGTGAAATCTATATGTGTTGAATGACTTGTGTGCTAAGTGCTTATCTTTTCCGTGTTTGAATATCTATAAATCTGTGTGGATAGGTTTGATTTGCAACTATAGTTATCACGCCATGTATGGAGTAATACACAATTCATATTTTCCTGTTTTACTTGTATTAAATTAGATCTTGTGATTAGCTTCTAGGAATCTACTTTGTATTGGTTTGGGATATCTTTTGTTTGTAACTTGTTTACATTTTATATTGGATCAAACCAAAGTCACATTTGCGTGTGGTTATGGGTATATGTGTTTGTATTTTTTTTTAATATATGTATGTGTGGTTTAAGTGTGTGTATCTATTGGTTATGCTATAAAGTGTTTTTTTTTTGTATTTGTTTATTATTTATGTATGTTTAATGTGTGTGTCTATAATTTTTTTTGTGTTACTTGTTTGTGGTTTTTGTATTTTATTCGATTGTAAATGGTTGTGTGTGCACTTATTATTTACAAGTGTATACGGTTTTTTTTTTCGTGTTTATTGTGTGCTCATTGTTGTTGTATGCTTGTGTGTAAGTAGTGTTGTGATTGTATTATTTTGTTAGTTTGTGTGTATATAGGATGTGTGTGTGTTTATTGGTTGTGTACTTTTTTTATATGTGGGTGAAAAGGGGTTGTTTGTCTATTCTTTATCATCAATGTGCTTGTGGTGTGTATTTATCACTTATGTGTATAAAGTTATTTTTTTATGATTATTATATTTAAGTGTGTACAGTTTTTTTTATGCATGTTTATTCTTTATGTGTATGTTGTATAAGTGTATTTTTTTTATGTTGCTTATTTGTCAACATGTTGCCTATGTTTAATTTTAATTATTTTGTATGTACATGCATTGTTTGTGTATGTGTTGTTGTATGTGGGTGTTTAAGAATGCTTTATATATGTGCATATGTTGTGTGTAAGTTGTTTGTATGCATGTTATTTGAATATAGGCATATGTGAGGTATGTGTTGGGAGTGATTATGTAAATTTGTTTTTTTATTTGTGTGTTATGTTCTTGAACGTGTTATTTTTGTTTGGGAGTGTATTTGTTTGTTTAGATGCGTTTGTTTGTTTGAGAGTGTTATTTTTGTGTGTTTGTGTATGTTGTTTATGTGTTTCTCCATCTGTTTTGCTTGCCCATGTCTGTTTATTTGAATGAGTATGTGCTTGTATGCATGAATATATGATTAAAAACTATGTTTATTGTCCTTGCACATGTGTTTGTATATGTGTATATGTGGTTTAAGTGTGTATCTATTGGTTATGCTATAAAGTTTTTTTTTTTGAGTATATGGATTTGTTCATTGTGTACTTTTTTATGTGGTTTGTTTTTGTTTTTAATGATTGCAATGCATGTGTCTTGTATTTGTGTGTTTGTTAGTTGTTTGTGTGCATTATATTTTTATATTTTTATATTTTTATGTGTTTCATTATATGTTCTTATTCGTGTGCTTGTATATTACTTTTGTGTGTCTATTATTAGTGTGGGTGCATGCTGATTTTTGTGTGTTTTAATCTAGAATGTATGGGCTGGTTAATTTTATAGATGAATGTGTTGTTTAGGCAGGTGTATGTTCTCTTTGTTTTTTTATTTGTGTTTATGTGTAATGTTTGTGTATTCTTTTTATGTTATTTTTGTTTGTGTATATGTTTATGCCTCTTTTGTTTTTTCAAGTATATCTTTATCGTATGTGTGTATTTATATGTTATGTGTTTATGATGTGTGTTTATATTTTTAATTTTGTATATGTTTTTAAAATGTGTACTTGATTTTTGTGTGTAGGTTTCTTATGTTGGTATGTATCAATTTATGTGTCTACCTATGTGTGTTTGTACCTTATTTATGTATTTTAATTGTGTATATTTGTATTGTATTTGTAAGTCTATTTTGAGTGTATGGATGTGTTTGTTTATGTTTTTATTTACAATTTTTTTGTTTACATTGGTTGAGATTGTATCTAGGATATTTGTTTGTTAATACAGTCAAGAGACAAATTAGATGTTTACTTAGATTTTCACTTATTTATAACATTGTTAATCAATCTAAAAACTCATTCATTAACATTTTATGTACTACGTTGTCTTGCAAATTAGTTTTTCGTCATTTTTCATGTAATATCATAGTGAGTTAGCACGTTAAATATAATATAAGTTATCGTGAATTTTAGAATGATATTTTAATTTGTTTTTAACAAATTTTCGTCAATCCTTCAATTATTTAAAATAATAGAAATTACTTACTATTTGAATTCCAATTATGATTGTGTTTAAATCTTGGTGTGGTTCGGTGAATGAGAAATGAGCTTAGTTTGTTCTTGAGAAGTTAGCAACAATATTAAAAATGAAATTTCATCGACAGTTGCTATATCTGTTTTTCTTGCATATAAATCTTAATTCGAAGTTCTTGGTGAGTGATAACGGTCTTTGTGTGTCCGAGTTTGATTTCTTCGATTCACATGATGTTTCCTGAGTAATAAGTATATACACTAGAGATTCGATTTTATTTCTGCATCAGTATTACATATAGTTAGACAGACATATGAATTCTCTGATTGAAAACCTTGTGGATGTGAGGGAGAGCCAGAGAACGCACCTATAGTCCAAATGTTTTGAATTTCTCATATGAACTTTTCCAATCAATAGGCAGATATGTAGACATTCCAGTAAGTATTGGAAGAATATTAGAAACGTGATAACGTGTTTCCCCTCACTCTTTCCTTGAAAAAAAATATCCTCTGTGCCTTTATTGTTTAGTCCCTAAAATTTATTTCTGAAAGTGCCTTAGTTCCCGGTATGTGGCTGTGTGGAAGATGAGTTGAGAATTTTAAAAAGTGAACACCGGAATATCGTTGTTATGAATACCTCTATTTTCTTTTACAAAAAACAACAAATGAGCACAAAAATGGCAAGATAAAAGCAAAAGGGCAGGAAAAAAAATAGGTGACAAGCAGACATGGTTGAGCAACAACAAACATAAGTAACAGAACCCAAATTTGTTAAAAATTTCAGTCGAATTTAAAAAAATGAAACTGAAACAAAAGGCAAAATAGAATAAGGGAGTGGTTATATGCTTTTTCAGATAGTAGATTTCCATAAATGGTAAAGAAAAATGCAATGAAAAAAAGATTCTTATTTGCTAAGGAAAAATTGATGAATTGTTAGCTATAAAATAGAACCTTAAATTTTTTCAGGGGAGGTTTCTGTTTTTTGGGAGGAGCTACTAATTCCCAGTTTTTTTCAAAGTAAACAAAACCGATCTTTAAATAAAATTAATTTTCGAAAGCCATTGAGCCCAAATGAGTCCATGACTCATGCTTTATATTATATTGTAACTACTTGTGGATATCTGTTGTCTTTCTAGTTTTTGACTCAAAGTATCTATATTCTAGTAGGAATGTAAGATTGATAAATCCTATTTTTAAATTAGAGTTGAATGAACATATTAGAAACAATCCTAACCTTTGATTCAAAATAAGTAATTAGATTTAGGACATCCCAAGTTACTTTTTTCCAAATCCAATATCATACACCTTAATATTCATAAGGATACAACATAATGTCAGAAATACAAACTAATTTTGGTTAAGTAAATAATACACATAAAAAAAATCAAAATCAGAACATGTAGGCATTGCTACAGCTCCTGTTCTTCTGTTCTATTTGGTTATCAATAAACCTTCCTTGGTGTCGCAACTGTAATTCCGACGAGACAACGAACTCGCTAAAATTTTTAAAAGGAATTGTATTAATAATGTGGAGTCGCCACCAAATTTTTATTTTAGGGAAAATACTTGGAAAAAACCATGACTTGAAGAAGAGATTTAGGTTCGGGAGTCGATTACGAATGGGGAAGGTGTTAGGCACCCCACTCGCCCGTTCCGAAGAACGGTACCCTTAAACTGAGTGTGTGATTATTTGAAAATGGTTTGATCCCTTTAATTAACATGGAAATAAATAACCTGATGGAGGTTAGTCCGACAGGACTTGATCCTGCTCGTACGTATTCTCCGCTGCAATGGGAAACTCAAGGCTTACGTAGTTTTGGTTTGATTTGATTTGAAGGCTTGATCTTCAAAAGTGTTGAAAAGAGCGTTTGAAAGGTACTTGAAGGCTTGGCCTTCGAAGCTACTTGGAAAGTAATATTCGAAAACGGCTTGATTATTTTGAAAGAGAAGGGCAATCCCCATCCACATATGCACAGGTCCCAAGACAACTACGGCTGCACTTGGACCCATACGAATCTCTAAACAACGAACAACAGAAAAAGCTACCAGTTCGTGCTTAGAGCTCATCGCATGAGATTAAGAATCGCAAAACAAGATTTTTATTTTGAAAATCGATGTATAAAATGAGCAAGGTTTTTATTTTGTAAAAAGGAAAGGCAACCTTAATCCACATATGCACAAGACCCAAGACAACTACGGCTGCACTTGAACCTATACGAATCTCTAAACAACGAACAACAGAAAAAGCTACCAGTTCGTGCTTAGAGCTCGTTGCGTGAGATTAAGAATTGCAAAACAGGATCTTTATTTTTTAAGAACGATGAATGAAAAAGACAAGACACAAGTAATTATTAGGAATTTTGGAGGGAATTTACCAATTAAGAAATTTTATGAAAATACTTGATAATCTCGAATTTATCTAAGAATTTTAGGGTTTTTCTGAATTATTTATTGATTTTTTGGGTTTTACAGAATTATTTATTAATTATTGAATTTTCTGATATTCTTATTAATTTTTCATTAGTTTCTGAAATTTTTATTAACTTTTATTAATTTTGTTATCTTTATTAATTTTGATTAATTTTTGGAATTTTATGGATTTTTTTATTAATTTTTGTTAATTTTTGGAATTTTATGGATTTTTTATTAATTTTGGAATTTTTATTAATTTTTAAATTTTTTATTTATTTTTGGAATTTTTGAATTTTTTATTAATTTCTGAAAATTTTGAATTTTTTATTAATTATGGAATATGGAGACTGTTTTGGCATTACTGGAAAGTTTAGGGGCATATTGATAATTAGGATTTTTGGGGCTTATTTGAAATTAATGGAATGTTTAGGGGCTTATTGGTAATTAGGACTTTTGGAGCTTATTTGGAATTAATAGAATGTTTAGGGGCATATTTGGTATTAATGGATTTGTGAAACAGATTTGGTATTAATGAATTTGTAGGACAAAATTGGTATTAATAAATTTGTGGGACGTTGAATTGGTAATTATGAAAAGTGCATGAGAAGAAAATCAAAAGGTGCCATGCATGGTGTCACGTACAGGAGGGGGCTAACCACTAAGCCATTATCTTTATTTGATATTTAAGGTTGTGGGTCCTTTAGTTTGCCTATTTGGCATTTGGTGGACGTCTTCTTACCAAAGCTAAGGCGGTGATTACTTCTTCTGCCTAATTTCTAAAGTCTCTTGTTTTTCACCAAATATGCTTCGTACTCATTCATTCTGGTCGAGCTTGGAAACAAGAATGGACACGTCCCATGCTCAAATGGTTGAGGTGATGGCATTACACTCTCTTCGCTACTACCTCGACCTTTAGAAAGGCACCCATCATAAAAAGTGTCTAGCTTCCTTGTGAAAGAGCACAACGAATGTAAGTGTCACACTCTACTGCCCTTACGTTTTGAAATGATTGGGGACGCTCTTCGCCCTTCCAGACCCAAAATTACAAAATACCATTCTCATACAACCTCCAGAGGTTGCAATAACTTTGGAACTCAGTTATGTGAAGGCTTTGTGAGGTGGATAAAATTACATTAAGGTTTTTCTATTCAATATGAATTCGTCCATTTTCACGAACAGAGCCTTCACCCGCGCCGTCAATTTCCAAAAACAGAGCATGTAAATTGTGAGATTTTAAGTTCTTGTTTGACTGCTTTTGTGAGTTCATTAAGGAAGCGATACTTATATCTTCCCTAAAGGTGCATATCGTGTCATTTATAGGGAGTGGGTTTCTGCTAATCTTGGCCATTATATGATCATATTCTTTATTAGTGTAAATGCAAATGGGGCACCGTATAACTCAGATTTTTTCATCCTTGGTTTCTCAATCACGTGTCCATTAAAAAAAAGAACAAGATTGTATTGGTTTCCTTTTCTTGCTTAAAGAAGATACCATACCCGAAGTAACAGCGAGTTCAGGCCATTATCTATTTAATTCAGCAAGATTTGATAGAGGTTAAAAGTATCTATGGTACATGCACCATTGCTATCGAGTTCCAGACCCTACGAACCCCAACGAGTTCATTCTTCAATCCTACTAGGCTTTCATGGGGGAGAAATGGTTATTCATACTATACCTCAAACAATTACCTATCGTTACAGAATTTCGCTTAGAACAAATTAGCACAAAAACTTGAAAACCCAAGAATCGATTTACATATCGATGCTAAATTTTAACACTAACCTGTTGTGACGTTGATGCGGGGATCCCAATTCTATTGATCAGCGAGCCTTCTTCTACTTGTAATTCCCCTGCCGAAGGGAATTCTCCGACCTTATCTCCTTTTTTACTCACCAGAAGGGGAAGCTCGAGTCTTCTTCTTCTCGGATCTTTCTCCAGAATTTCTCTATCCTCCCCCTCCTCCAATCTGTGGTTCTGTTTTATGTAATTTTCCTTCTTTTTTTTCTAAATCACCGTTTTCTGTTTCCTCAATCCCTTCCCCTTCTTTTTTTCAGTTTATATTATTATATATATTTTTTATTAATAATTCTGTTTTTAGATTTTTTTTTTATTAATTTTTTTTTAATATTTTTTGTCTATTGGTTTTACTGTTTTATTATTTAAAATTTTCTGTTATTACTATTTTGTTCTAAAAGATTTTATTCTTTTCTTTTTTCTTTCTATTTTATTGATTATGTTTTAATATATAATTTATTTATTTTTTATTTATTTATTGTATTAATTTTAGATTTATTTTTATTTTTATTATTTTTTTCTTTGTATTCCTTTTTTTATTTTTTTTATTTTTATTTTTTCTATATTTATTATTTGGATTATTTATCCTTTTTATGTTTTTATTTTTTTTTTCACTTTTGGTTTATTTTTCTTTTTATGATTTTGTTCTTATTAAAAAAAATTTCATATTTTTTCATTATATTTTTGTTTTTATTATTTGGATTATTTATCCTTTTTCTGTTTTTATATATTTAAATCAACATGGGTTTCTCGATTAATTTTAAATCCCATAGTTCAAATAACATTCAATCTCTTATTCATTTTTCAAAATAAACATACATATATATATATATATATATATATATATAATAATTAACAATAGATAAATTAGATTGTGGTATAGGAATTTTCAGATAAAGATTAAAAATGTCATTTTGTTCTTCACCTTAAGCTTACTGATGCTCACTCTTAGTTCGCCATGGCCACTGACAGAAGACATCTTTGGCCTCTGCAAGCCCAGTTCGTGTAGCACTGTTCTTGTCTCTGACCACCGCAAGCTCTAATCCTCTTCTTCCATTGCTGTTAGTGCCACCGTGAGCTTCATCCACATCGCAAACTTTTATCCCCTTCTTCCATTGTTGTTAGAGCCACCGCACCTTCCTTCGACTTTAAACCAGTTACAGCGAGGACTTTCTTTCTTTCCACTCCTATTTATAGCTAACCAAATCTAATAAAAAAAAGATAACAAATTAGAAATCCTAATTAGATTGCAATTTGAATTGCAACCAATTTAAAACAAACAACTTCTAGATAAATATCAAATCCTAATGTAATCTATAGCAAATCATAAACTTTATCACTTAATATCTTCAATGCTATTACTATATAAATTAACTCATGTTGAAATTGGGTTTGGATCCACGTAGTCTTTTCCTTGAACTTTATTGATGAGACCTTCAAATGCTTGTTCCATATGTTTGGTCCTATTTTTCGTCATAGGACCTTCCATTCCTTGTAGATAATCTCCGAGATAATCTCTTTTGCTTATCGTGGTACCTACATTCACATCATTACTCCGAGTGTCCTTGTATGCCTAACTTACTACCTAATCCGACTCTTCCCTTTTAGGTCTCACTTGTCCTCCCTTAGCCACAAGCTAAGAGCCTACATAGGCAGGTTAACAAACATTCTAGGCAACTAAAACATAAAAAACCTTTTACAATTGGTTTTCTACTTTTGGAGCATTTATGCATTCGTCACGCAGATACAGCTGTGAGTACTTTGACCTTAAATAAACCCCCTAGTTTCCAGTTTTCCTATTATTTCCAGAAGTTTAGACAATATATCAATGACATTTTTTACCTGAGCAATTCATGTCCTCATATGATCCTAATGTGTTAACTGAGTGCGATCCAAAAATGTAAGGAGCAGATTGAGCTTGCATACATGATAACTACTTATTAAAATTTTCATATCAATGATTCATGTGAAGGACAAAGAACTGCAATGGGAAGGAACGAAATAGCAACTTATAGGCTTTCAATCTCTCAATGATGTTCACTATTTCTATCCAAACCTCATCATAAAATGATTTTCTTTCTTGTTCATGCTTTGCATAAAGAAGGAGCAACATACATTGAAGAGACGACAATTAAATAGAAAATGAACCATATGTAAGGAATCCAACTTGTACACAGCTAAAAACAAGGAGTAAGAGGATTTTTTCTTCGTTGAGATGAAATTGAGGGAAGTTCAGGATGAAGGTCTCTAAAAATCTCGACCTTTTTTTTCTCCTCCAAGCAAAGCTGGAACAAGCTCTGTGCGAGGAAGATCCTGGAAGTGTGAAACTCTCTCCCTTTGCTCAGCAAAGAAGTACGACTGTGAGAGAGGTTTGGGCACAAGTGCAAGAACCTTTTAAGAGAATTCAAAGAGCTTGAGCAAAACTGATTCTGAATTTTTTCTCGCACCCAAAAAAGTAACCGTTCTCTCTCATTTTTTTCCATTTATACCTTTACCTATATTACTTATCCATGATTTTACTAACCTAATCCCTAACCAACTTTTTTTTAACTCCAGTGGTAATCATTTAAGTAACTCTAATAGAATATTTTTTTTATTATTTTATTTTCATTTTATATTTTTATTATTTATTATTTATTTTTTTATTTTTTTTCAACCGGATCACTTATCATATTTTGAATCCAATTATATATATTTTTTATTATTACTGTTATTATTTCTTTTTTTATTTTTTTATTAATTTAATTTAAAAAAATTTCAAATTAAAATTAGTATTCACACAATGTTAGTTATAAAATGATTTATTTGTTCATTTGAATACTATGAATTAATGTAGATTATAATAAGAAAATAATTTGCAACTTTTATTTTATGACACTATTTATATTAAATATTAGAAAATAAATTAATTAAATTATTTACTAGAATTAAATTTTATATATAAATTAATAGAATAAAATATAATAAAATTATTTATTATCTATTTTTTTCAAATATTTAAAGAGTTAACAAACAAGATATCTTAACATATTTGTTTATTCTTTTCGTATGTCTTTGATTGATTAAGTATTTCAATCGTATCTATCTTTATCATTCTTATTATTAACACCACCATCTAAAATAGTTGTAAATAATAATGTATCATTATTGTTTCATAAATTAATTTTAAAATTATTTTACAAAAAATTATTATAATACAATAAATTAAATTATTTATTATAATTAATTTTTATATATAAATTAATTAATTAAAATAAAAAATAAATATTTTAAATTATTTAATATTAAACCAAATTCTTGTTCATACATATTAAGAGCAATCCCTTATTTTAATATGATTTGATTATCAACCAAATCAACTTTAGTATATATTTCTACTGTTATGTCATTGATAATTGTTGTATTTATCATACATTTAATATTATTATTTTTAATTTAAAATTTATTGTATTACATTTTTTTAATAAAAATAAAAAAATTCAACTAATTCAAAAATTATTTTATTTAAAATTTTTTTATTTTATATAATTTTTTTAAAGCTCATTCATATATATATATATATATATATATTAATTTGAATAGGTATTTTATTTCTATCAAAAATAATTTTATCGATCCTTCAAATATTTTAGTTTAAGAATAAATAATAAAAATAATTTTTTATTTTAAAAAAATAAAATTTTTTCTAAAAATCTACCTTTAAGATGAAAGAAAATTGACTAAAAAGATATAATTTATTTTCTCAAAACATTAAACTAATACTGTTAAAAAATTTAATCATCTAAGAAAATATGAGAAGTTAAAAAAAAATTTAATCAAAAGTGGACATGAACGCAAAAGGCATAACAGAACATGGGATCAGATATTGTGGAACAAAAAGAAGACACAATAATGCCATTGACCTTTTCTTATGCTATAGAAATTAAAACAGCACACAAGGATACCTCAACGGTGCTTTCTACAATGGGTTTATAAACATGAAATGGTGTAACATTGAAAATCGTCATGGGTGGTGTTCAAATTTCCCGCTCCTTTTTAGTATCCTTGACTTGCGCCATGCATGGTCTTCAATGTATCCCGTTGATTTTATGTATGCTTGACGTGCGCCAGAGGTTCCCTTTACTATTGTGCACACTTGACCTTCATCATGTAAGGTTCCCTTTACTTATGTTGCATATGCTTTGGTGGAAGTTTTAAGTTGTTAGAAACTTAGAATGCATCCTTTTTGCCTGTTAAGTATTGTAAGTAGGGTGTTATAGCTAACGAAAGTGATGCATCTTACCATAAAAGATATTAAAAAATCCATATATATAACTATTAATTTTAAAAACTCCATTCAACTTTATCATAAGCTTTAGATATGTTTAGCTTACTGGTTATTAAGTCTTTTCTTCATTTCTTCCTTCTTTTCAAATAGTGGAAGACCTTGAAGCCTAATAAAATATTATCTGTGATTAATCTTGCACTTTGGTTCTCTTTTATCACATCTAAAGTATAGGTTTCAATAGATTTACTATATTTAGTAACTAATTTCATAATCACATTACACGAATTGATTGGTCTAAATTATTGAGGGTAACTAGGCTTTTTGACCTTTGGTATTAGGCATAGGAAAGTTGAATTAATGTCAGTGGAATCTTTTTCAACATTTAGAATTTGTAGAACTAAATCAATCACTTCTAACTTACAATATCCTACTATATTTTATATAATAGGGTAGGGAAACCATTCGGGTCTGATATCTTTAAAGGATGCATTTGGTTAAGTGCCATAAGGATATCTTCTTATGTGTCTGATATTGTAAGTACAAAATAATTGTCTAAACTTAGTTTATCTTTAGTGACTTCACACCGGTAGAAAATGAGCTTTTTACATTGATTGTTATGAATTTTTTACATCCGTTATTTGGGCGGTGTTGAAACGGGTGATATAAAAAATAAGACTTTTTACATCAGTTGTTATCGACTTTTTACATCGGTTATTTGGGCAGTGTTGAAGCAGACGATATAGAAAATAAGACTTCTTACATTAGTTATAGTTTTAACCAATGTAGAAAGTTTATTTTTTAAAATGTTCATTTTGTTTAAACATACTATCGTATTATTTATTCATAATACCTGCATATACACATAGAATCATCATAATACAGAATTCACATAATCCATATATTTAAAATAAATACATCATTATTTATTATCAAATTTTAATTTACAAATGAAATAATTTAAAATTACATCAAGCAAGTGTTAAAAGTTGAAAAAAAAATGTAGTAATCAGTCATGTACCTGTTGAAAGGAGAGAAAAAATGGTTGAGCGGTGGTCAAACGGTATCCAAACGGAGGCACAACAGTAGTCGAACGACGACACAACATAGCGGTAGCCAAATAAGAAACTTGAAAATTATATAATATAACCAAAACAAATGTAAATTTCAATTATAATAACAAAATGAGATGCATAAGTAACGACAAAGACGACTTCAAAACTTAGCGTGCGTGACGACGACTTCGAACGGAGGAAATGGTTGCGACGACGACGACGACCACGAATGTAAAGATGGAGTGCAACGACGAATAGCAGGAACGATGACAATGGCTAAGACATAAACGAAAACAGAGAGAACAAGCTGAAACGAGAAATTGGGATTTTGGATAATGATGTTAAAGATGACCAGCGTCGAAAAATAAATGATAGGGGAAGACATTCTACATCGGTTGTTTCTTAGACTGATGTAGAAAGTATTTCCTACCTCGGTTGTTACGTAACCGATGTAGAAAGTTAAAAAAAAAATAATCGATGTAGAAAGTTTGAAAAAAAAAACTCACTTTCTACATCGGTTGTTATGTAACCAATGTAGAAAGTTTGAAAAAAATCCACTTTCTACATCAGTTCAGAAGAGAACCGATGTAGAAAGTACTTTCTATCTCGGTTGTTTTGTAATCGATGTAGAAAGTACTTTCTATATCGGTTTTTTTCTAAATCGATGTGAAAAGTTTACATTTATTTACAAAAATGATACTGCGTTTCTATTTATATCGATTTCTGAACAACTGATGTAAAATCCTGTTATAAAAATCTATTTTTACACCAGTGTCATATACATTTTTTACACTTGTAGTCATTATGGATTTAAATATGCTAACAAAATATTCATGGAATACATCAATTATTTTGAATCCCCATTATCCACGTACCATCTTTGCTGTGAATTCCTGTGACTTGATTAATCTTCCACCTATTAGATGCCTTTTGATGGAAATATTGAGTGTTGCAATCCTCATCCTGAAGCCAAACTGCACTTGACCTTTGACGCCAATATAATTCATCTTTATGGAGGAGGTTATCTAAATGACTCTGGAGGAGATTTTTCTAAGTGATATTTTCTTCTATTGAATCCCATTTTGCATCAGTTTAGGGTTTAGGGTTTTGCTTTTAAAAGAGCCATTCTAATTATGTCCAAAACAACATAGCACATCTCTTGTAGCCCCAAGTCAAGAACGAAAATCAATACCTCGTACATTCCATACAAGTTGAATTTATTCTTCACATCCATTATCTTTATCTCATCATTCTTCATATCTGAATAACCGCTTCTTCTTATGGCGTTGGAAAAGATGATACCAGCTTTTCTTAGAGAGATATATGACAATAGGACAGTGATCAGAGCCAAAAAACAAAAAGCCAAGTGTTTGACCTCAATAGAAGCATATATTGAACACAGAGGTGGGGTAATTATGAATCTATCTAGTCTTTGCTATATATTGGCATGATCCCTTCTTCCCTTGTTCCACATAAAGGATAGTCAGAGAAGCGATCATCCTCAAGATAGCATTGAGCAACACATTCTTGAACTTCATTTAGAAATATAATATCCTTACCTTGCCTCCTTTTTTCTCACTAAAATTAGCAATTACATTTAAATGCCAGAACACCATCCAATGTGGTGTTGCTTTGATAGCTTCGTTCTTCATCAATGCTAGAGTCTGTCTCTTATTTTGTTCTTCTGGCCAGCCATATAGTGTTGTAAAACTCCAAACCTCATCAGTAACATCTTTCCTCATCAGTAACATCTTTCTTGAGGTTGCTCAAAATTGGTTATCTTAGCAAGTTCCGTTTTTCTCAATGTTTATATAAATAAAATAAATAAATAAAATCCTGAAATGTCCTTAAGAAGAAAACATATAAGAGTTTGAACCTATAAGTCAATCATATACAATAGGTTTTATTAACTTTAGTTTTTAGAAGCGATTTATGTGCTCTGTTTGTTCTTTTTTATATATTGTGCCTAAAATTATTTTACACAAATTAAAAAAGTTAATAAATATTTTTTGAGGAATTATTATATAATTTTTTTTATTGCATCTTCAATCTTTTTTAATATTATTAATTAATGCTTTTATAAAAATTAGTTATAATGAAGAAAATAATAAATGGTATCTTAAATTTTTAAAATGAAAAATATAAAAAGTAAAGGGAATAATTAAAAATAGAAATCGTTACCTTTTTTTATCCTTTTCTAATTATTGCTGGAATTTATTATTCTTAGAAAAACGTTTATTGTAGCAGCTAACACAGTATTCATACGTCAATATATATAACTTTTTAAATTTAAAAAAAGATTTAATGGTTACAAAATTTGAAATCCTTAATATATTCAAGTAAATGAAGACTATGCGGTAAAACAAATATCACCCTTCCTATTCTTAAGAGTCTTCTTTTAAACTGTTTTGGTGGCCCCGCTGTGTATTTATTATATATACACATGATCAGAATAACACAGTGCAATTGGTAATCAATTTCAAACCAAAACAAATGAGAAATCAAGGCATCTCTTCTCTTCTCCTTGTTCTTGCTCTCTCCTTAATTTTGCTATGGTTAGTATATTAGCCATAACAATTTACAAGCACACACAATTGTGAATTTGGTTATGTTCATCAAATAGAGTTGCCATTGTAAATTTATTATATATGGATTATCATTGTTGCAGGACTGGAAATGGTTACGTAACAGGTGAGCGTGGAATTTCCAATTATGGAACAAAATCATCAGTAAAGTTATGCAAAGATCTATGCCAGCTTCAGTGTCAGCAACAGCATGCAAATGGATATTGCGACAACACTGGGAAATGCATTTGCCTTAAACCCCCAAATTCCTCCATCTTCTAAGCTTTTTGTTTGAGATGGAATGATGTGTTCTTATATGCCTCTTTCACCTTCGCAGATATAAGCGATAAATAAAATTATAAAGTTGTTCTTTCTCAACATCAATCTTGAAGAGCCACAAATCTTATTCACTCTGTCAATTTAGACTTTTTTACTAACTATTCAGCATCTTTAAGACATAACTCCCTTTCTTTTTGACATCACTAAAATGAGAAATTAAAATTAAATGTTTGTTTAGTTTAAAATTAAATAAAATTAATTTTTATTATTAAAAATGATTGAAATATATGTTTTAAGAAATGAAAATCAAAAGAAAAACATTTCAAATTTTTTTTTAATAATTTTGGGAATAAAAACTCTCACCATAACTATATATTATTAACAAAAAAATCTTGTACTTTATATAAAATATTTTTTAAAAATAGTTATACATTCTTAAAATTACTTTCTTAACAAAAACTTAACAAGTGTCTAACTCTCTAATTGAAATAAACATAGGTGAAACTTTCATAATTAGCAAAAAAAATTGATTTAAAATAGGTTTATATACTTTTCAAAGACATTGTTGATCATAGGCATGTTACTATATACATATATTATCATATACAATTAATATAGTATATGTTAAATTGTCGACTGTGAGAGTTGAGAATTTTTATTGTTGAATGAAACGAAAAAATATTTAGACAATATTTTTATGGCATATAACAATGAAGTGTTTAGTAAATTACGTGAGTATAATTATTTTTTATATATTTCATTTTTAACCATAATATTGCCAAACAAAATTTAATTTATGTTGAAAATTTTAATAAAAAAAGGCACACAATTTTACAAAAATAGACATTGTATTTGTTTATATATTTTTAGGTATTAAAATTGAAATAATTAATTTTAAAAATTATAATTCTTTTAATATCAAAATTAATTTATCTAAACATATATTGTAACAAAAGAATATTTAATTTTATTATTAACATTTAGTATAATATTTTTTTGTTAAATTAATTATATATACATTTCATACATATAACATTAAATCCTAATATTTGGTTAAATTTAATTATATATATTAAATTAATAATATTTTATTTTAATATATTTAGCATTAAATATTAATATACAGTCAGTTTTAATTATATGCAGAGTTATATGTACTAAGCGGCCATCCTATTAATGCTTGATAGTTTAAATTTTGTATTGATAAAAAATTTGGCAATTACATAATTAATATAATATTTTTTATTAAAATAATTATATATTACATTTTATAAATGTAATATTAAACAATAATATGCAGTTAAATTGAATTATATATAATAAAAATGTTTAATACATTTTATAAGATTAATAATATATTAGTTTTAATATATGTATCATTAAATATTAATATGCAGTCAACATATACTACTCGATCATCCTATAAATGTTTAATAGTTTCAACTTTTGAATTACTAACAAATATTTGCTAAAATTAATAATTTAATGTTTTAAATTTTTTTAGTTTTTAAAATTTTATTTTGGTTCTCTGACTTTAAATGAGAGGAGAGAGTATTTAGCATTTTCCGAAACTAAGAATTAGATTTATATTATTAAGATAAAGGTACAACAGTTTCATTATTTCATTAATTATTTATGGTGCTGAATTGGTGGAATAGTCAGCGAAAATTGAGGGGAATGTGATTGCTGCTGTTAACGTGTTTAATGTAATGACATAGGTGAAAAAAAAAAAAAGAAACCAAAAATGTGTGTTGATACTACATGCATGTTTTTAGCTATCAGATGATATGAGTTTTAGTTTATGAATGTATAATCAAAATGAGATTCACCGATCATCATGCTAATAAATGAGAAAATAATATTAAGGAGTGTGTATAATATGAATTTTAGTTTTTGAATGCATAATCAACTGAGATTAAGCAAATAACTTTAAGGAGGATGAATGGTAATAAAGGTATTTTAAATTACAGAAATGAGCATGAATAAGGATGGAGATGAATATACATTTCTCTTCTATGAAAACTAATATATGTTTTTGATTGCGAAATGAAGATGGAATCTAAGAATTTAAACTAAGCCAAAGGAATAACTCACCACACTTTTTTCTCTTCTATCTTTCCCTTTTTATCAAGCTGCGTAAATAGTTTTTAACGTTAGGGTTTAACATTACAAAGAAATAATTTATTCTATTATAATAATTTTTTTTCAATGTTGTTATGTTGGATTAAGAAAAGAATTTAATTTTTTATAAAAAAGAAAGAGAAAGCGCGGATCCTTTATAATGTTGCAACGTCATTGCTTTTATTGTTTTGAACAATCTATCTCGTTATTTGGACCATGTTTAAATTAAAAAAAAAAGGTATATATAATTATATTTTTTTAGATTTATTTTATGTTTTAATAAATTGAAAGGTTAATGCGAATATCAATTTTTATTTGAAAAAATATTTTTATATAATTAAAATTATAATAATAAACAAAAAATAAATAAAAAATAAAGAGATAGACATAAAAGAATTAAATAAAAAATAATTTGAGTTTAAAATTTAAAAAAAAAGATCAAAAATACATATAATAAAAAGGAGGAACGAAAAAATAATATAAATGATAATAAAATATATATAATAATAAAAATAAAAATGAAATAATAAAAATAAATAGGATGACCTGATTGTAAAAAAGAAAAAAGTAAAAAACTAAAATAGACATTTTAAGTAGCAAAAATGTTTTTTGCTGTTACCATTCATATTAATAGTATTTTTTTTAGAAAAATATCACTAATACATTCCCTATACATATTTGATTTATTTTGTTATTTCTTAAAAAAATTTTAGTGAAACACGTACATATATATTGTTTGCCTTTGTCTTTGAGTTTTTATTTTTTTTATTTAGTATTTTCAATTTGAACTTCTTGGAACTTTTAATTTTAGATTATCTGTTAATTACCTTAAAATTGGCCTCAGACATAATTGGGTGTTTACAGTTTGCCCCTCTTTACTCATTTTCCTACTCGGTAATAAGAGAAATGATTCTCTAAATTATCGAGGTAGGAAATGAGTAAAGACGTAAACACTTTATGTCCGAGGCAGGCTCTTTCGAGGCGATCTGAAGGCAATACTAGAAGCTTTGAGCTTAAAGTGATGTCTGGCGGATGACGATTTAAGGATCCTACCGGTTTCATGCACCGATAGGACTTAAATATGCAAGGTTTGAGGGTATAGCCTAATTAGGCTAAGTGAAATGAGTAAAGGCCTGTTAGGACAGGCGCAGAAGGTCATGGGTTTGCTTGTTATGACAAGCAAGGGCGAAATGAAAGTGGCCTGCTAAAACAGTCAATGCAGAAAAGAAATGGCCCGTTGCGACAGGCTCAGCTAAGTGAAAGTGACTTATTTGAGACCGGCAAGCATGCAAGAACTAAAATGTGAAATATGTACAGGTTGGCCTGACAACATAGGTCGCAGGTGTATTAAAACATGCAATGGCCTGACAACATAGGCCAGAAAGCAGGAAACTAAACTAAGTGACGGCCTGACAACATAGGCCTAACAGCAATAAACTAAACTAGATGGTGGCCTGACAACATAGGCCATGATGCATAAATTTTAAACTTGATGGTGGCCTGACAACATAGGCCATGATGCCAGGATAAATGCAAACTTGCTTGACAGGTGGACAAAAATAAACGTGCTTGAAGTCCTGTTGTTGACAGGAGAATGCAAATGAGGTCCCGCTGTTGCCGGGAAGAATGCAAATGAAATCCTGCTGTTGCCAGGATAAATGCAAACCTGCTTGACAGGTGGACAGAAAATAAAACGTGCTTAAAGTCCTGTTGTTGACAAGAGAATGCAAATGAGGTCCCGCTGTTGCCGGGAAGATGCAAATGAAATCCTGCTGTTGCCAGGATAAATGCAAACCTGCTTGACAGGTAGACAGAAATAAAATTTGAAGTCCTATTGTTGATAGGAAAGTGCGAGCCTGCTAGACAAGCATAGGGAAATGAAAGGATCCTGTTAAGGCAGGTAAAATGAATGACGAAAACTAACTTGCTAAGACAGGATGAATGTAGATGGACTCTTGACAGAAAAACGAGTCTGGTAGACAGGTAAAAGGAAAGACAAAGGCCTGTTAAGACAGGAAAAAAAAAAGATCTTGTTGTTGAAAGTAAAGATGTGAGTCTGCTAGACAGGCAAATGAATGATGAAAACGATATGTTTAAGACAGGCGAAAATGTAGAAGTCCTGTTGTTGACAGGATGGAGGCAAGACGCCTGTTAAGACAGGCACAACAGACTTGTGGAAACCCGTTGAGACAGGCAAAGGGAAAGGAAAGTGATCTATTTAAAACAGGCGAAGTAAAAAGAAGGAAACCTGTTAAGACAGGATAAATGTAGATGGGCTCCTGTTATTGACAGGAGAGAAATGAGCCTGTTAGGATAAGCAGGAATCATGTAGGGGTCCCGTTGTTGACAGGATGGAATAAAGATAGATACTTGTTAAAATGGGTGCGGTAAAATGACAGCTTGTGGATGTGGGTGAAAGGACGACCTGTCTGGACAGGTATGGGAAATAATCTTGATGTGCTCTGGGGTGGCACGTGAAGAGGGATTATGGACTTCTTCATTAGCTACCCCGGACAACTTTATTTTGAAAAGTGTTTTTCTTGAATAAAAAAAAAACTGCTTGAACTTGAAGGTTTTTAGGCACAATTATTTTCTTGAAGAGACTTGGTCAACCATTTTGCCCCAGTTTAGAAGATAATTGATGGGTGTCTTGATTTGAAGGGAATTTAGGCAAGTATTTGCCCTAGTTTAAGCCTCGATGAGATTGAGGATGAGCTTGACTCGAATTTTTCTAGACAACTTTGCCCCATTGAACTTGATTGGAGTTGAGGAATTGAGGATTTCCACAACTTGGATGTCCTTGGGCAAATGTTTGCCCTAGTTTTATTTTTGAATTTAAATCTTTCTTGGTAAATGTTTGCCCCAGTTTGGGCTCGATCCAGAGTCTGAGAATGACCATAATTTGAACTTTTATGGGCAAGCGTCTGCCCCTGTTTGAACTTGATTTTGAGGGTGACCTTCAAATTGAATTGTGTGGGTGAGCATTTTCCCTAGTTTGATTTTTCTGACGTTGAGGAATTGAGGATTGCCTCAACTTGAATTTTCTGGGCTAGTATTTGCCCCAATTTTGTTCTTGGTTCAGAATTTGAGGATGACCCCAAATTAAATTTTTGTGGGCAAGTGTTTGCCCCAGTTTGATCTTGAGCTCCTTTAATTATGATTGATTTGGACAGTTTTACCCAGGTCTTAATTACTTTTGAAAAATGGGTCATGCAATGCTTGAATAGAAAGATGCTTATATGCTATTTGAATAAATGCAGAATTTGTGACGTTATTTCGATGCTTGAAATAATTATTTGATGAAACAGATGCTAAATGCAAACTATGAAATGAAAATGTACTTGTTTCTCTTGATTTTTGATTTTTCTGACACATCCTTCCTCGACAACTCCATAGTGAGTGTGAAAAGAATCAAGAATCAGGACGAGTTGGACTGACTCAATTTCAGAGTTTTCTTGATCAATTCTGTAAATTTGCTTTTGTCGGGATCTTTGAGGCCCAACAGTGGTCAGTATTATTGAATAAGACATATTCCTTACGTCTTGATGGCGTTGTGGCTGGTAGAAAGATGAATCTTTGGGAAACAATCATATTGTGTTGCAATGGTTGAGGATTCATTCGACTTGTCATGACTTTTCAAAATTAATCTTTTTTATTTTTACATTTTTTTTCATCTCTTTTGGCATGTGCGCTATCAAGGTGTGCGAAGTGATTCTGGATGGTTAATGAAAAATATAGAGAAAGTTTGCAAAGGATGTTTGAGGTAGTGCTTGGAAGGAAAAAATGACAAAAGGTGTAGGTTTGATTGCCTAAATGGCACCTTTTGATGAAGAATGTCAGTGCTGATTTTCATAATTTTGATTGTCAAATTAGCCAAACTTGAGAAATGGAAAAAAATTTCCCCAGCTTTAGGAAGATATGAGGTGCAGAAATGTCATGTTGTCTTGGGATTCCTGGATTGACCTTAATTTTGCCTGAGTTGTTCTTTTGAGTTTTTAACCCAGCAGGTCTTTTGTTTCGCCCTGACTTTTTCCTAGGTCGCTCTTACGGGTTTTCAACCTAGCGGGCTTTTGTTTGATCGTGCCCTAACTTTTGCCTAGGTCTCTTTTTGAAGGTTATCAACCTAGCGGGTCTTCTGCTCGATAGTGCCCTAATTTTTGCCTAGGTCGTCATTGAGAGTTTTTCGACCTAGCGTGCTCTATTTGCTTGTGCCCTAACTTTTGCCTAGGTCATCTTTGAGAGTTTGTCGACCTAGCAGGCTTCCGTTTGCTTATGCCCTAATTTTTGCCTAGGTCGTCTTTGAGAGTTTGTCGACCTAGCGGGTTCTATTTGCTTGTGTCCTAACTTTTGCCTAGGTCATTAGGATTGTCGACCTAGCGGGATTTTATTTGCTTATGCCCTAATTTTTGCCTAGGTCGTCTTTGAGAGTTTGTCGACCTAGCGTGCTCTATTTGCTTATGCCCTAACATTTGCCTAGGTCATTAGGATTGTCGACCTAGCGGGCTTTTATATGATCCTGATTTTTGCCTGAATCGCTTTTGGAACCCAGCAAGATCTTTTCTGGCCATGACTTTGTCGATTCATCTTTTGAATTTTAACCCTACTTTTGCCTGGATTATTTTTTGGCTTTTAATCCAGCGGGCTTCTCTTCTTCTTGAATTTTATGCTTCGTCCTTGATTTTGCCTGGACTATTTTTTACTTTAATCCAACGGGCTTCTCTTCTTCTTGAATTTTATGTTTCGACCTTGATTTTTCCTGGATTATTTTTACTTTAATCTAGCGGGTATTCTCCTTTTTCTTGAATTTTATGTAATCAGATATCGACCTTACCGGGATCATTTTGGGCTTCCAATTCAGCGGATCTTTTCTTGCATCCCTGATTTTGCCTGGATTTAAACTTGGTTCCAGCGGGATATTTTTATTTTGAATGGTGATGTAGAATCCCTGGTTGTTTATCCTGCTTCCTCATTGGGCTTTTCTCTTTTAGCTTGATTAATTTGACGTTCAAGATTACTTATTTCAACACTGGCATCCTCACCAATTGGTATTTATTGTTTCGATGTAGGAATAGGAAATAGGTTGAGTGATGAAAAGGATGATAAATTTTAGAAGTAAAGTCAAAATGTAAAGCATGTGGTCAAGAAACATAAAAATGTAATTTTTGTATTATTCATTGAGATTTATTTACAAAATATTGATTTTGAAAAGTACGACAATTTTGGATGAGTATCCTTGATAGCTTGATTTGTACAATGCAACATGTCGTGCTTCTCCCATCTTTTCAACTGGTCGACGGGCTCTCGTGATTTGGCAACAGATTGTTTTCTGTATTAGGAGCAAGCCTCCCAAAATCCAGCCACTTTGCATCAATCAAGTTTTATACTTTACGCTTCAGTGCTAGGCAATCCTATGTGGAATGACCAATGAATCTTGCATGGTAATCCCATCTGGTGTTTGCATCATACCATTTAGGATATGGTGGCTCTTGAGGTTTCAAAGGATAAGGAGCAACCAGCGAGTTCTGAATCAGTCGTGGTAGTAACTCAGTGTAGGAGATTGGGATAGGGTCGAACTGGACAGGCTTCTTCTCCTTTTTCTGGCTTGGATTAGGGTTTTGGCTCGTGGTTTGTGTTCGGGCCGTATATGGTGCTGGTGGTCAGACTTGTGTCGGGTAATTGTAAGTAGGAGGGTATGGTGTTTGGTATGTGGTGGCGACATAAGGGTATGGTGTGTAAGGTTTGTATGGTGTATATGGTGGTGGTCGGGAGCCATTTGGACCATACTGTGCCATTTGAGGAATGTATTGGCCTTGATTAAAAGCCACATTGCAGGTCTCTCCTGTCTTTTTCTTCCCATACCCATTGGAAGCATTGACTGTGCCTGTAGGCTTTTGCGCGATCTTTCCACGGCGCATGCCACCTTCGATCCTTTCTCCAATGATGACGACATCGGAGAAGCTAGCGGTCACACTGCCTATCATCTTGTCATAGAAAGGATCTTGGAGTGTGTCCACGAACATGCTGACTAATTCCCTTTCGGATAAGGGAGGTTGTACTTGAGCGGCCAGCTCCCGCTAGCGTTGGACGTATTGCTTAAAAGTCTCATCCCCTTTCTTGACCATGTTTTGGAGTTGAGTCCGATCAGGGGCCATCTCCGTATTGTACTGATACTGTTTCGTGAAAGCCTCAGCAAGGTCTTTCCATGAACGGATGCGTGTCCGCTCTAGTTGAGTGTACTGGTTTGCGGCTGCCCCTGTTAAGCTGTCTTGAAAGAAATGGATAAGCAGCTTCTCATCGTAGGTACATGCAGACATCTTCCTACAGTACATAGTCAGATGTTTCTTTGGACAGTTGGTTCCTTGGTATTTCTCGAATTCAGGAACCTTGAATTTGGGAGGGATGACCACGTCGGGAACCAGGCACAGATCAGCTGCATCTTTGGCTTCATAAGCATTTCCCTCAATTGCCCGGATCCTGTCCTCTAGACCCTTCCATTTTTCTGTATCCTCAATTGAAGGATGGCTTGGGTATTCCTCAGGCATGTGGTGGGGATAAGAAGATGGTATGTATACAGGGCAAGGCCCTTGGGTGAACATAGGGTGCGTTCCCCCAACGGCTGCTTGGTAGGCTTGTGAGGTGGTGTTTGGCGATAGGTTATGTGTTTGAGTTTGTGTTTGGGCTTGTGTTTGGTTGTATGAGGGTGCATGCCCATGAGGAAACCCATGATGAACTCCTTCAGTTGGCGGAGGCATAGTTGATGGCGGAGTGAAGCCCGAAGGGTATGATGGGTCAGTTGGTTCTTTCGGCAAGGATTCCGTCGCCTCCTTTTGTTTTGACAATTGGATGGTCTCTATTAGCTTGGCCATCTGCTCTTTCAGTGATTGTACCTCATTTCTCAACTCCTCATTTTGTCTTTCCAGCTCGTCAATGATTCTTGATTGCGTTCGGGTCCTATAAGGATGTCGAGAAAGCTGTGTTTCTCCAATTTTCTGGTGAAGTTAAAAATTAATTTTTGAGAAATAATTTGAATGCAACAAAACTTGAATGATAAAGATTTTGATGCACAATGAGTGTGAATGTGTAGAATTATTTTTGAAATCTCTCTTTTTTTTATAGATCTATGAATGAATGAATGAATGAATGAATCAATGCTATGTGCAAATAATTTTAAGATTTTTGAAGTTTGACTATTTGAAAATAAATCAGAGTTGTTTTATTTATTCATCCTTGATTTTTAACAACTTTATGTTTTTAGGAGTTTTGACATTTTTTATTTTGCTAGAAAAACCTCTAGTTTTGTTTGAAGATTTTTTTATCTTTACTGAAATCTTTCTAAAAAACGTTCTTTAGGTTTTCGAAATTTCGTTTTCTCTCCTATTGAATCCTTTTATATTTTCAGTATTTTCAAAAGATTATTTTCCTAATTTTCCTATTTCTCAAACTTCCTTTTTTAAGTTTGCTTTGGAGTCTTTTCAATATTTTCAAAATATTTTTTTTAATGTTCCTAGGATATTTTGGTTTCCTTGATTTTTTATCTTGATTTGATTTTTGTATCTTTAATTATAGCCTTCAAATCCCTTGTATCTTGAAAGGGGTGTGTGTGCCCTCTGTGCTTCTTATGCGGGTTACCTGTCCTAAGGATCTATGTCCTTTCATATGAACATCTCGAGGGTGGTTTGTAATCCTGGGGTGTAGAGGTCACTAGAGCCAAGTTCCAGTCCATAATGTTTGCCACAACAGTAGAAGTAGCCACTAGTTGTGGGGCATTTATGAATAGGACGCACTCTAGCTAGGAGTTTCATGATAGCCACACAGAACGTAGGCCCTAGCGTGACACCACTAGATCCCTCTATCCTAGGTAGCACTCAAACTCGGGTATAGGGCCCCACTCATGATGGAATGCATATGCAAAGTGTGGAGGGCACACAATATTATTGGGATACCTGCAATTGGAGAACTTGCACAGATATATAGCAATTTATTGTTTGTCTATCCTAGGGTGTAGAAAGAGTAAACAATAAAACAGGAATAAATCAACAAATAAATAACATGTGATGATTAAATCATGTACATAAATAGGAAAGGGATCAAATGTAAAACACACTCAAATAAACGGGTTTGACTCTCTAAGTATCCCCAGTGGAGTCGCCATCTGTCGCAACCGTAATTTCGACGAGACGACAAACTCGCTAAAATTTTGAAAATAAATAATTGATGATGTGGAGCCGCCACCAAATTTTTGTTTAAGGGAAAAAGATTTGGAAAAACCCTGACTCGAGAACGAGCTTCTAAGTTCGGGAGTCGGTTACAAGTAGGGAAGGTGTCAGGCACCCTACTCGCCCGTTCTGAAGAACGGTACCCTTAAACTGAGTGTGTGATTATTTGAAAATGGTTTGATCCCTTTAATTAGAGTGAAAATAAATACTGATGGAGGTTAGCCTGACAGGACTTGATCCTGCTCCTACGTATTCCCCGGTGCAATGGAAAACTCAAGGCTTACGTAGTTCTGGTTATGAAGGCTTGACCTTCAAAACTGCTTGAGAAAAGATTATTTGGTTTGTGAAGGCTTGACCTTCGAAAATGCTTGAGAAAAGATTATTTTAAAGATCTTGTTTTAAGAAAGTTTTATCTTTGGGAGGGATTTTTGGCCCACTCATGCACAAGGCCCGAGGCGGCTAAGGCAGCACGGGGACCTATACGAACTACTAAATGTTGAACAACAGGTAAACCGCCAGTTACTAAATGTTGAACAGCAGGTAAACCGCCAGTTACTAAATGTTGAACAGCAGGTAAACCGTCAGTTCACCATTTAGAGCCCATTGCGTGAGACCTATAATCCCAAAATATTAAAAAAGATTTTTAAATCTTGAAGAAGACCTCAAGTCCACTCATGCACAAGGCCCGAGGCGGCTAAGGCATCACGGGAACCTATATGAACTACTAAATGTTGAGCAGCTGGTAGACCGCCAGCTTCCCATTTAGAGTCCATTGCGTGAGACTTAAAGATCCCAAAATATTAGAAAAAGAGATTTTTAAATTTTCAAAAACAAAAAAATACTATGCAATCGATGTAGGTCTTTGAATAAAAGAAAGCTCAAATTAAGTGGAAAGAATTTCATCTTAGATTTTTGAGGCAATTGAGGTTTAATGTAATTATTTTGGCGTAATTTTGCAATTATGAAAATTTAGGATGATTTGGTAATTTAGAAATTTTTATGAATTTATTTGAAAATCTTATAAGTTTATTTAGGAATTTTAGAATTTTTGCTAATTTCTGGAATTTCTGGAATTTTTTGATTAATTTTTGAATTTCTGAAATTTTTTATTAATTTTGAATTTCTGGAATTTTTTATTAATTTTTGAATTTCTGGATTTTTTTATTAATTTTTGAATTTCTGGAATTTTTTTATTAAATTTTGAATTTTTGGAATTTTTTATTAATTTCTTAATTTTAGGGATAGAATAGGGATTTTGTGAAAAGATCAAGGGACATGAAGGTAATTTGACATATTTGGGGACAAATAAGGAATTAAGTGAATTGTCTAATATTGCATGGGCCTAAATTCGTTTTTTTCTTTTTAGCTATGAGAAATGCTCGGTGGCCCACCCATTTAATTGAATGCAATTGCTTTACACGTCAATTTTCTAAATCGGTCTAGGTAGTATATTGTACCCTCTCCCCTCTTTTGAAATACTATAAATTGCCCACTAGGATATAGCCAGCAAGGATGCAACGTCTTAAATTTGGAGTTTGGCCAAATCAGGCTACGAACTTGACTTCTACAGAGTCATGGCGAGGCCAATGAACATCTTCAAGATTACATTACATTCCACATCAATTTACGCATCGATAATTTAGTGACCAAAGTTTAACCAATCAAAATTTATGTAGAGTAAATGATAGAGAGGATCAAGAAGTGAGGTTTCAGCCAAACCATATGTCAACTATTTATCGATCAATAACTAAGATTGTCATGCAAGATTTCAATACTTCAGATCTTTATGGAATTCTTCTCTACTTTAATTGTGCATTAAATTAACCGATGCAATATCCTAATTCCAGGCAAAGAGGCAACCAACTTATATGAACAATGCCCTGCTGGTACTAGGCGAGATCACTTTGGCTGATTCCTCCTCCTGGCGAAATGTTACCCTCAATTCTTTAATCTTCTCTCCCAACTCTCCACAGCTTTTCTTTTGCAATTTGTGCCAGCTCTCTTCTTTTTCTTTGGATCTTTTCTCTGCACCCCCCTCCAACTTTTTCTCCGGATTTTATATGTGAACTCCCCTCCAACTTTCCTTCCTCGGAGCGTGCTTACTTTTCTTATTTTAAATTAATTTTGTTTGTTTTATTATTATATATATCTTTTCTTATTTTTCTATTCGTTGTGTTATTATTATTTTTTTTATCTTTTCTGGTTTAAAAGTTTTGCTATTACTATTTTTAATTTTCCATTCTTTATTGTTTTTATTAATTTTTATTAATTCTCTTTTTTTTTCTCTCTTTCTTTTTGACTTTGCCTTTTTCTTACTTTTTCAGAATTTTTATTTGTATATTGTTTTTATTTTCTTTTTTCAGATTTAAAAAAAATTTAATTAATATTTTTTCTTTTCTTTCATTTTTTTGATTTTGATTTATATTTTTGCAATCTTTTAATTATTTTCCATTTATCTGTTTTATTATTATTTTTATAATTTTAATTTTATTTTCCAGATTTTTAATTTTTTTCTTTTCAGATTTTGAGTTTTTATTTTTTTATTTAGTATTTTCAATTTGAACTTCTTGGAACTTTTAATTTCAGATTATCTGTTAATTACCTTAAAATGGGTCTCGGACATAATTGGATGTTTACAAATGTCATGCACGCATAGCACCCAGTTCATTCATCAGCACATAATCATTTAAGCACAACATGGAACCATGTATACATAAACAAGTTATCATATCATTCAAGAGATCACATAACAATTTAAATATAAGGAGTCATACTCAAAAATAGTCATAATAACTAATATTTACCCAAAAGTTTACATAGTGAGTGAAAACTTTTACTTGAGCAAGGTCCTTATAATTTTGGAAAACATGCATTCTTTTTCTAAAATTATCTCAAGTTGACCTTATTCTTTATAATTTAAGATAAGTTTCTCAAGGGAAATCAACACCACTCAACCTTTTTAAGTTTATCTTGTCCTTTCCTTTTATGAAATTTTTTATTGGTATTTTTCTTATCATTAAGTTTATATTGATCTAATGGTCTTTTCACCTTTCAAGTGGACTTTTTGTTCATCTAGACCTCATGATCATTTTTATTTCTCAAATCCATTCCTAAGAGAGATGAACATGTAAATTCTTATTCATTAAATTTTATTTATCCAATTCTAATCTCTCTTGGAAAAATGGTCTCTTCTAACCCTACAAAATTTTGTATTCATCTTTCTAAACTTTTATGGTCAAATTTTTAAATCCAAAGCTTAATGAGAATAATTATTTAACCCTTACCCATTAATTTATTTTAATAGTTTGATTACTAATTTAGGTTAAATTATTCATATATTAGCTCACTAAGTTATGTCCATTTGTTTGGAATCTTTTTTGTAACTTCAATTACCTAGTGATCTTAATTTAATAAATTTTTAACTTTTTATTACTATTTTTCCAAATGTATGATCGAATGGCCAATATTACCTTCCTAAGATCACTTAATTTATTTTTCTTATCTCTAAAGGTTGTTTCTTTTAAGACCTTGCCTTGGGTTGTTAAATTAATTAGTCTTACAAATTTCTCAACTTTTTCTTTCTTAATCTTGAAGTTTTGGTTGAATGATCATTCTTATTCAATAAGGTATTTGAATTTTTTTTTTCTTGTTCTATGGGCATGTTCTTTAGGCTAAAACTTGTAAAATGTTTGTGTTTTCACATCCTAATAAATTTTAAGTCATTATTTTCTCATTATTAGTGTACTTGATCGAATGACCATTTTGTGTCCAAGATGATATTTTTATCACTTTTCTACTAACATAGTACCTAGATCTAAAGTCTAATCACTTAGTGAATGAGTTTAAATTCAACCAAGTCCTTATCCTTCGTCCATGGTCATCGTCCTTGTAAAACTTGAAACTTTCCTTATACTTTCCAAGTCTATAAGTTCTTTTCTTAGTCTTTTGGTCATAAAGATCTAACCTTTATGGTTAAATTTTAAATTGTATCACTTCCATTTAAAGATTTTAAGATCATGACCAACATAATCTATATATAATATTTTTAAGTTTTAAAGTTTAAATTTTAAATTTTGGCTTTTTTATGAAAAACGAACAAGTTTGTACTTTTGGAAGAAATATGATAACACATAATTATTTTAAACTCAAATAAGACAAGATATTCAAGATTTTCTCAAATCTCTAAATTTACCATCTTTTGAGCATATTTCAAGACTTAGTCAAAACTTCTTAAATCTGTTCAAAAATTATAAAAATTATTTTCATGAATATTTAAGTTTAACCAATTAAAATGCTTAAGGAGTTTCGATAAGTACTTTAAATCATTAAAGATTCATTTTGTGTTCTTAAAAATTAATTTAAAAGTAAGAAATACTTATTTTAAGAGATTAGGGAAATTTTAAACCAAGCAATACTCAAAGATGTTAAATCTTGAAGTTTAGAGAAAGATCCACAAATATGAAAATGATTACGCAAGAATACTTAACAAAAGTACTTCGGAAATTTTTAGAGTAGAACATCTTACTTGTTGAAGTTAGAATTTATGTTTGGTAGGTTTTAGTGATGAAGATACACCTCCTTGATGGTCCCACATGGAAATTTTATCAAAATAAAGAAGTCTTGCTTACTTAGTGTTTAAGTTTAAGCTTCAAAGATGAAAGTTTAAACTTGGTAAAGTTTTGGTTTAAGGAAGATTGAAGATGAAAGCTTGATTCTTTTGGGACTTAGTTGAATGTTTAGATGAGTATTTTTAGAGATAAAAAAGATGAGTATTTTTAGAGATAAAAAAGATGAATTTTACCTCTTAGTAAATTCGGCCTCCATGGTTATCTAGTGATTAAATTTTAAACCAAAAGTAAATTAATTATTTCATTTATAATTTTATATTTCTAAAATTAATTGTAAAGAATGCATCCTAGTCTTCTAATGTTAACCATGATTATATTAATCTAACCATGATTCCATATAGCCTAACAATAGTTAGATTTTAACCTAACTAAGGTTAAGTAACTTAATCATGATTAATTTTCTCTTTCTTCATTAAGTTTTTATCCTTTAGTGATTAAATGGTCCTATAACTCAGCCTCCTCCTTAATGGCACGACTTTATACTCCATAAATCTCATAGAAACGTGTGATCAAAGATAAGTATGAGCTATAGGTCTCTGCCAACAGTTTCTGATCTTCTTGGACCATCAGAAATATTTTGGTTATTTTTTTTAAAAAAATTGAAAAAGTTTCTTAACCTTATTTCTAAAGCTTCAATTCCTTAATTAATCCTTCCTGATTCATTTTTTTGTCATTTACTTATTTTGTAGGACAATTTAACTCTTACATGAAACTAAGATTCTTTAAGTTTTCTAGATTTTCACCGTAAAAATTCTATTTTGTATCTATCACTAATTTATTTCAATAGTATTGTAGTAATATTTTATTTTATATTTTGTAAGGTTTTCTAAGCTCTTTTCTTAAATTATTTATATTTTATATGTTGTTATTTTTAACCCAATAATATATTTTTTATTTTTTAAAATATTTTTAATTTTTTAAAATATTTTATATTTTATATTTTATATTTTTATTTAATTTATAAATCACACATAAACAAAGTAGAGAAATGTTGAGATATTACGTATTATTTCTAATTAGCATAAAGATTAATCTATCCTTTGTTTGAGTTAATAATATTATGAATACAAAGGGATAATGTTGATCTCAGACTTTTTTCTATGTTCCGTTTTCTTACTTACTTATCACCATAAAACCAATAAAAATAATAAAATAAAATAAAGAGTAGACACTAAACATCAATAAAATTATAAAGACTATTAAAAGAATAAGCAAGGTTAATAAAAATATTTAAATAACAACAATATAAAGGAAAACGGTAACTGGCAAATAGACAAAAAAAAATTATAACATCCGACAATAATAAATAATAAAATAACAAGCTATAACAGAAAACAATAATAATATTAAAAACTTATAGATACATGATGGAAAAGATAAGATTAATAGAAAAATAAATATATTTAAATTGATCAGAATTCAGAATAAATAAATAAACTAAATAATATAAGAATATCTTATTTTATATTTTAACTTTATTATTTTTTTCTATTTTATTCTTATAACCTTAAAAATAAGAAAAGGAAATAAAGGTGACGTGGTTTTTAAGAATGAAATCGGCCCGGTGAAAAGCATTAGGAGTGAATCTATTTGCTATATTCAATGAATACTTCCAAAAGCACGGCTCAAGTATTATAAATATACTTCCATCTAGTTATATAATATTAGGAAAAATAAAAGAAAAATAATAAAAAGACAGACAAAGGTATAAGGACTCTGAAACTATTAAAGTACAAGATAATACTGCAATGCGATACTGCATTGACAATAAAGAGAAAGTATAAGGAAAAAGATAAAAATAGAAATAAGGAAAAGTTAAATTATTTTGAGATGATGAAAAAAATCAAAAAACAAAGGCACATAATTTGAAAAGGAGGTTTGTCGAGATCAGAACACAAGGCTTCAAGGAGAGTTTGGGGCATATATATGAATATGTATGATAGTTTGGTTTGTAGAGTGGAGAGACAAAAACCATGTGAAGCTGGAGAGATGAAGAGGCAAGAACATTGGTTCCTTGAAATTATTTTTCATTATTTCTTTTCTATTTGTTGAGTTGTACATATTTTTTTTATGTTATTTTAAATTCTTTGATTGTATTTTGAACTTGTAAAACTCTATTTCATTGGGTTTGGTTTACCTATTATTTCTCTAGAATGAAGCAGTGTTCCAAAGCATAAAAAATGTGTGTGATGACTAAACAAAATAAAAAAGAGCAATTAATTTATTGAAAAAAAGGAAGAAAGATTTGTTTAGGTAAGATGATAAACTACAATTAACTGAAATTTAATCTTTTTTATCTGCTTTACTTGGTTGTTTCTACCTGCTCCACAAGCTTCAAATATCCTTCTCACATTAAATTGTGTCAATTTTTTCTCTCTGCAGAATGTCTCCCTCTTTTTTTGTTTTTTTTTTATAAAAACTATTTTAAATATTATTCTTTCCTTTCACTTGCTTAGTTAACCTATATTTTTTGGGTAAATTTTCATCACCCCTTCCTATTGTGCATGCATTGTCTTTTCCTTCCTGTATGCAAATCTTCTGTAAATGCTCTGAAAATTTCTTTATGCCGCAAGCCTTTGAAATTTTTTAAGAGATCAAATTTTGACTTTTTTTATTATGCGTGATAACACAATTCTTCTCCTTCATTTTGCATAGTTTCTGTTTTGATTTTATATCGGATTAAATCCTTTATGAACTTTATCTCACGTTGGTGATTACAGAATATGTAAAAAGAAATCTGACTATTCCTCTACATGTTTCTTCTTCTTTTTGTTTTTATGTTTTTGATTAATTAAGAAGAAATTTTAAAATTTCCATTTTTGATCAAAAGGAACGCGTAAGACAATAGAGGTTATAGAAACGTAGAAGGAAAGGTAAAAAAAATATGTATAGAATTTGATATTGACACAGGAAGAGAAAGAGAGACACAAATAAGAACTAGAACTAACAACAGTAAGTCATTAGTTCTCCTCTTCGACTACACAATTGCTTCACCATGCTGATCACATTATTGAAAAATAAGTTTTTTTTAGGGTTATTTTTTAATAATTATATAAACTAACACAATATATTAAATTTTGATAGTTTACCATTTAAATAATTGTCACTAAATTGCTTCCAACGTATAATTTCTGATAAATATAAATTTATCAGAATAAGTCTAGTGAAAATTAAAATTATTACTATTTATTTTTCAAATCCATTACTGAAAAAAATTCCCTTTATAGTGTCATAATCATTATGATTTTATGGTCAAATAGAATATTATTATGACAAATTTTTTATATAGAGAAACTAATTCAAACTAATAAAATCAAAAAAATCCTTCTTCATTTCAAAATAAGGTGCATGATAGACAACCCTTAAGCATTAGTCAAAGTTCAAAGAATTAGATGTCAATCTGAAAGGTACTAAAAAAATCATTAAAATTAAATGGGACAAACTCAAGATGAATTTTCCAGTATTTTGTAAATCAAAGGATAACATATCCAAATCAATATTAATCCGACATGTGCACGGATGTGTTTATTATGAATAACATCTATCTATTTGTATGGTTCCTTAATTACAAAAATTGCAGATTAATCCTAATTTTAATTTTTATTTATACTTTTATAAATAATTTTTTATAAAAAAATATTATATTAATTGATTAAAATTAAAAAGAGAATAACTTTAGTGCATGGGTAGAAAATGGTGGACATGGAGAATGCAAAGAACCCGAAAGGCTATTGGACCCTTTTCTAGAAATTATCAAGGTACCAAAAGTGGTGATTAAGATTCTTCCATCACCAAAATTGCACCAAGACGGATTTTGAATAATTCAAGCATCCTCCACGAGTTTGTTAGGGACCGATGAGTCATTCCATTAAGGATTAACGATAACAGTAAAATTTCATTATAATGATCATTATCAATTATGTTAGTTCCGATAGTTTCCAATTCGTTTTGGTTACTATAATTTGGGCAACCTCCGTGGTTCTTGTTTTTCGATATAAGATGGCCGAGCTCAGTGAAGAGGGAAAGACTAGGACAGTTACTAGGTTAAAACTAAAAGGTATTAAAATTATTAATAGATTGAAAATATAATAGTTTTTTTTTTTATAATAATATAGAATTTGGTAAAAAAATAAATTCTTCTTTAACTTATTAAATTTTGTAAAAGATATCTCTTAGTTAAAAATACCTTTTTGTTAATACACACTTAAGTCTACCATTCAAATAACTATTTTTCGCCAACAACATTTGAGTTAGCATGTTAAATATTAGTAGGATATGAGTAGATATTAAAACAACATTGTTTTGCATTTAAATAAATATGTTGGCATTGATGGTCCAAAACAATGAGGTGTGAGTCATATGTTCTCATGTAAATTAGTTTTAAAAAATGTAAAATATTTTAAATTCATCACTAGTTCCCCATAATACCTTCTTCATATTTAAGATAAAATTTTATTTATTTTATCTGTATAAATCAACATGTAATTGTTTTAAGAACCATCTTTAATTGTCCTTATTTTCAATATCAACAACAACATAAGCTATAACTTGTATTTTCTGTTTGTTCTTAAACACTTTTTTATATGTGTGCTTTGATTTGAAGGTTTTAATTTAAAAATAATATTTAAAATTATTGTAAGCATAGTACCATAGATCACAGATGGTGCAGATGGGTGAATTTCAGGACATTCCAGGATATGTTGATAAAGATTGAAAGAAGTAACTTTATGATCATTGGATCGTAGCTGAGGTTTGAGAGATTAATCTCGTTAATTTAACTATGGATGAAAAACATCAACATGAGGTTTGAGAGATTAATCTCGTTAATTTAACTATGAATGAAAAACATCAACATTTTAAAGTATTAGATGCAAAACATCATTTTAATGTCATCTCATGTCCTACGTAACATTTAATATGTTAATTCAGATAGAAAGTACATCAAAAAAAAATTTAACTAGAAAATAAACATGAAAAATTTAATAAATCATAATAAATATATATATATATAATTTTTGTAATTAGGGAATTCAAAAAGCAAGACACAAATAAGGCTGATTCGGACCCTATTAAATGCAGTCATGCACATGTTCGATTAACATTAATTTAAATACGCCACTATTAAGTGAAATACACCACAATGAACCTTGCCTCTTCATATATAGGAAATTCATCTTTTTTTCTTATGTGTTTTAATGTACAGTTCACCTCAATCGACCGCACGTATAAGCTATACATGGTTGATGTAATTTCAAATGAACAATAAATTTAATCAACCATTAATAGCAATAATAGATGACAAATTATTTTCCATTTTCCATATCTTCTAAGTAAAAGTTTAGATTCACTGATATATAGCATCGTTTGTTTTTGTTTTTTGTTTTACTTCAACATTTTTTTTTGACGTTGCTGTGACATGAGCAAGTTATTAATTAATTAAAAAATAAAATAATATAAATAATTTTTATTTATTAAAATTATCTTATACTTAACCTACAAATGGTGACCATTGATTTTTGTAAACATGTCTGGAACATTTCCAATTAATTGTTCTTTTGACAAAAGACAGAAGCTTTAGTATACAAATTTAACTTTCTATTTTATTTTTATTTTTTGTTTTTACTTTGTTCACATACTAAGGTAACAATTACGATTAATAATTGATTCTAAAATTATAAAATGAAATAGATTTTATTAAAAAAAATAAAATATTAATATTTTAAAATTATAGTTCCATACTTTATATCTTTATAAAATTTCCATTATTTTTCAAGTAGCAAACTATAAATTTAAAAGATACAGATTCACTCACAAACACATAGTCAGGTCACACTTGATAAGCATGTATCTATTTAAACATACCAGGTGAAATCATTTAGGATGTATAAAAACAGGTTTATGCATATATCATTAAAATGTTAAAACAAACCTTCTTCTTGTATGATCTCAATACTTTTGACCAAGTGTCGAAGTTAAGAAAATAATTAGTATCATTCTATTTATTTTAATATGAACGATATAAATATATTATTAAAAATTTAACTTAAATTACATAATTAATGAAAATATTTGTATAATAAATATTAAAATTTTATTAAAATTCTTTATATCTATTTTTAATGTTTATATAAATTAAATAAAAAATCCAAAAATAACCTTCAGAAGAAAAATATAAGTGTTCGAATACATAAGTCAAACATAAAATAAGGTTTTGTTAACATTAGTTTTTAGAAGAGATTTTATGTACTTTGTTTCTTATTTTTTTTTACATCTGTTGTCTAAAATTATTTCATACAAGTTAAGGTTTAGTTGAGTGAGTTTTTAGTTTTTTATTTTTAAATTAATTTTAAAAATAAAATTTATTAAAAAAATAATTTTAAATTAATTTTTATAGATTTTTAAAATAATTTAAATTTAATTTTTAAAATAAAAAAATAAATTTTTAAAATTTTAAATATTTTTACTTTTAATTCTAGGGAACTATATCACCACTTTACTTATAATTATTTTCACCATCATGATTATCATCATCAACCGCAATCAACATTATTATCATTATCACTATCATTATGATAATAATAATAATAATAATTTTTATTATTTTGATAAATTATAATTTTTAACTTTTTATATATTTTTTATAAATTTATAATAAAATAAATGATACTGTTCATATATAAATTATATTTAATTTAAAATATTATATTCTATATATTATTTTATATATTAATAATATAAAAATATAAAATTATATAATTAAAGAATATTTTTATATTATAATCATAAATATTGATATACTCATAATAATAATAATTCTAATAATAATTTAATTTTAATTTTTTAAATTTTATTATTTTAATTAATTTAATTTTTTTGCATTAAAAATAAATAATATTATTTTATATATAAATTATATTAAATTTATAATATTATAATATAATTTTATATTATATAATATTTTTAGAAAAATATTATAATATATATATTATTTATATAAAATAAATATTTAATATAATAAAAAATATTATAATAATAAAATATAAAGTTACTTATTTTATATTTAATTATTAAATAATATATAAAATAAAAATTTATATAATTTTATAATTATATTTTAATTATAACCAACATTATCATTGATTCAGAAACATTATTTTTAATGGTCATCACAACTATTATTATTATAATAATTATAATAATTATTATTTTTATTTTTTATTTTTTAAATTTTATTATTAAAATAAATTTTTTTTATTTTTAAATTAATATTTTTTATTTATCTATTTCTTAACATTAATAATAAAATAATAGGAAAGAGTAACTTGAATTATTTTTGTAACTAATTTTAAAAATTAAAATTAAAAACTTAAAATTAAAAATGAATTTAATTTTTAAAATTTTTAAAACTAAAAACTAAAAATCATCCAAAATAAAAGCTTAAAAAAGATAATTCATATTTTTTTAGAAAAAATTATTATATAGTTTTTTATTATATCAATATTTTTTTGTTATCTTAATAAAAAATATTTATAAAAAAGAAAATCAATAAACGGTACTTTAAATTTTTAAATGATAAATGAATAAAATAATAATTAAAAAAATATGAAAAATACAAAAAAAAGGAAATAATTAAAAATAGTACTCATTACGTTTTTTTATTAATCATTCAAGGTGTGTTTCAACAAATTAGAAAGCTAAATAATATTTTTATTTATATTTAAATTGTCTGGTGACTTTCTAATATGTCCTCAATTTTTCTCATTGATTAACTTCTTCTATCAATAATATTCTTGTACAATGGGCACAATAAAAAAAATATTATGTTAAACTTCAAAAATAGCAAATAAAAAGGAAATAATCATTTACAAAAACATATTGAAGAAATCACACAAAATTATAGTTAACATGCGTACTAATAATTCAGCCATTAATATGTATAGTTGATCTCATAAAGAATCAAGCAAAACATACAACAACGAACCCTGGCTTCTCGTTGATATAGGATATTCATTTTTTTCTTATGAATTTAAATATACAATTCACCTCAATCGAGGGTACATCCAAGCTATCCATGCTCCATATAATTTCAAATTAACAATAAAAATAATCAACCATTCAAATACCAATAATATGTGACAAATTATTTACCATGTTATGGTATCTTCTAGGCAAAAGTTTAGGTCCATTGGTTTATAGTATTGATCTTTCTTTTTACTTCAACATTCTTTCGTTATTTCGGTGACATGATAGCAAATTATTAATTAACAAGAAAGATAAAATAATAAAATTAATGATAATTTGTATTTATTAATACTACTTTATATCTATCCTTCAAATAATTGTGAACAAATGAGGATTGATCTTCGTAAATATCGTCAAGAGGAACATTAGCAAAATTGTTCTATTCATAATGAAGAGGTACAAGTTTTAGTCTACAATTTTAACTTTCTATTTATTGTACTTTGTTAATATAATAAGTTTAAATAGTTAAATAAAAATAAATTAAGTTAAGTTAAATTTTGATTATTTAATTTAGTTTATTTAAAAATTTTGTAATTTGAATCTAAATCTATTATTTATTATAAGTTTGATTGATTTAATCTGTTTTAAAATTTATTAAATCTACAAATTTGTTTAAAAATTTACAATTAGATATAGAAATAGATCGAACCAAATTAAAATGAGTGTTTAAGTTTTTCTGTTAAAAAATATTTAAGATCTGAGCTTAGGTCATAGATTTTTTTGGTTGTCAAGCTCCAACGTGTTTAAACCTTATAAACTTATTTAAAATCCTACAATACAAAAAAATCGATAAATAAATTTAAAATCTATATAAATGATTATTTAAAATGACTTAAACTTTAAAATAATAAGATAAAAAATTCATAAGTTTAACTATATAATTTTAGAACATAAAACACTAACTATATACAAATACAATGTCATATACAAAAAATATAACGCAGCATGTGGCATGCATACACGTATATATAAATTTAGATACATATAAAAATAAAAATAAAAATAAAAATATAAAATATTTATTTTAAAATTAAAATAACGTATGTAATTCTTATAATAAATATTAGAAAATTTCATAAATATAAAGTTTCTTTTATTTGAAATTAAAATTTTAATTTTTTAACAAATTATGTAAATATATTAAAATAAATATAATAAATATAAATATATAATATAGAAAGATAAATAGATTTATGCATAGATTAAATAGACTTTTTAATAAGTTTAAACCTGACTTGTTTATCTAAAAATACTTTTAATAAATCTGATTCTGCTCATTAAACAAATCGAACCAAGTTAAACTTTAAACAAACTGAATCGTAAGCTTAAACAAACCGAGTCGTAGGTCTTGTCATCAGCTGATTCATATTTTTATTTTTATTTACAATAAAAGACTAATAAATAAATTTAAAATTTATATAAATAATTAATTAAAAAAACTTATAAATTTAAAGCTTACAAAATAAAAAGATTATTAAATAGATTTACAATATATATATATAAACAAACCAGATTCTGTTTTGAGGATAAGAAAAAAAAACTACAAATTCTTTTGTTTAATATTAAAAATTAAAATATTAATTTTTAATAAATTATATAAATATATTAATATAATTTAATATAATATATTAAATAAATATAAATATATTAGGGCTGCAAGGCGTAATTCAACAAATTAGAAAGCTAAATAATATTTTTATTCATATTAAAATTATTAGGTCAATTTTTCTCATTTATTAACTTCTTTTATAATTAATATTCTTGCACAAAGGGCACAATAAAAAATATTATTTTAAACTTCTAACATAACAAATAAAATAATAATAAATAAATAAAAACTTTATTGAAAAACAAAACATTTATTACTACTTTTTTATGTTTCTTAATTAGTGGTAGTTTTTATTATTCTTAGAAAAACATTTGTTGTACCAGCACACAGTATTCATATATCAAGATACATTCAAATTTTTAAATTTTGCAACAGATAATCGTCACAAAATTTAAAGCCCTTAATATATTCAAGCATAGGTATTTATTATTCTTATTTTTAACCGTCTTCTTTCAAGCTGTTTTGGTGGCCCTGCAGGGTATTTATTATTTATTATATATATACATGCTCAGAATTAGAGTGCAATTGGTAATTAATTTCAAGCTAAAACAAATGAGAAATCAAGGCATCTCTTCTCTTCTCCTTGTTCTCACTCTCTCCTTAGTTTTGCTATGGTATATTAATTATAACAATTTACTATTACACATAGTTGTAAATTCGGTTATGTTAGTCAAATAGTGTTGCCATTGTGAATTTATATATGGGTTTTTGTTGATGCAGGACTGCAAATGGTTACGCAACAGTTGAGCATGGAGTTTCCAATGGTTACATAGGAAGAGGAAGGGATGTATGCAGCTATCAATGCAACCTAAAGTGTGAGGACAAGCATCAGGTTGGATCTTGCGACAAGAACCTACAATGCCATTGCCATATTCCCCCAAATTCTCCATCTCCTAAGTTTTTAATTTGAGTTGGATGTGTGTGCTTATGTCTCCTCCCTAGTTTCAGTGATAAATAAAATTATATAGATGTTCTTATTTAACATCAATCTTGAAGACCCACGAATCTTGTTCATTATGTTAAATTACAATTTTATAATTACTTACTGTTGATTGATTTTGAATATTCAAATTTAATTTATTTTAAAATTTTAAAACTTAATAAATTTTTTATTTGGGATAGATTTTTTTTTTAAAAAAAAAATTGATCTATTTTAAAATTTATCAAATCTATAAATTTGTTTAAAAATTTATAATATAAATAAACTTAAATTTTATAAGATAAAAATATCATTAAATAGGCTTAAAGTATATATACATATATATAAATTATTTAAATATGTTTATTATTTTATTTTGAGTATAAGAAAAAAATTATTTAAGATTATTTTTATTTGAAATGAATTTTTTTAATAAATTATGTAAATTTATTAATATTATATAAATATAATATATTAAAATAAATATAATAAATATATAATATATAACATATAAATATAAATAGATATTTCAATAAACTAAACAGATATTTTTATAAATCTAAATATAATTTGTTTAATTAAAAAAAATATTTAACAAACATAAATTTGTTTATTTATTAAATAAATCAAGTCAAACTAGGATAGAAACTGCTTGTAAAACTCCAACCTTTACTATATTTGCAAACACATGTTTCTAGAAAGATAAATGAAGGAAGATGAATTATCCATGCATTAAACACTAAAGAATAAAATCCTTAATAAGAAAATAAAATTAATTAGGATTAAGTTAATTTAACTACAGTTAGGTTAAATGTAACCATGGTTAATTTAATATAACCATGGTTAACCTTAGAAAATAAAATTGCATGATTTACCATTAATTTTAAAAATATAAAATTATAAGTGAAATGATTATTTTGCTTTTAATTAAAAATTAAATCCTGATATAATCATGAAGTGGCTAAATTTACTAAGGGTGATAGCCATCTTATTGTCTCAAAAAAACACTCTTTCAAACACTTAGGAAAAAATAAAATTTTCATCTTCAAACTTCCCTTAACCAAAATCTAGTCAAGTTTAAGCTTAAAATCTTGAAGTTTAAACTATAAAGCAAGTAAAAAAAAAAACATTTTATCCCTCCCAAGGATTTTTATTTTGGGACCACCAAGGGATTGCAGCATCTTCAAAAAATTCATCATGCACCTTTCCTAAGCTTCAAAAAAATTAGATGTTCTACCCTTAAATTTTTCTAAGTATTTTTCTAAATATTCTTGCATAATCTTCTTCATCTTTGTGAATCTTTTCTCTAAACTTCAAGATTTAACTTTCTTGAGTATTAATTTGTGTAAAACTTCCCCAAAATTTTTAAATAATTATTTTAAAATTGTAAATAATTTTTAAGAGTCTAAAATGAAGCTTTAATGATTTAAAATGTCTGTTAAAACTCTTTAAGCATTTTAATCATTTAAAAATCTTCTTGAAAATGATTTCTAGAAGTTTTGAGTAGATTTGAGAAGTTATAAATAAGTTTTGGAAGTATCTCTAGTGAGGATGAATTTATATATTTGATAAAATCTTGTCTTATTTGAGTTTAAAATGTTTATGTTGTTTTATTTATTCCAAGATTTCAAGCTTGCTACTTTTATCATACTATGTTAAAATTTTGATATTTAAAACTTAAAAGTATTAGATTTAAACTTTTATGGATATGATCCAGAAACTTTAAGAGTAACGCACATCATTTAAATTTGAAAACTAAAGATCGGACCTTTATGACAAAAAGATGAAGAAAAAGATTTATGGACCTAGAAAGTGAAAGAAAAATTTGAACTTTCACAACAATGACAAAGACCACGAATTATGGATAAACTTTGGTAAATACAAAGATAAAAATATATTTATTAAGCACCTTGATCCTAGATCCAAGAGTTAAAGAGAAAAAAATTGGTAAAAATGACATCTTGATGGCTAAGAATAATGAGACAAATATGACCATGATCCAAATAATAATAAGACAAGAATCTAAAATTTAATAAGACATGAAAATTAACCCCCTCTTAAATAATAACATAACATTTGTGCACAAGAAGATAGGAAGAATAAATTAAGAGATTTTGATGGACAAAAATTACCAATTTTAATTAGTTTAATTATCTAAACCATGATCTGTTAAGAAACAAATTTTAAAGGTAAGAAAAATAGGCTACAAAACCTTAACAATGACAATATGACCATTCAACCAAGTCTTGAAAAATTGGATAATAATGGTTAATAAATTCTAGATTAAAATTCATTAGGTGTTTTAGGATATAAAGATAATTTTAAATAAATAGATATAATTTTGTAGAAAAATATAAACAATTTAATCTAAATTAGTAATCAAGTTAGTAAAGTGAATTAATTGATAAAGATAAAAAAAATATATTTTCATTAGGCTTTGGACTCGAATTGTGACCATAAAAATTTAGAAAAATAAACACCAACCTTATTGAAGGTGGAAGAGACCATTTAATTAAAAAAAATTTAAATTAAATAAATAAAATTTAATAAATAAAAATTTACATATTCATCTTTCTTAAAAATAAATTTAAAAAATAGAATAATTATAAGATTTAGATCAACAAAAAATATGATGAACATAAGATTCTATTTTTTTTATAGTAACAAATATTATGAATATTAAATGATAATATTATATATGATTATATTATATTTTTATTTAAATTATAATTTTTTTATTTTTATTTTTTCTTATAGAAGTACTTGTGTTATCATTGAGATATATGAAGGTGGAAATTAAAAAATATTTAAAAAAAAAAATTTTAAAAATAAAGCTGATACCAATTTTATTTAAAGTAGAAAAAATTAAAAAAAAACATTTTATTATAAAATAAATTCAAGAGAAGAATGAAAATTGAATCTCATGACACCCCACTACATCTACCTTAAAGTGGTTGTCTTAGATGAATTTCTACAAATTAAAAAACAACGTTAACAGTATTTATTTCATCCATTTTAAAATAAAAATAATAATAGATTATTTGGATAAATAGATGATAAATAAAATAAATAAATAAAAATATTATAAAAATTAATTTCAATTTGAAAATTTAATTTTTGTTTTTGTGTTTTTTCTAGAGTAATAAAAAATTTAAAATTAAATCATTTTCTATAAAATAATTTACATTAATTGATTTTAACATAAAAAGGATATTATTATTATTTTAATAAAAAATTACATAACAAATTTAAGGTAACGTGAAATTATTTAACAAACATTTGATAATAATGAAGTAATATTTCATTTTTCATATGGACGTGTTTGTTCTGATGCTCAACAACTTTGGCATAATCATACTCAAGATCGTGCGGCCATGCCAAAGGCCTTGGGCCTAATTGTGCTGAGTTTTAGAAGAGTTTAATCTTAACCTTTAAGTGAACATTTTGATCATTTTTACCTTACGTATAAGTTCTGTACTTTGTGCAACCAGTCTGGAGATGATTAAGATCAACTAGATGAAATAATAAAAAAATATAAAATAATTTATTCTAATTTTTTATAAATAAATTAATAAAATAATAGTTTATCAAGTATATATTATTTAAAAGTTAAGTAAAAGCGAAAGACATAAAGAATAATAATTATGCTATCTTATTTTTTAAAAAACAAAAAAAGATAAGATAAAAAGTGTAAAAAATATATTTAACAAAAAATTAAAATAAATATTTAAATTATTCCAAAAAATTAATCAAGTAAATTATTTTAGTTCATCATCAAAATTAAATTTATAAAAAAAATATTTGAAAAACTTTAATATTAAAAAAATATAACTTCATGCATTAATTACAGGCAGAAAAGATGCCAACATCCTATTTATTCATTTTGAAGAATGGTAGGTATACTATGTTTAATGAGTAATTTTAATTTTTAAAAATTATTTGATTCATCGAATATAATAAAATACTTATATGATAATAAATATGTTTGTAAAAATAGACTGAAAAACCTCTAATTCTCCCTTGTTATGTATTTTTTTAATACAATAAAAAATTCAAGATAGAGTAGTTCTAAATACATTCAGAAAAATTTTAATTTTATATAACAAGTGAAAAATGAATTTAGAAAAAAGGAAATTTAAAAAAAAAGGTTTATTCAACTAACAAAAATAGATTTTGTTTCTTAAAAATAATGTAAAGATAAAAATTTTACAGTTTTTAAATAATGAAATATTTTTTAAAATTTTTAGATGATAAAATAATTAAGTACAAATTCATGTTGCATGTAATTTAAGAAAAGTAATGGTTTCTGATAAACTTTTACTAAACTTTGTTGCATGAATATTTCTTTAATATGAGTTTAAAAATAAATATTTTAAATTTATATATTTACATAATTTCAGGTCAGCTATAATTGTGTTATAAATCTTTAAATACTCTCCATATATGTGATGATAGATTATGTCACACATACATATTTAAGTTTATTACATCTAAAATTGAAAATATTTATTTAAAATGTATAAGACCGGTGAGAGTTGTATGATAATCTCTTATAATTTTTAAAATACAAAATATGATGAAACGTGTTATATATGTATATTTAATATTTGTTCTATAAAATTTTAAATTAAATTTTTTTAAAAAAATATAAAATGTAAGTTCATGTACAAAATATGGAGATATAAATTTAAATTAAAAAATAAATAAGTTTAAAAATAAATATTTTAAATTTACATATTTACATGATTTACAGGAAGTAATAGCTGTACGATATACTTTTAAAATTTTTAAAATATATGATAATACAAAGGCAAGATAGGTGACAGTTATACGGTAAATTTTTATAATTTTTAAAATACAAAATATAATTAAATATCTTAAACATGTAAATTTAAGATTTGTTGTATAAAATTTAGAATTAAAATTTTTTATAAAAGATATAAAGTGTAAGTTCATATAAAAATATATGGAGATATGAATTTTAATTAAAAAACATATAAATAAAATTACTTATATAAAGAGCGAAGATTGATTATGATGATTTAAGAATAATAATAAAAAAAAGTCGCATTGATTTTAGATTATGATAGCTTTAATCGTTATATTATTGTTATCCTTATTTTGTTTATATATTATTAATGTTAACAATTTTTTCTATTAATTTAAGAATATTGGATTCATTTAGAGAAAGTATGTCGGGCCATTATTATGGATTAAATATAATGGGTTTGAATGAACTGATAGTTCTTGATTTATTTTGAATGGACCACCGTAATTCCTATTTAAGCCCAAGTATCTTTAGTCTGAATAAATAACTTGATATTGGCCAATGATGTAATTTTTGAAAGGCACAAAGCCTGACATTTGATCTTCGGGCCTTATTTTAATTAAATAAATATTTAAAAACATATATGTATAAATAATTGGGCCTTACTTTTCGCACCCCTTTTTCCTTTTTGCACCCCCTCTAATTTTTTGAAATTTTTTTATTATTATTTTACCCTTCATATCTCCTTATCTCTTCCGAAAATTTTTTTTTCTTCCGTAAATATTTATGTTTTCCGCAAATTAATTTACGGAATGCATAAATGTATTCCGTAAATTAATTTGCGGAATGTAATTTTTTATGTTCCGCAAATTAGTTTACGGAACGTAGAAATGTAACCTTCCGTAAACTAGTTTGCGGAATATAAAAAATTACATTCCGTAAATTAATTTACGGAATACACTGATGCATTCCGTAAACTAATTTGCGGAAAGTGTTTAAAGTTCCGTAAACTAGTTTGCAGAGTATAAGTCCGCCGTTCGTCTTCTCTAATACTCCTCCGACGTCTCACGTTCGTTTTTTTTATTTTTTTTCTCCAACCAAAAGCAAAAGAAAAAACAGAAACCTAATATAGATTTAGTTAATAAGAAAAAAAGCATAACAATGGCGAAATGGAAGAAGAAATGAGAAAAAAAAAAAGACAGGAAGAGAAAGACGAAGGAGGAAGACGGGAAGAGGAAGGAGGAAGAAGAGAAAACAGGGGCAATTTTATCTTTTTCTGTGTATGGGGGTGTAAAAAGAAATTTAGGGGTGCAAAAAGCAATCCCCTAAATAATTTCATAACCCAAATATTAATTTATCATGTTGAAACCAATTCATTTCCCAACTGTTGGTCCTGTCTATGTAAATGGCCCAATACCCGTGTGAACAAGAAAAGGAAGGAAGTGTTGGCTGATTTACTAGAGTTGGGCTGAACATATGCGAATTGGGGCGTGATGTGCAATGGACCCACCAGATTTCATCTTCTGGCCCCAAATTAAATAAAAATATATGACGTATTATACCTTAATTAATATCAACTAATTAAATATTATCATATGTATTTATATATTTAACATAATAAAAATATTAATATTTGAGTATATTCTTTCATTTAGGATATGTTATTATGAAAAATTATTGTTTCATCCTTAAAATTTATTATTTGATCTTTTATTTCTATTTTTAATATATTTTATTTTTAAATAATTGATATAAATTTATTTAAAATATTTTATTTAAAAATTTAAATGCTTTTAGAAAAAATTAAAACTTTTGTTAATTAAATTATGTTCCAATATAAAATTTAATTTATTAAATAATTATTATAATTGATAGAATTTATTTCACACTCTGATTTGATAAATAATTTCTACAAACAAAATTAATATAAAAATTAATATTATAGTACTTTAAAAATTTAATAATACAAATCCAGATTTCAATTTTTATTAATAATGAAAATGAAAGATAATATTCTAATTTTGTAATTTTAAACTCATTTAAATATTGGATTATATTTTTTAAAATAATTATTGACTTTATTTTAGCTTAATAAATTGTCATATTACATATTATTGATTTCAATATTGTATTATATTTATTGTTAAAATAATTATTTATTTTAACTGAAAATTCGAAATAATATTATAAATTTATAAATTTTTAACAAAAATAAAATTTTTGATATTAATATTTTTTATTTTTATAAAATAATTTAAAAATTTTATATAAAATTATTTTGTGATATAAAATTATAATTAATTTATGAAATAAAAGATTAAAATTAAATTATAAAATATATATATATATATATGTTATTTGAATATTAAAATGAATGTAAGAAGAAACAAACCGGATTGTTGAAAGGAAATCACAAGTAAATTAATATTTTGTACAATTTAAACAACTTTGACGATAAATAAAACTTAATTTAAGGTTATTAACTATAATTTACTTTATCAGTTAATAATATTTTATTAATAGATATTATTTTAAATAGAACTAATTTTAAGTAAAATGTATAAATTATTTTTAATTTTATTCATAGAAAATAATTTATAAAACTGTTTTTTTAGAGTTAAATTTTTTTTAAATAATTATTAACTTAATTATTTTATAAATAAAATAAAAATCACAAAAAATATTATTTTATACATTTATTATACTATTCAATATGATATAAATGTTAATAATTTAAATTTTTTTAATTATTATAATAAATTAACCTAATAAGTTAATCAATATAGTAATTTAATTTTAAAATTAATTTAAATATTATAGATCATTTAGATAATAAGCTAATTTTAAATTTTTTGGTAAATATTTAAATTTTCATTTTACATATTATAGGTTTAGGGTTTTAAGTTAATTAAGGTAATAGGTTTAGGATTCTAAATTAATTAAAGTAATAGTTTAATTTAAGGTAATAAGTTCATTTAAAAATTATTTTAAATAATATATCAAATTAATGATTAAATTAAGTATTGCAATAATTTAATATAAATTTTAATTCAATAGATAATTAAGAGAATAAGTGAATTTTAAAATTTATTTATAATTTAATTTAAATAGTATGCGTAAATCAGAATATGTAAATTTAAAAATTAATGTAATTCAATAATTAAGATAATTTCTTTTACATATTATAGGTATTAGGTAATTAAAATAATAAGTTAATTTTAATTTAAATATTATAACTAATTTGGATAATAAGTCAATTTAAAATTTATTTTAAATATTATAGGTAAGAGAATAGGTAAAATTTCATTTACATATTATAGATTTAAAACTTGAAGTTAATTAAGGTAATAAGTTAATTTTAAATTTCACTTCAATATTTTGTCCAATTAAAATAGTAATGTATTTTAAATTTTAATTTAAAAATTATAGATAATTTTGACAATAAACTATTTAAAATTTTAAGTTTACTTAAAATTTAATTTAAATTATATATAATTAACATAACATAATTATGATAATAATTTAAAGTATAATTTAATTTAAATATAATAAATAATTAAGATAATAAGTTAATTTTAAAATAAATTTACTTATTATAGGAAATTAAGGTAATAAGTTAATTAAGATAATAATTAAATTTAAAATTTTATTTAAATATTTTAGGTAATAATTAAATAAAATTTAATTGAAAAAATAAATTAAATAATATATATTTATTTAAATAACATTATATTCATTTATTTTAAATTATATTAAACTATTTTTATTTACTTTTATAAAAATATAGTTTTTAAAGAACTAATGTGAAATAATAGTATTTTAAAGTCCTATAAATCAAACTTTTAAAAATATTAACTAAGATTTCACTGCATTAATTATAAAATTATATATAATATTATTTTATTGATTCAGCCAAAATTTAATATTCTTAAATTTACAAAAGTGACCAAACAAACACTTAATTAAAATAAAATATATTAATCATAATGCTAATAAATAAATAAATAAACATTAAAAAAATGAACATAAATAACGATGGAAATGTAAACATAAATTTTTTTCTATAAAAATTAATATATATATATATATATATATATATTTTAATTATAAAATAAAGATGGAATCTCACAATATAAAATATAAGCCCATAAAACAATTTGCAACAATATAATTTCAATATATTAAGAGCGTGAAATTACAAATATACTTATTTAGACATTTGGAGTGTTATTTGGACAGAACAACTTTCTATGTTAAGTATGGAAAGCATTTATTAATAATCATATTTTAAGTGGAACTTGAATCGTTCTCTAAATGTTAAGATAGTCACTTGAAAAGCGATTATCATAAATTGTTTACTAAATGACTCTTGAAGTGTAGTTCTATCTTAAACTATATTCCAAGAAAAACTTTGAGAAAAATAAGATTGAATCATTCTTTAAGTAAAAGTTATTTTTCCAAATTGAAGACAAGAATTACAATTGTATTCGTAACAGTGGTGCATCTTCTCACTTGTAATCTCTTTTGCTAGAAATATGTTTCTAGTCACTAAACTAGCATTATTAGAATCCCTAGGGTAGTGAAATTTTAATTCTTTTGCATTAATTTGTGCATTTTAAGTATGATGAGAAAATTATTGGTTTCATTAAGGACTACAAGCCTGTGTTTGATTTAGGTAAACTCCTCATGCTAGTATTTTCTATGCATATACCATCTTGAATTTATGTAGCTTCTACTTTTGCTTAGAAATACCTCTTCATTTTTTGTAACGTGCACTGATCATCGAAGAACATGTAAAAATCCTAAGAAAGAAAAGACCATTCGCATAAGTACATATTTTATTTATATTGGCTTTGAAATGAAACTGTTTAATTCATTGATAAAAAATAATTTTTTTTCCAATGAATTAGTTTTTATTATTGACGACTTAACCTTTTTTAGTGTATCATTTTGTATCGTGACATTTAAATCTTATAAACTAATTGTTTTTATTTTTTCATAAATTTTTCAATATTTTTTTTTTTTTACGGGATGTTGCTTATTGTCGCAACCGTAATTCCGACGAGACGACGAACTCGCTAAGATTTTGAAAAAAGATTTAATTAAGTGGAGTCGCCACCAAGTTTTTATTTAAGGGAAAAAGTTGGAAAAACCCTGACTCGAAGAAGAGATTTAGGTTCGGGAGTCGGTTACGAGTGGGGAAGGTGTTAGGCATCCCACTCGCCCGTTCCGAAGAACGGTACCCTTAAATTGAGTGTGTAAATTTTGAAAATGTTTATCCCTTAATTGATGTGAAGATAAATAGCTTGATGAAGGTTAGCCTAACAAGACTTGATCTTGCTCCTACGTATTCCCCGGTGCAATGGAAAACTCAACACTTACGTAGTTTTGGTTAAGAGACTTGATCTCTTGGAGAAGAAAAGAGTAATTTTAGGTAAAAATTTTAAATCCAACGTTTCTTAGGAAAGCGATGAATTTAGAAATGAACGTGCTCGCCAAATTCAAACCGTCGTAAGCCGTTTTTGAATTAGCACGGATTAGAACGCGAAACAGTAGAGAATGCTACTTGTTCACATTAGAACCCGTTGCACAGTTGAGGAGAGTTTAAAAAGGACATTTTTTTGAAAAAAGGAAGGAATTTTGAAAAAACAGACATGCTTGGATAATCCAAACCGTCGTAAGCCGTGTTTGAATTAGCATGAATTAGAACAAGGAGCAGTAGAGAACGCTACTTTCTCGCATTAGAATCTGTTGCACAGTTGAGGAGAAATTGAAAATAGAGATGAAGATGAACTCAAAAATTCGAGAAGAACCAAGAAAATTAAGCGGAATAAAAGCTAGATCTAACCTCCATTGATGTTCCTTATTCAATTGTCTACAATCCAGCTTAGGTCATAAGGTTCAAAGGTAAGAATTAAGTTTTTTTTTATTTGATTCAAGCATACACTTAACTCTTTAGGCTTAATGACTTAATCATGCATCACTTAAGCTAGACTTAGCATATAGGATGCATGCACATGGTCATGCACTCTTAGGAATTTTTTTCAAAGGAGGACATACAAACACAAACAAATCAGAAAGAAATACATATGGAAGGATGAACACATGAAAAATAATACCTAAACAAGATTAAAAGAACAAGATCTACAAAAGAACTTCAAAGACACAAGAGATTTTGGCGCCAAAATTTGAATTCAAATTCCAGAATTTTTCAAAAATATTTTTCCAGAGATCTAAAAAATTAAAACTGATCAATTGAAATATATGAATCATAGGAATCAAACAAAACAAGTTTGACAAAAATCAGACCAGAAATGAGCAAGTTATGCACAAAGCAAACAAGCTAGGTTCATTTGCGCACCAGGACGTAAAAACTTCATTTCAGATCCCAATTAGACAAATAATATCATTCCAGAAACTATAGAGAAATACGAAGAGAACGCAATAAAAATCACCAAAATCGGAGATCGTTTGACCGATCAAAAATGAAAACGAAAAACAAAGACGAAGATGAACTCAAAAATTTCGCGCCAAAATTTGAATGCAAATCTCAGAATTTTTTGAAAATATTTTTTGGTAGATATGAAAAATTAAAACAAAAAAATTGAAAGATATGGATCATAGGAATCAAATAAAACAAATTTGACAAAAATCAGACCAGAAATGAGCAAGGTATGCACAAATCAAACAAGCTAGGTTGATTTGCGCATTAGGACGAACATCCTTCAGTAATCAGGTCATAGAGACTTCATTTCAGATCCAAATTAGACAAATAATATCATTCCAGAAACTATAGATAAATAAGAAGAGAAAAAAACAAAAATCACTGAAATATAAGATCATTTGACTAATCAAAAATGAAAATGAAAACAGAGACAAAGATGAACATGGAAATCCGAAAAGATGCAAGAAAATTAAACGAAATGGAAGCAAGATCTAACCTCCATTGATGTTATTGAATGCCACTTGATAGCATCTTGGATGGTGATGAATAACTGGTTCCATGGAGGCCAAAGAGGTGCTCAATTGGATGTAGAATTCAAGAGTCTCTTTGGTGCTCTTCTTAGAAAAAATCTAAAAACCTCCTTTCAATGACTCAAAGTGCTCCTCTCTATCCCTTCTTAGAAATTCTGAAATTTTTTTAGAAATAAAGAATCCTCCCTTGAAAGTTTCTATTTATAGATAAAATTTTAAAAAAATAAATAAATAAAGGAAAAGTTTTTAGAAGTGAAGAAGTTTCTGCCTTTTATTTTCTAATTTTTCTCTTTTTTATTTTCTTTATTTTTATTTTTCTTTCATTTTATTTTTTCTCTAACTAATTCTTAACCGTCATTAACTAATCCAACTAACTTTCTAACTAAATTCTTAACTAAAAATTTATTTTTCTTTCATTTTCTTTTTTCTTTTTTCTCTAACTAATTCTTAACCGTCATTAACTAATCCAACTAACTTTCTAACTAAATTCTTAACTAAAAATTATTTTTCTTTCTTTTTCTATTCTTTTTTTTTATTTTTATTTTTAGACTAAAAAATAAAATGATTTATTTTGAATTTTAAATTTATCCTCGGACATAATTCAGTGTTCACACTTATTATGTTAAAGGAGACCTTAGAAAGGAAAGATTGGTAAAATTATTTTCACTTAGATGGTTTATGTACTTTCAAGCTTTAACTATTTACTTTTGGTTATATAGTATTTGGAGTGGAGAGAGTGTGAATTTGATGAAAAGGTTCTTGTAAACTTCTTCAAGGTGAGTTACATATGATCATCAAATTTTACTAGTGGAAAAAATAATTTTTACATCAATTATTTTGAACATTTTATATCAATTTTCGTAGCATTATAGATACAACCATTATAAAAAGTGGTGACTTTTTACATCAGTTGAACAACTTTTATAAAAAGTTAACTTTTCACATCGGTTATGAAATATACTACTGTAGAAAGTCAAGTTTCTACATCAGTTCATCCTGTAACCATTGTAAAAAGTTACCTTTTTAAATTGGATCATAAATCTATTGATGTAAAAAGTTAACTTTCTAAGCATGTTAACGGATGAACCAGTGTAAAAATTTGACTTTTTATAGCGGTTAAAGTACATGTGGAAACATATTCATATGAACTTTTTTATACTTGTGGAATGCTTACCTTTTAGCAGATGACAAACATTCATTACTCTATAATTAAAGAAGGCTTATTATATAAGAATAAAGACAATGAATAAGGGAGGGGTGAATTCCTCGTATTCAATCTCTTTTTTCGAAATTTGTCGAGCTCTTCCCTTTCCTTTGATCAATTTCCTCCAACAAGCTCTTGAAAGTCTTTGACTAAGCCTTCTCCCTGCTCTACTGGAAACTATCTAATATGATTCGAGTGCCTAAAATATAAATATAAGAAAAAAGGCAGAGGAAATGAAATCTCGATTTTGATTGAAGCCAATTCAACCACTTCGCCCCTATTCTTTCTCTAAAGTAAAGGTATCGACAGAAAGAAGTCCCTAGCTTCAAAAGTGGCAGCTAGAAATACAATAAATGATAAAAAAAAAACTTACACATCAATAATATCTTTTATATCTTTTTTCGGTTTATTCCAAGTAGAACATAGAAAGACAACAATGTTCTATTAGGAAAAAATACTTATTAATTGTCAATGAACCTTGCAAAATTTTAATAATAATTAGCCAAAATTATAAATATAATTTAAAATAACTTGTAAGTTTTGACTTACGAATGAAAATAAGGTGTCATGTAACATTATTTTTCATCCTCTAGTCTATTATGAATGTAATCTTGTATCTCTGCTGGCTTGTTCCCTATTCTTTGGATATGAACTGGGTCAAAAGAATCCATACAAGTCCAAGTTTCCTCTTTGGATGCAAAACTTTCACACTTTCAAAACTAATTCACTCACACTCTCTTTCTTCTCTTATTTTTCAAAGCACCACCATTTATAAAAATCGTACTCTTCCTCATCAATAGAGGCCAGTAACTAACTTTCTCATTCTCTCTCACAAACACAACAAAGTTCATAGTTACAGTGGAATATGGAAGGTTGGGACCCTCTGACCCAGGTAGAGCTTAAAGTAATGGTTTTTTATTTTTAACCATGTGAATCATGTTGCACACTTGAATTTTGATTTCCAATTAAAAAAAAATCCAAAATTGTTCATATTATAAATTAAGCTTAAAGAATATGAAAAATTAAGGATAACCAGACAAGAAACATGAGAAAATTTAGCTAGCATTGTAAGATAGCTTGACTATTTCATTGATAGCTAGTTTTGTAAATACTATTTCTATTTTAACTTTTTTTTATTATATTTTATTCAGTTTATATGCATGTTGTAAAGGTCACACTTGACTTTATAATAAAAAATCAAATAAATACAACTAAAGCAAACATACAGAAAGAATGACAGAATCATGATCTCATGCAAGCATCTTAATTTTATAAGTGACGAAAATTAAAATATTCATAAAAATTTAAAATATTGGCATTGACTTTGTATTAGGTAATATTAAAGGAAAAAATTTAATAAATAAAATGAAAGATACACAACTAACGTGGTTAGGTAGGTGCAGATTTGGATAAAAAATTCATCTTCAAGTTTACATAATAAAATTCTAAATAAAAATAATTAGTAAAGCATCCAAACTCTATAGTTTCAAAATTAACGTACAAATTTATCACCCCAAAAATGATAAATAAATTAAAAATCATTAATAACTAAAATTTATATGTAAATCAAGAGAATGGGATATTAGATTTTTTCCCTTAGGAAATACACATTTGTTTAAGTTGTTATTTCATACTCTTATCCACCTACCATTTCAAGCTAGACAAGAGGATAGTAAAATGAAGGTTGATTGATTGTATCATTATAGCTCATGACCCTTTAAATTTTGTGAAAGGTTAGAAAGTAGAATAATAATTAAACTAGAACTAGTGGTAGAACAATAATTTAGCTCTTGGTTTAGTACAATCCTTCATGAATGATCCCACTGTGATAAATAAATGTTTTTAAGGTATTGACTAGTAGTTTATTTCTTTTCTTGGGAAAGGACTACAAAAAAAACATGGGTACATAATGGAAAATTGATCCACCAAAATAAAATAATTTGAGTCTGTGATTAAAAATATTCTCAAAATCCTACTTGTAATTTTTTTAATATATTTTTCAGGTACCAATGGCCTAATTTGTTTGTGTCTCTCTAGTTAAATGAACTAAGTATTTTTCCTTCTACCTAATTTAGACCTACATGGGTAGAAAATATTACTTTTGCTTCCAAGCTACCAAAGATTGGCATAGTAATTAAAACTCAGTTTCTAACACATCTAATTAATTTATTGCAAATGATATGTCTAATCTAGGGTGATTCTGCTAGGGTAGTTCACTCTTTTTCAAATTTGATCAACATCCCAATTAAGTTTAGTCTATGTAAGTCAAATCTTCTGTTGCAAAAGAAAAACCAATTTTTTTAAAGTTATCGATTAGTTTTCCATGTTCTTGATATATTTATGGCCATCTCACATTCATATATAACATATGCGTTTATAGGTAATGATCCAAGTAAGTGGAAAATTTGTGTTTGAAAGTTCTAAGCAAACTTATCCATCAACTACTAAATTGTAAGTGACTTAAAATTTTCATAAATCTGCTAAATATTACTTTAAATGAAGTCAAGGACAATTACAATTTTAAGGCTAATGACTTAAAATGTTCTTAGTTAGTAAGACCCTTAATATGTAAACTTTAGGTGAAGTCAAGGTAATTACAATTCATAATGCATGTTGTTGAAGAAAGTTAAAAGATTCTATATCATGTGAATAGGTTTGAATTCCAATTTTTTGTCCGTCCCTTTTTGCCACGTACAATAATCAGTAAAAGCATAAAATAAAATAAGTAAAGATAATGAAAAAAAAGTATATAGGAGGCAAACCAAACTGAACACAACAGAGAACATACAAGTTTAAGCAACAGCAAACATAGGTAATAGAAGCCTAAATTGTTAAAACCCCTGTCTGAATTTAAGAAAGGAAACTAAAATACAAATGCAAGAGTAGAATAAGAGAGTGGTGCATGCTTTTTCAGATATCAGATTACCACAAATGGTAAGGGAAAATGCAATGAAAAAAGGTTCTCTTTATTTAGCAAAATTGATAATTTATTAGCTATAAAATAGAACCTTAAAATTTTTTAGAGAGGCTTTTTCTTAGGATTGGTTTTTGGCAGCTATTAATTCCTTGTTTTCCCTAAAAAAAGAAAACTAATCTTTGAAAGAAATTAATCTCTAAAAGTTGTTCTTAGTCTAAGTGAGTCCATGACTTATGCCTGTATATTATACTGTTATTACTTGATCTTTGTTATTATTCTAGTTTTCCTAGCTAAGTTTTTTTTTTTTTAACTCAAAGTATCTATATTTTGGTAGGAATGCAAAGCTGATTAATCTTATTTTAGATTTAAATTGGATAAGCATAATTAGGACCAATGTGAACCTTTGATTCAAAATAAATAATTAGATTCATAGCATCACAAGTCACTTTTTTTTTAATTGTAATGGTTCCTGTTCTTCTTTTTTTTTTACTTAATTATCAACAACCATTTGTTGATAAACATCGTAAATAACAACCATCCTTATCCTTAACAAATCCATCAACCCCACAATTTGAAAACATAACACTTAATCTTTTGTTACTTTTCCAAAAACTATATTTGTACATAATAATAAACAACAAGGGAGGATTAGATTAAGGTGTAGGGATCATAAAAAATAATAATAAATTCAGTTTTGTTCTTCACCTTACAGCTTGCCAGTGTTCACTCTTAGTTTTCCATGGTTGTTGCCAAAAGTCATCCCTAGCCACCGCAAGCGCATCCTGCGTCGCATCGTTCCTATCCTCGGCCATCGCAAGCTGAACTCACCTTCACTAATAACAATGGCGGTCTTTATCCCACTCAAAGCCAATGGGGCCATGGTGGCCAGAGTTGAAACATATCCCTTTTGCTCCGCTTTCCCAGTCTTTCATTCTTCGCTGCTTCACATACTTGCTGATAGCGACTCTTGCATCCTAAGCCGCAACGACGACTCTCGCATCTTAAGTTGCGGTGGCGACTACCCTAGTGCCCCTCCCCTTCTCTCTCCCTCTCTAAGCCACAAACCTCAGGCTTCAAGTTTTCCATAGAACCGCTCCAAATCACCGCTTCTCCTCGCCTCCCACAACGGTAATCGCTTATTTCGAAACTGTAATGATGGCAGTTGTTCATCTTTCTCTCCTCCTCCTCATTCCCTTTCTCTAAATGCCTCCTAACCCTGATCGCTCTGAACCCTAATCCCACGTTCAGATAGAAACCCTCTACTTCCTCATAAGCTTAAGTTAACTTTGGATATCAATTTAACATTTTTTTTAAAAAGTATTAGTAAATAATAACACATGGTTGGAGCTTAGCCTAGTGGTTTGCCTATCCAAGTTCTCTTGCATGATGTGGGTTCAAATTTTAGCACTTGCAATTTACCTTTTGGTAGGAATATTTATCTCTTGGCCCAAAATGAGCACATACTCCAAACAAAAAATTAAAACCACAACAAGCCCATTTTAATAAAATAACTTATTCCTTAAAAAAAAACATAACTTTTTTTAATATATTTTATATATAGATTTATAATAAAATATTTTTTAATGATAAAATAAATTTTTATCCAAATATTGTAAAATAGATCTAAAAGTAAATTGTTATTAAATTTTAAAATAAAAAAATAAAACCAAAAATTCTTAATTTTTTTCTATTTCTCTCTTCTTAATTTTTTGTAGAATAAAAAATTTATAAAACAAAAAAAAAATAATATAAATTTTGTCTAATATTTTGTAGAATAAATTTACAAGAAAAATATTAAAGGTTTATTATTAGTTTTAAACTAAAAATGATAAAATAAAAAAAAATTATATAATTTTTGTTTAAATCTAAAAAAAATGTATAATATTTTTGAAAAAAATTATTATCATTAAATCTTTAAATAGAAGATAATAAAACCAAATTTTTTTATATATATATAAATTGTAAAATAATTTTTAAATAATTTATTTGTTATTATTGAATGTCAACTTAAAAATATGATAATAATATATTCAAAAAATAATTTATTTTTTTTATTTTTATTTTATATATTTATAAATTATTTTATTTTATCTTATCGTATTTAAAGAGTTATACGGGTTTAAGTACAAACTATATTATAATTTATCTTAAATCTGAATTCAAATTGTTGTTATTATTTTTTAAATAAATTAATTTTAAATTTATTATTTTATATATTTAATTTAAATATTTTAAATTTAAACCTCATACAATAAAATATATATATATAAATTATTCTATTTTATCGTATTTAAAAATTTATGTGGGTTTAATTTTTTCTTCAATTTATCTTTCATTTTCAGAAATATTATTCTTTTACTTATCTCTAAAACTGCATGTTGATAAATACATCAAAGATATGCTCCTAAGTCCTACCCTGCGTTGTGAAGGAAAATGGATGACGCGCGTTCGCACAGTGCGTTCCTTTTGTCACATTTCTTTAAATGTTATATGATAATTTTAAAAAAAATATATTAAATTTTTAAAATAAAACATCAATTTTGTAGTTTTTAATTTAAATTTTTCCTCCATTTCTCTTTCATTTCAAAAAAAATACTATTGTTTTACTAGTCTTTGATTATTTGTTGGATGTTGGCAAATACTAACATAAAAAATGTTCCTAACCACATTACCAAAGAAAACAAATGATGCATGTACGAATGGTGCGTCCATTCTATTAAATCTCGTTTAAACGTTGTTGGTATTTAAAAAATATATATATATTGATTTTTATTGAATTTTAAAAATAAAAGATTGATTTTTTTATTTTTTAATAAAAAATTTAATTTTTTTCTAAATTTTTCTTTAATCTTAAAGGAATATTATTGTTTAAGTTGTTTCTAATTGTTGCTACTTCTTGATAAATACATCAAAGATGCTTCTAAGTGCATTACGAATGAAAACAAATAACACACATACATACAATGCATCCATTCTATTATATCTCGCTTAAATGAATTGTATGCTAACTTGTTTCTTTTTTTTCTAAATTTTTTTTATAACCGTTAAATTTAATAAGGTAGATGTTATTTCAGTACCTTTATAAATATGAAGGTATTAAATTTTGATTTATGTGTATCAATAAAGTAATACTATGTGTAATTTTGTAATTAATATAATTAAATCTGTCTACATGTTTTTAATAATTTTATTTGTAGAACTTTAAAATATATTTATTATACATTAATCATTTAAAAAAATTGTTTTAACATAAACTTAATTAAATAGATAATTTATACTTTTAAAATAAATAAATAAAATATTATTTAAATAACCATTATATTGTTTGATTTATTTCTTTAATTAAATTTTATTTTAATTATTATCTAAAATATTTAAATAAAAATTTAAATTTAACTTATACCTTAATTAATTTATTATCTTAATCTCCTATAATAATTAAATTAATTTTAAAATTAACTTAAATGGTAATATATTAATTTTATGTATAATTTAAATTAAATTTTGAATAAAATTATAATCTTAAATAATTTATTGTCGAAATTATCTATAATATTTAAATTTAAATTTAAAATATATTATTAATTTAATTAAAAAAATATTAAAATAAATTTTAAATTAACTCATTACCTTAATTAACTTTAAACTTAAAATCTATAATATATAAATAAATTTTAAGTATTATTATTTACATATAATATTTAAAATAAATTTTAAATTGATTTATTACTTAATCTAAGTACAATATTTAAATTAAATTTCAAATTAACTTATTACCTTAATTAATTTATTAGATTAATTATTCATTATAATTAAATTAATTTTTAAAATAACTTATTATCTTAATTATCTAATATCTACAATATGCAAATAAAGTTTACCTTAATTATCTAATTACATTAATTTTTAAATTTATATATATTCTGATTTACATATCATATTTAAATCAAATTAATTTTTTAATTTTAAAATTCACTTATTTCTTTAATTACCTATTATATTAAAATTAAATTTATATTAAATTATTATCATAATTAACTTAATATATTAATTTCTTATAACATTTAAACTAATTTTTAAATGAACTAATTATCTTATGTTAAACCATTATCTTATTTAAATTAAAAAATTAAACCAATTACCTTAATTAACTTAAAACACTATATTTATACTATAAAAATGAAATTTTATATATTCTGAGTTACCTGTAATATTTAAAATAAATTTTAAAATTAACTCATTACCTTATTTAATTTATTAGATTAATTTCTTATAATAATTAAATAAACTTATTAATCTTTACACCATATTGAATAATATAAAAAATGTATAAATTTATACTTCCTGTAATCTTTATTTTAATTATAAAATAATTTAATTTTTATAATTATTTTAAAAAATTAATACTAAACAAAAAATTATATAAATTATTTTTATAAATAAAATTAAATACAATTTATATATTTTATTTAAAAATATTTTTATTTAAAACAATATTTATTAATTAATAAAACACCATTTAATTTATTTCTCATAAAAATTATTTAAATTGTACAAAATATTAATTTTCTTATCATTTTATTTCAACAATATTAACTACTTCTTCTTATATTAATTTTAATATTTAAATAATATATACATTTTATAATTTAATTATAACTTATTTTATCATAAAATAATTATAACTTTATATCAAAAAATGATTTTATATAATTTTTAAACTCTATTATAAAAATAAAAAATACTAATATAAAAATAATATTTTTATTAAAAATTTATAAAATTATAATATTATTTTTATTTATATTTAAAATCAATAATTATTTTAACAATCAATCTAATACAATAATACATAATATGATATGATTTTTATTAAGATAAAGTAAATTCAATAATTATTTTTAGAAAAAATCGAATTCAATATTTAAATAAAGTAAAAAAATTATATAACTAGAATATTATCTTTCATTTATGTTATTAAGAAAGATTGAAATCTGAATTTTTTATTATTAAATATTTAAATTAAAATAGTATTAATTTATTACATTAATTTTATTTTTCTAAATTATTTATCAATTCATATTATGAATTAAGTTCTATCAATTATAATAATTGTTTAATAAAATTAAATTTTACATTGAAGTGTAATTTAATTAACAAAAATTTTAATTTTTTTTATATTTTTTAACAAATTATATTACAAACGTATATAAAATATTTACATTTTTTAAATAAAATATTTCAAATAAATTTATATCAATTATTTAAAAATAAGATAAATTAAAAATAAAAATAAATATTATAAATTTTAGGAGTTAAATTGCATTTTTCATAATAAAAAATTCTTTAAAAAAATACAATAAAATATTAATACTTTAACCATATTAAATGTATAAATATACATGATAATATTTAATTAGTCCACAACAGTCAAGATTGAAGTACAAAGTTACCAAAAAAAAAAACATAGAATGTATCTTAATGTATAATAAAGTATGGGTATACACTAGTCCGTGTTCGATTACGAATTTGCGACACAAGAAACCTTTTACATACAATTCCCATGACCTTTCTAAAATATCGAATGTTTTTACTTCTAAATTATAAAATCAATTTTTGTAATTTTTAATAAAAACAGAAATTTTAAATAAAAATATGATCAAAATGATTTATACATCTAGTTCAATCACATTCAATAATTAAAAATTAATTTTACTTAATTTTAAGCTAAACAAACACTTAATTTTTCTCAATTGAATGAAAAAGATAGGAATTATATCCGGTATTTTCATATTCGCTGAATAGTTAATAAAAATCTAATTTGACATAGTAAATGAGATTTACCACTCTTGAAGATTGATGTTGAACAAGAACACCTTTGTAATTTTATTTATCACTAATTTACAAAGGTTAAGCGAGATGCTTAGAAGGTGGTGACGGAATGGGAGGATAATAGCAATGGCAACCTCCTTCACGGTCGCAAAACCCACGTGCGTTCTTTTGCTGACAAATAGAGTAGTCACATCTAACAGAGCAATCATCCGTGGCGGGTGGTGCCGCCGTATCAGAATTGGAAAGTTGGCGCTCAACTTTTGCATAACCATTTGCAGTCCTGCAACAACAAAACTCATATAAATTCACAATGGAAACTTTGTTTGAACACAACCAAAGTGTACTAGTAAATTGTTGTAGCTATTATACCATAGCAAAAATAATGAGAGAGTCAGAACAAGGAGAAAAGAAGACATGGTTTGATTTCTCATTGTATTAGCTTGAAATTTATTACCAATGCGTGTAATTCTAACCATGCTTATATAATACATACAGGCCTTTGAATGAGTTTCAAAAACAGATAAAAGATAGAAGTGTAATAAATGTTTGATTTTAGTTATAATAAATTTATACTATTTTTAATTTATTTATTTTTTTGTTAGTTTTTACCTCTTATATTTAAAAATATACTTTTTTATTGTCAATTTAAAAGTATAAAATATTATTTATTAATTTTTTTTCTTTATTTTTTATAAAGATATATATATTGATGAGAGATATAAAATAAAAAAAAAGATTCAATATACAATCAAATATTTATAACAATTTTATCATAACTAAAAGTATTAATTAACTTTCTTTATTTGTGTAAAACTACTAGGAATATGTTTGTTATTTTATTGTTAAATTTTATCTGACAGCTTTCATGTATTAAATTTGTGACGAATTATTTAACAAATAAATAAATAAATCAAATGGCTGCATTACTAGATTCTATTTTACTCATTTTTGTAAGGGTAACTCTACTGATTATGTTCAGATTATTAGTGTTTAAGGATTTTCTTTTGAAAGACTTATATTTTACATTTTTTAAAAAATATTATTATAGTAATAATTTTAAAAAATAAATAATAATAATTTATCTTTAGTTTTTGATAAATCTATCTTTATTAGAAATTATCTATCAAAAATTATTTTGTAAAAGTTCAGATGATATAATTATAAAATTAAATATAATTTTTTGTTAATTTAATATATTGTTATTAATATGTACTATTATAAAAAATAATCGTTATAAATTTTTTGTTATTATTAATACCAATTATTAACCTAAGATTCTATATCATTTTTCTAACATTATAAATTTTTAAGGGATAGTATTATATTGATATCAGATTATATTTTTTTTTTATTATTTTATTCATCTACATTTGATTTTTTTTAAAACTTTTTTATAGAAGTATTTGTGTCATTATTGAGGTACATGAATGTAATAAAAATTAAAAAGGAAAAATTTTAAAAATAGAACCATTATTAATTTTCATTAAAATAAAAATTTTAACAAATATTTTTTTAAAAAAATTATAGAAAGAAAAAATAAATTTAAGAAAAGAATTGAATCCTACAATTTGTGTCATTATTGAGCTACGTGAAATGAATGTAAAAAAAATAAAAAAGAAATTTTTTTAAAATAAAACTATTTTTAATTTTCATTAAAATAAAAGATTTTAAAAATATTTTATTTTAATTTAAAAAATAAATAAAAATAAGAAAAATAAATATTAAATCGTACGATTTATTTTATTATTGAGGCACGTGATGTAAATAAATAATTAAAAAAATTAAAAATAGAAATTTTATTTTAAAAAAAAAGTTTACAAAAACAAGAATAAATTTAAAGAATATAAATTAAACTATGTTGTTCGACAGGATTTGGATTTAATTTATTTAATAAATAAATAAATTAAGTTTGTTAAAAAAATTTAAAATAAATAAGTTAAGGTTAAATTTATAAAAAAAATATTTAATTTATTAAGAGTTTATTTATTTTAATATATTTATTTTTATTTTAATATATTATATTTACAATTTATTTAATAATCTTTTATTTTGTAAATTTTAAATTTTTAAATTTTTTTAATAAATTATTTATAAAGAAATTAATTAATTTATTATTTTTTTTTACAATACAGGTCTATAAACAAATTGATAGATCTTGTAATCTTTCAATAAAAATCTTGTTAAAAATAAAAAAACTTTAACACATAACAAATTAAGATTTAGATTTCAAAATTTTTTAATAATTCAAACTTGAACATGCTTAACCAACCTACTACTTCCATTCTTAATGATACTCCTAACGTATAATCTTAAAGTGGTTATATTAAATTATTTGATATAAATAATGATATAAATAATGATTGTAATATTATATATTTTATATTTTTTAAAATAAATTAAATATTAACATAGACAAATAAATAAATATATAATAAACCAAATAAATAATAGATTTAAAATATTATAAATATAATTTTAATTTGATAATTTAATTTTTATTTCTATATATTTTCTAATGCAACAAGAAATTTAAAATCAAATATTTATAAAAATAATTTTACATCAATTAATTTTAAGATTGAAAATAAGATATTATTATTATTTTAATAAAAAAATTTCTCTAACAAATTTAAAATAACATAAAACTACATACTAAACCATAACTAATAATAAAATAATTTTATAGCTTAGTTAAAAAGTTGAAATGAAAAATACTTCATACAATATTTACATTATCATAAACTATTTAATAAATCCAAACATTTTAAATAATAATTGTAATAAAATACTATTTAATATCCATTATCAATTATTTGTACAAATCAAAACGTATATTAATTTTAATTTTTTACTTAAAATAAAAAATAAGTTAACAATGTAAAAAAATAAGAAAAAGATCTTAATTAATGTTCATGAACAATCCTTAAAGGATCCTATAGTTCTAGTCTTTTAGAAAAGATTGGTGATATCTTTATTAAAAAGATGTTGGCGAATTAATGATAATTTTATAAATATTCTAAAAAAAACCTTATATAAAAATACAATTTATTAATATATTTTTTTTGCAAATTAAATAAGTAAAAGTATTGAATAAGATGAATCAAATGTTTCTAAACAAATTTTAAAAAAGAAAAATCCTTAATTAGTCTTCGTGGGTAATCATTAAAGGCCCATATATTTATAAATCAAAACTTTCATGTCATAATAAATTTCTATATTCATTTTTTATTTTTAATTTTTAATTATAATTTTATAAAGTTGTATCACAACAGTATACTCATTTTAGTCGAGTGCGTTTGAAAATTTTATAAAATTAGTTTCTAATTTATTTAACTAATGTAAACTTTTATTTAATAAATTTCAACCTATTTGACTAAGGACCTTACTTTCGTAGTTTATAATATTTTATTTATTTTTAAAAAATATTTGAACTTACAAACCTCTAATATTTTTCTATGGTTAATATCTTGCCATAATTAATTCCTTTTAAAACACTTATATACTTATTTATAACCTAAAATAACAGTTATTTTAATCAGATTATTTTTTATTAGGATTAGTTAGCTAATTAACTTTTAATTTTTATATAACCTTTTATCTCTTAATTAAATTACCTATTAATTTTATAACATACACTTATTTTCTTTTATTTTATGATAACAATGTAAATTATTTACAAAATTAAGCAAAAGCAAGGAGATAAAGAGAAAATAATAACTGTTGTCTTAGTCTTTTTTTAAAAGAAAAGATAAAAAGTAGAGGTAATAAATATAAAAACTGTTTGTATTTTTATAAAAAAACTTTTTAAAGTAAACTTTAAATTAGTCCATAAAATTACTGAAGTCATCTATTTTTGTTCATGAATTTAAACTCTTTCTTAAACTTTAACATTGTACAATATTATTTAATTTTTAATAATGTAAAATAATAGTAAAGGAGTATCATGAAAAATTATATAAATGACTTTTTAAAAATCTAGAGTTTAATTAAAAATTTTGAATCTCTTGAAAACAAAAATATTTTACCCATAGCATTTTAAATAATAATTTTAAAATTTATTTTTAATAATCTCACTCAATAATACTTCTCAATATATTTGATCTAGCTTAAATAATATTAACAATAAGTTAATAATTTTATTTTATTTTAATTCTGATTCTATCAATCACATCATTTATCATATCTATTACTTTTTATTATTTATTTATTTTCAACAACATCTAAATACAATATTTACAAAATTATTTTTTCAATTACAAAAAAAAGTATCATTCAATTTTATCATTCTCAATATGAATCCAAACTTATAAAATATAATAAAGATCATTTATTTAAATTTATAAAAAGTTTTAATAAGTTAAACATGAGATATAATTACTTAAAAAAGTTATGCTTATCAACCTCCTTCCCAACTCTAGATAGGTGTTGTTGTTTTTTTAACTTCTTTAATACGCGCTCCTGCATTCCATAGAATACGAACTTCTTGAATTTTTCCTCAAGCATAGGCAATTCTAGGTATTTCTCATGAGATTTTACTATCGTTACCCCATCCTGTCCCGAATCATGTTGATGGTTTCATCTCAAACATTTTGGCTAAAGAAGAGCTCTATCTTATCCAAATTTACCTTTTGTCTTAAGATTTGTTCATAACTTATGATCATTTTTAGAAATGCATCTACGCTCGTTAATGTAACTATAGCAAACAACAGACTATCATTAGTAAGAAAAAGGTGTGATATTGTAATTATTATCCTTGCTAATTTCGTGAATGATATCTTTATCTTCATGTTGTTTTATAAATCCTGCAAATAATTTTGGACATAAAAGAATAAGTAAGATGATAAAAGATCACCTTATCGAAGACCTCGATGTTGAGAGAAATTTGATTTAGATTGATCATTAAGTATAATAAAGTATGAAATTGTGGTTACATACCTAGACATCAAATTCACCATAGCATGTGGGAAGCCTATATTCCTCATCACATATAGTAAAATAGGTTGTTCAATCTGACCGTATGCTTTCAACATATCTAGTTTCAATGTTATTGCCTATATTTTTCTTTCTTTTCTTTTCTTTATATAATGGAACAATTCAAAGCTTGTTAATGCATTACATCTGATCATTTGGCCAAGTACGCTTTATGCCCTCCAACTACATGTCCAATACATATTCAATATGTTTACAATGCTTATATTAAATATTTTCATAATTATATTTTACAAATTAATTGAAAAAAGCTTTTGTGATTTTTGATTAAAAGTTTTAAAATCATATAAACAAATTTGTGTCGTAACATAAATCATAACAGGATGATAAATTCTTAAAAGAGAAAATTTTGAAAAAACTTTAACAGTTATAAATTCAAAATTCAGTTACAAATAGGAAAGATATCCAAAGTTAAATATACAATTTTACAATAATTTTAAATAAAAATTTATCTGATTTCTTTTAATTTAAAAATTAAATATTTAAATTTTTTATATATATCAAACAATAAAATTTATATATACAAAAAATAGCTTAATATATTTTTTTATTCTATTTCTAGGTATTGCCGAATGCGATGAAAATTCAAAATTACGTAGTCTAATTTTAAACTTATTCTAAAGAAAATAATTATAAAGAGAAATATTGAAAATAAATTTGAGTTTTGATGATTTAAAAAAAGATAATTTTATGAAAGAATGATTCTTCAAGATAAATTTAATTTTTAATAATTTGAAAAAAAATATTAAGAGATAAATTGTAATAAAAATTTATTTGAAATTTGATTTTAAAAAATTTAGATGATCTTTAATCAGAAAATATTTTTTGATTTTTTATATTTTTAATTAATATTCTAGATTTATGTATATTTAAAAAAGACGCAATGAGACGTACCATTAACTTTTACAATTGCAAAAAATATAAATAAGAATCAAACATTTACATTTTAAGATTTATTGTATGAAATTTAAAATTAAAATTATTTTTTTAAATTGTTAGATCTCAACGAATCTTAAAGTATGAATATTATTTATACTTTTTGAAATCATAAGAATATAAAGTATAACCAAAGTTTGTCTTAAATTATCTTTATTTTTTTACATAATAAAAAAATGATGAAGTTTAAATTTAGACTACTATTTTAGTTTTTAACCCCTCAAACATCACATATGAACACATGGATTTGAGATCTTCTTAATAAAAACTGGTTTTATATTAACTGCCAACATAATTTTTAATTCAAAGTGCACTTATTTTTAAAATCACAAAAATTTATAATAAAATTAATATTTATCTTAAATTTTGTACATATATAATTTTATAACATTAAATACTAAAAATTAAAAAATTAAAAAGAAATCTTCTTATTAAAAAATCATCAAAATCATCTCACAATTTATTTTTAAAATAAATATTTTTAAATTATTTTTCAACAATCAAATTTATGAAAATACGTAGTATTAAATTGTCTGCCACTTCAACAAATACGTTGGAATAAGATTATATTTTTTTTGCATAATTTATTTTTTCAAGTATATATATATATATATTATTTTAAAATGGATAAAATAAATTTTTTTAACAATTATTTTAAAATTACACGTTTTAATTATAATACCATATTCATAGATGGACAAATATGATGTTAATATCTTCCCTTTTCCAAACCTAATTTTCTTTGTTTAGAATTGTTCATTCGTTCTTTTTAGAAATAAATTTTAATACGATTTTTATTTTTATATTTTTTAAATTCCAACTATTTTCTATGGATTGGTTTTCTTATAGTATTTATGTAGTTTATAATTGCTAACTGTGATTATAGTAAGTGATGAGAAGTTATATAATAATCAATGATTTTTTCTTATCCTACACTTAACACGTGATGCTTCGATAAATCACTCTTAACGACATGTAATAGAGATATTTTTTATAGGACTCTCTATATATACCATCATTATCATGAACAAGATTTTTAGATATAAACATACAAATATTTTATCTAAAAATGAAGTTTTTAGTATTTAGAAGATCACTTGTGTCACTTACATGTTATTGTAGCTAAGTTTCTGTTTCTTCTCCAATTTTACAACTCAATTAATAATGATGGGATGTATTTATATGGATCTTATTCTATTATATATTAAATTTTATATAATATTTAATTTCTAACATTTTTTTTTAATTTTATAATTTTTATATTTTTTTATTTTTTCAAAGATAATATTTTTCTTTTAACTATTAAATATACATAAAACATCATCTTATCAAAGAAAAAAATTAAAAAAAAAAGAAATAAAAAATAAGATATGAATGAAAAAAAAGAAAAAAATATCGTAGAGAAGAAGAAGAATGCAGCAGCAACGATAGGAAAAGAAACATTCTTTTTTAAATATATTAAAAAAATAAACAAAAAATACTCCTTTATTGTATGCTTAAAAGTCAAAGGATTAAAATAAAATTTTAAAAAGTTAAATGATCAAAATGAAAAAAAAAAATATAAATTAAAGAATCAAACTATTAATTTTACCAATAATTATTAGTAATTCAAATGTTGAAACTATCAAACATTTATAAACTAACCGTTTAGTACATCTATTTATACATATAAATAAAATTAAGTGCATATTAATATTAGATGTAATATATTATTAATTTTATAAAAAATTTATATTTTATAAACAATTTGGCAGTGCTTGACTTCTCTGCTGCTTTTGTCTCATAATTGGAAACTCCACGCTCAATTTTTGTGTAACCATTTGCACTCCTGCATCAACCAAAACCAATATATAAATTCACAATGGCAACGCTATTTGGTTAACACAACCAAAATTTATAATTGTGTACTAGTAAATTGTTATAGCTAATGTACCATTGCAAAAACAAGGAGTGTCAGAACAAGGAAAAGAGAAGAGATCACTTGATTTCTCATTTGTTTTAGCTTGAAACTGATTACCATGAAATAGCATTGTGTAGTTTTAAGGACTTATATATATAATAAATACAGCATGCCCATCGAAACATTTTGAGCGAAGACTTTTAAGAATAATAAATCCCGGCAATAATTAGAAAATACAAAAGGGTAATAAATGCTTTATTTTTTTAGTTTATTTTTTTTATTTTTTATTTTTTACTTGTCATTTTTTAAAAAACCTTCCCTTAAATATTACCAAAAACTAAATTTTTTTTAGTGATTAGAAGAAACGACCAGCAAAATTACATTTTCTGACATTTATATCAAATGCAACAACAAAAAAATAATGTTTATTTTATCAAACTTTTCCCTTTTCAATTCAGCTTCTCAATCCTTTCTCTTGCTTTCTTCACTTCACCAACTATCTCTTTTTCATTTAACAGTGGAGATAAGTAAAAATTAAAAAAACATCTCACATCATTTTATATTGTGTATTTTCTTCATCAAAACTTCTTCAATTACTATTTTGTAATTTTTTTATCTATTTCGTAATTTTGTTTATTCGTTAATTCATAATTTTATTTTTTTCATTTATCACTGTAGTTTTATTTTTTTTATAAAACATAAAAATCTAAATTTTTATGTAAAACTATTTTAATCTTTAACCTGTCATGGTTGGTTGATTATTTCTACAGCACTTTGAAACAATCTCAGTTGTTTTTTTGTATGCCACGTTGCCACTTCTCATATTCGTGTGGGCTACTTTCTCTCCGATCTCAGTTGAAACAGGTTTTGCTTTCTCTATTTTATTTTATATTTTTGGTTTAACTCAATTTAATTGGTATATATTTTATTTTTATACTCATCGTCCCTGATAAGTGATAATTGCAAAACTTCTCTCCCTCTTCAATGGACAGAATCAAGCGCCATAAATGCAACGTATGGAAGTGAATAGTGATAGAATAGACTCCAAACATGCATGATCCCAAGGAGAAACAGATCAAGTTTTAACCAATTGAAATAAAGCGGTTAAGAAGTGAAAAATCCATGAGTGGAGAGTAAAAAAAAACGAGAGCTACATTCCTACCCTTATCAGGTTCACTCGAAAATATGGTTAAAGTGGTTAACCTAATTTTTTATAAATAGTAAAATTATAATAAAAATAATTTATGAATATTTAAAATTAAGAACACGATTATGATAAAAAATACAAACATGTTTAGCTAAGTAACATAGTTCACAAGCTAAGGATAATAATATGGAGAGATATTGTTGTAAAAATTGTGTATTTCAAAATAGTTTTAAATATTCAAATTAATTTTATTAATTTAATTTTAAATATTTAAATTAATTTAAATAATTATCATTATGATTTTAAGATATTTAGAATTATTACTAATTATTGTAAACTTAAATTATAAATCAATCATTTTAATTATCCATTAATGGTTATTATGTTTTAAAAGTTGACCGTTGAAAAATTATTACGACATTATTTTTTGCCATTTTTAATTTAATTTCTGACAGGAATTTAATTTCTAACCCTAACAATCTTCTATATATACCACTATTTCTGATGGGTTAAATAGATGAGGTGAAATTTCTTGCTAGTTCTGTTCCTGAATATTTCAGATGGGGCTGTTGTATCCTGGGGATTACGCCATGGGCGGACAAATACTTGAGGGCAGTGTAATTATATGCCTCAGCCTACGAGACATCATCAACATCATCAAGCTTCTCCAACGATTGTTCGAAATTATCCAACAATCTCAAAGATTTAACCCATAATATTTTCTTTACAATAAATTAGATTTTCTATTTCTTTTGTAAGAGTATATCTTTTCTTTAATTTTTTATCTGTTACATTAATTGTCTTTTTGCAAGTTTCAGGTATTCCGCTTAAAGTTACTGTTCTATATATGAATCATGGGATATGTTTATGGAACATGTCTATTGTCGAGGGACGCAGAGAAGGAACATACTAAAAGGAAATTTTTTAAATAACAATATTATTAATAATAATAAAAAATCAACCTTTTTTTAAATTCCCACATTTTGGTCTACTAAAGATTCATCATCATTGTTATTAGTATTCTAATTGATTCTGTGATTTATCTTCTGGATCCTAACAGTGATTGATCTTCTAGATCCTAATTGTGATTGATCTTACTCTTGCTATTTGATGATTATCTTGTGATGATTTCTAATTTTAATTTTACCAAAAAAAATTCATAAATGATTATGATGATTAATTTTTGGTCTGCGATTATTTTTTGTTGGTTTTGATGATTGAATTTTGACATGGGATAAGTGCCGTTATGTATGATTTTCCTTGGAATTTAGTTGGGGTTCAAAAATTGGAATGTTATACCATCACAATATTTATTGTTGAGACATAAGTTTTTGGCTTGAAATCATAACCAATTTGATTGATATCTAATTTAAATTTCAGCAGTAAATGTCTTATTTGGGAAAATGAGTGCTTGCTCTTTGATATTGAATGTTGAGAATATGCAAAAAAATTTAGGTTGATATTGCTATATGAGATTTTGTTATTTGTTTTATATATCAATTTTTATTCTATTGATTCCTACTTGATATTTGATATATGAACAAATAATCAAATGTGATGTGAACAAATGTTGGTTATTGCAATAAAATAAATTACATAATCAAATGTGACGAGTACAAATGCTAGTGATTACAATAAAATAAATCATATAATCGATTTTGTTGAGTATATTCAAATTATTAAGAAAGTGATATTAGTGAAAATATTTTGAGTGTGTTGCAACAGATTTAAAATATTCGAGAGATACCATTAATTATGTTATGAAAAGTTTTCCACTATATTAAAATAGTATAGTGATAATAAAATTGATTTGTACGAGAATAAATCAAAATTGGATTTATTTTAATCTTAAACAAGATATCGTGATTTGGAATATCCAAATATATAATAAAAGATGTTATAGAGACCAAATCATTATTTTTTGATTTGGAAGAATTAAAGAATGTGTACTAAGAAAAATTCTTAGTAGAGACTGAAAAGAATAAATTATGTTTATTGTAAGCATGCTTATGATTGCCAAGGAGCAATAATAAAAATTAAGTGATAAATCGATATATAATCACATATGTCACAAAGTATTGTGAATTATCACTAAATAACTAGTGATTCTAATTAACGTGAAGTCAAAATGAATTTGATCTTATTTCTTACAAAGCAAAAAGCTTAATGAATGACATCGAGGGGAATAAAGTTTTAGCCAAAATAAAATCAACAGTAATAGGAACCCAACCTTTGTGATTGGAGATCCCATGAAGAAGGTTCATATGGGTAATAACAAGTTATTGTTGGTCTTTCTAGCACGGTTTGTTCTTTGTTTATATGGTGTGAGAAGTGTAAGGCTGCATTGAACGAGAGGTTATTTCTAAGATACTTAATGACTATCATATTTTTTATGGGTGGTGTATGAAATGCAGAATACACTTGATGAAGTCACCTATATGAGTGTCAAGTGGGGCCGCTTGTATGAGATTGAGGCACAGTCTCTAGAGCACTCATGAATCGACCAGGCACGCGCATGGCCTATTTGCGCAAAGACGACGAAAACGGCAAAAATCGTGGGGTGTAATGTGACACGTAAACCTATATCTTACAACCAGGTGTTTTTTGGTTCATAGAAGCTCTGCTTCACCAAAGCACCGTCAGTTAAGTTTGTTTGTCTAGGGTCTGGTTCATAGTCCAAAAGATACCGGATCTACTACATTTACACTTGTGTTAACCCAGTGAAATCTTTCTTTTGATTTATTTTAATTTTAAACCTTTTTGAAATAGTGGGGGATTGTTGTAAAAATTGTGTATTTCAAAATAGTTTTAAATATTCAAATTAATCTTATTAATTTAATTTTAAATATTCAAATTAATTTAAATAATTATCATTATGATTTTAAGATATTTAGAATTATTACTAATTATTGTAAACTTAAATTATAAATCAATCATTTTAATTATCCATTAATGGTTATTATGTTTTAAAAGTTGACCGTTGAAAAATTATTACGACATTATTTTTTACTGTTTTTAATTTAATTTCTGACAGGAATTTAATTTCTAACCCTAACAATCTTCTATATATACTACTATTTCTGATGGGTTCAATAGAATGAGGTGAAATTTCTTGCTAGTTCTGTTCCTAAATATTTCAGATGGGGCTATTGTATCCTGGGGATTACGCCATGGGCTGACAAATCCTTGAGGGCAGTAATTACACGCCTCAGCCTACGAAACATCATCAACATCATCAAACTTCTCCAACGATTGTTCGAAATTATCCAACAGATATGACTGGATTGACAAGATTGAATGACCCATTTGAATATTAATAACGAGCAAAGAGTATATCATGGTATCAATATGAGAGGATGTTTTAAACTGATAGAGACCTCTAGACTCAGGTTCGAATTCAATCATCCTTGGCGATCTCAGTTCATGTAGAGTGACAACATCTATTGTAAACGAAACAATATAATAAAGTGTGAACGAAAGAACTAATAACCAATAAATTAAAAAAAATCACATATAAAGGATATTATTAATGAATATAGACGAGAAAGAAAACAGTATCTATACTTTAATGTTATGTTTAAGAATCACTGGTTATAGCGATTTGTAAGACTTAATTTTGAATAAAAAAAATAGAATGTAACCGCCATCAATTTTATTTTAAAATTAAAAAAATTTAAAAAATATTTTATTTTAAGCTAATAATAAAAATGGTCTATAAGAATTAGAATTGATTTATTCATAGAAAATGGAGTAAACTTAATCTCATAGCTAATGCATTCATCCTAAGTTAATTTTACCTTAAAATAATTTGTGCAATATAATTTTTTATTTTACTATTTTAAAAAAAATAGGAATAACAATTTATTTTAGAATAAATAAATAAATAATAAATAAATAATTAGATAAATAAATAAAAAAATAATAAATATAAAATCTATTAAATTAATAAATTTAAAATGAAAATTAAATATTATAAAACTTAATTTTTGTTTGACAGTTTAATTCTTATTTCTGCAACGGCCAACGAAAAATAGAGTCATGTAATTTTTTTAAAACTAAATTTTAATATAAAGAATTTTTAAGATATGCAAAATTGAAAGCATCAATTCATCACGTATTCCTATTTAAATTGAGTTAACAAAATCTCTCATCTTTAATGTAAAATTAAATTAAATTATTTTAAAAAATTAGATTAAAAATTATTAAACTGTCACAACTCAAATATCTTTAGTAAAAAATATAGATTAAACAAAATGTTTCATTTAAATCATCTACTATTTCATAAAATTAAGTTAAATTAAATTATTTATAATAAAAGTAAATTGTTATAGAATCGTAAATATACTTTTGGTATTTTTTTAATGAAAATATTAAAATTTTAAAAAAATAAAAGAGGTAAATATAAGAAATATTCTTAAAAATAAAAAATAAAAATAATGACGATAATCATACCATAATAATAAGTTAATGACAGCAAATAATAATAAATAATAATAAAAATAACAGCAAATAATAATAATAATAATAATAAACAAAAAATGATACATTAAAAACAAATATTATCTTTCACTGTAATTAATAGAAATAAAAAAATAAAAAAAAGTAGAATTGATCATAAGGAGAAGCAATTAGTAAGAATAAAATTAAAAAAATTATGAATAATAATTATGATATAAAAAATAAATAAATATATTATAACTTTGCTAACCAGTAATTTGAAATGATAATTAACACTAACGAAATTTATGAATAATGCTGATAAATGAGAAAGAAAAATAATAAAAGTAATAAATAAAAATGATACTGTATAATAAATAAAAATTGATACTTAAATATTTATTATCAAAATAATAAACAACAATAATAAAAAATATAAAAATAATAAAAGTAATAAGTAAAATTGACTGTACAATAATAATAAATAATTAAACAATTTATCTAAACAAAATAATAATAAGAATAATAAATTATTGAAAGAATGACCAATAAAAATAATAACAATAATAATAATATTATTATTAATAATAATAAAATATTTATATATAAAAAATATAAATTATTTAAAATTCGTTTGATGAGTTTTAATACAAACGGGTAGCATTATTTACCGTTCCATATTTTAATTCGTAAAGATTTAAATGCGACTTAATTTGGTTTGGATTCTATCTACATGCAATTTTAGAAAATTACTATTTTAATTAATTTCGTCTGAAAACATCCATTTTCAACTTTTCAAAATTTATGTGATGAATTCTAATGTGAATGGGTAATGTTATCTATACTCGTACTCGACTCTCGAACCTAGAACTCTTCCTTAAATTAGGTTTTTTTGTTTCAAATATTTTTCCTTTAAAATTAAAATTTGGTAACGATTCCACAATTAATCAATTCTTTTTAATTTTAACAACTTCGTCATTTCATTATAATTACATTTACGATATATATAATGAGCTGGTTCATAAACCAATGAAATCATAGCTAATGTTTAGCTCGTTTAGCTACTATATTTAATTTTCAACTTAAATTTTGTTAGTTTGATTTATAAACCAAATTTAACAAGTTAATTATTAAGTTAAATTTTGAACTAATTTCAAGTTAATTTAATTCATTCATCATCGTAATTTTACTTTAATTTTTTTTTATCATAGTTAATATAGTACTTCTATAAAAAAGTTTTTTCAAAATAAAAAAACAGAAAAAGTTAGACTTTTATTTTTACTTGCACGTAAAAGATGAGTTATATATAACCTTCAAGAATACTAATTATATTGAATTGAATATTTTAAATATATATATATATATATATATATATATATATATATAATGTAACCTTATATATTACATGTGGCAAGAACATCTTACGTTTTATATATTAAATACTATTTACTGGTATAAATATTTCATCTTAAGTTTTTGGAATATTATTCCATACATTATTGGATTAAATGCTAACGTCAAACGTACTAAAACATCATCATCAGGATCAGAACGAATTATTCAAACTAAATTTTTATATAGTTTCATCAACGTGGGGCATGTGTTGGTCTTCCTTATTTTAAATTAGGATAAAACTAAATCTGTTGAGTTTTGAGATTAGACCACTCACACATTCACATGTTTAGTCCAGTTCGTTTAGTCACGTCATGGTTATAAAGGAAGCAAAAATTTTCAAATGGATTCTCCTTTTTATAAAATGCACTGCCGCTGGTCTTATGCTCATTTTGTGAGCATATTTGGCCCAAATTTCTCTTAATAGCTCAAGATACTGACCCATTTCACTAGTAACTAATGGGATGCTTGATGCTTGGGTTAAGCGATAAACTAATTTAGACTTAATGGATTTTGGTCTTAGGTGATTGGAGGCATAGGTTAGGCGGCTGTGGCTTATGGGTTTCGACGCTAAGATCGAGGAGTAAATGAAGTTTCGCCCACTCCTCGCAATGGTTCCTTGCATTAGAAGAAGGTTACGCGCGACACAAGAGACGATTGGTGAGTTCATGGCGGTGATAGCCACCAGAGACAAACAGGGTGGTCAGGGGTCATGTTATTCTCAGCCAAAAGCAGGTAGCTGCAGCGTGGGCCAGCTTTGGGCCTTTGGAGAATAACAGGTGTATGTGATGGACATCACGGTAATTGCTGCCAATCAGTATCTATTCCTCGCCAAAAAGAGAGAGCGAACAGTTACTAACAAGGCCGAGACAGTGATCAAGAGACCGCCGGCAACCGTTGTGCCTGGGTGGCTAGGACATGCTCCGGCCTAAATACTTTGACGCTACTTTAATCATAGTGTTCGGCTGGAGGCAGGGGCGACTGAAGACAATGGTGGCTAGGAAAATTTCCAATAACTCCACGATGGTTCCTACTGCTCCAACGGTGATTTTCGCTAAGATTTCTAGCGGCCGTGAATCAGTAGAATAACTAGTGTTCAAGATTTCTAATTATTTTGATCGTTGTAGTGTAAATTTATCCTGATGTGGTTGCTTTCTTTTTTTCGTTCTTTATGGAAACATAACTAATATAGCCATTAAGATCCAAATTAAGCTAAGATTTACAAATGTTGATAATTTACAACCTTCAAGATCGAAATTTAGCTTAAATCTTCATGTTTAATAACTATTAATTACTGCAATTTTTGGTGAAAACTAAATCTGTAAATGAATAATAGTTTAAATAGCTCTACCTGAAAATTTGTGGAGAGATTTGCTAGGATAATTCTTGTGCTGAAGCTCCTCTGCTCCAAAAATGACGGATTGTGAAACTGGTTTCCGAGAATAAAAGCTTTTCCATGATACCTCAACAGATTCCCAGAGAGAAGACTTGATGTCTGATTTTTCAAAAAATTAAAAGTCTCCCTTATTTTGTTCTTTTTTCTTATTTATAACCGAACCATCTCTAACTCTATCAAATTTTGATTAACTCCCATAACTGTCCAAGCTAATTGTTCTAACAGAATTTTTTAGAGTTTGTTTGCTTTTCTTTTATTTTTATTTTATTTTTGTTTTTTATTAAAAAATATTTTAGATCAAAAATATTTTTTGTTAAATTTAGATCCAAGTGTAATTTTTAATTTTGGCTTTTTATTTTTTTTGTTTATTTTTCATATCAATTATTTTTTATTTATTGTTAAATAATAAAAAAATTAAACATAATTAAATATTTACAATATATAAATTAAATTTATATAATTTTTTATTTTTTATCAAATAAATAAAATATATGATATAATCGTAGTATATATTATTATAAGAAGTTATATATTTAAAAAGTATTTTAATTTTTTAAAATTAGTAACAAAATATAAATTTAAAATGTCTAACATACAAATTAGTTATTTCATTTATTAATTATTAATAATAATAATTTGATTATAAATATTTATTTATTTTATATAAACTATAATTAAATTTATATTTTTTAATTAGATAATTATTTTTTTAAAATATATATTAATAAGTCATAAATTTTAAATATTTTAAATTTAATTTATTTCAACTTTTAATTTATATGATTTGAGTTAACGAGTCGAATTATATCATTTACAGATTTGAATTAAAGTAGATTTTTTAAAAAGATTTGTATTAAATTCAAGTTAAATTTTAAATCAAATAAATTCTTATCAAGTTGAATTAAATTAAATCTTAAATGCTAATTCAACTTGATTTGGCTTATTTTCAATCCAAAATAAAACAAACATTACAAAGATACTACATTTGGCATAGAAAGATACTACATTTGGCGTAGAAATAGATAGATGGATACAATATGTCAGAGATGCCATAATGATACACATTCCAGTAAAAAATAAAAAATAAAAAAAAAAAGAAAAAAAAAGAGAAATAAAATGGATAAAGAAAAATAAATAATAAAAATAAAATTAAAAGAAAAAAAATGCTAACAAAATAGTATTTGTGCAGCAGAAAAGCCACCACCAGGAATAGTGGTGATTATTCATTTACTTGCATCTACTTTTTGTTATGTTATTATTCTTCTTTTCATACTTGGTATTTTATATATTTAAATTATAAAATATATATGATTAAATATGTATAATTTTTAAATTATTAGAATTGATCTAATAATAAAAGATTAAAAATTAATATAATTTTATATAAAAATTCTAGTTTCACATTTTATTATTTTTTAAATTATACCATAAATATAAATAATTATTAAAGATTTGTTATTATTTTAAAATTTTATTCTATATGATTGTTTATCATATTAATCAATTTGTTATTAAAATTGTTGATCATATAATTTACTCATATTTTTAAGTTTTAATTATATATATATATATAACGATCAAATTATTTTAAAAATATTTTACTTAAAATTACTTCGTTTAATTATTTTTATAAATAATTAAATTTTATCAATTCAATCGTTAAATTAATAAATTTTATCATATATATTATTTTTATAAAAAATTATAAATTTTAAAAAAATTTAATATTTTAAAAAATAAATTTAAATTAATAAATAACATATCTTTTATAATATTTATTAACTTAAATTTATTTAATAAAATGTTAAATATTTTTAAATTTTATATAATTTTTAAAAAATAATATATATAATATAATTTATTAATTTAATAATTAAATCAATAAAATTAAATTGTGTATAAAAATGATTGTATTTGTAATTTCAAGAATGTCAATTTATTTTCAAGTGACGAAAATGGGACCCTCTGTTCTCTCGTATGCATTCGGGGTGATAAAGTAAAGTAATAATAATAATAAAAAAAAATAAGTATAAAACTAGTAACATAAATTAAATAAATAATATAATAAAAGTAACATATAAAAAATCATGATATAAAAAATATATAACAAAAAGATAAAAATAAAAAATATGAAAAAGTAATGTAAAATATTTACAAAGTAAATAAATAGTAAAAGGGTAAATAAAGATAAAAATATAAATTTAATTTTTAGAAATTTTCATTTATTCTTTTATTTAACTTTTCATAATTTTGATTTTTCAATTTTTTTTATACAAAAAGTGGAATTAAAAATAAAGAATAACTAAAACAAAAAAGTTAATTGTTTAAAATAAGAAGAAATTAATAATAATATTAATCATAATAATTAAGAGAAAGATAAATAAAATAAATCAATTTAGATAGAAATTGATTAAAAAATAATTTATGTAATAAAAGAATTTTAACTGAATTTTAAGATTTTGATATACTAAAAAGAATTTAAATAAAATAAGTACAATATAAAACTAAAGATAAATGAAGATTTTGATCTACTAATTAAATTTAAAAATTAAATAAACATTAATAATATTAACACAGAAAAATTAAATTAGAATAAATAAAATATAAAAGCTAAAGATAAATAAAAACTTAAAAATTAAATTAATGATTAAAATTAAAAATTAAAAGTGGGTTAATAATATTAATAAAATAAGAGCTTAATTGAAATCAAGAAAATAGAACAACCGAAGATAAATAAATATTTAAAAAATATACTAATGATTAAAACTAATAATTAAAAGAGTAATAATAATAAATAATAATAAATAAAATGAAATAAAATAAATATAAGGAAGATAAATTTAAAATTAAATTAGAAATTAAAATTAATAATTGAGAAAATGTTAATAAAAATAATAAAATAATAATCAAATTAAAATAAATAAAATGTAACAAAAATAAATTAAAATTAATAATACTAATGAAACTAAAATTAAATCAAAATGAATATAATAAAGATAAATAAAATTATAAAATTGAATTAAAATTAATAATAATAAAAAGGAATAAAAATTTAAAATTAAATTAATAATTAAAACCAATAATTAAAGAGATAAATATATAGGATAAAATCTTTTTGAGATTGAATAAGATTGAAAAAATATTTGCATAATAAAAAATTAATGTAATGTGATAGATAAAATATAATATTTTATTTTTTATTTTTATCTAAATTTTAAAATTATAATTTTATCATTTATTAAATATTTTAAATAATAAATACATAAATAAATTTTATAATAATATAAATTATTGGATTAAAAATAATAGTAATAATAAAATATATAATAAAAAAATTTAAAATAAAAAAAAATATAATGTTCAGATAAAAAATTAAAAAATAATAATATAAAAATAAGATTGATTACTACTAAGATGATCAGTGACATCTATATCAAGAATTATCATCGTGGAATTCTAACTTGACTCACACCACTTCATAAGATTATTATAAGAAATTAATGGTGCATGAAAAATAGACGATGGTTTAATCAGAACAAAAAAACATGTGGAATAACTCGTGTAACATTACTATTATGAGAAGTACAATTATTAAGAGAAACATAACATCGATTGATTGTGTGATCAAACGTCCGACAATGATAATATTTTAGTTAAAAAAAATTATCTAAAAAAAATATAATCATTTTATTAATGAGACATCAAAAGCAATATGATTTAAAAAAGAAATTTTTTCTTGTTAATTGTTATTTCTTAAAATAGATGTGATATAATAAACATCACATGTTCTAATAAAAAATATGATTTATATTAATCTAATTATATATTTAATTTTAAATTAAACAAATGCTTAATTTTAAATTTTCATTTAGTGATGTAAAAAAAAGGTTATATGGACTATCTTTCCCAATGTTGAATAGTTAATAAATGTTGAATAGTTAATAAAAGTGTAATTTAGACATTGGGATTGAGATTTGTGGCTTGATAAGGTTGATGTTAAACAATAACATATTAATTTTATGTATTAGTAATGCCTTCAGAATTTGACATAAGTACATACATCGATCATTCCACCTCAAACAAGAAGCAATGACAAATTCCATTGTCGTCACAGTATCCAGTCTTGTGCTGTGGCTGACACTTTGTGCGGTATTTAAGGGGCTAAAATTTCGACGAGACGACAAACTCGCTAAAATTTAAAAATAGGATTTTGTTATGATTAGTGGAGCCACCACCAAATTTTTATTTAAGGGAAAAGATTTGGAAAAACCCTAGCTCGAGGATGAGATTTAGGTTCGGGAGTCAGTTACGAGTGGGGAAGGTGTTAGGCACCCCACTCGCCCGTTCCGAAGAACGGTACCCTTAAACTGAATATGTGATTTTGAAAAAACTGTTTTGATCCCTTTAATTAGAGTGAAAATACATAATTTAATGGAGCTTAGCCTGACAGGACTTGATCCTGCTCCTACGTATTCCCCGGTGCAATGGAAAACTCAAGGCTTACGTAGTTCTGCTTTGATTCGAAGGCTTGACCTTCGAAAGTGTTTAAAGGAATGTTTGAAAAGTGCTTGAAGGCTTGACCTTCGGAGCTATTTGGAAAATGACATTTGAAAATGGCTTGATTGTTTTGAAAATATTTTATGGAGAATCCTTAGTCCACATATGCACAAGATCCAAGACAACTACGACTATATTGGGATCCATACGAATTCATAAACCCGGAACAGCAGAAAAAACTACCAGTTCGTGCTTAGGATTCGTCATGTGAGACTCGAGATTTCTAAAATGGAGTTTTTGTTGAAACTATTTACAAAAGGATCCTTAGTCCACATATGCATAGGGTCCAAGACAACTACGACTGCACTTGGGACCCATATGAATTCCTAGGAAGCGAACAACAGGAAAAGCTACCAGTTCGTCTCTAGGGTTCATTGCGTAAGACCTAGAACCAATGAACTTGCAAAAAAGGATTGATCTTGATTGATTTAAAAATGAATTTGATTTTTATATGAAAGAAAGAATTTTAGGTTTGTTTTGAGAATTTGATGGAAAGAGTTATATAGAGTGATGGGGAATTTTGAAATTTTTATGGATTTATTAGCATTTATGGAATTTTTAAGAGGCAGTTTGGTAATTAAGGCTTGAGGGATATATCTGGAATTATTGGAAAAGGTTAGGGGTAATTTGGTAATTGTACTAGCAGGGGCATGTTGGGAATTATTGGAAAAGGTTGGGGGTAATTTGATAATTGGATGGCAGGGGCATGTTGGAAATTATTTGAAAAGGTTGGGGGTAATTTGGTAATTGTACTGGCAGGGACATGTTGGGAATTATTGGAAAAGGTTAGGGGTAATTTGGTAACTATATGGCTTTACATGGCTTATTGTTTTTTAAAAGAAAAACTACCTCCAGGGGGTCTTGAACCCAAGGCGTGGGCTATACCCACAGCGTTCCTAACCACTTGGCCGCGCTCAAAGGTTAGTTGTAAATTTACACCATTGTGACTTTATTGTGACTCAGACGCTTAATTGTTGTTTGTAAGGGAAAATGAAGCCAAAGGGATTCGAACTCCGGATCCACATGTGGCTGGAATGATAGTCACCACTTGAACCAATGTAGAGCGTCATGACTAGAAGGTAACTTTACGTGATGTTATTCATGCTTTGGGCCTACTTTAGCCCACATGTCGCAAGCATTAACTCTATTTCTTTATTACTGGAATTGTGCTTCAGGGTTGTGTTGTTTTCATTATCTACATGGCCATAAAGAGCTAAAAGATACTAGCTAGTAGGGACCCGTTTCTACGTCCAGGAACTCGAGCAATGATGTTGTTCCACCATTGTATACGACATCTTTTGTTTCATTGTTTTGGCATAGGCCTCTTTCTTAGACTCTTATTAACTCTATCATTTGGCTGTTTTTCAGTAGCTCCACAAGAACAAAACACATAAGACCCAACAGATGCCTTCCTCTACCCTTACAATAATGTGATATTTGAGTATATGAAATCAGATAGCCATCGTGACAGAGAACCGAATCTAGGGGTCGTTTGGCTAGCCACCCTTTGAACGTCCATCTCGAGCATAAGAGAGAAGTGCATGCAGGCCTTGTACTCATAAAGATGTTACTCTATACCTGGTGATGCCACTGAAAGTATAATTGTTGGGTGGATGACCAACCAAGATTCTATTTTAGTAGTAAGTTGAGGGTCTACTATAAAAGGGGTAACGAATTTGCTCTCGGGGGGTTAGAGCGAAAGCATCGACACCATGAATCACCATTAACTTGTGGCAGAGACCTAACGACTGCACACCTAGTAGGTCTCGTTTTTACCCAAAGTAGTGGTATGTTCGGGCTATACCTATGCAACCAGTCATGCGCCAAATCTGCATGGCATTTGCGTTGTTAATCGCTGTACCCGTATGAACGGCAATCAGCGTGAGTAGAGAAAATTTGCTCGAGCTGACTACTACACATATCTAAACTTGGTGCGTCATCACTTCTTTTGTTGGCATCTCATATGGTGGAATCCTAGCCCAACGTTGTACATCCATCACATCCCCCTACGAGCGTTGGTACGACAGTGTATCGTGAGCTATAGATAACCATGAGATACGTGGACATAACAGGAGCCCCAAAGTTAATCATGGTCTGTACCAATTACTCACTTTTTCTTGAAGACTTTGTTCCACATAATACCTTCCATGTTGAACCCCTTTGGCTTTCACACAACCACAATATGATCCAGGCATTCCCAATTCAATTTATTTGAACCCCAATTTTTACAAATTATGATGGTTTTTTAGTCTCGTGATTATGATGCCAACGGAGGTTAACAGAACTGTATAAGTCATAAAGGCAATATCTAAGTTCCGATACATGTTGCACTAGAAACCACATGTCATTGATCATATTTTAATAACAACTACACTAACTAGTTGGAGGTGAAGACGTTCGTGAACATACCTGGAAATTTTGCGGAAGCCCGTGGCGGACATCTAGGATAAACCCCAGGATCTTGAAATCCTTGAAAAAGGTACTGACGCCTGATGAGATTTTGATGATCTCCAAAAGATTCTTCTAGGGTGAAATCTTGGTTCCTTCTTCTCTTCGAGAGCAGTCCCAATGCTTCCCTCTGTCCTCCTTCCGAATCGAATCCCCTGATTTTCTTTTTGTCTCCGGTGTTAAGAACCTCCTTCACCTCCCTGACCTTGGAGAGCCCAATATCCCCCCCCAAGCCAAGTTTTTTTTCATGCACGCGCACTGACATTTTTATATTCTGTTAAGCTTTTCCTGTTTTTTCGATTAGTTTTTTTCGTTTTGTAATTCTGTTTTTCTCTTTTATTTTGATTAATTCGACGTTTGAAGATTACTTATTACAACACTGGCATCCTCACCAATTGGTATTTATTGTTTTGGTATAAGAATAAGAAGTGGGCTGAGTGACGAAAAGGATGATAAATTTTAGAAGTAAAGTCAAAATGCAAAGCACGTGCTCAAGTAATATGAAAAATGTAACTTTTGCATTATTTATTTAGATTTATTTACAAAAGATTGATTTTGAAAAGTACGACAATTTTGGATGAGTATCCTCAATCTCCATTTGTACAAAGAGACTCATCGTGTTGTTCTCATCTCGGTTAGCTGGTCGGTGGGTTCTCGTGATTTGGCAACGGATTGCTTTCTGTGTTGGGAGCGAACCTCCCAAAATCCAGCCATTTCGCCTCGATTAGGCTTTGTACCTTCCGTTTTAATGCTAGGCAATCCTTTGTAGAATGACCGATGAACCTTGCATGGTAATCGCATCTGGCGTTTGCATCATACCATTTAGGATATGGTGGCTCTTGAGACTTTAGAGGATAAGGTGCAACCAGAGAGTTTTGAATCAGCCGAGGTAGCAGCTCGGTGTAGGAGATTGGAATAGGGTCAAATTGGACGGGCTTCTTCTCCTTTTTCTGGCTTTGGTTGGTATTTTGGCTCATGGTTTGTGTTTGGGCCGTATATGATGTTGGTGGTCGGACTTGTGTCGGATAGTTGTAGGTAGGAGGGTATGGTGTTTGGTAGGTGGCAACGACGTAAGGATATGGTGTATAAGGTATGTATGGTGTATATGGTGATGGTCAAAAGCCAGCTGGACCATACTGTACCATTTGAGGAATGCATTGGCCTTGATTAGAAGCCACATTACATGTCTCTCCTGTCTTATTTTTCCCAGAACCATTGGAAGTTGATGAATGCCCAATAAGGCACTTATTTGGAACATAATTCAATAAAATTACAAGAAGTTAGAGCATAAAACACAACTAAGACATAAGCAACAGCTGGGAAACTGAGCAACATAAGCATAACGTGGAAAATGCAGTCTGGGCGCCTTTTGATTGATAAATTCTCATAAATTCCTGTGTTTTAATCCTTGAAAAATATTGCAGGATTCCGCGTTGGAAACGCACGTGAATTCGCGTGGAACACATGAAGAAATAGAAAAGCAGGAAGAAATCTATCAACCACATCACGTTGACAACGCAAGCTGAGTCGCGTTGGATACGCGATGGGGCAAACCAGTACTTATAAAAGGCCCACAACAGAGCAAGAAAAGGAGACTCGATCATCTGATCATTCACTCTATCCACTAATCTATCTCGAGAGCATAGACCTAGAGGGTAGGGCCGCCATTTTGTTGGACATTGGTTCTACTCTTGGAGAAGGAGAAACCCTAAGGTGGAGGAAGAAGGGACTTTACAGCCAGCAGCCATGACCAGAACCCTCTCCCCCTCCTCTATATTCTTTCTATTTATTATGTGTAACTGAGTCCCTGTTGGGGAAGGATGAAACCTTAACCGAACCTATGTAATCCAGATTCTTGCAATTACTCAAGATTGTTTGTCTTTTTACGTTGATTGTTCGTCCCTTTACTTCATGCTTTTATGGTTTGGCCACTCATGAATCAAATCAAAATTTTTTCTCGCAATTGGGAAATTGGTTTAAGAATTGGAACTAGGATTGAATAACACAATTGTGAAGGCTCTAGGCATAGAGGTTCATAATTGCGAGGTCTTTTGAATTCTTAAACGTAAAGCTCACTGCAAATTAGGAATTGCTAAGGGATTAGAATTCCTAATTTGCTGTGAAGGATCGTTGAGTCATGGGAGTGATCTTCAATCACCAGTTGTGAATTCGACCTTTAATGCATGTCTGTCTTGAGTGCATGCAATAATCAAATATTACATAGGGGAAGTTTTGGTGAAATTCAACCTTAACATTTTCCGTACTTTGAATTCTCACATCTTTACATCAATTGCAGAGTGTTTGACAATCAAGAATTAATTTCGAAGTAACCCCTGCGTGTTAGAACAGAATTCCAAATTGTGACAGATTTTGTGAATTCATGTTTATTCCCGTTTGAGTTGCCTACGCGAACGAACTTATGTTGCCTACGCGCCCCCATAATTAAGTTCAATTAGTGGACTAGTAAGAATTCATTATTTGAACCAAATCCCTGTGGAGACGATACTCTACTCACTCTCACTTCTTAAAACGATAAGGTGCACTTACCTTCACACGGTTTTACACCAACAGAAGTATTGGGTGTCCCTGTAGATTTGTGCGCGGTTTTTTCCCGGCGCATGCCACCTTCGATCCTTTCTCCAATGATGACGACATTGGAGAAGCTAGAAGTTACACTGCTAATCATCTTGTCATAGAAGGCATTTTGGAGTGTGTCCACGAACATGCTGACTAATTCCCTTTCAAATAAGGGAGGTTGTACTTGAGCGGTCAACCTCCGGTTTTAAGAACCTCCTTCACCTCCCTGACCTTGGAGAGCCCAATATCTCCCCTACCCCAAAGCCAAGTTTTTTTTTATGCACGCACCCTGCCATTTTTATATTCTGTTAAGCTTTTCTTGTTTTTTCGATTAGTTTTTTTCGTTTTGTAATTCTTTTTTTCTTTTTTATTGATTTTTAATTCTGATCACATGTATTTATTAACTTTTTTGTTTTAGTACATAATTTCTTTGATTTTCACATTTTGTATTTCTAAATTTTTATTTCAAACTTATTAATTTCGTCTTAATTAATTTCATGTTTTAATAATTCTAACTTTTATTTTTTATTTTTGTTTTTAATTTTCTATTTTTTTTTCTTTTTCTTTTTTTTTTTCAATTTTGTTTTTATTTATTTCTGTTTTATTCAGTTTATTTCAATTTTGTTTTATTTAATTTTTCTATTATTTAGCTTATTTCAATTTTGTTTTGATTTTTGAAATTTCAGATTTTGCTTTTATTTAGTTATTTATTTATTTATTTATTGTCTTAAATTTTATTATTATTATATATTTTATTTCCTTTTTTTATTTATTATTTCTATTTATTGATTTTAACTTTTCCTTATTTTTTCAGAATTTTACTTTTGCATATTTTTACTTTTCAGATTTTTAATTTTCCATTTTTTTTTCTAGATTTTTGAATTTCTTTATGTATTTTCAAATTTTAAAAAATTATTATTATTTTTCATTATTATTTAAATCTTTTTAAAGTTTTTATGTTTTGAAAAAGTTCTTTTCTATTCTAGAATTTTTTTCTAATGACTTCTACCTTTACTATTTTCTTTAATTTTGTTTTACTGTTTATTATTTGATTATTTAAATTAGTATGGGTTTCTTGATTAATTTTAACAATTAGGGACCTCGGACATAATTGGGTGTTTACAATGGTGTGTCTAACTTTTTTAGGCAAAATGTCACAAATAACCACTGGAAATAGTTGTTGCATCAACACATGACAATCGTGAGACTTTAACTCAACTAACTTTAAATCTTTCATGAAGACAAGTCTTTTAAAATTTGAAGAATAACCCTATGGCACTTTAACCCCATGCAGACACTCATATAAACTTATTTTTCTCTTTTTTTGCAATGTATGACATGTCAGGGGCAAATATGTCCGTTTTCCTACAAACTGTGACGCTAACTGATAGCGTATACCTATCTGAACCAAATACAGTCGAGAATTGACACCATCTTTAGTCTTGCCTTGTATATTGAGAAGTGTTCTAATGACACTATCACATACAATGTCTAACATCAAGATTGCACCAATATGGAAGATCAAAAAATATTGAACTTTTCTTCCATATCCTTGTTTCGGTGACCTTTTATTGAGTATTTCCAAAAAATAGTTTTGATGTTTTTACCCCATTCATAAACTTATTGTCCAGTTAAGGCTTTTTGAGCAACTTCATTTTCTGGCAACCCATTAAAAGTTTTCCTTAATCTACGATAAGGATGATTAGTCCTGAGAAATTTTCGATAACCAAGATAAATTGTTTTCCTTCCATGATGCAGTTGATGGTAACTTGTGTCTTCTTCACATATAGGACATGCTTTGTGCCCCTTAACACTATATCTGTATAAATTTTCATATGCTGAAAAGTCATTAATAGTGCAAAAAAACATTGCCTGCCTCTTGAAATTTTCATTACCATACCCATCAAACACATCCACACATTCTTCCTATAGATTTCGCAAGTCTTCAATCAAGAGAGCAAGATAAACGTCTATGTCATTTTCAGGTTGTTCTGGACCTAAAATCATCATAGACAACATGATGTATTTACGTTTCATGCATAACTCCATAGAAAGGTTGTAAATTGTCAAAAGAATAGGCCATGAATTATGCTTACTACTTAAATTACCATTCGGATTCATTCCATTTGTTGCAAGTTTAAGCCTTAGGTTTCTTGGCTCATTTCCAAAATTCAGATATAGTTGATCAACCATCTTCCATTGCAAACCATCAGTTGAATGACGAAGTTTTTCATCAATTTGTCTTTCATCAATTTGTCTTTCATCTACATGCCATCTAAGGTTCTTTGCATCATGTTTATTACAAAACAATTGTTTGAACCTTGGAATTATTGGAAGATACCACAACACTTTGGCTGGAGACCGCTTTGTGCTTTCATCGCAACTAGAATCACCACCCTTTAGTTTATAACGTGAAACTTGACATACAGGGCATTCATGTAATCCTTCAAACTCGTTTCTGTATATTATGCAATCTTTGGGGCAGACATGTATTTTCTTATACTGCATACCCATCAGACACAACACCTTCTTCGCCTCATAATTATGCTTTGGTAATGTATTACCTTCCAGAAGCATCTCTACCAATAGTTCAAGTAATTCTGCGAAACTTTTATCACTCCACTCATTTCTTGCCTTCAAATTGAATAATCTTAACGCTGTTGATAATCGTGTAAGCGTAGTGCATCCCAAATACAAAGGTTTCTCTGAATCAGTAGACAAGTTACCATACATATTTGCCCGCTCAAACGACGCATGCCCTATATCACGAATCATATTCTCAACCCGATCTTCCATATTTATATCAACCACCACCGTCTAGAACATACTTTCCATGCCTAATAATTCACCATGCCATGTCCATCTTGTATAACTTTTGCAGAACCCATCACAAAGAACATGCTCTCTAATTTCATCAATAGCCAACTGTATCTCATTTAGACAATTAACACATAGACACTAAAACTATCCATTACTCTGAGGTAGATTTGTCTGGAAAAAATTCAAAAACTCTTCAACCACATTCTTGTACTCATCACCCGTCCGTTTAACATTTATCCAACTACGATCCATACTATACAAGAATCATAGACACATGATTTAGGATTAACCTTGTCACTCATAATTGGTAATTTATTTTCCTCACTATTGACAGACTCCAGTTTTTTATTCATCGATTAAGAGACTTCTAAAATATTGAATATCATACTTGGTGAAATTTCAACAGCATTTCGCATTAGTCTCTAAGTATATAACTTGACTGTGGTTTCATTTACCATAATCAGGCATGTACCCAGAGACAATGCAAAATGAACTAAACCAAAATTTCATCATGTACAATTTACAAGATTTAAGAAGAAATTGTTAACCACTAAATAAAAAACTTTAGTCCTAGACTGTCCAACTTGGACAATTCAAGATTGAATACAATGAATGGTTTACTTATTCAGTAATATACTCAGTATGTTCAACCTTGAATGGGAAACTAAGGGTATGCTCATATTTGAAGTCAAGAAAAGAAACCAACTTAACTTAGAAAGATCAACGTGTAATTAGACATATAATTATGGTAATTATCATTTTAGTAATCAACAATAAGTCGTGATCAGCTGCAAGTAACTTATCTCATATCCATTATGACCTTAATAAACTTAGTTATGGATTATTTATGAATTAAAAATATTTCCTTAACAATTTATCTATAGAGGCTGAACTTAGGTCATAGTCTTAAGTCATGAAGATTGTTCAATGTTTCAAAACTAGGTTCATGCACTCAAGTATTACATATATTTAAAATGAAATCAATATTATAGCATACATATCACCTAACAAAGCAAAGGTGCAAAGGCTTAATAAGAAAACTTTCACATAAATACCTCAGTCAACGCAACAATGGTAGAGCGGTGGCCGAGCGATGTCCGAGCAAAGGCACAACGGTAGTCGAGCGAAGGCACGACGGTAGCCAAATAAAAATCTTACAAATTATAGAAAACAACCAAAATGAATGTAAATTTCAACTATAATAACAAAAGGAGATGGATAAATAACGATAAAGATGACGGAGGTTGCTCACACCTTAGCATGCGCGACGACGACTTCGAGCGGAGGCAAAAAAAATTAATTTTTAAATTATTTACAATTTTGCAAATTAATCCTTCATTTAAAAAAATCGTTAATTTCTCACAGTATTCCATCTCGCAAATTAGTTCCTTTGTTAGTTTTGATGTAATTGTGTGCTGAGTTGGCAAGTTAAGTGCTACGTAGATTCTCACATGGTTACAAAATGACGTCTTTTTTTAACCTTACCCCGTCTCCTTCATCTCCGATAATGGAACTACCTACGGAATATTTTTTTCAATCACTTTTCCGGTCAAATCATAACTTGAGTATAATGGACATGATTTTCCTGCTTATATCATTCTTGGAACCAAAAATACTTACATAGAAGCTTCTCTTTATAATGGGAAACACCCATGTATGATTCTCCAATACTAATTGTTTATGCTGATAATGTAAGTAACTCATCTGTAAGATACCTTTACATACCAGATTCCTTGATTTCCTCAAAGGTTTTAGAAAAAATTGTTATATGTAAATGAGAAGGGAATCTGAGGGTGGAAAAGGACTTGTGGTTAAACACGTCGGTGGTGTTGAAATGATTTTAGCAAATAATGAATAGTATTGAGAAAAATTAGTTGCTGATTCTCATCACTTACCTGCAGCATCTTTAGACCAAAAATCAAGCTATGATTTGAAGACCTATGTTTTTTCTATTTCTAACCCTACAACTAAAATTGCATTTTTGGAAACTCATTTAAAGGTTCAACCTTTCCCGATGGTGGCAACGTTTAGCTCCAAAGGACCAAATGCTCTTACGCCCAATATAATCAAGCTATGATTTAGTCAAAAAAAATGTTTCGTGGGCAGTGTCATTGCCAGATATAGATCAGAAAGGGATAAGGTTCAAAATGACGTCGTTTTATAATCATGTGATAGCCTACATGGCACTTAACGTGCCAACTCAGCATGCTGTTATGTCAAAACTACTTGAGGAACTAATTTGTGAGACGGAATACTAAGTGGGGGACTAACAGAAGAGTTTTTTTTAAATAAAAGATCAATTTGCAAGGTCGTAAGTTGGAAATTAATTTACCTCGTTACTCAAAATGGGAAGGACAAAAAACCGAAACTAGAAGTTAAGTAAACTTAACTGCACATTAATATTTAATTATACATATGAAATTTAATATATAATAAAAATATTATGTTAAATGTTAACAATTTAATATATAATTGGTTTAGTGAAAATATTATAGTAACTATTAATAATAAATTTAGATATTATTTATTATTAATTATAACATGTGTCACAACCTAAATCATAATAAGTAACAAATTCATAAATAATAATTAAAATTAAATTTGGTAATAATATGAAACTGCTATCAAATATTATTTTTTTAAAAAAATTTAACTTATTTTAAGTTAAAAAGTTGGTTACGAATAAAGAATGTGCAAATCTTTCTATTCATCATCCCAAATAATAATCCAAAATTAAATGTGTAATTTTAAAATAATTTTAAAAAATTTATTTAATTTCTTTTAATATAAAAATTAAATATTTAAATAATATGCTTATATACATAAAAAAATATAAAAAAATAAAAAAAACATGTAAAAAAATAGTTTGGAAAAATATTTGATATATTCCTACGCATTTCTTGTATAATGAGAAACTTCAAAACTTATATAATCCTATGGATTTAATTTGCTAAGAAAAATTATTAAAAAAATTGATAATATCTTTGCAAAAGTTTGTTTAAATTAAAGCTTAAAAAAAATTTTGAAGAGTATTTTTTAGCATAAATTTGATTTTTTTTTTATAACTTGAGAATGAATTTTTTATAAGAAAATAAATTTGAGTTTTGGTTATTTAAAAAAGAATTTAATATAAAATTAATTTTGTAGAGATTTTATTTAAAATAAATTCTATAAATGATTTTCTAATAATAAAATATTCTGAATTTTTAATGTTCTAATATTTTAATTTTTTATATTTATTATTTTAAATTTACATGTACATGAAATTTAAAATAATAGATGGTTGTATCGTAAATTTTACAATTCTAATGATAAAGAATAATACATACAAATTTAAAGTTAGTTATGTTAATTTTAGAATTAAAATATATTTATTAAAAATAAAAAATAAAAAGAAATTGATGGAAAATATTATTTATGTCTTTGCAATACTTATGTTTCGTACCTAAATTAACACTTACTCCTTATTTGATAATTCCTATAATTCAAATGTCTCGAATTGTGAATTCCCTAGCGTCATAGGAATTGATTTGTATTTCTTTAACCCAATCGACCCAATTCTCATGAGCTTTCACATGGAATTTAATAAATGCTCCAATCATATTTGGTTAACAAATATCATCAAAACCTATTGTAGTAATAACCAGATTTGACCTAAAATTATAAAAGTCATGATAAGAAGCCCAAAATATCAACATGCATATTTTAATTTGACCTGGACAATTAGTAGCTATGATCATGAGATGTAATGAGATCCAATATATCATTCTTAACTAATTATCCGATTTTCATAAGAAGACAAAATGACATGATTCACTCTATACGAATGAATCAGAATGCAGAAATGATAATGGAATGTTTTGAGAATCAAGATAAGATAAAGTAAGATAAGGATAAGATAAGATAAAATGAGATGAGATAAGGTAAGATAAGATAGGATAAGGTAAAATGAGATAAAATAGGATAAGATGTAATAAGATAGATAAGGTAATATAAGGTGAGATAAGATGAGATAAGATAAAGGAACCCGACACAAACCGCAATCTGCCGGATAGTACCGAAGTTATCAAGAGGAACGTGACTCTTATCTCAACCTGGCGAAAGAACCAACGTTATCAAAGGTAGTTCTTAGCCCAAGAGTCAAGGGAATCAACTCACACAGAGATAAAAAAAACTCTCAAAGAAAAAATATGATTAGTCCTCCAAATCTGTCTTTTCACCTAATCCATATCTCTTATTTATAGCTAACCAAATCTAGTAAAAAAAGATAACAAATTAGAAATCTTAATTAGATTGCAATTTGAATTGCAACCAATTTAAAACAAATAATTTCTAAATAAATATCAAATCCTAATGTAATCTATAGAAAATCATAAACTTTATCACTTAAGATCTTCAATAATATTACTACATAAATTAACTCATGTTAGAATTGAACTTGGATCCACGTAGTCTTTTTCTTGAACTTCATTCCTTGATGAGACCTTCGATTGTTCCATACGTTTAATCCTATTTCTCGTCATAGGATCTTCCATTCAATTTCTTAGATAATCTCTTTTATTTACCGTGAAGCTCACGTTCACATCACAAAACAAGGTTAATAACAATTAAGTAAAACTAAATTTAGAAATTATTAATTGTTAGCTGGGAGAATGAGTGTGTTGTAAAGAGAAGTGAGGAATTTTCATTTTGTATTTTAGTGTGTATAGAAGATTATGTGATGAGGAAGAATTTTTTTGTTAGTGTATGAGGATGAGTAATGGTGTGAAAATGAATAGAAGGTGGGAAACCAGAGTGTTGTACAAGTGGAATCAAAATAGGCTATGAACTGTTATTTTGTTCTTTAGTGCATATGGGTGAGACTAAATTTCAATTGAAAAGATAGTAGGAAAGGTCTCGGGAGACCAATGTAAAAGATCTTAAAATAATTATTTATTTATTTTTTGTTAAAATCTATTACTAAGGTATATTTTTTTATTTCTTTCAAAAGAAGACACTTTATAAGATACGATTCTATTGTTAATATTTTTTGAATTTTTCTTTAATTCGTAAAACATGATAAAATTAACTTTATTATTTTGGATTTTTCCTATTTTTTCTTTTTAATAAATTTTATAAAGCGAAATAAATTTAAATTGAGAATAAACATCTTAGATATAGTTAGATGATAAGAACATGATTTTAGATGAATTAATCTTGATATTAAAATAATAAAAATTTTATTATAAAGTTAATAACTTTAAATTTAACATCTAAAAATATACTAAAATACTATGTCTATACAAATAAAATAGACTGCAAATTTTTTATTACAAACAAACAATATGAACTTTAATTTTTTAATAATATTATGATTAATATATATATTATTAAAAAATAATTTTTTTCAATAGATATTTTGTGGTAATTATATAAATTAATATAAAATATATTAAATTTTAATAGTTTTATCATTTAAATTATCATTAAAATGCTGGTAAATTGTTCAGAAATTTTTTTTATGAATGTTAAAACTTCCACTATGTATATTTTAAAATTTTTATTAGAATAAATTTTTTATAATATATATATATAAAGAAAAATTAAATTATTTGAAAAATAATTTTAACTAATGTTAATTCATTCAATAATTTTTATAAATAGTTAAATTTTATTAATTCAATGGTTATATTAACATATTTTATTATGTGGATCATGCTAAAAAAATTTATAAAATTTAAAAAAATAAATTGATACTTCATTAAATAAATTTAAATTATCTAAGAGATATTATCTGTTAATTTAAATTTATTTAATAAAATATCAAATGTTTTAAAAAAAATTTAATATAATTTACATAATAAAATATATTATCTAATAATTGAATTAATGAAATTTAATCATTCATAAAAATTACTAAACAAAATAATTTTAATTAATTTTTTTCAACAATTTAGTATTAAATAATTTTACGTGATAATAACATTATTACAATTAATAATGTCTTTGAAAAATATACCAAGCTTTTTAAAACTAATTAATTTTAAGAATGTATAAAAATAGTAGAAATTGTTTAAGTTTTTTTATTAAAAAAAATTTGTAAAGTGGAAATTGTTTTTATTACAATAATAAAAGCTAACTTTGTTTAAAAAGATATTTATGATAAAAAATTTCAGTTTCTGAAAGCTACTAAAAAACAATACTTATCTAACCAATAAATAGAATAATAACATTTTAGTCAAGATTTTTTTATATTTTAATGAGACACCAAAACTAATATATATAATTTAAATAAAAAAAATTTCTAAATTTTTATTTTTTAAAATAGATGTGATTAAGAAAAACCACATGTTCTAATAAAAAATATGATTTAAACTAATCTATTTATATATTTTAATATAATTTTATTTAATTTTAAATTAAATAAATGCTTAATTTTAAAGTTTTATTTAGTGATGTAGAAAAAGGGTTATATCCACTATCTTTCCTGATGCTGAATAGTTAATAAAAGTGTAAATTGATACCGTGAATAATATTTGTGGCTCTTCAAAGTTAATGTTAAACAAAAACATCTTAATTTTATTTATCACTAATGCCTTCAGATTTGACATATAAATACTCAGATATAATGTTCCATCTCAAACAAGAAGCTTAATTAGAAACTCTGGGTTTGGGGGAATAATCAAGGCAATGACAAATTCCATTGTCGTCACAGAATCCAGTCTTGTGCTGTGGCTGACATTTTGCGCGGCATTTATCATTGCATCCCTTCACTGCTGCTTTTGTCTCATAATTGGAAACTCCATTCTCAACTGTTTCGTAACCATTTGCATTCCTGCATCAACCAAAACCCAAATATAAATTCACAATGACAACACTATTTGATTAACCCAAATTTATAATTGTGTACACTGGTAAATTGTTACAGCTAATATACCATAGCAAAAATGAAGAGAGTGTAAGAACAAGGAGAAGAGATGAGATGACTTGATTTCTCATTTTAACTTGGAACTGATTACCATGCAATAGCATTGTGTAATTCTGAGCATGTATATATACAATAAATAGAGCAGCAGATCCGTCGAAATATTTTGAAAGACTTTTATGAATAATAAATCTTGGCAATAATTAGAAAAAAGTGTAATAAATGCTTTTTTTTTGTAAAGTTTTATTTTTTATTTTTTATTATTTTTTAAAATATTTTTATTTGTTATTTTAGAAGTTTAACATAATATATTTTTCTTATTATGCTCTTACTTTATGTAAAGATATTTAATATGAAAAAATTAATCAATGAAAAAAATTAAGGAAATATTAAAGTATTACATGATAATTTTCATATAAATAAAAAATTTTAATTATATGTTTTAATTTGTTGAATTAATCTTGAATAACTAATAAAAAGAAACAAAAGGAATGGACTATTATATTTAATTAATTCTTTTATTTATTTGTTATATATTTTAAAAACTATTACTTATTTTCAGTTTTTACTTTAAAATTTTAAAATATCATTTCTTATTTTTTATTATAATTTTTTTACATAAGAATATTAATTGAAAGTTTAAAAAGAGGTTAAAAGTATAATAAAAAATTATCTAACAATTTTTATTACAAAAAAATATTAACTATCTTTTAAATTTGAATAAAAAAAATTAAATAAAAAATGTAAAAAAAAATGTACATAAAATTTCTTCTAAGAACTATGTTAACAAAATATTATTTCAGAATTTTTTTCTTACTTGGATAAGCATTAAAAAATAGATGTAGAGAAAAAAAATTAAATTGTTATATTTTAATTTATTTTAAATAAAATTATTATTGTCCTTATACAAATATCCGTTGACTAGGTAATTTAAATTTTTTTAATGTTATATTTATATTGTTTAATTTAAATACACTAAATAAATAGAATGAAATTTATTATTTTCTGAACATTTTTCTTTCAGATAAACATAAGTTATATATTAAATTAAATTTTCAAAAACTTCAGAAATAGTCATAGTCAGCGGTTTGGTGTATACCTCCGCCATATATGTTCAGGAAAAGAAACAACTTTTACTATTATCACGTGACTAACTGTATTACCTTCCCAATACATAAGAAAAGGTAATGAAACTAAATTCCTTTGCTAAGTTCTTACAATCTTGTAGTAAATAAGCAATGCCTGGAATTAAGAGATCATTCTTCATGACTTGGCATAATTGTTGTGAATCGGTCTTTAGGTAAGGCTCATGATTTTCCAACTTCTCGCCATAACTAGGCTTCATTGTAAAGTCATGCATTGTGTTGTTAAAGCATCTATTATATGTTGATAATAATGGCTGGCTGCAACTTGGGTGTCTCCGTTTTCATCTCGGGCTACCAATCCAAATTCAATTCTATTATTCTGCTTCCTAAATACGGTCTCTAAATTTGATGTCTTATCTAGGTTGTCACATGCTCAGTGGATTGTTGGATAGCCCATTGGTGCCATACATTTTGTGTCAAGTCTTGAATGTCCTGAGTGCTCTTCATGAATTTTTTGAAAACAATTTCATTCTTTAGTTTCCAAAGTGTTCATGATGTCATCATCGTCTCTTCAAGGGTGTGATCACCAAGATGTTCTACAATGTCCATGAATCATTTCATATACGACATTTTGGGTAAGAGAATTATATGTAGGAAGTGTTGATAAGGTTGTAATACATCAAGAGCAAGATTTTAGAAAATGGTCTTAAGATTCTACTTGTTCCTCTTCACAAAAAGCACACTGTTGTATTACCATTATTCCACGACAGGTTAGGTTGATTCCATCTAGTAAAGCATTATGGATCAATCTAAAAAGAAGTGATTTACCTTACGATGAACCTTCGCTTTCCTTATATGTTTCCATTTGGCTGGAACTGTCATCAATATTGTAGCAACATTCTCAAGTCGCTTCTCCACAAGATGTTATAGAGAGATTTGACATTGAAAAAAATCCACTCCGAGTTAACCTCCACCAAGCAATATCATCATGATAATCCATAGGAGGGGAATAGATTTGATGAGTGTAGCTTCGTTTGGATGAAAAATAATATCAATTATTTCTTCATTCCATTGACTAGTTCCTAGGATGATGAGTGCAATAAGAAAATGGTCGATGTAATTCTCTATGGTTACCAAATAGTCATTCATCATCCCATATCAATTAATTCTTCATTCCACCGACTAGTTCCTGAGATGATGAGCTTGTTGACTATAGTATCCCCTTGCAATAAGGAAATGGTTGATATAATTCTCCCATTATGGTTACCAGATAGTCATTCATCATCCCATATCCTAACACTGATTGTCCATTTGATGCCTTCCCATAATTTGTTCTTTGCTCCCCACAAGCTCCTCCAAGTATAGCTTGGTTGATGACCCAATTTCGAGTTGAGAAAAGTTGTAGAGGAAAAATATCTTGCTTTCAAGACTTTATATAGCATGTTTTCAGTATTTTGTAGCATTCTCCAAGCCTGTTTCATGAGGAGGGATTCATTGAAAAGCTCTTTATCTTGAAAGCCTGGTCCACCATAGTGCTTTAGTTTGCACAATTTATCCTACGCCATCTAGTGGACCTTCCTTTCATTAGATTTCTTTCTCCACCAAAATCTTGCACATTGGAAATTAATTGGTCACACACCCCTTTTGGTACTTTGAAGTGTCTCATAATGTATGTGGGTATGGCTTAAGCTATGGACTTGAGTAAGACTTCCTTCCCAGCTCTAGATAGGTATTATTCTTTCCATCCTTTTAACTTCTTCCATACATGCTCTTGTATTCCAGAAAATATGAACTTCTTGGATTTTTCTAGAAGCATAAGCAATCCTAGGCATTTCTCATGGACTTCTACTATTGTTACCCCTATCCTATCCTGGATCATGTTGATGGTTTCGTCTCGAACATGTTGGCTAAAGGCGAGCTCTGTCCTCTCCAAATTTAGTCCTAAGGTTTGTTCATAACTTCTAATCATTATTAGGGGTGCATTCGCCTCCAATAGTGTAGCTCTATCAAACAACACACTATCATCAACAACAAAAAATGTGTGATATTATGGGCGTTATCCTTGCAATTGTAATTTCATGAATGGTACCTCTATCTTCCTATTGTTTTATTAAGTCTTGCAAATACTTTTGGGCATAAAATGAACAGGTAAGATGATAAAGGATCACCTTGTTGGAGGCCTCGATATGGAGAGAAATTTGGTCCAAGTTCATTATTAGTAAGAATAAAGTATGAGACAGTTGTTACACACTTAGATATCAAACTCGCCATAGCATGTGGAAAGCCATTATTCCTCATCACACATAGTAACAAAGGTCATTCAATCTCTTCGTATGCTTTTGACATATCAAGTTTCAATGTCATTGCCTCGTGTTTCCCTCTTTTTTTCTTTTCTTCATGTAATGGAACAACTTAAATCCTATTAATGCATTATATGTGACCATCCGACCAGAGGTATAAAGGCACTATGATGCCCTCCGACTACATTGTTCAATACATATTTCAGTCTATTTTAAATTTTTACAATTCCAAAAAGTAGAAACAACAAAAAAATTATATTTTAAAATATGTTATATCTGCTTATTTAAAATTTATTGTATAGAATTTTAAATTAAAATATTTATTTAAATTATTTAATTTTAGAAGAATTTTTATTTTATAAAAAAATTATACTTCGAATAAAAATAAATAAAAAGAACATTATATATATATATATAAAGGGTGAAGACAATAAATCATTTTTTTAGTATATTTTTATTAAAATAATTTTTTATAATAATTTATTCTAATTTTATCCTAAAAAATTAAACAAAATTTATATAAAAAAATTTTGGATTTCATTATTTTCTTATTTTAAAATTTAATCATAATAATTTATTTTAAATTTATTTTTATCAAATAAGCAAAGTTTATAAGAAATTTTGTTTTATCATTAATGATAATCATTTTTATAATAATTTATTTTAAATTTAATCTATAAAATTGTATGACAAGATAGTTGAGGTTTATTTTAACGAAGTATATTGGAAAATTTTATTTCATCATTGATGATAATAATTTATTTTAAATTTAATCTATAAAATTGTATGATAAGAAAGTTAAGGTTTATTTTAATGAAGTATATTAGACTTGGTTGAAATTAAATGTGAAAGGAAAATGAATTTTTTGGTTTTTTTTTGTGGTTCACTGTGGTGGTTGAAGAGAAACAGAATTGTTGTCGCTGGGTGCATGGTGGTGTGGTGGCTCTGGTTATTACGGGGAGACCGTTCAGTTGACCGTGGTGGCTGGGGGAGGAGAGAGAAGTCTGAGTGCATTGTTGCCGCAAGAAAGGGGGTGAGAACGGCACCGTCGACGGGGGCTAGTGGTGGCTCTGTGTCTAGGGAAGCCATCATTGTCTCAGCCATGGAACAAGGAGAAACACAGAGAAGGTCATGGGGTTATACTAACCCCATGCGTGATGGTTTTGAGGTGTCTAATGGTGGCCATTAAAGGACACAGCTTTTCGTGGTGGTCACCGAAGATTATTCTGGCAGCGATAGTGACCAGAGAAAAGGAACTACAAACGAGAGCTAAGGGGAAGAATTTAAATTTAATTTTAACTTTAATTAAAAACTTGCTCAAATCTGTAATCCTCAATTATCATTTTTATTTTTTTATTAAAAATTTTTAATTTTTTTTTTAAAAATATGTGATAAATTATTATAAAAATTGTATATTTTAAACTTTATAATTAATTTATTATTTTAATTTTTAAACATCTAAAATTAATTATAATTATTATTTTAATTATAAATATTTGAAATAATTATTAATTCTTATTTGATTTCAAATTTAATTTATGAATATTTAAATATTTAAATTTTGACTATCTATTATAACTTTATCTTTTTAAATCTTAAAAATTTATTATAACATTATTTTTAATCATTACAATTGTAATTATTAACTATTACAATTTTATTTCTAACTATTTGTTTCACTAATATTTCGTCTATATATATATATATATATATATATATATATATATATATATATATATATATATATATATATATACTTTGTTCTAGTTTTGCTTCCTTTGTACCCTTTCAAATTCTATTTCCTACCTGAAAAAATTGTATTTAGAGAAATCACACAATAAATTTATAGGGACAAATCCTTAAGAACGAGTTATCAATTTTAAAACACTTATATCATGATATTATCATGTTAGTAGGTATCGAAAGAATTCAAATTATACATAAACTTTATTTAGTATTAACTTTCTTCTATTTGTTTACGTAAAAAGTATAAGAATGTCAAAAAAAAAATTATTTAATAATTCAAATGTGTGGAACTATGTAGCATTTATAACATGATCGTTCAGTTCAATTTTCAAGGAGTAAAACCTTCTCAAAAGTCAATGCATTAAATAAACTAAACTGCAACAAGTGTTAGAACATACCTTAATAAATTCAGTCCTTTTATTAATCATTTAATGTTCATAATTATTATATATTTTAATTTTTTTTACATTTATATTAATTTAAATTTTTTATTAAATATTAAGTTTATTAATTTAAAAGTTTATATTAAATACTATATATTTATAAAATTTATATAAATAAAAATTAATAAATACTTTTTTATAACTTTATTTTAACATATAATATATTATATATAAATATAAATAATTCAATACATACAAATATTTAAATTATTTAAAATTTGATATATATAATTATAAAAATATTATTATATATTTTTACGATTGAATTAATAAATTTTATATTTTATAAAAAATTATTAAATTAATATAAATATTAAATCTGATATTTAATATTAACACGTTCTAATACATTTTAATATATTTAATAATATTTTCATTTTATTTTTACTATATTATATATTATATGATATTTTTAATTTTTATTATATTTTACCTCCTTATATATATATATATATATATATATATATATATATATATATATATATATATATTACATTTTTTTCTGAAAGTAACATTTTTCAATTTCACTATTAAATACAGTCCGGAAACTTCTTTTTAAAAGAAAAGAATGTGGTGGATGACTTAATAATAAAAAAGTTTAATTTTGATATATATATATATAATGTATCTTTTAAATAATAATAATAATAAAATAATTTATTAATATAATAATTTATAATTGAATTATATTAAAAATATTTATTATTATTATACTTTAATTAAATTTTAGTAATAATTATATTATGTATATTTCATAAATCAAAATTTTACATCATACTAAATTACCAATAATGTCAAGCTTTCATTATCACCGAAATAGTATTTTTTTTTTAGTCAAACCGAAATAGTATTCTTGTATTATCCTTAAAAAATAGAAAAAAAAATAGTACTGGAATGGCTTATTAATTCTCGTTATACGTCTAGAATAATACATTAATCTTCCTAATACTTCTAGAATACCCATTAAAATCATCTGTATAGAAGATATATATCCGAGTTGCTAAACGTAATATAAAACAACAATCTTTATTAAAGTTGATAATTTTAGAGAATGAGTTTTTGCAAATGAACAGTAGATCACTATATATGCAGAGAAAAATTATTAAAAATTATTTTTAACTTTTAAAGTTAAATAGATTTTTTAAAATATCTTAACCTAACTTTTTTGAATAAATCATCTTTATTCAATATTCAGGTGTAGTAATAAATTTTTAACAAGTCGCCTAACCCTTACATCCCTACCTTTATATACACTTGCCAATAAGCTTCTAAAACAAAGTGTGTAGTATTTTGCCTTTGGTTTCAAGTACTTAGTAAAAAATATTGTGTTGCCTTTAGTATTTTTATATTTGACCTGGTCTAACCTGGGTTTATTTTTTAAACAAATTACAATAATATATTTTTAAAAATCTATTTAACCAAATAGTAAAGGTTTTAAGTCACCCAAAGGCTTTTAAGCTTAAAAGATCAACCTCATCAAAATATATATATGTATATATATATAGAGAGAGAGAGAGAGAGAGAGAGATAGAGAGAAAGAGAGTGGGAAGAATCGTTTTATTTTAAGAAAAAAAAATTAAGAAATACAATCTCGTGTTAATTATTATATTAAACAAATTTCTCTAAAAACAATCCTTTAGTAATACTCAACATGCATGAAAATAATGGAGCCACGTACCATTGCTAAAATAAGTAAAAGAAGGTATAATAATGCAGTCATTTCATTTATTTATTTTTTAATTCTCCATCTTACACATTCAATGGGTAAAAGCTGCGATTGACATAAATAAAAATTTAACACATTTTACAAACACAGTAATGATGTGCAAAGTCACAAGTTCCATTTACTTTGTCTGATCTATTATGCAACTTGCAATCAACATCACAAGTATTTTTGTTTGCATCACAATGATCACCATACAATATTTCCGTACAACTTTCTTCTGGTACCCTTGCCATTTGCACCTGATTTCCTACACCAAATAATATTATATCCAGTCACGTAAATATATAATTAATCAAAGAGCCAAAATTATGCAAATTCATTATGCACAAAATAGGACAATATCCTGAATTTGTAGAAAGTAGTATTTACCGGAATCAATGGCGAGCAAGAGGAGGAGGATGGACAAATAGAAAAGGATTTTCATCTTCTTGAATAATTTTGGAAATGATGTTTAGCTTTCGATTATGAGATCTCATAGAACAGATCCTCAAGAATTTATAAGCTCCGAATTAAGGGGTACAAAAGTCCACGAAATATGAATACCTTGTAAAAGTGAGTTTTTGTTTTGCTTCGGGTGATGTATGAAATAAAAAAAATAAGAAAAAGATATAGAACAATAAAAAAAATAAAAATAGAAATAAAAATATAAATATAAATTATTTAAATGGTTAGAAATAAAAAAATATTTTCTCTAATTTAGATAAATAAAAAATAAATTAATACTATAAATTTTTTATACTACTTAAAAATTAAATTTAAATATTATAATTTTTAGAAAACAAAATTTTTAAATTGAAAAAATTTATTAAAACATTTAAATTTTATTTTGGTAATAATAGCTTTTAAGTTTTTCAATTTCTAACATAACAATATAATTGATAAAATTAATAGATAAATTAATTAAAAATAGAAAGTTAATTAAAAAAATTCCTTAAAATAAAAAATGTTTAATAAAACTAACGATTAATTAATTAATAAAAATAAAATGATAAATAAAAGTATGATTATTAGACTAGAAATCAAGTATTGTAATTTTTAATTAATTATAAATTTTAATATATTATTTAAATTAAATTATTATATTAATAATAATAATAATAATATTTTTAATTTATTCTTATTTATATATTGCAATTAAAAATAACATAACTAAATTTAAATTTATTTTGATGATTAAATAAATAAATAAAATCATCCAAAAAAATTTATAATATACAATCGTTAAAGTTTATTTATATTATTTTTTTAATAAAAATATATGCATAAGAATAATTTTAAAACTACTATCCTTATTTTTAATATAATAATTTAATTTAAATAAAATAAATATTAAACTCTATATTTAATAAAAAATTATAATACTTGCATTCAATTCAATAATTATATCATCATTTATATTTTTTATCATCTACTGTTGATTTAATTTTATCTAACAAGTTTTAATTTAATGATCGATTATTTTAGTTTTTAATTTTTAATTAATTTTTCATCTTCTATCTAATTTTTTAATTTTTGATAATTTATTTATTAATTTTACCAAATAAATTATTATTAAATTTATTCATCAATTTATTTTAAAAATCTTACTTTTAATCATTTATAGAATGATCATTAATAATTTTTTAAAAGTAGAAACTTTTAAAAAATAAGCGTATGATATGGCTAAACATTAAGTGTTAGAATTTATAAAAGTAAAAGGGTAAATTTATCTATTCTTTTTATGATTTTGAAAATTGGTTTTTGATTCTTTAAAAATATTTCGTTAGTCTTTGTTTATTGATTTATCTTGTAAATTTATTCTTACGAAAGGATTACTTTAAATTATTTTAAATAAATAAAAAGATTAATTTATAAAAATTTTAAAAATAAAAAATTAATTTATATTATTTTAAAAATTAAGAACAAATTTGGAATGTATACTAAAGTGAACAACTAATTTATTAGATATCTTGAATTCAGGAATAAGTTGAGTGATTCTAATAACTATTTAAGTCTTATAAATGAAATCATTGAATATAGATATGGTAATAAGATAAATTTTTTAATCAACAATTATTATTTTATATGTTTCATGTTTTACATAGTAAAGATGAATTCTTTTTATATATATATAATTTATGATCTTTAATATATTTATATAAATTAAAAATTATGCATATCAAAATTTAAAAAATAAAAATGTAATAAGTACAATTTTAAAAGTTAAAAAATTAATAAAATATGATAAAATAATATTGTCACAAAATTATAATATCATAAAAAAATTTAAAAGTTGAAATATCTTAAAGTTAAATTATAGATAATTCCTTAAAATGTTAATACTCAACAAACAATTTTGTTTCTTAGCAAGAAATGATTATAGAGATATTATTCCTATAAATGAAATAATTAAGTGTATTATAAATATAATTTTATTATGTTTATTAAGAAATATCGTAAATCATGATATTAATTTTTATTATATTAGAATAATATAATGATATTAATTAAATTTAATTTAAATGAAAATTTATCACAAGTGATTGATTTTTAATTTAAAAAAAATATTATTTTTTGAATTATCGAAGTAAATAAATGTTAAATTTTTATTGTTAACTTGAGAGAATTTGAAGATACATTTTTAAAAAAATAATAATAAATATTTGATATAAAAGAAACTTATATTTCTTACATATATTCAATGTAATAGTTAAGCAACAATAATAAAAATAATTAGCAAATTTAAATTGTGACATGTATATGTATGAAAAAAATTTTATCCCTAATTAATATGAGGTTAAAAGAAAATTTGATAAATCTTATAACCAAACCTATGAGAGGAAAAGTTATTTACAAAACATTAAGAAGAGTAAGGTTCTAGCTGGCAATAAAATTAACAATAATGGAAACTTATTCTTTGTAATTGGGTAGACTTTATAGAAAAATTATTAAAAAAAACTTATACGAATAATAATAACTCATTGTTGATCCTTCTAATATTATTAATTATTTTCATTTTTATGATGCATGGAATGTTAGGTTGTATTGAACTAAAAATTAAATTTAATACTTTTAAATATTACCATGTCCATTATGAATGCACTTGATAAAGTCTATATGAATATTAAGTGAGATAATTGATATGAGATTAAGATATAATCTCTAAAGCGTTTAAGAGTTACAAAGATGTAATATGATAGATAAGTTCGTAGATTACACCAAAGTATTTTTGGTTAAGCTTAACTTGTCTATATTTAATTCATAGTTCAAAAAATACTAAATTTAATTTATTTCTTTTATTTTTATTAAAAAATTAAAATTATTTTCAAATATATAGAAATTACTGAAAAAATTATACTTAAAAAATTTTAAATATTTAAATTAATTATCATAATTATTTTTGGTTTTAAACATTTAGAATTAATTATGATTACTATTTAGATATTAATTATTAATTCATATTTAAGTTTTCAATAATTTAAAACTTTTTTATTTATTTAACCAATGAAAATTTATTACAAATTTATTTCTTTGATGGTTATAAAAGTTATTATAGAATGATTTTTAACATTATAATTTTAATTATTAATTATTATAATTTAATTTCTAACGATGTATACTAAAATTTTATATATATACTATTACTTTTTTTAAAATTTATACACTTCTATTCTTTATTAGTTTAATATATTTTTTTCATCACACAACATTAAATTTTTAAAAAATATTCACATTGCAATTAGTTGCATGAATTTTATTGTTAAAAATACACTTTGAAAATAAAATGATAGTAAGACTTAATGTAAAAATATTTACATATAAATTTTACAATATTTATTATAATATGTAAAGGTAGAAAAATTACACATTCGTATTGGCGATGAATATATGAACTTTAATTCTTTATTTTGTTGTATGGGAAGGGATGAAAAAATTTTCCGTTCCTAAATTTGAATGAATTTTATTTTTCAATCATTTTTAATTGTATTTATTTTATATGAAATGATAAAATTAAATTTTATGAAATTTATAATTATTTTTTTAAAGAGGAATGAAAATGAGAGTTATTTATTTATTTTAAATTTTTAAAAAATAAATATATATTAATAAAAATATAATAAAAAATTAAATTTTTTTAAGTTAAATTTTATCTTTTAGATATAAATTAAAATTAAAATAATTGATATTTTTTTTTCCAATTTCTTTGCTGTAACATTTCAAAATTTTCTATTTGAATTTGTAATGTAGAAATTAATATTTTCAAAAAAAGAATTAAAAATTAGGAATTTTAGAGAAATTAAAAATCTTTTTAAAAAATAATAAAAATACCCTTAAGTTGAGAGATCAGTAGATAAAGTATTGGCAGCTCAGAACAAAAATGTATAAAATCTCTAAAAAATTTAGAAATAATTGATAACTACTAAAATATCATTTGAGAAAACTAGTAACAAATAAAAAATAGAAACTCTGCATAAAACACTTGGAGCATTTAGAAAGAATCCTAGTTTTCTATAAGTACTAAATTATCCCAAAAAAAGTAAATGACTGCAAAAAAATAATCTAACAAGACTAATTAAGAAGTAGAAGCTTTAGAAATGGGATTTAAAAACTTTTGTAGAAAACTTTTGAAAAATAACCAAAATGCTCTTAGTAATATAGAATATAGAAATTGACAACAAAAGTCTGTATCCATGTTTATCTTTGAGCACATGTTTCAAGGAGAATTATGAGTTGATACGTGTGTCATTAAGTGAAGAGATGGGCCATTTGAACATTAAATCACTAAAAGACAAAAATTTTAATGAGGAGAGAGAAAGTAACCATGGTTAGTTAAATTGGTCATGGTTAGGTTAAAATTTAACTATAATATAGGTAAAAATTAAATCATAGCTAGGTTAATATAACCATGGTTAATCTTGAAAGAAAAGGTTGCATGAATTATAATTAATTTTAAAAAGGTAAAAATTTTAAGTGAAATGATCATTTTATCTTTAGTTAAAAATTTAATACCTAGATAACCATGGTAGCCGAATTTACAAAATGATAAAAGTTATTTCTTTTTTCTCCACAAACACTCATCTAAACATTTTGTCAAGTCCCCAAAAATTAAGCTTTCATCTTGAATCTTCCCTAAGCCAAAATCTAACCAAGTTTAAACTTTCATCTTTGAAGCTTAAACTATAATCTAAGTAAAGAAAAAATTTATTCATCCTTCTTAAAGGATTTTCATTTTGGGATCATGAAGGAGGTATAGCATCATCTCAAAACTCATCAAACACCTTTCATAGGCTTCAACAAGTAGGATTTTTTATCTTAACATTTTCTAAGTATTTTTTTAAGTATTTATTCTTAGTATTTTTGTTTTGTTTTTGTGGATCTCTTTTCTAAACTTCAAGATTCAACTTTATTAAGTTATATTCTATTTAAAACTATCCTAATCCTTTAAAATATGCAACTTTAAGTTTTAAATATTTTTTGAAAGTCAAGTTGAAATTTTGATGGATTAAAGTGTTTCTTGAAACTTATAAAGAATTTTAATTGGTTAAAAATTCTTAAGAATAATTTTTTATGGTTTTTGGAATATTTGAGAAATTTTGTTTAAGCTTTGAAAGATTTTCTAGTGGATATTGTCTAGAGTGTAGAGTAGACCTTTTGAATTTTACCCTGTTTGAACTTAAAGTAATGTTATGTTGTTCTATTCTCTCTACAGGTGAAAGTTTGTTTCTTTCCTCATAAAAGTCAAGATCTTGAATTTTAAAACTGGAATTGAATAAATAAGATTTAATAAACAAGAATCTACATGTTCATCTCTCTTATGTTATAATGGAGTATCATACGTTAAAGTGTCATTAAGAGGATGGTTAGTGAATGATAATGTTATAATTATGGCAAAAGATGTTAACATGTTAAGTAGTATCTTTGATGTTATGTTTATCATGCTAATAGGGTGACGTAAAGTATGAATGATAAGTATAATTATGCTTATTATGAACTCTGTTATAATTAAAATAAAATCATTTTAAAAATAAAGATATTTTATTAGGTTTAAAACTAAACTTGCATGCTAATTACATTTTCAAAAAAAAAAAACGAAATGGTTGGATTAAGAATGTTACCATCAACACTAGGATGGACACCTAATGAAAAATATAGATTTTTCATTTTTTACTTTCCATTTTTCCTAGATATTGTCCATGTCGTATGCTAAAGGAATATCTCATCTTAAATAATATGGAATAACACTTTAGTATCTATGGTCACAGACTCATCATCTAGGCGGAAGGATCAAAGGAATAGATGAACTTTATGGAAGACAATCATAGGGTACTAATATTTAATCAAATTTAACTATTTTAGTTATGTAATTTTTATTGCAGTTCTATGGATGTTATTCTAGAAAGGGATAAAGGACTCCTTATGAGTCTTTAATTTACTATGTTTATAATGCATCTGATATATATAATTAAAAATGTAAATACTATTGTATAAATGTCTGTATAATACGATAAACAACCAAATATCAATTTTTAAGCTTAACGTGAGTGATAATGTTTAAAGCATTTATTTTTTGATATATTAATTACTATGATCAAACTCTCACTTTCAACAAATATTTAAAACAAACGTACCATATTTTTAGTATAAATATTTTATAAACAAAAATTTTATATCATGTAATAACAAATTGATAATATATTTGTAATAAAACTTATACCTAAAACAGATATCATTATTAAGGTATTACGTTTTCATTCATCCAAACAATATAAAATATATTTTTTTTTACTTTCACTTTAATTTATATTCATCCAAATAATATATTTTTTCTATCTTATCTGTACTTATTTCTTTCACTTCTATTTCTTATCTTTCTATTTTACAAATTGTCCAAACAAAATATAAAGAGTGAAATATTTTATTTTTTAAAAAAAATTCTATAATTTACAAAAAAAATTAAAGAAAATACAAAGATTTAGGATTTTATTTTTCACATTCATATTTTTATGTATGTTATTGTTATTGTTATTTTTAAAAAATTTGAAAAGTGAAGTAAAATATTATTTTAATCTCTAAAATATTAAAAATCAATCATATTAATTTTTAAAAAAATAAAATCATCATTTTAATTTTTAAAAAATAAGTCAAATATTTTGTAAAAGAATTAAGATAATAAATCTTTTATCTTTTAAAATTGATCCTGGTAACTTTTACTTTTTAAAATTGATATAATTAATCTTTTAGAAAGAAAATTTGCTATTTAGTAATAATAAAAAAAAAAAAAAGGAAGTTACTTTGCGTATCGGGCTTGAGGATTTTTGCTGAGAATTTGGATCTAACGTATTGTTATGGATCTATTAGCAAGGGTGGTGCAATCTGGAATCGCTTGATTAAACGGTGGATGAGGAAAAGAGAACGATAAAAATATTATAAAACAATAAATAAATCAATATGGCCCTGAACCATACTGTGTTGATTACATTTTCGTCCTTTTCTTCTTTATTTTTTTCTACGGGAAGCTCTTTAGTCTCACGTTCTTCAACATTTGTCATGTTGAGAGAGACGCAACTCAATAGAAAGTTACTTTCTACAATTTTAAAAGTATAAAAATATATTTTTAAAATTTAAATTCCAAAATTATATTTTACACAAATATAAAATAATACTTTTAGAATGTAAAGTTTAAAAATATAAAAATAAGGTGATTTCTCCGGTACCCCAGAAAATAAGGGGGTTTGGTACCCCTTCCCCCAAAAACCAATAACGTGCGGACATCTGTCATCATATATTAATTTAACTATTATTATTTAATCTTTTACATAAATAAAATCAGGTTATATGTATTTACAAAATAACACATAAAATTTTAAATTTGCAGAAAAGGACTTAAAAGGAGGATTGTAAAATAATTTTTGGAAATATTTATTTATTATTTTCTTTAACCTATATTCAACCATGGTTACAAGTTTAGGTTTTGTGTTAAGGGAAGGTAGCACCGCACCGCACAAGTTTAGGTTTTTCTCATACGGAAGAAGCTGAATATAGTGGAGCGAAACGGAAGAAGTTCCAAGTTTAGTGTATGTCTAAGAGAAAGTAGCACCGCAGCGCAGCGGAGCAGAGGTAGCTTGGTTGGTTGCATTGTTTGTGGGTGAAAAAATACAGAGAGAGATACGAAAGCTAGGTTTTTTAGGGAGGAAGTCGGTGGAGAAAGCGACCGGCACTTGCAATTCTACTCACAGCGGTCACAGTCGGTGGGTGGAAGAATTTTATCTCCAAAAATCGGTATGAGATGTTATATACTCTGAGAATGTTGGTCTCCTTTTGTGTGGGTGGGTTGTTGGTTTCTCCGAACTGTTTTGGGTATAGATCTAGTTGTGTATGAAAAAGTTCTCACCTTTCTTGTGTTAGAATTTTTATTAAATTTTCAAATACCAGTAAATGCCCTTCATCCCCTACAAAGTTGCCGCTGCGAAGTAAATGGGCAAATACCGGTCTCTGTTTTGTGTGGATTATTCGTTTGTATTTTTATTTTGGCTATAAGGTTTACAGTTACATATTATTGAAAAGTAATTATCGGTTGGGTATTTGAAATTTTTAAACACAAAGAGGGGGTTGACATGGATCTGAATAAACCTGGTCGCATAATGTAGTCCATCAATATACATTGTGCAAGACAATCTGTATATTGTAGAAGGTAGTGACGTTGTTGTTTGAATTGAAGTGGGTATAGTATGAGGTGTACTTTAGAACATATAATTGATGTCCTCTTTCAGAGTGATGAACCCGTAGGCGACAACCCTCTTTCAGAGTGACCTGTATCTCTGAATGTTGGCTTATGATTCCCTATGGATGAATTCATTTTATTTGTATGGGTTTCAAAGTGAGTCGGTTAAGGAGCATTAATCCGTATTGAAGAATCCGGTTATCGAATCAGCAGCATTTGAATTGAAGACAGTATATCATGTTTTGCAGCATATAATTTTGTTTAATATGTTTGTTAATGTGTTATGGTAGTTTTTTTTAACATAAGTAATGTTCATTCTATATTTTTTGATTTGTGTATACTGTTTGAGTAGTGAAAACATAGAATGGCATCGCATTCAGATTCCTCAGTTAGTTTTGGGACTCTATCTGGTGATGTAAGATATTGCTATTGTGGGCAACCTGCAATCCTGAGGACCTCTTGGTCTAGTAAGAATCCTGGGAGGAGATACTTGAAGTGTCGGAATAAAAATCTTAACAACAATCAAGTATGATTCACACATATGATTTATTTATTAAAATGAAATTAGTCATTTAATGGTTTGTTTTGTCATAACATTGTTAGTATGTGTAGGGTTGTAATTATTATGATTGGTTGGACCCATGTGTTGACACTGTCTGTTCTCAATGTGGAGTGATGAATAAAGAATTGGTGGAGTTACAACGGCAGATATGTTTAAAAGACACTGAGATCGATAAGTTACATATACTACTTGCTGAATGCATGAATCGGGAAAGAATGCATCGAAAGATTTATGTAGTGTTTTCTGCATTGTTAATAATGACAATGGGTTGTTTGATGTTAAACCTTACCAGCAATGTTGTGCTGAAGTAATATATTTATTTAAATTGATCCCCTTCTATGTATTTTGTATGTTGTATTATGTACCTAAACAATGGATGGTTGTTTGAATGAAGTGAAGTTGTAGATTTTAGTATGTATGTGATTTCTTTGCATTGTAATTGTGTAAATAATTAATTTGTGATGGCTTACTGTAAAAATGATTATATGGAAGATTAATCTAAGAAGTTATATGATTAAAGTATTTTAGAAGTTACTTGAACAGATATACAACATTGACCATATATTGTGATATATGCATAGTGATGGCTTACTGTAATTATGGAAGATTCAATTTTTTTGTAGAAGTTATATGATTAAAGTATGTTAGAAGTTACTTGAACTTGAACAGCGAGTATATACAACATACATTGACCATATATTGTGATGACTTACTGTAAATAGGATTTTATGGAAGATAAAATTTTTTTAGAAGTTATTTTATTAAAGTTTTTTAGAAGTTACTTCATTAATACAACATTGATCATAAGTAATCAAATTTAGTGTTAGTTATAGGAGTGATGTGAAGTTTTTAATTCGATTAAGTAAAAATCCGAATGAAAAATCCATTACATTAAAATTGAATACTGATATATACATTACATCAATGTACACAATTTGATTACAAATTGAAGAAAATTCATTAAGCAAAAATATGCAACGACAATGAAGGGGTGTTTATGCGAAATAACGATTATTGAACATTTCATGTATGGTCCATATGTGTGGGTTTGTCAAGAAACCCATACCAAGTGGTGTGCTTTTTGTTTATGTGAAAGTGAGTCTCCCTAGTCTGTATAGTTTTTTGTGTTGGAATCATATTCTTTGCAGATTTTGCAGATAATAAAGTTTTTTACCATCTAATGTAATTAAAAAATATCATCATGAATAACAAATGCGAAATTTTTGAACATAACAGTTTCTAAAATAACAGCAGAAGTTATCCAACCAAACATAACAGTGACTAAAATAAAATTGTTCGGATACCCAAAAGACATAGCCCTTATAAATTGGGCCAAATGAAGACATGATTACAAACATTCCACCCAAAAAACATTGGCCCCACAAACTGGCCACATTAAACAAGCTTTATTATCCATTTAAATTGTTGAGAATTGGGCTACGCCCATTGCTTCTATAATGTTGAAGATGCTGGTGTGCCCTGGAAATGACGTTGTCCTTCGATGAATTGTACGGGTGCATGGTCAGTTCAACTGCAAGCTGCAGTCTAGTACCATCATCAACCTAACAAAATTATGAAAAAATGTTATGAAGCTAAATACGTTAACATTGCTCAATAATGAAGAATAGGCCATGAAGTTGTCACTTACATAAATGTTGAATTCATTTATGCATTCTCTCATCATCCACATAGAAACCCATATTCCACAATCATTCCTAACAATAATCATCAAATATATATATATATATATATATATAGTTATAGGGTGAAAAATTAATACTAATATTCCATATAATATTATACATACGATTGAGGATCTTGGACAGGCAATCCTGGAGGGACAATGATCATAAAGTCAGACACTTGAGGTTTAATTGTAACCTCAAACTGGTAGAACTCCGGGAAGCTGAAAATGTCATCAAAACACAAAGCCTGTACAATTTATGTATTAGTATTTGTATGTAACAACTATTATTCATAATTATGGTTAAGGGTTTTACCATTTTTTTATAGCCCGTCTTCTACTGTCATTCCTTCTAGGAGAGGGTAACGAGTCCAGCATCAAAATTTCATGTTTGGCGAAGTCGATGATCATCAAATACCAATGGGTATTATCATCATTAATTGGAACATATATCTTGGTTAAAAAAATAAATAAATTAAACAAGCAATTACGTAATGTATAAACTAATCAACCACGAATGTCATTTTAATACAAGTATATGAATGTATCTCACTTTGTTGACATGATCAACAAACCCCATGAAACGATCTCTATAGTAATTGTTCAACATTTGGGGACTTGATTGATTGCTACCCAGCACAAATTGCTATATCAAGAACAAAGTCATGCATCATAAAGTCACTTTGTAGTATGATGATATTGTCATGTTATTTAATTGAATACTTACAGAGAACGATGTTGGTAGATACCAATCAACGGAAGGGTATTTTTGTGGATTTTGTTCAAACGTTTTGAGGCAGACAACCAAGTCAAGTATCTGGCATAATTAATTTGTTTGATGTTATTTGGTGAAATTATAAATAATAGAATGATATGTACAAACGATAACCTCTTGGTCAACCAAGGCTTTTGGCTTCAAGCATTGGAAAGTTTCTCTTCTGCCTACGCAGTAATCATTGGTTGGAGTGACAAGGACTTCAGTACTGCAACAATATCTTAATGTCAATATACTGCAATCTGTATAAATAAGGCATTTATACATCTTATTGAACAACTTACAGGTCAGACAATTCTTCCATGGTGGATCCAAAAATATATGATGCAATAGCCATCTGAATGTTATTGAGATGAAGATCCTTTTTTGGTTTAAACAAAGAGGAAATCCACTGCACATTATCATATATTAAAGTTAAACATTGACAATGTTATATCAAACTGAATTAAATGTAAATTAATTGGTGTCATAACTTACAAATGGAACAAAAGGGGCAAGGACAAGTGCATTGTTTGTTGGATTATGTTTGGGTTTTGGGGTGATATAGAAACCAGTTGAGGTGCTGATGGTACGCACTGGTGTTTTAGCAGGACCTAGCTTAGGTTTTTTGGCAGAAAATAACTTCTTCACAATCTCGTCTTTTGGTTCTTCGATGCCAGAGAAAATGACCTTATTTCTTAGGTCATCGGTCAAACAAGATTGCTTGGGGGTTGTTGATATTGGGTTTGGGTCGGTGCCTTGTACTGTGGGTTGATTACGCAGAATATGATTAATCAATGAAATTGCTTCCTTGATGTCTTTAACTTGTTCTTCCAAATGTCGCACCTTTTCCTTAAGGGCCTGTGGACAGATATAATATAGATTTTTCGAAAATTTAGTCATACATAAGCGAAATGAATGGTTTTTAAAAAACAAAACATCCTATATCTCCAATATTCATGTTCAAATCACGGATAAAACATACACCTTATATGAACATTAGGGTTTACAATGAAGAAACGTGAACGACTCGGAAACAAATTTGTTAATGGTAGAAGATTACCTCATCGGATGGTTTGGTTGAACACTCAACCTTGTCAGCTTTTGGCTTTATTCCAAATATCGTATTTGGATTGGAAAACGCTTCAACTTCTACATGGCTTTGGTTTGAATATGTGTAGGGTTTCAGAAAATAAATAAAAATGTACATGGCTTTGGTTTGAATATGTGTAGGGTTTCACAAAATAAATAAAAATGTACATTCAGACATCATAAACATGAATGTATGTAAGACGTTACACTTACCTAGAAGAGAGAACAATGACAGCAGGTACGTTCGTCATTGGCTTGGGCTTGGGTTCGGTGGTTGGATTCAACAGGGGGGACGACATCGTTTCACTCTGGAGATCGTGGTTCTTTGTTCTTTTTGGTCGCATACTCCTCCTCTTGGCACCCATGGCTTGCACAAAGTGTTAATCAATGAAGACTGGGACGATTGGGAAGACGATGTCACGAAAACCAACAGGGGTCAAACGGTTTGTTTCTCGGTAACGTACGCAACAAGTGGAAGATAGATGTTATAAATGCGCTGATGTATGTTGATACGTTTTGTTCAGGAAATCTTGCCTTTTTTATGATTTACAGAATTTTGGAAATGGGGAAAGTAGCCACCGTACTTCTCCCTTCAGAAATTTGGTTGAAAGTGTCAACGTCGAAACGCAGGTCATTATGACTTTAAATTCGTCGTCAACTACAAGTACACCAGTGTCGTTGTCTTTTTCTATTTATCAATCACTTCCTTTTTCATATACACAAAATCAGATTTAATGTATTAATAATAAAATGAAATTACTTAATTTATTTAATTTAATTTTTTAATTTATAACGTATATTACATATGAAAAAATAGATTATTAATATTATTATAAGTTAATATTTTAATATTAGTTTAAATCATGTCATTATTTGGCGTAACAAACTTTTCGTTATTTCATAAATAATTTATGAAAAAAAATTTGATTTTTGAATATCATTATCATTATCATTATTTAAAAAAATAAAAAAAAACCCTAATATTGTTCCCGCTTAAATGAAATAACGCTGGGCCCAATCACTTTTTGACACATGTCATCGTGTAAGTCACCAACACCGAAACGTCGCGTTGCCTGTTCCCAACCGATGCGATGACTATGTTCCTCTTTTCGTCGGAAAATGCATCATCCATCTACCTCTGTTCCAAAGCCACTCTTCTTTTTTTGTGTTACATCGGTTGTTCACAGAGTTCTCTCTGTACTTCCTAACTGACGAAGCATATACCGCGTCTAAAACGTTTATTCTTTTTTTTTGTGTTACATTGTGTTTGGCCTTCTCTTCTTCATTTGGTGGTTGGAGAAGTCGTCGCCTTGTGGATTGAATCGAAAACGACTGCTGCCTCCATTGGAGCCCTTTCCACCTCCTGCAAAATTCGCCATACTGTACGAAGGTAACTGCGATATTGTGAAACTATACTTGCCGAGTTTAATGGAATCCTAGTAGTGGTCACTCTGGAACGCCCTGCTTTGGGATTTAGGGTTCTGTTTTTTAAAAAGTCTGTTTGATGTGTTCACTTCGATTGGGATGCCATTTTTCAGGTTCTAATGACGCACAAGTATCATTTCGAAGCCATTGTTGGGCCAAGAGTTGTAAGTTTCCAATATTAAGTTGTTCAAGTGTTAATATGTTTTTTTTTCACCCCATTTTGGATCATTGGCTTAATAATACTGCCCTTTGGAAGGTCGAAATTCCTATACCTGAAGATTTTTGGAAGAAATATCGGAGATTCTTGTTCCCAGGGGCATTAACGGTTTATGATAACATGGGAAACTTGAACTCTGTGAGGGTGAGATCGAAGCCTGACGGTCCTTATATGATTGTTGGCAATCTAATTCATTTCTATGAATTAGAAACGTCGCATAGACTTCAGCTGCATTGGGTTTTCCGATACGAGCTGAGAATAAAGATATACAACGAGTGGGAGTATGAAATTGAATATCCACGACGTTATGTGCATCCACCCATGTATATATCTGACAATGAATTACTTCATGTTGATGATGATGATGAACCACATCATGAAGAAGACTTGCACAGGGATGGTGTCGGTCTCCAAGAGGATGACACTAAACACGAGGGAATGCCTCAAGTGGTTGCACGTGAAGATGTTGCATCAATAAAATGGGACGTTAAAGTGTCTGCTTGTCAAGCTTCTGGGAGACAAGTACCGGTATACCTTCCAAATCATATTGTCATGTTAACTTGTGTTTAGTTTATATCAATCTTTATTTCATTTCGTTAATGTTACAGTATATTCCTGCGGAGCATTCACGACTTCTAAATATGGTACCAGAACAGAGCATCGATGTTATTGGTGAAGATGGCATCACACAAACATGCACGTTGAAGTGTAATCGTGGACCTTATAAAATGTTTTACATCTGCAGAGGATGGGGACAATTTATACGGTCGAAACACTTGCGTGTGGGGGATATTCTACATTTTCAGCTTCTGCAAAATCCACTTAGGATGAATGTTAATGTTCACCGTATATAGGATTGTAATATGGTTGTGCTAATTATGTTAGTGTTTTAAATCATAATCCTAATATGACATTTGAAATATATACGACCATTGATATGACCCTGGTGGTGTACTGTACATTGCATCATATATTACATATGGTTATATAATGAAATTCAATGTACTGTTGGTTAAGGATATTGACATCCGTTTTGGGGTGATGTCTCGGGTTTATTACTAAACTCTGCAGGTATGTTTACATGTGTTCCCTGTTAAAATTTAGAATTGTGGTTAATTGTTTTATTTGTTTAATTTGGTTAATATAACAATGCAATCCTCTTCATTAATTGTGCTTGGTCATAAATTCGAATGCATATATTAATAGTTCATTTATACTATGCACTGTTTGTTAAAGTTGATCGCTGAAGGTGCACATTTTGTCTTATGTTCTAAATGTCACCTAAATAAATGAGTGTTAATTGAGTACAAAATCTGAATTGCATATCCTTTCATTTATCATTTCATTGTTAGTAGAATTATTGACTCTGTGATTGCAGTTCCTCATGGTTTTTAAATTCAAATCTTCCGGTAAATCTGACCATTAAATTGTGGTCTATCTACCTGTATGGATTAGTGTTTCCTAATATGCTATAACTTGTCATTACAAGGGAAGGCAGAAACGTCAAAGTGGAAACCAGCATCCACATTTATTCCTCTATTACGTCAAAGCTGTGGTATGTGTGAAAGTCATGGAAACTATTATATCTTACACATAACTATTATTTCATTTACAACCAGAGCTCAATATTTATCAATGTTTTTGTTTAAGATAAATGATCTTCTAAGGTTAATATGGTGGTTCTAATGCCTTCAATGGTACATGTGTCTTTATAAACCATGGTCTACAAGACACTGATGACTTTCGGCTGAGGTAATGTGTTGTGAACCTATGTCATGTTCGTAGCCCCCTTCAAAATCTGATGTTATCCTTTATATAATTATCAACCCAGGTACATGATCCTTATTCCAATTTCTGTTACATTTTTTACTTCCATTAACTACTGCGTACAACATACTATGAATAAATAAGTCAGATATAATTTAACCTTATTACATGTACTTAAATAATCCATTATTCAATTTCCTTGCAGCTATATTATGTACCAGAGACAAACCAAAATAATCAACAATACGTGGTGACACAACAACCCACATTCACTTTATATGGCATGTATCAGGTTTTTGCTGTACTGCAAAAAAATTACCATTAAATTATGATTACATTTATGAAGATTATCTGTGCAATTGTTGGATGCATTCTTAGTAAGGCATTTGAGGAATATATATATATATATATATATATTCCTAAGTCATATGACATCCTTTTGCTATCCTCAATCAACACATATTCTGCATTATACATAAATGAACATGTGTTTTATATTACCTTCTAAGTAACCAACACATTCTGCAATCTCATAAAACAAACACTCAACAAACCCATATTTAACCTTCTTTTTCTACGAACTTACCCTCTTTAAACTGTATTTTTGTCTTCATTAATCCTAATCTTTTACAAAGTACACCCCAATGAATTGATCGCAGACGTGTCCCCGCCAACATACTCCACCTGTTCCTGTAATTCTGTAATTACACAATTACAAATAAACCCTTCCCCGTAATAGACACAATGTATATAACCATTATAATAAATTGTTAGAAATCCAAGTCGGCAATAAATGATTTATTCAACCCTCCATTTACGTCTGTTACCATATTTATGTACAACTTAAATAACCTAAACGTTTAAAATCATTAGGTTAGCCGCTCATCATACATTTCAAACAGAAGCCTATACGTTTAAAACAATCGTTATTCAGAAGCCAACCACTAATTGTCCTTCCATATTTACGTAATTAATCATCACGTTTTCCCGTAATACACTGTTTCCCGCATTATGTCAGGTCCATAATGTCTATAACTGCCCTCATTAAATGTACTCTGATTCCAAATAAACCATGAAATATTTGTCCCATATGACACAAAATATAGCAAAACCTTTCGTATCCCCGGAAATAACCCTTGGGAAACTGCCATCTACAGTTACTGGGTAAACCCAAAACCTAACAAGCGAATCACTTCTCACATTCTGCAAACAGTTTTCTGCCAAAAACAACTGCAACCAGAACTTCCTCCAACACACAGAACCCAGACACAACTTGCTCACACACTACCATCTTGGAATCAGGTCTGACACACATCACTTGGACTTCCTTTCATGTATATACTACATACCATGCAATCATATATTAACTGCATCAACGTGCTCTGCATCACTGCAAGCACAAACATATATATGCAATAATATACATGCCTCTGTTTATACAAATTTGCACCTGTATTAATGATTAATGTCTACATTATTGGTTCATATATCCATGCCATTCTAAAGCAAATGTTGGATCATTAATTTTACATTATCATATGTACAAAATTGTTTTGTATTTGGTGTTACCAGTTGTCTTTTGTAATTCTTCATACAACGTTACCATACCATATATTCATGTCTGTGTACTTCTTTTCATTCGCTCTGAACATGATGACAAATATATGCTGACCAGTATACATGACCAAGTATGAAAATGTGTACACTTTTATTGACCTTAATTTATCTATGATGAATAAATTTTTAAGTATATATATCTCTTAAGATATGTAAACATTTGCAAATAGAATCCAATTCTGCTTACAGATTACATGGAGATAGGACAAAGCAGTACCCAAAGGATGCCAAAATGTTGTACATTCTGGATGCAGTATGATCCAGATGAGGTCAGTTAATATCATTCAATTAACGATAGAAATATTTCCTACCTTAAAAGACACCAATATGACATTTCAAGAACATTGTATCAGGTGTTGGAATCACTTCCTTCCCTTTTTGTCAAAAGCTACAAGGATGATATCCCAGATATCATCAAGTTTTATGATCCTGAAGACACAATCATCATGTTCGACGTTATTAAAACTGATCGTACCATTGTCATCAATGGAGGTTGGGAGAATATGAAAGACATATACCCAAAGTTGAAGTATGGAGGTTGGCTTCAACTTAAACATACTGGGAATGGGGACTTTACCATTCGTGTCCACAACCTCAAACACAAGGAAATAAGCTACCCGACCCAACCACGATCTTTCCCATCTGACAGCATGAAAATGAAAAAAATGATAGCTGAGTTACGTGCTGAGTCAATGTATGGACCGTCCCCCAGAACTCCAATTCCTTATGACTACACATGTCGCAAAACAATTACAAAATACCACCTGCACAATAATCTGGTACTGAAATTAACAACATATACCTATTAACTTGTGTCCATATTTTATATAACATGACTCTAAACATTGATATACTTTTCATTTATTTCTTGTAGGCATTACCAGATGCATTCACAAGGGATGCCCTCCCACACATGCCACAACATGTCTACTTGAATTGTGACAATGGTGTCTCCATGTCCATTAAAATGCTATGGACAAAGAAACCAGGAACAAATGAATACATTGGTTACTTGGATTTTGGATGGTCAGAGTATTGTGGTTTCTGCAATTTTAAGGAAGGTGACACACTAACCTTTGCAGCACATGGTACAAGGCCGGGTGTAATCAATATCTCATATGCCAACTAAACATTTTTTTCCTTGTTTTTTTGAAAGATAATGAGTGTTTACTCATCAACTACCAACTTGTAGGTCTTAAACTATATTTACCGTATATGTTGGTTTTGCAATTATTGAACCGTATAACTATGTTGGCATCTTTATCTAACTAAACATGTTTATTTTATGGTCTATTATATTGTACGGTTTGTTATCCACTATAAATCCTTATTTAAAATTCTTTCTACAAAATTATACTGTAACTATTTTTCTGTTATACAATCCATTTTTCATCATCACCTTTAAATGATAGAATTGTTAAAGAACAAGCATATATACATACAGACCAAAATTACAGCAGACAAAATCCCGTGCAACCCACGGGTCCACTTACTAGTTATATATACATCCCATGTGCTTATATTATTAAATATATAGGTTAATAACATATATTTCATTAATATTATAATAATATAAATGTGGGTTTTTCAAGTTTAAAAGGGGGAACACGATTACAATATAATCATATGCAGAGAAGCCACATGTTGTGCATATTGAGTTGTTCTTGGTATAGCTATTTTAGTCTATTATGTTTATGTTTTGAACAATTACATGCAGTTTACAGTTGATGTCATCATGTTTAATATATGTTGGTTATATATCTTTACATATCTTTGATATATGCGCATGATGGCGACAATTCTATTGCATACGTTTGGTAAACCAAATAAATCATGAACAAAACATGCCACAACATAAAGGTGAATAGATATGTACGTCGACTGTGAGATAGATGTGTGTATGTTATTTTAAAACACGTTTAAAAAAGTTAATAAGGCATGCGAATGTCCTTTTTAATAATGTATGTGTTTTATTTCTGTTCAACGAATGTCAACGGTTCCACAAAACCAGAAAAATGACTGTGGAACTTCCCCAACATATGTGTATTGTTTAATGCTCTTGACAGATGAATTGGCAATTACTGGTTACTGGTTTTGATATTATTAAGGATTAATGGATCTCAACGGCTGCAGCACCACGATACAGTTTCTGTCCAACTTCTACATTATGATATGCAACTTTAAAAACGCATGCCTTTAATGATTGTTTATGTGTAATTATTTTTTTAGAGCACGAGATCAACACTGTCTTTAATTATCTGACAATTGCTTGTTTCCATGTGTCTCTAATGAAATCAAATGGGACAATTTAATGTTTCTGATATACATTTAAACATCGAATGGTTGCATTTGGTTATGCCAAATGACGATTAGCTTACCCATGTTTACCTGAAGGACTGAATTAGAATACAGACTGTCGAACTTCAACCAATGAAAGTGCTCTGCACATGCATGGACATATCAAATTGGATAATAGCTTCTCGGATATGAATTATTTATTCCATTTCTACGTAGACATAAATAAAAAATATTACAATCATTACAACCTTGTAATTAAACAATTACAAATAAACAATTAATATCAAACATGACGGTTAAGGAATTAGCCAAGTAGTTAAATATCAAATTTAGGCACATAGACTCAACGTATTCTTCAACTGTTACGAACTGGTTACTGTTAGAATTTGAAGACGGCGACTTCCCCTCTTACTTGAAACCACTCATCAGTTGTGGTTGAAAGGTACGCATGCAATCCACAACTCCACTACCACTACCTCATTATAATGTCAATCCTTTATGGTTTGTTGATGTCAACATAGTGAAACCATTTTTTGTTCTAACTGATAATAGCCACAACATTGAAAAGACACTGATTTAAGAATTCAACTTACGAACCTTATATACCTGTAAACCAATTATATACAAGAACCTCGACAGTACGTTCTGGATTTACATCAAACAATCAGGTTTATTACGTTCTGCATTCAAGATAAGAGCATTTGCACCATGTTTCATTTTTCAATGTAGAATGATGATACACTTTCTTCATGCAGTCTGCAATTCAATCGTTCGTCTTTTCTTAACATTATGGAAGTTGCACAAAGTTCATCTGCATATGTTCGTAAATGCACCAGTTTCTGGATGCAATATGACCCTGACCAGGTATGAATATAAGAAACCCTTTATCATATTTATTTATAATGAAAACTGTAATAACCAATTTTATTCTTTGGTTCGTATAATGAAAGACGTTGGAGTATTTGCCTTCCCTCTTTGTCAAACATTACTTAGATGACATTCCAGATGTCATCACACTGAGGGATCCGGTAAAAACTGAAATCTCCTTGGATGTGTCAAAGACCACCAAGTCTGTATCTCTGTGTGAAGGCTGGGAAAATTTGCAGGACCTATACCCAGACTTAAAAATTGGGGGTTGGCTTCTAATGAAGTATACAGGAAAAGGCAACTTCAATTTCAAGATTTTTAACATTATGCATGAGGAAATTTGTTATCCAAATGAGGAGAGAATTATACTGGCCGATAGTGTCAAGTTACAAAAATTGTGGGACGATTTCAACTATGACTCAATGTATGCTGATCCCAATCGTCCTCCAAGACCATATGACTTTGTTTGTGAAAAGACCCTCACTGCATTCCAAATGAAGAATAATTTGGTAATATGATTTACTCATGCATTAAATACATGTTTTTGTTATTAACATATGTTATATATCATAATATCTCACTTTCTCTGTATTAACAGACAATGCCTTCTGCATTTACCGCAACTGCACTGCCAGATATGCCATGGGAAGTTTGTCTGACATATGATGAGCTTGGTTCAATGATAGTACATATGTCTTGGTCGAAGGTGAAAGGAACAAACCAATACATTGGGCACCTATCTCGTGGGTGGTCACAATTCTGCAAGTTATGTAATTTTAAAGTGGGAGACACTATTACGTTTTCATCATATGCAAGAAAACCTCATGTCTTCTATATTCATCTAAAAAATTATTGAACACTGCCTTGCCTTTTATTTTTTTTGTATTTGTCCATCTTGTCTGTGATGTATATTGCCTTTATTTAATGAAAACATTGATAATGACTAAATGGGTACAATGTATATCCCTTCCGCCTTGTATGGTGTTCTTAATTAGGTTATGCATGTATACCTAAACGTCATTTATTTATTTAAAAATATATTTCGTAGAAGCAGATAATTATATGCAATTTTTATTTGTCAAAAATTTTAACACAGTTTTTATTCATGACAATTAAACATGCTTAATAATGACGGTAAAATACAACATGTTAACATGGTAGTTTCTACAGAACCCTGATAAATTAGGGTATAGGGTGGTTTCTCTGGAACGTAATTAAAAAAAATGGACACCTTTATATATATCAACATTTATTAGAATCAAATATAAATAAAACGTTAAAATATGTTATTTTGTTACATTGTTATTAGATGGGCGTCAATGATGCACGAAGTCCTTTAGCGAAAAACAGCGAAAAACTAGCATGAACAGCGAAAAACAGCAGTTGGACACTAAGCAATATAAGCTTCATATAACATCAACATCACCAGAAACCATGCATCATAAATATCATTACCAAACTATCATAATATATCATTATCAAACCATCACAATATGACATATCATAAGCAAATAACGATTATTGAACATTTCATGTATGGTCAAATTTAATCACTATAATACTTTCGTTGTATTTGTGGCCAATGTTTACTTTTAATAATTTAATGGAACCATATAAGATTCAATATATTCAACAACTAACAGATAAAATTCAGAATTACTCAATAACAAGTGCTGTAGTAATTACAGATCATAAGCAAATATTATTACATCATGAATAAGACAATGTTAAACAGAGATCAACGTCATCATCATCATTCTCTAAACTCAACTTAACAGGACCCCTCTGAATCTGTAAAAATAAAAAATAACAAATTCATATTTAAATATGAAACATATGATCTAAGCTTACAATACTAAAATATTGCATGGATTAGAGTCGTACCAAAAACATGTGAATGTTTCACAAGACGTTCACCTCCTGTATTGCCTAAAACGTGCAGATTCTGTAGTAGGGAGGTGAAGCTGGTATTCATGTCAATATGAACAGATTTCACATTCGAACAATTTATGTCATGAAGGCCTTCATTTCCCTATGTCACAATAAATTGTAATTATATCATCTACAGTATTTGTAAAATTCAAAACAACGTATTCTATAAATACCTTTGCTGAACATTGTGTTTGTATTAATTCTTCGTTTAAGGTCTTCAATCCACGATCCAACTTTTTAACATTGTCCTATTATATATTATATACTAACAAAATTTTAGTCATACAAAACTAAGGGCTGGTTACTAATTAAAAAACGAATTATCAGTAAAAAACAAAAAAAAAATTAACACGGATTCACAGGCCTTTTCTTTTAGAATGCAATTAGATTCCGGCCGGCCTTGTTCAAAGGAATCGTCCTGCTTCACAGTGTCAAAATATTAACAATCAATATCAAACAAATAACAACTAAAATATTAACTAATTAGTAAAACGCATAACTCATTAATATCCTTACTTCATCATATTCAGGTGATCCTAAGCTTTCCTCAACAGAGCAGATAAAATCACAATTCTGAAATTTCGGACATTTCCTGACAGTATGCCCACTTTTTCTGCAATGACCACAACGTCTTCGCTTAACACCCTTACTTTTTTTAGGAGTTCCTTTAGTTTTAACCATTACAGGATCTCCTATTAAACCACATGAATTTAAATTCCCACTGTTCTTTAAGTTACTACGTTTCTCAAACTTTCCAACAAGTTTATTAATATCTTCACTGGCCTCCATGAAATCTGGCCCATTCCTTGTAGCTACCTTCACTAACCTGTTCCAAAGTCCAGCAAGTGCTCCTTCACGCAGCATACAACCTTCCTCTTTATCTACATCATTGTCACTTTTACAAATAGAAGATACATAGTCCAACTTAGCAGATTTCGTCCATCTTTTACAAATTAAACTTGGAGGAAGGATGTCTATATGTAAATGTTTCATGCCACAGAAAATGTGAGAACAAGGAAGCCCACACCTTTCAAACAATCTACACTCACAAACAAAGGTAAACCTCTTCTTATAAAAAACAACAGTTATTTCCTTGTTCGGTGTACCAAATTCATTCATTGTCAACGTAACCTCATCGTTGCACTCAACACACTGTACAACATTTAGGCGTGCAGCAGCATCAATCTCATTTTTCACATCAACAAATTTCTTGCAAGTATAAATTTTTGATGCAACATCTTCGTACATATACAATGCAGTTGTCATTACCCGGAAATAGTATGTAGATTTGAAATCAGATACAAATTCATTGTGTCTATACTGTTTCAAAGCCCTGTCCAAGTTATGCATTAAATCAACAAGGCTACTCTTATTTTTCACATATCTCTTAATGAAAGAGTTTATACCTTCACAAATGGATGTGGTTCTGATTCCAGCAAAAAAAGTATCACGCATATATGCTGACGCCCACATACTCTTCATTTTATACATCTTCCTTATCCACTTATTATCAGCAATGTTGTATTTATCTATTATTTTCTTCCATTCTTCTTCAAATCGATCAACACTGAAATTCGAATATAACAACTGCTTAAATTCTTCCAAGAAATGTTTATTTCTCACATTCTCAGCGGCATTTTTTTGGATATGCCAACCACAAAGTCTGTGACAACTCTTGGGAAAGACATCTCTAACTGCTTCCCTCATCGCAAGATCTCCATCAGTTACAACACCTATAGGATGTTTCCTAAACATGGCTTCACAGAAAGTATCCAAAACCCATTTGTATGTTTCTGAGCTCTCATCTGAAACTAATGCAAAAGCAAAAATTGTGGTCTGTCCATGATGATTGTAACCACAAAAAATCACCAAAGGTCGATTATACTTATTCTTCTTATATGTGGTATCAAATGCAACCACATCTCCAAAACACGCGTAATCAACTCTACAACCACCATCTGCCCAAAATAAATGTTGCAGCCTACCATCAGCAGTAGTTGTAAACTTAGCAAAGTACATATGATCATTATCAGCTTTTGCTTGCAAATAACAAAGGGCAGCAAATGCATCACCATCCTCTATTTTTGCTCGATTTTCTCTATCAATATGATTGTAAAGATCTTTTTTGCAGAACCCCAGACTATCATGGCCACCTTTTTGTTCCAACATCAAACCGTAGATATGAGAGGTTTGAATCCCATGCAGATGGAACATGTTGATCTGTGCTTTATCCCCTTCATTTAGTGAACGATACCCAGGAATCAAGTGAACTGCATCACTTGGGGTTAACTCATGGTTATGGGTATCAACAAAAGAAACAACTTTCCACTTCCGGGACATATGATCAAAGTGTACACGAAATTTAGCACCGCATTTAGTTCTTGTTAATGGCCTTGGGTCTCTACACCGATTCATTCTTACATAATGCTTTCGATGTCTACTGCCTTCACGACTACACACCAGTTGCCTCATCATAATAGAACCCATATAATCTCTACTAATTTCATCTTTACGAGCATAAAATCCTTTCAAACGAGCATAAAAATTATAAAACCGAACAGCATCATTTTCTGAATCAAATACCATTGCCCGTATCTCATCATATGTCAATTTTTCTATATTCTTCATAAAGTACTCTTCTTCTTGTTGTACTTCCACACTAACTAATTTCTCATCACAACACTCGTTATCCATATCTAATAACCTGAGCCACATAAATAACAATTTCACCGTATAAATATCCAAACCCAAACTAACCTATACAATTTTTACACATACAAAATTTACAATTTTAAATTGACGAAACAAACTAACAAAACATATCATATAAACAGCATACAGGCACAAGGGATTTCTAAACCCAGAAAATTTAGTCAGCACACACATTGTAAGAGGCAACACTTATATAGCACCCAGTCAAACAAAAACCTAAACCCTACATCAAACAACAAGGTTCGAAATATAAATTTAAATTTAAAACGACAAAATATAACCAAAACATATAATAAACTTCTCACCTGAAACAAAAGTTGAACACAATCTTTCAACACCTCCGGATAATGATTTCAAACGATTATGGGAAACCTCCAATCCGATAATCAACCACTTCAACACATCCGCTTTCGTTGTATTGATTTTCTTCGCCTATATCGCTTTGCTTTACTTTCGCTTTATTCGTTTCCTTTAGTTTCGCTGTATTGAACTTCTTCCGTTTTGCTTTGCTTTACTTCCGCTGTAATCTTTTCCTTTCGCTCCACTATATTCAGCTTCTTCCGTATCTCTCTCTGTATTTTTTCACCCACAAACAATGCAACCAACCAAGCTACCTCTGCTCCGCTGCGCTGCGGTGCTACTTTCTCTTAGACATACACTAAACTTGGAACTTCTTCCGTTTCGCTCCACTATATTCAGCTTCTTCCGTATGAGAAAAACCTAAACTTGTGCGGTGCGGTGCTACCTTCCCTTAACACAAAACTTAAACTTGTAACCATGGTTGAATATAGGTTAAAGAAAATAATAAATAAATATTTCCAAAAATTATTTTACAATCCTCCTTTTAAGTCCTTCTCTGCAAATTTAAAATTTTATGTGTTATTTTGTAAATACATATAACCTGATTTTATTTATGTAAAAGATTAAATAATAATAGTTAAATTAATATATGATGACAGATGTCCGCACGTTATTGGTTTTTGGGGGAAGGGGTACCAAACCCCCTTATTTTCTGGGGTACCGGAGAAACCACCTAAAAATAAACTTTTAAGATTTAAAATTACACTTTCAGAAATTAATTTTTAAAAGACAAATATGATAATCGGTAAAAACATATGGGAGAATTTCTTTTTGTATCTATTTTTTTTCATATTTATCTCCATTTTTCTAAATTTTATTTTTAATTTTTTTGTTTTATAAAGTTTCATAAATTAATTTACAGAATATAAAATATTTATTTTATAAATTAGTTTATAAAATATAAAAATATATTTTATAAACTAATTTACATAATATAAAAATATATTTTGCAAACTAATTTGAAGAATGTATATTAAAAAAGAAAATAATAAAAATTTAAAAATGTATATAAAAAATAAAGGTGTAAAAAGTAGGAAATTACTTTTTACCTTCCTCAAATTTCTTTTTGTATCTCTTTAACACGTAAAAAATTTAAAATACCTTTGATAACATTTTATTTCTTTCTTTTTTTTCTTTCTTTTTCCTTCTTCTCCCATTTGTCAGTGTTGTTCTTTCTTTCTTATAAATTGAATTTACGTGAGGTTGTTGTTTTTGATCGAAAGAGAAACTACAAAACTGAGCACGTCAAAAGAGTATCAGAGAAGACAAATGCAAGTTAATTTATGAAATGTATTAGTGTATTTTCTAGATTAATTTGCGAAATGTAATCTTTATGAAACATAAAAATATAATCTTTCGTAAATTAATTTACGAAATACAAAAAATTATATTTCACAAATTAATTTACGGAATATATTAATATGTTCTGTAAATTAATTTTTGAAAGAGATGAACACTTGTGAAAGAGAGAATTTTTTTTAGAAAAGATGAGAGGATGTTAAAGATAAAATGATAATAAACAAATTTTAAAAAATTAAATTAAGGTGAAATAAAAAGGAAGGTATGAAAAATAAACCTCAAAGTATGGGTCAAATCCAGTTCACATTAAGTCCACCGGAGTCAGCCCAAAAGATCTAACTAACAAAAAAAAAGGGAAATAAAAAAGGAAATAGATTGCACGACCAAAAAAATAGAATAGAAACATGAAAAAAAATGCAGCTCCTCGGAAAATAAGAAACTTGTAAAGTGAAAAAAATAAGTGTTTATTATCATCAATTTAAATTAATATTTAATAAACTGACTCGCTTTAAATAAACAGAAGGTAAATTTTTGTTTTTATTTTATAATTTTTCTTTTTTCATAAAAAATACTGCTATAATAAATGGTTAGAAAATTAACGATTAAAATTATAATGGTGTACATGTACATGTTTAACAAATTATAAATTCGATAAAATCTTAACTCTAATTAATAATTATAATTATATTATACTCTAGCGGATACTCTTATTTTAGAAAAGTTAAATTCATAGGAAATATTTTGTTGTATTCTTGAGGTTGAAATTATTGTTAATATTAATATGTTTTACATTAGTTAGGAGTATGGTATTCTTATAATAAGTTTTGGATAATGCTATCCTTTTAATCTAATTTTTAAGGAGTAAATTAGATTCATTTTTTAATATAAATTAAAGATGTCTAATTTTAACATTGAACCACCCATCTATTATACAGTTCTGCATATTTTATACATTAGAGAATATAGTAGAACATTAGGCCCACTTAGAGTCTGACCCAAAAGGTCCAATTAACTAAAAAAAGAGCAATAGATTGGACGACCAAACAAAAATAGAATAGATTGTTGTTTTGAACATGAGAAAAATGCAGCTCCTCGAAAAAAAGGAAATTTGTAAAGTGAAAAAATAAGAGTTTATTATCATCAATTTAAATTAAGATATTTTGTAGTAATATTAATAATTTTGATTGATTTATTTTCAGATTATTTTAAATTATTATTTTTTATATGTTATTTATTTTAATTATTATATTATTTATTTTATTTCATTTAAAAATTGAACCATTTGATAAAATAATAAAATTATAAAAATGATTAAATTTTTAAAAAATTATTTAAAATTTATTTATTAAAAATTAAAAAATATTTTATTTTATTAAATTTTAATATATTTATTGCTAAAAAAATATATCAAACTTATCATGTTTTAATTTATTATTTAAATATATTTTTATTCATCATTTTATGTTTATTAGCTACTTCACCGACTAATTCTTTTAATTTTTAGTTACGTTATCCATTAGTTTTATTAAAAATACATTTAAAGTATATTTAAAAAATTATTTTAATCAAAAGCTGAAATTATTTGATGAAAAATTTGTTAATATATTTCAATTTTATTTGATAAAATAATTTAATTTAATAATTAATAATTTTTTTAGATGGCTATTAGCATTTATGTAAAACCTACTTACTTCTTCAAATAATTTTTATACATTTTTACTGTAGTTGAAATAATTTTTTATTTTTATCATTAGTATATTTTTATAACCTGATATTTTATTTATCTATTTATTTTTATAAATTTTATTTTATTTTTATAATAATATTATTAATTTTAATTATTTATTTTTATATTATCATATTTAAACTACTATTTTTATATATTTATTTATTTTTATTTTATTTTTATTTTATTTTTATTTTATTTTATTAAAAAATATTAAACCATTTGATAAAAAATTATCAAAATGATTAATTTTAAAATAAAATAAAATTAATCTACGTAAAAATTGAAAAAATATTTTTATATACTTAAATTTTTATATTTATTGTTAAAAAATAAATATATCAAACTTATCATATTTTAATAAATTATTTATTTATGTCTTTATTTATTATTTTTTATTTATCAATTAGTTCAACTGTTAATTTTATTAAACACTTTTAATTCAATTAATAATTTATCAATTTTTTATTTTGTCTAATTTTTCAACTTTCAATTTTTATTTTTTAGCTATTTTACCTGATAATTTTATTAAATGTACCTAAGATATGAACAATTCTTTTAAATTAATTTTCAAAAGTGAATTATAATTAATGTTTTAATAGCTAATTGGTTTTATGTGATGCATGGTATAAAAAAAAAGGCAAAAATACCCAACATTCCTAACCGAATATGTTGACAAGAATAGAGTAATGAAACAAAGAAGTGTGACAACTAGCCATAGCACTTTAAAATTATGAGAGATTGTATGTAACGAAACTTTCATATGAATATTTTGACGTTGGTAGAGATTGAATTCTTCCAAAAGTTGACAAAAAGGACACCTAATTGATTTAAGAAGTGATCATGTTGGTTGCATACTTGGTTGAACATGCCTACATAATCATCAATCCGTGAATCATAATGACCATCCATAAGTGCTAACATCAAACATTCATGTTCACCAAAATAGCTACCCACTGCCAATTTCAACCAAACTCATCCAAATCATCATATGTACCATATGCTGCAAGATTATTAAATTTGCTTAGTTCGGATGAAATTAAATATATATATATATATATATATATATATATATATATATAAACAATGATATATTGTTTGTATTTGGTTGAGAGAAAATAAAAAATAAAAATATGATTAAAGTTTTTAATTTTTCTTTCTTCTATTTTTTGTTTTTAATTTATATTTTTTTCTATTTTTTTCATTACAAATTTACAATCAATCGGACGTGTATATGCTTCCGGTCAAATTTTGTATATATAATGCGTTCAAATTTTATTATTTTAATAAAAATAATAATTACATGTTATATAAAAATTAATTATAACCATGAATATATGATCATCACAAATTATGTATTTTTTCTATTTTTTTTTATATATTAAAAAATAGTATAAATGATAAAAAAATACATTTAATGTTATTAACTTTTGGAAAAAAAATTATTTTTATTTTTATTTTTATTATATTTATTACAGTTAATAATAACTATATAAATATAAAAAAATAATTAATACTCTTTTAAAAATTAAAATAAACAAATAATCATGAATTAATTTAAAAAAGGGTGAAGGAAACATGCGTGCCACTTGAGCTTTCGAGGTCCTAAATTAAGATAAGTAAAGTATCTTGGAATTAGAAAACATAGACATATCAAAGCTCCGTTTAACACAAACCTAGGAATTGTTGTTTAGGAAGATTTCCATTAGATAAAGACAAGCTAGACACTAAGAAATAAGATACATATAAAACAAAATCATTGTTACACCTTCTGGTACCAAATGCACAAGGTGGTTGAACAAAACCTTCAGCCAATTAATTTCTGTTGTTAACATATTCAAAAATACACAATGTTGTAAAGGGAAAGAATATAATTTTTTTAACCATTTATGAATTATATAGAAATTTTTTTTAAACATCCAAAAAGTTTTCATCTTTGAATTTTGCCTATCATGTATAAAAAAAGTAATTATTTTCCTTTTTTTCCAAAACCCTTCTTAAGAAATTGGATCCTAACTGGTTTTAGTCATCAAAATGACAAGTATTAGTGCAACACGCGAAATTTTTAAATTTAGATAAATATAAAATAAATAAATAAAATTATATAAATGGTGTTCTTTATTCAAACATATAATAGTACTTCTTTTAAAAAGATATTTGTACTTTAAAAAAAAAAATAGTTTGTAATTAAAGAATATATGTAATGAGGTAAATTGAAATTGTGTTGAAGAATCTTTTTTAAGAGAAAAACGATTAGGTTCAAATTAGAACATTATATAAATTATTCTAACTCTAAACTTCTCATCACTTTATCAAACCATTAAACTCGAAAGCTTGAAAAAATACTTTGCGGAAAAGCACAAATTTAGCCATCACAAGTAAAAAAAATGCCACGCTCAAAATTAATGTGTAATAATACCTTACAAGATTAAAAAATGATTAAATAATTAAAGAGCTATTTGTAAATTTGAATAATTTGTTTATGAGCAAAGTTCCATATAATTGTTCATGATCTACCAAATGTTGGTGAACAGACAGAAAAGTAAGAAGTTCCTACGTTATTTTATTTATGTTTATCTTTTATACAATGGTGCATGGACTGTACTTGGATTGTGTTTTGAAACAGCTATAAACCCAATGAATGACATTAATAATAACAATTATGCAAATGAGGAATGTTTTGGTAAAAATAGCTATGGTCATAGGATAACTTGGAATGAATTTTTTTTTTCTATTTTATAAAAGATAAAAAGAGTTCGGATTTTGTAATTTGAGTTTAAAAAAGATAAAATTAAATTTTAATCCTAATTCTAATTCTAATTTTACCCAATTTGAATAAAGTTGTGGAAAATATATATATTTTTATAAATTTTATTTATTTATTTATTTATATAAATAATTATATATTCAACTATATTTTAATTTAAATAATATATAAAATAAATACTAAGAATTAAAAATTAAAAAGTTAATATTTTTAACAAAATATGAAATTTTAATATTTTTATTTAAAAATTATTATAATTATTAAGATAGATTAAAAAAGAAGGTGGAATGAATATTTATATTTTCAAATGTAATCTTATTTTTACAAATCAACTTCAATCATAAATCTTTTTAAAATCTAATCAAAATTAAAACAAAGTTAATAAATATTCACAAATTTAAATTTTATTATGATATCTATAGTAAAGTAAGTTGAGGATAGGGGTGATGATTTTATAGAGTTTAGGTGAAGTATTTGAGGATATGATGTATAATATTGCAAAATGTACTAAAAGAAGGGAACAATATCTTGGGCCGTCCATCCCCACTTGCATTAAGAAATTGAGATACATTAAGAAGATGCCCACTCAATCTTCCACGTTGAACCACTTTCATCATTTTCTTTTTAAAGAAAAAGACAAAGGTATTTGCGGTGAATGAATTTTAATGTTCTTATATTACCGCATTACTTTATATAAAACATAGTTTTGTTTATTAATGTTAATTTTTTAATTTTAATAACAAAAAGTATAGTTAAATTATTTTTATTTTTATTTTTAAAATATATTGTGTAAATATTGGCATATATTAATAAAATATTAAATAATAAAATAAAATTATATATAATTTGTTGATGGATACTTTTAATCTAACAACAAATTATATGTAATATAAAGTTATTTACTAAAAAGATTTAATGGCGTCTTAGTTTCAGCTTATACAAACATAATTTAATCCATCTGAAATTGTATACATCAACTATAAATAAAATTAAGAAGTTTCAACTTGTATTGCTAAAATTGATTAAAAATTTGAACAAATTTGTACAATCCTGCACTTCTTTGTAGTGTTACATTAATAAAGTTTTTCGTAGTTAAATTTTCAATACTTTTATCTAATAAATACAATTTAACTACAATACAAAGGTATTAAATTTTTTTACTTAATTTTTTATTTTTAACCTGAAGGATTAGAATACGTTGTATGATCTAATGGTAAGAGATTGTGAATTAGAAAATTTACATAGTATCCTGAATTTGAACCTTACATTATAAAAAAAAGGAATTATTTATATAAGATATAAATTTAAAATTTTATTACTCTTTTTATATACATAAGAAAAAATTACTCTCTTTTTATAAGCAGAACTATATATTTGATTGTTAAAAAACTAAGTAGCTATTTTATTTAAAGTTAAATAGAACTGAATTTATTGAAATTGATTTTAAATTGTTAAACAATTTTTAGATAATCTTAAAACAAACATGTCTGAAAATATAACATAAGAACGAATAGATATTCAATCTAGCTTTTGAAAAAAATTATGTAGAATAAAAATAACAAAATTTAAATTTAAAATTTCATATAAATTATCTTACCCCTTTATCGTTATATCGATTGTAGTGGCTTGATATTTTCAAGTTAAACATATAAATTATTATATTGACCTTTTTCAAATTTTAATCTTCACAACCTAATTTTTTTTTAATATCTAGCATTATTATATTCTTCTTCTAAAATATGTTTTTAATTTTCTTTTATTTTTTGTTTATATTATTAGTCTTTTATAAAGAAGAATATATTAATATTTTAAATATTTAAAAAATTATTTTAATAATAAAATTTTCAATTTTTTTTTTGTGCTTTGTACTTGTATGTACTTTATCCTTATTCCCCATTAGTCTTTTAATGGCCAGAGAAATAATGGAAGTGAAAGGTGGTGAGAGGTTCACCAATCAGCAGTTGCCGCACTTAAAATGTTAAATACGAAATAAAATAGCTAAAGATAAAACCCTTATTTATAAGAAGAAAAGTGCATGAGAGAATATTCCTTCAGTATTAGATGGGAAATTTTATTGTTCCAACTTGTTTTAAGTTATTAATCTAGTTAGTTTGTCAATCTATAAACCACCCGCATGACAAAATCCAAAATATAGCAAAGTTTGGCAAATCAAATAAATAATATGTTACTTAAAAAATAATAACCTAGTGTGAGACATATATTATTGAGTCAATAAATAAATAAATAAATAAATTATACAAAGGATATTAAAATATATTAGTAAATTTTAAAAATAACCTAAATATTTTAATAAATAAATTAGGTTATGTTAGAGATGATTTTTAATTTTAAAAATTAAAATTAATTTTTATTTTTAATTTTAAAATTCATTAAAAATAAATTAAGTTACTCTATTATATTATTTTATTATAAATTAATAAATATATATAAATAAAAATATTAATTTAAAAATTAAATTATATAAAATAATATAAATTTTAAAATTTTAAAAATATTAAATTAAATATTATTATTATAATAATAATAATTATAATAGTAATAAAAATTAAAATAATATTTATAAAATAATGATAATGATGTGATATTTATATTTTAAAATATTATTTAATTATTAATATTTAAAACATAAAATTTTATGTACATTATTATTATAATATTTTATATTATTTAATATTTATTTTACATAAAATTAAAATATATTATATTATTATATTATAAATAATTATATAATATAAAATTATAAATTTAATATAATTTATATACAAATTAATATTATTTATTTTTTAATAAATACAAATTATATAAATAAAAATTAAAATTTTAAAATAAAAAAATTATTATCATTTTTATTATGATTATAATATAAATATTATATAATTATTTAGTTTTATATTTTATAAATTACTTGATAATTAATATATAAAAAAATGTTTTATATATTATTATTATAATATTTTTATATTATTTAATATAAAATAATATATACTATATAATAAAAATTAATATAATATAAAATAATATTATAATACTATAAATTTAATTTAATTTTTATATATTAAATAATATTATTTATCTATAAATTTATTAAAAAATAATAAATTTATTAATTAATAATTAAAATTTTTAAAATAATAAAAATAAATTTTTTTAAAAATTATTATTATTATGAATATAACATAATACTAATAATGATAAAAATAAAAATAATATTTATAAATTAATAGTACTGATATAATGATTATAATATAAATAATATTATATAGTTATATAAATATTTATGTTATATATTATTTAATTATTAATATTTATAATAAATAATTTTATATATTATTATAATATTTTATATAAAAATAATATATATTATAAATATTTATATAATATAAAATTATATTATAATATTATAAATTTAATATAATTTATATATAAATAATATTATTTAAATTATTTTTATTATATAAAAATTAGATAAATAAAAAATTATATTATTTTTAAATAATAAAATGTATTATTATTATTATTATTGGATGATAGATTTGTATAAATTTAAAAATAAAAATATTTTAAAACTGAAAATAATATTAAGTACACTTTTTTTTAGTTTAAAATTTATGTTAAAATTATTTTTAAAATATGTTAAAAATAATTTTAAAATTATTTTTATCAAATAAATTTTATTTTTATAATTAATTTAAAAATTAAAAATTAAAAATTTCCAATCACTTTGAATGCAACTTTATTTATACAATTACTTAAATCTCAAAAACCTTATTTATACAGTTATTTAAATTTCAAAAATAGATTATTTATAAGGAATTTGAGTGCTTACTTCAATGTATTTTTTACAATTGTTTCAATTTTTAGAACTTAAAGTATTTATCTCATATCTTAATAACATTAAGAATGTGTAAATATCATTCCTCAAGGTGAAAAAAAATTATAATTTTTTCTTATTCTAATCCAAATCAAGTTAGTGTATATTTGGAAATAATTGATTTGGATAATTAGAAAAATTATAAAAAGTTAATAAAAAATAATACGAAAAAATAAAGCAAAAAAGAAATAAAATAAACATTTTATGAAATTGACAACTTAATTAAAAATTTTATATATTGAGAAATTAAAATAACCCACCCTACTTGTAATCTCAAAGATTAATTTATTAGTTAACTTTATAAAATTCAACTATTTTTTACTTTTTATTTAAAATAAATTCTGACCGACTTGTGAGGCTATAATTGAAAAAAAATAAAATCACAATCATAAAAACAATAAAAAGGCTTTTAATTCAGGTAGTATATCTTAGACTCTTGAATCTGAAAATGACCAGATATACCTGTAGTTGGTGAGACTCTATGATTCTGAAAAACAAATTTTATTTATATAATAAATAGGTACAGTACAATATACAATAAAAAATAAAAATAAATTATAATAAAAATAAATAAACGTATTTAATACAAATAATACAACTATTTGTATAATTAAAAATTGTTAAATTATTATGCAAATAATACAATTCATTCTCAAATCATAACAAGGCTTATTTAATATGAATTTTCCTTACATATCCTTTATTATTAATTAAATGATAAACATTAATAATATATGTTAACATATTTTTTATTATTGTTAGAAATAAATGTGAGCCTTATTAAATGAGATAGGTCTCACATACGATTTAGAATTTGTTCATATTTACAAGGGAGCAATCATCATCAATTATGTGAAGAACCCAAATTTTGCAGCAAAATATTCATTATCTGAATAATAGAAGCAGCAAATACAGTTTAATGTAATACTGAATCAGCCAAATTTGTAGAAACCTAAATTAGAATTTTGTTTTCTGAATTTGTGTTAAGCAAGATCAAAGCTGAATTAATTAGAATACGAATAATTTTGTTTTTACAAGCAAATAACTTTATCCGACTGAATACAAAATTTATTCTAAAAATATAAATTATGAAGACATCAATATACTTACTTACAAGTAATAACGAACAAGCTCGTAAAATACAATTTAAGAAGTTCTTACTTTGCTCAGTTCCAAAATTTTATCACATTCCTATGTTCATAAATTGAAAATCTCCACATTCCACATTAATCATAAATAGTCATCCATCTTTAGGCTGCAAATTCAATACTCCAAAACTACAAAACTAAAGAAAACTATCCTTAATATTAGTATGAAAATTTGTGTTACATCCGATAAGGTATTTTTTGAAAGAAATTATATTTAGCATTAGCCAGGCAAAGAGATTTAGCTTAGAAGATATTTTTGATCTCAAAGTTATTTTTAAATGTAATTTTTTTTTCTGAATTTGTGTTAAGATAATAAGTTTTTACAAAACATTTATCTAATTAATTTTATATTAAAAAAATTCTTTTCTCTAACTCCATTTGCATTTATAACTTCCACAATAGTTATTTTCTTAAAGTTCAAAACATTTTATAATTTTGGAAATGCGTTACATAAAAAAACTTATTCTGTTTATATATCATGTAGAATGTTTCCTCTTGATTTCTCATCCTTTACTTACGTGTTCTCTCTCCCTATCATTCAAATTGTTGTTCTATATTTCTTTAAGATCTAACCACTGATTTGGAGCATATCTACAATTACCATTGCACTTAACTTCTCAATGTCACACTTAACTTTTAACATCCTACATTACAAGTTATTATCTTCAGTTAATAATCACCATCTTTGTTTTTTTTTTATTAATGCCAAATTTAGAGTTCTTAAATTCTTCACTCCCAACCCCAACTTCTTTTGTTTTACAAATTATTTCTCAAACAATCCAATAAATTATTCTTACATTCTCTAACATAAAAAAACGAAGGAATGAAAATGATACCTATAAAAAAATTTTAAAAAAATAATTAATAATAATTACTTAACAATTGCCAACAAACATCATAATCATAAGGTAAATCCATAAGTAAATTAAAAAAAATTAAAATTTATCAATCATCTTTCTTTAATTAAGGAATACACTAAATATAAGGTATATTTTTTTAACATTAATATTTCATGTTTTTTCACTCTAAAATCAACCCATTATATGATAATACTAAAAAACATATAATTGAACTTAAAAAATAAAGAAAACTATAATAAGAAAAATAAATAAAAGTTCTATGTTTCATAATGAATAAAATATGTACAAATTAGTTATACAATAAATTTATATATATAAAGAAGATTAGATACTACTTAGTTTAACTATCATTTTAACTAACTAATTATTTTGTAACTAATTTTAATTATTTTGGAAAACTTTGACCATTTAAAATGTTTGAAGTTTAATGTGTTTAAATATAAAGATATCTTAATTTTTGGATGATAGTATAAAATAGTTATATTAAAAGAAAAGCCTTTTGAATTTAACCATCAAATATTTAAATCAACAGATAGGGTTTGGTCCTTTTATATTCAAATTTTTGTATGCAGTTATGTTAAAAATTAAAAAAAATTATCATCCTTAATAGTTATATCGGTTTCATAATGAAAGATATTAAACTCTATGTAATTTAGGTAAAAAAATCTCCTAATTTTTCTTTCAATAGGCTGTTATTTTAATTTAATAAAAATAATTAATGTTTATTTACATATTTCATTTATTTAAAGTATAAATAAAATAATTCATTTTCCAAATATTTTAATTAAATATAATTTATGACTGAATATTTCCTAAACATTAATTTGAAATAAATAATATTTTTCATTAATAATGTATTTTCATCCTTGAAAGTTTTGGTTGATATTAAATTTATCTCTATAATGAGTGGCATTAATTAAATTCTTAAAATAGAGAGAATAGCATTACTTTATTAATCTAGACTATGTTTATATTATTAAAAAGAATAAACTGAAATATAATATAATATAATTATAAACATAGTATTTAATCTCCTAAATTTAATTTTTACAAATAAAAAGTAAAAATTTTAAAATAAATTCTATGACTTCTTAATTTTATGATTTTCGCAATTATCATTTTTCATTAAGTTTAAATCATAGGGAAGTATGTGATAATCGTTTATTTATATTTAGCTTAAATATCAGTCGTTTATTATTTTTTTATTTTTTTATTTTTAAAATTCAAAAATTTTACTGTGTTTTGATATTTGAAAAAAAAAATTATAATAAAACTAATGAATGATTGAGATTTAAAATAAATAAACAATTGAGGTCACTCATAGTAGTTTAAATTCAATTTAACAAACGAGACTAATTGCAAAATGATGAAATTTAAATATTATTTGGTGCACAGTTGTTGTTTAGCATATTTATTTATAAAATGGGTTGACACTACAAAAAAACTATATTATTTCTAGCGGTTAAAATTACACTTTCTAACAGTTAAAAACCGCTACAAGTATTATTATTGGCGTTTTAAAAAACCGCTAGATCTAATTTGCCAGAAATGGTTACCGGCAGGTATCTCTCCGCGGGCAAAACCGCTAGAAATAATAAAATTATTTTCTAACAGTTAAAAACCGTCACAAAATTTTAAAATTAATTAAAAAAAATTTAAATTGTTAATATCCTCTAATTCAAGAAGACAGAGGCATCATCATTTGAATATTTCTTCCAATTCCAAAATAATTAAAATCAAATTATAATCAATTTATATGGAATAAAATAATCATGAAAATGCTACCAGCAGTTTCAACTTTAAATGGTGCGAAGCACAACCAACATTTGCAGAACTCAATTAAGATTATCAAAGAGACTTTCTGTACTAACTACTCTGTAGGTACTGAAGAGTAATAACAACGTTCAAAATCACTGTTAAAAAGCATCAACATATTTCTTGAATTTTTCATATACAGCATAGTACCCGAAAACATTTTGAAGGAGCCACAGATATTTGTGAGCAGTAACAAGAAAGCTTCAGTATTAAAAATTCTAAAAAAAAAAAAAAAAAGATACTAAGATCCTAAATTAACTGGGAAAAATAAATATTCAGCTTTGCACTTTGAATTCTTCAGGTTACCAACTACATATAATGAACCACAAACTACACCATTTAAATATATATATATATATATATATATATATCCACAAACTACACCATTTAAATATATATATATATATATATATATATATATAGACCTAAATAAAATGTGAGCGATAGAAAGATTACCTTAATTGACTGGATGAGATTACAAAAGAGAAGTTAGGACAAACCAATCTAAATAAATAGCCAGAAAAAGCTTAAACTCAAGAACTTCTACATCTGTAACATTAGACTAGCAGGAAAATTTTCACATACATTGGCAACTATAATGTGGTTCAGGTTGAGGTTTTGGGTTGGTCCGCTGCTCTGGTATGTTGCTGCACAAAGGACATACAACATCATGGATCAAGAGAATAGTTGGATCAACCAATTCGGAAGAGTGCCCTGTATCAACTTAAGTACATACCTAGTTCTTGAAATGGCCAGCAAGCCAAGTATGTAAAAGAAACTTGTCTTAGGCTAACATGGATCATCTTTGGGCCTCATCTGAGGAAGCTCCAACTAAAGTAGCTGCCATATTGTTTGTTGATCCATTCTCAATAAATGGAGGCACACCCCACTTGCCTTCAGACTTGAGGGGCTCAAAGACATGAGCACCACCATCGGACAGTCCTACAACAAACTGGTATGGTTCTTGCGGATGTGAAACAATAACAAGTGATTGTACATTAGAACTGCTATATAAAAACCAAAGTTGGTCTGCATTCAACAAGTTTTTGAATATAAAAGCAAGCAAATTCTAAATTTAGAATAATCCAGAATAAGCTTCACAAAGAATCAACAAATTATTTTGCAATGTTAATAATTAGATTCGCTTTAAACCATCTGTTTTTTCTATTTTATGGAAAAATGACATTGAAAGTAAAAGACACGGGACATTTTCCTTAAAAATCACCCATGTTATACATAAGCAACAATTTTTGCATACTTAAAATGTCCAAGTGTAAAGAGAAAATTAAAATGTTTGAAGAACTTATATTTTCAAAGGATATTAAGAGTGAGTAGTTGACAAATTAAAATGTTCCCAACTTTAGTGAGGTTTTGATACTAAAACAGAGTATGGGAGGAGGAAGAATACAGGTTAAAGGACAATTGCTTCAGATTTTCAAAAACTTCAAATCCAATTGCTTCCAGAAAAAAATGAAAAACCATTAGATATTCACAATTGTATATGCAATTTCTACCAAATAATTTAAAAATGTGTAGACCTTGTCAAATATTAAAATTGAGAAAATTGAACCGTTAATAACTAACAAGTGCCGATAAAAAAAACTAACAAGTGTCGTGCAAAGTGCAATAGAAGTCTGTCAAACGAGCCATTACCTGATAGTTGCAGAAAGATAAGCAAAAGGATTGATCCGACAACGTAATCTAAGGTTTGAAGCGCTAAATACATAGAAAGCTGGCATATACAAGCTGGCTATCACATGAGAAAGTTGCATGTGATATTGGTGCAGTAGAATCTCGTGGGAACCATTACAATTTAAGCATAATACATCAAACAAGAGATAAATTAAGTATTTATAGTTAACAACACTTAAGTGAATGAAATAACCTGCTTTAAACATTCTAATTTTGTTGCTTCATAAATGGCAAGCTGAGTTTCGTGTACAACCAAGAAGTGGATCTGATCCTGATGAAATTGTACATGGGTATCCGCCTACGCTGATGGAGTCCTCCCAGCAGGAAGTTGCAAGAATCTAAACTTCTGCTTTTCCATCCGTCAGTATTCCACACACAAAGCTACACCAAAAGACAAAGATAACTCTTAATAAAAAAGGAAAACTGCATTCCCAACAGTGTGCTCAAAAAAGGCCTTAATTGAAAGATACAAAACTAAAAAACTTTATTTTATTGCAATTTAATCATAGAAAAAGGATAGATTCCAGAGAGAAATTTACAAAGGACATTCGCTCATGCAGTGTGTTCACCTCATCCCTGAACTCATCCAACACACTGATGAATCTCGAAACAACTTATGTTGCGGTTGTCAGCATTTATCCCTTAGTTTTATCCCATTCCTTGATTCTGAATATTTCAATTTTAAATGTCGTTCCCGCAATTATAAATTTGGTGATTCTTCATGAAGAAGAAAGAGAAAAGAAAAGGAAAACATACATTGAGATTGAATTGGAAGAAAATTTACAAAACGTGGTCGAGGATAGCGTCAGGGATACGCTCCCGGCGAACTTCATGGTTGTAGTGAATGCAAAAACTTTGATGTTTCCTACATGAACGAATCGATATATTTAGGTTAAACTTTAAACATTGAATTGAATTGAATAATGATAAAATAAATAGAAAGTTAATATAATATGGAACTCGAACATCTTAAATCCATCTCCTTTTGTAGAGTGCTGTCTTTCCGAACTGATTCCTTCTTTGAATATCCTTGCCATCATTTTTTATAGCTTGATCTCTAGTGATGAGAGAAAGGATAGAAAGAACAAGTGAATGCATGAGTGAGAAGAACGAAAAAAGTAAATAATGAAAAATGTTTCGAAAAAAAATAAAAGAACTATTTGTATGCAATATCGCTTTACCAAATTAGGAACACAAATGTTTCAATTTACAATATTTATATTTTTTTTATTAGAAATGACATAGTCTGTGGCGGTTTATGCTAACCAACAGAAATGAAGTCTCAGTACAATCTCATTTCTTTGTAGTGTGAGTTTAAGATGGTTAAATATTTTGTTCATATAATTAATTGTTATTATTAAAATTATTTAAAGTAAAATATGATGAACTATGCTTCATTTTATTATATTTGATATATCTATTTTCATCCTCTCAATATGAAATGAAACCAACTTATTGATACCATCTCTCTTTCTCCTAAAATATTTAAACTTGAAAGTAAGCTGAGTTGGTTTAGTTTGAATATTTTTAAAAAATTGAAAGACTTAATTTATTTAATTTAGTCTAATTAAATAATGATAATAATAATATCCAAACAATGACATGATATTTTCTTTTTACTTTAATATATATATATATATTAATATTTTTCCTTTATATCTTATTATATTAAATTATATTCATTGTTGTATATTCAATGATAATCTTAAAGAAATCATCATTAACAATCTTTTATAGTAGAAAATTACATCAATTTAGTATCTTAATTATTATCTTAATTATTGAAGATTTATATCCATTTAATTCTTAATTTATATACATTATCCTATAAATATAATTTTGGTGTTATTTTCTGCAAGTAAGGTAATAAATTAATTCCACAATCCTTTTAAAAGATGAGGAATGTCAACGTGGACATTTGAAAAATATAAATACAAGTTTTTTTATAATTGAAAAAGAAACATCAACTAAGAAGATCCTCCTTTTTTTTATTACAAGAAAAGAAGAAAAACAAAAAACAAAAAATAAAGAAATGCAATCTCAGCTAAATATGATAGGTCTATAAATCAAATAGGTATTAACATATTTTTGGCGAGCTTATAAATCAAATAAATTGATAAGCCTCATTTATTTTAAGGTTGAAAAACATAATAAAAACCAAAATTTCTCTTTCTAACTTATGGGTATATAGTTTCAGCTCACATTTGAATAGGATAAAAATAACTGAAAAGTGAGAATAAAAAAAATATATTCACAGATTTTAATACGTAACAGTTCAGTTCTTGTTGACAAAATGGCATGAAATAAATAATTGAATAACTATACCTTTCAAATGAGCTCAACATTAAACAACATAGAAATAATGACATATAATTAATATGTCCTATAGAATAAAAAATATTTTGATTTTATGGAGAGAAAATAATTATCACATCGTATAGTTTGAATGTTAAATGTTAAATTCATCTTACAACATAAAGACGATGTACGTTACTCTTAAATCGATGAAAAATTTGTTATAGAATTTTATTTTTATACTTGTGTAATATTTTATATTTATCAAGAATTAACTAATATTTTATTATAAAATTAATATTTAATTTTAAAAATAAAAATTTTATTCAATTTAATTTTTTATCATGTGACATAATTTTATTATTATTATTAATCAATGATAGATTTAAGTAAAATATATCTTAAATATATATATTTTAATTTTTTAAAATAATGTCTCAAGTTTAAATTTTCCATATGAAAAAAAAAATTCTATTAGCACCATGATATCCTTCATGTGTAAATCATGCATAATATTTAAATATTAACTAGAAGGAGATGATAAATTAAATTAAGATCATAATAATAATTTGAATATTTTTTTAATTTTAAATATGTTAATCTTAAATTTTAATTATTCCTATAATTTTAAATGTTTTAATTTTTAATTTTATTATTTTTAATGTTTATAAATTTGTTAGACTTCTTTACAAAATGACATGAAATAAATAATTAAATAATTATATGCTATAAATGAGATCAACATTAAATGGTATGAAATAAATGAAGTAAAATTAACATGGAATATAGAATATAAAATATTTAATTTTATGAAATGAGAGAATACAAAAATATAATTATATATACTAAAAAAAGTTTAAATTTAATAACAATTTTAAAAGATAAATTGATAATGTTTTAATTTTTATTAAATTCTTTTTTATAAATTTATATTTGTTAAAAATTATTCATTAAAATATATTTTAATGATGATATAATCATTATAATTTAATATATTTTATTTTAATTTAATATATGTTATATTAATTTATGGAACTATTAAAAAATATATGTAAAAATATATATTTTTTAATGATAATTTAAATGTTAAATTCATCTTACAATAAAAAATAAGTTAAGATTATTAAATTTTTAAATTGATTTAAAAAATTATTATAGAATTCTATTTTTATATTAGTGTAATATTTTATATTTATCAAAGATTAGCTAATATTCAATTATAAATTTAAATACTTGCTTTTAATATAAGAATATTATTTAATTTATCTTTTTTTAACATGTGGCATAATTTTATTAATTTTAATGAATTATTTATTTAAGTAATATATATTGAATGCTTTAAATAATTTTTCAAGTTTAACTTTTGTATATGATTTTTTTTATTAGCACCATGATATCTTACGTGTGTAAATTATAGATAATATAGTTGATGACAGCTCAAATTAAGATCCAGGATAATGATTTGAACATTTTAATTTTGAATGTCTCTATCTTGAATTTTAGTTATTCTTATAATTTTGAATGTCTTGATTTTTTTATTTTAATTATTCTTAATGTTTGTTGATTTGTTAGACTTCTTATGAACAAGATCCTAAATAGTAGAGAATAAAGTAGAAGTTGAACTTTAATATTTGAACTCCTATAAAATTAATCCTAACCATGAAAGTAGGATTAGCTTTTGTGATGAATAAAACAAATACCATAAATCTTAATGATTTTAGTTTAATACAATTATTACGAAACTAAGAATTTGTCAAATTGAATATATTATTATATCTTAAAAAAAGAATAATAATTAATTTAAGATAATTTATCTTCAAGATCAGTTAAGATTTGGGAGAAAGTATATCTTTTAATGTTTATCAATTCTAATTTGTGGAGACATCACTCCCGGAAAGTTTTCATATATTTAATTTCTATTCGTTTAACAATTATTTTTTTTAACTTTATTTTCTCAATATTTACTTGCACACTTTCGTTTTTTATTATAATCGATTTGATTTTGATTTAAACAATTAATTAAAAATTAAATCAATAATTAATAATAGATTCTTCTAAGTATAATTTTCTTTCTTATCTGTGACTCTATCAATATGTATATTTTTTATTTAAAAAAGTCGTATTTAATAAGAAACGTATAATTTTAACAGTATTCAATATTCATTTTATATTTTAAAAATGTTAAAATTATTAATAATATTTTTAATTTTCTTTTATATTAAGCTTTATCTTTTTGTCCTTCAGTATCAAAATTTTTATTTTAAATTTTACTTTTAATGATATTTTTTCATTTTAATCTTATTTATTTATGTTTTCAAAATATTTTTTTAATTTTACATTAAAGTCTATTCTCTCATCATAAATGAATAAGGTCGTCCTAAATATCTATGATTTTACTTGTTTTAAATTTAATTTGTTTCAACTTTTTTAATAAAAAGACAAATTCAAATTTATTAAAAAAACATTTATATAAACAAATCATATTTAGGTTTAAAAATAATTTATTTAAAAATCTATTTATCTTTATATATAATATATTATTTATTTTAATATATTATATTTATATAATATTAATATATTTACATAAATTGTTAAAATTAAAAATTTTAATTTTAATCCCTAATTTTTTCTGATGTGATCTTATAAAAAAATATATTATATATAATATATCATTTAATATAATGTTAAATAATTTTAATTTGTTTTTTTATATTAATAAGCACTGAATTGGTAGATTTTATAACTTAAAAATATTAAAATATATTTTTATAAAAGATTTTAAGCTTTTTAACCTTTTTAACCTTTTAAATAATATATATATATATATTAGATTTATTTAATAATTTTTTTTAATCTTGTAAACTTTAAATTTAAAATATTTTTAATTAATCCTTTATACTGGTTTTAAGTTTATTTAATAATTTTTTTTAAATATACTTTTAAACAAATATATAAGTTTCTTAAATTTTAAATTAAGTCAAATCACAAACAAAATTTTTGACAAACTCAAAAATTTTAAAATTATTAAACAAATTAAATTTAAATATTTAAACTTTAGTTCAACTCGATGTATTTCAATTCTTTCTCTATCTGTCGTTAAATTAAAATTACTTATATCCTATTGCATAACTAACAAATAATAAAATTTAGTTAATAATAAAAATATTGACTAATAATATGAATATAAATTTTATAAAAAATTAATTTTAATTTTTATAAATTAATTAAGAATTAAATTAATTTTAATTACAATTTTTAATTAATCTTTACAAATTTAACTAAAATTTAATTACATTATTTGTCTAAAATTTATGTCAAATCTTGTAAGTTTTTTTTAATTATATTTAATTCAAATTTAATTTATACTTTATTAGATTTATAATTATGTTTAGATTTTAGTTATAATTTTTTAATATCAGTAATTGATAAATTCTATAAGAATTTGTTTATTATTTCTTAAATTTAATGATTGTATAAGATTATATTTATCGTTAAAATAAATTAGTAACAGTTTTAATAGATAAATAGTGATATTTTTAATATTTATTATATTTTTTAATGATAAATTTATATTTATAAAAATTATTTATTAAAAAATATTTTAATAATAATTTAAATGGTATAATTATAAAGAATTAATATATCTTATATTAATTTAATATATTTTACATCAAATATATATAATTATACAATCAAAAAATATATTTTTTTTATAATACATATACAATGAAAAGATATATTAATTTTTTAAAAAAGATAATATTTTGTCTTATAAAATCTTGTCATGCATCTATTTAGGTGCAATATTTTTTATAAACTGATTATTTTTTATTTATGATTGACAAGGATTTATGAGAATAGTTTGAAACTTTGTGATATAAATTAATAAAAAAAAATAAAATAAAAAATATAAATAAATATTTAATGATCAAAGAAATCAATTTTGAAATAAAATTGATAAAATAAAATTCTCACGGAATAGGAAAAAAATTGAATAGAAATTGTATAATTACTAAAATTCTCCATGAGTAGAGTATATTTAATTGTATAATTACTAAAATCATAAAATTTAAAAAGTAATAATATTAAAAAATTATATCCAAATACTATAAATTAAATCTTAAACAATCCTAATACTAATAAGCATAAATTAAATGTGAACTAAATATAATTTAAATTCTAATTAAATATGAACAAATTATATAAAATAGAAAAATAAATTCTTATTAAATTTTTTAATGCTAATTATAAATATTAACTAAAATAAGTATAAATCTTATTATATTTATAAAAAATATTAAATGTTTTCAAAAATTGTATTTTTTGTTGGTTAGATTTCCTTAAACTTGCATAACTAAAATCACACTTTTATTTGTCTTGTTTTTTTTAGCTGTATTCTCTTAGATCAATAGGATAATTATAGACTTTAATTATCGGTTGTATATTGAGTTTTTTTTCTCTTACCAATGTGTCTTTATTTGATAATGATATAAGATTTTTTTATTTGAACTTAACTATGAAAGATGATACTCAAATCTTATCATTACCCATTAATATTCTTAAAATAATTTGTTTCACATTTTTTTTTAAAAATTACTCTTTTTTATTAAATTACTTATATTACGCATATGTAGGCATGTGCACATATAATATATTGAAAAAAAAAAAACTAATTTATATCAGCATAGATTGTACCAAATTTTATATTTTTTAAAAAAATTATTAAATTTATCTTAAAATAAGTTGGTAGATTAAAAGTTTTCATTACATAGGTCATGTATGAAAAAATTTAGAATAATCAAAATATTTAATATTTCATTCGTATATATCAAAATTATCTTAATATAAACTTCTTAAATATATAAAAATAAGATTTTTTTTTAATTGTGTAACAATAGCTTTCCAATTTTGCCAAAGATAGATTTAAACAATAAAGGTGATGTATAATTATAATTCCATGCGTGCATATACACAAGTCTTTTTTTTTTCTGTTAAAAAAGTAAAAAATTTATTTGTCTTCTTTAATTTTTAAAAATAATTAATTGTTATTTTTTTCATAAATATCATTATATTTATCTAATTATTATTGACTATAATAAATTATTACAATTAATATTTTTATATTCCTATGTAAGAGAAAAAAATGAAATGATAATAAATGAATTAAATAAAAATAAAATTTAAAAATAATAAATTAAGAAGGTAAATAATATTTTTAAAGAGTTAACAACAATAATGTATTTATTATGTGTACTTATTATTTCTCTCATGGATAAAAAGAAAGGAAAAAATAAGAAAATACATAACACTATTAATGATACAAAAGTCAACGTCACTCATGTTAATATAAATTAATTTTTTATATATTAATTTAAATTAATTATGTATATTTATTTTATAAATTTATAAATTTATTATTTTAAAATTTTAAAATTTTATTTAATTAAAAATATTTATGTTATATATATTATATATCAATAAAAATTTTAAAAATATTATTTTAATAATAAATTTAAAAAACAAATAATGACAATTTTAATTTTTATAAAAAATAATTTTATTCATAAAAATTATTAAAAAATATTGAAATTTAAAATCAAAATCTCATATTTAAACTATTTTAAATTGCTATTCTAAATCCAAATTTTAGAATTCTAATAATTTATATTTTTAAAATTTACACTATAAAAAAATAATTATGACAATTTTTTTTTTAACAAATGTACATCCCTAACCAAAACATTTTCCGATATATAATGCAATTTTGTTTTAGAGTAAACTGTCACTTTAGTCTCTGAAATTGTTATCGAGTTTCATATTAGTCCCTGAGATAATTAAATTAACTATTTCGTCCCTGACTTTTTAAACCGTGATTCACGTTAGTCCCTGCGGTCAACTGCAACTGACGATTTGCTGATGTGTAACGTTAGTTGACGTTAAATGACAACGTGGCCAGCCATGTGGACATCCAAATGCTGTCGTTTTATGTGACACATGGATTTAAACGTTGAACAAATCCTTGGAGGGAAAACACAAATTTTGGATTGGCGGTTGCATTGTTATATCTGCTTTTGGAAAGGGGGAAAGAAAGCAGTTTCTGAGAAATGGTGGGCTGTTGCTGATATTGTAATCGACATGGAACAGGTATATGGGCAATGTGGATGGCAACTGCAATCATATGAAGCCCTTCACTCCTTTATATTCTCTGCAATCCAAACCACCTTCATTTATGACCTTCGATTTGGGCAAGTTCTATTGTTACATCATTACCAAGCTGTAAAACTGTGTAATTTGTCCACATTCGTTTTTTATTATGATTTTACATTCAAACTATCATATTGTAACCAAATAAAATGCATAAAAATGAATTCCCAGTGCAGAATAATAGTTCTGCAAAGTTTGTGGGCGCCTGACATGGTGACATTGGACTAACTACATCTTATTTTCCCATCATAAACCTGCTACAAGAAGTGCTTCTTGGCGGGTACTCAAGGATTGACAATGCATCACAACATATTATGCCTCCTTGTGGAACCTATAATAATCCCCTTTAACCCATTTCAAAGTTTGTAATTTTTGTCAGCAAAAAAGCAGCATGTTGCATTTTTTATCCTGTTTAAATGTTTTTTTTCAAAGTTTTCAAAGTAGAATGACTAATACATAGGCAGTTGAATATTAAGCTCCCCTGACATTGACAATGAATCAATTGAGTGGCTGAAGCTTCAATTTATAGATTACAAATCAATTGCAAAAATTAGGGTTCCAAATAGGGGTGCTCTCTAAAATCCCAAATCTTATACCATTTCATACGAAAATGGTGTGAACTTCTTAAACGACAGCGTTTGGTGAATGACATGGGTTTAAATCCATGTATCACATAAAACGACAATGTTTGGATGTTCACCTGGCTGGACACGTTGTCATTTAACGTCAACTAACGTTACACATCAGCACATCGTCAGTTGCAGTTGACCGCAGGGACTAACGTGAATCACGATTTAAAAAATCAGGGACGAAATAGTTAATTTAATTATCTCATGAACTAATATGAAACTTGATAACAATTTCAGGGATTAAATTGACAGTTTATTATTTGTTTTATTCAGATTTTATTGGTAAACAAAATTAACCACCATGTCAAATGTCAAAATCAAGATTGAGTAAAGACAACACAAAACATTTATTAAATTCATGTATATTTGATAAAATAGGCTGACTCATTTGGTGGATTTAATTAACTCTGTTTAAAAAGAAGGCTTAAATTTTAAATCTTTAATTTTTAATATTTTGATCAAATTTATTTTGACATATTTTAATAAAATTTGAGACGATTCGATCTATTTAATTATAAAATAAAATACATATTCACACTAAAAATAAGGTTCTCAATTTTTTATTTTAGTAATTATTGTTAGGTTTATAATGGGGTTGCACCGTTATGTTTGAGTTTTATTTTTGTGTTTAAGAAATTTTTTTGTAACGTGAGGTTTAGAGTTTAGGGTTTAGCATCTAAAAATTTAATTAAAATAAAAAAAAAGATTAAATTAAAATAAAAAATTAAATCTAAATTTAAAATAGCATAAGTATCAAATAGATAAGAATTTTATCTTTAATAGGCCTATTATTATTATTTAATGCTTTAAAAATCTTTTTAAATTATGAGAGATAAATTTAATAATTTAATTAAAATTTAAAAATTATAAATAAAATTTATTAAGGAAGTGCAAATTCACTGGTTTTGTATAATACTTTCCAAAAAAAGAAAGGATTACAGATTTTGATGCAAGTTAATATTCCTTTTAAAAACTTGAGTGAGAAATTCGTGAACGAAAAACACATGCAAAATTTCCGAATAGAAATCATTAATTCATTCATTTCTGTACATTAAATTAAAATTATTAATTTTAAATGAGAATAACTTTAGCAGTTACTCTATCAAGTTATATAATTTTTTCCACATTAAGTAATTTTGCATTTATAAACTAATTTGATTTAAATTTTGAATATTGATATATTTTAATAAATTTAATGTTTTATTTTAAATAAATTGAAATTTAAATTATTATAACTTTAACAATTTTTAATTTACTTTTAAATTTTAAAATTTAAATATATCAAATCAATAAAAATTAGATTATTAACTATGTTTTTTATTTTTCAATCTATTTTTATATTTATCATTTTTTGTATTTTTATAATTGGTTTGAATCTTTAATTTTAAAAATTTCTATTAAATACTGATATTATTTAATTAAATATATAATTTAACCTTTTCAAATGATATCATATATGTTTTTAGTAAAAATTTCGATATACACAATTTGATATTAATTTATTATATTTAATATTTTTTATAAAATTTAAATAATATATTAAATATTTATAGGTATAAATTTACATTTTTTAACGAAATAGTGCTTAAATAAATAAATAAATAAATAATTTAATAAAATTGCGCACATGAAAACTTTTAAAATTAAAATTATAGAAAATTTTAATAATATTTAATAAAACCAAATTTTTGTATAAAATGTGGAAATAAAAATATATAATAAAAATAAAATCAAATATAAATAAGAGAAAAAGTAATTAAATTAAAATTATATATTATAATTTTAATAATTTATTTCCTTAATTCATTTTCAACTTTAAAAAAAATTATCTTTTTAATTTCCATTAATATAACATTTATAATTGATAATAAAATATTTATCAGTTTATTTCTACTTAATTTTAAAAATATCTAATGCCTTAAACAATATTCTAGTTTACACAGAACCTGCAAGAAGCGTGGCGCGGGTGAAGGTGACGCGAGAGAAGAGCGCGTGAAATGAGATAAGTAGCATTAGCATAGGAAAGAACTGAAGGAAAATTATTCTTTCCTCCTTCACTACTCCTTCCTTCCTTTCCCTCTCTTCTTATTACATCTCAGCACCTTTCTCTCTCCTCTCTCTTCTCTCTCCTCTGCAACCATTTAAGGTTCGTTTTCCGATTCCCAATTTTGCTGTTCTCTTCTTCTTCCTTTTCTTCTCTTTCACTGTTACAATAAAAGCTTTTTAGGAACTTCTTCTTCATCTTCTTTTTCTTCTTCTTTTTTCCTGCTGAGAAGAACAGTGCTGCTTCTGGCACTTAGGTTTGGCACCAATTGGTACTCTTCTCGTTCCATTTCCCCTTTCCCGTTGTGTTTCTTGCTCCTTTCTTATTCTGCCAATGCGTGTGCTTCCTCAATTGGAGTTCCGCACTGCTGCAATTAGGGTTCTTGGTATTACTGCTTTCACTGATTGTCAATTCGAATTGGTTTGTAGTGAGTCCGTGCTGTATGGTCTCCGATTATTGACGAATTTAGGAATCTTTTTTTGTTGGTGCGTTGAATTGCGAGCTTGTTTTTCCGAATTGGGGATTTTTGGTTTTGTTTGGGTGGTGTGGATGCACCATGTTTTGGACATGGATTGTGGGGGGAATTGGAAGAGTTTGAGTGATTCTGTTGTAAATTATGAACTTCTTTTTTTTTTAATTTTTTTTTTTTGTTTTACACTCATTTTATTTATATATTTTACTCGTGTGTGTTTTTGCTTATATGCCTCCATTCTTTATTAACTGCTGCAGGGGTTTCGGGATGTGTACCTGCTAGTGAATTGAGCGGAAAGGTTCTTTTTTGGGTCTGCTGATTGTGTTGTATATGGTTGATGAGGCTTTTCTATTGTTCCTGGTGGATAATACAGTCTGATTTTGTGATATGGTAAAGTGAGTGGTTTTTGTAGAGAAGCTTTTGGTGCTTCTGTTGTTGCTATTGTGCTGTTTTATCCCGTTGGAGAATTTGAAACATAGTCAGCAGACAAGAAGAACTGAATTTTGTTGGATGGGTAATAAACTCGGGAGGAGGAGACAGGTGGTGGATGAGAAATATACAAGGCCACAAGGGTTGTATAATCATAAAGATGTTGATCATAAGAAGCTGAGGAAGCTAATACTTGAGTCAAAGCTTGCACCTTGCTATCCTGGAGATGAAGACAGCGCCTACGACCGGGAAGAGTGCCCAATTTGCTTTCTGGTCTGATTTCTATCACATGCCTTAAATATTTATTTCTCTCTACCTATCATGTTACTAGACAATTTTTTTCTTGTAATAAATGAACAAATAGGTCAATTCAACTGCACACACTTATTTTAAACTGCAAAGAGACAAACTGATGGACATTGTAACTGTGTTCTTTTTCATAACTTTCTAGACTGTTTTACTTGTTTCCTTGAAGTCTGTTCCAAATTGTGAACTCCACCTATGGCTTTTCTAATCATCAGATACCGTTGTGTTTTGTCTTTTTGCCCTAATTTAGTATTATCCAAGTCTAAACCGATCAAGATGTTGTACAAAGAGCATTTGTACAGGTAATTATTTGCTTCTATTTGTTAGTTAAGCATTCTGTCAGTAGCATTGATTTGTATGCAACCTGATTAATTTCCTTTTATCAGAGTGCTTTTTGCAGATGAAAGTTCCAAATTCGACTCGCCCTACACAGTATCCTTCATTACTAGTTGTTTTCCTTCAATATGAAGACATGATTCTTCATTGATGGTCTAGCTATTTCCATATTTTGTTCCTTTCATATTAGAATAATTGCTTGCCTTAACAGCATAAGATGTCCCTTCTGCAAAACAGCAAATTACGCTGTGGAGTATCGTGGTGTGAAATCAAAAGAAGAGAAGGGATTGGAACAGATTGTAAGTTGTTATCTACCATGATTATTGTTTTTAGGAATGCATTTTCTGAAATATTTTCACAACGAATCAAATTTCACCTGCATACTCATAATTATTCAGGAAGAGCAACGTGTTATAGAGGCAAAAATTAGGATGCGGCAGCAAGAAATGCAGGATGAAGAGGAAAGAATGCACAAAAGACTAGAAATGAGCTCCTCAAATGTGAATGTGGCAGGTGCAGATGTTGAATACAGTTCAAATGCGGGTAGTCTTTCATCACCGTTCTGGATTTCACCTGTATATATGTCTATGTGACTAATCCTAGTTGTTGAAATCATTCTTTTGTTTCAATTTTGTAGTGGCTGCATCTTCAATTTCTGTTGTTGAAAATGATGAAATTGTGTCTTCTCAAGACTCATGTGCCACATCAATGGTTAGACCACATGCAGCCACTAGGATCAATAGGTATGCTAGCCTTCATTGCATTTTTTCTTCGCAATTTTCCAAGATTTTCTTATTATATCTCTTCGCATTTCTGTGTCCAATGTTTTGTCACTAACTTATGGTATTAAATATTTAAAAATCAATGTGGGGAAGAAAATGAGTTGGCATGTTTAATTGCTGAAAAGTTGTATGAGCATTTAACTTTACTTCATCCTAATTATGATCCTTTGTTTGCATTTTTCCCATGAATGTTGTACCTGTTAGATTGCACTATGTCCATCATCAAGTGTTGAATCCATTAAGAATGAGACAGAATATACATCTTGGTCTAGTCTAAATACTCATCTGAGTCACCCATCTGTGATTCCGTGCCTCTAGTTGGATGGTGCTTTAAATTTAGACTAATAAGGTTATGATCAGCATACCTATTCTTTATCTGGACTCTCACTATAGTCATAACTTGACTAAATTTAATTATGTGAAGAGCACAAGTTCATATGTAAGCTGAATCAAATCATAAATTAATGGAACACTTGGTATTGATTGGGTCTACAAGTTAGTATTTTGTAAGTACCATCATTGGTTATATCACTTGCATTACAATTAACTCCAAAGTCCAAACCACTCCTTGAAAGATGCTGGGTTCAGGTAATTCATTGAGCATTTTGAGCCCCACTAAGCTGCATTCATAGGTGGAGTCCTTATTAAGCTTGTTCATAGGAATGTAATGTCTTCAAGTTGTTTGGGCAAGGTGGGCTGCATTTGTGACTGGACTCATTGTTTAAGTTTGTTCGTTAGGAGAATGGTGTCTGCTTGCAGGTTGTTTGAGCTTATGCATTGATTGTGTTGAAATTTGGTACCTATTAATTGTCTGATTTTAATTTTGATTTGGTTCGTAAAATCCTAATGTGATGCAGAGACATCTGCTTGTTTTTATCACCTGGTCTAATTGGTCAAGCATTTTTCTCCCCAATTTTTAAATTTTAAATTTTAGAACTGTTTTACATGCCTCAAGTAACATGAAGTAATTGATTAATATAAGATCCATTGCTACAAATATCACACTTTTTAGTTAAATCCCTGTAAGATAAGCACTCAATCATGTCAGCACATAGCCTGAGTACGAAGGAGATTGAATGATCTCAAGTTATATTGTGACAATTGTTAAGTAATAGTCTTACTGGATAAGAGGGCAACGAATCTTTAATGTAATCGTATTTGAAAGGAATTATTCAAAAATTTCTTTCATTTTATTTTTTGACAGTTCTAATCCACCATCAGAAAATATGCGCACACCTATGATGTCTTCAGAGTAAATGATAATTAAATTCAGTAGCTTCAAACTAGTTTTACTCCTACTTGAATTATTTGTTTATGGATGTTTAATTTCAAATTTGCTTACCTTGATAAAATGTATGAAGAGGGCAATTGGTGTAACAAGTTAGTTAATTTGATTCCTTGGTTTGATTCAGCAGCTCATCTTGAGCCAATGCTAGTCTTGCAAGTTTTGATTCAATGGATGGATATGGTTTGATGCACAAAAAAGGATGAGTCAAATAGATGGACAAATGTTACCAGTGAATAGCTTTTTAGAAGCAGGATTCAAAAGCAAACCAATATGTGGCAAATCCAAGATTGGTTCTTTTGGATTAGTACTTAATCAACTTTCAATGATGCTTTTATTTATGAAAACACTTGTGAGTTTAGAGTATTTGCCTTGCTTTTCTATGTAAGAGATTAAAAAAGCTCCTCTGACTATTGTCAAAATTATGATTATAGTATGTTCCTATGAGTTTCCAGCGATTTTTGATCCCATTCACACCTACAATCACAAGTTGATGGGTGGAGCAGGATTGGCTTGATTACTTGTAAACTCACAGGATTTGTGATTTTTAGGAGTTCCATATCTGTGAACCTGTGGGTTGGGTTGTGCATCCTTGAAAAAAAGCATGTTGTGGGCCCTTTTTTACATGACTTCTACTCTCTCCTGACTATTTACTGACACGAGACACTGAGAACTGATTTTGTCTCCTCTCTCCCTCTCAACGTTCTGTTTGGTCTCCGATCTCCGACTATACTCTCTGTTCTGAACTTATAATCCCCCGTTTTCACAATATGCTCTGTTCTGTGTTTGAGCTTTCTTTGATCCCATCTCTCTTCTCTGGTGTGACCTTTCTTGAGATTTCCCTTCAGCCTTCAAGTTTGCCTTTCAAACAGTTCTGATTTTGTGTTTCATGTGTTGCTCTGTTCTTCAGCCACAGACCCAACATTGTTTCTTGCTTGGTGGCAGTCTTGCTTTACATGTTCTAAAAAATTGTGTATTTTATATGAAGTATGATCCTTTTATAATCATTTGTTGATATATGAACCATCATGTGTTTTATACTGTGTATGGCATTTTTATATTATTTAAATCTAGTTTTTTTTTTAAACTGCAAAATATAATAGCATTATAGGAGTACCAAAAGTACTCAAAATTACACAGTATTATTTAAATCTAGTTTAATTGTGTTTTAATGGTTATTTTGATATTTATATATTTTTTATGTAGGATCATACAATCCATGCTATGGTCACACAATTTACACGTTTTTATTCCCCTTCCTTGTCCTGGCACAAGGAAAAAACCTAGCCAAATGAAAGATAGATAAATCCCTTCCTTTTTTGTTATTAAATAGATTTTTTAAATTTATACTTTCAATTCTTTGATTTATTGCTGCTCATATATGCATAATTTGTATTGAGAAAGTAAAATGGAGACGACTATTTAAGAGGTAGAATATTTGTAATTTATTTTAATTATGCTATCATTCTCAGCAAACCATTTTTAAACTGACTCATGTACTATACACTATCCATATCTTAATAGTCTGAATTGATAAGGAGTTTCTATAATTTTTTTAAAAAAAACTTAGGAGGACAAAGTATACAAGTTTAATGCATTGAAAAGTAATAGTACATGGTGTAAACTCTATTTAGATAGTACAAGAAATTAATATATTTTAATGTTATATTTTGCAGTGATTATCTTTTTCTCATACATATGGGTTTAGGTACATTAGAAGCCTTGGGGTACCTACTACCTGTATAATTACTACTCAATGAAGTGTCAACCCTCTCCTTTCACTGTTTTACCCCGTTTCTATCCTTCACCGTGTTTCTGTTCATTGAGAACTTCAGTTGCATTTGTATCTCAAATTGGAGTCACTTGTCCTGGATAAACCCTCAAATGGTTGATCCTATCCTATCTCCTTATCCTGTTACTGACTTCATCTGGCTAAAGCCCTCTGTCATATGCTAGCCAAATTTTGCCTTGACATAATGTCAACTGGTTGTGATATGGAATCCCTACTTTTCTCATCAGGAGGCATCTCTCTGTTTCAGTAATACACAATCTTCCTTCCTTAAGATGGAGTTGCTAAATGGGAAATGGTTGCAACAGTATAACCTGCAAGGCAATGTCACAGCAATTGCTGGTCAGTTCAAGGAATCTTAGACTAGGCACAATTTCTAATTTTCTTGGGCTCGAATGAAGTATCCAATTTCATATTTATTTCCATTAGAATAGAGCAAAAGGGCAGGATACATTTCTCTTTGGGGTTTCTTTAAAAAGGACTCAGCATTGTGGTAATGTAGGTGAGAGATATCAAGACTTGTTTGAATGGTTGTTTTCAATTGTGTCTACAGTGACTAATGCAAGGCTAATGACCTCCAACTTTATGCTCTTATTGTTACTCTACATATATATTTGTAAAAATTTTAGATGAAGAGAAAAACTCTATTCTTAATTTTTTCCTTCAAATGTTGATTGTGCTAACTACTATTTTTAGTTTATGCTGGTTATAGAGTATATATTAGATGAGAAATGAGAACTAATCTTGATCATATAACTACAGATGGATGGTGTGTGTGTGTTTTATAAGATGATATAGCTATATTTTTATATTGTAATGGTGTTGTTTGTGATACTTGTACCTATATTTGGGCAGGCATAGGTGGAGTGCTGTCTCTTTATATTTGGCCCTGTATTAAGTAATTGTGTTTATTTATGGAAACAAATGCATTACTTTTGTATATTGTATTTTAGAAGCTATACTTTTCAGACTTACTTTATACTTTTCTCCCAAATGCTGAAAACTGCAGAGATGATGAATTTGATGTTGATCTTGAGGACATTATGGTCATGGAAGCAATCTGGCTTTCCATTCAGGTGAAGACTTTTGTTTGAATATGCTCGCCTGCTAGCTGTCAATGATTGAATAGATTATTAAAATTGAAGGTCTCCACTTCCCTGCAATATAGTGGTTCACTCCTTTATTTTAAAATCATTTTACCACATACCATGATTGTTTGGTCGTCAATTTTGAAATTGGTCAGTTTCAGTTTATTTTGCTCATGATATGTGAGATGATGAAAATAAGAAGTAAATTCTTCCAAAGGAATGCAATATTTTGATTGTCTTCTTCTACCCCACTCATTATTTTCTGCCTTTGAAAAGTGATTTTAGAGTGAAAGTAATATATGAAAATTCAAAATTGATCTTCTCCTTAGCTTTTGTGTATAAATGTAAATGTTAGCTCCTAAATACTAGCAGAGGAAAATCCGTTGTTTAAATTTCTTTATTGCTTGTACATATTTTAGGTAGCGTTTTTCATAATTCATATATAAATGGTTATGGAATTGAATAACTTTTCAGTATATATATATATATATATATATATGTTCATGCTTTGTGAGGTACTTATATTTTGGTTGGTTGTGTTGTGTCTGTTGGACATGTCTCATTCTTGTCATCTGTGTCTATGCCGAATAGCTTTCAAGTTTCAACCGACCTTTCATTAAAAGTATAGAACCTTTTTGTGCATGTATGTCGAATTTTGATCCTCTTTCTTGGTGGTCTCCATCATTATAAGGAATAATGATTATAAGACACAAGTCTAATTTCTATGTATACCTAGCTCTAAACAATAACTCATGCTTAATCTATATAGTAAAAATGATAGGTTACTCATGCTTAAATGATTTTTAGTTTTTGTCTATTAGGTTTGAATTTAAGTTAGCATCTTGTCAGCTTGCAGCAGTACTCAAAAGACCCATCTTTTATTTTAGTATGATTTTGGGTAACTGAGATTTTGCAGAAATACAATCATAGTATGCAATCCAGATCTTGCTTGTTTTTTTAGGTAATGTTAATGTAGACTTGGATTCACTCTGAACTCTACATGGTAGCATATCCACAATTCGAAGCATAATTTAAAAGGTAAGGTATGAACATGTTATGAAACCCAATGGTGGATATACTGCCAATGTGGTACAAGGTTCAGTGAATACTAGTCTATATCAACACTGCTCAATGGCTTGTGTTGTCCGGTTTATTTGATGATTGTGTCTGACTCAAAATATATGTATTAAAACTACAGGAGAATGGCAGGCAGAAAAATGTGTCTTTTGCTGATGCTACTTCTGGACAGTATGTAGCTGATGGCCGCTATGTTTCATCTGTTATGGGTCCACCAACGGGATCATCTTCATCCCCATCTGGGGGTCTTGCTTGTGCAATTGCAGCTCTTGCTGAGCGCCAGCAAATGGCTGGAGAATCATCTATGAGCTCCAACAATGAAAATATGTCATCATTCAATATGCTACCGGGTTCCAGAAGGTTTTATAACAGACTTGGTAGAGATATGGTTAATTATCCACCTACAGACAACCTGAATGAGGTGCCACCAGAGGATGCTGTGGCAATGACCAGGAATCATAGTGAATGGGACACGGACCATGGGGCACAGGTGACGGTAACTGCGACTAGCTATGCAAACTCTGTTGCAGCTGAAGATCATGGTGAACTATCTTCTTTGGCACAGTCTGATGATATTGATGGAAACCTTCAAAGTGCCACTGACCCCATTGTTCCTGAGAGTTTTGAGGAGCAGATGATGCTAGCTATGGCTGTCTCTTTGGCTGAAGCTCGAGCCATGTCAAGTGGTGGACAGAGTGCTTCGTGGCAGTAGTTTTTGGTTGAGGCACTGGTTTAATCTTTCTTAAATTGGCAATGCTTGCCTTGGCTATTTGGCAAGCCGAGTCCAAGGTTGAGAATTTGAGCAAAATTCACTCGTGTGAAATTTATTCAAGGATCAGGTAGTGATTATCTTCTCACACGAATTTATATATAAATGTCAAAAGAAAACAAATGATTCTAGTTGGTGAAAGGTTGCTGCTTAATGCCATTTTTTAAAACTTGTGTTCAATGTCCTCTCCCTGCCCCCTCATTGTTTTCTGTAAATAGTTTTAGTCTTTGGTAGACGTACTTTCATTCTTACAGTAATATATGGCACATTTTAGACACGTACTGAAGAAGAAAGGGAATTAAAATTTTGTCTTTAAATCTTATCTCTGGTTCTATTCAATGAGATCTGAGATATATAGAAGTTATGCCTCTAGGGCTTGGCACTTAATATATCTGGGATCTTTTGTATGAATTGTCTGAATGAATGAACTTTATAAAGAGTAAAAAAATGCAGTCTTGGTTGAAGTTAGTGCGTTGGGTAAATTGGTAGATGTGCGGGTTCCTTGTGAAGCAGTTCACCATGTGTGAAATTTTGTTCATGAGAATTGTATGTGAATTTCATTAAATTTGCAACATCTTATAACAGTCATGTTATTTACACGGATGATACTTGTCATATATTGTAAACATTACATCTCATCTATCTGTTTTTTTACTTGCTTTCTACTGCCCCCTCCCTCAATCATCCATGTGTTTTTTTTTCCTGAGTTGTATATTACCTTTGTGCATGAATCTTTTCCCATCTTGTTATTATCCGTGGGTGACATTGATAGAGATTTGGAAGGCAACTGTACTTGTCTATTTGGCATTGCCACCGAGTAGGCATCAATTCCTGAACCATCACTTCACTGGTTAAAGTGATTAGATTAGATGTTATGCTAGGGTACTTGCCTTATGCCCTTTATGCGATGAAGATGCACAATGGAGAGATAATAAAAGATCCAGTCTCTAGTTACTATAAACTAATAGTTGCTGACTAAAGGTTCAACGATCACTTTAAGCCATACCAAAATATCTACTTAGCCTCTTTGCTTCCAAATAACCAAATTACCCTCTATAAGAAAGTGATAACGAATAATTGAGATGATTGATTCTACCTAAGGGTCTACTTATTTCCTTTTTTCCCTTTTAAAAGTAAATGTAACGCTTAAAAAAGATATTTTCTAATGTTCATATAATTGACGTGCCAAAAAACTCAATTAAAGGTAGTTTTCTAGACCAGAAGACATGATAACGAATGGATAGGTTTATAAATAATTAAATATTGTACTCAACAAATTGTTTTGAAAGTTCATTTTAAACGAATGTAAATGCACGGGTTTACTCATCAGTCTCATAAAATCAATCCAACTAAAACAAAATACGGGTCAGTTTGATTTTCTGGTTTGGTTTAAAATTTAATGAATCCGATGATGATTGGTTCAGGTATTGTTTTTAAATGATGAAATTCAACAATCTGACTACCTGATAGAATGAAATGCGTATCCAAGGTTATATATTTTTTAATTTATTTTCTTACACTGATTATTAGTTTAAATAAAATTTATTTTTATAGTTTTTCATCTTTTTCATTTATACTTTCACTTTTTTTTTTTGCTGATTTCAACCAATCCAATGGTCAGGATGGTTTGGTTTGGGTTACAATGCAAGGTCACATTTTGGGTAAGGCCATCTTAGGCTTCAAAATTGGTTTTAACATTGATTATTTAGTACCTTAGTAATTAATATTTATTAATTTAAAATTCTAAATATACTATTCTTTAATTTGATACTTACAATATTTTTTAACAAATGAATTCACGGTTATGGTAATTAATTATCACAAATCACTAATTGATGTTTTTCAGTATTATTGATAGTAATTTTTAAATAATTTATACATTATGTTTTTCGATTTTTTTCTCTAACTATCCCAATTCTCATTATTTTTTTATAAAAAAAATCTCTTTTTTTTTTAAAGTGAACATGGGACATCGTCAGGTCAAATCAAATTATTCCAGTATGGTAGACAATTACAATTATTTTGATTTATAAGTTCTTCCGATTCTATCATCACTATTTTACTTGTATAGTATTTATTTTACAACTTTTATTTTATGTATTTCTTTGTAGTTGTCTTTTATTTTATTTTATTTATATTTTGTGGTACTATGCCTTAGGAGATGTCAAATAGAATGAGACTTTGGTTTTGCAAAATTAAAGAAAAATAAAAATTGAAAAAATAATTCAACCTTAACGTGATGCTCTTAATAAATTTGTTAATTCAAATACATGCATTTCTTACACAATACTTATAACAATTGCTACTGCAGGTGAAAGAAGTTTTTTAAAATTAAATTTCCTTAAATCTTAATTTGACATCAACAATATTTAGGATAGACTGAATGAATTAGTTACTTAATTATAAAATTTTGATAAAAATTTTGCAGTTTGATAAGCTAAAAGAATGATATAAAAATATTGATAATTTATATATTTCTCTAATTATTGTCTAAGATCTCAAATTTTCTGAACACGGGTTGCAAGACAAAAAAAATAAAAATACATCCAACCTGAACGAAACTAAATAATTTAATTGGTTTGGACATAGTTTTTGTCCAAATCCAAAGCAATTCGATCTTATTACACCCTTAATCTGACATAGTGCACCAATAATATGTGGTTTGATCATCTTCAAAACTTATAATATTTATGCATTGAGGTTGTACATTATAAAAAATGTTATGATTTTTTTAATATTTTAAAAATATTATCATTCATTTAATATTTTTATGATATCATCTCTTATATTTATCATATTTATTTATTTATCTTAATGTATAAGAATATTTACCTAGCATTTTGCTTATAAAAAACTGTTGACTTCCCAATCAATGCTAATGCATGTTCCAGAACTTTCCGAAGACGTATTTTTCCTCAACAAAATAATAGACTCGGACTCTCTGAAACCAAAGAAATCAGAAACCATTGGCTTATAGTGTCTGTATGACCAGATTGATAATTGTTATACATACTAAAAATATATTATATTAATTTTTATTTTATGATTATATGATTTTAAATATTTAAAAAAAATAAAAAAATTATTAATTTTTAAATTTAAAATATAAATAGATGTAAAATAATTTTTATATATTAATGAATCATTACTTGATTGATATATAAGTATATGCTGCCCTAACCACTGATTCATAAGGCATTACTTCTTGCCCCATCTTTTTGTTGCTATTTCATTATTTCTATTTTTTACATTACATTTTAAAAATTTATTTTCAAAAAAGTCTTTAATATATTTTAAATTAAAATTATGAAAAATCATTTAATATAATGATGAAAAAAGAATGATGTAAAAAATAATTCCTGTTATCTAACCTATTGAGGCCCCCAACCAATATTTTTTATGACGACGCCTAAGTAGTAAGAAGATTGGACAGAAATTTATTTATTCAACCAATATAATATCTTTGTTGATGAGACTTGTGGCATACATACCCAACAAAAGAGTCTTTCATTGAAGGGTTTATTTCATTTGCATAGTAGCCTTTCATATTAAATTTTTTCGTTGATGTAAGAATTTATAGTTGAAAGATAAATGGGAATTAATTATAAGGCAAAGTATCCTATTATCATAAGAACTAAAAATGAGCATAGCCAAAACTGTTTCTTGGACTCCTTACTTGAATTTGGTTAATCAATCACATTTTCTTAAGAAGAAGAAGAAGAAAGACCACCGCTTTTGGAAGATATTAAGCATGTGAATTTCGTAAATAGCATAAGAGCTTAATTCAGCTTCACTGTATGGGTACCAACCAAAAAATTGAATTTTTGAAGCATGACTTTTATGATGCAAGCTTTCAATCCAACCCTAATAATAATAATAATAATAATAATAACAACAACTTCATTTATTATGGTGACAACATATCCTAACCATATATATTTGTTTAAACAAGAAAAATATTATATGAATTAACTATTAATTTGGTATTATATATAAAAATTTAAAATTTAAAATTTATAATTCTTCAAAGTTTTGATATTAACATCTAGAAGGAAAATGATTGAGTTATATACTATAACGTTCCCTACCTGTCTATACCCCTAATTAGATGGCTAATATTTTGTCTTTAAAAAGAAAAAATAGAAACGGAGCACATCAGAAGGTTTATATTTGTTTAATCGTGGATGTAGATGGATGGTTCAATCATTTTTTATATGAAAATAGGAAGGTTGATTAAATTTAAATAATAAAATTTTAAAAATAAAAAATAAAATATAATAACATGAAGTCTTATTATATATTAAGAAGAGTTTAACTTTAATATATTATTAGTATAATATCTTAAAAAAATTTAAAAATAGAATATATAGTAGATTTAATTTTTAAAATAATTTTTATAAAAAATAAAATTTTATAATATAATAATTTATAGTTAAATAATAATATAAAATATATTTATGCTCTCCACATATTTAAATTAAATTCTATTAAAATTAGAATGTATTAAAAAAATCATCATTTTTATTAAAATTATAGATTAATATTTAATATATAAAAATTAATAATTAAATTAATAAATTATAAAATATATATTATTATAAAAAATATGTTTAATACAAAATTTATAAGGAACTTCGTGGAAAAAGTGGGGCCCGGAAGTAACTCTATCCCACCCCACCCTTTACATAGGTCAGTGTGAAAGATATTTAGTTTCTATTTAGAGATCACTGCATGCACAGTTCATATATTAAGCACCTGTTCAGCTACACCTATGCAAAATCCCTCAACATGTACATAATTACATTATGGGAGGAAAAATGAAGTATCATTAGTGAAGTATTTTGTGTATTGTATAAATATGCTTTAAGTATATATATATATATATATGTTGCTTACATTTGTGGGGGAGAACTCTTTTAAAAAATTTGAAAGAATAAATTTTACTATTGTTAAAATTTGAGAAAAAAAGTGATTTTAACATAAAATTTAATAATAATTAGAATTAAGAATTGAAAACTTAATGTAAAATGGATTTTAACAAAAAAATTAAAAATAATTTAAATTTTGAAAATTTTATATAAAAAATATAAAAATAAGTATTAGATAATATTGGTGAAGATATGTTCTATAATTAAATATATATATATATATATATATATATAAAATAAAAATTATTCCCACTTTCAAGAATGAGAAATTAGATTTATGGTATAGAGGATAGTTACACCCATTTGATTAACTTAAATCTTCAACATTTATTTCTTTTTCAGTTTATCTGATTTTTTTTTCTTACACTGTAAAAAATAATAAGGTTTCAACTTAAAATTTTATATAAAATTGTTCTAATTAATGATTAGACCAATCTTCCGGTAACTTAATTTATTTGGATTTAATCAAATATAACAAAATAACACTCTGATTCTTGAAAGTAAAATAATTTGAATTATACTTTATCTAATATACATGGTTTCATTATTTTTTAAAAATGTAAAATTATTAACTTATTTTTAATTTTCTTTATATTTAAGTTATTTTCCTCCTAAGTTACACTTACTTATACTTTCAAAATAGTTATTTTAAAACTTATCTTTTACATTATGAATTTCATCTCTCATATTTATATTCACATCATATCCGTTCGATTGAAATTATTTTTTTTTCCTTTTTCTTCCAAACTTTAACCACTTCACTCCTATAAATTTATATTACCTTTAAAATGAATATTTTAGCTTACTCCACCTTGACAAATGATGACAATGTCATTCTTGCTTCTTCTTTTTTTAAAAAAAAAAATTATATTACCCTTTTGAATTGGTCATACATTTCTTCATTACAATTTAATTATTCTCTTTCTTTTAATATATTTTTAATTTATACATGAAATACTTATCTGTTTACATCTCTTATAATTTGCAGATGTTTTTAATAGTAATTCATAATTTAATTAAAAATACTCGTACGATGAATAAATAAAACAATAATTCATTTTACTATCTCTATTTAATTTCTTGAAGTGTAATTAATATATTTGGCTTGCTTATATGAAAAATTTTTCAGTTCTACAAGAATGTATACTTCATCCCTTATAATAGAAATATCCATCTTGTATGGTTAGTTTTTCTTTATTATTTTTTAAATTTTTTTTAAAAAAGCTATCAAATTAAAAGAGATAACCGCAAGAAAATAGATATTTCAGTAGTATTAAAAAAATCAGTTTAGAAAATAAGTTGTAAAACAACAACTATATTAACCAAAATTATAAGCTATAATTTATGCTTATCTGAATGAACTGGAAAATTCTATAAAGCTCATATTATTGAATAATAAAAAGTTATTGTCAAAGAAAACTCGGTACTACTATCTTCGTATCCATAATTATTCACATACGTGCGCTTTACCTTTTAATTAAAATGGGCCCTACATATTAAACGATCCAAAATTATAATTAACTTGAGCTCTATATAGAAAAGTCCTTCATCATTTCAAAATTATGTATAAATGGTTTTGTTCACTAGCTTAATATTTTTACCATAAAGCTATGCTTTGGACTATTATTTTAGTACTCTTTCATTTCAAAGGTAGAACAAATTTTCAAAGATCTCATATACATATAAAGATTGATCCAATACTATGATGGCCACCATCCTTTAAAATTAACAAAGAAAGAAAGAAAGAAATGTATATTATAATGGTCACCGATTTGATTACTCAAGAGTAGCGTGTAGGTATGGCCACACGGTCAACTAATAATGAGGTTGGGCCAATGAAGTGGTTGAAGAGATATCATAAGCATTTAAGCTTCACATGCATTGTCTCAAGTTCTCAAAGTATAAGAAATCTCACCCACTTCCTTTCTCATATTCACATGCATGATCTTTAACTAACAATATGTTTTATGCAAATAAAAAAAATAAAGAAATACTTGTTTATTTTTTTATAAATAAATAAAGACTCCAATGATAATAACATGTCATAAACCACACTCTTGTGCGAGTGATTATGAACTAGTATCAAATGTGGCCCTGGTATATCTTGGGTCATGTACCTTATATTAAGAATAGTGTTTTAACAATCAAGGGTTCTGCCCCAGGAAACATACATGAGTATGATGGTACATGCCATGTTGAGGTTGTCATGAAAGAGTTGTAGTACACCGGCATATCATTAATTGTAGCAAAAATATTGCCTTTAGATCCATAGAATTATAAAGCATTTGTAAATACCCACCTCAACTAAAAAAATTTATATTTAGTTCCTAAATTAATTATAAACAATTACTCCAATTCATTCTTTTATTTAATTTTGATTAAATTGCTAATCGTTGCGAGAGTATTGATATTTTCAGTTAATCAATTGATAGTGTGATATAAATGATTAATGATAGAAGAATAAATTATCACTTTTTATTTTTATTTTGTTAACATATTTCAATTTTTATATTTGATTTAAAAAAATTAAATTGTTAGTTTTTTATTTTATCATTTATATTTTACATTAATTTTTAGAATCAATTTTCATAAATAATGTGTTGATTCATATTATTAAATATCATGTTAGACGTTCAAATATATCTAAACAACATCGTATAATGTATTAAAGATTTCTTCATCTCATTTACCTTATTATTAAATATCATGTTAGACGTTCAAATATATTTAAACAACATCGTATAATGTATTAAAGATTTCTTCATCTCATTTACCTTATTATGCTTATTTACTAGGATACCGGTACATAAATCTTCTAATATTTTACTTTTGTCCTTTGTAATTTTTTTTTATCATTTTTTATTATTTTTTATTGATCTTTAAGATATATCTAAATCAACATCGTGATATTTAACATTACATATCAGTATTTTATTTATTAAATTTAATTTTAGGACCGATGTGAAATACAAATGATAAAATAAAAATTAATAATTTAATTTTTTTAAGTTATAAATAAAAATAAAATATATTAATAAAATAAAGAATAAAAATAACAATTTATTTTTAGTAAAAATAAAAAATAAAATTTAAAAAAAAATGAGATCACATATTGAATTTTGTAGGCAGTCGCAAATTATTATTGTTTTTAATTTTTTATTTATGATTGAATTAGTGGATGCATGAAATTAGAATAACATTTTAATACAACCAGACAAAATAAGTCGATGATTCTTATTTCTGCATTCCGAAACTGCAAAAAAAAATTGTCTTCATTGGATGTATTTTTTAATTCGTGAATTAATTGATCATAATCGTAGATTTTCTTTTTCTCGTAAGCCATTCTCCGTTCAACTAACTATAATCCAAACAAGCTCTATGTCATTTCTCCGTTTAAACTTGAACGGAGAGTTAATGAAATAACCTACATCCATAATCATTTTCTTGTTTGAGTGGTAGAAGGCCTCAAACTTTTAATGGAATGCGAGAACATTAATTAAAAAAATTGATTTAAAGTGGGATTAATTTTACTCTTAAAATTATGTTTGAGTTGAAGTGTAAAAATGTAACTTTTGCAAGGGAATGAAAATTTTATACTAAATTTTATCACAAATTTACTTGAGATAAAATTTCGAAAAATAAGTCATTTTACTTTAAATTTACTTTTAACCAACTTTTTTTTAAAAAAAAATCAACAACACTTAAAATTAATATTGCAAATGTTTGTCCAAATCATGAAAATGTTCACTTAAACATGATTTGAGCATTCACTCTTGAGTGAGAAGATTTTAGGATATATTCTTTTTTAATAATTATGTTATTTTTTTTATATTAAATATTTTATATTTTATATTTCTCTCTTACTATACCTTAAATTTAGCAAACTTCAATTTAAAATTGAATTTGATAATCAAATTAATACACATACTTAAAAAAAGCTGTGTATTTGATTTATATAATATAATTTTATAATTTTTTTCTTAATTTTAAAAGTCTTGCCACTTTAATTTATTTATATTTAAATAAAATAAAACCAACTTATCTATTATATTATATATATATATATATATATATATATATATATTCAATGCATAGAGGGGCTGCAGCCTTTTTCCTTAAAATATGTTTATTTCAACATTATTTTATTATTTAATTTGATTAACAAAGATAAAATTTGTTTCGTTTAATATATATATATATATTAACATTTTATATATAACATTTTAGAATTTTATTTAAAATTTAAAATACTACTGATTAGTATAATTTTAAGGATTAAATAAGAACATATATTATTGTATTGTTAGGTAGCTGATGGCAAATAAGTCAAATTTGTGTCACAAAACTTGATATACTATAGTGATGGAGACTGAAACAAAAATAAAAGTATTAAAAGAAGCAAGACAAGATGCAAATAGGAGATGATCTGTGCTTGGCACTAAGGTCCCAAGTGGTGCTCCTATTACACTATATATGGAGCCAATTATGAGGGCCATGATGGTACTATTGAAAATGACCGGTCAAATATGGTGCTTTCATAAGGCATGTGGGAAATAATTTGGTTAGTCATTAATTTTCTTTTCTTAAAATGGGGTTGCTCCTTCTTCTTCACCTAATACAAGTTCGGATATTTAAAGATCATGTAAAGGAGGTTAAAGGCTTATTATAAGTTCAAGTATGATTGTAAATTAAATAACTATAGTATAATAATTTTTAAAAATAAATAGTGATAATTTTAATTTTAATTATTTTTTATAAACTTATATTTATCAAAGTTTATTTATTAAAAAAATTTAAATAAAGATTTGGATAATATAATAATTAGAATCAATATAGGTTTTTGTTAATTTAATATATTTATGTGAATATATACAGTTGACAAAAAGTAAACGTTGTAAAAAAACTAATTTTTTTAGTATATATATATATATATATATATATATATATATATGTTGATTATATTGGGATTTAATTAGAGATTGATGAGTTCATGTTATATTGAATATTTACTTTCTTTGCATGCGTTGACGAAAAATTGAGAAAAAAAAATTATTGGTGTATGAATGACAATAAATATCTATAATTGAATCACATTATTCTTTTCTTGTGTATAAGTATTGAATCTTATTTATCATATCCTTGGTGTTCTTGTTTATTTTATTTCATTAATTATAATTCTCTTTTGAATTGCACGATTTATAAATTGCAACAAATTTTTATGTGTTTTTTTGTTTGGGAGGGGGTTGGAGAATGAGGACATTTGATATAATATGAAGGTAATTTTAACATTGATTAGATCCATGCGATTTGAATGATCAAAATCAACTATTTACATATTGGACTCTTGTGAATTTTTATTGTCCAAATTGAATTTAGATTGTCAAAGCAGTGTGTTGGATCTATATGACTGATCTCCTCTATAAAGAAATAGTTTTATCAGCACAAAATAAAATGTAGGGGCGTAGTTTCTTCATACATGACACCGAGTTGATATAATTTATCATGTTTATAAACGGGTTTAAATTATGTAAATTTTAAGGAAACTAAAATAGAGATTTTGAATTCATTTAAAAATAATAATTATATGATCCTTTCACATCAAAATTTTGGCATGATATTAAAAATTTCTCTATAGAAATTAATTTGTTTAATTTGTACAAAACAAGTTTACCAATTATCAGCGGAACACTATTTATGATTTTATATATAAATATTATTTTTTATTCTAGATTATAGATATTATTTGTTGGTAGTAATCTTACTCCTACTAGAAACATATACATAACAAGGTTATTTTTATCAATGAAAATTATACACAAAATTTAAAGCTGGGATCATATTTAATGAAAATTAAACATGTATCACTTAAATCAATCAATTTTATTTGAATTAAATGTTATATTTTATTTACACAAATCTTATTTTGACAAAAAAAAGTGAATGTACCTTCTTCAATTTACTCATTTGCACAGAGGAATTTTTTTTATGATTATTATTATTAATTCTCTATTTGATTTTATAGATTAATATTAAATAATTATTTAAATATATATATATATATATATAATTTATTAATATTAATTATAAACTTTTATTTAATTATGCTTTGATAATAATTGTTTAATTGTTTGGTAATAATGATAATTTAATTATCAATTTACAGATATAAATTATAATATATTTTTACTTTAAATTTGTAAAAAATGAAGTTAGAGAGGATGTGTAACGGTCATTAAATTAAGATTTATATGTTTTTTTTTTATGTTCCTAAGAAAAGTGCAGAGTAAAGAGAGAAATTATTCTTAGTTTAATGAGTAGAATAATAATATGTGTTATTGTTTAATGTTTATTAGGGAGAATAGAGTTGCTTAACTCGTTCTTGGTACCAAGAATCTCTTTGTAAACTTCCAAATCATATTTTAAACTAAATTCATATTAAAGGTGTAACATCTTTATTTATAGCTATGTGTACGATATGTGTGAAAGATAAAGATAAAGATAATAATAATAATAATAATAATAATAATAATAATAATAATAATAATAATAATAATAATAATAATAATTATTATTATTATTATTATTATTATTATTATTATTAATTATTATTTTTAAATTATTATAAATTTTATTATCTTGTTATAATTATATATAATTTATTACAGAAATTATTATCAAAATATATCATATTATTATTTTAATATTAATATTTTAATAGTTAAAAATGATTGATATTATTGTTTCTATTAAATTAGATATGCATAATTATTTAAGTAAATAGTAATGAGATTTTTTTTTTAAATTTTTTCAACTGTCTTTTTAAATAATATAATATTATATATATAATTAAATATATTAATATTAAATATTAAATTTTATCATTTATATTAATTTAATAATTTTATATAAGATGTAAAATTTACTAATTCAATTGTTAAATCATGTTATAATATTTAATAAATTATGTATATAAAATTTAAAAATTTATAGATATGTTTTTCAACTATTGATATTTATATATATTTAAATAATATATGAATTGTTAAAATAAAGTTATAAGATAAAATATTTATCAAATTTTATCTTATCTAAAATTTTATATACATGATCTATTAGATATTATAACATGATTTAATGATTAGATTAGTAAATTTTACATTCTATATAAGATCACTAAATTGATATAAATGCTAAAGTTTAACACGTGATATCAACGAATCTGATTTTTATATATATATATATATATATATATATATATATATATATATATATATATAGGAGGGATCAAGTTACTTCAAGAGTAACCTTTCAAGAGTAACCTTACTTAGAGTTACTCTGCTTAATAACTCTCATATGTAATTATATTTAATCAATCAATCAAACCGTTAAATTAATAAATTATATTATATAGATCATCCTTACACAATTTTACAAAATTTAAAAAATGTTTGATACTTTATTAAATAAATTTAAATTAACGAATATTACAAGAGGTATATTATCCGTTAATTTAAATTTATTTTTTGAGATATCAAACATTTTTAAAATTTTACAAGGATGATCTATATAATATAATTTATTAATTTAACGGTTAGATTGATGAAATATAATTGTATGTGAGAGTTATTAAGAGGAGTAATTTTAAATAAAGTTACTTTAGAGTAACTTTAAATAAAATTACTTTGGAATAACTTGGTCCCTCATTTTATTTTATATATATATATATATATATATATATATATTATAATTAAGTTTAAGTTTATAATTGTTTAACTACAAGTAAATTAAGAGATAAAAATTAAATTTTTTACAAAAATTACAAATAAAACTTTCAATATTTATATAAAACACATATATATATAACACATTAATATAATTATTAATTTTTTTATTTAATTTTATAAATTAATATTAATAAATTATTTATATATATATTATAAAATTGTTTATTTAATTATGCTCATGACTAATTGATAAATATAATATTAAATTTTTAGTATAAATAATTTGTATATGATTATATTATTATTTTCAGATGCATATAAAAAGATCTTTAATCTCCATTGATGTAAGTCTCTTTCTTTCAAGAAATAACCCACGCATTTTTCTCCACCATTGGACTATACTAAAGGATTTCTCTCTTCTATTTTTTTTTTTTATAAACAACAAAAAAGAACATATGAATCACATGGATTCCAATTTGATGACAATGAAACATGCTTTAATTTCTTCCTTTACAGAATTGAAATAGAAATATATTATAATTTGTGTCTTTAAATTGATAATTAAATTATTATTGTTGTTATTATTAAATAACTCAACACTCTTATAATAAGCATAAATTAATTCGTTATAAAATTAAAATCTAATTAAAATATATTGATAATATAATTTTTTTTAAAATTTTCATCTAATTAAAATTATATTATTAATTTTTAACTATTATTTTAAAATTATAATTATCATAGTTATCAATTGATTAACGGTGTAAAAATCTTTATATTAACAATATATTAAAACTATGCTTATAAAATTGAACCATGCTTATAAAATTGCGAGGACTCTCATAAATTATTCTTTTAAAATGAATTTATCACAGTTTTAGTCATTTAAATATTTTTTTCACTAAAGTATCTTAAGATTATAACATTACTTTAGTCATGTTTTAGGTTTTTAAAAGTTTAACTAATAACAAAAAGTTTTATTTATTTATCTTTGACGTGAAAATATATATTAAGAATCATCAGATAACACCCAACTGTAAAGCAGCTTGAAAATAAAGCGGAATTTTCTCTATCCAGCTTAATCTGGGTTACATTAAAAAAAATTAGTAAAATTTTTTAAACTTAAATAGTAACGATTTTATTTTTTATAAATTTATATTTGTTATAAATTATTTATCAAAAATATTATAACAATAGTTCAAATAATATAACTGTTAAAATTTAATATATTTTGTTTTAATTTATATAATCATAAATAAATATTTGTTAAATATTAAAATAAGAAAACTTTAAATTATTACAACATATTTCTAATTACTACTACTATATATCATACATTTTGTAATATATATTAAATATAATATTTTTTAAAAATATTACTAAAATTAATAGGTAATATTTTTTATACTTTTATAATATAAATATTATTAATAATATTTTAAGATATAGATCAGATGTAACATTTTTTAAAATATAACTAAAATTAATAGATAATTTTTTTTTATATTTTTATAATTTTTTAAATGTTAAAAAAAATATAATATAACATAATGATCACATTCTAAAATTTAAAAAAGCCATTTAGGTATGTTAGGTAAAAGTTTATATTATAAATTTGATTATAAAATTTATTAAAAAGAGTTTAAAAGTTATAAAACATAAAAATTGATTTTCATAAATTTAAATAAGTTTCATACAAATACTTCTGAATATCCTAACATTAATAAGTTCCCAATTATTTTAGAGGGCTCTAAATATATGTAAAATTGGGCCCTTTTCTGAAATTAATAAAAAATATAAAATATGTTAACTAAACTTGGTAGACACTAGACATCTTATTCTAATCCTAAACCTCTGTAGACATTTTATTTGGGTGCGTTTGATTAACATTTTTTTTTGGTAAATGACATAGAATCAGAAAAATATGCGTCTAGGATATGTAACGTTTATTTGTGGCAGGAAGAAGGTAATACAAATTCACCTGGAACCATTTTAATTTTTTTTCATTTAATATTATTAATTATATGATGAAAATAGAAACCTTGAGAATTTAGAAAGAACTTGAAGCCTTTGCTTCATTCAATTGCTTTATTAAGCCTTTTTATAATTGTTTCTTTTAAAATTTGGGTAACAGCAAAGATTCAAAGAACAATTATTTCTAGCCGTTTCATGTGACAGTACCTTTCATATACTTAATTTTAAGCATAGAGAAAAAAATAGTATTTCATTTATACCTAATTATTAATTAATCGCTAATAACATACATAAATCCCCACTGTTCTTAGATGATTCTGATGTCAGGCACGTGGACAATTTGGTTAAGAGATTTTGTTCACTCATATACAACAAGATCAAACACTTGTTTACCCAAACCAAAAAGCAAAATCCATTCTTTATATGCAAAACATTTCATTGGTTTAATACTATATTATTAAAGTATTATTATTATTATTATTATTATTAAAAGCCTCAATTTTAAAATGAAAAACTGAAAGCACGCACCGTTGGGATGAAACAAGAGGAAAATGTTAAAAATCTTTGAAATGTTTTGAATTGTGGAGAAACTGACAAAAAGACAAGAGCTATAGTGTAAGATATACAAGTTGGATTTCCAAGAGGGCAATGCTCATATTTAGACATTAATTATTGGAAATCATATTCCCCAAAATGACCCTTTTGTTTTGTACTCTTCCTCCTTCAAAGAGTTTGAAAGTTGAAAACTCATAAATAAGCACTACCTTGTGTCACAGTTCATAACAGCTTTAATTCAAACTTTCAAACCCCATTTTCTCTCTTCTCTCTTCTTCTGCATTTCTAGTTTCTTGGACTTCCAGGTTTTCTGCTTCTTCTGGGGTATGTTTTTTTTTTTGAAGTCTTTTGCAATTCCTTATCTCTCTCTCTCTCTCTCTCTCTTTTTTTCTTCTTCTTCATTTTGTTTCAATATTTAAATGTATGTAAACCACTTTATTATGACTTCCTCAACTTTGTGTTTGATTAGTCTTTGTAGAGAAATTTCTCTCTTACCATTTGCAGTGGAAGTTCTCTCTTTTACTCATCACAAGATGCTTTCAGATCCTTCAACAGTGTTAGCTGATTATTAACACCCACCATTCTTCTACTTATGCAAAATATTGTCATCAAAGGTGAGTGTTTAACTCTCCTAGTAAAATATAATATTGCTTTTTTTTTTGCATAGAACATATTTTATACACATTTCTTCAATGCTTTTCAAAATCTATAGTACATTTTATTTTATTTTATTATGCCGTTGCCATTCTTCTTTGCTTTCTGCAAATATAGGCAATTTTCCCCATAGCCCTTGCACACGTGTGAAGGGAAATGAACTTTTTTTACATGAAAGTTTCAAGCTTTCTGTTGTTTTTCTTCTGTTTTTTGAGTTTTTCTTTCCTACCCAACACATAAATGAACACACATTTGGAGAATCCTCTCTTTGCCATCAAAATCTTATCCCCTAAATTGTTCCTCTGATGCGTGCAGTGGGCATTGACCCTTGTCTTTTGAATGCCGTTTGTTTATAGTATACTTAATTAATTTTTTATTGGTCGAATCATTTTATTGTATATCTTTTAAAGAAAGTTTTTATGATACCCAATAAATGTTACTTTTAAATCTTTAATTATTACTACTACTTTAAAGTTTTTATGTTACCTATTAAACTCTGAAACTGATACAATACAATAATTTAACAATCATCGATATTATTAATAGATTAAAAATACCAAATTTATTTCTCAAACCTTTACTTATGCATAAGTAAAATACTCCATTTTCTATTTTCATGTGCTATCTTTTTTAATATATGCTTGAAAGTTTGATTAAATTTGTCTCATCATGTTTCACGCGCATAGAAGCGCGTGATTAGTAAACATCTTCAAGGACATGCATGGCAACCACAGAATCTTCCAGTTGCACTTCTTTGTCTTATGTTATGTTGGGTAGCATGAATTTCTTTTCTCAAATCCATCACATAGCATTAGGGAATGTTGTGTTGCAGGGTTTGAGAAGAAAATAAAGGAAATGTGATTAGTATTCAAAGACATTGAAGCTTCACCTTCTTGTTATTCAAGGACAAAACTTCACCTGAATGTGTTATAGAGATATTAGTTTTTTCAAAAAAGAAGTTTTTGTGAAAGGGCATTTTCTACCATACACATTATTCTGTTGTCTATTTGTCCTTTATGCAATATTCACAAGATTTTAACAAAAAAGTTACTTTGTGCTATCTTTGTAACTTCTGTCCAAATTTATGTAAAAGAACATACGTTAAATTCTATGATTTTCTATATGATGATATGATTTTCATGAAAATTTTATCACGCAAAGAAGCAAAATCCTTGGTGGAGTAACAAAATATAAATATCTGAATTTCTTACTACAGTAATAAAAGATTAATTTTGATATACTCTTATTATAAAATTTTATATATTATAAATATAATTTTTGAAATAGTTATTATAAAAGTCAATCATTTTCAATAATATATTTTAATTAAATTAATATAAAAAAGACAAGTTTTAACTTTTTATACCTTTTACATCTAGTGTGAAATTATAATTTGTCATAACAATTCAGAGTTTTGACTACATTGGTTCCTAAGAAAAGTTGTAGCTGGTCACATTATAATTTAAGGCTAAAAGGTAAATAATGAACTTTCACTTGTGATATAAGTTCACTCCATCACAAGGATTTGAATCTCTCTCTTCCTGTGTATCTGTATCCACTAAGGGCTAGTGGTGCCCTTCCCTTTTATAATGTGGGGTCTTGATGGGTTCAGTTTCCTAAAAGGGAGAGACAATTTCACAGAGAAAGGATATTCTACCATCTTATTATCATTTTCATTTCTGTGAAGTATCATTTGAAGCAAATAAACAACAAAAAATAAAAAAATATGTGTTCACCTACCGTGGTCTCCAAAATTAGTATTTTTTTTTTGGTCTGTGATGGTCAATCCCTACAATTTGAAGTATGACACAAGATCTTAATACTAATTTTCCTTTAATAATTGTTTTACCTACTCTTATCTACTTGCACCTTCACCAGCACTTAACTCATTGATGATAAAAATGGACTGAGTAACTTCTCCAACCATTGATTTTCTTAACAAGGTTGTTTGAGTTACACTTTTTTATGTTTCTTCTAATGTTAGCTACTAGATGATGAACTAACCTTTGATGCTGCTATTAGGCTCATCATTGCTAGGTTCAAAAAGAGGCACATGAACAAACTACTTTAGACTACAACTCAGAAGCCAAGGTAAAAAGCACTGATATGACTACTATTGGAGTTGTACCTCTGTCAACTCCATTATACAACCACTTGAATGTGTGGTGGGCCTAATGCAATTAATGTGGAAGCGAAATAAAATAGTTACTTCTATGCAAGCAGTATCAGGTTGCTTATATAAATAAATGGGGTCACATAAATTCTTTTTCCCTTTCATGGGGTGATTGTTTTGTATTGACTCTGAGTTTTATACTAGTGGACCATTGTTTGTATTAGGTTGCATTTACTCCTTTATAGGACCTTGTGTGTAAAATATGCTGGCATTTACAGCACTTACTCGCTTTTAAACAAAGCAAAAAGCACTGCATAAAGTAAGGTTCTGACTCTGCATGCTTTCTTGCTCTTGGGGTGGTATTCAAGGCACACTTTTATAGCATGTCATTGTTTGAACACAGGACCAGTGTGCGATGTGGGGATGCTTTTCTTCTTTTCTTTTTTTTTTTTATTGATTTTTGCGAAAGGGTCTTCTACCTTTCTAGTTTGTGTTGGAAGATAATTTTTGGTATCTTGGGTTTAAATCAATTGCCTTTTAGTTTAATTGTCACAGTTGTAGTGAGTTGGCTCCTTTATGATAATGTGGGTTCAAGGCCATAAATGTTCATAGCCATTGATGTTTTTCTTTGTCATTCTCTCTCTTATCTGATTATGGTTTTGGGGAAGTTGAGGTTGGATGGGGGAACATAAAAGCCTAACTGCCAATAACTTGAAAGTGTTCCATTTGCTTCAGAGTGATCCAAAGAGGGATTGTAAAATCTCAGAAAGTTCTCTCATTGTATTTTTTTAAAAAATAGCTGGCAAGTACAAAATTGCCAAAAAGGTTTCATCCTTCTACTCTACCCCTTTTATTATAAATGGTGCTTTTTTTTTTTATCTTGTGCCATTTATGTTATCTATATAAACAGGTTCTGTCCATAAGCCATGATTTTTTTAAAATATATATTATGTATACTGCATCTTCATGTATCTAGTGTTGCTAGATTGAAAGGAATTCACTTGATCATACGTTTTATTCATTTGAACTTGCATTTTTGTTTAGCAGGTGAGACTCTTTTAGCTAACAAATCCTTCCAAGTGTTCTATCTATCATTTGCTATCTTCAAGCATATCAAATGCCAAGATCAAGGTGTGATGACTTATCCATTAGTATTTAGTACTATAATAAATCACTGCTTTCATATACTAGTTTCTTTATATCTATATTCTCTGATTGCTAATAAACTTCAATTTACGAATTCTTTCTTCCTTGTTCATCAATCAAGCAAATGCATGTCACACTTAGATTTCTTTTTTCCTGGTTCCACTTCTGTTGACCTATCCACACTTCACAGATTTGGCTCTCCATCTTCTCTAATGAAATAGAAAAGAAATCTTTGTGATGAATGGAAGCTACTTTTAATCCAGTACTTATTAGCTTCATTTTTAGGTTAAATTGATTATATCCCAAGTTTTAAAGTTGAATTACTTTTTTTGACAATATTAGGACATGATCAATATAAGAATTAAGTTGGAACACATGGTTTCTACTTTTTCTGTCTGCATGTTTTTGTATGCTACTAATGATGTTGTTGTGGATGATGGAAGTTACTACATTGATGAGAAGAGCCAACTTGATATCCTTTTAGTTAACTAGTAGTTTGTATATGTAGTTTTTGATGAAGCTTTATCTTCTAACAGGGGATCGGATTTGCCTCAAAGGCTTTCTCCACGAGGACATCAACTGAGGACATCAAGTTCTGACTCTGATCCATTGCATCATCGGCTGATTGCTGACCGAAGTAGTCCAAAGCTAGGAGACCGGCGTTCCCCTAGAGGTACTCAATCTGAGACACTAAATCAGAAGAAGCTAGGAACTCGCATTGCAGATCTTGAATCTCAGCTTGGTCAAGCACAAGAAGAGTTGAAGGTTCTAAAGGACCAGCTAGCTTCGGCTGAGGCTGCAAAGAAAGAAGCTCAAGATGAACTAGTGAAGAAAGCAGTGCAATCGGTGGTACCAGTGGTAGAGAAGTTCCAAGAGAAGTGCACTTCAAAGAATGCTCCAGAATCTAACAAAACTGAAGCCAAACCACAAGATATTATTACACCTGATGACAACCAACAAGAGACTGATGTGTTTGAAGTTCCAATTGAAAAGTTGGCAATTGAATTCAGCAAACCTGCAGATCAATCACAAAAGGAAACTCAACCATTTGAAGACTCAAATGCATTAGCAATAACAAAGCCAGATAAGCCTAATATGGATGAACTGACACTAAAGAATGATGAGATAGCTATGTTGAAGTCAAGTTTGGAGGAAAAAGGGAAGGAGTTGGAGTCAATGAATAATGAAAATGAGAAGCTGAAGAACCAATTGAATGAAGCAGTTTCAAAAGCATCAGCTGCTGAAACCAAGGAAGAAGGAATGAACATGCAGTTGAACAAACTGAGAGAAGAGTTGGATGTTAGTAAAGCCAATGCAGAAAAGTTGAATGAAAAGTTTAAATCTGTGGAAGAAGAAAAGGAGGGGTTGGAATCAGAGATGAAGAAGCTGAGGGTGCAAACTGAACAATGGAGAAAAGCAGCAGATGCTGCAGCTGCAGTGCTTGCTGGGGGTGTTGATATGAGTGCAAGGATTCCTGAAAGGTGTGGCTCCATGGATAAGCACTTTGGTGGTACATTTGAGACACCTGCTGGTAGGTACAATGGCTATGTTGGATCTCCTGGTATGGCTGATGACTTGGATGATGGTTTTGGAGGTGGAAAGAGGAAGGGTTCTGGGATTAGAATGTTTGGTGATTTATGGAAAAAGAAGGGCCAAAAGTGATTTCTTTCTGCCTTATGCTCAGTGAGTGAATTATTAGTACTTTTAACTAAGGTCATGTTTTGGAGAAACTGCAAAAACAGTTGCTTACTGTTTTACATCTTTCTGGTACTTGTTTAGTCATTTCTGGTATTATTAAGGCCATTAAGCATGTAGTGTTACAATTGCATAATATGTATGCAAGGTAGTGATGTGAACCTTTTTATATATTCCCTTCTGCACTGAGATGAAGGCACTTTTTTCCTGCAAGGCCTGCTTTTAGGCATATTCTCTGGGCTGCACTACTTTTGAGTAACGTCTTGTATAATATCTAAAGATATTCCCTCCATGCTTTTGGTTAACTTGAGTATGAGTGTGATTCTAAAATAACGTTAATATAAAGATGTTTTCTCCATTCTTTTTGTTTGGTTGTTTAAGATTTAAGCACGTAGATTAAGCAAACTTCAACTAATACAGAATATTATCATACTTTAACTAAAATACCTTCATTGATAATCTTCAACCATTTCATTTGGCTTGTCTAACTTTCACTCATTCATAATTATTAAATGAGGGTATAGGTAGAAGAAAGAAATTAAATAAGTTTTAAAAATCTAAATAAAATTGAAGTTAAACTAATAACACCAAAGAAATATAGGGAGTATATGCATTTATCAGGGAGAGATTAGTGTCATAATAATAGAACTTTCGAAAAATTGTGGGAGCAGAGATAGCTATGAATAGATAGCCTAACTACTAACGTGATAGCAGTAAAGTTTTAGATGAGCTATCTAATTCCAAGATGAATAATAGGAAATTTACAAAAATTGTTTGGGAAAATAAGTTTGAAAGCATCATGTAATGGTGTCATTTGGGGAAAGACAATTTATTGCTTGAGTAGTGATTAATCTTGCAGCGGTTAATTCTCTAGCAATATTAGTTCTAGTATTTATGGTGCAAGCTACATATCTGTGTTTGGAGTTTCACGGAGCAAATAACTCCTTTTCTCAACCTTGTAAAATTTTTTCATTGTTTTTGCAAGACATCTCTCCTCTTAATTTAAGAGAAAGAGACATGATAAACATACGTCCTAATACATTTCATTTTTTTTTTATCTCTCTTCTATTCTTACATCATATAGGAAATCCTTTTTTTTTAATCTTTTTTCTTTCTTTCTATCATTTTTTAAAAGAAATATCTTTTTAAATAACTTTGATTAACTATTTTTAGATATCTTTACATTGAATATATTTTTGAGATGTTTATCAATCTTTTAGATGTTAAATTTATTAAAAAATATATTTTATTTTCATTTTTAATTATCAAAATATCATCTTATTTTTATATAAAAAATAGAAAGCTGTTTGTTCAATAAAATAATTTTGTAAATAAAAATAAAAAAAAAATATTTTCAAAAATCAAAACATCTTAAATACCGTTTGATTTGAGAAAATATTTTCTGTTTATTTTTATTTACAAAATACCTTATTTTCATTCTGTTTATTTTTTTTCAAAATTTTGTAAAAAATAAAAATAAATTTTTTAATTTTTATTTTTACCATTTTCCGAACACCATCTTATTGTTCAAGCAACAGCTGTTACTATAACATTCTTATGACCCTAAACATAATTGTCTTGGGATTACTGGTGAGTTTAAGCTAATGGATAAAATTCTTTTGAAGGCCAGTTTGCCAAGTAAACTGTTTTCCCACATTGATAGTTTTTCCTGGTCATTCAGCGTGTCGAAAACTCTAAACATCTTATTTAGCACCCTAACCAAAAAATTTATTATAAGCTCAAAAAAGGTATCCCTGTTTAAACTGCTTATTTTATACTCGATATAATTCAGACTTTTGAATACTGCTGATTATAACAATAAGAACCAATATGCAATCATAATCCTACGGCCACCATGTAGCGTGATATTTAACATTCGAAATTATGGAAATGACAAATTGAGAGAAGCAAGCCAGATAGAAGCCAATATTACAGTATGCTCTATCTACAAATAAAATAAACCACACACACTACGTTATGATCCTTTTCTCCCTTGCTCTTAAGCAAAGTATTATCAGGCACTTCCATAATAGAAATATTTCTATCGCAAGTACAATTTACAATCCAATGGGAGCAACTGCTAAACAAATAGTCATTCCATAATATTTATGACAACTAATCCTCATCACTTCCATAGTTTTGACACAAAGATTGTAGTCCACTAGTAGTATTTGTTTTATTATCTTCCTCTTTTTTTTCTTCTGGTTCTGCAGGACTTCTAACATCAGATATCACTGGTTTCTTAACAACGGAAATCCTCACTAAAGAATTAAGCTTTCCACCACCGTGGGGATTTTCTGCAAACAATCAACAGACGGCATGTGTTACATTCCCAAGTTGATAGTATTATCAAACTACACTAGAATAAAAAATGAAACAATGCACATATGAATAGTGTGCAACGACCTTTCTATACTCCCCCCTCCAAACATACCTTGTTTCCCAGAATCATCCAAACTAGCTTTTGAAAGAGCATCAGTTGGCTTGCCAGGAAGATCTTCAGAAATTTTTTGCCTCTGCAGACAGATACAAACAAACAAAGCTCAAAAATTCAAGCATGATTTCAACATTTTAAATGAAAGAGAAATTAGGCACCTTAATAAATTCAAAAGAACTGCAGCTATATATTCGTTGAAACATTTGATGATCTTTACATGTGCAATATATTTCTTCCATATTGCAAGTTTTAACAGTCCGGGTAATGTAAACGAATCAAAATATAAACTACCTTTAAATTATGCATTTGAATTTCAGGGAATGTTAAAGGTCAGAAATGCAAGTTCCAGATGATTAAGTTTGTAATCAAAAGAAGGAAACAAGAACGTCTACACAAGTCTTTTAAATGTAACTTCATTTTCTGACACTTCAGAAAAGTATCTGCATTGGTGCCTTTGGCATTATTGAACTTCAACTTTACTTTCCTTTTCATTTCTTTCCTGATAAAAATGTTCTTTTGATAATCACATTTACCATCCTCTAGGTTATTATGTACCCCCACAATATTAACAATCGGCAGTTTACAGTAACAACCTAACAAGAAATTTTAAATAAAGCATGCCACAGAAATCAAAATCACAGAGAACAGATGATTCAGAAAACAAAGGTCCAGAAATGACTTTTAGGACAGTGTTGACAGACAACAGGGGATATCTGAATTAGTTCATGAGCAACTATAAAGGCCAAAGGTTAAAGTTCTTGCATTTAAACAGCTCATAGATTGGGATGAAAATGATGGGTGAGGTTTTGAATAGTGATGCTGCTATAATAGTATAATTTATTATGCCCATAAGACATTAAAGAAAAATCTCTATTACAAACACTTGCATGCTCATGACATAATCATACCTTTGGATTATCATTGGATGTTTCACCATGTCCATTTGAAAGCTGAACCAACTGCTCCTCAGTTTCAATTTCTTCATCACGAATTCTTCTTACATAACCATCTGAATTCTGTTTTAGTATAGAGTAAACCATATAGATTAATTTCAGAAAAGGAATCAAAAGTAACCCAAAGAAGAGAATTCGAAGTGTAGGATAGTAATAAGTACATGAAAGACAACTGCTTTTATTAGCGCTTCATCTTCTTCTTCCAGCCTTTTCTCCTGAGAATGAAAAATTACATGGCTTAAGTCAATTAAATTATCAAGGGGAAAGATGAGTGGATTTATGTCATAACTTTGAAACTACACACTGTATTTATGTCACAGCCCAAAATGTGAAACAACAAATCAATGTTTACACTGGTTGTCTTATAAGTTAAGAGTTAGCAATTGAATGTTATGCATTAGAGTTTGCAATCCAAGTTCCAAGCACTGACAGCATTGAAAGAATATACCAAACTCTAAACCAAAAATCAGATTTTGTGATTATCTAAACAGGTTTTCAGGAGAAATTATACAGGCAACAAATCATACAGGAGACTTTATTTATTGCTTTTAAAAAATGAAGCATTAATTATTATTTTTTTCTGGTTTTACATTTGTTATTAATAAGAGAATGAAAAAATCAACAAGGTAATAATAATATTGAGTATTTCAATAGGGACAATTCAGTAAAATACAGTTACTTTTGCTTATAATCAAGGCTATATGACTTAATTATTGCGCATTATGACAACATAAATGGTAGATAAAATAAAACGAAGGAACTAGAAATTATCGAATCAGCTCCTTGGTTGGGCTTTCCTACCATTACAAATATTTGTTTTATGAATCTTTACAAACCCAAGGAATGCCTACCAGCCAATTACATTTCAAACAAAAATGCCAAATTTCCCTTTTTAATCAATAATAAACCCTTCAAACAGGCAATTCCTCATACAAAGCAAACATCTCATACACCAAGTTTTATCATACCTTGTCAGCTGCTGTGCGTTGCAAGGCCTCCAGCATTTGATCAACAGTGACAGTTGCATGCCTAGACTGAAAAATGAAAGAGACTCATGTTAGCAATTACCATAGACAGACTATAAATTCATGACCAGGACATAAATGATTATTAGAACAAATGACCCAAAATAAAAATGTCATATTTTAAGGTAACAAGCACCATACTTTTCAATTGTAATGTCCAGACTCCAGATCCCCAGAGAGTCACAATATGCTGGTAACAAATGTAAAACATCATTATATGCATCACAGTTACAGACAGGAGTAGGTACCTTCATTGACTTCATCTCATCTAATGCAGCAAGGATGTCCATCTCTCTTTTAGAATCCAGTGTTCTATTTTCCAATGATTTCATTGCATCTCCCATCTCTTCAGCTTCCCTCTTCTGCTGCATTTTATCAGCTTCCTCATCCTCTGCACGCCAAGGTTCAAAATTTCTAGTTGCACCAGATTCAACAATATAATCTGAATTCTGTGGATCCGTCTTCATGGTAAGCTCAGCAGAGCACTTAGTGCATTTAAAGTAGAACCTGAATATCTGAATTCCCAAATATGTCTGCACAAAAAGATCAAATAGAAAACATAAAATTCAATGTCATTATTGAGATCAAATTACACAAAGCAATTTACGAAAGCTCCCCCACCCCCACCCCCACCCCCATGTGGAGGGTTTCTATGAATAGTTTAAACAGGACTATGCAACCAAACCATAAAATTGAAGGTACCAAATACATGAATCCCAACACAACAAACTTTTGCATATCCTTCTAAAACCCATAAAAATTTAACACCAGAAACTTGAAATTAAGTATGTAAGGATAATAATCAAACCTCGCCAATAACATCTTCCTTTCTAGAGTTGAACTTGGTGCCTTTGTAGATGTAATTGCCACAAGTGTTGCATCGAATGCTCATGGGAAGCATCATGCGGACTTTGATTTGCTGATTCTTGGGTCTTCTAGCTCTGGGAAGCTTGGAGGGATCGAAGTCAGGTGGGTAATATTTGTTCAACACCTTCCTCTCTCCCATCTTTCTTCTTCAAATTTCCTTTCTGAAATCACCAACAATCCCCGAAGCACTTGAATTCAGCCACAAAATAAACTTAGGGTTCTCTTCTCTGATCAGAATAAGCAATTGTGTTACGTAGAGAATAATAATAACAACAAATATGGATAAATGGGGATGAGTTTGCACTGAAATGACGCCTTTTCAAACTTATCTTTAATAAAATTGACTTTAAGAAAAAATAAAAAGTAACACAAGAAAAAGACTAACTACTGCTCCCTTTTCCCTCACGCACCCATTTACATCATAGAATCAAAACATAGCTACATAGAAGAAAGGATGACCCATCTTAACTGGGTGGTGAAATGTGAAAATAGAAAATTTGTGCATGTGCCTAATATTGTTGATAACGTGATATAATAACTTAAAAACAAACTATCTGCAAAGAAAATAACCCAACCATGTTCGTGCATTTCACTAAAACAGGAAACAAAAATGATAGGGAAAGAAAAGTGACACAAGCTAACCAGTAAACTGACAGTACTAAAAGCCTTCTAAACTAAAGCTTTCTCAAATTATGTATATATATATGTGTGTATGTGTGTGTATATATATATATGCAAGGCTTTTCATGGCCCTTCAGCCACGTATCATAGCATGCGGTACCAAAGGGAATTAATGGGCATGGTCATTTGCTTCCTATGTGGACCTCTTGTAATGTCAGCCTCTTCCATTGCCATTGGATTGAGACAAGACAAACTGTACAATGGCCATTGTACGGTTACTTGGACTATACATTTATGTGGAATGAATTTACATCTTCAGGCACATGCAGCACATGGAAATTAATTATATATAGATCATACATATGAGAAAAATTGGTGCATGCTATCAAAAAAGTTTTTGTTAGAAATATAATGTATAAAATCATTCATTGTCTTCACCTAACACCTTAAGTTTTTTGGAATAGTTAGTTCATAACATGATATTAAAGCTTTTATGATTATGTGGTTAAGAGGTGATCCCTGCTACCCCTATTACTATAATAAAAAAGTTCAATTTCAGCACAAGATAGGTGGGTTTGTGTATTGTCCATGCTTCAAGTACAAAAGGCTCTTGGTGCTTGAAGGGGCACACTAGAAATAACAAACTTTTGGGGTAGTTAGTTCTTTGACATGGTTTTTTAAAGGGAAAATTAAATATCTCCTATTGGACCGTTAACTAAAGTTGCTGTGCAAATAATGTTTCTTAACTTTGCTTCAATTTTTTGCTTCTCAGGCAGCTCTTCCACAGGGGATAGTGCCATTTGTATTTGCAAGGGAATATGGGCTGCATCCTGACATTTTGAGCACAGGGTAATTTAGCAAAATTTTACTTATGAGGCATTCTTGTTTGCACTTGATTCAATATGTATATATAGCATTATGTATGGAAAAACTTACAAACTAAAATAGAAAAACAGATGTGCTGTGTATAAACTAAATTTCAATGCTGCATGCCATGCTCTCATTATTGGCTATGTTGATTACATGTGTGGGGAAATGTTTTCACTTTTTAATTATAAGTTAGGCCGCAACATAATTTAATGATCAGACAGCACCCACTAGATGTCTCTGCATTGGAATTTTCAATGACATATTGATGCCGATACACTTTAGGCAAAAACTGGACAACTAATGAATAATGCAGATAATTATATACCCATAATCTTAGAGAAAAATTTCTCTCTCAAGTAGATTTCATACTATTACAGTTGCCAAAATTAATTATTTCCTTTTTCAATTAATGAGGATCCAAACTGTATAATTAACTAAAATTGAACCACAAAGTTATTTTAAAGACAGAATCCAACAATTGAGATGTGCTAGATTATCACCCTTAACACAAGCCTTTTTGTGCGTTTATGTATGGGTGAGAGGGGGGGAGGGGGGGGGATAAAAGAATTTCCCTTTATCAATTATGCTATCTACGACGCTTCATTATTAATGGGGTACATTGCATTAACACTTTTTCTAAGTGTTATTAACATTTATTAAGATTTAAGAAAATTTTATTTGATATTTTTTATATTATTTAAGTTCTTTTTTATTTATGTAACTGCATGAAAGGTTGAGGTTAGTTTGTATAATAAAAAACATATATATTAATAAATATTTCTGTAAGTTAAAAAAATAAAAGTATTAAATAAATTTTAATTAAATCTTCGAGAAAAGAATAGAATAACAAAGAAAATGACAAATATAACCATGTATGGTGATGGATCCCAAATGAGCATCATCTCTGACAGCAAAAACTATAGGGACAGAGTCAGTACTTTCCAAATTGCAAGTTTTGGTATTCTAAAACTAAACTCCCTTGATAGAAAACAAAAAGTCTCCCTGAAATTAATATAAAAGAAGAAAGTAATTATAGTCCTTGAAATTGGTAACTGATGTGATGGTCATTTAAATTTCTGTTGATAAAAGGCCTTTCAATTTAATTCGTAATATCTGTTCTGTGATTTGGGATCAGTCAATTTAATTAGTCCTTTTGTTATGGACGATGCAGCTGTAATGGGAGACGAATTCCTGGGCCAGCAATGGGATTCAGAAACACTGCAGGCCCTGAAGGGCATCAAGCAGTGCCTGCAAGAGTGCAAGCAGACCATGCAGTGTTTGCAAACAGTTGCTTAGGGCTACCAAGACACTCTATACGCTCAGGGAAGCAGACCATACAGGCAATTCTACCGAAGCTGCATCGCTTCAGGGACAATAGACTTCATCTTTGGTGATGCTGCTGCAGTGTTCCAAAACTGCATCATGGTTGTTAGGAATTCAATGGACAACCAGCAGAACATGGTAACTGCTCAAGGTAGAATGGACAAGCAACAATCCACCAGAATTGTGCTACAAAAGTGCACCACCAAAGCTGATGACTCACTTGTTCCAGTGAAGGACAAGATCAGAAGCTACCTTGGTAGGCCATGGAAGGAGTTCTCAAGAACCGTTGTTATGGAATCTGAAATAGGTGATTTGATTAACCCTGATAATTGGACAGCTTGGATGGGAGACTTTGCTCTCAAGACACTGTATTATGCTGAGTACAGCAACACAGGACCTGGTGCTAGCACTAGTAGACTACTAGGTGGGGTGTAATTTATAAACTGGAAAGCTTCTATATTCCCCCATGATTCTGTCAGCACCGACCACCATTATATATGAAGGCTTTCCATTATTTTAGACACTACCTGCGGAGAAAGATTGACTAAGGTAATGCCAAAACTTTTTTCAAAAGGCACAAGTGTTGTGGTTGTACATAATACAGGGGTGTGACAGAGATGACACATAATTGTAGCTAGGATTTATAGTTCTCCTGTGAAAGGGGCTGGGACCCAAGAATACTAAAAAAGAATGATTCTTTATTGCTGAACCCCTAAGATTCTACCCCAGCCCCTATGTGAAACTGAAATGCAGAGTTAGGGAAGAATTTTACAAGTCATCCTCACTAATTCTTAGTTTTCGAGAGACCCAGAGCACTCCAATTACAGAATTCTTCTCAACATTATCCACACCCTACTCTATCATATTGCCTTCTATTTATAGGCTTAGTTTTTCAAGGCTAACTATTTGTTATAGCAAGCTAGCTAACTATTTGTTATAGCAAGCTAACTAACTATTTGTTGCAGTCTTAGTTCTGTTATTTTCTGTTACAGTCTTAATTCTGTTAGCCTTTATTTTCCTACCGTACACTTGTCTTATTGGAGTCTATCATCCTGCTACATAGACTAGTGGTAGCCGAAACGGAAATAAAAATTATCATGACCAATTATTAAGGTGGGCAATTTGCTTTTTTGTTGGAGGTTGGAAAAGCTTGTGGGAACAATTGTTGACCCCTCTCCCAAAAAAAAATTTGGAAGCCAACACTTACAAATTTATGCTACTTTAAGGTGATTTTCTTTTTGTCTTGAATATATCAAACCAATGAGAATATAGTAATTAATTGTATGTGAAACAGAAGCAGAATTACCACAGAATTTAGGCTTTAAAAAGTAGAGTTTTCTTTTTTGCTATTTAATTGAAGTGGTGGGGAATGAAGTGTAGCATACAACAGCGACTACATAAGGTTATTATTACCAAAATGAGAAAGCTAACGGTTATAAGTCACCTTCATTAACACATATCACTCAGCAGCAACCTAACTGGTAAGGGGAAAAAACAATACATTAACCTAATAAAATGCAAGAGATCTTTCAATACTATTTGTAATTTTAAGATTACATAGCAGAAATCACACCCAAGGGCTTCAGTTGAAACTGATGTCTGTGCATTTGGTGTTCTAATGCTGGAAGTTGTGTCTGGAGGAAGACAGCCTGAACACAAACAAGATTTGAAGCCTTATAACAACATTGTGGAGTGGGTTTGGGAGCTTCATGGTAGAGAAAACATAACTCAGACAGTAGATTTGAAGACTGAAGGGTGAGTTTGAATAGGTTCAATCTAAGTGAGTGCTTGAGTTGGGGTTAGCATGCTGCTATTACAAACCATATGAGAGGCCATCCATGAGGATTGGGTTGCAGGAACTAATAATCAGAAGCAACTCAATAATGGTTCAATCTCATACATTACTTTAAAAAATTAAATATATATCATATAAATTAGTTATATATTAACTTTTACAATATAAATACATATATATATATATATATATATGAACATCTAATAAATGATATTATATAATGCCTTTTATTTTTTGAATGAGCACATGAATTCATCTTTAGAACAAGAGTCAGTTTTTGCCCAAAACTTGGCAGATTCCACCTTACATAATTCCTGACCCTCTTACACACTGCTTCATATTCCATGTTTAATCTATCTTAAAACTAAAAAGGGTGAGAGAGTAAGAGAATAGTGCTTCAAATTTTGAAGTGGTCCTACACTCCTGCTTCGTGGGGGTCAAGAAAAATCCAAAACAATACTAATATACTGTATTGGAATCAGTATTTCTGAGGCCAAAGAATTGACACCTCTTTAGCTGAAAGTACTAACTAACATTCCAAATATGTTCAGATAACAACATGACAAGGCACGGAAAGATAAGAGCAAAGAGGAATATCTATTATATACGGCTATGACACTTAAATCAAAACTTTGGCAGAGTCTTAATGGGGTAAGCCATGGGAAGCAACACAAGACACATTACATTTAATAGCACAAAGGTTATGCTTTGCATTTTACACCCTTAAAAGGAACCGTTATTCAGTATGAGAAAGAAAACGAAACACTTGCAGAGACTCCCATTCTCTATTCCCTATTCATCTTAAAAAGAACACAAGGATTCAATCCTTAGCAACACCCCAGACATGGTCACATTTGACTCAGCGTATATGCCGCTGACCAAAGATCCATGTACATGCCTATTTAAATATCACAAACTACTAAGTATCAAGAATTACAAATCCTGCGGCAACATAACTAGAAATACAAATACAAACGACACAACACATTATATATAAAGTAATACTACGAGAACCTAAAAACAAACAAAACAAACAAGAAGACGGAATTACAGGGAAAATACCTCAACAAATGCAATGCAGATTTCCGACGCAAAACAATTTCGATTGGGGCTTCTCCTTGCGGGTTTTAGTTGGGTTTCGATTGGGGCTTATCCTTGCAGATTTCAGCTTCCAATTTTCGATTAGGGCTTCTACTTCCAAGGATTGAGACTCGCTGTAATTTGTTCGATGGAGGGTGGGAAAGTTAGAACGAGCCAAATGGAAGAATTGAAAAGGGGAATAGTTTTCCTGTAATCATACATAAATTTTATTATTATTATTTTTAATTTATTTTAAATATATAACATATTTAATATTAAATGAAAATAATGACATAATATTATAATTAATAATTTTTTAATTTTTCGAATTAGAGTGAAATTATTAACACTAAAATGAAAAGCTAACTAAGTATTTAGGTGATTTTAAGGATGTTAATGAGATAAGATAGATCATAGAAGTGAATGATATATTATCTGTATCTATATTTATTAAAATTAATGAATATTTATGAAAGTAATAGATATTAAAAATTTTAAAATGATATAATATACAATGATATTTTTTATTTTATAATATAAATTAGCATTATGTATTATTATTATTATGAGTTAATATGATAATAATATTATCATAAAATAAATTATCACAAAATGATATGCCATCATAATATTTTAAATATAATTAACTAAAAATATATATTTATGAGTACTTGAATATTTATAAGTAAGATAGTATTCATATGTATGGATACTTTTTACCATTTGTAAATGGTTTGGTTGGACTATAATAAAAAAATTGTTAAGCAAAAATTTATTATCGTAATGGTTTAAAAAATAAATTATTTTTATAATACAAAAATAAATAATTTTAATTAAGAAAAATAGCATAATAACGTGTATATTTGTTGAGTTGTTTTGGTTCTAAAGTTAATATAAAAAATTATATTTTTTTTAAATTTTTTTCTACTTATTTAAATAAGAGCTGGGAAAATTATTTGTTTTATCTTATTTTTTTATTTAAATAAATTTTTATTTTTTATTTTATTTTATTTTATTTATCATTCTATAATAGAGCATAAATCTTAAACCACATGGATAAATATGTAAAATAGTAAGGCAAGTCCAAAAATGGTAGATAGATGTGAAAGCACCAATGCAACATTAACTTTATGAAAATTAACTAGACAAGTTTTTCATATGTAAGACTAAAAGATAAAAAGGAGGAATTATTGTATCATTATCAATATTTTGTTTTAGATATTAAAAACAAATAATTATTAAATTTTATCACGTTTGTTAATGTGTATAATTATATGAATTTCTGAAATATGTCAATGTTAACAATATGTGTGTTTTGTTTTACCTAAAACTTAATGATGAGAAGCATTATAAACAATCAAAGTTATTAAAGTTAATTTAAATGGAGAAACAATAAATATGCTTATAAAAGTATTTTGATATTTAAATAAGTATTTATTTTAAAATATATTTATAATAAATAAAATATTGGTGTGTTGTTATTAATTTATAGAGTTTAGTTGCAAGTCAATTATCATTTGATGAAATAAACATATTTTCTACAATGCTTATAAAAAATATTAACATTAGAATATTTTGAAATGGCTAATGTGATATGTGAGTACACCATGCATGATTCTCTAGTTTAAGAGTAATTGCATGTTCTTAAAAGTAAATCTAAGTGTAATAATATTTAAGAATAATAATATCTAAAAATTATATAATTCAACAAGGATATATCTAAGAAAAAAATAGAACGAATATAATAGCATGATTACTAGAAGTGAATTTCATGATCAAGTTAAATTCAAATATTTTGCATGTTTATAAAAGTTATATAGATGATTTCAATTAGATTTTTTTACCATCCTTAATATTTATAATTTGATCTTATATTATCTTGATTCCATATTTGCATTTGTCCTATGAGAATGTGAAGGACATGTGTGTCGAACAAAAATGATATCATTGACACGCTCGTCGTAAACGCGCAAAAATTATTTCTAGATTTCCCCCAAACTATTGGTATAGTATAAGGTGCAACCTAGGTCATCTCCCAAAGACCATTTCATATTCTTAAGCAAATAAGGAGACAATTAGAACAAGGGGGTTTTGTAAAGATGTGATATTGAGTGCTAAACACAAAATACAGACTGAAATTAATTTCACTTAACAATTATCAACTCAAGGAATTCAGAGGCTATTTTCATAACTAATCATTGATCACTAAAATCATGCATTGTGTTTATCAACCTAGGATCATCTGGAACCCCTACAATGATCCTTGAATTCTCTACTGAGAAACCTCTCAGAATTTAATTGATTATGATCAACAAGATTTAGTAACCACTTAATCTTTTATCTAAACCAATTTTACAATCAGAATTCAGTTGAAGTAAGTAATAAAATGAAAACCTTCAATTCAATTACTTAATTTCTACTCTTCAAACTTTTGGAAAATGATTTACCAATCAAAAACCAATTATAAATCAATGATGCATTAACCAAAATACGTCAACCGATCAAACTTTGATTAAAGAATAAAATTGAAGAATATAGTGAAGCAGAGTAGAAACCACTTAATATGCACGTAAATAAAGATCAAGACCTCAAAGTTAAAATGAAAATAGCTTGAATCCTTGAATTGAAACTACAAACCTAGCCTTCCATGAAGGAGGCAAACTAACAACAAAGAAAGAGGCAAACTAACAACAAATAAATCCTAAGCCTTCCATGTAGGAGGCAACTAACAACAAATAAATCCTAAGCCTTCCATGTAGGAGGAAACTAACAATAAAGAAAAGCTAAGCCTTCCATGTAGGAGGCAAACTAACAAGAAAGAAAAACTAAGCCTTCCATGAAGGAGGCAAAACTAACAAGAAAGAAAGAAAGAAAGAAAGTGGTATTGGAGTTAATCTCCAAAATGGTGTGTGTCTCCTCTTGCAAACCCTTCTATTTATAGAGGATTTTTGAGGCATCATCTTCAGAAAGTCACCAACTAGGATATTACTTTTCTACTCTTTTCTTGCTTTCACATGGGCTTTGTTGAAATTGCAAAACACTTTTGAATTTTTGCCACCAATGAGCACAACAATTTTGACTTTCTTGCACCGCAATTTCTGATGTTCACATGTCCGAATTAGAGCTTGACTTCTGAACAAAAGTTGTAGCCCTGGATCTTAGTTGTCCAACAAAGTTGATTTCATCTCAATATGACTTCTATATCTCAAGATATGGCCGGATCTTTGCACACTGTTCAAATTCCATGTCAGCAACACTATCTCATCTTTTGAGATAATTTCGGAGTCCTAAACATCCCATTTAGAATCTGCTCTTGCTTTGTAACTATGGACACGTCTTTAAGCTTTCATTCAAGACAGATTTCATTATTTTTGGATGTCTACAACTCCTATTATGCTCAAAATACTATAATAGTGTCATTTTAATCGGGTAAGCAAAGAAATTCAATTAAACTTCATATGAACCCAAACTCATAAAATATGACAAAGATCACTTAATTGAACATATAAGAAGTCTTAATGAGATAAAAGTGAGAGATAATTATTTATGAAATCTATGCTTATCAAATTCCCCCACACTTATCTTTTGCACGTCTCGGGCAAACTTAAGTTAATGATTGGTGACTTTTTTTTTTTTTTTTTTTGAAAGAACATCAAAGTTTTGAGTTGATTTCTCAAGAATTCACAAAATTTCATGAAGCATTCTTTCATCACATTTTTGAAATTACTTAGAAAGGCAACTTTAATTTGAAAAACATAGATTGAGAAAGATAAAACCTCACATGATATACTCTGAATCTCTCAAGTGTTTGATTTGGTAAGTGTTTCTCTCAAATTCAATCCATGAAAGATGAACTATCATAGGCTTGCATATCTTCTACTTCTCTACTACTATGTACACATGCAATGCACAAATCAAGAGGTCTTTATTTTGGTTCTAACGGGATTAGAAAGATGAAATGATATATTGAAGAGATACAATGTTAGACCAAGGAAAATGGTGAGAATTGAGAATTGATTGTAAGTGCAAGTGTGAGAAACAGATATCACTTCTTCATTTTTTTTTTATTTTTTTTTCAATATAATAGTTTATTTATTAATTTATTGCTTCAGCTTTTTTTTTTTCAACCATGATATTGATGGACACAACAATAATCTCCCCCACACTTATTGAAACACTTATGGTATGATAAATCCAGTATTCCTCACCTTTTATGGTCAGACAAAGTTTTTTTTTTTTTTTTTTTTGATTTGTGGTGAGCTAAAAAGAAGAAAAGGCTAATTGGCTCAAAGGGCTGATCAAAGGATAAAATTATATGGTTTAGTTATTTGGCCAAGTGGTTTGTTCAAGAAAAACAGTGCCTCAATCATTTTTGTACAAATCATGTGAAAATGTAGCTTCAAAAAGAATCAATGCAAGTTCTGAAGTAACATTCCATGGATGAAAATCACACAAGAAAGAAAATAATAATAAGGCTCAAAATCTCACAGGTAATATATTTATCAAATCTAATCTATCCAGTTCAAATATGTGTTGCCAAACTAATTAATCTCGAAATGTAAATCATTTTGCTTCAATTATTTTATGAAATCTAAAGAAAAACATACTTCCACATTCAAATTTTTTTTTTTTAAATCATAAGATGCGTATCAAGAGTCAAGTGTAACTCCTTACTCAGCCATCTTACTCAAAGCAAGTTTATGAATCTAACCTAATTTTTTTTTTTTTTTGTTTTTTTTTTGTTTTTTTAAATTTTTTTTTTCTTTAGATATCGGACCATCTTCCCCCCAACCTATCCAAGACATTGTCCCCAATGTCGTAGATGGAATTTCATATAACAGGAAAAGAAATGTAAGAAAACCATCAAAGTAAGGAAAAGTTATAACAGAAGAGTGGTATCTGGTTCTCTTTTATCTCTGCCATCCTGATTTGGTTGGTTCACCAGCTGCATTGCTTGTCTGAGCTCAGATGTAGGATTTTGCAAAATCTCAAGTAGCTGTTCAACAGTTGAAGCAGATACTATGATGTTGCGCATGGATTGTGGCATGAACTCCTACTCTACTGCATGATCTAAAAAGGATATCAAACCATTATAAAAGCCATTAATATTCAATAAGCCCAAAGGTTTTTTATGAAAATTCCGATAGGCCCAAAATATAATGGTAAAAATTTCTTCCATTGTTCCAAGACCACCAGGTAATGCAATAAATGCATTAGAATTAACCAACATGTGTCTCATACGGTCATGCATGGTTGCAACCTTCAATTCAGTACCCAGGGTGAAGTAGGAGGTGCTCCCAGTTTTTAAGCCAACACCTAAGACATTACACCCCTTTGTGAGTGCAGATCCTGCAACACATCCTTTTAAACCCTGAATCCCTCCCCCATAAACAAGATTGATTTTTCTTGCAGCTAATGCCTTACCAAGGGTATAAGCTGCATGTTGAAATTCTCCATCCTTTCCAAGGTTAGACCCACCAAAAACACAGATAGTATTGATCTTATCCATATACGGTGTTTCTATCTTTTTTTGAAAAAATATGTCATAGAGGTTGATAATTTATAGGGACTCAATATCAGACAAGGAGATCGCTTGAATAGTGCGGGATCAGGATTTGGTAGCAAAAGTTTGAATTTTAGTTGCAAAAGTTTGAATTTTTGGTTCAAGGAAAATGTGAATGTCAGAGGGGAAAGACTTTAAGCAGGGGTGAAAATTTCAAAAAAAAAAATAAAATGGTGGCCCAATAAATTGAAAAGACAATGTAAATGACAAACATACACGCATGAGAATGAACAGTAGTTGTGATTGTGGCTCACATCTTCCTCTGGTTTTACGTCCAGTAACGGCTGAAACGCCTTCTAAGAGTCGAGGATGTGCTTCCCATTCAGTTTTCTTGTAAACTGACAACAGGGTCTTTTAAAGTCAGATTCCCAAGACTATAACGTGCTTTTTCCTTACGGAACAGTTCAAACAAATCAAGAAGGACTCCTTGTACATGCCCACTAGGATGCGTCTCAAGAGTCTGAATGATATCATCCAATGACTCCTTACTCAGTCCATCCTTTATGAATTGAATTTTGTCCTCTCGATTTCTTGAAACCATTCCAGGGTTCTTGCATCTTGTGTTACAGGTCCATCTTGCACACCTGTAGCAAACTCCAATTCTTTTTGCCCTTCTCTTCTTTGCATAGGAACTTCTTCCCATACCTGGCATGTTTTTAACAAATGATTCTTGAAATTCACCTGCTAAACGTACCTTAGCTTCAATGATCCAACGGACATCTTCTGGAAGGCCTAAGAGTGTTAATGCTCTCAATCGTTCAAGTCTGCAATTGTAAATGTCTTTAAGAAAATTTCTGGGGAGAGTAGGGAACAAAATTTTGATCCTGGTGAGAGCTTTCTCCATTTTTTTCTTAAAACACTCAAGTTATTATTCCTGCAAGCTCAATGTGGTGTAATAGTTGGGATGATTTAAGAGGTGAAAAAGGAAGTTGAGAGATTAGTTGAAACTTATAAGCGAGGAATGTGAGAGAGGGAGAGGGAGAAAGAGAGAGAGAGAGAGAAAGAGAGAAAGAGAGAGAGAGAGGGGGAGAGAGAGACTTCTCTTGAATTTATTGCAGGTATGTGGCATTGTGCAAATACACTTCTTCTACCGTGTGCTTTTGAAAACCTTCGAAAAATGGTTTAAGACGATGTCCATTCACCTTGAAGATTTTTTCAGTTACCTCATTTTTTATTTCCACTGCACCATAAGGAAAAACATTAGTAACTACAAATGGTCCTAACCATCTAAAGCGTAGCTTACCAGGCATAAGCTTTAGCCGAGAATTGAAAAGGAGAACTTTTTGTCCAACGGAAAACTCCTTTCTTGCCAACTTTTTGTCATGAAGAGCTTTGACCTTTTCTTTGTAAATTTTGGAGTTTTCATATGCTTCTAATCGAATTTCTTCAAGTTCCTGCAATTGAAGCTTCCTATGGATTCCTGCTTGGTCTAGATCCATGTTGCATTTCTTTACTGCCCAAAATGCTCTATGTTCTAATTCAACTGGAAGATGACATGCTTTACCAAAGACAATCCTGTAGGGAGACATGCCAATGAGTGACTTGTAAGCTGTCCTATATGCCCATAATGCATCAACAAGGCGCAAGCTCCAATCCTTCCTGTTAGGCTGAACTGTTTTCTCTAAGATTTTCTTGATCTCTCGATTAGAAACTTCAGCTTGACCATTTGTTTGAGGATGATATGGGGTGGAGACTTTATGCATGACTCCATATTTGCGGAGTAGGGCTTCCATTGTGCGGTTGCAAAAATGAGTACCTTGGTCACTGATTAGAGCTCTAGGAATGCCAAACCTGCTAAAAATGTTAGACCTGATAAAATTTGTAACAACTCGAGCATCATCAGTACGGGTGGCTTTTGCCTCCACCCATTTTGAAACATAATCAACAGCTAGCAGAATGTAAACAAAGCCAAAAGAGACAGGGAATGGACCCATAAAGTCTATACCCCATACATCAAATATCTCACAAAAGAGAAGTGGTTGTTGGGGCATCTCATTTCTGCGCGAAATACTCCCTATTCTTTGGCACTGCTCACAAGTTATGCATAATCTATGTGCATCACGAAATATTGTAGGCCAATAAAAGCCTGAGTCTAGTACTTTTCTAGCTGTCCGTTGTGGCCCAAAGTGTCCACCACAAGCTAGGGAATGGCAAAAGGTAAGTACAGACTGAACTTCATGATCTGGAACACACCTTCTAATGATTTGATCACTGCATGTCTTCCAAAGGTATGGTTCATCCCATATGTAGTGTTTGGCATCACTTTTCAACTTGGCAAGTTGCGATTTGGTGAAGTGTTTGGGTATTTCTTTAGCAACCAGATAGTTTACCAAATCTGCATACCAAGGATCTTTCCCGTGCAATTGATAGAGATGCTCTTCTGGGAATGAATCTGTAATTGAAGTTTCTTCACAAGGTTGCTGGATCCAACTTAAATGATCTGCTACAAGGTTCTCTGCACCACTCTTGTCTTTAATCTCTAAATCAAATTCTTGTAACAGAAGCATCCAACGAATCAGTCTTGGCTTAGCATCTGTCTTCTTCAGCAAGTATTTCAAAGCTGCATGGTCAGAGAAGACAATAACTTTAGATCCAAGCAAATAGGAGCGAAATTTATCTAATGCAAACACAATTGCCAAAAGCTCCTTCTCAGTAGTTGTGTAATTTGATTGGGTTGCATCAAGTGTGCGAGAGGCATATGCAATGACATGAGATCTCTTGCTAACTCTTTGAGACAGTACAGCACCAAGGGCATAATTAGATGCATCACACATTAATTCAAATGGAAGCGTCCAATTAGGTGGTTGAATGATGGGAGTGGTTGTCAACCGCTTCTTTAGTTCATCAAATGAATCCTTGCATGCTTGATCAAACACAAATTTGGTATCTTTTTGTAGTAGTTTAGAAAGAGGTTGTGCAATCTTGCTAAAATCCTTGATGAATCTTCTGTAAAAACCTGTATGACCAAGTAAAGAACGTACTTCTCGCACAGAAGTGGGGTAAGGTAGAGAAGTAATAATGTCTATCTTGGCCTTATCAACCTCTAAACCTTTGCTAGATACCAAGTGTCCTAAGACTATACCTTCTGTTACCATGAAATGACATTTTTCAAAATTCAAAACCAGGTTAGTCTCAATGCATCTGTCCAAAACTTTAGAAAGGCTTTCTAAACATGCATCAAAAGAAGAACCATATACAGTGAAGTCATCCATAAACACTTCCATGCAACTTTCTAAGAGATCAGAGAAAATGCTTACCATGCATCTTTGAAAGGTTCCAGGGGCATTGCATAGACCAACAGACATCCTTCGATAGGCAAAAGTACCAAAAGGACAAGTGAAGGTGGTCTTATGCTGGTCTTCTGGGGTTATATGTATTTGAAAATAACCTGAAAAACCATCTAGAAAGCAATAGTGAGATTTTCCTGCTAATCTTTCCAAAATTTGGTCTATGAAGGGCAAAGGGAAGTGATCCTTGCGAGTAGCTTGGTTAAGCTTCCTATAATCTATGCACACTCTCCAACTGTTTTGTATTCTGGTAGGGATTAGTTCATCATTGTGATTTTTGACTACAGTCATGCCAGTCTTCTTAGGAACTACTTGTACCGGGCTTACCCAATCACTGTCTGAGATGGGATAGATGATACCAGCTGCCAAAAGCTTACCTACTTCCTTCTTTACCACATCTAGGATGGTTGGATTCAAACGCCTTTGTGGTTGTCTAACAGGTCTGGTGTTTTCCTCCAGCAGTATCCTATGCATACAAGTAGATGGGCTAATACCTGGAATATCAGCCAAAGTCCATCCAATTGCTTGTTTATGGCTTTTTAAGGTTTGCAGTAACCTTTCTTCCTGTTGTGGTAGAAGGTTCTTTGCTACAATGACAGGAAGCTTCTCATTTTCCCCCAAATAAGCATACTTTAGATGTTCAGGCAAAGGCTTGAACTCTAAAGGAGGTGGTTGTATTATGGAAGGAAGAGATCTATCTGAGATTGAAATGTCTGCAACACTTGCATCTAACATGTCATCTTTCAACGAAGGTTGGTCTGCAGCATTAATCCTGGAACACACAATACATGAATCAAATTCATCACATGTGCAAGTAAAATTATCTAAGTAATCTAAATCAAAATCAAAAAATTTAAAAAGTAGATTGTCAATAGAATAATCATCCGTAAGAAGGTCTATGGCATCAAGTTGAAAGAGTGAATGATTCTCTATGGGATGCTTCATGGCTTCAAATATGTTGAATTGGATGATATCATCTCCAAATTCCATAGAGAGAGTCCCCGTATGCACATCTATCTTTTTTTTTGCAGTTTTGAGGAAAGGTCTCCCTAGGATCAAGGTTGCTCTATTGATGGATGACTCATCTTCCATATCCAAAATGTAGAAGTCAGCTGGAAAGATCAGCTTATTCACTTGAACTAGCACATCTTCAAGTACTCCGGCTGGATGTGCTGTACTTCTGTTGGCTAATTGAATCACCATACCAGTTGGCTTCAGTTCTCCCAGATTCCAAGATTTATAAACTGATGAGGGCATAACATTAATGGAAGCACCTAGATCCAGCAATGCATCACCAAATGTAGAGTTTCCTATTGTGCAAGGAATGGTGAAAGTTCCTGGATCTTTACATTTCTGAGGGAGGCTGGGTTGAATTAAGGCAGAAACATTGCGTCCCACACTGATCTTCTCATCCCCTTTGAGTCTTCTCTTATGCATGCACAGGTCCTTTAGAAATTTGGCATATTTGGGAATTTGCTTGATAGCATCTAGAAGTGGTATGTTGACTTCCACTTTCCTGAAGTATCTAGAAGCTCCTTATCCGATTCTGCATGAACATTGGGCTTGGATTGGACCATTCTATTTGGAAAAGGTAAAGATACCTTATGATCAGCACAATTTGGGGTTTTCGTCTCATCAGATGCTTCAAGTGCAGATCGTTTATGGCAAGCTTCTTTTTGTTGATCATTCGATGTCTTATCGAAGGCTGGTGTACTTTTTTCATCAGACTTTCCCTCTGATTCAGATGGCTCATCAGAGATATCTCCAGGTGTAGAGATAAATGCTTCTTTTTGGTGTGGATTAGTCTGATTGAGGCTTTGTTGCTTTAAAATTGTAGGGTCTGTCTGCACTTTCTTCCCACTTCTCAAGGTTATGGCATTCACACTGTTGGGATTTATGACAGGTTGAGAAGGTAGTTGACCAGAACCTTGAGATTTCAATTGGTTGACAGTGGTAACCAACTGCCCAATTTGAGTTTGTAAATCCTGAATGGTAGAACTTACATTTTGTTGAAACTGAAGATTGTTGGTTGCTAATTGCTTCATCAAATCATCAAGAGAGGGTTCAGAAGCATTAGAGGGTATAGATTGCTGCATATGCTGTTGTTGTTGTCTGAATGGCGGTGGTTGGTATTTATTTTGGGAGTCAGATGTTTGAATCCTTTGTTGTTGTGGAGGACCATATCTTAAGTTAGGATGGTTTCTCCAACTAGGATTGTATGATCCAGAAGGTGGCTCAAACTTCTGTTGCTGATAATGTTGAGGAGGCCTGTATTGTTGTCCTGTGCCAAAAATACCATTTACTGTAGCCTCAGGTGTCTCACTTTCTTGCAATGTTGGGCATGCATCAGTAGGATGATCTGCAGAAGTGCAGATGCCACATGTTTTGGTTTTGTCAACAACATTAAGTTGCTGTTGTTGTCCGATCGCCAACTGTCTTACGATGGAGGTTAGTTCTTCAATTCTGTTCTCCAATCGTGTATGGTCTGTCTTGGTGGTCATTTCATGGACTCCTTTAGACAAGGAATTAGTTCGAGAATTGAATTGCTGAGAATTTTCTGCCATGTTGGCAATCAAATCTCGAGCTGCTGTAGGAGTTTTGTCCATAAGTGCTCCACCACTAGCTGCATCAACCATGCTTCTGTCCATTGGCATGAGTCCTTCATAGAAATACTGAATCAGTAATTGATCACTGATTTGATGGTGTGGACAAGTGGCGCATAGTTTCTTGAATCTCTCCCAATACTCATAGAGAGTTTCTTGGGAGTTCTGTCTGATGCCGCAAATCTCTTTTCTGATAGCTGCTGTTCTGGATGCAGGGAAGAATTTCTCCAGAAATAATCTCTTCATATCATTCCAGCTTGTAACAGATGTTGGATGTAGATAGTACAACCAGTCCTTAGCTCCATCATTTAAGGAGAAAGGAAATGCCTTCAACTTGATATGATCTTCAGGAATTCCTTGTGGCCGCATTGTGGAACACACAATGTGGAATTCCTTCAAGTGTTTATGAGGGTCCTCATCTGCAAGGCCATGAAACTTAGGTAGTAAATGTATTAGTCCAGACTTCAGCTCAAATGGTGCATCAACATCAGGGTATTGAATACACAACGGTTGATAAGCAACATCAGGTGCAGCTAATTCTTTTAGGGTTCTACCAGCCATGTTCTTAGCAGAATATTTGAAACTATCAAAATTTAAAGATGAAAAATCACTACTGTTACTTTCTTGGTTATTACTGGATGAATGCCTTCTATGTGCTCTTTTCAAATGGTGGAATGTTCTATCAATCTCAGGATCATATGCATATAAATTTTCAGGATTGGATCGGGTCATACACAAAAAGGTGAATTCATACAGAAAATCCAAGAATGATATACCTAAAGTAAAAACAATTGTTAGAAAGATTAAAATTTTTATACAAACTCCTAAATGAGCCTAGGAAACTAAAATGGTCCCCGGCAACGGCGCCAAATTTTTGACACGCTCGTCGTAAACGCGCAAAAATTATTTCTAGATTTCCCCCAAACTATTGGTATAGTATAAGGTGCAACCTAGGTCATCTTCCAAAGACCATTTCATATTCTTAAGCAAATAAGGAGACAATTAGAACAAGGGAGTTTTGTAAAGATGTGATATTGAGTGCTAAACACAAAATACAGACTGAAATTAATTTCACTTAACAATTATCAACTCAAGGAATTCAGAGGCTATTTTCATAACTAATCATTGATCACTAAAATCATGCATTGTGTTTATCAACCTAGGATCATCTGGAACCCCTACAATGATCCTTGAATTCTCTACTGAGAAACCTCTCAGAATTTAATTGATTATGATCAACAAGATTTAGTAACCACTTAATCTTTTATCTAAACCAATTTTACAATCAGAATTCAGTTGAAGTAAGTAATAAAATGAAAACCTTCAATTCAATTACTTAATTTCTACTCTTCAAACTTTTGGAAAATGATTTACCAATCAAAAACCAATTATAAATCAATTATGCATTAACCAAAATACGTCAACCGATCAAACTTTGATTAAAGAATAAAATTGAAGAATATAGTGAAGCAGAGTAGAAATCACTTAATATGCACGTAAATAAAGATCAAGACCTCAAAGTTAAAATGAAAATAGCTTGAATCCTTGAATTGAAACTACAAACCTAGCCTTCCATGAAGGAGGCAAACTAACAACAAAGAAAGAGGCAAACTAACAACAAATAAATCCTAAGCCTTCCATGTAGGAGGCAACTAACAATAAAGAAAAGCTAAGCCTTCCATGTAGGAGGCAAACTAACAAGAAAGAAAAACTAAGCCTTCCATGAAGGAGGCAAAACTAACAAGAAAGAAAGAAAGGAAGAAAGAAAGAAAGAAAGAAAGAAAGAAAGAAAGAAAGTGGTATTGGAGTTAATCTCCAAAATGGTGTGTGTCTCCTCTTGCAAACCCTTCTATTTATAGAGGATTTTTGAGGCATCATCTTCAGAAAGTCACCAACTAGGATATTACTTTTCTACCCTTTTCTTGCTTTCACATGGGCTTTGTTGAAATTGCAAAACACTTTTGAATTTTTGCCACCAATGAGCACAACAATTTTGACTTTCTTGCACCGCAATTTCGGATGTTCACATGTCCGAATTAGAGCTTGACTTCTGAACAAAAGTTGTAGCCCTGGATCTTAGCTGTCCAACAAAGTTGATTTCATCTCAATATGACTTCTATATCTCAAGATATGGCCGGATCTTTGCACACTGTTCAAATTCCATGTCAGCAACACTATCTCATCTTTTGAGATAATTTCGGAGTCCTAAACATCCCATTTAGAATCTGCTCTTGCTTTGTAACTATGGACACGTCTTTAAGCTTTCATTCAAGACAGATTTCATGATTTTTGGATGTCTACAACTCCTATTATGCTCAAAATACTATAATAGTGTCATTTTAATCGGGTAAGCAAAGAAATTCAATTAAACTTCATATGAACCCAAACTCATAAAATATGACAAAGATCACTTAATTGAACATATAAGAAGTCTTAATGAGATAAAAGTGAGAGATAATTATTTATAAAATCTATGCTTATCAATCATTATACAAATAATGTGTACATTAATCATCATCTTTATATTATAAATCATCTAAATTAACCTCTTTCATACTATTAGCTTCTCCCTCATCTTTTACAAATGCTTCCCTTAATTAACCTTAGATTTTCCTTTATCCATTTCTTTAACAACTTGTTTAGAGTTTCTCTTATCAATTTTTTTAAGCAATATATTTTTTTTATCTATCAATTGTATACTTTTTAAACTTTATATCTACATACAACAGAAATATCAACTCACTCAAACATAACAATCTTGATCACATGTCTAGCCCACATAACATTAGGTCATTATTAACTTCTACTATTTCATCATCAAAACTCATACCATATTTATAATAAATATATTTTAACTTTATTCTTATATTCAACCCAATTAAACACTAATTTTAGTAGTTTTAGAACAAATTATATATCCATCTCATTCCTAAAGAATGTATAATTTTTCCTCAACATATTTAAAAATTTTCATATAAAAAATATCTATCTCATGATAAATATAGTAAATATTTTTATTTACTAAACTTAAAAAATATTTTATATAACATTCAGAAAAATAAATGAAATGTACAATATAAAATAATATTTTTAAAAAATAGAGCATTATAATTGTAAAACCAAACTTTTAAAATATAACAAAGGAAGCGAAAATTGAGAAAAAAAATTAAGAATAAATATATTTAACTTTTTTTAGATGGGAGTTGATGCAATAAAGAGGAAAATGAACTTCCCGTGGCATTTTATTCACAGGTTAACTTTTCACTTTTGGCAAAATAATATTCAGAACATCTCATGATAAGAAATAATTATATTTTCTTTAGTTTATTTTAATTAAAAATTACTTATTATTATAAATTTTGAAAAACAGATTTAAAAGAATAACTATTTCTTAAAATTTAATTATTTTTAAACATGTTAATGGTTTGGGTGTTTTGTTCCTTTTATTTCTTGTTAAAGAAAGCATGATGTGATTGGATTCTTTATAATATATCCCGGGAATGTTTGAGATTAACTATGTCTATTAGAACATCTATAAAGAAGTTATTTATAAATTGCTTAAATAAACAAAATATTTATATATTTATCAATTTTTATTTAATTATTTCGTTATATTTTAAATTACTTAAAAAAATTAAAATCACTTTATTGGAGATTGCTTATGGATTAGTCTGCACATGGCAGTTGGAACTGAATTATGTGAAATTTGAAAAGGGTTTGGGTTTATGAAAAAAAGGCTTTTGAGTTTGCCGATTAAGGCCTGTTGATATCAATTTTGGGCCTATTTTCTATTTTAACCGAAAACAAGAAAACTGAATTATTTTTTAATATTTTATTTTGATCAAATACTGTTTTTTTGTAGTAATAAAATCGTATCTCTGCCATCCTTCATGGCTATTCACCTCTTAAATCTACCGAAAAGAAAAATAATAAACGGATTTATATTAAAAAAAATTGGGAACATTATTATTTTTAGTTAATAATGATATCATATTCACTCTTGTGACATGTGTTAACGCCAATCTTATATTTTTTGAAAAAAGTATTATTAGAATTTTTCTCTCAAAATGATATATATATATATATATTTAAACATTTTTATATACTATTAATTTAACACTAGATTAGTTATGTTGGTATAATTTTATAAGAAAAACAAATTATTAGAAAACTATGGGTATGTACTAACAATATAATATATCATATTAACTAGCAATTTCAGTTAATATAAAAATCGGCAAACGATACTATATCATTTATCGTTGGTATAGATCCCATAATGTCTATAATAATAATCAACTTATGTTAAACAAATATTATATTCATTTTTAATAGAGATAATCTCAATGCTTGACATATATCTTTATCTATCAGTAAATGAAAATTTTTCTTTTTTCTAAAAAAATAGGAATTGGTATGATTATAAAGTTTACATGAATTAACGAGCAATGGTTGATAATTCTATATATATTTTTCTGAGCATGAAGCATTACTTTTTGGTCATTTAAAATTATTGTACAATGTAAAAATATAAATGAAAATATTAACATATAAATGTTTGAGTTTTTTAATTTTGTAAAAAGTTTAAAATTAGTTTGATTAGCAGAATATTACTTTAATGTCAATATATAAATATTTCATTATGAACTAAGCATTAATTTAAATTAATTAAAACTAAAAAATTTCATTTGAATGAATAATTAATTAAAGAAAAAAAATTAAATTTAAGATTAAAACTCCTAAAGTGTGTGTTGTAACATGAAAAAGAAACAAAGATACATAATTTTCAAGAATAAAAACTTAAAGTTATCATATAAAAATGAGTAAGGCTTAATACTAACAAGATATAATAGTTTTTGTCATGGCTATAATATTGTTAGGAATAATTATTTGACATCAATTTCTGAGGATTTGATTAGCATACACCTCTATTGTTTGGGTATATGGATGGTCCTCGATATATTAGGCGTTGATATATAATATATATAAACTCAACGATTGAGATTAAGTGTTTGGTACCAGATTAAGATATAATTTTTAAAAACTTTATTAAATTGCTAATATGGTCCTCAGGCTTTCTTGCGAAATTATTAAATTTGACTTAACCATGTTGATGGTTTAGCTACAATACATTACACCAGAACCGCTATATATATATATATTATTTATTAATTTTCTTAAAAAAAATCGAACAATAATTAATAAAATGAATTAGGATCTAGTCACTGGAAAAATGATTTCGATGGTGAATGTATTTAAAGTGAAAAAAGATTTTTTAACATATGCACAATAATATAATTTTTTATATTTAAGTTAAAAACATTCGATAATATTGATTAACGGCAGTATAATCGATTACTAGTAATTAATGATATGAAAAAATATTTAATAATTTAATATAAATAATAAATAATAAAAAATAATTAATTAATAAAACATGTTTAATTAATTATTTATATAATTAATTGATTATTTTCCTAGCTAATTAATTAATTAATTATAATGATTATGCTAACGTAATAATAAAGAAACTCTATCTAAAAGAAACGAAACATACATATAAATTTATTTCTAAGTTTATAAATAATTAATCAATATATTTATAATTTTATTCTTTTTCATTTAAATTATTAGATAAATTATTAATAATGATCTAATAGTTAAAAATAGATATTTATATAAATTTTAATTAAATTTATTATTTTTTCTTACATAAAAAGAACGACCTATTAACAATAAAGTATTATTATTTTAGTGTCTCATTTAATAATTTAAAAATAAAAAATTACTTTGTAAATATAATAATATAATTGTAATACTAAATTAAAAAATAATAAATTGTGAATGCTTTAGTTAAGAACAGCAATAATTTAATATAAAAAATTAAACATCAAAATAAAAAATTTCTTTACACTACATGATCGAGAAGAGAATTTACAAGAACATAACAGATACGACAATTTTCAAGAATACAACAGATCACAGGAGCTTGCAAAAATGAATAATGCTATTTTTTTATTGATTTTCACAACATATTTTAAATAAATAAAAGAGACAAAAAAAATAAATGTGTGAAAATAAATAAATAATATTACAAAATTAAAAATTATAAGAATAAAAATAATACATGTGCGTTGAATTTTAATTCATTATAGTTATATGATTATTATTAATTATTAATTAAACAATAAATTTATTTTTTACATTATTGGATTGTAGAAATTTAGTAAATAACTATTTGTTAATTTGGAGTAAATTCATTTTCGTTTTTAGTTGTTTTTTAAAATTTAAAAATATATTTTTAAAATTAAAAAAATATTTTCATTTTTTTTTCTCATTATAAACTTACTAATTAGCTCTGCATTACTAATATTTGTTTTTGTTAATTTCCTTATTAATTCATCGCGAATCTCTCACTAATTATTAATGGCTATTTGAGCTCAAATTTTGAGCCAAGTCTAAATTCTCATGTGAATTTAGTGAGAAATGCTATTTTATCGTTAGTTAGTTAAGAATTAATCAGATTTTTTTACAGAGTCTTTTATTTTAATTTTATATATTTTTCGTCGTGTAAAAATATAAAAAATAATTTTTTTTAGAAAAGTATTCTAAAAATAAAAATAATATAAAATTAATATTAATCTAAAAAGAAATTGTAGAAGATGAGGATGAACTCCAAATTCTAATCAGATTCCGCCGCCTTATATGTTTGTAATGATTTCCCTCTTTGATTTTTCTTTGGACATAATAATAGAAATCTTTCCACACTTTGCATAAAGTTCTTCCGGAAATTAGACACACAACACAAAGCCATCTAAAACATAAAGCAAATTAAAATTCCTTTCTAATGTGTTATATTATTAAGTTAATTAAATTTTATTTTGTAATTTTTTATAAAAATTTAAAATATAAATTAATATATTATAAATTAAAATTTTATTAAAAATATGAACTACTTTAATTAATATTATTAAAATAGATGGGTATTTATTAATGTAAATCTTATTAAAAATATAAATAAAATATAATAATTAATATACTAAAAATATAATTATATTCTTATATTTTCAAAAAAATATTAATTATGGAAAGGAATAAAATCAACTTATTTCATTAATGCTATATGTCATCAAGCATGTAGTATTATAACATCATTATGTCATCTTAGTGCTATGATATCTCCAACTGATGATTGTCCCATCATCTTATCAATTGTTATCATTAGTCTTTAATACTACTCAAGATACTATGATTCTTACATTTTATGGCTAAACCATCATTATGTTTCATGCCACTTATTAATTATATTTTATAGTTTATACTCATCTAACATGCTGCATTTTTTTTAAAAAATTAATGACAAATAATTTAAAAGAAGTTTTTTTTATCATTTTAAAACATATCGCATGTTTTAATAGTTCATGTCCATGGTTTGGTTTCTCTTAGAAAATCCACATTTACTAGTAGTAGCAGTAGAGTGAGGATAAACTACACATCCTTCAAATAGGTGTGCGGTTGAAGCCTCTAATATTACAAAGGTTTTAAAAATATTTTTTGATGAGATGAAAGAAGTAAAGATAAAAAAAATAAAAATAAATTTAATTATTAAAATAATATATTACTTAGATAAATAAAAATGAAAAAATGTTTTATTTATATAATACCAAATAGAAGTAAAAAAATAAATATAAAAAATAAAACTCTATGTCTTACAAAAAAAGATAGATATAAAAGAAAGAAAAATGATAACAAATATTCTATGGATAGTAGAATTAGAAGAGATAATTTTTTTAATGCATTTCATCATTAATTTTAATAATTTATTTTTTTAATAATTTTAAAAGTAGTATTTAATAGGATCTAAGATATATAAATTTGTTCTTACAAGAAGAAGAAAAAAATCATAGGTCCCATAAAAAACAAAATCCCTCTTTATTTTTATGCTGAAAATTTTGATATTTTATTTCTACCAAAACAAACACAATCCACTTTCATAGATAAGGCTAGAGCTTCAAATAGAAGTTTAATTCAAGCAAGAGATCAATCTTTAGTCTTTATCCTTTGTCCTATGTACATACATGAAAATTGAAAGAAAAAGGGTATATGGAAATGTGATATCAATAACAAAAGAATATAGATAAGAACAATGGCTTCCTTTTCCAAGCACAAAGATATTCCTATTTTTCATTTACAATTTTCTTTTATCATCTTTTAGGATGAAAACCAATGAGATATGCTTTTCTTATTCATAACACACGCGTTTTTTAAGTGAAACACATAGATTGAGAAGTCCCTATCTATCTTGTGAAGGAGTAGCACCGTTTTATTCATGTGCCTAAATTGGACATTGGTCAAAGAATCTTGAAGAAGATGTGAATGGCCCAACATGAAGGAAAGGATAAGGGAGAGATTTGAGCTAGAAGAAGCATCCATATCTGTTGCAAACGTGTCTACCATATACTTATTTATTTGTTAGGTGAGGCGGTTTGGGTACACCACACCAATCATGAAAAATAATTCATTCATATAACACCAATTTAATATAAACATTGCTATATATCTTCTGCTAAAATATTTATGTATTGGACCCTCTCAAAGTTCATTGTCATATATAGTTGACACATTCTCTAGATCAATTAAAAATCACAATTTTTCCTTATGCAAGTTTAATGGGGGTGTTCCCCAATTGAAGCATAGTTTATAGAATTATAAAAAATGTAAATTTAAAAAGTATATTAAACATTTATCTATATCCATATAAAAAAATATAACTCAATTATCATAAGGATTGGATAGTATTAATGTAATTCTTTTATACTATTCTTCAATTATTGATCATTATATAATTAAAATACTTATTTTAAAATTATATTTAAAATAATTTTTTATTTATTGAAAGTGAAATTTTTTTTTATGATGGAATATATTAAATTAAAATTTTAAAAAATTCCTTTCAAATTATTAGAGGTGAGATATATACTTGTCACTCTTTTTAAGGTTATAACGAATCCTTCAAAATTCCCAATGTGGAAGTCAATTTTTAGGGAATCAAAGAAATACAAGTTAGGGGTAGGGGTAGGGGACAAGAGAATAATACATTTTTAAATCATATAATTTTAGTAGGAGTTTACCATTTTAATTTATATTTATAGTAAATTTTATTTAAATTTAAAAATACTTATACAATATACAAATAATATACTAACAAGAAAATAAATTTTATCAATTCATTTTTTAAATTTAAAAGTATTATAAAATAGTATAATTTATAAGATAATTACTTTATCTCATTGTTTTATTTTACTGTATAATATATTATTTAAAATATAAATAAATATCTATTAATATATTATATGTTTATAAGTATTATATATAATTATTAAAATAATATCACATAATTTAATAATTATATTAATATAATTAAATTTATAAAAATTATGATCTTATGCAAATTCACACTTAGAACTATTAATCATATCACATTTTAATATAAACAAATTAAACCTATATTATATAAGAGAAAAAAGTGAGAGGAGGCTGGACTCACCTTTCCCCCCTGAATCCGTACGTTCTACAAATTTCATGCTCATCAATGATTTTTTATTTCCATAATGTATTCAGAGTATGCATCATAAATTTAATTTTGATATACTATTAATCTTGATGTAATTTAGTTCTTTTAAAACTAGATCCAAATCTTGAGTATGGTAACAAGACCTTACTTTGCAAGAAGGTCTTTTTAGTCAATAGTGAAGTATTTGCAATGACATACTAACACCACCCAAGTCAATATAAATTTTGGTAAAATAATAATATATTAAATATGGTGTATTTAAAAAATATTTAAATGTTCTTTATATAGAAATTAGATGCACGTGATTTAGATATGAAGATAGAGAACATCATCATAAGGCATATTCTATGTAACACAAGAGTTTCTAACCACTGAATATTCTAAATTTTGTAGTATAAATAGTGAGTCATAGGTATTGATTCTAAGTTTTAGGTTGTATAAAATGTGTGCTTGTTATCTCAACACTTTAGATCTTGAACAAGAGTTGACCTAAATACTTGGTCAATAATGTTACTAAGGATGAGTGTGAATGTGGATTGGATTCAAGCCCATTTGGGTTATTGATTGAACGCTGGTGAAAAAAAAATCTTCACATTCTCCATGCATTTCAATTAAATTCTTCTTAATATATGGAGATAAAAAAATATAAATTTTAAGTAAATGTTATCTAATAAGGTTTGAAACATTTAACCAAATAGGTAATATTTATAATTCTATAAAAAATTATATCATACATTTACAATAACTAAACCCTTTTTATTAGAAATTGGTTATATACATCAAATAATATAATAGTATTTTAATATAAATCATAACCAAATCATACATTAACACATTTCAATAATAAATGAGAGAAAAAATTGTACCTTTTTTTTTTCTTTTATGCTAACTGAATTTTTTTTAGGTAACTACTTCAAAACCTAGTAATAAACAGAATTAAAAGGAGGTATCCATCCAGCATCAAAGATAAAGTAGTAAATTAAACAATAAAAGAAACAAGGAGAAAGAAAATATGATCATCATTAATATTTTTTTATAAATTGGACCCTTTCCTGAATATTTCTTCTCTAATCCTCTTCTATCTTGTCTAAAGTCTATTCTTTCCTTTTTTATATATATTATAAATATTAGATCTAACTATTAAAAAAATTAAATTATTAATTCAATAGTTGAAAGGAGATATTAGAGAGGTTTCATGAGATAGGATTCAATTTTTTTTTATGCTTAAAGCAAATTTTCAAATATTGAAAACGATTATTTGCTAAAGCTTATAATGTGGATCATAATTATATGGATACCTAAAATAAACCAGGTGTTAACAGAAAAGGATTTAAAGATGGATCAAACTCCCGTTGAATAAAGCCCCATATCCTAGAATCTTTGATTGAACTCAAGGATTGATATTAAATCAATTCTGACAATTATTTTTCCTTTTGTTCTCTGAATCTCCACCATTTATTGTAAGTAAAACAATATGAACTATAATTACACCGTAAGCCAGAACATGTTTAGTATGAAAAAATGGTTGTAATTTTAATATATCATTAGTATGAAATCATTAATTAATTAAAAATTATCTTAGATATAAAATTTTAAATAATTACTATAAAAATTAATAAATTGTTTTATTTTTTAATTATTTTCTATATAAATCTTTAAAAATACAAAATAAGTTTTTTTTAATCTAAATTAGAAATATTTTTCAGTGAAGATAATCTTACTCAAATTAAGTAGGATCATCCAATACCATAAACAATAAACCTTTCCATCTAAATATTTATATAATCCAAACTTTGAATTCAAAATCACTAATTAAACTGAATAACCTATACCACTTGACCACACATTTAATAGTATATAAAGTAACATACCATAATATTTGTAAAATTAAAAAAAATAAAAAATTCTCACATCAAAGAACACACCCATTGATGTTATTTGAAAGAGTTGAAGATGGAGTGAGCAAATGTGAAAATGGTGTAATCCACATTGCCCTGTAACTTAAGGAATATCTTGATAAATCTAAAAAATAAAATAGTATCATATGTCACCCTTAATGGAAAAAAAGTAAGAGGTGGTTATTCTTCTAGTACAACTCACATATCCATATTAGGGAGAAAGAATCTTATGATTGAGAGGTTGGTTTTTGCAAGAACTGGGATTTAGGTCCTATCAATGCTCACCACAACTCTCCATCTCTCTACTCTACCCTAATGTGTTTGTGTTGCCAAGAAATTGAACATGTCATCACTCTTGAACGGTTTGTGTTATGTCCCTCTCTTCTTACGCGGTTTGTTTTGGGCCTAGTGCTACAATGCCCACGGTTTTGATATTCCACTCAAAATCAAAGGATGGTCCCTAAGACATGAGCCCACAAGATGTTCTGATCAATGCCATGTGCTGTAATCTCAACAGTGTTTTCAGTACCCTTTTATTTATTTTTTTTGAAAAAATTTCTTCTCATGGTAAGTGTTTCAATTTTGAGATATTTCCAAGATCAAATGCTAGTAAATAGGACCTTTTGTTCACCATTTTCCTCCCCCAATAAAAAATCTTACCTGTCAGAAATCAAGTATATTAAAGCTTTTCTATATAATATTTTGTATCATAATTTTGATTACAATTGAAAAGAACTTAGAAAAGTTGCAAGCATAATAACTATTTCAAACACTTCACTATTAGATTATTAATAAGTCACCATTGTTAACAAAAACAGATGTCATTGACTAAAAAAAATACTTACATGAGTATTGAAACAAAAGGGGTATAAATACTACCCTATAATCTATGAAGCATTTTGATTGATTAATAACCTTATAGTAGCAAAATAAAAGGAAAGAAGAAAGAAGAGAAAAACAAATTATACTATATATTGTAACCCCCCATTTTGTATAGACAATTGCCCTAGCATTATGAGGCTGCAATTCTCTCAAAATGTCCAAGCCTATTATCAGCCAACCTTGATCCATAAATTGATTTCTTGTACTCAAACCATGTAAACTCTTTGTACAAGCTTTCTTTTCCTTTCATGAGAGAAGGCAATGGTGCTATTTTCTCACTCAGGGGTGGGCCACCAAAGTAAATCATTGAAAGCCTGGATTTGAACCCATTTGCCAAAACTCTGTGCCTCACACTCCGGAACCGTCCATTAGTCATAACCTATGTCCATGCACCGACCAATACCAAGTACAAAAAGAAAAAAAACACACAAAACACACGTTAGAGTACTACTCAGTAACAAAGTAATCAATATGCATATTAAAATCATAAGACCAACCCCATTTGAATAAAATATTATTATGCATACTGACATAACGTGAAAGCAAAAAGTTTTTGCTTCTCTTTTTTAATTATTTTTTATTTTTTGAATTATTTTTTTAATGGGGTTTTGGAAAGGAGAGGGAGTTGAATGAATGACCAAATGTAAATGTAATAATTAACAAGTCAACAAAAATTTCAAACACACATTTTCAAAAAGCTACTAAAAGGAGATGAGATGATTGTATATTTTTTTTTTACTTATCCATAGAAATAGGAAACACAAAGAAAAAAAAAATGGGAATATGGGAATTTTCTTAATTCACTTTGGTATCTACCAAATAGATGCTTTGTGTTGTACCTGTAGGGAATCACCAACATTGATGAAGAAGGAGCTATGATCAGGTGGGACAGCAATCCAGCTCCCATCTCTAAGAGAAATCTGAAGGCCTGAAGTGTTGTTGGACCTTAGAAGAGAAATGATTTGTGGGTCAGTGTGTTCTCCAAACCCAATCAAGTTCTCACCCTTCACTGCAAGTTCAGGGCAAGCAGGGTAGTGATTCACCCTGAAAACAGAGTCACTCTGTTTATCCATCACAAGCTTGCTAAACACATTCTTTGGTTGAATCTTCAACCCTTCAGCCATCAACTCAAGAATCTCACATGCCATTCTCTTCACTGAAGACATATAGATTTTCAAAGCACACCTGCCATAGCAACCAACAACAAGAGAATATTATATTAATCATTTTTTACCACAACTCATTTTTCTTTTTTACATATAAGTTAAGATTTGTTCTGTTTCTGTTCTGTTTTTATTTGGTACCTGAATTTCTCAGGGTTTTGGCCACAAACAGAGAAAGTGTGTTCTTGATTGGTTGTGAGAAGAAGGTACTCAACCCAACCAACATCACCATTGTGTCCAATACTCTTGCTACCATACCCAAATGGATTGGGGGGTCCTGCTTTTTCCTTCTCAATGTGTGGCATAGAGAAGAACTTGAGGGCTTCAGACTCCAATTGGGATATAGCTTCCATGGGGACACCATGGTTGATGACTTTGAAGAATCCAAGCTCCTCACAAGCCTTCACTATGAGGTTCTTTGCATCAGGTTTGGATAGGTCCACTATAGGGATTTGTGGAGAGAATGTGGTTGACATGCAGGTCTTGATATAGGAGTATTGTTCAGTTGTTGCTTTGGACAACAGCACCATTTTTCTTGCTGCTTGCTCTGCCGTTGTTCTGTTTTGAAGGGTTAACAATTGAAGTGAATGGAAGAAGCAGGGGAAGGGAAACAGAGTACAAGTTTGAAGAGTTTTTGTTTTTGGAGAGTCAATGAATGAATGAAAGAGAGCAAAGTTGATAAGGCTTCAAGCAAAGGGTGCCTGTGAGAAAAACGGTTGGGTTCTTGGCTATTTATACCCAAAGATTGGTGGGGCATGGAAAAAGAAAGAGAGAGAGGGATAAGAAAGCAGGGTGATTCAATGTCTAATTTTGAAATAAGAGGAGTTTACAAGTAATAATTTTATAGGAAATAAGAGATTTTTTTTTTATATTTATATTAGCTTATTCCATTTTGAAGTGCCAACATTTTTCTTTTGTATAGGGTATGGCCATCACAATCCTGCTGAAATAGCAACTCAGTCATCACCTACCTAAGCATTATTTACTTAGATTTCCTTCCACTAAAATATACATAACAACTTTATCATATTGAAAGGATGTAGTCACATCAATGACTTTCATTTTATAAGGTGTTCATCAGGTTTTTCATTTTTCTTCTTCTTGTTATTATTTGTAGTAGTAATATTAACATTAGTATTAATATTTAAAAATTTATTTTTTTGCTATTTTTTTAGACTACAAATGATATAAAAAGAAATAAGTATGGGATCAAATTGATAATATGATAGAAAAATAGAAAAAAAAAATGTGATATGAATTATAGTATAAATTAATACAATAAATAATAATAATTATTATTATTTGATGTTCACATTGCAGCTTGGTGCTCATAGGAAACAAGTGGGAATGGCATATTATGATGGTAACTTTAAAAAACAGCAATGGTAAAATTTAATGAGGATGAAGTAGCATGCATGCATCTACTCATATTTGAAGCAGTTCAGTGTATGATTTTGCATCATGGACTTGAGTCATAACTCATAACCATATAATATGCATGGAAACATTCTAAGTGTAGTAAAAAGCAAGGACATTGGTATAATTTTTCAATGCTATTATTATTGAGCTATATTCCCTTAAACATTCACCCAAGAAACTATATTCCTCCTTATCAAAATCCATGTTTCGGGTTTCCCAATACAATGTGCTAGATTTGTTCATGTTGTTCCATGTTTTGACTCATTTGGTCCTTTCACACCCATTCTATGTGCCTGTCATCCTCTTATGCAATTGTCTCCTAATATACTTTCTAAATCTTTTCTGTCCTACTCTTCTTCATCACCTCACAACACAGACAACTAGTAAGCAATATCAATCAAATTAACACAAAACATAGGTCTTCTATCTTATATTAAAGTATTATTTTAATAACTTGTGCAATAAACACCAACATTAATAATCAATGTTAATTTTTTAGATAAAACTTTAAATTTAATTGAGGAACAATATTTAAAACAAAAACATAAATGTTATATTTAAATTTTCTAGTAAAATTAAAATCTCTCTTCAATTTTAATGTTTGTGAACAATGAACATGCAGAGAAAAAATTACCTACAAGAATAATTTCTGTCTTGAGAAATAATCTCACCCCCAAAGTGGAAAAATCTTATAAAATCGAAGAAAAAAATCTTCACTAATTCGATTTTTCATTCCCTGCTTTTCTTTCCATTTCACAAAACAACTAATTTCGTACTTACATGAAACAGGAGAGACCCACTTTGCAACACTAATCTCCTTCATTTATAACTTGGTTCTGTCAACAAACAAAGAATATATGACTAGAAAAATCTATAACTAATATATTGAAAAAAAAATCTTATAACCCTTTTACATGTGAAATAACTAAAATTAAACATGTTGGTACACTCCATTATAAATAAACTTTTTAAAAGTATTCTCTCTCTCTCTCTCTCTCTTTTATTTTTACTAAAATACAAGTATCTATAACTGATGCAGGTAATCATGTTTGGATTGAATAAAAATATTATAAATAATAACATATGTTAAAAAAATAAATTTAGTAGATAAAATTATATTTTAAATATTCTTACAATTGGCTTTATAACTATTTAAACTTTTCATTTTATCTTCTAGAATTCTAAAGCTGATAGTAAAGTTTTAAACTAGCTGCTAATAGAAAAAATATTCTTCCATTTAAATCACACTTAAATTCACTTATCTACATTTCAATTTCTTTTGACAATTAATTATCAAAACAAAGTCATAATTAATGGTATAAAAATTGTGATTAAGTCAGTTATTTATATAATAAATAATTAATTATATATTTTTAATAATTAATTATGTTTTTTTATAATGTCAACCATGAATAAATGAATAAGTTTACTGTTTATACATGGAATAATCAGAATTATTGCTAATAATATTGAGCATCATGTAAAGAGAAGAATTAATCTTAAAAGGTTGATCCATACTAAAATAAATTAAAATATTAATTTCTTAAAATAAAGGAGAGTAATTTATTCAATAAAAGTGTTATTATTGTTGAGTAACATAAATTACAGGAAATGAATTTTGATTATGTGATTCCAATTTAAGTGAAGAAACATCTAAATTAGCAATTTGGAAGAAGTCCTTAATGATAAGTGGGGGAAAGGATCAGAGTATGTTGAAGTGTGAAATTGAAAATTGCAAACAACATTGATAATTTAATATGAAGATGAACAACTATTTTGATTCTTTGAAAAGAAATAAAAAAGTAGAAACATTCCTCTGAGTCACCCAAATGTCACCATGCCGGTTCTGAACAATATGAACATTGAATTCATCCATTTGAGTTGAGCATCTCGAATTACATCCTATATCTTTGTTTCCTCAACACGTGCAAAGGAATATATAATATCTCTAACCAACCATTTCTTTTTCTTTTTCTTTAATTTATTATTAAATATAGCTTCAGATCACAATGCATTTTACTCCATGTTTTCGTTAAGAAGCTCTCAGAAGCTACCTTGTCGGGAATCACTTCTTCAGCACAAATAATCCATATCAAATTCCTACAAAAAATTCACTCTCCTATTATTGCTCTTATTTTTTAATTAAGTCATTTCTCAAATATGTCACTTTTTATTACATCAATCGTTAAAATATAATTTTAATTTTAATTGAATAATAATATAAAATATACTTATAGTATTGTGCATCAATTTTGTAAAAAATATTATTAATGTGTTTTTCTGTTAGTTTATTTTGTACATTAAATAATTTTTTTTTTCTAAAAGGAGGTTTTCTTTAATTAATATTTTGGGAAGTCAAGAGTCGAAATGGAACTGAGCCAAACTAAGTTAATTAAAGTTATATAAATTGAACCTATCTTGTATTTACTCTAATTTTAAAATTGAAGTTTAACTTATTTACATAAAAATATATACATTTTTTAGATATATAACTTGCAAGCTTATTCAAAAACCTCTTTATAGTAAAATATTTAAAATAAGTAAAAATAACATTAAAAAGATTAGTAAATTAAATTTATATATGAATTAATAAATTAATTTTTTAAATAAACCAATAAATTATAATATTAAAAAAGTTACCATAAAATTTTAATATAAAAATAATATTATATATTATAGGTTTACCCATTATTATTATTATTATTATTATTATTATTATTACATCATCATTATCATATTAAAAAAATTAATGACAAATTATGATTGTTTTTAACTAAATATATACTTTTTTAGAAAAAATTATACTAACTTAAAATCTCCAATTCTTACAAACCTAGCTTAATAACGAATATTTTTTTAATTAATTAAAAACCAAATATGCTTATTGACTTGAATCAAATAACCACTAATAGAAACTGACGAAGTCAATCAAAAAAACATAAAATGTAAACGAATCATTTTTTTTATAAATACTATAAACTGACTATAATGTTGAAGAGAAAGAATAACAAAAATGAATGATGTTTAATTATCGGAAGAAGATAACCAAAATCTTAACATGAAAGTGATTACTAGATAGAATAAATAGAAATCACGAACTTATCTATCGATCACGTCATTCTTAAAATATAAGAGAGAAAAAAATTGGCACAAGCTATGAGTTAATTTTGTAAGAATCAAATGTGTAATAAAAATAGAAGAATGATTATTGTAATTATAAAGAAGAATAATCACGTTGAATTTGGAAAAAGAAAAGAAAAAAATTATATTTTTCATATATTTTAAATAAGATGTACAGAACAATAAAAAAAAGATAATATAATACAATAATTTAAAATAAAAATGATTAAAATGTAAATTTATTAATTGTGTAAGAAGAAAAAGTAAAAGAAAAGGAGTGAGGTGTGATTGAATATGAAATTAAAGAAGAGCAGAGTGGCAGTGACCCGCAGCAGACGGAGTCTAAATATTGGAAAGATCTTTCTTTGTTGGGGTCCTCCCATGACTCACTCTCTGTGGGGACCATATATACCATTTTTATTATTAATTAAATAATTTAAAAATATATTTTATTTTTATTTTTATTTTATTTATGATTGTAAAATTATATTTTTAAAAAATAAAATATTATTTATTTTATTTTATTTTCATGCAATCCAATTCTACATTGACTTCCTTTCCAAGATCTGTAAGACATTCTCCATTCTACATCTGTCTCTCTTCCATATCAACCATGGGGGACCATTTTTCATTATCTATTTAATTCAAATGTTACTTACTACCTTTCTAAATCATTTCTTTTCTTTTTCTTTATTAACATTAAATTGATTAATTTATTTATTTATTTATTTATTAATCACTCCATGATACAACCTGTTTGTTTGGCATCGCTTTCATGATGGAGGGGGAAAAATTGTTTTCCACACTAGATTTGAAAATTTTTAGCATTTTAAAAGTATTACAGTGATTGATCTTGATCGGAGAGAAGTGTGTTACAAGGAGTTAGAAATTAATTTAGAGGTTATGATATTAGTGGGATTGATTTGTAATTAATTCCATTCTCTCTAATATATATATATAGAGTTATCAAAATGGACTACTTGGCATGTATTATTGGTGCAGTTCGTTTCAAGTTTTGATTTTTCTAAGGAGGATTAAAATATTCATTTTTTTTATTCAAATTATAAAATAAAAGATCAACCTTAACATTTTACATTTAAATAAACTTATTCAATCTAAACCCATAAGAAAAAAAAAAGGGTCTTAATCGATTGAATCAAACTAATTCAAAATTAATTTAAATCTGAAATTTAAAATGTAAACTCTATATTTTAATAAATTTAATTAAGCCAACTTGGTCAAACTAACCCATTTTACTAATTCTACCTACATACATATCATACTATACTTCAATTGTAATTAAATTTTCTCATTTTATCAATTACGCACTTTCTAAATCTAAATATTTAGAGTTATTAATATTTTGGTCTTTGATTTATTTAATTTTTATAAATAAACTTTTTACTTAAAAAACTTTTCATTAATCCTTATTTTTCACCATCATATTTTAAATTTATCCTTGATATTATTTGCAAGGAAACTAATTTATATTATTTTAAATAAGTAAAAAAATTAATTTATATAATTTTAAAAGTAAAAAACTAATTTATATTATATTAAAAAGTTAAAAGTAAATTTATAAAATTAAATTAAAGACTAAAATACTAATAAAGTCAAATATTTAACTTTTCTCACCAAATATGAGATTCATTAGATAATTTATATTTAAAAATTAGGTTTATTTTATCCTACAAATAAAATTAATTATTATTAAATCGTTTTCAAAATATTATTTTAAAATTTAAATAAATTATTTTAACCTCAATCATTTCTCAAAAATTACTTTCACCAAACTTCAAAGCAATCCAATCCTTAGTTAAGGGGGATGGATAATTATCACATTGTACGTTTCTAAATTATATAACTCTAAAAGAAAAAGTGAAACTTGAACGTAATTCACACTAATAAGTATTGCTATAATTATATTATTATTATTTTTTTCATTTGTTCCGTGTACGAATAGATATTATGGCTAATATATAAAATTCAGAAAAATGGGGAAATTTTGGTCATAAATGAAAAAGACAGTCAGCGATGTCAATTGGGTTAAATCCAGTGGTGGGGGCACTCACCAGCCATGAAAGAAGCTTGAGGTTGAGATTGAGAGGGACAGACACATTTAAAAATTAGAATTATCAAATAGGATTTGCATATCTTTCATACTAAAATGTTCTTCCCGGGTGTCAATTTTTGGCTCAAAGGAGTCATCAAAATAGTGATTACAAATGCACAAAGTTTATTTTAATATTATTATACATTTTAATTAATTTCTCCAATATTAAATATTTATCATTTATTTTTTTGTCAAAAGTATATATTATTAATCAAAAGATATTTATATTAGTTTGAGTGGTACATACATGATATTTTTTTTAAAAATTGTTTAAATTTTATATAGAAATTTTTTTTACTAAAAAAAATAATATATATCATCATATTATAAAGGAAGTTGAAATGTATAGTAACATTCATCTCCTTATACCTCTTTATTTTATGGTTAAAGATTTGTAAAAAATAAAAAATAAAAATCCTCAACCGTTGAAAAAGAAAATATAGAAAAGCGAAAATTGATGTCCATATGTAACCTTAACATTTTTGTATTATAAATGTTCTTAATATTTGTAATTTGTGAAAAAAAATATTAGTTTATATTTTCATTTCATTTGTTCATTAGATAAGTTAATTTGTGGTTTAAACTATGGTTCAAAATTAACCTACTTATGGCTCATTAAATATCTTTTAATAATTATTTCATAATATATTTTTTTTAAATTAAGACATATATTACAAGTTATAACAAAAAGATAGACATTTATGATTGTTTCAATAATAGTTGACAATCATTGAAAAATCATGTATGAAACATGGAATTCCATGATTGGTATTAATATATAAAAGCAAAGCAAAATAACACCAAAGCATAACAATAGGCTAAAGTTTGAATACCACACAAGAATATGAAACCTCAAAGGGCTCCATAAAACTTCATTACTAGAAGCCATAATTAGGCTAGCTAGCTAGCCAAGTGGAAAGTGACAACATTAACATCTCGCGATGATTGTAGAAGGTCTTGCACGGACACCATATAGCCACCCACACCTTCAAATTAATTATATGCTGCACATGAAAGAATGATCGGTTTCACTTTCGTTATGTCCAAGATGCTAAATTCAATACAGTGGGGTTAGGAATTTCAATTAATTGGACAAAAATATATATAAATAATGGTCACTTTCATAAAATGTCTTTGTTTCAATGGTACCATTAATTTCTCGTATATTAAAAAAATTACTCATTGTGATTAATTAATTAATTAAGAACATTAATTAGTTGTTACAATTATATGAAGTTGGAACGTTAAAACAATTGAGGGATAACGATAGATATTCATGCTTTGCATTATTGGTAATTAGTCTCCATGCATGTGTATAGTATGTGTGAGAACTCAATTATGGTTGAAACCGAACATTAAAAATAATTGACTAGTTTTTATAACTTTGACAATATTGCATTGTTAATCGAGTTTAGTCCATATTTTTCACATGAAAAGTCAGAAATCTATTAATAATGGAAGATGAGAAGATCAAGAATCTACGTAGGATGGTTGAAAGGGGCCTTCGTTATGTGACTAAAAGTTTAGAAAAAGTAGAAGTTGTCTCATTTCAAAATTAGGGCAAGTGACATGCCTCAACGTAAATATTTATTGTGATACTAACAAATAACCTACCTACCAATGATTGAGCTCTGACAAATAACTAACTTGAGATTCTTTTATTAATGTTGTTCGATCCTACAAGAACTAATACCATCATATTTTCCTATTAAATGTAATGGGATTTTCATGTTGAAAATAGTCCATTGAACTAATTTATTTAATTTTTATTTTTTTTTTGTCAAAGATGTCGGTATTTAGAGATACTATATTAATAGTTGTTTGGCTTTTTAATCTTTCACACCTACCAAATAGATATATTAAAATTATAATTAATCTAATAGTTTGAGTTGCATAATGTTATTATACACAATTGATAAAGCTTAATTTGAATGTACTAAAACTATAATAGTCATCAAATAAAAAATACGTGTATCATTTAGGCCATTTGGTTTGATAAACATGTATAATACAAATAAATTAATTTTTTTTTCTGGAGATTAGTACCAATATGTTCAATTTTAATAAAAGTATGATATTTATCTTTTAAACTTCAAAGATTTTTATTTTAATTTATATTTTTTTAATTAATTCAACAATTATTTTTTAATCCACCACAAATACATATATGTTTTAAGATTTAAAATGTTTTCATTAACAGCTGTTTTAAATTACTATATTCTATTATCTAAATTATACTTAAGAAATATTAACAAAAAATAGAAAACACAATTTAGATTTTAGTATTGATTAATTAATTGGTAATGATAATAAATGTTGTCTATTTAGGAGATCTGGGATATATGGTGCCGTGTCCAGACGAGCCTCACAAAAATAATAAGCAAATTATGTTATGTAAATAATTAGATTTTTAAGTTGGGAATATTATTTTGAAGGGAAAAAAATCATTTAATTTCACCTGATTGATTTTACCGCAATGCCATTCAATAATTTTGGCTTAAAGTATAAATTAATTTAATTCAGTCTCTAAACTAAATCAACTTAGATTTTATTTTAAATTTTCTCATTTTTAATTGCTACTAATATTTTTTTGATATATACTAAAAATATTTTCTTATAAACAGTCAAAGATTAATTTTTTCAGAACATAAAAATGTCAAAGTAAATTTTATTTTCTCCAACAAAATATTTTTCATATTTATGATAGGAGTTGAATTCCTGTATTTTTAATTAAAATATTTATATATATATATATATATATATATATATATACTGACTAAAAATAAGCATACAGTTTTATTAAAATAAAAAATATATAATTTCAAATCAACATATCAAAATATAAAATAAATACACATTCACTAAAAGATATCAAAATATAATATATATATATATAATAATAATAATAATAAACTGAATTAATTACTTTAAAACATCCAAATACTAATTTTACATGTCTCTAAATTAGGTAAAGGAAATTAAGTTCGATCTTTAGGTAAAACAAAAAAAATGTAATAGAGAAATTAAAAATTTTACAGTTTATTTTACGACTAAAATAGAAAACAAAAAAAAAATATTAAATAAATATGTAAAATAATAAAATAATAATAATTTAGAAAAAAGAAGAATCAATTTATACTGATACCAATTATATCAAATATTAAATCATTCAATAACTATATAAAATATAATTTTTTGTTAATTTAGCTGTTAGATTAAAAATTTATTATAAAGATTATATATGTAAAATTTTAAATTAATTAAAAAATATTTAATATTTAAATTATATATTAAAATAAATTTAATATATTTTTAAAATAAATTTGTAATTTAACAATTAAATTAATAAAAATAATATTTTACATAAAATTATTAGTAATAAAATATTTTAATAATAATCCTTGTCTATTATGAAAAAATGTAACTCTTAACAAATGATCATATTGTAGGATATATATATATATATATATATATTGAATAGTTTGACATGCAAAAGTAGGATTGGATGGGTACTTAAAAACAGAGAGAAAGGAATCGCAGCGTGTAAAGAAACGAAAGGTCAGAGGATGAGCCTGCATGTGAAGACACGTGGCAGTATTTTATTGGTAGGTTAAGGATGTCGGTCACAGTCAATTGAACTCGTTCTCTATTATTGCGCGGGAAGGGAATGAGTAGAAGTAGTTATGGTGTCATATGCAAGCCAGGTTGGCCAACAATGCCACCCTCACAATCACACACCAAACCTAATCACACATAATTTTTTTTTTCAACTTCGTAATAAATTCACATCAACACTATTTTTATCATTTTTTTTTACCGTAAATGTTATGTTATTTGAAATTTTTTGTTCTAACGATTTTAGATAGAATACCTCATTTTTGCAAGGATGCTAAATTGGTGATTGATAAAAAGATTGAAAAAAGTATAGATGATTCAGAGATTTTTTTTTCGTGTAAATATAATTAATATGATGTATTTAGATACACAAAAATAGAAAATTGTTTAAAAAATGAGCAGCTTAATATTGTCAAAATTAGTTTCTCTTTTATTAGTATGTTGATCTTGTTCAATGGTTGAAAGGCTGCTAAATTATACTTCCTTAATAAAAGAATGGTTTGTTGATAAAAAAAATTGTAATTAATAAATATTATGTTATGTATGGTAATATTTATATGAATTTAATTTAAATTTATTAATAATATAAATATTTTTATATGGTTATTTAATAAATAATTAATTTACTTTTAAAAATTGTTAAAATTAATTAATTTAATATTTTTTACTAGATATAAAATTTAAAAATTCATCTGTTATATAATATTAATATAATGATCATCTATATTAAATTTAAAAAAAATTAAAAAAGTGTAATTTTATGTTTAATATTTATTTATAGTTTAAAAGATATAGTATATGTTAAATTGATATTATTTGATGAAATATTAAATTTTATAAATTTAATTTATATAATTAAATTTTTTATTTGAAAATTGAGTTTATTAAATTCGCATCTTATAAAAATTATTAAATGTAATAATTTTAATTTAAATTATTTGTAGAGTAGGTTCATTGTTTCTCATTATTAAAGATAAAAATAAATTAAAAGAAATATATAACTTGATTTATTTAAAATTTTATTTAATTGTATAAACTTTTTTTATCAAAAAAAAAATAATATTATTGACATATAAGAAGTATTCAAACTCATATATATTAAGATTTACTTTTATGACTACGTTTTAGTTGACAAAGACACCAATCAGAAAAGAAATACACATTTGCTATGCAGCATCTAATCTTAAACCAGTACCAAGCATAGACTTTAACCTATTTAGTAACTCAATCATGATTTAGCTAGTAGTTTTGAACATAGTCATGTTCCTATTTAACCAAATTTTCCACGCTACTGAGCACCAGATTAACATCATTAATTTTTTTTAAAATTTATTAAATAGATAAACTCATATTTATTAAAAAAATATTTTAAATAAATAAGTTAGATTTAAATTTATAAAAAATTTAATAATTCTATTTAAAAATTTATTTATTATAATATATTATATTTATATAATTTATTTTATTAGAAGATTTTAAATCCACAAATTTTTAAATTATTTATATATTTATATTTTAAATATATTTATTAACCTTATTATATTATAAACTTTTAAATATATTTTTAGATTAATAAATCAGATCTTTATTAAAAAAATCTATAAATCTATGACAAATAAGAAACTTTCAAACTTAAATTTTAAAATTTTAAAATAAGTTAAACCTAAACATATAAAGTTTAACCTAATCTGATATATTTTTACCTTTATTCATTATTCAATCATAAATTATTATATTATTAAATTAAATAATATAATTATTTTAAAAATTATATGTACCATATTTTTTAATTAGTTATGCAATATAAAAAATTATACTAATAATATATAAAAAATAACCTTTATTTACATTGTCAAAAATTAGTCCATTCAAATATTTCTACAAAATTGGTCTCAAGTCGAAATAATAATTCCATTTTGTTGACTAACAACATGAGCCATTGTCAAACACTAAAAATCAAAATTGTATTAGTGCTGTCAACCTAGATGTTTCAGGGATACCCTTGTACTCAATTTAATAAAATATTTCATTTGCCGTCAAGTAAATTGTATTAGATTTCTTTGAATTAGAAAACTACTAGCAAATCTCAATAGACAAGTTAATATATATATATATATATATATATATATATATATATATATATATATATATATATATATATATATATATATATATATATAGTATCTGTCTACTTCATGGTTAATACACACTCATCATATGTACGTGTAAGATAAGACTTATTCACTTTCTTCTTTTTCCCAAGTAAGTATAATATTACCTCACTTTACCCACATGCTTTAGTGAATATTTGAATTATATCTTGTTTGGAATATGGTAAATTTAGACGAAACCCACGGCTAATTGCTCCAATGTGATCTCCAATCCACATCACTCTAATGTGAGTACATTGTATTTGCATTAGGAATCACATATTGTGGATGTCAAATTAAATTAGCTAGGCATGGTGCCCACAAATTAATAGACCTATAGCTTCCTTATAAATGGAATCACGAAGAGCAAGTAATGCGACATCACTAAGCTGGACTTAATTATCTAATCACATTCTTCTATTTATAGTACTTAATGTCATATATGAAGTGTCCGTGAATCTTAATTTGCAATATATTAATTAATTATTCTTTCTGTTCTTGCTAATTTTTAAGAATATGATTATAGGAAGAGAAAAGTGGATGATGTAGATAATAGAAAATAAGAATCTTTGGGATGGATGCATGGTACGCCATCTCAATAATTATTAGGGCACGTAAGAACTCATCCACTAGCAGCTAGTTGGTTGCATTATTGGTTTCAACTTTGATGCTGACCTTTATTCAACGACCTTTTTAATTTCTCTTTCACAAATCCTATTCTGAGGAAGAAAGAAGAATTTTCTATGGTCCCAATAACCAAGTTTGCTATGTACGAATTGTCCCATATTTGCCACATTCAAGCACACACCTCTAGGCCTATAGCCATGGTAAGTAATGTCCACCAATCACCCTTCCAATCCTATTTTCAGAATCTATACTTCTTAGTATAAAATATATCATTTATTTATATATTTTTTTATTTAATAATTAATTTTATTTTAAAATAAAAAATATATTTTTTAAAAATGTATCCTTAGATAATTTTTTATTTTTTATTATAGATATATATGGTTATAAAATCTTCTTAAATTTAAATAAAATTAATTTAATTTTGATATATTGATAGTTAATATAAAATTTTATATTATTAATTAATTAAAATATACTTAAAATTTGATTTTTAATTTAACTATTATATATTTTAATCATTTTTAATGATACATATTATGATTGATTAGCTGATAGTAATTTTATACAACTTCTTATATTGTGATCAGTGCCTTTTCCATAATAATTAATGAACACGTAGACTGGCCTATTCATCTCTAGTTCCTATAATAAGAGCTTTCCAAAGGTCAAAAGTTTTCCCTTCATGATTCATCATTCATTTTAAGTCCTAATCACTTATATGTTAATTATTTTCCTTCCCGATCTCTCGTACTGTACTATATATTCTCACCCTCCTAATAATTCTTACACATGAACATAGTGTTAATTTATATACACATCTAAAAATAAAGATAATATTAAAATAAATTATTTTTTTAATCTCATATGTATGTATGAAATTTTAACACTTGTATCATGGATGAAATATCTCTAAATTTTTTAAATAAAAACTCAATTTTCTGATAAGAAAATAAAAAATATTAATCTTTATATTAAAATTTAATTTTAAATATTTAAATGTGATAATTTTTTATTAAATTTTTGTTTATTATTTTAAAAATATTTAAATATAATAAATGTTTATTTTTAACTAAGCATATCATTTTTAAATGTTTAAAATTAATCCTGAAAAATAAAAACCAAAATTTAATTATTGTAAAAAATATTTAAACTAATATATAAATATGGACACATAAACATAATTAGATTTTTATTTGATACAGTGAACATTTCTAAATATATAAATATGGATACATAAACATAATGCAGTGAACATTTCTAAATATAAAAAGTTAAATGAAGTAAAAATAAAAAATAAAAATGCAGAAACCAAAAAATTAAGCAATTACTAGATGATATACAATTTTCCTATTTTTATAAGTTTTTACATTTTTAAATTTCTGTCCATTATATTGTTCTCATTTTATCAATATTTTTTTCTATTTTAATTTCTCATTTAAAAATTGTAACTTTTTTTTTTTTATGAAAATGTAATTTCCCTAACTAGAATATAGTAGTTAGCTTATCCTCGAACAGTTTTATTATATATAGAGATGAGTATAGGATTTTAACAGTTGTCTTATTTTATTGGTATGGAGTTGCAGAATATATATTTTTTTGAAATATAAAAATTATTAAAAATATATATATTTCTCTTATAATTTGTTCTATATATACACAATTAAAAATTAAATCTTGATGGACATATAATGATTGAATATTTTTATTATAACAAATTAAAACTAGTGCAGCAAGCGGATCAATAGTTTAGAAAATTGCTATGGTTACTTTTGATGATTTGTGTATCAGTATAGAAAAATTTTAGAAAATAGTCTAGCCACATAGCATTGTAAGGTTTGAATACTCCTTGTATTAAAAAGTAAAAGGTTTAAATATTTCTTATACTAAAAAGTAATGATTAACAAATTTCATTTGCTGATAAAAAAAAAATAAAACTAGTGCCATAGAGTAAAGCCATACCTAAGTCATATATTGTTATTTTAATTAAGATTATATGCTTCTTGGTATATAAAATATAATATCTCTATAAACATATAAAATGCCACAAGTTTATATGACTAAATACACCCTCATATTTAATTTTGGCTACTAGATATTTATGCATCCAAATCTCTGGGCAACGGTTATGAAATTCATCAATGAAAATAAGATGTACTCACGTAAAAATTTATAATCTATTGATTTTTTTTAAAATATTTTAATAATTACCCATATCATGCATATGCTTCTTGTTATTATGTTGTCTTTTTATTTTTAAACATTTATATAAAATAATATTTATTATTTTATCTATTTTTCATATGAATTTTTAAAAAGAAAAAAATAACAATAATTTAACATTAAGTTTAAAATATAATGATCCTAAGTAAATCCAATATATATATATATATATATATATATATATATATATTCCTTTAAATATTCCCTCAAATTGAACATGCACTATAAGTTTCCAAAAGTATCATATTGATCTTTGGATAATCTCAAATAATACAAAACAATCTTTTTTTTTTCATAACTTTTGAATCAAAATCCCTAATAATTTTTAATAATGCTACTTGTTTAAAATAATTAATGGTGATGTTTTTTTAGAAGAAATGAGAAAAGTATATAAATATGATATGGAAACAACCTAACATATATATTTTTTTAAAATATCATATAAGATCAAATATTTAAAAGTTGTATTTAAATTAAGTTAGATGCTACTCTTCAAAATAGCATTAAAGTATTTTTTACAATTTTATAATTTGGTCGCATAGGATTTAAAATTGAAGCACATAAAAATGATTATTTTAATTTATCATTATTTAGTTTTTATAGTTAGTATGAAGAAGATTTTTAACTCACAAATAATAGAATGTGATAAAAATTTAGAATTGTTCAAAATAAAAGAATAAATGTGGATTAAGACTACAAATGCTAAATTTCTATTCCACTTAAATCATATTTTATGAACTTGTTAGTTATTAGTTGTAATTGATATATAATGTCTCTTCTCATTGTATTAGGAATTTTGTAACAAGTCACTGTATATAGTCTATGATACTTAAAAGATTATTTATAATTTGTATATTTTGAAATATCTCTCTCCTTAAATCCAATATACTCTTTGTTTATAAAAAGCACGAAGAAAACAGAATCATAGCAAACAGAATCATTGTGGACAACTTGATAACTAAAAAAATGAAAGGAAAAGCAAGGGCAAGTTTATGCTGCACCACTGGGTGTTTATGTTTTGAGACATGATTGAATATGTTTTTGACTAGTTGCACTACACATGCAAATTAATTTCCTCTTAAAATGGACCTTATATTCAAAATAAGGATATTTAAAAATAAAAATTTGTTAAAATATGTAATATTTAATATTATTAATATATTTTTAAAAAATTTATTGATTCTTTAATTGTGATTATTAGAGTAATAATTAACAAAACTGTAATTATAATTAGTGCTCTACTTAAGTAATGATTTTTTTCTTCCAATTTTTTTAGTTATCAAGTTGTTCGATTTTTTTTGCTATTATTATGTTTTCTTCGTGTTTTTTTATAAATAAAGAGTATATTATTTGAAGGATATAAATATTTAAAATAAAATAAAATAAATTGAACAGTTTATATCTTAATGTAAATGAATATGAATGAATATTATTATTTATATATATATATATAAAAAAATTCTCTTAAAAAATTTATTAACATTATAATAATATATATAATAATAATTTCACCTTCTTATTTTGTTTATATATATATATATATAAATGGATGGTTGAAAATTAATTTTTAAGATGTATAAGTTATTGAATTGAATTTTATTTTTGTCAACAAATTTTTTTGAATCTATGTTAAGTTGCTTATTATAATTATATTATTATTATTATTTTATTTCTTTTAAATCTATATATCTAGTAAGTTTATATCGAACATTTTCCTTATCATAACATTATTATTAGTTAATAGAAGAGGCAAGTGACACATAGGTAGATAAAAGATAGAGATGATAAAGTTATGAAATGATAGGAATGAGAGCATTAGTATAAACTAAGAAATGAAATAGGCATTGAATGTAACAATGGCACTAGATGAAGAACAGTTATTGTTTGACATTTGCATGAGATACCTTCAACTAAAGTATTGAATGGCACAGAGATTGACACAGTAAGGTTTCTCCTGAAGGCAACTAAATATGGCACTCACAAGAGATACTCTGAAAAAGTGATTTGAGAGCTGTGATTTGAGGGGTCCGAAGCATGTCTAGTCAACATTATGCAAAAGCTTGGCCTATAATTAATAATTCACAATTTGTGAGTTGCATTCATGCCACGATATTATGTTTATGGACCTGACATCAAACATATAATAAAATTAAAATGTGGTTGACACACACAAACCAACTCTGAGATGTCATGTTACTTTTGTCGTACAACATTGGTCCATATATGCATTTTAAGGTAAGAATTAGAAGAGAGAATCATTTTGCATGTAGTTAATCCTACATGAAATATCTTCTTCCTTTTTTTAAATAAAAAAATAAAAAGAAAGAAAGAAAGCAAGAATGATAGAGTATTGTAGTTTTTTATTTTCCTTTTAACCTTGAATTAATTCACATAAATTTGTATATGATGAATTTTGGTTACGTTTCTTTTCTTTTGTTTAATACTCTATTTTTTTCTTTATATAAGGAAATAAAATCATCATTAATATAAGTTAATTACATTCTTTTTCTTCAAATATATACATGTCTTTCACAATTTAAATGACATTTTTTTTTAGATTTTGAAATAATTCTTAGATAAAATAGTTTTATCTTTTATAGAACTTATTCTCTCCTTTTTGAATTTCAGTTGTTTATGTTTTTAAAAGTTTTCATTTTCAGTTGAAGTTTCCCTTAACCCTTAATCTCCATTACTTATGCTCACAAATCAATTATTTTTAAATTTGTATTTTTGTTCTAAAATGAAAAAATATACTCTTTTGAGTGTGATTTTAGAGTGCAATTTGTTAAAAAAAACTTAATTGAATGTTTATTTAATAAATTTATATTTTATGAAAGATTACACTATAAATTTGTTTATTTTAAACTAAAAATATCTTATCAAAGTGGATTATTTTTCTAGTGTATACTTTCTACTTAATACATTATAGTGTTCTCTTTCATCTCTTTGCATGTTACCATCATTAAACACTTACATTACACAAAATAGAGTGAAAAAAAAAAAAACTGCATTTTCATCTAAAAGTCTGAAGACGATGCCGTCAAACATTAAATATTTCCTCAATCAAACTTCATGATAAGGCATAAGGATGAGTTTTCTCTCCAAATTATTTAATATTTGGCATGAATGATGTATCGTGTTATTATACTTGAGAGGGTGAGGGACAGTTTTCTCTGGATAATGTATCGTCTTATTTGATGGATCTTGTAATTATATTAAAGTAGTAAATATAAAAAATATCATGTAATGTAAATATATCATATTTATAATAATTTAATTTTTATTAAAAATTGATAGTAACAAAATTAAATTAAATGACAAAATACTAAAAAAAATATATCATTTATTAACATTTTAACGTTGAATTAACTTTTATTAGTATATATCTGACACGCTCGTCGCAAACGTGCAAAAATAATTTCTAGATTTCCCCCAAACTATTGGTATAGTATAAGGTGCAACCTAGGTCATCTCCCAAAGACCATTTCATATTCTTAAGCAAATAAGGAGACAATTAGAACAAGGGGGTTTTGTAAAGATGTGATATTGAGTGCTAAACACAAAATACAGACTGAAATTAATTTCACTTAACAATTATCAACTCAAGGAATTCAGAGGCTATTTTCATAACTAATCATTGATCACTAAAATCATGCATTGTGTTTATCAACCTAGGATCATCTGGAACCCCTACAATGATCCTTGAATTCTCTACTGAGAAACCTCTCAGAATTTAATTGATTATGATCAACAAGATTTAGTAACCACTTAATCTTTTATCTAAACCAATTTTACAATCAGAATTCAGTTGAAGTAAGTAATAAAATGAAAACCTTCAATTCAATTACTTAATTTCTACTCTTCAAACTTTTGGAAAATGATTTACCAATCAAAAACCAATTATAAATCAATTATACATTAACCAAAATACGTCAACCGATCAAACTTTGATTAAAGAATAAAATTGAAGAATATAGTGAAGCAGAGTAGAAACCACTTAATATGCACGTAAATAAAGATCAAGACCTCAAAGTTAAAATGAAAATAGCTTGAATCCTTGAATTGAAACTACAAACCTAGCCTTCCATGAAGGAGGCAAACTAACAACAAAGAAAGAGGCAAACTAACAACAAATAAATCCTAAGCCTTCCATGTAGGAGGCAACTAACAACAAATAAATCCTAAGCCTTCCATGTAGGAGGCAACTAACAATAAAGAAAAGCTAAGCCTTCCATGTAGGAGGCAAACTAACAAGAAAGAAAAACTAAGCCTTCCATGAAGGAGGCAAAACTAACAAGAAAGAAAGAAAGGAAGAAAGAAAGAAAGAAAGAAAGAAAGTGGTATTGGAGTTAATCTCCAAAAATGGTGTGTGTCTCCTCTTGCAAACCCTTCTATTTATAGAGGATTTTTGAGGCATCATCTTCAGAAAGTCACCAACTAGGATATTACTTTTCTACCCTTTTCTTGCTTTCACATGGGCTTTGTTGAAATTGCAAAACACTTTTGAATTTTTGCCACCAATGAGCACAACAATTTTGACTTTCTTGCACCGCAATTTCGGATGTTCACATGTCCGAATTAGAGCTTGCCTTCTGAACAAAAGTTGTAGCCCTGGATCTTAGCTGTCCAACAAAGTTGATTTCATCTCAATATGACTTCTATATCTCAAGATATGGCCGGATCTTTGCACACTGTTCAAATTCCACGTCAGCAACACTATCTCATCTTTTGAGATAATTTCGGAGTCCTAAACATCCCATTTAGAATCTTCTCTTGCTTTGTAAATATGGACACTTCTTTAAGCTTTCATTCAAGATAGATTTCATGATTTTTGGATGTCTACAACTCCTATTATGCTCAAAATACTATAATAGTGTCATTTTAATCGGGTAAGCAAAGAAATTCAATTAAACTTCATATGAACCCAAACTCATAAAATATGACAAAGATCACTTAATTGAACATATAAGAAGTCTTAATGAGATAAAAGTGAGAGATAATTATTTATGAAATCTATGCTTATCAAATTCCCCCACACTTATCTTTTGCACGTCTCGGGCAAACTTAAGTTAAGGATTGGTGACTTTTTTTTTTTTTTTTTTTTTTGAAAGAACATCAAAGTTTTGAGTTGATTTCTCAAGAATTCACAAAATTTCATGAAGCATCCTTTTATCACATTTTTGAAATTACTTAGAAAGGCAACTTTAATTTGAAAAACATAGATTGAGAAAGATAAAACCTCACATGATATACTCTGAATCTCTCAAGTGTTTGATTTGGTAAGTGTTTCTCTCAAATTCAATCCATGAAAGATGAACTATCATAGGCTTGCATATCTTCTACTTCTCTACTACTATGTACACATGCAATGCACAAATCAAGAGGTCTTTATTTTGGTTCTAACGGGATTAGAAAGATGAAATGATATATTGAAGAGATACAATGTTAGACCAATGAAAATGGTGAGGATTGAGAATTGATTGTAAGTGCAAGTGTGAGAAACAGATATCACTTCTTCAATTTTTTTTTATTTTTTTTTTTTCAATATAATAGTTTATTTATTAATTTATTGCTTCAGTTTTTTTTTTTTTTTTTTTTTTTCAACCATGATATTGATGAACACAACAATAATCTCCCCCACACTTATTGAAACACTTATGGTATGATAAATCCAGTATTCCTCACCTTCTATGGTCAGACAAAGTTGTTTTTTGTTTTTTTTTTTTTTTTTTTTATTTGTGGTGAGCTAAAAAGAAGAAAAGGCTAATCGGCTCAAAGGGTTGATCAAAGGATAAAATTATATGGTTTAGTTATTTGGCCAAGTGGTTTGTTCAAGAAAAACAGTGCCTCAATCATTTTTGTACAAATCATGTGAAAATGTAGCTTCAAAAAGAATCAATGCAAGTTCTGAAGTAACATATTCCATGGATGAAAATCACACAAGAAAGAAAATAATAATAAGGCTCAAAATCTCACAGGTAATATATTTATCAAATCTAATCTATCCAGTTCAAATATGTGTTGCCAAACTAATTAATCTCGAAATGTAAATCATTTTGCTTCAATTATTTTATGAAATCTAAAGAAAAACATACTTCCACATTCAAATTTTTTTTTTTTTTTTAAATCATAAGATGCGTATCAAGAGTCAAGTGTAACTCCTTACTCAGCCATCTTACTCAAAGCAAGTTTATGAATCTAACCTAATTTTTTTTTTTGTTTTTTTTTTGTTTTTTTTTTTTTTGGGTTTTGTTTTGTTTTTTTTTTTTTTTTTTTTAATTTTAGATATCGGACCATCTTCCCCCCAACCTATCCAATACATTGTCCCCAATGTCTTAGATGAAATTTCATATAACACGAAAAGAAATGTAAGAAAACCATCAAAGTAAGGAAAAGTTATAACCGAAGAGTGGTATCTGGTTCTCTTTTATCTCTGCCATCCTGATTTGGTTGGTTCACCAGCTGCATTGCTTGACTGAGCTCAGATGTAGGATTTTGCAAAATCTCAAGTAGCTGTTCAACAGTTGAAGCAGATACTATGATGTTGCGCATGGATTGTGGCATGAACTCCTGCTCTACTGCATGATCTAAAAAGGATATCAAACCATTATAAAAGCCATTAATATTCAATAAGCCCAAAGGTTTTTTATGAAAATTCCGATAGGCCCAAAATATAATGGTAAAAATTTCTTCCATTGTTCCAAGACCACCAGGTAATGCAATAAATGCATTAGAATTAACCAACATGTGTCTCATACGGTCATGCATGGTTGCAACCTTCAATTCAGTACCCAGGGTGAAGTAGGAGGTGCTCCCATTTTTTAAGCCAACACCTAAGACGTTACACCCCTTTGTGAGTGCAGATCCTGCAACACATCCTTTTAAACCCTGAATCCCTCCCCCATAAACAAGATTGATTTTTCTTGCAGCTAATGCCTTACCAAGGGTAGAAGCTGCATGTTGAAATTCTCCATCCTTTCCAAGGTTAGACCCACCAAAAACACAGATAGTATTGATCTTATCCATATACGGTGTTTCTGTCTTTTTTTTTTTTGAAAAAATATGTCATAGAGGTGGATAATTTATAGGGACTCAATATCAGACAAGGAGATCGCTTGAATAGTGCGGGATCAGGATTTGGTAGCAAAAGTTTGAATTTTTGTTGCAAAAGTTTGAATTTTGGTTGCAAAAGTTTGAATTTTGGGTTCAAGGAAAAGGTGAATGTCAGAGGGGAAAGACTTTAAGCAGAGGTGAAAATTTCAAAAAAAACGGTGGCCCAATAAATTGAAAAGACAATGTAAATGACAAACATACACGCATGAGAATGAACAGTAGTTGTGATTGTGGCTCACATCTTCCTCTGGTTTTACGTCCAGTAACGGCTGAAACGCCTTCTAAGAGTCGAGGATGTGCTTCCCATTCAGTTTTCTTGTAAACTGACAACAGGGTCTTTTAAAGTCAGATTCCCAAGACTATAACGTGCTTTTTCCTTACGGAACAGTTCAAACAAATCAAGAAGGACTCCTTGTACATGCCCACTAGGATGCGTCTCAAGAGTCTGAATGATATCATCCAATGACTCCTTACTCAGTCCATCCTTTATGAATTGAATTTTGTCCTCTCGATTTCTTGAAACCATTCCAGGGTTCTTGCATCTTGTGTTACAGGTCCATCTTGCACACCTGTAGCAAACTCCAATTCTTTTTGCCCTTCTCTTCTTTGCATAGGAACTTCTTCCCATACCTGGCATGTTTTTAACAAATGATTCTTGAAATTCACCTGCTAAACGTACCTTAGCTTCAATGATCCAACGGACATCTTCTGGAAGGCCTAAGAGTGTTAATGCTCTCAATCGTTCAAGTCTGCAATTGTAAATGTCTTTAAGAAAATTTCTGGGGAGAGTAGGGAACAAAATTTTGATCCTGGTGAGAGCTTTCTCCATTTTTTTTTTAAAACACTCAAGTTATTATTCCTGCAAGCTCAATGTGGTGTAATAGTTAGGATGATTTAAGAGGTGAAGAAGGAAGTTGAGAGAGTAGTTGAAACTTATAAGCGAGGAATGTGAGAGAGGGAGAGGGAGAAAGAGAGAGAGAAAGAGAGAAAGAGAGAGAGAGAGAGGGAGAGAGAGAGACTTCTCTTGAATTTATTGCAGGTATGTGGCATTGTGCAAATGCACTTCTTCTACCGTGTGCTTTTGAAAACCTTCGAAAAATGGTTTAAGACGATGTCCATTCACCTTGAAGATTTTTTCAGTTACCTCATTTTTTATTTCAACTGCACCATAAGGAAAAACATTAGTAACTACAAATGGTCCTAACCATCTAGAGCGTAGCTTACCAGGCATAAGCTTTAGCCGAGAATTGAAAAGGAGAACTTTTTGTCCAACGAAAAACTCCTTTCTTGCCAACTTTTTGTCATGAAAAGCTTTGACCTTTTCTTTGTAAATTTTGGAGTTTTCGTATGCTTCCAATCGAATTTCTTCAAGTTCCTGCAATTGAAGCTTCCTATGGATTCCTGCTTGGTCTAGATCCATGTTGCATTTCTTTACTGCCCAAAATGCTCTATGCTCTAATTCAACTGGAAGATGACATGCTTTACCAAAGACAATCCTGTAGGGAGACATGCCAATGGGTGACTTGTAAGCTGTCCTATATGCCCATAATGCATCAACAAGGCGCAAGCTCCAATCCTTCCTGTTAGGCTGGACTGTTTTCTCTAAGATTTTCTTGATCTCTCGATTAGAAACTTCAGCTTGACCATTTGTTTGAGGATGATATGGGGTGGAGACTTTATGCATGACTCCATATTTGCGGAGTAGGGCTTCCATTGTGCGGTTGCAAAAATGAGTACCTTGGTCACTAATTAGAGCTCTAGGAATGCCAAACCTGCTAAAAATGTTAGACCTGATAAAATCTGCAACAACTCGAGCATCATCAGTACGGGTGGCTTTTGCCTCCACCCATTTTGAAACATAATCAACAGCTAGCAGAATGTAAACAAAGCCAAAAGAGACAGGGAATGGACCCATAAAGTCTATACCCCATACATCAAATACCTCACAAAAGAGAAGTGGTTGTTGGGGCATCTCATTTCTGCGCGAAATACTCCCTATTCTTTGGCACTGCTCACAAGTTATGCATAATCTGTGTGCATCACAAAATATTGTAGGCCAATAAAAGCCTGAGTCTAGTACTTTTCTAGCTGTCCGTTGTGGCCGCATTGTGGAACACACAATGTGAAATTCCTTCAAATGTTTATGAGGGTCCTCACCTGCAAGGCCATGAAACTTAGGTAGCAAATGTATTAGTCCAGATTTCAGTTCAAATGGTGCATCAACATCAGGGTATTGAATGCACAATGGTTGATAAGCAACATCAGGTGCAGCTAATTCTTTTAAGGTTCTATCAGCCATGTTCTTAGCAAAATATTTAAAACTATCAAAATTTAAAGATGAAAAATCACTACTGTTACTTTCTTGGTTATTACTGGATGAATGCCTTCTATGTGCTCTTTTCAAATGGTGGAATGTTCTATCAATCTCAGGATCATATGCATATAAATTTTCAGGATTGGATCGGGTCATACACAAAAAGGTGAATTCATACAGAAAATCGAAGAATGATATACCTAAAGTAAAAACAATTGTTAGAAAGATTAAAATTTTTATACAAACTCCTAAATGAGCCTAGGAAATTAAAATGGTCCCCGGCAACGGCGCCAAATTTTGACACGCTCGTCGCAAACGTGCAAAAATAATTTCTAGATTTCCCCCAAACTATTGGTATAGTATAAGGTGCAACCTAGGTCATCTCCCAAAGACCATTTCATATTCTTAAGCAAATAAGGAGACAATTAGAACAAGGGGGTTTTGTAAAGATGTGATATTGAGTGCTAAACACAAAATACAGACTGAAATTAATTTCACTTAACAATTATCAACTCAAGGAATTCAGAGGCTATTTTCATAACTAATCATTGATCACTAAAATCATGCATTGTGTTTATCAACCTAGGATCATCTGGAACCCCTACAATGATCCTTGAATTCTCTACTGAGAAACCTCTCAGAATTTAATTGATTATGATCAACAAGATTTAGTAACCACTTAATCTTTTATCTAAACCAATTTTACAATCAGAATTCAGTTGAAGTAAGTAATAAAATGAAAACCTTCAATTCAATTACTTAATTTCTACTCTTCAAACTTTTGGAAAATGATTTACCAATCAAAAACCAATTATAAATCAATTATACATTAACCAAAATACGTCAACCGATCAAACTTTGATTAAAGAATAAAATTGAAGAATATAGTGAAGCAGAGTAGAAACCACTTAATATGCACGTAAATAAAGATCAAGACCTCAAAGTTAAAATGAAAATAGCTTGAATCCTTGAATTGAAACTACAAACCTAGCCTTCCATGAAGGAGGCAAACTAACAACAAAGAAAGAGGCAAACTAACAACAAATAAATCCTAAGCCTTCCATGTAGGAGGCAACTAACAACAAATAAATCCTAAGCCTTCCATGTAGGAGGCAACTAACAATAAAGAAAAGCTAAGCCTTCCATGTAGGAGGCAAACTAACAAGAAAGAAAAACTAAGCCTTCCATGAAGGAGGCAAAACTAACAAGAAAGAAAGAAAGGAAGAAAGAAAGAAAGAAAGAAAGAAAGTGGTATTGGAGTTAATCTCCAAAAATGGTGTGTGTCTCCTCTTGCAAACCCTTCTATTTATAGAGGATTTTTGAGGCATCATCTTCAGAAAGTCACCAACTAGGATATTACTTTTCTACCCTTTTCTTGCTTTCACATGGGCTTTGTTGAAATTGCAAAACACTTTTGAATTTTTGCCACCAATGAGCACAACAATTTTGACTTTATTGCACCGCAATTTCGGATGTTCACATGTCCGAATTAGAGCTTGCCTTCTGAACAAAAGTTGTAGCCCTGGATCTTAGCTGTCCAACAAAGTTGATTTCATCTCAATATGACTTCTATATCTCAAGATATGGCCGGATCTTTGCACACTGTTCAAATTCCACGTCAGCAACACTATCTCATCTTTTGAGATAATTTCGGAGTCCTAAACATCCCATTTAGAATCTTCTCTTGCTTTGTAAATATGGACACTTCTTTAAGCTTTCATTCAAGATAGATTTCATGATTTTTGGATGTCTACAACTCCTATTATGCTCAAAATACTATAATAGTGTCATTTTAATCGGGTAAGCAAAGAAATTCAATTAAACTTCATATGAACCCAAACTCATAAAATATGACAAAGATCACTTAATTGAACATATAAGAAGTCTTAATGAGATAAAAGTGAGAGATAATTATTTATGAAATCTATGCTTATCAATATCTTTTGACAAAAATTAAATTATCAATACAGGCATCATTAATTTATATTAACAGTAAGATATATTGAATATATTAAAAATAAATTTTCTAGTATAAAATATTAGTATATATTATCAATATATCAAATGATAATATGTATTAAATTTATACTAAATTTAATTTTTATTAGATAAATTTTATATTAATAGAGATTACTTTAATATTTGGTAATTATTTTGTTTTTGTTAGTAAACAGTTTTTTTTCTGTAGCTGTTAATACTTAATACTTTTCTTTTTGTGATGGTTTCATCATGATTGACGGTATAGCGTATTTTATAGTTTTATGAAGGTCTCACACATAATTGTGATCATGCCATTATTGAAATTATGAACCTATCGAAATTTCTAAATACACAGGGAGAAAAGGGAACATCTTTTAACACTTCTAGATCTGTCTATACAAAAAGTGTCAGTTCTATAAAAGATATAATAATTTGAGAAAACTAATAATACTATATATGGAAGTATGTAGTTTATACTATTACTGTTTTAAATAATTTTTTATTTTAAAAATAAAAATTATTATATTTTCAATATATTAGAAATTACAGTATATATCATAATATTTAAAATAATTATTATAAAACTAATAATTTTTAACGATATAAAAATTTATAGTTAAATGATACAGAGCTTGTTTTTAGTTTTTATACAAACAAAAAATTGTACGTATTATATAACGTAACTTGATCGTTTATACAGTGCATGTCAATAAATCTTAACATTAAGTCTATAGTAGTCAATATGAATGAAATGTTAGTCTTGTTTAGGGAATTAATAAAAATATACGTACGCTTGCTTCTCAAATCGACTAGGGGTATATTGATAATGAAATCGAATTCGAAATTATAAAAGTATAGAGAAATATAATATTTATATGATTGGCGCTGTTGCATGATGGTCCTTCATAATTGGACTCTTCTTTTCTTTTTACGCGCAACCTTCATAATTGGATTGTTATTTATATATTCATGCAACGATAATGAGTACATATTGATTATATATGCGATGATGATGATTATCTCTATCTGATCTTTGCTTAGTCAATATCAGCGCATGCTCCTTGACAATATTCAATGATGACATTTAAGAATAATAATAATGATGATAAAGTTTTATTTTAATATATCATTAATATAATTTTTTTTACATTATTTATATATTAATGTTTTATTTAATAAATTTGATTGTTAATATTTAATGATTATTATAGATATCAAATTTATTCAATAACAAGATCATAGTATATCATTAAATATTTAAAACTTTTATGAAAGTTCATGTAAAGTGGTGAATTTTATATTTAAATTGAACAATTAAAAAAGTTAAGTTATGAACGGATCTATATAAGTCTCAATATACAAAAAGTGATTGATTTTATTATGAAATTTATGTTTAAGGTTGTTACTAGTCTAAAATACCTAAGTAATTGGTTCCAACTTGTACATATCTCGCTTATGTTACTTTTTGAACCTTGTGACTCGTTCTCAATCTTTAGTTTGAGTTGTAATCTTTTTTTCCATTTTTCTTCTTTCTATTATATATATAGATCTTTTATTTTTTATAGGCTTTCAAGTTTTTTTTGAGTTACAATTTTTTTCTTAAATCTTCAATGAAGTTGTTAAGTTATAATATGGATTATGATAAGTTAGAATTTATAGATCTTTCTTTCTTTATAGGCTTTCAAGTTTTGAGTTATAATTTTTTTCTTAAATCTTCAATAAAGTTGTTAAATTATAATATGGATTATGATAAGTTAAAATTTTATGAATTGACTCAATCCAAGTCTCATGATGTCCGAAGAATACTTAATCTTGTTGTAAGATTTGAATTTATAGATATTACTTGTCCAAATATTTAAAACAATTTAAATTTATACACTTTTTATTTATATTCCTTCTACTTATTTTATTTTTAATTAATGTATGACTTTTTAATTTTTTAACAAGAATATATCTATACCCTTTAATTTTAGTAGTTTAAAACTTTGTTTAGTTTTAAATTGAATTTAACCTTTCAATTCAAAGCTAGAAGAAAAATAAGATATATATAATAATCATTATGTTATATTTACGAAAATTTGTGTTTTTTTATTATTACTTATAGAAAATTTAGTGATTTATTTTATTTTAACTTTGTTACTTATTAGTTTAGAAATTATGAATTAGTTAGGTTTTAACGATTATTAAAAAAAATTAATTTTTACTAAGAGTTTAAAATAATAGATAATAACAATTTTAATTTTTATCAATTTTTTTAACTAATTTTTATTTATCAAAAATTATTTGTTAGAAAATATTCTAACAACAGTTTAAATGATATAATCTTTTAAATTTAATATATTTTATATAAATTTATCACAAAATATGCATTAAATTTTTTTTAAGTATATAATGTTATTTTCAAATTATTTTATTTTATTTTATTTTTATTAAAATATCTTTATAAGCATTAATTAATACACATGCTTATTTGATAGTTAAACTTAGTTTAAGGGAGTCTTATAAAAATGTTTTTATTAAATAATTTTTTTTAAAAAATTAATTTTAATAAATTATTAATGTAATTTTTTTATATTATTTAAAATAATTTAAAACAATTTTTATAAAAATTAATAAATTTTAATTATATAATCATCCATAATTAAAATAAAGTATAAAAATCATTAAACTATCTATATTTTCAGTTAAATTCTTTGACATTATAGTTTTTATGCTTATATGTGAATACGAACATTGAGTTATCACAAATTTCGCATATTGATTGGCAATTAAATGCCTGCTAATTTGTTTTCTTATAAAAAAATTAATAAAATTAAATATCTTAAATTGAATTATAATTAGTAAAATAAATTTATATGGATAAAAATATGGATTTTATTTTTATTTTTTCAAATATTTATGAATAATCTAATTTTATATTAAATTATTAAATTTTTTTCTATTAAATATTGACCCCCTAATATAAATATAAAAAATAGAATATTATTGAATTAATAATTGAATAAATTATCACTTTAATATCTAATTTTAATAGTAAATTTAAGATCATTTCTAACTATCTATCATACATTTTAGTTTTAATCTTAATTTTTTATTAAAGGCATATTTATGTGTCATATTAAATATTATGTTAGTCATCACATGAAAATGTAAATATTATCATTTTCATTTGATGGTACATAATCTTTTTCAATTTCGCCATCTCAAACTATTACATCTTAAAATACGATAGTTATTATCACTAATACCTAATCACACTTTGACATTGTCAAATCTAAACTCTAATATGAATTTCCTAGCCAATTTCTTTCTAACATTCATTCTTCTTTTAAGCTTGATTGAAGAAGTAAAAGCTCTTATACTTTCCACTTCTAATTCTAATCCTCTACCACAAAAGAACAATAATTATGAATTTTGAGAATCAAAGACCAGAGGAGTACACTCATTTTGCATCTAGAGAAGAACAACAATGATGAGTTTTTTTAAAATAATTTTGTAAGAATTTATCGGCATATAAATAACAGTTTTCAACCAAAATGTATCGCCTTCAAAATGTTGATTCAGACTTGAAGTCACGAATTTGATAAAATATAAAGTCGATAATCAAATTTCTCTATCAAAATTTGGAACATTTTACATGACGTAATGATATATTTCTCTATAAATTTTGATGGAAAAATTATTAGATTATGATTTATTTTTTAATAATATATTTAATAATAATAAAATAATAATTTATTTAATATTAATAATAATAAAATAGTAATAATATAATTCATAATAATAATATCTCTATTTTTTAAATCAAATGAGTCTTCTTCTCTATTATTATTAGCTTTAAGGTAAATATGTCTCCTTCCCCATTATAAAAAATAAAGAAAAAACGACTCAATAAACTTGCATTCTTGACCAACATGCATAACATTGCTCAAATTAAAAGGAAAATTTTTGAAACTTTTGTAAACTTTTTTGAGCATGTGTAGGTCACTTAATTTTTCAAATTGTTGATAAATTTCATCTTGAAGATTCTCGACGAAGTAAGGAGCTTTTGTAGATATATAAAAATGAAGTCAACAAATTTTTGAAGAGAATTGATATCCTTAATAATTTGTGGATTAATAGTTGTAAATTAGATTTTACACAAAACTTCTTTTGAAGGAACTTAAATTTTTGTTGTATCAACGGTCTTGTTCTCATATTTTTTAGTGTTCAGTAATATAAAATATCAAAAAGGTTATGTTCTATTACAAGTTTTTTTTAAAAAATCTACCTTAAATAGGTAACTATTACACTTTAAAAATTATATTATATAACATTTTTGCATTAGTATTTGAAACTATTTTAAATTTAAAATTTTAAAAACTATTATAAAAGTTGTTAGAACAATATGATAAGAGAAGAAGATGAAAGAGAGAGTTTCAATGGAAAAAAAAAGAAAATAATTTTCAAAAAAGAAAATAATTTTCAAAAAAAAAAAACTTAAAATAATAACGTATAATTTTTATGTAATGATTAACATGACATATAAATACGTTAATAAATATTAAAAAAAAACATGTATGACAAATAATAAAATGAAAGATTAATGGTTTAATTTTAATGAATTAAAAATATTTTTAAAATTTATTAAAAAATAAAAAATTAAAATTATATATATATATATATATATATATATATATATATATATATATATATATATATATATATATATATATATCACTCCCCATCTTTAAACTAAACATTCATTTTGATTATCTAATTACATTATGTTGAACCTCTGTTTATTAGATACACCAAAATGATCCCCGACGTTAATGAAGGATTGAAGGCTATCAAAGTGGGTTTTCAAATTTTACGAAATCAATAACATTAATTATAATTTTGGGATTTTTTTTAAGGTGGGATCAATTTGTTCAGAAAGACAAATGTAATGGCTTTTATATATTTAAGAGACTTACCTATGTAGAATTTAATTTTTTATCTGACCCATTCATCAATTCTTTTTTCATCCCTAATAATTAAAAATAATAAATATTTTTAGTTTTATATTTTTATATGATATAATAAGTGAATAAATAATAATATGTTATTTACAATTTGTCTATATATATATATATATTAACTTTTTATGAACAATCATTAATAATAATTAAGAGTAAAATATAAACCTTTTATATTAATCTTTATCATTATAACCAAATATTTTCATAAAATATTCATTATATATATATATATATAAAACAAAACTTTTAATATTCTCTCTTTAAATGAAATTTAAAGAATATTTTTTAATTATATTTTAAATTAATATTTTGATTTCCATATTTTTAATAAAGTGCTTCATATATATATATATATATATATATATAATCATGGACTTAAGTACTAAGACGTACATAAATAGTAATTTAACATTTGTAAATATGATTAAGGTTAACTACATTAGTGTTGATTATTTTATTGAGACGAAAAGGGAAAGAAAGAAAAGTTTGGGGATATTTGGTTGAGAGAAAGAACAAAAGTCAATGGAAAGTATGGAGATTGATGTCAATGTGAGGTTTACGTGAAGAAATTTGCCGACATGTGTGGCCAAATGACAAAAGCTCATGTTGAAATGAAAGATTCACTTCCCATCCCATCACACCCACCTTACCCATTTCTCCCTCTCTTCCCTCTATGCTTTTTTACTTTTTATTTTTTAAAATAACATATTCTTTTTTTTAATTTTTTTTAAAAATTATATTAAAAATAATTATTTTTTACAAAATATTAAAAATAAAAAATATTTTTCCTATTCCAACTTAACTTATATGCTCACCTCCACTCCACAAATCACATTCCACGTTTCGCTCTTACATCACACAAATCAAATCTCCAACGTGCTTCACTGTTCCAAACTGTGCTAATCACCCAATCACTCACATCAACAAGTAAACTTGTTTCTTTAAACACATATAATGATCATCATCAATATTTCAATTTTTTTGTTTAACATATAATTCAAATTAGAATCACCAAATCATCACTGTTTGAATATTCTTATTGAAAAGCAATATGTATTAGTTATTAGGATTCTGCGGAATTTTTTAATTTTTAAGATTTATTTTTTATTTTATAAAATCATATTATTTTTTGTTTTTAATATAAAATGATGATAAAAATGAAACATAAAATGGAAACATTAATTAATTTTTAAAAATTTTAAAATTAAAATAATTTAATTTATATAAATCCTCTTTAATTTATATAAAGATATAATTAATATTGTATATATATATATATTTAATTATATAAATTCTACAAAATATTTCCTAATTTTTATAAAATTATATGCATACAAATTAAGGTAATGTAAAAAATATTTCAGATAAAGTTTTATTAAATTTTAAAAAATATAATATAATTTATCCTATTATTTAAAATATTTAAATTTAAATTTTTATTATATATATTCATAAGAAAAAAAATAAAAAAAAATAAAAGTGTAATTTATCCTATTATTTAAGACATATTTATATTTTAAATTTTTATTATATATATTCTCATAAGAAATAAAAAATTATTGGTTAACATGCATGTTTAAAATTAAAAAAATATGATAGAAATATATATGATTAAGAATATTGTAATATATGTGGATCCATCAAATAGTAGTTAAACACGTAGTTGTATGATGATAAATTGTGTCTCTAATTAAAAGTTTTCAACGTCAACTCTGTCAACTACTTGGAAATTGGAATAGCAATAGAATTGTAGAAGAATCATAATTTTCTTTTTCTTCTGCTTCTTCTTCTTCGTCACTTCCTTCCACTTTCCTTCAATGTTTGTCATCATTTTCGGTGTCCATGCGCTCCACTCATGCCTTTCCATGGCCCCATCTGCATGCGATGTTTTGAGCCATCAACAGTGTTAAGATAAAAACCTATATTTGGAACTGTACGTTGTACCTAAATTTTGAAAAGAAAAATAAAAAAAGAAAACAAAATTTCATGACACCTTCGATTTAGGTAAAAGAAATAAAAATAAATTAAATATAACATTGTTCTCTGAATTCATTTGTACTATTTTGAGTACTACGGCTACTTACATATATTTAATAATATTTTTTTATTGGCTGTGTTAAAAAAAAAGTGTAAAAACATTAATCTTGTATTTAGGTAAAGAATTTTAAAATTTTAAGTAAAAATAATAATTATTAAAAGAATAATAATATATAAAAATAATTATAAATAATAATTTAAAAAATAATAAAAAATCATCTCTAAATAAAAGTTATTTGAAATTCTTTCTATTTAATATAGAAATTATTTAAATAAAAATATATAATATTTTAAAAAAATATTTATTATTTAAATATATAAATTATTCTATCCAAATAGAGGATAAAATATATTCGTATAGTAACTTTTTCCTGTGGATTGATGGAGTAATCTTTGTCAATTAAGAATCATCAATATCATGAAGAATTTTTTTTTTTTAAATTTTAAAATTCAGGTATGCAACTTCTTAAAAAAATGTTTAAGGAGGAAAGTAAATTGTGGGAAAAGTAGTTAAATTTTTAATTTTTACTTTAAAAATACTAGGTTGATTGAAAATAATGTTAATTTGAGATATTTTATTAATTGACACGGTTGGTTCAAGTAGTTTTTTCTTTTCATCTGCAAATGAAATTTATTAAGTCATGGAATACTGGGAGGTACACAGGTCATACTCCTAATAAGCCCAATTATTGTCAAGTAGTATATGTTTGATTTCTTTTAAATAAAATTTTGAGTTCAAATTTTAAATATATAAAAACATTCTACCTGAAAAACTATTACTACCATACTATAGAAGATACTAATGAAAAATGATGAACATATGTTTCCCTAATATTTATATTCTAATACATTTATTCGAGTATCATAATGTGAATCTAATTTGGTATTCTCTATTTCAAACTAGTATGTAATAATTTTCACCAATCTTAATCATAAAATTGGATTTGAATCTTAAATTTGATAAATTTCTAAACGGCTCATACAGCCAGCATAAAAAAGACATAACATAATAATTTTAGATTTAAATATAATTTTTTTTTACAAATATAGTTAAATTTAATTTTAATTTAATTTTTTAATTAATTTTGATCCTAACAAATTATTATTTTTTTAAAATATCATTTAATAATAATGTAACATGTACTTAAACATGTTATATTAATAATCATTTTAATATGATATACAATACAACATGTCTAAATACACATGATGATGCTATATGATAGGGACCATTTTGAAAAGAATAAAATTCATTAAGAATTAAAAATGAATAATTTTAAAAATGAATATCATTTAATCATATTTATAATAACTAAAAACACATTTTACCTATAAATTTATGATATTTTCATATTCCATCCAGTTTCAATGTTTTGTTATTTGATCCTCACTTGGTCACACCCCTTCTTAATATTGACAAGCAAGGTGTCAAATTGTAGGCTAAACAAGGCATGTGAGGGTTTGTATTTGAAGAGGCTATTTGATAGAGCAGGGCTATTGAATTATGACCCTGCCGGTCCTGCAGGTATCATAGACAAGATCTATCACAAAAATGCGGCATATATTAGAAGATTTCATTGGCATGCTTATGATATTCAATTTTCAAAACCTATTAACGGATAGGGTCACAATCATACATCACAACTGCAAGAATTATTGAAAGATTATTAGGAAACGGTAATGCTCTAAACGGATCTATCATAATAATAAACTTGGATGAAGACTCTTCTATATACATATATGTGAATAGATAATTAGACTTGTGGTTTCAGCACCACCCTTAACATAAAGTGGCTTCTAAACACCAATGGTCATGCCAATATATATGTATATATCTATTTGATATGACTTCACAGTTTTTGTGATCCTCAAAGCCAATTGCATGCTATACTATATGAAGTTTATGATTAGTATTGATTACAATATGCTTGGAATCCTAGAGATTTTTTTTTTCTTTTCTTTTCCTTTCTCATGATCGTATAATTAGTTTTGGAATTGATAAACAAAAAAGGTGCATTAGTGGGTTGGTTTGTCAGCCATGAAAATGACCAAGTCATGTTAGGAATTGAAATCTAGATAATGCATTTCTTTGCCTCACAAATTGAATGGTAGGCATGTTAAGCTAAAGTTGTGTACTTCATAAGCTTAGCATCAAGGTGTTGTTGATTAAACCAATTAGATTAGGTATGTCTCTGCCTAATTCTCCATGATGAACTTGGTGGTCAACATTATCTACAGCAAATTATAGTGTATTATTAGGATAAGAAGTGTTGAAGATAAACTAGTCCCACACCACATTATGTGAAAATAAATGAGAATTTAATCCTAAAAAGATACTAATTAAATTAACTGTTTCATGTGCTCCTATGTTTCCAGTGACAAAATTATGTATGTATCAAACCACACGAACGTAGTTTTCATATAAATTCAGACAAACTTTAACGGTTCGCGTTGTCATCAATAGGGTAGTTTTAAATTTTCAAAGTTAGGCAAAACATTGTGCCAGCTAGAGCATAGAGACTATAATTTCATGAGGCATGGTATGATTAAGTTGTTAGAATATTTTGTGTTATTTGTAGCCACTAATTAATATTTTTCAATTTTATAAAAATAAGTTAATGATTCCTCTGTATAGAGCGAGGATGATCAATTTATGATGAGGCTATTACACTTCGGTGTATGTCAAAACCTTTAGTAGCTTGCGATAAGGTCTTGCTAGGCTTGACATCAAAGATGTTTATATATTACAATCTCCCTTATTAACCACGAGGGCTTATTTGACAGTTAATATATAGTAAGGATAAATAAAATAAAAGTGAAAAAGGACATAAAATTTTACTTTATCTTACATTTAATGCATTAAAAATAATTTAATAAACAATATAAATTTTATATAAATGATAAAATTATTTCCATAAAAAAATGGTAATAATGATAACAATATAATAGTGATAATAATTATGATGATTATGGTGATAATAAATTATGAAAATAATAATAGTAATAATAGTGCGTAATGGTAAGAATAGTGATAACAATAATTATATGATTATTGGAATACTATTTTGTTTAAATCTTACATCAAATAATTTATAAAAAAAGAAATAGAAAATTTTTATAATTAAAAATATTTTTTATAATTTTTATCATCACAACGACAATAATATAATCATTTAGGACTTGAGTAATTATGTATCACCACTATAATGTAGTTTTTTTTAAGTATAGTTGAAACTTGAATAATTATGTAAAAAGAATTGTAATAGAGAGTTTGCAATTTTCTTCATGTAAATATTGCAAGCAATAATAAAAATACTTTTGGGGTGTTCTAAAGATGTAGATGGTGCTGAACCATGTTAAGTTTGTGTTCTTTATTTTATTTTATTTTTTTTTCTACAAGTGATCTTGGAGAAAGAAAATATAGATAATCTTTTGTATTTTTTCATACATTTGATTGGTATCTTTCCCTCTCTAACAATCGTATAAGAACTCAACATTCTCACTCAAGGATAAGGAAAAGTAAAAGAAGATCAATTAACACTGTAACACCAACCTTTTATTGAGAAAGATTCTCATTTATGAAGAATCATACTATGTGAAGAATTTCATATTTGATAAAGAGATTGTTGTGGCATATGTAAGTGAAAAATCTTGTTAATTATTAGATTTTACAATCAAGGAGGATCCGCAATAATAAAAAACAAAAGTTTTAAAAAAAAATTAGCAAAGAAAAAAGATGAGAATTTGGATGAAGAAAAGATATATTGGGATACTATTCATTCAAATTTTACATTGAATAAATTGAAAAAAAATGTAGAAATTTTTTATAAATAAGAACATTTTGTATGAGTTTTATAACTAAAATCATAACAATATAGTTCTTTAAAATTTGAATAGTTGTATGTCATCACAACAACATAGTTCTTTGGTATACTAAAAATTTGAGCAGCTGTGTTGTAAGGGAGGATTTACAATTTTTTTTCATGTGAAAATTATAGGTGGTAATAAAAATATTTTTTGAATGTTTCATTGATGCAGACAAATAATGAAAAATACATTAAATTTTTATATTTTTTATTTTTATGAGTGCTATACAAAATGGAGAATGTGAAAAGAAATTTGCACTCTTTACTGCTTTTACGAGTACTTTCTGTTATCTAACAACAATGATAATAATGATAACAATAATTATAATGATAATAATGATAACAATAATTACAACGATAATAATGATAATAAAATTATGAAGATAAAAATAACAACAATATAACAATAAAAAATATAATATAATGATGATAGTAATAACTATAATATTAAGGATAAGAGAGGATAACGATTATCAATATTTGTGATGATAATAATAATAATAATAAATATAATAATATAAATAATGTAATAATTATAATAAAAATAGTAATAATAATTATGATAATAGTGACAATAATAGGGATAATAATGAGATAAAAAAATTATGTAATATAATGAGAGAGTAAATAGAATAAATTTTTTATTTTTTATCATATTTATTCTAAACTCAACTCTTCTTTTAAATATTTTTTAAACTAATAAATATAATAAAATAAATTTATCTAATCCTATAAATTTACAAAAAATTAATTAAATTAGATATAATAACTTATTATATTATATTTTATTTTATTTTTATCAAACAAACTTTAAAATTTTTAATTTTATTATTCTATTTGGTGTATAGAATAAAAGTAAAATAACATAATATAATAAATAAAATTTATATTATCTATTTAATTGATTTTTTAAAAATAAATTTTAATTATTAATATAATAAATCTTTTATTTTAATTATTTTAACTTATAATAACAAAATCATTAAAATTTTACTTAAAGATTTATTTCAATTTAAAAAATAAAAAAATATATAATATTTCAACAAAAATTATTTATTTAACACAATCATGACTAGGATAAAATAGGTGTACAATATATTATAATGTATTTCATATTATATGATCATACTATGTAACTCATATTTGTATATGAGAGTGTTTTATGTGTGTAGTTAGTTTTTATATCTTTCAATTCATTTTTTATTTGAATTTATATATTATAAAATATAATAAAATTGTATATGTTTATTCAAATATTATTAAATTTAACTAAAAATTAATTAATATAAATACGAAGTTTTATATAAATTTTGAAACCATATTCTATCAAAGTATAGGTTAAATTAAATTTTATGCATGAGTTAATTTTAAATAATAATAAAATTATTATATTAAAATATGGCATAATATGTGTTAACTTAATAATTAGGCAAACCATCTAAATTATGCTTGAATAAACTATTTTATCATAATGCATTTCTATGTATATACTTTATTGAATTTTTATTTTATATTTATAGTAATTATTTATTATGAATAAGATTCAGAAATTTTAGAGAAACTAAAATTTTTGATTGCACATACAATAAAATTATTTTATTAATTACTGAAAATGTAATAAAATAAAATAAAAATATTTTTGGAGGAAAAATGAATATGGTGTAGATGTGATATGAGACCTGAAGAGAAAAATCTTCATAATAGATAATAGATTATTATTATTAGATATTAGATTCTTTAATTTGAAGTTGAAATGAATTAAATATTTAAATTTTTTATATGTTATTTTTCATTTAATAAATAATTACTTTATTTGAATAAGCATTATAATTTGATTATGATATTTTTAATTAGAATCAATTCAAATTTTTGTATGAATTTGAATGCGTTGAGTACGAAATCATGTAGCTATAATGGAAAAAACTTTGAATGAGGTATGAAATACTCATTAAATATTTTTTGCATTACAGTATATACAAATAAAATACAATTTTTTATTTTTATAAACTCAAAAAAATATATAATTTTTTCTTTTGAATAGGTAGAAAAATAAAAATATTGTAATATATTTTTAGATTATATGTTTTTTTAATTACAATAATAAAGTTTAAACTTATAAATCAGAATATTGAAATTATTAACTACTAATCCAATGTTAATGATTTTATTAGATTATTTATTTTTGTTAATTAGTTAAATGTCAATGTTAATCTTATTTTTTAATGAGTTCATTAAAATTGAATATAAATTTTTTTTTTGAAATGATAAAACACACATCATATATTTAGTCATTTATTTTTGTTTTTATACATTTAATTATATTAAATTGAGATTTTATTAAAAATAAATAAAATAATATATTATATAAGTTATAGAATCTTTTATATATTAAGTAAACTTAGTCATGTTATTTTATATAGAAAAAATAGTCTAGTAGGATTGAAAAAAAAAATACTGCTTACATATATTTTTGAAAAAAATAACTATAAATTTAAAATGCTATGATATTATAAATTCATTATTCATTTGTGTGAAAAAGATTAAATTTTGAAATTTTTTTGATATATTTATGATTTAAATGAATAATATACACATAATATTTTCACTTTATTCATACTGTTTTATACTTATTTTTGCTTACTACTTTATGTATTACATTACTACTATATTTAGGAAGTAAATAAGTATAAAAAATTAAAAATATAATTAGATATATTTTAAAGATAACACATGCTTAAATAGATATTTTTATGTTTGATTTAACTTGTTTTTAAAAACTTAATATTTTTCTTTAGTTTTAGGGTTTTAATAATAATTATATTTCAAAATTTCCCATTTTTTTCAGTTGTTTTTCATAAAAATTTGCTTGTATTTTGAAGAAAATGAATTTAAAAAATTTTAGTATGTTTGTTTAACCTTTTGAATAATAAAAAAAGTAGAATCTAAAAAATAAATAGTTTATATTTAGTTTGATAAGTTACTTTGTGTAGTTTATGAAAACAATTAGAATTATAATTTTTTAAAATAAAGTATTTTTTATACAATAATGATAATGAAACTTGAACCTATAATTTCATAAAAATTACTTAAATTTTTCATTAATACTCCAAAAAAATTTTTTATATAAAATAACTTATAAAATTTATATAAAACCTTTAAAACTAAATCATTTTTTTATACATTCATAAAATTGCTCTTTTTAAGACAAGCAAATAGATCTTTAAGTTGAAACATACATAGATCAAACTTCTTCAATTAATACAGAAAGATCAACATTAAAGATTTGATATATCATTTAATTTTTAACATATTTTTATATATTTAAATTATTTTTTATTTCTAACCTGTATTCCACAAGTTTTTTTTTTTTAAATTTAAACTTCTTGATATATATGGCATATAAAACTAAGGTATTTTTAACTTATTCTAACCAACTTTATGATAAAATTTATAATGTAAAATTCTTGTAAAAAAATGATTTATTAAATATTTATGTTATTCATGATAATGGGAAGCCGAAATAGAAAGAAAGTTATGAAATAAAGATTGGGTCAGAAATCAGAATGAGCCCTGCCTTAGAATCACGCGTGACAGAGGCATGTCGGCATGCCATTGCAAAACCTGAAAGGAGATTCATCAATCTCCTTTGCATTAATGTTGCACATTCAACAGCCATGTATTCCATTGTGAAGTACAAAAACACCCAAATCTTTTTAAGATTCTTAACAAAACATCAAGGGTATCAACAAAATCTAAAGATCTATAGTACATATAGTAATAACAAATCTTCTATCTTCATGGAATTTGAGCAACACAAACGAGCTTGATCAACACACCATTAATAGGGGACAATACAAGCTCCAAAATTCAGTATCCTGGCCCTTCACCATGCTTCACTCAGAGTTTCATTACAACAATCCATTCAAACCACAAAAATTAGATTCAATTATCAAGATGCACGCCTACATAATAAAAAAATACAAATCTAATCTAATTTTTGTCACATAAAAATCTAACATGTTTAGTTCTCAAACAAACCAAAGCTTAGCCAGAACTAGTATCCTACAAATAAAACAGATATGATTTTGTTATTAACATAAAATAATTGTTGAGTTAGATCCAATGATTACCTGTGAAGCAGTTGCTAAACAAAAATTGAGGAACTGAGTGAGAATAAGCTGAAAAGAATTGCTAAGTTGAGTTGGACTTGAGAGTTGTTAGTGGTATGAGTTCAAATTTAGGAACTAACCATTTAGCTTATAGAGGCTCTGTTGGACCAACATACATAATAGTTGATAATTGATAGAGTTCAGATGAGATGGTTGCTAACTGATGGACATATTAATTGAGAAGTTCGGTAGTTGAGGAACATATAAGTTAATTAATTGGTTAGCTAATAGTCAAATCAAGCAGCAATTCAAGTTTGTTATGAGTTCAATTAGTGACCTCAAAGGGATGCTTTTGGAATATGAAATATTGAAACTTTTCTTGAGGTTGCCAATTTTAAGCTCAAATATATCTCAGTGTTGCAGAAAATAAATGTTTGATCAATATATGGAGAAACTACTGCATAACCAACTCTTATATTTCAGAGAGTAGTTTTCTCAATATCAATGGTTAAGATTGAGGCTTGCATATCAAGAAAAGTTGAAGATAGCTTGAAAGGGTCATTCCCTTAGAATTAGGGATGTGATTGCTTGATCAACTCAATAATTAGTTGAAATTTAGCCATTGAATAAAAATTTTGATTATAAATCAGTTGATACCTCAGGTGATAGTTATCTACACTATTGTTGTTGACCATAATTTTACATCATTGTAAATATAAGTTTAATGGAAAAATGATGGAGAGGTTTAGTGACTTTAACTATATATATAGATTTATAAATATCAATTTTACACCAATTATCCTTCATTACTTTACTTTTAAGTATTTTTCAGGTCTATATTACTTTATTTATCATTTTTCTTTGTTGTTTTTTCGCCTTAACTTTCATTTACCTTCAATGCAACTTTAGAACATAGTTGATTTTCACTCTAAATGCTTTCTGGAATAGCTTAGAAACTCATAATCAAGAAACAAAGTTCCTTCATCAATGTAATCACATGATCAACAGAAAACATTGTGTTTGCAATCAATTGGTTTATTTGACTAATTACCCCAGTCAGTTAGCTGGCATCATAAACACATCTTTGCACACACTCACACACACACACACACCACATAAGATTGCAAACAAATTCATTCTAACCTTGACGTTTAAGAAAAGTTAACTCTCAAAATTTTCAATCAAATTTAAGGATTCTCCAACACTAACTTCAAGAGTTCCAAATCTAGTATGAATTTTACTTAAATACTACACATGAAATTGTAATAGACTAGATATATCATGAAGACAAATTTTTCAAGAATTTCACTTAACTAATTTGAGGAAATGTATACACTTGTATATGTGAGGAATAAGAGATTTCTCTCCTACTTTCTTTCTATAATTGAGACTTTGATAAGATGTGTATAAGTAGGCTGTTAAGAATAGAGAAGGGATTCTAACTTTATAGTATAGCAATAACCATAGTTTTCTAACCTCAAGTTACTTGGCTCTATAAACACACACATCCATCCCATCCTAATTGTGTTTTAATCTAATAAATACACACATAATAATGATTCCCAAACTCAGTGGATCACATAATTATATACTTATATGGAAGGTGTCAAACTATTCATTCAATTTGTTTATGTTTATAATTTCCCATCCAATATGAACCCAAATTTTTCCAAAAAATTCTAACAAAAGATATTGGGCATTTTCAATTTTTTTATCCAAAGAATTTTGCACCATTAAAAATGACATTTTGAATCTAGGGATATAAATATCTGTTCTAGACAGGGAAATTCCCATTAGGCCTAATAGAAAGCAAACCCCAACTCCTTCAATTTCTTTGCCTCCTTTTAGAAGATTGGGAAATTATATAGGACACGAGATGCAAATCTCCCAATTTCAGTTTAATGATTAGAATGATTTCATCTCATCCAACTGTGAGATTCACGAATTTTAAAAAACAATTATCACTATTGAACTCATCATAACTTTATCCAAAAACACGTTGCTCTTGTCACTAACTTGAACCCTTTTACAGGAGAATCAAAGAAAAGTATTATCCACCATTGTTTAAGTTGTACCTTGTACAAATTCTTAACTGTTCAATATCTTTCACATTGAAACTTGTAGAGTACTTGAGAATATTACCTTTTTTTTAAAAGGTCTCATCTATGGTTACTACATGTTAATTCCTTAGTAGACCTACAAAATAATAAAGCAAAACTGAACTCTCTGATTCTGCTACAGTAAAAGCTGAAGTGTTCCATTTCTATAAAGGAAAATCACGCAGATGGTAACACCTGTCAAATCTTCAAATTTAATCATACCTGAAAGTTGAAACTTGATATAAGATTCCCTGATCCGTCCTAGCTAACCAGAACCATCAATTATTATGAACTTGTCCTGGTCCTAGATATTCAACCAAGAAGCTTGAAATGAACAAATGTATTTATTAGACAATTTTGATTATTATATATTTTTAGTTTAATATATTTTATTTTTTATATTTTTTTCCATTACATCTTTCTTTTTTTTTTTTTCATTCTCTCTCTTCTTTCCATATTCTTTTCCACCTCATTTAATCTATTTCCAGATATACAATAATATTTTTCCTTTACTAGATAATTTAGCCCACCAATTATTGCCAACGTTTTATATTTTGTCAAGGATGATTCGAAGCCAAACAACACTTATATGGGTGCGATAGTGGAATACTACAATATGAAACATTATAAAACAATGACGCTCACTTAAAAATTTGCTAAACAAACAAACCAAAGAACAAGAAGAAAAAGAAAATAGAAAACAAACAAGCATCCCCAATTCATGCCAACATTAATCAAGGTCACAGAACCAACCTATACCAAGCCCACTACATTCCTTGAGGGCTTTTTTGTAGGTATTGCTCTCGGCTATTAACTTTTATTTCCTAAACAGATACACTCTAACGAAATTTGGTCTTGGGACTTTGCAATTCCGATTTTGTCGCTTTTTTAACCCCATTAATTAAATCTATTAGCCTATGCTTTTGGTGGGTGGAAAAACTAAGAAAATAAACATCCAAGAAACAGATGAACGGACTTTATATTCCGCAAACTAATTTGCTAGTGTATTCCATAAATTAATTTACGGAATGTAATTTTTTTGGTTCTGCAAATTAATTTACGAAACATAAAAATGTAACCTTTCGTAAATTAATTTATGGAAAACAAAAAATTACATTCCGTAAATTAATTTACAGAATACATTGATGTATTCCGTAAATTAATTTGCGGAATAAACGAATACTTACAGAAGAGAAAATATTTTTATGAAAGAGACGAGAAGGTGTTAAGGATAAAATAGTATTAAAAAGATTTCAAAAAATTGAAGGGAATGCAAAAAGAAAAAAGGAAAATGCAAAAAGTAAAACCCATGAGAAGAAAGGTTTTCTAAAGAAAGAGAAATATTAACATCAAATTCTTTATGCACTTTTTGATTATTGAATAAATTTTATTTTAAAATATAATAAATAATAAACCTATATAATTTAGTAGGATTCACGTAAATTTTATTTACTAATAATGTGTTAAGAGTATATAAAGAAATGTATTGTAAACTTCCAATCATAAAAAAAAATATGCGAATATCAAACATTGTTACTTTATAGCTACATGACGAGACACTAATCATTTTAATCCGTTGCATGGGCAGCATTGAGCAACTCTACCCTAGCCATTACAGTCAAGTTCTCAATGCTCATGACCTTCTTTAGTCAATTTCAGGCTTGGGGTTGGGTGTCAGTATGAGGTCACATACCCACCAAAATGTTGGATGATACAATTTACAATTTACAATTTACATCCCAATGGGAGCAACTGTTACTTTATAGCCACATGATTAGACACTAATCATTTTAACCCGTTGAATGTTCAGCATTGAGCAACTCTACTCTAGCCATGATCTCAATGCTCTTGAGCCTCCTTTCCTCAGTTTCACTCTTGGGTTTGTGTGTCAGTGTGAGGTCACATACCCACCAAAATGTTGGATAATACAATTTACAATTTACAATTTACATCGCAATGGGAGCAACTGTGAAACAAATAGTCATTCCATAATATTTATGACAACTAATCCTCATCACTTCCATAGTTTTGGCACAAAGATTGTAGTCCACTAGTAGTATTTGTTGTATTGTCTTCCTCTTTTTTCTTTTCTTCTGGTTCTGCAAGACTTTTAACATCAGAGATCACTGGTTTCTTAACGACGGAAATCCTCACTAAAGAATTAAGCTTTCCACCACCGAGTGAATTTTCTGCAAACAATCAACAGATGGCAATTGCTACATTCCCAAGTTGATAGTATTATCAAACTACACTAGAATAAAAAATGAAACCATGCACATGTGAATAGTGTACAACTATCTTTTTATGCCCCCCAAATTTTGAAAATCATACTTATGGTAAGAAAATGACTGGACAACTATTAGGCAACGAAAGATTAAATAACATGACAAAAAGTTCATTGTGTAATGCATTAATAATGTTTGATGTATCCAGTTACTGAACATCACAACAGTGGCACATACCTTCTTTCCCAGAATCATCCAAACTAGCTTTTGCCAGAGCATCAGTTGGCTTGCCAGGAAGATCTTCAGAAACCTTTTGCCTCTGCAGACAGATACAGACAAACAAAGCTCAAAAATTCAAGCATGATTTCAGCATTTTAAATGACCGAGAAATTAGGCACCTTAATAAATGCTCAATTCGCTAAATCCAAAAGAACTGCAACTATATATTCGTTGAAACATTTGATGATCTTTACATGTGCAATATACTTCTTCCATATTGCAAGTTTTAAGAGTCCGGGTAATGTAAATGAATCAAAATATAAACTAGCTTTAAATTATGCATTTGAATTTTAGGGAATGTTAAAAGGTCAGAAATGCATGTTCTAGATGATCAAGTTCTGTTTGTAATCAAAAGAAGGAAACAAGAACGTCTACACAAAGTCTTTTAAATGTAACTTCATTTTCTGCCACTTAAGAAAAGTATCTGCATTGGTGCTTTTAGCATTATTGAACTTCCCATGCAACTTTACTTTTCCTTTTGTTTCTTTCCTGATAAAAATGTTCTTTTCATAATCACATTTACCATCCTCTAGGTCATTATGTACCCCCACAATGTTGACAAAATCGGCAGTTTACAATAAAGCATGCCACGGAGGAATCAAAATCACAGAGAATATATGATTCAGAAAAAAAGGTCAAGAAATGACTTCGGACAGTGTTGACTGACAACAAGGGATATCTGAATTAGTTCAAGAGCAACTATAAAGGCCAAAGGTTAAAGTTCTTGGATTTAAACAGTTCATAGATTGGGATGAAAATGATGAGTGGGGTTCTGAGTAGTGATGCTGCTATAATAGTATAATTTACTAGGCTGAGAAGAATTAAAGAAAAATCTCTATTACAAACACTCGCATGCACATGACATAATGACATACCTTTGGATCATAATTGGACATTTCACCATGTCCATTTGAAAGCTGAACCAACTGCTCCTCAGTTTCAATATCTTCATCACGAATTCTTCTCACATAACCATCTGAATTCTGTTTTAGTATAGAGTAAACCATATAGATTAATTTCAAAAAGAAGGAACAGACTGACATCAGAAGTAACAGAAAGGAAGAGAACTAGAAGTGTAGGATAGTAATAAGTACATGAAAGACAACTGATTTTATTAGCGCTTCATCTTCTTCTTCCAGCCTTTTCTCCTGAGAATGTAAAATAACATCGCTTAAGTCAATTAAATTATCGAGGGGAAAGATGAGTGGACTTATGTCATAACTTTAAAACTACACACTATTTATGTCACAGCCCAAAAAATGAAATAACAAATCAGTGTTTACACTGGTTGTCTTATAAAACTAAAAGTTAAGAGTTAGCAATTAAAGGGTATGTATTAGAGTTTGCAATCGAAACTCCAGTCAAGAAAACCAGGACTTTTGTTCCAAAAGCACTGACATAGCATTGAAAGAATATTCCAAACTCTAAACCAAAAGTCAGATTTTGTGATAATCTAAACAGGTTTTCAGGAGACATTATACAGGCACACAAATCATACAAGAGACTTTAGAATTTCTTATTTATATACTCCTGTTCTTTATTTATTGCTTATGCAAAAATGAAGCATTAATTTTTTTGTTCTAGTTTTACATTTGTTATGAATAAGAGAATGAAAAAATCAACAAGGTATTAATAATATTGAGTATCTCAATAGGGACAAATCAGTAAAATACACTTTTGCTTATAATCAAGGCTACATGACTTAATTATTGTGCATTATGACAACCTTAAATGGTAGATAAAACAGAACCAAGGAACTACAAATTATGGAATCAGCTAATTTGTTGGGCTTTTCTACCATTACAAATATTTGTTCCTCAAGAAGAAACAAGTAATCCAAATAATTCATTCCTGGAACAAGTTGGAATGAAATTCCAAATTATAGAATTAAATATAAATTTATGGACAAAACAAGTAAATGAGAATTTTACAAAAATCTTGAACCAATTAGAAAATTTTCAAACAAGAATAGAAAAAATCAAACTTTCCTTGAAAGGGAAAGAAAACAAAGAAATTTCAGAATTAGAAGGTAAGAAGAAATTTACTGAAATTATAAAAAACCAAGAAATTGAAAAGGCTACAAAGGATCAGTTTAAACTAATTGATAATTTTACCTATTTTCGAAAGTTAATAAATAATTTAAACCAATGCAATATAAAAATCCCTACTTTACTTTATATTTTATATCTCATTTTGCTATAAATAAAGCAGTTATCTATCCAGGAACACCACCAAAGCTTGTAAAAGCACTTTTTCAATTTGGTCTAATTCAGTCAATTTACCTATCAAATAATATGGAAGAAATTTCAGAATTACCTGAACCCCTGAAAAAAGCTGTAAAAACCTCTATTTTGGAATAGTAACACAACATAATGTATTTATTAGATGTTATTCAACTATAGCTCAAATAAACCCACTAAATTTTATCAGCTCATAAATTTAACAAGGCTAGGAACTACAAAAAAACCATTTGAATATGAACCCGAAATAAAAGAATTAATAAGTGATGATGAAGAAATTTTAAGAACAATATTAAGAATTCGAGCACAAGATTATAATATAATTTTTCAAGAAATGATACGAATAATAGCAAATAATGAAGAAACCGCATGGGTATATTATATGAGCCCAACAACTTTAATCTATTCCTCTGAAAAAACACCAAGGAATTATAACTATTTTAGTCAATTTTATGACAAAATAAAAAATAATAAAATGGAAAATCCACCAAACACAAAGAAGCGTGTCTGCCAAATTTTATCAGAATACCCAGTACATCAACGTAATTACTGTGAAGAAAATAAAGCAGAGGTCATCATTCGAAGATTTAGAGATTGATCATCATTCAAAGATTTAGAGATTGAAGTTATCGACAACATCTGAGGCGCATGCATCTTACATCTTGTCAAACAGAAGTTTATAATTGTCAGAAAAAATCTTATCTTATCGTCCTTCCTCTCAAATCTTGTCTCTTCGTTATTGTAATTTTATCTTTTAATCAAAACGAATGTAATGGTTTTGAGATCCGACCTCTATAGAAGGACTCACTCTTAATACAATGAGATTATCGATCTTTTATCACTACATTACTATATCTCTGAAACACTCTTCATTACTTTGCAAGCGCGATTCGAGAGTGTCATTCAAAAGCAAATATTGTAAGTGTTTAATTATTTTTAGTCATGAGTAACTAGATTTTATAAAGGGATAAAGACGGAGTATTAATTAACTGATAAGGTAATGAAACATAATTTTTTACTACATATATTTTGTGCTACGCCTCCAGTAGAAAACGAAGGAAGGCTATGTTGAATATAGCTGAAGGGGGAAGAAAACACTGTTTGAAACAGTGAACCTCTTTCATGCATATTAGAACTACATTGTTTCAAACAGTGTTTTCTTTCCCTTCAGCTATATTCAACACAGCCTTCCTTCGTTTCCTACTGGAGGCGTAACACAAAATATATGCAGTAAAATTATGTTTCATTACCTTATCAGTTAATTAATACTCCGCCTTTATCCCTTTATAAAATTTAGTTACTCATGACTAAAAATAATTAAACACTTACAATATTTGCTTTTGAACGACACTTTCGAATCGCGCTTGCAGAGTAATGAAGAGTGTTTAATGTAGTGATAAAAGATCAATAATCTCATTGCATTGTATTAAGAGTGAGTCCTTTTATAGAGGTCGGATCTCAAAACCATTACATTCGTTTTAATTAAAAGATAAAATTACACTAATGAAAATACAAGATTTGAGAGGAAGGACGATAAGATAAGATTTTTTCTGACAATTGTACAGTAAAAATAGGATAAGCTTCTGTTTGATAAGATGTTGTTTGGATAAGATGCATGCGCCTCAGATGTTGTCGATAACTTCAATCTCTAAATCTTCGAAGGATGACTTGTCTGCTTTATTTTCTTCACAGTAATTACATTGATGTACTGGGTATTCCGATAAAATTTGGCAGACACGCTTCTTTGTGTTTGGTGGATTTTCCATTTTATTATTTTTTATTTTGTCATAAAATTGACTAAAATAGTTATAATTCCTTGGTGTTCTTCCAGAGGAATAGATTAAAGTTGTTGGGCTCATAAAATATACCCATACGGTTTCTTCATTATTTGCTATTATTCGTATCATTTCTTAAAAAATTATATTATAATCTTGTGTTCGAATTCTTGATATTGTTCTTAAAATTTCTTCATCACTTATTAATTCTTTTATTTCGGGTTCATATTCAAATGGTTTTTTTGTAGTTCCTAGCCTTATTAAATTTATTGGCTGATAAAATTTGTCTGGATTTATTTGAGCTATAGTTGAATAACATCTAATAAATACATTAAGTTGTGTTACTATTCCAAAATAGAGGTTTTTACAGCTTTTTTTAGGGGTTCAGGTAATTCTAAAATTTCTTCCATATTATTTGATGGGTAAATTGATTGAATTAGACCAAATTGAAAAATTGCTTTTACAAGCTTTAGTGGTGTTCCTGGATAGATAACTGCTTTATTTATAGCAAAATGAGATATAAAATATAAAGTAGGGATTTTTATATTGCATTGGTTTAAATTATTTATTAACTTTCGAAAATAGGTAAAATTATCAATTAGTTTAAACTGATCCTTTGTAGCCTTTTCAATTTCTTGGTTTTTTATAATTTCAGTAAATTTCTTCTTACCTTCTGGTTCTGAAGTTTCTTTGTTTTCTTTCCTTTTCAAGGAAAGTTCGATTTTTTCTATTCTTGTTTGAAAATTTTCTAATTGGTTAAAGATTTTTGTAAAATTCTCAGTTACTTGCTTTGTCCATAAATTTATATTTAATTCTATAATTTGGAATTTCATTCCAACTTGTTCCAGGAATGAATTATTTGGATTACTTGTTTCTTCTTGAGGAACTTTACATGGCTGAATTACTGTGCTATCTGAATCCATCTGCTTAAAAAATCAGCAACAAGGTTATTTTTTCCTTTAATAAATTCTATTTCATAATTATAATAAAACATATTAGATTGTCATTTAATCAACATTTTATTTGATAATTTTTTATTTTTTATTCCTTTATTTAACCAGCTTTTTACTTGAGTATTGTCAGTTTTTATTATAAATTTTGTTCCTACTATAAATAACTCAAAATTTTCTACTGCTTTTATTATTGCTAAAAATTCTTTCCAATTTGAATGATATTTAGTTTGTGATTCATTAAACTTTCCACTTGCATATCTGGTTATTAATTCGTTGTTTTCTTTGTTTCTATAATATAACGCTGCGCCCCAATAATTTTCCGAGGCATCAGTGTATATTATCCATTTCTCATTATTTATTGGTATATTTAGTTTTGGTAAATTCTGACATAACAATTTTATTTGCTCAACTATTTTCTTATTTTCTTCGTTCCAGTCCCATTTAGTTGTTTCCCCAGCTAATTTTGATATTTTTGAAGTTAATTTTGACAAATGTGGTATATAATTTCTAGCTTGATTTACTAACCCTAAAAAGGATTGTAAGTCTTTTTTGTGTTTTATATTTTTAAAATCTAAAACTTTTTTACTTATATGCTCTTGGAGTTCTATTCCGTTTGATGTAATATTTTGTCCTAGAAATCCTATTTTTTCTTTTCTTAGTTCCATTCTTTTAGGTGATATATTTAAGCCTTTTTCTTCAATAATCTTTACAAATTGTTCCAAGTGATGTTCATGTTCAGTTTTATTACTTGAGAATATTAGTATATCATCTATATATATATATGACTGCAAAGCTTCTTATAGAAATTAACATTTTTGAAACAAATTCTTGAAATATACTTGGGCTATTATGAAAACTCATGGGTAAAATGTTCCATTCATATAATCCTTCTGATGTGCTAAAAGCGATAAATTTTTTACTATTTTCTTCAAATTTTATTTGAAAAAATCCTGATTTACAATCAAATTTACTAAATATATTTTTTCCTTTTATTAAATTAAATAATAGATCCATTTTTGGTATTGGGTATCTATTTCTTATAGCTAAATCATTTAATTTTTTGTAATTTATTACTAGTCTTGACTTTCCTCTTTTTTCTTCATTATGGTTCATAACTATCATTGACGGCGAGGAATAACTAGACTGGCTTTCTCTAATTAGATTATACATTTTCATTTCTTTTATATGTTTTTCAAATTCTTTTCTATTTTCCATAGTCCAAGGATATGGTTTACTATTTACCTCCTTATTATAATCTTTTAGTTCTATTTTTGCAATGTATTAAAGGATTTTCACTATAATTTTCGATAATTCTTTCTTCAATGGTTTTGTTTTTTATTGTTTGAATATTTAATACTACCATTAATTGTTTTATTTCTATAGGTTTATTATTTGGTAAAAATTGAACTTCGTTTTCATTTTGTTTTCTTTGGAAAGCTTCATCTTTTCTTCTATAAGGATTAGTTATTCTTATTCCCCAAGCTTCATGTTTACATGGTGTTTTAAGAATTATAATTCTTTGTATAAAATGGATTGGGTAATATTGGTTTAAAAAATCTAATCCTAAAATAATATCACAAGTTGGTTCATTGTATAGATTTAATTCTTTTATAATTAATTCATATTCTCCTATTTGTATTTTTACATTTTTCGATTCTTGTTCGATTATATGAATTTCTTTTCCTACACTTTCCATTCTTAAAATTTTTTCTTTTCTTTTCCATAATTCTGATGGTAATACATTATATTTATCAACACTTAAATTTGCTCCAGTATCTACTAAGGCGTGGTACTTTCTAGACCTATATTTTTGATAGTTAAATTTGACTAGTATGTAAAACAATTGTCTACTCATTGATATCTTGGAGTTATTAAAGCTTGGTAATTTATGGTTATCATTATTCTATCTTTATGGATTCTGTATGGTTTTAATATTTCTAATATATCATTACCAATTATTAATTTTACCTCGTTATTTGTGTTTTCCTCTACCTAAAATCTTATTTCCTTTATATCTCTTTTATTGAATCTTATAATGGAAACTGTTTTTAATCCTTCTTCTATTATTTCCAGATTATCTTCAGTTAAATTTTCCTCAATATAACTTTTATGTAATTCAGGGTTTACTGATGCTATAACTTCCTTCCATATTGCTTCTTTTTTTTATTTCTATTTTTATTAAAATCTATTCTTGATATATTTCTGATCTTATAGCTGTTAAGTTTGAATTTATTGGTATTTCTGCTAATAAATTTTTTTGATCTATATTACTTAATGATCTACTTCTTATTACAGGTGATCTTGGTCTATAATCTATACTTTTTCGAGGATTAATATTTATATTTACTGAAGGTGTATTTACTCTTATCATTCGTTTTCCTAATTCATCATTTGTAATAATTCTTTTTGGTTCTAATAAGTTTTTATAGTTTATAGTTTTATCGAGTTCAATTTGTAATTGTTCAGGAATTGTAATATTTTTTCTTTCTATTAGTAATTCTTTTAATATTGGTAAGAAATTCTTTTCTATAGTTATCCTTCCATGTGTTTTTTTACCTATAGTATGTTCGTTTGTAAAAACTAATCCTACCATAACAGTTATACTTATAGTTCTTGCTTTTTCTAACATTTTGATTCCATTTAGTTTATGGTAAATTAAGATGGATTGATCAATATGTTCGTCTGCTCGCAAAATTTGTATTTAGAGTAAATTTTAATGTTTGGTATATTAAATTCCCAGTTAACATTCCTAAGATACTGTCATTAACACTACTTATTATTCTTCCATCCGTTATAAGTAATTCTATTAGAGAATTTATTCCTTATTTAAAATAAGCTTTTACTAGTAATTGCACTCCTGCTATATAAATTTCGGTAATTTCATCTTTAAAGGATAATTTTTCAATTTCTCTTTCTATTAAATTTTTACTTATTAATGGTATTCTAAGTATCCCTTCTGTTAGTGGTATTCTAAGTATCCATTCTGTTAGTGTTGATTCTATTGGGTGTTTTCTTTCTAAAACTACACAGGCACTTTTTTGTTTCTTTTTTGATTTTAATAATCTACATACTTTTTCTATAAATCCTTTATTTTCTATTTCGTTTGGTTTTAAATTTAATTTTATTCTTTTATTTTATTATATTGCTCTTCATTAAAAGTAATTCTTCTCTGAACTACTGCTTCATTTATATTTCTATATTCTTCATATTCATCATATTCAGAATTATTAGATGAGGGTTCTTCTATGAATTTCATCATATATATTTTGTAATTTTCATCTATATAGTCATATTCTTCTTCTTCTTCCTCTTCAGAGCTTTCTATTTCTTTTATTTTATATATTTCTACATTTTCATTTTCTATATCGCTAAATTCTGGATTTTCTAATTCTATTAGTTCTAGTTCATTTTCATAAGCTACATTTAATATATTTATCCTTTTTATATTCTTTTTTTCTCTACATTCCGTACTTATATGTCCTATTTTTCTACAATTATAACATTTATATTGTTTAGGAGATTTATAATTCATATTTTTCTTTTCTTTTTGGAAAAACTTTCTGGGTTTATATTTTTTAAAGTATTTATTTTTCGAATATCGTTTAAATTTATATTTCGGTCTATAATGTTTTTTTCTTATACTTTTATAGTTACATCCCCATTTTTATGGTTTTTCTATATCTCTACATCTTAAAATGGTTTTATTAGTTTTGTAATATTTTAAATTTCTCCATACTTGTTTACATTTATCTGATAGATACTCTTTTAAATAAAATTCTCTTCGTCACATTGTATCTAAATATATCATTAGTTCAGTTTTTCTCCAAAAGCTTTATTATAATCTATTAAGATTGTTTCTGAAATTAATTTTGGTAATTTTCTATAAAATAATTCTAAATAAAATCTTTGAATTGTATAATTTTCAAATCTTGCTTCATAAAAGTATTTTTTGAATTCACAAGTATATCCATTCAAATGTTCTGGGTTTAAAGAACAAATTTCTATTTGATGCAATTTTTCTATAGCTATTTTTATCTTTGTATTTTCATTTAGTGTTACACTTTGTCCTATAAATTCATTTCTTAATACTTGTTCATATCTTTGTATTAATAAGGCATAAAATTCTCTTCTAGCTGTATAAGGGTCTTCTACTTGTCTTACATTTTTCCTAAAATCATGGGTTTTACTTTTCCACCAATTTTGTACATTTCCAGTAAAGCTTGTTTCTACTAACATGCTTGTAACATTTATATCTATATTTCTACTTATTAAGGCTATTAATTGACTTTTACTCCATTCTTCGATACGTCTTTCTATATCTAGATTACAGTCTATTTCTAACCAAATTCCTGTGTTTGGTATATTTCTAGTCTTATATTGTTCCATGGGGGTTGGATGATTTCTTTTCTTTTTATAATTTATTTCATATTCTTCTTTTATATTTTTTAATGGTTCCTTATGGAAATATTCATTTATATTTTCATTTATAACTGTACCATCTTTTGTTCCACTTGTTCCTTCCGTTCCCTTATTTTTTGGTTCATCTTTTACTTGATCTACATTAATTTGCCTATCGTCGTATTCTTGTATTTTGATCATATCTTTAAACTCTTTTCTTATATTTTCTAAGTCTTCTTCTTCCTTTCCCATTATTTCTTCAATTTCATCATATTCTTCATTTATGTTTAACATATTTATAACTTCTTTTGGTTTAATTATTTCTAATAGTATATTCATTTCGGATCCTATATTACACGCTATTTTTGCAACTTTACTATTTTCTATTTGTTCCATTTGTATATATTCATCAGTTTCTACTATAGTTTTTCCATATTTTTCTTCGTATCTATTTCTTTCTAACTTTTCTATTTCATTAAAAATTGTCCATAAATTTTTATTTATTATTTCTTGTCCTTTTTTTATTTCTTCAGTTATAATTCTATTTTGTTTTATATTTTCATCCATTGTTTGTTGTCTGATTTATTTTTCATTTAATTCTAACTCATCTAATATTTTTATCATTTTTATTACAGGGTTGTTTGTTATAGGTTCTAGTCTACTAATTCCTAGTGCATCTTTTATTTGTCTTAGTTCTTCTTTTATAACTTGCAATTCTTTATTATTATTTTTTATATCTATTTTTAACTCATATATTTTTTGTTCTAGTGGTTTTGAAAATTCGATTAGTCTTTTCATTTTTGTTTTCTAGGGTTCATCTTCTATTATTTCTTTTAATTCTTTTGGTAAATTTTTTAATACATCTTCTATACTATAATTTTCTAGTTGTTCTTTTATATTTTTATTTATGTAGCACCCTAATTGCTTCATTAAATACATGTTAACCCAATTTATTTGATTAAAAGTATTATCTCCTTCTCCTCCCAAGACAAAAGGAGTTAATAAGCAATCTAAATTTTCCATAATATTATACTCTATGAAAGAGTTTGTTGGTAATTCCTTTTCATCAATTCCATACATTCTTGGTTTGATTATTTTTAAATTATTCATTTAATTCTTCCTTTAAATATTTTAATAATTCTTTTATATTTTTATTTATGTAGCACCCTAATTGCTTTATTAAATACATGTTAACCCAATTTATTTGATTAAAAGTATTATCTCCTTCTCCTCCCAAGACAAAAGGAGTTAATAAGCAATCTAAATTTTCCATAATATTATACTCTATGAAAGAGTTTGTTGGTAATTCCTTTTCATCAATTCCATACATTCTTGGTTTGATTATTTTTAAATTATTCATTTAATTCTTCCTTTAAATATTTTAATAATTCTTTCAATTTATTTATAACTTGTAGATCTAAGTTTTCTGGTCTATTTAATATTTTTAAGGTTTCCTTTATGGATTTTATCTCTTTTTTTATTTTTCCTTTGTTCTAAGCATATAAAGAAAGCAAGACTAAACAGAGATAATGTATACAGTAAAATTGAAACAACGGTAGTGAACGTATAATCTGAAAAGCAAAAGGATAAATGTTTCATATTAATTAACATCCAAAGCTCTGATACCACACTTCATTACTACATATATTTTGTGATTTTGATCGAGATATAGCCGGGTTACGAAAGAAAATATGCCCCCTTTCATGCATATTAAAACAGAATCTTTACAAAATCAAGGAATGGCTACCAGCCAATTACATTTCAAACAAAAATGCCAATATTCCCTTTTTAATTAATAATAAACCCTTCAAACAGGAAATTCCTCATACAAAGCAATATATATCATACATCAAGTTTGATCGTACCTTGTCAGCTGCTGTGCGTTGCAAGGCCTCCAGCATTTGATCAACAGTGACAGTTGCATGCCTAGACTGAAAAATGAAAGAGACTCATGTCAGCAATTACCATAGGCATAGACAGACTTCAAATTCATGACCTGAACAAAAGTGATTATTAGAACAAATGAGCCAAAATAAAAATGTCATATTTTAAGGTAACAAGCACTATATTTAACAATTATAATGTCCAGAGTCTGGATCCCTAGAGAATCACAATATGCTGGTAACAAATTTAAAACATCAATATATACATCACAGTTACAGACAGCAGTAGATACCTTCATTGACTTCATCTCATCTAATGCAGCAAGGATGTCCATCTCTCTTTTAGAATCCAGAGTTCTATTTTCCAATGATTTCATTGCATCTCCCATCTCTTCAGCTTCCCTCTTCTGCTGCATTTTATCAGCTTCCTCATCCTCTGCACGCCAAGGTTCAAAATTTCTAGTTGCACCAGATTCAACAATATAATCTGAATTCTGTGGATCGGTCTTCATGGTAAGCTCAGCAGAGCACTTGGTGCATTTAAAGTAGAACCTGAATATTTGAATTCCCAAATATGTCTGCACAAAAATATCAAATAGAGATCAAATCACACACAAAGCCATTTAGGAAAGCTTCCCCCCCCCCCCCCCGCGGGGAACAGGGTTTCTATAAATGGTTTAAACAGGACTATGCAACCAAACTATAAAATCGAAGGTATCAAATACATGAAGCCCAACAAAATGAACTTCTGCATGTCCTTTTAAAACCCATAAAAATTTAACACAAAACTTGAAATTAAGTATGTAATGATGATTGATAATTAAACCTCGCCAATAACATCTTCTTTTCTGGAGTTGAACTTGGTGCCTTTGTAGATGTAATTGCCACAAGTGTTGCATCGAATGCTCATGGGAAGCATCATGCGGACTTTGATTTGCTGATTCTTGGGCCTTCTAGCTCTGGGAAGCTTGGAGGGATCAAAGTCAGGTGGGTAATATTTGTTCAACACCTTCCTCTCTCCCATCTTTCTTGTTCAAGTTCAATTCCTTCCCACAATCACCAACAATAGCCAATGCACTTGAATTCAGCCACAGCAACAACTTAGGGTTCTCTTCTCTGATCAGAATAAGCAATTGTGTTACATAGAGAATAATAAATAACGACAAATATGGATAATTTGGGATGAGTTTGAATTGAAATGATGCCTTTTCAGATTTATCTTTAATAAAATTGACTTTATTAAAGAACAATAAGCTAGAAGTCACAAGAAAGGTCCTCTAAAGGCGTATTGCCAACATTTTGACATCACTTTGCGTTTTGTCAACATTTTTTGTAGGAGTAAAATTATGGTTAACTATCTTTGGAGGACTAAACTAGGGGTTCAGTCCTTTTTTGTATTATTTTAGTCCTCCAATTCATGTCCCACCAATGACATCAAAGAATTATCACATTATCACAACCTTGAGAAAATCTTCCAAACAATGTTCAACACTTATGATTGTGAAATTAAAGATGAAATAGACAAATACAATAAGTAGTAACTCGAGCAGAGGATGGACGTGCTCTTATAAAATTCCTAAAGTTGAGAGATAAAATAAAACTGCAATGAGATAGTTGTGATTAATAAAATATTCATTAGAATTATGCTAATTTTTGGTGTAGTGGACAAGCAGATTGAAAGGATCAGGATTTTAAACGGCATGAATCTCATCCCTTACAATTATATAGTTTTATGTTAAAATGTTAAAGTGAAATTTGGTTGAAAACAAATAAACCGTAAGATTTCAAACTGCACACGGTGCAGTTTGAAAGGTACTCTGGAGGATCCTTCTCCGTAGTCAAAGAGAAGAACTGATAACTGAGTAATAGTAATCAGTCAGACTACAAATCATGAATCCCATGGCGGAATCAATGGCCTAGAATATGCATTTTATGAAATCCAGCTTTCTACCTATTGAAGTGTTTATGAAAATCGTTTATGGATCCCAAAAATGGCACAAAAAAGAGTGATGAAATTGCAAATCTAACATTAGATAAAAGAAGACAAAAAAAGGTTGAAAAAAGAAACGAAATTATAAATCTAACATGAGAGATTACAGAAAATTGAGAGAGAATGATGAGAAACAAACCTGGGAGAACACGGGAGATAGAGCAGCAGAAGAGGGAGCTGAACTGATACACACAAACAGTAATTTGGGCCTTGGCAATTCTTATTTTGACCCACATCGGAAGAAAGGTCTTCTAAAGAAAGAGAAACATCAAATTTTTTATACATTTTTTAATTATTGAATAAATTTTATTATAAATATAATAAACAATAAAACCTACATAATTTAATGGGATTGACGTAAATTTTATTTACTACTTCGTCTATTTCTTTTTATTTGTTGAGGAAGAAAACAAAAAAAATTATTTATATTTATTTATCTATTTTAATTTTTTTTAAAATATTAATTATTTTTTATATATTATTTTATCTATCTAGTTATTATTAACAGTAATAAATAAATTAATTAAAAAATAAATATTTTTAAACAAAAGATGGAATAATATGTTAAGAAGAGTATATAAAAAATGTGTGAATATCAAACATTGTTACTTTATAGCCACACGATGAGACACTAATCATTTTAACCTGTTGCATGTGCAGAGCATTGAGCAACTCTAGTTCAGCTATGGCTGCTAGCACTATGATGGCATTCAAGTTCTCAATGCTCTTAAGCCTCCTTTTCTCAGTTTCACTCTTGGGTTTTGGTGTCAGTGTGAGGTCACATACCCACCAAAATATTGGGAGTGGGACAATTCCTCTAACATGCAAGCGCGTTGAGTGTCCCGCCTATAATGTTATAGAAGTGGGTGATGGCTATGAAATCCGCCACTATAATAATTCCAATGTGTGGATGTCAACTTCTTCCATTCAAGACATTTCTCTTGTTCAAGCTACAAGAACTGGCTTCAGGAGGTAACTTTTTTACTTTCAGCTTGTTTACCAGAATTTCTGAATTGTTTTCTTGTCATGCTTGTAATAGTGTGACAGTAACACTCTGGTAAAGTCTTTTTTATGTTATTGATCATCATTATAAGTATTTATGTTACTTTTGAAGGATTATTAAAAGGATTTCATAATAAATAATATCTCAGAAAATTTAGATTTTACCTAAGTTTAATGATATGGTGTAATCCATAATCCATGTAATAGACCTTACCTAATGAGTTAAGGCTGCTGCTGCTGTTATTTGTTATCATTATAAGTATTTATTGTGATTTGTGACTCCAATATGTTTACTATCAGTCTTATTTAATTGAATTTCATAATTTTTTTAAAATTATCAGTTAGAGTTAAAAAAAAGGTATTTTAAATAAAAATTGTTTGAATTAGAGTGACAGTGAACTCCTCCATTTTGGATTTACCTTGTCTATAATAAATGCGTTTTGAATTAATATATGCAAGTTTGGAAGAGTTTACCTATAACTAATTCCGAAATACAATTTATCACATAATTACTTTTCTGTAAGAAAAACATTTAACCATAGGAGGTTTATTTTTATTCAATAAACCATGTTCTTAAGTTCATCTATATTGCAAGAAGTTTTCAACAAGTATGGTGTAGGTTATGATCTCATTCCATCCAAATATTTGATTGAGATTGAGTACCCCTTTTGCTTTTCACAGGCTATTTGATTATATTCAAGGCAAGAACAACTACAAGCAAAAAATTGAGATGACAGCACCGGTGATCACAGAAGTTTCAGCTAGTGATGGACCCTTTTGTAAATCCTCATTTGTTGTTAGCTTCTTTGTGCCAAAAGAGAACCAAGCAAACCCTCCTCCTGCAAAGGGTCTCCATGTCCAAAGATGGGAAAATGTACATGTAGCAGCAAGACGGTTTGGTGGGTATGTAACTGATTCAAATGTTGGGGTAGAAGCTTCTGCCTTGAAAGCTAGTATTGCAGACACTGATTGGTCTGCTGCAATTAACAAAAGCCATGGAGCTGGTCATGCTTCTGTTTACACTGTAGCACAATACAATGACCCTTTGGAATATGATAATAGGGTGAATGAGATATGGTTCTTGTTTGATTTGGAGAGTGAACTGCATGCAATGTGAGATGACAATAATTATTTTCACTACTTTACATAGCCTGTAAACTTTCTTCAAGAAAGCTATGACTAAATCACAGTTTGAGGTACTACAGCATCTGAAATTGATAAAATAAAGTGTTGATCATTTTGCTCAAGCAATGCTTTTGAATTGAATAATATTTGTTCAACTGTGTGTTTCAAACTATAGTTTGAGTAAACAGTTATGATTATTAGACATATATACGGTAGTTATATATATATATATATATATATATATATATATATTTCAAAATTTGGACTGTTAATCAATATTTTTTTAATAATCATTATATACATCTTAAATCAGCTATTAATATTTTAATCACTATTTTATATAAAGATAATCATAATATTTTTTAATTGTAACTACGATATTTTTTTAATTATAACTACTTAAATAACTAAATTAATTATATTTTTTATAGAGATAATCATAATTTTTTTTAATTGATTACAAAATTTTTTAATCAATTAACAGTTTATTAATAAATAATAATTAATTATAAAAAAATATGTAATTGATTAAAAAATATTATGTTACCTTTACATAAAATAAAACATGGTTAACTTATATATGAAAATGATTACTTAATCAATTATACATTTCTTTGATCAAGACCTTAATTTTTGAGATGTATATAGATATAATTTATCTGGTGCAAAAGTGTCTCTTTTAGCTTTTATCCAAGTTCTATAAAGGAATTTCAGACATTAATCCAATACACCAAGGTAATTTGAACATTTATAGAGGGATGCGCCTAAAATTTTTCTTTATTGATTGATGTAGTGTTTAACAGCATGTGATGATTTCAGAATTTTGTTTGACCGGGCGTATGTTTTGAATATTATAATCCATTATAAATGCAAATTAACATCTTCATAAGCATGGCCCCGGAAAAAATTTACGTAATTGATAGAAGTGGTCTCAAATCTTAATGAAAAGGAACAATACTATCATCTTTACAATAATATCAATAAAAAAATACATCTGTGCTTAAAAGGACTAATATGCCACAATCAACTAAATATTGAAAACTTTGAGGCACAGCACCTACTCCATGTAACAATCAGTTCAACCAACTAGGATTTCCAAAAGACCAGAATTCACACTTGCTACAACTCTGAGTAATACCAGACACAGGATTACTCCCATAATATACATACATGCCACAATTCCCATTTGGTGGATTTTCAATTGAAGAATGGATGACCCTTTTAGACTGATCAATCCTATGTATTTCTCCAACATGACCCTTCTCAAGGAAGAACCTGATAACTGGCCTACTATGTAGGAGTTTTGGGGGGTGTAATTGAAGATAGATGAAATTGGATCCATGTTGCATGAATCACTATGGTCTACGGTACTGAGGGAGTTTCTGGTACTCTCAGTTGTGAAAGAGGTCTCATCTGAGCTTGTGAAAAGTGACCAATCACTTCATGTGGTATCTGAAAACTCATGCCTGACATTTTCAGCATAAGTTTGTGTTACTGGGAGGGCATTCCTAACGGTGCTTTTCCTGAGGAAGACATTAGGGGTGTGAACTGGTTTCAATAATGCAAGTTGCGATTTCTGGCTTGGCATTGGATGAAGGCTCTGGGACAAAAAACTGATTGCCATGGCTGCTATGTCCTGGTTTATTAGACTTAGGCATTTCTATTGGATGGTGCTTTGAAGAATCAGAAACTGATAGGTGCACGGCATTCATGGTATGTTCTACTGGAGGAAAGACAAGGCCTACCAACAGTTTAACAATTTTAAACCAAGAAGAAAGTCTAAATACAGTATGCAATAAAATAAAGATACCCTAATAACCATAAAGAATAGATGAAGATTACAGTTTGCAAATATGTATAGGAACTTGAAACTAGTCACATGGAAAAACACATCCCCATTTATCATATTCATGCGGTTCGAGCATATCCCCACAAGCGTATTCATGTCCAGTTTCCTCCCAAATCACAGATCAGAATATGATCCCCTAAAAGTCCAACTAATGGCATCTAGATAACCAATAACTTCAAGTGCAGGATAAATCATGGCCCACCATTCAAATCTGTTAAGTATCATCACTTAAATCTCGTGGGCTGAGGTTTCCCAAAAATGAATCAAGCACTTAATCCACAAATTTTCAGTACTTCCATAAGCCATTTACAGATTTACGTATAAAGTGAACTAGATTCATAATTTTCACCCCATCATCACTTTATCTTAGACATTGATAGTACATTCATTACAGCATTTCCTGTCCATTATAATGGAGGAACAAAGGCCTCAAACCTGCCTTCTTTTTGCTTTACATATTCACTCATGAAAGTAAAACTTTAGATTAATTATATTAGTTTATTCACTATATAGTTCAAAACAAATAAACAGTGGATAGTGTTAATCTATCCTTCTTTGAGTAACCTAATCACCTACCTTGTATAACACTATAATCTTTAAAGCATGGAAATAACTGATTCGACAAAGAGTTACCAAACTTTTTCATCTTACAATGTAATGTCAGCATAGTTTGCTTGAATTATAAATTTACTGTTAAAGAGAAAAACAAAATTAATTTCAAGACTAAATGGGGGACAAAATGCTTCAAGTTTGACAGGAAATTCAGCAGCCATCAACATAGTTGTCATGTTAATCATCCAGCTCAACAAACCAAGGCAAAAAATAATGCTCTTACTAAATACCATTGCACCAACACACACAAAGATGTCAGTAGTCAAAGAACAATGATTGCACAGAAGAAAGCAATCATACTATAAAAGAAAGAATCCGGTGTATCTAAAACCTCTATCATACAATGCCAGAGTTAAACACATGTAGATCCAGTAAGGTATTGTAATGCCCCTTCTCAATTTCCTGTTCTTTTACTTGATGAAGAATAAGCGTTTCAATAATTAAGTCCTCCCAATCAACATCAACTACCATTCCTCTTCTCTTCTTTCTTCTTCTTTCAGAACAAGGGCTTTCTGAAAGGCCAGGATTCTCAGTATCACCCAGATCAGCATCTAAAGGATGCATAATTCTTTTTATCCGCTCCTTAGCAGCATTGATCTTCTCTTGCCTCATTTTACATTTCAGTTGACCAGCAACAAATGATGGCGGCATGGTATCCACTCCAACATCCTTCTCCAGCAAATGTTTAAGTACAAGCTTTTTGCTCAGTTCTGATTTCCCATCCCACCACTCCCTACAGTCTTGAAGATCAAACCATAACCTTCTCCTTTTCTGAACATTTCCACTCCTTCCTGAAGACTTAGCACAACGATTCTCGTTCAAAAATTTCTCATAGACCATGGACAAGCATTCAGGCGAAATCTGCAGCCTGTCAACATCCCTACTGCCTGGTCTATCAGCCTTTCGTTCTAACGAAAAATACCGAGAATCTTTTCGGGAAGTTATGCCATCAACCCCATATTCGTATTCATCATCATGTCTTAAGCATTCAGCAACCACATCTTCCAAATCCAGCTGAGGCTGATCAAGATTCTTCCTCTTCTCAACAGGCTTTGACATAGTCTTCCTCTCCATGTACTGAATCACAAAGGGTGCATTCTTAACTATGTTTTTAGTCGTGATATCCTTTCCCCAAGGTAGCACCTGTGCAACTTTCACAAGAGTCTCAAGGAGCTCCTTGTACCTAACTTTACAAGTGGAAACCATGGCATGAACCTCCTTAGCCAAATCACTCATCCTCACTTCAACTTGATTCAATTCAGCCACAAAAACCAAAACCGCAACCACCAAGGGAATCGGCCTGCGGCCAGTGCTCAAAAACCACTTCACCGCACACTGTATCAAAAATATCCCCTGTTTCTGCATTCTCTCCATTGTACTCCTCTCAACCGAGGCAAAACTAGGAGAATTCTTAAGGGTCCGTTCCAATGAATGCACTATATCAAACTCAGGAAAATCAGGTCTCTTCAAGTCCAAAAAATCAATAACCCGCAGAATCATCTTACCAAGCTCATACACATCACAACCAACCGCGGACGCGACTTCAGCCATGGGCAAAGGTCGATCATCCTTTCGCATAACGACATAGGAACACGCACCAATCAACACGTGAAACCAATCGCCTTGCCCGAACTCACCCTCCGTGATAGCAGATATCATGTTTCTGATATCGACGCTCTTTGATGTTAACCCTAACCTGTAAGTTAATTCATCAATAGAGTTTTGTGCGGCGAATAGTTTCCGGTCAGTGTAGGAGTAAAGGCTACCTGAACCGGCGGTTCCGAAGTTGACAAAGGTGCCTTGAGGACCGTCAATGCCGCCGATTTGAGCTTCGAATTGGTCGAACTGTTGAATGACACCGCACGACGAACACACCAAGTCTCCGGAGACATCGTCGCGGATGAAGGACGTTTTGCCGCAGTAGCTACACGGAGAAGAACTCGACATGAAGAACGTCGTCGCGTGGCGCGTCAGAGAAATAAAAGGAATTCGTCAAAGCTGAAACTGTATCATTTATTGCTTCTCTCACCCAAACCTGGGTGGAGGCCCACTCCTTTAGGTTTTTACTCGTTTTTTTTTTGGTCAAAGAAAGCCCACTCCTTTGGCCCAGTAAGAAGCTAAAGGAAAGCCCAATAATGCTGATTGTGATTGGCGTGTTGAACTTCTCCAAACAACCCCCTGTTTTGCATTCCCCTTCAATTGTATTTAATTTCCAGCATTGGGCACTGGAGTTAACTGCTGGAAATAGTTAAAATATATAATTTTATTATATTGTAGATATTTTAATTTATATAAAATTTTCATATAAAAAATTTTATTTGCATTGTAACTTGCCAGTGATCAGTGTATACAAGAAGTGACTTATCTTGAATGGTATTAAAGGCTCAATGATTCTCTTTTCCTAGCGATAAAAAAATACATTATTTTAATAGATAAATATATGATCATTTTAATACATAAATTACTTATTACTCTTTATAAAATCTCCATATTGCTGTCTTCGCAATCATCTTCCTTCATCCACCATTCTTCACCACCAAATTACTATTTTTACATTTTAATTCTCTTCTTTCTAATTTCAGTCCTTTGTCAAAACATTGGTTTTAGTGACACAAAAATTAAAAATTGCTATAAATTGAAAAATAAAATATCCACAATTTAATTTTATGGTATTCAAGAATTGTCAATTGACTTAAAACAAATAAAAGATCAAATAAAACAAAAAAGATACAAGACCTAATTGAAATAAAAATAAATTCATAAATTATTAAATTTATCTAGTAATTAACAAGTGTCATTTTCATAATATTTAGTTACTTTTTTCAGTTTTAAGCACTGGTATTCAGATTAGACAATATACAATATACATATTTTTCCTTTTCCTTCTCTTGCAACTCTTCCAATCTCTTGTTTCTCTGAATCTAAACAGTCTTCAATGTGTAAATTTAATCTCATTTTTTTGAATAGTGACATCACTTTCTGTTCTTCAATTATTGTCCAGTCCACCTGAGGATGACATCCATTTTTTCATAATCACATTTGTGTGCTTAAACTAAGGAGATAAAGAGGCTGAGCTGAGAAAGGGGATAAATCTAAATAAAGTGGAGAGAAAAAGTATCATATAATTAAAAAATGTTTTAAAATAGAGAAAAAATGTGAAATGAAAATTTGTTTCCTCCTACTCTATTAATAATACAATATATGTCCTCCTGGACTTGCATTCTCCACTCTCTCAATTTGTCATTCTCTTTTTCCACTTTTTACATTTTCTAATATTTTTGGTAAAATGCCATACTTATATTAATGAACACTTTTTATATCTATTTTTCTTTATATTTTCATTAATGTTGGTAGATTAATTCATGCAGGTGCAAATAGAGGACAAAATCACCAGAGCCTTAGAACTCAAGCTGAGTACTGTCTCTGAGGGAAAGTCTCTTGCTCAAAGCACTGGGAATACAAAGAATGATCCTTATCATCTCCTTGTTCTTGTCCATGGAATCTGGTCTAGGTGTCATTGATTGAATTATTATATTCTTATGTTTATATTCAATTGAAAAGTTAACATGAGTTAAAGGTGGAAAGAAATAAAAGTGCTTAATGTTTTCATGATTATATACTATATTAAAAGTTTATCTGAAACTAAATTATGGGTTTTAATTTCCAGTAACTCTTTTCATTGTTCCATGTTTATATTATAAATTTTACTAGCAGGTGTTGTTGGTTAGGGCTCTCTTCAAATTCCTTTTTTCACTAATCACACAGCATTTGTTTATCAAGCAAAATGAGTAGAGTGATTCTTCCATATGGATTGAGATTAGGGTTTGAAGGGGGTATGCAGATTTTCCTTGGCTAGTATTTGGTGTTACTCGGAGTTATATGCCACAGAAAGTCTTATCTTATCACTGTCAAAAAAAGAGATTTCCAAGGTAAAGCAAGTGCATAACACTTTTTTTGGCTCAATATATTGCCATAATGGAAAATTTTCTTCCATTTGGTAAAAATATTACTTGCTTTTTTGTAGTTATGTTTTGAATATTATAATCCATTATGAATGCAAATTAACATGCTTCATAAGCATGGCCCCAGAAACAATTTAGGTAAGTTTAGAAGTGGTCTCAAATCTTAATGAAATGGAACAATGATACCAAGAGGAAGAGACTCATGGATTAATAGATAGCGAAAGGAACAATGCTGTCATCTTTACAATTATCAATAAAAATAAAAATAAAATACATCTGTGCTTAAAAGAACTATATGCCTCAATAAACTAAATATTGAAAACTTTGAGGCACAGCACCTACTCCATCTAATAATCAGTTCAACCAACTAGGATTTCCAAAAGACTAGAATTCACACAGGCTAGAACTCCGAGTAATACCACACACAGGATTACTCCCATAATATACATACATGCCACAATTCCCATTTGGTGGATGTTCATTTGAAGAATGGATGACCCTTTTAGACTGATCAATTCTTTGTACTTCTCCAACATGACCCTTCTCAGGGAAGAACCTGGTAACTGGCCTACTATGTGAAAACTTCATGTAGGAGTTTTCTGGAATATAATTGAAGATAGATGAAATTGGATCAACATTGCATGAATCACTATAGTCTACAGTACTGAAGGAGTCTCTGGTACTCTCAGTTGTGAAAGAGGCCTCATCTGAGCTTGTGAAAAGGGACCAATCACTTGATGTGGTATCTGAAAACTCATGCCTGACATTTTCAGAATAAGTTTGTGTCACTGGCAGGGCATTCCTGTTGGTGCTTTTTCTGAGGAAGCCATTAGTGGTGTGACTGGTGTCAATAATGCGAGTTGCAATTTCTGGCCTGGAATTGGATGAAGGCTCTGGGATCAAAAACTGATTGCCATGTCTGCTATGTCCTGGTTTATAAGGCTTTGGCATTTCTATTGGATGGTGCTTTGAAGAATCAGAAACTGATTGGTGCACGGCTTTTGTGGTATGTTCCACCAGAGGGCGAGGACAAGACCTATCAAAAATTTAACAATTTTAAACCAAGAAGAAAGTGCATATATACAGTATGCAATAAAATAAAGATACACTGACATCCATTAAGAATGGATGAAGATTACAATTTGTCAAATTCCAGACATAGGGTCATATACAAGAATGATAGTCATATATGTATTCTTATGGGACCTTGAAACTAGTCACATCGAAAAAGCACATCCCCACCTATCATATGCAGTAACAGAATGCTATATGATGAATCTATTTTACTTTCAAGCAGCTTACGTTAGATAGGCCCCTAAAGTTAAAAAGCAATGGGATAAAGTGACAACATTCCACAAAATGTCCACCATAGCACTCTCATCTTTAGTTTGGAAAGACTCTTTTGGAATTTCATTTTCATTGACAAAGGGGGGTACTTTGCCAATGCTTATTAATACAACCAAAGAACCAAGTATGAGCATATCAATGCCAATGTACAGCAGATAAAGGAAACAAATTGTCAACAACAGTGACAGCAATGAAATCTCTACCTCATGTAGAATAAGATATATGCTCCTTCTGACATGACCTGATTAATTAGCACTGGCTGAACCTGTTAAATAGAGAGAATCTAAGAATTCAAAACCTAACGACACTATAAACATATGAGCAAATTATTTGTATGAAACAAAAATAATACAACTAAAAATACATATCTGCAGTGTGTTCATTTCCCTAGATAGGTTAGAAGATCACCAGTATACAGGTATTATTAAATTTTCAAAAGGGAGAAAAGTATTCTGCACTTCTGTGCTCAACTCATAAGTTTATTATAAAAATCCAATCTTCAAATATAAACATGGAAAGTAAATGCATCCTTTTAATATAACAATCTTAAAATGACAGTGCAAACTTCATTCTTTGTCAGTAATACAACCTTTCAATACAATGCTGTCAATGCTCAAGAGAGAGAAGCATGAACAGCACAATCTAACCTAAAGTTTTGTTGACTCATCAGCTAATGTCAACTCCTGTTAGGAGTCAGCACAAAAGGGAAGGGAAAAAGTAGGGATAATTAGAGTAATTAGTTAGAGGAGATCAATCAGATGCATAGCGAGAATCAGGGTGGGAGGACCATTCGGAGAATTAGATTTTTAAGAAAAGGGAAACCCTTGGTATAGAATTTTTTTCTCCTTCTGTTTAATTCCATTCAAGAAAATAAAATCTCTTCTCTTTTCTCTATTTTCGATTCTAAATTCCTAACTCCAATACTAGAGAAACTTTTCATCTACAGATGATACATTTAGCATTATTTAAAAATCATTTCAAAAGGGAAACACAATCAAGCATCTCAGTTCAATGTGAACAAACCCCATGCTAATTTAAATCTGTCATCTTTTTAAGTCCATATGCATAAAAATCACTTAGCTTAATATAAAAGAAAATTAAGCAGCTATAAAAAATAAACTCTAGCATAAAATCAGACCTTGCAGTGGTTACATGAAATGATTTGTAATTTGAAATTGAGAAGTTAGGAAGCTTTGGTGCTAGGACATAAACTTGAGGACAGATTAATAGAGGCAGCATGACAGAAGCCCAAACTTAAAAGGTAAGTAGTTAATTAAACTCCTTGGAGATTTTGATTACTTATTTCCATCTAATCGTGAGTTGCTCTTCAAATTCCTTAATATCCACATGCACACAACACATAAATACAAAGTATTAAAGCAACAAGGGAGAACAGCTACTGTTATAAAACCATTGATATGCGTTTAGCCAATAACTTAGGCTTTTGGGATAGCTAATTCATGATAATTACAAACAGTGAATTGCCAATCATATGCGAGATTGCAAACAAGGCAACAGCATTACCTCAGCATCATCTATCCTGAACCAATTGCCTTGCAGATCTTTCACATATGAAACATAATGTCCAGAGAAAGATGCATTTAGTGTGTCCAGGTGAACAACAACAGCATAAAGCATGTAAAGCGGAGGAATATCACCCGTCCCAGTCATAAAAGGAATCATATCCAACATTTCAGGGAAAGTTATGCACTTGTTAATTTTCCCATATCTTCCTTCCTGATGATACACAACCAGAAACAAGATATTCCAAAGGGTCAATAAGTAGAAAATCAAGAAATTTGAAACAATATCATGTACCCGAAAGTATAAGATCCAAAATACAATAATTATGAAAGGGAACAACTTCAAATATGAGATAATCTAAACTAGTTTCAAGAAACTCAACAATGGATTTCAGAAACCAACTATTCTCACAGTACGTTGAGTATCAATAATGGGAAGTTTTTCATCACCAGAATTATTTATTTAGTAACAATTACTCGAAGATTTCTTATATATAGAAATAGAAATTCATATAGAAAGAATAGAAATATAAAGGCAAGGGAATAAGATATACTCTTCCAGGAAAACTATTAAAAAAGAAAATTGTAAAAAGAACTAGCAAAACAAAAATGAATAACTAGCAAGACAAAGAAAAAAGTCAGCTTCCCAAGCAAATGAGGAGCGAATAAACTTAAAAACTTTACATGAGCTACAAGATACCTGAAATCTCTTTAAAACAATAGTCAAGATGTTAGGGGCCTCATGTATGCTCAGCTGCTTTCTAGCACGAACATATGCAGTGCATCTAGTTCAAAACATATAGAGAAGTGAGCCTCTCTTGAATTGGAAGTGAAAATTTTAACAACGCTCTTTGCTTTTCCCTTTTTCCCCATATTCTTTAATTATAACTAAATTAACCAACAACCTCGAAATTGTAACAGAATACAAAAATTAGATTATCAGACCTTCCACATCTGTATTTATTTTCTCCATCCAAATCTTCAGGGGAAGTAAATTGTGTCAGCGCATCTTCCAGTGATTCAACCCAACCATATATCTCCAACGTTAAGTCCATAATGTTCTCATACCTTTCTGACTCATGATTACAATTCAAACACTTAACCTGAGACATTAAATTTCACAATGCCATCAAACAAATGAGTAATTATGATCACTACAGTCAAAGACTTAGAGACAGAGGGAGAAATGAAAAACACAAGAGATAGAGAATAAGACAGAGAACAACCTTGGATTGAAGATGACCACCAAACATATGCTGTATGAAAGTTGTTTCTTGTAGTCTAGGATCAACCTTTTTCTCACCACCAAGTCCCTCCAAGCATATAGATTGCATTGATGCAATTAAAAGCCTATATAAACAATAAACAATACATTTAATATAACAGATAACTAAGCATAGGTTTCAAACAAGTACACATACACTTTCAGTATAGAAACAGAGAATGATAACAACTAATATAAAGGAAATTATTGTGGTAAGAGAGAGAAGGCAGTCATAGTCTGCTGAAATTAATAATTCTAAGGATAAATAGGCAATACAATCTCAAAAGACCTTAAAAATTCATGGGCATCTTCCTGACTTCCATCACCCATGTGGCTATTAATGCTCCGCATATGCCAAAGTATTCTACTAGGAGAGAGAGGAGCCCCATTTTCTCTCAAAATCATTATGTGCTGCTCTAACTCACACATGAGACACCAATCCTTAGCACAACCTGGCATTCAAAGAAAAATCAGACATTCAAAAACTATCTTCAAGGAAAATTGAGTCTAGACACTTATTTTGGTGAATTGATAGAGAGTGAATGGAAATACAGGCTTTTGAATGAGATCTATAAAGCAGATAGATGACAAGAGGCTTCGTAGAAGTTAAGCACTGCAAGACAGCATTGGCATAGCAACTGCAAAATAAAGGGATAATAAAATTAACAATGACTCAGAATATATCGGAAAGGAAACAAAAAGATTTCTTAAAAATTTTTGTTCAAGTGAAAACAGGTTTGTTCGATCATTTTGCAAATTCAAACAAGCCAAAAAAATTACAAATGTAAATTGAGGCACATAGAGAAGTAATCTTGGAGGGGGAAACCTCCCCTCCCCAAAAAGCTTTCGTCCACTGAAACAACGACAACTACAATATGCTAGCTTTCACACAAGGTACAGTGCAATTTGACAGAAGTTGATGCCTATTATTTAATCTATAAAATAATCACTATTTTTTCCTTTATTTTTCATATCACAGTAACAAGATTTTCTGTGTTAAGCTACTATTACCTGTTCCCACAATTTAAAAGGCCCCTAGGACATATGCCAAAGACTTCACTCTGAAAAACCTTTACAAATTCATCGTAAGGAAACAGCATCTGGGCCATGATCAAGACACCAATTAGTTAGTATGGGCAACAGTTTCTAACTTGTGGCCATAGAAAACCTTTTCAAGTAGGAGGGAAGAAGTAATTTGTAAACATCGACATAAAACTAACCTTTATCTTCTTTACCTTCTTGCACTTCAAGTCACTACCTTCAGAGGAAGCTAGTGCAGTAAGTCTTGTTGATTTCCTCAAGCCAATCATTTTCATAATTGCAGTGCTTGCAGCCCCATTGTTACCATGTGAAAGGGTGGTATCTCTGATTCCAGCAACTTCTGCATGATGGACATAGATTTGTATTTTCAAAAGAATTATAATGACAACAAGGAAAATACTATAACATTGACATTAGGCCAACAAATGTGGGGAAACATGATCTTTCATACTAACTTGGTTCATCTGCAATCTTCCCTTTCTTCTCTATTTCAGGGCAACAAAAGTCTGGCGATGTCTTCAATGTTGATTTTGGTGATTTAGAACATTTGGCCTTGGGAGGATGTGATGTCCTTTTAGTCTTCACACTTCCTTTAATAGCCATTTCAGAAGAGCATTTGAATTGTGCTACTTCGTTAGAATGATAATTCCCCATTTTGACTACATTTCCTGCTTTAGTGGCGATGTCTGTTTCAAATTCATTTAAACTTTCATCATTGTTTACAGTGTTTGCCACATTTGAGCGTTCATATTTGTTTGTTGTTACAAATGCATTTCCAAATTGACTTTGATAATTATCGTCCTCATGGATCATGGCTCTTGATGCATCTTGTTCGTAAACATAAACTCCAAAGCCACCAGAATTGACCTTTGAAGCTTCTTCCTCCAACACAGAATCATCATTATTTCTTGACTGTGGCAATAGTTAAGCATCATGATCAGAGTTTAATATTGATTTATTATTTTATAAAAGGGTCTTGCTAACCAGGATACAGGTTAAGAAATCAAAAGAATTTTTCTATTGAAAATCATGTTAGGATGCATTAAAAATTGTGAGAGATGTACATTAATAATATTTTTAATAAAAAATTCACTTTTGCTTCCATAACTATTGAGGGCACTGGTTAGCATTTTCCTTTTGTAAAATAAAATGTACCCAAATGGATATCAAAGTAAAATAAGTAAACCTTCGGTCTCACAAATGCCTCCTTTGATACCACATTTGAAGAGAGAGAACCAGTAGCTTTATGGTCATAAGATTCATATGCAGACCCATTATCTCTTCTCCGTGTTTCTCTGTTGGATTTATGGGAAATTCTTCTCTCAAAATTTGAAGGTTGGGAATCATTAGGTACAGAGAAATCAGCTGTAGCATATGCACCAGTGCTTGTCAGAGGGTGAACCAAATTGTCCAAAGGTGCATTCTCCCTTAAAGTCTGATTCAAACTGTGACCAAAGTACTGGTTGTCGAAATTTTCATAAAAGCCACTCCCATCACTAAATTCCTCAACTGAAACAGTCAGAGGAGATGAGCTTGATTTAAGAGTTTCCAATTGCTTGCATTCTTGCTTGTGAATTAGTCTCCAGTGGATTATTTGACAATTCCCAGAGCTGCAAACAACTTACAGCTCAATTTTCGACAAATAACCTTAGGGTCAAAAAACACAACATTTTTTCCCCCACAATCATAATTCAGAAGAAAATTAATAAGAGAACAGATAGGACAGTTGTTAAATATAGGTCACATTATAACCGGCCTCCCCATCCCCTTTCTTCTCTCTTCCAGAAAGGAACAAGAATTTGTAGTTCAACTTCCTTTATGATTATTTAAAGTGTTAAATCCACGAAAGATCTTATGCAAAGGGTCATGGAGAAATAAAATATAAACAGTTGTTCCAACAAAGGCAAGAAATTAGCATATTACCAACAAAACAACCGATCTACAAACTAGAACATTTCCCCGGCCAAGTACTAATTTTCATAGCCAAGGGTTTATTTCACAGCAATTAGAAAAAATGACTGGATATTACTTATGAGAGCTAATTGAGCAAAATTCCTGAGGCAGTATACTTTTTTTCAGTTTTCACTTGGCAATGGCATAGTATAAAACTTTAATCTAAATTCCAGACATTTATCATTATTCCCTAGGCAGATATTGTGATTAGTATTCAAAGCATGCTTCCGCACACTTTATTTAAGAAAGCCAGGGGGATTAGGGTAAATAGAAAAAGGGATTTGCAGCTCAAATAAGTTAAAAGAGTTACCAATATCTAACAGTCTTGCATCTGGCGCAGCGAGTCCTTGCGGGAGCAGAGCACCTAGCACACCCATGAGGTTCACTCTTTGAAGAAGACACTGGAGGAAGTATATCGGGAACAGCCATTTCTTCTGCTCTCAGAGATTCCTCAGCAGCCAATTGGGCAAGCAAATTTATCCTATCTCTCTTCTTAGAAGTCTCACTCCATTTTCCAAGTAAGATGTAAGCCACCAAAGGAAGTACAACCAGGACCAGAAACAGGACAGGTATATCAGATTCACGCGGTTCAAGCATATCCCCACAAGCATACTCATGTCCAGTTTCCTCCCAAATCACAAATCAGAATATGATCCCCTAAAAATCCAAGTAAACGGCATCTAGGTAACCAATAACTTCAAGTGCAGCATAAATCATCGCCCACCATTCAAACCTGTCAAGTATCATCTACTTAAATCTTGTGGACTGAGGTTTCCCAATAATGAATCAAGCACTTAATCTACAAATTTTCAGTACTCCCATAATAGTATACTACAGCATACTACAGCATTTCCTGTCCATCATCACTTTATCTTAGACACTAATAGTATACTACAGCATTTCCTGTCCATCATAATGGAGGAACAAAGGCCTCAAATCTGCCTTCTTTTCGCTTTTCATATTCACTCATGAAAGTAAAACTTTAGATTAATTATATTGGTTTATTTATTAGTTAGTTCAAAACAAATAAACTGTGGATAGTGTTAATCTATCCTTCTTTGAGTAACCTAATCACCTACCTTGTATAACACTAAAAGCATGGAAATGATTGATTCAACAAAGAGCTACCGAACCTATTCATCTTACAATGTAATGTCAGCATAGTTTGCCAGAATTATAAATTTACTGGTAAAAGAGAAAAACAGAATTAATTTCAAGAATAAATGAGGGACAAAATGCTTTCAAGTTTGACAGGAAATTCAGCAGCCATCAACATAGTTGTCATGTTAACCATCCAAATCAACAAACCAAAGCAAAAAATAATGCTCTTATTAAATACCATTGAGCCAACACACACAAAGATGTCAACAGTCAATGAGCAATGATTGCACAGAAGAAAGCAATGAGCATATAAAAAATCTCTCATCTTTGTGTGCCCACTGCCCCAATTTTATATTCAACAAACATCCATTTAAGGAAAACACAACCAACCTAGTGAACAACCTAATTTCACAGTTTTGTAGAGAGAATGGGACCAAGCCCTCCACCTAAAAAGATGCTTTCACCAAAAGAAACCACTGAACCACCCTAAAAATTCATTTTTTTTTTCTTTCTAAATAGACAAACATTAACCCCATTATTTTAAGTCTATGGTTCCACATAACAGCAGAAAAATAAAAAAAATTCCAAGTTTTCCAGAAAAATGAGGACAAACCCAGAAAAGATAATGCATTGTCCCAATCTGAGATTCAAGTACAAGAAAGCAGCAGCACCAAACAATGCCAATGCAAGTTGGAAACTTTTGAACATACCTTCAACACAGAAGAAATCTGAGCAAAACCCACCAACACTTCACCTCTCTACTCTCTTCCTCCTTCAAAAGATTCCTTGATTCCCTATTCAACACACCTTCTTCTTCACTCCACAACTTGGCATCCCTGCTAACCTTTTCTTTAAAGTTTCAGGGAACTCTACCCTGTGACTACTCAGGACCAAAATCCATAAGTACCTGACACGTGGCATAATCTTAACCGTTATTGATGACAATATGTTTTTGACCGTTTAAATGATGGTATGAGATCCATTTGGATGATGTTCCCAATGATTTGTCATGGATGCCACGTGTACGGGTGATGCATTAATAAGAGCATAATTGTTGGTCAGAGTGGCGAATTTTGAATTGTCACCAAGAAAATTATTATAATAATATATATATTCAACTTTTTTGATCTGAAACATGTGATGTGACAGAGCCGTGACAGTCCTTTGCTCCGAATATTACAATGTCAGTGGTAAGAGACTTGGAAATTGGGAAAAATAAAAATTCTCAGAAAATTAACAATTATTTTTACATCATTGTTACAATTTGTAATTATCTTCTTATGGATGTAATTATTATACCTGAATGCTCTGATAAGTTTGATTAAACAAAATTAAATCAGATCTAAATCATGATGATAAGTTTCTGTATGCATCATAGTTTATTTATTTAATTGAATAATTTTATTTTTGAAGACCACAATAAATCTTTATTATATGCTATTTGGGGTAAGTCCAATAGTTGCTGTTCCATATGTATGTAAGTAGAAAATAAGAATGGAAAAAATATATATAATACATATATAAATTATTTGAATTAATAAAAATAAAAAAATTATTTTTATTTAAAAATAAATATATTAATAATATAAATTTTAAAAAATTAATTTTTTTTTTATTTTTATAAATATAATATATATTAATTTTTAAAAAATTAATAATTTAAATATAAAAAATATCATTTTTTGATTTTTCATATATTTAAATTTATTTTAACATAAGAACATAACAATTCTTTCATTTCTTTCTATTTCCAATCACAGATAAATAACAAAATCGTTTATATACTTCATATTTTCTTCATCCTTCCTTCATTCATCCTTAACTCCTTTGAATCAAATAAAGCATGAGGTATGCATTCAATTAAATAATTCACAAATCTGTGTACACTGTACTGAAACTGATCCTTTATAAATTTGACGTGGTTTTATTTTACATATAATTTTTTTATTTGGTTGAAAAGTCATAGGTATATGACGAAAAAGGGTAGTACATAAAAGAAAGTTCAATTTCAATGTAGAGTCTCTTACCCATTTGAAATATGTTGAATTTGACTAAGATAAGATGATTGGTTGGAATATATAAATAGAGATCATTAGTTGATTAATCATTCCTCCTTAAAAAATTAACACAATTATATTTACTTTTCATATAAATCCAATTAATTTTCAGCTAACCGTATTTCACAATAAATATTTGTTGGCTCAATTTCATCCTAACCAGACTATTATTTATATTTTTTTCTAGAAGATAACTATTAATTATTTTAATTAATTCTTTAAATATATAAATTTTATATAATTTATTTAATTAAGTATATATAAAAAAATTAAATTAACTACACTAAAAATTTTAAATTTTTCTATTTCTCAAAATTAATAAATACTCATTATAAATTAGATTTGAATAATCTTAAAAGGAAAAAATATGTAATTTGTTAAGTTTAAATTTGTTTATCTTTATATTACAAGAGTAATGATTATTATACACCTCTACAGTATTGCACATCTTAATATTCTATATTTAATGATTATAATTTAAAAATAAAAAATGAAAAATTAAACAATTGAAAGGTGAAATATATGCTAATAAAATTATTTTTGTATATACAATTACATTTTTTATATTATAAATAAATGTAAAAATATAAATTTTTATTATATTTTTTATTTTTAAAGATTTTTATATTAAAAATAATGAAAATATTCATGTATAAATACTAAAAGCATATTTTTTTCAACTGTGTTAACATTAAGTTGAAAGAATTTGATTACTTTAATTATAAAATTTAAAAGGTAATTTTTTTAAAAATTAATAAAATAATGAAATAAAATTAATATCTTTTAAAAATTACATAAATTTTAACAAGTATCATACTTACCGATTAACTTAATCAATTACAAATTATTTTTATTAGATCTATCAAATAGGACCGGACTATGATTTAGTTTTTTTCAAAAACATAATTATCAATGTATGTTATTTATTATAAAATTTATTTATTTATTTTATTAATATTTAATCTATCTATAAAATCTATAAATTTACTTTAAAATTTATAATATTAAAAAATTAATAAATAGATTTAAAATATAAATAAATATTTGGTTAAGATTTTAAAATTAATAAAATAAAAAATGTGTAAGTTTAACTAAAAAAATTTTAAACATATATATTAAATACTAACTATATACAATTATGATAATATAAATAAAAAAAATATAACACGTAGCACATACACATTTAACACATATACGAATTTATAATATATATATATATAAAATAAAATATAAAGTGGTTATTTTAAAATATATTAAAAAAATTTATAAATATATAATTTTTTTATCTAAAATTAAAATAATTTTTTTAATAAATTATAAAAATATATTAATATTATATAAATATAATATATTAAAATAAATAAAAATAAAAAATATATAAAATAAATAAATTTTTTAATAAATTTAAATCTACTTGTTTAAACAAATTGAATGCATCTCTATATACATCCCAATTTATAAATCTAATGATGGTAATTAAAAAAAAATTTAACAATTGAAAACTTTTATATATATATATATATATATATATATATGAGTAAATGTATTGTTTATATGTATATTTACTTTTTTATATTATAAATAAATATTAAAATATATCTATTTTTATTGTATTTTTATTTTTAAATATTTTTATATAGAAAATAATAAAAATATTAATGTATAAATAATAAATATATGAAAACATAAAAAAAAATTGAGTTGTGTAAATTGCATTTGAAAGAATTCCGTTACTTTAATAATTCTACGTTCAAACTAAGTGAAGCTCAAGTAAAATAATTTAATTACCAGATTAAAATAAATTATTTTTTAAATTATTTAATAAAACAATAACATAAGATTAAAAAATAATTTTTAAAATTATTTAAATTTTAATAAATATTATAATATCAATTTATCCGATTACAAATCATTTTATATTAAGTTTTTCAAAAATGATAAAAATTATGATTTAAATTTTTTTGTTTAAAACATAATTTGTAATTATTTTAAATAAATTTCTATTATATATTTTTTAATTAATTATATTTAAAAAATTAAATTAATTATACTAAAAAATTTAAGATTGACTATTACTCAAAATTAATGAATGTTGATTATAAATTATATTTGGACAAACTTAAAAAGTGAAATATGTAATTTTTTAAGTTTGAATTTTTTGTAGTTATATTTATATTACAAAAATAATGATTATTGTACGTATGTCCAATATCATACATCCTAATATACTTCAAATTTAATGGTTATAATTTGAAAAAAAAATATTAGACAATTAAAGTGTGGAATATATATAAGTGATCTAATTATTTATTTTATATATACATTCATTCTTTTTATATTATAAATTATTGTTAAAATATACTTTTTTACTCTATTTTTTATTTTTAAATATTTTTCTATAAAAAATGATAAAAATATTCATATATAAATACTTGAAAGCATAAAATAAAATATAAAAGAATTATTTTTTCAGCTCTTAAATTTAAGTTAAAAGAGTTTTGTTACTTTAATAAAAATAAAATAATTTAATCATAAAATCTACAGTAAGATAATTTTTTACAAATTATTTAATAAAATAATAAATTAAAACTAAAATTATTTTTAAATTACACAAATTTTAACAATTTTAATATTTACCAATTAACTCAAGATGTTATAAATTTTTTTTTTTGCATTCATCAAATGAGATCGAAATAATTATTTACATTTTTTTTCTAAAACATAACTATGAATTATTTTAACTAATCCGTTAAAGTATAAATTTTAAATAATTTATCTAATTAATTATATTTAAAAAACTTAAATTTAGTATACTAGAAATCTAAATATCAATTATTATTCAAAATTAATAAATGTTAGATTAGAAAATTTATTTGAACAAATTTATAAAAAAAATACAACTTTTAAATTACCTATTTCAATTCAATCAAGAATATAGATGATCTAAATTCATCTTATTAATACAGAAATATTCCTTTTGAAAACATGAGGCTAAAGCGAATCTCAACAATGAATTTCACCATTTTTTGTAACTTTTCATTATTCACAATATAATTTTGTAACTTTTCATTATTCACAATATAATTTTGTTTGATAATGGTTGCTCACATTCTTAAAAGATTGATTATTCTTCATATTTTCCGTCAACCTCCATTTTCACATCTAGTGAAGAAGATTTGTCTTACAAATTTACTAGAAAACTTTACTTTCATGCCAAGTCAACATCCATCTATATATCTTGATGGGATCTTTCACATTGTAGATATATTAAGATATAGTTTTATGTATAATAAAATTACAAACAAGAAAATGAAATATTTCTTTCAAGTAGTAATTTTTATAGGAATAGTATATTATAAAAAAATTATATATAAACAACACATATTTTTTAACATCCGCAAAGAACTATCGTAATATCAATTATGGTATAGAGTGTACATACATGATTGTTCCGTTTACATTACAAATCATATACATCAATAAACTCATACATAAACATACAAATTAAAATAAAACCAAATGATACCCATGAACTATCCTATCATTTTCTCCTCAAATTTTCTATAAAAAAAACTTAAAATTATGTTGATATCCACCATCGCGTACCATAATAATCCTTACTAATTTAAAGTTGATCATCTTTATGATATGCAAATGAATATGGGTTAAAACCATCATCATCAATTTAACAAAATAATGGAGATATCAAGATTCAATTTCTACCATAATAGTGTGTTTATAACTAAGACTAAAAAAATTCCAACTCTGACCCCAACCCCAAAAAATCATATCAACCGAATGAGAGTCAGATAGGTTGCTTCACAGTATTTTTCATTTTCAAAGACTTTTCTATGGAAAATAATGGAAATACTCCTATATAAACATTTGAAAACATAAAATAAAATATAAAGAAGTCATTTTTTCAGCTGCTTTAAAATTCAGTTTTGTTACTTTAATGGTTCTTCCCAATTGGAGATTGAATAAAATAATTTAATCATAAATTCGATATAAGGTAATTTTTTTAGTAAAATAACATAAAATTAAAAATATTTTCTCAAAGTATATAAATTTTAACAATTATAATACTTTCCAATTAATCTAACCCGTTACAAGTCATCCTGTTTTGGGTTCATGAGATGGGATGTAAACTTTTTTGGAGTACACATAATTTTTTCTTCAGTTTGTTTGAGTAAATTTGACTCATTTTAACATCCTTGACCGTAACCAACCATCTTGACACTAAGGGCCCCATGTTTTGGTACTGAAAACATCTTAGCAACAATAATTTCGTCTTCACATGAGGGAGATATCAATGTGTCTATTTTGTTATCTTTCTATGGAAGAAAGAGGTAGGTGCTTACTTTAAACATGAGAATGCTGAATTAGGAAACAGAATACCAAAGATGCGTGCTAATATAGACCTAGATGTACCCTCAGTCTATGGTCTTTTCTCTAGCGATTTTACACTAGCATCAATTTGGAAAAATTGCTTATAGTGGAAAAAAAAATTCGGTATTTGGATTGGTGTCAAAATTGCAAGACGTGGATCCAGTCTTTTATAAGTTACTCTTGGTAACATTAAAAAAATATAGATCCGTCACTAAAAAACCATAGATACAGTGAAAACATACGTAAATCCAAACGCACTGAAAGTGATAAAAAGGAGCGTTAACTAGCAACCTAGTAGTAGTTTGATTGATTAGTGGGCAGATTAGAATTCTTAACCCATTTAACTTTTACACATCCATGTTCATGTTTTGTAACAATTTTTAAATAATTTTTTTTAAATATTTCTCAAAAACTGGTAAAATTTAAAGGTTGTTTTAAGTAGAAAACGGAACCAAACACACTAATAAAATGGGGGCGGGCGGAGGGAGAATACATCTTCCATCACACCATCTGTTATTTGTGATATTATTTAGCTTAATAATTCTGAGGAGGTTTGTGACCAAAGATTGTTCAAAATGGATACCGGTATATTTATGGTAGTCTCAACCTCAATATTTTTCTAGAAAATTGCAAAAATATTAAGCTCTGTAAACTTTTCAATTCTGCTGATTATGACATACTGGAATGAATAGATGAGATGAATCCACAAAAGATTTTGACCTTACTTGACTTCTGCATCATTCTCTCAAATAGCTTGAATGCTTACTCTTGTAGGGGACAAAGCAACTGTTTTGAGTTAGAGATCACAACCCTATAAGTGAACCACTGCAGGTTGATGCTTAATATTTTTATTCCCAAGTTGTGTGATTCAAGTAAAACTCTGATCATAGCAAGGATATCCCCATTTTTGTTCTCATATAACAAGATCTAGGATATTGACCACCTGAATTGGAAATGAATATGCGTCAAAATGATCCAATTCATGTTTTGGTAGTTAGATCATAAGATTTCAAGGGTAACCCCATTATATAAGATTCCATTTTGCTCTGCTGAAACAGTTGAACTAATGCCAAGGGAATGATAGTCTTGGTGCAAAAAGTTTATGCTTTTTAGTATTTGGTTCATACTGAAAGTAAAGTCTGCATTCATCCTCCCAGTATGCATCAAAATCTGTTCATTGTAGTCTGCCATTACTCCACAATCAACTGAGTGCCATGAAAGGGTTAGATTGGTGTGAAAAGGTTTCACACAATGATTTACTCTTTGCAGTCGGAGACTACATCAACATGCATACTTTTATTTATCGTTCATGCTTTTGGTCATCCGTGTTGGGAGTCAACTCAGATGGAGCTTTGCAGGTATGATTTTGTTTCCAGTTTATGCATACTGTGGTTGTAGAATAAATATGGTCAAGCAACCTAATAAATGTCTGAGATAAAGATATCACACACTATCTATTTTTGAGATAAAGATATCAGACACTATCTTTCTAACAAGCAGAATTGGATGGTTCATAATGATGATTTGGTAGGTGATCTCATCCGAATGTTCAGCACTGGCATAAAGACATAATGATGATTTGGTAGGTGATCTCACCCGAATTTTCAGCACTGGCATGAAGACTTTGCCGAGTATAATCAAACGAATTTCTACTTGATTGTGGCTATCCGCAATCCACCTTATTTCTGATTTTAATTTTGTATATTCATGTACTTTACTCAGGGATGTCAGTCCCATACTAATCAGAAAAGAAAGTATTGGAGTATGCAAATAATTAGTTGGATTATGACGAACAGGAAGATCTAGATGATACATTGGCTACATCTCTAGTTTGGGATACATGAGTTCGAAGTGACAAATTGTAAATTTCTAAAGACTTGTTCGGTTTCCTTTTTTAAGTTTAAAAACTTGTTTAATAAGATTTTTTAAATCAACTTTTTTAAAAATATTCTTTTTGATTTTTAAAACTAAAATACCAAAACAATTTTAAACTATCTTTATTTTCTATTTTTACTTATATTATTAATATTTTTTTTCATATATTGACTTATTTAATTTTCATTTACTTCCTTTTCCTTTCCTTAAAAAACAAATTTTAAAAATTGTTTTACAAAGTATCTTCTAAAAACTAAAAATTAAAACACAATCAAACACCACCTTCTAAATCAGTATAGCACATAATTTTCATTAGCTTTAATATATCCTGTAGTCTTCAAAGTAATCCTTTTATCCCTTGTTTCCTTTGTCAAATCATTTTGCTAGCTAAAATACCTGCATATGTGATAGTTAACCTTTTGATCTCATTATTCCACGGAAATAAGTTGTGAACTTGTGATTTGCATATTTGGTATTAACAATAATAACTTGGGGTAGTAAATAAATAAATCAGTGAGCAGATGTTTATGTAATCATGTAAACACAGCCCAGACAATTGCTCGGCACAACCTGTGCTGCACCAAGAGAACAACGCTGGACGTGTCATCAGAAGTACCTGCTTCATTCATCACTTTCTAAACTGCCCCATCTATATAAACAATTCTTATCTCCCTCACAAAAGCTAACACCGAAAAAAAAAAATAGATAACAATTCATAATTATTGGCATTGGAAGCACAATTTTGAAAGTCATGATAAGAAGAATATTTGACAAATTTTTTTAAAAAAATTAATTAATTTGATAAAGTGGTAAGGAAGATCTCTGATGAGTAAGGGAAACATCAAATCCAGTAAGAAAGACCACCTTCAGCAGTAAGCTGGGCAGTTATTAGAACAGGATCTGCAATAGGATTCTTGATCTTCATCGCCCTCCTTCTACACTGTTTTTAAATATAAAAAACCAAAAACGATCTTTTCTTTGGGAGGGGTAAAATTTTAGCGATAAGAGAAATTCTAAGCAAAAGTGAAAAAAGCAACTAACAATGTATGTACATTTTGACAAGGCCAAATATCTCGATATATGATTCTTCAACGTTACCTTGAAATCAAGGAGGAAGAGCTTACACATAACGAGTCAGGTCGGGATAACCCAAATATAGAAGTCCATTAGTCGGGCTCATATATCCTGATCTAATCCATATATACTAAGAGTTTGTTTTTCTATTTCAAAAAACTGAAAAATTAAAACCATTGTTTGGTAAGAGTAATTTTTGAAAACTATTTTAAAAAACAATCTCTTTTTCAGTTTTTAAAACTAAAATATCAAAACGACTTTAAACTATTTTTATTTTCTATTTTTAATATTTTGATATTAATGTTCTTCCATATATTATTTTATTTTTTCTCCACTTCCTTCCTTTCACTTCCCTCTTAAAAACACTTTATAAAAATTGTTTTGCAAAATACTTTTGAAAACTAAAACACAATCAAACACCCCCTAAATATGTAACAAAAAACACCCCCTAAATCAGTATAGCACAAATAATTTTCATTAGCTTGATTATACCCTGTACTCTTCAAAGTAGTTATTGTAATACCTTGTTTCCTTGTCAAATCAGCTTGCTAGCTAAAATTCCTGCAGATGATAGTTGACATTCGGGGGTATGATAGGTACTGGAATTGAAAGTAATAGAAAGAAGAAGAAAAGAGAGCCTCAGAGGGGAAGGACCTCCAAAGGATAGGAAAAAAGAAAAACGAAACACCTCAATTCTTCTCTCCCTTTACAATGCAGAGCTTCTCAATGTATAGGAAAGCCTACTTAATTGAATAGAAAATAGAACTGACTATAACCTCCTAACCTTTTAATAAAATCCCTATTTCTTTTGGCCTTTCTAAGTAGTAGTTGCCTTGGTCATAACAGTGTCACTCTTAACTATATCAGTAATGTTAAATTTAGTGTTGAGTTTAGTATTCCTTCTTCCTTTTCTACAATTAGATCTCTTTAATAAAAAAATGATGGTTGAATTTACTGGTGATAAAAGTAAGAACACAAATGCAGGGATGTAATGCTTGCGCAGTCTTCAGGCAATGGAAGTGGCATGTCATCATAGAAAGAGGTGGTTTCTCCCAGGCTTTGGAAATGGTATAGTCCATAGCAAGAAAAATGAAAGTGATTTAACTAAAAGATGCATCCCTTTGTGCATAACATATGGTGCAAGCTTGATTAAAAAAAGCCATAAGCTTAAATGCATAGACATATCTGATATTTGGACACACTGTCATCCGTATTTAACAGGTTTCTCCAGTTGTTAACCATGCACTTTATCAGAAGATGGAACATCATTTTGTAATATGATTTGCAGGAAGACTCCAAGAAGGAACACAGCTGGTATGATGAATTTAAGCCCGACAAGTTTGGTTCCATACCTTCCAAAAATCCTGCATGAATTGATCATGGGTGAAACACCTAAGCAACATAAGTTTCATTAACCTGTCCCTTGAGATTGATTTCCTGGTTCAAGTTCCTGTTGGGGAAATGGATTGAAAATGATCAGTCCCGCATTGCAAAAGTCATTCACAAAGTTGACCTCACTCATGCATAGATTTTTTTTTATTATTTTCTTTCTTTTTTTATTTTTTCCCTGGTGAAAGAAAGGCTCATTGTAAATAGCCTTAGAAAAACAACAAAGACTTTGTTGTCAAGCCTACCAGTTCCTAGCTTTCTCCCATCAGAACATATACTCCAAATTTAAGTATAAAGTAATATTCACAATGGCATCAGTGAGTGTGACAAAGCTATTATATTTATACCTTCTGAAGAGGATGGGTTCGGGGCAGTGAACTAAGCTGGCTACTTTCCATATTAGCAAGTAATTGAACCACAGTCTTCAGATGGGGAACACTGCAAATTGTTAACTGACATCAGGCAAAATCAAAACAAACAGCACATCATGCACCGATTTGAGTCTGTGCACACAAAATCTTCTATACCAAAGGTATTTTTGGTAGTTGAGTCTTGGAGAATAAGAACAGCGAGGACAAATTTTTTATTTCTAGTAAACATTCTCCAACTTCATAATTTTTAAAAATAAATGAAATAAATGAAAAGTTAACATAAACTTAATGTGTTCTTTGATTTACATTTACAAACATTATATAACTCTTTTAATATAAAATTAAAATATTCATCCTCCCATCCTAAATTATACTTCCATACGAACACAAGAAAGAATGGGTTCCCTCCAACGACCAGGCATCAACACAATATATTCAACATGAATAATGAACAGTTTAACACAAGATTTAGCTCATAACACTTCACATTGAACCCTAGGTTCAAAATAGATGACAACCATACATTTTATTTCAATTAGACAAGGAAAAAGATTCTAACTTTTGTAACCCATTTTCCATATGTGCATCCAGAGATGATATCACCACCGGCAACTGCTCTAAAACCTGTGCAACAAAAACAGAAAATAACCATCATTATCACAATTAACAAACAATTCATATTTGTTCACACAGTCTACAGATAATAGAAGTAAATATACCTGCTCTGTATTCTTGATGGTGGGAACCTTTGCCAAAAGGTTCTTTGGAAGCTTGATGAGTTGAGTCTGCAAATGAAGCAAAAAGGGTTAAAAGTCTAAACCTAAGATCAAACAACAACATCAACAACAATCAATACCTATTCCATTAAACAAGGTCATCTCATCTAACATTAATTTTTAATTATTTAATTAATTTACTTATTTTTGAAATTTCAATAAAATTGGCAAAGAGAGATTCTCTTTTATTTTTAGGGTTTATTGATGTGGTACCTGAGCAGGAGAAGAGTGTTGCATGAGATGGAGGAGGTTGGAGGTGGACTGCACCGCCTGCGAGATCTGCTCCGCCACCATCGACTTCGCTGTGCCTCCGCCGCCAGTGCCGGATGCTGAGGCTGGCGTCGACATAGTTCGCCACAGCGAAGATTTTGGGTTTAATGTTTCGTCGTTTCGCCATCGTTCCATTTCTTGTTCCCTATTTATTGATCGGTGATTTGTTTTTTAACCGATCAGAGTTACTGATTGTTACTTGCGATCTGCGATGAGAAGATTAGAAAGGTTAAAACGGCAAATTAAGCTCCGTTAATTTTAATCATCTTTTTGGTAAATACTTTTACTTTAAATGTAAGGACAAATTTTACATGCTTTTATGCTATTTTTTCATCAAAATTAAAATTTCATTTTGATAATAACAATGTAAGTATGATACTGAAGTTTTATCTTAATTTTAATTTCGACACTTAACTATAATAATAATAATATATGACAATGATAATTATTGTAAAAAGCTATTTGTTTTAAACTAGTAACTATCATGAAAAAGTTGTTTTATTTAATATTTTTAATAAAAATAAAATAAATAATTTTTGTTTCTTATAATAAAAAATACAAGAAAATAATTTATCTTAAACAATTGTTATTTTTTAATGTTTTCACCAAATAAAATCCAAGAAAACATTAATGTAATAAAAAATGTTTTAGTCAAATATACATATATTTTTTAAAAGTTAATAATTGTTATTTTTTAATGTTTTCACCAAATAAAATCCAAGAAAACATTAATGTAATAAAAAATGTTTTAGTCAAATATACATATATTTTTTAAAAGTTAATGATATATTTAAGAATTTCTTAATACTTTGATAAATACCTTTGATGACTGATAAATACCTTTGATGACTGATAAATACTTGGATAAAAAAATATCTTGTTTAGATTGAAAAGAGTGGCATTGATTTGAATTTTGATAAGGTGAGTAGCCAGTAGAAGGTGAGTAATAGAGGTCCATGAGACAGATTTAGACACTGACTTTAGTTTGAATGTCTATGATGAGGAAGCAGTGTATACAAAAAGATGAACATCAAATACGTGTGCTTGCATAGAAGATGTGACTTCTAGGTTGGAAGGCTTTACACCTAGCCACGTGCCAGTTCGGCAAGCAATAATAATAGAGTGGAACATTAAATTTAATATTATAATATATATATATATATATATATATATAAGATAAGATATTAACTTAAACTAATATAAACTATATTTTTTTTACATCATCAATAATTTTATACAAAATATAATTTTATCGATTTAATTATTGAAATATAATTTTAATTATTTTTTAAATTAAACAATTATAAAAGATGATCAAAATATTTATTATTATATATTTAAAAAGTATATATTATTTTAATTTTAAATTTATATAAGTAAGATATTAAATATTTTTAAATTATTGAATAATCTTGTAAAACTAATTTATATGATAATTTTTTTAATTCAATAATTAATTTTAAAAATAAATTATCTAATAAAAATTATTGTAATTTATATAAATATAACTTGATATATATATATATGTATTTTTTATATAATTTCTATATTATATACACGCTTTAAAAGTATTTAAAAAACATAAAATAATAAAAATTATATAAAATGTATAATTAGATTTGATCTCTTATTTTAATTAATAAAATCATATAATATGTTAGTTATAATTTTTTGTTTAAAGAATTTTCTCAGTTAATTTTAATAATTATTGAAAAATAAATATTTAAAATTAAGATCTAACAAAAACAATACAACATTTTAATCTCTTGTTTTAATCAATAAAATTATATAAAATTTTAATATATTAATTGATATCTATCGTATAGAAAAACTTTTAATCAATATTAATAATTGTTAAAAAAATTAATTTTCAATAAAATTTAATTAATATTTAACTTCATTAAAAAAAATTAATGTGATATAAAAATAGAAATTAGAAGACTAATTTATATTAAAAGAGAGTTTGAGGACAAAGTTAAAACTTAAAATAAAAAAACATTAAACATAAAGTTGATTTTTTTTATAGGAATCATCTTAATTTCTTTTTAATTATCTATTTATAAGCTATGAAATATTATAAAATTTTAAAGACAAGATAAAGACTGCAAGATTCATAATAGGAAGTTCTAAAAAAAAATTATTAAATTTTTAAAACATGAAAATTTTACCTTTAAAGTAAAATAGGTCATGAAGAATGATTGTATTTATCTCTCATTCTAGCTAATAAACTCATATAAATTTTTACATGTTAGTCATAATTTAATATTTAGAAAAACTTATTCATTAATTTCAATAATTATTAAAAAATAAATCATATAAATTTTTACATGTTAGTCATAATTTAATATTTAGAAAAACTTATTCATTAATTTCAATAATTATTAAAAAATAAATGTTTAAAATTGTGATTTGATGAAAATGATACTATCGATTTTTAATACACATTAGAAGACTAATGTGTATTAAAAAATTTGAGAATAAATTTAAAATTTAAAATAAAAATTTGAAACATAAATAAGATTAAAAACAGACGAAAATTTATATTAAAATCAAAAAACTAATTTAAAAATAAATCAAATAATAAATTAAAACTTATCTAAAAATTAAAGAATAAAAATACTAATACTTCCTTTAATAAATCCAACCTAACCTAAACCTAGTGTGTCGACGAGCAGTATTCTAGTTTTATTCGTCTGGCCGAATAATTGAAGATTTTCCAAACATCAGCGTCAACTATAGGACTGTCAAGGTTTTTTTCAAACGATGTATACGTTTTTAAAAATAAAGTGTAAAATAATTTTAATTAAAATACTATAAATTACTTATTAACAAGATATAAATTTGATAAACTTTTAATCATTTTAACATGTTTGGTTTTTGTTTTATGTTTGTTTTAGTTTTAATTATAAAAAATATTATCTTATTTTTTATTTCTATATTTTACATAAAAACAATAAAATTGACCAAAATATAATTAATTTTTCAAACTTTTGAAAATAAAAACAATATAATATTTTTATAAATAAAATTAAAAAAGAAAACAGAAATCAAATAGATCGGAAAAGTTAACAATTATGATTTTATAATTTAATGTGTATTTAATTTCTTAATGGAAAACAAAAAACTTTTTTTTTATCTCCAGTGTGGGGTCATTTTATTTTTCAAACTCATAAAGTAATTGACCAAAAAAAACCTCATAAAGTCATTTTTTTTGCACATAATCTCATCCCATTTTTTTCTTTAGAAAAAGTTTGAGAATTACATCATGAATTAATGTACACAAGCAATATGAAAAATAAAGAAGGCATCAATTGCATGCCATATCTTGCCAAAAGGAATTGTATCCATGTTCTCCCATGTATAACCCATCATAGACCTTCAAGCTATTTACCATCCCATCCCTTTCATCTTGACAAGAGTCAATACACCAACTCCTATCTTCAAATGGGGAAGATGGCATCAAATCCATATCCACCCATTTTTCCACCCCAAATTCACTTGATGAAACCCAATACTCTTGCCCATCAAATTCTCCCATGTTCCATGATTGATTTGTACCCTCTTCTTCCATATTGTTCATCAATTCTGACCCTATGGATGTAGAATCATGATCACCCATCTTGCTTCCACTTATTTCAGCCTCAAAGGACCTGATCAAGCTATCCAATCTATCATCATCACTCTCATCACTTGGTGATGACTCATCCATCAATGACATGAGAAGAGCACCGTTGATTTGCAAGACTTCCATCCCTCTGACCCCATCATCACCGTTGATGAAAGCCAAAGTCTCACAAACTTGAGAAGCCATTTTGGTACAAATTGGTTAATTTAATTTGTTGTCTTTGCAAAAATATCTAGAGGGTAGAAAAAGAGTGAACAATATTAGAGAGGATATAAAAAGAGAAGTAGCTTCAATGCATGGGTTTTCTATGAGGAAAGTGGGGCTTTATATAGGCACCCCCATATGGTGCAATATCACCTCATGAAGGGGACATTACACCCATCATGATCCAGACAGCCATGTGCACACAAAAAACTAAATTATATGGATTCATCATGTTGCATAGTAATATAATACTAATAGCATAAAAAAAAAAGTATTATGAATTAATAAATAAAATGGTGTATGTGTATATTGCTCGTGTGCTCTGGCAATAAGGACGGCTTGAAGTAAGCAAGATCTTGAGGAAATCATAGAATCTGACCCCAAAACCTCAATTTTGAGGGTAGGACAAGGAAACATGAAAAGACAAAGCTTTCAGTGGATGAAACGTCAAGTTGCCATAAAGTAGGGAATAGTGTCTCTATAGTGACTCACTCGTACAAAGAGAGGGGAATAGTTTACATAGAATAACTTGTTAACACTCTACATGTGTTAAAGTGGAAAAAAAACCACTTAAAAATAGATAAGATAAGAATATTGATATTCAAAGTATAAAGGAAGCTTCACCTACGCTAGAGTATGATCATTGTTCGAAAATGATAAGAATCACAAAAAGAGAGATTGAGATAGATAGATAGATAGAGAGAGAGGAGGTAACATCATTTTTTTAGTAAGGGAAAGAAAATGTTATGATCATATGGTTATGGTGAATTATCAAATGGAAAATTAATTTTATAATAATACTTAAATTTTATTAAATGTAGCTAAGTAACTAGGGAAAATATAACTCTCGTGTATATTTGCATATCCTTTTGATTGGTTATTCATATAATTTATGAGGTCAATTTTTTTAAAAAACAAAACTTTTATCATTGTCAGAGCTCCCCGATCCTTAGTGGTTCATGAGCTTAGGATTTTCTCTAAAGTGTGAAATTCAATAAAAAAAGAGGTGTGTTTTTTTTTTTTACAAAATAGTTGTAGTGTTTGATTTTATTATTAATTTTTTAAAAATATATTATTTTAAAAAATTTTAATAATATACTTTTTCTATAGTTAAAATTTCACGGTGTGAAAATGTCATAAAAAAAAACTCTTCCGTAACTCACGATGTAGAAATGTTTCCACTGAACACTTTGATATGCGATGGTAATACTATATTTTCTAATAAAATTTAATTATTGGTTTTTTAGTATTATATAAAAATGTTAAATAAATATATTTAAAATTTCTATTTTATATAATTATATTAATTTTTATACTATCAATTAATTAAAAATTATGATAAATATAACATCTAAAATAATTATTACAAATTAATAATTTTAATAATATATTTCAATTAATTTTATATGTAATATTTAAATATATAAAAAAAATTCTACATTTTTTAAATTTAATATTTTTCAAAACTAAACTGTTAGAAAATAAAGATAGGTCAGCTAAAACTATAGGCAGGTATGTGGATTATCTTAACTTGCATAAACCTGATTTGCATTGGTCTTAGCCTATAAAAAAAATGAATTAGAAAAATATTTGATTTGTGTTAAGTGGAGTTAGTTTGTGTAACACATAATATTAATAAAATTTATAAAAAAAAATATTTAAAAATTATCCATGAAAATTCTATCTACTTAATTCATAAATTAAATACAGCTAAATAAAAAATTATATTTAAATAAATTGAAGATTTATAAGCTGGTCAGCATGCGTTGACCATATAATTAACCAGCCCTAGATGGGATGCACTTGGGAGGTTGTCTAATGATTCCTCTTTTATGATTGACATTGAAGTGAGAATTTTCTATTACATTATTGAATATTCAAGACTCCACCTATTGGAACGTTACACATTTATGCAATTTTGTTGAGTGGAGCTTTGAGTATGGTTTTCATTTGGATAGAGTAAAGAAAATATAAAAAATATATATAATATTAATGATTTTTTGTTCAAAAAATTAGAAAAATTTAATTGTTTAAAAACAAAATTCATTTTTAAATTCAAATTTTTAAACAACCAGAGAGGGGTATTTTAATAAATTTTAATAATAAGGGTATAAGTTTAAGGGTAACATGTATCTAAAGTTTATGTTGTACTTTTGTCATAGTCCAATATGAATTTAACAATCACCACTTTAAAATTTCTGAAAAATTATAAGTATTTATAAAAAAACAAGCAACAATAAAAAAAAGACTATAGATTATCTTTTCCCCACTCTAAATTCTTTAATTTTAGATAAGGTTACAGTTAAAAAAAATTGGTACCACTTTGTATTCATAATGTCAAGTCTTTAGAAAACAGGTAAAAAAATTCCGTATCATCCAATTTTAAAATTGAATGCACTGAAAATCAAATTTGTGGGGCTCTCTTAAGATTTTGGCTAACTTTTTACATTTGTGCATGTAGGATTTTGAAAAGATATGCCTCCAATGAATAGTTAAGGCATGAAAGCAAGTGGACCCAATTAAACTAACAATAGGTCGATACCCATGTTTGTGACCACCCAACTCACATTTTGATGCACATGTTGCCACTACAACATTTTATGTGGGGTTTAATTAAGATATAGATTAGATGCCTTGAATATTTCACTTTTAAATAATGGATGGTGAATGAAGCAACTGCCATGTGATATGCATCCTATATGGCCCAACTCCAACCCTTTTTGGTAAACTACATATCATTGGGGAGTTAATTAAGCATATACATTATATTATATTATAGTATATTATATATTGATAACCAATGCTAATCTTTGAACTATATGACCTATAGCCAGAGTATTCTACCATGCTTTATTGCAAATGGTGGTGACTCTGCATGCCACTGGAATATATATTAGTCAAAAGTCATAGTAACAAGAGACATGATCATGGATATTGTGTTGCAACTATTATTATGCCACTCTTGCTTATTAATCTTCTAGCAGAATCATCAATGCTTAATTTGCACCATTTATTTTGTCTTAGTGCTCTAACCTCATTATGCAATTAGAATAATGACCAAGATTATTTTATAGGGCACCACTGTGTTTCATTGGAGTCTTCTTAAAATATCAAGGTTTTAGTATAAATTGATTATGCGTTATTTTTGCTATAAATTCCAATGATTTAAAATTTAAACCAGGAAATTAATTGATGAAGATATAAATTTAACTGATTGAATTACTAATTAATATGTATATATATATATATATATATATATATATATGTGTGTGTGTGTGTGTTAATATTATAAAATTATTAAGTATAAATTAGTATAATCATGGTAAATATTTGAAATCAGCATAAAATTACTATATTATATGTTTTGTGAGATAAAACAATTAATAATAAGAGACTAAATTAAATAATAAAAAATATAAATTAATTTTGAATATATATGTATCATTATAATTTGGTATCAGACCTTAGTTTTGTTAGAGAATATTTTTAGCTGAATAAAAAAATTTAAAATTTTAAAATTAAAGGAATCAATTCAAATTAGCTAGTTCATCATCATTGGCTTTGAACTTGGACGATTCTCGCGAATTTTGAAATCAGTTGTTTTTAGAAACGAGCTTTGGTCCAATTTTCTAAACAATAATAAATACAATTTATGAAAAAACGTTTTTTTTCAAAAAATTCTTGATGACAATAATTTCCAATTAGTTGGAAATTTTTTTTGCTCATTCATTTTTTTAGTCATATCTATAATATATCATCACTCTGCATTTTTCTTTTCACTATATTGACCTATGAACATTTGCTATAAATTAAATTTGATTTCAGCGCCAATCCTTTATTTTTCTTAAAAAAAGTTACTTTTCTGATTAAATTAATTTTCATAGTCACATCGTTCTTCTTTTATTGAGATATGGTATGCATGTCGTTTTATATTATCAACTGGACTAGCGTATTATACGGTAAAGATACTCAAGCTTTATAATAATAGAAGTATCCAAATATTCAAAACTTATATCAAATATATGTTTCTTTCTAAAAGATATATTCGATCTTGTCAAGTTAATTTATTGAAGTCGTTAGTCAATATAAATAATTTTATTTGCCGAATAGAATCGACAAACAGCTTTTGAAGTTCCTACAACAATAAAATGTGCACATCTGAGTCATGTTGCTTAAGTGTAACATATGTATCTGCTTTATGATCTTCAAAATGCTATTCAATTTTTGTTCAGAATAAAGTATATTTTTTATTTTTTAAAATGCTTTCTAAGGGCAAGTTGCAAAATTAATTCTATTTTCTCAGAGAAGAAAACAAAATTACTATTTTAAGAAAATATAAACAATTAAGTCAGTAAAAATGAAAGGAAAAGAAAAAAAAATTGAAAAAATACTACTCAAGAAATATATGAGTCTCTCTCTGTATATATGAAAGTGCTAGGAGATGAGAAAAATCCATTCTAATTTTCAGCTAGATAATTACATGTAAATAAAAGGAGAGAAAAGGTAAATAAAAGATAATAAAATTAGAAGCTTTGGTAGCATGTACTTTAAGATTTAATTGGTAACATGTAAAAATAACAAGTAATCCTTGTTCATTGATTACTTCTATTTCCTCATATGATATTACTATTGATTAAATTTCAAAATACAACATCACTTGGGCCTTGTGACAAATAAGCCTCTCTATATTGTTGTTCCAAGAAAACTCCATAAGACAATTGAAAATCATCAATGTCATTTTCAGCTTCATATTCCATTACTACATGCTCCATTATCTCATCTCCACAAGGGATCAATGCATAATTCATTTCATCAAATGGTAAGGAAGAGATCAATTCCATATCAACCCAATGATCAGGGCCACTCATTGATGATGTGGAGCAATCTTGATCATCCACGTGTCCCATCTCATCATGCATTATTTGACCCAATTCAGGGTCACTAGTGATCTCTGCCTCCAATGACTGAATCATGCTCACAAGTCTATCATCACCATAGTACTCTTCTTCCTGGGTTTCTTCCATTAGAGACATGAGAAGCACATTGTTGGCCTCTGAGAACTCAATTTCAAAGACACCCTCTGAGTAAGACATTTTTAGTAACTTTGTTTTAATAAAAAAAAAGTGACCCTTTTTTCTTTGGTTTAGTGAGAGAACTAGAAGCAATAAAAGCAATGGAAGATGCAAGATGGCTTTGAAATGTGAAAGAAGGGACCTTTATATAGGCCAATGCATGATACACTAATTAATATGAAGAGGGGTCCCATCAATAATAAACTAAGTAAAGATAAGATTCATATAATTGTGCTAAAGATAACATATTCATATGTTTTTGTGATGGAAAAAATTATTAAACCTTTTTTGACCCATTGATGTCTACTTGTCCAACAACAGAATGCATAGTTCCAGGTAAGCAAAATATGGTACAAGGCTAGGTATAATGCACCCACTAATGGTTGCAACTGTGGGGCAACATGCCCACCTAATTAATGACCAATAATAAAGCAACAAAGTTAATTAAGCTTGGAAGGAATTTTTAGGAGCCACCCATAATTAATAATTTGTACAGGAGTGTCGGCTATGTTTGGAAACCACAATGTGACGATGCTAGCAAAAATATGTGAATTGATTTGATTCTTGAATATAAGAAATTTCAACGTCAAATAGTACTTGAAGAATGAAATTATCAATTTTATTATTTTTTTTTTGGGTGAGTGGACATCATGTACCCTCATAGCTATCTCTATTATAATCAAATTGGAGGAATAAGAAACATAGGAAATGGAGTATCAATCCCCCACTCAACAATTAGTCAATTACGTACCTCGATCATAAACACCGAGATGAGATATCATGTGATTCTAGACTTAAGGAAAGTTTTTAATTTTTTTTTTTACAATTTGAATAAGTTGAGATTAAAATATGTTTTAAAACTTAAAACAATATATTTATGAAGCATTTAAATTAACACAATATTTTAAATTAAAATTTACTAAAATAAGTTAAATTATTTATTTTAATTCTATAAATTAAAAAATTTAAAATTACTATGATTGATTTAGCATGAAGAGGATGGAGATTAGGGTAATTTTTTATAATATTTTAAATTTGAATTTCGTATAAATAAAATTTTAATTTTTTTTTGAAACATTCTATATTTTTAATTAAATAACTTTATTTTTTAATATATATGGTGTGGCGGTAACACTTATTATACCTATGAAAATACCAACCATTAGTATTCAGTGCCATAAAAGCATTGACTTGAAAAATCAAAGGTAATTTTTTATATTAAAACATGTTATTGATTACTATAACTTTTAACATATATATATATATATATATATATATATTTCAACATAACTTTCAATAAAAAATTTATTTAATGAAAAATACTATATATTTCAAAATATATATATCGATAACTATTATGAGGCACATTTCAACAACTATTATGGGTGTTATGATGGGAAATGTGGCATTGTAATATCATGTGAAGTGGTTTAGAATCACGGTGGCAAAATAATTGGTGTGGTGTCAAAATCTATTAATTTGGAAAGCTTAATTGAAGATGAGTGACATATATACACAGAACCACCGGCAAACACAGAAGGCACATATGTGTAAATAATTCATTATTGATGGGAGGGTTAAGCACACGAGGCATCCACATGGATGGGTTCAACCTTGTAGATTCCCTGCTTGTTTGGTACGAAACCAAAACTTGTACGATTAGTCCCATCTGTGTATGTATTATTATATAATTGGTTACATATGTTTTCTTGTTTTAGGAAGAAAAGTCTATGATTTATTTTGTTGAGGTACGTGTGATGTGTTGTGTTTTTATGCATGCACACGCCATAATTTGGAGTAATGTGTGTAAGGGTGGGTGTGACTTGGTTTGAAAGATTTTGATTCTTTGAGGTTAAGTGTAGTTTAGGATAGAGTTGTCAAAATATTCTGAGCTACTTGAGACCCACATCAAACTAGTTTATGTTGAATTTTTAATAGGTATAATTATAAAAATGATGAATTTTAATTAAAAATGTTATATAAAGTATTCTAATTCTTTAAGAGAATAATTTTGATAGCTTAATCTATATTGGATTTTGATTTTATTGAACTGCGCCAAAACTTTTTACTTTTATTTGAAATGTAAAATAGAAGCACACGTTGAATTTAAATAATTTGAGTCAATTTGAAATAAATTAGAGAAAATTTAGATAGGTTAGATAAAAAAAAAAGTTAAAAATTAATTTTACATCTAAAACTTTGAATTTAAATCTATTATTTAACAAATTTAATTGGGTTGACCCATCTTGTTAAGTTTATTATAAAAAATAAAATGTAATTATAATAATTGAATAAAAAGTTAATAGTTAAAGTTTTAATTTTTTAATTTGATATACATGTATTTGTATTCAGTCATACTTTTAATCAATAATTTCCTCATTAAAATTTTTAATTACATTTTATCCGTTAAAGTATTTTTAATTTATAAAAAGTTAAATCCTAATTTAAAATTTCATTTAGATTAATTTAATTTATCAGAATAATTTTTAATTAATTAATAATATAAGTTTTTATATTAAAAATATATTGAAATTAAACTTTAAAATGAACTACAATTCAATTTAAAAAATTTCAATACAACATATCAAATTCAAATAAATCTAAGCCATTAAAATTGGATTAGTAATAAAAGGTTAAAAATTAAAATAATTTTATATAAAAATTTTGAGTTTGAATCTTATAACTTTCCATATTGTACCAATTTTTTTAAAAATAAATTTAATCTATTTAATTATAAAAAATTAAAATTAAGAATATATTTAGTAAAATTAACAGATAAATTAGTTAAAAAATAGATAAAAATAAAAAAACTGGTTGAAAGCTGAAAAATATATATTTATATTACTTAAATTAAAATTATTACAATAAAAATAAATAATATTTTTTAATTTATTTTTTATATATATTCTATTAAAAATAAATAAATTTATAGTTATTTTGATGATTATATAATATAAAAAAGTTTGATGTTTCTATTTATTTATTTTATTAAATATATTTTTAAATAAATATTTTTTATTTTAAATTAAAAATATTATTTTAAATTTTATATACATATTTTAAATAATATCTCTATAAAAGAATACTTATTTTATCTTTACAATAATTTAAAACAAAAATTAAGTATTTTATTATAAATAATTTAAATAAAATAATTAATAATTAAATTATATATTAAAATGTTAATTAATAATATAAAAATAATATTTAATAATAAACAAAAAATTATCAAATATATAAAAGATAAAAATAGAATAATTACTTTTAACTAGTGGTTGAAATCTTGAAAGCTACCAGAGGTAGCGCTATGAATTTAAATACCATATTGCATGATGAAGGATGTAACTATGAGATAAAACTTATTGAAAAGAGTGAAGTTAAAAGAGATAAAATAAATAATAAGATTCAAATAAATACATTAAAAAAAAAGAAACGGAAAAATAGGAAATTAAGATCATGATTTTTATTTACGCAAATTAAGAAGATCTCTTCAAAAGAATATAAAATTTAGAAAAATATGCTATTTATTTTATTAGAATTGTATTAATTTTTAATTGATTTAGTTTTCAATTTGTTATAGAATTTATTTAAATTATTTGACTAAAATTTGTTAAAATTTAATTAGAATTATACTAAATATTTGAATTATATTACATATAGATTTTATTATGATTATTCACAATTTTTTTATATTAGAGACCGAAGAATTCTATTAGAATTTAGTTATAATTTTTTATATTAGCAACTTTATAGGTATGAATAGTTCTTCTATAAATAATGAGATAAAACATGCATCATAATTTCTATTCATCTAAATAAAAATTTTTTTATATTGTAAAAATTATATCTTTCTTTACTCCAATGAAACATTATCTTATCAATAAGGTTGGTAATTTAAATTTGTATAAGTTTATAATTTATGTTTTAACCTAGTGCGTTGTGTTATTTCATGTTCGTGGTTGGATAAAAGATTTAAATATCAGGTCATATTCCATGTAACATTACTTAACTATTTGCTTGTGTAAAATCATTAAAACTTTTAATTATTTTTTATTTTTTATTTTATAATTTTTTTACTTAGCCTAACATGTAAAAATTAGGACATCTCGTCAGTTCACAACATTAAAAAATACTATTTATTTCATCTAATTATCAAAATGATTATTATAATAAATAGAGCTGAAATTGTCTTAATTTTTTTTAATTTATTATTTTATCTTTCATATATATAAAATGTTATACTAAACACACTTTAAATTTGAATCGATATAATTTTTTTTATCTTTATTTAAACATATAGTTAACATCAAATAAATCTAAAAGTATATAGTAATTATGATAAAAATTAATTTATATTTGAATTATTTTTATTAGTAATGATATCCTTAAAATTCTTAAAGCATATTAAAGTAAGATTCACGTATATTCTAATAAAATGCAATTGAGATAATAAAACTACGAAAGAATATGTATAGTAATTTCATAAACTTTTACTTAAATTATAAAGTAATTTTATAAATGATGAAATTATATGTATATATGAGTTTGGTTTAAATTGGATAAGCTTTTAACATTAGATGTAAAATCTGATTTAATCCAATAAAATATTTTGATATTTTTAATTTTGTGTAGTTAATTTTTGGTACAATTTTAACATTTTACATTGAATTAAATTGATTTATGAACACTTTTATTTAAAATTTAATTTATAAATATTCTATTAGATAAGGATTTTTTTAATTTACTTTCTTGTCTATTTTGTCCATTTTTTCATATGAAATTTTTTATTAGTTTATTTTTTCTCACTTATTAATATTTATTTATATGCCAACTCATTTTCTTACCTACTTATATTTTTTCCATCCATTTTATGTGGGTATCTTTCACTTGAATTTTATATTCTAACAAGGACTCGCCTAAATGTATCCAAGTATCCATTCACACATTCATGATAGTTACATGATAAATTAGCACAAATTATATTTTGTTGATATGTGCTATTCTATTAATTTGATTAGCATATTTTATTAAAGTTCACTATAGCTACATTTCTATAATTCAAACTCTTTCAAATTCTAATTTGGCAACTCTCCATGAAGAAATGTTTGATTCTAGTGCTAAAGATGATGCATAAATACAATATGTAATTGCTAATTTGACTTTAATGGGAGAATGAAGCAGCATATATGGGAAACAATATTAAATGAAATAAGCCTTGAAGCAATGAATATTCTTTAAAAAGAAAAGGACTTTTTAAAAGAAGCATCTATAATGATGGGGAGCCATCATATAATACTTCACTTGTGTAAGGATGTTAATATGTTGCCCGTGCATTGATTAGGTAAATGATGCAAAAATTGTGATAAGAAGACATAAAAGGATGAAAATAAGGTCATGTCATTTATGCCTTTGGTTCAAGCTCTAAGAAGAAAAAAAGAGACATGAACACAAGTTGCTCAAAAACTTCAATAAAGATGAAGCAATATGTAGATTTTCTAAGGCAAAACTATCAAGTATGTTTGTATTTATACCTTTTAGAGGAAAGATCATTCCTATCTCTTAAGTTTAAAGGAGCTAAACATGCATTTGATTTTCTAGACAAAATGGAAATTAATCTTGGTCTAATAATCAAATTTCACTATTTGAATTAACTAAAATAATGATCTTATCAAAGTGAATTGCTTATGCAATTCTAATCTTGATGAGTTGTACACTAAGATTTGGCTAATGATGCCTTTATCGAATGCAACAATACCAAGTTAATCCAAGCTATGACAAAGGCATTTCCATAAGGATATTCTTGATCCATCTTGTTCCACTAACTCAACATGATTTAAAGTTAATTTTGGTGGGTTTGAATTTAAAAAGGTGCATTCTCCGGTACCTTTGTAAATTTGGGGGTACGGTACCCTCGACCAATAAAAAAAAGACATGTGTACATTTAAATTAAAACGAAGAATATTAAAATTGACCATAATAAATGTTATTGTACACGTGTCTGTTTTTTATTGGTCGAGGGTACCGTACCCCCAAATTTACAAAGGTACCGGAGAATGCACCAAATTAGACCCGGTATGTTTTAAAGATAGGCTTAGTTTATGATTTTAAGTTAATTTGATGAGTCTGAGTTTAAAAATCAATTCTAATTTATTTTGAGGATATGTTTGATATACATATAATAAAATATACCTTAATTTTAATTTTATACTTTAATTTAATAATTTAATTATACATAATATTAAAATTGATATATTAATTAGCAAATCATGTTGATTCATTATTATCCTATTTCTTATTAAATTGATTAATTTAGGTACAAGTTTAAGGAAGATTTTATCAAAATTTAAGTTGAATAAAAATAAAGATAAATTTATCCCAACTTGCTTCATGATACCTCTAGTAAAGAATGATTATTTTTACTCCTCTAATGGTAAATTTGGCACCAACACAATTTGTCGAAATGGGGACCTTTTATGTTTGTTACAGTGATGTGAAAATGATGCTCACTTTAGGTCATAAACAAAGAAACATAAGAAGACATCATGGTGGCTATATGTTATATATTATCGTTTGGATACATCATTTCATCATTTTGCAAAAGACATAATAGTGGATGAGGTTTCCTTCTTGATACTATAATGCATAAGTTGTGTTATAAAAAATAAATGATTGACTTTAAAAGCATTCAAAAAAATATAATTTTTATTAAAATAAGCATATGTTATATAACAATATAAAAGCATAAAAATTATTTTTTTAAATATTTAAAATTAATTACTTCTGTTCCTTTTATATATTCACAATAAAAAAAAGTAGAACTTTTGTTTTTATTTATCTATCCATTTCATCTTTCAAAAGAGTATTAGTTATTTTCTTATATGTACCCTTATATTTAATCAATAGTAATACATAAATGAAAAGATAAAAATAAAATTTATATATAAAGGATAAATTAGAAAAATAAATAATTTTTTTAAAAATTAACAATATTAATTATATTTTTAATATTTTTTCTTTTTTTGGACAAATTAAAAAAATATAAGAAGTATAAAAAAATAAGATTAACAAAATTATTATTTTATTACAAATATCATTTTTATCTTTTATAATTAAGTTATGAGAAATAATATTCGTATATTTATTCAATAATTTATACTTATTTATAAATATATATATATATATATATATATATATATATATATCAAATTTAACGGTTATAATTTTTTTAAAAATTCAGATTATACAATCATTTATGAAATAGATCTAGATGTGTTACTTTACGCATGCAAACTTAACTTCTCTGTATTTTTTTTTTAATGTATGTACCCTTTATAAGATTTGTAATTGAAGATAAAAATATGTTAGATCAGACTGGTCTTGTTTTTTTCATAGGATTTGTAATTAGGGATAAAGATATGTTAGGTTAAATAAATCGAATTTATTTAAAAATTTTGAAGTTTAAATTTAAATATTATACCTATTATAAATTTTAAATTTTAAACTTTATTTAAAATTTATCATACTTTGACAACAAAGCAACGATATTTTTATATATTGATTTACAATCCTACATTTCTAATCTAATGATTGGATTTTTTTTAAAAAAAAATCAATAACTTATATTCAAGTATAATCTAGATGTAAGTTTTTTTTATATATAAAAAAATACTTTTTTTTAAAAAATATAAAATATAAAAAAGATAAATAAGTAGATTTAAAATATATATAGATAAAAAAAAATTCCTTTTACATACTAAAAATATTTATATATATAGTTACATTTAAAGTTAAGCGGTTAATTTTTTTTTTATCTTTTAAAGGATATCCAACCATTAAATTAAAAATATATAAATATTTAAATTCTTTTTATATTTAAAAATATTATTATTCATATATAAATAATTAGAAACACAATTTTTTTTAAAACCTTCATATAAAAAGTCGTTGAATAAATTTAAAATATATATATATATATATATATTAATGATTAATGAATATAATATCATATGCATATATTTATATTTAATGTTAATTATTAATATTATATTATATATAATATATAAATATATATTTTATATTTTATAAATTTAATATATATTAAACTAAATTATAAAATTATAAAAAAATTTATATATTTAAACATACCTTTAAATTTAAATTTTTTAAAAATTTAAACTTAAGTTATTTAATTAATTTTTTTAATGACTTATTTCATTTTTATTGCTATTTATTATAGAGAATGTTTTTATTTTATTTTAAATAAATTAAAAAATTTATTAAAAAGTAACAGTTTTAAAAAATTTATGAAGAGCAGAATTGAATTTTATTCATTTACATGTATGAAAATGAATTTTTAATTTTTTAAATAATTATTGAAAATAACTTTTCAAAATAATAAAAAATGCTTTGTTCGTGTTAAAGAATGTAATAACATTGCCCTAAAATGTTACCAGCAAAGTAGATGGAAAAAGGTTGAGATAGTGTGTCAAATGAAGCACCACTGCGGAACCTTGCACCAACGAATCACTAAGCTAAAGCTCTTCCCATCCAAGGTTAATCAGAAGCTTACTAACTCCGTTAAAAGTAATGGTAATGGCACCAAATTTTTGATACAATGCAACACTCAGATTGCAGAAAATGGACGAAATGGCAACATCAAAGAGGCTGAAACAATATTCCACAAAATGCCCATTAAGAACACAGCCTCTTGGACTGCCTTGCTCACTGCCTATGCCCAAAATGGCCAAATAAAAAATGCTCGCAAGGTGTTTGATGAAATGCCTAAACGAACTACTGTCTCATATAACGCTATGATATCCGCTTATATACGCAATGGTTGCAATGTGGGGAAAGCTTATGAGCTGTTTTCAATGTTGGGTGAACGCAACTTGGTGTCATATGCTGCAATGATCATGGGTTTTGTTAAGGCAGGGAAATTCCACATGGCTGAGGAACTTTACCGTGAGGCCCCACATGAGTTCCGGGACCCTGCTTGCTCGAATGCGTTGATAAATGGGTATTTGAAGATGGGAGAAGTGAATGAGGCATTGGGGGTTTTTGAAAACATGAGTGAGAGGGATGTGGTGTCTTGGAGTGCCATGATTGATGGTTTGTGCAGGGATGGGAGAGTTGCTGGTGCTAGGAAGCTGTTTGATAAGATGCCTGAGAGAAATGTGGTGTCTTGGAGTGCTATGATAGATGGGTATATGGGGAAAGGGTTCTTTCAAGAGGGGTTTTGTTTGTTTATGGATATGAGAAGGGAAGGTCTGGTTGAAGTTAATTCCACCACAATGACTATAATGTCTAAAGCTTGTGGAAATTGTGGGAGGATGCCAGAGGGCATGCAGATACATGGGTTGGTTTTGTGCATGGGATTTGAATTTGACAATGTTTTGAGTAATACTATTATTACTATGTATTGCATGTTTGGTTGCACAGACATGGCAAACAAAGTATTTTGTACTGTGAGCAACAAAGATGTAGTTACTTGGAATTCTTTAATTTCTGGATATGTTCATAACAATGAAGTAGAAGCTGCTTCTAGGTTTTTCGAGAGGATGCCAGATAAAGACTTGATTTCTTGGACGGCCATGATCACAGGGTTTGCTAAGAGTGGAAGGGTTGGAAAGGCAATAGAACTTTTTGATATGTTGTCAGAGAAGGATGATTTTGTTTGGACGGCTATTATATCTGGGTTTGTGAATAATAAGGAGTTTGAGGAAGCTTTGCATTGGTATGCATGGATGATTTGGGAAGGATGCAGGCCTAATCCTTTAACTATTAGCAGTGTTCTGGCAGCTTCAGCTGCTTTGGTGGCACTGAATGAAGGCCTTCAGATTCATACTTGTGTTCTGAAAATGAACCTAGAATATAATGTGTCTGTACAAAACTCTCTTGTATCATTTTACTCTAAGTGTGGTAATGTAATTGATGCCTACAGGATTTTCTTAGATGTCATTGAACCAAATGTCATCTCTTATAACTCAATCATCTATGGATTTGCACAAAATGGCTTTGGTAAAGAGGCTCTCAATATCTATAAAAAAATGCAGAGCGAAGGCCCTGAACCCAACCATGTTACTTTCCTTGCTGTTCTATCAGCCTGTACTCATGCAGGACTAGTTGAAGAGGGATGGACCTTATTTAACACCATGAAATCTCAGTACAGAATTGAGCCAGAAGCTGATCATTATGCATGCATTGTTGATCTCCTTGGCCGTGCTGGTTTGCTAGATGAAGCTATTGGTGTAATCCGTTCAATGCCATTTAAGCCCCATTCTGGGGTTTGGGGGGCTATTCTTGGTGCAAGCAAGACCCACCTACGTCTTGACCTTGCTAAGCTTGCAGCTCAACACATTACTGAGCTGGAGCCTAGAAATGCAACTCCTTATGTGGTATTATCCAACTTGTATTCTGCTGCAGGGAAAAAGGTTGAGGGTGACTTAGTAATAAAGACCAAGAATTTAAAAGGAATACAAAAAAATCCAGGTTGTAGTTGGATTACAATGAAAAGATAAGGTTCATCTGTTTCAATCACATGGGAATATTGAAGGGATAAAAGCCACTATACTGACTATGGATAAGGAGATGCACTGGTTGTATCATTGTGGCTGCTGACTGATAGTCTTGTTTTCTTTCTCTTATACAAACATAACTTCTCTGTTGCTGCAGTATCATCAGTCCTTAAGCTAGCAGGCTTCTTTTCAATGAGAGATTCTTGGATACACCTGGTGTAAGGCCATTCTCTTACCCTAAGTGCTACTTTATGTGTGCCATGTCTACTTTGTGGATCATTGTTCTCTCGGACTTCAACTACTGTATTTATTAGCACTAACCATGTAAATGTTCTGATAACTATCTTGGAGATTTCAGAATTTAAAATCTTAGTCTCTCCTAGCTGATATTATAACATATTGATATGGCACCTGACAAAGATCAGATGTACGAAAAAATCTTAGTCTCCATTTATTACTATATGGATTTGATGGATCATTGAGGACAGAACAACATCTCATAATTGATTATTTTATTGTATTTTATTTTTTTTGCCTCCAAGTTGATGGACCCTTGAAATGAATTTTAACATTTTTATTAAGTATAAAAACTTGATGGTTGTTTAGGAGAAATTCTGGTAATTTGACTACAAAGATGTTTTATTCATGCTTTATGCTGGCTGTTAAGAGACCATTAAATATATTCTGTTTGATTGTTCTAATTTTTTTTTTTTTGGGGGTGGGGGGTGGGGGGGAAGGGGATTTGTAACTAAATTAGCTCTATTGTTTGACTACTAGGTTTTGCTTGTTGCATGAAATACACTGGACATCATGAATCTGAGCATTTGATAATCTGTTAGTGATTTGCATTTGGGTGTTGAATCGAGTTGAACACTGTTTATTTTGAAGGAAAAAACCTGAATCAAAATTTTATTGGGAAATGAACATTGTGTGTATGGGTTTTTAATTGCATGAGTTTACACATTTCACTTTGTCTTGAACCCACAAAACAAACCGATTTAATTGAAGCTTCATTTATACCATAGTCTTTTTGTGGTTACTAGTTTTGGCAGCTGATAAATACTATGATGATTATTTGCAGGTCAAACTTGTAAATATGGTCAATTAGGCTGCTACTAACATATCAAAATGGGATTCATTAAATAGAAACTGAGGAAAAGATAATAATAATCCGTATTCTGTAAGGTCTTAGGCCCCTGATGCCAGTGACTATCAGATGAGAAACACCAATACTACGTTGCAATCAAGGTCATTTCTTGTCTTCTCCCTCCCTTTGCCCTCCACAAGTCAGGTAAGATAACTTGAGATACTTGAACTTGACCATCTATTCTATTCCATTTTCGCTTATATTATATACCATGAATCTACACAGGAGCATACAATTCTGTATTATGTTTAACCAAATCTGAGGTTATCATTCTCTGCCATTAAGTGGCCATTTTTCTTATTATTTTATTTTATTCATTTTTTAAATGAAGAGGTTGGGATAAAATGATGATGAAGATTTTAATTTTATGGTTACTGTAGATCAGGCACCAATTTCCAGGATATGGGACAGTTATTTTCTGAGTCTAGTACTAGCAGGCTGGTTATTAGTCTGCATGTTCTTGTATAAGGCCAAAACTATCTCCATCTGTTCTAGCATGTAGTCTGGGTTACTTCTTTAGATCACAGAAATGCTGAATCCAATCCTCTTCTGGAGTTTGGTAGAAGTTTGTCAGTGAGATTAACAACAACAATATGGAAGACATTACTCGCTTCTGCAATCTGTAAATATGGATTTCCAGGTTTGCACCTAAACTGTGTTTTATTTTCACACTGCAATTTACTCCAATGGATCATTCATAATTTTCCTTACGTTCTTCTTTGTAGGTGCCGGGTTTGATTTGAATTTGAGACTTCCCAAGCTTGCCCATAAAATATTTTCATACCTGTCAAATTTACAAGTTTCAAATCCAATAAAATTTTTTTTTAAAAACTAAAGTTAAATTATACTAAATTTATGGAATACAAAAATATTTTATCCATTATAATATCATATTCTTAGATCAAGGCTGATTGTATTCTTTTTAAAAACCGATTGGTTATACTTTTTGTTCTTCTAATATTACATTTCACAGGATTTTTGGGTCATAATTTTGATTGCATAGTTCAAATCATGCAATAAATAATACAAGGAGTAAATACTGTTGCAATATGGTATAAGAAAACATATTTTTATGTAATATTTATTTTTCCGACAGCACATTTATTCCCTAAAACTTTTTTAAGAAATGATAATCATAGCTTTAAGAACTGATTTTAATAATTTAAAATAGTAATTTTTTATAGAAAAATAAATATTTATTACATTAAAACAAATTTATAATAAATTTTTTTAACAAAATATTTACTAATTTTAGATGCTTAAAATTATAAAGGGGAGTCTGTTAGGTGAATCACGAGTGTTTTTCAAGAAGCTCCCGTAGATTATTTCATAGATAATGAGAAATGTTGGAATATTGAATGAAGCCATACAATTGTTAAGAGCAATTCACAACTAGATTATATTCGTTGTTTTGTTACAATTCACAGCTAGCAAGCGGTGGGGAAGTATATTATTGTTTCAAAAATTGCTTAATGTATTCTTGAACTTGGACGCCAATTTGGTTACAGAGTATTGTACAACAACGTTAAAAGGTTGAAACCTGATGTTCAAAAGGTTGAGGGATCCAAAGACAGTGGGAAACTAGGTTTCATCCGATCCATGTGGTGCAGAAATACCTTAAAATACAAGAATGACCAAAGGTAGATCAGCTTCAAAAGTGCCATTATATTATCATTCTTTGGTGTTATATTAATGAGCTTTCCGAGATGTTTATTGTACATATTAAAATAGGTGTAATGAGATGGAAAGAAGAGAAAGATAGAGAGAAAGGGATGTAATGTAATATATGATATGATAGAAAGAAAAATAAAATAAATAAAATATATTAAAATAAAAACACTGTTATGATGTACGATAATCATAATTTAGCTCACCAAGAGTAAAAATACAAACATTCTTTTGGATCATGGGTTTAACTTATTGTTAAGCTCAGTTGAGCATATGAGCTTAGCTGATTTACAGTATGTTAGAGATGTCCTTTATGAGTTGAACAGGGAAGGTTTTCCAGAATTAAAGCATTTACATATTGAACACAGCATTGAATTGAAGTACATCATTAACTCAATGGGGGCGAGTTCATCCAAGTCAAAGTCTTGTTAATTTGGAAGAGATATGCCATGGCCCAATTTCAATACAATATTTTATTAAACTCAAAACAATCCAAGTCAAAGGTTGTGAAAAGTTGAAGAATCTGTTTTGGTATTCCCCTGTTGGACACCTTCCTCAACTTCTCAAAATAGAAATTTGTTAATACAAATTGATGATAGAGATCATGACTGAGCAAAAGCCTGAGATTGATAAAGAAATGGACATGATTATGTTCCCTAAGTTGCACTCTCTTGCATTGGAATGTTTACCTAGTTTAATTAGTTTCTGTTCCACTCTACTGCCCATACCTATGCCACTAATTGATCAAAAGGCAACGTATGGTTTATTACTTGTTCTTTCATATTTGTCCTTTTAAGGAACAAAGTTTTCTAAAGTGATTTTTCAATATAGGCAGATTGAAAAAATATTAGAAGTTTCCGTAGTTTGTTAAATTTTGTTGCATAAATTTGAATGTGTTAACATATTGTATTTACTATTTTATAGAAAGAGATGGAATGGAATGACATTTGTTGTCATTGTTTGGATTGTGTAAAATAGAATGGAACCTAATGGAAATAATTTTATCTCAATTCATCTAATACCAATGTTTTTGTCTTCTCAATTTGAGGATATTGGATGGAACCACTGTAATAAGGTTAACACATTTGTTATCCTATGACAAGTAAAAGTACCTAAAAAAAATCCTACCAAAGATTGAAAGAAAGAACTGAAGATTGTTCTTGCTGAAGCATACTGCTTAAAAGAGAGAAGTTCAAGAGTTTGGAATAATCAAGTTTTTAAAGGAAGGTTGATAATTTTTCAGAAAGTTTATATAGTACAACAAGCTATCTCCAAGCTTAGAAGTGAATTCATCCTTCGTGAAGTTATGAAGATTGAATGAGTTTCTACCATCAGAAAACTAATGAGAAAGTTCACTTGAAAAAGTTGAACAGGAGTTACACTTGACAAAGTTGAACAAAAGGCATATATGAGAAAGATAATCAAGAGATACATTATAACATATACATTTAAATCAAGCTTTTAAAAATTTTGATCAGCAAGTTTTTTAAGAAAATTTACGTGCAAGTTTCATTCATAAAGATGAAGAAATTTTGCTTGATAGTTTTTTTCTTGTAATAGCAGAAAAAGGTATAACAGGATTGAAAAAGCCTCCAAACAATGTTTGACATTCTTCCTAAGGTCAAATGAAGAAAGAATAAAATATTCCAAGTTAAAAGGAAAATGAACACACAACTGAAACACAGAAGTCTAAGCACATTCAAGAATTTATCTTGCTAAACCCATATTTCAATTTGTTGAACCTTATTCGTTATTATTTTTTTCTGAGTTAAGGAATCAAGTCTCTAGGTTATTAAGGGTAGAGATACAGGATGAATCCATTCTGTGAGTGATATACAAACCCATCTTTGTAATTTCACTTCAAATCCTTATTGTAAGGCATTGTAAATTCAAGTTAGATGATATTCTAGTGTTTGTGAGTGAAGAACACATCTTGAAAAGGCTACTATACAAAAAATATTTGTTGTGCAAAGTATGGAGAAACCATAGCTTAAAAAACATTGCATATACTTCATAGCTTGTAGAGGCTACTGAGAAAGAATATTATTGTAGGTCTTGAGAGGCTCTTGTGAAAAATACTCTTGTGCACACTTATTGAAATAGTAAAATTTTACTTGAATGTGGAAACTAGACATAATGCCAAATCTTAGAAGTGAACCAGTGTAAAAATATTTTATGTTGATATATTTCCTTATCCTTATTTTTCTTTTTAAAGGCTTTTGTAATTTCAATTCAAAATCATGTTTGTTTAAAAACTTCATTTAAACATATAGAGCTTGATAGTGTTTTTCAAATATGTTTTTTGGATATCTTTTTAATAAACAAGTTTTTTTGTTATTAAAGTTACTTAGCTAAGGAACTGATTAGTTGTTTCAGTAAATTTGCTTTTGACTAGCTCAGAAAGTTTACTTTCTTATCTAAGCCTTTTTACTTAATTGCACATCTTGATCAATTAAGGTTTATTTATAATCAAAATCTTCAAAAGTTAAAAAAGATTTTCAAAATTTTTTTATCACAATTGAACTTAGTATCAACATCAACCTAAATTCAATAAGGACATATTTTAACTATTATGAACTAGAAAGGATATACAACAATGCATGAACTTTTACTCTTTCAAATTCCATGGCAAACATGCTAAAGTACATAATATAGTTTGTTTAAATTGTCTCAATAACTTATGTGCATCAAAATCAATTACTTGATAATCAGCATATAAAAAATAATAACATCTTAACATTTTGTTTTAAAGAAGTAAAAGTGAAAATAAAATATTAATTGGAAAAATGTGGAAAGTCTAAAATAATTAAATATAATAAGGATCATGCATAAGAAAATCAAAATTCAAGGTGACTATATTTCACTACTATATAGCCCTTTCTTTTGTAAGGAAGATGCTTCGTTAGAAATGACTTCATCTAACCGTTAGTTTTTTTCTTTCTTTCTCAAGTTATGTCAATATATTATATCATTTTATTGTGAATAACATCATCTTGTTGAAACCTTTTTTTTTTTTTTCATTATTGATGACTAATGGATAACCCTCTCCTTATCATATATATATATATATATATATATATATATATATATATATATATATATATATATATATATATATATATATATATATATATATATATATATATATATATATATATATATATATATATATAAAAGAATTGTTTTTCTTTCTAACAGCTACGAGATTCTAACATGCATCCCCAAAATACCATTTCAATAGCATTTTCAATCTATATCAAAACTCTTTTAAGAATAGAATCCTAAATCTAATACTTCTCAAATATCATACGTGGTATAATGATGCTCTCACCATAGTTGCAAAAATAACCTTTGTTTTAATTGTGTGAGAGCCCAATCGATTAATCAATTCTAGTCTCTATTTTATAGCTTGGCTTCAGTGGTGACATATTAGATATTTTATCAAAAACAGGGGCCATCTTTAGTCTGCACACTAACAAATCAATTAGTACCAAAACCAATTTAAATAAAACACTGATACTTCTACATATATAAATAATGATTTACATTTATATACATTTTAAATTTAATGGTTATAAATTTTTCTATTTTTTTTATAAAAAAGTATAAAAAAAATTTGTATGATCATAAATAGAATGTAGTTAAGTGTAATTTACTTTTGATATGTATGAGAATCATTTCGCATTTAAATAACTACATTAAACTTGAAGTTGTAGAAAGAAGCCATATTAGAACAAACCTTGCCTTTTGGTGCAACGTAGTTCAGAAATAATAGTATATGTGCAGTGGTTTTGCTGATAAATGTGTGAGTTGCTTTTACAAGGAGAAAGCAATTGAGACTGTCTTGGAGAGATTGATTCATAATTTTTGTTGTTTCAGTTTTTTCCCTTTTGTTTCATAATATTTGTGGTTATAAAATCCAAGGCTTCATTAATTTATTTTTTTTCAATTATACCCTCTTTTAATAATTACATGTCAACTAGCTACAATTGTTTCTATCCTATCATTTTTTCTTCTTTTTATTTTTCTCTCTTAAAATTTAAGTAAGATGAATGAAAAATAAATAAAATTATTTTATTCAATATTTAACAATATCTTACATTAACTTATAATAATCCCTTAACCTTAAACAGAAAAATCATAGAACGGAGGTAGTACTATAATTCAATTTGAAAGTCAAATTCGAGACTAATTTTCGAAGTTCCTTTCAGGAGACATGATATATATGTTTCTCTTAATTTTTTTTGGCTAGATTCTTAGTTACTGCTTTGGACCATTGATAAATAAATGAATGATTGTTTCTGTTCATTGAATATTTAGATTATCTTTTCCTACATATGTTGTCCTCTTTCAATTGTCTGAACATATTTTATATATAGAAAAATTGTGTCATGTGAATTGCAATACAATTTTTATAATATGACAAAGCACATGATCCATAACTATTAAAAAAGCTAATATAAACTTCAGTGGATTTCAGATTGGTTTTAAGGGAGATGCTCCTATAACAAAGTAATTTTTTATTGAGTTGAGACTATTGCTAGCAAGGAAAATGATGATTTTGTCTTGGCTCTCTTTCTTAGTGATCTTGAACGAGGTTTAAAGTTTGTAGATGATAAGGAAATCATGTTTAAAAGGTAAAATCCTGCTTACTACTTTCTTTTACTTTCTCTTTCTCCACCCTTCTCCTTTGTGGTTCATTTGAAGCCTTTGCATGGCCTTGATAACGTGACAAATTGGATTGAAAATTATGGATTGAAGCAAGCTATCATTACTAATGCTCTCCAAGAGCAAATGCAGAATTCCTGATCTCACTCATTTGTATTTGAGGTCTGCACTTTTGTTATGCCTTGAAGAGTAGTTTCTTTTGGATCTGCTTTTGACACAATTTTTGTTTTATTGTTTTGGTCATAGGATTCTTTAGGGATTAAAACCGTGCTAAAATATTTTCCATTAATTAGAAATATGATGATAATTTTATTTTTTTTAAACTAACTTTTAAAAATGAGTTAGATCCAATTTGATCTTAATATATGTTGATAATTTTAATGTACAATCCCTTACAAATGTTTAATTCTACACACTTCATTCGTTCCACATTGATTAAGATTGATGTTTGCACTTTGGTTTAGCTAGTAATGGTTTGTAATTTTTGTTATTATAATTAATGTATGTTTTTGTTCTAAAAAAATTGGGAAAAATTAATCTTGGAACTTTTCTTTTGAGCAGCATTCTGATATCGCAAAGCTTATTAAGCAGCAAAAATTGTAATCAATGGTGTTTGCTTGTGTAATTATGAAGGGCTTGATCAATTTTAGTACTAATATCTTATCTTAAGCCTTGATATTTAATAAATTTGTATTTTGTCTGACTGCTAATTATTTATATCTTGGCAGCACATACTGATTTTATAACGAACTTCTTTAAAATCTTTGTTAGAATTATGCAATTGAGTGGACAATCTTGAACCATTTTGCAAGAAAAAATTAATATCTATTTTCTACAAATTTGTGCACATTTTTTTTATTTATCTGGTTAATTTATTATATTAGGTTTCACATTTTCAGTTAATTTGTTCAAATTAATAAAACTACAATTTTATTTTAAAAGTGAAATAATTTAATTACTCTATCCAAAGTCCAAACAAAATTTTTTTAAAATAAAAAAATTAAGTATAAAAAATCAAATTACTTTATCCAAACAATGAAAGGTAATTTAATTATTCTATTAAAAAATTAAATTGATAGGAACTTAATTGGTGTAATTTAAATTTTTAAAATTTTAAAGTTTCAAATTTTTTTAATAAATTTCCTTATTCAAATAAAGATTTTCATCTTAGAAGGAAGATTTATACAATTTCTATTAAGTTTGGAAATATATAGAACAAAAATAAAGATAATTTTTTACCCTTGTCTTTAGAATAAATAAACAAAGAAAAATGCTAGCAAATGAATGCAATTTCTTTCTGCACTTCTTACTCTTTCAATCTTATTCAAACAAAGATTTTCATCTTAAAATGAAGATTTATACAATTTCTCTTAAACCTCGAAACACATAAAACAAAAATAAAGGTCATTTTGACCTTTGTCTTTAGAATGAATAAACAAAGAAAATACTTGCAAATAATGCAATTTCTTTCTGCCCTCTACTTTTTCAATCTTATTACTGTTCATGTCGGTAACACAGAGTTGCAGCAATGTTTTCACCAAGTTTTATTTAAAGTTCAAAAAATAAATTTACACTTTTTAATAAAAAGCTTACATTTTAACAAAAATATACCATTCAGATTAATTTAACAAAAAATTAATTTTATTTAAGTTTAAACCAAATAAATACTTAAAAAGTTCCTTATACTTTTCAATAAATAAAAAAAATCACACTTCAATAAAGAAATATGTGCTTCAAATTAATTTAAACACATATCATAATCTTATTCAATAATTTAAATTAAACGAAGTAGACATTAAACCCAGTGAAAATCAGAAGTGAATCTGTTTCATCTTACACATTCAAAAACATAATAAAATGAAGCAAAATGAGATGGAAAATTAAGAAGATAATAATATAGAAAGCAGCAAAAGAAAGGGACCAATAATTGCATGACCAAAAAGCATTGAGTGGGGATTAATTAAAGAATGTTAAGAATGTGGCATGTCACTCTTTAAAATCTCTCACATGCACCAAACTCCAAAGTCCAAAGTCCAAACACGTAACACATCACTAACCAATAATAATAATAATAAAAAAAAAAACACCATTTGCACTTTCATTTCAAAAGACAATCTAACTTTGCTTTCTTAGTCCCACTCAGATACACGCATTCTTAGATACACACATTCAAACACATTTCTTTTTCTCTTCTCACCTTAGAGGGAAAGAAAGCTAAAACAAAAACAGCTTCAAAAGCAAAAGCAAAAGATGGCATTAATTAAGCTTTCCAATCAGTGCACAAAGCAATGACACACTCTAAAGTGCAACAAAGCTTACCTCACTAAGCAAACACTATGGAGAAGATTCAACATATATACTATGTACCCTTTTGCTTGTTTTTGAGGTCAGAGCAATGGCAGAGATTGTGCCTGCAGAACCAATTGAAGGGATATATTTTGAGCAAGGAGAGACATCAGCATCAGCATCTGAAAGACCATATGTCACTTTGGCTATTACTGATGGCAGTAATAGTAACTACAACAATAGCAAGAACAATAAGGTTGAATATGTTGCAGAACCCTTTGATAGTGAAAGGTTGCCAACTGTTTTTGCTTCTGAAATCCAAAGGTTCCTTCGTGTAGCCAACTTGCTTGGAAAAGAGGAGCCTCGTGTTGCCTATCTTTGTGAGTCTTTTTTGCTTTCTTGCCTCTTTTTTTTTATTATGTGTTTGTTCATAGCTTGGAAATTGAGTTTCTTTTGAAACTGGTGTATAATTTGGAGGTCACTTTGCATTTATTCAAGTGTATGAATTTTTATTTTTATTTTGTGTTATTTTATTGGTCTTGCTAGTTAGTGTCCAAGAGAACTAGTTAAGGAATCAATAATAGAAACTTTTGGTCAGAGATTATACCTGAGGTATACTATTATAGTAAGAATGTATTAATAATATCCTTTTTAGAAGAATATTTTTAATTTTTAACCAATTTTGTGGTTAGCTAATTAGTGTTATATTTTATTTGTTTGGTTATCTAGATTGAAGAATTATTGGGTATAGGACAGTGCAATATTTTATGTTTTTAAGAGTGTATCAATAAGAATTGAGTGTTTTCTCAACTGAAAATGATAGGCTATGAAGCCTCTCATAAGAATTTATATAAATCCTGCTTTATAGGAAGTTCTGTACTTCCCAAAAAGGCATTATATGCATTTCACATTGTACCAGTAAACCTAATTCGCAGGCCGTGTTCATGCCTTTGTGATTGCACACAACTTGGACAAAAATTCTAGTGGAAGGGGTGTTAGACAATTCAAAACTTCACTACTTCATCGACTTGAACAGGTACAAGAATGTTGAAGCTTACACTGTCAAGAGCAATTGTTATTTAGAGAGCACATTCTTTCATAACTTGATATAGCAGTCACCAAATTAATTTAACAATTAACAATGATTTCTGTTTTAAATAAAAAGACACATGGATTTTAAGTCATGACATGTTTAAGGTTTCCACTTGTGACTCATCTATATACTAAAAAAAACATGTGAAGTAACATATTTTAGTTAGTCTCTATTTAAATTTACCTGTTCAGAAACATATATAGGATTCATAATGGGATGGTGGGATTAATACTTGATGCATTGATTTTCTTAACTTTTGAAAGTTGATGACTGCATGATTTTTTGTTGAACTGTGACATACAGGATGAGCATGTTACAAAAAAGAAAGGAACGAGTGATATTCGCGAACTTAAGAATGTTTACCGTGCCTACAGGGATTATTTTATCAGACATGATAAAGCATTTGATTTAGAACAAAGGTAGCTATGCTTAAACTTATTAATGCATCATTTTCCCTTTGAGCACAAATTTGTAGGTTCCTTTATGGAATACTAAACCCACTTATATGATGGTCTACTAAACAGCCGGAGGGAGAAATTGATAAATGCACGAAATATTGCTTCTGTTTTGTTTGAGGTGCTGAAAACAGTTACAGATACAGCTAGTTCTCAGGTGATACCTTTTATTTCTTCTTTTTCACATAACTTGTACTTCCCTTTCCTATTAATTTCATACATCTGCTTATTCAGAAATAAGCAAATAAGCATACTATGAATTTCTTTTCCTTAAGAGTTTATCACTTTTTCCAAAATAGGCACTTATTGAAGGAAATGCAATCCATAAAAAAACTGAATTCAACATTCTTCCACTTGAGCAAGGAGGCATTCAGCATGCAATTATGCAGCAGCCAGAGGTCTGATATTTGTTGAATGATTCACATTTTCCCATTTTGTTGATGTCTTATGTCCGAGTCACAAAAGACTCAATTTCAGTATGATGGACTGAGTGTACTAATAAAATTGATTCAGATTAAGGCTGCCATTGCAGTTATTCGCAATGTTCGTGGTTTACCTCCAGCCCAAGATTTCAAGAAACGTGGAGCCTTTGTGGATCTATTTGATTTTCTTCAGCATTGTTTTGGATTCCAGGTCAGTTATTCTAGTTAAATTCGGCTCAAACTTTCCCTTTCACTTTTGTACCAGTTTTTAGGACATGATGTAGCAATGTATCGTCAGAAACGCATTGCTCTAACTAGTCTTTCATGATTTTTCATTCTATATGATGTGTCTCACATTAGGAAGCCAATGTGGCTAACCAAAGGGAACATCTGATTCTACTCCTAGCCAACATGCAGACTCGTCAAACTCACAACCAAACATCTGTCTTGAAGGTGAATTTGCTGTTGAACATGTATCTTATTCTTCTGGCTATACTTTATCATACTTTACAATGTAAACTGTCATTTTGTATTTTTCAGTTAGGGGAAGGAGGTGTGGATGAATTGATGAGAAAGTTTTTCAAAAACTATACAAACTGGTGTAAATTTTTGGGAAGAAAAAGCAATATCCGGTATGTTAATTGATCAAATTCTATTGTCACTTACTCACTTTCAATCATTTATATTTAATTTGTTCCTTTGATAAAAAGATAGGGTGGTATGCTTCTCTCTTTCTCTCTGTCTGTGGGATAATTACTTCATTTTATATACTTTGTCAATTTGTTGAATATTCTTAATTCCTTCAAGCTTTCTTACTGTTTATTTACTTCATTTAAACCATAACTTGTTTTGTTTGAACATTCTTTCTGTTTTCTGAACTTCTGTTTTACTTAGTAAGCCTATTACTTGTGTTGCAGATTACCTTTTGTGAAACAGGAAGCTCAACAATATAAAATTTTATACATTGGGCTTTACCTGCTCATATGGGGGGAGGCAGCTAATTTACGGTTCATGCCAGAATGTCTCTGCTATATCTTTCATCATGTATGTTGAAATTCAACACATTTTTTTCTTCCTTTTTTGTAATAAAAGAAGAATGTTAGACTCTCCAGGTGTCTATTAGTTTATAAAATTAACTGGTGCTTTTTGTGATACTGGAATACTGTATGTAATTTTCAACATTTTATGAACACTGATTGTGTAATAAAATTTCTTTCATAGATAGAATCTTGAATCCTTGATTTACTACAGAAGGTTACACTGTTGTTTGGTCCATGCAACCGACCTTATTGTTGTTAATAGAATCTTAATAAGTTGATAGCTTTTTATTCTTTTATCAAGTGAAAATTGAATTAGCATAGATCATGAAGTTTCATAAGTGCTTGATGGAGTCTCTATTTACATCATTGATTGAAATTTTCTAATAATCTTACATCATATGATTATTCTCCAATTATTTTTGTCCTTTTTCTGTGTGTTTTGAAGATGGCTTATGAATTGCATGGAATTTTAAGTGGTGCTATCAGCTTAACAACATGGGAAAAGGTCATGCCTGCATATGGAGGAGAACCTGAGTCTTTCCTTACCAATGTTGTCACCCCAATATACAGAGTTATAGAAAAGGTACTATATAATTAACCTCTCTTTTTGTTTTGGATTGTCTTCATCAATGTAACTAATTTCTGTTTAAACCAAAGGAAGTTAAAAACAGCAAAGGTGGGGCAGCTGATCATTCTTTATGGAGAAACTATGATGATCTGAATGAGTATTTCTGGTCAGTGTTACCTTTAGACTAATATTTCTTCAGTTGCTATCATATATATATATATATATATATATATATATATATATATATCAATAATTCCTTAATGATGTTCACTATCTGCAGGTCTCCTGATTGTTTCAAAATTGGTTGGCCTATGCGTCTCGACCATGACTTTTTCTTTGTAAAATCTAAAGATAAACCAAAACAAATTGTCAAGAATGCTCTTGTTGTGTCACCTGGTAAATCACCTGGTAAAATAAAAGAGAAGAAAAAGAAAGAAAAGACGGATGAAGAAGAACCACCGGAGGTGATTCTGTGATTCTCAAATTCATTGTAGTTTGGATTTTGTATGGTGATATTTGAAATATAGAGACTACAGCCAAAAAAAATTTCAAATTAAATTTTAATTTTATGTTATTTTATCATATTTTTCCACTCATGATTCCATCTAGTACTCAGGGCTCTTATTTTAGGTAGATGTATCTCAAGATACTGCTGCTTATCTAGTTTTGTGCGAAAATAAATTTGCTTCAGAAATTTTTTTGAGTGATAGGATATAAATGTCAAGTGACTGCTTGGTTGCAAAATCCAATGAAGTTTCCATGTCTTGAATTGTCATAGTATAACTACAAATTTCTTGCCAGTTGAAAGTAATCATTTTGCTCTGACATGTGGACAATGGTTATTTCTGTGGCATGATGTAAATTCTATTAGGTCAGTATCAATATATAGTATTCTCAGACTTGGAAGATGGCTGTTTATCTTAATCCATAGTTCCTAATAATTTCATATCATTTTTATTTAGGAGAATGATTTCAAAATATTTATATCGATCAATAAAGATGCTGCACTTCCTTTATTTTTTATTTCCTTTTGGAGTCATGTGCTAGGTAGGATTCATTCACAATTTCTATAACACAAAAGATAGGAAGAGATCATTCTCTTTGAATCTATAGCCTTAGAATCTCTTGACAAAAAAGAAAAAATATGGTACAACTAAAAGCTAAACCTTGCTGCAATAGTAGGTTGCCTTGTGACCTCTAGGTCACAGGTTCAAAGACCCTCTCTCCTTGTGAGGGTAAGGTTGAGTACATCTATCACCCCTAGACTCAACATGGTGGAAGCCTTATGCAGTGGGCCTCTTTTTAGAAATATGATACAACTACTAAGGATCAAGTCTTTCGTAATGGCATTTGAAATATTATTAAATGTTAATTCTGTTAATTTCTATTGTATTCTTTATTTCATGTGTCACTAGGAAAGGTTGGATTAGTTCCACTACCTGTAACTGTAAGAGACTACCAACTCTGTATACTGACATAATATACCTGTTTTTATTTTGTTTCCCTGTGCAGGATACAGGAGAGGAAATCCATGAACCACAATGGCTGGGCAAGACAAATTTTGTAGAGATTCGTTCATTCTGGCAAGTTTTTAGAAGCTTTGATAGAATGTGGAGCTTTTTTATTCTATCCCTTCAGGTTTACTCCAAATCTAGAGCTGATAATTTACAAGTTTATGCTTCTTATGATGGATAGTTTAGAAATTTGACTTTTGTATTGATTCTCAGGCCATAATAATCATTGCTTGTCATGATTTGGGATCTCCACTTCAGTTGTTTGATGCCATAGTATTTGAGGACGTAATTAGCATCTTCATTACCTCTGCAATTCTTAAACTTATTCAAGGTATGGTGCTCATTTATGTCATTACTTGGCATTGAAGTTTGTTTAATTGGATGAAACAAATAGAAGTAAACTTAATTGTTAATTTGGTATCATTGTTAAATATTTTCATTGGCTGCTTTTTAAGGAGGAGGATGGTTGTCAAAAACAATTTCCCTTCTTCCTTATGGGACCAGGCTATAATGAGTACAATGGCATATTGCAATGCTATCCAGTGACTGCTTTTAGTCACTTGAGCCCCTGGACATTTATCTTCTGAGGGTATTTATGTTGGGAGCTTGATTTCTGTAAATCATTCCTCAACTAAAACTTCTAAAATTCTGAGGCTTCCAACATTACTTGGAACTTAAGTTTTTAAGAAATCTAAATGAAGGAGAAGCTTTAGTATTGAAATCCCTTTTGCTTTTCCTTTATTCTCTCATTTGTCTTCCAATTTGGATATTAGAGTCTGGACGCTTGATTGTTACCCCTGTAAATCCTGTTTCCATTTTCTTTATCCATTCTTCAAACAAAGAGAAATTCCTTTTTGATAAATGCCTTTGGAAATCCTAAAATCCATCTATGGACAAGCATTTTGTTTGGACAATAGTACTTTACATATTTTAGACCTGATAGAATTTATTCCGTTTACTCATGGATGGAAGGGTAACTATTTATTTACATCGATTTTTATGCTTGATGGTAGGTTACACTTAGCACTATATTATTTAATTATGTGTTAATAATGAACAAATAATCAAGAAAAACAGAACAGCCCCATTTTATTTTTCAATTTTCATATTAACATTCTAGACTATAAGGATAGTGTGCCCCGTGTTCTTCATCTGATATAATCACAATAAGAAAGGTTCCCATGTTTTTTGTCACAGCAATTTTAGACATTGCCTTTGCGTGGAAAGCAAGATACACCATGGAATATTCTCAAAAGGTGAAACTTATGATGAAGCTAGTCTTTGCGATTATATGGACTATTGTTCTTCCTGTATGCTATGCTAATTCGAGAGGGAAATATACTTGTTATTCCACAAAATATGGAAGCTTGATTGAGCAATGGTGCTTTACTTCATATATGGTTGCAGCAGCAATATACTTGACAACTAATGCAGTTGAAGTAGTTCTATTTTTTGTCCCTGCTGTTGCCAAGTATATTGAGGTCTCTAATTACCAGATATGCAAAGTTTTGTCTTGGTGGACTCAGGTAAGCTCATCTTATTTGGTACTATATTTTTCAATAGTGTGTTATCATACCAGAATTGTTAGACCAATTTTCCATTTGAATGAACTTTTATAAACTGCACACCAGATCTTATTAATCATTGTGGTATCTACTGTTGTCTGTTTCTTGTTTTAATGAGTGTGTTTGTTTTGACATAATCTAAGTAAGATCACTATACGTATAGTATCTTTTACCACAATTTTTTTCTTGGTCAAAACTAGACTTTCTATTCCTTTATTTGGGAGGACATATCCATTTAATGTGTTGATTTTCCATCATTAGTCATTCAGTTCTAGAATTTACAAGTATACATTCTTTTCCCATTGATTTATATGCGCATGTATTGACTCAAAAATTATTCAATGGCATTACATGTTGCAACTTAAATGTCACATTTATTTATCATACAGCCTAGAATCTATGTTGGTCGGGGGATGCAAGAAGACCAGGTTTCAGTTTTAAAGTATGTCCTATTACCTTGTTGGCATGTTCTGATTGTTCACGTTTAATTGCTTTAGTATTTCCATCCTAATATATATAAATATGTTGAATTTCTTACAATATAGGTACACATTATTCTGGATATTGGTGTTATCATGTAAATTTGTGTTTAGCTACAGTTTTGAGGTAACGATAATAGAACATTAATTATGGGGCTATGTGAATTCGGTTTCATTATTTATGAACTTACTCTTAATGACCAATGTAATATCAATATATGCAGATAAAACCACTCATAGCACCAACCAGACAAATTATGAAAATGGGTGTAAAATATGATTGGCATGAGCTTTTTCCAAAAGGTATGGTGCATTTCTAATTGTTTTGATCGCACAAAGAATCTAACGTGTCTGACATTTGTTTTATTGTGCTGCAGTCAAAAGTAATGCCGGTGCAATTGTGGCTGTATGGAGCCCTGTGGTAATGGTGAGTCTGAATCACAGCTCTTGCACATATAATTCTTTGCTTTAGACTTACATTGAAGTTCTAGGAAAAAAACTCTACTGAGTGAAGCATAAATCTTTGTCTACGAAGTGGCCTATCAATCATTATGTGTTAGATAAAATTTCTTATGTAATGATTCTTTCTTTTAAAAAACCATATTGATGGATGGTTAACAACATTCCATTCTATGTTTATTAAAGGTATATTTTATGGACACACAAATTTGGTATTCAGTTTTCTGTACAATAATTGGTGGGCTTTATGGCATTTTGCATCATCTTGGTGAGGTAAGCTGTGGTTTTTATAAGCTTCTTTCTTTCTTTCTTTCTCTTCCAATAGAAATGAAATGGTTTTCTCACCTCTCTTATTGAAAATAGATAAGGACACTTGGAATGCTGAGAAGTAAATTTGACTCCTTACCTTCAGCATTTAACGCCAGCCTGATTCCACCATCTTCCAAACGTGGTAAAAAGAAAAGAAAAGGTCTACTCAGTAATATATTTCAAAAGGTGTGTTCTACATTAGCAATACTAAGATAAGATTATTTTAGTATTACAGTTTGGATAAACTTCTCAATAAGTACTTGTAAGAGAAGAAAATTAGAAAGTAAAATAAATTAAAAGTTGATGTCTGTAAGTTGATTTTAACTTATGGGAGAAGTTTGATTCATTTTTATCTCTTTCTTTTTCTATAAGTGTGTTGATAAGTTTATCCAAACTGAAGAATATCTGTTCTCTTATGTTGACCACTAATCTATGTCACAGATGCCAGATGAAAAAAATGCCACAGCTAAATTTGTTGTAGTATGGAATCAAATTGTAAATCATCTTCGTCATGAAGACTTGATTAGTAACAGGTGATGTTTGTTGTAAATTTCCTTTCACAGCTATGCCTTATTCCAACACCTGACAATGATTTCTGTCAACAGAGAGATGGATTTAATGATGATGCCTGTATCTTCAGAATTGTTTTCTGGCAAGGTTCGTTGGCCTGTTTTCCTCTTGGCAAATAAGGTAATGCACTCTTAACCTAAATATTATGAGATTATTGTTTTAGAATTAGTAACTGTACATTTTATTCATTAATGAACTCTTCTTGCTACATATTCTAGTTTTATACAGCTTTGACCATTGCTAAAGATTTTGAGGGGAAGGATGAGATTCTTGCCAAGAAAATTACCAAAGACATATACATGTTTTATGCTGTAAGAGAGTGTTACCAGTCACTGAAATACGTGCTTGAAATTCTTGTTGTGGGTAGCATGGAGAAAAGGTAAAAAAAAAAATAGAATGTTTATCTGGATACAATCTTCCATCTTCAAATACTGTTGTATGCTGTAAAATCTTATCCTTTTTTCTCCTTTGTCTTAACTCTAACCTACAAAATTTTGACATTGATGTTGATAAGGTGGTTATTTATGCATATCTAGGATCATATGTGACATACTAAGCGAAATTGAAAAGAATATCCTAGAAAGAACTCTTCTAAAGAACTTCAACTTGAAAGTTCTCCCAGCTCTGCACGCTAAGGTCATTGAGCTAGCTGAACTTCTGGTAATTGTCTCCTATACCTAAACTAAAGGCTAAGTACTTATATTGACAAATGTATATGACCATTAACTTTTGAGTCCTAGTAACATTGATGTAAAATGCCATTAGATGGAGGGAGATAAAGACCATCAGCACAAAGTTGTGAAAGCCTTGCTAGATATTTTTGAACTGGTAACAAATGATATGATGGTTGATTCCAGGTATTGGTGTTTAAGAATATGTTGTCCTTTATCACATTACTATGCTTCAGTTTCTAATTACTTACTAAATCTGTACAGAATATTGGATATGTTCCACTTTCCAGAAGAAAATGAACGTGGCTTTGTCTATTTTAGAAATGATGATCAACTATTTGGCAGCGGTGAAATGGATAGAGATTTCTATCCATTTACCAACGAGAATTCTATCCATTTTCCATTGCCAGATAGTGGCCCTCTGATGGAAAAGGTGATGTTTATTACCTCAATAATGTTTACTTATCATTCTCCTTTCATCAGTGACAAGCTATTATGTAATAATCAGAAATAGCATCTCACAACTGTAACTATACTCTTGTTATACTGATATAATCAGCCTGTTCATTGCAGATCAAGCGTTTTCATTTATTGCTTACAGTCAAAGATAAAGCAATGGATGTGCCATCAAACTTGGATGCCCGTAGGCGCATATCATTCTTTGCTACTTCTTTGTTTACAGATATGCCTGATGCTCCAAAAGTTCAAAATATGTTGCCATTCAGGTAAGTTTGTATGTCCATGAGCATTTCATTTACTTTGAAAGGTTGACACTCTAGGATACATTCTCTCTTGAACTGACAATGTTATGGTGCCATGGACTTTGACTCTTAAAGGGACTGGCAATGTTATGAGCCCCATACTTAGTAGAATAAAAATCTCAATGCAATGCTTAAGCTATGGGGCTCTCTTACCTAATTAACTAGTCTTTTGAGTTATGCTCTTCTCATATGCTTATGTCATAATAACAATGACAGACACATCAAAAACTAAGAATCAAGCCTTTCAGTGATAAATGATAATGATTTTTAACTTGTAAATAAGCATTCAGTGAACATTATTCTAATCCTGTAGTTCAGTCACAGAACTCTCTCTGATATATAACTTGATTTGTAGTGTTATAACTCCTCATTACATGGAGGACATTAATTTTTCGCTGAAGGAGCTTGGTTCAGAAAATGAGGAAGACTCCATCATCTTCTACATGCAAAAGATATATCCAGGTAGCTATACATACAAATTTATGTATGTATCTTAAACATTCTATTTGAATTGATCTCATAGATTGTCACACCAACTTAAATAGATGAATGGACAAACTTTTTGGAGCGCATGGGTTGTGAAAACCGTAAAAGTATAGAAGATGAACACAAGACAGAAGATCTTAGAAAGTGGGCTTCATTCCGCGGCCAGACACTAAGCAGAACAGGTTCATTTTTTGTGCTATTCTCAAATTTGGATATTCATGCAATTATAAGTCATTATGTGATCATTTCAATCATATTTGTAACAGTTAGAGGGATGATGTACTACAGAGAAGCCTTAAAATTACAAGCATTTCTAGACATGGCTGAAGAAGAAGGTTTGTAACCAAGTACAAGTGACATTATCTACCAGTATTTTGGTGCAATGAAATATAGAAAAACAAATTAAACAAAATAAAATCGTTATGCAGATATTCTTGAGGGTTATGAAACTGCTGAAAGAGGTAACCGCGCATTGTTTGCTCGTCTAGAAGCACTAGCAGACATGAAATACACCTATGTTATTTCTTGTCAATCATTTGCATTACAAAAGGCTTTGAATGATCCCCGTTATCAAGATATAATTGACTTAATGATAAGGTAAGTTTTTACTAGGAAAAAGAAAATTGTCTTGATATGGAATAAGTAGACAATAACATTTGCATGCTTGTATTGCCTACAGGTATCCATCTCTTCGTGTTGCTTATGTTGAGGAAAAGGAGGAGATAGTGCAGGGAAAACCTCACAAAGTATATTCATCTAAACTGGTGAAAGTTGTCAACGGTTTTGAACAGGTATTTTTCTCACAACATGAAAAGCATTATTAGTCTTGGAAATATTGGCTTATGGAAAATTCTTATTTATTATCTCAAAAGAGTTTACTTTTTCCTTTTAAGGCAAGTAGTTTCAAACTAAATGAATTTAAAGCAGCATGAGTTGTAAGAAAGTTATAGCCAAAGATTATGTTAATCACCGCAATCACACTGCTTGAAGTAGACCTTCTCATAAAAAATAAAAGCTACAATGAAGCCATAGATTTAATTGCTGTAATTGAAATCAACTGATATACTTAATATTTTCTCGTTGTGGATAGAGCCAACGCAAGTCATGTTCTTCAATATTTCATGTGTGTTTGCATTGTTTTTTTGCTAAAAAAGCATTGAGTTGACTTTTTTTTATTGTATTTGTGCATGTCATGCTTCTAATAGTTTCCTGAGCTCAAAATCTTTCTATTTCATGAAATTAATGATACTAAAAGAAATATGCAAGCATTGTTTCTTAATTCTGGCTTGCACAGTCTCTAAGTAATTAAAAAAAAAAGGTGAAGGAGTGCTGCTAAATGCATTGGGAAATATGATGGTAAAAAAACACTAATTGTTCATATACCGTGGGGGAGGATAAAATGTAACTCTAAATGGCTGATTCCTTCATATCAATATTGTTCTTAGAAAAGTGAAGTTTTAACCCTAGACAGAAAACACTGCAATCTTCTCAATATATTATTTGAAAAAATGTTTGTTAATTTTTTAGATTATTAAATAAAAAAACTGTTAAGGAACTATCTTAATTCTCAAAAGCTTAAGGTACGGGATAAAAACCTTAGAGTTTCCTTTCCTTGTAACCTCTAACCTTATTAAAAATCCCTTTGGGCTTAAACTTGAAACATGGCCAAATCATAATCCGGGAAGACCACAAGGATATGATTGAGAGAATAAAGTTAAAATGAACATACTTTTGACCGTTTCCTCCAATAAACTTTGATGTCATGTCATAAAAACAACTACCCCAAAAGCACAATTTATAAGGCCAAGGCTCAAAACTGGTTTCTATTAATATCTCTAATGCTAAACATTGAAATATTTCATCAAATCAGATGGTTAGATGCTCATTTACTGTTAATAAAAATTTTAATTTTATTACACGTATAGCTAAGTAGTCATTCAGATCCATCATTATTGACTTAATAAGACTGTCGCTTCTTTTATAGACAATATATCAAATAAAACTACCAGGTCCACCACATCTTGGAGAAGGGAAGCCTGAAAATCAAAACAATGCAATAATATTCACTCGTGGTGAAGCCCTCCAAACGATTGATATGAACCAAGTAGGCCTAATTTCTGTTTACTTTCTTATAAATTATTTACATTCATTGTATATAAAACTTGATCATTTCTATTATATGTTCTTATGAGTATATGATTTTGCAGGATAATTACTTGGAAGAAGCTCTGAAAATGAGAAACCTTCTCCAAGAATTTCTTCGGCGCCAAGGAAGGCGTCCCCCTACAATACTTGGTTTAAGGGAACACATTTTCACAGGAAGGTTAGAAAAATCAAATTTTGATGACAATAGGGGAAACTGAGCGAGATTCCTTTTATTTTAAAAATATTCATATATCATATTATGCACAATGATAATCACATGTTCCATGAATGATGAACATTGTCTAAGAAAGTATGCCAAGCTATATAAGCTGACCCCTAAATAAGAGAAATGTGTAAAACCAAATGTTTCCAAAATAGATTATAAATGTGCTACCTAAGGATATATAGTTAGCTCTTACACGTTTTTTCTCTTTCTTCTGTTGTTTTCCATTTCTATTTTACATTCACATGTTTTTGGTCTTTACTTGCTTTTGCCCCTCACTCATAAATGTCTTTTACATTAATATTAGAATGCTTTGTTTTTAATATACTAATAGGATGTCTTCTATGCTCTTTTAACTACAGTGTGTCTTCTCTGGCATGGTTCATGTCATATCAAGAGACCAGCTTTGTCACTATTGGTCAAAGGCTTCTAGCTAATCCTCTCAGGTAACAAGTGTAACATGTCATTCTTAAAATGTAAGCTACTAACATAGGAAAAGTTCATTGAGTGTCCAAGGATTATTTAGCAAACCTACAATAATTTTGAATTGATACTTTATATGCTTGACTTTTTTTCTACTTGTATAAACAAGCATTAGTATTGGCCATGCAAGCATATTGTCTTCATTGTTGGACTTGTGATTTTGCATTTCTTCAATCAAGTATTTTTTGACTTCAAATTATCCACTGACAACTGTGTACGGAAAAATTCTTCACTGATAGAGTTTGTTCCACCATGTTATGGATGTTTCCAGCATGAGCAGGATTGCTTCTTGTTGAAGATACCTGTAGTCTAGACCAAATAAAAAATTAATCATTAACAATTTTTCTGGGATATTTATTGTAATGTAGTTTCTCATTAGAAAATTAATGGTGATCCATATTGTCTAAAAGTCATGTACTCCTATCAGTAAATTAGATTTTTTGTATCTTATACAAAACTAGCATGCATAAATATATGAAATCAGATAGAGAAGTATTTTTCCCTAATTCTTTTTTTTTTTGTTCTGTTCTGTTCTTATCAAAAGGCTATTGCTCCTGTGGATAACATTCATCTCATCTCATCTCATCAAATCACCATTTTTTTAACCATGTTTTTTCACTCTATCAATTGCTTACTTATTATTTCCATTATATTCTCTCACTCAGGGTACGGTTCCACTATGGCCATCCAGATGTATTTGACAGAGTTTTTCATATCACAAGAGGAGGAGTAAGCAAAGCATCTAAAACAATTAACTTGAGTGAGGATGTTTTTGCTGGTAGGAATTGATGACTTCAAAAATTACATTTTGACCACATGTTGTTATGATAATGAAGACAAGTACAAATGTGTTTATGTCATGCAGGATTTAATTCAACTTTAAGAAGGGGATGTATTTCCTACCATGAATACTTGCAAGTTGGCAAAGGCCGTGATGTAGGTCTAAACCAGATCTCAAAATTTGAAGCCAAGGTAGCAAATGGAAACAGTGAACAAACTATAAGCCGTGACATATTCCGCCTTGGGAGGCAATTTGATTTTTTCCGGATGCTATCTTGTTACTTCACTACAATTGGATTTTACTTCAGCAGCTTGGTAATTTTATTGAACCATCACATTATTCTTTTTTTCTCTTCTTTTTTCTTTTTTAATTGCAATGCATTGTTACTTACATGGAGTGTTGACATATCCTATTATTGTTATCTATCTCACTTTTCACTAAATGGCCAGTGCAAAGAGTGTTGGAATTTATAATAAGTCATTATTTAAAGCAAACAAAGTTCACTATGATTAATGCAATGCAAATAAGCTTATGTCTATGATAGTTTGGGGGGACAACTTTTGCAGTTTCCATGAACTAGCACTACATCTTAGATAAAGACATACCTCATTAAGAAATTGATGAAAGGCCATTCCCCAAAGTCTAAAGCTAACAAAGTTAAACATGGCTAATGCACTGTGTAAAGTTAGTTTCTTAGTTTTCTTGGGATGACAGGATAAAATTCTTGTCTGATGCTTTATATATCATAAATGACCAGTGCCATCAAGTTTGTCTAATCTAGATTTCTATTGAATTGCTCCACAGATTTCAGTGATAGGAATATATGTATTTCTCTACGGGCAGCTATACCTGGTACTTAGTGGGTTGGAAAGAGCACTTATTATTGAGGCTAGAATCAAGAATGTACAGTCCTTAGAAACAGCTCTTGCCTCCCAGTCATTTATACAACTTGGCCTTCTAACAGGCTTGCCAATGGCTATGGAAATAGGCCTAGAGAAAGGTTTCCTCACTGCTTTAAAGGATTTTGTCCTTATGCAATTGCAACTGGCTGCTGTTTTCTTTACTTTCTCCCTTGGAACAAAAACACATTACTACGGAAGAACACTTTTGCATGGGGGTGCAAAGTACAGACCAACTGGACGCAAAGTTGTCTTCCATGCTAGCTTCACTGAAAACTACAGATTGTATTCAAGAAGCCACTTTGTTAAGGCATTTGAGCTAATGCTGCTGTTGATTGTTTATAACATGTTCAGGAGGTCCTATCAAAATAACATGACATATGTGTTGATAACATATGCCATTTGGTTCATGTCATTGACTTGGTTGTGTGCACCTTTTCTTTTTAACCCTGCTGGGTTCAGTTGGACCAAGACAGTGGATGATTGGAAAGAGTGGAATAAGTGGATCAGGCAACAGGGTGGTTTAGGAATTCAACAGGATAAAAGTTGGCATTCTTGGTGGTATGATGAGCAATCTCATCTTCGCCGGTCAGGTCTCGCTTCTAGGTTCACTGAAATATTGCTTTCTCTTCGTTTTTTCATCTATCAGTATGGTCTGGTCTATCACCTTGACATCTCTCAGCATAGCAAAAACTTTCTGGTTTATGTCCTTTCATGGATTGTGATTGTTGCAATTTTTCTCTTGGTGAAGGTAACTTCTCTTTGGCCTCTCAATTAAGCCCAGTTTAGATGAACTTCTCAATAAATACTAATAGCAGAAGAAATAGGGAAATGTGATAAATCAAACTTTTCCCAAAAATTAAAATCAAGTTATGCTCCTTAGTTTCTGAAGTGGTTAATTGAGAGAACTTTTGAAAAAGAGGAGGTGCAGTAATTAATTTTAACTTGAAAATTTTGATTCATTTTACTTTTCTTATTTTCTTCTTCTATACTTATTGATAAGTTTATCTAAACTGAGCCTTACTCTTTTAAGAAACTCATTCAGTAAAATCCACCAAAAACCATTGCATGTTAGTAACACAATCTAAGCATCTTTGCAGGCTGTTAACATGGGAAGGCAACTACTTAGTGCTAAGTTTCAGCTTGGATTCAGATTTTTCAAAGCATTCTTGTTCCTGGCTGTTCTTGCCATCATCTTCACTCTTTCTATTATATGTGAATTGTCATTGATGGACCTTTTTGTTTGCTGTCTTGCATTCATGCCAACCGCATGGGGATTGATACAGGTAATAATCTTTAACAACCATGCTTGAGCTAAAGTGTCACCTTTTTAATTTGTTAGACATGCCTTTTCCCTAGACTTAGAAATTATACTTATATTACAAAATAAATACAATTCATACAAATAAAAGAGATAGAGGAAGAGAAGAAAGAGAAATGCAAGATAAAATAAATGATGTAATGGAGAGAAACAAAGAAAAAAAATATTGTATGAATATCATATCTCTTATATAGTCTATAGTCCATGAAATATTTTTGTTGGTTCAGATTGCACAAGCTGCAAGGCCAAAGATAGAGCATACAGGATTGTGGGACTTCACACGTGCACTAGCTAGAGAATTTGATTATGGAATGGGAATAGTTCTTTTTGGACCTATAGCTATTTTGGCATGGTTACCAATAATTAAAGCCTTCCATGCTCGTATTCTTTTCAATGAAGCATTCAAAAGGCACTTGCAAATCCAACCAATTCTTGCAGGGAAAAGGAAGAAGCACAGAACTTGATCATCATTCTTGTGCTTGTTTTTGTACAGTCACAAGCAACAATGTGTTAGTAATTAGTATTTTATAGGAAGATTTTTGAAAAGTGATAGAAGTTACAGCATGTACAGCTGCATTGGTTTAGTATACATGGTCATTAATGTACAGAAGAGGAAATTATTGTTTCTCAATTCGTACTTGAATAAGTCCAAGGGAAGGGAATATTAAATTAAAATAATATTTGCTTCATCACTATTATAAACTCAGAGTAATACTTACCATACAAAATTTGCTACCTTTATCTTCATTATTCAATGAGCAATAATTTTTTTACATTCCAAAAGTACACATACATCCCTTTACATCCAAAGTACACAAATTATAAACATAAAATAAAATTTAATATTGTCACTGTATATCCTGATATAAGCTACTTTTCATAGGTAAGAGAAACTTTTCCGTTTTATAAATTTCTATCTGAATTGAATTTGTCTATTTTTAATTTAATATATTGTGTTGTTAAAGAATTTTAGGGAGAATATATTCTTACTTATATAAATAGACTTATTTTAAGTTCTTTTTTGTCAACCCGATTTAATAAATTTGTAGGCTTAAAAGCAACTTTAAGATATGCCTTTTTTAATTAATAGAAATACTTTAATACAATTATTATTTTATTTAAAGTTCATTCTTCAAGCTTTATGATATGCAAAATTATTTATTAAAATGGAAGCTACAAAATTATCCATCTATATTTAATATTTATAAAAAAAGGTATTAATTATGTTGAAATGAAACCTATTTTAAATAAAAAGAATCTTGTTATATTTTTCTAAAACATTGTTTTTATTTAATTATTTAAAAAAAAATACTATAGTAATCATCATTTATCTTTGAAGATCTAAAGCACGTCTCTTTTTGGCCAATAAATGGACCTTCTTCTTGTATGCAAATTAAAGTATAAATTCTAGTTAGCATCAGAAGCAAATTTAAATCTTTTTGTTTTGACGCTAGCAATGTTGTTGTAAGTATTCCAATACCAGTTGAGTGTGTTTAACTTTTGGAAAAAATGCCTTTAACCCCCCTTAACAATTGACTGGTGTAATTAGTCCTTTAAATTTTGAAGTGTGCAAATTAATCCCTTAATATTTTCAAAAGATGTAAAATGAAGGTTAAGTTATGAAAATAGTTATCTTTTGGCATGTGAGCTACACAATTTATTGAACAAATATATCCTACTTTTTTAAAAAAGATACGTAGAAAAAACTTTTTTATATATAAATAATAGTATACATTTTGACATGGAAGAATGGTTGGGCCAGTAGCCAGTATCCAGGTGAAGTTTTTGATGATTGCATCCTGTTCTTGAATTTTACATGACATAAGGTATTTATTTATATAAAGGAAAGAAAGAGCAATTGAGATCTAAGAGCAAAAATGATTTCACGAGCGTTGGTGGGTGGTGTTCGAGCGCTCAAAACGACCCCAAAATCAGCATTAACATTTTCTTCAATCCCTAAGAACAGAGACAGTGCCATTCTGGCAAGGCTTCAACATAAGGACTGGCTTACCCCAAAAGAGGTCACAAACCTTCTAAATTCCCTCTCACACCCTTCCTCTGCCCTCTCATTCTTCAATTTATATTCCTCTCGCAAGGACTTCAACCCCACCCAACCCTTCTGCATACACCTCATCACTAAACTCGCCCAAGCCAAACACCTTACCCCAATCTACACCCTACACCAAACCCTAAAACTCCATCAACCCCAACGGTGTCGTTTTTCCGATGACTTCTTTTTCACACTCATTAAAACCTACGCCCACGCGTTCCACCGTATTGACCACGCGCTTCATACACTCCTCGACATGCCCTCCTTCCACTGCATCCCTTCACCGCGAACCTTCAACTTCGTCCTCAACCTTCTTGTCGTTTCCAAGCTATACGACGTCGTTCACGAGGTTTACCTTGCTGCACCTAAACTCGGGGTTGAGATTGACGCCTGCTCGCTCAACATCCTCATCAAAGGGTTATGCTCGCGCGGCGAGTTAAACGCTGCGTTTAAGGTGTTCGATGAATTTCCCAAATTGAAGTGTGAGCCGAACGCGAGGACTTTCGCTACGTTGATGAAGGGGTTGTGTGAGAAAGGGAAGGTGGAGGAGGCGTTTCGGTTGTTGGAGAGAATGGAGAGGGAAGGAGTTTGTGCTGATGTGGTGGTGTTTAACGTGTTGATTGGAGGGTTGAGGAAGCAAGGGAGGGTGGAGGAAGGGAAGGATGTGTTGGAATGGATGATGGGGAAAGGGTGTTACCCTAATGGAAGCTCTTATAATGAGGTTTTATATGGGTTGATTGAGGAGAAGAGGTTTGGGGAGGGTAGGGAGGTTGTGGAGAAGATGCTTTTGGAGGGGTTTGTGCCTAGTTTTGTGGGTTATAAAGGTTTGATTTTGGGGTTTTGTGAGAGGGGTATGGTTGGGGATGTTGATTGGGGTCTTAGGGGGATGGTGAGGCAGGGTTTTGTGCCCAGAATGGGGATGTGGAAGCAGATTGTCAGGTGTGTGGTTTCTTCTCGGTCTGTTTCTTTCGATGGTTTTTTGGAGGATTGACAATCACAACCTGATGATGATACAATCGTATTTGAGTGAAACCCCAAGATTTATTTCGTAGAATTAGTCCTGAAAGATGGAAACTTTATGGACTAATTTTATTGGGGGACTGCATATTTCGGGGACCAATGTGATAATTTTATGTTTCACGGACTATTATGATTGGTTATGAATCTTTCATGGACTAATCGGCATATTTACGCATCATCATCCATCGATTTAGACCATAGATATCTTCTTCAAGACATGTTCTACAGAGACAATATTGTACGAGCCAAAATTATTCATTGATTCATGAGGTTCTCTCTCGGCAAGAATTTTTTTTCTTCATATACAAAATCTCAGATTTAGAACCTTATTCAAGAAAATTCAAGTGTATACGACTTGAGGTATGTAACATGCGATTATGGGATCTTAATCTTAGTTGGGAATCGAGTAGAAGAGTTGTTCAGCCACTATGCATGAGACAAGCTGTAGATTCCTCAGCTAAAGCATGATGCCACATCACATCAAGTGTCCGATGATTTTTCCTTGGCTCAGTTTATGAGGAGAAAACCTGAGTGCCTGCTGTGCTGAAGGATGCATTCAAAAGCATGTAGGAGTGTTGGCATCTCACAAAATTTAGTCCAATTTGTTCTATAGTCTCTCGGAGAATTTTCCAGTGAGAAAATGAGTTAACTCTATACTAATGGTTCAGAAATGTATTATCACTTATTCAAGGATACAGAAAATGGCCATCTTGAATATTATATGTTTCCATGTCTTAAAAATAACCAGAAGTGCATAAAACATGGACACCGTGGACCATTTTGAAAATTGGTTATTATAAGTTCTCTTAATGCTAATGCTATAAGAGTACAAAATCAGATTGTAAAATTTCCTTTTTACTTGTATATGTGAAGTTATTTACACGCTTACAAACTAAAGCGCCTGAAACAAAAACATGTTTATGTAACAAGATCTATGCCGATCATCAAAACTACTATTAACTGTAATCAAAATCAGCCTAGTACTGTAAAAGCCACTCACTTGGAAGGCTGTACAAAATAAGAGAACACAAGTATGAAATCCTGGACAAAGTATTACTCTTCAGTGGGGCAAACTGATAAGATCTCTTTTATCTGCCCCCGCTTCCTCTTTATCATGCTCAGCTTCTAGAGATTTTACATATTCTTCACTAGACCTGTCAGGGGAGCATGCCTTTCGAGGCTCTCCTTCAACAGTAATCATCTCCATTGAGGCTTCAGTGTCCACATTAGTATTAGATGAAACTGTCTGAACCACATTCACCCTGGAATTGGGGGAGTCATTGTTGCTTGGGGCCATAGCCCGAGAACCAACTTGAGTTCTTTCATCTATGGGAGACTGAACTGCCATAGATTCTTCATTAGAAGACTCAGATTCATTTTCTCTTATTGGAAATGTTGGAGATTCAGATTCATGTTCTCTTATTGGAAATGTTGGAGACTCATTTTTAAATTTCCTCGATTTACAAGAAAGAACATGCTTCAAGCCACGAGCTGATTTTTCTGCATGTCTCAAAATATTCTTTGCCACATCCTTGACATGTCCCTTGGTAGGGCTATCAGGGCTACTCCCTTCAGTTGATCCCCCTTCTACCTGAACCTTACCAGTAGGAAAGCCAGCAATGTTATCATCCATGACAAACTTCAAGCCAACGCTCCCTTTGGCATTCACTGATCTAATGTTATCATGTGGAGATGGAATCTCCTCTCCAATAGAACCTGATCGATCCTCCCTTTTTTTACTCCTGTGGAATACCGAACCAATCTTGTTCAGCCCCCTCCTAACCGATTTCATCCGATGCTTTTCCTCATGATCATTATCAGGACTGCTGCAGTCATTGTTCAAGGATCCAGAATTACAGTTGCCAACTGAATCATTTGACTCTCCGTGAATTTCTGTATCAAGGCGCCGACTCTTCCCTTTTCTAGGCTCCCAAGTTTGAGAAACTTCACTTCCTGGGTGATGAACCCAAATTCCTGTGTCTGTTTGCCCTTCGACGTCAATAGGCTCGTAGTTATCAGCTAACTTTTCAGATTCTTTAGATACAGCAGATGAGAGAGAACTTTTCTTAGTAGTCTCATTTGGAAGGGAATTTTTTAGTTCTTCAATGTCCCTTGTTTCCAGGTTACATGTAGTATCAACTCCCTGTACAGATAAAATTCAAAATTGAAGTCACAACCAACCACAGGTCAAAAAAAGGTGCAACTTGTTGCCTCACATGCTATTTTTCATTTTCATTTGTATTCTGTTCATAATAGAATGCTTCGCTTTATTAAATATTGACAAGTACCAATATTTTTGAGAGGAAAATTAATACCTTTCCATTATCTTCAAGAATGGTAATTGCCAATCGCAACCTCCCCATTTTTACATTCTGAAGTGGCAGCCACATATCATGTCTTTGGCCGTCCCTAAAACCATTGATGTTCACAGAACAGTCCCTGCAAACAGTACAACGTTCATTTATTCTGATGAATACACCGCTGACAGAATAAGGTGGAAGGAAATCATGGTAAACATACACAAGGAATTAAGGATAGCAAGCCAATCAAAGATCAAATAGAACAGTCAGAGAGAGATCAAACAAGATATATATAGTCAGACTCAAGGGAAATTGAAATATTTAACATTCAGAATTCTGACTCAGTAAATCAATCTACAAAAGATTGAAAAAATAGACAGGGAAACGAACAGATTCTGAAATTCTGGGAGTGGATAATCAGGAAGCCAAACAAAAGCCAAGGTCTGGCTAACAAATATGAAGAAGTATTTAATACACTGTCAAATGCTTTTATTTACTTCAAAAGGCAAATATTAAATGATTATCATGTTTTCCATATAATGAATGTGTTCTTGTTCATTAAATACTTTTCCTTAACCGGTGTCTTAAAGGCAATTGTTACAATTTAACACACATTTTACAAAATATAAAGTTAAAAAAATGGAACAAACCCAAGGATATCATCATAGAAATGGTCCTTGTCCCGAACATCAATAGACAGCATGTTGTTAGAATCCCACGTTATGATGGGAATTTTAAATTCCTCATGCCATTTTGGAGCAAGTGTTTTTTTTTGTATCTTGGTCCTAAATCTGTACATGCCCATCTGACCTTTCACATAAGGATCCGCTAATCCTGAAACATACTATAATTTGTTATACACATAAAAATTTAAGAAAAGAGACTGATAATAAATTATCACGGATAAGGGATGACCATTTAGATCTGATGGCTTCATGTCAGATGCTTCAATAACTTCTACTTTTGCATAAGCAACAGCGTCCTTCTCATCCACAGAGAACCAAGGCTCTATAACATTAAGATTCATAGATGGATGAGTAATTAAAAATACAAAACAAACACGTACAGCATAACATGTGCTATTGTATATAAACTGCATAGTTACTATTAAAAGGTTTACACAATAGGGATTCTAGAGAGGGTTATGGAAATGTGCTTTAACGAGAAAAGACCCACAGCTTGAGTTCTATGACAACCATAAGTTTCTCAAAAATCATTTCCGCGACTGAAACCCTATATTAATGAAACCATGATAATGTTATTATATAAATAGTTGACACCCGGCGCCTATTTGGAGAAAATAAGTCCAATGTGCCTGAAGAAAAGAAAGTCTTATTTTATCAAACAAACCATTATAAATATTTCTGAGTTCAAATTGGTAGAGTACCGTTTAAAGTTGGCAATACAGAACATTAAAACTGACACATTTTATACTTTATTTGAACAATAATTGATTGTCAGAAGCCTAAATGTTCATGATAGTTGATTACCACAAATCCTAATGCTTATTTAAAAGAACAATAGCCAAGGCTACCACGTAAATTGATTATTAAAAAAGTTATGAAAACCATGAAATGTATTTACCTGGCTGTGGTGAAACAAATTTCTCAACATCAACAACCATCATATTGGGCTGCAAAAATTTTAAATATGTAAATATAGAAAACAACTTAAAAGGCACAACAGTTTTCTAACATCAGAAACTACTAAAAGATGTGAAGAATTCTAACACATTCGACATTTTTATCACATCATTTCCACACCCCAAGAAGGCAATATTTGGAAAAAAAAACCAAAAAATAAATGGAAACATCATAAAGAGAAACAAACTTCACCTCAACAAGGGACTGTTCAAAAGCAATAGAAAGCAGCTTATCCTGATAAAAGAAAACATTAAGGAAACCCAAATTACTTACAGCATGAGCATATAAAAATGAACGCAGGTCCGGCCTAAAATCAAGGTATACTTACCAGCCACCCAGCAATTCCTGGAAGTTCAGTCACATCAAGCCCATGAGTAAACATAGGTTTGACAGTCATTTGAAAATATGGAGGTTCCACAAAGCATACACGCAAACGGCCAAGAAAGGGCCATGTCGGGAGAAACTTCACCCCAATCAAGACCTACAGACGAGACAAATAAAATCATATTAATAATAACAACAACAATATTAATAATTTAAAATTTTATTTTATTTCCTTTTCTCTCCTGACTGCCTAAGAAGAAAAACTTCAAATTCGCATACATCATATGAAATTAGCTTTTGAAACATACAAATGTCATAAAGAATTATTCACCAAGTTTTCTCTCGATATTGCTACCTAAGGAATAATAAAGGTGAAAAAAGTAACCTGAAATAATGCAGGAAAGACAGAGAACTTGAAGTATAACCTTTAAGGTAATACTTAGAGATGGATGGTGTAATATTTAATTAAATATAACAAAAACTTGAGCATGTTTGGTTTGAAAAAAAATAAATTAGTTCTTGCTCCTTCTATTCGCAAATAAGTACAAAGAAAACAAACTTATTTTCACTTTGTTTCCTATTTTCAAATGTCAGTACAAGATAAAATCAATGGAAACAGGAACAAAGTTTTGTAATAAGTTTTAAAAACAGAAAAATAAAAACGAAAAAAAATTCTTAAACCAAACATGTAACTTTCTCCATCATCCTGCTATCACTTCTCTTTAGTTAGAATTATTAAATTATTTTACTATTAATTAACAAACCGCACACCACCATCATCCCCACTCACTAAACCGTTAAGAACTCTTTCTAGGTTACAACAGCAAAAGTCTTATCCCACTAGGTGAGGACAGTTGCATGGATTACACGAAGCTGTTGGGCTTGGTCAAAAAACCAAATTCTGGGATATTATTCACCATGAGGTCTCTTTTAATAATAAACTCTTTCTTGAATGTAAAAAATAATTTGTAAGAATCAAACTACATGTGAGGAATATTAGGAATTTCCCTCAAAAAAATTTGGACACATGCATATCCCTGATTCAATAAATGATTCATGGTAAAATCAAAATTCCATTTTCATACCTTCCCTTCAATATGCATTCCTGTAATATGCAGTTTAGCCCACATTCCAAAGCCCAATCTTTTTCTTAGTTTGACAGCAAGTATTGCACTCATATCATCAGCTGTGAGAAAATTCATTCCTAACTCCAGAACCTACAATGATCACAATGTAATATCTAAATCAAACTGAACAAAATTTCAGTCACCAGTATGGAACAAGACATTCTCTTAATATGCTACTTTAAAATATCACATACCAAGTGGTCATCATCACTTTGGCGAAGTACCCTAATTTCAGTAAACAAAGGTGGGTTTCTTCCCAAGTATAGGTGCTGAACAACAGCTTCTTTCTGCATATATAGTATATAATATATAGACATTAATATCTGATCACAGTAAGAGTCAAAGTAACAATTTTATACTCACAAACATAAAATAACCAAAATATAGAAGGGACAAAAAGGAACTCGGTCAAAGTCTCGTATAGAATATGAAATTCATATCAAATATTTATATTTAAACATAATTTTTAAGAAAATGGTCCAGATTCATATTGTTTAATCAAGCACTGCCGTAGACAAATAACAGAACAGTGTCGAGGCATACAGCAGTCCAAGGTTTGTACTTCTCTAAGAACCAAGGTATGATAGGGAGTAAAATCTTCTGAGAGGCAATCTGTTCCATACATATGGGCCATATGTTTTCAACTGCATGGTTCAACCACCGGACTGTTTCAGAGTCTGAAAGCACCTGAAGTACAAGAAAGGCCATTGTGCAAGTTACATTCAGTAAATCATCATAACACAATCCTTTGCAATTAGAATATCACATATCAAACTTACAATAGCAATGATAAAGATACTAAAAAAAACTGAATATTAAATAATTTACAAGGAAAAAATTATTTGTAACCTTTAATTAAGTCATATAACTTTATTTTTGTTATCAAATGAAAAATATTGTTTTCAAAGACAAAAGAACTAATCTTGGACCATCAATCATCCAAGAGAATAAGTAATAATCCATTCAAGACACAGTAGCTTCACCTGTTTTCTCAGGATCAGATTTTGTTTCAAGAGTTAAGGGAATGGTTTAACTTTACTTTATTTTCTTCATTCACTCAAAACTTGCTACTTCCTCAAACTTCAAGATCATAAAATCAAATAACCATGGTAAGTCCAGCAGAATTACCCTTCTTTGATTAGCTTGTTTCCGCTCCTCATACTGCAACTTCTTCCGCAGCCTCGTTATATAACGCTCATGAACCTTTCCAAAGAAAAAATAAAAAAGATAAAGTTAGAAAAATAATACTCCCCACCCTTTTCTCTCCCCTTTAAATAAATACAGAACAATTCCAGTTCCAAGCCCCTAATTTCTTGTCTCTTTTCCACATCATCAAATATTCAATCAAAAAAGCAACAACAAAGATAAAAGGCAAAGGCATGATTCTCACTAAACAAAGCCAATAAATAATATCCAAAAGTTGCAAAATTTCCGGTCATGATCCTCACCAGATAAAGATAGATCAGAGCCAGAAAATAAACAACCGAGTGGCACCAATTGAATGCAGATAGAATCCACAGCCCAATCAGCACGATTCCCACATGATGCAAGATTGAAACTTCCGTTATATCCATCCCTTTCAAACCCAAAAAAAAAAAGGTTGCAAAACCACACCACCCCTTTAACCGAAATCACTACTCCTTTCAACAAAGCTTCAAACTTTATAAACGCCCCTTGACCCAAATCCAATCCTTAACCTGATAACACGCGAAATGCGTGCACATGAGGAACCCAAATGCCAAATATTAAAAAAACTTAATTTTGGCCCTAACCCACTTGCTCGAAAGCTATAAATAATTAAATATTCAAATCCAGAAGGATATATGGTGCTGTTGTGACATCAACATTGAAGAACAGGAATTTGGGTCAAAAATACAGAGGAATTCAAAACTAAACCAAAAAAAAAAATGTTCAGAGAAAAGGGAGAGGGTAACTTTAAACGAGTGTCCCAATCAAGGGGTCCAAGGGAATTGAATAATTTGAATTTTGGTATTAAAGAGTGAAACGGTGCCGTAATAGCAAAGTAATGGCCTAATGGGGGGAAAAGAAAGAAGGTTTAGTAGAATTAAAAAACTGTAAGTATGAAGAAAGAGAAAGGTAATAATATCACTGATATGAACGGCTTCTTCCGTTATTGCATAATGCAAAGAACAAAGACATCCTATTGGTATTCTCTTGACGAGTAGGTTTGAACGACGGTTGCCTGCCACGTGTCTTTCATGCGGGCACCAAACCACAACGTGTCGGCACTCACTGCAACTTCTGCACCTCAGATTTCAAATAATTTTATTATTTAGACTTAATTTTTAATTTTTAATTTTACTTTTTTTAGAAATTTTTGCACAAATAAATTAAATTACTTTATTGTATTTTTTATTATACATTTTAAAAATATATACATAAAATACTAATTTAAAAATTAAATTATATTAAAATATTATAAATTTTAAAATTTTTAAAATAATAAATTAAATATTATTATTTATTATTATTTTAATAATAATAACTATAATAATAATGATACAAATAAAAAAATTATATTTATAAAATAATAATATAAATATAATAATTATAATATAAAAATATCATATACTTATATAAATTTATATTTCATATATTATTTAATTATTAATATTAAAATATGTATTACTATTATTAAAATATTTTGATATTATTTTATATTAATTTTTATAAAAATAATATATATAATAATATTATATTATAAATAATTATATAATATAAAAATATAATACAATATTTAATTATAATATAATTTATATATAAATTAATATTATTTATATTATAATATATAAAATTATATAATTTTTATAAAAATAAATTTCTTATAATAATAAAAAATTATTTTTTTTTATTATAATAATTATGATAATGATGATGTAATATAAATAATATTATATACTTATATAATTTTATATTTTATATTATTTAATAATTAATATAAGATAATTTATTTATGAACATTATAATTTTTATATTATTTAATATTTATTTTATATAAATAATATATATTGTATTATAAAAATTTATATAATATAAAACTTTATTTTCATATTATAAATTTAATATTGATTACTAATACTTTTAGATGATTATTAATATTTTTAGAAAAGTTATTCAAATAATTTTTATATATTTTAATTTGTAATTGAAATATCTTATTTTTTTTTTATTTTTAACATAATTTTATAATTTAATTTTTATTTGTTAATTTTAATATATTTTTATATTATTATAAAATATTGTATTTTAAATTATTATTTTAATATATAATATTTATTTTATTAACAAATATTAAACTATTTGATAAAATTAAAATGTAAAAGTAATTATTTTTTAAAACTTTTTAAATTTATTTGTATAAAATTGTAAAATAAATATTTTTAAAAAATATAATTTTATTTAATTAAATTTAATATATTTATTATTAAAAATATGTTATATTATAAATATTTTAATTCTTTATTTAACTACATTTTTATTTATTAGTTTAAATTTATCAATTAGTTTAGTACTTAATTTTATTAAATATTTTTAATATAATCGATAATTTATTAGTATCAATTTTTAATTTTTATCTTTTATTTTATTTTTATCTTTTATCTTTTATTTTTTAACTAATATATATTTTAATTTTACCAAATACATCTTATGTTTTTAAACTCATATTTAACAGTTTTTAAATTAAATTCATTAACTTTCATCATTTTATTTATTTATATTTATATTTTTTAATATTTTATACGTCAAATTCGATTCTAATTTTTAAAAAATCATTCAAGTTTATATGCAATAATGCAATTGTTAGTCATTAAAATTTTTATTTATCAAAATAATTTTAAAACTAAAATGTAACATTTATTTTAATATAAAATTAAAATAATGATATATAATTAAAAATTATTTTATATTTAAAATATTTAAAAAATTAACATAATATTATGTTAAAAATTAATTTAAATTTTATTTATAAGAAATGGAGATCAGAGCTAAAGGTAAACACAACTTGAATTTATGTTATTTTTATAAATAATTTAAATAGATTTTTATTAAATAAAACTTAATTTATGCAGAATTTATTAAAATAAACTAAAGAATTTTTGAATAATTTATTTATATTTATGAAATTAACTGAGTTTTTAATTTATTTCAATATTGTTTTGGGAAAAAATATCAAAACTATTTATTTTTAATTTATTAAAAAATGATACTAAATGTCAGAGCCAAATAATTAAATTAATCTTTTCAATTTATTATACAGTTAAATTTATTTTAATACATATCAATATTATATATATATATATATATTTGTAAGTGATATAAATAATTATTTAAATAATATTATGTTAATTATTTAAATATTTTAAAATAAAATTAATAATTTAAAATATAAAAAATATTTATATCATTATTTTAGTCTTCTATTAAAATAAATATTTAATATTTTAAATTTTTAAAATTATTTTAGTAATTAGAAATTTTAATGATTAATATAATATATGAGCTTGAATGATTTTCATTCAATTGAAATGGAAATAGAATTTGACCTATGAAACATGAGATCATGGAAATTAATAAATTTAATTTAAAAGACTATAAAAATTGGGTTTGAAAACATGAACAGGATTGACATATTGAAAAAGGGATAGGTTTATACGAGAAATGGAGAAATCATAAAAATGGATATATTTCATCCTCTTTTCTTCAATCAATAGAGCCGAAATTATTGACTTTTGAAGACCAAATTGCAATAAGCCGACAAACACAATAAATAACATAAAAAGTAAAAATAATAAATTAAATTAAATCTGCTCGCCCACAATGAAACCGCGTCTGGATTGTGGTTTATTCGCGGATGTAATATATATATATATATATATATATATATATATATATATATATATATATATATATATATATATATATATATATATATGAGTAATGAAAATTTATTTTTTTAATAATTTTTAAAAATTAACAATTTTATTAATTAATTTTTTAATTAAAAATTATTATGTAGATTAAATTTAGAAGATAATTAATTTTTTATTAAATAAATTTTTTTATTAATTATATTAAAAATATTATCATATGTTAAATTAAACTAAAGTTACTAAAAGAAATATTAAGTTTTATGAACTTAATTCATATAATAAATTTTTTAATTTTACAGATAAATTATTAAAATTTAATAATTTAAAAAATTATTTAACAAAATAATTTAAATTTAATTATTTTTAAAATAAAATGATTTTTTCATTTATATATATGTGGACGATTTTTAAATTATTATGTTCAATTATTTTATTTTTTAAAAGTTTAAAATAATATTAAGTATTATTTTTATTATATTCTTATGTTTTTATTTTAAATATTTTATACACTTAATTATAAATAAATAATAATAAAGATTTTATTTAAAATAATTTAATAATATAAAATATAAATAATTCTAGTTATGTTTCTTAAATATGTGTTTGAAAATAATTATTTTAAAAAAAGTCCAATTATCCGTAACCATAATTAAAGAAAATATATGTATAGTTGGTGTTCATAAATTTATCTTTCAATTCTACTTTTAATAATCATTCACTCTTATAAATAATTTAAAAAATTATATAGTCTTTTAAACTCACTTTTAATTATACTTATACATACATAACTATCTACTTTTATAAATGTTAAAAAATCATATAAAGATCTATCCTCATTCATAGTTTAGAAGAATTTAAAACAATAAAAAAATCTGAAAAGACAAACACGCTAATAAATATAATTATAATAATAATCAGCGGTCTTGCCCATTTAAAGTCAAAATAAATAACTATGATATCGACATGTATTATAAAGTGTCCGACATCTTCGTTTATTTAATTTTTATTTTAAGAGATGTATTTTAAAGGTTAAAGGGCAAATTAATGTTTAATTATTAATTAAATTTATCGATAAAAAGTTTGATAGTTTTTAAGTGTATTACTATTACATATTTTTATTATAATTTCAACAGTTAGTTTCAAGACTAAAATCCTAACACTTCACCTACATAAAAGCAATCCTTTTCTACAATTGAATTGGTGTTCAATAGTTGAAAGATTTTTATTTACTCCTTCCATTCCTTTTATTTTATTATTTTTATTTTCTTTAAAAGCTTATTTATTTATATTTTTAAAACTTATTTAATTTTTTTACTTATATCCACATTTAATAATTATGGATAGATAGAATTAAAAAACATAAATCAAAATATGATAATATACTGCATCAATTAAATTTTTGTTAATCTACATATCATGTATAAATCCTAAATAAAAAGTAAAAAAGAATGAAGAAAAGTAATTATGAATGAATATAACTTTAAATATAATTATAATATATTTTAATGAAAAAATATTTATATTATTATCTAATTATTAGTTGCTATATATTTAAAAAATTTATTTTTATAATAATTATTTTAAAAATTATACTTATTATAAAGTCTAATAGTTAACAACATAAAAGTTTATTTAACAACATATTAAAATTAAATTTATATAATTTTGATCATTTAATTATACATAAATGGTAAAAATTCAAAAATTTGTAAATTATGTAATATTTTAAAAAGTTATATAATTTTTTAAAATATTTACATAATTTTATTTTTAATAGTAAAAATTTGTTTCGTATAAAAAAACATTTTTATTTAATCTATTATCTATACAGATAAGGTATATGGGATGACAATAAACTTAAGTCAAAAGTAACTATAATACTATACATACTTTTGTATTATTCTTTAGTAAAAGCTGAAGTTTCATTTGGATAACTGACAATACTATTTAATGCTGATCTTTATTATTCTTTAATAAAAGCAGAAGTTTCACTTGGATACAACACTATTTAATGCTTTATTATTCTTTAATAAAAGCTAAGGTTTCACTGGGATAAGACAACACTATTTAGTGCTGACCTTTTATTGTGTCGATTATAAAAATAAAATCTAAATTTCGATTAAAAAAAACGTCAAAAATATTTACGATTCTACATTTAAATTTTGTCCTTATTTTATAAATTTTAAATTTTGTCAATTTAATTATTAATTTAAATTTATTTATTATATAAATAAAGTTAAAAATTTTATAATTTAAATATATTTAATATTTCATCAAATAATTTTAATTTAATAAAAATTATTATAATCGCATCTTTTATATTTTAATGTAATTACATGATATTTTATTAATTTTAAAATATTAAAATCGATCCTTAAAATTGAGTAAAATTTTTATAATATAAAATGTTAAAAAATTTAGATGACATATGATAATATTGTTTTTAAGATTTAATAATTTTTTAAAATAAAATTAATAAAAAATAAAAAATTAGAAAATTTAATAATATTAATAATTTTCTAATATATTGTAAATATATAAAAATGAAAAGAACAATTACTTTTAAATAATAGTAAAACTTTTTAAAATTTAATTTGTCAATAAATATAAATAAATATTATTTAAAATTTTAATTAAATTACATTAAATTAAATTTTAAATTTAAGTTTAGAAATTCAAACAAAATTTTAAATAAATATTTAAAATTGATAACTAATCTTATTCAATATATGTAGTTATGTTTTAAAAAAAATTTAATGTATATAGTTATATTTTAAAAGAAATAAGAATTAAAATTGATAATAAAAATGATGATTATAAAATCTATAATTAAAGATTTATTTTTTTATATTTTTAATCTAATAATAAACTTTAATTTTAATTTGATAATTATAATAATAAACTAGCTTTATTTTCAATAATAAAAGAGTTATTGAAAATAAGTAATTAAAAATTAATTATCATAATTTAAATAAATAATCAAAAAATTATAATTTGTTTTAAAATTTAAAATATTTAATTTTTATAACAATCTTACACATATTTTAAAAAATTTTAAGAAAATAAAATATAAGAAACAATTATTGTTAAATTTAAATCTTGAATATAACTGTATCAAATCTAATGTCTTTTAGAGTATAACCCAGATCTTAAATAGATAAATTTAATTTACAGTATTTTGGGTGAAAAAATTTTCTATGAACCAAAAATACTTTGGTGTGCTTCACCAAAATACTTTGGTATAAATTAAAGTCTCACACCTATCATATATCATCCTATAATTCTTGTTATTTTCGCTAGTTTTGGGCAAACTGGTGTGTGTGCCTAGTAATTCGTGAGTACTATAGAAATTATCCTAATCTCATACAAGTGTCCCTATTAAACACTCGTATAGTTGACTTCATCAAGTGTATATTACATTTTATACACCACTCATAAAAGATATGATAGTCATTAAACACATTAAACTTAACATTTCGTTCAATGCAATATATAACACTTCTCAAACCATACGAATGATAATTAAATAGTGCTAAAAGGATCCATAATAATTTGTTATTAACCATATGATCCTTCTTTATGGAATCTCTAATCACACCGGTTGAGTTTTCATCATTGTTGATTTTATTTTGGCAAAAATTTCATTCCCCTCACTATTATTCCCTAAACATTTGCTTTGTGAGAAATACATTGAAATTAATTTTTTATTTCGTATTAATTAGGATTTATAATCATTTAATAATCATTCACAAGATTTTGATGTATATGTGCATATCTTAATTTAATTTGTCAATTGTTTTTCATCATTTCTTATTAGCAATCTAATACAACCTACTTGGGAGGACAGGGATGGACATAGTTGGAGGTGGAATTGAAGCTCAAAATTCTGAGCAGTTTTGGAAGCTCTTCAATTTATGTTCAATGTAGCACAAAAATTGTGCAAAGAAATGAAAAGACGACGAAACATAAATTTGCAGAATGTAAAGAGGGAATTTAGGAAGGTAATTGCAAGAATTAAAGGCTGGAAATAAAATGCAGAAATGGAAGAAAAGGAAAAACGAAAATGACTAGAATTAAAGGGGAAAGAGGCTGGAAATTAAAGACATAAACTAAGAACTAGAATTGTAAATTGCAAGAAAGTAAATGACAGAATGTAAATTGTAGAAAAATAATTCTTAAGCTAGGCACCACTCCACTAGCTAGAGGAAGCTAGGAAGATAAGTCAAATTCCACCATATTGGAGGCTCCAATGATAGAAAAAGGGGTATTGACCTCCAGAACAAGCAAGATGAGAAGAAAAAGAAGAGAAAGTTGCTTTCTCAAGGAAATTCTCGAATTCCAATAATATAAAATGACCAAAGGTTCCATTTTCTTACATTAAGCCTTATTTATAGGAAAAAGGGAAGAGCGCTGCTTGGTTGTGGGTTTGGGCTGCCCTTAGCCAACCAAGCTCTTAACCTAAGTTTGTTCCTATTCTAAATAACCTATTCTTATTCCATGTTGGAATAAACTATTCCCACTTTTACAGCTTAAAGAAAAATACAACCAAATTAAAATTAGGAAAAATTTCAGTTTTATTATCCTTAAGCTACAAATGTAGACTCCACATATTTCTCTTAAACACCAATTTCCATGCTCACATCATCCTCTCCCCCTTAAAAGCATTTGCCCTCGAATGGCAATCAGCAATTTCTTCAAAACAAAGGACACAAATAAGAGTAGAAGAGTATATGTGTTTGTGGAAGAAAGAAAATTATGGAGAATGCTAGGATCAAATACGAACCTTTTTAATTTTTCAAATAGTCCTAAAAATGGGAAAGAAAATTTGACTAGGAACAAAAGGTTGATTCGATCTGCAGCTCATAATTATTAACAAACATGTCCCAAGTAAACTTACGAGCTTTGATCCATTTTCTTTTCCCTAAAAATATCTTAGTGCTATGAATATTTGTAATTACTAACAAATTAAGCATCCTAGACGCATTATCATAAAACAAGGATTAAAGCATGCTAGGGGCCTTAATATGTGAGAATTCACTATCACTATGAAGCATATGAGACAGTGGTGATAATCTGGGCATATGAATGGATCTAGACACATGATCTCCAACAAATTTTGCAACAATGGTGCCCCAAATGTTGGTAGAAGGCTGGAGTTCCATCAGTTCCATCTCTTGAATACTCTTTGTAAAGGAGAACATTTCAACCCCTATGATAGGTGAAAGGAATTGAGGAACATTGGACACTAAGTTTTCTTGATGTTCAATACCCCTTACAGGTGGCAACCCTAGGGGTAACTCTTTTGGGAATAAATCTTGGAACTCTTCTAAAAGTTCTTGAAGTTCACTAGACTCAAGGTTTGGTTGAGTATTCAAGCAATACTCTTTGCACATAAGCGTGTACATGAGTTGTCTAGCTAGAAGAGTTTGCCTAATTTCTCCTTGATTGATGAAGAAGTTTTTATCTTTTTCCTCATATTTTAACCTCTTATCCTTTTTTATATTCTTTCCTTTAATTCCCTTATTTTCTTCCTCTCTTTTCTTTTTTATTTGTACTTGATCTTTACAAACCTCACTAGGGGCCAAGGGAACTAAGATGACCTTTTGGAAATTAAAAACAAAGGAATACCTATTGCTATGCCCATCATGGTGAACTTTTCCATCAAATTGCCATGGTCTTCCCAGGAGCACATGACTTGCTTCCATTGTCACAACATCACAAGTTACTTGGTCAAAATACCTACCTAAGGAAAAGGAAACTAAGACTTGCTTATTCACTAAGAGGTCCCCATTGTCACTCAACCATTGCAACTTGTAAGGCCTAGGATGTGGAGTAGTAGTTAATCCTAGCTTTTGTACTAGCCTAGCACTAGCCACGTTGGTGCAACTTCCCTCATCTATAATCAAAGAACATGTCCTCCCCCCAATCACACACCTTGTGTGAAAAACATTTTCTCTTTGGCTCTCATCTTCCCCATTGACCATGTTTCCTAGTAATCTCCTAACTACGAGAAGATCACCTTCGGGGGCATACTCTAATCCTTTTTCACTAGAAGAGTTAGTGGCACTGGAGCTAGAGTTTTCACTTGAGGATTCTAAAGATGAGACTTTTCAATTATCGTTGAGGATCATGCTCTTCTTATTAGGGAATTGAGAGGCAATGTGCCCTCGTCCCAAACACTTGAAACACTTAATGGATGATTCTTTTTTTATTGGAGTGGATGGGGTGTTGGTCTTTTCTTTCTTGGGATCTTTAATTTCCCTAGGATCTTTAGGCTTAAAAGGAACATCTTTGTGGCCTTCCTTCCTCTTATTTTCCTTCCAAGAAGACTTTGAGGTTGAGTATCTACTCTTACCTTTTCTATGAAGTTGTTGTTCTACCTTTTGGGCTTGGTGGTAGAGTTCATTCAAACTCATATAGTTGTGGAGTTCCACAACATCCCTAATTTCATCCTTAAGCCCTTCTAGGAATCTTTCCATTCTAGCCTCCTCACATTCTTCTATGTTAGCTCTAATAATGGCTACCTTCATATCTTTGTAGTACTCATCAACAATTCTATTACCTTGGGTTAATCTTTGGAGCCTATTATGAAGCTCCCTAAGGTAATGAGGTGGTACATACCTATTCCTAAGGATGACTTTCATTTCTTCCCAAGTCTCAATAGGATGAAACCTTGCTCTCTCTTTCACTAGCTTATCCCACCAAATCAAAGCATAGTTTGAAAATTCAAGACTAGCTAGCTTTATCCTTTGTTCCTCCCTCACATCATAGCACATGAAAATTTGTTTTACCTTCAACTTCCATGATAGGTAGATTTTAGTGTCATTCAACCCTTGAAATTTTAGAATTCTAAACTTGGTTCCATCTATTCTTTCTTGGTTTCCATTTTCTCTCCTATCTCTATTCCTAATCCTAGAATCATCCCTATGTCTATGGTTATTCCTAGAAGAAGCTCTATGACTATGATGGCAAGGAGAATGTCTATCTCTACTTCTATGGACCCTACTCCTAGTTTAATTTCTAACCCTAAGTGGAGACCTAGATGATTCCCTATCACTCTCATGCCTACCTTGATTCCCACCTCTGTGATTATTCCTTTGGTTTCTTCCAGGGGATTCATAAAATTCTTCTTGTGAAAGTTCCTCCCTAGGTGAATCAATTTTATTTTTGTTTTTCTTAGAACTACTAGGCCCTTCATTTTGTTTCTTTTTAAACAAAGTCTCATTCCTCTTTTCTAGTTCATACAAGCGATCTTCAAATTGTTCACTTTGTTTTCTTAACATTTTTTCAAAGGTTTGGGTAAGGGCTTCCAATTGTAACCTATTAAAGCTAGGTGGATAATCATTTTCACTCATGATGCTCTCCACTCAAGACACAAGATATGAAACAAATCAATTAAGAAAATAAAAAATTTTCTAAGTATAAATTCCTACCACATAAAACACTTGAACAATTAAGAAATTAAAATGCAGAAAGTTAATTGGTTTCTTACACAAATCAAGGTCCAAGACAGGAAAGATAAGTAACAAGTAGTCACATAAGCTAAGTTGTAAACGTAGCAATTATGGAACCCCCTTATTACTCCTTTCAACAAGCACACTTATACTCCCCCTTTTGGCTCCTTAAAACCACACAAAGGTCTTGGAAACTTACACACAATTACTAACAAAATTACATGAAAATTTCCTAAGTACAAACTAAATCAAAAGGATTACAATGTTATAACCCTAATACAACCAAATTCTAAAATTACACAAAAAAGGAAGTCCCAATAAGAGAAATCCTAATCTATTACAAACGGGTAAATTCTTCAAGTTAAGCTTCAAGTCCAAGTCCTCTCCAAGTTCAGCTCCAAGTTAACAAAATTTCTTTCTTAGGGCTGCATACTAAATTAAACCAAGAATGCTTTGCAAACCAAGAAATTGTTAGCACAATTAAAACCAATTACTTCCTTCCTCACCAAGTTTTTGCCACTCTTAGTCACTTAATTTGGTCTTGCCTTACCCTTGAAGAAAAGACATATATTCAACTTAAAATTAGAGGCTTTGATGTTTCCAATGTGGTAAAAACTCAACTCATTAGAATTCAAGAATGGACAAAACATAGGAATTTTGGGGACAAATAAGAAACTCTTATCACAAAAATTAGCTAAACTCAAAGGGATTAAAATTGTGACAAACTAGAATTCAAAGAAGACAAGAAACAATTAAGTGATGAAAAAAAAGGCACTCAAAAGGAATTCAAGAATGACGAATGGACTACAAACTTGTGTGAATTGTTCTTAAAACTGAACTTAACATTTCTTTGAAAGAAAATCATTCGTATGCATCATAGTTCATTCAAGAGGATAAATCCAACTCAAGTTGTTCAACACACTTCAATTGATCCCAAACTCAAGTCAAATATTACAATTGAAATACAATAAAATGAAACTTGAAGATCATTCAACTCTGGCCAATTTTTTTTTTTACTTTTTTTTTTGAAAAAAATTTTGCCCAGATTTTTTTTTCACTTTTTTTTTCGATTTTTTTTTGTTCTTTATTGATTCTTGCTTTTTGCCTTGTATCTTTTAGAAAAGTGTAATGTAACTTATATCACTCCAAAACAAGAACAAGATTAACACTTAAACACCCAACAACAATTTTTTCAAAGATCAAACACAAACTTCCTCAAAGACACATGAAGAACAATGATGAACATGATGAACAATTTTCAAAATTTTGCCAAAATAATTGAGGGGTTTTTGAGGCAACAATGATCAAGTTACAATTTCAACAACAGAACCCACAAATTCCAAAGGATTTGACAAAACAATAGGCTTGTTCTTGGTGGAAATACCCAGGAAAAAAAAACCAGAAAAGAGGTTCTTCAATTTCTAGACATTTTGATGTAATTTTGAGCAAATTTACCGATTAAATTGATGTTTAAGCAAGGACCCAACAACATGTGACTCAAAGCAACACAAATTACATGTGAATTCAAGCAAGAAGGGGCTGAAAATATGCAGAAAAACTGAAACAAAAATAGAGATGAAAATGGAAGAAGAAGATGATGAAAAATAAAGGAGAAAAGTGAGAGAAGTTACCTCCAAACATCAAGCTCTGATACCACATAATAAAACCCACTTGGGAGGAGGAGGATGGACCTAGTTGGAGGTGGAATTGAAGCTCAAAATTCTGAGCAGTTTTGGAAGCTCTTCAATTTATGCTCAATGTAGCACAAAAATTGTGCAAAGAAATGAAAAGACGACGAAACATAAATTTGCAAAATGTAAAGAGGGAATTGGGGAAGGTGATTGCAAGAATTAAAGGCTGGAAATAAAATGCAAAAATGGAAAAAAAGGCAAAACGAAAATGACCGGAATTAAAGGGGAAAGAAGCTAGAAATTAAAGACATAAACTACGAACTAGAATTGTAAATTGCAAGAAAGTAAATGGCAGAATGTAAATTGTAAAAAAATAATTCCTAAGCTAGGTGTCACTCCACTAGCTAGAGGAAACTAGGAAGATAAGCCAAGTTCCACCACATTGGAGGCTCCAACGATAAGGAAAGGGGTCTTGACCTCAAGAACAAACAAGATAAGAAGAAAAAGAAGAGAAAACTGCTCTCTCAAGGGAATTCTCGAATTTCAATAGTATAAAATGACCAAAGGTGTCATTTGTTTACATTAAACCCTTATTTATAGGAAAAAGGGAAGGGGCTGCTTGGTTGTGGGTTTGGGCTGCCCTTAGCCAACCAAGCTCTTAACCTAAGTCTGTTCCTGTTCTAAATAACTTATTCTTATTGCATGTTGGAATAAACTATTCCAACTTTTACAACTTAAAGAAAAATACAACCAAATTAAAATTAGGAAAATTTTCATTTTTATTATCGTTAAGCTACAAATGTAAACTCCACATATTTCTCTTGAATGTCAATTTCCATGCTCACATCACAATCATAATATATTTATACAATATATTTGCTAAAAAACTTGTTTTAGTACTCATTCAAGTTCTCTTTCAAGTAGGGATAGAAGTGAACAAGGTCGTCCGACAGGGGCCTATGACTCGACTCGTTTAAAGCCTAGCTTGGCTCGACTCTTTAATAAATAGATAGGTTAGGCTTGTTAAAAAGCCTTTTTAGATAAACAAGTCAGGCCTAGGCTTATAAAAAAGCCTATTTAACCTATTCAGGGGCCTATTTATATTTATATTTATTTTAATATATTATATTTGTATAATATTTATTTTATATTTTATTTACAATTAATATATATATATATATATATATGTTTTAGGCTTAGTTAATGACCTTTTTATCTTATAGGCTTTAAGTTTACAAGTCTTTTTAATCAATTATTTATATAAGTTTTAAATCTCTTTATTGATTTTTTTTTGTTATGCAGGCTTTTAAACAGGCTTGCAGGCCTTGTAGGCTTTAAATCAGACCAGACCTTGACAAAAAAAAGAAGAAGCCTTTAACAGGTAACAGGTTCAGACTCAAGCTTCAAAATTTTTAAACGGTCATGCTTGAACACTCAAAGTCTAGCTCGACTCGGCCTACTTCCATCCCTACTTTCAAGTAAATAATAATAAATTGGTCTCCATAATATGTTTAATTATCTATTTTAAAAATTCAAATCACGATATATTTTTTGAAATTAAAATAAATATATTTGTAGTTTATTCTTATACAAATAAAATTTATTATCATTACTGTATTAATTTAATATAGTGAAAAACTAATTAATACTATAGATTATAGTATCCCTCAAACATTTAATGAGTATCATATGTATAACAAAAATATTTTTTCAATAAACTCATAATGCTCACTAATCCTTTCAAATGTTTTTTCATACTTATATTATTTAATAAAATTATATATATATATATATATATATATATATATATATATATTCTTTTGTTACGTGCCAACATTATAGGAGATTCTCAATAATATAATTTTAAGTTATCTAACTTCTGAAAAATTTCTATTATGATTTTGTGACATTATTAAACCTCCATACTTCCTATATGATTTTAAAATTAATTCAAAATTATCATTTGTTTCACTAATACATAATACTCTCAATTATCTTATGATTTTTTGAATTTAATATAAATAAACATGTCAAAGATAATAAATTATGCAAAATTAGAATTCATCTTACTATATAGAGTATAAATCATATCATGTAATAAATGTATTCCTATATTCATAGTGCATAATCGTTTCCAAACTTTCAACATAATCATAATATCATTTATATCTTAAATGCTATAACATTATTATAAGAATAACATGCCAAAAAAATATAAATATCTCATGACTCTTTTACATAATCATAATATAAATTTTCATCAAATTAAATTTAGCAAAATAAAGTATGATCACCTTTATATCTCATCTATATATTAAAAGCCTCTTTTTTTAATTACGATAATTTAATGAGATCTTTAAACTTTTTTTCTTTTTTTGTATAATCTAATAATTTCAACACTCTTAATATTATATCATACTATTTATATAAACTTAAAATAAATATGAATGCATTCTTTAACTATAAGATAGAATAGTCACAACAAAATTTTGCTAGACTTTTAATATGTTTATCACAATAGATTACTCATATAAAATTTTATCATATTAAAATTAATAAGGTAGAGTATGGTGACTTGTACTACAAGGTTGAGTAATCATAACAAATTATTTTATTTTTTAAAAAATAATATAACATAAATAATCAATGATTATAATACTTATTTAATATCACCAAATTCCTCTCAATTAATAATATATTTTTTTTAGATGTAAACTGTTATAACTAAATAAACATGTTTGTAACATTTTCTAACACTCTAATAATTTATAAAAAATAAAAGACAAATTCATAAATCAATAAAATAATGTCATCATATGATATTAACATAATAAAAAGTTTACAATTTGTTGTTAATTAAATGATGATATAATAAAAGATATTTAATTAATAATTTTTAAAAACATTTTTTTAAAATTAGGTGGAATGCAATAAATGATATTTATTCATTTATACCTTTCCTATAAACATTTTTGAATTTTTTTTTATTAAAATCTTATAACTTTTTCATAGATGGTAAATAATTAATATCTTGTTCAAGAAAAAGGAGAATATAAACAAGCCTAAATTGAAAAAGATGATAGCTAAACAAATCAATATGGAAATCTCATAAGAACGAAAATTATTTCTATTATTGTTTATTATATTAATTGGCATTTTAAACAAGTAAGAATAAATTTAATACAATAAAAACAAGAGAATTAATGTTCAACATATTAAGAAAATGACCTTTTGTAATAAGAAAAAAAAAAGTCACATATATATACACATCAAGGAATTTGTATATTATATAATCAATTTTTATTATTACTATTGAAAAAACATAATATGCATAATATCTTAAAAATCTTAATTTATATTTACGAAGATAATTAATCTATTTTATTATTATTATTATCATTATTATTTTAAATCAACCTCTAATTTAATAAAATCGATATTAAATTTATTCCAATTTAATAGTATCTGTACTAATAAAAAATAATAAGTAAATAAATAGTATTTTAAGAAATGAATCATGTGCATCCATGTTGAGTTGAAAGTTTTTAAATATCTATACGCGTGATAGTACTGTTCTCAGACATGCACTTGTTAAAATGGAAAGAATAATTTTCTTTATATAGTAGTGAGACTTTTCAAGATTTAATTTGTCGATAAATATAAAAATAATTTAAAATTTTAATCAAATTTATTTAAATTTAAAATTTAAAATTTAATCAAAATTTTAAATGAACATTTAAAATTTTTAATTAATTCAATTTAATATATATATTCATGTTTTAAAATAATATAATGTATGCAATTATATTTTAAAAGTAATAAAAAATTAAACTAATAATAACAAAGATAATTACAAAATGTATAATTAAAAATTTATTTATTACACTTTTAATATGATAATAAATTATGATTTTAATATGATAATTATAATAATAATTTTATCTTTATTTTTAGTAATAAAAGAATTATTTAAAATAAATAATTAAAGGTTAATTATTATAATTTAAATAAATAATTAATAAATTATAATTATATCTAAAATAATAATTTATTTTAAAATTTAATTTTTTTAACATAAAATGCATAAAACCATGATTCCTAATATTCACAGAGGTTTAATTTTCAATATCTGCAAATGTATGATTTGCAATATCACAACATGTGCGATGTTTAATACTTGCATGAAAATTATGTATATTGCCAAATAACTTAAATAAAATAGCTTTTACAACTAATATAAAAATTTATTTAATGTATAATTATCAAGATTAAATATAAAAAAATCTTGTGACTATCTATTTTTCTTAAAAAAAAATTTTATAATTAAATTATATTTAGTAACCAAAAAATCATCCATCAAATTACAAAATAGTCATAAAATTAATTAAATACATCCAATGACAAAAAAAAAATCTACATGCATTGTTTAATTTCTTCTTAAATCAGTTTGAATCCTACTCATTGTTTTTGGAGATTTTACATTACTTTGTCCTCCTCTAAAAATCATCTCTCTTTACTTTTTTTGCTTTTCCTCCTATTAGAAGTTAATGATTGTTGAATATTTAGTGTTTCTTTAAAAACAAGAGTTTGAATAAGGATTTTTGCATATACATTACTTTTTTATTGAGTGTTGGGTATACTTAATCTAAGCAAGAAGTTCTTGTTGGGTTTTTTCCTTTTATTTTAAAACTGACCTTATCTAAGATTGGGGATGCATAAATCCTCAACATGTAACCTTTTACAACACATTGGCATATCATTCTAACTTTTTAATTTATCAATCTGAGTAATCAAACACTATCTTGAATTGCATATCTTTCATAACTTTCCTTATATGGTTCACATTCAAAAACAACTATTCTACTTCCAAATCAAGTTGTTTCACGAAACTAATGTTCAAATATATACACACACACACAAACATATAAATGAGGTCGGATGAAAAGTATTTACCGAAATGGGATCGAAATAGTGCCTGAAATGCATAAAATAATGCGTTTCAACCCCAGAAGCGTACAATATAATGCGGCAAAGGAGTAAAAAATTCTTGTTGACCCTTAAACGCATAAAATAATACGTTTGATCTCCCTAAAGTGCAAAATATAAAGCGGAAAAGGATTAAAAATTTTCCCCTAAACTCTGACGCATAAAATGATGCGGCAAAGGCCCTCTGAATTTTCCCTTAAACGTATGATTAGTGCACGTAAAAGTATGATTCGGGTGCTCTCTCTTTTGATATAAAACAATGCAAAACAAATCATCCTAATAGATCTGCGATGAGCGCCCTTGGAGATGTTTAGGGATTATATATTGTCGAAGCTATAATAGAAAAAATTGTAGTTACACTTTCGATGGATGTTGATTCTGTGAGAAGCATTAATCTTCATACATACACAAGTCTTAAGGCATTCTATGAGGACTCTTATGGTGAACCTCATGAGTATACTATCCCTTTAATATGGAGTAAGTTAGTTGTTTCTGCAGACTATGAACTGAGGGTAGAAATGGTGAAAAAGTTTAATCGGATTAACACTTGGAAGAAAAAGGGGAATTTCTCGGGTGCAAGTGATGTATGAGGTGACTCTTATACTAACTCCAGGAGAAGTAAGTATTCTTTCAGATGGCTGCATTTCATGCGTTAGAGCTTAGGAAGATTTTTTTAATTTTTTTCCGCTTTATATTAAACGCTTTCAGGGAGATGAAATGCATTATTTTATGCATTTAAGGGTTAGTAGGAATTTTTTACTCCTTTGCCACATTATATTGTGCGTTTCCGGGACTGAAACGCATTATTTTATGCGGTTAAGGGTGAATCGCAAAATTTTATGTGTTTCAGGTACTGTTTTTTTTTTTGCAAACTATGAACTCAAAGTAGAATGGTGAAAGAGTTTAACCAGATTAACACCTGGAAGAAAAAGGGGATTTCTCGGGTGCCACAGATGTATGAGATGACTCGTAGACCAACTATAAGGAAAGTAAGTATTTTTTCAAATGGCTGCATTTTATGCGGTAGTGCTTAGGGGGATTTTTTTAATCTTTTTCCACTTTATATTATGCACTTTAAGGGAGATGAAACGTATTATTTTATGCATTTAAGGATCACCAGAAATTTTTAACTCCTTTGCCGCATTATATTGTGCGTTTCTGGGACTGAAACCCATTATTTTAGGCATTTAAGGGTGAACCGCAAAAGTTTAAACGTTTCAGGCACTATTTTCCTGCAGACTATGAACTTAGAGTAAAAATGGTGAAAGAGTTTAACTGGATTAACACTTGGAAGAAAAGGAAAATTTCTCGGGTGCCAGTGATGTATGAGGTGACTTCTAAACCAACACCATGGAAAGTAAGTATTTTTTTAGATGGTTGCATTTTATGCGTCAGAGCTTAGGCGGATTTTTTTAATCTTTTACTGCTTTATATTATGCGCTTTAGGGGAGATGAAACACATTATTTTATGTGTTTAAGGTTCAGGGGGAATTTTTTACTCCTTTGCCGCATTATATTGTGCGTTTCGGGGGCTAAAACGCATTAATTTTATGCGTTTAAGGGTGAACAGGAAAAGTTTATACATTTCAGACACTGTTTTCTGCAGACTATGAACTGAGAGTAGAAATGGTGAAAGATTTTATCAAGATTAACACTTCGAAGAAAAGGAAAATTTCTCGGGTGTCAGTGATGTATGAGGTAACTCCTATACCAACTCTAGGGAAAGTAAGTATTTTTTCAGATAGCTACGTTTTATGCGTCAGAGCTAAGGGGGATTTTATAAATCTTTTATTGCTTTATATTATGCGCTTTAGGGGAGATGAAACGCATTATTTTATGCGTTTAAGGATCAGGGAAAATTTTTTACTCCGTTACCGCATTATATTGTGCATTTCTAGGGCTGAAACACATTATTTTAGGTGTTTAAGGGTGAACCGCAAAAGTTTATATGTTTCAGGCACTGTTTTCTTCATACTATGAACTGAGAGTAGAAATGGTGAAAAAGTTTAACCGGATTAACACTTGGAAGAAAAGGAAAATTTTTCGGGTGCCAATGATGTATGAGGTGACTCTTAGACCAACTCTAAGGAAAGTAAGTATTTTGTCAGATGGCTACATTTGATGCGGTAGAGCTTAGGTTTTTTTTAATCTTTTTCCGCTTTATATTATGAACTTTAGGGGAGATGAAACGTATTATTTTATGCATTTAAGGGTCACCAGGAATTTTTTACTCCTTTGCCGCATTATATTGTGCGTTTTTTGGCCTGAAACGCATTATTTTATGCGTTTAAGGGTGAACCGCAAAAGTTTAAACATTTCAGACACTGTTTTCTGCAGACTATGAACTGAGAGTAGAAATGGTGAAAGAGTTTAACCAGATTAACACTTGGAAGAAAAGGGTAATTTCTTGGGTGGTTATGATGTATGAGGTGACTCTTATACCAACTCAAGGGAAAACAAGTATTTTTTCAGATGACTGCATTTTATACGTCAGAGCATAAGGGGATTTTTTAAATCTTTTGCAGCTTTATATTATGCGCTTTAGGGGAGATGAAACACATTATTTTATGCGTTTAAGGGTCAAGGGGAATTTTTTACTCCTTTGCTGCATTATATTGTGTGTTTCGGGGGCTAAAACGCATTATTTTATGCGTATAATGGTGAACCGCAAAAGTTTATACATTTCCGACACTGTTTTCTATAGACTATGAACTTAGAGTAGAAATGGTGAAAGTGTTTAACCGGATTAACATTTGGAAGAACAAGGAAATTTCTCGGGTGCTAGTTATGTATGAGGTGACTCCTAGACCAACTACAGGGAAACTAAGTATTTTTTCAGATGGTTGCATTTTATGCGTCAGAGCTTAAGGGGATTTTTTAAATCTTTTTCTGCTTTATATTATGTGCTTTAGAGGGGTGGTGAAACGTATTATTATTTGCGTTTAAGCATAATGGGGAATTGTTTACTCCTTCGCCGCATTATATTGTGCGTTTCTAGGGCTGAAACGCATTATTTTATGCGTTTAATGGTGAACCACAAAAGGTTATATGTTTCAGGCACTGTTTTCTGCCGAAATGGTGAAAAAGTTTAACCGGATTAAAACTTGGAAGAAAATGGACATTTCTCGGGTGTCAGTGATGTATGAGATTACTCTTAGACCAACTCTAAGGAAAGTAAGTATTTTTTCAGATGGCTGCATTTTATGCGTCAGAGCTCAGGGGGATTTTTTTAACCTTTTGTCGCTTTATATTATGTACTGTGGAGTTAAAATGTATTATTTTATGCATTTAAGTGTTAACAGGATTTTTTACTCCTTTGCCGCATTATATTGTGTTTCTGGGGTTGAAACGCATTATTTTATACGTTTAAGGGTGAACCGCAAAAGTTTATACGTTTCAGTCACTGTTTTTTGCATACTATGATTTGAGAGTAGAAATGGTGAAAGAGTTTAACTTGATTAAAAGTTGGAAGAAAAGGGAAACTTGTCAGGTGCCAGTTATGTATCAGGTGACTCCTACACCAACTCCAGGGAAAGTAAGTATTTTTTTTCATATGGCTTCATTTTATGCGTCAGAGCTTAGGGAGATTTGTTAAATCTTTTTCCACTTTATATTACCTACTTTAGGAGAGGTTAAACGTATTATTTTACGCATTTGAGGGTCAGCAGAAATTTTTTACGCCTTTGCCGCATTATAGTGCGTTTCTGGGGCTGAAACGCATTATTTTATGCGTTTAAGGGTGAACCGAAAAAGTTTATACGTTTCAGGCACTGTTTTGTGCAGGCTATGAACTGAGAGTAGAAAATGTGAAAGAGTTTAACTGGATTAACACTTGGAAGAAAAGGTGAATTTCTCGGGTGTTAGTGATGTATGAGGTGACTCCTACATCAACTCCAGGGAAAGTAAGTATTTTTTCGGATGGCTGCATTTTGTGCATCACAGTTTAAGGGGATTTTTTTAATCTTTTGCCGCTATATTATGCGCTTTAGGGGAGATGAAACGTATTATTTTATACATTTAAGGGTCAGCTGGAATTTTTTATTTCTTTGCCGCATTATATTGTGTGTTTCTGGGGCAATGCATTATTTTATGCGTTTAAGGGTGAACCGCAAAAGTTTATACGTTTCAGGCACTGTTTTCTGCAGAGTATGAACTAAGAGTAGAAATGGTGAAAAAGTTGAACTGGATTAACACTTGGAAGAAAAGGTGGATTTCTCGGGTGTTAGTGACGTTTGAGGTGACTCCTTCACCAACTCCACGGAAAGTAAGTATTTTTTCAGATGTCTGCATTTTATGCGTCAAAGCTTAGGCGGATATTTTTAATCTTTTGCCACTTTATATTATGCGCTTTAGGGGAGATGAAACGTATTATTTTATGCATTTAAGGGTAAGCAGGAATTTTTTATTTCTTTGCCGCATTATATGGTGCATTTCTAAGGCTGAAACGCATTATTTTATGCATTTAAGGGTGAACCACAAAAGTTTATACATTTCAGGCTCTTTTTTCTGCAGACTATGAAATGATAGTAGAAATGGTGAAAAATTTAACTGGATTAATACTTGGAACAAAAGGGAAATTTCTCGGGTGCTAGTGATGTATGAGGTGACTCCTAGACCAACTCTAGGAAAAGTAAGTATTTTTTCATATGACTACGTTTTATGTGTCAGAGCTTAGGAGGATTTTTTAAATTTTTTACTGCTTTATATTTTGCGTTTTAGAGGAGATGAAACGCATTATTTTTTGTGTTTAAGGATCAGGGGGAATTTTTTACTCCGTTGCCGCTTTATATTGTTCGTTTCTGGGCTGAAACGCATTATTTTATGCGTTTAAGGCTGAGCCGCAAAAGTTTATACCTTTCAGGGACTGTTTTGTGCAGACTATGAACTGAGAGTAGAAATGGTGAAAGAATTTAAACGGATTAACACTTGGAAGAAAATGGAAATTTCTCAGGTGCAAGTGATGTATAAGGTGACTCTTAGACCAACTCTGAGGAAAGTAAATATTTTTTCAGATGGCTCCATTTTATGTATCAAAGCTAAGTGAGATTTTTTTAATATTTTTCCGCTTTATATTATGCACTTTAGGGGAGTTGAAACCTATTATTTTAAACATTTAAGGGTTAGCAGGAATTTTTTACTCCTTTGCCGTATTATATTGTGTGTTTCTGGGGCTAAAACGCATTGTTTTATACGTTTAAGGGTGAAACACAAAAGTTTATATGTTTCAGGCACTGTTTTCTGCATACTATGATTTGAGAGTAGAAATGGTGAAAGAGTTTAACTGTATTAACACTTGGAAGAAAAGTGAAGTTTGTCGGGTGCCAAAGATATATGAGGTGACTCCTAGACCAACTCCAGGTAAAGTAAGTATTTTTTCAGATGGCTACATTTTATGCGTTAGAGCTTAGGGGGATTTTTTTAATCTTTTGCTGCTTTATATTATGCGTTTTAAGGGAGATGAAATGCATTATTTTACGCGTTTAAGGATTAGAAGGAATTTTTTTACTCCGTTTCCGCATTATATTATGTGTTTGTGGGGCTGAAACGCATTATTTTATGCGTTTAAGGGTGAACCGCAAAAATTTATACATTTCAGGCACTGTTTTGTGTAGACTATGAATTGAGAGTATAAATGGTGAAAGAATTTAACCGGATTAACGCTTGGAAGAAAAGGGGAATTTCTCGGGTGACAGTTATGTATAAGGTGACTCTTAGACCAACTCGAGGGAAAGTAGGTATTTTTTTAGATGAATACATTTTATGCTTTAGAGCTTAGGAGGATTTTTTTAATTGTTTGCTGCTATATATTATGCACTTTAGGGGAGATGAAATGTATTATTTTATGCATTTAAGGCTTAGGAGGAAATTTTTACGCCCTAGCCGCATTATACTGTGCGTTTCTGAGGCTGAAACGAATTATTTTATACGTTTAAGGGTAAACCGCAAAAGTTTATACGTTTCAGGCACTGTTTTCTACAGACGATGAACTGAGAGTAGAAATGGTGAAAGAGTTTAACGGGATTAACACTTGGAAGAAAAGGGTGATTTTTCGGGTGTCAGTTATGAATGACGTGACTCTAGGCAAAGTAAGTATTTTTTTCAGATGGCTTCATTTTATGCGTCAGAGCATAGGGAGATTCTTTTCAATATTTTTCCGCTTTATATTAAGCACTTTAGGGAAGATGAAACGTATTATTTTATGCATTTAAGGGTCAGCAGGAATTTTTTACTCCTTTACCGCATTATATTATGCGTGTCTGGGGCTGAAACGCATTATTTTATGCGTTTAAGGGTGAACCGCAAAAGTTTAAACGTTTTAGGCACTGTTTTCTGTAGAAAATGAACTGAGAGTAGAAATGGTGAAAGATTTTAACTGGATTAACACTTGGAAGAAAAGAGTGATTTTTCGGGTGCCAGTTATGAATGACGTGACTCTAGGCAAAGTAAGTATTTTTTTCAGATGGCTGCATTTTATGCGTCAGAGCTTAAGGGGATTTTTTAAATCTTTTGCACTTTATATTATGCGCTTTAGGGGATATGGAACACATTATTTTATGCGTTTAAGGATCAAGGGGAATTTTTTGCTCCTTTGCCGCATTATATTGTGAGTTTCTAGGGCTGAAACACATTATTTTATGCGTTTAAGGGTGAACCGCAAAGGTTTATACGTTTCAAGCACTCTTTTCTGCAGACTATGGACTTAGAGTAGAAATGGTGAAAGAGTTTAACTGGATTAACACTTGGAAGAAAAGGAAAATTTCTCGGGTGTGAGTGAGGTATGAGGTGACTCCTAAACCAACCTCATGGAAAGTAGGTATTTTTTCAGATAGCTACATTTTATGCGCCAAAGCATAGGGGGATTTTTTTAATCTTTTTTTGCTTTATGTTATATACTTTAGGGGAGATGAAACGTATTATTTTATGTGTTTAAGGGTCAGCAGGAATTTTTTATTCCTTTACCGCAATATATTGTGTGTTTCTAGGGCTGAAACACATTATTTTACGTGTTTAAGGTGAACCGCAAAAGTTTATACGTTTCAGACATTGTTTTCTACATACTATAAGCTGAGAATAGAAATGATGAAAAAGTTTAACTAGATTAACACTTGAAAGAAAAGGGTAATTTCTCGGGTGCCAATCATGTAGGAGGTGACTCTTAGACTTACTCAAAGGAAAGTAAGTATTTTTTCAGATGATTGCATTTTATGTGTCACAGCTTAAGGAGATATTTTAAAACTTTTGCTGCTTTATATTATGCGCTTTAGAGGAGATGAAACTCATTATTTTATGCATTTAAGCATCAGGGGGAATTTTTCACTCCTTTGCCACAATATATTATGCGTTTCTGGGGCTTAAACACATTATTTTAGGTGTTTAAGGGTGAACTGCAAAAGTTTATACGTTTCAGACACTGTTTTCTAGATACTATGAATTGAGAGTAGAAATGGTGAAAGAAACCGGATTAACACTTGGAAGAAAAGGGAAATTTCTCGGGTGCCAGTGATGTATGAGGTTGCTTTTAGACCAACTCTAAGGAAAGTAAGTATTTTTTCAGATGGCTACATTTTATGCAGTAGAGCTTAGGGGAATTTTTTTAATCTTTTGCCGCTTTATATTATGCACTTTAGGGGAGTTGAAACGTATTATTTTATGCACTTAAGGGTTAGCAGGAATTTTTTACTCCGTTGCCGCATTATATTGTGTATTTTTGGGGCTGAAACGCACTATTTTATACGTTTAAGGGTGAACTGCAAAAGTTTATACGTATTATTTTATATTATGCACTATTTTCTGCAGACTATGATTTAAGAGTAGAAATGGTGTAAGAATTTAACTGGATTAACACTTGGAAGAAAAGGGAAATTTGTCGGGTGACAGTTATGTATAAGGTGACTCTTAGACCAATTTCAGGGAAAGTCAGTGTTTTTTCAAATGGCTGCATTTTATGCGTCAGAGCTTAGGCGAATTTTTTTAATCTTTTGCTGCTTTATATTATGCGCTTAAGGGGAGATGAAACGCATTATTTTATGCGTTTAAGGGTCAGGGGGAATTTTTTACTCCTTTACTGCATTATATTGTGCGTTTCGAGGGCTGAAACACATTATTTTATGCGTTTAAGGGTGAACCGCAAAAGTTTATACGTTTTAGACACTATTTTCTGCAGACTATGAACTGAGAGTAGAAATGGTGAAAGAGTTTATCTAGATTAACACTTGGAAGAAAAGGAAAATTTCTCGGGTGTCAGTGATGTATGAGGTGACTCCTATACCAACTCTAGGGAGAGTAAGTATTTTTTCAGATGGCTACATTTTTGCGTCAGAGCTTAGGGGAATTTTTTAAATCTTCTACTGCTTTATATTATACACTTTAGGGAAGATGAAACGCATTATTTTATGCGTTTAAGGATCAGGGGGAATCTTTTATTCCGTTGCCGCATTATATTGTGTGTTTCTAGGGCTGAAACGCATTATTTTATGCCTTTAAGGGTGAACCGCAAAAGTTTATACCTTTCAGGCACTGTTTTCTGCAGACTATGAACTGAGAGTAGAAATGGTGAAAGAATTTAACCGGATTAACACTTGGAAGAAAAGAGAAATTTCTCCGGTGCCAGTGATGTATGAGGTGACTCCTAAACCAACTCCATGGAAAGTAAGTATTTTTTCATATGGCTGCATTTTATGCGTCAGAGCTTAGGGGAATTTTTTTAATCTTTTACTGCTTTATATTATGCGCTTTAAGGGAGATGAAACGCATTATTTTATGCGTTTATGGATCAGGGGGAATTGTTTACTCCGTTGCTGCATTATATTGTGCGTTTTTGGGGCTGAAACGCATTATTTTATACGTTTAAGGGTGAACCGCAAATGTTTATACGTTTCAGGAACTGTTCCGTGCAGACTATGAACTGAGAGTCGAAATGGTGAAAGAATTTAACCGAATTAACTCTTGGAAGAAAAGGGAAATTTCTCCGGTGCAAGTGATGTATGAGGTGACTCTTAGACCAACTCTATGGAAAGTAAGTATTTTTTTAGATGGCTGCATTTTTTGTGTCAGAGCTTACGAGGATTTTTTAATCTTTTGCTGCTTTATATTATGCGCTTTTAGGGAGATGAAACACATTATTTTATGTGTTTAAGGGTCAGGGGTTTTTTACTCCTTTGTCGCATTATATTATGCGTTTCTAGAGCTGAAACCCATTATTTTATGCGTTTAAGGGTGAACCGCAAAAGTTTATACTTTTCAGGCTCTGTTTTCTGCAAACTATGAATTGAGAGTAGAAATGGTGAAAGAGTTTAACCGGATTAACACTTCGAAGAAAATGGAAATTTCTGGAGTGTCAGTGATGTATGAGGTGACTTTTTGACCAACTCCAGGGAAAGTAAGTATTTTTTCGTATGACTGCATTTTATGCGTCAGAGCTTTGAGTGATTTTTTAAATCTTTTGCCGCTTTATATTATGCGCCTTAGGGGTGATAAAATGCATTATTTTATGCGTTTAATGGTTAACGGAAATCTTTTACTCCTTTACCGCATTATATTGTTCGTTTCTGGGGCTGAAATGCATTATTTTATGCATTTAAGGGTGAACCGCAAAATTTTATGCCTTTGAGGCACTGTTTCACGCTATTTTGATAAATACTTTTCATCCAACCCCATTTACATATATATATTTTTTTGAACACCAATTTCGTAAAACAACCTCTAAATCAACATTATCATTAGGGTGAAATTCAAATTGTTTTCTCATTGATTCTCTCTTTACATAAATTTCAATCATATCTTCATCAAAACAAACTTCTCCAACTACATCTATCTTTTCTTCAAGATCATTTTCACTATCACTGCTCACTCGGTCGTTGTTTAAACCATGATACTTAATATCATCATCATATTTTGTTTCACTCTCAAAACCATCATAGATGATGTTTTTATCATTTTTATAGTGTTTCCTACAATTTGAATCTTACATACATTATTAATGTCTACATTCTTAATCTTAATTTCACTGCTCTCAGTGTTAGTCTCTACTTGCTTCTCTATATTCTTAGTTTTACCTCTTAAATTTAGTTTCAATCCTGCAATTTTCGTGTCATTTCCTACTCATATTCTTAATCACATTCTCAATATTCTTGCGAGTCATATTAACTCTCAATTGTAGTTGAATATTTACTTACATATAGGTGAATATATACATAATTAGCATTTATCTTAAATATTTTAAAAATATCAAAATCAGTTTTCAAATTGTTCAAATCTATAATACGAATTTTATTGAATTCCTCATTTTACTCAATAATACCCATATTATTATATTCAAGTTCCATATATGACTTTTGAAATATTACACCTATGTTTATATTATAAAAAAAATTCAATTAAAAAATAATAAAAACATATAAATGGTTCAATTGAGAATTTAAATAATAAATTATCTGAAAAAAAAAGTAAACAAAAAATACATGTAAACTCAACAAAAATGAAAACATAGCAAAAATACAAAAAAATGTTTACCTTTTCCAAAGATAAAAATAAAATAAAAAAGATGTCTGTAAAAATAAAATTAGTCTACATGAAAAGAAAGAAAAAATAATTTCATGCATATGAAGCTTGTTGAAGACAAAATAAAATCTTAATTTTAATTTTAAATTGAAATTGTTAAAAATTTTAAATTATTTATATTTAATCAAGATCTTTAATTTTATGTTCACAATAAATTTTAATGTCATAGAAATAATATTATTTAACAAAAAATTATATAATAGTAAAAAAAACATAAATATTATACGTAATTTCGGTAAAATAAAAAGAGTGTAATGTATCCTAAATTTTGTTATTATGACTGTAGCGAGCTATAACCCTTGGTTGATGAGTTTTATATAGAAATATAATATAGATAATACAAATGTCTAAGTATTTAAATAGAATTATTTATTTAATAAAATCACGATTAACCCTCAATGATTCTGTTCTTCTTTCTTTTTATGGCTCTGCAACACTTTTGGTAGACATGGTGATTCAAAAGAATTGTGTGAATTTTTTAATTCATAAGTTATGGCAGCTTTTTGGTATCCACCTAACATTGTTGAAATATTCTTGGGAACCCATGTTCATGCACTCATGCTACATACGCCAAGATAAGGATTGCCACCAGAGTCGACCATATAGCATGAAATTTATTATTTTTATTTTTTTTATTAAAAATAACAAGATAAGGATTCTTTTGATTTATTAAGATATTCATGTATTTAAATTGATGGGCTTTTTAATTATCTGTAATGATATAGAATAAAAAATAAAAAATATATTTTACTAAAATTATAGTATTTAATATTATTAATAAAATTTTACTAATTCTATAATTTTTAATAAAATTTTACTATATATAAACTTTATTATGTATTATGGAATACATATTAAAAAATCGTTATTTGATAATTGAAGAGTAAAGATATCATGTATTTTAATTGATCAGTTTATATATATAATGATTTATAATAAAATATATATTATTTTTTAATTTATAATATTTAATATTATAATATATTAAATTTTATGATTTTCAATAGTTTATATCTTATATAAATTTTTATCATATATCATTGAGAAATTATTAAAAAATCTTTAATTGATAATTGAAAAGTAAGTTATTTTTTTTCAAGTTTAAAAGTTATTATAAGTAGAATAAAAGAGGTAATTTTTTTTCCAAATTAAATCACTATAAGAAATGCCGTATACTATATAGTTTGGCATTAAATTAATATTTATTGGTATAACTTTTATAATAGAAATTAAATTATTAATATAAATATTATGAATCTGAACATACGTTATATCATATTAATATTTATATTGATATAAAAATTAATATATATATATATATATATATATATTACAATATATTATAAAAATATTATAAATTTACTAATTTTAGATATTTTAAATTATTTCTAAAAGTTGAGGTTAACAAAATTGTATATTATATTAATAATTTACCTTTTTAGAAAAATATTATATCAACGATTGTAAATGTCTAATAAATTTTTGTGTTAATAAATGATAATTTTTAAAGAAAATTATAATATTAAATTTTATTGATGGAAGTATATTGATCAGTTATACCCTTTATAGCATTGCCTTCGACCAAATTTGAATAATTTCCTTTTTTATTATTTGACCTAATTATTTAAATCGTCATTGTGTTATTTGAATTTTAATAACTTATGTTCTCTAAAACTATATAAATTTCTAACAATTAATGTATTTGTCTTAATTTCGAATTAATTGTCTTCTAAATTTCTAACCTTATGTAGATCATTAATATTTTCTGAGTTACTCAAAAAAATAAGAAGTGTAAATATTAATAAATATAATTATTGTTAATAATTTTTTTAAAAAAAATTATTTTTTATTTTTTTATTTATTACAATTTATAAATATAAGTGTATATAATAAAATAATTAATATCTTTTAAAAATTAAAATAAACAGATAAATAATAAGAAAAATTTTATTCTATTTCTAAACTGATGGAGTACAATTTATAAATTATGCTTTTGATTGATAAATGGTTAATGGATAAGGTGGTTTCGGACGCGGATATTCACATGAAATATGAGGACGTGATAATTTGGCGTAATCGCTTTCAAAAGGAAACACGTAGACGCTATCTAATTACAAAAATATTTTAATTTAATATATTCTTATTCTCACCGACTTCAAAGGTTATATCCGTTTTGGTAGGAGGAATACACGGAGAAAACAATTAATTTAGAAACAAATCACTTCTTCAATCTTTAATTCTCACATGGTTGGTTCTATAACTATTAATTTATACTTCATCTTATGGTTTACACAAACAAAACATGTTTAATTTGCTTTGATACATTTCACTTAAAAGAAAATTACAATTGATATATACATTCATTTGATGCTGGCCATGCTTGTTATCATAACATCATCGTCACACTTGTCTTGTTTTTGGGTGTTTTCATTGAGAAAGCATGTTCGTTAAGGAAATAACGACATGGATGACACGTATGCGTTGAATGTTGAAATTTTATAATAAGATGAAACTGGCCAACTCCATTGCAATGTTGCACCACGTGTCGTTAATAGATTATCAATATATGATTTCATCAACGATTCAATGCTAAATACTATATGAGATCACAACAACAAAACCCGGTAAGCATCTCTTAAGGAAATTTTTATTTTAGTCTTTGAAATTGTGCATGTGGGATAAATTAGTTTTTTAGGTTATTAAAATTGTACGTTAATGTTTAAGATTTCTAGCTTTTTAAAAAATTTGTTAAATTATGATTATAACGTAATGATATGTTATCTTAAATGTCATGCAAGACTTTACTATAAGCATAACCCTTAATATTTAATTTTAGTATGATTTAGTTATATTTTTTTATAAGGAAATTTTAATAAATTACAAGAGTTAATAAAATTAGTTGATTTTCTTGATGTTTTAAAAATATTATAACATCAATTTTATTCTCATTTTATATTTTTAACTCTAATTTTACTATCAAAATTTATTCTTATTAGTTTTGATTTAAGATTTCAACAACCTTAACTGTTCATAATTTTTTTTCAAAAATAATAAATACTTCATAAAAATTATAAAATACCATATAAAAATGACCACTAAAACTTTATAAAAATACCTTAAAAAGTATATCTGATAAAATAGCATATTTATATGGATCACACATATTAGAGTCCTATAGCTTTGGATAACACAAATGACAGTCCTAGACTTGGTAGAAGTTTAAGATTTAACTAGCCATAAAAATATTAAATAGGGCAAGTTTAAGTTAGATATAGTTACATATAATTTATCAAAAATGTGTACTTGTGATAAGGCCTCATGGGGTGTAACGGCAGGTTAGAATGGGCTTGGAAACCCATGGTATTTTGTTTCGGCCCATTTTTTTTTTTTCACTTTTTTGTATTTATTTATTTTATTTTTTTAACATATATTCTGTAAATTAATTTACTTTACAGAATTTATTTAAATCATTTTAAATTTTATCTATTGATATCCAATCCATATTCTGTTAACTAATTTATAGAATAAATTTCTATATATTTCATAAACTAATTTACATAATATATATTTATATATTTTGTAAATTAATTTACAAAATATATTTATTTAAAAAAATAAAATTGTTTTCATCTTTGCATGTTCATGGGTGTAAAATAGATAGACAGGTTTTCAGGTGAAATTTGTTGGGTTTTAATTCAATCATTATCCAATTCCATTCATTGGTTTTTTCTTTTTTAAATGTAAAGAGTTCTTTTTTCATCCCCGAATTACTTCTGCACCTCCTTTATGCCGAAACGACTAAATCGTTCTTAAAAATATATTTTTTTATTGGCATAAAATTATTTTTAAAATATTATTAATATATTTCAGAATTTATTAATAACATTTTTAAAAATATATTTATATAAAATTATTAATACATTCCAAAAATATATTTTTAAAATGTCATTCATAAATTTTAAAAATGTGTGTCTGAAAGATTATAAATGTATTTCAGAAATATATTAATAATATTTTCAAAATGTATTTATGGTTGAATTAAATTTATGAACAGAAAAAAAAATGTCCATTGCCTTAAGAATATTTTGGATATAATTTTTTTTTTAAATGAAAAAAGTAAAAAGAATGGGCGAAAAGAAACCCCAAGATGTATGGGTTTTACTTTTTGTACCCCTTAAATTTTTTGGAGATTTTTTATTTCAATTTTTCTCTTAACATCTTGTTCCGGAAAAAAATATTAGTTTCCCAAGTAAATTTATTATCCGTCAGCTTGCGTTCCTATCCTGCAAGCAACACCTTTGTTCTGCGAGCAACACTCTCCATCAGCTTAGTATCTAATTTCTAATTGGTATGCATTTGGGTAGGCTAGATACAAGGTCTTAGATTTGCATTTCGTTGTTCTTTGTTCGTGCCGAGGAAAAAATGATTCATAAGTTAACATTCCGCAAATTAGTTAACTTATACAAACCGGAAACTAATTTACGGAATGCACAAGATGTATTACACAAATTAGTTTACGGAATTAGCAAATTAATTTACGGAAACATTTCAAAGTTCCGCAAATTAATTTGCGAAGTACATTACTGGATTAGATGATTCGTCTTCTCCGACGCTTGGATGTTTTTCCGACGCTTTTCTAAGACTACTTTCCTCAATTCCTCCACCTGCCAACACAAGAAACCCAACTTACATTCAATAACAATGGTGAAAAAAAAAAACAATGGTTGAAGAAAGAAAGAAAGATGTAGAAAGATGCTGGAATGTTGTAGTGATGGAGGTATTTGAGTCTTTTCATATACAAAAGGTGCAAAAAGAAAGTTGTAGGGTGAAAAAAAGCAATCCTCAAGATGTTTTAGTATAAAATAGATGGACATGCTTTTGGGTTGAATCCATTGGGCTTTAGTTTAATCATTGTCCAATTCTATGCCTGTCGGATCGTATTTGCAATTCAGTTTGTTGGGCTTGACCAACTTTTAGATCTATTTATCAATTATCAAATCTATTTTTCTGGGCCGAAGAAAATTATTTTTTATTTTATTATTTAAATGTATGGCATCCTCATATTCAAATAATTCTTTATCTCTGTAGAATTATTATATGCACTTCAAAATAAAAGTATCTACCATACAAAATCAAGTATTGATTCAAGTTAAGAAAGGGTTCTATGGAGGAAAAAAACTTAAAATTTTAGTAATTTGAAATGGTATTTTTTTTTCTAGATAATAGATATTTTTTGCTATTTAATATGGCAATATCTATAGTATAGATATAGTAAGACTAGCTTTTTTAATATTTATTTTTTTATGCACAATATTTGAAAATGAAATCTTATTTAAAAAGAATTAAATCTATACCATCTAAATTATTAACCATCCATTAATATATTAAAAGGGCATCTATATATTTTTTAAAGGTTTAATCAAGTTTGTAATCTCTTATTTTACGTTCAATTTTGATTTTAATCTTTACTATTTTTTATAATTTTGATTCTTTCCATTAGAATTTTATATTAATTATAATTTGAAAAATGTTAATATGTATAATTTGATTTGTGAATGTACTTATTTGCTCACAATTTAATCTTTTAAGAGACTATTTAATTTAAAAAAACAACAAATTATACATTTTCATCCTTGAATATGTTAATATTTTATTTAAATATTTATATTTTATGATGAAATAACTAAAATATAAAAAAATTAATATCAAATTATGCATATTAAAACCTTTTGAAAACTAAAAGTATATAGGATGAAAATTTTAAGAGTTAAATTATATATTTATTTAAACAACATCATTATTTAATAAAAAAATTAAAAATTATAATTATAATTAATAATCTATAAAATAAAGGAACAAAACTATAAAAAAAATAGTAAACATTAACAATAAAAATTAAAAAAATTTATTAAACTTTTTCCAAATATGTTACTTTAAAACTTCAAGGACGGCTTCAATTTCATGCAAAATGTTTCTTAACCATTTCAGTATTTTTTGATAGCGTAGCTTAACTTTTACCAAGCCCATCATTTTGTATTATATAGTATTGGCGAACCTGAATAATTGATAAAGCCTAAGCAAAAGAGCCATTAGATTAGTGTAATTGGTGCTGGCATACACCAAAAAACAAATGGTGGTGCCATCTAAGCATTCACGTCATTCTCTTAATTGTTAAATATATTTTGTCGTTAGATAGAATAACGATACATATCATATGAGATTAAAATAAGAATTAAAAAGAATATCATCATGAGCATGATAACTTTTCTATATTATTATTCAGTCAATATGGCATATAAATAATAAAATCATCTTTATAAAGAAATATTAACAATGATAGTGGTAATATGAGAAAATAATAATAATAATAATGTTGATTGAAATAATAATATTGATAATGATGTTGTAATAAATATGGTAACGATTACATCAATAAAAATAAAACAGCAATGTGAAATTGATATAGAAAATAAATGGTAGCAACACAGAAGAACATAGGAAAGATAGCTATGCAGTGTAAAGAAAAAACTTATCTATCCTATCATACTTCTTCCTAATCCAACTTCTCTCTCAAGATAAATTTTAAACTAAAGAATAAAATAATTGAACTTATTCTATTCTATTGGTTATCCAAACAATAAATTAAAAAATATAATAAAATAACACCTTTATCTTAATCCATCCTTAAATAAACATGTAAGGATCAATCCACCTTGTTTCTATTGGAGCAATGATTGGATAGTGTGAGGTGGCTACCCACTGCTTCTTATCTTGTTTAATAAACAACTATTATGATTTAATTCATTATTTAATTATATTTTTATTTTTCATTTATCAATATGTCAAACATTTTTAATTTAACTATTATTTTATTAGTTTTTATTTAATTTTTAACTATTTTTTTTTTTACTTTCAATTAGATTATCCAGGTATAACTGTTAAAATAAATTAGTTTATCAAATATAAATAAAAAATTTCATCAAACTTTTGAAAGCTACCAAACATTTTCATACACAGATATTGAAAAAACTGTTGAACACATTTTCCTTTTGTAACAAGTGGCATACATAAAACGAACAGCAGGATTAGCAAAGAATCTATGAACAACGAAGGTGACAGGCTCAGTTCAGACAAAAGCAATGGTGACATTGGCTATGCCTTCTTGATCGAAATCATCGTCTTCAATTCATTATTCTATTCACAACCCAATAACAATAATCAATACCTTCTACCTCTAATCTCTTCTATTGTTATTATTAATGCTTCCAAAAATGCCGCGATTACACTTAACCACACTCTCTTTCTTCGCTTCCAAACCCTCATCATTTTTTCTTTTCTCCCCTGTTTCCGTTTCAATTTCTAAAGCAATTCATAACCCTACCAGGGTCAAATCGCAAATGGGTTCTTTCTCTACTTCCTCTTCCTCCAAGCTCTTGTTCCGTCAGCTTTTCGAGAAGGAATCATCCACCTACACTTACCTTCTCGCCGATGCCTCACACCCACAAAAGCCAGCACTTGTAAGACTCTTTGGAATTCGCCTCTTGTGTTGAAACTTGGGTGAAAGCCAATAAAAATTTAAATTGGATTGGATTTTGGATTTTTTCTTCTGTTTTGGTGATTAATTGATTTTTTTAATTTAAATTTTAGTTGATTGACCCGGTGGATAAGACGGTGGATAGAGACTTGTCAGTTGTACAACAATTGGGGTTGAATCTTGTATATGCTATGAACACACATTTACATGCTGATCATGTCACTGGGACTGGCCTCATCAAGGTTTGCACCTTCTTAATTATTCTTACATTTTCCATGGTTTTTTCAGTTTGTAAATATTTGTGAAAATGTTTTCTCCAATTTAATTTAAGCCTAGTTTTGATGAACTTCTTAATAAGCACTTATTGGAGAAGAAACTAAGGAGGCAAATTTCTTTTATCAACTTATGCACGTCAACTTTTGAAAAATTTGAATTAAAAAGTTTCTAAATAAGTTAATGTTCATAAATTGATTTTAACTTATGGCAGAAGTTTGGTTTATTTTATCTTCTTATTTTCTTCTCAAAGTACTTTTAGACAGTTCATCTTAACTTGGCCTTAATCTAAAGTATATTGTGATCTTAACGTGCTAGAATATACTAGGGTAAATACACCCCTACACGGTTCATTTTAGAGAAGTCTTTTCCAATATTTGTAATTACTTTGCTGTTGTGGTAACGTGGTGTGTTTGTATTATCCACTTATTTTATGTAGAGCAAAGTTCCTGATGTCAAATCTGTTATTTCAAAAGCAAGTGGTGCAACGGCAGATCTTTATGTGGAGCCGGGTGATAAAATCCCTTTTGGGAATCTGTTTCTTGAGGTAAGTCTGCAGCTGCATGCGTAGTTTGATGTTTTTGAAAATTTCGTTAACTAATGCCTGGTGATCAGTGTTATAAATTGTTTTCTGGAGTTGTTTCATAATGATGGAATTATCAAAGATACTTTACATTTCATTAGGTTTTAGATGAGGGAATGAGAGGTTCTATATATTATGCTTGGAATGTCTATTTCTTTATAGTGTTTGATATACTTGAACGCAGAGTCTACAAAACTCTCAAATTAGGAAGACTGATAAAATATAATTAGATGCTGGTACAGCTTCTAGTATTACAACATCATTTGAGATGCGACTAGCGGTATTTCTAGACAATCAGAACTCTGATTGGTCAAGCAGATGGATAGGTCATTGATGTGTCTTTCATTGCAGCTTGAACTTAAACTAAATTGTAATAGTGTTGAGCTTGCATTTGACTGTAATCTTCCACAGAAAAATGGAACAGTTCGAACTAGCAACTCGAGGAATTTCACCTTGTTTTTTTATTATGGAGGAAATACAGATATGTCTCTCTTAGTGGTCCTGACTCCTCATATACTTGGGATATTAAAAAAGAAAGATCTAGACAAAAAAGCTTGCTGTCCCTATTTTAGTGTTCTTCTGTTTCAATTATCAAGCATCATTGCTCTTTTCACTTATTTATTTGTCATATGGATCTTATTTTCTTGTGCATGCGTGTGGCTGGCTCATGTCATGGTTTATTCTTTATTAAAACTATCTACTCTCTTATTATGTCTTTGTTGCTGCAGGTTCGTGCCACTCCTGGTCATACCTTGGGGTGCATCACCTATGTAACTGGAGATGCGCCTGATCAACCTCAACCGAGGATGGCATTCACGGGAGATGCCCTATTAATACGGGGATGTGGAAGGACAGACTTTCAGGTATATGCTATTTTCCAGTTTTCTTTAGTTATGCATTTCAAGGGTGTTCAAAGTTTTATCTGAACAGAGGATATGTACGTCAATTTTATTGTATGATAATGGGGTTGGGTTTTGGTCCACTGGCTATTTCCCAATATCATCCTAAAATCATTCATTGGTATCTAATTCCCCATTAATTATTATGCAGGGTGGGAATTCAGAGCAACTTTACAAATCAGTCCATTCACAGGCATGAACTTGACTGTAATTCTGTATTATGTTAAACGAAAACTTACAAACGTAGACTAAGAACTAAAACAGATCAGATATTTCTGAGTTATTAATTTTGGCTATTAATACTTAATCACTCACTTTTTTTTTGGAAACAGATTTTTACACTGCCCAAGGATACTTTAATCTATCCAGCTCATGACTACAGAGGATTCACTGTAAGGATCATCTTGATATTTTTGCTTGCCAAATTTGTTGCAAGTTGCTTATAATTACCGATTTCAGGTAAGTACTGTTGGAGAGGAGATGCAATACAATCCACGGCTAACAAAAGATGAGGTAATGTTTGATGATATCCTTATTTTATGAGCTCAACCCACTAATTGAAACTTAAGGTGGTTAATTATGAGAAAAGACTCTTTTGGAGACTGTAACGAGAGATTATACACATGATTGTGATTTATAGTGCTTAAAATAGAATCCAGACAGCTGATGGGCCATCATCAGTAATATCTAAGCTCTTGACAAATAGAATAGAAAGAACATTCCATTGCTTCTGAATAGATATATAGATAGAGCTTGGTTCTATTCATGAGCAAATCTGTACATACTATACAATATACATGTAATAGGTACCTAATTGACAATTTCTCAGCATTGTTAAGAGAGTAATGGATTTAGTATTACATTGCCTATTTTGTTAAATACGTTAATGATCCTTTTTTATTCCTGCAATGAGTTTGTAAAAGCAAACCTCTTAATTATGATGAGAGAATTTGGAATTATAACATTTAGCTAAAAAAGGTTTGAACATGTAAATTCCATTTATATTCTACTGCTGGTTTGCTCCAACTAATGTGGTATCTAACTGAAAATGTTGGTCCTTTCTTTTCCAGGAGACGTTCAAGAACATCATGGCAAGTAAGTGCTAGCAAAATTTTATAAAAGCTTAGTCATACTTATTTTTTTACATGCATTATTGCAAATACAACTGTTAATGGTACCTTTGATTTGTGCAACAGATCTTAACTTGCCATATCCTAAAATGATTGACATAGCTGTCCCAGCAAATATGGTTTGCGGAATTCAATCCAAAACAAGCTGAGACTTTATATTCATAAGCCTTATGTGGGAGTTACACACTGATGTTATTTAAGACCAAGACCCTGACAAAAAAATAAAATAACACGAAGCCCCTGCTTGCAAAAGGAGAAAAAAAATGTAATTGCCCTTTTGAGTTGAAGAGAAAAATGAAAATTGTTGTAAAAAAAATAAAATGATATTTGTGGGCTCAATATGATCTATAATTATTTTGATTATGATTTGTTTTGTTCTATTTCATTATTGTTGTTAAAGCTTCTTAATGTTTGTTTGGAAACACATTATTTTAAAAACATAATTAGTTATTTTTTAAAAATTCTCTCAAAGCTGAAAAGTGAGCAAATTTTCTAAAATAAGCTGAATTAAAGAAGTACTAATTTTGATAATTAACCAGGGAAAATCACAGTTGCTCGAAATAAGGGACCATAGAGATCTAAGTTTAAAATGGAAGTTGTTGGAACGTAAATGGTGCTTTCATTAGTCATCTCTTTTGGAGAAGGTTTCATTTTTGCTGCTGACTTTATTGAACAATTATTGAACAATAAACCAAAACAGAAGTATTATCATGAGTTTAATTTTTTCAATGTATGTGCAATGATACATAATAAAAAATAAAAAATAGTAATTTTTTATAACTATATGTTTAATGTTATTAATTATTAAATTTTATAATTTTTAATAAAAATTTATTATCTATAGATTTCTATTATATATCTTTGGATATATATTGAAAATAGCAATAAAATAATACAAAAATTATAATTTTTAATTATATAAAATTAATTATTGGATACAATGTAATTTATTTTATATTGTTAGTATATTTTTATTAAATTTTATTTTTATAACAAATTTACATAAGTGATTCTTTAAAATTATACATATTATCATATTACTCTTAAAAGTTTTGGTCATCAAATAAATTTATCAAATGTTTAAAATATTATAGTCTTAATTCAAAACAAAAATTTATCTCCAAATTTTTCGGTACAAATTTAAGATGGTATCATAGTTATCTTTATAAAGAATAAAATAATGATATAATTTCTTTTGAGGAATCAATTTATTAACAAATTAAATATTTAAAAATTTTAATTTGATAATAATTTTTGGAGGAATTAATACTTAACATTTTAGAGTTTATTTAAATACTAATTTGATAGTTAAAGTTTTTAAAGACTTAAATTAAACATCATTGTTTAGTCCTCAAAATTTTATCTTCAAATTATCTTTTAAAATATAACATGTTACCGTATTTGTTCATATATAAAAATAAAATATTAATTTCAAATTTTTTTATAGATAATTTGATAAAAATTTAAACACTAAAATATTTTTTAATCTAAATTACAAACACCTTTACCAGAGCAGATACTTCGAATCAGGAACATTCACACGGAGAAGAGGATGATTAATGTTTGGTTATCATGATTTGCAAGACTTGTTTGTTAATGAATGCGTGAAAACGACATAATTAAATAAAAACTGGAAACTCAACTGTAACCTTCAATCATTGCTGTTTTTTTTTCTTAAAAAAAAAATTCACAATATTCTTTGTTTGATAAAATGAATTGTATAAATATTTTTTTATTTTTTTCTAAACTATACTATTCTTCATTAAAGATAATCTTGATGAAATGAAGAACATATAAAGTGTAAGTTTAAAACCTTTTTTAAAGTGGCGAATTTTAGCATATTCTATGTGATTTCTAAAGTAATTTTATCATATTTTTAATAAAAATATTTTTATTAATATTTTAATGAGTGTTTTTTTTATTAATTTTATCATTTTTTAATCTTATACCCCACAGCTATTTTGAGTTTGGATAAATTCAATAAGTAAGTGGAAAGTTACTTAAAAAGAAAAACTCTTTTAATATCCATATTTCCCCATTACAATACTCGAACCCAAGATGTTGCTTAATGCTTAAGTAAATTCCTTGACGCCGAACCATACGCGCATTCTAGTGACGCTAGAAAGTTATGAAAGAAATTGTAAATAAATAGTTATTTTCATTCTTAAAAGATTAGAGATCAATTATAATAATTTTTTTAGGATAAATTTATTATTTTTATTCTTTTAAAATAATCATTAATTATTTAATTTTTAAAATAAATAGTTAGTAATTTTGATTCTTAAAAATAAAAAATAAATTATCATTTTAATTTTTATAAAAAAATAAACCAATATGACTATTAATTCAAAAATATTATCAAACGGTTACAATTTATTATTTAGTTCTGGAAAATGAAAATAAATACCTTTAAAAAATTAATTGAAAAAATTATAAGTGAAAAATTTGCATAAAAAAATATCATTAATGTATCTAACCGTGATTTCTAATGTAAAAGTATTTTATAAATAGAAGTTTTAATCTTTGACTTTTATCATATATCATAAGTACATAATAGATAACTCCTTTTTTTAAACGATTTTTTCAAATGTATTGGTTGAATGATTCAAAACATTTTTTAAAAATTACATTAAAAATTAATTTATTTTCGTTCCCTCTTCATACTCTTTACTCTCTGAGAATGAGATAAGGGATGCATTATTTGTAATCCTTGAATTGGATTCACGGAAAATGCCATTTCTATCCACACAAAAATCTCTATTTAAATTTTTTAAAAAAATAAAGGAAAGAAAATTCTTAATTAATTCTCATTTCACTTTTTACCTCTATGCTCTCGATTTGTTTTACACCATCCATGAATCAAATATTATGATCACATGAGAAATTTTTGGATGTATTAAGTTTATTAGGTAAATTATGTACCATTCATTTAGATTTTGATAACATAATTTTTTTAACTAATTAAATCTAAAATGCACCACATCACCTTGCAAATCATACAAGTATAACACTATTTAACTGCACAGTATTGTGTATGGTATTTATTTTTCTCTCACCACAGTCCAACAACTCCTCTGTATCTATCTCAACACTTACAGGATTAATAAATAAAAGAAAAATATTATTATATATTTAAATTAAATTGAATAGAATAAAAAAGGAAAATATAATATAAATAATATAAAATAAAATGTTATTAAAATATATAATAATCAAAACTAACTAATAAATAAGAATATACTGTGACTTAATTGATACTTTTTAAGATAATTACACTAACTCTTCAGCATGTTGGCATGAAAAATCTCATCCATCAACATGTAATTTAATAAATCAACGTTCCAAAACACTTAGTCCATCTATAGTCTATTACAATGTTGGACCATAGAGGAAATAAAGACTAACAAATAAAAAGATAAATTACAGTCATAAATTTTAAGGTTTAATAAATTTTTTATATTTATATTATTTTAATAATTTTTAAACAAATAATATTATTAAAATTTAAAAATATTTATGAAGAATTTGTATAATTAAAAAGATATACAATATTGTATTTTTTATAAAGTAAAAAAGTTTATATAAAATATATAAAAAAAGTGATATGTGTAAAATTTCCTTAGACCTTAAGGAATGTAAATAATTTATCGCAAATGAAATAGTGTCATATTTTCCAACCAAAAAAGTACTGCCATCTGATAAGAACATCACATCCTTTGTCTTAAAGGACTTATGGATTCGGAAGATAAAATATGAAATAATCTAAATACTTATAAATTTATCATAAGCTCCATGCAATCAGAATCACATTTTTTATTTTATCGAAAATAATCAGATTTTTTTTATAAAAAAGTTAGATAATTTTGTTGAATAAATTACAGTAAAAAATAAAAATAAGAAAGAAACAGAAAAAGCTTAACAATTCATATTAAAAAAACACTTAAAACTGAAGACTAAAGTATCATTGAAAAAAAAAAAACATAAAGAAGAGGTTTAGAACGGATTCCTAAACTTGTTGAATGCTTATTTCAATCTTTATGCAAATGGCAGCAGCTGAACATTTAAAACCGTTGTGTGCTCTCAAGGATCGTCAAAGTAAATGCAATTATACAAACTTTTTCTACAATTTTTAATATATGTTTAAGGTTATATAGTAAGAAATTAATAAATAATAAATTTTATAAAAAAAATATAGTATTTAATGTATTCTTATCAATATATTATATTTTGTAATGTTAATAAAATATTATTATATATTTTTAGACATATGTTAAAAAAGTATTTTTTTTTCTAATCCCGAAAACATAGATGATCAGATCATATTATATAATTTTTATAAGGGTCATATGTTAAGTTTTCCATATTAGGAATCGATAGTTGTTATCAAACCAAAATCGATTGACTTAAAGGAAATGTTTAGCTTAATGGCTAAGAAATTATTTTGTGATAACTTGGATTTATATTTTGTGCATAGATATATTAGTAGAATCCTCTAAAAAATTAGTGTGAAGAAGTACTATTTATATAAAAAAAATTAGATAAAGTAAAAAAAAATATAATAAGGATATTATTAGTTGTATTTTAAAAAATAAAAAATATTTAAATTTATTAATTATTTATAAGATTTTAAAAGGTATACCGTTTAAATGAAAACCAAATTTATATTTTTGTCATGTCTTTCTATAAAAAAAAGAAAAACTAAGCTAAAAATTATGTTTAAATTTTTTTAAATAAATTAAAATGGTATTATATGAGGAATATAATATTTTAAAAAAGTAACATATCAACTAGAATGTTTTTTACATGAATAAAGATATGCAAAATTAAAACTTTTCCTATGTAAATACAATAGTTTAGAATAGTATTATTAAACTTCTTATATAATTTTTTCTTAGATTTACCTCTCTAAAAAATTTAATTATTCTTTTTCTTTTAAACATCTTATAACATTATTAAACTAGTAAAAAATTAGATAAAAAAATTTATTTTTTTTATCCACATCTATGATCTAATTTTTGTTAAATCTAAAATGTTGTTTATTTTTAAGTTTTATTGAGTTGAAAGTTATCTTATTTATTGCAAATCTTAAAGATTAAATTCCTGCAAACTAAATGGTGATTCTTTTTTTTTTACCTTATTTGAACCTTCAATTAGACATTAAAATTAAAGATAGTGTTCATTAATTTTGTTTTTAAAAACACTTAGGTAGCCGATCCACATTAAAACCTCTCTCCATAGTGAAATTGCTATATTGCATCTAAGCAAAATATGTGTTTGTATATTCTACGTGGTTCCTACAAGCTTTGCATAATCTAAAATATATGGTAATGAGTTCTCTTTTAGTTAGGTTGATGTATGACATCATATTTCTTACGACTTTCTAAGAAAAAACATTCACTTGGTCGGTACCATCTTAGTCCAGAATCTGTTGTAAAATGTCTCTTTTTTATTATTTGCATCATCCTTCCTAATCAAACCATATGCTGATTTGATAATATAAGCTCCTGTTGCATCAACTTTCCAAATTCAACTGTCTTTTATACCTTGTTGTATCTTCATTAATGAAATAAGATCTTACGAGATAGTTAATTGATCAGTTTCATATCTAAAAAATTCCTTACTCCATCTTAATTTCACTCCAGAGCACCATTTGCCTATTTTGCAACATCTGTTACCTTTGCTTTTTCAAAATATAAGATATTATACAATCTTAGAAAGATGGAAATTAATCTATCTTCTCCTACTCCCACATCTGGCCAAAAAAGATATGTCTTCACTATTTTCCTACCTTTTTTACTCATATGCTTGTCTAATTATGCACTTGTTCCATATTCTTTCTCCAAATGACTATCATATATAATCACCACTTTGAATCCTTCCCTACACTTTCTCCTTACTTTATAACATCATTTCTATACTTCGATTTTAGAATTGTGAACCACACGCTATCACTTTCTGATAAGAGTCTCCATTTCCATTCCCCAGTAAGTCTAAATTAAAAAAACTCACATCTCACATTCCTAAACCCCCACCTCTTTATCTTTGCACACTTGTTCTCATGCCACCAAATACATTTTCCTTTCTTCTTTATACTCTCCCCATAAAAACTATTTAAAAAGAGATTTAAGAGAATATATAATATCTTTAGGAGTTTTGGAAAAGGAAAGAAAGTAGAACAAAAAGGAGTGAAGGAAAAACTTAAGTAATATAATTATTCCACCAAAAGATAACATCTTGCTCTTCTATGCTAAAAGATTTCTCTTTACTTTATCCAAAACCAGCTGCCAAGTTTCACTTCTTTTAAAATTTACACCAATAGGGATCCTCAGGTACTGAAAAGGAATGCTCCCAATCAAAAAATGGGGAATGTAGTCATTGGTTGAGTCCATTGGTTTCGAACATTGATTCTTATGATATGACTTCTTTTGAAAATTAATCTTAAGACCAGAAGTGAGTTCAAACAATTGTAGTACAACCTTCATGATTTTCTTAGTGGTTTAGATTCATTATTGTGCTTTTATATACGTCATTTTAATAATCCTAGATCTCACACAATGAGCTCTAAGTGCGAACTGGTAGCATACTATACTGTTCGATATTCAGAGAGTCATATGAGCCTCAGTTAATCCTCGCTTGACTCATGCTCTATGCATATGTGGATCTGGAAAACGTCTAAAAATCAATTTTTCAAAATACGTTGTTTTAATAATCTTAAATCTCATGCAATGAGCTCTAAGTGCGAAATGGTAGCATACCCTACTATTCGACATTCAGAGAGTCATATGAGTTTCAGTGCAACCCTCGCTTGTCTCAGACTCTATGCATATGTGGATTCGAGAAATGTCTAAAAATCAAATTTTCAAAATATATTGTTTTAATAATCCTAAATCTCACGCAATGAGCTCTAAATGCGAACTAGTAGCATACCCTACTGTTTGACATTCAGAGAGTTATAAGAGTCTTAGTGCAACCTTCGCTTGCCTCAGGCTCTATGCATATGTGGATCCGGGAAATGTCTAAAAATTAAATTTTCAAAATATGTTGTTTTAATAATCTTAGATCTCACGCAATGAGCTCTGAATGCGAACTGATAACATACCCTACTGTTTGACATTCAGAGAGTCATACGAGTCTCAATGTAACCTTCACTTGCCTCAGGCTCTGTGCATATGTGGATCCAGGAAAACATCTAAAAATCAAAAATTTCAAAATACATTGGTTTAATAATTTTAAGTCTCACGCAATGAACTTTAAATGCGAACTGGTAGCATATCCTACTATTCGACATTCAGAGAGTCATATGGGTCTCAATACAACCCCCGTTTGTCTCGGATCTTGTGCATATGTGGACTAAGAATGTTTCAAACAATCCAAAACACACTTTCAACTTATCCATCAATTCAATACAAACTTTTTTCAATTATCTCTGAAGATCAAGTCTTCAAACTAGAACTACGTAGTCTTAAATTTCCTATTGCATTAGGGAATATGTAGGAGCAAGATCAAGTTCTATCAGATTATTTTCCACAAATCTATTTATTTCTATTCTATTTAAAGGGATCAAACATTTTTAAAAAATATCAAAATTACACACTCAGTTTAAGAGTACCGTTCTTCGAAACAGACGAGTAAGGTGCCTAATACCTTCCCTATTTGTAATTGACTCCCAAACCTAGATTTCTTCCTCAAATTAGGGTTTTTCTAAATATTTTTTCTTAAAATAAAATTTGGTGGCGACTCCAGAAAACAAATAAATTTCTTTATAATATTTTTAGTGAATTTGTCATTTCGTTATAATTACAGTTACGACAGATACATTCTTCATTAAAGAAGTCACATTCTCATACTGTTTTCATTTTTTGGTTTTACTTCTAGCTGTGTTCCTCCCTGTTACTTCCTTATTTCTTTTACAATCATTTTATTTCTTTTCCATAATTTTCTGTATTTTCTTTTTCTAGCCGCTAAGGTTGGTTATTCCCATTAATTTTCTTATTTACCACACTTAAACATGCCAACTTCTCTTCTTTTATATTTAATTCCTCTTTCCTTGCTCCTTTTAGATGAGAGTGGGTGAGATATTGACCTATGATGTTGATTTACTTCTCTTGCATTTGTTTGATTTCTTTTTGGGCATTAACTTCTCTTGCTTTCCTATGGTATCTTCCATAGCATCTTCATTTTATTTGTGTCTTTGTTATTGAATTGTGGTTCCTTTCTTAAATTTCAATCATGCATCCCCACATATTGTTATTTTCATCTACCACATTCTATACCATAGAGACTTGCTTTTATTCCTTGGTTTTTGGTGAAGGTGTTGGTTCTATTTCTTCAATTGCTTTGTGTACTTTCTTCCTATCTTTTTTAATTATTGCTCCTCCAATGTTCTGATATTCAATCCTTTCATTTGAACTATCTTTTTTTTCTCCTTATTCTTGATTTCTCCTTTAGTCATATAATTTACTCTTTTATTCGTCTCTTATGCATTGCATGTCAATATTTTCCTTTCTTAGGTCAACCTTACATTTCTGTTGTTGTACCATGTTCTTATAATTAATGGGACAAACCTTTTTCCTTCTTGTTGTTTGTTTTTTCCTTTTGCTGTGGCTTATTTCCCATGACCCTTTATTAGGATAATTAGGTCTGCTTAGGCCTACTTTGTTCCACTTCTAATTCACCAATTGACATCTCCCTCATTCTTTTTTTGGATTGACATTTGCCTCCTGTTGTCAGACCTCTCCTTGAGTGTTAAGGTATTTAATTTTTTTAATGACTATTTTTTAATATTTTAGAAATTAAGAAAAATAATCACTTGTGAGATCCTCTCCTTAAGTGTTAGGGTGTCTAATTATGTTAATGACTATTTCTTTTTTTAAAAATTTTAAAATTGGACCTTTCCATTCCATCTCATTCTTTAATCCATCTTTACACTTGTAACTAATGTATTCTTTGAATGCGTCGGCATTTCAAATTCCTCATTGTCCATGTCATCTACTGATCGTAATCCTTAGTTTCCAACACAAATGAGAAATTTGATTATGATGAAATGTATGATATTTGTGACTTCATTTCCATACCGTGATGTTTAGTAAATATGGCCCCTAATGCCATGAATGACTCTTCCACCAACCTTATGTTGAAAAATAATGTATTGATAAACCTTCTACTTATGACATCTAAGAATTACGTGCATATTAAGATTCTTGCAAAGTACATCCTCCTAGTTTCTATTATGTTTTTGTTCATCTCGATGTACATCTTTATTGCTGCCATGAAACTACTGCTAAAATTTTATTCATCCAAAACCCATAGCGAAATCCCTTAACATCTAATCCAAACAAATCTTTTCTAAAAAGTTTCATTCTATCACCGTGACTTTATTTTAGCAAACCAATTTTAGAATTCTTATTTACATTCTTTTAGTAGAATTTCAAAATCTTCTTCTTCATCCACTACGATTAAAATGATATCAACTCCCAATACTATTAGCTTAATAATCTAGATTCCTTCATTCATATCATTTTGTTTTGTAAGAAGAAAATTTCTTTCACCTTATACACTTGTCCCTCATAACTATTTTTTTAACTCCTCCAAAATATCTCACCTTTTCGAACCCCTTTCAATTTTCATCCTCCATCGTTTTGTATTGTGAGCTTTACCTGTGTATCATATTCTTCCACATTACGTTGGTGTATTTTACTCTCCTTCTCACAAATATTGTATTATTACTTTCTTTTATTATTATTGTATTTTTTTTTATCATTGTTTCATATTTTGACAAATTTACTTTTATACTTTATATTCCTATCCAATTTAACAAATTTTCTTTCCTCTTTTATGTTTTTATCCAATTTTACTTAAATATTTTTCTAAATTTTTGAAGTTTTGCACATATATAAATTTGACAAAATTAAAACGTATGAATCTTGTTATTTAAAGGAAAGTATAATGTAATAGGATAAGAAAGAATATAATAATATTATATTATAATAGAATAATTATTTTTTATTTATGTACTTTTATATTAAAATAAAAAGAGTAATTTTATCCAATAATTTAAAAAAAATTAAAAATATAGGATTTTTTTTATAAAGCCTCTATTTTAAATGATAAAATTTAATATTATTTTCTTTATTATACTTTATTTATATGTTTTATTTTTATTAATCTGAAAGATAGAAAATGACAAATATAAATGCTACAAGTTATTTGTTGAAACTGAAGTTGATGAATGAATAGTATTAGTATTTCGTATATATATATATATATTTCTACTTATAACATCAAATATTATATTATATTTTCCTTTATTTTCTTTTATCCAAGTTCACCTATTTTCTATATGCATCAAACACTTTTAAGTTATTAATATATTGTAATCACTTCCAAAATCTTGATAGTTGACATTCACGGACATTTCACTCCATCAGCAATAATTCAGGGGAGATCTTTTTAATCCCCTGGCGCTTTACTTGAAAGACAAATAACAAACTTCTTTTTTCTAAATCTTACCATATGCATTAAACAATCATCCGTATAACTACAACATTGTTGCTGCTGTGGATATATAACCTGAGTATTTTTAAATAAATAAAAATTAAAAAATTAATGAAAAGTTTATTATATTAAATTAAAACTTTTTTAATATTATTAAAAAATATTTTATTTAAATTAAAATTATACTTAGACTTAAATATTAAAAATAATTAATTTTATTTTAAAATAAATTATTAATATATAATTAAATATTTAAATTATAAATTATAATTATTTTAAAAATAAATTGAAAAATTATGAAAATCACATTTCCACAAATTATCTATAAAAGTTATATTTCATGAAAAAATAAAAAAAACTAATTAAGAGAATAAAATTCATTAACCATCTCATTCTTAAAAAATAATTTAATTTATATAATAAAAATTAATAAACTTAAATTTAAATCTATTTATTTACATAATTTGATCATTTTTTATCTAGATAAAATTTGTGCTGGTCATGAATATTTTAGTTATAAAAATAAACAAATAAATTCAAATTTAAGTACACTTACCTTAATTATTAATTCATTTAAAATAAATATTTTTAATATCTATTTTAGCTCGTATAATAAAAATATATAAATTTTAAAAATGTTACTCAGCACTCTTGAGACACTTGTTAAGAAATCAAGAATAATTTTTTTATCAAAAATATTATAAATACATTTTTTCTTTATTTCAATGTATTTTTAAAAAATATTTTGAATATTTTAATCAGTATTATAAGAATATTAATTAACAAAATTTAATAAGTTTTTATTAAATTTACAGAATCTAATAATATTAACAACATTAAATATTATATTTTTGAAAGAAAATTATTAAAAATAATAAAATAAATTTATTATATTCTTAATAAAGTGATCTATTTTAAAGATAGAAAAAGATAAAAAGAAATGCACATGACTCATTTAAGAAAAATATATAGAAAAATAAAAATAAAAACAAAAACAGAAAATAAATAACTTTTAATCCATATAAAGTTTTCCTTGATACAAGAACTGAAGGGGTCCACAAAACAAAAATCACAATCGTCATTTTCTCCATTCATTTTCACATACACACCCAACGCAGCACAACAAAACAGTGTCTTTGATTGGAGTATTTCACTGCTACGGTGCTACCATCCTCCTTTCTTCTGTAGTCTAAACTCTTTTGATCACACAGCAAACATGACCGAAGAAGACAAACCCAAATCCTTCTCCTCCGATCACCACTCTGCTTCACATCCTCAACCTTCCACTGCTCCTTACTACGGCACCTTCCAAGGCGTCTCCAACTACCCTCCTCCGCCGGAGCCTCACCCCGCCATCGGCTTCCCCCACCCTGTTCCACCGCCCGGAGCCCTCGACCCTTCCGCCCCTCCTCCGCCGTATTTCCCTCATGGCTACCAAGCAGTTCCCGGTATGATTCTTTCCTATTTTTAAAAAAAAATTGAGGCTTTTTTTTTTTTTTTGAAAATTTATGTTTGGTTTGATTTGAGCTTGGGAATGAAAAGTGCTAAATTTCATTTCTGGAATGATGTTTTGACAATTTTTGTGTGATGGGTTGGATCAAAGTTTGGAACTTTCGAGATGGGTCTGGTTTTTGTTCTAATCTGCTTGCGCTGCTGCTTCTGCTTTGCCTGTTGTATCTGACTGTTATCAATATAGTATGTGAATTTAGCTGTATGTGGTTGGTCTGGTGGTTTTGTATGAAATATTGGGTCTGTGGATAAATTTCTTAGCTAGGGTTGATTTGATTTTTGTCAACTAGTATTAGGTTATTCTTGGAGGTTGAAAATGGTTGAGTTTGGTGATGGTGATTCAAGGTTTTGGCTTAATCACTGGTTGGTCTATGATTATTTGTTGTCCCTTTCTATCATGATTTTTAACTCTGTTTACCTATGATCGAAGTGGCTTGATTAAGTTGCTGGATGATTTGGTGAGGTGATAGACTGCCTGAACGACTAGATGTAGTTTGTTTGATAATTTTATGTTTCTCTTGTATATACTTTTTTGTTCGAGTCATGTTGTTGGTTGCAATCCTTGTTGGTTGCATTGAAATGAAATCATGTAACACTCATTTGGCGAAAGCAAAGCTGGTTATGTTAGGAGGCAATTATGAATAGGTGATTTTTACATTTGAGAATCTGATGGATGTGAGTTTGATGATGATGGTGTAACAGATTTCATTTTCCCGTGTGCTAGATTGTGACATGGTTTACTCTTTGATATTGATTCAGGTTATGCAGTTGCAGAAGGAAGACCTGTAAGAGAACGCCGCCTTGGTTGCTGTGGTTTTGGTTGTGGCTGGTGTCTGTAAGTAAATTTCCTGCATTGCAGATTACTTCACAACTATAACTTGTAGATGACTAGATATGACTTATGAGGTTGACTTGAGTTGCCTTTTCATATATGATGTTCAAAGCTATATATATGCATCTTACAATTGAAATCCAACCTATAATTCCTAGCCTATTCTGTTGGTGAAAATTTCTATTCCTTGTAGAGTATGTCCTTACTAGTCTTTCTTTGATTTATGTTAACCTCAATTTTCTGATTTAGGATACTTGCTTTAAGTTATCTTTATCAATTCATCTTCTATCACCATCGACATTTTCACCAACATAAGTTCATTTTATTCTTTTACTGAATACTTAAATCTTGAATTTGTCTATTGTGCATGAGGAAAATACTCTTTTGGATTTCTAGTGTTAATTTCTTTTATTTTTTATCCCATTGAATGAGGCTACATGGACTGTGAGAATATTGAAATGATAGACACATGCTTGTTTTCAATTGTGATGGTGGGTCTACCTAATGTAATTTTTGAGCAGAGAAAATGGGCCATGTAATATTATGATAGCAAATTTGCTTAGTGGGAGGGCAATATCATAATTTTCTCATTATGCTTGCATTTAAAGAGTTGGGCTATAAAATTTATTACAACTTGAGAGGGAGAGAAGAGGGAAATGGCATAGGATTTGCCATTTCATGAGAGCCTTCTCAAACATCAACGCACATTTATGAAAATGGTCACCTTGTAGACAATCTGCTTTGAATTGTCAGCAGTTTGTGTGTATTGGTGTCAACAGCTTTTCTATTTTTGAGAACCCTCTCACACCTCTTTCCCATTGCAATTCAAAGGAAAATGGTTGTTGCCATTATTTTGCCCGGTGTACGATAGGGTTGTATTCATAATTTTTTCTTCCTTGACATTTTAAGGTATGACCAACATTTTGCCATTTATTATTATTTTTATACATCAAAGTTGTGGTACATGTTGTGAGTTTTACCCACGGCTATATTGAAGTTAGTAAGGGAGGTATTTTAGATCCCAATGTTGTTTCCTCAGACTACCCAATAAACACTAGACCAATTGTTTCTTGATTTTTTAACTCACAAAAAGGGGAGTTGTTGCAATTAATAATTAAAATGAAAAAATGAAAAACAAGACAAGAATGAATGATAAATCAAGCTAATTAGACCAACATTGAAGTTATGGATTTGATTATGAAGAGTCTAGGGTTCTGGTTTTATTCATAACTTTATCCAGTTTTATCCTTTATCCCTTTATGAATTATGCTAAGAAGTTGTTAATCACTAGTTCTACTTCTATTATTATCTAATGATCATGTAATAATACTATTTTTTTTCTCTAATTATCATCCTCGATGTTTATGCAAGGTAATTAATTGAGAAAAGCATAACGAACCAACAAGTTTGTTGATTAAATAACTGATTGGGAATCTAGAAGCCCGATTGTTTCCTCAAAATCTTAGGATTAGTTTACCCTATGGATTCGTCAACCAAACAATGATACGATCACATCTTATTTGATTAACTAAGAATCATCGAGTTTGGTTAATTCTTAACAATTAAAACGATAGAATAAACACAACTATGGAGAGAAATATTCATTCAAAAGAAGAATAAAGGGTCAATTGATAACATCGTAAGATCTACCAAAACTCTATGGTGGAGAATCAGTTACACAATGAAAATTGTAAAATAAAGCCCGTGATACAATCCACGTTATGAAAAGTCTGCCTGAAGAGATTCTACGGGAGGCCAAAGAATGAGAAGAAGAGAGAGATTAAGTCTTTTTTAGATTGAGAGATAGCCTCTGGTATCTCTGCCACCTTTTTTAAAGATGAAGATAAACAGTTTAAACTTGAATTAGGTGTCTTTTAAAAACTGAGTCCAAATTTCTTGCATGACCATGCTTGAATTATGCATGGTTGTGTTGAAATTATTTCCCTTGTCTTGCTTCTTTGCATGAGTGTGTTCTCCTAGGCATGCACGGTCATGTTTAGGTCTTCACCAAAAAGTACCATCTCATCTTGTGGTAGTGTTGGGTCTGCATGGGTGTGCTCAGCTGGATGTACACGCCCATGCTCAAATATGTATGGCCATGTTGAAAAGCACCGCTTCCTTCTGGTGGTGCTGGTTCTTCATGGATGTGCCTAGGTATGGTCATGTTAAGGTATGCATGACTGTGCTCAGTTCTTGACAACTATACAATCAGCTTTTAGATCTTCGTTTTCTTTTCTGGCCTTTACTACTATGCTTTTGCCCGTTTTTAGCTCAATTTCACTAGTTTAGATGCAGGGGTCTGCATTATTATTTCTGAAATAAATAAGGGAAAACTTAGGTAAATTCATGAAAGTTATATTAGTGATGATGCATGATTTAAGCTTATATTCCCCAGATAAAATAACAAAAATGGCAGTTTATCAATACTGTATTTACAACGTGAAACTAGTGGGCCGTGTACATGATTCACCATGCCTTTCATCTCATAGAAAGTATTATATCATGCCTTGATTAGGGAAGTTTTTTCGTATGGTATACAGTGGCAATTAACATGAACCTGGTGGATCATTCCAGTCTTTACCAGATTATTCAGGCATGATGGGGATGGTTCATACATGTTTCCATTCCACTTTTTATCTTTAATCTTAGAAACATGCCCGAACCATTTAGGTTGGATCATTATCCAATATTAATTCTTATATCTGTTATTTTCCTTTCGTTTTTCCTGTGTTAGTGTCAGCCACTTTCAAAGTTAATATCAAGTTGTTGATTTCCAATGCTTTTTTTTTATTTGTTGTGAAGGTTTATATTAGGTTTCTTTCTTGCTGCTATTCCATGGTATGTTGGGGCAATAATTATGCTTTGTTCCAGAGTAGACTATCGAGAGAAACCCGGATATATTGCTTGTATAGTTGCTGTAAGTGATTCTATCCTCTCTTTCTTCACTTGAAGCCTGTTTCAGTTCTTAGTTCTTATATTCTTTTAGCTATACCATTACTTGTTTGAATTTTATAAGATGTTCCAGAGGGGAATTGTGCAGTGTTCTAAACTTTAGTACTAAACATCTCAGTTGTTTTTCTCTCCACATCACCCAAGTTTTCCATCTTATTAGTTGCTTGTAGCATTGTGAAACTTAAGATGAGTTTATAATTTATAATCAGATTAATAGACACTAAATTGCTTGAAGTTATTGCGTTTACTTTTATCAAATTGTTTTTTGTTCCATAATGCATTAGAAAGTAACGGTGGCATTGTGAGAATGCTTTTGCAGGCTGTTCTGGCTACAATTGCAATTATTCTTGGTGTGACAAAGGGAGCAGATGACTGGTAATCTTAATGTTAAGAGTTGTAAAGTTTGCTAGATGAGTGTATGTGAAGTGTATCAGTTGCTGGAAATTGTACCTGAGTGCGATTTATGAATTCATTGGTAACTGCTACCATATGTAATTTGTATTGTTTGATTTATTACATGGTTCTCCTGGCCCTGACTAAAGATATGATCAGCCAAAACTTTATGTGCATTATCAATGTTTGTATGAAACAATTTTATAGTGAGTTAGCAATCATAACATATATTACTCCCTCTTTAATTGAGGATCATGTTTATGCTATATGATTCTTCTCTCGGATAGCAACTTTGGTACTATGGTGAATTTAGGCCACGAGGCTACAAGCTATGTTGCATGAGTACAATATGATATGACATGGAAATATGATAATTTTTTTTTAAAAAAAATTACATCTGGGTATTAACAAAATATATTCAATAAAGTAGAATTTTTATAAATTGTTCATATTTTATTAATTTATTTTTCTGGGTCTCTTTATTTTTTAATATATTATATATATAGGTTTGGCTTTGTCATCATATTATAATTAGTGTTTAATCGCTTGAAAATTTTATTAAAAAAAGCATATACTCTATATATATGCTAAGATATTTAAGAAAAATGCAATTAATCTTCGATACTGAGGTAATTGTATAATATGCATATTGGGTATTCGGTATTACAATGACAGAGGTGTTGACAATTTTGAAGTGTTCGTGCTTCATGAGTTACAAGACTGCTTGAATGTTTTAAGATGCACATTTCTCTGCATATGGACATTTTTCTTATAACTAAACTCTATCTTCTTCCTTCATTCTTTTTATAAATTTTATTTTAAAGAACTGGACTATAATTTTATGTGCAAAGAACATGATCCCTGTGATGGCGTTGCTCACAACAAATCATAACACATGTTGAAATAATTCTTAAACTTAGGCAGGTATGATGATTTTTTTAATTTTTATTTGTTAATTTCATAAGAGATAATGTTTAAAGTTAAAAAGGGAACATAATAAAATTATATTAAAAATAACTTGAATTTAAAATATGAAAAAATAAAAATGACATTATATTAAAGGGAATAATTACAATAGAATTTTGAAACTTTTTGTTAAAAAAAAAAGTGAAACATCTTAATTTGAAAATAAGCTATAATAAAGAATAAAATTTTGTTAAATTAGCTTTAAAATGAATTTTGGTTTTTATTGAAAAAGTATATTCATTATTTTACCTTCTTGTATAAAATATTTATTTTTTTTAATAAAATTTAACATTTTTAAATGTTTATAATAAGTCTTAAGAACAGAGAATCAATGTTAATATTTTTATAAATAAAACAATTGGAGTCTGCAAAGCAAATTTAGAAGAGAATAGTTCTGTGGTCCATGACTAATCCTAGTCCTGGTCCTATTATTGGGCTTGGGACCAGCATTGATTCCGATCCTGCTCCTTATTTCTATCTTACTACTAGTCCTGGTTTCAAACTTAATCTTCGTCCTGCTTCCACTATTGATGCCATCTTAAAGTAAAGGAATAGAAAATAAAACTAAGAATATAGAATTGAAGTCACTGATATCATATGATCAACTGAATATGTTGTGATGGTTAACTTAGTCCACTAAATAGTTACTCAATCAGGGAATCAATATTTCATATCCAAAATAGATTTTAAAGGTTAAAAATCTTTGCCAAATTATGTTATATTCTTAGGTATAAAAGGAAAAGAATATTGAAATAGTAGGCTATACAAATGCTGACGTTGCTTGTTGCTTAGATAATTTCAAGTTTACATAAGAATAGATAATTATGGCATTGAGCTTCGAATTGAAAAAAAAAAAAACCATTTTGGTCAATTGCAAACAATTTGCAACCTAGTGCCAGTGTTAAGAGGTTTGGGCCTTGGAAGTTGGGCTTATTGAAACTGTAACGTGATGCAAAGAAGGGGATTGTTTTTTGCATCCCAAATTTTTTTTTTGCATCCCCTCATGTAAGAAAAGACAAAAATACTCCGGTTTATTAAACTTCTTTCTTCTTCCTTCTTCTTCCTCCATCTCCTCATCCTCCTCCTCCTCTTTTTTTTTTTTTTTTCTCATTTCTGTTTCCCATTGTTATATTTTCTTCCTTATTAACTGAATCCATGTGTTCTGCTTTGGTGGGAGAAAAAACTAAGAAAACAAACCTCGGAGAAACGTCAAAGGAGCATCGGAGAAGACGAACGTTAAACACTTTCCGTAGATTAGTTTACGGAATGTATTCCGTAGATAAACTTGCGGAATGTAATTTTTTCTGTTCCGCAAATTAGATTAGGGAATGTAAAAATATAACCTTCCGTAAATTAATTTACAGAAAACAAAAAATTACATTTCGCAAATTAATTTACGGAATACATTGATGCATTCCATAAATGAATTTGCGGAACAGACGAATACTTGCGGAAGAGAAAAAAAAATTTGCGGAAGAAATGAGAAGGTGTCAAGAGTAAAATGGTAATAAAAAAATTTCAAAAAATTAAAGGGGGTACAAAACAAAAAAAGGAGTGCGAAAAGTCAAGCCCTGCAAGATAAGTATTATAGGCTTGTAGATCCAATAACGCTTTGCGATGGGTTGAAACTTGAAACCTTGAAGAGCATGAGAACATCAAATTTTTCATCTGGCTTTTTCTGTAATGGTATTCCTGTTAATGAGTTACATTTTTAATGGTATATGCTTAGGATGATAAATGATAAAAATTATAATATATAATGGGTTTGAGATAATAATAATAATAATAGTTATTATTATTATTAGTATTTATGATATAATTTTTTTGAGTGTTTAATATTAAAAAATTACATATACATTTTAAAAAAAATCCTTAGCAAGATTGTGTGCATCTCATCCTCTTCTTCTCATGCTCATCAAGATATGATTTGCTCACTTGCGTTTCTACTATGTTTTTTTATATTTTCCTAGTGTAACAAAAAAGGAAAATACTTAACGGACATTGTTGCTTGAAAGATAAAGAAAGAGAAGAGAAAAATGATAGATATGATAAATGATAGAAAATAAAAACAAAGAGATAAAATTTATTAAATAAATATTTGTATATTTTAGATGTATATATATCATTATTCACCAAAAAATTGAGAAAATAAAAAGCTCCTTAGTAGGACAGCACAATCTATCTCAGTTCTGCCATGACCCCAAGAAAGGCCCATAAGACTGTATGGGCCATTATGGGCCTCCAACAGGGCTGAAGGAAAGACACACCTTGATCACGGGGATTGCTTTTTGCACCCCCTCATGTATGAAAAGACAAAAATACCCCCGTTTATTAAACTTTTTTCTTCTTCTCCTTCCTCCTTCGTCTTCCGTCTTCCTCCTCCTCCTCTTTTTTTTTTTCTTTCTTTTTCTTTCTTTCTCATTTCTGTTTCCCATTATTACATCTTCTTCCTTGTTAATTGAATCCATATGTTCTGCTTTGGTGGGAGAAAAAATTAAGAAAATAAACCTCGGAAAAACGTCGAAGGAGCATCGGAGAAGACGAACGGATTTTGTATTCCGCAAACTTAAATAAACTTGCGGAATGTAATTTTTGTGTTCCGCAAATTAGATTACAGAATGTAAAAATGTAACCTTCCGTAAATTAATTTACGGAAAACAAAAAATTACATTCCGCAAATTAATTTACAGAATATATTTTGCATTCCGTAAATTAATCTACGAAACAGACGAATACTTGCGAAAGAGAAAAAAATTTTACGAAAAAGATGAGAAGGTGTTAAGGGTAAAATAGTAATAAAAAAATTTCAAAAAATTAAAGGGGATGCAAAAAGAAAAAAGGGGTACGAAAAGTCAAGCCCCTTGACCACTAGTATTATTTGAGCAAGAAAAGAAAAATTGGGCTGCTAAAGTAGGACTTGATTAGTAATCTTTATGATCCACTTTTAACGCCCAAGTTAATGAAAAAAAAAAGAAGTTCATGAAAAGTCTAAATTGTCCTCCATTACAAATTTAGAATCATTGAAAACCCATAAGAACTAGCATCACTGAAGGCACCACTTGAAGCTTGTTTTTGCTTTGAGCTCAATATAAAACGGGATTTTACACTTAAGATGCCACATATTCTCTAATATATTCTTTTTAATACAATTCAATATTTTTTAAATACATTTGAATGAAATTTTGAGTTATACTAATGTTTTGTTTGAAAAGAATAGATATAAGAACAAAAAAATATGAAAGAACGAAAAAAGTATATAAATATAGTAAAAACTTTATTGTTAAGATTAAAAGAAATAGAAATAAAAAAAATTATCCAAAATAGTAAATAAAATAAGTTAAAATCTATTATATAAATTTTGGATACTTTAATTATTTAATAACTTTTATAAAAAAAAAATACAATTCATTAAATTTTAATGGTTGATTTGACCGTTGTTATCAATTAAATTATATTTATAAAAATTTATATAGAACAAAATTAATAAATAATTATATAATTTTATTTTAATATATAATATATTATTAAAATATAAATAAATGTAAAATAATCTATTTATAAATTTTTAAATGATTTAAAATTTAATATACATTATAGTAAAAATATTATTATATTATTTAATTATTAAATAAATAAATTATGTATTTTATAAAAAGTTATTAAGTAATGTAAATATTTAAATTTAATATTTAATATTCTAACTAAATGTTCCGATGTTTAAAACAATTATTTTTGTGAAAATGTGACGAAAAACAAAAGAAAACTGTGAACTATTATAATACTTTATGATCACATAATCATGAAAAAAAAAATCTCTGGACAAACCGTTACCTTAGTTTTAGACCGTAATTTTTTCCCTTAAATTCATGCTTCTTTTTTTTTTTTCGTGGCTAAAGAACTTAAATGTTATAGTGAGTCTTTATTTGACAGTAGCCAAAATATTTTTAATGCAACTAGCAATATATTTTTAATAATTTTAGCAACATTTTTAATTTTATTAAAACTCAATTATGTTATAGTATTAATGAGAATTGTGATAAACGTAAATATTAAAACAGTACAACCTACATCCTCCTTAACTTTTTTATATAAAAAATTTATGAAAATATTTATTCGGGAATAAAATGTTTATCTAAAAAATTAATTAAATGTTAACATAAAAAATTCTAATGATAGTTAATCGAAAAAGATAAACTAATTATACAAAAATGAAATCTACATATAAGAGATGGCTAAAGTAGTGTAGGACATGTTTTATTTTTCTTATATTTTTATTAGATGATATTTTACTCAAACACTCCGAATTATTTGTTCATACATGCTAATTAACATTTTTTAAAACTAAAATTCAATATCCTCATGTTTTATTTAGGATAAACATTAGTACATATTTTTATTTGTTTATTTAGATACAAATTAAAATAAAGTTTGAATTATAATTAAAAATAAATAAAATACAAAAAAATATTTTTTATGATGATTATTTTTTTACATTTATATAAATTTATAAAAATATATTAAATTATCAAAAATATATATTTAATTATGAAAGTTGTATCATCTGAGCTTTTATTAAAATATCTTTGATAGGTAATTTTTATAAATATAAATTTAAAAAAAGAGGTTAAATAAAAGTTAAAAGTCCCACTAAAATAAACATTTTTTGAACAGATAATTTGTTTAGAACATGTTTTATTTTTTTTATCAGACGGTATTACTCTAGCACTCCTAATTTTTTTTTCGTATATGTTACCTAACAATATTTGTTAAACTAAAATTTAATATCCTCATTTTTATTTATGACGTTAAGAGATTAATATTTTTATTTGTTTATTTATATATAAATTAAAATAAAGTTTGAAGTATAATTAAAAATAAGTAAATAATTATTAGTTTAGAACATGTTTTATTTTCCTTATTTTTTTGTTGGATGGTATTTTATTCTAACACTCCTAATTATTTGTTCATATATGCTGGCTAACAATTGTTTTTGAACCAAAATTCAATATCCTTATTTTTTTATTTAATTAAGACAAACATTAATATTTTTATTTTTTTATTTAAATGTAAATTAAAATAAAGTTGCGATTATAATTAAAAAGAAGTAAACAATGCAAGCAAAAAATATTAGAGATGCTATTAGTATTTTCTTAATTAAGACATATCCCAAAATGAAAACTTTAATATTGAAAATATTTACATTTTTTTCCAAAATATATATTTACATTTAAAACTGCGACAGTCTATATAGAATTTTTAATTATTTATTTATAATCAATACTAATTACTTTTAAATTCAATTTATTAAATTATATATATAAGCTTTAATTCAATCCAAATTATGTAATAAGAATAATTTAAGAATTATATTAAAATATAGGTAATGAGAGAGATGAAAAAAATTAAGAGTGACTAATAACTTACCGCAACAACTAAAAATGAAAAGTAATAAACATGTTTAAAATAATAAAACCAACTTTTAAAATGAAAGGTCATAGACTAGTAAAAAAAAAATTTCATCCTCCTTTACATCATGGTTAATGTCAAATCACTTATTAAAAAATGAAGATATAAAAATAAATAAATTTTTTAAATATATGTAAAAGTCAGACATTGTAAAAGAAATGTAAAAGAGAGTGTAAGATGAGTCATGTGAAACAAATATTTTTCAATTTCTTAAAAGTACCTTTCCTTCTTGCATTTACTCAACCGTTTAACATTCAAGACAATCCCATTAATTTCCAGAGATCACCATCTCTCTTGCTAAATATCCTATTTTCTTTTAGGTTCTCTCAAAGTTCCATCTTAAACACAACCAATTTCTAAGGAAAGAGCAAATTAACAAACATGTCAAAGAGAGTAAGAAAAAAACGTATGATGATCAAAGATTAAAGAGAAAAGCCACTAAATTCCTTGAATCATATTTCAGATGATGTTTTGACAATCGTCCTCTCTATGCTTTCAATTGATGCTGCTGAAGAAGTAACATTCCAGCAACTTTCAAATTTTATTTTCAATTTGTACACAAAAAAGGGACTTCTAGAGTATAATAAGTTAATTACTCTTCTCAACCTTGTGAAAACACCTTGGTGACTTAACTAGTTGTCGCATCCAACACTTACACAATTTCGATTTGGAATTGGAAAGATTATACAAGTTCTATCCGAGAAAAAGAAAAAGGCTAAAAGATCTTACTATGACTTGTGAACAAGTTACTGTGATGTTGAAGCAAACTTTTCCAATAGATATTTTGAAATACTTTTCCTCTCTTAGGTCATTTGAGTTGAGTAGTTTCTTTCTTCAAAGTTCCTCGACATTTGAGGCTTTCAAAAACTTGAAAACCTTAAAACTAAGGACATGCTTATGGATGAAATCATTAATGCGATTCTTAGAAGTTAAAAGTCTTTGGAAAATCTTACTCTCACTAACTCTTTTGGTTTTCTTAAAATTGAGATACAAAATCCAAAGTATAATTTTTTGGAACTCCAAATTTTGTCAACCAATCGTATTAAAGTTTCACCTTATTTGTTGAAGTTTTAGTGTTAACTTCTATTAGTTGTCCTACAAATAATTTGGTAATTATGGGACCAAATCTTAAGGTGTTTCATCGTTGTATGGCAATCGACAAATTCCAAAATCATTTGTACTAAAAAAAAGCAACAGCTTTCAACACTAATGGATTTTGGGCTAAGTTTTATAGAATTTATGGTACCATGCATATTTATTTTGGTATGTGTATGTATTGTGGGTTGTTTAATTTGATTAATGCTATATCTTGTTTTGAATTGCAATTCTAGATATCTTTTTTATTCCTTCATGCAGGATTTCATAATATGCAATATCTTCCCAAAATCTATCATCATTGTGAGTTGATTTGGATCTTAACAATGTAGAGAGTCTCTTATACTTTCACATATATTTTAGATCAAGTGTTGACCTACAAACTCTCAAAATTATTATACCCGTAACCTTGTTGAATATAGTACACCTGTTTTTTTTATTTTATTTTCTTCTAATTGATGTGAAAAAGTATACATTGAAATCTTTTTCCAATGTTGATCATTTTTATGCTTGATATATAATTTTATTATATAGATTAACACAGTTATTGTACAATGCACATATAATTCCTAGCTCTGTTGCTAATTCCTCACAATATCCCCGTTTTTCCTTTTGGGAAGGAAGGGAAATTTGCAATTGTGTTCGTTGCAAATTAAAGCTTTTGTCAAAATGAAAACAATTACAATAGTATACAATAACTCAATGGAATAGCTGTTATTGCCACCTCTCTATCAAGTTGAAGGCCGCAGAAAACATCATGTAATAAAGCTTCACTGAATTAAAAGTCTTGATGTTAAATTTTGAATAGTTGTCCATGTATGTTTCATTATTTTATATATTTTTTATTATATTATATATCACATATTATATATATATATATATATATATATATATATATATATATATATATATATATATATATATATATATATATATTCTTTCCACCATCTTTCATCTATTTTTATATGTATAATATCACTTTTTCTTCATCACCTTTTTGCAACATTCCTCTAGTGATCTATCATTAAGTTAGTATTTATCTCTTAGCTCTTTAAATATTATAATTAATAATGTGGTATTTAATTTAATATATTAAATGTTCTATTTTTCAAAAGCAGCATTAATTAGCAATTTTTTCTTATTTCATAGAGGAACACAACGGAGGAAAAATCTTTCGTAATTTATCATCTATGCCAATTGAATGAGGTATGAACCTTGCGAAGAGACATTTTAACTTTCATACCTTTTGAGAACAAGTCGTTATCTACGGAGTATCAGAATTAACCTTGTTTAGAATTAGTTACCTTTTTTTTAAGCATTACAATTAATTACTTGTTGCGTTTCAATCCATCATAATAATCAATGTAAGAAAATATGCATTCTTGGACACCATATTCTTATGTGAATCTTATTATGCTTCGTATAATTCAAGACATTGCGATGTTTAGGAAAGGAAGAGAAGCATGTCATTTTGTGTTCATCACAAACTCAAATTTGTGCACATCAAGGGATTCACAGGCAAGGACCTAGAAGTAGAATTTATCAAGTACTTTATTGAGAGATCCACCACATTGAAAATGATTACAATAATCTGTGATAGTTCCATAGATGAAGCACGTTAATTACTGCCAATCTTCGTTGTGTCATGCAATAAAATAAACATACTGTCTTTTCTTTTTTAGTCGAACATTTAAGAGTTAATTAAATAAGACTTATGCTAGTGGTGATTGTAAAACTAGCATTTGCATGTAATAATGTTAGACTTGTTTGTTATTTTGGATAATTATTTATTGTTAGCTTTATATATGTATGCTTCTATATGTTTACACATGTCTTTAACATGATTTCTTCCTAATTCACAAACTTCATTTTACTATAAAGAATACTAGATCACACACACACAGAGAATAGAACTTTAAGAATATTACAAAGTTTTAATTAAATAATTTACATTTTTTCTTAACATTTATTATCCAAACTCACTCTAAAGAAATTTGAAATGACCACTCAATTATACAATTGCGATTCGCTTAATTCTTTAGGTATTGGGATGCTAGCATTGAAATTTCTGAACCTTGAGAAAAGTAGTTTTTTTTTTTTTGTTAATAACTTGAATTGATATTTACGCTTTGAACCTTGTAGTTAGGAATGTAGATTTTCCTTCTTGAACCCCATGTTCTTCAATGCCAAAAACTCAACCACAACTCCAATTATTGTCCTAAACTTGATTAGACCATCGCCACTGTCACCTTCCCCGAAAATCTCTCTCTTAACAAATCATTGCAATTATAATATATTATATTTTTTAATATAGATTAGATATAATATTTTTTAAAAATATTATTAAAATTAATAAATAATATTTTTAAATATTAAAAAAAATATAATATATTATAATATATTTAATTAAAAAATAACCAATAATTACAAACTATCTAAAGCTACCACAACAATAACAAAAATTTTCAAAGCTCGAGGCATTGTCTAGCGATCCATGCCAAAAATTGGTCAATCAAAGCTCAGACTTATCTTAAAGTGTTCTACATTCGTTTTCAAAATATAAAGCATGAATTTGACCAATTTATTTAATATAAGCTCTTTCTAAAGTCTAGTTTTAGCATATTTAAAAGTCTTAATTACTGACTTAAAAAGTATTTTAAAGGTTTATTTTTCATAAGATATATGAAAATAATTTATCTCTAAATAAATTAATGAATATAAAATATATAAAATAAGATAATAAATATATAATTTTAAAATTTTATGACAACAACTATGATTACAACAATAATACTAATAAAATTATTTAGATTTACTTAAATAAGTTTTATTAAGTTTAACAATTTTTTAAATGATTCAAAGCTTTAGTTATTAGCTGAATAAGATTAGATGGACCTTATACTAACTGGTTTGTACGCCCATTACGAGTTATCTCTGACCTGTTTTCATCTTTATCCACCATGCATTACTGGGACTACGATCATCTCCACATTAATTATAGATTTTTATATATTTTTAAATTTTTTACTCATTCACTTTGGTGCTTTGTAAAATTTGTGTTTCGGGAAATAGGTTGGTTCATGTTGGGTTTTCTTTATAGGTGTCAATTTGATTTATCTAATCCAACACAACCTTAGTCCATGTGGGTTAGGGTCAAAATGATTTACAAACCCACAAAGTCCACATATGTAAAGTTTATAGGGCTAAAAATCCATTAAACCCTAAGGGTTAAGATTAATCTATAGGTTTAATTTTTCTTTTTAAATTTTTTCTTTTAATTTTTTTAATCTTTTTCTTTAATTTGTTTTCTCTCTATTTTCTTTCTCTCTCTCAAGATAAAATAGGGATGAAAAATTAAAATTAGTAAAAAATTTTAGATTAGGCTTGTTTAATAAATAGATAATTTTAAACTTAATAACCTATCGAGGAACCTATTTATCTTTATATATTATATATTTATATTTATTATATTTATTATAAAGTATTTATTTTAATATATATATATATATTAGGCTTATTTAATGATTTTTTAACTTGTAGATTTTAAGCTTATAAGTCTTTTTAATAAATTATTTATATAAGTTTTAAACCTATTTATTGACCTTTTTTGGAACGGAGGCTTGTAAACAGGTTTGTAGGCCTTGTAAGTTTTATATCTGGCCAAACCTTGACAAAAAAAAAACCATTTTTAACAAGTAACAGACTCAGACTCAAACCTTAAAATTTTTAAACAAGCCAAACTTAAACACTCCAAATTTTTAACTCGACTTATCTTACTTTCATCCCTAGTTTAGAGAAAGAACGGGAAAATAGAAAGAAAATATAATTTTAGATATGGAGAGACAAATATATCTATAAAAAATAAAAAAAAAGATAAAAATATAAAAAAAATTAAAAAAATTTGAGAGATGAAAAAAAAAATTTAGAATTGAAGAAAATTATAGAGATAATTGAAAATATTTAGAGAAAGATAAAAAATATAAATAAATTAAATAATATTTTAGTACAATAAAAATATTAAAGATAAAATTTTAAGAGAGAAAAATAAATTGAGAGGAAGAAATTTTAGAAAAAAAGCTAAATATAAGATAGTATCATAAAAGTTAATTTACATGAGTCTTACTTAATTTGAGAATTACGTAGGTTAAAATTTAAAAAATATTATTTTTTGACGAGCTACAAAAATAGATGAGCTAGTCCATACACATTCCACTTAATTTGAAGGTTACGTAAGTTAGAGCTTAAAAATCTTACTTATAACTTAGTTACAAAATAGAAGGTTATAAGATAAATTAGCTCATATTTATTTCACTTAATTTAAGGATTATATAAATTAAGGTATATAAAATATTATTTTTAAACGAGTTATAAAACAAAGGAGGTAAAATAGGGTTAAATGAGTTAACTTACATTCATTTCACTTAATTTGATGGTTACGTGAGTTAGGATTTAAAAATTTTACTTTTAAATAAGTTCAAAATAGAAGAAAATAAAATAAAATTATATAAGTTAGCCTTTAATTTGAGGGTTACGTGAGTTAGGATTTAAAAATTTTACTTTTAAATAAGTTCAAAATAGAAGAAAATAAAATAAAGTTATATAAATTAGTTCATGGGCTTACCCACACTAAGTCCTCTTAAATTAAGGGTAATGTGGGTTAGGGCTTAAAACAACTCTACTTTTAAGTGAGTTATATAAGTTAGGGCCAAAATTTAGGGTCAAATGGACCAACTTATAGACAAAGGGCCAATTTAACACCTCTAGTTTTCTTGAGTTGATGGGATCTTGTCATTAGCTTTTAGGCAGATTTTATTTTTAAGAAAATAATTATTAGGCTGAATTATATTAAGGACTAAATTTATTAAAAGTTAGAATTAATCACAAACCAACATTGTTTTAAATGACAATATAAAAATAAGTTTAAAATCATAAAATATTTAAATAAGTATGATAAAGTTAATATTTTTTACTAATAAAATTCTATTAAAATAATAAAAAATACATACACACAAGGAGCTTCCTATATACATTGATGCCAACTCTTATTTGAGTGATGTACAATCAATATTTTCTATTTTTCATTGCTAAATAATAAAAATTTCGTGTTAACTAACTTATTGTTGCTAGATTATCCAAGTGTATATTCGTATGTTTTGATAAATAAATACTACTAATGATGATAGATTGACAATGAAATTAACTCTCTTTCAAACTTGCACTTTTACAACCCCTCCAAGAGTCTTCAAGATAGACATGTAGCACAAGGGCACTGAATTTAGCACTACCTTGATCAATACTATACACCCATTCAAGGAGATGATTTCAATTCCATAATGATAATTTCCTTTTCATTTTATATATCCATGACTGGGTTCCAAATTCCTTAGGATCTTGGATTTGTACCCAATGCTATTCCTATAGATAAATCATAGGAAAGAGACCAGCTTTACAATCTAAAATAGATGTAATTTTTTCTATCCTTACTTTGTGTTTAGATAACGTATCTTAGGGGAAAAAGTAATTTTTAAAAGAATTTAAAATTCTGACAATTAAAATATTTTGTTTATCTATTATTTTGTAAGAAATTTTAAATTGAAGGAATCTTTAGAGGGCATTTTAACCGATTAAAACAAGAGAATTTCAAATTCCTTCAACATAGATAGAATTTGAAATTCTTTCATGTTTCTTTCTTTAGTTATTTTATATTTGTGCTACTTTATTTTTTATTATTTTTTTTTTGTTCTCTCGTATTTTTTTTCTTCGTCTCTCATATCTAGATATAATATTTTTAATATCAAATAATATAATTGTATATTTTTATCATTTTAATTATGTACATTTGTTGGATTATTATTTTGATTAAATATGTTGTATAATAAAAATGCTTGTATATCTAAATTCTGTTATGAAAAAAAAAATTAAGATAAATTTATGAATACTAAAACGTAAAATTTTGTATATAATAAAAATTAAATTATTTAATTTAAATAAAAAACTTAAAAATTTAAAAATTTAAAATTCAAAAAATTTAAATTCTACCATCCAAATAAAAATTTTAAATATAATAAATTGAAATTCCTTTATCTAAATAAATTATTTTTAAAATAAAAGTATTTAAATTGAAAGCATTTAAATTTTTAAGTATTTCAAATTTCTTAAAATGTTAAAATTCTCCATCCAAATACAAAGTTAGTACTTTCAACATTGAACCATTAAAAAGTATGAATAAATTTTTGTTTAGTAATCTTCCCCTTTTCTCCCTCAATTTATTCATCTAACTTAATTGTTGGCTCAAATTTTTTTATTTTGATTAGCTACTACTTACAAAATTGTAGGCTTGGTTGACTAAAACATTATGTTAATATAATCTTAGGATATTAAATGTTTCACTCAATCACGGATTAAGAATTTAGTCATACTTATAATAGTAAAGATTTTTTATTTTAGACATATGTTTTAGGTTTGCGAAAGTAAACTTTCCTTGCTTTTTAAAGATGATGAATATTTTTATTTAGTAAGGAGAAAATTTATGCGTATTTGTTGGGAGGGATGATTAAAAATGTTGATGGATTGAAATTTATTTTTAATGATTAAAATATAAAAAAGATAATATGAAATAAATTACTCTTATTATATTCATGATTGATGAAGGATGACTCCTAATAAAATTATATGGTAGAAGATGTTTGGATAATGATAATGGTGGCTATAGAAAAAGATATCACGCAACATTAATAACAATAAAAAATGTCACATTATGATGATGATAAATAATTTCAATTAATAAACTGTCAAGTAATGATAATAATGCTGGTTGTGAGACAACGATAACGGTATAGTAGAGAATGTAGTCTAGTAATAGTGAAAGTTTTTTAATAATGATATGAAAGTATTAGATAATAACAATGATAATGTAAAGTATTAATAATAACAGTTGTAATTAAAAGTGTGGAACAATTATAAAAATAGAGGATGTTTCAATTATAATAATGGTGGAAAATACTATATAGTATTAGCGACAAAAAAAATATTAAATAACAACAATCAAGAGAGTCGATTAGTGATTATAGAGGTCACTCAAATAATATTGATTGTAAACTAAATATGGTATGAATATTAGATTTTGTCTATTATATATTATTTTTTTTTAGTTTTATTTTTTTTTAAATTAACTTATTCATCTAATATTTTATTATTATTATCATTATTTTATTATTTTTAATTATTTTTATTATCATTTATTTTATTTTATATTCTTATTTTAATTGATTTTTATTATTCTTTGAAACATCCTAAATAATAAATATTAAAATATTCAAATTTTAGATATAAAATAAAAATTGAGGCATTAAATTTTGTCTAGCATACTATTCTTCTCTGTAAATATTTTTTTCAATATTCTTCAATCTGCATAAATTTTTATTCTATTTATTTATGTTTTTCAACTTTAATTTTAATCATCAATTTAATTTTAATTTTTTATTTATCTTTATTATATTTATTTTGATTTTATTATTATTAACTTTAATTCAAATTTAAATCTTCAATTATCTTTTTTATATTTTATATGTTTTGATTTAAATCTTACTTTATTATTATTATTATTAGTTTTAATTTAATTTAAATTTTCATTTATCTCTTTTATATTTTTATTTAATTCTCATTTTATTATTATTAATTTTAATTTTTTAAATCTAAATTTTTATTTATCTTGGTCATATTTTATTTTGTTTTGATTTAATTCTTGTTTTGTTAGTATTATTATTATTAATGGTTTTAATGCTTAATTCAATTTTAAATCTATCTTTTTAATATTTTATTTTAAATATTATTTAATTATTATTATTAAATTCCTTTTAATAATTAATTTTAATTATTAATTGAATTTTAAATTTTTAGTGATCTTTAATTGTTATATTTTATTTTATTTTAATTCTTATATTTATATTTAATAATAAGATAAATCATAATAAATTAAAATATTTAAAATATAGATAAAAATATGAAATTCTATCTACATATTTCATTTATTATTTTTACTTTCTCATTATATAAAATATTATTTTTCAGTAAATTTTTATTTAAATTAATTTATCCTACTTATCATTATCTTTGTTTAGGGTTTATCATTATTACTATTATTATTATAATAATTATTATTAATGTTATTATTATATTTTTCTTTCTTTAAATCAAACATTAAATTTCTATTTTATTTATTTTTATTCATGTATTTTCTGTGTGTTTAACTTTCTATGTACAAAATTAAAAACTGATCAACCTATACAGATTTATTCTAATTATATAAACTGTTTCTCTCTCTCTCTCTCTAATTATTTGATTTAAATTTTTTTATATTTATTTATCGTATTTCCCTTATTTTGATAAATAATAAAAATATAAATAAAAGTTAATTAATCAAAAGAATGAAAAAATTTTGATTAGTGTACGTATCATGTTTTTTTTTAAAAAAATTCTTTTAATTATTTATCTATTTATTTGCTTTAGTTACCATTATGGATGTCATTATAATTCTTTTTATTATTATTTTTTTACTTTATTTTATACTAGTTTAGTTTCTTAAAATATCAATATATAATTAAAATTAAAATTTTTAAAAAACAAACAAAGAAATAATAATAAAATTTTGAATACTAATTTTTTAACCGTTGCGTTTTCTATTTATTTCATCTTTACTCAAATTCTATTATTTTTTATTATAATTATAATTATCATTATTTTTATTAATATCTAATTAAATTTGAACCTTTTATTTTCTTTATTTAATTTAATTTAGTTTCCTTTATAAAATATTAAATCAAAACTTAAAAATTAAAAAACATAAAAATAGAATGATTAGAATAGTAAAATTTATCCTTTTAATTGATATTTTATTTACTCTTAATTTTATATTTATATTTGTAATATTTTTATAATACTTTTTATGTTTATTTTTTTAAATTTTTGTTCATTATTTATATTTTAATATAATTTAATGGTCGAATTAATAAATTTTATATTTTATATAAAATTATTAAATTTATGTAAGTGATAAAGTTTGACATTTAGTATCAACAAATTTTAACATATATATATATATTATTTTTATAATTAGTATTTTTATAAATTTTATTATTTTTATTATTATTTTTAATTCTATTACTTATTTTTTATATTTTTTTATTAAATTTTTTACCTATGATCATTATTTAAATATAATATTTATCTTTATCTCATATTTTTATTTTATTATAAATATTACTTATTATTATTGTCACTCTTCTTTATGATTATTTGTTTTAATTATTTTATATTATGATTGTTACTTATTTTATTTTCTTTTTTTATTTAGTGGTTTCTCTTATTATTAATATTCTTGCTAATTGTACGATTTATTTTTTATGTTAATAGTTAATGTTTAAATATAATTATTATTTTTATTTTATTTAGATATTTATTTTTTATTGTTATAATTATTACTTATTGTAGGGATGGAAATAAACCGGGTTGTTCGACAGGAACATACGACTTGATTTGCCTTATTTAATAAATAGATAAGTTCAGTCTTATTAAAAAATTTTTTTAACCTATTTAGAAACTTATTTATTTTTATATATTATATATTTATATTTATTTTAATATATTTTATTTACGTAATAATATATATATATATATTAAGCTTATTTAATGATCTTTTTATCTTTTAGGCTTTAAGTTTGCAAGATTTTTTATTGTTATAATTATTACTTATTGTAGGGATGAAAATGAATAAAGTCGTTCAACAGAACCTACGACTTAACTCGACTTGTTTAATAAATAAATAGATTCAGTCTTGTTAAAAAGTCTTTTTAGATAAATAAACTAAGTTTAGACCTATAAAAAATATCTTTTTAACCTAAGACCTATTTATTTTTATATATTATATATTTATATTTATTTTAATATAATATTTATTTTAATATATTTTATTTACATAATATATATATATATATATATATATTAAACTTATTTAATGGTCTTTTTATCTTTTAGGTTTTAAGGTTGCAAGTCTTTCTAATCAATTGTTTAATGAGATTTAAGCTTATTTATTGATCTTTTTTGAATTATAGATTTTTAAAGAAACTCGTAAACTTTGTAGGTTTTAAATCAAATCAGACCTTAATAAAAAAAAATCTTAACAAGTCAAAACCTCAAAATTTTCAAACAGGTCGAACTTAAACACTAGCTTAACTTGACTCAGTCTATTTTTTCTTTTATATCGATCTTATAAATTCTAACATCTTTATAAAAAAATAAAAATTATATATTGACAATTTTATCATTTATTTTTTTTAGTGATTTAATTTGACTAAACTCTATGCAAATAAAAGGATAATTTAGACTAGATGTATTGTTAATCTCATGTTTTAATTAATAATTTTTGAATTGTGACAACTTGTTTTATAAATGATTTAACATAATTTCACTATATAAAAAGATAATTTAGACAAGACATTTTATTAACATGTTATTTTTAATTTGGGATACTTAAGTTGCAACAACAAAAAATATTTTAATAAATTTAATAAATTTATAATTATTTATTGATTTTCTTTAAAGGATTATTTGACTTTGAATTTCTTAGTTTTATGTATCTAAAAAAAATCTTTCAATAAATTTATGTTCATTTTAATTTTAACTATTAATTCAATAAAATTTATTTTTATCAATTTATTTATTTATACGATTACTTATTTACTTGATTATTTATTTATTCATTTATTTCAAATAATTTTTTATTTATATTTTATTTAAAAAAGTAAAATAAATAATTTTAAAATTATTATTAATTTGCACAAATTAATCTATGGTACCCAACTTAGGACAGATGTATTAGGAGTGCCTTATGATTAAGATTTTATTATTTTCTAAGTGCAAATTGATCGATTTTTATACTAATCTTGATTTTTGTAAACTATTTTTATCATTTTTTAAATAAGAAATTTTTATTATTTTTAATTTAAAAAAATTGATGACAGCTTTATTTTTATTTTCTTTTAAATTAATCTTGTTATGGATATGTATTATTTTTAAAATTAAAATTTATAATTATAAATTATTTTTAAAGGTTTTAAAAATTAAAACATTTATTTTAAAATTAAGTTAAAAATTATTTCAACGCTATTTTAATGAAACATATTTGATCACCTTAAATGAACCTAAGAAAATCGCATTGAAAAAAATAATAAAAAACTAAATTAAAACTTAAAAATAAAGCTAACCTATATACGGATAAAAAAATTAAATTTTTGAGTACTTATAATAAATAATATCAATAAAAACTATTAAATATAAATAACCCACCTACTTTTGTCAAAAACTGACAATCAAAAGTAATAAATATATTGAGAGCATAACGCGGTGGTTATTAAATATGAAAGTTTAATTATTCATAAAAATGAAATAAATTAATATGAGTAAATACTATGCCACATTTCGTGCATGCATACATTCAACCGTTCGACAGACAAAAGCAGCCCCACACAATAGTTGTCACACATAATCTCTCACCAATTACTTAACATATCACTCCCTTTTTATTTGTTCTCAGAATGTTTTCTAATAAACACCAGTGATTTTGAGAGTAGTGATTTTGAGAGATGAAAGAAGCAAAGATGAGGAGAAGAATTGGAAATCACAGGAAGAGGCCACCAGATTTGCTTAGCAACCTCCCTGATGAGATCTTGTGCACCATCCTCCGTTTGCTTCCAATTGATGAAGCTGTGAGAAGTAGCGTTCTTTCCAAGAGATGGAGGTTTCTATGGAAGCAAACATCACACCTTGATTTTGATGTGAAGCATATGATACATCCTTTCACCGGTCTCATAAACGCTTCACCAAATTCTCATTTGTATTACATTCTCAATTTGAACAAAGAAGAAGGAGTTAATCGGTATGGTATACTATTCTTCTTGATTTTAAGACAACACCTTGCTGACGTCACTAGTTGTCGTTTCTTGCATTTGCCAAGTATGAAATTGGATACTTGGATTAAGCTTCTTGTTGAGAAGAAAAAAGGGCTTAAAGATCTAACTCTAGAATGTGAAGATATTGGTATGGTGATGAACCGTCCTTTTCCAAGCACAAACCGTTTTAGGAGTATCCTTTCTTCTTTGAGGTCTCTTGAGTTGACTTATTACTTTCTTAAAACTTCATACGCATTTAAGTCTTGTAGAAACTTGAAAACCCTCAAATTGGAGAAAATGAATTTGAATGACAAAACCATTAATGGAATTTTGGCAAACTGTGTGTCTTTGGAAAATTTTAGACTAATTAGGTCTGATGGGTTTAGTAAAATCTATATAAAAAATTCAAACCTAAAATTGTTGGAGCTCAAATATTTGAGAATGAATGACATAGAAGTTTATGCTGAGAATCTTCAAGTGTTGGTGTTAGCCTCTGTAGTTTGTCCTTTGAAGAACCTGGTTCTTGTGGCACAAAACCTTAGGGTTCTCAATTGTTGTAACAATCGACATTTTCCAATATTGGATCCTGTACTGAAGTACCAAGACCTTTTGGAGATTTGTAGTGATCTTCGGGTAAGTTTCCTTGACTCTTAATTAATTAACTATTTAATTTCTATTTTAAAAGCATGTCATCTTGAATTTTTCAACTATATTTTTCTTTTAAAAAAATATATATGTATGTCCATGCACACGTGTGTTTTATTTCAATTATAAATTTATTTTTATTGTTTCATACAGGAATTCAAAAGGAGTTACATTTTTCGGAATTTATCATCCTTGTCAATTGATTTGGATCTAAACAAAGAACGGGAGGCTCTTTCAATTTTGAGCATTTTAGGTTCAAGCGTTCATCTACAAACTCTGAGAATCATAGTCCCAGTATGTAACATTAATTAACCTTGTTTACAATAATATTCTATTTGCATTTTCAATTAAGTCCTAATTAATTGATAATTGTTGTGTTTGGTATAAATTGTTTTACAGGTTAGAGAAAATGCAAACCTTCGAACAATCGACACTTCTGCTAGGACTGTGGAAGATCTCTACAACTTTCTGAAAAGAGGAGAAATTTCCAACTATAACGGACACAAACTTAAGTTTGTGTACATAGAAGGATTCACAGGAACGGAACTAGAAGAACAATTTATTAGGCACCTGATACTAAATTCGACCAAAATGAAAATGATTACTGCAGTCTGTTATAGTTCAGTGGATGCACAAGAGTTGTTGTCACTGAGAATCCCTTCAATGAATTTTACTATCAAGTTGATGCTGGGAAAGCCTTCTTCCATGTGATTGGCTTTTCTGAACTCCAAATTAGCATTATTGTATTGAATAATCTGTTGATTCCCTGGACCATCATTTCCTTTTAATTTTCTTTCCTTTAAATGTTTTAATTAAACACAGATCTGAACAATGATGTAATAATTGTTTTGTTGAGCATTTACAGTCAATTAATGGGTTTGTATGCCATATATATACTATGGTTATAAATCTGTCATTTGAGATTATGAGAGTTTGTCACTGTTTCTTATAATAATTTCTATCCATTTCTTGTAGTTTATATTAGGTAATATTTAGTTCGTGAAAAAAAAATATTTTTGTTTATAAAATTATCACTTTATTTTTTTTATTTATTATTTTCAATATTTTGTAAAAAAGGGTGAAAAATAAATTATTTTTTATTTTTATTATTTTTAGTATAAAATTTTGAAATAGATAACAAAATTAAAATAAGATAATATTTTTGTAAATAAAAAATATTTTTACAAATCAAATGTTGTCTTAATTTTCTTCTGTACTCATAAAAATATCTTCTTCCTCTCTTTTGCTTCTGATAATAATTTGTGTTTCTTATAATGACAAGTCCTGGCCATACAATGGCTAAACTACAACGTGAGGGAGAGGGGAAGCTAGTGAATTTTATTGCTTAGCTATGTTTGTTATGGTGAAAGTAGCTAAAGCTTTGGGTACTTAACATAGCTCCTTATTAGTTCCCCTATTGAAACTTTAGAATGGGATGGTTTTTCTTTCCTCTTTGTTAACTTTCTCCATCAAAAAGGCCTGTGCATGTTAATTAATTAGCATTTCGAAAATACATTCATAAGGATTTTTAATTTTAGGTTATGTGAACATTATCCGAAAAATATATTACCAATAAAAGAAAGTACTACATTAATCAATTGTACAAGAAATTAGTAACTAAAAGAAACAACTATAACATATACACAACTACAAGCGAGTGTGCCTCCATTTAATCACATTATTTGTTGCCCAACCATAGGTCGTTTTGGTTTATTCTTTTACTTGTTTTTATAAAAAATGTGTAATATCTGCGACTGCTAGCTAGTGTTTCTACTCAACTATAATTACTAGGAAGCAAATATTTGTTGCCTAAGATTGCTTTGCATTGATATATATTGTTTTACTTGTTTTATAAAAATGCTTTAAGACATTAGGTAAAAAGAGAAATTTAAGATAAAATATATGATTGACAAATTTAACTTATAATTTAAACGGTAGTTGAAAGTTTAAAATTAGAAACTTATAGATTAATTGATTGAATTAAAAAGTTTAATAAAACTAGTTATTAAACTAATTAATTGATAAGTGTAAAATAATATAAAGACATAATTATTTGACCTACTTCTTAATTTTAGAATTTTGTCCATCATTTTTTTTTCTTCCATGTCCTTTATTTAGAAACCATAATTTGAACTTTGATTGGATGAAATTTTCAACTATATATTTATCATGCATATATAATTTTTGCTCATATACGTTAAGAGAGCTCATTAGTTCTATCACGATGAAGTACAGATCTCTAATTTGTTCAATCGTACGTGGTCACAACTGCATCATATACTTACAAGAAATGGAAATTAGAATCTTCTCAAAAATTCTCTAAAAAAAAATATGATCACTCTAAAAAAATATAGAAAATAAGTTAAATAAAAAACCTATTAGGTCACCAGTCTAGAATATGATATCATAGTTATGTATTTAGATTCATTTTGTTTCTATTCTCTATATATTTTAATTTTAGTCATAAAAATGATAAATTCTTTTATTTTATTTCTTATTTTTATAATTTTATGTAGGAAATAATAAAAAAATATTTTATTTTTTTATATAAAAAACTTTGAAAATTAGAATTAAGTAAAAATAAGATGATAATTTTGTAATTAAAACTAAAAATTAAAAAATCAAAATCAAAAGAAAAACAGACGTTTAGGAATTTTTGAACCCCTTAGGAATTGAGACTTTATTACATTTTATGTGTTTTGTTTACAATTCTAATTTAATTTTAACTCGATGCTCGATTTTGCAAATTCGCCTCATTAAGCATTGGTTATTATTGCCTTTCATTTTGGCCGCTCAACAAGTTTGAGTAGATAATATTACCTATGTCAAGTCCAAATTTTACATATGTTAAATTTATTATGATCGTTTGTTTATTTATTTTATCATACTATAATTATACGAGAATGAGTTGCAATGTTGTTGATTTAATTCTTTATTATTTATGTAATTTAAGGGACTAAAGTAACATGAACAAGAACTATAAATTTAATTTAAAATTATTTTCAATATACTTGATTTGATTTAGATAATATATTAACAAATTAGTGCAGAGTAGCAGTTTTGCAATATTGGTTTGATAGTCTATCATTAAAAAATATGATAAAATGAGTTATTCAATATACATGAGATTTTTTATTTTATGGCTATAATTTTTAAATAAGTTTCAGTGGGTATGATTTCGTTAGAATTGCACAACAACTCACAACATTAGGTGTTAACCTTAATGTACCATGGCTTATTTATAAGCGGGGAAACTATTATTGTATTATTATTTTAGGTAGAGAGCCTGACATTATCTTTATAGTTTTAGGCAGAGAGCTTGTTATGGTTTATCCTTATAATTTTATGCAGAGAGTTTGTTATGGTTCGGTCTAAGTAGAGTCTTATTGAAATATGAACTATATTTTATTATAATATTAAATTTATTTTTTATATTATTATTATTTTAATAAAAATTGATAAAATTTGAATTTACAATTTTGTTGTAATTATATATTTTTTATCATTAGATCAATTTTAATATCTTATTTTCTATATTGTATGATTAGCTAGGTTTTAAACTTAGATTTAATAATTATTTAATTATGATTGTTAATTTTATATATAGTTTTATTTTAAATCTTTCTTGTTATATTTATCATTATTTACTTACCAATTAATTGTAATTTTTTCAAAATTGCTTAAATCTTTATGTGAAATTTAAGAATCTATAATTCCATTTCAATTATGATTGTTAACTTTATATATAGTTTTATTTCAAATCTTTCTTGTTATATTTATTATTATTATTTTTTCTGATTAATTGTAAATTTTTTAAAATCGCTTAAATCTTTATCAAATGAATGAAATTTAAGAACCTATAATTCCATTTCAATCATGATTGTTAACTTTATATATAGTTTTATTTCAAATCTTTCTTATTATATTATTATTATTTGCTCTCCATTTAATTATAAATTTTCTAAAATCGTTAAATCTTTATCAAATGAGTGAAATTTAAGAATTTATAATTTCATTTCAATCATGATTGTTAATTTTATGTATAGTTTTATTTCAAATCTTTCTTGTTATATTTATTATTATTTGCTCACCAATTAATTGTAAGTTTTCCAAAATCGCTTAAATCTTTATCAAATGAGTGAAATTTAAGAATCTATAATTCTATTTTAATCATGAATGTTAACTTTATATATAATTTTATTCTAAATCTTTCTTGTTATATTTTTTTATTATTTGCTCGTTAATTAATTGTAAATTTTCTAAAATTACCGTTAAATTTTATCAAATGAGTGAAATTTAAGAACCTATATTTGGTGGAGGAACTTTATTTGATCATTTTTATTGATCCCGACACATAGTCCATGTGGAAAAAATGGAAATTTTGATTGTATTGGATGTCGAAGACACGTGCACTCAAACACACAAAATAACAAATATATGTGAATCCGAACGTGTGCATTGACGCAGCACGCAGTTCTGCATGAATGCATATATATATATATATATATATATATATATATATATATATGATTCATATTGTCCTCAACCATCCTTCTTTGAAGTAAAGAAATGAACAAACACAAATCAATTTTAACTAATTAAATTTTACATCAATCAATTCTATTTTATATTAACCAATTTAGACCATTCAATACAAAAATCATTTGTCAAAATTTAGGGGAGAAATGCTAGAAAAAATGTGCCTACAGATGATCCGGATTGATGTATGTATCTATTTAATTATCTGGTGATGAAGAAAAATAAATATTATCTACTAAGGTATTCTTTTAGGTGATTTTTTATTTTAAGTTTTGAAAACTTTAGTGTAATCCAAAAGTTTATTTTTATTCTTTTATAAGTAGAAGTTTATTAATAATGAGCACAAGGGGTACGTAGATCCTTTTACAATAATTATCATCCACACATGTTATAGGATTGGTGCACCATTCCGCAAATGTAGAAATTATGGTTTTATTACACTTAAATTTAAATCAGGTCCAAGAAATCACCTTAATCTTATCAACTACGTTCAAGTGATTTCAGCTTTGATATTGAAAAATACATGTCTTTCTGCTAAGCCAGATGGTCCAATTTGTTGCTGTCCAAATGGTATGCATAGAGCTAAGTGACTAAGTTGGATATGACCAGTGGCATTCCTAGCCATGCAAAGATTCGGCACTGTGAATACCGATTTTCTTTCAATGATTTTTTTAATTATTTAATCTTAATTCTGATTTTAATTAAGTTAAAATAAAAATAATGACTTAATTGATTTAAAAACTAAAATTTATATATTAAAAAAAAGGTAAAAAAAAAAAAAGACAACGTAGTATAGCTTAAGCTAAGCACCGGAAGAGTAGCCTAACCAATTGGAATGGAGGGTCTTGAAGCAAAGAAAAATCATTTTTCATGTCCAGAACAAATAAGAGAAAATTGTTCCTTTTACCATGGATAAAAGGTTAACAGTAAAGAAAAGAAGGGATTTTTTTTTTCTAAGCAAAAAGATTGAGAGAAAGCTTCATAAACACAAAAATTTGGAAGAAGTGGAGGAAAAGATTTTGCTAGAGAAAAAGAACATAAGACAAACAAGGAAAAGGAAAGTATCCAGTTTGATTGCAGAATTTACAATTAACCAAGTCAGTATTTCTATTCTTTTTTCATTGAGTTATCCATCATTTCTTGTTATTCTTATTATTTCTCATTGAGTTATCCATCATTTTTTGTCATTGTCTTCATATATGTTCATCGTACTCTAAAAATTGCTAGAAAGTGATAGACAAACAAGATACAACGCAACAATCCAAAAGATGACTAAATACATACAATATAAAAAGTAGATAAGTATAACAACAATGATGGTAAAGAATTATAAAATATAAAATTTTAGAATTTTTTATCACCTCTTTCCATTTGTATCCATCGAAGAATGAAAGCAGGAGGCTATCTCACCACATCTCCATAGGTTTCGGTCTACGACCGCACCATCCACCGAGAAGGCTACTTCGTCACATCCCATGGTCGGTGTTGTAAAAGTGTGTGTTTTTTTCTCTGTCCCTCTTTCCATATGTAGTTTTCCTTTTTTCTTTTGATTGATTTATTTATTTATTTATTTTTATTCTTGCTCAAAGCGCTGCATCCTCATCTTTCGATACAGTATGTATTTGAAACCTATTAAGATCATCTAACTACTTCTTTCTTTTTTTCCAATATAATTGGTTCTCTCTTAAACAAATATAATACGAATTTATTAGAAACTTGAGCCTTGTTCTACGAAGTTAAAAGAAAAAAAGAAAAACACTTTCATTTCATGGACCTTTTCTTTAAATTAATCAATCATGGTTTATATATATATATATATATATATAAATATAAGACTTTCATTTTATTTTATTTTAAGAGTGACTTAAACATCTCTTTATGTTTTATTATTGTTATTTTTCTGTCAATATTTACTATTAATAAGTGTTATGTTAATTTGTGAGTTTAGTATATTTTACATTATTGTGTGTTTTATGGTAAAGTTAAAATAGAAATTTTAATATTATACTTGTTTTTCATTATTATTTTTATTTATTTATCAATTTTTTAATTATTATGAAGTGTTTAATAATTAATATATCTATATTTTATTATTTTCATTATTTTCTTTGATAGTTTTATTTAAATTTATTATTATTATTATTTTATTTCGATTGTTATAACATTTAAGTATTAATTTTTGTATTTTATTTTATTTTATTATTATTATTATATTTTTTTAAAATTTATTTTATTTTTTTATTAATTTTACATTAAATTTAATTAAAATTAATGTCTGTTTAATTTATATAATAAATGATGATAAAGATTAAGTAATCTGAGTTATGTTTATTATATTTTAATCAAATGTATTTATTGAATAATTTTTTATGTTAACTTAAATATAATATAATATAATTTTATTTAAATAAAAATATTTTATATTTATTTAATTTTTAATAATTTATAATTTTTATTTTTTAAAAAAAATTAAATAAATAAAATATATTTTAACTCATATAATATTTAATAAGGATGATTGAGTAGATGTTATCCCAATGTTTGAGATTTATCGAATTTTTAGAGAATTACATGATTTTGTTGAGTTCTTTATCGCATCTATGAAATATAGAAATGAAAATTAAACCATGAAATCAAAATTAATTTTCACAAAAGTTGTTCTTTTTATTTAATTATTTATCCACTTATGTATTTATTTATTTATATATTTAAAAATATTATTTTGATTTAATTTCTTTTTATGTTTTAAAATGAATATTTTAAAATTATAATTAATTTTCACAATTTTATTAAAGGTCTTAGGTTGGATGTGTTAGGGATGTTATGGAATTAAGTTCCCACCCTTCTTTGTGCATGAATCGACTCTCGAGCCTATTTTGTTTTTGTAGACATTTTTTATTTAAAATAAAAGAGGTTTTTCATTTTTTTTATAATTTAAATAAAATTAGTGACAACTCTATTTTTAAAAACATTTTTTTGAAACCTATTTCTTTATCCGTCTTTGTATGCATCATGATTTTGATCATGACAAGTACTAAATATTTCTGACATGTGAGCATTGTAAAAATAAATGTTGGTAGTCTTCCTCCTATGTCAGATAATGTCAATGGAATAAATTATTAAAATATTATTAGTTGAATATTTACCATTATTAGCAGAATATTTGTTATCATTAGCAAAATAATGTCATAATTAACAGAATAATCTGATTGCTGAATATTTTCCATTATTAGCATAATATTCTGATAGAATATCTGGCCAAATTTATAAGATTGTACAACTGTAATTATAATAGTCCAAATTTAGCTAATTTTTAGGGTTAAAAATCAGCTTTGTATTATACTATTTATATAAGAATTCTCCAACAAGAGAACACATTGCAACCTATATTTTTTTAGAATTTGACATGGTATCAAAGCTGGTTACGGTTCTATCCTAACCTTGCCAAAAATTTTCAGTCTTTTGTCTCTTGTGTCTCTAGTCTATCCTGCCTTAGTCCAAGCTCTTGTTACAATTTATTCTTTGTTTAGTCTTAGTTCTTTGTAATTTTTTTTTTCTCAGCATCATGTCTACTGAAAAATTTGATGTCTTCTTGGTTCGTCTTAATGGCAAGAACTATTCAGCATGGGCATTCCAGTTCCAAATCATTGTCAAAGGTAAGGACTTTTAGGGTCATGTTGATGGTAGTAGTCCTAATCCTGACAAAGAGAAGCAGAAGGATGAATATGCCACGTGGGAGGTCAAAGATGCTCAAGTCATAGCATGGATCATAGGCTCAGTTGATCCCAGTATTATCCTTAATCTTAGACCATTCAACACTGCTGCAAAGATGTGGGACTACCTAAAGAAAATTTACACCCAAAACAACACTGCTCGAAGGTTCCAGCTTGAACATGAAATCGTTACTTTTCAACATGAAAGTATCTCCATTTCTGACTTATATTCCCATTTCATGAATCTTTGGGCTAAATACACTTACATTGTCTATGTAACTTTGTCCATTGAGGGTCTTATTTCAGTGCAAATAGTGCATGAAACTATTAAGCGAGATCAATTTCTTATGAAATTGAGATATGATTTTGAAGGTATTCAATCCAATCTCATGAATAAAGCTACAGTACCCTTCTTGGATATGTGCCTTAATGAACTTCTTCGCGAAGAACAACGTCTTCTTACTCAAACAGCCATGGAAAAACAAAAATCCACCTCTCTTCCAATTGCATATGCTGTCCAAGGCAAGCCTTGAGAACGGGACATGAGTACTATTCAATATTTTTGTTGCAAAGGTTTTGGTCATTTTGCTTCAAACTGTTCTTAAAAGTTTTGCAACTACTGCAAAAAAGATGGTCATATTATTAAAGAATGTCCAATTAGACCACTTAAGAAAAATGCTACAACCTTTATCGCCTCTACTGGTTCTTCTGCTGCTCCTGGCTTTGAGCAACAAAATGCTCTTGCCCCTGTTCAAACTTTGACACCTGAAATTGTTCAACAAATGATAATTTCAACATTCTCTACCTTAGGACTCTCAGGTAAACTTTATTCTACCTCTTTCCCTTGGTATTTTGACTCCAGGGCATCCAATCATATGACCAACAATGCTGAAACCCTTACAAATTTCACCAAATATTCTGGAAATCTCCAAATTCATTATGCTTATGAAAACCATTTACCTATCACTACAATTGGTGATATTTCTTCCTCTTTAACTGGTGTCTTTGTTTCACCTAGTCTATGAATAACCTTATTTCTATTAGTCAGTTAGTTGACAATGATTGTCGAGTTGAACTCTCAAAATTTGGTTGTTTTGTGTAGGATCAACACTCAAGGAAACTGATCGTGAAGGGGCCTAAAGTGGATGTCTTTTTCCTCTTTCTTTCTCACAGTCTGCATGTTTTTCCTTGCCTTTTGTTTCTTGAAATTCTGCTACTGTTAATCCCAAAATATGGTATAAGCGTCTTGTACATCCAAACTCACATGTACTTCATGATTTATTACAATCTGGTGTTCCACCTCACCAATCACATGTAAGACAGCCTTTTGATATTATTCATAGTGATTTGTAGGGGATTGCACCTGTCATATCTCTGCTCACTACAAGTACTTTGTCACTTTTATTGATGATTATAGTCGGTTCACCTAGGTCTATTTTTTGTGCTCAAAAGATGAAGTATTTTTTACTTTTAAATTGTTTAATGCCTATGTTCAAACCCAGTTTTCTTCAAAAATTAAAGTACTTTGATCTGACAATGGGGGTGAATACACATTTCATCTATTCCAAGACTTCTTGCAAACAAATGGTATTTTATCTCAAAGGTCTTGTCCTTCTACTCCCTAACAAAATGGGGTAGCTGAAAGAAAAAATCGTCACCCACTTGATGTTGTCTGTACCCTCCATGTTGGACTCTCTTGTGCCATCTCGGTTTTGGTGTGAAGCTCTCTCCACTGTTGTCCACCTTATCAACTGCATGCCTTCTCCATTATTAAACGACGATTCACTTTTCTCACGGTTATTTGGACACCCACCCATTTATTCTAATCTTCACATCTTTGGTTGTGTTTGTTATGTCCGTCTTCTCCCACACGAACGCACCAAGCTCACAACTCAATATGTTAAATGTGCTTTTCTTAGTTACTGTGCTCACCAAAAATGTTTTCTATGCTATGATCCTAATGTTCATCGGATTAGGGTCTCTAGAAATGTGATCTTTCAAGAAAATACATATTTTTTTGCAACTAACCATGATACTTTCTCTTCATGCTGCATATCTTCTTTGACATTGTTTCCTAACTCTTCTATAGAACTAGTAACACCAAAACCTCTCTTAGTATACCAAATACATCAGGTTGTCAGCCCACATTACCCTCCCACACCTTCCGAACCCCCTCCCAATCAATCTATGGCTGTTGATCCAGTGCAATATCCAGAACCAGCTCTTTTACGACGTAGTTCTCACGTTTGTAAACCACCAAAAAAGTAAGGTTTTTCTTCCCCTTTATCCTTGACAACAACTTTAGCTTCTATTCCTATTCCTTCTTCATATAAATAGGCAATGGAGCATGCATGTTGGCAGAAAGCTATTGAAACAACTTCTAGCATTAGAAGAAAATCAAACGTGGGATGTTGTTCCATGCCCCCTATATGTCAAGCCTCTAGGCAGCAAATTTGTATTCATTATAAAGCTTCATTCATATAGATTAATAGATCATTACAAGGCTAGATTAGTTGTTCTTAGAAATAAGCAAGAATTTGGCCTTAACTATGAGGAAACCTTTACACCTGTTGCCAAAATGACTACTATGCGCACTATTCTTGCCATTGCTGCATCTGAATTTTGGCCACTACATTAGATGGATGTCAAGAACACATTCCTCCATGGTGACCTCAAGGAGGAAGTTTACATTAAACTTCCTGTAGGTATGCCTTCATCATCACCTCATACTGTTTGCAAACTGAAGTGATCTTTATATGGATTAACACAGACACCGAGAGCATGGTTTGACAAGTTTTGAACAACACTACTTGGATTTTCTTTCACACAAAGTCAGTATGACTCATCTCTTTTTTTACAAAGGACTTCTAAAGGAATTGTGGTCCTCTTTGTTTATGTGGATAACATTGTGGTGACTGCTTCTCATCCCGAGGCTATTTCTACAATTAAGAAATTGTTGCATTCAAGTTTTCACATGAAAGATCTTGGCCACCTCACTTACTTCCTGGGGTTAGAAGTACATTATCAAGACAATCCATCTTTTTCACTCAGCACAAGTATATTTAGGACCTCATTCAGTTAACTAATCTCCAAAATGCCACTCCTATTGACACCTCCATGAAAATTAATGTGAAATATAAACGAGATGACGGTGAACTTCTAGCAGACCTCACTTTATACCGCAAGCTGGTCGGTAGTCTTACCTACCTAACCATCACAATGCCTGACATCTCTTTTGTTGTCCACACAGTCAGCAAATTCATGCAATCACCTCGGCATTTCCATCTTTTAGCAGTCCACCGCATTATTAGATATCTCCTTGACACCTCCAACCATGGCTTATTCTTCCATGTTGGTTCCTCCCCACAACTCTTAGCTTATAACGATGCTGATTGGGCTAGATGTCCAGACACAAGGAAATCTACTACTAGCTGGTGTATGTTTCTAGGAAATGCTCCAATCTTATGAAAATGCAAGAAACAAGACTCGATCTCTAAGTCATCAACGGAAGTAGAATATCGCTCCATGTCTGCTGCATTCTAAGATTATTTGGTTGCGTGGTGTTCTTTCTGAGCTTGGTTTCACCCAAACATAACCAAATCCACTACACGCTGACAATACAGGTGCCATACAAATTCCTGCAAATCCTGTTTTCCATGAATGAACAAAGCACATAGAGGTTGATTGTCACTCCATCCGAGAAGCCTATGACCGCCAACTAATCAATCTCCCTCATGTCTCTATGTCTATTCAAATCGTTGACATCTTCACCAAATCTTTGCCACGTCAGCAACATCATTTCCTAGTTAGCAAATTGATGCTTGTCGATTTACCAGCATCAATTTGAGGGAGGTGTCAATGGAATTAACTGCTGGAATATTATTAGTTGAATATTTGTCATTATTAGCAGAATATTGGTCATCATTAGCAAAATAATGTCATAATTAGCCGAATAATCTGATTGTTGAATATTTACCGTTATTAGCAGAATATTCTAACAGAATATCTGTCCTAATCTATGAGATTGTACAAATGTAATTATAATAGCCCAAATTTAGCTAATTTTTAAGGTTGAAAATCAATTTTGTATTATACTATTTATATCAGAATTCTCCAGTAAGATAACACATTGCAACCTATATTTTTTTAGAATTTGACAGATAAAATTTGCAGAAAAATGAGACTTGGATCCCTTGATGTTTTCAGTTATAAGTTATTGATAGTTTATCTTGCATAAGTTTTTAGACAAATCCTTGAATTTTTTTTAGAACATAGATTTTCCATATATGGTGTTCATGTTCTTGTAGATGTAGATTAGGAGTCATTGTGGAATGCTTCCTCATTAGAATGTCATACGTTGATTTTGTTGAGTACTTTCCAATTAAGTCTAAGGACCATTTCCAATTGTCTTCTACATTGGTCATGGGAGTAACATGTTGTAAGGATGCTAACATCTCTATTAGGTCTTCTTCCCAAGTAAACCACGTGTGTCTCCATTTAAGGTTCCAACTAGATTCCCTTTAGATTTTGATGGTGGAAATGAGCTAGATTTTGTCCTTTATTCTCTGAAATCATATATAAGTATGAATATGTTTGCTTTAGTGATTAGGTGCCAAGCCACTTATCATCTCAAAATTGAATGGACTCCCTATTGCTAGTGGTTCTTTGCGTGTTTTCCTCCAACAAGTTGTATCATTTGTAATGTTTAATTTTGCTCATATCTCTCTACCATTGAGATGAGTTCGTATGAGGAGGGATTTTATCGTATTCTATTAAAGGCTATCCATAGCTAATGTTGATGTGAAACGTAATAAAGCAAGTGCACCTTATCGTTTTACAGAGTAAAGAGTGAGTAAGAGTATCGTATCCACAGGGATTTGATTCAAATACTGAATTCCTACTAGTCCACTAATTGAACTCAGTTATAGGGTCACGTAGGTAACGCGATCTCGCGTGTAGGCAACGAAAACAGAAAAATAACAAGGTTCACAGATTCTGTCACAATCCGAGAACTCTGTTCCAGTACGCATAAAACACTTTAAAACACGTTTAAAACTATCTAATACTCAATAAACAATCTGAATGGGTAAGAAATCAATGAATGGAAGGTGTTAGGGTTGGATTTCACCAAAACTTCCCCTATGTAATCCTTGATTATTACGTATACTTAAGATAAACGATAGTTGAAGATCGAATTCACAAAGTAGCGATTGAAGGTCAATCCCTTGACTCGGCAATCCTTCACAGCAAATTAGGAATCCTTATCCCTTAGTAATTTCTAATTTGCAGTGAGCCTTACGTTCAAGAATTCAAACGATCTCACAAATGTGAACCTCTATCCCTAGAACCTTCACAATCATGTTATTCAATCCCAGTTCCAACTCTTAAACCAATTTCTCAATTGCGAAGAAGAATTTAGATTCAATTTATAAGTGGCCAAGTCATAAAAGCATTAAGCAAAGAGACGAATAATCAACGTTAAGGGAAAACAATCTTAAATAAATGCAAAATCTGGATTACATAAGATCAGTTAAGGATTCATCCTTCCCCAACAGGGACTCAGTTACACATAATGAAGAAGAAGAAAACAGGGGAAGAAGAGAAATTCTTGATCATGGCAGCATTCTGCAGATGTACTTCGTCTTTAACCCTAGGGTTCTTCCTTCACCCAGAATAGAGCACAGATCCAGGGTAATGGCGGCTCTAGCTTCTGGGTTTATGCTCTGGAGATAGATTTGTGGATAAAGTGAATGACTGATGGATAGATGCCCTGCTTTCATCTCCAACGCGACCCAGCTGCGTTGCCAACGCGACGCGATTGACAGATTGCCGATTTTCCTTCAAATCTTCATGTATTCCACGTGAGTCTAGTCACGTTGCCAACGCGGAACCCTGTAACAGATTGTAGAAATTAAAACATATTAAATTTACGAGAATTTATCTTCCAAAAGGCTCTAAAACTATATTTTCCAGATTGTGCATGGGTTATTCAGTTTTATGTCATTTTCTCATGTTTTAATGGTGTTTTATGCTTCAATTACTTGCAATTACATTGAATTATGTTCTAAATAAATGTCTTATTGGACACTTATCAGCTAACGATAAGGATTTTCTTTCAGAGGTTGCTCTGGTGTGTGAGATCTCCAGAGCCACTTTGTTAATAGAGCCACGGTAAACAACCCTAGGTTGCAAACACCCAAACCTCCATCTTTCTTAATCCTACAAACACTTGACATGCAATGTTGTTCATGTTATCATCCTTGTCCCAAAGGAAATGTCTTTGATTATGTAGTTGCGTTATTCACTACATGAGGAATTTTATACAAGGAAAGAAAGTATGCCAAAATACTTAAGAAAATTGAGTTAAGGAGTGTGATTCATCCACCAAATGATAAGTGCTTATTGTTTCATTGGCTTAATCAATCATGAATTATGTCTAATACCTTCTACCAACTTGCCTTGGACCATGGATTTAAGCCAATTTTAACCCTCAAATATAAGAGTGGTAGGTCATCTTTTTTATATAGTAAAGGAAAGACAATGCTTCATTAAGGAATTGGTCACTAAAATTAACCCCATAGAGTGAACTTTTGGAGAAGTTGGCTTTGAGGCTCTATACCACCTCAAAGCTCCATAACATAGCCATGATGGCCCACAAATTGGATGATGCTGGTACTCCCATAATAATTGTATTGTTCACGTACTGCAAAAGGGACATTGGTACACTTGTGACATTAAATGGCTTAAACAACTTTTGATGTAGAGCATTTTCCATTAGTTCACAGAGCCTATCAACAACAAGGAGAAACATGAATGTGGCTAACGAGTCTCCCTTTTTAAATCCTTTATCGATTAGTACTTCATTTATTGGACTCCCATTCATGAGGATCGAGAGTTTCATAGAGAAAAGACATGTTCGAAGCCAATGAATCCATAATGAAGGCAAATCGATTTGACCCCGTCGTTATTCAAGATAGGGCCAAGACATAGAGTCATAGGCCTTTTGGATGTCTAACTTGAACAAGAGACAACTACTTTTTGTTTTCTTGGCATAATTAATGGATTTGTTAAGTACAACCACCCCATCAAGAATATTGTAGGCTGGAATGAATGTTAATTGTACCTTTGGGATCACTATGCTAGTTATGTCACTAAAACAATTGGTGAGGATCTTGGAGATTAATTTATAGAGACTCCTAAGTAAGGCAATGGGCCTGTACTATTGTAACGACTAGGATGAGATTGTTTTGGAATTAAGGTCAAGAAGTATGACATGAGCCTTTTAGGGAGAGCTGAATGCAAGTAAAAATCATAGAATATCTTATATACCTCGATCCTCAGTTGTGGTTAGAATTGTTTAAAGAAGTTGAAGTTGTAGCCATTTGATCCAGGGATTTTATTACTCTCACATTGAGCCAACATTTTGTTAATATCTAATGTGAAGAATTTGGCACACATCTTGGAGACATGATCTTTTGGGATCTTTGTGAAAGGTACTCCATCTGTGGCAAGGATATCTTTATAGTTAACTATGTATTAGGTGTAGAAATAATGAACAACCTCGGATTTAATTTCTTGATCCATTTCTATTAGCAATGCTTGGATGTTGTTCGATCGGTGCTAAACTATTATGGATACATAGAAGAAATGAGTATTTTTGTTCCCTTCATGTAGCCATAAAATGTGTACCTTTTGATGAAATATTGATTCTTTTTATATGAGGAGTTTTCAAAAGTTGGCTAGACATTGTTGACATAAAGTTCGAACCTCCTTTGATTGGTCACCTTGTTTAATGTAATTCCAGCCTTTCTAATTCCTTTTTCAAGGTTGTAACTTGGGCATTGAACATCCCATATGTATGGGTATTCCATGACCTAATCACGTTCTTCAGGCTTCATAGTTTACTAGCTAGAATGTATGTTGCATAACCTATTTGCTTAAGTGAACTCCATGTTTGTGCCACTAACTCTTGAAAACTAGGTTCCTGTAGCTAGCAAATATTGGGTCCTTAGTTCAATTTTACTCCTTGCAACAAGACTAGACGATGATATGAGATGTTTTTCTTTAATACCCACTACGCCACATCCCCAAATTGCTCGCTCCATAGCTCTGAAATGATAAATCTATCCAATTTTCTCATAGAGCTACCATTAGAGCTCGTCCAAGTATATTATCATCCATATAGTTAGGCTCATCAAGTTTCATTCCTTCTATTAGCTCATTAAAGTGTTGATATATATTATATGTGGGCCTATCTGGTCTTCTTTCCTTTGTGTGCCTGATGTAGTTAAAATCTATGAAGACGCACCATGCCCCCTCCTCTTGTTTCGTTTGACTCCCAATAACTCCTTCCAAAAAGCCTTATGTCCATCCCATGAGAATGGGCTATACATGTTAAACAGGTAACATTCGAGTTCATTATTCCATTTCATGTGGGTGCTTAAGAATGAGGATGAAGTAGAAAATATGGACAACAATTGTAACATCTTTGAGTTCCACATACAAAGAAATTCCTCTAATCTTCCTGAAGATGGTATCCATGACAAGTCCATATCATCGCTTCCCTACAAGCTTTTACAAAATGTACCATCCACCTTATCCATCTTTGTTTCTTGAAGGGCCACCATACATGGTTGTTCGATTCTTATTAAGTCTCATACCTTTCTCTTTTTCTCTGTCCTTTAATCCTCTGATATTGAATGTAATAATCTTCATGAAATACTCACCTTAGTCCCCTTCCTTGCTTGATTGGTGCACACGTCTTCGTCCTCTAGGTCAACAAATTTTTGCAACATTGTTTCCTTCTTGTTAGGATCACTTTAAGTTGGTGACTCAAATCCAAAAGTTTTTGGACTTGTAATTTTCCTCCCCTCCTTAAAATTCTAGTGTTACAGTTGAAGATATCAGTATTAGTGTAGATAGTAATGTGTAGTTATGGTTTTAGAATAAAATATATCAGTAGTTATGGTATTATAATTGTATAATAAAGTGAATTAGTGGCTTATAATATTTGTGGAGTTGTTACATATAACTCTTGGACTCCTAAAATTATTTTTTAGTAACTATTTCATCTATAAATTGATATATTTATGTTATGTATGATTACAAGAAATATATAGAAAAATAAAAAATTACTTCTCTTCCTTACATATACATATATTTTTCCCTCTAAAATACCACCAACAAAGTGGTATCAAACTGCAAATCCTTGTAGCTAATACAAAAAAAGTAAAGAGTCATGACTTCCGCAAATACCACATCAATATCAAACAACACAATTTACAGTAATATTCAAATTCCTCTATTTGAAGGATAAAATTATGATTTTTGGGCTGTGAAAAATGGAGACATTATTCACATACTTAGATGTCTTGCATTTAATCAAAACGGAAGATGCACAACCAACAACTACAATTGTTTCTACTGTTGTTGAAAATGAAGAGTTGAGGAAAAAGAAAATTATAGATGCTAGGATGATTTAAAGAGGAGTCTCTTTTACCATATTTCCAAGGATTACAAGGGCAAAGACATCCAATGAGGCATGGGACATTCTACGACAAGAATTTGAAAGAGATTTTAAAGTGAGACTTGTTAAACTTCAACCTCTTAAAAGATACTTTGAAAATGAAAACATGAAAGAAAATGAAAGCTTGAATGAGTATCATAATCGATTGTCTGAGTTGGTGAACCAAATGAAGTCACATGGAGATACAATTGATGATTGCAGAGTTTTTGATAAACTTTTAATTAGTTGATCTGAAAATTTTGATCCAATGATGGCTATTGTTCAAGAAACAAAGAACTTATCAACCATGACCATTCAAGGGTTGATGGGTTCATTGAAATCCTATGAGCAAATATTGTTATGACGTATTGAATAAATTGTCAAAAATACATTTCAATCTAAACTCACTATTGACCCCAAAAATGTTGAGAATAATTTTCCAGGTCAAAATAGAGGTAAGTTTTCTAGTAGTGGAAGACATGGAAGAGGTCGAGGAAGAGGAAGAAACTCTGGTGGAAAAGGAGGAAGAGGCAATTTTGGAGGACAAGAAAATGATGGTGGATCAAACAAATGGTGCAAAATTTTTAAGAAGAATAATATACTGAAAAAGATTGTTGGAACAAAGGCAAACCTCAATGCTCACTTGCAAAAGGTTTATCCATTTACAAAAAGATTGTCGCTTTGGCAACTAACAAAAAGCTTCATTTAGAGAATCTAAAAATAGTGGAAGAAGCAATGAAGGAAAATTTTACTTTGTTTTCCAAAACGCATTTGAAAAGGATAAAAATTTATGGTATTTGGATAGCGATTGTAGCAATCATATAACAAGAAATAAATATGCTTTTCTCAACATAGATTCTTCATTTAACTCAAAAGTTAAATTGGGTAATGGAGAGTATGTTAAAGTTGAAGGCAAAGGAAGCATTGGAGTTATAACAAAGCAAGGTAACAAAGTTATTCATCACATTCTTTATGTTCCAACATTTGATGAAAATTTGCTTAACATTGGACAACTTTTGGAGCATAATTATTCTCTTAAACTTGAGAATTGAGAGTGCAACATTTTTTACTCCAAAGACAATCTTGTTGTGACTGTTAAAATGAGCAATAATAGAAGTTCCTCTCTCTTTTAAGTATGACAAAAGTTTCAACATGTTGACTAGAGAAACACTTGACTCTAGTTTGTGGCACAAAAGACTTAGGCACTTGAATTATAGTAGCCTCAAGTTACTCTCACGAAAGAATATGATGTATGGGTTGCTAACAATTGACGAAAAATCTGGCATATGTGAAGGATGTGTACTTGGCAAGCATCATCGTCAACCATTCTCAAAGGAAGGAGCATGGAGAGCCAAAGAAATATTGGAATTGGTCCACACTGATGTGTGTGGACCTATGAGTATCTTATCTCATGTAAAAAATAGGTATTTTATTTTATTTATAAATGATTTAAGTCGCATGACATGGGTGTATTTTATGAGGTAAAAATTTGAAGTCTTTGTAATATTTAAAAAATTTAAAGCGTTTGTTAAGAAACATAGTGGTAGGTTCATAAAAACTTTGAGAAATGATAAGGGAAAGGAGTACACCTCCAACCAATTTGAAAAATTTTATGGAGATAAAGGAGTGGAAAGACAATTAACCGTTGGTTATACACCTCAACAAAATTGAGTGTCAAAAAGGTAAACTAGATCGTGATGGAGATGGTCAAGTCCATGATATTCAAGAAAGGGATATCAAAAGAATTTTGACCCAAAGCAGTAAACACAATAGTATACATGTTGAATAGATGTCCAACAAAAGTCATGTGGAATAGGATATCATTTGAAGCTTAGAGTGGAAAGAAACCTTCAATAAACCACCTTAAACTTTTAGGTATGTTTGTTATGTTCAAGTTCCAAAGGAGAAGAGGACAAAGCTTGAAGAAACAAGTGGGAAGTACATCTTTATTGGCTATAGTTCTATGTTAAAGGGTTATAGACTCTACAACTTGAAAACCATGAAGGTGATTATAATTCGTGACATTGTGTTTGATGAAAAAGCTTCTTGGAGTTGGCAAAAGAAGAAAGTTAAGCATAAATATGTCTCAGTTCCAATTTTACATCAAAATGTAGTAGCTGAAAATGAGTAATCAATCCCCTCAACACCAAGCTCTCCATCCTCAACATCAAGTTCTCCCTCTTTATCTCCAGACTCAACTCTGGTAAAAGTGAAAAGTTTAATTGATATCTATTCTAGATATAACTACTGCATGGTAAAACCAGAAAGTTTTAAAGAAGCAATCAAAGAAGATGATTGGAGGAATGTTATGCAAGAAGAGGTATATGCAATTAAGAAGAACAAAACATGGCAACTAGTTGAAAAGCCAAATGACAAAGAAGTTATTGGCATGAAATGGGTGTACAAAGTGAAACATAATTCTGATGGTTAACTTCAAAGAATCATGGCTAGATTACTGGTGAAAGGGTACACACAATACTCTAGAATAGATTACAATGAGACTTTTGCACTTGTTCCTCGATTGGACACCATTAGAGTCATTATTGCATTGGTCACTCAAAAGGGTTGGAGTTTATATCAACTTGATGTAAAATTTGTATTCTTGAATGGAGAATTGAAGGAAGAAGTTTATGTGCAATAACCTCAAGGCTTTGTAATTAAAGGTCAAGATGAGAAGGTGTACAAATTGAAGAAAGCTCTCTATGGGTTAAAAAGGCCCTTAGAGCATGGTACAATAAGATTGATAGCTACTTCATGGAGAAAGGATTTGAAAAAAGCAAAAGTGAACCTACTTTGTATGTCAAGCACCAAGATAAGGTTAATGTCCTTATTGCAGATCTTTATATTGATGATTTGATTTATATGAGCAATAAAAAAAAGATGATTGAAGATTTTAAAATGGATATGATAAAAAAAATATAAGATGAGTGATCTTGTTTGTTGCATTCTTTTCTTGGTATTGAAATTTATCAAGATGAGTTTGATGTGTTTATTTGTCAAAAAAATATGCTGAAATTTTTTTGAAGAAGTTTGGAATGTTTGGTTGTAAACTTGTCGATACTCCTTTGGTGGTGAATGAAAAGTTTAAAAAATAAAATGGTGGAAGATTGATATATGGAAGCGTGTATAGAAGTTTGATTGAGAACTTATTTTATCTTACTACTACAAGGTCTGATTTGATATATGATGCTAGTTTACTCTTAAGATTTATGAGTAATCCAAGTCATTTACTGCTTGAAGCAGCAAAAAAGGTGCTAAGATATTGTCACAACCGTAATCGTGACGAGATGACGAACTCGCTAAAATTTTAAAATAGAATTTATTTGATTATGTGGAGTGGCCACCAAATTTTTATTTAAGGGAAAAAGATTTGGAAAAACCCTAACTTGAGGATAAGATTCTAAGCTCAAGAGTCTGTTACGAGTGGGGAAGGTGTTAGGCATCCCACTCGTCCGTTCCAGAGAACGGTACCCTTAAACTAAGTATGTGATTTTTGAAAATTTGTTTGATCCTTTTGATTAGAGTGAAAATAAATAACTTGATGGAGGTTAGCCTGACAGGACTTGATCCTGCTCCTACGGATTCCCTGGTGCAATGGGAAACTCAAGGCTTACGTAGTTCTGGTTTGTGAAGGCTTAACCTTCGAGTTGCTTGAAAAGGAAAGGAGTATTTTGAAAATATATTAGGGAGGAATCCTTAGTCCACTTATGCACAGGATCCGAGGCAAACGTAGGCTGCACTGGGATCCATATGAATCTCTAAATATCGAACAGCAGTGAAGACTGCCAGTTTCCCATTTAAAGCTTATTGCGAGAGACTTGTGATTCCAAAAATGAATTTAATTTAAAGAAAGGAATAAAGATAAGATAAGAATTGGGCTTGATTTAACATAAAATAAACCTGGTTTGAAGTGAATTTGATTTAAAATTAAAGGAAATGATGAAACTTGATTTAAAATGAACTAGATTTGAATTGATTTGAAATAAGCTTTATTTGAATTTTAAGAAATGAAACTTGACTTGAAACGAGTTGGATTTGGGTTTTGAGAAACGAAACTTGACTTGAAATAAACTTGATTTGAGTTGAAGAAGTGTAACTCGACTTAAATTTTGAAAGAAAAAATCAAACTTGATTTGATTTGAGATTTGAGGAAATAGAATTTAGGCTCAATTTGGATTTAAAATTGATTCAATTTGAGATTCGAGGAAAAGAGTTGTTGATCTTGTGAATTTTATTTAAAAATGAATTTGATTTTATTTAAAGCAAAAACCGACTTATTGTGAATATTATTGAAAAGAATTTGGATAAAATATCTTGATTAAAAAAATGATACTTTGTTTTAGTTCATTTTTTTCCAATTTACACTTAAGTTATCCATTTAGAAGCATGGGCCTATGTGGCAAAAGGGCCCAAGGCACGCTGCTGGAAATGCAGGCCTATGTAGCAAAAGGACCTAAGGCATGCTGCTGGAAGTAATGCCATATGGCTATTCCCTTATTATCACTGGGTTGGGAATAACACATGCTATTGGCCCAAACGAAAACCTGTGCACATTGTTGGCCCAAACAAGACGTGAGATGGCCCAATTTATTTACCGCATGGCCTTATTTCTTCGTCTTGGGAACATCTGTACGCGAGGTGATGATCAAAGACAGGCAGCCCATTTGAAAGGAAGTAATGATCAAAGACAGGTGGCCCATTTGCAAGTAGATCGACTTACTTGAAATATGGTTATTGTGATAATTTAAAAACTGTTGCATGCGGGCTCAAACCCGACTTCTCTCACATGACTTCAGGCGCTCCAACCAGCTAGGCCAAGATTAGGTCTTGTGATGTATGGCTGATATTGATTAATATCAATAACATCCTGGACGTACATATCACTTTGCATGCAAGGCTAATTTCGGACGTGTGTGTTTATTAAAATATCGTGATAAGAAGAAACTCATGTTGAGTCTGTCACTGACTCCCATGACTATACTCACTTTCGCTGCATGGTCCCATTTGAGGAGGACGTGCTAGCCTTTTAGTCATGGTGCAATTACATTGGGATTGAATGAAGCTTATGGGTGGGCTCTTTGCTGATTTGAATTCATTTTTCCTTTTCCTAGATGGACATCGTGCATGGGCATAGAGACCTAATGATTCGTCATTTAGCCTTGGCAGCCGACTCACAAAGCTTTGGCTATGGGGAATCTACATCCATGCACCTTGAAGGCAGGGATTTTGTGGTAACCCAGCGAAGATGCACGACACATTTGACCACTAATTCCGACTTAAATAATCAGGCTTGAACAACACTGAGAAGACAGTTGAGGGAAGTTTATGAATAAATGGCTTTTGCTGACTTTGTTTTAAAACGAGGGTCAGCCCTTCCGAATACAACGAAACGACTATATCAAGGCTCGAGCCATCATTTCTATAGGGGTTGTAGGTGGATTCCTTTCCATTGTTTTCGAACCATTTTAATTAGAAACTCTGGCTTCTAAAGTAATAACCCTTAAGCTTCACACTAAACCTCCCCCTTATTCAAGCCCACACAGGGTATATGTGGCTTAAACGTTTCGACCCCCATTTATAGTTGCAATATGCTCATATCAACGAAGCTGATTCACTACTAGAATGTACGAATTCATGGGCCAAGAGAAGTTCATGAAAGAGACGGCTTAAGCCAACATGCAGGCCATGCAATGAATTCCTCCGTCATAAGCCCTGAATGCGGCCATATCTTCAATATGCAATATGTTTCATCGAAAGCGACGTAGCTGTTGCTTGACTGATGCACCCGATCATATTAAGTATAGGTGAAGGAAGCAAAGTGACCACACCAACACTCATTGAGATATAGAAATTCATGATGTAACTACCTCCTCTCCAGCCCCAAGCAACTTAAACCCGTTGAACAACATCACTAAAGGATTCCCATTCCTTGCACTCAGCACCATAAACTACTTTCTTGTCCTTAGACTCTCGTGTGACCTCATTTAGTTTACCAAATGTGAGAAATAGATTCTATACAGATTCAAATCTACCCATGCAAACGCCCACGAGTTAAAACACATGTACGTGGTGTCTATCTCCGGTAAGCCTGCATGGATAGGATGATCATCCACACTACTATCTCAGGATCTCAAAGAAAATGAAAGCTAACCCATTCCTTTCCTCGCTTGATTGGATCACATTGGATGTTTGAGAACAAACTCAACTATAATTTTATGTACACAGGATCTCGAACTAAGACATTGATAGGTGACTATGGACACGTGAAACGGTGGTTGATATTAGGTCTTAATCAAGAACAGAGATGCATATACCTACGCAACTAAAACATGTGGAAATCACGTCATGAAGGTGTATAAAGAAATCGTGATCTCACCTGGAAGTTTTGTGGAGTAATTGAGATTCTTCAACTAGTTGAAGATGCTCCTATATTGCATATTTGCCGCTCCTGGTACCGAGAGGGACGAGAGTTTCAGCCTCTCCTTCACGATTTCCTTTATTGGCGATAAGCTCACGTACCCTCCTTTCCCTCAAGAATGAAGAAGCCCCTTTCTGAATTTTCTGACTATCCTCCCAAATTTCTTACCTCTTTCCTGTTTTTCCAGAACCTAGAGTAAGGGTTCGTTCCGGATTTTCCTCCAAGACCTCTTCTCCGACTCTATTGCTGTGAGCCATGCCAAGATCATCTCTCCCTTTTCTTTTTGATCGATGTGGCCAGAAGAAAAATCCCTCAAGACCGAGTGTTTGTTCCCTGGAAAGAAATGCAAGAAAGCTTCCAGAAGCTCCCCCTTCTCTCTGAAAAGCCTCACCCCTTTTGTCAAGAAATTCTAGAGGAACTTCCTGAGCGCCTCTCCCAAAGCCGACTCCAAAAATCTTCTCCTCAAAACCCTTGCATGCATGCCCTATGCACATCTTTTTTTTTTCGTCCTTTTTGATTTATTATTTAATTTTCTCTTTTTAATTTTGTTTTTTCTGTTTTTAATTTTGTTTTCGATTTTTTCTTTCTTTTTTTATTTTTTTATATTATTTCCAATTTATTTATATATTTTTTTTTGTTTATGTTTTTATTATATTTACTTTTCTTTTATTTAACTTTGGTAATTTTTATTTTATTGCTTTCCTTATTATTATTTTTCCTTATGATTTTCATTTTATGTTTTTCTTTTGTTTTATATTTAGTTTCTATTTTCTATATTTTTCTGTTTTCTGTTTTTGTCATATTTTTTTTTATTTGTTTTAATATTTTTCTGTTTATTTATTCATCATTTAAATTAGTATTGGTTTCTTGATTAATTTTAACAATTGGGGGCCTCTGACATAATTGAATGTTTACATATATACCATGGACATAATGAAGTATGAAATTAGATTTGAAAATTTTTCAAAGTTAACATTAAAAGGCTTTTGTAATAGTTATTGGGTAGGAAATGTTGATGATATGAAGAGCACTTCAGGTTATATGTTTTTTCTTGGTTTTAATTTAATTTCTTAGTGTTAAAAAAAAAAAGAAACAGTGGTGCAATCTTTAGCAGAAGCAGAATATTTAGCAATTGGATTGAATACCTAAGAAACACTTTGCTTAAGAAAAATTATGGAAGATATCGGAGAAAAACAAGAGGAGAGTAGGCAGCTTTGTTGTGATAATAAATCTGTTATTGTTATGACGAAGAATCCGATCTTTCATAGTCAAACCAAACATAACAATATAAAGCACAATTTTATTAGAGCGGTAATTGAAGAAGGTGAGATGAAGTTAGTGTTTTGCAGTTCATAAGAGCAACTAGCTAACATTTTTACTAAAGACCAAGAGAAAATATAGATAGTAATGTGTAGTTATGGTTTTTTGGAATAAAATAAATTAGTAATTATGTAGTTATAATTATGTAATAAAGTGAATTAGTGACTCATAATATTTGTGGAGTTATTACATATAACTCCTAATCTCCTAAAATTATTTTGTATAACCTTTAGTCTCCTAAAATTATTTTGTAGTAACTATTTTATCTATAAATTGATATATTTATGTTACATATAATTACAAGAAATATATAGAAAAAGAAAGAATTACTTTTCTTCCTCACATATATATTTTTCTCTCTAGAATACCACCAACAATCAGATATAAAGCAGTTTGTAAGCTTTAGGTCAATATTAGATGAAGGGGACGTGATGCGGCTACTAGCTACATGTGTGGAATATAGGATAGCCACATGTGTGGAATCTAAGAATGGAAGTGAATAAGGTCGTCCAACTAGAGTTTATCGTCCGCTTTGTTTAAAATCCAGTTTAAGTCGGCTTGTTTAATAAATAGATAGACTTAAACTTATTAAAAAACTTTTTTAGATAAATAAGTCAAGTTTAGACTTATAAAAAAAGTTTTGTTAACTTATTCAAAGATCTATTTATCTTTATATATTATATATTTATATTTATATTTATTATATTTATTTTAATATATTACATTTATATAATATTAATATATTTACATAATTTATGAATCTTTTAAATAATATATATATATTAGGCCTATTTAATGATCTTTTTATTTTATAAATTTTAAACTTACAAAATTTTTTAATCAATTATTTATAAAGGATATTAAGTCTTTTTTTTTTAATGTAGACTTTTAAATAAAATCATAGATCTTGTAGGTTTTAAATTAGATTAGACCTTACTAAAAAAATTCTTTAAAAAATAACAGACTAGATTCTAACTTTAAAAATTTTAAATAAATTAAACTTAAACATTTAAAATTTATTTTAACTTATCCTACTTTCATCCCACTAAAATCAAAATTTTATAAAGTTAAATTTCTAACTTTTAAATTTAAACATAGAACACATCTCTATTTTATAAGCTTTATTAGACAAAGATACAAATACATACCTCTAAATAAAATAAAATTTATATGTAAGTTAATAATTTTAAATAAATTAAACAATTATATAATTTTAAAATTTTAATAAAAAATTAATATAATAATAATACATTTTTGTCATGATTATATTATTTATGTATATTTAAATACATAAACTTATTAAATTTAAAAGAAATTTTAAATAACTTAAAATTTTTTATTAGCTTTAACTAAATATATTTTTTATTAACTTGAATAATTTAAGAAAATAGATTAGCTTAACGTATGCATGTTATAAAGTTTTACTTAGGATGCAAGAGCAAGTGTGGTAATACATTATAGTACTTATCTTTATATTAATATTTTTTTTAAAAAAAAATACTTGTACATGTTTTCATATTTTTATAGGTAGCAATTTTAATATTTATTTCTATATCTATCTTCATTATTTATAATTTAGTCAACTGAAGTATAATTTTTCATTTTCTGTCTATATATTTATTATTAAATTTTAAAATATTAATTCACCTATAAAATTTTTTCTTTAGAAAAAATTTGTTTTAATTTTTAATTTTATTATTATTATTATTATTATTATTATTATTATTATTATTATAAAAATGAGGTATATAATTTTACGATCATTCAAGGTTTAATCAATAATTCTTATATTTTATAAAATATTTTTAATTGATATAAATATCTAATTTTGAGATTTAATATTAATGGATCCCATTGTCTTTTTTTTATCTATATAATATAAATGACTATTTGTTCTATAATCTCCATATTTATAAAATTTTTCATATATTTATTTATGTTGGGGCACAAATTTAACGATATTTGCCTTATACATTGCAGATATTTTATAAGATTCATTTCTCAATTTCTAATTTTAACAAGTGACCTAAATTATTTTGATCGTTAATCAATAAAAAATCTATAAGGTGTATTAGTTCCTAAGAAAATTGCATATTCCTTTAATTGAGATGATATTCTTTTAATTTTTTGGTATAATCAAAAAAATAAATAATAAAATTTAAATTTAAATTACTCTATTTTTTACTGTTAAACTAATTATAGTGGCTTATATTTTTAATTTGGAGTATATATTATTAAGATGTGTAATTATTTATATCCGTAATTAGTTTTACAATAGTTGATTGAGTTAACCAAAAATAATAATTTTAATTAAGAATTAAAAAAATTTAAACATGACAAAGTTTAAATTACCATTTGAGTTCAATAATTCAAATATAACTTTCCCGTGTCGTTTTATTCACTTGCTACAGCAGGAGTACTAATTCATGGATTTGCTACTAATTACATAAAAAGTTAAAAATGTGTTCCAGAAAAAATATTTAATATATAATTAGATAATTTTTAAACAAAATAAAATAAAGAAATAAACAAGGAATCAAACTACGCACTCACCAAAAAAAAAAAAAACCAGAAAGAAAGTTTCCGCAAATTCAAATTTTTTTTCCAAAATAAAAAATTCCTCCTGGAGAGGGGTGGAAAACGTGAAAGCCTGAAAGGGTAGGCAATAATTTCTTGCAGAAAAAATGGGCAATATGACAAAATACAGCTGGTTCAAATTTGGACATACGTCAATCCAGTCTTCTAACATGCGTTAATGTTACATAATAAAAATTTATATGTAATAGATTCCTATTAAAAATAATAGGATTTAATAAATTAAATTTAAATATTATAATTTTAAAAAATAATTTATTGTATATATTTTCTTATTATAATTTGAATACGTATTAAAAATTGTATATAAATAATATATTTTATAAAAATGTAAATGGTAATGTTTTTAAATATTAATGGATGAATTAAATTAAAAACATGTTAAAAATATGGAAAACATATCTTAAAAATTAAAGTTAATATATAATAATATTTTTTTAGAAAATTAATTTTAATTTCACCGTCCAAAAAATTTATTAAAGTTCTCTTTAATTTTTCATTTAATAATAGATATTTTATCTTTAATGATGTGTGAATAAAAATAAATAAATAAAAAAATAAAAAATATAATAGAATTAGGAAGAAAAATAAATTTTTTTAATAGATAAAAATTAGAAAAAAAAAATATTTAGATAAATACAACTAAGTCGATTTATTTAATTTTTTATTATTTATTTATTTTAATAATTTTAATAATTAAAATTTGAAATACAAAAAAAGAAAAACTTCTCTTTTTAATTTTTCTTCTAAAAAGTATAAAAAAAATAAATCCATAAAAATAATTAACTTTTATATAAAATAAATTAATTCAAATAAAAAATTAATATTTTTCTTTCGGTCAAATTCTTTCTTCCCTTATATCCTCCATTCAAATAATGAAAAAAGGTAATCCATATCTCTCCTTTCATCTATGCACAAATTTTTATATTTACTAGTAAAACCGTCTGGAATATACTATAATATTTTTTAATGCATAGATAGTGATGACATATTAATAATTATATTAATAAATTTCTGTAAAATCAGTTAGAGAAAAAGTATTAAATGTATAAATTGAAAGTATTAAAATATTATATTAATGTTAGAATTAAAATATCTTTATTTAAAATTAATTTCTATCATTTTCGATTATATAAATTAAAATTATTATTTATAAATTTATCCTAATTAAAATATATTGATAATTATTATTTATATTTTAAAAATAATTAATAAATTATGTCTATGATAAATCATTAAAATTAATCTAATAGTAAAGATTAATATATTTTATATAAGATCTTACATTCAAATTTTATTCCTTTCATTATTATAAAAAAATTATGTATGCCGCAATATAAAGATGTTATTAAATTTAAATAAAAATAAAGTTAATATTAAAACTGGTTATGATTAATAATAAATATGTTATATTTAATATTTTATTATAAATTAAATTAAAAATACCATAATATTTTACAAGATAAACTATTTAAATTAATTATTTTTTGTAAATATAGATAAATTAATTGTTGAACATAATAAAGTCTGAATAACTATTTTAAATATTATTTGAGTTTAATTATGCATATATATTTTTTTACTGATTATTTTCTATTAATAAAAAAGTATATTTAAAAATATAAAAAATATATATGTGGAATTAAATATCTATATAAAAATAAATAAAAACTAGAAAAAAATAAAAAAAATATTTATCTATAATTTTTTACGGGTTGTTATTAGCTTAGCAACGAAAACAACAACTATGATATCCCATTGCCACTTACATAAAAAAAAATGTATTTCACAGTCTAGAAGAAATTATTTAATATATAATTAGATAATTTATAACAATAAAAAATATAGTCAGAAAATAAAACATGAATAAAACTACATACACAATAAAGAAAGTTACCCCATATTCAAAAATTAAAAACCTCCTGCAAAATCAAGAATTTCTTGCAGAGGAAAAACAAGCCAAATAAAAAAATACAGCTGGTTCAAGTTTTATAAATGAACTATTTCTATAAAAAAAAAAAGTTCACATATATGAATGTGACATGTTTTTAAAAGTAATATAATTTTTTTCAAATTAATATTTTTTCCAAGAAAAAGTTTCCCTTTTAATTTCGATGTCCTAAAAGTAATTCATAGCTCTCCTGTCATATATACATATTTATATTCAGTTGTTCACTAATATCTGAAATAAATAATATTATTAAATTTGCAGAGATAGTAATGACATATTAATAATTGTATATTATCATTACTATTAATATTATTAACTTATCATGAAAATCAATTAATGATAAGTATTAAATGAATTATTGAAAGTATTAAAAAATGTTAAAATATAAAAAAATTATCTTTATTTTAAATATCTTAATTACTTGTAACATTTAAGTTTCTACATAAAATATTTAATAAAATTTAATTATTAAAATAATTAATATTTACAACATCCTTAATATAAATTAAAAATATTAAATATTTTTTTATTTATCACTATTTAGAAAAAAAATCCTTTCACTATATTATTTTAGAAGTTCAATAAAACATTTATTATATTTTTTATAATATATTCTTATCCTTCTTAGTGAAATGAATGAATAAAAGAAGTTGATTATTAAAAAGTTAAAGATATAATATAACTTTAATAAAAATCAAAAGATTTTAATTAAAGTTTTAAATACATGTAAAAAAATTTTAAATAAGATATATAAAAGAATGAAAAAATTAAGTAAAAAATAGAAAAATACACTAGAATATATATATATATATATATATATATATATATATATATACGAAAAGGATAATATGAATCTTTTAATTAGTAATTAATTATATAATTATAAATTTTGAATAACTTTTTTCTTATTAATAATTTAATATAGTCAAATTTATTACTATAACAGAGAGATTCTATCATAATATACAATATATTAAATTTACTTTATATCAAACTTAATTTTAAGAAAATATAAGTATTTCCTGGATGAGAAAATTTCTTATTGGAAATTGTTTTGGTTCTCTAAATTTAGGTATTAACTAGAAATTATTGTGCACCAATACTTGTAAGTAGAAGAATATATAAAATGAAAAGATATATTTTAAACGATAAAGTGTGTTAATGTTATTAATTTAAAAAATAATTATTGAAATTTTAAACTTTGTTAAATAAACATTTAATTTTTATTATACTAATTATTAATTTTGAAATTAATAATTTTTAATATATATTATTTTTAAAGTGTATATTCTTATTTTAAAAGAAATCAAATAAATAAATAAATAAAAATATTTAACAAAATGTTAATTGAATGAATTAAATAATATTTTTAAATGATAATAAAAATATAATTAAAAATTAAATTAAATATATTTATAAATCTCTTTAAGTATAATATTATCTGAATTAATTTAAATAATAATTAAAAATTAAGAAAAAAAGTATAATTAGATTAAAAAATATTAATTTAAGAGAAAAACTTCATATTAATTTAATATAAAAGATCTAAAAACACATGTTACGACATGATAAAATCATATACGAAATCAGATTGTATTAAAATATTACATTAACCCACTTTTAATAATTAAACTTAAAATTATTATATAAAACTATAAAATTAATTTGATGATAAGATATCATCTATAAATAAATATAAGATAAAAGTATAATAAAAAATAAAAATATATAAGATTATAAGCATCGATCATTATACTTACCTAATTTTAATATATATTTTATTATTTGTGTCAAAAATTTAAATTAATTAAAATTTCTATAATTATAAAATTTAGTTTACTTAAAAAATTACTTTAATTTGGTATAATATATAAAATTTAAAATAAAATTAAATTCACTACAACTGTCAAATATTAAAAAAAACAATTGAGAGTATACTTTTTTCTTAAAAAGATGAATTATCTATTTAAATTTTTAAAATTATATAAATAAATAATCCGTTATATTAATATTTGATATACTCATAATATATATTATATTTTGAACTAAAAAAATATTTTAAATATAATATTGTTGGTTGTAAATTTAAAATATTTATATCAATAATTAAATTTGTTCAAATAATTATATAATAAAATTTAATTCAATATTCAATTATTAGTAAATATTAATTTTTTTATTAATTAAAATAATAAAATTTTATAAATAATAATCTAGATTAAATATTTAATAAAACTTGTAGAAAATATCATGCGATTTAATATAATACAAAGATGAATTAATGTTACAGATTATTATAAAATATAACTTTTGATAGAAAAAAATATTTGGATATTCTACTAATATTTTTAAAGTGCGAACATTTAAAATTCTTCTTTCAAAAATTTTTAAAAAAATCATGACTAAAATAATTTATTTTTTGAGATGAAGTGATAACTTTTATTTATATAAATATATATATATATATATATATATATATATATATAAAAGAAGGGTAAAATAATTTAGAAATAATTTTAATATAAATTTATTTTACTCATAATTTTTTTAATGGTAATTTTTTTAATTTAACCATTCAATTAATAAATTTTATTATATTATAAATTTTAAAAAATATTTAATATTTCATTATATAATTTTATTATAATAGATAATATATTTTTAATATCCATTAAATAGAAATTATATAATGAAGCATTATATTTTTTTTAAATTTATAAAATTTAAAATATAATTTATATAATAAAATTTATTAATTTAATATTTAGATTAATAAAATTTAATTATTTAAAAACTATAAAATAAAATAATTTTTTATTAAAATTATTTTTAAAATTATGTGCAGATCAAGTTATTCTAGTATAAATTAATTAATTTCATTGTTTAAATTATATTTTTTATATATATTAAAATTATTTTTTATTAAATATTGAATTTCATCCATTTAATAGTAAGTTAATAGATTTTATTATATAAATTATGCTTATAAATATAGATAAAATTTAAAAAATATTTCATATTTTATTAGATAAATTTAAATTAAAAATTATTAAAAAAATATGTTATCCATTAAAATAATTATATAATAAAATATTAAATTTTATAAAATTTATAAAATTTTGTAAATATTATCTATATAATAAAATTTATTAATTTATTAATTCAATTAATAACATTTAATAATTTAAAATAAATATTAAAAAATAACTCTACTTTAAATAATTTTTAAAATAATTTTATCTTTTCTTTTATTTATATTTATAAATAAGAGTAATATACTTAACTTTCCATTATAAAAATTTTAAATAATATTATCTACAAGCTTCATTATAATTTTTAGTGAAATTTAATTTAACCCTAATAAAAATATTTATTTATTAATGAATATTTTAAAACACTAGATAATAAAATTATATTAATAAATGTTTATTTCAATCGTTGAACTTTTTAAAAGGTCCCAACACCTAATAAATAAGAAATAAAATTTTCCAAATACAAGTATAACATATTTTTATAATAAGTTTAATTTTTATATACTATAGGTGTAAATTTTTTTAACGTTATTAATTAATTAAAATTATATTAAATATAACTTAAAATATTTATCATAAAAAATTAATAATATTTAATGATATGAGATAAGTTTAAAAAATTGAAAAGTAATATATGTATGTATTTATAATTATTTATATTTATATATATATTCTAAATTTAACAATAATAAATTTTTTAAAAAATTGTTAAAAAGTTTTATAATTCTAAAGATAATAAATACAAATATAATGTACTATATGTGTCATCGTATTTTCGTACAAAATTATATATAATTTTCATGTATGTTCAAATTAAAAAATTACTTGATTGAAGGAAATGAAAATTCAGCAGCCAATAACAATGATCTAGCATGATTATTGTCAAGTGATTACTTTTTCTTTAAATTGCATATAAAACAACAGTTATCTAAATATAATTATTTATTCACATATTTATTAATATAAGTATCATTTTATACTAACAAATAATTTTATTTATATAAAATATTAATATATCCTATTAATATATCACATATTATTTTAATATATTACTTATTATTATAGATATTCAAAATATATACTAATAATTTAATTTTAATTAAATAAAATTTATTTTAACATTTAAGTTTCTATATAAAATGTTTAATAAAATTAAATTATTAAAAATAATTAATATCTACAACTTCCTTAATATAAATTAAAAATATTAAATATTTTTTATTTATCATTATTTAAAAAAATTCTTTTATACATATTATTTTAGAAGTTCAATAAAATATTTCATATTTTTTATATCAATATATTTTTATCCTTCTTAATCAAATGAATGAATAAAAAAAAGTTGATTATTAAAAAATTAGATATAATAAAAATATATAATAATTTTAATATAAATCAAAAATATCAATTAAAATATATAAAAAAAATAAAAGAAATAAATAAAAATAATAAAAATATACTAGAATATATATATATATATAAAAGAAAAAAGAAAAATAAATAAATAAATAAATAAGTATAATTTTAGTTAGAATTATTCAGCTTAATAATTTTTATAAATAATTAAATTTTATCAATTTAACAATTAAATTAATAAATATATTATAAATAATTAAATTTTATCAATTTAACAGTTAAATTAATAATTATATTATATAGATTATTTTTATAAAATTTCATAAAATTTAACAGTGGGATTAATCATAAAATTTAACAGTTAAATTAATAAAATTTAAATATTTATAAAAATTATTAAAGAAATTAATAATTTTAGCTAAAGTCATATGCTAAGTTTATAATTTAAAAAAATTATTTATTTTTTAATATAAAAATTAAATATTTAAATTATTTATAAAAATATTAGATAAAATTTTAAAAATTAAAATATAGTATATATTTGACACAACTTTTAATCTTATTTCTTATTCTCAGTACGGGAAAATTTAAAAATCTACCTAATTCTATCAGTTTTGTTCCGTTGAAAAATAATTATAAAAAATTTTGATTTAAATTTAAATAAATAAATAAATAAAATAATTTTAAAAGTAAATTTAAATTTTTTCAATTGAAAATGAATTTTTGTAAAAAATTAAATGTTGAAATTAAACTTTTAAAAAAACTTTTGTAAAAGAATAATTTGTAATATAAAAATATTTTATCCTTTTATATTTTAATTCGTATTTTAAATCCATGTATTAAGGTTTAAGAGAGAACCGATTGACGGTGATGTATCCAGTGAATGAATAGTTATATGGATCATCCACCTCTGTGAGTTTGTAGTTTTCCTAATTGGAGCAAGTTTGCATAGTTTTTTTGGATCACTTACTGCCCTAGTATGTATTCACTGTAGTCAGGGTCGAGATAAAGTGGAATAAGAATAAATGCTAATTTGCTAGAATTTCCATGTGAATGGGTGCTAGGTTTATACTGTGTGGTGTCCTTAGGCCAAGCACATCATACTATCTCACCGTGAGAGATCATTTGAACAAATGAATATTGAAGAAAGAGTGGGATTATGGAATGCGTGTGAATCTCTATCAAGCTCTCTGGTAATCGCATGGAGACGAGAGAGAGTCTGTTGAGAGAAGCTTCGGAGAGAGAAACTTAATCCTCTTGAATGCGTGGTCCATTTCTTTTGGTGTCCTTACCTGTACATCATGATCAAGGAAAGGATGGGCAGATGAGTTGTTATTTTGTCTTTTTGTGGAAAGATTACAGAGTGGATGAAAGCTGGAAAGAGTGAAGTGCTGGAAATCCAATCAGAAAAGAGAGAGAGGGAGAATGTTGTGTCTATTTATCATTTTACTCCAATATGGTGCTGAAACCTCCTCTTGTTGTCCTTCTAGAAAGAAAGGAAGGTGTGTATGTGATCATATGTTTGCATGAGAGATTTTTTAATATTTTTTATTCTTATTAAAATTTTAAGAGTTTTATTTGTTAATAATTTTATATTGTATTTTTGTATTATACATAAAATAATTTTTTTTAAAAATTATTTTATTATTTTTAAACTTTCACTTTTTTATAAATTTTATTAAAAATAAAAAAATCAAAGTTTTTTCTAAAATAATTTGATATATATATATATATATAATTAAGTTCTTTTAAGAATAATTTTATTTAATAATTTTATAAATAATTAAATTTTATTAATTTAATCATTAAATTAATAAATTATATTATATTTTTACAAAATTTTATATTTTAAAAAAATAATATTTCAAATAATAATTTTAAATTAATGAATTATATATATATAAAAATTTTATAACAGATAGTTAATTATATTATTCTTTTTTTATTTATATATTTAAATAAAAAAATAAAATTATTTTATTTATTATTTATTTTAAATTATTAAATTTTATCAACCAAATTGATAAGTTAATTTTATATTATATAAATAATATTTACAAAATTTTATAAAAATTAATATTTTATTATATAATTTTATTTTAATAGATAGTATATTTTTAATAATATATTTTAGGTAGTTTAAATTTATTTAATAAAATATTAAATATCATTTAAATTTTATTTAAATTTGTAAACATAATCTATATAATAAAATATATTAATTAATAAAATTTAACATCTAATAAGCAAAATAATTTTAGCATAAATTATATATAAAAGATATTATTTAATTAATAAAATTTATTAATTTAACGATTAATGGTATTCAATCATTTAAAGAAGTTATTTGTTAAATAATTTTATGTTAAAGTAATTTGATGCATTTGTAACTCTAAATATAATTTTAGCATAAATTTAATTTATTTATAATCAATTTAAATAATTAAATTTTATTAATTTAAGTATTAAATTAATAAATTTTATTATATAAACTATATTTTTAAATTTTAAAAAATTTTAAAAAATTAATAATTTTTTATGTAAATTTAGTTTAACAGATATTAAAAACTATACTATCTGTTACAATAAAATTATATAATAAAATATAAAATATTTTTTAAAATTTATAAAATTTTGTAAACATAATTTACACAATAAAAATTATTAATTAAACAGTTAGATAAATAAATATATATATATATATATATATATATTAATATAAGATGAGTATCAAATTTAAATACTTACATCAACTTAATAATTTTATATAAAATATAAATTTTATAATTTAACCTTTAAGTATATTATATATATAAATTTTTATATAAAATAAAAATTGATAAATACTTAATTTCATAATTTTATTTTAATGATTAATACGTTATCTAAATATTAATAGTTGAATAATATATTTATATATTTTAAAATTTTTAAAATTTAATTTAAAAAATAATAAAAATATTTTTATATAATTTAACAGTTAAATTAATAAATTTTTTATTTTATATAAAAATATTAAATTAATATAAATATTAAAATTTAACATTAAATGTTAATCGATACTAAATCTTTATATATATATATATATTATAATTTTATCTGAAAAAAAATCTTTTAATTATATATTTTTTTAATTTTTAAAAAAATAAAAAAAGACAAAATAAATACCAATATATACTATCTAAATGTTTATTTATTAAAAATTTTATAAAAATATCTGAATATTCTTTTTCTATCTAGATAATTTTTGAAATCCCAGAATGAGAAATTCCGTGATTGTATTTTATAATAATCTATAATATTAATTTATCTTTGTATTATATTAAATCAATGCTATTTTTTACATGTTTTATCAAATATTTAATCTAGATTATTATTTATAAAATTTTATTACTTAAATTAGCAAAAACTTAATATTTATTAATAATTTAATATTGAATTTTTAAATTTAAAACTAACAATATTATATTAAAAATATTTTTATCAGTACTAAATATTAATATATATTATGATTATATCAAATATTAATATAAGGGATTATTTATATATATAATTTTGTAAAACTTAAATAGATAATTCATATTTTTAAGAAAAAGTAATACTAAAAGATATTTTCTTAACATTTAAGAATTGTAGTGAATTTAATTTAATTTTAATTTTAAATTTTATATATGATACCAAATTAAAGTCATTTTTTAAGTTAATAAAATTTTATACTTATAGAAATTTTAATTAATTTTAATTTAATTTTTTGACATCAATATGAATAATAATATATATATTGATTTAAATAATTTATTTGTATAACCTTTTGTTCAATTTTAAAATATGGTTTTTTTTAAGTTTTATTTAAATTTAAAAATCTCTTGTACAATGCACATGCGACGTGCAAAAATCTTTCTATTTGATAAACATTTGTAAATAATATAGATTATAAATTTCAATCTGTTATCATAAAAAACAATGATTAATAAATTAAAAATTAGATAAATAAAATGATCAGCGCTTATATATTAATTTTATATATTTTTTATTTTTATTATACTTTATCATATATTTATTTATAAATCGTATTTTTTTATCAAATGAATTTTTTAATTTTATATAATAATTTTAAGTTAAGTTTAATTCTTGAAGTGAAATAATGTAACTTTCTTATTTTATCGTATGATTTTTTTATATCGTAACAAAATCTTTTATATTAAATTAATCTAATAATTTTTTAAATTAAAATTTTTCATCTAATTATATTTCTTTTCTTAATTTTTTAATTATTTAAATTTATTTAGACAATATTATACTTAAAGAGATTTATAAATATATTTAATTCATTCAATTTTTAATTATATTTTAATTATCATTTAAAAATATTATTTAATTTATTCAATTAACATTTTGTTAAATATTTTTATTTATTTATTTAGTTTATTTTATTTTTTTAAATACAAATATACACTTTAAAAATAAAATATATTAATAATTATTAATTTAAAAATTAATAATTAATATAATAAATATTAAATGTATTTAAAAAAATTTAAAATCTCAATAATTATTTTTTAAATTAATAACATTAACACACTTTATCATTTAAAATATACATCTTTTTATTTTCTATATTCCTTCTACTTACAAGCATCGGTGCACAATATTTTCTAGTTAAGACCTAAATTCATGGAACCATAACAATTTTCAAATAAAAATTTTCTCATCGAAGAAACATTCATATTTTTGTTAAAATTTAGTTTGACATACAGTTAATATAAAATATTTCTCTTATGACTCAAGTAATAAATTTGACTATCCTAAATTATTAATAAAAAATGTTATTAAATGTATTATTAAAAAATTATAATTATATAATTTTGTAAAATAATATTACCCATCTGCTTCATTTTAATTTTTTAATGAAATTTAACCTAATTATAATAAAGATAATTATGTATTAATCAATACTTTAAAACACTAGATAATAAAATTCGATTAATAAATATGTTTATTTCAGTTGTTGGACTTTTTAAAATGTCCCAACACCCAATAAATAAGAAATAAAATTTTCCAAATATATAACACATTTTTATATACTATAAATGTAATTTTTTTTTAAATTATTGACTAATTAAATTTATAATAAATATAACTTGTAAAATATTTATTATAAAAAATTAATAATATTTAATGATATGATAATTATGATTAGATGATAATTTTAAAAAATTGAGAAGTAATATACATATGTATTTATAATGATTTACATTTATATATCTTCTAAATTTAATAGTAATAATTTTTATTTTTTAAAAAAATATAAAAACTATAATTATAAAAATAATAAATATAAATATAATTATATATATATATATATAACCATTATTTCTGAAAAAAATTATATATAATTTTCACGTAAAATTGAAAAATTACTTGATTGAACAAAATGAAAATTCAGAAACCAAATAACAATGATCTAGCATGATTATTGCAAGTCATTACTTTTTTTTAAATTGCATATGAAACAACAATTATATAAATATAATTATTTATTCATATATTTATTAATATTTTATTAGTATATAATTTTATAAAAAAAATTGAATTACAAATATAAGTATCATTTTATACTAACAAATAATTTTATTTATATAAAATATTAATACATCCTATTAATATATCATATATTAGTTTAATATATTATTTATTATTATAGATTTTTAAAATCTATACTAACAATTTAATTTTAATTAAATAAAATTTGTACTGATGAAAATTATTTTAATATTTGAAAAATTTTATTTATTAGTAATTTTTTTATGATGATATATTCCTCATCTAATTTTATTATTTCAATAAAATATTTAAAAATAAGTAAAAAAATTAAGAAAAATAAAAAATTATGTAAAAAATTATTATTTTAAAAAATATTATAGAAGATAGAAGAGAAAATATAAAAAATAGATATATTAAATGAAAACCGTTGTGATATTATAGTATTAAAAAAGAAATATATATTTAAGTTAAATAACAATATTTTATTTGATGAAGACAGACAATGTATCTCCTTTATAAGTTACCAAACAGTGATAAAACTCTCAAAGATAACTCTTTCATCAAAATTCAAATCTTCTGAGAATTTTAATTTCTGAAAAGAAAAACAAAAGGGATGGCAAGACCAAGAAGGAAGAAAGGAGTGAGAAGAAGAAAACAAGAAAAGATAGACATGATTAGCCAACTCCCAGATGAAGTGTTATGCTCAATCATCTCTTCACTTTCCATTGATGAAGCAGTGAGAAGCAGCGTTCTTTCCAAGAGATGGAAACCGTTGTGGAAGCGCGTTTCATGCCTTGATTTTGATGGAAGACAGATGATAAAGCCGTTATCTCAACTTAAGAATTCGATTTCAACAAGTAAGGTAACTTTTGATCCTAATCGGGCCACAAAAAAAGATGCTATCAAATATGGTAAACTTGTATACCATACCTTGAATCAACACCTTGGTGATATCACTGCTTGCCGCTTCAGACACTTCTCTCAAAGCCTTGATTTTGGGGAAGTGGAAGCATGGATTGAGTTTGTTGTGTTGGAAAATAAAAGGTTAAGTTCTTTGAGTCTTGAGTGTGAACCTTTGATTAAAGAGGTTAATCACATGGTTTCGGATGCATCTCGAAAAGTGAAACCTAATTTTCAACATGGGATCTTTTCAAATCTCTCTTCTCTTGAGTTGACTAATTATGCGCTCAATAGTTCAGCTTCATATGCTTTTGAAAGATGTGAGAAGTTGAAAAGGTTGAAATTGAAGAAAATTTTCATGAAGGATAATACTGTTGATGGAATTTTGAAGAATTGTTTAGGTTTAGAGGATTTTAGTCTTGTTGAGTCAGCTGGGTTTAGGAAACTCAAGATTCAAAATCAGGGACTCAAAGCTTTGGAGCTGCAATGGTTGGTTGTTGATGAGATAGATGTTTTTGCTGAGAATCTTCAAGATTTAGTGCTGAATTCTTTGATTTGCCCAACAAAAGGTCTCAGTTTTTTTGCCCCAAATCTCAACTTTTTCCTGTCTGGTTGCAATGCAATAGCCCAAAAAATACAAGCTAGAAGCCATGGGCAACAAATTCTGAAGACTCAAGATATTCTTGAAAATTGTAGTGATCTTTTGGTAAGCCATCTGTAATTAGTCCAACTCTTTTTCTATTGATGGAATTACATATATACGCTGCATAAAATAATCATTGTTATGGATAAACTTGTGATGTCTTGGTCTTATGAAATATGAATTAGGATTTCCATTTAGATATGATGTGTATATATCTTTTCTTTGCAGGGATCTCAAACGACCAGCATTTTCCGAAATCTATTAACCTTGTCAATTGATTTGGATTTGAACAATATAAGAGAAGCTATGGCACTTTCATTCATTCTGAGATCGTGCTTCTACCTTAAAACTCTAGAAATTACTCTACCGGTATGTAAATCATAACATTTCATTAAATTTTTATTCTGTTGTTGATTTTTAAAATAAATGTTGGACAAGATAGGATTACTGACTGTAGAAAAGATGATTAAGCTTACCTCACCTAGTATGGCATATTTGGAAAAGTATAGTGCAATTTTTAGATGTGGGAAAATAAATCTGAGAAAAACCATAAGCAAAACATTAAAAAAGAATTAGATGTTAATAGTTGGTCATTAGACATGAAACATTATGACATTATTTGATCTATATACTTGACTCATATTGGTGAAAAAAAACCTAGTTGTTAATTTTTCTAAAAATAAATAGTGAAGAAAGAAATTTTTTTAAGACAGAATATTATATGCTTAAAACATGATTTTGTTTTACAGGTGGGTGAAGATTCAAATTCTAATGGTAGTTCAGATGATTGTACTCTACCATTTCCCAATTCCTTATTCTGGGATAGACAAGAAATGTATAATTGTATTAATCACCAATTAAAGTATGCTAAGATAAACGGGTTTACAGGCAAAGAGCAAGAAGTGAAATTTGTTAAGCATTTGATTACAAGAGCCAACATGATAAAAAGGATTTCTGTAATTTGTGATACCTCAATTGTTGATGAAGCAACAAGTCTACTGTCACTCCCAAGAGCTTCGGTGTATCTCATTATCACATTGGAAGCCAAAATCAAGAAGCATTTAAATGAGGTCGCTGAAATCCAAGGCAAACTGTCTCAACTTAGGGATATTTATCCATTCTAAGCTAAGTGTTGCCATAACATTCATCTTTGGTTTGAAGTAGTCAATCTTTAAATTTTCTAGTCATTTACAACTTAATTTAGAGACATGGAGTCAAATGTTAAAGTAAAAGATGGCACTCTATTATTATTGAGCCAATTAGTGCAACATTTTTCTAATGTATGTGAGATGATGAAACAAGTGTTAGATATGCTTTTAAATTTATGGTTAAGGAACAATGTTTAGTTTGTTCTTTGGTTTTAAGGAATTTTTCTCTCCATATATACATATTTATTATTGAAGAGTGTAGGAAATAGGAAATATATCGAAACAGAACTGGGACATAATAGTGCAATAATTCAACTATTTGGACATAATTTTAGAAGCTAAAAAGCTTGGTCGATTTGGATTAATTTCCAAAATGACTGTTTTGATTCAGGTATCCTATGCATTAATTCCATATCTAAAGAAAATAAAAAATCTTCCAAAACTAAAATATTATTCCAAGTCATTAGGAAAACTATTGGCCTTGCCACACTTGTAAGTGTTAAAAGAATATATATATATATATATATATATATATATATATATATATATATATATATTCAAAATTTATATGTATTTAATTTTATAATCAACATTTATTTATATTTAAAAAATATATTATGCATTAAATTGATATTATTTAACAAAATCTCAAATAATTTTTAAATTTTATGAAATTTATAAAATTAATCTACACAGTAAAATATTTTAACTGTTAAATTTCTTAAATTTCCATCCTATAAAATGTTATTAAATAGTAATTATACATAAATTACTCTGAAAGTAATTATAAAATTCAAGCAACAAGATGCCATCTAGAAGAAGCAAACATGCTTAAAGGATAAGTTAACATTGAAACGAAAAATTAGAATCACCAATTAGAAAAACAAGATGAAATTAGCTAAAATGGCTTCTATATACATCACTATTGTGTACCACGCTGTCAATTATCATAGAATATGGGCTTAGAACGATTAGGATTAGGATGTGGCGGATAAGTTTGGGACATGTAACTATTATTATAATAGTATAAATATTAAATGTATAATAATGTGTATATCATAAACATGACTGCAAAAACATTGACGAACAAAAAATTTAGAAAGGGATATAAAAATGAAGTTATTATCAATTTTATATAATTAAAAATTAAAAAATATCAGTTTTAAAAAAAATTGGTCTAGAAAAAATGGTTTAAGTTTATAAATAATTTATACATAGAAAATGATACAACTTAATTTTACAACATCCTCAATATATTCATTTTTAAAAAGATTAGTTTTAAACATTAATTGTACAAATTTATTATAAATTTATAATATTTATTTTAATCATCCCTTTAAAAAAAAGAAAAATATTTTTATGAATTTTGTTAGGAAAAAATTTAAAAAAGATTAAAATCTTTTTTTATATTTTTAAAAAATATAAGAATTAAATTTTACATATTTTTTAAGAAATGAAAATTTATAATAATAATTAAGGGAAAATTAAATTTTCTTTTAAAAATATTTTAGAAAAAAGAATCTTTTTATTATATTTTAGAATAATTTACATCATACAAATTTTATACAATATAAAAATTAAAAAAATATATGAATTTAAGACTTTTAAATTAAACTATTCTAATCGTCAATATTTTATCATTAAATAAGTTTTAATAGTTTATATTATACAATTTAAAATTATGAAATTATATGTAAATTCTTACGAATATATTTGATAATTAAAAATAGAAACTATATTATCAATATCTTAATTCATTACATGAAATTTGAAATTTTAAAAATATTAATTAATATAATTTTAAAAATATAATTTTATTTTTTTTAAAAGATAAAATATCTCATAATCAAATAAAATATATTTTAAGATGTTAAATGACTGATAATTTTTTCTTCCTTTATTTATATTTTAATATACTAATTGTAAACATGAAAAACAAAAATAAACTGATACGATCGTTAAATCAGTATAAAAGAAGTTATAAACAGAAAATACATTATATATATATATATATAAAATACATAATACATAATATGTATTAATGGTCATTTAATATAATTATGTGAAATGAAATTGTTAGTTATTTTTTCAAAATTAATAACCTTTTAAATAATTATTTTTAGCTATTAGATTTATTTTTTTAGATTTATCTTTTATTATTTGGGTTAGTTTTATTTTTATTAATTAGATTGGTTGTAAATTTTTATATATTGATTTTATCTTCTATCAATTAAGTTAGATATTAAAAAATAATAATCAATTTTATCTATTGATTTTTATCTTTTATCTTTTATCTTGTTGATTCTCACACAAAAACGAGAAAAGAAAGATTACATTAAAGTTATTTGGGGAGGGATTATTATTATCTTAAAGAGTAATTGAATACAAAAATGTAAACCAATGGATTAGTAAATTGCATCAACTAAATCAAGAGTACTTGTCACTTACTTCAACAAAGGATCATCCATAATATAATTAATGCATTATCATAGCGTTTGCCAAATAAATCAAATTTGGATGAGATTATGACCAAGATAGCTTCCATCTAACATCATGTTCAAACTTTATAAGAGAATAAAGTGGAGTTTTAAAGGAAAATGAATGATGAGATTCTTTTGTAATACCATTATCTCAACTTACTTTTTAAAAATAATGTGCAACACCATTATTACAAATTACATCTTTAGAATAAGAGGTAGTTTTAAGGGAAAGGAACGATGCAATTGTTCTATTACATTATTATAATAATATACTTTTTGAAAATAAGGTATAATTTTAAAGAAAAATAAATGATGAGATCATTTTAAGATACCATTATCCAATATACAAAAGGCAAAATTCAAGAAGAAGAAAATGATAAAATTGTTTTATAACATCATTATTTTAGCATATACCTTAATTGCAAGACACTATTTTAAGGATAAAAAAAATGATATAAGTGTAAGGTGTAGCACCAGAATTTCTAATATCAACATTTAAAATAAAATTTTTAAAAAAAATAGAACAGCAAGATGTATCCTCAATATTATGCATGACGTTATTAACTAATTTTTTAGACCTGATAATCTTTTGAATAATTATTTTTATTTATTAGTTTAATTTTCTTATTTAGAACAATTGCATATTTTTTAACTATTAATCTTATCTTTTATTATTTAATTTAATTATTTATTCTTATTTATTAATTTTATCTTTTATCAATTAAGTTAATTATATTTTTATTTATTAATTTTATTTAACAATTAAAAAATAAAAGTAATATTATTTAAAAAATTTAATTTAAAATACAGAAGAATTTAAATAATATTTATTAAAAATAAAATTTAAAATTTAAAAAAATCCCAAATACAAACATATAACAGTAAAAAAATCAGGTATATACATCTTATTTTATTTATTTATTTATTATATATTACATGACATTATTAAATTCTCCCATTTAGTTATATTAAAATATTATAATTGATTAAAGATTTTGTTGAATATATATATATAAAATAAAAATATTATTTTGTATATAATATTTAAAAAATTTATATTTTTAATTTATTTTAATTATATTCTTTAAAATTATTTAGACAATGCATCAAAATCTTTCTAGTATATATTACAAGATATTTTAAAATATTATAAAAAAAATTAATTTTTTCAATAAATATTTTTGACAGATAATTTTTGATAAATAAAATTTTATAAAAAAATATAATAACAATTAAAACCATTATTATTTATCATTTAAAATTATTAATAAAAGATATTTTTTTAAAAAAATAATAAATTAAAATAATTTAAAATATTTATAAATTAAAAAATTATGAAGGCTTCACATTTTTTTAAAAAATTTATTTATTTTAATAAAAAATATTTTCTGTTTTTAAAAAATATTATTAAGGCTCGAGTTTCAATATATAATAAAGTATTAGAAAAAATGAAAAATATTAAATACTCTCATTTAATATTTTGACTTTTTATAGCTATACATAAAAAAAATTAATATAGCTAGTAAAATATATTTATAAATATTTCAAAACTTAAATCTAAAATAAATTATTTTAAATATTTTTTATTACATTAATAAATGTTCACATTATAATATTCTAAATTTAATGAAAGGTGATTTTTTATATTTTAATATAAAATGTTAAATTCTGACAAATAATGGAAATGGATATTTATGAAGGTTCGATGAAAATTTTTTTTTATTTATTTTCCTTACAAACCTATTTTTGAAATATATTAATATTTTGAATTTTATTGAATTTTATTACTACATTATTACAAATTATTGATTTTTATAATACTTATTTAATATTTATATTTATCTTAATAGAATAAATTATTAATTTGATAGTGTAAAATATTTTAGAGTAATACTATATCAAAAGTAAAACTTTAAATTTATTAAGTACTAAAATCTATTTAATTTTTTTATATCTCTTTATTTGTTTTAAAATGTCACAATGAGTGCTGCTACCTATGTCATGTACGAGATAAATTTGTGTTTTGAATATTACTATTTATTTTAGATAAAATTTCAAATAGCCTTTGACAATCATTTTTTAAATAATTAAAATATATACACTACAAAAAATTGTTAAATTAATTAGAAAAAATAAATTTTAATTGATGATGAAGTTTATATAATAGTATTTTTTTTAATTTTACTTATATTTTCATATTTGTTAAGTTACAAATTTATTAAATGATACAATAATCTATTATTAGATAATAAAAAATATTTTTAAAATAATCATATTTTAAAAAGTAATAAAGTATATAAAAAATTAAACATGTAATGCATTAACAAACATTAAAAAAAATAGAGAGATATGGAATTTTTTAAAATTTTTTTTATATTTTAACTTAAATTTTTTAATATATATATATATATATATATATATATATATAAAAGGAAGAATTAATTTATTTTAGAAATAACTTTAATTGGAGTTATTTCGTTTAATAACTCTCATAAAGAATTAAGTTTCATCAATCTAACTATTAAATTAATAAATTATATTATATAAATTATTTTTACAAAATTTTATAAAATTTAAAAAAGATTTGATACTTTAAAAAATAAATTTTTATTAACGAATAATATATATTTTATAATATCCGTTAATTTAAAAAAGATTTGATATTTTAAAAAATAAATTTAAATTAACGGATAATATACTTTTTATAATATCCATTAATTTAAATTTATTTTAAAAAATATCATATTTTTTAAATTTTATAAAATTTTATAAAAATAATTTATAAAATATAATTTATTAATTTAATTGTGAGATTAATAAAATTTAATTATTTATAAGAATTATTAAATAAAATAACTTTAACTAAGGTTACTTCTAAAATAACTTGATATATATATATATATATATATATATATATATAATATAACAAAATATAATATGTATGTATAAAAGTTAATAAGTTTAAATTTCATATAAATTTTTTTTATCAACTAGATTAATAATTAAAAATAAAAATAATATTTTTACAAAATTCAATATAACATATTTAAGATATTAAATAATATTTATTATAAAAAATATGAGATTAAAAATCAAAATAAAACTTCCATGCATAAACAGTAAAAATCAATTATATACATTTTTTTATTTAAATATTTAAATATATTTTTTAAATAGTTTTAAATTTATTTTAAAATATTTTAAAAATAATTTTAATTTTAATTTTAAAATAAAAAAAATTTATTATTATTATTTTTAATTTTAATTTTTTTATTTTTAACTTTATCAAATTTGATTATTATCATTATCCTAAATCCTACATTGGTTAGTATGATTATCATTATCATTATCACTATAATATGACTATTTTCATTATTATTGTTACAATCATTGTCATTTTTATTATCCTTATTATATTAATAATATATTATTTTTACTTTTTAAATTTTTATTTTATTATTTTTAAAAAAGTAATTCTATTATCTATTTTTATATATTTGAAATAAAGTAAATGATATATTTTTTATATTATAATTATATTTAATATATAATTTTATATTATATAAATTATTATAATATATAAGTATAAATATATATTATTTTATATAAAATAAATATTAAATAATATAATTTTATATAATAATATAAAATTATTTATTTTACATATTGATTATCAAATACTATATAAAATATAAAATTATATATTTATATATTATTTTTTATATTATAACCATCATTATTGTTATAATTATCATTATTATCATAATTATTATTATCACCATTATCATAATAATAATTTTTTAATTTTTAAAATAATTTAATTTTTATTATTTTTATATATCTAATTTTTATATATTAAAAATAAAATAAATAATATTATTTAATATATAAATTATATTATCTAACTATTTATAATATATTATAATATCTATATAAATTTCGTAAAATAAATAGTGACTACTGTATAAATATTGTAATAATAATAATTTATAAAATTATTTATATTGTATATTAATTATTAGATAGTATATAAAATTAAAATTTGTATAATTATATAATATTTATTGTATTATACTATTATCATTGTACTATAAACGTTAGGATTTTTATCATTATTATTATTATTATTATTATTATAATAATTTATTAATTTTTAAATTAATATCTTTTATTTATATATTTTTTATAAATTTATTTATTTATTTTTATAACAACTTTTAAAAATTAAAATTTAAAATTAAATTTTTAAAACTAAAAACTAGCTATTATCATCATCCTAACCATTAATACTGATTAAATTGTTTACATAAATCAAGCTTTCATTTAACTTCTAATATAAGGTAGCTAGTTCATATAAATTAATAGTTAATTTTTATATATATATAAATGGTAATATATATTTATTTAAATATATATAAACTATTAAATTTATTTTATTTTTTTATTTTAATTTACAAAAAATATCAATATAGATAGATAAATAACATCATTAATATCTAAAAAAATAGTAATTATGTTTCTTATAAAAACACCACGCATAAAGGTGAAGCTCATGTAATATTGTTCCATGAACTTCATCTAAATGTCCAAACAATAAATCATACGACAAAAACTTTAAACTTTCATGAAATTTTGTAAATTTAATTTATATAATAAAATTTATAATTTAATAATTAAATTAATAAAATTTAATATTTTAAAAAATTTTATTAAATAAAAATAATTTTAATAATTATTATTTTTAATTTTAAAATTAATTTTAAAAATGATTTTTAATTTATTTTTAAACAAATTAAAGTCAATTTCTAAAATAAAAAGAAAGAATATTTTTTATTATTTTTAATTTTAAAATATTTTTATTTTAACTTTATCATTACACATAATTATTACAGTTATTATTACCATTGTCGTTAAACCACTATTATCATCATCCTAACCATCATAATGTACCTTTTCTATTATTATGATCATTATTATTGATAAACTTCCTTTACAACCATTGTCAACATTAATAATAATAATAATAATAAATAATATAATTTTTAAAAATTTATAATTAAATAAATAATATTGTTTGATATATATATATATATATATTTAATTTATAAAATTAAATATAACTTTATATTCTATAATTATTTATAATATAATATTATCATATATATATATAATATTATTTTATATAAAATAAATATTAAATAATATAAGAAATCTATAATAATATATAAAATTATTTATTTGTATATTGATCATTAAATAATATATAAAATAAAAATATTATATCTCTAAAATATTAATACCATTACCACAACCTTTTAAAATTTCATTTTTTTTTTATTTTGTGAGAATTTAATTTTTATTAATTTTTTAATTGATAACCTTTTATTTATCTATTTTTATGATTTTGTAATAAAATAAATAATTTTATTTGATATATAATTATATCTTATTTTTTAATATTATAATATAATATGATAATATATATTATTTTATATATTAAAATTATTGAATAATATAAAAATATTATAATAATATATAAAATTATTCATTTTATTTATTTATTATTAAATAATATATAAAATAAAAATTATATTTATATATATATTTTATATAATATTTTTATTTTATAATCAATATCATTACAACTATGATAACAGCAACTTATTATTATTAACATCATTATCATTATCATTAAATTGATTGATCGAAACCGGTTGAATCATGAAGTGATTTTTTCTTTGGATTAATTGAACCACAAAACAATTTTAGTAGAAAAATTGGTAAAAAAATATAGTCAAAAACCAGTTTATATATAAAATAATTTTATTTTGATATTTTAAAATAAAAAAATATGTTATATTTTATTTAATTTTATATGTATAATTTAAATTTAAAAAAATAAAAGATATATAATTTTTAATTTTAAAATTATGATATTAATATATTTTATCATTATATATGTATATTTTTAATTTTATTAATATAATATATTTTAAAAATAATATTTAATTAATATCCATTCAACTATGATTAAATCATTAAATTTTGGATCACTACTTTGACCAATGACTAATACGATTTTGAAAACTTTGACCACAATGATCATCATCCCATAATAATAATAATAATAATAATAATAATAATAATAATAATAATAATAATAATAATAATAATAATAATAATATAATTATTTGTTAAATTTTTAATTAATATTTTTTATTTATTTCTTTATTCACAATAAAATAATAGAATAGATTAAATTTTTCATTTTTAAAAATAAGTTTCTAAAATTATAAACTGAATCTAATCTTATTTTAAAATTTAAAATTAAAATTAAATTAATTTTAATTTTTAAAAGTTAAAAAACTAAAAATAAAAGTCAGCCTTGCTTAGGTGCTTAGGTATGATTTTTTATTTTTATTTTAAAAATTTATAAACTAAATTCAGTTTTAATTAAATTTTTAATTTTTAGAGTTTTTGCAAAAGTGAATATGTCACTTTATTATTAATTCATAAAAATAAATAAATAAAATATTAATGTGTATGAAGGAATGATAGTAATATGATAATTATAATATCAAGAATATTATATAATCATACAAAATTGTATTTTATATATTATTTGATAATCAAAATACAAGATAAATAAATTTATATATTATTACTATAATGTTTTTATATTATTTAGTATTTATTTTATATAAAATAATATATAAATATTATAAATAATATTTTTATATCAAATAAGATTATTCATTTTATTGTTAATATATAAAAATTAGATAAATAAAAAATAACAAAAATTAAATTTTTTTAAAATAATAATAATAATAATTATTATTATCATAATGGTGATTGTGATAATGATTATAATATAAAAAATATTATATAATTATATAATTTTATATATATTATTTGATCATCAATATACTAGATAAATATTTTTATATTTTATTACTATAATATTTTTATATTATTCAATATTTATTTTACATAAAATTATATATAATATTATATTATAAAAAGTTATATAGTATAAAATTATATTATAATTCTATAGATTATAATTTTTATATATATAAAAATATCATTCATATTATTGTGTATTTATAAAAATAAAAAATAACAATTTTTGAAATAATATAAATAAAATTTTTAAAAATAATAGAAATTATATTATTATTATTATAGTAATGATAATGAAGATAAAAATAATGATAATTATGATGTTGATGATGTCGATGGTTATAATATGACAATGATAGTAATGATGTTAGAGGTAACGATTGGGGATGGTGATGGTAATTATTGTGATGGTGAGATTTGTTAGAATAGAGAATAAAATTCTCAAAATTAAAAATAACAACTAAAAATTCTTTTTTTTTTTTTAATATTTGAGTTCAAATTGTTTTAAAAATATATTAAAAACTAGTTCAAAACCATTTTTGCTGACTATGTTTTGTTTTTAAAGTTAATTTGAAAACTAAAAATTGAAAAGTCGTTTGTGATATTTGAATCCATTAAGTCATTCACACGAATCAATATCGAAGGTCCTCTTTAGTAGAACTGTCAAATGGGACAGCCCTACCCTAAAAAGCCCTAACCCTATGGGCTAGAGCCTAAAAAGCCCTTACGGCCAAAAAGTCCTAAATATAAAAAGTATTTAGGGCCAAAAAGCCCTTAAGGCCAAGTGGGTTAGGGCCAGCCCATGGGCCAACCCTTACATAAAAAAAAAACAATACATTATATATGTTTCAAAGATTCTCATAAGACCTTTTATATAAACATCACAGCTATTACAAATATATAACCTTTCCATAAACAGAAAATTTTTATTACTGCTAATAGGGATGGAAGTGAAATGGACAGTCCGACAGGGGCCTACAGCTCGGCTTGTTTAAAGCCTATTTAGGCTCGGCTCGTTTGATAAATAGACAGGCTCAGACTTGTTAAAAAGTCTTTTTAGATAAACAAGTCAGGCCTAGACTTATAAAAAAGCCTATTTAACCTATTCAGGGGCCTATTTATATTTATATTTATTTTAATGTATTATATTTATATAATATTTATTTTATATTTTATTTACATAATATTAACATATATATATTTTAGGCCTATTTAATGGTCTTCTTATCTTGTAGGCTTTAAGTTTGCAAGATTTTTTAATTAATTATTTATATAGGCTTTAAGTTTATTTATTGATTTTTTTGTAATGTAGGCTTTTAACAAACTTACAGGCCTTGTAGGCTTTAAATCAAGCCAGGCCTTGACAGAAAAAAAAAAAAACCTTTAACAGGTAACAGGTATAGGCTCAGGCCTCAAAATTTTTAAACAGGCGAGACTTGAACACTCAAAGCCTAGCTCGGCTCGGCCTACTTCCATCCCTAACTGCTAATATAATTATAAGTATCACAAAATCTAGTCAGATACATACCTTTTATCTTTTAAAAAAAATTAGTGCAGGTTATGGCCCCTCCTATGAAGCTGCAAGTTAGGATATCTCTGAAAACCATTGTGGCAGATATCACACACAAACCTGTTAGTAGCTAAAAGGGTTTTGGGATAAGGCAATGACTTCAACATCAAAGTCTAAAGCACATAGTCAATTAATTGAACCAATCCTAGTTTAAGGAATCATAGGATTAAAAAAAAAGAAACTATACCAAATTAAGCAGAGAAACATGATCCAAAATGATGTTATATTGATTGTACATTATCCTATATTAGAAACAAACTGAGTCAAAAATCAAAGAAGACATCCAAAAAGATCAATATCTAAAATTGACACTAATATGGATCCAAAAAATCAATCTTCGTTCTTCAATTTCTCATTATTCTTCAATATCATCATCTTCTATATGCATGTTTAGCTCCTCTATTCCATAACAAATAGATGTACAATCATCTTCATCTAAAAATCACAATCAATAAAATCATAATTAAATAATCAATCCCAATATAAATAATTAAAAGTAAATAAGAATATAAATATTATGTAAATATTACCATTAGAATCTAAAACAAAACCATGTAACCAATTTCTGGTGCGAATAAGCATTTGAACATTCTTTGGAAGTGTAGAACTTCTATATTTAGTAAGCACACGTCCACCAATACTAAATGCAAATTCTGATGCAACTGTAGTGATTGGAATACTTAATACATCACGTGCCATAATAGCAAGTGTGGGAAATCTCTTTTCGTTGATCTTCCAATAATCCAACACATCTAAATCTTCATTATCATCATAGTCAAGGGGTTTATCTTCCAAATAAATGTCTAATTCACTCTTTCCAACATTACATTTAGTTTGATTTTGGAACCTTTTAAACTCCTACAACATATAATACTTTAATTAGCTAAGCAAAAAATAAAATATAAAACCATGACTATAAGTTAAAAAAAGTACCTTGAACACCTTTGATCTCTTATGCCTAGTTCCTTCTTCGCTTGACTTATCCAAAACATTAAAATCATCAAATGATTAAGATTCAGAAGGGGATGCTCGAAAACAACGTACATATTCATCATAAAGTTTCTCAAACTTTTCCCTCATATCTTTAACCTTATCTTCAGAGGTTGTTTGCTCAAGTTTGGTATACAAAAGAGTACAAAATCAAGTTTCAAGCGAGGGTCAAGAATGGCTCCAAAAGCCAATACCACACTATACTCTTTCCAATACTTGTCAAATTTTCTTTTCATACTTATTGACATTTCTTTTATCACCACATCATCATTCAGAAATTTTCATTTAGCATGCATTCAATCTTCCACACTTGCAAAAAATACAAGTTAGATGTTGGATATGATGATCCTGATATCATATTTGTGGTATCATAGAAGGGTTCTAAAAATTCACACATTTTCTCTCCCCTTCTCCATTCTTCATCTGATGAATAATTTTTATAATTTGTATCGGTCACTCTAAGAATATCAAATGCTTTTTCATATTTCAGTGCACTTTCAAGCATCAAATATGTTGAATTCCATCTAGTTGATACATCTAACCTCAATCCAATACTAGCATCAATGTTTGCTTCTTGCACACAAGCTTTAAATTTAATCATCCTCCCATCTGACCCTCTCACATACTTAACACTCTCCCTGATTTTATGAAGAGCTTCATTTGCCACTTTCAAACCTTCTTGAACAATTAAATTAAGAATGTGAGCAGAGCATCGAACATGAAAAAAATCACCATCACACAATAAGCCATTTTGCAAACGAATATGAGCTTTCAGAATACTTTGCATACTATCATTAGAAGAAGCATTGTCCAAAGTGATAGAAAAAAATTTCTTGTCAATTCCCCAATTCTTCAAACAATCAAATAGGATGGCTTCTAATTTAGATCCAGTATGAGGAGGTTTCATTTGACAAAAATTAAGAATTTTACTAACTAATTTCCAATTATCATCCACAAAATGTGCAGTCAGACAAATATATCCTTCAGTGGTAGAGGCTGTCCATACATCATATGTTAAACATATTCTATTGGGAATTGTAGACAAAACTTGCTTCAATTTATCCTTCTCTCTGATATAAACTTTCTTAATATCTAACACAACAGAATTCCTAGAATGCATCACAACATCTGGATTTAGATACTTTATCCATTTTCTCACCATGTCATATTCAACAAAATTAAATGGTAGATCATGCTTAATTATAACTTGTGTAAGAAGGTTACGATGCATCTTTTGTTCAATTTTTTTTTGTGATGGACTTTTGGTTAGACACCATATCATCCATGTTCGGATTTGATTTTGAAAAATCTTTACAACTAGAAATATGACGATTTAAATGTGAAGTCCCATAATACGTTTTGGTCTTGGGATTTTTACCAACGACAAAATATTTGCCACAATAATTGCATGCAGCTTTATCACAACCATCCTTATCTTCTCCAATTTTTGAAAAGAATTTCCACACAGATGAAATTTCCCTCTTGGTTGACTCGGTATTTTCAGAAAATGTAGGAGGAGTTTCAAAAACTACTTCATCTTCAATATTTTGATTCGCAGATGTCATTCTAGAAATCTATAAATATAAATAAATTTTCAAGATTTATCAACTTAAACTAACAATTGACATAAATTTTGATGGTATTAATATTCATATAATTAGCTCTCACTTACTTGTGATGGTATGGACAATGATAGTCTGAAAATAACTTTAATCAACTTTAATTATGATGATCTTACCACCTGCATATTTTTTTTAGAGAAATAAATAAATATTTATGAGAAAGAAAATATCATTAATATATTGACACGCTCGTTGCAAACGTCCAAAAATAATTTCTAGATTTTCCCCAACTATTGGTATAGTATAAGGTGCAACTTAGGTCATCTCCCAAAGACCATTTCAGATTCTTAAGCAAATTAGGAAAAAGTTAGAATAAGGGGATTTTATAAAGATGTGATATTAAGTTCTAAATACAAAATACAGAATGAAATTAATTCAACTTCAACGATTATCAACTCAAGGAATTCAGAGGCTATTTTCCTAACTAATCATTGATCACTAAAATCATGCATTATGTTTATCACCCTAGGATCATCTGGAACCCCTAAAATGATCCTTAAATTCTCTACTGAGAAAACTCTCAGGATTCAATTGATTATGATCAACAAGATTTAGTAACCACTTAATCTTTCATTAGATCTAAACCAATTTCATAATCAGAATTCATTTGAAGTAAGTAATAAAATGAAAACCTTCAATTCAATTACTTAATTTCTACTCTTCAAACTTTTGGAAAATGATTTACCAATCAAAAACCAATTAGAAATCAATTATGCATTAATCAAAATACGTCAACCGAAAAAACTTTGATTAAAAGAATAAAATTGAAGAATATAGTAAAGCAGAGTAGAAATAACTCAATAAGCATGTAAATAAAGTTCAAGACCTCAAAGTTAAAATGAAAATAGCTTGAATCCTTCAATTGAAATTACAAACTTAGCCTTCCATGAAGGAGGCAACTAACAACAAAGAAAAACTTAGCCTTCCATGAAGGAGGCAAACTAACAACAAAGAAATAAAGATGGAAAATGGTATTGGAGTTAATATCCAAGGGTGTGTTTCTCCTCTTGTAAACCCTTCTATTTATAGAGGATTTTTGAGGCATCATCTTCAGAATCATCCTTTTATTGCTTTCACATGGGCTTTGTTGAAAATGCAAAACACTTTTAAATTTTTGTCACCAATCAGCACAACAATTTTGACGTTGATTGCAGCGCAATTTCGGATATTCACGTGTCTGAATTAGAGCTTTACGTCTGAACAAAATTTGTAGCCCTGGATCTTAGCTTTCCAACGGATCTTATTTCATCTCAATATGACTTCTGTATCTCAAGTTATGGCCAGATCTTTGCACACTGTTCAGGTTCCGTGGCAACAACACTATCTCATCTTTTGAAATAATTTTAGAGTCCTATACATCCCATTTAGAGTCTGATCTTGCTTTGTAACTGTGGACACTTCTTTAATCTTTCATTCAAGATATATTTCATGATTTTTGGATGTCTAAAACTTCTATTATGCTCAAAATACTATAATAGTGTCATTTTAATCGGTTAAGCAAAGAAATTCAATTAAACTCCATATGAACCCAAACTCATAAAATATGAAAAAAACCACTTAATTGAACATATAAGAATTATTAATGAGCTACAAATGAGAGATAATTATTTATGAAATTTATGCTTATCATATATAATCAAAAAATTATTGAATACTCAATGTTTAAAATTTAATGTATTAATTCATACAACTTTATTTACAAGTGTTGAGAAAGGGCTTTAAATTCTTTTTTTTTTAAATTGTTCAAAAATAGTTAAACCCAACAATTATTAAAATGATAGTACATCTAAAATATATTTACATCTCTAAAATCATATTAACCAAATGTGCAAATATTTTAATTATTCATATTAACAAACTGAATTTGAATAATCATAGGCAAATCAAAAGTTGGAAGCTGCATTTGTTAGTAAAAATTTCACAATATATATAGTGCAATAGATAAATGGTTATCTGTCTGGTGGGCGAGTGAGAACAAAATTAATCGTTACTTAAAATATATATATATATATATATATATGAAATATATTTACTATAATGATAAAAATATAAAAAAAGTATATTTAAATCCTATAATTATATAATAATGATTAAAATTATAAATTAACAAAATTAATTTGAGAATGTGACGGTTTAGTGGACTGTATACATAATTTACTGTTGCATTCAGTGGACTGTACATAATTCAAACATATTAAATTACGATAGTGAATATGAAAAGAGATTAATTGGTTTTATAAAAAAAATCCCCAACAAACTGTCTACAATATATGACGGTAGAACAAACTATTTCAAAAAAAAATGAAAGTATTATGTAGAGGAACCACTTACACACCTTACCGTGATATTAGAGCTAGGACTGTCATAAGCAATTCCATATTCATCCCATCCACTCTTCACAGCCACAAGACTTATAACAAAATAAATAATGAGATTAGTTAGTAACTTTGGCATAGTATATTTGTCTATTTGCTGTATGATTATATGTATATCATTTTTTGCGCAAGATATGGCATATTTAGATAGCACTTACTACTTACCTGGATCAATGCCATCAGTATTAGGAGAGTCACGTGGAACCAAAATTGTGACAAATCGAACAACAAAATTGCTGCAAAGAAGTCAGACAATTTGGAATCTGATTTCAAAATGACAGTTAGTTTCAAAAAACAAAGTAACAGTTTATGAAAAGAATTGGTACAAATTTGACCATAAACATTTTCCCTAAATCGTCATGGTAAAACAATGATACCCAATTTCCATAAATAAAAAGGATATGAGGAATGCTGTCAACATTTCTAATAACACTTTGCTATTGGATGAAATTTGTCCACATTCATAAAATTATGAGTAAAACTCATTTAAATAAGAAGTGAAACTCATAATTTTGTAAGTTCCAAATAAATTTCAGCCATAATAAAAAATATATTAAGAAATGTGTGCCAAAAAGTGTATTGCTAGTATTTCTCAAAAGTATGCGTGAATATTCCTTATTCCTGTGCGTGGTAAAATAGTCTTTGGATAAATATTAAATTCTTAATACCTGCAGTAAACTGGGTGTATGTTCCAGAAAGGAGAATTCTTGAAGATTACATTTGAAATAATAATATCTCTGGAATTCACAAATTCAACAAGGTTTGGTCTAGTAAACTTTAGAGTTCTCTACCTCCACATATTCCACCACACATCTCCTTGCCCATCAATTGTCCCATTTTCGCCTATGAAAATACGAAAGAGTGAGAGAGTCATAACAGAGAAACTCACAGGACCAAAGACAATCCACTCAGTTATGAATACACAGTATAAAGCTTTTCCAGCATACAATTTTCTTTCTTTTTCCACTATAAATAATATTTTATATTTGGTTATTTATATATTTATAATGTATAATGTACCAAATGGGTTGCTAAAGATGGAATGAATGAGTCAATTCCCAATATGGGGGTGTGTGAGAGAAAGAGGATACTGTGGCATGTGCCCACTTTGGTTGATTCTGCATAACCTGCAGATCAATCCTTTATGTCCTACTTAAGAACTACTAAGCATTTTAAATATGAAGCAACCATCATGCATTATGCTCCCATTTAAAATTAGCATTTTAAATATGCAGGCTATACTATCAACCAGAAACGGTAGGTCCAAAATAATAGCAGAGAAAGTGAACTTATACATCAAATATGAAAACATGAATGACTACAAACAAAGAAAGTGAAACAGAAGCAGGGAAAGGGGTTCAAAATCCAAATCAGAGGCTACAAAAGGGTTCCAAGGCAAATAACGTTCCAAATCAGAGAAACGGGAATCTAAACATTCCATCCATGCTCATGCTCACATGTAAAATAAATTCCTACTTACCTCAAAATGGGAAGAGGCGCAAGAGTTACAGAGACGTCTAGGATTTAGAACGATGCAAGAGACACCAAAAATCACAAATTCTGTCAAAAATCATAAATTTTGTAGTTAAGCAAGCAAAATCGAAAGATATTTTTGGCTTCACCTTCTCATTTTGGGATTAGGGTTCTTACAATTTCTGGATAATTTTGGCTTATTCTCTATTTTTGATTTTTGAAGGTGTAAACACGGATGTTTGAAAGTGAAATGAAATGTAACAAATGAGATATTACAGGATCAGGGTTGACCCACGGATAAGCCCCACCGGGTCACTTATTTTCAGGGTTATTTTATCAGGGATATTTTAATTATTTTATTATCTCTAGGGTAGGGCCAACAGGATATAAAAAAAAAACTGGGTAAGGCTGGCCCCAGAGTCAAAGCCCATTTTTACAGCTCTACTCTTTAAGGTGATTTTTACTTTTTTAATTTTAAAAATTTTAAAAATTAAAATCAATTTTTATGTGTTTGGCAAGACATTTTAGCTAGTTTAAAGTTTAAATTACCAGCTGAAAAGTTTGTTAAATAATTTAGCTATATTTGATACATTAGCTTATTTTAATAGCTACTAATTTTTTCATACTGTTACTAGCTTTTTTTGGAAAAGCTACTTTGAGTAGCTTTTATGTTTTTAGCTCCTAACTAAAATATTTTGTTCATTTTTACCCATAGTATATTTTTAAAATTTAATCTTTTGTTGTTTATTTATTTTTATAAGTTTAATATTATTTAATTTTCATAATAATATTACTCTATATATATTTGTTACAATATCTCCAATTACAGGAGACCAAATCATCATCAATCATAAAGGTTTGTCTACCCTTCGTACATACTACACATAGATGCATAAACATGGCCCTACACCTGGGTCTGTGTGAGACCTAGGATTAGAGGGGTGTAGTGTGTCACTTGGGATATACATCCTGTTTGACTGTCACAAAAACCCCAGCTAGAATGCATCCTTTTCATAGTGTTCTACAATTGTTAGTATTCTCTATAGTTGTAGCAAGCACTAAGAATCAGAACTTTGCTCTAACAACCTTTATACCATAGGAAAATAGTACACAATGTGAGAGGTTCACAAATCAGATGCCCTAGTTCCATAGGATAGGTAACCCAAAATAGGACACAATGAGGGCACACATTCCTTTTACGATGCTTGGTTTATTTTTTTTCTCGTACATATTTATATAAACAAAATTATCCCAAAAATGATAGGGGAATGATGAAATTTCAAAATTTGGAAGAACGAAAAGAATAAGGAGAGAGAAAAGAGAAGAGAAAGAAATAAAAAAAATGAAAGTTAGAAAAACGACAACCATAAGCATACATTTCCATTATACCATGCATTAGATGATTACGTCAAATATCTAACTTGTTTATTTGTTTTCTTTTTCTTAGAGGGCACCATATTCTCCGTAGTATCCAAAAGAGGTGAAATGAAAATTAATGCAGGGTTAGAGTTAAGAAAGAAACGATAAATTGGGGCTAAAATGACAGACTTGTCAAGCCTGGAATTGTTTGCCAAGAAGCTACAAACAATATAGGAATTGACCTTTGTTAAGAAATATGAGAATATACCGAATTTGTTAAAAGTGAAAATGCAAGAGAAAGTCAATTTGTGAGTCTACCATCAGAGGGAAGCAAACCTTACCATCATCTGGAACATAACACATCATTTCGAGTAACAGCTTAATCCATATGGCTATAAACCAACGATACTCACAAATTTCCAACGAAAGAATCATTTTAGAGGTTTTACAAGAGAATTTTTGGAAAATTATCTACATAATTTGGCCAACAATAACAACTGGAATACTTATATGGATGTGTTCACCCTCGCTATCTACAGCTTAGTACTGTTCCCTCAACTCGATGATTTTGTAGAGTTGGCTATAATCGATGTATTCTTAGCCCCAAAGAATAAATCTAAGAATCCAATCACTGCATTACTTGCCGATGTATATTGTACGCTAGACCTCTGCTATGAGAAAAAGAAAAAGAAATTGTTGCGTTATTTACCACTCCTATACATCTGGATAACGACTCATGTATTCAAAAGGAATATGAAAGTCCAATGTCCAATCTGTAATATGTTGTGTTACCAGATAAAAGCTAAGAGTGGAAGAGAATGAGCAGAACATTTCGCCAACCTAATGGAAGAAAAAATCAGATGGCATCCGACATGATTGCAAGAAACAATAGTTATTTACCACTGCAAAGGTTTCCCTAATGTCCTATTCATTGGAACAAAAGGATGTACCAACAACAATCCTATACTGCATCAACGTTAACTTGCCTACCCCATCAGAGGATCTCCATCTGAGGAGTTGCTGACTTCTTTTGTCATATACTACGAAGGAGACTTCACAGAGCCCTTGCGGAAGGTGTGAGATGCATGGATGGTTGTCACCAGCAAAGGAAAAAAGTTGGGAGTCAAGAGTTATGCAGCTAAAGAGTAATATAGACAGTGAGTAAGATAAGAGTGCAGAAAATTAAATTACCATTCAAGCCCTAAGTTACCGCTTCAGGAAGTCAACTAGTGCCAGAAACATTCGAAGACGAAGCTGTTAAAGAACTTAAGGAAAAATTGAAAGACATGGTCAGGAGAAACAATAAGTTAGAATAAGAATTGTTGAAAGCACGATAGGAATGTGCCATACTAAAAAGAGGAAATCAAGAGAAAGATACTGCTATTGAAGATATTCAGGAACAATAAAAACAGAGCGAGTACACGCTGCCCGAATCCAACTAAACCTTTAAACAGCTAACGGAGAACTCAAAACGAGGGTACAGGAAAAAGGATACTTCCTTCCAAGAAAACCAAAGAATAAGGGACATAATTGATCAAATGAGGGATAGGATTCGCCAGGTTAGGCATGAGAAAGATCAAGCAGTCGGTGAAAGAGATAGGGTACGAGCGGAAAAGAGTCAGATAGTCAATGAAAGGAATGAACTATGATAGTGGATAGAAGAACTAAAACAGAAAATTAAAGACTTATTGGTGGCATATAAAACAGAGGTGAATGAGGAGGAATGGAACGTCATAGAAGTGATAAGGATGAAACAAAAAGGGATACGTGACTTGCAAGACGAGAACAAGTGGTATAGAGATACAACTGACCATTGGACCAAATGCTTTGGCAAGCTAGCTAGTTTAGTAAATACTGTAATAGAAGAAGTGTCGCAGTTACTCAAAAAAGTGGAAGTCTCATTACACCCCCTCCACACCCCATCGAAAGTTGAAGATTTTATTCAATATTGTAAAAATTTGATTATGAGAAACATCACATTTCTGAATGAAGAACTAGCCTTTTTCAATATTTGATCCTGCATTAATTTTCATTTCATGCTCAATTGCAAAGAATACGCATAACAAATAACGATACTCAGCAAGATATCTAGTCCTAAGTATTTAATTCATGTTGAAAATTTATAATTATTTGCTTTAATGATAATTAACCGATGTTGCAGTTTCAGAAAGAAAAATAGCAAGACTCACGAATTCCTCGACATCCTTATAGCACATGCTTAAAAACTATGGTCATAAATGAGCTAGAAACCTAGAATGAAGAATTAAGGAATGAAAGTGGCCAAGCTGAAAGACAAATGGTCAAAATGATAAAACTACTAGAGAAAAACATAGAGGGACCCTCGGGGGTAGAAGCACCAGGTACAACCAATGTATCAATGCCCCTCCAAATAGTCATTAGTAGGAATGGCCCCCACACGGGCTACCACTCGGTTACATGCCCTCATTCGACCCAAACTCTTAGCATACGCATGGTGCTCTTTAAACCCTACAACACAATCTCTCGACTGCCTACCCACAACACACAAATCCCTCTATCACCTTCCCATAAAACATAAATTCCTCAGCTACCTTCCCACAACACATAAATCCCTCAACCATCTTCCCACAAAACGTCAACCTAAACTATACTGACATGAACACCACCATAGCTGAGAATGCCACATACTTTGCTCCCATGACCACTCTCACCCACTAAATTCACACCAATTACCACGTTATCAATCAATCCCCTATGACCACACCACTAGATCCAATGGACCCTATACATTCCTTCACCAAGTCGGTCAAACAGAACATGGCTGAATTCTTCCGGCCAAGAAATCCACCTCAATGGTAGGTGGCAGCATCTAGAAGAAAGGGTTAGAGCCATTGAAGGTAGCAGCTACAGAATTGTGGAAGCCTCTAACCTATCCTGGTACCCGATCTAATCATCCTACCCAAGTTAAAAACTCCTGAGTTTGAAAAGTACAAAGGGACAGGATGCCCCGGGATGTCCAAGGAGCCATTTAACCATGTACTACAGAAAAGTGGCATCTTATGCCCACAATGACAAGCTACTAATCCACTGCTTCCAAGATAGTACAAAAGCAGTGGCTAGTTGGTATACCCAGCCAGAGAGGGCTTGCATTCACACATGGAAGGACCTGACAGACGCCTTCCTCAAGCAATACAAATATAACATTGAGATGGCTCCTGATAGGACCTAACTATAGAATATGATCAAAAGGGAAGAAGAAACTTTTAAAGAATATGCACAACGGTGGAGAGAACTAGTTGCCCAAGTTTAACCACCATTATTTGAGGGAGAGATGATTAGTATGTTAATGGAGACACTCCCTACTCTGTTCTACGACAAAATGGTGGGTAGTGTATCCTCCAATTTCTCTGATATGGTGCTAATCAAAGAGTGCACAGAAAGCGGCTTGCGCCGAGGACGAATTGTGTACAACACCATCGGCAATGTGAATGTGAAAAGGTCAACCAATAACCCTTGGAAGAAAAAAGAAGCAGAAACCCATTATGTATCAGTTGATCCAAACAGACCAACGATCACACCACCCAACTATCACACACCATACCAACCCTTGTTCCTATCATTTCCTCCTATAATCGCCACATCACAACCTAACTGCCAACCACCTTATACCTCTCTAGTACCCTTCCGACCAACCATCCCATTTATGGCTCCACCGTCACAGACAACTCCCCAACAACCATAAAAATCCTGGAACCAAAACAACAACCCAAACAATAACCAATTCCAATGAAGGTCAAATAATAGTAAAAGAAAAACAATTTAGTTCGACTCCATTCCTATGAGTTATACTGACCCCTTACCCCCGCTTGATCCAAAACTCACTGATAATATCATGCCTTATGAAATCACTTGAACCCCTATATCCCAAGTGGTACAACCCTGATATGATTCACTCTACACGAATGAATCGGAATGCGGAAACGATAATGGAACGTCTTGAGAATCAGGATAAGATATGATAAGATAAGGTAAGATTAAGATAAGATAAAATAAAGGAACCTGACACAAACTGCGACCTGACGGAGAGCACTGAAGTTATCAAGAGGAACGTGACCCTTACCGCGACCTTCCGGAAGAACCAACATTATCAAAGGTAGTTCTTTGCCCAAGAACCAAGGGAATCAACTCACACAGAGATGAAAAACTCTCAAAGAGAAAATATGATTATTCGTCAAAATCTGTCTTTTCAATGAATCCCTAACTCCTATTATATAGCTAACCTAATCTAGTAAAAAAGATAACAAATTAGAAATTCTAATTAGATTACAATTTGAATTGCAACCAATTTAAAATAAATAACTTCTAGATAAATATCAAATCCTAATGTAATCTATAGCAAATCATAAACCTTATCACTTGAGATCTTTAATGACTACATAAATTAACCCATATTGGAATTGGGCTTGGATCCACGTAGTCTTTTTCTTGAACTTCCTTGATGAAACCTTGAAGTGCTTGTTTCATACATTTGGTCCTATTTCTCGTCATAGGACCTTCCATTCCTTGTAGATAATCTCTTAGATGATCTCTTTTGCTTATCGTGGTGCCCACGTTCACATCATTCCCTCCTTCTCCAAGAGGATTCATCCTCGAATCTTGAAGGTCATCTGCATCAAATAAGGATAACTCAGAAACATTGAAAGTGGCACTCACATTACCATAGCTACTTGGAAGATTGATTTTATAGGTATTATCGTTGATCCTTTCAATCACTTGAAATGGACCATCTCCTCTAGGATGTAATTTGGAACTTCTTTGACTTAGAAACCGCTTCTTTTGCAAGTGAACCCACACCTAGTCACCAGGGTCAAAGACCACCTCGGTGCGTCCTTTTTTTGCCTGTCGAGCATAATGTTCATTCTTCTTCTCAATATTTGCGCGAACCTTGGCATGTAATTTCTGCACAAATTCAGCCTTTTCTTTCCATCCAAATTAAGAGAGTCATTAGTAGGAAATGGTAAAACATCTAAAGGTGATAAAGGATTAAATCCATATACAATATCAAAAGGTGAAAATGAAGTAGATGTATGAACAACCCTATTATATGCAAATTCAATATGAGGCAAACAATTCTCCCAATCCTTTAAATTTTTTTGAATTATAGTACGTAATAAGGTGCCTAAAGTTCTATTCACAACTTCAGTTTGTCCATCTGTTTGCGGATGAGCCACAATAGAGAATAACAATTTAGTGCCTAATTTACCCCATAAGGTTCTCCAAAAGTGACTAAGAAATTTAACGTCTCGATCACTTACAATAGTTTTAGATAAGTCATGCAAACGTACAATTTCTTTGAAAAATAAGTCAGTAATATGAGTGACATCATTAGTTTTAGAACAAGCAATAAAATGTGCCATTTTACTAAACCTATCTACAACGACAAAAATACTATCTTTTCCTTTCGAGGTCCTAGGCAGCCCTAATACAAAATCCATAGAAATATTAGTTCAGGGATATTCAGGAACTGGTAAGGGTGTATACAAGCTATGAGGCATTACTTTAGATTTTTCTTGTAAGCAAGTAATACATTTTTCACAAACGAGTTTAACATCATGCTTCATTTTTGGCCAAAAAAAATGTTTATGTAAAACATCATAAGTTTTTTGAATGCCAAAGTGTCCCATTAATCCTCCCCAGGAGCCTCTCTAATAAGCATTTCTCTTATGCTACATTTAGGTACACACAACTTATTTTTCTTAAATAAATATCCATCTTGCCTAAAATAGTCTTCAAAACCATGATCAGAACATGCAGCCCATAATTGTCCAAATTCAACATCATTAGCATACATGGCTTTTAGTAATTCAAATCTAAGTAATTTAGTTTGTAGAGTCGTAAGTAATACATACCTTCGTGACAGAGCATCGACTACAATGTTTTCCTTTCCCTTTTTATACTTGATAACATAAGGAAACATCTCAATAAATTCTAGCCACTTGACATGCCTTTTGTTGAGCTTACCTTGGGACTTTAAAAACTTCAAGCTAAGATGATCTGAATGGATGACGAATTCCTTCAACCAAAGGTAATGTTGCCAAGTTTGTAAGGCCCTCACCAAGGCATAGAGCTCCTTATCACAGGTTGGATAGTTGAGTGCCGCTCCACTAAGTTTCTCACTAAAATATGCCATAGGTTTGGAGTCCTGCATTAAAACAACTCCTATACCCACTCTAGAGGCATCACATTCAATATTAAAAACTTTATCAAAATTAGGTAAATTTAACACAGGGTCATTAGTTAACTTATCCTTTAGCAAATTACAAGCTTGTTCATGTTTCTTATCCCATTTAAAGTTAACATTCTTTTTAACAAGTTTATTTAAAAGGGTAGTTATAGAACTAAAATTTTGTACAAACCTCCTATAAAAACTTGCTAAACCACGAAAACTTCTTCCTTCATTAGCATTTGTAGGCGTGGGCTATCCTCTAGTTTCATTAACCTTTTCTTCATGAACATTAACCCCTGTAATCTTGTTGATGACTCTATAGTCCACGCACATGCACCATGTTCCATCCTTCTTTGGTACCAAGATAACATGAACTGTACATGAACTAAGATTTTTCCTCACAAAGCCTTTCTGCATCAACTCCTCTACTTGTCTTTGAATCTCCTTGGCCTCTTCAGGAATAGTTCTATAGGCTAGTCGGTTTGGAATCGCAGCATCGAGGATAAAATCAATTTGATGTTTAATACCTCTTATAAGAAGTAAACTTCTTGGTGGTTCTCTAGGAAATACATCATCAAATTCCTGCAACAAATATTCAACCACACTAGGAAAAGAAGAGTTATGATTATTAGTAAGATAAATATCCTTATACATGAGTACAAGAACTTGTTCCTTTTCCCTTAAAACACTTTTGACCTTCCCTTTGTGAGAAAATACACAAACTTTATTTTCTTTTTCTTTATTTTTTGAATTTTCTCTCTTTTCACTCTTTTTTTTTTATTTTCTACTTTTTCTTCACTCTCAATTTCATCTCTCTTTTTTCTTTCTTGATTTTCTAATTCTTTCTCATTCTTTTTTTTTACTTTCTACTTTTTCTTCACTCTCAATTTAATCTCTCTTTTCTTTTTCTTGATTTTCTACTTATTTTTCTCTCATTTTACATTCTTTTGAATTTTTCATTTGGTCAAAATAAGCCTCCTTTGCTTTAGGATCTTCCTTCTCATTGGACCAATTAAACTTCGATGATGAATTAGAAGCAGACTTGGGATATTTGCGAGTGCTCCTTGATTTGAGTTGTCTTTCCACTTGAATAGCTTTATGAAGCAATTCATCCATCTCCACATAATGTTGTTACTCCACCACATCAGCTATCTCTCTTTTTAGCCCTTTAATAAATCTTGCCATAGTGATTTCTCTGTCCTCCTCTACATTGGCTCTTATCATAGCAATTTCCATCTCTTTGTAATAATCTTCAACACCCATGGCGCCTTGAGTAAGAATTTGTAGTTGTTTTAGGTGCAAGTCCCTATGATAGTGACATGGCACAAATCTTCTTCTCATGGCTACTTTCATCTCTTCCCACATTCGGATAGGTCTCTCTCCATATCTCCTCTTATTAAGGATAAACTGATCCCACCAAATATTAGCATAATCTATAAAACAAAAACTGGCCAGTCTTACCTTTTTCTCCTCCGAGTAATTGTGACAATCAAATACATGCTCCATTTTTCTCTCCCACTCTAGATAAGTTTCAGGTTCGTTCTTTCCTTAGAATGGTGGAAGGGATAATTTAAGACTCCCCAAGTTGTTATCCTTTTCTCGATATCGTCTTCTTTCTCTTAAAATTTCAGTTTGATTCTAAGTTCTTCCTCCAATCTCCTTCTTCATCACAGTGAAATAATCTTTGGGGACTACTCCGATTAGAAACCCAGGACCTCCTTCTCAAACAACTCTCCATATCATCCAACCTCCTGGTCAACTGTTGGAATTGATCTTGAACTGATTTTATGAGTACTTTTAAATCCATTTTATTTTGATGGAATTCACCACTCATGTTGTCAATGCTGCAAATTGAACAAAATAAATAAATTAGAATAATAAAGCCTAACCAATCACTCATTTAGTGTTTGCCCTCAATATTGACACTATTCACTCGTGTTTACACTCGAATTGGCTTTTTCTATAATGCTTTAACCAACTCTTTCCTTTTACCTCTCGATTCTCCTTATAAATCCTTGAATCAAGAACTTTACAAGTTGATCTTCCCACAGATAACAGATACACAAGATGCATAAGGTAAGGAATATTGGTCAAGAATTAAGAACTAAAAAAAATTATATTGAATGAAGATTGATTTTTTTTTTCAATTGTCTTGAATTTCCTTTTTTTTTTTAATTTCTATCACAATTTTTTTTTTGCTTCTTTTTTTTTGGGTAGATAGCAACTTTATCACGAGAAATTAAAAAAAATAGATGACACCTGATTCCAAGAACCGAAGCTTTAATGCCAAATGATATGATTCACTCTACTCGAATGAATCAGAATGCGGAAACGATAATGGAACGTCTTGAGAATCAGGATAAGATATGATAAGATAAGGTAAGATTAAGATAAGATAAAATAAAGGAACCCGACACGAACCGCGACCTGCCGGAGAGCACTGAAGTTATCAAGAGGAACGTGACTCTTACCACGACCTTCCGGAAGAACCAACGTTATCAAAGGTAGTTCTTTGCCCAAGAACCAAGGGAATCAACTCACACAGAGATGAAAAACTCTCAAAGAGAAAATATGATTATTCGTCAAAATCTATCTTTTCAATGAATCCCTAACTCCTATTATATAGCTAACCTAATCTAGTAAAAAAGATAAAAAATTAGAAATTCTAATTAGATTACAATTTGAATTGCAACCAATTTAAAATAAACAAATTCTAGATAAATATCAAATCCTAATGTAATCTATAGCAAATCATAAACCTTATCACTTAAGATCTTTAATGACTACATAAATTAACCCATATTGGAATTGGGCTTGGATCCACGTAGTCTTTTTCTTGAACTTCCTTGATGAAACCTTGAAGTGCTTGTTTCATACGTTTGGTCCTATTTCTCATCATAGGACCTTCCATTCCTTGTAGATAATCTCTTAAATGTTCTCTTTTGCTTATCGTGGTGCCTACGTTCACATCAAACCCTAAGGTCAAATGTGCATATCATGCTAGGGCAGTTGGTCATTCTACGGAAAATTGTCAGGGGCTAAACCATAAGGTCTACAACTTGATTAATGTCAAATGGCTATGCTTCGAGAAAGATGCTCCTAGTGTAGGGAGCAATCCTTTGCCAAACCATGGAAAGCCATCTGTGAATTTCCTTGAAGCTGAATTAGAGGTAAACATGCTCGATGAAGCCTTCCTGGGTTATCCAAGGTCATTGGTCGTTCGATACATTGAGCACCAGCTTATCGAACACCTAGCGGACTGAAACCAGTCACAATAAAAGTACCGAGGCCATTCCAGTACAGAAGCAATCAGAGGTACTGTGGAAATAGGACGAAAAGGTATCCGGGGGTAAAATGGAAGAAAATAAGCCCAAAACCGTCAATAACCCTCCTTCTAACATGGTGAACATTGTTAGGGTTGAGGTATGATAAGGAGTGGTTGCATTTACACTCCGACAAAGGAGAGAACATGGTAGCCCAACAAAGAAAGAGAGATTCTAGTCAACCCAAAACTGATGGCCCAACAATGAGGAAGAGAAAAGAGATTTGAAAAAAAAAAATGTTTTAGACGAAGAAGCTTGTGAAATCCTAAATTAATAAGGTAGAATGAATATATGGTGATCAAGTAGCTAAACTGCATCAATGCCGAAATTTCATTATTAGCGCTGATGATGAATTCATAGCACTACCAAAAGGTACTGCTAAAGATACTGAATAAGGCTTATGTGGTGCACAATCTAGGCATAGAAAAATTTGAAGGCATTGCAAATAACATCACCACCAACAATTTTCTTACTTTCACTGACAGTGAAATTCTAGAGGGAGCAGGACATAACAAAGTGTTGCATATATCAATGAAGTGTATGGACCACATCCTAACCAAGGTATTGATAGATAATAACTCATCCTTGAATGTGATGTCCAAGATAACTCTGTCGAAGTTACCACATGAGGGGTCCCACGTGAAGCCAAGTTCTATGGTAGTCAGAGCCTTCAATGGATCTCGGAGGGAAGTCATCAGGGAGATAGATTTACTGGTTCCAATTGGCCCAGTCATTTTTAACGTAACCTTCCAAGTAATGGACATCCTGTCTGCAGACAGCTACCTATTTAGGAGGCCTCGGATCCATTTCGCCCGAGTAATGCTGTCAACTTTGCACCAAAAGTTGAAATTCATCATGAATGATAGGTTGGTTATCGTATCGGCCGAGGAAGATTTCTTGGTCAGCAAACCTGCTAATATCCCTTATGTTGAGGCCACCAAGGAAACCTTGGAAACCCTTTTCTAGGCTTTAGAGATCATCAGTGTCACCAATATCAAAGAAGGGGAAGTGATGGATCAAAATCGAGTCCTAAGAGCACTAATGATGATGGCTAAAATAATGGTGAATAGTAGATTCAAACTTGGTGATAAAATAGGGAAAAATAACAGCAGGCTGGCCCAACCCTTGCAGTTTAGTATGAACAAGCACAAACTTAGGCTTGGGTATAAGCCTACCAAAGATGAAAAGAGAAAGTTAAAAGAAGAAATAGAGGAAGAGAGGCTGGCCAGATCGGAGAAAAGAAAACCTCGAGTTAAGAGGGTCCTTTTGTGTGACATCTTGGAAAGTTTCTGGAGCGCCGAATTTGAAGCCTTGGTCCTCATAGTTGCTATAAACGGAAAAGTACCTCTAAGAATTGATGACTTTTTAACTCTCTTCCCACTAGGAAAAGAACTAAATAATTGGGAGATTATCTAAATCCCTGTGACTTTTAATTCGGTCCCAAAGTAATTTGTAATTGCCATAAATATTTCTTTTAGAAAAATAATATTTTTGTACTTATTTTGATCAATACAATTGGACATTCCAAAAATACACCTGTCTCTTCCCAATATATCCTTGCTGCAAATATCTTATTCTCTTTTGTACATTTATCATAATGCATATCCGAAAAGAACTTGCCTAGTATTGACAATGTCAGTATTGTATCAAGTAACTTTGACTGTCTTATTAACCAAGCTAACGAAGATATAGAACTTGATTGCAAACCTTCTGAGAAGTTGCCCATATTAGCATGAGTCTAAAAAAATACAACCTCATGAGGAATCCATTGAGTTAATAAATTTGGGGATTGCTGAAAATAAAAAAGAAGTAAAAATAGGCACATTTTTGTTACTGGAAACAACCGTTCTCGTTTAATATTTCTCTTACACGATTACGGAAACATTTTTGCCTGGTCATATCTAGATATGCTGGGACTTGGCATGTCTATCGTAGAGCATAAACTGCCTCTAAAATTTGAGTGCCCACCAGTTAAGCAAAAGTTAAGAAGAATGAATCCGAAAATGTCTCTAAAAATCAGAGAATGAGTAAAAAGAAGTTCGATGTTGGTTTTCTGGCCATATCAAAATACTTATTGTGGGTTGTAAATATAGTGTCAGTTCCTAAGAAAGATGATAAGGTTCGAATGTGTGTGGACTATAGGAATTTGAATAGGGTCAGTCCAAAAGATGACTTTCTACTGTCCCATATTGATATGTTGGTCGATAATACCGCCTTATTCTCCTACTTTTCTTTCATGGATGGTTTCTTGGGATACAATTAAATTAAGATGGCTGAAAAGGATATGGAGAAAACTACTTTTATCATAACTTGGGAAACTTTCTGTTACAAAGTCATGTCTTTCAGATTAAAGAATGTCAGGGCAACCTATCAGAGGACCATGGTAACATTGTTCCACAATATGATTCATAAAGAAATCAAAGTCTATGTAGATGATATGATTTCAAAATTGAGAACTGAGGACGATCATCTTAGCAACCTACAAAAATTATTCGATCGACTTTGAAAGTTCAAGTTGAGATTAAACCTGGCCAAGTGAACCTTCGACATAAAATCAGGAAAACTGTTGGGATTTATTGTTAGAGAGAGGGGAATTGAAGTAAACCCCGACAAAGTCTAAGCCATTTCGGACATGTCTGTTCCATGAACAGAGAAGGAAATCTTAAGATTTCTTAAAAGGTTGAATTATATTTTCTGGTTCATCTTCCAGCTTACGGTAACCTGTGAGCTGATTTTTAGACTCTTACTCAAGAATCAACCCAAGAATTCGAATGAGGATTGCTAAGAGGCTTTTGAAAAAATTAAACTTTATATGTTGAGCCCTACGATTTTAGTACATGTAGTTCCAAGGAGACCGTTGATTCTGTACATGACGGTGATGGACAAATCCTTGGGATGTGTGTTTGGCTAGCATGATGCATCCAGAAAGAAAGAGCATGTAATTTATTACCTGAGCAAGAAATTCATAAATTACGAGGAAAAATATTCATTACTAGAATGGACGTGTTCTGCCTTGGCATGGGCTACTCATCGTTTGAGACAATATATGCTAAGTCATACCACCTAGTTGATATCTGGGATGGACTTCATCAAATATATCTTCGAGAAGCCTGCTTTGTCTAGAAGGATCGCCTGATGGCAGGTGCTGCTATCTAAATATGACAATGTATATATGACACAAAAGACGATTAAAGGCAGTGCGCTCTCAGATTATTTGGCTCAACATCCTCTAAACGATTACCGATCTATGCAATGTGAATTTCCTCATGAGGATTTAATGGCAATGTTTGATGAAGAGAAGAAGAGGACAAAAAATAAGTGGACGATGTTGTTTGATGCACTTCCAACACGATGGATCATGGCATCAGAATCATATTGATCTCTCTAAAGGAACAATATATACCAATCATAGCTAGATTGACCCTTGATTGTACCAATAACATGGCTAAATATGAAGCTTGTATCCTAGGAATCCAAGACACAATTGAAGCCAATGTCAAGCACTTAGAAGTTTATGGTGATTCAGCTTTGGTTATTCACCAAATCAAAGGAGAATGGAAAACTCATAATACAAAACTGATTCCATACCAAGTCCAATCAGAGAATTGTTAGAACACTTTAAGGATGTTACCTTCTCCCACATACCTCGGGAGGATAATCAACTAGTTGATGCTCTTGCCACTCTGTCGTCTATGTTTAAAATAGGTCGTGAGGAAGACATGTTCCTTATCAAGATCCAACATCGAAATCGACAGACTTTTTACCAATTGGTCGAAGAAGAATAGGATGAAAAACCATGGTACGATGATCCAATATTTTTTAAGAAGTAAAGAATATCCTGCCAATTGTTTAAACTTTTATAATGCAAATAGAGAGGTAAAAGGAACAGAAATTCAGAGGCAGAAAATTTAGTCAGCATCTGAGCCATATCTATAGCATTGCCATAGCAATCACGTTTGCACTTGGTTGCTTTACAACATAGTTAGGGACTATTCAAGCTGCAGGAAACTCATGGCTATTAGTGACATGTGGCAATATAAAGCTTACTCAAGAAATTTGCAAAGATTAATGACAGATGCATGACCGAGTTACAGAATCTTGCTCCTGAAATGGTTAGTCAGATATTTGAATACGTTCCCACTAGAGACTCTAGTGCATCATTGGCGGCTTTTCACAACAGGGGACGTAAGGAAAAAACTTGAGAGGCAAGCTGCAATAACAAAAAAAAAATGAAAGCCCAAAAGATTAAATTTTTGGCCAGTCCATCGTTGATGATAGTTCTCAATCGGATTGTGAAGTAAACTTAGACACGGAGCACAAAGTTGAGGAATCTAAACAAGTTGTTTGCTCTTTTTGTCATGACCACAATTCAAAACATCCTATGGTATTTTTATTCTTCTTCAAAAATCTAGGCTTGTAAGTTCTATTGATAAGGGTACCCCACCATGAGCCCAAGTTTGTTGATCTGCTAAAGTAAACACATTTATCATTAACTTCAAAGAGATAGACACATTGATTATGAACCTGAATTCAATTAATTTGGGGTCTACTTCATCTTTTTATTTAATTCAATTAGTTTAGGATGCTACCTTCGATCTTGTATGCAATTCTACCTTTTATATTTCTATTGGAATCAATGACTATATTCATTACTATTTGCTCAATGTTTCCAATGTCGATAATTTGTACCTACCATAGCGCTTCAACCATTTTTTAATCATCTTCATTAAGGGAATAAATAATGAACTTGTACAATTTAAATGTTAGGAAAGTGGTGATCACGAGACTTGCCCCTATGGGTTGTGCCCCCTCACTACTTGTGGTAGTACAGTGGTGAAAATAAAGAATATATTGAACAGATAAATGAGATGGCCATTAAATTTAACTTTCTCACGAGGTATATGGTTGAAAATCTTGCTGCTAAGCTCTTTGATGCCAAGATCACCTTCCAAGACGTGTTTCAAGGTTCCACGGATATCTTAAAGAATCATGAACACCATGGCTTTAACGTCACGATCGAGGCCCACTATGGATTGAGGAAGTACATGGGCTGAATCATGTGCTTTTCACCAGAAATGGCATGGAGTAATGCTTTCAATCATATCTAGTGGGACCAGTTCCATCCAATTGATGCAGTGAATGCTATTCTGGCAGACAATATATGGAATGGCCAACATGCTAAAACGTGTTATTCTATGAACTTGGAGGATATGGAAATCCAAAAGGCAAAATGATATTCTGTATGACGTTAGTTTGGTTCACATTTTGCACATAAGTATTTATCTACTTGTAGTCTAAACCAGGATCTTTGTGCTGGGCCTATTCACCTCTTGATCCAAAGATAAGTTCCAGGCAACTAGAATCCCTTTTACTCATTATAAATGGAATCAATATAATGAGAAATGAGCAAAATTGGAAGGTGGGCAGATGTTGGTCCGTGTGGGTTGTTAGGTGATAGAAAGCTAAGAAATTTGACCATTCCCAAAAAAAAAATATAACTCTTGGCCAAACCATAAGCCCAAACAACCAAGTCCGTTTGCAAATTGTGTTCAGAAACATGATCTCGCATAGAAAGTTTGCCCCTTTCATCACATGATACTCTAAATTTAATTAGGCCTTTTATTAAAGGTATTTTTTTGGGCTTAATCTTTTAGGCCATCTTGCTGCAAGAAATAGGAATGTGAACACAGCCAAGCTTTTTGAAATTATCTCTTATTCTGCTTAGAATCACTGCCGCCTTTCGTTACGAAATTTGCCTAAAAACATTCATGTTTTTAATTTTTTAAAATTTGGATGACGAATTCTAATGTAAACAGGTAACATTCTCTACTATTGTGTTTTAAACCGCACAGGTTCAAGTGTATCTTACATTTGACTTGAACTCTGTATACATGTAAATTTAAGAAAATCATAGTATTAATTAATTTCGCTTAAAAATATTCACTTTTTAGTTTTTTAAAATTTTTATAAGGAATTCTAACGAAAACAAGTAACATTCTCTATCATTTTGTGTTTTAATTTGTATAAGTTCAAGTGCAACTTACATTTGGCTTAAACTCCATACACGTAGATTTTAGAAAATTGCAGCATTAATTAATTCCGTTTAAAACATCCATCTTTCCTAAATTTTAATTTTCTAAAATTTACATGACAAATTCTAATATGAACGGGTAGTGTTTTTTACCATTTTATATTTTAAGTCGTACCGGTTCAAACACGGCATGCGGCTTATATTCGGTTTGGACTTTGTACACACAAATTTTAGGAATTTAAACCTAAACCAATTTCGTCTAGAATCATGTCTGCTTTTAACTAGGACTACGTTTCCTTAAATTTTTCATTGCACTAGGAAATACATAAAAACAAAGTCAAGTCTGGTTAAGCTATTTTCATAAATCATTTTATTTCTATTTAAGCGATCAAACAATTTTTAAAATATTAAAATCAAATACTTAATCTAAGGCTGTTGTTTAGAACAAGTAAGTAGAATGCTAATACCTTTCTTATTATTAATCGAGTCCTAAATTTATACCTCTTCCTTTAGTAAAATTTTTTTAAATACTTTTTTTTTAAAATAAAAATTTAGTGATGACTCCCCGATTAGTGTAATTTTTTTTAAAATTTTATTAAATTCATCATTTTATTATAATTATGATTACGATAATTATTTTTTAATTTTAACATAAATATTTGAATTAAAATATATTTAATTAAATTAAATGAACTTTTCACCAAAATTTTCACATAATTGATGATAAAGACTTTATTTTATAAGGAAATATTAATATCACAATAAAAAAAATATTATTTCTATTTCAAAATATATACCATTTCAAATAGATTTATTTCACATTATTATATATATATATATATATATATATTTAAAATTTATCTAAAAATAATAAATTAACTATAATTATAAGTACTTTTAAAAGTAATAGCTCAAATATAAATAATTTTTTTATAGTTGTTGAATTGTAAGAGAAAATACTTTTTATGGTAAAATAAAAATATCATCCCTTAAAAGAATTATTAATTTTATCCTTATATTATAAATTTAAGTTATTATTTTTCAATAAAAATTATCCATATTAATAATAATAATGATTAATACTCTTATCCTTAATTATAAAATTTCTTCCTCTTTAACATGCTTAATATAATTAAATATTCATATTAAGAACAACCGAATCTACTATTATTTGTAATTTTTAATTATATTTAAAAATAAGATTAATTTTATAAAAAAATTACATTATCAACTAATTACAAAATATAATAAATAATTTTTAAAGTGTTTTAGATAAATTAATATTTTTCAATTATAAAATAATAAATTAATTATTCTTTTAGTTTACTTTAATTACACCCTTTAAAAATATATAGACAATTCATCAAAGTCTTGCTAGTATATACTTCAAGATATTCTAAAACAAGAAATTAAAATGATTTAAAATATTTATAAAATAAAAAATAGTAATTACGAAGAATTGAGTTTTTTTTAAAGATTTAATTATTTTGATAAAAAATATTATTTTGTTTTCAAAAAATATTGTGAAGGCTCGAGTCCAATATATAATAAAGTATTAGGAAAACGGAAGATATTAAATAGTCTCATTTAATATGTTGATTTTTTAGACGTATGCACCAAAAAAATTAATATAGTTAATAAAATGTATTCATAAATATTTCGAAAATAATTAATATCTTGAATTTAAAATAATTTTTTTTAAAAATATTTTTATTACATTAATAAATGTACACATTTAATATTTTAATATACAATTCTCAATTTAACCAAGTAATGGAAGCTCATATTTATGAAAGTAAATTTTTTATATTTTAATATAAAATATAAAATATTATCAAATAATGAAATTGGAGCCCTGAAATTAATCTAGGAAGGGAAGGTTGAGAATTAAATAAATTTTAGATAAGGTTTTAAAGTATAAAAAAAATATTTTTTTACGAATAATTTTTAATAATTGTATAAATGAATACAAAATATATTAAATAGATATAAAATATATTAAATTTTGATAATTATAATGTTTAAAATATTAGTAAAATGTTTCTTAATAGATAGTTTTTTATGAATATAAATTTTTTAAAATTTTTAATAAAAATAAAAATTATTATTATTTATTTTTTAAAACTATTAGTAAACAATTTTTTAATCAAATTTTATTATTTTTTATATTATAAAAAATAATAGAAACGGATATTTATGAAGGCTCAAATCTTTTTGAAAACATTTTTCTTAATAAAAAATTATATTTTTTTTTTGTTACAACCCATTTTTGAAATATATTAATAGAGTAAATACTTTTGTGCTTCCGTGGAATTTATATTACTACATTATTATAAATTATTAATTTTATAATAATTATATTTATTTTAATAGAATAAATTATAAATTTGATGGTTTACACTAATAATATATCAAAATTGAACTTTAAATTTATTAAGTACCAAAATTTATTTATTTTTTATATCTCTTTGTTTATTTTAAAATGTCACAATTAGTACTTGTACCTATATCAAGTAGGAGATAAATTTGTAATTTGAATGTTATTATATTTTTAAAAAAAAAATTAAATCGAATTTGACAATAATTTTAAAAATAATTAAAATAAATACATTACAACAATTGTTAAATTAATTAAAAAAAATTTCAATTGAGGGAGTTCATATAATAATATTTTTTAATTTCACTTAATATTTTGATATTTTTATGTTACAAATTTATTAAATGATACAATAATATATTATTAGATAATAGCAAATATTTTTGAAATAATTATATTTTAAAAAGTAATAAAGTACATAAAAAAAAACATGTAATGCATTAAAAAAATATTAAAAATAAATCTTTGAAAAATATAGGATATTTTTTTTTGGATTTTCTTCTTTCGTATTTGACTCAAAATTTTTATCATTCACGTATATGATATGATACAAATATTTATTAATAAGTTCAAATTTCATATACAAAGTTTAATGATGAGATATACTTTATGTTGTTATTAAATGTGGATAAGTTTTAAAGCATGTATAGTGTTTTTCCTTTTTGTAAAAAGTTCATCCATAAGTGGTATATTTTTATTCTATAATTTAAATGGTAATATATTTTGCATAGGTATTAATTTCTTTTCACGTAAAATATTTATCCCAATGTATATTTCTTATATCAAGTAATTTTATGTTAACAAGTTTACGTATGTATATTAATGTAAAAGGATTATCCACATAAAGTATATTTGTGCTGTATAATATATATAAACAGATGTGCTTTGATGTTGAAGTGCTGTAATTAAAACTTCTTATATTCAGCTAAATCATGTTTACATTGAATGCATTTTACTTTATTATTATTTTTCTATCCCTATTTAAAACTTATGATTAAAAAAAATACTAATGGATTTGGTAAACTTAGTTAGAATATCCCTAAACAAACAAAGTCTGGGAGTGTTTGGAGTACAATGTTCTCTCCTCTTGCACACAAAGCAACCAAAGAGTCTTCTATCTATACATGAGTGAAGCAGAAGATAGTTGGACTCCAGTTACATGGAATACATCTGAGTAATAAATGCTTACGCTATCTATTAATAAAGGTGGAAGACCTTTATCAAGAAACAACTTGTGTAGTCTGACAAATTGACATCTCTTGCTGCAATTTCTCGATTCGTCTCAGCATAAAATTTGAAAGTTTGAAATTCCTTTGGTAAGGTAACTTTTTTCTGAGGTTAAGTGAGATAGTACTTCTAAAAGGGTAACTTTGACTATCATCTTGTACTGAAGTAGTCGTTGATTTTGAGCAAAGGTGCGAACTACCTTAGAATCTTTTGGAATTGTCTGACCAAACCATACTTTAACGGACCTTAGGTTTTATCTTTAACGGACCTTAGGTTTTCATAAGATGCTTGAGACAAATTTGCATGTTGAATCTTTTCTTCTATAGACAATCATTTACTTCTTTCAAGACATAATAGAAATCATTCACAAATTAAAATTTATTCAGTAAATCTTATTTACTTTAAAATCATTAAAATTTTGGAATGCTAATCATCTTGATTCTAACTGAACTTTTAGATAAAGTGACTTGTGAACCTTCTCATAAAGTATGTTATAAACCTTCTGATTAAGTGGTTACAGACCTTCAAATGAAGTGCCTATGAGTCTTTTAATAAAATATCTTGTGTACATTTTGTTAAACATCTTATGAATTTTTTGATGAAATGGTTACAACCATTTTGATGAAGTGTCTTATAAACTTTTTTAAAAAAATATCTTATAAAATTTTTGATAAAATGGTTATGAATCTTTTGATAAAGTGTTTTATAAACTTTCTGATGAAATGCTATATGAATCTTTTGATGAAGTGTGTTATGAATCTTCTAATGTGTTATGAACTTTATAATAAAATAATTATGAATATATTAATGAGTATTTTATCAATCTTTTGATGAAGTATCTTATGAATTTTTTATGAAGTGATTATGAATTTTTTAATAAAATATCTTTTAATGAAGTGTTTTATAAAATTTTTGATGAAGTGATTATGAATTTTCTAATAAAATATCTTATGAACCTTGTGATGAGGTGGTTATGAACATCTTAATAAAATTTGTTATGAATCTTATGATAAAATATTTTATAAACCTTCATATTATAAAATATTTTTAACACGATACTTTTTAAAATAAAATATTATTTTATATAATTGATAATGGATGGTGAATAAACGTTGATACTAAAATTTTATAAAACATAAACAACATTGAAATATTAAAATATTCAAAATAATTTGATATACTCATGTCTAATACAAAACCTAAAGTATACCATCTAATATATAATTAAGATAACTAAGTTTGTTTAACAACTATGATACGAAATATTACAAATACATGATACTTGACACAAGTGTGATTGGAGCATGGAAAAAAGAAATAAAATAAGTTTTAAAAATAAATATTTTTAAAAATGAAATTGCCATCAATTTTATTTAAATTAAAAAAATTAAAAAATCTTATTTATTTTAAAACATAAATTGATCTATAAAAATAAAATAGGTTGGAAAGTTAATTTATATATAAGAAATTGTGGAAACTTAATTCTAGAACACCCCTAATACATTCATCCTAAAAATTTTAAAATATTTATTTTATTATATTTTAATGTATAAAAATAAATAAAATTAAAATAATATATTTTTACATAAATAAATAAATAAATTAAATATAAAATTAAATAAAAAAAAATATTACAAAAATTAATTTTGATTTAATGGTTAAATTTTTGTTTTTAGGTATCCTTTAATGTAATGAAAAACTCAAAATTATATTTTTTATATAAATTAATTATGCATTAATTAATATAATCAATAAAAATAATTTATAAAGTAAAATAAAATTATTTATAAAAAATTTAAGGTAACGTAAAACTTTTCAATAAATCTCAAATAATAATAAAAACAGCATCTCATTCATCAATAACAATTCTTATAAATGATATTTATTTTTATAGTTTTTTTTGAACAAAATTATATAATAAAGAGATTAAGATGAAATTTAATTATAACATAAAAAAACTAGAAAAAATGAAACAGCTCACATCAATTTCAAACTTAACATAAAACAAATTTATGTACAAAATAAAAATGATAAAATAATAAAATAAAAATAATAATAAACTATGTAGCAATAACAAAAGGTTAATAATATTAAATTCCAATTACCGCAACACCAACCAAAATAATAATAAAATAAAATAAAAGTATACATCAATCACTAATAAAATAATAAAGGCCACTATACAAAATAAGCAAAGCTAATAAATAAATTAAAGGGTAAATAGTAACAACCACACGGACTAATACAGTAATCTACAAAACAATATTACAACATCTAACCGTAATAAATAATAAGAATACCAAAATATAATAACAAAAGATAATAATATTAAGTATTAAAATAAACACCAATATATACATGGTAAAAAAGAGATAAACTAATAGAAAAAATAAATATTTAAATTAATCAGAATGAATAAATAAATAAATAAATCTCATTCGCAGCTATATAGTTATATACTATTAAAAATTAACCAGGGACATTTTGGACGTGATCTCTATATGGTTATATACTATTAAAAAATATCAAATAAAAGAAAAAGAAAAAAAGGTCAAAGGCATAGATCCCTGCAGCAGCTATTGACGTAATTGATAGCATTTTGATAAGATGTGACACTAATCCACCTGAAGAGGAAACATGCGAGGGAGAAAGATATAGAAAAGGGAAAAATATTTTTGAGAGGATAAAGACAGATAAGAAGGAGAGGAATAGAGTTTGGGAAAGAGGTTTATGGAGATTGTAAGAACATGCATAGGAGCTGGAGTGATGAAGAGGCAAGAGACAAGAGTATTGATTCTTTGAAATTATTTTTACTATTTCTTTTCCATTTGTTATTCTAAATTTCTTGCATTTGGCTATTCTATTATTTCTCTCTAATAACAACCAGGGCTTCAAAGCATGATGACTAAACAAAATAAAAGTAACAAAGTAGTGAGAATAAGAAAGAAAGATTTACTTGGATGAGATGATAAATTACGTGAACTTGATCTATCTTCTCTTCTTTTGCTTTGTTGCTTCTACCTTCTCCACAAGTTCAAAGTCTCATTCGCACACTAAGTTGTTTTCGTTATTTTTTTTTTCTCGAACCTCCCTTTTCTTCTATGTAGCTTCCATTTTTTATTTATTATTTCTTTAACCTCCTTTCAAATTTTACTCTTTTCTTTTACTTGTTCAGCTGGGTTATTTTTGAGTAAATTTTATCATCTCTTCCTATTGTGCATGCATTGTCTTTTTCTTTCCCGGATGAAAAGCTTCTTCAACTAGTCTGAAAATATTTCATGATCCGATTTTGACTTCTATCATTATGCATGTTTTGATAACACTTTTCTTCTCTTTCATTTTGCATAGTTTTTATTTTGATGCTTTTCTTGATTTAAATCCTTAATGAAATTTTCTCTCACCTTGGTTATCACAAAATACGTGAACAGAAATCTGACTATCCTTCTACCTTTTCCTTTTTTTTTTATTTTTTTTATTAATTAAAAAAATTCCAATGTTTTGATTAAAAAGAACACATAAGACAAAGCACTATATAAACATAAAAAGAAATAAAATAAAATAAAATGAGAATAAATAAAACAATAAAATGAAAAGAGTGAAGGAGAAAAAAACAAGGATGGAAAGATAATGAGAAAAGAGGTAAAATTCAGTGTTCACAATACTGCAAACATAATAAAACTGTATCAATACTCATGTATGATGATATATATGTGTGCTTAGCATTAGAAAATATCACCATTTTCATAGAAAGCTTCACTTAAAAGTAAAATTATAAAGGGAAAAGTGCAACCTCTAAAATTTTCGAAAGAATGGATTAGAAAATACAACAGCAAATACAAAATTTCTGAAATCCAAAGAAAAAAGAGCATTACATCCATTAATAACGTTAAATATAGGGAGTACAGAGTTTTATCAAAATAGTACAATCTCACCTACATTAAATTTTCCCTCAACTAATATAAATGATACGTATAGTTAAAAATGGATGAACAGTGTTAGAACAGCAAAATTTATTATAAGTTAAACTTCCAAGTTTGTAAAGTGTATAGAAAATCTGATGGGTCTTTAAATTGAGATGGGATTCGTTTTTGTTTCATATTACTAATCGATGAATAAAATTATGTAAATTTCTAGGTGGACTGATTTGGGTCTCTGTAGCTGGGTTTAACAAAAACAATATCCTAAATCGTTTTGGGTCATTTACTCTGGGCTCATAATTAGGATAAGACATCGATTTTATTTTAAATATATATAGTAACAAATAATAATAATAAATATGGATAATGAAGGAGCGAAATCAGATGAATACTGAAAATAAACAAATAAAAATTGTAAATATTTTATTTATTTGTATACACAATTTATTGTGAATTTATTTTACGTAGCTTATAAATTTTTTTGGTTAAACATAACATATTTTATTTTATTTTATTGCAAACTATATTTACAAACTTATTTTTAAAATTTTTGATATTATGCAAATTAGAACAATGATGTGTCACTCTCTCACTTTATATATATATATATATATATATATATATATATATATATATATATATATATATATATATATATTAGAATTTATGTGTAAATCAGTTACTTAGAATTCATTCAATATTTTTTAATTATAAAACTTTAATTTTAAAAATTATTTTGATAATCTATATTTTATTTTATATAATTTTTCACATAAATTTATATCAGATTATTTTATTTATTTTCTCACTTTATTTTATGATTAAAGCATAATTAATTATAATATAAATATATATTTTTTGAATGGATATAGTAGAAATATAATGGATTTTATTTTTTATCCTTTCCTATCCATAACTAGACATCCTTATTTGAACTTATTCTAAAAGATTAATTTTTTTCTTAAAATAAAATATATTTTTAATTTTTTTCCGATTTCAAATATAATCGATATTGACGACTCTATATTTCTGTATATAAAATTTCAGTCACTCTATCATCACGACATCCTTGAACACGTATAATAATAATAATAATAATAATAATTGAATAATATAAATTAACAAAAAGTGTAGTATTTGGAGTTGAAATAAGGTAAGATAAATTAAAACTAAGAAAATTAAATTAAAATTAATAAACAAAAGGTAAAATATGATACAATTATCCTTTTGTGAGTGTTACTCTAACAGGATTGGGACAAGCTTTTGAGGCATTGCCTAAACCCTAAACTTTGGTGGGAATGACATGAATGATGAGTAGCCTGAAATGAATGGTGACATGAGTTATGATATAGTGAACTGTACCATCATCTATATATGAGATGCTTCATCCACGACATCATATATTACTATTGAAGAGATGATGGATGTGGACAGATCTGAGATTGACTATATGCAAGCTTTACCTATATTTCTATAACTAAAATTTTTCGAATATTATCAACTTACTCGAAATGAATTGGTAGTCAATAAAGATAAAAGTAGCCAAAATTTATTTCTTATATATTTGATGAATCTCTAAAAATATCTTGAAAAAATAAAGGATGATGGTACAGAGATGACAGTGGCATTGCAAGAGTAGGCATAACAGAGACAAGATAGGCATGGCGAAGAGTGGACCTCAAAGTGCACTTGAAAAGACTCTAACTCAGACAGCATCCACTTTAACTATTCTTCAAGTGAATCTTAGAGCAAGTGTAACGAACTCGATCGCAGTAGAAGAGAGGTTATTTTTGGAAGAAAGAGAGAATGAAATTATCATCAATTTTATTTTAAATTAAAAAAAATTATTGTAAGCATATGATAAAAATGGTCTGGGAATCAATTTATGTACATACAAGCTGAAAACTTGTTCTCATATTACTCTTAAATCAATTTGTGTAAATCAATAATAAATGTGTAGATTAATAATAATTTTAAATTATTCTAAAATAAATAAACAATCAAATAAATATATAATTAGGTAAAAAAATTAAAATAATAAATATAGAGTTTATTAAATTAATAATGAAATAAAAATAAAAATTAAGTATTATAAAAATTAATTTTAATTTAAAAATAATTATGAATTATTGATTTTAATAGCAGAGAAGGTTTCTTTAGTTAAAAGATAAGTAAATTTAAGAGTGTCAAGTTATCACATTTTTAGTAAAAATAAAATTAATTACAAGATGTTTTGTTTAAATTATTTTTTAATATAAAATTAAATTAAATTACTTATAAAGAATAAAATAAAATTAAATATCATCAAATTATCATAACTTAAATGTTTTTAGTTAAAAATGAGATTAATAAAATATTTTATTTAAATTATCTTTTTTCGTAAAGTTAAATTTTTTATGAAAGAAAAAAAATCTTAACTAAATTTGAGATATATGTTTTTAGTTTTATTTTTTTAAATGAAAGTCTTGGAACTTAAAAGACACATAAAATAAAAAATTATGAAAAATATAATTAAAGAAATAATAAAATTAATAAATAATAATAATAATATTGAAAATAACAAAAAATAGAAAATAATATTGATCAATGATAATAATCAAAATATGAAAATAAAAAATAAAAGATAATAATAATAATAATAATAAAATAAAAATATATAAATAGATATTACATCTAAAAACTTGAACATAAAATAAATAATAATAAAATTAACCAAACTTGCTAATAATAATGATAAAGTACGATAGTTAATAAAAATTTAATTTATGATAAAAGAGATAAATTAACTAATGATGAGAGTTAAAATAAAATTAAAAGTTATCTATAAAATATAATATAATAAAAATAGAGAATTATGAGTATAATAATAATAATAATAATAATTATAGAGACATAAAAATTAAAGATAAATAATAAAATATATTAAATAAATAAATTATATTCAATAATTTTGATTGGTATAAAAAATATTATTTTTTAAAAATCTTTTATACTAATTTATTTAATTTTAGGATTAATCTAAATTAAAAAAAATGATATGTATATTATAAGTAAGAAACAGATTCTGATTTTTATTATAAACAAGAAAGAAAGAAAAAAAAATAATTCTAACATATATTATAAACAAAAAATCAATTCTATTATATATATATATATATATATATATATATATCATAAATAAGGAACAAAATCTAAGCATATAATAAATTCTCATGTAAATATCATAAGGAAGAAGAAAAAAATTCTCACTTATATTGTATAAAAATATATATATTAAAACAAAAAATAAATTATTATTTATAAATATTATGAAAAAACTGTGATATATATTATGAACAAGAAAATTTTTCGATATATATATATTTAAGCAACGAAAAAAATCTAGTATATGTTAAACAAGAAAAGATGTCACATAATATTTAAACAACGAAAAAAATCTAGTATATGTTAAACAATAAAAGATGTCACATAATATTTAAACAACGAAAAAAAATCTAGTATATGTTAAACAAGAAAAGATGTCACATAATATAAGAAGAAATAAATTCTAACATATATTATAAATAAGGAAAAAAATTTAATACATATAATATGAATATATATATATATATATATATATATATTGTAAAACAAAAAAAAAAAGGAAGGTTGATATATACACTGTAAACATGAAATAAATTTAACTTTTTTGTTCTTGCTAAAATTCAATGTGTCATTCCATTCTATTGTTGCATGCACGTCTGTAGTATAACCGCACCATTCTATTTTTAGATTTCTTGTCCAATTTGCTAGCTAACTCTGCAATCGTGGTTAGTATAAGCATAAATCACGCCGTTGCTATTCAATTCCTATCTTATTTTTTATTTTTCTTGTATTTTGAATAAAATATTTTAATATTTTAAGAAATTTATAATATTTAAAATTTAAATGTTTTTAATTTAAATATTTTTATTTTAAAAATATTTTATTTTGATAAAAAAATTTAAATATTTTATATTTAAATTTTTTATTAAGACAGTAGATTTTAAATTTTTTATTTAGATTAAATAATTTATTATTTAGTATATTAAAAATTTTATATTTAAATATTCATAATTTTTTTTTAATTTTGTTCAAATCTTTTTTTATTAAAAAATTTAGATATATAATTATTTTTATTATGCAACATATTTAAATATAACAATAACTTAACAAATGTACATAATTAAAAATATAATAAAATATAATTTATATTGTGTCCAACTCAAAAAAAAAAATAAATTGAAGTGAATTAAACTTTGAATGTTTAAACGTGATATGTTTAAAAATATTTAGAACCTATAAACTTATTTAAAAACGTACATTTTAAAAAGATTAATAAATAGACTTAAAATATACATGATTAAAAAAATTTATAAATTTAAAACTTATAAGATAAAATAAAAATTGTTAAATAAATCTAATATATATATAAATTATAAAAATATAATATATTAAAATCAATATAAATATATAATATATGAAGATAAATAAATATTTAAAAAAAATTAAATAAATTTATTTTATAAACTTAAACTTTGTTTATCTAAAATAATTTTTTAACATGAGCCGTTTTATTTAATAAAAAGTTAAGTCATGGATCTTCTTCGATGACTGATTTTATTCACTTTCCTCTGCTAATAAAAGAGAAACAGATATGACAACCGTGAGAAAACTAACATAAAGATAAAACAACGAATGAAAGAGAAAAGATATAACAGAGCATTAAGAAAAATAAGAAACAATGAATAAAATGATAATCTACTTTAAAAAAGTTTAAATATTTTTATTTTAATTTATTAAAATATACTTTTAAAATTCATAAAATTTAAATTTTTTTATAAAAAATATTTAAATTTTAAATTTTTAAAATTTTAAATTTTTTCAAAAATTACTTTTCTTCCTTTTCTTAAAATATGGAATCTAAATATAAGCTAAAAGTTACATCATTTCCTTTATTTTTCTTTTACTATTTTATGATTTACAAATTTTATATTTTATTTTATTTTATTTTATTTACAAGATATTTACATAAACAATAAAAAATTTTAAAAAAATAAATTAAAATATAAAAATTAGATAAATAAAATGAACATAGATAAATAAAATAAATCAATTTAAACAAATATTTTACAAAATAAAATAAAAATAGAAGAAAAAAATAAAAGTAGCCAAAATCCAGTATTCACGACGATCAGTTTAAGCATGGAATCCTATAAATTCTATTTAAAATGCAATTAGGTTGAAGTGTTCTTCAAGCAAGCTATGGCACATTTTATTCACAAAGAAGAGTTACATGTATCAACACAACTCTCTAGACTGATTATTCATAACTGCTTTCAAAGTTTAGCTGCAGACCAAATGAGCCGTTTTGATTCCCTTTTCTTTTGTAGTGTTTTCCAAAATGTAAGACTTTAAATTTAGGCACTAACAGTGATAGTTTGAATTTTGAATACAAAATGTTAATTATATATTTTTAAATAATTTTAACATATGTTTATAATTAAAAAATTCTTAAAAATTAATATAATTTATAAAAATTGGCCAATTTACAAGACAAAAAGTTTAACTTATTAGAAAGCTAACAAACCACAATAAACATGAAAATGTTTTAAAAAAACATAGTTCACATATTTTTCTAAATGTAATATTTTAAAGCGTGAGGATCATGTGAAGGTCTCAACTTTTAGCATCTCACGATGATTATAATATGGTAAAATAATTAAGTCTTTACGTTATATTGGTTTCCTTCCTTCCTTCCTTTCCAGATCATCCCAACGCCACAATCACACAAAGTCCAAACCTCTCGAACTTCACAATGTCACCACTCTGTTACACTCTCATCATCATCTTCACAACCCAGCTTCTGTTCACTGTTTGTAAGAAACGGAAGGAAGTTTGTGCAAGAGAAGATGGAATAAGTAAGCTTCCAAACCATATTCTCTCTTCCATCATCTCTTTGCTCCCTGCAGAGGAAGCACTCAGAACCAGCGTGCTTGCAAAGCATTGGAAGCATCTTTGGAGCCAAGCTTCGCGCCTTGATTTCAATCAGAACTGCATGTTAGAATCCGCGTTTCAACGCTGGTTTGAAGTTTACAAGGACCCTAATACTTCTCCAGGAGAAGTATTTGATGCTTTTGATTTGTTGATGCTTCAATTTGAAGATGCTATTAAGTCTATCAAGAAGGTTTTGACCTATCATTGTGGTGTATTAGAAAGGTGTAGGATCGTTCACATCACGAATAGTTGTAGAAATGGTGATTTAGTTGGGTTGATTAGATATTTGGTGGATGTGAAAAGAGTGCATGAGATAGATTTGGAGTGCAAGTACATAGAATCTTGGGATAGGGTTGAATATTTTAAGAATTTTAAGGGTGATGCTGAGATGGGGATTCCAATTCGAAATGTGACACCACCCACATTGGATTTATGTTTTCATAAATTGGCAGGAAATTGTGCTGTGCTTAAATTAATGCATTACGTGTTGAAGAATTCGCCTCTTTTGCGGGTATGTGAGAATTTGAAAACACTAAAATTGAATAAGGTATGGCTTTCTGAAGGGCTGTTTGAAGGGATTCTCTTGAAATGTGTGTCCTTGGAAAATTTGAGTCTCATTGGTTGCAAGCAGTTCAAAAAGCTAAGGATTCATGGTTCACGCATTAAATTCTTGGAGCTTAGAGAAATGACATTGCATATGATCCATGTTGTTGCTGTGAACCTTGAGGTTATTGTGTTTGATACTTTGGTTTGTCAGTGGAAGGGACTTGTTGTTGATGCTCCAAACCTTAGGGTCATTCGTGTCTACTATGGTGATCCAATAGGTCGGGGGATGCCCAAGTTACGCTTCCAAAGAGTCCTTCTAACAACAAGAGTGATTTTAGAAATTTTCACTAATCTTGTGGTATTAATTATATTCGTGATCCTTTTTCTATTTTCGCATAAATTAACACATTTATTATTTTTGTAGAAGTCTTGTTTTTACATGGCACTATATTTATGATGTTTCTAATTTAAGGTTCTAAGATTTATTGTGCATTAGGTTCTATATATCTCACGTTTGTTTCTTTTTCTTTTCTTGTTGTAGACTTCTGAGGGTTCTGTTCGCCCAAATATGCTTGAGAATTTGGTAACTTTATGCATTGATTTAGACTTGAATGGTCAAAGAGATATCACTGCTCTTTATTTGGCGCTTAAATCATGCAATTCACTGGAGCAACTTGAGATCAACAATCAGGTTTGTGCATTATAGCAATATGCGTTTTGATTTTGGCCTTTTCACTGTTAATTAATTTCTCGTTGTGTATTGGAGATAAGGGATGTCTTTCTGTTAATTTATTATATTTTATTTAATAAATTTCTCATTTTTTATTTTACCCATTGTTATATAATAAATTTCTCAATTTTTTTTATTTTACTCATTGTTGTATTTTATTGTACAAAAACATTTCATAAATGCAATTCCTCTATTATCATTAGCATGCAAGCAACTTGGCATTGATTCTCCATTTGGTAACTAATTAACTTAAGTCCTGACACAAGACATCTCAAAATAGTGAAACTTTCCGCTAAGAAAAATTAACATCATATATTTACATCTAAATATACTTTATTTTACTTTTGATACCTCTTCTTTTATCGTATTATATAATATATTTAATTTCTTTATCTTTTATTTTTATTTTTATTTTTTTATTACTCTATGTATCTTAAAATGAGATGTAAGATTATCGAAGTTCTTCCATTACAGAACACATCCATTTTTTTCAGGATTTCTACGGGTCCCAAAATTCTTCACCCACTGATTTCAAGTTTTGGGAAAGAAGAGAGCCAAGCATTTGTATTTTCCAAAAGCTGAAGACAGTTCGCATAAGTGGAATTAAAGGGAAAGTGCTAGAATTTGAATTTATCAAGTATGTGATAAGAAAAGCTAAATTGCTTACGAGGATGACCCTAGTTTTTGTTAATGAGAATGCACACAATGCATTCACTTCGAACACAGTTTCAGTTATGGGAACCTCAAAAGATCTGTGCATCACTTTGATGACTGCGGGCCAGGAATGCATTGAGAAGGATTGAACTCAACAGTGTACTGAACTACAAACTGTTGGCAACTAAATTTATTTCTAAGTTTTGAGTTGTTGTTGCAGTAAAATAAACAAATTTTCTTGGAATTATTATTAAGTTTCTTAAAGTACTGTTGCATATTTCAGATGTTTGGTGTGATTCTCAGAAACTTTACTTTTTATGATATTTTTGTATGTTGATTGTTAGAAAATGCAAGCATCCAATTGTGTGTATACATGTGTGAGGTGGTAAAACATTATTACTTTCTTGAATTATTAAATTGCAGAGTTCCCATCTTCATGTATTATAATAATATTATAGTATTTTTATCTTTTTTATTATATTGCATCATATTTATTTATTATTTATATTTTTTCTATTTTTCATTAAATTTGCCCATTAAGTGTATAACGACCATTTTTAAATTAAAACATTGAATAAATAATTTAAATTTTGCATCAACTTAAATAATTTTGGACATTATAGTTTCAAAAAAAATATTTATAATAATTTAAAAACTTAAGAAAGAAAAACCTTCTTAAATAGGACAGATACACCCATATGAGAGAAGCTCTTATTGAAAACACTCATATCATAAGCTCCTAAAAATGGGGCCTAAGGATAATTTTGGACATTATCAACATATTTTTGTTTGAGCAGTTATATTTGTATAGTTTCTTTTATTAAATTAAAAAGAAAAGAGAGACGGAGTAATGAATAATGCGATAATGAAGATAAATAAAAATTATAAAATAGAGTTGTATAATTAAAAATGTGTGTAGATATGTAGGAGTCTTTTATTTCTATATTTGTTAATATGCACATGTTTACTTTGTCTGTAACACTTTGTGTGGCTGTCTAGTATATATATAATCAAGGGATGCCTAAATTATGCTATTTAAGAGTCTCTCTAACAAGAGTGATCCAAGAAAGTGCTAGCAAATCCAATCGGTAAAGCCATTAATAATTGTTTATATAGCCGTGGGATCCAGTGATATTTTAATTATCACTGAAGTCGGACACAATTATCGTTAATAACATGTAAATAGAACAAAAATTTTGTGTAAACTATTTTTAAGATTATTATTATTATTATTATTATTATTATTATTATTATTATTATTATTATTATTATTATTATTATTATTATTATTATTATTATTTCTAAAACTATGTTTTTAATTTTGAAATTTTAATTAATTTTTTTACTTATAAAAAATATCTTTTCAAAATTTGATTTTCAAAGCTCAAAATTAAAAAACAAAGTAAACAATAATTTTAACATGAATTTCTCTCAATAATAATAATAAATATGAAAAATAAAAATTTCGAGTTAACTTTCTTTTTTATTATTGCGTTTGTTATGTATCTTGGGAATATTTGATTTACTAATATTTGTCCCTTTTATATTTTCTTGCAATTTGGATAAAAATTTTCTTTCAAAATATATAAAAATAAAATATTTTTATTCTAAAAAATCATGCAAAAATAATATGAATGTGTAACATTTATAACTTTTGCATGTTATAAAAATAGAAGTCTTATTTTTAAAATTTATCTCAATTTTTTTAATTTTCAAAACAAAAATATCTTATTTTAAATTTTACTTCTAACATTTTTAGTTCCACATTTCAAAAACACTTTTTTGCAGAATTATTTCAAAATAAAAATTTCTTTCCAAAAATTATTTCCAACCAAAATTTTCTTCTTTTTAAACTTGTTTCTTAAAAAAATGTTTATTGTAAAATTAAACATTATTTAATTTCAGAGTCATTTTCAAAACATGATTTTAAATTATGTGGGGCCAGAATTAAATTATTTTTAGCCAAAATTATCTTCTTCTTTTGTTTTTTATTTATTTATTTATTTAAATTTATATTTTTTATTTATTTTATTTTTTAGGTTAATTTCTTAGACAAAAACATTATCCAATTAAATTAAAGGTATATGTTTTTAGAACAAGTATAAAACGCTAACATTTTCTTTCTCGAAATTGAATTTTGAATTCAAATATTTTCAAAAGGTTTTTTTAATATTGTTTCCTTTAAGTATTGGTTTAGTTCGGCATCCGTTTGTAATACCAACTGGGAGCACTTATTACTGTTTTGTAACTTAAATGTAACTTTTTAATTTTCTAATTTTAATAAACCATCTGATCCAAGCTGTAAACTTACAATAAGAGTTGAAGAAAATTCCACTTACAGAATTAATTGACTCTATATATACAGAAATGGCTTCACTTGTTCAACGTTGGGCACAATTTCCCAGCAAAATTCTTTTATTTTTTATATTTATATATTTTTATTTTCCTACAAAGTGATAAGTCATTCTTATTTATTATATATTATTTGTTATAGTAAGAGATTATTTTTAAAATATATAGACGCGCTTAGAAGATGGAAGTGAATAAGGTCGTCCAACAGAAGCCTACAGTTCAGCTCGTTTAATAAATAAACAGGTTCAGACTTGTTAAGAATCTTTTTTATATAAACAAAGTCAGGCCTAAGCTTGCGAAAAAACTTATTTAACCTATTTTATATTTTATTTACATAATATTAACATATATATATATATTAGGCGTATTTAATAATTTTTTATCTTGTAAATTTTAAATTTGCAGATTTTTTTAATTAATTATTTATATAAGCTTTAAGTTTATTTATTAAATTTTTTGTAATTTAGGCTTTTATACAGGTTTAGAGACCTTATAAACTTTAAATCAGGTGAGAAAAAAAAAAAGCTTTTAACAGGCAACACACGCTTCAAAATTTTTAAACAGACCAAATTTGAACACTCAAAGCCTAATTCGGCTTTACCTACTTCCATCCCTAGACGCGTTTTAATAAATATCACAACAGACAAAACATTGTTATTTATTATTATCATTATTATTATTATTTGATATATAGTAAAAAAAAATATTTCTAAAATTCCCATATATGTATATTCATTAATTGATACTCAAATAAATTGTAAAAAAAATGAAATCAAAAGAAATTAAATAAAAAAAATAAAAATAGAAATAATTTTTTTTTGAGTGAAACAAATCTACACGGAAACATTATGAATTATATGAATTATCCAATTAAATTTTCATAACTCAATATTTTAACCAATTAAATCCGAACAACTCAGTCTAACAGAGAAAAAAAATTACAAATCATATTTTCTAGAAATAATTTTTATCTAAATTTAATTAATTAACAATTAAATTATTAAGATATAATAGGAGGTATATATCTTAAAAGGAGAACATGATATATTCAAAAAAATTTCATGAAATAAAAACATTACGTTTTGTAACATTTATAAAAATGTTAAAAATATAAAAAAAAATATAATTTATTAATTTAATAACATTTTAAAAAATATTGTACTTTATTTATATAATAAAATATTATTAATAATATTTAAAAAATATAAAACATATTATCGGTTAATTTTAGTAATATTTTTAAAAAATATTGTAGTAAGCAGATGTGCTTAGTTGTATTGTAGAGAAAGTTAAAAATGGCCGGTAATATTCCCCCAAAACATGCCTATTTCACGCACGCGCTAGTGGTTTCTGATTACCATTTGCTACAAAGCTCCAAAATCAGAAGCGTTACACATTTACTTCTTACTCACACCTCACTGACCCAAAAACAAGTAGAAAAGGGGCCAAGAGAAGGAGAAGAGATCATGGAAATCGTAAAAATGAGTAGCAGTACTGTCAACAACGAAGAAGAAGTAAGAGACTTCATCAGCGCTCTTCCCGATTCAATCCTAAGCGCTATCGTTTCCCTCCTTCCAGATACACAAGGTGTCAGAACTTGTGTCCTTTCAAAGCGATGGATAAAGGTGTGGAAACAGGCTTCATGGCTGAAGTTAGATCAGAGGCGAATGTTGAAGGATTCCATCGAAGCCTATGTTCGTAAAACTAGCTTTAGCACTCGTCTTGTAGCCGCTTTAAGCCGCAAGTTTGTTCCATATGGAGAGAATGATGAAAAGGACGCTATTTGTATGGCTGAAATGCTCATAAACTCGATCCTCGATTCACATGCTAGTTCCTTGAGAAGATGCTCCATTCGCCACATGTCTGAGAGTTGCGCCAGTGGTCAAGCAGTCAAGTGGATTAAGACGCTCCTTCACAAGAACAAGGTCATGATAGGCACAAATATTTTCAACTTTCTAACATGATTGATATTTTATTTTTTATAATTCATAAAAATATAAAATTTTTATGTTGTTTGTGTATTTTAATTATTTTGTTTTTTTTTTAAATATTGTATTTACTTGTTGTGCATGCATGTCCAACATATATAGGTGAAGGAACTTACCATGGAAAGGGAATGGCCTAATTGGAGCGACGAGAGACATTTGCACCGTGCTTTGAAAAATCTTGGGTGGACGTTGGATTTTCCTTTTGAGGATTTCTTGGGATTTGAGAAACTTGAGTTGAGGAACTATCATCTCAAGACTTCACCCTCCGGTGATGTTTCTAACCAGCTTCTCAAAACTCTTACCCTTGAGAATGTTAACATTGAGGCAGAAACTTTCGATGGGATTTTGTCTTTTTGTTTGAATCTTGAAAATTTAACTATTGATCGTTGTGATTACGTGAAAGGTCCTCCTCAGGTGAAGATCTGTAGCACAAGTCTCAAATTCATAAAGATTTGTAATATGGCTGTTACTTCAATTGAGGTTTGTGGTGCTAACCTTGAGGTGTTTGAGTTTGATACGGTTGTTTGTGACCCTCAAAAGCTGATTTTTGAGACCCCAAAACTTCGAGTTCTTCGTTCTTACTTTGATGCAAGATTTGGATACCGTTGTTATTTGACGGTTGACTTAATCAAGCTCTTGACATCAAAGGAGATTCTTGATACTTGCCGTGGCCTTCAGGTGAGTGTGATTCATTTTTAATTTAATCATAATTTCGCATATGGTTGTTTTGCTTGGGGATTGATATGGTACTTATTTTATTCTATTATAGTTGAAGATTGTCTAGGCCCACTTATCTTATGTTGAAATTGAACTTCTTACAAAATGAATGCAGATAATAAACACAATCTTTAGAATCTTTTTATGGGCTAGACATCAATAACATGTCGTGAACCGACAATCACAAAAGCTTATGTTCAAACGCTTTGAACAACAACGTACCCTTGAATCTATCTATGAATTTTACACTGCGTGACGTTATTGCTTGATATTTCCTTCTATTTCTTTTATTGTCCCAGAATCCTGAAAGTTCGCCATCGAGATTTACTCATATATTTCAGAATCTGGTTACTCTTCGCGTTGGTTTAGATTTGAAAAAAGTTATCAATGCCATATCTCTCTTTACTGCTCTTAAATCATGCCCTATGTTACAAAATCTTGAAGTTAATAACGAGGTGCGATTACTTCACCCCTATATCCTTCTTTTCAATTATTATTATTATTATTATTATGGTTGTATTAGTGCACTTCATGACAATTTATTCATACTATACAGGTCAACAATACAATCGATAACTTCAATGGTGCTGAAGATGAAGAACAAATGGAGGATGATATTTTGCCTTACCCGAAAATCTTATTTTGGAAGAACAGGGAACCGTGTGAGTGTATCGATCATCAACTTAAGACCCTTTGCATAAGAGGATATTTCGGTATACCATTCGAAGTGGAATTTCTTAAATATATGATAACAACAGCGGAAGGAATGAAAAGGCTTAGCGTTTGGTTTGTCGATGATTGTCCTTGGTCACAAGCCATTGAAACTCTGTGTTTGCTTTCATTTCCCAAGGCCTCTACCAACTTGTCCATTGATCTCCATCCTGGCCCAGTCTACATGTCAAAAGTGGATGGAACCTTTGAGGACTGGGTCTCATCTCTCAGAGGGTAGTTAATTATTGGTTTCTATTAGACCATCACCAAACTGTGTTAATTTCCATGCTATTATGTCTTGCCTTCCAACCTTGCATGTTTCTATATATTCTATAATCTGCTCGTATACTTTATGGTTGGATTTTTAATTTTTTTTTAATTATGATGTTGGCCTTTGTTTGGTGTGATTTTTCATACATTTACCTTGGTTTTATTTATGCAAATTTGTTGTGGAAATGGTGGCCTTTTAAAGTACAAATAGTTAGTTCCATATATATATATATATATATCAAATGTTCTTAACCAGATGTGTTTAAGGATACCAAGTAAGGAAGTAAAAATAGTAAGTTTTTATTGAAGAAATAAATAATTATAACTCTTGCTTTAGATACTTGAGTTTATACGATACACATTAAAAAAGGCTTTTCCAATTTTTCTAAAAAGTTTATAATTTTACTTAAAATAATAAATAATTTTGTTGAATCATTTCTATGACTGTAAATAACAAGTTCTGAATCACCTATATTTTGTGTCTATTACTTATAGGTGCGATATTTTCCAACACTATAATAGTATACGCTAAGTACCACAATAAAAGTTGCATAGCTGCTGTATGTGTGATATTTTCCAATGGTTTTTCACTCGATAGGAAATGTTCCAATAATCTACTTATTGGAAGAAAAATAATTTAAAGTACACAATTTTTTAAAGATAAATTTACACATTCATATTCTGGGTTGAATACCCCTTTACTCCTATGTTTATAAAATTCTACTAGCTTATAAAAAAAAATTACACATTCATTAAATTTCACTCGCATCCTTTTTATACATGAGACATTAGATCACCTGTTAAATTTGTATCAATGAATACAATACATAAGATAACTTGCTTTTACACTGGGATTTGGTATATGAAATTTGGATAAAGGTGTTCGTATAGCTGGGATAGAAATTTCTAATGCCAAACATGATAAAGGATTTTTATCTATAATTTCAAGAACTATTATATGGTAAAAAGAAACCAAGTTTATTTGAAATGATAATTGGATATGCTCTAGTGTGGAAACAGTCAAGAGCCTAGTGACGAAGATATTAGAATATAATTTTTATAAAAATGACTACAACTAAGAGTTCATAAAGTTTTTCATATCGTACAATTAAATATGCCATTTTAATTTTTACTATACTTATTGTAAATATAAGTAAACATAAAAACATAAGTAAATCTTTTAATATATATTGAACTTTAATTATATATATATATATATATATAAAAGTTAAATTTAATATCAGATATTAAATTTTAACATTTAAGTCAATTTAATATTTTTTTATAAAATTAAAATTAATAAATTCAATCGTCCATTTAAAATTTTTTATTTAGTAGATTATATATATAAAAAATTTTATAAAACAAAAATTAATAAATATTTTATCACATAATTTTATTTTAATATCTAATATATTATATTAATATATATATATATAAATATTAATAGTTTAATAATATATTTATAAATATTTAAATTTTTTAAAATTTAATATATATATATATATAATTATAAAAATATTATTACATAATTTAATAATTGATTGATAAATTTTATATTTTATAAAAAATTATTAAATTAATATAAAAATATTAAATTTAACATTTAATATCAACATGTTTTTTCTTTTATATATATATATATATATATATATATATATATATATTGAAAAAAAAAACTAAAAACAGCCCTCTCAAATAGGCCAAACAGTATTTAATAGGTAGGACTGGCATCTTAAATCTAAATCTCTACAACAATCTTGCTGAACTAAAGTGTCGTTTAGTTTAAATTATTTTGCGTCTATAGAGATGCAATGCTACCACACAATTTATCAATTGATGAAGAACACTAATATTGTTAAAGATATTGTGTATAAGTTATTGTTTACCAATTAATTAAGAATTAGAATAATTTCTACATGAAATATACTTAATTATAATAATTTATATAATATAAAATTTATTTAGATTTAAATTTAAGTTATGTTATTTTTTTTATTATAAAAGAATATTGAATAATTTTTAATTAGAAATAAAAGTCGGCTGAATCAAATTAAATTTTAAATATTTAAGTTTGATCTGTTTAAAAATTTTGAATCATGTATTAATGTATTGATCTCTTACCTATGAAATTTTTTTTTGTCAAAGTTTAATCTGATTTAAAACTTATAAGATATGCAAATTTCTTTAAAAACATATATTTTTAAAAAGATTAATAAATAAATTTAAGTCTATATAAATAATTAACTAAAAATATTTATAAATTTAAATTTTACAAGATAAAAATGTTATTAAATAAACTTAAAAAAAAATATATTAGGTAAATAAATATATTAAAATAAATATTATATAAATATAATATATTATAATAAAAATAAATATATAATATATGAAGATAAATAGATTATTAAATAGGTTAAATAAATTTTTTTATAAATATAAATTTAATTTGTTTATCTAAAAAAAATTTTAATACCTATTTATTTATTAAATAAATTAAATCTCAAGTCAAACTTTAAATAAATTAAACTATAAATTTTTATTGAATGATTTTATTTACTTTTATTTTGATTTTAAATATTATATTATTATTATAAATAATTTAACTAATTATCAATTAATAAAAAAGTAAACATACTACTCTTTCTTTATTAATAAAAAATTAAACATACTACTCTTTCAATTTTAAAGAATAAAAATTAAAATATTTTACATAGTATAAAATTTATAAAAATTTATGAAGAATTATATCATTTTTTTATTATAAAAAAATATTGAACATTTTCAGTATCCTATTGTTATCTTACAGCTGAATAATCTAACTAAATTGCAATATCTTTTAGATTAAAATTAAATTGCAATTGTTTATCGTACTACTCCGTCCATTCTAAATTAATTTGAGTTTAAGATTTTTTTACAAGAATTAAGGATAGAAATAAATATATTAATAGTTAAAGTAATTTATTAAATTATTCTTAATATTGATTGTTAAAAATTTGACTGGATATTTCAAATTCATTATACTCATTATTTATTTAAGGTAGAATTAGGAATAAAAGAAATAGTTTTTCATTAAAATCTTCGAACGACACATAATATGAAAGAAATAAGTTTTCGTAAAATTTCACATAATTTAAACTGGGAGAACTATAATTTACATTTAGCATTATAAAATGAGTTTACAATTTTGATATAATATCAATGTAAAAAAATTTACACTGTGAATTATATATAAATTATAATAGGTATAATTTTTAAAATAATTATTATAAAAATATATAATTTATAATCATATAAAAATTTATGATTGGATGACAGTATAAATATCTTTATACTGTCAATATATTGGATCAATAAAATTTTATAAAATTAATTCCAATGTACAAAAAATAATCAATTTAAAATTATTAATTAATAATATTTATAACTACACATTAAATTAACTTATTATTTTAAAATTAATAACAGTTAAAATATTATATTAAATTTTTCTTTTTATTTATAAATTTATTAATTTAATTTACGCACCATAAATGTAAAATTGAATATTAAAGGTATTGTCGTATTTCATATATAATAACACAGGATAACACCAATATACAATTAGTTCTATTTATTATATTAAAATAAATGATCGCATTAAATTATTATATTCATTTACTTAAATACCCCTACAGCAACACATTATATACATAGATATATAATATGTGGATTAACTTAATTAAATCAATGTCTCTTAGTATAATTATATTATTTTAATATATTTAATAAAATTAATTAATTTTATATTTTATAAACATAACCTATATCATAAAAATATTTAATGTACTAATTATTTTTAATATAATGTTTAAATGATATATATATATATATATATATATATATATATATATATATATATATATATATATATATATATAAAAGATTAGTAATACAATTAATACTGCATTTTTTTTATTTTAAAATTGAGTATACTGCCAAAACCAAACCCGGAAACGGAACATGGGTATTACCTTATATGAGGTGAGTATATTGAAGATGAGCCATCTTTCATGCATTCTATAGTTTCATTTCATAGATGACCAATTTCACATAGGAGGATTCAAGGCCTCAATCACTTTCCTCTTTCACTCCAATCTCACATGTCTCTCTTCAACCCATCTTCTTCAACTCCAAACACAAGCCATGGAAGAATCAGAAAGGGACCAAATAAGGAGAAATTAATGAAAACTGATACAAATGGAGATTTCATCAACAACCTCCCAGATGAGATCTTAGTCAACATTCTCTCGAAGCTTCGAATTGATGAGGCTGTGAGATGCGATGTTCTCTCAAAAAGATGGTTTGGCCTTTGGAAACAAACTTCACATATGGAATTTGATGTGAGGCATATGGTAAATCCTTTAACCAAACTTTTGCAATCTCGTGAAGCTCGCACAGTTCCAGATTTCAACACTCTCGGTCCTTCTATTAACAAAATAGGTTATGGCTTTTTTTCTCGTGTGATTCTCTTGATACTTACTCACTCAAGTATCTTATCTAGTTGTCATTTTCGTCATTTTAAGAAGAGTCTTGTGTTTGGGGATGTAGAGACTTGTATTGACTTTTTTCTTGATAGGAAGAAAGGGATCAAAGATTTATGCCTTGAGTGTGTAAGTGAGGGTGAAGAAGGTGCTGAAAAATTTGTGTTCCATGAGAATGTTTATACACCCACTTTCCCATGTGGGATTTTTGAAAATTTGGCTTCACTTGAATTGATAAACTACACAATTGAGTGTTGGCTACCTTTTCAGGAATGTAGACAGCTCAAAAAACTTAAGTTGAAGAGGGTTTACTTGGACAATATAACCCTTAGTGGGATTCTGGAAAATTGTGTGGTTTTGGAAAATTTCATGTTACTTGAATGCAATGGGTTAGGGAGAGTTCTCATTGTGAAATCAAAGCTTAAAGTTTTGCAGCTCCAAGCCTTGTGTGTGGGGGAGATTGACATTGTTACCAATAGCCTTGAAGTTCTTTTGCTTGATTCTATGATTTGTCCGGTGAAGGATGTGAGAATTTATGCTCCATACCTCAAGACTTTTCGTTCTTACAACTACTCAATATATGCAAGAATGGTTGCTGCTAATGGAGAGAATTCTATTGCGAAAACCCATCAGATTTTCGCACAATGTAGTGATCTTGTCATGGTAAGTTAATTAGTTCCCACAAATAGTTCTAATTAATGTTTTTCATTACAAATATTTCATTTTTTTTTTGCTAAATTTTATGCTACAAATAACTAACAATTTCAAATATTTAAGTTTATAAATTGATCATTTTTTAATTATATTTTTAACTATCCAATTTGATTCCCTCCTATGGACCCAAGAGCTGTCTTTGATTCTAAAATTTCATTAATTTTGCAAGTATTGGTTTTATTTATGAATTAGTTTTCCCCCATTGTATAACATATATATTGTGATGCTAACTATATTTTCTTTATTAATTTCCTAGGGGCCTACAACGCGCAGTATTTTTCAAAATTTATCAACTTTGTCAATCGACTTGGATTTGAACAACTTAAGAGAAGCTGGGCTTCTTTCTTATGTCATGAGGCTATGCAAACATTTACGAGCTATTGACATTTATCTTCCAGTATGTAACATTCTCCTTTATTAAAATTAAAATTCCTATCACAATATTTCATTCTTGACGAAACTTTGATAGATATTATTTTTTACAGGTTTTCAGGCCTAGAATTACTCACAAGAGCATAATTTGTTCTTCTGATATATTATGTCTAATGTCAACATTTTGGGAGAAGCGAGAATCATGCTGCTGTATCAGTCAGAAGCTGAAGTTTGTTTCCGTGAGAGGATTCAGAGGTAAAGAACATGAATTAAAATTTGCAAAGTACGTGATAACGAAAGCCATCATGCTGAAGAGGATAACCATAATCTGTAGTGATTCAATGACAAAAGCTGAAACTTTGTTCTCACTACCAAGGGCTTCTGGTAACCTCTTCATCAATTTGAAGCTGAATGCAAATAATCCTATGGATGAGTTTGCTGAGCATCAAAACAGGATGTTAAAATGGTGAACATTTTTATGTTCCTCTGTGAAGTTAATGTCAAGCTAGTATATAGTAAGCACTATGTTGCATGATACAATAATGGGTAGAATTAATTTCTCAGCTTGTATTAAATATAATGACTGGTTTAAACTTATGTATTTGCTATTAGATTTGTGTCGTTGAAATAGATTTGTTGTCATAAACTTTAATATGTATGATATTACTATTGTTAATTACTTGTTATGATTTATTACTTGTGATAATTTAAACACGAGGTGAATTTAACTTAAAATACTATTTCGTTAGGCGAGAGAAGTCTCATAATTTAAATATGTGAAAGAGTATTAATATGTATATTAATTAATATGAAGCTGTTTTTTTTTTTAAAGAAAACATTTTTTTTTTACTTTTCTTTTATGAAGATGACCCGGTAAAGAAATGTTTTCTCATATAGCTTAGTCACCGATTGGTGAAGGATCTTTAAACAAGAAAACCTAAAAATTTAACCAGCCAAAGTAATTGTTCAGCGATCCCAATTTGTTACGTAAATCCATTACGATTTTTATAACATAGTGATTAAGACCATATTACTTGCTTTAATAAGATGCAAATTTCTTGATAAATCCTGGATTTTTACAAAAATTAATCGGATAATAATATTCTTAAATATAGTAAATGGTATTGATTATGTGCTATGTTCAAACCCGAGCTTATACATACTTTTTAATTCTTGCAACGGTTAGATTTAATTTTAATCATTTAAATTTTTATTTTAGTTCTCATAAAACAAAATTTTGAAAATAATTTTTATTATATTTTTTTATAATATGTTAAGCATTTAAACATACTATATTACATGTCATCTAAAAATAATGATTGGCATGGTATGATTAGATATATCTAAATGATAATAGAAATTATTATTTTTAAAAAAATTATGAATATTAAAATTAACAAAAAATTAAAAATTATAATCAAATTGACTTATATTTATAAAAACTAAAAATATGTTTAAATCTATGAGAGGATTTGGCAATATAGTCAAAAAATTAAGTGTCTGGATTTTATATAATAACTGCAAAATAAAGTAAATTTTTCCACAAAAAGGAAAATTGTATATTTGAAGTGAACGTCCGGATTATTTTGCACAGGCCACATAGTTTATAAGTAGTATTATGTATAAGAAACTTACTGATATTTAAAGAAGTATGAAATCAGTAATTAAACTAAGATGAAGGTTAATTTTTAAAATTGATTTAATTATATATTCAATTACTCTATGTTTGGATAAAGTAATTTAGAATTAGTAGAATTTATGTATTTAAACAATAAGAAAAAAAAATTTAAAAATGTTATAGACCTTTATCTAAGTAATTTTCATGTTAAATGAAATGAATTTTAAATGACTCTTATTTAGAGAAGATTTCTAAAATCCTTTATTATTTTATTTTTATCTTAAATTATTATTTATAATTCCTCTTATATACTATTCTTCTTTTAATAATTGTTTATTTTTACTTGGAAATTTCTGGAGTTTTAACATAGGATTAAGGATTTTGTGGTATTGTGTTCTGCTTAGTGAATGAGTCCAATTTCCTACATGCAAATTTTTTGTTCTGTTCCAACATCCAATTAGATGTAAAAGAATTTGAATATCGATCCCTTACAATCATAATAAAAAAAATTGTGATGTTTGTAAAAAATATTTTGATGTACCATTTTTCCATAGGAACAGTTAGAGCGATTAATGCAATGGGTTCAGTGTATAGAACTGTTAAGATAGATAGAATCATATTTTACGGAAACTTACCCTTTAAATACGGAAAAATTATTTATGGGACAGATCATAACATTACAAAAGAACAAATTTGGTGCCGTGTCTATCGAATGATGAATTGTCACTTAGTTTTGAAAGTCTTTAGAAATTGATTAAGCGTTGAAATTTCCAGCCACAAATGCCAACTTTTAAATAAATACACAAACACTGATTTTAAATTGAATGAACTAACTCCCCACCTTTTACTCAGGATGTATCCGTTCAAATTGTTCAGAGAGAGAGAGAGAGGTGCCTTACAAAAAATGTGATAAAGTTTAAATTAAATTGACTTTGGACACAAAAGGATAAAGCCTCTGCCATTGCCGGTGGGTTTAGGGTTTAGGGTTTAGGGCCTATACTTTCACCTTACCTTGCCTTATGTTTGCACGAAACCTTTTAAAATTTTAAAAATTTTAAATATTTATATTTAATTTTTTTTATTTGAATAATAAATTTTAAGTTTATTAAATTATAAATTTTTGTAACTTAATTTTTTATTTAGATAAAGTAATTTAATTTTTACTATATTTAAAATTTTATTTTTAAATATTTATATATATTTTTTAATTTTTTTATCTATAAAAATTTATTTGAAAATTTGAAAATTTTACTTATTTTAAAAAAATTTAAAATTTTTTATTTTTAAAATTTTTTTTAGAATATAAAATTTTTATAAACTAATTTTAAATAAGATATTATTATATTTAAATTACTTTTTTAAAAATAATTCATCCAATCATAAGCTTAAAGTTTTTATTTTTGATAAATTGTATTTATATTTTCTAAAATTTAATAAATTTTTCCCTCATATATACTGTTAATTTTTTACTTTATATAAATTTATTTTAATTTATTTAATAATATAATTTGGTATATCAATTTTTATTATATAAATTATTCTCAAAATTTTAAAGTAATATAACATTACTTGCCACATGTCAAAATAATCTCTAAAATAGAAAGAATATCAAATAAAATATTAAATTTAAAAATATGAACATAATTTATCCTTTTTTCTTTCTTTAGTTAAAAAACAAAGTAAGTCAATCTACGATGTTGTTGGAGTCAAAGTATGTTTTAAGAGTTAAAAAATATTTAATAACGATTTATTAATAATTAAGGTTTTCGCATCAATAATGACGTTTGAAGCCGCATCCTTGTGGATTCTACCTCCAAGTTTTTTATTACCAAAGGTGAATGAGTTGATGCTTGAATATTATTTTGAGTTGTCATCATGCTTTCAACCTTAATTCAATTGATCTTCTTCTGCGGTTTGTGAGAGGGTAGCTCATTGAGTTAAGGAGAGGAAAAAGAAAATGGAAGGAAGAGAAGAAGGGGATGCCAATGAAAACACTTATCTAAACGAAGGAAATGATTTGATATCCAAACTTCCTGATTCTGTTCTTGCTTTGATCATTTCTTTTCTTCCTATTAAGGAAGCAGTGAGAACAAGTGTCCTCTCTCCACGGTGGAAACCACTGTGGAAGACCACACCAAAACTCAATTTCAATCACAAGCTTATGTTGAACCCCCAAATTCAAACCTCTCTTCAGTTTTCAGATCCAACTTTGCTAATTTCAATTAACAACGCAGCAAATTTAATTAGCTCAGTGCTAGATAAACACACTGGTCATTTACAAAGATGTCAAATTGTTCATCTCATTGAAAGTTGCCAAAATGAACATGCAAAAACATGGATAGTGAAACTCTTAGAGGAGAAAGGGGTGAAAGAGCTTTGTATGGAGTGTCAATATTTTCAATATTGGGAAAACAAACACTCTTTTGTGAGAGACAATGCTTCTACCTTATTTTTGACTTTTGAGATGATAACTCATTTTGAAGTGGTTGAATTGAAGAAATATGTGATCAAGATTTCACCTTTAGTAACCCCTTGTGAGGGTTCTCGAAATCTTAAAACTCTCAAATTCTCTTATGTGTCGCTAACACAGGAAACCCTTGAAGGGATTCTCTCTAATTGTTTGTCCCTTGAGAAGTTAAGTCTCCTTGGGTGTAAATTGGGGCAAGGTCTTAAGATTCATAGTCAAAGTATTAACTTTTTAGAGCTTTCAGGAATGATGGTGCGTATGATTGATGTTTGTGCTGTTAACCTTAGTATCATAGAGATTGATACAATGATTTGTAAGCCGATGGGGCTGGCTATTGAAACCCCAAACCTTAGGATTTTCTGTTCTCTCTGTGATTTAGAATGTGGAGAGGTGCATAATTTGGGGTTAGGAGGCATTGTTTTGACAACTAGAGAGATTCTGGAGACTTGCAGCGGTTTCTTGGTAAGTATTGTTGCTTTCCAAGTTCACTTGAGTTTCATTTGATAAAATTAACGTATGAGTTTATGGCTTTTTGTAAGCAAAATAATTATCATACATCTCAATTTAGGATGTAATAAGTAAAATGACTATCATGTTCCATTTAAAATTGAAAAACAAATGCTTTTTTTGTGAGTAAAACAAAGATATAATTTGACAAAAAGATAAAAAAAATATATCAAAATATAAATATTAATAGGATGTATGATGATAATCAGTATCTTCTTTTTAATTGTTTTTGATTAATTTTAATTATCATATATGTTCAGTGTTATCATTTTAATACATAATTTTTTGTCTTTTCTTTTTATTTCATTTTACTTATTTTGAAACGTGTAACAAAATTTTTCCATCTTCCATAGTAGTGTTAAACTTTCATACTATTTTATTTTCTTCATGGACCAGGTTTATGGAGGTTACTGCCATCCCAATATATTTAAGAACTTGGTGACTCTATGCATTGATATAAATTTGAACACAATAAGAGATGCCATACCTCTTTCTTTCGTCCTTGGATCAAGCCTTTGTTTGAAGAATCTTAAAATTAATAACAAGGTATGTCTATAATCAAAAAAAGCACGGACATTTTTAAATGGTAAAATTGCATGTCCCATCAAATCCGTATCAGGCACGTATCTACGTCCGATATTGCACAAAGACATTGAATATATCTAGCTTAATTTTGGATTTTTTTTAAACAAAATTTAAACATTTATATTAATACAAATTGAAATATTACATTAATTAAATAACATTTTATTATGTTTACATTAATTTATGCTTATTTTTAAAGCAGGAATTTTTTCTTGTGACTCAGGATTTTGAACTAATTTTATATGTTTATCATATCTCCATATCCATCTGTGCCATATGGTTAATGTATGTATTTTGTGTTGCATTGCTTCTTAGTCTATAATTAGTATACTATTTATTAGCCATGCATAGCTTACTTGATTTTGATCTTATTGCTTTTGGTTTTTAGTTTCTCATTTTCCCTTTACACTATTCTATACACTTAGATGAATTACATTCTTATAATCACATTTGATTTCCAACAACAGGTTATAGAACATGTCAAAATAGCTATTGGTTCTGAGGAAAACCATACCTCCCAAGCAGGTCATCTACCATATCCCAATACCATGTTTTGGGAGAGGGCAATGTTTGGTGAATGTGTCACCTACAAACTTAAGACGGTTCATATAAATGGGTATAAGGGAAAAGGGCTTGATATGGAGTTTTTTAGGTACTTGATAATGAATGGTAGGATGATAAAAAAGATTACCATTTGGTTTGATGATGATTGCACATGGATAGGGGCTGCAAGAACGGTGTGTTTGCTATCACTTGCAAGAGCCTCTATGAGTCTATCTATCACTTTGAAACCTGGGAAGGATTATATGGCAAAGGTTGGTGGGAGCTTAGGAAATTGGGTCTCTTCCCTGAAACTCAACTAAGGCCTAAGGGTGTGCTTGCAAATGACCATAATGTATTTTCAACTAATATTGTATTTGAATCATTGATAGCATAATGTTTGACAGATCAATCCTTGAGCTGTGATTTTAAATTCTTTTTAATTTTGTTTTTTTTTTGCTTAAAATATTTGCAAGATCTAATTGTTGATATGTCATCTCTTATTTTTATAAAAAAGAATTCATTTGCATAAATTTTTGTAGACATGATCTGTTATAGAAAAATTTAAATTTCAATCTTTTGATGTAAAATTATACATATATACTATTTAGTATTCTATTTTTAGGTTTATATTATATTAATTTTTATTAAAAATAATTTTTTATTTTGATAATATTATTATGAATAATCAAATTATTCTTCCAAATTTTTAACACTATTATATACCTATTATTACAAACAAATTATTATTTTTTAGTATAATCTTGTCTAACAAAAATTAGTATGTTAGTATAGTTTTTAAAAGCTTGTAATAATTACAGGCATTTGATGTACTTATTATTACAAGTTTTTGGTCCTATTATTACAGGCATTTGATGTACTCTTCAGTTTCTAACAAATAATTAAATATATAATTTATACTAACATTTGATGTACTTATAGCATATTACTAGATATTATTATTGTGCTAATTACAAGTTCATATACTAATAATTTAATTTTGTTAGAAAAAAATTATACTAAAGACATCTAGAAAATCCAACGGAAAACTATTAATTAGTGTATGATTATAATTAATCTCTCACATGATAATTGTCCTATCCGCATGTAACATCATCTTTTTGTTTTTTTACTTTTTACATTTAAATCATAGATGTTATTTATTAGAGATAATTTTTTTTGAACTTGATAAGATGATTATAAATAACGATTATTTTTCTAAAATTTTAACATAACTTCATACCTAATGTTACAAATAAATTGTCATTTTCTAATATAATTTTTATTTAATAAAATTTAATATATTTATAATATATAATTATATAGTATTATGTTGTACTGATGAATTTTTTTAGTATAATATACTATATTATTAATAGAAATTCATAATTTCTATTTACTAATAATTTAATTTTTTTAATTTATATTAACAAAAGTTATATAATCCAACACTAAAAAAATATATCTTTCTAACGTATATTTTGTAATAGTTTTATAAATTAACATAAAATATATTAAATTTTATCAGTTAAACTATTAAAATCATAAAAAAAAAAATTTTAATGAATAATTTCTATAATTAAATATTTATAAAAAATTTGATAAAAGTTAAAATTTTATACTATTTATCTTTTAAAATTATCATTAAAAATATTTTTTATATTAATAAATGATAATTTGTTATTATATAAAAATTAAAATTATTAATTAAATTAGATTAGTTACCCATTACGAACTCTAATTTATTTATTTATTATATAATTTTTATCTAATTTATTAATATTTGAAAATAAATATATATATTTATATTGAGAGAAAGAGGAGAAATAAATAAAACTTAACCTTATTATAGTAAATATAGTTTTAGCATTAAAATTAAAAATAATATATCATTTTTACAAAATACATTAATGATTATTTCACTTAAAATTATTATTTTTTATTAAAAATGAAATATTTTAAGTTTTAAAATAAAAATAAATTTTATAACAGTGTAAAATTTTTACGTCACATTTTTGGATTAATCCTTTTTTTTTCTCCTTGTGTTAAATATAATTTTAAAAGAAAACAAATGCATTTTTTTTATTTTACTTGGGGTAATTTTTAATTTTTAATTTTTTAAAAATAAACTCTATTTTTATTTTAAATTTTAATTTATAAGATATTCTTAGAAAATTAAATTAATTTACTAATTTAATTGACATACACTAAATGCGTAAATTGATATTAAAGGTGATGACGTTTCATATATAATAATAGAGAATAACACCAATACACAATTAATAGTTCTATTTATTACATTAAAATAAATGATCGTATTAAATTGTTACATTATTTTACTAAAATACCCCCACCGCAACCCATATTATATATAATAGATTAACTTATTTTAAAAAAAGGTTGATGTTAAAATTACTTAGAATAATTTTTTAAATTGTTAAATTACATCTATCTAATAGATAAATAAATAATTTTATTATATAAATTAAATTTATAAAATTTTAAAATATAATATTTTATTAAGTAATTTTAAATTAATGTTAGGTAAAAAAATTATTTTTAAACTAAATATAATTAATTTATTTTTAGATTATATATTTTATTATATAAATTATAATTAAATTTTTTATAAAATATATTTTATTAAATAAATTTAAATCAATAAATATTAAAAATATATTATTTATAATTTTAAATTTATTAATAAAATATTAAATATTTTTAAATTTTATAAACATATCAATTTAAATATATTAATTTTACAGTTAAATTGATAAAATTCAATTTTTATAAAAATTATTTAAATAAAATAAGTTTAATTAAAATTATTTTTTTAATAATTTATTTTTTAAATAATATATATTATATATTAAATTAAAATGAATTAATTAAATATTTAAATATTTTTTATATAATAAAAATATAATAATATGATGATAATAATAATCTTTATATTAACAATTTTAGGAAGTTTGATGTAATGGGAAAAGTGATGATGCAATTACATTGATTAGAATAGAATAAAAATATTTGTATCGTATAAATTTGAAATTAAAAATAAAAATAATTTTTTTAAAAATTTTAAGAATTATATTTAAATTATTTAAAAATATGTTAAAATTAACTTAACATCCTTTTAATTAAAAAAAATTATTTTAAAATTTTAATTTAAAAGTTAAAATACGAAAACTCTCAATAATCTCGGACTTTAGTTGGCGATGTATTTCTTGGTCGCCATTATTTTCATTTTGCAGATTAAAAAGAAATATATATATAAGGAGAGATTTTGAGTCCCGCATTTTATTTATATCAAAATTATACGTGAATATATATATATATATATATATATATATATATATATATATATATATATATATATATATATATATCGACTTTTCCGCAACAATTTAAGTACGCTATATAAATTGTACGCACTAATAAACATTCGTACTGACACAACTTTTAATTTGTTGCCTTAATTATTTCATAAAATCCAAACATATATATACATACCATTTACAATATTAATGTGTAGTCTGAATTTGTAAGCCTTGATTCGGAGCTTTCCAAAAATCTCCAATTAACGTGTCTAACATCTTGCTTAAAATAAGTAATGTGTTTTTCTATTACAATGTCATAAAAACTCACATTGGATTTTAGTAACAAGCTGGGGTCACTGAACAATGATTCGGGTGGTTAATTTTCGAGTTTTTCATGCTAAAAAAAACCCTTCGTCAATCAGTACCGAATTATTCGTAAGTGTACGAATACTATAGTTCTAAAGAAAAGACAGAGTATGTAGAAAAATTAATAAGTATACATGAGAGGTGAGAATTGGTTATACTTTATTTTTCTGATGTATGAATTAATAAATTTCATTTTAATTTGTTGAAAAATAAATAAATAAAAACATCAAAATTAAACACTACGAAAACCTCATCATGACACAAAAATGATCTAACAAAATTAAATATATTATCAAAAATAAAAAGAGCAACAATTATCACAACAATAAGGTTTAAATATATTATCACAAAATTACAATATTTTGACAATAAAAATAACAAAACTACATATATTATCACATTAAAACTTATCACAACAATAAACAACTCCCCAAACACAAAGGAGTAACAAGAACTATCCCATTGTATAAAAGAGTACTAACATTTTTATTTTTATTTTTGACCACTCAAATCTAGAAGCAAATATACCTTTAACCCTTCATGAAGATGGATTTTAAGAGAAGTTGAACAACACTACCCACTAGTTAACAAGACATATTGTACCACATATATATAACACCATACTTACTAGATAGACATTCATTTTATAGAAAAACTAATAATTGTTTACCATTTTAATTGCCTGTTTTGATGTTCAGCAAACTCATCCATAGGATTATTTGCATTCAACTTCAAATTGATGGATAGAGTAGCAGAAGCTCTGGGTAGGGACAATAAATTTTCAGCTACTTCCATTGAGTCACTACAGATTATGGTAATCCTCTTCAGCATAGTGGCTCTTGTTATCAGATACTTAGCAAATTCTACTTCTTGTACATTGCCTTTGAATCCCCTCATATACACAAACTTCAACTTCTGACTGGTACAGTAGCACAATTTTCGCTTATCCCAAAACTTTGACATTGGATGTGATATATTACTATTATAAACAAAGTTTCTAGGCATGAAAACCTGTAAAGCACAACTAAATGTATTACAGTTTTGTCCAAATTGAAATATTGTGATAGGAATTTCAATCAAAGATAAGAGCACATACTGGTAGAGTAATTTCAATGGCTTGCAAGCTTGTACACAAATTCAAGACATAAGAAAGAATTGTGGCCTCTGAAATTTTGTTCAAATCCAAGTCTATTGACAAGGTTGATAAATTTTGAAAAATGTTGCAACTTGGAGCGCGTGCCTAGGAAATAAAGAAGAGATAGTTAACATCAGAATATATATGCTGTATAACGAGAAAGCCTAATTCATTATACATAGAAGCAATGCTTTCAAAAGAAATTAAACTTAAGAATCATAGAAGGAATTAATTGAATTGGATCGTTAGAGATATACATTGCCTTCGCCTATAGAAGTTTAAACATTTGTAATAAAAAGTAATGTAAGGTTTGATCTTTCATCCATTTATTTTTGTAATAAAAAGTTAAAATTTACAGATAGGTAATAAATCTGTATAACATAAAAACTCATAAGAATGGCTATGTTAAGAATATAATATATGGAAGAAAAAATAAATATAACATAAAATTATTCATGTATCTTCCTTTAATAATACCAATAAACAAAGAAAAATGTTCATCATCCATATGCATAATATGCCCATCCTAATTTTTTTTATTTTGTGATGATTTTTAACTGTGACAAAAATATTTAATGATAATTTTGCTAAATGTTTGTGGCAGTTTTAGATGACTCTGTATAGATGTATGATGATTATTTTTCATAAACAAACCTAACAACTTAAATAATAAAGGAGAAGTTTCCCAAATATATTAATGACAATTTTGAAAAATGTTTGCCCAAATCACGTCAAGAATTTATACATAACTTATAAATGAGTGATTATTAGCAAGAATTAAATATGAGCTTATAGTCCAAAGTATAATCCTATTAGTGAAGCAACATTCATTGGAAATTTTAGATAGGTTTGAGTTCATATCCAGTAGAATTAGTGACAATCTAGTTTATATTGTACTCTACACCAAACCCTTAATATATGAAATAATGTGTACTCATATAAAAAAAGATGAAACCAAATCATTAGAACTATTGGGAAAGCTTACTAGATATCCACTTAAAGTTGCAAGAATGTCATGGGTTTTCACAATAGATTTCCCTCCTTTAACAGAAAGCATTCTCGCATATATTGAGTAGCAGTAAGAACGAAAAGTCCTGAGACATGGGGCATAAATTCTTACATTCTTCACTTCACAAATCATAGAATCAAGCAACAAAATCTCAAGGTTCTCGCAAGAAATATCTATCTCATCCACAAATAGAGCTTGGAGTTGCAAAACTTTAAGCTTTGATTTCTCAATAACTAGTTCCTCAAATCCAGAGGACTCAAGAAGACTAAAATTTTCCAAGACCACACAATTTTGCAAAATCCCATTGAGAGTTTCATCATCCAAACAGACCCTCTTTAGTTTAAGTTTTTTGAGCTTGCAACATTCCTGAAAAGGCTGCCACCAGTACATTGTGTAATTGATCAACTCAAGTGAATCAAGAGTTTTAAAAATCCCATCTGGAAAATCAATCAGATAAACATCCTCACGAAACGCAATGCTTTCATCAGTTTCTCTACTATCAGGTGCACACTCAAGACTCAAATCTTTCACCTCCTTCGAATCAATCAAACAAACAACCCAATCTGTTACATCCCCGAGTCCAATGTTCTTCCTAAAATGCCTAATGCGACAACTAGATATGATTCCCCAGTGACCAAGTATCAATTGGGTTACCTTAGCATAACAAGCATAAACTAGTTTGTAAAGGGATGGATCATAAGTGTTCAAATCTGGTACCACGCGAGGTTTCCTTGATAGTAAAACTTGTTGTAGAGGCTTTACCGTATACTTGAGATCAAATTCAAGGTGTGAAGTTTGTTTCCAAAGACGCAACCACCTCTTTGAGAGAATACCACATCTCACAGCTTCATCGATTCGAAGCTTAGAAAGGATTATGATTAAGATCGCACTTGGGAGGTTGCTTATCATGTCTTGATCTAATTCATCTTTCATCACATTGTTCATGTTTGGTCTCTTTGTGATTCTTCTATCTCCATCTTTTTCCATGGTTGAAGAAGCACCGGAGAGCAACATGTGAGAGTTGAGTGTGTGAGAGAGAGAGAAACGAGAATGTGGTTTTGAAACCTACGTAACGTTTGTTATTTATGAAATGAAATAGTAGAATACATGAAACACATGAGTTGGCATATTTTCCACTCTCTATGTAATAAAAGGTAAAACCATTTTCATCTTCCATATTAGCTTTTGTCCATATTTAAATTACAGATTACATTTTGAGTTTGTTATCTTTTTCCTATCCAGGATTTTTTTTCATATAATATTAATTAATATTGCACTAGTAACTATTGTCCGAAACAAGATTCGTGTGATTGTGATGCTAGATTTATTAGATTTAATTTTCCGCTAAATTACGTAATATATTATTACTAATACGAGAAATTAATTGATGAGAATCTATTTAAATTTATGATTTTAAGTTGTCTCCGTTTTCGAATTAATGAATGTGTATTCTATAATATATAAATATAAAACATTAATTTCGATAATAAAAATAAACTATTTCTATTATGATAAAGAAACAGCCTAGTTTATACGTTTCAAACAAGATGCATCTTTCTTGAATAGTATATTTTAACGTTGTAGGAAGTATTTTAACATTTTAAAAGAATTAAAAATTTCAATATTTTTATTTTAAAAATAATTTATTTAAATAAAAAAATTTAAATTTTTTATATTTAAAATTATTTATTCAGACAGTAAATTTTAAATTTTTATGTTTAAAATTTTTTAGATTAAATAATTTAATTTTCATTATAAATAAAATTTTTATTTTTTTATTTTTTATTTTTTATTTTTTATTTTTTATTAAATAATTAAGATATACAAAAAAAATTTATTGTGCAACAAATTTAATATGTATACGTCATCTTCTTTTATCTTTCATTATTTAAGTAATGTTTTATTCTAATCTAATAATTTAACAAAAAATTTTAAATAAATTTCACAAGCTATCATAACATTTAATATTTATAATATTTTTTAAAATATTTATTTTATATATTTAAAACTAATAAAGATCTTAAAAATATAATAATGTTATATTTTTAAAAATATTTATATTTATTTTAAAGATTAATTAAAAATAAATATATTATTTTTAATTATTTAAAAATAACTAAAATATATAAACATAACAAAAATAAATTATAAGTATTAAACATTAATTAAACTATTTTTATTTTTAAATAATTTATTAAAATTTGTATTTAATTATTTAAATGTTTATTTTTAAATAATAATTTTAAATATTACTATTATTTATTTTTATTTTTTAAATAATTTATTTTATTTTATTATAAATAATAAAAAATTAATAATATTTTTAAAATAATTTATTTAAAACAAATTAATTTTTAATTTTTATATTTTTTTATTGTTTCTAACTCTCACTAATCTCTTTTATCTTTTTTTTCCCACCGTCTCATCCTCTGTCTTTCATTTCTTCTCTCTTCGTCTCATTCTCCATCTTATTTTGTCTTTCCCTTTCTTAATCTTTATATTTTTTTTTTCTTTTGTTTTTTTTTCTTTCTTTCTTCTTTCCATCATTCCTTTCTTTTTTTTTTCTTCTTTCTTACTTTTTATTTTTTTTTTCACCTTCGTTTTCATGTATTTTTTTTATCATTTTTGTATTTTATGTGTTAAATTTTGTTGTTGATTTATTTATTTATTTTTAATTTTTTACAGTTGTTGATCTATTTATATTTTTTAAAATTTTATTTTGTATTCATCTTTAATTTCTTTTTTTCTATTAAATATTGTTACTAATTTTTTTTATTATGATAGTTGAAATAAATATCGATTATTTATTTAAAAAATCGGTGCTAATTTTTCATTTCTATCAACTCCTTCCAATAAAACATCCGAATAAACATTACGTGATTAACTTTAAGAACGTTTAAATATCTCCGTGCTTAGGTGCTCTTAATACTCTCAGCTTTGTAGACATCAATTCCTTAGAATGAGATTAAACAGCGGCAACTTTTCACACAATAATTATCCTGTGTATGTATGTAACACCACTTCAATTTGTAAATATATATTTTGGGATTTACCTAGATTAGTTTATTAATTTATTTACTATAAAATATTTATGTAATTTATTAATATTGAAGAAAAGAACCTAAACCTCAAATTTTAGGAAATTAAAATTTAAACATTATTAATAAATATAGTTTTATTCATAAACTTATATATATATATATATATATATATATATATTCAATAAAAAATAATACTAATTAGATCCATTACATCTTTATTTATTAAAAATAATAAAATATTTAATTCAACTTTAAAATATTAAAAATAATATTTGAAAAATTATAGATGCATACTAAAAAAATATTTTTTAATAACAGTTTTAAATAATAAATAATAATAATTTTAATTTTTATTAGATTTTTTTTAACAAATCTTTATTTGTAAGAAATTATTTGTCAAAATATATTTTAACAATAATTTAAGTGATATAATCATCAAAATTTAATATATTTTATATCAATTTAATATATTTTGTATAAATTTATATAATTATTACAAAACATCTATTAAAAAAATTATTTTTTATAGTGTATTTATTTCTTATTTTTAAAATTATTTTTAATCTTTTAAACTAAAAAATTAAAAAAATTGATGGGAAAAGTTTCTGAAAACTGTTTTAAAAAATAATATCTATTTTTTAGTATTTTAAGCTAAAAAATCAAAAGGGCTTTAATCAAAAAATAATTTCTATTTGTAATTTTTTTTTCATCCATATCTTTTCATATACTACTCTACCCTTTTTTTTTTCATTTACACTCATTCACTTTTTTTCAAAATCATCTTCTAAATTTTTTTTACAAAATAATTTTAATAACTGAAAAACAAAAGCAAATAAAACAACTCCTATACATCGCATTTTTCAGTTTAAATCCCCAATTTTCTTTGCTGCTGCTAAATCTAATTTTTAAAGAACTGCCAACTTAAAAAGAAATGCATTTCTCTCTTACTTGGCATATTATGTTCTTATATAGTTGTCAGTATTTTATTTTGTAGATCAAAGACGAAGAACTATAACAGAAGATTTGAGTCCCACATTTTATATGAAGATTGTACATATATATTTGCTTTTGCGCAGCAACGTGTGTGTATATATATATATATATATATATATATAAACCGAGTGTAACAAAATCGAGGTATGTACCACTTACAGTATATCATATATTTAAAAAAGTTAATAATATATTTTTTAACACATTCGTCATCATATTTTTTTGTCATTATTTAGTTTTTTAAAAACTTAAAACAATTTTTGAAAAGTAATTAATATACAGGGTAAGTATTTTATTTATTTTTTAAGTATTAACCAATTACAAAAAAATTATTAAAAAGTGTGTTAAAAGAATATATTATTAGTATTTCTCTTCTACGCCTTGATTCGGAAAAAATCTATGGATGTGTCAACCAACACGCTTTAAATAAGTAATGAGTTTTTTATTATAATTCCATAAAAATTATAAAACAAATTGAAATCGTTAAACAATGATTGGTTAATTGGTTAATTTTCTAGGTTTTTTTTGTTGAAAACTAAATCCTTACAAACCAGTGGCGAAGGTAGACTACATAAGAAAACACTTTAGCAGATCATCTTCTCAAATAATAATAATAATAATATAATACCAATAATAATAATATTATTATTATTTATGTATTTTTGTAATGCAAGGAGAGGGATGGTTAACACACAACACAGAAAGCGAAGACCTCAAGAAAAAATGGGCCCAATAAAGAGGAAGGGATTTATTTTAGAGTTAAAAAATTAATTTTTGTTTTTTTAAAGTATATATTTTAAAAGTACATAATTAATGGTTCTTTGCTTCAAAATAGGGAGCTCATGGTATCAATTGATAATGTGGATCCATGTCTTCTTCTGCCGGACGCGATGTTAATCCAAACAATTACGGTCAACCAAAAGAAAAATTTTAGAATTTTTAAAAAAAAGAATTACGGTCGACCAAAATAAAACGATGTTAGAATTAAAAGATTTATTCAAAATCTCAGAAAAGAAAAGCAGGAACGTAAAACGTAAAAAGTTATATATTCAATAAAAAAAATAGAGATGTGAAGGAAGGAAAATTATTGTTGTACATTTAAATATAGATAAAATGAGCTGAAAATAAGAAAAAAGATAAAAAAAAATATAATATAATAAAAATATATATATAAATTGAGATGTATTAAAATTAAAAAAATTTTAAAAAAAGTAATAACTAGGAAAGCTCTGGATAAGAACGAAGTAGCGGTGGAGCTATCTGATATTGGGGTGCAAGCAGAAAAGATTTGGGAAGTAGAAAAGGCATTGGATATTTAATTTGAAGGAGATAAATCAGAAGTAATTGAAATCAAGTTTTTGACTTAATGGTAATGGTTGGTGTCTCTTTGTTTCCATAAAAAAAAATGTATATCTAGTGAAAGATTAAAAAAAATAAAAATATGGTATGATAGGAAGAAAAAGTAAAAAAAGTTAAAGGTGTTGAAACAATATAAAAGTATATAAATATCATAATCTTAAAGAAAAACCACAAAACGTGTAGCAAACAAATCAATAAACACCAAAATGGATCGGTACTAGAAGCTCTCATGTGACGAAACGATCTAAGAAAACTGAATATGTTATAAAAAAAAAAAAAGAGTAACAATTATACTTATATCACAATCACATTATTTACCACAATAATTAGATGTCCATACATTAAAAAAGCACTAAAACCATCCCATTACATAAAAACTGCCTGTATAGTTAACAAGACATATTGTACTTACAAAATATATAATAATTCTTACTATACACATTCACTTCATAAAGACACTGAGAATTTTTTTTATTTTATTTTTTTTGAAAACAAGACACTGAGAATTTTTTTATTTTATTTTTTTTGAAAACAAGACACTGAGAATTTTTTTATTTTTTATTTTTGAAAACAAGACACTGAGAATTATTTACCATTTTAATTGCCTGTTTTGATGCTCAGCAAACTCATCCATAGGATTATTTGTATTCAACTTCAAATTGATGGAGAGATTACCAGAAGCCTTGGGTAATACCAACAAATTTTCAGCTTTTTCCTTTGAGTCTCTACAAATTATGGTGATCCTCTCCAACATGGAGGCTCTTGTTATCAAGAACTTTGCAAATTCTATTTCTTGCACTTCACCCCTGAATCCCCTTATGTACACAAACTTTAGCTTGTCATGGATATAAGAGCACCGTTGTTGATTCTCCCAAAACGTTGGGATGAGAGGTAAATCTGAATAACTAATAACAGAGTTTTTAGGCCTGAAAACCTGTAAAGCACAAATATGTATTACATTTTTGTCGAAAGGGAAATATTGGACTAGAAATTTCAATCAAGGATAATGTCACATACTGGGAGAGCAATTTCAATAACTTGTAAACTTGTACATAATTTCAGGATATTAGAAAGAACCACGGCTTCTACTTTGTTGTTCAAATCCAAGTCCATTGTCAAGGTTGATAAATTCTCAAAACCTTTGAAACTTGGAGTGTGTCCCTTGAAAGCAAAGAAGAGATGGTTAGCATCATAATATATATGTTTCAAAAGGAGAAAACCTAATTCATACATAGAAACAATGCTTTAAAATATGATTAAACATTGTAGTAAAAAAGGTTCTTAGTTGGTTCCATAATAGGAATTAGTTGAACTCGATAGTTAGATATATATATAAGCTTCACTTATGACAGCTTCATAATTTGAATCATTGGTTTACGGTATTATAGTCACTATAACCACATGGTCTAAAGTCTGATCTTTCTTCCCCTTATTTTTTCTAGCACAAAGGTTAATTTGTTGTACAAGGTAAATAGACCTGTATAGTATTCATGCTTCTAGTATAAGGATCTTGCATGAAGGGATGAGTTAAAAATATTACTTTTTAAATTATTAAATTTACAAATCACCAGACAAGGACGAGCATGAATCAAACACGAGCAACTTCCATTGCGAAGTTTTTTTTAACTTTGGAGTCATATTTGGTCTAAATAGTTGCCAATCTAGTTTGTGTCTAACTCTACACCAAACCCATTTTTTAATTTTACGGTTAAGTTAGATCTAGAATGGCTTAATCGATTTTTCGATGTTAATTTGAAGAGCAATTTTAAGGTTGAGCCCTAACATGCGTGATCCAGTCTAACAATTAAATTTTTAAACTACATCATAGAAGACCCAAATATATGAAATAATGTGTAGTCAAATACAAAAGAAGGGATCAAGAAATTAGAACAATACAAGGAAACTTACCAGAGACCTAGTGCAATTTGCAAAAATCTCATAGGTTGTCACAATAGATTTCCCTCCTTTTACAGAAAGCATTCTTGCATATATTGAGCAGCAATAAGAATGGAAAGTCTTGAGGCATGGGGCATAGATATTTATTCCCTCCGCTTTACAAATTATAGAATCAAGCAACAAAACTTCAAGGTCCATGCAAGAAATTACTAGCTCCTCCACACATAAAGCTTGGAGTTGCAGAACTTTAAGCCTCGATTTCCCAACAACAAGATTCTCAAATCCAGTGGACTCAAGCAAACTGAAAATTTCCAAGACCTCACAGTTTTCTAAAATCCCATTAAGGGTTTCATCATTCAAATAAATCCTCTTCAGTTGAAGTTTTTTGAGATGGCTACATTCCTGAAAAGGGTACCACCATTGAATAGTGTAATTGGTCAAGTCTAGCGATCCCAAAGTTTTGAAAATTCCATCTGGAAAATAGGGTATATACATATCCTCAGGAACCACAAATTTTTCCACAGTTTCTCCACAATGAGGTGCACACTCAAGGCTAAGCTCTTTCACTCCTTTTTTCAAATCAATCAAAAAGTCAACCCAAGTTTCAACATCCCCAAGCCCAAGATTCTTCTTAAAATGTTTAATGCGACAAGTAGATATAATTCCCAAGTGACCAAGTATCAATTGAATGGCCTTAGCATTGCATCCTTCAACTACTTTGAAAATTGGTGGAGCAATAGAGTTCAAATTTGGGAGTGTTCGAGGTTCCCGGGATTGAAAAATTTGGGCTAGAGGCTTTACCAAATGCTTAGCATCAATTTCAATGTGTGAAATTTGTCGCCAAAGATTCAACCACCTCTTTGAAAGAACCTCGCTTCTCACAGCTTCATCGATTCGAAGTTTCGAGAGAATGATTATTAAGATCTCATTCGGAAGGCTGCTGATGAAATCTCGATTCTCATCACCTTTCATAACCTTCTTCATCTTCGGTCTCTTTGATATTCTTTCGCCTCTCATGTTTGTGGTTGCCGAAGAGGTGTTTGAGAGAAACCTGCGATAGTTGACTGTGACAGATAGCGGAAAGTGAGAGTGAAATTGGACATCTATCAACTCAAACGGTAGAATGTATGAAGGACAAATCAGATGAGTTGGCATAGCCTCATTCATGAGGTAATAAAAGGTAATACCATTTTTATTTTGCATGTCTGGTTTTGGCTATACGTTGAATTTGTTGAATTCTGTGTTTTTTTTCTTTCATTTTAATAAATATAGGATTTTTCCATATAATATTAATTAAGTTTTTTTAGTAATTATTATCCAAAACAAGACTATTATGAATGTGACATGGGATTTAGTAGATTTTTTCTGGCCAAATTAAGTAATTGGTGCCAATATTTGAAATTAATTAATGAGAATATATTTAAATTCAAAAAAGTAAAATTGAAAAGTTGTTTATGTTATTGAATTGATGAATATATTTTATAATTTTCTATATAAATAAAAAATCAACTTCCATAAAAATAATAAACTTTTCTGCTATGAAATAAAAAAAACTGGCTACTTTATACGTTATAAACAATATAACAAATATATATTAAATATTTTTATAAAATAAAAAATTCACTTATTTTAGATATAATTTTCACTAATGTTAATTTTTGTAATATTTTTAAAAGGTATTAAATTTTATTAATATAACTATTAAACTAAAATATTTTATTATAAAAATTAAGTTTCTAAAATTAAAAAAAAAACTTGATATTTCAATAAATAAATTTAATTTAACATATATTAGAAGATTATATAATTATATGTTATTTTAAAGTTATGTAATGAAATATTAAATTTTTTTAAAATTTTATAAAATATTATAAATTTAATCTACGTAAAAAATTTAATTTGTTGCTTGGACAAATGAAATTCAATGTGTTCAAAAGATTAAGGTAAGTTTAACCACCCTTGCCCTTAAATAAGATAATCTATATCCATTTTTTATGCTATTTATTGTACCATTTTTTATATTATATAATATTTATTTTACATTAAAAAGAATACACAAAAAAAAATTATGTACAATATATTGCATCATATGTAATGATTTATTATATATAATTAATATAATTTTATAATATATAATTATAATATCATATCATATTGTAAAATATTAATTAGAATTTGATTGTTGGGATATAAAGATTTTTCACTATCAATTAATTGAAAATCATCCTGTATATGATTATATAGGAATTATCATAAAATTATTATATATTTCAATAATATTTTTATATTAGTATATATACATATATTATCTTTTTTATATTGCATTATCTTTTCTTTTCTTGTCTTTTTTTTCTATTTCATCTATTTTTAATATGTATAATAATATTTTTTTAATCAATTATTTTTAATTATATAATAATTCATGATTAAATAACAACATAAATAAAATCTACATTAAGAATATATTTCATTTAAGTTTTATTAAGAATAAATATTAATTATTAAATTTTATTATAAATAGTCAGCATTAAAACACATAATTTATGTGAATTTTTAAAAAAATTAGATGTTATTTTTAACTTGAAAACCTTTTAATTATAACCTTTCATATATGTTCGGATAGCCTAATTTTTTACTTTACTCTCATATAAAAAATAACTTAATTCTTATTAAATATATTATATTTAAAAAATATTCTAGATTGATACATAAATAAATAAATAAAGAGAAATATTCATGAAAGAAAAGAAGAGAGCATAATTATTAAAAGAAAGTGAATATTTTTATTAGTTTAAATGTTGTTCATTAAAATACGAAGTTGTATCTTAATTTAGTAGGGAACATAATTTCAAATTTTTGTATTATATATAGTATCATAAAATTTGACTTGGGTCATTTAATACCTCTTAAATTGCTGGTAAAAAAAAATACGTCTTAAATTCTCAAGATCATAATTATTACACTCATTATTCTCGATTATAATTATATTTTTTTAGTCTTTTTTTTAATACAATTTCAATTTTATTATTTTTTCTTTTCACTACATTATTCATTATTTTTTTTCTATATTTATTTTCTCAATATATACACGTATATACATATAGGTACATTTTAAAATATATGAAAAAATACTTTTTTTATAAAACTTATATAGAATTAAATTCTTTCTTTAACATTAAATAATTAATTAATAGTTACATTTATTTATCTGTATAACAATAAAAATTATATTTAAATGGATGAAAAGACAATTTAATAATTTAATAAGATATTTTCTCACATTCAAATAAATAATGGTCACATAAAAATAAATTTTAATATTTTTATCAATTTATAAATTATCCATATTAATTTTTTATAAACTTTTAATAATACTTTTTTAAAAAACTCAAATTAAATAATAAAATAGTAAATGGTATATGCATATATACCTGACGGACGTTTTGAAAAACATCATAATATTTGTAAAATAATTGATATATTTACTGTAATATAATATTTATAAACTTTATTATCTTTAATTTGATTTTTACGAATTCTAAGTTGTGCAACAGTACATATCCATAAATCCACAACGAAGCTTTAACATGGTCTAACAGTAAGATCTTTTTAAAACCAAATTCAACCTTGTTAATTGCTGAGCAACCATGCATATAATGACCATAATAAACTCGATCAAACCAAATAATCATCCAAAATTAGTTCTTCTTCTCACACATAATTCCAGCATGCCATATAAAATATAGTTAGCAGTCCAATGAGAGATCAGTGATTCGCCATTCTTTAAACCCTTTCAGAAGATTCTCATCAGAAATTTATGATACGCAACTAGGCAATGGTTATTTAACCTTTGATATAAAAATAAAAGAAAAGGATAAAAGGATGATAAAAAAAAATTGAGGATAAAAGATATTGCATAGCTATTAGTTTTTAGTACACAGTAGCTTTTAATATTGCTGTAAAGAAGAAATAAAATTTATTTCTTATTAATTCAAAAATTTTACTATTAGTTGACAAAGTGTTACTTTAATACGGAGCAGGATTCTTTCCAATCAAGGTAGAAAGTTCGGAAAAAGAAAAAGATAGAATATGTATGTGTGGATCTAATATATATATATATATATATAGGAAAGAAAAAAAACTAAAAAAATTGAAAGAAAAAAATAGGGAGATAGAACTCCATAACAATGAACATGGAAGAAGAACATTGAAAGTCACCCAAGCATAGAAAGAACACCAAGCCAAATGAGCGACAGTTTTCAATTTAGAGTATTGTTGACATTAATTTGAAAAGATTCTCTTATATTTTCCAGCTGATTACAACACTAATCAACTATTATGAATTTAAATTAGTTAATAATCTTTTTGAAATATTTATCAGATATTTTCTTATTTGCTGTAAAAATTAACTCTCAATTACTATTGAGAAACACTCTAGAAACCGGATTTGATTAAAAATTAGGGATAATTTTTTTTTTTATATGAGGAGGTTATCATCCTTTGATAGAAGTATACAGTTCTATCTAATTCTTTCATCTCACATTTTGCAATTCTTTTTATTAACTTAAGTATTGAAATATCTTTTATAAATGCATTCTTTCACGCAAAGATGAAAAGGGTAAAATCATTTTTAAAAAAATTAAAACTTGACTCAGATTCATTTTGAAATTCACGTAAAAATATAGTTTACATAGCTAGGATACGAAGTAGTGCTTCCAAATTCAGTAAAAGAAGTATATTATCTGCTCATGAGAGGAATGTTTAAAGGAAAGAAAAGGAAGAAAGTTGATTCTTCAATACGGTATGCAACGGTGTAAGAGATGCGGAGAGCAAGAAATGAGATCATATTCAATGAGATCATATTCATATGAAAAGAGGTGATTAATAAAACCAAGCACATCACAAGATTATGGTTCAAGTTTAGGGCCAAAAATTAACTTACTACTAATTTTTGGATTCGTTTATTAATCCATTAAATTATATAAACAGTTTCAAAGCTGTGTTAATGGGCTGAGTAGCCCTTGTATTCAAATAAATAAAATCCACTATAATTTATGTATTGTTCGAATATTTGTATGTGTTGATTCGGAGCTTATAAAAAAATTAATGGATGTGTCAAGTAACATGCTCAAAATAGTAATATTTTTATTATTAAAATATCATAAAGATCATAATGGATTTACGTAAGAAATTAAAATTGCTGAAAAACGATTTCTCTCATTAATTTTCTAGGTTTTCATTCAAATTTCTTTTACCAATATTAATTGTAAAACTAGAAAGTAAAAAAAATATTTTAGGGATCATATTTTTAAGAAGAAGAACAAGATTTAAATGTTTAAGTATTGATTCGCAGCTTATAAAAAATTAATGGATGTGTCAAGCAACATGCTTAAGATAGTAATATATTTTTTTATCATAATAGATTTACATACGAAATTAAAATCGCCAAAAAATTATTTCTCTAATTAATTTTCTAGGTTTTCATTAAATTTTTTTTTTACCAATATCAATGGCGAAGGGAGAAGGTGAGAAATATTTTAAGGGTCATCTTTTAAAAGAAGAAAAAGATTATATAATAAAAAATTATAAAATAAATATATTATTAATATATTTTTGTGATGGGATGTTGGTGAGAGGAGTTGGCCTTCATACACTTTTTATTCTTTATTTTTCGGTGAACATCAATCAAAAAGTATAATTAAATGTATAAAAGGATGGAAAAATAGAATTGATGGAAGTGGAAGAGGAAAGCAAGATTATAAAGAAGCTCGAAACGAGAAAATGTCACAAACAAAAGAAAGAAAATACTCATACATTTATTAAATATGTATATCGAGAGAAAAAAAAGTAAAAAAACATTATAAATGATGCAATAATATAAGTGTATAAATATTTTAATTAATTTAGAAAAAACGCAAAATATGTTGTAAAATTCATCAATAAAAAAAATCAAAATGAAACTCTACTAAAACTCCTCATATCACAAAAGGATCTAAAAAATTAAATGTCATAAAAAATAAAAAGAGTAATAATTATATGTTAATTATCAAATCGCATTCCAATTTATGACAACAATAACTATTTATCTATATATAAATATATAGTTTCAAGAACTATCTCATCATATAAAAGAGTAACAAAGATATTTAAACCATTCAAATATAGAAGCAAATATAAATCAACCAAGTCATGAGATAAACTTTAAGAGAAGCTAGGCAACACTAAACTATAGTTGAAAAGACATACATATTGTACTACATATATAACATCATCCTTATTAGCTAGACATTCACTTCATAGAGACACTGAGAATTATCTACTATTTTAACTTTCTGTCTTGATGTTCAGCAAACTCATCCATAGAGTTCTTTGTATTCAACCTCAAATCAATGGAGAGATTGGTAGAAGTCCTTGGAAGGGACAATAAATTTTCTGCTGCTTCCATTGAGTCACTACAGATTATGGTAATCCTCTCCAACACGGTGGCTCTTGCTATCAGGTACTTTACAAAATCCATTTCTTGTACTTTGGCTCTGAATCCCCTCAGGTACACAAACTTCAGCTTATGATGGATACAATAGCACCATTCTTGTTGCCTCTCCCAGAACATTGAGATGAGATGTAAAGTAGGAACACGAACAGAGTTTTTAGGCTTGAAAACCTGTAAGACACAATTATCTATTACATTTTTGTCCAAAGTGAAATATTGTGATAGAAATTTCAATCAAGGATAACGTCACATACTGGCAGAGCAATTTCAATAGCTTGTAAATTTGGAGTCGATTTGAAGACAATAGAAAGAATCATGGCTTTTAGCATGCTGGTCAAATCCAAGTCTATTGACAAGGTTGATAAATTCTGAAAAAATTTACAAATTGGAGGTCGTCCCTGGGAAATAAAGAAAAGATAGTTAACATCATAATATATGTGCCATATAAGGAGAAAACCTAATTCATGCATAGAAGCAATTCTTTCAAAAGTTATTAAACTTTATAATAAAAAAGGCTCTTGGGTCCATATGTAGTAGGACTTAATTAGTTGAAATGGGTAGGTAGAGATACTTTACCTTCAGCTACAACAGCTTAAACCTTTGGAATTGTTGGTTTAGGGTATTATAGCCTCTATAACCACGTGGCATAAAGTTTGATTTTTAACCCTAACATGCGTAATCCAATCTAACAAATTTTTAAAGCACAATATAGAATACTCTAATATATGAAAGTAATCATATACAAAAAATGCGATCTAATTAAACATTGGAACTATACAAGGAAACTTACGAAAAATCCAAAGCAGTTTGAAAAAATCAGATGAGCTTGCAGAATAGATTTCCCTCTTTTAACAGAAAGCATTCTTCCATATATTGAGCAGCAGTAACAATTGAATTCCCTGAGGAATGGGGCAAAAATAGCCATTTTGACTGCGTCACAGATTATAGAATCAAGCAACAAAACTTCAAGGGCCATGCAACAAATTTCTGTCTCCTCCACACATAAAGCTTGGAGTTGCAAAACTTTAAGCTTTGATTTCTGAATAACAAGCCTATTAAACCCAGTGGACTCGAGCAAACTGAAATTTTCCAAGCCCTCACAGTTTTTTAGAATCCCATTAAGGGTTTCAGCATCCAAACAGATCCTCTTGAGTTTAAGTTTTTTGAGCTGGCTACATCCCTGAAAAGGTTGCCACCAGCGCATTGTGTAATTGGTCAACTCAAGTGAACCCAGAGTATTAAAAATCCCAATTGGAAAATAGGGTATATAAGTTTCCTCCCAAGACACCAATTTTTCCTCAGTTTCTCCACAATCAGGTGCACACTCAAGGCTAAGATCTTTCACTCCTTTTTTCGAATTAAGACAAAGAACCCAAGTTTCTACATCCCCAAGCCCAAGGTTCTTTTTAAAATGTCTAATGCGACAAGTGGATATGATACCCAAGTGAGAAAGTATCAATATGATGATCCTAGCATTGGATGCATAAACTACATTGAAAATGGATGGAGCAAGGATGTTCAAATCAGGGACCGTGCGAGGTTCCCGTGACTGCAAAAGTTGGGTTAGAGGCTTTACCATGTGCCTAGCATCAAATTCAAGGTATGAAATTCTTTTCCAGATATTCAACCACCTTTTTGAGAGGACACCGCATCTCACAGCTTCATCGATACGAAGTTTGGACAGAATGATTATTAAGACATCGTTGGGGAGGTTACTGATGAAATCCCGATTCTCATCATCTTTCATAACTTGCTTCATCTTTTGTCTCTTTGAGGCTCTTCTTCCCCTCGCCATGTTTGGATTTTCAGAAGAGGTGTTGGTGAAAGATATGTGAAGATTGAGTGGGAGTGAGAATTTAAGCGTGAAAGTGAGTGTGGTTTTGGGCTATGGTGGTTTTAAGTTATGGTGGTTTTAAGTTATAGTGGTTTTGAATCCCATGTGAAGTTTGTCATTTACGAAATGAAACGGTAGAGAGTATGAGTTGGCGTAGCTTCATTGCCGATGTAATACATGGTATTGCCACTTTTTATTTTGATTGAATTTCACAAGAATTTTAAAAGAAAAATTAGCTGAAATTTAAAAATTAAATATTAAATTTTATAAATTAATAATTAAATTAAAATTAATTGTTAAATTAATTGATAATAAAAATTTATTAAAATTTTATTTTTGAAGAAAAATGATTATTTCAATTTTTAAATAGATGAGTTTTAAATAATAATTTAAAAAATCATTTATTTTTATATTTATAATTTTTAATAAAAGAGTTAATATTTTTTACAATATAAAAAGATATATATACTAAAATTAATAATGTTATTATAAAATATTAGATGATATTAAATTTATAAAAATAAATAAATAATCAAATTATTGAAATATAATAAAAATAAACATAAATGATATTTTTTTAGAGATTAAAAATTTAAAAGTTACTTAAAATAGTTTTTTAATACTGAAAACTGCAGCAAAAATATTAATTAAAAAATTATTTTATTGAGTAAAAGTTAAATATTTTATCAAATTTGTTATTTTATAATTTTAATTTTTAGCTAATTAAAATATATTTTTTAATATATATATATATATATAAAATAAATTATTTTAAGAGTAATTTTATTTTTAAAAAAATTTATTTAATAACTTTTATAAATAATTAAATTTTATCAATCTAACCGTTAAATTAATAAATTATATTAAATAGATGATTCTTATAAATATTTAAAAAATTTAAAAAATATTTGATATCTCAGAAAATAAATTCAAAATAAAAGATAATATATCTATTATAATTTTTATTAATTTAAATTTATTTAATAAAATATTAAATATTTTTTAAATTTTATAAAAAAAATTTAAGATGATCTATATGATATAATTTATTAATTCAACGGTTAGATTAATGAAATATAATTGTATATAAAAATAAAGTAACTTTAAACAAAATTATTCTTAAATAACTTAATACCTCCTCATATATATATATATATATATTCATTGATATTAAATATCAAATTTTAACATTTACACTAATTTAATAATCTTATATATAATGTAAAATTTATTAATTCAACGGTTAAATTATATTATAATATTTTTATAATATTTTATATTAAATTTAATAATCTTATATATAATGTAAAATTTATTAATTCAACGGTTAAATTATATTATAATATTTTTATAATATTTTATATTAAATTTTAAATAAAATATGGAGATATATTATTCAACTATTAATATTTATATATATTTAAATAATATATAAATTGTTAAAATAAAATTATAAGATAAAATATCTATCAATTTTTGTTTTGTATGAAATTTTATTGTAGACATAATTTACTTGATAATAAATTTTAAATGAACAATTAGATTAATAAATTTTTGTATTGTATACAATATTATTAAGTTAATATAAATGATAAAATTAATATCTAATATAACCGATCTGAATATATATATATATATATATATATTAATATTTGGTAATTAATAGACATTAAAAAATAATTTTTTATTTTATTTATATTAATATATTTTATATTATATGATATTTATTTTAAAATAGAAAAGATACATAAAAAATAATTATGTATAATAATATAATATTATATGTAATATTAGAAAAGCCATTAAATATACATTTAAGTTACATTAAGACGGTTATATAGTTTATAATTTTTTATTAAATAATTATATTTTAAAAGTTTAACTGAAAAATTATTAAATAAATTATATTTGTAAAATTTTATATAACTTAAATTTATTTGATACGTAATTTTTTTAAGCTAGAATTAGTGTCATGTGTATTTTAAAAATACAAATTATTATATTTTAAATCTATTATTATTTAAATTTTTTAAAATTTATACAAATAATTATATCTTAATAATTATATCAACTAAAATTATATTTTATCAATATAATTATACTGATGTATAATGTAATTTAATTTTTTTTCATAATTATATAATTTATACATCACAAAAAAATTTTAATAGATATTTTTTAATAATTATATAAATTAATATAAAATATATTAATTTGATCTAAAATATATTAAATTTTGATAATTATAATATTTAAACTGTTAAAAAAATATCATCTTAAAAAAAATTTTAAATATAAATTTGTTAAAAAAATTGATAAAAATTAAAAATAATATTATTTACTTTTTAAAATTGTTAAAAAATATTTTTATAGTGATTTATAATTATAATATATATAATGTCATATTATATTATTATAATATTATAAAATATAATTAATTATAATATATAGATTATATAATATTTTTTATGTATAGAGTAAGTTTTTAAAATCAAACGTAGTTATTCGACCAGTCAAAGTACTAAGTCAATATTCAATCATTAATTAAAGTACTAATCTAAGATTTAAATATTTATCTGCTGTCTAATTAATATTAATTAAATATTATATTAAAAATATATAATAATAAAATATATATAAATATTTTATTTTTATATTATTAAAAATTATTAAATACATATATATTAATTTCTAAATTTAAATTATATATAAAATTAAATAATTATATATATATATATATAGAAATCAAGTTACTTAAAGTTATTCCACTTAATAATTTTCATATACAATTATATTTTATCAATCCAACCGTTGAATTAATAACTTATATTATATAAATTATTTTTTTAAAATTTTACTAAATTTAAAAAATATTTAATATTTTATTAAAATAAAATTTAAATTAATAAATATTATAAAAAATATATTATCCATTAATTTAAATTTATTTTTTAAGATATAAAATGTTTTTTAAATTTTATAAAAATTTGCAAGGATAATTTATATAATATAATTTATTAATTTAACAATTAGATTGATAGAATATAATTATACATGAAAGTTATTAAATAAAGTAATTCTAAACAAATTTACTTTTAATTCTACCTCTTTTATATATATATATATATATATATATATATATATATATATATATATATATATTACTAATAAAATTATAAAAAAACATAATTTTTAAACATTGATTACTATTATGGTGAAGATTATAGATAATGAAAAATTATATTAAATAACACTGTTTTTAGTAATTACTCAAAAAATTTATATTTATGTAATTTGTATATACATTACTTCTCCCATAAAGTGCGCGGATCTTGAATTTTTTAAATAGTAAAAAACATATGTGCTTGAATTTAATAGTTTCTTAATATACATAATTTTGAATAAAATATTATTTTAAATTATTATACTATTACTTATCTAACCGTAACTGATTGGAAAGAAAATGAACTATTACATTATACAAATTTTACTCTGAATGTTATAATATCATTGAAGATATAATTTAAAATATTTTTGAAATAAAATGTATTTAATAGTCTAATTAACTATATTTGTTATGTAGTTGAGGTGAAAAAAATTAACCTTATCAAAGATATAGTTAAAAAATTATTTTCGTAGTAGGGACAATAACTAGTTAATTAGGTTTAAATATTAATTATCATATCTTTTATTTATGAAATTATTAAATAAAAATTGTAACTTCAGTGAAAAATGTTGTCATCCATCCTTAAGCAGATAGATATATCCTAAAATAGAGATAATTAAAAATAAAAAATATAATAAATAATATGATAAAGAAAAGAAAAGTATAAAAATTGTGAAAAATATATAAATATATAACACTAATTTTCCACTTTAAAAAATAAAAAATTTGTAAGAAAACTTATTTATTTATTTTATTTGTTTGAAAAGAAAGTAAAAAATTTATATTTCTAGGTGTTCACATCAGTTTTGAATATTTTTAATTATATATATATATTTACCAATTTTCATAAAAAAAGATAAAAATAAAATTTACATATAAAAATAAAATTTTTAAAGTAATTAATAATATTAATTATATTTTATAATATTTATTTTTTGTAATAAATTAAATTAAAAAAAAGACGGATGAAATAGTAATAATAATATTCTATGATCGAATACAACTTTTTTTATTTCTTTTTTTTTTCACTCCTACATCCAGCATCACTCTTGAATTTTTTTTTTTTAAGAATTATAGATAGAGGTGGATTCTCTGTGTTTAAAATCTTTTTTATTATCTAATTTAATAAATTGAATTTGTTAAATAAAAATTCAACAAAGATTATTTGAATCTTTTATTATTAAAATATTAATTTAAAATTTAGATTGTTTAACATCACATCAATGTAACGGTTATAATGGACTCAACCGAATACTGCCAAAAACTTCTAACTGAAAAACATGAGAAATGTGATGTATCCTTCCTCTTTCAGGCTCAACATGCCACCCTCTCAAAAGAAACAAATTCGAACACATGTTTCTTCCTTCACCTCACTACCAAATTCTCTGACTCACATTTTTCTCGCTCACTTTCCACCTTGTTTCTCACACCATCTCTTCTTCAGCAAGCAAACTCAATAACACATACACGTGGCACACGCATTCTCTCACCTCATCACTCTAACAAAAATGTAACCCACACACAGCTACCTCCACACGGGGATGATTATTATTAAACCTCATTCTATATGACTTCAGGTTATGTGGCTGCTGATTGAATTGGGTCAATAAGGGTTTTTGGGTTTGATTAAGTTTTCGGATTGCTGTTTAAAGAATTGAACCAAACAACAAACACTGGTGAGTTTTTATCCTTTTACATGAATTGGGTTTCTAAAATAAATTTGAGCCTGAGGTTGTGGGCCTAATTACCTTTACTTTATTGTAATATTTGGGCCAATATCTAAGAAATAAGCTGGAGTAAAATGAAAAAAGAATGCTTTTGGGCTAATGAATTATTTAGATATATCTTTAGTGAACAGTCCAAAATTATATTACAATGAAAATAAAAAATAAAAAAATCTAAAAAAATAAATAAATATTTTTTTTACATGCATATTTTGTTTCCAGTTTATTTTACTGTTTAGTTGGTCTGATTGGAGTAGTGGTGAGTTTTCAATTTATAATTCTCAGATATTTTTAAAAGTAAAACCTGTTTAACAAAATTGGTTTCAAATGATTTTTAATATTTTTAAAACAGTTTTGATTAAAATTTTAAAAAAATTTATTGAATGCTTTTGTTAATTTTAAAATATTTTTATTATTAAATCTATCAAATTTTACTATTATCATAATCATTATATTATCATTATCAAATCATTAGTGTCACCATCATTATCATCTTATTACAACTATTATTATTATTATTATTATTATTATTATTATTATTATTATAATTAAATATTTATTTTTATCACAATAATAATAATAATAATAATAATTTTTATTTTTTAAAATAATTTAATTTTTTATTTATTTAATTTTTATATATTAAAAATAAAATAAATAATATTATTTAATATATAAATCATATTATATTTATAACATCGTAATATAATTTTATATTATATAATTATTTATAATATAATATATATTATTTTTATATAAAATTAATAATAAATAATATATAAAATTATTTATTTTAAATATTAATAATAAAATAATATATAAAATAAATTTTTATATAATTATATAAAAAAATTTATATTATAATCAGTATACTATTATTATTATCTTAAAAATATTAATTTTACTTTTATCACTACTATTTTATCATAATAATAATAAATTTTATTTTAAAATTTTTTATTTTTATTATTTTAAAATAATTTAATTTTTTATCTATTTTTTAATAAATTTATAAATTAATGATATTGTTTGATATATATAAATTATATCTAATTTATAGTATTATAATATAATTCTATGTTATATAAATTTTTATAATATTATATATATTATTTTATATAAAATAAATATTAAATAATATAAAAAATATTATAAAAATAAAATATGAAATTATTTATTTTATATATTTATTATCAAATAATTTATAAATATATAACTACATCATTGTATAATATTTTTATATTATAATTATTATTATTATAATAACTAACACTATTAATATAATAATAATAATAATAATAATAAGAATATAATAATAATAATGATAATAATAATAATAATCATAATAATAATAATATTTTAATTTTTTAATTTATATTATTTTAAAATTATTTTTTAATTTTTTATTTATTTAATTTTTGTATATTAAAATAATAAAAAAATTTATATATAAATTATATTAAATTATAATATTACAATATAATTTTATATTATATACTATTTATAATATAATATTATAATATATATTATTTTTATATAAAATAAATATTAAATAATATAAAAATATTATAATATTAATCTATATAAAATTATTTATTAAATATTAAAAATCAAATAATATATAAAATATAAATTTATATAATTATATAATATTTTTTATATTATAAGTATTATATTATTACTATTATCTTATAAACATTATTCTTATTTTTTATTTTTATTATTATTATTACTGTTATACTTATAATAATAATATTTAATTTTATAATTTTTAAATTTATATTATTTTAATATTTTAAAATTTTAAATTAATATTTTTTTTATAAATATATAATAAAATAATATAATATAGTAACTTAATTTTTTTTAATAACTTTTAAAAACGAAAATTAAAAATTAAAAATAAAAACTGATTTTAATTTTTAAAATTTTTAAAATTAAAAACTAAAAATCATTCGAACCTTAATCATATTTTTAATTAATTTTTTAATATTTTTTATAGGTTACACGTAACTCCTTTTGATCTAAGTTAATAATCTTTAACACTATTTAAAAAGTTTAACTTTTTATTTTTTTAAAATAAAATTTATGGAACAGGTCAAAATACTAAGCTGTGTCCTACCATCTTTAGTGTTTAAAATTCTAATGGTTTATCAGTATCTAAGCTACATTTATCCTTCATATTTACTATTATACATAATCATTTATTTAAATATATAATAAAAAATCATATAACCGTTCAAATTTATTCTTATACATGACCTCCACTTTTTGTAATAATCAAAATAAATCATACAACCATCGATTCTTATTCATAATTAAAAATTTTAAAAAAAGTGAAAAGATTCCGCTAGTAATCTTATAGGGGTACATGTGACAACTGACAAGGTTATCATGATTATGTGTGATGTGAATTTTATTTAAAATGTGTTTTTTTCGATATTTTTTTTTTCTATTTAAAGCATTTGCTTTCAAATTTAGTTTAAATTGATATACTTTTTTAACAATGATGTAACTTTAAATTTTTTTATTGTATTCAGATTATGTCAGAGAAGAAATTTTTCATATCAAGCTCAAAGAAATTTCACAAATCTTTGTTAATTTAATTGACAGTTAAAACAAATAATTTTAAAATTATAAGTAATTACATAATTAATTATGAGATTACTTTTTTCTATACATAACCAAAATCCTATATCTAAAATCTTTTTTCAAGATCAGTTTTCCTAATTAATTTTTCAATTTTTATGATTTTTTTAAAGAAAATGGTTGCTACTTTCTTAATTTTTTATAAATTTATGGTTGTTGGTTTGTTGCAAACTTGCAATGGCTCTTGTAGGTAGGTACGGAGGCTAACATAGTCCACGTAACATATAGAACTTAGGTTTTAATTTGTATTGATTCACTCTTAAATGCATTGAGTCGAATTAATCTATAAAATAAATAAATTAAAATAAATGACTTTAAATTATTTAATTATAAAAATAATTAAAAATAAATAAAAATTTTATTTTATTTTTTTTAAAAAATTAATCTATTAATTTACAAATTCTACTTATTTAATATGTAAATTAAATAAGATAAATAAAATTTTTAACATATTATATATATATATATAATGTTACGGATGATAAAAAATTAAATATGTCAATATCACATATCATTTGTTTTAAAATAAATTAAGTTATTGATATTGATCTAATAATAACAAATTAAAAATTAAAATAATTTTACACGACTTCAAACTTAATTACTTTTCATGTTGTAAAAAACAAATTAAATAACCAAAGCAAATTTGGCCGAAAGCATTCAGGTTCTAAACTTTTAATCTGATATAAACGTCCACTAATCAAATAATTAAGTAAATACTCAAACATGATTTACTGAAATAAAATAATTCATACAATAACTTTATATTAAATAGGATGAAAATTAACAATTTTATTCGACAAAATTTATAAAAATTTATTTTGGTTCAATATGTTTAACAAATAGATAAGTTTAAATTTATTAAAAAAAATTTAGATAAACAAGTCAAATTTAAACTTTTAAAAAAATCTATTTAACTTATTCAAGAATCTATTTATATTTATTTTAATATATTATATTTATATAATACTTATTTTAACATATTTTATTTACATAATGTTAATATATATATATATATATTAGATTTATTTAATAATCATTTTATCTTATAAACTTTCAGTTTGTAAATCTTTTTAATCAATTATTTATGTAAACTTTGAATCTATTTATTGATTTTTGTTGGAATATAAATATCATCAAAGCTTAAAATTAGGATAATCAAAATCGCCAAAATAAACTAAACTAAAGATAATTAAAATTGTCAAATTTAAAAATAAAAATAGAAATATAATTAATATAAAAAAGGTACTTGCAGGTAATTAAAATGATCCATAAACCGTTACAGATCAAATTCCACAAAAATGTTCAAATGCTGACAGTAAAAAAAATCTATATCATCTAATTATAAATTATTAAATTTCATAAAAATTATCTAAAAAATCTTACATATGATAATTTTTAGCTAATAATCACATGTCAATAGTAAATTCATTTTTTATACACCATTCTTTTGTCCACACTCTTGAAACAAAAAACAGACAGGAAATACCATTAGTATTGGCTAAAAGACTGAAAATTAAAGCATCCTATTCACTAGCCATAGAAGATGTTACTTGAAACCAAGGGTCTAAAGAGCAATTATAAGTAAGCATTGGATATAATTCAAAAGAGGCTATCCCTCTATAAATACAAAAGATGATAAGATAAGATTGAATGGAGATAACTTTGCATAAAGTCTACAGATGGTTGACACTACAGTTTGTGTAAGATGATTTGAGCTCCAAATTTTGGATGAAGAGAGAACACAGTGACTGGAGCATGTGCATAGGTTGGAGAAAGCTCAAATGAGAAACGTTGCAAAAGCAATGTCAAAACAAGCTTTGCTTCAAGCAAAGCAAAGTTTTGGCCTACACAGACTCTAGGACCCCATCCAAATGGGAAAAATGTGATTTGGCCTTTTGTTGCCTTTGCAATTCCTTCAGAAAATCTTTCTGGATTGAACTCAGTAGCATCATCACCCCAGATATCTGGATCCTGGTGAATCAATAGTATTGGTAAGGAAACTTGTACTCCTCTAGGTAAGCAAAGGTCTCCAAGTTTCACATCATTCTGAACTTTTCGGCTGAAATAAACTACTGGTGGGTATAACCTAAGAACCTCATATAAAATCATGGTCACCTATGCCAAAGAAAAATACATTAAGAGTCAGCACCAAACAAAAAGGACTTGCAAAATAACCATCATTAAAACAACAAAAATGATAACCAATATTCTAAAGAATTAAAAGTATAAAGGTTTTATTAGATAATAATATCATATCCTACTTAGTTAAGCAAACATTATAAATAAGATAAAATGAAAAAAATTAACATATCATCTTATCTTATCCTACAAACTGAACCTGAAAGTAAAAGCATGTGATACTTACAATTTTAAGGCGACTTAGCCCATCATAGTGTGGCTTTTGGTCTCCAAAAACTTGCAACACCTCCTCCCTAGCACGTGCTTGCCAATTAGGAAACCTACTCAACAATACCATTGTCCAAACCAGCAGAACCGATGTGGTTTCTTGTCCTGCTAGGTAGAAAGCATTGCATTCCTCAATTACTTCTTGGTTGGTCATTCCAACGCTCTTATTGTTTCCATGTTCTTTTATTTCCATGTGGTTTGACTCCAAAAGCATGCCCAATAAGTCATTATTCAAAACTTCACCGGCCTTCATTGCGTTTTCTCGATTGTTAATGATAACTTTAAGTGATTCTTGTATATCTCTATCAATTTCTTTCATCCTCCTATTAGTAGCCGTTGGTACCAACCTAAAAACAGATCATATAACTACTCATGTTAATCAATTAGTCAATGAATGCTATATGTACCAACCGGAATATTAACAAACATTTATTGCTCCAGAACCATTGCGCATGTGTGAAATCTCTTGAATTTCCAACATTCAACGAATGTCTAGCTACTATGTACACCATGAGAAAGAAATAATATGCTTAATTTTGATGTGAATTGTATGTATTAGTAGTCTTACCACCACCCTGGTATGGGAATGCTCTGTGATTTAATAAATAGTTGAGATTGCTCTTTCAAAAGTGCAAATATTTTTTTCCCTTCTTCATAACTGCTTCCAAATGCTGTTTTAGAAATAACATCGCGGGTCAACTTTTGAAGGAAAGGCCATACATCAATTTCACATTTGTCATTTGAAGACAACATCCCTTCCCATTTGGTAACCATATCATCGCAACATTGAAAAAATATTGGTAACATGACCTGCAGGGTCATTAAAATGTAATTGGAGCATGTCAAGAAAAAAAGAAAGACTCTTAATTAACTGAAATGATTTTCTCACACTGTTCGAGAATCAATGCTTCTAAATAAAGTACAAGCATATATTAAATCATATATATATATATTAACCTTCAATTTTTCTAAATAGAAAGCAGGGTTGATAATTTTTCGATGTATCCGCCATTTATCGCCCTCTAAATTTGCAAGTCCAGTGGTCAACAACTTTGAAGCAGAGCTTAATTTAGGTTTCTGAAAATCATGGATCTTGTTGAAGACTTCTTTGATTTGCTCTGGGTTTGTGATAATCACTTTTGGAGTGGGACCTTCCCAATAAAATGAGTTCTTGCCTGCACATGATTTGTGCTTTATAACATCAACTATTTAAATTTAAATAAGATTAAAAATTAAGTAATGACTATGTTTAAGAATTCAACCAAATATAAGTTATTTCATGTAAAGGTGAGATTCATACTTTTTAAAGTAAAAGCTTCATATTTAATTAATATGTTTATAGATTGGCTAAGGGCCTCGGCCATTTGATAAAAGGAGAATAATTTTATAAACAAATTATAAAATGCATTTTGTAACTAGGGTTTAGGGTGATTGGAGATATAATATGTGAGAAGCAATCAGCATTTACCAAAGGAAGGGAAACCAGCATTAAGTCAAATCAAATGTTTTCTTAGCTTACTAATAAATAAATTATATTTAAAAGTTAAATTTGAAAATCAAACTACCAAGCTTGATTACATATTTATCTAAAAATAGGAGTAAAAATTGGGAGTGAGAAGGGAATGAACGTACCGAATTTGTGAACAATATGATGGTTAAATGTAAGGATATTGGGTGTTACATTGGTGTCATTTGAGAGAGTACTCATGGATTTGGCAGCTTCCTTGAACATCTTAATCATTTCCTTAGCATCCCCAACCAAAAGCTTGTATGCATTCCCATCAAGGCCCTGCGCTCTCAACACTTTCTCCACTCTCTTTGGCCTCAACCATAGCCAGTTCAGCAGCTTCCATGTACATAGTAGAACCAATGGCACAAGTATGAGAAAGCACGTTGCAGTTGTGGAAGTTACCCCCATCACTCTCTCTCTGCCAAACACAGAGCTAAGTCAATCGCTAAACTGATTTGAATGGTTTGAGTGGTTGGATTAGTGTATCATCATTACTGCTTTTCATAACATTTATAAATACTTCTATTTTATTTTTATAAAATCGGAAAGATATTGCCTCTATTGCTTTATAATCACTTTCCTTTTCTTGTCGTTTTGTAACTTGGAAGTTAGTGCGTTCACATTGGACTTTTTGACCAAAGTAGGATAAATTTTAAAATAAATTACTTGTAAAAAATAGTTACAGTACGTAAATCACATAATTAAAGGGCGTAACACTGATTCTACATGTGACTTATATTCAAAGAATGCAACTAAGTTTTCTTGCATGTTAAAAAAGCCTATTTAAACGGCAGATATCCTAAAGATAAATATTTATTTATAGAATTTATTATGTATTTAAGAGAAAAAATTATAAAATAAAAAATAAAAGAATTTTTACTTTTATTTAAAATGCATCAGACCTGTTTGATGTTGGATTTCGTGACTCACATCACAGAATCCATATATTATATATGTATCTGCGAAAAAAAAATATAATTAACCAACGCATGCTGAAATTTTTTATTTTCCCGTAACAAGAACCAAACGTGCACTCGAAGACCATTGCTGCTAACCAGCTCAGCTTCTGACAATTCATTCTCATTTTTCAATGCTTTATGGAAGTTTTAACTTTTATTATATTCTCAATAATTTTTACTAACTTTCAATATACTAGTATTTAAAATGCGGTAATAATATATCATTTCGTAGTTATTTATATTGTAAAAATTAAAACTTAAATCTACAATAAAACGTTAATTAACACAGTGTTTTAAGATGATTAATTAACAAATCAATTAATACATATTATTAAAAATTACAAAAAACATTAATAACACTGTCATTTTGAAGAAAATTATAAATTTTTGGGTTCGCTGATATACCTAAAAACTTCTTTTATGCTGAAAAATGAAAAATATTTTTCAAGAATTTTTTTTTATTATTTTGAAGTCAATGCTTATTTACGGTAATAACTGTAGAAAATTTCAAATATAAAATATCATAATATTATATCCACTCTAATTGCAGGCTGAGCTACCACGTTCACGGCATCATATATTATGAAAACTTTTATATAAATCGCTTATAGTATTTAATAATTTTTAAATATTATCTCTCATAATTTTAAATAAAAAATAATTTATATAATTTATATTAATTATCCTTAAGCACATTTAAAAAATATTTTTTAATAAATATAATAAATTATTTTACACGATAAAATTAATTAAATATATATTAGCTAAATTAAAATATATCTCATGTCAAATTAATAATAAAATTTAAATAATTAATGATCAAATTTAAATTATTAAAATTGATTTAATAATAAGGGATAAAAATTAAAATAATTTTATATAATATTTTAAATTTTAAATTTATTTTATTTATTATTATATATAAAAATTAATCATAAAATTGAAAAAAAAAAGATTTTGTATAGGAATTTAAAATAAAACTTATTATATTTAGTAAAATTAATAACGTACTGAATTAAGTGCACCAATCTTATCCAACACTTGGGGAAGAATGAAAATGATCAGCGTACAATCTTGGTTAGTTTGATTGATAAGTAATTTCAACTAACGATTAAATTATTAGTTAAAAAAATTGTTAAAATATTTTAATTTTATTTATAAAATAGTTTATTTTAATAGTTATTAATATTTTTTATATGATTATTATCATTTTTAAAAAAGTTATTTTAAATAATTTTTATATTTTTTAGTTTTTAGCTAAAATATATTTTTCATTTTGATTTTTATAATCTAATTATTTATTTATTTATTTTTATTAGTTTAATATTATTTAATTTTTTATATAATATTATTAATTTTAAAATATTTATTTTTATATTATCATAAAATATATTTTAAATTATTATTTTTATATATAATATTTATTTTAATTATTATATTATATTATTTTATTTTATTAATAAATACTGAATTGTTTGATAAAAATTAAAATTAAAAACAATTATTTTACAAAAATTTCATTTAAATTTTATTTATAAAAAATAATAAAATAAATATTTTTATTTTTAAAAAATAAATTTTATTTAATTAAATTTTAATATATTTTTTTAAAAATATATCATATTTATTATATTTTAATTTATTATTTAAATATTTTTATATTTATTAATTACTTTTATTAGATACTTATAATTTAATGTTAATTTATTAATTTTTATTTTTCAATTATTAATTTTCAGTTTTTATCTTATAATTTTTACTTCAATTAATTTTATCAAACAGATCTTATGATAGTTTTCTTGCGAGGTGTACAGGCCTGCATGGCGCCTTTTGTTGGTGAATCATGAAAGAAATCCATTTTTTAAAGAAGGAGTAATATTTTAAGCAGTAATGTCTAACGTGTAAGTTTATTTTTCTTTATTGTCTTCTTCTCTTTATTACTATTTTACCATTTTATACTTTTTTTATATACATTACATATATTTTTTTTATATACTTCCGCACTTTACATACTATAATCACATTATTTTAAAATACTATTTGTAATTAATTTATTTTTTTGATCAAAAAGCCGTCCTCATTGTTGACCTTGGCTGTGATTGTAGATGTGGGCGAAAGATTCCTCGAAAATTATCTTGAGGTTAAATTTTTTTTTTTAATTTATTCTTCTCATTTGAAAATTTTGCAATTTTTGATTTTTATATTTTAATCAATTAATTAAAATTTTATATTTTTAAATTTAATACAATAAAAATCTTTCCCTTTTAATAAATTAAAATTAATTTATAAATCTAAAATTACAAAATTCTTTATTTTTTAGTTTGAAAATTGTATATTTTTATTTTTAAATTTAGTAATTTCTTCTTTAAAATTCTTAAACTATTTTTTATCTAATTTTTTGAGAAATTTATGATGAAATTAAAATATAAGTAGTTTTAAAATTTTAAAATAAAAATGTGATAAAATTTAAATAATTTATAAATATAATATTACTATTTGAATAAAATATATTTTTAATGATATTTGATATTTTACTTCATAAATTCTATAAAAAGATAATTTAATTAGTTTAATTTACAAAAATTTTATGAAAAGTTAAAAGGTAAAATTTTAAGTAAAAATAAATTTGATAAAAAATTAAAAATATTTAATTAATTTTAAAAATAAAAATTAAATGTAGTCAAAACTATAATATTAAAAATACAATTTAGACAAAAGCTAGCTTGTGGGACCCATGTCGTTGCTTTTCCGGATGGTCTACTCAGTGTACCTTGCGTATTCGCCAAGTGAAATGATTTGAGATCAATAATGTGTCTCCCCGAATAAGTTTGCCTCCAACATTCCCCTATGGGATTGGATTTGGATGGAAAAGATATAAATGAAAAAAAAAAAAAAAGAAAGATAGATATAATAAAATAATATAAAAAGTATATAAAAAAGTGAATAAGAAAACATTAAAATTGATTATTTGAGATTTCATCTAAAGACATAAATTCAAGAGTTGGAAATGCATGTTTAAGCTCAGAGATTTTTCTGTATAATTTTTTATCTAGTTGGGTTAGGATCAGTAACAAAAAAAGTTCATTTAAATGTAAATTCTTCTATTTGATCTTTCTAACTAGAATTAAATGGATGTGTATATATAGTTTAATGATGATGGAAAGGTAAGAAAGAGTAAAAAATAAAATTTCACATTCTTTCGGAAACCTTCGTAAGAAAAAATAAAATAAATAAAAAACATATATATATTTCACATTATTGTTGAATTGAATCAATAAAACATATTAAAATAATTTTATTATTATTTATAATTTTTTAAAAATAATTATTTAAATTTTAAATATATATATATATAAAGAATTATATTATTATAATAGTAAAATTTATATTAAATTTTTATAATTGTTACAGTTTTTTTAAATAATTAATATAAAACTTTGATTAATAGTCATTTTTATTCAACCATTTTTTTATTTAAAATTTTATATCTTTTCATTTTGTTATAAATTTATTTATTTAAATTTTTTTATATAATATTATTATTATTTTTAATGTAAAATTTATCAATCAATCAATTTTTCATTCATATTTATTATAACAATTGTTTCTATGTGTATGACCTCCTTTTGCATAATATGTTTTATTTTAAATAACAAATTTTTTTCACAAAAAATTGACATATTATTGATAATTAATTCTCTTTTATTTTTTTATTTTTTTTAATCAAAACTTTAAGCTTTAATATCATTTGTTCGACAATAGAAAATATTCACTAAAGATAAAAAAAAAATACTAAAAATTCTTCACATTTTGTTCATCAACCATATCCACTAAAACCACTTCATAAATGTGATCTATAGATTAATGGTGTTGAGTAATAGAAGATATCTATCCAAGATAGAAAAGAGTAAAAAAAAATTTTACATTCATTGTCATCATAAACATTTATTAGAAGAAGAAAAATAATAAAAAAAATATACAAATTTAACATGATTCACCATCATCATCTTATATCCATGAAAGATTTCAAAATAATATTATTACCACTTATAAATTTTACATAAAAAGTTTGAGAACTTTTTTTATAATACACAATTATTTAAATTTTAAATATATAAAAAAGATTATATTATTATAATAATAAAATTTATATAAAATCTTGATATTTATAATATTGAAACTTAGATAAATAATTATTCTAACCCATCAAATAAATTAGTACATAGATCGATTTATTTTTTAAAAAAATTATATAACTTGCTACATTTTACTACTTTTATCTTATTTTTTTTATTTTATTTGTTAAATATTTTAATATACTCTGTTAATTAAACAAGTTAATTTATTAACTTACTATTTAAAACAAGTTAATAGCATACTAATAATTTCATATCAACCAATCTAGTCCATCTCTAATAATAATTTGTAGATTTAACATATATATAAGTTAGGTTAACTTATATATTACCTTCTAATAAAATGTTTTATATGTGATACTTTGATGTACATATAAATACATACAAGTAAAAGAATGAATCAAAGTTAGATATTTTAAATATTGGAAAGAGAAGACAGTCATGAAAAAGTTTGAATGTATCAATTCTACTTCCATTATATCCTTGAAGAATTTTTGTTTCTCGTTGGTTTTCACATGAGGATATGCTATTTATATTTATTTTTTCTCTTTCTTTTTTTATTAAAATGAAGATGATAATTTGATTTGCAAATAGCAGGACTTACACAAGTGGGATTAATATCCACAAGCAATAAACAAGGAAGTTGGCGTGCAGAGTTCTCAATTCAACACCTATCACCATCTCATTGTTTTCTTCAAAGGATACCATTTATCTCAATATGTCTTCCTTTTAATTTTTTTATGATATGCTTAAAATATTTACATCTTCTATTTTAATCAGTATAAAATTAACCAAAAATATTATGATACAATATTAGAACTAAAATAATATCTTGGGAGTTGTACAATAAATTTATTTGGCTCAACCCAATTCAGTTATGTAGATTGAAATAATGATAGTGTATAAAGCTAAAAAATATAATAATGCTTAATTTTGAATGATGTGTTAAATAGAAAAGAATATAATGTAAAAATAAATAAAAGTAAAAAATTGAATACAAATAAAAAAAACAAGTTATTTGAATAGATAGAGATGAAAGATGATTTTTTTATTAGAATAAATAAAAAATTATAAAAAATAAAGTATAAATTTTATTTATATAAATTAAAAATTAATTTAAATTAAAAAATTAATTTAAATTAAAAAATTAATTTAAATTAAAAAATTAATTTTTATTATATTAATATTATAATTTTATATTTTAAAAAAATTAACAATTAAAACATTAAAGTTAAAAAAATCATCCCTTAATTTCTTCTTCATTATAAAAGTATAGATATATGAAAAAATAATTTTTTTTCTTCATACTAGATAAATTTATTTAAATAAAAGAATATATTTTATTTTATTTTTTTATCCTTCTAATTTATTTTTTTAAAATATTTCATCCAAATAAAATATAAATATTATAGATTAGGGTTAATTTTTTAAAAAAATTATTAACGTTTAAGTAGTTAAACAAATCTATTGTATAGATTTATTCTATGAAGTGATTGATCCACTTTAATTAATATTACTATAATTGAATAAACTTATTCAATCCAACCAATCTCTTTATCATGAATTAGAGTCAAAGCCAACCTTTAACCAATAAGTTCACCTATAAAAAAATTTCACTAAATCCTCTAGATTAAAAAAATTTATAAGCTCAAAATCTTTAAATTTAATTTTTAAGTTTTATTTATTTGTAAAAAAAATTTCATCTTAAATTTTTCTTTCTTTAATTTTTTTATTTAATTTTATTGTCTTTAAATTTTTTTATTTTTATATAAATTTATTTTTCTCTTTACTTTCCTTCCCTCTTTAACTAAATTAAGGATAAAAAAATAAAAAATTTAGAAATTTTAAAAAAAGAGAAGAAAAAAAAATTGAAGAATTTTTTTTAAAAAATAAAAAATATTTAAACAAAGATTAAAAATATCTAGATAAAAATAAATAAATTTAAGGATGCTATTTAGATAGATAAAAAAAAAAATTGAAGAAAAGTTGAAAGAGTGAGTAAGAAAGAAATGAGACAGGACTAGCATTTAAGAGATAGAAGAAAAATTTAGAGAAAGAGAGATATAAAATATTTAGACAGAATATAAAAAAAAATTTGACAAAAAAAATTGAGAGAGAAAGAAAAATTAAAAAGGGAAAAAATAAATTCTAAAGATAAATAAATAAAATATTTAAAAAGATAAAAACAAAAAAAATTAATTTAACAATATTTTGGAAAAATAAAAGTAATTAAATAGAAAATTTAAAGAGAACAAGAAATAAATGAGATAGAAAGAAATTTTTAAAAAAATAGAGATGAAAAATACTTAAATAAAAATTTAAAAAGATAGAAAATTTAAAAAGAGAAAGAGAATTTTTAAAAAGATAAAATCTAAAGATAGAGAAATAATATTTAAATAAAGAAAATACCTATAAGAATTTTTTAAAATTTTTTAAAATTTTTAAAGAATATTTTTATAAAAAATTATATTATTTAACTCTTGAATAAATTCTCATTCAATTCACTAAAGTTTATGACAATATGGGTTACGAAAGACTTACTTCTAAACAGATTATAAAATAAAAGGATCAAATATAAAGATCAAGTAGATTTATTCACAAATTAACCTATATCTAGTCTATTTAACTTTAAAATAATAAAATTATAAAATTTAAGATTTAAAAAAATCTTATTTATAAATAAACTATAAAATAAAAAACCAAAATATAAGACCGCATAGCTGTAATTATCTTTCACCAAATAACAGTGTAAAATATATGAGCAATTGAAATATCTTTCGAATATTATTGCTTCTTCTATTTTTCTTATTTATAACTTACGAGTTGAATCACTATTAAAAAAAAGTACATTTGTTAATGGTTTGTGTAAGAAAATTTGAATTTGTGTATGTTAGCAACAATATTTTATTATTTTTTTAATTTTATATTATAATATATCATATTTTTTAATATAGATAAAATATAATACTTTTTAAAAATATTATTAAAATTAATAAAAAAACATTTTTATAATATTTTTGAAATACTAAAAATAATATTTTACAACATAAATTAAATGTAATATTACTAAAATTAATAAATAATTTTTTAATTTTTTGTAATCTTTTAAAATGTTAAACTTTTTCAAATGTTATAAGGTCAGAAAGTTAAGCATTTTGAATAAGTGATTTATTTATTTTACGTTTTCTCTTCTTTTGAAACATAATTGTAAAAGAACCGTGCTAATTAAGCAATACTCCGAAATTATTGCACGGCTTTTTTTTTAATATTAAAAAATTGTTAGGGGCTTGTCCTTTGTCACCTAGAAATTAGAAATTGTTCAGATTTTAGTGTAAAGTGTATTTGTCTGTAATCAAAAGGATTGTAGGAAACTTCGATGTGGCCCACGGATATAGCAAGAAGAAAGGGTAAAGAATATGGATGCTTCACGTTGTTGCGTTTCTTTTAAGACATGATTTTGACTTAATTGTCTTTTAATCGTAATACTTTAACCTATACATCATTCTTTTGTTTCTAACTTTAATTATACTTTGGGTGTTTGTTTTTTAATTATAAAATTAGTTTTTACATATTTTAACAAAAATATATATTTAAAATTAATTTATATTACATATTTTTAAAATATTTAATAATTTACAATTAATTGTATCAAAAATAATTTTATTAATTATATATTACTTAGTTTTTATAATTTTTAAGGGTTAAAATTATTTTTTATTTTATAATTTTTTAATAATAAAAAATATAATATAACATATTGTATGAATTGATGAAAATGTATAAAAATATTAACAATATATTAATGTATTGGACGCCTTTTTTTTAATATAAAAAATTGCTAGGCATTGGCCTCTGTTACCTAGAAATTAGGTATTTTTCAGATTTTAGTTGAAGTGTGTTTGTCTGTATATATTATTTTGTTGTTTCTAACTTTAATTATATTTAGTCTTTGCAATGTTTTAAAGGTTAAAATTACTTTCTTATTTCATACCTTTTCTATTAATTAAGAAAAATATAATATAATATATTGTATAAATTAATGAAAAATATACAAATATTAAAATAAAAACGTTGATATTTATTTTTATTTAATTATTTTATATATTTTTTCTTCACCGATCAATATAAATAATTAATGTTAAATTAGACTGTTATTACAATTGTATATAAATTTGTAAAAGAAAATTTAAAGTGATGTAATTTTTGTTTGAAAACTTTTTTTCCAAATAAAAATTTATAGTAAAAATTAATACAAAATATTCTAATGCAATGTAAAAATTATAATTTATTCTATTAGCTCAAATATAAATTTAGAGGAAAAATCAATTATTCTCTAGAATTTGCAAAATATGTTAGCACAGATTTTAAATCATGTTATTAATTTTAAATCTGATTTTAGAGGTTTTCAACGCTCACCAATACATGTTAATTATTCAAGTTTTTAATTTTTTTATGAGTTATATTTTGATACATTACTTTATTTTATTTTTACTCTAATAGTATAATTTTAAAATATTTTTAAATAGAACATCTCAAAATATTCCATATTTTATTTCTCATCAACATTTATTTTTCAAAAATTTAAATTATTAATTTTTTATTTTAATTGTGATATTAAAAAATAAAAAATAATATACTGAAACTATAAAAATCTGCCATAAAATTTAATACATACATATATAAACCAGATTTTTTCTATTTCTTTTTGTTAATTTTGTATTTGATTAGTTTTATTTTATTTTTATATTATTTATTTAGTTTTATCTTCTGTCTTATTTATTTTAATTTGTTACACATTTTCCATTACTTCATTTCAGAATAAGTTGTAAATACTTTAATCTTTTATCTGGGAATAGTTAATTTTATATATATATATATATATATATATATATGATTAAATTAAAAAGATTATCTATAAGAATCAAATTAAATTACGACATATATAAAAAATAAATTTATATTTAATTTAAAATATAATATAACTGGATAAATAATGTTTGACAATTATGAATTACTGAAAATTACCACCAAAAATATGCTGGAATTGCTGCTCTTGTAGAAATGTCCAGTCAAAAACTGCCAAAAGAGGCAAACATGTCTTGTGTTGAGTTCCCTAAGGCAGTACATTCACATTCTGATGTGTTGTTGGGTTTGGACCAAATCAGTGTTTTTCGTTAATCCATAAAGACAAGAATATGGATTGATGGGTTGTAAGTTTAGGACATTTACTTTTTTGGATTAGCTTGGATTTAGTTTTATTTTGGGTTTTAATAAAATTATAAGAGTGAGCTGAAAGTGAGACAGTTAGATTGGGCCTTTGTGTCTTTTCTCATGAATCCTTGCGGGTTGCTTTGTTTGGAGCTGAATAAAACGACAATAAAATGGAAAGAGTGGGATTAAACAAACACTATGTTATTTATTTGTTTCCTTTTAACGTTACGTTGCATCTTGAAATATATTAGTGTTTAATAATAATAAAAAACATGAATTTATATTTTTCTTGTAAATATCATGTTAAAAAAGAAAATTTATTTAAAAAATTTTACGTAAAGAATAGGAGGTTGTATAACAAGAAATAGAAATAAATATTTTAAGTGATAAGCTTTTTGATTTGTAATTAATTTGTTATAGATTATATTAGAATGTGATATTAATTTATAAGTTATTTGTTTTAAATTATTAATAAATTAAATTAAAATTTTAGATTAATTTAAAATTTAATTAGAATTTATATTTAGTTTTTTTATTAGATTTTTTTCTCCTAATTTAGATCAACTAGGTTTTATATATAATAACATGTAGAAATTTTGTGCAAGAGAAGTTTTGATGAATAATAATACTTCTCTCTGGGGATTTTTATTTTCGTATGAGTTGATTCTCTTGATTCTTGAGCAAAAAACTATCATTGGTAACGTTTGTTCTTTCGGTAGGTTGTGGTAAATGTTTCATTCCTCTTTGATCACTTTGATGCTCTCCGACAAGTTGTGATTTGTATCAACATTCTTTACTTTATCATATTCTGATTTTTAAGATGTTCCAATTAATGTTTCCGCATTTTAATTCATTCACATAGGATGAATAATATCATTTGACATCAAAGTTTTGGCTCTTCAAATCAGGTGTTATCTATCTTTTTTTTTATTTTAATTGTATCTTTCTTATTTTCCATTATCCTTTTTTATTTTCGTTCATCTTTTATTTATCCTTTTTCTTTTCTATCATCTACAATATAAATTGTCTTTGAAAAAAATATAATTATATCTTTGTCTCTTACAACATTAAAGTTCCTATTTACCAAGTATTGCATAGACAAGTAAAATAAAAACAAAAAAAAGCAAAAAATATAATGACAAAAATTCAAGTTAAAAAAAGTTTAAGATAATTTGATATTAAACAAAAAAGTTTTCAATCTTAGTGCATTATAATATTTGAGTTATTGATTTAAGATATCCTAATTCTTTATTTCTTTAACTAATACTCCTTACTTTATTCATTTTCTGTATCCATGATTCTTTCATTATTTGTTAAGAAATCAATTTGTGAATTTTTTGGGTTTAAGATCTTATAAGGAGGATCAAGAGGTAAAACAGAAAAGTTGGTGAGTGCATTATACAAAAAGACAATTTGAATGTAAACACGAGTGAAGAGTGTTAATACTGAAGGTAAACATTAAGAGAGTGATTGATGAAGTTTTATTATACTAATTTATTCATTTTGTTCAATTTGCAGCATGTTAATATGATTGGTGAATTTCGTCAAAATGAAACAGATATGAAAATATTTATAAAATTTGTTCAATATCAATTCTAAAAGTTGAACAAGAGGTTGAATGATGGAAGGTTGGTCGAGTATGAGGTCTCAGGTTTCTCATTGAAGTAATCATCAAAGATTACTTCACCTTGATGAAGAAGCAGAGTTGGAGGAGAACTTAGAATCAGAAGGTGAAAGTTTAAGAGAAAGAACAGTATTAAGAAGAAAATGATAGCAACGTAAAGAGTATTAAATTAGTTGTTCCACCATTATAAGGAAAGAACGAACTTGAAACTTATCTTGAATGGGAGAGAAAGGTGGAACATATGTTTGATTGTCATAATACTTAGAGAAGAAAAATGCAAAACTAGCCACTATATGTTTTAATGATTATGTTAATGTTTGGTAGAATCAGTTTGTGCTTAATAAAAAAAGCTATGGAGAGAGCCTTATCCAAATGTGGGAAGAGGTGAAGGTATCCATGAGAAGAAGATTTGTGCCAAGTCACTATCATAGAGATTTGCACTGAAAATTGTATAGTCTTACTCAACGTGTTATAGGTGTTGAAGATTATTACAAGGAAATGGAAATTGCCATGATAAGAGCTAGTGTTGAGGAGGACAAAGAAGCCGCTATAGCAAGATTCATTGGAGGGTTTAAAAAAAAGATAATTGATGTGGTGGAGCTACAATATTATGTGGAGATGGAGGAATTGTTTCATAAAACTATTTAAGTGGAAAGATAACTCAAATCTAGAAGCAGTCATATATGTTTCTAGTTCATCATAAAAGTCTAATTGGTCCAATAAGAAGGAAGGTCCTAAACCAAAAAAGGAACCTAGGGGAAGTCAGCAGTGTCTATTTCCAAAGGTAAATCCAAAACTAAATCCTCTTACAAGTTGACAATCGATGTCATGGTCAAGTCAAAATAAAATAAAAATAAATAAAAAATACAGTACAAGGCACAACCTTAGTCTTCTCTCAAGGATATTGAAAAAAAAATTGGTTGAATTCAAAATTAGAGAAATGGGGGTTTGTATTTTATTTTTGATAAAAGAAAAATAAAAATTTATTAAAAATAAATTAACTCTTTAGTTCAATTCATAAGCGGGATTATCATGGGTTCAAAAAAATATTTTTGAAAATAATTTCAATTCTTGTTTGATTTTAATTCAATCATGCAAAAACCAATTGAACCTATGATTTTATACTAGGATAACACGAAGAATTTAAATTAATTTATGTTCAGATAAATAAGCATCATTTGAGGTCCCCAGATCAATTCTAAAAAACCAAGTCACTAAACCCTATAGGAAAGCCTTAATTTTTATTTTGTTTGAATTGAATCATGTAACCACCAATTAAACTCATGATTTCCTACTAGAATAACACCTAACCATCAATTAAACTCATGATTTTTTACTAGAATAACACCTAGAATTTGAATTAATTCATGTTCAGACAATTAAGCGTTATCCAAAGTTCTTAAATTAATTCCTAAGAATCGAAATGACCAAATCTTATAGGAAACCCGATAATCCTTTTTAATTTTTGCATAAAAGATAGAGTATTAACCAAACCATAATTTTAGAATGGCAACATTCAAGATAATTAAGTATCAAATTTTACAATTACAAACAACAAATGAAATTAATTGAAAGGAAACTAGAAGAAATCAAAACAGAAATATAATTTAAGAACAAAACTTCAAATCTCTTATTTATAGAATTAAAATTAGTGAGCCAACCAAAAAAATTATCCTTTCATGAGGATTTTTATGAAAACAATAACAAGAAGAAGAATAAAAATTGAAACTTTATAGAGAATTTGGAATAAGTTTTAGCGTGTCTACAATGTGTTAGAGTTTTCCCTTTTATAGACCAAGTTTTCTTATTTAAATTAAAAATTTAAAATTTAAGATCAATATAAAAGCTGATCAATTATTTTAAATTTAAAATAAAATTCTTCTCAAATTGATTCTCTTGTCCTTTCAGGTTTGCAATTGAATTCTTTATTTACTCTATCGTCTGAATTCAAATTATGTACAAAATATAGGTCCTTGTTTGACACCTTTGTTTGAGAATTTTTTTGAGCATGTTGACGGCTGAATTAGGGTTTTTGCTCTGAAAAAAAAAGTTGTAGACAATTCTATACTTGAGCTATAGAAATTGAGCTCATCTAAAAATAACTTTTGTAGTCTTAGATATGTCTGTTTTACTGGAACATGTCTTAACTATCTTGACAGAAAGTTTGAGTCACAGTTTGGCCAAAATAATTTTATGGTCCATTATGGCTAGGATACATATGCATACATATGACTTTAGAATTTTGTCTTAGCTTTCTAATGCCTCTGGAATCACCTCAATCTCAATTTTATTTTCCAAGATATGACTTGTACAATGAACAAATATCAAGATTCATGAAAATCCAAAAATTAACCAATTTTATCACTTAAGCCTAATAACAAAAAGACCACTCAAAATGATAAAATTAGACATGATTAAAACCCAATTAATCCCAACATATAATAAAAATAAGTTTGCAAAAATCCATTCATCACAAGTCAAGTCACATTCGTTACTTTAAGTGTTAATATCTTGGGCACATTGCTTCTCAATGTCCAAATCAAAGGATCATGACCATTCTTGACAATGGAAAAATGGAGAGTGTGAGTTCGAAGAAAGAATAAATATCGAAGTTGGAGAATTGTAGTGATGTGGATGTAGTAGAACCTGTGCATGGAGGCATCTTGGTCATAAGACGTGCATTGAATATCCAACCAAAAGATTAAAGAGAGTTAGAGCAAAGGAAACATATCTTTTATACTTGTTGTCATGTGAACAACAAGGTATATAGTATGATTATAGATAATGACAGTTGCAACAACGTTGTTAGTACTTTGCTAGTAGAGAAATTAAACTTTCCTATTAAGAAACATCCTAATCCTTATAAGTTACAATGGATGAATGATTGTGGGGATGTGAATGTTAGTAAGCTAGTCTTGGTATCCTTTTCTATAGGTAAATATAAGGATGTTGTGTTGTGTAACGTTGCCCCTATGTATGCAGGTTACTTATTGTGAATACTTAATTATGTCCAAGATTAAAATATTGTTTAATTAATCAAATTTAGCAAATAAAAATAAAAAATAATAATAAAATAAATAAAGAAATTGAAAAATAAAAATAATAATAGCAAAAAGAAAACAGAAGAAAAGAAGAAAATATAAACAAATAAAAATAAAAGGATGAAAAAAATAATAATAATAGCAGAAAAAAAAGAAGGGAAAAATAAGAAATAAAAGAAAAAACCGTTTCAAAAGTTAGTTGGGGGCGGTTAGAAATTTGGCTGAAGACAGTTACCTTAAATTTGACCTATAAATAAGAGGAGAAGCAAATTTAGTGAGGGAGCTTTTTTCATTTAAAATTTTTTTGGAAGTCTTCCCTCTCATCCTAATGGTAGGTGCATCGTAGCAAGGAACTGCCTTAGATTCTCTAATTCCAAGAGCTTCCTTGGGATTTGGAGGCTTCTCTCTGCTGCTTCAAAGCAAGTTTGGAGTTTCCCTCTACTTCTCTCACTTATTGGTTCTCTTATCGCCATAAACATTGCAAGAACTCGTCACACCTATAGTTTCTCAACCTCTTCCAGGTTCATTTAGCTTATGCATATTGCCTCAATCTGAATATATATTGTTGGAATTAGAATGAATCTTAAATAAGGATGAGCCTTTTCTTTTTGTTCGATTCATTGAAATATTTTATTTGGTTCATGCATTATCAGTGGAATAATAAGTGATTCAGGTAGCTTAGATTCAAATTTGTTTTCCTAAAACCTGATTCTAGTCTATTAAATGCATTAGAAAATCTCCTATTCCTCTACACTAATTCTTGGTAAAACTGATTTGCATGGATACTAATTGATTTCTAATAGTCATATATTGATTTAGATGTTTTTTTCCAATGGTCAAGTCTCACAAGAAAAAATAGTATCTACGCCTAATAAAATCAGGTCCCTATCCGTAAGAAATTATGGCCAGAAACAATAGCCTAGTGAATGATTTCAAATCTGTCATATTAGTAAGCACAATATTAGACTCTGTATTTTACTGTTCCTAGGCCAAATAAGAGGTGGACCTATCTGAAGAAGCTTAGGAAGGAGAGCTGCAGATCTTCCTTAACCCATTGTGCCATGCAGATTTACATAACCATGTAGATTAGTGCTCCTGATGTTGAGACACTAATCTAGTCATAGGAATGATCCTAATAGGTTTGGAGGAGGTGTGTTTTAGTATTGATGAAACTAAGGGACATAGTGTTTCAACTCTTATTGCATCCACAGACTTTGACCAAAATAGTAGGAAGTGTATGGATCAATAAACTCCTTATCCTTAAAGCTTAGGTTTAGAAATCATCAAAGTTAAAGACTAAGTAGATCAGGTGCTAATGTTAAACATCAAAGTACCAATGAAACTGTACTAATTTAGCCAAGAGGGAGGGGGCACCAACAAACCTCAAGTTATACCAAGTCAGGCAGTAGCTTCGTTTTCGGTTAAATGAGCGGCAAATTAGAAAGCCAAGCAAACTCTTTGGTAGAGTAGTTGTTAAGCCATAATCAACTGATTAGAGTTAATATGGTTGAGTCATTGTAAGGAATCTAACAAGGAGACCTGAGTTCAGAAGGTTGGCAATGACCTAGACCTCCATAGGAAGAGCCGAATCAACATAAGATGGAATTGACTCATTAGGATGAGTACCTGGGAATTCTGTGAGGCAAATAAAGAGGTACAGGGCACACAAATCCTAAGGCAGAAAATTTAGTGAGCACCCAAGCCATACCCCCTATTTAAGTCGTAGCCACCATATTGGTTTTTTATGTTTGCGTCACAACATGGATACATAGCCAGAAGTCACTTAGGATAACTCCCGTATAACTCAGTCCTCCCTTGCTATCACCAATGGTCTACCATGAGATCTTTTCATATGCTTGATGAAGCTACTACATTAAAATGATGGATGAGAGAACCTATGAGAAATCTAAAACCAAAAGATCGGTCTAGCACAAGCTATATGTACGAAGACCTGATGAGTTGGTGAAGGAGCAATTTGATGCTCCAGGCACCTATGATGCATAGTAAAACCAATCAGAAATCCTGAAACTGAAAAAAGTCTACATAATTCTACAGGATTACCCACCAATATAGGTCCCATTTTGGTCAAGGAACATGAGAGTGGATCAACCAAAGGTCGTTTCTACTGACGTTTTGTTGAAACAAATCAATTCCCTGTGACATACCAACTTACAATCATTCCTAAAATTAAAATTCAATCGGATGAAGGCACCCATGATGCATAGTTAAACTAGTCTCTTCTAACTGATCTCAAAAAGATCCAATTCTGTAGTCATTGATATTGCCAAAATGCTTTGGTGAACTAGAGTTTGATATGCCAAGCTTAGATAAAGTCCTATGCTACTCATTAGAAGGATGAAGCTTTCAAACAGACGACTTTGCAGCTGCAATGCTTCCATTAGGGGGTAAAGTTAATTGGGATGAATAAGTCAAAGTTGGAAGCCCAACTTAGTGGTCCGCTTGTTGCCCACAAATGCTAAGCCCCTGGTTTGATTCCCGTAAGTGGCTGTTTATTTTAAATGCCCTCACATACCAGGTTTTGAATACTAGGGAGTGGACCGCAGATTCTTTATTGGCCAGCCCTTCTTCAAGAGGGCCACTGCCTTCAAGAGGGCCACTTCCTAATTCAACTGGTTTCCTTTTAGTACTAGTAAGTTGCCAAATTCTTGAATAAAACAAATAATACCCACCAATCTATCTAATTAACATAAAATCTTCTATTTGTTTTTTTTCTTTCAAATAATTAATTTTTTATTTTTGGATCAAGCCCAATTCCTTTTAATTTAAAATCAAGTACATTTTTTATTTTATTTTGGATCAAGCCTAATTTTCTTTTTTTAATTTGAAATCAAGTCATTTTTTTTAGTTAATTTGGGTCAAATTCAATTCTCTTTTTTTTTTGGGTCGAGCCCAATTCTTTTTTTAATTTAAAATCAAGTCCATTTTTTTTTATTTTGGATCAAGTCCAATTTTCTTTTTTTATTTGAAATCAAGTCTATTTTTTAATATGGGTCAAGCCCAACTTCTTTTTTTTTGGGTCAAGCCCAATTTCCTTTTTAATTTGAAATCAAATCTATTTTTTTTTAATCTGGATCAAACCTATTTCTCCTCTAATTTGGGCCAAACACAACTTATTCATTTCAAACTTACTCAATCTTTTTTAATACTAGTTTTTTTTAAGGAAAGAAGATAATAAAAAAGAAAAAAAGAAAAAATGAGATAATAAAGAATTAAAATTCAAAAAATATATTTTATCCTTAATTTCACGCAATGAGCTTTAAGTGCAAACTGATAGCATACCGTACTACCGTACTATTCGACATTTAGAATGCAATCCTCGTTTACCTTAGACTCTGTGTATAAGTGGATCTGAAAAATCATCTAAAATTTCTTTTCATACCAAATTCAAACAAATAATTTTCAAAATACATTTTTAAACGTTTAGTCTCACACGATGAACTCTAGATACGAACTGATAGGATACCCTACTGTTGGATATTTAGAAACCATGTGGATCCTAATGCATCCCTTGTTATCCTCGGATCCTGTGCATACGTGGACTAAAGAATTTTTCAAATATTTTCAAAACACTTTCAAAATAAATCAATTGTTTTGAAGGTTAAATCTTCAACCAAAACTACGTATCCTTGAGTTTTCCATTGCACCAGGGAATACGTAGGAGCAGGATCAAGTCTTGTCAAACTATTTTCGACCAACTTATTTATTTCTATTCTATTTAAAGGGATCAAATAATTTTCGAAAATATCAAAATCATACTCATTAAGGATACCGTTCTTCGAAACGGGCGAGTAGGGTGCCTAATACCTTCCCTACTCGTAACCGACTCTCGAACCTAAAACTCATCCTCAAGTTAGGATTTTTGCAAATATTTTTCCTTAAAATAAAATTTGGTGGCGGCTCCATAACAAAATCAAAATTCTTTCTAAAATTTTTTGCGAGTTCGTCATTTCGTTGTAATTACGGTTACAACACTTATTGTTGATATCCTTGGCAACATGATAAGAATGTTACACATAATGGATTTAAAAATAGATATTCTCTTATAATGGATAATCGAACAATTATATTGACTCCATTAAGGTTTATTGAGACTTTTTATGACCCAATGAGAATTTTAAAAAAATGTAAAAAGAAAGAAAAAAAATTAAAAAAATTAAGAAAGAGAAAAGAGAGAAGAAATTGAGAATGAAAAGAAAAAAAAAAGAAAAGAAAAGAAAGCATTTCAAGATCTCATCAAAGAAATTTAAGAAAAGGAATATGTTGATCCAAATTTAAATTCAATATGAATTAATTTATATAATCATATTATTGAGGATCTTAATTGATAAGATTTATGTTTATAATTGATTTGTTATAAATTACATTAGGAGTTGATATTAATTTACAAGTTATTTATTTTAAATTACTTGTAAATCAAATTAAGGTTTTAGATTGATTTGTAATTTAATTAGAATTTTATATTTGTTTCTTTTTTTATTATTAAATTTTTTCCTAATTTAGATCAATTATATTTTTTATATAATAGGAATTAGGAATTTTGTATAAAAGAAGTTTTGATAAGTAATAATACTTTTCTTTCAAAGTTTTTATATGTGAGTTAATTTTTTTCATTTTTGAACAAAGAATTACCTTAGATAATATAGATTCTTCCTATATGTTACATTATAAATATCATGTTCCTATTCGATAATTTTAGTACTCTCCAACAAACCATGATTTCTATCGGATTCCTTTACCTATCTTATTATATTTTCAAAATATTTTAATTAATATTTTTGTATTTTAATTTATTCACGTAAGATGAATTATATTAATATAAATATAAAATTAAAAATAAAAATATCATGTACTAGCATTATTTTTATTACGTTATTAAGGTTATTATTAGTTATAATTATTATAAGTTAATTTATAAATTAATTTTTCAATTTATATATATATATATTATAAATTTATTCTTAACTTTTAAAATTATACAAATTAATTTGTCTATAAAATTGAATTTGCAAGACAAAAAATAATTTGTAATAACATAAATTTTTTCTTTATTCTAATTATTATTATTTGTTTTAGTTATTATCATTATTTAATGTTTTTGTTATTATTATATGTGTTAAATATATTATAATAATAATAATAATTTTAAAAATATTTATGTTAAGTTCTTTTTTAAAGGAATAGAAATAAAAATATATATTTTTAGTTAAAATAAATAAATAAAAGAAATTTTTTATAAAATTTAATTTTAACCGGATGTGTTAGACCCTCTACTACTTGTTCATGGTATAATAGTATTAAGTTCTTTTAAAAATTATTATGTGTATTTTAATTTTAAAAAAAATTATACTTATAAAAAATTAAAAATTAGAGTAGTTTTATTAAAAAAATTTAAGTTTAAATTTTATATTTTTTACATTATATAAAATAATATTTATAATTTTTTTAAATTAATATAAAATTAATCAATAAATTCTTATAATTTAAATCATAATAAAAATAATATTCATTTCACAATCATTCATCAGCTGTTACATAAATTAGAAAAAATATTTTATTTTTTAAAAGAAAGTTTAAATTGACATATACTCCTACACAACAAATCCTTATAGTTTAAATAATAGAAAGTTAGTATCTACTGCTTCATTAAAACTTTGATCGTATTTAAAGTTTTTTTTAAATGCATCTAATAAACTTTTTTATAATTTTAAAATTTTTGAAAAATAAATATTTTTTTTAAAAAAGATTAGTTTTAATATCAACATAAATAAAACCATTTATCATATATAGTTTAAATTAATATAAATTTTTTCAATACTGTCTTATTATCTAAATATTATGAATTAATATATATTAATTATTATGTGAAATAAAAACCAATTTAAGGAACATTAATTTTTATAAATACAGAACCACACATAATAATAATAATAATAATAATAATAATAATAATAATAATAATAATAATAATAATAATAATAATAATAATAATAATAATAATAATAATAATATAAAAATAAAATCGAAACCCCCTAATAACAATGGAAAGAAAAACATTTCTTAAAAAAAAAATTCCACCACTGACCCAACCATGATCCAGAGATGGAAATGCAATATTGTCATCGGCCAAAGAAAAGAAAAAATGCTGTTCGTAGATTTTATTTGGAATCTGTTAAATGGAAAGAAAGAAAAAATTAAAAAAATGATAATAAGGTTCTAAGAACAAAATCCCTACTCTCAATATCTTTTATTCTATTTTTCTAATTTTATTAAAACAAATTAAAATAAAAAAAATAAGGAGGCTAAGTTACCCTTACCAAGGCCAATGATGAGAGGAAAGGAAGCTTTCGCCATCTCCAGAAGCCGGTGGTGATATCGGAATCAGGTAGACATTGGAGCTTTGGCCTATCAGGATCATTGAGATGATGATTATATTGAAAATTTATTATTTTAAAATATTTTAATTTTTTATTAATTACTTAAATATTTAGAATTAGTTATTTTTGTTTTTGAAAATTTATTATAATTGTTATTATTAAAAAATATTACAATATTATTATATTATTATTTTTTATTGTTATAATTTTAATAAATATTCAATTATCCTTGAAAATTTAATTATTACATTATATTATTATGATATTATAAAAAAATTATTAGAATTAGTTTAATGTTAAAAGATTAAAAATTAGAATATTTTATATAAAATCAAAATTCTAACTTGGTTACTTTATGATTGTATAAAAAAATTATAATATTATGATAAATAGTTGTTATAGTACAATAACAAATAGTGATAAATTTAAAGAGTTGACATTTAAAATATCCTATAGTGTAATAACATTTTAATGTGTTGCAGTTAGGAGTTGTATATTATGATAGAATTTCAATTGGAGCATTGAATTGCATTTTACTATATGTAAGTACACCAACATAAAAATGAATGTAACGAATAGTTTTGACGAAGAGCTCATAATTTTAAACATTAAATTAAGCCTTATTAATATTTTAACTAGAAAATTTAAAAGTTATGCATAACATTATAATAATTACAATATTATTATAATTATTTGAATCATTTGTTTCATTATTCTTTAATTATAACATTATTATTCTATTTATATAAAATGCATCACTCCTTTTAAATTGGAGTCTTGTAATGTACCTGATTAATTCTAAGATTTTTTAATAATTTAATAAAAATATTTGTTAATTAATTATTAAAATTGACAAATTTAATAATAATATTTTTATATAAGATTTTTTTATTATAAAATAATAATTTATCTTAATATGTTTGGTCCTTTCATGAAATATAAAATTTGAGTTAATATAAAGTATTGTTTTATTATCATAAATAAGTTTCATTTGATTAATCTAACTAGGCTTCATTTCTTTGCTTGAGCCAAATAATCTTATAGGTGGTTAAAGTCATGAATTGATACTTTTCTTTTGCATTGTATCTTAAAAAAAATATTTTAATTTTTATTTTTTTAAAAAATTAAATTACCATTAATAAGGATGCAATAATCAAAAATGAACTTCCTATCAATAAGAGAGCTTGTGCAATTTGCATATGAATTTTTTTCAACTCAAGTATGACGCTTACTTTTCCTAGGCTTTCTTAACATAATTCAGGATGCGAATTACAACATCCATATATCCTTCACATGAAGAGTTAAAAAGTTGTTTTACCAAACTAATTGCAAAAGAAATGTATGGACAAGTGGTAGTGAGATAGTTTAACTCACCAACAAATCTTCTATATCTCTATGGAGCTGAAAGTGGCTCTCTCTACCCTTGGATTTTGATAGAAGTTTGATATTAGGATCTATAAGAGTATCAACATTTTTAGCACTCATCAATTTAGTTTTTTATAGGATGTCAAATACATACTTTTTTTGAAAAATTACAATGTCATTATTGGATTATAAAATCTCTATCCTTAAGAAGTATTGAAGTTTGTTAAGAGTTTTTTTTTGAAAATAACAACAATGATATTGTTTTATCTGTTAGGTTAGTTATAAACCGTTGAAACTTAAATTTTTTTTGAAACTTTCAAAATCTTAACTTGATAATTGATTACTATTATTGATGATCAATTACTAAAGCTTTTCGTAACTCCTGTAATTTGATTAATTCCGTTGGTAATTGATTACTATAATATGCATTGGTAATCGGTTACACCTATTTTTAATCCATTATCTCACTTTCAAAATATTTTGGTAATGGATTACATTAGTTGGTAATTGATTAAACCGGTATTTTTCAAGTTTTTGTGACTCCAGAAGACTTTGGTGATTACTTCATGTGGTAATCAAATACATGAGATGATTAACTTTGTGCAAAATTTGGTTAACTATGTGTACTATTTGGTTAACTTGCTACTGATGCACAATTAACTCAATATAAAGATTTGCTTAACTCTTATGAAGATTTGGTTACTTCATGTATGTATTACAAAAATTAAGTTTTCATAGTTTAAAATATTTAGACTTTATGTATTCTTTCTAAATCATAATTTTAACCTTGAAACCTTTCATTAAGAATATTGTTAAGCTTTTTTGTCAAAAATTAATTGAGAGAACTTGATCAAAATATGAGAATTATTAATGCTTACATATAATTTTAATACTTAGTTATATTATTATTTGGTGGCAATCTTCATCACATTTCATCTATCAGCAGATATGAAAAATCTCTTCTCATACAAACTTTTAAAGGTCGAAGATTTCTTTAAACATGTTAAACCTGAAAAGATCGATAACCTATTAGGAGGGTAAATGACACCTGTCTTTATTAATCACAAGATAAGTTTAAAACTAAAAATTTAATATTGGTTAAGCCATTATAGTATAGATTTACTTTTTATCTATAGTTATTTTTTATTTTGATTAAATTAATTAATAATTAATATAAAGCTCAGGGAAAAGCAAATTCCAAAATATCTAAATGCTTTGCTCTATAAATGGTGATATTTTGGAAAAAGATGTAGAAAGTATATATCCAAAGTTGTAGACAACGATTCTTTGAAAAAAAAAAAGGTACAATCAATTAAAACAAGATAGACATGAGATTTATCTCTTTAAGAAAAACATAGAACTTAAAGAATTTTAGTTGGTTTGCTATATAATGTAGAACGTCATATATCATTTGGAATTTCCAATGTGCTTTTTTTATTTTAGATCCACAACTAAATTCTTACATTGCCCAAAACATAGCAAATTTAGTTGAGTTGTATTAAGATTTCATCTTGTAGCTGAGTTTAGTGGAAGTTATTTGCTTGTGTCCAGCATTGTGCAATAAATTAAAGTCAACTGAATGATACATGGATAAAATTCTGTCTCGTGATTCATTAAAGTGAAGCGTAGGATTAAGAAATAGAAGATATACACTAAAATAACTTATATGTCATCACCTTGATTATTAATATATTAACTCAAAACATCCCAACAGATTCAGAACTAATGTTGTTAGTTTTCCTTCTCAATCAAATGTTTTTAATTTGTCTAAATTTTTATCCTAGTCTAACTAACTCATTTAGTCATTTACCATAACTATTATATCTCAGTCCAACAAAAAAGAATAAATTTTCTGTTTCTTTTACAAATAAACAACTATGAGAAGATTATATTATGATTTTTACTTTAGATGAATTTTCATTTTCAACTCCTTACCATGTATTAAAAAAAGATAAATTATAAAAAAAGAAGATTTAGGTATATATTATACTACCAATAGTGACCTTCAAACTATTTATAATGTTTATCTCTTAGTCCAACTTACTCACTTGATCATTTATCCAAAAACTTCGGTACTTTTTGACGTTAATATATCGAAAATGTCACCAAGGAACAAGATAACCAATTTAGTTTCTTCCCTGTTATAACATCAGGTCACAACCCCAAAAAGAAGTGCCAAGGCATCACCCTTCTTAGTTTCAACAATTTTCTCTTCTGATTTAGGGAGTACTATTCTAGTAACTCGAGTTCTTCAATCAAGGAGACAAGTTTACAAATAAACAACATATATCCATAATCTAGAACACAGATCACTTAGTAATTGATTTCCCAATAATTTTGATTATCATTCAATGAAGCTATCCTTGGATAAGAAGATATGTATAATTAACTTAATTAGAATTTGAAATTTATATGTAAAAATATTTAAAATTATAAATAAAATATATATAAATAATATAAATAAAAAATTAAAAGAAAATAAGATAAAATGACATGTATTGTTGTTCAAGGATATTAAATTAAGATATTTAACCATTCTAGCAAAAGAATTTAATAATTAATTTGAACGTGAATATTTAACCATTCAAGCAAAGATTTTTAATGATGAATTTATGTATATGTTTTAATGATCAATTTGTGTGGGGATAAGAGGCGTTGAGTGGCACATGTGTAAAAGCTTTTAAAATGAAGGAAGTAGAAATTATAGATGATATGATAGGAAGATTTTAAACTATCATGAACAAGTTAAAAGATCTTGGAAGAGAGTATGATTATGAAGATATAATAAAAAAATTTCGAAAGAGTCTTCCATCTCTTTAGAGACTTAATAAAATAGTCATTGAAGAGCTTAAAGATTTAGCTAAACTCAAATTTGATGAACTTTTTGCATGTCTTAAAATTTGCAAAATCAAGTTAAATGAGGATGAACTAGATAAGAAAGAAAATAAAATAGCACTAAAATCAAATCATTATGATTAAAGTACTTCGGCTAAAGCATTGAAGGTTGATGTGTCAACCAATTCAGAAGAGAGATGAAGATAACAACGAAACTGATGATGAGTTGTATCTCATCTATAGGTGTCAAATTGGTCTTTAGCCATGAGTTGGTTCATTTGATCATAAGTTTTGACCTTAAGTTATGTAACCTACTTAGAAGTAGAGTTTTTTTAAGTCCTAACTCATATAATCCTTGAAGAGGCTTAATGTGGGCTAGTTCATAGACCAATCTATATAATTCTATTTTATTTTTTTTTTATTTTAAACTTGTTTAAAAGTAAAATTTTTAAATCCTAACTCACATAATCCTGAAATTAAATGAGATGAATGTGAGCTAATCCATCTAACACTATTTTATTGTCCTTTATCTTGTAACTCGTTTAAAAGTAATATTTTCTATAGCTTAATTTATATAATCCTTAAATTAAGTGAAATAAATATGAGTTAACTTATCTAATCTTATTTTATAATCTTCTAGTTTGTAGTTAAGATATAAGTAGGGCTTTTGAGCCCTAACCTACGTAATCTTCAAATTAAGTGGAATGCAGGTGAGGATTAGCTCATTTATTTTTGTAGCTCGTTTAAAAGTAGAATATTTTAAACTTTAACTCACGTAATTCTCGAATTAAGTAAGATGCGTATAAATTAACTGTTACAATACTATCTTATATTTAACTCATTTTCTCTAAAATTTCTTCCTTTTAATTTTTCCACTCTTAAAATTTTATCTTTAATATTTTTATTGTACTAAAATATTATTTAATTTATTTATATATTTTTTAAAATTTTTATTCTTCTCTAAATATTTTTTCATTTGCCTCTAGAATTTTCTTCCTCTCTAAGTTTTCTTTTCCTTCATCTCTCAACTTTTTCTTAAATTTTCTATACTTTTATCTTTTTCTTTATTTTTTTAAATACAATTATCTCTCTATCTCTAAAACTATCTTTTCTTCCCATTTTTTTCATCCTCTCTCTAAATTAGGGATGAAAGTAGACCGGTCTGAGCTAGACTTTGAGTGTTCAAGCCTGATTTATTTAAAAATTTTAAAGTTTGAGCTTGTTACCGGTTAAAGGTTTTTTTTTTTCAAGGTCTGACCTGATTTAAAGGTTTCAAGGCCTACAAGGAAAGGCCAATAAATAGGCTTAAAACTTATACAAATGATTAATTAAAATGGCTAACAAACTTAAAACTTACAAGATAAAAATATAAATAAGCTTAAAATATATATAAATATTATATAAATATAATATATTAAAATAAATATAATAAATATATAATATATAATATATAATATATATAAAGATAAATAGATTTATGAATAAGTTAAATAGACATTTTGCTAAATATAAGTCTAACTTGTTTATCTAAAAAGTATTTTAAGTAAGTCTAAATCTATCTATTTATTAAACAAGTCAAGCTAAACTAAATTTTAAACAAGTCAAGTCATAGACCTCGGTCGAATAATCTTATTCACTTCCATCCCTACTCTAAACTTTTTTACTCATTCTAATTTTTCATCTCTATTTTATTTTGAGAAAGGAAAAGAATTTTAATTTTTTATCTTTATTTTATTTTGAAAAAGGAAAAAAAATTTACAGAAAAAAATTTAAAAAATTGAAAAAAAAAATCATGACTCGATCGTAACCCTTAGGAGCTCATGACTCGATCGTAACCTTTAGGATTTAATGAGTTTTTAACCCTGTGAACTTTAAAAGTATGAACTTTGGTGACATTACGGATCATTTTAACCCTAGCTCATATGGGTTAGTGTCGGATTATATTGAATGATCTAAATTAACACTTATATTTATATCTAAACGTTTAAAAAATATCATAAAAAAATAAAGGAGTAATTTTTTTAAGATAAATAAAAATAAAAAAATCTATTTTAAAAAATTAATATTATATATTATAAATGTAGAAATTCTAAACATATAAAAATTGATAGTCCAAATTTAAAGAAAAAAATAAAGAAAAGTTGTCAGCCTTTAAAAAAAATCTCGAAAGTTGTCGGTCTTTAAAAAAAAATCTCGTTTTAACATAGAATGATTTAAACAGCAGGAGCTCAAATGATAAAATTACCGAAACATCACAAATCTACTTCATAATAGATACTAAACCTGAGATAATATCTAAATTAGTAGAACTTGAAACTTCTTATACAAATTTATTTAAAATATCTTATTAATAAAATATTCTATATTAAAAGAAAAAATTTTAAAAATAAATAAATAAAGAACTTCGAGAAATAAAAATAAAAATTTTGAAATCTTAGAAAAAAATCAAGATTTGCTTGAGTCAAATAGTAAATCATATATAAGAATTCAAAAGTTTTAAAAAATCATAGATAAGCTTACTACTCGCCTATCCAAATTTGTAAAAAGATTGCCAAACTAAATTTTATATTAAAAAGGGGCAAACATCCAAAAAATAAAATAAGAATTAAATTTCAGAATTATCATAAAAAGATTTCAAATTATATCTTAGATTTACATTCTTCTCACACTATATGTAGTAAATTTGGGCATAGTTCAGAAAAATGTCGCTCTAGGTATAGAAAAACAAACAAATAAGGATAAAAAAAATTATAGATACCTGAAAACATTATTATTTTCGCGACGGATTCAGCGTAGGTTAAGAGCTCATGTTAAATACCTTAGGCCTCCCGAAGTTTCCTATTTCTATGAAAGTATTACGAATACTTTTTGTTAATAGAAAAATGGCTATACATCGGTTAGCAATTCCTTTAATTTTTTAAAGAATAATATATGGAGAAATGATTAGTGACGTGTTTCTCCAATAATATGTGCAACAATGATAATTGAATATTAAATTATGTATATCGTTTTTTATAATATTTTTTTTATAAAAATTACATTTCAACTTATTTTCACTATTTTTCTTATCCTATGTAAGCGAAGAAACTTATCCTATGTAAGCGAAGAAACAAAAAAAGAAATGTTATTATTCATTAAAATTTCTCATTGCAGAAAACTTCAAATTGACTTGTGTCTTTCCCAGCTGAGCTTCTTTCTAGAACTGTCTAACTAACTCAATTAAGAGTCAAGTACAGAGCTACAACGTAACTAGGTCATCTTGTTTTCCATTATTTTAGGGGATGTTTCGAAGGTAACATTTCTATTATTTCTGAAAATTACTTTTTAAAATTATAATTGTTAAAATGTTAATTATTATTTAATATATTTCAAAGATTCTTAAAAAATATTATAAGTATTGTTAAAAAATTTACTTTTATAAAAGTTTTGAATTTTTATTTCTACAATGGATTTGTTTCATTAAAAAATATCTTTAAAGAAATGCTTTTTAAATTATCAAATTTTAAAAAAATGAATATTCATATTAAACATGAGAACTTTAGAGGATAGTTTCGTTTCAATTTTTTTTTTATTTCTTCTGTTTAATTTTATTTACAAGATTGATACATTGTTTTTATTTTTTAAAAATTTTATACTGTTTTTATTATTTTTTATACATTTTTAAAGTAAGAATAAAGAAAAATTACTGTAACACTTATAAATAAAAATTAATAGTAAAAATAGAAACACGAAACGAAAAGGGAAAGGGAAATCAGACAAGCATTTTTCAATTAAGATTTATACAAAAAATTAAAAGAACTCTTCTCCTGAATATCCCTTTAATTAGTTAAAATTTTTAGTTTAACTGTTTTAATAATTATAAATAATTGTTAAAAAAAGTATACTTATTTGTAATATCTGCATGTTTTTTTTTAAAAAATTAATCCAATTACATCCTTTTATTATTTTTCCTTTATGCAGGTCAGAAAATACACTGTTAATAAAACTGATTGATATAGGATGTAAATTAATTTTTTAGTAGAGATTTAGATTATTGGATAAAATACTTTTTAAATAAGCTGCAAGCCTAAAATTAATACGAGTAGCTATAGGTCTTATGTCAAGAATAAAATCAATTCCAAATAATTGGTTGTATCTTTAACATTATCCATGCAGAGTCATTTGGCATTAAAGGTAGAAAGAAGCATATTTATATCTAGTTGATTTAAAAAATTTAAATTTAAATTTAAATCTATTATTTGTTATAAAAATCATTATATTATGATTTGATTTCTTTTAAATTTATAAATTTATAATATAATAAAACTTATAAATATATTTAAAATATATATGAATAATTAAAAAATCCATAAATTTAAAATATTATTTAATATATTTAAATTTTTAAATATAAATTAGATAATAAATTAATAATATATTATATAAATTTAATATATTAAAATTTTTAAAAATTAATATATATAATATTATTCGTTAATATCAAATATTAAATTTAATATTTATATTAATTTAATAATATATTGTAGAATATAAAATTTCATCATTTCAATCATTAAATTATGTTATAATATATTTATAATTATATATTATAAATTATTAATAATTTAAATATTATAAATTTATTATTTAAATATTAATATTTATTTATATTTAAATAATATATTAAATATTCGAATAAAATCTTATAACAAAATATTTATTAATTTTTTATTTTTTATAAAATAATCTATTTAATAAAATTTTTAAATTACAGATAGATTAATTAATATTTATATTTTATAAAAAATTATTAAATTAATTTTAAATATTAAAATTTAATACATAATATTAACAAATGTTAATTATATATATATATATAAACAAAATTTTAAATAAAATTAGTCGATTTTTATATAAACTTAAACCTTTAAATATAATTAACTGATTTGTTTATTTAAAACAAATTTAATAAATTTAAATATATGTATTTAATAAATGAGTCAGATAAATATATGCTTTTAAACATATTAGATCGTAATTTCATATTGGACGATGTAATCATTCCCACTTCTATTTCGTATTAAAGAAAGACCGCTAATCCATTTTACTTTGATGATGAAAAGAATGGGTGATGTAAGTATCAATTTTTTTTAACAATTTTAAGATATAAACTTTAATGCATGTTTTGTCTTTTTAATAAATCCGATTACTTTTTTTTAATAGTTCAAAATGAAAAAAATACCGTATAAAAAGAGAAAATAATAATTATTTTTCTTTATGTAGGCAGTAAAATAAACTGTTAATAAAACCGATTGCTAGGATGTAAATTAATTGGTTTAGTTGAGATTTCGACTACTGGATAAAATAATTTCTAAATCAGTTAGCAAGCCTAGAATTAACAAGAGTAGGTATAGGTCTTATGTCAAGAATTAAATCAATTCAAAATTTAAATTCATAAATGAAGGTATATAATTGGTCGTTATGTATATTGTTCATGCAAGAGTAATTTGACACTAAAGGTAGAAATTGATCTCGTTAAACTTTGAATATTTAGATTTAATTTATTATAAAAGTTGTAAGTTTGAGTCTAAATCTATTAATTATTATAAAAAAATTACTTTTGAAATTTGACTTATTTTAAAGTTATAAATTTATTTAAAAATTTATAATATATAAAACCAATAAATATATTTAAATTTTAAATATAAGTTATGTAACAAGTTAATAATATATTATATAAATTTAATATATTAAAATAAATTATAAAATTAATATATATAAACAGATTTTTAAATAGAATTAATCGACTTTTGTATAAGCTCAGATTTTTAAATAAAATTAACATATTTGTTTATTTAAAAAATTAATAAATTTAAATATATTTATTTAATAAATAAATTATATACAACTATATTTTAAACAAATTAGATCGTAAATTTATATTAGAGAGCTTAATCATTTTCACTATTATTTTGGAATTAAAGAAAGAGCAATAGCCCACTTTATTTTGTCCAGAAGAATGAGTGATTTAAAGGATCAAATTCTTACCCAATTTAATATATAAACTTCAATGCATGTTTGGTCTTGATAAAAATCCGAATACATTTTTTTTTAAATTGTTCAAAATAAAAACAAATCTCGCATAAAAAGATAAAATAATTAATTTTTTTTATGTAGGTAACAAAATAAACTGTTAATAAAACCGATTGATAGGATGTAAGTTATTTTCTTAGTTGAGATTTTGACTATTGGATGAAATACCTTTTAAATCAGTTAGCAAGCCTGAAATTTAATTATAAGAGTAGGTATAGATATTATTTCTACAATTAAGTCAATTCAAAATTTAAATGAATAGGAGGAGGTATATAATTGGTTGTTATCTTAATAACATTATTCATGCAATAGTCATGTGGCATTAAGGCTAGAAATAGGCATGGTTAAAACTTGCATATTTAAATTTATTCTGTTTTAAAAAATTTAAGTTTAAATTTATTATTTGTTTTAAAAAAATTGTTGTTAAGATTTGATTTATTTTAAGATTATGAGTTTATCTAAAAATCTATAATATAATAAGATTGATAAATATATTTAAAATTTATATATATAAATGATTAAAACAATTAACAAATTTCAAATTTTATATGGTATATTGAAATTTTAAATATAAATTATATAATAAATTAATATTATTGTATAAATTTAATATATTAAAAAAAATTTTTAAAAAATATAATACATAAAAATGAAAGATGAACTTATTTTAAGTAAATTTAATATAAATTATTTCTTTCAATATATTTTTTAAAAGATATTAATGCAGCTGTTAAATTAATAAATATTATTATATAGATCATATTTATAAAATTTTAAAAAATTTAATAATTTATTATATTATTTTATTTTGAACATAATATATTTTTTTTAATAATGAAAAATTCTGAATAGATCACTAATGGTCTTCGACTTGTTGGGGAATAAATGTTAGAAATATTTGCCAATTGGATTTGGCCACAATATGTTTTGGTTGCAAATTCATTTGCGAATATTTTCCTAATTTTCTTTGTTTTTTTTTTTATATATATCCATCCAAAACCTGTTTGTACGTGAAAGCGGAATGAAAATTATAAAAAAAAAAGTTGTTATATTTAATTACTGCAAATGAAGAATAATTTAATTCCATCTTTTAATTTAGTCAATATATAAAGAAATTTAGTAGTAACTTAACATTTAAAGAAATTTTTAATTAATTTTAATAAATTAAAAAATAGGTATTTAAAAATCGAATTTGATAAAAATTATTTTTATACTTAAATTTTAATATTTTATTTAAGTCAATAATTACACAGCATTTTAATATGTTAGTTAAAGTTTAATATATAATAAAAAAACTTCAATCAATTTTAATAATTATTAAAAACTATTTTAAAAAACTTTAATGTTATTGCAACAAAAGAATTGATATGTCATAAAAATATGAGTTAAAAACTAATTTAAGAAAAATATATTTAAGAATCAGATTGATACCCAAATAAAGTTAAAAAAACGAAAGCACTAATTTAAATTAATTATAAGATAAGTTAAAAAAAAGTTAAAAAAACTGAAAAGGACTGTGACATCGGTAGTTTTCTTTGATGCCCGAAAATTCAAATTAAACTGGACTCTTCGCCTTCTCAATTTAACTTCCTTCAAGAAATTGTCTTAAATGGATTCAATTTAAGAGTCCAAAATTGAAACTACAAAGTATCTAACTCAATGTGCTTTTAACAATATTTTTGTATTTTTATATTTTATTTTTTATTTTTCACTTGTTATAATATATATATATATATATATATATATATATATATATATATATATATATATATACTCACCATTTTTCACTTGTTCTTGGAATTGTAAACTTTGTACTGTTACATTATAATTAACGTTGTTTTTGAAATTGGTAAACTTTATTCTATTACATTAATAGTTATAGTTAAAGACTTTTAATATTCCAAATCCCAACCTTAAATGACTCACTTGTTTCTTCTAAAACACAAAAAACATTGAATTGAATTAAAGGTAAAAGGTTAATAGAGTACATTGAGCTAAATGGTTTGAGTAGTTGGCGAGAATTAAATTAAAATTTTATAAAAATTTGTTTTTTCTTTTTCTATACAATTTAGGTTTAAAGTGCAGAACAATAAGTATTTATCATAAATTTCATTCAGGACATTTGTTTGGGGTATGTTGCACATTCTTATTAAACTAAACTAAATTGTATGTATATTTGAAATAATAGGGAATAATACATGGCAATTTATTTTTCTCTAAGAATTATAATGGACTGTAGTGGATGATGTTAAATGATTTCAAAAGATGAATGTTTCTATTGGAGCTGAATTGGTGCATCCATGATTGGGGCTAAAAGGGAAGGAGTAAAAATGAGAAAGAGAAAAATGATGCAATATTAAATTAAAGTTTGAAAATAAAATTTGTTTAGTTAAAAATATTAAATTGATTTTTAATATATTTAAAAAAATTAATTTAATTTTAAAAATAAAATAAAATATTTTTATTGTTATTTATAATTTCAATTTTTTATTTTCGTTTTTTAGAATATTTTAGAATGTAAAAATTATAATTTTATCTTAATTATTTTTATTTTATTATTACAGGATCATCTTGACAGTAGTAATAATAATAATAATAATAATAATAATATTATTATTATTATTATTATTATTATTATTATTAAAAAATTTATCATTAATTTTAAACTTATTTTATGGAAGACGAAAATTGTCACTTTTCTATGATATTTCAATTCACAACTTCTACTACCATAATTATTATAACTTTTTTAAAAAATATTTCTAACTCTAAGTTCGGCTAATAATTGCTGCATTGAAAAAAAGGGGTAGGGGTAGGATAGGTGTATTTAAAAAGGTGGGGAAGGGAATGGCTAACAACTGGTCATTTGAAGAAGAAAAAATATTTTTATATATTTAAATAGTAATATGTAATTATAATGATAAATTATTAAATTTATTTTTTTTATTTTAAAAATTATTATATAAAAATTTAAATGAATAAATAATACATTTTATAAGAAGAATTATTATTTCTTAAAAAATTTAAAAATTAACTAATAATAAAAATATTAAAACAAATAATATTGAATAAAAAAATTGTATGGTATGGAAGAAATGATCTTCTGCCTACATTATAAATAATATATATATATATATATATATATATATATATATATATATGGATGTAAATTATTTAATTATATTTTTTTAAAAATTTCCTCCTTCCCCATATATCATAAATAATATATATATATATATGTAAATTATTTAATTATATTTTTTTAAAAATTGCCAACCATCCAATAATGAATTCAAAGGTGTAGAATATGAATTAATTAGGTTGAGTGAGAAAATTGGGAAAGTAGCTAACAATAACAATAGATGTATAAAAAAAAAAAAGTAGGGAAGGCTAACAATAAATTCGGATGTAAGCTGTCTAATTATATATTTTTTTTTAAAATATTATCAATCATCCAATAGTTAGTATGGGAGTGTGTAAAATAGGATGTGATATGAACATGTGAGATATGAAAATTCTATAGATACATTAATTAGGTATTTTTTTTCAATAATTTTTATTGATTTTCTTGATATTTTAATTTACTTTTATCATTATATAGTGCAACATATTTAATATTATTTTTTATTTTTTAATTTGTAATCTGTAATTTTAAGCTTATATAGTTGCTTGAAGTTAATATAAATTTGAGATTTTAAAAGTATTTTTGTTACTTACTTTGCCATATTTAATTTATATTCTAAAGTTAAAATTTCATTTCATTCCTCCAGGTTTTTTATTCAAACTCCACCACTTGCTAAACTTTTCTGTTGCTAGTTAATAAATACTTTCCCTCAACTTTGACAGTGAGAAACTGAGCATTAATTTAGTAATTACCGCAAGATTTACATTAACACGTTGCAGGCATATTATACTTTTGATGTCATATTTAACGCTGTTATGTTATGTTCAAACGATTTGAGAAATATGAATGAAAAATTTATTATTTGAACAAGTAGAAATAGAAACAAAATTTGTTTGAATGAGTAAAAAAATATATTTATAATATAAATTTTATTTTATATAAATTTTAAAAAATAAAAATTAACTTTAATTTATTTTTATTATTATAATATATTTTTAAAAAATATATAATAAATTTAACAATTTAAAATAATAAAAAAAAAAATTCTCACTTATTTTTCTTCTATTTAAGATGGATTAAAAATCATATACTACTGTCGCAGTTGGGATCACGACAGAACGACAAATAAGAAAATTTTATTAAAAAAAGAAAATAGAGGAGTCGTCATTAAAATTTATTAAAGAAATTTTTGGAAAAATTTGAAATTTTAATATTTGATATCAGTTTGGATTCGAGAGTTATTTACGCATAGGAAAGGTATTAGCATCCTACAACGTCCATTAAAATGGTTATTTTCTAATTAATTATGTACGGATGCAATTAACTTTCAAAAAATTTATTTCACTCAAATAAAAAAAATTTATTTTTATTGATTTGTGTTGTTAATATGTAAGTTATTAAACAAAATTATTTATTTTTTTATGAAATAAATGAAGAAAAAAGACCTGAAAATTTATTTAAGAAAAATTTAGAAAACTTTTTTTTTTTCAATTTTGTCTTTTTAAATTTTTGAAAGGAATTGCATAGGGTTCAAGGTAGCAAATGGATATTCAATAAACCCTTACAAATCAAACGGTGTCAAAAGTGGATCAACCACTCAATTAACATCACTTGACCCTCATATGAAAGAAAAAATAAAAAAATAAATAAAAATGATCAATTAAAATTCATAAAGAGACGTCGCAAATTAATTTTAAACTGATTAGGATATTAAGGGAATTTCACAGATTAGTTTTGAAAATTGGAAACATGTATCGTCATGTTGAAAGCCAAACAAAAAGGGAATGAATGAGACATTAGGGAGTAGATTCTATATATGAGAATTGGGAGACCAGAAGAAACATGCATCGATGCAAAACAAAAAAGACAATGAATCAATACTAGGGTACAAATTTTACATATCAAAATTAGGAATTGAAAAATGGGCAACAAAAAAGGATTGGATATTACGTGGTTTAAAAGGTTGAATTTGATTGATTTGCTCCTCCCTCTTTGCTCGTGTATCCCTATTCTCTTCTTTGATATCTGTCTTCTATTTTCCTTCAGTCCGTGCGTTCTCTCTGGTGCTATTTTTTTTTCTCTTTTTCACGTACGTCTATATCTGTATCTGTTTTCTGATACGTCCCATCTTATTTATATGTCTTTCCCATTAACCAAAACTACTCTATCATTGTGCCACTATCAGATAATTCTTCTTCCACTATCTCACTACTCTTAACCAAATAACTGACTTCTTCCCCACTATCATATAACTACTTATCCACTACCCACGTAACTGTTTTTCCACTATCTCGCTAACCAAAACTGATCTGTCACTATCCCCATTACCTATTAGAAGATAACCACCCAATTATTTTATTTTAATTAATTTTTTAATATTTTATTTTTTAATTTTTATTATATAAATATGGACAAAATTAGTTAATCACAGTTGCCCCTCTTTACAAGTTTCTTATCAAATAATAAGAATAACGAAATTTTTCATATTATTATTATAAGAAATTTGAAAAGAAGTGAATTAATTTTGTCTATATATTAACGTGACAAATGAAAAAAAGAAAAGAAACAAAACCTATGTCAAATATTGACAAAAACATTTGTGCAAGTTATAAGACAGGTTTTGCATCATGAACGAGATGTAGAGGATGCGTGGACCCTTGGAATGAAGTGGACGCATGGACCCTTAGAATGAAATGGGTGCGTGGACCCTTGTGATGCGGTGGGTGCATGGATCCTTGGAATGGAATAGGTGCGTGGACCCTTAGAATGAAGGGGGTGCATGGATCCTTGGAATTAAATGGGTGCGTAGACCCTTAGAATGAAATGGGTACGTGGACCCTTGGAGTGAAATGGGTACGTGCACCTTTAAAATGTATAGGGTAGGTGCGTGGACCCTTGGAATGAAGTAGGTGCATGGACCCTTAAAATGCAGATGGTGCGTGGATCCTTAGAATGCAGAGGATGCATGGACCCTGGGAATGGAATGGGTGCGTGGACCCTTGGAGTGGAATGGGTACATGGACCCTTGGAATGAAATGGGTGCGTGGACCCTTGACGCGGGTGCGTGAACCGTGAGAATAAGATGGGTGCGTGGACCCTTGGAATGAAGTAGGTGCATGGACCCTTCGAATGTAGAGGGTGCGTGGACCCTTGAAATGAAGTAGTGGGTGCGTGGACCCTTAGAATGAAGTGGGTGTATGAATCCTTAGAATGCAGAGGGTGCGTGGACCCTAGGAATGGAATGAGTGCGTGGACCCTTAGAATGAAGTGGGTGTGTGAACCCTTAAAATACAAAAGATACGTGGACCTTGGGAATGGAATAGGTGTGTGGATCCTTGAAATGAAGTGGGTGCGTGGACCCTTGGAATGGAGTGAATTCATGGACCCTTGGAATGGAATGAATTCATGGACCCTTGGAATGGAATGGGTGCGTGGATCCTTGGAATGAAATGGGTGCATGGACCCTTGAAGTGGATACGAGGACCCTTGTGATGCGGTGGGTGCGTGGATCCTTTGAATGAAGTGAGTGCATGGACCCTTGGAATGAAGTGGGTGCATGGACCCTTGAAATGAAGTGGTGGGTGCGTGGACCCTTAGAATGATGCGAATGCATGGACCCTTAGAATGAAGTGGGTGCATAGACCCTTAGAATGTAGAGGGTGTGTGGACCCTGGGAATGGAATGGGCGCATGGACCCCTGGAATGGAATGAATCCATGGACCCTTGGAATGGAATGAGTGCGTGGACCTTGGGAATGGAATGAATGTGTGGATCCTTGAAATAAAGTGGGTGTGTGGACCTTTGGAATGAAGTGAGTGCATGGACCCTTGGAATGAAGTGGGTGCATGGACCCTTGGAATGAAGTGGGTGCGTGGACCCTTGAAATGAAGTGGTGGGTGCGTGGACCCTTAGAATGATGCGGATTCATGGACCCTTAGAATGAAGTGGGTGCACGGACCCTTAGAATGTAGAGGGTGTGTGGACCCTGGGAATGGAATGGGTGCATGGACCCTTGGAATGAAGTGGGTGCGTGGACCCTTAAAATGCAAAGAGTGCGTGAACCTTGGGAATGGAATGAGTGTGTGGATCCTTGAAATAAAGTGGGTGCGTGGACCCTTGGAATGAAGTGGGTGCGTGGACCCTTGGAATGAAGTGGGTGCGTGGACCCTTGGAATGGAATGAATGTGTGGACCCTTGGAATGGAATGGATGCGTGAACTCTTGGAATGAAATGGGTACATGGATCCTTGAAGTGGATGTGTGGACCCTTATGATATGGTGGGTACGTGGTGTTGATATAAAACTATAAGGCAAGTGCATCTTATCGCTTTTTAGAATAAAAAGTGAGAAGGGTATCGTCTCCCCAGGGATTTGGTTCAAGTATTAAATTCCTACTAGTCCACTATTTGAACTAAGGTTATGGGAGGTTGTGAATGTGAATGTAAACGAGATGTGCTTAATTAAATACTGCTCCAACACTCGCTATACAGCACAAATATGAGAAAATTGATTTATCGAAGGTGTTAGGGTCAGAGTTCACCAAACTGAACCCAATGTAATCTGAATTCCTTACTTTCATACAAGTTAAAGATATGATTGAAGATTGAATTCTTTTATGCAAGTTGAAGGTCAATCCATTGACTCATCAACACTTCACCCGAATTAGTAATCCTAATCCCTTAGTGATTCTTAATTGAAGTAAACTTTAAGTTCAAGAATCCACGACATCTCATAACTATGAATCTCTATTCCTAGAGCACCTGCAGTTTGTTGTTCACTCTCAAGTCCAATTCCTAATCCAATTTCCAAATTGTGAATAAGAATCCAAATTTAATTTACAAATGGCCAATTTATAGAAGCTTTATGCAAAGAGAAGAACAATCAATTGAAAGAAAACCTGAACTTGAATTCATATAAGAATTCCAGATTACATAGGTTTAGAACATGGATCCTTCCTTCCCTAACAAGCGTCTAATTACACATAATGAGAAAGAGATGAAATAGAGAAGAAATAAGAATGTGGCTCAGCGCCCATAAGCGGCTGCACTTTGATTCCTCAACCCTATAGGTCTTCCACCACCAGGAACGACTCCAATGGAAGGGAAGGTCTGGGCTAATTGATAAGAGAAAGACAGCTCTGTTTCTGCGTTCCGAGGATTGTTTTAAGACTGTTCTGTTCTGAACCTTTTATAGGTGCTGGTCTGTTACGTGCGTGTCCAACGCAGTTGCTCTTGCGTTGCAAACATGGAAAGTAATAGAATGTTTCCTTCCTCTCAGACTTTCAGGTGCTCCACGCATTTCTGGTTATGTTGCCAATGCGAAACCCTGTGATAGGTTACACACAGTGAAAACACATCAGATTCACAATGGTTCATCACAAAAAAGCTTTAAAAACTATACAATGCAGAATTTGTATGGGTTACTCAGTTTTCAGTTAATTCCAGTGAATTTGTGATCATTTATGTTCCAATTGCTTGTTATTACATTGGAATTTTTATCAAATAAGTGTCATGTTGGATACTTATCACAACCCCAAACTTGAATTTTGATTATCCTCAAGCAAGGTGTTAGCTATGGATACCATTCATTTTCTTGACAAAACTCACAGTATTCCTATTGTTTTCCTTGAGTGAATTTCACCTCCCTTCTTCAATCCAACTTGCATCAATCAAAATTTTCAGATTTATTTCAAAGGCGGACCTTATTGAGCATTAGGGGATAGATTAAAACGCTTGCAAGGTCAGAAACCAACATGAGAGCATTGATTCAAAACTATTAAGGCTATGATTTCAACAATTTCCTATAAGAGAGCATGGTCTAAACTTGCAACCCCTCACACAGTCAAGTGTTTCACTCTTTTACTCAAGTGTTTAAGGTTGAGTGTTTCACTCAATGTCATCAAATTAAGACTTCACTACCATAGGCTTGCCCATATTCTCTATCTCCCAATGAAAATCACATGCATACAAAATCAAGAGGTTTTATTATGGGTTGTAATGTGGTTTGGGTAATAGGTGGGTATGATTTGGGATGCTAGCTTACAAGAGTCAAAGAACTAGGAAACAGTTGGCTTGTTGTATTTGTGCTTTACACTTTCTTTGACAAATCTGTTTTGCTAGACTTCTTCTTCTTTACTTTGCCCTTCTTTCTTCCTATACTCTTTTGTCTTTTTCTTTTAAAGAAAAAATTTATTTATTATTTTTATTTTTATTATGTTTTTTTTTCAGGTAATTTTCATTTCATTATTCTGTATTGCTCCAGTACAGTGGGCACCCCCAACTCCAAACTCAAGAATGTTGCTTGTTGTGCGTTTACTGTGCGTACAAAGTTTTACCCATAGGCAAGTGCACCCGTCGGTGTAGAAAGGGGAATTTAATACCCTTAATATCGTTCCCACAGAGACTATTTTAACAATATTAAAAAATATTAAATCCTAATTTTTGAGCTCACCAGAAAAAAGGGTTTGTTTAGAAATATTTAGAGTGAATGTAAAAAGAAACAAAATGAATGTAAGCGATTTAAAGATAAAAGGGCACAAATATGAGTTTAATTATGGAGAGACATGGGACTTTGGTTTTCCTTATAATTTTACCCAATTTAACCCCAACTCCCTTATGAATGATTTGAGGTCAATTTCTAACCATTTATTCTCATTCTATTACTACTCCCAATGATCATGCAAGGTATATAATTAAGAGAAGCATAACGAATATGCGGATTTGTTAAATTAATAATTGATTAGAAATCAAGGATTCCGATTGATCCTCCAAAACCTTTAGATTCAGTTTACCTTATAGTTCCGTTAATTAGGAAATGGTACGATCTCCTATCCTCTAATTAACTTAGAAATTAATTTTCATTAATTAATTATGCATAATAAGGAAAACATAATTGAATAGAAATACGCAATCATTCATAAAAAGAAAAAAAGGGTTCAATTGGTTACATTATAAGTTTCACCAAAGCCTCATGATTTGGGGATTAGTTACACATCGAGGGATAAGACAAACAAAAACATACTAATCCAACAAAATAATCCATAATCCTAAACTTAGAAAGAGAATGACAAAACCGTAATGTCAACAGAGCTAACAATAGGACGTTGCAACTCGTACTGTGGAAGAGCTTCTATCTCTAAATTCTACGGAGGGATATCGAAGGATACGAAAAGTGAGATGAGAATGAAATGGTGTGTCTCCGGTGTAGTGATAGGCCTACGCCTCAGAGAGTGGTGTTGTCTTTGGAGCCTAGGATGATGTATATGGTGTAGTAGAGCCTTCCTTTTATAAGCGTGAATTAGGGTTTCAATGTGGTGGACTGGGCTTGACCTAGTCGCTTCCTCAGCCGTCACGACTCATCTACGTAATCTTGTAGCACCATAGGGCTGACGTGTCATTGTCGCATTAGATGTATTATCTTTTTATGCTTATTTTACCTTTTTTAGTCCAAAACTTGCCTATGTTCGGATTCTTAGCTTGCGTGACCATTCTTACAAAAATAAGGAAAATTAGGTAGAATTACAATTAAATAATCATAAATTATATTGTAATTATAACTAATTTTCCATAGATAAATCAACAGAATGGTAGTTTATCACATCCTCAAACTTAAACATTGCTTGTCCTCAAGCAATATCTCAAGGAATGGGAACGTAGCAAGTATAGAATCTAGAAACCTCACATATTAAGCATGTAGCAACCAAGTATAATTTCCATCATGAGAGCAATTAATAATAATCCAATTAGGACCTTAGTTCCTTGAAATCAAGTATCACATATAGATGTGGTCACTTTTCTCACCATCTCTCAAATGTATTTGGGTGTAGATTATTAGCACTCTACTTCTCACAACTGTGCACTACCATGGGCTCGCCTATAAACCTCAAATCTCCATTGAGAGTCAAATTACACACAAGAATCAAAAGGACTTCACAAAGGTTGTAATATGGTCAAGGGAATTATATAATTAGGTATGATATAAGAAGGAAGGAAACACAAAGGTTTTATTTTCACTATATTTTTAATAACTTTTACCCTTAAACTTTAAGTAGATTTCCTTGGGTTTCATGATTTGACAATTTTTTTATTTTTATTTTTATTATTTTTTTATTATTTCTTTTAACTTTTTCTTTTTCTTCTTTTTATTTTTTTATTTTTTTATACTTTCCCAAGAATTTATTTTTCTTATTATAATTTAAGGGTACCTGAAATTATCACAATTAATTAAGGGCACCAAAGAATATAATTTTTAATGTGTTAAGCTCAAAGAGGCACTAAATGATATCTATTCTGGATCCAATCAAAGAAACCTAATTTGCCTTTATCATTTTATTGTTATGCAATCAACTTACATAAACTTGACAAGATAACAAAGAGAGAGGTTGGATGCAACCTCAATTAGGTTTAATCCTCACTATAGCTACTCTAATGTGAGACAAGATAACAAGAAACATGACTAATTATCAATTATTTTTATTAAAAATTATCATGTACTTATTAGATTCAATTCATGTTTGCTACAAAATATTAGAGATCCTTAAATCCTAAATTCACTAGCATTCCAAACAGTTAAGCATATAGGGATATCATAAGGAACAAGCCTTTTTAAAACACATGAGGAGGGAGGTATCCTCCTCAAACTTAATCTTCTACCATTCTTTTAATTCATTGGAAAAATTAATTACCATAGTAGAGAGAAAAAACAAAAGAAGAGGAAGAATAAAAAAATTCTAACAAATGAATAGGAGGGAGAGGGTCTCCCTCCTCAAACTTAAGCTCTTGTATACATGCACATATATGTTATAGTGAAGAGTAAAGGAGAACTTCCCTGAAAAAGTAACACCGAGGATCTCCCTCCTCAAACTTAGAGACCAACAATACCCTCAATGCATTTCTTGTTGGATGTTAATGGTTGGAGAAGAAGTCCTATCACATTAGATTAACTTACTCACACTAAACACACATGTTAGAGGCAAAAGATAATAATGCATCCTAAAAATAAGTTTCATACATCCATGTAAAAATAAAATAAAATTAAAGTATACAAATACATAAAGAAATAAGAATATCTAATGTCCTAAAATAATTAATCATAATAATTTATTGAAAAACAGGTTGCCTCCTAAAAGCTCTTGTTTTCCGTCACGAGCCTGACGTACTGTTACCAGTGCCTAAGCACAACCATGGGTGGCTACCTTAGGATCCAATAATACATTGATAAGTTTCTTAACCTTCATCTCTTTCAAGGTTTTCTCGTTCTCTTTGACAAAGTTCATCACTCCATATGGGAATGCTTTATTCACCTTATAAGGACCGGTCCCCCTATACTTAAGTTTTCCTGGAAACACACAATACTGTGAGTTATAAATCAATACTTTCTTACCTATTTGGGACTCACGTTTTCGAAAGTGTTTAGGATGTCCTATTTTTGTCCTCTGTTTGTGGACCCTTGAATTCTCATGCGTTTTAATCCAAAGTTCATCTTTAAAGCTTAGGTCAAGCCTCATTTATGGTTGCATATTTGGTTCAAATTCTTCTCCTATAAGAATCTTGTGGGTGCAGAGTGTAAGACTTATGCTTTTGATGTCATAAGTGGACCATCTAAAAGCTTCTTTATTTTTCCACAAGACCTTTTTCAATTTCTCTGCCATTGTTCCTGTAATGTTAGAAGAAATAATAATAGAAAATAAGAAGTAGGAGGTAGAAATGCATACTTTAGATTTAAGAAAAGAGACTTGAGTTCAAGCACTAGAGGTTTTTCAACTGATTGCTTAGACTTACAAGTTCCATAACCCTCTATACTATCGAATTTATTACCTTCATCTTCAACTTCTTTTGAGCTCTCACTCATAGGGGTTAAAAGGCCATTAGTAATCTGTTGGTGGTCGTCAATAGCCACGTGCTCAATTTCATTCTCTTTTTCCATATGCATCTCTAATTCTTTCTCGCTCTTAAGAGTGACCACATTAGCTTGCTCCGTTGAGTTCACCTCAGGCTGGCTAGGTAAAGTCCCACACGCTTGCTGTGCCAAAAGGTTAGCGAGTTGTCCCAATTGATTCTCTATATTCTGAAATTGGGTTTCCATATTTTGGACTCGGGATTCTAAACATGTTGGCTCCTTCCTTTCCTGCCTATAGCCTCCTTGGTTCTATGCATGAGAGGGCCAGTAAACAAATTGAGTATTATTAGTATAATTATTACCTTGATGTCCTTCCCAAGAGAGGTTGGAGTGATTCTTCCAGGTGGGGTTATTAGTGTTTCCCACATAATTAGCCTCCTCATTTTTTTGGGCTATATCAACTTCAACAATGCATCCTTCATCATTAAGACTTATGGATCCACAAGGGTTACACGAGTTAGGTTCATATGCCACTGGAGTTTGGATAGGCAAGGTATGTCGTGTCTGTTTGCATAAGTGCCTCCATCTTTTTATTTAAGGCCTCTATCTGACCGGCTAGCAGAACAGTATGGTCGACTTGATACATTTTTGCCAATTGAGCATCTTTCTTCCTTACATGTCTATCAGCAGATCTCCATTAATTGCTATTAGCAACCAAGTTCCCTATGATTGTCCATGTGTCTTCCAGGGGAATATGTATGATACCCCCACCAGATGCTGCATCTATAAAAACTTTATTAGCATAGGAAAGACTATTGTAAAATATCTGCACAAGATAAGGTATTTGGTACCCATTATGCGGGCACCTCCGGAGAAGGTTCTGAAATCTATCCCAAGCCTCATACAGGGACTCATTCTTGTATTGAGTGAAGTTGATAATTTCCACTATCTGGACTTCATTGACTGTGGAAAGTTTTGCGTGAAGAATAGACGTTGTAATTGGTCCCAAGTAGTGATGGATGCTTCCGTAAAAGAGTCTAACCAATCGTTCACCTTCTCAGTGATGGAAAAGGGAAAAAAATTTAATCGAATGGCATCTTGCGTAATGCCGTTCATTTTAATGGTATTTGTCAGCCTCAAATTTTCTAATGTGGAGATTTGGGTCTTCTGAGGTTGTCCCTCCAAATTGAAGTGAGTTTTGAATCATATTGATAAGGGTAGGTCTAAATTTGTGCTGCCATTTTTCTTGTTTTGGTTTCTCACCTCAATCTTCTAACTGTTTTCTTTATCTCAAGATTAAACTGTAATTATGGAGCTAGAAAGTGAGTTAGCATAAACAAACAAAAGATTATACAAAGATATAACAATAAAATTATTTATTTATTTTTTTAATTTTTTAACTTTTTTTATAAATATATACACGTCTCAAGCAATTAAGATTCAAACTTCTAAGATTGTTGAAAAATAGTCCCTGGCAATGGCGCCAAAAACTTGTTGTGTGTTTACTGAGCATATAGATTTACCCACAGGCAAGTGCACCCGTCGGTGTAGAAAGGGGTATTTAATACCTCTAATATCGTTCCCACAGAGACTATTTTAACAATCTTACAAAATATTAAATCCTAATTTTTTGAGCTCACCAAAAAAAGGGTTTGTTTAGAAATATTTAGAGTGAATATAAAAAGAAACAAAATGAATGTAAGCGATTTAAAGATAAAAGGGCACAAATACGAGTTTAATTATGGAGAGACATGAGACCTCTGTTTCCCTTATAATTTTACCCAATTTCATCCCAACTCCCTTATGAATGATTTGAGTCAATTGCTAATCATCCGTTCTCATTCTACTACTACCCAATGATCGTGCAATAGTAATATTCTTTCCCTCAAGTTACTACTCCCAATGATCACGCAAGGTATATAATTAAGAGAAGCATAATGAACATGCGGATTTGTTAAATTAATAATTGATTAGAAATCAAGGATTCCGATTGATCCTCCAAAACCCTCAGATTCAATTTACCTTATAGTTCCGTTAGTTAGGAAATGGTACGATCGCCTGTCCCCTAATTAACTTAAAAATTAATTCTCATTAATTAATTATGCATAACAAGGAAAACATAATTGAATAGAAATACGCAATCATTCATAAAAAGGAAAAGGGGTTCAATTGGTTACATTATAAGTTTCACCAAACCCCATGATTTGGGGATTAGTTACACATCGAGAGATAAGACAAACAAAAACATACTAATCCAACAAAATAATCCATAATCCTAATTTTAGAAAGAGAATGACAAAACCGTAATGTCGGACGTTGCAACTCGTACTGTGGAAGAACTTCTATCTCTAAATTCTACGGAGGGATATCGAAGGATACGAAAAGTGAGATGAGAATGGAATGGTGTGTCTTCGGGGTAGTGATAGGCCTACGCCCCGGAGAGTGGTGTGGCCTTTGGAGCCTAGGGTGGTGTATATGGTGTAGTAGAGCCTTCCTTTTATAAGCGAGGATTATGGTTTCAATGTGATGGACTGGGCTTGACCTAGTCGCTTCCTAAGTCGTCGCGACCAATCTACATAATCTTGTAGCACCGTAGGGTGACGTGTCATTGTCGCATTAGATGTATTATCTTTTTATGCTTCTTTTAACCTTTTTTTAGTCCAAAACTTTCCTATTTTCGGATTCTTAGCTTGCGTGACCATTCCTACAAAAATAAGGAAAATTAGGTAGAATTAAAATTAAATAATCATAAATTATATTGTAATTATAACTAATTTTCTGTAGATAAATCAACAGAATGATGGTTTATCACTCTTCCTCAAGCAACCTCAAACTTGGGTAAAAACTCATTCTCTAATGCAACTGATAAGTGTCCAATAAGACACTTATTTGGAACATAATTCAATGTAATTGAAGCATAAAACACCATTAAAACATGAGAAAGTGACATAAAACTGAATAACCCATGCACAATCTGGAAAATACAGTTTTAGAACCTTTTGGATGATAAATTATCATAAATCTGATGTGTTTTAATTTCTACAATCTGTTACAGGGTTCCGTGTTGGCAACGCAGTTGGGCCGTGTTGGACACGCGACGCTACAGACCAGTAGCTATAAAAAGCCCAGAACAGAACGAAAACGGACATCATTCACTCTATCCACTAATCTATCTTCAGAGCGCAGACCTAGAGGATAGAGCCGCCGTTTCCCCATACGCTGGTTCTATTCTGCGTGAAGGAGGAACCCTAGGACGGAAGATGAAGTGCATCTGCAGCGTGCTGCCATGATCATGACTTTCTCTTCTTCCTCTGTTTTCTTCTTCTTCATTATGTGTTACTGAGCCCCTGTTGGGGAAGGATGAATCCTTAACTGATCTTATGTAACCTAGATTTTGCATTTATTTAAGATTGTTTTCCTTTAACGTTGATTATTCATCTCTTTGCTTAATGCTTTTATGACTTGGCCACTTATAAATTGAATCTAAATTCTTCTTCACAATTGGAAAATTGGTTTAAGAATTGGAATTGGGATTGAATAACACAATTGTGAAGGCTCTAGGGATAGAGGTTTGCAATTATGAGATCGTTTGAATTCTTGAACTTAAGGCTCACGTCAAATTAGGAATTGCTAAGGGATTAGGATTCCTAATTTGAGTGAAGAATTGATGAGTCAAGGGATTGACCTTCAATCAATAATTGTGAATTCGATCTTCAACCACATCTTATCTTGAATATACATAATGATCAAAGGTTACATAGGGGAAGTTTTGGTGAAATCCAACCCTAACATCTTCCATAATTTGAATTCTTACACATTTATATCAGTTGTTGAGTATTTGATAATTTAGATATTATTTTGAAGTATTCTTTGCGTACTGGACAGAGTTCCAGATTTGTGACAGATTCTGTGAATTCTTGTTGATTTTTGTTTGCGTTGCCTACGCGCTTAAATTTGCGTTGCCTACGTGACCCCATAACTGAGTTCAATTAGTGGACTAGTAGGAATTCAGTATTTGAACCAAATTCCTGTGGAGACGATACTCTACTTATTCTTTACTTCAAAAAACGATAAGGTGCACTTGTCTTCATACGGTTTTACACCAACAGCAACCAACCGTTTCCTATTTTCTTTGACTAGGTAACTTCATGGTTTTTCTCTTTTAAGCTTGAATTGAGTTAATTACATAAAACTGGGCAAAAGGCTCAAGGGGTTGTGCAAGGGATAAACATATGTAAGGTAAGCCATTTGGTTAAGTGGGTGTATGCAAGGAAGTGCCTCAATCATGTTTATGCAAGTATATGATTCTTTATCTCAATTAAGAAATAGGGCAAGTTCTGAAGTGAACATCACTTTATGACCAAACACATACAAAAGAATTATGTTGTATAGGCTCAAGTACACACAATTCATTGGTTACAAGCTTAAGGTATGCATCTCAAAAAGTTAATTGTTAACACCATAGCAACAGCAAATTGGTTTCCAGTGAGTCATGCTATATTCTAACTTACGCAATTGGATTAATATATGCACTATTGCTCAATCTGTTCATGTCACACAGAATAGGAATATCAAGAATGATGCTAGTTAGGAGGGAAGTAAGAGGGTAACACTCAGAAAAGAAGTATTGTGCATAGTGTTCAAGTTATTAATTGCTTGGGTCAAGAAAAACTCCTTGTACTGTGTTGGTTTTGTGGGGAACAGGTTTTTGCACTCTTCCAATACTCCTTATAATATGGCATTCAAGTGTTGTTATCAATCCAGCATGCGTTGGCAACACAACTGTTAGTTACGTTGGCAACCAATTGTGCTCCAAGTCCCTTGGTGTGAACTGAGTATGACAGGTCTGTCAAATTCCAGTCCTTTCAACCAAGGTATAGCTCTGTTGTGAGTTAGTGCTAGAGGTGGTACACAATGTGTGCATGTGGTTAAGGTGGTAATTCAATGTGTGCATGTGGTTAAGGTGGTACTCAACGTGCGCAATACCTAACAAGATCACGTAGGCAACATGTTTGGTTAGGAACGAAAATTCAGAATGTGTGCGTGTGGTTAAGGTGGTAACTCAATGTGTGCATGTGGTTAAGGTGGTACTCAACGTGTGCAGTACCTAACAAGATCACGTAGGCAACATGTTTGGTTAGGAACGAAAATTCAGAATTTGCAATTATGTTCAGCTGTTCAGAATCAGAAACACAAAACCAAGAATTCAAACTAAGCTATTATAGATCAGGAATTAGAATTCCATCAAATATCAAATTGTTTTAGAAACTGGAAAAGGAAAACATATTCAATTATACAAAAACAAAATAATTGGAAATGGAAATTGAATCTTCAGAATAGCAGCTGCTTAGTCCTCATACATGTTTGCTGCTCCTGCAGGTTCAGCTTCACTCTTTCTGTCCTCCAGGTCGATCCACTGCAGGATCTGCTCCTCAGCTACATCAGAGAGGTTATGATCAGTCATTCCCACATGCTTCCTTATCTTCTTTAGAAGTTTTTGGTTCATCCTCATACAAATGTGAACCTTGCGCAAGTTCCTTTGCAGGATCTCCACCTGTGCTCCAATATGGCGGTTGAAGGCCAGCTGTGAAACTAACAATTTTGTTTGCTTAGTTAGCATTTCATATATTCTGGGAGGTAGAGTAGGGCTAGGTTCCCTATGTGGTGGTGGCTCTTGGTCTGTGAGGATATGACATTCAATATATGTCTTGTTTGTGTGGCTTGCGGGGGGACTTTGGTGCAGCCTTCAAAACTAACTCCCTAGGCCTGACACAGGGCTATTATCAGGCTCGGGTATCCCAGGAAGATGTTGGTTTTTGTAGCAATTTCCTCCATCTCCTGGGCGATTATGCTGCCCAAGTCTAGTGCCCTAAGTTTCATAATTACCCAAACTAACACAGCCCTTTTCTTGGCCAAATTGTTGGAGTGGAGCAGAGGCAGCAGGTTGGATTGTACAAAGGTGCGCCATATTTTTGCTGTGGGCACCAGGTTAGCCTTATGCAGCGACCTTCCATCTCCTGATTTATCCTTCTTCTCGTCCCACCTTGTTCCCGGGACACACAGAACCCTCAGCGAACCTTCTTTGTCTACTAGGACATCTTTCAACCATCTATACAAGCAGGTTATTCTTGGAGTGTCAACCTCCAACAAGGTGTTTATTTCTTGGGGTTTGAACGAGATGGTCTTGCCTCTCACGTACGAGGTATACCTCTGTTCTATCCTGGATAGGGCCATGTTGGCATAGAACTACTTTGTGATTTCTTCGAATCCCTCACCAGCCATACTTCATAGCTTGTGCCACTTCCGGCCTTCTGTTTCCTCAGTGATTGCGGGGAACTTCGTTGGTTGTAAGTCTATCTTTCTGTCTCCAACCACGGAGTTCTCCTTAAGCTTCTCGAACCTCTCCTCGTTCTCTGTGAACTTGAAGCAGTGGGTGTTGGAAGCTCTGGATTTTCCCCTGAGGGCTGCACCAGGCGTGGATTTCATGCGTGTGTTTCTTGAAGTAGAGGCCATTCTGCAAAAAATAGCAGTGAATGAATAGGATATGGTTTTAAAATTTTCTCATACTATGACAAAATCAATCAGCCCAAACTTTATGCAACGGGGGTTGTAGAGCTAGGATACCCTAAAATCAGTGATTTCTACAAACCTAGTAATGCTTTAAAGGTGAATAGAGCCCTTGTTGCAGTGAACTATTTTAATAGGGAAAAATTAGTTTATGCATGTATAGAAATTTAAGCATAGTAACCTCATTAGTACGAAAGTCGAAAGTATTCACCATTGTAGGGTTCTATACGAACCTTCAATTTCAGAATCAGTTATTGCAAGGTGAGGATGAAAAGGGATGCATACTTGAGTGCTCTTGCAGTTGAAGGGATGAAAAATTGTTTTCGAGTGGGAGATGAAGGGAGTGAATTGAGGGAGAGTGTTTGAAAATGACAGGGTGAGTAGGAGTTGGTTACCTGGCCTTTTTTTTATACCTGGAACTTGTGGGATACAAGAGGTCAAGTTCGTGGGCAACAACTTAGGTTAAACTTTGGCCCCACATAATTGTGACTTTGCGTTGGCTACACAACCTTAGTCACATTGGCAACGCATATCAGCACAGAAGACACACCTGCAGATTAACACTCACAAACTTGATTTCTGTTGGTCACTCAGAGTTGACTTACGTTGAACACACATGTCAGAACAGAATACAGAAGTCCATCATCCTAATTTTCTCTTGGATCTTTCAATTCAATTGCAAATTGTGGAAACAACTATGATATGCTTCATACACCAGTGGCTTCCATTCCTTGCCCTTAACATCTTTTGAGAGGGCATTGTTTGCTGGGTTGAACTTCACATATCTTCTTCCAAAATCAGATTCTGCTCCCTTAATCATGACAGGGTGGCTCTGTTGGACACACAGAGCTAGCTTCCATTGGGCATGCGAATCAGGACAGTATGCAGAATCTGCTGAAACAGCACTGCCCCTCAGTGGACTGTACTCTATTCATATTCTGTAACAGCATCTGGACATGCTCCAGTCCTCCAAAACTTGCATAACTATTCAGCTGCACAGTTTCAATTATTCTAGATGGTATTTACATGAAATTTTCTCAAAACTAACAGAAAAAGAAAAAGGGGAAAACTGGTTTCCAAGGGTTTCCTCCCTTGCAGCGCTTGTTTAATGTCTTTAGCTTGATAGTTTGGATTTCAGTCAATTGACTGAAGAGTGCAGGCAGTCCTCTCCTTGCTGAATTCACCTCCAAAATAGTGTTTGACACGCTGCCCATTAACCTTAAAACTTCTTTGGGATTGCATGTCTTCAAGAGTGACAACACTATGAGGTGAAACTTCTTTAATCACAAAGGGACCTGACCATATGGACTTCAGCTTCCCTGGAAACAGTCTCAACTTGGAGTTGAACAAAAAGACCACCTGTCCAGGTTCAAATACTCTGTGTTTGATCAATTTGTCATGCCATTGCTTGGTCTTGGCTTTATAAATCTTTGCATTTTCATAAGCGTTGAGGCGAAATTCCTCCAGTTCATGCAGGTGTAACAATCTACTTTCTCCAGATGCTTTGGCATTGAAATTTAGGAATCTGGTTGCCCAGTATGCCTTATGCTCAAGTTTGATAGACAAGTGGCATGCTTTCCCAAAAATGAGCTAGTATGGAGACATACCAATTGGAGTTTTGAAAGATGTTCTATAGGCCTATAATGCATCATCCAACCTATTGGCTCAATCTGTCCTGGAGCTGTTCACAACCTTTTCCAGGATTCTCTTTAATTCCCTGTTGGAAAGTCCAGCCTGCCCGTTACTCTGTGGATGATATGTTATGACCACTTTATGCCTAACATCATATTTGCTCAGGACTGTTTCCAGTTACCTGTTACAGAAGTGGGACCCCTCATCACTGATGAGAATGCGTGGGACACCAAATCTGGACAAAATATGCTTCTTGAGAAATTTAACCGCAACTTTAGCTTTACGAGTGTGTGTAGGAACAGCCTCAACCCATTTTGAGACGTAGTCCATAGCTAACAAGATTTATTCGTTAGAATAGGATGAGGGGAACGGTCCCATGAAATCCATGCCCCACAAGTCAAACAGTTCCACCTTTAAAATGTTAGTGAGGGACATCTCATCTTTCCTTGAGACATTTCCACTGCGTTGGCAGGCATCACACATAACCATAAAGTCCTTAGCATCTTTAAACAATGTAGGCCAAAAAATCCACTTTGTAGTACCTTGGGAGATATTCTTTTACCATTGAAGTGGCCTCCATAGGCTGAGCTATGGAAATGCCACAAAATATCTCTTTGTTCTTCCCGTGGGACACACCATCTGAGTAATCCGTCCACACCTCGTTTGTACAAGAAAGACTCATCCAATAGGTAGAATTTGCTGTCATGAAAGAGCTTTTTCTGCTGTTGCCATGACATTTTTGCTGGAATGATGTTCACAACTTTGAAATTCGTCATATCAGCATACCATGGTGCAACAACGATGGACAGTAGTTTTTCATATGCAAATTCCTCGTTAATCAGAATCTTATCATCTTCTATGCTTTCAATCGGCAGCCTGGACAAGTGATCAGCTGCACCATTATCCTTTCTTTTTCGGTCCTTGATTTCAAAATCAAATTCTTGGAGGAGTAGAATCCACCTGATCAGCCTTAGTTTTGCCTCCCGTTTTGACAGCAAATGCTTTAAGGCAGCATGGTCAATATAGACAGTTACCTAGGCACCAATTAGATAGGAACAGAATTTTTCAAAAGCATATACAATAGCTAGCAGCTCTTTTTCAGTGGTTGTGTAGTTCACTTGTGCATTGTTTAGCACCTTACTAGCATAATATATGACATGTAACCTCTTATCTCTTCGCTGTTCTAACACAGCCCCCACAACAACATCACTTGCATCACACATGAGTTCAAACGGGAGACTCCAATTGGGAGATGAAATTATAGGAGCTGTGATTAGTCTTTCTTTATGTGTGTTAAATGCCTTCAAACGGGAATCATCAAATCTGAATTCAGTTTCTTTCATTAGGAGGTCACACAGTGGTTTAGATATCTTGGAGAAGTCTTTAATGAATCTTCTATAGAATTCGACATGTCCAGGGAAGCTCCTCACTCCTTTTACATTTATCGGAGGAGGGAGTCTTTCAATAGCTTCAACCTTGGCTTGATCTACCCCCACATCTCTTGATGAGATCTTGTGTCCTAACACAACACCTTCTTATACAATAAAATGGCATTTTTCCCAATTCAGTACTAGGTTGGTCTTTTCACATCTTTTCAACACACAAGAGAGGTTGCTCAGACAGTTGTCATAGTCAGTGCCAAAGACTGAGAAATCGTCCATGAAAACTTTAATAAAGTTCTCCACCATGTCAGAGAAAATAGGCAACATGCACCTTTGAAATGTAGCAGGTGCATTGCATAGCCCAAAGGGCATCCGACGATATGCAAAGATACCATAGGGGCATTGAAAGCAGTCTTTTCTTGATCTTTTGGATCCACCACAATCTGACTGTAGCCGGAATAACCATCCAAGAAACAGTAGTAAGCATGGCCTGCTAATCTTTCCAGCATCTGATCCATGAATGGAAGAGGGAAGTGGTCTTTCCTGGTGGACTCATTTAGTTTTTTGTAGTCTACGCACATATGCCAACCAGTGACCGTTCTTGTAGGAATGAGCTTATTCTTCTCATTAGGGATCACTGTTATTCCTCCGTTTCGGGTAAATGATGCTTGCATTTAACAACTTGAAGACTTCCTTCTTCATAATTTCCTTCATGGTAGGGTTGAGCATTCTTTGGGGTTGTACTACAAGTTTGAAGTCTTCCTCTATTAGAATTTTGTGCATGCAAAAGGAATGACTTATTCCCTTCAAATCTGAAATAGCCCAACCAAGTGCAGATTTGTGAGCCCTTAGAATTCTTAACAACTTCTCCTTTTATACTTCATTAAGGGAACTGCTCACAATCACTGGAAATGTGTTCTTTGCTCCCAAAAATGCATAACGGAGGTGAGAGGGGAGCTGTTTCAGTTCTGTCTGTGGGTTGTCCACTCTTTTTTCTTCCTTCTTCAAGTCTTCAAGGGGATGTGAACTTGTTGTCATAGGAGGATTGGCTTCAAGTTTGGATATGTATTCCTCCACGTCTTGGCTTTATTCTTCTCTCCCCTGGTTCAAGCCTTTAGATTGCCATAATACTCCTTCAAGAATAGAGTCATCATCCTGTTTTTCAAGAGAACTTGGCAGCAGTGTGGCCAACGCATCCACCCTCATGCAATGAGAAGATTCAGCAGGGTGTTTCATGGCTTCAAAGACATTGAATGTGATCTTTTCATCTTGTACTCTCAGCATCAATTCTCCTTGCTATACGTCAATGAGTGCACGCCCTGTCGCGAGGAAGGGTTTTACCAATATCAACGGTATGTCAACATCTTCTTCCATGTCCAGCACTATAAAATTTGCGGGGAAGATAAACCTGTCAACCTTGACCAGGAGGTCTTCTGCCACACCATAGGGGTATTTAATTGATCTATCATCTAGCTAGAGACACATCATAGTGGGTTTCACCTTTTTTATTTCCAGTCTTTTCAATATAGAAAGAGGCATCAAGTTGATTTTAACTTCTAGATCACACAATACTTTTCCAATCTGCAATTTTCCAATAGTACAGGGAATGGTGAAAGAGTTTGGATCCTTAAGCTTTTGAGGAAGCTTTCATTGAATGATCGCACTACACTTTTCTGTGAGAGCTACAGTTTCATCTTCCTTCATTTTTCTCTTTTTAAAAAGTAGTTCCTTCATGAACTTTGCATAGGATGGCATTTCTTCCAATGTTTTGGTTAATGGGATGTTAAGCTGCAGCTTCCTGAATATATCCAGGAATTTTGAGAATTTCTTCTCCTCTTGCTGTTTTTTTAGTCTTTGTGGAAATGGAACAGTTTGTGTTGCCAATGGGAATTTCTTTGTGTTGGCAACGACTTCCTCAAACAGTTGCTTTTTACTTTTCCTTGTTGGTCTTTTCTTGAGGTCTTTCTTCTGATTCTCGTTAGTTGCTGGTTGTGGATTTAATGCAGAGTCTCCTTCAGGTTGCTTTTCTTCTTCATTTTTGGAGGTTTCCTCCACTGGATTAGCAGCACAATGTTCCTGTACAGCTTTGTAGTCTCCTATTTTTTTCAGTTTTGGTGGGTTAGGTTCTACCACCTTTCCACTCCTTGTTGTGATTGCATTGCACTGCTCCTTGGGGTTCACTGTTGTATCACTGGGAAAGCTCCTAGCATTTTGTTCTGTTGGCTGTTTGGACAGCTGCCCCACTTGATTTTCCAGATTCTTGATGGAAGCCTGAGTTGATTGCATAAACTGGCTAAGTATGTTTCCCAGGTCAGCAGAACTGTCTTGAGGTTTATCTGCTTGTTGTTGAGAAGACTATTGTTGCACATACGGTCCATTCCTTCTGGAAGGATTGTTCTGGTTCCTGAAATTTGAGTTATAAGAATTAGAAAATGGAGGGTATTTGAGCCTTTGTGGCTGGCCCATATAATGTACCTGCCCCTGACTGGGTGTTCCTGTCATATCTGTATCATAGCACCCATTCTCATGCTCTCCCATACAAAAATCACAGTTCAGGGCTTGTGCTTGCTGTGAGGTTCCCATGTTGAAAACCTGTAGTTGCTTTGTCAAAGCCTTTAACTGTTGGGAAATCAGCTTGTTTTGAGCAAGTAGTGCAGTTTGCGTGTCCAACTCCAACACGCCCCTCCTTGGCATGCTTCTATCATTTGGTGACTGGTATTCATTCGAAGCTATTATTTCAATCAGTTCCATGGTCTCCTCTACAGTTTTAGTATTCAGAGATCCTTCGGTTGAAGCATCGATGATAAGCCTCGTGGCTGGCTTAACTCCATTGTAGAAGATGTGAATTTGGTGCACATCAAAAAAGTCGTGATGTGGACACTTCCTTAAAAGCTCCTTAAATTGCTCCAAGCTTCATAGAGTGACTCTCCTTCTTTTTGGCTGAAGCATGAAATCTCTCCTATCAACTTGTTATATTTAGAGGGCGGGAAGTACTTCATGAGGAATTTGGATACTAATTCCTCCCACGTAGTAATGCTTCCTCTTGGTTGAGTTTGAAGCCAATACTTGGCACAGTCTCTTAAGGAGAAGGGGAATAGTCTCCATCTAATCGCTTCTTCGGAAACTCCGTTCATCTTGATTATATCACATATCAGGAGAAAAGTTGAAAGGTGGAGATTCGGATCCTCCACTTCACTGCCACTGAACTGGTCCTGCTGGACTAGATGAAGAAGTGCTGGTTTAATTTCGAAATTGTTGGCAGCAATCGGTGGTCTCACGATACTCATGCTGCAACCTACAGAATTTGGAATAGTGTACTTTCTCAATGTGATTCTCCTGTTATGTTGGGTTCCTCCATGTTGGAGTGGTGTACAGGGAGCTCTTCGCTGACCCCTTGCACTCTCAGTTGCTCTTGCTGTGCTTTTCTTATCCTTACTTTCTTTCGGTTTCTTCTTGCTAGCTTTTCAATTTTAGGTTCAAAAGTTAACTCCTGATCTTCTTCACCTTGCATAAACAAGGTATCTGCAAGATTAAACTCCAAAGGAAATCAATCTGAAAAGCAGAATTTATACAACAGATCAAACCAAATGGCTCAATGTAGTGGCATTTATAGTACTCATCAATATTGAAAAACAAATCCCCGGCAACAGCGCCAAAATTTTTTTTATATAAAACTATAAGGCAAGTGCACCTTATCGCTTTTTAGAGTAAAGGGTGAGAAGGGTGTCGTCTCCACAGGGATTTGGTTCAAGTATTGCATTCCTACTAGTCCACTATTTGAACTAAGGTTATGAGAGGTTGTGAATGTGAATGTAAATGAGATGTGCTTAATTAAATACTGGTCCAGCACTCGCTATACGGCACAAATGTGAGAAAATGGATTTATGGAAGGTGTTAAGGTCAGAGTTCACCAAACTGAGCCTAATGTAATCTGAATTTCTTACTTTCATACAAGTTAAAGATATGATTGAAGATTGAATTCCCTTATGTAAGTTGAAGGTCAACCCCTTCACTAATCAACACTTCACCCGAATTAGTAATCCTAATCCCTTAGTGATTCCTAATTGAAGTAAGCTTTAAGTTCAAGAATCCACGAAAATCTCATAATTATGAATCTTTATTCCTAGAGCACCCGCAGTTATGTTTTTCACTCTCAAGTCCAATTCCTAATCCAATGTCCTAATTGTGAATAACAATCCAAATTCAATCTACAAATGGCCAATTTATAGAAGCTTTACGCAAAGAGAAGAATAATCAATTGAAAGAAAACGTGAACTTGAATTCATATAAGAATTCTAGATTATGTAGGTTCAGAACATGGATCCTTCCTTCCCTAACAAGTGTCTAATTACACATAATGAGAAAGAGATGAAACAAAGAAGATATAAGAATGTGGCTCAGCATCCATGGGAGGCTGCACATTGATTCCTCAACCCTACAGGTCCTCCACCACCAAGAATGACTCAAATGGAAGGGATGGTCTAAAGCTAACTGATAAGAGAAATGTGGCTCTGTTTCTGCGTTCTAAGAATTGTTTCAAGACTATTCTGTTCTGAACCTTTTATAGGTGCTGGTATGTTATGTGCATGTACAACGTAGTTGCTCTTGCGTTGCCAACGCAGAAAGTAACAGAATGTTTCTTTCCTCTCAAACTTTCAGGTGCTCCACGCATTTTTGGTTATGTTGCTAACACGAAACCCTATGACAGGTTACACCCAGTGAAAACACATCAGATTCACAGTGATTCATCACTAAAAGGCTTTAAAAACTGTACAATGCAGAATTTGCATGGTTACTCAGTTTTCGGTCAATTTCCAATGAATTTATGATAATTTATGTTCCAATTGCTTGTTATTACACCAGAATTTTTATCAAATAAGTGTCATGTTGGACACTTATTACTTGGATCCTTGGAATGAGGTAGGTGTATGAACCCTTGGAATGAAGTAGGTGCGTGGACTCTTAGAATGCAGAGGGTGCGTGGACCCTGGGAATGGAATGGGTGCATGGACCTTTGTGATGTGGTGGGTGCATGGACCCTTAGAAGGCAAATGGTGCATGGACCCTTGGAATGAGGTGGGTGCGTGGACCCTTAAAAACCTATGACATAGGCTTGAGATAGTTTATTAATGATGATGATGCAAGAATGTGTGATACTAAATGCTTTGCCGATATAATTCAATGATGATGCATGATGGTAAAAAACTATTGTGATTTTATTAAATGATTTTTGTGACGTTAAATTAAGATTACTGTTCCTCGCGACCTCGCATGTCCAAGATTTAGGAATTAGTGAGACTTCTTGATTTACATTGACCCCTTGTGTTTGACTTACATTTATTCTGCGACGACGATTCAACGAGCTAGAGCAATGTTCTCACTTTCACCACACGCAACTTTTATTGGATCCTCATTAAGCTTACTACAACATTTAACACACAAATAATTGTAGTGTTGTTATTTTAATACCAACACACATTTCCTCTCAGTATGTCACTATTAAATGTTATGGGGTTAGGTGGTGAAGGAAATAACATGGTTTTTATTGAACAAAGTGATTGTTGAAGACGGGAATATTTGGAAAGGAAGAAATGGTATATACATTGAGTGGAGTTAACAAAATGAAAAATATTTACAGAAGGGTTCCATGAGTAACAGAACTTTATTCAGGACCATTTTTCCAATTAGTAATGCCAGTATCACACTTCAGTAATCTCAGTAACCCATTAACAAGCTTCAGAGAAAAAATGAAATTGCCCTAGTTATCCGTTTGTCACAATGTTTGCCTCAGATTGTAACTGTCAATTGATAACTTGCTCCGATTTTCACATTTAACTGTTCAATTACCCCAGTGTGTCATTCAATACAACTCTTGCCCTGAGATTGTAACTATAAATCCACAATATGCTCTGATGCTCAATTGCCCCAGTGTGCCATTCAAAGCAACTCTTGCCCTAGTTTGTAACTGTTCAATATCCCCAGTTTGTAATTTCTGACGCATTCTTTGTGATCGTTCATCTTCTAGACCACCTATCCAGGGTTTCAATATAGTGATCATTTTATTTGACCCTAATTTTTGCTTAGATCGCTCTTTTCGAGCTTTCAATTTAGCGGGTCGCTCTAACTTTTGCCTAGATTTCCTTACAGGTTTTCAATCTAGCGAGAATTTTTTTTTATATTGCCTTAACTTTTTTGCCTAGATCGTTTTTGAGGTTTTCAATCTAGCGAGCTTTTTCTCTCTTTTTTTTAATTGCTCTAACTTTTGCCTAGATCTTTTTTGAGGTTTTCGATCTTGCGAGCTGTCTCTCTCTCTCTCTGTCTATTTATGCATAGTATTTTTTTACTGCATCTGAGTTCGCAGGATGTAAGAGATCTTTTCCATCCATCTTTGTAAGGATCAAGGCCCCTCCTGAGAAATCTTTCTTGGTTACATATGGCCCCTCATAATTTGGAGCCCATTTTCCCATATGATCTTTATGACTTGGCAAAATCTTCTTGAGTACTAAATCTCCTTCTTGAAACTCTTGATGATGCACTTTCTTTTCAACTGATTTCTTTAGTCTTCTCTAATATAACTGGCCATGACAAATTACATTCAATCTTTTTCCTTCAATGAGATTTAATTGGTTAAAACGGGTTTAGACCCATTCTGCTTCATTTAACTTTGTTTTCATTAATACTCTTAAGGAAGGTATTTCGACCTCAATAGGTAAGACTGCCTCTATTCCATATACTAAGGAAAATGGTGTTGCCCCAGTTGAGGTGCGAATGGAAGTATGATACCCATGCAGAGCAAACGGAAGCATTTCATGCCAGTCTCGGTGAGTCACCACCATCTTTTGAATGATTTTCTTAATGTTCTTATTGGCTGCTTCAACTACCCTGTTCATTTTTAGCCGATATGGGAAAGAATTATGATGTTTAATCTTGAATTCTTCACATAACCCAATCATCATCTTGTTGTTCAAATTGGTTGCATTGTCCGTGATGAGTTGATTTGGTAAACCATAACGGCAAATTAACTCCTTTTTTATAAACCTTACTACTATATTTCAGGTCACATGCGTGTAGGAAGCTACTTCAACCCATTTTGTGAAGTAATCAAATGCAACCAAAATAAAGTGGTGTCCATTTGATGCCTTAGGTTCAATGTGACCTATGATGTCCATTCCCCACATCAAAAATGGGCAAGGTGATGATAGAACATTTAATGATGCTGGTGGAGTATTAATATTATCAACATATGTCTGACATTTATGACATTTCTTCACATGGTTAAAGTAGTCCGACTCCATGGTCAACCAGTAGTAACCGGCCCTCAAGATCTTTCTTGCCATTGCATGTTCATTCGCATGAGTTCCAAAAGATCCTTCATGCACTTCCTTAATGATTTTTATGGCTTGAGTAGCATCAACGCATCTAAGGAGCACCATATCATGATTTCTTTTATACAACGCCTCTCCATTTAGAAAGAAGTTCATTGTCAATCCTCTCAAAGTTCTCTTTTCGTTTTCTGAAGCAACGGATACTCTCTTCTCTTGATAAAATTCTTGATATTATGGTACCAAGGTTTTGCATCTGGTTTTGCTTCGATGCAATGACAGTGGGCTGGTTGATCACAACGCTGAATATTTATAAGTGGCATGTCTTCTTCCTGACTCAGTGTAAACATGGATGACAAAGTGGCCAATGCATCTACCAACGAATTTTCCTCTCGGGGGATATGATCAAAGGTTATTTCTTCTAACTGTTTTATCAATTCCTTAATGTAGGATTGGTAAGGAATTAATTTTACATCTCGAGTCTCTCATTCTCCTCTTAGCTGATGAATGACCAAAGCCGAATCACCATATATGTCGAGGATTTTGACCTTTGATTCTATAGCTGCTTCAATCCCTAGTACACATGCTTCATATTCTGCCACATTATTTGTGCAATCAAAGCATAGTCGGGTCGTGACTGGGACGTACTTCTTTTCTGGGGAAATTAATATAGCTTCAATCTCATGCCTCAATACGTTGGAAGCACCATCAAATAACATCGTCCATCTTTCTTCCATTGACGGTTTCTCCTCACCAAATGATGTCGTTATGTCTTTGTTAGAGAACCTACATTGCATTGACTCATAATCTTCCATGGGTTGATGTGCCAAATAGTCTAACAGAACACTTCCTTTGATTGCCTTTTGGATGACATATACAATATCATACTCTGATAAGAGTACTTGCCAATGGGCAATCCTTCCTGTTAGAGGGGGTTTTTCAAAAATATACTTGATTGGATCCATTTTAGACACTAAACAAGTTGTGTGACTCAGCATATATTTCCTTAAGCGACGGGCAGCCCAGGCGAGAGCACAACAAGTTTGTTCCAACAATGAGTAATTGATCAAATTGGTGAACTTCTTGCTTAAGTAGTAAATGACTTGTTCCTTTCTTCTAGACTCGTCCTGTTGGCCTAACATGCAACTCATAGACTCATCAAGCACTGTCAAGTACATAATGAGAGGCTTTCCAGGGATTGGTGGTACCAAGACTGGGGGACTTTGTAAATATTGCTTGATTTTCTCAAAGGCTTCCTAGCAATCGTCATTCCATTCTATCGGTGGTTCTTACGCAACAACTTGAAAATCGACTCACATGTAGCTGTCAACTGGGATATAAATCAAGCAATATAATTTAGTCTTCCAAGAAATCCTCGAACTTCCTTTTCTGTGCTAGAAGGCATTTCGAGAATAGCTCGAACTTTTTCAGCATCCACTTCAATCCCCTTTTGGCTAATTATAAATCCCAATAACTTGCCAAACTTTACTCCAAATGTACATTTAGTTGGATTCAACCTCAACTTGAACCTTCTTAATCGCTCGAACAATTTCTGCAAGTGAACAATATGATCTTCTTCATTTCTTGACTTAGCAATCATGTCGTCCACATATACTTCAATCTCCTTATGCATCATGTCATGGAATAAGGTCACCATTTCCCTTGGATAAGTAGCCCCGACATTCTTCAATCCAAATGTCATAACATTATAGCAAAATGTGCCCCAGGGTATGATAAATGTGATTTTTTCCATGTTTTCTTTAGTCATCTTGGTCTGATTGTAACCCCAGAAACCGTCCATAAAATAGAAGGAATGTTGAGCTGTGTTATCTACCAGTACGTCAATGTGAGGTAGGGGAAAATCATCTTTAGGGCTAGCTCTGTTTAGGTCCCAGTAGTCGACACACATCCGGACCTTTCTATCTTTCTTAAGGACTGGAACTACGTTGGCAATCCATTGGGGCTATTTTGAAACAGCAAGAAAACCAGTGTCGAGTTTCTTTCTAACCTCCTCTCTCATCTTTAAGGATATTTCTGGTTTCATTCTTCTTAACTTTTGCTTAAGTGGGGCATATTCTTCCTTCAACGGTAATTTATGCTTTATTATACTGGTGTTGAGGCCTGACATATCCTGATACGACCATGCAAAGATATCTTTATAATCATACAAGAGCTTTATCAACCTGTAGCGCCCCTCCTCTTTCATGAGTGTGACAATTTTTACTTCTCCTTTCTCCTCATTAGTCCCCAAATTAATCATCTCAATTGATTTCTTATAAGGTTGTATTTCTCTAGCCTCTTGCTTCACCAATCGCAACAGTTCAATGGACGGTTCTGAATCATAATCATCATCCTCATTAGCCTGATCGATGGGTAGATCAAAGCTACTTGATGTGATATTAGCATTATTTTCATTTTCAAACGTGCTATTTTTAGATCTGCATCATTTAGGAGTGGAAAGAAAGAAGTGAACAAAAATTATAACAAGGAAAAGAATATAAATAGAAAAGGAAGACCAATATTTGGGAAATTCAAAATGCATTTTATTATGATATATTGAAAGGAAACATGTACGCCCATAACAAAGAGAATCTAAAGCCTTGGACAGAGCAATAAGATTGGCATTACAGAATTACTTAAAGTCTGAATTAAAAATCACAGGAAGCTCAATGATTTCCCAATTGCCAAACCTTGTGTTTGGCGGACAAGCGTGAACCCAGCACTCCAAAAAGTCTTCCTCAGATCACATATAAAGACCCCCCTCAGTCTCAAGCTTTTTGTCATCCAACCTGACTAGTTTTTTCTCTCTTTTCTCCTCTACAATCCTTTTTTTTTTTCCGTCTGCCTTTGAAGGTTTGTAACATAACCCAAGACGATCTTTATTTTCCATCAAAATTGGTAGCTTGCTCTAACCCTGCTTGTATTTTCCCAAACCATGTCCATATTGATACTCATTCTCAAGCATGACTCTTACTACCATTGTAGAAGCACCTGATGGCTGGATCTTTGTAATAGGTATTTCCTCCTTGACATAACTAGCATTTGTAGTCTCAAGTTCCTGAAACGAAGTCTCAAGAGTCTCTTTAGTTGCTTCGATATAAGGGGTAGAGGAAGGTTTGCTTACTAGTAGATCTTCCTCAATAGAGACAATGATCAGATTGTCATTGATGATGAACTTCAGCTTCTAGTGGAGTGTGGATGGTACAACTCGTGCACAATGAATCCATGGTCTCCTCAGAAGGTAACTATAAGCGGGAATAATGTCCATTACTTGGAATGTCAGTTCAAAAGTAATTGGACCAATCTGAACACGTAGGCTTATCTCTCCTATCACTTCTCTGCGAGATCCATCAAATGCTCCGACTACCATGGTGCTCGGTTTCATATGCGACATGTCAAATGATAGTTTTGTGAATTTTGCTTTTGGCATTACATTTAGTGAGGAACCATTATCAATTAAAAATCTGGCCATAATATGATCCATGCAGTTCACTGATATATGTAAAGCTTTATTGTGTCCTGCTCCTTCCATTGGTATCTTGTCATCAGTAAAAGTAAGATAATTATTGGCAGTGATGCTACCGATAATACCTCCGAATTTTTCCACTAATATATTATGGATGACATGAGCCTCATTCAAGATTTTTAGTAATGCTTTCCTGTGAGGTTCTGAGTTCATCATTAGGGATAGAAGTGATATTTTATCCGAAACTCAGCTCAGCTGATCAATCACTGTGTACTCACTTTGTTTCACAAGCTTTAAAAACTCGTACACTTGTTCCTCTGATAGTTCTCCTTTCTATTCCTTACTCTCTGTAACTTCCTGGTCAACCACCTGCCTTCCTTTTCCTTTTCCCTTCTCAGTCACATTCATCGGTTTGACTCTTAGCTCTTTGGGAGTGTAAATTCGACTACTTCGAGTTATACCGCCAACCCCGACAATATTGGTAATCTTAGAATCCCCTAAATCAGTATTTTTTTGTAAGTCACCTTCGACATCATCAGTACTCACTTCGAATCCATATCTCGAAGGCACTGCTTTGTTGCTTTTATAAGGAAAAGCTGTTGGAATTTGAATTGTGATAGGTTTTGGCCTACCCGAGGTTGGGATGGTAAGAGTACTAGTATAATAGATAGTCAGGGGTCTTGGTAAGACTGGAGTCGAATTGTCAACTATCGACACACTATTTCCCCCTATGAGATGACCTACTTGGACCAATTGTTTGTCCATTAGATCTTGAAAACTTGAAAGCATCACATTCTCGTATTGAGTGATCTGCCCTAGGGTGTAATCCACACCTATCATTTTCATCAGAATTTTCTGTGATCATACCAAACTTATGCATCTCAACAAAGATGAACTTCAATGGGATTTTGACATTTTCTACCTTATTTCTCAAGGATGGCCGGTCATATTCAATAAAGTTAACTGATGGTCCTTCATGTCCCAGTAAAGGGTTACTTCCAACATTAGGAGTGTCCTTTTTGAAGTTCAGCCACTTAGCATTAATCAATTCTTGCACTTTGAATTTTAATGCTCTTCAATTTTCAGTCGAGTGGGCAATAACACCTGCATCGTAATCACATTTCGCACTTGGATCATACCCCTTAGGATAAGGTGGTTCTATTGGTCTCATCGAGCAAGGTATTATTAGGAAATTTTTGATAAGCTGAGGTAGTAGTTCTGTGTAAGATATGTGGATTGGGTTGAATTGGATTGGGCTCCTACCTTGGTTGCTAGGGTTGCCTTGGGAGTTTGGGTTTTTGTTCCATGATTAATTGAATTGAGGTGGGTTTATAGGAGGTGAGTTGGATGGAATGAGTGAGATTAAAAGGTGAGATTGAGGGTATGGACTTTGTGAGTGGGTAGTGATGTATGGGTAAGGCATATGAAGGGGATTGTATGTTGGTTGGAGATGAGAAGGTTGAAAGATGGGGACGCTAGGGGGTTGAAATGTTACTGCATTGGTTTCTCCTTCCTTCTTCTTCCCTAATCCAATTGAGGGTTTCTTTGCAGTGTTTGTTTCAGAAGGAACGTGAGCAATCTTTCCATTTTTCAAACTATTCTCAACTCTTTCTCCAATGATGACTATGTCAGAGAAATTTGAGGAGATGCTTCCAATCATCCTATCATAGAAAGGTGCTCATAGTGTATTGATAAACAATGCTACCATTTCTTTATCAGACAATAGGGGCTCCACTTGAGCTACTAATTCTCTCCATCTCTGAGCATACTCCTTGAACGTCTCCCGATCCTTTTTTGACATGTTTTGCAATTCCAATCAGTCTAGTGCCGTGTCGATATTATATTTTTACTGTTTGAGGAAAGTATTAGCCAAATCCTTCCAACAACGAATATAGGAACGCTCAATGTGCATGTACCAACTTGAAGCTGCCCTAGTTAAACTCTCTTGGAAGAAATGAATCAGCAACTTGTCATCATGGGCATGTGATGCCATCTTCCTACAATATATGGTCAGATGGATTTTTGGATAAGTGGTCCTTTTTTACCTATCAAACTGTGGCACTTTAAACTTTGGAGGTATAACTACATCAGGAACAAGGAAAAGGTCTGCAACTACTTCGATGTTATAGCTACTACCTTCTACAGCTCGTAGTCTTGCCTCCAACATCTGTAATTTTCCCTGCTCATAAGGACTGACTTGATTAAACTCTTCCGTGTCTTGGTGGAGATTAGGCTGAGATTGTAGGATGGCTTATGTGTTAAACTTGGGAGGTGCTTTAGGGGTTCTTGTGGCCAGTCTTGGATTAGCTGGATAGGCTTGAGTGGCCTATGGGTCAGCCTCAACTTCCGAAGGTACATGGCCAAGGGGAAGGCCATATTCTAGCCATTGGTTCTTTTGAGAATCAACATGTTCTTGCACAGGTCTGTTATAATGCAGAGTGAGTGGTGTCTTTAACTGAGCCTAGGAGGGTCTTTTCAGAGTCCTTCTTTTACAAAGCTCGTGAAGCCCCTAGGACCAATGTCATCTGCTCCTTTAGTTGGTTCAGCTCACTCCTCAATTCTTCATTCTGTTGTTCTAACTCATCCATGATCTTGGATTACGAGCAAGTTCTATAAGGATGTCGGAGGAACAACTTTCTTACTTTGTTATTATTATTTTTTTTATCTAAAATGGAAACATGATGTTAGTGTATAAAGACAAAATAAAAGGTTAGTGAAGGAATAATTTCATTTGAGCATTCAAAATTAGGGAAGTTCCCCACACTTCTATTCAAGGACCACTCATCTCCAGATGGAAGTGTGGTTGACGCTCAACCTAAGGGAGTATTCACTCCTCAATAGGTGAGGTCTTTGTCAACTAGCAATATAGTTCGTGACTCATATCTTTGATCAAGGATCACTCATCTCAAGATGAAGACATGGTTGACGCCTAATCCAAGGGAGTATTCACTCCTCAATGGATAGGGTCTTGACAAAAGCAACCGACAAGCGAAGTGTCTCATATCTTCGATCAAGGACCACTTGTCTCAAGATGAAGATATGGTTAACGCCTAATCCAAGGGAGTATTCACTCATCAATGGATAGGGTCTTATTGAAAATTTTCCAATTTCTTAGCTTGGCTTGCCTTTCCAAGTGATCTTCTAATAAAGATTTCTTCAAGGTTGTCTTCTCAATTTTTGCTTGAATAATAAATCCAAAAGTGAATCATATTTCTTCTTAAAATTTACACGAATTTCTTTGGTCATTTGCTTGCAAACTGCATTCACTTTTTGAAGATCGTTAATTTGTGTAGTGATTCTAATGCTTCTCATTTGGTCATATACATTGCTAATACAACCTTGAACTTCTTTCACTTGAATGCTATTAAATCTTTCTGAATATATATATATTTAGGTTAGTCAAAGAAAATGGAAGAGAAACAAGAAAATAATAATAATAATAATCAATAGATAAATGATGCAATGTGATGTATAAAATATGCATGAACCTATATGAATATGTTATCATGTATGAGATATAAAAGAAAAATGCATGCACTTATATGAGCGTGTTATCCTTTCTGTTATTATTTTGTTTATTTAAAAGCCTAAAAAAATGAGGGAATTATGTGTGAGCTTATATGAACATGTTATTTTTGTTTATCTCAATATAAAAAATGCATGGACCTATATCAAAATTTATTTTTATTTTTATATTTTTTTTTATGAAAAACCCAACTAAAACATGATATATGTGTTAAAAAAACTGATCGTACCTAATGTGAGTTTTTTTGTATTTTTTATATACAAATGTGATCAAGTTCTTAATTTTTTTTAAAAGGCATGAACATGTTATTTTTGTATTTTGTTGATCTAAATATAAAAAAAAAAAATAATGCATGAGCTTATATGAAAAGGTCCAACTAAAATTGAATTTATCTAATATAACATGTTGTTTTTGTGTTTTATTTGTCTAAATGTCCAACAAAAATAAAAAAAATGTATGAACCTATATGAAACTTTTTTTCATTTTTCTAAAAGCCTAAAAAAAACTGAATGTACCTTTCATGTGATTTTTTATGTATAAATATGAAAGAGAAATTTTTTAAAAAAAAAATGCAAGAACATGTTCTCTTTTGTATTTTATTTTTCAAAATGTACGAAAAAAATGCTTGAACCTATATGAAAATTTTTTATTTTTCTAAAAGCTCAACTAAAACAAAAAAAATCTGAATGTACCTAACATGTAATTTTCTTTTTATGTATAAATGTGAATTTTTTTTTAAAAGAAAATGCATGAACATGTTCTATTTCTATTTTGTTTTTCAAAATGTAGGAAAAAGATGCATAAACTTATATGAATTTTTTTTATTTTTCTAAAAGCCCAACTAAAACAAAAAAAAACTAAATGTACCTAAACATATGATTTTTTTTTTTATAAATATGAAAAAAAATGCATAACATGTTATTTTATTTTTTTGTTTATCTAAATGTTCAAAAAAAATTATTTTTCTAAAATTCCAACTAAAAAAAATTGAATGTACTAAACATTTGATTTTTTTTATGTATAAATACGATAAAAAAAATTAAAAAAATGCATGAACATGTTTTTTTTTATCTAAATGTCCAAAAAAAATGCATGAATTTTTTATTTTTCTCAAACCTCAACTGAAACAAAAAACTAAATGTACCTGGCATGTGATATTTTTTTAGGTAAAAAAAATCTTTAAAAAAATATATGAGCATGCTATTTTTGTTCTTTTATTGATCTAAATGTTCGAAAAAAATTACATGAAATTTTTTTATTTTTCAAAAAGTTCAATGAAACAAAAAACTGAATGTACCTAACATATAATTTTTTTTATGGATGAATGTGATAAAAAAATTATAAAAAAAATACATGAACATGTTATTCTTGTGCTTTCTTTATCTAAATCTACGAAAAAACAAATGCTTGAACTTATATGATAATTTTTTTTATTTTTGTAAAAGCTCAACTGAAATAAAAAATTGAATGTACCTAACATGTGATTAAATATGATAAAAAAATTTAAAAAAATGCATAAAAATGTTATTTTTCGTTTTTTATTTATCTAAATATTCAAAACAATGCATAAATTTTTTTTTATAAAAGCCCCAATAAAACAAAAAAAAAACTAAATGTACCTAAACATGTGATTTTTTTTATGTATAAAAAAATGAATGAACATGTTATTTTTGTTTTTTGTTTATCTAAACGTTCAAAAAAAATTTATTTTTCTAAAAATCCAACTAAAACAAAAAAAAAACTGAATGTACTAAACATGTGATTTTTTTCATGTATAAATGTGATAAAAAAATTTAACAAAAATGTATGAATATGTTTTTTTTATTTTTTTATTTATCTAAATGTCCAAAAAATGCATGATTTTTTTTTATTTTTCTAAAACCCCAATTGAAACAAAAAAAAATGAATGTACCTAAAATTTTTTTAAAAAAAAAATTTGACGTGTCAATTTTTGTTTGTTTAGTTAATGCATGAAAAAATAGATGGACCTATATGAGCGTTTTATTATTGTTTTTAGGCCCAACTAATGCAAAAAATATATGATTGTGCCTATATGATTTTTTTGTAAAAAGTTTTTTTTAAGGCATGAATATGTTATTTTTTGGTTTATCTATATGTGTCTGAATCTATATGATTAGTTTATTTTATTTCTATTTTTTTTAAAGTCTCGCTAACGCACGAGATATATATAAAAAAAATGCAAGGACCTATGAGAATAATTTTTTTATGATTAAGATCCATGTTCAAATTTTGAAAAATTTGGTATTATCTTTCGATGCAAAAATGATGATAATGATGTGATATATTATGCTCATGTTCTAGTGTGTCCTATGATTAGATGTGAATATACATGTACAAGAGAAAGATAAAGAAACATAGTCCCCATGTGTCCTAGTTGAAGTGAAAAAACTAAGGTAGGATATTGATAAGGTTCAAATCTTAAATTTGGAAGGCTGCTTAGTTCTATTTATGTGCATAGTTTCATGGATAGATTTAGACAATTCATAGGCTATCATGGCCCTCAAATTGCCCTTATCATATAGATAGGAACCCGCTTCCTGAACCAATCACAGGTAGAAAAATGTCCCGCTTCCTGAACCAATCACAGGTAGAAAAATGTCTCTCAACATGACTAACTCATGATATCAGTAACAATCTATATGGTGACTTAACAATCCTTAAGTAGCAACCGTCAAGACACCCGCTAATCCTAAGCTCACACAGACTCGGTATAGAGCCCAAAAGGTGTGTGAGGTAAGTGCAAGTGAACTGTGTGAAAGGGAGCATACAAACCTTTTAATCCTATAACTATCCAAACCCACTTGTAAGACAAACCTGCAATCAAGAATATACAACGAAAAACTCTTCTACCCTATGTTTCACAGCATGGAATATATACAACACAATGAATACAAACAAATAAATAAATAAATAAACAATATTTACATAAAAAGAAGAAGAAGAAGAGTGAAATAAATAAAATAAAGTTAAAGAGAACATGCACAATTAATTAGATTAGGTTTAACTCTTGAAAATGTTCCCAATGGAGTCGTCATATGTCGTAACCGGGATCACGACAGGATGATAAACAAATTTTTTTTATTAAAAACAGAAAACAGAGGAATCACCACTAAAATTTATTAAAGGAAATTTTGGAAAAACTTGAAATTGTGATCTTTGAAACCAGTTTGGATTTGGGAGTTATTTACGCATAGGGAAAGTATTAGCATCCTACAACGTCCATTAAAATAGTTACCTTCTAATTAATTATGTACGGATGCAATTAACTTTCAAAAAATTTATTTCACTCAAATAAAAAAATTATTTTTATTAATTTGTGTTGTTAATATATAAGTTATTAAAAAAAAATTTTTTTATGAAATAAATGAAGAAAAAAACCTAAAAATTTATTTAAGAAAAATTTAGAAAACTTTTTTTTTTCAATTTTGTCTTTTTAAATTTTTGAAAAGAAATGCATAGGGTTCAAGGTAGCATATGGCTATTCAATTAACCCCTACAAATCAAATGATGTCAAAGGTGGATCAACCACTCAATTAACACTGCGCCGTAAATTAATTTTAATCTGATTAGGATATTAGAGAAATTTCACAGATGCATCGTCATGTTGAAAGCCAAACAAAAAGGGAACAAATGGAATATTAGGGAGTAGATTCTACTTATCATCAGAATTGGGAAACGGAGAAAACATGCGTCGAGGCAAAACAAAAAGATAATGAATGAATACTAGGGGCAGATTTTACGTGTCAAAATTAGGAATTGGAAAACGGATAACAAAAGATGATTGGATATTACCTGGTGACATTTTTTTTACTCTTTTTCACGTGTGATCTCTTTGTATATGTTTTCTGATACGCCTCTTATTCATATGCCTCTCACTATCAAATAATTCTTCTTCCAATTATTCTTCTTCCACTACCTCACTACTCTTAACAAAACAACTGATCACTTCCCCATTATCAGATAACTGCTCGTACACTATCCAGATAATTGTTTTTTCGCTATCCACTAACCAAAACTGCTCTATCACGGTCCCTATTACCTACCTATCAGAAAATAACCATCCTATTATCTTATTTTAATTAATTTTTTTATTTTTTATTTTTTAATTTTTATTATATAAATATGGATAAAATTAATTATTCACAATTACTAATAAAAAATCATTTTTTATTTTTCCATACACAAATAAATTATATAAAATATTTTTATATTTTTAAATTTTTTTCTATTTTTTAACCAGACGTATCATTAATATATTTAGTATCATTTTAAACTAAAAGTGTAATTAGTTGAAAAGCATATCTATTTATGATACTAATTTTTATTTTTATAAAAAATATTAATATTTTTTCTTAACAAAATTTTTACATAATTTTTTCTATAAATTATATAGTTTAAAGTTGACTAATTATTTTTTATTAGATATTTACTTATTTTATGTATCTATCTTTTTATTCATTATTTTTTATTTATTTGATATATACTCTTTATTTTTATATTCTAATCTCTTAAACTTATTTTTTAAATATTTTATAATTACTTTTAATTTTTTTAAAAAAATCATAATAAATGTAATAATTTTAATATAAAAAATATTATTATATTATGTGTATATAAAATATATAATAATATAATACTTGCTTAATATCTTTTAGTTAAATATAAATTTATCCTTATAAATATTAATAAAAATAACATTGAAAATATTTATTTAATTTTTATTTATAAATATTTTATTAATAAAATAATATAATTTTATAAATTATATATTTTTATATTTTTAAATTTAATCGACTAGTTAGAATAGTCATTTAAGATTCAATGATTTAACAATAATCGGATAGATATTAATTAAATATTATTTTTTAATATATTTATAATATATAATAATATTAAATAAATTAATATCATAATTTTATTATTAAAAATTAAAAAATATATATTTTAATTTTTAAAATTTAAATTATACATATAAAATTAAATAAAATTTAACATAATTTTATTTATTTATTATTTAAAAATATTAAAATAATATTGTTTTATATATAAATAAATATTTTATTGATTTTGTTAATTCTTTATCGTTTACTAACTTTTTATTAAATTTTTTTCATTTAATTAACCTTAAAAAGATCAATTTTAAGTCAATTCGATCAACTAATTTAATTTAATTTTCATAATCATAATTATAAGTTAAAAAAATATTAAATATTTAAAGTTTATAAAAAAATATTTATTTTGATATTAGTAATTAGTAAATAAATAAAAGTTACTATAAATAAATACTTTATTTATTTAAAATTTTAAAATTATGAATAAATTAGAATCTAATAAAAAGTATTTAACATTAAACTATTTTGATTCTTTTTATATGAGATTGAAATCACAAAACAAATTATTAAATTTGACATTTTAAAATTCGGATAGCATAAAATTCAATCATATATTAAAAATAAATTATATCATAAAATTAAAAAATATAATTTATTTTATTAATTAATTGTTATATATATCTAGTAATGATCATAATATAAAAACAATACGCACAAATAAATTCAGTTTGTATTTGGATTATATTAATTTAAAATATTAAATTGAAATATAACCCCAAGTCATTTAAAAAATCTAAATTTTTTGAGTTTTTAATTTCATCAATGATTTATAAACATTCATATGAAAAATCATAATAGGAATACGTTAATAATACATTTTATGATCTTGCTAATAGTTCTAACTAAAATATTAATAAATAAAATTTTTTAATTAAAAATAATATATTATTTATATATTTATAATATTTTAAATTTAAATAAAATTTATAAATATAAATAATTTAAATAATTAAAACTTTTATCTTTATTTGGATGGATAAAATAAAAAATATAAAAAAATTTATTTTTTATTTGCATATAAAAATAGAAAGAAATCAATAAACTTTTACAAATTCCATCAAAATTTATTTTTTTTAAATTGGTAAAAAAGTTTGTATTTTTAATTTTTTTTAATTTAAATTGTTAAAATTATTATATATTTATAAAAATATCAAAAATATAATAATATATTAATAGAAAACATAATAAAAAATTAAATTTATTTAAGTTAAATTTTATAGTATTAATATTTTTTTTAAATGTTCAAATCATAAAAATTCTTTTTTTTCTTTTTATTTTAATATATTCAAACAATTTATATTTTTATTTTTATTTTTTCTTTCTAAACCAAACAAAATATTAAAATTAAAAAATAAATTGGAGAATGATGTATCACATCATAATCATAGTTTTTGCCCCTGAAATTCTATATATAATCAAGCAGTTGGTCTGGTTTTATCATCTTGCCCTGTTTTCTTATGCTTTCCTAACACACAGAGAGAGAAATGGAAGCAGGATGGGATACAATTGCAGGCGCAGTTCTGGTTATGTTATTTGCTCTCGCAGGGTCATGGAAAGTGCTGAACTTGTTATGGTTGGAACCTAAGAGGTTAGAGAGGCTCTTCAGAGAACAAAGCCTTCAAGGGAATCCATATAGGTTTTTGTTTGGGGATTCAAAGGACTTTATGAATGCACTAAACGAAGCCACGTCCAAACCCATGAATCTCTCTGATGACATAGTGCCACGTGTCTCTCCTTATCTCCATCAAACTATTAACAAATATGGTATGCTTATCATTCCACTCTTACTATGTATTTTCTTTTATTGGAATTTGTCCTTTTTTTCTTTTTCTTCTAGATACTGACTCCGTTTTACAGTTTCTTATATAAAGTGTGATAGTTTCTTATATAAAGTGTGATGTGCTTGTTTGGTTGATGATGTAATAAAAACGTGGATAAATTTTTTAATAAATATTTTTAGGAATAACAGTAAAGAGTCAGAATAAATTAATTTCTCTTAAAAGTATTATTAAATTATACATTTTAATTTTTAAAAAAATTAAATAAGAGAATATTTTTGAAAAATGCAATACATAAATTAATTTTAATTTTTTAAAAAAATTGATTTATTTTTAATTATTTGTTTTCTTTTATCATAAATGTTATAATACATATCATCTAATCTAAATTTGTGTAAAATCATTGTTAATTATATGTTGTGCAGTCTATTTTTATTTTAATTTAAATTTCACCATTATGTCGTATTATATTTTTTGCAACATTTAAAATAATATTATAAAAATATAAAAAATGTTACCTATTAATTTTAGTAATATTTTAAGAAGTGTTATATCTCATTAATGTCACAAAATATTATTAGTAACATTTAAAAGATATTATAAAAATATAAAAAAAATTATTTATTAATTTTAATAATATTTTTAAAAAGTATTATATTTAATATATATTAAAAAAATATAATATATAATATTCAACGTTCAATTATTGTAATCTTTAATTATAGAAATTTTGATAGATACAAAAGTGAAAATATATTTCTAGTTTAACTAAATTAGTCAGTTAAAAATATTTTTTAAAAAAATAAAAAATTTTATTTAGACAAAATTAGCATAAAGAAGCCTCGAAGTTTAGTTATGTTAGACAATATAGTGTATTTCGATTTCATTAACTAGTTTAATTTGTGAAAAAAAAAATTATATAATTTTTTTTAATTATGAATAACACAGTAATTCCTATTTTGGATCCCCAAATAAAATTGTACAAGCTCCAACAAAGCATGATAAAATTAATGAACTATTATGCTTCTTAAATATGTTAACGAAGGCTTGAATTTTGATTATATGTATAAAAAAATTAAAAAATAAAATCTACTTAATAATCTGCAAGTTTCAAAGGAATTAATTTTTACCTGTTAAGAAGAATATATCTTATACAAACCAAAAACACAATTGTAAAAGGCTAGGGATGTATCAGTACAAATTCCGTCTTGATTTGATACAAAATGTTAACCCAAATTTAATACGTTAGGTCTGTTAAAGGTGATTTTTAATTCTTTAAAAATTAAATCCAGTTTTAAATTTTAATTTTTAAAATATTAAAAAAAATTATTTAACTTATTTTATTTTAATTTTTACTATAAATTTATTACACATAAATAAATATTAATTAAAAATAGAATAAAAATAAAAATAAAAATAATTATTATTGATACTATTATTATAATAACTAATAATAATATTATTATCATTATTATTAAATAAAAATAAAAATATTTTAAAATAAAAAATAAAAATTAATATAATAATAATAATTATTGTTATAATAATAATAATAATAATAATAATAATAATAATAATAATTATTATTATTATTATTATTATAAAATAGAGATGGTGAGAATAGTTGTTGTAGTGATAGTGGTGATTAGGGATAAAAATAGTTAAGTGAAACTAGATTTTAAATATTTAAATTTAATTTATTTAAAAATTTTAAAGTTTGGAGTTTATTTATCATATTATATTTTATTGTTAAGATCTAATTTGTATTAAAGTTTATCGTATTTATAAATTTGTTTAAAAATTTAAAATTAAGTTTGAGTTGAATTTTTGTTAATAGAAGGATGAAGAAAAAAAAAAGAGACAATAATACATGAAGATTGAAAAGAAACATCCTTACAAAATTAAAATTAAAAAATAAAAAATAAAAAAATGAAAAGTTAAAATTATGGGGACCATGATGCAGGTTGAGGGAAGTCATTTGGGGAACATGTTGAAGTACACATGCAAAGCCAGAGTGGTGCACATGGTCCCTGCACATGTGCTTCTCACTTTGTGTCTTTGTAGTTAAATTCGTAATCCCTTCTAGACTTCTTTATTATATTATGATAGTTCAGTTAATATTAGTTAAAATTGATTTTGCTTATTAATATTCGTTTTTAATCAATTTTATACATGATTAGTCTGATTTTAATTCTAACACATTTTTATATTTTGAGCCTATGATTAATGTTGGTTTAAATAGATATTATTTTTTGTCCATTTTTAATAAAAAATTAATAAATAAATTTAAAAATTATATAAAAATTAAAAAAAATTATAAACTTAAATCATATAAGATAAAATGATTAAGAAATAAATTTAAAATATATATATATATATAAATAATTTAAAAGATTCGTAAATGTAAAATTTTTTATAAAAATATATTATAATAATATTTTTTAAGTTGTAAAATCCATAAAATCAACTCTTATTAGTACTACTTGTATATAAAGAAATGAACAAAATAGTTTCATTGTTTACAAATAGAGAATATATTTAAAATTTCTATATCATTATAAATTAAACAATTTTTAAATATGTATATTGACTACTATTTATATATAAATATAATAACATATATAAATAAAATATAAAATACATGCATGTATATATACATAAATAAGTTTAGATATAAATAAAAATTAAAAAAATATAGTATATTTATTTTAAAATTAAATAATGCACGTAACATTTATAATAAATATTGGACAAATCTAATAATAAAAATTTTAAAATTATCTATTTTGAAATATGACACAATGATGTGTTAAATATAACATATCTTTTTAATCTAAAATCATCTTTTCACGAACTAGAAATTGAATGATGATAGATCATTTCAAATCATATCTTGTTCAAAATTAAAAATATATAGAGTAGAACTTTATAACCGTGGATTCAGATGAAGACACGGCAGAGAAAAATATTTTGAAGATAAAGAAAAAATTATTTAGATTTTTTTTAAATTAAAATTTTAATTTTAATTTTTAACAAATTATATAAATATATTAATATTATATAAATATAATATATTAAAATAAATATAAATAAATAATATAATAAATAAATCTTTAAATAGATTAAATAATTTTTTATAAAATTAAAATTAATTAATTTATTTTTAATTTTTTTTAATAAATTTAAATATATTTATTTATTAAATAAATTAAGTTAATCTCGTTAGAATGATTCATTTTCAATCCTACTGATAATGATGATAATGATAGTAGGATAGTTGTTATAATAACAGTGTAATAGTGGTGGTAAGATGTTACAAGTATATTTTTATGATTAAATTATATTTTTATTTTTATGATATTTAGAATAAATTATATTAATTTTTAAAGGATGTAAATATTAATTTTATTTTTAAAATATAAATAGTAGATTGTTTTAATTTTTATTTATTTGTTTTATACTTTTTATTCATTTAAAAAATTTTAAAAATTAAAATGATCAATTTTTATTTATTAAAAATAAAAAAAAATTATATTTTATTTTAAAACATAATAATATTTTTATATTTAAAAAATTAATTAATATAACTAAAAAATATAATGTACTCCAATATATAAACATACGGAGCTCCTCCATCGGTTGAAACAATCTCTCTAATTTAGTTCTTGAACTTGTAGCGTCAGTATTTTTAGTACCGAATCTTATGAAACATTTACTTTAATTCAGTAATTGATCCGGACGAAGCATGATAAAATAATATAACTTTATATAATATAAAAATATTAAATAATAATAGTAATTGTATTTATATTAAAATGATATATAACATGTTATCATTATTTTTAAAATATATAATTTTAAAATTTTTAGTGAAAATGAAAATAAAAAAGTCATACATAACATCGAGGGATGTTTCTGATGCAGTTATTTAATTTTAAAAAAATATCTAAAATAATTATAAAAATATTTTCAGTTTATTTTGATTTGGTTGGAATATATTTAAAAAAATTAAATCCAACTAACTTTTTAAATTTGGTTGAATCATATGTTTTGGTTTTTTATTTTATTTTAAAAATTTAACAATATTAACTAATAAAAAATAAAATAATTTTTTAAAAATTTAAAATTAGTATTAATTAAATATAAAAAAAATAATGATATTTATATTTAATAATGTTATATACAGTAAAAAAATACAATAACTAACGATAAAAAATATTAATAACATATATAAATCTAAAAATTATGAATAGATTTAATTATATTTTAATAAATTTTATTTTTACATATCAATTAAATAAAATACTCAAGATAAAATATATGATAAAATTTAAAAATAAAGTTACACAAATATTAATCAAATAAACAAAAATTTAATAATATAAAATTAAAAATATATAATGCTATATATAATTTGATTCAGTTTTTTAATAGAAAATTATAAATCGAATATAACTGTATAAAAAATGACAGTTTTTAAAAATTTCAGTTTAATTCAATTCAATTATAAGGAGTAAATCGGATTCAATTATTCCACTTTCCTAACAAAATAGAGTAGTATTTATAACAAAATAAGAAACACATTTTAATTGTATAATTATAACAAAATCAAGGATTACTTCTATTCATATATTTTCATATAAAAGTTTTACCCTTATATGATATATAAATATTTACAATAGAATTTAAATATTATATTTATTTAATATAAAATTTTCATTTATGTATCGTCTTCCACTAAGTCATTATTTTACATAAAAATAAAAAATTACTTATAATCAACCATATTTTAATTAAATTGTTATATATTCTTGTAAAATTTTCATATTAATTTGAATTTTAAATATCGTAAATAAATATAAAACTACATTACTTTATGAAAAATAAATACAATATAATTCAAAATAATAACAATAAATTAATAATTGATAATTTATTTTTTAATTTATTTTGCAAAATATTTGAAAATATAAAAGAATTATAACAAAATCGAATATCAGAATTACAGTGACTCTACTTAAAAAACAAAGTAAATATTAAGATAAAACACCTTGAATAATGGGATCTAAGTATGATTAACCTTATAGAATAAATTATTGAATTAAAACCAATATATTTTCGTGTAAGAAAGTTTATTTGTCTGACATATATAATTAATTAATAATTTTTATATTAACATACTTTTGTGTCAACTTTCTTTTCTTGAAAGATATATATTTCAAATGCTATATACATCATATCTTCAATTAAAACTACAGTTTTCATTCACGTCACTTAAATATTCATACAATTGTATTTATTTTTCACTTAGTGAGATATAAATATGCTTTATATATATATATATATATATATATATATATATATATATATATATATATATATTTCATATTTTCCACAGTTTAGACATTATAAAATATTTTTATATAAAGTTTTTGTTCCAATATATAAGATTTAAATATTGTATGCTTCCATGTAAAGTTTATATTCTCATATGACATATATAATTACCCTATAATTTAAATATTAATATAGTTTTAAGTGAATTTTATCCCCTATGTAATGCAAATATTTACTTCACAATTTAATATTACAATGCTTTAACATAAATTTTCTATCCATATAAACCTTATTATAATCAATTAATATTTTAACTAAATTATTGTATATTCTTACAAAATATTTTTTAACTTAAATATAAAATATTGCATAAATATTAAAATATTGTTCATTTAATGCAATAATGAAAATAAAACATACAGAAACGATAATAAATAAATACATGATAAAAATTATTTTTTACTTATTTATGCAATTTTATTTATAAGAAGTTATCAAAGTGTTATAAAAAGAAGTGAAAGATGTTGTTTTGTTTGAAATTTCTCTCTAATAATTTTTCAACCTAGTTAATAATTCATCTACATTTAGTTAAAAAAACAATATTAAAATAAAGAAAAAATAAAATAAAAATAAAGTAGGGATAAATAATAATAATAAATATAAAAAATCTAGATAAAAATATTTACAAATAAATGAAGTAATAAAAAGAAAGAGAGATAATCAAAATCCTAGTGTTCACACATTTCAATTCCTTATTGTCTTTTCTTTTATTTACTTAAGCCTTTTTTTATTTATAAAATTGATGGTATGCAGGGAAGAATTCTTTTATCTGGCTTGGACCAAAGTAATGGGTGACTGTAAACACTCAATTATGTCCGAGGCCCCCAATCATTAAAATTAACCAAAAGTTAATTTAATTAAAAATTTGAAAAGATGTAAAACTGAAAAACAGAAAGAACAGAGAGCAGAAAATACAGAAAACAGAAAGCAAAAAAAAAAAATAAATAATAATAAAAAGAAAATTAAAGAATAAGTAAAAATGATAAATAGAAAAAAAAAAAGGTAAAAAAATGAAAATTGAAAAAAAGAAAAAGCTGAAAAATCAAAATAGGGAAAAAAAATTTTGAAATCAAAGGGGTTGGCTTTTGGCTCTCAGAGAGGGGGTGACTTTTGGGCCCTGGGAAAGGACTTGACCCTTGCTAAGAGAGAGGAAGCTGGCTTTTGGCTCTTTGAAAGAGCTTCACCCTTGCCAAGAAGGGATGTGTCTATATATACCTACAAACAAGAAAGGAAAATGGGCTTTTTTCTCATTTTTTGGAAATTCTTGGGAGGAGGAGAACTGAGAGTCTTAGAAGAGGGATTTTCAGAACCTTTGAAGGGAGGACCTAAGAGACTCTCTGATATTCAATTCAGCCCTTGGCCTCCATAGAATCAGCTCTTCATCACCTTCCAATGGAGGTTAGGTCCGAGTTTTATCCATCTTAAGTTTCTTGCTTTCTTCTCGAATTTCCGAGTTCATTTTTGTGTCTTTTTTCGTTTTAATTTTTAATCGGTCAAATGATCTCTGATTTTGGTGATTTTTGTTGCGTTTTCTTCGTCTTTCTCTCTAGTTTCTGGAATGATATTATTTGTCCAATTTGGATCTGAAATGAAATCTTTATCACTTGATTACCGAAGCATGTTCATCCTGGTGCGCGAATTGACCTAGCTTGTTTGATTTGTGCATATCTTGCTCATTTCTGATTGGATTGATGTCAAACTTGTTTTGTTTGATTCCTATGATCCATATATTTCAATTGATCGGTTTTTATTTTTCAGATCTACCAAAAATATTTTCTAAAAATTCTGAGATTTGAATTCAAATTTTGGCGCCAAAAACTTGTGTGTTTTTTAGGTTCATTTTCGCGTCTGTTTTTCGTTTTAACTTTTGATCGGTCAAATGATCTCCGATTTCAGTGATTTTTGTTGCGTTCTCTTCGTATTTCTCTCTAGTTTCTGGAATGATATTATTTGTCTAATTTGGATCTAAAATGAAGTCTCTATGACCAGATTACTGAAGGATGTTCGTCTTGACGCGAAAATGAACCTATGTTGTTTGGTTTGTGCATAACTTGCTCATTTCTTGTCTTTTTTTTGTCAAATTTGTTTTGTTTGATTCCTATGATCTATATCTTTCAATGTTTTGGTTTTAATTTTTTAGATCTCTGGAAAAATATTTTTTGAAAAAATTTTGAGATTTGAATTTAAATTTTGGCGCCAAAATCTCTTGTGTCTTTGAAGTTCTTTAGTAGATCTTGTTCTTTTAACCTTGTTTAGGTATTATTTTTCATGTGTTGATCTTTCTATATGTATTTCCTTCTGATTTGTTTGTGTTTGTATGTCCTCCTTTGAAAAAATTCCTAAGAGTGCATGACCATATACATGCATCCTATATGCTAAGTCTAGCTTAAGTCATGCATGATTAAGTCATTGAACCTAAAGAGTTAAGTGTTTGCTTGAATCAAAATAAAAAAAACTTAATTCTTACCTGTGGACCTTATGACCTAAGCTGGATTGGAGACAAATAAACAAGGAACATCAATGGAGGTTCAATCCAACCTTTTATTCCGCTTAATTTTCTTACTTCTTCTCGGATTTTCGAGTTCATATTCGTCTTTGTTTTTTTTAAATTTTTCGAAATTCATGCAAACGGGTTCTAACACGAACGAGTAGCGTTCTCTACCGTGTCGTGTTTTAATTCGTGTGGGATCCAAATACGGCTTACGACGATTTAGGATCTCACGAGCATGAATTTCTGAAAACCATCACTTTCAATAAAATATTATAAAAACGTCTGTTTTTAATTTTTCAAAATTCATGTAAACGGGTTCTAACGCGAATGAGTAGCGTTCTCTACCGTGTCGTGTTTTAATTCGTGTGGGATCCAAATACGGCTTACGACGATTTAGGATCTCGCAAGCATGAATTTCTGAAAACCATCACTTTCAATAAAATCTTATAAAAAACGTCTGTTTTTAATTTTTCGAAATTCATGTAAACGGGTTCTAACGCGAACGAGTAGCGTTCTCTACCGTGTCGTGTTTTAATTCGTGTGGGATCCAAATACGGCTTACGACGATTTAGGATCTCGCAAGCATGAATTTCTGAAAACCATCACTTTCAATAAAATCTTACAAAAAAAAACATCTGTTTTTAATTTTGCGAAATTCATGCAAACGGGTTCTAATGCGAACGAGTAGCGTTCTCTACCGTGTCGTGTTTTAATTCGTGTGGGATCCAAATACGGCTTACGACGATTTAGGATCTCGCAAGCATGAATTTCTGAAAACCATCACTTTCAATAAAATCTTATAAAAAAAACATCTGTTTTTTAATTTTGCGAAATTCATGCAAACGGGTTCTAACGCGAACGAGTAGCGTTCTCTACCGTCTCGTGTTTTAATTCATGTGGGATCCAAATACAGCTTACGACGATTTAGGATCTCGCAAGCATGAATTTCTGAAAACCATCACTTTCAATAAATTCCTATTCAAGTGTCTGTTTTTTTTTTTTATCTAAAATCACCCTGTATTCTTTTAGAGATCAAGTCTCTTAACCAGAACTACGTAAGCCTTGAGTTTCCCATTGCACCGGGGAATACGTAGGAGCAGGATCAAGTTCTGTCAGGTTATTTTCTATAAACCTATTTATTTTCTATTCTATTTTAAGGGATCAAACAGTTTTCAAAATATCACACACTCAGTTTAAGGGTACCGTTCTTTGGAACGGGCGAGTAGGGTGCCTAATACCTTCCTTACTCGTAACCGACTCCCGAACTTCGAATCTCATCCTTGAGTTAGGGTTTTTCCAAATCTTTTCCCTTAAAACAAAAATTTGGTGGCAGCTCCACAATCAAATTAAAATTCTTTCAAAATTTAGCAAGTCCGTCGTCTCGTCGTAATTACGGTTATGACAGATGGCGACTCCACTGGGGAACCTAGAGAGTCAAGCCCATTTTATTTGAGTGTGCATTATAATTGATCCCTTCACTGTTTATGTGCATGATTTAATTATTGCATGTTATTTATTGTTGATTTATTCTTGTTTTTTTTGTTTGTTTATTCTTTGTAGAAACCTTAGGGTAGACGAACATTAAATTACTATATATATCTGTACAATTTCCCCAATTGCAGGTATCTCAATTGCTTGTGTGCCCTCATACATTGCATACGCATTTATCATGAGTGGGGTCCTATACCCGGGTCTGAGCGAAACTCAGGAATAGAGGGGTCTAGTGGTGCCACCAGGGATGCACGTCCCGGTAGGCTATCACGAAAACCCCAGCTAGAGTGCGTCCTTTTCCAGTGTCCTGAAACCAGTAGCGTTCTCTACGGTTGCAGTCAACACTATGGAATTGGAACTTGGCTCTAGTGACCTTTATACCCCAGGATTATGACCTACCTTTGGCGAGATACATAAATTAGACATCCTAGATCCATAGGACAGGGAACCTTGGATTAGGACACGTAAAGGGTACACACTCCTATTGTAATGTTGGCATATACTAATTCATGCATATATTGCTTGTATACAATTATTTCGAATAAGGGAGCATAGTGAAAAGAGAAGCGGGAGAAAGCAATAAAAGATTTTGAAAAAAAAAAACATATTTATTTTGGAAAAAAACACAAAATATTAAGATTTGAAATTGATTTAGATTAGAAAAAAAAACCAAAGAAAATTGAAAACTAAAAAAGGAAGAAAATAAACAGATTTGACAAATGAAATCAAAAAATTAAAGAAAATTCAAAAAAATAATCGCTTATACTAATAAGTGAAACTGGGGCAAATTTTTGCCTAAACCAATTCAAACTAAGATTTTTGAAAATAAACATATACAAACCCAAAAGCAGAGGAGAGTTAGAAAATTCGAAAAAAGAAATAGAAAATTAAATTACTAAAATAAACAGATTATGGAAAATAAAAAAAAAAGGGAAGGAAATTTGAAAAAAATCAATCAAAAAAATGCTTTTATGTTTGAAAGGAAACTTAGGGAAATTTTAGCAAAACCAAAGTGTGATTTTTTTTAGCAAAACAAAAAAAATAATACCAAAACTATTAAAAATCCAAAAAGAAGCCAAAATAAATAAAAGCAACAGATCATCAACTTTCAAACCTCTAATTATTTGTGCATCCAACATTGCATTCATCTATTTGCTAAATAAGTTTATCATCGATTTTGAAAATTATCCCCACCTCCCTCATTTTAATATTCACTGAAGCATTAACATTTTTATCATTCATTGATTTTGGCATTCACATGGTTTCTCAAAAATTAATTTTTAATTTAACAGAAAGATTAAAAATTGAAGACAAGACAACTTTCTCAGCATCCTTATAGAACCCGTTCCAAATCAAGAATCATGGATGAGTTGGAGAGACAAAACGAGGAACTGAAAAATGAGGTCAAATCTCTAAAGGAACAGATGGCCAAGTTGATGGAGGCCATCCAATCATCCAAACAAAAAGAGGCAAGGGAATCTCTACCAGGAGAACCAAACGACCCATCATATCTTCCTGGGTTCACTCCACAAAACCCTTCAACATTAACCATGCCTCCACCAACCGAAGGGGTTTATTATGGGTTTCCTCATACACTACCCCAAACACAAGCTCAAACACAAACCCAAACACATAACCTACCGCCAAACACCATTCCACAAGCATACCAAACGGCTGTTGGGGGAACGAATCCTATGTTCACCCAAGGGCCTCACCATATGTGCATACCATTTTCTCAAGCTCACCATATGCTAGAGGAACATCCAATCCATCCTTCAAATGAGGATACTGAAAAGTGGAGAATCCTAGAAGATAGAATCCGGGCGATCGAGGGAAGCGCTTATGAAGGCAAAAATGCAGCTGATCTGTGCCTGGTTCCAGACGTGGTCATCCCTCCAAAATTTAAGGTTCCTGAATTCGAGAAATATCAAGGAACCAGTTGTCCAAAGAAACACCTGACTATGTACTGCAGGAAGATGTCTGCATGTACCTACGATGAGAAGCTACTCATCCATTTCTTTCAAGACAGCTTAACAGGGGCCGCTGCAAACTGGTACACTCAACTGGAGCGGACACGCATTTGTTCATGGAGAGACCTTGCCGAGGCTTTCACAAAGCAGTATCAGTACAATACGGAGATGGCCCCTGATCGGACTCAGCTCCAGAATATGGCCAAGAAAGAAGAAGAAACCTTCAAGCAATACGCTCAAAGATGGAGGGAGTTAGCTGCTCAGGTACAACCTCCTTTATCCGAAAAAGAGATGGTCAGCATGTTCGTGGACACACTCCAAAATCCTTTCTATGACAAGATGATTGGAAGTGTGACTTCTAGCTTCTCTGATGTCGTCATCATTGGAGAAAGGATTGAAGGTGGCATGCGCCGTGGAAAGATCATGCAAAAGTCTGCAGGCGTAGTCAGCATTTCCAGTGGATCTGGGAAGAAAACAGGTGAGACCTGCAACATGGCTTCAGGTCAAGGCCAATATACTCCACAGATGGCACCTTATGGTCCAGTTGGCTTCCGACCACCACCATACACACCATATACACCATACACACCTTACATACCATATTCATACATCGCTACCACCTACCAAACACCATACCCTCCTACTTACAATTACCCGACACAAGTCCGGCCACCAACACCATACACGGCCCAAACACAAGCCATAAGCCAAAATCCTAACCAAAGCCAGAAAAAGGAGAAGAAGCCGGTCCAATTTGACCCTATTCCAATCTCCTATACTGATTTGCTACCTCGGCTGATTCAAAGCTCCCTGGTTGCGCCTTATCCTCTAAAGCCTCAAGAGCCACCATATCCTAATTGGTACAATCCTAACGCCAGATGCGATTACCATGCAGGATTTATTGGTCATTCTACTGAGGATTGCCTAGCTTTGAAACGAAAAGTACAAAGCTTAATCGATGCAAAGTGGCTGGATTTTGGGAGGCTTGCTCCTAATACAGAAAACAATCCGTCGCCAAATCACGAGAGCCCATCGACCAGCTGAAAAGATGGGAGAAGCACGGCAAGTTGCATTGTACAAATCAAGCTATCGAGGATACTCATCCAAAATTGTCGTACTTTTCAAAGTTAATCTTTTGTAAATAAATCTCAATAAATAATGCAAAAGTTACATTTTTCATATTACTTGAGCACGTGCTTTACATTTTGACTTTACTTAAAATTTATCATCCTTTTCATCACTCAACCTATTTTCTATTCCTACACCAAAACAATAAATACCAATTGGTGAGAATGTCAATGCTGTAATAAATAATCTTGAATGTAGAATTAATCGAGCTAAAAGAGAAAAGCCCAATGAGGAAGTAGGATAAACAACTAGGGATTCTACATCACCATTCAAAATAAAAATATTCCGCTGGAACCAAGTTTAAATCCAGGCAAAATCAGGGATGCAAGAAAAGATCCGCTGAATTGGAAGCCCAAAATGATCCCGGTAAGATCGATATTCAACTACACAAAATTCAAGAGAAAGGGGAAGACCCGCTGGATTAAAGTAAAAAATAATCCAGGCAAAATCAAGGTCGAAACATAAAATTCATGAAGAAGAGAAGCCTGCTGGACTAAAAGCAAAAAATAATCCAGGCAAAAGTAGGGTTAAAGTTCAAAATAATGAATCGACAAAGTCACGATCAGAAAAGGTCTTTCCGGTTTCCAACAACAATTCAGGCAAAAATCAGGATCATATAAGAGCCCGCTAGGTCGATAATCATCAAAGAAGACCTAGGCAAAAGTTAGGGCACAATCAAGCAAAAGGTCCGCTAGGTCGACAATCATTAAAGAATACCTAGGCAAAAGTTAGGGCACAATCAAGCAAAAGGCCCGCTAGGTCGAAAACCCGTAAGGGCGACCTAGGCAAAAGTTAGGGCGCAATCAAGCAGAAGGCCCGCTAGGTCGAAAACTTGTAAGGGCGGCCTAGGCAAAAGTCAGGGCAAAACAAAAGACCTGCTGGGTTGAAAACTCAAAAGAACAACCCAGGCAAAAATTAAGATCAATCCAGGAATCCCAAAACAACATGACATTTCTGCACCTCATATCTTCCTAAAACTAGGGCAAAATTTTGTCATTTATCAAAGTTTGGCTAATTTTACAATCAAGATTATGAAAAGCAGCATTAGCATTTTTTATCAAAAGGTGCCATTTGGGCAATCGAACCCACCCTTTTCATCATCCTTTTCCTTTCAAGTACACCACCTTAAAACATACAATCTCAAAATTCTCCATCTCCTTCTTTCGATCATCCAGCATCACTTTGCACACCTCAAAATGCACGTGCCACAAGGAAACATGAAAAATGTAAAAAAAATTAAAAAGGGATTAATTTTGAAAAGTCATGACAAGTCGGATGAATCCTCAACCGTTGCAACACAATATGATTGTTTCCCAAAGATTCATTTTCCTACCAGCCACAACGTCATCAAGACGTAAGGAGTGTATCTTATTCAATAATACTGACCACTGTTGGGCCTCAAAGATCCTGACAAAAGCAAATTTACAAAATTGACCAAGAAAACTTCGTAGTTGAGTCAATCCAACTCGTCCTGACTCTTGATTCTTTTCACACCTACTATGGAGTTGTCGAGGAAGGATGTGTCAAAAAAAAAATTCAAAAATCAAGAGAAACAAGAACATTTTCATTTCATAGTTTGCATTTATCCCACAGCATCTGTTTCACCAAATAATTATTTCAAAGCATCAAAATAAGAACCTCACATCATTTCTGCATCCTTTCTATTCAAATATCACAAACATCGCATCTTTAGTTATTCAAACATCGCAATAAGCATTTTGTCATTCAAGCATTTCATAACTCATCTTTCAAAAAACTAATTAAGACCTGGGTAAAATTGCCTAAGTTGATCATAATTAAAAGACTTCCAAACTGGGGTAAATACTTGCCCACGCAAAAATTCAATTTGAGGTCATCCTCGAATTCGGAGTCAAGCTCAAAGTGGGGCAAGCGCCTGCCCATTAAAATTTAATTTGAGGCCATCCTCAAATTCTAAACCAAGAACAAAATTGGGGCAAACATTTGCCCAGAAAATTCAAGTTGAGGCAATCCTCAATTCCTCAATGTTAGAAAAATCAAACTGGGGCAAATGTTTGCCCACACAATTCAATTTGAGGTTACTCTCAAAATCAAGTTCAAACAGGGGCAAACGCTTGCCCACAAAAGTTCAAATTAAGGTCATCCTCAGATTCTGGATCGAGTCCAAACCGGGGCAAACATTTGCTTAAGAAAGATTTAAATCCAAGAACAAACTGAGGCAAACATTTGCCCAAAAAAAAAAAAAGAAAAAGAAAAAAAAAACCCAAGTTGAGACAATCCTCAATTCCTCAACTCCTATCAAGTTCAATAGGGCAAAGTGGCCCAGAAAATTCAAGTCAAGCTCATCATCAATCTCATCGAGGCCTAAACGGGGGCAAAATGTTTGCCCAAACTTCACTCAAACCAAGGCATTCCTAAATTTTCTAAACTAGGGCAAAATCGGGTTGCCCAAGTTTCTTCAAAAAGTAATTATCAAGTGCCTAAAAAACCTTCAAGTTCAAGGTAGAATAAGTAGTTTATTTTAATTCAAGAAAAAGAAATTTCAAAATAAATTTGTCTGATGGCAACTGACGAAGAAGTCTATAATCCCTTTTCACGCGCCACCTCAAGGCACATCAAGTTTATGTTCCACCCTGTCAACAACGGGACCTCTACATGATTCCTTCCTGTCTTAACAGGATCACTTCTCTCCTGTCAACAACAGGACTTCTAGCATGTCTATTTTTCTGTCACCTGTCAAGCAGGTTTGCATTTATCCTGGCAACAGCAGGATGTCATCATTTGCATCTTCTCGGCAACAGCGGGACTTCATTTGCATTCTACTGTCAACAACAGGACTTCTAGCATGTCTATTTTTCTATCACCTGTCAAGCAGGTTTGCATTTATCCTGGCAACAGCAGGATGTCATCATTTGCATCTTCCCGGCAACAACGGGACTTCATTTGCATTCTCCTGTCAACAACAGGACTTCAAGCATGTCTATTTTTCTGTCACCTGTCAAGCAGGTTTGCATTTATCCTGGCAACAGCAGGATGTCATCATTTGCATCTTCCCGGCAACAGCGGGACTTCATTTGCATTCTCCTGTCAACAACAGGACTTCAAGCATGTCTATTTTTCTGTCACCTGTCAAGCAGGTTTGCATTGATCCTGGCAACAACAGGATGTCATCATTTGCATCTTCCCGGCAACAGCGGGACTTCATTTGCATTCTCCTGTCAACAACAGGACTTCAAGCATGTCTATTTTTCTGTCACCTGTCAAGCAGGTTTGCATTTATCCTGGCAACAACAGGATGTCATCATTTGCATCTTCCCGGCAACAGCGGGACTTCATTTGCATTTTCCTGTCAACAACAGGACTTCAAGCATGTCTATTTTTCTGTCACCTGTCAAGCAGGTTTGCATTTATCCTTGCAATAGCAGGATGTCATCATTTGCATCTTCCCGGCAACAGCGGGACTTTATTTGCATTCTCCTGTCAACAACAGGACTTCAAGCATGTCTATTTTTCTGTCACCTGTCAAGCAGGTTTGCATTGATCCTGGCAACAACAGGATGTCATCATTTGCATCTTCCCGGCAACAGCGGGACTTCATTTGCATTCTCCTGTCAACAACAGGACTTCAAGCATGTCTATTTTTCTGTCACCTGTCAAGCAGGTTTGCATTTATCCTGGCAACAGCAGGATGTCATCATTTGCATCTTCCCGGCAACAGCGGGACTTTATTTGCATTCTCCTGTCAACAACAGGACTTCAAGCATGTCTATGTTTCTGTCACCTGTCAAGCAGGTTTGCATTGATCCTGGCAACAACAGGATGTCATCATTTGCATCCTCCCGGTAACAGCGGGACTTCATTTGCATTCTCCTGTCAACAACAGGACTTCAAGCATGTCTATTTTTCTGTCACATGTCAAGCAGGTTTGCATTTATCCTGGCAACAGCAGGATGTCATCATTTGCATCTTCCCGACAACAGCGGGACTTCATTTGCATTCTCCTGTCAACAACAGGACATCAAGCATGTTTAATTTCTTGCGGCAACAGCAGGACCTCATTTGCATTTATCCCGGCAACAGCGGGATACCAAGCATGTTTAATTTCTTGCATTTTCCCGTCAACAACGGGATATCAAGCATGTTTAATTTTCCTGCATTTTTCCCGGCAATAGCGGGACCCCTTTTCTACATTTCTTCCCGTCAACAACGGGATGCCCTCATATTTACTTTCTGCATCCTGGCCTATTTAGGCCCTCCTCAAGTTTGCTTTTCTGCACCTTGGCCTATGTTGTCAGGCCTCATCAAGTTTACTTTTCTACATCCTTGCCCTGTGTTGTCAGGCCTCCTCAGGTTTACTTTTCTGCTTTTGGGCATACGATGTCAGGTCTCGCCAAGTTCGTTTTTCCACAGCTGGGCCTATGATGTCAGGCCTCCAACTCAGATAAATACCTCGGCCTATGCTGTCAGGCCACCTTGTACATATCTTACATTTTAGTTCTTGCATGCTTTCCTGTCTTAAAACAGGTCGTTTTCACTCTACTGAGCCCGTCGTAACGGGCCATTTCTCTTCTGCTTTTCCTGTTTTAACAGGCCATTTTTATTTCATTTTGCTTGTCCTAACAAGCCATTCCATTGAATTCCACGCCAGTCCTAACAGACATTTCTTCATTCCACTTAGCTTAGTCAAGCTATACAGCTAAGCCTCGCATATTTAAACCCTATCGATACATGAAGTCGATAAGGTCATTCAATCATCATTCTCCAGGCATCCATGAGGTTCAATTTCAAGCTCAAGGCTCCGTCTGTTTGCCGGACTCCTTCAAGGCCTGCCTCGGACATAATGTGTTCACATCTTTACTCATTTCCTATTACGATATTCAGAGAATCATTTCTCACATTATCTGGTAGGAAAATGAGTAAAGAGGGGCAAACTGTAAACACTCAATTATGTCTGAGGCCCCCAATCATTAAAATTAACCAAAATTTAATTTAATTAAAAATTTGAAAAGATGTAAAACTGAAAAACAGAAAGAACAGAGAGCAGAAAATACAGAAAACAGAAAGCAAAAAAAAAATAAATAAAATAAATAATAATAAAAAGAAAATTAAAGAATAAGTAAAAATGATAAATAGAAAAAAATAAAACAAAAAAAAGGTAAAAAAATGAAAATTGAAAAAAAGAAAAAGCTGAAAAATCAAAATAGGGAACAAAAATTTTGAAATCAAAGGGGTTGGCTTTTGGCTCTCAGAGAGGGGGTGACTTTTGGACCCTGGGAAAGGACTTGACCCTTGCTAAGAGAGAGGAAGCTGGCTTTTGGCTCTTTGAAAGAGCTTCACCCTTGCCAAGAAGGGATGTGTCTATATATACCTACAAACAAGAAAGGAAAATGGGCTTTTTTCTCATTTTTTGGAAATTCTTGGGAGGAGGAGAACTGGGAGTCTTAGAAGAGGGATTTTCAGAACCTTTGAAGGGAGGACCTAAGAGACTCTCTGATATTCAATTCAGCCCTTGGCCTCCATAGAATCAGCTCTTCATCACCTTCCAATGGAGGTTAGGTCCGAGTTTTATCCATCTTAAGTTTCTTGCTTTCTTCTCGGATTTCCGAGTTCATTTTCGTGTCTGTTTTCGTTTTAATTTTTAATCGGTCAAATGATCTCTGATTTTGGTGATTTTTGTTGCGTTTTCTTTGTCTTTCTCTCTAGTTTCTGGAATGATATTATTTGTCCAATTTGGATCTGAAATGAAATCTTTATCACTTGATTACCGAAGCATGTTCATCCTGGTGCGCGAATTGACCTAGCTTGTTTGATTTGTGCATATCTTGCTCATTTCTGATTGGATTGATGTCAAACTTGTTTTGTTTGATTCCTATGATCCATATATTTCAATTGATTGGTTTTTATTTTTCAGATCTACCAAAAATATTTTCTAAAAATTCTGAGATTTGAATTCAAATTTTGGCGCCAAAAACTTGTGTGTTTTTGAGGTTCATTTTCGTGTCTGTTTTTCGTTTTAACTTTTGATCGGTCAAATGATCTTCGATTTCAGTGATTTTTGTTGCGTTCTCTTCGTATTTCTCTCTAGTTTCTGGAATGATATTATTTGTCTAATTTGGATCTAAAATGAAGTCTCTATGACCAGATTACTGAAGGATGTTCGTCTTGACGCGAAAATGAACCTATGTTGTTTGGTTTGTGCATAACTTGCTCATTTCTTGTCTTTTTTTTGTCAAATTTGTTTTGTTTGATTCCTATGATCTATATCTTTCAATGTTTTGGTTTTAATTTTTTAGATCTCTGGAAAAATATTTTTTGAAAAAATTTTGAGATTTGAATTTAAATTTTGGCGCCAAAATCTCGTGTCTTTGAAGTTCTTTAGTAGATCTTGTTCTTTTAACCTTGTTTAGGTATTATTTTTCATGTGTTGATCTTTCTATATGTATTTCCTTCTGATTTGTTTGTGTTTGTATGTCCTCCTTTGAAAAAATTCCTAAGAGTGCATGACCATATACATGCATCCTATATGCTAAGTCTAGCTTAAGTCATGCATGATTAAGTCATTGAACCTAAAGAGTTAAGTGTTTGCTTGAATCAAAATAAAAAAAACTTAATTCTTACCTGTGGACCTTATGACCTAAGCTGGATTGGAGACAAATAAACAAGGAACATCAATGGAGGTTCAATCCAACCTTTTATTCCGCTTAATTTTCTTACTTCTTCTCGGATTTTCGAGTTCATATTCGTCTTTGTTTTTTTTAAATTTTTCGAAATTCATGCAAACGGGTTCTAACACGAACGAGTAGCGTTCTCTACCGTGTCGTGTTTTAATTCGTGTGGGATCCAAATACGGCTTACGACGATTTAGGATCTCACGAGCATGAATTTCTGAAAACCATCACTTTCAATAAAATATTATAAAAACGTCTGTTTTTAATTTTTCAAAATTCATGTAAACGGGTTCTAACGCGAATGAGTAGCGTTCTCTACCGTGTCGTGTTTTAATTCGTGTGGGATCCAAATACGGCTTACGACGATTTAGGATCTCGCAAGCATGAATTTCTGAAAACCATCACTTTCAATAAAATCTTATAAAAAACGTCTGTTTTTAATTTTTCGAAATTCATGTAAACGGGTTCTAACGCGAACGAGTAGCGTTCTCTACCGTGTCGTGTTTTAATTCGTGTGGGATCCAAATACGGCTTACGACGATTTAGGATCTCGCAAGCATGAATTTCTGAAAACCATCACTTTCAATAAAATCTTACAAAAAAAAACATCTGTTTTTAATTTTGCGAAATTCATGCAAACGGGTTCTAATGCGAACGAGTAGCGTTCTCTACCGTGTCGTGTTTTAATTCGTGTGGGATCCAAATACGGCTTACGACGATTTAGGATCTCGCAAGCATGAATTTCTGAAAACCATCACTTTCAATAAAATCTTATAAAAAAAACATCTGTTTTTTAATTTTGCGAAATTCATGCAAACGGGTTCTAACGCGAACGAGTAGCGTTCTCTACCGTCTCGTGTTTTAATTCATGTGGGATCCAAATACAGCTTACGACGATTTAGGATCTCGCAAGCATGAATTTCTGAAAACCATCACTTTCAATAAATTCCTATTCAAGTGTCTGTTTTTTTTTTTTATCTAAAATCACCCTGTATTCTTTTAGAGATCAAGTCTCTTAACCAGAACTACGTAAGCCTTGAGTTTCCCATTGCACCGGGGAATACGTAGGAGCAGGATCAAGTTCTGTCAGGTTATTTTCTATAAACCTATTTATTTTCTATTCTATTTTAAGGGATCAAACAGTTTTCAAAATATCACACACTCAGTTTAAGGGTACCGTTCTTTGGAACGGGCGAGTAGGGTGCCTAATACCTTCCTTACTCGTAACCGACTCCCGAACTTCGAATCTCATCCTTGAGTTAGGGTTTTTCCAAATCTTTTCCCTTAAAACAAAAATTTGGTGGCAGCTCCACAATCAAATTAAAATTCTTTCAAAATTTAGCAAGTCCGTCGTCTCGTCGTAATTACGGTTATGACAGATGGCGACTCCACTGGGGAACCTAGAGAGTCAAGCCCATTTTATTTGAGTGTGCATTATAATTGATCCCTTCACTGTTTATGTGCATGATTTAATTATTGCATGTTATTTATTGTTGATTTATTCTTGTTTTTTTTGTTTGTTTATTCTTTGTAGAAACCTTAGGGTAGACGAACATTAAATTACTATATATATCTGTACAATTTCCCCAATTGCAGGTATCTCAATTGCTTGTGTGCCCTCATACATTGCATACGCATTTATCATGAGTGGGGTCCTATACCCGGGTCTGAGCGAAACTCAGGAATAGAGGGGTCTAGTGGTGCCACCAGGGATGCACGTCCCGGTAGGCTATCACGAAAACCCCAGCTAGAGTGCGTCCTTTTCCAGTGTCCTGAAACCAGTAGCGTTCTCTACGGTTGCAGTCAACACTATGGAATTGGAACTTGGCTCTAGTGACCTTTATACCCCAGGATTATGACCTACCTTTGGCGAGATACATAAATTAGACATCCTAGATCCATAGGACAGGGAACCTTGGATTAGGACACGTAAAGGGTACACACTCCTATTGTAATGTTGGCATATACTAATTCATGCATATATTGCTTGTATACAATTATTTCGAATAAGGGAGCATAGTGAAAAGAGAAGCGGGAGAAAGCAATAAAAGATTTTGAAAAAAAAAAACATATTTATTTTGGAAAAAAACACAAAATATTAAGATTTGAAATTGATTTAGATTAGAAAAAAAAACCAAAGAAAATTGAAAACTAAAAAAGGAAGAAAATAAACAGATTTGACAAATGAAATCAAAAAATTAAAGAAAATTCAAAAAAATAATCGCTTATACTAATAAGTGAAACTGGGGCAAATTTTTGCCTAAACCAATTCAAACTAAGATTTTTGAAAATAAACATATACAAACCCAAAAGCAGAGGAGAGTTAGAAAATTCGAAAAAAGAAATAGAAAATTAAATTACTAAAATAAACAGATTATGGAAAATAAAAAAAAAAGGGAAGGAAATTTGAAAAAAATCAATCAAAAAAATGCTTTTATGTTTGAAAGGAAACTTAGGGAAATTTTAGCAAAACCAAAGTGTGATTTTTTTTAGCAAAACAAAAAAAATAATACCAAAACTATTAAAAATCCAAAAAGAAGCCAAAATAAATAAAAGCAACAGATCATCAACTTTCAAACCTCTAATTATTTGTGCATCCAACATTGCATTCATCTATTTGCTAAATAAGTTTATCATCGATTTTGAAAATTATCCCCACCTCCCTCATTTTAATATTCACTGAAGCATTAACATTTTTATCATTCATTGATTTTGGCATTCACATGGTTTCTCAAAAATTAATTTTTAATTTAACAGAAAGATTAAAAATTGAAGACAAGACAACTTTCTCAGCATCCTTATAGAACCCGTTCCAAATCAAGAATCATGGATGAGTTGGAGAGACAAAACGAGGAACTGAAAAATGAGGTCAAATCTCTAAAGGAACAGATGGCCAAGTTGATGGAGGCCATCCAATCATCCAAACAAAAAGAGGCAAGGGAATCTCTACCAGGAGAACCAAACGACCCATCATATCTTCCTGGGTTCACTCCACAAAACCCTTCAACATTAACCATGCCTCCACCAACCGAAGGGGTTTATTATGGGTTTCCTCATACACTACCCCAAACACAAGCTCAAACACAAACCCAAACACATAACCTACCGCCAAACACCATTCCACAAGCATACCAAACGGCTGTTGGGGGAACGAATCCTATGTTCACCCAAGGGCCTCACCATATGTGCATACCATTTTCTCAAGCTCACCATATGCTAGAGGAACATCCAATCCATCCTTCAAATGAGGATACTGAAAAGTGGAGAATCCTAGAAGATAGAATCCGGGCGATCGAGGGAAGCGCTTATGAAGGCAAAAATGCAGCTGATCTGTGCCTGGTTCCAGACGTGGTCATCCCTCCAAAATTTAAGGTTCCTGAATTCGAGAAATATCAAGGAACCAGTTGTCCAAAGAAACACCTGACTATGTACTGCAGGAAGATGTCTGCATGTACCTACGATGAGAAGCTACTCATCCATTTCTTTCAAGACAGCTTAACAGGGGCCGCTGCAAACTGGTACACTCAACTGGAGCGGACACGCATTTGTTCATGGAGAGACCTTGCCGAGGCTTTCACAAAGCAGTATCAGTACAATACGGAGATGGCCCCTGATCGGACTCAGCTCCAGAATATGGCCAAGAAAGAAGAAGAAACCTTCAAGCAATACGCTCAAAGATGGAGGGAGTTAGCTGCTCAGGTACAACCTCCTTTATCCGAAAAAGAGATGGTCAGCATGTTCGTGGACACACTCCAAAATCCTTTCTATGACAAGATGATTGGAAGTGTGACTTCTAGCTTCTCTGATGTCGTCATCATTGGAGAAAGGATTGAAGGTGGCATGCGCCGTGGAAAGATCATGCAAAAGTCTGCAGGCGTAGTCAGCATTTCCAGTGGATCTGGGAAGAAAACAGGTGAGACCTGCAACATGGCTTCAGGTCAAGGCCAATATACTCCACAGATGGCACCTTATGGTCCAGTTGGCTTCCGACCACCACCATACACACCATATACACCATACACACCTTACATACCATATTCATACATCGCTACCACCTACCAAACACCATACCCTCCTACTTACAATTACCCGACACAAGTCCGGCCACCAACACCATACACGGCCCAAACACAAGCCATAAGCCAAAATCCTAACCAAAGCCAGAAAAAGGAGAAGAAGCCGGTCCAATTTGACCCTATTCCAATCTCCTATACTGATTTGCTACCTCGGCTGATTCAAAGCTCCCTGGTTGCGCCTTATCCTCTAAAGCCTCAAGAGCCACCATATCCTAATTGGTACAATCCTAACGCCAGATGCGATTACCATGCAGGATTTATTGGTCATTCTACTGAGGATTGCCTAGCTTTGAAACGAAAAGTACAAAGCTTAATCGATGCAAAGTGGCTGGATTTTGGGAGGCTTGCTCCTAATACAGAAAACAATCCGTCGCCAAATCACGAGAGCCCATCGACCAGCTGAAAAGATGGGAGAAGCACGGCAAGTTGCATTGTACAAATCAAGCTATCGAGGATACTCATCCAAAATTGTCGTACTTTTCAAAGTTAATCTTTTGTAAATAAATCTCAATAAATAATGCAAAAGTTACATTTTTCATATTACTTGAGCACGTGCTTTACATTTTGACTTTACTTAAAATTTATCATCCTTTTCATCACTCAACCTATTTTCTATTCCTACACCAAAACAATAAATACCAATTGGTGAGAATGTCAATGCTGTAATAAATAATCTTGAATGTAGAATTAATCGAGCTAAAAGAGAAAAGCCCAATGAGGAAGTAGGATAAACAACTAGGGATTCTACATCACCATTCAAAATAAAAATATTCCGCTGGAACCAAGTTTAAATCCAGGCAAAATCAGGGATGCAAGAAAAGATCCGCTGAATTGGAAGCCCAAAATGATCCCGGTAAGATCGATATTCAACTACACAAAATTCAAGAGAAAGGGGAAGACCCGCTGGATTAAAGTAAAAAATAATCCAGGCAAAATCAAGGTCGAAACATAAAATTCATGAAGAAGAGAAGCCTGCTGGACTAAAAGCAAAAAATAATCCAGGCAAAAGTAGGGTTAAAGTTCAAAATAATGAATCGACAAAGTCACGATCAGAAAAGGTCTTTCCGGTTTCCAACAACAATTCAGGCAAAAATCAGGATCATATAAGAGCCCGCTAGGTCGATAATCATCAAAGAAGACCTAGGCAAAAGTTAGGGCACAATCAAGCAAAAGGTCCGCTAGGTCGACAATCATTAAAGAATACCTAGGCAAAAGTTAGGGCACAATCAAGCAAAAGGCCCGCTAGGTCGAAAACCCGTAAGGGCGACCTAGGCAAAAGTTAGGGCGCAATCAAGCAGAAGGCCCGCTAGGTCGAAAACTTGTAAGGGCGGCCTAGGCAAAAGTCAGGGCAAAACAAAAGACCTGCTGGGTTGAAAACTCAAAAGAACAACCCAGGCAAAAATTAAGATCAATCCAGGAATCCCAAAACAACATGACATTTCTGCACCTCATATCTTCCTAAAACTAGGGCAAAATTTTGTCATTTATCAAAGTTTGGCTAATTTTACAATCAAGATTATGAAAAGCAGCATTAGCATTTTTCATCAAAAGGTGCCATTTGGGCAATCGAACCCACCCTTTTCATCATCCTTTTCCTTTCAAGTACACCACCTTAAAACATACAATCTCAAAATTCTCCATCTCCTTCTTTCGATCATCCAGCATCACTTTGCACACCTCAAAATGCACGTGCCACAAGGAAACATGAAAAATGTAAAAAAAATTAAAAAGGGATTAATTTTGAAAAGTCATGACAAGTCGGATGAATCCTCAACCGTTGCAACACAATATGATTGTTTCCCAAAGATTCATTTTCCTACCAGCCACAACGTCATCAAGACGTAAGGAGTGTATCTTATTCAATAATACTGACCACTGTTGGGCCTCAAAGATCCTGACAAAAGCAAATTTACAAAATTGACCAAGAAAACTTCGTAGTTGAGTCAATCCAACTCGTCCTGACTCTTGATTCTTTTCACACCTACTATGGAGTTGTCGAGGAAGGATGTGTCAAAAAAAAAATTCAAAAATCAAGAGAAACAAGAACATTTTCATTTCATAGTTTGCATTTATCCCACAGCATCTGTTTCACCAAATAATTATTTCAAAGCATCAAAATAAGAACCTCACATCATTTCTGCATCCTTTCTATTCAAATATCACAAACATCGCATCTTTAGTTATTCAAACATCGCAATAAGCATTTTGTCATTCAAGCATTTCATAACTCATCTTTCAAAAAACTAATTAAGACCTGGGTAAAATTGCCTAAGTTGATCATAATTAAAAGACTTCCAAACTGGGGTAAATACTTGCCCACGCAAAAATTCAATTTGAGGTCATCCTCGAATTCGGAGTCAAGCTCAAAGTGGGGCAAGCGCCTGCCCATTAAAATTTAATTTGAGGCCATCCTCAAATTCTAAACCAAGAACAAAATTGGGGCAAACATTTGCCCAGAAAATTCAAGTTGAGGCAATCCTCAATTCCTCAATGTTAGAAAAATCAAACTGGGGCAAATGTTTGCCCACACAATTCAATTTGAGGTTACTCTCAAAATCAAGTTCAAACAGGGGCAAACGCTTGCCCACAAAAGTTCAAATTAAGGTCATCCTCAGATTCTGGATCGAGTCCAAACCGGGGCAAACATTTGCTTAAGAAAGATTTAAATCCAAGAACAAACTGAGGCAAACATTTGCCCAAAAAAAAAAAAAGAAAAAGAAAAAAAAAACCCAAGTTGAGACAATCCTCAATTCCTCAACTCCTATCAAGTTCAATAGGGCAAAGTGGCCCAGAAAATTCAAGTCAAGCTCATCATCAATCTCATCGAGGCCTAAACGGGGGCAAAATGTTTGCCCAAACTTCACTCAAACCAAGGCATTCCTAAATTTTCTAAACTAGGGCAAAATCGGGTTGCCCAAGTTTCTTCAAAAAGTAATTATCAAGTGCCTAAAAAACCTTCAAGTTCAAGGTAGAATAAGTAGTTTATTTTAATTCAAGAAAAAGAAATTTCAAAATAAATTTGTCTGATGGCAACTGACGAAGAAGTCTATAATCCCTTTTCACGCGCCACCTCAAGGCACATCAAGTTTATGTTCCACCCTGTCAACAACGGGACCTCTACATGATTCCTTCCTGTCTTAACAGGATCACTTCTCTCCTGTCAACAACAGGACTTCTAGCATGTCTATTTTTCTGTCACCTGTCAAGCAGGTTTGCATTTATCCTGGCAACAGCAGGATGTCATCATTTGCATCTTCTCGGCAACAGCGGGACTTCATTTGCATTCTACTGTCAACAACAGGACTTCTAGCATGTCTATTTTTCTATCACCTGTCAAGCAGGTTTGCATTTATCCTGGCAACAGCAGGATGTCATCATTTGCATCTTCCCGGCAACAACGGGACTTCATTTGCATTCTCCTGTCAACAACAGGACTTCAAGCATGTCTATTTTTCTGTCACCTGTCAAGCAGGTTTGCATTTATCCTGGCAACAGCAGGATGTCATCATTTGCATCTTCCCGGCAACAGCGGGACTTCATTTGCATTCTCCTGTCAACAACAGGACTTCAAGCATGTCTATTTTTCTGTCACCTGTCAAGCAGGTTTGCATTGATCCTGGCAACAACAGGATGTCATCATTTGCATCTTCCCGGCAACAGCGGGACTTCATTTGCATTCTCCTGTCAACAACAGGACTTCAAGCATGTCTATTTTTCTGTCACCTGTCAAGCAGGTTTGCATTTATCCTGGCAACAACAGGATGTCATCATTTGCATCTTCCCGGCAACAGCGGGACTTCATTTGCATTTTCCTGTCAACAACAGGACTTCAAGCATGTCTATTTTTCTGTCACCTGTCAAGCAGGTTTGCATTTATCCTGGCAATAGCAGGATGTCATCATTTGCATCTTCCCGGCAACAGCGGGACTTTATTTGCATTCTCCTGTCAACAACAGGACTTCAAGCATGTCTATTTTTCTGTCACCTGTCAAGCAGGTTTGCATTGATCCTGGCAACAACAGGATGTCATCATTTGCATCTTCCCGGCAACAGCGGGACTTCATTTGCATTCTCCTGTCAACAACAGGACTTCAAGCATGTCTATTTTTCTGTCACCTGTCAAGCAGGTTTGCATTTATCCTGGCAACAGCAGGATGTCATCATTTGCATCTTCCCGGCAACAGCGGGACTTTATTTGCATTCTCCTGTCAACAACAGGACTTCAAGCATGTCTATGTTTCTGTCACCTGTCAAGCAGGTTTGCATTGATCCTGGCAACAACAGGATGTCATCATTTGCATCCTCCCGGCAACAGCGGGACTTCATTTGCATTCTCCTGTCAACAACAGGACTTCAAGCATGTCTATTTTTCTGTCACATGTCAAGCAGGTTTGCATTTATCCTGGCAACAGCAGGATGTCATCATTTGCATCTTCCCGACAACAGCGGGACTTCATTTGCATTCTCCTGTCAACAACAGGACATCAAGCATGTTTAATTTCTTGCGGCAACAGCAGGACCTCATTTGCATTTATCCCGGCAACAGCGGGATACCAAGCATGTTTAATTTCTTGCATTTTCCCGTCAACAACGGGATATCAAGCATGTTTAATTTTCCTGCATTTTTCCCGGCAATAGCGGGACCCCTTTTCTACATTTCTTCCCGTCAACAACGGGATGCCCTCATATTTACTTTCTGCATCCTGGCCTATTTAGGCCCTCCTCAAGTTTGCTTTTCTGCACCTTGGCCTATGTTGTCAGGCCTCATCAAGTTTACTTTTCTACATCCTTGCCCTGTGTTGTCAGGCCTCCTCAGGTTTACTTTTCTGCTTTTGGGCATACGATGTCAGGTCTCGCCAAGTTCGTTTTTCCACAGCTGGGCCTATGATGTCAGGCCTCCAACTCAGATAAATACCTCGGCCTATGCTGTCAGGCCACCTTGTACATATCTTACATTTTAGTTCTTGCATGCTTTCCTGTCTTAAAACAGGTCGTTTTCACTCTACTGAGCCCGTCGTAACGGGCCATTTCTCTTCTGCTTTTCCTGTTTTAACAGGCCATTTTTATTTCATTTTGCTTGTCCTAACAAGCCATTCCATTGAATTCCACGCCAGTCCTAACAGACATTTCTTCATTCCACTTAGCTTAGTCAAGCTATACAGCTAAGCCTCGCATATTTAAACCCTATCGATACATGAAGTCGATAAGGTCATTCAATCATCATTCTCCAGGCATCCATGAGGTTCAATTTCAAGCTCAAGGCTCCGTCTGTTTGCCGGACTCCTTCAAGGCCTGCCTCGGACATAATGTGTTCACATCTTTACTCATTTCCTATTACGATATTCAGAGAATCATTTCTCACATTATCTGGTAGGAAAATGAGTAAAGAGGGGCAAACTGTAAACACTCAATTATGTCTGAGGCCCCCAATCATTAAAATTAACCAAAATTTAATTTAATTAAAAATTTGAAAAGATGTAAAACTGAAAAACAGAAAGAACAGAGAGCAGAAAATACAGAAAACAGAAAGCAAAAAAAAAATAAATAAAATAAATAATAATAAAAAGAAAATTAAAGAATAAGTAAAAATGATAAATAGAAAAAAATAAAACAAAAAAAAGGTAAAAAAATGAAAATTGAAAAAAAGAAAAAGCTGAAAAATCAAAATAGGGAACAAAAATTTTGAAATCAAAGGGGTTGGCTTTTGGCTCTCAGAGAGGGGGTGACTTTTGGACCCTGGGAAAGGACTTGACCCTTGCTAAGAGAGAGGAAGCTGGCTTTTGGCTCTTTGAAAGAGCTTCACCCTTGCCAAGAAGGGATGTGTCTATATATACCTACAAACAAGAAAGGAAAATGGGCTTTTTTCTCATTTTTTGGAAATTCTTGGGAGGAGGAGAACTGGGAGTCTTAGAAGAGGGATTTTCAGAACCTTTGAAGGGAGGACCTAAGAGACTCTCTGATATTCAATTCAGCCCTTGGCCTCCATAGAATCAGCTCTTCATCACCTTCCAATGGAGGTTAGGTCCGAGTTTTATCCATCTTAAGTTTCTTGCTTTCTTCTCGGATTTCCGAGTTCATTTTCGTGTCTGTTTTCGTTTTAATTTTTAATCGGTCAAATGATCTCTGATTTTGGTGATTTTTGTTGCGTTTTCTTTGTCTTTCTCTCTAGTTTCTGGAATGATATTATTTGTCCAATTTGGATCTGAAATGAAATCTTTATCACTTGATTACCGAAGCATGTTCATCCTGGTGCGCGAATTGACCTAGCTTGTTTGATTTGTGCATATCTTGCTCATTTCTGATTGGATTGATGTCAAACTTGTTTTGTTTGATTCCTATGATCCATATATTTCAATTGATTGGTTTTTATTTTTCAGATCTACCAAAAATATTTTCTAAAAATTCTGAGATTTGAATTCAAATTTTGGCGCCAAAAACTTGTGTGTTTTTGAGGTTCATTTTCGTGTCTGTTTTTCGTTTTAACTTTTGATCGGTCAAATGATCTTCGATTTCAGTGATTTTTGTTGCGTTCTCTTCGTATTTCTCTCTAGTTTCTGGAATGATATTATTTGTCTAATTTGGATCTAAAATGAAGTCTCTATGACCAGATTACTGAAGGATGTTCGTCTTGACGCGAAAATGAACCTATGTTGTTTGGTTTGTGCATAACTTGCTCATTTCTTGTCTTTTTTTTGTCAAATTTGTTTTGTTTGATTCCTATGATCTATATCTTTCAATGTTTTGGTTTTAATTTTTTAGATCTCTGGAAAAATATTTTTTGAAAAAATTTTGAGATTTGAATTTAAATTTTGGCGCCAAAATCTCGTGTCTTTGAAGTTCTTTAGTAGATCTTGTTCTTTTAACCTTGTTTAGGTATTATTTTTCATGTGTTGATCTTTCTATATGTATTTCCTTCTGATTTGTTTGTGTTTGTATGTCCTCCTTTGAAAAAATTCCTAAGAGTGCATGACCATATACATGCATCCTATATGCTAAGTCTAGCTTAAGTCATGCATGATTAAGTCATTGAACCTAAAGAGTTAAGTGTTTGCTTGAATCAAAATAAAAAAAACTTAATTCTTACCTGTGGACCTTATGACCTAAGCTGGATTGGAGACAAATAAACAAGGAACATCAATGGAGGTTCAATCCAACCTTTTATTCCGCTTAATTTTCTTACTTCTTCTCGGATTTTCGAGTTCATATTCGTCTTTGTTTTTTTTAAATTTTTCGAAATTCATGCAAACGGGTTCTAACACGAACGAGTAGCATTCTCTACCGTGTCGTGTTTTAATTCGTGTGGGATCCAAATACGGCTTACGACGATTTAGGATCTCACGAGCATGAATTTCTGAAAACCATCACTTTCAATAAAATATTATAAAAACTGTTTTTAGTTTTTCAAAATTCATGTAAACGGGTTCTAACGCGAACGAGTAGCGTTCTCTACCGTGTCGTGTTTTAATTCGTGTGGGATCCAAATACGGCTCACGACGATTTAGGATCTCGCAAGCATGAATTTCTGAAAACCATCACTTTCAATAAAATCTTATAAAAAACGTCTGTTTTTAATTTTTCGAAATTCATGTAAACGGGTTCTAACGCGAACGAGTAGCGTTCTCTACCGTGTCGTGTTTTAATTCGGGTGGGATCCAAATACGGCTTACGACGATTTAGGATCTCGCAAGCATGAATTTCTGAAAACCATCACTTTCAATAAAATCTTACAAAAAAAAAACATCTGTTTTTAATTTTGCGAAATTCATGCAAACGGGTTCTAATGCGAACGAGTAGCGTTCTCTACCGTGTCGTGTTTTAATTCGTGTGGGATCCAAATACGGCTTACGACGATTTAGGATCTCGCAAGCATGAATTTCTGAAAACCATCACTTTCAATAAAATCTTATAAAAAACGTCTGTTTTTAATTTTTCAAAATTCATGTAAACGGGTTCTAACGTGAACGAGTAACGTTCTCTACCGTGTCGTGTTTTAATTCGTGTGGGATCCAAATACGGCTTACGACGATTTAGGATCTCGCAAGCATGAATTTCTGAAAACCATCACTTTCAATAAAATCTTACAAAAAAAACATCTGTTTTTAATTTTGCGAAATTCATGCAAACGGGTTCTAATGCGAACGAGTAGCGTTCTCTACCGTGTCGTGTTTTAATTCGTGTGGGATCCAAATACGGCTTACGACGATTTAGGATCTCGCAAGCATGAATTTCTGAAAACCATCACTTTCAATAAAATCTTATAAAAAAAACATTTGTTTTTTAATTTTGCGAAATTCATGCAAACGGGTTCTAACGCGAACGAGTAGCGTTCTCTACCGTCTCGTGTTTTAATTCATGTGGGATCCAAATATGGCTTACGACGATTTAGGATCTCGCAAGCATGAATTTCTGAAAACTATCACTTTTAATAAATTCCTATTCAAGTGTCTGTTTTTTTTTTATCTAAAATCACCCTGTATTCTTTTAGAGATCAAGTCTCTTAATCAGAACTACGTAAGCCTTGGGTTTCCCATTGCACCGGGGAATACGTAGGAGCAGGATCAAGTCCTGTCAAGTTATTTTCTAAACCTATTTATTTTTTATTCTATTTTAAGGGATGAAACAGTTTTCAAAATATCACACACTCAGTTTAAGGGTACCGTTCTTTGGAACGGGCGAGTAGGGTGCCTAATACCTTCCTTACTCGTAACCGACTCCCGAACTTCGAATCTCATCCTTGAGTTAGAGTTTTTCCAAATCTTTTCCCTTAAAACAAAAATTTGGTGGCGGCTCCACAATCAAATTAAAATTCTTTCAAAATTTAGCGAGTCCGTCGTCTCGTCGTAATTACGGTTATGACAGTGACCCTCTTAGATCCGGAGCTAATCAAAGATGTATTTAACAATATCAATGTCTTCTCAAAGCCTGTTATGTCTCCATATGTCAAGTCAATAGCCACTGGTCTTGTCAGTTATGAGGGAGAGAAGTGGAGTAAGCATAGAAGGATAATTAACCCTGCTTTCAATTTAGAAAAATTGAAGGTTAGTTGTCACTCTTTGCTAGATATAGAATTTATAAAATCATCTTTTTTTGCTTCTTCTTTGACAAGGAAAAATTACTCTCCCCACAGTGCAACTTTGGTTTGGCTTATAACAAAGATATGTGTTAAGAGTTTAGATGTTTTTGTGGAAGTTTAACTCCTAGTGATTTCCTTTTTACACCACAGGCTATGTTACCATTATTCTACAAAAGTTGCAATGATCTGGTTGGTCAATGGGAGGGAATGTTGTCTTCAGGAATGTGTGAAATGGATGTGTGGCCTTTCGTTCAGAATCTATCTAGTGATGTTGTTGCTCGAGCAGCATTTGGAAGTAACTATGAAGAAGGAAAAAGAGTATTTCAACTTCAGAAAGAGCAAGCTGAAATTACTTCGAAGATCATGTTCAATATTTACATCCCTGGGTGGAGGTAAGATGACTAATCTATTACATAATCACTAAGTAAGATCTGCTTATTAATTAAATGAGTTTTGTTCCACTAAAATAATCCTTACCTTACATTTCATAAAGGAAACAAAAGTTAGAAAATAATATTAAATACTTAGAATTCTGATTTTAATTTTTAATTTTTAAAATTTAATTGTTCATTATTGATATGTCAAATATTGATATATTATACATGTCAAATACTACTTCCACTGATAGGCTAAAATAGGAATTTTAAAATTTTTTAGAAATTAAAAACATATTTTTTTCAATTTAATTTATACACAGCAAAACTCCAAATACAGGATGTTCTACCTAAATTATCGCATGTAATTGTAAAATTTTAACTGTTAGAAAACCAAATTATTTTTTCTATTGATAAATCTGTCGTTGGAAGTTCAGTTGGGTTAGGAAGGAGTATCTTCTTCATATGGATCATAACAATTACAGGATGGACCAACATTTACTTGTAGGTTTCTACCAATTACTATGAATAGGAGGCTGAAGGAACTTGATAAAAATTTAAAAACTGTGCTGAAGGATATGATTATGAAGAGGGAGAAAGCACTAAAGGTATGTGAAGACCCTAAAAATGACCTATTAGGTATACTTTTGGAATCCAATCAAAGAGAAATTCAAGAGCAGGGAAATAATAACAATAATGGAATGAGTGTTGAAGATGTAATAGAGGAATGCAAGCTATTCTACTTTGCAGGAAAAGAAACCACTTCAGTTTTGCTTTTTTGGACAATGATGTTATTAAGTAGGTATCCTGATTTGCAAGCACGTGCAAGGAAGGAAGTCTTGCAAGTCTTTGGTAAAAAAAACCAAATTTTGATGGGCTAAGTCGCCTTAAGATTGTAAGTATTATACTATATTTTATATATATATATATATATATATATATATATATATATATATATATATATATATATTATTACAATGTAAAAAATTGATGAAGATCAAATTCCAAACTCTTATATTAAATTATTCCAATTTCTAACTATTTATCATTAAACTAATTCGTGATTTATACTATTATATATCTTGGTATTAAATACTATGCTCTTTTACTCATCATAAATTATTTTGTAATAGGTCACCATGATTTTGTATGAGGTTCTAAGATTATATCCACCGTATTGAGACTGGTCGACTTACTGAAAAAGATATCAAACTTAGAAACTTCACATTACCTGCTGAAGTGAAAGTTTTCATACCAATAGTTATGGTTCATCCTGACTGTGCATTATCGGGTGATGATGCTAAACAGTTCAATCCCGAGAGATTTTCTGAAGGAATTTCAAAAGCAACAAATGGTAAAGGTTCATTTTTTCCATTTGGATCTAAAACATGCATTGCACAAAACTTTGCCTTATTAGAAGCGAAGATGGCTCTATCAATGATTTTACAACGCTTCTCATTTGAACTTTCTCTCGCATATACTCATGCTCCAAAGATGCTACTTACTACTCTTCAGCCACAACATGGTGTTCACATCATTCTACGTAAATTAGAAATATAAAATAATTTAGTAAGCTCTTATAGTATGACCTTATTACATAGCTATGTAAAGCTTATAATGTAATAGAAAAATCACTTCTTATATGGCATCATATGTTTAATTTTATTTACATGTCCGTGTGTGGAAGAGATAAAGAAAAGACAAGGGAATTTAGTCTAAAACATACACCCAAAATTGATATTCTAAAAGTCGTGGCTTTAAGTTTAGGGAGTTGGGATGCTTGTGTAACACCACACTTTCTTGTAATATCATGCTTCCAATTTGTGTTTTGGTATGCACTATTTGAAAATACGAAAATTTTTCATAAAATTAAATGCTAGTGAAGAAAATTCTTTAGTTCATTACATACTATGTTAGCCAATATAATAAACATGCTTAAAAATCAAAACTTTCATATCATGAAAGACAAATGTAAAAAATAAATGATCATAACTTTTTCAAAAATTAATCACATGGACAATAAGGTAATTTTTTATATAGAAAAAAAACCTACAAATTATTCCTCTAAATATGAAAGTATTACCTTATAAGTTTTTAACAGGTTTAGGCCATCAAATTAGTCTTTGAAAATTTTAAATTATTACTACATTAATCTTCTAAAGATTTTATCATCAAATTAATTATTCAAAAACTTAATTTATTATCAAATTAATATGTTAAAGCTCTAAATTATCATCAAATTAATCTTTAAAAATGATTAAAATGATGATGATAAAATATATTTAAAAATCTACTTTAATTTTATGATAAACTAAATCTTTGGGAAAAATATCTAAAAATTCACCAAATTAATCTTTATAAAAGACAAAAGTGGCAACAAAAAAAAATATATTTAAAGATTAATCTGGTGATCCAAATCATTAAAGGACTCACTTGGCTATGCATCCATCTTTGAAGAATAAAATTGTAAATTTTTCTTATTACATATCTTGGTACAAAGTGTTCATTTTATGAAATATTCTTATTTTTTAAAAATGGATACTAATGAAAATTCTTGATAGCCTAAAGTCTGTCTTCCTTCTTAAATCATTTTTGACTCTAACTCTTTGTTGGAATAAATAGTAAAACTCTTGAAAATTTTAAATCTAGAACAAGTTCATAATCAAGAGTTCTTTATAAATTATCCAACATACATATAATAGATCAATTTTTAAACTAATTTTTAAATTTATGATATATTGTAGAGAGATGATATATATATACATATATATATATATATATAATGCAAATAATAATAAAATAAAACAAAAATAATAACAACTAAAACTAAAAAATAATAATAATTCAAGATTAAACCAACTATGATACCAAGCATATAATGGAAGTTCATACAATGAATTTATTGGAAATGAATGCAATGATTAATATGAATTGCTTTTCCTCTTTAGCTTCACTAATGAATGACATAGCGCACAATTTGAAATCAAATCTACAATCTCAATGAATCATCGAAAGTTGGTGTTTTAGAGTTTAAAAGCATGTCCAAGAGCAACATCCTTGTCACATATGATATCAAATTATTGAAATAACATCAATTATTAAAAAAAATGTTAATGATGGTTTTGAAAAATAAATGATGATTTTAATTTTTATTAATTTTTAATAAATCTATATTTATTGGAAGATATTTTAGTAATAATTAAATAATATAACTGACAGATTCTAATATAATTTGTATCAATTTTAAAAAATAAATATTAAAAAATAACTATAAAAATCTATTTTTTTAACTGAATGAACATAATAATACTAAGTATTTAGAGATATCAAATTCAACACATTTCATTCAAAACTGGAAACATTTATACACCCAATCACAACTATTTTTAAATGAATTAACCCTAAAATTTCTTAACTACTACATATCTGGTTCTGTAGTATGCTTCCTCAACATGCACTCATGTTGAGTATTGACAGTGAAAAAAAAAACACAAAAATATGCTTAAATTTTTACAATATTCTGGTGCTAGAATAAAAAACAGAAGAAGCTCAAATTATTATATAGAAAGTAAATTTTTGTTACCCATTGAATCAGGGGTGGAAAAAATTGTCTCCAATAGAAAATAATTAAAAGACATGATTCAAAAAAATTTATCAACCAATCACTACAAAAGATTATCATTTATTAAAATTTTAATATATAATTATTTCATATCAATATAATTTTTAATTAAAATTAAATTATTAATACAGATATTTTTGAAATTTTATTAATAATAAGATATATTATATAAAAATAATTTTATTAATATAAAATGCTAATAATACATTAAATATTAGTATAATATATTATTTATTAATATAAATTTTCAAATTTTATACTAACAATTCAAAGAATTCATTAAAATCAACCTTATGATGAAGAATTGAAGTAATTTACATAAGATTTTAATTAAATTTAAATTTCATTACTTTCATTATATATAAAAATTATAATAATAAATTAATTTTTTTTAGAAAAAAAATTTATTAATAAAAAATATCTTAATATCTAATAAATTGTTATTAATAATATTAATGAATAATTTTTTATGATATAGTATAAAAAATTAATTGTTATTGACAGTTAAAGGTTATCAAACACTAATGCGTTGTTTGTTTAACAGAAATTAAGAAAATAGAAAAGATAAAAATAAAATAAAAATATTTTTAAATTTACTTGATCATAAAATTAGTAGGATGAAATTATTTTCTGTTCACAAATTAATCCCTCATCAAGAGGGAGAATTGAGAGGGTAAGAGTTTTTATATTTTACTTTTAATATTTAAATTATAAAATTATTTTTAAAATTAAAACTAAAATTAAAATTATTATTAGTACAATAATAAAAATAAAAATTTTTAAGTTTAATTTAATTTTTAATTAATATAAAATTATCTTTTTACTATAAATTTATTAATTTTTAATTTTATTTATTTATTCAAAAAATAACTTCTTTTTAATATTTATTTCTATTCATTCAAAAAAAAAAATTTTATTTTATTTTTTACTCGATCAATTTTTTTTCTTTCTCATTCCCTCATCATATCAATAATGAAAATTTTCCAATAGAATAATAGATTGCTAACAGCCTGACCTTTGAGTGAAATAAGTGCTAGAGATTTTTGCCGACAATAGTTGGTAATTTTGGACGAATTAGCTAACCATAATAATGAATTATTGAGGGTTCAGTTCCTATCATCTAGAAAGACAAGAAGCTTCCTAATTGATGAAGTAAATTAGGTGTTTTTATTTTCCTTCATGTAAAAGAAAAAATAATAATAAATTATACATCGGTCCTTGTCGAAGAATTCTGGCAAAGGTTGCATATTTAGAAAAGTTTGATTTACTAATTGGATTTATAGATGAAATTATTTTCCTCTCTACCTATTGGAACTCGAAATAGAGATGGATTGCTTATTTCATGTTTATGAAACAACTTAGAGCTCTATTTATTCAATTGAATATTATAAAATGTCAAAACCATGTTAGAGACTAAATTCAGTCATCCCAAAATTATTCATCTCTATTTTCTTAACATAAAATCTTTGAAAGACAAAACCAATTAGATGCAGAGAATTTTGGTTTCGAGAGGTTGATATAAATTTTAAAATAAAAAATATGTTTATTAATTTTCAATCGTTTAGATTTTAAAATTAATTATGCATGTATTTATAATTATAAATTATTGTTTTTATCGAAGCTTATAGTTTTTAATTTAAAAATAATTCGTATAAAGCATGAATATTTTTAAATTTAGGGAAAAAAGGTATACATTGTAAAATTAAAGTAAAAAAATGTAAAATGAAAAGAAGATAGGCATAGTTAAATCAAGTAGAATTTTAAAAGTATATATTAAAAATATTTAAAATTATAAAAAATACATACATAAATAATCTAAAATAATATAAATTAAAAAATTAACAGACAATAAGATGAAAATGACAAGTATTGTTGTTTAAGGGTAATAAATAAAGATATTTAACCATTCTAAAAAAAATTAACGATCAATTTAATGTTTACTCTTACCTTTATATATATATATATATATATATATATATATATATATATATATATATATATATATATAAACCACTTTCCTTTTTTTAATGCAATCACTTCTCTTTTTTATATTAATAAATTTAATTTTAAAATTTTTATCTCTGTTATTTTTCTATCTACCATTTGTTGTTTCATATATATTTAAAAAATTGATTAATGTTTTATTTGTGTTAATTTTTTTATAATTTTTATTATTTTTAATCTCTTTCATTAGTTTACTTTGATTAATTAATATTTTTATGAAAAATAAGAATATAAAAATAATAAATGTTATTTTTTAATTTTAAAAAATAATTAAAAATATTTTTTAAAAATAAAAAATAAAAAAAATGGACGAAGTATTCAACGGCCACTTATTGTCAAGTCACAGCTTTAAATTGATCTGAGTTTGGCATTGTCTATATAATATAAATGGAAATGTCTCCGCATGTTCACAAAGGTAAGAACAACCGCTAATAAATGGTGTTTCAGCGTGTGTTCTTGGATAATTATTTGTAAACTTTAGTTTAAAAGAATTTGATTACAAAATCTATAAAATTGAATATATATATATATATATATATATATTTAAATTAATTTAATTTATATTGAATATTTTTTCTTAAGGATAAATTTAAAGTAAAACTGAATATAAATTTTTAATTCAACAGAAAAATTATAATTTTATCTGATTGGTTCCGCTTCTCAGTATTGTAACTTCGTTTTCATAAATCGGAAAGAAAATGGTGTTCGTCTAACAGTATTTTGTGATTTTGAAACGTGATTTTTCATATCTTTGAAGAATAATATAAACATACTTTTTTATCACATTAACCTTAATGTGTGTCTAAAATAAATTTAATTTTAATTAAGAGTAATTAAACATCAATTTTTTTTTATATAAAATTACATTACAATAAAATAAACGTAAACATATTAAAGTAAATTCAAACATACAGTCGGTCAAATAAACGTGTATTTGGTGTTACCTCAAGATTGACGATTTGGCATTGCCGACAAAGTTTTGGACTTCTGTAAACATATAATAGGGTCCCCTTAATTTTGGTCTTCCATTTCATTGTTTTGTCCCATTTTTTGAGTGAGGTCACTTCTAAGATCATAAAATACAAAATAAATTTATATTTAAATATATCAAATAAAAAATTTAAATGATTTATTTTATTTAAAAAATTTATAAAAAATTATTTTTAATATAATATTATAAAAATCATTTATAGTAATTAGTTTATATTTATAATAATTAATTATTACAATTAAAATAAAAAATAAATTAGTAACTTTTAATTATAAGTTTAAATTTTTTAAAATAAATTATTCTTTAAAAATAACATAATAAAAAATTATAATAAAATTTTTAGATGAATTCAAGTTTTGAATATTATTAATATAAAATATTTTATATTCTCAACCAATTAAAAATTGATAGATATATTTTAAAATAATTATTATAAAAAGATAATTTTTAATAATATAAAAATATATAATTAAATAACAGTGTATTATTTTCATATTTTAATTAAATGCTAAAAATTAAATCATATATTTTTTAAATAATTAAAAAATATTAATCTTATCCAATTACATACTAAGCAATTGACCAGCTGTGATGCGTACGGCAGTTTGGATGGGATGTGTGTTTGTTTCGATTGTTATAAAAAAGAAAGTAATTTTTAAATGTAATAAAATTTAATTTTAAAGATTTTATAAAAAGTAAAAATCACTTTTTAAAGAATAATATTTGTATATACAGTTCCCTTGATTTTTTAAAGAATAATATATGCAGAAAATAATATTTGTATATGCAGAAAAGAGTAATGACTTGTTTCTCCAATAATATATACAACAATGATAATTGCATATTAAATTATTTATATTGTTTTTTATAATTATTTTCATGGTACTAGAAAAAATTACATTTCAACTTATTTTCACTATTTTTTTTAATCCTATGTAAGCGAAGAAACAAAAAATAATGTACATTCAGTAACATTTCTCATTTCAGAAAAGTTCAAATTGACTTCTGCCATTCCCAACTGAGCTTCTTCCTAGAAATTGTCTGAAGAACTCAATTAAGAGTCCAGTACAGAGCTACACCGTAACTAGTTCATTTTGTTTTCCATTATTAGAAGGTAATATTTTTATTAAACTGAAAATTACTTTTTCTAAAAAATTTTAATTATATTAAATATATTAAAATATTCTAAAAAATAGTATAAGTATGGTTAAATTTTTTATTTTTATAATTTTTTTACAAAGATGTGTTTCATTAAAAAATATGGTTAAAGAGATTTCTTTAGAATATTAAATTTTTTAAAAAACTTTAAATAATAATATTAAACATGATAATTTAGGGGATTGCTTGGTTTCAATTTTTATTCTCTGTTTACATTTCTTCTGTTTAATTTTAATTATAAAAATGATACAATATTTTTATTTTTAAATTTTTATACTAATTTTATTATTTTTTATAAAAAATTTTGAAAGTTAAAAATAAAGAGAAAATACTGCAACATTTTTTAAAATAAAAAGTAATAAAAAAGGAAAAAAAAAAGGGAAATCAAACAAGCATTTTTCAATTAAGATTTATAAAAAATTTTAAAAGAATTATTCTACTAAATATCCCTTGAATTATTTAAAATTTTAAATTAATTATTTTAATAACTAAAAATAGTTGTTAAAAAAAAGCATACTTATTTATAATATTGGCATGTTTTGTCTTTCTGACAAATCTGATTACATCTTTTTTTTTAACTGTTGAAAGTAAAAAAAATCTCGTGTAAAAAGATAAATAATAATTATTTTTTCTTTATATAGGTAATAAGATAAACAGTTAATAAAACCGATTGATAGGATGTAAATTATATTTTTAATTGAGATTTAGACTATTGCATAAAATACTTTTTAAATCACTTAGAACCTAAAATTAATAAGAGTAGGTACAGATCTAAAGTCAAGAGTCAAACAAACTCAAAGTTGAAATTAATAGGAGGTATACAATTCAATTGGTTGTTAGCTCATGCAGGAATCATTTGACATTAATAGTAGAAATAAGTTAGATTAAATTTATATTTAAATTTAATTTATTTTAAAAATTTTAGATTTGAATTTAAATCTATTATTTGTTATATATATATATATATATATATATATATATATATATATATATATATATATATATATTCTTAAGACTAAACTTACTTTAATCTTCTTAAAAATTAACAATATAATAAGGTTAAAAACAAACCTACTTAAATATATTAAATAATTAACACAAATTTGAAGTTTTATTCAGTATATTTTAATTTCAAATATAAGATATGTAATAAATTAATAATATATTATATAACATTAATATTTATTATTATAGAAAGGTTAATAACATTCAAAAATTGAATCAATCTAATTTAAATTGTACAATTAAATCAAATTAAATTAAAATAAAATAAAATATTTAAAAACTGCAATATTCTATACGGTTTGATTCAATGTGATTTTTTTTATAAAATAAAATTGTATATAAATTATGTATTTTCAATTTATATTGTTAAATTATTTTTATTTTAGTTAAAATTTATTGTTTGAAAGATTTTTCAAATTTATTCAATTTTTATCACATATTTTATATTTAATATTTTATCTTGTTGATCTGTTGAGATAAAAATTATTAAAATATAAATAAATCGATCTATAATATTTTAAATTTATATATTTTGTTGATATTTTTTTATAATGGTTATATTTTTTGTTTAATTATTTTTTTATCATACAATATAATATATTTTTATAAATTTTATGTTAAAACATGCTAAGAATGAAGGTTATTATTCTTTTTATTAATGCTAATTTTAAATTTTTAAAAAATATTATTTTATCTTTTTTATGAATTTACATTTATTTTTAAAAATTTTAAAACAAAAAAAAATTAAAAAACTAAACTGAAGCAAATCACGGACATTTTTTTATAATTGATATAAAACTTTAACCTAAAATCAAACCAAATCATATCGCAGCTTACTTTATCCTAAGAATGGGTGCTACAAGAATCAACCTCTTAATCATTTTAACATAAATTTTAGTATTATGCCAAGAATTAAATCCTCCCAAAAAACTGAACTACTAGGTGTAGATGGAGGCACATGAAGGTTTTATCTTTAGCATTTTATGACATCGTTCAAACTCCAATCAAGTTCCTTCGCCATTGCATCATTGTTGATGCTTTCGCATCACACACAAGATTGATCTAGCCACTAGAAGCTTCCCAGATCCATCAACAGTAAATTTGTGCGGCAGAGCTCGCATATACCTCTTTCCCATGAGTGGATTTAACGACACATTGACACACATGTGCACACCCTTTTTTCTTGTTTTATTTTTCATTTTTTAAAAAATTAAAATAAAAAAAAATGAAGAGGCTTAGAAAATGAGCATGTTGGCATTGGGTTGGATGTTGAATTGTTGATGATGCTTTAGGATCGGGGTGAGCAGAAGATTTTTTAAATCAATTAAATTTTTAACTGATTTAAAATATTTTTTTACAAAGTTAAATATCCTTTTTTTATAATAATAATTTTTTAATAAATTTAAAATCTTAATATATGTTAGAATTTTATATTATTCAAAAATAAAATAAACCAAATATATATAAATTAAAGATAATTTTATTTTATAAATTAATTATTAAGATTGAATTAAGCTCATATCTATTTTTCAATATGATAGTATGTTTTAATATGTTAATAAGTTATTTAAGAATGTTTTCTCCTTCAATTTTTACGTCAATCATCATATATGCTTATTTCTGTAATTAGTCCATCAATGAAGTTCATAAGATGGTTTTTGAATTGAGTTAAACTCAAGGTTAAATTTTTAATATTTAAAAAAAAAATTACTAGCATATCTTCTTAACAAGAATTACTCCAATTTTTTAAAATTGTAAATATCAATTAAAAATATTGGTACTTTTTTCTTTGAATAATTGAAAAGGTTGAAGGCCAAAAGGTAACATGGAGAGTGTAGCACACCACAACTTTTGCCACCAAGAGTCTTTATAAAGTCAAGAACTTATTCTGGTTTTATGATCTTTCCTTTTTTACTTTTTCCCTTTAATCACATAGAGAAAAATGGAATCCGCATGGGCAACAACAGTAGGCACAATTCTCATACTGATACCTCTTCTGATATTGGCATGGAAGGTTCTGAACTGGTTATGGCTGAGGCCAAAGAGACTAGAAAGGCTATTAAGAGAACAAGGTCTTCAAGGCAATCCATACAGGCTTTGGGAAGGGGACTTAATGGAGATTCTGAAGATGAGAAAGGAAGCCACATCCAAACCCATGAATCTCTCTGATGACATAGCGCCACGTGTCATTCCATATGACCAACAAAGTATCAACAAATATGGTAGTTTTTTGATTCCAGTCTTCCTTATTTACAACTCTCATCTATTTGTCTTTTCTTTTGGCACACATATATGTCCTTTTTCTTTCTATTTTAGCTACTGATTCTGTTTTGCAGTCCCTTATACTGTCTATTGTGTTTGTATAGTTTATACATAAAATCATTATTAATTATATGTTGTGCAGCTTATATTCACTTCAATTTAAGTTCCACGTTTAGTTTTCATGATTGTTAATCATTGAAATTTAGATAGATTCAAGTGTGAATATATAATACTATTTTGACTAAATTATTTAATGAAAGATATTTTTAGAAAATGTCAAAAATGTTAGTTGGACAAAATTATTAATAGACAAGCTTCAGAGTTCTGTGTCATGTTGACGATAGAGTATATTTTAATTTGACCATGGACTAGTTTTAATTATATTTGGTGACAGTTTTTTGACATAATTTTTTATATATATTTCTTTGTTAATAATAAATAACTCCAATGAGAATCATATCCATGTACTCTCTTCTACTACCATTTAATGCTTCCAAGTAACTTATGAAAAATTAAAAATGAAAAGTAGAAACCATTGCTTGCTCCCACTGATTACATGAATAATACCCTCTCTCTCTCATTGTCTCTACTTCTGCTATTAAGAGCAATGTAGCAAGGATCTTTCTGGTAGTTCCCTAAACTTCTAGACCTGCAAGTACTTTCTTACTCCTTTCAATATGCTAGACAGTGCTTCATAACAAAGTCATTTCTTAGGACAATACTATCCAACACCTTGATCCAAAAGGTTACTTTTTAAATTTATAATAATCCTTAAATAGGAAATATAAACACTTGGTCTGTACCAAAAGGTTTTTAATTCAGCTCAAATTACAATAACTCATACAAAGTTGCTCATTCTCTTCAATTTCTGATTTATTTTTTCTTTTGTTTGTGTAAGCCTTCTTATAAAGCTGCTGATGGTATGCAGGCAAGAATTCTTTTATCTGGTATGGACCAATTCCAACAGTGACCATCTTAGATCCAGAGCTAATCAAAGATGTATTTAACAGGATGTATGATTTCCCAAAGCCTAATCAGAATCCGCTCGTCAAGTTACTAGCCACTGGTCTTGCTAGCTATGAGGGTGAAAAGTGGAGTAAGCATAAAAGGATAATCAACCCTGCTTTCAATTTAGAAAAATTGAAGGTTAGTTGTCACTCTTATCTAGTTTATAAAATCATCTTTTGTGCTTCTTCTTTGACAAGGGGAAAATTACTATTATCTATCTAGCTATGCGATGAAGTTTAGCTGTTTTTGTGCATTGCTTGACCCTGTAAGTTTAACTGCTAGTTATTTCCTTTTTACACCACAGGTTATGTTACCAATATTCTTCAAAAGTTGCAATGATTTGATTAGCAAATGGGAGGGAATGTTGTCTTCAGGAATGTGTGAAATGGATGTATGGCCTTTTCTTCAGAATCTATCTAGTGATGTTATCGCTCGAGCAGCATTTGGAAGTAGCTATGAAGAAGGAAGAAGAATATTTCAACTTCAAAATGAGCAAGCTGAACTTACTATGAAGGTCCTATTCAAAATATACATCCCTGGGTGGAGGTAAAGACTAATCTATAATGGTTTTGATGACTAAAACAAGATCGATCATTTTAAATGAGTTTTGTTTCATTAAACTAATCTTACCATACATTACATCCAGGAAACAACAATAAACAAATAATATTTATAAGTTAGATTCAAAGAAATTTAATTTATATGAGAACAAATTTCCAAATATTTGGAAGGGAGTATATTGTATCTCTCAAATGCAACTTTGAATAGGAAAAAAATTCATTAAAGGGTGAAACTACTGGCAAGTAATATTTTATTATTATGAATCTTTTGTCTCATATATTATGCCTATTCATTTACCAATATATTGTGTGGCAAGAAGAGATGTTCTACCTAGATTGTAGCTTGCAATAGTGAAGTTCCAGTGGTTAGGGAACCAACTTATGTTTACTATCCATAGATCTACACCACTAGAAGTGTAGTTAGGAAAGAGAATACTCTTCATATCATAACTATTACAGGATGGAACAACATTCATTTGTAGGTTTCTACCATCTAGTACCAATAGGAGGATGAAGGAAATTGATAGAGAGATAAAAGCCTCCCTTAAGGATATGATTAACAAGAGGGAGAAAGCACTTAAGGCAGGTGAAGCAACTAAGGATGACCTATTAGGTATACTTTTGGAGTCCAATCACAAAGAAATTCAAGAGCATGAAAACGATAAGAATGTTGGAATGAGTGTTGAAGATGTAATAGAGGAATGCAAGCTATTCTACTTTGCAGGGCAAGAAACCACTTCAGTTTTGCTTGTTTGGACAATGGTGTTGTTGAGTAGGTACCCTGATTGGCAAGCACGTGCAAGGGATGAAGTCATGCAAGTTTTTGGCAACCAAAAACCAGATTTTGATGGGCTAAGTCACCTAAAGATTGTAAGTATTGTAATATTATTTTGATACTATATAGTATACCCTTATATACTTAAACCAATCTTTTTCTGTAACAGATCACCATGATTTTGTATGAGGTTCTTAGATTATACCCACCAGTAGTATGGTTTACTCGAATTGTTCCAAAAGATGTGAAACTTGGAAACCTAACATTACCTTCTGGAGTGAGAGTTTACTTACCAACAGTTTTGATTCACCATGATCGTGAATTGTGGGGTGATGATGCTAACGAGTTCAATCCTGGGAGATTTTCTGAAGGAATTTTAAAAGCAACAAATGGTAGAGTTTCATTTTTTCCATTTGGATGGGGTGCTAGAATATGCATTGGACAAAACTTCTCCTTGTTGGAAGCGAAGATGGCTTTGTCAATGATTTTACAACATTTCTCATTTGAACTTTCTCCATCATATGCTCATGCTCCAACTATGATAATTACTCTTAAACCACAACTTGGTGCTCATATAATTCTGCGTAAAGTGAAAATATAAGATAAAATAAAATTGTAGACTCTTATTGTATGATTTTATTGCATAACTTAAAGCTTATAATGCATAATAAAATTACTTCTTAGATGCTATCATGTGTTTAATTTTGCTTGCATGTCTATGCATGTGTTTTAATATTTTTTTCTTGAATTGTTATTTTGAGATTGAAGAGAAAGAAAGAAAAGTGCGTGATTTCAGTCTAAAATACCCAAATATAATGTTATAAAGATTGCGGTTTTGAGTTTGGGACTTAAAATGCTTGAACAACTATTTTTTTCTCTAACAAGAAACTTTTTGTGAGCTTTATTGTTTAACAATTTCTTTGAATAGTTTATTCATGAAACTTTTTACCTTTATATGCTCCAGTGTTCAATCATTTCAGTTTATTGCAAGGATGCAATATTCTACCCACATGGGCTTGAGTAATCCATAGATTATTTATAATGAAAAATCAAGACATGGTACTCTAACGTAATTGGAGAAATTAACTTTTCTTATCCTATATTATTAAATGTGTATTATTTTAATATAACATCATATCATCTGTGAATAGACAATAACTTTATATGTAAAAGTAAGTTAAAGAAAATAACTTTTTATTATTAATAATTAAGGAACATTATATTATATTAATAAAAAATAAATAGACAAAATTTTAAATTAAAGATAAATTTTAGGATATAAATTATTAAAATTATAACATATTACTTATTGATTTAGTATATCTAAGTTTAAATTTAAATTAGGATTGATTAAGATTATAATAATCTTAAAGTTCAGTCTATATAAAAAGAGATAATTTTAAATATATTATAGTATATTATTAATAATTAAGGAACATTATATTATATTAATAAAAAATAAATAGACAAAATTTTAAATTAAAGATAAAGTTTAGGATATAAATTATTAAAATTATAACATATTACTTATTGATTTAGTATATCTAAGTTTAAATTTAAATTAGGATTGATTAAGATTATAATAATCTTAAAGTTCAGTCTATATAAAAAGAGATAATTTTAAATATATTATAGTATATTATTAATAATTAAGGAACATTATATTATATTAATAAAAAATAAATAGACAAAATTTTAAATTAAAGATAAAGTTTAGGATATAAATTATTAAAATTATAACATATTACTTATTGATTTAGTATATCTAAGTTTAAATTTAAATTAGGATTGATTAAGATTATAATAATCTTAAAGTTCAGTCTATATAAAAAGAGATAATTTTAAATATATTATAGTATATTAATGTTTTAAATTTAAATTTAATTAGTATTTTATTATAAATAAATATAAATTATAAACAAAAATAAATATTTAATATAAAAATTATGTCACTTAGTAAGGATGAGGATGATTCTTAAAAATACTTTCAGTTAAAAATAAAAATTATAATTTAATATATAAAAATATATTAAAAATATCATCTACTTTAAAAGAAATGGCCTTAGGCATAAAATAGTATGTCTTCAATAGTATAAAAATAAAGGTCTTGAAAATAAATGGCACAAAGGTATTGGTTATTAATTAAGAAATCAAGAAATAAAAATATTTTATTGAAAATTATATTTAATTAAAGTGTATTAGATATGTGTATAATATTTTTTTGCTATTAAAACTCATATGACATCCATTTAATTATATTATATTGTTACTAAGTGCGGTGACATAAACCATTAAAATTTTTAAAATTTATGTGGATTAAAATTAAATAAAATTATATATATATATATATATATATATATATATATATATTAGGATCCGATTAATTTTCTACAAAATGAAAAATAATCACAAAAAATATACTTAGATTTTGACAACGGTTCAGTGTTAGACAAAAAAAAAAGGTTCAAGGGATGGCATTAAAACTCTAAATTGAAAAAGAAATTTTCCACGAAAGTAATAAGAATGATCTATGAATCAAGTCTTTTTATCATCCTACAATATAGGAAATTCGGTAGTTATTCATAGCAGATAATATTCAAATACATAATATATTAAATAATAATTTAAAACATTAATATTTTATAATAATATAAAAAATAAATATATCAAAGTTAGTAATATTTTTCAAAAATTAAATAATATTAAATTTATATAAAATAGATAATTAAAAAAATATTTTAGGTGTGGGTTTGATATTAAAAAAAGTTTGATTTATTAATAAAATTTAGAGATGAAATTATTTGTCTCAATTAGAAATGAAAATAGTAATGTACTCTATGATTTAGAGACAATTATTTCATGTATTAGAGACTAAATTTGGAGAAGGGAAATGTTAGTTTTATACAAATTCTGCATTAAATTTATAAAAATAAACAGATAATAAAAAAATTAGATTATGAAAATATGTTAAAAATAAAAATAGAAAAATATTTTAGAAATGAGTTTGATATTAATTTTTTTTATTAATAAAATTTAGAAATGAAATTATGTTTCTCTCAATTAGAAATAAAAACAGTAATGTACTTTATGATTTAGACAATTATTTCATGTATTAGAGACTAAATTTGGAGAAGGGAAATGTTAGTTTCAAACAAATTCTGTCTCTATTTAGTTAATTCAATATCATAAAATGTCAAAGCCATCTTAGAAACTAAATTCAGCTGTCCCAAATTTATTCATCTCTAGTTCCATCTCTATTTTGTTCAATATAATATTTTTAAAAGTCAAGTATAATTAGAGACAGATAATAATGGTTTCTTAGTTTTATATATTATTTTTAAAACAAAACATTTGCTTCTTAATTTTCATTCATCTAAATTTTAAAATCAATTATATATGTTTTTTCTAATTTTGAATATTTTTTTATTTAATCTAAACCTATTAGTTTTTACTTTAAAAATAATTCATATAAATCATGGATATTTTAAATTTAGATAAACTATAAAAAATTGAAAGTAAAAAATATATAAAAATACTATGATATATATATATATATATATATATAGTACAAGTACAATGTAAGAGTATTTGTTAAAAATATTTATAATTATAAAGAAAATATACATACATAAAATTTTAAGGAATTAGGCTTAAAAAATGTAAAAATAAAAAATAAAAAATTTATATATATATATATATAATACAAGTACAATGTATGAGTATATGTTAACAATATTTATAATTATAAAGAAAATATACATACATAAAATTTTAAAAAAATAGGCTTAAAAACTATAAAGAAAAAATTAGGATTTTTTTTATTTGAACGAAATTATATATATATCTCTATTTTTTAATTCTACATAAATTTTTTTATAAAGATATAATACGATATATTCTTTTTAATTATATAATTTTACATATTTTTTAATTTTTTATAATTTTATACGTGTAAAAAAATTAGAGTAATACTAAGAAAATAAAAATATTATATATAATTTAATCTAAATATAATAATAGTCAATGTAATTTTTTCAAAGATATAAATTAAAAGATCTTGACAGACTAAACTTATATAAATGACATTGGTTAAACGTTTAAACTCATGAGCACCTTTTGCGACGGATTTAGCCCCAAATGTTTTGGTCGCAAATTTATTTATGTACATTTTTCCCAATTTTCTTTGCTTTTGCATAAATCCACCCAAAACTTGTTTTTGTACATGATGGCAGAACGACGATTACAAAGAAGTTGTTATATTTAATTACTGCAAACGAAAAATAAGTTAGGAAGAATAATTTATTTCATCTTTTATTTTAGTTAATAAATACAATTTTGATATATTAGAGATAATTTAAAATTTAAAGAACTTGTCATTAATTTTAATAAATTAAAACAAAAAATGAAAACTGGGTATTTGAAAATCAAATTTGATAAAAATGATTTTTGATATTTAAAATTTAATATTTTATTTAAGTCAATGAAATTATATACAATTTTATTATATTGATAAAAACTAATATATAATAAATCTTTGAAATAATTTTAATAATTATCAAAAACTTTAATATTATTATAACAAAAGAATTAACAGTCACAAAAATGTAAATTGGAGAATTAATTTAAATAAAAATAGGTAAAAATGAAGTTGATACCAAAACAACCTTAAAAAACAAAAACACTAATTTAACTATAAAAATAAGTTGAAAAAAATTCACAAAAAAAGTTAAAATCTGAAAAGAACTATGACACACCGTAGTTTCCTTCGATGCCCGTCTCTATCAATGGAGAAAATTTCAAAGTAAATTAGATTCTTCCCTTCTCAATTCGTTTTTCCTTCCAAAAACTGTTAAATGGATAATTTAAGAGTCAAAGACATGAACTACAAAGTATTTAAAAAAGAATTTTATGTATTTAATTTTTATTTCCATTACATTATTTTAGTTAAAAATTTTAGGATGTGTTTGATAAATTAATGGATAAATTAGAATTGAAAACTAGTTGAAACTAAAAAAATATAAACTATCAATTAAATGAAAAATATTTTATAAAATTATATGTTGAACTAGTTGATAAATATAAAAATAATAAATAAAAATATGGTTAAATAATAAATTAAAATATTATAAATATTTTATATTTAAAAAATAATAATTAAAATTTAATTAAATAATTTTTCTAAAATAAAAATATTTATTTTTAATTTTTATGTAAATAAATTTAAAATAATATTATTGTAATTTTAAATTTTTATCAAATAATTTAATATTTTTTAATAAATTAAAATAAATAATAAAATAATTAAAATAAATAATATACATTAAAATAATTTAAAATATAATATTTATAACAATATAAAAATAAATCTATCAAAATTAATAATATTATTAAAAAAATTAAATAATATTAAATTTATAAAATAAATAGATAAATAAAAAATTAGATTATAAAAATATATTAAAAATAAATAAAATATTTTAATTAGATTTAAAATAATATTTTTAAAAAACGAAAATAGTTATTAATAACAATTAAAGTAAGTTAACTTATTAAATAAAATTTTAAAAATTTAACAAATTTTTTATCTGATAATTTAAGCTTTCACTTAAATAAAATATTTTATCAAATTTATTTTTAATTTAATTTTTTCAATAATTAAAAATAGTTGTTTTAAAGGAAGAATACTTATTTAGACTTGCGGTATGTGTTTTACTTTTAACTAATTTAATTACATCTTTTATTTTTACAATTATTTAAAGAAAAATTCAGGTACCAAAAAATAAAAACAGTTAATATTTTTTATGTAAAATATAAAATAAAAGATAAATTACATTAATATTTTAAAAATATATTAAAAAAATTTGCTTTTAATATTTTTTAATTTTTTTGTAATATATTATTATAAAAATTTAAAAAAATTATATCAAGTTATATAATTAATAGGAATATAAATTAAAAATTTATATTCGATTAAACAAATATGAAATATTTTTTCAATTAATCTCAGATAATTTTAATATAATTTATTTTAAAATAAAATATTAATAAAAAATTGATTGATAGGACATAAATTATTCTTTTAATCGAGGTTACGTAGTTAATATTAACTATTAATAAAACTAAATGATAGGAAATGTGTTATTCTATCAATGGAGGTCTGCTACGTCCTCTTTGCCAATTGCCGTACATCTTACAGTCTTTTCAATTTACTAAAATTGTAAACAACCAATACTTTCTTCTTTCAATACTTAAAAAACCATTTTGTTAATTTTAAGTTTTTAATTTTAAATTTTTTTCAATACTTAAAATAATAAATTTTATTAAAAATATTTATAATATTTTTATATAGAAAATAATTTTTTACTAATGTTTATTATTTTTAAAAGTTAATTAATGATTAGAGTAGAATAAAAAAATAGAATATAAATGCTAGATAAAAAATAAAATAATTTTTTTATCATATATTTAATAAATATATAAAATAAGTTAGATAATATTATATTATTTTATTTATTTAACATATATAAATAATAATAAAATATCATATAAATTATATTAAAATTATAAAATTATTTTTTATAAAAATTTAAATATATTATTAAATTTAATTTTTAATTTATTTTAATTTTTTAATAAAATATATAATTTATTATAAAATTAAATTATTTTAAAAAAATTATTTTTCAGAAAATGTTGAAAAATTAACATTAAAATTATTATAAATTTTAAAATTTTTAAAAACATTTAATTTTACAATTAAAATTAAAATTATTTTTGTAATGAAATATAGTCCAAACTAAATTAATTTGTAAAAAATTAAAAATTATGTTGAATCAATAAGTAAATATTTTTATAAAATATGTTCAGAATAACATTAAAAATAAATACGAAATTTATAAATTACTAAAAATAATTTTTATTTAAGTTTTTAAAATATTTTTATAAAATTATTGAAATTATATTTTATAAAATAATGAAATTATCTTAATCAAATCATACAAAGGTACTAGGTAAATTAAGAAAAAAATTATTTTATTTTGATATTTTTATCCTAACAGTTTCAATTAAAATGATCAAAATAAAATATGAGAAATAATAAAATAAGATATTATATTTATTATTTAATACTAAAAATAAAATGAGATATAATAATTTTATTACTTTTTTATCTGACCATTAAATCAATTCTTAAATGTTTAAAATCGATTCTAAATTCGATAATTAACATTTTCCTTTAAAAAAAAAAGCCTAAGAAAAGGATACTTGGAAAGTGGTCCAATTCCGGTGTGGCACAGCTTAGTTTTGGACACTGAAATTCTATCAGAAAATTATTAGGACATCTCATTTATTTTCGAATTCTATATAAAGTCAAGAAGTTGTTCTGTATTTACTATCTTCCCTGTTTTCTTTTGCCCTTCAAACACACAGAGAGAGAAATGGAAGCAGCATGGGCAATGATTGCAGGTGCAGTTCTGGTTCTGATATTTGCTCTCAGATGGACATGGAAAGTGCTGAATTGGTTATGGCTGAGGCCGAAGAAGTTAGAGAGACTCCTAAGAGAACAAGGTCTTCATGGCAATCCATACAGGTTTTTGTTTGGGGACTCAAAGGACTTTCTCAAGGCGCGTAACGAAGCCATATCCAAACCTATGAATCTCTCTGATGACATAGTGCCACGTGTCTCTCCTCATCTCCATCAAAGTCTCAACAAATTTGGTATGCTTATGATTCCACTCTTCCTTTTGTAACTGTCATCTGTTTTTCTTTTCTCAACACACTTTATGATTTTCTCTATGGTTAATTTATACACTTTATAACTTCAATAATTCATGTTCATGCATTTTTTTTTGGGTACACATATTTGTTCTTTTTGTAATTTCTCTAGATATTGACTCCGTTTTCCAGTCCCTTATGCAGTGTGTTGTATGCACAAAATCATCAAGGAGTCCTATGTGTTGTGTCTGTGCCGCTTATATTCACTTTAATTTAAGTTCCTCGTTTAATAGCTATCACTCTTAATAAATTTAGATAGATTCAAGAGTGAAAATTGAAAATATATAACTAGTTTGACTGAATTATTTAATAAAAGATATTTTGAAAAAATGTGAAAAATGTAATTTGGACAAAATTAGTAATTGACAAGCTTCCAAGTTCAGTGTCATTTTGAAAATACAATATATTTTGGTTTAACCATGAACTAGTCTTATTTATACTAGGTGATATGGTATGTACCGAGAAAAATAAACAAGAAAGTCATGTGGTTATTTGACATAAATTTATGATATAGATTTCCCTTGTAGTTATGAATAACATACAAACGCTTACTTTTGAGCATTAAACAAAATTGTAAGAGGCTGCAATTGTACAAGTATAAATTATTCCCTGTTTTGATGTAACCAGCAGTTTTTCATCCAAAATTTCCCATTGAAAGTTTTATGAGAGGTCCATTAGTGAGGTAACAGTGTTTTGTTTTAACAAAGAAAATATATCTATTCTGCTCAAGATTTATAATAGCACCTATAAACACGTCTTACGGGACTAGTAATCTATTCTTCTTGTAAAAATATATAAACAGCAGACGATGTTCAATTGAGTTGAGTAAATCTCCATTTTGGTCTTTAAGATTGTAAACTTCAGTATGGCACTTCTATTTTTGTCTTTATTAAACATTCAATTTAGTCATTCATCAGTATTTTTTGAATTTACAGCATGATGATTAAGTGGGAATTTGTTTCATGTTGTGTCACTTTTTTACTCTTCTGGTTGGCTCATCTTAATTGTTGTTATGTGTTGAGAGATGCACATAGTGGCACATTTTAGTTTTTGCATATTGTTGTGGAATTTCCTGATTATAGCCCATGAAAAATTAAAGAATGAGGCAACCCCCAAACCTGATCGATATCCTTCCATACAGTAGAAAAGGGTGCTCAATTGTTACAGTATTGGCAATTTGGCACCACCATATTGGTTATTGTAGTTGTAGGTTTTCAATTTGGGTGCCGCCTTCACATTCCTTATTTCTTCCAAATTTTCAAAATAATCTTCATATATTTTTAGGAAAAAGTAACTAAGGAGAGTCATGAATATGGTAGCATGTTTGGACCAAATAGAATCCTATATGTCATATTAGCCTAAATCCATCTTAATTTGGTGACTAATTCCTTTGGCAAGATTGGTATTTGTTGCTGGTCTGACTAATTCCTATAGGCATTAATCATTGACAATGCCCTGTCTTCATAATGAGATCCGCAATCATGCTTGCCGATGCTGATTGATTCTCAACATTGGGTGGGAAAAGTAACATTGGACCCATTTTCTCCTATCTATTTGCATCATAGTACTTTGCCACTCATTTCAATATGCTACTTGACAGTGCTTAACAAAATCATTTTTTAACAATGCTATCCAGCACCATAATTCTCCGATTGTGAACTTTAGATTGAAAATAACCTTAGCAAAAATAAACAACTAGGATCTGTGCCAAAAACTTCACACGATTTGCAATTCATCTCAAGCTAGAATAACACATACAAAGTTTCCTTTTATCTTCAAATCCTAATATATTTTTTTTCTTTTATTGTTTATCTTTAGTTTAAGCTATAAAGTTGCTCATGGTATGCAGGCAAGAATTCTTTCACCTGGCTGGGACCAACGCCAAGGGTGACTCTCTTAGATCCAGAGCTAATCAAAGATGTATTTAATAAGATCTATGATTTCCCAAAACCTGATCCACATCCAATAGCAAAGTTACTAGCTTCAGGTCTTGTAAGCTATGAGGGAGAAAAATGGAGCAAGCATAGAAAGATAATCAACCCTGCATTCAATATAGAAAAATTGAAGGTTGGTTGCCCTTTGCTAGATATAGATCTTATATAATCAACTTATGCACCATTTGAAAACATATAAAAAAAAAAACACTGGGTAATTGGATTTTGTACCTTTGTATGCATGTTTATTTGTTTCCTTCTACATTTGCATGGAAAAGAATACTTTCTCCTAATATGTAACACATGTTTCGCATTCAACATAGGTTTGTTTTATAAGCAACATGCTCTGAAGTTTGAATGTGTTTATACATTATTTGACATTGGGAATTTCAAGTCCTTGTTACTTCCTCATTACACTGCAGATTATGTTACCAACATTCTTCAGAAGTTGCAATGATCTGATTGCCAAATGGGAGGGAATGTTGTCTTCAGATGGATCGTGTGAAATGGATGTATGGCCTTTCCTTCAGATGTTGGCTAGTGATGTTATCTCTCGAGCGGCATTTGGAAGTAGCTATGAGGAAGGAATAAGAATATTTCAACTTCAAAAAGAACAAATGGAACTTGCATTGAAAGTTTTTTTGAAAATTTACATCCCTGGATGGAGGTAAGACTAATCTTCTTAATTATTTGATGTCTAAAGTAAGATCAAGCTTATTAAATAAGCTTTATTTCACTAAACTAACATTACTGTATATTTCATTCATGAACCAACTTCGGCAAATAATAGTTATAATGAAGAATCATAGAACTTCAATTGATCAAACAAATTATATGCGGTCTCTCCCAAATACAACTGGAATAGGAGAAAATTTCATTTAGGATGAAACTATTAGCTAGTAACCATTTATCACTTTGAACATTTGTTTGATATATTATGCTTATTCATTCACAAATATTGTGTGGCAAGAAGAGATGTTCTACATCAATTACAGCTTGCAATAGTAAAATCCTTGCTGTTAGAGAATCGAAAAGATATACTATGCCTGAATCTTTCTACTGGAGGTACAGTTGAGTTGAGAAATAGAAATCTCTTCATATCATATATAATCATGGGATGGAGCAATGTTTATTTGTAGGTTTCTACCCACTCCTACTAATAGGAGGATGAAGGAAATTGACAAAGATATAAAAGCTTCCCTTAAGGATATAATTAACAAGAGGGAGAAAGCACTTAAGGCAGGTGAAGCCACTAAGAATGACCTTTTAGGTATACTTTTGGAGTCAAATCACATGAACATCCAAGAGCATGGAAACAATAAGAATGTTGGAATGAGTCTTGAAGATGTAATAGAGGAATGCAAGCTATTCTATTTTGCAGGGCAAGAAACCACTTCAGTTTTGCTTGTTTGGACAATGGTGTTGTTGAGTAGGTACCCTGATTGGCAAGCACGTGCAAGGGATGAAGTCATGCAAGTTTTTGGCAACCAAAAACCAGATTTTGATGGGCTAAGTCACCTTAAGATTGTAAGTATTATATTCCTATCTTGGGATCTGATTCTTTTTAAGTGAGAAGTTCACTTTAGAAAATAAAGTTAACTTACAAATGTTGATTAAAAAGTCAACGGTCAAGATTATGATAAAAATTAAGTGCATGAGTAACAAATTTTGAATCAATTACTATCTCAACTGTTAATTTTTTAATCGTAAATTATTAATGCACTTTATCCTTTAAAGTGTAACCTCTTCACTTCAGAGGAACCAAATCCCTTATATCTTGATACCAAATATTATGCCCTCAATACTTACGATTACAATAAATCTTTCATAACAGGTCACCATGATTTTGTATGAGGTTCTTAGATTATACCCACCAGTACTTGGGCTTACACGAACTGTTCAAAAGGATGTGAAACTTGGAAACCTAACATTACCTGCAGGAGTGCGAATGTTTTTGCCAATAGTTTCAGTTCACCATGACTGTGAATTTTGGGGTGATGATGCTAAGGAATTCAATCCTGAGAGATTTTCTGAAGGAGTTTTAAAAGCAACAAATGGTAGAGTTTCATTTATTCCATTTGGTTGGGGTCCCAGAATATGCATTGGACAAAACTTTTCCTTGTTGGAGGCAAAGATGGCTTTGTCATTGATTTTACAACGTTTCTCATTCGAACTTTCTTCAGCATATGCTCATGCTCCAGCTATGATACTTACCCTTCAACCACAACATGGTGCTCATATCATTTTACGTAAAGTGGAAATGTAAAATTAATATAAAATAAATAGTACCTTATTCTATTTGTATATCAGCACAGTAACGTTCATCCTGTTTGACCTTACTTTTTAATTTAGCAGCAATTTTAAGTCATTACTGAAAAAGTCAGAATTATCACAAAATTAACTTAGAGGCGGTTTTATCAAATAATCCCTATATTTAATTTGTGACGATTTTGATAATTTCTGGTAGCTGTTTCAAATTACTGCTAAAATAAAAAGTACAGTAAATCGAGACGAATGTTGCAGTATATATATGGATGCATAATGAATGTTGCGGTATATACATGGATGCATAATATTTTCTTAAAATAAATAGTAAAAATTTTATTGTGAAACTTTATTTTGTTACACAACTACAGTATATTGTAATGATAAAATTATTTTTTAGATACTATTTAATATTCTATCATAGTTTAATTTGATTTACATGTGGTATGTTAATTTTTTTCTATCAATTGTTCTTTTATTATTGAAGAAGCAGAAAGAGAAGAATTTTTTTTAAAATATACATTCAAATGTTATTTTAAAGATTGTTATTTTATGTATGAAAGTTTGAATGTTTGAACTATTATTATTATTATTTTATGAACTTTAATAAAGAATAGTTACTTCGATAATTATGTATAAATATTTAGTTATTTATTTGAAAAATATGATTAAAATTTGAATTTAGAATAAATATTAAAATTATTTATTAAGTATTTTGAATAGTGGGATATAATGTACTCTGATACATAAAAGATATCATTTGATTTATAAAAAAACTATTGTCATAATTTATCTGATACATAAAAGATATCATTTGATTTATAAAAAATTATTGTCATAATTTATCTATTGTGTTTTTAAATATGTTTTATTATGAGTTTCCATTGAAATTATATTAATGTAGTAATTATGCAATCTATAATTGTTAACAGTGGTTATAGAAATCAACAGTTATATCTTATTTATGACTTTCCCTTATCCCACCATGTGTTTTGATCCAATTTAACCTTAGCATATGTGGACTAGGATGAAAATGACCTACAAACCTACAAAATTCCACACCTCTAAAGTTTATAAGATCAAAAACTCATTAAATGGGTTAAGAATAGTACATGGATTTAATTTATTTTTTTTTAATTTTTTTCTATAATTTTTTTTTCTTTTCTACTTTCTTTTTCTCTATTTGAATAAAATAGGCATGAAAAGTTAGAATGAATAAGAAAATGTAGAGAAAGGAGGAGGGAAAATATGGAGAAAATATAATTTTAGAGATAAAGAGACAAATACATTAGAAAAAATAAAAAATAAAGAAAAGATAAAAGTAAAAAAATTGAGAAAAACTTGAGAGAGAAAACAATTAAAAAGGAAGATTTTAGAAATAAGTGAGAAAATATTTAGAGAAAGATAAAAAATATAAAAATAAATAAATTAATTAAAGAATATTTTAGTATAATAAAAAAAATATTGAAAAGAACATTTAAAAAGAGAAATAATTAAATAAGAAAAAAAAAAGAAAGAAATTAAGAGAGAGGATGAAATTTCAAAGGAAAAAAGCTAAATATAAAATAGGATTATGTGAGTTAGTCCATATCCATTTTACTTAATTTATTAATTAAGTGGATAAAATCCTATTTTTAAACAAGTTTCAAATTATAGGGATATAAAATAGGGACAAATGGGCTAACTCACACCCATTTAATTTAATTTAATTTGAGAGTTACATGTGTTAGGATTCTACTTCTAAATTAGCTACAAAATAAAAGATTATAAGATAGGATTAGATGAATTATCCCATATGCATTCCACTTAATTAATATGAGGATTACATGAATTAAGGTTTTAAAAAAATTAATTTTAAAAGAGTTACAAAATAAAAGGTTATAAGATAGGAACAAATGAATTAGTCTACATTTGTCGTATTAAATTTGAAGGTTACCTAGATTGAGATTTAAAAATTCTACCTTTAGACAAATTCAAAATAGAAGAAAATAACATAGGATTACTTCTAAATGGACTACATAATATAGGATCATAATTTATGGCCAAATGGGCTGGCCCATGAGCCATAGACCAATTTGATAACTCTATTTTTGATTCTCAAACATATGCATAGTAAACCTATGTACACCCTAAAATTTGGGGTGTTAATCAATTAATAAATGATCATAATCGGCTACGTAACCAGTTATACAACTAAAGTAATCACCATTTTGTATAGGGTAACTATGATCTTTTTTGTTAATCGATTATATTTCTTTTGTAATCGATTACCATTCTATTAACAAGTATTAATTGATTACAAAAAATATATAATTAATTACAAAAAATGTCATGGTTACCTGTATACAAAATTATAGTTAAAACTGATTATGTAATCGATTACACACCTCTTAATCGATTAACATCCCCAAATTTTAGGGTGTATACGAGTATAATTAATGCACATATATTTGATAATAATTTTTCATTCCACTATTAACCTATGACTTCTTATATCCCACTAAAAAATCTCTCTCTATATATATATATATACATATATATATATATATATATATATATATATATATATATCGTCATTGAAAGATAGATTGTTGTGTACTGTACGTACAAAGTTTTATCCACAGAAAAATGTATATTTAAAACCCTTAATATCGTTTTCACATAAACTATTTCAACAATCTCAAAAATTAATTAAATCCTAACTTTTGAATTCATCAAAAAAGATTTTTATTTAGAAATATTTAAAGTAAATATAAAAAGAAAAAATAAGAATAGGAAATTTAAAGGCAAAAGAACACATATACGAATTCAATTATGGAAAGACATAGGACTTTGGTTTCCCTTATAACTTTACCCAATTTCACTCTAACTTTTTTATAATTTAAAGTCAATTGTTATTATTACTATCCAATGATCATGCAATAGTAATATTCATTCCCTTTAGATTCCCTTTAGTTACTACCTTCAATGATCATGTAAGGTATATAATTAAGAAAAACATAAAGAACATTCGGACTTATTAAACTAATAACTCTTAGAAATCAAAGATTCTGATTGATCTGCAAAACTTTTATATTCAGTTTATCTTATAGTTCCGTTAATTAGACAATGATACGATCGTCTATCCCCTAATTAACTTAGAAATTAATTCTCATTAATTAATTATGTATAATAAGGAAAACACAATTGAATAGAAACATCGAATCATTCATAAAAAAAGAAAAGAGGTTACATCATTAGTTTCACCAAAACTCCATGATTTGGGATTAGTTACAGAGAGATAAGACAAATAAAAACATACCAATCCCATAGAACAATCCATAATCATACTTCTAGAACAGAATGACAAAACCGTAGTGCCAACAAGACTGACAATAAGACATTGCAACTCACACTATGAAATAGCTTCTATCTTCAAGATCCTACAAGAGGATACTAAAAGATATGAAAATGGAATGTGTGTATTCAAGGTAGTGACAGACTTACGTACCAGAGAGTGGTGTGACCTTTGGTGGCTAGAATGGTATGATGTGGTGTAGCATAGACTCCCTTTTATAGGCATGGATTAGGGTTTTAATGTGTTAGATCGGACTTGATCTAACAACTTCCTTAGTTGTCGCGACCATTCTATGTAATCTAGCACTATCGTAAGGCTGACGTATCATTACCGCATTAGATGTATTATCTTTTTATACTTCTTCTACTCTCTTTTTTGCCCAAAACTTTCTATTTTTGGATTCTTTACTTGCGTGACCATTCTTGCAAAAATAAAAAAAATTGGATAAAATTACAATTAAATAATCATAAATTATATTGTAATTATAATTAATTTTTCATAAATAAATCAACAAAATGATAGTTTATCATAGATCTCTAAGAACAAACATACAAATAATCTATCTAAAAGTAAGATTTCGATGCTTACAAGACTCCTTGTAACACTTGCATGAGTTATTATTTCCTCTCTAGTTACAACTCATTTAACAATAGTGGAAAATATTTATTTTGATCCTATTCCATTTTATTGTAAACTCTATATAATGTTTAATTTTCAAGAAGATCATCTTTAAAAAAAATATTTATTTACTCATAAAAAATTAGTTATTATATGTTGATAATAAAATGAAAGAATAAATAAGAATATAATATCTTTTTAAAAAAAAGAAAATGTCAAAATAAGATTATAAACCATTTTTAAGAAAAAGGATTTAATTATTTATAATAAATTAATAATATTTAACATGTAATTATTAATATTTTAATTTTAAAAAATTATTAATAAAATATTTTTAAAACCATAAATATTGATTTTATTAAATTTAAGGTCAAAAAATTTATCAATATATTCACACATTAACTTACATCTAGATTTATCTTCAAAATTTTTTTAAATATTATAACCATTAAAAATAAAATGTATAAAAATATATATATATTACAATGTAACTGTATATTAAGGTGGGCTCAAATATCCTATTTTAAATATATATATATATATATATATATATATATATATGTTTATTTTATGGTAAATAAAACATATATATTTTGAATAATCTATTAAAGGGAAATAAAAAAAAGTGATTTTTTAGTCTAAAATATAGATTCAAATATGATTCTATAAAAATTGTGGCTATGAATTTGAGACTTAGAATGCTTGAATAACTATATTTAAAAAAAAATTGTGTACTTTATTCTAGAATAATTTCTTTGAAGAGTTGATTCACAATTTATTTTACCTTTATATGTTCTGGTATTTAATCATTTCAATTTATTGTGAAAATATTTATATACTTCAGTATTTAATTATTTTAATTTATTGTAGGGATATGAATTGCATGAGGTTGAATAATCCATATATCAGCAAAATCAAGACATGCTATTCGAATATAATTCAAGAAAATGTGAATTATATCCTTAAAATTTATCTATAAAATTAAGTTAAAAAATAATTTTTTATTATTAATTATGAATATTATATTATAAAAATAAATAGATAAAATAATTAAAAATAAAAATAAAATTAAGGATGTAAATTATTAAAATTATAACATTATTTTTTATTAATTTGATATTACATGTTTAAAATTTAAAAAATAAACTTAAATTAAGATTGATTATGATTATAATTGTAGCCGCTTTTAAATATTCAGATCATCTATAAGAATTTCAATTTATTCAAGATGTAGGTGACGATCTAGGTTTGTGTTACTAAGTTAGAAATACAATATTTACCTATGAAATATGAAGGTACACAAGATGGATAACGATAATAAGCTCTATTATTTCTTGGAACTTCGCATCATTCATATCATATTTTTATTCCATAGTGGTTGCTTGTATCTTTAGAAGATTGATTATTCTTCATTCAGCATGCTAAGAACCATCTTCACATCCAGTAAGGATGACCTACATCTAAATCGCACTAAATAATAGAATCATAAAAATACAAAGCAGAACAAAGAAGTAGTAAGACATTTCGTTCAAGTAAAAACTTAGACAGAAGTAGTATCTAATATTTTAATATACTCAACGCATCAATTCTATGGAAATCATAAAGAACTATCATAATATGCAATGCATGAATGCAATTTAGTCCATCATCACCTTCATAAGTTTCTATGATAACATATTCAGGATTAGACTGACGTTTACTACATTTCATACCACAATAATCATTATTAATTTAAAGTTGGTCATCCCTAGGATATGTCGTATGCATGTGGCCCAAATCATCACTCTTGTATCAAATGGGGGTACCAAGATCCAATTCCCAATACAAACATCATCATTATCATCATCATATCATCTTTTTCATATTTATTATCAACAATAATCATTTCTCAAAACACAAAATTGTTCAACCGATAATGATAGTTTTTAGGATCTTGTTGAGTTGTTTAAATCAAACTAAAACAATCTCAACTACAGGGAGCATCCTAGGATATTGAAAGGCTCAAATCTAGCATACGTGCTCTTAGGCTTGAAAATTCTCATTCTTATAAACTATAGTCTATTTTCATACTAAGTCAAAGCTTAAATTTTCCAACTACCACACTTAAAAGGTCTAGTAGATTATCCTCCACATTGACAATTTTCAAAATACCTTTTCTTACATATATGATGCATGTCAATCAATCACTTTATATTTCATATTCATTTCAATTGAAGGTCTTACATTCTTCCCAAACTCAAGACCTTATTTTCCTCTTTCAATCCACAAATATTTATATTAATTTCACTTAAAAGTATCAAAACTCAAGATATAGTCATTGAGGTCATCAAATAAGATTCTCAACCTTCTTTGATAAGTGCATCTTAGTTATGCAATCCACTTGTATCAACAATTACTACATTTTAGTCCATAAATACAATTAAATCATAATTTTCATCTTCAAGGGTTGGTGTTGGACCAATCATGTTACTTTTTCACTAGACATTTTAATTATGTAAATTAGTCATGAGTTAACCCTTCCAAAAGAAAATTTTGGTTGTTCGATATTATCTTATTGTTTTTAGATGAATTGTTAATAATAATATTATCTCATCTATAACAACCTTATTTAAAGAAAGAATTTATAAAATGAGGTTGTTTATAACATTGATTATATAAAATTTATCTTATCTAAAACCTTATATAATATTATCTCGTAGAAAATGATGTCTGAAAAAATTATTTTATAATGTAAAATTGAAGTATTTTAACAATTTTTACTATTGATAATTTTAATTTTTAATTAGTTGAAATAAATTAAAAATATATTTAAGGTTATAAAATCTAAATAAAAATTTCAATAAAAACTTTTTAATAGGTTACTAACAATCTTGAACCTATTGCTGAAATAAATGCTAGAAAGATTTGCCGGTCACAATAAAGAGTTGGTAATTTTAGGTAACTTTGCTAAAAATATTAATAAATTATCCATTAGTTCTTATTAAAAAATTTAGATATGGGTTTGATATTGAGAAAAATTTTGATTTATTAATAAAATATAGAAATGAACTTATGTTTGTGGCAATTAAATAAAAATAAAAATAGTAATGTTTCTTAAGATTTAGAGAGAATTATTTCATGTATTAGACACAATTTGAAGAAGGAAAATGTTAGTTTCAAACAAATTCTATCTCTATTTAGTAAATTCAATATCATAAAATGTCAAAGCTGTTTTGGAGAGTAAATTAGTAAATTCATTTGTTTCAAAATGATTCATCTCTGGTTCCATATCTATTTTGCTCAATATAATATTTTTAAAAGTCAAATAATTAGAGACAGAGAATTTTGGTTTCTGAGTTTTATATATTATTTTAAAAGAAACAAGTATGTTTTTTAATTTTCATTCATCTAAGTTTTAAAATCAATTATATATTTTTTATGATTTTGAATATTTGTTTATTTAATCTAAACTTATTAATTTTTACTTGAAAAATAATTGATATAAAGTTTGAATATTTTTAAATTTAGATAAACTATAAAATAAAAATTGAAAGTGAAAAATTTATAAAATGCTAAGATAAATGCACAATACACGTATAATTTAAAAGTATATGTTAAAAATTTATAATAATAAAAAAATATACATACATAAATAATTTAAAAAATTAGGCTTAAAAATTTAAAGAAAAAAATGATATACATGATATGTATATTTTTTAAAAGTTATAAATTAATTTTTTATGTACAATAAAAAGACGATAAAGTTAAAATATAGTTAAAATATGTAAGTTACTTTAATCCTAACCCCTCTTCACTGTACCTTTAAATTAAAAGATTTAACAATTCTCGATAGATCAAATTCATATAAATGATACGTATCACGTTTGATTAAACTCATGTGCCCCTTTTGCAACGGATTTGGCCCCACAAATGTTTTGGTCGCGAGTTATGTATGTTTTTACCTAATTTTCATTGCTTTTGCATATATCCACCAAAACCTGTTTTTGTACATGATGACAGAATGATAATTATAAAGAAGTTGTTATATTTAATTACTGCAAATAAAAAATAATTTAATTTGATCTTTTATTTTTGCTAATAAATAAAATTTGATATATTAATGATAACTTAATACTTAAGAAATTCTGTAATTAATTTTAATAGATTAAAAGAAAAGTGAAAAAATAGTTATTTAAAAATTGAAGTAGATAAAAATGATTTTATATGTAAACTTTAATATTTTATTTAAGTCAATAAAATTATATAAATTTTAATATGTTGATTAAAATTTAATATATAATAAAAATTTCAATTAATTTTAATAATTATAAAAATATAATTTTCAAAAGTTTTAATAATAATATGATAAAAGAATTAGTATGTCACAAAATATAAGTTGAAGAATTAATTTAAATGAAAAATATATAAAAATGAATGTGATACCAAAACAAATTTAAAAACTAAAATACCAATTTAATTTAATTATAAAAATAAGCTGGAAAAACTTCACATAGAAAAAATTAAAAATATAGAAAGGACTATGACACCCGTAGTTTCCTTCAGATGTCCGTCTCTATCAATGAAGAAATTTCAAATCAAATTGGATTGTTCCCTTCTCAATTCAACTTCCTTCTGGATATTTTTGAAGTGTCAAGACCGAACTTCGACGTATCTAACTCAAAATTGTCTTCTAACAATGATTTTTATATATATATATATATATTATAATTTTATTTTACTGGATAATATTTTTAAAATTTTATTAAATTTTATCAATATAATTTATATAATAAAATGTATTAATTAGATAATTAAATTAATAAAATTTAATTATTTAAAAAATAGAATCAAAATAACTTTATATTCTTATAATGATTTGATGAATGCTTTATATATATATATATATATATATATATATATATATATATATATATATATATATATATATATATATATATGCTCACCATTTGCAGTTATTTTCGATTATTTTAGTTAACAATTGTCATTTAATATTTTTAGTAATTAAAAGTAGTTGTTTAAAAGAGTAATACTCATTTGCACGTGCGTTATGTTTTGTCCTTTTAACTAATCCAATTACATTTTCTTTTCATGATCATTAAAAAAAATTTGCCTATGAAAAAAAATATAATAATTAATATTTTTTATAAAATTAAAAAAATTATTAAATTATATAATATATATATATATATATTTATAATATTGTTAGATCTAAAATGTAAATAGATGAATAATGTTGTTTATATATATAAAAAATTATTGTAATAAAATTAACTGTTAACAAAACTTATTACATGAATTATTCTTTTAATTGGGATCTAATGCATCCTCTTTGCAAGAATTCTTACAATCTTTTCAATTTATTAAAACTGTAAATGTTAAATAAAAATTTAATACGATAGAAATATACAAAATATTCATACTTTCTTCTTTGAATAATTTAAAAACTGTTTTGTTAATTTTAACCTTTAAAATTAAATTAAATATTTAAAAAATAATATATTTTTCATAAAATATCTATAATATTTTTATCTAATAAATATTTATATTTTAATAAAAAAAATTTACACTTATTTAATAATCTGATTATGATAAAAAATAATAGGATATGAGTGATAGATAAAGATAAAATAAAAAATATAAATTTTTATTTTATTACATATTATTTTATTTAATATAATAAATAACAATAAAATATAATATTAATTATATATAAATTATAAATTACTTTTTAATAAAAATAATATAATTTGAAAATTAATTTTTAATTTTTATAATAAAAGATATAAAATTTATTAAAAACGTATTTTTTCTAAATTTAATTCTTTTGTGCAAATAATGTTGAACAATTAACATTAAAATTATAGTAAATTTTTAATTTTTAAAAATAATTATTTTTACAATTAAAATTAAAAATTTTTTGTAATGAATTATAATAGAAAATAAATTAATTTATAGTAATTTGAAAATTATATTGAGTAAATAAGTAAATATTTTTATAAAACATGTTAAAATAAAATATTTTAAAAAAATCATACAAAAGCACTAGGTAATATTATGAAAAAAATATTTTATTCTGATAATTCTATCCTAAAATGTTTTTAGAATTAAAATTTTAATTATCAAAATAGAATTGATAAATTATTAAAATAAAATGTTTTATTTTATTTTTTAATAATAAAAACAAAACAAGATATTAGAAATTTTTGTGGGACCATTAAATCAATTCTTTTAAATGTTTAAAATCAGTCCTAAGTATGAGAAATAACATTTCCCTTAAAAAACAATAGAAAAGTCTAAGAAAAACCCAGAAGTTAACTTGGAGAATGGTGTATACCGAATAGTTTTGGCCACAGAAATTCTATTTATAGTCAAATAATTGTTCTGCTTTTATCATCTTGCCTTGTTTTCTTTTGTCCTCCAAACATAGAGAGAGAAATGGAAGCAGCATGGGCAATGAATGCAGGTGCAGTTCTGATACTGATAGTTACACTCACATGGGCATGGAAAGTGCTGAATTGGTTATGGCTGAAGCCAAAGAGGTTAGAGAAGCTCCTAAGAGAACAAGGCCTTCAAGGCAATCCATACAGGTTTTTGTTTGGGGACTCAAAGGACTCCCTCAAGGCGCTTAACCAAGCCACATCCAAACCTATGAGTCTCTCTGATGACATAGTGCCACGTGTCTCTCCCTATCTCCATCAAAGTCTCAGCAAATATGGTATGCTTATGATTCCACTCTTCCTTCTTTGTAACTTTCATCTATTTGCCTTTTCTGAACACACTTTGTAATTTTTATAATTCATGTGGATCCCATCCATTTACATTCGAGTATACGGGTTGAATCCGTTTTGTTTTTTCTATTTTTTTTTTAAATCTGTCTACAGTTGGATAGAAAGTATAGATGGATAGATAAAACTATTTGTGTGTTGAAGATTTGCTATTGAATTCATGTTCATGCATTTTTTTCGGTACACATACTTGTCCTTTTTCTAATTTTTTTAGATACTGTCTCTGTTTTGCAGTCCCTTATACAGTGTGCTGTGTTTGTTTAGTTTATGCACAAAATCATCAAGAGTCCTATGTGTTGTGTCTGTGCAGCTTGTACTCACTTTAATTAGTTCCTCGTTTAATAGCAATGATTGTTAATTATAGAAATTTAGATAGATTCAAGAGTGAAAATATAAGACTAGTTTGACTGAATTATTTAATATAAGATATTTTAAGAAAATGTGAAAAATGTTATTTGGACAAAATTAGTAAAGACATGTGTCAAAGTTCAGTGTCATTTTGATAATAAAATATATGCTACTTGAGTGTGCATCTTAACAAAATCATTTTTTTGAACAATGCTATCAGGTACCATAATTCTCCCATTGTGATTTTAGAATTGATAATAACATGATTTTGTAATTCATATCAAATTAGAACATACAAGTTTCCTTTTGTCTTCAAATCCTAATATTATTTTCTTTTATAGTTTATCTTTAGTTTAAGCTCTATTATTAAGTTTCTCATGGTATGCAGGCAAGAATTCTTTCACCTGGTTCGGACCAACACCAAGGGTGACTCTGTTAGATCCAGAGCTAATCAAAGATGTGTTTAATAGGATCAATGATTTCCCAAAACCTGATCCACATCCAATAGGAAAGTTACTAGCTACAGGTGTTGTAAACTATGAGGGAGAAAAATGGAGCAAGCATAGAAAGATAATTAACCCCGCATTCAATATAGAAAAATTGAAGGTTGGTTGCCCTTTGCTAGATATAGATCTTATATAATCCACTTATGTGCCATTTGAAAACAATATATAAAAAAAAAAAACACCGGGTAACTGGATTTTGTACCTTTGTATGTATGTTCATTTAATTCCATCTACATTTGCATGGAAAAGAATACTCTCTCCTAATATGTAACACATGTTTAGCATTCAACATAGGTTTGTTGTATAAGCAACATGCTCTGAAGTTTGAATCTGTTTATATATAATTTGACATTGGGAATTTCAAGTCCTTGTTACTTCCTCATTACACTGCAGATTATGTTACCAACATTCTTCAGAAGTTGCAATGATCTGATTGCCAAATGGGAGGGAATGTTGTCTTCAGATGGATCGTGTGAAATGGATGTATGGCCTTTCCTTCAGATGTTGGCTAGTGATGTTATCTCTCGAGCAGCATTTGGAAGTAGCTATGAGGAAGGAATAAGAATATTTCAACTTCAAAAAGAGCAAATGGAACATGCATTGAAAGTTTTTTTGAAAATTTACATCCCTGGATGGAGGTAAGACTAATCTTCTTAATTATTTGATTTCTAAAGTAAGATCAAGCTTATTAAATAAGTTTTATTTCACTAAACTAATATTACTGTATATTTCATTCATGAACCAACTTCGGCAAATAATAGTTATAATGAAGAATCATAGAACTTCAATTCATCAAACAAATTATATGCGGTCTCTCCCAAATACAACTGGAATAGGAGAAAATTTCATTTAGGATGAAACTATTAGCTAGTAACCATTTATCACTTTGAACATTTGTTTGATATACTATGCTTATTCATTCACAAATATTGTGTGGCAAGAAGAGATGTTCTACATCAATTACAGTGCAATAGTAAAATCCTTGCTGTTAGAGAATCGAAAAGATATACTATGCCTGAATCTTTCTACTAGAGGTACAGTTGAGTTGAGAAACTGAAATCTCTTCATATCATATATAATCATGGGATGGAGCAATGTTTATTTGTAGGTTTCTGCCCACTCCTACTAATAGGAGGATGAAGGAAATTGACAAAGATATAAAAGCTTCCCTTAAGGATATAATTAACAAGAGGGAGAAAGCACTTAAGGCTGGTGAAGCCACTAAGAATGACCTTTTAGGTATACTTTTGGAGTCAAATCACATGAACATTCAAGAGCATGGAAACAATAAGAATGTTGGAATGAGTCTTGAAGATGTAATAGAGGAATGCAAGCTATTCTATTTTGCTGGGCAAGAAACCACTTCAGTTTTGCTTGTTTGGACAATGGTGTTGTTGAGTAGGTACCCTGATTGGCAAGCACGTGCAAGGGATGAAGTCATGCAAGTTTTTGGCAACCAAAAACCAGATTTTGATGGGCTAAGTCACCTTAAGATTGTAAGTATTATATTCCTATCTTTGGATCTGACTCTTTTTAAGTGAGAAGTTCACTTTAGAAAATAAAGTTAACTTTTAATTGTTGATTAAAAAGTCAATGGTCAAGATTATGATGAAAATTAAGTGCATGTGTAACAAATTTTGAATCAATTACTATCTCAACTGTTAATTTTTTATCATCCATTATTATTGCACTTTATCCTTTAAAGTGTAACCTCTTCACTTCAGAGGAACCAATTCCCTTATATCTTGATAACAAATATTATGCTCTCAATACTTACCATTACAATAAATCTTTCATAACAGGTCACCATGATTTTGTATGAGGTTCTTAGATTATACCCACCAGCACTTACGCTTACACGAACTGTTCAAAAGGATGTTAAACTTGGAAACCTAACATTACCTGAAGGAGTGCAAATTTCCTTGCCAATAGTTTCGGTTCAGCATGATTGTGAATTTTGGGGTGATGATGCTAAGGAATTCAATCCTGAGAGATTTTCTGAAGGAGTTTTAAAAGCAACAAATGGTAGAGTTTCATTTATTCCATTTGGTTGGGGTCCTAGAATATGCATTGGACAAAACTTTTCCTTGTTGGAGGCAAAGATGGCTTTGTCATTGATTTTACAACATTTCTCATTCGAACTTTCTCCGGCGTATGCTCATGCTCCAGCTATGATACTTACCCTTCAACCACAACATGGTGCTCATATCATTTTACGTAAAGTGGAAATGTAGAATTAATATAAAATAAACAGTACCGTTATTCTATTTGTATTTCAGCACAGTAACGTTCATCATGTTTGACCTTACTTTTTAATTTAGCAGCAATTTTAAGTCATTACTAAAAAAATCAAAATTATCACAAAATTAACTTAGAGGCACTTAGAGGCGATTTTATCAAATCATCGCTATATTTAATTTGTAACGATTTTGATAATTTCTAGTAGCTATTTCAAATGAATGCTAAAATAAAAATTATATTAGATTGAGATGAATGTTGTATTATATATATATAGATTCATAATATTTTTTTAAAGAGTAAACTATCATTTTGTTTAAAATTAGATTAGATTGAGATGAATGTTGTATTATATATATATAGATTCATAATATTTTTTTAAAGAGTAAATTATCATTTTATTTAAAATTATATTAGATTGAGATGAATGTTGTATTATTTATATAAATTCATAATATTTTTTTAAAGAGTAAACTGTCATTTTGCTTTTTGAATTTGTTATGAAATTTTATTTTAGTTCGAGTGCAATTGTTCTTGACTTTGTTATCCGTGTTTCACGTTGGGCTGATATATGACGTTAAATGGTACGTTGGAAGAACATGTGTTATAAAACGATATCGTTGGGTAATTGTATAAAAAACCTGAATGCTTTCTTGTATATGTTATCGTCATTTTCATCATTTAAAAATGTCTAAAATTTCAAAAAAATTTCCTAACCTGAAATCCTAATTTTGCGGAAGAATTGGAAAAACTTAAGTGAGAATCAACATTGTTGGAGCAAAATCAAGAATGTCTTTATAAAGTAGAGACTCAAGAATGTCACATAGTATTCAAAAGGGAAATGAGCAAGTGAAATGTTTATGCAAATACAAAGTTGTTATACGGGTTTCAGCCTCTGAAAGAAATCCTGAAAGGCTTATGTCCAAAACTGAAGGTAATATGACTTAATATGCTTGAAGTTTTGTGTTGGTGTAATTTTTTAGAGTTGTTTTAACATTGTTGATGATGTATGTAGGTGGAAGATAGATGTGATTTTTTCATGTGGTACAATCACACTATTGGAGAGGAATATGAAGTTACATCAATGATGAATGGTGTTGAATGTAGTGATGAAGAATGAAAAAAAATGTCAAACAAGATGGATGATTTAGATATGGAAGTTAGGAGATTAAATGTAATAGTATATTTAGAGTTGGGGTTTATGGTAGTTGTGCTTGCATTTTGTTTGGGTTTTAGTTTTAATAACTAAAGTTGGACCTTACCTTATGTAATTTTAGTGTGACCCTTTTGTGTTCAAATATTAATGTATTATGTATTGAAGTGGAAATTTATAAATTTAAGGACCCTTTTGAGTACAATTTGTTTTTATGTCATTCAAATTATTCAGCATATTGTCTGCGGAACCATGCTTGAAAAACTTAAGTTTTAAAACACTACACATTACGTGAGGACCCTTTTGTTGACGTTTAGTTTTGAAACCTTAAATAATGTATTACATTTATTAAACAATAACAAAAAAAACAAGTATGAGTAATTGTAAATGAAGAACTAATATATAATTGCATACATAAAAGTTGATGATCTAAATTAACAACTGTTTGGTGTAGTAATCCTAAAAACAACCATCATAAATTTAAACAAAATACATTACATAGGGTATTCAAATTGACCAAATAGGTCTCACAAAAAAAATGTACATATGTATTAAGTAGTTAGCTTTCTAAAAATTGGAGTTGACATAAAATTTGATGATTTGGTGGAATCAGCAATTTCTGCATTTGGAGCACTTGGTGGTAGGTTGTGTTGGGCATGTTGTTCAGCAGGAATTGGTCCCACCTTTGCTATAGATGATGACTGTTGTTTGGCTATGGGGTTTGGTTTACTGTCAATCTTCCTAATAGGTAATTTGGGTCTTGGTAGTTTGTTAGATGATTGTTCATCTCCAGGTGGGGGTTGTGAGTCAGAGAAGAATATTTCATCTTGCATTGCAGCAGTAGACCCACTTCCATGACCCCCTTGGGCAGTAGTAGAATCAGCAACATCAGAAGCACTAGCATCACCCCCTTGGGCAGTAGCAAAACCAGCAAGAGCAGACCCACTTCCATGACCCCTCTAGGCAGCAGTAGAACCAGCAACATCAGAGCCACTAGCATCACCCTTTTGGGCAGCAGCAAAACCAGCAATAGTAAACCCACTTCATTCACCCCCTTGGGCAATAGTAGATCCACTTCCATCACCCCTATGTAAATCTGCCAACATTTTCCTTTTGGCCACCAGGCAAGTTTGTTTGCTACGGTTGGTCTCACCACAAACACTGCATTGGATTTCTTTTATCTTTCTCTTAAGTTTGGTTGGGTTAACAAGTTCTTCGTTATTTTTTTTTTCTTCTTTGCTTTTTTGGCCTTCCAACCTTGTTCTTGGTTTTGGGTGGAATAGGTGAAATTTGGTCTGTGCGATCCCAGAACTCTTGCCTAGGTAAGGCCTCGATATGGTTGGCATAAGTGGCTTAGTATAAGGCCATTATCAGCTAAGCATGACAATGGTCTTCAGGTATCTTGTTCTTATAGGCAATAGTTGCTATGGCATGCATGCAAGGCATACTTGTAGCATGGTATGGATGAAAATTAAAACATAATGTACTTAAAAATTAAGACTCTTTTGGCTTTTTAGCCAAATAATCATGAGCTTTTGGATTTGTTATCTACAATGAATTCATATTCCTGTGGAACTAGTGAGGTGGCTCAGTTGATCTAGTAAATTCCCATAGTAACATTCTCAGCTCCTTATCCTTCCATTAAATTCCCATAGTAACATTCTCAGCTCCTTATCCTTCCATTGCTTGGAGAAATTTTGCCACATGCCATACACAAAATATGTGTGGGGCTCCAAGCATAACTTCTTGTAAAGCCTGTTTCAAACTTTGTAATATAGAGTCAAATGAGTTCCTAATATATTAACATTTTCAAATAAAAAATTAGTTTCAAATTGGTCCATATGTAATTTAAAATGTTACATAGTTGTCCTTATTAATATTTCAGTTATAACCACAGCTATACATATAGCATCTACATTTACGTGCAACATTTGCATGCAAGCATATGTACCTTCTGCATGTCAGAAATAAAGTTCTATCCATATTGAACATGGTCCCTTAGGTCTTCATGTAATAGATTCAAGAACCATCTCCAATTCTCCTTGTTTTCAACATCAACCACAATATAGGAAATAACTCTTATGTGATTGTTTGCATCCTGACCAATAGCAAACAACAACTGTCCACCATAATACCCTTTGAGGAAGGCTCCATAAGCCCAATCAATGGCCTGCACCCATCTTTAAATCATTTCTTGCATCCAACAAGACATATATACAATCTACAAAGTTGTGGAGGACCCTCTACTTGTGGAATTGTTTCCATTTTGACAATAGAACCTAGATTCCACTTTAATAATTCTGCACAATAATCCCCTAGTCTTGCATACTACTCATCCTCAGTCCCTTGCAAGATATTTTTGGCTTTCTTGATAGACCTCCATATTTTAGTTCTATCAACATGAACTCCAAATTTTTGCTTAAAGTAGTCAATGATGTCACCTAACTTTATGTCCTCGTTCTTTTTCAGTTTTTTCACCAATTTCCCAATCACCCAACTCTGTAATGCTTGTTTATTTTTAAATACCCTCCCACAAGTATGTTCATATTTAAATGTTTTTATCTAAAAATAGTGGAAGGCATTACTATAGCTGCAGTAAATTTCCCATGAGCAAGTTTTTTCAGTACACTTTGCTCTTGCTTTTATTTTGTCATATTTTTACCCAGGAGACTACTCTACCCAATTGAATGGTGTAGTCCTTTACATCCTTCTTAAATGATTCAATTATTGTAAATTCCATTCCAAGTTCTAACTGAATATGGCCAAAAATTGAATCTTCATTCCATTGTGGATAAGTCTCCTTTTCTCCATATTCATCATCATCATCACTATTGTTGCGAGTTTTCATTTCCTCTGATCATCATGAACGTCCACTGTCACTCTCATTAGACGTATCATGTGGCATAAAATTCAAATCTTCTTCATCACTTGCTTCCTCTTCTTCAACTACAACTTTACCTTTTCCTTTATCAAGAGCTTTCCTATTACTTTCACTAGCTTATTTCTTTTTAGGTGTCCCTTTCACTTTTTGTTGTTTTCTTTTTGGTTTTGGTTTTAGGCTTGGTTTTGACTTTGGTGTTGATTTTGACTTTTATCTTGGTTTTGGCTTTGGTGTTGCCTTCTTTGTAGGAATTGTACCAACACATTCTACAACCTTTTTTGTTTTCCCCCTAGTTATATAGGTCTTTCTTTCTTTCAAAACACCAACACCTCCATCACGAACCTCATTTACAGCCTCACCATCACCCTTCTCACCTGCCTTATGACCACCAAACATATCAACTTCTTCACACTCAATTTCAGACTGCCCATCCTCAAGAGTATAACCTTGTCCACCCTCTTCCTCTCTACCTTCACCATACTCTAAGTCAACATCAAAGTCAAAATCAGTAGCATCATCTGCTGGTATAAAATGAGGACCATGTCCATCCTTATCATCACCATCTACTATGCACTCATGTTTCACACTACCACCCTCTCTAACTTCAAATTCAGCACCTTCTTGTCCTTCCAATTCAGCACCTTCTTCACCTTCCTCAGAATTTCTTAACAATACTTCCACATCTACAACTTCATTGACTGAATGTTCAAAATATATATCCATTTTTATACCATTTCTCTTGGCTACCTGTATCATATCTAGCAAATCAACATCAAGTTCCAAAATACGAAGACCATCACCAAATTTAAAAGTCAGATACAATCAATATACATTTTTAACATTTAGATATCCTAGAGTAGCAGCAAAATTTTTAAAACTAAAAACATCCAATGTGTCCTCATCATAATCCTCCCATATCTCAACATTTCCCCATTTATACTTCACAATTCCACCATCATTAATAAAATTTCCACCATGATGAATAACTAAAGTCAAGTATTGTATCAAATAAGACAAAATTACTTCCACATATAATAAATACATTATTTTAAAATAGTATTTGTAAACACTCAATTATGTTCGAGACCCATTTTTAATTAATTAGTGAATAAGTCATAATTTAAATAAATAAATAAATGAAAAAAAAAAATATATATATATATATAATAAAATGAAAATAATAAATAAACATAAAAACTGAAGATAGAAAAATTAGAAAAAGTAGAAAATAAAATAAAATAAAACAGAAAATGGAAAAATAAAATAAAAAGCAACAAAATCAGAAAGCTAAAACAAAAAAAGAAGACTAAATAAAAAAAATAAAAATAAAAAATAAATAATTATAAAGATTAAAGTAAAAAAACAAAAAAAAAATAAAAAAATAAAAAAAATATGTAAAATAATAAACTAATAATTAGAAAAAAAAAACTGAAAAATAAATAAAAGAAAAAAAATAAAAAAAATAAATAAAACAAATTAAAAGTAAACAAAAACCAATAAAAATAGAATTAAGATGGAAAAAGGATAATAAAAAAAACAAAAAACAAAAAGAGAGAAAAACAGAAAAATGAAATTAACAGAACAGAAAACAAAAAAGAAAAAGAAAAAAGGTTTTTGGCTGGGTCTCCTGCTCAGGAAGGGTCTTCCGGCTCTGAATCTATCTCTCCCTGGGGATCTCCCTCTCGCTCTCTCTCTTGGTGGTTTTTAAAGATTTTGGATCCAAGGACTCTGGGCTGGGGGGGTTTTTTTCATTTTTCACTTTGCTGCTCTTTCTTCCAAAAAGGAGAACATTTGGGAATCTGGTTTCCCGGGGTGAGGGTGAGGTTGTCCTACCTGAAATAGTAGCAATCTCCATTGATTCTTTGCTCAAGCTTCATACGGACATACTACCTCTAAAGCCTATTACAAACAGGTTAGCTTCCTTTGCCTCTAATGTCAATTTAAGTCAAAGTTTTGTGTAGTTTGGCTATGTATGATGGTCGCTGAAATGTTTAATTCATTTATCATACTCTTGGCCCTTGATTCATTGAACTCATATATGGGATCTACTAGATCCTTGATCATCTAGCAAAAATATGAAATGGGACTTGCAGAATGTGAAGTTGCATAAGTTAGGGAGCTTTTATTCCTTCCGTATATCTTTGTTGCATAACTAAACTAAGTGGAGATAACAGGATTCGTATTCTTCAAAATACTAGTTCCCCAGACCTCGTCATGCTAGTATAGGAATAGAATATGGCCTCCTTACCATAAGCTTGCATAAGGACAATTATAAAGAAGACGCTCCCAGGATCTTGCTAACCAAAATTCTGCATGTCATGCATGACAGAAAGTACGTGTTGTAGCGTTCACGTGAGCATGAATCATTGAACTTTTCACATCCTATCATGTCTTCCAACTTTGATAGTGGTAAGTGTGTGCATGAGTATATGGCATGATCATATTTGATCTTGGAGAGTAGAGAAGATTAGATATTAAGAAAGATATACATAGAAGCGGTTCCATATCCTGCATCCTCCCTAAAGATCTCTTTGTTTCGATTCAATTGAATTTTACAATGTTCAAATTATGATTGAATGAGGTTGGCGGTGAAAAGTATAGAAGCAGAATCTTGAATGATCATTGTAGTTCTCAATTTTTCTTTTTAGGTTGAAATCGAGACTTTAGACTCTGCCTTTCCAAAATATTGGCACCTTGTTTTTGTCTCAAAAGGCAGTGGAGAGAACCAATAGGACCAGTAAATTCTGTTAGCAAATTCCTTATCTACTTTCTACATTGATGATCACCTTAACATCGAATGGAGGGTGATCCATGTTGCAAATTCATTAAAAAGTCATAGTTATGCATATAGAATATAACAGAGGGAAGTGAGACACTTCATTCAAGTAAAAGTAAAGATAGGAGTAGTGCATTAAAGAGATAAAATATAAAACTATTGAAGAAGATTATATTAGTAGCTAATTTACATAAAATTATTGATCTTGAAGATCTTGATCCTTGGATTGTTTCTCTTGAATCACTCTCAAGAAATTATTTGTGACAGTCAATCTTCCAAGTATAATGCTAGTTGGTTGAAATGTTGTTGCTAGGTTAAGATCTTGAAATTGTTCGATGAGCTTCATCTCCTCTATCATCATCGTGGCAGCATAAAGTGATTTGTCACTTAAAATGTCGATTACCATGTTAGCTTTTCCTAAGTGGTATAGAATTTAAAAATCATAATCTTTCAAAAATTTCAACCATCTTCGCTGCCTCATGTTCAATTCTTTTTTATCAAAAAGATATTTCAAACTTTTATGATCACCAAAGATCTTGAAACTTACACCATATTGAAGGTGTCTCCAAATCGTTAAGGCAAAGACTATTGCAGCCAATTCTAAGTCGTGTGTAGGATAATTCTCCTCATGTGATTGTAGTTTCCTTGAAACATAAGCTACCACTCGTCCATATTGAATCAGTACACAACATAAACCTTGTTTTGATGCATCATAATATAATTCAAAATCTTTCTCTGGATTAGGCAAAATAAGAATAGGGGAAGAAGTGAGTTGATTCTTCAATTCTTGAAAACTTGCTTCGCAATTGGCAATCCATACAAAGGGTTGTCCTTTTTGTGTCAATCAAGTGAGTGGTAAAGCTATACATAAAAATCCTTTTATAAACCTTCTATAGTATCCAGTTAGACTAAGAAAACTTCTTATCTCAGTGACTAATTTTAGTCACTCCCATTGAAGTACAGTCTCAACTTTTGCAAGGTCTACCGAAATCCCTTCCTTGGTGATCACATGTCCAAGAAATTTCACTTCCTCCAACCAAAACTCGCATTTATCTCCTCTCGCATATAATTTCTTATCCTTCAACACTTGTAGTACAATACATGGATGTTCTTTATGTTCTTCATGACTCTTAGAATAAATTATAATATAATCTATAAAGATGATTACAAACTTATCCAAGTAATTATTAAATATTCGATTCATATAATCCATGAACACTGCGGGTGCGCTCGTCACACCAAAAGGCATGGCCAAATCATCATAGTGTTCATAACGTGTTTGAAAAGTAGTCTTAGGGATATCCTCAGGTCTAACTCTTATTTGATGATATCCTGACCTCAAATCTATTTTAGAAAACACTACTGCTCCCCTTAATTGATCCATTAAGTTGTTTATCCTAGGTAATGGATACTTATATTTTTTTATAGTTACCTTGTTAAGTTGTCAATAGTCTATACACAATCTCATACTATCATCTTTCTTCTTCACCAACAACACAAGCGTACCCCACAAAGATACGCTTGGACAAATCCATTGCTTTTCCATTAGCTCCTCTAGTTGTTTCTTCAATTCTGCAAGTTCTAATGGAGATATTCTACAAGGAGCTTTTGAGATAGGTCCAGCTCTTGGGATTAGGTCTATAGAGAATTCCCCTTCTTTTTCCGGAGGTAAACCAAACAGATCATCAGGAAATATTTCAAGATATTCACAAACAATAGGTAGATTTTTAATATTAATACTTTTATTTTCTTCCAAGGAAGAAAGAATCACGTGTATTTGAGCTTCTTCTTTTAAAAAAACATTAATTTGGTTGGCTAAAAGAAATCTCAACTCATCTAGATCAGGATTATTGATAGCCTAAACATAATAGTTTTATCATGACAATCCAAAATAACATGGTTTGTATATAACTAGGTCATACCAAGAATTACATCAAGACCCATTAAAGGTGGGCATATTAAATTTACCCTAAAGTTCCTACCTTCAATATTTATCAAACAATTTAAACAAGCTTGGGAGGTTCTCACAGGATCATAGATGCGGGTTGAAATAGATAGATCAAATGGTAATGTGTCCATATTCAGTCCTATCCTCTTCACACATTCATCAAAAATAAATGAGTGTGTTGCACCTGAATCATACAATACAGATAAAGGAGTTTCGCGTATAAAGCTCTTACCTTATATAAGATCATCAACTTGAGAAGCTTCAGTGCCACTCATGGTAAACATTATTCCCTGAGTTTGTGGCCTTGTTTGAGAATTTTTGTTGTTGTAGTAGTTGTTGTCACAACTAAAGGGTTGACCTTGGCGATTGTTATTATTGTTGTGACAAGTGTTGTTGTTGTCGTTACCCTTACGATTGTCATTGTTTTGGGAGTTTCCTCTTCCTTGATTGTTATTATTGTTGTTGCAGTAGCCTCCATTGTTCCTTTCTTGCCTTTGTTCATTACAATCTCTACTGACATTTCCTTCCACATTTGTATTAAACGATTGTTCAGCAAGAATAATCATTAATTCGATGAGGTCCTCCACAATGGAAACACCTCATGGTCGATGGAGTTTGAAAACAAGAATTATTAGAATTGAATTGTCGTCGGTGTCCTCCCATTGAAGATGATCCTTGTTGGAAACAAGAGTTATTGAAATATGATTTCCCTTAATTTGATTTGTGGTCCATAGTTCCTAACTTGAGCAAGTCGAACTTGGTGATTCTCTTCAAATATATGACATTCGTTCACCAAGATGAGGAAGTCACAGATCTCTTGGTGTCCAATTACCTCTTTGATCTTCGGTCTTAAGTCATTCTCATACTTCATGCATTTTCACTCTTCATTAGGTGCAAGTTGATAAGATGGGTAGAAAAGTGCTAGTTCTTCCTCGCATTGGTAGGAAAATACTTCCCTAGAAATTTTGCTCTAAACGTCTTCCAAGTTATTTCTCTTCCTTCAGTTTCCAGTCGTAGCTTAGCGTATCTTCACTAGTTCTCAGCCTCCTTCACAAGCAAGTATATCGCATAATCATTTTCTGTGCATCAGTGCACCTCAATGCCCTCAAAGGTCCGTTCTAATTCTCATATACACAAATAAGCTTCATCGAAATGATAATATCCTTTGAATTAAGAGTGGTTTCTTTTCAAGAATTGATTCAATCCTTGAAAATCTCTATCATCTCGATTTAGACTTTTATTTCTCCCCAAGATGTCAACTATTAAGTTGATCTGTCATTAACTATCTTCTATAATACATAACATACTACTTATCCAATAAATCAGCCAAAAGAAATCTAAACTTATTTATTGATTTTTTTATAATAAACTCAAATCTTAAAAATTTTATAACAAACCAAAATTTAGATCTCAAAAATTTTAAATAAATTAAACTTAAATATTTAAAATTTATCTTTGATCTATTTTTATTATTGTTTATATACGATCTCATAATTATAGAATTCTATTTCTTAGTCTCTTCCATTAGTTTTTACCTAATATTTCAATATGTGATATACAATACTAATTGTTCGTTCTATATTGGATTGTGTTAGCTTGAATATCATTCCATTTCAATTTTTTTATATTGCCATGCCGACATGCAAATACGTGGTGTCAATATGAGAATCAGTAAATAGAATGTTCTCCTACCAAATATAAAAACTTACCTTTATGGAATTTGTTCAGAGTCCAAAGGGAGACATAAACCAAGAAGAGCATAAGAAGTGTAGAAATAGATGGTATTCTATTTCTTCAATATTGCATGGCAAAGGAGATATTGTTGTTTGTTTCTAAGGTCTCGCTTGGATAAATTATGTGTGGAAGGGAGTGTACCTGTCATAAGACAATATAAAAGGTGTTTTACATTACTTGGATTCCGAGTTTTATATATACTATTTTAAGAACAAAGAATATGTTTTTTTAATTTTCATTCATCGAAATTTTGAAATCAATTATATATTTTTCAGATTTTGAAATTTTGTTTATTTATTCTACACTTATTAGTTTTTATTTAAAAAATAATTGATATAAAGTTTGAATATTTTTAAATTTAGATAAACTATAAAATGAAAATTAAAAGTGAAAATATATAAAATGCTAATATATAAGGGTAACACATGTATAATTTAAAATATGTTAGAAATATTTATAATTATAGAAAATATATACTTAAATAAATAATTTAAAAGAATTAAGCTTAAAAATTTAAAGAAAAAATGATATACATGTATCATTTTAAAAATATATATAAATTAATTTTTATGTAAAAAAAAAAGATAAAATTAGAATTTATATCTTATATAAACTATTTTAATTCTAATATCTAACTGTACCTATAAATTAAAATATTTAACAGTTGTCCAGAGATAAATTCATATAAATGATATTTAGGCCCTCCAAATGTTTTGGTCGCGAGTTTATTTATGTTTTCCCCTAATTTTCATTGCTTTTGCATATATCCACCAAACCTGTGTTTTGTACATGATGGCAGAATGATAATTATAAAGTTGTTATATTTAATTACTGCAAATAAAAAATAATTTAGGAATAATAATTTAATTTGATATTTTATTTTGATCAATAAATAAAATTTTAATACATTAATGATAATTTAATATTTAAATAAATTCTGTAATTAATTTTAATAGATTAAAAGAAAAATAAAAAATAGTTATTTAAAAATTGAATTAGATAAAAATGATTTTTACATTTAAACTTTAATATTTTATTTAGGGTAGTAAAATTATATAAAATTTAATATGTTAATTTAAAATTTAATATGTTAATTTAAAATTTAATATATAATAAAATTTTTAATTAATTTTAATAGTTATTAAAATATAATTTTCAAAAACTTTAATATTAATATGACAAAAGAATTAATATGTCACAAAATATAAGTTGAAGAATTAATTTGAACAAAAAATATATAAAAATGAATTTGATAACAAAAAAATTTTAAAAACTTAAACACTAATTTAATTTAATTATAAAAATAAGCTGAAAATTTTTCGCATAAAAAAAGTTAAAAATCTAAAAGCACTATGACACCCGTAGTTTCCTTCGATGTCCGTCTCTATCAGTGAAGAAATTTAAAATTAAATTGGATTTGTCCCTTCTCAATTCAACTAGATTGGAGAAGTTGTGTAATGGATTCAAGAGTCACTTGAAGCATCTAACTCAAATTGTCTTTTAACAATGATATATACATATATTATTTTATTTTATACTTTATATATATATATATATATATATATATATATATATATATATATATATAAGTTTTTTCAAAAGTAATGTTTGTATAAATTGTTGCTTATAATTTTTTTAAATGTTTGTATTTTATTAATTTAATTATTAAATTAATAAATTTTATTATATAAATTATATTTATAAAATTTAAAAATTTAATATTTATTATATAATTATATTTAACATATAATATTTATTAAAATAAGATTATATAATAAAATATTAAAAAATTTAAATTTTATATACATAATTTATATAATAAAATTTATTGATTTAATAATAAAATTAATAAAAATTTAACTATTTAAAAAATTATATTAAAAGTAATCTTATATTTTATAATAATTTAATAACTTTTTTGTATCTATATATATACACACATACGTAAACACTCATCATTTGCAGTTGTTTACGATTATTTTAGTTAAAAAATTGTAATTTAATAGTTTTAGTAATTAAAAGTAGTTGTTTAAAAGAGTAATACTTACGTTTGCACTTGCGTTATGTTTTGTCCTTTTAACTAATCCAATTACATTTTTTTATGGTCATTCAAAACAAAAAAAAATAAATTTTGAAAAGAAATAGAACAATTAATATATTTTATGTAGTTAACAAAATTAAATATTAATAAAACTGATTGATAAAGGACATAAATTATTGTTTAATCCAGGTTTTACATCCAACACTTTTAGTATGTAGTTAATAAAACTGATTGATAGGCCATGAATTATTCTTTTAATTGGGATCTAATATCCTCTTTCCAAGAACTCTTACAATCTTTTCAATTTATTAATTGAAAACTGTAAATGTTAAATAAAAATTTAATACGATAGAAATATACAAAATATTAATACTTTATTATTTGAATAAATAAAAAACTGTTTTGTTAATTTTAATCTTTAAAAGTAAATTAAATATTTAAAAACAATATTTTTTATAAAATATTTATAATCTTTTTATCTAATAATATTTATTTTTTAAACTTATATAGTATTCCGATTACAATAAAAATAATAATATTGAGTGCTAATAAAAATAAGATAAAAATATATAATAAATTTTTATTTTATTATATATTATTTTATTTCATATTTAAGATAAATAATAATAATAATAAAATATGATATTAATTTTATAAAAATTATAAATTATTTTTAACAAAAATAAATATATTTGTCAAATTATTTTTAATTTTTCTAATAAAATATATAAAATTTATTGAGAACATAAAATTATTTTTCTAAATTTAAATTTTTTGCCCAAATAATGTTGAAGAATTAACATTAAAATTATAGTAAATTTTTAATTTTTAAAAATAATTATTTTTAGAATTAAAAAATATTTTGTGTAATGAATTATAATAGAAAATAAATTAATTCATAGAAAATTGAAAAATTATATTGAGAAAATAAGTAAATTTTTTTATAAAATATGTTAAAATAACGTTAAAAATAAATATAACATAAATATTAAAAATAATTTTTATTCAATATTTTTAGAAAATTATTTTTTATAAAAATATTGAAATTATATTTTATAAAATAATTATATTATTTTAATAAAATCATACAAAAGCACCAGGTAAGGTTATGAAAAATATTATTTTATTCTCATAATTATATCCTAACATTTTTTAGAATTAAACTTTTAGTAATCAAAATAAAGTATGATAAATTAATAAAATAAAACATTTTATTTGATTTTTAATAATAAAAACAAAACAGGATATAATAATATTATACCTTTTTTATGTGACCAATAAATCAATTCTGTTAAATGTTTAAAATCAGTCCTAAATATGAGAAATAACATTTTCCTTAGAAAACAAAAAAGCCTAAGAAAAAGCCAGGTAAATAACTTGGAGAGGGGGTAGCACAGCATAGTTTTTGCCACCAAAAGTCTATATGTAGTCAAATAGCTGTTCAGCTTTTATCATCTTATCTGTTTTCTTCTGCCAGAGAGAGATGGAAGCAGCATGGGCCACAATTGCATGTGCTGTTCTCATACTGATTTTTGTTCTCAGATGGACATGGAAAGTGCTGAATTGGTTATGGCTGAAGCCAAAGAGGTTAGAGAGGCTCCTAAGAGAACAAGGCCTTCAAGGCAGTCCGTACAGGATTTTGTTTGGGGACTCAAAGGACTTTCTCAAGGCTTATAATGAAGCCGTATCCAAACCTATGAATCTCTCTGATGACATAGTGCCACGTGTCTCTCCCTATTTCCATCAAAGTTTCAACAAATATGGTATGCTTATGATTCCACTCTTCCTTGTTTGTAACTGCCATCTGTTTGTCTTTTCTCAACACCCTTAGTAATTTTCTTTGTGGCTAATTTATACACTTTATAACTTTGGTAATTCATGTTCATGCATGTTTTTTGGTACACATATTTGTCCCTTTCCTAACTTTTCTAGATATTGACTCAGTTTTCCGGTCCCTTATACAGTGTGTTGTATATATGCACAAAATCATCAAGGAGTCGTATGTGTTGTGCCTGTGCCGCTTATATTCACTTTAATTTAAGTTCCTCGTTTAATAGCTATCACTCTTAATAAATTTAGATAGATTCAAGAGTGAAAATTAAAAATATCAGACTAGTTTGACCGAACTATTTAATAAAAGATATTTTAAGAAAATTTGAAAAATATTATTTGGACAAAATTAGTAATTGACAAGCTTCAAAATTCAGTGTTATTTTGATAATAGAATATATCTTGCTTTAACCTTGAACTAGTTTTATTTATACTAGGTGATGTAGTATGTACCGAGAAAAAACAAGAAACTTGGTAATATGGTTTTTTGACATAAATTTATGATATAGATCTCCCTTTTAGTTATGAACAACATACAAACACATACTTTTGAACATTAAACAAAATTGTAAGAGGCTACAATTGTACAAGCATAAATTCTTCCCTGTTTTGATGTACCCAGCAGTTTTTCATCCAAAATTTCCCATTGAAAGGTCAATCAGTGAGGTGACAGTGTTTTGTTTTAAAAAAGAAAATATATCTATTCTGCTCAAGATTTATAATAGCACCTATAAACACATCTTACTGGACTAGTAATCTATTCTTCTGTGAGAATATATAAACAGCAGACGTTTTTCAATTGAGTTGAGTAAATCTCCATTTAGGTCTTTAAGATTGTAAACTTCAGTATGGAATCTTCTGATTTTTGACTTTATTAAACTTTCAATTAGGTCATTCATCGGTATGTTTTGAATTTACAGCATGATAATTAACTGGGAGTTTATTTCATGTTGTGTCACTTGTCTACTCTTCTGGTTGGCTCAGCTTAGTTGTTGTTGTGTATTGAGAGATGCACATAGTGGAACATTTAATTGTTTGCATATTGTTGTGGCATTTCCTGATTATAGCCCATGAAAAATTAAAGAATGAGGCAACCCCCAAACCTGATCGATGTCTTTCCATACAGTAAAAAATGGTGCTCAATTGTTACAATATTGGCACCGCCATATTGGTTATTGTAGTTGTAGGTTTTCAACTTCAGTGCCGCCTTCACTTTCCTTATTTATTCCAAATTCTCAAAATCCTCTTCATGTTTTTTTGTTGGAAAAAGTCTTGGAGGAGAGTCATGAATATGGTACCACATGTTTGGACAAAATAGAATCCTGTATGTCATATTAGCCTAAATCCATCTTCATATGTTGACTAATTGTTGTTGGTCCATCAAACATAGACATTAATCATTGACAATGCCCTGTCTTCATAATGGGATTGACCAATCATGCTTGCTGATTGATTCTCAACATTGGGTGGGAAAAATAACATTGAACCCTTTTTCTCTTTTCTATATGCCTGAAAGTACATTGCCACTCATTTCAAAATGCTACTTGACAATGCTTCTTAAAAAAATCATTTTTTTGAGCATTGCTATCCAGTACCATAATTCTCCCATTGTGATTTTTGAATTCATAATAACCTTAGAAAAAATAAACACCAGGATCTGTGCCAAAAAGTTCCCATGATTTTGTAATTCATCTCAAATTAGAATAGCACATACAAAGTTTCCTTTAGTCTTCAAATCCTTTTTTTTTTCATTCATTGTTTATCTTTAGTTTAAGCTCTCTTATAAAGTTTCTTGTTGTATGCAGGCAAGAATTCTTTCATCTGGTTGGGACCAATACCAAGTGTATCTCTCTTAGATCCAGAGCTAATCAAAGATGTACTTAATAAGATCCATGATTTCCCAAGACCTGATCCACATCCAATAGGAAAGTTACTAGCTACAGGTCTTGCAAACTATGAGGGAGAAAAATGGAGCAAGCATAGAAAGATAATCAACCCTGCATTCAATTTAGAAAAATTGAAGGTTGGTTACCCTTTGCTAGATATATCTCTTGTATAATCAACTCATGCGATATTTAAAAACAAATTAAAAAACATTGGGTAATTGGATTTTGTATTGTTGTATGTATGTTTGCTTGTCTGTTTCCTTCTGCTTTTACATGGAAAAGAATACTCTCTCCTCAAACGAAACACATGTTTCGCATTCAACATAGGTTTGTTTTATAAGCAACATGTTCTAAAGTTTGAATGTTGTTATACATAATTTGACATTGAGAATTTCAAGTCCTTATTACTTCCTCATTACACTGCAGATTATGCTACCGATATTCTTCAGAAGTTGCAATGATCTGATTACCAAATGGGAGGGAATGTTATCATCAGATGGATCGTGTGAAATGGATGTATGGCCTTTCCTTCAGAAGTTGACTAGTGATGTTATCTCTCGAGCAGCATTTGGAAGTAGCTATGAGGAAGGAATAAGAATATTTCAACTTCAAAGAGAGCAAATGGAACTTGCATTGAAAGTTATTTTCAACATTTACATCCCTGGATGGAGGTAAGACTAATATGTAATTATTTGATGTCTAAACTCTAAAGTAAAATCAAGCTTATTAAATGAGTTTTATTTCACTAAACTAACATTACTGTATATTTCATACAAGAACCAACATAAGCAAATAATAGTTATCATTAAGAATCAAAGAAATTAATTGATGAAACAAATTATATGCGGTCTGTCTCAAATACAACTGGAATAGAAGAAAATTTCATTCAGGATGAAACTATTAGCTAGTAACCATTTATCATTTTGAGCATTTTTCTTATATACTATGCTTATTTACAATTATTGTGTGGCAAGAAGAGATGTTACGTCAATTGCAGCTTGCAATAGTAAAATCCTTGCTGTTAGAGAATCAAAAAGATACACCATGCTTATATCTTTCTACTAGAGGTACAGTTGAGTTGAGAAACTGAATTCTCTTCATATCATATATAATGATAGGATGGAGCAATGTTTATTTGTAGGTTTCTACCCACTCCTACTAATAGGAGGATGAAGGAAATTGACAAAGATATAAAAGCTTCACTTAAGGGTATAATTAACAAGAGGGAGAAAGCACTTAAGGCAGGTGAAGCAACTAAGGATGACCTATTAGGTATACTTTTGGAGTCCAATCACAAAGAAATTCAAGAGCATGAAAACGATAAGAATGTTGGAATGAGCCTTGAAGAAGTAATAGAGGAATGCAAGCTATTCTACTTTGCAGGGCAAGAAACCACTTCAGTTTTGCTTGTTTGGACAATGGTGTTGTTGAGTAGGTACCCTGATTGGCAAGCACGTGCAAGGGATGAAGTCATGCAAGTTTTTGGCAACCAAAAACCAGATTTTGATGGGCTAAGTAACCTTAAGATTGTAAGTACTATATTCCTATCTTTGGGATCTGACTCTTTTTAAGTGAGAGGTTCACTTTAGAAAATAAAGTTAACTCACAATTGTTGATTGTAAATAAAGTGCATGTTTAACAAATTCTGAAATTAATTACTATCTCAACTATTAATTTTTTAATCATCCATTATTAATACACTTTATCTTTTAACATGTAACCTCTTCACTTCAGAGGAACCAAATCCCGTATATCTTGATACCAAATATTATGCCCTCAAAACTTACCATTACAATAAATCTTTTCATAACAGGTCACCATGATTTTGTATGAGGTTCTTAGATTATACCCACCAGCAATTTGGCTTACACGAACTGTTCAAAAGGATGTGAAACTTGGAAACCTAACATTACCTGCAGGAGTGCAAATTTTCTTGCCAATAGTTTCAGTTCAGCGTGATTGTGAATTTTGGGGTGATGATGCTAAGGAATTCAATCCTGAGAGATTTTCTGAAGGAGTTTTAAAAGCAACAAATGGTAGAGTTTCATTTATTCCATTTGGTTGGGGTCCTAGAATATGCATTGGACAAAACTTTTCCTTGTTGGAGGCAAAGATGGCTTTGTCATTGATTTTACAACATTTCTCATTCGAACTTTCTCCAGCATATGCTCATGCTCCAGCTATGATACTTACCCTTCAACCACAATATGGTGCTCATATCATTTTACATAAACTGGAAATGTAAAATAAAATAAAATAAAATAGTAAGTTCTTACTGTGTGACTTTATCATATTACACAGCTACGGTATATTGTAATAATAAAATCCCTTTTTAGATACTACTTATGATTCTAGCATATGTTTAATTTCATTTACATGTGATGTGTTATGCTTTTAATATTTTTTTATGAGTTGTTATTTTGTAATTGAAGACAAACAAAGCTAAGTGATTTCATTCTAAAAATATACATCCAATTCTAAATATTGTTACTTTTAAAGTTTAAGAGTTCGAATGCTCGAAACATTTTTTTTTTTCAAGCTTTATTAAGTAGCAGTTACTTCAAGTCGCTTCAAGAAATTTCTTTACGGTTATTGGACATTTTAATTTATCACAAGAATATCCTTGAGGCTGGTTCAACCATTAACAAGATCTAAAATAAATTTTAAAATGAAGATTTTTAAAATTAATAAAAGTATTTATTAAAACTATTATGATTTTATTTAAAATTTATCTTTAAACTTTTTGAGATGCAATATTACCATTATTTGGTAAATTTTTGTTATTAATTTTATTTAAATTTACTTTTAAAATCAATAATAAAGCCACTAATATTTTATTAATTTTAGTTTTAAAATAATTAATTTTGATAAAGCAAGTTGCTGAAATTATTGATATTATTTTATAAGTAATATAGATATTTAGAAGAATAACCTTAGTTTATGGAAAAAAATCAAAAATGTTTTTACATGACGAGGGATCATCTTTAATAAAAATATTTATTTATTCTTGACAAATTATTTATTATATAATAATAAAAAAAAAAAGAAATAAATAGAAATGATACCTTTTTATGAACTTTTAAAAAAATATATATTTAATTATTAATAAGTAAAAGTAATTTTTAAAATCACGAGTACTGGTTTTAATGGATTTAGTCAGAGGCCGGCCTTTACGATTGAATAATTCATTAATCATTTACAACCAAAGATGTATACAAGACATTGAAGAAAGGAACTTGCTCTCATTGTAATAACTTCTTTTTTTATTTTTTATTATTACATGAATATTTTTGAATGCTTGCTATTTTAAATATTTACATAATTTCATATAATAAATATAATTTTTTACTTTTAAAGATAAAAAATCTATTAGTGTATTTCTTTCCCAGTGACAAGTGACTTTATCATTATTTAATATTTATTATATTTTTAAAATATTTTAAATTATTAATTATTTTAAAAATTATATTAGTATGTTATTTTTTATTCATACATCCTAATTTTAATCGTATGCAAATAAAAAAATAATAGTAAAGATATGTTTGGTTAAGTAATAGAAATGTTTTTATCCGAATATTTTCAAAAGTTGGTCTAAAATTAGAAAGGTTTCAACATCATTTTTCAGTTTTTTTTTTATAAATTTTAAAAATAAAAACATGAAAATTTGATGATAATTTAGTAATTATTTTAAAAATTTGTTGATATTTGTTTTGTTTGTCTTTTGCCTCATCATCTTGAAGTCTATCCTTAACATTATTTTACTCTGATTAGCATGAATCAAAATTATGAATCTGATTGGATGAATAATGGATGATTGGATATTTTTTAAGGAATATGATGACTTAATAATTTTTTTATAAGTCAAATACTATTATATGATAAAATAGTATCAATAATATTTTTTAAAATGTTGAATATTTTTTTATATATAAATATTTATCATAAAAAAAGAGTATTATCTATTTTTTTATTTTTTAAATATACTAAATTGAAAAATTATCTTTATTTATAATTAAAAATTATTTTTTATCTTTATTCATATTCATACTCAAATTATTTTTGTATAAAGTATTTTTTAGTATTGTTTTAGAAAGGATAATAGTAACCTCTCTAAATTAAACATTTGTTTCAGATTTTTTATGTTGTTTTACATGTGAAAAAAATATGTTACATGTTTTCTTATTGATAACTACATGTTGGGAAAATGATTGAATAATGGGTAGGATTCCTCTTTTGACAAGATTTACATGAGGATGTATCATACCCGTTATTACTTTCCAAGGAAAAGTATTTATTTTAAGAAAGAAACTTGTTTGAGTCAGAGAAAGTTTCTTCTGTTACCATTTAAGTCATTACTCCTCGTAGGCTTGTATGCTGATTTAACAAAATAATTTTTTGATGGGTCAATTTTTCAGCACTACTTATCTTTTATATTTTTCTGTAAAATTACGTCTAAAATTAATTGTTGCAATATGATTAATTGCTTAATTTTATAATAAATTTTTTTTTCTAACTCCAGTTCCACTTTTTTATATCACTTGATTGATTTTCTATTTCGACTACCTTTACCTCTTTAAAGTTTGAGATATTATACATCCTTAAAAAATTATTTGTTAACTTATCTTTTTTTATCCACTATATTTTATTTTATTTTTTACTATTACATTTAATCTATATTATTTTTTTTTAAAATCTATTAGGTTTAAGTACGATCTATTTCTTAAATTTTATATTCATTTTTATATTTAATTATTAATATTTTTAATTTTAAAATTTTATTAATAAATAAATATTTTTTTAAAAATCAAAAGTGATTTTAGTGATGTTAGACAAAGCCGCCCAAATATCCTATTGTAGGATATAAATAGTTGATTTTTTTTTTTTACGATTTAGCCGTTTGATTAAGGGTGTAGGAGCTGTAAATCAATTTTATATTTAAGAATGTTATTGTTAAATCCATTACGTAAAAAAATAAGTAATTGTTGTCATTGTAATAACATCTTTTTTTATTCTTTGTTATTAATGTGTATTATTTTAATTATAATGCACTTTTCATATAATAAAATAAAAATTCTTGTTATGCCAATGTTTGCAATTTTTGAAGATGTCATTGGCTTAAGATATTAAAATATCGAACCGATTCATTGAAAATTACAAAAATTAAAATTTTTAAAAATTATAAAAATTTGTGTAATTTTTTAGTACAGTATAAAAGTAAAAAGAATTAAATTTTAGATCCTTACATTAAATAATTCTAATGCTCTATCTTTCATTAGATTAAACCTAATGATTTAATCATAAAATTTCTTAAGTTTTGTTCTTACAAAATCAAGTTTCTCCAAATCATAAAATTATGTAATTTTAAAATTGATATATTTTGTTGATATTTATTATTATTAATTTTTAATATTTTTAAAAATAAATTTAAATTAATGATAATATAATTTTTATAATATTTATTAATTTAAATTTATTTAATAAAATATTATTTTTTAAATTTTATAAAATTTTATAAAAATAATTTATACAATATAATTTATTAATTTAACAGTTGAATTGATAAAATTTAATTTTTTATGATATATTAAGTAAAATTATTTTTAAAATAACTTAATCTTTCTTCATATATATATATTTATTATTTATTTAAATACATTTATTTTTTTTTTGGTAAATATTTATCTATTATCTATTTAAATATATCTATTTTTTTAGTAAAATAATTTTAACTATTATAATAACAATAAAAAATGTCACAAAATTTAAAACAAGTGAATGTATTAAGATGAATAACATTGTACAATGTTATGAGTAATTTTTAATATAATTAAATATATTTTTAATTTTTTAAAATTTTAATTTAATTCATCATTTTAATAATGATTAATTTTAATTTTTTATTTTTGAAAATAAATTATTTTTAATTTTTAAAATAATTAATATTTAACATATTACGTTTAATAATAAGGGATTAAAAAAGAGTTTATTTCGAATAATAAAATGCCAAATTTAATTATTTAAAAACTAAAAGATTAAAATTAAATTTTAAAATTTTAAAAAATTTATAAACCCTTATATATATATATATATACACTTGTTAATAACAAATTTTTATCGAATGAAGGTTTATATATCGCTTGAATGGTTTAAATTTCAAAATAGAAAGAAGGTGATTTGTTTGATTTTGACAATAGTTTGATCCGGTAAAAAAAAAAAGGTGAAGTGATAGCTAAAATTTCATTTTTGTTAGCAATAAATTTAGGTGACAAAAATTTGTCATATTATATATATATATATATATATATATATATATATATAAACTAAAAAATAAATATAAATTATACAAATCAGACATAAATCGTTAAAATTATAATTTTTTTAAAATTATATGATTATTTTAAAATATTATAATTTTTTATAAATTTATATGACTTGTAATTTTAGTATTGTATCATTTATGTTTAAATTTAATTATCAATATTTATCTTTTCATTTTTATATTAAAAAATTCGTACTTAATACGTAAATTACATAATCTTTTATGACAGCATTCAAGATCCAAACCTCGCACCTAACTGGACTCTTGTTTCCGTTATTTTTATCTATTATTTCTTTCTTCTGTTTTTAAAGATTTATATATATATAATTATAAAAATAATTAAACATAAATAAATAAATGAAAGTAAATTTTTTTATTATTTACATAAATCTAATATGATATTACTTTAGATTAGAAGATAAAAAATTGTAACTAAACTTTTAAATTTTTTATACTCTTCGAATATGTTTATATAGAATATTTTTCTAATTTTAAAAATTAATTTTTTTAAAATAATATGATTCTTGGAAATGATATAAATTGTTTGATATGATTTAAATATTGTTAATAATATTATTATAAGAATAGTTAAAATTATTTATACTTCTATAAAAATATTAAATTTTTACATCTTTTTATAAGAATATTTTATTAAAAAATTAAATATTTATTTCAAATATATAAATTTAAGAATTTTAAATTTTTAAAAACTTTTAAAAAAAATCCCTCAATCAAATACCCTTTATTTCCGCATTTTTTTTATTCACAGCACTTTACATTTAATTCATATTCACTGTTTCTCTTACAGTTTTGTTCCTTTATAATCCCTATTAAATTTATTTCCAGTATCATTATGTTGTTTGAATTCCGATCAATTTATTAAAGATAACATTCAGTATAATGAATATATTTAATATTATTTTTTAATTAAAATTAAAAGTATATGTTATTAATAAATGTTAATATTTAATGTCAATTATATTTAATCATATATTTGATATGATTAAAAGATAGCTAATAATATTATTATTAGTTAGAATTATTATAATTTTATAAAAATATTAAATTCCTTACATCTGTTTATAAGAATATTTAATTAAAAATTATTTTTTAAAATATTTATTTCAAATATATAAATTTAAGAATCTAACATTTATAATTTAAAATTTTTAAAAAATTAAAAAAAAAATCCCTCTTATTTCTTGCATTTTTTTTATTCACCGCACTTTACATTTAATGCATATCACTGTTTTTCTGTCTAGTTTTTTTTTAATTACTATCAAATTTATCTTTAATAAAAATATGTTAAGTTAAATAAATTAAGTTGTCAAAATTTAAGTTTGAGTTATTTAAAAATTTTAAAATTTAAATCTGACCAAATTTATTGTAAGTATTTTTTTTATTCAAACGTAATTTATTTTAAAATTTAATAAATTTACAATTTTATTTAAAAGTTTACGATAGAAAATAAATAAATAAATTTATAGTTTATATAAATAATAAATTAAAAAAATTTATAAACTTAAAATTAGTAAAATAAAAATATTATTAAATAAATTTAAAAATTATATATATAAATTATTTTAAAGGTTTATAAATTTAAAATTTTTTATAAAAAAATTATAGAACTATTAGTCCAGCTCTCATTAATATATGAAAAAAATTAATTAAAATTATCTAATAAACAATAACTTTATTATAAATTTATAAAACATTAAGCTGCATCATATACCTTAAAAAATATGTTATATATAATATATTTTTCTTTTATAAAATTAGTGTAATTGTGAAGATGGACAAAAAAATAGTAAGGAAATATTCTATTTTAAAGATGGAGAAAAAGTCATCTGAAACTACTTTTATTTGAGATTAAAAATTAAATTTTTTAACAAATTATATAAATATATATAAATATAATATATTAAAATAAATTTAATATATAAAAATAAATAGATCTTAAATAAGTTAAATTAATTTTTTTATAAATTTAATTATTTATTAAATAAATTTAATTAAACTAAATTTTAAACAAGTTAATTCATAAACCAATATTAAACAATTTAATTTATTTTCATCTTTATATTTTTTAAATTTCATTCCATTTATTAAAAATAATATTCAGAAGTATAATAAATATTTTTGATATTGTTTTTTAATTAAAATTATATTTGATTAATAAATATTAATATTTACTGTCAATTTTATTAAATAAATTATTAAAATAAATTTAATTTTAATTAAAAATAATATTAAAATTAGCTATAATATTATAGCTAAATATTTATGTAATTATTTGTTCTTCCAAAGTTATTTTCCACACTTTTATATACGTACTTGTCAATTCTATTTTAATTTTTTTTATCAATTTCCTACACATAAAAATAACTAAGAATGATTCAAACTTAAAAAATTATAAAAAAAAATATATGTACGTAAATATTCAACATAATTCATACAATAAAAAATAAATAAATAAATTATAATATAATTTTATAATATATCTATTTAAAAAAATTATTCAATTTGTATTCACATCCATAACTTTTACTAGGTATATTTTATATGTGATTGAGGAGGTGTTTATTTCCTTAGCTTTGACTTGTATTCAAAAGTAAGATTCATTCCAGAGAAAAGTAGAGTCTAGTCATGGTGAAGATTATATGTCTAGAAATATATCTATATGAATTAATACATTGATGATCAAATGTCCATTCTTAAAATATATATTAAAATAATAATTTAAAATGTTAATATCTTATAATAATATAAAAATAAATATATCAAAATTAATAATATTATTAAAAAGTAATTATATGATATTAAATTTATAATAATAAATAGATAAATAAAAAATTAAATTATAAAATATATTAAAAATAAAAATAAAAATATTTTAGTTATAAGTTAAAAATTTAAAAGCTAATTAGATTCATATTTTAAAAAATATTACTAACTATTCAAAACTATTAAAAGTTACTAAAATATTTTAACAAATTTTTCAATTATTAATTTTAACTTTCAATCATCTAAAATAAATTAGAAAACATACTTAAAGTCTATATAAAAAAAAATAATTGACTTACATACCAAAATCATCTACTATCATTAAAAAAAATCCAAAAGTTTAAACCTAAACATAATATGATGTAACATCCTATGCATATGTGAAAGATATTTTTCAATTATAAAATCTAAATAAAAATTTCAATAATATCAATAAATTTTACATGATTTTGCTAACGATATCTATAAATTATTCTTTGATTTTTGTTGAAAAATTAAATATGAGTTTGATATTAATAAAAGTTTGATTTATTTAATAAAATATAGATATAAAATTATGTTTATACTAATTAGAAATAAAAATAATAATATATTTTATGATTTAGGGACAATTATTTCAAAAAAAAATTTAAAAAGAACTTTAGTTTTAAACAAATTTTGGATCTATTTAGTAAATTTAATATCATAAAATATCAAAGTCATATTTCAGACTAAATTAGTAAATTTAATTATTTTAAATAATAAAAATAGATTAAATTTAATTTAATTTATTTAAAAATTTTGAAATTTTAGTTTGAACTTGTTATGTATCATAGATTTTTTTTATTATCAAAATCTAACCTACTTTAAAATTTATATAAAAAATTAATTCAAAAATTTATAAAATACATCTAAGATATATATATATAATTTAAAAAATTTGTAAATTTAATTTTTTTATAAAATATACTTTAATAACATTTTTTAAATTGTAGTATTTTAGAATGTACCAAACCAAACTAGTAACATATGATCAACATTTACTAATAACATAGGTAAAACATGTATACTGAGAATTGATTATATAGAAATATAATAATATTTTAAAAAATATAAAACATAAATAAATTTAAATATACATAAAAATTTAAAATAAATTATAAAATATTTATTTTAAAATTAAATTAATATATACAATATTTATAATAAATACTAGAAAAATTTAATAATAAAAAAATTTAAAAATTGCACATCCCTACCATTAAAACAAATGAAAATAAGAATGGAGAATTCTATTTTAATAATAAAAAATTATCTAGAATTAATTTTATTTAAAATTAAAAATTAAAAAATTTAATTATTAACAAATTATGTAAATTTATTAATATTATATAGATATATAATATTAAAAATAAATATTATATATAATATATTAAAGTAAAAATAATAAATATAATTTCTAAAAATAAATAAATTTTTAAATAAATTAAAAAAACTTTTTAATAAATTTAAATTTCACTTATTTATTTAAAAAAATTTAATAAATCTAAACACATTTATTTATTACACAAATCAAAACAATTCAGATTTTAATGATTTTACTTATTTTCATTTCTATTCATTTTTGGTCCATATTTATTTTGTTCAATATAATATTTTAAAAATAAAATAAATAAAGATTGAGAATTTTGATTTGTAAGTTTTATTTATTATTTTAAAAATAATCAAATATGTTTCTTAATTTTAAATATATTTTTATTTAATCTAAACTGATTAGTTTCTAAAAATAATTCATATAAAGCATGAAATTTTTTAAATTTAGATAAAATATAAAATAAAAATTGAGAGTGAAAAATATATAAAATGTTAAAATATATGCATAATAAATGTATAATTTAAAAGTATATGTTAAAAATATTTATAATTATAAAGAAATTATACATACATAAATAATTTAAAAGAATTAAACTTAAAATAATTTAAAGAAAAAATATGATATGTATATTTTAAAAGATATAAATTAATTTTTTATATATAATAAAGAAAAAAATAAATATAAACTACGTTAATCCTGACTCCTCACTACTATACCTGTAAATTAATATATTTTACAATTTCTGAAAAATAAAAATTGTATAAATAATATTTGTCAAGCTTGATTAAACTCATGTTCTCCTTTTGCGATAGTGTTAGTCCCAAATGTTTTGGTCGTAAATTTATTTAGCTTTTTTCCTAATTTTCCTCACTTTTACATGTATCCATCCAAAATCTGTTTTTGTGCATGATGGCAGAATGACAACTATAAAGAAGTTCTTATATTTAAGTACTGCAAATGAAAAAAAAATAGGAACAAAAATTAATTTCATATTTTATTTTAGTTAATAAATAAAATTTTGAGATATTAATGATAACTTGTTTTTTAAATAAATTCTGTAATTATTTTTAATAAATTAAAAAATGAAAAATAATTATTTAAAAATTGAATTTAATAAAAAATTTTATATTTAAAATTTAGTAACTTTTTAAGTCAATAAATTTTTAATATGTTGATTAAAATTTAATATATAATAAAATTTTCAATTAATTTTAATAATTATTAAAATATAATTTTCAAAAACTTTAATATTAATATGACAATAGAATTAATATGTCATAAAATATAAGTTAAAGAATTAATTTAAATAAAAAATATGTAAAAATAAATTTGATACCAAAACAAACTTAAAAAACTATAACACTAATTTAATTTATTTATAAAAATAAGCTGAAAAAATCTCACAAAATAAAAGTTAAAAATCTGAAAAGGACAACGAGACCCATAGTTTCTTTCGATGTCTGTCTCTATCAGTGGAGAAAATATTTCAAATTAAATTGGATTTTTCCCATCTCAATTCAACTTCCTTAGAATTTGTCTAATGGACTCAGTTTAAGAGTCAAGACTGAACTACAATAATTTCTTACTTATATATATATATATATATATATATATATATATATATATATATATATATATAATATTATATCAATTTATAAATAAATTGATTAAAATTATTGTGCTTAATGTTTTTTAAATAATTAAAATTAAATATTTTAAAAAACAAAAAGTAAAAATATGTTTAACTTAATTTAAAAAATTAATATAAATATTAAAATTAAATATTTTAAAAATAAAAAGTAAAAAATATGTTTAACTTAATTTTAAAAAATTAATATTTTATTATGTTACTTTGTTTTATGTTGTGGCACAGCATAGTTTTTGCCACTGAAATTTTATATAAAATCAAAAAAGTTATTCTGCTTTTTTCATCTTCCCTCTTTCTTTTGCCCTCCAAACACAGAAATGGAAGCATCATGGCCCATAATTGCATGTGCAGTTCTGGTTCTGATATTTGCTCTCATATGGACATGGAAAGTGCTGAATTGGTTATGGCTGAGGCCGAAGAAGTTAGAGAGACTCCTAAGAGAACAAGGTCTTCATGGCAATCCATACAGGTTTTTGTTTGGGGACTCAAAGGACTTTCTCAAGGCGCGTAAGGAAGCCATATCCAAACCTATGAATCTATCTGATGACATAGTGCCACGTGTCTCTCCCTATTTCCATCAAAGTCTCAAGAAATATGGTATGCTTATGATTCCACTCTTCCTTTTGTAGCTGCCATCTATTTTCCTTTTCTCAACACGCTATAGTTTTCTGTGGTTAATTTATACACTTTTTTTTATGATTCATGTTCTTGGATTTTATTTAGGTAGACATATTTGTCCTTTCTCTAATTTTTATAGATACTGACTCTGTTTTGCACTCCCTTATACAGTATGTTGTGTTTGTTTAGTTTATGCACAAAATCATCAAGGATTCGTATGTGTTGTGCCTGTGCCGCTTATATTCACTTTAATTTAAGTTCCCGTTTAATAGCTATGATTGTTAATTATAGAAATTTAGATAGATTCAAGAGTAAAAATATAAGACTAGTTTGACTGAATTATTTAATAAAAGAAAATATGAAAAATGTTATTTGGACAAAATTAGTAATAGATATTCGACAAAGATCAGTGTCGTTATGATAATAAAATATATTTTGATCTAACGAAGAACTAGTTTTATTTATATTAGGTGATATAGTATGCAATTTACTGCATGATGATTAAGTTGGAATTTGGTTCATGTTGTGTCGCTTATCTACTCTTCTGGTTGGTTCATCTTAATTGTTGTAGTGTATTGAGAGATGCACATATCAGCACATTTTACTGTTTGCATATTGTTGTGGCATTTCCTGATATAGCCCATGAAAAATTAAAAAATGAGGCGACCCCTAAACCTGATGGATGTCCTTCCAAAGAGTAAAAACGGGTGCTCAATTGTTACAATATTGGCACCACCATATTGGTTATTGTAGTTGTAGGTTTTCAATTTGGGTGCTGCCTTCACATTTCTTATTTCTTCCAAATTCTCAAAATCCTCTTCATGTTTTTTTGTTGGAAAAAGTAACTGAGGAGAGTCATGAATATGGTAGCATGTTTGGACAAAATAAGATCCTATATCTCATATTAGCCAAAATCCATCTTAATTTGTTGACTAATTCCTTTGGCAAGATTGGCATCTGTTGTTGGTCCATCAAACATAGACATTAGTCATTGACAATGCCCTGTCTTCATAATGGTATTGGCAATCATGCTTGCTGATTGATTCTCCACATTGGGTGAAAAAAATAATATTGGACCCATTTTCTCCTATCTACTTTCCTGAAAGTACTTTGCCATTCTTTTCAGTATGCTACATGACTGTGCATCTTAACAAAATCATTTTTTTGAACAATGCTATCAGGTACCATAATTCTCCCATTGTGATTTTTGAATTGACAATAACCTTATTTTGTAATTCATCTCAAATTAGCACATACAAAGCTTCCTTCTGTCTTGAAATCCTAATATTTTTTTTTCTTTTATTGTTTATCTTTGGTTTAAGCTCTGTTATTAAGTTTCTCATGGTATGCAGGAAAGAATTCTTTCACCTGGTTGGGACCAACGCCAAGGGTGACTCTCTTAGATCCAGAGCTAATCAAAGATGTATTTAATAAGATCTATGATTTCCCAAAACCTGCTCCACATCCAATAGCAAAGTTGCTAGCTACAGGTCTTGCAAGCTATGAGGGAGAAAAATGGAGCCAGCATAGAAAGATAATCAACCCTGCATTCAATTTAGAAAAATTGAAGGTTGGTTGCCCTTTGCTAGATATTGGTCTTATATAATCAACTTATGCACCATTTGAAACATTTAAAAAAAACACTGGGTAATGTGATTTTGTACCTTTTTTATGTATGTTTTTTGTTTCCTTTTAGATTTGTATGGAAAAGAATACACTCCTAAACTGTGACACATGTTTCACATTTAACATAGGTTTGTTTTATAAGCAACATGCTCTGAAGTTTGAATGTGTTTATACATAATTTGACATTGGGAATTTCAAGTCCTTGTTACCTCCTCATTACACTGCAGATTATGGTATCAACATTCTTCATAAGTTGCAATGATCTGATTACCAAATGGGAGGGAATGTTGTCATCAGATGGATCGTGTGAAATGGATGTATGGCCTTTCCTTCAGAGGTTGGCTAGTGATGTTATCTCTCGAGCAGCATTTGGAAGTAGCTATGAGGAAGGAATAAGAATATTTCAACTTCAAAGAGAGCAAATAGAACTTGCACTGAAAGTTATTTTGAAACTTTACATCCCTGGATGGAGGTATGACTAATCTGTAATTATTTTTTATGTCTAAAGTAAAATCAAGCTTATTAAATGAGTTTTATTTCACCACACACTAACATTACTGTATATTTCATACAAGAACCAACATAAGAAAATAATAGTTATAATTAAAATCAAAGAAATTTAATTGATAAAAATTAAACAAACTATATGTGGTCTCTCTCAAATACAACTGGAATAGGAGAAAATTTCATTCAGGATGAAACTATTAGATAGTAACCATTTATCAATTTGAACATTTGTTTGATATACTATGCTTATTCATTCACAAATATTGTGTTGCAAGAAAAGATATTCTACGTCAATTGCAGCTTGCAATAGTAAAATCCTTGTAAGAGAACCAAATTATGTTTATTACTGATAGATCAACTACTAGAGGTACAGTTGAGTTGAGAAACAGAATTCTCTTCATATCATATATAATTATGGGATGGAGCAATGTTTATTTGTAGGTTTCTACCCACTCCTACTAATAGGAGGATGAAGGAAATTGACAAAGATGTAAAAGCTTCACTTAAGGGTATAATTAACAAGAGGGAGAAAGCACTTAAGGCTGGTGAGCCCACTAAGAATGACCTTTTAGGTATACTTTTGGAATCCAATCACATGAACATTCAAGAGCATGGAAACAATAAGAATGGTGGAATGAGCCTTGAAGATGTAATAGAGGAATGCAAGCTATTCTACTTTGCAGGGCAAGAAACCACTTCAGTTTTGCTTGTTTGGACAATGGTGTTGTTGAGTAGGTACCCTGATTGGCAAGCACGTGCAAGGGATGAAGTCATGCAAGTTTTTGGCAACCAAAAACCAGATTTTGATGGGCTAAGTCACCTTAAGATTGTAAGTATTATATTCCTATCCTTGGGATCTGACTCTTTTCAAGTTAGAAGTTTACTTTAGAAAATAAAGTTAATTCACAATTGTTGATTAAAAAGTCAACGGTCAAGATTATGATAAAAATTAAGTTCATTAATAATGGATGATTAAAAAATTAACAGAGATAGTAATTAATTTCAGAATTTGTTACACATGCACTTTATCTTTTAACATGTAACCTCTTCACTTCAGAGGAACCAAATCCCTTATATCTTGATACCAAATATTATGCCCTCAAAACTTACCATTACAATAAATATTTTCATAACAGGTCACTATGATTTTGTACGAGGTTCTTAGATTATACCCACCAGCACTTGGGCTTGCACGAACTGTTCAAAAGGATGTGAAACTTGGAAACCTAACATTACCTGCAGGAGTGCAAATTTTCTTGCCTATAGTTTCGGTTCAGCATGAATGTGAATTTTGGGGTGATGATGCTAAGGAATTCAATCCTGAGAGATTTTCTGAAGGAGTTTTAAAAGCAACAAATGGTAGAGTTTCATTTATTCCATTTGGTTGGGGTCCTAGAATATGCATTGGACAAAACTTTTCCTTGTTGGAGGCAAAGATGGCTTTGTCATTGATTTTACAACATTTCTCATTCGAACTTTCTCCAGCATATGCTCATGCTCCAGCTATGATACTTACCCTTCAACCACAATATGGTGCTCATATCATTTTACATAAACTGGAAATGTAAAATAAAATAAAATAAAATAGTAAGTTCTTACTGTGTGACTTTATCTTATTACACAGTTACGGTATATTGTAATAATAAAATCACTTTTAAGATACTACTTATGATTCTAGCATATATTTAATTTCGTTTACATGTGATATGTTATGCGTTTAATGTTTTTTGATGAGTTGTTATTTTGTAATTGAAGACATACAAAGATAAGTGATTTCATTCTAAAAATATACATCCAATTCTAAATATTGTTACATCTAAAGTTTAATAGTTCGAATGTTTCAAGCTTTATTAAGTAGCAGTTACTTCAAGTCACTTCAAGAAATTTCTTTACGGTTATTAGACATTTTAATTTATCACAAGAATATCCTTATGCCGTTCAACCATTAACAAGACCTAAAATAAATTTTAAGATGAAGATTTTTAAAATTAATAAAAATATTTATAAAAACTATTGTGATTTTATTTAAAATTTATCTTTAAACTTTTTGAGGTGCAATATTATCATTGGTAAATCTTTGTTATTAATTTTATTTAAATTTACTTTTTAATCAATAATAAAGCCAGTAATATTTTATTAGTTTTAGCTTAGAAATAATTACTTTTGTTAAAGCAAGTTGCTGAAATAATTGATATTATTTTATAAGTAATATAGATATTTACGAGAATAACCATAATTTAAGAAAATATTTATTTACTCTTGACAAATTATTTATTGTAGGGTAATAAAGAAAATGATAGAATAAATGGGAATGTTACCCTTTTATGAAAAAAGAAAATGGCATATGGCATAGTAATATTATGAATCATTTTATAAGAAAAATAATATTTAATTATTAATATTTTTTAATTTAAAAAAAGATTAATAAGTAAAAATAATTTTTAAAAATTATAAGTATTGATTTGACCGAATTTAGACAAAGATTAACGATAAGAATGGAAATAAACCAAACTGAATTAGATTTTAAATGTTTAAACATAGTCTATTTAAATTTTTTAAAACTTTAGATCTGAATTTGAATTTATTATTTATTAATTTTTTTTTCATTAAATTCTGTCATGGTTTAAGATTATAAAGCTTAGAAGCTCTTTTTAAAAGTTTACATTTCAAAAAAAATTAATAAATAAATTTAAATCTTATATATATATATATATGATTGATTAAAAATGCTTGAAAATATAAGTTCTATAAAATAAAAATATCATTAAATACACCTAAAACATATATATATATATTATAAAATTAATATTATGTAAATAAAATATATTAAAATAAATATTTTACAAATATAATATATTAAAATAAATATATAATATATAAAAATAAATACATCCTTAAATAAATTTTAAAAAAATTTTAAAACAAATTTGAGTCTATCTATTTATTAAACAAGTCAAATTAAATTAGATTTTAAACAAATCAAATTATAAATTTCTATCGAACAATCTTATTTATTTTTATCTTTAATAATCATAATATCTTACAAGTATATATATTTATTTTATGATAAATTAAATATTTATGTTTAAATAATCCATTATTTATTTATTGACAACGAAAGACCTATATGGTTTGAGGTAATTGAAAAAAGTAACTTGCTCTAATTGTAATAACTTCTTTTTTTATTCTTTAGCATTAAATGAATATTTTTGATTGCTTATTATTTTAAATATTTAAATAATCATTTTTATATAATAAATATAATTTTTTACTTTTGAAGATAAAAAATCTCTTAATATTTCTTTCTAATAGTGATATGTGATTTTATCATTATTTAATATTTATTATATTTTTTAAAACATTTCAAATTATTAGTTATTTTAAAAATTATATTAATATGTTATTTTTTTATCCATACATCTCAATTTTAATTGTATGCAAATAGAAAACAAGGTTAAAGATATATTTTAGTTAAGTAATAGAAAATGTTTTCACCAAAAATATTTTTAAAAATTGATCTAAAAAAATTATTTCAACATCATTTTTCCATTTTTTTTTTAAATTTAAAAAATGAAAACGTGAAAATTGGATGACAATTTAATAATTATTCTTAAAAATTTATTGATATTTTTTTATTTATCTTCATCTGATGTCTATCCTTAACATCATTATTACTATGAATTTCTGCATCTAATATAAATCAAAATTATGAATCTAATCGAAAGAATAATGGATCATTGGATACATTATTGTATTATTTTTTCCGGAATATAACCACTCAATGATTGTTATAATTTTTATTTAGTTTTAAAATATATTTAAAAATTTTAATAATAAAAAAATTATAACTTCCAAAATGATGAGTTACAAATTTTAATTTTTAATATTTATTTTTCCTTTTTAATATGTTTACATATTTTAAAGTTATCTGTTTTTACTTATATTATTTTAAACTGCATTCTTTTTATATTTCGTAATAGCATGATTCTATAATCATTTTATATAATTATTTTATATTTTTAATAGATTTAAAAAATATAATAAATTTACATAATTATTTTTATAAATAAATATTTATCAATATATAAAAATATAATTTTATTATAAATTTTTATTTTATTAAAAATAAATAAACCAAATATATTTGGTTATTCAAAAACAAAAAAAATAACAAAATAAACAATTTATTTTTTTAAAAAAAACATGAAAATGAAACAATTTTTTAAATAAAAAATAAAAAATATTTTTAAAACGTTATTTCAAATTTTCGTTTTAATCTCAAAATGTAGTCAAAAGAAACTCACAACAGAAGATGGATTATAAATACTCAGAATTAAGAAAAGGCTAATGACTTATTAATATTATTCAACATGTAATTATTAATATTTTAAAATTTTGTTAATAAGTAAACATTTTTTAAAAAACCAAAAGTAATTGTTTTAGAGATTTTAGACAAAGCAGCCCAAATATAATATTGCAAGTATACAGTAAAAGTGATTTTTACAGGATGTATATGTTGAATTTTTTTTTTAAAAAATTTAGCCGTTTGATTAAGAGTATAGATACTGTAAATCAAGTATAATATTTAAAAATATTATTGTTGAATCCATTAATCATTTACAACGAAAAGTCTGGTCAACCGTAAAAAAACAAGTAAATGCTGTCATTGTAATAACATCTTTTTTTATTTTTTGATGTTAAATGTGTATTATTTTAATTATAAAATAAAAAATGTTATTAAAGTTAAAAGCGAGGGGCTTTTGGGAGGAAATAATACACATTTAATATAATAAAATAAAAAAGAATTTGTGCCAACTGTTGGCAATTTTGAAGATGTCATTGGGCTAGTTGAAAAGCCGAACCACATAATTTAAAATGACAAAAGTTAAATTTTTAAAAATTATAAAAATTTGTGCAGTTTTTGATCGAAGGCAAAGAAAGCGTTGAAAATCAAATTTCAAACCATTCTATTAAAATATTTTAATCTTTAATTTTTTTATGATTAAATCAAACCTAATAATTTTGTTATAAAATTTTTTGGTTGGTATACAGTTTTTTTTTACAAAATTAAATTATAAAATTTATATACTTTTATTGATATTTTTTTATTATTAATGGTTATATTTTTTATATTAAATCATATTTGAATATACATATTTTTTATGTTTAATCTATATTAGTTTTAAATTTTTAAAAAATTATTTTTATTGATTTACTTTTATTATTAAATTTTTAAAATAAAAAATAAAAAAATAAATCATAAAATTTTTATAATTGATTCGGATGATGTGTTATCTTAAAAATAAATCAAAGTATACTATACACAACTCAATTAGCTGTTCTAAATTTATACTTACTTTTATATTAAACCTTAGTAGATACTTCAACATGTCTACTATTAGTTAGTTGACATAAAAATGCGTGACAATAATAAAAATATATTATAAATGTTAAATTTTATTCTAAATATAAGGATTAAAATATTAAAATGTAATTTTTAATAAAATTATAAATTTATTTAAATTGAGATATTAATTTTTAAAATATTAAAATGTAGTTTTTTAATAAAATTAAAATTTTAATTTTTGACTATTTATATTTGATCGTATAATTTAAATTAGTATTCTTATATAAAAATAATTTTTAACTAAATACATTTTTTGTTGTATTAATTTTTTATTAAAATTTTATTCAAAATATAATTCTTATACATTTTTAAGATATTATACTTAATATAGGCAAAATATAAAAGAAATGATAATGATAGTATAAAAATATATAATAAAAAAATATGTAATAAAATAAAAAGAAAGATTATATATATATATTATCCACCTTAATACATCCGTTTTTTTCACTGTCATAAAATTTAAAATAAATGAATGTATTTAAGATGAATTTTTTTACTGTCATAAAATTTAAAATAAATGAATGTATTTAAAATGAATTATATTGTATAATAGTATGATAATATTTTTAATATGATTATATATATTTTTAATTCTTTTAAAATTTTAATTTAGTTCCTCACTTTAATAATGATTGATTTGTTTGATTTTTACTGTATAGCTAAAATTTCATTTTTGTTAGCAATAAATTTAGGTGACAAAAATTTGTCATATATATTATAAAAAATATCTTTTATGTCAAAATAAAAAATAAATCTGAATTATACAATCATATATAAATTTTTTGAAATTATATAGTGATTTTAAAAAAATTATAACTTTCTTACACTTGTATATTTTAATATTATATCATTTATGATTAAATTTAACGATCAATATTTATCTTTTCACTCTTATATTTAATTTTTTTATTTAATATATTTTTATATATATACACACACATAAAAATTTAGATGTAAATTACATAATCTCTTATAATAGCATTCAGAAACCAAACCTCGTACCTAACCAGACACTTGTTTCTGATATTTTTTTTTATCTATTATTTCTTTCTTCTATTTCCAAAGATTTATGTATATATGTATTGTAAAAATAATCAACCATAGATAAATGAAAGAAAGTAAATCCTTCTTTTTCACATATACTCTAAATTAGAAGATAAAAAATGTAACTAAACTTTTAAATTTTTTTATATTCTTCGGATATGTTTAGTATATAGAATACTTTATTTATTCTTAAGAATTATATTTTTTAAAAGAATATGATTCTTGGGAATGTTATAAATTGTTTGAAATGATTAAAAGATTGCTAATAATATTATTATAAACATAGTTAAAATTATTACACTTTTATAAAAATATTAAATTTTTACATCTTTTTATAAGAACATTTTATTAAACAAATTTTAAAATATTTATTTCAAATATATAAATTTAAGAATTTAACATTTCCAATTTAAAATTTTAAAAACTTAAAAAAGAATCCCTCAATCAAATACCCCTTTTATTTCTTGCATTTTTTTATTCACAACACTTCACATTAAATTCATATTCACTGTTTCTCTTTGCAGTTTTATTCCTTTTTAATCCCTATCAAATTTATTTCATTATAATTTCTGAATTTCCGTTCAATTTATTAAAGATAACATTCAAGAGTATAATAAATATATTTGATATTATTTATAATTAAAATTAAAATTATATGTTATTAATAAATGTTAACATTTAATGTCAATTATATTTAATCATATATTTGATATGATTAAAAGACGGCTAATAATATTATTATAAGTATAGTTAGAATTATTACACTTTTATAAAAATATTAAATTCTTACATCAGTTTATAAGAATATTTTATTAAAAATTATATTTTAAAAATATTTGATTCAAATATATAAATTTAAGAATCTAACATTTCTAATTTAAAATTTTAAAAACTTAAAAAAAAATCCCTCAATCAAATACTCCTTTTATTTCTTGCATTTTTTTTATATTCACAACACTTTACATTTAATTCATATTGACTGTTTCTGTTTACAGTTTTGTTCCTTTTTAATCCCTATAAAATTTGTTATAATATTTTTTGAATTCCGATCAATTTATTAAAGATAATATTCAAGAGTATAATAAATATATTTGATATTATTTTTTAATTAAAATTAAAATTATATGTTATTAATAAATATTAATATTTAATGTCAATTACATTTAATCATATATATGATATGATTAAAAGATAGTTAATAATATTATTATAACTATAGTTAGAATTATTACATTTTATAAAAATATTAAATTCTTACATCAGTTTATAAGAATATTTGATCAAAAATTATATTTTAAAAATATTTGTTTCAAATATATAAATTTAAGAATCTAACATTTTAAATTTAAAATTTTACAAACATAAAAAAAATTCCCCAATCCAATCCCCTTTATTTCTTGTATTTTTTTATTCACCATATTTTACATTTAATGCATATTTACTGTTTCTTTGTTCGTTCCTTTCTAATTTCTATAAAAAAAAATTAATATGATAAATATATGTTAAATTAAATTAAATTTTAATTATTTTGAAAATTTTAAAATTTGAATCTAATTTTTTTAGGTGTCATAAAATTTTCTATTAAACTAAAGTCTGTTTTAAAATTTAATATCAAATTATAACCTGTTTCAAAGTCTGATAGACTTCTAAATTTATTCAAAGATCTAGGATAAAAAAGTGATCAATAAATAAATTTAAAATTTATATAAATAAATAATTAAAAAATTTATAATTTTAAAATATAAAATAAAAATATTATTAATAAATGTAAAATATATATAAAAATTATTTAAAAAATTTATAATGTATAAAAATGTATTTTAGTAATTTTTTTTAAAGTTATAGAATTATTAATCCAACTTTTATTAGTATTAACTGTATAAAAAATTAATTAAATTATCTTACAAACAATAAAATCAATATGTTATAACTTAAGTGTAGATAAATTATATAAATTATATTTTGCTTAAAATTGAGAATATATAAAGTAGAGTATTACTTATATTTGGAATTAAAAATTTTAATTTTAATTTTTTAAAATATATAAATATAATATATTATAATAAATATAAAGATAAATAATTTTTTTTATAAATATATCTATTTATTAAATAAGTTAAACCAAATTAAATTTTAAATAAATTAATTTATAAATTTATATTAAACAATTTAATTTATTCTCATTCCTAATTTATAATATCATTGTATTTTTGTTCAATTTATTCAAGCTAACATTTAGAAATATAGTGAATATATTTGATATTATTTTTTAATTAAAATTAAAATTATATGTTATTAATAAATATTAATATTTAATGTCAATATTATTAAATAAATTATTAAAATAAAGTTTTAATTTTAATTTAAAATAATATTAAAATTATCTATATACTATACCTAAATTTTTATGTAATTATTTATTCTCTCAAAATTATTTTCCACACTTTTATATATGTACTGCTCAATCCCATTTGATTATTTTATTAATTTTCCACACATAAAAATGAGTAAAACGATTAAGTTGGCAAAATTTATGAAAAGAAAAAATATCTGTTCTGTAAGTATACAACATAATTCATACAATAAAAAAAATATTATAATACAAATAATATATCTATTTAAAAAAATTATATCATTTCAATTTGCAATCACATTTAACGTTTCCCATATGACTTATTTAGACGTCATTTTATATGTGATTGAGGAGGTTTTTGTTTCTTTAAGGTTTGACTTATATTGTAAAAGTTAGATTCATTTTAGAAAAGTAGAGTCAATTCATATCGAAAATTATATGTGTGGCTATCTATATGAATTAATACATTGGTGATCAAAGTATGCAAATGTCTATTTTTAAAATATATACTAAAATAATAAAAATAAACATATCAAAATTAATAATATTATTATAAAGTAACCATATGATATTAAATTTTAAAAAATAAATAGATAAATAAAAATAAAAAATATTTTAGTTATGAGTTAAAAATTCTTAGCATTTTTTTTAAAAAAATATTACTAACTATTTAAAAATATTAAAAGTTATTGAAATTATTTGTTAAATAAAACTAAAATATTTAACAAATTTCTCAATTAATAGTTTTAACTTTCAATCATCTAAAATAAATTAGAAAATATATTCAAAAGCTATAAAAAAATGATTGACTTACATATTGAAAATCACCTACTACCTATCTACATTTCACATAAAAAAAAAATTAACATTTTAAATCCAATAGCCTCCTATGCATATGTGAAAGGATATTTCTCAATTATATAAGTACGAATAATAAATTTTTCATGACTTTGTTAACAATATCTATAAATTATCTATTGATTTTTGTTGAAAAAATTAAGTATGAGTTTGATACTGAAAAAAGTTTGATTTGTTTAACAAAATATAAAGATAAAATTATGCTTATACCAATTAAAAATAAAAATAGTAATGTATTTTATAACTTAGATATAATTATTTCATGTATCTTAGAGAAAAAATTTGAAAAATTAAAATGTTAGTTTCAAATAAATTTTATATCTATTTAGTAAATTTGATATCATATAATGTCAAAATTATTTTTAGATTAAATTAGTAAATTTAATTATTTTAAAATTATTCATTTTAAAAAATAAAAATAGATAAATCATATATACTTTAAACGTTTAAATTTAATTTATTTAAAAATTTTGAAGTTAGTTAAAATTTTTATTTATCATAAATTTTTTTATTATCAAAATCTTATATAAATCTATTTAAAATTTTACAATACAAAACATTAATAAATATATTTAAAATTTATATAAACCATTAATTAAAAAAGTTATATATATATATATATATATATATATATATATATAATTTTAGAGTATATATACTAAGAATTAATTATATAAAATATAAATATATAAAAAAAATATAATACATGTGTAAACAAATTTAAATACATATACAAAATTAAAATAAAATATAAAATATTTATTTAAAATTAAATTAATATACATAAATTTATAATAAATACTAAATAAATATGATAGTAATAAAATTTTATTATTATTTATTTTAAAATATTATATATTAAATAATATGCTATATATGATGTATTTTTTTCTGTACAAAATTACGTCACAACTGAGGTAGACAATTTAAATTATATTTTGAATATATAAATTGAAACCATGCAACTGTAAAAGTAAATAAAGAGAAAAGAAGAGGATTTTATTTAGATAACAAGGAAAATATTATTCAGAGTTAATTTTATTTAAAAATAAAAATAACAAATTTAATTAATAAATTACGTAAATCTAATAATATTATATAAATTAATATTAAAAATAAATATCATATATAATATATTAAAATTAAAATAATAAATATAAATATATAATATATAAAAATAATAAATAATTTTTTTTTATAAATTTAAATTTAATTATTTATTTAATTTTTTTTAAATAAATCTAAACTTATCTATTTATTAAATAGATTAAAACAATTCAGACTTTAATAATTTTATTTATTTTCATTTTTATTTATCTCTAGTTTATATTTATTTTTTTCAATATAATATTTTTTTAAAATAACATAATTAAAGATAAAAAATTTTGGTTTGTAAATTTTATTTATTATTTTAAAAATAATAAAACATATTTCTTAATTTTCATTTATCTAAATTTTAAAATTAATTATATTTTTTCTAATTTTGAATATTTTTTTATGTAATCTAAACTTATTAATTTTTAAAAATAATTCATATAAAGCGTGAATGTTTTTAAGTTTATATAAAATATAAAATTAAAATTGAAAGTAAAAATATATAAAATGTTAAGATATATGCAAAATGAATGTATAATTTAAAAGTATATGTTAAAAATATTTATAATTATAAAGAAAATATACATACGTAAATAATTTAAAAGAATTAAACTTAAATGTTTTTTTTAAAAAAAAGTATATAGATGGTATGTATATTTTTAAAAGATATAAATTAATTTTTTTATGTACAATAAAAAACAATAAATATAGACTACATTAATCTTAACCCCTTACTCCTATACCTATAAATTAAAAGATTTTACAATTTCTGAAAAATTAAAATTGAATATATAATATGTATCAAGCTTGATTAAGCTCATGTTCTCCTTTTGGGACAGATTTTGCCCCAAATGTTCTGGTCGTAAATTTATTTAGATTTTTCCTAATTTTTTTCGCTTTTACATATATCCATCCAAAATTTGTTTTTGTGCATGACGGCAGAATGACAATTATAAAGAAGTTGTTATATTTAAGTACTGCAAATGAAAAAAAATTTAGGAACAATAATTTAATTTCATATTTTATTTTAGTTAATAAATAAATTTTGATATATTAATGGTAATTTAGTATTTAAATAAATTCTGTAATTAATTTTAATAAATTAAAAAATGAAAAATAATTATTTAAAAGTTGAATTTGATAAAAATATTTTTATATTTAAAATTTAATATTTTATGTAAATCATAAAATATAAGTAGAAGAATTAATTTAAATAAAAAATATGCAAACATAAATTCGATACCAAAACAAATTTAAAACAGTAATTTAATTTATTTATAAAAATAAGCTGAGAAATATTTACAAAGTAAAAGTTAAAAATCTGAAAAGGAGATGTTTCCTTCATGTTCGGCTCCATCAGTGGAGAAAATATTTCAAATGAAATTGGATTTTTCTTGTCTCAATAATTCAACTTCCTTCTAAAATTTGTCTAAGACTCAAGATTAAACCACAAAATATCTAACTCAAATTGTCCTTTCATCATGATTTTGATATATTTATTTTTTATTTTTTATTTATATATAATATTAATTTACTTTATCTACAAACTAATGATCTAATTCGTACGTTGTACAATTATTTTTATATTTAATAATTATTAATATGATATTAATTTGTTTTAAAAAAATATAATATGTAATAAAATTGAAAATTATACATTAATATTACAAAACTAATTAATATATATATATTAATATATATATAAATATAAAAGTTATTAGAAAAATATAAAAATAAAAGTGTTAAAAGAATATATTTATGTAAGGTATAAAATGAAACCATATAAATTGACTTATATAATATGTAGTGTATATGTGATTTGTTGAAAAAATAAAAGATGAAAAAATTATTAAATATTTTTAAAATACAATTCAAATTAGATATGTAAAAAGGTTAGACATATTTATATCTAAAAAATAATTGGTGAAGTTGGTTATTAAATAAACCCACTTCAATATACAATTGATGTTTATGTAATGTGGTATCTTAAACAATCATCTTAATCAACATTTTTTTAATACAATAATGTTATAATTATGTTTCCTTAAAAATACTAAATAAACTACTATTGTAAGCCAAAAATTTGAATTGATCTACATAAAATTCATTACAAAATATTATAATTTTCATACACAAAATATTATTTTTAACAAATAATTAATCAGTGGAACATGGTGGAAACACTTGGACAATAATTACCCGATAATCTCTTTCAAATCAAAAAGTGGAATTTGTAAGTGAAAATGAGTTCCTAACGGAATAAAAGAATGGTAAGGATAAATAAATAGTTTATTGAATAAAATGGAAATAAAAATAAAAAATTAGTAAATATTTCTATAATATAGTTCAATTCAGACATAGTAAAAGACATAGAAAAGGGTTAAAGTTAATAACCAAGGAATAGAAAGAGAAATAAATAAATGGCAGAAAAAAATGATAAATATACAATAATAAGTCAATTTAAAAGACAGTTAAAACAGAATAGGAAAAATTGTCATACTATCATCCATCATATTATCAGCAAAATGGGAAAAAAGAGACAAGAGAAAAAAAAAAAGAGAAGTGAGATGATGTTACCTGCGGACGTTAAACAAAAAGCAATTATGTGAGAAATTGTAAGAAGAAAATTATCTCAATCTGCAACATTTTCAATTGATCCACAACAAATATGCGAAGGAAAAAGGATCAAGTAAAAACACATGATAGTATAAACAATTAAACATCATTGAATACTTGGTACAAATAGTGGTGAATAGAAATACAAACGATCCAGATGGTAAGTTTCCAAATAGAACCTAAAATCCATAACTTTAGACCCCAAAAGAGCTTAAAACTTGGTAACTCATGAATTTCAAAAATTAACATAAAAAAAGTAAAAAAGAAAATATGACAGGTTACTTTCTCTAGTTTTTTTAAAAGAAAATAGATGTGATCTAACCCAACGACACATGTGCTAATTGGTTCTTGTTTGTACCAAGTACACACTCACAACTCAATAGTATCATGTAAACCATAAATAGTTAAGATAAAATTGTGATAATTTTTTTATAGCATAGATTAGTGTCATGGTTGAACCATTTTTATTCTAGTCAAGTCTACTAGGTGTGACCAAGTTTACTTGTTTTTCATTAAAATGTACCTAAAAGTTATTAAAAGTTAATAGATATACCAAAAATTTATTAAACATACCTAAAACATAATTCAATTTAGACATAGAATGAAGTTAGAGTCACTAACCAAAGAATAAAACAAACAAAAAAAACAAGGATAAAAAGTTATAATCTATAGTAAGTACTATTGAGAAAGCTAAAAAGTTACCTATGTAAAATTATCTTAATCCATAACATTTTCAATCAACCTATAGTAAATTCATGAAAGAAAAAAAAATCACTAAAAAAATAGGTACAAAGAATTAAATCTGTAAATACAAAATACATGAAAGCATTGCAAGTTGATAGTAAAAGGTACCTTTTTAAGAAATTTTTGTTATTGATTTGTTACCTTGATGTATGAGAAAGTTAACTGCAAAAAAAAAAAGAAAGAGTAGAAAGAAGAAAAATTATAATAAATTTAAGACCTTTTCCCTGTATACCAAATGAAGTAATATTATATGGACATAAATATCACAAACAATATCCTCCAAAATAAAGATAACAGAAAAACGTATGCAAATGCAAGACCTATGAATCTTCTTCACAAACATGTGCATAAAAAATGCAAGTTAACAGGGAGAAAAAAATGAATGAAATTATATAAAAAAAATAGTGATGAAGAACTTATTTTGAAATTAGAAATAGAAAGACTAAGAGGAAAAGATAAAGTAGAAATAGAAAGAATAAAAGGAAAAGATACTAATTTGTCTTCCTCTTTAAGTCCAGTGAACACAAAAATAAAAAAATAAAAAACTTGAAGGGTAAATAAAGGAAAAGAGTAACAGAGAAAAGAGAAAACAGTATTCTGATAGGGCTGTTACCAGAAAAAGTAATAAGAGTCTATGTTTATTCAAGAAAAGGATTTCAGGCCTAACCCCCAATGGCTAAGCTTAGGCAGAAACTAGATACAATACCAAGAGCAATTCGAGAGGCTCTTTTCTCTCCTCAACTCACTGATTTCTCATTCTTCCCCCTCTTCTCCCTTTTCCCATGTACAAATAACCATCCCCCTAACTAACTAACTAACTAACTAATTGCTGTACATATTAGTTGGGCCCTTCAACTTGAGGCCCATTTCTATATCTTCTAGTGTACACTCTTTTAATGATTGGTCTGCTATCAATACTCCCCCCAAAGCATTCACCTTGTCCTCAAGGTGAAAAGTTAGAAATACTTGTTGTAATGATGAGATAGATTCCCAGGAATTTCCATAGTATGGAAGACCAGTCTAGTGTACTAGGACTTCTGCCTCTCCTGTAGCATTGTACCGTAATTGAAGAAGCTCCTCTGGTTGCACTTGAAGTTCCCATTCAGCGGATAAGTATGGTGGTAAAGGTTGTGGCTGTGTATCTCTCGAAACTGCCTTCTTGAGTAAGCTGATATGGAACACAGGGTGGACTTTGCTATGATCTGGAAGTTATAGCTGATATGCAACTGCCCCAATCCTTTGTAAAATCTTGTAAGGCCCATAAAAACGAGGAGATAGTTTTTCGTTTCTTTTCTTGGCGAGAGACCTCAACCGATAAGGCTGAATCTTAAGGTAGACCCAATCTCCTTCTTGAAATGTCACCTCTCTCCTTTTTTTATCTGCTTGCTGTTTCATCCTGTACTGGGCCTTCTCCAAGTTGTGCTTCAGTCGGTCCAGCATCATGTCCAGCGGTTGTAGAAGTCCAGCTGGAGCCAATGTTTGGTATTTGTTTTTCTGGCAGATGTCACACTGCTCAATAAATTGTTGGATGTCATGCTTCATGCCCTCCCAAAATACTATTGTAGCTAGCTTTTTGTATGTACGAAACAAACTTGAATGGCCTCCCATAGAAGAAGAATGAAATTCTGCCAATAAATGAGGGATTCTTGAAGAGTGTTTAGATAGGACCAGTCTGTCTTTATAGAACAACTTCCCTTTAACCAAGACATACCCAGTATGGGATAAGGGGTCGGCTAACAAATCTCCCATTATTTTCTGTAATTTCTGGTCCTGCATCAATTCGTCCTCCCAATCAGCGAAATGTTTACAAATGACTTGGGAAATGGCAGCATATTGCATCTGTCTTGATAGGGCATCTGCTACTTGATTGGTGTTTCCTGGTTTATATTTTATCTCGAATTCAATTCCTAGGAGTTTTGAAGTCCATTTGAACTGCTCCTCATTTAGAATCCTTTGTTCAGTTAAAAATTTCAAGCTTTTCTGGTCAGTGAGGATGACAAAATGTCTCCCCATAAGGTAATGCCTCCACTTTTGCACCGCCATCACAATAGCCATAAGTTCCCGCTCATATACTGATTTTAATTGAGTCCTATTTGAGAGTGTTTGGCTAAGAAATGCTATTGGTCTACCTTCTTGAGACAAAACTACTCCCAAGCCTTTACTAGATGCATCTGTTTCCACCATGAATTTCTTAGAAAAATATGGGATAGCTAGTACAGGCAAATATGTCATCTTATTTCTTAAATGCTCAAAAGCCTGTTGAGCTTCATTGGACCAACAAAATTTATCCCCTTTAAGAAATTCAGTTAAGGGTTTGATCAGCTTCCCATAATCTCTCATAAACCTTCTGTAATATCCTGTTAGACCTAGGAATCCTCTTAATCCCTTGAGATCTCTTGGAACAGGCCACCTTTGAACTGCCTCTATTTTCTTTGGATCTGCCTCTACTCCTTTAGCAGATACGATATGCCCAAGATACTCCACTTTTGAAACTCCAAACAAACATTTCTTTTTGTTTACAAATAATTAATTTTCTCATAAAGTCTCCAGCACCTTCTTTAAATGTATCAAATGACTTTCTTCATCCTTGCTGTAGACTAGTATATCATCAAAGAAAACTAGCACAAATTCTCTTAAGAAGAGATTTAAAACCGTGTTCATCAAAGATTGGAATGTAGAAGGAGCATTCGTAAGGTCGAAGGGCATCACTAAAAATTCATAGTGGCCTTCATGAGTTTTGAATGTTGTTTTCTTCACATCTTCCACCTTTATGCAAATTTGATGATATCCAAACCTCAAATCCAACTTGGAAAACCAAACAGCGGCAGCCAGTTCATCTAATAATTCATCAATGATGGGGATAGGAAACTTATCGAGGATAGTGACTTTGTTCAAGGCTCGATAATCCACACAAAACCGCCAACTACCATCTTTCTTTCTTACCAAGATAATGGGGCTGCAATAAGGACTGACGCTAGGTCTGATTATCCTAGATTGGAGAATTTCCTTCACCATTTTTTCTATTTCTGATTTCTGGTAGTGGGGGTAGCGATAAGGTCTTACGTTAGGTATTGTTTCCCTCTCTTTTAAGGTTATTGCATGATCTTGTTCCCTGAGAGGGGGTAACCCTTATGGTTGCTGAAAAACATCCTTGAATCCAGTCAATAGCTCCTGAATTGCTTTTGATATTTGTTCTGTTGGTTCCTCAGGTATTCTACAGTCCATCAGAAAGTATTCCTTCTCTCCCTTCCCCCTTTCATCAAAGATTTTTATGGAAGCCATTGACATAGAAAGGGTTGGATCTCCTGTAATTACATATTCTTTCCCTTCTTTCTTGATCTTCAAGATGAAATCTTTAAAGTTTGCCTTGATCTCACCAAGTTCCTCAAGCCATTCCAATCCAAGAACCAAATCCACCCCATCTAAAGGGAACAAGTAGAAATCTTGCTGTATCTCCAGCCCTTGGATCATCACCTTCAATGCTCTACACACCCCTTGCGTTCTCAAGGTATAGCCATCCCCCACCTTGACTATGTACTGTGGTGTATTATGTATTTCAAGTCCAAACTCCTTTACCAATGTTTCTGACACAAAATTATGAGAGGCTCCACTATCTATAAGGATGGTAGCCTTTTTGTCTTGTATGCTTCCCCACAGTTTAAGTGATCTCTTAGAAGTCAATCCTGCCATGAAGTGGAAATGCAATTGTGCTGATCCTTCTTTTTCCTCATCCCCTTGCTCCATGATATCGTCATCCTTTTCAATTGCATCATCTAATATCATCACCTTGAATTGCTTATTTTTGCATACATGTTCAGGGGTAAATTTCTCCTCACAAGTAAAACATAAGCCTTTCCTTCTTCTCTCTCTATATTCAACATCTAGCAGCATTCTTACCCCTTTGTATTTGTTATTAATCTCAGTGATTTTTGCAGGTTTACCACTGAAATTCCCCACTCCTGAGTTTCTTACAAAACTCCCTTCTGATGTGTTGTTGATTTTTCTTCCGTTGTTTATTGTAGTTGTCCCAAGTTTCCAGGTACTCCTTACCTATGATGATTTCGCTGGTCGGATGTTCAATTGTTCCCCTTTTAATTCCAGCAGTAATTCTTCTTACAATCGTGCCATCCTCATTACTTCTTGGACCGAATGGGGTCTGTGTATCCTCACTGCTTTCTCTAAGGAACTTTTAAGTCCACCTAGGAATATACTCACAGCCATGGAGTCTTCTACCCCTGCTCTTGCTAACAATTCATCAAAAGACTCCAAATAATCCTCCAAACTGCCTATTTGCTTCAGTTTTGTTAATTCCGATAATGGATCATCATAATACCCATCATCAAACCTGCAACCTGCATCAAAGAGTATTTCCCTTCATTTGATATTTTCTCGATTCTTGTTTGCTATGTAATGTCTCTGCCACGAAAAAGCCCGTCCTTCCATACTCATCAACAATAGTTTAGCCCGCTGCCCCTCTGGAATAGATGCTAGAGTAAAAAATTGCTCACATTTAGCTCGCCATTCTCTGTACCCAGTACCATCAAAACAGGGGAACGTCATTTTGGATCTTTCATTCTCCCATCTTTCCTCAAAGGCAGCTTCTTCCTCCTTCTTGGAACTTAATCTTTTTGCTTTGGTTTCCCTCCCTATTTGATTTTCTTGATTTTCTTGCATTTCTTGTATCAACCTTCGCAAAGATTTGATCGCAGATAAATTCTCCAAAAGTGATGTCTCTACCTGTCGTTGCTGGTTTTCCATCTCCCGACGTTGATTATCTACCTGTTGTTGCAGTGCTCCTAACTGCATTTCCAGCTCTCGATTAGCGACCCCCATCTTCAAATGAAAGCACAACTCCCACGAAAAGAGCTTTGATACCAGTTGATAGGGCTGTTACCAGAAAAAGTAATAAAAGTCTATGTTTATTCAAGAAAAGGATTTCAGGCGTAACCCCCAATGGCTAAGCTTAGGCAGAAACTAGATACAATACCAAGAGTAATTCGAGAGGCTCCCTTCTCTCCTTAACTCACTAATTTCTCATTCCTCCCCCTCTTCTCCCTTTTCCCATGTACAAATAACCATCCCCTAACTAACTAACTAACTAACTAACTACTGTACATATTAGTTGGGCCCTTCAACTTGAGGCCCATTTCTATATCTTCTAGTGTACACTCTTTTAATGATTGGTTTGCTATCATATTCCTACATACAACAAAGTAGGTACTATCTATGTAAAATTACCTTAATCTACAATATTTCCAATCAACCACAACAAATTCTTGAAAGAGAGAAAAAAACAAAAAAGGGTATTAAAACAATTAAACAATAGAAAATAGAATACATGAAAATATTGCAAGTTGATACCAAAAGGTTGTACCTTTTTAAGAAAGTGTTGTTATTGGCTGTTAACTTGTTAGCTTAACTTGTTGCCTTCATAGCTACCTAAGAAAGTGAATTATGAAAAAATATGAAAAAACATATAAGGAAAAGAAAGAAAAGTATAATAAAATTTAAGACATTTTCCTCACATACGAAGTGAAGTAATATTATATAAATATAAATATCATAAACAATATCTTCCAAAGCATATATAATAGAAAAAAAACCTATGTAAGGCCTATGAGACTTTTTCACAAACATGTCAAGTGCATAGAAAATACATAATGAAATTATTATATAAAAAAATAGTGGTGGAGAACTTATCTACAAAGTTAGAACGAACAAAAGATACATGGACACTGCAGCAGTAAAGGAAAGAAAAATACACTTCTTATTTCTTTTCAAATCTTCAAGTTCAGACAATATTTTTGACATGCTTGTGACGAGACAAATTAGATACATTTGAAGGAAAAACGAAGAAAAATCATTAGCAAATAGAACCTAAAAATAGAACCATCAAATAAATGGTAAAGGAAAAAAAAAGAGAGGAAAGGATAAGACAAAAAGATCCTAATACCTTTGTCTTCCTTCCTCTTTACGTCCGAAAAAGATAGAAAGTGGTAGAAATCATATGAACAGTGAGTACAAAATTCTTGAAAAAGATACTTCTTGTTTCTCTTCAAGTTCAAAGAATACTTCCAACACATCTATGGTTAGACAAATTAGATAGATTTGAAGGAAAAAAGAAGAAAAATTATCGGCAAATATAACCTAAAAATAGAACCATTAAACAGTTGATAAACGAAGATGATTGAGAAATGGAATGTGAAGAAAGTAACAAAGAGAACAATACCTGCGCCCATTAATCTCAATCAAAGATAAAGAAAGACAAAGAGCGGAGAGCAGAGAGGAGAGACAGCAAAAAGCGAAGATAGCAGAGAGCAGAGAACAGAAAGAATAGAAACAAACCCTAACGTTGAGTTGTTTCGTTTATTTCACAAATCAAAATACCCATACTTAACGTGAAGGACAGAAACTTCTACTTTATATTATAAAAAATTTATCATAAATTATTTTATTTTATTTATTTTTTAAATAATTAAATTTTATTATTTTAATTATTAAGTAAATTAATTTTATTATATAAATATGTTTAAAAATTTAAATATATTTTTGAATTTTTTAAAATTTTAATTTTAATTTTTTATTGTTAATATATAAATATTAATATATGCACGTATAAACGTAAATTAGTAAAGATTAAAATTAGTTTATTTTAAAAAATATCATAATCAAATATTTAAAAAATGAAAACTAAAAATATGTTTAACTTAAAAAAAGTTTAATATTTTGTGATATTATTTTATTTTAAGTGATAATTTATTTTACTGACAGAAGTTGAAGAATAATGCAGCACAGCATAGTTTTTGCCATTGAAATTCTATATAAAATAAAAAAGGTTCTGCTTTCTTCATCTTTCCTCTTTCTTTTGCCCTCTAAACACAGAAATGGAAGCATCATGGCCCATAATTGCATGTGCAATTCTATATTTGCTCTCATATGGACATGGAAAGTGCTGAATTGGTTATGGCTGAGGCCGAAGAGGTTAGAGAGGCTCCTAAGAGAACAAGCCTTCATGGCAATCCAAACAGGTTTTTGTTTGGGGACTCAAATGACTTTATCAAGGCGAGTAAGGAAGCCATATCCAAAACCTATGAATCTTTCCAATGACATAGTGCCACGTGTCTCTCCCTATCTCCATCAAAGTCTCAACAAATTTGGTATGCTTATGATTCCACTCTTCCTTTTGTAGCTGCCATCTATTTTTCTTTTCTCAACACGCTATAGTTTTCTGTGGTTAATTTATACCCTTTTTTTTTTTATTCATGTTCTTATATTTTTTTTAGGTAACACATATTTGTCCCTTTTCTAACTTTTATAGATACTGACTCTGTTTTGCAGTCCCTTGTGCAGTATGTTGTGTTTGTTTAGTTTATGCACAAAATCATCAAGGATTCGTATGTGTTGTGTCTGTGCTGCTAATATTCACTTTAATTTAAGTTACTCCTTTAATAGCTACGATTGTTAATAATAGAAATTTAGATAGATTTAAGAGTGAAAATATAAGACTAGTTTGACTGAATTATTTAATAAAAGAAAATATGAAAAATGTTATTTAGACAAAATTAGTAATAGACATGCGTCAAAGATCAGTGTCCTTATGCTAATAAAATATATTTTGATCTAGTTTTATTCATATATATATATATATATATATATTCTGGCCTAGATGTATTAAAGCACCTATAAACACATCTTACTGGACTGGTAATCTATTCTTCTGTGACAATATATAAACGGCAGAGGGTGATGAACTGAGTTGAGTAAACCCCTATTGGTCATTCATTGTTGTCATGTATTGAGATATGCACATAGCGGCACGTTTTTCTGTTTTTGCATATTGTTGTGGCATTTCCTGATATAGCCCATGAAAAATTACAGAATGAGGCAACCCCTAAACCTGATGGATATCCTTCCAAAGAGTAGAAAAGGGTGCTCAATTGTTACAATATTGGCACCACTATATTGGTTATTGTAGTTGTAGGTTTTCAATTTGGGTGCTGCCTTCACATTCCTTATTTCTTCCAAATTCTCAAAATCCTCTTCATGTTTTTTTGTTGGAAAAAGTAACTGAGGAGAGTCATGAATATGGTAGCATGTTTGGACAAAATAAGATCCTATATCTCATATTAGCCAAAATCCATCTTAATTTATTGACTAATTCCTTTGGCAAGATTGGCATTTGTTGTTGGTCCATCAAACATAGACATTAGTCATTGGCAATGCCCTGTCTTCATAATGGGATTGGCAATCATGCTTGCTGATTGATTCTCAACATTGGGTGGGAAAAATAATATTGGACCCTTTTTCTCTTATCTATTTTCCTAAAAGTACTTTGCCACTCATTTCAGTATGCTACTTGACTGTGCATCTTAATAAAATCATTTTTTTGAACAATGCTATCGGGTACCATAATTCTCCCATTGTGATTTTTGAATTGATAATAACCGTATTTTGTAATTCATCTCAAATTAACACATACAAAGCTTCCTTCTGTCATCAAATCCTTTTTTGTTTTTCTTTTATTGTTTATCTTTGGTTTAAGCTCTGTTATTAAGTTTCTCATGGTATGCAGGCAAGAATTCTTTCATCTGGTTGGGACCAACGCCAAGGGTGATTCTCTTTGATCCAGAGCTAATCAAAGGTGTATTAAATTTACTAGCTGCAGGTTTTTCAAGCTATGGGGGAGAAAAATGGAGCAAGCATAGAAAGATAATCAACCCTGCATTCAATTTAGAAAAATTGAAGGTTGGTTACCCTTTGCTAGATATATCTCTTGTATAATAATCAACTTATGCGATATTTAAAAACATATTAACAAACATATGTTTGTTTGTTTCCTTCTACATTTACATGGAAAAGAATACTCTCTCCTCAAACGAAACACATGTTTCACTTTCAGCATAGGTTTGCTTTATAAGCAACATGATCTAAAGTTTGAATGTTTTTATACATAATTTAACATCGGGAATTTCAAGTCCTTATTACTTCCTCATTACACTGCAGATTATGTTACCGACATTCTTCAGAAGTTGCAATGATCTGATTACCAAATGAGAGGGAATGTTGTCATCAGATGGATGTGTGAAATGGATGTATGGCCTTTCCTTCAGAATTTGGCTAGTGATGTTATCTCTCGAGCATTGTTTGGAAGTAGCTATGAGGAAGGAATAAGAATATTTCAACTTCAAAGAGAGCAAATGGAACTTGCACTGAAAGTTATTTTCAACATTTACAGTCCTGGATGGAGGTAAGACTAATATGTAATTATTTGACGTCTAAACTCTAAAGTAAAATCAAGCTTATTAAATGAGTTTTATTTCACCACACACTAACATTACTGTATATTTCATACAAGAACCAACATAAGCAAATTATATGCAGTCTGTCTCAAATACAACTGGAATAGAAGAAAATTTCATTCAGGATAAACTATTAGCTAGTAACCATTTATATTTCAACTTTACGTAGAATGACATGAGAACCATGTTGGGGCTGAAGAGTAAATACTGTAGTTGGAGCATGAGTATAGGTGGGAGAAAGTTCAAATGAGAAATGTCGTAAAATCAATGACAAAGCAATCTTTGCCTCCAATAAGGAAAAGCTTTGGCCAATGCATATTCTAGGACCCCACCCAAATGGAAAAAATGAAACTTTGCCATTTGTTGCTTTTAAAACTCCTTCAGAAAATCTCTCAGGATTAAACTCTTTAGCATCATCTCCCCAAAGTTCACAATCATGATGAACCATAATTATTGGTAAGGAAACTTGCACTCCTGCAGGTAATGATAGGTTTCCTAGTTTCACATCTTTGTGAACACTTCGAATTAGCCCAGTAGCTGGTGGGTATAACCTAAAAACCTCGTATAAAATCATGGTAACCTGTCACAAAAATAAAATATTTATGCTCATAGTAAATATCAAGGTCATATTAATAATATGATATTATTAATAGAACAAATTATATTCCCATTCATTCAATATTTTTTCTTATTTGATCATACATAAATTTTTTTTAATTAATTTATATAATAATATATGTATATAATATTACATATTATTACAAGTATAGAAGTTAAAATAGTATAAAATGTTAAATAAAATTTTAATAATCTTTAAAAAATATGAATATTTATAATATTTAATATCAAGATAACTATAATACATAACACTTACAATCTTAAGGCGACTTAACCCATCAAAATCTAGTTTTTGTTTGCCAAAGACTCGCAAAACTTCATCCCTTGCACGTGCTTGCCAATCAGGATACCTACTCAGCAACACCATTGTCCAAGCAAGCAAAGCTGAAGTGGTTTCTTGCCCTGCAAAGTAGAATAGCTTGCATTCCTCTATTACATCTTCAAGGCTCATTCCAACATTCTTCCTGTTTCCGGATTTTTCAATTTCTTTGTGATTTGACTCCAAAAGTATACCTAACAAATCATCCATAGTAGCTTCACCCTCCTTTAGTGCTTTCTCTCTTTTGTTAATTATACCCTTAAGTAAAGCTTTTATTTCTCTATCAATTTCCTTCATTCTCCTATTGATAGGTGTAGGTAGAAATCTGCAGGTAAGCATAATCAGTGTCCTGCTCTTTCAAAATCAACTAGCCTTCTAGTAATGTTTCTATCAACATTAAACATAGTTTGATTTTCGATCAATATAAATTTTACTATTAATTGGGAGTTGCAATTGAGAAATTACATCTAATCTTCACATCACAGCATCTGGTATAATGCATAGATTTTTAATGATGAATGCTACTTGCTAATAGCTTCTATTTTTAACAAAGTTTTTTACTACCTAAGTTGCAATTGATATAGATACCACATATACATATTACAATTTCAGTAAATTATTTGTTGGATAAAACAATTATCTTTTATTTTCAATGAAAAATATTATTTGCAGAGACTAGTAATTTATATCCATACATACTTTCCATTCACATACACCTGATGATGATTATTTGATTTTTAAAAAAAATTAAAAAATTTATAATCGTTAAATTTAAAATATATACATAAATTACTATAAAAATGTACAAATATCAGTTCTCTATTAGTTTTTCAAACGCTTGGATGTACATATTGATCTTACCTCCATCCAGGGATGTTAACATTCGCTGCAACTTTTGTTGCAAGTTCAGCTTGCTCTTTTTGAAGTTGAAATATCCTTCTTCCTTCTTCATAACTACTTCCAAATGCTGTTCGAGCAATAATATCACATGACAAATTTTGAAGGAAAGGCCATATATCCATTTCACACGATTCATCTGAAGACAAAATTTCCTCCCACTTGCTAATCAGATCATTGCAACTTTTGAAGAATATTGGTAACATATTCTGTGGTTTAACAATGAAATAACAAGGAGTTCAAATACGCCATGCCAAACTAAGCATATAAACAGTTAGATTTACATCATATTACTTATTTCACTTGCAATAGTATATATGCTGCAAAGATTGAGTAATTATCTCAAGTTTTTTTCTGTACCAAGTAATTTTCTTAAGAGAATGAATTTGTAGGGAGAGTAATTTGTTTTGATCTTTATATATTTATAAAATTTTAAAAATAATCTCCCTTACTTCTTTGTGATGATATAACATATATCTAATCATATTATGTCAGTAATTATTCTAATATAACAGGTAATGTAACAGCTTTGAATCATTTCTATGTCATTAGCAAATAATAACAAATGTTATTTAAATAAAATAAAATTTAGTATACCTAAACCAACATCTTTTAAATTACTAAAATTAAATTTAGTCATATTTATAAGTTTTAAAAATAAATTTATTCTATGCAAAGCAAACTCAAAATCCAAAGTTCCTATTGTTTATCTAACATGTTTTTGCAGATGTACAAGTGAAAGCCATTAGAATTAATCTAATCTTTACAGGTTGAAATGGTTTGTATGAAATTTTAAATTCAAACTTCATATAGCTAAACAAATAAAAGGTTTATATTTAGTAATGAGAAACTAACCTTCAATTTTTCTAAATTGAATGCAGGGTTAATTATTCTTCTGTGTTTATTCCACTTTTCTCCTTCATGGTTTACAAGACCAGAAACTACTAACAGGACAAGAGGATTCGTTTCTGGCTTTCGGAAGTCATTCATCTTATTAAGTACCTCTTTAATTAGTTCAGGATCTGTGATGGTTACCCTTGGTTTTGGTCCAAACCAAATAAAAGAATTCTTACCTACATATCACCAACAACATAATTTATCACAAGGCTTAAAATTTAAAGATAAATAAGAAAAATAAAATATATAAATTGAAAAAAATGGGAAACTTCATGTGTTATTTAATTTCATAAGAATTGCAAACCAAGGAGATCATTGTGTTGGATAGTATTTTTTTCTATTTCATTTTATCTTATATTGTTTTTAAAAAATATTTTTAATTGTTAATTTAGAAATTTTAAATAATTTTTTTATTATTTTTTCTTAATTTTCTTATTTTATACAAGAACATAAATTATAAAAAAAATCCATAAAAAGAAAAAAATAATAAAAATTACATAATAATTTTAATATAAAAGAAGGCATTAATAAACTTTTTAAATTTGTATAAAATAATTTAAATATCAAATTAAAATAGAATGGAGATAAGATGCAGTGAGTTAAGCCAAATTAGGAGACTTCTCTCTCTTTCGATTATCATTAGAACAATTCTGATTTTTTTTATTTCTATAATTTTTCATGTATTAAACAAAAATGTTAAATATTTTATAAAATTTAAGAATAATTAATGCATAAATTTCTTTATTTAATATTTATTTCATAAAATAGTAAAAGAATAAGTAACAAAATAAGTAAAACAAGTGCAGGGAAAGCAAGGAGGAAAATAAAAGACAAATGCAAATAAGAAGTATAGAGAGGCAAGGGATACCATATTTGTTAACACTCTGTTGGACAAAGGAAAAGACACGGGGAACTATATCATGAGAGAGATTCATGGGTTTGGACATAACTTCCTTTCGTATCTGTAGAATTTCCTTAAAGTCCCCAAACAAAAGCTTGTATGGATTTCCTTGAAGACCTTGCTCTCTCAAGAGCCTCTCTAGCTTCTTGGGCCTTAGCCATAACCAATTCAACACTCTCCATCCCCATATCAGAACAAGGATCACTATGATAATTATGATTACAGTTCTGCCCCATGATGCTTCCATTTCTCTGCTTTTAGTGGAGGCAAATGAAACAGAAGAAGTTGATCAAACCAGAGGTTTCACACAATTTGGCTGGCAAGAACTGGTGGTAAGTATCACTCTCCAATTTATCCTTTTTTTTTTTTTATGATTTTAGTGGACATGATTGCTAACCTTTTATTTGGATAAAAAAGAAAGAAAGAAAAAAATTTAATTTTAAATTAAAAATTAAAAATATATTTTTATTTTTAATTTTTTTTTAATTTTTCATCTGGACATAACCTGATTCATCATAAATATTCATATTTTCATCTTATTTTATATCATATTATTATTTTTTTCATTTCTCAACGTATATATACATCTCATAATAAATATTCATATTTATTTAATAATTTTTATATTTTTCGTTTATTAATTTTTTTATTTCTCGGCGTGCATATACGTCTCATGACTATATATAGTCATCACTTTTCTTCTGTTCAAGAGTCCATAAAATTCAGAAGTTTGTAATCTTTACGCCGAGTGGACGTTGAAAAATGGGTTTTTTTATTATATATATATATATTTAGTATTTATTGATATTATATGTCAAATTTTAATATTTACATTAGTTTAATAATTATTTACAAAAATACAAAATTTATTAATTTAACCGTTAAATTATGTTATAATATCTTTATAATTATTTATATTAAATTTTAAAAAATTTAATATTTATAATATGTTATTCAATTATTAATATTTATATATATTTAAATAATATATTAATCGTTAAAATAAAGTAATACAATGAAATATCTATTTATTTTTATTTTTTATAAAATTTTATATATGTAATCTACTTGATAAAAATTTTTAAATTAAAAGTTAGATTGATAAATTTTATATTCTATGTAAAATTATTAAATTAATATAAATGTTAAAATTTAACATATAATACTGGTATATCTTATTCTTTTATATATATATAATACTTTTTTCGACCATAAATAAGTTAAAATAATTTTTTAAATTTATTTTCAAGTTGGAAATTTTTACTTTTAATTTGTTAAAAACTATATATGTTTTTTTTAATTTTATAAAAAATTATGTTATTATTATTTTATATTAAAAATAAAAATAATATTTTATAAAATTAGATACTATCAAAAGATTTTAAAAATTTTATTAAAATAATTAATTTACACAATTTTAAAGATTAAATTTAACAGGTTAAATTTTAGTCATTTGTTAGCGTATTTTTTTACGATTTATTTTGTAGACATTATATAATAACTATAAATTCTTTTAAATCACTTGAATAGATGTCAATTCATTTAAAAGTGTAGATTTAGGTTGATGTTACTACAGGAGAATTATGAGGCTTACCTTCGAAAATATAATGCTAAACTGAGCTCCATCATGTAACTTCTCATCATTCATACCATAATTTTGTTTGATAATAGCTGTTCTTATTTTTTTGGAGATTGATTATTCTTCATTCTTCATGTTAACATCCATTCATGCATCTAGCGAGGGTAATTTGCATCAAGGGTTCACTAGAAGACTCAATTTTCATACCAAATCAATGATCATTTCAACATTAAGATGGTGCTTTCCATGTTTTAGGTCTACTAGGAAAGAACTTTATGCATGAGAAAATGATAAATAAGAGAGCAAAACATTTGTTTCAAGTAGTAGTTTACATAGAAATAGTATGTTATAATACAACATAAACAACACATAAGTTCTTTGACCATTACAGAGAACCATTATGAAAAAATTTATAATATGCAATGTACGTACATAATTATTCTATCATTCTCTTTAAAAACTTATATGGTGACAGACTTAAGATAAGATTGAGATCTACTATGCCTCATCTTATGACAATCCTCACTAATATGAAATTAGTCATTCCTATAGTATACGCATTTATGTGGGCCCAAATCATCATCATAATTTTATAAACATAATGGAGGATACTAGAACCCAGTTTTTAGAATAGTGCACCCTCAGCAGCATTCACATTATCATTTTACATTTCTCAACAAGAGAAATCAAAATTTATCAATCAGTAATGATAATCGTCAAGGTTTCGTCGATGTGGGTAAGTTTAATTAGAGCAGTCTCGATTATAAGGATCAATCTTAGACCACTAGTGAGACTCTAACCTAGCTCATGTAGCTCATATATAGGCTTAGAAATTCCTATTTTTCATGAACCATGTTTATTTCCATATAAGTTGATCTCTAAATTTTTTAGTTCCTTTCCATAGAAGGGCTTGTAGACAATCACCTATATTGAAGATCTTCAAAAAAATAATATTTTTATACATATGATGCATGTTAATCACATTGTCTTATATTTCATTGTCATCTCAATTGATGTCTCACATTCTTCTCAAAATCAAGATTTTATAGTCTTCCTCCATTCAACATATATATAAACTTCGCTTAGGAGTAATTTAAATTCAAAACCTCCAGAATACTACATGAGATTCTAGACCACGAGTCATTTACTTGTTTCATCCAAAAACAATTCACAAGTATTAAATACTTAAGATATTTTACTCCCCAAATCAAAACACAATCAACATTTTAATTAAAAAGATACTTAACTATTAGGTCTATCTTCCTGCATGATTGTTTAATTATGTATAATTAAATTTAGATCAACCCTCTCAATGTTTCTCATCTATTTAGCGTTAATTCATTCAAATTTTAACGCCAACACTTAATTTAAATTTTTCTACTTTTGAAAATATCCTCTAAAGAGGTAATTTATTTTAAAATGCATTTAAAAAACATCTAAGGATAGTTGAGACTACGTCATTTGAATAGTACCGTTTCATCTGATCATATTGTCTAATCTACAGTTTCATCTAAAGTAGTCTTATCTTATCTAAAGTAGACTCGTTTAATTTGAAAAGTCCGTATCTAATATGAAGCATTCATGTGAAGTTAGTAACAACCTTCTTTAATTTAAACCAGCATTCTCTAGAAATTTTTCTAATATCAACTCGTCTTCAGAACTTGTATATAGAAACTTGTTTGAAATGATATATGAAAATATTTAATTTCAAAATTATTATTTTAACATCTAAGAACATTAACTACTCATAATTTATATAGTGAAATGTTTATAACCTTAGAAAGTTTTAAATTTTAAGAATAACATAAATTTTAAGTTTTAAACACAATCAACATTAACTACTCTATTATTTCAATATATGCACCCTCTGTCTTAAGAAAACGGTTAAGACTAGGTAGAGCTCGTAAGGCTCTGATACCACTGCTAGCCGAGAGCTCCTCCATTATCATATCAATACACCCAATTTCGTCTTTACTGGTTTCGCTTTCGTCCCCATGACTACTTTTCGTCCCAGTACTTGACTACTTTCGAATGCATAATATAACAACAAAGGAGTTCGTAAGACGCGGATCAAAACTTTTACAAACCCGTTCTGATATGCAGGATCCTCCTAAGAGGCAAGCATAGAGCATACTTAGGTTAAGATCAGAGTATGATATATTGCCATAATAGGACTTTCAGATCGAGAGAGAGAAAGATAGAAAGACTTAGCTACTCATGATAGAGATAACACACAAAGGTTTATTTCTTAAATCTTTGACTTCCTTACTTACAACTGAAGAGAAATGCCTCTTATATAGGCATCAAAAGCTTTTCTAATGGTTACCGGATAGGAACCGGGAATCCAGACACACTTATCCTAACTCAAACAACTTTAAGTAAAGCAAGCATTATAGAGATGCTCTGTCTGCTGTAAGAGAATCTTTTGCTTTAGACAAACAACTTTTAATAAAGTGCCTTTAGAGTACTATTATTGAGATGCTCTGTCCTTGTTCCTAGTCAAAATGCACTCATGGCTAGGAGACATATTCATTGCGTGATATTCCTGCTCATCTACTTCTTCTTTCAATAGGATTTGGTCTAATTTTGTCTCGATCTCATATGGATCTTGGGCGTCTTGCCATAAGATACTTGCTGAATTCTTCATATTGATCTGCTCAGCCATCTTGGGAACATTTGCCTTTGTTGTCCCTTCATGCCGATGCTCTTCAGATATTTCCCATTCTGGAAAGCACATCACCTGGGGACTTTTGACATTTAGACAAGAATTTTCTGTGTTTTTGCTGCTGAGCTTATAATTATTTAATTCGAATAAGTAAAGAGCCAACTCTTCTTGGTACCTAGGGGCTTCCTTATTCTGGGAAAATAATTTTAACTCAGGTATAGTCATATAGAAAGCAGCATTGTCTTGGGAATAGATATGGCCGGTGAGGGGGTGTTTGAAATATGGTCGATGGAGTATCACTACCGATACGAATTTGTTGCACTGTTCTGTGTCAAGTTTCCAGATATTGTAAGGGTAGAGATCTTGCTTTAAATGTTTTATCCAATCTTGAATTGGACAGAACCATTTAAGACATTTCCACAGCAAAGTCCTTTTGTTTGCTTTATCTTCTAAATAATCAATCATCTTAAAAGTTGGAAAGATAATTGAATATTTGTAAAGGACTGTCACACACCAGAGGTACCATTGGTCCATTTCAGTGAATGGGTGATTATCCATTAACATGGGATAAATGTTGAGGTACGGTGCCTGGGGATTAAACCATGTTGGTTCTGGAGTAACCTTCTTCTCTTGAAGCAAACTGGCTAGGTAGTGAAACATGTGGGACCTAGCGAACTGTTTTATATTTTCTGGGCTGAGTGTTTGCAGAGTTTTTATCTCAGGTGGAAAGTTTTCTGTTTCTGGTGATGGGTTGGCAGGACTTGATGAAGATGCTTCTGGCATCATCATTATGATCGGACATTCATGGAAACTGGAAATTAGGGTTGCTGGTTTTGGCCTGGATAAATAATCGGGAATTAGGTTCTGATTTCCTTTTATGTGCTTGACATTAAAGTTATATCTGGAGAACCATTCCTTAAGTCTAAGGATTTGTGGATTGGGAGGAACCCAATTCTTAAAATTCAACATTCCAGGGAATGAGGAATTGTCAAGTTGGACTTCGAAAGAATAAGCTCTAAGATGGAAGTCGAACTTCTGTATTCCATATTTCACGGCCAAAGTTTCTTTGAAGGTGGTGTGATACTGGTGTTCTGATGGCTTGAATTGACCAGTAGCATGTCCACAGTAATGTTTTTCACCTTTGATTTCTTCTATGAGGACAGCTCCCCAGTGATAGTCGCTGGCATCCGTCTGTAAGATTCGTTTTCCTTCTCCGGGAATCTTCAGAGGTGGAGGGTTTTTTTCTGCCTCTTTTAACTTCCTTACTGCTTCGGTTTGTTCTGGGCCCCATGCTGGAGCATTTTTTCTGAGCAGTAGTGAAAGTTTTGATGTTAGCCTTGAGATGTTAGGGATGAAATCCCTGACATAATTGAGAATTCCCAAGAATTGTTGTATCTCCTTCTTTGTCATGTTTTCATCTGGGAATTCAGGGAGCCTTTCAACCAAGTGAGGTTGTGGCTGATACTTCCCTTGGGCAAACTTGGCCCCTAAGAAATCGATTTCTGTGGTGCCGATCTGAGACTTCTTTGAGGAAAGCATGATGCCGTTCTTGTTGCAGATCTCATAGAATTCATCTAATAGGGCCTTATGTTTTTCTATGGTTGGAGAGAACAAGAGTACGTCATCTATGTAGACCAGGGCTGTATCCAATATGGGCTCGAAGATTCGAGTCATGGCCTTTTGGAATAGTGATGGTGCTACCTTTAATCCGAAAGGTAGTACAGTCCACTGGTAGTGTGCATTGGGTATGCAAAATGCTGTCTTGGGCCTTTCTGAGGGTTCAAGCCCAAGTTGCCAGAAGCCCGACTTCATGTCAAATTTTGAGAAAATGTAGGTATTTCTGATATAGGAGTAAAGGGTTTTCATGTTGGGCAATGGGAACTTGTCATCTTTTAGGAAATCATTGAGAGGCCTGTAATCGATGACTAACCTTTTTTTTCCTCGGACCTTTTCTGATCTTTTTTCAACATAGAATGCCTGGCAAGCCGAATCTGATTTGGTGGGCTCAATTAACCCTTGTTTTAGCAGTTGTTGGCATTCATCATAAGCGGCTGCTCTGTCTGCCGGAGACATGCCAGGATGAACTGCTTTGGTTGGATTGATGTCTTCATTCATTTTAAATGGAAGTTTGACTTGAAAGTCAGAATTCTTCCATAATGGCTTTGGATGCCTGAACACGTCATGACTGTCTGCACATAACCTCATGATTTTATCCTGGTATTCTTCAAAATTTGGAGGTGTATCTGCTAGGTTAAAGATTTTCAGAATAGATACATATTCCTTAAAGAACCTTTTGTATTTCACCCCACTTGGAAGTATTTGCAATCGATCAGCCTTAGCATATGTATCCATACCGATCACTATGTCTTTGCCAGGAAGGTTCGTTCCTATCACTTTCGTCCATACCACACAGTTTTGGAAAAACTTGATACCAATGTTTCTTTTGGTAATAAGTTCTGTGGTAAAAGTTTGGCCATCAGCAGCCTTGAAGTGATGGAATTCTTGCTCCCATGCAGAAGAAGGGAGGATAGCTGGATTCATGAGTGTTCTCTGTGCCCCCGTATCCATGTATGCAATTACTTTGATAGGGACATCGTATTTTGAGGGTGAAATGGAAACTTCGACGTTTGGTAATGTCGGAGAAGAAGATATAGCTGATTGTTCTTCTACCTTATCAACTTCTTCAAACGTCAGGACTGGAAAATGAGGATAGTCTTCCTCATCGCTGCTTGATATTGCAAGTGCAAATGCAGTTTCTTCGTTGAACTCTTCCTGTTCGGTGTACAGGGATTCAACGTCATCGTCCTCTGCGAGTTGTAGGCTGTGGACCAGTTTAGCTGCTTTGTCTTGCTTCTCAGGGCAGTTTCTGGAGAAGTGCCCTTTCTTTCCACAGATAAAGCATCTGTCTTTCCCTCGGGTTTTCCCTTTGAACGTCTTTTTTCGGAAAAACTTCATCCTTTTTTCCTTTTTTCCCGGGGTTTTTCTTTTGAACTTCTTTGGAGATTTGCATACACAGTTCTTTTGTTTGCATCCAATTTCTAGGGAATTTTGCTTGCATGCTTTTGAGAAATATTTTTCTCCTTCAAGCATCTTTTTTAGCATTTGCTATTGTGCGCAAATCTTCTTCCTGCTTCCCATCGCGAATTGGTGAATTTGTCCAAGAGTTTTGGTGGAAAAATCTATTCCATCCTTGGTTGCACTTCTATACATCTCATCTTGGATTGGTTCTGGTAAAGAACTGATATATGTACTTTTGAGGCTGGCATCATTGAATCCGTTCAGTCTATAATAGCATTGTCCCATCCTTAAGAAATGTCTGGACAGGTCTCCAAGTTTTAATGAACAGCATTTCATGCCATAGAACTTTTGTCGATTTATCTGGTCTTCCACCTCTGCATCTCCAATGAATTCTCTGTGGATGATTGCAATAACCGCATCTGTTGATTCCAGGGAGTGGAGCTGGTCTTGGTTAACATGGCCAAGACTTTGGTACCATTCTTTTAGTATGCCGACCATCCCGGCACAGAATTCCTCGATTACTTTGTATCGGTCCAATTCTTTGACCAATTTTTTATCCATCCATGCTTTGAACTCAAGAATTCTTTTAGGCCATTGTTGCGGATCAACGTCTTCTAACGAGAAATATACTGCCTTTGATGGCGGTACTGGTGTTACCATTTCATCCGGGTGAAGCCTAGATGTAGAGGCTTCTCCTGTATGAGTTGCCATTAGCACATTGGTTATGTCCGCATATTCTTCTTCTGATTCAAAAGGATCTGAATGATTTTCTTGGATGGTTTCAGATTCTTCAGTTTCTGGAAAAGATTCTTCCCCTTCATACGAATCTTCTTCTGGATTGTTTTGGCCTTCTTCATCATACGAATCTTCTTCTGAGTTGATTTGGACTGTCATCATTGTTTCAGGTTGTTTGTCAGTCCTTCTTTGGGTCTTTTCCGGTGATATTTGTGAGACAGATTCTTCTACTCTTCTTTTTTCTGTCATGGATCTTTCACCAAAAAATGTTGATTTGTGTGGCATGACCATCGGCAAAAGCGATGGTGGCTGCTGTTGTTGAGGTCTGCTAAACATCATTGTTGGACCTATCTTCCTTGGTGGAATTTCGTAAGGAGATATGGTATCTCCTGAGAACATTTGGGTCCTTCTGAAATGTGTTTCAAATTCCTCAATCTTCTGGAGGAGTTTTTGCAGCTCATTGTTTTTTGCCACTTTTTCATGAAAGCTGGCCCTTTTTGAACTTTCTATCTCAGCTTCAAGCTGTTTAACTTGTTCTTTCAGGTCTTCGTATGCTTTCATCATCTTTTCTGAAAATCCAGTGATTCTTCCTCCAAAATTGTCTACTTTCTTTTCTATCCTCTTGAGGACAGTGTTCTGGGCAAGCGCGTTGTCTGTTTGCCAGTTCAGCACTTCTTCTGCCTGGGAAGTGGGCTTTGGGCTACCTTCAGGCGTGACCTCCGTAGGTTGCACATAAGGTCTGGTGGTCACTTTTCTGGTCTTGTGATCTCTCCTCTCGAGGGGCGGAAAGTCTTCTTCGTTCATCATGCAAGGGACTATGGATGCCTGTAGTTTATCCCTGTATGAATTTGATCGTTCCTTCGGAGGTGGCCAGGTGATGAGATTCTCATCTTCTGGTGGAGATAGACCTTTTTGCTTTTCTGCAAGCTTTAATCCCTCTTGATAGAGTGGTAAGGGCTCTTTCTTTCGCCTTATTCCTACCCATGGTCCATTTTCTGGGTTTGATCTCCTTCTGGGTGGAGGAGGAGGTTTGCAGGGCTTTGGTTTTGCCCTCCATGGACTTGTATCATCATCATCATCTGAGGAGAAGTCATCCTCATCATCTGTGTAGCCGTCTTCATCACAGCTACATCCGTCGTCACAGTTTGAGGGATCCACATCCCACAAGAAATGTCCATCTAACTTGTCTGAATATATCACTTTTCCATCTGTTTCGAATCCCCAGATAGGAATTCTTTCTTCTTTTTCTCCAAGAGTGATCATCATATTGTGGAAGATTGGGGGAGTTGTTGAACTTTCTTCCCCTGGTTTGTTGAATATAGTCTTGACGGTGCCGTCTACAGAATTTCTTCTGTAGTTGGCTTCAGTTGAGACCAGCTGTCTCTGACAAGACTTAAAGTTCTCGTAGTTGGTTATCCATTCAGTTGGAACCAATTTTTCAAGTTCCTTTCTGGAGATCTGCTTCGGGATCTGAATAATGGATGGCGCTTCATTGCTGTCAGTAGCAATTACCATCAGTGCGTTCTCCTGAAAGTCTTTGTTAGAGGGGAGATCAAAACAATGATCTTGTACCCTCCAGATAATTTGATGGCAGAGTGAGGCTGCGAAAGCCTCTTCATCCTGTTCTGCACCTACGATCTGAACTTGTACTTTGAAACGGTTGGGAAGTGTTGGGTCTGAGAGTAGTACATTAAAGTTCGGAAAGATTGTAAAAACGGCTTGACCGTTGTTGAGTGTGGTGATGCATGTCCCTAGGACAACATGCTCATAGTCACGGTATGTAGTATCAAGCAAGGTTACACGGGCAGTAATCGGGAGTCCCTTTCTACCATGGTAACTGAGGACCAATCTGATAGCACCCATGTGGAGTGCTACGTACTTCTCTCTTCTCCAAAGACTTATAAGGTCTTTGCTTATGAGAAGGTTTACGTATTGTTCTTGGGAGGTGGCTTTCAGACCACACTGATCAAATTTGTTTGTTTGGATCTGCTCCTTGATATGTAACCTAGGAGTGGATACAAGCTTCTTTGCCGCAGATAGCCAGCGGTTTCCTGATCTTTGTCTTCGATATAAATTGTAAGGGCTCATCAGGGGGGGAATAGACTGGTCTATTCTCGCTTCTTCAGGAATGTACTGGTATTCAACAAGGTTATCTATTTTGTTTCCTAGAGTCTGTTTACAGAAGTCTGGAAGAGTTATTTTGGAGTTGTGTTCAATTATCGAGGCTGAGGCTGAGGCTGAGTTTGTGTTTGGTATACTCATGGTGTGTAGGACTCTCTCTCTCTCTCTCTCTTACTTGTCTCTATTATTTCAATATATGCACCCTCTGTCTTAAGAAAACGGTTAAGACTAGGTAGAGCTCGTAAGGCTCTGATAATGGAGGAGCTCTCGGCTAGCAGTGGTATCAGAGCCTTACGAGCTCTACCTAGTCTTAACCGTTTTCTTAAGATAGAGGGTGCATATATTGAAATAATAGAGACAAGTAAGAGAGAGAGAGAGAGAGTCCTACACACCATGAGTATACCAAACACAAACTCAGCCTCAGCCTCAGCCTCGATAATTGAACACAACTCCAAAATAACTCTTCCAGACTTCTGTAAACAGACTCTAGGAAACAAAATAGATAACCTTGTTGAATACCAGTACATTCCTGAAGAAGCGAGAATAGACCAGTCTATTCCCCCCTGATGAGCCCTTACAATTTATATCGAAGACAAAGATCAGGAAACCGCTGGCTATCTGCGGCAAAGAAGCTTGTATCCACTCCTAGGTTACATATCAAGGAGCAGATCCAAACAAACAAATTTGATCAGTGTGGTCTGAAAGCCACCTCCCAAGAACAATACGTAAACCTTCTCATAAGCAAAGACCTTATAAGTCTTTGGAGAAGAGAGAAGTACGTAGCACTCCACATGGGTGCTATCAGATTGGTCCTCAGTTACCATGGTAGAAAGGGACTCCCGATTACTGCCCGTGTAACCTTGCTTGATACTACATACCGTGACTATGAGCATGTTGTCCTAGGGACATGCATCACCACACTCAACAACGGTCAAGCCGTTTTTACAATCTTTCCGAACTTTAATGTACTACTCTCAGACCCAACACTTCCCAACCGTTTCAAAGTACAAGTTCAGATCGTAGGTGCAGAACAGGATGAAGAGGCTTTCGCAGCCTCACTCTGCCATCAAATTATCTGGAGGGTACAAGATCATTGTTTTGATCTCCCCTCTAACAAAGACTTTCAGGAGAACGCACTGATGGTAATTGCTACTGACAGCAATGAAGCGCCATCCATTATTCAGATCCCGAAGCAGATCTCCAGAAAGGAACTTGAAAAATTGGTTCCAACTGAATGGATAACCAACTACGAGAACTTTAAGTCTTGTCAGAGACAGCTGGTCTCAACTGAAGCCAACTACAGAAGAAATTCTGTAGACGGCACCGTCAAGACTATATTCAACAAACCAGGGGAAGAAAGTTCAACAACTCCCCCAATCTTCCACAATATGATGATCACTCTTGGAGAAAAAGAAGAAAGAATTCCTATCTGGGGATTCGAAACAGATGGAAAAGTGATATATTCAGACAAGTTAGATGGACATTTCTTGTGGGATGTGGATCCCTCAAACTGTGACGACGGATGTAGCTGTGATGAAGACGGCTACACAGATGATGAGGATGACTTCTCCTCAGATGATGATGATGATACAAGTCCATGGAGGGCAAAACCAAAGCCCTGCAAACCTCCTCCTCCACCCAGAAGGAGATCAAACCCAGAAAATGGACCATGGGTAGGAATAAGGCGAAAGAAAGAGCCCTTACCACTCTATCAAGAGGGATTAAAGCTTGCAGAAAAGCAAAAAGGTCTATCTCCACCAGAAGATGAGAATCTCATCACCTGGCCACCTCCGAAGGAACGATCAAATTCATACAGGGATAAACTACAGGCATCCATAGTCCCTTGCATGATGAACGAAGAAGACTTTCCGCCCCTCGAGAGGAGAGATCACAAGACCAGAAAAGTGACCACCAGACCTTATGTGCAACCTACGGAGGTCACGCCTGAAGGTAGCCCAAAGCCCACTTCCCAGGCAGAAGAAGTGCTGAACTGGCAAACAGACAACGCGCTTGCCCAGAACACTGTCCTCAAGAGGATAGAAAAGAAAGTAGACAATTTTGGAGGAAGAATCACTGGATTTTCAGAAAAGATGATGAAAGCATACGAAGACCTGAAAGAACAAGTTAAACAGCTTGAAGCTGAGATAGAAAGTTCAAAAAGGGCCAGCTTTCATGAAAAAGTGGCAAAAAACAATGAGCTGCAAAAACTCCTCCAGAAGATTGAGGAATTTGAAACACATTTCAGAAGGACCCAAATGTTCTCAGGAGATACCATATCTCCTTACGAAATTCCACCAAGGAAGATAGGTCCAACAATGATGTTTAGCAGACCTCAACAACAGCAGCCACCATCGCTTTTGCCGATGGTCATGCCACACAAATCAACATTTTTTGGTGAAAGATCCATGACAGAAAAAAGAAGAGTAGAAGAATCTGTCTCACAAATATCACCGGAAAAGACCCAAAGAAGGACTAACAAACAACCTGAAACAATGATGACAGTCCAAATCAACTCAGAAGAAGATTCGTATGATGAAGAAGGCCAAAACAATCCAGAAGAAGATTCGTATGAAGGGGAAGAATCTTTTCCAGAAACTGAAGAATCTGAAACCATCCAAGAAAATCATTCAGATCCTTTTGAATCAGAAGAAGAATATGCGGACATAACCAATGTGCTAATGGCAACTCATACAGGAGAAGCCTCTACATCTAGGCTTCACCCGGATGAAATGGTAACACCAGTACCGCCATCAAAGGCAGTATATTTCTCGTTAGAAGACGTTGATCCGCAACAATGGCCTAAAAGAATTCTTGAGTTCAAAGCATGGATGGATAAAAAATTGGTCAAAGAATTGGACCGATACAAAGTAATCGAGGAATTCTGTGCCGGGATGGTCGGCATACTAAAAGAATGGTACCAAAGTCTTGGCCATGTTAACCAAGACCAGCTCCACTCCCTGGAATCAACAGATGCGGTTATTGCAATCATCCACAGAGAATTCATTGGAGATGCAGAGGTGGAAGACCAGATAAATCGACAGAAGTTCTATGGCATGAAATGCTGTTCATTAAAACTTGGAGACCTGTCCAGACATTTCTTAAGGATGGGACAATGCTATTATAGACTGAACGGATTCAATGATGCCAGCCTCAAAAGTACATATATCAGTTCTTTACCAGAACCAATCCAAGATGAGATGTATAGAAGTGCAACCAAGGATGGAATAGATTTTTCCACCAAAACTCTTGGACAAATTCACCAATTCGCGATGGGAAGCAGGAAGAAGATTTGCGCACAACAGCAAATGCTAAAAAAGATGCTTGAAGGAGAAAAAGATTTCTCAAAAGCATGCAAGCAAAATTCCCTAGAAATTGGATGCAAACAAAAGAACTGTGTATGCAAATCTCCAAAGAAGTTCAAAAGAAAAACCCCGGGAAAAAAGGAAAAAAGGATGAAGTTTTTCCGAAAAAAGACGTTCAAAGGGAAAACCCGAGGGAAAGACAGATGCTTTATCTGTGGAAAGAAAGGGCACTTCTCCAGAAACTGCCCTGAGAAGCAAGACAAAGCAGCTAAACTGGTCCACAGCCTACAGCTCGCAGAGGACGATGACGTTGAATCCCTGTACACCGAACAGGAAGAGTTCAACGAAGAAACTGCATTTGCACTTGCAATATCAAGCAGCGATGAGGAAGACTATCCTCATTTTCCAGTCCTGACGTTTGAAGAAGTTGATAAGGTAGAAGAACAATCAGCTATATCTTCTTCTCCGACATTACCAAACGTCGAAGTTTCCATTTCACCCTCAAAATACGATGTCCCTATCAAAGTAATTGCATACATGGATACGGGGGCACAGAGAACACTCATGAATCCAGCTATCCTCCCTTCTTCTGCATGGGAGCAAGAATTCCATCACTTCAAGGCTGCTGATGGCCAAACTTTTACCACAGAACTTATTACCAAAAGAAACATTGGTATCAAGTTTTTCCAAAACTGTGTGGTATGGACGAAAGTGATAGGAACGAACCTTCCTGGCAAAGACATAGTGATCGGTATGGATACATATGATAAGGCTGATCGATTGCAAATACTTCCAAGTGGGGTGAAATACAAAAGGTTCTTTAAGGAATATGTATCTATTCTGAAAATCTTTAACCTAGCAGATACACCTCCAAATTTTGAAGAATACCAGGATAAAATCATGAGGTTATGTGCAGACAGTCATGACGTGTTCAGGCATCCAAAGCCATTATGGAAGAATTCTGACTTTCAGGTCAAACTTCCATTTAAAATGAATGAAGACATCAATCCAACCAAAGCAGTTCATCCTGGCATGTCTCCGGCAGACAGAGCAGCCGCTTATGATGAATGCCAACAACTGCTAAAACAAGGGTTAATTGAGCCCACCAAATCAGATTGGGCTTGCCAGGCATTCTATGTTGAAAAAAGATCAGAAAAGGTCCGAGGAAAAAAAAGGTTAGTCATCGATTACAGGCCTCTCAATGATTTCCTAAAAGATGACAAGTTCCCATTGCCCAACATGAAAACCCTTTACTCCTATATCAGAAATGCCTACATTTTCTCAAAATTTGACATGAAGTCGGGCTTCTGGCAACTTGGGCTTGAACCCTCAGAAAGGCCCAAGACAGCATTTTGCATACCCAATGCACACTACCAGTGGACTGTACTACCTTTCGGATTAAAGGTAGCACCATCACTATTCCAAAAGGCCATGACTCGAATCTTCGAGCCCATATTGGATACAGCCCTGGTCTACATAGATGACGTACTCTTGTTCTCTCCAACCATAGAAAAACATAAGGCCCTATTAGATGAATTCTATGAGATCTGCAACAAGAACGGCATCATGCTTTCCTCAAAGAAGTCTCAGATCGGCACCACAGAAATCGATTTCTTAGGGGCCAAGTTTGCCCAAGGGAAGTATCAGCCACAACCTCACTTGGTTGAAAGGCTCCCTGAATTCCCAGATGAAAACATGACAAAGAAGGAGATACAACAATTCTTGGGAATTCTCAATTATGTCAGGGATTTCATCCCTAACATCTCAAGGCTAACATCAAAACTTTCACTACTGCTCAGAAAAAATGCTCCAGCATGGGGCCCAGAACAAACCGAAGCAGTAAGGAAGTTAAAAGAGGCAGAAAAAAACCCTCCACCTCTGAAGATTCCCGGAGAAGGAAAACGAATCTTACAGACGGATGCCAGCGACTATCACTGGGGAGCTGTCCTCATAGAAGAAATCAAAGGTGAAAAACATTACTGTGGACATGCTAGTGGTCAATTCAAGCCATCAGAACACCAGTATCACACCACCTTCAAAGAAACTTTGGCCGTGAAATATGGAATACAGAAGTTCGACTTCCATCTTAGAGCTTATTCTTTCGAAGTCCAACTTGACAATTCCTCATTCCCTGGAATGTTGAATTTTAAGAATCGGGTTCCTCCCAATCCACAAATCCTTAGACTTAAGGAATGGTTCTCCAGATATAACTTTAATGTCAAGCACATAAAAGGAAATCAGAACCTAATTCCCGATTATTTATCCAGGCCAAAACCAGCAACCCTAATTTCCAGTTTCCATGAATGTCCGATCATAATGATGATGCCAGAAGCATCTTCATCAAGTCCTGCCAACCCATCACCAGAAACAGAAAACTTTCCACCTGAGATAAAAACTCTGCAAACACTCAGCCTAAAAAATATAAAACAGTTCGCTAGGTCCCACATGTTTCACTACCTAGCCAGTTTGCTTCAAGAGAAGAAGGTTACTCCAGAACCAACATGGTTTAATCCCCAGGCACCGTACCTCAACATTTATCCCATGTTAATGGATAATCACCCATTCACTGAAATGGACCAATGGTACCTCTGGTGTGTGACAGTCCTTTACAAATATTCAATTATCTTTCCAACTTTTAAGATGATTGATTATTTAGAAGATAAAGCAAACAAAAGGACTTTGCTGTGGAAATGTCTTAAATGGTTCTGTCCAATTCAAGATTGGATAAAACATTTAAAGCAAGATCTCTACCCTTACAATATCTGGAAACTTGACACAGAACAGTGCAACAAATTCGTATCGGTAGTGATACTCCATCGACCATATTTCAAACACCCCCTCACCGGCCATATCTATTCCCAAGACAATGCTGCTTTCTATATGACTATACCTGAGTTAAAATTATTTTCCCAGAATAAGGAAGCCCCTAGGTACCAAGAAGAGTTGGCTCTTTACTTATTCGAATTAAATAATTATAAGCTCAGCAGCAAAAACAGAGAAAATTCTTGTCTAAATGTCAAAAGTCCCCAGGTGATGTGCTTCCCAGAATGGGAAATATCTGAAGAGCATCGGCATGAAGGGACAACAAAGGCAAATGTTCCCAAGATGGCTGAGCAGATCAATATGAAGAATTCAGCAAGTATCTTATGGCAAGACGCCCAAGATCCATATGAGATCGAGACAAAATTAGACCAAATCCTATTGAAAGAAGAAGCAGATGAGCAGAAATATCACGCAATGAATATGTCTCCTAGCCATGAGTGCATTTTGACTAGGAACAAGGACAGAGCATCTCAATAATAGTACTCTAAAGTCACTTTATTAAAAGTTGTTTGTCTAAAGCAAAAGATTCTCTGACAGCAGACAGAGCATCTCTATAATGCTTGCTTTACTTAAAGTTGTTTGAGTTAGGATAAGTGTGTCTGGATTCCCGGTTCCTATCCGGTAACCAGTAGAAAAGCTTTTGATGCCTATATAAGAGGCATTTCTCTTCAGTTGTAAGTAAGGAAGTCAAAGATTTAAGAAATAAACCTTTGTGTGTTATCTCTATCATGAGTAGCTAAGTCTTTCTATCTTTCTCTCTCTCGATCTTAAAGTCCTATTATGGCAATATATCATACTCTGATCTTAACCTAAGTATGCTCTATGCTTGCCTCTTAGGAGGATCCTGCATATCAGAACGGGTTTGTAAAAGTTTTGATCCGCGTCTTACGAACTCCTTTGTTGTTATATTATGCATTCGAAAGTAGTCAAGTACTGGGACGAAAAGTAGTCATGGGGACGAAAGCGAAACCAGTAAAGACGAAATTGGGTGTATTGATATGATAATGGAGGAGCTCTCGGCTAGCAGTGGTATCCGAGCCTTACGAGCTCTACCTAGTCTTAACCGTTTTCTTAAGACAGAGGGTGCATATATTGAAATAATAGAGACAAGTAAGAGAGAGAGAGAGAGAGAGTCCTACACACCATGAGTATACCAAACACAAACTCAGCCTCAGCCTCAGCCTTGATAATTGAACACAACTCCAAAATAACTCTTCCAGACTTCTGTAAACAGACTCTAGGAAACAAAATAGATAACCTTGTTGAATACCAGTACATTCCTGAAGAAGCGAGAATAGACCAGTCTATTCCCCCCCTGATGAGCCCTTACAATTTATATCGAAGACAAAGATCAGGAAACCGCTGGCTATCTGCGGCAAAGAAGCTTGTATCCACTCCTAGGTTACATATCAAGGAGCAGATCCAAACAAACAAATTTGATCAGTGTGGTCTGAAAGCCACCTCCCAAGAACAATACGTAAACCTTCTCATAAGCAAAGACCTTATAAGTCTTTGGAGAAGAGAGAAGTACGTAGCACTCCACATGGGTGCTGTCAGATTGGTCCTCAGTTACCATGGCAGAAAGGGACTCCCGATTACTGCCCGTGTAACCTTGCTTGATACTACATACCGTGACTATGAGCATGCTGTCCTAGGGACATGCATCACCACACTCAACAACGGTCAAGCCGTTTTTACAATCTTTCCGAACTTTAATGTACTACTCTCAGACCCAACACTTTCCAACCGTTTCAAAGTACAAGTTCAGATCGTAGGTGCAGAACAGGATGAAGAGGCTTTCGCAGCCTCACTCTGCCATCAAATTATCTGGAGGGTACAAGATCATTGTTTTGATCTCCCCTCTAACAAAGACTTTCAGGAGAACGCACTGATGGTAATTGCTACTGACAGCAATGAAGCGCCATCCATTATTCAGATCCCGAAGCAGATCTCCAGAAAGGAACTTGAAAAATTGGTTCCAACTGAATGGATAACCAACTACGAGAACTTTAAGTCTTGTCAGAGACAGCTGGTCTCAACTGAAGCCAACTACAGAAGAAATTCTGTAGACGGCACCGTCAAGACTATATTCAACAAACCAGGGGAAGAAAGTTCAACAACTCCCCCAATCTTCCACAATATGATGATCACTCTTGGAGAAAAAGAAGAAAGAATTCCTATCTGGGGATTCGAAACAGATGGAAAAGTGATATATTCAGACAAGTTAGATGGACATTTCTTGTGGGATGTGGATCCCTCAAACTGTGACGACGGATGTAGCTGTGATGAAGACGGCTACACAGATGATGAGGATGACTTCTCCTCAGATGATGATGATGATACAAGTCCATGGAGGGCAAAACCAAAGCCCTGCAAACCTCCTCCTCCACCCAGAAGGAGATCAAACCCAGAAAATGAACCATGGGTAGGAATAAGGCGAAAGAAAGAGCCCTTACCACTCTATCAAGAGGGATTAAAGCTTGCAGAAAAGCAAAAAGGTCTATCTCCACCAGAAGATGAGAATCTCATCACCTGGCCACCTCCGAAGGAACGATCAAATTCATACAGGGATAAACTACAGGCATCCATAGTCCCTTGCATGATGAACGAAGAAGACTTTCCGCCCCTCGAGAGGAGAGATCACAAGACCAGAAAAGTGACCACCAGACCTTATGTGCAACCTACGGAGGTCACGCCTGAAGGTAGCCCAAAGCCCACTTCCCAGGCAGAAGAAGTGCTGAACTGGCAAACAGACAGCGCGCTTGCCCAGAACACTGTCCTCCAGAGGATAGAAAAGAAAGTAGACAATTTTGGAGGAAGAATCACTGGATTTTCAGAAAAGATGATGAAAGCATATGAAGACCTGAAAGAACAAGTTAAACAGCTTGAAGCTGAGATAGAAAGTTCAAAAAGGGCCAGCTTTCATGAAAAAGTGGCAAAAAACAATGAGCTGCAAAAACTCCTCCAGAAGATTGAGGAATTTGAAACACATTTCAGAAGGACCCAAATGTTCTCAGGAGATACCATATCTCCTTACGAAATTCCACCAAGGAAGATAGGTCCAACAATGATGTTTAGCAGACCTCAACAACAGCAGCCACCATCGCTTTTGCCGATGGTCATGCCACACAAATCAACATTTTTTGGTGAAAGATCCATGACAGAAAAAAGAAGAGTTGAAGAATCTGTCTCACAAATATCACCGAAAAAGACCCAAAGAAGGACTGACAAACAACCTGAAACAATGATGACAGTCCAAATCAACTCAGAAGAAGATTCGTATGATGAAGAAGGCCAAAACAATCCAGAAGAAGATTCGTATGAAGGGGAAGAATCTTTTCCAGAAACTGAAGAATCTGAAACCATCCAAGAAAATCATTCAGATCCTTTTGAATCAGAAGAAGAATATGCGGACATAACCAATGTGCTAATGGCAACTCATACAGGAGAAGCCTCTACATCCAAGCTTCACCCGGATGAAATGGTAACACCAGTACCGCCATCAAAGGCAGTATATTTCTCGTTAGAAGACGTTGATCCGCAACAATGGCCTAAAAGAATTCTTGAGTTCAAAGCATGGATGGATAAAAAATTGGTCAAAGAATTGGACCGATACAAAGTAATCGAGGAATTCTATGCCGGGATGGTCGGCATACTAAAAGAATGGTACCAAAGTCTTGGCCATGTTAACCAAGACCAGCTCCACTCCCTGGAATCAACAGATGCGGTTATTGCAATCATCCACAGAGAATTCATTGGAGATGCAGAGGTGGAAGACCAGATAAATCGACAGAAGTTCTATGGCATGAAATGCTGTTCATTAAAACTTGGAGACCTGTCCAGACATTTCTTAAGGATGGGACAATGCTATTATAGACTGAACGGATTCAATGATGCCAGCCTCAAAAGTACATATATCAGTTCTTTACCAGAACCAATCCAAGATGAGATGTATAGAAGTGCAACCAAGGATGGAATAGATTTTTCCACCAAAACTCTTGGACAAATTCACCAATTCGCGATGGGAAGCAGGAAGAAGATTTGCGCACAACAGCAAATGCTAAAAAAGATGCTTGAAGGAGAAAAATATTTCTCAAAAGCATGCAAGCAAAATTCCCTAGAAATTGGATGCAAACAAAAGAACTGTGTATGCAAATCTCCAAAGAAGTTCAAAAGAAAAACCCCGGGAAAAAAGGAAAAAAGGATGAAGTTTTTCCGAAAAAAGACGTTCAAAGGGAAAACCCGAGGGAAAGACAGATGCTTTATCTGTGGAAAGAAAGGGCACTTCTCCAGAAACTGCCCTGAGAAGCAAGACAATGCAGCTAAACTGGTCCACAGCCTACAGCTCGCAGAGGACGATGACGTTGAATCCCTGTACACCGAACAGGAAGAGTTCAACGAAGAAACTGCATTTGCACTTGCAATATCAAGCAGCGATGAGGAAGACTATCCTCATTTTCCAGTCCTGACGTTTGAAGAAGTTGATAAGGTAGAAGAACAATCAGCTATATCTTCTTCTCCGACATTACCAAACGTCGAAGTTTCCATTTTACCCTCAAAATACGATGTCCCTATCAAAGTAATTGCATACATGGATACGGGGGCACAGAGAACACTCATGAATCCAGCTATCCTCCCTTCTTCTGCATGGGAGCAAGAATTCCATCACTTCAAGGCTGCTGATGGCCAAACTTTTACCACAGAACTTATTACCAAAAGAAACATTGGTATCAAGTTTTTCCAAAACTGTGTGGTATGGACGAAAGTGATAGGAACGAACCTTCCTGGCAAAGACATAGTGATCGGTATGGATACATATGCTAAGGCTGATCGATTGCAAATACTTCCAAGTGGGGTGAAATACAAAAGGTTCTTTAAGGAATATGTATCTATTCTGAAAATCTTTAACCTAGCAGATACACCTCCAAATTTTGAAGAATACCAGGATAAAATCATGAGGTTATGTGCAGACAGTCATGACGTGTTCAGGCATCCAAAGCCATTATGGAAGAATTCTGACTTTCAGGTCAAACTTCCATTTAAAATGAATGAAGACATCAATCCAACCAAAGCAGTTCATCCTAGCATGTCTCCGGCAGACAGAGCAGCCGCTTATGATGAATGCCAACAACTGCTAAAACAAGGGTTAATTGAGCCCACCAAATCAGATTGGGCTTGCCAGGCATTCTATGTTGAAAAAAGATCAGAAAAGGTCCGTGGAAAAAAAAGGTTAGTCATCGATTACAGGCCTCTCAATGATTTCCTAAAAGATGACAAGTTCCCATTGCCCAACATGAAAACCCTTTACTCCTATATCAGAAATGCCTACATTTTCTCAAAATTTGACATGAAGTCGGGCTTCTGGCAACTTGGGCTTGAACCCTCAGAAAGGCCCAAGACAGCATTTTGCATACCCAATGCACACTACCAGTGGACTGTACTACCTTTCGGATTAAAGGTAGCACCATCACTATTCCAAAAGGCCATGACTCGAATCTTCGAGCCCATATTGGATACAGCCCTGGTCTACATAGATGACGTACTCTTGTTCTCTCCAACCATAGAAAAACATAAGGCCCTATTAGATGAATTCTATGAGATCTGCAACAAGAACGGCATCATGCTTTCCTCAAAGAAGTCTCAGATCGGCACCACAGAAATCGATTTCTTAGGGGCCAAGTTTGCCCAAGGGAAGTATCAGCCACAACCTCACTTGGTTGAAAGGCTCCCTGAATTCCCAGATGAAAACATGACAAAGAAGGAGATACAACAATTCTTGGGAATTCTCAATTATGTCAGGGATTTCATCCCTAACATCTCAAGGCTAACATCAAAACTTTCACTACTGCTCAGAAAAAATGCTCCAGCATGGGGCCCAGAACAAACCGAAGCAGTAAGGAAGTTAAAAGAGGCAGAAAAAAACCCTCCACCTCTGAAGATTCCCGGAGAAGGAAAACGAATCTTACAGACGGATGCCAGCGACTATCACTGGGGAGCTGTCCTCATAGAAGAAATCAAAGGTGAAAAACATTACTGTGGACATGCTAGTGGTCAATTCAAGCCATCAGAACACCAGTATCACACCACCTTCAAAGAAACTTTGGCCGTGAAATATGGAATACAGAAGTTCGACTTCCATCTTAGAGCTTATTCTTTCGAAGTCCAACTTGACAATTCCTCATTCCCTGGAATGTTGAATTTTAAGAATCGGGTTCCTCCCAATCCACAAATCCTTAGACTTAAGGAATGGTTCTCCAGATATAACTTTAATGTCAAGCACATAAAAGGAAATCAGAACCTAATTCCCGATTATTTATCCAGGCCAAAACCAGCAACCCTAATTTCCAGTTTCCATGAATGTCCGATCATAATGATGATGCCAGAAGCATCTTCATCAAGTCCTGCCAACCCATCACCAGAAACAGAAAACTTTCCACCTGAGATAAAAACTCTGCAAACACTCAGCCTAAAAAATATAAAACAGTTCGCTAGGTCCCACATGTTTCACTACCTAGCCAGTTTGCTTCAAGAGAAGAAGGTTACTCCAGAACCAACATGGTTTAATCCCCAGGCACCGTACCTCAACATTTATCCCATGTTAATGGATAATCACCCATTCACTGAAATGGACCAATGGTACCTCTGGTGTGTGACAGTCCTTTACAAATATTCAATTATCTTTCCAACTTTTAAGATGATTGATTATTTAGAAGATAAAGCAAACAAAAGGACTTTGCTGTGGAAATGTCTTAAATGGTTCTGTCCAATTCAAGATTGGATAAAACATTTAAAGCAAGATCTCTACCCTTACAATATCTGGAAACTTGACACAGAACAGTGCAACAAATTCGTATCGGTAGTGATACTCCATCGACCATATTTCAAACACCCCCTCACCGGCCATATCTATTCCCAAGACAATGCTGCTTTCTATATGACTATACCTGAGTTAAAATTATTTTCCCAGAATAAGGAAGCCCCTAGGTACCAAGAAGAGTTGGCTCTTTACTTATTCGAATTAAATAATTATAAGCTCAGCAGCAAAAACAGAGAAAATTCTTGTCTAAATGTCAAAAGTCCCCAGGTGATGTGCTTCCCAGAATGGGAAATATCTGAAGAGCATCGGCATGAAGGGACAACAAAGGCAAATGTTCCCAAGATGGCTGAGCAGATCAATATGAAGAATTCAGCAAGTATCTTATGGCAAGACGCCCAAGATCCATATGAGATCGAGACAAAATTAGACCAAATCCTATTGAAAGAAGAAGCAGATGAGCAGAAATATCACGCAATGAATATGTCTCCTAGCCATGAGTGCATTTTGACTAGGAACAAGGACAGAGCATCTCAATAATAGTACTCTAAAGTCACTTTATTAAAAGTTGTTTGTCTAAAGCAAAAGATTCTCTGACAGCAGACAGAGCATCTCTATAATGCTTGCTTTACTTAAAGTTGTTTGAGTTAGGATAAGTGTGTCTGGATTCCCGGTTCCTATCCGGTAACCAGTAGAAAAGCTTTTGATGCCTATATAAGAGGCATTTCTCTTCAGTTGTAAGTAAGGAAGTCAAAGATTTAAGAAATAAACCTTTGTGTGTTATCTCTATCATGAGTAGCTAAGTCTTTCTATCTTTCTCTCTCTCGATCTTAAAGTCCTATTATGGCAATATATCATACTCTGATCTTAACCTAAGTATGCTCTATGCTTGCCTCTTAGGAGGATCCTGCATATCAGAACGGGTTTGTAAAAGTTTTGATCCGCGTCTTACGAACTCCTTTGTTGTTATATTATGCATTCGAAAGTAGTCAAGTACTGGGACGAAAAGTAGTCATGGGGACGAAAGCGAAACCAGTAAAGACGAAATTGGGTGTATTGATATGATAATGGAGGAGCTCTCGGCTAGCAGTGGTATCAGAGCCTTACGAGCTCTACCTAGTCTTAACCGTTTTCTTAAGACAGAGGGTGCATATATTGAAATAATAGAGACAAGTAAGAGAGAGAGAGAGAGAGTCCTACACACCATGAGAATACCAAACACAAACTCAGCCTCAGCCTCAGCCTCGATAATTGAACACAACTCCAAAATAACTCTTCCAGACTTCTGTAAACAGACTCTAGGAAACAAAATAGATAACCTTGTTGAATACCAGTACATTCCTGAAGAAGCGAGAATAGACCAGTCTATTCCCCCCCTGATGAGCCCTTACAATTTATATCGAAGACAAAGATCAGGAAACCGCTGGCTATCTGCGGCAAAGAAGCTTGTATCCACTCCTAGGTTACATATCAAGGAGCAGATCCAAACAAACAAATTTGATCAGTGTGGTCTGAAAGCCACCTCCCAAGAACAATACGTAAACCTTCTCATAAGCAAAGACCTTATAAGTCTTTGGAGAAGAGAGAAGTACGTAGCACTCCACATGGGTGCTGTCAGATTGGTCCTCAGTTACCATGGCAGAAAGGGACTCCCGATTACTGCCCGTGTAACCTTGCTTGATACTATATAGCGTGACTATGAGCATGCTGTCCTAGGGACATGCATCACCACACTCAACAACGGTCAAGCCGTTTTTACGATCTTTCCGAACTTTAATGTACTACTCTCAGACCCAACACTTCCCAACCGTTTCAAAGTACAAGTTCAGATCGTAGGTGCAGAACAGGATGAAGAGGCTTTCGCAGCCTCACTCTGCCATCAAATTATCTGGAGGGTACAAGATCATTGTTTTGATCTCCCCTCTAACAAAGACTTTCAGGAGAACGCACTGATGGTAATTGCTACTGACAGCAATGAAGCGCCATCCATTATTCAGATCCCGAAGTAGATCTCCAGAAAGGAACTTGAAAAATTGGTTCCAACTGAATGGATAACCAACTACGAGAACTTTAAGTCTTGTCAGAGACAGCTGGTCTCAACTGAAGCCAACTACAGAAGAAATTCTGTAGACGGCACCGTCAAGACTATATTCAACAAACCAGGGGAAGAAAGTTCAACAACTCCCCCAATCTTCCACAATATGATGATCACTCTTGGAGAAAAAGAAGAAATAATTCCTATCTGGGGATTCGAAACAGATGGAAAAGTGATATATTCAGACAAGTTAGATGGACATTTCTTGTGGGATGTGGATCCCTCAAACTGTGACGACGGATGTAGCTGTGATGAAGACGGCTACACAGATGATGAGGATGACTTCTCCTCAGATGATGATGATGATACAAGTCCATGGAGGGCAAAACCAAAGCCCTGCAAACCTCCTCCTCCACCCAGAAGGAGATCAAACCCAGAAAATGGACCATGGGTAGGAATAAGGCGAAAGAAAGAGCCCTTACCACTCTATCAAGAGGGATTAAAGCTTGCAGAAAAGCAAAAAGGTCTATCTCCACCAGAAGATGAGAATCTCATCACCTGGCCACCTCCGAAGGAACGATCAAATTCATACAGGGATAAACTACAGGCATCCATAGTCCCTTGCATGATGAACGAAGAAGACTTTCCGCCCCTCGAGAGGAGAGATCACAAGACCAGAAAAGTGACCACCAGACCTTATGTGCAACCTACGGAGGTCACGCCTGAAGGTAGCCCAAAGCCCACTTCCCAGGCAGAAGAAGTGCTGAACTGGCAAACAGACAGCGCGCTTGCCCAGAACACTGTCCTCCAGAGGATAGAAAAGAAAGTAGACAATTTTGGAGGAAGAATCACTGGATTTTCAGAAAAGATGATGAAAGCATACGAAGACCTGAAAGAACAAGTTAAACAGCTTGAAGCTGAGATAGAAAGTTCAAAAAGGGCCAGCTTTCATGAAAAAGTGGCAAAAAACAATGAGCTGCAAAAACTCCTCCAGAAGATTGAGGAATTTGAAACACATTTCAGAAGGACCCAAATGTTCTCAGGAGATACCATATCTCCTTACGAAATTCCACCAAGGAAGATAGGTCCAACAATGATGTTTAGCAGACCTCAACAACAGCAGCCACCATCGCTTTTGCCGATGGTCATGCCACACAAATCAACATTTTTTGGTGAAAGATCCATGACAGAAAAAAGAAGAGTAGAAGAATCTGTCTCACAAATATCACCGGAAAAGACCCAAAGAAGGACTGACAAACAACCTGAAACAATGATGACAGTCCAAATCAACTCAGAAGAAGATTCGTATGATGAAGAAGGCCAAAACAATCCAGAAGAAGATTCGTATGAAGGGGAAGAATCTTTTCCAGAAACTGAAGAATCTGAAACCATCCAAGAAAATCATTCAGATCCTTTTGAATCAGAAGAAGAATATGCGGACATAACCAATGTGCTAATGGCAACTCATACAGGAGAAGCCTCTACATCCAGGCTTCACCCGGATGAAATGGTAACACCAGTACCGCCATCAAAGGCAGTATATTTCTCGTTAGAAGACGTTGATCCGCAACAATGGCCTAAAAGAATTCTTGAGTTCAAAGCATGGATGGATAAAAAATTGGTCAAAGAATTGGACCGATACAAAGTAATCGAGGAATTCTGTGCCGGGATGGTCGGCATACTAAAAGAATGGTACCAAAGTCTTGGCCATGTTAACCAAGACCAGCTCCACTCCCTGGAATCAACAGATGCGGTTATTGCAATCATCCACAGAGAATTCATTGGAGATGCAGAGGTGGAAGACCAGATAAATCGACAGAAGTTCTATGGCATGAAATGCTGTTCATTAAAACTTGGAGACCTGTCCAAACATTTCTTAAGGATGGGACAATGCTATTATAGACTGAACGGATTCAATGATGCCAGCCTCAAAAGTACATATATCAGTTCTTTACCAGAACCAATCCAAGATGAGATGTATAGAAGTGCAACCAAGGATGGAATAGATTTTTCCACCAAAACTCTTGGACAAATTCACCAATTCGCGATGGGAAGCAGGAAGAAGATTTGCGCACAACAGCAAATGCTAAAAAAGATGCTTGAAGGAGAAAAAGATTTCTCAAAAGCATGCAAGCAAAATTCCCTAGAAATTGGATGCAAACAAAAGAACTGTGTATGCAAATCTCCAAAGAAGTTCAAAAGAAAAACCCCGGGAAAAAAGGAAAAAAGGATGAAGTTTTTCCGAAAAAAGATGTTCAAAGGGAAAACCCGAGGGAAAGACAGATGCTTTATCTGTGGAAAGGAAGGGCACTTCTCCAGAAACTGCCCTGAGAAGCAAGACAAAGCAGCTAAACTGGTCCACAGCCTACAGCTCGCAGAGGACGATGACGTTGAATCCCTGTACACCGAACAGGAAGAGTTCAACGAAGAAACTGCATTTGCACTTGCAATATCAAGCAGCGATGGGGAAGACTATCCTCATTTTCCAGTCCTGACGTTTGAAGAAGTTGATAAGGTAGAAGAACAATCAGCTATATCTTCTTCTCCGACATTACCAAACGTCGAAGTTTCCATTTTACCCTCAAAATACGATGTCCCTATCAAAGTAATTGCATACATGGATACGGGGGCACAGAGAACACTCATGAATCCAGCTATCCTCCCTTCTTCTGCATGGGAGCAAGAATTCCATCACTTCAAGGCTGCTGATGGCCAAACTTTTACCACAGAACTTATTACCAAAAGAAACATTGGTATCAAGTTTTTCCAAAACTGTGTGGTATGGACGAAAGTGATAGGAACGAACCTTCCTGGCAAAGACATAGTGATCGGTATGGATACATATGCTAAGGCTGATCGATTGCAAATACTTCCAAGTGGGGTGAAATACAAAAGGTTCTTTAAGGAATATGTATCTATTCTGAAAATCTTTAACCTAGCAGATACACCTCCAAATTTTGAAGAATACCAGGATAAAATCATGAGGTTATGTGCAGACAGTCATGACGTGTTCAGGCATCCAAAGCCATTATGGAAGAATTCTGACTTTCAGGTCAAACTTCCATTTAAAATGAATGAAGACATCAATCCAACCAAAGCAGTTCATCCTGGCATGTCTCCGGCAGACAGAGCAGCCGCTTATGATGAATGCCAACAACTGCTAAAACAAGGGTTAATTGAGCCCACCAAATCAGATTGGGCTTGCCAGGCATTCTATGTTGAAAAAAGATCAGAAAAGGTCCGTGGAAAAAAAAGGTTAGTCATCGATTACAGGCCTCTCAATGATTTCCTAAAAGATGACAAGTTCCCATTGCCCAACATGAAAACCCTTTACTCCTATATCAGAAATGCCTACATTTTCTCAAAATTTGACATGAAGTCGGGCTTCTGGCAACTTGGGCTTGAACCCTCAGAAAGGCCCAAGACAACATTTTGCATACCCAATGCACACTACCAGTGGACTGTACTACCTTTCGGATTAAAGGTAGCACCATCACTATTCCAAAAGGCCATGACTCGAATCTTCGAGCCCATATTGGATACAGCCCTGGTCTACATAGATGACGTACTCTTGTTCTCTCCAACCATAGAAAAACATAAGGCCCTATTAGATGAATTCTATGAGATCTGCAACAAGAACGGCATCATGCTTTCCTCAAAGAAGTCTCAGATCGGCACCACAGAAATCGATTTCTTAGGGGCCAAGTTTGCCCAAGGGAAGTATCAGCCACAACCTCACTTGGTTGAAAGGCTCCCTGAATTCCCAGATGAAAACATGACAAAGAAGGAGATACAACAATTCTTGGGAATTCTCAATTATGTCAGGGATTTCATCCCTAACATCTCAAGGCTAACATCAAAACTTTCACTACTGCTCAGAAAAAATGCTCCAGCATGGGGCCCAGAACAAACCGAAGCAGTAAGGAAGTTAAAAGAGGCAGCAAAAAACCCTCCACCTCTGAAGATTCCCGGAGAAGGAAAACGAATCTTACAGACGGATGCCAGCGACTATCACTGGGGAGCTGTCCTCATAGAAGAAATCAAAGGTGAAAAACATTACTGTGGATATGCTAGTGGTCAATTCAAGCCATCAGAACACCAGTATCACACCACCTTCAAAGAAACTTTGGCCGTGAAATATGGAATACAGAAGTTCGACTTCCATCTTAGAGCTTATTCTTTCGAAGTCCAACTTGACAATTCCTCATTCCCTGGAATGTTGAATTTTAAGAATCGGGTTCCTCCCAATCCACAAATCCTTAGACTTAAGGAATGGTTCTCCAGATATAACTTTAATGTCAAGCACATAAAAGGAAATCAGAACCTAATTCCCGATTATTTATCCAGGCCAAAACCAGCAACCCTAATTTCCAGTTTCCATGAATGTCCGATCATAATGATGATGCCAGAAGCATCTTCATCAAGTCCTGCCAACCCATCACCAGAAACAGAAAACTTTCCACCTGAGATAAAAACTCTGCAAACACTCAGCCCAGAAAATATAAAACAGTTCGCTAGGTCCCACATGTTTCACTACCTAGCCAGTTTGCTTCAAGAGAAGAAGGTTACTCCAGAACCAACATGGTTTAATCCCCAGGCACCGTACCTCAACATTTATCCCATGTTAATGGATAATCACCCATTCACTGAAATGGACCAATGGTACCTCTGGTGTGTGACAGTCCTTTACAAATATTCAATTATCTTTCCAACTTTTAAGATGATTGATTATTTAGAAGATAAAGCAAACAAAAGGACTTTGCTGTGGAAATGTCTTAAATGGTTCTGTCCAATTCAAGATTGGATAAAACATTTAAAGCAAGATCTCTACCCTTACAATATCTGGAAACTTGACACAGAACAGTGCAACAAATTCGTATCGGTAGTGATACTCCATCGACCATATTTCAAACACCCCCTCACCGGCCATATCTATTCCCAAGACAATGCTGCTTTCTATATGACTATACCTGAGTTAAAATTATTTTCCCAGAATAAGGAAGCCCCTAGGTACCAAGAAGAGTTGGCTCTTTACTTATTCGAATTAAATAATTATAAGCTCAGCAGCAAAAACACAGAAAATTCTTGTCTAAATGTCAAAAGTCCCCAGGTGATGTGCTTCCCAGAATGGGAAATATCTGAAGAGCATCGGCATGAAGGGACAACAAAGGCAAATGTTCCCAAGATGGCTGAGCAGATCAATATGAAGAATTCAGCAAGTATCTTATGGCAAGACGCCCAAGATCCATATGAGATCGAGACAAAATTAGACCAAATCCTATTGAAAGAAGAAGCAGATGAGCAGGAATATCACGCAATGAATATGTCTCCTAGCCATGAGTGCATTTTGACTAGGAACAAGGACAGAGCATCTCAATAATAGTACTCTAAAGGCACTTTATTAAAAGTTGTTTGTCTAAAGCAAAAGATTCTCTGACAGCAGACAGAGCATCTCTATAATGCTTGCTTTACTTAAAGTTGTTTGAGTTAGGATAAGTGTGTCTGGATTCCCGGTTCCTATCCGGTAACCAGTAGAAAAGCTTTTGATGCCTATATAAGAGGCATTTCTCTTCAGTTGTAAGTAAGGAAGTCAAAGATTTAAGAAATAAACCTTTGTGTTATCTCTATCATGTGTAGCTAAGTCTTTCTATCTTTCTCTCTCTCGATCTGAAAGTCCTATTATGGCAATATATCATACTCTGATCTTAACCTAAGTATGCTCTATGCTTTCCTCTTAGGAGGATCCTGCATATCAGAACGGGTTTGTAAAAGTTTTGATCCGCGTCTTACGAACTCCTTTGTTGTTATATTATGCATTCGAAAGTAGTCAAGTACTGGGACGAAAAGTAGTCATGGGGACGAAAGCGAAACCAGTAAAGACGAAATTGGGTGTATTGATATGATAATGGAGGAGCTCTCGGCTAGCAGTGGTATCAGAGCCTTACGAGCTCTACCTAGTCTTAACCGTTTTCTTAAGACAGAGGGTGCATATATTGAAATAATAGAGACAAGTAAGAGAGAGAGAGAGAGAGTCCTACACACCATGAGTATACCAAACACAAACTCAGCCTCAGCCTCAGCCTCGATAATTGAACACAACTCCAAAATAACTCTTCCAGACTTCTGTAAACAGACTCTAGGAAACAAAATAGATAACCTTGTTGAATACCAGTACATTCCTGAAGAAGCAAGAATAGACCAGTCTATTCCCCCCCTGATGAGCCCTTACAATTTATATCGAAGACAAAGATCAGGAAACCGCTGGCTATCTGCGGCAAAGAAGCTTGTATCCACTCCTAGGTTACATATCAAGGAGCAGATCCAAACAAACAAATTTGATCAGTGTGGTCTGAAAGCCACCTCCCAAGAACAATACGTAAACCTTCTCATAAGCAAAGACCTTATAAGTCTTTGGAGAAGAGAGAAGTACGTAGCACTCCACATGGGTGCTGTCAGATTGGTCCTCAGTTACCATGGCAGAAAGGGACTCCCGATTACTGCCCGTGTAACCTTGCTTGATACTATATAGCGTGACTATGAGCATGCTGTCCTAGGGACATGCATCACCACACTCAACAACGGTCAAGCCGTTTTTACGATCTTTCCGAACTTTAATGTACTACTCTCAGACCCAACACTTCCCAACCGTTTCAAAGTACAAGTTCAGATCGTAGGTGCAGAACAGGATGAAGAGGCTTTCGCAGCCTCACTCTGCCATCAAATTATCTGGAGGGTACAAGATCATTGTTTTGATCTCCCCTCTAACAAAGACTTTCAGGAGAACGCACTGATGGTAATTGCTACTGACAGCAATGAAGCGCCATCCATTATTCAGATCCCGAAGTAGATCTCCAGAAAGGAACTTGAAAAATTGGTTCCAACTGAATGGATAACCAACTACGAGAACTTTAAGTCTTGTCAGAGACAGCTGGTCTCAACTGAAGCCAACTACAGAAGAAATTCTGTAGACGGCACCGTCAAGACTATATTCAACAAACCAGGGGAAGAAAGTTCAACAACTCCCCCAATCTTCCACAATATGATGATCAGTCTTGGAGAAAAAGAAGAAAGAATTCCTATCTGGGGATTCGAAACAGATGGAAAAGTGATATATTCAGACAAGTTAGATGGACATTTCTTGTGGGATGTGGATCCCTCAAACTGTGACGACGGATGTAGCTGTGATGAAGACGGCTACACAGATGATGAGGATGACTTCTCCTCAGATGATGATGATGATACAAGTCCATGGAGGGCAAAACCAAAGCCCTGCAAACCTCCTCCTCCACCCAGAAGGAGATCAAACCCAGAAAATGGACCATGGGTAGGAATAAGGCGAAAGAAAGAGCCCTTACCACTCTATCAAGAGGGATTAAAGCTTGCAGAAAAGCAAAAAGGTCTATCTCCACCAGAAGATGAGAATCTCATCACCTGGCCACCTCCGAAGGAACGATCAAATTCATACAGGGATAAACTACAGGCATCCATAGTCCCTTGCATGATGAACGAAGAAGACTTTCCGCCCCTCGAGAGGAGAGATCACAAGACCAGAAAAGTGACCACCAGACCTTATGTGCAACCTACGGAGGTCACGCCTGAAGGTAGCCCAAAGCCCACTTCCCAGGCAGAAGAAGTGCTGAACTGGCAAACAGACAGCGCGCTTGCCCAGAACACTGTCCTCCAGAGGATAGAAAAGAAAGTAGACAATTTTGGAGGAAGAATCACTGGATTTTCAGAAAAGATGATGAAAGCATACGAAGACCTGAAAGAACAAGTTAAACAGCTTGAAGCTGAGATAGAAAGTTCAAAAAGGGCCAGCTTTCATGAAAAAGTGGCAAAAAACAATGAGCTGCAAAAACTCCTCCAGAAGATTGAGGAATTTGAAACACATTTCAGAAGGACCCAAATGTTCTCAGGAGATACCATATCTCCTTACGAAATTCCACCAAGGAAGATAGGTCCAACAATGATGTTTAGCAGACCTCAACAACAGCAGCCACCATCGCTTTTGCCGATGGTCATGCCACACAAATCAACATTTTTTGGTGAAAGATCCATGACAGAAAAAAGAAGAGTAGAAGAATCTGTCTCACAAATATCACCGGAAAAGACCCAAAGAAGGACTGACAAACAACCTGAAACAATGATGACAGTCCAAATCAACTCAGAAGAAGATTCGTATGATGAAGAAGGCCAAAACAATCCAGAAGAAGATTCGTATGAAGGGGAAGAATCTTTTCCAGAAACTGAAGAATCTGAAACCATCCAAGAAAATCATTCAGATCCTTTTGAATCAGAAGAAGAATATGCGGACATAACCAATGTGCTAATGGCAACTCATACAGGAGAAGCCTCTACATCCAGGCTTCACCCGGATGAAATGGTAACACCAGTACCGCCATCAAAGGCAGTATATTTCTCGTTAGAAGACGTTGATCCGCAACAATGGCCTAAAAGAATTCTTGAGTTCAAAGCATGGATGGATAAAAAATTGGTCAAAGAATTGGACCGATACAAAGTAATCGAGGAATTCTGTGCCGGGATGGTCGGCATACTAAAAGAATGGTACCAAAGTCTTGGCCATGTTAACCAAGACCAGCTCCACTCCCTGGAATCAACAGATGCGGTTATTGCAATCATCCACAGAGAATTCATTGGAGATGCAGAGGTGGAAGACCAGATAAATCGACAGAAGTTCTATGGCATGAAATGCTGTTCATTAAAACTTGGAGACCTGTCCAAACATTTCTTAAGGATGGGACAATGCTATTATAGACTGAACGGATTCAATGATGCCAGCCTCAAAAGTACATATATCAGTTCTTTACCAGAACCAATCCAAGATGAGATGTATAGAAGTGCAACCAAGGATGGAATAGATTTTTCCACCAAAACTCTTGGACAAATTCACCAATTCGCGATGGGAAGCAGGAAGAAGATTTGCGCACAACAGCAAATGCTAAAAAAGATGCTTGAAGGAGAAAAAGATTTCTCAAAAGCATGCAAGCAAAATTCCCTAGAAATTGGATGCAAACAAAAGAACTGTGTATGCAAATCTCCAAAGAAGTTCAAAAGAAAAACCCCGGGAAAAAAGGAAAAAAGGATGAAGTTTTTCCGAAAAAAGACGTTCAAAGGGAAAACCCGAGGGAAAGACAGATGCTTTATCTGTGGAAAGAAAGGGCACTTCTCCAGAAACTGCCCTGAGAAGCAAGACAAAGCAACTAAACTGGTCCACAGCCTACAGCTCGCAGAGGACGATGACGTTGAATCCATGTACACCGAACAGGAAGAGTTCAACGAAGAAACTGCATTTGCACTTGCAATATCAAGCAGCGATGAGGAAGACTATCCTCATTTTCCAGTCCTGACGTTTGAAGAAGTTGATAAGGTAGAAGAACAATCAGCTATATCTTCTTCTCCGACATTACCAAACGTCGAAGTTTCCATTTTACCCTCAAAATACGATGTCCCTATCAAAGTAATTGCATACATGGATACGGGGGCACAGAGAACACTCATGAATCCAGCTATCCTCCCTTCTTCTGCATGGGAGCAAGAATTCCATCACTTCAAGGCTGCTGATGGCCAAACTTTTACCACAGAACTTATTACCAAAAGAAACATTGGTATCAAGTTTTTCCAAAACTGTGTGGTATGGACGAAAGTGATAGGAACGAACCTTCCTGGCAAAGACATAGTGATCGGTATGGATACATATGCTAAGGCTGATCGATTGCAAATACTTCCAAGTGGGGTGAAATACAAAAGGTTCTTTAAGGAATATGTATCTATTCTGAAAATATTTAACCTAGCAGATACACCTCCAAATTTTGAAGAATACCAGGATAAAATCATGAGGTTATGTGCAGACAGTCATGACGTGTTCAGGCATCCAAAGCCATTATGGAAGAATTCTGACTTTCAGGTCAAACTTCCATTTAAAATGAATGAAGACATCAATCCAACCAAAGCAGTTCATCCTGGCATGTCTCCGGCAGACAGAGCAGTTGCTTATGATGAATGCCAACAACTGCTAAAACAAGGGTTAATTGAGCCCACCAAATCAGATTGGGCTTGCCAGGCATTCTATGTTGAAAAAAGATCAGAAAAGGTCCGTGGAAAAAAAAGGTTAGTCATCGATTACAAGCCTCTCAATGATTTCCTAAAAGATGACAAGTTCCCATTGCCAAACATGAAAACCCTTTACTCCTATATCAGAAATGCCTACATTTTCTCAAAATTTGACATGAAGTCGGGCTTCTGGCAACTTGGGCTTGAACCCTCAGAAAGGCCCAAGACAACATTTTGCATACCCAATGCACACTACCAGTGGACTGTACTACCTTTCGGATTAAAGGTAGCACCATCACTATTCCAAAAGGCCATGACTCGAATCTTCGAGCCCATATTGGATACAGCCCTGGTCTACATAGATGACGTACTCTTGTTCTCTCCAACCATAGAAAAACATAAGGCCCTATTAGATGAATTCTATGAGATCTGCAACAAGAACGGCATCATGCTTTCCTCAAAGAAGTCTCAGATCGGCACCACAGAAATCGATTTCTTAGGGGCCAAGTTTGCCCAAGGGAAGTATCAGCCACAACCTCACTTGGTTGAAAGGCTCCCTGAATTCCCAGATGAAAACATGACAAAGAAGGAGATACAACAATTCTTGGGAATTCTCAATTATGTCAGGGATTTCATCCCTAACATCTCAAGGCTAACATCAAAACTTTCACTACTGCTCAGAAAAAATGCTCCAGCATGGGGCCCAGAACAAACCGAAGCACTAAGGAAGTTAAAAGAGGCAGCAAAAAACCCTCCACCTCTGAAGATTCCCGGAGAAGGAAAACGAATCTTACAGACGGATGCCAGCGACTATCACTGGGGAGCTGTCCTCATAGAAGAAATCAAAGGTGAAAAACATTACTGTGGACATGCTAGTGGTCAATTCAAGCCATCAGAACACCAGTATCACACCACCTTCAAAGAAACTTTGGCCGTGAAATATGGAATACAGAAGTTCGACTTCCATCTTAGAGCTTATTCTTTCGAAGTCCAACTTGACAATTCCTCATTCCCTGGAATGTTGAATTTTAAGAATCGGGTTCCTCCAAATCCACAAATCCTTAGACTTAAGGAATGGTTCTCCAGATATAACTTTAATGTCAAGCACATAAAAGGAAATCAGAACCTAATTCCCGATTATTTATCCAGGCCAAAACCAGCAACCCTAATTTCCAGTTTCCATGAATGTCCGATCATAATGATGATGCCAAAAGCATCTTCATCAAGTCCTGCCAACCCATCACCAGAAACAGAAAACTTTCCACCTGAGATAAAAACTCTGCAAACACTCAGCCCAGAAAATATAAAACAGTTCGCTAGGTCCCACATGTTTCACTACCTAGCCAGTTTGCTTCAAGAGAAGAAGGTTACTCCAGAACCAACATGGTTTAATCCCCAGGCACCGTACCTCAACATTTATCCCATGTTAATGGATAATCACCCATTCACTGAAATGGACCAATGGTACCTCTGGTGTGTGACAGTCCTTTACAAATATTCAATTATCTTTCCAACTTTTAAGATGATTGATTATTTAGAAGATAAAGCAAACAAAAGGACTTTGCTGTGGAAATGTCTTAAATGGTTCTGTCCAATTCAAGATTGGATAAAACATTTAAAGCAAGATCTCTACCCTTACAATATCTGGAAACTTGACACAGAACAGTGCAACAAATTCGTATCGGTAGTGATACTCCATCGACCATATTTCAAACACCCCCTCACCGGCCATATCTATTCCCAAGACAATGCTGCTTTCTATATGACTATACCTGAGTTAAAATTATTTTCCCAGAATAAGGAAGCCCCTAGGTACCAAGAAGAGTTGGCTCTTTACTTATTCGAATTAAATAATTATAAGCTCAGCAGCAAAAACACAGAAAATTCTTGTCTAAATGTCAAAAGTCCCCAGGTGATGTGCTTCCCAGAATGGGAAATATCTGAAGAGCATCGGCATGAAGGGACAACAAAGGCAAATGTTCCCAAGATGGCTGAGCAGATCAATATGAAGAATTCAGCAAGTATCTTATGGCAAGACGCCCAAGATCCATATGAGATCGAGACAAAATTAGACCAAATCCTATTGAAAGAAGAAGCAGATGAGCAGGAATATCACGCAATGAATATGTCTCCTAGCCATGAGTGCATTTTGACTAGGAACAAGGACAGAGCATCTCAATAATAGTACTCTAAAGGCACTTTATTAAAAGTTGTTTGTCTAAAGCAAAAGATTCTCTGACAGCAGACAGAGCATCTCTATAATGCTTGCTTTACTTAAAGTTGTTTGAGTTAGGATAAGTGTGTCTGGATTCCCGGTTCCTATCCGGTAACCAGTAGAAAAGATTTTGATGCCTATATAAGAGGCATTTCTCTTCAGTTGTAAGTAAGGAAGTCAAAGATTTAAGAAATAAATCTTTGTGTGTTATCTCTATCATGAGTAGCTAAGTATTTCTATCTTTCTCTCTCTCGATCTGAAAGTCCTATTATGGCAATATATCATACTCTGATCTTAACCTAAGTATGCTCTATGCTTGCCTCTTAGGAGGATCCTGCATATCAGAACGGGTTTGTAAAAGTTTTGATCCGCGTCTTACGAACTCCTTTGTTGTTATATTATGCATTCGAAAGTAGTCAAGTACTGGGACGAAAAGTAGTCATGGGGACGAAAGCAAAACCAGTAAAGACGAAATTGGGTGTATTGATATGATAATGGAGGAGCTCTCGGCTAGCAGTGGTATTTTTAATTCTATTTAAGGTTTTTTTATTTAAATTTGAAAAATAATATAGTATTGAAGATGATGGTTGAATTCTTTTAGCTTAGTTCCGTATCTTGATGTTGCTGCTTTGATTACACGCTAAAGCTTCAATTTAGGAATCTATTGGATTGTTGTTGAAATTAAGAACTAACAGCAAGTAGCTATCTTGAAAAGAATGGAGAAGCGAAATGTACCAAAGGAAGAAAAAATCCAAAATGAATGACAAATGAGAAAATTGATTTTGTAATTCAATATTGGAAATCTTCCTATTATTACATTACATTTCAATTTGAAGGTGTCACTTCATCATGCTTCTACATATCCTAAACTTATCATAGAACTTACACGTGTAGGGAAAGATTGAATGGGTCGTGGCATCTTTCATACTTCTTCGTTCATTTCACTTTTCTTTTTTTTTTTTTTATAAAAAATAAAAGAAGATGAGACATAAAAATAATAAAGATCTTTATTTTTTTTTAATTATTAATTATATTATATTTTAATGTTTGAAAAAGTTATTACAAAAATAAAACTAATCAATAACTAACATTTAAGATAAATAAATGGTTAAAAATTATTTTTTCTTAATAATTTTAACTTAACAGAATGGGTTATATTAAAATGGTAAAATTTAACTGTTTAAGAAGTAAATAAGATAATATACTTTTAAAAGAAATAAAATTTAAAAGGTGGAACACTCTTTTTTGTTTTTACAAGTTATATGAACCGATAAACTTATAACAACTTATGAACATAAAAATTTCAACCCAATACTAAAGTTAATGGAATATCCAAAAATTGTTGTCAATCATCCATTTGAGGCTTTGTAGTTAAGAGTCACGTTTGCACGCGTCATTACAAGTTCATCAAGAATGTTTCAAGATCTCTGACTACATAAAAAAAATTTAATCGGAGAACAGTTAACAATTTCTATTAGATTGATTTTTATCTCTCTTTAAATTTTTTCTTTTTAAAATTGGTAGTATTTGAAAAGCGTTTTCACATTATCATATAGTTATTAGTGTTATATAAATGATAGGAGAGTATTTTAATGTTGATTAATTATTTATTATTATTTTAATAATTTAATTAATATAATTAGTTTATAGTCATCATTAATTATTAATTTTAAATGTATTAATATTTTTATATACATAAAATAATAATATATATAATTATAAAAAATTGTAGAAAAAATTGGTAGATTTTTTTAAAAAATTTTCAAATTGTGAAATATTTATATAGATTAAGTATATATTATTACTATAAATGATAAAAATAAAATGTAACAATATGTTAAAATAGCAACATCAATATGCAAAAAATGAAATCAATACAATTAAAGCAATTTAATATTTAAATTCAACACAAATATAAACTATCAAAATATAAGATATCTTAAATGTGCAAAAATATAGTTTATATATATATATATATATATATATATATATATATATATATATTCTAAAAAAAATGTGTGCCGGGTACAAATATATTTGCCACTCACTTTGAAATTTGAAATTGATGATTTATAATAAAGTGAGGAAATGAAATTTAAGTGAAAAGGTAAAATGTGTTTTTTACAAAAGATTAAATAATTTTTTAAAATATTTATATAAATTTTAAGATAATATCAAAATAATTTTAAAATTATTTTATTATAAAATCTTCACATTTTAAAATTATACTATATGTAATGAAGAAGTTTAGTTGAGTTCTAACAATTTAAGAGTAGGAAAAAAGTAATTGTCTCATTTTAATATATATTAATTTAATCATTTACATATTAATACTTAAATATTGTTAGATAAATAATTTATAAATGTAATTTTTTTATACTTTTTAAAATTTATTTTATAATAATACAAGATAATAATATTATTATATTATTTTATTATATAATCATTAAAAATTGATAACAATTTTATTTTGACGACTCTTAAAAATTATTAAATCATTATTTTTATTATTATAGTTTTAATTTTTTAATATTTTAAAATTAATTTATAATTATTATGATATTAATTTTTTACCATTAGTTAAACCAATTTTCTTGTATAAATACCTGATAATTGCAGTTAGAACACAACAACAATTGTTATCATCTGCATCTTTTAATTTGGGCATGTTATACGATATTTCAACATATATAGTTTCTAAATACATAGTTTTCTGCATGTTATTATGTTAGGAGTATAGTTGGACTTAGGTTGCATGGGAAGCTGGTTAAACTTTTACTTTTCAATGTAATGGTCCTTCCACGTTGTAACGTAAACTTCTTCTTTCAATAATTAAAAGCAAATATATATATATATATATATATATATATATATATATATATTATTTTCTTTTTTACATTTTAATACTTTAACAAAAAATATTTAATAATTATCATAGAATTGTATAAGATAATATGAAAATAATTTAATTAAATATATTTTAAAAATAATTTAACTTTTAGTATTACATATAAAGTAAAAATAAACTTTTAATAAATATTGTTATATTATTTTTATCAAATCAAATTGTTATATGATAATTTAAATAATTGAAAATTAAAATTTAAAAAATTTAAATAAGAAGAAAAGTTGTAATTTGTAATTTTTTATTTGTTTAAGATTATTGATAGTGATTTTCTCTTTAAATTTGAACTACATTAATTTAAAAAAATATCATAAATTTAAATTATAAAAAAATAGATAAATAAGATAATAAAATCATATAAAAAAGTTAAATAATTTTTTTAATATTAAATAAATTTATTTAGAATTAATTTAATTAACAAAAAAAAATTATTATGACATAAACATTTCTTTCTCTATCCAATAAACCTTGAGTTAATTTTAATCATTATGTTTTATTATAATTGTACGTGGAGAAAATGTAAGTGATTAATAGGATATATCATTAATTAATAGTTTAAAAATTATGGGAGAACAAATGTTGTTCTTTAAAAAAATATTTATAATTTTTTAATGATAATAAAAAATTTTAAAAAGTATAAATATAGAATATAGAATAAAAATATTATTATATTCTACTATGTATTATTATTGATTTGGTTGTTATTATTAATTATTTTTATTAAAATATTATATTATAAAAAATGAGAATAAAATTTTCAGTTTTAATTATTTATCACTGTAAATTTAATTTTTGATTATTACAATATTAGTTTTTTATTATGGATCAAAATTTTCTATAAATACTATTTAATCTTTAAAATTAAAATATATAATAGAAATTTTTATTTTCTAAATATTTTTTTAAACATTATTATATAAAAATTCAATACATCATAAGTTCTAAATGCATGATTTATTATGCGTGACTGTATTAATTTTGGAAACAAAATTTAAATTAGGTTACATTAAAAATTGATCAAACGTTTATCTTTAAGCTAACGATCCTTCCACAGCACAATGTATTCCTTTCTCCAACACAAACTACATGTATAAATTATTTATTAAATTAACCTAGAAAAGATTTTGTTTTACTGAAAAATAGTGTCAATATCTTTTGTATTTTAGTATTTATTTAACCATCTGATTATTTGATGTTCAAAATTTTTTGAATCAAGTTTAATCTATGTATTTCTATTTTAATGAAAATTATTATGATAGAACAAATAAGTTTCATTAACTAAATTCCAATATAGTCAATTTAAAAAATAAAATGAGATTCATGTTTTTTATAATAAAAAAAATAATTGCATAGATCATATTTGTAACATCCAAATATCTTTAGAATCTTAAATAGTTAAATAATTAAAAATGGTTGAAAACTTTCAACCATTCAAAAAAAAAAAGCAACTCATTATTCTTTTTATTCTATTAAAATAAATTTTAATTTAAGCATTAAAATGTCATGTACTATTTATTTTCTGGTCAATTTTTTTGAATGAAATAACAAAAAAAATTTGTCATTCTTTTAAGTATCTTTGATTCGTGAATTTTTTTAGTCCAGATGTAAACAACTACAATCAACAATATTACAACTTCAAAGTTAATCTCTTCTTGAATGATTAAAACAATTTAATTAATTTAATTTATAAAGGTTGTGAACCAGAAATGAGCATAATGGAAAGCTTTATAAAAAGAGAATTTGACACTAGAATTAAATCTTACTTTCTTTTTTTTGTCTATGCTAAAGAATTTTTTGTAAATAATTATACTTGAGTCATGTAAAATTATTATAGATAATAAAATTTTTTCGTCAAATTGCTAATAGAGTTGCATATTTAAAATTTAAACTCAAAACTTGTAAATAAGTTGGACGAACCCTTTACTATGAAATGATGTTAAAATTTTGGAGAAATTTTTTTATCATCTATCATAATCATGTATCACTCAAACAAAACTACCTTTAATGAAAGAAATCTATAATTTAAAAAAACCAAATAAGTGAAAAATATAATTAAGTTATACTATTATATAATCAATATTTTAACATTTCAATTTTTTATATATATTTTTAATAATATATATGATAAATTATTATTATATTTATTTATTTAAAAAATTAATTATAATTATAAAATATTTATTATCCATTTATTAATAATTTTATCTAATTTTATTTATTTATATCATTAATAGTCACGTATATAGAAAATATGAGTTTGAACGTAGATTGAACGTAAATTGGACTAAAAAAGAGTATAAAAAACAAAAGCGTGACAAAAAAAAATAAAGTTCATACCTTTCCCAACATAATTGTGAGCATTGTTGTGTTATTAATTATGGTGAAAAATATGACCTTAAAAGAAATTTGGTTAGTGAAAAATATCATTTTAAAACAAAAGGGAGGAACAGATGTTCTCATATGTTATGCTACACATTTCTACACAACTCATATATGCTATCGTATTTTGGAAAATATTCTACCGTTACATCTAAACTTGTTCCTCTTTTAAATTTACCTAATAGGATATTTGTAATTAGAAGATAATTAACAGTTCAAGTTTCAACACCCTAGTGTTAACATAATAGAAGATTATTAGGACCATGAATATTTTTTTTATATTATGATTGTATTATTTACATTTTATCATTGTGTAACTAATCTTCTTACTATGGGACTTTGATAAAATCTATGATGCAATCATTTAAATCTCTTTTTTCATTTATGAATGCATATATTTTTCTATTAAATTATGTTTATCTTATTATACTTATTAATTGATGAGAACTGGTCATTCCTTTTAATTTCTAAGTTATTAGGGAATAAATGATTGTATTATTATTTAATTAATAAAATTATAAGATAAATTTGATCTAAATTTTTCAAAGGATTTATCAAAATTCTTAATTTATAATCTATTATTAAATTAATAAACTCGAATGTTCTTTATGTTTCTCTTGTTATTTGTCTTGCATAATCATTAAAGGTGATAATGTAAGAAAAATAACAATAATATAGCATGATTATTAGAGAGTAATAAAATTAAAATGAATGATTAGTAATCAACTTTTATCATTCAAAACAAAGTTGGAGGTGATATTCAAAAAAGTTATAAAAAAATTAAAATTTCATATTTTTCATAACTGAACTCGTACTTATGATTGCTATTGACTTTAAATTTTATCTCAATTTATTCAATTTTATAATTGTTGAAATAATTTTCATAAAAACAATATTAGATATCAAATACTCCATTTCTAAGATGAGTAGATTTATTCATAAATAAAATTTTGCATGCACAGCTTCTTACAACAACATGTATGATATATAAATGAATATTTTTATTATTACAACTTTATTTATGGTATATATAATAGATTAATTTTATATATGTAATAAATAAAAATTATTATTGTATTGTATATTATTTTAATTAATTTTTAATTTATTATTTAAAATAATGAAATTACTTCATTAAAATAAAAATGTAATAATCAAAGATATTTAGATTAAAATTTTACAATCTAACTTAATTTTTAATAAATTATTTATTATATATTTTAATATATATTTTTAATGGTGGAAATTTGTGATAATTTTTTATAGTAATAACACTTTTCAATAACTTTTATCAATAAATAAAGTCATACAATATATATGTGAACATTAAGATTTTGTCAATTTTTTTTCTCATTTTTATTATTTCTTTGTTTTGTATTTTTTAAATATTACTTCTAGGTTATTTTAGTTCTTCCATCTACTTTATTGTAATTTAAATTATTGTTAGTATTATTACGATTCTAACTATTATAGCTATTATTATTTAGTATTATTTTATTTTATTTTTATTTTGTTCTTTTAACTAAATATATTAAAAAAGTAAAAGGGCTTGGATTTTAAAAGAAGATCATATAAAATATATTAAAAAAAAAGTTGTAGGATTTAAATGTAAATTAATGATTAGTTTACATAAGAATTATCCTACATTTATCTATATTTCAAATTCAATTGTGGATAATTTTTTATTTTTTAAAAAGAGGATAGTATATCTATAAATAAATATAATAGATTTATAGTATCTATCACAATCATTAACTTCCTGTGCTAGTAGATTTAAATTGCAAAAATACTCTTATGTCTCTTTCCTGGCTTCCTGGCTACATCCTAATACACCTACTACATAAGCTATTAAAAAAAAGACAACTTTAACAGCAAAATTTCTAGATCTTGGTTTCATGAGATATCAAAATTTTATTTATTATGTTTTATTGTTACTTCCCATATCCCATATCACATCATAAGAAAAAAAATTCTCTCATATTTTTATTCAACACACTCCATTTTCTAACCACATATCACCTGTTATTACTACTGTATTCCAGTTTTATTAAACCAAGGCATCTTAATCTTGTTTCATCTTATTTTGCAAACATTCAATATTAAGTAAAAATGTATTTTCATCAAGATTCCATATTTTTGTGCCATGTTTCATGAAAAAAAATAATAGCTTGTGTTTTCTTTTTATGTTTATGATTAAGAGATATTGACTTTTTTTTATTGATTAGCGTGTATTTTTATTTTTATATTATTATCTTATATTATTTATTGTTCCATTGTTATATCAAGTAAATAATCTACTGTGTGTATTATGTGGAAGTTATAGTTATCATCGTCAATGGACAGTCATATCAAACATGTACACAGTGTGGTCGACTTTTTGATCCTATAGAATGATTTTTGTTTTTTATTTTAAAAATGGGGTTGCTTGAAAAATTAATGATAGGAAGGGTTAAAAATAATAACTGAAGCTTAATTATTAATCCGTCAAACTTTTTACATGAATTGTAATGCGTAATAGGATAGAAAATACGTGTCTTTTCAAAGTTTTACGCATTTAAAAATGTATTTTAATGTGAAATGTCGTTTTTATTTAAATTATAATGTTTAATAGGATAGAAAATAAATGCCACATTTTATATAATGTATAAAATGATGTGTTTTAAAAATTTAAAATACATAAATTTATACATAATACACATAAGTGAATGATTAATGTATAAATTTATGTATTTTAAATTTTTAAAATGCATCATTTTATGTATTTTATCTAATAAAACAAATTAATTTATGTGTTTGAACTCTATATAAGTATTTGTTTTTCAGATTAAACAAATTTAAATTTAGAGTGAAATCACTTGAATGATTTATTTTTAACTATCTAGAATTATTTTATGCAGTATTGTTCAATTTTTTAAATTAATTTATGGTTGAACAAATTTACGAGAGAAGTGAAATTACTTGGGTTATTTATTTTTAAAATGTTGGATTATTTTATATAATATTATTAGATTTTTTTTAGTTAATTTAGTGTTAGTTTGAAGTTGCTAACTTTTGAAATTGTATTTTGAAAACTTTGTATGATGGATAAAATTATTATTGTTGTGTATTTTAATGGCAAAATTTTTAAGGGAGCAAAAATTATTACATTTGAATGAAATAAAAATCAATTCAAGTTTTAAAAAAAATGTAATTTTCATTCAATTTAAGGAAAAAAAATTTAAAAATTAAAAATGATATCAAACCAAATGTTTTTCTCTTTAATAGGTAGGTTTTTTAAATTTAGTTGATAGAGTAGAATACAAAAGATTTCAAATATGAGATGATGAAGACGTTAAATGTATGATTAATATATTTGAGCAACAATCATTGATGCATGTATTTAAACTATATGTCAAAATTGATAAAGTTGATAGTTGGACAACATTGGTAGAACATGGTAGTTGTGGTACTCATGTTGAAGATGATACAACATCATTAACAAGTATTTTGAAATAATTGATTAAAGAAAATCATAAGAGAAGTTATAAGTTACGTTAATGTTTTAGTTTTTAAAATTTATTTCATTTTTGTTTTTTAGGATGTATAAATTTATGATGATCAAAATTATTATCTATTGGAAATAGGTGAGAGTGGTAATGAGGATGATGATTATTTATATGATAATAAATGAGACTAGAAAATTTTGGATGACATAGATGATGGGAAAGAATTTCATATCTCAGTGAGGTCCAGACCAAGTTTGTTTAGTGGACTAGATGTATCAAGTGGTGTATCTCAATAACAGATAAGTCAAATAGGTTAATCAATTACTTAATAGATTTAAACTAATTTAATGATAAGGTTGTATTTTTATTATAATATATGAAAAAAGTAATTATTTTTTTATATATACATAAGAAATGATATTTTAGGGTAGTAGTTCTTATTACACCAACATTTCATGCGAATATCTGAATGAAAAAAGGAACTTTTGTATAGTTGATGTACCACCTAATAAAGTTATTGAGGATGAACTATTTATCAATTTATAATTTGAGAGAAAAGATGAACTGTAGTTGAGAGTGAAACATTATTCAATAAAGGTACATCAATCATTTGTTGTTATTGAATCGAAATCCATCCATCTTCATGTTCGTTGTGCGAGTCCTATTAGTGGTTGTACATGAAGAATGAGGGAAATTAAATCAAAGAGGTTGAATAACTGGTGTGCAACTAACTGAGGTGGTAAACACAATTGTGTGGATGTGTCTCTTTCTCAAGACCATAATAAATTAGACTTAAATTTCATTTTTTCCTATATCTTTAGGTATGTGCTATGAATTCTTTACAAATTTACTATATATTGTTCATTGATTTTATTGTTTAAACTAATTCTATTATGTTTATTAATTAAGTATGATAAATAAAGAACCATTTGTTTCTATATCATTGATTCAGGAAAGAATACTAAATCAATATGGATACAAAATATCATATAAGAAAGCTTGGATTGCAAAATAGAAAGTAATCATTCATGTATTTAGACATCAAGATAAATTATATTCTTTATTATCCAAATGGTTACATAAGATGATTTAATTTTCTCCACGCTCGAGGTATAAAATTGAGTCTAATGATGTTATAATTAGTAATCATATTCAAAATGGGCTGAGAAATTCTTTTATAGCATTTTGGATTTATAAACAATGTTATGAGGCATTTAAATATTACAAACCATTGTTATCAATTAATGGAGCTTTCCAATATAAGAAATATAGAGATACATTACTCATAGTCACAACACAATATGGTAATAATTCTATCTTTTAAATTGCATTTGTTATTGTTGATGGTGAGACATTGGATGCATGAAATTGGTTCTTGCCGCTGCTTAGAGAATGTTACCCAAAAACAATGGAATTTTTTTAATCTTTGACAAATATCAAAGTATCAAATCTGTTATTAATAATTCGCATTTGGGATGATAGTCTCCCCACTCTTATCATGTGTATTACATTCGATATATTGCAAGATGAACATGGAAAAGTTATGATCATATGACAACAAATTTGGTTGAGAAAATTAACAAAATATTGAAAGGTGCACGAAATCTACCAATAACTAAAATTGTGAAATGTATACATAGTTATTTGGTTTAATATTTTGTTCAAAGGGATGTAGTGGTTAAGACTGAGATTAATCATGGACAACAATATTGTACAAAGGTAATGAAGGCATCGAGAAAAAATCAAGATAAAACTTGTTCTTACCAAGTATGAAGATATGATATACAGTCAAACAAATTTGAAATAAAAGAAGGTTTTCATTCAATAACACAACGAGAAGGTAACAAATGGACAGTGATTTTTTTAAAAATAAATTTGTCAATGTGGCTGATTCCCACTGTTACAATACCCTTACTCTCATGTGATAGTTGTATGTGTTGTAGTTATTGTTGATTATTACCAATTTATGAACCAGGTGTATTTTTTAGCAACTATACAAAGTTCCTACTCATATGAATGGTGGCCAATAGGTAATAACAATGACCTTCTCGTGTGAATGATTGGTTCCTTATTTTAGATAAAGAAAGATTGAGGGGAAAAGGTAAATCGAAGTCCACACGCATCAAGAATGAGATGGAGTGGGATGAATCTCAACATGGATACTAACATCAATTGTGTAGAGAGGTTAGACATAACCAGTCTCGATGCGCAGTGAGAGTTCAAAGTCAACAATCACAATAATGAAATAGGTTTTTGTTTCAAATTGTTGTTAACATTTAATTTATCTTCTCAATATTTGAAAGTTTGGATTCTTCGTTATTATTTGCATTTCACATAGATTTGACTCTGTATTTTGTAATTTAAAAACATCATATACAAAACTACAGTAGAAAAAATAATATAAAGTCCACATATATAACATACATAACAACAATAACTAAATAATGTCAAGCCCACATACATAACAAATATAAAAATAATAAAATCATGTCCAAAGTAAAGCCTAAGTCTAATCTTGACCACAAAGGTTTAGAGCATATCACTTAGGTTGTTGGGGGGGGGTTTCCTCTATCCTCTACACAAGCTCTTCAAAGTTTTCTTTGTTATGGAATGCTGCTACAGAGCTGCATTTAAATCAATCTCTTGTCCACTATAGTCATGCAAAACATCTGCAGTGTCAACATAAGCATGCATAAGTAGGAGAGGTGTGACTAATGGTGCATCAAATGAGCAAGGTGTTTAAAATTTAGTCTTTCTATGTGAACTTGATTCTTCTTCATGACCATCAAAGCTCGAACCTACACCTTCGACAAAGTATGCCCTAGGTGAAGGAAAATCCGATGAAGAAAATTTCAGTGAAGGGAATAAGGAAAATGTGGAATCATTCAAACCTTCCTTAAATCCAAACCTAAGTTCAGTAGATGGACCCAAGTGGCGTAAACCTGCACTGACACATAGGAAAACATTTGGGTTAGTCACTATAGTATAAAAATTGTATATTATAATAATAATAACAATTTAAATTTTAAATTATTTGGCCAATCTTGCCTGCAAAATCACAATAACTTCGAAAAGGATAGGAGTATATGGGTATTGGTGATGATGCAACCCCTTGCATTAAGGACAATATAAATACCTACCACTCATCCTTTGATATCATATTATTTCATTATCCAATGTTGTGTATGACTATTGTGCCATTACATGTAATCGAAGCTAGAGCTCAATAACTCCTTTAACGACATACTTAAACATATGTAATGATGTTTGTTATTCTAGATCATCAAAAAATGACCAAAGATCCTCATCTAGTTTTCATCCATTTTTCCCTTCAAGTTCATGCCATGGACGTCTATAGGTTGAGATGGAGGCTTAAATATATGTTGGACCATTTCAAATTACCTCATGAAATGGCTAGGTTAATGCCATTCTAAGATATTAAAAATGAACAGGGACACCACAACAATCCAACAGTCCAACTTATGTTTATAAGCCTTAAGTATGTGATTTATCACATGCCTTTAAGGTTACCATATAATCTACATGGCCTCAAACACATGCCTATAATAATTGATATCTTGTGTGATAACTCTAACCAACTCTCTTTTCCACCTCTGTTTATAATGTGTTAGTATTTATTTAGCAAAATATAAAATTAAAATTTCTATAATTATAACAGACATTATTAAATATTTACCTTGCTTCATAAGGCATGGTAGGATATGAAAATTCAAGATCAACATGCGTAATAGAAGAAAATCGCTCCCAAACCCATAACTATAATAATAATTGTGAGTATGCACATCTTCTTGTTATCGTAATTTGTGCAACTACACATCTCATGATATAAATATGTTAAAGTGTTTGATTTTCAACTGTACTTACTGTCTATACTCATCGAAATCATCAGGAAACGGAAGATAATATAGGAGAACCCTACTACTAGAATGATCACAAAATATAATTTCTCCATGTTCTCCTCAATGTTTGCAAAATGTTGGAGCAATCAACACATATTTAACTCCATTTATTGGTAACCCTCCCAACATTTCTACATCCTACAAAGTGATGTTACACTTTTCAGAAAACATGTGAAATGTATGGATTTTGAGTCTATCACTTCACCAATGTTTCAATCAAACATGCGTCATTATGAATGAATTGCAACTGTGCTACACCCCAAAATCTAACTCTCCTCAAATAGTCTATTATTTTCTCAAAGATTTCAACAATGTTATCTTGTTTGTAATATAATTTTCTTGTTTAATTTTTAGCTCCCTATTAGGACCTCCATTTCATATCTGTTTTGAGGCATAAATAGACAAGCATCAATAATAACAGGTTGTCTAAATCCAATCTAATAACCCAAAATGATTATGACAAAGTTATAATCTAAACATTAACATTCATTACTAATTAAATTAACTAAACAAAATTAAATTTTAATATTAAAATAATAATTAAAATTAAATTAAATTTAACATTAAATTTAAATATACCTATACAAAATTTAGCTACATTATAAATTTACTAATTAAGTAAAACATGTGAAACATATGGATCTTGGATCTCTATCACTTCACCAATGTCTCAATCAAACATACGTCATTGTGGATGAAGCACAACTATGCTACACCCAAAAATCTAACTCTCCTCCAAGAATCCATTATTTTATCAAAGATTTCAACAATGTTATCTCATTCATAATATAATTTTGCTTGTTTAATTTTGAGCTCCTTATCAGATCCCATTTCATATATGTTTTGAGGCATAAATAGACTGAAGCATCAATAATAACAGGTTATCTAAATTCAATCTAATAACCTAAAATGATTATGACAAAGTCATAATCTAAACATTAACATTCATTACTAATTAAATTAACTAAACTAAATTAAATTTCAATATTAACATAATAATTAAAATTAAATTAAATTTAACATTAAATTTAAATATACCTATACAAAATTTAGCTACATTATAAATTTACTAATTAAGTAAATTAATTAACAAACATAAATTTTAATTAATTACATTTAAATTTGAATTAATTAATATTTATTTACCAAATATAAATAAAATATGAAACATAAAATAATTAAATATTAACTAATAACTACTATAATTTTACCTAATTAATATTTACTAAATAATAACTATGTAATTAAATATAAAATAATTACTAATTAATACATTTTAAGTGATCAAAATTATTTAATTCAAAATAACTATTAATTTTATTTTCAAAAAACATTATTCACATTACACAAAATATAAATTCACTAAAATTTCTAATGTTTTTATATTAAATATTTAAATAATAAAGTTTTTTCATATTTTTTAAGGTACTACGTTACCTAACACATAAGAGCAACTTTAATTACAACTAATAAATATATCTAATAATTACTGTTTAATTAAATATATATAATAATTACAAACTAATATATTTTAACTAACACAAATTATGTAATTTTACTAATAATTTTTTTAAACATTATTCATACTACATAAAATTAAATTTTCCTAAATTATCTTAATAGTTTTACACTAAATATATTAAATAATAAATACTACAAAAAATTTTAAATAACTACCATCATTATTAAACATTAATACAATTAAATTGATCAATATTTACTAGTAAAAAAATTAAAATAAATAAACTAGCGTTTACCTATAATAATTATAATTTCCTAAAATATTAACTACTAATAATAAAAATTAAAAAAAATTAACATTAGCCAATAATATCATAACCTAAACTTAATTAAAAAATTATAAGTATTTAAAATATTTAACATCTAAATATATAATAAACTAAAAATTAAAATTTCAACAACATAAAAATTAGACTAACCTAAATGCTGCTTTTTTTTTCATCTAAAGTTATCTCCTTTTTTATTATTAATAATTAAAAAATAAAATATTTATAGTTTTTTTTTTAATTTACTCAGTAACATGTAGAATAAAGATAGGATTTAAATGAAAATTTTATAATGATTCCACATTGTGTCTGACAATAATTTTAGCAAGCAAATGACTATTTTTTTTTAATATATTGCACATTTTTTATGTATAATATTTTTAATTAAAAATATATTTATTTATACATTTTACATTTTTTTTAATTTTTTGTAAAAGATGTTTATTTATGCGTAACAACGGTAAAATATATTTTAAAATATGTAAAAGTTGACAGAATACATCTTTTCTATCCTAATATACATTATGTGCTTCAGTTATTGATTTTACTTCCTTCTCAGTTCTCATCTTGAAATAAAAGACAAAAGTTATTTCTAAATCTCAAAATTAGTATCGTCCATCTATTTTAATTTTTTAATTTAACTTATATGATGGTTACAATATTAAAAAAAATCAGATACCTTATCTTTGGCTTATTTACTAAAAAAAATAAATTCTACAATAGGATTTTTTAGGAAGTAATTATAGACAGGGGTATAAATAGTGTTTATAACACAAAATATAGCGGTATAAGTATTACACATTAAATTATTACAATTCATGTATTTCGTTTTATGATTGATGTCACTTTTAATGCGTCAAATTTAAAAATAGGCGGAAAAAATTATGCGTAAAAGGATAATGAGGATTTTAATGTGTTAATTTTGTTTATGGCGTCTGAAATTGGCAAATTTTTCTGAAACCGTTGGAAACTTATATAATAACATATAAGGCCAAAACGTGATACCTACTGGTATTACCCTTTCGATTTTATCGTTTTTTTTCCTTTTTGGTGCATCTTTTGTGTCATATTTATTTTTCCTTATTTGTTCTTCTGTAGACCACTTCTTTATTGCATAGATGTATTACGTTTTTTTTTTTTTTCATATATGGACCACTGCAGCAGAAGTTAAAAGGAATTAGTATAAAGTTCAATATTTAATTTTCTATTATATTTTAGAAATTCTAAGATTAGGATAAGTTAGAAAAATTTTAAGATAGGTTTTTGAAAAAATTTCTATTTTTTTATATTAAATATAATATTTTATAATTTTTTTGCTTTGTTGTAATTTAATAATATTATTCTGTTATATTGTTAAATTAGTAAAAATATAATAATTTTATTTTTAAAATTTATTCAGTATATTAGTTAATTAAAAAAAATTAAAAAAATTGAAAATGCATAAAATTATTAGAACAGTATTTTAAGCCTAAAAATTTAATAACCTAGTTAAATGACTCAAAAATTATCATAAAATATTAGTAATTTTTTTTAGAGAGATTAGTTTGTGAAATTTTTATAACTTAATTATTTTTATTACAATTTTATAATTACAGTTTATTAGTTAAATAAATTTTAACCATAAAATGATAGTAATTTAGATAATTAAATTTGGATAATAAAAATTTAGGAAGTTAATTAATTAAAGTGAAAGAATAAAAACTTAGTAATTTAGTAAATAAATTTAATACTAAAAAATTAGTATTGGGTAAGTTAAGTTAATAATTATAATTAGTTAAGTGAAATAATTCAATTAAAATTTTATAAAAAAATTAATATTTAATTAATAAATTTTTTAACACAAAAAGTTAGTAAATAATTTAGTTAACTTGAACCATAAAAATATAGTAAATAAATAAAAGTTATTTAAATTTTAAAATATAAAAATTTATAATATTTAATAAAAAATAGTTATAATATTTAAAATAATAAAAATATAAGATGATGACTACTTAATTAAACAAAAACTAATCATAAAATTATAGTAATTTAATTTGAAGTATACTAAGTTAATAATTTAGTTAATTTAATTTAAATTCATAAAATATAGTAAATTATTTAATAAAGTGTAAATTATGAAGCGTACGTAACTTAATTATTTATATTACAATGATGAAAATTTTGTAAATTTAATTAATTAATTTTAAAGCATAGTTTAGTAAGTAAATATATTTATTAAATAATTCTTTTGTTATTAGTAGTTAATTTATTATATACTTGCATAATGATTATTATATATTAATTAATTGAATATTAGTTTATTGTTGATTAAAGTAATAGTTTATTATATATTTAATTAAATTAAATATTTTATTATTTATCATTAATTAATTTTTATATACATAATTAAATTTAAATTTTAAACAAATTAGTAATTTTGGTAAAAAAAAATTATATCATAAAATTTTAGTATTATAAAGTTAATAAAAATATTAAAAACATAATAGTTGATTTTAAAAATTTAAGTAAATTTAAATTTTAAACAAATTAGTAACTTAGCTAAATTTATTTAGTAGATTATGGCATCATCATCGCAGTCTACCCGTATTATTAGACAGAGTCCAAAGGATTCATCGCTATTGACACTTCAAGAAGTCCATATTTCTAAGCGTTTATGGAATGGAGAGCCGGATAGGGAGTTCAAGATTAGGAGAGAAAAGTTGTGACACGAGCGCGACGATGCTCCACTTGTACCGGCACAGATAGTTGATAGGTTGAGGAGGGTGGGATTTTGAGAGTTGACCAGCTACAATTTTTACACAGTGATGCTTCATTGCTTGAAGCATTAGTAGAGAGATGGAGACCGGAGACTCATACATTTCACACTATCACGAGAGAGTGCACTATTTCACTGCAGGATGTCACAGTGTTCGCCGGTCTACTGATTGATGGTCTTCCTGTTATTGGAAGCACATCTTCAAGAGTTTGAGAACCTCTTGTTCAGGATGTGTTAGGGGTGTCACTTGATGAGAGGGAGATGGTGAGTGGATCTTTCAAGATGAGTTGGTTGCTATCTCATTTTGGTGATGTCATGGAGCACATGGAGACACCAGAGCAGCTAGATAGATTTACTACTGCATACATTCTACGACTTATTGGCGGAGTCGTATTTTGTGATCATTACAATTCAAGAGTTCCGTTCAAATATTTGCCAATATTTGCCACTCCTCGCTGACTTCGACCAATGCGGCCAATAAAGCTGGGGATTGACCGCATTGGCTTACCTTTATCATAAGTTACGCAATTGTATAGATTACAATAAAAAGAAGATATGTGGTTTTACATTGTTTGTTGCAACTGTGGGTGTGGGAACGTTTTCCCAAGGTTAGACCCATGGATGCTCCATACGATGATCATACAGTTTCCTATGGTGAGAGGTAAGTATACATCAAATTACTTTAATTTTAGGGTTTATGGTTTAGGGTATCAAGGCAATTACTTTAAGTTTCTATCTTATTTGTTTGGAGATTGAAACGAGGGATGGCTAGGCCTAGACAACATGATATTTCCTTTCATAGACACGTGTTTGACTTGATACATTGAGATCAGATAATATTATACAAATATTATAAATTTTTATGAATATATGTTTGATTAAAAGATAAGCCCAAATTACATATTGAATGCAATAACTGCAAATTACATGACAACCTTATAAGACAATCATGAACAACTTGCCTCCTGCTTGTACGGGGAGGATGCAGATCTGGACATCGCTTGTGTCACTTATATGTTTTAACATATTGGAGCGACACCAACATGATCGATGTATGTGACAGTTTGGGATGACACAACATATCTTGTAACCCCCATCTCAGTTAGAGGACGTCAATGACATGATGCTTGTCGCAACCGTAATTTCGACGAGACGACGGACTCGCTAAAATTTTAAAAATGATTTTGATGATGTGGAGTCGCCACCAAATTTTTGTTTAAGGGAAAAATATTTGGAAAAACCCTGGATGAGATTTAGGTTCGGGAGTCGGTTACGAGTGGGGAAGGTGTTAGGCACCCTACTCGCCTGTTCCAAAGAACAGTACCCTTAAATTGAGTGTGTGATTATTTGAAAATAGTTTGATCCCTTTTATTAGAGTGAAAATAAATACTTGATGGAGGTTAGCCTGACAGGACTTGATCCTGCTCCTACGTATTCCCTGGTGCAATGGGAAAATCAAGGCTTACGTAGTTCTGGTTTGATTTGATTTGAAGGCTTGACCTTCAAAAGTGTTTAAAAGAGTGTTTGAAAGGTACTCGAAGGATTGACCTTCGGAGCTACTTGGAAAGTGATATTCGAAAACGGCTTGATTATTTTGAAAGAGAAGGGCAATCCCCATCCACATGTGCACAGGGCCCAAGACAACTACTACGACTGCATTTGGACCCATACGAATCTCCAAACAACGAACAGCAGAAAAAGCTACCAGTTCGTGCTTAGAGCTCGTCGCGTGAGATTAAGAATCGCAAAACAAGATTTTTATTTTGAAAATAGATGAATAAAATGAGCAAGGTTTTTATTTTGTAAAAAGGAAAGACAACCCTAATCCACATATGCACAAGGCCCAAGACAACTACGGCTGCACTTGGACCTATACGAATCTCTAAACAACGAACAGCAGAAAAAGCTACCAGTTCGTGCTTAGAGCTCGTCGCGTGAGATTAAGAATCACCAAACAAGATTTTTATTTTTGAATAACGATGAATGAAAAAGACAAGACACAAGTAATTATTAAAAATTTAGGAGGGAATTTATCAATTAAGGAATTTTATGAAAATACTTGATAATCTTGAATTTATTTAGGAATTATATAATTTTTATGAATTATTTAGGAATTTTGGAATTTATTTTTATTTCTGAAATTTTTTATTAATTTTCTTAATTTCTGGAATTTTTATTAATTTTCTTAATTTTTGAAATTTTTATTAATTTCTGGAAATTTTCAATTTTTTATTAATTTCTGGAAATTTTGAATATTTTATTAATTTCTGGAAATTTTGAATATTTTATTAATTTCTGGAAATTTTGAATTTTTTATTAATTTCTGAAAATTTTTGAATTTTTTATTAATTTCTGGAATTTTTGAATTTTTTTATTAATTTCTGGAAATTTTGAATTTTTTATTAATTTATGAAATTTATGAATTTTTTATTAATTTCTGTAATTTTTAAATTTTTTATTAATTTTCTTAATTTCTGGAATTTTTTATTAATTTCTGGGATTTTTATGAATTTTTGGAATTGTTGGGATAATTTGGTAATTTGTAGGCTGGAGGGCAGTTTGGGAATTTTTGAAATTGTTGGGGCCAATTTGGTAATTTGTGGGATGGAGGGCAGTTTAGGAATTTTTAGAATTGTTGGGGGCAATTTGGTAATTTGCCTTCAATAATCAACATACTACAAAATGGTGCTTTTGGTGGAGAAATAGAAAATGCCGAGCATGAGGTTTGAATTGCAGACCACGAATTCGTGTACCATTCCCTCAACCATCTGAACCACCTCAATTTGTTAGTATACAGCCCCTTTTAATTGCATATGTTACATTAAGCGGGTATGACCACTGCTTGTTTTCAAATAGCTTCATTAGTGGGTCCTGTGAGCTTCCTGTGATTGATTAATTCAAACCATGTACAATCGAATACAGAGAGGGGCTCTCAGGTCTGTGTGCTGCCAATATCTTATTGTATGGTCATTAATGCCTTATAGGACCATTCCATGTTGGCATTTGGTTTTGGACTAACGGCTCACGAAATCAACGTCACATACACCTTTGGCTTGGCAATTCAAGAATCTCATTGAGAGTATCCTCAAGCTGACTTTCGGGGCTTCTCGTCATCATCCTGAGACTAGTATGAGGTGGACTCCAACCAGGGTAATATGCTCTTCATCACAGTGTGCAGCCGGTGGTGGGAATCTTGGTACATGGACGATCTCCTTGGTCTTGGACGTCTCTCCTACATCTTGGTATCGTTTAATAAGGTATCTCAGCTCTGTTACCCATGGCACTGCTTCACAACCATACTGGTCCTTGGGAAGAGTTGCAGCTGGGTCTCTAGACTCGGTGATCGATTTATAAATACCAATCGAATTGCAATTGTGAAAGTATGCACTTCGAACAATCCACGTCAGCCTCCGTCTTGGCTCAAAAGGTTAGGTTGTTAAGCCCTGCTCCTGTGCCCTTGACGCTTTGGAGGAGACCCAACGCCTCTGCTATTATCAGGGAATGTTTTGGGCCCTTAACAGAATTTCACTCTGCACCCTGCCTAGAACAGAATACCACAGAATGTCCATGCCAATGCAGGGTCTGAACGGAGACCTTGGATCCTTATTATTTGGCCAAGGCACCTCGAACTATCTTTTGCAGTGGTTGGATAAGCAACGATTGATACGTCCAGTGTTTTAACAAACTCATGGACCATGGTCGATTATGCCAATATATGCACTAACTGGACGTGTTTGGTATTAATTTTGCAAGATCAAGATGCAGGAAACGGTATCATGAATTGCATGCATCATTCGATCACAATTTTAAAGTCTGCTTTATAACTTAAGATCTACTTCCTATTCCGAGAATCACACCATCGCGATGTACGAACATTATCCATATATAATTCAACTTTGCTTTCTTTAAGTAAAGTATAAAATTCTTGCAGATATAAAGGGAAATCACTTTCATGCAAGGAACAATTAACCATACAGATCTGTCTGCTCAAGTGATTACTATTCGCCTATCATTAGATTTGATTTCATGCGTGAATCAGTATGGTAGAATGCAGAGGATCATCGCAATCTTGAACCTACCTGGAATTCTTGCAAGAGAAGACCAAAAAATCTGATGAGACTCTGCGATTCAGCTCCTCTCCTTCTCTACTCTTTTCTCCGTAGTGATGTCGAGAGCTTGCAGGAGGATCTGAATCTTTTTCTTCTTCCACGCCGATTTGATGAATTTAGATCTTTTCCTTTCGGAATGAGCTTCCTCTCGGGGAGGGATCGAAGGAAAAAACCAGAAAATGAAAGAAATGAAAACCGACCCCCATTGACAGTCCTCTCTTTTTCTTTTATATGTTTTACTCCGATCTTCTTTTTCTATTATTTTTGTTTTGTATTTATATTTTCTCTTTTTTTTTTCTATTTTTTTATTCTTTTACTTTCTTTACATCTTTTTATTGTTTTTTTTTGAATTTTTGAATTTTTTATTGTTTTTAATTATTTTCCATATTTCTAGATTTTGAATTTTTTATTTCCTTTTCTTTTCCTTTACTCAGATTTTCTTATTAACTTTTCAGATTTTTTGAGACTGCATCCATAACTTCATTACACAAATGTTTTCCACTATCAATCTCAGTCTTTGCTATCGCTCTCCTTTGCACAAAATATTCAACCAAATGACTATAGGTACATTTTACAATAGTAGTGATTGGAAGATTACATGCACCTTTTAATCATTTATTCACATCCTCAACTAAATTAGTTGTCATATGATCGTATCTCCTTCCATTCACGTCATACGCTAGACTATATTTTTCCTTTGATATGTTATCAATCCATCTAGCCACATCAGGGCTAGTATATCTAAACTTTTCCAATTTCTGATAAAAAACTTCTTTCACGTAATGTAACATGTACAATGATTAAATATAAATAATAATAAGATATTTTCATGATAATTAAAACCATAATATGTATCAAATAACACAACATATTACCAAATTTAATCAATTGTTGCTTCAATTTGTGATTTTTAAATTTATGATTGAAATTGTTTTCAAATAAGCGTGCGGGGGTTACCATCCCAAATGTGGGTTATTCAGAGTTGATTTAATACTTTTGATGTCTATCTGATATAATACAAATTTCAGATCTTTGGGTAACATATTCTCTCAGCAAAGTTAGAAACCAACTACATTCATCCAATATCTCACCCTCAACAACAACAAAGTCAATTGGTAGTACACAATTATTCTCACCTTGACTTGTTACTATTAGTAACGTTCCTCTATATTATCCATATAAGAATGTTTCATCAATTTGTATTACAAGTTTGCAAAACTTGAATTCATGACAACACTGCGTGAAGCACCAAAATAATTAAAAAAATTTAAGAATTCCATTCTGAACCTCATCACCAATGATAACACCATCCGTCTCAAGCTTGTACTTGGATCCTGGTGTATATAGAAGTATTTTATGTAACCATCTTGACAATAAAGCATAAGATTCTTTCCAATCACCAAACACACGAACAATTGGCTTCTGTTTTGCTTTCCATGCTTTCTGATGTGACACCTTGTAAACTCAATATTTGTTCTTGAATTAATGATACTGAAATATATGGTTCTTCATTTACCATACCTATACCTGATAAATGACATATAAGAAACAATAAGTCCAAATTTATTAAAATATTCTATCAAAACTTTACAAAATATATATAAAATAAAAAACACATACACAATATGCACGAACAACATAAATCTGAATCCAAATTTCTATGATCTTGTGAAAGACAAGCACTAACACACTTATGTTGACCCTCCTATTTTGTGACACATTATTCATTCAATATTTTTTATAGGGATGCTCTTATCCGCTTGGGGCAACGACTTACATAATTAGGACATCAAACAAAAAGAGAATTTTGCTTCAATTCAACAACAACAAATTTTTTGTTTACCTTCATTGAGTAATGTTTCAATGCCAACTGCACTTCTTCTTTACTTTTAAATTGTAAACTCACCTACAATTCATCACCAATAACCCAATTCGAATGTGATTCCATTGTCAAAAAATTATTGTCCTTATCCGGATATTCCCATTCGATATTGGTGTAGTGCAAACTGTTATTCCAAAATGTCAATCGTACTTTCAATTTAACAAATAATTCTTAATTTTTTCTTCTTTATACATAAAAAAAATATTAAATACATTTAATTAACTTCATTACTTGGTTTGTTTCTTTGTTCATGAGGTGTACCACATGATTGAGATGGAACATTTCCTTCCAAACTTAATATCATTTCTTCTTCAACATCATCGTCATTGTCATCCAAATTTTGTCAATCTAAATCATTCTCATTTTCATCATCATTTTTCTTATTACTCAATTCATCCACTCCAGATAAGTAATGATTTTGATCTTTACCATCATATACATTTAGAAGACCTGAAAAGTATTTTATCATTAAATTTGTAACATCAATTTATTAAATATTACATATAATACATATTTAATAGTATACTAACCTTTATCATCTTCGATGGCTACTATTATTTGTATATTGTTAATTGTATCAATCTCAGCATACACTTTAAGTACACGCATTAGACGTTGTTACTTAAATGCATTGATCATACATTTAGCATCTTCATCATCACTTATTTAAAACTTTTTATATTCTATTTTTTCAAATAACATTAAAAATCTACCTATTATATTCAAAATTACCTCATTCGATGACAATTTTAATTTCTTTAAAAAATTTTCTTTCAACTCGTTTAAACTTACACTTTTACAAATTTTAATAAATTTTTATATATTTTCGGATGTTAAACCTTTTTCATTTTCAAATATTTTATCATTATAATAAATAATTATAAAAATTTCATCAATACTATCTAATAATAATAAATAAACTAATTTAACAACATCAAAAGATGATATAACACTTTAAATTAAAAATATAAAATTAAAAATATAAAATTAAAAATATAAAATTAAAAAATATTAAAATATAAAAAATATAAAATTAAAAAAAAATTAAAAAATTACCCAATTGAAATAGCTTATCTATTTTTTTCATAGAGTATTAAGCCAAAGTCATCCAAAATATACAGTAAAAACATTCTATTTAAATTATTTTATTAGATAAAAAAATTTAAAATTATAATTTTTAACACACAAAATAAAACGTGATATTATATATAACACATAAAAATAATATCAAAAATAGTATATTGTATACAACCAAACATTAAAAAAATCTAACGTATTAAAAGAAGCATTCAACTAGAAATGCATAAAATTAAATATTTTACTAAGAATTAACGCTTAAAATTTTACATTACTATATAAAACATATAAAATTTTACACCACATCTTTTACATCAATCAATAAAATATATATATATATATATATATTTATTTTACTACATGGCATAAATAATGCGTAATACTTATAACGCTATATTATTTACGTTATAAACATTCTCTGTACTTTTATCCATAATTACTTGCTAAAAGATCTTATCGGAGATTTACTCTTCTTTTAATAACCTACTTTTGTAAATCACCTCTAATCTTTTATACGTGGTTGAAACTTTTCAGTACAGTTATCTATCTGACCATGTCCAATCATCAAACCTTTTTACCAAAAAAAGAAAACAAGCCTTAAAATAAAAAGAAGAGGAAGCATCCATTTTAAATTACTATAAACAGTATTTTTGCGGGTTTAACTTTTCAATCTCTCCATTAAAAAAAAAAGTTCTCCTTCTTTCCTTTTTTACTATATTTATTTTTTTATTTATTTTTCAATGTACATGTATTATATTTAATTTTTTATATTTTAGGGTCAAATATTTGTACACCAAGCATGATACTAGTTTGAATTTTTTATTTTAACTTTGCTATGTTTTTATAATTATAATAACAGTTAAAACATGTGTTCATGATTTATATTGACTTTCCAAATGCTTTGTTCTGGAACATGAAGCCATGCGGTGCTTTTATATGAGTTTTCACTTCTTTATATATATTTTTATTTTGTTTTGTTAAAATCAAGTTAAATTAATTTTCCTTTTACTGTTTTGGTTTTAATACGTTAAATTTTAGTATGTATTTGGGTCTTGTTAGTTTAAACTTGTATTTCTAAGCTATGACAGTTTAATAATAATAATAATAATAATAATAATAATAATAATAATAATTGAATTTTGAGTTCATTCAGTTCTTTAAATTAGATATTTTTTAAAAAATATATATATATTATAATTGTATCATGCAAAATTTTTGAATCTTTAATTTATTTTGGAGGGAGTTTGAATGTCGTTTTATATGTTTTGGTTGGTATTTTTTTATGTTTAATAATATTTAATAATTGAATTGATGTGTTGTGCTAGTTTATGTTGTTTTAGTAAATTTGATATTGCACAAGTTAAATTTAAAAATTGATATGATATTAATTTTTATTAGTATTTATTTTGTTTTTTAATTTTTATTATTTTGTTGATATTAATAATTAATATTATTTTATTTTATTTTTATTGTTTCCTTTTATATTTGGTATTTAAAATTTATCATTATCATTATTATTTTATTATTATTATTATTATAGTATTTTTTTATTGATGATGTTATTTTATTATTTTTTAATATTTTAAAATTTTTATTCTTTTAATTTTATCATTTAAATATACATTTTAATTTATGCACTATTAATAATATAGATAAAGTAGTTAAATATTAACTTAAGTTTTATGTAACTAGATGTTATTTCATCCTTTTCAAATATATATATATATAATATTTTAATTAAATCCTATTTCTTTATTTAATTAATTTATTTCAACCTTAATAATAATTTAATTAAAATTAACATCCATTTAATCTGCAGAATAAATTATAATAGATACTGAATAATTTATATTACTTTGCTATCATTTGAATTAAATATTTTTTTATTAACTTAAGTTTAATATAACATAATTTTTTTTAAAAAATATTTTTTATTTAATTAAATTTTAACTGTTTATGATTATTAAATTTTATTTTATTTTTAAAAATAAAATAAATAAAATATATTTTAATTTGTACGATAAATAATAATAGAGAGGAAGTAGTTCAAATTACCTTTGTTATATTTTAATCATATAGATTTGTTAAGTGGATTTATAAATTATTAATTTTCTTTTATTTAAAAAATAATCAAATAAATATATTTTAGCTTGCATAATAATTAATAAAAAATATTAAATAATAATAGTTATCTTCTTTATAATTTTTATAATATAAATTTATTAAAATAATTTTATGTTAATTTGAATTTGGTAAGATATATTTTCTTTTTTCTAGTTTTATGTTGTAACTAAACTTTAAATTAATTTTTTATTATGATATTTTTTCAAAACGAGTATAAAAATAAATATAATTTATAAGAATCGTTATTAATGATTAAATAGTACATGTTATTTTTATTATTGTTTGAGATTTATCAAATAATTTTATATTATCTTAAATTTCTCATTAATAATTTTATTTATCTTTAAAATAAAAATAAATTATTTTTTTTACTTAAACTAATTAACACACAAGTATTTTCAGAAAATTATGTAATTTTAAATTTATCGTTACACCAAAAAAATAGTATAAAACAGAATTAAATTATTAAATTAAAATTAATTCTCATAATATTTTATTTTATTTAGTTGTTTCATTTATTTGTTTAACATATATATTATTTTGATTTATTTTTTCTTTTTATGAATTAAAAAAGATAAAATAAATATTTAAAAATTATTATTAATTTATACAATTTAAAAAATAAATCACCTTAAATATATATATATATATGTTAGTAATATTATGGGATTAAATTTCTACTTTTCTCTAAGCATAAATCAGATTTCGAATTTATTTTATTTTTAAGGTTATTTTACTTTTTAAAATAAAAAAGGTTTTAATTTTTTTTAATTTAAATAAAATTTAGTAATTTATTTTAAAAATATTTTTTTAACTATTTTTTCTTCACCTTCACGTCTCAATCCCGAGACGTTATGTTTAATAAATGTAATCCTTATAATATATTATATTTAACTGTTGGCACAATTAAAAGTATTTTTGAGATAACTGCATGTTACATTTAATAAATATAGCGTTCACTATTATTATCTACTTAATCTATTAGCATTTAAATTTTGTATTTATCATATTTTTTTTAGTGATACCTCCATCATTTGTAAATTAAAAAAAAAATTCAATCTTGCTAGTTATTTGTTATACAGATCTCAAGCGACGTAGTTTATTTAATATATAAAAAGTTTGATAATTTATATTATATATAATTTTGAGTTTTCGATTAATTATTTTCAATAAAAAAATTGATTGATTATAACTAAATACATTTAACTAAAAATAAAATAATCAAAGAATGTTTAGATAATAATAAACAAATATATGATTTTAAATAAACTTTACTTAATATTTTAGTATATATTTATAGGCTTTAAATTAGGTAATAATTATATTTTTAGTAATATTTTTAATAATATTTATAAATATAAAAAAATAATTATTCAATAAATAAGTATTATATCTAAAGAATATAACGCTGAAATATTCTTTTCGTTATCTATTACATTTAATTATTATAGCATTAATATTCTTATTTATCCGCTTGTTAGATGATAGATTTTAATATTTCAAAGAATTTAAGATATATAAAATATAATTTTTTAATTATATTTTTTATATTTTAAAATATTTTATTTGAATAAATTAATTTTTTTAAAATTTAATTTTGTTATTTAAATACAAGTAATTAAATTTTTTTTATTAAATTGTTTAATAATTTTTAAAATTGTCAGAATTTTTTAATAATTTTTATTTATTAAATAAAAAATAAATTATTTATTATATTTATAAAATAAAAAATATTTTTAGTTTAATGCTTAATTTATATATTAACTATAAGATGATTAGATGGAAATATAAGATAATATCAATAAGTTCCATGGAAAAATTAAATAAAATTCCGTGCTGTCATTAAATTTTTTGTTTAGATAGAAGAATTGAAAGTTATTATATTTTAATTGCTTATAACTAAATAAATTTATTTACATATTTAAAGTTGGGATATATTGACAAACAAATATATATTGTATGAGTATTTTTTAAATTTAAATAAAACTTAAAAATAAAAATAATTATAAAATACTATAGAATATTTTTATTATAAAAAATTATTATATTATATCAATAATAAATTAAATAGGTAAAAATTTTAAAATTAAAGAAACAAATCATTAAAATAATAATATATAATTTTTATTGATATTATGTATCAATATTAAAATTTTAAAATAAAAAAATTAATTATAATAAATTTAAAATTTAGTTTATTTAAAAATATCTTCAAATTTAATACAATATAAAAAATAAGAGGAATGCTGAATTTATAATGATAGGATTTTAAAAATTTCATCAATTTAGGTAAAAGTATAAACTCACATATTTGATTAATTATAGTTTTATATTTAAATTTTCAAAATTTAAAATATTTTAATTAAAGTAATTTAAGTCATTTCATAAAATAAATTTCCTTTTTAAAATCACTATTCTAAATATATGGTTTCTGAATATTTTGATTTTGTATTAATATAATTTTTTATCTTTGATATTAAGAAAATTAAGTTTAAATATACATATAATTTAAAAATTATTTCATATGTTATCAATTAACTTTGTTTTAATAGAAAATTTATTTTTTAAAAATATAAATATGTATTGACTATAAAATTACAAGGTGAGGATCAAATTATATTAGGTGTTAAATTTAATAAAATAACATCTCTAATAATGTTTATTAAAAAAAAAATTATCAACTTAATTTTTAATTTATATTATATTATAATAATGAATATATATATATATATATATATATATATGCAAAATTTTATATAATTTAGTATTCATAATTACACAATTCGACATTAACTATTTGTCTATGTTTTAGATAACATATCATGCATTTAAATAAAGTGGAATAAAAATATTAATTAATATATAAATTTTGTAAAATTAATTTATTATATGAAAATTTTGAGTTTAATGGTAAAATTAATAAATTTTTAATAATTAATTTATTAATTTTAAAGAATAAAGTTAATCCTAACAGAATAATATTATATAGTTTTAATTATTCAACTTATTAAATTTAATGTACATATATAAAAATAATATTCCATAATTGTAGAGATAAATTTGTGAAAGTGATATTTAAGTAAATTAATAATAAAAGGAAGGGTTCTAAATGATAATGAAGAGAGGTCGTAAAAAGATAAGGATAATTAAGTGAACGAAACACATGAATGTTGCTGACTAGATAAGACACAGAATACTGCCAAGCAAACCTCATAGTGATTAACGACCAAATTGTAAGAAACTTTTGGTCCTTTTATCAACCTTCTTTGCCACCAAATTCACACACAGAGAGAAAGAGAGAAATGGAAGCAGCATGGACAACACTTGCAGGTGCAGTTCTGCTTCTGCTTCTGATATTTGTTCTCACATCAATTTTAAAATATTTTTAAAATAAAAGTAAAAAATATGTTTAACTTAATTTTAAAAAATTAATATTTTATTATGTTACTTTGTTTTATGTTGTAGCACAGCATAGTTTTTGCCACTGAAATTCTATATAAAATCAAAAAAGTTGTTCTGCTTTTTTCATCTTCCCTCTTTCTTTAGTCCTCCAAACACAGAAATGGAAGCATCATGGTCCATAATTGCATGTGCAGTTCTGGTTCTGATACTTGCTCTCATATGGGCATGGAAAGTGCTGAATTGGTTATGGCTGAGGCCGAAGAAGTTAGAGAGACTCCTAAGAGAACAAGGTCTTCATGGCAATCCATACAGGTTTTTGTTTGGGGACTCAAAGGACTTTCTCAAGGCGCGTAAGGAAGCCATATCCAAACCTATGAATCTCTCTGATGACATAGTGCCTCGTGTGTTTTCCTATTTCCATCGAAGTGTCAACAAAAACGGTATTATTTTTTTCACTCTTCTTGTTTGTGATGACAGTTACAATTATAGTCTTATTTAATATATTTTTTGAAATTATTGAAACTTCCTTTTAGATCTGAAATTATCAGTTATTTTGGCCTTTTTAGTTGTAACTGTTGGAGCTAAATTTTTTAGGACTAATTAGATATGTGTTAATCTTTGCAATTATATACTCTGTTTGCATATTTTGTGCTTATCGTATAACTGAATCGCCTATAACAAGCTTTGTTTGGGAAATCCATTGCAAAAATAAATTGAAGTGTTCACAGTGTCCATGCAACAGTGCACACAAGAGCATTTTCAATTTTTCAATCATATCTTATTGAGTAGAAATTTTCGGATAGGGAAGGAAGGATCGTAATTGTCAATCTGCAGATATAAGGCCAAAATTTTGGATGAAATTGGAAACGGGTTATTTGTCTAATGACAGCACCATGAAAAGGACAGAAATGAATAAACCACAAGAAAGTCAAATAGTGATTCATATGATTAGCCATAAAGAACAACCATTTTTCCACAATTTGGCAATTTTTTGTTTCATAGTGACAATATTCTTTTCATAAGATTTAGCAAATGAAATTGGACTGCCTTAAATTAAATTTAGTTAACCTAGTCAAAAACCATTTAAGAACCTAACGAGTCATTGATAGCCAGATAAAGTCATCCCTTTGAATTTGATACTAAGATCCTATATACCAATATTAAAGTAAATAATGAAAACTATTAATTATATGTTAAAAATTTGAAAATGGATTTGAAATTTGGAATGAAGAAGCAAACAGCTCACCATTTCAATCACAGGACCTCCTTACAAACTGGATGCTTACAAAGACGGGCTCTTCAGAGCTTCCCTGTATTTCTTGTACTGTGTAGTTAGTTCAACTCCTCACTAACAAATTGAAGCTTCAAAAGGAAAAACTACTACTGGGGTGTGTTTGTATTTTTCCCTTTTAAATTTCTACTTTGTGATCTGTTTTGCAGTCCCTTATGCATTGTGTATTATGTTTGTTTACTTTATGCATATGGGAATATATGCTTAGAAATTTAACAAAATCCATGAAAAACCCTTATATGGTGTGCAGCTAATGAGAAAGCCAGGAGAGGAGTAAATCTTAGTCATATAACCATAAGATTAATACTAACTAAAATCATGTGATTAATTTAAAATGTCTTGACTTTTATGTTGTAATCTCCATCGTTCATAACAAAGATCTAATATTCTATATTTACTCTTGCCCTCATAAAAATAATCCTCTCATTTGATATGTTTTCCATGTATATATACATAACCTTACAATGCTTAACCAAATTATTTCATAGAGCAGTACTAACCACTAACCAGTGTGATGATCCACTCGGTGATCTTTTAAATTGGCAACAATCCCCTAGAAAATGCAAACACATTAGTACTTGTTCTCAAATGTTACCATGATTTGTAATTTGTGTCAAATTTGAATAGTCCGTACACAAAGTTGCTCATTCTCTTTGATGCTTGAATTTTTTTCTCTTTTGTTCATCTTTATTTTAAGCCTTATTCTTAAAAAGTTGTTGGTGATATACAGGCAAGAATTCTTTCATCTGGTTTGGACCAGTACCAAGGGTGATCATCACAGATCCTGAACTAATCAAAGATGTTTTTAATAAGATTTATGACTTCCCAAAGCCTAGCACGAATCCGCTTGTCAGGTTACTTGTTCCTGGTCTTGTAAGTTATGAGGGAGAAAAATGGAATAAACACAGAAAGATAATCAACCCTGCATTCCATCTAGAAAAATTGAAGGTTAGTTTCCTATACTTAGATATAGATCTTATATACTGACTTGTGAGCCTTTCAAAAACATGTTAGAAAAGCATTAGGAAATTGAATTTTGCGTGCGTGTTTTGCATGGGAAAAATTACTCGCTTATAAAATGCATTCTCTTTAGAAAAATAATTGGTGTAGCAAAGCTTTAGTTTCTTGCAACACACTTTTACAAGCAACATAAGTTTTGGTATATAAGTAAAAAATAATGTGAGGTCTGAATGTTCATGTGCTTAATTTGACGTCAGAAATTTTAACTCTGTTATTTCTTTATTACACTGCAGAATATGTTACCATTATTCGTCAAATGTTGTGATGAATTGATTAGCAAATGGGAGGAAATGTTGTCTACAGATGGATCATGTGAAATGGATGTATGGCCGTTCCTTCAGAATCTAACTAGGGATGTTATCGCTCGAACAGCATTTGGAAGTAGCTATGAAGAAGGAAGAAGAATATTTGAACTTCTAAAAGAGCAAGCTAACCTTGCAATGAAAGTTATGTTGAAAGTTTACATCCCTGGATATAGGTAAGACTAATATGTTTAATAGGCTTAAGCAATCTGTAATTAAGCTTATTAAACAAGTTTTATTGAACTAAACCAACCTTACCATATATTTCATAAAGGAAACAGTGATTAGCAAAGAATACTCATCATTAAGAATCAAAGAAATTTTCTTTTCACACACATATTTGTGACATGAATATGTGATATTTCTCAATTGCAACTTGAACAGGAAGAATTTTCACCATGCATAAAACAATTTGCAAGTAACATTTACTATTAAGAATTTGTGTATTATATCCAATTCCCGTCTATTTAACTATTATTTTGTATGGGAAGATGAGATTTAGCAGCTTAATTGCAACTAGCAAACTGTACTTGTTAGAAAACCAGACTGTTTATTGTTGATAAAACCAACCTCAGAAAGCTAGTGATGTAGAAAAAGGGCATTCCCTTCATATCATGATACTTGTAGGATTGATTATGTTCTCCTATAGGTTTCTACCTACTCCTACCCATAGAAGGATGAAGAAAATTGATAGAGATATAAAAGATTCACTTATGGATATTATTAACAAGAGAGAGAAAGCACTGCAGGCAGGTGAAGCCACTAGAAATGACTTGTTAGATGTACTTTTGGAGTCAAATCACAAGGAAATTCAAGAACACGGAAACAATAAGAATGTTGGAATGAATCTTGAAGAGGTAATAGAGGAATGCAAGTTATTCTACTTTGCAGGACAAGAAACCACTTCTGTTTTACTTGTTTGGACAATATTGTTATTGAGTAGATACCCTGATTGGCAAGCACAAGCAAGAGAGGAAGTCTTACAAGTTTTTGGCAACCAAACGCCAGATTTTGATGGGCTAAATCGCCTTAAGATTGTAAGTTTCTATTATTATCTTAATATTGAATAGCATGCCCTTGGTATTTAATAATAGAATGATTTTTTTACAACAGGTCACCATGATTTTGAATGAGGTCCTTAGGCTATACCCACCAGTAGTTGGTCTTGCTCGAAGATTTAACAAAGATATAAAACTTGGAGACCTATCATTACCTGCTGGAGTGCAAATTTCCTTACCAACAATTTTGGTTCACCATGACTGTGAACTATGGGGTGATGATGCTAAGGAGTTCAATCCTAAAAGATTTTCTGAAGGACTTTCCAAAGCAACAGGTGGAAAAGTTTCATTTTTTCCATTTGGATGGGGTCCTAGAATATGCATTGGACAAAACTTTACCTTGTTGGAAGCAAAGCTTGCTTTATCAATGATTTTACAACATTTCTCATTTGAACTTTCTCCAACCTATACTCATGCTCCAACTACCATAATTACTCTTCAGCCCGAATATGGTACTCAGGTCATTCTACGTAAGGTAGAAATTTAAAAATAAAATAAAATATTAAGATCTTGTTGTATGGTTTGAATTATAGTGTTGTTGGAAAGTTTATAATGTAATAAATTAACAATTTAGTGTAGCAAACAATTTTGATATATTTTTGTTAATTTGTTGTATTATTTTTTATGGTATTATATATGTTATATATTTTTTAATTTATTTACAGGATCTAGATTTGTGTACAATATTATTTTTATTTTAAAAATATTTCAATTGGATCCTTTTGATTTATCAAGGATAATTAACAGGTCATGTAAGTAAAAAAATTAACAATAATACAAAATTGATTATTGTTTAACATCCCAAATATTTACATAGTTAAGAGACTAATTTATATTAAAAAATTTAAAATCCTAATTAAAATGAAAAAATAAAGATATTAAAAGATTAGTCTAATTTAATTTTAAAATGAAATTTATATTTATAACAAATTATTGATTTTTATAAATTGATTCCTTTTTTATACAAAGTATCCGAAAGTTGTGATTTAATACTAGTTTTCGTATAATAATTATTAAATACATATTTAATTAAATTATTTATGACTCTGGTAAGGGAAATATTCCCAAGGAAGATTATTTTTCAGGATTCTTTATTGCAAGCCTGTGTAGATCTCTATAATTGAAAGTATCACCATATATATAAGGAAGAACCTAAACTCAAGAAAGTAGTGACTTTTTAATGTGAATTAAGTGAGTTTTTCATTGAGTTGTTTTATTTAGGTAAAAAATATCATTATAAAAATAAAACAGAAAAAAAAATTACATTCTCAATTTTATAAAAACATACTTAATTTTAAAAATATAAATTTGATGTATAATCTGTGGTACAAAGTATAAATCTTGATCAAATTCAAACAAGATTCTTTATTAAAAATGATAAATTTATGTATAATCATCACAATAAAATTATAAAAAACCTTGATAAAATTCAAACAAACGATTCTATTTAAATCTAGGAGGTAGATAAACTCTTAAAAAAAATTTTAATTTTTATTATCATCGTAATATCTTTTTCAAAAAAATTAAATATTTATAATAAAATTAAAATTTTAAATATTTAGTTGCAGTCCTGTACACTAACATATAATAATGAAAGTTATGATTAAACCTAAAATTAATTTCTAACTCAAAAGAATCAACAAGTAGAAAATATTATTTATTATTAAGAATAAAAGAAATTTGTTTTATACTACAACCAATTTACCAAATATTGTGATAGAAGAATCTCTCAATTACAACTTGGATAGGAAAAATTTTCATTTTGAATAGCAATCTTTTTTAGGTGTATTTGAATAGCATTCTATAGCCATTTTTAAGACTACATCAGCCAGAACTTCTAGTAATATTGCTAATCGAAACACAACCACAACCTAAAAATCACAAAAAAAAACCAACAAATTTCTGGGCTTTAATTCAAGCTTCGACATTTTTAGCCGCAAGCAGAGCCCAATTTACAAACTCCAAACCGGTCAAACATTCAACTCATCTAAGAGCTACAAAATTATATTACAAGCAAATTTCATCGCAAAATCATCATATTGTAAATATACACAGAAAAAAAACTTCATTTATTTTTTAATTTAAAAAAGAAAAGAAAAGAAAAACCAAATAAATGAAATTTAGGGCAGGTTCCCTGAAATTAAACATGAGTATGCAAACATGTAAAATCCTTGAGGCTGCCCCCAAAAGGAATCAGATGTTGGCCGGGTGAAATTGAGATCCCAAACACGATTTGTTGAGATCCCATTGGAACGGCCCATAACAACTTTTCCAAAACCCTAAATATAATAAAACAAAAATTAAAAGTTGAGACAATGGGAATGAAGCAAAAGCCATATGCAAATCCTTCTCATGCTTCTGCAACATTAGGAATTAGGTTGCAGAAACAAATGAGAGAAAGAATTAGGGTTTCTATGTGCCCGCAACGGAACTCAAACGCCATTGCTGCTGCTACGCCTGGTTCTCTCAAAGGCACTTGAATCCCTAGCTGTTAGTCACTGTTTATATAGAAAAAAACGAGTAGTATCAAATGTCTATTTTACCCTCAATTGCAGGGTTTTTCTTTTCTCTTTTTTCTGGTTAAAAAGTTTCTCCTCCGTTACCCTAAACCAGTAAAAAGATATGAAAAATAATTTTATATATTATACAGTCACACTAAAAAAAAACAAGGTCTTTAAATTGTATATTTTATTATTGAATTAATTATCCTTACATGTTTCATAATTAACAAGTATTTTTGTATATTATATAGGTATTTTTCATTTAAATGAAATTTGAAAATATTAATTAAAATTGTAAATGAAGTATGTATAATTAATTTTGATATAAAATGATATAAGTGGTCAAGATTTAGGAGAAAAAATAATTTTGAAATAATTTAAAAATATAAATAGCTGAGATTTGTGGAAAAAATAAAATTTAATATAAAAATAAAAACTTCAAGGAATAAAAACTGAGATTCAAGTAAAAAGAATCTTACTGTAAAAAACTGAAAATAATTAATAACTTAAGAATTTTAAACTATACAAAAATAAATATTAAATAACGAGAAAATTTTATGTCAAAAGGATAAAAAGGTAACGTAAGTTGTGTCTTTACATTTTAAAAAACACGTGATTTCACTATTTTCTTAATATTTTTACTTTATATTTTTTAGAAAAACAAACTATTAATTACTTTTAATTTTAATTTTGATTTTTTTTTCAAATCTTAATTTCTTACATTCTTAAATTAAATGTCTATATTCTTATAAAAAAATTTATATCTATGCTTATATGTTGACTAAGTTAAAAAAAATTGGAAAATGCAAAATAAATGCCAATCCATTCGTGAAAAATACATAATTTATGTATGATTTTTTTCTCCTATAATTACCTTCATTTTTCTTTTCTAACGACACTTGTCCTCGGAAGGAAAATTTATTTTTATTATTTTCTTTTATCAATGCTCAAAATTAGTCAATCAACGTTAAAAAATAAGGAAACCTTGTTTTTGTTGCATGAAAAAAATGTAACAACTACAAAGCCAAGAAGGACATACCAACCACATCATTTTGTAATCTATGAACTAGAGCCAAAGAAGGGTAGAACATATGAAAACTAGCTCAATGAAAGCTTCAAATTTGACTAAAAAAAATTTCAGCATAATGGTTGAACTCTGAATCGATGAAATAGATCAATCTCTAGCCAATAATTCATGGACATCTGCGATGATCGAACAACACTTATGATATGGAGTAGTGACTTGTTTGATGAGGGAAATAGCTTCCAAATAGTTGTGTAACAAAGCGCATGTCTATCACCCAAATTCCAGGTAACATATAAATCATGAAACAAAGCCAAGAATTCAACTTTGATATTATCTGTAGCACCAATATAACTGTATCAATCATGAATCCAACAACCCATAAAATCATGAATGAGACAACCAAAACCAACATTACCACAAGAATTATAGTTCCAAGAATTAGCATCTCATAAATATATGGATCTGAGTCATGAATATGAATATAAAGAACCTTGTTTCAAATTAAATCATTATAGAGCCAATTTGAATACCAAAATGAAGTATCATCATTACCAATCTGAAGACCAAATCCCTCCTTTAAATAGATGCTATCCTAAAAATTGAAGACCAAATAAAGGAGCCATTTTTGGCCTTTTGATGAAGAATGTCAGCATTTTTACAATAATTATTATTGAAAACTTGCAATGAAGAAGTTGCCAAATCAATTTTTTAAGTTAAAGAGACATTTGTTAAACGAGATGATCTCAAGCCAAGACCACCATACTTCTTGGGTCTAGCAACCTGGTCCCAACAAAATAAATTTATTCCATGCCCTTGATTATGATGCCAGGTAAATTCTCTAGTAATAGCATCAATCTTTGAACAAAAATAGAAGAGGGAAGGCAGCATTCTGCATAATATGAATGGAGATAGAAAATAATACTACTACCGGAAAAGCAAGAGCAAGCTTTCCCGTTTCATTCAATAAATTTCTCTTCCATCCTAGCATAAGGAAACATTTGCACATCAATAAAATATTTTCCTGTCAATTAAATATTTTTTAAAATCTTTTATAACTTAAAATTTCAAACATATGTATTTTACATTTTAATTTAGAATACATTATTGGCCTCTTTCTGAAAAGATATTTAAATTATATATTTTCTTTTGCTTATTTTAAAATATATATTTTTCTCTCCTAAAGATAAATATAAACTACATTTCATTTATTTTTAATATAAATAAAAAAATTTATTAAGATTGAAAATAAGTTAAATCAAGTTAAGTTTAACTCAATTTGATTCGATAAAAATTTATTTAATTTAAAATTTGATTTAAATTCGATAAAAAAAATTTTTCTTAACTCCACTTAATTTAAGTTTGTGACCATCTTGGTTCATCTTGGTTCATCTTGATTCAACTTGCTAGCTCATTAAATCAAGTTACATAAACTAAAAATTAAAATAAATTAAATTAGAATATTTAATATATAAAATTTATTAATATATTTTTAACAAAATAATTGTTTAGCTGAAAAATATAAAAATAATTATAATCTATAAAAATAAATAAATATTTATTTTTAAATTATTATTCATGATTATTAAATCAAATAACTAATTTGTACATTAAACATTTCAATTTTATATTTTGTTACTAATTTTAAAATTAAATTTTTTTCTAAAATATAACTTTTTATAATAATATATATTATGTTTATGTCATATATTTTATCTATTTTATATAAAAATAAAAAATTATATAAATTTTTTTTATATACAACAAGTTAATTTATGAACCAAACAAATCGAATTATATATAACTCAGATTCAATTCATTTAGTTGGTTGATAAACCAAATTCAACAATAAATTATCAAATTTTCGTTTCATCGTCACATATTTTTTTATAATAAAAAATTATAAATATGTAATCTAATAATATCTTTTTTACTATTATTAATATCACCAACAATTAACTTTAACATGTTGTTATTTTAATATTTCCAAAAATAATAAAATTTTAAATATTGCTATTAATAATTTTAAAATTTTATTTAAAATATTTATTTTATCCTCTAAAATCAGAAAAGTTAATACTAGATATTTAAAAGTAACTGTAAATCATGTTAAGAATCATTATAATAAAAAAAATTTCTAAAATACTCATATATTAAAATACATTCAAATATAACATGTATTCATTTTTAAAAAGAAAGAATGTATATTTTAAAATATTATAATATAAGCATCTTTTAGAATATATATATATATATATATATATATATATATATATTACTCTTTAATTAAAGTTAATTACCCAAATATTTTTAAAACATTTTCATTTATACCTTGTTAGGTTACGGGCATTTAAGATAGTCAACCATTTGCTTTTTGGGTGAGATATTGTATCTTATTCCGATCAACATTTTTTTCCAACCTTCGTAGGCCTGTACATTGTGTAGAATCCCTCCCACTTATTACACTACAATTCGTCCCACCTATTTAGCCTCTAGTGCCGTAGGCCGTGCGCCTGCATAAGAATGAGATATTGATGTGTGTCCAAACAAAGAACATTTTACAACAGAATTTATATCCTTTTTTTGGTGGTGGTGGTGGTGGTGCGAGAGCGTGCTCTTCTTCCTCTCCTATTATACAAACCAAGAATAAAAATGGACAAGTCAATTTACAAGATTCACACCATAATAAAATCGTTCATGAACCATCACTAATTCAAGTCCATTGTGCCATCACATCACAAAACAATTAAGAGTTAGATCCTCCTCCCCTACACCCTAGACCCCCCCCCCCCCCTTTTCAGTTTTATATAGAAAAATTACAATAATTTTGGTGCAAGACAAAATAGAATAGGTCTGTGCATTATTGCACTGATCTTAATGAGGAGCATAAAACCATTAGCATATAGAGTTGGTTCCTGACAACCCTCATAGCCGGGGAGGTAACTGTAATTTTTTAGGGTTGAAAAGCAACATTCATCCCAACAAATGCAAAAGGAAAAATAGATTGAGCACTTCTCTGAATCTCAACTCTAATTTTCAAGGCATAAATTGACATTGGATAAAGTGTAAACACAGAAAACCTACCCTGCATATAATTAAATAAAAAAAATTATGAGTAAAATGCATGATCGCTAACCAATTGTTCTGCATATAAGTTTGCAATCCATTCGTTTTAACATCAATACACATTACACAATACTCAAACAGGCTCCAAAACATGTGCCTTATGCCGCCAAAAGGGAGCATGCTCCTGTGTTTCCTTCGCGCAAACAGCCACCTTTATGCAAATCACTGAAGCTCCATGCAAGCATAGTGAGATGCATTTCACGGGATGACTAACCATAAGCACTGTTCAATAAATTGGCAAATGAAAGATATTAACTTCTAACCCATAACACAAACAGATAAGAATAGAGGAACTTATTGTGATTCCTATTTATGCAAGGGATCATTGGATATATGCGTACTGTTGGTTCCACTTAAATGGCCAAAGGAGACAATAATTAGAACTTGAACAAGAAATTAGTGCCAATACCATGTTATCATTGTAGGATATTTGAAATCTTTACGCATGTACTGCAAATAAAAGAGCATCAACTGGTGGCCTAGATGTCTTTAAAATTTCTGCTTTTGAATTCGGGTGGTGAGTTTGTTGAGCCTATATTATATAAAGCAGTTTTTATGACAGGAAAGAAAAGTTATATTCGAAAAGGGGCTGGATTATCATACCTTTACAAGAGATCTAGTAAAATGAAGTATCATATAGAAGTACATAAATGTTCCTTCTCCCACTGAATTATAATCAACTGATTTGATAATCGGATTTCATGTTTTGTAAATTACAGACTTATTAGTACTATTATTTAAACAATTGTCCACTAACATACTTTATTATTCATCAACTTTTCTTTTTTACCAATCTCGATCTCTTTGGCAGGGGGTTAAGCAGCACTGTCAGGGTTCAAACCAACTCATCCTCAGTAAGGTGAGGCCACATTACCTCTGGGCTCACACCCTAGTGGCAGATTACAAACTGTATTCCTCCTCTCGATGTCTTCCAACAACTATTTCTTTACACACTGATTTCTGACAACTTAAAAACTTTTAACAAAAAATCAAAAATAATAGTAATTTTGTTTTTCTGCCTCCAATTTCTTTGAGGACAGTCAATCATTCTCTCTCCTATTAATCCTTCCGACTCCAAAATAACTCAAATCTTATTCCACCTGAATAAAAGAAATTTTCACATTCCAGTTACTCAGCAAGTACTCAACAGGGTATAGCTTGGAGAGTCAACCTTCTCTTCCCAAGCAATAGAGAGAGGAAAAACTGACAAACAACTATGTATTGTTACCTTCATAACCAACACCAATTATGAATTCACAGTCTATTTGCAATAAATGCTCTGCTTTGCATCATGAGAAGAGAGGTAGAATTTAAACATTTTTGGTACATATTTAAACATGAGAAATGCTAATAACAAACTTTTTATTATTTGTTAAAATTTATTGAGATTTACAAAATTATGTGGATCCCACCCCCTATTTAATTATTCCTATTTACAATAAATTTCAGCCAATGGTAGATGGTGTGTTAGAAAAAGTGTGTTGAAGATTGTACTGCTAGCATTCCTCTAAAAACATTTTAACATCTGCGTTCATAGGCATAAAACCTGGAAATTCTAACTCTAATAGTATACAGAAGTTCTTATGTTATGAAAGACTTGAGACTTAACTTTTTAAGTTTTTCAAGACTGGAATAAATGTTTTTGTTAAGATGTCCTGCTATTGGTTTAAGAATATAACCAGAATATTCCTTATAAAGCTTGAGTTAATTGTCCTTCCTTAGGTTAACTTTTGAGAGTGAATTAAGCTTGGTTTTTTAATATGGTGTCAATCCAATCTAAATGTCACACCATCCGCAAATGTTCAGTTCTACAAACTTCACATATTAGATGCCCAATCCTGAGCATGAGGGATGTGCACTAAGATGTTTCACATTGATTAGAAATATGTCAAATATTCCTTATAAAGCTTAAGATAATCCTCCTCTCTTAAACTAGCTTTTGAAAGTTAAGCTCGATTGTTTAATAGTTTTAAACAAAAGACAAGAGCAGACATCCAGAACACAGAACTGAAAGTACAGTACCTTCTTTAAAATATCTTCATTGACCTAGCAGTCCAAAGCTATCAAGTGGCCATACCTAATACATACAATATTTGAAATATTTTTTAACACGAATCAAAATCAACAAGTAAAACAATTTTGCACATGCCAATAAGTACTATTATGCAATTTCTTTCCATCAAGTATAATAATATTAGTAAAGCACATAAAACACAACTAATTAATCAGAATGACCAAATCCACACAGAAAATGATGTCTTCAGTCTTCACTAAAATGATAAATTGAATCATTCTAGTTATCTAGTATATGACATCTGGATCAGCAACAATAACTACAATTGCTTTATTCATTACACTTACAACTATAGAATCAGTATACGTTTCCAAGCAACATGTATGAGAAAGGAAAAAGGGGGAAAGAAGAAAATTTGGAAGTAGAAATGTACTAACAATTTAACATAACAGTATCATTACTACACTATCTCACTCTTAAATTCTCAAGGAGAAATAAAATTGAACCACATGAAACTACGATACATTGCATTATAAGGCTCTAACGATCTCAAAAATAATGGAGAAAAAACTAATGAACCAATCCACAAAATGCAGAAGAATATAGTATAAGGCACAACAGTTACCCGGAAAAACACTTTTCCTTGTATAAGACCATACGGAACAGGACCAAAATGCCGTGAATCATGGGAGGCATAAACGTTATCCCCTTGAATCCAAACATGCCCCTTTGGCACCTGTGGAAAAAAAGATTAATAAATTAAACTTGTAACAGCAATTACATAAAAAAAACAATGAACAGAGAGAAAGCAACCAGCTAAACATAAATTCCAAGCAGAGAGAAAGAGAGAGCCTGGGAAACAAATAAGATCACAATGTAAAAAGTTATCAATCAACCTTTTATCAATAAGAAAGCTAATAAGTAATTATAGTGTCTTAAGACTCGGCAAAAAGAATTGGATTGAACTGATGATCAAAATGGCACAGATCTTAGTAAACAAGATAAATTAGGGTGTAGGGTTAAAAATAAATTACCATCACATTATAAAATTAAAAATAAATAAATGAATAACTGTCTCAGCCTAAAGCAGGGTGAAATTTCAAGTAGCATAACCAGTCAATTATAAGCAAATAACTCATCTTCGAGCACAGCAATTACCAGAAAATGACGATGATGACAGAGTGAGCAAAGCAGAGAAATGCATACCATCAAGCTTAGCATTCAAAGTTAAGTTAAACATGGGAGCGGGGCAGCCATATGGCAAATTATCACCCTGCGAAAATGTACTTTTTTATATTTATATACATAGAAGTAGTAGAAAATCACTATAACCATTCTCTTCATTCTACATATTCATTTGATTAAAATGTCACATAGACATCCGAATCAGTTGAATGAGCAGCCAAAAGGACTAATCTAAACAGGTCACAACATATAAACAATCTTTCAATAAAGGCATTAACCAATGGCTTTCAATCTCATAACTAAAGCAATTCTCAACCTGCCTCCACTCAGTAAGATCCGACATTATTAAAAAATAAGCCATTACTTTATCACAATTATATATTTAAATATAGCATACTCTACACTGCAACTATTCATCTAAATTCATAAAAGAAACACCAATTTTGCAATATGACATGACAAAACCATCAATTAGGTACATTTTCACAAATCATGAACTACAAATAATAATAATAATAATAATAATAATAGTTTTGCAAATAAGAGCAAATGAAGAACAAACCATTAAGCACACACACCACTGCGATTTGAGCAGTATCAACGTGCAAAGGGTGAAAGTAAGTAACAGTGTCCCCTTCCATAGCAACGATGCGCTTGGTTATGTTCCGATTAGGGGCGAGAGGGGAGCGAACGAGCACCAAGTCTCCATGGCCAATGTTGCCGAGCCGCGGAGAGAGGTGATCGGCGAGAACGACGTCGCCTGAGAGATTGAGGGTGGGGAGCATGCTAGGGCCGTACACCTGCAAGCAGGGGATTATGCAATTGAATCAAAAGAGTGTAGAAAGAGAAAGAGAAAGAGTGAAAGTTGAATGGTTGAAAGAGAATAATAATATAATACGTGATGTAGGGAACAGAGGTAGTTGTCCACCAAGTGAAGCCAACACAAGAACTTCACACCGAGGGCTGTGCGATCTACGGCTTCCTTCGCCGCGCTTTTCCATTGTGCTAGGTAACCCCCAAACCTCATCTCTCCCCCTATGTGCTTTCTTTTCGATACCATGTAACTACACCATTTTCTTGCCGCACAGAAAACAAAAACAAAAACCTTTTTTTCTCCGCGCACACAAAATTGCAACTTTTAATTTTTAAAATATTTCCGTTTTTTTTCAACTGTAATAATGCAATTTTTAAAATAATTTTTGTCACACAGTAATATTTAGTAAGAGTAAAAAAAAATTTTAAATTACAAAATATAGGCTTCAATGACATTTCTTTTGTAAATTACTTACAATTTCATGAAAAAGAAAAAATAAACATAAAACTGAATAAGCAAATAATAATAAAAAAGTAGGGATACTTAAAATAAAGGAAAAAATAAATATGAAATTAAGTTTTGTTAAAGTTGATTATAATAATATTTAAAGACATAACTCCAAAATTAACATTTCATCAAATTTTCGTAAACTTTAGATTATATTCATTTTATTCTTTTAGTTAAATCAACTATTTTTTTTCTCTTCAAGTCCAATAAATTTAAACATATCTGGTTCATGTTGTATATAACTAATGATACTAAATTAATTAAAATAAACACAAATTATACTACCTCCTTAATTTAAGTCAAAAATTATATATAATAACCTTATTTTTTTATCTCTACACTTATCTCCATAATTATTTAAAAGATGTTATATAATGTGCATGTGTGAATCATGCGCATTATTAACTTAGATAATAAATTCATTACAGTTTTATTTGCATAAAATCCTGCAACCATCATCATCCTCGTTAATCCAATTTTAATTACAACTTTAATGGGATCTCTCAAGATGAATAAGAACCAGAATCTTCTAATGAATTAGGTTATTTTTTAAAGTAAGATACTTTTGTTGGTAAGATCCTTTTCCATATATTTGTATTCCATCCTTTTCTCTATCAAAGTTATCTTAACTATCATTTCAAACAAAATTGAACCTTAATATTTTGTTTAGTTGGTAGAAAATAAGAAAAAAGAAAGTAAAAAAAAATAATAAAATATATAAAAATATTTTTTTATCATTTATTTATGTATAGAAATAAGAGAAAAGAAATTATAGCTAAATTTAATCTAATTTATTACATAAAAATTTAAAATAAATTATAACTAAATAATATCTAGATGATATTTGGTAACCTGCGCTCCCTAGTGTCATAATTCTCAAGCTTCTCTAATGACAAGAAGTCCTCACACGGCTAAGTTATCATAATTTATGTTATGAAGCAAAAGGAATGCTTGGGAAGCATTCCGAAGGCAGTCAAAAGCAGCAATAAGTTCAACATCATAAGCTTCTAAACGTGCTTAAATAATATGAATTTAGAAAGTCTGACCCTTAAGCAAATAAGAGTTTATTATTGAAGTTTTCCAAGATGAAGGACTAGTTTTATGATTCCAAAGAAAACTAAATTGTTGAGAATCCCTCAAAAAATATGAAAATGTTTTGTTGGTGATAGGATAGAAGAGAGAGTATCATATTAAATGAGCAAGGCCAAGATGAGGAGTTTACAAGCCTAATTGTATACTATCTTCAGAAAATACAGAAACGGGGAAAAAATAACATTTATCATTTTTTATTCTCTATGTTTTCAAGAACCCAGAAAGGAACAATGGGGAAAAGAATATACTGCAGATGTGTATCGTTACAATAGTGGAATATATTATGTACTTATACTTTAATTTGCAGGAAGCTGCTGCAAACATATTAAACGATGAGAATGTGCACTTGCTTTGTCCTTCAAAGTATATATCTATATTAGTAACCCAAAAGTAGCACAGGAGGAAGACATATGATAGATTAGCTGCAAATTCTTGAAATGATTAAAAGTTCAAGGCTCTCTCTCTCATCTTTATATCAGGACCAAAAGAATGTTATTCTGATTTTCTTATCAATGTTTCCTCAGCATGCATAAGCTTATGCAATCCGTTGAAGATTATATGCCACCATGTCCTCAAGAGCTAAACGAAACACGCTCTGAGGGAGGCATTGGAGACTTTGAATTGCAAGATCAGCTTTCTCTTTCGCCAACGCATGTGCTCTTTCAATCCCCCCACAACTATTGACCAACTTGATGGCCTCATCAAGGGAACCAACCTCACTAAATTCAGACTCAATGATATCCCTCAATTTCGGTTCCTTTTCCAATGCAAAAATTACTGGTGCAGTCAGGTTACCCTTGGCAAGGTCAGTGCCAGCAGGCTTTCCTAGTTGCTCAGCTGATTGCGTGAAATCCAATATGTCATCCACAACTTGGAAGGATAGACCAAGATTCTTTCCATACTCATACATTTTCTCAGTGATGCTGCTGTCAGCACCACTAAAAATTGCAGCTCCTTTTGTACTGGAAGCAATCAAGGATGCTGTCTTATAATAGCTCTTAATCAGATACTCGTCAAGTTGAACATCACAGTCAAACAAGCTCGAAGCCTGCTTTATTTCGCCACTAGCAAAATCTTTGATCACCTGTCACAGCACCAAATAGTAATGCATAAAACTTCAGAAAGTAGGAATTGTGCATCTCTATATACCCTCTTTTTAAATAATTGGCTTCAAGTGCATCAATAGTTCATGGAATAGATATGGCAACGGAACTCACCTGACTTATAAGTTTAATGACTTCAATATTTTCAAGGTTAGCTAGATACCATGATGACTGTGCAAACATGAAGTCTCCAGCAAGCACCGCAACTCTTGTTCCAAACATTTGATGAACAGTTTCCTTCCCTATTAATACATAGCAATCACATTGAGTTCAATTTGAGGGAAACTGAAATTAGCAAAGGAGTCAAGAAAAGAAGAAAAACAGGAAATTGAATATGATAGTATGAAATCCCAAAAGCCTTTTTACAATGGTATAAACATAAACATCAACACTCCTTAAATAGGTGATATGTAGCTTGGTCTAATATGGTAATACCTAATATGGACATGTAAAGATTTGTACAGAGTGTAATCATGTTCAGTTCTAAATTGTTAATCATAAGGGTTCTACTATAGAAGACAAGTTTATATTAAGGATGGAACCAAAAAGTTTAAGATCAATCCAAGCAAGACATTTAAAGGTGTATGAAATGTGAATATATGGAGAACCTATTCTTTTTTCAGTATTTGCTTGAATTCACTTAAAAGAAACCAGAAACAATTCCATGAGCACACAAATGTATTGAGAAATCTATTCTCCATTAGTTTTCAATTTTATACAATAGAGCCTAGATGGCAGTAGCAGGCTGGCAGCCATTCAAAGGGGATCTTTTAGCAGAGCTTGCATTGAACTATCACTACTATGCTATTTAGGTCTGCTATAATTGCTTAAAGGGATGCACTCCATGCTACCAATAATAATGAAGAACTGATGATACACACCTTTTTTGCTTTAATTAAGCAGTTTTATTTTTTTATCCATTTTATGTTATTTCCTTTTTTAGGTGGGTGGAGGGACTCTAGCACATCGGATGATCAAAAAACTAAAATCACATGGACTAAAATTTTATTCCTAATTAACATGTATGGTTAGCAAGTCCTTTCCAAGATATTACTAAAGCTGAAAAAACTTCTAATGTTGGTACACTTTTTCCGCTTTCGGTATCAGAATCTAGTTTAGTTCTCTGATTCATTCTCTCTTCCTCTTTGTCTCCTCTTTTTAGAGATATTGTCTCAATCAAAGTGCATGCTTGCTCTGGATCAGATCTTTGGCACAGATACAACATAGTTCTGGATCAGATCAAAGGCTTTCCTTAAACAAATTCCAAACATGATACATGACCCAATCATCACTTCTTCGGCACAACAAACTTATTTGTATTAGCATAATTGATTTATAGAATGCACCTTGCCAAATGAGATACATAATCAGAAATTGGAAGTGATGTCATGAAAATTTAATGGGCATTTCTAAAGAATGATCATAAGCCTACCTCTTCGTAGGTCACTCTCATCTAATACATCATCATGTATCAAACTTGCAGTATGGATCATTTCAATAATCTCTGCTAAACGTCGATGCTTTCCAGTAATTTCCCTGGAGTCACCCATTTCAAGATGAAGCTTTCAACTTTCTTTGTCATATATATAGAATTTTCAGGACAGACTAAGAACAAGTGTTTCTGTGTATGCATGCGTGTGTGTCACAGAGAGAGTGAGAGAATTCTATACTTACTTCAAGCCAAGTAACTCTGCTGTTGCCCTTGACACCAAGAACACTAGAGCTGGTCTCATCCTCTTCCCACCAGCACTAAAGATCTGCTCAGCTGCAGACATTAAAACTGGATTTTCTGCACCTACAATCTATCAGATACATTAAGTGTTAGGCTACAAAAATCTAATATCCAGTCTCATTAAAAATAAATTAAACTTAGTAACATTAATCCCAAAACATTGTAATTTGTAAATTGGTATTAAGATACAAAGAAACATGATGTTATCAAACTGAACAGAAACAAGGAATTCAACAAAGCTAACAACAACAACAAAAACAACAACAAAAGAAAGCCAAGCCTGCAATCAAAGAAGAAGTATCATTCAAGTGCCTATGCCCCATGTTGCATTCCATTCAAAATTGTACATTTTTCTGGTCTGCGGAGCGCAATTTCAATCATGGTAGATAGATCAATGCAAGATTTATCGAGATGGGACAGAAACAGGTAAATTATTGACAGTAGATACAAAACAAAGCACAAAAAGCATTAATCCCAAAAGCACTGCTTACCGACTGAAGATTTTTATTGAGAATTTGCAAATCATCAGCAACCACATCAAACAACCGAGCAGGGGAAATGGGGGTTTCTGAACAACTCTTCAAATCCAACCCTGTTGTAAGCCCTTCAATTGCCTTAGTCCCCCCTATGCAAAACCAGGCCAAAACCAAAACTTTCAATGCCTAGTTCCATAGCTACTGCCAATAACCTTTATTTATTCATTCAAACTAGTAACATGAAGCCATTCTACCACATTTTTATTGATAAAGGGTGCATTTGAAAGAGCTTACAAAATAAGTTTCTTGCTGTAGCTTATCAAAACTTATTCCAAAAAGTTATTTTGTCAAATTCTTCACATAAGTCTTCACCAAATAAAAGTTTATGAAATAAGCACTTAACTAAGCTGTTTATCCAGACTCACCCAAAATCTTATACAAGCAACTCCACCACACACTAGTATCTATAAAACACACTTGTATTGATAAAATCATATACCATTGACAGTAGGTTCTGCAGTCTTCATAGAAGAAACCCGGCATTGAGTGATCCTCCTCTTACAACAAACCGATTTACGAGCTCCATACCCTTTAGAATTCACCTTTGCATAATTCCTCACCGTGTACCTATCAAACGAAGCATTGGAAGAGCAACCACAAGAAACCAAATTTTTCCCAGCAAAATCAATGCTTTTACTCGTCACAGACATCATTATTGTGACTTCTGAGCCAAGCCCAGAAGCGGAAGAAGCAACAAGTAGCAATCCCAATTCAGAAAACCCAGATAGAAAATGAGTCCAATTTCACGTTAAGCAAAGACCCAGCAACAAGGTGCAGCGGCCATTGAAGGAAGAAGTGAAGTTGAGGAGGAAGAAAAGAAAAAGAGAAGAAAGAAAGAAAAAAAAGGGTGTTTCTGGGTCACAGGTTTGAAGTGGGAAGATGGAACATAAGTTAGAGTTAAGTGAGTGGATCCTAAGAGCCCACATGGGAGTATGTTCCTTATCAGTTGGAGAGAGAAAGTGATGAGAATGAAATTTGTGACTCATGCTTCTTGCTCCAACATCTGATTGAGAGGATAACAATTAACCAGAGCTCTTAAAGGGTGGGTCAATTTTTCTTGTGTCATACTCATAGGCCCAATTTTTAGTAAATTACAATGATATAATGGAATTTAATGCCCCAAGGCAGCTTAGTCTTGTGTCATGCTCTTAGGTTTGAAAAAAGAAAGGAGAAACAATATTTTTTAATATCTTCATTCTTAAAATATAATTTTAAATTAGAAAGATTTTTTAGTTAATAAAATTGTTTTTGTAAAACCTTTTATTTTTTAATAGAGTTAAAATTGAGTTAGGAAAAATTTTGATGCTCCTCTTTTCCTATCTTTTTATATTTTTCTCCAGCCAAAGTTAATTTTAAGCATTTAAAAGTTATAATTTTTTATTAAAAATAAGTATTTAATATATTTAAAATATAAATTATAATAAATATCTTTAATAAAAAATATTTTTAAATATTTAAAATAAACTCTAAAGGTTGATGCTAACAAAATCTATTAATTATTAACTTTTCAGCGTATCCTTAACTTCTTAAACGTTTTATACATTAATCATAAATAAATAAATAAAAATATTAGTGAATTTCATATGAAAATATTAATAATAATTTTGATACAAATAAAAAAGTTATATACTTTTAAATTAATAAATAAAAATAGATTAAGCACATAAATTAATGATAAAAGGTCTAGATGTCTTAAAAACTTAAAAAAAAATTAAATTAGTTGAAAGTTTAATATTAATTTAAATATTAGTTATTTTAGATAAAAAAAATATTAAAATTCGGATTGTGTTAATTAAGAATTACTATAGCTGAACAAATTATATATATATATAGATAAATTTAAGTATAATATTCACTATTAAAAAAAATAATACGATGAACTATATTTTTCTAAAGATTAATTTTTCTATATGTAATTTGTATTTTAATTAATATGTGATATAGGCATTTTTGGATTTCTTCGATAGAAACTGTTCCGGAAAATGGTTCCAGCGGCTGTATTAATTAGTGTACGTAGAATGGTTGATAATATTAATACGTGTAGGTAGAAAAGTTGGAAGTATTTATGTGCTCAAACAAGAGCCACGGAAAAACCATAACAGAGGCAATTGAAGTAGCCATGAAAACCACAGAATTTGAGTTTGAAGATTCAACCACGTCGCCATTTCTATTGAAGGTTTGATATTATTGAAGAATATACGGTGTTCAAATTCCATTGTGTGGCAGCAACTAACAAGTGTTATACTCAATCAATCACAGCAACAGATTTTGTCTATATGTACCAACCAATCACCCCATTTGGAGAATAAGCCCAAATGGATTTGCATTCCATTTTTATCCGTCTCGACAAAATATTGAAACATGGGCCAAATAAGGAGCACAAAAATTTTAAATACTTATTGGAGAATTAGCTCCCTTCTCACCTGTATATTCATTATTTTCAGGTAAGTCATATTTTAGAATATATAAAAATTATTTAATAATATCTTTATTGTTTTTAGAATAATTTAAACGCATCCAATAATTATTTCGAATCCTTTTACGTAAAATTCTTCTAATCATCCGTTTCATCATGCGGATTCTAAATTAAATAAATATTTAATAATTAACACAAATACATGCTCTTAACTTAAATGTATAAATAAGATAGTTCCCAAATATTTAAACATGTTAAAATTGTGATTTGATCACAAATGTAGCTTGTAAGGTCTTTTTGTTTTACCCATACCTAAACTAAAAAAATCAATAATTTATGAATTATATCAAGATAAATAAACGTAGAAAATGTTATATATTATTTTTTCTATCAATAGAATAAAATAGTAGGTTAATCATTTGATGTTATTTATATTTTTTCATCTATTTTATTTTATATTTTCTTTATTATCATTTTAAGGATGTTTCTCATTGTTGGTTTAAAATGTAGTAAATATAATAATGCTAAGGTGTGAGGATGATGATAACATATTGTAAGAATATATCTTCATCTATGAATAGGAATTAATCATAACAAATTAAGAAATGAAAAATATAGATTATTGATTATTAAGTAGATTGAGAATTAAAATGTAAATTTAAATTAATTAGTTTAAATTTTTTATTTTATAAAATATTATTTTATTTAATTAAATAAGATGTATTGAAATTTTAAATTTATTTAAATATTTAATTAAAAATTTTAAGCAATTTTTAATATTTTAACAATGATAAAAATATAAGTAAATTTATTTTAGATATATACAAAGAAAAACGTTATTAGAAATACTTTTTTAATAAGATGATAATTTAATATAAATATTCAACAAACTCATCCAACTTATTTTAAATAATTTTTAATATTTTAAAGATGATAAAAATATTTTTAGATAGATATAAAAAAAATATTATTTTTTTAATAAAATAACAACCTAATATATATATTCAACAAGCTTATCTAATTCATTTTAAAAAAAATATATAACAAAATTTATATTATCATAAGATAAAAAAATAATCTAGACATTTAATAAAAAATTAATTTAAATTCAAAAATAAAAAGATATATCTATCATAAAATAAAAACTAAAATAAAAGTACAAATACCAAAAAATAAATATTTAACTCACATTATTTTTAACCTAAGAATGTACATTAATAGACATGCAGAAAAGGTTTATAGTTTACACATTAAACAAAATAGCTAAATAAAAAATATCCAATCTATATCTATCAAGAATATTAAATCCAGATTCTACAAAAATATCTATTGTATTTTGGTTTAGAGGTTATTTTTTATAATAAATATATTTATTATAGGATAACTAATATTATATTTAGATAATATAAATAAATCTTTTATATAAATTTTTCTCTTTCTTTTAAATGAGGTTATTCGTAATTTTTAAAAATTATTTATTCAAAAAATAGTTTAAAAATAATTACAACACACATCATTCAACTTTTTTTCTTATGTTATCTTTTTTAAATTAAATATAATTTTTTAATTAAAAAAAAGAGAAAATATAAAAAAATTAAAAGATAATTTTTAAGCATTAAAAATTTATTTAAAACAAGTTAATATTAGCCATAAATTTACATTCTATTATTATTTAGTAAAAAAAATATAAAAATTGAATTTTCAGTTCTAAAAGAAACAAGGTATTATTCAACTTTTAACTTATTTAAAGAAGAATCCGTACTTTCATCGGAGTTTTCTTGCTTTATACGAGGAGTCAATTCATATATTCTGTTATACTTACCGGTAATCTTTATTCATCCTAATCTCCTTTATACTTTTCGTGAATAAAAAAGCAAACGAGAAAAGGTATATTGAAAGTATAAAGCAATCAAAACCGGTTTAAAAAATGAATATATTTTTAATTTTTTTAATGGATAAAAAATGAAATAAGTATAATATAAAGTAAAATTTTTTAAAAAATGTTGCAGAAGAAAACTTATCTTTATCTGGGCTGTCAATTGAAAAGTAAAAAAGAAAAAATTGATTTCAATATGCGGCTATGCGAACTTCTTTTACCGCATATAGCATTTTCTTGAAAATTAGTGAAGTGAGTAACATAAAAAATGGCAAAAAATAAAATTGATCTTCAAAAAAAGAAATGGCAAAATTTGATTCCTTGCACAGTGGCATACGTCTATATTTACGGGTTGACAATGGCAACCTAATTAAATTTAAATACAAATACACATATCAGAAGATTACGGCAACACATAAAATTCACTTATCAAATTTTGCCTATATGGGAACATATACTTCAGTTCATATACTCCACTAGCCCCCTTCTATGCATAAATGCAGTTACCATAACCTGCAATTTTAAATCAGAAATAAAGGCATATTTAGTGCTGCAAAATGTCATCGCATTGTTTTCTACTCCTATAATTAAGCCAATATTTCATTCACAATTGCAATTAAGAAGTTTAAACAAGACAAGGAGTAATGTGAGACATACTTGGATCAGTGACAACAATGAGGCCAGAGGCCCTGAAATCACAATTCCAGTGGTTTCTCCCCCTAGACTGGAAATAGAGATTCATGGCTATGGAAGCATGGTTCATTAGATTCTCTGGTGAAGAGCAAGGACACCCTCTCTGCAGAATTTTGCAATCAACTTGAGAGCAAGCATAATTGAGGTTGGCTAAAAGGGTAGCTTGGTCTGATGAAGGCTTTGCCACACACCAAGTTTTCTGTGATTCCATAAGATAAAAACACTCCAATTTCAGTACAAAATTATATATATAACCTTTTTTAATTAAAGGCACTGTGGAATTTGGTTACCTGCCCATTAACCATGATCAGATTCCCTCCTGCATTTGTCAAAAGAGTAACAAAAAAAAAGAGGAAATAAAAGTGCTTTTAGTTTGTAATTTATACACTTGAATAAATGGAGACTCACTTTCTCTTGGCAACAACACACAAGGGAAAAATCCAGGTATATTTATAGCATGTTTGATTGAGATTCAATCTAGTGAAATAATTGTTTATTTTTATAATTTTAAAAAAATTAAAAATAAATAATAAACGAACATTGTACCAATGTACCTAACTTAATAATAACCTGTTGTTAAGTGAAAAAAAGAGCCCTCTTTGAGATCAATCATCAAAGGGAGCAAATATTTGATATCTATAAACTACTTTCAATTTTGGCAACTGAAACTTGAGAATTAATAAAACCCTATACAGATCTGAAAGCTGCAATGAGGAAAACCTTCAAAATTACAAAAATTTGAGTAACAAAGCATATCATTTGAAACAAAACCAAACCAAACCACGTTTACATTAAGCAAACCAAACCATGATCTTGTATATAATAAACCAAAACAAGGCCAATGTTCATGACATTTACTTTTTGGTCCAAATCAATGTACATGACTTATCATAATAATAACATTGGAGCAAAAAAAAAAATTCTGACACAAACCTGGTGAAAGAGTTAAGAACATAAGCAAAAGAAGAATAGCTACTTTAGCCATGGTTGTACTAGTACTGTCCGAAACTGCTACTGAGTGGTGAGAGAATAGAGCAGAATGAAACAATGATGAAGACAAAAGTGTGTGTGAGTGTGAAATGTGAAAGTGTGTTTTAAGAGTGGAAGGATAGGATGTTTTAAAAGGGGTGAAAACCAAAGGTGACGTCATCATAACGGCTACATTAACAGCAAATGAAAATTAACGTTGGAACTTGATGGGAGAAAAAAGGTTACAGTGAATAAAGGGTTGGTGCACGTGACATGAGGTGTACTTGTTATTCTTATCACCAAAGTCTTTTAGCTCCTCGCTTTCTCATTGGATATAACTGCACATTATTGGAGAATGAGAACCGTTGTGAGGAAACAATGAGCTAACTCACTATTATTACCCATTTATGGACAGTTAACAGTACCCACCGTAGGGGTCCCATTTTACATTTTATATTTATTTTTCTGTTCAAAGCTCGTAATCGCTGTAAGTGACGTGACTCGTGAATATTTATTTCTTGGTTTTTTCAAATTTGTATCAACTATATACAATAATAAATATTTATTAAAACTATATGGTTTAATATATTAATAATATAAATTTTATATTTTTAATAAAAATGTTATCAATATACCAGACGAAGTGTACCATGATTTTCAATACAATCTCACTATAATTTTTAATAAAAAAAATTTATTAATTTTTTAGCTAGTATCTTCAAAATGTAGGTTACTACGATCTTATATTTTAAAATTCATTTAAAATATTTAATAAAATATATGTAACATTTCATGCTATTAATTTACAGACACAAAATAAACAATCTACTTTTTTTTTTACTGAGCTTTGAATGATAATTTGCATATTTGTTAAGAGAAGCACAAATATTACTACTTATTTACTTCAAATAAGAATTTTTCGTATTAAATAATATTTGTTATATTCTATACTTCAATTTAAATAGTTTTTAGTAGTTATCTTAATATAATAAAAAATATTAAATAAAATATTAAATACATTCAATATTTCAAAATAGATGAAATATTTAATATATTTTATATTAATTAGTAGAAAGATATTATATAAAAATTTAGAATTAATTTTAAAATTTAATTTTGATATATTGTTAATATAAGATATTTTACGTTAGATGTTAATTTAAAATCATTTTACATATAACAACAATTTTCAGTTATATAACTATTAATAATTAAATAATATGCAAAAAATATATTATTAATATATTTTGATTAAAATCTAACCTATTATTTATCTTCCCTACTTTTTTTTAGGAGGCGCTACCCTACTTTGAAATGTTGTGGGTGAAATTTTTGAGCTTTGTGGTATAATAATGAATTATAAAATTTGTAATGTAAATTTACATATTATTTTCATTGTATATATATTTGAATAAATTATATCGACACTTCTCAAAATTTATTAAATTTTTTTGATATTTTTTATTTTTTATGTTATTTTAATTTTATTATATATATAATATTATAAAAAAATTTATTTAGTGTTATATAATTAAAAAGGATATTTGATATTATTTGTCTTTATATAAATTAAAGGATGTTGGGATAAAGTAAAAAATATAAAGAGTATATAATACTGTTTTTAATAAATATGAAGGGATATTAATATAATTTCTTTTATATTTTATTTTCATCTTTCTTTTTGTTGTATATTTTGTAATATAAGATATTGTATAATTATCAGTATCAATAACTTGTAAACTCTAAACATTTCTTGGATTCGTTTTGGATGTGTTACTCTGGATTTTCTCTTGTGACAGAATTATTCTATTTTAAAAAATAGGCACCCGTGATTTTTGTGAAAGAAGTTTACATCTTTTTAGAATATTTTTTTTATGTATTATTTAGTGTATGCCACTTCAATTATCAGTTATAATACTAACAAGTAATATTAAAAAAAAATTGGTTGTAATATGGGACAAATATTTGGTTAATAGATTATTAGTTAGATGAACGAGTAAATTAATGATCAGTTTGATTAACGAGTTATTACCTGAATTGATACATGTTAAAATTTGTAAAATTTATATTTATTTTTTAATAATATTTAAAAATATAAGTTAATATTATTTATAAAGTTAAAATATTTAAATTTAAAATCAAAATTAATCATCATACTTAATTAGATAAATAAAAGTTAAAATTTTATCATAATATATGAAAATACAAATTTAAAACATAATAAAAAACTTGTTTAATTGATGAACTTCCAGAAAACTGTTTTAAAACGTAATACCTGGTTGTTTTTTTGAAATAAAAAATTAAAATAACTTTAAGTTTTTTTAATTTTATATTTTTAGTTTTCTAGTGATCGTATTTTTCTATGTATTATTTTTTTTTATCCACTTACTTCCCTTCACTTTTTTATTACAGTTTGTAAAAATTATTTCTAAAATAACCTAAAATATTATTATTAAAATTTTAAAAAACTATTTATCAAACAAATTTTTAATTTTCAAAAATATAAGCTGTGATTGAAATCCGAAATTAAACAAACCCTAAATCATTTGAAAAAAAATTTAACCCGAAAACTTTTTCTTGCTTTGGAATGGGCATGCGATCTCTGATCCCAAAATTTTAGTTCTATTATTTATCAAAAATAAAAAATGGGTAAAATTTTAACTTCACTTTCTTTATTTTTTTTATTTTTTTATTTTTCTCACTCTTTTTGAATATTTATCCTAAGTTTACCTTCTTTAATCTTTATCTCTTTCCGTTTTCAAAAATATATCTCAACATTAAGCAGAGAGGATTGATGTTCAATCTAAACATAATTTAAACCATTAGGATTTGATGTTAAGGAGTTGAAAATTAAATTGATTTTAAAAAAAATCTAAACTCATAACTATAAAAAAATCTAAACATGATTTAACAAACTACTTACTCTCCCCTAATGTGTAGCAAGATCTGATTAAAATAACAAAAACAAAAACAAATGGCAGGACCAGCAAACCTTGGCACCAAGATTCGTATAAACTCAAAAATAGTAACTTTTTCAGTTTCACAAAAAAAAAAAAAAAATTCTAACCGTCAAAAGAAATTTACTTGAAGAGGATGAATCTCTGATTATGTTAAGAATAGAGGCGGAAAAACCTAAGTGAAAGACTGGTTCAGTTCTGAATCTCTTATTGCTCCAATCTTATTATATATTAATCTATCAACATTCCTCTGCATACACAAATTCTACTTTAAAATGCTTGGAGCTGCAACAGTTTCCACAACACTATGGCTTTCACCATCCAACACTCACTCCAACAGAATTGTTATTCTCAAAAGAATCTTAAATTCAGCATTGCCATTCAGCCATGGCCACTGTTTCTCACTCCTATCAGCTACCCCTATGCATTTCTCTTTCTGCAATAGCATTAGAAGACAACCCCATTTCCTTGCACAAGCTGCTTCTTCTTCTTCTTCTGGTTAGATTCTGTGGTCACTGCATTATTCTCAACTTTATCTTTTTGCTTTCTCATCAAATCCGACTTTTTAGTTCCCAATTTTGATGCCTTGTTTAGTTTATTTCTATAACTGCTTCTTGGATGGAATGCACTAGCCACTTTCTAGGGAAATTAACAATGTAGATTGGGGAATAAACAGTGGCAGTGAGTGCTGCATTTATGAAGTTTATTAGAGAATAATGCTTTTTGCATATTTAATTTGAGTGCTGACATGGTTATAGTGGAACTTATTTTTGAGATGCGCCACAATGTTTCTAACTTGCTTCTTTGTACCTGTACAACAAATATTCGCCTTTAAGAAGGGCAAAAAGAAAAGAGAATGGAAAAAGTAGAGGCGATTCTGGTGCTATGTTTTTTTTGGTTATTATTATACTTTTGTTTGTGCTTTTTGCTGACTTTCACAGAACTGTAACTTGAATAGTGGTGAAAAGTTCCTAAAGTTGGGTGAATTGTCCCAAATAGTTGGTTTTGCAGCACTATGGAAGGAATAAATGTGAGCAGGGACCAGGCTGTTGCATTTGCTTTTTCTGAACTCTAATCTCAAAAAAATGCCTATTACTTCTTGTGGCATCTTGTGTGAGGCAATAACAAAGCCATATAAGATATGCATAAAAATAAGAAAGTTCTTAATGGATGCTATATTGCTATATATTTTTGGGTGAATCTGGAAGCTTTTTAAGAGTTCCTAAAATAAATGTCTATATATCCCTTATTTTATATTGCATCCCTAAGTTTGTTGATTATAAAACGAGTAGATCAATATAAATCTTCAGAGAACCACACCACAAAATTTAATTGTTGTTGTTGGAGAATCCAAAACCTCACAAACCCCACACTAGAATCTCATGCTTCCAAATATGGGAAGTACCTTGCAACTAGATTCTAACATCCCACCACCTTCCATAGCCCCAACACCCATTTGAGTTGGCTATAGTGAAAGATTTTGATATCAATTGATAAAAATAAGAAAGTCCAAGACCTTATAAAAGCTAGTTGCCGTGATTGGAGAGCCCAAGACCCTATAAATTCCATACTTCTAATGTGGAATTCAAGTTTCATACCTTATAATTAGATTCTAGCTTAGATGAAGTTAGGTAGCAAGAGTATCTTACAATTGAACATAAGTTCTTATTTGTGAGGAACAGACATGGATACTTGGACAGGGTTAGCGTCCAAAATATACGACACAATGATGCTGCATCTCTGTGTGTGGTGGGGTTTATTTGTGAAGTATATTAACAATGAACTGTAAGGATACTGAATATTAGGAATCATCTATTACAAAATTATCTTTTCTTCACTCTATCTTGCTAACTGATAATAAAAATTGACATCTAATTGGTTGTAGTTGATCCGTGCAGCTACAAATGCTGAATTCATGGAGGAACCAGCAACAAATGTGAAATTCCAGACATGTTCAAGTTTTCCGGGTTGCTCAGATTCATTAATTTTGTTTGGAACTGGTTAGTTGTTATAGTATAACACGACTTTTGGAAGAGAGGTAGATAAAAATGCTCTGAGGGAGTGAAATTATGACTACAACCATAACTTGATTTACAAATAATTATCAAAATATATTATAACAAAAGTCATGTTGTAGTGTCACATGACTTTTGTAAGAGAGCTCTAAGCATGTGAGAAAGGATTAGTATGAGTACAACCATAACTTGATCTGTTAATGTTAAAAGGATATATATTATAGCAATTTCATGTGCATATGCAGAACATGATTGATTTTGTATATCTGGTGCTTTAGACACTTCCTTCAGGACAATGTTATTCTTGTAAATGGGGAAACTAAATAGGTTGATATCATGATGAACTTACTTTCTGGACATGGACTTTCAATTCTGATACTTTCAAACTCTTCCCAATAAATTTTCATGTCATTGATTGTGACATTTCATCTTGATAACGACCTTGTGCCTAAATTCAAACCTCTTGTGAGAGGTAGACAAAGTGAAATGTCTGTGACATGCAGTCATTACAGGCAAACTGATGACATTTGTGGAAATATGTTATAGTGAACACTGGGGTTAACTGCAAGGAATTACCTTCTTTGGCAGAAATCAATCCACCATCCACCATGATAGTTAGTTAGTTGTAACTGCATGATTATAATCTTCTTCTAGGGTCCAGTCAATTAGCATAGTTAGATAGTTAGTTAGGTGTTATAAATTGCTTTTGTTAGCTGTTAGCTTAGTTTTAGTTTTCACACTATAAATACATGAAATACCTCTTGTCCCTTCATGTAACTTATTTTTCAGTATCAATGACATTCTTTTATAAAATCCCTCTACTCTATTTTGAGCTCTACAATGTTTGGCCTTACCAAATTGGGTCACATGCGTCTCTTCTCAAATCTCTTAACAATTATATCATAAATTTGTAAATAGTTGCCTGGGGCAATCAAACTTAGTTCATCTGTAAAGATGAAAGCGTTTGATTCCAATGTTCTATTGTAAGCATTGATGGATAGTAACACTTATTTCAGGATACAGAGAGAAAGTTTTTGCGTTTATTGGTGTCAAGGTCTATGCTGCAGGTTTGTATCTAAATCAATCTATCACCAGTGAATTGAATGCTTGGAAAGGACAATCAAAAGATGCGATTCAAGGAAATTCTTCCTTGTTCAAGACCATTTTCCAATGTAACAACTTTATATTCATTTATTTCTATCTACAATGCTCTCACAGAAAATAAGTTGATAAACGTATATGCCATTATGTGATTGCAGCTTCCTATGAGAAATCACTGCAAATTATTCTTGTCAGAGATGTAGATGGTAAAACTTTCTGGGATGCCTTAAGTGATGCCATATCACCAAGAATTGTAGAACCTACAACTGCTGATGAAACTGCTTTGACCACTTTCCGTGGTGTCTTTCTAGATCGGCCTCTTAAGAAAGAAACTCTCATAATGTTGACCTGGTTGAACCCCTCCAAACTGCTTGTGAGTCTACTTTCATATTTTTATTGTGATTTTTTCTTCAGACAATTGAGATCATTGATGTCTATTTTCTATCCTCTTTACCTTTGCTATATTACAAGAAATTATTCCAACTAAATTGATATTTCAGGTTTCTGTCTCCTCACAAGGGCTTCCATCTACTGTGGATGCTACAATCGAATCTGCAAATGTGACTTCTGCTCTTTTTGATGTATTCCTTGGAGACAGTCCTGTTTCTCCCTCCTTGAAAGCTTCAGTGGCTGAAGGCTTGTCAAAAGTACTCAAGTAAAAAATGTTTAGTATTAGTGTCTCTTGAGAAAGTTTCATGCGCATCCATGTTTCATGAAATGGTTCAATTCAATTTTTAAATGTACTGCTGCAGCATGTGTTCTCTTGATGTGTATGTAAGCATGCTCCATGGTTTACTGATGTATTCCTTATGCCCCAATTCTGATGTACTATTTGTTCTAGAAAGAAACATTTCATTAGTATCACTTTCATACATGTAATTTGTCCCAGTCCTGTCATATTCAACTTGGTGGGGATTGGAATGTACTCATGTCACAATGCATATTAATGTCTCTCGGTCCCTGTATAATTACAATTTTTTTGTTGAAGCTGATAGGCACTAGGCAGTGGCTAAGTCTCTTAATATCTCTAGGCTCCCTTCAATTATATTTTTTTCAAAATTCAATATTTTACCATACAATTTTGTAGTTTTTCACAATTCACATCTTTCTAATTTTCCACCCTTTTGGGCACGGTCTTCCCAAACTATGACGTGCCCATACTTCAAAATTGGCAACGTATCCTCATTCTAGCAAGTTTAGAGTGATGGTTTGTGTGAACATCAGGATGCCGTAACAAGTTTGTCTGGTTCTGTTTGTTCAAGCAAGTTGACAACCTCAGCCATGGTTGGCCTTTTCAAGGGATCTGGTTCAAGACACATCATAGCAATGTTGAACACCTTGATAACCTCTTGCATTGGACACGATTCTAAACTGTCATCAAGAACTAACTCCTCCTTCTGCTCTTGAACAACGGCCTTAACCTGATCCAATGATAACAGAATGATATTCTTGAAAGTAAGTACACATAACAAATTTGTGTCTAGAATGTAATTAATGAGGTTTGAGCTAGAAAATCTTGTTTTAGCTCATTGGTAGCTTTCATAAAAATCACAATCTTGTTCCATTTTATTTGTCAAAGGGATGTCTTTTATAATTCTATGGGAATGAAGGTACGAGTAGAAGCAAGTAAATTGGATTAAAGTTTTGTTTCAAGGAAATTGCTTCGAAGTTTTGTTTTCTGTTTTACTAGTTTTGATTATTTTAATCTCCAAATACTTTATCATTTTAAATTTTAGAAATACATGCTTTGCTCCGGCTTTCAACTAGCCCCTTCTCTTATAGCAATTTCATGAAGATAGATCTCAAACTAAACATGGTACTTGATTGACAAGATGAGCTAAATAGGTTATTCCGTTATTGATTTCAAACTTGTTTGAGTTTGATGAATATAATCAAAGAAGACAATCTCCTAGAATTCTTGTCTTACCCATGTGACAATCTTGGTTCCCTCTTCCATAAATGCTTCATCACTGGGTTTTTTCCCTGTTAAAAGTTCTAGTAACACAACTCCAAAGCTGTAAACATCCCCTTTGACTGTTGCTCTTCCTGTATCAAAATATTCTGCATGCAAACAATCATCAACTTGAAACACAGGTAGTGTAAAGGGAAAAAGTAAAAAACCATCTTTAGCCAGGTTGTATCTATACCCGGTGCCAAGTATCCAAAAGTTCCAGCCACTAGTGTTGAAACATGAGTTTTATTTGGTTGCATCAAAGTGGCTAATCCAAAATCAGAAACTCTGGCCTCCATATTTTTATCCAGCAATATGTTACTTGACTTGATGTCTCTGTGGATAATGTGTGGGATGCAATCATGGTGAAGATATGATATTCCTCTAGCAGAACCTGTAGCTATTCTATATCTGGTTGGCCAATCCAAAACCTTCTTGTTCCTTGATCTCCCTGCATCACTTTCAACTTTTCAATTAGAACATAACAGAAGAAACTGGCATTTCCATCAATGGATCAGATGCTGTAGGAATGATGATGTGCTGAATAACAAAAAAAGTTCATCATTTCATCCCTACCTTAAATTTTTCACTTGGTTAGAGAAAAAATAGAAAAAAAGTCAACACCAAAAACCAATGCATCATATCTAACATATATCTTTACTTTGCAAATGTTCATGATTTCCTTCCATTTCCCCTGCCCCCTTCTTTTTCCCTACCTAGAGGTCTTGGATTGTAATGTTAGAAACTAACAAAAATACATACCGTGCAAAAAGGAATCCAAACTTCCATTGGGCATTAGCTCATAAATGAGAAGATTGTAGTGTGGTGTAGTGTAATATCCATGAAGAGTCACAATGTTGCGATGTTTTATGTCTGCCATTGCTTCCAACTCTCTCTCAAAACCTTTGTCCCTCTCCGCAGTTCCACGGTTAAGTTTTTTCACAGCAAAGGCTGCAGAGTCATTTAATTTTAATTCATAAACCACACCATAACCACCAGACCCAATGATGTCCTTATTGTTCAGTTTCTGTATCTTCTTTAAGATCATATCAGATGTGAGAGATTTAAGCACTGAGGACCTAAATATTACCATCTTCCCTCCTGTATTATCCAATAAATGTATGTTAGTATGTCTCATTTTTCATTTTCTCTGCAGGAACAAAAGTACAATACACCCCCTTTTGCTTCCATACCTTGATAACCTTCTTCATAGATCACATGTTTTCTTCTCCATCTTTTGTAGAGGAGAATTGAGATAAAAATCTTGGATATCACAAAAGCGATGAAGCATATGGTTATAGAGAAGGCTATAACCAGGGAATTCCTCATTTGGTGCTATAAATTGATGCTGAAAATTTAAGAACCTGAAGACACGGTTAATTGAAATAATCAATGAAAAGCCATTGATTAGATTAGGAATTTTCATTATCTAAACTAGCAGAATCTGGAATATGAGGACAAGTTGAAAGATTACTGCACAAAATGTGTATAACTAGTATTCTTTTCTTTAAACGAAACAAAACAAAACTCATACAAAGAAAGGAAGAGGAAATCTCACAGTAATTTTTGTAGTACTTTGTAATATTCTGATTTCTGAGAAGTCACTTCAATATCTGGTGTCCATGAACTTTTCTGAAGATGAACATAGCTGCCATCTTTACGAACTGGAACATTGGAAAAAGTGTTGCAAACTTGTTCACTGTAACAGTTCAGAATTTCACTGTCAACATCTCTCATGCACTCAAATTCTCAAATCATTTAGGTAAACAATCTAATTTAAAAAATGTGCAACTTTTGTCAGTGAATAGAAACGAGCATGGAAAGTTCAATTGTTCAAATCAAAACTGTAGTCTCTTTCATTAGCCATATTACATACTAGAATGATGGAGCCTATATTTAAGACCAATAAAGAAAGATCACAGAAGATGATAATAATAAGAAAAGTATAACATGTACAAGCAACTTTTTGAAAATAGGGTGCTTCTGATAATGAACGCTGACATGAATAAGGCCTACCCTCTTTTTTGTCTGTCCATCACAGTCTGCTCTTTGAAAAATGTTAGCAATACATACACTCTGTAACATAGTTTTTATGATTGGCCATTTTTTTTAAAATATTAAAATACTTATTTTATAAATTGAACACTTTGTAAAAACTGCTTTAATTTTTAAAAAAATCAATCACAAAAAATATGTTAAAAAGTATGTTGCTAGCCTCTTTTGTGTCAAACAAACTATTATGGATCCAAAGGTTGTGAGAAGTATGGTTTGTTTGTGTCCATACAAACCATTTAGAATGCTTTTAATGGAAAGTATAGGTTGGTGTGTGAATACCGTCAAAAATGTTAGTCACTGTTTATAGTGTGAAAACACTTGGACTTTTGTGGCATCATCAAAGTCGTACATTTATCAAGCTGGCAGTGAAATTTTTTCATCACCAATGTGAATGAACTTTGTCATTTTCTTACCATATCACTTTAATTATAATATGAGGAATGTCCCCTGTTATTAAAGTATAAAAAATTATATTGAAAAGGACAGAGAAAGAAAAGTAGGTATGATGGGTTGCTATAAACCAGGTTAAAGTTGTGTAACATTCAATGATCATGTGAAAGGCTATGCTGTCACCATATTTTCTTCACCACTTGTCCTTGTTCCATTAAATTTGGAGGTTGGGAATCCATTAAGCCAATGAGATATGCATCACTGAAAAGGGAAAAAAAATAAGCACTATGAAAATGATTGGCATATAAGCTTGCATGAGTTCCGCAAGCTTTTATGACCATGGTTAGGAAGTTTTCTTGCGTATTTCAATATTATAGTATATATTTTGCAGCTATGATCACAAAAGATTCCTGGTGTCGGTGGTCTGAATAAAAACTTTATAAAATAAATATATATTTTTTAAATAATAACTCTTAGTGTGACTTTTAGTGAATTTGAGTAAATGGATATTTAAGCAATGATGTTACCCCCTTTATTTCAAACTGATTGAAATTTAATATTTTCTTTTTACAAAAAGTAAAAAAAAGCAATAAATATATTAATTTTTACTAAATTATCCTTACTATTATTATTATTCTTATTATAACAGTTCATGAAAAATTAACTAACATTGTACTAAAAATTATTATATTTATTATTATTTAAAATAGACTCCTACAACACTCAAAAGAATTGATATTTTGTTAAAATCTCAAAATGCCATTTAATATGATTTTTTTTTTTACTAAAACGTCATATTAGATAATGTTTTTTACTTAATTTATAAAAAATTAAAGTAAAAGTTTATTTAATAATCTAAAATTATTTGTTTGGCACCAGATTAAAACAAATGGATATTAGGTAATAATTACGTATTTAAATTATATTAAAAAATCTTAATATATAAAAGAATTAGGAAATCAAATCAGTAATGAATTTTAAAACATATGGAACACTCATTGCTTTTAGAATATATATAGCATGTAGAGTGGACTGATTCTACATGGATTACTAGTGATTAAACTGATTATTCCATTTACATGTGCCACATACATAATTCTAAGATGGACTATTTACATTCAGAAGAAGTAATCATGTAAATGGTGAAAATAACCTATCCAAGAGTACTGGCGTATTTATTTTTATTTTTTTGGGGTCAAAAGTACTGGTATATTTGAAGAACACAATAGTAACATACCCCTTACCCTGGATATTGATTTTTTTTTTGGAATTGCTTTTTGCACCTCCTTAATTACTTCCTGCATCCCTTTACCTGTAAAATGATCAAATTGTCTTTGAAAAAATATTTTTGAAACATATATAACTATTCTGAAAATATATTTTCAGAATTCAAAATTTAAATTCCAAAAATAAGTTTTCAGAATTTATTTTGATAAACACAATTTTAAAAATTTATTTACGAAATATTATTAATAAATATATTTTTAGAATTCAAAATTTAAATTTTGGAACACAAAAAAGAAAAATAATACTCGGTATAATTATTTTTTTTAAGAAAAGAAAGGAGGGATGTGGAAAGTATAAATGGAGACGTAAAAGGTATGGGCCTCTTTTGTTTGTCAATGGGCCATTTTCATCCTTTTTTGTTGGTTTCACCTTTTTTTGTTTTCAAAAAACTGTTTTTGGAATGTATTACGCAAATTTTCGGAACACAGATCCAGATATATAGTTAGTGGGCTATAGTCCATATAAGACACGTCAACAAGAAAAAGAAAGGGTAAAATAGAATTAGGAATCAGGTTCCTTAAATTGTGAGTTGGGAAGGGATGAATATGCAACTAAATTTAGAACTTTAAACATAGGTTGACTTGAACTTATCTCATGTAGGCTATGAATTTTAATGTCTGAATTTAAATTAAATTTAATCTTTTTTAAGCTTAATTTTATCTAAGTTTGATTCAGATTTAACCTATAAAAACTCATAAAAAACAATAAATAAATAAATTTTCTGGATTTAAACATTATTTTAAAAACTTAAATTGAATTCAGATTCTTTAATTTGATCCATTAAAAATTTCGTGGTCCACATTAGGATAGCTTTACGCAGACAACAAGATTATCCATTTTATCAACTCTAACTAAACTTGCTGGTTAGGAAGAGGAGCAACAAATCAATTATTAAGGCTTAACCCATAAAAAAAACAAAAATATTATCACACACACATAGAATAAAAAGTAAAAAAAGAATTGACTTAATTGTATTGTTAATTGTTTACATTTAATTTTTCACATTTAGTTTTAATCTCTTGTATTTCGTTTTTATAATTATTTAATTGTTTAAACTAAGTTTCTCATCCTAAAATTTTCTCCAATAATTAAGGAAAATGAAACGGATGCATGTGATATATTTCTAATTTTTATAGATTTTCAAAACAAAAAAATTAAATAAAAATAAAAAATCAATTTTGTTACATTTATATATATATATATATTATTTTTATTTTTATTTAAATATATTATACATTTTTTACTAATTTATATAAATTTATTCTAGATCCAATACATTGTGTAATAACTAAAATTTATTTAAAAAATAATTATGAAATGTTGAAATATTATTTATAATCATGATATTCATTTTAATTATTTTTAATTAAAAAATTTATATATTTTTAATAAATTCATTCTTTTTAAATAAATCTGCGCATTTCACAGGCTAAACTTAAAGTTAGGAAATGAAATCAGAATAAAAAATTATATTTTTACTAATTCATTATATAACATGTGTCGTAATAAAGAGAGATAAAGAAAAATGTAAAAATATGATAAAAAAATAATTGTAGTACTATCTTTATTTCTATTTATATATTTAGAAAGGAAAAAAATAAAATTTATTGCTTTATATCTGTTTATATAAAATTTTTAAATAATATTAATTTTTATTTTTCCATTAATACCCTTCTATCTACATAAAGAAATAAATGAAGAAAGAAAAATAAGAAAATAATGTAATTAGATAATTAAAGGGTGCATCAATAAATTTATTAAATATTTACAACATAATAGTTAAATTTCTTGATCTATATAATTTCTTATCCCTCCCAATAGATCAATAAATATAATTAATCAGCATCTAACGAAAATGTTAAAGGTTGAATGGATTTTGATGCAGGCTAACAATTCCAAGTTCCTTTTAGTTACCTGCAATAAGTGCTGTATATTTTTTAATAATGTTAGTAACATATTTTTTTTATATAGTTTTTATTTTATTTTTTAAATAAATTGACTAATTATAGAAAAAAAATATATTGAAGAATATGGTATAAAAAAAATGTATTGTTAGCATTTTTTTTTTCTTTCTTATCCTCACCATGCTCTACATATAAAAGGAGTGTTTCTCTTAATTTGAATTTTTCCATATTATTAACTAGCAAAGATGATATAACCATGTTAAACAGAGAGAAACATAACTTTTATCAAATAAGAACCTATCATTATTTTTCATAGGTCTACTAATTAAATTTAAGAAAAATTATATATTTTTTTAACATAATTATATCATATACTTAACATGACGATTCAAATTCGTGTTTTCCCTTCTGCCTCCCCAAACTCGCATATGCGTAGTTTCTTTTGTCATAATGCTGAATGAGTGTTGAAACGGAGTATTCATATAAAAATAAAATAATTTGTAATATTCTGATAAAATATGATGACTTCTATATTGTACATCTTACATATTACCTTTTACTCGTGACTTTTATTCATTATATACTAGATTAGTTTTTAAACATATTATTTTTTTTCGTTTCCTTAGAAAAAATAAAAAATTTATTCTTATTTATTTGTTCATATTTTTTAAAAAATATTAATTATTATATATATATATATATATATATTTTATAGCTATCTAGTTATTATCATCGATAATAAATAAAAATAAATAAATTTAAAAAATAAATAAAATTTAAAAAAATTAACAACATTAATGATATATTTTAATATTAATATTTTTCTTGTGAACACATAAAAATGGAGAAGGAATACTATGTATGAAAGGATGTGTTACATAAAATTTAGAATTAAAAATAGTTAGTGAGAAACAGACTTAGAAAGCTGGCGCAACATACAAGAATTATAGTATCTACTTGATTAAAAACAAGAATTAGTTTGAAAGAATACATTTTTTGTATACTTAAAAGTCAATTATCAATGAGTTGAGAAGAACTAATAGCATGCCACTGCATTTACGTCAAGGAAAAGCTTTGTACAGCTTAGATATTTCTGATATTATTTCTAATCAAAATTAGAATTTTATTTTAGTAACTTACACATTAAAAATTGATCTTTATTATTAAAGTAAAACTCTAAATTTTTACAAAATATATTTAAAAAATCACAGCTAAGTTTTGTCCTTACATCAAAGGTGAAATGAGAAAATTATTTGGTATCTTCTTGTTCCATCCTGTGATGAAGAGCTAGATAAATTCCATATCTATTGAGGATTAGAGGATTCTGGGGTGACAGCAAGAGGAACAGTGGCTGCTGTGGACTTGGTTTCATCCAAATAATTTTGGTAGATATAAGAACTGAAACCGAAGATGGCCAACAACATAGCCATAACCTTGACTGCATCCATATTTTCATGGTAAAGAAGGACTGCAGCAACAGGAACAAGAGGTAAACTCAGCATGCTCATAACATTGGAGAATAGTGAAGATACCACATAGATTAGTCCCACAACTCCAACAGAACAAATCTGCCAATCCAAAGCTGTTCCAACCAAAGTCCATATGTAAACCTCTTTTCCACCTTTGAATGTCCTCATTTCACTCTTCAAACCATGCACTTCACCACTGGCAAACAATCCTATTATGCAAACACATGTGGCAACAAAAGATGTCCAAATTTGCATTTCTAGGACAACTGAAAATGTTTCCTTCTTTAAGACCTTTTCAAATGACAGCTGCATCAGACACAGCAAAAGAGCATACCCTGCTGATGCACCAATAGTACACCAAATACCAACTATGTGCTTGTTCTTGGTAACATTCCTTGTTTTATCCTCTGAGGAGTCAGAATCAGAATGAAATGAGATAAGCAAAGCTGATAAAGTGAGGAGAATCACTGTGTTTAGTATTAAAATTGTGAGTTTCTGAGAGTTCATAAGGAAGGAAAAGATGGCATTGAAAGCAAGTTGCGATGCACAAATGAGGGAGTAAGTAGATACAGGAAGATATAGAAGTCCTATTGTGTACATCAAGTTATCACCTGCTAATAGGATGCCCAAGAGGAAGTAAACTAAGATGAGAGTGTGAGTAGAAGAGTGCATGGTGAGGTCAGTGGTGTGAGAAAGGTTTTTGGGGTGTGGAAAGAAGAAGAGTGGGAAGAAAAGGATAGGGAATGCCACAGTTTGTACTAGTGTTGCCACCCATATAGATTCTCCACCATGGTCAAAGTAGAATCTTCCTTGCAAGACTGCACCAGATTGGCCCATCAAAAGTAAGGCTATGTTGATTATTACCAAAAACCACCATTTCCAACGGCCAAGAGGCAAGAATGATGTTGTTTCATCAGTTGGGGTTGAAACACCTGTTGTAATTCATTCTTTGACATCATTATTTGCATTAAGGCTTTGTCCTGTAATATCCAATTATTGAACATTGTTTCTAAATTAAATTGTTACACAGATTTAACTTGATGGTTGCTTTTTATATTTGCTAGAGAAAACCTACACATTTCCCAAAGAGAACCTTATTAGCTCTTGCTTTCTGAAAATCTTGATTCAGATAAAAATTTTGAGCATTTGAAACTGAAAAGATCAAGAATAATTGAAGGCAAAATTTTAAAATGATATTATAACTTGTGATATATTAATTTTGGGAAAATAAACCATTCTGCTCTTCTTTGTGCATTATGAACCAAGAAAACAACAAAAGTTGATGAGGGAAAAAGTGACCTGGATGGTAGTCTGAGGTGGCTTCAATTTCTATATCATCCATTTAAATCTTGTAATGAATAATGAATCACTAGTGCCTGAGCATTTGCTAGGGCTAGTAAAACAAAACGATCCACTTAATCTATTGGATTATAATTTCAATAATCGAAAGAAAGCTTTAACACTTATATTCCTAGTTTTAAGTGCTTACTCAAGCCTTTATGTGCATAGTTTTAAATTGTTTATTCTTTTACTTAAGCATAGATATGTTTGCTTTGTTTCACAGTGGAATCCTATGTTTGGATCTTCCCCTCTAAGACGGCTAGGGGTAAGTTTCCATTTGGACTATTTCAAATTGGTATCAAATTCAAGTCTACATCAACCTCTTCATCTCTGTAAGAGCTTTATTGATCTCAATAATACTCTTTATGTCCCATGTTATTTAAGTCCTTCTTTTAAAACTTTTGTATACCTTTTATTTTTCTATTAATTATCTTGAATAATGGAATAGAATGAGATATTGCTAGCTAAACTCAAGCATACACTTTTTGCTCTTAGCCTACCTTCCATTCTGAGGATTTAATGCATGTGGAGGTGGGGTTCTCAGATTTGAACAATGCAGGTGATGATGTGTTTGGGTTTGGTGGTGGAATTGTGGTTTTGTTTGTGTTAGTAATGTTAGAAGATTAATATGAAGCAAAAAATAAAAATAAAAATGAAGAGTCAAATCTAAATAATAAAATGGAATTAGAAGATTAAAATAAAGTAAAAATATTAAAATAAAATAAAAAATAAATAAGATCAATTTGAAAAAAAATAAAGACTCAAAATAAAACAAAAAGATTAAAGAACTTGATTAGAGGAGGAAGGAATTAATTTTATCTTTCTTTTTATTGTTGATCTAAAATTTAATTATGTAATTATGATACTTGTGTATGAGCTCTTCAACGTTTGGCACTTCATCTGTCTATTTTAAAGTAGGGGAAGTGACTTTAGAGGAAGCTTACAGTATATAATTGGATGATGCAATAAATAGAAAAGGGATTTGCTTTACCTTGTCAATAATTATTTTTTGTGGTAATTAATTACTCCTGTTTATATATGGATTGAGTGATCAACATTTATTTAAAGCATAGGGTAGGATAATTATCTTCTAAATTTTTGCAAGTTACTGTATTTTCTTTACCTCCTTGTCAATAGGATGTTTGAGTAGTTTAAAATTAAGTAGAATTAATTTTAAAATGTTAAATATGATTAAAATATAAATTAAATTAATTTGAATCACATATTTTAATTAGAATATATATTTTTAAAATAAGTATTTATAATAATTATAAGTATAATAATTAATTTTTCAATTATAAAATAAACAAAGCCTAAAATTTTTGTTTGATAATGTCATGATCAGCTGCATAGTGGCAGAAAGTTTATACACGAAATTGGTGTCTTGTTGCTAAAGATGCAGTCATGCAGGTATCAATAGTTAAAAGGAAATCCAGAAACCTCTTTGTATATATCATTATGTTCTTCACCTTAGGTACATTAATTAATGGTTAACAACCGTTGGATTCTTTTTAAAATAATAGAAAAATGACAATCATTTCCTTTCTTTTTATCTATTTAAAAAATTTGTTTTTATTTATATATTTATTTTAATTTTTTAAATATTAATTCTTATATATATATATTTATATCTATCATATATAATAAATAAAAAATAAAAAATAAAATTTATATATAAAAATAAATTATAAAATTAAATAAAATTTATTTTTATGTTTATTTTAATTTTTAAAAAAATATTAATTATTATATATATATATATATATTTATATCTATCAAATATAATACATAAATAAAATAAAATAAATTTTATATAAAAAGTAAGTTAAAAAAGTTAAATAAAAATTATTAGAAGAAAGGGAAGGAGTAGATTTTCAATGAAATCACATTTGGGTAAAAAATCCAAACTAACACCAACGTCGAAGCTCTAACCTCCTCGCCGTTTCCCAACTACCACCACAAAAATTGAGATTTGACACAAATTTTCTTTCAACAAGTTCTTTTTGGGCAATTTAAACGTTTAAATAAGATATTCAACGGAGTAATTTATAATATATTTATTCATTAAATTAGTAATTTTACATTTTATTCTACATAAAATTATTAAATTAATGTAAATTTTGATATTTAATATTAATAAATTTTAACTATATATATTTAATAATAATTTCTCAACTATAAATTTGCCTTTGAAAAAAATAGAAATTATTCTAATAATTTTAATTGTTGGTGAAAATAACGTAATTATTTGCCAATAACTTCTAAAATGGTTGATAAAAACAAAGTAGATCATTACAATTTTGTATTTTGGTTGAGATAAGTTTATATATGTCGGCAACATTATCAAGATGGAATAAGCAAGTTTGTAGTCTTATTTCAACAACTTTAGTTGTTGTTGGGAATAACATAACTATTTGCTAAAAACTTTTAACATTGTTGGTAAAAATATACTAGATTTCAACTATTTTTTATTGTGTACAGATATAATAATTAACTAGATAAAAGAATTTATAAAAATATATTTCATTAATGTTAAGGATAATTTTAGAAAATTTATATAAAATAATGATAAAGCTAATATTTTAACTAAATTAACTAATTTTTTTAATTATTATAAATTAATTAATTGGTTCTTATAAAAAAAGATTGAAAATAGAATTTTCAACATTCAGAGTGTGTGGTGTAAATTTTACTTAATTAGTGAGTTTTAGATTTGTGGAGAGAAAAAAAATCTCTTAAAGGGTTATGTTTTGGGTTTGTATTAATTATATGGTCTTCGTGTAAATTGTTGTTCTATCTTTTCTCCCTTGAATTTGTTGCCGCAGTATTGGGTTACCCCTAATCAATGCTTGTTTAATAATCTTCGTTTGGATTTTGCGGACATTTGAGCAACGAGTAACATCAGTAACACATTTTAACATTGACTTTGATAAATATTATTTTATTATTAGCTGAATTATGCATTGGTTATAAAACTAGCAGGTAAATTAATTAAAAATTAAAAATATTTGATAAAAAATTAAAATTTGATAAATTAGTATTTGAATTAAAAATATTTGATAAAATTAATTATTAAACTAATAAATACAAAAGAATAAATAAGGATATAATTAAGTAATAAATTAAAATTTAATAAGTGTGATTTATATTTCATTTATTAAATAAATTTCTATTTTTATAAAAGAAAATAATTTTTTATAAAAATAAATTTTAAATAATAATTTTTAATAAAAAAATTAATATTTATTTTAAAAATAAAATAAATAATATAATAATTAAAATATTAATTTAAAATATAATATTTTATGATAATATAAAAATTAAATATATTAAAATTAGCAATATTATTGAAAAAAATTGGATAATATTAAATTAATAAAAATAAATAGTAAAATAAAAAATTGAATTATTAAAATATATTAAAAATAAAAAAATATTTTATTTAATGTAAGAAAGCATAAAAATTATTTAAAATATTTTTTTAAAAACATACTAATAATTGATAACAATTATTAAAAAATTAATTTATTAAGTAAAGTTAAAATATTTTAATAAATTTTTAACTATTAATTTTATTTTTTTAACTAACTGAAATGATTTATTAAATAAATTCAAAATAATTAACAATTTTTTTAATGAGTTTTGCAGAAATTTTACTCAATGATAAAGAATATAAAAATATTTTAAAAAGCTTTCTATAGATAGTAATTCAATCATAAATTTTGAAAACTACCTGGACCAAAAAAAAGGGCATGTGTGAACTGATGGTGATTCAATCATAACTTTTGAAAACTACTTCGACCAAAAAAGGGCATGTGTGATTGTTTGGTAAACTTGCATAATTTCCAAATTGCCCAAAAATTGATGACGTGCAGAGTGAAACTAGTTTTATTTTTTAAATATCTCTGTCATCATTGTCCACATTAACCAATTCAGGAGTAGTAGGTGTTAGATGAAATAAAATAATAAGATCAATCATCCATTTAAGAATCAATAAACATATATATGACATTATTTTTTGACCTAAGAACTTCAACTCTAAAACTTTCCATAAAATAATCATTTTTCACTCAGATAAGTGAGGTTCGGTTTGGAAAATTTGGAACTTTCTATTCTTCAATGGGTAAGTGACTAAATTGGGAGCTATTAAAAACGTTTTACATCTTATTTATTGTTACAAATAATTACAAAATTACCATTTGTTTTTATTTTCAAAAACTAGTATATTAAATAACAAAGGAGAAAATTACATTTTCCTTTTTTAAAATCCTTCTTAAATTACACTCCTATTTTCTTTTGTTTTAAAATTAGATATAAATCTATACAATGCACAAGCATCTTAAACTTTTTTAAATTAATAATAATAGAACATATATGTTAAGAAGTATAAAAATATATACAGAAATAATTATATTAATTTGTTTTGTTTAGAATTTTATTGTATATGTAATTTGGTTTAATGGTATTTAGAATATATATTACTTAAATTCTTGGTTAAGTTGCATTTTTTACTTAAAAATATGTTAAAAATATTGATTTTAATTTTAATATACATTTTAAATATAATTTTAAAAATAATTATTAATAAAAAAAGTTTGATCAATTTTTATTTTATCTCTTCATCTTTAATTTAATCACATATATACACAAACTGGTATGTAGAACTATTATTAATTCTTTTCTAAGATGACATCTCTTATTTACAAATAATAGATATAAGAAAATACTACATATAACTATATCTTCTAATTATATTTTCTATCATTAATTATATCTAAAATTAATATTATTTATATATAACTAAATTATCTGTTAAAAATTATTATAAAATTTAATAATTTTTAATGATATAATAATTATAATTAAATACTAATATAAAGAATTATTTACACTATTAATATATTTTAATTAAATTTAAATATTATTATTTCAATAAATTAAGTTCTTATGAAACATATTTAAGACTTTTTTTCTTTTAATAAAGGAAAAGTGTAAATGAGTTCTTAGATTTGAAACTTAATCTTATAAAATATAAATTTAATATACTAGACCAATCTTTATCAACTATTTAAGCTTATTTTAAATCATTCATCTAATATGTCTTAATATTATGTACAATAAATTATCAAAAGATATGGTGTAATAAGTAATATTACAAATTATAAGAAGTCAATCTTTCTAATAATGTTTAAATTTATTAAGACTCATTAAATTCAATATATTTATACAATAACTTTTATAATTATAATTTATTTTCTTTTCAAGCACATAATATATAAAAGGAATAAAATACATGATAACTAAAATTCATAATTAAATAAGATTTTGAAAGTACATTAGTCAATATAATCATTCTTATGAATGATTAAAGTTCGATAGATTGTTGAAATGTATATAAAAATGATTAAAGTCCAATAGATTGTTGAAATGTATAGAACATCGAAATACTTACACTTGACCTTTTATTGAGTTAAAAAGAAGTCATTTATTGCAATTTAAATTTATAGAAATTCCATTTTTTCTTATGATTGGATGTTTGGAAGGGATTAAATTTTTTTTTTCTATTTTTTACTATCAATATATTTGAAATGATTTAATTATTTTATTTACTTTCACATTAGAGATATTTTTTTATTTTATTATTTTTTTCAATAGAGTAGGTTAAATATATTTTACCAATTATATTTTGGATATTTTTATAAAAAACATGTTTTTTATTTAAACTCTCTAATTTAAACTACTATAGTGCAAAAAGATTTAAAGTAAAGTCTTTAGGTTCTAATTTATATTAATGTCAATTATTTAAAGAGGTATAAAAAATAAAAAGATAAAAGTGAAAGATAAAAAATAATAATATCTATGAAAATAATTCATGTAAAATTTTTAGTTGGTTAAATGAGCATAAAGTTTAGAATGATTAGCATATAGTGTATACATTTAAAAAAATATTTTTTATTAATAATTTTAAATGATAGATAATAGTAATTTTAATTTTTACTATTTTTTTTTTTTGACAAATCTTGATTTATCCATTGAAATAAATTTTAACGATAGTTAAAATAATATAATTATCAGAATTTAATATATTTTATATCAAATTAATATATTTTATGTAAATTTATACAATTATCATAAAATATTTGTTAAAAAAATTTATTTTTTTAGTGATATTTTAATTTTTATATATTATAAAAATATTTTTTAAAAGATAATATATATATTATTTAAATTCATTTAAATGTAAAAAATATTTAAAGATTTTTCTTTTTTGGGTGGTGATTACTTATTAACATAATTAATAATTAATCTTGAATATTATTTATTATTATTTCTGTTAGATTTAAAGTAAAATAAAAATTTTCTACAAAATTTCAAAGTTGATAATAAATATATTGAAAACTTTATTTATAAAATAAAATAAATAATATCACTTTCAAAACTAATTACTTGTTACATTAGAAGTAGTAAATAATAATTGTTTATTATTATTAAAAGGCTTGTTTATCATAAAAATTAACAAAATTTAATTTATAGTTATTTTTAATAAGAGAGAATTGTATATTTATTTTAGTTTAGATTTTAAATATCTTTTATTATTTAATTTAAATTTTTAAATTTAATATTTATAAATTTTCTGTTGAATTAGTAACATGATTCGATATATATAATTTATTAGATATTATAACATGATTTAATGGTTGAATTAGTAAATTTTATATTTTATATAATATTATTAAGTTAGTGTAAATGATAAAATTTTACATTTAATATCAATGCATCCTTTTATTTATATATATATATATATATATATATATATTAAAATAAGAGAAAAAATTTGAATTTTTTAATTTTGTAAAAAAGAATTTAATCGTAAAAAAATTAAGATTTTTGTTGTTTTTCATTATTTTATGTATAAATTTTCAAAATTAAAAATAAAGTAAATGTAATAATTACTTATAAAATTAAAAAATGAAAAGAAAAACATTTTCACAATACAAGTCTTTGTCCATGTACTCAGGTACTTCCTCATGTCATCATTTCTTAAACTTTGATATCAAGCTTAAAAACAAGATAGAAAATGGCATAGTTATATAAGATATTGCAATCGGAAAATTATGAAGTGGGCAAGGTGGCTCCTTTCAATATCCTTGTGAGATGAAACTCCAATAATCCAAAACTGTATGCATGTAGAAATTATTTATTATATGCTCCAAAACTATGATTTCAACATTGGAGCTAACGATAATTGCATCTTGCAAATCTTCACAGACTAAATGAGCTTAAGTTTGTCTGTATATAAATAGATAATAATTTTTCAGTTGAAACAAGCACACAGTTTTTCTCCTATCCCTAGCCATGGAAATTTTGCTCTTATCCCTTCTTTCCTTATGCTATGTTTTTTTCCGCCTTTATAAATTGATCCTTAAACGTGTAGACCAATCATGTTATTTGTTGGCCTATGAATGCTACAAACCCCCAGAAGACACCAAAGTTGACACAGATTCATGTGCAAAAATATGCCAAAGAAATATGAATTTGGGTTTGGAGGAATACAGGTTCCTCCTTAAATGCATAACCAAATCTGGGATTGGGGAAAAGACTTATGCCCCAAGAAATGTCATTGAGGGAAGAGAAGCATGTGCCACTATTGAAGATTCACTCAAAGAAATGGATGATACAATGTTTGACACACTTGACAAACTCTTCACAAAAACTGGCTTTTCTCCCTCTCAAATAGACATCCTTGTGGTGAGTGTCTCAATGATTGTACCTCTTCCTTCTCTCACATCTCGTATCATAAACAGGTACAAAATGAGGGAGAACATTAAGGCCTTCAACCTTGGTGGAATGGGGTGTAGTGGAAGCGGAATTGCCATTGATTTGGTGCAACAACTTTTCAAGACATGCAAGAACTCTTTTGCTATTGTTGTGAGCACAGAGTGTTTGAGTCCATTTTGGTATTGTGGGAAAGTTAAGTCCATGATGCTTCCCAATTGTCTCTTTCGTTCAGGTGGGTGTTCTATGCTTTTCACAAACATGTCATCCCAAAAGCACATAGCAATGTTGAGGTTGAAGCAAGTGGAACGAACCCATCTTGGAGCAAATGATGAAGCATATGGTTGTGCTATGCTAATGGAAGATGGGGAAGGGTACCAAGGCTTTTGCCTTTCAAAGAGTCTCCCAAAGGCTGCAGCTAAAGCCTTGGAAATGAACCTTAAAATATTGGTGCCAAAGATTCTGCCACTTTGGGAACTTGTAAGGTATTGTGGTGTTTCTCTTTGCCAATGGATAATAATGAAAAAGGCCCTTGTGTCCAATAATGGGTTGGAAACAAAGAGTATAAATTTGAAGTCTGGAATAGAGCATTTTTGTGTGCACCCTGGTGGAAAGGTAGTTATTGATGAGATAGGTAAGAGGTTAGGACTGAATGATTATGATCTTGAGCCATCTAGAATGACAATTCATAGATGGGGTAACACAAGTGCTAGTGGGGTTTGGTATGTTTTGGGCTACATGGAGGCTAAGAAGAGGCTTAAGAAGGGTGATAGGATCCTCATGATTGGGCTTGGATCTGGATTCAAGTGTTGCACCTGTGTTTGGGAGCTCATGAGGAATTTGGAGGATACTAACGTGTGGAAAGATTGCATACATTGTTATCCACCAGACACATTAACCAGCTTCTTTGATAAAAAGTATGGTTGGATCAATGATGAAGTCTTTAATTTTGTTGAGACTCAAATTTTAGCAAAATTTCAGCAGAGGATAACAAGAGATCATTAAAAATAAAATGTTTTTTTTTAAAATAAAGTACCAAACTTTGAATATTTTGTTTGTAGTCCTTGTTCTTTTCAAACTATGTTATGTATGATCCATGAAAAATGGTTGGAGGATTATTGATGTATATTCTAAACCTTGTGAACTTTTTTGTATATATATATATATATATATATATATATATATATATATATATATATATATATATATATATATATATATATATATATATATATATATATATATATATATATGTGTGTGTGTGTGTGTTTGTTAAAGTCAAGGGAGTCATTTATAATTTTTCTCATTTTTTACTTATTTTTATTTTTATTATTATATAAAAGGATTTATTGATTTTAAATTTCAAATTTTTTTATTAATATCAAATTTTATTCCACTATTTATATCCATTGAATGGCTGAGATTATTTTATTAATTAAAATAATATACATGATCTCTTCTATTTTTTATTTATTTTTAGTGATTTTATCAAAATAATTCACTTTTAAGTTAAAAATAATTATCAAAATAATATAGTTTTGAAACATATTATCAAAGTAGGAATATTTTTCCATTTCTAGCAGTTTTGATCATAGGGTTTCTCTTTGCCACTGGTTTTGTTCCTCGTTACTTTCGGTCTCTGTTGAAACAAGAATAACAAGTTGTTATGTTCACATTCAGATACATACTCTTCTCTAAATAACAAATTACTAATAGCTGTTCATACAACAGCATTCTACGTGACTTGTTCAAACTGGACTATTATGCAAAGTATTATATCAAATTATTCTATAAATTTATAAGTAAATAACTTAATCTTTAAAATTATAAAAATATTAGTTTCTAAAATTGTTAAACCATGAAAATTACAAAAAATGACCATTTTTTAGTCTCTAAAATTACACCAATAAAAAAAATTATATTTAATAATTTTAAGAAATAAAATAATATTTTGTAGTTCAAAAACTAAACTGATTAATATTTAGAATTTCTGAAAGTAATTTAATATGTTACTTGACAAATGAAAACTGAAGTTCCCACTAGCTAATTCCTAACTATGCTAGTACTGATAATTTTCTCCATATATATCATTCACTATACGGGACACTTTCATAGATGGAATAAAATATAAATAGGCCATTAATATAGGAATAAATAAATACAACAGTTCAGTGTTTGTATTTTATCATTGTTTGTTTAATTATATTTTTTATTCCGTTTTCGTAAAAAAGTCATTCCTTTAGCTTTGATTGTCTGTTATTTTATTTATGTTGTGAATTTTCTTTTAGTTATGTCGTCAAATTTTTACTTGTTCTTTATTTTAATTTAGGCAAGTGATAATAATGTCCTATCAAAATTAAGAAAAAATTATTAAAGTACATTATTTACTATAATTTTTAATATCTTTTAACGTGATTTGATAAAAAATATTTTTCTATTGTTTGTTTAACAAGTATATTTAAAATATAAATTAGCAAGATTTTTGTAGTTTATAAATGAAATTTATAAAAATTTAAATAAAAGTTAACTTGCTTTTAATATATCTTGAACAAGCAAGCAAGGACCAGCATGTATAAACAAGCAAGAATAAAAAAATTGCTTCATTGTGTCTACAATCTCCACCAGCACTTCTCATTTTCTAGTTGGCTTGCTCTATTTGTATCATTGCAATATCTTTATTCTCCTTGCCTTTCTGTTGGGTGCCCATGGAATCCCTAGCTAGTATCCAATGTCTTTCCCAATTACATCAGAAATCATGATCATATTTCATTGAAAACAATGTTTTTAAAACTAAATTGACAATTAAAATGGTAAAGATTTTAATTCATGATTTTTTTCCTCAACCATGATTGAATTTAAGATTAAACCAATAATAATAAAATATATATATTTAAAATTATATAACATTAATTCATAAATTAATGTAAATTTTTTTAAAAAATAATATTTTAAATTAACATAAAAAAACATATTACATATTTTACAAGATAAAATGTTATTATAAATATTTAATAATAATTCATATGAAGATATCATATATATATATATAGATATTTATATAAGTAATTATTTATTTTAAAAATATTTTAGAATAAAATATTTAAGAAATCAACAAAAGAAAATTGTTAAGACTAGTTCAACCTGATTTTTCATTTTGACCCTTTTTAATCAGTTTTTCATTTGTTTGACCAATTTCTTTGCTTCATCAATTTTATGAGTTAGGGGTTTAACAAACCATTAACAAAACTTAGAAGTTTAAGTTTTCTCAAATAACTGAGATAAAAATTCCTAATTTCACGTTCAAAACCTTAAAATACATGACTCTCTATTTTAAAGGTAAAAAGATTGAGATATTGAGAAATTAGATGTAAGAGAAGCAAGAATAAGAGACTAGAAAAGTCACCTTTAACTTGAATAAAAATTGGTTTAAAGAGATAAAAAAAAATAGGAATAAAAAAAAGAAATAAAGGGGATAAGTGTGTAGAAAAGTGAAGAATTAAGAAGAGAGGAAAAAAAAAGAATGGGAATGGGATGGGACATCAAGTCACAAATGCTCTCCCTCATCCCCTACCTTTTATATTATTATTATTGTTATTTAAACAAAACTATGAATTCTAGATTCAACAGGCCAACTAATCAATTTGAGTTGTTTTTTATAATTATGATTCAAATATATAATTAGTATTATTTTTAAAAATTAAGTTTAAATCTAATTAAATTTTAAAAATTAATTTATAACATACAAATTATTTTTATCTTATATATATTTGGTTAACCATATTTTTAAATGTAAAACTTTAATATTATTTTCACCTCATTTAAATATCCACTTTTCATTTAAATATATGAAATTTCTTCATAGGACCATCACCATACATATATAAGAATATCTATTGCTTGTTTGAGAATGATGATGCACAAGTCATAGACCCAACTTTAACATATATAATGCATCTACCTTTGAAGCTCTTAGGGTACACAATACTATCTTAATTATTCTAATCTTCCACGTTTGGTGTGATTAGAGCTTGTGCATCTTACACAAGAGCTTATTAATTGTTCACAAATTTGATGTTATGATCGTATGGACAACACAACCCAATATAAGGTGTGGGGCTAATTGAGTGAATAATGAGCCACTTACCTCGCCAATGTCTTCATTCTTCTTTTTTTTTTCACTAAAAGGAGAAATTAGAACTTAATCCCCACCAACTTGCCGGATGAAGAATGGAAGATTAATTGATTTAATTCTCAAAATTGGAATACAAATATGATATTTTCCGTAAAACTTTTCAACTAGCTCAACATGTTTTAGTAGTTAAAATTTTTATTTAAACAACATAACTTTGTTGTAACTCTTTTTTGAAATATTACTTCTAGATAATTTTTTTATTTTTATTGATATTTTTATAATCTTATTTATTTTATTTCTTTTAGAAATCTAATATTTTTTATTCTCCCAAATTCAACACCTCTAGTGTAACTTTCATTTTTTAAAGAAAAATTATTTGAGTTTTGATTTATACATCGATTAAAAAGGTGAATATTTTTTATTTTAGAAAAATAAAAATGTATTTAAATAAATGTTAAAATATATTTTTGTTAAAACGAGAGAAACACTTCATTTTCTTTTAGATTTTCTATCTTTGATTTTTTACTTATAGGAGAAAATATCAGAGCTTAATCTCCGCATGAATAACTGAAATTCCATTTAATGTGTGTTTGTATTAGCTGTGAAAAATAGATTATTCTAATAATTGATCATATTTATAATGAATTATTATTATATTTGATTATATAAAATAATTTATATACTTAAATATATTAAATAAAAATAATTTATTTTATTTGAATTATAATAAATTATAATAAAATGGTAAACATATATACAATGTTATCTACAGTAATTAACTCTAAATTTAAAATAATTAATTATTGAAATTAAATAAAAATAAAAATTAAACTAATAATTTTGAATCATAAACTTTAAAGTTTTACTAATTTAATATTAAATAAATTATTTATAAAAATTATAAATTTTTTTATACAATAATAATAATTAAGTATATATGAATAATAATTTTTAATTTATTTTAATTTAATCTAAAAAATAAATAACCTTTTTTACAATCTGAACCACATAAATAACAACTTCACCTTATAAATATTATGTGCTCCCAAGCTAATCTATACAAAACATGAATACAGTGGTACGAGTTTGACACATACAATTTTATACTAAAAAAACATATAAACAGCATACAGGTTACTTGAGCAAGCACAAATTTTTTAAGAGACAACACTCATATAACATTCAATCAACCAAAACTAAAACTACAATAACCAAATTCAATTTGTACCAAACCTCAATCTAAATACACCCTTGTAACAGTTCAGCAACCACTAATAAATTTGTATTAGGAGGCAACGGTAATAAATAATATTCAATAATAAAAAATAAAACTGTAAATAAAGAAATGAAACAACAACATCGATTTCTACAAACTTCTCACCAAATCCAATCTTGGAACATCTCTAGCTAATTACATCCATTATTTTGCTTCCGCTGTATTTCGCTGAATTGCTTCTGTTGTATTGTTATCTAGGGTTCATAAGAATAACCATAGTTAAATCTTTTTTTATTTTTTCATATCTCTTAATAATATTTTATATTTTATACATTTAAAAAATACAAGGACCTTTCCATAAATGATATGCTATTATAAATTCTTCATACAAATCTATTATTTTATTTTTAAATACTTATTAATATTAAATAATTAGTACACATATCAGCATATATGTGGTGAAATGATAGAAAAGGTTTGGTATCCTAAAAATTTATGGGATATCGAAGCAACCACATAAAAAAAGAAGAGTTGGAAAGATACTTTGTTGGAGTAGTTGGGATTTTGAACTTACCAACGTGGCTACGTCAATTTCCTTCCGACAAATCTGAACTATGAACTATTCAATTGCGCTTTTCACTTTTCTCGTCTTATCCTAACCTACTTATTTTGTTGCCTACCTTTGTTACTACAATCTACTATCAAAATATATTTAATTAGTTAGGAATAGTTTAATTTTTTAATTATAATGATACAATAACATAAATTTTTTAGATAAAATTACTGTAATTTTTCAATCCTTTACCTCGATCAATTCTAATAATTTACAATAACATCGTTTAAGTTAAAATTTCAAATATAATAATAAAATAGTATAAATATAAAAAAAAAATTATAAATCTCATAAATAAATTATGAATATAATTTGTGCATCATCAATTGCAACTTGCAGGACTACCAGCTTCTAAAAGTATCATATGATGAAAAACAAGGTCCCACTTTCTGTCTTTTTTGCGTATTCTCCATCATCTTTGGATTTGTATGTTTTAATTGGTTGGTCCTGTAAAACAGGTGCACATATGATCCTCGTACAGAATTTGGACCACAAATAAACAATTTGTATAATAATAATTTTTTAATAAAAAGTAAATAATATATAATGTAAATTAATGATATAAATAATATATCTCATGCTTACTTCTTCGCATCAATTATAAGATCGTACGATCATATCGATATAAAATTCTTATATACAAATTAACTATGTTGATAAAATATTTCTCTTTATATTTATTAATATGATATTAAATTTAAATTTAAAATTACTTTGGAATATATTAATTTTAAACAATAATAATTGAGAAAATAAAGAATATATAAAAAATAAAAACTAACTTAATACATTGTTAATGTAAAATTTTTACACTGTTAATTAAATATAAAATATGATATATATGACTTTTGATGTAATTATTATAAAAATGAATAATTTTAATGATATAATAATTTATAATAAAATAACAGTGTATAAACATTTTAATCAGTATATTTTAATTATATTTAAAATTAAAATTTGAAACAATCCATTCAAGAAAAATTATATAAATTTTTCATATTAAAAATCATGTGACTTATTGAGAAATTAAGAAAAGAAAACTTAAAAATCTTTCTACTTTTCTTCAAGTGTAGATACTTAAAAGAATTAGTATAACTTATAAAGCAATTTGACCTTACCAACCCTCTCCTTTTTTAATTCATACTATAAAGTAATTTGACTTTCCTACCTTTCTTATGACTTTTAGTTCCTTTTATTAAAGAATGCCAATAATGATCTATGAATACAAATAGCATGGCCATTATCATACTTATCACAGTTAATTAGTTTCATATCATGGACATTAGAACAACAAATCTTTGCCAAAATCCGCATCAAGCAATCACTAATGTATGTCCAAATTAAACTAAACTCGAATCAGCCCCTATGACATGGTCTTCTCAAAAACACCGAGAAGAAAGGGAGCACTTGAAACGAGAGAGAGAGGGAAATTGAATTTCATCCTCAAACAACATTTTTAAGTGAAAACCTTTGACTTAACAAGGTTATATCGGCCTTTTGCTAGAATTAGCATATTCTAATTAAGATGAGGACTTAAAAAAATAACAGATTGAAAATTTAGACACTTTCTAAGATATATAAATACATTATTATAAAGCAATTAAAAGTGTCATAAAAATATATTTACGATAAGTTTTAAAAATTTAAAGATTTCTTTTTTTAAGATATTTTGTGATTATTACTAAAAATATACAATATATTTTGAAAACGTTTTGAAATAAATTTTTTTAAAAAAATTAAAATAATTAACTTTTGATATTTAAAAAAAATGATTATTTATTCAAATTTCAGACACAAAATATGTTTAATGAAAGTAATAATTAATTAATTAATAAATAATTTTTTATTATAAAAGTAGTATTTATTAAATTTTCCATAACTTATTTTTTTTAAACGAGAATTTTTTTATTGTTATTAGCTATTTTAATTACGATAAGCACCCAAAAAAAATCAAAGTAGTTATTAGTCTAAATACTATATAATTAATATTTTTAAAAAAATTTGTATAAAGAAAAAAAAGATGATGTGAAGAAAACTACTTCTATTATATTATAAATATTTTTAACTTAAAGGAAATTATTTTACATGAAAAAATTGTGATCCTAATTAAAAAAAGAAAGAGAAACATAAAAATTATATTAAAATGAAATGAAATAAACACATATTAAGAATGAGAGAAAAGTAGTAGAGACTCTGACCGCCCAGCCTTTATAATAATAATATTTGACTTTCGTCTGCATACCAATTCAACGAAGAATGTCGCAAGCACAAATTAATTATTAATTGCTACCTTACGAAATTGTCACCCTATGCATAAAGTAATTGAATTTCTGTATTCTCTATTATCCTTATGGTTTTTTTGGATAATAAGTTAAATAGAAAAATAAAATATATATTATTTGAAAGGATAAAAATAATATACAATAAATAAAAACTATTTTTATTTAAATAAATAAAAAAGAAAAGAAAATAAACAGTAGTAAAAATATTATTATATTAATAAAAAATTAAAAATATATTATTTTTATTAACATAAAATTAATTATAGTTTTTAATATAAAATATTTAATAATTAAACTTTTTTTAAAAAATCTCTCCTCCCCTTCAATTTCATTAATAAGTGGGAGGAATTTTTCTCAGGACTCATTTTAAAATTGTTTATAAATTTTAATTTAAACAGAAAGTACAAATAATATTTTATTTCTCCTAATTTTTTCCACCCAATCAAACAAATTCTTAATTATGAGAGTATGATATGTATCTAACTTAAAAAAAAGTTTAAATACATTTTATAAAATTTTCCTGATACTTTGAAATTTTAATTTTTAATTATTATAATTTTTGGTTTGATATATATATATATATATATATATATATATATATGTTATTTTAATTTTCATCGTTATATTTTTATTTTATTTAGATTTCCATCCTTCTAGTATGTTGGATAGTAGACCAAATAATTGTATTTTATAGGATATATATTTTAGAAGTGTTAAAAAAAGGGATTAAATTTTAAATTTCAAACATAAGAATCAAAATAAATTATATGTAAATATTAAAAATAAAATATTTAAAATTATGACAAAAGTATGCATAATCTTTTTTAAAAAAATAAAGCTAAGAGTGATATGTACGGCCATTTTTAATATCAGGTCGAATGGACTAAAAGATTTAACCCTTTTCAAGCTAGTAAACTTTAACTTTATACACAGGAATTAACATAATGTGACTGAGGGCTAAAATTAAAGTAAGATTTTTTATCAATAAGAAATTCATTTGATGTTAAGCTTTAAGAGATTAATTTTTTTTATACAAGATAAATATCCTTTACGAGGAACAATTTTGTTTGAATAGAATTTAATTATTATAAATAAATTATTTTTACCTAAAACTTAAACTTAAAATTATGAGTTAAATTGGATAAACCTCAGTTCAATTCATCATTCATGTACTAAACAGTTTTAGAGGATTAAATTGATATCACTAGCTATCTTTTAAGGTTTAAATTGAGGGCCAAATTAATTTGGACTCACTTCTTAAAAACCACAGCAGTTTATTCAAAATATAAAAGTACTGATTGTTTACTTTCTCTGATCATTTTTAAAAGAAATAGTCATGTATTTGATTAGTACCAAAAATAAAAATCTTGTTTTGGTAAGTAGATTCTTTGTAATGGACTCAAATGTTTGGAAACATTATACTTGACAAATTTGAACTCTATTCTAGAAGAAAAGCATAATAATAGTTTATTCAAATGTAAACTATAAACACTTTTTCGATCAAGTTTTAAGCAAATAAAAGTCCTGGAATTGACAAGTAGATACTTCCGATATATATTCAAATGTTTGGATACACGAGGAATGTTGACAATATTTTGTAATATATTTTTATATTGAGTATATTCTTAAGTTAGTTTTGAACAGACATTTTAATTTTTGAAAATTTTAATTTTTAATTAATTTTTCACTTTATATATAAAAAATCATTCATTAAAATTTTTTCACTTTATTTTCTATTAATATTTTGAATTAAAAAATTAAAATAAATATTGATTTACACATTTAAGAATTAAAAAAATTTAAATTCTCATGAAAAATATACGATTCATATAATTTTAAGAACTAATATAAGACTTATAAAAGATGTGTGTCTTGTTTTTTTTAATAATTAATAATTTGTGCTCATTTTTGTGAGCGTAATAATAATAATAATAATAATAATAATAATAATAATAATAATAATAATAATAACCTGTTTAAAAAAGGATCTTATGCAATTAGAGTTTCTCTTGCCAAACGTTATGTAAATGTCAAATTGAAAACCGATGAAAATAAAAGTCCACTTTGTAGAGCAGTGGAACTTCACAGGTTTCCAGAAGAGAAATTCATCTTAAATTATTATACTTGGATGGATGTCGGAGAGATTTCAAACTCATTTAAATCTATAAACGTAATTTTTTTTACAACGAGAAAATAAGATTGGAAATGTTGAGATATTATTTTTTTAAATCGGATGTTGAATAATATAAAGAATAAAAATAATTTTTTTTTATAAATATATAATTATATATACGTTTTATTTCACAGTCATAATAATTTTAACTTTTAGAAATTGTATGTTATTATAATAATATAATCATTTAAATATATTTAAAATTTTAATAATTATATATTAAAAATTGTAAGAGATAATTTATAATTTTTTATAAAAATTATAAATAATAATAAATATTTTTAAAATTTTAAATGAACGAAAAGATATGTTATTAAATTAAATTTTGTATATTTTTGTTTTTATATTTTATAAGTAAAAAATATAAAAGATTTTTAAATTTTTTTATACTTTTAATGAGTACTCTTTATTATTTAATAATCACCTAATATTTTATATAAATTATTTTGATTTCAAAATTTTTATTATTAAATTAATTCTAGTAATTTATATATAAATATAATTTAAAATTTATATTAACATTTGAAAATTTTATGATAAATTTAATTTTTTTTTATAAATTTAAGTTTGTACTAATGTGATAAATTATAATTTTTACCTTAAATTAAAAAAAATATATTAAAATATATTAAAATTTATTATAAACTTATTTTTTTTAAAAATAAACATAAATTATATATTTTAAAAATATAAATTATACCATTGTAAATTTAATTTTAAATAATTTATTAAAATTTAAAGTTGCAATCGGTCATCTATTCACATACTTAATTATTTCTTTTGACATAATGATACTAATTAATATTTTTTAGAAAAAAAAAATAAAAAAATAAGTTGTCTAAATTGATAAAAATAAGAGAAAAAAATATTTTATATTATTTTAATAGATGAAAAAAAATATTAGTGATATAAATTTTATAAAAATAAAATTTAATTTTCTAATTTTTTATTTTTAAATATATTATTTATTAATATAATATATTTTATTTTATTTTTAAAATATTTAATAATTTAAAACCAATAAAAATAAATTTTCCATATCTGTGAAAAGGTAAAAAAAAATTTCATAAATTTTAAAAAAGTTGATTCTATTTTATATAAAATAAATACAAACTAATAAATAATAGAATAAAATTCATCCATCTTTAATATACACATTCTTTGGCTGTAACGAGGCCAGATGATAGGGGTAGCCACCAGAAAGTCACGGCATTTATTTTGCATGTTATCTAATTCAGAGCAAACAGTCACGTGCCAACAAGACTCTACCTGTACCATATTATATTAGATAAATAAACTTTTGAGAAATCTAATAATATTATTTTTAATTTCAAAAATTTATTTATTTATTATTAAAATGCACTCATTTGTTTTAATAAATATGATTTTTATTTTTATGTACTATAAATATTTTTAACTGATAATAACAGCTAAATTTTTAAGACATAAAATTAATAAATTTTATCTTTTTAAATATATTTTATGCATATAATTAAAAATTAAATTTTTATTAACGCATTTAAAAAATATTTTTATCTATCAATTATATTAAACTTTGATAATATATAATATTTGAATCAGTAAATATAAAGTTATTCTAACTTAGAGTTTTGAGTGGAAACTTTTAAAAACGTAATTGCATTAAAATATTTTAAAATAACATTTATTAACATTTTTATGTTATATTTATTTTATTAATAAAATTTTTAAAAATTAAATTATTAATATAAATATAATATAAATTTATATTAATAGTAAAATATTTATTAATAAATAATTTTATTAATATAAATATATTAAGTAACTATAATTGATTTAGAAGTTGAAATAGCTTAGATGAGATTATGAATTTAAATGTTATTGTACTTTCTTTATACAATAAAAAATATTAATATAGTATATTATTTATTAATATAAATCTTTAAAATTTATACTCTTAATAATATATATTTTTTAAAATAAAATTAATACTAATAAAAATTATCCTAATACTTAATAAATTAGTGTACGTTAATAACTAAAATTCTTTTACTGTAAAAAAATATTTTTCATTCATAATAATTCTTCATGACCTAATTAAGATTGGTTTAAAAAATTTAATTCCGTGTGCAAATAACAATGATTTTAAAGCAAATATTACAGTACAAATAATTCGTATTAGAGGAAAATCATGAATAGGTTTTATAAAAACATTTTTTTTCATATTTTAGTATGCATTTATGGATATATAATAAAAAATTAATTAAAAAATATAAGATTTAATATTATCAATATATTGAATTGTATGATTTTTAACAAAATTATAGAACTAATCAATTGACTTAATCTAGATTTTTATTATATGTTAATATATATATATATATATATATATATATTAAAAAACTAGTTTTTATATAGTTTATTTTTAACAAATTTTTAATAATTATAATTTTTTAAAAATTTAAAATATGAATTTAAACACTTCTGTTATCAAATTTAAACTTGTATAAAAATTTTAATTTTACCTTTTGAAATTATAAAGTCACTAATCAGTATTTAAATGATGTTGAGAAATCTTAAAATAAAATTATTTAAGAAAACGATTTTGGTTGGCTATAATATAACGTACATTAATGGAGGAAGAAATTGAGATACAGGAAAAGACACGCATACCCTAGAAGAAGTAGGCTATAACTGCATACCCACTTCAACTTCTACCCTTTCTGTTCAGATATTCTGAGTCCTGAGATGCTCTGGCCCTTACTTCTTTTAGGTGAGTCTTAATTCCTCTTCTTCCAATTCAATTCTTAACTTTTTTTTTTTTTTTTTAAATCTACTGGAAATGAAGTGTGTATGAAATGAAAGTTGTATTTTTCTCATTTTCATTTCTAGTAATCATTATTTTTCAGTCAAATCTCACTTCACCCCCCATTCTGTCTCTGACACATTCTATATATAATCAGTGAAGTTTAGGCATATATTTTCAAACATATACGCCATTGAAGCTTGGTATAGTTGATAAGGATTACATTTGTGTTTCACAAACAGTTCAAATCTGACTTTTGAGGGGAAGAGATCATTTGTAATTACCTCTTATTTGTAACAAAAAAAATCATATATTTCATACTGATTCACTTTATGCTGTATATTTTAGTCTCCCCAAAATGGTGCATGCTTGAAGCTATGATATTTTACATAGATCTGTTTTATTTCCTTTTTAGTTATTTGTTAGACTATTGACATCTTCAGGAATTGTGCCGCAGGTGCTTCAAAGTCATGGATTCAAGTATTATTGCAAGTCAGAGTAATGACACAACCATAAAGTTTCCTACTAAGGAAACCATGGTTGATGGGGAAGACATAATTAGCAAGTTACATGAAAGCATTCTTGGTCACATCCTTTCTTTCCTTCCAACTATGGAAGCAGTCCACACTAGTGTGTTATCTACAAGGTGGTTTGATGTTTGGAAATCCATCACTGGCCTACAATTTAATGATGGTTTGCTTTGTTTTGGGAAGAAGATGCAAAAGGAAGAGTTTGAGTATTTTGTGAAGAGAGTGCTTTTTCACCTTTCCAATTGTAGTATCCAAAGTTTCTCTCTTTGTTTAACATGTTATGATTATGATTCATCCCAGGTTAGTGCATGGATCTCTTCTATCTTGGAAAGAGGAGTCCAAAAGCTTCATGTTCAGTATGCTAATAAGGTTCTTCTTTCTTCCCATTCCCTCTTTAGTTGCAACTCTTTGATACAATTGGTGCTTCAAATGAGATGCACTCTTAGTGTTCCCATCTCTGCTTGTCTTCCAAACCTTCAAAATCTTAGCATTTCTGGGATTCAATTGGTGAGTGATTCCATTTCCTCCACTTATTCAGAAGATATAAGTCTTAGATTTCCAGTTCTCAAAGTGTTTGAAGCTAGAGAATGTGAGTGGTTAACTAAGCAGAACATTAGTATACAAGCACCTCTACTTGAAAGGTTTTCCATAGCAATTTGGAACTCCCTATCAAATGAATCATACAAATCTAACATTAAGATTTTTGCTCCTCATTTAACAGATTTCTCTTATGAGGGTGATCTTGAGAAAGATATTGTTCTATTGAATTCATCATCAATTTATAGTGCTTCTGTTGTGATTGTCATTGATGTTGACAAAAAGGACAGAATGGAAAAACTTGGATCTCAAGTACATAAGTTTCTTATACAAATCCGTGAAGTGGAAAGATTGAAATTATTGTTTTACAAGGTATGCTTTGTTTCTATGATATGTTAATGTGAATTTTGCAGAGTGATGTATGAAATAGTTATGTGTCTAGAAATGTTTTTCAACCTCAGAAAGAAGCAACCATTATGCCATTAAAACAAATATTTGGATTGATGCTTTTCCTCTTTTAATGGAATATAAATTGTTTTTTCAGCTGCTGAATATAAAAGTGTTTTCCTCAAAAGGAAAATTCGTCAAAACTAAGAATAATCTGAAAGGTGGACCTGTGTTTCATTATCAACAACAACTCTGCCCATTTTTTTGAGACAATTAATTGTCTTTAATAACCTTTCCCTAGTGAAAACTATTGATATAAGAATAATTCTATATTTTTATTATAATATTTTTTATTTATTAAACACAACACATGTTAAATGTTTTTATATTTTTAAGATATTAAATACATTTATATTTTTATTTAATATTTTTTTATAAAATATTAAACAACTTTTAATCGCACACCTTTGTACCTCTGACTATCTTGCATCCAAAGAGCAAGAAAATTTGACTTTGAAATTTTGAACAAAGTTTTTCTTTGTCTTACAGGTTCCTAAAGAGATTTTCACTCATCTTCCTGCTTTTGGGAGGTTGAGTTATCTGCAACTAAACGAGGTTACTGGTGAAGCTCTGCTGAACATACTTCACAATTCTCCAATCCTTAATACTCTTATTTTACAGAATGTAAGTTTTGACATCTTGCTTTTGGTTCACACAAATTCAAAGTGCTTTGTTTAATAAGAGTGCTTAATATTTAATACGAGTAATCTATGACTCATTCTACTAAATAATAATTGCAGGGAGTGTCTGAATTAAATGAAGAAGTATTGACTTGTGCATCAGTGCCTCAGTGCTTTGTGCGTAGCCTCAAAATTCTTGAATTTAAAGGATTTAATGCACATGACTATGAACTTCTTTTGGTAAAATTCGTGATGGCAAATGCTGCAGTATTGGAAAAAATGACTATAAGTAGAGCTTTCTGGTTGCGATATTCAGATATTGACATGGAAAAAGTTAAGGAGCAAATACTTTCATTTCCAAAGTGTTCAAGCTTTGCCATGATACAATTTTCTGATGTCAAAAATTCCTGAAGCACCATGGTTTCTTCTATATTTTGTTGGAATAATTAGTATAGTATATTTATGTATTAGAACATAAAAAAATAAATTAGAATGTCGTCTCGTTGAAATATATGTATTTTCATGAGAAATATGAGTGGAAAAAAAAGGATAAACTGTTCTCTTTTATCAATTGGGCATGTATATAATTAAATAATTTCATCACTAATATTAATAATTTATATAATAGGTATTCTAACTAATTGATCAATACTAATCTATAAATGAAAATAGAATAGAGAATTAATTTTTAATAATAATATTAATAATATAACACGTTTTACTCCATCATAACATTGTTAAAAAAATCCATTTAAATAAGCTTCAATTTTTAAAATTGTGTCGTCAGAAAGATGAGAAAAAAAGGGCTTTCTATTGAAGTCGAAGACATGATGATTTGTATCGTGTTGAAGAACGAAGAATAAACTGAACTAAAGTGTACAACCAAAAAGTAAAAGAATTGAAATTTTACAAAAGTACAATTTTTTATATGATTTGATTTTCTTTTTGCAATTTCCATTTGTAAAACAGAATTGAACTGCATGTAACTTTATATATTTTTAATTTTGTATAATTAAATTATTATTCTTTTAATTGATATTTGTTGAATAAAATATCTTTTAAATTTCTTCAATTTTCATTATATATTTTGTCATAATTCTTTTCTTTTATTGATTTCTTAAAATAAAATTGATCAAAATATGATTAAATCTAATTATAATATTTTAAATTTATATTTTTTATTTAATTATTTTTTGACATAAAATATAATATATCTATCTAAATTTTATTTTAAAACATATTGAGTATGAATATTATTATTTTTTATATTTAATTAAGGATAATTTTAAATTTTTAAAAAATATTATTTTACTTTTTTAATTAACTAATATTTGCTGTTATATTTTTAAAATAAAAAAAATCTGAAATATTAAACTAAACCAAACTGTAAAAAATTAATTTAATTTAATTTAACTTTTTAAATATATTTCAACTGAGCTACATCAAATCAAATTGATTACTTTAAATAATTTTTGTTTATCTAAAATTAAACCAAACAATACCGCCAACATCCGAATAAAGATCTATTCACAGAACAATTTTTGTGAGCACGATGGCTATGAATATAATGAATCAAAAGCTAACAAGGTATGTGTTGAAACCTGCATTAAGGTTATTTTAATATTATTCAAAGCTTTTAATTAATTGTGCGTATAGGCGCTTAGGTTAGCATTGCTTTCCAATAACTTCCAACACTCACTAATTAATATCATATTAAAAGGTCAAGCTATTAGGAGAGTTGCAGTTATTAACGTATTAATTATTTCTTGTATCATACGCATGCCCTTCTCTACATAGTACATGTTACAGAGCCTCTATCGTTTTCTGTTTCAAATATGTGTGTGAAAATTATTTCTTTTTTTAATTTTAATTATCATGCATTTTAATATATTTTAATATTCTATATTATATCATTTTTTTTTCATTCCATTTTTATGTAACAGCACTTTCTCTAAAAGTTGCCAAATTAACATATTTTAACTGTTATAAATATTTTTAAAATTGTCATAAATTAAAAAAACTATATAATACACTCTGTAAATGCGGAAATATCTTTCGAAGTTAATTAACATGTGGATGATGATGATGGCACCTGACATGAACTTCCATAGACAAATTGTTGAATGAGCAGAAGAATTGACCATTTTTTATCTTTGGTACCTTTTTTCTCATAGTTCTTGATTACAATAACTTGTAAAAAATTAAAAAAAAAAAAACTGTGGGTAAAAGGTAGGTACTAATTGAAGCCAATAATGATAGTGTTGAATAAATAAAGGTCAACTTTCTATTACTATGATGTAAAAGAAAATCACAAATGATTTCAGTGAGAATATTCATTTCCCCTTCACATTAAGAAAGAAGATAAAACTGAAGACAATACAGTAATCTGAAAAGCTGTTTGCCCAATGAAAATTGAATATAAAGACGAGTTGCCCCTTTCTAAAAATTATCATTACCAATTTGAACTCAGGAAGCCAAAGACTTATTCAACGATTTGAAACACATCAATAGAATAAAACCATTATTAATTGACCAATTGCATTCATACGTATCAATAGCATGGTTTATCTTAATATATTTTAATCTAACGGTTATAATTTTTTAATAAAAAATCATAACAGTTAAAATAATTAGGTATACACAGATAGATAAACACGTTTTGGCATGAGTCGTCCACCTATCCTCTTCCACTTTTTTATTATCTTAAGTTTAGATTGAGCAATTTAGTATTTTAAAATATTTAAATATTTTTATTTTCAAAATATTTTTTGTTTGAATAAAAAATTTAAATTTTTTATATTTAAAATTTTTTATTTAGATAATAGATTTTAAATTTATTGAAATTTAAAATTGTATATTTTAATTTTTTATTAAAATTAAATAATTTAATTTTTATTATATATAAAATTATATATTTAATTATTTATTTTATATATAAAAATTTTAAATATATAAATATTTTTATTGTACAACATGTTTAAATAGAATTTAATAAATTTATATAATTAAAATGATAGTAAAATATAATTATATTATTTAATAATAAAAATATAGTATCTAAAAATAAAATATATAAAAAAATATAAGAGAGAAACAAGTAAAAAATAATGAAAAAGAGTAGCAAACAATAAAAAATATGAGAAATAAATTTAAAAAAATTTAATTTTTATTTATTTTAAAGAAATTTTAAATTCTGTCATTTTAATTTATTAAAATACTCTACAAAAGTTAAAATTTCATAAAAAAATATATTCAAATAAAGTATTTTAATAATTTTTTTTCCTTAAAATAATTATCCAAACACAAAAGTTTAAAAATGTTATTTCTTTGGTAATCTAATTTTTTGGATAATCTCATAAATCATTGACATTTTATTTATTAATTTTTTGAAAAAATTATTAGTCCCTAAATTATTTATTTTAATTTTTGGTTTGTTTTAATTTTTATAATTATTTCATATTAAAACATTAATCTTGTATTTGAATGAAATATTTTAATATTTTAAAAAATTTAAAATATATATTTTTTTAAAAAATTGTTTAGATAAAAAAATTTATATTTTTATATTTAAAATTTTTTATTTAGACAGTGTATTTAAAATTTATTAAATTTTTAATTTTTAATTTAAATTAAATCATTTAATTTTTACTATGTACAAAATTTTACATTTAAACATTAATAGATTTTCCTTTATTTTGGTTGAGTCTTTTTCTGTTTATCAAAAATGTAAATATTTTTATTAAATAAAATAATAACTAAATAAATATACATAATTAAAAGAATAACAAATTACCATTATATTATTTGATATTAAAAATATTCTGTTCAAAAATAAGATAAAAGATAAAAATGTGAGAGACCAACAATAGAGAACAATAAAAAAATAATATAAATATAAGAAGAATAATAAAAGATAAAATAACATAAAAACGGTTGATTATGATAATAAATTAAATAATTTTAAAAAAATTTAAGTTTTACTTATTTTAAAAAGATTTAAATTTTTTATTTTAATTAATAAAATACTCTCTTAAAATTGTAAAATTTAAAATTTTTTATAAAAATTTTAAATAAAATATTTTAATTTTTAAAATTTTAAATTTTCTTAAAAATTACTTTACTTTCTTAAAATAACTCATTCAAATACAATATTAAAATAAATATATTTTACAAAATTAAAAACTAACAAAAAGATTTTTTAAATTTTAAAATTAAAATGTATGATAAATAAAGTTTCAAAAGATAATTTAATGATTTATTTGAAATTTATTTTACAATCTTTTATTTTCATCCACTTAATTTTTTAAGGGATTGTTTGGTATGTGTAATATTTTTTCGTTCTTAGAAATTATGTTTTTATTTTAAATTATATTTTTTAAAAATTATAATTATTTAAAATATTATAAATATATTTGATATATTTTTAAAATTTTTGAAAATATTATCATGAATATAGTTAAAGAAATCATACCTTCCTAAGAATTCTGAAATTTCATCCTCTATCATGAAAATATTTTAGTAAAAAATATAATTAAAAAATATTTTTAAAATATTATTTTTTTAATAATTTTTTAAAATTTTTTATCCTGTATTTAAATGAGATATTTTAAGAAAAGAATGCAATTTTTGAAAAAATTTAAAATTTTAGAAATTGAAATATCTTATTTATATATATATTTTTAAATAAATTTAAATTATAAAAATATTAAAATAATATTTAACTAATTAAAATAAAAAAATTTAAAATTCTAAAATTTTAAAATCTTTTTATAAATTTTCTCTCTGTTACTTAATTATTTATATTTATTATGTTATTATTCTATTTAAATATATTGTAGAATAAAAATATTTGTATATAAAAAATTTTAATAAATAAAAAAGTAGGAATAAAATTAAAAAAAAATTATGAATATTTAAATATAAAATTTTATATATAGTGAAAATTTAATTATTTAATTTAAATAAAAAATTTAAAATTTAATAAATTTAAAATTTACTATCTAAATAAAAATAAATAATTTTTTTTTGTAAAAAAAATATTTTTAAAATAAAAATATTTAAATTTTCAAATTTTTTAAAATATTAAAATGTTCCAAAACAAGGTTATATCAAACATAAAAAAATTAACATTTTAAATTAAAATGTCTGAAAATTTTAAAAGAATCACCTTATCAAATATCCCTGATGGTTTCAATCTCCTTTATTTTGAAAATCTCAAATTCATCACTTGCAATTACTTGTTTCTTCCATTTCCATCAATCTCTTTGCTGAGATTCTTTTGAACTTTCCATTTCCATTCAAGCTTAGATGGACAATTGTAAGTGCTTCGTCTCCTTGGCAACTTCTTCATCATGATTTTCTTAGTTATTTTTTCTCAACCAAAACAAAATACATTAAAAATAACAGAATATAAAACATATCATGACCCATGAATATTTTTACAAGGATGATGCATAAAGTAGGGGTTTTCGAATCCACTCAACAAAGGAGGATTGGAGATTCCCAAAATTAGCTAACAATAAATGGAAAACTGCACTCCGTGAGCAGTTCAACGTTAAGCTACATGATCCAATGGGTAATAGAAAGCGTGAATTTAATAAAGTAAAAAGCGCGTGTAGTATTGATTAATTTAAGAGGAATTTATGCTTGGTGGACACTTTGAATAATATACTTATTTTAATTATATACACCCGTAAAGATACGAAAAGATTCGAATTCACGAAAGTAAAACCAAGTACGATCACCATTGATTAATTTAAAGAGGAATTAATGTTTGCGAGATACTTTTAATAACATACACCTATTAAAAGATATGAAAAGAAGAGAAAATTATACATCTAACGACTAAAATAATATAATAAAAATAAGGAATATTAAAAATATGAATTTAATTATAAATTTATAATATATATTAACGTAAAAATTGTTAAACTAACATTAATCATAAAATAATTATATAATTTAAAATTATTAGTTTTTACAGTAATTATTTTAAAAATTATATCTATTATAATTTTTAATCAATTAATAATATAATGTTTTTATAGTAATAATATATTAAGTTTAAATTATAAAAATATTAAAATATCTATAAATCCTTACTCTTAATTTAAGTTACATAGATATATACAGTATAATCTCCCTCCATTGTGTTTTAAATGTTTACCTAAAGAATAAAATATTTATCCGTATATTTAAAGTATAATCTTCCTCCCTTATTTCAAATGTTTATGTAAATAATAAAATATATATCCGTATATTTAAAGTATAATCTCCCTCCATTGTTTTAAATGTTTACGTAAAGAATAAAATATTTATCCGTATAACTTAAAGAATAAAATATTTATCCGTATATATTTATTTACTTAGATATTAAAAATAAAACATTATTTTTATATATTTATTTAGATATTCTTAATCAAAAAATATGTTTTTATAATAGGATTTTATATCGGTTGTTTAAAAACCGATATAAATAAAAATGTGATAACATTTTTGTAAATAGATATAAACTTTTTACATTGGTTGTGATAACATTTTTGTAAATAGATATAAACTTTTTACATTGGTTATAAAAAGAACTAATGTAAAAAGTGAATTTTTTTAAAACTTTCTACTTCGGTTATATAACAACCGATGTAGAAAATGGATTTTTTTTAAACTTTTTACATCAATTGTTATTTTTTTTTTAACTTTCTATATCGGTTACATAACAACCGATATAGAAAATACTTTCTACATCTTTTTTTACTTTGGTTGTTCTGTAACCGTGGATTTTTTTTTAACTTTCTACCTCGGTTATATAACAAATATTTTCTACATCAGTTTTAAGAAATAACCGATGTAGAATGTCTTTCCCTATTCCTTGTTTTTCGACGCTGGTCATCTTTAATCTCATTATCCAAAACCTCAGTTTCTTGTTTTGGCTTGTTCTCTCTGTTTTCGTTTCGTTTACGTCTTAGCCATTGTCGTCATCCCTGTTGTTCGTCGTTACACTCTATCCTTATGTTCGTGGTCGTCATTGCCGTTGCAACCGTTTCCTCCGTTTGAAGTCATCGTCGCGCACCATAACGTTTGAAGTCTTCTTTGTTATTTATGCATCTCATTTTGTTATTATAGTTGAAATTTACATTTGTTTTAGTTATATTCTATAATTTTCAAGCTTTTTATTTGGCTACCACTGTGATGTGTCATCGTTCTACTACCGTTGTGCTTTTGTTTAGACACTGTTTGGCCATCGCTCAACCATTTTTTCTCTCATTTCAATAGGTACATGACTATTTACTACATTTTTTTCTAACTTTCAACACTTGATTGGTGTAATTTTAAATTATTTCATTTGTAAATTAAAATTTGATAATAAATAATGATGTATTTATTTTAAATATATAAATTATGTGAATTCTATATTATCTGTTTGGTGATTTGGTGTGTATATGCAGGTATTGTGAATAAATAATACGGTAACATGTCTAAAACAAATTGAACATTTAAAAAAATGAACTTTGTACGTCGGTTAAGACCGATGTAAAAAGTATACTTTCTACATCGGTTCTGCCCACAATCGATGTAGAAGGTATACTTTTTACATTGGTTGTAGAACCGATGTAAAAAGTCTTATTTTCTATATTACCCGTTTCAACACCGTCCAAATAATGGATGTAAAAATTTCATAACAACCGATGTAAAAAGCTTATTTTCCACCAGTATATCTAAAATATATTAATTATTCTATATTTTCATAAAATCAAAATAAAAATTATCTTACTTTTTTTTATAAAATTCAATTTATTATGCTTATTATATTAATTATTTCTTAAGCATACCTCAACCAATTAAAAAATTATTAAATAAAAATGTGATAATTAGTTAACTAAATAGAGATTAAAATAATATAGTTTATTAATGTTAACAATAATTTTGAAAAATTTTATAAATTAATAACTAATTTAATGTTATTAACTAAGTTAACTAATTTTTTAATCCTATAAACTTGGTTAATTAAGTTTTAATATTACCGAAGAAAGTATGTTTTTACATAATAATTAATAAGACAAATGGAAATAAATGAATAGCAATAAGGATACAATTTATAAAAGATAAAATAAGAAAATAAATGTTGTATTTTAAAAATTTAAAAATATTAATTATATAATTTAATATGTAATTATAGATAAAAAATAAAAATAAATTTTATAAAAAAATTATTATAATTTTATAACAACATAATAAAATAAAAGTAAAATAAATTCTTATTTCTTTTAAGATACAATATTTATTATATAATTTATTAGATAGAATTATATTATCATATGTTTTATTTTTATGATAAAAATAAAAGAAAATAAAATAAAATATAAATTATGTATAAATAAAAAATATAACCTTTTATTATAATTATATGTAATTTTTAAAATTAATTTTTAATATATATTTTAAAATTTTTCAATATAATTTATTTTAGAATTATAAAAAATATTTAATATTGATAAATGGTGTTAGGTTTCATGATGAAGAATATGGATGTACAATAATGATGAAAAATATTAAAAGATAAAGAACCTTGATATTTTTACATGTAAAAATAATTCTCAACTTTTTTACCCCTCCCATCCTGTGACTATGATTTTTTTTATTAAAAAAAATTAAATGGCTTATACTTAGGTATAACCAAGTGTAAGTCACACTTTTGAGATGACTCTTCATCATTTGTAAAAGATAAAAATGACAATGGTAAAGGGTCCTTGGACGACAATAATGGTGGCAATGACAGAATATAAAGCATTGATGGAGATGGAGAGTACTAGACTTTAAGGGTAGCAAAGGGTATTAGATAATGCATGAGCAAAAGAGTATTAAGTAATTATGATAATGATGAAAGGATGTAAGGTGATATTTGATGTTTTAAAGGGGTGATGTTTAAGGAATGTGTCAAATGGGATGCTAAAGGGTATTTGGAGACAATAATGATAAAGATGGTGGTGGTGGAATGAGTGAAGGTAAAGACGGATAAATGATACTCAAAGGTTTTGAATCACAATAATAATGCAAGTTATTGAACAATAATAATAATTGATATTTTTGGTCATAGTGAAAATAAAAGGTATCAAACGACAATAGGGGAAGATGTTAGATAATGATAGCTAATAGATGATACAATAAGAACAAAAGTCAAATGATGACAACTAAGTAATGGTAAATATTGTTAGATGGATATTATTAATGATAATAATAAAGAATGTCAAATAATAATGAAGTTAAGAAAGTTAAATAATAATAATTGAAATAATTGAAAGAATTGAAAGAGGTTAAAATAATAAATTATAAACATTAGAAAATAATAATAATAAAAAAATTGAACAAAAATAGTAATAAAAGAATATAAAATAATAATAATAATATTATTATTATTATATGATACCATCAGATTAATAATAATAAATGTTAAAGATAATAATAAAAATTACATAATTAAAATAATCATAAGACAATTCAAATAGAAAAAGATAATAATAAAAATTACATAATTAAAATAATCATAAGACAATTCAAATAGAAAAAATATTATCCTATTCTACTGATTTATAATCCAATACATCTTTAAAATAAAATTTACTCTAAACCAATAAAATATAATCACTTATCTCAATGTTCTAACCATCACACAAATTCTATAAAATATAATTACTCTATCAAATTTTTAAATTTATTAAATATTTTAATTTTATTTCTCATTTTACCCTTATACTTGTAATTTTTTTAACTATTTAATTAATCCTTCTTTTTCATTCTTATTGCTTTTACCAATTATTCTTCATCATTGATATTATTCTAAAACATATCGATTAATTTGTATAACTTATTATTATCTATCACTAGTGGAAAATAAGCTTTTTACATCAGTTGCTATGGATTTTTTACATCGGTTATTTGAACAGTATTGAAGCAGATGATATAGAAAATAAGACTTTTTACATCGGTTATAGAATCGAGGTAAAAAGTATACTTTTTACATCAGTTGTGGGGAAGAACCGATGTAGAAAGTGTACTTTCTACATTTGTTATAATCTTAACCGATGTAGAAACTTTCTGCATCGGTTGTCATCATAACCGATGTAAAAAGTACACTTTCTACATCGGTTAAAACTATAACCGATGTAGAAAGTATGACTTTTTACATCGGTTAAGACCATAACCGATGTAGAAAGTGACTTATTATATCGGTTATGGTTACAACCAATGTAGAAAGTGTACTTTTTTTTAAAATATTGTTTTTCTTTAGGGAAACTACCATATTATTTATTCACAATACCTATATATACAAACAGAATACCAGGTAGAAAATACAGAAATAACAGAGTCTATATATTTAAAGTAAATACATCAATATTTATTATGAAATATAATAAAAACAAACTAAATATCTTAAAATTCTATGAATTCAACCCAAATTGGAGACCTCTATTAGAAATTTCCCTAAACGTCTCCTGATATCGTCAATTTCCTCATCTAACAAAGGTTGAGGATTTTCAAATATCTACAAAATGTTTTTGAATAAAATTAGTAAAAATGTCATGTTATGCATTAAAATTAAATAATTAAATTAGGACAATTGTAATTACCTGGTTCCAAGAATTAACAATAGAGGCCGAGACGATGAGAAACATATGTCTCATCACATAATATCCACACTCGGTTCCTCCGGGTAGTCTTGGGCACTTCAAAAAATAGAAAAAGTATCAAATATAATTAGAGATGATGATATATTGATAAAAGAATATAAAATAATTAAATAACTTTTAATAAAGTACTTACCTTTGAAATTATCCATACAGGCTTTTTAATATTTGATGAATGCGTCCCTTTTAATTGAAGTCGAGCATTCATGGCTCTAGAGTACAATAAAAAGCAAATGAATACCTTTGAGAATAACAAATTATATGAATATAAATACCAAAACCCTAATAACTTACAAATCTATAATATCCTTTATATCTTTCTTTGGTTTTTGCCAAGCAAAGCATAGAGATACAACTATATTCCGCTTTGGACAAATAATGATTAATTTCCAATGAGCCCTACAAAATATGGATGACAATGAACAAAAATTAGGAATATAAATGAATTCGTTAAATAAAGCAATTAAGTATTGGCTTACGATTGAAAATAAGGTGCTAGATAATAGTCTTTATCAGTCTGCAATCTCCTCTGAAGGTATCCTTGTATCTTAGCTGCCTTGTTCCCGATTTTTTGCATATGAACCGGGTCCAGGAATCCATAGAGGTATCAGTTACCTCCTTGAGTACAAATACAATACAGGTACCTAATATTGCGAATAATTTTCATATGTTAGATTTTGATAATGAAATAATTCAAGCAAAATTTAGAAATTTACTTACATCAACCATAATTGTAGAACTGATACACATAGGAGATCGTTACCCACAACCAACTCTAATATATCCTTCTTAGTAATATAGAAGGGGATAGATGTGGGCTTCCCTATGATATCTGGTTCCATTGTTATTTGCAGGTTGGTCGCCCAAGTTCATGGCAATACCAAATAGACATGTGAGCAAATCAACCTCATGTTTCTTTGGAGAAGGCTCAGGAAGATCTCCTTTAACACTGAAATCAATCTTCTTCCCACGATCTTCCTTATAAACCTACGATAAATTCACAAAATAGTAAGAAATACACATACACATACGCACAATGTATATATATATATATATATATATATATATATATATATATATATATATTAACAAATTAGTAACATAGGCTAAAATTATTTAATACCTGAGGTTGAGTTCGCTGCACAAGTCTCCTCGGCCATATAATAAAATGATTAGGGCTTGCCCCATGACATGAACCTCCTCAGTAGGAACAGGAACAAGAGCATCTGCATCTTCAACCCGTTCAACCATCACTCTAACATGATCATCATCAATTTTCTGGTGATGGATGGTTGAACCCAAGGTGTAGACTTTCTCAATTGCTACCAAACGATATGGATCATCAACATATAACTCATAATCGTTTGTAACTGCATCCACATCCTCTTCTCCCTGTAGTTGCTCCTCTGTCGGAGCACAACTTCCTTTTTTGCTCACACGCCTAAGAGAAGGTGATGGATGATGATCCTGTGTCTGTGTTTGGGAAAGTCCCAAAGATGCAAGCTCTTACCTAAGCTTTTCCCTAAGCTCCTGTTTGAGCTCCTGTCTGAGCTTTTCTTGAAGTTCTTGTCACAGTGCTTGTCTCATGTCTTTGCGCATAGCATCCAACTCATCTCTAGACACTAAACCTTCTTTAGAAGTCTGTCTAGAAGACAATTCAAAGTACTGTCTAAGGCCAACACCTCGCCCAACTGCACGAACACGACTTGGATGCTCCGGTTGGCCAATAGCAGTACTCAAGATGTCATCCCGGCCAGCTGGAACAAAAACTCCTTGTGAGCTTTGTTCAACCAAAGAATCCTACAAAACAAAAAATGACTGTTATCAGTAATGTACATGTTTGAAGATAAATAAAAGGAAAATTTACAAATTGTGTGATTACTTACAATCTTCTCAGCAATAATGTGAGAAAGCTCTGATGTGTACTTTACATATGCCTTTTGGCATGCCTTCTTCCATTTCTCATGGCGTGCAGGTGGAGAGGGTAGAGAGAGAAGTGTAGAGAGGTTTGCTTCAGATGATTGCCGACAATCTTTCAACTTCTGCTTCATCAACCTCTCCTGAAGCAACTCATAATCCCCACGAGATAATCTGTGGGGGTAATAGTTTTTAGCAAAAATTTGTTGAGCCTTCTTTCTTTTCTCCTGTTATAAGAAATCAAATCAATTAATCATAATATTTCTTATATTAGTCAATTAAAAAATATAATATTAGAAAGATACATACAACGAATGCAGGATCCATTTGAGACTCAACAAATCTCTGCCAAGTGTCTTCATCAAGGAACTGGTACTCCTCACAAAGAGACACATCCTTGAGTGACCTATATATATATATATATATATATATATATATATATATATATATATATATATATATATTTGCTGGTGAGATGTGTCTTGAAGCCCCTCCAACGCTCACCAGCAAATGAAAGCCACTTCCTTTTCAGGAAGTTAATGTTTGGTACATCATATGTAAGTTACATAAAAGAAGATGTAATTGGTTAGTGAATGATAAATTTATGGAAAAATTTAAAGCTTTAAAGTTAAATACCATGATAGTCTCCCAAATTTGATCCTTCACTCGCATCTCAACATCATCCCAATCCTTCTTCAAAATACTGGCTTTGCTTCGTCTAAGGAGGACCACATAACTCTTAAACTTTGTCTTGTTTGGCCTTAATAGATTCTCATTGGCCTTATTAAACTCTATGGGAATCCTGTGCTCGCTGCTCCGGCTAAGGGTTAACTCCCTTAACCGTGTGGCTCATCTTCTCTTCTTTTGCCTAGAAGAAGGGTTCTCAGACCCATTTTGTGAAGGAGGAACCTCAGAAGGGTTAGTCATGTATCTATTGAAAGTAGAAGAAAAAAAATATGAAAACTAAATACAAAAATAGCAAGTTATGAAGCAAGGACAGCAAGATATGAAATAAACTACTAGGTGTGAATATTAGCTATAAAAAACAGCAAGCAAGTTATGAACTATATTATCTGTTAGTGTTTCAATTACCTTATTAAAAAGAAATGACAACAAATTTCAATTACCTTACAAGTTAATCCTAGCCTATGATATAGTTTTGTAAAATCCTAGGGGTATAATGTCTTGACATATTTTAGTTTGTACCAAATGTTTTCTCAATTGTAAATGGCTACCCTTTATGTGATAATTGTTTCCATTACTCGGTATACCTCAAAAAGTGGGCATGTACTCAAAAGATACAATGCATGCACAACAATACATAATAAAGGAACTACATACAAACATTGTTTCTTAGCTAGTTCATCTTTCAAATGTGTCAAACTAGGTCTTTCAAAAATACATACTTAACAATATATATATATATATATATATATATATATATATATATATATATATATATTGAGACATATAAAAGATTGGTTATTAATTTATAATGTGTTGGAGAATAACTTTCTATTCTTTCTTGATAAAATTATTTTGATAGGATAATAAGATACCATACCAAGAGTTCTCTATGTAAACTTACATCTGAAAATAGAAAGTACCACCTTCTCTCATCTTTATTTAAAAATGAATGATAGGATTGTAAAGTACAAGAGTTTTAAAAAATTAATTAATAGCTTCATGTCATATAATTTTTTTGAATAACTATCAATGCATGCATGTTATGCATCATATGTATAAGATTCTTGTATTATGATTTACAATCCTATCATATTTGCTTATTTGAATATATTCAATTCTTTAAAATAATTGATTATTTTTCATTGAGATTTGTTTCTTAATTATAATAATTATAAAATCCTAGATATATGATGTGGGGGTTATAGAAAAACAGGGGAACATAGAAAAGTGAGAGATAGAAAGAGAGAAATAGATTATGAATATTAAGCGATTCAAACTACAAGAAAGAAAATGTGGCAGTAACACAACACATAAACAACTTGCCCCTAACATATAGTATGAATGTCCTTATCACACCCTTTAATTTATAACTTGCAAGTTGGCAATGTGAGAGTTGGATTTGTTGAATCTCTACTATCTCTAATAGCTACTCTGGGTAAGAATAATATATCTAACCTCTTCTATCTCTAATAGCTACTCTGGGTAAGAATAATATATCTAACCTCTACTATCTCTAATAGTTACTCTGGGTAAGAATGCTACATACCTTAACTTAGCGACGGCGATGGCGTAGACGACGGCGTGCTTCGCATTCGTTCGGACGACGGCATGCTTTGAGACGACATTTAGTTGACAACTTAAGCTTAGAGAAAAGTAGACTTATGCTAGGGCAGAAGGATGACAATGGAGATTTTAGAATTATATTTAGAGACAACGGTCGCATCAGGTTTAGAAGAGGGAAAAGATATTTTACGTCGGTTGTTTGTAACAACCAACGTACAAAGAACTTTTTACATTGGTTACTCTACTTAACCGATGTAAAAAAGCTGACTTTTTACATCGGTTATTAAGCAACCGATGTAGAAAGTTTAAACTTTATTTACAAAAATGTCACTGCCTATTTTTCTACGTTGATTGTAGAATAACCGATAAACTTTATTTACACAAATGCCACCGCATTTTTTCTACATCGATTCGTGAACAACTGACGTAAAATCCTGTTATAAAAGCCTATTTTTCTGCTAATGTATATAATGAATAAAAATAAATTAATATAAAAAATAAAAATAAAATATATTTTCTATACATATTTTAATAATAATTTTAAAATTAAAAAATAAAAATAAACAAATATTTCTTAAACCAATCATCAACTTCCTAATAAAAAGATAAGTCATTCAACAACGCTCTGGTCTTTGCACATCTCCGAGAGGGAAGTCATTGATTCCTCGTTCGTCAGCTTCCAGTTGCAGACTCTTCTTCATTGTTAAGGTCTTTCATTGTTATTTATTAATATATATTTTTTTAAAATGTTAACGGTATTCTTAGGATGCTTATTAAAATATTCATATTATCATTTAATTATGAATTATTATATTATTAAGAACCACTAATTTTACAATAATTATTTAAAAAATCATACATATTATAAATTATGATTGGTAGAATAATATAAAAAATATATACTAATCATCAAATTAATTTCATATATCTTTATTATAATTTTTAATACATTTCAATATAATTTTTAATATTTTTTAACTAATATTCTAAAAACACTTATTAGCAACACTTTTATTTATAAAATGTTACCGGTATGCCGAAAGCTACTACAACAATTCATATCTACTGGATGTCCCCCTCATTATAATTATATAACCCAATTTTCAAATGCATAACCTCAATCAGTCTCACCCATTTTGTCTCTAACACATTATAAACATAACCCTAATATATTCAATTGATTAGGGAGATTGAAATCCGATTTTCACGCATTTAGTAACATTATCTTGTTGACGAATGGCGATCCTCTAACCCTATCCACGTAATCCTTTATGAATTCAGACTCCATTTTCAAATCTCACATGCATTTGTTAATTGCTTACTTCTTACGTATTTACCAATTTTTTTACTAATTTTTATTATTATTTAATAATAGATTATCATATTTTTTTAATCTTTCACCAAAATTATAAAAATTGATACAATGATAGAAAATTAGAGTAATTTTATATGATGATCTGAATTTCATAATTTTTTACATTATAAGTTATTAATTAATTTTAAAATTATCATATTTAACTTTATAAATAAAATTAAAAAATATCTTTGACTTGTCCAACGAAATGAATAGTGAACGGATTACTTTTAAGACACTTATAAATTTCAATTAGCAAATAGGAATGGTGACTGACCAATAAATAAATAAATAAATAAATAATAAAATAAACAAATTGGTTATGGTCAGGCAAACACGCTTGATCTTCATGCTTAAATAATGGTATCCAAGCTTCCTAAGTCAATGTAACAGAGCCAATTTGATTTATCCTGGTAATTAAAATATTGTTTCTCATTTTTTTAACATAAAATTTAGGTTTATTCCGGTCTCTAATTTTTATTATAATTTTTAATCATTTTTTATAATTTTGGTCTCATTTTATAAACCGTTAATAATTACTAATTTATAGGCATATTCAATGTCAAATGAAGAGTACAAGTCTTTAGGACTTTCTAATATTAATAGCGTCTTGAGAAGGCTGTCTTGACATATTCCTCGTGATTGAATTAGTCAAAAAAGTAAAATAAAATGATATTCATTAGAAGAAAAAAAAATGTGGCATGAAATTAAATTGATCAAATACCATATTCACCTGTAAACTACCTGGTTAAAAAATTGCCTTGAAATTTCCATAATATTTTCGATTCAGACCAATATATAGTAGCGTAAACACGTAAAATAAAATTTAAAAGTTAATTAATAATGAAAGAGTTGTGATCTCATTGGTTGGGGGTGGAGTGAAATGCGGTGGTACACTGCAATAAGTGGATCTCTGGATATACGTTTACATATTTGTTTAAATGAATTAGATTTTATTGAATTAATTCTGTTTTTAAATTATTTATAGTTTATGTTTGATAAATTTTAATCTTAAAAATAAGTTTATGATAAAAGAAAAAAAAACATGAAAAAGAAGAAAATGAAAAAAGTTATGTTATTCTTCTATTAATTTATGTAACATTGGATACATTTTTTTTGGTCTTTCTATCATATTATCATATTCTTTTCTTTTAGTTTCTTTCTATTATATACTACATTTTATAAAATTATTATAAACTTAAAATTTCTCAAATAAAAAAAAGAACACAAGTCTTTTCTCACCTTTATAATTGTCAGATTTTCATTACTTTTTAATTATGATGAATGATTTTTTTACTCCCATGGAAACTATTATGATGAATAAGTGAAATTAGTTAACGAGATAGGTATGTTAAATTGCTCCCCACCTACCTGAAAGTGATCAAAAGATTCTTAGTCTTAGAGTCTCACTTCCTCCTTGTTATGTAAAAAAAATGCATATGAATTACATGTTTCTAAAAGTTGGCTTCAAACTTATTAATAAAATGAATTAAAAGTGTGAATGTTTGACCCAGGTTTAGGAATTGGGAGGGGAATCATTGAAAGTTCTATTTGAATAAATGGGCCTTATACTTTATAGAAATGATTAACATTCTGGTTGAGAATTTTTTCTTTTAACAAAAAATTTAACGATTTACATTGATATAATCAAATGTTTACATTGATATAATCGAATGTAAGCTGGCTTCAAATTGTATACTTTTATTCCAGTTGCATTATAAGAGATTTTTATTATTTTCTATTGTTTTTAAATTGCAGCAAGCTACTAGGACTTAAATTAATTTATATCAAGTGGAAGCTGCAGCCATTTTTCCCCCAATTCCCATGATCTCTTTGCCAATCTCATTCTCACCCACTCTTTCTATTTTCTAACTCATTATAAATATAACCCGAATGCACCCAATTAAATTGTGAGAATGAAAAGATTTTCAAACATTTAGCGTCTTTAAGGCTTTATCAAAAGCAATTTGCTGGGCTTGCTGAGGTCATATTTAAGAGTAGGTTAACACTATATTTCTTTTAACTATATTGATGTGTATAGTTGATGTTAGCTAGTATGAACCCAGAAATTGTAATAATTTCAGACATATCCTTCATATATACTCATTCACTTAGCATAGCATGATTATAAAGCTCACAATCAAATGTTGCAGTTTCGTATGATGCTCTTTTTATTCCTAGTTAATTGTTTAACTTTGTGACAAATCATGTAGCAGGTGCTTTATAGTCATGGATTCAAATGCTACAACTATGGATTATACAACAAAACAGATTACAACAGGGCAAACAGAGATTGTAGGAAAAGACATAATTAGCAAATTACATGAAAGCATTCTTGGTCACATCCTCTCTTTCCTTCCAACCATGGAGGCTGTTCATACTAGTGTGTTATCAACAAGGTGGATTGATGTTTGGACATCCATCACCAATGTAAAGTTTGATGATAATTTGCTTTGCTATGGGAAGAAGATGCAAAAGGAACAATATGTGTGTTTTGTGAACAAAGTCCTTCTTCACCTTGCCACTTCAAACATCCAAAGTTTCTCTCTTTGTTTAACATGTTATGATTATGATGCATCCCAAGTGAGTTCATGGATCTCCTCTATCTTGAAAAGGGGGGTTCAGAAGCTTCATATTCATTATGTTGGTGAAGTCCTTCTCTCTTCCCATGCCCTCTTTAATTGCAACTCTTTAGTGCAATTGGTACTTCAAATGAAATGTACTCTTAATGTTCCCATCTTTGTATCTCTTCCAAACCTTCAAAAATTTAGCATTTTTGGGATCAGATTAGTGAGTGAATGTTCCACTTATTCAGAAGATCTTATTCTTAGTTTCCCAAATCTCAAAGTGTTTGAAGCTAAAGGATGTGAGTGGTCAACTAAGCAGAACATAATCATAGAAGCACCTCTACTTGAAAGGTTTTCCATAGCAACATGGAAATCCCTATCAAATGAATCATACAAGTCTTCCATCAATATTCACTGTCCCCATCTAACAGATTTTTCCTATGAGGGTGATCTTGAACAAGAAATTATTCTGTTGAATTCATCATCCATTCATTGTGCATCTGTTGTGATTGTTATTGATGAAGACAAAACAGACAGAATGGAAAAACTTGGGGTTCAAGCACATGCGCTTCTCAGACAAACATGTGAAGTGGAGTGCTTGAAATTATTGTTTTATAAGGTATGCTTATTTTTAAGTAACAATTTGTAAGGAATAGCATCTCTGCAAGTGGTTGCATGTGATAAATTTAAATCCATGGTATATTATAAATAAATAGGAATAAAAATAATTTTAAAAAATTAGAATTTATTAAATAAAAACCAACAAAAAAGTTTTTAGAAGATTAAAATTAAAATTAAATATGTTTATAACAATTAAAAATATATTACAAACTGGTTGACTTTAACAAGCTTTTCCTTTTTGAAATATTACAAACATATTTTTTTTAAAATAATTTTAAATAATGATTTATTATTTTCTAAAAACTGAAAATATTTTTATAAAATTTTTAAAAATTCTTCAATATTTAAAACATCATAAAAATAAATTTAAAAGAATGTCATTGACCTTCCTCTAACACTATCATCCGCTATGTTAAATATTTTACATTAATTAAAAGTATAGTTAAAATATTTTTACTTTTATGAGCTAATTTTTAGAAGTAAGATGTTCTTCATCAATTTCTAATACTCTGGCTTTCTTGCATTAAAAAAGAAAATAATCACCCTGAGAATTTGAACAAGTTTTTCTTTGTCATACAGGTTTTAATGCATGCAAAAGATATTTTCAGCCATCTTCCTGCATTTGGGAGGTTAACTTATCTGCAATTAAACGAAGTTACCAGTGAAGCTCTGCTGAACATACTTCACAATTCTCCAATCCTAAATACTCTTATTTTACAGAATGTAAGTTTTGACATATTGATTTTGGTTCACACAAATTCAAAGTGATTTGTTTAATTGAGTGCTTAATATTTAATACAAGTGATGTATGACTCATTCTACAAAATAATAATTGCAGGGAGTGTCTGAATTAAATAAAGAAGTATTGACGTGTGCATCAGTGCCTCAGTGCTTTGTGTGTAGCCTCAAAATTCTTGAATTTAAAGGATTTAATGCACATGAGTATGAACTTCTTTTGGTAAAATTCGTGATGGGAAATGCTGCAGTGTTGGAAAAAATGACTATAAGTAGAGCTTTTTGGTTGCGATATTCAGATATTGACATGGAAAAAGTTAAGGAGCAAATACTTTCATTTCCCAAGTGTTCAAGCTTTGCCATGATACAATTTTCTGAAGTCAAAAATTCCTGAAGTCCCAGGTTTTAAATGCATTTACCTTGGGCCTCTTCTATGTCTAACTCCATCATTCAAATGTAAAGATAATGTGTATTTACATAGTTTAAATAAAATTATGATATCTTTTTTTTAATAAAAGGTTTGTTTTTGTTAGAAAGTACTCTTAAGATTTGTTAAATAAACGACATAAAAGTACCTTTTTAACGATTAGATACACATGAAAACTGGGAGAAAGAAATATTTTAAAAAAATAAAAATAATATAATAAAATTTAAAATTTGATTAATTAATATAAAATAAAATTTATACTATTAATTTTTTCCGTTCAAATAAAAGAATAATTTTTTTTAATTTTATCATTCAAATAAATTGTTTTTTCTATCCTATTTTCACTTTATTTTTTATTCTACTATTTGTTTCTATTTTATTTATTTATTTATTTTTCTATTTCTCTCCTTATCCAAGTACAGAAGGATGGCTTATTTCGGCGGCCGTTAACTGTAAACTTCCTCTTTTGATTTCTCCATTTTTGTATGGTCTTTGTATCTTAATAGAATAATTTTAAATTATTAAATTATATTTATTTGAATAATAATTTTTTTAAATAAGCTTAATTTAAATATATTTTAATATAAAAATTTATACTTTTTATTATTTATAAATCATGATAAATATAATTTTTAAAATAATTATTATAAAAATAATTTATAATAACATAACAATTTATAATTGGATGACTATACTTTTTAATTGAATTCTTTCAAGATATTACCAAATTTTAGTTAAATAATTTTGCGTCAAGTAAAAGTATTTCAAACAATTTTTTTAAAAGAGAATTAAAAAATTATCAAACACGCTTAAACTTTTTAAAATTATCATTTATCAACTCCTCGCATACTTATCTCTTTATAAGTATTCCTTATTGCCGATTTCACTTGTTTTAAAATTCTAAAATTCTTTGCATACATGAAGTCTTCCTTAACTAATCAACTAATCAGGCCTTGATTAGTCTACATTTGATATATATATATATATATATATATATATATATATATATATATTTGTCAACGAGAACTAGTTTAGTCACCTTTGTTTTATTTTTTTAAATATTTAAATATAAGTTAATCATTTTAATTAATTTCTTATTTTAAAAAAAAGATCTCAATTTAATTCTTTAAAGTTATATATGTAAGAATTAATAGGATATACACTAATTTATTAATTAGATTTTAATCCAATAAATATTTATACAATAATATATACGATATTTTCTAAAACTATATAGATTACAATTATATGAGCTTCTAGAAAAATATTAGGTCAACCATTCAATATATTTTTACAAAATTAAATTCACCAATTAATAAAAAATTAAACTCAAAATTATAACTTTCTTTTACTTAGATCATAAATATAAATTTTTTATTTATTATAAAAATAACTTGGGTTGAATAAATTTGTGGACATTAACAAAATTGATAATAAATATCATAAAATGTGATCATTTCAACCAACAAAATTATTAACTAATAATCATAAGTGAAGTTAAATGATTTAGCATATAATTTACTAATAATTTTATTAACGTGACCACAACTATAGCATAGTTAATGTGTGATATCTTTTATATTATTATCTATAAATCTTATTTATTTTAAAGAAAACAAAACCATTCACATCAAGAAAATTTCAAACATATTTCTCGTGAAAACTAATTTATCAAAGGAAACCAACACATTTTACAAGAATGATAAATGTTTTCGTAAGAAATTAAATTTTTTATGAAACATCATTCTTTAAACAAATTAATCATCTTTCTATTAAAAGACCTATATTTTTTTCTAGAAAATGCTCACACCTCAAAAAATTATTATAACATTACAATACATGGTCATGTGAATAAAGTAAAATTTTGTGATACAAATATAACTAGATTCATCATATTTAGAGAACTCTCGCCTATACAAGGCATACAATCTCAATTTCATATAAATGTTCACTAACTGATTACATTAAAATACATAAACCATCAAAGTTTAAAAGAAAATTTAGGTGACATTAAAAACAACTAGCCTACCTTATTTGTAAATAGAACTATTTATTACAATTTTAATTGTTAAATGTTATAAAATTTGTAGTTTAATAGGTTTTAAATTTTATAATTTATTCTTATTATTTTTTAATTTTAAATATCAAAATTTATAATTACTATTTTAATTTAAAATGGGTAGAATTAATTATGAATTATTATTTAAATTTTAAATTTAATTTACAAATAATTTATTTATTTAATTGTTAAAAATTTATTGTAATTTTATTATTTTAACAGCTAATTATTGCAGGATTATTTCTGTTCGATTTTAATTGCTAATTATTATACTTGTAATGTCTAGTTATTGGTTGGATCAAAATTATATACATATATTTTAAGTTAATGCAATTACGTTTTTTATTAATTTTCTTTCCTCATTTAACTAGAACAAATTATTGAATTTTAGGAGACATAAATTTTGTTAACAAACTCAAGAATTTTTTTAGTAAACAATATTTTAATGAATTGCAACTAAGCTCGTACTCAACCTCATCCTCAGAATTAAGTATCTTTTATTCTATTTTATCTATTTTGATAAAATGTTACTTTAAACACTTAAGTTTTGAGTTTAGTATGCTTTTGTTCCCATGATTGTATATGTATATCTTTTATGAGAATTTTAAGAGTTCAAACAATTTTGCATTCAATGTTATAATAATAATTTGAAAATTTTTATTTTATAATATCAAGTATGATGTTTTAAGCATAAATTTTTTTTTAGCATGATACTTAAAATATTTTTTATATTAGATTAATGTAATAACTGATATATGCTGAATATACTAAAAGTTTAGAACAATTTTGATGTGAATATTCAAAATTATAGCTAAAATTACGTTTATATTTATTCTCTAATTTTAATGGACGAAAGATTATATGAATAGTTTTTTTTTTAATATTAAAAGAGTTGAAATTAAAATTTTAGATTTGATTATTAAATTATGAAAAAAAATTTAAGACTTAATTGAATTATATAAAAAAAAATAGACATATCCATGTATGATGAGATATAAATTTATTGATATCTTATTCTTATAAAAGTTTATAATAGTTTATAATGGTTAAAATAAAAATAATATTATTATATTAAAAGTTTGAAAAAGTCATATCCTATGTTCTATTATATAATGATAATGTAATGATATTAATTAAATTTTATTTATACATGAATAAAGCATAAGTAAATTTATTTTTAATTTTTTAAAAAATAGTGTGTTGAATTATTTAAATAGATCAATATAATAAAATATTATAGAAACTAAATTATTACGAAAGTTTGAAGATAAATTTAAAATATTTTGTATATAAAAAACATGTATTTTTTATATGCATAAATAATAATTACTAAGTATTAATAATAAAAACAATCAACAAATATAAATTGAAATATATACATATATATCAAAATTATTATTAAATAATTATAAAGATGTATTTGTAATTTATACAAGATTGAAAATAAATTTATTTATGAAACATAGAATAAATTTCATCCAATAATAAAATTAAATTATAAGAACTCAATTTTTATTATTAAAAATTCTGTAAAAAAATTAATAGTAATAATAACAAGTTTAGTACTATTAATTTTTATTTTTATTATATAAGGAATGGTAGTCTACATTAAACAAGAAATTAAGTTTAACATTTTAATAATTATTATATTTTTTATAGGTAGTTGATAATCTATTGTGATTATATATATATATATATATATATATATATATATATATATATATATTATTACTTTTACTTTGAATTGATACATTTATGTCCCTTACTAATTCTGGTTTCTTGTTTAATAAGCATAAATCGTTATATTTTGAGAACACTATTATATCCTCAAAATCACACAATATTCATACAAATTTTTTAAAAATAATAGTATCACATACGTTATATTTTTTTTATAAAATATACTAATTAATATATATATATATATATAATTCATAAATATCAATCAATCACTAAAATAAATAATCTAACTTTTTATATAAGATCAATATCGAATTATATTTTTTACCATCCTAAAAGGAACCATGCATTTATAAAATAAATATTGTACTAAATTTTTTTATCAAAAATAATTAGTTTTAAATGTGAACATTTTGTTCAAAATCAAAATAAATTAGTTTATCAGTATGATACATATTCTTAACTCTTTGGAAACCAAGAAAAATTATAACAATAAATGTTCAAATTAATATTAATAATATAATATAATATTTAAAATAATGAACTAAAAATGTCCAAAACTAAAAGGTTTACTCATACAAAAAATAGATAAATAAGTGACTAATAATATCAAAAGAATACCTTAATATAATAACTAAATTATTCTTCCACATTTTTAAAAAAATATTTAAAAATTTAACTTTTATATTATTAATATAAAAAAATTATACTTACAATCATGCAATCAGAAATTATTGTAGATAAAAATTTTAAATAATCATTATAAAATTATTTTTTGTAATTACATATAAATTAATGATTGGATGATGATATAAAAATTTTACATTATTAATATATTTTAATTAAATTCTAAAAAAAATCCTTGTAGCACTCTTATAATTTACTATTAGTAAAAAAATATAATAAATTCATTAAACACACTAATAATAAAATATTAATCACATACTAAATTCATCTCTTAAATTCTAAAAACTTTAATAGGTACAAATTAAATACATGAATCAAGTTAAAATAATATATATACATATATATAAAAAAATTTACATAATTAATGTATTTTAATTCAAAAATTATATATAAGTTAAATATATCAAATAATTAATATTCCTCTGTGACATACCTGAATCAAAATAAATTAATAATAAAAAATTTCATGCAATTAAATTTCTCGCATAACATAAAAAAAAAATCAATAACTTTCAAAAACATACGATCCAATAATTAAGCCAAACCATTATAATCTTTACAAAAGGTTTCACTACATAATTACCTTCAAGCTAAACACACAGCATATTACATAGCTCAAAAAAATCAAAATGATTAACATTTTTTTACAAGAAAACTTACTAACAAGTATCAGCATGGATAATCTTTTTAATAGATAAAGATAGAGACTCATTATAGTTAAGACAACCATTTATATACATGAGTTTTTATTCTTTATGAAACTTAGCGTCAATTAAAATCATTGAAATTTAATTATTTTATCAAAAAAAATTTATATTAATTTAAAATCAAACTCAATCAACCATTGGTTAATTAATTAATGCATATAGAATCAATGATGATTGCCATTGTAACGAGGATTCAAAACGTATGAATATAAATTCTCCAATAAAGAAGACCAAAAATTCCATAATATGAAAAAAAAAATCACCATCAATTCATGATAAATTTCTCATACTACTTAAACCAGCTCATACAATAAATCTACTGTACATGGATGAGTTAAAAATAAAAATGAATTCAAATAACATTACATTCCAATACTTTCAAATTCAGCAGGCAACTCTATCAATCCTATAGAGGGCCCACTATAACAGCATACACTTACATAATTAACAAAATTTCAAATAAGGGTAAACAATTATTCAAAAGTTTGTTTCATTTAAAATTTTTCAAACATTTGAAAATATATCAATTGATAATACAACAATTAACTAAGAAGTAATCATACAAAATTATAATAATAATAATAATAATAATAAAATATTAGTAATAACAATGACGTTACCCTAAGTTTTATTAATTAATTAACATATCCTCGATCATAACATATTATTGTGCATAAGTAATTCACATTTGACGTAACAAGATTCGCGTGAACTAGTGAAGTATAGACATCTATCATATCATGTATATAATTCTGGGAAGACAGATTTTGCAATTTGCAAATTAAGTCAGCAATGGCAGCTTTTCCCTTTTTTTTTTGTGTTTTATTTAATTAGATTGAATAATGGATCTGAGGGACCATAAAACGAACCCAACTTTTTTCTCCCTACAAATGCTGCGTGTCACAGTCGCAAAAGTTCTGATATCATCCATATATTTAAATAACAGATGATAGATATTTTAAAAAAATAAAAAAGTAAAATTAAACGATTTGATTCAAATATAAATGAATATACATTACTATTTATAATGTAATTTTTTTTATGAATTTATATCACATCTATTAATTATAAAAATAATATTTAAATATATAATATAATAATTTCCATATGCTTATATCTAAGCCGACCAATTTTTTTATTAAAAAAATTGAAGACCGTTGATAAGAAAATGTATCTTCTATTTCTATGTATGTATATCGAAGTTGAATTAGTTAAGAGCAAGCCCTTGTAATCCGTTTCTATTTTATATGAATTGATCACATATTATAACAATGAAAAATAAATAATAAACCATAACTTTTGCAACCAAATCAAATCCTTTTGAAATTTAATCAGGAATGAAAAGTTTATGAACCCTAAATTCTTAAATTTAAACTAATTTGAGAAATTTAGTAAGTTAAATTTTTAGGATTCTTGAAAGAACCAAGACGAGGTAAATAATTTTTTTCGGTTTAATAACAAAAAAAATTAAAACTAATTGAAACGAAATAGTATCAGCATAGAAAATAAAACAGACAGGAGAAAAAATGTGCACGGTTTATCTTAATTCAATTACATTGTGTGACCTACATTCTATTTTCAAGCAACCATTTCAGATTTTCTTTATTTTATGTTTGAATTAATTTTTGCTTAGAAGAACTCTAACAAGCTTTCTCTTAACCCAAAGCAGAATGTACAATGATTTCTTTCTTCAAAGATGTCACATAAATATCCTTCTACCTTTACCTAATATATATAATGTAATCATGTCTTTTGCAATGAAAATGAAGTGAATTATTATGAATTTAAGAATAATGAACACTAAATAGAAGATACCTTTTAATTTTTAATTAAATACTTTTTCGTTAACAGATATGCAGAATGTTTCAATGAATTATTAACTTTAGAAACAGCAATTTTCAAACATAAGCTAAGCAAACCTTAAGGAGTTGGTAGCAACTAGTTACCGAGACTTCAATTTATGTAAAATGAAAGTTGTAGCTTTTTTTCTTATTCTTTTCTAATAATATGTACACTATCTTAGTTAATCTCATTCTCGCCCATTGGGTTTGTAATTCATTTTAAATACTAACCCAGAATTCATCCAATTGGTGAGATTGGGAGCGTGTAGCATCTGAATTGCTTTACCAGAAGCAATTTGCTTGACTTGGTTACAGGGGAAAATCTAATAGGCGAGTATATAGTAGTAATATATTTATTTACTTTTAACTATATTGATATTTGGATACTTGGTTAAACTGGTAAATCTTGTATTAGGAGCTGTAATTTACTCAGTAATGTTACCTTCCCTCTCTGCAGATATTAAACACAACTCGGAAACTTTAGAATGACTCTTCCAATCACATATTTTCTATACTTCATGTTCATTCAGTTTATATAGTATATTTTTAGTCTCGCAACCAAATGTTGCACGCTTGAAGTTATGAGATACATGATACAATATATTTGCTTTATACTTTTATTTTCCTATTTAATTATTAAACACACTCAAAAATTGTGTATTAGGTTCTTCCTAGTCATGGATTCAAATGGTGCAACTCCAGATGATGTAACAAAACAGCCCCCAACAGGTTAATTGTTATGAGTTTCATATTGAGCAGAATTAGAGAATCAATATGATATGTAAGTCTTGGAACTTTTCCACTTGATGAAGTGGTCTTCTGGGTTTGAACTCTCCTTTCACAATGCAAAAGGGACAATTTCATATGATATTTTACTCTCCTTGTTCCCATATCTGCATGCCTTCTAAACTTTGAGTGAATCCTGCATTTATTAGAAGATCTAATTCTTAGCTTCCCAGTTCTCAAAGTATTTGAAGCTAGAGGATGTGAGTGGTCAAAGCAGAACATTAGCAAACCAGATTTCTCTTATGAGGCTGTTCTTGAACAATATATTATTCTATTTCATTCATCATCAAATTGTGGTGCATCTGTTGTGATTGTTGCTGATGAATACCAAAAGGACAGAATGGAAAAGCTTGGGTTTGAAGCACATATGCTTCTCAGATATATCCTTTTATGTATGCTAGTGTCACATCCTTCCTCCTCTTTCTCTTCATTCTGTTTAGTATGCTATTATGGATCTATTTATCATTAAGATGCAAGTTAAAATGTTACTGTTTCTAGTTGCCAATTGCATTGGTGCTTTAACTGTTTACTTGAATTGCTTCTCTATAAAGCACGGTCACATTAATCTCGTATCACACCACACAAGAAGACAGCTCAAATTCTTAATGGGACCCCAGAATTTCTGCTTCATACATCATACCTTGTACCAATATTCATACTTTGTTCATTTTTTAATACTTTCGTTAACTTTATGGCAGAACAATGCAAGCTAAACTGTAGGTGTCAAAAGAATGTTATTGACATAAAATGCATTTAGTTTTATCATTTCTAAATGTTGTTCAACAATAGAAAGCCAAATTAGCTCAACTTGTGTAATAGTACTTCAATCAATATGGGAGACTTTCAGTATTTTTTGTAGGGCCCTATTTTGTTCCACACTTACACAAATTATGCTAAATTATATTTCTGTATGGTTTGCACTTTCCTTAATTCCTTTCAGGGAAGGAAGATAAGAGAAGAAATAATAGGAATCAGGAAAGCATCTTAATTAAGGCCAAGTTAGCAACTCCAAAAAACAATCTACAAAATGATTTTAGTTCAGCCTTCAACAATGGCTTGGCTTATCTTCATGCTTTCTTAGACACTCTTGAAAATGTTATATACATAATTGATGGAATAGATCCGTGACATCATTTTTTCTTCTACACATCATACAAAACTACGGGTTACTATACATGATGCTGTTTGATCCATCATAACACTTTACCTGATGTATATGACAATTGGGGAAATGCTTTTCAGTGAGATGGCAAAGGATGCTTGCCGTATACAAAGTATGAACTAGACAAGAGACAATTCCTTTTATGATCACAAAAATAGGAAACAGAATAAGAAAAACTTAATGTAAGTAATAAATGATCAAACTATCATCAAAAGGAAGTTAATTTACCTTTAACTGGATGAGGTTTTCTCTCATTCAGATTCTTACCCTTGCCAAATATTTTTGTATGAATCTTCCTGCATTCAGAAGGTGGAGTTTTTTACTGCTTCGCTCGAGAAATTTTGCTGGCTTTACTCTATTGATCACCAATTTTTCTTCTCTATTTGCCTATTACAAGCCACTCATACTAGATATTGAAATGGAACTAAGTACCATGTTCTGCATGTTTGTTCCTTTTCTCTTCATTGTTCTGTTCAAGTACATCCTTGAATCCTTCCCCTTCAAGCGCTAGGAGTTGCAGCTTCCTCCTGATTCCATGGATTAGCCTTACATAGAAGAAACCTTTCAAATGTAGTTTCAACACTAAAACAAAACATTTTCCTTGCCACAAAAATAAAAAAAAGTTTCACATCAATTGTTCACTTCCATTTTATCTCCAACCCCTCAAAGCTCTCAAATAGTCCATGTGATGGCCATCTAAAAGAAATGACAAAACATTCCAATTAGAAATTTGGATAGGAATGAATATGCAAGTGACCATCACATGAACAATAGCAAGTTTAAAAAGAAGGAAAAATGGAAGTGCATGAGTGAGTATATGCAAAGTTGAAAGCATTGACATGAAGCTTTTTATTTAAGTGACAAAGAAGATGTTGGATCCTAAGAACACATTTGAAAGATTTCTCCAATGTAAGGCTATAACCAAAGGAAACAAGTGACACTGGAGATTCCTAGTGTTTGGAAATGAAGGATTTGAACAATGACTTGAAGAGAACAATGAAAAGAAAAGAGGCATAGATGCAGAACATGGTGCTGAATTCCATGTCCACATTGAGTGAATGGGAAAGAGGAAGTGGGAGTAAACAAGTTGGAGAGTTGAGATATTTATAGGCTCTTGGTTTGGTTGAAATGAGAAGAGAAATTGAGGGAAACAGAGAGGAGGGTCTCAATTACAGCTCAATTTCCACACACGGAATCTCCCTCCAGCTCATAACTCAATCATATACATATGTGGTCTAATTTACTTCAATCTCCAATTCTGAAATTATCATTATATATATATTTATAGTATTTTCATTTCAATAAATTTTATTTATTTTTTATATTTCTCTTCATATATTATATTTAATCTTCTTTTATCTTAATTTTTTTACTTCTTTCATCTTTATTATTTAATACATTTTAAATTTAAAAAAAGTAAGAATATGAAAACTCGTGACATTATATGTGTGTAGACAGTGTACGGATCCGTAAGCATGCTGCCAAACAACTGTCTCACCAAATAGTACACTACTTGAAAGCTCATTCAATAAGAACCATTTCCACTTGACACCAGTCAGTGTCTACTTCTCATATAACTAATGAATAAGGTTAAATTCACAATAATAATAATAATAATAATGTTATATCATCTTGCAAAATTTTTGTGTTTGTCTTATTATTAAATAGAGAACATATTGAACAGAAAAGAAAATGTATTTAATATCTTAGAAATATAAAAACATTCAAAATTTTATGCATCTTTTATGTAAAAAGATTAATATGAATATGCTGTGAGGGGATTCAAAATTACCTTTTTATGGACATTGAAGTTAGATTACATAAAAAATATTTTGCACAAAAATATGATTTAATTCTAACATATTTAAAAGCATTGTAACACTATGTAAAAAAGGATAGTTATTGATAAAAGAATAATATTTTAAATACAGGAACTCACGGATTAGAATTTATTAGCTTTGAGTGGAATAATATTTTAGGAGACGGCCATGTCCCACATAACATACAGTTATGGGTCCTAAAGTTAGTTATGTTGTTTTTTTTTTTATTTTGATCGAAGAATAATGATATATTAACATCTTAATAGTGTTGCTATTTATTTAATATTTTTTATTTTTTCTCACATTATATTTATTTTATTTTTTTTCTTAAAGAGGTGGTTGTGCTGAGTATTAAAGAGGTGGTTGCATAGTATATTTGTGGTGCCAACAATGATGAAATTCTTGATCCCTAAAGATTGAGATTTTGTGAGGTGTGACAATATATGGATTCCGGAGTAGGATTTAGAAGTATATATTTTGAAAAATTATAGACGCATACCCTTATAGTGCGTCTCCTTATGAATATCCCATTTTTAATGTGATGATATCTTTTTTAAAAAAATTCTAATTATTATATTAGGATATATTGGGATAGATAACATTATATATATATATATAATATAATATAATATTTATCCTAACATATTTTAATATAATAGTTATAATTTTTTTAAAATATATATATATTATTTATATTTTTGTCATGATAATCATAATTATAATGACTGATGTGGTTAAGTAGAATATTTTGATAGAATTTATAATATATATATATATATATATATAAATTTTAAAATATTTTTATTAAAAATAATTTTTTTATTTTTATTGTAAATAAATTAATATAATTTATTTATTTTTATTCTTTTTTATTCTCTAATAAATGGGAAAATATTTTTTAGTTTTTTTTATTTTAATTTCTTCAATCAATATATTTTTTATTATATTTTTATTTTTTTTAGTCTCTTAATTTTTTTTTTATTTTCTCTCATCATCCAACAAAATCTTATTATTTTTGACACATTTAACAATTTCCATTAAATTTTTAAATATATAATATTGAAAATTTTGTGTTAAAGACCCTATATTGATAGCAGGGAATGTCATTAATATATATATATATATATATATATATATATATATATATATTTAGTAAAATTTATTAAAAATTACGGTCACAGTTTTTTTTAATATGACTGACATGAAATTTATTTAATAAAAAGTATTAGCCAATAAATCAACAAAAAAATTAATTACTAACAATTTTCTAGATAATAAGGATGATAAGAGTTGGATCGAGTCGTCTATGATCTATATTTTTTTGTCAACGGAATTAGGTTAACAGTCTATGAATTCATAATTTTATCATTTGAATTTGTTAGTTAATAATTGCATTATAAGTATTAGAAAAATTAATAATTTGTTGTCATTTTAAAAATGAAGTTTTTTTTTCCTGGTCTTGAACATTTATTGAAAGATAAAGAGTAAAAACAAATAAACTGTGTAAGTTTTTAAGTTTGACGCGGCTGAATATGGCATTTATTGCCTCTTGGTCTGTGCCTATCACTAGTGCAAAAATACGATATTATAACAGGATTTTACATCGATTTTTTAAAAACCGATGTAAATAAAAACGCGGTGGCATTTTTGTAAATAAATGTAAACTTTCTACATCGGTTGGAAAAATAACCGATGTAGAAAGTACTTTTTACATCGGTTGTCATGTAACCGATGTAGAAAGTACTTTCTACATCGGTTATTTTACCAACCGATGTAGAAAGTGAGTTTTTTTTCAAACTTTCTACATCGGTTTTTCTGGAACCGATGTAGAAAGTGAATTTTTTTAAAACTTTCTACATCGGTTATTTTCTCAACTGATGTAGAAAGTACTTTCTACATCGGTTCTGAGAAACAACCGATGTAGAATGTCTTCCCCTGTCACTTATTTTTCGACGCTGTTCGTGTTTAACCTCATTTTTCAAAACCCCAGTTTCTCGTTTTGGCTTGTTCTCTCTATTTTCGTTTAAGTCTTAGCCATTGTCGACATCTTTATTGTTCGTGGTTTCATTCCGTGCTTACGTTCGTGGTCGTTGTCGCCGTTGGAACGATTTCGTTCGTTCAAAGTCGTTGTCGCGCACCGTAAGGTTCGAAGTCGTCTTTGTTGTTATTTATGCATCTCATTCTATTATTATGGTTGAAATATACATTTATTTTGGTTGTATTCTTTAATTTTTAAGCTTCTTATTTGGCTATACCGTGTTGTGTCGTCGTTCAACCACCGTTGTGCCTCCATTTGGACACCGTTTGGCCACCGCTCAACCATTTTGTGTTGACTATGAGGTATGTTCTATGCACCTCTACTTTGTGATTGCAGATGTGAAAGTTTGTTTAGGGTTTATGTATGTTATAGTCTTGATTTTGAGTTTAAATATGTTGGTTTGTTTTCTTGAGTTTAAATATGAGCATACCCTTAGTTTCCCGTTCAAGGTTGAATATAATGAGTTTATTACTAAATAAGTAAATCATTTATTATATTAAATCTTGAATTGTCCAAGTTGGACAGTTTGGGACTAAAGTTTTTTATTTAGTGGTTAACAATTTCTTCATAAATCTTGTAAATTGTACTTGATTAAATTTTGGTTTAGTTCATTTTGCATTGTCTCTGGGTACATGCTTCATTATGGTAAATAAAACCATAATGAAGTTATGTACTTGGAGACTGATGCGAAATGCTGCCGAAATTTCACCAAGTATGATATTCAAGATTTTAGAAGTATGTTAATCGATGAATAAAAAACTTTTTTCTCGAATGGGATATGGTCTTACCAATAGGGAGGATAATAAATTAATAACAATGAGTGACAAGGTTAATCCTAAATCTTGTGTTGATGATTCTTGTATAGTATGGATCGTAGTTGGATAAATGCTAAACGAACGAGCGATGAGTACGAGAATGGGGTCGAAGAGTTTTTGAATTTTGTGCAGACAAATCTACCTGAGAGTAATGGACAATTTTACTGTCCGTGTGTTAATTGTCTAAATGAGAGACGTTTGGGTGTTGGTCAAATTAGAGAGCATATTCTTTGTGATGGATTTTGCAAAAGTTATACAAAATGGACATGGCATGGTGAGTTATTAGGCATGCCAAATGTGTCACAGACGGTGGAGGTTGATATAAATATGGAAGATTGGGTAGAGGATATGATTCGTGATGTAGGGCATGCGTCATTTGAGCGGGAAAATATGTATGGTAACTTATCTACTAATTCAGAGAAACCTTTGTATCCGAGATGTACTACCTTTACACGATTGTCAGCAGTGTTAAGATTATTCACTCTGAAGGCAAGGAATGGGTGGAGTGATAAAAGTTTCACCGAATTACTTGAACTGTTGGTAGAGATGCTTCCGGAAGGTAACACATTACCAAAGCGTAATTATGAGGCGAAGAAGGTGTTGTGTCCGATGGGTATGCAGTATAAGAAAATACATGCCTGCCCCAATGATTGCATACTATACAGAAATGAGTTTGAAGGATTACATGAATGCCCTGTGTGTCAAGTTTCACGTTATAAACTGAAGGATGGTGATTCTATTTGCAATGACAGCACAAAGCGGCCTCCAGCCAAAGTGTTATGGTATCTTCCAATAATTCCAAGGTTCAAACGATTGTTTTGTAATAAAGATGAAGCAAAGAACCTTAGATGGCATGTAGATGAACGACTGATTGATGGAAAACTTCGACACCCAGCTGATGGTTTGCAATGGAAGATGGTTGATCAACTATATCCCGATTTTGGGAATGAGCCAAGAAACCTAAGGCTTGGACTTGCAACAGATGGAATGAATCCCTACGGTAATTTAAGTAGTAAACATAGTTCGTGGCCTGTACTTTTGACAATTTACAACCTTTCTCCGGAGTTATGCATGAAACGTAAATACATCATGTTGTCCATGATGATTTCAGGTCCACAACAACCTGGAAATGACATAGACGTTTATCTTGCTCCTTTAATTGAAGGCTTGCAAAATCTATGGGAAGAAGGTGTGGAGGTGTTTGATGCATATGGTAATGAAAATTTCAAGATGCGGGCAATGCTTTTTTGCACTATTAATGACTTTCCAGCATATGGAAATTTATGTGGATACAGCGTTAAGGGGCACAAAGCATGTCCCATATGTGAAGAAGGCACAAGTTACCATCAACTGCATCATGGAAGGAAGACAGTGTATCTTGGTCATCAAAAATTTCTCAGGACTAATCACCCTTATCGTAGATTAAGGAAAGCTTTTAATGGGTTGCCAGAAAATGATGTTGCTCCAAAAGCCTTAACTGGACAACAAGTCTACGACCGGGTTAAAAACATCAAAACTGCTTTTGAAAAGACTCAAAAAAAGGTCACAGAGACAAGGATATGGAAGAAAAGATCAATATTTTTTTATCTTCCATATTGGTGCAAACTTGATGTTAGACATTGTATTGATGTGATGCATGTGGAAAAAAATGTGTGTGATAGCATCATTGGAACACTTCTCAATATACAGGGCAAGACTAAAGATAGAGTCAATTCTCGACTGGATTTGGTTCACATGGGTATACGACATCAGTTAGCTCCACAGTCTGTAGGAAAGCGAACATATTTGCCACCGGCATGTCATACGTTGTCAAAAAAAGAGAAAATTTCTTTTTGTGAGTGCCTACGTGGGGTTAAAGTGCCACAAGGGTATTCTTCAAATTTTAAAAGACTTGTCTCGATGAAAGATTTAAAGTTAGTTGGGTTAAAGTCTCATGATTGTCATGTGTTGATGCAACAACTACTTCGAGTGGTTATTCGTGACATTTTACCTAAAAAAGTTAGACATACAATAAGTAGGTTATGCTTATTTTTCAATAAAATATGTAGCAAAGCCATTGACCCTCTAAAATTGGATGAGTTGGAAAATGAAGCTTTCACTATCTTATGCCAATTGGAGATGTATTTTCCTCCATCATTTTTTGACATTATGGTTCACTTGGTTGTTCATATAGTGAGAGAGATCAGATTATGTGGTCCAGTTTATTTGAGGTGGATGTATCCAATAGAACGATACATGAAAATATTAAAAGGGTATGTGAAGAATCCACACCGTCCCGAGGCATCTATGATTGAAAGATACATTGCAGAAGAGGCCATTGAGTTTTGTACAGAGTATTTGTCAGAGGTGGAACCCATAGGAGTTCCTAAGTCTCGTCATGAGGGAAGACACGGAGGTAAAGGTACACGAGGCATAACTGTGAAAAGCATGGGTCGTGCAGAAGTCCTTCAAGCACATTTGTATATTTTGAATAATACCGATGAGGTTCAACCTTACTTATCTACTCACAAAACTATGATAAGGGAGGAGAATGTTCGAATGAACGAGAAATGGTTGTTGAATGAGCATAACAAAACGTTCTTAAACTGGTTTGGTGAAACAATTAAGAAGGATGATGGTGCCTCTGATACATTGAAGTGGCTAGCAAATGGCCCAAACTTTGATGTCATATGTTGGACTGGGTACGATATTAATCATTTTTCATTTTATACAAAGTCTCAGGATGATAAAAGTACCATGCAAAATAGTGGGGTTATGGTGGTGGCAGAGTCGATGCATTTTGCAAGTTCTAAAGATAAAAATCCTGTAAAGGCTTCCATATCTTACTTTGGAGTGATTGAAGAAATTTGGGAGATTGATTACACCAAATTTAGAGTGCCTGTTTTCAAATTCAGATGGGTTGATAGTAACAGTGGTGTGCAAGTCGATGAATTGGGATTTACATTGGTTGACCTTCAAAAAGTAGCTTACAAGGATGACCCATTTCTCATGGCCCACCAAGCAAAACAAGTGTTTTATGTCCAAGATCCTTGCTCCAAAAGATGGTCAGTTGTTCTTCAAGGAAAGACAACAATCACTAGTGATGACACCAATGATCTTTCAAATATTGATATTTCTCAAACTCCCTTATCATCAAGGATATCTAGTATCAATGAAGAAACTGAAATAGATGATGTACATGCTATTCGAGATGATCATCATGAAGGAATATGGGAAAATGTTACTACATGATACAAGTTAGTTATTTATTTAATTATTTCATCATTGTATGTTTATTTTTAACTTATTTTAAAATGTTTATTACGTTTTTTATGTTTAGTAGAGTTTCTAACATCTTTTCTCTTTGCTTTCAACAGGTACATGGCTGATTATTACATTTCTTTTCAACTTTCAATACTTGTTTGATGTAATTTTAAGTTATTTCATTTGTAAATTAAAGTTTGATAATAAATAATGATGTATTTAATTTAAATATATAGATTATGTGAATTCTGTATTGGTTGTCTGGTGCTTCTCTATTGTCTGCCTGGATTCTGTGTGTATATGCAGATATGTGAATAAATAATACGGTAGTATACCTAAACAAAATGAATATTAAAAAAAAAAAGGAATTTCTACCTCGGTTACGACCATAACCGATGTATAAAGTATACTTTTTACATCGGTTCTGCCCGAAACCGATGTAAAAAGTGTACTTTCTACATCGGTTCTTTGCCCAACCGATGTAGAAAGTCATACTTTTTACGTCGGTTGCAGAACCGATGTAAAAAGTCTTATTTTCTATATCGCCCGCTTCAACACCGCCTGAATAACCGATGTAAAAAGTTTATTTTCCACTGGTGTATCCTCATTCCTCACATGTTTATTTTCTGTCTCTTCCGCGTGGTTGTAATGCATTATTATCAGATTTTTTAATATATGTATGAGGACGCATATTAAAAAAATTCATTTTTATACAAATAATTATTAATATTTTATTTAAAATATATATATAATTTCCTTTTTTAAAATTTTATTTTTTAACTTATTTTTATACCTTTATTTTAGTATAAAATTTATATAAACAAAACATTCATATGCTTTTTATGTTATTAATTTAAATATTTAATATTATTTTTTAAAAAATTAGATTTAAATTTATAATATATTAATTTCCATTTTTTATCTGTTCAAACAAAACAATAATTTTTTTTCTATTAGTTTATCCATTAAATATTTAAAAAATATTAATTACCTTTTTATATTATTTTCAATATTAAATAAAATGAAAGTTAAATTTGTAATAAAAGAGATAAGAGTAAAATTTATAAAAAATAAATAAATATTTTAAAAACACAATGTGAATTTTTTGTAATATATTATTTTTATTATCTAGATAAATAAAATGAAATGAAAGGGATAATTGTTTTAGATAATTTTTATGGATCTTAATAAATTAATTATTTGTTTTAATAAAATAACCCGAAAGAGTAATAAAGTATTTAATATTACTGATATATTAAATTCTACAAATTTTAGTAAAATTTATTATACATAAGTTTTTGGAGCTCTCTTATATCTTTCTACTTATCCTTTTTCTATTTTATAAATTAACTATTAAATAAAAAATATATATTTATTATCTTAAAAATATAAAAAGCATCCCATTTTTTTAAAAAGCATTTATAAAATAAAATATCAAAAATATAATTATTCAAATTCTTATTAGAATTTAATTTGGTTATATAGTCAATATAAAAATTCTATATTATCAATTAATTAAAAATTATGGTAATTATACTTTTTAAAATAATTATTATAATTTAAAATTATATTTTTAATATATTTTAATTATTTTTATTATATATCCTTAAATATATTAAATATATTATTATTATTATTATTATATTTTAATATATATTATTTTTTATTTTATATCTCAAAATATCCTATTTAAAATTTACACTAACATTTTTTGTTAAAAAAATGGACTTATAATAAATATGACTTGGATAGCAAAAATGTCTTTGCCCCATTGGAAGAAGGATAAACTAAGTGAGGTCAGCATTTTCCATTGATTGCCTTCAGACAGAAGTTAATGCAAACTTTTATGGTAGGTGGATGTTTTGATGTGGGTTCCGGTGGTGGGGCGCATTTCATTTCAACCTTGTTTCATCAAACACCATCCATTCTCTTATGTTTCCACTTTAACTATAATTATTCATCAATACTTTAAATTTTATTTTTAATAATTAATTATTTATCAATTATATAATTAATTTAATTCTATTTTTTTATAAAATTAATTATAATATTTTTTAATTAATTATAAAAAATATCATAACTAATTTTATAAAAATATAATTAATTCAATTATATAACTAATTACATAATAATTACTAAAAATATATAATTAATTATAAAAATAAAATTTAATATATAAATAAATTAATTTAATATAATTATATGGAAGAAAGATTTTATTTACACATTAGGAGTTTACGTTTGAAGATTAAAAGTGTTTGGCGTGTGGTTTAGTTCAATTTTAAGAAAATAGTAATATGAACTTATTATAAAAAACATTTGTATTTTTTTATTTGATTTAGTTAAAATTAATTTAAAAAGTTAGATTAAATTAATCTTTTGTTGTTTAATTTAATTTTTTATTTTATTTTTTAAAAAATAAAGTAACAAATTTTAAAAATTTAAAACTAACATTAATTAAACGTAAAAGATTAACCGTATTTATATTAAAACATATTTCAGTACAAAATTTAGATTACTATAAGATTTTTTATGTAAAAAAAAGAATTATAAAAAAATAATAAATTAAAATAAAAATATTAATAAAATTTAGATATTATAAATAAACAAAAAGTAATAATTATAGAGATAATATTTTAATAATATAAAATTAAAAATATATGAGTTATATACGGTTCAATTAAAAAAAATTGCATATCAAACAAAATCGTATAAAAATATACAATTTTAAAAAATTATTTATTTTTTATTTTCAATTTTTAATTCAGTCGTACAATTTAAATTAAATTGATTTAATTCTTAAACATTCCTATTAGATTACTCATAGATTCATTTACATTTAAATTCAACTGCTGAAATTTTATTTTTTTTTAAATTAGACAGCTTATCCCTGAATTCATCTATATGTAAATTATTAAACAGATATAAAAAAAATCATTTACAAAAAAGTTACTTAAAAATATATATTAAAATAAAATTATTTGTTTAAAAGTGAACGGTCAAATTTATTTATATAAATTTTTTTATGTTACATTATATTATCAAAATGTATTATTTGCCACACTTTAATGGACACGTCCTGTTTTAAAAGAAACAATAAATAATACAATTAGTAATATATAATTAAATTAATTTTAAACATGATCACTGGTTACAATTATTTATTTATTTTTTATTTTTACTTCCTTTTAATTTTTTTAAACATAAAAATTATTTTTAAAATTAAAAATTAAAAGCAAATCAAACACCATTTTACATTCTCTAATTTTTTTTTATTCCAACTGAGGGAGACATATCATATATATATATATATATATATATATACTACATATTTATCTTACAATTTATACAACATAATCTTTTATATATATTTTATTATATGATGTATTATATTTCATATTTTATCATATTTAAATATAATACACAATTATAATAAAAATATCATTTATTATCACACAAGGTTAAAACAGATATTATCTTTTACCTCTAGAAATAATATCAACGAATGAATTTGTTGTTCTTTTAAATGTATAAAATACTGCAAAAATACATATATATAATAAAAATTAATATATGCTGACTTTTATTTAAAATGATAGAATTTAACATATTAATAATATTAAAAATTATGACTTTAAATAAAAAATAATTATTTGTTATTTTTATTAGGTATCTTTGTATATACGGTTTGAAACGGGAAATCAATATTTAAGATTGTTTGCTAGAACGTTGAGGAACGATTTTTCTAATTTTCAATTCAAACTATACATTTTAAAAATGTATATCTTAAATAAATTTATGTGCATATTTAAAAAATATTTAACTGTTTAAAATTAATTTAATTCAATTTAATTTTAAATTAATCAACATTTAGTATTTATTTAATTAAAAATTGAATTAAAAAATTTTAATTTTAAATTATTAATATTTTAATACATACATGTCAATTAATCAATATATATTTATTAAAATATATATTTTATATTAAAAATTATAAAAAATGATTTTCTTAACTGTAAAAAAATATATTTACAACATGTTTAATAAAATTAATGAATAAATTATTTTAAAACAGAAAAATTAATTAAAAATTTAAAACATTAACAGAAAGATTTGCTGATTAAATTAAAAATATTTTAATAACAAACAAAAATGAAAATAAATGGAACGGTGTGACGAAAGGACATGCCACTAGCTTCTATGTCATACCCAAATTTCCCTTTCTACCCCTCCAATCACCACTTTCATTCTCCTTTCACTCTTATAATGGATATGTGCTAACAGTTAAAGTTAACGCTGAGTATATAATATACCTTATTCTTGTGTGCCTAGTATAACCTTTTGCACCAATCTATGTAACTTGAAAATGCAAGAAATACACATGACACCAGATTTTCTTGCACAACCATCCATCAGCATTTACACATGTTAAAAATATATATCATATAGATCAAAATTTCAGAAATTATTTATATAACAAAGTTCATCTGATAGAAGCATATTAGAAGTCCTTGCCTTAAATACTAGCTACCCATTTTGGTTTGAAATTGAATAATTAATTTTAAACTTTTAAATATTTTTTTGGATGTGTCCATCTATTAATCTGCACAACACGTTTATATTGAAATGTGTGTTTTATGTTACAAAGTGTTAGAATTGATTCTGATATAAAACAAACAACCTCTAGCAGTTCAACTTTTCAACTTTAACCCATTTGTTTGGTTAGAAAGAATTTATATACATAGATTTTATTTATATTTATTTATCTTTGTTTTGTATGAAAATAAAAAATTAAATTTTATGAAACTGGAGAAATATTTTTACTTCTCAAAACGAGAAGAAGCTAATTTTTTTTGTTTTTATTTATTTTAAATTATTAAAATTTATTTTTAAAAAAATTATATAAATAAAAAATTATATATATATATATATATATATTTTTCTTTTTTTATTCGTTCAAACAAATAAAAAAATTTCTTTCTTTTTTACTGTTATCTATTTAAATAATTTATTTTTTCATTCTATTTTTACTTTGTTGTTAATATTTCTATTTCTATTTCTTTTCTACCTATTTTTTCCATCCTATTTTTTAAATCATCCTAATAAAGCAGAAATGTTTAAAGTATTCATATTACAATTAGGGGCACTAGGTGAATGAGTGAGTCTTAATTCTTCACTTTCTATTATCTACTTTAAATTTTGATTTCTTTTGGAAGATATTATGTACAAATAGTGCTTGACAATGCAACAAATTATTTTTAGGCAATTGTGACAAAGATGGAATCGTCTGGTTCAACTGTTACTGGCACTTCTAGCACATGCAAGCAAAAGCATCTGAAGAGGCAGAACAAAAATGAAGGTGAAGACATAATGAGCAATACTCTCTTTTCTCCTAACCAAAGATGGATTTCGTACAAGTGTTTTATCCAAGAAATGGATACAACATTGGACATCCATCACCAACTTGGACTTTGATGATAATGTGTTCTATTCTCCTAAGAAGAAAACAGGTGGAAAAGAGTACTTTGTAAATTTTGTGTATAGGGCACTTCTTCTTACTAAAGTTTCATGTGTGGAAAGTTTCTCATTTGCTAGTGTTAACAAGTATGATGTGTCTCTTCTGAAAACATGGATATCTTGCATCTTGAATGTGAAAAATATTCATTTCACTACATATTTTGAGATACCCTTTTCTGCTTTTACATCTTATTCTCTTTTCAACTTCAAGTTACTGCATCTTTGGTTCATTTTGGACATCTAAAACTCCTCAAGTTATCTGAATTTGTATTTAAACTTGATTTCTCCAGTGGCTCAGAGTATCACTTTAAAAGCGTTTCTACTTGAAAGTGTCATAACAAAGCAAGGTGCCAAGTCTATGCCTTATGAGATGGATAAATGCACACAATCAAGTTTTCTGCTAAGCGTATGACAGAATTCAGTTATTGTGGCTATGGTTACATATCAAAGCATATCAAGTTATTTTTTGCTTTTGGATCCATCATCAGCTCATAATGCTACTCTTGATGATATAATTCTAAAGCAATATGGGAAGAACAGAGATCCGGAGACAGTGCTCCGTGCTTTTGTGCTACTCAAACAATTCAATCAAGTGAAATATCTCAAATCTGAGGGTTCAGAGGTAAGCATTTTCCTAAACCATGTTACACAGAATATGGTGATGCCAAATCTAGAATACTTTATAATCAAAACAAGATCATACTGTTAATCTGCATCAATTGATTAACTATAGTAGCATAGTAGTATAAAATATGTTTATTCAGTTATTAAGTTGATTACATTATTAAAAACAAAAAAACTGTTGATATGAATTAGTGGCATGTATATTCCCATGGCTAGAATTAGGAGAGATTCCTATGAATAATTATGCACATAAGCTTGGCTTAGTATATTGAGCGTGATAATACAAATCAGTTTCTTGATTTGGAATGTTGAGTCATTTGGAACTTGGCTTTGTTATTGTGAGGTATTGTTAGGCTTATTTTTAAAGTCTCTGGTTTTTAAGACTCTAGTTTTAAGATTGGTAATTAGTTAAGAGGAAGGTTATCAAAGTACTTTTTTAAAGGTCAAAACTTAGGTGTAGTAGCATAGTTATTTTTGCTGCTGTTTTCCAATTAAAAGTGAAGTTTGTGGTAATCAACATTATAAAAATATGCATTAAAAGTTGATATCATTTATTGAAGTGAAATTTCAATTTTGATTGAAAAACATCAGCAAATTATTTATGGTACTTTATACTATGTCTATCTTTTTTAAAACACACTTCTTTTGATTAGTTATTTTTTAAAAAAGTCAATAATTTTTTAAAGGTGTTTTGACTTTTTAAAAACTGGACCAATTTTACAAGTCTAAAAAGAGTGTGGTCATACAAGTATGCGCTTTAGCTAAATTTGTGATAGAAAATGGTTTGGTGCTATAGAAGAATTTAAAGAGAAGCTATTCTCGTTTGCTATTGTTGTATTTTCTTATGATTATGATTAGGTTGCTGTAGCAAACCGAATCTCTTTTATCCTAATCTGTACCTACCTATACAATTAATCCTTTATCTTTTTAATTTTATAACTTTGTTTTTTGTTTTACTCTATTCAAGGATCAAACTAAAATAAGAAAAAAAAACTATAATTAAAGATCCAAAAATAAAAAATGAAGTTAAAAAAGAAAGTAAAATATCATAAATGCAGAGGAACAAATTAAAACAAAAAACCAAAGTAAAATTAAAAGATTAAAATAAAAATAAATAAATAAAGAGATTAACTTTTACATTAATGAATATATTAGTTGCAATGTTTTTATGCTATTAATAAGCGGGGGCTTTAAATAAAATATAGGTTTAACTTTTTAGTGTTATTGTTGGTCTAAAATAAATAGGTTATAATGTTGTCCCCTATTGTAATTGTATAATTTGGTTTACATTTGGGTCCTATGGTCTACGCTTTATAAAAAATTGTATGTAGAAAAATAGTTTATTTAAGTATTTATTTAATATTTTTATCAAATGTTATTTATAACATTGATTAGGTTAAATTTTTAAAGAGTTTATAAAATAATATTGTGAACTAAATCCCTAGATATGTTGTTTTAATCACTCCTATATATATAATAAACAAAAAAAAAGTCTCTAGGTGGCCAGGTATATGGTATGGATATATCTTCACGGGGTTTAACAATTTTAATGCAACCATGTTTTTTCCTTTATTTTTCTTTTGGATCTGATTTTGTAGATAAATCACTTCAAATGTTCAGAAGTTGGCTTTTAGAAAGAGAATGAAAAAGAGGATAAATTTTTTAATTTTAATAAATATTATTTACTTTTAGAAAATTAAATAAAATGATAGAATTAAATTTATATGATATAAAATTTTAAATTTAAAAATGAATATTTATCCTCTCATTTCTTAATTTTTTCAGTTTTAATTAAATAATTTTTTTATTAAAAACATTTAATAAAACTTGTACAATGTATATTTTTTATTTTATAATTTTAATATTTAATATTTGTTATCTATTAATTAAAAATAATTATACTAATAATAATAAAAATAAATGTAAAAAAGAAAATAATTTTTCAGAATAAAATACGTCCAATATTTTAATATTGATAATTTTAAAACAAAAATAATAATATAAATATTTAAATAATAAATTTCAATTTAATCATTTAAAATATTTTGATCATAAAAAAATAATATTAATAATAATAAATAATAAATAATAATTGTGATGAAAATAATAACCATAATTGATATGATAAAAAAATATTATATATGATAAATTTAAAAAAAAAATATTTTTTCTATCAACAAAATAAAATTAGCATATATATAAACTTATTTTACTCTATTGGTTTAGTAAATAATATATTAGAATATAATATGAATTTATTTTATTCTTTCTTATATGACAATAATCAACAAATATAGGAATAAATTATTACAAATATTAATTCATCTTAAATTTGATATCCAAATTTAAAGTTGACAAGCTAGTTTGTCGGTGAATTAAAATTAACTTCGATTTGCGATAAGTTGAAAAATACATATGCTTGTAAAAAAAGAGATGTCACATAATTTTTGTGAATTTATATTCTTTCTATTTCTAATATTTATAATATTTGTATATAATTGAAATAAATTTAATTATAATTTTTTATTTATTTTAGCCGTTCTATCTACATTTATTTTATTTTTTAAATAGATTTGCTTTTATATTTTTTTAATTTAAAAACAGTTGTATATTGATCCTAGTGAGAAAATTTGATTCTTGAGAATTCTAATTTATCCTAACTTAACTCATGTAATCAATAAATTATACTATGTTAATTCATAATGAATCGAATTTAATATTTTTAAAATCTATTTAAATATTAAATTTACTATTTGATAATTAGTTAATATTATTTATAACATATTTAATAGTATTAGGCTATTTAATTTATTAGGATCAACCTACTGGTTGAATATTGTAATAGTTAATAATGATATTCTAAATTTAAATCTATTTTTTATTGTATGAAAAAAAAAGTATTAGATTATTAGATACTAAATAATTTATTAATATTTATAACACTTTAAAATACGTTTTTCCTTATGATTTTTTATTAAGTTAACCTAAGCCAATCTACCTGAGCTCACTAGTTTTGATAACTACCAAAAATCAAATATATTATTACCTTACAATTTAGAATTAAGTTATTTTGAATTTTTATTTTACTTGCACTATTGTAATCACCTATTATTACTTGTTACTTCAAAATTTTGAAATTAATATGAATTATAGGTAAATTTTTTCAAATGATTTTTTTAATCAATATATACTAATCAATATAACCTATTTTAATAAATTATAACTAATTAAACTAAAATTCTCAACAATTATTAATAAAATGTTAAAAATAAATTAAATTAATTAAATTAATTAAATAATTATGTTGATAACAATATAGCATTGACTATAAAATAACCATTTATTATAAAATAATAATGATATTAAGATTTAAAAACAATTAATCAATTATTAATTATTAATTTTTCAAAAATGAAAAAGTAAATTTTAATAAATAATTAAAAATAATATACAATACCACATATTAAATTCAAATCATGCAAAAGCATAGGAAAAGTTTGGTGAGGTTACTCTTCCCTATGTCATAGCTCAATTTCCCATGTCACCTTCATTCATCTCTTCTCCTTCTCTAACATTTACAACATGCATTTATGAAATGAAATGATAATTGCAAGGATGGCTGAGAAAGGTTAAAAGAAGCCTAATTTCATTGTCATTATCTTCCCTTCTCGCTATTCAAAGGTGAGTTTTCCTTTAGTTATTGCACTTTGTTTACATCCCCATGCATGTGTTGCTGTATGAGGTTTTTCAAGACTGCATGTACTTCATTCTCATCACTCTATTTTAGACATAACTTGAAAATGCAAACAATAAATATTCACCAGGTTATCTTGCATGAACCTCTCTTTGCTTTCATCTACATGTACGATCAAATTGTCAAGGCTTTGTTTGGCCCATACTTTTTCCCAGGGAAAAGAGTTATAACTTTTTTTTATGTTTAAAATTTTTCATCAATACATTTTTTTTTTATTTCCTCCAAATTAAGGAGAACTCAAACATAAAAACTAAAAGTAAAAATTGTCCTTCCTTCTTCTTCATGAACCTTCTACTCTCTCCTTTCTCTTAAAAACTCTCAAATAAAGCCTAAATCTGTAACCAAATTCTGGTGCTTATTCCAAAATGTCATTAAGGACATCTATTTTTGGAGCACCTTACTTGAATCGCAAATGATAATATTTTATAACATTTTGCACTTTTCCATGATATTATATCATTTTCTTTTTTTGTTTTGACTAACACAAGCAACTTAACTGAATTGCAAGTACTTCTATATTTCTTTTTCTATGATTGCTTACAGAGAAGTTGATCGAAACTAAGCTATAACACTACCTCAAAAGAAGGGAAGAGAGGAGAGAAATTTTTACAAAGAGTAGACAGATCTTTTGTTTGATATTTGATTTAGAAGAAGGGTAAAAAAAAATTAACTTATAGTTATATTTCTTAGAGTAGACAGCAGTCAACAAAATTATCCATTTTTTCTCCCCTTCATATCTCTAAGATTGAAATGGTATTGGACAGGATGGAAAAGTGTGAGAGGGTAGGGATTTAAGTCCTTAATATTTTTTCTTTCAGCTCTCCTCTCAAACCAAACATTATATAAGATTTTGCTGCAATTAGAGGCATCGATTGTGTGTAAACTAATTTTTAACATGCTAATGCTATTATCTTTTTATATTTTTAAACAGCAAAGAGTTTATTAAAATGAGTGTAACTGGTGCCCAAAACCCATTACAAAAGACCTATAAAAGTTATTCACATTTACTAAACCTGAATTTAGACCAAAGAACATGACACCATAGCTAATGCTATAATCCACCTGAATTATGTTATTTATACAACAATTCATACTACAATTTATACAATAACACTTTTTCTCTTTTGTCTATTTCATCTCATATTTCTCTATTCTCTGTCTCATTACTCAATGTATTACATTTGTTGTATAAAATGTAGTATAAATAGCATTGTTCTTGTATGTAGGCAATTGTTACAAAGATGGAATCTGGCTCTAGTACACGTAAGGAAAAGCTTCCAAAGAGGCAGAAGGCAAAGGAAGGTGGTGAAGACATAGTGAGCAAGCTACCTAAATCATTCATAAGTCACATACTCTCTTTTCTTCCAACTAAAGATGCAGTTCGTACAAGTGTTTTATCCAAGAAATGGATATACCGTTGGACATCCATCACCAACTTGGACTTAGATGATAGTGTGTTCTATTCTCCTAAGAGAAAAACAGGTGGAAAACAATGCTTTGTGAACTTTGTGTATAGGGCACTTCTCCTTACTAAAAGTTCAAGTGTGGAAAGTTTCTCTCTTGTGATCACTAACAAGTATGATGCATCCCTTGTCAATACATGGATCTCTAGTATCTTGAACCGTAGTGTGAAAATTCTTCATGTTGAATCGCATTTTGTGCTCCGATTCAATGCTTATACATCACATTCCCTTTTCAACTCTGAGGTATTAGAAGAATTGGTGTTGAATATGAGTTGTTGTACTATTAAAGTTTCCATAACCTTCATTTTTGGCACCTGAAACACTTCAAGTTATCTGGAATTGTATTTACTCTTGAATCCTCAATTAGCTCTGAGGATGTGACTCTTAGCTTACCAATCCTCAAAGTGTTTGAGACAATAAATTGTACTTGGTTAAATGCTAAGGGTGTGACTTTAAAGGCACCTCTACTTGAAAGCATTTTCATAGAACAAGACCCTGAGTCAATACCTTATGAGCTTCATTACTGGCCTATCAAGATTTCTGCTTTGCGTCTGACTGAATTTACATTTTATAGTTATGATTATATATCACAACGTGTTGTTCTGTTAGATCCATCATCAGCTCATAATGCTTCTGCCAATATAATTTTAAACCGATGTGAGAAGAACAGAGTTTCAGAAACAGGATTCCTTGTTGCTCAGCTTCTTAAACAACTTAGTGAAGTGAAGTTTCTCAAATTTGTGGTGTCTGAGGTAAGCATTCTTAGACCTTTCTTAACATTGAATATGGAGATACCAAACCTTGAATATTTTATAATAGAGTAATGATACCTGTGTACATCCGCATAGTATCCTCCATCTTGATACATCCCAATCTAATGGTTACAAATTTTCCTTTTAAAAAAAAAATCTGGCAGCTGAAAAGTTGGATGTATCCGGGTGGCACACTGTGCGGGTCTGTGCCCACAATTTCCCTTTATAAACAGAAGAGATCAAGGTCATACTGTAAAACAGCATCAATTGAGAAGTTATTGTTCTCAATTTTAGTTTATGGTGTTGGACTAAAGTAGTGACATGTATATTCCCATAGTTAGAGTCTATGTTTTCACACATTAGTTTGTTCTAGACAGAGATCCAAGTTAATTGTATTCCATCTTGTTACAGTTTATAAATCAGTTTTTGTTTATATTTATTGTTCTCCAGGTTCTGGCTCTATTACAATTGAATGATGCTATTCTACCTGTATTTGGAATGTTGAGCCACTTGGAACTTGGCTTAGTTACTGCTGAGGTTTTGTTAGCCTTACTTCTAAGGTCACCAATTCTCAAGACTCTAGTTTTTGAGGTTGGTAATTAGTAAATGAAATTAGTAACTTTACTCTGACTGCATTGCATTCATACAAGTTGTATCACACCAAATCTTATTGTAGAAAATAGAAATAGAATTCCGGTTGTGACTTATTTGGACTTTGTTTGATGATTGATAAAAATAAAATATATTAGGATGAAAATATTGTAGAAGTGTCAAAATTCTTAAATTATTTTATGCAGCTATCTGTTCTCTTAGTAATTTTTGAAAGAACTTTTTTTTTTAGTGATATGATCTGTGAATCTTAGAATAATTGATTTATATCTAGTAAAATAAGGCTACTAGATAAGGCTTTTGTTGTTTATGATATGATTTGTCACAAACCAACTTTTATTTGGTAATTCAAAAAATAAAATGAAAACTTTAAGTGCGTGTTTAAGTTAATTTTTAAAGTTCAAAACGGTTTTTAATCAATTTTATGACGATTCTTTTTTAAAAAAGAAACTATATTTAAAACAATAATTGAATCTAATGTAAAAACGATGGAATTGAAAATAAAGTAACCTAATGGTGACGTCCTTCATTTATACACAAACGCAATAGAATGTGTTTGAAAAACCTAAAAAGTGAAAACAAAATGGATTTTGATTTTGAACTTCTTTTAATATTAAATCAGTTGAAAAAAAGTTGAGAAATATAAAAAGAATTATTTTTATCATAAATTGCGAATACGACCGATATATTATGAGGTGAAAACAAAAGGTGTTGGAACCAATTGGAAAGGCAAGCAAAAAGAATTTAAGAATCTTTCGATTTTACTTATATGACATACAAATAAGAGATGAAGAACTCAAATCTTTAGTTTTTTTATTATAAGATTACAGACTTTTTTTTTTTACAGAAAATAAGCAAGAGATGAAGAAATCATGTCATTAGATTCTTTTTGTTATAAGATTATAGATAATTTTAAAAAAAAATAATCTTATTTAAATTAAGTATGATTGTTATAAACCATATAATAAGATGTCCTATTATTTATATGACATAAAAAATTTTATTTTTTACTTTTACCTGAAGAAATCATATCTATAACTTGAAGTTTAAATTTTACATATTTATATAATTGTATTTCTATCACAAAGAAGATATATTAAAACTACAAAGGCAAATGATCTTGACTTTCAAATTATACAATACCTCTTCTCCACACCGTACCATGCATTATGCACTCCAATAGATACGCAGCACAAGTTAATTTGAATGACTCTTTTAAAACGAGAAAATATATAAAACGGGTAAATAAGGATCTATTTAATTTGCTAAAGACACAATAAGGACTGGATAGTATAAAAATTATTGCTCTGTATTTAATTTTATAGTGGTCACGGAATAACATAAAAAATAAATAAAGAATAAGGATAAAATATTTCGTAACAAAAAATTGTAAGAAGTGTTTAGTAAAATTAGATATAAAATTAACTACTAAAAATAAAATAATAAATAAAAACATAATTATTAAACTTAAATTTAAATATTATAATTTTTATTAATTATAAATTTTAATATTTTATTGTTTAAATAAAATTATTATATTAAAAATAAGGATAATACTTTTTTAATTTATTCTTATTTATATATCTTTATTAAAAGATTATATAAATAAATTTATAGTTATTTTAATTAATATATATTAATAAAAAGAGAGATTGATAATTTTATTTATTTATTTACTTATAATATGTTTTATTATAAAAATATATATTTTTTAAAATAAATAATTTTTAATTTAATTTTTTTATAAATAAATTTTAAATAATATTTCTATAGAAATTATTTATTTTATATTTAAAATTTTTATCAATAAAAATTAAATATTTTATTTTAAATAATTTAAATAAAATATATTATAACCACTAAATAATTTTATATTAAACAATGATATAAAAAATAATCTTATAATAAATGAAACATTATCAAATATATTAAAAATAAAAATAAAAAATTAATTTTCAGCTAGTAGTTTTGAAAATTAATAAATGTAGCATTAAAAAAAATCTAGTTATATCACCTGGTTATCAAAATATCTATCATATGAGACAAAGTTAAAATTATCTTAAAAAAATTTAACTAATTATTTCATCTTTTAAACACATTTCGTCACTATTATTTTTATTAAAAAAAATTACATTGACATCCTTTCTATCCTTTCTATTTGAATGGAATAACACATGTTACTCATGTCTTTTTTAATTCTATACAAACTTCCTTTAATTTATATAAAGACATAACACAACATACCCTTTTTAATTATATAATTTTACATAGACTTTCTTTAATTTCTTATAATTTCATATGCGTAAGGAAAATAAAAAAAAAACTGCTAAAAAAAGTAAGAATACCGTGTATAATTTTATTTAAGTACAAGGATGGTCAGTGTAATTCTCCGTTTTTATTATTATCATCCATTCATCATTGTTACCCCTACCATTATCTAGGAGTGGATTAAAATAATTATTCGCCCTAACTTGAAATAATTGAAGGCCCAAGAGGTTAAAACGGGAAAGCAAGTCTAAATTGGTTTTGGACGGAGAAAAATATTCGGCTATTGAAGTGTAAATATGGGACAGGGTCGGTTTTAAGCTTTCTTAACCAAATCGACCCACTTGTAATCAAATTTATATTTATAAATAGTAATTTTCTATATTTATATGTATTGTAGGGCTTAGGGGCTAGGGCTTGCCGTTTGTAGCCTTACACTACACTTCCTCGTGCCTTTGCTGGCCCAATTGAAAACCCATTTAGAAAATTAAGATTCACTTGTTACTCACTCACTTACACTTTTAGTTTTCCACTTTTCCTTGCGTTATTCTCGAGTCTCGACCTCTCGTCGTCATTCACTCATTGTCTTTATCCTGAACTGTTAATTTTTGGCTTAAATTTTCTGCTATTGTTGTCTGATAATGGTTCCTATGACTTTAATTGAGGTTAATTTTTGTTATGTCTATGTTTGGTTTTGATATGAAGAATCCTTAAACCTTACACTAAGGTAATGAATGTGTGCTTCGTTCAAATTTTGTGTTTTTAATTTATTTTTTGGTCATTTTTGAAATTTATTTAAGGTTGTCTTCTCTGGTTGGTTTATGTTCTGTTTTGTCTTTTGTGTTCATTGAAAAGAATTTCTAGGACTAAATATTGAAGGAAAGAATTCTTGCTCTTGCCTTGGTGAAGGTAACCGTAGCTAACTTTGATATTATGGCTATTAGTTATTATTTCAATCTCTGTTTAGATTTTTTTTTAGAATTAGGATTTGCATATGTTGAAGGTTTTTTGTTAGATGTTAATTTTTTTTATGAAATCTCCATTTCTTTGAAAGCGACTTGTTAATTTTTTTTAAAATATTAAATTTTTTTATGAAAGCTCGATATTTGAAGTTCATTCCTAATTTCTAGGCCTTTTATTCTTTGTTGATATTTTGATAAACCTAAACTTGTTATAAATATTTTTGCAATTTAAGTAAACTTTTATTTTCATCTATAAAGTTGATAGATCTTTTTACTGTGTAATTATGTTTATTTATCTTAAAACTAACTTATTGATGTATCTTTTTTAGTCCAATTTTTTATTATTATGCATGTTGTAATTAAATATTTTATGATCTTAAATTGAAGTATTCATATATCTTTTGCTTCCTGTATGTAACTCATATTCTCATAAACATAATGTGTTATGAATATTTTTACAATTTAAGTAAATTTTTATATTTATTTTTATCTATAGAATTGATATTTGTTATTATATAATTATGTTCATTTATTTAAAAACTAACTTGCTAATGCATCTTGGTCTTGTTTTTCATTTCTAAGTATGTTGTGTTTATATGTTTTATGATCTTAAATTGAAGTGTTTATACATCTTTATTATGTTTAGATCACTGTGTATGTTATGTAATCTATGTTTGATTATTTTGTTTAGATTATGTATATTGTATAACTGCTAACCCATCCATATTCTATTTGTGATGGATGAAGTTATTGATTAAGCCCTTGAGTTGAGGGAACTAGAAAGAGGAGAAGATTGCCGACTTGCTTGAAGGTTGACGATCTCAAGGGTTATAAGGGTGCTCTCTGTCAGGTTTTTGTATAATTTGTTTATGATGCTATTTTTTTTTTAATATGACTCATTGTCTTTGTTTCTATTAATGTTGACTTGACTAAGATTGCTCATATACTCTTGAGAAACATGTTGTCTCTATGCATGTTCTATTATATCTATGATGCTTATTTGTTGAGATATTTGTGTAATCTTTTCCTCCTATCCTTAAATTTTGTATATCCCTAACAAAATCAATATTTATGTTATATATATGATGAATTTTTTTAGATATTTTGGTTATCTTTCCTCTTTTCTTTTCTACCTTTTCGATGATGATATTATGTTAAGAATGTTTTCAACTATGATCCTTATTTTCTTGTTTGTATGCATAAAGTATATGCATGGTGCTTTTATATCTAGGATGCTTGGCTGTTGAGATATTATGCTCAAATTTCCATTTTTAATGACAATTCTTTTTTTGATATTTTTTTCAATATTTATGTTTTCTTTCTTCTTCTTTGAAATTTGCATGCATAAATTATGTGGATGATGCTTTTATATCTAGGATACTTAGATGCTGAGATATTATGTTCAAATCTCTTCCCTTTTCAATGATGATCCTTTTTCTAAGATTTTTCAATCTCTATGCTTTCTTTTTTCTTCTTTAGAATCTGTGTGGACAAATTATGTGGATGATACTTTTATATTTGGGATGCTTGGATGTTGAGTTATTATGGTCAAATCTATTTGTTCTCAATAATGATCCTTTTTTTTAGATTTTTTAATTTGTATGCATATTAGCATTTGCAAATATCTGCAAGGATGTGTTATTTCTCTCTTTTCTTCTCTACATGCCTAAAAGCATGAGCAGGTATTTGTAATTATGCTTTTCTTTCCCTCTATTTTTCTTTGCATGAAAAAACCATGTGCATACTTTCCCTATTAATGATGAATATTTCTAAGATAATATTCTTACAAAATATTTTTGTCCAATGAATAATAAAGTAAAATGGGTTTGCATGCATTTGGATTACGGTTCTAGTCTTAGGTTGAGTTAGCCAACAATGATTAGCTTACCCAGAATTTGAAGCTTTAGTTAGAATTGGGTAATTTTTAATAAAAAATTTAGTATTCCCAATAGTATGGAGCAATCCAATCATAACCTCCCAGCTTCAAATACCTAACAATAACCATCTATCTTAAAGAATCAGGGGGTTGAGTCAGATTCTGCTCACCAACTACAGAAACTGATTCTAATGCCACACCTTCTACATCCAAAATTGTTAGAAAAAAGAAGCATAATGCTACATACAATGTCTTATGTTGGAGAGCATTTCAACAAGTTACTTGTTGTTGAAGGTAACATGCTTAAAACAACATGAAATTATTGGAAGAAGACTTTCTATTTCCATCCTAAAATTCATGGAACTTATAACTTGTCATCGCATCTCATTCAATATCCTAAATATACACATACTATCGCCAATGATCCAAATTATGGAATCTTAAGGTTTTAGTTAATTAAAGATGGTGAGACTAGTGAAGTGTAGGTTGTTAGTGAAAGATTTAACTTGGATACGGTAGTAAAGCTTTGGCTATGTTTGTCATGTTAGATGGGCAGCCATTCAAAATAATGGATGGTGAAAGATTCAAATTGTTATGCAAACAATTACAACCTCAATTTACTTCCCCCCCCCCCCTTCTCAACATTCTATTACTAGGGATTATTTCCAATTATATCTAGATAAGAAAATTAGATTGAAGGCTTATTTTAGATCTAATTCCAGTCGGATAGCTCTCGCAATTAATTGTTAGACATCTATTTAGAATAGAATTATCTTACTTTGATTGCCCAATTCATAGATAATGATTGGAGTTATCAAAAATATATTATTAGTTTTTCAATCATTTCCAATCACAAGGGTGACAATATAGGAAGGCATGTTGAAGAGGGTTTGAGGGAATGAGGAATTAAAAATGTTTTTAGCATAAATGCTGATAATGCATCTAACAATGATGTCACTATAACTTATTTGATAAAAAAAGACTAAATACTTTTAATGCCCTAGTCTTTAATGCTAAATTTTTTCACATAAGATGTTATGCACATATTTTACATTCGGTTGTAAATGACGGTTTGAAAGACATGCATGTCTCAATAAACAGTATTAGGCTAATTGTTAGATGTATGAGGTCCTCACCTCAAAGGCTAGTTAAATTCAAGAAATGCATTACTTATTCTCAAATTTCTTATGAAAAGTTGGTTTGTCTTGATGTTCCAACTAGATAGAACTCTACATATCAAATGTTAGAAGCTACAGAAAATATTAGATTGTCTTTGATAAGTTAGACTTTAAGGATGTTACTTTTAGAGACTTCTTTGGACAACTCCCACTCCCTCTAGCTTTAATTGGGATAATACAAAGGTTTTTTTGAAGTTTTTTTTAAAAAAAAATTATGATGCAACTAACACATTTTCTACCTCATCTCATATGTCTATATATTATGCATTCCATAAACTTGCCACAATATGTATGAGCTTAATCAAACAGTCATAAATCTCAACACTATTTTAAAAAACATAGGATGTGAGATGAAGAAAAAATATGATAAATATTAAGGGTAGGTTATAAGCATTAATCACCTTCTTTATTATAGATTCATTTTAGATCCTAAATTCAAGTTGAAGTATGTAGCGTGACCTTTTATTATTATGTGTCAGAATGATACTAATTTTATATCTAAGCTATCTTTTAGTGTGAAACATAATCTGTCCAGATTGTGTGCATGGTATCCTGCTACCTATGACCACCAAAACATGGATTCACAATCTAGCCAATTTATATTGTTGTCCTTTCAAACGCCTCAAACAGTTACCCATGCTTCGAGAACAGATGCATTTGAATAGTATTTGAGGGAGAAAAATATAATATGCCAACAAATGAATCGGAGAGGTATTTAGCTGAGTCAATTATTAAATGTGATTAAAATTTTGATATACTTATTTGGTGGAAAAAAAATTCTTCCCAATTTTCCATTTTATCTATTCTAGTTAGGGATGTGTTAGCCGCACCAATTTTCACTATGACTTTTGAAAGTGCATTTAGCATTAAGGTAGGATATTGGATATTTGCAAAAGCTCTATTTCCCGTAAAATGACCGAGACACTAATTTGTGGTTAAAACTAGTTAAGGCATCTACTTCATCAAAATAAGGATTTCCATATTAGAAAGGACTAGAGATTTCTAAAAAAGTTTTATTAGATGATGATTAATAACTTATTTATAGCTTTTACTATATTTGATGTATTTGTGTTTTTTTAAAATTTTCTTAAGAAATATGCTCTATTGAAAAATCTAAATCTGAACTTTCTCTTTAAATTTCATCGTTTCGATCATAACTAATGGATATTGGATGAGATTGAAAATTAAGTGTTTGTTTTTTTTTTAAACATTTCAATTATAATGCTTTAATATTTTTAACAAAATAATCTCTTATTTATATTAAATGCTTGTATATTTTGTAATTTATTACAAGTTAAAACTATGCTTGTATATTTGTAATTTATTAAAAATATGATGGTATATTTTATAATTTATTTAGATTACATTAGTAGATTTTTAATTTTAATTTATAAGTCATAATCAAGTTTTTGCATGATAATTTTTTAAAATTATATTTAATTTAAAATGAATTAAGATGATGTTTTAATTTATCATTTATTATTAAAAAATTAATTTTAATATTTTTATATAGTTATATATATATATATATATATATATATATATGCTTTTTAAGTGACTTAATATTATCCTTAAATCACAAGTTTTAAATTCACAAATTTTATTAATATATTTTTCATTAAATTATAAAATATTTTTTTAATAAAAAAAAATTCATTTAACATGGCTCAAATCCAATCCAACTCATTTATTATTCGTCAATTAATCCAACTTAATATATTGTATGAATAGAATCGATATACAATCTATTATTAGGAGGTAATAGCAAAATTTGGACCTATTATTTAAATCTATCTATTCAATACCTTTATCATTATCATAAATTTTTATAAAAATAATTTTATTATTTACATATCATTTATATTAAATAAAATTATTATTTTTATTATTTATGTGTAATTTATGTTTCAACTATTTTTTCAATTTTATTTTAATATTTAATTTACTCTTCTAAATATGAATATTTTCTTTAACTTTATTTTGTCCCTCAATTAAATTTTTTTAAATAACTGTTTTTTTACTAATATTTCTCCTCTTACACTTTATTGCCCAACCATCATTCAAAATTCTCAAAATTATTATAAAAATAACAATATTTTATAAATTTTCTTTTATAAATACATACAAACCTACATGTATACAAATTATTGGATATATACTAAATTAAAAATAAAAAGTAAAGTTTTATGTAAACAAGAATAATTATTGCATACGATTTTTGTGTTATACAAATTCTTGATAAAAAGCATTTTTTTTTACACCAGAGAGAACCTCCATAATTGCCCACAAACTATGCTTGTCTATCTAGCCATTTTGTCATAATTTATCTGGTTTATATCTACTATTATAAAATTATCATCATAAACAAACTCTCAAATCTCTATCTCTAAACAAACTCTCAAATCTCTATCTCTTGCTGTTGTTAACCTATTCATTATAAATTAATATTTACATCAAGTATCGAAATATTATTTAAATCATTAAAATTAGAAGATAAAATAAAGTTTGAATAAAAAATAACTTGAGAACTAAATTAAATAAAAAAAATAGAGAAAAATATTGACATGAAAAATAATGTTGAATAAAAAATTAAAAAACTAAGCTAAAGTTAAATTAAAATTAGAAGGCAACTGTGCCTTTATTCTACCATTTATTATGCTCACCCAATATTGATTAAGGTAAGATTATTGTGGAAAAATTATATTATTTTGTCCTCTACTTCTATGCATATTAAATATCATACAACACAATTATTTGGATTGTACATCAACTCACAAATAACACGCAGAACAATTTTTTTATAACTTAGATAATTATACAGCATTTTTCTGTATGTAGTGTCTGTCTTTCTCAATGCATAAACACATCCTAAGGGTGCATTCACTATTACATCTTTTATTTTACTTTTTATCTGTCATTTTATTTAAAAAACTTAAAAAACTCTCACACATAATATTTAACAAATAATTTAAATAAAAGGGTATTTTTTTTTGCATGATTATGTATTTAATTTTAAATTATATACAGGTTACTACTCTTGCTTACCTTCTTATGTTGAGCTAAGATGTGATTTTTATTTGAGGCACGTAACAGGACCTTCGCGTTCCTGCACTGCACTGCCGTGTACAAAAATCTGTCCCACGGCTCCTATTAATTTTGTTCCAATATCATAGTTTCCATAGACAAACAATATCACATTATTCACCAATCACATAATTCGAAGTCTACAAAACAGAACAAAGCAGAGCAATTGCGGTCATTTCTGAAACTCAAGGACAGTGTGGAAATGGTCCACATGGAAGGCTCTGAAGTGAGGGAAACCTGAAGCAATGGCTAGTTGCTTGAACTGTTCTTCAGTCCTATGCTTCCCTTTGGCTCTGTAGATTGTCATCACAAATATGTCACCTTCAAGCAACGCCCTGGTTCTGTGACTGTCATCTGAATGCTCTGGCAGCACTGGCTCACAAGCAATTAGTTTCCCTCCCTTTGGGAGTGCCTTGTGACAGTTCTGCATTATATGCTTGCATTCTTCATCTGTCCATGTTGTTAACACCCACTGCCAAACAATATCCAAAAGATTATGCAACCAAACCCAGTGACCATTTGCTCTAAAGTTTTATAAAATTAATTTTGATAAAAGTAATTTAAAATTGTTAAATGTGATAAAAATATATATAAATTAATTAAAATTGTATAATTTTTATTAGAATGTATACTTTTGATCAGAAAGTTGAAAAATTAATTTTTTAACAGTAAAATAAAGTTGACAGTTAAAATCATTAAAATTAGCTTAATAATAACATGTTGAAATCATTTATAATTGATAGTCGAGAATTTCTGCTGCGGCCAACATTTGTACGAGGAAAAGTGATATATCTACTATCTACGTTAATTTATAATTATATACATCTAAAATTTAGTAGTGATAAATTTTTTTATTTTTTAAAAAAACATAAAAAGAATATAATAATTATAAAAAAATAGATATAGATGGAATATATGCATGTATACAGGACAATCACTTACTTCCATTTTGTAAAAATGAAACATGCTAATTGGTCATAATCAATCCTACTCAGTATGACTAGGTCTATGTTTTAACTTCTTAAGATGAACCCGATGAGATATATTATATTATTATTCAACTAACATCAGGAAAGCGAGTGTTTATTTTTATAAACAATGCATGTAAACAATCACTATTTTAATTCAGTTCTCCTTTGTTTTTTTCCCACCCAAAAAGGAACCAAAGTTTGACAACTCGTGGGAGCAAGAACTGTGATAGGAAATGCTAAAAAGCGTGTACCGGAGAATCTTGAACAATAAAAGGGTTTAGTTTAATATGTTTTTAATCTTTTCAAATAAATAAATAAATTTTGATTTTAATTTTTCCATTTTAAAACTTTTAATTTTTATTTTAATTTTTTAAAATACTTTAATTATATCTTATTATTAATTTAAGTTATATTAAATTAAATGAAATTAACTATTGTTGGAAAATTTTCAATAATTTTAAAATATTTTAATTATAATTTTTTAATCATAATCAATCTATTGAAATTTAATATAATTTAAATTAACATAAAAATTATATTTAAATTATTTTAAAAAATAAAAATCTAAATTAAAGATTTTTAAATTCAGTAAAAAATTAAAATTTAATTATTTAAAATTAAAAATGTATTTAATATATTATTAGTGTAAATTTTAATATATTAATTAATTAAAAAATTTATAGATATAATTATTAAAATGGTTATTATAAAAATTAAATTTTTTATTATATAAAAACTTATAATTTAATAATAATATAAATTATTTTTATATCATTAATATATTTTAATTAAATTATAAGAATAATAAAATTACTCATTCCATTCCAAAACAAGTATTACTTAATCCCAAAAAAATGACCATAGGATTATATTATACTTTTTTCGGAGTACTTCTTTCATTTTTTTCTTATTAGTATAATATTACAAAAGTTTTATTTTTATTTATATTTTTAAAATCTTAACATAATACTGATCACTATTTTTCAATTATATCCTCGTTGCTATTTAACTTTAAAAAAATTTACACATTTATGTGAAAAAACAATAATGAAAGTCTTGTTAAAATGGTAAAATCAATTTTAATATAAAGTGAAAATATTAATTACATTTTTAATTTATATATTATTTTTTGAATTAATACATGTAGTATATATATTATTAATATTTTATCTCATAAAAATAAATAATTATTTAGCAATAATTTAAAAACAGAAGGATAAAATTGAAAAAATTCTTAACATTATAAAGTAATAAATAATTTAAATATTTTTTGTTTGCTAGAGCACACTTATTTTAAAACAGGAGTACATAATAAAGTTACACTCTTCAATATTGTAGAATTTGAAACAATGACAAGAAAATCTATCCAATATATTCAATAAGAAATCAACAAAGAAAAGTATTGTTGAAAGTGATTTTTATAATGTATGTTGAAAGATATACAGTAAAAAAATAATAAATAATAAATTTCTATTATAACTCATTACATTTTATGTTAATAATATATTAAATTTTATAAATTTTAGTAAATATTTATTATATATAACTTCTTATTATATGCTTCTATGTAGCCAGTAGAAAATGTGTTTTTATTAAAAAATTGTTATAAATATACCTTTTGTGATTTACAATATATTCCAGCATACTATTCAATTAAAAAAATATTTTTATTCCTTAATCAGTATCTTAGACTCCTAGTTAACAAAATTTTATGAAAATGCTAATCAATATTCTAAACAGATTATTAAAACATAAAAATAAAAATTTGTTGAAAATATTCTTTATATATTTTTCCTATAATTTTCAATGCAGTTCATCATTATTTAAAAAGAAGTTTTCATTCATGATTTCTTAACGAATATTTTTAGGATTTATTAGTAGGATTATTAAAAGGTGCTTTATTTTTATTAAAAAATTAAAATATAATAAAATAAAATTTTAAAATATGTTATTAAGGATAATAGTAAAAATTAATAAATAATAAGTTTTATTAAAAATTATAAAATTTTATTTAAATTATATGATTTAAAAAATTTTTATATGTTATTAGATATAGAATTAAAAGAATGGTATAAAGATAAATATATAAAACTAGTATTCTTCATAGTTTGCTTTCACGAGAAACAAGACAAAATACAGCTCACACCAGTGGGGCGTATTCTACCTAGTTTTATTTTATTTTTCATGGTCATAGTCATTATGCTAGAGATTGGATATTTTGGTACAATTTTGTTTCTTTTCGATCCATGAATGTCTGAATGCCAAGTTAAAAAATACATGTTCAAAAAGCAAGAGAAAGTCCGCACCTTCATAAAGATAGCATCCCCCTCAGGTATATAATTGAACATATCACCACCCACATGGGTTACACCTACAAATCATATAACATAATTCACATGGATCTCACTGTTACCGACGAGATATCATATCCTAACAAATTTCCACAATAAAGCAATGGCTTAGGTCACTTCACTTTAGGATATGTAAAAATAGATAATGATATATATTTTATTTTTAAGTTAAAAATATAGAAAAAAACTAGTTTATGTAAAAATAATTTTTAATTTAAATTTCATTTTTATATGAATAAAAATAAAGTAAATATAAGATAAAAGTATGAATTTAATTGAAATATACTGATTATATAAAAAATTTATACTGTATTTAACTATATATTATCATATGATTCCTGTGATATTTATTTTAAAAATATTTATATTCATAGTATATTAAAATTGAACTTTAAAAATGTGTTATTGAAACAAAAATAAATAATTATATACAAATTTATTTATAATATTATAAAAGTTTAATTTAATAAAATATTATTATACTTTTTCTCAATAAATTTTTTTAATTTTAGATACTTTTATATTATAGAAAATATTATTTTAAAACCCCTCCTCTCTCTTCCCCCATTTTTGTTTCTTAAAAAAGATATTTTTGAAATAGATTCCATCTAATAATTTCTACTTACATTACTTTTTTAATTTAAATAAAAAATATTATATTTTCTTCCCTTCCTAAATCTCACCTTCCAAAATTCATCCGTCCAAATAAAGTCATACTAGAAACAAAGTTATGTAGGACAAAATTAATTTCTATGCATTTACTCACGTGGAATTTGCGGTGCTTTGGCCACCACTTCAGGCAGATCAAAATTAACCCCCTCTTTGATAGAGGGGTGTTTTTGTAAAATCATACGGAGGCAGTCACCGCCACTACCGCCCACATCCACCAGCTTTTCCACACCTTGAAAGCCGTCGTAGCCGAGCAGCATGGCCCTCATGAAGGGCACTGACACCCCTGACATGGCCTTCAACATTAACTCGTTCATCTGTGGTTGTTTCAGGTAGTACCCGTACGCTGCCTCTCCATTGGCCCTCTCAAAGGGCTCTTTCGTGGGGTCCACAACCGCCTCGTGTACCAAAGGCCACGCTCGCATCAGCGCATCCTGCACACGTGCCAATGAAATGTCATTTCTCACTTTCTATCTCGCTTTTTTAATTCTTAAAATGTCATCACTAAAATAATCTCTGCTAAAATTTAGTTATTAAATAAAATTTATATTAAATATAAATTCAATCATTTCACACATCATGCAATTAATTTCCAACTTCTGAAAAAAAATCTTCCTTTCTTTTATTTGGTCCATTGTTGCTTCCTATTTTAATATAATTAAATAATACAGCATTGAATTTTATCCTAATTTTTTAGGTCGTGGTGTTTATGAATAAATTAGTTGATATGATACTTACCTTTTCATTTAATAACAACAACAAATAGTTACAAAACTATGATTTCACATTATTATAATTATTATTAGTAAATTAATGAACGGACCTGGTGGTGTTGGAGCACATAAGGCGCGTAGGATATGCCTTGGTCATCGGTGACGAGCGTTTTACCGACGTCGGTAAGGGAGTACTTCCTTTCACCGCCATCGAGGTGTTCCTCAAAGACGCCGTAGCTGGAGAGCATACGGAGGATGCGCTGGAGGTTCTCGGCGTCGCCGGCGGGAAGGACGCGAGCGAGGATCTGGGCGGCGGTGAGGGGAGTGTTGGAACCGAGTTGCCAGATGGCATCGGCGACGTTGAGGCGAACGACGGCGTTTAGGGACATAGGGACACTTATCATGTTGGCAAGTTCCAGAATGGCGAGTCTCGCTTGCTTTCGTGACTCTGTTCCCTCGTCTTCCATCTTCCACTGTTAGATTTGCTCAATGGGCTTTTAAGTTTGAACGGTAGGAAATCCCCTGCCCACAATATGGTCCAAATTTATAAGAGCAGACCATGGCTAGAAAGTGCGTGCAAAAGGCTAAAATGTTGTGATTTTAATTTTTACTGCTTTGTACTGAACAATTCAATTCTCATTTTTGATTTTAAATTTATCACATGACTTGCATGAAAAATAAAATTAATTATTTTTCTTTTAATAAGAATCAAATTGATATAAACATTATTAATTAATTGACTTTTTTTTAATAATAAATATAATTTTTTAATTTTTAAAAACCGACTCAATATTTTTAAATAGTATTTTCCTCGGTCGGAACTAAAGAATGCATTTCAATGTTGTTCGATTAAGCATCAAGAAAGTGAAAGAATAATCTTTGGTTGGAGTTGGGAAAAAATACTTCATAAGAGAGTAAAAGAAGATTTTATTGAAATCCCACAAAATCAAAATATTTTTTTATCCCTTCCATAAATAAAACAAGATAATTCAAAATGTTTTTTATTTTATTTTTATTTTTACTATATATATATATATTTAAGCCCGTTACTTTCATTTTTTTTAAGTTTTAGCTACTTAACGTCATTTTACTTGTTAGTTTTGTGCATTATAAACAAAATTTATTTACCTTGTATTTAGATAACTTTTTTTAAAGGTAAAATTAATTTAAAAAAATTAAATTTAACTATTTAAATATTATCTTTAGATATATTTTTTAAAAAACTAAATTTTAATAAATTAAAATTAAATAAAATAAATTTTTTAAAATAGATAAAATTTAAAATTTTTCACTAATTCTTTTTGGTTTTTCTTATTATTTTCATTTGTTTTTCTTTTGTCATTTTTTTTGGTGTTATCTTTTTTGCTTATTTTTTTTTATTTTTGAATATAATATTTTATAAAATTAAATAATTTAATTATATTTTTTATCTATTTTATTTTGTACAATATTATTAAATTATTTATTTGAATATATTATCTAATATTCAAATAAAATATTTATATATCTAAATATTTTTATAGATAAAAAATAAAAATTAAGTTAAGAAGAATTTATTGATATTTTAAAGTATTTTTTATCTGTAAAAAATTAAATAATTTTATTTAAATAAAAAATTTAAAATATAAAAAAATTAAATTTTTTAAAATCATATATTCAAGTACATAAACTAAAATTAATCTAACATCTAGCGTCCAATATGGTGAAATATATCAAACTGATAAAAAAAGGTTTAATCAATTTTTATTTTCTATCTTCATTTTTCATTTAATCATATATATATATATATATATATATATATATATTCATACTCATACATAGAACCATAATTATTTTTTCTTAGATAACAGGTTTATTTTATAAATAATAGATATAAAAAAATATCATGTATAATTATATTTCTTAAATATATCTTTTATTACTAATTTTCTATAAAATTAATATTATTTATATTTATTTAAATTACAAATTATCCTACAATCAATAATGACTCAAAACGCCATTATTTCCAAAACTCTACATAAGCAGGCTCAAATCAGAAAAAATAAAAACAATCGAAATGATATAAAATTAGTGTACAATGACCCCAAAGAAATAAAAAAAAAGATTAGTGTACAATCTACATAAATGAAACCAAAAGGGTGAAAGGGAGATTTAGGTGATTTTTTCAGGGTTATGTGTGATAGTGAGAGGATAAAGGTTCCACCGGTAATGTTATTGGGGAGGCTTCATGAATTCTGATTCAAAACGCAACAAGGCTATGCTTTTATTTTTTTAGGGTTGCAGCTGCACGGAACTGGTTATTTTGAGTTTAATTTTGCTTTGATTTCTAAGGAGTTAGCGATTCTGTTCTCTACTTTTAAGTAATTTTCGGTATGAAATCTGAGTGTGGATTCAGATGGCGTGTGCATGTATGTGGTGTAATTTATTGCTTTAAGCATGTGAATGATGTGTATGATCATGATCCTGGTTGTAACCACCTCTATTGTAGAAATTAAAAAGCTTATAATAAATGAATAAATAAAAATCTTACCTCTTTCATGACAGAGCTTCGCCTTTTGACTAAAGTTTTATTTTTTTTTTCTTCTCAAGCAAGAACGAAATCAATTCAAAAGGAACTCAATAAAAATCCTGATTCAAACCTAGGCACTAAAAAATATTGCATAACGCTCACGCGGCTTTAGAGCATCTTTCATGAAAAATCTTACCGATGTATGTTAAGCAACAATTATTTAATTAAATAATTCTTAAGTTCAAAATATAGATATAAGATAATTTATCAAATTTATTTAATAAATTTTATAAAATTAAATCATTAATTTTTTTATAAATCATATAAAATAAAAAAAGGATACATCATAATGAAACTTATAAAATAATAAATTTAAACAAATTTGAAAATTTATTGATTTGAAAATGTTATGCAAAACAGTTGCACACATTCCTTTGTCTGGGTTTACTTTGAACTTTTGTCCTTGTGGGTTCTTATTTTAAGTGGTTTTCTGATGATAAATATAATTTTGGAATGGTGCTTGATATCCAGTATTAATCTTGACTTGTAAGAAAACTCTATAATGGAATTCTGGCTTATAGTATATTCTGTGTAATGTTTTATGTTTTTTACTCTGAACATTGTTATCTCCAGAGGTCATCTAATATTTAATGTTCTAATGTATCTTGCTTGGATAATCAGTTTATTTTTAGTTTTTTTGCATTTAGATTGTGGTTCAAATAAGGTTTTAATTTTAAAAGCACTATCTTTATAATGCAGTAAAAAATTTAAAACTTAATATATTCATATAAATTTCAAATTATACTATATATTTTTTAAATTATAATTTTTTTTAATTTAAAATTTCTTTGATTATAATATGATATATAATTTTAAATATTTTTATAATTTTATTAAATATTTTGATGAAAATAAACATTTTTAATAGAAATAATAAATTTTTAATAAATATTTATAATATATAATTAATTTTTAAGAAATATTTTCAATTTGATTTTTCTTTCGTTATTCTTGAATAATTATATTATTATATTTTTAATATATTACTTTAATCTCGTTTTTTTTCAATTTGAAAATAATTAATTTATTAAAATTAATACAAAATATATTACATCTATTTCTGTACTAATTAAATTTAAATTTAATAATTTATTATTATTATTATTATTATTATTAATGATTAAAAATTAATATTATTACATATATTTAAAATATTTATATATTTAAATTAAATAATAAATTAAAAAATATTAATTCTATAAAATTATAATAAAAATATATTTTTATTTATTGTATACTAATTATAAATGTAATATAAATTTTTAAAGTAAAAAATAATTAAAAATAAAATTTTGTATAATACATAAATAAATTTTTAAATAATATAAATTTATAAAAACAGATCTATATATAAATACAATTTTTTGAAAACTAATTATTACATATATTTAAAATATTTATATATTTAAATTAAAGAATAAATTAAAAAATATTAATTCTATAAAATTATAATAAAAATATATTTTTATTTATTGTATACTAATTATAAATGTAATATAAATTTTTAAAGTAAAAAATAATTAAAAATAAAATTTTGTATAATACATAAATAAATTTTTAAATAATATAAATTTATAAAAACAGATCTATATATAAATACAATTTTTTGAAAACTCTGATTAAAAAAATTATAACTTATTATTTATTATAATAAACATTATTTCTCTGACTATAATTTGTTATTAACTATAATAAATATTATTAGACACATATTACATATATAATGATTAAAGTTTATTATCTTTTAATTTAAAATGGTACTCAAGGGAACATAGGCATATATTGCATTAAAACATAAAAGCTCCAATTATAGAATGTGGTTCTGTAGGATTAACCAAGTAATGTTGTGACTCAACAAAAAATAAGTATTTACACAACTATATTGGAATAGGTGAAATTATAGTAACACAATACGAATTCCAATGTAATGTAGCATGTGTGCTTCAAGTTTGAAGCAGGTTCTAGTTCCTTTATTTTTTTTTGGTCAAATGGGTTGTTTTGTTTTGTTTTTTCAAGTGTTTTTTTTTATTGGGCGTGGAATGAGGTGGTGCTAATAATGGTGAAAGGGAAAGGACAGTGGTAATGCCATTTTAGCATGCAATAGAAGGCAGGAGGACCAGTGGATCCATATATGAAGCCATGAAGGAGTCATAATTCAAAGAGCGTAGCTTGCTAGTTGACATTGCACTAACTCAAAAGTTAACTTAAAAGTTCCTTTGTTAAATATTGGATGAATTCCTTTTTTATTTTTTTTTTCATTTTCATCTTTAGCCTTATGGCCCTCTTAATGGAAAGGAAATCCGTTCGTGATCCTGTTCATTTCATTTTAGTATCAACTTTCCGTCCATGTGAAAAGGGTTTTAATGGGCTTTTTTTTATACCGCAATGGAGTTATTTTTAAAATAATTTACCTAAATATGAGTATTTGCAAACATATTCTTAATATGCATTTTAAGACAAGTAAACATGTAAAACTATTTAATAATATATTTTATAAATAAAAAATATTGATGGAACTTATTGAAATTATGGGATGAAACTCATTTAAAATATGTTTAATAAAAGTTTAAAAATTAAAAATTAAAAAAATAGGTAGAAGTTAAAAAGTTAAGTGAAAATTTAAAATTAGAAAGCTAATTTGAAAGCTTGAAGAAAAAATTTAATTAAAAGTAGATTGAAATTGAAAAAAACAAACTTGTTAATTAAAATAAAAAATATTTGGTAAAATTAGTAGTTAAACTAGATTAGTTGATAAAGATAAAATGATAAATAAAAATATTATTATTAGACTTGAATTTAAGTATTATAATTTTTTATTAATTATTAATTTTTATTTTATTTAAATTATTATATTAAAAGACAAGGATGATATATTTTTTAATTTATTTTTATTTATATATCAAAATAGTATATAAATAAATTTATAGTTATTTTAATGACTATATATTATAAATAGAAAATTTGATAATTTTATTTATTTATTTTATTATTTATGATATATTTTTTAATAAAAATATTTTAAAATTAATTTTTGTTAAAAATTAATTTTTTAAAATTTATAAATATATTTTAAATAATATAAATAAAATATTTAATAATTAAATTAAATATTATAATATGAAATAATAATATAAAAAAGTAATATTTTATAATAAATGAAAGATTATTAAAGATAAAAAATAATCTTGAAAAGTTAGTCTAGTATTAAAAAAAATATAATTTATTTAATTTAATTATTAAAATAATTATCATGTTAAACAAAACTAAAATCGTTTCAAACAAAAATTTAATTATTTTTCATCTTTCATCTATGTTAAACCGACTCTTAATACCATGTTTTATACACCATTAAAACGTATAAACAAATACGTTATATGTATCTAATAAAACATATAAAATAATAGGTTTTAAGCATTGCTAAAAATTCATTATGAAATGTATTTTATGTATGAATAGATATTGCAGAGAAGAGGTAGGTCATTTGTCCATTATGCATGACTAAAAACCCTTCAATTTCATGCTGCCAATCAAAAAAGTTATCATGCACAGGGTTACAGTTGCGAATACGAATGTTTCTCTGTTATCGAAAACACAGAGGATTAAAAATTATTGGTCATGTCATTTTGAATTCCAATTCGTCCCCTGATAATACGATAAAAAGTAGGAGCCTAATTGTACATTTTTTCACATTTTGGAAGAAAGATAATATAAAAACCAATGGATGATTCCTTTAAATATATATATATATATACATATATATAATAAATGCTGGGATTAAAGAATCCACTCTCATGGATATCCAAAAAGCCTAAATTTAAATTTGAGATCCTCTACTTTTCACTTTCCCTTTGCCAACAACTGTTTTAAAATATATTGTTATTTTTTAATAAATTAAATATTATATATTTTTAAATTTTTAACAAAAACCTAAACATTAATAAAATATTAAAATATTTTATAATTATTTTTTAGAGTAACGATTAATTTATATTTAAAAATTATCTTATATTTTAAATTTAAATTTAAATTATAAATAAATATGATATAATTTTATATTAAATATTTATAGCAGAAATATTATAGATTATAGATATTCGTCCCAAAGATATGAACCTACCTCCATACATAAAATACATTTTATTGTATTTTTAATAATATTTAAAATGTATTATTTTTGTGCAATTTAATAAATGTATAAATATGTTTTACTGGAGCACAAAATGTAATATTAAATATGTTTCATCTCAAAATTTTAACAATTTTTATTAATATTTTTTAATTTAATCATAAAATATATTATTAAATACATTTTACATGTATTAATTAGTGTTTCTATCCCATATCAAAAATATGTTTACAAATAATTTTATTTAGATAAATTATTTTAAAAATAATTCTATTGGAATAAAAAATCCATTTAATATCCTATCGTATTGGTGTGCCTATGTTTCTAAGAATGATTAAAATTAGTAGACGTAAAAATTAAGTAACTTAGAACATCTCATTTCAGCAGTTTAAAAGAGCTACTTAATTTTTATATAAATTATACACACATCATTTGTAAAATAAAATTATTTATTTAAGCAATTCATACCTAAATAAATAACTCTCTAACATAACAATTTCTAAAGCATTTATTATTTAAATTTAAAAATTCTATAAACAATTATATTAAAGATGCTTTTATAGATTAATGATTTAAAATTTAATATTAAAAAATTACATTAAGCACCTTTTTTTGTTTAAAAAAAATCCTTCATAGAAGTTACCATTCTTTCTATAGTTGATTGCCCTGCATAATATTTTCCTTACCCCAAGCAAAAGATCATAAGCCAATAATCAAAATCCAAAACCCATAATATGGAGGGTGTCCATCAATTTCAAGGCCAATTTAGCAAAGCACTATGGCCAACTCTTAACAAACCACAACAGGAGGGTGAGAATTGAGGAAGTAAGATAGAGTAATACCAATAAATTTCAAAATAAGATAATGTATGTTTATATTGATCAATAAGATTAGAAAAAAAAATTGAGCAAGAGAAAGCCACCAATAATGGCTACACAGTTTTGGGAAATGTTGTATGTCATTATGCTGCCTACCACCACAGCCAATGAGGTATTAATGCTCTATCCTATAATGACCCTAATTGTTACTCTCTGTACATTTGTGTGTTTTTAATTGCAAAAGAAATTTAGTGATCATGAAATATCAAAGTTATATGAAACTTTCATAAAAGAAGGTTCAACCTAGTTAACAAGAATAAATCCTTAACTTATACCAAAATCAACAATTTTCTTATCTTTAAAAACTTTCAACCACCTAAGGCTATCTTCAAAGTAGTTGTTTAGAAAATTATTTATATTAAAAAAGTTGGTAAGTGTAATAAAATTTATTTATATAAGCAATTTAAAAAAATTATTTAAATATTTTATTATATTTTAAATTGCTTAATATATATATATATATATATATATATTTATCAACAACAAAATTATATTAAAGATTACAAAGAGTACTCTAACCCATATTTATAGAAGTAAAAATTAAAGAAGATAAACTAAATATTTTACAAAACAACCATCTTTTACTATTTGTGTTCTTGCACTGTATTTCTCATAATTTTGAAAGATATATTAGTGGATGTGATTTTTACTTTAGAAAATAAGCATTATACATCAATTTATATGTTGCTAATCATTCTTAAGTTATCCTTTTGATATCCCTGCTACATCTTTTTTTTATACCTTGTTTGTTGTCTTTCAAAGTGAAAATTATCATTTTTCAGCCTTCATTGCAGGTCTTGGGTAGAACCACAAATATGTTCCACCATTTGAACCATTGTATTCAGATCATCCTTGTTGCCTCACAATGTAAAAATAAGTGATTTGTGGTTTTGGATTCTTTACTGCAGATAGTACACATAGTTTCAGATTCCTTTTTCAGCATACCCATTTTGAATAGATTTACTGTAGTAGGAATTTTGTCTTGTATAATTTTCCAAATTAAAACACTAATCTTTTTTGGTATCTTTTTTCTCCTATACATGCTTGTAGATGTTGTTGTCTTATGCATTTTGATATGAGTTCAATAGCTTGTACACCTCCTTAACTGAGTATGTTTCTGTTTTGACATCTTTTCACTTCCATATATCTTTATTTCCTTGCACCACAACTATTTCCTTCATTAATGTTTTGAGATTGTCTTCCATTTTCTTTTCCCGTTTAAGCATATTTTTCCTCCACACAAGACTTCATTGTACTTCCCCTCTTAGTCCTATCTTCCCATGTTGTTAATGCAATGATCTTTTTATGCTGATATATTACATAATCTTGGCATAAATTCCTTTAAGGAACTTGAGGCAAGCGAATTATCTTTCTAAAAGATTGTCTCTAAGTCATCCCCCCAACAGTCTTTGGAATTTTCTATCTAACCATCTTCTTTCACTCATTTCTTTCCTTTCTAGTTTTCATAAGTCTTTCCACCATAGAGAGTTTTTATTGTAATTTTTTATTTTTTTACCTATCCATACTTTGCCTCCTACACCTTATAACATAATTCATTATTTTTGTGTAATAGTCTCCACCTCCATTTCTCCAACAACAAAAGATTTATGTTTTCTAACTTTTTTACTCCTAACCCGTCTTCCATCTTTTCCTTGCATATTTGGTCCTAGATTACCCATGGTATCTTTATATGGTTTTCACTCTATTCCTACAAGAACTTTCTTTGCAACTTCTAAACCACCTTTATAATTTTCTTTGGTGCTCTATATACTAACATAAGATAATTGGGTAGACCATATAGGATAACATTTAGGATCATTATCCTTCCCCCAGTCGATAGGCATTCAATTTTCCAGCCACCTAGTATTTTTCTCATAGTATCAGTAAGAGGCAGTCAAGTTGTTGCTCGTTTGGTGCACACACTCACTGGGATCCCCAAGTATTTAAATGGGATCTGTCCTATTTTACAATTTAGATAGCAAGCCATCTTCTTTGATCTTTCTTTTCTTACATTCACTCCCATCATTCGGTTTTTGCTAAAGTTTATATGGAATCCCGATACCATCTCAAACATACATAGCATGTTTTTTTATCCCAATCATGCTTTGCTCAAACGTTTTACTGAAGACTATTGTGTCATCTGCAAATTGTAAATGAGTAAGTTCCAAATCTCCATTTCCAAACTCGTAACCTGAAATTAGTCCCTGCTTCTTTGCCTCTTCCACCATAAGACTTAGACCCTCTGCCACTAGAAGATAAAGAAAGGGGGATAGTGGATTCTCTTGTCTTAGTATTTTTTCCATGTGAAATTGTAAGGTTGGACTTTCATTCACTAATATTAATACTGATGCTGATGAGATACATGTTTCAATCCATTGCCTCCATTTCTTACAAAAACTCATTTTGTCCATCATGTGCATTAGAAACCCCCAACTTATAGAATCACATGACTTTTTGAAGTCTAATTTAAGGAGGCCACATTCTTCTTTTTTTCCTCTCAGCTTCCTCAATAATTTCATTTGTTACCATTGTCCCATCTATAATATGTCTCCCAGCAATGAATGACATTTTATTTCCACCTATGACTTTGTTGATTACCTTCTTCAAACTATTTTCCAACATTTTTGCCAAGATCTTGTATATTCTCCCAATAAGAGATATATGTCTATATTTCTCCCGTGTGACTAGGGATGGAAATGAGTTAGACCATCCGACAAGGATCTACAGGTCTGCTTGTTTAGTAAATAAACAAATTTAGATTTATTAAAAAGTCTTTTTAGATAAATAGGTTAGATTTACGCATACAAAAAAATTTGTTTAGCCTATTCAAAAATTTATTTATATTTATATATTATATATTTATTTTAATATATTTATTTATATAGTATTTATTTTAATATATTATATTTATATAATATTAATATATTTACATAATTTTTCAAAAATTAAAATTTTTAATTTTTAATTTAAAAAAAAGAACCCTAAATGACTTTCTCCTTATCCTCAAAATAAAACCCTCTTATGTCATCTTTTTCTATCTCTACGGTTTCAAAGCTCTATTCCACACATCCCTAATTTTGAACAAGACATGACTGGTATGATCTACCTCCACTCAACATTTAGTTCCTAAGGTGACTTTATACAAGAAATGTATGTCATATGTAATACATCACCTAGTAAAATATTCCAAAATAAATAGTTGTAAAATTCTCTAATGTTTACTATATGAGTTGTATACATTAAATTAATTTTAGAATAAAAGCTCTATATTTTACTTTAATTTTTATGTGTATCTAAACTTGTGTGTGAATGTGCACGCGCGCGCATTATACTTTTTTTATATATTATTGTATTTGTATATAGTTAGTTTTGGATAAATATGCTATAAAATTATTTAATTTGTAATGGCATAGTCTTCCAAATATCTTCTCCATTTGAAAATAATGAAACTATTGATTCTTCTGTTCTTGCAAATATTAATGAGATGATTGAAATTGCACCAATAGATTCAAGTCAGCTTAGAGATAGTAGAAATGAAAGTGAAAAAGATACCAATCAAATACAAAATGATTATGTTATAAAAGGAAGTGACAGAAAACATCAGTAGTTTGGCAAGATTTTGACAAAGTTGAATTGATAGGAGATGTAAAGAAAGTAATTTTCAAGCATTGTAAATATATCTTATCTATTGGTGGGAAAGAACCCAACACTATCTACCTAAAGAGACATTTAAAAATTTGTTTACAAAAGAAGATGAATATGAGTTTAAAGAAGCAAACTCTTATTCCATTTCAGCTTGTAGTGGTTCAAATAATCCATTTATGAGTTCTGGTATCAAGTATTCTAATGAAAGGATGAGGGAAATAATTGTCAATGTTATCATGGTGCACCAACATCCTTTTAGTATTATGCAGGTTGATGTTTGGATGTGAGCCTTCCAACATGCTAATTGTGATTTTCAAAAAGTTGGTCGTAAAACTATTAGAAATAATTGCTTGACAATATATAAGGTGGAAGAGATTATTAAAGGCACAACTGAAATGTATGAGTAAGATTAGTTTAACTATTGATATATGGAAATCAAGTCATCAAATAGTTGAATACATGGTTATCATTGGACATTTTGTTTATGCGAGATGGAAGCTTCAAAAATGAGTTTTGAGTTTTGTGAAAGTACCTGCTCCTAGGTGTTGAGTTGACTAACTGATGTAATTTTCAAATGTTTAAAGGCATGGGAGATTGAAAATAAAGTGTTCTCAATATCTGTTGACAATATGTCTTATAATGATACTTGCATTCAAAATGTAAAGGAAAACATATCATTGAGTAGTAAGTTGTTTATTGGAAGTGATTTATTTCATGTTAGGTGTTATGCACTCATATTAAATTTACTGGTTCAAGACAGACTTGGTAAGATTAAGAATATCATTCATAATATTCGTGAAAGTGTAAAATATATTAACCACAATGATGCAATGTTAAAGTTTTTTTGTGATGTTGAACAAAAACGTCTAAAGGAAAGGAAGTTGATTATTGATTGTCCAACAAGATGGAATTTCACATTTGACATGTTATCTATTGCATTAAAATGTAAGAATGCCTTTGTAGCTTATGCAGAAAGAGAGCCATATTATAAATATGCACCTTCACATGAATAATGAGACAAAGTTGAAAAAAATTTTCAACTTCTAAAGGTGTTCAATATTGTCACTCATGTAATATCATATAGTGATTATCTTATTGCTAATTTGTACCTTGTTGAAGTTTGGAGGGTGAAGAAAGTAATTGATAACATAATAGAGGATGATGATTTATTCATGAGAGAAATGACAACTTCAATAAGAGTAAAGTTTGATAAATATTGAGAAGAATATAATCTTTTAATGGTTATTGCTAGTATATTGGATCCTATGTGAAAATTTAATTGTAGATATATGTTTTCCTTGATTTATAAACCTAAAAAAGTTGCCCAAGACAATATAAATAAGGTAAAGACTGCACTTGACCAATTATAAGATGACTATGTGATAATAACTCTTACCTCTTTAGAATGATAGCGGAATAATAGTTTGAACTACAATATTTTATCAAAAATGGCTATAGATACATTAGTTATTCCAATTTCAACTATGACATTAGAATCTATATTTAGGGTTGGAGGTAAAGTCATTGAGGAGTATCATTTTAGGTTGAATGAAGAGTTATTTAAAGTGCTCATATATGGCAGTGACTACCTTTGTCATAAATACAATATAAAAAGATAATCAAAGGTTTTTTTTTTAAAATTTTAAATGGTTATTTCTTATATATATTTAAATATTTTTTTTAAAATTATCTTTTATTTTAATAATAATTTCTTATATGTTTTGAAGGTAGATGAATAACTTCAAAAAATCAACTTAAATATTTAATACCTTTGATCGAGAGATCACAAGTTTATTATAAGTTTTGTAATTTCATTTTAATGTTGAATTTGAAGGATACCTTTAATTTTTTGTTGGAACTTGAATGTTTTACAATGTTTTATTATCTTTAGTGATTTTTATGTTTTAAAAAGATTGAGTATTTTTTGTTAATTTATTTGATATTTGAAGGTCTAAGTTTTTTATCAAATTTATTATGATATTACAAATAATCTATGAATATAATATTTATTTACAAATTTTTATTTTGTATGTTGTTTTTATTGTGTATGTAATATAAGTTATAATATTATATAAATTTAAAATGATATATTGGATTTATTGTTTGTTAGATAATTTTGATTTATTTTTTGTACAAGAGGTACTAGTAAAGTTTGAATCGATAGGTTCTATAATTTTAAAAATACTAAAATATATTTTCATAAAAGATTTTAAACTTGTAAACATTTTAAATAATTTATAAATATATATATACATATATATATATATATTAGGCTTATTTAATGATATTTTTATCTTATAAATTTTAAACTTGTAGACCTTTTTAATCAATCCTTTATATAGGCTTTAATATTATTTATTGATATTTTTTTGGAATGTAGATTTTTAAATAAGCTCGTAGGCTTTGTAAGTTTTAAGACATTCAAACCTTAGCAAAAAAGAAACCTATGACAAGTAATAAACTCGGACTTAAGCCTCAAAATTTTTAAACAGGACAAACTTAAACATTCAAAGTCTAACTCGACTCAACCTATTTTCCCAGCATCTTTTAATAAAATAGAAGTTATATTCGTCTCGACCCGAACTTTTCATACTTCCACACTCTTGCACTAATTTGTATATTTCTTTCTCCTCAAATTCCTTCACCAAGCATTTGTTATATTCTTTGTTTAACTGAAGAAATTTTGTCTCCTCTAATTTTGATCTTGATTCTTCATTTTCTTTGTACCTCTTCTTTCACTAGATATGGATTTATGCTCCATATTCTATCTACCTCCACTTCTATTAAAAAAATTTGTAATTCTTCTTCCCTTAATACAATTATGAAAGTATTTTGTATTCTTGTCCACTTCTACTAGCCACTTGCTATTTTCTTTCTATTCTAGAATGCCATCTCTTACTTTTTAGGTTAGTCTATAGTTCCACCTCAACCTCACTTCTCCTCTTAACTTCTTTTTTGTTTATATTCCTTATCTTTCCCACTTCATCGAATTCTTTGATTTTTTGCTTCAGCTCTTTTATCTTACTGTTTACATTTCCAAACTCTAATATGTTCCATTCTTTTAAGTCTACTTTCAACTTTTTCATCTTTTCTTTCATTCTATAAGCTTCACTATCCTTTATCTTATATGATTCTCATTTCTTTTATACAAATTGATATACCTCCTTCTTTTGGAACCAATAGTTTAGTGTTCTAAAAGGCTTTTGTCCCCCCAATCCATGCTACTTTGCTTTAGTAGTATGACACAATAATCGGATATTGTACTTGGTAATCCCATTTATACGCAAGTAGGCCACTTCTTTATCCATCTAGGGCATTGCTTTCTACCAGTAGTATGGACTTTATTTCCCCTATAGAACTCTTTCATCCTGTAGTTTTTTTTTTGGAGTATACATTTGTGAGGATAGATCTCTCCCTTTCTTTTCTCCACCATCCTTTTATAGCTACAAAACCTTCATTTTTCATTACCTCTTCTATGGTGAACATTTGTTTATTCCACAAACGTAACATCCTCCCTGACCTGACCTTCCTATAGTAGACTTCCATTCAATATCAAAATTCTAATTCCCCTATAGTTGTATTCATTGTTTCTCATATCCTTCATCCATTTTTGTTTCTTGTAGTGCTACAAAATCCATAAACTCCTTTCCTATTAGCTATCTACTTCCCTTGTCCTTACCTCTCCTCGTAGCCCCCTAATATTATATGATATTATCTTCATGAACCACTTACTACCTTCTTTTCTCCACCATCTTTTACTGTTTTGTTTTTGCCTTATCTACTTTGTCTCTTCTTTCTATTTATATAATTTTTTGCACCATCCCCCATCCTCATCTTGCATGGTTATCCTTGTTCTTGCTTACACTAATTATTTGCAAGACCTTTTCTTTCTCTAATTTGTCGAATATCCAACTTCAAGAGATTTTCTTCTCTAACTCCAAGCTCTCTAGGTTTGAATACTAACATTTGTTCTCAGACTTTCCTTTTTTTTTTCTCGTTATCTTTAATCTTCATCCTATTCTTCTTGCATTAATTATTCCTTTTCCCTAGTTGGGTCTCTCTTCTACTTGTGTTTTAAGCTTCCTATTGTTCTTATTTTTGCTTACATTTTAGTCTCCTGATAGACATTGTACCTCTACTCTTCTTTTGTTCATTCTTTTCGTTATTCCCCTCATTCCTTTGATTCTTCGTTTTCTTTCCTTTCAACTTCCCCTATTTTTTTTGTTCTTGTCATTCTCTTTCAGTTGTTTTCCCTTATTTTTTTCTAACCATTCTTTTAATTCCTTTTTCCTTCTTATCCTGACTCACCTTTTTTGTGCTCTCTCTTTCTTTTCTGTTTCCTTTATATTATTTTTTGTCATTTCCTCTTCTTGCTTACATAGCCCATTTTATGCCCTATTTTCCAGTCTCTTCCCTTGTTTTGTTATGTCTTCCTTTAGTTCTAATTCTTTTACCTTCTTTGTTAATGTATATGGACCTTCTCCCGACTTTTGCCACATCCTCTTGGAAGGGTTACTATGTTTTTTCTGTTAGGCCTGTCTCTTGGCCTTGTCCTATTTTTGTCCATCCCACTTCATTTCTACTATTTTTATTTGAAACTTTATTTCTTGTTACTTCTTCCCTCCCATTCAACTTTGATATTGAATTTGAATTTGTAACGATCACTTCTTTGTCTCCTTCCCTATTTTCTTTGTTTTGGTTCACTTCTTGATTTGTTATGAGATGTTCTCTTCTATTTATACCTCTTCGATTGAATTAGAAATGGACTCCATCGATTCATCATCACCATCCAGCACTGGTGTCCTGAGGATATGTTAATCTAGCATGGAGTCAAATACATCTTCATCTGACAAATCCTCTACCAAGTTTGGACACACATGGAATATAGTCTTTGTCATTTTCTCTTCATTCATTCTTATATAGAAGATAATTCCAATAATCTTCACTTTCAGGACCTTTGCTATGAGCTCTAGTTATTGAGTCATTACTAAAATTCTGGCAACATCCATCATTTTCTTACTTGTTGTACACCTATTGACTGTGACGAATGTTCCATATATCACTGTAATTAGTCTGAAACAGTATTCAGGTCATGCTTGTAGTGGTACTCCTTGAACCTGTAACCATGTACATCTTTCTATTCCCACCTCTGACTATGATCAGGCCCTGATTATGTCGAACCACGTGCTCAGCCATTCTACTACATTTTTAATCCACTCTTTTGTTTCTTTCTCTACTTCCCCCTTTAATATCATCTTCTTGCCTCCCATAGGTATCACTTTTATGACGAATACTCCTTCCATATAAAATTTTTCTTGTAAATTTTCTATCACTTGAACATCATCTACATTGCCCATATAGCATTTTTCCAGCCACTCATACTCCTTCTCCATATTGTATTCTATGCCCATCCATACTTCTTCTGATCTTCCTACTTTTGTGTGTTTATGTCAAATACCTTTACTTGGTTATCTTCTTTATCATATTTGACTGCATCCACATAACTCTTCTTTCGTGAAGTGGTGTTTTGTCTTTTCTTCCTTTTCTGTACGTCTCACTCTTATTGTTATCATATAGATCATATCTTAATCTATTTACCCTGAGTTGCTAGGGCCTTATCCATGTCCTACTCAGGTATTCTTCCACTCTCTACCACTCCCTAACTTCCATATATCTCATAAAACCAATTTTTTTTTTCATGTGATCCTTTCTCCATAGTATGTAAATTTGTAGTACCTGTCCATATTTGAGAAATTCCTCCCACATTTGTGGGATTCCTTAGTCATCTAGAAAATTTATGAAATAGAACGTGATTGTGTTTTTTAATGTTCCTCTATCATATTTTTAAAATTTTCCTTATTTATTTTACCTCTATTTCGTCCTCTCTCACCTTCTCACACCACCCGATCATCTTACTTTTTACTTTTTCAAAACAATATATACTAAATTATTTACTATTTATTTAAAATATATTATAATTGTTCTATTAGAAATGGCCTAATATATTGAAATTTTTTTTATAAAAAATTGACTATAAAATCCATCACCTTAGATGTAAGCATATTTTAGCATATGAAAATATCACATTAGAATTTTATTATACAGAATCAATTAAAACATATTTCTTCCATTTCATGAAAATTTTAAATCTCATTTTCAAAAGGCAATGGACAATAACCTTAATATAAAAAAATATATGTTATATTTTAAAATTATTTAAATTAAAAGTTTAAAATATGCTAAATAAATTTTAAAAATAGAATACTTCTTTAAGTGTGATTTATCCTTAATATAAAAGGTATGGGTACTCTATCAAATTTTGAGTATCATAAAAAATATATTTTTGAACTAAATTATTTGAATTAAAATTATACCATTTATATATATATATATATATATATATATATATATATAAACAATAATTATGTTTATTTATATAAAAAAATTGATAATAAATTTTTTTATGATAAATAATAAATTTACATTTAGATATTAAAATTTTTAAACTGATAAAATCTAAATATTTAATATTTAGTATTTATTTTTATCTTTAATTATATGAACAAAGTTCAATGTCTTTTGATTTTTTTAATGATTATTATAATTAATTAAAATATTTTTTAAAGGTTAAATTAACATTAAGATATTAAAAATTTGTATAAATTTATTAGCTAAAATGAAATATTAAGTTGGATTTGTTTTACTATCTAATTTGCTTTAAATATGAATGAAATCTTAGTATTTTTTAAAGAATTGATCAAAATTTCGTTAGAAATTCCAGATGACATAGATATACAATCTGAAAATTAAAATTTTGTAATGTATTATGATTTATAGATTGAGAATAAAACAAGTAAGGATAATTGATAAAAATTTAAATTCTAGCAAAATTTATGATTAGATTTAACAATATAATAATAAACATTAACTTAAATTTAAAAAATTAAAAATAAAGAACTAATTTAAATAAATAAAAGGTTTAAAAAAGAATTAAAATCTAAAATGAAATTGACGGCTAAAAATATAATTTTATATTTTTTTAAAATTATTCATGCCCATAATATTTACATTTAGGGTCTAATATTGCTAAACATGTAAATGTAAAGGAAGATCAAATGTTAAAATATTTTTTTTATAAAATATAACTTTATCGTTATTCAATACATATATTTTTTAAATTCTTAAATTATAAATTATTTTAAAATTTATTTTATTTTAATATGTTTTTCTCAAATGTAAATTTTGAGTATCTCAAAATTTTTGTATATATTAGTTTTATTTTTCTCAAATATCAATTACATTTAATTTTAAAATAAATTTTTATTTCTATTTTTTTCCTTTTCATCTTTTAACTTTAAATAAATATCGTTGTTACTATTTTATTTGAATTGATTATATTCATAATTTAAATATTTTTATTTACACTTTTAGTTTTATTTAAATAAAAATATGTAGATTTATAAAAAAAAATACTTATTCATTAAGGGTTTAGATTTAATAATTTTATGTTAAAAATGTTTGGCTTTGATTAAATGTCAGTTATTAGTTCTAGTTTAATAATAAAAAATTTCACCATTTTTATTTTTTTGAAATTATCTTAAACACAAAAAAATTGAACTATAAAACTTAAAATTAATAGGCGAAATTTACTTAAAGTTAATAAGCTTTTCTATCAGAAAGTTATCAAATTTAAATCTCTTGGTTAAACTTTATGTCCAAAGAAGTCAAAGTAATACCCTCTTTATTCAATTTTATAATTTTAAATTGTTTCTCTGTTGTACATAATTTACAGTGCTTAAGATTTTATATTAATCATTAAACTTAATCCTAATCATAAACTAATTCATTTCACAACTGACACAATCTATTAAAGTAATAATACTTTAAATAAAATTTAAATTATATATATATTTAAAAAAACTCAAATAATTTTAGGAGTAATTTATTTTGTATTATTTTACTTAATATTTTTTAAAAATAATTTAATTTTATTAATTTATTTTTTAAATTAATAAATTTTATGGTATAAAAATTTATAAAATTTTAAAAAATTAATACTTTATTATATATTTTTAATAAATAATATATTTTCTTAATATATATTAATTTAAATATAAATTTTTAAATATTATAAAATTTATTAATTTAAAAATTAAATTCATAAAATTTAATGATTTAAAAATATTACAAAATTTCGAATTTTTTAACCTAAATTATTTTAGAATTAATTTGATTATTTTCTTTAAAAAACAATCTTATCGTATTTTTTTAAGAAAAATTTCCTGAAGTGAATAGATAAAAGATAGTCCAAAAAGGTCACCTTTGCCTAGTAAGTAGCTCCAACTGGTAGACCTTGACAGCGAGGCAGAGTGTTGGTAGGTAGGTAGGGGAAGAAGAGATCGAAATCGAAGCGGAACGAAAGGAACAGAAGAAGAAGAAGAAGAATGAGAGGAGCAACACTTTCATTACCAAACCACTGTTTCCAATCCCCAACACACTCAAACACAAACAGATTCCTCACCATTCCCCCAATCCAATTCCTCTCATTCCGCCAACAACACCGCAACCTCCCATTCCTCTGTTTCTCTTCCAACCAATCCTCATCGCCGCCGCTCGTGGTCGTAGGATCCGCTAACGCCGACATCTACGTCGAGATCGACCGCCTTCCGCGCGAGGGCGAGACTCTCACCGCCAGGTCCGGCCAGACCCTCACCGGCGGCAAGGGCGCCAACCAGGCCACCTGTTCAGCCAAACTCTCCTACCCGACCTACTTCATAGGACAGGTCGGGGATGATGCATATGGGAACCTCCTCGTTGAGGCTCTCCGCAACGGTGGGGTTTGCATTGATAACCTTACCGTGGTTGCATCTACGCCTACGGGTCACGCCGTTGTCATGCTCCAATCTAACGGTCAGAACTCGATAATTGTCATTGGAGGTGCCAACATGAGCGGTTGGCCCAGTGTCCTGCCACGTCAGCATTTGGACCTCGTGGCTCGAGCCGGCATCGTTTTGTTGCAGAGGGAGATCCCTGAGCCTATAAACCTTCAAGTCGCAAAGGTTTTTCCTCACTTTCAATATATTCAATAGCTTCCATAAATTTTATTTTCTAAAATTTTGAAAACCGTTTTCGTTGATATTAACCTTGACATTGGATATAGAATTTTAGAATTTTAGGGATTTGTGAATAAAGAATGTGTGATCACTTAAAAAAGAGTGAAATAAGAGAACAATAAAAAAGAGTAATCAAGAAGAAACTGACATGTAAGAGGATTTTAGAAATTCTCTCCAAATAGAAGTCATTGGAAATTTTTCCTGTTTGATAAAAAAAAAAAATTTATTGCCGGCACTGAATTAAATAGGAATTAGAACTTAATTTTACAAAATCAGAGAGTAACGAAATGTTTTCAAATTTCAAGGCTATAGTGCAAGATTTATACAATCTCAATCACTAATATGAAAGTTTATACGTTGTTTTTACTTCTATGTATTTTAAAAGGCTGCAAGGAGTGCTGGTGTTACGGTAATTTTGGATGCTGGGGGCATGAATACACCAATTCCACAGGAATTACTGAATTTTGTTGATATTCTGAGTCCGAATGAATCTGAACTTGGTCGCCTTACAGGAATGCCAACTGAAAGTTTTGATGAGATTGCAGAGGCGGCTGCGAAATGCCATAAGTTGGTGAGTTCAAGCAGTGCCTTAACCTTAGGGATCGTGATGAAATAATGCTTTGCTCATTTTGCTACTTGAATGCCATATTCGTTGCTTAAGGATATCTTACAAAGAACCTACAATTTTTCAAATTGAATATTTGAAAATCTGATGTAACTTTGGGATTTTCTGTTACCAATAATCGTTCCTTATTGTAGCATGTACATCCTGTGTATGTGTTGCTTCATAGATGGCATCAATAGTGTCACTTCCAAAAGAAATGACCGTCATATGGATATTCATTAGAGATCATTTTGCAGAACTGTCACAAATTCTGATACCACTGGTCTTGGTGCCTTTATTTGATGGCATTATCTCCTGAACAGGGTTCTGGACTTTTACTCCTTCCTGTTGAGGGGAACAGAACTGTTTAATCCACTTGGCATTTATGACCTGTCTTGGAAAAAGAAAGGGGAGGGGGTTGCAATTTTTATTTAATTTTTTTTTTCCTTAAATCCAATTAAATGAGGAAGAAAGGTCATTTAAATGACCCAAAAACTATTGAATTTGCTATTTATTCAACTTCCTCTTCGCTGTCTCTCCGACTGTCCAGTAAATTCGAAGTTGTCTCAGAATTTATCTTTCTTCAAATGTCTTGGTTGATTGCTGAAGGCTGATAGAATGATGCTTTTGTCACTGTGACCATTACCGTAGTCTCGGTGGTTCTAATTCTAATGTGTTTATCTTCCTTAAATATCTGAAATCTCAGGGAGTTAAGCAAGTTCTTGTGAAACTTGGGGAGAAAGGATCAGCCCTTTTTGTAGAAGGAGATGAACCAATTCAGCAACCTGCCATATTTGCTAAAACAGTCGTTGATACAACTGGAGCCGGTGATACTTTTACTGCTGCTTTTGCTGTGGCCTTTGTTGAGGGCAAGTCCAGAAAGGAATGTCTCAGATTTGCCGGTATGTCTGGCTGAATGCTTTTTTTTTTCTTTTTGGAATTTTCTCTTTGGTGGAAAAATGAGCCTAACTATCATGTTCTGCAACAGCTGCTGCTGCTTCTCTCTGTGTTCAAGTGAAGGGAGCCCTTCCCAGCATGCCTGATAGGAAATCTGTTCTGGATCTTCTTGATTGTCGATGAGAATACTTGCAAAAGGTCAGTTTTTGCTGAAATACGTTTTCCTTTGTTTTATTCTTTGGATTTAGTATTTTGTTCTTGTTTAGTGAAGAAAAACCGTACTTTAACTTCTAGAGAAAATGCCTGTATCAGTATCTGTATATGCTATTGTACTGTTGCTTTCCTTGTTATTGAGAATCTATTTTCTAATGTTCCTGACGATAAATAAATGGTTGGTGTCATTCCATTTTCCTGCAACATTCTCAATGCCATAACTATTATTAATTTTCCTTAGAATTTGAATCCTCTCATGTAACATAATATGGTCATGTTGGAGAGAGAAAGACACATTTTTTTTTGAAGGAGGACCTTCCATGATTTGTTGTAGGATCTGCTAATTAAATTTGAGAGATGTGCCTTTTTCTCTTTAACAGAGACACAAAATGAGCAGTTGGTACTTAAATAGGAAACTCCTGTTAGTTCACTTTCCTATTATTAATTGTTTCAAATAACATACAAATTAGTGAGATTTTGAAATAACTGATTTCAGTGGCTGATAATAATCCGACTTTTGGTTGTCAGAAGTCCCAATTTGGACCATCAGGTACAGAATAACTGTAAACAGAAGGAAAGACCCTTGAAAAATGGCAGCAAGGAAAGCAAAACTCTTTCTGAAAGAGCATTTCTGCCGGATGGATTCTTCAGCTTAATAATTTGTTGTCATTGTAATAAGATTAGACCAGAAACTTACCTTTTGTTTGACAATGGAGATAAAATATGAGGAAAGAAAATCAAGAGTGAAAATGAGAAAAAGAGAAAAGGATGCGTTATGTGATGTTTTGTTTAAGAGAAAAAGAAAAGAAGAAAATAACTGTCAAGGGACTTCCTTACTGTTTGTTATTTGGAAGAATTGAAAATGCCCGAAGATGATAACCATTGTTCAATTGCACTATACGTTGATTTTAATTTGAAAAAAATATCGATTTCTTCTTCACCCTATGATGCATGATTCTGACAATAGCCGAAAGATCAGTTATATTGCATCATGTAAATTGATTATTCGAAAGCCTAGATAGCTGAAAGGAAACAGCAAAAGACAAGATTCCCTGGGAAACAACCTGAACATCTCTCTGGCGAAAGTCAAATCCATTTCTATTTGAAGGAGGGGGTGACAGTGGCCAAGAGGACTAACAAATTCGCAAGAGTACTCAAACTGGTTCTAATTTCCAGCCACTGCCACAATGCCACTCCCTCTAGAGAGAGAGATGGCAATAGAATCCTTTGTCATGATGACCAAACTACCAAAAGAGAATAAATCGGGCCGACATAATTTTTTTATGTATGCAACTGAATGTGGGATTTAATGAAATTGATATATATGCAACTGTTAATATTTAGTCAATGCCGATCTTTGATGTGTATCAAAGATAATTGAGATGATGAGATCACCAAAATGGACATTTAGTCAAGTGTTTTGTTTTTTAGGATGTAGAAAGCAATGAGGTTTGAATTCAAAAATTTATGTAAAATTATTTTAATTTTTAATGTTTAATCATTTCTCAATCTTAATGATTTATTTAGTCCAAGTGTTTAATTCATTTCAAGTTAAACTGAAAAATGACTTGAAGTGGGATAGATAAGCAAAGCATTTTTTTTTATAATTTTTCAACACTTTAAATTATTGCAAGTAATTATTTGTTTTTAGATATTTTGATTTTTATTAATTATTTGTAACGATTAAAATTGTCAAAAAATTTTAAAAAACAAAATAAATGTAGGTTAGAAAATTTTACAAAAGCGGAATGAATGCATTATGCATAAGGACGATAATCATTTCTGATAAGTTAATGACTATAATAATTATTTATGAGTTAATATTAACCGCTGAATGTTCAGAGATATCGGTATTAACCCCAGGAAAGAGTTTAGAGGATGGACCTATTGAATAAACAAATAGAGGAGATTGAAGTAATTTGCAATAAATCTACAGGAAACAAGGCACATTATATCCACAAGGTGTGAGCGTGTACTCCCAAATATGCTTGGCTTTTCTTTGGAAATCATCAGAATCTCGTCTTTCCCGATTCTAGCAATGTTCAAAATGAAGACAATGCACTTACTCTATCAGTGTAAATGATGCTTCCAATCAGACCATTAACTTAAACCTCAATTAGAATTTCTAATAGCCAAAGCATAATCGTTCTAAACACAAAGCTCATTCATTAACTTAGGTTGAGCATATGTTTCGACTCATATTTACAATATACACATTGAACCAGAAATAGTATCATTACATTAAATTAATATTATGTAATCGTGCCTTTTTTATTTTTATAAGTGGGTTTTAATATATTTTAAATATTTGGGTCTTTCACCTTGAGCCATAATTGCAAAGATTTCCATTGATAATCGCTTTACTATTATCCCAACCACCTAAAAGAACTATAAAAATCAATGATTATATGTCCAAAGTTAATCTTCATAAACATACCATAAATAAAGTTTTGCAAAATTATCTATGCCGTACACCTAGGGGATGGACCCCAACATTTCATGTCGGTGGGGCCTCCTTGGAGGTAAAGTTAAGTGAAATAGCACAAGCAAAGGAGGCATCCACATGTTAAACAACTTGTCTAATTGTTCTCACACTATTTGGAAACAACTTCTCCATTTTGTAGAAAATACGTTTATATACAGTTAATAATGGATGTGTCCCTTAAAGTTCAAAGTTTAATCATATGTATAGAAAAAAAAATTGTTAAAAAAGATAAAACTCATTTCAATAATTTTTATATCTAAAAAAATATTTAGCCCTCAACCAAAAATAATCTTGATATATGTGTTTTAAAGATGAAATTTAGTACTTGTTTGTGAACACTATATTGCTTTAGAAAATAAACACTAATTTTTTTGAAATTTTTTTAACAGAATTAATAAAAATAAATAATTATTTCTTCAAAATAAATTAAACCAAAAACCTACTTATACTCTTAAACTTTATGCAATGGCAATGTATGGTATATTCTTAAGTTTCCAATGACTGGTATGGTACTCTCACACCATGTGAATTTCTCCTTTTTGTATCCCTGCCTCAAGACATGTGTCTTCCTTTAAATTTCCATAAGCTTACAAAACCATGCTAACTAATCCTTTTTTCTCTAAACCTGCATGTCAACCTCTTTCATGAAACAAAAACTATGAAATATTCTTCGTGCTTTCTCATCATTCTTTTGGTATCCCATTTCTTACCATATTCAAGCTTGATCATGAGAACAATGATTCAGCAAGTGACAGAAGCAGCAACAGATCATCATCAAATGGTATGTATATAATATCTTTGATATGATCCATAATCAGTTAATCAGTACTACTAAGTCATTCTTATCATGTTTTCCTGTATCAGTCAAGAGAAGAAGCTGATAGGGATCATGTTCAAAGGAAAGCATTGCATGAAGTGCACTCAGGGCCTAATCCTATCAGTAATTCCATTCCACAGCAAAAGTTGAAGTCAGATATACAAAGAAATCATTAAGTCTTCCTTTGGATGTTAATTAATTTTCCCCCTTTTTTTAACAGTAAACACTCTTTTCCTTTCCCTTTCCCTTTTTTGTTCTTTGTTCTTTCTTTCCACTTCATCATATTTGTCATACATATTTTATAGACTAGCTTATTGAATCATACATGAAAAGTAGTTGCGCTATTGGTGATGCTAAATTCAGTCAGTTTGATGCATAAAAATAACAAATATAGCCATCTTCAGTTCAATTCTTCACTCTTTTCTTTCATTTGGATTGGTTACTGTTACCCCCCTCAATTTTTTTCTTTTCATATAATACCAATTTCCAATTTTCCATTCTCTGTATGTGAATTGATATCATAATCTGTGGAAGGAATTATGGCTGGTTAAGGAGAGTGCTCATGAAGTTAATAGAGATGTGAGTCATGCTATTCATTGAAGTTAGATTGATGTATCAAATTGGAAGGAGTTATGATTAATAAGATGGATTTAAAGGTTTATTGTTTGTCTGGACATAATCACACTAAATTACTATGGTTTCAGTTTATCTATTTAGTCAACCCCCCCCCCCCCAAGTAAGAAAGGTTTGGTTGTTAAATTTCTTTGGTTTGGAAGCCTATCTGCATAAATGTGCATTAAGTTGAACCTTTTCAGTGGATCTATGTACATTGATGAAATTAATTTTAAAATATGCTTTTTAAACTTATATATAACATTTTATCTCAAGAGTACACAAGAAAAGGAAGGAGAGTTAAAATTTCATGGATATCATTACTTTCAATACCTAAGCAGTCAAATTGAAACACTAGAGAGATATGTCCAATATGATATATATATTAATGATGTTCTTTGTAGCAACATATGAAGACATGATGGGTGATTTGATACATCCCAATCTTCATCTCTCCCTTGGCTCTATCCATTTTCACTAGTACTGAGATGTCACAGTAATTGATGATGAAATATTACCATCATGAATTTGTGAATATTTCAAACATAAGCTTTTGGGGGCAACATCTCCCACACAAATTTTATTTTACTTTTCCTTAATATCTTAAGTGTATTCTGTGTATATACCTGAGTATTGCCCTCATTTCTCCATTTCCTCCTCAATTCTCAATCATGTGAAGGCTATCTAGTTTGATAAAGTGATTGAATGGAGATCTCAGAAAAATAAATCGTTCTGAAATCAATAATGATTGATATATATATATATATATATATATATATATATATATATATATATATATATTAATATTCTATCATATTATATTATCTATTAATTTTTTGATCTCTTTTCTTTTTTTTTTAATTTCCTCCAAACAATTTTAAATAAAATCTGAAACAAAATAAAATTAATGGACAAGATAAGTACGTCCATTAGTTAATTAAAAAGTGATGTAACCTAGGAAAATGAAAAAGAAAACAAGAAAAAAAAAAGGAAGCAAAACCATGATTCTAGTCCTTATAATTGACCATCCTCACGTACCAAATTTGGCATCTTGCAGAGTTAAGGAAAAAAGACATCCATTCATTTTGAAGTCTTTTGAAATGTTAACTCACTAAAAGATTGTAATGGTCCAATAATCCGTCAAAAGTGAAAAAGGAGACCAAATAGGGTCACCATGAAAAGCATCATTGTACAATTTTTGAGCACAAAAAAATAAAGCTGATTATTCGGTTTTCGGCTGTTGCCTTTAGAAAAAAGAATAGGATAGTGCAGAGAGATTATATCTCAGTTGTTTGTATTGGCAAAAGGATTGTCATATAAGATTGAACGTGTGAGTGAGTGACAGATTGAATCATGCAGTACCACAACTAGTAATTGAGATAAGATCTGTATGACATAGCCAATGTTCATAATTCATGCCTCTTTTTTTTGTCAAGTTCACACTTTACACTGCAATTCAAGCTATTCCCCATTTTCCATTCAAGTTCCAACATATTCTACCGCTTCATTTAATATTAGACATTTTTTAAGCATTACTTATGATACTAAAAATCAAATATATAAAACATGATCATAAAAGACTTGTTTGGTCCTTTTTTATATATTAAGATTGATATGTTAACCTATAATCGTTTTATATATTCAAAGTTTCAATACTCATTTGATATGTATAGCATCTAGAGCAATTTTATATGTAAAGTGTTTGATATTTTTTAAAAGAAAAAGAACTAAATCAGGGTTTAGAATTTTGTAGACACCAGTTAAGCTTCACAGAATCACAGGTTGGAATATGTTTTCATTGTTTACTATTTGAAGTCAAAAGTTGTAAGGTGTAGTGCTGAAATAAGTTTTATCCCAATATTTACTTTTTGTTTTAAATAATTTTTAATCTTTATAAATGTTGAAAATTTTGTTAAGTGTTTGTCGTTAACTTCTTTATATTAAGTGTTGAGTTGAACATGTCATCTAATCAACAAATGAATAAGTTCATTTTTCAATTAAGCATGCGAGATCTATTTATTGAATATTCTTAATTTATTTCTATAAAAGTTGATAGTTTTGAAATTAATCTTAAAAATATGTTAGTATTAAATTCCTAACTTTTTAAATGTGTGTAAAAGTAGTTCATGTCTGTAACTCCCTTCTATCAGGTGTTGAGTTACTCTAAAAAAATATTGCAAGTTCCACTCTTAGATCTTATGTATCCTTCACCTATATAGTAGAAAGTGCCAAAATTACAAGGACGTAAGATCAAATCTTACAATGAATGTTATGGGTGGACATACTTGAAGGACAATGTGTGCAAGTAAAGTGGACCAAGTGTTGATCATTAATGTTGTATTTTGCTTTTATTTTAGAACATTGAATAATCTAGGGTTAGGAATATTAAAATGGGTGGGGACCAAAAAGGTTGTAGGTGTTGAAGCTTCCAAGGTGTATAGTATGTTTGTTTGGTGATTTGAACTAATATTTTTTTATAAGATAATATTTAATGGCATTAAGTTGGATCATCTACATCAAAAAAGAAATTGGAAAGTATTTTAAAACCTCCTATTAGATGAGTTTTAATTGCTTTCTTAAATTTCGCATTGCAAGTGATGATATAACTAAAAAACAGTTCATAACTCCTTTCTAAGTGATGTTTAAAAACCGATTTTATGTCATTATTTTTAAAAGGTTAATTTTAAATATTTTTTTATTAATTAATTACTCATAATCTTATTTAAATACGAGATATACTCTAATCAATTCATAGCAAATAACAATATTACAGTGATTTTTCACTCACATGTCAATGATCAAAATTACAAAAAATATATACCACTCACTTAAAAACTTGCTCTTCAATATTGTTTATCTTGATAAATTTTCAAATTCAAATATATTTGCTTATTCAAGATGGAAAACTCTAATTTACAAATGAAAAAATATTACTCATGATTCTGAGAATCACAAATTCAATCTTTGCAAACTATACTAACCTTTGTTAGCAAAGAATCACTTGCAATTAAAGTTTTAGAATAAATAACATAAAAAAAGTACCTATAATTAGTTGAGCATACGAACTTAACAAGCTTCCCACAAGCATAGTAATATAAATGAAGTAACATTTTAAAAAATATATATATATTTTTATAAATTAAATATCATCTTAATTTTTTCTTATTTTCATTAATTTCTATATAAAATTTTAAAAATAAAAAATAAAATAAAATAAAAATAAGGTAACATTTTTACAAAAAAGAAATAAAAAGAAAATATTTTTCCTAATCAAATAATCATAAACTTTTCATACAAAATATCTTAACTATTTGAATATTGATATTATTTTTATCTCTTATATGCTTTTATTTATTTAAAAAATTTTAAATTAAAAAATTGCATATAATGCGTAGGAAAATTGCTACTTTTGTCTTTAGTTGAAACTCATCAATAAATGTCCCTAAATTTCTATGCTTTTTTTTGTTTTCTAACAATTAATTTTTTAAAATTATTTATTAATAATTTAAAATATCATAATAATTTTTTTTAATTTATCCTATTTTACTATTTCCTTTTCCAATTTTTGAACATACAAAATAAAATAAAATTATTGTCATTATCAGGTAAAAAGTTTAAACAAACCATATTTGTGTTTGGTTTTTAATTTATTTAATTTAGTTTAATTTAATCTTGAAGGACTAAATTTAAAACAGAAAATAAATTAAGGACCAAAGTACCTTTTTTCATAAAATTAGTGTGTATTTGAAGGGTTTCCATGTGCTAACTTCTATGAGTATACGGTATCTCTTGTGAGCATATGATACAAGAGTATAATGCTGCGCGTAAAATGTTAATTGTCAATATGTATATTGACATATATTTCACGAAACTACTGTATATATACTTAGGTTAGCTGGTAACAAAACTTTAAATGGATTCCAAATTAGAAAACCTAATTGCCACCATTGTTGTTTATGTAGCCAAATAAAAATGATAAAAATAATTATTAAACACAACTGCAGTAAATTCATCCATTACTTTTAAATTTTCTATTAAATAATTGATTACAACTTTAATAATTAATTATTCTCACACATAATTAATTATGTATTTCGATAATAGATTACAACTTTATTTTAGATAACTACATTTATAACTAAATTATTAATTTTTTTTTACTGTTAACTATAATTTTTTGACTTAATCAATTACCAACTTGGTAATCAATTGCCGAAGAAAAATTTTGGGATACATGAATGGATTTAATGTGTATATATTTGAGTATCGTTGTTGTAAAAATTGCCAGGGAAAGTCGGTGAAGATTTTATCTTTAAAAGTTTGTCAACATGTTTTTGTCCAATAGGCCCAAACAGCACCGCATCAATAGGACAAAAACAGAAGTAAACCAAGGCACCTTGCAGAGATTTGTTTCAAAGATTTGCAAAGTCATTGACCAAAAAAACAAATAGAAAGAGGAAAAATTTGTGAAGTCATTCTTGAGAAAGTGAAATTGAGAATGTAGCATTTTTATATATATGTATGTTACAACTTCTGAAAAAATATTCCTCGGTACTATTGATTCTCAAGAAAGTGACATATTCATGTTCTTGGTTTATTTTTAATGTCATAGTGAGGTAGTTATCATATTAACCTGATAAATTCTAGTAATTTTTATTCCACCTCTAACATTTTAGTATTATTTGAATTCTAAAAAAATTATCCTATAGATATTAAATACTTATCAAACATAGTTTAAATTCTTTCCACAAACGGCATTGTAGGTAATAATATTTTTGAGAATTCTAAATTTATACTAAATAGATGTAAGTTATTATTTATATATATAAAAAAATTGAAACTTATATTTTTCGAGAATCATTATATGATTTTGAGATGTGAATTTATTCTACAGTCCCTTCTTACCTAAACCCCACGTATGAAATGATCCGTTGTAGTGTTGCTATCTTAGAAGATATATAAAGGTTGATGTGAACAGCGAAGCATGCTCTGCTTACCATACATTATAATAAAACAAAATAAAGTGGTCCATCAAATCATTATATATGATGAGAACTTATAAGTTCTACGTCAATAGAAAATATAGAGCTATGCATAGGATGACCGGTTGTGGTTTCCCCAACTTTGACATACCAATAGCCCCCAGCAGATCATGAAAATGAAAGATTCGACCTTTTCAATGGCCCATTGAATTTTGTAGTTATTGATGGTTCATTAAAATGATATGTTAGAATATTTTTTTTCATTTTTGTTGTATTTAACATAAGAGGTAACTCGAGATGTTTTTATACTTTAATCTTTATCTCTTTTATAATGTGATTTTCGTTAGAAATTGTTAAAATAAAATATTATTAATTAAAATTGTTAAAATATAATATAATATTATTAACAGTAACTAAATAGAAGAAAAGAGGAATTTTAAAGAAAAAATAAAAATAAGATATATTAATTTTTTAAATTATTTATGTAAAATTTTGCATAATTAAATTGAAGATGATTTAGGTTAATATTATTAAGATAGAAATACATAATTTATTTAATTTTTTTTAATTTTTTTTTAGTGATATTATTTTTTTGTAGTCGTCGTCTGTGGTTAGAAAATGAAAAATTTTTTAATCAACTTTTATATTAATGGTCATTTTGATATTGAGAAAAAGACAATTTCTGTTGTAGGTTTATTATGAAACTCATAACCACATATAAGAAATAAAGTATAAGGGGAATAAGATATTTTAATTAAAGTAAAATTGAACTAAAAATAGTGTATTATATTACAATTTAATATATTAAACATAAAATTTTTTCAGTAATCACAAAGGATTATCATAAATTCCATCTTAGCATACATTATGTGCATAAGTATATTTCATCATCTTTACCACTCATTCACATCCATAAACTCGATATCGAAACACACAAATCTTACTATCTTATATACCAATTTAATTCAAGATCCAAACAAACCACATATAAGTTCTTTTATATTTGTAAAGAACTATCATAAAAACATCTATCATATATAATGTTTGAATATGTTTACTCCATCATCCTCTTCAAACCTTTTTATGATAACAGATTTAGGATTAGGTTAAGATGTACTGTGTATCATACCATAATAATCTTCACTAATTTAGAGTTAGTCATCCTTAGAGGATACCTATGCATGTAGGTCCAAAACATCATCATCACTTATTAGAACAATAAGGGGTACCAAGATCCAATTTTCACAATAACAGTATGTCATCGGCAACGCTTACTACAGTAACAATGTGCACTCAAATCATTATCATCATAATCATCATCATTTCACAAAATATAAAATTGTTGAACTGGTAATAATAATCATCAGGATCTTATCGAGGTGGCTAAGTTTGATCAGAGCAGTCTCGACTATAAAGAGCAACTCCAAGTCATTAGAAAGACTTAAACCTAGCCTACGTACCCTCTAAGCTTATAAATTCCTATTTATCATGAACTATAATCTATTTTCATGTGAATCGACCTTCAAATTTTCTATCTCTCTTTCAATGAAGAGCTTGCAGATTATCCTCATATTGATGATTTACAAAAATAATCTTTTTATGAATATCATGCATGATCGATAAGTCATTCATTTGCTTTAATCATCATTCATCACCCTTAACTAAAGGCCTCTCCTTGTTCTTAAAACTAGGATCTCATTATCTTTTTCCACTTATCATGTAAGTAATTATCTTAACAACTTTAGATTTTAAATATACAATCTCCTTCCACTAAAAGAAATTTCCATCTTCCACCTGTTAAATCATTTTATCTGACATCAATATACATTGTCAGTGTTTGAACTTCTAATCCATTTAACACAGACACACAACATCCATTCATCAATTTTATTCACCTAACTATAACACACAATGCTAGAGTTTTAAGGCTTCTAGTCCATTTGATAAAATCTTAGACATAATTTTTAATCATCAAACGAGTGATGTGCTCATACTCAAATCAAACTTATACGTGATATTGCATTGATGTATAGGTTTTCCACACAATTGTATATTCCTATTCTTGCATGCCTGCATCCATTTGTTATAAAAGTATAATCTTCGATCTTCAAATAAGTTGTATGCATTTGCTCGACATCTTGCATGATTGTATCATCGTAATGTTGTATGGTCAGGCAGATTCAATGTACAATTATATTCTTCATATTTTGCACACTTGTGTCAATCTTCGATAAACTGGTGGTGATCTCTAACACATTCGAGGTTTTCTTCATCTTAATTATCTTTGTCTCATTCCTTTAGCAAGGTTTTGCTTAAGGTGTGCGTGATCATGTTACTCTATTTAGCAAAGTTCTGTTCATTCTCTGACCAGGGTTATGCTCACTCACTGAGTAGGACCAAAGTCGTTCTTTTAGCAGAGCTTTGCTTATTCACTAAGCAGGGCCTTGCTAGGTCATATTTTTTTTATTGGCATGATCATGCTAACTATGAGCATAAACATACTAAATTTCTAAACCTAAACATTTATATCAATTTATACTTAGCATGATTGTACTAACTATAAGCACAACCATGCTAAATTTCTAAACCTAGAAATTTATACGATTTGGCTTTTGGCACGACCATGTTAACTTTAAATAGGACCATGCTTTATAGCATAGAAGCAAAATAATAGAATTTAGGGGTATCTTAAATACCCCTATTAACTACTAAAATCAACACAAATATTAAAATTATACTTCAAATTAAATTTTTAACATCATTATTGCGTAAATACTAATTGTATAATAATTAAATAAATTTTATCCTAGAGCTAAGGGAGCTCTAGAACTACTCTTAATTCTAGTTAAGTCTCTTCTTCTTACTTGAAATTAAAGGTTGATGAATGTGAAAAGTGATGATTCCAGTTTAAAATTTTTCAAAGGAAATTTAGTTATATGCTTCCATGTTAATTAGCTTCATCATCATGCTAATTAATGAAGATGTTGTAGTGAAGTTGTTGAAGAAGGAGAGGAAAGCTTCCGTTCTTAACAGGAAAATTATTTTTAAAAAATGGCATTGAAAGCAATTGAAGATGAAATAAAATGTCTAATTTGACATTTGTTGAATCCAATATACAATAAGTTATGCACGTGGAATGGTGGAAATGTGATTTGTAAACGTTTTTGGCAAAAAAATTTCATAGTTGTTGTAAGAGGAAGAGAGAGCAAGGATGAGAGGGTCAAGAGAGAAGGATAGAAAGAAAGAAAGGGAGGGAGAATGTGTGCAAAATATTAGTGTTTATTGAAATAAAACATCATTAAATAAGTCTTATATCATATAGAATTATAGAAAAAAAAAAGGAGATTATATTAAAAAATTTGGATATCTTCTTATATGTTGAGATGTGTGATAACATTATTCTCAAAGATCTGTATGTTTATTTGTGATCCCTATATTCAACAACTACTTTTGCAACAAACAGGAAATAGAACTAGTCAACTAGAAATGCAAAGATATTTTTTTTTATTTATATAAGAGTAAGACTTTTTAAAATTTTAATTTCAATAAATATAATTAAATATTATTTAAAACATTTAATTAAATCAAATTTAATTTTAAATTTAAATAAAAATTAAATATACATTTAAAATTATTATTTAATCAAATTTAATGTATGTAGTCATATTTAAAAGAAATTAAAATTAAAGTTAACAATAAAAGAATGATAATAAAATTTATAATTAAAAATTTAATTATTATAATATAAATAAATAATCAATAACTTATAATTATATTTTAAATAATAATTAATTTTAAATTTTAAAATCTTTTAAAATATTCATTTTTCACAGCAAATTAACCGTGTATATTGATTTAAGTGATTTGTTTCAAGCTAAACCATTTAAAGTAATTTAAACTTTTATTTCACTTTGTTTTTATATATTTTTTCCTCAAAATATTTAAGAGACAAAAGTCTTTATGTAGCAAAAAATTTTCATTTAATGTTATTCTTCAATTGTTGTTAAATACTATCATGATTTTTTTTTCCTATTTAAAAGTTTGAAAATATATATTCAAAATAAAAAAAATATATGAAATTGAGTTATTATTTTAAAAAAAATATTAAAATTATGCTTTTCATAAAATAATATTTATTATTATTAGAAATCCTTGAGTAGTTTGTAAAAAGCCTACAAACTCTTGTTTAATTGTTATAAATAATCTTTTTAAAAATAATTTTGAAATATAAATATTTTAGTGAAAATATAAAAAAAAAATCCTAATTCACCTATAATCTTAAATTACATTTTGTCATTGATAATCTAACAAGATTTTATTATCTTTTTAAAAGTAATTATAGATTTCTTGAATTTGTGTTCGAATCTAATTATTATTTCTCTATCTCTTCAAGCTTATAAAATAATTTCAAATTTTTTAACTTGGCCTCTTCAAGCTGTATATTATCAAAAAATAAATTTTAATTTTTAATAAATTAATATTATGTATCTAATAATTGATAACTTAATCACTTTTAAAAAAATAAATATTATAAAGAATAAAAGAATGAGGAAATAAATGAAATTTTTTATATTTTTTTTTATTAAATCTTTATTTTTTAAAAATACTTTTATTTAAAAAAAAAACATTAAAATTAGGTTATGAGGGTTATTAAGTTTTCCATACATACACTGTTATTGAAACTTTCTAATGTTTTTGTTTTATAAAGCATGGGAATACTTTTAAGTATGCCAAGGTAGTTTGTAGTATGTGTACGTATCTTTCTCATTATAAGGATACATTTTGTTTACTTTTTTTTAACATGTATTTATCAAACATATTTCGAACATTCAAATTCTAATATTTAATTATCTTTGGATGCATCAAAAATCCCGGAACATTCAAAGTGGTTTCGTCTTAAATACATGCTTCAATCATCTACAAAGAGTATATCACTTTTATAGATGTTTTTTAACCGTTTTTTAAATATTATTTGTCTTTGTAAACATTTTTCAACAATGTATGAATTTTTTCTTTTTTAAACATTCTTCAACACTCATTGAAATGTGTTTTTTTCTTTCTAAAACATGTTTTGGAGGATTGTTCTACATTTACTTAACATACATATTAGTATAATATTTGAAATGTGTTTTTTCTTTCTAAAACATGTTTTGGAGGATTGTTCTACATTTACTTAACATACATATTAGTATAATATAATTTAATATAGGAGAATTACACTAAGATTTCCTAAGATTTATTAAAAAAGTATTCATTCCTTTCCATTTTTTATCATACATAAATCTTCCATAATTTATATAAAAATATAACACTTTACACTTTTTTTTATGATATTATATGTATAAAGAAGAATTTATATAAAAATATAATATTGTACACTTTTTTTTATGATATTATATACATAATGAAGGTTAAAGTAACGTAAAAGAAACAAAAAAATTTTGGATGTTATTCGATGAATCTTAAAAAAGATCAATGTAATTTATTTATAATAATTATTAATAACCAAAATCAAAATTTTAAGATACTAAAAATCTTCAATGTTTCTCAACTTCTAGATTCTAACTAAATTTTTTCATGTTAAATTTTGTATTGTGATGGTGTGTTTTGCCTTTTTTTTTTCTTTAGTTGAAGAAAGTTTTCAAGAAAATCATTGTATTTTACCAATGATATTAACCTTTAGTTTGATAAAATATTAGATAATATTTTTGTAAATAAAAGTAAAAAATATTTTTTAAAATCAAATGCTAACTCAAGTTGTTATAATTGCAAAATTGTCAAATCTTCTACGTAAGAGAAGAACTATTCTTTGTCATTTACAAATTTTTAATTGCTTGAAAGAAATGTAATATTGTGAGAATGATGTTTTGGAAAGGTTCTAGTTAAGAAAAGCCACCTTTCTTCTCTAGAATCTATTTAGTGTATTATTTACTATCTACATATGGCTACAATGACATATTTCTCAACTACCCTAAAGTTTGACATAGAAAATTCGATGGAATTTGATCCATTTTAACTTATATTAAATACAAGTCAAGGATGTATTAATACAATTAAGATTACATATGATGCTGAAGAAAAATTGTCTAAGTGTAACAATATAAAAAAAATGTTCTATGTAAGATGTTAGCAATTTCACTCTTATTCTTGGGGATGATAATATTCTCTAAACGATGAAAAGTGTATATTATAATTTTACCATTTTGCTATAAAAAGAATAACCTGTTGCTAACAAAGCCTCAACAGTACTCAGACATGGGTTACGTTAAAACAATGTGTATAATAAGATATTGGTTACGTTAAAAAACAATGTGTGTAATAAGTCTATGTCAATAATATCTAAAAAACTTCGAAGAAACCCACATGAAAGTCATAAATTTTTCAATATAATTTTTACATGTTCTTAGTAATTTTTTTTTTAAATTGTTTAAATTTCAAGTAAAATAACTCTTTAGAATTAAGTTTAATAATTCTTTTAAACTGTAATTATTAGTGTAGACAATAAATATAAAAAATATGATACAAGAAAAAATTGTTAAAATTTATTAAAATAAGATATTTTAAAATAAATTTCACATCATCTAGATTATATAAAAATAAAAAAGCTAAAACTATATATTAACCCAAATCCTTTATTTCAAGTTACATCACTACAAACAATTTAAGCCTATATTCATTGTCCAAATGTTATGAAATATACACCGAATATTTTCTTTGGAGAGCATGATTGTATTAGGTTATGGGAGGTTTGAGCAAAAAGTTTTTATAATGTGAAAATTTTTATATAGTATTACTTTTGGTTCTAGTTAGATAACAACCATAGTTTTTTCTCTCTAAAGTATTTTATGTTAATTAGTATGTTGTAATTGTATTTTTTTATTTTTCAATTTAAAAAAGTTTTTGGAAAAAATTTGACATTTTTTCAGCATGAAAAATAAAAATAAAAAATATTAATAATAAAATCTATTATAATTAACTTTCAAACATATATTCGATATAAAATTTTCATTTCATTAGGGGTTGTTTAACAATTTTTGAAACTATCATCTGATTATGAGATAGGTAGGTTACCGAAACAAATCTAAAGCACATGTTTATTTTATTATTAAAATTATTAATTTTGAATCAACTATCATTCGCCACAAAATCCAGTAAAACATTGAATAAAAATACCATATAAAACCTATTGATGGAGGTTTTCTAAATTATCCTGTAAAATAAATAAATTCAATTTAAATAAATTAACAAATATTTATTGATAATAAATTAAATAAAAAAAATTAATTTCTAATATAATTTTTATATTTCATTGACCTACTTAAAATAAAATTATTTATTTTATAAAATGACTTAAAAACCTCCATATTGATTGTTGAAAATTTGAAAGGTTAACAAAAGGGATAGTGAGTTATTTCTCAGCAAACAAGGAAACAGAAAGAGAATGTAGAGGATAATTTTATTTTCAAAACCTTCCTATTTGTCTCACCTGTGGAATTACATCCTAAACTTAGTTCCACACTAATAATATTCCCAAACTTCACTTTCTTCTATCAATTTTTTTCTTCTTTTGTTTATTTATTGGAAGAGGATATAAAATTCAGTGATATACTTACTTAGATATACTCTTTATTTTGGTATATTTTTTTGTTCTCACCGTGATAATGACAAGCATATGATATATGAGACTAATACACATGGTCCCATAAATGCAATGATTTAATAAGGTTTAACTAGAACTCAATTAATGTTGTTGTAATGTATCAAAGTTTCTCTAACCGATAAGGACTTATATATATATATATATATATATATATATATATATATATATATATATATATATATATATATATATATATATATATATATATATATATATATATATATATATATATATTCTCTTTCTTATACCCTTTAATTCATACCGAACCAACATACATGGTAATCTCTTTGAATTTTTGAATTATTCAGCGCTCGTTTCGTTTACTTTTTTCTTCCCTTGAAAATCATTTTTAAAAAGAAAAATTATTTCATCCCAATAAAATAATTCAAATATATTATCTAGTACGTGCAACTAACAGAATATAAATTTAACTTATTCAAACGTTTTGAATTTAAAATTTAAATATATAATTATATTAAAATTTTGAAAAAAAAATATTATCCATAATACTCTTATCTAATTTTAAATAGAATTAACTTCATGTAGTTAATTTTGTTATGAATTGGTAGGGTATTTGTGGTTGAGTCTGGATGAGTTTTTAGGACAAAAGCCATCCCATCCAAATATAAAAATATATTGCGCTTTTATTTGAATAAAATTTTAAATCTAATTTAATTAAAAACGATCTGGATGGAATTAGATAACTCAATGTTTATCTTTTTATGTTTAATTTAAGTAGAGTGTGGTAAGTAAAATTTATTTTATTATCTCTTTTGTATTATTTTTAATTAAAACTTACTTTTATTAAAAGTTAAATAATGAAATAGCATGAAATATTAGAACAACTTAATTTAAGCTAAAACTATTAAATTTATATATATAAACATCAAAATAATAAGAAGTATCCTTAAAAAAATAATAAGATATAATTTTAAAAGTAAAAATATTATAAAATAATTAAATGTTACAACTTTGTAGAAATCTAAAAATTTCGTAGGTTTTTATGTTCTAAATATTTTAATGATAATACAAACTTTAAGCATGAACTTAGTTTACATATAATTATTTATCTATTTAATTTGTATGATTTAATATGATCAAAATTATTTGGTAAGTATTTAAATAGTATATTTAAAAAAATATACTTAAAGCTTATTTGAAACATCTAATATTTGAAATTTATAAGTTCTCTTATAAAAATAATGTTTTAGACACCTGACATTTTAAGTGTGCAAAGCTTAATATGTCTATAATGTTATAGGTACATGTCTAAAATATATGAAGTTATGTGTGCAATAACTTTTTCTAAAAAAAATAAATTAATTAAAGTGAAAAGCATATGGACGATTAATCCTTAGTAAAAACAAATTCATAAAAAAGAATATTAAAAACATGTGATTGCATAAAAAGATAGAAAAAAAAAATATTTGTTGTAGGTATTGTATTAAGAGCATTGCAGGAGATTTAATATAAAAACTTCTCTAAACAGTACAGTTATGATTTGCAATTAAGGTCATGCATTCAATACATAATAACAAACATTGGAAATTTCAATTTATCTTTTAATAATTATTTTATTTTTTTTATATAAAAAATATTGAAAAATAAAATAAAAATAGTTTAGTATTTATTAAGATTAAATAAAAGCTTTCAAATGTCTTATTATTGTATTCTTTGTGTATATTTTTTAAACTCTGTTATAAAATTATAAAATTTCTTTATAATCGTGATCTACTTTTTTGATAATTTTTTTTATCAATTTTTTTTATAATTTTAATCTACTTTTTGTAATAATTTCTTTTTTATTTTTATTTTTTAGTTTGAGTACGAAGAAATTTATTTAAAATAAATACTTGATTTTTGAGCCTAAAGGACTTGTCCAATAATACTTCAATATTAGTTTGTTATTTATATAAAAATTCTCTTATAATGAAATTCTTAAGGTTGAACATAAACAAAAGGTAGTTCTTGAACTATGAAAATAAACAAATATATATTATAATATTTTAAGATTAATTTTTCTATTTATTTATTTATTTATTTATTTATTTTATCTATCTAACTAATTGATTTATTTGTAATTTCTATTTTTAAAAATTAAATATTTAATTTTTTTTGAGAAATCTAAAGTTTTTTAGATACCTATTCAAAAAAAAATTATTCTTTAATTCTTTGTAAAAATATTTTTGAACAAATATATTCATAAAATTTTTGTAGCACATAATTTAACTTTCTTTTTCTCTTTCATCTGACAAATAAATTTATACATGTAAATATCCATCTAATTTCATTTTTAATTTAATAGAAAAAATTTGAATAAATTAAAATTGGAAATAAATTTAAATAAAACGCTTTTTAAAAATAGAAACAAGATAAATGTAGAAGTAAAGATATTCATTCCCCTTCTATTTAATATAAATATTTTATAAATTTTATTAAAATAAAAAATAATAAAATATAATTTTTAAATATATATATATATATATATATATAACAATTTAATAAATTATAAAATAAGTACATGACAAATTTGTCCTATTATCGAGAATAAAAATGAAGGTTAATTTTCAAGTCTTGTACCGTTATCATGTTTACTTTCACCTTATTTCCACTTTCCTTCTTCAATTATTTCCTCCTCATCATTTAATTACTTTCCTTTCTTCATCACATTTCTTTCATGCATGTTGGAGCTGTCTCTTTTGTTGCCATCTTTATTGTAACTCTTCCCTGTACATCCCTCTTTTTGCTAGGATACCAGGATTTTGGGTTGTTATTAGCATCTATTCTAATTGGAAGAAGAAAAGATTGATCGATTTCTGGTAATAGAAGGCTTTGATTTTAGCTTTATGATGTTGTGTTTGAAATTTAATAGAATTAATAAATTTTTATAAATTTGAGTATACGTGATTAATAAATTTTTATATGTTGTTGTGTTGTAATATATTTATACTTTTTATTAATAGTTCTTTTAAAAAAATAAGGTAACGTTTAATTTTAGAAAATATTTTTTATTTAAAAATATAGTCTTATTTTTATTCTATTTTTTATTTTTAAAATTTTATAATAAAAATAAAAAATAATTATTTTTATTTAAATTATTATTTTTTATAAAATAATAAAAATAAAAAATATTTTCTATAACCATATGAATTAAAAGAAAACTCTATGTAAATAAAATATACATTGTATTTTGAAAATGAAAATTCAACGGTTAGAAACCAGGTTGAAGTTGGCTCACGTCATCACATTTTAAATTATTGAAAGTATATACGTCGTACCTTCCCAACTTGCAAGATCTTTGTTTTTTTCTTCCTTTTCAATCTAAAAAACAATGAAACAAGGTCTTGTTGTTAAGGTAACAATAATGATTAAAAAATTAATAATAATTTTTGTTATAAATTATGTTAAAATTTAAAATAATAATTTTTAATATTTTAATTCTTTAATTTTATAACTTGAAGTTTGGGAATATCCAAGTTTATAGTTAACATATACTGAAAATAAATATGAAAAGTAGAACACACTAAACTAGTATGTAAACTAACTACATTTTGTTTTTTCAAAAATATTTTACCCCCAACAAAGTATGGAAAAGTTGGATAGAGAATAAAAGAATAGCAAAACATATAAAGAAAATTTGAAGTATACTTGTTTTCAAATGAATTTAACTTTTGATAATTAGTAAACTGTACGTACATCATTTTTTCTCTAATTGGCTGTTTATGTTTAGAATTTAATATATTATTGTGGATCTTGAGAGAAGAGTTAATTTGACTTTAAAATTTTGAATTTAAAGATAATAAAAGTTAGGTGGGGTATTAAAGGAGCATGACTAAAGAGTCCATAACAACAATATATTATATATTATATAGTTTATTGCTATCCATATATTGAAGCCTGGGCGGCTAAGCGATGTCATCCATGACTTCCTATGATCTCAAAATGATGTCGTCATTAGCATTTAGATTTGCTAAACTTATCATGGAAATTTGGGTTTCTTTCTTAAGTACATTGTTTAATTTTAAATTATTAAATATTTTAAATATACTTATATTATTATTTATTTTTATTAAAATATATTTTATATAAAATTTCCATCTGTAAAATATATAATTTCAGAATATTTTTATTTCTCTTTTCAACTCAAAAATTATTAACTAATTCTCATTTTCTTTAACATAATTTTTTTTCATATTCTTTTGATGTAATATTAATCCTTATTTAACATTTTAGAAGAAAAAAACGAAATAATTATTATGCATATAAAAATATATTATTCTTATTTTTATTTATTTATGGTTATATAATTTTTTATTATTTTTTAAAAATAAAAAAATTATCAGCCGTTAAAAATTAAAATATAGATAAATATTGAATAATTTTTTATGTAAATCGACATTAATTTTTTTTAAAATGATTATTATCTTTTATTTATGAAAAGGTCAATTACTATGATAATGTTAAAAATTATTGGTAAGAATTTTAAAAAAATTAAATGTGAGAAGATATAATATATTATTGGGATTTAAGCACAATTTTGTTTTTATTTAATAATTTTACTTATTACTAAATCCTATCCAGTAAAACTAGCTAGGATAAAAATCGTGATAATTTTGTCTAATAATTATATTTCTAAACGATATTTTAGTTATACTAATTTGTACTTTTTAGTACTAAGACAATAAGAATAACAATTAGTTCAACTACAGAGAGAAAAATTTAGAATTACTTTTTTTAATCATCATTCATTCATAAGTTAATTATTTTGTGAATCAATAAGGTTTTTCTAAATTAAAATAAGTGTTGTGCTGCCAGAATTGAATCGCCTGTTATTATGAAAGAACGGCAAGTGATGGAATTCACGAGAAAAAAATTGTAAATAAAGTTTATTTTAACATATAACAAAAATATTTTCATGGACTAAGTTGAGAATTCTATATTCTCATGCCTTAATATTTGAAGAGAAAACTTATTCCCCTACACAAATTTATATATATAAAGAATGCTTAATTTTAACATAATTTTAAACACGTACTTGTTATTCCTTCTATTTTTATTTATAAGGTTCTTTTATTTTGTTTAATGTAAACTTTTAAAATATTATTATCTTTTTTATATTTATCCTCTGTTCATATTTAATTTGAAATTTTTTTATTTTGATTAAGATGTAAAATTAATTTTTAAAAAAGTAATTTTAAATAGAAATAAATTTTAATACTGTAACAAATTTTTAAAAATTAATACAATTAATATTATTATATTTTTAATATATGTAGAAGATCATATAGTAATAATTTATACATAATAATTTCTTTGTCTTTTTTTATATCTTATTATAAAAATACAGTTATTATTAATTATCTTTTTAAAATTTTAAAATAATATTTATTATGTTTTCTCTATTATACTTTCACTCTTTCTAAGAATATTAATTATAAAATAAAAATAAAAATTTAGGATATAGCATAAAATTATATAATAATTTTTATAAATGAAACAATAATTAATTTTATTTATGTATGTAAACTAATTTTAAATAATAGATAAAAATAATTTTTATTAAAAAATTTAATAAATTTTATGATTATTAATTTTTATTATGTATCTTTCCATATTTATTAAAAATAATTTTCAAAATGTATATTTTAAACAGAAGAGCTTTTAAATAATAGCCGATTGTGACAGTATCTTTTCATACGCAGGCTACCCCATTCACAAAAAGTATGATACTAGAATTTAACCCTTTTTATATTTGCTAAAAACTCATAAGCTGTTCTGCCACAAGTAACCAATTAAGTAATATTTGCTATTTTCATTTTAACATTAACACAACTTCTTCTATTTTTATAACTTTACGTCCTCAAAGGAAATTGTATTCAGAACTAAGAATATAAAATACATTGATTTGGACCCGCCACTTCTACGAATTAGCGGCTATAAAAGTCTAACAATATCTTTAAACAGCATAACATATAATATATAATATAATAAAGTAATGGTAGCTGACCTACACGTGTTTACAAAGTAACAAGACAACCACAAATGTCACGAGTGTATTGGATGTAAAGTAAACATTACTAGTTCTAAATTCAAACAATTACATGGTGAGGGGTATCTTACTTAATCAAGTAACTTGCACGCGTAACTATATTCCAACATTTATTTGTAAAGCATACAAGAGTTTTAAGCACCAAAGGCTTTATAAATATGCGTTAGGTTTTCAGTTTTTATATATCAAATTGTAAATCATATGGTATGATCTTACTTTTCCCTAAAACAATATTTAGGTTGAATTTGTGACCATATTTTAACGTAAAAATTGAATTCGACTAAGCAGATAAATCAATCAAATTGTAAATAAACTGTTTTTTTTTTTTTTTTAGTTTAGATGCTATTTTGTTTAATCATGGTTACTACAAGTAGAAGAAATTATATGCGTACGCTGATGGTTAAAAGTTTAGTTTATTTCTATATTAGTATAACTTTTATTTAATAAAAATTTAATTATTTATATAAATAGTGTAGATTTTTACTACCAATATAATGGATTATACGTACTAATAGATATTAATAATGATGACATAAATATATTATTATGTATTTTAAATGTAATAAGCCATACTATTAGTATGAATCTATATTCTTTATATTAATAATTTATTTTTATTAAATAAATATTATATATAAAAGTAATCTTATTTTCTGTTTATAATATATATATATATATATATTAGAGTTCCAAATTCAAATTTAATCTGATGAATGAATAAAATAATAATACAGATGTATTGTTGATTCAAACTATAATTCTATTTTTAAAACACTGCAAAAGATCCATCTTATTTTAAATTAAATTTAAAACCCTTATTTGTGATAAAAAAAAATCTTATCATTTTGAATTAGAAGTTTTATAAAAAAATAATTAAAATAAAAAATATATATATATGTGTAATATTTTTACTTGAGTTGAAAAAATTAATTAAAAAAATACCATAGGAGACATAAAATTGATGTGTGATTTTAATCCTAATTTCAATACCTAAAATAAAAGGTCTAACTTAAAAAAATGCAATTATATCTCATAATAGAAAGGTTTTCTTTTAGATTAATGTATTTTACCGTTTTCTTCATTTTATTTATCTATTCAGGTAGAAAATAAAAAATTTATTCCTATTTATCTATATATTTTAAAAAATATTAATTATATTTTTATATATATTCTTAGATCTGTTAACTACAACAAACGAATACAGACCAAAGTAAAATTTATATATAAAATATAATTTAATAAAATAACTAATTTTTTTAAAAATTAATAATATTATTTAAATTTCTTAATATTTGTACTTCTTTTCTTTTATAATAAATAAAAAGAAACAGAAAAATTATATAATTTATATATATTTTATTTGCATACATGCTAATTACAAATAGAAAAAAACTTCATTATATGTAAATTGAGAGACTTATAATTAATCTCACAATTGAAATATGTAAAAAAATTATAATATAAATGTAAATAAAAATCGTTTTAATAAAATTAAATAGTAAAGGTTATATATTCTAACGTGGTGAATATAAATGATAATTTTATTTAAAGTCCTAATTGTAATTTTGACTTTTATATTATGGTCAGAGAAATCTTAGTAACATGTGATTTAGATTTTTAAATTCTTTATATCTAAAATTATAAATGTTTTTTTAAAAGTCAATTTTTTTAGTAGAAAATATCTATTACAGGATAAGACAAACTTTTTTTAAAGTAAATTTATATATTTTTTCATCTGAAAATTTTAAATGTAAATTTTACTTAAATGAATTTAGATATTATATAAAAAAATTATCCATTTGATGAATAATTTTTATTCTAATTTAATTTTTTATTTTAAATATTTTATTTGCATGTTTAATTTAGAAGACGAAGTAAAAAGAAAGTCTAAAACCTATTAATATTTGAAAGTCATTCAAACTCTCCAAAATCTCTCTCATGTGTAACTTTTAAACTTTTTTTTGTTGGAGAAATTTTAAATATTTAAATGAGGGAAATAATTTACCCCTCATTCTCCTTTTAAACTTTCTTAAAAGCATGAGTTAAAAATTAAAATTAAAATTTTATTGTTAAAAATTATTGCTCAGTTTCATTAAAATCATGGAAAGGTGAATTTATAATATATTTTATAAAAATTTTATATTCTTAGTTCCATAATCAATATCTTTAGAAGTCTTTAGAAGTGTTAGCATTTCTCTTTCTATAACTGTTACAATAAAATTCTTTTGTTAGTTTTATTAAAATTCTTAAACTCCCGTTTTCTTCTCAAAATTTTCATGAATTGAATCAATCAAATTATTTTAAATATTTTTTTCATTTAAAACCTACTAATTAAAATTATATTTTTGTCGAAAATTAAAAAATTATATAAAAACTTCTTCCTCTTTAAAATCTTAAATTTATATTATATAAAATCCTTCAATTTTTTAAAATTTTAACTTCTAAACTTTCCAAATCATTTGATATCCTAAATGTTTTTTTATTTAAATTAAAAATAAAAAAATTTATATAAAAAATACTTACAAAAAGGCATAATATTATCAATTAGAAATAAAAATAAATTCAAATAAAAAATATTAATGCTCTAAAATCAGCTTCTATTGATTATAAAAGAATCGACAATCACATACTAATTATTAATGATGTACAGGTTTATTGCACTATTAGTATTGTATTAATCTTACATGTTTCTTTAGAAATAGACAAATAAATAAATATATAATTAGAAAATTTGACACACACTTCTTCTCAATTGTCCTTCTCTGCTGCTCCTTTGGATCTCTCTCCTCTCTCTCTCTCTCTCTCTCTCTCTCTCTCTCTCTCTGTCGGTCCTCTGAGCTCAGATCCTCTGAAGTGAAGCGTTTCTGCTTCTGCTACACTCCTAACTTCTTATTTTTCTCGCTCCAGGGCTTCATCGCCTTGAATTGCTGGTTTCATTTTTCTCTTGTGCTGAATTTTGAAGTTGGAACTTGATCTTCGATCTGGGCCTTTAATTTTTTTCGGTTGGTGAGTGAAGTGAACGACACGGTAGGTAGCTGGTGACATTGCTTTGTGTTTGATCTGTTCTCACACAGAAGGAAGGAACAAAGAAAGAAAGAAAGAAAGAACAAGATGCCGCAAGATCAGCTCAAGAAGGTTATTTCTTTCTCCGATTTCACGATTGCCCCTTCTATGTGCAGAGTTTGTTACGGTGCTGTGAACTGCCGTGGCAATTGAAGATGTTAAAAAAATGGAAAATTGAAAATGGGGTGGCAGAAAACAGAAGAAAAACCAAAAATTTTCTTAAAAAAAATTGTGAATATAACGGTCAATCACTGAAGTATGCTGAGGGTTTTGCTGTAAAAATTGTTCCTTTTCGTTTTCATATTGTTGTTGATGGTGGTTCTTGTGTGGTTTTAGTTTGGTGGATTCAATTTTGAACACTGTTGGATTGATTTTGTTTAAGCCAAAGTTTGTTGATTAATGGTGGATGTTATGGCTGGATCTTCTATTGTCCCCATTGACTATTATGTGCAGTTGGTTATTTCTTTTTTGTCTTTGTAAGATTTTTTACTTGTAGGACTCCATTTGAGTCTTTATACAATAAGCATTCTATTGAATCATGGTATCTTGCTTGGAGTGATGATTTATGACATACTAATTGTCAAATTGCCTTGTGTTGCTTTGTAAATCTGAAGGATTTTGTTAATCTATTATACTCATGTAATTTGATTTGGTTCCTTTGTAAATGTTTTCCAGTTGATTCTGGTTATTTTCAGTAATTGGTCATGAGTTGTATAGAATATAAGATTTTGTGTGATTTGTCAATGCGCAGGATATTAAGGAGTTAGAGTTTTTTACTGAGTATGGGGATGCCAATAGATACAAGATTCTTGAAGTTGTTGGGAAGGGTAGCTATGGAGTTGTTTGTTCAGCAATTGATACACACACTGGGGGAAAAGTTGCTATAAAGAAGATTCATGACATTTTTGAACATATCTCTGATGCCATCAGAATCCTCCGGGAAGTCAAGTTGCTAAGACTTTTAAGACACCCTGATATTGTTGAGATTAAGCGGATCATGTTGCCACCTTCAAAGAGGGAGTTTAAAGATATTTATGTAGTCTTTGAGCTCATGGAGTCTGATCTCCATCAAGTCATCAAAGCTAATGATGACTTGACCCGTGAACACCATCAGTTTTTTCTTTATCAGATGCTACGAGCATTGAAGTATATGCACACAGGTCTTTGCTCTTTCATTATTTGGCCTTCATATGCATTTCTAGTTATGCTGTTATATTTCCCTACAGTATGGTTCCAAATAGCTCCTAAATGATCTTATGTGTGGTTGCAGCTAATGTATATCACAGAGACCTTAAGCCCAAGAATATACTGGCAAACGCAAACTGCAAACTCAAAGTTTGTGATTTTGGTTTGGCAAGAGTTGCATTCAATGATACCCCGACAACAACATTTTGGACGGTAATATGGTTTATTTAATTTGAATTGCAAATATAAAGCATGTGGATGTTATGACTGTTTCTGTATATCAGTTAGTAGCATTGAGGTTTTTCATGCTTTCTTTTGGTGCATATTGCAGGATTATGTTGCTACAAGATGGTACAGAGCCCCAGAACTATGCGGATCTTTCTTTTCTAAGGTATAGTTTGGCTATTGTGGATCTATGCTTCTTTTTAGCTACAAGCAACTTTGCTGACATTATTATGGCAATGTATTTGGATAAATAATATTTTTCTGGAATCATCATTGCTTATCATAATCCTAATTGGCTTTGCGTGTCTAGTTTGTTTTTCTGAAGTTTGAGTTCTTGATTTAATGTTCTCATGATAGGGTGATTCCTCTGTAAATTTTAATTTGAAGGAGAAAATCTAACTGCATTTTGTGGTTTGAGATTAAGGTAGAGCTATGGAGTTGAGTATCATGTTCATGTTGGATGTCTGCATGGAATTTGAGTAATGGCTGATGATGGGAAATTTAGTAAAATTTTTAGGACCTGAGTCCTGACACCTAGGCATATGAAGGAAATTAGACATGGGCAGCTGGGCATTAGAATGGTTTGAAAGTTCATACGATTTTACGTCAGCAATATGGTATTTTTTCTGTTATTTATCATTTTCTTTCCACTATAATTTACAAGTCCAATTTTGCTCAACCCAGAAAGGAGAAAATTAAAATGTATTTTGCTTGTCCAACTGGCACTGATTTTGCACTTATATCTGTATGAAATGCTTTTTTGTGTGTTTTATAGTAAACAGTAATGCCTAGATTATAATAATTCTTGTTCAGGGAGGACTATTGATCTCTCCTGGAAGTTGAATTTATCTGTCCTTCAGGTAATTGTGTCAGTTTGTCTGTTTCCCTGAAGTGGTTTGGTTGGAATGTGTAATCACATTTCTTCTCTTGTATACTTATTTTGTTGGAATTTTTGTTGCAGTATACACCAGCAATTGATATATGGAGCATTGGATGCATTTTTGCAGAGGTGCTGACAGGAAAGCCATTGTTTCCCGGTAAAAGTGTTGTGCATCAATTGGATTTGATTACTGATCTTCTTGGGACACCATCACCTGAAACTATTGCAGGAGTATGAATCATTCTTTTTGTTTTGTTGTTTATCTTTCACTTGATCTTATGAGCTTCTTAATGCTGCTTCTTTCATGAAAAATTACTTTAGAAGCATTTGGCAATGAATTTGATTCAATTTATGTAGGTTCGAAATGAGAAAGCAAGAAAGTACTTGTTGGAAATGCGGAAGAAACCTGCTGTGCCTTTTGAACAGAAATTTCCAAATGCTGACCCATTGGCACTTCGTCTATTGCAAAGGCTTTTAGCATTTGATCCAAAGGAGCGGCCAACTGCTCAAGAGGTATATGTTCATCTATAATGTCATATATTATGTCCTGTTTAGGGAGTAGCTGGATATAAATCTGAAGGAATCATTTCACATGTTTGGTTGGCAGGCACTTGCTGATCCTTTCTTTAAGGGTCTGGCCAAAGTTGAAAGAGAACCTTCTTGTCAGCCAATTTCAAGATTGGAATTTGAGTTTGAGAGGAGACGGTTGACAAAGGGGGATGTTAGGGAACTAATATATAGGGAAATACTGGAATATCATCCTCAGCTGCTTAAAGATTACATGAATGGAACTGAAGGCACTAACTTCCTCTACCCTAGGTCAAAGCTTAATACTTATTTTTTTTTACTGATGTAAACATAAATACACATATATGAATAAATAATATGCAACTCTCATTATTTACGGAGATATATTCCTTGCAGTGCAATAGATCAATTCAGAAAGCAATTTGCTTATCTTGAGGAAAATCAAGGTAAAAGTGGCCCTGTGATTCCTCCAGAAAGGAAGCATGTCTCCCTTCCAAGGTAAGACTAACATGCTCAAGTCATGGAAGGCTTTGTAGTTACTGGATTTAATTTCTGGCTATTGATTTTGTTCACATGCTGAGTTTGGTTATTTTTTTTAAAAGAAAAACTAAATATTTTCTGATGGATATGCTATACAATCACACACCTATTTATTTTTTGAAGGTCCACTGTTCACTCTAGTACAATTCCTCCAAGTACACGACCTCCACCAAGGATTCCAGCAGGTAATGTGGTGCTTGCCTTAACTTTTTCCATGAAGTTGTTAGAATTAGAATCAAGAATAGAGGTGAACAACAGAAAAGGAACCACAAAATGAATTACACTATCTTGGGAAAGTATAAATCCTTATGGCAGTATAATGTGAAGCTGAATATGCGAACTAAGTACTATTGTTGATTTATATTTCTATCCTGTGTTTATAATAATTTTAACTAGTTTTTCTTTCCTTGCCACAGCAAAACCAGGTCGAGTTGTAGGGCCTTTTCCGCCCTATGACAGTGCGAGAAACATAAAAGATGCTTATGATCAAAGGATCTTCTACCGGAATACTCTTCCTCAAGCTATCTCTCCACACTGTTTCCAAAGGGTGCAATCCACTAACTCAAAAACTACATCAGAAAAATACAAGGATATTTCACATCAACTCCCTTCCCAGCAGTGTGGCATGCCAACCAGACCAGCTATTGATCTTAATACCAACCCATACCATCAGCAAGGGAAGGGTGATCACTTAAATGATCCAGTTGCTTCTATTGATGCAAAACTGCTGCAGGCACAATCTCAATTTGGTGCAGTTGGTGCTGCAGCAGTAGCTGTTGCAGCTCACAGGCATTCAGGGAGCTTTCAGTATGGATTGTCATAGGTTCAGATGTCTTAAAGAGAGATACATGCAATATATATGCTTTATGCCTGGGGTTGGAAGGAAGGAAGTTGATCAAATTTTAGAAGGGTTTAGGTCTGATTTTCCACTATTGCTTTCAGATTACCATCCTTGTAATTATATGTACATCATTTAATTGATTAATAAAAAATTGATTGTTTCTCTCCAATCTTCGTCTTGATTCAAAGAGAGTATCTAAGGTGCTAAGAGTAGTTGGAATTTCCAAAAGAAGATGCCATTGATTTGATGGGAAATAAAAAAGAATATACAATATTCAAGTGGCTACTGTTGAAGTAACATAGAATTATGAATAGAGAACTTGGAATTGTAATGAATTCCATCTTGACTATGTTTGGTCATTAAATTTTGCTAACATGATGTTAAAGTGATAACCATACGATCTTGGGGTGTAAATGAGATAACATGACAATGGGTAACAGAAATAGTAAAAACCTCAACTTCACTATAAAGCAGAAGAATTGCTGAGTATAACATTAGAGGGTTTTAAGAGTACACTTTTTTTCCCCTTGAAAGTTCACATGTTTTGGCATAATAACATTAAAGTTACTGACTGTCCATTCTGCTAGTTGGCCAACATCACTTTGGTATATATTTCTGCCCCAAATTAATTGATGGCACAGTGTTTCAGGACGTTGCTTTGAAGACATCTTATGGGCACACTGCAGTGCAGCTAAGGAGTCCATGTTGCCACTCATAAGCATTATCATCCAGAACTCCCATGGCCTTAAAGTATCTAAAGCCTCACATTTGTTACCCAAATATAAGTATCCTGCTCTGTCATTCATTCACCTTGTTACCATAAATATATATTGACATTTCCAAATATGATTAAAACAGTATTTTGGTACTATTAAATTTTTACACTGACAAATGCAAGGGAATCTTGGGAAGAAGCTGCTCTTAATGTTGTCTATATTATTAATCTACTTCCCACAAGGATTCTTCAAAATTGATTATCACTTGGTGTGTCATCACACCATCCATGGCACTATAAGTTTGGTTCCTATCTCCTCTGCTAACAAAACACCTGATATATTCACCAAAGCACATCCTTCTACTATACCAACTCCTGTTTGAGGGGGTGTTAAGCCTAATTATAGGTGTTAATGTAATTATAAGAGAAATATTAGCTAGTATAATTTTAGGAGATTCATCTCCATAATTATAGTAGTCATCAATCTAATTATTCTTGTATTCTTTCCCAAATTACCTATTCCTCTATCCTATATATTCATGTCCTGCAATATACAAGAAATACAATTCCTTTCATGTTGTGCGCTTACTATATACGTGGAATATGAATAGAATTTTTTTTTACTGTCCCTCTGGAATGGATGCATCTTAAAAAGCAATTAAATAAAAAACTAATAAATATAATAAAGGATACAATAAAAAATAAAAATGGGATAGAAAAAGAATTATAAAAAAATCAAATATATGATAGAAATTACTCATATAGATAAGCTTTGTAATTTAAAAATTGCATTGTAAATCTCCATTTAACAGATTTCTTTAACTTTGTATCTCCTAGAAATATATAAATATTTTTCCATAAATTTTTAATTTATTTTTTATTTTAGATTTAAGAGTTAAGATAATCGGGTCTGAATATTATACCAAACATGTAATTTATTATAATCATGTTATCTAAAAGTTCTACAAAGAACAAAGTTCTTCCTCTAAAACTATCAAACTACATTTTCAAAAACTTGACATTGCATGTTAGAATAATTTATATGGGATTCTAAATTTGAACTTTATTCTATAAAAAAAATTATAACTATTTTGTGCAGGAGCAGTTGATGTACAATCTTTATAAGTGATAATTAATCTTTGCCTCGTTTCTCCTTTTTAAATTTTATTATTATAATAGAGCTAGGAACTCATCGAGCTCAGTGCAGTTAACTTGTCATTATCAATAGATTACTCAGCAACATTACAGTTCTATCTAATTTTTTGACGTCTTACTAAATTACAGTAATCTATATACCAATAAAAAAGAAACAGTATTATATCTTTTTATACATAAAATGATAAATATTTATTTTCAAGTGCTTTCAATAAAATTTCATGCATTTTTTAAATTATATACAAAAGTAATTATTATATTATACAATTTTTTCCCTTTCAAAATGCGAGTGTCCTGTTCTTAACGAAACGAGTCTATATATGCAAATCCAATGAGAACTTTATTAAATTAAGATGTATAATCTTTGTTCATATGATATATTAAAATTAAGATTAAAATAATTTTGAAATTTGATTGATTTATTTTTTTCATTTGATATAATATATTTAAAATTCAAAATTAACATTAAAAAATAGTATTTTAAAAAGTAAAAATTATAAATAAAAAGATCAAATATTCAATATAGAAGAAACAGTATAACTCATTGAGAACTCAGATATGCCAACAAAATTATTAAAAATATTCTCATTTAAAATATAAGATTCAGATTTATAATATAAATATAGATAGTATATGAAAAAAAAATGTTAATAGCTTCTCAAGGTCTTAGAGAGTTCAAATTAAGAATATAAATGTTAGCAAATTAAAAGGATACTAAGAAGCTTATTAAGGTGTAGAGAATGGTTTCATGTTTGCAACTTACACTTCTTAGCTATTAAAGGAGTATTTGGAGATTGCTAAGTCTGGTATTGTTGGATCCTAATACCATATATATGATGTTACAAGACTTTATTATCTTTTGAATAACAACACAAGCCCTTGAGATGCAATCAAGCATTGACATATGAGAGTTTAGTTAATCCATTGAATGATACTCTTATCTTACTATATACTCTTTTCTCACTGTGACTAGTACTGCAATTATTGTTTTACTGAATCTAACAACTTCAATCACAATCCTAATCCTTTATTCTCATGACATCTAGCTGAGACTTTCCTTCAAGTTTACGAGAAAGTCGATTCCTGAGGTATTCTGTTATTGGAATTCTCTTGAAGTGTGCTGGTGTTTGTTCAGTGATCAAGTTTGTTGCAGGACCTAAAACACCATCTCTCATGCTGAAGAATGATGCAATTGAAAGCCTTTCCTTTTCAGAGTTCACTATTGCCCGGTGCTCAATACTTTGGTATATTCCATTGGTTATAATCTTCCATGTACAATAAGCAAACAAAACCAAAAGTGTCATGAGGATGTTGGACCACATATACAACCAAAAAAATTGTTAATTTAGAGAATATAAATAAAAAAATATTGAAGTTTAGTCCTAATGAAATCTGTTTAAAGAAAAATTGAAGCTATTTACTCAACATGCTCTTAATTAAACAATTGGAATTGCAAGAGCCATTTTAAATTAGTTAGTATAATATTCAATAATGTGTTAAGAATGTATAGTAGTTTTACTAATCAAATGAAACACAAAGCTAGCAAAAATTTGTGCATTGATGAAAATTAGAATATTTATAGTACCTCAAGCATGTCTCCAATGTTGACAATGAAGGCATTGGGTAGGGGTTTAATAGGAACCCACATGCCATCTTTCTTTATTTGGAGCCCTTCTACATCATTAACTTGAAGGAGGATGGTGAGACCTGCTCCATCTGAATGGGGTGTAAGGCCTATAACCTTCTCTGGTTGAGGACAAGGAGGGTAATAGTTCATCCTTATAATCTGCATTACATCTTCAAATAACTCTTCTATTTCCTTGCTTTCTAGAACTTTTGCTACTACTCCAATGATGGTCATGGCAACATTCTTTAGTTCTTGTGAGTAACATTCTAGAGTGTCTCTATAGGAAAAAAAGAAAAAGATTCAAAGTATGTAACAATGTAGTTGACCAAAGTCCAAAGATGCAAAAGAGATTGAATGAGAGAGAGGAGATGGAACCTAAATGGAAGAGGGAGATTTGGGAATAAGTGTGGATTCCTCTTATGAATTGGGTGGGTAAATATAGTGAAAACGTCTGACCAATCAAGTTTTTGATCCTCAGAAACAACAAACAATTGACCAAACCCTTCCATATTTCCTGAAGTTTGCCAAAACTTTTTCTTCTCTGATATTGGAAGGTTGAAGAAATCTTGAATCTCTAACTTAATCTTGTCCAAGAGGTTTGAGTCAACACCATGGTTTACTAACTGCAAAAACAATTATCAAGTTTCTCATATATATGATAAGAAGTAAGAGGAAAAACGCAAAGGAAAAACCTGGAAGAAACCCCATTCTTTACAAGCAAGGTGAAGCTTGGCCAGTTCAGCATTCCCTACTTCATCAGAAAGCAAGTTTTGCATATCAATAACAGGGATTCCATGAAAACCATCAACTTGAGAGATGATCAAGTCTTGTTGATTAGGATGAAGGTATCTGGGTGGAACATCTACCAAATTCTCCTTAGCCAACTCTTTAACTGATGGCACAATAATAGAACTCCCAAAGTTCATTGTTTGTTCTGCTTTGCTACCCACAAACTCCTTATAACTGTCACACCTAATTTTCATATATGAATTCTTTTTCTCAGACAGATCTTATTTGAAACAAGGATCACATGTTTCCTATCCAAATAAAAATAACCAGTGATAGGTCCATTAACCATTATCAATTGTCTTTATCATTATCCTACAAGCATGTTATGTGATAATATTTGGTTAAAATGAGAAATAAGAACAACTAAAGTAAATTATTAGATTTTATTTTAAATAGTTAAGATTAAAAGTAAAATATATATGACATTTTAAAATGGTTGTGACTATTACAATTCTTATATTTTTACATGATATATATATATGTGTATGTGTGGATGCATGTGTGTGTATATCAAACCTTAAAGAGATTTATCCACATCATTAAAAACTGGCGGTGTCGTGAGATTCTAAATAGCTGCATGGTCTGAAAACTGGGAAGACAGTGGTAATTATCATCGTGTGTTGCTTTTTTACTCTTTAACTATCAATTTAAGCACAAAAGTACAGCAGCTACTGCGATTTTACAATTGAATTTTCTAGTTTAAAACACTGTATACATAGGAATTAAGATGAAGTTTACCTCAAGATGAAATACTCTCCTTTTTATTTTTTGTGTACCTTTTCTTCAACCGAATTCAACTCTGAAAATTTTAGACAATCTCCTCCCTCTTTCAATGGTTTCCTCTAATCTTATAAAAAAGAGTACCAAAATTTTTTTAGTCAAACTTGGCAACTACTTAAAGCGGATCTGCCTATTTTTTTTATTATTATTATTTTCCTTATCATTTTCTGAACCTTATACTTATGTGCTACCTTATCTTATTAATATATATATATATATATATATATATATATATATATATATTAAGTATTAAATTTTAAATTTATATTAATTTAATAATTTTATATATAGAATGTAAAATTTATTAATCTAACCGTTAAATTATGTTATAATATCTAATAGATTATATATATAAAATTTTATTAAATTTGAAAATCTATAAATACTTCATCTTATGACTTTATTTTAACGGTTCATATATTATATAAATATCAATAGTTTAAAAAATATACCTATATATTTATTTCATTTTTTATTTTTTTTTCATATTACATCATTTATCTTATTTTTTTATTTTCTCATTTATTATATTTATTTACTTGGATGCATCCACCTATTTATTACTCCTTTCACTTATCTTATTTGCACAAGCCATTGCTAGTTAAGTTAAAAGACAAAAGCACAAAGAATTCTCGACAAAATGGCAATTATAATTTATTTTTTATTATTAAATTTTAGTTAGATATTTATTTCCTTGATTAAGAGAATTTTAGCTAAATTTGATGGTACATACTAATTTCTTGTATAAATTAAAAGAAAAGCTCAAACAAATAGTTATTTGGAAAATATTAAAATAATCTTTTATAAAATTCAATGATAAAAATTATAATTTATACTATTTTAAATGAGATTTTTTTAACTATAGAATAAGTTGGTATAAGTAGTAGAATTTAGTTAAAAATGCGTTGATCAAATTAATAAATAGTGAATAAAAATCAACGATAAAGATTAAAATAAAAATTATAAAATAAAATTATTTTTATAGGAGATATTATTTTGAATTTTATATTGAGATTATTACTTTGAATCTTTGAAAGATTGAGCTTAGTGCAAGATACGGAACCATGTGTTTGTGGGATTTGGGAATTGGGATTATGGGTCATGGTGTATGCTAAGGGAAGCTCTGTTTTCTGCATCGTTTGCTTTGGACACAATATGCTAAGGATCAAAGCAGAGATGGGGTCTGTTGGTGGTCCACGGTGGCGGTGGTACGCCGGCGAGGTGGAAGAGCAGGTTAACGACGGTGGTTTGGTTTGGTGTGCTAAGAGTAAAACTATTAGCTGGGGTTATGGCCTTCACAGCAAGTGAAGTTGGATTTTATTTTTTTTCAATTTTTTGGCTTCAACTTAAGCATCGAACATAAAACAAAAAAGAGCATTTGTGATTATGAACATTAACATAAAATTTTACGGTAAGATAAAAACATTAGATACGTATAAAGTGAGACGAAGTTTACCTTAGGTGAAGAGTTCTCCTTTTCTACAACTGAATTCAAAGTGCCACGGCAAATAAATTTCATATCTCCAAACTGAAAACTTTCTTCCCCTTTCAATGATTTCCTCAGATCTTATAGGCAAGAGTTGCAAAATTTTAGTCAACTAAAGGAGTTGCTTAAAGTAGATCCTGCCAATTTGCATAAGCCCTTCACAAAAAATAAATTAAAAAAACTAGCTACCACTACATGACAAACTACTGTTATTAAGTTAATCTAATTTTTGTTGAGGATTAATAATATTTTAAACAATTTTTTAATAATCTTATTGTAACTGCTCAATTTTTTTTTTAGAATTTAAAATACTTAATTGGTAAATTTTTAGAACAAAAACTTGACTTTTTCGAAAGTAACTAATTATAAGAAATATATTGAAAAAAATATTTAAAATAATGTTAAAAATAATTAATATATTTCTTTCATTGAAACTTGAGGACTTATTATTATTTTTCTTTTGAAAGAGTGAATAATTAAATCTGTCCTCAACGTTTATATAAATTATTAAATTAACTTATAAATTTAATATGATAGTAATAATTTTTTTTTTGCAAATTACATTAATTTTTCTTGAAGAAAAAAGTAAAAATTAAGGACCAATAAAACTCTAAAAAATTAAGAACCTTATTGTTATTAGAAATTGATTTCTCCATCCATATAACATTTAAACACGAATTTCGTGATTCACTATTTTTTTTTAATCTTAGAAAACATTAGGCGTGGTGAAAGATCCTTGCCCTTGTCAAAATTGGGTTTGATTCTATGTTAATGTTCTGATTTAAGTAGGGAATTACAAAAGTGAAATATTTGGCCAAAATAAAAAGACACCTAATATAATTTGGTTAATGGGGTGGGATTAAAATGTGTCCAGTTTAAAATAATGGAAGACTAAACCAAAACCAAAATTAAAGAAAGACCAAAACCCGATATATATTAGAAAAAAACTAAAAATATATTAAAATCTTCTTAAATTCAAGTCTTTACTTATTTAATTTATTTCAAAACTATCTTTTTATATTATCCTATTGTGTAAATCAATATTTGTTTCTTTAAGAGATAAACAAGGTGCGACATCTTATAAAAATTGAAAATTAAACATAATCTAAAAGGACAACAACAAGCAAATTAAGAACTGAAAATTGCTTCATCAATATTACAACAATCTTGCACTTATTGTCTTGCTAGAACAGTCTTGGATTGATTGTGCACATAAACATAATAAACAAAGAAAAATAAAAAATGTGACCAGTAGCTCTTGGTTCATTGATGCATTCATTTGGGTAACAATCTAGCATTGCCATATAACACTACCTTAGAAGCAGTAGTTTATATTTATTTATTTTTATCAGCTTCAATCATGATGCTCAATTTTCAAGGTATTTAAGTAAGACTTTCCATCAAGTTTACGAGCAAATAAGCCCTTGTAGTATTCTTCAACTCTTATTCTTTTGTACCGAGCTGGTATTTGTTCAGTGATTAAGCTAGCCGCAGGACCCACCACAATATCTAATTTAGGGTTGTAAGATGTTGCAATTGAAAGCCTTTCTTTTTCAGAGTTCACTGTTGCTCGATGCTCAACACTTTGGTATATCCCATTGGTTATAATCTGCCATGTCAAACATCCAAATACAAAACCAAAAGTGTCATGCAAGAATTAAGTAGTAAGTTGAACCTCATAAAAAAAACATGATTTTGTTTTAAATTATCTTCAATAATAAAATTTGTAATTTAATTTTCTAACATAATTTTTGTTTGGCTTAAAAAATATCATCTTAATTTTTCATAAAAAAATAAAAAAAAATTGACAAATCAAATGATTGATTATATATAAATAATAAAATATAGACATACCTCCAAAATCTCCCCAACATTGATAATAAAGGCATTAGGCAAGGGCCTAACAGGAACCCACATGCCATCTTTCTTAATTTCGAGCCCATCTACATCGTTGACTTGTAGATTGATACCGAGCCCAACTCCATCTGAATGGGCCGTGAGCCCAATAACCTTTTCTGGTTGTGGACATGGTGGGTAATAGTTCATCCTCATTGCTTGTCTTCCATCTTCAAATAACTTCACCATTTCCATTTCTTCCATCTTAAGAGCTTTTTCCATTTGGCCAAAAATAACCATAGATAGATTTTTCAATTCTTCTGAGTAAAGATCTAAAGTGTCTCTGCGTGGACAAAAATCAGTGAATATATCGACACAAAGATACAAAAATAAATAAATAAATGATAAACGTGCGTATGTACCATGATAATTATTTAGATATATTTTTATTTGTTTTGGGTTTTGAAGAATATTGTGACAATTTTTAAAAGAAATGAGTTAGTATATCTATATTTTTTCACGGAGAAAGAAAGAGTGAAAACCTGAAAGGAAGAGGGAATTGTGGAAATAAGTGAGGCTTTCTCAAATGTTTTGGAAGAGTGGTCATAAAGAACATATCACCCCAATCAAGTTTTTGGTCTTCGTTGAGAACAAATACTTGTCCGAACCCCTCCATTTGTTGTGGACTCTGCCAAAATTTTTTCTTCTCTGACATTGGAAGGTTGAAGAAATCCTCAATCTCCAACTTTACTTTCTCCAACAAGGAAGAACTAATTCCATGATTTACAAGCTACAAGAATTTACAAATATGTCAATTCATAAGTTATATTAAGCGTATGTGTATATATATATATATATATATATATATATATATATATATATATATATATATATATATAAACTGAAAGAGTAAAAATTATTCATCGTTGAGTTCAAATTAATAATAATCACACGATACTCTAATTAAAATCAAGGATGGAGGATTTTGTTATGTATATATAAAATTTTTAAGGTTTAGTTTGAATAATTCTTTCAACAAACACTAATAGAAGAAGAAATTAAATAAAGAGTTAAAATAGATTAATTTTTTATTAGTTAAAAAAATTAACTTATACATCTTCACTTTTTAAAAAAAATTAGGAAAATTAATGTTTATTAATTTTAATTTAAGGAACAAGCTTAATTTTAAAATTTTTTTTATAAGTATTTATGAAAAAAGTTTTTCAAACCATTTCGAAGATCTAATGTGAAAAACATAAAGTTTAAATTTAAAATTTTATATAAAATTATTATAATTCTTAATCTTTTATTATTAGTTCAGTTTTAGTGGTTTATCCGACTTAGTAAACTTTTATTAAATATTCATAAAAAAGTAATAAAATAAAACAAAATATTTTTAAAAAATTAAAATCAAATATATATATATATATATATAACAACTTTTAAACAAGTTAAATAGAATTTTTAAAAAATAAAATATATATTAAATTTTTACTAATAATAATTTTCCATCGTAAATATTTATCTAAAAATGGTTTATTTTCTTGTGTAACGGTTTATACTTTGGTAGATCTAAAATGAAGAAAGTAACAGGCGAATGTGTAACTAGAGCGAGCTTTAAGAAATAGAAATAAACCTGGAAGAATCCCCATTGTTTGCAAGCAAGGTGAAATTTGAGCAATTCAGAAGATTGTGTTGAAAGCAAACTCTGCATATCAATAACTGGAATCTGAACGCTACAGTTACCGTTGGATTGGGATATAACAGGCATGTCTTGAATGTATCTGGTTGGAATGTTAGAGATGTTCTCTTTAGCCAACTCTTGAACTGATGGCACTAACAGAAAACTCCAAAGTGGCTCTGTCATCTCTTCCATGCCCTCACCTCTTTGCTTTCTGTTATTTTGTTATTCTGTTGAAACTACTCCAACTCTTTCTTCTCTTTTCCACTCCAACTCAACCACCCACCAATAACTCTTTCCCTATTTCCATTTAATATTTATTATCTAATATAACACGTCATTCGGTATTATCCTCCATTGCACAGATAAAAAGGCAAGATGCCCTGTAATTGTTTATTTATATTTTTTTTTATATGAAAATTTGAAATAATATTAATTATTATTATTTATTTGTTTTTTTCAAATCTTTTTATTTACTCTAAATTAGTTTAGTTTATTTAATAAATAATTAATAGTTAGATAGATTTAAATTTATTAAAAATTTTATTAGATAAATAAAATAGATTTAAACTTATTAAAAAGTATGTTTAATTTATTTAAAAATTTATTTATTTTTATATATTATATATTTATATTTATTTTAAAATATTATATTTATATAATATTAAATTTTTATTTTTTAATTTTAAATAAAATAAATTCTATAATTATAAATTTTTTTAATATTTATTATAAAAATTATATACGTTATTTTAATTTTAAAATAAATATTTTATATTTTATTTTATTTTTATATGTATCTAAATTTATATATATATATATTACATGTTTGTATATTTGTATATTTAATATGCATATTATAAAATTATATAATTAAATTTAAAAATATTTTATTTTATTAATTTTAATATTTAAATTTTTTAATTAATTATTTATATAAATTTTAAATTTATTTATTATAAATTTTTAAATAAATTTATAAATTTTATAAGCTTTAAAATAGGTTAAACTTTAAAAAAAATTATAATAAATAACGGATACAACTCGAATGGTACAAATGGATACATAAAAAAAATCTTAAATAATTGAAATTACACAAATTTTATCAAAACCTTGTATTTCAATTTATTTTTTTATTTAGCGTGTCTCTAACCAATTTATATTGAAATTGTTGACATTATACAGCAGTTTTCATTTGCTAAATAAAAAAGTTTATGGATTTATTGATTTAAAAATATAACAAATATTTAACATTTTCTTTATTTAATAATTAAGAGAATATATATTTTGTAATAAAGGATTTGTAAAATTAAAAAGCATAAAAATTTAAAATTATTAATACAATATAGAATCAAATAACTTTTCCTTTACTAAAAAAATCGTTTTCAATGGATTTGTTGATGGAATGTGGATAGCTAGAGAAGTCGGTGTATGGAGCACAGGATGCAGCGGTTTGAAATCTTCTTAGATTACGTGGGCAATGATGGCACTGACTACGTAATTCAATCGGCACCTTACAAGAAGAGGAGGATTAAAATATAAATTATATGTTTAGCTGTGATTAATTAGAATATAAAATATTAAAATGTTAATTCGACATCTGACTCTCCGTCCTTCTGTTCAATAAATTAAAAAAAATATGCAGTTATTATTACAAAGTTTTACAGCGGATTGAAATAAGATTAATTATAATTATATAATATAAAAATAAATTTATTTTATAAAATAATTTTTAAATTTAAGTTAAATTTTAATAAATTACTAAATTATTAGATAAAAATTTAGATAATTTTAGATTTATTTTTAATCACCATAATAATAAAAAATTAAATAAATTTATATTGTTCGATTTTTATTTAATAAATATATTTGAATAATTATATATTTTCTAATATTTTAGACTAAAAAGAATTCTAACTCTAAATATATTCCAATTGATAATAACAGCAGCAGAACAGCCACTGCCTTCAATGTTTAAAAATTTAATAGTCATATGAATTTGATATTATTTTTAAATAAATCTCACTTAAGTAAAGTTTTAGCCTGAATATTAAATAATTTAAATTGAATAAAATGATATGCATTATGTATTAATATTTACAAGTAAACGCTAACATAAAATAATTTAACCAGAAAATCAATTGTGCATATTATCGGTTGATTAGAAGAATGATATAAACATAAAAACATAAGTATTTAATGTGATTCGTTAAGTAAAGATGGAAAGCCAAGGTTGAGAGCATGTCAAAGCGGGGAAACGAACTTTCTGATAATAGAATAATAATATTCTTATATATTAAAATTTTCTAAAATTTGTTCACATCTTTAATTTAATAATTGAACATTTTTTTTATAAAAAATTCAATAAATTAACTATACAATGTAAGCTTCTTAGAGTAGGTAAAGAAAACCTTTTTTAATAATATTAGTATTTATATATATATATATATATATATATATATGACTCGTGTTTTTTTCGGTTTTATGGTTTGTGTTAATGGGAAGCTCCTTGTGCTGGTGCATGGAGCCGGGATGATGTTGCTATATAATGGCAAACTACGTGGAATCTTCTGGTCTCCATGTTACAACTTTGGTTATCAACCCTAAACTTAAATCACTAATTTTTTATAATTACTTTTTAAATTATTGAAAAAATATTTATTACATTGTTATATTCTTGACATAATAAATATTTAATTTTTTTAATAAAAATTTGTAATTTTTAACCGTTTAAAGTTAATTTTAATGTTAAAGTCACTAGTATAAAAATAGGTTTCTATAACAAGATTTTACATCGGTTGTTTAGAAACTGATATAAAAAAAAAACGCGGTAGCATTTTTGTAAATAAATGTAAACTTTTTACATCGGTTCATAATAGAACCGAGGTAGAAAGTACTTTCTACATCGGTTACAAAACAACCGATGTAAAAAGTACTTTCTACATCGGTTGTTTTGTAACCGATGTAGAAAGTGGATTTTTTTCAAACTTTCTACATCGGTTAAAAAACAACCGATGTAGAAAGTACTTTCTACATCGGTTACATAACAACCGATGTAGAAAGTGAATTTTTTTTTTAAACTTTCTACATCGGTTACAGAACAACCGATGTAGAATGTCTTCCATTCTCACTTATTTTTCGACTCTAGTCGTCTTTAACCTCATTCTCGAAAACCCTAGTTTCTCGTTTCGACTTATTCTCTCTATTTCTGTTTACGTCTTAGTCATTGTCGTCGTCTCTGCTGTTCGTTGTTGCACTTCATTCTTACGTACGTGGTTGTCGTTGCCTTTGCAACCATTTCCTCCGTTCGAAGTCGTCGTCGCGCACCCTAAGGTTTGAAGTTGTCTTTGTTGTTATTTATACATCTCATTCTGTTATTATAATTGAAACTTACATTCGTTTTGGTTGTATTGTATAATTTTCAAGCTTCTTATTTAGCTACAACTGTGCTGTGTTGTCGTTCGACTACCGTTGTACCTCCATTAGGACACCGTTCGGTCACCGCTCAACCATTTTTTCTCTGTTTTCAACAGGTACATGGCTGGTTACGACATTTTTTTTCAACTTTCAGCACTTGCTTGACGTAATTTTAAGTTATTTTCTTTGTAAATTAAAATTTGATAATAAATAATGATGTATTTAGTTTAAATATATAGATTATGTGAATTCTGTATATCTGTCTGATGATTTTGTGAATAAATAATATGGTAGCATACCTAAACAAAACGAACATTTAAAAAAAATGAACTTTCTACGTCGGTTAAGATTATAACCGCTGTAAAAAGTACTCTTTTTACATCGGTTGGGCCAGTAACCAATGTAAAAAGTATACTTTCTACATCGGTTATGGCCTTAACCGAGGTAGAAAGTATGACTTTCTACATCGGTTATAAGTCCAACTGATGTAGAAAGTGTACTTTTTACATCGGTTCCAGAACCGATGTAAAAAATCTTATTTTCTATATCGCCCGCTTCAACACCGCCCAAATAACCGATGTAAAAAGTCCATAACAACCGATGTAAAAAGCTTATTTTCCACCCGTGAGTTATTGTTTTTTATATAAAAAATGTTCTACTTACTTTTCTTGTTTTTTTAATTAAAAAATAGGTCATAAAAAAACTTTTTTTAAAAATTTTAAATAATTACCTTTTTTATTTTTATTATTAATTTTTTATTTCACAAAAACATCACTCTTTTTAATTGAAGAAAATAACATAAAAATGTTTTTTCTTATGTATTTGTAAAGATTAAAAAGTAATTTTTTATTACTTGTGAAGATTAATCACATGTTTGTTTTACTTCAGAAACAGAATTTACACTCCCTCAGTATATAAATAAATATTTCGGTACAAGTTAATTGAAAGAAAAAGAAAAATTCTTGCATTAGAAGAATGGAATTTCATAATGGCAAAGTATCAGAGCCCAAATATATAGGTAGATTAAGGAATTTTGGAATTGAAATGAAGAATTTTAATTGAAATCAACATTTTCTAATGTTTGGTATGTAATAAAACTTGTGGGTTCCACCTCTAAATTATTTCTAAGTTGGGCCAAAAGGTCAACGACACTAAAAAGAAGTGGAACAGGAAGATGCTTTGTTCACCAATTTTCTGTCCTCATGATTCATGCATTCATGGTTAATTATCATGTTTTTTTTTTTTTTTAAATTATACATAATATTAAATCTATTTAATTAAGTATGTCATATTTTTTAACAAGAAATTATATTTGATATTTTTAAAATTTTAATTTATAAATTTATAAATTTATATTTTTAACATAAAAAATTGGTTAATTCAAAAATTAAGTTTTTTTTAAAAATACATCAAATTTATTCAATTTTAGAAAAATAAAAAATTGATTAATAATTTATTATATTACTTTATATTAATATTAATGATATTATTAAAAATATAAATAGATATTTACTATTAAATAATATATTCACAATTGTTTAAATTATATATATAATATATAATTTAACAAATAAATAATTTAAATTTAAGTGATACAAGAAGTTATTATATTATGTAAATTTATAAATTTAACATATAATGTAAAATGAAAATTAATCTTGTTCTTTATTTTATTTACATGTCTTGATTCATTTATTTCATCTATATATTTATTGATATTTTATATTTCAATTTTTAAAATCTTTATATGTATAAATTAATTTTTAAATTTTTAAAAATAGTTATAAGAAATAATTTTTTTTAATGATATAATAATTTATTATATATATAACGAATAAATAAAATAAAAAATACATTGGTATAATATTTAGTTAATAATTTTTGCTTGGATATGAATTAATATTTATCCTAATAAAAAATTAAAATAAATTTATTAATAAAATAATTTAAATTTATAATATATATTAAATTATTCATTTCAGAAGTAATTATATTTAGAATTATTCTACTTAATAATTTTTATAAATAATTAAATTTCATCAATTCAACTATTAAATTAATAAATTATATTATATAAATTAGTTTTACAAAATTTAATAAAATTTAAAAAAAGTTTGATAATTTAAAAAATAAATTTAAATTAATGGATAATATATCTCTTATAATATCTGTTAATTTGAATTTATTTAATAAAATATTATTATTTTTTAAATTTTATATAAATGATCTATATAAAATAATTTATTAATTTAATGGTTTGATTAATAAAATTTAATTATTTATAAAAATTATTAAATGAAATAATTTTAAGTAAAATTACTCTTAAAATAAGTTGATTCCTTTATATATATATATATATATATATAATTATGAGTTAAAAAATGTTAGATATTTAAACATTATAAAAATATAATTTTTTAATTATTAAATTGATAAAATTTATTATAAATATTTAATTAATTAATTAAATTTTAAATTTATAAATAAAAATAAAATGAAACAAAAAATATTTATCTATAATTTTTTATTTTTATATGAGAAGAAAATTTAAAAAAATATTATATTTATATTTTTAAAATGAATATTAGTATGGATTTAGAATATGTATATATCATGAATAATTTATTTTTGAGAAAAGATAAATGTAATTTATTTTCTTAATAAACTGTTATATATGTTTAGTGATTGTCACAATATGGATAAAGATTATGATATATAAAAATAAGTATATAAAATAAATTTTAATATTTTATATTTTATATTAGTTCAAAAAATTTATATTCTAAATATTTATGATGAAAATATTAAACCTATAAATTTTTAAAAATATAAGAATATATTTCAGTTTATAACTTGAAAGAATTTACTATTTTGATATCGTTTGAGGAAAGATAAATGTCCTTACTATTCTCGCAGAACAGAAGTGAAAGCCATAATTTTTGTTTCAGGATATATTTCTTTTCATGGTTTAGATTTTTGCTGAGAGTTTGTGCTATAATCTTATCCTACATTAATAATGGAGAAAAAGTTAAATGAAATTAATAAAAAATATTTAATTTAGTATAGAATCTGTATCAAAATTTCCTTGAATAAATATGAAGATAAGAATTAATCAATAACAATAACATTTCTATTGTGCAAATATCACTTGTAATTGCTGCAAATTAAATTTCTTTCCATATTCATAGTGACTTCAATCGTGATGCTTTATTCATCTATACAAGACTTTCATTCAAGTTTATGGGCCAAAAAGTATTTAAAGTATTCATTTTATTCTGATTGTTTGGCATAAGCACCTACCACATTATCTTGTCTTGCGCCATAAAATGTTGCAATCGAAAGCCTTTCATTTTCAAAATTCGCTGTTCAATAATTGGATATAGCCCATTGCTTCTAGTCTGCTATGAAAAGCATACCAATAAAAACAAAAGTTAATGCAATAATAATAAACCATAAAAAAAAATGAAAGAAAACATTTTTAAGAATACTTTGAATTAACTCAAAATCCTTTACAATGATCTATTAAATTTAGTAATTAATCAAAATTCAGTTGTCACAATGTTTGTTTGAGGAACATGGAAACTATTTAAATAACATGCTCTTGATTATAGTAGTGGAGTAATATGATAGGAGCCAAAGAATTGTAAATCATTAATAACTTTTGCTGAATAGTATTGAGTGAGGAGTGAGGTAATAAATTTCACTTTTTTGTATTCTTCTAAACCACTTTAAAACAATTTCATTGTCAAGATAATAACGGGTACTTCCACAATCTGTCTTTCTCTTCATAATTTCCATTGAATTGATGTGATGGTTTTCTTCCCGTTATTGTTTAGTATATATAGTTATTACTAGTATTTTATATATATATTTAATATTTTTTTCCAAAACAAGTAACATTTATTTTTAATTATGAAAAATGCTAAAAAGTACTTTTTTAATTATGAAGATTTTTTTTAATTGAAAATATTGCTTACAAAATAAAAAATGTATAAAAAATATTACTACCACGATTTCCATTGTACTTTCACCAACATTTGTATTAAAATTTTTTATTTATTATTTATTTAACTCAAAACACTGTTTATCTCTAAAAAAAATTCAAGTCTTTTTTTTCACTCGAGTTTAGTAAATAATTTTACAACATAAAAAATCTTCATGAATGAAATGAAGATAATAACGTACATTTAAGTATAGTGGCCCAAAACTTTTGCATTTTTTTTTAAAAGAAAAATATGATTTTACATTTGAAACCAAGTGTAACAAAAATGAAAGTAAGAAAGATATAAGAAAATAGAAAGATATAATATGAAATGTAATGTAATAAAAATAAAATATAAAAATAAAAATAAAATATAATGAGATAAAAATATTATTGGAATGTATAACTGTGTATAAAAAGCTTTTAAATATCACCAAATTAAGAATGTAATAACCTAGTTTTTTTTTAAGTTTTTATTCTTCTTAAATAAAAAACAAGGGCCAAAAATAATATTAGAAAAACTCTAAATATTAAAAAGGTTTAAAAAAAAAACATAGTTATGAAAAATAGAGTTTTTATAAATACGAACTAGAAAAGCTTTTGTATTAAAAGGAAAACTCCAACAAGTTTATGACAAAAGGTTTAAACAAGTTGGTATTACAAATTGATATGAATAGATATGTTAAAACTTAAATGTGACGTTAACAAGAAAGGCATTGTTAGGCAAGGGCTTCACAGGAACCCATGTGCCATCTTTTCTTATCCTTCTGCGGTAACAGTTAATTGTCATCATTTGAATCCCATTTTCAAATAACTTTCTTATTTCAATTTCCTGTGTCTTAAATTTTTTTTTTAACAAAGGCAATAATAAACATGGCCAGATTTCCCTCCACACACGTTGGACTCTGTCAAAAAAAAAAAAAAATGTTGTGATTTATATCCATTGACAAGTACATCCATCAGAAGTAGTAAAGTGTTTTAGAACTTCAATATGGTTTTACAGACATTATTCGACAAACGTTAATTCAATTGTTTCACGATTATTGAGTTCATCCATAAAAGAATTGGTTGCAATTTAAAATCTAAATTTGTAAAATTAAATCATAAAAATAATATTTAAAATAAAAAGCACACACTATTTAATTACAAAGAGATTTAAGATTTTAATTTTACTTATAAATTCATTAAACTTTCATTCCTTATCCATTATTAATTTTTTTTATTGATTGTTTGTCACTTATTTTATTTCTATCATTTTTCAGTAATTATATAATACTAATAATAATAATAATAATTTTTTATAAAAATATTATCCTATATGATCATAAAAAATAATGAATTAAAAAAATAAAATATCAATAATTTTGTTAAAATAGTAATTGATTAGTGATTTGAGATTAAGATTATCCTTTCAACCTCTAAATCAAATTCATTCTATTAATTTGTTAATTAGAAAATGATATAATTTTCTTTTATCTAGTCAACCAAAAATTGTTAGGAAAGATTAATTTTTAATAAAGAGATAAGATGGTAGAATGAACGCAGTTGATAAAAAAAAAAACTTTTATGAAAAAAAAAAAAGTTCAAATCAGATTATATCTTAAAATCCACCATAATCTCTTAGCTAAAAAATTGGAATGATTAGATCAAATTAGAAACAAACAATTTTACAGAAAATTTCATCATCCTAAATTAAAAATAAAACTAAAAAAAAAAAAAAAAACCTTTGTAACTAGATGTTTGTCATTCGAATGGGTGATAAATCTATGATGTAAAATCTTGGATGTCCTAGGAATGCCCTCATTTTCCTCCGAAGAAATCTTATGGAGAGAGAACAAGAGAATAAGGTGAAAAAAGTAAAACAACGGTGGAGTTTCAAGTGTGTGTTTTGTCCATTGCACTTGTACTAATCTTCTTAACGATGACTCATAGTAACTTCCAACTTGAAACCTAAATAGAACATACTTGTACATAGTTGTGATGGAATAGTTTATCTCATTATGGACATGTGGAAGGTTGGCACATCTACACTTTAATTGTGTACGATCATGTCAAAAATTATCCCAACCACTTCTAATGGTGTTCAACTTGGATGAGAGTGCCAAAGGACTTGAGTATGGACATGCCAGATTTTGATAGGACCATGTTGAATTTTTACATAGTCATGTTTCTATTTTAACTTGCACTTCTGACCCCTTTTAAGATTCTTCTTATCTTTTTTAGTCATTAATTTGAGTTTGTTGTCAACTTTTTTATTGATTTTTTTTTTAGATATTTATTATTTTTATCTCATAATTGATTTTTAACTTACATTTTCATTCTTATAAAAAAATTAGGATGAATTGTGTCAATTAAGATGTAAAATTATTAAAAGTAGAGTTTAACTAGTAGATAAATAAATATAATAATAGTTTATCAAATTTTTTTAAATTTAGTAATCATTTGTCCTCAGACAATAAAAAAGAAGAAATGAGATTGCATGCAACTTAGAACCTAAAGAACCTAATAATATATAATTTAGACGCCATAGACACATGTAATTACCTTCTAAAAATAGGAAGGAAAGAAATTTTTTTTATTATTTAAATAAGTGAAAAGAAATATATATATATATATATATATATATTAGTAGTATAAATTTTTAAAAATAAAATTTAACTAAAAAATTAATTTTTTTACTATATCTTTTTATTACTATAATATTTATTTTTAATTTTTAAATGTAATAATTTTAATAATTTAAAATAAAAAAGAAAACATCTTCCCCATTTTTATGCTTGGTTGGAAGAGAATAATTTTTGTATGAGATGCAGGTAAATGATTTTCTTCCCTCATATTTTCAGTCAAACTTAAACAAAACATATTTTAATACCTCCTGTTTTCCTTCTTTTTTATTTCCTTTGTTTCAATCTCCATAGATAAGGCATAAATGAAATTCATATCTACTTTAATGAAACAACCTTCCCGTTTCCACCCACATGGTATTAGCAGGGTTTACTTGAACAATCAGAAGCATGAAACAAAGTTAAATAAAATGGTGGAGAATATTTTTCATCTTTGTAATCTTGCACACAACATCATCTTGCTTGAATAGCAACCAGGGATTGCTTGAGCACATAAACAAAACAAAGAAAATGTGACCAGTTTAGCTTGGCCTTATTCTCTTATGGATGACTAACTGGTCTTCAATCTGTTCATATATGAACGCAATTGGCCTAAAATCTAGCAATGGCATATAATTGCTGAACAATAAAGCCAGTAGATAGTTTTTATCAACTTCAATTTTCATGCTCTATTCTCATGGTATCTAAGAAAGACTTTCCATCAAGTTTACGAGCAAATATGCCCCTCAAATATTCCTCCATTCCAATTCTTTTGAACCTTGCTGGTCTTTCTTCAGTGATTAAGCTAGCCGCAGGACCTACCTCAGAATCTCGTCTAGGGTTGTGAAATGTTGCAATTGAAAGCCTTTCCATTTCAGAGTTCACTGTTCCTCTATGCTCAATACTTTGGTATATCCCATTGGTTACAATCTAACATGTAAAAAATGTATAAAAAAGGAAAAAGTATATGTTATGTGGATACTTATTAACCGCATAAAGAAAACGGAAAATGATATTAATACAAAAACCATATATTAAAAAAAATACTTTTTCCCTTAGCCTTTGAATGTGCTAATAACCATATGTATTTGATGTCAGTTCATAGCAAAATTGAACAAACTTATTCAGCATAATTAAACTTAATTTTGCAAGGGAAATTCCAAGAGTCTTAATAAACCAGTTGGTATCAGAAAATTGTCGGAGATGAATGGTTATATTACCTCAAGTACATCACCAATGTTGACAACGAAGGCATTAGGCAGGGGTTTAACAGGAACCCACATGCCATCTTTCTTTATTTGAAGCCCTTCAACTTCATTGACTTGTAAGAGGATAGTGAGACCAACTCCATCAGAATGGGGAGTGAGGCCAATAACCTTCTCTGGTTGAGGACATGGAGGGTAATAGTTCATCCTCATAGCCTGTCTCATGTCTTCAAATAACTTCAATATTTCCATTTCTTCCGTCTTAAGGGCTTTCTCAATATGTGCTAGAATAACTGTGGCCAGATTTTCCAATTCTAGTGAGTAAAGATCCATTGTGTCTCTGCATGACATAGAATAGTGATTAGCAGGGCTGGTAACGGTTTAGCTCAGCATGAAAATTGAACTAAATTGAATCTAACCAAAAATATGGTTCAGGAAAATCAAACTGAACCTCTTGCATTTTGTAAGAACCTAACCAAACTGAACTGGTTTGAATACAAATTGATTTTTTAATTGTCCTGCTACTGTTGTTGTGCTCCCTGCAGTTAGAAAGGTGGGACTCTTGCTATTGTCATCTCTAGTGGATTTGTTCTAATTAGATTCCAATTCAGTTTGCATAATTAGGTTGTGTCATTTTTCTTCAGCTTCCAGAGATTGGATTCTTATGGTGAGAAATGGTTTGGGAACTGAATCTTTATTGCTTGTGTTAAAAGGTTCAGTTAGAAAAGGAGCACTGAAATTATTGTTTAACCAGTTCAGGCTAGTGAGCTAGAGTGTGGTGTGGTTCACATTGCAGTTTGGTTCATTAGGGACTTAATAGTTATTATCATACATTGCAAGAGTATTTACATCTCAATACATTTTTTTTTCTTATATCTCTTTTTCTATCATATCACATCCCATATCCTTCTATATCTTTTCTTTTTTTCTATCTTTCTCTTTCTTACGATCCAATGCATTGAAAATGAGATGTATCATTTTCCTTATGGGTTTTAATCAGTCCTATTGATAAGGCATGAATATGTAAAGAGACACATACATAGGAAGAGAGAGAACCTGAATGAAAGAGGAAGATGTGGAAATAAGTGTGGCAACCTTTCCTTTTTTGGAAGGGTGGTCATATAGAAAAGGTCACACCAATCAAGTTTTTGGTCATCACTGACAACAAATACTTGTCCAAACCCCTCAAAATGTTTTGGACTCTGCCAAAACTTTTTCTTCTCTGATATTGGAAGGTTGAAGAAATCCTGAATCCCCAACTTTACCTTCTCCATCAAGGAAGAACTAACTCCATGGTTTACAAGCTAAAACAAATATACAAATAAGTCAACTAATAATTCCAATCAAGTATATATTAACACTGCTTAGGTGATTTCCTTTTATATAACTAAAACTTCTAAATCCTTAATTTCCCCCCTTCTAAAATGATTTATAGTTTTCTTGTTCTAAGTCCAAAATCGAACTAGCCCATGTATTAAAGCTTTAAGAAGTTGAAAGGTAAACAAAGAAAAACAAATCAAATTAGAGTGACCTGAAAGAATCCCCAATCTTTGCAAGCAAGGTGAAGCTTGGTCAACTCAGAAGCACCAGATTCTACAGAAAGCAACCTCTGCATATCAATAATTGGAATCTTAAGAACATGATGATCAGCTTCAGATACAACAACCATGTCTTCAGATTGTTGAGACTGAATGTATCTGGCTGGAACATTAGATATATTTTGTTTAGCCAATTCTTGAACTGATGGCACCACAATAGAAGTTCCAAGTGGTTCCATGATCTCTTCCATGACCTTTGACCAAAACGCTACTTTGATATTCTTCTCAATAGAACAAGCAAAATAGTCTAAATCTAAATCTCCTCTTCTCCCACTCCACTCTTGCTAATCACATGAATGGATGATTATATTCCTAATAATATTTTGCTTAAGAATAATTTTGGGGATGACTTTTAATTGTTTTCATTATCTTTTAAGCATATTGTTGGATGCTTATATATAAAAAGCAGGTCTCTAGAAAAATAATATTTATATATTAGTGCAAGATTACTTTGAATAAAGTACACTTCTTATCCATAAAATAATAATAATACATATTATAAATTTGATTCCTTCAAGTTCAGTGTTTGGGAGGATTGAGCGGGTAAAACCACGTCCATCAAGCAATGACAAAGATGAGCGCCATTATTTGATTAAAAAATTTCTGTAGGCATTTGAGAGATGTAGACACTTTGAAAGAGAAAAGAAGTGAAGAGAAAAATAATGAATATTAAATAAAAAATATTAAATAAATGGTGATATTGTTAGAATAAAGTCATAATTGTTATTTGACTTTTTTCTAAAATTATACAATATGAATTAATGTATTTTAAAAAAATTATATGTCATTAGCTTTTTATTTGAGGAGGAATTAATTTATTTAAAAAATAAAACTATTATAAATTACTTCGTTTAATTCTTTTTAAATAGTTAAATTTTATCAATTTAATTATTATATTAATAAATTTTATTATATAAATTATATTTATAAAATTTTATAAAATTTAAAAAAGATTTAATATTTTATTATATTATATTATTTTAGTAGATAATATATATTAAATTAAATTTATTTAATAAATTATTCAATCTTTTTTAATTTTTATAAATATAATTTACATAATAAAATTATACAATAAATTTATTAATTTAACAATTAAATTTTATAAATTTAATTATTTAAAAAATATATTAATTAAAATAACTTATAATCGATTTACTTTTAACGTAAGTTCATCTATCATTTTCTCTTTTACTTTGCACTCTTAAATTTTTTATTAGGAAGTAAGTTATTGGACATTCGTAATAAAATTTATGAAAAAATATATTAAACTTTGGCACAAATTTAAAAATTTTATTTAATATATTATTATAGTCTATTTTTAAAAAATAATTTTAAAAATTAAAATAATATATAATTTTGATTACAATTAAAAATTAATAAAAATAATATATATATATATATATATTAAATCCAATTTTTTAATACATATATATAATTATAATAATTTTAGGTGATCATCAAGAAAAAAATTATTTTTATAAGAAAAGTAATATTTTGTAAAAAAAATATTTTATTTAAAATTAATATTGGAAGAAGAGAAATAATATTTTATTTTCCTAATAAATACATTACAACAATTATTTGCATAATTATTTTACAAATTATATGCATATTTTAGATCTTACAAGATAAAAGACAGGTGTCAAAGATTGGTTTTGGGTTACCGCGCGTGACACCGACTCCTATTAACCAGCATTTGAAAATAATACTAACAAACAAAAACTTCGTACGTAGTAGTGTCCCTATTCAGATGAAATAAATTGTGAGATGAATGTGAATGTCGATGAAAGCTAGCATATAATCTTAGCATTTAAAAATATAAATGTATATATGAAAAAAAAAAAAGTTCTGTTGAGTAACATTCTAAGCTAGAAGTTTATTGTAGTCCTATTCTGGCGGCCTCAATCGAAGCATTAACGCAGTGATTTGCGAGCTTGGGTCCCATTTCTAGTTATAAGGATTAAAGGACGTTGACAGAGCCATGGAATAATCTTCCAACATTAATACCAATTCGGAAGAAAAGTGAATAAAATTTTTTGGCAAAAATTTATCAATTTGGAAGAAAAGTGAATAAAATTTTTCGTCAAAAATTTATGATTTGATTGGTTGATAAATAGATAAATTTAGATTTATTAAAAAAAATTAAAATAATAAATTAGATTTAAGTTTATAAAAAAATTTATTTAAAAATTTATTTATATATTATATATTTTATTTATATAATATTAATATATATATATATTATGTCTATTTAATAACCTTTTTATCTTATAAATTTTAATTGTTCAAATTTTTTTAATCAATTATTTTATATAGACTTTTAAATAAGTTTATAAATTTTAAATCAAGTTAAATTTTATTTTTAACAAGTAACAAATTCAGATTTTTCAAAATTTTTATACAAATTAAATTTAAACATTCAAAATTTAATTCAACTTAATTTTTTATTTCTAATATCAACATCTCAATCATTAAAATAACATTATTATTTGGTTTCAATTGTAAATATAGTGTCTACATTCAATAAAATGTTTTACACATTAACATATTATAATATATTAAATATATTTTTAAATTTTTTAAATTTTTTAAATTTTGTTTTTTAATTTAATTTTTAAAATAAATATTTTTAATTCTTTAATTTTTAAAATAAAATAAATTTTAAATTTATTATTTTTAATATAATTTTTTATTCTTAACATGTCAAATATTAATATATATGTTAAATATTAAAAAAAATTATGTTAAAAATTAAAAGATCAAAATAAAAAATTATAAAAGTAAAAGGTCAAATTTTAAATTTTAATTTTTTTAAAAAAAATTAAAAATATATTTAACTCTATTATAATAACTAGAGCGATTAAAATTCAGAACAATTCCATTCAGTTCACTTCAATGTAGGTAGAAATTTTTGCAAGAAAAAAAATCTGAAATATGTTTAAGCTTTAAAAAAAAATTTAAATATGGTTTGTAGCAAATTTCACGATGCTCGCATTAAAATTAAATTTTAAAATTTGTTAGAGGTTATTACTTGGTAAAAAAAAAGTAAGCTATTGTCATTGAAAATTAAGTAAATTTTTTAAAACATAAAATGTAACTATTATAAATAAATCAAATCAAGTTGTTCAGATGAACCATTTTTTTAAAAATAAAATATCAATTATCAAATCTAAGCCAATAATAAAAATTATTAATTAATAATTTTAAGGTCTAAAATAAATAAAAAATATCATTTAACAATTTAAGAAAAATATAATCTGCAAACAATCCAAGCTCAAGTGAACTAATTTCCCTAAACTCATTTGAGGATCAATTCACACTAAACATAATACATAGTAGCTTTTATCTATCTATCTAATATCTATATATATTAAGCCGTTCGATTTCTTCTCTTTTTTTTTTTTAATTTTCAGCTGTCCCATTTTCCACTTTTGACATGCAAAATTTTTTTAGAATGTAGACATTTATATTTTCTGGGTTTCTCTATATTTCAATAGTCGATCCTTTTCTCATTACTATTCTTTTACACAATCTATTGCTAGTTAGTTTTTGTCCTCGTACACCTTTCGATGTGTCCATCGTCCCATCCATCAATATGCATCTGCTATTTTAAATTATTAAAAAATATCACACTTTTTTTTGGGTTTATAAAGCATTCTCTACAACTGAAAAAAAATTTATGAATCATTGTGTTAGGCCATTTTTTTCTTCTTAGTTTTTTTTTATTTATTTAATTTTTTTTAGTTGAAATAGATCATCATATTGTTTGTAAAAATAATATAGAAATCCATAAATATCTAAACATTTAAAAATAATGAGATTAAGAAATTATTTTTTTTACTAAATTGTAAATAGAAAAGATGATATTTATAATATAGAAATGGAATGACTATCAAATTTTATTTTTAAAAAATTAAATTTGAAAGTTAAATATGGATAAAGAAGTGCTAGTATCCTATTCGCTTGTTTTGAAAAATAATATTTAATATTAAATATGTAAGTTTAAAATAATTTTTAAAAAATTTATTTGATTCCTTTTAAGATAAAAATTACCTATTTAAATTATTTATATATACATAAAAGGATGAAAAAAAATGATCTAAAGTTATGTAGTTCTGTTCATTTAATTTTTTTAAGAAAAATTTTGCTGAGAAAAAGAATTGATAATGTATTGAACATATTGTGTTTTAGAATTAAAAAAAATGAAAAGATGATTTGTGAAATAATAATTTAAATTTTTTTGATAGAATTTGTTTAAAATTAAAATTAAAATTTAAAAATATAATTTTATCAATTTAATTTGACAAAGAAATAATTTAAAAAAAATGTAAAATATTTTGGAAAAAGTTTAACTTTTGGGGTGAAAACAAGATCCAATAAATTATAAAGTTTGATAAATCAAATAAGAAGATATGTATTTTTTTATTATTATTTTATATTTAATTTTATTTACACGCATACGAGGTTTAAAACAATATATAGTTATACCGTAAATTTTTGCAGTTGTAAAAATATGTAATGGTAGAGAAACTACCCATATAAATTTATTTATAAAGTTTGTTAGATGAGATATAGGATTACTATTTTCAAATAATTATCAACTAATAAAAGATTTAATTAAAAAATTTTCAAATTCATATATGCAAGGTTTAAGACTATAAACAGGTGCATTGTTCATTCTTACGATTAAAAAAAAATGTGAATGTAAAATATATTACACATACAAATTTAAGGTTTGTTGCATAAAATCTAGAGATTATTTTATAATTATCAAATAATAAAATATTTAACTAAATTTTTAATTAAAAGAAAATTTTCAAATCCACAAAGACACGTGATTTAAGATAACAGATCACTGTGAACCCTTATGATTTCAAAAATATGTAAAGACAAAGTACACTACACGTAAATTTAAGATTCTTTGCATAAGATTTAGAATTAAAAAAATTTATTTGAATATATAAAATAGTAAATTGAAAATTTTATTTAAAATTATTTTTAATAATATTTTAAATTTACATATGCACAAAGTTTAAAATAAACAAAGGTTACATTTAAACCCATATCATTCTTCAAATATGATAAAATAGAGTAATGTATACATCCGCATCTAAAATTCGTTGCGTGAAATTTAAAATTAAAATATTTATTTAAAGTATTTAGAATTTTCATGTTTAATAACATTGATTAAATAAAAATTAAACTTCATTGTAACATTTCTTTGAAAAATATGATATAGACAAATATATGACCAGGTTATAATTACAAGAGAACATAAAAAATATCAAGAATATATATATCTACCCTTTATATTTTACAAATTATTTAATTAATTTTTATATTTAATCTATTGGGGTAATATCTAAGATTATTTAAACTAAAAAAAATCAAACAAAGATTCAATTGAAAAAAAAAAAAAGAATATATAGAAACGAACTAGACATACTTTATAGATGTTATTCTAAGTTATAAAAATAAACCACATTTAAACAAAATTAAGATAAGAAAACTTGTGATATTTATAAATTATTTTAATTTTTACAACAAATAAAATAATAAAAAATCAAATTAATTCATAAAAATGTTGCAATTATTAAGTTAAAAATAAATAATATAATTTCTACCAACCAAAATAAAAAATTATTTCAAATAAGTAAAATTAGTTGAGAAATTATAACTTAAAAATGAATTAGGAATTGGTGAGGGACAAAAATGAAATAGACAAAAGGAATCACATTAATGTGAATTTACCATGAGCATATGAATTCTATGCACCTCTATTCCAAATAATTAAGAGTGCTCAAGTTGTGCGTTTTCAATCTTTTCTAACATTATGGATGTGTGGGTATCACATTCCTTTCCTGTGCACATGGCTGGGGAGATGAATCCAAATTTTTTGCTACTGAGTTAACTTGTTGGGTTGTGCGAGTCACGGATGAGAGAAAACTTGCGTCTAGGGGCCTTTTCATGTGTGTAATGGCTGCATGGGAATGAAGTTAGGAATCGTGAGGTTATATGGGAGAGAAAATAAGTTATGTCGAGTTGGGAGGTGCTATTGATTTTGGAAGAGAGGGAGCCTCAGGTGAGTGTTGGTTGGATGTTAAAAAGGATGTTGGAGAGAGTATACGAGAGGTTGGGAGAGGAGTGAAAATGAGAAAAACAGAGAGTGAGGAATGTGGGGTTCAGAGGATGTGTGAGAGTGAATGGAGAGGAGTGAGTGTTGTTTAATGGCTAGTTTTGGATGAGAAAATGAGTTCTCCTTTAGCTTGGAAGAAATAAGCCAGGGAAGATGATATAAGGTTATTGTTAGGAGAGTAAGTGATGTGAACGTGAGTACCATGTTAAGCAAGAGAGATCATTTAAAAGATTCTTTACAAAGAATGGAAGGTCTTATGATGTGAAATAAGACTAAACATATGAAACAAGCACTTCAAGATTTCATCAAGGAAATTCAAGAAAAGGACTATATTGATTTAAACCTAAATCCAACATATGTTACTTTATGTAGTCATATTATTGAAGATTTTAAGTAATAAGGTTTATAATTTGTATTGATTTTCTATAGATTACATTACGATTTGATATTGATTTATAAATTATTTGTTTTAAATTAATTGCAAATCAGATTAAGATTTAAGATTGATTTGCAATTTAATTAGGACTTTATATTTGTTTTCTTTTTATTAGATTTTCTCCTAATTTAGGCCAATTAGATTATCTATATAATAGGAGTTAAGAATTCAATATAAAGACAAGTTTTGATGAATAATAATACTTTGATGCTCTTCGACAGGTCGCGATTTGTGTCGAGTTCCTTTACCTTATCATATCATGGTTTTCAAGATGTTTCAATTATGATTTCTACATTCCAATTTATTTACATAGGGTGAATCAATATCAGTAAGGGGAGAGAGAGAAAAGAGGTCTTGTTTGTTGGGTGAAGGAGAGACCATGAGAGGCTCTAGGCCTTGAACAAGGGTAAGAGTGAAGAACCTACATGATGCTTGAATGAAGGTGTGTGTATGGATGCTTGAAAGGGAGTGTGAAAGGTCTACACGGTGCTTGAATGAAAGGGAGTGTATGAGTGCTTGCAAGGGAGTATGAAAAAGAGATGAATGAAATGAAGAGAGGACATTGAGAGCTAGGGGCAGTTCAGGAAAAAACTAGTTTGCTTTGATTTTCAGAAGAGAAAGTGTTAGGGGTTGTAATGAGTAGGTGAAAGAGAGTGAGTAGGTTGGTTATTTTTGTGTTGGATGGTGGTGAGAATCAATGAATAAGAGAGAGAAGAATGAAAGGATGATGTGTGGACTGCATGAAGGATCAATGTGGCTATTAATTTTTTATGCGCATGGATGAGAATGTGAATAAAAAAAAGGAAGGGTCTATGGTTGTTTGTACTTATGGGTGCATGGAGAAAAAGAAAGTGTGGTTGAAAAAGAGGGCTAAATATGGTGTCCTAGAGTGAGTTTCATGGGAGCTGGAATATGGATGGTTAAGTGTGGAAGAATTCTAGGTGCTATGAGAAAAAAGTGAGTCTTATAAATCAAGTCACTGAGAACATTCTGGGGAATGAATGGGAGAGATATGGATATGTATTTGTTGATAGTAATGTGTAGTTATAATTTGGAAATAAAATAAATTAGTAGTTATGAAGTTTTAATTTGAGATAAAGTGAATTAGTGACTTATAATACTTGTGGAGTTGTTACATATAACTCTTGGTCTTCTAGAATTATTTTGTGTAACCTTTAGTCTCCTAAAATTATTTTTGTAATAACTATTTCATCTATAAATTGATGTATTTGTGTTACTTATGATTACAAGAAAGAAATACAAAAACAAAACAATTACTTTTTTTCCTCACATATATTTTTCCCTTTAAAATACCACCAACAAAGTGGTATCAGAGCAGTAGATCATTGCAGTTAATACAAAAAAAAGTGAAAAGTCATGACTTTCACAAATATCTCAACAGTATCAAATAACATTATTTATAGTAATGTTCAAATTCCTTTATTTGAAGGAGAAAATTGTGATTTTTGGGCCGTGAAAATGGAGACATTGTTCGTTTCCTTAAATGTCTTACATTTAATTAAAGCAGAAGATACACAACCAACAAATACATCTGTTTCTACTGTTTTTGAAAATGAAAAGTTTAGGAAAAAAATTGTAGATGCTAGAGTTCTTGGGATGATTCAAAGAGGAGTTTCTCTTACTATATTCATAAGGATCATGAGGGCAAAGACGTCGAAAGAGGCATGAGATATTCTACAACAAGAATTTGAAGGAGATTCTAAACTAAGACTTGTGAAACTTCAATCTTTTAAAATATATTTTGAAAATGAAAAAATGAAAGAAAATGAAAGCTTGAATGAGAATCATAATTGATTGTCGGAGTTGGTGAATCAAATGAAGTCACATGGAGATACAATTGGTGATCGTAGAGTTGTTGATAAACTTTTGATTGGTTTATCTAAAAAGTTTGATCCAATGGTGGCTATTATTGAAGAAACAAAGAATTTATCAACCATGATCGTTTAAGGGTTAATGAGTTCATTGAAATCCTATGAGCAAAGATTGTTACGATGTATTGAAAAAATCATCAAAAATACGTTTCAATCTAAGCTCACTATTGACCCCAAAATGTTGAGAATAATTTTTCAGGTCAAAATAAATGTGAGTCTTCTAGAGGTGGCAGACATGAAAGAGGTTGAGAAAGAGGAAGAAACTCTCGTGGAAGAAGAGGAAAAGGCTATTTTGGAGGATAAGAAAATGATAGTGGATCAAACAAATGGTGTAAAATTTGTAAGAAGAATAATCATGAAGAGAAAGATTACTGGAACAAAGGAAAACCTCAATGCTACACTTGCAAGAGGTTTGGTCATTTACAAAAAGATTGTCACTTTGACAACTAACAACAAGTTGTGTTTACTGAAGCCGAAAATAACGGAAGAAGTAATGAAGGAAACCTTTTCTTTGCTTGTCAAAAGGCATTTGAAGAGGAGAAAAATTTATGGTACTTGGATAGCGGTTGTAGCAATCATATGACGGGAAATAAAAATGCTTTTCTTGACATAGATTCTTCATTTAGCTCAAACGTTAAATTAGGCAATGGAGAGTATGTTAAGGTTGAAGGCAAAGGAAGCATTGAAGTTATAACAAAGCAAGGTAATCAAGCTATTCATGACATTCTTTATGTCCCAGCACTTGATGAAAATTTGCTTAGCATTGGACAACTTTTGGAGCATGATTATTCTCTTAAATTTGAGAATTAAGAGTGCAAATTTTTTTACTCCAAAGGCAATCTTGTTGTGGTTGTTAAATGAGAAATAATAGAAATTTTCCTCTCTTTTTTAAGTATGAACGAAATTTCAGCATGATGGCTAGAGAAACACTTGACTCTAGTTTATGGCACAAAAGACTTGGGCACTTGAACCATAGTAGCCCGAAGTTACTCTCTCAAAAGAATATGGTGTACGAGTTGCAAACAATTGAAGAAAAATCTGACGTATGTGAAGGATATGTACTTGGCAAGCATCATTGTCAACCATTTCCAAAGGAAGAAGCATGGAGAGTCAAAGAAATGTTGGAGTTGGTACATACTAATGTGTGTAGACCCATGAGTACCTTATCTAATGCAAAAAATAGGTATTTCATTTTATTTATAGATGATTTGACTTGCATGACATGAGTGTATTTTATAAGGCAAAAATTTGAATTCCTTGTAATATTTAAAAATTTTAAAGCATTTTTTGAAAAACAAAGTGGCAAGTTCATAAAATTTTTGTGAATATGAATAAGTGGATAGATAGTTGATCGTTGGTTATACGCCTCAACAAAATGGAGGGTTAGAAAGGAAGAACCAGACCGTGATGGAGATGGCCAAGTCCATGATGTTCGAGAAAGGGATACCAAAAGAATTTTTGCCCAAAGCAATAAACACAACAGTGTACCTATTGAATAGATGTCCAACAAAAGTTGCGTGGAACAAGACACCATTTGAAACTTGGAGTGAAAGGAAACCTTCGGTAAACCACCTTCAAATTTTTGGATGTGTTTTCTATGCTCAAGTTCCAAAGGAGAACAAGACAAAGCTTGAAGAAACGAGTGAGAAGTGCATCTTTATTGGCTATAGTTCTATGTCAAAGGGCTATAGACTTTACAACTTGAAAATCATGAAGGTGATTATAAGCCATGATGTTGTGTTTGATTAGAAGACTTTTTGGAACTGGCAAGAAAAGAAAGTTGAGCATAAACTGTCTTAGTTCCAATCTTACAACAAAATGTAGTAGTTAAAAATTATCAATCAACCCCCTCAACACGAAACTCTCCATCCTCACCAAGTTCTCCAGCCTTAATATTAATTTCTCCCTCATCATCTCTAGACTCAACTTCAGTAAAAATGAAAAGTTTAATTGATATCTATTCTAGATGCAACTATTGCATTGTAGAATCAGAAAGTTTTGAAGAAGTAATGAAAGAAGATGCTTGGAGGAAGCTATGCAAGAAAAGGTAGATGCAATTGAGAAGAACAAAACATGGAAACTAGTTGAAAATCCAAATGATAAAAAAGTTATTGGCATGAAGTAGGGTGTACAAAGTGAAACATAATCCAGATGGTTCACTCCAAATAACCAAGGCTAGATTGGTGGTGAAAGGCTACACACAGCAGCCTAGAATAGATTACAATGAGACTTTTGCACCTGTTACTTGATTGGATACCATTAGAGCCATTATAGCATTGGCCACTCAAAAGGTTTGGAGTTTATACCAACTTGATGTAAAAAAAATAAAATCAACATTCTTGAATGGAGAATTGAAGGGAGAAGTTTATGTGTAATAACCTCAAGACTTTGTAATTAAAGGCCAAGAGGAGAAGGTGTACAAATTGAAGAAATCTCTCTATGACTTAAAACAAGCCCATAGAGCATGGTACATTGAGATTGATATCTATTTCATGGAGAAAGAATTTCAGAAAAGCAAAAGTGAACCTACTTTGTATGTTAAGCATCAAGGTAAGGTTGATATCCTTATTATAACTATTTATGTTGATGATTTGCTTTATACGAGAAATAAGAAAAGGATGATTGAAGATTTTAAAATGGATATGATGAAAAAAATATGAGATGAGTGATCTTGGTTTGTTGCATTATTTTCTTGGTATTGAAATTTATCAAGATGAGTTTGGTATGTTTATTTGTCAAAAAAATATATGCTGAAAAAATTCTGAAGAAGTTTGGAATGCTTGGTTGTAAATCTGTTGATACTCCTTCATTGGTGAATGAAAAGTATATAAAAGAAGATGGTGGAAAATTGATAGATGCAAGTGTGTATAAAAGTTTGATTGGAAACTTATTTTATCTTACTGCCACAAGGTCTGATTTAATGTATGTTGCTAGTTTACTCTCAAGATGCATGAGTAATCCAAGTCATTTACATCTTGGAGCAACAAAAAGAGTGCTAAGGTATGTTATGGGCACGATGAAGTAAGGAATCAGATTTGAAAAAATTCTAGAGTTAAAATTAAAATGTTTTTGTGATAGTGACTGGACATGAAATGTTGATAATATGAAGAGTACTTCAGGTTATATGTTTTCTCTTGGTTTTGGTTCAATTTCTTGGTGTTCCAAAAAACAAGAAACAGTGACACAATCTTCGGTAGAAGCAGAGTATCTAGCAGCTGGATTGGCTACTCAACAAACACTTTGGCTGAGAAAAATTATGGAAGATAATGGAGAAAAACAAGAGGAGAATATGCAGCTTTATTGTGATAATAAATCTGCTCTTGTTATGGTGAAGAATCTAGTCTTTCATAGTCAAATAAGCCATATCAATATAAAACATCATTTCATAAGAGAGGTAATTGAAGGAGATGAGATGAAGCTAGTGTTTTGCAGTTCACAAGAGCAACTAGCTGACATTTTTACTAAAACAATGTTAAGAGGAAAATTTCAGCAAATTAAAGGAGCATTGGGAGTCAAGGAACAACACATTAAGGGGATTATGTCAATAGTAATGTGTAGTTATGATTTGGAAATAAAATAAATTAGTAATTATGGAGTTTTAATTGTGTAATAAAGTGAATTAGTAGCTCATAATATTTGTGTAGTTGTTACATATAACTCTTGTCTTCTAGAATTATTTTGTGTAACTTTTAGTCTCCTAGAATTATTTTTCAGTAACTATTTCGTTTATAAATTGATGTATTTGTATTACTTATAATTACAAGAAAGAAATACAAAAATAAAGGAATTACTTTTCTTCCTCACATATATTTTTTCTCTAGAATACCACCAACAATATTGAGCTAAGCTGTCTCTAGAATACCACCAATAGTATTGAGCCAAGCTGCTTAGGGAGAAGTATGAGAGAGAGAGAGAGAGGAGATTTTTGAGGATAGTTGTTATCAAGAGAGGAGTATAGCCAGCAACATGCATACCCATGTGTATTGCTTTGAATCAAAGAGAGAACACGTGCTTTTGATTTTTTGTTAAAGAGTGTTTGCTGAGAAGAGATTTTTATGGATAGTTGTTATCAAGAGAGGAGTATTACTGACAACATGCATGCCCATGTGTATTGTTTTTAGCCAAAGAGAGAACACGTGTTATTGATTTTTTGTTAGAGAGTGTTTGCTAAGTGAGAGATTTCAATGCCTAGATCCAAATAGGTATGTGTTTAGTCTTTAGTATATAAGGATGAGATATGGATACATGTGAGAATGAATCTTTTTCTATTTCTAGTGAATACATGGATTCAAATTTCAACATCAAGACAACAATGAGAAATAATTAAAAAAATGTAGACAATACTTGTATTTTATTGATTGTGGGGCTATGAAACCAAGTATGTCTTTTTCTTTCTTTCTTATCTTCATATTTTGGCTTAATCTTTTATAGCTTTTTAGATTTTTTATTTTTTTTAAATTTATTTTCATATAAAAAAAGAAGGATGAAAATTATAATATTCACATCTAACTTATTTTCAAAATACATAGAAGATTCTAATTTAATTTTTTTAAAATAGATAAAAAGAAATGATAAATAAGTTTCATAATCATAAGTTATTAAGTAATATGTATAAATCTCGTCATAAGTTGAGAAATACTTTTACTAAGATATATTTTATATTAATATCAAATTTTTTCCATGACGTGTTCTTCCTCTCATGATTCATATAAGTGAGGCTTTATGGCATACATCTATAATAATATCCTCACGAGATATTTAAAATTTGTTTGAAGGGTGGGCCAAATCACATGTACAAAAATTGGGGGATCTAGTAACATGTCATGCCGACATGCACCATGCACTTGTATTGAACAATATGTTTAATAAGAATCATATCACGACATTTGATTGCCTTTTCTAATGCCACGACTAATTGTAGTTATCAACAAGTTTAATTTTATAGGCTTTTTTAGTCATGTTTTACGAATTTACAACCTTAATTTTATGTTTGCATAAAAAAATTTAGAATAATAAAAAATATAAAATTAACAATTAATATTGATAAAAATAAAGTTAAATATAAATTTTTTAATGATAATTAAAAATAATTAAGAACAATTAAAAATTAATTTTTTAAAGAAGTATCTTTTAAAATTACTTTTATTTATTAGATTTCTACAATATTCTTAAAATTATATATATATATATATATATATATATATATATATATGAGACAGGATTCGTTGTGTTAAACTTTAACACTTACACCAACACCAACGTAATAATCTTATATAGAATGCAAAATTTACTTATCCAATTGTTGAATCATATTATAATATCTTTATGATCTTATATATCAAATCTCAAAAAATTTAAAAATATGTAGATATGTTATAACTACTGATATTTATATATATTTAAATAATATATGAGCTGTTAAAATAAAGTCATAAGTTGAAGTATCTATCAATTTTTGTTTTGTATAAAATTTTATATACATAATCTACTTGATAATAAATTTTAAATCAACGGTTGAATTGATGAATTTTGCATTTTATATAAGATTATTAAATTAATGCAAGTGCTAAAGTTTGACATTGGTGTCAAACTTTAATACTTACACTTCACACCAATTTAGTAACCTTACATAGAATGTCGAATTTACCAACCTAACCGTTGAATCATGTTATAATATTTATTAGATCATGTATATAAAATTTCAAGCAAAATAAAAATTGATAGATACTCCATCTTATTACTTTATTTTAACAGCTCATATATTATTTAAATATATGTAAATATCAATTGTTAAATAACATATTTACATATTTTTAAATTTTCTAAAATTTTATATGCATAATCTAGTTAGATATTATAACATGATTTAACAATTGGATTGGTGAATTTTTTATTTTATATAAGATTAATAAATTGATGTAAATGCTAAAATTTCACATCTAATATCAACAAATTCTGATTATATATATATATATATATATATATATATATATAATATTCACAAATTTTCTGTTTGTTATAATTGGTGTTGAAATATTTTTTTTAAAATTTTATATAAAACAACTTAAAGAAATAATAGGTAGAAAATTTTTGTATATTTAAAATTTTTACATAAATTTTATGTCTATAACCATAATAATATATAATTATAATAATATAATTTTTTAATATATTTAAAATTTAGATAATTGTATGTTGAAATTTGTAAAGAAAAGTTTGTAATTTTTATTGTATAAAAATTATAAATAATAATAAATATTTTATAAATATTGGTAAACGGTGTTAAACTATATTAAATTTTTGAATTTTTTTTATTTATATATATTTTTTTACTAAGATACCTTCAGCTGGTTGTCCAATAATTAATACTTGATAAAATTTGTTATTTTATCAGTTATTATGACAAATCTAACTGTTTAAAAAAATATTAAATGGAAGAAAAATTGATTTATTCAAGGAAAAAATTGATTCCTCCTAGGTACCTTTCACAAATTTTATGTTAGCTGCAAAATTGATAAAATTGGTTCTTGTCCATAATTATTATAGGAACGGTAAGTACATGCGTCGGTTGGGGGAAAACTTACCTGGTTATTACAAGAGAGATTCCTAAGCATGAACATGAAGTAAAAGACTCTCCCTCACCTATGTCATTTAATTTATTTCGGAACAGCCACGTGTTAAATTAATTGACTCAGATCCGTATCTAAAATTATTAATTTGTTGTTTTACAGACATCCACAGTCACATGCGTGATTCTAGACTTATAACTACTCTATTTTATATATATATATATATATATATTGACAAGGTCTAGAACATGATGGAAGATGATTGCTACGTATGACATAGACCTGTTTGTTTGTTTGTGCAATTTCAAACTAAAATCATTTTTAATTAAACAATGTATAGAAATTTTATGTTTTCTAATAAGTTTAAAACTAAAGTCTAAAAAGTAATTTAAACATTTTTTTAAAAAATTATTGTAATGCAATCATAAACAACTGGCCAGGCCTTATGTATTATAATATGAGTTTTACAAGGCTTCATTAAAACATGTTCTGATTTCATAATAAAAAAGCTTCAACGACCTAACTAGCAATGACATAAAGCACAATATTAATTTAAATTTAATGCTTCAACAGTAATGCTCTATTCTCATGGCATCTACATAAGATTTTCCATCAAGTTTACGAGCAAATAGGCCCCTAAAGTACTCTTTCGTTCCAACTGTTTTGAATTGTGCTGGTGTTTGCTCCGTAATCAAGCTTGATGCAGGACCTACCACTCCATCTTGATTTGGACTATAGAATGTTGCAATTGAAAGTCTTTCTTTCTCCGAATTCACTGTTGCTCGATGTTCAATGCTTCGGTATATTCCATTAGTTGTAATCTATCATTCATAATGTGCGTAAATAAAACAAAAATTACCAGGTCCTCGCGAACTGAATTTGGTCAAGTTAACTTATATCACAGTATACTTTTGGTTTCTTAGTTCGTGTATCATAACTTTAAACAACTATTTGGTCAAGGCATATTAGTATTGAAAAATAAAAATTACTATTTTTGTTTATAAAAAATGCAAAAGTTATTTATTTTATATTTTTAACATTAATTTAGTCTTTTAAAAACAAAAATAATAATTTGTATGTTTCAAAATTTAATGTAATTAACTTCAAATTTTTTTTTTATCATATTTTACTCTTTTGACAACAGCTATATAAATTTGATGAATACATACATGTAAATTATGAAAATTTTAAAATAAAAAAATATTTGATAATATATATTTTTTCAAATGAAACATATCAATACTAAAGTATTACCCAATAAAGAATATGTTAAGTTAAGACAAATGGGTTTAATTAGAACACCCACTTATTACCGAGTGAGCAACCACAACGCCAAAGACCTGATTGATTGTGACCCTCGTTTATAAGTGAAATTTACTAATAAATGTGTGACACAATCACACAAACACAAGTAATTGATTTAAAATTAAAGAATTTTTTAAACCCCTTGACACTAAAATGATGCGTGTGAGAAGAATGGAAACGTTACCTCCAATATGTCTCCAACATTGACAATGAAAGCATTAGGCAAAGCTTTAATTGGAACCCACATGCCATCTTTCCTTATCTGAAGCCCATCAACTTCATTGAGCTGTAAGAGAATAGTGAGACCAATTCCATCTGAATGAGGAGAGAGGCCAATAACTTTCTCTGCTTGTGGGCATGGTGGGTAATAATTCATCCTCATCATTTGTATCCCATCTTCAAAAAATTCTCTTATTTTCTTTTCTTCAATCTTCAAAGCTTTTCCCATATGCCAAATAATAGTCATCGCTAGATCTTTCATCTCCTGTGAGTAAACCTCTAGTGTATCTCTTCATCACAAATAGGAGTGAAAAATGATAAACATATTAACTCATTTGAAATACACTAAAATAATTAGGTGAGTTTTTCGGTATTTTTTAAACTTAAAGGTAACAACATATTTCAAACTATTTAAATGCTGATATATGTCTATATCTATTTAATATGGTTAACATTTTTCTTTTATTTTTTATAATTGTTATTTTTATTCATTAAAATTTAAAAATTACACAATCTTTCCACTTATTCTATTTATAAAATATTTTTTTGAAAATTTATTTATTTAAATAATTAATATATTTAATATATTTTTATTTTTAAATATTTTAATCATAGTTAATTTTTCCATCTATCCGAAGTAATATTTCATAATAATAAATATTAAAATAGCTTTTACTAACTAATTTAAATAATTAATAATAAATATTTTCATATACTTTAAATAGTAAATGTTTTCATATATTCATTGATTAAACAAAAATAATTTTAAAAAATAATATTTGGCCTTCGATTTTAGTTTATTTTGATTCTCTAATTTTATATATATATATATATATATATATATTTTAATTTGTCAATTTTAATAAATTATTAATTTTAGTAATGGTTAAAAAATATCATAATTAATAAAATTTATCACAATTGATAAACGACTCAAATTATAAAAAATAAATTAAAATAAAATAAAAAATAGAAGATGAGATCAAAATAAAAAATGTTTAAAATTATAAAAAAAAATTAAGTTAAAAATATAGATTAAAAAATTTATTATGATTGTCCTCAAACAAAAGATGTGCTTATTATTAAAAATAAAAATTTATTTTGTAATATAAAAATAAAAAAAAAACACTTTTTTATATTAAATAATGTAAAAAATTATATGAATCAACGATTAAAGTAACATAATGTCTACAAATTAATTATAAATGCATAGATATTATAAATTTTGGACTAATAACTAGATAAATTAAAATTTGATTTTGATTTTGAATAATAATATTTTAAAAATATAAAAAATAAAAGATGCTTGATATAAAAGAAATTTGGTAATATATTAAAATAATACTTATTTCAAAAATAAAAATAAAATTTAATATTAAATAATTGATAATTAAATCAATATATTATAAAATTAGTATTTTCATATAAAATATCTATATGTTTAATTCTTAAAAATAATGTGTAGGAACCTACCTAACTCCTTTATATTGCACTGTGTTTACGATTTTGTTGAAAAAATTTATTATCAAATGTTTTAAATTAAATTATATATATTATGAGGAAAGAAATTGAATTTATTAATATAAATTATACTAAATTTTATACTATTTAAAAATTAATTATTAAATTTTATAATTTATTATTAAAGCATTTTATTATAAAATCAACTGATAAATTAAGAAATTTTATTGTATATATTATATTTACAGATTATAAATTAATTCAAAATTAATTGATACATATATATATAAATTAACATAATATATTTATTTTTATAATATATAAATATAATACAATTTTAATTATATTTCTATAATTATTTAATTTTAATGAAAATTGATATAAAATAAAAGAAATATAATTATAAATTTACGATTAAATTATCAGAAATTAAAATTTATATTAATTTATTATTATATAATGTAAAAATTTATGTAACTTACACTATATAAATTAATGATCTTTTATTTTTTATAATTTATTTAATGTTAAATTTTGATAATTTAAATTTAAATTATGTAAGATGAAGAAAAATGTGTAATTATAATTCTCTGAATTTATGTATAATTTTTAAATTTTAATAGGTGAAAATAACAATTATAAAAAGTAAAAAAAAGAAAAGAAAAAGATGTTGATAAAAAAATCATAAAAATTATTATGTACTAATACAATTTTTTTAGTAACAATATTAAACTGTTAATAAAGATTTTGAAGATGTATATTAACAAATAATATTTATATTAATTAAAGTTAACTTTTATTTAAAAACTGTATATTAAAAGACACACATAGAGAGAACCTGAAGGAAGGAGGAAGCTTTAGAAATAAATGGGGCATTCTGGAGTATTTTGGAAGAGTGGTCATATAGAAAAGGTCACCCCAATCAAGTTTTTGGTCATCACTGTGAACAAATGCTTGTCCAAACCCCTCCATATGTTCTGCACTCTGCCAAAACTTTTTTTTCTCTGACATTGGAAGATTGAAGAAATCTTGGATCTCCAACTTTACTTTCTCCACCAAGGAAGAACTAACACCATGGTTTACAAGCTACAAGGACAAGATTAACAATTTAAATCAATTCATATAATTTTTAAAATTTTGACTTTGGCATATATTAAGTCCTATTAGTTAATTGATTTCTTCTTAATACACATAAATTTATTTCTAGATGTGTTATAACTATGAAGAAATAGAAGGATAAAGAGATAGAAAAGAGACCTGGAAGAATCCCCATTCTTTGCAAGCAAGGTGAAGCTTATCCAATTCTGAAGTCCCTGATTCTACAGAAAGCAAGTTCTTCATGTCAATAATTGGAATCTGAAGGCTACAATTAGCTTCTTCAGATCTGACCACCATGTCTTGATGTTGAGGCTGAATGTATCTTTGTGGAACTGTAGACATCTTCTGCTTAGCCAACTCTTGAACTGATGGTACCAAAAGAGAAAAATCCCTGATGGATTCTTCATCTCTTCCATGCCTTCAGTCTCTCTCCTGTCACCCATGTGCTTCTCAATAAGATAACATTATCTTATTTGCCTTTACACTTATAATTTTCCACCTGAAGGATGATAGTAAAATGTGTTTCACATTATGGTTTGCAAGGACTTTTTGTTAATTTATAATTTGGTTGGTTGGTAAGACGAAGAAAAGAGAAGAAAGAGAAAGAAAAAAATATATAAAAAAGTTTTTTCTTATAAAAATAAGATTGAAGAAATTATTTTATGCAGATATTACATAACTATTAATTCTTAAGATGAAAAATAAAATAAAATTGGAAAGTGACTTGCAAAATTTGAGCATAACTTTGTCAAGAACTTTGTCCTATGCTATTCTCAATTGTATCATCGTTAAGTAACTCAACTAAAACTGTAACCGTCCATCATACCATATATTTTAATATATTTTATTTTTATATTTTTCTTTTTTATTAATTTATTCTACTTATTTTTAGATATCTAACAATTTTTGTTTCTCCTATCTTTTTTTAGATGTATTTTATTTTTGAGTTAAATAAGACTTTAGTTTTAAAAAAAATATGATGTTTTTAAGTTTTGAGATTCCTATGAAAAAATTATTTATTTTAAATATTATAAAATCATTGTTTTTTACTTTTTAATAAAATATTAACACTATATATTTTTGTTAAATGTAAGGATTAAAATAAATAATTTTTTATAATTAAGAATAAAAGAGAGAAAAGTGACGATAAAATTAGGAATATAATAAAAATAGGAAAAAATTTACACTGCTAATTAATCATAAAAAATTATCTTAAATATAATTTTTAAAATAATTATAATAAAAATTTAAAAATTCTAATTTTTAAAATAATTATAATTTTAGTTAAAATTAAAATAATTTTAAATTTTAATTTATTTAAAAAATAAATCTCTTTAATTTGATAGAATGTATTGAAATTTAATGCAAATTAAATGTAATATTAAAATTTAAAAATAATGTCTTTTTAGAAATAAAATAATTACCAAAAAAATCAAATCCAATGAAATGGTTCACGTAAAAGATGTCAAATAACATAATAAGAATGATAATTGTTTTAAAAACATTTTTGTTTAAAAGTCAAATTTTTAATATTCTTTATCATATTTAACACTACACTTGTTTTTTATTTCTTTGTATTAACTTTCGTGAGTATCATTCTACAAAAATAACTTTTTAGGCTGCAATATTGATTTAATAGGATGCATGACGTGTAACATTGCTGATACCAGATACTAGAGCTTTGCTTATTTTAAAAGTTGGAAAAATTAATTATGATATTTAATTTTTAATAAAAATATATTATTTAAATTAATTTATATATATTTTATATTAAAAATTTCTAAATTAATTTTACTTAATTGTAAACCATGGTTATTACTAATGATAGAACTGTTGTTCCAAAGACAACTGTTCAGAGTGGACTTTTTCTATGGGACTGGTGCAGTTCCGTTTGGGAACGCATTTCACAGGAAAAATATTTAATCTATATATGTTTTCATAAATATTAAATAAATAATTATACATCAATATTTATAAAAAAAAATTAAGATAAACGTAAAATTTTTATAAGATTAAAGTCCCGTAAAATTTTGATATAAAATGATTTAATTACACTCATATGGTGTGTCTTTTAATTAAAAAATTAAGATTATATTATATTTCAGCATAATTTTAACGTATATTATTATTGCATAAATTTACATTACTAGAATTAAATAATTTGGATTCATTTTATATTAATGAAACTTACATAATGTTTATCTAATAATAAAAAATATTATAAAATTACGAACAACTTTAGCAAAATACACAAAAATATTAAATTTCTCTCTTAAAAAAAACTTTTTATCTCTTCACTCTTATATATTTTACTATTTTAATTAATTAAAAATTTATTTTTTTAAAAAATATTCATTCTTGTTCTAAATAACACGGTAAATGAAAAATACTTTTACAAATATTTATTAAATAATATATTATTAATACTTTTTTATTTTAAATCTTATTTTTCAAAACTAAATAATTGTAAAAGGTTTGTGTCTCACACTTATTTTTTTTTTAATTTTACTAAAATTATGCACACCAACCCTTTAGGTTTCTTTTAATGGCTTTGAGAATATTTATGCATGCTCAAACAATTTCCAGCCAATATGGTATGCACACATAGATCTCAACATCTATCGTATCATCAATCATAAATATTTCTCATACATAACATCATCCTTTCCTTACTTATAAGAATTAAACATTTCATCTTACATAACCAGTGTACATTCATGAAAGCATTACAAGTTGACTGGTAAATCACATAATATCATTTCATGTTCAAGTTCATGACCAACTTATTTATCTTTTTAACTTTTGAGGTGGAATCACTTAAGAGATTTAATTCTCTCAACTTTCTAAGTTGCTCCTCAACCTTTCCTTTTCTCAAAGTTACATTAGTTTCAATTATATATATATATATATATATATATATATATATATATATATTCTCTAAAGTTTATCCATATTTATTTTTATTTTTTATATACATCAAAATATTTATTGAATGATATTTAATTTTTTAAAATATAAATTTTGTTAATAAATATATTTTACATTTTTTAACAAAAACATCTTTTATATGCACAATTAGAATACAATAATGTAATTAATACAAAAATGTACCGAATGGAATCTAACAGTACTCAATAGAGCATTATTGGTACATAAATGGAGATAATGCATAATGGGGAGAATTATTTCGTCCATTATAACACTCTCATTAACACATTCACGTTAGGTTCGTCGTTCTTTATACATAAATGTGTCGGTGACTAGTGGCTTTCTCCGGCTAAAGAACACTTAATTTCAATCAAGTGAGAATGTGTGCTTAATTTTCTTTAAATTAAAATTCCGATTCAAGTCTTCAAAAATTAAATTATAAAACAGTTTATTCATTTAATAAATTCTTCTAATTTAGCTGAAAAATTATCTTCAAAATTTTGGTGAGATGCATCACTTTTAACAATTCATACAAAATTTTAATCAATTTTTTCTTTTGAGGATCAAGAGCATAAGTACTTGATGGGGATGATCTTGAATAAAAAAGACAACTTTGATTTTATTGCAATTATAATTATAATAAAATAATAAACTTACAAAATTTTAGAAAAAAATTTAAATTGATTGTAAAGTTGTTACTAAATTTTTACTTTGAAAAGAAAAAATATTTAAAACATTTTAATAGAGGAAAAAATTTAAGTTTGGAAGTCAATTATGAACAGAGAAGGTGTTAACATCCTGTTAGTCAAATACAAAGATTTTTGATACTGTTTTTACGTATTTCTTAGTGTAATTGTTTGATACTACTTTTACGTATTTTATAGTGTAATAAGTTTTAAGACTCATGTGTGTTCTAAACATTGAACGAGGTATGATACTTGTTCGTAATTAGAACTCATTGCATAAGATTTAAAATTTTGAAAATTTGAAATATATTTTTTGAAAAGATAATATTTAATTGAATCATATTTAAATATTTTTTTAAGTTTATGTATTTACAAAGTCTGAGACGAATAAAGGTTGTTATGAGACTTACATGATTCTCCAAACACGTATACTACACATTCGTATTTAGAGCATGAGATTTAAAATTTTAAAATACTTTAAAGTATATTATGTGAAGTTTAAACTTTTAATTTGAAAATTTTGATATAATCTTTAAATATTTTTGTAAATCCATCTATGTATAGAGTCTGGGGCAAACGAATGTTATTCTGACATTTATATGGTTCTCTGATACGCTATCCATTTTTATTTAGAACTCATTGTATGATATTTAGAATTTTAAAATAATTTTAATTTTTTTTTAAATTAAATTTAAATATAATATTTAAATATTTTTTTTCTATATCCACATATGCTCCATGTTTGAGGCAAGTGAAAGTTGTTTTAAGACTTGCATGATTCTTCAAATACTAAACGGTCAAATATGTTACACGTTCGTATTTAGAGTTCATTACGTGATATTTAAAATTTTAAAATAATTTAAAATATATTTTAAAAGTTAAATTTAAAAAAATATTTAATCGAATAATATTTAAATATTTTTCTTAAATCCACTTATACCCAAAGTTTGAGGCAAATAAAGGTTTTTGTGAGACTTATATGATTATGTCAATACTAAATAGTAAGATATGTTACACGTTCGTATTTCGAGCTTATTGCATGAAATTTAGAATTTTTTCAGCATTAATTTAAAAAAAAAACTATTAAAAAGAGATTATAAATCTAAACTAAAAAAAATATAATAAAGATAGAATAACAAATAATAAATCTAGACAAATATAAAAAGAATAAAGTAATAAACAGTAAAATAAAAATAGAAATAAAAATAGAAATACTAATAATAATTAAAACAAAATTAACTACGACTACATTGTGCGAAGGAACTTTGAGCTGTATTTATTTATTTATTTTTTTCTCCTTCAAATTGCGAAGGATATCTCCTTATATAAGAGAATGAGAGACTGAAAATGTTCTTCCTTCCCAACATGCGACTTATATTCTATATATAAAATAATTAGAAAATATAAAAATCTCGTTAAGACTTCTTTAATTTTTTTTTTTATTTTTTTATTTTTATTTTGTTATATCAATATCTTAAACAAAATTAGATATTTATATACTTTAATACTTATAAAATAATTTTATTTACTTAAATTAATAATACATGTATGATTCAAATTAATGTTAAATTAATCAATCAATTTTTAAATTATTTAAAAATTTATAAATAAATTCTTAAATTTAAACAATTTTTAATTGATTATTTTAAATAAAATTGCATTAACAATAACACTTAATTGAAATTTTAAATATTTCAGGGTAAAGGTGACTAATTTTTTTATTTTATAACTTTTTAAATTGTTTAAAATGTTGTAATTGAAGAAATATATTTAATAAAATCCTAATGGAAATGTAGTTAAGGATCTAATTAAAAATATTTTATAAATTCAAAAACCTATTCACAAATTTTAAAATAATTAAGAGTTTACGGAATAACTTAAAAAATTGTACAATAAAAAAACTTGAGTTTTTGTCCATACAAACATGTTTGAAGGTGATATGATTCATCCTACGTGAATGAATCGGAATGCGGAAACGATAATGGAACGTCTTGAGAATCAAGATAAGATAAGATAGGGATAAGATAAGATGAGTAATGATATGATTCACCCTACGTGAATGAATCGGAATGCGGAAACGATCGCGACCTGCCGGAGAGCACCGAAGTTATCAAGAGGAACGTGACCCTTACCGCGACCTGCCGGAAGAACCAACGTTATCAAAGGTAGTTCTTTGCCCAAGAACCAAGGGAATCAACTCACACAGAGATGAAAACTCTCAAAGAAAAAATATGATTAAAGCTCAAAATCTGTCTTTTCACTGAATCCCTAACCCCTATTTATAGTGAACCTAATCTAGTAAAAAAGATAATAAATTAGAAATCCTAATTAGATTGCAATTTGAATTGCAATCAATTTAAAACGAATAACTTCTAGATAAATATCAAATCCTAATGTAATCTAAAGTAAATCCTAATGTAATCTATAGTAAATCATAACTTTATCACTTAAGATCTTCAATGATATGACTATATAAATTAACCCATGTTGGAATCGGGCTTGGATCCACGTAGTCTTTTCCTTGAACTTCCTTGATAAGACCTTCAAGTGCTTGTTCCATACGTTTGATCCTATTTCTCATCATAGTATCTTCCATTCCTTGTGGATAATCTCCTAGATGATCTCTTTTGCTTATCGTGGGACCCACATTCACATCAGAAGGTCCTGCTACATCCCTGCCATCTTCGCAAGAATGTTAAAACTATGAAAATAAATTAGTTCAACATCAAACATGTTCTATAAAATATTAATTTTTAACTTTAAATTTTTTTAATATTAACCTTAAATTAAACTTGATTTAAGGCTAATAATTTTAAAAAAAAATTCTCCTAAAATAATAATTTTTTTACCCGATTTAAACATTTAATTTAGAAATATAAATTAAATATAAATATTATTAATCCAATTTAATGCGGATCCAATAACTTAATTTGGTGGTGCTAGATAATGCCATTATGAAGATTGAACATAGCAACAAGGACGCTGTCAACCTTGACACTTGACACGAATGTCTTTTATAAAGGAAATAAAGATTATAATAAAGGTTGAGGATGAGGAATTCTAATTGAGTTTTATTTCAAGGCAACAAAGTCAAAAAACCGTATTAACTTTTTCATTAAAGGATTTCATTGATGATTCAGGTCTTAAGTCACTCTTTTTCTCAAGAAATTGTAAGTCAAAAACCTTAATTTCCATTTAGAACGCTGTCTTCTATTAGCACACTCTTCTGCTGACACGCAAGTAGTATTTTTTTTTTTTTTTTCTAAAAAGAATTGTCATTTAACAATGGTTCAACATAGGTTAATAATACTTTTAATGAAAATTAAATGGTTAGTATAAATACTATGTGTTTAATTAACAATATAATATATTATATTAATACATAATTTTATTAATATATTTTATATTAATATTAGAGGTGAATTAACTTATTTAAAAAATAATTTATGTTAAAGTTACTTTATCTAATAATTTTTTTAAACAGTTAAATTTTATCAATTAAAATATTAAATTAATAATTTTTATTATCTAAATTAAATTTATAATATTTTATAAAATTTTAAAAAAATAATACTTTATTAAATAATTTTAAATTAATATATGTTAGAGAAATATATTATGTATCAAATTAAAATTAATCAATTATTAAATTTTTTAAATTGTACAAAATTTTATAAATTTAATATAATAAAAATTATTAATGTATTAATTTTATTGATAAAACTTAACTTTTTAAAAATATTATCGAACATAATAATTTAAAAATAAATTATTTTTACAATAAATTCATCTCTTCTCATGTTATTAATATAATGCATTGTTTATATTATAATTTTTACACTTTAATTTTTATTAAACAAAAGTTATACTGACATTTAAAAATTGTTATTTGTTAGTAAATAACAATTTTTTATAGTGTACTAATTGATGACTTGTTTTGCAATTCGCTTGTGTCGGTGATAACGTAGTTGTTTCTGTGAATCTTGTGATATGGAAATGATTGTTGCGCACCAAAAAAAGCTTGGAAGAAAAATAGTCAAAATGATGTGTTTAGTAGACATCCTAAATCAATTTAGAACACGTGTTTGAATGCAAAATTTGTAATTAAGATTAATTTAAACACAATGTAAAATTATGTTTAATGATTTAAAATTATTTTTATATAATTTTAAACTAAAAACAAATATAAAATATTTTTTTTATAATTTTAATTGTTGCAATGAAGTTCTCATGTTTTTTTAATCAAAGAAATGATGCATATGTTTCATTTAGCGTGTGTCAAAGACATCGTATATCATATGTGACAAACAATGTTTAGTTTAACGTGTGTGAAAGACATCATCTATCATATGTGACAAACAACTAAGGTTGATAATGCAGTGGGTTTTAATTTTAACACTGCTACACAATGGACGAATGCTATATCCTTTTAACATAATTATATAATTTAATTTATATTATAATATTTTTTAAATTAAATATAAATAATCTATAAAATAATATTATATATTTTATTATAAATTTATACAAAATAAATAAATAATAATAAAAATTAAATTATTTTAAAATAAAAAATTTAAATTTTAAAATAATAAAAATAATAAATTATTATTATCATTATTATAATAATGATGATAATAATAATAATAATATAAAAGTATAATTTTATTTTATATATTATTTAATAATTAATATTAATATAAATAATTTTATAGATTATTATTATAATATTTATTTTATATAAAATAATGTATTATGAATAATATATAATATAAAATTATATCATAATTTTATATATTAATTTATATAATAAGTAATATTATTTACTTAACTATAAATATATAAAAATAGTTAAATAAAAAATAAATAATTAAAATATTATCAAAATAATTATAAAAAATTATAATTTAAAAATAATAAAAAAAATAATAATAATAGTAGTGATGATTATGATGAAGATAGTGATGGTAGTTTGATGATAATTATAATGGTAAAATAGTTTGATAAAGTGAAGAATAAAAATATTTTAAAATTATAAAATAATAATTAAAAAATTTATTTTTTATTTTAATAATTAAATTAAAATAATTTTAAAAATATATTTAAAATTAACTCAAAATTATTTTTTGAATAAATTTTATTTTTAAAAATAAAAAATCAAAAACCTACAAACATCCGGAAAGATCTTAAAACTATTAGAAAGCTATAATCCTCAAAAATTTTAGATCACTTGTATCATATGCTATGTAAATTCCTTCTCCCTTTATTGAATTTGCGAAAATGAATCTCCTAAGTGAAAAGAATAATAGATATATATAGAGGTGTGTAAATGTTTAATAAGGTAAAATTTTAATTTTTTTGAATTAAAAATTAATCTATGATTATTATTCTAATAGATTGTTTTATTCTTCTTAAATTTCTTGAATGAAACGTGGAAATGACATTTCATATGAAAAAAATATTTAAAAAATAACATGAGATGTTGGAAGGATCCTTAACAATAGAAGATGTTTGCGTCTTATGCAACTAGAAAACAAAAAATACCTTGTATCTATTTTATTTTTTTTTTACGTGTAAATTTTCTCTTGCAGTGAGGTTGAAATGTTATAGCTGGTTGGAAATGAAAATGATGCTTCACTTTTATGGTAAAATGCCTTTCATAATTAAAGCATTGTGGAGGCAATGAAGATCGGTAGTTCATTTGTTTTGGTTTGCATGGATTCATAGGAATGGTATTATATTAAAAAATGAGCTCCATAATTTTCAATCTCTTGTAGATTTTATACTAAGAGGCTTTTCTTTATCATTTTGTGAACGGAAGAATGTAACCATCGATGTTCTTGGTAATCCTCTCGTAAACTTTATACGTGGATAGTGTATTCTTATTTTTATTTTTTATTTTAAAAAAGTCAAGCAAACAAATAAAACTTTATAACTTAAACAGATTTGAACACAATTTATATGTGCAAGCACTCCTTTAGCCAATAATAAAATGTTACCAACAGCATTTTTTTTTTAACCATCAATACACCTATGAACTTAACTACATTTGTTGAATCAGATCAATTCATATGTACAATAACACCATAAACTTATATATTCAACTATTTCTTTTTTTAATATATGACAATACAATAGTAAAACTTACTACTATGCGTCTACCTGACATCATCAGACTATTGGATGATTCATATTTCCAACAATACGATGGGTGCTTAAAATGTGCGACAACCAAAGAGACCCTATAATATCACGTCAAATGTATTCCATATTTGCTTATAGCTTACTCATCTAATTGTAACATGCAAAATTGTTCAAAATATTGAGTTCTATTGTATGTAAAGCTATTGAAATTCCAATGCAGTGTAGAACACTACTCATAACTTTGCAACTATTGGACATGTAAAGAATATGTAACTGGTTGTTTCTTGCATTGTTCTATATTGAATCACACATAATCTCCATTGCATGGATCACCCATCTCTTGAACAGGTTTGTTTTTGTTGCTACACGATCTTGTAATAGCCTCCAAGAGTGACCAACCATCTTTAGGGGAGCATAGTTCTTTCATAGACAACTCAGTACGATGTTTGAGTCTTTTGTCCCGATTACGAGTGTGTTGTGTAGTGATTTAACTGAATATGTTTCTGATACCTCCAACTTTCATCTCTAAGTGTCCAAGCTATTTTCCTACATAAAAGCTCTCTATACAATATCTAGAAGGTTAGCACACAGATTTTCCTCTCATACAAATAACTTTCGTCTCCATTGAAATCACTAACTCCACCTAACTTCTTGCCACTCACCCATATCTCTCAGCATGACCTCCTTGTTCTGTGATACAATGAATAGTTTTGGAAAATTTGTTTCTAATATCTCTCCCCCACACAATAATCATGTCAAAACGACATATTTTCTCCTTCCCCCACTTTTCTAACTAGATTTGTTGAGAACCACCTAGTCTTATCAGATCCTTCTTCTAGCCTACATAAGCTAAACCATCAGTAAGAGGAGTTTTTAGCCGACGAACAATTTAGCACATTCCATTCTCCGTTCCTTGAGGATAATACTTGGTGCCATAAGCGATCTTGTTCCACTCTTATTCTCCACTTCCACATATCTAATGAGGCCATATTGGAAAGTTTTATGTTTCTCACTCCTAGCCTCCCTTCTTTCCTAACCTTGCACATTTTTTTCTAGGATATCCAATTTATCTTTTTTCTATTCTCCTCAATAACTTATAGAAATATTCTAAAGTAAGATTCAAATTTAGATACAATACCTTTAGAAATCTCAAAAGAAAAGAAAAAAGAAGATCAATGGATTAGAGAAAACAAAATTGATATGTAAAGTGCGTGCATCAAAGAATAGAAATTTGTTTAACCATATAGCAAGTCTTTTTTCATTTTTTCAATTATAGATTTCCACCAGTGCATTCTTCTTGTTGAACCTTCTACTAGAACTCTCAAAGGTACCTCACCTGTCAAATAACTAAGTTCTTTTGTAGCAGGAGAACACTAGGTTCCTTCCACATTAACAACCATCAACCTGCTTTTATGAAGGTTTACATTCAGGAAAAACGCTGCTTCAAACAATTTTAGTGTGACCTTCATTGCTTGAATATTGGTATCTGATGCTTCCCCTGCTTGGAGTGTATCGTCCACAAACTGAAGATGAGACACCTCCACTTGTCTACTCCCAACCTTTGCTGCTTTATACGTACAGTCCCATTTTAAAAGCTTTTTCATCATACTTCCTAACCTTTCAGCCACAAAGGATCCCCTGTCTTAGCTCGTGTGAGGGGAAGAACTCTTGATAAAGTACCCCTTGTGGGTTAATCACAAACAAAAAAATGCACTCTATTACGTATCATTACTTGATAATTTTATTTTGTATGTTTGCAACTCTTAATCTATCCCCATGTCCACGAAGATTTGCCTCTTCAAGCCAACATATTTAAGAACGAAACAATTTCATCTAGATTAAAAAGAAAGAAGTCATTTTTCCACCCACATATTTTGAAATAGTAGAATATATCTTAAAGTGTATATAGAGAATTTAAATAAGTTACATTGTCCAATTAAAAAGATAATAGCAAACTAACAAGATACCCACTTGGACTACGATTTAACAATGACATATGAGAGTATAAGCAAGTGATTTATTTTAAAAAAAGTGATTCTATAATCTAAATGTATCTAGGTATGATTTTCCATCAAGTTTACGAGCGAATAGGTTGTCTAAGAAGTCCTTTAATTTAATTCTCTTGAATCGTGCTGGTGATTTTTCAGTGATCAAGCTTGATGCAGGAGCTATCACCCCATCATGTCTTGAAGTGTAGAATGTTGCAATTGAAATCCTTTCTTTTTCAGGGTTCACCATTGCTCGATGCTCAATACTTCTATATATTCCATTAGTTATAATCTGCCACGTAAAACATGCAAGCAAATATAATAATGCATAATATTTTATTGCAAATTTACAATATTTTTCACAATGTTACTTTTTCTTATTTTATCTCATGTCTTTAGATATATATTTTCTCTCTCTCTGATAATTATATAAATTTTGTATAATTTTAGCATGTAAAATTTTTCCAAAAAACAAAATCAAATAGTAGAAATTTTCATGAATTAAGTTAGATCAAGATATAGATGACAATGGATAGGATCCTAATAAGATACTATAAAACATGTTCGCATGTTTGTATTTTGAAAAATTATACATACCAGTTATCATATTCATGTGAGAAATAATTTTAATTTTCATTCTCATATATCTTGAGCACCTAAATCCTCATGCTCATTTCTTTTATTCGTAATTTAGTTAATTGAAAAATAATATTATATTTCTTCTAATCTTTTTTTTAACAAATTAATAAAATATAAATATAATTATAAAATAAAACATATTAATTAAAAATTTAAATCTAATTTTTCACCATTAAGTGTTTTTTAAAAAAATAATTCTAAAGTTTTCCTTTTGCTAGAAAAACTTTGAAACTTTAGTTTTATTATATACATATATATATATATATATATATTCATAGATAAATATCAAAGTAAAATTTTGCAAATATTTATCTATATTAAAATCTATCAAACGAATATTTATTGTATCTAATATGAGTATTTTTAGCATATATCTAATGAGAAAGAATTATTGTCATTTTTTGTCAATGTATGATCATAGTTCAATATACATTAAAATTGATATAATATATATATTTAAAATATATAAAATAAAAATATTTAAATTATATATTTATAATTGTTTAATTTTAATAAAATTTTATACAAATAATTATGATAAAATATAAATATAATTCAACAGGTCAATCAACAAAAAATTGTATTTTTTATAAAATTAATGAAAAAATAACATCTAGTATAACTTATTTAAACGGAAGTTGATGATCGAGATATGTATATGTGTTAGTATGCATGTATAGATCAATAAATTCATAGATAAATATAATATGTTACCTCCAGCATGTCCCCAATGTTGACAATGAAGGCATTAGGCAGGGGCTTAACAGGAACCCAAAAGCCATCTTTCCTTATTTGAAGCCCTTCAACTTCATTGACTTGTAAGAGGATAGTGAGACCAACTCCATCTGAATGGGGAGTGAGACCAATAACCTTCTCTGGTTGAGGACATGGAGGATAATAGTTCATCCTCATAGACTGTATCCCATCTTCAAATAACTCTCTCATCTCACTTTCTTCCATCTTCAGAGTTTTTCCCATTTGTTCAACAATAGTCATGCCTACATTTTTCACTTCCTGTGAGTAAACCTCCAAAGTGTCCCTACATGTCAAAGAGCATCACTTGCTAAAAACTTGCAAAGCTTTTTGAAATATGAGTATGTAAATTACACACACATGCACAAGAGAGAGATAAAACCTGAAAGGAAGAGGGAGCTTTGGAAATAAGTGGGGCATTCTCAAATGTTTTGGAAGAGTGGTCATAAAGAAGAGGTCTGCCCAATCAAGTTTTTGGTCTTCGTTGACAACAAATGCTTGTCCAAACCCCTCCATATGTTCTGGACTCTGCCAAAACTCTCTCTTTTCTGCCATTGGAAGGTTAAAGAAATCTTTGATCTCCAACTTTACTCTTTCCACCAAGGAAGAGCTTACTCCATGGTTTATTAGCTACAGGGAAATTAACAATTAAATCAATTTATAATTTGAATTTTACAATTTACCATATATTTGTTATATTTTTAACTTGTATGTGATTTATTTTATACATATAAAATTTCTAGAGTCCTAAATCAAACAGAAAGATGTGTTATAGCTATGAAGAGATAGAAGGATAAAGAGACAGAAAAGAGACCTGGAAGAATCCCCATTCTTTGCAAGCAAGGTGAAGCTTATCCAATTCTGAACTCCCTGATTCTACAGAAAGCAAGTTCTTCATGTCAATAATTGGAATCTCAAGGCTACAATTAGCTTCTTCAGATCTGACCACCATGTCATGATGCTGAGGCTGAATGTATCTTTGTGGAACTGTAGACATCTTCTGTTTAACCAACTCTTGAACTGATGGTACCAAAAGAGTAGTCCCTGATGGGTTCTTCACCTCTTCCATGGTTTGAGTCTCTGTCCTATCACCTATGTGGCTCTCAATATAACTAGTAACTTCCTCTTGTTCTTGTTCTCCCCACACCCACCTTGCTAATCACAGTTATTATTAAATACAAATCCAAAGTCATCTCAATTTAGTACGATCATACCCGTTTATGACATGATGGTTTGTGAGGACTTATGTGTTGACTGAGTAGCAATAGTTGAGCATGATGAATTATTAAATGAGCCATGATATTCATGCACTTGCAAAGTGCTTTTTTTATCTGGATATGTTATAATTTTGTGACAATTTTTAAATTTTGTAGTAGTTTTAACTGTTACAAAATTTAAAAATTATGACTAGATTAAAATGTATCTAGCAAAGAGAATTGCGCTAGTGTACGATCACAATATTAAAAACTGTTCACGAAATTCAATTGAGTTTCATATGATGATTTTTGAGGACGTAGGGTGACTTGCAATATTTACGGGCTTGATCTTGGGTGGGGTACCAAGTGGGGCCTTACAAATTGTTTACTGCATTTTCTCTTTTGTCAATATGTGATCTTTTCAATCACATGATGGTTTAATAATGGTCTACATCAGTAGGGTAGCATGCTTATTTAAAGGTAACGTAATATGTCTTCTAAAATGAGCTTCCTCATGGTCCCTCAAATTATTACTACCAAATTTTTTAACACGTTTTTTTATTAGGAGCACTTTCTAGAAGATAGTTTGCATGTCTTTGTCTAGTTTTTTTTTTTTTTTGTATATCTTGTAAATGCTAAGAGCATAGAGCATAGAGAAATTATCATGTGATGGTTTGGATGTATTATCACTCAATTTCTTTATCATATTTGTCGCATTTGCCATTATACTTTCACTATAGTCTATACGCCAATAAACTTTTTTTTTTCAACCATTTAAGGATGGTGTTGGTGATGGCTCTTGTTAAATTAACCAAAGTTATATATATGTATATATATATATATATATGTATATATATATATATATATATATATATATATATGGACATTTTTTGAATATTACTTCGTCTTTTACTTCTTTCACGCAATAAAGTCTAATGAAGTCTTGGTCATGGTTGATAATTCAGTTAGGTCGTCCTTTTCATCCATAACTTTGTTTGCTTATAATAAAAAATTAGTTATCCATCTAATTAACGACACAAAAATTAATTATCTAGAAACCGAAAACACACATGTGTAAAACTGTTCTTTTCCTTTCCTAGGTGCAGCACCCTTCCCTTTTAAAGATAAATTCGGTCCAAAATACATAAATCCTACGTGATAGCAATGTTATTGTTAAAACTTTAGCAAATTAGATTTTAGAGTGAACTTTGATTTATTTAATTTTACTCATGCTTGCATTAATTTATTTTCTATCTTTGTGAGTGACTTAATAATTTACAAAGAGCATAAAAATACATAATGGAAAAGTGATGCGTAACAAATGTTTAGTATTCTTGTTATGCGTAACAAAAGTGATGAAATAATCTAATTAAAACAATTCAAAACTGAAAACACAACTAACTACTTTAAATAGTGTCCCAATTCCAGACCAGGTAAAAATGTTATCAATATTGATCAGTTAAGTTATAATAAATCTGTTCAGTTATTACACGTGTTAACATGTGAGAACTTTGTTTTTTATTGCCATTTGATTGAACAGAAAACAAAAATACTTTATATCTTGAAAATAAAGTGAAATTATTATCAAATTTTATTTAGAAAAAAATATTTTAATCTATCTTTAATAAAATCGACTAGATTCGAAAGTAATTATGAGTAAAGAATGTGGTAATATCCTACTTGTCTGTTCAAAAATTTAGTATCTAAATTAAATTTAGAATTTATAAAAATTTTGAAAAGAAACTTATTTCGTTCCTTTTCAATAAATTAAAATAAAATTTTTGAAAATGTCTGAGGAGAGAAATAGATAAATAAAATAATCCAACAGAACATGATTTTTCACTTACCTATTTTCTGATACGATAAAAAATTTTAAATTTCAATTTTCTACTCTTCTTATTAACTATTATTATTATTATTAACAGATATTAATTCCTTTACCCCTTAATTTTCTGAAATAGATTAATTTTAAAAAGGAAACAAACTGGGCCAATTCTATTTTATCTTTTGGAACGGGACCTATGCTAAAAGAGGAACAAACTGGACCTATGCTGAATCTATTTTATTTTGGAAACAGAACCCACTAACGTAGGGCTCTTATCTTGTTAAATTAAACATCCCAATGTTAACTAAGATAAGCAAGCAGGACTGGGCCTAGTCATCAGTATCAGCCCAAATCCTTGAGCCCAACAAAGCCAACCCGAAATTAAGAAAAGAAAATCTGATGGGGATTGCTTTTTACACCCTTCAAATTTCTTTTTGCACTCCTATTACATGTGAAAATACAAAAATGTCCCTGTGATTATATCTTATCAGCACCTCCCTCTTCTTTCTTCATTTTTTTTTTTCGTTCTCAGCTGCCATTGTTGTTCAATGAAGAGAACTCCAACCAAATTTTTTTAATTGAGTGTAAGTTGAGTTTGCGGAATGCATCAATCGTCTTGTACCTAGGGTGCACCAGAGAAACTAACCTAAACCCCTAATCCCTAAATCCCTACATCTGGCCTACCAATAAACTACAAAATGTTAATGGATACTAACATGAAACTTGGACCATGGAAGTTGGACCTTGAAGGTGCTTCCGGAGAAGACGAATGCACCTTGCGGAAAAGAAGAGGTTGATTGCGGAAATGCACCTTTCGGAAGAGAAAAGGTTGATTACGGAAGAAAAGGGAGATGCTAAGGGTATAATTGGAATAAAAAAATTCTAAAAAAATTAAATGGGGTGTAGAAAGAAAAAAAGGGTGTGAAAAGTAAGCCCCAAATCTGATAATAGAACCAACATTTAAATGGACTAATCCCAAATTAATCAAAAGGGGGAAGAAAATTAGAATTCACTCGATGGGTTTCAGGAGACAGAGTATGCGACCTTCTCTGCCTTGGTAGGTTTCCTTGTCACTGATGCTGAAATAAGGGTGTAGGGATTTCAGAGGGCTTTTGCATTCTGCAATACTTGATTCATTTTATATTTCATAACTCATATCTGATTCTAGTTTAAAGTTTACAACCCTGGTGAAGCATCATTCATATTATCATTTGTTCTTTACTTATTTTCTTTGTTTTAGTATCGCTTTCAATTAGCAGGAAATTCATCTTAGATTTTTACCGATGCTACTCATATTTGATGTACATGAATAAGAATATATAAACATGCATAATCAAATACACACACCGGATACAAATTGTCGCAAATTAAATCGTTAGCTGATTTTTTTTTTTTTGTTTTCTGTGAATGATTTTTGCTACAATCACTGCTTATTTTCTGATTGCATGTGAATGGTAAATGATTATGGATGAAGTGATTTTACTAAGACCAAGAAAGAACGATGGTAACAGAAGATTAAAAACAGAGAGGAAACAACAGTGGAGATGAATATGGATGAGACTGTGCGCATGTGTTTTTGTTTCTTTCTGGTTATTATTAATATCTACTCTTGAAATAGAACAGTAATCAATGGAGATATGGCTACTTAAAATAATGAAGTTAAGGAAAGAAGAATACCTACTTAAGTAAGTTCAGACTTGGCCCCACCTTGGTGCTTGTAATTCTAATGTGCTAAATTTGATGAGGATCAAACCCAGGAAAGGATAATGGTGGCAACTGCTTCTTTAATACCAAAGAAAAAACCTCTTATTCCCTTATTTTTAATCCTTTTATAGGCAGGGAAACAAATATACAACTCTGGCACAAAATCCTAGACAGAAAGAAATTAAAATCTTGGCACAGAATCCTATTGAGTATTCATGACTCGTTCTTTTCTTAAAATTTTCTGGAGTTAGATTTTTATATTATGGAGAGAGAAAAAGAAAAGAAAAGAAAAGAAAAGTGAAGCATTTTTTTAATCTATTTTTAGTATTTTATTTTATTTAGTTAACTATTAAAAAATTAATAAAAAATTTAAAGATTCTTTTAGAATAATAATTATTATTTTTATTTTTATTTTTTTAATTAAAATTTATTATTAAAAAATATCAATAAAGGTTAAGTAAGGAAAAAAAAGAATGTTTATACTTATGGTAGCATTCTTGTATTCTTATTGAAAAATCAAGGCATTCTATCAGTCTGAACTTGTCTTTCTCGTTTTACACATTGAAGATTAAAAGCATGTTTTGTATTTTTACCTTTTCGGTCTGCTCTTAATTTTAATAATCGGTAATGATTACAGTATATTTCTATTTCTGTATTTCTTTCTTTTGTTAGTTCAGAAAAGTTGATGCTACAATTCTGGTAAGCTAGTGAAAAGTAGATTCATAAATAAGTATTAGTGCCAAAAAGCTCAAAACAAATAATGAATTCTTTATTTGTAAAATATTGAGCTGCTTTATGGAACAGAACTAGCCATAGTTTGTAAAGAATGTGAGTATTGGAAAAGTAGAAGGGGAGCTTCAACCTGCATCTTCATTTGACTAAACTTGAGTGCTGATATGGATTTTGATAACATCACACACGTGCTGAAATTCTGTCCATCATTTTTATGATCTAAAGATTGTGTTGTGTCATCATTTGTTAAAGGGAATGCAAGATTGTGTTGTGTCATCATTTGTTAAAGGGAATGCCCCTGGAAACTTCAAAGGCTGCAATGCTTCCATCCAACCAGCAACAAAATCGAGTGGTTTGCGGAAGACATCTATCAGATGTGACAATTAAGATTGATAACGTGGCTATTATTTTTAACACTATTACACAACGGACAAAATTTATATCCTTTTAACATCATTTTAACCATGTTTGTAAGTGAAAACAATAATATATATATATAGGGGCGTTTAATAATAATAAAACTTTAATTCTTTTTTATTGATCTTTAATATATGATTATTATCCTAATAGATCATTCCATCCTTCTTAAGCTTCTTTGATGGAATATGGAAATGGCATTTTATATGGAGAAGAGACTTCTTTGAATTGAAAGAACTTCTATTACATAATTTCAGCACACGTTATGAATGAGAATAAGTTGTATCAAGAACAATATGACAGCTAGAATTGGATACTAGAATTATCAGCTAGAAAATCCCTTGAAAAAAATACCTTGTATCTATTTTTTTTTCATTTTATGTGCAGATTTTCTAACGCAGTATGGTTGGCATGTTATAGCTGATTGGGAATGCAAATGATGCTTCAATTTGATGGTAAAATGCCTTTCATAATTAAACCATTGTGGAGCTCTAATGACCAAGAAGGCAAAGAAGGCTGGGTAGTCCATTTGGTTCACTTTGGTTTGGTCCCTATTGATTCTTATGAATGGTATTGTTTTTAAAAATGAGGTCCACTATTTTCAATCTGTTGTGGATTTAGTTATTATTAGATCTTAGACTTGGCATAGAGTTGAAGTAGGAGGCTTTTCTTTTTCACTTTTCATTTTGTGAGTGGAAGAATATGGAACCATTGATGTCGTTAGGACTATAATTCTGTGTTATGTAAACATTGCTGAACTTTGTATGTGGATTAATTGGGTCCCCTTGTATCACTCTTTTTTTAATCTTTGGCTGATCCTAAAAGAGAAAAATGCTTGGTAGTTTTCGTAGTAGATTTTTAGGTACTCTATTACATATCATTACTTGATAATTTAATTTTGTATGTTTACAACTCTTAATCTATTCCCATGACCACGATAATTTGCCTCTTGAAGCCAACATATTTAAGAAAGAAAACAATTTCATCTAGATTACAATAAAAGAGTCATTTTTTCCACCTCACATATTTTGATATAGTAGAGTATGTCTTAGAGTATATATGGAGAACTTAAATAAGCTACACTGTCCAATTAAAATGATAATAGCAAACTACAATATAGCAACGACATATGAGAGTATAAGCAAGAGATTTATTTCAAAAGTGATGCTATTACTATATTCTCAATGTATCTAGGTAAGATTTTCCAACAAAATTATTAGCAAATAGGTTCTGTGTAGTCTTTTATGTTAATGCTCTTGAATCGTGCTGGTATTTTTTCAGTGATCAAGCTTGATGCAGGAGCTACCACTCCATCGTGTCTTGAAGTGTGGAATGTTGCAATTGAAATCCTTTCTTTTTCAGAGTTCACCATTACTCGATGCTCAATACTTTTATATATTCCATTGGTTATAATCTGTCATGTAAAATATGCAACCAAAAATAAGAACGCATAATATTTTATTACAACACTTTTTGCACAATGTTATTTTTTTTCTCTTTATCATATTATTCATTTTGTCTCATATTTTTTATTTTTATCTCTCTAATAATTATATATAAGTTTATGTATAATTTTAGAATAAAAAATAATTTTTCAAAACAAAATCAAATAGTAGGAATATTCATAAAATAAATTGGATCAAAATAGGGATGATATAATATGTAGGATCCTAATAAGACACTATAATACATATTCTCCCATCTTTACATTTTAAAAATTACACATACCAATTATCGTATTTAAATGAAAAATTAAATCCTCCTACTCATTCCCCTTATTTATAACTTGGTTAACTAAATACGATATTATATTCTTTTTGATATATTTTTTAATGAACTAATAAAATATAAATATTATTATAGAATAAAATATATTCATTAAAATTATAAATTCAAATTTTTACTATTAAATATTTTTTACAAAAAATATTTCTAAAGTTTTCTTTATGCTAAAAAAGTTTGAAACTTTAGTTATATATATATATAATATTTTGCAAGTATTTTCTATACCAAACATGTCAAATGGATATTTATTATTTCTAATATGAGTATATTTTTTTATGTAACTATTGAGTATGGAATTATTACCATCTTTTGATTTTTATATGATCATAATTGAATATATTAAATTAATGTAATATATATATATATATTTAAAATATATAAAAATAAAATTATTTTAATTATATATTTATAATTGTTTAATTTTAATAAAATTTGAAAGAAATAATTATGACAATATATAATTATAATTCAGCAGTTCAATCAATAAAAATGATATTTTATATAAAACTAATGGCAAAGTAACATCTAGTATAACTTATATAACCTTAAGTTGATGACTCCATATACATGTATATATTAGTATGCATATATAGATAAATAAATTCATAGATATAATATGTTACCTGCAGCATGTCCCCAATGTTGACAATGAAGGCGTTAGGCAGGGGTTTAACAGGAACCCACATGCCATCTTTCTTTATTTGAAGCCCTTCAACTTCATTGACTTGTAAGAGGATAGTGAGACCAACTCCATCTGAATGGGGAGTGAGACCAATAACCTTCTCTGGTTGAGGACATGGAGGGTAATAGTTCATCTACATTGACTGTATTCCATCTTCAAATAACTCTCTCATCTCACTTTCTTCCATCTTCAGAGCTTTTCCCATTTGTTCAACAATAGTCATGGCCAGATTTTTCACTTCCTGTGAGTAAACCTCCAAAGTGTCCCTACATGACAAAGGGTTTTTTTTGAAATATGAGTATGCAAATAGACACACACATATCAGAGAGAGAGAGATAAAACCTGAAAGGAAGAGGGAGCTTTGGAAATAAGTGGGGCATTCTCAAATGTTTTGGAAGAGTGGTAATAGAGAAGAGATCTCCCCAATCAAGTTTTTGGTCTTCACCACCAACAAATACTTGTCCAAACCCTTCCATATGTTGTGGACTCTGCCAAAACTGTCTCTTCTCTGCCATCGGAAGGTTAAAGAAATCTTGAATCTCCAACTTTACTCTTTCCACCGAGGAAGAGCTTAGTCCATGGTTTATTAGCTACATAGATATTAACAATTAAATCAATTCATAATTCCAATTTTACAATTTACCATATATATGTTATAGTTTTAACCTCTATGAGATTTATATTATACATGTAAAATTTCTTGAGTCTCAAATCAAACAGAAAGATGTGTTATAGCTATGAAGAGATAGAAGGATAAAGAGATAGAAAAGAGACCTGGAAGAATCCCCATTCTTTGCAAACAAGGTGAAGCGTATTCAATTCTGAACTCCCTGATTCTACAGAAAGCAAGTTCTTCATGTCAATAATTGGAATCTGAAGGCCACAATTAGCTTCTTCAGATCTGACCACCATGTCTTGATGTTGAGGCTGAATGTATCTTTGTGGAACTGTAGACATCTTCTGCTTAGCCAACTCTTGAACTGATGGTACCAAAAGAGAAGTCCCTGATGGATTCTTCATCTCTTCCATGCCTTCACTCTCTCTCCTGTCACCTATGTGCTTCTCAATAAGATAACATTATCTTATTTGCTTTACACTTATAATTTTCCACTTGAAGGATGATAGTAAAATGTGTTTCACATTACTGTTTGCAAGGACTTTTTGTTAATTTATGATTAGGTTGGTTGGGAAGATTAATATAAGGGAAGAAAGAGAAAGAAAAAATAGATAAAAAAGTTTTTTCTTATAAAAATAAGATTGAAGAAATTATTTTATGCAGATATTACATAACTATTAATTCTTAAGATGAAAAAATAAATTGGAAAGTGACTTAAGATGAGTAGGTTGTATTTTTCTTTCATAACTTTATTTGTTTATAATAAAAATAAATAAATTTTTTTATGTATTTATCTAATTAAAGATAAAAGAAAATAGAGGAAAGTTAAATTATTTTAGAAGTAATTTTAATTAAAATTACTCTATTTAATAATTTTTATAAATAATTAAACTTCGTTCATCCAATTGTTAAGTTAATAAATTATATTATATAAATTATTTTTATCAAATTTTATAAAATTTTAAAAAGAATTGATATTTTTTTAAATAAATTTAAATTAAAAAATATTATAAGATAATATCTATTAATTTAAATCTATTTTTTTAAATATCAAACTTTTTTTAAAAAAATTTGTAAGAAAAACCTATATAATATAATTTATTAATTTAACGGTTGAATGGATGAAATTTAATTATTTATAAAAATTATTAAACTGAGTAACTTTAGATAATGTTACTGGAATAATTTGAATTCTTTAAATTACTTCTGAAATAATTTGATCCCTCCTCGCATATATATATATATATATAAAGTTTACCATTTTATTTAGATATATTTATAATTAAAAAATTAGATACGCTACAAATATATAATTATTTATAATTAGTATGTATATGTGAAAAATAATATGCAAATAAAATTATAAAAATATAGATAATTTTGGATACTAAAAAATTATTATTGAGAGAAATATAAAAAAAAAAGAAAAGAAAAGAAGAGTGATTCTGATCTATTTTTAGTATTTATTTTATTTAATCAATTACATTAAAAATTAATAAAAAAAATTTACCTGGTATTTGAATAAGTTATTTTAAGAGAAAAAATATTTTTTAAAAGAATGTAAAATTTTAAAAATTAAAATATTTTATTTGAATATTATTTTAAAAAAAATTTAAGAAGATATTTTAATAAAGTAAGATAAGAGAATTTAAATTTTTTAAAATAGATGAAATTTAAAATTTTTCAAAATTTCTGAACTCAAACTTATGAATAAGAAAGTAATTTGAGAAAATTTAAAATTTATGAATTAAAATATTGTTTGTATTTTTTTTAAGAAATTTTAAATTTTATCAATTTGAAGAGATTATTTTAATAAAATAAAATAAAAAAATTTAAAACTCATCCAAAATATGTAAAATTTAAACTTTCTCAAAATTATTGAACTTTTTTCGTGAACAGCAATTTTGTCTCCTTTTTGTGTTATTTTTTCTCTCATTTCTTATATATAAACACAATATTTTCATTATCTAATGATATAATTGTATTTCATTATCCTTTTAATTATATACATTTGTTAAATTATCGTTTTGTTTAAATATGTTAGATATTAAAAATATTTGTATATTTAAATTTTCTGGTAAACAAAAAAAAAGTAGAAATCAAATTAAGCAAATATTATGAATATTTAAATGTAAAATTTTGTATATAGTAAAAATTAAATTATTTAATTTAAATAAAAAATTTAAAATTTACCATCCAAATAAATAATTTTAAATATAAAAAACTTAAATTCATTTATTCAAACAAAATATTTTTAGAATGAAAGTATTTTAACTTTCAAGTAATTCAAATTTCTTAAAATGTTTGAATGCTTTATCTAAACATAAAGTTAAAAATTATTTTAGAATAATAATTATTATATTTTTATTTTTGCCTCTATTTTAAATTATTAAAAAATAATAAAGATTAAGTAAGGAAAAAAATGTTTATACTTATGATAGCATTCTTGTATTTTTATAGAAAATCTTGACTTTCTATTTATTTGAACTTATCTTTCTCTCTTTTCACATTGAAGATTAAAAGCACGTTTTGTATTTTACCTTTTCTGCCTGCTCTTAATTTTGGATTTAGGGTAATTTTTGATAATTGGTAATAATTAGAGTAAATTTCTATTCTGTGTTTCTTTCTTTTGTTAGTTCTAAAAAGTTGATGCTACAATCCTGGTAAGTTGGTGAAAAGTAGGAAGGGGACTTACATTCATAAATAAGTGTTAATGCAAAAAGTTCAAAACAAATAATCAATGCTTTATTTGTAAAATTGAGCTGCTTTATGGCACAGAACTGACAGTAGTTTGTAAAGAATTTGAGCATTGGGAAAGCATAAGGGGAGCTTCAACCTGCATCTTCATTTGGCTAAACTTGAGTGCTAATATGGGTTTTGACAACATCACACAAGTGCTGAAATTCTGTCCATCATTTTTATGATCTTCTAAAGATTGTTCAGTGTCATCATTTGTTAAAGGGAATGCTCCTGAAACCTTCAAAGGCTGCAATGCTTGCACTCTATTGAATGTGAGAAGATATTTTAGACTATAGCAGGCTCATATGTCAAAAAGCATAACATGTAAATAGTATGCTATGCACGGAAATTCATAGCATTGATTAATCTCATTGTGCTTTTGAAGTAGAAAAGAGAACCTGCATTCAATCTGGCAAGAGTACTTGAGGAGGTTAGGATTATATTCTGTACCGCCACTGCAATTTTGGAACAAATTGATGATCATCAGTTGTAGGAAATTGAAAACTATGATAGCAGAATTTGGAGACAGTGGCTCACTCCCTCCACTAGTTTACCTAAAACTTGGTAGTGACATTTTGATTGTTGGCCCCATCCAGTGACCTAAGCTCAAAGCAGGCACTGCTATCAACAGGCTTGTGATCAGTCAATTACAATTAGTACTATTATGGAGCATAGCAATTTCTTCCCTCATGTTATTGTTAGTACTAATTAACATTGGAAAGCATTTTTGAATAGTTATATAGTCAATTGGAAATGTTTGTTCATCAGTGGTCCTTAATGCATGCTTAATTACTAATTGATTATTTTATGGTGAAAATTGAAGGAAGTGTATATAATCAATCATTCTGAAAGAAACTAAATCAACATGAGGATAGGATATGCAGTATAATCAGAGATGTACCTTTCAAATAATATCATGGAGGAAACTCATGCAAACTAGAGGAATCAAATCACAAAATCCACTCACCTGGACTGGTGAGACTGATGTTAATATTACAAGTATCTGCTGCATCAAGACATTTGATTTTGGTTACTTGAACATTCAGGTGATCCTTTGGAGTGGAAAACTTAGCACCAATTCCAATCATATTAAAAAATCCACTATTTTTGTCCCTTGGTTGTCTTGAGATTGCTGTAACTGTCTGCTTGAAGAATGAACAAATCAATTTTAAACTTATAGTAATCTATTATTTTATTTCATTTATTTTAAAAGTTTATAAAATTAGAGAATATTTATTAGAAATTGAAAATTTATCCTTCCCTTCCTTTTCCTCAAAAGTAACTCCCTAATTACCATACATATCTGCATTCCGAGCAATATATCAACCTAAAAGATTGTACTACAATGATGCATTAGTTCTTAAAAATTACCTTGGAAAACTTTGCCATTTGACTTGGTAACCCCACCTCCTGCAGAAAAAGTGCGACTTCCACCAATGACAAAAATAATACCAAAATCAAGCACAGAACTTTGTCTCAAACTATAGTAATTGGCCTAATAAATAGAGCATTTCACATGTAGCTTAAAATAGCATTTGGCAGAAGTTCTAAAAGGAGACACAGCACAACATTTTGATTCTATTCTATTCTACCTTTGGTATTTAATAGAATAGAATGAAACATGAAGTTAGAAAATGGTACATTTTGATTCCACCAAAAACAGTTGAAGAATCAAGGAGAGCAGAACACAACAGGATGTTTCATTCTATTCTATCCACATGTCAAATGCCACCTAAATGTAAGCCAATTACATAGGTAACATCATTTATGAATTATTTCGCATAACACAAAACTTTATTATCCTTCTTTAGGATAAGGTAAAATTCAATAAAATTTCATAAACATTATTTACTATGCTTCTTTGAATTTTCTTCTCCTACCTTTCTTCCGTGACAACAAGCCTCATCGCTGTTCACGTACACCCTCGATGCCCATCTTTTGATGAAAAAACAAGAGAAGTATTTTTCCCATCACAGCTTTATATACCAGAAAAGAAAGATAAAAATATATATATCTTGCACAATAATAAAATTATAATGGCTGGCTGAAATATAATGTATCAGTATCTTATGTTCTCATGCAAGTGTCTAGTTTTTGGAACAAATTATGATGATTTAATCTAAGTCATTTATTATACTTTAGTAAGATATTTTTTTTGTGCAGTACATACTTTAGTTAGATTTTTTTTGTTACATATTTTAGTTAGATAAATCGGCCTATTCTTCCTAACAATTTTCTTTATTAAATAAAAATAATAGATGCATTGAATAATTTGAAATATAAAAAAATTAAATATTTTTCATTTAATTAAAAATTAAGAAATTGTATTATTATATGTTTGATAATGCTTAAATTTGAATAAAAAATTGATTACTTTTTAGGAAGATGATAAAAATGTGGTTGTTTATAAAATAAATTAAACTAAATATGATCTTGATAAATTAAACTCTGAAAGCTAATTTAAGGGAATCAAATTTCCAAATCTTATAAATTCTTTTGTCATATATATATATATATATATATTAACGATGGTCACTTTAACATTTAATTAAGAAGGGAAATTATTGTTTTGCATGTAAAAATAGGTGAAAAGTAGAAAGAAATAGGAAGAAAGAAAAAAGAAATATATAAAAAATATTATTGTAATATATAATAATTAAAATAAAAAATCTATAAAATATAACAAATGATGTGATGAAGATAAATAAATAAAAAATATGTTGGATAAGTAAGAATTTATTATATGAATGTTAACTCAGTATAAATTGATAACACTGAAATGTACATACCTAAAAAAATAATGGTTGATAACACAGTTGAATGATTATTGAGGTGAAAAGAATTGTGATGTACTATAAGACTTGTTTGGAGGTTATCCAACTCAAGCGAAACCAATTTTGATTGGGCAACTAATAGGTAGCAGAAGCAACTCACATGCAAAACTAGAACAACTTTTATATCATCCTGTGAAAACAACTTGTGTTATATATGACTTTGGAACTTGAACCATGTTCTGTTTCAGTGCTATTCAGCCTATTCTTCTCCATATTTTATTAAATAAGGGAAGAATGAAAAAGTGGGAATAATATAACCAAAGAAATGAAAAGTGGGAACATACGCGCAGGATGTTGGGCGGTTCCATACAAGTCCTGCAATCACAACAAGCTGCTAACCATCACAAAGTTCTTATGTCAGCAACAAATTGCATTAATTAAAAAACACAATGTCTTCGAATTTCCAATGCCTCACAATTCATGAAAATCTGGTTAAAATTAATTAAATAAATAAAACATCTGAAGCAAAAGGTGTGAGTAAAAATATAACTGAACCTCATCAAAGACACCAACTGGACTATCCTCATAACTGGCTAGAAAGAAGCCACCAAGAGTGTATCTGTTAAGTAATGAGGGAACTCAGCAATCACAAGTTTCAGAAAAAGAATAATTATATTACAATCACCCCTTCTCTCACTCCATTCTCAACCACATGTTTGGAATACTTCAATTTTAGAAATGAAAAAAAAAAAATAGAGAATGAAGTACTTTGCAAATCCTATATAAAATTGATTATTTACAAGTCATCAAAGAATACACACAAAGTGATTTTGTAAAACCATTAAATTCTTGAGATATTTCCAACCATACAACTTGCACACAATTATTCATTTATATAAATGAAATTCAGTGTCACATTTTGAAGGCAAGATAATATAATTAAATTAGGAAATAACAAGCAGAAAATGACTTGCCCTTTTAACCGCACTAACTAATCTTAGTACCAATTGGAAAACAAATCAGTGATGAAGTTTATTCTCCTTTTTTCCAGTGACCCTTATAAAGCAACTTCAATAAAAACAAGTACCTACCCAAAAGCTTCAACCAATTTGAATTCTTTTGGAATGCATGCTCTTGCTTTCTCTGCCTTCACAAGATGAAGTTGATACCAGGCACTAACAACCCCAGAAACAGAACTAGTTAGTCAAACCCCTTACCAGCAGTGACAATCACAGCAAAACATAATAACCATAGAAAAATTGTTACACTTGCACACTTACCTGCCCCTAAATATCCATGGAGGCTTGCCATACCCAGATGAAGATTTTGCCTCTACAACTTCCATGAACTCTGAATAAAGAATTAAGAAAAACTGCAGAAACAAATTAGCAATTGTACTAATTGATTGCTACAATTACACTGAAAAATCAGCATGTATGCTCTAATTCATATAAAATATGTGGAACCAGTAACATACATAGCACAGTAGTGTTTTACAATATCAGAGAAATGAATGCATTAACATTAGGAAGGAAGAATATACATAATTGTGTTTGGTGAGAGTAAGAAATGAAGGAAAGAAACAAAAGGGAAAGTGTGGTTATGGATTTTACCTTAAGAAATGGCTAAAGAAGGGTGGATGAAGTTAGAAGTTGTGGGAAAATGGTGAGAGAAGAGAAGAAGAAGAAAAAGAAGAGGTAAGGTATGGAACAGAACTTGAAATTATGGAAATGAATGAATGGATAAACCAACACTTCATCCACCGTGTCCTTTTGTAAGGACACAAACTAAACAATGACACAACATTCGCGCCAACAAAAGTAAAAAAGCACAAAAATAGAACAACGCCAACTCACCAAGACATGTCCTACATACGGTAAGAAGAAAATGATACTTGTTTTTTTTTAACACCTCTAATTTACATGAGAAAATTATTTTGATAATCTAAAAAACATTTAAATTAGCTAATTTTGAAAATTTATTCATTTAATATTTTTATAAAAAAAAATAAGCAATTATTTTCCTTAAAAATCCAAATATGCACCATCTTAGATAAAGTAAATTTTTTTTTCGTTTTACATAAGATGTCTTTTAATCCTTTAAGTCACATGAAAAAATTAAAAATTTTTATTTTTAAAATTTTGTATAAAAATGAAAAATAAAAATACTTTTTAAAACCCAACACACCTTATAAGTGAGTTTTTTCTTTGTAATAAATTTTCTATATTATTAATTCACTTTTCCCACAATAGTATGATATTAATTTATTTATTTTTAAAATATAATAAACGTGCAAATATAAATTCTTAATTTGATATGAATTGATTTGATTTGTAAATTGAGAGTAGCGCATTATAGTGTGATTTTTGAGCAACTTGCCAAAGTATTCGACCACCGTTTTTAGTTGTTAGTTTTTCACTTTTTCATTACCAATAAGGCAATCTTTTTTCTTTTTTCTTAGGTGACGAATAAGGTTATCATAGATATAGATGATGATGATGATAACAACGTTTTTGCGCCTTTAGTTTACTACCAGAATCTATGGATTTCGGCCTTTCATCTATGACGTAATCAACTTCTTATGTGCATGCCACTTACCACTTACCACTTACCACTTAACAAGAATCAGTATTGGGTTTTCAACTTTATCATCATCTCTCACATTAATTCTTTTAGCAAACACAGTATACTGTATACAATTAATACAAAAGTGTAAAATAAATTAAAATAATGATAAAAGCAACAAAATTATTTTAATATGTGAAGTTTTTAATTTATTATATTTATAGATACTGTTTATATGAGTTTAAAATTTAAAAATGAATGTTTTCTCAAAATTAATTTTAACTAAAGATTTTTAACTTTTAGAAGGTTTTTATGTAGGAATTAATTTAATTTATTCTAAGTTTCCATTTTAATTTCCCGATAAAAATATATATTTTGAATCATAATTTTCCTTTTTTTAAGAAATTAGTTCTTTCTATTAAATCTAACCCCATTGATTAATAAAATAAAGTAACCCACAATAAGGTGTATTAACTTGAGTGAAATTTTTATTCTAAAGGAGACACCCTTCAATAATATAAATGTATTTATGCCAAATTATTTTTTTATAACAAGTTAATATGTTAAAATCATGATTGGTAATTATGTCGTAATTTTTGAAAAAAATTATGTTAGTGTAGCAGTTCAGTATTGTTAAAATATATATAATAAAAAGTGATTAAATACCCATTTTGATTTTTTTTTAAATAAAGAACGATCATATCAATCTTCAAAAGATAAAAATCTTAATTATAATTTTTGAAAAAATTGATTATTTCATTATTTTAAGGATTAAAATGATAAAAAAAAATTGGAGACTAAATCGATAATTATTTATCTTTCAAAAAATTAAAATGGTAGGCATGCTTATTTTTCAGAGATCAAAATATTGATTTCATCTTTTAGGCATTAATATGACTAATTAATCTTAATCTTTCAAAAATAAAAATATTTATTCATTCGATAACAAATTATTAATTTTATACAAATGTTATACATATTAACTATTACATTATTAATTTGGTTATGAATATTTAAAAAATGGAGTTCATAAGCCTAGTTATTTGACTCGCACAGCCTACAATATAATTAGGATGAGCTAATAAATTTTAAGTTGCGTGCATAACTTTAACTTAATAGGCACATCCTAATTCAACCTAAAAATTTCTTAGCCCACTCATAAAGAAATAGAAAATAAAAAAATTATTAGTCTATTATAATTAAATAAGTCGGCTCAAATGGGTCAAATTAGGCCAAATTAACACCTCAAAATTTTCCTGCAATAATGTCTTCTACTTTTATAGTTTCAAAGCAAATGCAACTTCAATTTAAAAATATTCTAAATGTGTATGGCAACATCCTAAATCTTTGTATTGAAAAAGTGAAAAACAATGTGAAGTTAGTGAAGGGGTGTGAAGCATTTAGAGGTAACCTCCATAAGATGTTTTCCCTAGAATCTACTCAATTGGTTAAGATATGATAAATGAAAGTCTAAGTCTACCGCTTAAATTCAATTCCTTATAATTTATTTAATAATAATTTTTTTCATTTATCAATCTATATATCTTATTTAATGGTTAATAATTTAAAAAAAACAAATCGAACAATTTAAATTTAAGTATAAATAAATATATATTATTATATATTTGTATGTACAAAGAAATTTAATATAAATGAATGTACATTATTATTATTATTATTATAAAACAAACAACTTGACTTGAAGAAATGATTCATGCATAAATACTTTGGAGCCTTATTCTATAAATTAAGAAAAATAAAAGACATACATAGACATTTATCTTTCTTTAGTCCTATATATCCATATGGACAATAGTAGCTCCTATTACTTGCAAATTATTACAAATACAGAAACACAATAGAAGCTACACACATCATTATGCTCTTTCAAATTCAACTGGGAGAACATTACCATCCAATGCCAACAAAATCTTGCCATTCTCACGCAACCCACCAGCAGTGCCACAATTAAACTTACAAAAGGGGCACACATCTGTAGGACACCACCGAATATTGTATACACCTCCAAATTGGGTCTCAACAATTCTAAAGTAACTACCATCATTGCTTGTGACAATGAGTCTCCTTCCACTCTTAGGATCTTTCTCACCCAATTTCCATTCTGTGGATTGCACACATATTGTGGCGGCTGAAAATGCCACCTTAAAGTCCCTATTCAGCTTCACAATTTTATCTTCCTTGGCAAAAGGGGTGAAAATAACGGGTAACCCTTTTGATGCATCAGAATTTTCTTGACCAACATATAAAGGGCATGATCCGTTTCTATCTATTAAAGTGAAACGGCCTCCATTGTCTGTTATAGCGGGTTTGATGTAATACTTTTTGCCACGTTCAAGAGGGTGCCCTTTTGTGTCAAGGACAGGGGCATTGGTGGATTGAGCTAATGTTGTTGTGGCAATTAAAAGCCATATAATAAGGCTAAGGCTTATTTCATTCAATCTCGTTGACATGGTTGTGTAAAGGAAGGTTGTAATTGAGGATTGAAGGGTTTTGTCAATGAATTTACTTGTGTTTCCTTTATGGCTATAATAAGGTATTTATAGGATATGGTATGGATTGCTTGTCATAACTTGGATATAACAAGTGTTGGATATGAATAAAAGTCCAACCTGGCTTATCCAAAAGCGTTGCTTGTACCGCTAAACTTTCTTTTGAGTGTGACATGATTAAGGGTGCTTTGGAGTGTTAAAATGACACTTGATTTCATTTGTAAGTCAAATTTCGTGATTGGAAGGTTAAAAAATATAATTAATTATTTGAATTTTAAATTCTTTTATGTATTTTGAATTTTTTTTTTTGCAGATTTTAGCAAACATGGTAGGAATGGGACAACTGATTGATTTTATATTTAATCATATAAAATGCTTTTGGTAAAACATGTTAGTCCGCTACAAAGTTTGTTAAATATTCCAACTCTATTTAAGTAAAGTAGTTTAATTTAGTATTTTTTTTAAATTGGTTATTAGCTTTTTTAAAAAAGTTATTTCGAATTATTTTTATGTTTTTAACTTCTAATTAAAATATTTTGTTTATTTTTGCTCTTAATATATTTTTATAATCTAATCTTTTGTTTATCTATTTTTTATAAATTTAATATTATTTGAATATATACTAATTTTTTAATTATTATAATTTGAATATATTATAATTTAAATTAATTTTTTATATATACTAATTTTTAATTATTGTATTTTATTAAAAATGTTAAATTGTTTGATAAAAATTAAAATTATAAAAATATTATTTTTAAAAAATTTTTTAAAATTTATTTATGTAAAAGTTAAAAATAAATATTTTTATTTTAAAAATAAAATTTTATTTGAATAAATGTAAATATATTTTTTTTAAAAATATAACATATTTATTATGTTTTAATTTATTGTTTAATCATATCTTTATTTATTATTTTTATATTTATCAGTTAATTTTACCAAACATTTTTTATTTAATTGGTAGCTTATGAGTTTATCAGCTTTCAACTAATTTTTCAGCTTTCAGCTACCTTTTTAGCTTTGAACTAATTTATCCGCTAATTTATCAAATATATCCCTAAATTAACCATGCATTCTTTACTAAACAGCTTATTTAATAAATTAAAATAAATTTAATTACATATTTAATGAAATTCAAATAAGAAATTTGATTTTTAAATTAAATATGTTCTTAGATTTAAAACTTTTATGTGTATATGTGTGTGGATAGTTAAGAAATGAGAATAATAAATATATATTGTTGGATTTTATATAAATATTACATAATGTAATTTTAATTTTTTATATATAATTGTATGATTCAGAGTTTTTTGTTGTTATTTTTTATTATAATAAAATGTTGTTGCATGATACTCTTTCAGCATTATAATATATATATAATATTAACTAATTCATGCATATAAACTTTTACGTGATAATAATTATTTGTTTATATTTAAATAATATCATAAGTTAAAATAAAGTACAGTAATAAAATATTGATTATTTTTAAAAATATAAAATTTTGTAAAATTAATCTATGATATGAGAATTTTAAATTTAACAAGAGGATTTATATAGTTTTTCTTAAATAAGATTTTGGGTCTAAATTTTATATATGAAAAAAAAAAACTTCAGTAGTAGAACTAGTTATGTCATACTTGCAGACTCAGAAGATTATTTGTCATAAAGAAAATCCATAATTTGAAAAAAAAATGTATTATTGGAGTCAAATTTGTCCCATGTATTAAGATGCTCCGTATCGAGATGAACGTCATTTTTGAAACATTTAAATAGAAACGACATTTGAAATAATGCATTCCCACTATGCGAACTGGGAATAGACCAAATCCAAACGTGCTATGTATTTGGCACATCAGAAATGAAAACGTGCTATGTTTTCACTGATCGTTGAATGTAAAACCAAAATAGAAATTAAAAGCAAACACAGAAACTGTCGAGGCAAAGCCGTGTAGACAGCGACGCATTTGAATTTTGTGGTCATCATTTATGAGCTACTACTTCATTTCCAGCCACAAACTTTGATCATATTCTAAATTTCAAATTCAATAAATATTTCAATCATTCTTGGATAAGGTGAGAGATTAATAAAGTTTGATCACATTTTAGCTTTTTTTTAAATAAATTTTTTGAAACAAGAAAAATTAATAAACAATTTTATGTTAAAAATATATGATAAAGTAAGAGGTCGGGTTTTCATGACATTTTTTCAAAAACTTAAAAAATATGATTAAGTAAAAAGTCGGTTAAAAAAATATGATAAAGCAAAAAATTATCAAACACTCCCATCTTTCATGACATTTTTCCAAAATCTTGCTTTTAAATTAATAAAGTGGGATTACTTCCCTTGATGAACCTTCTAATCTTTAAAAATGTTTGTCACAGTGCAACACGGTTCAAAAACAGTGGATGGTTGGGATTAGACATGATGTGAATCCCAAAAGCCAAACATGTTCAATAGAAGGAGAAAGCTTTAGCATAACTCAAATCGCATTTCAAGTCCTTCAAAAATTAAAAATTAAAACAAACAAACTCTTATCTGTGGTTTGGGTGATGTTAAAACAATTAAACAAGCATACTCTTAATATCATCATCATTTTAGCCTTCGTTTGACTTAATAGAATTAAAAGAGAATGAACAAGAATAAACAACATTAGTTTAAATTATTTATTTAGGAAGAATTAAGAAAAAGAATTTTTTTAATGGAACTCATAATAAGAAGTCCCACAAATATGAGGGGAATGGAGGAAAGGGATGTTGATTTTTTTTCTAAAAAATATTTTATATAATAAAAAATATTAAAAATTAAAAGAATTATAATAAAAATATAAATTTATCATTAAATTAATTTTTATAATCTACTTTACTCTAATGTTGAGGAAGATTTATTTAAAATATTTGTAGGTAAGAATTCAATAAGAAATGAAAAATATCTGTACTTGGCATCTCTTTCATTTTTAATGTATAAATTTTATTGACTTTAAATTTTATAATTTTATTTTATTAAATCCAAATCACCAATTCAAATTTCAAAACTCAATTAATTCTTTTCAGCATGTATTGGAGACAAGTAATAGAGTAATGACGGAAAAAAAACTCTTAAATATGTTTTTCCCCTAAAAAATTAACTACCTTTAATTTTGGTCCTTATAATTTTTCATTCAATTCCTAATTTTATTGAAATACCTAAGTTTAGACCCTGCCGTTAGTTTTATTTCGTCGAGTAATGATGCAGTATAATGAGATTATTTCATGTTATTACTTAGCAGAGTAATACTAACAAAAGACTAAAAGTATGTATTTTAGTAAACTCAACTATCAAATTAATTTTTTTTATAAAGGAACTAAAATAAAAATTAAATAATTTTTTAGGGGAACACAAAAATATATAAGCCAAAAAAAAAAAAAATGAATGTAACTTTTCCAATCTTTACTACACGTCAAGGGTGATGTTTTCCATCACACTTGCACCTCAAAAGTGCCAAATGTGCTTTTAATTAAAATCTTGTGCAGTCATCAATGAAACTAAATAATGCACCAGTATAGTACTTATATTCATTTAACATGGTACATCAATGACTGTATAAACTGAAACAGAAGCAGTAGAGAAACAGACTAATTGTGAACCAAGCCATTTTAGCACAAGATCAAGTTGAAGAGTTACATGAAAAAGTGGGACTGAAGGACCTTGAGTGAGATGCATTTTTACTTAGTCACTGGAAAGTGGAAACTATTACAAGCCAACAATGAAATATTCCTAATTATATGCACAAGCTTATCCAACTAATATTTCAGTTCTTCATCTCAGGAGGCACAGAGCGTCTCCATATTCCAGCCAGGATGCTACCAAAGATTGAGTGACACACACTTGACACAGCACAAGGTACTGTTGTTAGGGGATCTCCAAAGTGCTTGGTAGCCAAAACAAGACCAAGAACTGAGTTCTACAATATGATGAGGAAAATTGGGTTAATGATTTTGTACTTGAGTCTTGAACCAATGATGGCAAAAAAGTGTTGCAAGCTGCCTATGCTAAATAATGCAATTATACAATGCTATCTTTACCTGCATGCCAACCTCAATGGATATGGTTCGTGATGAAGACAAGTCTAGCCCAAGCATCCTTGCAAGTATGTAACCAAAGAAAAACCCTGAAGCATGAAGAAGAGAGGATGCTAAAATTACTTGTCCACCAGACATGAGGATTGCTGAAGAGCTCTGGGCAATGGCATTTCCACATAGAATTGCTACAGTTGCTACAGCCAAGGGTGGCATCATAGGAGACACAAATTTAACAAGAGATTGGAAATACTGATTCAGAAATGCACCAGCCAACACAGGAAAAAGCACAACCTGTTGAGAGAGAATGGAGAGACAATTCATTTCTGGTAAGAGAAGGGAGTAGCAATGGCAAAAGAGCACCACAACAAATTAGAAATAGAGACAGCATTCATTTGAGCAGGGAAGCTTACTTGCAATGTTGAAATCAATAAGCCAGCTGCATCCACTGCTACATATTTACCAGCAAGCTTTGCTGTAAGAAAAGGAGTCATGATCTGCAATGTCAAGTTTTCAACCAGTCAATGTGAGAAAAAGTTTGTCAAAAAGTACTACACATCATAAAATATAACAGCTCAGTTTGAGTCTCCCAACCCTCCTTTTCCGTTTTTTATTTTTAATTTATGTCCTGATGCTGCATAACCTCTTTGAAGAACTGAATTACGCCAAAAAGATTTCAATGCCATAAGCAACATGAAAGTTTATAGAATCTCTGCAGAGTAGTGTAATAAGTATTGCATGGTTAATGGATTAATGGATAATTCAATGAGGTGCTTGAGAAGTTTGTTGACATTTAACGTACATAAAATAGTCCCATTCATATTCCATTCAATTTCATGTAAAACCTGTTTTTGTTCAAGATAGAATCTTGTTTGCATCAAGCAGAAAAATACACAAAAAGGGAAGAAAAAAGCATCATATATGTTTCTGCACTTAAATGTATAGAAAATATGCTCCAAATACTTTTCCTAAAAATAAACTTCTGATCAAAAGTGTTTCTTTTAGACTACTATAATACCAGAGAAATGGCCAAAGGCAATGAGGGGAAAAATTTGCCACTGCTCATGGTTAAACTTGGGCAGTAACCAAAGCACACAAGTCCTTTACCATCAAGCTGAAGGCCAGGTAGCACATTAATAATCTTATTTTTCAGAATAATTTCTTGTATATTTCTCTAAATTATTTATTCTAACCAACCACTTTGGCTAAATACAGAGTTCATCAAACTATCTCATGGTCATAGAGAACACGAGAAATCCATACGACGTGATTAGTGATAGATTGTAATGCCTCCCAGTACCACATTTTTGTCATCAAGATTGCACATCAAATGCAAAAAATCAAAAGGAATAAAATTATAGTATACCAACCACAGCTGATAGAGTGCTTGCAGCTGTCATTATCACAGAAAGCGCCACATTTCCACTAGAAAAACAAACAGGTCATCAGATCCCCTAGCTCATCAAATCCATTAAAAGCATTAATTGGAGTAACAGTTCTGAGAGCAAAATATATACCGTGCAAGATATGTAACAATATTACTTGCTGTGCCTGCAACCAAACAAAGACTAGTGACCAAGCAAACAACACGGCACAAAATAGGTAAGACTTACTATTCCTATATTAATTTATCACAAAACTTTATTTTCTCTCTATTTTCTCCATCACACCATCCATCTTATCACACATTTCTCTATCTTTTTTTCCTATCTCACTCCCTGATGTAGAAATTTTTGTTAAAAGGTGATGCTGAAATTAATAACATTGCTCAATAGGTAAAGGAAAGCATAAAGCATTGGACTAAAGTTCATACCGCCTGGACAGCACCCAACTAATATTAAACCTGCTGCATAATGCGATGGAAGATTTAAGATTTTGCTTACAAGAAATCCAGACAGTGGCATCACCTGAAAAATGTCAGCAATTCTCACAAACAAGAATACTTCATCATGATAAACGGTTTAGAATGCTAGTAAATAGGGGCAAACTAAGATACCCGTTCAGATGTTTGGTTGAATAACTTAGCCTACTTTAGATAACCTTCTCTATGAGTACTTAGAGGAGAAGAAACATGGAAATAAAATATATCAAATTTTTCTCATAAGTTAAGATTTAGTAACACGTTTTGGAAAAGCTAGATAACAGAGATTTAAAAATAAGCTAAAATCATAAGTTGATTTTAAATTATGAAAGAAATTAGATACATTTTACCTTTTTTGGTTTTTTCTCTTTTAAATATTTGTTGAGAAGTTATTCAAACTGAGCATGTCAAACACTTATTCAATAAGAGAAAATATAAGGAAGAAAATTTTAATTTATATCTTTAAAAAGTCAACCTTCTCTTCTTTTTCCTTTTATTTTCTTTTCAACCGATTAACAAAATATATAAAATATATTGTCATTTGTGTTTTCTTTCTTCCCATCCAAACATAGCCCTTGCTTCATAAATACAAGAAGTTTATTTTTTTAAAGTTTTTCATGAGGTTTATAGAAATAAAATTGAATAAATTATCATATTAAATCTTGAAAGATTTTGAGTCAGACATGTTATTCCTAAAAGATAGAAGTTACCATTTTTTATTCCTAAAAAATGAGAAAGATGTTAAATTTAATCCTTTTTCAACATTAATTCAGTTCTTAAAAAGGACTAAATTGATCAAGATTTTCATCTTTCAGGACTAAAATTGTAATTTTTATCTTTAAGAGATTAATGCAACTGACCTCATACGATAGAAAATATTGAATAAAATAAATGATAGTCACAAGTTACTTTTGCCTAAGCTTAATCAAACACCTTCCATTTTGAGCTGAAGTATTTACACGATAAAATAAGTTTGAGACTGATATTCCATATAAGTAGCGGAGTCCAAAGATACTAACCGAATATTGAAGGACAAAACCAGAGAGGACTTCCTTAGGCATAGCAAGAGCCCCACGAAGATCATCAAGAGTCAGAGTCATGCCCATTCCAAGCATGACAATGGTGAGCCCAACAACACTCAACTTTGGAGTGACCCAATTGAAGCAATTGGGCTTCAACAACCCCAAAATACACCCAATAGTCACCCACAATGGAAATGCCATTGATAGGAATTCACCAACCAACTCAACCCATTCCCGAAGACTCCTACCTTCATTTGCACCCAACCCGTTCGAAGAAATGCCACAAGGAAGTGGACCAACATTAGAGCCGCAGATTCTTGGTGATTTTGATCTGTAAAGGTTTAGCAATGATGGTTGTTGCAAATTGCATCTTAGCGGAAGCTTAGAAGTTGATTTGGTTCTAGTCAAAGTAGACTCATGTTTGAAAGAAGTGATTGTTGGAACAAGGTTGATGTGTTGGGATTGCAGTCTGAATTTGACAACTCCATATGAATGTGAAGAGCATGGTATTGATGCTTGCATTTTCTTCCTCAACAAATGGAACACTACAAACAACTATGGAGCTTGCACATACTCATTTGACCCTGAGGCATCTAAGTGCTCCACTAAACTCCAGATCTCACTCTTTAAAATAATAATAAAATTTTACTTCATTTGTAATAAATTATGATTTAATTATTTGAAAGATCCCTGCCTAGCTCAGATTTGAAAATAAAATAATTAACTTTTTATATTATTTTCTCATTAATTTTCTTATTTATATTGGAAAAGGAAAATATTGAATATAATAAATGTTTTTAAAGTATTAATTACTATATATTTTTTATATAATACATTTTAGAAGTATCAAGAAGATTAGTACAACATACTATAGTATTAGGGTATATATTATTCCACAATTTTTATATATTCTGTTATTCTCTTCTTTGTTTTTTATAGTTTAAGTTGTAGTCACATTCTTGGATGGCATGCAGCCAGATTAGAAACGGATACTTCCTAATCCCAACATTGATTTTGTCCAATTTCCTTTAATCAACACTGTTCCAGCGAAAAATTTGCTTCACACACTTCTCTATCAAAAACATATACTAGCATGCCGTCCTTTCCTTGTATAATATTATAGATAGTTTTGATGTTGTTGTTTAATTAAAATTAAAATTTTATTTAATAACCAATATAATAAAAATTAATATTAAAATTAGCATTGATTATTAAGATAAAAATTTAATTTTAATTAAAAAATAATATTATTATTTATATATACATTTTAATAAATTTCATCGATCATTTTTTAAGTATTATATCCGTATTAAAATTTTAAAAGAAAAAAATTACTTACCTCTTGAACAATACAATTTTATAGATCAAATAGCTATGAGCTTTTAGTTAAAAAATGGCATTAGGTACTTTAATTTTGTAAATATAATGTTTATTTTGATAACAGTGATAAATGAATAGAAAAAAAATTGCTAAAAATAGCAATAATAATTAAATTATAAAATTTTGTTTATTAAAAGATATAATAATATAAATAAAAATAATTATTTAATAAGTAAATATTTTTATTATTAATAAATTTTAAATATTTGTTGTAATCATAATTATAACAAAATGACCAACTCGTAAAATATAAGAAGAATTAAATAAGATTTTAGAGTTGCTGTTAAATTTTTATTTTAAAGAAAAAATATTTTAAAAAAATTTAATAAAGGAAAATTTTTAAATTTAGGAGCCGATTACGAATAAAGGTATTAGCACCTTATTCGCCCGTTCGAACGTACTCTTAACTTGAGTGTAATTTTAATATTTTAAAAACTGTTTGATTCCTTGAATAAAAAGTAAGTAGAGTTGTAGAAAACGTGACAGGAGTTAATTATGTTTCTACGTATTTTCTGGTACAATGAAAAATTTAAGATTACGTAGTTCTGATAAAAAGACCTGATCTCTACAAAATAAAAAAAACTTTAGAGAATCAAAAGTTTGCAAAAAAATTTATCTGTATGTGCATAAGGTTCAAGTTGCACCTGTATGAATTAAAATATGGAATGGTAGAGAACGCTGCTCATTCGTACTTGTTTTAAATGAAATTTTATTAAATTAAATATAATTTCCTTAAACTCACATGTGCACAAGGTTCAAGTCAAATATAAAGTGCACCTAAATTTGTATGAATTAAAATATGGAACGGTAGAGAATGCTACTTATTCGTATTAAAACTCGTCACATGAATTTTTAGAAAATAATTTTAGATGAAATTTTATTAAATTAAATATAATTTTATCAAAGTCACATGTGCACAGGAGTCAAGTCAAACGTAAGATACATCTGAACTTTTACGAATTAAAATACGGAATGGTAGAGAACGCTACTCGTTTGTATTAGAATTCGTTACGTAAAGTTTTAGAAAATTTAGAATTTTAAAAAGTACTAAAATAATTTTAGATGAAATTTTATTAAATTAAACATATTTTTCTTAAATTTATGTGTGCACAAGGTTTGAGGCAAGTGCAAGTTGCATATGAACCTATACAAATTAAATTACGGAACGGTAAAGAACACTACTTATTTGTATTAGAATTCATCACGTAAATTTTTAGAAAATTTTAGAATTTTAAAAATACTAAAATAATTTTAGATAAAATTTTATTAAATTAAATATAATTTCCTTAAGTTTACGTGTGCACAGGGTTCAAATCAAATGTAAGTTGCACCTGAACCTGCATGAATTAAAATATGGAATGGTAGAAAACAGTACTTATTTATATTAAAACTTGTCACGTGAAATTTATAGAAAATTTGGAATTTAAAGATATGATTTTTTGAAAAAAAAAAGGGATTTTAATATAAATTCTAATTTTCCAACCTTAAAAGGTTATTAGCATAATGACTACAGTATGTGAAAGTGTATTGGAATACGATATGGTGGGGTACAAATCATCCTTGTATTAAAATGTTGAAATTAAAACATATGATAAAGTATTTGGCTTATATAAAGCTCAAGAGCACTTTAATTGGGTTAAACCTCCATTACAAAGCCCAATCAATGTGATGGTCCTTATCTTCTATTTATTTAGCAGGGTTAAACCTCCATTACAAAGCCCAATCAATGTGATGGTCCTTATCTTCTATTTATTTAGCAATGATTTGCTAACAGCCCATACACTGTTTCAATAACATATGAAATTGAATTTTGAGAAGCCCCAGAGACCCAAAGACTTAAGGCAAAAAATGTGGGGACTTCTCCTTCTCTTTTGGAGTGGATTATGGAGGCATGGGTTAAGGTTGGAGAAGATGGTTAACAGAAGAATTTGTTATGATCTAAGTCACATAGTTTATAGAAAAAAAAAAGCATTCCACTGTTAGCTCCAACTTATTCAACTAACCGAAAAAATTCGCAATTTGTTTGCTTATTATCCATAACCACAACATCTATTCCATTGACGATAATGCATCTAGAAAAGTAGCAAAAACAAGACCCACACCGTAAAACTCATTTGTTGTAGCATATTATTTACCAAATAAAGGCCACTCAAGACATATATGATGGCAAAAAAAATGTGGTTATGACACAAAGTATCCCTAAAAATGGGTGTTGATCCTTGATGCTATTGTACCATGTAGAAATGAAGGTATAATTCACGAGGCATAAGAGTTGCTCCTAAAGGACTCCTTAGCATAAATGCACTCTCCCCACTCAACTTTATTGGTATTTTGTTGATGGACAATGGAATTTCTGGTTTATTAATGAGTATTCTAAGTGAAAAACTTGGTACAAACAAGCCTAGATCTTCACCTTTCCAATGTCAAGGAAGATGATAAAAGGAGATTAAAAAACAGCATCGATGGCAGTTAACAAGACACAAGTGAATGAGTCCCACCCAAAAAGAATATTTAATCCATGTACCATGCCCATTATCATGTTAAGGTCTAGCATAATCACTGAAAGTTCTACTTGAATTCCTAAAAGCAAGCATGTCCAACTATCGTATTGATCACTACGAATCTGAGCAAGATCTTTTCTTGTGATTACCCCAATCTTTGTTGACATGTAATGATAGAAGATAATTGCTAAATTGAGGATAAGTGTGAAACAATCAGATTAACTTCGAATCTTCGAATCGTACATCTCCTTCGACAATTGCTAGCCACTTTCCAGGGTAACATATCCTATTGAAATCATAAGCACAAGAACAACAGTAGGAAGTGATTGGCGACGAAAACTAGGAGCACAATTAGTGTTCAAAGTCTCCACTCCCATTTTTACCTTTTCACTATCGCCACTATTAAGGCTACAAGAAAATTATGATACTCAGATAAACACTTTCAAGTAGCAACTCAATGAACCATAAATTATACTACTGCTAGTTAAGTATATTAAAACAATCCATCTTTATCATTTACAAGTCATTCATTAAGATGTTAGCACCTTCAAATATTAGTTATAATAAGCAAGATAATTGAAGGATAAAGGACTTTCAAATTTCAACTAGTGAGCCAATTGATGACACCTGCTACAACTTAACCATTGGCTTCTCCTTACACCCAACAATCGGCCTATGATATTCCAACATTAACTGTGATCATTAGATACAAATGTGACGTTATCAGTAAATCATCCTGCATACTATCACAAAGTCTGTTCACCACAACCTTACTGATAATTTCAATCATCTCCTTAACATTATTGAAAGTAAATCCAATTCATCTTAAGCTTCCCAAATTCCCTTTCAGACTATTAATGCTAACCCAAACAAAGTATCCTGATAAATCAAACTCCTCGAACTTCTCAAATCCTTTCTCTAATTTTTGTTTCACTTGCCACAAGTCTCTAGCTTGGCCATGCTATTCACTTTTATATATGAATTTGGAGAGAGAGAAAAAAGGCTCAATTTTTAGAGTAAACAGAGAAAAAGTTAAACCAATATGACTACAATTATGACATTTTGACAAGTTAAGCATCTTCATCGACTTGTAGTTTGTTTTAAGAGTTGCAAGACCTTCATCATCAAGGCCAATATAGTGCTCAAGAACTAGATCTTCTAGCTATATGCAACCATGGTGTAGGGAATAAATTAAACTCCTAAATATATATAATTATTATTTAGAATAATCATACCAATGAAGAAGTTGATTCTGAATGCATGAAAATCACTCGTCACTCAACCAAGAACTTCAAATTGAGATTCATATGCAGAAAACAAAAAAAGGATAGCAATCAGTGTGTTCTCGTTCTCTTAGTAATGTTCTCAGTTTCTCTAATCTCTTTGCAACAAAATAGATTTGCCCTTATTAATAATTCATTCGAGCTAAAAAGAAAAAAAAAGATATAAATGCAATAACCAAGAATTTAATCGAATTTAATCATACAGCTAGAGAGCGAGCGGGTGCAAGAAGTTTAACCTTAATGGTGATAAATCTAGGAAGTGAAAATGCTTCTTCTTCGCTCAATCGAAAATGGCATAGATTTTGCAATTGTCCGAGAGAGGAAAAAGAGAAAGCACATTCAAGTGAAGAATGGAGTAGATTTTGTAATTGTTCGAGAGAGAAAGAGGAGAAACCACGAGAGTTACTCAGAGAGAATTTCAAAAATCTACCTAAAAATCACAGAAAGTAAAGAGTAACGCTTCCTTTTTCATTTCGTATTTATAGCCATTGAATTAACTTAACCTCACCTTAGTTTTACTTACCTAACCATAACTACCTTTTAACCATAGTTATAACTAATTAATAACTACCCTAACCAAAACACAAATGTTAGACCAATGTTTTCATTTTCCTTTTCTCTTTTTTGTTGTTTTAATAATTTTTTTATTTTTATTTTTACCTATTATTATATTTCCTCTTTTTTAGTTTGGATTTTAAACCCAAAATATTTTTTCATTTCATTTATTTTACTTATCACTATATTTTTACATCTCTTTATTTTATTATTACTATTTTTCATTTATTATTATAATTTTAATTATATATATATATATATATATATAATATTTTGGACAGAAACTGGTATTCGTAGTTTGCTCCTCTTTACTCAATTTTTACCAAATAATATAAGAATACTTTCTATATTATCATGGTAAGAATGAGCAAAGATGTGACGAACTCGCAAAATTTTTTTAGAAAGAACTTAATTCATTGTGGAGCCGCCATCAAATTTTATTTTAAGGAAAAATATTTGGAAAAACTCTAACTTGAGAAATGAGTTTTAGGTTCGGGAGTCAGTTACAAGTAAGGAAGGTATTAAGCACCATACTCGCCCGTTTCAAAGAACAGTATCCTTATACTGAGTGTCAGATTTTGATATTTTTGAAAACTGTTTGATCCTTTTAAATCGAATAGAAATAAATAGGTTTGTGGAAAATAACCTGATAGGACTTGATCCTGCTTCTACGTATTCCCTGGTGCAATGGGAAATTCAAGGGTACGTAGTTTTATTTTGAAGGCTTGACCTTTAAAGGTGATTGAAATGTGTTGAGAAACGAGTAAATGTTTGTTGGAATATTCTTTTTTTCATAATCCTTAGTCAACATATGCACAAGATCTAAGGCAAACAAGGGCTGCACTGGAAGCGACATGCATGCGACTAAACTATATCCACGTACATAAACCCTCGAGTGTGTTGTACCAAAGAGGATATTCGTAGCACCGGAAGTGACATGCATGCAACTAAACTAACATGGAACTTGGTTTTATGTGCAGTCTAGCACAACGCTAAGCAATACAAGACAAGAGGTTGGGTCCAAACCAGTTCTTGTTATATTCACCTTGGGTCCAAACCAATTCTTGCACCAGGGAAAGGATATGGTACCGTCTCATTGCCCTTTAACCATATTACCCGACCATGCTCGGCAGCCAGGTCGTGAGCTGCTATGCACTAGCCTTTGACTAGTCTTAGATCATTGCGCCATTCATTTGCAACTGAGAGGTATGGTGGAAAGCTCTTTGTCTTGGAATCAGTACCGTAAATGCAGAAGACATTTTTTATTGGTGGTCAGTCCCAAGGTGCGAGGGGATTAAGAACAGGATCACCAAGATATGATTTCTCTAACTGGTACAAGAGTCACTTGCTATCTGGGTCATAATCTTCCATTGCCTTGAAAAAGGTACCCTCTGATATTTCATGAGCTGACAAAGATAATTAAGTAGGCAATCCCCACTCCATGCTGGACAAGTTAGCCTCACGTATTTCCAAGAATAAAGGATATGCATCAAATGCACGAGTTAAGGGAATTTCAATGTTGATTATTTTTTTTGGGCATCTAGATAAGTTTGAATGAAACCCCTACTCATCATAGTGATATGTTTTCTGATCCACTTGCCTTCCCTAGAAAAATGCTTCCATATTTATTATCTGTTTTACAATACTTGGAAAAAGATCATCCTCCATAATGATGAACCAAAGAAGTTGAACATCGATCAAGTTGTTCCCTGATACCTCGAATATAGGAAGACCAAATGTAAATCCAGAAAGTGTTGCCTCAATGGTTTCTGTTGCACCAAGAAGGGGAGCTCCAATAGCAAAATAGGCATGAATATGTTGATCCAACCATTGGATATAATGTTTTGGTGTAATCTCTAGCTTCAACCACTCCAAGAAATAACGGAAAACATGATTACCCAATGAATAGTAAAAAACTAAAGACGGGCCACCATGAAGTTTAAAAGATGTTTCAAATGTTAATTTTAGCTTATAAAAGTAAAGGTCGCGCTCTTCAAGCATGGAAGGTGACAATCTCCAATCATTAGGAACAACAATTATAGCATCAGCTTCTATGCCAAATTCAATACACCACTTAATCCATTCTTTCCACACCGACAAAAGAGGTCCTATTATATAACTTGGATCAAGTTCTGTAATACCAGAAAGACCACTATCAGGACAGGACTTATAATCAAGATGATCTATCCGGTTGTAAGGGTCCAACACCATGCATTTGAGCCAGCAATTGACCACATAAAGAAATTTGGTGGTGTCGAGCCAAACCAAATCAAGAGGGTTGAAATCGAGCGAAGAGAAAGGGCAGTCGAGAGTAGACCATGCTCTGAGCTGAGTAGATGCGAAGCCCGGGATTATAATTCTGGATAGCTTAGAGTAGTCGAGCTTGGCGGAGGAAGCTCGAGCGACAACGAGAACGGCGATGAGGACGTGGGAGCAGAGCAACAGTTTTTTCACCATTGTAGTTTCATCTTCAAGCACCTCTCAATTGCCATATAGTTCTCAATTAAAAAGGATAGAAATAATTTCCTTCTTGAGCGTTGCCTAAGAGTTAAGCGCACCAAGTAGTGTACACAGATTGATTCCATGAGTCACTTCCCTTATATCCTGCCACCTTGCTCAACTCTGCAATTAAATCACCGAATAAAGCGGTAATATCCCAGGAGAATTTGATCCATATATAGCAATGCCAGAAAATCGCAAGAACGACTATTGTGAATTCAAACTATCAAACCAGTATTACATTCGATCCTAGCCAGAAGCTCATGGTTCTGAACTACTCAAATTAGCATCTCACCTTTTGTTGTGATCGATCTTAGGATTCATAGGTAAATTAGCTAAACAGGAATCTATGCAGCAAAATAGGAAATGTTCCACAGTATTTCTGAAGCTCAAATCAAGGAATAATAGAAAAACCAGATTTAAATTCATCCAAATGATGCATCATCTACCCGAATCTCATATTATGTAACAAGTGTAGAGGTGCAAACATGGGTGCAATAATTAACAATAGAGATTCTACCATCTCATTTATGATTCATTCCAATTAAAAAATCACATGCAACTGGATGGAGATAGAAAACAGACCTGAAAGCGACGAAGGTGAGGTTCTTCTTCTGATGAATATTTGTTCTTCTTCTTGAAGAATTCAGGATGCAACTCCTAGAATGTGTACTCCTCTATCTATGTTCTTAAATTCACTGAGTTCTTGGAGAACTCCTGTAATTTCTTCCTGGAATTCGAACTTTGCTCACTTCTGCAAAGGGCCTTGGTGCTTCTAGAAAAGGAGAATTGCTGAAATTCCAGGCCGAAGTCTCAAACCTAAAAAGTCACTTGAAAATGGAGGAATAAGATGAGGTTTTTGGAGAAGCTAAGAGAAACTTGAGAAAGACCAGAGAAAAAAAATTAGCGAGACCGGGAGCCTTTTCCACCAATGGAGACCCCCCTTGAATTTATCTAGTTCTCCTCTCTCCTTGAACCGAAGTCTAAAGATGAAAACAAAACTCCAGAGAAGAAGCCCCCAGAGCTAGCCCCATATTCCTTTTTCTTTTTGAATCCTTTTTTTAAAATTTTGGCGAGCCCCCAACCCTTTTTTTTTGTATTTATTCATTTTTATTTCTTTATTTATTTTTTCTGCCTTTTTTTTATTTTCTCTAACCAATTTTAACTAATGTTACTTAACTCTAACTACCTCCTAACTAACTTGTAACTAAAAAATTTCTTTTTTTTATTTAATCTATTATTTCTTACTTTTTTCTTTTTCTTACTTATTTATTCTATTATTACTACTTATTTACTCCTTTTATTTTTTCTTTATTTTTTTATTGAAATTATTTTTTCCTTTTATTCCTCTTTTTTCTTTTTCCTCTTCTTCTTTTTTTTTACTTAAATTATTTAAATTGAATTATTTATTTACTTATTAATTTAAAAATGAGGTCTCAGACATACTTGGGTGTTCATAATGGCCAAATACGCATCTCATAGATTTTTCCATCATTGTCATATACAAAATCAATGACCTACCTGGGGCTGGAGGTATTAAAATTGGAGGGTTATACAAATAGAGCTTAATCTTTTCGAAAGCTTTTTGACAATCCTCATTCCAATCAATGGGTTGATTCTTGCGCTAGAGTTTAAAAATCGGCTCACAAGTTACTGTTAACTAGGAGATGAACCAGGTAATATAATTCAATCTTCCCAAAAACCCTAAGATTTCCTTCTCTGTTTACGGGGCAGGCATGTCAAGGATAGCTCAAACTTTATAGGGGTCGACTTCAATTCCCCTCTTGCTAACAATAAACCCTAATAATTTCCAACTTCACGCTAAAAGTACACTTGGCTGGATTTAATCTCCACTTAAACTTTTGAAGTCATTCGAACAATTTCTATAGGTTTCCGATACGATCGTCCTTAGTCCTTGACTTTGCAATCATGTCATCTATGTAGACTTCAATTTCTTTATGCATCATATCATGAAACAATGTCACAATGGCTCTTTGGTAAGTTTTCCCAACATTCTTTAACCTGAAAGGCATGACTTTATAACAGAAAGTTCCCCATGCTGTAATAAAAATGGTATTCTCCATATCTTTTTTGACCATCTTGATTTGATTAGATCCTGAGAAACCATCCATAAAAGAGAAGTAGGAGAATTGGGCAGTGTTATCAACCAGCACATCAATATATGGCAGGGGAAAGTCATCCTTAGAACCGACTCTATTTAAATCTATATAGTCCATGCACATTCGAACCTTCCTATCTTTTTTAAGAACTAACACTATATTTACAACCCATTGCGGGTATTTTAATACTGCCAGAAAACCAGCATCGAATTGCTTCCTCACCTCCTCTCTAATCTTTAGAAGCATATCTGATTTCATTCTTCTCAATTTTTTCTTAACTGGTGAGCACTCAGGTTGTAAAGGCAATTTGTGCTCTACAATAGAAGTATCGAGCCCCCATATATCTTGATAAGACCAGGCAAACATATTGCTAAGTCGCATAGTAGTGGCATTAATCGAGAGCGATTGTTTCCAGTAACGAATATGCCTACTTTTACTTTTATTTTTATTTTTCATTAGTCCCCAAATTTATTAACTCGGTAGATTCTTCATGGGGTTGTATCTGTTTAGATTCACACTCTATCAACCTTAGCAACTCATCAGAAGGTTCACAATCATATTTTGTTTCTTCGTTAGCTTGGTTAGCAAGACAATTGAAATTACTTGATAGAATATTAGCATTGTTGACACAAGGCAGATTATTTTTCATATTTTAAAACTGAATTAAAAGTTACGAGGAGTTCAATGATCTCCCAATTATTCACTTTCTCTCATTGTGGGCAGACAATCACCAAGTCATCAATACTCGGAGATTCTTCCCCATTTATAGCAGCTATGAGGTCTATGGCTTCGAATCCTGCACTCTAGAAACTCTTAGAAATATGACACAGAGGACCCTCTTAACTCAAGATTTTCTTTTCTCTAGTCTGACCAGCCTCCTTTCTTCTATTTATTCTTTCAATTTCTTTCTTTCATAATCAGTAGGCTTATACCCTAATCCAAATCTATGCTTATTTTTATTTAATTATAAAGGTTGAGTCAGTCTACCATTATTTTTCCCTAGGTTATCTTTAGGCTTGAATCCATTCTTCATAATGATTTTAGCCATCATCATCAATGTTCCAGGCGGCCAAATTTGTTCTACCACTTCCCCTTCTTTGATAGTGGTGACACTAGCAATCTTTAAAGCTTGGAAATGAGTTTCCAAAGCCTCTTCAGCAACCTTAATATAAGGGGTGTTGGCAGGTTTATTGACAAAGAAATCCTCTTTAGCCGAGACGATAACTAGTCTATAATTAGTGATAAATTTCAACTTTTGGTGCAAAGTTGACAGCGCTGCTCAAACAGAGTGTATCTAGGGCCTCCATAAAAGGCAAACTATATGCAAGCAGGATGTTCACCACTTGAAAGGTTATGTCGAAAGTGACTAGGCCAATTTGAACCAGTAAATCTATCTCCCCAATAACCTCTCTCTGAATTCCATCAAAGGCTCTTACAACCATGGAACTCGATTTCATGTGCAACCCCTCATAGCGTAGTTTCGACAAAGTTATCTTGGGCATCACGTTCAAGGATGAGCCATTGTCTATTAACACCCAGGCTAGGATATGATCCATGCATTTCACTAATATATGCAATGCTCTATTGTGTCCGGCTCCCTCCTCAGGAATCTCATTATCAATGAAAGTGAGGAAGTTGTTGGCATGATATTATTCATGATGCCTTTGAATTTTTCCACTGATAGATTATGCACCACGTGGGCCTTATTCAATATCTTCAGTAACATCTTCCTATAGGATTTTGAGTTCATCATAAAGACTAGCAGTGTTTGGCAGGAATTCAATTTAGTTGTTCAATCACTGTGTACTCGCAAGCCTCTTCATTTGATACAACCTTCTTCAATTCTTTCTTCTCTTCCTCACTACTAATCATTGGCTCTAAGCTGGCCAGAATTTCCTTTTCCTTACTGCTGGACTGCTCTCTTCTTGCTTCAGTAGGAGTGTAGATGCAATCACTCCTAGTCATGCCTCCAACCCCAGGAATATTTACCATATCAGGAGTAGAGTCATTAGCAATTTCAGGCTTAGTTTCCTTAATTTTACCTTCAGCTACTTCAACATCATATCTGCATGGTACCTTATTATTTCTTTCATATTGGAATGGCCCAGTTAATTTTATGGTGATCAATTTTAGCTTGCTAGGTATTGGCACATCCGGCGTTTCGGTGTATCGGATGACCAAAGGCATTACACACCTTGGGAATGCTTCATTAAGCATATTCAGCTCTAAGTCAGTTTCAATGTAGTTCATAGATGGTCCTCTGTGATTTGGCAAAGGATTACTCCCCCCACTAGGGGCATCTTTCTTAAAGCTCAACCACTTAGCATTGATTAGATTTTGGACCTTGTGCTTTAGCCCATGACAATTTTTCGTGGAATGATCAACTGCCCTAGCATGATATTCACATTTAGCTTCGGGATCGTACCATTTAGCATTTAGCTTTAGGATCGTACCATTTAGGATGTGGGGGTTTAGTGGTTTCATGAGGCATGGTATAATCAATAAATTTTGGATTAGGCGAGGTAAAAGGTCGATATAGCTCATGGGGATGGGGTCGAGTTGGATTATTTTTCTTTCATTATTATTCGATCTTGTTTAGAATTGATTATTGTTTAGGTTGGGATTTTTGTTCCATGTTTTTTTATGGCTGTGAGGGAACTGCTTGTGATGGTAGAGTTACAAATGGGACTGTTGGTCGGAAGGATACAGGTGAGGTATAAAGTGGTTAGTAGTAAGGTTGAGATGTGGCAACCATTTGAGGGTATGATTGAAATGGAGGTTTGTATGGCACCTAGTAGTTGGGTGTTGTAGTCATTTGGCGGTTTGGGTCAAATATGACATGGTGGGTTTCTCCTTCTTTCTTCTTCTAGGTATTATTGATCGAATTTTTCATATTCATGTTGTCGAGTGTGTTTGATAAGTGTCTAATAAGACACTTATTTGGAACATAATTCAATGTAATTGCAAGTAATTGCATAAAACACCAATAAAACATGAGAAAATGACATAAAACTGAATAACCCATGCACAATCTGGAAAATACAGTTTTAGAGCCTTTTGGGTGATAAATTCTCATAAATATGATGTGTTTTAATTTCTGCAAAATGTGACAGGGTTCCGTGTTGGCAACGCAACCAGACTTACGTGGAGCACATGAAGATTTGAAAGAAAAGAAGCATTTTGTTATTTGTGTTGCGTTGGCAACGCAGCTTTGCCGCATTGGACACACGACGTTATAGAATCTGTGAATCTTGTTATTTTCTGTTTGCATTGCTTACGCGCCTAAATTTGCGTTGCCTACACACTCCCATAATTGAGTTCAATTTTTGGATTAGTAGGAATTCAATACTTGAACCAAATCCCTGTGGAGACGATACTCTTACTCACTCATTACTCTGTAAAACGATAAGGTGCACTGGCCTTCATATGGTTTTACACCAACAGTGTTATGCACAATTTTCCCTCGGCACAAGCCATTTTCTATGCATTTTCCGATTAGCACCATATTGGAGAAATTTGCGAACACACTACCCACCATTTTATCATAAAATGGTGCAGGGAGGGTCTCTATGAACATATGATCATCTCTCTTTCAAACAAAGGTGGTTAAACTTGTGCGACCAATCCTCTCCATTGTTGTACATACTTTTTGAAAGTCTCATCCTCACTCTTGATCATATTCTGCAATTAAGTTTGTCAGAGGCCATCTCAATATTGTACTTTATATTGCTTAAGGACGACATCTACCAGGTCTTTCCAGGTGCGGATGTAGATCCGCTTTAACTGAATATACCAATTAGCTATTTCCCAAGTAAGGCTATCTTGGAAGTAATGGATCAAAAATTTATCATTATAAGCATGAGATGCCATCTTTCTGTAGTACATGGTCAGATGGCTTCTTGGGCAGTTTGTTCCTCTGTATTTTTTAAACTCTGACATTTTAAACTTATGAGGAATGACCACATCAAGGACCATGTATAAATCAGAAACCTGAACCATGCCATAGCCACTACCCTTAATGACTCTGACTCGTTCCTCTAAATGCCGCAATCTCCCACCAAAATGAGCCTCTTGATTTAGAGAGTTAAGTTATTTCCTGCTTGTCACCTAACTGTTCTGGAATGGAAACCCATATGGTCCATTAGGTCTTAAGGTGTAAGTAAAAGAGATCGATTGGTGAGGTTATGGCTGATATGGGTTTGATGGATGAGTGGTCATAGCAACAAAACATATGAGATTTTAAGTTGTGGTAGGGTTTGTGTGGGTGTAGTTTGGGTTGTTGTTTTGAGAGAAGGATGAATGATTTATGTGAAGGTTCTCATTATGGTTTATAGAAACACCATGTGCTTGTTGTGGGTTTGTGAATGGGGGTATGTAATTGGATGGTAGTCCATAGGGGGGTATGTAATTGGATGGTAGTCCATAGGGGGGTATGTAATTGGGTGGTAGTCCATAATAGTAGATTGAAATGTTCATGATTTTACCTGGAAGTTTTGCAAAGAAATGCCAACGTCCTGTGAGCCTTTGTGGTTTGTTCCCGAATCTTCAAAGCAAGAGAAAATGAAAGCTAGCTTTAGAATTTTTCTTGCTGAAAATGCTCCAACTCTCGTTTCCTTTCAATCCTTTAGTATTTATAGATTTTTAAATTAACTATCCTAATACCCGGTTTGTTTACCTAACCATAGTCCTTTTTCTCAGCCCCACTAAAATGAATTAACAAACTATTAATTGTTGCTTAACAGAAAGAAATTCGGTTAACCAGAGATTCTGGGTTCGATCCCTAGCGGAGTCGTTCCCCCCTTCTTTTTAACGGGCCATTCACTAAGTCTTAAGCCCAAACTGCTTCTTTTTTCTCTTTTCTTATTTATACCTCGTTATTATTGTTATTTTTTCCCTTTTTTTTTTCTTCTTTCCATTTTATGTTCAACTTAATTACAAATTTTTAAAATAAAAATGAAATATCTTGAACTAAAATTTGTATTCACAGTTTGCCCCTTTTTACTCAATTTTTACCAGATAATAAGGAGGATGCTCTTTATATTATCATGGTTAGAAGTGAGTAAAGATATAGACCAATTTTGTCCGAGACGGTGAGGTGTAAGGTTTACATGGCTGTTAGCAGTTCACCGATGCTTCCTAAATCAATAATGAAAGAGATAGGGCTAGACCGAAGTGCATGAAAATTAAGGTGCCATACCTGGTTACAAAGCTTGACGTGATAGGTTGATGAGAATTTAAACATGTTGGGTCTGATGTGATAGGTCAAAATGCAGAAAACTAAAAAGCAAATCCTGACGTGATAGGCTAACATAAATTTAAAATGCTGGGCCTAACGTGATAAGCAAAAATGTAGAAAATTAAAATGTAGAGCCTAATATGATAGGTTGTCAGGAATTTAAAAATGCTAGGCCTGATGTGATAGGCTGACGGGAATTTAAAATATTGGGCCTGATGTGATAGGCTAAAATGTTGAAAATTAAAATGCAGAGCCTGATATGATAGGTTGGCAGGAATTTATAATGTGGGTCAGATGTGATAGGCCAAAATGCTGAAAATTAACATGCAGAGTCTGATGTGACAGGTTGACAGGAATTTAAACATGTTAGGCTTGATGTGATAGGTCAAAAAATGTTGAAATTAAAATGTAGAGCCTGATGTGACAAACTGATAGAAATTTAAACATGTGTGGGTCTGATGTGATAGGCCAAAATATGGAAGATTAAAATGTAGAGCTTGATGTGATAGGATAATAGAAAATTTAAACATGTTAGGCCTGGTTTGATAGACCAAAATACGGAAGATTAAAATGTAGAGCGTGATATGGCAGACTCATAAAAATTTAAACATGCTAGGCCTGATGTGATAGGCCAAAATGTGAAAGATTAAAATGCAAAGCATAATGTGACAGACTGACAGAAATTTAAACATGTTAGGCCTAATATGATAGGCCAAAATGCAAAGATTAAAATGCAAAGTCTGACATGACTGACTGACAGAAATTTAAACATGTTAGGCCTAATGTGATAGGCCAAAATGCTAAAATTAAAATGCAGAGCCTAATGTGACATACTTACAGAAATTTAAACATGTTGGACTTGATGTGATAAAGCAAAATGCGAAAGATTAAAATGTAGAGTCTAATATGATATGCTGACAGAAAATTTAAACATGCTAGGCCTGGTATGATAAGCCAAAATGCTGAAATTAAAATGTAGAGTCTGATGTGACAGACTGATAAAAATTTAAACATGTTAGGCCTGATGTGATAGGCCAAAATGCGAAAGATTAAAATGTAGATTTTGGAAAAGTTTTCCTTAGTGAAAAGTTTATTGTTGATTTGGTGAAGGTTATTTAATCTTAGTTTATTTATTTGCAAACTTAGACTTCCCTGCTTCCTTATAGCACTGCTCCATAACTATTTAGAATGAGCTAGAGAACCCATGACTAATTTTTTCTTTGTGGCCTGTTCATCGAGTTAGCCATCATGCTTGTTATTTTCTGGAGAAGAGTTAGTTCCGATGGTTAAAGTACTACTAATAATTCCAAAATTTTCACACTTGCCATGACTTTCAAAATAGTCTTAGTAGAAGTAATTTCCATTTTATAATTGCATATTTAATTTTTGTACATATATTTGAATAGAAGAAACATAATTGAACAATAGTTGGCTGGAATAATAAAAAAAAAATTGGTATGACATATTGAGCTGAAGTGGAAAGGGAAATGCCTAATTGTAGGTAACAAGGTTTTGGATGGTCTTGTGCCTTTGAAGTAAACAATGCTAGTATTGTTTTTCATGAACATTTCTTGACCTATTAACCAACTTTTTAAGAAACCAAATTTTGCCCCTGTGTCGGTCCAATCTTGACCTTGTTAGCTTTGGACCAAACTCTCTGCCCTTTAAAAATTTTCCCCAGTATTTGTTCATATCTTGACCTGATTGATTTTGAACCAATTTCTCTGCCCTTAAATTTTTGCCCCAGTATGGAGCTCAAGATCATGTCATTCTTAAAGATTGTCTCGTCATGACTTATGAATCCTAGTGACATCTTGTCTCTTTTTGTTTGCCCTAACTTTTACCTAACTTGCCCTTGCAGGTTTTCGACCTAGCGGACTTTTTTGTCAATCCTAACTTTTGCCTAGATTGCCCTTTTGGGCTTTTTGACCTAGCTGGCCTTTTTGTCTACTCTAACTTTTGCCTAGATCACCCTTTCGAGTTTTTGACCTAGCAGACCTTTTTGTCTGTCCTAACTTTTTCCTAGATCGTCCTTGTAAGTTTTCAACCTAGCAGGCTTTTGCTTGGTTTCTCCTTGATGGTTAAGCATAGTATTTTTTAATAGCATCTGTGTTTATTAGGCTGGGGAGGTCCTTCCCATCCAAATCTGCCAAAATCAGTACACCTCTAGAGAAAGCTTTCTTAACCACGTGTGGCCCATGGTAGTTTGAGGCCCATTTTCATTGGAGCATCTTCTGCATTGGTAACAATTTCTTAAGTACTAAATCCCCTTCTTGAAACTCTTGGGGGTGTACTTTATTTTCAAATTCTCTTTTCATTCGTTTCTGATATAACTGACCATGTCATACTACGACTAATCTCTTCTTGTCAATAAGATTTAGTTGGTCCAAGTGGGCCTAAACCTATTCAGCTTCTACCAATTTTGCATCCATCAACACCCTTAGTGAAGGGACCTCTCCCTCGATGGGAGTACAACTTCCATTCCATACATGAGAGAGAAAGAAGTTGCCCTGGTAGAGGTATGGACCGAAGTACGGTAAGTATGGAGAGCATAAGGAAGCATCTTGTGTGAGTCTCTGTATATAAGCATCATGTTTTGGACAATCTTTTTTATATTCTTTTAGCTTGCTCTACTGCTCCATTCATCTTTGGCCAGTACGAGGACGTATTATGATGCTGGGTTTTAAACTTGTCACACAATTCTTTCATCATTTTCTTGTTCAAATTAATGTCATCGTCTAGGATGAGCTTCTTGGGTAATCCATATCGGCAAATCAACTCTCTCTTCGTGAATTTCACCATCACATTTCGAGTCATGCTGACATAAGAAGCAACTACTTCAACCTACTTAATGAAATAATCAATGGTCACTAATATGAAGCGATGTCCACTAGACGCTTTAAGTTCGATTGGTCCGATGATATCCATTCCCCAAATCGCGAAGGGCCATGGCGAAGACAGCATATTTAAGGATACTGGTGGTGTGTTAATATTATCGACATATATCTAGCACTTGTGACAGATCTTGGCATATTTTTAGCAACCAGCTTCCATAGTTAACCAGTAGTATTTGACTTTGAGAATTTTCCTTGCCATTGTGTGTTTATTTGCATAAGTACCTAAGGACCCCTCGTGAACTTCTTTTATAATCTTATTTGTTTTTGCTGCATCTACACATCTGAGTAGAACCATGTCATGATTTCTTTTGTAAAGGACCTCTTCATTAAAGAAGAAATTCATGGCCAATCTTCACGGAGTTCTTTTATCATTTTCTAAGGCATTGGCAGAGTATTCTTTACTTCTTAAAAAATGTTGGATATCATGGTACCACGGTTTCCCATCCTATTCTTCTTCGATCGATTGGTAAAAAGCCAATTTTGATGTTGGATCTTGATAAGGGGCATGTCCTCCTCTTAACCTAGTTTGAACATGGATGACAAAGTGGCTAGGGCATCGGCTAGTTGATCATCTTCCCTGGGTATATTGAAGAATGTAGCATCATCAAAGTGTTCTAACAACTCTTTGATATGGGCTTAGTATAGGATTAGTTTTGCATCCCTAGTTTCCCATTCTCCTTTGATTTGATGAATAACCAAAGCAGAATCAACATAAACCTCCAAGTGTTTGACATTGGCTTCAATTACTGCTTGGATTCCCATTATGCAGGTTCAATATTTGGCCACGTTATTGGTACAATCAAAGGCCTATCTAGTTGTGATGAGTGTATATTGTTCCTCCGGGGAAATCAATATGACTTTGATGTCATGACCCATCATGTTAGAAGCGCTGTCAAACAACATAGTCTACTTCTTTTTTTCATATTCTCCTTTTTTTAGAACACAGCCATTAAATCCTCATCAGGAAATTCATGTTGCATACGTTGGTAATCGTTTAGAGGTTGTTGAGTCAAATAGTCTGCGAGTGCATTGCCTTTAAACCCCTTTTGCATCACATATACAATGTCATATTTAGACAGCAGAATCTACCATCGAGCGATCCTTCTAAACAAAGCAAGCTTCTCGAAGATATATTTGATGGGGTCCATCCTAGATATCAAATAGGTGGTATGAATTAGCACATATTGCCTCAAACGATGAGCAACCCACGCCAAGGCACAACATATCCATTATAGGAAGGAATACTTTTCCTCGTCATAAGTGAATTTCTTGCTCAGGTAGTAAATTGCATTTTCTTTCTTTTCTGATGCATATGTTGGCCGAGCACTCATCCCACAAATTTTTCCATCACCGTTATATACAAAATCAGCGGTTTCCCTAGGATTGGAGGTACTGAAATCAAAGGATTCTGCAAATAGAGCTTAATTTTTTCAAAAGCATGTTGGAAATCCTCATTCCAATCCATGGGTTGATTCTTGCATAAGAGTCTAAAAATCAGCTCACATGTTGCCATCAAATGGAAGATGAACCAGACAATATATTCAACCTTCCAAGAAACCCTCGGATTTCCGTCTCTGTTCCTGGGGTTCCCGGGGCGAGCATGTCAAGAATGGTTCAAACTCTGTCAAGGTCAACTTCAATTCCCCTCTCATCGATAATAAATCCCAACAGTTTCCCTGATTTTATGTCGAAGCTGCACTTGGTCAGGTTTAATCTCAACTTGAACTTTTAAAGTCATTCGAACAACTTTTGTAGGTCGTTAAGATCATCACCCTCAGTTCTTGACTTTGCAATCATATCATCTACATAAACTTCAATTTATTTATGAAGCATATCATGGAACAAAGTCACCATGGCCCTCTGATAAATTGCATCGGCATTCTTTAATTCGAAAGGCATGACTTTGTAATAAAAAGTTCCCCAAGCTGTAATAAAAGTAGTTTTCTCCACATCTTCTTTGGCTATCTTAATTTAATTGTATCATAAGAAACCATCCATGAAAGAGAACTAGGAAAATTGAGCGGTATTATCGACCAGCACATCGATATATGGGGTAGTGGAAAGTTATCCCTTGGACTAGCCCTATTCAAATCTTTGTAGTTCATGCACATTTGAACCTTTTTATCTTTCTTAGGAACCGGCACTATATTTACAACCCACTACAGATATTTTGATACTGCTAGAAAACCAGCATTGAACTACTTCTTCACTTCTTCTTTGATCCTTAGAGACATTTCTGGTTTCATCCTCCTCAGCTTCTGTTTAACCAGTGGACACTTAGATTTTAAAGGCAGTTTGTGCTCTACAATAGACGTGTTAAGTCTCGACATAGCTTGATATGACCTAGGAAAACTATCATTGTAATCATGTAAGAGTGATATTACTTCTTTTTTATTTTCATTAATCCCCAAATTTATTAACTCAATGAATTTCTCATGAGGTTGTATCTGTTTAGACTTACACTTTATCAATCTAGGAAACTCCTTAGAAGGTTCGTAATCAAATTTTGTTTTTTCATTGGCTTGGTCAATAAAACCACCAAAGTTACTTGATACAATACTAGCACTGTCAACACTAGACGGGTTATTTTCGGATCTGCATTATGATAAATGTATGAAAAATAATAAGATATTTATAGCAAAGATATATTAGGAAGAGAGAGATGTATTCTGGAAAGTTCAATTGTATTTATTAAAATATGTCAAAAATATTGTTTTTCTAAAAAAAAAGCTTTATGGTAAGTACAAATTATTTTAGGACCGAATTAAAAGTCACATGGAGTTCAATGAATTCCCAATTATTCATTTCTCTTCCTGGCGGGAAAACGGTCACCAGGTCATCCATACTTAGGGATCCTTCCCAGTTTATAGCAGTTACGAGATCTAGTGTTTCAAATTCAATGTTCCGGAAACTTTCCGAGATATGACACAGAGGAATAAGCTTGGCTCGAGGTTTTCTTTTCTCCAGTCTAGCCAACCTCTTTTCCTTTATCTCCTCTTTCAACTTCCTTTTTTCATCATCTATAGGCTTATATCCTAGTCCAAATTTATGCTTGTTCTTACTCAATTGTAGGGGTTGGGCTAGTTTACCGTTATTTTTCCCTAATTTATCTTTAAATTTGAATCCTCTCTTCACCATTATTTTAGCCATCATCATCAGGGCTCCTGTTGACTGAATCTGATTCACCACTTCCCCTTCTTTGATAGTAGTGACATTGGGAATGTCTAAAGCCTGGAAATGAGTTTTCAAAGCTTCCTAAACGACCTCGATATAAGGGGTATTGGCAGGTTTACTAACCAATAAATCTTCCTCGGGTGAGACGGTAACCAGTATATCATCTGTGATGAACTTCAACTTTTGGTGCAAAGTTGACGGCACCACTCAAACGGAATGGACCCAAGGTTGTCCTAACAGACAATTTATGTAGGCAGGATGTCCATTACTTGGAAGGTTCCATAAAAAATGATCGGGCCAATTGGAACCCTAAATCAATCTCCCCGATGACTTCTCTTTGAGATCTGTCGAAGGCTTCATGTAGGACCCCTCATATGGTAGCTTCGACAGAGTTATCTTGGGCATCACATTTAAGGATGAGCCATTATCTATTAACATTCAGGCCAACATGTGGTTCATACATTTCACTAATATATGTAACGCTTTGTTATATCCTGCTCCCTCATCAGGAATCTTATTATTAGTGAAAGTAAATAAATTGTTGACGGTGATGTTATTTGCGATGCCTTTAAATTTTTCTGCAAAAAAAGTGTGCACCACATGAGCCTCCTTTAGTATCTTCAATAATACCTTCCTGTGGGGCTTCGACTTTAGCATAGCAACAATATTTTGGAAGGGATACGTTTTAGCTACTCAATCACCATATATTCACTCTGCCTTATCAGTTTCAGGAAGTCACAAGTCTCTTCATCCGAAACGACTTTTTCAATTATTTTTTATCCTCATCATTGTTGGTCGTTGGTTTAGGGTTGGCCAGAATCTCCCTTTCTTTATTGTTGGGCTTCTCTCTCCTTTCCTTTATGGGACTGTAGATGTGGTCACTCCTGGTTATTCCTCCAATCCTGGTAATATTCACCATGTTAGGAGTGGAGTCACTGGTGGTTTCAAGCTGATTTTCTTCCATCTCACCCCAGATATCTCAACATCATATTTCCATGTACCTCCTTATTGCTTTTGTACTGGAATAGTCCCAGTATTTTTATTGTGACTAGTTTCAACCTGCTAGGTGTTGGGACAACCACTATTTCAGTGTATCGAATGACCAAAGGCCTTGGACATTTGAGGAAGGCTTAATTAAGCATATTTACTTCTGAGTTAGCTTCAAAGTAATTCACAGATGGCCCTCCGTGGTTTGGCAAAGGATTGCTCCCCGCACTTGGAGCATCTTTATCGAAGCTTAACCACTTGGAATTAATCAAGTTTTGGACTTTATGCTTTATCCCCTAATAGTTATTGGTAAAATGTTCGATTGCCCCATCAAGATATTCATATTTGGCTTCAGGGTCATACCACTTGGGATACGGAAGTTCTAGTTATTTCATGTGACATGGAACTATCAGTAAGTTTTGGATCAGGCGAGGTAAGAGGTCGCTATACCTCATGGGGATGGGGTCGAACACAATTTTTTTTCTCTCACTGTTATTCAACCTTCATTGGAATTGATTATTGTTTAGGTTAGTGTTTCAGCTCCAGGATTTTTGTGGTTGTTGAGGAGTTGTTTTGGGCGGTAGGGCCATAAATGGTACGATTAGTTGGAAGGGTACACGAGGGGTACAAGGTGGTTGGCAGTTGGGTTGCGATGTGGCGATTATTAGAGGGAATGATGGGACCAAGGTTGGTATGGTATCTGATAGTTGGGTGGTGCGATCATTGGTCTATTTAGGTCGAATGATACATAATGGGTTTCTGCTTCTTCTTTTTTTCCAGGGGTTACTGGTCGGTCTTTTCAAATTCACATTATCAACGATATTATGCACAATTCGTCTTCAGCAAAGGTCGTTTTCTATGCGCTCTCCGATTAGCATCATATCGAAGAAATTGACAAATACGCTACCCATCATTTTATCATAGAATGGAGCAGAGAGTGTCTCCATGAACATGCTAATCATCTCCCCCTTGAACAAATGGTGGTTGCACTTGGGCAGCACAATTCGTCCTCAGCAGAGGCCGTTTTCTATGCGCTCTCCGATTAGCTTCATATCGAAGAAATTGACAAATACGCTACCCATCATTTTATCATAGAATGGAGCAGAGAGTGTCTCCATGAACATGCTAATCATCTCCCCCTTGAACAAATGGTGGTTGCACTTGGGCAGCTAGCTCTCTCCAACGCTTAAAAGTTTAAAAGTTTCCTCCTCCCTCTTGATCCTATTTTGTAGTTGGATCCTATCAAGGGTCATCTCGATGTTATGTTTATACTACTTGAGAAAGGCATCTGCCAAGGTTTTTCCATGTATGAATGTATTCCCTCTCCAACTAGGTGCACCAACTAGTCGCTGCTCCAATGAGACTGTCTTGGAAGCGGTGCATCAGTAGTTCGTCATCGTGAGATGCCATTTTTCTACAATACATGGTTAAATGGCTCCTTGGGCATCATGTCCCCTTGTACTTCTCAAACTCAGGAGTCTTGAACTTGGGGGAATGATTACATCGAGGGACCAAGCATAGGTTAGAGGATTCCATAATTCCATAGCCACTATCTTCAATGGCTCTGACCCTTTCTTCCAAATGCTGCCACCTGCCACTGAAGTGGGTTTCTTGATTGGAAGAATTTGGTCACTCTTCATTTACTACTTGACCAACCTGATGAAGGAGTGCATAGGGTCTGTTGGGTCTGGTGGCGTGGTCATAGGGGATTGATTGGTAAGGTGGCAGTTGGTATGAGTTTAGTGGGTGAGTGGTCATGGGAACAGAATATGTGGGATTCTCAGTTGTGGTGGTATTCATGTAAATATAGTTTAGGTTGACGTTTTGTGGGAAGGTGGTTGAGGGATTTATGTGTTGTGGGAAGGTTGTTGAGGGGTTTATGTTTTGTGGGAAGGAGGTTGAGGTATTTATATGATGTGGGTGGGCGGAAGGGTTCAAGTGAGGATTTTCACTAAGGTTTATAGGAGCACCTATGTTTGATAAGAGTTTGGGCAGAACGAGGGCATGTAATCGGGTGGTAGCCCATATAGGGATCATTCCTGATCAGAACGGTCCCTCTACATTTTTCTCCAATAATTTCATCATTTTAGTCATTTGTTCCTTTAGCTCGGTCACTTTATTCCTCAATTCTTCATTTTGAGCTTCTAACTTGTTCATGATCTTAGTCTTAGAGTGCGTGCTATACGGATGTTAAGGAATTCATGAGTCTGCTACTTTATTAAGGTAAACAATTATAAATTTTAAACATGAATTAAATATTTGAGGACCAAATATTTCATTGAATATCGTTATCCGTTGAACGTATTTTTTGCAATTGAGCATGAAATGGAAATTAATGCAAGATCAGATATTGAAAAGGCTAGTTCTTCATTCAGAAATATGATGTTTATTATATAACTTGCTCCTCTTGTTTTACCAAGAGTAATAAATCTATTCATTCTCATAATCAAATTTTTACAATATTGAATAAAATCTTCAACTTCCAACAGGGTATGGAGGGGTGTAATGAGGCTTCTGCTTTTTTGAATGAAGAACGAGCCTGTTTCAATTGCAAAGAATGCGCTCAACAAATAACGATACTTAACGAGATATCTGATCCTCAAGTATTTAATTCATGTTTAAATTTATATTTGTTTGCTTTAATAATAATTAACTAGTGTTGCAATTTTAGAAATTAAAATAGCAGACTCACGAATTTCTCAGCATCCTTATAGCATGCACTCAAAGAATTAAGGAATGAAGTAGCCGAGATGAAGGAAAAAATGCCTAGAAAAACATAGAGGGACCCTCGGGGGTAGAAGCACCGAGGGAAACCAATGTATCGATGCCCTTCCAAATAGTCACTGATCAAGAATGACCCTTTTATGGGCGACCACCTGATTACATGCTCGACCCAAACTCCCAGCAAACGCAAGGTGCTCCTGTAAATCCTAGCGAAAATCCAACTTCTACCTACCCACCATACACAAATCCCTCAACCGCCTACCCACATCACATAAATCCCTCAGCCGTCTTCCCACAACACATGAATCCCTCAATCACCTTCCCACACACAAATCCCTCAACCATCTTCCCACAACATGCCAACCTAAACTACACTCACGTGAACACCATCACAGTTGATAACCCCACATATTCTATTCCCATGATCACTTACCCCATTAAACTCACACCAACCACTTCCTTACCCATCAATCCCCTACGGCCATGTAACCAAACCTAACAGGCCCTATGCATTCCCTTGTCAAATCGGCCAAGCAATAAATGAAAAATGGTCAAATCCTTCCAGCCAAGAAACCCATCTCAGTTGTAGGTGGCAGCATCTAGAAGAAACGACCAGAGTCATTGAAGGTAGTGGCTACAGAATTATGAAAGCCTCTGACCTTTGTCTGTTCCCTAATGTCATTATCCCTCCTAAGTTCAAGACTCCTGAGTTTGATAAGTACAAAGGGACAGGATGCCCAAGGAACCATTTAACTATGTATTATAGAAAAATGGCATCTCATGCCCACAATGATAAACTACTAATCCACTGGTTCCAGGACAGTCTCACTAGAGCAGCGGCCAGTTAGTAAACCCAACTGGAAAGGGCCTACATTCCTACCTGAAAGGACCTGACAAACACCTTCCTCAAGCAGTACAAATATAGCGGTTAGATGGCTCCTAATAGGACCTAGCTGTAGAATATGATCAACCAGTAAGAAGAAACTTTTAAAGAATATGCGCAGCAGTGGAGAGAACAAGCTGCCCAAGCTCAACCACCATTATTTGAGAAGGAGATGACTGGTATGTACATGGAGACACTCCCTAATCTGTTCTATTACAAAATGGTGGGTAGTGTATCCACTAATTTCTCCGATATGGTACTAATCGGAGAATGTATAGAAAGCGGCTTGCGTTGAGGACGAATTATGCACAACACTGTTGGAAATGTAAATGTGAAGAAGCCGACCAACAACCCAAAGAAAAAAGAAACAGAAACTCATTATGTATCATTTGACCCAAACAGACCTATGATCACACCACCCAATTATCACATACCATACCAACCCTCATTTCCATCATTTCCTCCAGTAGTCCCCACCTCACAACCCAAATGCCAACCACCTTATACCCCTCTTGTATCCTTTCGTCCAACTGTCTCGTTCATGGCCCCACCACCATATACAACCCCTCAACAACCACAAAAATCCTGGAAACAAAACACAAACCCTACTCAATCCCAATAAAGGTCGAATAATAGTGAAAAAAAATAATTCAGTTCGACCCTATCCCCATGAGTTACACCGACCTACTACCCTGCCTAATTCAAAATTCACTGATAGTACCATGTTCTATGAAATCACTAGAACCCCTGTATCCCAAGTGGTACGATCCTAAGGCCAAATGTGACTACCATGTCGGGGTAGTCAGCCATTCTACAAAAAATTGTCAAGGGCTAAATCATAAAGTCCAAAACCTGATCAATTTCAAATGGCTAAGCTTCAAGAAAGATGCTCCTATTGTGGGGAGCAATCCTCTGCCAAACCACGAAGGGTCATCTGAAAAATGTATTGAGGCTGAGCTAGAGGTGAATATGCTCGACGAAGCCTTCCCGAGAAATCCAAGGCCATTAGTCATTAGGTACAGTAAAGCACTAGGAGTGGTCGTATCTACACTCACACAGAGGAAAGAATAGGGCAGCCCACCACTAAAGAAAGGGAGATTCTGGCCAATTTGAAACCAACAGCTAGCAATGAGGAGGAGAAAAAAGAATTAAAGAAAACCGTTTCGGATGAAGAGACTTGTAAATTCCTGAAACTAATAAGGCAGAGTGAATATGCGATGATTGAGCAGCTAAACCGTATCCCTGTCAAAATTTCGTTGTTGGAACTCATGATGAATTCAAAGCCCCACAGGAAGGTACTACTAATAATGAATGAGGCTCACGTAGTGCACAATTTTTCTGTAGAAAATTTTGAAGGCATCACAAATAACATCACCACCAACAATTTCCTTACTTTCACTAACAACGAATTTCCTGATGAGGGAGCAAGACATAACAAAGTGTTGCATATATCAGTAAAATGCATGGACCACATCTTGGCCCGAGTATTGATAAATAATGGTTCATCCCTAAATATGATGTCTAAAATAACTCTTTTAAGCTGCCATGAGAGGGGTCCCACATGAAGCCAAGTTCCATGATAGTTAGAGCCTTCAACGAATCTCAGAGGGAAGTCATCAAGGAGATTGATTTATCAGTTTAAATTGGCTTAATTATTTTTGCCTATTAGACATCCTACCTGAATACAATTACCTATTAGGGAGGCCCTAGATCCATTCTGCCTGAGCAGTGCCATCAACTTTGCACCAAAATTTAAAGTTCATTACGGATGATAGGTTGGTTATCGTCTCGGTCAAGGAAGATTTCTTGGTCAATAAACCTGCCAACACCCCTTATATTGAGGCTACCAAGGAAGCCTTGAAAACTCATTTCCAGACCTTAGAGATCGCCAGTGTCACCACTATCAAAGAAGGGAAAGTGGTGGATCAAAATCGGCTCTTAGGAGCACTAATGATGATAGCTAAAATAATGCTAAAGAGTGGATTCAAACCCAAGCAAGAACAAACATAGATTCGAGTTAGGTTGCAAGCCTGCTGATGAGGAAAAAAGGTAGTTAAAAGAGGAGATGGAAGAGAAAAGACTGGTCAGGCTAGAGAAAAGAAAACCCCGAGTTAAGAGGGTCCCTCTGTGTCATATCTTGGAAAGCTTCTGAAGTGCCGGATTCGAAGCCTCGAACCTCATAGCTACTATAGACAGAGGAGGATCTCCAAGCATCGATGATTTGGTGACTGTCTTCCCACCAGGAAGAGAACTGAATAATTAGGAGATCATCAAACTCCCTGTGACTTAATTCAATCCCAAAGTAATTTGTAATTGCCATAAAGATTTTTTTTAGAAAAACAATACTTTTGTACATATTTTGATAAATACGATTGAATCTTTCAAAATACATCTCTCTCTTCCAATATATCCTTGATACAAATGTATTATTTTCACTCGAATATTTATCATAGTGTAGATCTGAAAATAACCCACCTACTGTAGACAATGTTAGTATTGTATCAAGTAACTTCGACTGTCTCAGTAACCAAGCTAACGAAGAAACAGAATTTGATTGCGAATCTTCTAAGGAGTTGCTCAGATTGATAGAGCGTGAGTATAAATCGATGAAAATCTGGGGACCAATGAAAATAAAAAAGAACTAAAAATAAGCATGTTTGTTACTGAGGACAACCGTTCTTGTTTAATATTGCTCTTACACGATTACAACAATATTTTGCTTGGTCACATCAAGATATGCCATGAATTGATCGTTGAGCACAAACTGCCTCTAAAATCTGAATACCCACCGGTTAAGAAAAAGTTGAGAAGAATGAAGCCGAAAATGTCTCTAAAGATCAAAGAACAAAAATAAAAAGTCGAGAAGGTTCGGATGTGCGTTGACTACAAAGATTTGAATAGGGTCAGTCCAAAAGATGACTTTCCACTTTCCCATATTGATGTGTTGGTCGATAATAGCGTGCAATTCTCCTACGTTTCTTTCATGGACGGTTTCTTAAGTTATAATCAGATCAAGATGACCAAAAAGGATATAGAGAAAACCACTTTTATCATGGCTTGGGGAACTTTATGTTATAAATTCATGCCTTTCGGATGATATGATTGCAAAAATCGAGAACTGAGAACAATCATCCCAACGATCTACAGAAGTTGTTCGAACAACTTCAAAAATTCAAGTTGAGATTAAATCGAGTCAAGTGCACCTTCAATGTAAAATTAGGGAAACTGTTGGGCTTTATTGTCAGTGAGAGGGGAATCTAAGTTGACCTTGATAAAGTTCGAGCCATTTGGGACATGTGATGTGAACGTGGACCCCACGATAAGCAAAAGAGATCATCTAGGAGATTATCTACAAGGAAGGGAAGATCTTATGACGAGAAATAGGACCAAACGTATGGAACAAACACTTGAAGGTCTTATCAAAGAAGTTCAAGGAAAAGACTACGTGGATCCAAGCCCAATTCCAACATGGGTTAATTTATGTAGTCATATCATTGAAGATCTTAAGCGATAAAGTTTATGATTTACTATAGATTACATTAGGATTTACTTTAGATTATTTTAGGATTTGATATTTATCTAGAAGTTATTCGTTTTAAATTGGTTGCAATTCAAATTGCAATCTAATTAGGATTTCTAATTTATTATCTTTTTTACTAGATTAGGTTCACTATAAATAGGGGTTAGGGATTCAGTGAAAAGACAGATTTTGAGTATTAATCATATTTTCTCTTTGAGAGACTTTCATCTCTGTGTGAGTTGATTCCCTTGGTTCTTGGGCCAAGAACTACCTTTGATAACGTTGGTTCTTCCGGCAGGTCGCGGTAAGGGTCACGTTCCTCTTGATAACTTCGGTGCTCTCCGGCAGGTCGCGATTTGTGTCGGGTTCCTTTACCTTATCTCACCTTATCTTACCTTACCCTTTCTTATCTTATCCTGATTCTCAAGACGTTCCGTTATCGTTTCCGCATTCCGATTCATTCGTGTAGGGTGAATCATATCAACATGCCTATCCCTCAAACAGAGAAGGAAATTTGAGGGTTTCTAAAGAGGTTGAATTATATTTCCTGGTTCATTTTCCCATTAACGGCAATGTGTGAGTTGATTTTCAAACTGTTGCGCAAGAATCAACCCATGGATTGGAATGAGGATTGCCAAGAGGCTTTTGAAAAGATTAAGCTCTATCTGCAAAACCCTTCGATTTTAGTATCTCCGATCTTAGGGAGGCCGCTAATTCTATATATGACAGTGATAGAAAAATCTATGGGATGTATGTTTAGCTAGCCAGATGCATCCGAAATGAAAGAGCACGCAATTTATTATTTGAGCAAGAAATTCACTCATTATGAGGCAAAGTATTACTTGTTAAAATGAACATGTTGTGCCTTAGTGTGGGTTGCGCATCGTTTGAGACAATATATGTTAAGTTCTGCTGTCCGAATATGACATTGTAGATTATTTGGCTCAATAACCTCTAAACGATTACTAATTTATGCAATGTGAATTTTCTGATGAGGATTTAATGGCAGTATTTAATGAAGAGGAGAAGGAAACAGAAAAATGGTGGACGATGTTGTTTGATGGTGTTTCCAACATGATGGGCCATGGCATCGGAGTCTTATTGATTTCCTCAAAGGAACAATACATATCAATCACAGCTAGATTGGCCTTTGATTGTACCAGTAACATGGCCAAATACAAAGCTTGTTTCATGGAAATCCAAGCAACGATTGAAGCCAATGTTAAGCACTTAGAGGTTTATGGCGATTATACTCTAGTTATTCATCAAATCAAAGGAGAATGAGAAACTAGGGATGCAAAACCGGTTCCATACCAGGCCTATATCAGAGAGTTGTTAGAACACTTTGAAGAAGTTACCTTCTCCCACATACCTCGAGAGGATAATCAACTAGCCGATGCCTTGACCATTTTGTCATCCATATTCGAAAAAGGTCGAGAGGAGGACATGCTCCTTAACAAGATCTAACACCGAGGTGGACAGACTTTTTTCTAATCAATCGAAGAAGAACAGGATGGGAAACCATGGTACGATGATATTCGACATTTTTTGAGAAGTAAGGAATATCTCGCCAATGCCTTAGAAAATGATAAAAGAAGTATAATGTGAGCACCACCATTAAGGGACCAACCACTAGGTCTAGGGCCAAGAGAATTCAACAAGAGGTGGAAGCATTACTTCTTAAAAGGAAGGAATATCATGAAGAAATGTCATTGATGGAATTATCCTTCAAAGAAATTGTGGAATTCAGAGCTTTAGCTTAGGAAGAATAAATCTGAAATTAGTAATTTCAATTTGATTGTATTTTTCTTAACTTGTAAAAGTAGGGATAGTTTATTCCAACATGGAATAAGAATAGACTATTTAGAATAAGAATAGGCTTAGTTTAAGGGCTTGGTTGTCTAGGAGCAGCCCATACCCACAACCAAGCAGCCCCCTTCTTTTTTCTATAAATTAGGGTCTAATGTAAGTAAATTTCACCTTTGGTCATTTTATACTATTGGAATCCGAGAATTCCCTTGAGAGAGTAGCTTTTTCTTCTCTTTCTTCTCCTCTTGCTTGTTCTTGAGGTCAAGACCCCTTTCCTTATCATCGGAGCCTTCAATGTGGTGGAACTTGGCTTATCTTCCTAACTTCCTCTAGCTAGTGGAGTGGCGCCTAGCTTAATAATTATTTTTCTGCAATTTACATTCTGTCATTTACTTTTCTTGCAATTTACAATTCTGGTTCTTAGTTTATGTCTTTAATTTCCAGCCCCTTTCCCTTTTAATTTTGGTCATTTTCGTTTTTCCTTTTCTTCCATTTCTGCATTTTATTTCCAGCCTTTAATTCTTGCAATCACCGTCCCCAATTCCCTCTTTACATTCTGCAAATTTATGTTTCATTGTTTTTTCATTTCTATGTACAATTTTTGTACTACATTGAACATAAATTGAAGAGCTCCCAAAACTGCTCAGAATTCTGAGCCTCAATTCCACCTCCAACTAGGTCCATCCTCTTCCTCCTCCCAAGTGGTTGTATTATGTGGTATCAAGAGCTTGTTGTTTGGAGGTAACTTCTATCACTTTTCTCCTTCATTTTTCATCATCTTCTTCTCCTATTTTTGTCTCTATTTTTGTTACAGTTTTTCTGCATATTTTCAGCCCTTTCTTGCTTGAATTCACATGTAATTTGTTTTGCTTTGAGTCATATGTTGTTGGGTCCTTTCTTAAACATCAATTTAATCAGTGAATTTGCTCAAAATTACATCAAAATATCAAGAAATTGAAGAACCCCTTTTCTGGTTTTTTTCTGGGTATTTCCAACAAGAAGAGGCCTATTGTTCTGTCAAATCCTTTGGAATTTGTGGGTTTTGTTGTTGAAATTGTAACTTGATCATTGTTTCCTCAAAAACCCCTCAATTATTTTGGCAAAATTCTGAAAATTGTTCATCATGTCTATCATTATTCTTCATGTGTTCTTGAGAAAGTTTGTATTTGATCTTTGAAAAAATTGTTGTTGGGTGTTTAAGTGTTAATCTTGTACTTGTTTTGGAGTGATATAAGTGTTAATTTCACCCAAAAATATCCATTTTTTAATTTTCTAAAATTCGCGTGATGAATCCTATTGCGAACGAGTAGTATTCTCTACCATTCTATATTTTAATTCATACAAGTTCAAGTGTGGCTAACGTTCAGCTTAGACTCTATAAACACATAAATTTTAAAAAATTATAGTTTCAATTAACTCCACTTAAAAATGTCTGTTTTTTTATTTTCTAAAATTTGCATGACGAATTCTTATACAAACAGGTAACATTCTCTACCAATCTATATTTTAATTTGGACAAGTTCAAGCGCAACTTACAAGTAGCTAGAACTATGTATACATGTAAATTTTGAAAAATTATATTTAAATCAATTCTGCCTAAGATCATTTTCCTTTTTTCACAAAATTATCAATTTGACAAAGTTCCTCTATTTTTTAAGAGATCAAATTTCTTTACTAGAACTATGTAACCTTGAGTTTTCCATTGCACCAGGGAATAGGTAGAAGCAGGATCAACTCCTATCAGGCTATTTTCCATAAATCAATTTATTTCTATTCTATTTAAAGGATCAAATAATTTTCAAAATATCAAAATCACACACTCAATTTAAGGGTACCGTTTTTTCAGAACGGACAAGTAGGATGCTAATATTTTCCCTTTTCATAATCGACTTCCAAACCTAGAACTCTTCTTCTATTAGGGTTTTTTCCAAATATTTTTTCTTTAAAATAAAAATTTGGTGGTGACTCCACGAAGCCATTTAAATTTTTCTAATATGTTTTAAAGATGATATTTTGAAAAAAAAGAATATAAATTTTAATATAAATTCTAATTAATTTCTAACCTTAAAAGGTTATTAGCATAATGATTAAAGTTTGTCAAAGTTTATTGGAACACGATATGGCAGGTACAGATCATCCTAATATTAAAAATGTTGAAATTAAAACATATGATAAAGTATTTGTCTTATATAACCCAGGACACAAATAATCCAAGGAACATTTTGCTATTAACTAATTGGGCTAAACCTGTATTACAAAGCCCGATCAACGTGATGGTCCTTATTATTTGGCAATGATTTGTTAACAACCCATACACTTTTTGAATAACATGTGAAATTGAATTTTGAGAAGCCCAAAAGACTTAAGGCTAGAAATGTGGGGATTTCTCCCTCTTTTTTAGAGTGGATTACCAAGGCATAGGCTAAGGTTGGGGAAAATGGCTAACAAGAGAATTTGTTATGATCTGGGCACATAGTTCATAGATAAAAAGAAAGAAGCGTTCCACTGCTAGCTCCAACTTATTCAACTAACCAAAAAAATTCACAATTTGTTTGCTTATTATCAATAACTACAACACCTATTCCATTGGCGATAGTGCATTTGGAAAAGTAGCCAAAACAAGTCAAACTCATTTGCTGGAACATATTATTTACCAAATAAAGGCCATTGAAGATGTATATGATGGCTCCAAAAAAAAAGTGGTTATGACACAAAGCATCCCTGGAAATGGATGTTAATCCTTAACACAAATGCACTCTCTTTGTTCAACTTTATTGGTATTCCGTTGATGGACAATGGAATTTTCAGTTGATTAATAAGTATTCTAAATGCAAAAATTGGCACAAATAAGCCTAGAATCTTCACCTTTCCAATGTCAAGGAGGACAACAAAAGGAGATGAAAAACAGCATCAATGGCAGTTAACAAGACACAAGTGAACAAGTTCCACCCAAAAATAATATTTAATCCATATGTCATGCCCAATATCATGTTAAGGTCTAGCATAATCACTGAAAGTTCTACTTGAATTCCAAGATGCAAGCACATCCAGCAATCATGTTATGACACCTACAACAACTCCACCATTAGTTTTTTCTTGCACCCAGCAATTATGCTATGATATTCCAACATTAACTGTGATAATCAGATACATATACAAATCTGACATCATTGGTAAGTCATCATGCATACCCTCGCAAAGTTTGTTTACTACAATCTTACTAATAATTTCACTCATCTCCTTAATATGACTGAAAGTCAATCCAATTCATCCTAAGCTTTCTTAAATTTCCTTTTAGACTCTCAATGTTAATCTAAATAAAGTATCCCTGATAAATCAAACTCTTTGAACTTCTCAAATCCTTTCTCTAATTTTCTTTTCACCTACCACATATCTATCTCGACTATGTTATTCACTCTTATATATAAATTTGGAGAAAAAGAAAGAAAGTTCAATTTTCAGAATAAACAGAGAAAAGGTTAAGGCAATGTGACTATGACATTTTGACAAGTTAAGCATGTTCATCAACTTGGAATTTGATTTGAGTTGCAAGACCCTCATCATCAATTATGAAGGCCAATACAGTGTTCAAGAACTAGATCTTCTAGCCATACGCAACAGTAGTACAAGGAATAAATTAAACTCCTAAATATAAATATAAATATAAATATAAATATAAATATAATTATTATTTATAATAATCATACCAATAAAGAAGTTGATTCTAAATGCATGAAAATCATTCGTCACTCAATTAGGAACTTCAAATCAAGATTCGTATGCAGAAAACAAAAAAAATAACAATCGGTGCATTCTCATTCTCTCAGCAATGTTCTCAGCTTCTCTAATTTGTTTGCAACAACTAGATTTGTTCTTATTCATAATTCATTCGATCCGTATGAAAAAAACCAAGATATAATTGCAATAATCAAGCATTTAATTAAATCTAATCACACAGCTAGAGAGGGAGCGGGTGCAAGAAGTTAAACCTGAGTGGCGCTAAATTTAGGAAATGTGAATGCTTCTTTTTGCTTAATCCGAGAGAAAAAGAGGAAAAAAAAACATGAAAATTATTCAAAGAATTTTAAAAAATTTTCCAAACATCCGCAAAAAGTAAAGAGTGATGTTTTTTTTTTTTCATTTTATATTTATAGTCATTGAATTAACTTAACCTCACCTTCATTTCACTTACTTAATCATAACTGCCTTTTAACCATAGATGTAACTAATTAATAACTATCCTAACAAAAACATAAATATTAAACTAATATTTTCATTTTTCTTTTTTCTTTTTTTCTCTTCAATTATTTTTTTATTTTTATTTTTATTTATTTATGTTTTCCTTTTTTAATTTGAATTTTAAATCTAAAATATTTTTTCTTTTCATTTAGTTTATTTATCATTATATTTTTACATCTCTTTATTTTATTATTTTTCTTTTTATTTATTATTATAATTTAAATTATATATATAAATTTATTATTATTTTTATTTTAATTATATATAGATATATAATATTTTGAACAGAAATCAGTAGTTACAATATTAAAACATACTAATTATGAAACATGAGATAGATATTTTCAGTCCTGGTTGGTTTGAAGAGGCACAGAGCGTCTCCATATACCTGCAAGGATACTACCAAAGATTGATTGACACACACTTGAAACAGCACAAGGTACCGCGGTTAGAGGATCTCCAAAATGCTTGGTAGCCAGAACAATCCCTAGAACTGAATTCTACAATGAATAATTGAATATGGTTAAAATTGATGGAGTTCAACCAATGATTACAGAAAAGCTTAAGAATGCAACAATAAAATTAATGTTTTAATAACAATAATTTTGATTTACTTTTTTTTTATAATTTTTCTTTGTTATTTTTCTCTTTCTTCTCGTACATCATCCATTATATATCTTACCATTTTTAGTATATATTTTTTATTTATCTTACTTGGATGTATATTTATAATTTTTTTTATTTAACTTGTATCCATAAATATTAGTTATCAAATCTTAAATATAATTATTAAAAATTTATATATTTAATATGATAAATAATTTTTTAATAAAATTGTTCTTACTTTTGTGCTTTAATAAATGATAATCCAATCTTAAGTATTCGTTAATTTTTTTTTTATAATTAAATGGGTTGGATGAATTTATGCATAGATAAATTAAATGATTAATCAATAAACAGATTAAATTACCAACCGGAAACACACATTATAAACAGGACAAAACATCATTACAGTTTTTACTAGATATTTTCACTATTGTTTTTTAATGTATTATATTTCAATAATTTATACATTAAAAATTGACATTGATTATCATAATAATTTTTTAATTTAAAAATAATTCTAAAAATACTGTTAGCATATAAGTTTTGTCATTTGAAAAACAGTTTATAGAATATTAAGAATTAGTTTGTTTTACCCTTAAAAAAACAATTTTTACATTTTCTAATGCAAAATACATATTTTAATAAAATTATATGATTTGAATTAATTAATATATTTTTTAAAAATATTTAATAATTTGAAATTAATTTTATTAAAATCAATTTTACTGACACTGACTTACCTCAGTTCTACAATATGAACAGGATAAAGGGGTCAATTATTTTGAAGTTGAAACAATGATCACAAAAAAAAGTGTCCCAAGCTGCATAAGCTAAATAATGCAATTACCTGCATGCCAACCTCAATGGATATGGTTCGTGATGAAGAGACATCTAGGGCAAGCATCCTTGCAAGGACATAACCAAAGAAGAACCCTGAAGCATGAAGAAGAGAGGAAGCTAAAATTACTTGTCCACCAGACTTAAGGATTGCTGAAGAGCTCTGGGAAATGGCATTTCCACATAGAATTGCCACAGTTGTTACAGCTAAAGGTGGCATCAAAGGAGACACAAATTTAACAAGAGGTTTGAAAAATTGATTGAGAAATGCACCAGCAAACACAGGAAAAAGAACAACCTGTTGAGAAACAATGAAGAGGCAATTCCTTTTTGGTGAGAAAAGGGAGTTAGTGACAATCACTAAGACAGCATTTGAGAAGGGAAGATTACTTGCAATGTTGAAACCAATAAGCCGGTTGCATCCACTGCTACATATTTACCAGCAAGTTTGGCTGTTAGAAAAGGAGTCATGATCTGCAGTAATGTCAAGTTTTCAAAGTGAGAAAAAAAAATTACAAAAAGTTCAACAAAGAGAAATAATAGTCTTTCTAGTCTGTGTAATGTGAGTAAATCAATCCATTTATTCATGATTGGATTATATTTGTTTCATTAGAACCTTTCATGCAAAACATTATTTTTCAGAACAATTTCTAGTCTACACAAAAGTATAGCTTGATGTAACCGATAACTTTGGGTTAAAGACATGGAGTTCATAAAAAAATGTCATGTTGAAATTGAAAAAAGCATATGGTAATTGTATCATTAAAATGTCTCCCAGAACCACATTTTGTCATCAATTTCACCTCAAATAGGAAAACCAAAGATAAGACTAAAATGATAGTACCAACCACGGAAGTTAGGGTGCTTGCAGTTGTCATTATCACAGAAAGGGCCACATTTCCACTAGCAAAACAAAAGGGTCATGAGTCATGAAATCACCTAACTCATCAAATCCATTAAAAGTATTAATTGGAATAAATAACAGTTCTGGGAACCAAATATATATATATATACCGTGCAAGATATGTTATAATGTTACTAGCTGTGCCTGCAATCAAACAAAGAGTACTTAAAACAGGTGAAAGGTGAATTGAAAACATAAACCACAAAATTGAAATTCTTACCTGCTGGACAGCACCCAAGTAATATTAAACCCGCTGCTGCATGTGATGGAAGATTTAATAATCTGCTTATAAGAAATCCAGACAGAGGCATCACCTGAAAATTGTCAACAATTCACAAAAACAAAAGGATACCTCATCAACACAAACGGTTTATAACAATAGTAAAAAGAGAAAGTATCCATATTTTGTTTAAGAAAATATTTTCTATTTTCACTGCATCATTTATAAATAATTAATTTTTTATCCATGTGTTGTATGTGTATGTATTTCAAACATATGAGTTTACTATTTTTTTAATATTATTTTGAATACATTTGTAATAATATTTAGATTTTTTTACTATTTTTAATTTATGTACTTATTTTCTTACTGTTTTTCCATTTGAATAGATTACTTTAAATTTTTAATAGTCTTTAATTGATATTTTTATTAGTTTGTTAATATATTATATAATAGGTTAAATATTATTTAACATTTAAATGTGTATAATAGGTAGTGGGTATGCAATTCTCTAGATGAGGCTTTGTAGTCTAAAGCGATTGATGAGATTCAATTTTTATGATATAAGTAGATGATAGAAGTGACATTTTATTTTGTATCCTCAATGATTGACAGTAGAAATGAAAAACAAATAATGCTGTTTGGTATCACGACATTACAGTGATTGTTTGATTTAAAGTTAGGATAAAATTGATTTTGACGAATCAATTTAAACTAATAAATTTTTTTTTAGATGTTAATATAAATTACTTTAAATTATATATTTTTATTAGAACCTGTATTTTACATTAAAAAATAAAAATTAATTTTTAAATAATAAAACAAAAAAGTCTATGTCCATCCCATTTTTGCATATGGATATCGGTGCTAACTGCAAATAGGCATAAATTGAATCAATCACATGAAATAAAATAAAATCTAGTGGTGCTTCTTTAAAAATCAAATCTCCCAACAATAAAAGGGGACAAAGGGACAGCAAATAAAATAAAGAGAAATTTTTCAGTATATCATATCCATAATGTAAAATTATAAATTATTTAATTCAAGTTTATTAATTCAAATATTTAATTAATTAAAAAAGTTATCAAATTTAATTTTTAATCAATCTTAATTTTCTAATTCTAAAATTATTAACTTAAAATATAAGAGTTAATTTTAATTAAAATTTTATTCTAACTAATCATAGATTGATTAAAAATCATAATTAACAAATTTTAATTGAATGTTTGGTAGTCTAAATGGCAGTAAAAAAATTTCTAATCCTGTTTTTGGATAGAAAATTTTAATAATTTTTAAATAAATAATAATTATTATTAAAAAATGAATAAAGTAAAACAAATATTATAAATAATAATTTTTAAAAATAAAAAAATTTAAATAATACTTCTAAATAAGAATCATTTAAAAAATTCTATTTAATATAAAAATTACTTAAATAAAAGTATAATATTTTTAAATTCTTTCTCTAATTATTTAAATATATAAAATATAGAGATTCCAAACCCCTCCATCCAAGCTAAGATAGATTAAACATGATCCAAAATAATTAGCAGAGTGTAAAGATACTAACCGAATATTGAAGGAGGAAACCAGAAAGGACTTCCTTAGGCATAGCAAAAGCCCCAAGAAGATCATTAAGAGTGAGAGTCATACCCATTCCAAGCATGATGATAGTGAGGCCCACAATTCTCAAATTAGGAGTGACCCAATTGAAGGAACTGGGTTTCATTAACCCCAAAACACACCCAATTGTCACCAACAATGGAAATGCCGTTGATAAGGCTTCACCAGCCAACACAGCCCACTCACCAACACTCCTACCTTCATTTGCACCGTCCCCGTTCGACGAAATGCCACACCGAAGTGGACCAACATTGGAACTGCAGATTCTTGGTATTTTTAATGTGGAAAGATTTAGCAGTGGTTGAGGTTGAAAGTTGCATCTTAGTGTGAGCTTAGAAGTTGATTTGGTTGGAACCAAAGTAGAGTTAGGTTTGAGGGAAGTGGTTGTTGGAACAAGTTTGGTGTGTCTGACAAGTCCATGTAGAAGAGGAGAACATGCAATTGATGCTTGCATTTTCTTCCCCTGCGTTGCTCTGCCACAAACGCCGAAACAACCAAACAGACAACTTTAAATAGAAATAAGAAAGGATATTTTGTGTGTAACAACAGCAAAAGTGGGACAACTTTTTTCTATGATTGAAAAGTTAGACAACTTTTGTTTTCTTAATTATTTTCAAAAGAATATTTTTAATATGTGTACCAATAATATAAAAAGAAATAAATGAAAAAAATTAAAAAAAGTATATAAATGTTAAATATAATATAAATTTAATTAAAATATATTGATAATGAATGTAATATAACAAGTGACTTTTCATAATTATTTTATAATTTATTTTAATATCTTCTATTAAATGTTTAAATATTTTGTATAAATTTATTATTTTGAAAATTTATTATTTTCTTATTTAAAATATATTTAGATTGAGTTTGAATGAGGGAGAGAGAAAAAGACTTAAACATAAATGTTATTTATTATCATTAAAAGTATCATATTTTATGCTGCAATTTTTTTTTATTATAAACAAATTTATTTGAATTGAAAATATGTATAGAAAAATAATGAATTTGACTTGATGACCCAGTTTATATTATAAATGTATTATTTGTTAGTATAAATCATTAAAGTTCATATTAACAATTTAATTTTTTTTAAACAATTTATATCAATAAAAACTGTTTTAACATTTGATTATTTTTGTGTTAATAAATATTTTTTATAGTGACTTATAATAGCAAATTGAAAAAAAAAAAAAAACAATTTATTAAAATTAAATAATACAGCTACTAACATGGCTCATTATGCCGTACATCATGGCTAAATGGATTGTTTCACTTAACAGTCAACTACTTCGTTAGATGTAATTGTAGCATTGTTGGCATTTTGCTGTTATTTCAGTTACTTAGGTTGCACATTTATATGCATCTTTTCTCAATAAATATATGCTTACCTCTGGTATCATTTTAATTATTTAATATATGTATTTGTAGCTTTTCCTAATTCCTTGCCTGTTTTTTTCTTCTATTTTATTTATTTGTAGCTTTTCCTGATTCCTTGCCTGTTTTTTTCTTCTATTTTATCCCCTTCATTGCTCTCCAAGGAGGAGGATCTTGAATGTTAAAATTAAATAAATAAATAATAATAGTAACTACTAATTTTTTTTATCAGCTTATCATAAATTATTAGAGTTAGGAAATTTTATATATAAATTTTTAGTTTATTAAATTTTGGATTTTAAGACTAATCCTATAATTAATTACAACTATAAAATCTCATATGTATTAGTATAATACCTCTAATAAAAAAGAATAATTATAAAAATAAAGTAAAATGAATATTAACCAAATAGTTAAAAAGAGATTGAAAATATAAAATAAAAGTTAAAATGGAGACAGTTAAGAGTGTTCAACAAACATAAAATGTAACAAGGAAATTAGATATGAAAAATATTCAATTGAATGTAAAAAAAATTAGAAAAATATTCTTTTGATAGAGATGTGATATTAAACGAGGATGGTTACACCTAAATAAAATATTGCTATGAAAAAATAATTTAAACTAAACCATTGATGTGATAGCACATAGTTTGCATTTAAAACTTATAAATAATTTTTTAAAATGTCATGTGAAACAAGTGCCGCCTACAAGAGCATATCACTGAACAAGTAAAAATAAAATAAAATTTAGAGAAATAAAGAGACTTGCACTTGCACAAATGTTACGTGGTAAAATTGCATTTTACATGTAGCGCTGACATGCAACCATTCCTACTTGTTAAAATGTTTTTTATTACATTATTTTAGTAAATTATTTTTAAAAATTCTGATGTAGTAAGAAAAAAAACTTTTTTATTACATTTGCTACCAAAGTTTTCTTTTACTGACCAATAATCCATATGCTACTTATCCTCTTCGTTAGGCACATGGGGTTCTGCTTTCATCCATTGACCAGTTTATCAGTCACAAATGAATTAGACTAATGTAATGTTAAGAAAAATTTCTCCAAATTCTTCTGTAGCGTCAGATTTGTGGAAGTAAGAAGAAAATAGAATGCAGAATATTTGCACACACAAATTGATAACGGAGTTCGGCCAATACTGCCTACGTCTCCGGACTGCTGCAGATAATTTGATAGCAGAAAATTGTACACTGTGTTTACAAAAAAACACTCACAACCTCACACTACCCACAACCCAATTACACCCAAGAATCCTAAATTTTTCTCTCTTAGAAAAATCTCTCTTTCACAATGGTGTGATACATAACTTCCTATGACTATATATAGCAACTTCTCACATGCTATCACTAATTAAGTCAAGCCTTGCATTTATTACGCAATGACTTATAACCACTTCTCACATGCTATCACTAATTAAGTCAAGCCTTGCATTTATTACGCAATGACTTATAACCACTTCTCACATGCTATCACTAATTAAGTCAAGCCTTGCATTTATTACGCAATGACTTATAACCACTTCTCACATGCTATCACTAATTAAGTCAAGCCTTGCATTTATTACGCAATGACTTATAACCACTTCTCACATGCTATCACTAATTAAGTCAAGCCTTGCATTTATTACGCAATGACTTATAACCACTTCTCACATGCTATCACTAATTTTGTCAAGATCTTTGACTTTTCAAATCAACAATCTCCCACTTGAAGACTGATTTCAATCTGTCTTCACACTTTGATCACTACAGCAGTCTTCTTTGGTCTGTTATTCTAGCAGGCCGACTGAAGTTGAACACAACTTCAGTTTGTCAATGGTCACCACCTTTGTTAGCATGTCTGCTGGGTTCTTGCTTCCTGTAATCTTTTCCAATGTCAGCACCTCATCCTCAAGCAGAGATCTGATGAAGTGATAACGTATATCAATGTGCTTAGTTCTAGAGTGAAATGCTGAATTCTTTGCCAGATGTATTGCACTCTGACTATCACTGTGTAAAACACTCTTCTCTTGGATGAATCCCATCTCTGTTAACAATCCTTGAAGCCATATCAACTCTTTACTAGCCTCTGTTACTGCTACATACTCAGCCTCTGTAGTGGATAATGTAACGATCTTCTGTATCCGTGACATCCAACTGACAGCTGTAGTGCCAACAGTAAAAATATAACCGGTGGTACTTCTTCGGTGATCAACTTCACCTCCGAAGTCTGCATCTACATAGCCTTGTACTTTTAATTCTCCTTTGCCAAAGTACAGACACCTTTTTATGGTGCCTCGTAGATACCTTAAAATCCATTTGACTGCTTCCCAATGAGCTTTTCCTGGATTTGCCATAAACCTGCTTAAAACTCCTACTGCATGGCCAATGTCTGGTCGAGTACAGACCATTGCATACATCAAACTTCCTATGGCTGAAGCATATGGAATCTTAGCCATAAAGTCTTTTTCTTCCTCCGTCTGAGGGGACTGATCCTTAGATAAGCGAAAATGACTAGCCAAAGGTGTGCTAACTGGTTTGGCCTTGTCCATATTGAATCTTTGCAAGATACGGTTGATGTACTCTGCCTGAGATAACTGCAAAATTCCTCTTTTCTTATCTCTCGTGATTTGCATTCCAAGAATCTTCTTTGCTATACCCAAGTCCTTCATGTCAAATTCTTTTGACAACTGCATCTTGAGATTTTTAATCTCGTTCATATCTGAACCTGCTACTAACATATCATCGACATAAAGTAGCAATATGATATAACAGGACTTATATCTCTTGAAGAAACAACAGTGGTCAGCATTGCACTTCTGGAAGTCCTCCTTGTGCATGAAGCTTTCAAACTTTCTATACCACTGTCTTGGAGCTTGTTTCAGGCCGTACAAGCTCTTCTTTAATCTGCACACCATATTATCCTTTCCTTTTTCTGAGAATCCTTCAGGTTGGTGCATGTAAATCTCTTCCTCTAAATCTCCATGAAGAAACGCCGTCTTCACGTCCAATTGCTCAAGATAGAGCTCTTCACTGGCAACAATACTTAAGACAGACCTGATAGTATTGAGCTTCACAACTGGAGCAAAGATTTTAGTGTAATCAACTCCTTCCTTTTGCTGAAATCCTTTGACAACTAGTCGGGCTTTGTATCTCTTTGAGCCATCATAGTCCTCCTTCACCCGATACACCCATTTGTTGTGAAGTGCCTTCTTTCCCATGGGTAATTCAGCTAATTCCCATGTCTGATTGGAGATCAAAGAATTCATCTCTTCTATCATAGCAAGTTTCCACTTGTTTGCATCTGTGGTCTGACATGCTTCTATGTAATCTTCAGGCTCTCCTCCATCAGTCAACAACATGTAGTTCATGTATCTCCTGTTGGGCACATGAGGTCGAGAAGACCTTCTCAACACGGGAGTTGGAGTAGGAGGCTCTGATGTGTCAAACTGTTGTTCACTGCTTTCTTCAGTTGAATTCTCTGACCGAGGATTCGCAACTATGGGACTTTCTGGGATATCTTCAACTTCTACATATGTTGGCTTAATCTGCTCTGAATTGTTGGCGCTTGTGTTAAGCTTGTCTTTATACATCACTCTTTCATTGAAGATTACATCTCTACTGCGGATCATCTTTCTGTTTTCATCATCCCAAAGACGATAGCCAAATTCATCTTCACCATAACCGATGAAAGTGCACTTCTTCGATTTGGGATCGAGTTTATTTCTACCTTGATCACTGATGTGCACATATGCTACACAGCCGAAAACTCTAAGATGTGAGAGTTTTATCTCTTTTCCGCTCCATACCTCTTTTGGTATTTTGTGCCCCAATGGTACCGATGGACTTCGGTTGATCAAGTAAGCTGCTGTGTTGACTGCTTCTGCCCAGAACTGCTTCGGTAAGCCTGACTGCACACGCAAGCTTCTGGCTCTTTCAGTCAACGTTCGATTCATACGCTCAGCTACACCATTGTGTTGAGGCGTACGAGGCACGGTCCTCTCCATTCTGATCCCGTGCTCATAGCAGAATTTCTTGAATTTGGTGTCTTCATATTCACCACCATTGTCGGTTCTGAGCTTTTTAATCTTCAACCCTGTTTCATTTTCTACCATAGCTTTCCATATCTTGAAAGCCTCAAATACATCGGACTTATGTTTCAGAAAGTATACACATACCTTCCTAGAGTGATCATCAATAAAAGTCACGAAGTAATGTTTCCCACCAAGTGATGGGACGGTAGTTGGACCCCAAACATCTGAGTGAACTAGCTCAAGTTTCTCCTTCTTTGGGGGTCTTCCAGCTTTCTGAAAGCTGACTCGTTTCTGCTTTCCAAGTATACAGTCTTCACACATGTCAATTTCTACTGACTGAAGACTTGGTAGCTTGCCGTTTGAGTGCATGATTTTCATCCCTTTCTCACTCATATGGCCTAGCCTCTGGTGCCATAGATTGGAATTTTCATTTGCTGCAACTGCAATCAAATGACATGCTCCTGCTGTTTTGTAAAGAGTGCCACTCTTTTTACCCCGAGCAATTGTCATCGCACCCTTTGAAATCTTCCAATCGTCTCCATGGAAGACAGTTGTGTAGCCATCACTGCTCAACTGGCTTATTGATATTAAGTTCTTTGTCAGGTCGGGAATATGTCTGACATTTTTCAATTCCCATACAGACCCGTTCAACTTAACCTTCACTACACCTTTGCCAACTATCTCACATGATTGGTTGTTACCAAGGTAAACTTTACCAAGGTTTCCAGGAACATAGTTCTCGAAGAATTCCCTTTGTGAAGTGGCATGAAAAGATGCTCCAGAATCTAACACCCAAGACTCCTCCTTGCTTTCTAAAGAACATATCAATGCATCATCTCCTTCAGGGGTGGAAGTAACATTTGCCTCGTCCTTGGTCTCCTGATGCTTTCGTGCACTCTTGCACTGATTTTTGTAGTGCCCAGACTTCCCGCAATTCCAACACTCGATATTCTTCTTAGATTGAAAGTGACGATTTTTGGATTTGGACCTCCTGTCCTTTGATTTGCCACGTCCATTTCCTTTAGTTGAGCTTCTTCCTCTTGACTCTGTTTGCAATATCGAAGATGATGAAGATTCACCCGACTCCTTCCGTCGGATCTCTTCGTTGAGAACTAGATCACGAACATCATCACATTTCAATTTTTGGCTTCCCGTTGAGCCACTCACAGCCGTGACAATGGCATTCCAACTTTCTGGTAAGGAAGACAAAATTATTAATGCTCGTACCTCATCATCAAATTCGATTCCAACAGAACTCAACTGGGTTGTGATTAAGCTGAGTTCATTGAGATGTTGTGCTACTGATGCACCTTCTGTCATCCGAGAGTTAAACAACCGCCTCATCAAGTGAACTTTATTTGCGGCTGACGGCTTTTCATACATTCTGGAAAGAGCCGCCATAAGATCTGCTGTGGTCTTTTCTTTTGCAATGTTAAAAGCAACATTACGTGACAACGTCAGACGGATGACTCCAAGGGCTTGCCTGTCAAGAAGAACCCAATCCTCGTCCTTCATTTCAGTTGGCTTTGTACCTGTGAGAGGTTGATACATATTTTTCTGGTACAGATAATCTTCGATCTGCATTTTCCAGAAACCAAAGTCCGCACCATCGAACTTTTCAATTTTCACCTTTCCTTCATCTATAGCCATCACTCCCACTCAAATCTGACTTCTTCTTTGGATCGTTTTGTTTCTAACAATTTTTAAAAAATTGTAGAATTTCAAACCCGCTCTGATACCAGTTGTTAAGAAAAATTTCTCCAAATTCTTCTGTAGCGTCAGATTTGTGGAAGTAAGAAGAAAATAGAATGCAGAATATTTGCACACACAAATTGATAACGGAGTTCGGCCAATACTGCCTACGTCTCCGGACTGCTGCAGATAATTTGATAGCAGAAAATTGTACACTGTGTTTACAAAAAAACACTCACAACCTCACACTACCCACAACCCAATTACACCCAAGAATCCTAAATTTTTCTCTCTTAGAAAAATCTCTCTTTCACAATGGTGTGATACATAACTTCCTATGACTATATATAGCAACTTCTCACATGCTATCACTAATTAAGTCAAGCCTTGCATTTATTACGCAATGACTTATAACCACTTCTCACATGCTATCACTAATTAAGTCAAGCCTTGCATTTATTACGCAATGACTTATAACCACTTCTCACATGCTATCACTAATTAAGTCAAGCCTTGCATTTATTACGCAATGACTTATAACCACTTCTCACATGCTATCACTAATTTTGTCAAGATCTTTGACTTTTCAAATCAACATGTAATACTGAAGATTATAACATTTTAAAATTTAGCATTTCCTACCTTTGCAAATTTAAAGTTATCTGTATCCAAACTGACAGAACTTACATGTGTCCATGTGTATTTATTGTAGTCAATATTATTATGATAAATTTTATGTTTCACTATACATGAATAAAATTTCATATTTATACTTTAATTTCTGTTTAATAGTTTTTAAATAAAATTGTAATTTATATTCTTTTTAAGTCTTATTTTTAATTATTTTATTATAATTTATGATGTTTAACCGTGGTAAGTTATCCAAATCATGATTTATCCAAATCTTCTATGGATCAGTTCATTGTCCAAGCAGAAGCATAAGCATGAAAATGCAATACAACTCAGTTGTAATATAGCTCTTTTCCATCGACCAACTTTGTCTTAATTGGAATTTCTGAACATGTAAAACAAAGTCATTATCACACGAGAGGATGAGAGGGATCCACATGATAGAAAACAGTAAAAACAGTTTGTTTGAATTGTTAATGGCAATGAGAAATAGTAACCATCTCATCCAAACACCAATATGAGGAAGTCTTGATGCTAAAGGATATTTGGTAAAAAAGGAAGACCAAAGATTTATATAAAATGCTTAACTTATCTCAACACTATTTTTTAAATATAAAAATTTAAATTAAAAATAGAATAAAAAAATAACACTGATTTATCTTGGAAAGGTTAAAGTATAAATATAAAAAAATTTATTTTATAACGGTGAATATTCTGCGGCTATAATAAATATAAATAAACACATATCAAATTTTTATTGAGTTGAATATCATATCTCAAATTTACAAAAAGTATTGAAAAAACTACCTTAAAATGCATGTGAACTATTGCTTTTAAAATTTATGTGAAATTTGATAATTTTTTATTTGAATAAAAAATGTTAATTGATATTTTCTAACTACATGTTTTGTAAAGTTGTTTATTTATATATTATTCGTACATATATTATACATATCATTAAAAAAATCATGTTTCTCTTGAAAATATTTTTAAAATGCAAAAATAAAAATAAAAAACCAATTATCGCATAAAATTTAACATAAAAATAACTTTAAAATAGGTGAAATAAAAATCATGATCCTTATTTAATATTGTGTAAAAATAACTTCAAATAAAAAAAAATTATGATTCTTCTTTAACATTGCCAACAGAAAATTAACATTATGTACAATCCAAATATACTTACATTATCTAGAACAAATATATAATGTACATCTCAATACTCTAAGACAAGAATACAAAGGAAAGAATAAAGTCATATAGAAGTTTAAAGTGTTTTTAATTAGTGCAACTTACTTGAAATAAAGAACTTAGACATTTAATTTTTCTCTTCCTTTACATCCTAAGTGATGCAAAACTTATTTTAAGATGTTTTATTTTAATCAACTATAACAATTTTTACAATAGAAACATCTTCTATCTTTACTATCTACACCAATAAATACAGTTCAGAAGAGCTATCATGCTTTATCATAAAGATTATACTTCACTTGGAGATGAATAATTTAATAATTTATTTCTTAGCACATGTTGAAACGATGCTAAATTCCATATTAGCTTTCCTTAGAAGTTGTTCAACTATCTACTAATCCTACCACATACCTTACTCAATATCACTTCAATTTTCAAAATGCTATTAAGAATCTATTCGTAATAACTTATCATTTTCATGTATAATACAATGAAAATATATTTTTCATCTTTTAAATAAGACAACAATAACTTATCATTTACAATAAAAATATATTTTTCATTTTTTAAATAAGATTATTGTCTTGTAAGAGATATTGTTAGATTTAATATCATTTTCTAATATTGCACCATTTGAATTATTTTTCTTTTGAACTTCATATGTAATGATTATTATATCAATGCATCATTACCTTATATTTGCCACCAACCAAAATTAATACTTTCATAAAATTTTCCTATGTTAAACTTTACCATACTTAAAAATTTTGATAACTTTATATATGTAAATTAAGGTAAATTTTAAAAAACAAATAGGTTACAATAAACACACTTAAATATTTTTTCTTTAGCACAATCTTTCCAAAACAACACTCATATTATCACACTTTTTTCAACAACTAAAGATAATTTTTTTAATGTGGAAGATTGACAATGCTCTACAATCTTTGTGCAACTAAAAATTTAATAATTCTTTTTTGCAAAAATGTATGCTGCCCCATCTGGACCTATAATTGAACTTTTCAGTTCATAGTCAAAGACATCAGGTGTATAAATCTTTATAAATCATAGTGTTTAATTTGTTCATTTAATTCCGTGTAAAACTTTTACCTCTTATTTATTTAACACTCAAACAGAACTCTTGTGCCAAAGGCACATAGCAATAGATTGTCACAAATGTAAATTTACAGTGAAGTTTTTTACATGTAAAGTGATTGTTTGTGGTGTGTCCATGATAAGAAGAATTTGATTAACCACAAACGTTAAAAACATATAAAACAAGAAAGGACTATCATGCTTCATCAAAATGCCTTGTATAAGGAAAAATTACAGCTCCTCGTTAAATGCTCACACCAAACAAACAAACACATGGAGCACTTGAAACAATCAATTGTCCATAAATGGTTCATGATGTTTTTCCCTTCATCAATTCAAACAATTTCTTAAGCTTTTCCTTTCCTACCAGTAACAATTAATATTAGGCTTTACTTTGAACTTACTTGGCCGGACTTGAAAATTGTTCATATTTTCTTCATTAACATTCCACGTATTGAAACAAATAAATAAAGATAATATATTAAATTTATAAAAATTGGGTTGGTTTAGTATTATGTTCATTTACAGTATTTGACATTAGTTTAGTGATGGAAGTTTCCACAGTTTATATGAAATCATAAATTTAAATTTTATTACTTCTATTATATATATAAAAAAATTACATTCACATCTTCTGAAATTTATTAAAATTTTATTCAATATTTGTCTTTTCTTTATCCTAAAAAAATCTCCCTTATTTTAAATGACAACATAACACCTTATATATAACCATATCCACTTAAGTCTAGGAAATAATGAGATAATCACTTCCTAATCACCATTCAGGTTGTTGCCTGTAAGCAGTGGACTATAACAAACAATCCATGCCTCTCAAATAGTGGATATATCTGTCTCTAACATCAGATGAACTTGGAAATGGGCTCAATGCAAGATAAGCAGGCTTAGAATGCCACCAACAGCTGCAGGATTGGTGCATTATGCCATAAACACAATTTCTTGTTATTCATTATCACAACTTCTGGTCACTTTCAATGCTGCAACAATAATTGCTCCAATAAGTTGAATCAAACAGGGTTGTTGGAAACTCCAGTTTCGGACCGCATCAAGCAATAAAAGGTCACTTATAACTCTGATTCTGTTTTGTACAGGAACAAGCAATTGCCACTGTGAGAACTGAGAACTACTCAAGTACAGTACTTAAGTTGATGAAGTTTGCTTTTTCTTTTTAGTTTTAATAGACAGACATTAAAATTTAAGGCAACTAGGAAAAAGTGGAAACACAATGGAATTTGCTTCAAGTCAACTAACATGCTTTTTTCATGAAAGCATCTTTCCTTACCCAGTAAAACGTAGAAAAAAGAAAACCTCAGAAATGAAATGAGCATGAATTCTCATAAAAGAATGCGTATGGCCAATAACAAAAATCTTAATCAGAAATATTAAATATTTGCTTCTACCTTTATTTTTTCAGCAGAACTGATCATGCATATGACACTATCAACGGTTCTCTGGAGTTTTCTCTTGATTTACTTTCGTAATAGAAGTATAATATCAGCTGTATCATTCCCAAAATGGTTCCTATCCCATTTGGCACCTACAAATCAAGCAAAGACTAGAAATGTAGGTCATGAATGTTATACTGCAAATATAAGCCACCAAAATGAACATTTCAAACAAAAATTGGTATTTCAAGAATAAATAGAAATAAAAAGAAGTTGAAAGGAAGCTTACATAAATGAAGGCATCATCATTGAGTAATCCATAAAGAAAGAAAGAGGTGCTCATTAGGAAGGTGGAAAGTGAGAGATAAAACGGCATAAATTCAACACTCTTTGTCTGGATGACCAATTTCTGAGAAATATATATAGGTAATGTAAGTGAATTCACCTACTAATAGATACAACTCATATATTATAGATGGATATGTAGGAAATGACACACTTACAATTATAAACAATGGAGATGCAAACATTGAAATGAGAGATGCACAGCTCAAGAATCCCACAAAGAACCGGCGCGTTAGAACATCAGCAATTTGCAAGCTTCCAACTATCACGATTGCAAACATGCCAAGAACTGCTAGCAATAGTACAAGCATTCTCACCTATCCAATGAAAATTTTTAAGTATGAGAGGTTAGAAACTAACCACTGAGTTTTGATCTTTATCATATCATACAAATAAGCTTCAAATAGTATCAGAAAGTCGACCTTATTTGCCTTCTCAGCATGCATCAGGAAGAGGATTATGTATACAAACTGAAAGATTGTTCCAATTGAATTAACAGTGGTAACCAACAAATTATCAGGTGATATCAGAGGTGTGCCATACCACATGCAGATCAAGCAGTTCAGGAGAGAATAAATATATGGCAACCCTGAGAACATTTCTGTTGACCCATTTCTGATAATCCTCCTAAATGTGGGTCTACAATTCAAAACAGAACAAGACTTACACAATGAACATAATAAACAACAAAGTCTTCTAACCTCAAATATTCTTCAGATTCTATTAAAAAAAAAAAAAAAAAACTTACATTGGGGATACAAACAGCCCAAAAGCAAAGACATTCCCTGCAAATAAGCAAATTATTATAGCTAAATGTGATTATCAACAAAGAAAAGTGAGTTTTTTTTCTGGTTTTTCAATTATCAAAAATAAATTCCCAGAAAACTAAAAAATAAAAAAGAGAATCCCAGAAACTGAGATAAAGTACCTGCAATTCCAGCTGCATCCTTGGCAACTTTACAAATGGAAAATACAGCTAAGGAAGACATTAATCCTCAAATACCAACAAATTTAACGAAATAAGCCAAACCTTCAATCTATATCGTACACTTTATAACAGTATTTGAGACATTCATATGTAGTCTCTGCGTTATCAAACAAGGTCTCTTGATAATCAAAATATTTCACCGCTTTTGCTGCTAATAGAAGGTTTCCCTCTTAAAAGTCTTGTACTTGAGGGGGATTATATTTAATGCTAACCTCATAAATTATGGGAAAAAAAACTTATCTATAATATTATAAGTATTTTTTATGATATTCTCAAATCAAAATTAGAGTTTCACATCCATTATCAATGCAATAAATATTAATATTAAAAATTATTTTTAATTATTAAAATAAAAAAGTTGCTATAATAAAAATTTAGATGAATTTGGCCCAACAAAAGATGGTCCAATTAATAAGGATTGGATTTATGATTTTTAAGATCACGTGTTCAAATTTTGTTGTAGATATGAGGACCTTGTTGATAGATAATCGGTAAATACCTCTATAAATATTTATTAACCTTAAACCATGCTGTGATCATGGTAAATTAATTCTTAAAATCCAACTTATCTAAAGTAAAACTTGTATTTAATTAAAGAACAAGGTATCTATAATTATTTTAAAATATTAGCTTATTTCAGAGATAATTTATATTTAAATTATTCTACTTAATAATTTTTAAAAAAATATTAAATTTTATTAATTTAATTGTTAAATTGAAAATTTTGATTAAATAGATTAAATTTATAAAGTTTAAAAGAAATTTAGTATTTTATTAAATAATTTCAATTTAATGTATATTAGAGAAATATATCATATGTTAAATTAAATTTATTTTCAATTTTATATATTTAATTTACACAATTTACACAATAAATATTTTAATTTAACGATTAAGTCGATAAAGTTTAACAATTTTAGAAAGTTATTCAACTGAATGAATTATTTCTAAAATAGGATGATAAGTCGAGAAAGTTTAACAATTTTAGAAAGTTATTCAACTGAATGAATTATTTCCAAAATAGGATGATTGGTCATGGAGATACTTACATATATTATATATTTCATTTGTGTGCGGTTGCTGTATAGTAAAAGGGTTCACAAATAAAATAAAATGGATTTTGAACCACAAAAAAGGAAGCCAAGTTGCATAATTTGTGCATCTACTACGTCCACACGTTGAGGGTAAGTTGTTGCAAAAATTTGAGCAACGCTTATGACTTATGAAGGTAGGTGTGTGTGTGTGTGTGTGTTCGGATTTGGACCAAGGAAGACAACATCAATGTACTCACATTCCCAACTGAATTGACATTTATGCTTTCTCACCTTTGTTCTTTCTTAAAAAACCTCAACCTAGTTCTTAAAGATAATAAATGTTTTTTTGTACAAGTTATAGAAAAAATAAATTAAAGACAATATTGTTATAATTATTGTCAATATATGAAATAAAAAAACATTTCCTTAAATTAAACATACAGTCCTATATTAATCATAAGTAACATGAATCATGAATATACAGTTTAAAGACAAATCTTATCTAGTATGGTATTAGATTTCATCTCATTTACAGTTATCCAGACTTCATGCTCTATCTCTTATGTTTTAAAGAGTTATTCTCTTAAAACTTGTTTTGATTTAAACTAATAAATGCTTAGAATGATGTTTATGTTGTGTTGGACTAGAGTAACTTTAAAATATTAAATAATCTGTATTTAGATGATAAGAGGAAAAAAAAATTAAAATTATGGTAGGATTTTAATAGAATAATTTTTTGTTAAATAAAAATAATTTTAAATGATATATTTTCAAATAAAATTTTAAATTTATTTTGTCATGCTTAATTTATTTTAGATTATTTATAATTTTTATATACTTAATTCTTTTCTATTAGTATTCATTAATAATGTTATATTTTTTAAAATTCTAAAATTTCTCATCCCAATATAAGTTTAAGAATTAATGAAGATCTCAAATAGAAAAATACCTTTTCAAGATTAAGGAATTTAAGGAAAAAAAAGTTAAGATTTAATATGACTAATTCTATGATTTTCTTTTTTTTTCTTTGTTTAAAAGGACAATTTAGTTATTTTCTCTCCTTTCAATATCGTCATAAGAGTAGGATCACTGTTCTGTTATGGTACATGCCATGCGAATATTCTGTGAATGCAGGAGGGATTGAAGCTAAGCCCAGTTAGACAACTGTATAGAGTATATAATATAGTAGCTGGTTGTGGAGATTAATTCACTGTTTGAGGAGACCAATGTATTGAAAATTTGAGAAGCCATGTGAGGTGAATGAGAGAGAACATGGATCCTCAATAAGTGGAATTTCTATTTATGTAAGTACTTCAACGGTTTTAATTACCACAGAATTTTTAATGTAAAGCATTTTTAGATATGCACCCGAAAATATATTAAAATAATAAAAAATATGATAAATAGTATAATAGAAAATATATATATATATATATATATATATATTAATAAATACTCTTAATTATCCGATGTCATGGACCATTTGAGCTGTGAGTATGTAGGAAAGAAAGATATTTATATATATGTGCTTCATTTTATATTTCGCCACAAATAATTTTTAAACAATCGATTTTAGTAGAAATAATTACATTTTAATATTCAATTGAATATTTCTTTTTTTGAAAGTACTTTTTTTTTACCAAAAATAATAGAAAAATTAGTATTTTGAATTAACACAAAAGGGTGTACGGTGTAGTGTTAAGTTTTGGTTTTAATGCACCTATTATAATAATAATAATAATATTATTATTATTATTATTAAAACTGGTTTATTAATGGAGATTTTGAATAATTTGTATGATATTTTAATTTTTAATTTTATTATTTTTATTGTATAATAAAAATTATACTTATACATTTTAAGATTTAATAAAATTTTACTTAATATTTATTTCTTTAGCCTAACTCTTCTAAAAAAATTTCCCTTATTTATATGATAACATGACCCCTTATACCTTTTTACAATAATACAAATCTTTCTGATTTTTTATGTAATTAAGTCCAAAAAGTTAAAAAATGTAAAAAAATTTATATAAATTTTTTTATTAAATTTTAAAACTATGAATATAATTTTTTATTATTATACTTAAATATAATTTTTAATTTTTATATTTTTACAATTTTTAATTTAGTTTCTATATTTATACAATAGTATAAGTGTTTGAATCTCCCTTAATTAACGTAATCGTAGAAATAATTAACACATGATAATTTATTTTTTAGCCAGTTATCATTTAAAAATCAGCTGCGTTATTTCATAGAAAGGGGATTTGGCAGAAATTTTAGGAATTTATCCTTGAAATTGGCAAATTGATTACTTTTAAACAATACGGATGATGAAAAACAAAGTGAGTCAAAGGTCCAAAGCCCACTCTTCGACGTGGGCAACACTGTTATCTTTCATCTTGTGTTAGAAGAATGACCATAAGAATTGGCTCTTCTACTGTGGATTTTTTTTTTTCGTTCACCTTTTCTCTTTTTTATTATAAATATTATATCTAATGTTTAAAAAGTTGAATGGATAATCTAATAATAAGTAGGAACCTTTGATCGCAAAACAGGCACGACAATGGGAAGTTAATGTCAAAATAGCACCAAATATGCTATTCATACTGATAATAACATCCTCGTTTTATTATGACCAGAGAGGACGTTAGAAACAAGAGGTTAAAATAGTCATAGAAACTAGTAGAAAAAGAAAATTTGAAAGATCAACATTGCATAATATTTAAATTTCAAAGATTAAAATTATCAAAAAATTATATTAGAAAGGTCAAAATCATTAAAATGTGAAATTAAGAAGATTAAAAATGTAATTAAGCCATAAAAAAATTGATTATCATAAACAATTATTTTCTCAAAAATATAAATTCCAAACACCTCTCAATTGAATTCTCAGAAATAAATACAACCAAACAAACATATGTTTGCATTATATATTGTTTCTAAATCATTATTTAATTTGACCGAATATATATATTTTCTCATATGCTCAGTGAAATCATATTTAACTATAATTTAATTATAATTGTGTTAAACATTTTATGAATCAAATTCAAGTGTGAAAGTTACAATCTGCACATTTCAAGATATGTTTAGTTACCTGTGTAAAAACCCGTTGTATATATTATACAGAAGAACTGAAATTTTTTTATGTTTGTCCAAAATTCAAATATTCATTAAATTCTATAAAAATTCAAACAAGTGGTAGTTGTTGTCTTGTTGAACGAAATTGAATAAAAGGAACGAATTTGAACCACAAGTTGCACCTAATTTCGTCGTGGACAATATTCAGGAGCGTCGATGCTCATCCTCTTCAGATAGCTTCATTTATGAAAGAAAAAAAAATCAGTTTATACGTAAAAGAAAAAGAAAGTATAGATAAAATAAATATAAAAAAAAAATAAAGAAGAAAAATTTTATCCAATAATCACCACTTCTAGTACGGCATTAAATTGTGTCGTGTACCCGCAAATCGGACAAATACTTTAAAATTTAAGTAAATATTAAAAATAAAGATAAACGCATATATATATATAAAGGTAAAATTAATCTCTTAATTTTTTAATTTTAACTTAACTTTAGGTTGATTCTCTATTTTTTTTTTCTTTCACTTAGATCTTCTAACTTTATTTTTTGTTTAAATTTAATCTTCTAACTTTCTAATATTACTCCAGCTTGGTCATTTAACTTTACTCTTTTGTTTTAGTTTGAACCTTTTACTTTATTGTTGATTTTAATTTTGTTTATTCATTCTATTTTTTATTAATTTAGTATTCTAAATTTGGATCCAATTAAAATAAAAAATAATAAATCAAAGTGAAACAAAATAATTATAAAATAAAAAACAAAAAAAATTTTAAAATCTGAAAAAAAAATTTCCAAAAATAAAAATATATTAAATAATGTAAAAAATAATCAATTTATTTTAAGAATAATTTAAACTATAATTATTTATTCTAATAAATTTTTAAAATTATTAAATGTCATTAATCCAACTGTTAATTTAAATTTTTTTATTATAAATTAAATTTATAAAATTTAAATTTTATTATTATTATTTAATAAATAATTTTTATTTAATATATATTAAAAGATAAATATATTATATATTAAATTAAAATTATTTAATAAAATTTTAATTTTTTAAAATTTTTATAAAACTTTATAAGTTTAAATAATAAATATTTTTAATTTAATAGTTGAATTAATAAAGTTGAATAACTGAAATAGTTATTGAACAAAATAGTTCTAAGATACATTATTCCTAGATTAAGTTATTTTTTTTCTTTTTTTTCTCTTTCTCTAAAATATAATATTTTATTATTAATAATAAAAATATTTTATTTGAATAAATTATATAATTTGTATGTATATTAATTTTTTAACGTATTTTCTATATTTATTAATATAATATGGTATGTTAAAATTTAAGATAAATTTTAGGTAACAATATTAAAATAAATAAATATATATAAAATTTAAATATAAGATACTTAATATAAAAAATCACATAATTTATTACAAATGATAATAAATCCTAGAAACATTGTCCTTAAAAGTTAAATACACAATTTTGATATAAATTAATTAGGTATAAATATTTAATAATATTAATAAGATATTTTTATTACTTAAAAATAAATACTAAATACTTTAAAATTTTAATATAATAGATAATTTCTAAATATTATATTTTTAAATATTTACCTTAAATAATTTAAACAATCATTGATATAAGTTATTAAAATTTTAATTTATAAAAAAATTTAAAATTAGAATAATTTCAATAACATAATGATTTTAAACCTTATTACTTCCCAGTTAATACCGTGTGAATTATTTACATAATTTGATTCCTTGTCAGCTTAAGTTGAACCTCTTAAATAATTTTCAACCCATGCTTAAGTTTTTCATTATTAGGAGCATTGTTATCGTTGGGAGCAATAATTTACCTACAATAAAATTACAAAGGTTGACCGGCTTATAGCGAATTTTAAAATATATTTTTGCTTTAAATTAATAAAATATTTAAAATTTATTTTTTATACAAAATTAGTTATTTATTATGTAAAATCATTTTGAAACCTATTGTATATAAAAGAGCTCCATTCTTCTTATTTTTAATATTGTTTATTTAATTAACTTTTTAAAAAATTTACTATGTTAAATGCAATTTTTTAAAGAGGTTTAAGGCGAGTTAATGTTTTATAGTACGATCCACCCTCAAATTATAACTCACAAAAAATTGTAAGTAATCAACGAAGGGGGAATATATAAACATAATAATAAATATCGAAAAGCTAAAATAAAATAAAAAAAGCAAAATATTTGGATGTACATCTTAATCTGGTTGATTTATTTTAAAAGTGTAATAAATGAAAAACCTAATATATATAGAATATAGGAGATTGATATCTCTAAATTTTAAAGTAATTGTATTTAATATTTTTGTTTTTTTTTAATATTAATAAAAAATTATTAAAAAAATATTACAGCTAAATATGATTAGAGAGATAATTTTATTATGAATTATTTTTTACAAGAAAACATTAGAAGTTAACTTATGATTACAAATTAACTTATGATTACAAATATTTAACTTTATGTGAATATAATCAAAAGAGATAGAGAGAAAGGTAACAATTAATTCTTTTACAATCTTTAATAAAAGAAGATAGGCAGGAATAAAGTTCGGATAACCAAAGTCTTCAATGAAGAGTATGATATGTGGTATAGATAAGATCCATTTTACAATTCTTATAGAAATTAGTAGCAATAAGGATTTTTTTTTCAGTTTTTTTATTATTATAAAAATGATTTTTTAATTGATATTATTTAATTATAATATTAAATTTTATTATAAAAATTAAATTATTTTTTTTGTCGTTACATAAATAATCTTTTACTTATCCTTTCATAGGTTCTCAACCCTGGATTCATAAGATCTTCCATCTAAAAGCTGTTATAGAATTCCTCGAAATTCGTTTCTCCATTTATTCTCAAAGATTTTTTTTTTCTAATTACCCATTAATTTTTCCTTTGTCCTCGTTTGAACCTTATCAAAAATTTAAGAAAAAAATATACATGTTTGATTTTCTTAGGAGGTACTGACGGGGAAGGAAGAGCATAGAGATGTTGAAGGAGTAAATTGTTCTAATATTAAAAATAAAAGTATTTTTGAAATAACATTCTATTAATGAACTTGTGTAGGATACATAATCATTTATTTTTATTAATTTAGTTAATATCATCAAATTTATAAGGATACAAAATATAATAAATCTTAAATAATTAGAAAATTTTGTATCAAGTTTAAAGAGGAGGTATCAAATACAATTATGTTAAAATTGTAAAAATGTTAGTAGAATTTATTTTATATAATATATTCTGTAATTAACAAAATGATAGAATACTAAATAAAAATAAAATAAAATTTAGAAATAAAAATTATCATCAAATTTTTAAATTTATTTTAGGGGTAAAATGTTAAAAAATTAAAAAGATCAATTTTAAAAGTCTATTACAATTAAGAAAATGTTAATACTGAAAAAATAATACATTTAATTACATTATGTAATAAATTATTTATAAAATAAATAAACAAAAAACATATAAATATGCAACCGGATAAAATAAAAATAAATTTTTTAAAATAGAATGTATTTTACATAACTTTTAATTTTACTTCTATTCTAATAAGATGAACAATAACATAGTTTTGAAAAAGGATTTTAAGATTAACTAGTTTTGATTTAAAATTAAAATATTTTGTGAAAAAAAATTAAAAAAAAATTGTTTGAAAATAAATTTGAGAACGAGAGAAGTTTGGTTGAAATAATTTTAAAAAAATAAAGATTGTTTAAAAATCATTTGGCATGCACCATAACTTTGAAGGTGAGAGAGGCAGAGAAGGGAAATTGAGGTCAAAGGTAATAGCTTGGTACGAGGATATACAGCAGAAAGTCAAAGGTGAAAGGAGAGACACACTTAGACAAAAGTGAGAGAGGGTATTGTCAATTGTGATTATATGGTAAGAAGGAGTCGCTAATCATTATGGAGAAATTTTTTCACATATTTAAATAATAATACTATATATTTATTTATATTTAATTAAAATTATTATATTTTTTATTTTTTTATATTTTTAAAAAAAAAATTATCAGCATAAAAAGTTAGATAAATGAATGAAAGTGTAAGAAAATTATTATTGAATGAGTATTCCTAATAAAGTGAACATGACAAGGATCTTTTTTATTATTAATTTATTTTTGTAATTTGGTTGATTGTTATGATAAAAGATAGAACTTTTTTATGTTGTTTTGGACATTATAATTTACTACCATCCCTTTGATCTGCGAGTGTTTTGTACACACGTGTATGAATCTTATAATAATCACTCAATGAAAATAACACACTAACTTGTCCAAAAAAGAACTTGCATACAAATCAAATAACAAGAAGAAAAAAATAAAGTTACTAAAATTGCTTCGATTAGTTATAATCTTTTATTTATTTTTTTTTTCATGCTCTGCTTTCTAATACGTGTGTTCTTTTAATTTTTGTAACCTTTTCTTTTTAGTTAAAAGATTCAAACCCGAACCCCTCTCCCCTCTCCCCTTTGCATCTATTAATTTATAACAATGAATTTACTCTTTTTGCTCAGTTAAACGAAACTTTCTCTTTGCTATCTTTTGAACTTCCTTTTTATGTTTTAATGGTTCCTCCAAGGCTACCTATACTTTTCTTTCTTCCATTTATGTGTTTGTTACAACGTCACTTTCTCCTTCTAAGTTTGTGATTTTTTTGTTTGGTATACGTATATCTATCCCTTCTAAAGTTGTGCCTAGCCTCTACTTTTACTTTTATTGTTTTTAACTTTATTCGTCAAAATTATTTTATTATTTAATTTTAAGATTTGAATAATTTATTATTTTTAAAATTTTTGAATATTTGAATCAATAAAAAAACATTATAACAAATATGAATAAAAATAAGTGTTCATATTATGATAAAAAAATATAAAAAAAATAAAATATAAATTATAAGAATCACGTAAAGGTTGGACAAAGTAAAAGATTTATTATATGTCTAAAAGTAAGAATGACAAACAAATTCGTATGTATGATATCTATTCTGTTTTATTTCAATTTTGTTGAATAAGATAAATTCTAATTTTTTGAAGATGGAGGATGAGTATATATACGAAAACAATAATATCTATTCTGTTCTTAATTTCGTCTTGATATATTAAATTAATTTTTTTTATTATTGTAGAAACATTAATAAACTTAGTTAAGCTAAAAAAAATATAAATTTAAAAATATCAATAAAGACTGAGGTAGAATGATGTGTTGGGAATGAAACGTAAGATCTCTCATCTTCCTTTATTCATTGTTGTTTTGTTTCCATAATAAATTAAATAGACAAAAAAGTATGAAAAAATAGAAAAATAAAAAATAGATTATTTATATAACTATATATATACCATTTTTTTATTTTTAGACGAATAAAAATAAAAAAATTATACATAAAATATTTATAATGATTATAAAAATAATTTAATAAAAATTAAAAAAATTTATTATAAAATTAATTTTTATATTATATAAAATATATTTAAAATAAAAACTCAATGTCCTCTCCTCATTTATTCACTTTTGGGGAAATTTTTTTAGAAAAAATATCATAAAAAATTCTCTTTATTTCATTCTAGCAAATTGCCTAATTTAATCTCTTCCTCCCAAATTTATTTTGTTTTTCCCAAATTATTTTTCTCTTAATTTAATTTAACCAAACAAAGTCTCATTACATCCCCAAATGAAACAAAAGCCTTGAACAATTCAAATTTGATGCAGTATATAATGTTATATAGAGTAAATTGTTCTTTTAGTTTTTGAAAAACTTAAGATCGATCACCTTACTTTTTAAAAGATAAAAATAATATTTTTATCTCTGAAAATAAAAAATTGACCACTTTAATTATTTTTTGTAAAAGATTAAAATGTGAGAGTCAAAAGTAGTAAAATGATAAATTTTTATTTTTTAAAAAAATGATAATTTTTATTCAAAAAATAAAGTGATCGATTTAAATTTTTTGAAATTAGAATGATGGTTTATGTTTTTATATGCAGTTTTTATATACATAGCAAAAATACATTTAAAAAGTAAGGAAACAAATAAACGCATGTTCATTTGAACGTTATATTTTTACCACTGTCAACTTATAACAAAGTGGAATATCTTTTACCCAAAAGATAATTTCAACCATAATCTTGTAAGACTATGATCATCTAGGAAGAGATTATGACAATGCAGAAATGACTATCATATCACAAAATTCTTTTCTATCTAACTTCTCTTGGAAACTATTGGCATCATGGAATTATTACAAGTAACAACTATAATGTAGCAGAGTTTTTTTTCATACAACAAGAGAATATCATATAGCAAGTAATGTATATATCACATTACTATCATATGGCAGAACTTTTTCATATAGCAATGAAAAAAGAGCAACATTAGAAATCACAAATAACAACCTCATCTCATTACAATTGTTAATATCCTTTTCATTCTTCGTTAAGAGATTTTGAGACTTGTTTAATGATCTTGAATTCTTTTGTTGAATTTTCGTGTGGACTTGGAAATGATGATGAGATGACAAAGTTACTTTCCTTGCCGTGACTGAGTTATTATATGATATTTTGCTCTAATTTTCAATCAAATTTCAATCATGCAAGTTTGGCAGCATTAGTAATGCTCAGATAACAAGTAAAGGAACTTTTCCATCATCATCACCGTCTTCCATTCTAAAGATAGAATTCAAAACTAATCATTAAAGAAATCTCAAAATCTTTTAAACAAGAGAGGAAAGAGATACTAATAATGGGTTCCTTGTAACGAAGCAATTATAATAATCCAAAAATAGAAAAATGAAAATTGTATATCACATTTGTTTGCACTATCAATCTCAACGTTCTTGTTATTAAGAGATCTTACTAAATTAGCGTAGAAACCTGTAGTGATTATCTATCTACATCAAGAAATACCATGCTCAAATTGGCCTCTCTTTACACACATCATTACGCTAATTAGATGCACGCAAACTCTTATTTACTTTTATAATCATTTTTTTATTTTATTCTATTGTATTAAAATCCAAAACCAAATTAATCTACTCTTACATATTAAATTATAATTCTTCAATCTTAATCCGAAACATTTTTCAGAATCGCATTCATTTTCGGTGAATCGCATGATTTCTTTTATATTAAATATTTAATTTTTTAAATAGTACTTATATTTAAATTCTTAATATTAAAATATTATAATAAATTTAAAAATGATTTTCATTTTTAAATAACCAAAAATGTTAAAATTATTGTAATTTTGATTTAAATTTAAATTTTAGCTTTTAACATATTATATCAATAAAAATTAAGTATTTTGTTAGTTATTTTTTATATTTTTCATATTTTTAATATAATAAATATTCTTGTAGTTCATTTCTTATCTATTATTATTTTAAAACTTCCCTTTTTATTTATTATTTTAGAAGTATAAGACAATATTTGTTATTTTTTATTTTATATCATTGTCTTTTATAATGATATTAATTAATAAAAGAGATTAAGAGTAAAATAAAATTATATAATAATTTTAATAAAAATGAAAACATGGATTATTTTTTAAAATGGTAAATAAAAAATGTGCTTTTTTTTCCGATAAAACTTATACATATTTAAAATCAATTCAAAATTTTAAATAGAAATATTTGCGATTTAATTTCAATATAATTTTAAGTAAAAATTATTTGATCTGATTATAAAAATATATTATAATTAAATATAAATTAATTTGAATAAAATTTTAAATTTAACCTAACATGATTTGATTAAAAATAATTTACTTTAAATTAAATTAATTAATTTTTATATTTTAAATTTAATTTAGTCAAAAAAAAGATAATAGCATTATTTTTAGCTAATTTTTATATATAACATAAAATTTATATAATAAAAATACATGACATAAAAAAGTTTAACCTAATTTATAAGCATATGTTTCTAAAAAATAATCATAATATGTAATTTTAAGAATTAAATAATAAAAACTATCTAAATAAATAACTGTAATTTTATAAATATATTTATATATAAATACACAAGTTTAATTTGAATTGAATTAGATCACTTTAAAATTGAAATTTAATTTAATCAAAATATTTCAATTAATTCAATTTTTAATTTTTACAGTTATTATGAAACTGAGTCGATTTATTAGTAGCCTTCTAAACTTGCATTGATGTCAACGAATTGAAGAAAAAAAGGTGTGCATATCAAAATGAACAAAATTTAATTATTATATTTCAGATATTTTAATGGTGTTATTTAATTAAAATTAAGATTTTATTTCAGTACCCAATACAACAGAATCAGTGTCGGTTAATGAAAGAAAATTTGAATTAAAACTGCAATAATGCCACCTAAAAAGTGTGGAATCATAACATTCTAATTGTATTGTATTGTATTGCAGGAGCGAAGTTGAGCCACAAGTAGCACCTACCACCTTACTCTACTCTCATAAATTCCAACCCTATATTCTTACCAACTCTTTTTCATCACCAAATTCTGCAGCTATTAATACCCTTAACAGCTTCCACACTGTTCAGCATTCAATTATATGCACTGCTATTGATTACTACTTCCTTCGATTTATGCCAGTAGGTTTTATTGTAGTAAATTTGTTTTTCATTTTATACTTTTAATGAAACATTAATTTTTCTATTTATTTTTAAATAATTATTACTGGAAGAGATTAATTAAAGTAAAAATTAAATGAAAATACTACAAATATAAAAATATAATAGGACATTATATAGTATTTTTTATGTAAATAAAGTTATTAATTATATTTCTTAATTTATATGTCATAATCTTAAATAATAAGATAGAATTAGTGACACATTCTTATCGAAAAAATAAGTGATATTTTTTTTTATCTAACACATACTTATATTAATTTATGTAAAACATTATATATCCTTTTCTATTATATAGTTTTATATAATTTTTAAAATTTTTTTATTATATTATATAAACAGATAATATTAAAATAATATAAGAAATAAAAAGTATAGGATGTTTTTTCTATAAATTTTAAAGAATATGAATGTTATTTACTCAAAGAATATTTATTATGAAAACGAGGTAACATTAAGTATTTAATAAACTAAATATTTCAATTATTTAATAATTGCTAAGTAGTTTTATATTTTCATATCAGTTTGTTTTAACCATGAAACACGTAGATCCTATATGGTAAAGGGTTAACTCATTTCACAAATTTTAAATTTAAATCTTAGGTGTACAGGATTGCCTCCAATATGCATTGAAAATATCTATGGTTTAGACATTCTTTTAGTTTTATTATCTAAATTATATTTTAATATTATTATATATATATCAGTTTATTAATTTATATACGTTGGTTCTCATAGAATTTATGCTATTTTATTATAGTATTTTTTCATAATCTTTTATTTATAAATTATATTATTTAATTACAGTTTACTGATAATGAAAATAATTTTTACACTACTAGTTAATCATAAATTCTATATCACTATAAAATATTAATTTTTATAATAATTATTTTAAAAATTATATCTATCATAATTTTAAATTAATTGACAATGGAAATTTTTATGTTAATAATATAGCAAAATTAAATTTTAATTATATACAATAAAAAAAACAATTTAATGTAATTATTAAATTTATGCATGAATATGTATTTATATTTTAAAACATCAGAATTATTTTAATTAATAATATATAATTTAAATAATGTTGTGACTAAAAAGTACAAATTAAAAATCAAACTGCAACGGCTCAAAATATCTATCCTCGTTGCTAAGTGTTATTAAATTCAACACAGATTAAAATAGTAATAAAAAAGGATAAATGAAATTTTGTTTTTTTTTATTTTTGATCTAAATTATAAAAAAATTTATTAAAAATAATTATGTTCAAAATAAATAAAATATTATAGAAAATTTATTTTTTTCAAAATTTTAATATAAGCATATATTCAAAACTAAAAAACTCAAGAGTTCTTAATTGGATCAACTTTCCCTAATTGATTCATATGCTGAATGACTTGTATTTTTCGGGTTTTGTTTTTTACTTGGAAAAAGAAGTTGAAGCATAAATAAATAATATTTACAAGTCCTACCTACTTGGAACGAAAGGGATAATGCTCACAGGTAACACCATTCTTCAGATAACTGTATGATTGTATGATTCTATTCATTCCCTTCTTTGTGGTTTGTGGTTGTAACATTCATATGATTATATTTTTAATTTTTATAGAAATTTAATAATATATAAATAAAATTAGTATATTTAATAATTAAAATATTTAAACTGATATTTTCTTATAACTAAATAGTCTCTTAAAAGATAAAAATATAAATCAATAAATTTAACAATTAAATGATATATTTTAAACTAAAATATATAATTTTTTAAAACAGAACTAGAATTAACAATTTTTATAAAATAAAGGACCAAAATTATAGAAAAATTTATAATAGAGACCTAACCAAATTAATATTAAATATAAGATGAGAGATTAAAAACATGATTAAATCTCAACAAAATAAACTTATCAGTTTTGTTAGTTATTCTTTTATGTAAACTATAAATATATTTAATAGGAGACTCTGTCCTTTTTGTTACAAGAATAAAAATAAAGATGGTTATAGTTATAGATTAGAAAACTTAGAAATTGAGTCAGACCAGGAAACTCTTTTTGTTTCTGTAGCAAGCTCTCTTAGGTTCTGTTTATTTTGAGACAATATTTTTTGTTTTTATTTTTATTTTTAAAATGCTATATTATTTTTATTTTTAAAATTTTATAATAAAAACTAAAAATAAAATAACTATTTTTTCTATTTTCACTATTTTCTGTACAAAATGATAAAAAAAAAATATTTTCTAAAACAAAACATCATCTTAAATTTTGAATTTTTTTAAACCTATCTCTGATTCACATAATCTGCATACAACTGCTCATTTTAACCTGTAAAATCCAAACCTTTCTTCCGTCCATCCCGACGTAGAACTATTATAAGGAAAAAACCTTGCCTTTAAATTTTAACCAAACAACATATTAGGTTATATTAATTCCAACTTATTATCCATATATTAGATAACATCAATCTTTAATGATTTAAGAAATATAAATATAAATATAACTAATGTTTTTAATTTGTATAATAATTATATATAAAAATATATATAATTAAAATAGATATATTCAACATTTTAAATATATAAAAAGTACTTAACATTTATATTTAACAATTACAAATTTATCAAAATATGTTTTGTAAGAATTTATAGTTACTCATTAAACATACGTCCTCTTTTTAACAATAATATAAACTATGATAATTATTAAATTCTCTTAAATAATTAATATATTTATCTTTTAAATTGTTTAGAGAAAAAATATTAAAAAACAAATTTCAAAATTTGTATAATGTTAAATTTACATGATAATCTTATTTTTTAATTAAACACAAAGAACCTTAGATATTGTTGATGATGGTATTTAGTTTTTAATTTTAAATTTTAAAAAATTATAAAAATAAATTAACTCATCTTATTTTAATTTTTATTATAAATAAATTAAAAATATATTATTATTATTATGATAATATTTTTAATTTAAAAATTTTTTATTTTTAATTTAAATTTATCTTTTAAAATATATCATTATTACTATTTGTACTATCTCACCACCATGATAAAGTTACTAATTTACTAAATCTATCATTTTTTTTATTTAATGAGAATAAAAAATAAAAAATTTTAAAAATAAAAAATATTAATTTTACTGTCCATTGAATAGAAAAATAGAGAAAAATTCTATAAAAAATATTATTTAATAAAATAAAAAAGTAAAAAAATTATTTTCTTTCTGTTTTAATTTTTTTATATTAATTTTTATAACTGAAAATAATAAAAATATTTTAATTGATTAATTTTTTTATTAGTATAAAAATATTAATATAATTTTGATAAAAGTTATATTTATGTATTTTTTTTTACTCAATTTAAGTCTTTAACTTTTATATTTATATATAGTTAGTTATTTTATTAATATTGTTAAAACTTATCAAAATTTGTTGAAAATTATAGGTTTTCATGAAACAATGAATTGAGTTATTTTACTCAGTTCAATCTTCGTATTTCAATTTTCTTATGTATAACTCATAAAATACAATAAAATTTTAAGATAAAAAATCTAAAGGTTCGTCAATCATTTTCAAAATATAAAAATTTCATATTTTAAACAAATCGATTATTAAAAAAGTTATAACTTAATTTCTTATTTTAGATAATTAAATTAAAAAACAAAAATTATACATAGATGTAGTTTTATATTTAATTGTACAATTTAATTAATTTCAATAATATTTAAAGAATATTCAAAATCACTATTTAATAAAAAGGAATTCCTAGCAACCACACTTTAATATTTTATTATAATCAATTAAATAATATAAAATTATGAAATATTAATTATTATCTAATGTTAAAAAAATCTATTAAAACTTATTTATCTTAAAAACTGAACAGAGTTTTCATCTATTTATTTTTCAATTTCTGAATTTCTAAAATGTCATCCACGTTTCATATTTTTGTTTAATAAATAAAAAATTTATAAAATAAAATAAATAAATAAAATATACTATAATATAATACATTTAAATCTCTATTTTAAAAAATTAAATACATATTACTTAAATTATTTATTGATGAGAGTTTTTTTTCAATTAATCTATAATATTATTACACTCTTTTAAAATAAAAAAAAAAAAAGAAATTATGGTGTCACTGTCATAACTATAGGACTTGCAATCAACAATGGAGGGCTCTAGTCATGTGACAGATCACTTGGAAATAAGATAGAAAAAGAGAAGTGGGCCCCACATAAATCTTAAAAATTGAAATTGGACGGTTATGGGTTTAGTATCCGTTGTGTATAAAAAAAGTAAAAATCGAGAATGAAGAAAGAAAATACGTATTATTTGAATATAAATACAAATATATTTTTTAAAAATTTTAAAAGATATGAATATAAATGTTATAATATATATAAAAATTTATTTATCTATATTATATACAAATAATAAAAGGATAAACATACAATTAAAATTAAAATTAAAGTTTTATATTTTGATTGAAAGAAAATTTCAAATTAAATTAATATTTTAAAATTTAATAATAAGAATTTAAACTTATGGTCATAGTGCGTATTTTTATTTTAATATTATTTATAATTTAGTGATTTGTAAGAAATTTGCAGAAAAATAAGGAATTATATTTTACGTTATTAAAGTACAAATAATAAAAATAGATATAACAATTTAGATATTCAATAAATAAGAAGATAGCTATTAAAGTTATTATCTTGACAATATAAAAATAGATAAGAATATTTTTTGAAATATTAATATGGGTACAAATACTGTGTAGTTGGAGGGTATTTACGTAATTTGAGTTGATCTTCTGGCTCGCCTTAACTGTCTCAGACCCATAGTTGATCGTAAATTTGATACAAAAGCGCGTATATAAACACGCAGAAAAAAAAGTATATAGTCCAAATCTAGATCTGTGAAGCTCCATCTTCCATTTCTTTCGTGTCTCAACAACTTCTCTATATTGTCTTCGTCTTTTCTTCTTCTTTGCTTCATCGTGTCTATCAATCCCAATTCGTAAGTTGTTTTTGCTCCTGGTCTTTTGTTTTTCCTCCATTTTTCTCTCTAGTTATGATTGATGATATGGGTGCTGCCCCATTTGTTGTTTCTGATTTGTCTTTTACAAAGATTTGAAATTTGGGATAATGTGCGGTTTTTGTGATCTGGGTATTGTTCCTTTTTGTTGGATCTGTGATGATCATGAACATATATATATTTTTTCTCTTTTTTGTTTCTGTTATGTCTTGATCAACGTGATCGTTTCTGCTGAAGTGAGTGAAATAATCAGATCTGGGTTGGATTTGTAATTCTGAAGCTAGGGTAATTGGTTTTGTAAAAAATTCATTGCATTGTGTAGTGTTTGTGTGGAATCTGAATCATGATTTTTACTGTTTTCATATTTATTCCTTTTTCAATTATTTTTTTGTTATTTAATTGTTTTCTTGCTTGTTTGTGGTATGTGTGTGTTTGCTTCCGTTGATCAGGTAGAGTGGAAGCGGAGAGAAAAAAGATATTCCCTTGGGTGTTTTACCCGGATGTTGATTGGTGGATTTATTGTTGAAATTCACTGTAGAATGATATAATTGATTGATTTTTGTACTCTTCATCTTAACGAATTGGATCAATAAAATATGTTGCATTAGATTTTACTCTCTTTGTTTTTTCTCTTGGACATATTGTGTGAGCGTTATAGCTACAATCTGTGGATCATTTACTCTACATACGGACAATTTCCTTATGGTGTCTTTCACTTTGCAAACGAGGTTTGGTCCGTTTGGATGTTTCAAGCTATCATCTCATGTAATATTGCATGCTACCCAAACCTCTGTCCTAGTTGCTTGATTTCCTCATACTAATATCATATCAACTTATTCAGAAGCTTGCTTATCTTTACATTGAACTAGGCTTTTCTGTTTATGATAAGATGAACAGTTTTTCTGGTATGCTATATTTTTTTATTTTACTTTATGCAATTATATGGTAAAAGATGGATATTTTAATTTTTTTGTGATTGTGCTTCTAATTTGTAAATTGTGATTTGCCTTTATTTTCACTGTAGAAGTTGCTTGACATGGCTACGCATACCCCGAAAAATATCCTCATTACTGGAGCTGCAGGATTCATTGCATCTCATGTTGCCAACCGGCTTATCCGGAATTATCCCCAGTACAAAATTGTGGTTCTTGACAAACTTGATTATTGTTCAAATCTGAAGAACCTTATTCCTTCAAAATCATCTCCCAACTTCAAGTTTGTGAAGGGGGATATTGGAAGTGCTGATCTTGTCAACTACCTTCTCATTACCGAGTCTATTGACACAATAATGCACTTTGCTGCTCAAACCCATGTTGACAATTCGTTTGGCAACAGCTTTGAATTCACCAAGAACAACATATATGGTACTCATGTCCTATTAGAAGCCTGCAAGGTAACTGGCCAGATCAAAAGGTTCATCCATGTGAGCACTGATGAGGTCTATGGAGAGACTGAGGAGGATGCTGTTGTTGGAAACCATGAGGCTTCACAGTTACTTCCCACAAATCCATACTCTGCAACCAAAGCTGGGGCAGAAATGCTTGTCATGGCATATGGCAGATCATATGGGTTACCTGTGATCACGACACGAGGAAATAATGTTTATGGGCCCAATCAGTTTCCTGAGAAGCTAATTCCAAAGTTCATTCTCCTGGCTATGCAAGGCAAGCCTCTTCCAATTCATGGGGACGGTTCTAATGTGAGGAGTTATTTATATTGTGAAGATGTTGCAGAGGCTTTTGAAGTTATCCTTCACAAGGGAGAGGTTGGTCATATTTACAACATTGGAACTAAGAAGGAAAGGAGAGTTATTGATGTGGCGAAAGATATATGCAGGATTTTCTCGAAGGACCCTCAGACTTGTATAAAATTTGTAGAGAACCGGCCATTTAATGACCAGAGATACTTTCTTGATGACCAAAAGCTGAAGAACTTGGGTTGGTCTGAGAGGACCACATGGGAAGAGGGCTTGAAGAAAACCATGGATTGGTATATTAACAATCCTGATTGGTGGGGTGATGTCAGTGGTGCACTGCTTCCTCATCCGAGGATGCTGATGATGCCTGGTGGGATGGAGAGACATTTTGATGGGCCTGAAGAAGAAAAGCCTGAGCCTGCATCATATGTCTCAACCAATACTCGAATGGTGGTTCCAACATCCAAGAATGCTGGCTCTTCGCAGAAACATGCTCTCAAGTTCTTGATCTATGGCAGAACAGGTTGGATTGGGGGTTTGCTGGGGAAATTATGTGAAAAGCAAGGGATTCCCTATGAATATGGAAAAGGGCGCCTAGAAGACCGTGCATCACTTGTGGCTGATATTCAGAATGTGAAGCCAACACACATTTTTAATGCAGCAGGAGTAACTGGCAGACCCAATGTTGATTGGTGTGAATCTCATAAAACAGAGACCATCCGTACCAATGTTTCTGGGACTTTAACATTGGCCGATGTCAGTAGAGAGCATGGGATCTTGATGATAAATTATGCTACTGGGTGCATATTTGAGTATGATAATGCTCATCCAGAGGGTTCTGGCATTGGTTTTAAGGAGGAAGACAAACCCAATTTCATTGGTTCTTTCTATTCCAAAACTAAGGCTATGGTAAGGTTACTTGCACATTATGGTTTTATTCCCTTTCCATTATGATTATATATACATCTCTTATAATATTGCTGTGAATTTTTATCAGGTTGAAGAACTCTTGAAAGAATATGACAATGTCTGCACCCTGAGGGTTCGGATGCCAATTTCATCTGACTTGAGTAATCCACGCAATTTCATTACCAAGATTTCTCGTTATAACAAAGTAGTTAACATTCCAAACAGCATGACTATTTTGGATGAACTTCTGCCCATTTCAATTGAGATGGCAAAGCGAAACTTGAGGGGCATCTGGAACTTCACAAATCCTGGAGTTGTGAGCCATAACGAGATTCTTGAGATGTACAGGAAGTACATTGATCCAAACTTCAAGTGGGTTAACTTCACACTTGAAGAGCAAGCCCAGGTGATAGTTGCTCCACGGAGCAACAACGAGTTGGATGCATCCAAATTGAAGAATGAGTTCCCAGAGCTTCTTTCCATCAAGGAATCACTTATCAAGAATGTGTTTGAGCCAAACAAGAAAACTGCTTAAAAATATTAAGCAGTTTCATGTTTTATACCTCACAAACTGCATTTTTGCGGTGGACTACATAGAACATGCGTTATTTCATTGTTAGTTCCATCATGTTCCTGTGCTAGAGGGTTAAAAGTATTATAATTGGGTTAGGTGTGGTTGCTAAGTTAACATTTCCACAGCTTTATTCTAGTTCCTAGTGTCCTATGTTAAGGGCAGCCTTAGATAGGGTTTTGTTACCGGAGCTTACTACGGGCAACTTTTGCATCCTGGAAAACATGTATTCTTTTATTGCTCATATATATTTTTATATATATATATCCTTTTTGTGGGTTTATGCATGTATCGTATTTTCATTCTCTATGCAATTGAGATATTTGTTTAATTTCCTCCTGTTAAAGTAAAAACTTAGTGTTATATAGCACTTGACGTGGAAAATACAAAAATATGACAATACCGAAAGTATTTGGCTTGGGAATGAAACATCTCGTGTAAGATTTTTTCCACTTAAAGGCAATAGGCACGGACTTGGACAAGTAGGAATACACGACCAAAAGAGAAAAATGGACCTTATGACTAGTTAGGTTGACATGTGAAAAGTATCAGGTGATACATTATTATCATTAAACAAATTTAACTATGTTAACAATCACGGGTTTAATTTATCAAACGATGTGATAATGTACTGTTAAATATTAATGTAATTTTTTATAGCAATATTACGTCAAAATTAAAATGTAAATGAATTAGATAACCATGATAAGATGGAGTGTTTCTTTAAAAAATAGTAATTTAAATTAAACGTATAATGCGCATGTTATTTTATCGAGGATATAAAATAAGAACATGAATAATATATTTTATTATGTAAATTTTGCTACATATAACTTCGATACGATTTTCTTAATATATAAATATATAATGTTTATTCGATTTAATCAGTTTAAGTAAACCAATAGAATCACGACATAAAGACATTTTATAAGCCTATTTTCCGTTCGGCTTTTACATTAATGGCTGCAATTCTTCTATTTAAAAAATTATTGTAAAAATCAACCTTGAGTTGCAGAAAAAAATAAGGAAAAAAATGAATTTCTACCCCATTAAGGTGGATCACCTCAAAATAATAGTAAAAAAAATCAAAAGATGTAATAGATAATGTGATAAAAAAAAATGATAATAATTATTCAAAAAATAATGCTAGTGACATAACCATAAAAAACTAGTCGCTTATCATGGAATAGATCAAAGCTCCTAATCGTGTTTAGAGATGGAAATCCTTGCGCAGATCACTTCGCTAACCTAGGGCAAGTGGCTCCTTTTAGTGCTGCTCTAATTCTCTTGTGCCCACCGGGCTTCAATCTCTCATTTTGAGTGAGGTACAAACTGATGCTTTTCATTTTTTAGTTTAATTTAAAGTTTTGTTTCAACCTTTAAAAAAAAAAAAAAAGAAAGTTCTCTTGCGCCACTTCTTGGGGGAGGATGTTACAGAGAAATGATATTCAAATGAAATTCTCCGGCATAGTGCACTCTACCCATACACTCACAATCAGTCGGCTGGAAATTAATAAAAAAAAAAATCAACCACTAATATACCGATATGAGATCAATTTCCGCTGTGTTACAACCCATTTGACACTATAGCTTTCTCTTTGGACTTTAAATGTCTATTAAAAGAAGAAAAAAAAAACGCACACTACGCCTTTGAAATAACTAATTATGAAACTTACGCAAGAAAAGGATACCAAAAGGCTATTCTTTAATGCAATGAAGCGCGATCATGTACAAGAAATTTTGTGAGACTAAAGTGCCTACTTTCTTTATCTAGCAATGTTGGCATTTGAAGGAAATAGGATCGCTAAAATATACCAATTATGAAGCTGTGAAGTATCCTAAGTTGCAAAAAACATATAACCTTAACTGTCTGTCAGAGAAAAGAGTATGAAGATGCATCCGCTAGTTCCTTCAGAAATGCAACAACGTCATCTGATGATCCAAGTGTATAGCGAGCATTCGTTTGGGTTCGTCCAACAGCACATGAAAAGTAATTCTCCTTCTTGAGGTCAAGGACATTCCAAGAGATCTTTTCAGGAGCTGTTCTCCGTGGTGCACGGCACATATGATTTGTTGTTTTCTTCTCAGAATTTGATACAGGCCGTTGTCCCTTGTTTTGAGACTTTACTCCATTCTTACCAGGTGGGATCTTCAAAGATGATATCCTCTCTACAGGAAACTTAACTCCATCTGTTATTTTACTTCGTGGAAGACCCATACCAACAGAAGGAAGCTCTGGCTCAAAAAAGGCATATATATCTTCATCCTGCTGCAAACAATTATGTTTAATTCAGTTGCGTGCAATATCATTCCACAAAATATTTTTCAAATACTCACGAGCTAATTGCAAAGCACAAAAACCATAAGAAAGCACCATAGATCAAAACCCCATTTTAAATCAAGAATACTTGAAAATCATCTAGACCATCAGCGTCACCTTTTCAATAGATTTAACTAGAAATTGATATGGAAGAATGAGCTAAGCGCCAACAACATCGACCACATCCAATGCAATTACTAACAGAAACAGCCTACCCAATAAATTGGAGGCAAGTGTGAAATACTTCTATACCACAGAAACCATATTTTTACAGCGGTTGAGGTAGGGCAGCAAAAAACAATCATAGTGGAATTCAAAACCAAGTATAAATTCAAAATTCTTCAACCGACCAAAAGTTCTCAATATAATTACACAAAGTTAAGGGGGATGGAATGAAACAAGAAAATATCAATGGTAACTTACAAAGCCAATGTTAATTGATGAAATCTCTACTTTTGTACTTCAGGAAAGCTTGTTTGAATTTTAACCAGTATGTCCACCAAATTTTAAGCTTCCATATTTTCCATTTTATCGCATAAGTTTGTGCAGTATAAGGCATTATTAAAGCTTATTGAGGAAAAGGCGGAAGCATTAGATAGACAGTCTTGCATGCTATGGAAACAATTGCAATTAAAAGTTGTCCAATATGAAAGCATGCAAAATGACATTAAAGAAAAACAATTTCTCAAGGATAAACAAGAAAATAAAAGCAATTTGCAAAACATAAAAAATATCAAATGAAAATTTAATTCACCTTTGCCAGAAAATGTCCTATACACAGAACATAATCAATTGGTGTGGTCATGGATTTACTGTGGACAATCTCACCCAGTATGCGGTCAATAGCTGCTCCCTGATTAAACAAAATATAGGTGTATACATTTACATCACTATGAAAATTTTCAGGTGAAAACAGACCAGAGAAAAATCAATTACTAAGAAGAGATTACCTTTGTAACATTAGCGGCCCGCACCTCAACAGATCGGCTTCCTTGAACAACTTCAACTGATGCATTAGAAATTGGACCTGTCCAGAGATGCTGCAGCATGTCCCTTGCTTGGACTCTTCCAAACTCAACATCTATATCAATGGTGAGAGATTCAGTAACTAGAATGACAGCAAAAAAAAAAAAAGCCTTCCTAAACACAAGTCAAGCACCTGCATGTCTGTAATTCCATACAAGTGAAGCTTCCCTTTCTTCAAAATGTGATCGAGGTGTCCTTTCTGTGAAGTACTCAAAAACATGCTGAAGCATAGAATCATCAACGTAAGTCAATATCATAAAGGAGAAGGGCAATCAAAACAATTGAAACTTCAAAGAAGCACCTTTACACTGTCAACCCATTCCATATTCAGTTGCTCAGGCATTGTTGTCATCCATTCTCCCTTTGAAGGGTTTAGAAACATCCCATTCTCTGCTGCCAGCCAGATGTCATATTCTCTAAAGTTCTGTAATAGCAATATGTTAAAAGTGGATCGAGTAGTTAATAAAGAAGGAAGTAATGTACCAAGAATTACTTCATCTAGAACTGTTCTACCACTTCCACTAAGCACAACAACTGTGGTGTTTGGGTCATTGCAAAGTTCTGTCAAGGGTTGTTTCAGTTCTGGATGCATTGTGAGTTCCATTTCTTTATACTGATCACTTTTTCTCTCAACTGGCTCTGTTAAGGTTCCATTGAAACCCTGTAGTGTGTATCACCAATGTCAAGGTAAAATGTTAAAAATGCTAGAGTTAATTATTTATTAGTGAAACATTGAAAAACAAGAAAAAGATATTGAATATTTGAATGGAAAAGTTTTCACTGCAGGTTTGGAAAATAATGTAAACACAACTTGGAATTAAATTCATTACTGTGATGAAGTATAAGTATCTCTATAAACACACAAATAATATTCAATATTTCAATAAGAATATAGCTCCCATGGTCAACCAATCTTTCAGAAATATTCATTTCATGAGTTTTCTAGATTCCCGGACTACTTTTACAGCTTAGAATGCTGTATTTGTTTATGATTACTTGTATTGAGGTACTACAACAATTATCTTCACTTATCAGGCATCTTGTTCATCTCCATTATTTGGCTACAAACAACCACATTGTGTCAAGTCTAACATGAATTTTCAGATGCTTAATCATACAGAAGGGGTATCAAATTCTTGCGATTTCCCCATTGAATTTTCCTCAACACATAAAACTGTTACATGTCAGATAACTTTTGTCATCTTCAAGCTGGGTTCATCCACATTTACGATAGAGTTAACCATTATAAAGTATGGTTATTTTGTTCCATACTTCTTGAGTTTCTTTTGCTTCAAAAAATTGTGGAAGAGTATGTAGTTCATTGGATCTCAGTAGAAAATGGCTTATTTTTATTTTGCCCAGTCAACAGATAACTCATTCCAGAAATACACTTCAGATCTAGCCTCCACTACAGCCTTCCTAGTTTTTCAATGAGAACAAAGTGTGTTTCACTAGTTTTGAGATCATTTATAAAACAACCAAGTGATTTTCTGTCTTTCTAAAGTAGCTAGCAGGGAACACTCAGACAAGTACCAGAAGTAATGTCCTTTCATATTTTTTACGTTTTTTTAGGTTGTCATAATTATCATTTATTCTGCACTTATCATTTATTTTGTAATAGGCTGAATCTTAGGATCTATTTCCTTTCCTGTAAATCTGATGTAATGGTTGTAACCTCTCCTAGAATATCTCACCTGTAAAGTTACAAAATATCTATTTAATGAGGAAAGGCCCAAGAGTGCAGTTCAGTTTTTCCCAAACACAATTTTCTAAATATTTTGGTATGGTATGCATGATATTTTGATATGACACAAAAATAATTAGAGAAAACAAAAAGGGTTTTAAAGATTTCCTTAAAGATCACTATTCAAAGAAGTCATAAGCTTCATGATAAGACCACATACCAAAATAAGCAATCGGTTATTTGACTGCAGATAACGTTCAATTGCAGTCTTGGTTGGGAGCCGTGGTGGAACTTGTTTAATCCTTAGCTGTGCCTCAACAACAGTATCATCTAGTTCACTACACATTAAAAGATAAGGATCATCATGACATTGGGATCTATCTTAAAAATCCAAGCAAGAGATCCAATCCTTAATAACATGTTTTGGTTCATAATCAAAATCAAGCATAAGCATGTCTTCTTATTATTCCTAAAATTACAGCATCACAAGTAAATAACCATCATATTTGAGTATAATTACATAGGCAAATCAAGCAAATCATTTTCCAGAATTATTTTAGAAAAAACCTCCGGGATGGTCAGAGGCAGACCTGCAGACTAAATTTGGAATCAATTATATGAAATCAACAGGGCTTAATAAGATACATCGCCCTCATTATAAATCACAAAGTTCTAATATATAAGACCATATCTAGAATACTAACATGCATACCTTACAAAAGTTTCAGCCCATTCCTGTGCAGTATGGGTTTTAACATGATGAAAGTTATGCCTATGTCTCTTCTCTCTTTCTGCTGATGACATGTTCAGAGCCTTGGCAATTGCAGCAGCAACTTCTGTGATGTTCCAAGGGTTGACCAGAATTGCTCCAGCACCAAGTGACTGTGCAGCACCAGCAAACTACAAGAATACCAAATGTCAGATACTGGTCTATTTAAAACAACTGAGCATTATCCTTCTGAGTATAGATATCTAGTTAGAAGGAAGAAATATGTGAAAGCTAATTTTAACAACGCATGGATAAGAGGCATTCAGAGCCTTCTATAAGCAGAGATCTATAGTCTAGACAGGAATAAAGAGATGAAACTTTGTATCTAATTTGTCCAAACTACTTTAAATGGTAGAGATTTAAGCCAAGTGCACAACACCTGATATTGAGAATACTAATATATTTATATGGAGGGTAGGTCGTTTCAAGCAAGGGATTTTTGAATATTTGGTCAATCACTCACTTATCACCTAATGATGAAACAGGACTGGAGGAGGAGGAGGGTTCCGTCCACTAACTTTTGAATCTATTCTTTATGAAATGGTTATTCAACATTAACATAGCTTGAATTGAAAAATTAAAATAGAAGATAAACACTCTAATAAGTTTCAGTAATTACTTCGCTAAGAATGAGAACCCCTTTCTTTTTATCTTGGCAGGCCACAAATTCATAACTGACAAGATTCATTCCATCCCTCAAAGATGTGACGAGTGCTACATCTGGGTAACAAACAGAGTAGGTACACGCTATTAGCAGAATTTAGCATAAAATAATTGAATATCATAACAAATAAATTTAATCCTTCAAGCACAATTTAGAATTTAGGGAAATAAGTAATAAATTAGTTTCATAGAGTTGAGGCAGTATACTAAATATAATGGGCGTACTTACATATTTTTCCAAAATATACTGTCCCAAAATATAATATTTTAAAACTGATTTCATTTCACACAATGTATTAAAGTTTTTAGTATTGATCTACTGGGTGTATGTACAAATAAAATATTACTATTGGCCAGTGAAAACAGTGAAAGCATATTTTTGGTTGTAAGTGTGGAATTTGTGCGACTTAAATTTGTTAAGAAAAATGTCTTCTGTTCTGTAATATTTCTCTTCTATGATTATTTTCATAAACCACCTTTTTCACAGTTCATAAACAGGAAGTTCAATGCCAGAAAGTACCAAAAATTTACAAAAGAAAAGATGTGCAAAATTATATGGTAGTGAGTGAAGAGAAAACAGCACAACTCAACAAAGAATATGTTGCATTAATTAAAAAATGCATTCATGATGATTAAGGGACGTAGAATGTTAGAGATGCTTCAAATAGACAGTTAAATTTTAAAACAACAAGGCAACAAGCCACAATATAGGTGATGGCCCATATATTATATCAAGAATCGTTTCAAACAGAACACTGAAACAAGCATATTCTGTTTTAGATAAATAGGTTTGCATTTACAAAGCATATAAAGTACATGCTGATCAAGACAAAGATAGGTGACAGCCTATATATGATAATAAGAATCATGTCAAAAAGAATGCTGAAACAAGTATTTCATTTTAGATAAATAAGTATTATGCATACAGAGTCCATATTATTCACACAGAGCTGACAGGTAAATTTCACGCATGCTGACTGTTGATTAATGGCAAATTGACATCAGAACTTACTCTTCAGACTTAGTTAAAGAGAGAAAAAAATATCTAAAAGCACAAAAATTGTACCTGTAACAGCATACAAAGCACATAGTGCATAAAAATCAAGAGAGCGGTCCTGCAAGCATAGCAATATTGTCAAGCTGTAGCATTGTATTGATAATAAATAAAGGATGTAGATTGACCATCAAAATAAGCATTTAAAAATGCCAAATGTTATTTACATCTGATGTCATGAGTTATCTAATATTAAAAGCGCATAACTATAAATAGGGATGTAAATGAGATGAGCTAATCATGTTAAATTCAAAGTCAAAATTGTTTAACTAAACAAACAAATAAATTTCAAATTAAACTCGATCACATCACTAAGTCAACTTCATGCTTAACATTAAAGTTCTCCCTCCCCTCTCCTCTCTCTCTCTCTCTCCTCTCTCTCTCCTCTCTCTCTTCTCTCTCTCTCTCTACAATCAACTACTTGTCTAAATATAATATTCAAAGAATCCTTTACTCTCTTATCTTCCAGTCTAGTATAAAATTGTCAACTAAATATTGAACTAATAGACTTAAAAAATACTGGAGGAGATGTTCTGTAGCCTGATAAAGGAAAATAAAATAATCAAACTACAAATAAACTAAAGGAATGTTCAAGATGGTTGCAAGTATTCGTTTTAGTTTTCAAATATAAATTTCAAAACATAACATTTTCAGCTAAAATGGAGTTGAATTAGTTTTTTACTTGATTTCAAAACACTTTTACCTCAATCTTTAAAACTAAAAAATGTAATTTTGCTTTTTAATAGCAAAAACAAATTAATCAACTCTCTAGTCTCTCCTAGAAGAAACACAACAACCACCATCATTATAGCCACCATTATTGTCATCACTATCACCCGTCAATGACCAATGATCGACACCCAACACTGCCACCAACCAATGACCATTGTGGCTATTACCACCACTAGAGGCTGTTGTTGCTACCATCACTACCACCACAATAATTATCACTGTTGTTGCTATCACCATTATCATTACCATCATGGTCATTGTCATCATCATCATTACAACCATGACTATCATTGCCACCATGGCACCTTCATCACCATTGTCATGCCATTGTTGTTACCACCATCATAGTTGCTACCACTACTATGTTTGTTGTCACCATTACTGTTTCCATCACTGCAAGTCCATCACTCACTCTTGCCTCTTGCCCCTATTGTCATCCCATCACTAAATAAGTCTGAATTAAGAAGTAAGAAGTCATTTGTGACCTTTGAATTTACGTTTTGAGATTAAAATTTGGAAACTGGATGCCACAAAAAATTTGAAATATAAAACTGGTGAAATTCAAACTTCATATTTCTAAACAAGTCAAGCCTATGCTAAAATTTGACTCGTGTAAATACAAGAGACAAGCTTGAGCAAGTGCTCGATTTACATCTACTCATTTACAACTACACCCTTAACTATGAAAAACCTCTATCCTTGGTCCTTGTTAGCTTTATACATCAACTCCATGAAATCTAATATAAACAAGAAGAAAATATCAATTTAGCTGAAGTCAAATTGTACTCAATAAAGAGAAAAGGACAACTTAGATATTGGTCTTACTGCTAATAGCCGATAACCCACTTAGATCAATTTAACATGTTTTGTAGTTAAAAATGGGACCCCACATGAGTTGAAAGTGCATGATATGCACCATATCCAAATCAGAAAAGATACCATTCTTCTAAGTTTCAGAGGTATGCTGCGATTATAATAACAGAGATTATATGATATACAGATACTATTTTTTAAAGTGTTTAGGATAGAACTACTCAATATATATTTACATACACAAAAGTTAGCATAAAAATATATTACAGTTTTCATTATACCAAAGACCAAAAATGCAACAAATTTAATTTTTTAAAGGAGTTCAAACATGTTTCCATGTTTACTATGATCAACCAAAGAAAAAAGGAGAAAAGAGTACCTACTCAGGGTATTTGGTATAAAACTACAAATACATACCCAATATAGGTTCAATTGAAAATTTGAAGTATGTTCTTAGCCATTCGGGAATAAAAAGAACCCAAAAACACAAAATTGGCATTTGTACTTTTCACTCATTGAGAGTAGGAATATCAAACATTCTTTCAATTCAAATCAACCTGATGCTAAGTAATTTACAGTTTCACTAATCCACAAGTTAAATAATTTGACACAGGTTTACATCTTCAGACCAACCTGAAATTTATCCTTACTCATGCTCAGTTTCATAATTTATGTGAATTCAACAAAGGTTTATTTGCCAGTGTTTCACCTGTAGTGTGTCCAACAAAGAAAAGGGACCAACAGTTCATAAGTTGTCTAAAACATTTTTTTATCCTCTGTTTGGGAAAATGTGAGGGAAAGAAATTGTGGCAGCAGGTGATAAAAAGATGAGTAATGAAAATAAGGATATTACATTCACACTTGTGTAGATTGATATTGAAATTATGTTTTAAGAAGGATAAGTACTGCATAGAAAACTGTACACTTATGTTTTTAATCTCTTTATTTCCACTCCACTTTGGGAGGAAATTGATATTTGACAGTATTAAATTAAAAAAAGGGCTTAAATATCCTTGTAAATATAATAGGTTTTGTTTTCTAAACTCCGTAACATTTTTGTTCTGTTTACATCCCTGGCTTTTTCAAACTTTTCCAAATGTATGTTAAAAAAATCCCATACAAACAGAGCAACTTATAGTTTTCATCATTGAGTCACATAAAGGATTATTTTGGCATCTCCCAAATCAGCTGCTTGTGTAACTTTTTTTAATATAATATATGATGAATTGGTACATGTAAAGAAGTTTAGTTGAACATCTCTGTTGGTTAAGTCAGCAATTATCTAACAGCAAAGAGCAAAACAAAAGTTTGGAAAAGCTGGGCATTAAAATAGGAAAAATATTTAAATGGTCTAAAAAAATCACTACATTTTCAGGGATTAAAAAAATATATTTAAGCCTTAAAAAGAAATCATCATTTTCTTTCCCCTCACATATCCCTTTAGTTTCACAAACATGTTAAAATAAAAAATCTTACTTAATATTAATACTTCCCAAAATGGATCCCCCATTTTCACCATCCAAAGAAAGAGTTGGGAGAAATACATAGCATGACAGAAAATAACACAATTGTATGTAACTAGTAATGTTGAAATAGATAATCCAATGAGATTTAAGTAACATTTACAGAAATGATAAATCTTGTATTGTATTTGACTGTATCAGAATTAATATAATGATCATCAGATGATCACAGTCTTAAGAACGTACCAGGTGATGTATAGGAACAGTAGTTAGAGTTCCAAATCTGCCGTTGATGCGACCAACAATTTCATGAACCTGGCTTGTAAGCTTTTGATCTGTAAATATGCAGGAAATGAAAAAATATGAGCAAATGATGGTTGTTGAAGATATAATATTATACTTGGGCTTGCACCTAAGCTGCTTATGACTTTTGTAAAGCAATCGCACATTAGCATGTTTGTAGAGGAAAACTATCTCAAACTGCTAGGGATATAAAACCACTATCGAATCTTTACCTAATACCTTCAGCTTTTAGAAGACCTGTCCTTCAACACGGAACTATGGCTTTATGATCAAGAGGTCAGGAGTTTGATCCTTACCATCACCTAATAGCTTAAGATTTAAGGAAAGCTAGTATTAACACAAACTATTAAAAAGGGACAACAACTACACAACTCAAGACCCCCATTGCTGGACTCAAGAATTGAACATACAAATTGTTATGTTTTTACTAGAATTATCTACTTCATAAACCAGATTGTAAGAACAATACATCAAGTTATCAACTAGTAAATATGGTTTTCCCCTAACAAGGAGTTTCCTCCTTCAAAACACCTGAAAAAACAAACCAATACCTTAACTACCTCCTACAGGTCTGTCATGCCACTTATAAAACACTATAACTGTCACATCATAAAAGACATAACTTCCTGATACAGAATTAACCTAATGAAAACATAACTGTCTAACAGAACTTGGCCTATAACCCAATAAAAACACCAGGTACATAAACTGCAGAGTAAATTAAATGGCATAATAAGTGCTATGAGCACATTATAATGATTGTGTTTGTGAATCCAATTTTCAGTGCAACATTTTTCATTAATGAAAATCCTTATACAAGAATTTGAAAATACAATCAAATATGTAAGCCTATACTCCATTGTACAATACAAGAAAACTCAGATGATTTGACCCTTTATGCTTTTCCTTCTCCATTTATTTGTAAAAAGTTTTTCTTCTTGTTTAATATCAGAGTGTATTGTAAACTACAACAGAACAGAAAACATTAGGTTTTCCTTTTATATAAAAAGAAATTTATCTTCCACTTCTTGAAACAACAGGAAAAAATATATCAAAGAAGCCTATTTTGCCTATTACTGTAAAGATGAAACAAAACAAAATTGAAATAATACAAGTGTCATACACTCAGGAACATCTGTTCTTGTTGGAACAGCAATTTGAAGCAGAACAACTTTATCGCGCCAATCACGATTCTCTTCCAAAAATTTTTCAAATGCTAGAATTTTTTGAGGGATTCCTTTAATCATATCAAGGCGATCAACACCTAACATTACCTGTCAAGCCAGGAAAAGGTTAAGTGATAGGCAAATGATAGAACAAAATTAAAGTAGCACTTGGCTTAGGGAGAAAAAGAATATCATGTATGCCAAACATACAATTTTTAACAAAGTCACTCCTATATTAATGCCCAATTACTGGAAAAATGCAGCATATATTTTTATTAGTGAAATTCAAAGGATAGAAAAGAAAAATCCTTATTAATATCACATGGTGATAGCATCGCAAATAGTTGCCACAGATTGCTGCTGATAGCTTTCTACAGAAACAAATCGGCTGGATCTGATTAAAAAAGGATAAAGTACCTCTGGAAAATTTCAAGCCCCTTCAATTAATAATAATAAATATGCAATTTTGGTTTTAAGAAAGAGGAAAGACACTAGAAGCATAACTATGTGCAGCTAAATCATTTCTTTTCTAATATTAACAAAAGAAGAATCAAATTGATTTGGTCATCTGAGGACTGAGAAGACCAACAGACAGAGGCTCCCATAAGAAAAGTGGAATGGCAGATAGTCTGATTAAACAAGACACCATGATGTAATGGTTTTTATAAATTTTTGGTTCTTGATAAAGCATGATGGCATCATTTGATATAAGGCTTGGCTTATGTTATACTAACATGAGAAAGACACAACAGGCAAACTAGTCTCTGCAAACCTAGCAATTGGAGGCTATAACAGGTAAAAACTGCATACAGCAACCAATACATCAAAACTGTAGAGTCTGTATATTTTCAGAAATTAGCCTCCCAAAATAAATTTAGCAGACTTTATCCACACTGATCCATAAGTTGAAGGCAGCGACAACCTAGTTGAATAGTGATGAGTAATTGTGGCATAGCGTATAAGTTTCTGTATAGGAAAGGATTCTGAGGTCATGTTATTTTTCCCATGATTTTAAAAGAAATAAACACTAAGGTAGATGGCTCTTTGCAGCCACTGGCCAGTAATAGTTACTCAGGTCCAGATATCTTTTTCTCTTTCCATTCTATCTGTCAAATTTGTTTCAAATGATACAAATTCACTCTAGTGTAAAGCATCAACTAATTGCATATCTATAATCCATGATAGTGTTTAATTTGTTACGAATTGCCATTACTCTATAATCCTTAATTTATAATAGAAAAATTATAAATCAGAAACAATCTCAAAATTAATAGGACCAACATATAGAATACAATGTAAAATATAACCAAAAAGAGCAGTTAATTCAAAGTAAAAGATGTACCTTTCTTCCTTTAAATCTCTCCTGTAATTCTGTGATGTGATCCTTGACTTGAGGAAGGTCAAGAGCACGTATGAATCGTTCCGAATCTATGCCAATTGGAAACTGACATGCAGGGGATAAAGAAGTAAATAAGTAGTTTTACTTTTAAGCTCATCACGTTAATTTATTAAAAGAATAGCTTCATTCAAAAGGTTTAGTGTAAAGTTTGTGGTAAAAATTTCAATAAATAATTTTGAAGTTATGTATAAAGCATGGATATTATGGACATATTCATGAGCATGTACCGCAGCAACTCGGGTCAGCTTCCCTTGATTCTCAACCCCTTCAGGCGTGCCTTCAAGTCCAAGAATGCGAGTACAAGCACTAACAAAATGTCGTGCATAATCGTAGGTGTGAAAGCTACTCAACAAAAATTAAACTTTTCCAAGTCAGAGGCAATGGCATCACAGAAATGAAAATGATTCAACTGGGAAATACAACATTTAGCATAATGGAAATCACAAAGTTAGAACCTAAGAAATGAGAAAAGACTGTCAAACTAAATTGGAAAAAATAGAACCAGCACAGTCATAGAGGCAGCATACAGTCATTTTAACACAACTGTTTGGCCATTATCTCATATGCATATGTACTTTGACATGAACTAGTTTAAAAGCAAACCAGGCTCTATCATATTGTTCCCAATTAAATGCCTTGCATCACTCTGAATAATGGTTTGAGCTCAGCTAGGAAAAGCATCAATTTGGATTGCAGCTATTAGGTTTAGTCCAATTGATTACTCTGTAACTTTATAATATCTCCATGGGTCATGGAGATTTTTGTTTCAATGTTTATAAAAAATGACTGGAGACAAGGTCAGAACTCAGAATGATTGTAATGACTGAGCAAGCACAAACTGTTTAAAAAGGGTTAGTTTAGATGAAATTCTATTCTATTATAAATATTTAATGAACTACATTCATAGAAATTTTATAAAGTATATAGTTGAAGATGCATGGAATAATCAGTCAAAGGAAGAGAATAAAACTCCCTACTTTACAGATGTTTAGAATAGACAAGATTTAGTATGGTCAAAGCACTAGCCTCTCTTTGTTTCAGAGGAACTTGATTTTCTATATAGATTTTGACCAGTGCATTGCACATGTGCCTTAAAAATTTTCTGTTTTCTGTTAATTTTTTGTATTTCTTCTGATGAGTTTAAAGTATAAGATGCTTGTTGCTCATCTAACCTAATGTGTTGTATAAATGTACTTAATGTCCAACATAGTTATGTAGAAGAAGCTCATTAATTTGAGAAACAAATTTCCTATCTACCAACTATTATTAATTTGAGGAATCAAAGAGAGTAGAGAAGTTGAAATGGTGACTGAGAGAAAGGAATTGAATCACAAGATGCCACACTAACCAAAATGCTGATATGGCATAAAGGAGCAGTGAAAATCATAGCTTAGATGTCAATGCCATGTTTTACGCTTCAAGTTTTATAAAATAGATAAATAGATTGCTGTTTTGTCCCCGAAATCAACGCTCAGGTTGGATAGTTGACTGCTACTTCATATGCATAACTGGTGGTTTTTTGGCTTGTCTCAACAGCAAGTTCAGCACAGGTGAAAATTCTTAGTTATTGACAAATAAGCATATAGTCTCAGAGTTTTATGGACAACTTCCCATTCCCAAACCAACACAGGGTCAAATGAAACAATCTTATTGCAAAATTAGTCCATCCATATCAAAGTACTCTTTAAGTAACCAAATCAGATGAATGAACAAGAAAAACTATATTCCTAAATGTAGGAGCAAACTGCAGCTTACCCAACTAAATCAGCTGCAAGAACAGCATGCAGGAGCTCTGAACGAGATGGCAGTGTCCTGTGAATTTCAGAAGATGGAAATGGAGTATGCAGAAACCAGCCCACCTTCATTTTCCTGTTATAATTCTTTAAGCATTGTGGAAGAAACATAAGATGGTAATCATGGCACCAAACAACATCACCCTCTTCATAGTGCTTGTTGACAACATCGGCAAACATTTGATTTGCCTTCTGATATGCTTCAAACTGAGACTGGAAACTACGCGTGGTAGCAAGGCGGTCTTCTTGTGGAAGTCCAAGGTAATGAAAAAGGGGCCACAAAATGTTGTTGCAATAGCCATTATAATATTGATGAACAATCTCTTCATCAAGAAATACAGGGATACACCTCTACAAAGCAGGTAACAAGAAAAAGAAAGATTAAAATAAAAACAGTAAATATATGATGAAACAGCACAGTGGTAAATGCAAAAGTTATTTCTAACCTTTTCAGCCAGTGCTTTAGTAAGTGCCTTTTGTCCAATCTCATCTGGCACATTGACACCAGCCCAACCTATCCACCTAGCCTCAAACTCCTTCACACCTTTGTTAAAGAGTAGGTAGTGTTAAATAACTCTAAATTTGCAGACCAAGTTCATCTCAAAATGTAACAAAAGGTATACTTTGAAACCCGCCTTCTAAATCCAGTAAAACTTTAATCTTATGGAAATTTCAGACTTTAGATCAGGTACAGTACTCTGAAAAAGGATAAACAAGAGGGAAAAACAGAAAGAACAAACACTTATAGCTTATAGCTTTGTCACCACATACCTAAAAGAGCGCTCACCAAGCCACCGGCACTTATTTCCAAAGACCACGAATCCTCGCCTTTCCTAATTGCTGAGACTGGCAACCTGTTGGCCACGACCAAAAGCCTCTGTGTGAGAGGTTTCCCGTCTTCCCCATCGCATCCCTCACTAAGAGCCCGCGCTGCTGCGGCCCCTTCCAGAAATCGTTCAACATAGGAAGCACCGCAGTTATTATCTTCTCTTAAACGCAGGTCATGTTCAAAATATTCAGCAACCACATTACTATTATTATTACTATCCAGAGGCTCATTCGAAAGTGATGCCCTGCTATTTTTTCTTAGCTCTCTTCCTCTCACAAGTCGTTCAACACGTCCCGGAAAACTATTAGAATTACCATTATACATGTTCCCAGGCATGCGGTCACTCTGGAATCCAACCATTGACGTTGAAAATCAATGTCGCAAGTAGCCAACCTTCGTCCCCTGCATTTGGTTTGCAGATAAAATTAAGAAACATCCCCAATTCAGCCTCTAATAAAACAGAGTATAACCGTAGTAAAAGAAACAAGAAAATTAAGCATCTAAGGAGAACAGGTGTTCCAGTGCCAGACAAGAAAATTTTCTAAACTGAAATAAAAACGAAATATAGACAATAAGGAGAAAACAGTATACATGAAATTACAGAAGGCAAGAGGAAGGGGTCAACAGAGTCGACAAATGAGTTGGAAATTTCACATTCCTCGGGTTAGATATTGAAATCTGCATCCCTGGGCTTGGTACATTCAAGGAAATAGAATAGAAACAAAGCAGAGCAATGGGAACAGAGGAGGAGGAAGTAGAAATCCTGGATAGTGTTTTTTTTTTTTGAAGGAAAATAGCAAATACATTGCACGGATAGTACTCAAGAAGTAAGAGCTGTCCATCTGATGCAAAGAGTTAATCAGGTCATAGAGTAGCGAAAATTACAGGAACAAGTTCAAAGGCCAGCTCAGGAGACGCCTCGGAAATCAGCGGAAGCTGAAAGCTAAAAGACAATTCTGGTTTAATGTGTCAATTTCCAGCTGGTTTAGGAGCAAAGGGTTAAAGTCAGATGCCAAGGGTGCGTAGAGAGTGGGAAATCTGCAGAATCAAATGGCAGAGAATTAACAAAAGTGAGAGAGAAGAAATAAAGAGAAAGAAGTGGAATCCTCGTGTAAGCTTTATAAGGCACATATAGCCTCATTGCCATGCAGGTGACAACCAGATTTTGTTGAAAACAGAGAGAAAATATTTTACTCAGAAAATAGGTAAGTTACTCAGCATGAAAATGATTCTAGAACCAACCCCAAGCCTCCAACTCCTCACCTAAAATCAGTAAACCATCATTTTAGATTTTAAAATTTATCATAATAATCTTTCAAGAATAAGATTATTATTTTTGTTTTTCAAAAATAAAACGTTCCCCATTTTAATAGTTTTTTCAATCATTTATTTTAACCTTCACAAAAGATTAAAGTAATTGATTTTTATTTTTAAAAAAATTAAATTATTAATTTTTATTGTTTAAGAATAAAATAATCATTTAAAAATAAAATTAGTGTATTTAATATTAATCAATTTTAAATTTTTTTATAGATTAAATAAAATAATTTAGTCCACCTACTATTATTCTGACCTTTTATTCTCCTTTTAATCAAAGAATAAGTATTTTTTAATTTAAAATTAAAAAAATTAATTTTGATAAAATTGTTTGTTTTTTTAACATGTGCTTAACATTTAAAAATGCAAAAAATGATTATCCAAGGTTAAAATAAACAGGCCTAAGATTATATTAATGATGTTTTTTTTTTCTTTTAAATATTTATACACTGACGGTGGAGTAAAACTTACAAGCCTATTAAACTCACTCGCCAGGAAATAGATAGAAAAAAGCAATTTCAAATTGTTGGTTTATTTTATTAAATGAAATTCACGATTCCTATAAGGGTATTTATTTATTAAGGGGAAAAATAGAAAAGAATAGGCCAAGTCTCTTCCCCTTCTGAATTACCCAAATCTTTTGGAGCAGAGACCAAAATCATAGAGCATAGAATAAATAAACTAAATATTCTAAACTAATGTTGTAACTACCATTTACCCACAATTTAAGTCAGAACGCCAAAAATAACTCACAGTTCACATAATACTAAACATCACCACTTATTTCTTTTTCTGTCTCTTGTTCCATTTTTTTCTTCGATAAACGGTGCTTAGTATTCGTCATACTATAATTAATTTGTCTTTGGATGAAATTGGTATTCCAACCATAAGAGAGGTTAGGTTTTCAAAACTGGGTTTTGCAAAATTAAATCATTTGTCAATTTTTATGTTTATTGTATAAATGTGGAAATAAATTCTATCGAACATAAAAATTAATTTCATCAAAATCAATTCTACCACAATTAATTCTTCTCAATTTTAAATCAAATCGACTCAAGGAGGAGTACTAAAACTCGAGTTTGGGAACTTTAGGGGAATTGTAAAAGGCTTTTTTATATATTAGAACAGTATAATTTGGACAATTCCTTTTTTGTCCTTTCCTCAGCACTGTGTTAATAAGTATGACAGAATTATGTGTTACAGTGAAAATTTAAATGAATGGAACCTGGGGATGGCTGAAAATTTTGAAACAATTTAGATATGTAAATTCGGTAAAGTTGATAAACGTTTATGTCTTTCACATCTTTTTCTTATTCACACTGATCTTGTAAGTCCTTCTAAGATGCACACCGTTAATTTATTCCAAGATTTAAAATCATATTTTATCTATTAATTATTTGAATTTTAAAAATTTATTTAATTTTAAAATATTTTAAAGAAAAGAAATTGCACACACTTCTAAACCCTATTTGCTTTTAATTGCGTTTCCTTATTTATTCTTCATTCTATCTAATTTTTTTTAATATATATATATATATATGTCAAATATTTTTAACATTAAACAATGTTAAATTAAAATATCAAGCAAACCATATTTTTAAAAATAAAATATAATTTATATAAATTTAAAATTAAATTAAAACTGGAATTAAAAATAAAAACTTATAAAATTTTCAAACTCCTAAAACTTTAATTATTTTCTTCTTCTTAGTGTAAATTTTTGACCTATTTGAACAAGTTGTTTCAATACTATTACTTTTTTATTTAAAAAGAAAACCTTGAACTTTTGGCAATTGTGAGTTGAGAATTAATATTTTAACGTGCATTCTAACTACATCAGACTCAAATATTTAAACTGCAACAGGAAGCATTTGAGGGAAAGTATGATGTCCATGATAAAATCAGGAAGATATCATCACAACTCACAAGCATAACAGGAATTATTTACACAACCAATAAATGATTACCGAGATGCACGTTTAAGCCTGTACTTAAATTGACATATTTCAAAAAATAAACTGTACCTTTTTACTATAAAAAGGATAAATCATTGGAATAATTTTGAGATTATATAAGTTAAATATTTTAATTCTGAAATTTTAAAACTTTTTTAGTGCCTGATTTTACATTAAAAAAAGGTAGTCATTTTAATTCTTTATTTTAGATAAAAAAAAAGAATTAAAATAATATCTTTTATAAAGTTAGAGACTAACAGAATTTTAACAATTAAAATGTATGATGCATGCAATTTTACGGATTAATGTGAAGATTTACTCATTATAAAAGTATGAATTATATTAAAGATTTAAAAAAAGAATTATATTTTTATCAAATCATGTAAATGCAGGTTTCACTATATGTCATTTCTAAAAAATAGTTTTTAAAAAAACATAAAAATAATATTTCTTAAAAAATAAATTATACTGAACAAGCATCAGTTCTACGCAAGTTTAAAAATCAGTTCGAAGTTGTCAATTGATGAGTTCTAGTGATGAGAAGCACTTACTTTTCTAAAAGTCAATAATAATAATAATAATAATAATAATAATAATAATAATAATAATAATAATAATAATAATAATAATCTAATAAAAAAGATCTAAATAGCAACTAACAGCAAGTAACATATTTGTGATTTGTTACGCAACAGCAATAGCGCAGAAATCAGAATGACAAGGGATTCTTGATATGCTATCATGCTGCAGGAAGAAAGTAAATTCTTCATATAGAACATATCTACCAGTAGATATTTCTATCAAAGGGAGGGTATGTTCCAGGAAACATAAATTAGAACTAGGATGAGCCAAATACTGTTCATAATCATTCATAAAAGTGTGAACTTATATGCTTTACAGTTAAAAATTTATTCTTACACTTTTCAATAATAAAATATATATATATATATATATATATATATATATATATATATATCCCAATCATTTTCGATGGTCTAAAATTAATTTTACATAACTTTAAACTAAACACCATCAAACGTTTGTTTCAAATATTTAATGCAACCTTGTCTTCACTGAGCTAGTGGTAACTCGTAAATATTAAAACTATTACAAACCAAGAGAAATAAAATTAGAATTTTATGAAGATAAGGAGTACGAAAACCACGATAATATACCATATATTGACATATGACTAGATGGACGAAACTGATTGAAGAAAAAGCGACAAAAGTAGTAATAATTAACAGAAAAGATTTGGTGCGGTGTTATTTTTTCTCTCAAAAACGAAGGCAGAGAGAGTTCTTGTTTTTGAATTTTCGAAGGCAGGTAGTTGAGATGCAACTTTTAATAGAAATGGCCCCCTTAATATCTATATGGAGACCAGGGAATTCCAATAAACCATAAATTTGTCATACATGAAGGTAGGGTTGGTTGTAGGTACCACAAATTTTATGGTCCAATATAAAAGACATCGAGACAGCATGACTCAAGATCTCATTCCTAGACAGACCATTCAATCTGGGCCAAAAGGCCAATACCGCAATACATACTAGCTACTACTTAGTCTTCGGAGGATATTTTTTTTATGGTTAGATACACATATTTAGTTTGTAAAAATATTTTTTTTATTTTTATAAATAAAAAATTATTTTATTTATTTTATAGAATGTTAACAATATAAAATAAAATAAAAATAAATAGTATTTTTATAAATAAATTAAAAATAAAAAACATTTTCGTAGTCCAAATATTTTCTAGGTACATGTTCGCATCAAATCCTAGATCAATTAAAAAAAATTCTTTCTTGCTATAAATTTGAAGATATTTCCAATGTGTCTGTCAGAAATTAGGATTGGGCAAATTTTCATGAACCATCAAAATTGTAAAAATCAAAGGCCCGAATTTAGTTATGAGTTGGATTGGGTTAATTTCGAATAAAGCGAATGGAAAAAAAAGGTAAAGTTGGATTGTGTTGGGTAGGAATGGTGGATGACCTATTACTTGAACCAATTCGACAATATTACATATGGTTATTATTATTGTACGGTGAATCTGTTGGGTCTATCCTAATTGAGGGAGCAATTTCAAATCCTAGTTTTTACTCTCTAATTTACTTCTATTCCAACTTTACTGATCTTCTCTCATCTCTTGAGACCAACACCAACTTTGCTCTCCTATATCCTCTCCATTTTTCCTCATTGGAGACTATCCTTATTGCTCTCCCTTATCTTTTTCCCACCATGTTGTGTTCTCATCGCTCTCCTTTCCCCACACAAGATCTCTAGAATTCTAGATCAAGACTCATCTTTCTCTCCGCGTTGATATTTTCATCCTCAAGATTATCTTTCATCTTTGATGACAACCACTGCATTCACGACTCAAACCCTAAGAAGCACTCAATACCTCTTATGCACCTACGACCACAAATCACTTTCTTATGGGAATGAATTATTTTTTAGGCTGCTAACATTTTCTTATTTTCCAAATTGTAACAGCCGTACCATTTTATCCGTCATCCGCTATCCGACTAACTTAACATTAAAATCCGACGATTATAAATCTAAAATTGATAGATTCGATTATCCTCAATTTTGGATTAGCTTACCCTGAACCGCACCTACCCGAAAGGACATATGATTGGGAATGTGCATGTGTAAAATCAGTGTTGAATTGATCTCTAACGCCTACACATAATCTCAGTACGAAAATAGTACCTTTGTATAAATTCCCTCTAGCGGTTATAACATGTCTTATTTTAAAACAGAATAAAAAACATGTCTTATAGCTTATAGAAAGGAAGTGTCAAGGCCCGAACTATCGAGTATATCTTTCTAATAAAGTGAAACGAACATGTCGGCTAAAGCATTTTATTTAAATACAATAATATAAGTGTTTTTTCATAGTATTCTCAAATCAAAATTTAAATTTTACTTTAGTAATTAATATTATTTTTTAATTCATATTTTTATAAAATTGATTACTACATTAAAATTTTAATTTAATTTAAAAATAATATAAAAATTATTTATAATATTACATCTAAATTTTATTCTTTTAAAATTGTGGATAGGGATAGTATAAGGCACTTTAACAAGCTTAACATCAGAAGCAAAAGCAGAGACTTAGTCGTAGAAGGACATCTCACGATGGAAAAATCATTCTAATATTTTATTTTTTATATGAACAATGTTGATAACATGCTTTAAATATATTTTTATAATCAATTTATTTTTTTAAAAATGAACGACTTAATATCATGAATTAAATTTTTTTAAATAAATACTTTATTTTTTAAAAAAAAACTAATCAATTGTAAATGTGGCAGAAAATGGGTTAAAAGAATAACCTGTTAACATAGTCTTTAGATATTGACCGAATCACGTGTACATCTCAACGGTTTTCTTAAGAGGGTGTTAGGAATTGAGCTCCCTCGGTCAATGAATGAGAAAGAATGAGCTGACCGAAGAGGGATGCGACTGCTTCCTGGGGAAAAGTTGACGTCATTAAGAACAGCATGCCGAGAATAATTAATAGTGGAAGCCTCCAAGACAAAATGACTATTTTTAGCACGAACATGAGATATTCATATATTCCAAAATGGAATATTAAACAGTAAAGATGAGATAGAAAAATAAAAAAAAAATAAAGATAAAGTGTAATATATAATAATATGATAAAAAAATATAAATATTGTATATTAAAATGTAAATTCTGTTGGGAGGTATGACTATAAAAGAAAAATTACCACAAGAATCGAACAGCGAAAATTACGAAATATGGCCAAGAAAGAGAAAGTTCTTCCTTTATACTATAACTTCATTTCTGTTGAGTGTGATGCAAGTGGCCATCCAGTTACTTGCACTGTTGTATTGATAAGATTGTTTTAATCGATCGAATCAGAAATATTAAGAAAAAAAAGTTGTTAAAATTAATTAATATATTAATTTTTAAAAATTATATTATAATATTTTAAATTCATTTAGATTCTATCGTTATATTAACCATAGAAAAAAAATAAAAAGATTAATATTCCTAAATATGAAAAAATAAATACTTTAAAAAATATAAAAAAATCTTAAAGATTATAAAATATTTTTAAAGAAATTTTAAAGAAAGTATAATAAAGGCTTATTTATTTTTAAATTACAAAATCAATTCTCTTATTTTTTTTTAATAAAAATATAAGATCTAACAAAAAATATATCGTTCAAATTAATTTACATACATAATTTAATCATATACAATAATTTAAAATTAATTTAATCAAAATTAAATTTATCCAACTTTAATAAACTTTTTTTTAAGGGAATATAAATTCTGGTTACAAATGAAGTAGGGGAGGAAATATAAATTCTGGTTACAAATGAGGTAGGGGAGAAACCATAAAGAAAAAGAATGGATGTATCTTGTTCAAAGTAAATTTTAAAAATATGTATAGTTTTTTGAGTTAGAGATTTTTATTTTATATACTAAGAAGGATTAGATTTTTTCTTAAATAGTAGGAATGAATGATGTTAAAATGTTTAAAAATAGTTAAAGTTTCAATTATAGGAAAAGACAATCTTACTAAAGAGTTTAATGTTTATATAATAGTCACAAAAGGTTTGAGCAAAATAATAAAAAAGACAAAAGAGATTAATTTTTTTTCAAAGTTTTAATTTAGGACATATCACTCATTTATAGTATGTGGATAACATCTTGCTGATAGATTAGACGGCAATATCAAATGTGGAGACGATAAAAGTCATTTTACAACTTTTTGAGCTTACCTCCAAACTAAAAGTAAATTTATTAAAATTAATATTTTAAAATAATAGTTTCATAATATCTTTTTGTTTCTCAATTGTCATGTGGATCACATTCCTTTAGATATTTTGGGACTCTTTCTAATGCAAATTCTAATAAAAGAGGTATATGGCCATCGTGATTGATAAGATTAAGGAAAAATTGTTAGTATAAAAGAGAAAGATTCTATCTTTTCGTGATAGAATTATTACACTTGAATCTATGTTTAAAAGGTTTTCTTGGAATGATTAATGAGCAAAAGAAAAATATATTGGATGGCTTGAAAGGTGATTTATAAAAAGAAAGATGTAGAAAGTTGGGAATGAAAGACTTGAGATTTTTAAATTTAACTTTATTAAAAAAGTGAAGGTAAAGATTTAAGTAAGATAATAGCTTGTGGTGTTCAGTACTAAAAGTAAAATATAAAACTAGAAATATCATGTAAAATGAAAGATGTAGGTATGCATCATCATGATGAAGTGATCTTGTAGATATTTGAAGGAAAAATTTTAAATGGAGTATTGAATAAGATAAAATATGCATAAAAAATAGGAAGAATGGAGATCACACCTTTTAAAATGATGTGTGAATATTTACATAAGATACATTAATTGTGTAATATTTCAAATTTTAAAAATGCATTGATTGTGGAAATATAAAATTTGGAGAGCTGCAAGTGAAAGTAAGATTAGAAAAAAAAAAATTGTTATGAAACAAACCCATTAAATACTTGCAAGATTTTTTCTCTTCTATCTAAATGCAGAAATATATATATATATATATATATATATATATATATATAAATCTAATTTATCGGTATTATATTATGTAAGTCATATAATTTTCTATTTTTTAATTATTTTTTAAATATTTATATTCTCACATACTTTAAGATGATATGAGATAAATGTAGTGAAGAGAAAATATAAAAAATATAAAAATAGGAATAGAAAGAGGTTAATTTAATTGCATTTTTTGTCCATTTAATTTAATATATGTACAATTTTTATTTTTTAAATTTATTTTTAAACAACTTTGATTTTCTAATTTTTAATTTTTTGCAAATTTAGTTTTCCATTAATTTTATTTTATTTAAAATTCTATAATTCTTATTTTTATTTAAAATATTTATAAATTAAATTGATTAACTTATATTTTACTTAAAATTTATCGATCAAAAATATTAAATTTCATAAAAATAAGAATATTAATTTTTCCTTCTCAAATCCAAATCTTAAATCTTATAAAAAAAGTTATAAACTTTTTAAATTCCTTACATCTAAACTTTTAAATTGATTTCAGTTTCTAATAATTTTTAAAAATTTTCAAAAATTGGATAAAAATAACATTTTAAATGTTTTTAATTGAAAGATAAAATAAACCAAAATTGTTCCAAAAAAAACTTTTTGAAAATTAAAATTGCTCGAAAAAATTTTAAAGCAAAAAAATTCACATAGATAAAGTAAAAGAACTAAAAAATCAATGTAATAAGAAAAGAAGTGATATAATGAAGTTTTCAATACGATGTGAGAAAATACTAATATATTTTTTAAAATTTAAAGTTGTCTTGTCCCCTCAACCTATTTGACAGTAAATATAATAATAAAATAATTTTCACATAATAATAATAATAATATGTGCTTATTTGAAGAAAGTTGTTGAAATATGTATTTTTATTATATTTAAAGTAAAGGGATATAAAAACGATATGATAAAGATAGTGTGTAAAAGTCATGTTTTTTTTAATCTCCTTTCGTAAGAAAGGTATGTATAGAGTAAAAGTCGGTGAAATAAAGTGTTAGAATGACATTATAATTAATAAGTTTAATTTTTAATCTCTCAAAAATTTACAATTTATTTATTGGATTGCTCATATTTAAATTAAAAAATAAATTTTTATGAAATATTTTGTATTCAATAATTTATTTATCAATCTTCCATTGAATTTGTATAAATATCATAAGTTTCTCATTTGATCCAAAATCAAAGATCGAATAAAAAATATAACATTTAAAGAAAAAATATTTTAACAAAAGCTCATTTAAAAAAAATACAAAAGTTTTATGAGAAGAAATTATTAAAGACAAATAAATACGGTGACCATTTGATAAAAAAATATTTCATGAAAATCTCATTTAAAAAATAGAAAAGACCAAATAAAAATTAGCTATTCTTTTAAAGATAAAAACTACATTTATGCCTTATGGATATAATATTGGAAGAACTATATCTAGTACGAAATATGTAAAACGAATTCCTGTTTCTGATAATGGTTTCAGGCCTGCACGAAAATGATTAAGCTAAAATCCAAACACAATTACAGCATAAAATTTTGAAACCGTGGAATTATTTTTAAACTTTCCCGTAAGACTTTGAGCCTTAAACTAAGGGTTCACTTGGTTCTTAGTTGAAAAATTAAGAATCGTATTTTTAATTATATATATATATATATATATATATATATATATATATATTAACAAAATCTGTGGTAAAGATCAATTTTAATACATATTTCAATCATATTTAACGATTTAAAATTAATTTCTTTTAAATAAATTTTATTTTTCTTTAAAATAAACGAGACAAAAAAGTTTGTGAATAGAAAATTTTTTCTTTACAAAAGTATATTGAAATGTATATTTGAACAATAAAAAATACAAAAATTGCTTCCTCCATTTTCTTGTTTGACATTATACCAACTACTATTTTGTTTTATTTTGATTGTTATTTTACAGTATCAATAAATAATTTAATTTTTTCAATTCTACCCTTAACACACTAATTAATCTAAGTTTAAATAGAAATTAAATAATATAAAAAAGATAAAGAATATAATAGATATTAGTTAACAAGTTTTATAAAAAATAGAATTAATTATATTTTTAAAGAATTTTAAGAATCTTTTAGTTAGTTGTATGTTTGGATGATAGTTGAATTTTTTAAAATATTTCAACAAAATTTAAATTAAATAAATTGATCCAATTATACAAATAAATAAGTTTTTATAAGAACTTACATCTCTAGTGTACAATGTATATAATTAGTTGTTACACATTACTAACGCGGCCCTTTTCACGAGTCTATTGACTAAACCTTACCCTGTCCCTGCAACTCCTGGTCCAAGAGATACTACATTCATCAAATTCACTTTTCTTCTGACCCCAGTGGCAGCCAATTTGCTTGTGTCTCTGCTCTCAATACTGGCCTAAAAGATGCATTAGGTAATTGACTCTCGAGATTTTTATTCTCTACAGTAGTATGGTTTACCATCATGGCCCTATGTAAAAGTGAATATAAATGAAACGGAACAGTTTTCTCGCCACAGTGGTCAGTGGGTAAAGAACAAAAGGAAAAGACAGCAGGCTTAAATAACGAAACCAAACCCCCCCGGAACGCAAAATGAAACCGAATGAGTTTATGTTTATACCCAAAAATAACATCTATTTAATACTCTTATTTCTTTTATTTTTCTTTTTTACTGCTCATTTATATCTATGACTTCTTTCTTCTATTAATCTCTTTCGGTATATACACACTCAAATAATGTCTATCCAATATTTTTCAAATCTCGTTATATCTATATGACTTTTTTCTTCCTTAGTGTCTCTCAATAAGTAAACACTTAAAACGTGTATACTCAAAATTTTCAAACGAAACAGTCAATCTCTATTTGTCTCACATAATTAATTCAATAATATTTTTATGAACTGAAAAGTTTCTTCAAGATCTAATAATATTTAAATCTCAATATATTTTTCTTTTTATTACATCATATATTAAATTTAATTTTTTATAACTCTCATTAAAGACTCGGCTATAAGAAAAGATAGATATTAAATAAAATAAAAATTTATTTAATAATTTATATATATAAAATATTTATATTTATTTAATGTTTTTTATCTTTTTAAATTTTTTATCATATCATATTATTTAATATATTTATTATCTCTTTTTTCCCCTCCTGTATCCCTCTGTCCACATTCCATGGGAGTCAACCTTCGTAAAAGAACGAGAGTGTCGAACAAAATAAAAGCTTAATATTAGGAAGGAGGAATTTAAAAAAGCAGAGGCCCTAAAAAGCTGGAGTTCAATACATAAACTGCAGAATTAATCCATACATCAGCAACAAGCACATGGATAACACTTGAATAAGGAGGACCATTTACACCGGCATTTTCTCCTATAGTTTGGGTTCTAAGCTAAGCAGCCGCTGGCATAATCTTCTTAATTGTACTGCTAAGATTTTGTGCATGACTAATCTCAACCTAGCCGTGATCACCGGACTGGTTGAATTCTTATTTTAGTAGTTACTAAATATTAGCCCATAAAGACAAGGTTGAAACTGAACTTCGTACTAAGCTACTAATAATTAGTATTTTCTACAAAAGCATTCCTATTACCACATGCAATAGATGGGCAGACTCTGCATGATCACATGGAATTTGACCGGGCACAGTGAAGAACCTTCAGACAAAAACGAGTCCTAACTAATCTATCTTTAAATGGAAAACGGTAGAAACCTCAAGTAGAACTCTTTCAGGGTCCATCATTCCTGGCATCCACAAACTCTACCACATGGGTGCCTGAGTGAGTCACATGTGCTGCTTGATCCACAGAGAAACGAGTCATCTTTAACTTAAAAGCCTACCTTTAGAAGCCATGGCCCCGATTCATTTCTACCGCTTCTTTTGCTCATGATGATAACCTAACAATATGACGTTCTCTTTCCAAGTTCCCATTCCATCCTCCACACAGCCACGAACTACGAGCCAAAAGCACTTTTGAGACAAGTTTCACAGACTAAATTGCAAGGTCGCAAAGGGCATTTCAAGAAAAGAGTGAGAGAATTTTTGTAGAGAGATGCGCTGAGTCCACAGAAACAAACTAACAAACACCATAGGGGACCACAAACACGCAAACGTTCGTCATTTCTGGTATTCTTCCAATATTTACCGAAATATATGCCAGGCGATTGGAGAAGCTCGTGTAATTTTGAAGCATTTTGACAGTAGGTGAGTTCTCTGGTTCTCGAATTTTCCTCCATCGCTTCATAAAGGCTTGGATAACGCGTCGAGTTTCTAACGGGAGAATTCACACTTCTATTTGGATATGCAATACTGATGCAGGGGATAAGTTAAATTCCCAAATATATATAGTTATTAATTACAAAAACCATATCAATGAAGATACTGAACCCGGACTAACGTAGAATTCGGCACGCACGAAAATCGCTTGTCACTCAACCAAGAACTTCAATCAGATTGAAGTTCGCATGCAAAAAAGAAAAAACAGAGATAGCAATGATATTTTTTCGTTTTCTGGGTATTGTTTTCGGTTTCTCTCAAAATTTCTCCGCAACAAAATAGACACAGTTCTCATTCATAATTCATTCAAGCCACGGAGAAAACCAAAACACGATCACGATTGGAATTTAGATAAAAAGAAAAAACGCAACAATCAAGCGTTTAACCAGATCTAACGACAAAGAAAAATAGAGTGTATGCGAGAAATCGAAATCTGACCTGAATGACGTTAATTTTAGAAATTGTGAATGCTTCTTTTTCGTTGGTTCTGCAACTGTTAGAGAGAGAAAGAGAAGAGCGAGAGAGAGAGAGAGAGAGAGAGAGAGAGAGAGAGAGGATTGTGGTGGTTTTGAAAGAGGAATAGAGAAACGAAGTGGTTTATATAGGAAAGGAATGAGAGAGAAAGAAATAGAGGTCGCATTTGGCAGACATGGTATCGTCACAAACGCATTCCTTTTGGCGGGGCACAGACGAGTGGGGGGCGAAGAGAGTAGAGTTGCCCTGCTTTGCTCCGGCCCAATCACTTGGAGGGAATTTGTTCTACTTTTTATTATTTTTTAAAAAGTTTAAATTTCCTTTTTCTTATTAATAATTAATAATAATAATTATTATTATTTAACACAAACCCACGGTTGTGACTTGTGGTTTCAAAAGCACCTTTTCCCACTCGGCTTATTCCCTCCTCTCTAGTTCCTTGACTGCTAGTTTAGAGGTAAAAGACTTGGGAAAAAAATATTGGAACTCATCCTATGGAAATTCCTAAGGGGGAGCTATATACAATTTGTTTACAAAATATTCTTTTGCTTTACAACTTCAGCATCTTTTTTGGGGTGCCCTGGGGATGCCTCGTAGCCTCGTAGGGCTTTGCTCAAGTTGGAACAATTAATCTTGAGTTCTGTGTGTTTTTTTTATAAAGATTCCACTCACTAGAGCCGAGAGATATTAGTAAACACCACTTTTGTGGATCTATATATATATATATATAGAGAGAGAGAGAGAGAGAATAAAAATCGATGTTATAACTTATAAATAAAGTTGGCTTTTAATTATCGTTTCATTTTCTATAATAATCTATTATCTTTCCTTTAGTTAAGATGTATTGCTTAAAAAAAAAACTATAAAAAGACATATAATAGAAAATGTTGAAAAATATCAACTGAAGAAAATGATATATCGTTTTGAAGTTTGTGTAATATAACTAAGCAGGAGGTAATCGTTTTAGAATATAGGCAAGTATCTCTTGTGTAATGAATTATATTTCTTTTGCTACTTTATATAACAAATAACTTTCAATGTTTTTTATTCTGAATATAAATAACATCATCTTATTCTTTTAGTATGTTAATTATTAAATTTTTTTATATTTTCACTTCATTATAAGATTTATGTTAAGAAAATATTTATTTATTTTCATTTTATTAATTTGAATATTTAATATTATAGATTTTTTAAATAAAATTTAAATTTATAACATATTAATTTTTTCAGTTATTATCTATTAATCTTAATAAATTATTTATTTTTCTTATAAAAATATTTAGAGAGAATATTTGATAAACAATTAAGGCAGTTGGTCCAACTAATGAACAGCCTGTTTGGGTTACACACCTACCGAATTTTTTAAAATGGAAAAAATTAATTCTAGATAAAAGGAGTTGTGAAAATTAAACAGACATGCTAGAAATCTTTCATAAAAAGTGATAAATAATTATTCAAATTTTCGAAATTAAATTTAGTATTTGATTGTATCACAAATACAAATATGTTTTGTGATATTTGGTTAGCTGTTTGGCTATTTGACTGTCCCAAAATAAATAAATAAATATATAATTTTATTTTTATTTTTTTAAATTACTTACTTTATAGATCGATTGTAATAGTAATTAATGTATTTTTATATTGATGTTTTGAAATATTTTCTATTGACTTTTTTTTCAACTGAAATTTTTTTATTTCGGTTAAAGAAAAAATAATATAAAAAATTTTAGCTTCTATATTAGTGTTGAAAAATTAAGATAAAAAATTCAATTTTAGATCTCTTTATTTGTACATCCCATGAAGAATAAATGTAAAAAAGTTGACATAAAAATATTTTTTCATTAATGATATAAAGAAAATTCATATAAACAAAATAAAAATACTTATAAAAAAGGAAAATACATATTATATAAGTTTTTTATGTAGATCTCATTTATGAATTTTCCACTCTAAAGTGATCTTAGAATTTAATTTGATTTAATTTATTTAAAATTATTTAATTTATTAGTTTTTTAAAAAGAATAAAGAAATAAATAATCATTCTCCTTACAGTAAATTGTTTCGAACATGCTATAAGTTGAAGATTAAATAAAATATTTCAATTTAAATATAATTTTCATATCCTAAGAATACTATGAATGTATTATTTCCCATGTTATGTTCTATGTCGTGTTTTTCATTTTTTGGAATAAGATTTTTTTAACATCTCGTCATTACCCATTTCTACCATTGGTTTAATATTTTTTTATTCAATAAAAATAATAAATTTAAATCTTCAATTTCATATAAATTATTTTAATTTGTCATTATTAAATTAATTGTAATGGTTTACCGTTGCTTTAATATGCATTACAATCCATTTCAGCCATTTTTAACAAAATTGACATTTTAATTTTATTTATTTTGTTGTTGTTATTTTATAAAATTAATGAATGGTTGATTTTTTTTTTTGTTTAGTTTTATTCTTAATAGTTTGTCTATATTTATTGAATAATATATTAAATAGTTAATGAAATAAAGGATGTAATACAAATTATATGATGATTTTTTGTAGCATTTGATAATCGAACAGAATTGAAGGTAGTAAAATAAAGAAAAATATTAAAAATAAAATATCTCGTATATTATATATACTTAATAATTACATGATAAAATAATATTTATTATATATTTAATTTTTTATTTGATACTTACTAAACAAAACAAAATACTATGTTTAATTCCGCGTATATACACGCACGCGTACCTATACATATATAGAGATGCATATATAAATATGGATAATCATCCATATTTAATGTCTAACCATATTTCAAAGAAAATTACTTATTTAGAAAGGTAAAAAATATAAGCAAAAAGGAAAATACATTTTAAATATGTTTAAAAATATATTTTAATTATTTGAAATTAAAATTATTATTTGAAAATTTTATTAGGATATTTTAGTTTTATTTAAAATATATATAAACATCACTAGACTTTTTAAGATAGTATTAGTATTTTTTGAAATGTTATTTTAAGTAGTTTTTAAATTCTTTAGATTCTAACTAAAACATTATTTTATTTTTATTTTAATATACTTTTGTAATTTAATTTCTTGTTTACCTATTTCTTTTTTATAAATTTACTATTATATGATTTTTTTCACAACAATTTATTAATTTTATTATATTCCTTTTTATATTATTATAAATATTAATTTTAAATTTTCAAATAAAATATTAAAATTTTTCATAAAAACTTAAAATTATAAAAGAATAATTTTTAAAATTTACTTATGTAAAAAGAGAAAAATTAAATATTTTTATTTAAAAAATATAATGTATATAATTAAATTTTATTTTTTATTTAAAAAATATCATACTTATTAAATTTTAATTTATTAATTAATTATAAATTTATTTATTGTTTTATATCTATGGATTAGCTCAACAATTAATTTCATTACTAATTTTTCTATCTACATTCTATCGCAACAATTGTTAATTTTGTTAAACACCATAATATATAAAATTCATTTACCAGCTCTGTACTCTTAGTCTTTAGTTTTTTTTAAATGAAAATATAATAAAATTTAAACTAAAAAATTTATATAAATTATCATAATCTTTTATCATTAGATTAATTATAATAATTTTTTAACTTTTTTTTAAATTAAAAACACTAAGATTATTATTAAGAATTAAAAACACAACAATAGTGTATAGTTTGAAAGAATACTCCATACGTTGTTCGGAAATATTATATATATATATATATATATATATATATATATATATATATATATATATATATATATATATATTCATGTGAAACAAACTTATGATTATGATTATTTTTGTCTCTATAATATAAGTATAGGGGATGAAATGAATCCGAGAAGAGAATGTCTTACAATGTTACTGTAAGGTACCACACTTAAAACTAGAGTTTTAACTCATCATTACTTAAAAGAACTTCAAAGAATCAGTGCAAACGTTAATCGTCACAAAATCCCAACCACGAATCAGGAAGAGCCTCCCCTCCATCTAAGAGCAAAACATTTAGCAAGCAAAGCTTCCATCATGAAATTTTGGTAAAAGTTAACAGCAAAGTAGCACCTCACAGGAGTCAAATACTATTGTACCAAAGCCGGTACCCTTGTCTCCAGCATCAATAGGTAAAGTGATATCACTACATTGGTCTAAAGTTTGGTGATTTTCCTAAGCTAACTTTCACTAATTTCATAGGTTGAAAATAAGAGAAATAATTCATTTTAATAGTTTCTTTCAACCTTTTTTTTCTTCCAATCTCTTATTTTTACCTTTTTATCTATCCAAAATGGAGTGCTAGAGTATTAAACCTGTTTCGGTAATGTCTTATTATTACACATTAATTTTGTGGTATTGATTTAACAACAGTTGTATAAGTCAATTTTTTATTTATATATTAATAATGCAAAGTAATTACAGTATTATTTAATTATAAATTATTATATAATAAAATTATTAATTTTTATAATAATTATTTTAAATTTTATATTTATTATAATTTTTAATTTATTAATATTATCAAATTTATTATATGAATAATTAAGACTGAAAACGAAGTAAATCATCTGTAAAAATTTACAGATTTAAGTGTTTTAGTTTCATCTATTTAAATAATTAGATATATTCAAAAAATTTATTTAATTTATTTAAGGGTAAGAGTCTATTTATATATAGAAATTTTTATAAATTTATAATTAATTTTAACATATTATATTTATATATTATTATATAAATATTTATATAATATATATATATTATATTTATGTTAATATATTAAATTTATAAAAAAAAATAATCACTTATATACATAAGATTTTATCAATTTTTTTATATTTTAATCTATTTCTATCTTTATTAATAATATATTAAAATTAAATTATTTACTTAAAATATTATTTTTAGTTCAAATGCGTTATGTTGATATAGATTATATAAAATCAACGACAACAGATAACATAAAATATAATACTATTAAATCGTTATTTGAATTAATTAATTAAAGTGAAAAAAATACACTGTTTATGAGATATCATAAATTTAAAATCTATAATCCATGATCTGTCAAATTGAAAACTTCAAAACCTATCAAATCATGATTACAATTTTCACACAATTTACAAATTTATATGCATACCTCTCAAGGCCAGGTATATGACAAAATATTTGCAATATCCCGATTTTTGCCTACTCATAATTAATAATTTAAAATTAGTAACAACCGTTTTTTTTGGGTGTCATGAGAAGCCGAAAGAGTTTGAAGAGTTCTTGTTGTTATTCCTAAATATTATTACAATAAAAAGGAGTGGGCTTGAAAATACATAAAAAGTAGGTATAGTATGTTAAGTATTTTTAGTATTATTTTTAATTAGAAAAACAGAATTTCATATTATACCCAGTACAACAATAATTCGCATTAAAATTTAGTTTTGAGTTATAAAATAAAATTTTGAGATTTAAAATAATACCAAAAGTAACTAAAGTGTTATTTCTATTTTTTTTAGAAAATTTTTATTAATATATATATGTTAAAATAGAAATGTTAACACTTGTTTTAAGAATCGTTAAATAGAAGTTTTAATCTATGTTATTTGGTGAGATTTATATAATTTTTTTTCAATATATAAGTGTATGAAAAAAAATATTATAAAATTTTTTAGCTGTGACTTTAGCTTTCTAAATTGAAATTAAGAAAACTATATCAAAGCATGAAATGAAGTGGTTTAAACAACCACTCTTAAGCTTATAAATATATGAGTATCCTTATTAATTTTAATGAAAATAATTAGCCATGTATGGTTCTCGTCTTGAATGCTTAACAATTTCTATATACTTTCAAAATATTTAACAAAACTCTTAGCATGGGTTTGGATAGAAGAATTTAAAATGATTAAATTCTGTATCTTTAAATGATAAAATAATAATTTAAAAATAATAATTTTTTTATCTAAATAGTTTTTTTTATCAAATAGGAATATTTTTAAATAACTTTTATTTGGAAATAATTTTTAAAATCATCTATTTTATTATTTATAAATATTTTCATTTTTTATTTTTTTAAATAATTGCTCATTTTTTATTCAAAATTTTTAAAAATTTTAAAATTTTCTATCCAAACATATAGTTAAGGTTGTTCGATCGTAATGAAAATATTTAAATATCCTTTTCAAATTCATAAACAACATAGAGGTCAATATTTAAATATTAAATTAAAAATAAGTTATTATGTTAATGTTTTTAAAATTAGATTGATAATTAAACTGATGAAAATATTAGTTTAGAATTCAATATTTTAATTGTGGCAGAATTAAAATTAAATTATAGATAATTAAATATATATTTTTAATATTATATAATAAATTAATGTAAAATTATTAAAAAAATTAAGTTAAATAAAAATTAATATAAAATGACATTATACATTTTATAAAATAAATAAGTTTATAATAAATATTTAAATAATAGCAATCATTTATATATCTTATATATAGATTTTTATTTATTTTTAAAAATATATTTTAATTAAAATTTTAAAAAGCAAAAAATCGAGAGGACTTGTTACTTAGCTCTGATTAATTTTCTCCATTTCCTAACTAATTTTTTTCTCCATTATTTTTCTGTATTATCCAAACTGATAACTTGATAATTTTCGATCGAACCAACCAATTTCACCCAATTTTTAAAACCATGGTTACTAATAACGAAAAATTGGAACAGTGGCAAAATTTCGTTGGATAATCAGAATATATTGACTACATTCTCATGGTCACGGATAAAAAATGATCAATATTTTCCTTGATGGTACATAATATCAACAATACAACAACTTAATTAATGGCCTCAATAATATTGACTAAATCGCGAGAAGCATTAGAGTAATTTCATATATAGATAAAAAAAATTATCGGTAAATTATCAATGATTAAGTCAATGGTAATTGTTAAAAGTACTTCTAAATTTATTCATTACACATGTATTTTTTAATGTAAATAAAATATATAATAATTAAAAATAACAAATAATTTATAATTATTACTAAATAATTTATTTATTTTAAATATAAATAAAATATTATTTTCAAAATTATTAAAATAAATTATTTTACTCGAGATATATCATCTTTACTAATATGAATCTTTACTAATACGATGTGTTAAATTTTAAAATTCAATTTAAGATTAATTAAGCTTATAATAATTTTAAATTTTAGTTTTTATAAAGAAGTATTTTTAGTTTGACTTTTTAAAATTTAAATAAGATAAAATTAAAAATAAATTTAAATAGTAATATTTAAAATAAATACAATTATAAATAAAAATAATATTTAATATAGAAGAAATTATGTTACTTAATGATAAAAATAAATCCTTTAAATATTATTTTTAAAAAATAAAAACTCAAAGTTATAATATAAAAAAAATTAAATCACTTTACCATCAATAATTTAAAGGGGTATTATTAACTATAGTTTCTTTAATATTTTATTTTATATTACATTTATATTTTTTAAATTTAATTGCGTATGTTAAAAATTAAAATGAACAAATATAATTTTATGAAAGTGTAACTAACTACTATCATTTTTAACAATTTAAAAATATTTGAAACCATATTAATTAAAATATATACACAAAATAAAATTTTAAAATAAAAAATATGATAAAAATATATTTGATTATGCATTTCAATTTGATTAAAGATAAAATAATTAGTTAAAAAAATTAAACTTATTTGAACTTTGTTTACATGATAGTTTTTTTTCAAAATCATTTCTCTATTTTTATTTTTAATATATTTTTATAATCTTCCATTTATTTTGAAATATTATTTTTTATTTAACTATTACATTATTTAATTTAATTAATGAGTATTTTATTTAAATTATTTATAATAAAAAATTTAATCTTTGTTGATAAAATTATAAATTATAAAGATAAAATAATTTATTTATTAAAATATTATTTCTATAAAAAAATATTTTTAATTTCAAAAAAATATTTTTTATTTAACAATATATATTTTTAAAACAATACACATTATAAATAATAAAATAAATAAATAAAATCATCATACTCTCCTTTTTATAATATAACATCATCAAATTAAATAACAATAAATTTATTTATATTATCTTATTTTTATTTAATATAAATATATAAATAAAAATAAATTAAAAATTAAAAATTAAAAATTATAATATTTAAATTATAGTTTAATAATTATTTCTATCAGTTAATTTAACTATTAATTATTTTTAATTTAGTCAACAAATTTTTTAATTTTCAACTTTTTTTTAATCTAACCTTTTAATTTTTAGTTAGTTTATGTAATAATTTGACCAAATCCATCCAAATTTACCTAGTCGTGGTAAAAGATAAGTAGTCATCAGCTGATGGGAGATGGAATTGAGATAATAACCCATGCTTCACATTAGTTAGAGGTGGGAGCTAGTTTTGCATTTATCGCAATATCTATGTTTGCGATTGGTTAAATATGAGGACTCGAGGTTGCAGACTCATCCATGCTATTTACAACAAAGAGAAATGCTAACAATTATTTTTAAACATACTTTTAATATATTTTTTAATTATAAAATAACTGTTATATATACTAAAAATATATTACATATATTTTCATTCTATTTATAACCATACAATTTTTTTAATTAATTATTTTTAAAAATAAAAAATTATCAATTGTTACATTTAAAATATAGATAGATGTAAGATAAATTTGATATGTAAGTTAATCATTATTTTTTTAATTAATTATTTTTAAAAAATTAAAATTACTTGTATAATAAATTAATTATTTTTTATAATCAAACTAATCATAAAAAATGTATTAAAAAAGTAAGGTATTACTACTTTTCATAATTACATTGCTTTCATCAAGTTTTTAAAATTTACTTTTCATCTTATAGTTGCCCACAATTTACTTTATTTGTTCAACTTTCCAAAGATTATGGTTTGAACAACAAAAATTAACTAACCCATAATATTATTGTGAACAAGTAGAGGATAAATAGTTTAAAACATGCAGGAATTATTTGTAAGTAGTGTAAGTACGTAATTAAGTTACTGCATTATTATAATATTATTTGTAATTACATTATTATATTCAATAATTAAAAAATGGATTAAGGGGTGTGGTAATCATGGAAAAATAGAATAGAACGGCAAAGAGAGCTTGAAAAAGAGAAAGAACAAGAAAAAAGAGATGAGGAAGAAAGAAATTATAACTAACTAATACAGGATTGGAAGCTGACATATCATAGTCTATTGAGAAGATTTTGAAAGGGATTCTATTAAACATCACCAGCCAAACGAAAGAGAGAACTTTGGGAGGTGCACATTCAGCAGAATACCAGCATGACATGTAAGATGGTTATAGGCTCATTCTACTTTCTAAGCGCAGCCATTATTTACATAAAAATATTTAGGTGTTATAGAAATAAAAGTAATAAATAAAAGTTATTAAATATTACTTTAATATAATAATAAAATAATTACATGATACTTAAATGTGTATCATCAATATTATTTATTATATTTTTTTCATATTTATTTTATATTTTTTATAGAATGTGAAAGAATCATTATCAAATAAAAAATTATCTTTATTTTGTATAAATAAAAAATTTTATATATTAAATTTTTGTATTTCATGAATGATAGAAAAAAAAATTATTTTGTTGGAGAACTCATTTTATACGGAAGCGATACATATAATGACACTTTAAAACTTAAGTCAGATTCAATCTTATTAGAATAGTATAATGAAATTGTGTTTATCTTTACATATGACATGAGCTTTTTATATAGAAAATAAAGATGCGTGTGTCACTGATACATGAAGGGGATGATCTTCTTAATCAATCCTATTTTTGTAGTATTATCTAACTGTTATAACCGTCGAATATTTTAGTGTCACTTATGATGGTGTTGGAGGTATATGCAACGCAATTTGATTTATTATAACGAGGGTACAAGAGTCCCTCTTTGTTGCCTAAGGGTTGCATATCAAACTTCAATTAAGAAGGCTCAACTGGCTTAATATTATACACCTCATGGATAGCTAGTTAATTCCTTACATGGTCGTTAAGGTGGCATCACAAGTGGCAGTAATTGGTTATCTGCGAGTGTATACCATTTTTACAAAAAAAAAAAAAAAAAGTAGAAAAAATATAAATGAGAATGAATTTATTGATTTTTCATAGATAATGTCAAAATGATCTAGTATCATTAGAGAGAATTCAACTTTCAAATTGTTGTGTTACACAAATGGTGGAAAGATGAAATTACTTTGAAATTACTTTGTCAAAGAACTTAAGTTATATGATGGTAGCATCAATAACAACATTACAACATTCAAATTAATCTCAATCTCAATTGAATAACAATATAAAATTATACATACATTTACTTATGACATGATCTCTTTACATAGAGAATGGAAGTGTAAGTGTCATTGTTAAATGAAAGAAATGACCGTCCTCAAATATTTCTATAATAAGATAGCCTAATTGTTATCATTATTGAATATACTACATGTATCTTGAATGTAATAATGTTGAAGGTATGCATCATGCAATTTGATTTATTATATTGAGAGTGCAAAAATTTCTCTTAATTATCCAAAGACTGCATATTAACTTCATCTTAAGAGATCCAATTAACTTAATAACATTTTTATAATTTTTTAACCAAATTTAAATTTCACCTATATTTTTACCTAAATCAAAATAATAGTACTTAATTCATCACCTTTATCAAACTTCCATTGCCAAATTTTTTTTTTCTATAAAATAATCTATATGAAGTGATGATATTTAATTTTCATGATATAACACACATAATTTATTTGATTAAAAATACTTAATTATTGTAAAAAGTAACAATAATTAATATAAATTATTGGATTTTTTAAAAATTTGTACCAAACGAAAATTTGAAAACTTAATTAGTGTCTAAACAAATTATTGCGATTCTTCGACCACTATTTGTTTTACATTCATTTTATATTCATTCCTTTTCTTTTTTTCTTTTTTTCTAATATAATATTATTAATTATATATTTTTTTTCAATTTTATTTCCTTTTTTTTCTACACCCATTTTATATTTATTTTCATGAAATGTGAGAGAAACATTATTGAAGAACTATTTGAAGGAAATTCAACTACCTAGTTTATAAACTAGAAATGAATAGGGAGAGAAAGAAATGATTATTTAGTTACATGCTAAAAAAACCGTAGGTGAAACAGAGTGAAGGACAAACGTAGTAACGTACACCGCATTACACTGAAAGGATCATACATGATATAATGAATGAGATGCGATATCTTCAAAAAGGTTCTAGACCCGCCAGCAAACAGAAGAAATCCTCTCTCTAGAAAAAAACACAAACAAAATTTTAACAAATTGTCCAAACAACTGTTGGAATCTTATTAACATGTTTGGATTATTATTTGCATATTATTATTTGAGTTAACTAAAACATAATTTACTTTAATTCAAGTTATATCCGTTTTAGAATAAAAAGTCACATTAATTGAACACAACTCTAGAAAAATTACACTACCATCTTATAAGATTTAACAAAATTTTATCTAATATTTTTTCTTTTTTTAAATATTTTAATTTCATAAAAAAATTGTATAATTAAAAAAACCATGTAGTATCGTATCTTTATATATATATATATTAAATTTTTTTATAAAATCAAAAATAAAAGAAAAAATATAGATAAAATTTCATTAAATTCTAAAAGATTTGACTATAATTTATCCTAATTTATCAATCTTATCTTCATAAATAAAAACTCAATCTACTATTAAAAATGTAAAACAATTAGTAAAAAATTGATTGAGCTTAATTAGAAATCTTAAATTTAAGTTTTGGATATAAAACGATAAAAAATTTTGAGAAAAAATTTTAGTGTGTATAATAGTTTTACCTAATGAAAATACTAACCAATGCTCTTATATTCCGGTATTATTTTTAATAAAATAATTTTATTTTTTAATTTTTTAACCATTATCAATAAAATACATATTTATCTAATTCAAACAATTATTTTTTGTTAAAAAATGCTTATAATTTAAAAATAAAAATTTAATCTAGATATTTTAATTAAATAAAAAAATTAAATAATATAAGTAACAATTTTGATTATAAATATAAAAATAGTGACATACATCTAAATAAAAAAAATATCATCCATACAAATATAAATAGATAAATTAAAGATAATTTTTACTCCACAATCTAACTGTTATTTTATATTTAGATGAGATATTTTAAATATTTACATATTTTTATTTTAAAAATATTTTATATAAATAAATAAATTTAAATTTTTTGTATTAAAATTATTTATTTAGATAATAAATTTTAAATTTATTAAATTTTAATTTATTTATTTAGATTAAATAATTTAATTTTTACTATATATAAAATATTATATTTAAATATTTATAAATTTTAAAATTTTAAAATAATTTAAATATATAAATATTTTTATTATCTAATATATTTAAATATAATAATAACTCAACAAATATACATAATAAAAAAGAAAAAAATATAATTATATTATTTAATATTAAAATATTATATTAAAAAATGAGATGAGATGAAAAGAAAAATATAAGAAAATTATAAAAAAATAATATAAAAGAGATAATAATATAAATAAGAAAAATAAAAATAAAGTAACATAAAAAAATTATTATGTATGAGAATGAATTGAAATTTTTTTTATTTAAAAAATTAAATTATTTTAATTTTTTTTATTAAAATATTATTTTAAAATTTATAAATATAAAATTATTTACAAAAAAATCTCAATAAAATACTTTAATTATTAAATTATTAATTTAAAAAATACATATTTTCATCTTAAAATATTTTATCGAAACACAAAATTAATGATAAATTAGATTTATATAAAATTTTGAATGGGAAGAGTATTTTTGCGTACAAAAAAAGATGAAAGATTGAGGAGGTAAACAGTAATGTTGACCTGATCCTGAAAAATTCTACAAGGGTTTGATGAGGACCCGTGGTGTAGCATTGAAGAGGTGAGGTGTATGGAATCCACTTCGATTTCCAGCAGGATCTTTTATGCGTTGATGTGAAAATGCTCCAACTTTTAAGCTTGTCTAGTTGTGTGTGGTGGAGTCAGCTTTTGTTGCAAAGCAATGGGATACGCCATATCGCTTGGATGTGATGGCCCCTCTTCTCTCCCCTTTACATCTCATTCCTTTCTAACTCTTTCTTCTCCCTCACGTGACCTCACCAGCCCCTCCACCTTTTCGTGTCTCCTACTTTGTCGTTCCCTATTCTCTCTCTATATATATTTCTTATAATTATATAATTTAAACTAACATCTTCTTTTAACTCAATTCACTGCCACTTCTTTTCTTTTCTTTTGAGTTTGACTATACTTTTACTTTCCTCCTTACTGCTCAATGTGTTTTCTTTTTTCAATACACTGCATGTTTCATTTTCAATTTTAATAAAAGTTCTCAAGCACATTTCAATATCTTATCTCTTTTATTTTTTTTTTCTAAAGCATAGTTTAAATTATTTCTACCAGCTAAACCTATCAATAGTATATAATGAAAAACTAATGAAAGATATAAATCATAAAATTAAAAAGAATAAAAGTGTATTCGAACTAAAATTTCTGAGCTAAAAGAGAATCATTTTATAATCATCATATGTTGTGCACTTCACAACTTTTCTATTAAATACAGAAAGATGAAGTAATTTTATTTTGCTTCGCTCTATTTGAAATGGACTTTGAGTCAAAAGCCAGAACATTTTGCACTATTTTTATTTGTGCTGGATTGGGAAGTTGGGAAGCACGTAGTTTGCGACTTTACATTTATTACTATCAAAACATATTTAACTATCCGCGTGGATAGTTTATTAGGGAAAGAATAAAAAATTGTCTTACTTTTTATATAAAAATAATGATTTTATTTCTGGTGTATGTAAAATTCATTCATGAAGTTGCAATGCTAGACAAATATTTTTAAAAGTACATTCATGATATGTAACAGTCAAAAATTAAAGTGAGGATGAGCTAGTTAATACACACAGAGGACGCAAAATCACGCTGATAAATTTATACTTATTTTTAATAATATTTTACAAGATGTTAGGCGATTTAGGTATTTTTAAATATATTTTTTAAAAAATATAATAATAGATTTTAACTTATATTTTAAATAGTATATTATATATATTAAAATAAAGTAGTATAATAAAATATTAATTATGTTAAGGATCGTCTTATTTTAATTTAATGTATAATATACTTTTTTTAATATATTAATTTAAAATTAATTTATACAATAAAAACTATTAATTTAATAGTAATATTAATAACATTTAAGTATTTAAAAAATTATTAAACAAAATAATTTTAATCTAAATTATGTTTTCTAATCACTCTATAAGAATGAAAAAATTGAAAAATCTCTTTAATATAAAAATTAATGTTACGCCCAATTTGGATACATCCCAAATGGAACTACACATTCTAAATAAATTAATGTTACACCCAATTTGGATACATCCCAAATGGTAACTACACATTCTAAATGAACACCATTAACAACATTCATTATGTCTATATGAATGCATTGCTAGGTGAATGTGTTAGATCTTCTTTTCACCATTTTCTCCAAAGATATATGAATCATATTATCAGTTTATCATTAAATGTAAAATAAGTATTAAAATAAAAACTAATAATAAATAATGAATTTTTTATGATAATTTTTAACCATTCAATCTATTTAGTCAAACGATAAATCTATTTTATAAATAAATTTAAAAGGTTAATTAAATTTAATCTCATACATTTTCATCCTATATTTTGTTAGAAATTATAATAAATAGTAATTTTATTATTAAAAATAAAATATCTTAGTGATAATTTCAAACAATATATAATGATGATTTTAATTTTTATCTGATCATTTTTTATTAAATTTATATTTATTATAAATTATTTATAAAAATATTTTAATAATAATTTAAATGATATAATCGTCATAATTTAATATATTTTATATTAATTTATACAACTGTTAAAAAATATTTATTAAATTTTATTTTATTTTATTTTGTATATAAATTATCGTATAGATTAGTTTAAATTTCCATCCTAATTTAATCAAAATCTTATTATTTAGCAGATATAGGAAGCACTTAAAGGGAAAGAATAGAATCAAAATGATAGAAATGGATGCTGAGAAGTAGCATGTACACACCCACTTCTTACACTTTGCATACCAAACATCAGTGAGAAGTTTTAAAACACTGATCCAGGAGCGTGTACATGACTAATTCACAGTGTAAACACACAAAACCTACGCTAAAGAGAATTTTGTTTTTGTATATCCATTTTGTACACACCATTTATTCTTTTGTGTTTGCATGACGAGGTTAAATTAAAAGGCTCCTGGACTGCGTCAATGTGTTCACACTCATATCTTGTTGTATATGACATGATTGGCGCCTATAAACAGATGTCTTAACCAAATTTTGGCACCTTTGTGTTTTATCTTTCTTTTGAATGGAAATCAATAGATACTTCAATTTCCCCCCTAATTTTGGGGATGAAACCTTGTAGAAACAATAGATTTCTTCTGACAAGTGCATGATGGCTTGGATTATTCTATTCGCTACTTTCTTTTCTTCATGATTTTAAGATTGTTCTCATTATTCGTGAAGTGTCCAGATTTAAAGTAAGCAACACGATGATTAAGTATCTAGGTTTAGAAGTTAATTATTGTGTAATCTTTTAAATTTTTAAACCTAATTGCATGTCTTGAACTCACGTAAAGAATTAGGAATTTTGATTGAGGATAGGTTTCAATTACCAAAAAATTAGAATTGAATTAATTTTTTTTTAATTTGATCACCAATAATCTAAATTGAGAGTGGAATTGGTTGCATGAGGAACGATTGAGATAAATTGGACTCTAACTACTTATAAGAAATGAATTTCACCTTGTTATTTGTTGAATATCTTACTTTGTGCATGAATTTTATTATAAATAACAAGTCATTTTAGTTACTTGTTTAGTTTAAATCTATCCATACTCTTCTAATTTTGTTAGTTTAAAAAGAAATTCAATTATGAATTTAGTCCTACAGTTATAATCTTTGTAAGAAACACTTAAGCAACTCTATATTACTTGTTGCAATTTAGTGCACTTGCTAATCACGAGTGATGGGAAAGTGGGAAAAAAATGACGTAAGTCAATCTTGCATTAGTCACACTAAAACTAAAATTTTAGTGAGTGTTTAGTATATTATGAGGTATCCAATTCTTTATGTGAAAGATATATATATTAATAGTCAAATTAGAAGCAAACCATCATTTCAGCCAAGGTTTCAATCTAATAACCTTTCTACTTTACACCCTTCATCGTTGTCAATCATTGTCATTTACTTCAATTGAACCTAACCATAAATATCTCACCACCAAAGTCTTTGCCACCATTCCCAACTACCACAAACCATGCCTTTGCCTTAACCCACTTTTTTGACAATCACTATTCCATTGTCAAACAAAGGACTACCTTGGCTTGTACCATGCCTTCAATCTCCAGGATTTTAAAATTTCAACAAATTTTCTCATTCATGGGATAGAACCATAATTTTAAAGTATTCCAAACACAGTTATCATTAGGTCATGGGACATTCAATCTTAACCTTAATTTTAATAACTAGTGTATCAATGGTAAGTATAGTGTGTTGTGCACTAGTACACATTTCTTTTTCAATCTTAACCATAACTCTCGCACTCACCAGAAAATGTTTATTATTCTTGATTTTGCCTATAATTTTTTTTTTTTTTAAGTACAATCACTAGTACAAAAATAGATTTCTATAACAGGATTTTACATCGGTTGTTTAGAAACCAATATAAAATAAAACGCGGTGGCATTTTTGTAAATAAATGTAAACTTTTTACATCGGTTCAGAAAAGAACCGAGGTAGAAAGTACTTTTTACATCGGTTACAAAACAACTGATGTAGAAAGTACTTTCTACATCGGTTCTCTTTTGAACGGATGTAGAAAGTGGATTTTTTTTCAAACTTTCTACATCGGTTACATAACAACCGATGTAAAAAGTACTTTCTACATCGGTTGTTTTGTAACCGAAGTAGAAAGTGGATTTTTTTTCAAACTTTCTACATCGGTTACAAAACAACCGATGTAGAAAGTACTTTCTACATCGGTTACATAACAACCGATGTAGAAAGTGGATTTTTTTTAAACTTTCTACATCGGTTACAGAACAACCGATGTAGAAAGTACTTTTTACATCGGTTCTAAGAAACAACCGATGTAGAATGTCTTCCCTTATCACTTATTTTTCGACGCTAGTCGTCTTTAACCTCATTCTCCAAAACCCTAGTTTCTCGTTTCGGCTTATTCTCTCTATTTTCGTTTACGTCTTAGCCATTGTCGTCGTCCCTGTTGTTCGTCGTTGCACTCCATTCTTACGTTCGTGGTTGTCGTTGTCGTTGCAACCATTTTCTCCGTTCGAAGTCGTCGTCGCGCACCCTAAGGTTTGAAGTCGTCTTTGTCGTTATTTATACATCTCATTCTGTTATTATAATTGAAACTTACATTCGTTTTGGTTGTATTGTATAATTTTCAAGCTTCTTATTTGGCTACCACTGTGTTGTGCTGTCGTTCGACTACCGTTGTACCTCCGTTAGGATACCGTTTGGTCACCGCTCAACCATTTTTTCTCTGTTTTCAACAGGTACATGGCTGGTTACGACATTTTTTTTTTCAACTTTCAACACGTGTTTGACGTAATTTTAAGTTATTTCCTTTGTAAATTAAAATTTGATAATAAATAATGATATATTTAGTTTAAATATATAGATTATGTGAATTCTGTATTATCTGTCTGGTGATTCTGTGAATAAATAATACGGTAGCATACCTAAACAAAACGAACATTTAAAAAAATTAACTTTCTACGTCGGTTAAGATTATAACCGATGTAAAAAGTACACTTATTACATCGGTTGGGCCTATAACCGATGTAAAAAGTACACTTTCTACATCGGTTATGGCCTTAACCGAGGTAGAAAGTATGACTTTCTACATCGGTTATAAGTCCAACCGATGTAGAAAATGTACTTTTTACATCGGTTCCAGAACCGATGTAAAAAATCTTATTTTCTATATCGCCCGCTTCAACACCGCTCAAATAACCGATGTAAAAAGTCCATAACAACCGATGTAAAAAGCTTATTTTCCACCCGTGAATATAGCTGACTTCCCTTTTAAAGGATCTTGAAGATCAAACGAATTATCCCATGATTTTCTACTCTAGAGTGTCGCTGCTTGTTGATAAGGATGTTAAGAACTCCTTGGTGGTCTAGAACTACTTTCCCCTTCAATATTCTTTTCCTACTGATCTTATGTTTCTTTGTCCAAATGGTGTTCATCATCTTCTCTATTGACAAAGACCTCCTTAGAGTTGGAGTTGAATGATCTTGCTCCTTCCTTATATTTTTAGTTATTACCATTTCCTTCAAAGACTTTTTCACCGTAAAAACTGTCTAGTTCTATTGAATTGGAGAATTTTCAACCATCTAATATTTCTCCTAAAAAAGTATAGTAATAAAACATGAAAATTAGGGATAAGAATAAATCAAAGCTTATCTTATCTAAAATTAATGGATGGCCAATTTCATAAGGCATAGGGGTGGAACAAGATTATAGGTATAGCTAGCCATGATCATGTCAAAATATTTGGAAAATATATATACTTTAAAGCTAAGATAAATATAGTTGGTTAGCCTGAAATCTTTTTATGGCTACCTTAAAATTTAGTTACTTGTTTTTTTAATGTTATGAAGAAACATTGACAGATTAAGAATACTTTTCTTTAATATTGTTATGCCTCTGTTGTTTTGAACTTTGACTACTCCAATAACTTAAGCACCCCTATTTACTTGACATAGGTATTTTTAAAAGTCTATCCTTATTTGAAAACCCATTTAAAAATTGTCTTCCCACAATTTGCTTGCAGACTTAGTTTTGTTTTAAAAAAATAATTTTAACCTAAAAAATTTTACAAACCAAAAAAATATGTATTTTCATTTTCAAATCTAATTTCAAGTTTTTAACCTATTTTGTCAGGTCTTCTTCTAAACTCAAAGGATGGATGGAAATAAAATATAAAAAATATGGATATTAATTTTTTATTTGATTAAAATTAAAAAATAACTTATTCTAATTTTTTAAAATTATTTATTTAATTTAAATTTCCATTTTTTCCTTCCACTTTACCAAAAGTTCTTCCACACAAATAATATCAACAAGATAAATAGGCAAGACAAAATTTTAAATTATTATAAAATAAACAAATATTAGGTTAACTAAAATTTAGGCTAGCTGAATAAATCAAGTAAATACATCAAATAAATGTAAATTTTATAAGGAAATAATAAAAAATATTAGGCTAGGTAGTTGGATTACAAAATAAAAAAATGAAAATTTTTTAAATCTAACATAAACTTGATAACAAGATTGTTCGACAATAATTTACCGCTTGTTTAAAGTCTAATTTGATTCGGCTCGTTTAATAAATAGATAGATTTAGATTTATTAAAAAGTTTTTTTTAGATAAACAAATCAAGTCTAAACTTATAAAAAAGTATATTTAACCTATTTAAGAACCTATTTATATTTATATATTATATTTATATAATATTTATTTTATATTTTATTTATATAATATATATATATATATTTGTTCTATTTAATAACCTTTTTATCTATAGATTTTAACTTTGCAAACTTTTTTAATTAATTATTTATATAGATTTTAAGTTTATTTATTAATTTTTTTAATGTAGGTATTTAACCAAACTTATAGATCTTGTAGACTTAGGATCATTCTTCAAAATTTTTAAACAGTTCAAATTTTAACACTCAAATCTAACTTCCATCCCTAACAGTAAATAGAAAACTTGAATTAATTAATTTTAATAAATTTGTTTTTTTCCATAGTTTATATTGATATTACAATTTGTAAATTGTTTAAATTATTGTTAACTGAAACTGTAATTACTTGCCTGGGATGTGAAATATATAGCAAAATTCTTTATGCAACAGTTTCATAATTTTTATTTTTATTTTATCGATACACTACAAGGTCGTATAGGACTCCAATAGGATACAAGGTGGCGTTAATTTATTTATTTTTACTAGTTGATATTAATAATTATAGACTATCATTTTATTTATATTATTTTTAAAAATGTAAAAATAGTGAAAATGATATTTTATTATTTTATTCTTGGTTCTTAATTTCCTATTATTGTTTTATATTTTTTTAAAAAGGTATATAATATATCTATAATTATTAATAAAATTATATTAATTAAAATTAAGCAAGTTCTTTGAAAAAATTGATTAAGAAATATTTAACATGTGTTTGGATGAATGTTTACAAATTTAAAAATTTAAATAAACTTAATTTTATTGAATTGGTTTTACTTATTATTGAAATTTAATATGATGCGTTTATGTTTTTTTAACCAAAAATTTAAATAAATTGGATCCGAGAGATCTACTGCATGTGTTTATGTTTGAATGTTTTTCTTTTTAAAATAAATTTGTAATAAAATTTTTAATTCAAGCTCGAATACAATTTTAAAAACAAAATCAATTTTAAACTAGAGTAACTGAATAAATCATGTTACAATGAAAAAGACGTAATTGTAGAGCAATTGAACACGGATCCAAACATACACTTAATATACTTTGAGATATGGTTCCACCTTTGGAAAATGGTATATAAAATAAATTTTTACACTTTTAGCAATAAATTACTTTTTATTGAATAGTCATCATCTTTTTTATTTCTCAACAAGGATTATAAATGCATCCACAGAAGTTGATTCAAGTAATATATGCTCGATTTTTTTAAAATAAGAATTTAAGTTTACATTTTATATGTGATTTTTTTTGGTTAAAAAATCTAGCTTCATTATGATATTGTGAATATTTTTTATTCAAATAACATTATTTTATATGAAGAATTACTATAATTTAGAAAAATTTAAATTATAAATAAATTATAAATTAAATATATTTTAATCTTTCAAATTTTCAAAATTTTAATTTCTTATTTTTAAAATGATTAATTTTGATTATTTATTTTTTTAAAAAAATTACTTTTAATTTTTTATTATTAACTATCAAATACCGGTATAAATCATGTGTTAAACATTAATTATTTTAAGAATTATAAAAGATTAATTTTAAAAATAAAATATTAAAATCAATTTTTTTTAAAAAAAACTAAAACTATATTTAACCCATTAATTTTGTTAGCATTTAGTATCCCTGAAAATAAAACTAGAGCACAGAGGAAACAGGCATGAATGATCGGCTACGACTCACTAAAAAATGTCTGACTAAATATTGAGTTAGTTGGCATAGGTGGTGGTAGTAATGTTGTGGACGGAAAGAGGAAGAAAAGGCAAGTTGAAATGAACCGTACCCAAAGGGAGAAGACAGTATGATGAGAGGCCTTGATTTGAGGAGCAGTGTAGATTATATTCCATATTCCATGCACGTATCATTTCAGCTTTGTTTCAGATTCTCTGACGTACTCAAGATTAGATACCATGCATTTGATGCAGACATTTTTACCAATAACCTTCCCTTCATTGCTAATCCAATTCATATTGCCCTTACCATGCCCAACAATCCACCTTCCATCCTAGTTTATCCTATATGCCTATATGTTTATTAGTATTACATTCATTCATTCATACATTGCTCAAATCTCACTAATCTATATTTTATCTCTAATTTTCTTAATTATTATTTTAAATGTATTTATTTAATATTTTTATAAAGTATTCAAATGATTATTAAGAAAATATTATATGAATATAAATTTATTTATTTTTATTTGAGACAAAGAGAATAAATTTAATTAGAATGTACTCAAAATGTAAAATAAATTATATTATCATCTAATCATAAAGTATTATATTATTAAAAATTATTATATTTTAATATATTTTTTTAAATATTACCAACATTTCATTTACAACTTTACATAATTGATGATGTAATTAATAATGATGATTCATTTACTATTATATATATATATATATAAAAGGTGTATATCTTTTAAATTTATTGTATATATATTAATTAAATTTATTATTAAATATTTTATTTAAATATATTGAAATTTTTATTTAGTTCCCACATTTATAAAAGTAGCAATTTTTATATTATTTTTTTATTTTATCTATTAAGTATTTTTTTATTCATTTAATTCCTCCTCTAGACAACATGATTTATTCCCACGGTTTCATATTCTTTAGGAACATAAACATGTCACGGAAAAATAATAAAGTTGAAAACAGAGGAATTTCACAGATAAGAAAAAAATTACTAACACTGGATTAAAAATTTTTTAAAAATTGGAGAAAAAATTAAAAATTGTAATATTTAAAAGAATAAAAAATATATTTAAGCCAATTTATTAATGTTAATTGTTTCTTTTGAACTTACAGCACTCCATAAAAAATTGTCACCGGACGTTACTAGTCAAATTATTTGTTTAATTAATGACATAAATCCCTGCGACATTGCATTATTGCATGCATCTCTAGAACTTGCACAATTGAAATTAAAAAATTATTTCAAATTAAAAAATAGATTTTTAATTATTTAAAAACATTAATCTAATCATTGTCAAACATTTGAGTGTTTTCCTGTTTTGAGGTTAAAAGCTTTGAATCATTAGTAGAAAAACTCTAAAACGAATTATCTATATCACAATTATGTTTTGAGGATATACTTTGTATTACACGCGTGCGATGTATTAGGTTATGAAAAGAAAGTATAATTAAACAAACTTTAAATATTTGGTTAATTAACTCTTCATTAACTAGTTTTACAATTGTTTGTAGGATTATAATGATGTAAAAAGTGTAGTGCATATTTAATAATTATTTTTTTAAAATGAACAATTATTTTTTTTAATCTTTTAAAATTAATCTGATAAAAATAAATAATTATTTTTGAAAATAAATTAAATCAATTACGAATTTAGTTGATTGAAATATAATTTTATAAGTGTTCAATGTAAAATGATATTTATTCATATTTTAAAAAAATATTAAATAATATAATTAAATTTTATTTTTATACATTAAATTTTTAAAATTTTAAAATTATTAAAATTGATTTAATGATGATGAAAAATAATAATTTAATATGAAGATTTAAATTTAATTTTTATTATTTTCTATATTATATTAAAAAAAATTCTTAAATTTGTGAGGAAGAAAACACTTCTCACCAAAGTTGGAATATAATTAAATCTTTGACCTTTCTAAGATAAGATAGGAAAAAAAATATAAAATAATAAAAAATAATAGAATTATTTTATAAAAATAATAAAATAAAAAATAAAAAATCTATATATATTATTTTAATTTATCATTATTACTAAACGTATTGTAGTAGTTTATAAATAAATGATTTGTTTGATTTTTTTATTTTTAAAAATATATTGTAAAATAATTTTAAAAAATTACTTTAAAAAAAATAGAAGTGGAAAAAAATAATATATGCAACAATATAAATGAAATAAAATAAATTTTAGAAATTTCAATCATTTAACAATTTTTTTAATCTTTTAAAGTTTTTTTATTTAAATTTTTTTAAAAAATTATTTTTAATTTTTAGTTTTAAATTTTAATTTTTAAAAAATTATAAAAATAAGTCATTCACTTTACTTTATCTCGTTCGCGTATGTTTATTAAAAAAATAACTATCAATTAAAAAGTAAAATAATAATTCCAACATAATATAAAATAATTTTAAAAAATAATAAAAAATTAAAATTAAATTATTATTATCATAGTTGTGATGATAACAATAATAATAACGATTGTTGTGATGATGGTGGATGATTAGAATAATGAATATAATGATAATGGTGGTGATAATTTGATAGTGATAGCATAACATCGATTTGATGATGATAAAATGATGGTGGTTGTTAAGATATTTATGATGATGAAGGTAATATGATAGTAATAACAACAATTTAGTAACCGGTGATGGTTATAATATAATTACATCATTTGTCTAATTACATCTTAAGAAATAAATTTTTAATTTAGAAAAAAATATTTTAAAATTATAAACAATTAATCAATTTTTTTTTATAAATTGAGTTAAAATTATTTTTAAAATATATTAAAAAATAATTTAAAAATTAAAAACAAAACATGCAAGTATCCTATATGAAAGTTGTGTTATATTATTTTTAGTTTTTAATTTTAAAATTTTTTAAAATTTTTTTTTTATTTTGAGTTTTAAATTTTACGTTTAAAAAAAGATGTTGTAAAATCAAGACTAACTCAATTCTACTTTTTCACTATGAATCAAAAATAGATAAATTAAAAATTAATAATTAAAATATAAGATAAAAATAATAAAAATTTTAAATTTTAAAATAAATTATTATCACTATTATAATAATAATAATAATGATGATGATAATTAAAATAATAGTTTGACATGGTTTGATGATGGTGTTTAGAAATAATAATGATAATGATAAAGATAAGAGATGATAATAAAATAATAATGATGATAATAATAATTTGAATAAAATTATAATTTATATATTTAAATAATTAAACTTAAATATAAAAATGATAAATTTTTAAAATTAAAATAACAATTTTTTTAATTTTACAAATTTAATTAAGATTATTTTAAAAATATATTAAACTCTAATATAATATATTTTTAATTAAATAGCTTTTACTTTTAAATTTACTTTTAAAATAAAAAATAAACTTACCTGAAAGAGTAAAAATAAGTTTAAAATCATCAAATAAGCATTAAAAAAAAATCACATTTCAATTGATTAAATATTTTTCTTCATCATACTTTACTATAATATGATCAAAATAGATCATGATTCATAAATCAACTCAATTCAATCACAATAAATTATTAAATAACAAATTAAATTAAAAAAATTACAAACATCTTATTTTTTTCTAACTTAACTCATATGTTAAGTTGAAATGATAGTTAATTAGATTATTTATATATCAATTTTTTTATTATTTTATATCTTTTAATTTTATTAAAAAATTATTTTTTATTAAGTAATAATAATAATTTTAACATCATATTATTTTTATAAAATACTTTTTTTATTTTTATATTATTTTTAGTAAAAAATAACTTGTTTTATGTATTTTTTTATAGAATGCAAAGGATATAAGAGTGAAGCAATAAATGTCATTAACTAATAATTTTATTAGAAATGTTTGCAAGATAAATTTTTAAATACATTTTTTAATATATTATTTATAATTGGTTAATTTTTAAATATTAAAACAATTTGTTAAAAATGATTAATTAATTAAAAAAATTTAATTTTTAAACAAATATAAATCATAAAAATATATAATTAAAAATATATGCTAGTATTTTTTTATAATATTTTTAATATTTTTTTAAATTATTATATTATATATATATATAATTTGTTGATATTATGTTAAATTTTAGCATTTACATCAATTTAATAATTTTATATAAAATGTAAAATTTTATCAATTTAACTATTAATTTAAAATTTATTATCAAATAGATCATATATATATATATATATAATTTTATATAAAAAAAAATTAATAGATACTTTGTCTCATAATTTTATTTTAATGGCTTATATATTATTTAAATATATATAAATATTAATAGTTGAATAATATATCTACATATTTTATAATTTTTTAAAATTTAATATACAAAATAATAAAAATATTATAACATAATTTAATAGTTAGATTAATAAATTTTATATTTTATATAAAATTATTAAATTAACATAAATACTAAAATATGAGATATATATATATATATATATATATATATATATATATATATATATATATATATATATATATATATATATATATATATATATATATATATATATATATATATATATATATATATATATATCGAGCGAGTGAGAGAGATTAGGTGTAAAGTGAAAATTTGGTAAAACAAAGCATGATGTATAAAACTGAAGGTGTTTTAGAAATTAAAGATGGTGTGATGATGAAGAAAAATTAGCTAGTTGAAAGGCAGACACATGATTGTGGTGGTGGAGACGGGCAAATAGATGAAGTCAACAATTAGAATCATCATTCAAAAAACGAACGTAATAAATAGGGTTTTTAGGATTGTTCTGTTGCTGCTTGGCGCTTCCAATGACGCTACCCTTACCTGAACTTTAGGTCTCCCCCACCAACAAACAGGATCGTACATTGCCAATTCATCATATCGTTTTGCCTCACCACGTCCTCATATATATATTGATTGGGATTTGGGCACCTTACACTTTATTTTAAGGTTGAAAAATTTTCATTTTCATTTGTTAATATAAATATATGTTTAAAATACACAATTTACATAATTTTAAATTAAATAAATACTGTATAAAGTTTTAGGAGTTGTTCGAAAATAAGGATTTGGAGAGAAACATATAGAATGATAAATCTTTTATTTTAAATAAGCATATTTTACTTTGATAATTTTTTAGAATTTATATATATAATTAAATAAATTTGAAGTTGTGTTAGAAACATTTTTTCTGTTTAAAAATAGGTAAGGATTAATATTTAATTTAAATTTTATGTTAATTTAAAATTTAAATTGTCAGCAAACCTTTTGAAAAATTTTATGGATACTTATATGTTATCTATAATAGATTTATATTATATAGTTTTTTGAATTGTCACAACCAATATTGCATGGATAGATTTTGAAATTATTAACCAAAATCTTTCCTAAATCACCAACCAAATATTTCCTAAATCGCCAACCAAATCATAGAAAAGTTATGTTTGATTTAGTTTCTCCTTATTCAACATTTTTAAAGTAATAAGTCAATATATTTTTGTATTATTATCAGAATTTTATTATAATTATTAGTAAAAATGATAATTTATTATTGTGACTTCGTTAACACTAAACGTTTAATATTTTCACATTTGACTCCTAAAATATTTGCTTTATAAATTTTAAAAATTTTCAATATTTTTAGAAATTCTTTTTCTTAATAGATTATTTTTTATAAATATTTCCAACAATAAATATAAAATGTCTTGTGATCGCATGGGTTCAAGGACCAGTAAAAGATATAAAATGATAAATTAGTGTGTAAACATAATTTATTAATTATTTATGTTTTATTATAAATAATATATAATTTTAAATTTAAAAATAATTTTTTTTTCTTCCCTTTCTTAAGAGAATTTTAAAGTTTTAATTTTATTATTTTATTATATAAAAATTTTAATTTTGATATATTATATTAATGTAAAAAACTTTATGGTGTATGTAAATCCATTAAAATTCAAAAGTGAATGAAAAATATAATTTAAGGTACGTACCACGGGCGCGAAGTAGAGTTTCAATTTTGTATATTAATTTCAAAATCAAATAGAACGGAGACTTTGGGAAATTATGCAAGATTCCAAACGCTACCTACTAATTTGAAGAGAAATGTTTCTTTGTTGATTTTTCCCATTAAAGAAAGTACATCAATATTTGTTAGGCATGTGGATAAGGTTGGAGTTGAGCCTTGAACAAAATTATAATTATGGTACGTAGACAAGAGTTGAACATTGAACATGGGGAGCAGGTGGAGAAACAAAAGAGAGACGGGAAACTTTTGCAACCAAGCAGAGTCAAATCAAGTCATGTATTGGGGTCCTTTTTCAATTTTTCTTCAAATTTATCAACAGCCTCTAACTTTGGGAATTTGATTTACTTGTTCAGAATATCCATGACAAATAGGATCTCCAAGATGTGATTTGTTAATTTGTTCTTTTATAGAGTATGGATACTAATGCTATTCCATTCAATCTTGCAACCATTTTTTCTGGTAACAATAAATTTCAAGTGGCCAAATGTGACCTCTATTCTCTGCTATTTCTTGCTATTACCAACTCCATCACTGTACAAACCTTTATTGACAATTTGGCTGAAATTTTCTTCTAGTTGAAGGAGAAGGATGCTTTGGATCAAACGACAGCTCAATGCCCCAACCATTTGCAAAAAGACACAAAAACCAAATTTAATCACAAACCCTTAATTTGTATTTTGTCACTTAATATGTTTCCAAGGAGCTTTAATTTTCTTCACATGATAAAATATTATTTAGCTCAATGCCACAACTATATCATGTGACTTGCTTTGGACATATCTAGAAGGTAAGTCTATAGTAAATACCAAATATGGGCTCCAATGTTTTCTTCCACAATAAGATATTATTTAGCTCTCTTTTTTCATCTATAATACAAATAATAAAATTTAAATATAAAATTTTATATAAATTATTCTCATATTTTATTATTAGACCAACTCTATCCATATTTAGATGCTTAGCCATATTATTGACAATTTTTTTTATAACAAAGATATTTCTCTTAGTTTGAGAAAATCCCTTTAAAATATTGATAAATAGGTAGCATAATAATATTGAAAGATTGTTTAAATTAATTTATTTTAAAATATAATTATTTTTTTACAATTTTTAAAATAAATTTGAAAACAATTATTTCTTGATTTAATTGTTTCCTAAAATATACTTATATTATTTATTTATTATCAGGCTTTATACTCTTTTTCTTTGTATATTTCTTTTTCTCATATTAATTATAAGATTAATGATTGATTTACATATAAAAATTACCTTATATTTATTTACATCTTAAATTTAATGATGGATATTTAAAAAAAAAATAAAAAAAAATATAATATATTTTTAGTATATATAACAATATTTTATTAATTATAAAGAAATCCTAATCGCTTACTGTAATAATGGTCGTGAAAGTCGACCATATATTTGTACATGATTTTTATTATATCATTCTTTCATCAATACAGAGAAGCATATATTTGACCAGACACATAATTTCCTTTCTAAATAAAGGTGGTATAATGAAAAGATTGAAAAAAAAAATGGAGTGCAAGCATCATTTTCCATAAAAGTGTGTGCAGGGTATCCTATTTCAAAGCTCTATGGTCCTGTCGTATACTCTTTCTTCAGTACTATCAGGCCTTTTGGATATTTTCACACGGGCCTACCACCCACAACAATCCATTTTCCCATTGTTGGGGTTTGGGGATTCCTTAGGTATGGAGGAAGAAGTACCAAAAAGATATCGACTGAGAGCAATCATAGATTCTTGAGGGAAAAACTAACATGAATAATGGAATGCTCCGGTATATAACAATTATGATTCCTTTATTAGTTTCTTGCAAAAATTTCATTCATCATACCTCACTCACATTAAAATAAACTGCCCAAAATGAGCTACATCTCAAAAGAGGAAGCATACAATTAATAAATCAAATTGTTGTCTTAATTTTTATATTTTAAACCCCTTTTACAATTTTATTTTATTTTTATTTCATATTTATAAATTTTAATTATTCCTAACTTTACATGTTTCTAATTTTATTTAACTTCTTTTTTATTTTTCAAAATAAAATCCTTTTTTATAACTTTCTTTCTTTATTATTTTTTGTTATTTTCACTAACTGAAAACCAAAAAGCCAAGCCTTGTGTAATGATATTTCTGAAATTAGTCTTTTGTTTGTGGTGAAAGACATTAGGGTCACATTATGTTATTGAAACCCAAAACATAACAAGTCCAATTAGTCTTGTCCAAAACTCAGAAAAGTATGCGATAAAAACAATAAAAGAGAAAAAAAAAATTAAAGAAGCTATTATTCATTACTCCATTCAGCGCAGCTTGATGTGGGTATGGCAATGGAATGATAATTGTGCACTGTTTTTCTTCAGCTACAGAAGATGAGTGTGTGGGCTTGTTGAAGGTAGGCAAAGTGTGTGTATGAGTAGAGTATGGGTGTTTGTTTCTTATTTCTTTTGAGAGCAGGCTTGTAGAAACTAGAAAGAGCCCCATGTTTTATTTCTTAATAAAAGAAAAAAACAGTAAATTTTTTGTTGACATAAAAAATTTATAGTACACCCCTCACACATATTTAAATGAGTTTATATTTATTAATCATAATCTTATTAATACAAATATCCATCTTTTTCATCCTATATTTTCATTTTCTCAATCTACTTAATGTAAACTTATTTTAATAAGGATAATTAGAATGAGACCCTCCATCATGCGTAAGTATCCAGACCTATTATATTTTTTAGTTATTTTATTTGTAATTTAACTTATTATTTTAAAATTTTAAAAATAGATTGGGATAAAATGTGGTGTTTATGATATTCATAACTCCAGAATTTGAACATTTAACATTTAACTTTTGCTAGAAATATTTTTAGAAATTTCACGAATCCATGATTAGTAGAGCGCGCTTTAAATAAATTTCTAAATATTTGAAAATATTTATTGTTGTTTAGATAGGTGAGCTACTACCCACTAGCTTCTATTGATGTAGTTGGAAGTAAAATAGTGGGTTCTTGAGAGTTGTAAGTAGATAATGAATAATGATCATTAGGACATGCTTTTAATTATTTTTATAGTTATTATTTTATTTATCTTGTTATATTGAATTTTCTATGTGACTAAATTTGGGAGAACATGTCTTTTAAATTTATTTGAGACATTCTAAAATTTTATTAAGCTATAGATTTTATTTAACTGAATCTGATAATATCTGTACAAAAAATAGTATAAATTTGAAGAACGTTAAATTTGAGAAGTACTAAATTAGAACTACATTTTTTTTATAGCTAATTCAAATCTTTCTAAATAATTAAAAAAATATCAAAACATTAATAAAAATAACTTTTTATTTGGTTTAAAATTTGGTCTTTTAAATCTATTTTTAAATTTCAACCAAAATATATTTTGTAATATAATGTAAATAAAATAGTTGTTTTTTTAAGTTAATAAAAATGGCCAAAACAATATCTATATAAAGTTATTAAGTGCATAATAATTAAAATGTAATTATTATTATAATAAATAAATTTAAATATTTATAATTATTTATTTTTATATATTTAAAGGAGTACTCGAAAAATGTAATTCATTTAAATTTGATTAAATTATTAGATAAAATATGTTAATAGGTCAAACAGGTTAACAATCAGACAAACAAATTAATGGAATTGAAGAAAGTTGGCCAAATGCAAGTATATTTGGTTAAGAGAAGCATTAACTAAATCAACTCGTCCATACCCGAGTAACTATTATATAATATACGAATGTGATTTTGACGCCCAATAATCCTACTACTACTGCTATCCTAATGTCTTTTAGATTATATAATACACACTCATATACACTTTGAAAATTAGGGTTATCCACTTATCTCCTTGACTCTTTGATCCTTGCATTGCATTCGTTTCTCTAACTATCATCACACACACACACACACACACACACTTAGTCTTTCACTCTTTTATTTTCTCTCAACTCAAGTCTCTCAACTCCTCTACCTTTAATATTCTAAGTTCTCTTTATCTTTAACCTTGAATTGCATCCTATCTCCATAAGTTTTCATGTCCTTCCTCATCCTCTTCTAGAATCTCTGCTAGGGTTATCCTCACTCTTAGACCCCTTTCTTCTTATCCTCTGAGAGTTTCGTCTCATAGGGTTAGGATTTTGAATTCGGTATTCTCCTACGTGAAGTATAAATCCTTAAAGATAATGTGATTTCTTCTACTTTTGATTAATTACTTGAAAATTTTTTTAGGGTTTCAGTTTAAGTTTCATTTTAATGTGTATTCGTTAATCATTAAATGTTTTTTCTAATCTCCTTCTTGAATTTCTGCTAGGGTTACTCTCACTCTTAAGTTTCCTTTTTCTTCTCCTTTAAGAGTTTCATTTCATAGGGTTAAGGTTTCATATTCAGTATTTTCTTATTCGAAGCCTAAAATCCTAAATGTAATGTGTATTTGTTCACTTTTAATTTATTATGTGGGAATATTTTTAGGGTTTCAAATCTAATTTCATTTTAATGTGTATTAGTTATATGTTAATTAGAGGGTAATTTCTATAACTGAATATTGAGGATCTATTCAAATCTACTATGACTACTTTGTTATTATTTTTAATTTTTTTTACTTAAATTTTTTTGTGATTATGATATAATATTTTTAATATAGTAGAATTGTAATTGTTCTATATATTAATTTTTCGTGAGATGCTCTTTTACCTTGAAAGTTGAAAGTGATTTTGATAAAAAAAAGTTGATGTAGTTAAATTTTTTTATGCTTTATAGTTGATTAGGGTTTTTACTCCAATGCTCTATTTGCAATTGAAAAAGGGAAATTTGTTATAAAAATATTGGATTATCTATTTATCTAGTTAATATGTGTATTAGCTGAAATATTTGACGGTATGAAATTGTTGTGATGCTATGTAGTTTTTTATTTTGCTCCATATATTTGTTATCCTAAAATTCTATTTATAACCCTTAAGATGTTGCTATGATGGTGTCAAATATTTGATGTGTTGTGTTTAATTTTTTAATTATTTCTTGTGACTTTATTTTTATTAATGTATATATTGTGTTTGCTGTATAATTGCTATTACACATCCTGTTAGTGTTTTTCATGGATGAAGTTGTTGGTTGAATTGAGACATTAAATTAAGAGAAATGAGAAGAGGATAAGGTTATATCTAGGTAAATGAGCCAACCTAACTCGTTTAAGTCTAGCCTACATTGGCCCATTATAAATGGGGCAGACGAGTTGACCTATAAAATAAAAGGGTCAAGAAAAATGATGGCCTACATTTAGCCTATTTTGGCCTACAGGTTAGTGTACCATGTTGTTTACCTTATTTAATCATTAAAATGGTTAAAAATATTTATAAAAAAATTAATAAAAATATATAAAAAATTTGGTCCATAGGTTAACTTGTTAAATCGTGGATCCAACCCACGGATCGAGTCAAAAACCCAACATTTAAATGGGCTAATAACTTTCTTGGCTCAAACCCACTTAACTTGTAGGTTTACATCTTGACCCGTAAATTTTGGTCCATATACCCAATTTTAGATAAGGTTGTTGACTTTCATTTGAAGGTTTACCTGTTGAAGGGTTATAACTCACTTTCTGTTAGGTTCATTTATAATTTTCTTATGATACTATTTTTTTGTGCATGTGGCTCATTGTTATCGGCTTTATTAATGTTTATTTGATTGAGATGGAACTTATACTCTTGAGATACATGCTATTCATTTGCATGCTTCTATAATATCTATGATACATGTTACCCAATTTGGCCTAATGTATGTGCATGATTATACAATACCTACGATGCTTAATACTTATATATGTTTGTGTTCAATTTTGCCCCTGTTATGATTATTTAATTATGATATTTTTTGAAAATGTTCTCCCTTTTTTTCTTGTTTGGTATGCACAAAGCATATGCAAGATTATGCACTATTTAGAATGTCTAGTGTTGAGATATGTTTGTGTTCAATTTTTCTCTATTATGATGATTTAATTGATACCTTTTCAAATGTTATCTATCTCTTCCTTTTTCAAATGCACAAAGTATGTGCATTATTATGTAATGTCAAAAATGTTTGGTGCCAAGATATTTTTTCTTCTCAAATATGCCACCTATTATGATGATTTAATTCTAATATTATTTCAAAAGTTATCTCTCTTTTCTTCTCTGAAATATACAATGTATGTACATTATTATGCAATGTTAAGGATGCTTGGGGTTGAGATATTTTTCTATTAAAATCTGCATTTTCTAAGATGTTTTTTTTTATTAATCTTTTCTGTATGCATAGATTATGACTAGATTTTTATGATGATAGTTTAATTTGATCCCTTTTTCTATGCATGCACAAAGTATGATTAGATTTTCTCAATCATGTTTTTTTTTCATCTCTTCTTCTTTGCATGCAGAACCCATGTGCATACTTCCTTTATCTATGATGATTTAATTTTAAGATCATCTTTCTAAATGTTATTTTTTGTCCAATAATGATGAAATGGAATAGATTTGTGTGGATTCAAGTTAGCAATCTTAGGTTAAGTTAGTTAATAGTCATTAGGGTGTGTAATGTTTGAAGCCTTAGACAATGTTGGATGGTTGTTGACATAGACTTCTTCATTCCAACAGGATGAAGTAGTCCAACCAACATCTTCCACCTTGAAATACCCCATAGTTGCCAATTATCTTAGACAACCAAGGGGTTGAACCAGCCTTTTCTTCACCAATTTCAATTGATTCTAATTATCATATCTCCTATATTTAAAAGTGTTAGAAAAAAGAAGCCTAATGCAAGTGGTTCGTGATCAACATCTCATGTTTAGGAACATTTCACTATTTTACCTATTGCTAAAGGTAGCATGCTTGAAGCAACATATAACTATTGCAAGAAAAAAATTCTATCATCCTAAAATACATGATATTTCTAGCATGCCATCTCATATGATGTCCCAAATACATATATTATCATAAACAATCCAAATCAAAGGATCTTCAGTTTTGGATTGAATAAGAGTAGTCAAGATAGTGAGGTGAAAACTATTAGCCAGAGGTTTACCTTAGATACATGTAGAAAATTTTTGGCTATGTTTATGATATTAGATGAACAACCATTCAAAATAATTGATGGTGAGAGTTTCAAATTTCTCGATTTTCCCTCTTTCCTCACAATTATTGCTAAGGATTGTTATTAACTATACCTTAATGAGAACATTAGGTTGAAGACCTACTTTAGATCAAATTGCATTATGATAATTGTTACAACTAATTGTTCGAAATTTGTTTAGAATTTAAATTATCTTGTCTTGATTGTCCATTTTATAGATAATGATTAATATAGAAAATGTACTATTAGCTTTTCAATTGTTCTCCATTATAGGGGTGACATCATAGGAAGGTAAGTTGAAGAGGTACTGAGGGAATAGGGAATAAAAAATTTCTTTACCATAACTATGGATAATGTATCCAACGATGATGTGATTATTTCATACTTGAAAAAAAGATTGAACACATTTAATACCTTAATCCTTAATGGTGAATTTTTTTCACATAAGATGCTACACATACATATTAAATTTGGTTGTAAATTATGGTCTAAAAGACATGCACGTCTTAGTAAATAGTATTAGGACAACTATTAAATATGTGAGGTCCTTACCTCAACGACTAGAAAAATTCAATAAATTCATTTCCTATTCCCAAATTTCTTGTAAACTGTTGGTTTGTCTAGATGTACTAACTAGATGGAACTCAAAATATCAAATGTTGGAGGTTACAACAACAATTCCAACTTGTTTTTGATAAATTAAATTTTGAGGATGTTAACTTCATGGACTTCTTTGAGTGAGCTTCCACTCCTTCTAGTTTTATTAGGAAAATGTAAAAGTCTTCATAAAGTTCTTAAAAATATTTTATGATGCAACCAACACATTTTCTACTTCAACTCATATGAGTATATATTTTGCATTGCATCAACTTGCTCTTGTCTGTGGTGAACTCAATCAATCATCAATGAATCTAAATACTATTTTGGATAACATAGGGTATGAGATGAAAAAATATGACAAATATTAAAGGCAAAGTATTAACATTAATCATATTCTCTATTTTGGAGTTATTCTATATCCTAGATACAAGCTCAAGTATGTAGAGTGATTTTTTAAAGACATGTACATGAATGATAGTGACTTTATAAATTAGCTTTCTTTTAGTGTTAAACATAATTTATCTAGACTTTATCAATGGTATATTACCACCCATGACCACTAAACTAAGGATTCACAATCATCTCAATCTCCATTACAATCCTCTCAAATATCTAAAATAACCATTCATGCTACAAGAAAAAAATGCATTTAAACAACATTTGAGGAAGAAAATTTTAATATAAAAAAAAATAAACTTGAAAAATATCTAGCAAAATCTTATTTGACGGTGATAAGAACTTTGACCTCTTGCTCTAGTGGAAACAAATTTTTTCCTAATTTTCCATTATTTCTACCTTAGCAATGAATATGTTGGCCACATCAATTTCCACAATGACTTCTAAAAGTGCTTTTAGTAATATGGGTAAGGTATTAAATAGATTTAGAAGTTCTCTTTCTTCTGAAATGATCGAGACACTAATTTGTTATCAAAATTAGTTAAGATCATTACTTTATCAAGTTAAGAAATCTTATATTAGAAAGGAATCGAAGATTTATGGAAAAATTTTATTAGGTATTAATTAATTATTCATACAATTGATATTGTATTTCATATATCTATATATAATACTTAATTTTGTTTTATGATTTTTTTTCTATTTCCTTAAGAAATATGTGTTGTTGGACAATCTGAATTTAAACCTGCAGTTAAACACGTTATCTTAATCACAACCAATGAATATTAGCAAAGATTAAAAAGTAAGTGTTAATGTGTGCCTTTTTTTTTCTCATTTCAGTGATGTTTTTAATAAAATATTATCCTCTTACTTAAATTTAAGGCATTATTGTTGTCTCAATTTCATATTTCAGTTTTGATTTTTTGGGATCTTAATATGTGAGACTCATCTTTAAGTTTTACTAATTGCTTTACTTATACATTTTAGTTGTTGATTGGATTAAATGTAGGCTCAATTTTTTAAATTTGCAATCTTTTTAATTTCTTATTGAGTTGATATTTTTAAAATTTACTATTTTCTTATTGATTTAACATTTTACTTTTATTGAAAATGAAAATTTGAAATATTGTTTATGTTTGAATAAATAATTGTTCCTGAAAACATCTATTTGATAAGGTAATTTCCACTTTTCTATAAGGTCTAAATTCTCAATCTACTTCCTGGTTTATGATTTTTCTATTCTTTTTTCTTGTTGGATATTTTATTCATCTTAATTTATTCGTATTGCATAGATATTCATGTGTTGCTTGTTAAAAATTGAAATATAGTATTGGTTATTGACATCATTGTTCATTTACTCCTGTTGTAATTTTGGAAATTTGAGACGATTTGATATTTATTTTTTTTATTAGAAACATGAGAGCTTCATTTGAAAATATTTTATAATTTGTTTATTTTCTTGTTTAAATATAATGTAATTAATTAGTACTATACTTCTTATATATTTTATAATTCATTAGAACTATGTATTGTAATTTATTAAAAATATGCTTGTAAATTTTTAATTTTATTTTGTTATTAATTATGAGAGATATAATTGATTAAGTAATTTAATTTTACTTGTTCAATATGATGCATTATTAAGGTTAGCATGTTTAGATTGCAATTTATTATAATTATAATTTAATTTGTATTTTGTCAAAGTAAGGATTCTTTTCACCCATAATCATTTATTCAATTTTTAATATATTTTTATTTAATTTTTTAAATTATTAATGATCATTTAATTTTAATTTAACATACTTTTTATTACTTATTTTTATTTTCTTTTACTATTATTTTAAATTAAAAAAATATGGACAACATAATGAAAACCTCTAATTTTATTATAATAAGACAAAAAAAATTTGGTTAAATCTATCGTCCAAATCCAACTAGGCTCATGTAACCCAATCTAATAATCTACAACTCAACTACCTCTTTAATCTGACCATTACAATAAATAGGAATGAAAATCCAATTTTAAGTCACAAATTGCAATAAGATCTGACCTAACTAACCAAACTTGTCTGTTCTCCATCCCTAATTTAAATGGTAAAATAAAGTGATTACTAAAATATTTAGTTTTTTAAAAAATATATAAAAAAATAAAAAGACTAAAGATAAAAGAACACAAAAGTAACATTATACTATTTAAAAAGTGTTTATGCATGAATATAATATTTTAAATATTATTACTCATACAATAAAATAATAAAATTGAATAATCTAATCAACTCTAAATATTTTTAATCAAAATATTCAAATTAATCCAAACTAAATTGCAATTCATTTTTATGTTTAAATTAATTTTTTCACTTTTAAAAATTATTTAAACTAAACTTTAAACATTTTTTATCTTACAAAAGTTTTGTCTTGAATATGAAAATGGTAAAATATTGCTATTTTAGAACAATTTATGCAAGAATCTCATAATCGTAGTAAAGATAATGATTTAGGTACACTTAATAATGTATTAGGTGGAGATAACTCTCCATAAGATGAAATTTTTCTTACTAAAATGATATGATAAGATTGGTCCTGATTGAGAGATAATGAGACAATTTATTAGATGGATTTTTCACCCTATGAAAAAGGTCTCTTTAAAAAGATAGGACTATTAAAATTCTCAAACTGCCTCATATTTTATTTTTATTTTTTCTAAAGCATATTTTTGCTAAATTTATTTTAAACTTCTTATGTTTTTACATTTAACATATTTTATTTTTACTTATTTTTTAAAACATAAAGTGTTAAAATATTATTTCTTTCAATATATTGATTAATAAATCGTTGATTTCCCTTCGTAAAATTCATTGAGACCATTATGATAAAATATATTTAGCATTTTAACATGTTTGTCACAAATTTTGAAAGAATAAAATTTTGTATTATTATGTATTTTGTTTTAGTTTATGATCGATGGTCGTTGTGCTTTTACTAATGTAACCCATTTTTCTTTTATCTATTACATTTTAGATCATTATATAATTGAGTTTCATGTATGTTATTGAATGGTTTGATTGTGTTTCATAAATCATTTCTCTTGTTAGGTCTTTATTGTTTGGTAATTTTTTTTGTTATTTTGAATTGTGAACGTTCTATTATTATAAGGAGAGTTTAATTTTAATTTAAGTTGTATTAAATATTTTGATATCAAGAATATATATAAATAATGTCATGAATATTACTAGATTTATTATGGTTTAAGGAATTGACTGAGAGTATATAGGTGTTTGTTATTTTAGAAATGTTAAAATCACATGAAATTTTTTTGGCATGTTTGGATATTCAAGGAAATAGGGTTAATGAATTTTTTTTTCGATTTTCAAATTAATTGAGCTAATTTCTTCAAAGTAAAAAAAAAATCATTTTAAGAGAACCTCTATTATTATGTAATAACAAATAGGCTATCTGTAGATTTGAAAGTATTTGATAAGTTATTTTGCTAAGTGCTAGGTGTGTTATTATGTTTGCTCGTTAAGTTAAATGATGTCTAGTTAGCTTAGCATGTGGAATAGATATGACTTGTGCTTTTGGTTTATGACAAGTATTCTCTTACCAATGTTAAATGTCAATACGGTGATATAGTGACAACTAAGTCCTAAGAACATCACATGTTATCATAAAGAATATTGGGTACCTTGACATGTGAATTTTTTATAGGATCCTAAGATTTAACATCAGAGTACCCAGTTTCAACTTACACCTTGAGAATAAGTGGTACTTTTAAGGGAGAAGGAATTATAGGATTGTAAGACGCAACACAAGAGTATCTAATTCCAACTTACACCTCAACGATAAAATGTACTCTCAAGGGGGAGGAACAATATACTTGTAAGATGCAATATAAGAGTTTGTAAAGTTAAATCCATGATACAGGTGATGCATACATGCAATGATGACCATTCAAGGAGATTACGTGGCATGAAGTTGTGACCTAATTTTTTTGGAATTAATAGACTTTTGAATAGTTATCTTTATTTATTAGTTTTATCTTTTAGAGAGTTACATATTTCTAATCTCTTATCTATTAGTTTTATATTTTATCATTTAGGTTAGTTAGATATTTTTAATGTTTAATTTTATCTTTTATTAAGTAGGTTAGTTATTATTTTATTTGCTAATTTTATCTTTTATCAACTAGGTTAGCAATTAGAAAATAGAAATAATATTATTTAAGAAAATTCAATATGTCATACTGAGATATTAATAATACTTATTAAAGTTCTAATGTTTATACCATAAGAATTATCTCGATGCAACGATATCGTATCAAATTAGTATCAAAGCTAAGTTGTGATCATATCAACATTTCGTTCATCAACATGTCAACCAATAAAGAACGTCTTGATGCCTTGAAAATCTCTATGGAAGAAATATATGAGTTCATCAACAAGATCCTCAAGAGAATTCTCATTAAATTAAAGTCTAGTTATATGTCATTGTCATCAATGTTATCAGGATCTACAAGTTTTAATAACTGTTGTGGAATCTCAGATTCTGACTTGTCGATCCAGAGAAATTAAAAGAGCTAGAATGAAGAAGGAAAGAGGAAACAACCCAAGAATCCGATTCAGATGGAATTTTCAAAGTTGCTTGGAGAGGGCCCTCAGGTTTAGCTAGATTGAGCACACCAATCTTTTATTTCTTAAGACATTCATGGCTCAAAATAGGTGTCTCTAACCTCAATCTACCTTCAAGGTGAAGCCAGCTCATGGTGGTACTAATTCTCACATGAAAATAGGAAAATAAAGTTCACATAGAAGTTGTTCATAGAGGGGTTATTGTTGCGGATTGGAGCAACTGGGTACAGGGATGTAAACGAGATAATTAGTAAATCATATTAAATAAATGAGAAGAGCCTTTATCATTTATTTGAACAAAAAATCAACCACAACATAGTTAATATGTTATCAACATTTGTCGACCAAATCAAATTCATATGAGATTGTGGCCAAGTTGGCTACTATTTCACATCCTACATGGATTTTATGGAATGATAATATGCAATTTTAAGGAGGAAGGAATGATGAAATCATCATGCAACAATATTATCCCTAATTATACATTTAGAATAAGGTGTGGTTGCAAGGGATAAGGAACAATAAGATTGTTCTTCAACACCATTATCTCGATATATGCCTTGAGAATAAGGTGCAACTTTGAGCAGGAAGAAATAATGAGATCATTATGTAACATCATTATTGTCAATTACAACTTAAGGACAATGTGCAACTTTAAGGGATAAAGAATTATGAGATCGTTCTTCAACTCCATTATTCCAACATACACCTTGAGTACAAGGTCAAACTTCAAGAAAAAAGGAATAATGTGATTGTTTGTCAACACCATTATTCTGACATATGTTTTAAGGACAAGGTGTAGTTTAAAGAGGAAGAAATGATGTTTTCTTTTACAACACAATTATCTCAACATACACCTTAAAAACAAAGTGTAACTTCAAAGAAAAAGGAATGATTGATTGGTTCTGTAATATCATTATCCCAACGTACATATTGAGGATGAAGTGCAACTTCATAAGAAAAAGAATTATTAGATCATCATGCACTATCATTATCCTAACTTACACCTTGAGGATAATGTGCAATTTCAAGAAAGAATGAATGATAGAATAGAATTAGAAGATTCAATATTAGAATACTCAATTCCAACTTACACCTTGAGGATAAAGATACTTTCAAAAGGGAAGGAATGATAGTACTGTAAGACGTAGAATGAGAGTATCCAATTCCAACTTATACCTTGAAAACAATATAAGAGAAGAAATATAGATTTGTAAGGTACAATATAAGAGTTTGTAAAGTTAAATCCATGATATATGGATGCATACATGCATTGATGGCCATTTAAGGGAATTACATGGCATGGAGTTGTTGGCTAATTTCTTGAAATTGATAGACTTTTAAACAATTATCTTTATTTATTAATTTTATCCTTTAGATAGTTATGTATTTTTTATATATTAGTTTTATATTTTATTATTTAGGTTAGTTAAGTATTTTTATCAGTTAATTTTATCTTTATTAACTAGATTTACATATTTTATCTATTAATTTTATTTTTTATAAATTAGATTAGCAATTAAAAATAAAAATAATATTATTTAAAAAAATTAATATATCATACATAGCTATTAAATAATATTTATTTAAATTTTTATATTTATTTTATAAAAATTATTGTGATACCACAATCTTATATCAAATTTTCTTTAATTCAATAAGTTGATGCTAAGCATTGTTTCAACCATCTTCAAATAAACATATGCATTGAAACATTCTTTGGTAGAAATTTTTTAATATGATCCAAACCAATGCTACCCAAGTAGCAGCGTTTAACCAAATTAAACTTGGGTAGTCGTTACTATTAAAGTCAAATTTCTAATACTTATCAAACACTGTTTTTGTTATGAAACTCATAATTATTCATTAATGACAATTTATTTAATAAATTTAAATTAAATTTAGTATTTTAAAAAATAAATTTAAATTAATGAATAATATATTTTTTATAATATTTATTAATTTAAATTTATTTAATAAAATATTATTTTTTTAAAATTTTACAAAAATATCTATACAATATAATTTATTAATTTAACAGTTAAATTAATAAAATTTATTTATTTATAAAAATTATTAAATAAAATAATTTTAACTAAAGTTGATTTTAAAGTAATTTGATTATATATATATATATTAAGTAAAAAATTTGTTTACTAAAAAGATATTTAGTAATTTTGATTAAAAGTCTTAAATAAAAAGTTTTCAAGTTGCTAGAATTTAAATTGTGTCTAAATCGGAATTTTCTTTTCTGACACTATTTTGGATAACTTGTTTAATTACATCTAATTTTCATTTTCTTAAAGAAAAAAATTATTATTATTTATTAAAAACATAAATTTTTTAAAAATAAGATATTAGATCGGATTAATAAAAAATTACCTAATTATATTAATTATTTATTTAATTTAAAATTAATTTTAACCTGTTGAGTATTTTTAAAATATGTACATAAATAATCCGAATCATATATATATTTTTTAATTAGAATATGTGTTTTATATTAAAAAGTAAGAGAGCTAATTTTATAACTATAAACAAACAAATCTTAAGTTTAATTTCCAACATTCTATCCTATCAAAATTAGTTTTGTGTTGATTAAGTTCGAGGACAGCATAATTTTAAATTTTACATATAAAATTACATTAAATACTTGAAATTAGAATTTTGTTATATATAATGATCTTATCTATATTAAATTTATAATATCTTTATGATTTAAATAAAAATAAATGTTAAGCACCTGTACTCTCAATTAATACTTCAATTTTTTTGTTTTGTTTTAGTTGTATCATCAAACTTATTTTAGTTTTATTTTTTTTAGTTGAGTTTTTTTTATCAATTATAATGATTTTTTACCATTAAAAATTATTGCATTTTTTAAAATTGTGATATTTATGTTAAATATAGGTGATAATTTTTATTATCATCAGAACATTGGTCAATGAATAAAAATAATAATATTTTAATGAAAATAACGTTCTAATGTATTAAAAATTATGAGACAAGAAAATATTTTTAATAATTTTTTATTATTATTTTACTTCGTATTCTAAAAGTATCCATTAACATTTTTTCAAATTAATGATATCTAAATTAAAAACTAAAAGAGAAATAAAATATTAAAATAAAAAATAAAAAATTAAATCAAATTAAAAATATTAGTGGATTAAAAAGTAAAAAAAAAGAAAAAAAATATCCACTTTATCTTGTGGTTAATTTTGTTTGTTTTAAAAATTAAAATAACAAAAATAAAGTTCACAATCACTTAATAGACAACTCACATATTATGTTAAACATTAATTATATTAAAAATTGATTTATCAAATAAAGATATACGAATTTTATTTTATTTTTATTTTGATATATAATTTCACTTTTATAATTTTTTTAAATAATTAAGGATTAGGTAATTATATTTTTAAAAAACTTGTGTCAAGTGATATAATTCATTCTTTTTAAGTATACAAGATAAATGATGAGATTTCAATTTAAAATTAATTTAACAAAATAGTTAATTAAAACTTTTTAAAAATTTTATTGTTGTCATAAAATTTCAGAAAAATCACATTATATTTTCACAAATTCGATTCGACGCAGATGAAGTTATTTAAAATATTTATAATTATATCTTGTTAAATCACACTACTTAAACTTGAAACCTTATTAGAAAATAATTAATTTTAAAACAAGGAATTAAAGAAAAGTTTGTTTGTTTCTTTTTTTAAAGATAAATTTTTATTAAAAAATTAAAAAATTTATTTGACGAGTGAAATTTTTAAAAATCTTTTAAAAAAATAATATATTTATTAAAAGTCTTAAACTATTTTATTTTAAATTTTCTATTATTCATATTTTTTTACATACTATTCTATTTTTTGCTGTTTTTAAAATTTTTAAAAGTTATTTTAATCTTTAGAAATAAAATAAAAAGAAAATTAAACACTCCCATAAAAACAATACATATTGGTAAAACATATTTATTTCAACATTAAATATAAATTACATTATTTTTATGTTTATGACCAACGAACCAAGTTCCGTGCTTTATTTGCTTTATTTTGTGTTGTTCCATCGATTGCTGATTGCAAACACTTTGAGGAGAGTTGAGAGAGCGAAAAGCAAATGGCTATGAAGAAACTGTTACTGCTCCTAAAACCCTTAGTTGCATCTTCACCACCTTCCCACACCCACCCGCAGGTATTGAATGGCTTCTTTACAATGTTGGCTGCAACCATCATGTTCCCTTTTCGTTTCATCAATTTGAAATGCTTGGTTATGTGCTTCTTGTGATGGTTTTGTTTGCGTTATTGAGTCTTCTTCTAGGAGACCGCGGTTGAAGGATTGGTTCCGCACTTTCCATTTGCACTCTTCTTGCTTGATAAAATGTCAATGTGGGGGATTTGTTTGGCCATGCTTGGTTGGAATCTAAAATGGGCATCACAAAGTTCAAACGTTTTTATGTATCTTCATAGCTACATTACCGTTACCCTCCTGTCCACGTTTATCTCAACCTAGAAAAGCTATAGTTAAATGCTCAATGCTTATTTATGTTGGTAATAGATGGGTTAGAAATTTCTTGCTAATGAACTAGAACCATGAAAATAACCGTGTTTTGTGTGTGTGCATGTGTGCGTGTGAAGCGTATTAGATGAGAGCATGCTCTTGTGAGGGGAACTAATCTTGACTATCCAACCAACCAACCAAAAGTGGTTAAGATTAGCTTCTCTCAGCTGTGATTCTTTCTATATATATATATATATATATATATATATATAAAAGATAAGATACTAATAAGCTCAATTTAATACTTTGATTCCTGTGGAAGTATAACTTGAGCCTTATATGATATCTAATATAATAAAGGATGCTTCCAGGATTTTTGGCTTACATTTTACTTGGGTATTAGGCATAATTGGAGTTTTTTCTAGTGTGATTTGAAATTTGAATTCTGTTGGGAAAATAGCAGATCTTACAGTTCCTGGTGAATAGGCGTAAGGTGCACCATGATGCCATAAACTTTTGTCAAGCCGTTCTGCAGAAAAAGTCAGTTGAATGGAAAGCTGTGTTGCGCAACAATTTGTCACAGCCCATCAATGATGTGGACCTGGTTGTTACAGTTGGTGGTGATGGAACTCTTCTGCAGGCCAGCCATTTAATGGATGACAAAATTGCTGTTCTTGGAGTGAATTCTGACCCTACACGGATTGATGAGGTTTGTATACATGCAGTTTTAATGCTGATACATTGGCTCAGGAGATTAGTCATTTTATTTGATCATCTTTTGGAATATACCAATAAAAGCCCAACCTGACCTGGTGAATGGTAACCCTTTTGGTTTATATTTCATTTACACTAGGTGGAACGGTTCAGCAGTGAGTTTGATGCTACCAGAAGCACTGGCCATCTTTGTGCTGCAACTGTTGAAAACTTTGAACAGGTAACATTATCTCTTTTCTACCTGTAGAGAAAACTTCAATCATTTTTTCTTCTTTTTGAAGCCTTGGGGGTCTAGCAGTTAGCATGTTGTGGAATGGAAGTTTGAATAGGCAATAACTAGAAATGTTTAAATTTGATGACACTAATGTTGAAGCAGTAATTACTCCTATGAAACCAATTTAATTATTATATGTGACTTACCTGTCAAGGCCAGTTTAGCATGGAATAAAGATAGGAGTGGTTTGAGGTTCAGAATGTACCTCTAACCATTGGTGCTAGATGAGAAAAGCTTACTTAAATGTGCATCCAGTATCCATTTCCATCCTGTTTTAATACTCTTTTGTCTGCTCAACTTTTATGGCTAGTTTCAATTTTGTTAACAAACATACAATTTGATAACAATCTAGTCCATAAGTTGGTCAGCTGCTAGCCTGCAGCACAAGTGGCTGATTTAAACTTTTATCTAACTTGTTAACTTATTATTAATTATATTATATAAAGTGAAAAATTTATATTTGTTGTCATTGGTTCAACTATGATTAGACTGATGAACTAGTGTCTTTACTAGTTTAATAACTAGTACAGCTTTTAAAACATTGGTCTTCATATATCTTCCTATTTGTGTCATGTTAATGGGGAAAAAATATTTGTTCCATCTATGGCCTGTTTGACATCAGATGGAAAGAAAAACTTTGCTGTAAGTCACAATGCTTTGATCCAAATAATTCTGACAGAATCTGATGTTCATCTCCATTATTTTCATTGATCATGGAACAACTGTAAAGTGTAAACAATTTCTTTGTAGCTGGTTGACTGCTTTTAGTATAATATTTTTGTATTTTGTAAAATCTTTTTCAGGTTTTAGATGGTATACTTGAAGGTCAAATGATTCCTTCCAAGTTAACTAGGATCATGATATCGGTTAATGCACTAAACTTGTCAACTTATGCTCTCAATGATATCTTGGTTGCCCATCCATGTCCTGCTTCACTTTCTAGGTTCTCCTTCCGGTAAGCACTTCCCTATGAGAAATTAAAACTCTGGTTGGTGTATTTTCTTCCTTATTTTCATCTCATAGTATTAATTCTCTGTAAAAAAGCCAATTAAGCATTTTTTTTGCAGAATCACAGAGGGTGATTTGCCATGTTCCCCCCTAGTTAACTGCAGATCAAGTGGTCTAAGAGTATCCACAGCTGCTGGTTCAACAGCTGCAATGCGTTCAGCCGGTGGATTTTCCATGCCCATTTTATCCCAGGATCTCCAGTATATGGTAAGGGAGCCTATTTCTCCTGGGGTAGCCTCAGACTTCATGCATGGATTGATTAAACATGACAAGACGATAGTTACTACGTGGACTTGTAAAAACGGTGTGATATATATTGATGGTTCTCATATCAATTATAGCATCCAAGATGGGGATATCATTAAGGTATCTTCCAAAGCACCAATTCTTAAAGTTTTCTTGCCTCATCAGCTGTTATAGTTACCAAAGGTGTGAATGAAGTAAAGTAAATATCATAGATATCATCATCAGGGCTGACATGGGTATGAATTTGCAATGTCCCATTCCTTCCTAAGGGTTGAGCTACAAATGCAATTCAGAGCCTCATGCATTAACATCCAGGCCCAAAATTTGAAGCTGTCTTGACTTTAAAATTGGGGAGAATAAAGTTCCAATGTACGTATCACTCATAAGAGCTCTAACAGGAGTATTTTCATCATGGAAAGTGTTGTGGTTCACAGATAGCCAAGGGCATTTTGCTAATTACCGCATCTCTTCTTTTATCTTTTGTAGGGCCGTTTATAACGAACCGTGGAGAGATAAGAGTTTTGTCATACCCTTTTTACTATAAAGTTAAGATGCCAATAGGTAGCTGTAAAGAATACTTTTGCAATATATATATACATGATTAAATGTGCCAGTCCCCTACTTATCAGATTATCTGCTACCTAACCGACCCCCTCCCCCCCCCCCCCTTTTAATGATTAGGGTAATCTTACGTAATACATACACATTAACATCTTTTTATGCCTTTCAAAGGCTGATATAGGAGTACATCATAATTCAACCATACACCATTGAAATTGTCAGTGTCACTGCAATTTTTTCCCCATTTTCCAACTGAAGGATGTCTGTTTAGATTGGATTTGTAATGTATCATTATCAACCGGGTAATATAGTTTAACGATATGACAGATCACTGTGGTGATTCTGCAAAGTTTTACATAAACTCTTGTACCTCATCAATGAAATGACTGTTCAGCCAAATATTCATTCATTCGTATTGTAGACAACTCAAAATTGTGGTAAAACTATGTACTATCCCTTATTAAGTTGCCAGCAGTTTTTTAATTGTAATGATTTTTTCTGATTTAATTATTGGCATACACATTGACTGGCATCATTCAATTGCCAAAATGGATGTTGAAATGAATGAAACAAGACGAGCCGAAACGTTATGATCTGTGGGCCTTTGACAATATAATGAGCCTACTAGGCCGAGATAAATGAGTCTATGCTTCAGCCTAAAATTAGGCTTGGACTTAGTCAATTTTATGGCCTAGTTTAAGCTTGGTTTTTGGATCCCCCCCCCCTCCCCCCAAAAAAAACTTGGTCTATACCAGATGACCAACAGAAAATAGTTTGATCTAGAATAGACCTAAAATATTGACAAAAAAAAATAGGGAAAAGGCCTAACAACATTTCTTAATTTTAAGTGTTATGTGCCCATTTTTATGATCTTATTCTTCCCTTTTCTTTCTTTTTTTCTTCCCTTATTCTTCTCTTTTCCTTTATCTTTCTATTTAATTTTTCTCTATACTAATGATTTATGAAAAATAAATTATGATGTTTTTCTTTTTGTGGTGCAAAATAAGTTTAGTTTAATTTAACTATCAAAATATTGAATTTTCACTATCAATGCAATGAAATATCCCACTTTTGCTCCAATGTACTCCACCCATTGAGATCTAAGTTTTGAACTATAATTTTTTCCCTCCCTTTTGCCTAAAACCATGGTGTATCTCATCTTGTGCTGAAAAATATCCGATTCATGCCAAAACTCAATTTCGTCTCCCCTTTTCTTTTGCCTAACCATGGGGCCTCTGCACCCTTTGCGAATTCTCCAAAACTTCCGATTCCATTTTCTTAGGGGACAACCGGACATGACACAACCCTGTACTTTCTCATTTTGTTTACGTGAGTGAAAACATTTCCCAAAATTAATGGATATGCATTCTCAACCGGAAAGCAAAAATATAAAGATAAAAAGTTCTAAGATATAAAAAATTCAAAAGTTAAAGTTTATATTATCCAAAACAATTTTTTGGCCAGATATTTCAGAACCGGAACTTTGTCAAGGTCTACCTCTAATCTTTTTTGTAAAAATTTTAAAATTTATTTTAGCATAAATTTCATAAAACTCTTTTTGAATTGTCTACTGCACTGTAACAAAAGAATTTTTTTGCTGCATTAATTTTTTTTTTTACAAAAAATTAATTTTTGGAATCCTTCTTTTTTTCTCTCATGAGAATAAGAGAAGATGTCCAATTATAATTGCTTCTCTAATTCACATCAACTAATTAAATTTAAAGAAATGGAGAATACATTTCCTTAAAAAAATAAGTAAAATATTGATAAGTTTATTATCATTAATTAAATTAAGTAATCTTTTAATTCTTATGAAGGAATTATAAAGACGTTATATACAATTAAAGGTATTGTTGCACAAAATCACCGCGTGTCATTGGCAGAATATTTTTATGATTGATTCTTTTTTTAAAAAATTAAAGTACTTATTTTGTAAAGTTATTATTTTTTTAATATTTTAATATTTAAAAAACTTAATTAATTATTAAATATTTAATTTTGATATACTATTATTAGAATGAAAATATTTTCATTGTCAATCATTTAAAAATTATGATAGGTATAATTTTTGAAATAGTTATTAAAAAATTAAAAAAATTTAACAATACAAAAATTTATAATTGGATTATAATATTTAAAAAAATTTACATTGATAATAAATTTTAATTAAATTTTTATGAAAATATATTAAAGAGTGTTTAAAAGAATACTCCTTTTATTCTTATTAGAAAAATTAAAATAAAGGTTTGTATTGGTTAGTTTTTTAGGATTCAATCTACTATGTTTGTTTATTAACTTTTTTACAAAAATATTTTTCATTAAATGAAAAAATATTGAAATATAATAGTAAATTAAAAAAAGATTAGAAAAATATATTTTATTAATATTAAGGATAATTTTAAAAAATATATAAATATAGTATTTTTAATTAAATTAATAATATGTTTAATTCTAGTAAATTAATCAATTGAATTTTATATAAAGGATGAGAGGGATAATGTTGGTGGCTGGTGAAAAAAAAGGAAAACATCCTAGATTTTTGTTCTTTTTAAGATTTAAGATTTCTTACAGTAGCATGAGCAAAGAAGCCAGCAAAGGCGGTCTCCTCTGCCACGACACTACCCGTTTGCTGCCACGTGTACATGAACTTCGTGGCCGCAAAAAATATCCTTCATTTTCTTTCTTTCTTCTCCCCACTTCTTAAACCCTCTTCCTCTGCTTCTTCCTTCCCCAAACCTCTTCTTCTCTTTTTCTCTCTCTCTCTCTCTCTCTCCCAATTTCAACTGGGCTTCTCTCAATCTCTCTAAATATTATTCCTTTCTTTAAATTAGGGGATAAAGTTTGAAACTTTGAGGTGAAAAGAGAGGCATTTTTTGTGGGGAAGGAAGGAACTTGGGTTGGTAGAAGAGAAACTAGAATTTGGTTTGAGATAGAATTAAAGGATGAAGATTCAGTGCAACGTGTGTGAAGCTGCTGAGGCCAAGGTTCTGTGCTGTGCTGATGAGGCTGCGCTATGTTGGGAATGTGATGAGAAGGTTCATGCTGCTAACAAGCTCGCTAGCAAGCACCAAAGAGTTCCTCTTTCTACCTCTTCCTCTCATATGCCCAAATGTGACATTTGTCAGGTATTTTTTTTATCTTGCACTTTGTTTTTCACTCCCACCATTTAATTTTTACTGTCCTGTTTTTTAACACGATTAAAAAAATAATAAATATTTTAATTAACAGAATAGTTTTATTATTTATTAATACTGATTGCTGAAAAATTGACTCATACAGTACTAAAAAGTTATTACATTTATTATCTATTTGGAATATACTTGGAATAAAATAATTGGGGTGTGTTTGATTGTGATTTATTTTTTATTTTTTGTAAAATAGTTTTTGGAAACTTTTTTGAAGAAGGAAAAGGAAGAGGGTGAGAGAAGAAAATGCAGTAATGCTGGGAAAATAATAAGTAATAGAGAACTGAATATAAAAAACAATTTTTATTTTTTCTAGTTTTACAACTGAAAACAAATTTTAGAACTATATTTTTAGTTTGATGGGGTTGTGCAGAAGGGAGATTAATTAGCGGTTTTTATTTTTTCTCTGGAATTAATTAGCGGTGATTCATGGGAAAGAGAGTATTGAGTATGATTAAATTAACGGAGTGAATTTTATCAAATTTGATTGAATTGATTACAAATGGTGTCCACTAATTTCGTTGGAGAACATAACTTAAGTCTTGGTGAAATTTAGTCTCAGAAAGAGCTTTTTTTGTTATACTTTACATTTTGAGGATTTACAATAAATTCTGTTTTTTTTTCTTTTTGATGATACAATAAATTGTGTTTTTATTGTTATATAAAGATAATTCCTTTTAATTTCAATAAAATAAAAGAGCATGCCTTTTTATTTATTCAAGGTCATAAAGATGTATTTGGTTTGAAAAAAAAATAAATTTTGTTTTCACATACTTTCACTAATAATTACAAAAATGTTATTTTGTTCACTTTATTTTTTATTTTCAAATATTTATATAGGACATGGTGAAACAGTGGTAGTTTTGTAATTACCAGGGAAAACAAGAAATAAAAATAAATTTCTTTCCAACACTAATCACGTCTTAAATTTTTGGATTTCGATAGTTATAATCTTTATCATGAAATTCTCCATGTTATTTTATTTGGAGGAATTTTAAGTCTTCCATTATCACTTACTCATTAGCCATGACCTTTACGGGTAATGACACTCACACTCATCCATGCCTTAAATCACTTGAAAATCTGGATATATCATTTAACATCAAACCCAAATACTTGAAAGAAAAATAAATTAAATTCAAGGACTAACTACAAACTATTGAGTGACAGTAAATATTATTTCCTGTTGAAAGCCTTTATATGTTAAGTTCCTTTTTTATCAAGCTGCTCATAATTTAATTACAGCTTTGCTCTTGTATCCTTAAATTTCAAGATTAGGCATAATGGTTGCATTTATGTCCTATACTCCTATATAACATTGATACAATTGCATGGAGGCATTATATGATTCTGGGGCATCTTAAAATGTTTTATACATACTTGAACTTAAATTCTTGATAGATATTTAGTCTAGGAACAGCATGAATTTCTGTACTCATATTGATAACTTATTGTAACCTATGCCTTCTATTCATGTGTCCAATCCAACCATTGTGCTGTGTTCTAATTCTGACCTTTTTTCCATTTTACCCTTAATAATTGATTATTTATTTTAAGTACAAAATCAACTATTACAAATTATTTCATACCGATATTTGCAGTTTTACCCTTAGAAAAGGGGTATTTCTATACAATCTAAACAAGATTATTTTATCCAAACACAACTTATATTATACCAATAATTGATTATAGACATAATTGATTATTGAAATAATCTAATTTTTTCAGCTAATCAAAGCACACATTTAGTTCAACAAATTTTCTATGTTGGGGGTAAAACCATAATCTACTGCCTGTCTCTAACAAGTTAGCAAGTGGAAAGTGCATGAGATGTGTTCATCAATGCTGTTTTTTTCTCCCTAAATTCTTAAGCTAATTCTTTACCCTGGATATGGTGGTTTCTGTTGGTAACATTAAGTCATGAAAAGTTGTTGCTTATCTTCTGAGGAATTAGGAAATCTTTGGCTTTTACTCAAGGTCTGGAATTATCTTTATGTTACTTCAAACCGTTGTCAACATTTCTGTGGAATCGTAACCTTAATTTGTTATTTGTCTTGGTTCAGTTTAGAGGAATTAGAAACTACTCATCATTTAGGATCAGTCTGTGATGATGACAGATTCTGCTACTTTTTACAGGAAACATTTGGCTATTTCTTCTGTCTAGAGGATCGCGCTTTACTCTGCCGAAAATGTGATTTGGCAATACACACTGCAAATACTTATGTCTCTGCTCATCGGAGGTTTCTTCTCACCGGTGTAAGAGTAGGCCTTGAAGCTACCGAGCCTGGTGCTTCCTCAGCTTCTTTGAAGTCAGATTCTGGGGAGAAAATTTCTGATACAAAATCTTCTTCTGTCTCTAGAAGGGTTTCCACAATGCCTCCTCAGCCATCGGATTACAATGAAGTGTTACCCATTGAAGTCGGAGGAGTTGAGGAGTTTCCACCAGCTAAGATGTCTTATGGTGGTGGTTCTGAAAGTGGAAACATCTCACAGTGGACGATCGATGAATTCATTGGCCTAAATGAATTCAGTCAGAATTATAATTACATGGAAGGATCATCAAGGGTATGTTCATAGTTGTTGAAATATACCCTCTGCCTGGCTATCCCCTCATCATTGGTTTTGTAGAGTTCCTACCTTTTAATGCTTTGTGTTTTTGACTGGGTCTGTATTCCTTAGTTCACTTTCATCTTTCATCATGGATTAATTATCTGTACAGCTGCACACACACACATACACATAGGCTGAAGGGACTGTGACATGCCTTATCCTGTCTCCTGAAGGTATATGTGCTGTTAACATTTTGGTCACATGACAAACAGCTGGCAAATATAGGTTTCATAAGCACATTATTGCACATTTGTGTTCATAAACGGTGTTCTGTTTGGCAGATTTCAAACTATGGAATTTGACAGATTGGTTGATTGAAGTGCTTGTTTTTTGTTTGTTTGGTTTCTTTCCCTTATTTGTTGTAAGCCCATCTTAACTTTGGAAAATTTGACGTTTCTGTGCAATGCTCAATTTGCTTTCACTTGAAAGATAATTCCTTTCTGAGCTAAAATTTTCAAGCTATAAAGATTAATAAAGCAGCATCTTAAATGTGACAATGAGCCATTGCGGTGGCACTATGGAATGGCTATCCTCAAGGGTGATCCATGATCAAGAAACCATAGTCAAATTTACATGAGTGCTTAAAACATGATATTATTGGATGAGAATGTGGAAAGAAATTATCACACGTAATTTACTGATAGACACACATCAAAGGCAGATGTTTTTCAACATTCAAATTGCCAAGACTTTTTTCCCGTGTAACATGATTCTTAGTCAATTTGTTATTTGGCAAATTACTATTGGTATACATTTTATCTCATTCTATATGCTTGCCTAAATTAGTATCCATGTTCATTTATTCATGTTTGACATTTTAAACAAGCATTCATTAACTTTCCATTCAGATTGCTTTGATAGCTGTTATTACGGTCTTACCTCCATGATTGTATGGTTTTGTAATTTTCTTTTTCACCATTTCTTTTTCTGATGAGTATGTGCAGGCTGACAGTAGTAAGCTTGGAGATTCTGATTCTCTTGTCTTGAGATCCGGTGAAGAGGAAATGGAAGAGGAGGATGAACACGTTGAACGAGTTCCAGATTCATCATGGAGAGTTCCTCAGATCCCTTCCCCTCCTACAGCTTCTGGATTATATTGGCCAAAAGACCCTCAACATTCATCTTATAATGTTCTGTTTGTTCCTGACATATGCTTTTCTCACATGCAACAACCTCAGAATAGTAGTATTTTTTCAAGACGCAGGAGGCATCTTTGATTTGTTTACTCATAATATCCCTTCCCTAATAACTTAGACATTTATTTCCATTTGTTTTCTGGTATGATGCTAAGTTCTCTCCCCTTGCAGTGAGGTTTTCTTTGATTGGTTAAAAGGTTTCTATTCTTGGCTGTCTCAGTTTCTTCTAGGGAGTAATCTCTAATTCTCTAGATGTCATTGGAAAATCATTGTAGTGTAAAAGGCTTTTACAAATAAGTTTGTTCTTGTAGCATTCTCAGTTTCCACTCTAGAATCCTGTGTAGATAGATGCATGTATTTGGTTATTATAGAGATCTAATTCAATATTGGTTGGTTGTGTCATGGCTTTTGCTCCTTCACAATTAGTATATATTGAATTCTATGATAATTGTTTCTTTGACCCAATTCTCACCAATGAGAGGGGATGTTTGGAAGGATGGAGTTTCTTTTGAATGATATTTATTTCATTGATAATTCTTTCCATTTGTTTTTTCATAACTTTAAGAAATATTTTTATTTGTCATTTTAAAATTTTGAGATAATATTATTATATTTTTATTTTTCGAGGATATTAGGTAATAATGAAATAAATTAATAAAAGTTGATGATATAATAAATAATTATATAATCATTTTAATATAGATAAGAATATTAATTTTTAAAAGTGTGAAATAATTTTGAATAATAAATAAAAAATAGAGGAATAAAAATCAAGCATGATTATACAATTTTGAGACTTATGACTTATTGAATCTATTTTCTTAAAAGGTGTTGGAAATAATATTATTATTTTTATAATTTTAATGATAATAATAGAGATAATTTAAGTATAAATCAGTAATAATTTTAATCTTAAAATAATAATAATAATAATAATAATAATAATAAGATTTATTATTATTATTTTTATCATTGATAGTTTGAGAAAGACTTATAGTTAAGTTAGAAAGGAGCTTACGACTCATCATTTGTGGAAAGTGATGGCTTGTCAGTTAGCCACTTGAATGTAAACCTGAATGGTAATGCAAACATCTCTGTTTCTTTTGATTGCTGATTGCACATTGTTAGTCAGAAACATAACTCAACTTTCTTTTGAGGTTTCCAAACTGGTACAACACGACAAATTTTACTTTTTTTTAAAAAGGTTTTTGGATTAATTTATTTTAAAGAAATAGTTCTTTAAATCTTTTTTATATGTGAACTGTGGAAAAAAAGGGTGAACTATGATAAAATGTGTTATATACTTTAATTTATTTTTATCTAAATGATTTCTTAATTATGTGAACAATTATGAATGAACTTTTAAAAGTTTTTTTTTAAAACTTTTGGTGTCATTGGTATATAATTTTGAATACTTCAAAGGATCCTCTCAAGAACATGAGAGGTTATGTTCAAATTTTGTGTCTCCTGATTTTTAATTTTAAAAGATAAAATAAAATTTTGAAATTTTATTAATAATTTCTTTCTTATCTTTTTTAAGCCAGAGTTAATTATATAGATTCAAGACTAGGTGACAATGACGTTGAAAATTGCAATGAGAAAAAAAAAACTTTCAATTCAGTCACATTGAAATAAATTAGTGTATACATATTCATAATTTTTTTTAAAGAAAGAATATAAATTTAAAAAAATATATTTATTTTAAACAAGCTCAACTAAATATACACCAGCTAGGATTTTATATATTGTTTTGTTCTTTGTTTCTTTAGTTGAATTCTCCACTGCACCCAATAGAAAAACTGAAAATGCATTAAAATATCTTCACATTGATCACCATGGCCAAGTGATAATATATTTCTCCTTTTCTCACTTTTCTGCCTTTTTTTAATTTCTATTTGATATATTTTTATTTTGGTAAATAAAAGGGGCCAGAGGCAATCAAGCACACTAACTCCTATTAGAAAAAAAAAAAAAAAAAACCCTAATCGAAGAACTGAAATTGAATGGGCAATGGTAAATCTAAGTCTACTACAAGAACAAAATTCCTTAGAAAAAGAGAAACGCCATTAATATGACAACGTTATTTCACCTAAAACATCTTCCTCAGATATGTGTTGACACTTGAAACCCTACATGTCCTAGAACAAAAAAATCCTTAATAGTACGAGTTATATTTGAAACCATATAATATAATGAACATTTTTTTCCCTATATTTTTTTATTCATATATTGAGTGATTGAAAACAAAACACCAAGACAAACACTAAGCTAAGCATCTATGGTCATTTTCCGCATGTGTGGGGCAAAAAATTAACTAAGCAATCATGCAAACGTCACTTGTTCTACTTTGAATCTGATTTGATAGCGCGTTGAATTGTTTGGCCTTCTTTGCCAATAATTAAAATCCATTCATTTTATTATTAAAAATAAGTTTAAACTTAATTGAAAAAATGAGCTGTCATGCAGTAATGCTTTTGTTTTGGAATGTTGAGGAATCAAATTCGAAAGCGAGAGGTGACATTTTTAACAGATGGACTTGGAGGTCATAAAATCTTGATCAATTTTTATTGTCGTGCTAAGATATGGATCATAGACATATGGATATGGTTGACTGGGCCAATTGCATAACCATAATCCATAGTAGTAAATAGAATTTTTCGACGAAGACAAATCCAATGATGATGGACCTAACTAACGACAAGTAAGTATCTAATCACTTGTGTGAAAATTGTACTTTCATTCAGATAATATAGTTTAAAAATCATAGCCAAAATTTATTAAAAGATCTTAGCATAAGGAATGTATATTTTTGTACGGATACAACTTTTATGATTGCTGCAAAAAGATATCGACCTTTCATGTAAATAGATTTGAGATAAATGATCCTCATTCTAGAAGAATATATCTACTATACAATAATGAATTGAAAAAAAAAAAAAAGCAGTACCAAAACAATAATGAAATAAGGTCAAGGATTATTTCTTTTAATAAAAACATTTGTATAAAAATAATTTTAAATAAGTTCATTGTTGATTAAGTTAAAACTACAATTTAATATTTTAGGATAGGATAATTTTTCATTTTGCTTATATTTTAAATAAAATTATTTAAATAAGTCAATTTAATTTAGTAAAATTTTGCACTATCATAAGTTGAGCTTAAAATAATCTTACTCGTTTTAATTATAACTCGAAAGTTAAAAAATAATATTATTAACTTAATTTAACTCACCAAATTGATAAATTAAGTGTGTTAACCTTCCATATATATAATATATTTTTAATTTTTAATTTATTTATTATTTAAGCTGTTAATTTTTAAAATTTATTATGATCAACATTATTTATCTCGCTGAAAACTTGTTTGAGAGTGCATTATCTAAACTTACTTAAAATTAATAATTTAGTTAAAATATATAAATACTAAAAATATTATTCTTCCAACCAATTATAAATTTTAGGTAAAATTATTCATTTGATCCTCTAGCTTTTTATTTTATTTTGATCTATTAATTTTTAGAAGTTTTATTTTGATTCTTTAATTTTTCAACATTCAATAAATTGGTCCTTTTCATTAATACAATTTAAAATTAAAAAAAAATCTTTTATCATCCACATAATTTGTTCTATTGTTGGTTTCATCTTCCTTTTTTATCTTTTTTTTCTTCTTCTTTACCACCACCTCCTCTGTTAACTTAACATGGATACATAGAAGTGATCAACAACAAAGTAAGGATGATAAAAGCCTTACGATAATAAAAATTTTGTATAGGTTATTTGATATATTTTTTATGATGATGATAGATTTGTGGATTATAATGATAATTCAGATGATGATTTTTGGATTATGAAAGAAGTGGAAGAGAACAAGGGAGGGAGAGAAGATGAAGGTGAAGAAAATTGTTGGAAAAGAAGGTCAATTTTTCTTAAATAGTATTTAAAAAGTTATAAAAAATAGATTAATTTGTTAAATGTTAAAAAGTAAGAGAATCAAAATAAAATTTTAAATGTTAAAGGACCAAAACAAAATAAAATAAATAAATTAAAAACATCAAATAGATAATTTCTATTAATATATAATATATAATTATTAATTTTGTGACAACTACATTAAAATTCATGTTTATAGTATATTCTAATCCATTGCCTAAGTTAAAAAAATAATTAAACTAACAATATATTAAAACTAAACTCAACTTATACTTTAATCTTCTAACTTTTTTTTGTTACATTTTAATTCTTTATCTCTTCTTTAAATTTTAATTTGACCCTTTTTGTCATCAAGTTAAACGTTTTAGTGAAGGTAAAATACCATGACAATTGACCAAAAACAAAAGATAAATTAAAAGAAAAAATATCAAAAGATCAAAATCAAAACAAATATATATATATATATATATATATATATATATTAAAAGGGATAAAAATATCAATTTTATCTATTTTTAATAGTGTCAAATATAATTTAACATAATATAATCATGTTCTATTTATGTTACTTAGAATCAAGTTTATTTTTAGAAGTACATTAGAATAGAAGCTTATAGCTTTTGCATGCATAATTTTATACTAAAATTTGCCATAAACTTATTTTTGAAATAAAAAAAATTCTAAGCTGATAAGCATAGATTTCATAAATAATTATCTCTCACTTTTATCTCATTAAGACTTCTTATATGTTCAATTAAGTGATCTTTGTCATATTTTATGAGTTTGGGTTCATATGAAGTTTAATTGAATTTCTTTGCTTACCCGATTAAAATGACACTATTATAGTATTTTGAGCATAATAGGAGTTGTAGACATCCAAAAATCATGAAATCTATCTTGAATGAAAGCTTAAAGAAGTGTCCATATTTACAAAGCAAGAGAAGATTCTAAATGGGATGTTTAGGACTCCGAAATTATCTCAAAAGATGAGATAGTGTTGCTGACGTGGAATTTGAACAGTGTGCAAAGATCCGGCCATATCATGAGATATAGAAGTCATATTGAGATGAAATCAACTTTGTTGGACAGCTAAGATCCAGGGCTACAACTTTTGTTCAGAAGGCAAGCTCTAATTCGGACATGTGAACATCCGAAATTGCAGTGCAAGAAAGTCAAAATTGTTGTGCTCATTGGTGGCAAAAATTCAAAAGTGTTTTGCAATTTCAACAAAGCCCATGTGAAAGCAAGAAAAGGGTAGAAAAGTAATATCCTAGTTGGTGACTTTCTGAAGATGATGCCTCAAAAATCCTCTATAAATAGAAGGGTTTGCAAGAGGAGACACACACCATTTTGGAGATTAACTCCAATACCACTTTCTTTCTTTCTTTCTTTCTTTCTTTCTTTCTTCCTTTCTTTCTTTCTTATTAGTTTTGCCTCCTTCATGGAAGGCTTAGTTTTTCTTTCTTGTTAGTTTGCCTCCTACATGGAAGGCTTAGCTTTTCTTTATTGTTAGTTGCCTCCTACATGGAAGGCTTAAGATTTATTTGTTGTTAGTTGCCTCCTACATGGAAGGCTTAGGATTTATTTGTTGTTAGTTGCCTCCTACATGGAAGGCTTAGGATTTATTTGTTGTTAGTTTGCCTCTTTCTTTGTTGTTAGTTTGCCTCCTTCATGGAAGGCTAGGTTTGTAGTTTCAATTCAAGGATTCAAGCTATTTTCATTTTAACTTTGAGGTCTTGATCTTTATTTACGTGCATATTAAGTGGTTTCTACTCTGCTTCACTATATTCTTCAATTTTATTCTTTAATCAAAGTTTGATCGGTTGACGTATTTTGGTTAATGTATAATTGATTTATAATTGGTTTTTGATTGGTAAATCATTTTCCAAAAGTTTGAAGAGTAGAAATTAAGTAATTGAATTGAAGGTTTTCATTTTATTACTTACTTCAACTGAATTCTGATTGTAAAATTGGTTTAGATAAAAGATTAAGTGGTTACTAAATCTTGTTGATCATAATCAATTAAATTCTGAGAGGTTTCTCAGTAGAGAATTCAAGGATCATTGTAGGGGTTCCAGATGATCCTAGGTTGATAAACACAATGCATGATTTTAGTGATCAATGATTAGTTATGAAAATAGCCTCTGAATTCCTTGAGTTGATAATTGTTAAGTGAAATTAATTTCAGTCTGTATTTTGTGTTTAGCACTCAATATCACATCTTTACAAAACCCCCTTGTTCTAATTGTCTCCTTATTTGCTTAAGAATATGAAATGGTCTTTGGGAGATGACCTAGGTTGCACCTTATACTATACCAATAGTTTGGGGGAAATCTAGAAATTATTTTTGCGCGTTTGCGACGAGCGTGTCAAAAATTTGGCGCCGTTGCCGGGGACCATTTTAATTTCCTAGGCTCATTTAGGAGTTTGTATAAAAATTTTAATCTTTCTAACAATTGTTTTTACTTTAGGTATATCATTCTTGGATTTTCTGTATGAATTCACCTTTTTGTGTATGACCCGATCCAATCCTAAAAATTTATATGCATATGATCCTGAGATTGATAAAACATTCCACCACTTGAAAAGAGCACATAGAAGACATTCATCCAGTAATAACCAAGAAAGTAACAGTAGTGATTTTTCATCTTTAAATTTTGATAGTTTTAAATATTTTGCTAAGAACATGGCTGATAGAACCTTAAAAGAATTAGCTGCACCTGATGTTGCTTATCAACCATTGTGTATTCAATACCCTGATGTTGATGCACCATTTGAACTGAAGTCTGGACTAATACATTTGCTACCTAAGTTTCATGGCCTTGCAGGTGAGGACCCTCATAAACATTTGAAGGAATTTCACATTATGTGTTCTACAATGCGGCCACAAGGAATTCCTGAAGATCATATCAAGTTGAAGGCATTTCCTTTCTCCTTAAATGATGGAGCCAAGGACTGGTTGTACTATCTACATCCAACATCTGTTACAAGCTGGAATGATATGAAAAGATTATTCTTGGAGAAATTCTTCCCTGCATCCAGAACAGCAGCTATCAGAAAAGAGATTTGCGGCATCAGACAGAACTCCCAAGAAACTCTCTATGAGTATTGGGAGAGATTCAAGAAACTATGCGCCACTTGTCCACACCATCAAATCAGTGATCAATTACTGATTCAGTATTTCTATGAAGGACTCATGCCAATGGACAGAAGCATGGTTGATGCAGCTAGTGGTGGAGCACTTATGGACAAAACTCCTACAGCAGCTCGAGATTTGATTGCCAACATGGCAGAAAATTCTCAGCAATTCAATTCTCAAACTAATTCCTTGTCTAAAGGAGTCCATGAAATGACCACCAAGACAGACCATACACGATTGGAGAACAGAATTGAAGAACTAACCTCCATCGTAAGACAGTTGGCCATCGGACAACAACAGCAACTTAATGTTGTTGACAAAACCAAAACATGTGGCATCTGCACTTCTGCAGATCATCCTACTGATGCATGCCCAACATTGCAAGAAAGTGAGACACCTGAGGCTACAGTAAATGGTATTTTTGGCACAGGACAACAATACAGGCCTTCTCAACATTATCAGCAACAGAAGTTTGAGCCACCTTCTGGATCATACAATCCTAGTTGGAGAAACCATCCTAACTTGAGATATGGTCCTCCACAACAACAAAGGATTCAAACATCTGACTCCCAAAATAAATACCAACCACCGCCATTCAGACAACAACAACAGCATATGCAGCAATCTGTACCCTCTAATGCTTCTGAACCCTCTCTTGATGATTTGATGAAGCAATTAGCAACCAACAATCTTCAGTTTCAACAAAATGTAAGTTCTACCATTCAGGATTTACAAACTCAAATTGGGCAGTTGGCTACCACTGTCAACCAATTGAAATCTCAAGGTTCTGGTCAACTACCTTCTCAACCTGTCATAAATCCCAAAAGTGTGAATGCCATGACCTTGAGAAGTGGGAAGAAAGTGCAGACAGACCCTACAATTTTAAAGCAACAAAGCTTCAATCAGACTAATCCACACCAAAAAGAAGCATTTATCTCCACACCTGGAGACATCTCTGATGAGCCATCTGAATCAGAGGGAAAGTCTGATGAAAAAAGTACATCAGCCTTCGATAAGACATCGAATGATCAACAAAAAGAAGCTTGCCATAAACGATCTGCACTTGAAGCATCTGATGAGAAGAAAACCCCAAATTGTGCTAATCTGAAGGTATCTTTACCTTTTCCAAATAGAATGGTTCAATCCAAGCCCAATGTTCATGCAGAATTGGATAAGGAGCTTCTAGATACTTTTAGGAAAGTGGAAGTCAACATACCACTTCTAGATGCTATCAAGCAAATTCCCAAATATGCCAAATTTCTAAAGGATTTGTGCACGCATAAGAGAAGACTCAAAGGGGATGAGAAGATCAGTGTGGGACGCAATGTTTCTGCCTTAATTCAACCCAGCCTCCCTCAGAAATGTAAAGATCCAGGAACTTTCACCATTCCTTGCACAATAGGAAACTCTACATTTGGTGATGCATTGTTGGATCTAGGTGCTTCCATTAATGTTATGCCCTCATCAGTTTATAAATCTTTGAATCTGGGAGAACTGAAGCCAACTGGTGTGGTGATTCAATTAGCCAACAGAAGTACAACACATCCAGCTGGAGTACTTGAAGATGTGCTAGTTCAAGTGAATAAGCTAATCTTTCCAGCTGACTTCTACATTTTGGATATGGAAGATGAGTCATCCATCAATAGAGCAACCTTGATCCTAGGGAGACCTTTCCTCAAAACTGCAAAAACAAAGATAGATGTGCATACGGGGACTCTCTCTATGGAATTTGGAGATGATATCATCCAATTCAACATATTTGAAGCCATGAAGCATCCCATAGAGAATCATTCACTCTTTCAACTTGATGCCATAGACCTTCTTACGGATGATTATTCTATTGACAATATACTTTTTAAATTTTTTGATTTTGATTTAGATTACTTAGATAATTTTACTTGCACATGTGATGAATTTGATTCATGTATTGTGTGTTCCAGGATTAATGCTGCAGACCAACCTTCGTTGAAAGATGACATGTTAGATGCAAGTGTTGCAGACATTTCAATCTCAGATAGATCTCTTCCTTCCATAATACAACCACCTCCTTTGGAGTTGAAGCCTTTGCCTGAACATCTAAAGTATGCTTATTTGGGGGAAAATGAGAAGCTTCCTGTCATTGTAGCAAAGAACCTTCTACCACAACAGGAAGAAAGGTTACTGCAAACCTTAAAAATCCATAAACAAGCAATTGGATGGACTTTGGCTGATATTCCAGGTATTAGCCCATCTACTTGTATGCATAGGATACTGCTGGAGGAAAACACCAGACCTGTTAGACAACCACAAAGGCGTTTGAATCCAACCATCCTAGATGTGGTAAAGAAGGAAGTAGGTAAGCTTTTGGCAGCTGGTATCATCTATCCCATCTCAGACAGTGATTGGGTAAGCCCGGTGCAAGTAGTTCCTAAGAAGACTGGCATGACTGTAGTCAAAAATCACAATGATGAACTAATCCCTACCAGAATACAAAACAGTTGGAGAGTGTGCATAGATTATAGGAAGCTTAACCAAGCTACTCGCAAGGATCACTTCCCTTTGCCCTTCATAGACCAAATTTTGGAAAGATTAGCAGGAAAATCTCACTATTGCTTTCTGGATGGTTTTTCAGGTTATTTTCAAATACATATAGCCCCAGAAGACCAGCATAAGACCACCTTCACTTGTCCTTTTGGTACTTTTGCCTATCGAAGGATGCCCTTTGGTCTATGCAATGCCCCTGGAACCTTTCAAAGATGCATGGTAAGCATTTTCTCTGATCTCTTAGAAAGTTGCATGGAAGTGTTTATGGATGACTTCACTGTATATGGTTCTTCTTTTGATGCATGCTTAGAAAGCCTTTCTAAAGTTTTGGACAGATGCATTGAGACTAACCTGGTTTTGAATTTTGAAAAATGTCATTTCATGGTAACAGAAGGTATAGTCTTAGGACACTTGGTATCTAGCAAAGGTTTAGAGGTTGATAAGGCCAAGATAGACATTATTTCTTCTCTACCTTACCCCACTTCTGTGCGAGAAGTACGTTCTTTACTTGGTCATGCAGGTTTTTACAGAAGATTCATCAAGGATTTTAGCAAGATTGCACAACCTCTTTCTAAACTACTACAAAAAGATACCAAATTTGTGTTTGATCAAGCATGCAAGGATTCATTTGATGAACTAAAGAAGCGGTTGACAACCACTCCCATCATTCAACCACCTAATTGGACGCTTCCATTTGAATTAATGTGTGATGCATCTAATTATGCCCTTGGTGCTGTACTGTCTCAAAGAGTTAGCAAGAGATCTCATGTCATTGCATATGCCTCTCGCACACTTGATGCAACCCAATCAAATTACACAACTACTGAGAAGGAGCTTTTGGCAATTGTGTTTGCATTAGATAAATTTCGCTCCTATTTGCTTGGATCTAAAGTTATTGTCTTCTCTGACCATGCAGCTTTGAAATACTTGCTGAAGAAGACAGATGCTAAGCCAAGACTGATTCGTTGGATGCTTCTGTTGCAAGAATTTGATTTAGAGATTAAAGACAAGAGTGGTGCAGAGAACCTTGTAGCAGATCATTTAAGTCGGATCCAGCAACCTTGTGAAGAAACTTCAATTGCAGATTCATTCCCAGAAGAGCATCTCTATCATTTGCACGGGAAGGATCCTTGGTATGCAGATTTGGTAAACTATCTAGTTGCTAAAGAAATACCCAAACACTTCACCAAATCGCAACTTGCCAAGTTGAAAAGTGATGCCAAACACTACATATGGGATGAACCATACCTTTGGAAGACATGCAGTGATCAAATCATTAGAAGATGTGTTCCAGATCATGAAGTTCAGTCTGTACTTACCTTTTGCCATTCCTTAGCTTGTGGTGGACACTTTGGGCCACAACGGACAGCTAGAAAAGTACTAGACTCAGGCTTTTATTGGCCTACAATATTTCGTGACGCACACAGATTATGCATAACTTGTGAGCAGTGCCAAAGAATAGGGAGTATTTCGCGCAGAAATGAGATGCCCCAACAACCACTTCTCTTTTGTGAGGTATTTGATGTATGGGGTATAGACTTTATGGGTCCATTCCCTGTCTCTTTTGGCTTTGTTTACATTCTGCTAGCTGTTGATTATGTTTCAAAATGGGTGGAGGCAAAAGCCACCCGTACTGATGATGCTCGAGTTGTTGCAGATTTTATCAGGTCTAACATTTTTAGCAGGTTTGGCATTCCTAGAGCTCTAATTAGCGACCAAGGTACTCATTTTTGCAACCGCACAATGGAAGCCCTACTCCGCAAATATGGAGTCATGCATAAAGTCTCCACCCCATATCATCCTCAAACAAATGGTCAAGCTGAAGTTTCTAATCGAGAGATCAAGAAAATCTTAGAGAAAACAGTTCAGCCTAACAGGAAGGATTGGAGCTTGCGCCTTGTTGATGCATTATGGGCATATAGGACAGCTTACAAGTCACCCATTGGCATGTCTCCCTACAGGATTGTCTTTGGTAAAGCATGTCATCTTCCAGTTGAATTAGAGCATAGAGCATTTTGGGCAGTAAAGAAATGCAACATGGATCTAGACCAAGCAGGAATCTATAGGAAGCTTCAATTGCAGGATCTTGAAGAAATTCGATTAGAAGCATACGAAAACTCACAAATTTACAAAGAAAAGGTCAAAGCTCTTCATGACAAAAAGTTGGCAAGAAAGGAGTTTTCCGTTGGACAAAAAGTTCTCCTTTTCAATTCTCGGCTAAAGCTTATGCCTGGTAAGCTACGCTCTAGATGGTTAGGACCATTTGTAGTTACTAATGTTTTTCCTTATGGTGCAGTTGAAATAAAAAATGAGGTAACTGAAAAAATCTTCAAGGTGAATGGACATCGTCTTAAACCATTTTTCGAAGGTTTTCAAAAGCACACGGTAGAAGAAGTGCATTTGCACAATGCCACATACCTGCAATAAATTCAAGAGAAGTCTCTCTCTCTCTCTCTTTCTCTCTTTCTCTCTCTCTCTCTCTTTCTCCCTCTCCCTCTCTCACATTCCTCGCTTATAAGTTTCAACTAATCTCTCAACTTCCTTCTTCACCTCTTAAATCATCCCAACTATTACACCACATTGAGCTTGCAGGAATAATAACTTGAGTGTTTTAAGAAAAAAATGGAGAAAGCTCTCACCAGGATCAAAATTTTGTTCCCTACTCTCCCCAGAAATTTTCTTAAAGACATTTACAATTGCAGACTTGAACGATTGAGAGCATTAACACTCTTAGGCCTTCCAGAAGATGTCCGTTGGATCATTGAAGCTAAGGTACGTTTAGCAGGTGAATTTCAAGAATCGTTTGTTAAAAATATGCCAGGTATGGGAAGAAGTTCCTATGCAAAGAAGAGAAGGGCAAAAAGAATTGGAGTTTGCTACATGTGTGCAAGATGGACCTGTAACACAAGATGCAAGAACCCTGGAATGGTTTCAAGAAATCGAGAGGACAAAATTCAATTCATAAAGGATGGACTGAGTAAGGAGTCATTGGATGATATCATTCAGACTCTTGAGACGCATCCTAGTGGGCATGTACAAGGAGTCCTTCTTGATTTGTTTGAACTGTTCCGTAAGGAAAAAGCACGTTATAGTCTTGGGAATCTGACTTTAAAAGACCCTGTTGTCAGTTTACAAGAAAACTGAATAGGAAGCACATCCTCGACTCTTAGAAGGCGTTTCAGCCGTTACTGGACGTAAAACCAGAGGAAGATGTGAGCCACAATCACAACTACTGTTCATTCTCATGCGTGTATGTTTGTCATTTACATTGTCTTTTCAATTTATTGGGCCACCGTTTTTTTTTTTTTTTTTTTTTGAAATTTTCACCCCTGCTTAAAGTCTTTCCCCTCTGACATTCACCTTTTCCTTGAACCCAAACTTCAAACTTTTGCAACCAAAATTCAAACTTTTGCAACAAAAATTCAAACTTTTGCAGCAAAAATTCAAACTTTTGCTACCAAATCCTGATCCCGCACTATTCAAGCGATCTCCTTGTCTGATATTGAGTCCCTATAAATTATCCACCTCTATGACATATTTTTTCAAAAAAAAAAAAAAGACAGAAACACCGTATATGGATAAGATCAATACTATCTGTGTTTTTGGTGGGTCTAACCTTGGAAAGGATGGAGAATTTCAACATGCAGCTTCTACCCTTGGTAAGGCATTAGCTGCAAGAAAAATCAATCTTGTTTATGGGGGAGGGATTCAGGGTTTAAAAGGATGTGTTGCAGGATCTGCACTCACAAAGGGGTGTAACGTCTTAGGTGTTGGCTTAAAAAATGGGAGCACCTCCTACTTCACCCTGGGTACTGAATTGAAGGTTGCAACCATGCATGACCGTATGAGACACATGTTGGTTAATTCTAATGCATTTATTGCATTACCTGGTGGTCTTGGAACAATGGAAGAAATTTTTACCATTATATTTTGGGCCTATCGGAATTTTCATAAAAAACCTTTGGGCTTATTGAATATTAATGGCTTTTATAATGGTTTGATATCCTTTTTAGATCATGCAGTAGAGCAGGAGTTCATGCCACAATCCATGCGCAACATCATAGTATCTGCTTCAACTGTTGAACAGCTACTTGAGATTTTGCAAAATCCTACATCTGAGCTCAGTCAAGCAATGCAGCTGGTGAACCAACCAAATCAGGATGGCAGAGATAAAAGAGAACCAGATACCACTCTTCGGTTATAACTTTTCCTTACTTTGATGGTTTTCTTACATTTCTTTTCCTGTTATATGAAATTTCATCTAAGACATTGGGGACAATGTCTTGGATAGGTTGGGGGGAAGATGGTCCGATATCTAAAATTAAAAAAAAAAAAAAACAAAACAAAACCCAAAAAAAAAAAAAAAAAAACAAAAAAAAACAAAAAAAAAAAATTAGGTTAGATTCATAAACTTGCTTTGAGTAAGATGGCTGAGTAAGGAGTTACACTTGACTCTTGATACGCATCTTATGATTTAAAAAAAAAAAAAAAAAAATTGAATGTGGAAGTATGTTTTTCTTTAGATTTCATAAAATAATTGAAGCAAAATGATTTACATTTCGAGATTAATTTTATCTATTTTTAATAGTGTCAAATATAATTTAACATAATATAATCATGTTCTATTTATGTTACTTAGAATCAAGTTTATTTTTAGAAGTACATTAGAATAGAAGCTTATAGCTTTTGCATGCATAATTTTATACTAAAATTTGCCATAAACTTATTTTTGAAATAAAAAAAATTCTAAGCTGATAAGCATAGATTTCATAAATAATTATCTCTCACTTTTATCTCATTAAGACTTCTTATATGTTCAATTAAGTGATCTTTGTCATATTTTATGAGTTTGGGTTCATATGAAGTTTAATTGAATTTCTTTGCTTACCCGATTAAAATGACACTATTATAGTATTTTGAGCATAATAGGAGTTGTAGACATCCAAAAATCATGAAATCTATCTTGAATGAAAGCTTAAAGAAGTGTCCATATTTACAAAGCAAGAGAAGATTCTAAATGGGATGTTTAGGACTCCGAAATTATCTCAAAAGATGAGATAGTGTTGCTGACGTGGAATTTGAACAGTGTGCAAAGATCCGGCCATATCATGAGATATAGAAGTCATATTGAGATGAAATCAACTTTGTTGGACAGCTAAGATCCAGGGCTACAACTTTTGTTCAGAAGGCAAGCTCTAATTCGGACATGTGAACATCCGAAATTGCAGTGCAAGAAAGTCAAAATTGTTGTGCTCATTGGTGGCAAAAATTCAAAAGTGTTTTGCAATTTCAACAAAGCCCATGTGAAAGCAAGAAAAGGGTAGAAAAGTAATATCCTAGTTGGTGACTTTCTGAAGATGATGCCTCAAAAATCCTCTATAAATAGAAGGGTTTGCAAGAGGAGACACACACCATTTTGGAGATTAACTCCAATACCACTTTCTTTCTTTCTTTCTTTCTTTCTTTCTTTCTTCCTTTCTTTCTTTCTTATTAGTTTTGCCTCCTTCATGGAAGGCTTAGTTTTTCTTTCTTGTTAGTTTGCCTCCTACATGGAAGGCTTAGCTTTTCTTTATTGTTAGTTGCCTCCTACATGGAAGGCTTAAGATTTATTTGTTGTTAGTTGCCTCCTACATGGAAGGCTTAGGATTTATTTGTTGTTAGTTGCCTCCTACATGGAAGGCTTAGGATTTATTTGTTGTTAGTTTGCCTCTTTCTTTGTTGTTAGTTTGCCTCCTTCATGGAAGGCTAGGTTTGTAGTTTCAATTCAAGGATTCAAGCTATTTTCATTTTAACTTTGAGGTCTTGATCTTTATTTACGTGCATATTAAGTGGTTTCTACTCTGCTTCACTATATTCTTCAATTTTATTCTTTAATCAAAGTTTGATCGGTTGACGTATTTTGGTTAATGTATAATTGATTTATAATTGGTTTTTGATTGGTAAATCATTTTCCAAAAGTTTGAAGAGTAGAAATTAAGTAATTGAATTGAAGGTTTTCATTTTATTACTTACTTCAACTGAATTCTGATTGTAAAATTGGTTTAGATAAAAGATTAAGTGGTTACTAAATCTTGTTGATCATAATCAATTAAATTCTGAGAGGTTTCTCAGTAGAGAATTCAAGGATCATTGTAGGGGTTCCAGATGATCCTAGGTTGATAAACACAATGCATGATTTTAGTGATCAATGATTAGTTATGAAAATAGCCTCTGAATTCCTTGAGTTGATAATTGTTAAGTGAAATTAATTTCAGTCTGTATTTTGTGTTTAGCACTCAATATCACATCTTTACAAAACCCCCTTGTTCTAATTGTCTCCTTATTTGCTTAAGAATATGAAATGGTCTTTGGGAGATGACCTAGGTTGCACCTTATACTATACCAATAGTTTGGGGGAAATCTAGAAATTATTTTTGCGCGTTTGCGACGAGCGTGTCATAAGCATATACCATTTTAACTCAAGTTTAATTTTTAATTAAAATCAATTTTATGAAATCACAATAATTCAATATTATGTTTGTAAACAGTCCCAAAAAACAATATTGAAAGCCTGCTAGAATTTTATTGAGTTATGATCCCATTAATGGTTCGTTATGAGGAGAAGGGAAGGAGAAAGGTGAGTTCAATTCCACGTGAAATAATTTTAATTGAAAACAATACCAATATTATCTATGTTTTGCTCTCCAAAGATTTGAGAGAAGAATTTTGTATCATAACTCTTAAATTATAATGATGACATTGCATTTAGTGCAATAGAGGGTTTGCAAATTTGATGGAAAGTAATAAGGGTACGAATATCAAATTCCAAAGAACAAATTCAAATTTATACAATGGTGTAGTGAAATCTATGTACAGTAAGAATAAGGTGAATGGAAGTGGGTCAATAGAGTAGACTAAGAAAATGAAACCATGCAGGTGTGAAATTGGGCCTGAAATCCACTTAACAAGTAAGGATGAAGTACTGATCACCTTGAAAAGAAGCCATTCATGATCCAGGATGCTACATGCACCAATGAACCTTGATGGTGAAAAAACCAGAGTCAACCAAGATAGGGGAGTTGCTTTTTGCACCCTCCATTTTTACTTTTCACACCCCTCTTTTCATTTTTGATAAAATTAAATACCAAAATTACCCTTCGTTTTTATTATTCGAAATGAATATAATAATTTTCCGGAATAAATTGAACTTTCGAAAATACTTTTTCGGAATAAATTTATTAAACTTCTGGAAATACTTATCCGGAGAGTAATTAAATTCATTTCGAAAAAGATCTTCCGGATACACATTTCCGGAAATGTATTCATTGCATTACAGAAACATGTTTTCGGAACATCCGAAATTTTATTCATTGCATTATGGAAACGTGTTTCCGGAATATCCGAAAATTTATTCATTGCGTTACGGAAACGTATTTCCGGAACATATATTCACACTTCTTTCACGCAACATTTCAAAAATTCATATTTTCATTCCGGATATAATGAACACTGTACAATTTACCTTCCGGATACATGTTTCCGGAAAGAAGTTCAAATCTCCCGGATTTACATTTCCGAAACCTAAATTTATAGGGATAATTTTATCTTTTTACCTAAGAGGAGGGTGCGAAAAGCAAATTGAGGTGTAAAAAGCAACTCCCCCAAGATAGCCTTTACTAGAAAGCAGATGAAGTAGGCTCTGCAAACAATTCTTTTACCGTCCAAAAACTACAAAACCCAATTACACATAAAGACAAGCCTGAGCACATGCTACATGATAGGTTAAACAGGTTACACCATATAAAAAAGTGAACAGAAAAGGGATGAGCTAGGCGAAAAAAGGGGGACAAAAGGAGTCTCAAGTGGAGGAACTACGACTATTGGAAGCAACTTTTCTTTTCTGAACAAGAGAAAGGACATGAGGATGATAGCGGGGAAAAGAGAGACAAGAATGTACAAAGGAAAAGTTAAAAGGCAAGAAAGGCAGGGGGAAGAATTTGAAGAAAAGGTCTCAAACAAAAGGTAATAGACAATGCTCACTCTGCTTCAAAATTGGTGGAAATGCACAGGGGCATAGAATTAGAATAGGATACAGAGTCAGTGACTGGTAATTGTATTGAATATAGGAAAAATTGGGCATGGCATTTAGGAATGGGAAGGAACACATGTTGAAGATCTTCAAGGATATGGAAATTTGAGGTAGAAAAGAGATATGAAAGAAGGGCAACAAAGAAAAGGGAATTATAGTTTAAATTTGAACAAGGGCGTGGATGTGATTTATAAACTAATGAAAATGATCTCATACAATATAAGGGGACTGGATGAGAGACGGGAGAAAAGAAAATGTTCAAGAAATTATCAAGAATGAGGTAGTGGATATAATATGCCTTCAAGAAACTAAGTTGACTACGAGGAAAGGGTGTACAAGTTCAGGAGGGGGGATGATGTTAGATGGGGTAGTAAATCTTCAATAGGGGCATCCGAAGGACTATTTTGAAATGACTGAAATGGAAGAAAGGGAGAACTACTTCATGGTGAAATGTTATTGGGGTGCAAAAAAAATAGAATGTTATTGACTTCGAGGAGATGGTAAAAAACTCTTGGCCAAGGGTAACAGTAACAGGAAGAGCAACTTTGTTCTAAAATAGAAGATCAAGAAGCTAAAAAATTCCATGAAAGAGTGGCATCGAAAAAATCGTGACAACCCATAGAAGAGTACCTCTTTTTTTTTTTAAAAAAAAAAAGAGATATAGAACCTTGATTTAAAATGGGAAGGAGAGGTCTAAATAAAGATGAACTAGAACTCAAGAAAACTCACTCAATAATTGTGAAAGTGACCAGAATGCAAGATAGTGTTGCTCACCAAAAATCTAGACTATGGTTAAGACAAGGAGACTCAAATTTGCAATTATTTCATAGTATGGTAAACAAAAAAAAAGTCAAATGGAATCCTTAGTGTCATTGTGGGAGAGAGGGAAGAGTAAAGGATGTAGTTGATGTGAAAAGGGAAATCAAGAATCAATTTGAGCAGCACTTCAAGGAAGAGAATTAGAACAGACTAACATCGGAGGGAATAAAGTTTAATAAATTATCAGAACAATAGAACCATTTCTTGGTTGATAAACTCTCCAGGATGGAAATTAAGGAGACGGTGTGGAGTTATGGGATTTCTAAAAACGCCAGCCTAGATGGGATCATTTTTCAATTCTTGAAAGAGCACTGGGATTGAGTAAAGAGAGAATTTATTACCATCATTCAAGAACTCCACTCGTAAGGTAAACTAGTAAAAGGCTGCAACAACTCCTGCATTATGCTAATCCCAAAGAAGACATGCGCACAAAAGATTGAAGAGTATAATCCTATATCCCTTATAGGATGCATGTACAAGATGTTAGCCAAGCTACTAATATACTAATATAGGATGCTTGATTAAAAAAACTTAGTTTGCCTTTGTAAAAGGAAGATATATTTTGAATGGAGTATTGATTGCAAACAAAGTACTAAACGAGGAAAATAAACTGGGAAAACGATATATAATGCTCAAAGTCGATTTTGAGAAGGCTTATGATTCAATGAACTAAGACTTCTTAAATCTGAAGTTTTCAGAAAAGTGGAAAAGGTGGATCAATGAGTGTTTTTGCTCATCATCAATATTGGTATTGGTAAATGGGAGTCCAACAAAGGAATTCTACCCCTCACATGAGTTGAGACAGGGGAATCTATTGTCATCTCTTTTATTCATTAAAGCCACTGAAGGGTTAGGGAGCAAGATTGAAAAAGCTATTGAGATAGGTCTATCCAAAGGTGTGAAAGACTATTATAAGGAGGTTGGGATGTCTCACCTCCAATTTGCAAACAACGCATTCCTACCAAGGGAAGCATCAGCCACTAATATCCAAGCCATGAAATTCATTCTTAAATTGTTCGAAGCAAAATCTAGGTTAAAGGTGAATTTCCATAGAAGTAGATTGGTAGTTATCAATATGGATGAATAATTGTGCTCTTTAGCTATGGAGAATCTAAATTGCATGAGGAGTGAGGTACCATTCATATACCTAAGCCTCTCAATGAGTGGGTCACCAAGAAGGTAGCAACGGTGGAAGCTGGTAGTTGAGAAAGTGAAGAAAAAACTTAATCTATGATCCAACAAATCCTTCTATTTTGGTACTCGTATTGTCCTCATCAATTTGTGCTCTCAGCTCTTCCGATTTTTTTATCCTTCTTTAAGGCTTCCAAAGGTATAGTTTCTAAACTTGAAATCTTACATTAGGAAGTTTCTTTAAGGTAGTGGAGAGTAGAAAAAAGATAAATTGGATCATTTAGAACAAAGTGTGCAAGGTTAGGAATGGAGGAGGGTTGGAGATGAGAAATATAAGAACATTTAAAAGTGGAGACTAAAATTAGAATAGGAAAGTCTCTAACACCAGTTATATCATCAAGGTATAGTGAGCTGCCTTTGTTGAATTGCTCTTCCACAAAAAATTCTTCCACTTGGTGGTCCAACATAGTCAAAATAGTCTAAGGAGAAAAAAATACAATGCTTTAGCAAGATAATTGGATAGGGGAAGAGCCACTAAAAATTACATTCTCAAGGTTGTTTAGCATAACAATAAGGAAGTTATGGTGGGGGAAATGAGTGAGTGGCAAGAAGAAAAGTGGAGATAGAGGTTCCAATAGAGATGTAAGCTATTCATTTGGGAGAAAAACTTTTGTCCAAAACAATCAGACCTTGTATACAGTGTTGCTATGCAGGAAAATTACTTGGACACATGGAGTTGGTAGATGGAGGCCTCAGGAATATACTCTATTAAATCAGCATACAAGGTCTTAATGTTGGGAGAAAATAACTCTAACATGTTAGCTATCTATGGAAAATCTACGCTCTTTTAAAGGAAGTACGACTTTCTTGGCAAATTCTCCAAGATTAAGTTGCATAAAAAATGAACCTATTAAAACGAAGACTAATTCAAACATCAAAAACCATATGTGACCTTTGTAAACCAGAATAAGAAATAACAAATGACAATTTCTTCACATGCCCAATTGGCAATTTTAGCTCTGGAACGACATTCTGCACTAGGTAGGAATCTCAACATTACATGCCAATGAAACTCAGCACTTTGAACAATTTTGCAGGTTGCTCTCAGAATCCACAAGGCATAGACAGGCATGGAATACTATATGGCATGTCTCAGTATGGTCCCTATGGTTGCATAAGAATGAACAGATTTTCAAGCCTAAGGATGGCAACAATTCAGATCTACAAAAATGGATGAAAGTGATAGTGGTTACAAGCTAAATTACATCACTTTATGTACCTATTATATTGCTGAAAGAATGAAGTCATCACATGGATTGTAACAAAATCTTAAACCAGCAAAACCAAAAGTGGTTTTGAAGATAATGATCCAAGTTATCTGACCTCTACTGATATTTAGTTGTCGACAAGATCCTGTTCATGCCATATAGGTGGTTTTGTTTCAATTAGTCTTGATCGCATTAAATTGGGTTTAATGTCATGTAACTAAAATAGCACTTTTGTTACTTTTGTATCATGGATGAGGAACACTTCTTGTGTTTTCATCTCCACCATTTTAATATTAATATTTTGCTTGACTTTCCAAAAAAAAAGAGACGAGAATTTTTTCCTATATTTAGAAATCTCTATATAGACTGCCCCATTTGAAACTCCGAGGTTGGAGTTGTTTTTCCTGTAGTGATGAAGATGACTACAAAATTCCTTGAGACTGATTTGAGGATGAAGACATGGATCATACCTCACTCCCTATTAGGTTTGTATTCCCAAAAAAATATTAAAATAATCTTTTAATTATACATGTGCATATACATTTTAATAAATTTTTAAATAGTATTAAAATAAAAAATATAAAAATATAGTTTCACTAATTTGCTTCCATTGACTTTTTCCCTTCACTTTTAAATTTATCTTTAAAATCAATAGTTTCAATTTTCACTTTAACTTTTAGTGATTTAAACTAGACATTACAGAGAAGGATCCACAAAACCCTAACCACACCAAGAGACTCGAATCATAGCTACAGGTTATTGAGTTTCATTGTTTCAATTGCCACTGCCATTAATCTTTGTAACAACTTACATGCTTGAGTATGATCAGAAACGGGATTCTATCCACATTAAACTTGCTGGTGCGTCTCATGTCAGGAAAGGCTGCTGCTTCATATTTGGCACTCCAACATCTGGGAGTATAACTATCTGAAAGTCGGTGTTCAACGACAAATAACCGAGTAGTAGTTTTATCAACACTGCTCCAATGCTCAATACTGGTGTGTTCTAGATAAGAACTTATCAAGATGGCCACCATGTTAAGATGATTGAGTTCCTCAAAAATCCTGCCGCAAATTTAGGAATGCCAGATCTGGAGTGCTTGCTGCATTAAGACTGCTATGATACAGCCCACTGATATGTTGATGATATTGACAACATCATTATTAAGCTGCAGAAAACAGCAATCATAAATAACTAGACCAGAAGTACATACTGCTACCAGATATGCAGATTAAGCTGGTGAACCAAATCCTGATGTGCTTGACAAAAATGTAATCCAGCTTTGAGAAAGATTCATCCAATAGTAAGGTTTGCACATTAGTAACTCATGTAGAATTGTATCAAGTATGCTAACACAAAACAGTCAAGCTCAAGCATACTGGTTGAATTTGCCACGTATCACAAGTTATTTAGAATTTGGACCAATATTTGATTTTATGGGCAAATCGTCATTTAAAAACTTGATCTTTGAATCTTGTCTTGGATAAAACTTAAAACATATTAAACACAAGCACACAACTCTAATAGGCAAGATTAGACAGATTCATGACATAGTTTCAATAAACAAACATCACTGTTTTCGTGAACATACCCATTTAAATCCTTCCTTCTCTTGAAGTGCAGCACCAATTATGCTCTCACCAAGATTAGCAATCTGGGAAGCTAGTACACATATAATTAATTCATGAGAACTGACCTGTTTAACAATAAAAATAAAGTAAGCCACAAGTGCAAATTAAGTTCATGAACTCTTAAGCGACTGACCGTAAAGAAATAGCTATAAGTGTGGGGATTCTTCTTCACTAACTGTGCAGTTGAGGGGATTAAAGTGGAAGAGGAAGGAGAAGCAATTGTGGAAGGGTGTCATTCTTAGATAGGTTTCATACTTCATTGACTCTTCAGTGTTTTGTGGGACCCACCATTTTTAATCTCCAAATGGTTGGAAACATGGTAGTCAAATTGTGTTCCCTGAACTTGTATGACCCATGATATTTAGTCGTATAACTTGCATTAAATTTCATTTTTTATCCCTATGTTAAAGGCATGACTCCACAACAAAAGAAGGCATTCACATAGTTATACCTAAATAGAAATCAATTGTATTTTATCCTTCACAAAACAAACAAAGAGAAATGTAATATTATTGAATTCGTCAGTTTTCCTTTCACTCCTTTCCATGATACTGAATTCCTTTGATTCTCTTCCCTACAAAACCAAACCTAGCATTATTTTTCCAATTGCATAGGCAAATATCTAACAGTCAAGTTTTAGTGAGGAATCAGTTTAAGATCTAACACCTTAACTATGCTTGGCATAATATGTCAAATGAATCCCTTGTCACAAGTTCAAAGTTATGGAACAAGGAATGAGTAAAATATTCAAAGGATGCAGTTGGCAATGAAAAGCTAAATCTCCACCTCACATCTCTTACTGGGCTGCCCAAGATATATTCTTTCGTAACATCAACATTAATTTCCACATATCAATATCATATCATTCGGGCATTTATTAAGAGATGGTAATAGAAATGTACCTTCCAGTCATGTTATTTGAAAAGAACTGTACACATAATATATACTTTGGTGTTCAGTGTGCAGAAAATTGATCTGTACATGCTAATCCTACCACCCACTTTAAAATAATAAAAGAAACAGCTTTCACAAGAGCCCAAAGAAGCTATGTCATACAACTCTAGTCAGTTGCGATAAGGTTCAACCGGAAAATATATTTATAGACCATGTTAATACATGAAAGTTAAATCATTAGTCCTAAGTCAAGTAATTCAAATTGAAGCACATATAAATCTCTGGACTAAGTCCAGCCAATGAATAGGGTTGAACAATGAAAGTATCATCAGGAAAAGTTTAGACTATAATACACACATATAAAAGTTTAATCTGATTGATAAAAGAATATTTTAACTTGAATATAGAAAAGATAACAATATGCACATCAAGTGAAAAAGAATGAGAAAAGGACAAATTATGATAGAAAAAGTAAACTCCATACACATGTCCATATGATTGTCTCTTTTCCATGGTCATCAAATTGGGATTCAAAATGGTGAATTGAGCCGTATCATGAATTATAAGATTCATCATCAATAATTAAAAATATCTTGAAAAGGATTTTAAAATATGGTAATTAAAATAACTACATAATAGAAATTGAAAGAGACAAATAATTCGTTCTAAAGCTAACAAATTGAAATATAAACTTAAATTAGACCAATATCTTATACTTACCAATCACAATAACAAAATAGTTATAGTTCAAATTCAGCTGTAGTATGCATATAGGTGATCAGTGCTTTTCTTTTCTTTTTTGTCAACAGATTCTAACTTAAATAAGCCCAAAAAAGCAAGAGGCCCAAGGCTAAGAAAGAACAAGTAGGAGGTTAAAAGGCTAAATCAATACACAGCAGATCTACATTTAACAACACATGTACACTAGCCCAAAGAAAAGACACCTCCCAACAACAAAATAGCATAATAAAAACTAAGAGACCTTGGCCCCAAAGAAAAATGAGGGACCAGAAGCCCAGTACAAATACAAAATTACAAATAAAGACAACAAAGATCTGGATACTGATAGGGACTGAAACAAGAACTTAACCCTCGATTTTGGGTGAGAGAAAAACTAAACCAAAAGACATTGAGAAGGCTGCTGCTGGACCTCAAAGCAAAGACAAAGAGGGGAGAAAAGTAAGACGATCAGAAAAATGAATGAAACTGACAACTTTGCTCTTCATCTTCAGGCTTCAGCTTCTGCATCTTAGATCTGTCTCATTTAATTATGTTCAGTTCCATGTTTTCTAACCTCAGGGAAAGACGTCACTTTCCGTCCAACCTTATAAAAAAATTGCCAAAATGTAACCCTAAAAACATGATTTTAAGAACTGGGCTGTGCAGCACTGAACCCACTTTTGTGCATGACCTGAACATGCATGAATCGAAGGAGTCATCCCAAAATTGAAATTCTTGCAATTCACGGCGCTGTTCAAGGTCAAAATTGATACACCTTATGATTTGAATTGATGGTTACATATGCTTCTTGCAATTCTAATAACTCTTTTCTCGTTTTTTCCTCGGTCAAATACTATATAATTCTCACATGTAAGGCTATATCATTTCCAAAATGTCCTTTCAACACAACTGGTGGTGAAAAAGTTTATGACTGAAATCAAATCACCTCCATCTCTTTATGTAGTTCTAATTTTGGCATCAAACTGTCAATATTCAAAACTATTTCTGCCATTTGAATCATCAAGCAAATATCATTTAAGTAATTTTACTATTTAATTTCTAGGGTTGAATTGAACGTGTTATTTCTATTTTCTAGGGAATTCTGAAACCTTGATAGAATATCATAACAAGCCTTGACACATACTGTCTTCTCTCAATAGCAATAATTTATAGGTGTTTTCTCCGGTATCTTTGCAAACTTAAGGATAGTAAAACCGGACCTATACTTCTAGTTATATGAGATTTGTATCTTTGCATTTAGTGCTATCAACTTACCTTATTGTTGAATACTTTTACTTTTTAGGGTCTATGAGAAAAATCTTATGCAGATAGGTCCTTCTCATTTGTAAAATTAATTAAATTTTAAATTAAATATTTTTTATGCTTTTAATATTATTTTTATTTAATATAATAAAGATCGACTGTACAATTTAACCAATTGCGTCAAATATCATTTGCCTGATTTTGAAGCAAATGCTAATAAAAGATCAATTCATTAATATTTAAATACAAAATGCTGGTAACAACATAATGGATCAATTGCTGAATTTACCAATAGCATTAAATTCATCTTTTTACTAATCTATTGCAAAGAAAAATTTAGAAGAAATAGAATGATACGTTGTAAAGTTAAAGGAAAAAATAAAATAGATAAAATATTAAAAATATTTAATTTAAAATTTTGAAAATTTAATTAATTTTAAAAAATAAGAAGGATCTATATGCAAAAAACCTTACTAATAGACCCTAAAAAGCAGAAGTATTTAAAGTGACCATATTAACTGCAAAGACACTTATCATACAAGTACTGGTCCGAATTTACCACCCTTTGGTTTACAAGGAACAAGGAAAAAACACCTAAATTATTGTAGAATTGCATCCAAACTAGCATATTTGATTGGATTAATTTTGAGGGAATAATCATTATTTTAATATAAGCCAAAGGGATGCTAACAACCTTCTTACCCCCACCCCCACACCCAGTTCCCACTCCAACCCCTTGAAGTTCCAACCCATTTCCATCACATAGAAATATACAGAGTAAGAAATTAGTGAGGTACCTCACCCAAGAGAAAACCAACAGATGCAAGAAGTATGGATGCTAAAATTCCAGCCAAGGTTCCTTCAACACTAACTGCCCCTTCGGTGCCTCTTGGAACTACCTTGAGTGTTGTAACTAGGTACCTGGATATTATGCCAGAGGAACTTTATTACTGAAATGTTGCAAGAAAACATAAACTAAAAGAAACAAATATTTTTTGGAAGTACTTATATTATGTTAGCGGGTTTTCATGATTCACAAGGCACAACTAATTAGGAACTACTTCAATAAATTCAATCCAAAAATAGTATTGGCAATCAAGTAAAATGTACAATAAGCAAATACATTATACAAGGTTCTGTTATTGACAAAGCACAAACTTAGGCATGGATACCAAACACAATACAAACATTCCAATATGACTAATGTCTAAAATATAGGATATTGGGACACAGCAATGTGTGTGTAATTTCCTATAGTAATAAGCCTCACAAAAGAATATTAAGAGACATCATTTTATAATGTTAGCAATTGGTCTCTTTACAGAAAAGTCCCAAAACAAGATAAAAGTATATCTTTCAAAAATGCTATAGTTTCTAATCCATTAAAATGAGCCTTAACAAAGAAAACGTAAGAGGCATTATATTTTACTATTTTATATTATATTTTAAGCTAACTTTTCTAGAAGTTAAAAAAAATAATATTTTTTGAACAATACTGGTGTGTGTCCGTCAATACTGAAGTATCATGAGTTTGAGTTGTCCTAAGGTGTCAACTCATGAGTATAAGCCAACAAAAAAAAATTAATAGGACACCTAATGAGGAGTGTCCAACATGTGTTAAACAAATGTCGGTGTCGAAAATGTGTCTGGACACCAAGACACTTCAATCAAGAGAGGTGTCCATGCTTCATAGTCTGTTAAGTATTGAATTCACAAGGCAATAGACATAGCTTGGTCAATCCATGCACCACCATGAATGGAGGGGTCCCCCTTGTTTTCCAGTAGGAAATTTTATCAACAGAAATAACAGAACAGCCTTAAAAATTTCTGCATCAATACAGAACTATGATTTCTTGAAGGGCTTCCACATATTCATTGCATGGATCTTATATTAGGGGGAAGTGGGAGGGGGTTCTAAAAGAGCTAACAAGAACAATCCTTCATAAACAGATGTTGATAACAATATAACACAACCAAGATCCATACAGTTGACCACTCACGTTGTTTTTCCATACGCCTTCCCTATCTCACTTGAGACAGTGTCACTCAACTTGGTACAGAAACTGGCAACAAACCCAAGTCTCCAAAGCCGAGAAAATGCCTCTCCCCCAACACCAAAAATTATGAGGAAAGCACAAACGCAACCAGCGGCACTGGATCCAATAACACTACCTGGACCCCTTCTTCCTCTTCTTTTCTCAGCAACCCCCTGCGCCACTTTCTGTGCCATTTTGACCTTTGTTGCAGCCGTACCCTAACAAACCCCAATCAAATCAACTCCTAAGAACGCAAAGCATCAACCCCAGAAGCAAAAGCAAGGAAAATTCTCACACCCATTTTCAGAATTGTACAGAATTCTAAGAAAAACCCTTTTTTTTTTCAAGATTACTCACTTGCAAATAAGATAAACAAAAAAAATCTCTTACAATGATGAAAGAGGTAAAATTTAGCACTTCTCAAAAAATAAACAAAAGTCCCAACCCCAGAAACAAAAAATCCAGGCAAATCTCCGCACCATTTTCCCAACCCTCACATAAATTCAAAAAAACACTAATTTTTGCACTAAATAATCACCATTTTCAAAATATGACTTAATTGCTAACAATTAAAAAGCCAAAAAGAGAAATTGAGAATTGAACATACAATGATGAAGTAGGTTGCAACAAGGAGGAACCCAGAAGGACCAAAAGCGCGCCAAGTGAGAGTTCCGAGCAGAAAAGCAGCGGCGATGCCGGAGAGGGACAAACCAGTGACCAGAATGGGAGAACCGAGGAGGAAGATGAGGAGGTTGCTGAACAGAGCGGATTGCCACGTGGCAGGGGAGGATTGGATGAGGGACATTGCCCCTCCAAGGGCGTCTTGGACACTGGGCATGTTGCGAGGAGGAGCAAAACGGAGATGGCGAGGGTTAGAGATTGGGGTGGTGGGTTTGGGAATAAATGGAGAGTGTTTGGGTTGAAAGGGAAAAAAGTAAGAAGAAGAAAAAAAGGAAGGTTGCGTGAATGCGTGAAAAGTTGAAAAGGCCATAAATTTGGGTTGGGAGGGAGTGCGTGAAGGGAATTGAGAAAGGCAGAGAGGACTCTTACTCCATCTTGCTGACTCCATCACAACGTTGCGTTTTTACTAACTAATGCTCTCTCTCTTCGTATCCCTTAAATCAAGGGCGGCTACCATGAAATCATTTTTGTACCAATAACCTTTTCCCATATCAATCAAATACGTTATTCGTTATTATTAAAAAAATATTAACTATTTAATATAAGTAATAAATTAAAATATAATCATAAATTGATGAATAAAGTACGATAATATATTATTTATATTTTTAATTAGTTAAATGTAGGATAAAAATAGATTATGTTAAGATAAGTTATGTTTAGAATATTTAAGTTTATTAGAGATTACATGTAGGATGAAAATTTTGAGGTAGTTTATTATTTGTTAAAGGTTTTATTTTTTAAAATCTGATCTGATTTAAAATTTATAAGATTTATAAGTTTGTATAAAAATTTATATTTCAAAAAAATTAATAAATAAATTTAAAGATATATAAATAAATCTTGTAAATAATTAAAAAGATTTTTAAATTTAAAACTCACAAGATAAAAACTGTTAAATAGACTTAATATATATATATATTATTCAAAAAGTTCACAAGTTTAAAATTTTTTATAAAAATATATTTTAATATTTTTTAAATTATAAAATCTATCAATCCAATTTTCTATTTTGATGATAAAAAAAATTATGTAAAATTTCTTTGAAATTAAAAATTAAAAATTTTAATTTTTAATAAATTATATAAATATATTAATATTATATAAATATATTATATTAAAATAAATATAAAAATATAAAGATAAATAGACCTTAAATAAGTTAAACATGTTTTTTTTAAAAGTAAATCTAATTTATTTATTAAAAAAAATTAATAAATTTAAATCTATTTATTTATAAAACAAGTTAAATCATAGATTTTGTTAAATAATCTTATTTATTTTTATCTCTAGTTACATGTGCAAAATAATTAATTACATGATCAATTAATTAATTTATTTAATTATGTTAATTAATAAAATATAATTAATTGATCAACACTTAAAATTAGATATAATCGAATATAGTTATTGTTCGGATATAAACAAATTATATCTTATAATTGTACACTTAACTAGGATAGAGATTATGTATTTTAAAAGTAACTTTTAATACATTTTTTAACTAAACTTACTTAATAAATTTTATGCACATATATTATTTATTTTATAAATTAGTCAATTTATATTTTAATAAAAGAGTTTAAAAAATTACAAAATTTAAACTACCTTGATAGATTTTGCAGTATATTAATATTTTTTGGAATAATTTGAATGAAAATAACATCATCAACAATATAAAAATTGTAAGAAACAATCATATAATTCTACTCATATATATAATTAAATATTACTAAAAATTTAATATATAATTTAGAGTTAATAAAAAAACAAAATCTCTCAATCAATTTTAAAAATTATTAGTAAAATTTAAAAATTCTAAATTTGAACATAAAGATATATATATATATATATATATATATATATATATATATTTATATATTTATATTTTATTTTTATTTTTACTTTTATTTGAATAACTAAGGATTGTAAAATAAATCTATATTTGACTCTGATACCAATTATTTGAATAATTAAAAATAACAATTAAAAATTTGATTGTTGTTTAGAGATTAAAAAATATATTATATATATTAGGGTTAAATATATATTTAATCCTTTTAAAATATTTAAATTTTAGTTTTACTCTTTCAATTTTAAAATTTTTTATTTAGATTTTTCATTTTCTAAAATATTTTCATTATAGTTTCTAATATAATTTAAGTTACATTAAATCAAGTTAGATTAATCATTATTAGAAAAAATTTTGATTATTTTATATAATATCTTTATTATAATCTTCTAATCAGAATTAATCTATTTTAATTTAATATTACTTAAGTTAATGTTAAGGAGTATAATTAAGATATTTTAAAAAATAAGAGCCTGAATCAAACATTTTAAATTTGAGAAACCACAACCAAAATTTAAGTATTTTCAAAAATTTAAAAATATATTTAATCTTATATATTAATAAGAACATGTAAGATATGATTAAAACATGCGTATTTATATAATTTATATAATCACATTGAGATTCATGATTCTTAATAATTTTTAGTGTTCAAAGATGAGTTGGAGGGTTAACTACTCTATTTTAGATATATCATCTAATACGAAAAATACACACAACACATATATAAAGTGACTCATAGTTAGCAATTTATTAATCATCATACATCTAAACACAAACATAAATTAGAATAACTTAAACTCATAACAAATCGTTTATACTAAAAATCTATTATTATTATATATATTAATATCAGAATTAATTATAAAATAAGTTATATTAATAATTGATTAATACTAATTTAATAATTAATTATAAAATATAACATCTTAAAATCATCTGCAATATATGATGACAAACTAAAGCATGTTACAAAATTCAAACTTCTTCCAACTGTACAATGTTATATTTTTGTTCCAGAAGATTGTGTGATTTCAACTTGAGGAATTGAATATTGACTTGCTCTTTCAAATCCTTCTTAAAAATTTTAAAAGAAAATGGTGTGAAGACTTTAAAACTTTGTTCTTCTAACAGGGACTTACTTTTCAAGGAGGTGGGTCTGTAGCAAACATCTTATTATGTGAGTCTCTTTGGCTAATTTCTTGAATAGCAACATCTATCTACAACAATGTGACACATGTAAAATAATGATTAAGACAACAAAATGTTTTTATATCATAGGGAAAAAAAATTAATAAATTAAATAAATAAGGATTATAAAAATAATATATGGTTTAAAAAAATACCTAACCTACTTCACAAAATATTTCAAGCATTATGAGAAGAAACAAATCTCTTGAACGAAAGATCATCATGTTTGACAATTTTATGAAGATGCATAACTCATAATTTGTCTAACTGATAATCCTCCTTCCTTGTGTAATAAACACATTTCTTCGAGTGATAGCAAATCATGATTATGTTCTTTTCTTTAACAAACTTTCTAATATGCCATACTTCTGGAAATATATCAGTCATTTTAATTTTCAAAGTAATTAATAAGCAAATGAGTCTTGCAAACATTTTTGGAAGATTCCTTTCTTCTATGTTCCTTTTGATGGGTCAATTACTTCCAAAATGATTTTTTCCTTGATGATGGCAAGACATATCAAATCTCATAGTCTTGCTATGTTTTGACTTAGATCAATCTTTTTTAAAATAGTTGTTATAGAAAATGTATAACTCCTCTTGGTTACTATTAAAGCTTTGGCCAACAAACTTAAGGTTCATTATCTTCCTCCTCATTTAGTGGTGTGTTGAAGTCCAAAATAATCATTAAATAAACTTGTAAACACATAACATAAAGATAAGGTTAAAGTCTCCTTTATCATCTAACTCTTTGGTCGAACAAGTGAAACTTATTAACACAATAAGGGAGATATATTAATATAACAATATTTTTATATCAAGACTACACATAGACTAAGGTTGTTAGATTCTCTCTACATGTTCAACTAGTTTATAACATCATTGGTTATCAACATAATTAATAAGAAAAAAAAATTCAAATTAGTTTTAATAAAACATAAATAAGTAAAAAGAAAATTCAAATTAGTTTTAATAAACTTGACAATAGGCAGAGATATAGCTACACTAAGGGTGACAGGGGAATATAGTCAGAATTTTTTATAGGATGTTAAATTTTTGACATTAATGAAAGGTAAAATTTTTATCTCTAAGATTAATATAAACAAAAAATAATTAACTAAATTAAGAAACACATGACCAAATAGAAAGTGAAAATTTGAAGTATGAGTCGTTAAAGTTGGGTTTTTTTAATATCCTAAATCTTAAACTTAGTATTACCGTTGAGATGTTAGCTTGATCAAGTCGATATTAACTTTTTTATTTAAACCGTTTGTTTCGTCTCTATTAAGTGTTTTTTCTTTCTCTCTCACGACCAACCCTTCACCCATTATTTTCTCCTTATTCTTATAAATGATTAACCCATTATTTGTGTTTCTCCTAATATATTAAACAAATCCTTTGCCTTTTAATTGATTTAAGTGTTTTTAGTATTTTTTTTCTTAATTTCAATTTTTTTAGAAAATTTGTAATTTATATTTCTTACACTCTTCTCATTTTTACTTATATACCGGCAATGAAATTGGATATTAAAAAATTTAGTGCTGTTATTAAATTTAAATTTTATATATTCTAAAAATATAAAAATATATATATAATATGTTAGAGTTTTATGTAAATAAATATAATTAAATGAAAAAAATAGATAAATAAAATGATGTTGATGGTGAAATAGTAATTAAATCTTTTTAGCCATTAACTTATACACTTGAAATGAAATATTATTCGATTTTTATGTGTAAATTTTAAAAATTGCTCTTTAATTGATTTAGTATATAATGTGTTAAATGCAAGATTTTTTTAAGATATCTAAAAATTTGAATTACTTAAAATTATATTTAATTAAATTTATTAAATAAATATAGTAATTATATCATAATGTAAGAAAATACTACATACCATATGTTAAGTTTATTTATTCTAGTAAAAAATTGTAATTTTATTATAATTCTAATTTGTAATAATACAACAATGGTTTATATAATTTTAAAAGATATAAGTTAGAAGAATTATTATTATTATTACTATTATTATTATTATTATTATTATTAATGGTTACTAATATGAGATTTTTAGTATGATTCATAATTTTTTATTGAGAAAATTTATTTTTATTTGCAAATAGTCACATAACAAGTCCAAGTTTGATTTTATTTCAGGACTAATAAACTAACCTTTGTAATATTGCAATTCATTATTAATCATCCACTGGTAGAAAAATAGTTTTTTACATCGGTTGTTATATACTTTTTACATCGGTTATTTGAGCGGTATTGAAGCGGACGATATAGAAACTTAGACTTTCTACATCGGTTCTACAACCGATGTAGAAAGGCGGGCGATATAGAAACTTAGACTTTCTACATCGGTTCTACAACCGATATAGAAAGTACACTTTCTACATCGGTTAAAACGAAAACCGATGTAGAAAGTAATACTTTCTACATCGGTTGTGACGGTAATCGATGTAAAAAGTGAACTTTCTACATCGGTTGTCGTTTAACCGATGTAGAAAGTCTGACTTTTTACATCGGTTATGGTCACAACCGATGTAGTAGAAAATTCACTTTTTACATCGGTTACAGTCACAACCGATGTAGAAAGTGACTTTTTACATCGGTTAAGGTCACAACCGACGTAGAAAGTTTATATTTTTTTTAAATGTTTTTTTCGTTTAGGGAAATTGCCATATTATTTATTCACAATACATGTGTATATAAACAGAATACCAGGAAGATAATACAGAAATTAGAGTCTATATAATTAAAGTAAATACATTAATATTTATTATAAAATATAATAAAAACAAACTAAAAATCTAAAAATTCCATGAATTCAACCCAAATTGGCAACCTCAATCAGAAATTCCCCCCAACGTCTCCTGATATCATCAATCTCTTCATCTAACAAAGGTTTTGGATTGTCAAATATCTACAAAATGTTTTTGATTAAAATTAGTGAACATGTCATGTTATGCATTAAAATTAAATAATTAAATGAGGACAATTGTAATTACCTGGTGCCAAGAGTTAACTATAGAAGCCGAGACAATGAGAAACATATGTCTCATCACATAATATCCACACTCGGTTCCTCCGGGTTGTCTTGGACACTTCAAAAAAATAAAAAGAGTATGAAATATAATTAGAGATGTTGATAAAAGAATATAAAATAATTGAATAACTTTTAATAAAGTACTTACCTTTGGAATTATCCATACAGACTTTTTAATGTTTGATGGATGCGTCCCTTTTAACCGAAGTCGAGCATTCATTGCTCTACAGTAAAATAAAAAGCAAATGAATACCTTTGACAATAACAAGTTATATGAATATAAATACCAAAATCATAAAAACTTACAAATCTATAATGTCCTTTATGTCTTTCTTTGGTTTTTGCCAAGCAGAGCATAGAAATACAACTACATTCCGCTTGGGGCAAATAATGATTAATTGCCAATGGGCCCTACAAAATATGGATGACAATAAACAAAAATTAGGAATTTAATTGAATTCATGAAATAAAGCAATTAAGTAATGACTTACGATTGAAAATAGGGGGCTAGGTAACAGTCTTTATCAGACTGCAATCTCCTCTGAAGATATCCTTGTATCTCAGCTGCCTTGTTCCCAGTTTTCTGCATATGAACTGGGTCCAGGAATCCATAGAGGTGTAAGTTACCTCTTTCAGTGCAGATACGATACAGGTACCTAATATTGCGAATAATTTTCATATGTTAGCTTTTGATAATGAACTAATTCAAGTAAGGTTTAGAAATTTACTTACATCAACCATAATTGTAGAACTGTTATACATAGGAGATCGTTACCCATAACCAACTCCAATATATCCTTCTTAGTAATATAGAAGGGGATATGTGTGGGCTTCCCTATGATATCTGGTTCCATTGTTATTTGCAAAGTTTGGTCACCCAAGTTCATGGCGATACCAAATAGACATGTGAGCAAATCAACCTCATATTTCTTTGGAGAAGGCTCAGGAAGACCTGCTTTAGCACTTAAATCAATCTTCTTCCCACGATGTTCCTTATAAACCTACGATAAATTCACAAAATAATAAGAAATACATATATAGACATACACAATATATATATATATATATATATATATATTAAAAAATTAGTAACATAGGCTAAAATCATCTAATACCTGAGGTTGAACTCGTTGCACAAGTCTCCTCGGCCATATAATGAAATGCTTGGGTGCTTGCCCCACGACACGAACCTCCTCAGTAGGGACAGGAACAGGAGCATTTGCATCTTCAACTCGTTCAACCACCACTCTAACATGATCATCATCAATTTGCTGGTGATGGATGGTTGAACCCAAGGTGTAGACTTTCCCAATTGCTACTAGACGATATGGATCATCAACATATAACTCATAATCGTCTATAGCTACATCCACATCCTCTTCTCCCTGTAGTTGCTCCTCCGTCGGAGCACAACTTCCCTTTGTGCTCACGCACCTAGGAGAAGGTGATGGATGGTGACCCTGTGTCTGTGTTTGGGAAAGTCCCAAAGATGCAAGCTCCTGCCTAAGCTCTTGCCTAAGCTCCTGTCTGAGCTCTTCTCGAAGTTCTTGCCGCAGTGCTTGCCTCATGTCTTCACGCATGGCGTCCAACTCATCTTTAGACACCAAACCTTCTTTGGATGTCTGTCTAGAAGACAATCCAAAGTACTGTCTAAGGCCAACACCTCGGCCAACTGCACGAACACGCCCTGGATGCTCCGGTTGGCCAATAGCAGTACTTAAGATGTCATCCCGGCCAGTTGGAACAAAGACTCCTTATGAGCTTTGTTCAACCAAAGAATCCTACAAAACAAAAAATGACCGTTATCAGTAATGTAAATGTTTGAAGATAAATAAAAAGGAAATTTACAAAATTGTCTCATTACTTACAATCTTCTCTGCAACAATGCGAGAAGGCTTTGATGTGTACTCTCCAGTTGCCTTTTGGCGTGCCCTCTTCCATTTCTCATGGCGTGAAGGTGGAGAGGGTGGAGAGAGAAGTGTAGAGGGGTCTGCTTCAGATGATTGCTGACGATCTTTCGACTTCTGCTCCATCAGCCTCTCCTGAAGCAACTCATAACCCCCACGAGATAATCTGTGGGGGTAAAAGTTCTTAGCAGAAATTTGTTGAGCCTTCTTTCTTTTCTCCTGTTATAAGAAAGCAAATCAATTAATCATAATATTGCTTATATTAGTCAACTGAAAAAATAAAATATTAGCAAGATACATACAACGAATGCAGGATCCATTCGAGACTCAACAAATCTCTGCCAAGTGTCTTGATCAAGGAACTGGTACTCCTCACAAGGAGACACATCCTTGAGCGACCCATATATATATTTGCTGGTGAGATGTGTCTTGAAGCCCCTCCAGCGCTCACCAGCAAATGAAAGCCACTTCCTCTTCAGGAAGTTAGTGTTTGGCACGTCATATGTAAGCTACATATAAGAAGATGTAATTGGTTAGTGAATGATAAATTTATGGAAAAACTTAAAGCTTTAAAGTTAAATACCATGATAGTCTCCCAAATTTGATCCTTGACTCGCATCTCAACATCGTCCCAATCATTCTTCAAAATACTAGCCTTGCTTCGTCCAAGGAGGGCCACATAACTCTTAAACTTTGTCTTGTTTGGCCCTAATGGATTCCCAGTGGCCTCATCAAACTCTATGGGAATCCTTTGCTCACCGCTTTGACTAAGGGTTAACTCCCTTAACCGTGTGGCTCGTCTTCCCTTCTTTTGCCGAGAAGAAGGTTTCTCAAACCCACTTTGTGAAGGAGGAACCTCTGAAGGGTCAGCCATGTATCTGTTAAAAGCAGAGAAAACAAATATGAAAAAATTATTGAATAGAAACAATAAATACAATTCATCTTTACATTGCAAATTGCAACCTTAACAGAAACGGTAACAGAAACAGAAATAGGCAAAACAGGCTAAGGCTAAGGCAAAACAGCCTCAACAATGGCATGCCTCATATGAGGTGGAGTTGAGGACTATAATAAGACTAAGGAAAAACAGAAACAAGCAAAATAGAGACCTAAACAAGCAAAGGCTAAGGCTATCTACCTCATACAAAGTAACAGGAAAAGCAAAGGCTAAGGCTAAGACTAAGGCAAAACAGAAACAAGCAAAATAGAGACCTAAACAAGCAAAGGCTAAGGCTATCTACCTCATACAAAGTAACAAGAAAAGAAAAGGCTAGGCTAAGACTAAGGCAAAACAGAAAGAGGCCAAACAAAGACCTAAACAAGCAAAGGCTAAGGCTATCTACCTCATACAAAGTAACAGGAAAAGCAAAGGCTAAGGCTAAGACTAAGGCAAAACAGAAACAGGCAAAACAGAGACCTAAACAAGCAAAGGCTAAGGCTATCTACCTCATACACAGTAACAGGCAAAGCAAAGGCTAGGCTAAGACTAAGGAAAAACAGAAACAGGCCAAACAGAGACCTAAACAAGCAAAGGCTAAGGCTATCTACCTCATACAAAGTAATAGGAAAAGCAAAGGCTAAGGCTAAGACTAAGGCAAAAAAGAAACAGGCAAAACAGAGACCTAAACAAGCAAAGGCTAAGACTATCTACCTCATACAAAGTAACAGGAAAAGCAAAGGCTAAGACTAAGACTAAGGCAAAACAGAAACATGCAAAATAGAGACCTAAACAAGCAAAGGCTAAGGCTATCTACCTCATACAAAGTAACAAGAAAAGTAAAGGCTAGGCTAAGACTAAGAAAAAACAGAAAGAGGCCAAACAAAGACCTAAACAAGAAAAGGCTAAGGCTATCTACCTCAAACAAAGTAACAGGAAAAGCAAAGGCTAAGGCTCAGACTAAGGCAAAACAGAAACAGGAAAAACAGACACCTAAACAAGCAAAGGCTAAGGCTATCTACCTCATACAAAGTAACAGGAAAAGCAAAGGCTAGGCTAAAACTAAGCAAAAACAGAAAAAGCCCAAACAGAGACCTAAACAACACAAGGCTAAGACTATCTACCTCATACAAAGTAACAGGCAAAGCCAACGCTAGGATAAGACTAAGCCAAAACAGAAACAGGCAAAACAGAGACCTAAACAAGCAAAGGCTAAGGCTGTCTACCTTATACAAAGTAACAGGCAAAGCAAAGGCTAGGCTAAGACAAAGACAAAACAGAAACAAGCCAAATAGAGACCAAAATAAGCAAAGGCAAAGGCTATCTACCTCAAACAAAGTAACAGGAAAAGCAAAAGCAAAGGCTAAGACTAAGGCAAAAAAGAAACAGGCAAAACAAAGACCTAAACAAGGAAAAGCTAAGGCTATCTACCTCATACAAAGTAACAGGAAAAACAAAGGCTAAGGCTAAGACTAAGGCAAAACAGAGACCTAAATAAGCAAAGGCTAAGTCTATCTACCTCATACAAAGCAACAGGCAAAGCAAAGGCTGGGCTAAGACTAAGGCAAAACAGAGACCTAAACAAGCAAAGACTAAGACTATCTACCTCATACAAAGTAACAGGAAAAGCAAAGGTTAGGTTAAGCCTAAGGCAAAACAGAAACAGGCCAAACAGAGACCTAAACAAGCAAAGGCTAAGGCTATCTACCTCATACAAAGTAACGGGAAAAGCAAAGGCTAAGGCTAAGACGAAGGCCAAACAGAAACAGGCAAAACAGAGACCTAAACAAGAAAAGGCTAAGGCTATCTACCTCATACAAAGTAACAGGCAAAAGAAAGGCTAGGCTAAGAAAAAGGAAAAACAGAAACAGGCCAAACAGATACCTAAACAAGCAAAGGCTAAGGCTATCTACCTCATACAAAGTAACAAGCAAAGCAAAGGCTAGGCTAAGACAAAGGAAAAACAGAAACAGGCAAAACAGAGACCTAAACAAGCAAAGGCTAAGGCTATCTACCTTAATGAAAGTAACAGGAAAAGCAAAGGCTAGGCTAAGACTTAGGCAAAACAGAAACAGGCCAGACCTAAACAAGCAAAGGCTAAGGCTATCTACCTCATACAAAGTAACAGGAAAAGCAAAGGCTAGGCTAAGACTAAGGCAAAACAGAAACAGGCCAGACCTAAACAAGAAAAGGCTAAGGCTATCTACCTCATACAAAGTAACAGGAAAAGCAAAGGCTAACGCTAAGACTAAGGCAAAACAGAGACCTAAACAAGAAAAGGCTAAGGCTATCTACCTCATACAAAGTAACAGGAAAAGCAAAGGCTAAGGCTAAGACTAAGGCAAAACAGATACCTAAACAAGCAAAGGCTAAGGCTATCTACCTCATACAAAGTAACAGGCAAAGCAAAGGCTAGGCTAAGACTAAGGCAAAACAGAAACAGGCAAAACAAAGACCTAATCAAGCAAAGGCTAAGGCCATCTACCTCATACAAAGTAACAGGAAAAGCAAAGGCTAGGCTAAGACTAAGGCAAAACAGAAACAGGCCAAACAGAGACCTAAACAAGAAAAGGCTAAGGCTATCTACCTCATACAATGTAACAGGAAAAGCAAAGGCTAAGGCTAAGACTAAGGCAAAACAGATACAGGAAAAACAGAGACCTAAACAAGTAAAGGCTAAGGCTATCTACCTCATACAAAGTAACAGGCAAAGCCAAGGCTAGGCTTAGACTAACGCAAAACAGAAACAGGCGAAAGAGAGACCTAAACAAGAAAAAGGCTAAGGCTATCTACCTCATACAAAGTAACAGGAAAAACAAAGGCTAGGCTAAGACTAAGGCAAAACAAAAACAAGCCAAACATAGACCTAAACAAGCAAATGCTAAGGCTATCTACCTTATACAAAGTAACAAGAAAAGCAAAGGCTAAGGCTAAGACTAAGGAAAAACAGAAACAGGCAAAACAAAGACCTAAACAAGCAAAGGCTCAAGCTATCTACCACATACAAAGTAACAGGAAAAGCAAAGGCTAAGGCTAAGACTAAGGCAAAATAGAGACCTTAATAAGCAAAGGCTAAGGCTATCTACCTCGTACAAAGTAACAGGCAAAGGAAAGGCTAGGCTAAGACTAAGGCAAAACAGAAACAGGAAAAACAAAGAACTAAACAAGCAAAGGCTAAGACTATCTACCTCATACAAAGTAACAGGAAAAGCAAAGGCTAGGCTAAGACTAAGGAAAAACTGAAACAGGCCAAACAGAGACCTAAACAAGCATAGGCTAAGACTATCTACCTCATACAAAGTAACGGGAAAAGCAAAGGCTAAGGCTAAGACCAAAGCAAAACAGAGACCTAAACAAGCAAAGGCTAAGGCTATCTACCTCATACAAAGTAACAGGAAAAACAAAGGCTAGGCTAAGAATAAGTCAAAAAAGAAACAGGCCAAACAGAGACCTAAACAAGCAAATGCTAAGGCTATCTATCTCATACAAAGTAACAGGAAAAGCAAAGGCTAGGCTAAGAATAAGGAAAAACAGAAACAGGCAAAACAGAGACCTAAACAAGCAAAGGCTAAGGCTATCTACCTTATACAAAGTAACAGGAAAAGAAAGGCTAGGCTAAGACTAAGGCAAAACAGAAACAAGCAAAACAGAGACCTAAACAAGCAAAGGCTAAGGCTATCTACCTCATACAAATTAACAGGAAAAGCAAAGGCTGAGGCTAAGACTAAGGCAAAACCGAAACAGTCAAAAGAGAGACCTAAACCAGCAAAGGCTAAGGCTATCTACCTTATACAAAGTAACAGGCAAAGCAAAGGCTAGGCTAAGACTAAGGCAAAACAGAAACACGCCAAACAGAGACCTAAACAAGCAAAGGCTAAGGCTATCTACCTCATACAAAGTAACAGGAAAAGCGAAGGCGAAGGTTAAAACTAAGGCAAAACAGAAACAGGCAAAACAGAGACCTAAACAAGCAAAGGCTAAAGCTATCTACCTAATACAAAGTAACAGGAAAAGCAAAGGCTAAGGCTAAGACTAAGGCAAAACAGAGACCTAAACAAGCAAAGGCTAAGGCTATCTACCTCAAACAAAGTAACAGGCAAAGCAAAGGCTAGGCTAAGACAAAGGCAAAACAGAAACAGGCCAAACAGAGACCTAAACAAGCAAAGGCTAAGGCTATCTACCTCATACAAAGTAATAGGCAAAGCAAAGGCTAGGATAAGACTAAGGAAAAATCGAAACAGGCAAAACAGAGACCTAAGCAAGCAAAGGCCTAGACTATCTACCTTATACAAAGTAACTGGCAAAGCAAAGGCTAGGCTAAGACTAAGGCAAAACAGAAACAGGCCCAACAGAGACGGAAACTAGCAAAGGCTAAGACTATCTACCTCATACAAAGTAACAGGAAAAGCAAAGGCTAAGGCTATGATTAAGGCAAAACAGAAACAGGAAAAACAAAGACCTAAACAACCAAAGGCTAAGACTATCTACCTCATACAAAGTAACAGGAAAAGCAAAGGCTAAGGCTAAGACTAAGGCAAAACAAACACCTAAACAAGCAAAGGCTTAGGCTATCTACCTCATACAAAGTAACAATTAAAGAAAAGGCTAAGACTAAGACTAAGGCAAAACAGATACAGGCAAAACAGAAACCTAAACAAGCAAAGGCTAAGGCTATCTACCTCATACAAAGTAACAGGCAAAGCCAAGGCTAGGCTAAGACTAAGGCAAAACAGAAACAGGCCAAACAGAGACCTAAACAAGCAAAGGCTAAGGCTATCTACCTCATATAAAGTAACAGGCAAAGCAAAGGCTAGGCTAAGACTAAGGGAAAACAAAAACAAGCCAAACAGAAACCTAAACAGGCAAATGCTAACGCTATCTACCTCATACAAAGTAACAGGAAAAGAAAAGCCTAAGCCTAAGACTAAGGCAAAACAGAAACAGGCAAAACAAAGACCTAAACAAGCAAAGGCTAAGGCTATCTACCACATACAAAGTAACAGGAAAAGCAAAGGCTAAGGCTAAGACTAAGGCAAAACAGATACCTAAATAAGCAAAGGCTAAGGCTATCTACCTCGTACAAAGTAACAGGCAAAGCAAAGGTTGGGCTAAGACTAAGACAAAACACAAACAGGCAAAACAGAGAACTAAACAAGCAAAGGCTAAGACTATCTACCTCATACAAAGTAACAGGAAAAGCAAAGGCTAGGCTAAGACTAAGGCAAAACAGAAACAGGCCAAACAGAGACCTAAACAAGCAAAGGCTAAGGCTATCTACCTCATACAAAGTAACTGGAAAAGCAAAGGCTAAGGCTAAGACCAAGGCAAAACAGAGACCTAAACAAGCAAAGGCTAAGGCTATCTACCTCATACAAAGTAACAGGCAAAACAAAGGCTAGGCTAAGAATAAGGCAAAACAGAAACAGGCCAAACAGAGACCTAAACAAGCAAAGGCTAAGGCTATCTACCTCACACAAAGTAACAGGAAAAGCGAAGGCTAAGGCTAAGACTAAGGCAAAACAGAAACAGGCAAAACAGAGACCTAAACAAGCAAAGGCTAACGCTATCTACCTCATACAAAGTAACAGGAAAAGCGAAGGCTAAGGCTAAGACTAAGGCAAAACAGAGACCTAAACAAGCAAAGGCTAAGGCTATCTACCTCAAACAAAGTAACAGGCAAAGCAAAGACTAGGCTAAGACTAAGGCAAAACAGAAACAGACCAAACAGAGACCTAAACAAGCAAAGGCTAAGGCTATCTACCTCATACAAAGTAATAGGCAAAGCAAAGGCTAGGATAAAACTAAGGAAAAATCGAAACAGGCAAAACAGAGACCTAAACAAGCAAAGGCTAAGACTATCTACCTTATACAAAGTAACTGGAAAAGCAAAGGCTAGGCTAAGACTAAGGCAAAACAGAAACAGGCCCAACAGAGACGGAAACAAGCAAAGGCTAAGACTATCTACCTCATACAAAGTAACAGGAAAAGCAAAGGCTAAGGCTATGATTAAGGCAACACAGAAACAGGAAAAACAAAGACCTAAACAACCAAAGGCTAAGACTATCTACCTCATACAAAGTAACAGGAAAAGCAAAGGCTAAGGCTAAGACTAAGGCAAAACAAACACCTAAACAAGCAAAGGCTTAGGCTATCTACCTCATACAAAGTAACAAACAAAGAAAAGGCTAAGACTAAGACTAAGGCAAAACAGATACAGGCAAAACAGAAACCTAAACAAGCAAAGGCTAAGGCTATCTACCTCATACAAAGTAACAGGCAAAGCCAAGGCTAGGCTAAGACTAAGGCAAAACAGAAACAGGCAAAACAGAGACCTAAACAAGCAAAGGCTAAGGCTATCTACCTCATACAAAGTAACAGGCAAAGCCAAGGCTAGGCTAAGACTAAGGCAAAACAGAAACAGGCCAAACAGAGACCTAAACAAGCAAAGGGTAAGGCTATCTACCTCATATAAAGTAACAGGCAAAGCAAAGGCGAGGCTAAGACTAAGGCAAAACAAAAACAGGCCAAACAGAGACCTAAACAAGCAAATGCTAAGGCTATCTACCTCATACAAAGTAACAGGAAAAGCAAAGGCTAAGCCTAAGACTAAGGCAAAACAGATACCTAAATAAGCAAAGGCTAAGGCTATCTACCTCGTACAAAGTAACAAGCAAAGCAAAGGCTAGGCTAAGACTAAGGCAAAACAGAAACAGGAAAAACAGAGACCTAAACAAAGCAAAGGCTAAGACTATCTACCTCATACAAAGTAACAGGAAAGGCAAAGGCTAGGCTAAGACTAAGGCAAAATAGAAACAGGCCAAACAGAGACCTAAACAAGCAAAGGCTAAGGCTATCTACCTCATACAAAGTAACAGGAAAAGCAAAGGCCAAGGCTAAGACTAAGGCAAAACAGAAACAGGAAAAATAGAGACCTAAACAAGCAAAGGCTAAGGCTATCTACCTCATACAAAGTGACAGGAAAAGCAAAGGCTAAGACTAAGACTAAGGCAAAACAGAGACCTAAAAAAGCAAAGGCTAAGGCTATCTACCTCATACAAAGTAACAGGCAAAGCCAAGGCTAGGCTAAGACTAAGGCAAAACAGAAACAGGCAAAAAAGAGACCTAAACAAGCAAAGGCTAAGGCTATCTACCTCATACAAAGTAACAGGAAAAGCAAAGGCTAGGCTAAGACTAAGGCAAAACAGAAACAGGCCAAACAGAGACCTAAACAAGCAAAGGCTAAGACTATCTACCTCATACAAAGTAACAGGAAAAGCAAACGCTAAGGCTGAGACTAAGGCAAAACAGAAACAGACAAAAGAGAGACCTAAACGAGCAAAGGCTAAGGCTATCTACCTCATACAAAGTAACAGGCAAAGCAAAGGCTAGGCTAAGACTAAGGCAAAACAGAAACAGGGAAAACAGAGACCTAAACAAGCAAAGACTAAGGCTATCTACCTCATACAAAGTAACAGGCAAAGCAAAGGCTAGGCTAAGACTAAGACAAAACAGAGACCTAAACAAGCAAAGGCTAAGGCTATCTACCTCATACAAACTAACAGGCAAAGCAAAGGCTAGGCTAAGACTAAGGCAAAACAGAAATAGGCCAAACAGAGACCTAAACAAGCAAAGGCTAAGGCTATCTACCTCATACAAAGTAACAGGAAAAGCAAAGGCTAAGGCTAACACTAAGGCAAAACAGAGACCTAAACAAGCAAAGGCTAAGGCTATCTACCTCATACAAAGTAACAGGAAAAGCAAAGGCTAAGGCTAAGACTAAGGCAAAACAGAGACCTAAGCAAGCAAAGGCTAACGCTATCTACCTCATACAAAGTAACAGGCAAAGCAAAGGCTAGGCTAAGACTAAGGCAAAACAGAAATAGGCCAAACAAAGACCTAAACAAGAAAAGGCTAAGGCTATCTACCTCATACAAAGTAACAGGAAAAGCAAAGGCTAAGGCTAAGACTAAGGCAAAACAGAAACACGCAAAATAGAGACCTAATCAAGCAATGGCTAAGGCTATCTACCTCATACAAAGTGACAGGCAAAGCAAAGGCTAGGCTAAGACTAAGGAAAAACAGAAACAGGCTAAACGGAGACCTAAACAAGCAAAGGCTAAGGCTATCTACCTCATTCAAAGTAACATGAAAAACAAAGGCTAAGGCTAAGACTAAGGCAAAATAGAAACAGGCAAAACAGAGACCTAAACTAGCAAAGACTATGGCTAACAACTAACAACTAATGCAGAAACAGAAACAGGAAACAGAGACCGGAAGAGAGAGCCAGAATGGTACATACCGGTGTAGACGACGCTGTAACAACGCTGTAGACGACGACGACGTAGACGAAGACGGTGACTTTGAAAACGACGGTGGCTTTGAGAACGACGGAAGCTTTTGCAGCTTAGAGGAACTGAGTTAGGGCAGGAATCAAGTGTTTACTGTTATGAGGACGACAACGGTCGCATCAGCTAAAGAAGAAGGAAAACAAACTTTCTACGTCGGTTGTTTCAGAGAACCAACGTAAAAAGAACTTTCTACATCGGTTACACTACCCAACCGATGTAGAAAGTCTTACTTTATACATCGGTTGCTTGATAACCGATGTAGAAAGTCACTTTTAACATCGGTTATAAAGTAACCGATGTAGAATGTTTAAATTTTTTTACAAAAATGCCACCGGCTGTATTTCTACATCGGTTATAAAGAAACCGATGTAGAAAGTGTCAAATTTATTTACAAAAATGTCATCGCCTTTTTTCTACATCGGTTGGCGAATAACCAACGTATAATCCTGTTATAAAAAGCTATATTTCTACGAGTGATCTAATCTATTATTGATAATAACATCTTCAAGTTTATTACTGCAAACTACTTTTCTACAAATATCTCGTAAGATCAATGATTATATGATTTTATTAATATTGGAAAGAATGTAAAATATATTTTAATTTTAATAACTCATATATAATAAATCAGTATTTTAATAAGCTAGATGATATTTATACTCTAAAATTTTTTAATTTTGTATTTGGATAAAGTATTTTAAGGAGGAAAAGTAATTTTTGAAAAAATTTAAAATTTTAACAATTAAAATATTTTGTTTATCTATTGTTTTGGAAAAAATTTTAAATTTTTGAAGATATTTTTAGAGGATATTTTAACCAATACAAATAAGAGAATTTCAAATTCTTCTAAATTAGATGAAATTTAAAATTTCTTTATGTTACTTTCTTTCATTATTTTATATTTATGCTATTTTATTTTTTATTATTCTTTTTTTTCTTCTCTCATATTTTTTTCCCTCATCTCTCATATCTAAACATAATATTTTTAATATCAAATAATATAATTATATATTTTTATCATTTTAATTATGTATATTTATTGGATTATTATTTTGATTAAATATGTTGTATAATAAAAATACTTACATATTTAAATTCTGTTATGAACAAAAAAAGTAAGAAAAAATTAAAATAAATCTATAAATATTTAAACGTACAATTTTGTATATAATAAAAATTAAATTATTTAATTTAAATAAAAAATTTAAAAATTTAAAATTTAATGAATTTAAATTCTACCATCCAAATAAAAATTTTAAATATAATAAATTAAAATTTCTTTATTCAAATAAAATATTTTTAAAATAAAAAATATATAAATTAAAAAATTTAGATTTTTAAGTATTTTAAAGTTTTTTTATCTAAACATAAGGTAAGATAATAAATTTCTCAGGACTTCTAAATCAAGAACTAAAGCTAAAAATCAGTATTTCTATTATTCTGTTGAGAAATATAGATCAATTTTGTTATGTGAATGATATCCGTTTAATAATTACTCAACTGAATTCTTATATTCTAAAAATAAAAGTTATATCTAAAAACAATATTAAAAAAAAAATTATTTTCAGATCATCAATATTAATTTCATTAGATTCATGAATTCTATTTAAGTTTTAAATGAGATAGTTTTTTATTGCTCTTTTTTTATTAGACCATAAAAAATGTTAGGATGAATTTTTTATCCATGTTGGAATTTATATTTCAAAGTCAATTTTTTCCTCTAAGCCATTTTATATTGCTATTTCATGAGTAACAAATAAGAATTATTTGAAAATATTTATAATGGATAAAGATCAGAAAACATATAGTACTCCAACTATGGTTTACAAGAAAGTTTTTCGCAATCTTTCTTAAGTAACACTTCTTATTTTTTAACTATTTAATTTCTATGTGCTACATTTATAATTTTTACTATAATGGTTAATATCAAACAATATGAGATATTTTACATTATCCATTGTACTAAAAGGAATATCTAGAGAAAAATTATATACGTAAATGAAGATTAACATGTTATTACTGAATTACTAAGGTTCCAATTTATTAAAATTGTTCTCCACAATTATTATGATTCAGTACAAATGGTTCAATAAAGTAACAAATGTATAGTAAAATTTTGTAGGATTTGATATTTAATGTAGAAGACATGTTATTTATTTACATAGAATAACAATATAATTCAAGATTTATCTTATTTTATTTTTTATTTTTTATTTTTTATTGTGATTATACCTTCGTAGGTAATACAAATGATGCTAACATTTTTTAACATGTTTAATTTTAATATAGTTATATGTTCATATTCATTTTGTTAGATATTATATTTTATACAATATACACCTTTCAAAATCTTTTATTACTTATCAAATATTATAGGTATACACATTTTATAATTTTTTAAAATAAACTGGTATAGTAAGTTTAATGCTTTTTAAAATGAAAATTTATTTTTTTATTTTTTTCTCTATCCCTGTATGTTTTTTTCTCTTAGATATACAATGAGATTCACATATTTTTTTTCTAAAGAACTAGACCTCTCTAGTATCAGACTGTGTCCCTTTAATATATATATATATATATATATATATATATATATATATATATATATATTATAATATAATATAATATAATATAATATAATTTATAAATTTTATTTTTATTATAACATTATAAATATAACAAAATTGAAAATAAAAATATCATGTGTACAAGTTGGGATTCTAATCAACTTAATAGCAAAAGGTTATTTTTGTATATATATTTATTTCGTTTCTTTTTATTTGTTCAATAAGAAAGTAAAATTTGTTCTAATTTATCTATTTACTTTGATTGTCAATAGAATATTAATTATTCTTTCTAGGTAAACTTTTTATATTTATTTAATTATTTTTAATTATAATAAATGAAAAAAAAATTAAAAAAAATTAACAATATTAATTATGTTTCTTAATATTTATTTTTTTATTTTTAAATAGATAAAAAAATGAAAGGAGTAATATATATAATCAATGAAATAATTAATGTAAAGTAGATAACATGAATGTTGTTGAAAGTAAGAAAAATCATTAATGCTTAACCTCAGCTCAACCTTTAGAGCTGAGGAACAAAACCATTATTATTAATAAAGTTGAGTTTTTGTAATCCAAACTCATTAACTCCACCCACCGATAGTGAGTCTTGGTGCAGGATCCAACCTGATGGGTAATTTATTTTGGGACAACAATTATAAATGTCTTTGACTTATCAATCAAATTCATCGAAGTCTAAATTATTGTTTTTCTAATTGAGATGGTCATCTAACAAAAGATAAGGTTAAAATCCCCTTTATCATTTAACTCTTTGGTCGAACAAGTGAAACTTATTAACACAATAAGGGAGATATATTAATATAACAATATTTTTATATCAAGACTACACATAGACTAAGGTTGTTAGATTCTCTCTACATGTTCAACTAGTTTATAACATCATTGGTTATCAACATAATTAATAAGAAAAAAAAACTTCAAATTAGTTTTAATAAAACATAAATAAATAAAAAGAAAATTCAAATTAGTTTTAATAAACTTGACAATAGGCAGAGATATAGCTACACTAAGGGTGATAAGGGAATATAGTCAGAATTTTTTGTAGGATATGTTAAATTTTTGACATTAATGAAAGGTAACATTTTTATCTCTAAGATTAATATAAACAACAAATAATTAACTAAATTAAGAAACACATGACCAAATAGAAAGTGAAAATTTGAAGCACGAGTCGTTAAAGTTGGGTTTTTTTAATATCCTAAATCTTAAACTTAGTATTACCGTTGAGTTGTTAGCTTGGTCAAGTCGATATTAACTCTTTGATTTAAACCGTTTGTTTCGTCTCTATTAAGTGTTCTTTCTTTCTCTCTCACGACCAACCCTTCACCCATTATTTTCTCCTTATTCTTATAAATGATCAACCCATTATTTGTGTTTCTCCTGATATATTAAATAAATCTTTTGCCTTTTAATCGATTTAAATGTTTTTAGTATTTTTTTTCTTAATTTTAATTTTTTTAGGAAAATTGTAATTTATATTTCTTACACTCTTCTCATTTTTACTTATATACCGGCAATGAAATTGGATATTAAGAAATTTAGTGCTGTTATTAAATTTAAATTTTATATATTCTAAAAATATGAAAAATATATATATAATATGTTAGAGTTTTATGTAAATAAATATAATTAAATGAAAAAATAGATAAATAAAATGATGTTGATGGTAAAATAGTAATTAAATCTTTTTAGCCATTAACTTATACACTTGAAATGAAATATTATTCGATTTTTATGTGTAAATTTTAAAAATTATTCTTTAATTGATTTAGTATATAATGTGTTAAATGCAAGAGTTTTTTAAGATATCTAAAAATTTGAATTACTTAAAATTATATTTAATTAAATTTATTAAATAAATATAGTAATTATATCATAATGTAAGAAAACACTACATACCATATGTTAAGTTTATTTATTCTAGTAAAAAATTGTAATTTTATTATAATTCTAATTTGTAATAATACAACAATGGTTTATATAATTTTAAAAGATATAAGTTGCACGTGTAGAATACTTATTATTATTATTATTATTATTATTATTATTATTATTATTATTATTATTATTATTATTATTATTATTAATGGTTATTAATATGAGATTTTTAGTATGATTCATAATTTTTTATTGAGAAAATTTATTTTTATTTGCAAATAGTCACATAATAAGTCCAAGTTTAATTTTATTTCAGGACTAACAAACTAACCTTTACAATATTGTAATTCATTATTAATCATCTAATCTATTATTGATAATAACATCATTTAGTTATTGAAGTTTATTACTGCAAACTACTTTTCTACAAATATCTCGTAAGATCAATGATTATATGATTTTATTAATATTGGAAAGAATGTAAAATATATTTTAATTTTAATAATTCATATATAATAAATCATTATTTTAATAAGCTAGATGATATTTATACATTAAAATTCTTTAATTTTGTATTTGGATAAAGTATTTTAAGGAGGAAAAGTAATTTTTGAAAAAATTTAAAATTCTAGTAATTAAAATATTTTATTTATCTATTGTTTTGAAAAAAAATTTAAATTTTTGAAGGTATTTTTAGAGGATATTTTAACCAATTAAAATAAAAGAATTTTAAATTCTTTTAAATTAGATAAAATTTGAAATTTTTTTATGTTTCTTTCTCTTATTATTTTTATATTTATGCTATTTTATTTTTTATTATTCTTTTTTATTTCTTCTCTCATATTTTTTTCCTTATCTCTCATATCTAGACATAATATTTTTAATATCAAATAATGTAATTATATATTTTTATCATTTTAATTATGTACATTTATTGGATTATTATTTTGATTAAATATGTTATATAATAAAAATACTTGCATATTTAAATTTGGTTATGAACAAAAAAAGTAAGAAAAAAATTAAAATAAATCTATAAATTTTTAATCGTACATTTTTGTATATAATAAAAATTAAATTATTTAATTTAAATAAAAAATTTAAAAATTTAAAATTCAATGAATTAAATTCTATCATCCAAATAAAAAATTTTAAATATAATAAATTAAATTTTTTTTATTTAAATAAAATTTTTAAAATAAAAAATATTTGAATTAAAAATATTTAAATTTTTAAATATTTTAAATTCCTTAAAATATTAAATTTTTTTTATCTAAACGATAATAAATTTCTCAGGACTTCTAAATCAAGAACTAAAGCTAAAAATCAGTATTTCTATTATTCTGTTGAGAAATATAGATCAATTTGAATCTTTTGTTATGTGAATGATATCCGTTTAATAATTACTCAACTGAATTCTTATATTCTAAAAATAAAATTTATATCTAAAAGCAATATTAAAAAAAAATTATTTTCAGATCATGAATATTAATTTCATTAGATTCATGAATTCTATTTAAGTTTTAAATGAGATAGTTTTTTATTGCTCTTTCTTTTATTAGACCATAAAAAATGTTAGGATAAATTTTTTATCCATGTTAAAATTTTTATTTCAAAGTCAATTTTTTCCTCTAAGCCATTTTATATTGCTATTCCATGAGTAACAAATAAGAATTATTTGAAAATACTTATAATGGATAAAGATCAGAAAACATATAGTACTCCAACTATGATTTACAAGAAAGTTTTTCGCAATCTTTCTTAAGTAACACTTCTTATTTCTTAACTATTTAATTTCTATGTGTTACATTTATAACTTTTATTATAATGGTTAATGTCAAACAATATGAGATATTTTACATTATCCATTGTACTAAAAAGAATATCTAGAGAAAAATTATATACGTAAATGAAGATTAACATGTTATTACTGAATTACTAAGGTTCCAATTTATTAAAATTGTTCTCCACAATTATTATGATTAAGTACAAATGGTTCAATAAAATAACAAATGTATAGTAAAATTTTGTAGGATTTGATATTTAATGTAGAAGACATGTTATTTATTTACATAGAATAACAATATAATTCAAGATTTATCTTATTTTATTTTTTATTTTTTATTTACCTTCGTAGGTAATACAAATGATGCTAACATTTTTTAACATGTTTAATTTTAATATAGTTATATGTTCATATTCATTTTGTTAGATATTATATTTTATACAATATACACCTTTCAAAATCTTTTATTACTTATCAAATATTATAGGTATACACATTTTATAATTTTTAAAAATAAACTGGTATAGTAAGTTTAATGCTTTTTAAAATGAAAAAAAAAAATTATTTTTATTTTTTTCTCTATCCCTGTATGTTTTTTTTCTCTTAGATATACAATGAGATTCACATTTTTTTTTTCTAAAGAACTAGACCTCTCTAGTATCAGACTGTGTCCCTTTAATATATATATAATATAATTATAAATTTTATTTTTATTATAACATTATAAATATAACAAAATTGAAAATAAAAATATCATGTGTACAAGTTGGGATTCTAATCAACTTAATAGCAAAAGGTTATTTGTATATATATTTATTTCGTTTCTTTTTATTTGTTCAATAAGAAAGTAAAATTTGTTCTAATTTATCTATTTACTTTGATTGTCAATAGAATATTTTATTATTCTTTCTAGGTATACTTTTATATTTATTTAATTATTTTTAATTATAATAAATGAAAAAAATAAAATTAAAAAATAAATTAACAAGTAAATAATTTAAAAAAATTAACAATATTAATTATGTTTTTTAATATTTATTTTTTATTTTTAAATAGATAAAAAAATGAAAGGAGTAATATATATAATCAATGAAATAATTAATGTAAAGTAGATAACATGAATGTTGTTGAAAGTAAGAAAAATAATTAATGCTTAACCTCAGCTCAACCTTTAGAGCTGAGGAACAAAACCATTATTATTAATAAAGTTGAGTTTTTGTAATCCAAACTCATTAACTCCACCCACCGACAGTGAGTCTTGGTGCAGGATCCAACCTGATGGGTAATTTATTTTGGGACAACAATTATAAATGTCTTTGACTTATCAATCAAATTCATCGAAGTCTAAATTATTGTTTTTCTAATTGAGATGGTCATCTAACAGTAACTTATGTTAAAATATTATTTTGATTAATATTTTTTAAATAATCAGATTTTATTAATTCAATTATTAAATAAATATATTTTATTATATAAATTATATTTAATTTTTTTATAAAATATAAAAAAATTTAATATTTATTCAAATTTTATAAACACATTATAAAAAAAATTTTAATGGCAGTTTTAAAAGATAAAAAATTGAGATAATTTTAACCTATATTAAATTTTTTTAAAAAAATCTACGTTTATCATAAATCATCTATAAAAAATAGTTTAGGAAAAATTTAAATAATATAATTATCAAAATTTAATATATTTTATATTAATTTATATAATTAAAAAAATAATTAATACAAAATTAATTTTTATAATAATATAATTTATACAATAAAATCTATTAATTTAATAGTTGAAAAAATAAAATTTAAATATTCAAAAAATATTTTAAAAAATGATTTTAACATAAATTATTCTTAAAATAACTTATTTATATATAATTAAAAGATATATATTTTTTAATTATAAAAAATAAAAAATACAACGTTTCAAAAAATGAAATAACTTGTAATGTGACAAAAATATTCTAAAAAAATTAATTTTTTATAATTTTTTTTTAATTTATTTTAAAATATGTGCCAACATGATCAAACAACCCTAAAATTAGATTGAATGATCTAAAATCATGGATTGGTCGTTGAAAACTTTCTAGAGAAGCAAAATCATTGGACGAAAATCTCGGCCCATGCATGAGCCTTTAGGCACACTTTAGACCCACCTTCTCAAAGGCTTGGCAAGCCTACCACTGTATGGATTGTTTCTATTCTGTGAAAAATGGAAAGACAAAAATTAAAACAAAGCTGTTTTAAATTTATTAAATTAGAAAGAAAGAGAATGATTTTTTTTTGTTTAGATAGGTAAAAAAGAAAAAAAAAATATTAGTATAAAATTTAATTTTTTATTAATATAATAATTTTCATATTTTAAAAAATATAATAATTTTAACAATTTAAAATAAAAAACAAAAAATACAATTTTTTTTTTCTATTTTTTTACTACTTTAGAAAGAAAATAAAATGTGATGAAATTTGTAGAATTAGTTATTTTCTTTCCTTGACAAGTAAACTGCAAAAAAAAATTATATCCTTTTTTCTCCATCTCTTTTCTTTCATTTTCCTTTTCTCGCATTAAAGAAAAATAAAAAAATGAGACAATTTACTCTTCTTCTAACTTCCAAGTATACAATCGAGTTAAACCGACCCAGCATTACTGAGGAATGGGATGAAAACTTCTACCAACCTTTTCATTCTTCTTTAACCCCAAATGTTTAATTAAGTGATTTGGTTGATTATCCAGAGAAAATAAACTTTGTTGAATTTCTAAAATTCTCGCCATCTTTATACAGGAAAATAACAATCTTTATTCTACGATGGTGTCTAAACACAATAATTAATGTTTGGGATTCATTACGAGTTGATTGGCGTCAGAATTTGTAGGCTGTAATTTTCATGTTTTTCTCTTGCAAAAAAAAAAACTTTAAAGTAAAATATATACTGTTAAAATAATTTTGTATTTTGTGATAATATTTGACTAAATCTTTTGAAATACCCAAACCCCGTTGATGATCGGTACTTAAAACTTCGTATGTGTTCCGGCAATGAATCATTCAGTCTAAAATGAAGAGAGATTTGGATCAGAGGAGTTTACATGATATCTTGAAATTTGAATCTGAATTTTTTTATTGTATAAAAAACTAGTTTTTAAAGAACCATTTCTTTTGTTAAAAAAGAATAAGCAATATATATATATATATATGGTCAACTGAAGTATCCCTTTCAAGCAACTAACATAGATCAATCATAAATGAATTTAGCCAAGAAAATTGACAACAAAATTCGCGTTGATCTATGCATGCAAGGATTGACCATAAAAACAGGAGGGGCGGCTCCCATTAATTGAAAATGTTTTAAATTTTAATTTTTATTAATAAAAATATTATTTTATTTTATTGTTAAAATTTTGTATAAAAATAAAAAATAGGAAATAATTCTTTTGTTTTACTTTTCCTTTACAAAATGTTAAAAATAAAAAATAAAATAAAAATAAGATAATATTTTGTAAATAAAAATAAAAATAAAAACAATTTTTTTTTTGCAAATCAAATCCTACATTATTTTTTAAAATAATAATTTGTGAAAAAAAAAAGTAAGAATGTATTTATTTTTTATTTAAATTGGATTAAGTTTTGAGATACTTAAATTTAAAGCAAAGGTAAATATATTTTTATTTTTACATAATTTTTTATTTTAAATGAGTCAAATCAATTTTTAATTCTTAATTTTTAAAATAAAATCAACTTAACCATCAAAGAATGATTTTTAATTTTTTATAATAAAAGATTTAGAAGAGGGGACAATACGACGTTCGAAAATGTCTCATGAACATGCACACATTCTCTCCAAGCTTCCACCAGGACCAGCTCGGTCGTGGACAAAAAATACCCTATTTTAGTTCCTTCAAAAAATTATATTTATTATAATGAATTTTTTTTAAAAATTCATTAAATAAAAATGATATTAAAAATAAATAAATATATTAGGTCTCTTTTGTATAAATATGTCCTATTTAATATATTAATTGACATACTCAATTATAAAAAGTTAACAATTTTACTAACTATTATTTTATAATAAAGTATTTGTATGAAATTGAAATTAAAAAAATCATACTTAAGATTAGAAATTTTCAAGAATAATTAAATGGATTAAGCATTACTGGTTAAAAAAATGTTAAAAGAAATTAATCATTATAATTTAATAAATAATTTGACATTGCAAAAAAAAAATTAAAATAACATCAAATAAAAATTTGAAGTGTTTTTAAAACTATTTTATTAATTTCAAAAATGTATCATTTTATAATTTGTTTTAAGCTTACGAATTTATTAGACCGGCGATGGACCAAGACCTTCTCCTCGCACTACTGCGGAAACCTCGATATTTTTAATTTATATTTTGACATTTTGTTCATAGTTGAAATTCTTCTCTACTAAACGGGATACTTAATTATAGTGAAACGTATGTTGCTTAATTTTTTTTAATGGTTTTTCTAATGTGTATTTAATAGTTTTTGATGAAAATTTATGTACAATAATTTTTTATTGAAAATTATATAATTTAATATATTAATAATATTAAATATTTATATTTTTAATAAAAATTACTATTTATTATCTTTTTTGTTTCATTTTCTTTGACATTTTGATATTATTTCATCATCCTATTTTAAATGTCATTTTATAATGTTAATAAAGTATTAGATGATAATATATTTTTTCTGTTATATATACCCTTAAGAAAAATAATAGAAAATAATATAATATTTTTATAAATTTTAAAACATGAATTATATTTCTTAATTTATGTGTTAAAATCTTAAACATGAAACAAAATAGAACGGAAAAAGTAAGTTTTTTTATTTTGTACCCTTTGACATACATCAAAACTACCCTTTTTTAACAAATAATCATCAAGTTGAATAATCTAGATTTTGTTCTCCTTGACTTCTTAAATTATTCATCTCTCTCAATATTTATTGACCATTTCCGTTTCCGTGCAAATGCATTATGATGTTTGACTTTGGAATGCATACAAGGGATCATGAGTTTAATTTCTTGACTTTGATTAATTCTTACACACTATAAATTGATCTCAACAATAGTCCCTTGCATAAAAAAAGAAGTTCTGAACCTCTCATTCCCTACCTTTATTCTTTTTACTTGTTTCTGTTGATTTCAGAGATGGATTTTGTAACAAGTAGTACCCTTCTCCTCCTATTAGCATCCACACTTGTACACATTCTCTCATTGCATGCAAGAACCAAAAAACAAAACCACAAGCTTCCACCAGGACCTTCTCCTCTTGCCATTGTGGGAAACATTGTTGAACTTAGCAAAAAGCCACAACAAACATTGGCCAAACTTGCTATAACACATGGTCCAATAATGAGTTTAAAGCTAGGCCAATTAACCACCATAGTAATCTCTTCAATAGATGTAGCCAAAGAGGTGCTCCAAACCCATGATTTGTTATTCTCAAACAGAACAATTCCTCAAGCTACAACAGTTCACAACCACAATCATTTTAGCTTGCCCTTCCTCCCAATTTCACCTCTTTGGAGAGACCTAAGAAAAATTTGCAATACCCAATTGTTCTCCCACAAATCCCTTGATGCAACCCAAGAACTTAGACACAAGAAATTGCAAGAACTCTTAAATGATATTCATAGAAGCAGCTTAATTGGTGAAGCAGTGGATATTGGAAGTGCAAGTTTCAGGACTTCAATTAATTTTTTGTCAAACATGTTTTTCTCTCTGGATTTTGTTAACTCTGTAGGTGAAACTGAAGAGTACAAGGGTATAGTGGATAATCTCTCAAGAGCAATTGCAACACCAAACTTGGTGGATTTTTTCCCATTGTTGAATAGTGTTGATCCACAAGGCATTAGAAGGCGCTCAACTACTTATATGTCCAAGTTGTTCATTATTTTTGACTCCTTGATTAACAAACGATTGGGGTTAAGAGATGGAACAAGTGATGACATGTTAGACACCTTGCTCAACATTTCTCAAGAGAATGGCCAAAAGATGGACAACGAAAAGATTAAACATTTATTTCTTGTAATTTCTTCTCCCTCATAATTTTTTTTCAGCCCTGCTTAACTATTAATTATTCTTGTTCCATTTATTTCAATGGTTTAACATTTTTTAAAATTACTTGTTTTAATTTTTTTTTTGGTCAAAATATTTATTTTCACTCTTATATAAAGATGTCTTCTCACATACATTTAAACCAATTACCAAAAGTACCTTTTACTCTTTTTTACTTCAATTATGTAAGTTAGGTTTAGTCGTTTTTCTTTAAGTTTCTCCTCTTTCTAAAATTTTTGAAACTCATCCATTATCTTGTAAAAGGTCATATTTTGGTAGTTTTATTTTTCTTTTATAAAAAGTTATATTTTTATTTTGGCCAAAATATGTTTTTGTACTTTTTTTTTAAAATATTTTGATCCTTTTATTTTAAATAAATATACATTTTTATTCTCCATCATTAATAAGATAATTTCTATTAAATCATGGCATATTTGTCAAATAATAATTGACACGTGATATACTTTAATTATGCCACGTCATCATTAAGTTTAATAAATTTAACAGTATGAACTAAAATTTACCTATATGTAAAATAAAGAATTAAATGAAACTTTTTTTTACCGAAATTAAAAACAAAAAGGTTATTTTGTAGGGATATCCTTTAGTTCTGTAGAGGTTTTTTTTTTTATAATTATATCTGAAGCATTTTTTTTTCTTTTAAAAAAAATTGGACTAAAGATTGCCATAGTTATCATCCTCATTCACGTTAATTACATTTTTAATGTTAAAATTGATTTGATACTCATTTTATTTTATATTTTATAGTTTTTTTAATACGTGTCTAAAAGATACAATAAAAGTTATTAAAAATTAATATATTAATAATATTAAACACTATTTTTTAATAAAAATTACTTTTTATACACTCTTAAACGCATATTAAAAGATAGATTATAGTATATGATACGGCAAACAATTGCGGTATTTCTCACTTTATATACTATGATTTGTAACAGGATCTGATTGTTGCGGGAACTGATACAACTTCTTACACCTTAGAAAGGGCAATGATTGAGTTAATCCAGAACCCAAATGCAATGTGGAAAGTGAAAACAGAGCTAGCAGAAACCATTGGAATAGGCAATCCAATTATGGAATCAGACATTCCAAAACTCCCATATTTGCAAGCAATAATAAAAGAGACCCTAAGATTGCACCCATCAGCTCCACTTTTGTTACCTAGGAAAGCCAAGATAGATGTGGAAATCAAAGGGTACATTATCCCAGAAGGTGCTCAAGTCCTAATTAATGAATGGGCCATTGGAAGAGACCCACACGTATGGGATAATCCCAATTCATTTTCACCCGAGAGGTTTTTGGGGTCAGAAATTGAGGTCAAAGGTAGATATTCTCATTTCACACCATTTGGCGGTGGACGGCGAATATGTCCTGGCTTACCTTTGGCTATGAGGTTGTTGCATTTGATGTTGGGATCACTAATCAACACTTTTGATTGGAAACTACATAATTCTACTATGAATTTAGATCATATGGAGGGTCAACCCTTGCGTGCTTTTCCAATCACAATCAACAAATAGCACATATTATATATTTATTTGGTACATTTTTTCATCGAGTTACTATTGTTGTATCTTTCCGTAAATGTTGAGATTGTGAGATAAATTGTAGGCTTCATCCTTTGCTATTCTACAACTTCTAATATTTTTTTTATATTTTTTTATCCGTTTAGAAAGAAAAAGAATATAAATATTAAAAATATAATTAATATTATTTTAAAAATTAAAGTGAATAAATAAATAGAAGCATTTTTTTATTTTTTATGAATAGATAAAAAAATAGAATAATTTTTAACTGTCATAAATAGTCAAAAATATTTATATAATTAAATAAGGGTATATAAAAAAATAATTAATAATTTTTAAAAACTAAAGTGGAAAGATAATTAGAAACAAATTTTACTCTATTTCTAAATAAATGTAAAGGAACATGAGAAGTAGTTTTTAATGATCATATAACTTGTTTGCTTAATTGTTTGCACTCTGCAACATTTCATATTTGCATCTTCTGGTTCGATAACTCTGTTTGCATAAAAAAATATATGCATTTATATGAGTAAAAGAAGTTTAATTGATTACGTTAATAAATTTCATCAAAATTTTAAAATAATAAAATAAATTACATATAGTAATAGAAAATAAATAATTAAATCTTAATCCTATATAAGAATTCACAATCCTATTTTAGAAGAAAAAATTGAAATAACAAAATTGTATGTTGATAAAACTAATAGTAAGGTAGTGAAATTTGTACTACAAGAAAGTTTCTACACCTTCAAAAATCCTGTATGAGAAGTTCTACCAGGATTATATTGATCTTTTCGTTACGTCCTTTTTATTTTTTATTCTTTTTTTAATATTTTTAGTTTCTTTTATTCTTAATTATACTAACTTTAAATTATCTTCATGCATTACTATTTTTAAAAGAATTAAAATTTTTAAATAAAATAATAAAAATTAAATAAAAATTACATCGTAATTAAATTTAATTTATTACAGATAAATTAAAAAAATGATAATTTATCATATGAAAAAAAATAGGTTCAAATCCAAAATTTTTATGTAAAACTATTCTAATCTTCAACCCATCACCATTAAACCAGTCATTATGATTTAAAAAAAATATAATTTAATTTATTAAATAATAATATCATATGGTTAAATTATACTAATAATAATAATGTTAAGTGCTGATTATATTATTTAATCAATTACAAATCTCAAAAGATTGTATTTGTTACGTCTTTGATTTATTTTGTCAAGTTTTAAATACTAAGTGATATAGCAAATATTATATATGTAAAAAAGAAAAACTTCTAACGATTAAATTTACAATGACTCTATATATAAAGGAAGAGTTTACCCCTTATAGCTTCTAAAGTATAGAGGTATAAATTTAGTAAATTTTTAAATAGTTAATGTTAAAGAAACTCTTAAAATGATAAGTTTAAGAACTAAATTAATTGATATTCATAATTTTAAAAAGTAATTTAATTAAAAATCATACTAATCAATGCTCTCAAGATATTAGTTAAGAAATTAACAATAACTTCTCTATAAAAATCATGCTAAAATACATATGGTTTATACTTTTTAATAAAAAAATTTATTTTAAGATTTTTAACTAATACCTTTATTTTTCTTTAGTTAATCATTCTGGTTTTTTTTTAAGTTGACTTGACCCAAATTCAGAGGAATATGAATCTTCTGTACATTTTCTTTTCCGTATCTCTTTTCAATCCTTTAAATAATAATTTTTTAATCATTAAATCCAATTGTCAGGCAAGAGTGGGTATACAGTGTACTCTATAGCTGCCTACTTTTCCTCATCAACTTGTTTGACCCAAATTTAATAGTCGGTAATAGTAGCCTTCTTTTCTTCTATTAATAAATGCAGTCATTGCTTTCAAAGTATTGTAATGTTCATATTCCCATCGGATATGGATTTGGGTTGGAAGAAACAATGGTTGGTATTGTTGGGAGGAATATTAGTGTTATTGAGTGAAGTATTAGGCACTGATGGTTGCTTTGAAGAACAGAAAAGGGCACTGTTGGATTTCAAAGCTTCTTATTCCCACCAATCAATGGTGCCTTCATGGGTTGATGACCCAAAGACCAATTGCTGCGCGTGGGAGCGCGTGACATGTGATTCATCTTCTGGGCATGTCATTGGTCTCTCTCTTGAGGGTCTTACCAAAAATTTCAGTGGGAATGATGAGTTAAGGGAACCAATTTGTTTTAGCCACACACCCTTGGCCTTAAACTGCTCCATGTTTCTTTACTTCAAGGATTTGACAACTCTTAATTTATCCAACAATTGTTTTGATCACTTCGTTCCCAAGGAAGGTAAATTCTGAACTAATCTTTCACATTTTACAGATGATTGATTGAATCTTATTAAGGTTTCTTATTGTAATAATGTGTGACATTCATCTTTAAATTTTTATGAAGAATATAATATATTGATATTTTATATATATTTTTAATGAATTATTAAAGTGAACATTGATGTGAATTTTAGATTATAAAAGGGAGTCAACGTTGAAGAAGTTGAAAACGTTAGACCTTAGTTTAAATTTTTTCAACAAGAGCATTATGGAACTTGTAAGTGCTCTCCAGTCACTCAAGAATTTAGATCTTGCTCATAATATGATAGAAGGACCCTTTCCTATAAAAGGTATGGATATATGTCATTATATTTTTCATAGTTGGAAGTTTCACACATTCTAATTTATGCAATTTTTTTTCAAGAATTATCACTTTTAGAAGACTTGGAGCAGTTGGATGTGAGTGGCAATCAATTATACAGCCATTTTTCAACTAAAGGTACGTTATGCGCGAGAGATGTTGCATTTTGGTATATATTATTTGGAATTTGGACGTCCCTATCCATATGTTGGGTAGAATTAATGCATAGTAAAAAATAACCATGAAATAAATGGCATTAAAAATTCTTTTATCAAAATCTAATTTTGAATGTTTATTTTATTTTTTTTAACAATTATTTTGATTGATTAAAGAGTTCTTTTATATTTTAAATTATGATGATTATATTAAAATTTTATACAATTTTATTAGTTAAATAAGATTGACTTAAATAATTTTTCATGATTTATTTATTTTAAATATGAAATTTGTATATCCTAGCAATGATTTACTAACTACTTTTAGGATTTCTTCTTATTATTCATGTAATACCTTCGTCTTAAAGTTTTCTTATATTTTATGATATTTACATAAAAAAAATTAAATGAATAAAACTGATATAATTTATTATTCTATAAAAAATAGTTTTCACATAATTATAGAAAAAATTAATACCCTTTTTAACATAATAATTAATTAACTTGATTTAGGAATAAAAATTAGAGATAGAATTAAATTGAATAAAGAAAGTTAGAAAATGAAGCCAAAATTAACTTAGAGAATAATAATATTAATTTTTATCTCTTTATTATCTAAAAAATTATACAAACTAATTGTATAAATATAATTTTTATTTATTCAATATTTTAAAATTAACATTTATAAATGGTTACAAACTTAAGTAGTCAAAAACATATCCACGATATTAATAGATTTTGAACAGTGGTACATGAATATGTGTATGCCAATCAGTTCATTAAATTAATATATTTTTTCGAATATAGTATCTTATTATTTCATATTTTTTGTTGAGTATTCATAAATGATTAAAGTGATTTTTAGATTATAGAAGTATGTCAATCTTGAAGAAGTTAAAGACGCTAGATCTGAGTTCCAATAATTTCAACCAAAGCATTATGGAATTCGTCAGCGCTCACCCTTTGCTCAAGAATTTAGACCTTTCCTATAATCAGATAGGTGGGCCCTTCTCTATAAAAGGTATGAATGTATATTATATTAAACGTTAAAATAATCGTTTAAAATTTATGAAATTTATTTTTAAATAATAAATTTTAATTAATTTTTAAAGTAATTAATGTTACATATCAATGATATATATATATATATATATATATATATATATATATCAAATAATTAGAGATTACAAAAAGTTATTATCATATAATGATGAAGAATTTAAAAAGTTGTTGTTGTTGTATATCAAATGAATTTCATTCATTTTTGAATAGTTTACATCAAGTAATTTGAATTTAATATACATTAAATTAAAATTTACTCCATAAATAAATACATCTTAACTGTTTAACATATTTTTCCTTAAGAAGGATACCTGCATGACATTCTTTGAAATTTCAGATTTAATTTTTTTAAATTAAATATGTATATTTTTATATAATTTTCAACAATTTTAATATATATATATATATATATATTTGTTAAATTTTATGTGAACTAATTATGCATATTTTTATAATTTATGTTTTAAATTTCAACTACATTTAAAAATATTTTTGCAACATACCAAATACTTGTTAATACATTTGATAAAAAAATTACATCTTTAATTATTAATACATTTGAAAACTTATTTTATTTTATATTAATTTTTTTATATAATGTAAAAAGGGATAGAATCGAATCGAGATTTTTATATCAAACTACTTTAATTTTTAATTTTTCATCGTTAAATCAATTTAATAATCAATATTGTTAACAATTTTTTCAACCAAATCAACATTTTATCTTGATAATTACTGTTGATTTTAATTACTGGAATAAAAACATGATAATTTTATGATTTAGTAATTTATATATATATATATATATATCACTATTATTATCTTAACTCAAATAATAACTTAAAGTTTAAATATAGTTCATAAATTAAAATAATTTAATTATATTTTTATTTTCTAATTTAGTTAGGGGTGGGCAGAAAAAAAAAAAAAGACCTGTCCAAAACCGACAAATCCGAAATCCATATTTGGGTAAGGGTAGGTTAGGTTGAATACGGGTAGAAACGGGTTTAAACACATGGTTAAGAATGGATAAATGTGGGCGGGTGCGGGTTGCGGTTTTACTAACCAACCTTAACCGAACCGACTCGTCTAATATACATATGTATTTTTTTATTATTTTTCTACCCCTTTTTGCAATTTGAGCTTTAGTATTCCGATGAGATAAGTGATGACCCATTACCCAATCAACCAACCCAACCCATTTTTATTATTTTTCTACCCCTTTTTGCAATTTGAGCTTTAGTATTCCGATGAGATAAGTGATGATCCATTACCCAATCAACCAACCCAACCCAACCCAACCTAAGTGTAACCTAATTTTCTTTCCCTCATTTGAACCATACTCTCACTTACACACTTGGTCATTTACCTAATACCTCCTCCTTGCGCCGTTCGTCTGTGTGTCATCCTCCATGACCTCTTCTCTGTTACTCTGTCAGTGCTAGGGCTTGTTGCAATCTCAAGTTATCTTCGTCATTTTTTCCTTATTCAAACTCTATTCTTACTTACACACTTAGTCATTTACATGATACCTCCTCCTTGCGCCGTCTGTGTGTCATTCTCCTCGACCTTTTCTCTGTTTAGTGCTAGGGATGGTTACAATCTCAAGTTATCTTCATCATTTTTCCCTTATTCAAACTTTATTCTTACTTACACATTTAGTCATTTACGTGATACCTCCTTCTTGCGCCGTTTGTGTGTCATCCTCCTCGACCTCTTCTCTGTTACTCTGTTAGATCTAGGGCTTATCGCAATCTCGTATTATCTTCATCATTTTTCCCTTATTCGAACCCTACTCTCACTTACACACTTAGTCATTTACTCTTCGTCTTCTCTTCCAATACTAGGGCTTTAGCCTTCATGTGTTTAAACGTTAAAAATAATTTGTAAATCATTTTTAAACGTTAAAAAAAATTTAAAAGTATGAATTCAGCATTATAAATTTTTTTTAACCCACAATGTAAACCCAAAACAGTTTTAAATTTTTAAAAAATAATTTAAAAATGTCAAAATTTATTATTATAAATTTTTTTTAGCCCACAATATAAGCCCAAACCGTCTAAATCCAAATTTTCTACCCGAAATTAGACTTATCCGAAACTCGACTTACCAGATCTGTTTATTGGATGAAAACGACCCATACATATATAATAGACAATTTTAAACGGTTATATGTTTGGCTAGCCAAACCCACCCCCTAATTACTCCTAAATTTAGTGTTAAGTATCTCCCCAATATATATATCTTTAAAAAGTTAAAGATACTCACTTGGCAATTTAGTACAAGAGAATATTCAAGTCTGTGGAAGCTTTCCGGCCACCTCTCTTAGATCTTTCTTCATAGTTTATAATTTTGGGGAATGTTTGGAAGAAATTATTTTTTAAAAATAAATTACTTATATTTTAAAACCTATCTTAAAGAACTAGTAAAAGAGGGATTATTTCTTTATAATAATTTAAATCAAATACATGCTTAATATAAAAGAAGGAAATTATTTACAATTACTGCTCATTGTTTATTATTATTTTTAATTAATTATATATTTATTTTTAAAAATATTCTTAATTAAAAGTTAATAAAAAAATTATAATAAGTATAAAATTAATTAAAAGAAAGGGCAATTGATAATAAGGGACGATAATGATCCTTTTTAAAAAAATTTAAATGACAATATGGGTATTCATTGATCGAATATCTTGATTATTGACTTATTTTATTTAAAATTATTTATGTTCAGACACATTTTTTTATAATAATAATTTTTTATTTCTTTTTATTACATATATTATCTTATGTTATATTTTTTATTTTTTTTATTGTAAAAAAAATTGTATAAATAATTTCTCTTCTATTTATAGTACATACATTTAGTTCCTTTAAACTGTTATTGCATAGTTATGACAAATAGATACCATTGATTTTAACAATCTTAGGACATGTCTATCAACTTTATCTATCTGCGTGTAAAATTCATGCGAGATCCTTTTCTCTTCGTGTAGTTGCTCACATGAAGTGCATTCAATTTATGTGTGTTTCTAGTATTTATTGACATTTTGTACCTTTAACATTCATTATTTTGCATTATTTTCTTAATTTAGAAGAGAAAGGTCAATTATTTGTAGTATCCAATTAATAGTTCCTATGTAACAATTGAACTAAAATATGTCGACTATTTTCCTGTGAAGCTTTTGCTAATTTAAGTGACTTAGAAGTTCTCAAAATAAGGGCTTCATTCCATGAAGAATCCTTTCCAAACCAAGGTACGCAAATGTATACTTCTTTGTTATTATATCTTCTTTTGCTTATTCTTTAAATGTATGGTATGATTCGGTTTAAATAATTTTTAAAAAAAATAAAAAGATAAAGATAAAGTAATTTTTTTTATAAATTAAAATCAACTTATGATAAACTTCTGAAGAAGTCAATTTGAAAAAACTTGATAATTATACGTTGATTTTAACTTTAAAAAGTTTAATTTATTTTATTTTTTTATAAATATTTATTAAAAAATTTATTTAAAATAAGTCTATATTGATAGTTACAACTGTTATTGTATCTTAAAAATTATAACTTTGTCTACAATTTCATAAATCTAGGTTTATGTGAAATGAGGAAACTTCAAGAGCTAGATGTATCAGCTAATGAATTTAAAGGGACATTAGATATATGTCTTGGGAATTTGACATCACTTCGGATTCTTGATCTTTCATATAACTCTTTAACTGGGAGCATTCCAACACCTTTGATTGCTCGTCTTACATCTCTTGAGTATCTTTCCCTATCTTCCAATAATTTTGAGGGCTTATTCACATTAAATGTCTTTGCTAAGTTGTCCAAGCTTAAGGGATTAGAACTTAATTGTGAGGATTCTAAAACGTTTCAAGTGGAAACAGAAAATCCTCCTTGGAAGGCATCATTTCAATTGGAACATCTAAAAATTTCCCATTGTCAAGTAAACTTACCCACAAAAATCATTCCTACTTTCCTTTCATATCAAAACAATTTGAGTGATATTGATCTATCAAGTAACAACCTGGTTGGTATGTTCCCTTATTGGTTGCTTATGAACAATCCAAAATTGGAAGTTATGTATTTAACAAATAACTCTTTCATTGGTCCTCTTGAATTACCCTTTGATTCAAATCATCGGATGGATCAATTACATGTGTTGGACTTGTCAAGTAACAAGTTCCAAGGTGAGCTTCCCAATAACATGGGTTTCTTATTTCCACATTTGAAGTATTTTGATGTCTCAAACAATATGCTTGATGGTCATATTCCTGCTTCAATTGGAGAAATGTCACACCTTGTTGGATTAATTTTGGAGAATAATAATTTTTCTGGAAAAGTGCCTCAACACATTCTTAACGGATGCATCTCATTAAAATATTTGGTGATGGATAATAATCAGCTCAATGGAACACTTTTAGATGGAATTGGAAAACTTGGGCTTTCTATTTTAAGTGCATCCAGAAACAACTTTGAAGGTCCAATAACAAAGGAAATTTGCCAACTTGAGCTTGAAATTTTAGACCTATCTTACAATAAATTCTTTGGTGCAATACCCTCCTGCTTCAAAATGCCTCGTTTAATCCTCTTCTTGCAAGGAAACAATCTTAGTGGCAAAATTCCTGAGCCTGAAGCATTACAAAACTGCTATAACATGTGGGGCATTGATTTGAGCTACAACAAATTTACCGGAACTATTCCAGAAAATATTTATGGTTTTCCAGAATTAAAATTTCTTCTATTGGCTGGTAATCAACTGCAAGGCCAACTTTCTAGTCACATATGTCAGTTAGAAAGTATTGATATCTTAGATCTTTCACACAATAACTTCACCGGTTCTATACCTTCTTGCTTCAATCATTTGTGGTTTGAGAGATTAGATACAGGACACGCATATGAAGCTTTTCCTTTATCTAACTCTTGGAACGGTCCAACCAAGGTTACATATGACTTTGCTGAAGTGCAATTCATAACAAAAAGTGTACCTCTTTCCTATAAAGGTAATATACTTTTATACATGTCAGCATTAGATTTGTCATCCAATCAATTCACAGGAGAGATTCCACATGAAATAGGAGATCTACCTGGCCTCCATTCTCTCAATTTATCTCACAATTCTCTTAATGGACCAATTCCACAGACCTTCCAAAAGCTACAGAACATAGAGAGCTTAGACCTTTCTAATAACAACTTGAGTGGACAAATCCCTCTTCAGTTACAAGATTTGCACTCTTTATCTATCTTCAATGTGTCTTGCAACAATTTATCAGGTAAAGCACCTGAAAAGGGACAGTTTGGTACATTTGATGAAAGTAGCTACAGAGGAAATCCATATCTTACTTGGAGTAATAGTAATAAAGGCAATTTAGCTCTGCCACCACCTCCAATTCATTTGAATGATGGAGAGAAAAACAATTCTGCAATTGATTTCACTTCCTTCTACTGGACTTTTGCTGCATCCTATGTTATGATACTTTTAGTATTGGCAACAACCCTTTGTATCAATCCTCATTGGCGAAGAGTATGGTTTTATTTTATTGAAGGATGCCTCCTTAAATGTTTTGGTCAATTTCTTGAAGATGCATTTTACTAGAAGGTTGTGATGAGTTAATTATTTATGTTAAATATATTTACTTGTAACACTAAAAAATAATGATATTCAAAGTACCATATATGAGAAGAAAGTTGTTTATTTTGGATTTTTACTTAAGTCCCTTAAATTCTTACAAATTAGTTTACTGTCAATTAATATTATTTTGATTCACTGCATGTTTATAACAACAATATATGAATCCATTGAGAACTTGTCCAAATGATGCACACTTGCATAACATTTGGATTTATATTGTTGAAATAAATCAACATTATCAAAAAAATAAGATATGGTGTAGGACGTTAAAAGACTTAGGATTTAGTGTGGGTTAAAGATTTTTTTGGGTGGATTTAATGGTAGAAGCTAATTTGTTCATTTACTTTAAAAAGATGGAGAAAACTAATTTCTAAGATGGTGAAAAAGAAGAAAACACTTTTAAAAAATGCTAAATATATTAAGTTAGAAAAAAGATTCAAAAGAAATAATTAATCTACATTTATTAGTGGACCAACATAAAAATTCAGATAAATTATCATTCTGCTACCAAAAAGTACTTTTGAATTGATTTTTTTACCTGTCGTTAAAATACATAACATTTTATTATTTAAAATTCACTGGAAAGATTTGCGAGAGGGTGGTTTGCTATATTTGTAATGGTTTTTAATTGGAAATAATTAATTTATCATTTTTTATGATTTTACCATGGTTGAAGTAGAAGTTAGTAAAAAATATTTGTAACATTGAAACAAAACATTCTTTCTAATGCTCAAAACAAATTTTGTATAATTTTTAACTGTTAAAAATAGTAATCTTAAAAATGATAAATGACGACTTTTCTTGTACTGATATTATTACATAAATTAATTACCACAAAAAATAATTATCAATCTCAACTACTATTTTTTTTATAAGAAAACAATGTATTAGATTAAATATCAAATGAACTTTAAAACGTACAAAGTATGAATAATTTCTCTCCAGAGAGAATATATAGTGTCTCGTTACAAGTTTCTAAACAGCTGAATAAAATATCAGTTACCAAGCAAAGGCCATTCACCTTAAAAAGGTACTTAGCTACTTTGTGATCCAAAATTTGTCGGTAAAAATGGGTCCATTGGTCTCATATCCTCTTAAATCTCAACCAATATTTATTATTATAGAAAAAGGACTAATTAAATATAAAAATATCACTAATATAATTCATCAATATAAATATTAATAAGTAGTCTATATATAAATAATTTTAAGATTACTTTTAATATTTTTCTTCAAGCTTTTTTTTTTTATCAAAGTCCAAATTCCTTGCATAAGTAATTTAGAAGTTCAGACTATAGATTTTCATGCAAAGCTATTATGTATTCAAGGTAAAAGGTATCTTCTAATCCAAAAGTTTATTGTAAAACTGGAAATAGTCTCCGTTTATCTCAGATTCCCTTAAATATCAACCAATATTAATTACTATAGAAGAAAGGATAATTAAATATAAAAATATACCAAACTCTCATGAATATAATTCATAAGTATACGTATTGATAAATATTCCATATATAAAATATTTTTAGGATGACTTCTAATAATTTTCTCCAAACATATGTTTTTATGGAAGTACAAATTCCTTCCATAAGTAATTTACAAGTTCAAAATATAAATTTCCATGCAAAGCTATCATGTGTTTAAGGTTTCATACATAAGTGTGTTTAAGGTCTAAAGTATTTTTTGGTTTAAAACTATGGATATATTTCATATATAGTATTTTAAGTCATTTTTTTTGCTCTTTCTCTCTCTCTCAATGCTATCAGCACCCATTCTTACACTAAAATTCACTCTCATATTCACCCTCTCTGAATACACAGTCCCCACACATCAAAGCTTTGGCCCAATATTGTTCTTGGTAGGTGCTCTTATCACATCTCTTTACTAACATTTTTCTTCAATCGACAATGAAGTGTGCATTCAACCTCTTTCATAATCCAACAATTTTTTCCTTTAATTCGATTATTTTATATTAGATGAGCTAATATTTTAAGTTATGTAAGATGTGTTACTACATTAAATTGCTAGTTTAAGCGTAAGGCTTCGAATTTGGGTATCATATGCCGATTATTTTGAAACATTGCATTAGAATATATTTTGGATTCAATTATTAATTTGGGTTAATCAATTTTGGACTAAAATCCATGACTTGCAGTTGCCTAATTTTAAAGTTATATCTTAATATATTGAATGCATTCCAACATTACAGGATCAATTAGAAACTTAAGAATAACATGATACATGGTCCAACCTTTATAAGATGGTATTAAAATATTGGGCCAAATATTTCATTCCAGCCCAACGATATTTCGGGGCTTTTGGAAGCTCGCATTTCATCTAAAATTTAAGACAATGTATGGATAGATGCTTGCTGGGAGGATCTGAGCATTTACACATTTACTTCTATCAATTATTTGTGCATTAAAGTATTATAACTAAAGTTAATTGAGTTGATTGATTTAACCGAGGCAAATGTTTGCTTTTGTTACGGAACCTTCACCTTTCTCTTTGGATTCAACTATATATATATATATATATATATATATATATATATATATATATATATATATATATATATATATATATATATATATAAATAAAGGGAAAAATCAAATGTTACTAATTTAATAATTTTATATATAAAATTAAAATTTATTAATTCAATCGTTGAATGATATTATAATATTAAATAGATTATATATATAAAATTTTATATAATTTATAAATTTATAAATATTTTATCTTATAACTTTATTTTAAAAGTTTATAATTATATAAATATGTATAAATATTAATAGTTTAAAAAATATATTTACAGATTTTTAAATTCTGTAAAAATTTATATATATTATTTATTAGAGATTATAACATAATTAAACGGTTGAATTAATAAATTTTATATATTATATAAGATTATTAAACTGGTACAAATTTAAAATTTAACCCATTAGATCAACGGATCTGACTATATGTATAATTTAGAATTTGTTCATAGATATCAAACTTAATATTTGTATCAAATCTTAAACTTTGAAATAAATGAGTCCTATAATTCAAAATAAATATTTAAAAAATTATATAAAAATAAAATACTAATATATAAGATTTTTACTTTTATAAATATATCTTTATTACTTTCTTGGATAAGATCATTCTCTTTTTTCTTACCGTAACTTTTCATATTTTTTTGTAATTGTTATAATTAAAATAATATTATTAAATTTAAATTTAATTTTATTTAAAAACTATTTATAATATTAATGACATATATAATAAAATTAGAAAATAAATTATTTAAAAATTAAAAATTTAAAAGTTAATAATTAAATTAAAATATTTGATAAATTTAACTATTGATAAATATAAAATAATAAATAAAAATATAATTAATTATTAAATTAAAAATTGATAAGTATAATATATTTTTATTTTATAAAATATATATTAAATTTTAATTAAATAATTTTTTAAAAAATTATTTATTTTTTAATTAAATAAAAAATTAAATTTTTTTAAACTTTTATCATAAAATTTAATAATTTATTTAAAAATTAATATAACAACAACCAAGAATATAAAAAATTTGACTGTAACCTAAAAAAAGAAAAAGCCTGGTCTTATGCTATAAAAGAACAAAAGGATATATTTATAAAAGTAAAAAATTTATGTATTGGTATTTTTATTTTTTTATATATTTTTTTTAAATATTTATTTTAAACCATAGGATTCATTTATTTTAAAGGTTAAAATTTGGTTTAAATATTAAGTTTGATATTTTATATTAACCGATCTGATTATATATATATATATATTAATTTTTAATTTTTTAACATAAATTTAATAAATGCACTGATTAAAATTAATGATTTTTTACTCAGTTAATTTTCTATATATTTTAAATTTAACATTTTTATTATAAAAATCTTAAAGTTTGTTTTTTAATATATTTTTTAAAATATATTAATAGCAAATCTTACATAACAAATTTAAAACCTATATACTTAAATTTAAAATATTATTATAATAATAAAATTTTATAATAATTATTTTTAAAATAAAATCTCATTTAAATTATCTTTACTTTTTTTATCTTAAAATAATTCTATATTTTAATTATAAATTTCACATAATATTTTTAAATACAAACATTATAATTGAAACATTGTAGAGGTTCAGGTACATCTTCTTTCAAATTTTGTGTACACATAAATTTAAAATACTAATTGAAATATATTTTTTTTATCCAAAATCTAAAAAAAATAATTTTTAATTAAAAATTATCTAATTTTTTTAAATAAGTTTTTTCAAAATAATTTTTCAGCAAAATTTTTCTTCCAACAAATTAAATAATAAAACTATTTATCTTTAAATTTTTCATTCTATGAGAAAATATTACGAGCAGAATAAAAAATCTGTCATATTATTTTCTATATATATTTTATTTTATTCTTTCATATATATATTTATCATATAAATAATTTAAATATTTAATTTTCATATTCAAAAAGATTAAATAATTTTTTTAAAAATTATTTTAAAATTTGAACACTAATTCTTTGGTGAACAGATCGAGTGTTAATATTTTTTTATTTATAATCCACTTTCAAATTTAGAATTTTAAATTTTATAAAAAAAAATTCACTTAAAAATAAAATATGGTATCAACTTTACATTTTTTTTAATAATTTTAAATAATTATATTTTTATAAATTAATTATCTCATTATAATTTAGATTGCGATATAACTATTTTAACTAATCACCTATTGATTAACGTTTAAAATATTTTCATAATCAATTTAAACATTCAAAGATTGTTTAGCTTATAAAAATATTTATTTTTACTTTTAATTACAAAGTCTAACCACTTAATGATCAATTCTGCTGCAAAGTCATTGCTTTATACCTTCCTTGATTATTAAACTCCTCTTAACCGGTTCATGCATATTTTATATTTCTTTATCATAGTTGGCTGATGTTAGGATCAGACATTTGAAATGGCTGCAAGGTTTCTTGGAAGCATTGAGTTGAGATGTTTCATCTAAGTCAAAATATAGCTTGGATAAGGCTTTACAATATAATAAATGACCTCCAAAAATTTCAGGATAGTTATCTGTGTCAAATGGGATCCCATAGGTTCATTCTGGACTTCAAGTTTTGAAATATAACTCTGAAGTATCAAGCAAATGTTTGCCGGTGTTTAAATCAACGAAAGACATATTTCCAATGTTTAGGGCTTCTATCTAAAATTTTATATTCCTGATTATTTTACCATTGCTAATGACTTAAAAATTTCCCAGTTATATCTTTATCTTAGATCTCTTACCATTTATATTATGACCAAAATATGTGTGCGAGCAACCAAGCCTCGTTGATTGTACAATGCAGCACCAAAACATATCGAATCATACTATTATGGAACGATAAATTAGATAAGAGCTGTTGCTAACATTACTTATCGTTGTTCTCAAAGAAGAAAATGCCTAACTTTATTTTACAATGATGTTAACTTATTTCAACCATATGAATCCAAAACGCACATATATATGCAATTGTGCATCCTTTTAGCAAAAAGTTGGTAAGTTGTCACATTTATTGATGTAGTGAATGAAAACAAAATTCACAATAGAATATCAAGAAAATATTTTGAGAAGTTAAAGGATTCAATTAGAACTCCCAAATCAACTAGCTACTTTATTTCCATATCATGGTTTCTCATTGTTACATTACAAGTAAATATATCTAACATGAGAAATTATTGATCACAACTCTCTAGTAAAATGCATCGTCAAGAAATCGACCAAAACACTTAAGGAGGCACCCTTCAATAAAATAAAGCCATGTTCTTCGCCAATAAGGATTGATCCAAAGGATTGTCACAAACGCTATGAGTACCATGGCATACGATGCAGCAAAACTCCAATAGAAAGAAGGAAAATCAATTGCAAAGTTACTTTTCTCTCCATCATTCAATAAAGTTGTAGATGGTGGTGTTGTTGCATTGCCTCTATTATTGTTACTCCAAGTAAGATATGGATTTCCTTTATAGCTACTCTCATCAAAGGTACCAAACTGTCCCTTTTCAGGTGCTTTACCTGACAAATTGTTGTAGGACACATTGAAGACAGATAAAGAATGCAAGTCTTGTAAATGAAGAGGGATTTGTCCACTCAAGTTGTTATTGGAAAGATCTAAGCTCTCTATGCTTAGTAGATTTTGGAAGCTCTCTGGAATTGGTCCATTTAGATGGTTGTGAGATAAGTTAAGAGCATGAAGTGAATGTAGATCTCCTATTTGGTGTGGAATCCCTCCTGTTAGTTGATTAGATGACAAATCTAATGCTGACATGTTTTCAAGAACTGTACCTTTATATGAAAGAGATAAAGCTTTTGTGATTAATTGCACACCTACAAAGTCATGTACAGCCAGGAAGGAAATGGGAGAAATGGTAGATGGAGAGATAGGAGATCGAACATGTGATAGGGAAACCATTTTCCCAAATGACAAATTATTAAGGCAAGAAGGTATAGACCCTGTGAAGTTATTGCGTGAAAGGTCTAAGATATTGATATTTCTTAAATGACATATCTGATTAGAAACCTTGCCTTGTAGCTTATTACCTGCTAATAAAAGAAATGTCAAATATTCAAAACTATAGATGCTCTCTGGAACAGTTCCTGTAAATTTGTTATCACTCAAATCCATGCCTTGTATGTCAGAACTTCTTATCATTGCTTCAGTTATCATGCCAGTAAGTCTATTTCCTCGCAAGAAGGCAAATGAAGGCATTTTGAAGCAAGAAGGTAGAGAACCAGAGAATTTATTATTAGATAGGTCTAGAATAAGAAGATCAAGATGGCATAATTCTTTTGTTATTGCACCTTCAAAATTGTTATTTGATGCAGTTAAGAGGGAAAGCCTTAGTTTTCCAATCTCACTTGGAAGTGTTCCATTGAATTGGTTGTTATCCATCCTCAAATAGTCCAATGAGATGCATCCGCTGAAAGTATGCTCAGTTATTTTGCCAGATAAATTATTGTTCTGCAAAAATAATCCACCCAAGCGTGACAACTCTCCAATTGAAGTAGGAATATGACCATCAAACATATTGTTTGAGGCATAAAAATCCTCTAAATGAGGGAATAAGAAGCCTATGTTATTGGGAAGCTTGCCTTGGATCTTGTTATTTGATAAGTCCAACTCTTGTAATTGATCCATCTGATGTTTTGAATCAAAGGGTAGTTCAAAAGGACCGATGAAAGAGTTATTATTCAAAAACACAGTTTCAAGTTTTGAATTGTTCACAAGCAACCAATTAGGAAACATACCAACCAAGTTGTTACTTGATAGATCAAGATATCTCAAGCTGTTTTGATTTGAAAGGAAAGTAGGAATTTTTTTTGTGGGTAAGTTTAGTTGACAATAGAAAATTTCTTGGTGTTCCAACTGAAATGGTGCTATCCAAGGAGGATTTTCTGTTTCAACCTGAAATGTCTTAGAGTTCATACCATAGAGTTCTAATCTCTTTAGCTTTGAATGATTAGCGAAGATGTCTAATGAGAATAAGCCCTCAAATTTATTGACAGATAGAGAAAGAGACTCTAGAGATGTAAGGCTAGCAATCAAAGATGCTGGAATGCTTCCACTTAGTGAATTATATGAGAGATCAAGAATCCGAAGTGATGTCAAATTTCCAAGACATAGATCTAAAGTTCCATTGAAATTGTTATGTGACAAATCTAGCTCTTGAAGCTGCTTCAGGTTACATAAACCTAGATTCAAAGATTAAAACAATAATAAAATATTTAAGAAAAGAATACATTTGTAGGTATCAGTATATAAGTAAAAATATATAATATAAAAAATCATTTTAATTATCATATAGTTTAAAAATATTTTCATCATTTAATATGTTTTATATATATCTTCTTCTATTATATCATATTTTACATCAAATCTTTCTATTTTTTTTATCTTTTGTTTTGATTTTATTCTATTTGTTTTCCAATATCTGACAATTTTTCTATGAAAAGTTATGTATTTATTGAATTTTCTTTACACAGATGTACATAAAGTGATATGACCCAGCATGGCATCACAGGAGAACTGAAGCCAAAGATATGCTGGCTATTTACCATACAGTAGCAATATATGTATTATAAATGAAAGAAAAAGTTTATTTATATTTTTTTCAACATTTAAAAGAATTATAAAAAAAGTGTGATATAAAATAGATGATATGATGAAAAAAATATTATAAAAATGTAGAAATAATATAATTTTAAATGAAATAATTCAATAAGGGATACTCAATCAAAATGCATATATACTACCTAGTACTTACCTTTTTTTTATAGACCTTTTCAGATTCAAATGCTTGTTATTATAGTAGCACTTGAAATATTGTATTTTATATTTATACTTCTTATTCTAACAATAAAATATATAATTTATAATAATATAAATTAATACCCTTTTAAACCACGTATCATTTTATTAGCAAGAGTTGAAAAGATTGAAACTCACATCTAATATCTTTAATTTCTTATATAACGTTGACTTATTTATACAATCTAGAAATCTCATCAAAATTCACTTTAATATTCATGTACAACAAAAAAATAGAAAATATTAATCTATTACATTGTTTAAAAAAGGATTAATTTAATTACCTTATCCACACAAATATTTACATATAATGACAACAAAATTGTTAATATCAAATATAAATCTTTGACAACTTACAATTTTTAGTAACTTTTTACAACTGGTAATTTTTAAATTTTAATAAATAGAAATACAATTAGTATATATAATTTTTTATGTAATAAAGAAAGAAATTTAAATGAAAGAAAGATAAACTTAAAATAAAATAATGACATATAAGTATTTTCATCGTCTATATTTAAGGTTGATTTTAATTTAATCTTCTAAATTTTGTATTAAATTTAATTCTTAAACTTTTTATTTTTTATCAAGTTATTCAACTCATTACAGTAGTGTCAAGTTGAACAAAAATTTCACAAGAACCTGGAATTTTTTATAAAATAATAAATTGAATTATCTTTACTTAATAAATTCTTTTATATTGGCCTAGAAACATGAGAAAATTTTCTAGCCAAGATAAAAAATTAATGGCAAAAAGAAACCTTAATGATATTTGATCAATAATTGTTAAAATATGAAATTTTTATGTTCAGAAGAAACGGGTTTTATTATGATTTAATTTGATCTTTTATTTTAACTAATAAAATTGTGATATATATTGATTATAATTTTATATTTTATATTTTTTAATCAATTTAAATAAATATTAAGAATTGTAAAAATTAAAATTTAATAAAAACGATTCTTAATATCTTTTATTTTGTGGCTGTTTCCCAATTTGCATTCAATTCAGCCACACATACAAATGGGTTCGTTTAGGTAGCTAAAGACAATTAAGTGGCATGTTAATGATAAAAGTCTAAGTTCCTAATAATATATATATATATATTCAAATGCAACATCACATACCTTTAGTTGAAAAGGGGCTGTATAGATCATTACCGCTCAAATCCAACTGCTCCAAGTCTCTTAGAAGTGATAATTCTTAAAAATATATACAAAAAATTAGTGGGAACATATATAATTTCAAATTATTTTGAAATATATAATGGACATACATTCGTACCTTTTATAGGAAAGGATCCACCTATCATATTTTTGGCAAGAGCAAAATTTTTGAGGGGTGAGAGAACACTTATAAGTTCCATAATACTCTTGTTGAAATGATTGAAACTCAGATCTAATGTGTTCAACTTCTTCAACATTGATTTACTTTTATGATCTGAAAGTTATTTGAAAATTCACTTTAATAATTCATACATAATAAAAAAATATAAAATATTAATATATATATATATGTATATTTAAATTGTTAAATTAATTCACTTATCTCCCACACAGCCACACGCATTTTTGCACAATTCATGACATAAAATTTGTTAATATTAAAAATAAATCTTTAAAAACTTACACTTGAAGTTACTTTTGATTATTATTATTATAAGAAAAAGGGAAATTAATGAGAGAAATTAAACCCTCACTAAGATTACATAAAAGTTTGGAGTTAAGTATTAAGGTAAAATTATCAATGAATTAGTAAAAATAAATTATCAAGAAACATATTTATTTTGCTAACTCATAGCTATATAATAAAAAAAATTAATTCATCGTTAAATTTATATGAGAGTTTGAACTTAAATAATAGTAAGAAATTAATAGCCAATTAGTAATGAAATTTAGTAAAAAATAATATTTTTCTAATATGTAGTTAATTAATGAAAAAAATAATAATTTTTTTTCACTATTAAGGGTGTGCTTAGTAAATTAATAGATAAATTAGTTTAAATTTAAAAAAGTAGCTGAAAATTAAAAATTAAAAGCTAAAAAATTAGCTGAAAACTAAAAGATGATACATTATAATTAAATGAAAAATATTTGGTAAAACTAACTGTTGAACTACTTAGAAAATATAAAAATAATAAATAAAAACATGATTAAATAATAAATTAAAATATAATAATTATATTATATTTTTTTAAAATATATTAAAATTTAATTAAATAAAATTTTATTTTTAATTTTTATATAAATAAATTTTTTTAAAATAATATTTTATAATTTTAATTTTTTATCAAATGGTTTAATATTTTTAATAAAATAAAATAAAAATATAATAATTATAATAAATAGTATATATTAAAAAATAATTTAAAATATATTATTTTATAATAATATAAAAATAAATCTATCAAAATTACCAATATTATTATAAAAATTTAAATAATATTAAATTTATAAAAATAAATAAATAAAAAAATTAAATTATAAAATCATATTAAAAATAAAAATGAACAAAATATTTAACTAAGAATTAAAAATATAAAAATTATTCAAAGTAACTTTTTAAAAAAGCTAATAACTGTCGAAAAAATTAATAGCTACTAAAATAAATTATTTTATTAAATATAACTAAAATAAATAACAAACTTTTCAACTAATAATTTTTATTTTTAGCTAGTCGAAATTCTTTATAAAACACATTCTAAGTTTACATATGAATTTAAGTCTGAAAAATATTAAAAAATTAAAAAAATTAATGAATAAAAAGTTTTTAAGAAGAATATAATGAGAAAAAATAATTTATCATTAAATTCATATTAAGTTTGGAGGTATCTAAGTAATATTAACGAGGAAATTTAAAATTAACGAGAAAATATTTATCTCATGAATTCATAGATAATTATCCCAAAGTATCATATATTATTTTAAAAACAATAAATATTCTTTTTGTTTATATTCATTGAACGTTTAAATTTTAAATAATTTTTATGTTAACATTTTTAATTTATATTTAAAAATTTATGTCTAAAATTATATTTTTATTTATATTTTATAATTTAAATTTTTGTTCAAAATCTATTCGTGCACTGTATAATGTTTTGAATTCAAGCAAAATATAGAAAAATATAAATTAATTATAAAAAAATTAAAATGATAAGGTCATGATGAAGTAAACTAAACACATTTAATTACTAAAATTTTAGCTAGGCTCTTAAAAGCTGCAATTTATTCATTTTAGAATTAAAAGTATAAATAATTTGTAAAGAATTTTTAGTGATAATTTTAAAAGATAAATTGTAATAGTTTTTTTATTAAATTTTTTAATGAATCTTTATTTATTAAAAATTATCTATTAAAAATATTTTAGTAATAATTTAAATAATATAATTTATAAAATTTAATATATTTTATATTAATTATTTTTCACGAAATATCCGTTGAAAACGGTTTTTTTAGTGGATGAATCCAAATATTTTACAATGTACATATGTACAGTAAAAAATTGATGCAAAGAATATTTATTACTCAACTTAACTGGTAAATTCAAGACAGTTATAATTAATTTAATTTAATTTTATGAAAATTAATTTAAGTTTTAATAAAAAATTAACTAAATTATTTTATATATATATATAATTATATTAATAAATAAAGAAAATATATATCAATTTTCTAACTCAAAGAACTTACAAACCACATGGATCCAGCTAGTTCAACAATTGACTAAGCTAAATTATACTTAATTTTGGTTACTTGAAACATAGTGGGCCAAGAAAAATGATTACCTCACAATGAAAATTAAGTTTCTTTGAAGTAATGGTGTTGGAAAATCATCGATGCCCTTATAAGATGAACTTGGTGGATTGGTTCTTTCGGCGGAACTCTAAATTGCTACTTTGGATTGGTCGATGATGATATATTCTTATTTTCTTTTAATTGTATTTAAGAAATGAATGAATGTAACTCATCCTTTGAAATTAGAATTTCAATTTTCATATTGATATATGAAAATAAGTAATAGTAGTTTGTGGAATGGACAAGTTCTTTCTTCTTCTTTTTTTAATTTTTATATTTATTCAATTATTAATAATTGATTATATTTATATAAAAAGAATTTAATATGACATTATATTATTATTATTGTAAATTAGAGTTTAAGAAATTAAAATGCAAATTTTAGAATGAAAATTTCTAATTTATATTTTTAGATCACAAGTTGAGGTACAAAGTATTTAAATACAACATTTTATATTAATATCTATTAGATCATTAGTCTGAGTATATATAGAGTTGTAAATTATAGATAATAATACAAATCTAACTTGTTTAAATTACTCATTTTAGTGGATAGCTCAACAGTTTTTGCAAGTTGATTGTATTTTTCTTAGCTAGATTTTTATTAATTATAATTAGGTTGTTTAGAAAATAATATTTAGTGGTTATTTGCTGTTTTGGCTTGGATTAACTTCGAAAAGACAATTACAAAGAATATTTGGAAACTGGAAGAGGTAGTGGTAGATATTAAACCATGCTTAATTGTCGTTAGTAGTGATTGATAGTAAAAAAATAATAATCTTATAAGTGATAGAAATTGTGTTAAGATGAATTAAGATAAATAATTGTACAATATTTCTATCATTTTTTTTTATCTTAATCCCTTTTTATTTCACTATATATTTTAATTATTACATATTTATTAAAAGGTATTTTTAAGACATATATCATACTAAAAAGTTGATTTTGATAAAAGAAACAAATGGCTATGGTAAGATGCCAGTTTGAGTTTAAACTCAAGTTCCCTTTCATAAAAAGTTAAAATCGACCTTCTAATAAGGAAAAAAAATTATAACTTGAAACTTTGAGAAATTGATGTTTACTAGATAACCACTTCTTATAAAAAGCTTTTCAGATTTACCTAACATTTTAGAATAATGTGTTATATATTATACTTTTATCTAAACATAACTATTTTAACTGTGTTTTTAAAGTTGATGTTTAAGTACAAACATTACAATAAAATAGATTTTTTTGACAAATATTTCGTAGTATTTAAATAAAAATATAATAAATATTTTAGATTGAAAAAATTTAAAAAGTCACAATTTAACCTCTAATCTTATAATTTGTTTTATTTACTTTAAGGATAATAATAAAATAAATTTTTTTATCTTATTTATATTTAGTATACATTAAAATAATAAATTATATAACATTAACTTATTTTGTTCAACATTTGAGATGAATAAATAATCATAAGATAAGATATTAAAATAAAAATATTAAAATTATAAAAAAACTTAAAAATTATTTTTATATTAATAGAACTAACATTGAAAAATCAATATTAAAATTATAGTAAATTTTTTATTTTAAAAATTTATTTTACAAATAAAATTTACAATGTGTTGTTACCAATTTATAATTAAAAATAAAATAAAATGATAAAAATTTAAAGTTATATTTTTCAAAATAAGTAAAATATTTTCATAAAATTATTTTTAAAAATATTAAAAAGTTGTTATAAATTTTATAAATATTTAAAATAATTTTAATTCAAATAATTATTTTATATATTATATTATATGATGGTAAATATATGATAAAAACAAATCAGTTGAATTGATTATTATATAATTTAATTTACTAAAATGATTATATTAAATGGGTACATTATCTATTAATCGAGGTTGATTATATGATAATAAATAATATCAAGTAATGGTTATTATTTAATCAATTACAGATTTTATATGGGTTGTATTTGTTACGTCTTTGCTTATGGCTTCGAATTTTATATATCAAGTGATATAAATGATTCATTAATAATAATTCTAACTATAAGTTAAAAATTAAATTTTTACAAAAGAAATTACCTTATATAGCCTGTACCAGTGTAGTACAAATTTGGAGCATCTTTTTAAATGGTCCAAACATTAACTACATCTTAATGAGAAGTCTTTCCAAACATTAAAATACTTGATGAGAAGTCTTTCGAAAGATAAGTTAAGTTCTAGATTCTGACTATGAGTATTTCTGGTATTATTTTTAAGAAAAATATTCATTTTTCTATAGAAGTCTTTTCAAGAAAATTAATAAAATAAATAATTGTTTTAAAAAATTAACCAAACTAAACATGGATTATATTTAATATTTTAGTTCAAGTTTGACATGTTAATTTTAATTAAAAATTATTGGATGTAATAAATTTTAAATTGTGTTTTATTTATTTTAGTTAGTATCTTATTTTAACATATATTAAAAAATTTAACTCATATTAGATCAGATAATTTGAAAAATAAACTTCTCAAACCTGCTAAAAATAATCCATTGCATTAATTGATAAATATTTGCAAGGACCAAACATATCTCCCATATAATTATATGATTATTTTTAGTTTTAATTAAGCTTAATTTATTTTTAATTCTTTTAATTTGGATGGTGAGCAATGTTGATTTTTTTAGTTTTTCTAATAAATTAAGTCTTTTTATTTTAAAATTAAGAAATATTAGTTTAACCATCAAAATTTTCACCCAAAACTCTTAAAATTTATTTTTCATTCAAATTTTTGAGATTTTATAACGAATTTATGATAAGAAATATTTTTAAAAATATAAAAAATTAGTAAAAATCTGATATAATTAAAATATTTTATAAACTTTGATATTAGGATTCTTTTTAAATATTTTTTATTTTAAAGAAATTTTAACATCTTACTTACTAAATTTTGTGCAAAAAATTTAAAAATAATTTAACCTATTTAACTTTTAAATATTTTAAAGATAATAAGAATTTAAGAATTGTATAGAGAAGAAATTTGATGGCTAAATTAAAATTGCATAATTTTTGTAACCAATTTTTTTTTTTTTGCATAATTTTTAAAAAATACTTAATTAATTAGTTAAAAATATAAAATTGCAAAATTGAAGAAATCTAATTAAAATTTAATTAAAATTTTTTCATAATAATCATGAAAAAAAAGTTGCATTTTCAAAATTAACTTTTTACCTTGACTCAAGAAATATAGATCAAGTCAAAATTTAAGGAAAGTAAGTAAATAGAAACAGAGAAATAGGTGAGATTAGTTGGGAATGTACCTCCCATCTGAATGAAGCCATCAAAACAATTAGCGGATAAATTAAGCATCCTCAAATCCTTGAAGCAGAGGAAGATGGACCAGTTTAAGGTTGTGTTGGCAGAACAAATTGGTTCTCCGAACATACCATCCCAACTAACATTTCAATTAAGACCTTCAAGAGAGAGTTTTGTGACATGGGCGGAGGAGGAATCACATGTGACGCGCTCCCATGTGCAGCAATTGCTCTTTGGGTCATCAACTTGCCATGAAGGAAGCAATGAGTGATTGGAATAAGAAGCCTTGAAATTTAACAGTGCCATTCTCTCTTCTTCAAAGCAACCATCACTGCCTAATACTTCACTCAATAACACTATTCCTCCCAACAATACTACCCAAAGCTTCTTCCAACCCAAACCCATTTTCAAGACGAATTTGAACATTACTACTACTATTTTTCAATACCCGCTATAGTTCTACGCGTTTTTATGTCTCTTGCAATTTTATTTATTGTCCATTGAAAGTTATTGAAGAAAAATGGTGGCTATAGTTTGTCCCGAGTCATCGGTTTGGGTCAAGTCAATTTGATAGAATCAAGATCATTATGATTATTATCTTTGTAATTTAAAACATATGGCCCTTATCGTTTTAAAATTAAGAAAATTAATTATAATAAAATTAATGTATGTACAGAATGAAATTTTGATTCTTTGTATAAAATAGCATAAAGTAAATTTTACGGTATTCCCATATTTTAAGGAAATATTAATATCTCTCTTATATGGACCTATAGAGAATAAAGATATATAATCACCTTATGAATGATATAGAATAAATAGTATAATTTGGATCAATTCTACGATATTTTCATATTTGAAGAAATTTTGATATCCTTCTTATATGAACTAATAAATAATAAACATGTATGTTTATATCCTCTTATAAATGATATAAAATTTATAAGATAATTTATTGTTCAAAATGTAACAATTTTTAATTGTTAAATAATCCGTATAATTATTTTATATTTATAATTTTGGTGGTATTTAATAATTTAATCTTATAATATACAATTACATTAAATATATTTTATTTATACATTTTTAAAATTTTATTTGTTCAACTAGTACTTTTAAAAAAAATTATTATTTTTATTTTTTTGTCAAATTTTTATTTTTATGATACAAATTTATATTAAAATTATTTATAATTAGGAAAGAAATTTCTCGTTACATAAGCTTTTATTAAATTATTTTATTGTAATTTTTATATAATATAAGATTATTTTTAATTTGTGATCATTCTATTATTATTATTATAATATATTTCACAATAACAGATTATTTTATATAACAAAATTTGTATATGTTATTTTATATAATAATAAATTATTTTATCATTAGATTATAACAAACATTTATAATAATAATAATAAAATTTACATTTGACAATAGTAAATATTTTATAATAAAAATTATAAAATATTAATTTTTATTAAAAAAATTTATCATTATTTGGTTTAAATAATAATAATAATAATATTTTTATAATAATTATAGATGTTTATACAGACGTTAATCGATTTTTGGTCTGCGGTTTGATGGTGGTTCTATAACCAGAGTTAGGCTGAACGATGGGTGGGTGAGAAGTGGTACGCAATGGCAATGGTGTTGTGTTTCTTCATTGATGAAAGCAGTCATTAGAAAAAGAATGCACAGATATTCAATTCTGTGATTGGTATGATGTGGATAAAGAAAATTTTGGATCATTTATTCTGCATATTTTTCTTCTATCTCTATATTCAACAATTAGATTAATAATAAGAAGACTGATTCCGTGTAAAAAATGGTGATGCGATGGTGGGGAATCTGTTTGCTGCTTCCAGAAAATATGGCTACTGCAAAGTAAAGTAACTTCCTCAGAAATGGGCCTCATCTTTCAATCTTAGGTTTCAGCACCTCTATTTTTTCTGTTTGCACCTTTTTTTTTAATTTATTTTTTTGTAAATATATAAGATATATTTTTTAATTTAAATTTTAGAAATATATTTTAAGACTTGTGAAATTTAAATCTAAAAAGTATATTTTATAATAATATTTTTTAGAATTTAGTTTTAAAAATGTAAAAATATACTTCTAAAATTTAATTTTTAAAAATTAACATGTAAAAATATACTTTTGAAAGTCAATGCTGAAAATTGAAAATTTTAGAAAGGGTACGAAAGATGGAAAAAGTAATATCCTGTTCGATTTTCTACTATTTGAGTTTTTACCCAAAATTGACCGTTAAGCAGCCCTACGCACACGATTTGTGATTGTATTTTTTTTTTCTCCATTTGTTTTTTCAACAGAAATTTTTAGTTTACTCTTTCAGTCATAGGGGTTTGTGCAGGAAAAGGAGGGCAAGAGGTAGGAGGTAGAGAGAACAGAGGAATTTCAACATTTTCTGGAGAAGATGTGGTTAATTATTATTTACAAATCTTCTCTTAAAAATTGTTTTTAGAAATAATTTCATAAAACAAAAAAATAAAATATTTTCAAACAAGTCTTCTATTTTATTTATTTATTTTTATATCTTATTGATCAAAACAAATTAAATGGATTAAAAAGGGAATAGTTATATTGTTATCTTAATTATTAAACTTAATAATAAAAGACGTGCATTAGAAATAAAAATAAATTTAGATTCTCTTATTCCAATTTATGACATTATAGTTTGATTTGATTTAATTTGTTTGATAAATTTATTTGTTTATTTTTATTTTATATATTATGATTTGTTGTATATGTAATATAAATTATAATATTATTTGAATTTAAAATAATATATTAATTTTATTATTTGTTATATAATTTTAATTAATTTCATATAAACGGTAATAGTAAAAATTATTTTAAAATATTTTATATATTAAATTTTTTTATTAAAATATATTTTTAAAAAATATTTTATGTTTGAGAGCTTTTTAAATTATACATATATATATACTTTAACTTTATTTATTAATTTTTTATCTTATAAAATTTAAGTTTATTTAATAATTTTTTATATTATAAAATTTTAAATAGATTTATAGATTAAATAAACTTTAAATTAACAACAATAAATCTAAATTTAAATTTTAAAATTTTTAAACAAATCAAATTTAAACATTTAAAATTTAATTCATCCTAACCTATTTTTATTCCTACTAATAATACATTACTACATCTAATTTAGATACATTTATAAATTTATTACGATGTATTTGATCGTGAGGTTCATGTAGCTTTAAATGTTCAATAAAATGAACTTATCCAAGCAAGTTGTTCCATAAGTATCTATATGGATGGCCTTCAATTGCAAAATGAACTCCAGCTGATGCAGTTTGTTTAATTATTTTAAATACAAAATCAACTGTTATAAATAAATTTATATTTATGTTTGTAATTTTATTATAAAAATATTCTTTTATTCAATTCAAAGAAAATAAAATATTTAAAATTATATTTTATCTAACATATATAAACATCAAACTAAACAGACATATATACAATGTGAGAAATTAACTTTTAATATAAACAAACTGGTTGTAAAGTTTTTATGACTAAGTGTATGCTTGATTTTCAGTCACAACATTAGAGTCTAACAAACGTATAGACCAATGCAAAAAACTGTTACTTTCACACTATAGCGTGTATGACTTCTAAAGTTAAAGGTTTAAAGTTGGACCATCTTTTAAATATTTCATGATAAAAAACTTCTAAAATATATTTTTATAATTTTAAAAACTAAATTAGTTGATACTTGTAATTTCGAAAAGCAATTTAATTAAATATCTTACTAATCAATATCTTTAAGATAGTGGTGAAAAAATTAATAATTTTTTTTTATAGAAATCATGCTAAAATATATTAAAAATTATGGTTTATTAATTACACTCTAATACCTTTATTTTTCTTTAATTAATTACTCTTATTTCTTTCTTCAAATTGACTTGACCAAAGCCAAGAGTGGGTATAGACACATAGCTGGCTACTTTTCTTCAACAACTTACCTAATTTAAGAGGTAATAGCCATCGCATTTATAAAGGACATTAAAACACTCAGAACCATCGCATTGATTGAAAAGTAATTTAATGTTCAAATTCCCATAGGATATGGATTTGGGTTGGAAGAAGCAATGGTTGGTATTGTTGGGAGGAATATTAGTGTTATTGGGTGAAGTATTAAGCAGTGATGGTTGCTTTGAAGAACAGAAAAGGGCACTGTTGGATTTCAAAGCTTCTTATTCCAACCAATCAATGGTGCCTTCATGGGTTGATGACCCAAAGACCAATTGCTGCGCGTGGGAGCGCGTGACATGTGATTCATCTTCTGGGCATGTCATTGGTCTCTCTCTTGAGGGTCTTACCAAAAATTTCAGTGGGAATGATGAGTTAAGGGAACCAATTTGTTTTAGCTACACACCCTTGGCCTTAAACTGGTCCATGTTCCTTTACTTCAAGGATTTGACAACTCTTAATTTATCCAATAATTGTTTTGATCGCTTCGTTCCCAAGGAAGGTACTTTTGAACTAATCTCATTTGTCTAGTTTTATTTGTTTACATGGAATCTTAAATTTAAATTTTATTATTTTATATTTAACAAAAATTATAATTTTTGTTAAAGCTTAAAAAATTAATCCTGGGGTACAACTTCTTTTCATGTTTTTGCTGAAAATATTATAATTATAAGACTTACTAATATTTTTAATCCCTTTAACTCAAATTATATGTGATTTTTAGATTTTTAAAGTTTTCTCTCTTTTTCTAAAACTGATCAAATTTATTACTGATGTTAATTATTTTTTATATTAAACCTTTAATTTTTTTACAAATAAAATTGATTAAATTATTTAATTTTTTAAAAATTATCAAATAATATATTAAATTTCTTCCAAAATAAAAAAAATAGTTTTAACAAACCTTCAATATACCAAAAAAAAATTATTTTTTTGTAATCGTTATTTTTAAGGATTGTATAAATTAATACAAAATATATTTAAATGATAACATTTATAATTAATTAAAATTATTGGTATTTATCTTTCAAAATTCTTAATTAAAAAATTTGTTTTAGTATATGCACTTTATCACATTTTTTTAAATTTTTTTATAATATAAAAATATCAAAATTATATTATAGACTTAATATATCATCTTATTCCCTTTAATAAAAATATTTTAGAATTTAAATAAATATAAAAAACTATTGTGCTAATATTTAATTTAAATTTTTTAAAATAAATTGAGATAAGTATTAAAAAATTTAAATAAGTTGTGAATTAGTTATAATGGTTGCTTTCAGTTACTGTTATTAATTAGTTTATGTTAACAATTAGTTGATTCTTCTCATTGTATATAAATAGTCTTTTACATTCTGTTTAGAATAATTAATGCAATCAATTTTTATTATTCAACTTTTTATCTCTTAACATAATATTAAAAAAATATCAAGTCTTCTCTGTTTATTGTTCTTCTCTAATCCTCTCTTTTTTTTCATCAATGGTGATTCATTCTATTAATAATGACTTTCTCTACTTATTTCTACACCTTCGGATAATTCTAGGAATAACCTTGGTATCCCCACCTCTTAGTAGTAAAAATTACAACTTTTGGTATTGTGCCATGAAAATGTTATGAATAAGTATGGATTCTATAATGGTTCCATCATTCAACCCAATGAAATTGACTTTCAACTTAGCCAAACTTGGCAGCATAACAACATTGTTGTAAGTTCTTGGTTACGGAATTCCATTTCTAAGAACAACTTGATAATGTCATATGTTCCAAGATTGTTGAAATGGTTGGATTTTTATGATATTTTTCCAAACAAAATGGTCTTCGCATTTTCTAGTTGAAGAAAGAAAAAATTGATTTAACCAATCAATTTATTTTTTTGGCGATAAATAACAATTCCAGTTTAACTTAAGTAACTCAAATTTTATATACATTAAATTAAAATACACTCCATAACCACATATAGCTTAACCATTTAACATATTTTTCCTTAAGAAAGATACCTGCATCACATTCTTCTTTAAAATTTTATATTTTATTTTTTATTTTAATTAAATCTGTATACTTTTATATAATTTTAAATATCTGTAATGTATATTTTTTAAATTTTATGTAAAATCATTATTCATATTTTTTTATAATTTTATATAGTTTTAAATTTATATTTTTAAAATTTTTACCTACATTTAAAAATACTTATGCAATATACAAAATGCTAATTAATACATTTGATAAAAATATACATTTTTAGTTACTAATGCATTTGAAAACTTATTTACTTTTAGATTAATTTAGATACACTGTCATAATAATATTATCGATATTTTTCAATAAAAATATTTTTTAAATAATTACAATTGATTTTAATTATCGAGATAATTAAAAACATAATAATAATTAGGATATGGTATCAAGTTTATTCCTTTATTTAATCTAAATTACATGCATAATAATATTATTATCTTGAATTTAAACAATAATTTGGAGTTCAAATAGTTTGTAGTTTAAAATTAAAATACGGTAAATATTTTGTACACTATTATTTAATTATATAATTTTTTATTATTACAAATCATTAATTTTTATAATTATTTTAAAATTTATATTTTTATAATTAATTACAAAATATAAATTTTTACACTAATAATATATTATAATTAAACTCATTTAAATAGCACTTCATAACATTAGCCTGTATTCATACTTACAATTATATTTGTATTTTAAAAATTATAACTTTGTTTGCAATTTCTTGAATCTAGGTTTATGTAAGTTGAAGAAACTTCAAGAGCTAGATCTATCGGCTAATGAATTCAAAGGAACATTCGATATATGCCTTGGCAATTTAACATCACTTAGAATTCTTGATCTCTCAGATAACTTTTTAACTGGGAGTATTCCAACATCTTTAATTGCTCGTCTCACATCTTTAGAGTATCTTTCTCTATCTTCTAATAATTTTGAGGGTCCATTCTCATTAAATGTATTTGCTAACCATTCAAAACTTAAGGGATTAGAACTTAACTGTATGAACTCTAAAACATTTCAAGTGGAAACAGAGAATGCCCCTTGGATGGCACCGTTTCAATTGGAACACATAGAAATTTCCCATTGTCAAGTAAACTCACCCACAAAAATCATTCCTACTTTCCTTTCATATCAAAGCAGCTTGAGATATATTGATCTATCAAGTAACAATCTTGTTGGTATGCTTCCTAATTGGTTGCTTGTGAATAATTCAAAACTTGAAGCTGTGTTTTTGAATGATAACTCTTTCATCGGTCCTTTTGAACCACCCTTTGATCCAAATCATGGCATGGATCAATTACATGAGTTGGACTTATCAAATAACCAGATCCAAGGTGAGCTTCCCAATACCATAGGTTTCTTATTCCCACATTTAAAGTATTTTCATGTCTCAAACAATAAATATGATGGTCATATTCCTACTTCAATTGGAGAGATGTCAAACCTGGTTGGAATACTTTTGGGGAACAATAACTTTTCTGGTAGAGTGCCTAAGCACATTCTTAACAGATGCATATCATTAAAATATTTAGTGATGGATAACAATCAGCTCAATGGAACACTTTTAGATGGAATTGGAAAACTTGAGCTTTCTATTTTAAGTGCATCCAGAAACAACTTTGAAGGTTCAATAACAAAGGAAATTTGCCAACTTGAGCTTAGAATTTTAGACCTATCTCACAATAATTTCTCTGGTGCATTACCCTCCTGCTTCAAAATGCCAAGTGTATGCGTCTTGCAGGGAAACAATCTTACTGGTACCATTCCTGAGCCTGAAGCATTAGGAAGCAACTTTGACATGTGGGGCATTGATTTGAGCAACAACAAATTTACCGGAACTGTTCCAGACAGCATTTATGGTTTTTCAAAATTGAAATTTCTTCTATTGGCCGGTAATCGGTTGCAAGGCCAACTTTCCAGTCACATATGTCAGTTAAAAAATATTGATATCTTAGATCTTTCACGTAATAACTTCACTGGTTTTATACCTTCTTGCTTCAGCAATTTGTTGTTTGGGGCAAAAAATTTGTCAATATCATACGAAACTTTTCCTTTATCTAACTCTTTGACCCGTCCACCCAACAGAACATGTGACTTTGCAGATGTGCAATTCATAACAAAAAGTTTATCCCTTTCCTATAAAGGTAATATACTTGGAGACATGTCAGCATTAGATTTGTCATCCAATCAATTGATAGGAGAGATTCCACATCAAATAGGAGATCTACATTCTCTCCATTCCCTCAATTTATCTCACAACTGTCTCAATGGATCAATTCCACAAACCTTCCAGAAGTTACAGAACATTGAGAGCTTAGACCTTTCTAATAACAATTTGAGTGGACAAATCCCTCTTCAGTTACAGGACTTGCACTTTTTATCTGTTTTCAATGTGTCCTACAATAATTTATCAGGTAAAGCACCTGAAACGGGACAGTTTGGTAACTTTGATGAAAGTAACTACAGAGGAAATCCATATCTTACTTGGAGTAATAGTAATAGAGGCAATATAACTCTTCCACCACCACCAATTCAGTTGAATGATGGAGAGCAAAACAATTCTGCAATTGATTTCACTTCCTTCTATTGGACTTTTGCTACATCCTATGTTATGATACTTTTAGTGTTAGCAACAATCCTTTGGATCAATCGTCATTGGCGAAGAGTATGGTTTTATTTTGTTGAAGCAAGCCTCCTTAAATGTTTTGGTCAATTTCTTGAAAATGCAATTTAATAGAAGATTTTGATGAGTAAATTATTTGTGCTAAACATATTTGCTTGTAACAGTAAGAAATTATGATTTTCTTAATACCATGTGAGAAGAAAGTTGTTTGTTTTGGACTTTTACTTAATATATAGTGGAGAAATGGTTATTAAATTTATAACCTTATAAAAAATAAAGCGTATACTACTTAAACCAATAATCGGTTAGTTAAGGTTCAAAGTATTTGTATTAGTAATTTAAACATTTAGTGATTGGTTAGTTTTTACAAATTTTCTGTTTTTACTTTCAATTATAAAATTATTATTTTGTTTTCTATTTTTAAAAGTTTGTATAAAAAACTGTAAAAAAATTTATTTTACAGTTTTCTATTCAGTTCTATTCAGCCTAAAGTCTTCATTATCCGAGAGTGACCATTGCAACAATTTTGAAATATGAACATCAAGAATTCCATGTGTTTTTTGTTCCCCTTAATTTGGTTCCTAACAAGGTGGAAGATCACAATTTATAAAGATTGGATTCATTTTTCAAAATATAGACTCAACATACAAGTAGTATTGATTCATTTCCATATGTTAGAGGAGGGGAAAGAGAAGAAAACAGAGTGCTTCTTAAATAGAGATACCTTTTCTTCTTTTTTTTTTCCTTTTTTTTTTACAGCCTAAGAACAAGACCTTTTGTGGGGATAATTATTAGATTTTTTTAAAAAAAATTAGAGGTTATCTATCAAAAGTGTCCTTTATTTTTGGGGAAAATAAAGTGCAATGTTTGCTCTCCATACAAGTCTAATTTATTTCAAATGATATTACAGAGAAGGCTTACAATATAATATAGGAGCTAAGAACAATTGCCCTTTTGCTTTTCACTTGACTTGTTTTCTTATCTTTATAAATTTGAGAATACTAAATTTTAATTAATTTGGATTAATAAAATAATATTAAATGTGAATTTATAATTAATACAGTTAAACTTTAATTAATATTTTTAAAAGTTTGATTTGTAAAATTTTAAAATATTGTTATTTTACATTAGTTCTTTAAAAAATATATTTTTATAGAAATAAATAAATAATAATTTAATATAAATGAATACAATGTTATTTAAATAAATATTATATTATTTAATTTTTTCAATTAACTTTAACTTTTATTATCTAAAATATTTAAATAAAATTTTAAATTTAATTATTAAATTAATTAACTTATTACATTAATTTCGGATAATAATCAAATTAATTTTATTATATTAATTATTACTATATTTAAATTAAATTATACATTAACTTATTATGATAATTACATTATATTAATACGTTAATTCTATATATAATTTAAATACATTTAAATAAACTTCAAAATTTAAATAATTTATTGTTGAAATTATCTATAATTTTTAAATTATTTAAAATACATTACTATTTTAATTAGGTGAAATATTGAAACAAAATTTAAAATTAACTTATTATCTTAATTAACCTAAAACATTAAATTTATAATATGAAAATAAATTTTTATGTATTTTTATTTATCTATAATATTTAAAATAAATTTTAAATTTATTATTATTTAATTTAAAAATTATAAATAATTTAAATAAATTCATTATTTAATTATTTTTAATCCTAAACAAAAAATTATATAAATTATTTTTATAAATAAAATTAAAAAATATTTACATATTTTACTTAAAATTCATTATATTTAAAATAATATTTATTAATTAATAAAATATTATTTAAATAATAATATAAATTATTGGTAATAACCTTAAATTAAATTTTATTCCTCATCAAAATTGTTTAAATTGTACAAAACACTAATTTTCTTATCATTTCCTACCAAAAATATAAATTACTTCTTCTTGCATTAATTTTAATTTTTAATATATATATATATATATATATATATATATATATATATATATATTTAGATCCATTGATATTAGATATCAAATTTTAGCATTTATACTAATTTAATAATTTTATACATAATATAAAATTTATTAATCTAACTATTAAATCATATTATAATATCTAGGAGATCATGTATTAAAGTTTCCCACAAAACAAAAATTGATAAATATTTCATCTCATGACTTTATTTTAAAAACTGATATATCATTTAAATATTTGTAAATATCAATAGTTGAATAATATACCTACACATTTTTAAATTCTTTGAAATTAAACATACATAATCTACTAGATATTATAACATGATTCTATGGCTGGATTAATAAATTTGTATTTTATATAAAATTATTAAATTTGTATAAGTGCTAAAGTTTGACATTTAATGTCAATAAATCTTGACTTTTATATATATATATATATATATATATATTATAGTTTAATTATAACCATTTTATTATAAATTAATTATAATTTTATATAAAATTTTAAATTCTATTATAAAAAATATTATTTTTGTTAAAAATTTATAAATTTATAATATTATTTTTTATTTATATTTAAAATCAATAATTATATTAACAATTAATCTAAAAAAATATTAAAAAATCAACAATATGATACAATTTTTATTAAGTTTAAGTAAAATTAATAAATATTTTTAGAAAAAATCTAATCCAATATTTAAATGAGTTAAAAATTATAAAATTATAATATTATCTTTCATTTGCATTACTAACAAAGATTGAAATTTGGACTTACTTTATTATATTTTTAAATTACTGTAATATTAATTTATTTGTATAGATTATTTATCAAATTAAAATATGAAATAAATTCTATCAATTATAATAATTATTTTATAAAATTAAATTTCACATTGAAACATAATTTAATTAACAAAAATTTTAATTTTTGTATAAATAATTTTTTATTATAAAGGATTTTGTTTAAATTTAAATTTCAAATAAAAATTGACACTAAAATATAATATTCTAGCAAGAGATAATTTTAAAAAAGATTTTGTACAAATAATTTTTTTATTGTAAATATTTTTTTAAAATTAAATTTTGAATAAAAATTTGACACCAAAATATAATATTTCCGCAAGAGATAATTTTAAAAAATATTTTATACAAATAATTTTTTTATTGTAAAGAGTTTTGTTTAAAATTAAATGTTGAATAAAAATTTGGTACCAAAATACAATATTCCAGCAAGAAATAATTTTAGAAAATTATTTGTATAAATAGTTTTTTATTGTAAATATAATGTTAAATAACTATGAAATTTTTTTTAAATTTTTAATAATTATTGTCTAAAAGTTTAACTAATTTTAAAATTTTAATAAAGATAAATAAGTAATAATTTATATTTTCTATTTTTAAAATATAAATAATTTATATACTTTTAGTTATAGCTTAAAAATGGTTGTCTCTTCTAATTTTAAGAAACGGTTTTTTAATTATAGATAAAAAAAATTGTTGTCTAAAATAAAAAATGTTGTAGTGTAATGAATGTTAGATCTAAATGGTTTTAGTTACACATGTCAATGATATAGTATATTTATTAAAACTAGTTTCACTGCTTAAGCAGAATTGCGTTTTATATACTACTTGCTTAATTTTGATTGCATTTATGAGTGGATGGAATAGGCTAACCGAAATGACTCTTAGGTCAACATAAATTAAAGTATAAAACACATAAAATTATTCTTGATTTCATTAATTTTGCATTGCAATGCTTTTGAATTTAATGTTAGCTTAACATAATTCAATTGCGGCCTTGATTGGAACTTTTGTCAGGTTCTGATATAACGAAAAAAGAAGAGGGTTTCAAACTCATGTTATTTGTTATTATGATCTTTCATCTTACAAGTTGTATCATTAACTAGATGCGGTTCAAAATCAACCAAATTTGACTGAAAACTTGATTCACTGTAACTTTCCTAAATGTATAATTGGGTCAATATTTTAGAGTGAGTAAATTTGTGTGTTATGCTTCATTTATTTATTTTTTCTTGGAATTTATACTTACACTTAGAGCCGTCAAATGGACCAACTATACCCTATTTAGCCCTAGCCTTATGGGTTAGGGCCTAAAAAATCCTTAGGACCAAAAAACCCTAAATATAAAAAGCCCTTAAGGCCAAAAAGCCCTTAGGGCCAAGTGGGTTAGGCCAGCCCATGGGTCATTCCTTACATAAAAAATTATTATTATCTTAAACTGTTAACTGCAAATTTTGGTTCAAAAATAAAAAGGTTACCGGATGAAATTATGAACGTTTGTGCTTTTGAAGATGATTCTAACTATAGATGACAATGGAACAAACCAACTCAAAATTAGTTCGAAACTTGATTCAATAATTAATTCTTTGAACTTAGTTCATGAACCAAATAAGCTAAACTTGAGCTAAAAATTAAACTTGTTAACTAAACCAGCTGAATTTGGGCTGTGTATAACTCTACTCATTTGGTTCATGAACCAGCCTGTTATATATAAATTAAATTCATATAATCTTTATTATTTTGTATAAAATTGATAAAATATGTAACTTAATCATAGTATATACTATTATAAGTTATATGTTTAGAAAATTTTAGGAAAAATAAACTCCAAAGAATTACAAATGATAAATAATATATATGGATGGAAGTGAACAAAGTCGTCCGACAGAGGCCTACGGCTCGACTCATTTAAAGCCTAGTTAGACTCGACTCGTTTAATAAATAGATAAGCTCAGACTTGTTAAAAAGCCTTTTTAGATAAACAAGTCAGACCTAGGCTTATAAAAAAACTTATTTAACTTATTCAGGGACCTATTTATATTTATATATTTATATTTATTTTAATATATTATATTTATTTTATATTTTATTTACATAATATTAATATATATATGTTTTAGGCTTATTTAATGATCTTTTTATCTTGTAGGCTTTAAGTTTGCAAACTTTTTTAATTAATTATTTATATAGATTTTAAGTTTATTTATTGATCTTTTTGTAATGTAAGCTTTTAAACAGGCTTGCAGGTTTTGTAGGCTTTAAATCATGTCAGACCTTGACAGAAAAAAAAAAGAGCCTTTAACAGGTAACAGGCTCAGGCTCAGACATCAAAATTTTTAAACAGGTCAAACTTGAACACATAAAGCCAAACTCGACTCGGCCTACTTCCATCTCTAGCAATATACAAGTTCAAAACAATTTACAATCTTAAAAGAACATTACTCACATAATTATATGTGAAGAATCAAAACAAGTTTGTCACACGGAAACAATGACCAATGTTATAAGATTAATTTATCTTTAACAATTTTCTCAAACCAAGATGTTATATCTAATATAGATGGTCACTCACCTGAGTTTCTTTTAACAACAGATTCTGCTATATCAATAAGCTTAGATAAAGTTTGTTTAACTTTATAAACTTACATAATTATATTTTCTATTCTTTCAAATTTTGGACTAAAAATCGCTTCAGTTTGAAATTGTTTTTTTGATTACTCTAACAAGAAGTGTTCCTGTTGATAGAGTTGTCAATTTGACTCAAACTCAACTTCAACCCGTGTGAGCTGAGGTTAAAATAGCTTGGTTACCTATGAACTTCATTTTTTTTTCTTCAAATATTTTTATTTTTTCTATAAATTATTTTTTCCTCTTTAGTTTTTTTTTTCCTCTCTTAAAATAAAATAGTAATGAAAAACTAAAATAAATAAGAAAATTTAGAGAGAGGAGAAAGGAAAAATATGGAGAAAGGATAATTTTAGAGATGGAAAGGTAAATATATTAGAAAAAATAAATTAAGAAAAGATAAAAGTATAAAAAGGTTGAGAAAAATTCTAAAGACAAATGATAAAATAGTTAGAAAAGAAAAATAAAAAATCTAAAAAAATAAAAAATAAATTAAATAATATTTTAGTATAATAAAAAATATTGAACATTATTTAAAGAGAAAAATAAAAATAAAAAATTAAGAAAAATGATGAAATTTTAATATTATATGGATTTAGATTTAAAAATTATATTTTAAAATAAATTACAAAATAGAAAAAAAAAAGGCTAGGGCTGATCCTAGGATCAGCCCTAATTAAGCCCTTTAAATTAAGGGCCATATAGGTTAGAGTTTAAAAAATCCTTACTTCTAAGTGGACCACAAAATATAGGGCCAAAACTTAGGATTAAAAGGGCTGGCCCTAGAGGCATGACCCATTTTAACAGCTCTACTTACACTATAATGACATGTATATGGGAATTAATGACATGTATATGGGAATTGTAGACTTTGATCATTATCTCTTTTCAATGTATTTGTCAAATTGTTTATGTCTTCATATGCCTTGAACTACTTAGCTATCACCAATACCAAATCTGTTATCATTTTCTATTGGTCAAACTATGTGAAATATGATTCATTTTGGCTTCTTAGATCCTCAATTTTCTCAATTTTTGACATTTTAATAATAGAATATAGTCATGGTACCTCCTCTTTGTTGCCATTATATAAACTCTCTTGTTAGTCAGAAGTAAAATTTTTATTTATTTACTTTGCTTAAAATATTTACTTAGTTTTCACATTGAAAATACAAATTTATTTACTTTGCTTAAAATATTTACTTAGTCATAATAGAATATAGTCATGGTACCTCCTCCCTGTATATTCTATATGTAATTTATTTCTTCTATTTGATATGTCGGAAAATCTTATGACAGAGGGAAAATAGAAACTTGTGTCTATGAATCCTTTTGAGCTCATTTTTAGGTCATGGAGCTTCAATCTTAAAAGTTTGTTGAGAAGCATACAGTATGCAAACTTTGGTATATTTTATCATCAAATTAGAAGTTTTATTTAAAGTTAGGAACTACAAAGATGAAAATGTACTCAAATTTCAAATGTTATAAAATACTCAAACTTAGCTAGATTTAAATTCTATTGATGAAGTAGCAAGGTGATAAAGCAGAAGGAAGGGTCACCTTTAAGGGGCTATGAGGTATTGAGCCTTTTATTTATGGTTTATTGTAGTCCTTTTGTGGTAGCCATTACGTAACAATTTGTGTGAGACTTAGCCACCGAATTAGGCATAATAGCACTAACAACTTGTGACATTAATGGAAAACACTAAAAATTGTAACTGAGATTGAAGTTTGTTCTTTTGAATGGAATCCAAATTTTTACAATAATTTTTGGTTCCGGAATCAAATCATCCATGTGCTATCACTAATTCAAGAGAATAAATAAAAAATATATCTTTTTATGATCTAAATGTAACTTAATTTATAGCTAGACAGTAAAAGCTAGTAATGAATCATGTTTTTTGAATTTTTTTGTTTTTTTCTATATATTATCTGTAATTCCGATCCGAGCAGATGTAACAATTTTTATTTTATATTTTTTTTTTCAATTTTATATTTACTTAACTTTTGATAAATATAGTCCATAATCTAATTCATAAGGAAGGTTGTTCAGTATTCAATCTTTTTTGTCAGTTCTCATAATCTCAAAACTTGTTTGTTCTTGATTAGGACAATTCATAATAGAACAATATAATTACAACCTATTAAAATTACTAGTGCCTAAGTTAATTGATTGTATTTGAAAAATATTTATTAATTTTTAAATAGCTATATATTTTAAGGCTAAAATGGTTGTATATAAAATTCATCATGATAATATTCATTCCTTTAAATAACTTATGAGGGTGAAAGATTCACATAAGCCATGTGAAAGCAAACTATTTTCTAAATGCATTCCTCAATGGCTGTTTCGAGCAAAATACCTATGTGACAGATAATTATGTAGAATGACAACTATGTAATTACTATACAACATAATTAAACCCTAATTTTGATACTTGATAAAATAAAAAAAAATATATATATATATATTAAACTAACTATAAAAATAATTTTAGGTAGAATTATTTCTTTCAATAAATTTTATCTATGATTGAATTTTATCATTTCAACCATTAAATTAATAAATTTTATTTAAATATATTATCTTTTAATTTAAATTTATTTAATAAAATATTAAATTTTTATAAAATTTTGTAAATATGATATATATAATAAAATTCAGTAATTTAACAATTCAATTGATGAAATTCTACCATTTATAAATATTACAAGCTTTAGCATAATTACCGTCGATCGTTATGAGGCGGTTGAACAATAATCGCCATCGTAGGAATTATCTGACAGTTGAGAAGGCGGATTCGCTAACCGTTGCAAGTTGAAAAATATGGAGATAGTTTCTTAATGTTCAAAGGTAGTTTTAAAAAATTGTTGAGAAGCTTTTTGAAAAGTTTGATTTTTGTTTTCTCCCTTTCTTAACGTTGCGACCCATAAACTGTGCAATCTTTGCCTGTGAAAACCCTTGTCTGTGTCATTGAACACAAAACATCAAACTCTTGTTAGCATTCTTCCTCACCATCATTATATCGCATTTGTAGGGGGAAGATACAAGTCATATTCACTGATCTGGAAATCAGAACAAGTAGCGTCTTTTTTGGTTGTGTAAGGTATGTTCTGTGATTTCTTATCTTCTTAGAAGGCATGTTTTGTGAACCTCCTTATTTCCATGTTATGCTCCGTTGCATTCTTAATTTTGTTATGCTGAACAACAAATTTTCCAAGCTTAGAGAAACACCATCATAAAAGGAGACGGGTAGATAATGGGGGCTATGGTTGAGGAGGAAGCTTGTGGTAGAAAAACACATCCTCCATAGATTTAGAAAACTCCACTTACTGATTTGATAAACTTCCTTTTTTATTTTTGGGTTTAATTTTTTTTATTTATCTCTAATTATCTAAGAACAATAGATTAAGCTAGAGGGATAAAACTACTGTAACTATGGTTGGACTAAGAATTCATGTTTTATATTGCAGTGACCAACCAAATTTTTGTGGTTAAAAGGGGATTAAATGACATGTAGAAAAATAGTAAAAAATAGAGGAATATCAGAGCATAAACATTGATTAGTTGTGTCCAAACTTGCAAATAAATCATGGGATTCTTGCCTGCTTATTAAGTATATATGGTCTTATGGGATGCTTGCTTGCCTATTAAGTATATATGGTCTTATAGAAGAAGACTAACCAGTTAAAATTATGGAAGGGAATGAGAGAGACGAAGAAAGGGAGAAAATAAGAGTGTTTTTCCTTTTTGGTTTAACTAAACCAACCAACAAAAAGTTAGTTCCAAAGTATTTTTAAATGTAAAGAAGAATAAATGTGTAGTTAGAGGTTGAAAGTTGGTGAGGATCCATTAAATAGATGATCAAATGTTTGACTAGTTATTGCTTTGATTTTGATAATTGCCCCTGCAATGTTTTGTGTGTTTCATGTTGTGTGACTATCCAGTCTAGTCCTTCCCTCGTTCATCTTCTCTTATCTGTATTTGTTATTCTCAACTACAAATTTTCCATCTTAATTGCAAGGCAACCCCATTCATCCATATCAAAATTCATCTTTTTTTACCATTAATAATTTATATTTTGCAAATGAGAACTGAGAAAAGATAACTACAAAAAATAGTTAATACATTCCCCTCCCTATATACATGATAAAACTCAAAAATTGGTGTATTTATAATAGCAGCAATATTGAAAATGTTTAACTAGTTTAACGATAATACATATACGATAATATTAGAATACCAGATTATATAGAGAGAGGAAAATTAATAATAACGTCCTATTCATTTATCGCAGTGGTAACTCAGGAGATAGCAAGCATTTGAAAAACAAAATATTACGTACGTCATGTTATAAGAGGATTGCAAGGAATTAATAAAAAAAATAATAGAAAAATTTGATACAATTAAAACATTGCAAAAACAAGTAGGTAGATGTGAAAATCTAAATTTAAAATGAGTATTGAGATTTATTAAAAATCTTAATTTAAAATGAGTATTTTCACTGCATATTATATTTCTAGAATTATAGATCGCATAGTTATTTTACTATTTTATATATAACATTTTAAAATTATTGGATAAAATAAATTTAGTTAAAATTATATATATATATATATATATATATATATATATATGGAAGATGAAATAACTTTAGAATTCATTTTAGTTAGAATGATTTCCCTCAATAACTTTTTTAATTGGTTGACCATAAATTAATAATTTTTATTTAGATATATCATTCGTTAATTTAATCTTATTTAATAAAATATCAAATTTTTTTTAAATTTATAAAATTTTAAATATAAAAATAATATATTCAATAAAATTTAGTAAATTAATAATTGAATTAATAAAATTCAACCATTTATAAAAATTATTAAGTAAAATAACTTTAGTTAAAATTACTTCTAAACTAAGTTAAACCTTCCTCAATTATATATATAATATAATATAAAAATGTATATAACAAATTTTGACTTACTGATTATGTAAGTTTTTTTTTCTTTTTTTTTATATCTTCTCACTGATCAGTTGTGTTTATTTTAGTCTAAATTATTGTCAATTTTTAAATTAGATTTTAGAACACTTTTAAAGACAGAAAATAATAGGAATTGTGTATATCCTGAAGACACCTTGAAAACATTATCTTTATGTACACGTTAAGAATAAAGTGTCCTCTTATAAAAATATATATAACATAATTTCTCTCCATATTAGATATTAGGCCCATTAGGTTCTACACAAAGATATTTAGCACACTTTTTTAGGCTTCAAGCTCACTAAACACATACATGGTATTTTCCAAAACTTATAAATAAATCACTTATAATTATATGCGCTTAGAAAAAATATTAGGTTCTTCATTTAACCCGTTTTCATAAAATCAAAATTACCTATCAATAAAAGTTTAAATTATAAAAAAATTTCAACATTCTACCACTTGAAAAATATTGATTGAATTTTATTTTATTTTGAAAATGACGCTCGGATCAATTAATTATGGCCACAAAAATTACCTGTACATAATCATCACAAAACATGATCATTTCATTCAATAAAATCATTAGTTAAGAATTACAAGTGAAGTTAAACTATTAAGAGTTTAGTTCACCGATGATCATATAACCAACAATCCTATTGTCATGATCATAATCACAAAGTGTGCAAATGTAGGTGCACATCATGGTATAATTGTGATCTACTTCATGATATTGTGTATAGATCTTTTATTATCTCTTCCTAGGAAAACAATATTATTCTTTCAAGAAGATTATAATTCATGTTTCATTTGAAAACTATTTCTATAAGGAACCAAAGAATATGAGACAACAATAGTATAAAAACTGCTCATCAATAATAATGTTGATAATATTATGAATCATCAACATACACATCAAAACAATCATATAGGTCTAATATAATAAAGGTAAATATCAAATATTAATAATGAAAACTCCTATTAACCAAATACATTAAAAGACTTTATAATACCCATATTCTTAACATGTTTCATAAGCATTATGGATCCAAGTCCCTTGGTTAGAGGTCAATAAGTATCTTCTCAGTAAAAATATGTCCAACAAGAATCTATTCATTTTTAACTATCTTTTTAATAATTGGGAACTTAATTCTAGTATACTTTAAAAATATAATGATTCTATTATTCTTGGTTAAGAAAATCACAAAGATGTTATCACAATAAGTACTTAATGGTTTAGAAACAGAGTCTATAATTCTCAAAGTAGAAACAAAGTTTTCTAGTCATATATCATGTGATATAGTCTTGTAAACAAGTCATAAACTCAGCATATGGTGGAGGAGACTGTCAAACCTCTAGCCAATATGATTGTATATCCATAAATAAATTTTTCATCATTTACACCTATAACAAAATATAAATCAGAGCATCTAACAACCTCTAGGTTGTTAACTTTTCTACAAACAAGCATGTATTCATTTTTCTATTGTAAATACACTATGACCTTCTTAGCAACCATCCAATTAACATGTCCTGTGTTTGATAGAAATCTTATCTACAGATTTTATTTCAATATCATTCTTAGGATGATGATCCTTGCACAACTTATCATATTTGAAAATAAGAGCATCATTGGGTTTACAAGTTTTCATATTGAATCATTTAAAAACTCACTCAATATAAGCCTTTTTTTATAGACCCAAAAATTTACAAAATTTGTCTCTATAGATCTTTATTCTTAGAAAAAAAGAAATTTTTTCAAGCTATTTCATGTCAAAAGAAATTGATAACATATTCTTATTCTCAATGAAAAAATCACAATTATTAGTAACAAGTAAGATGTCATCAAAATAAAAAACAAGAATAACAAACTTATCCCCATAAAAACCTTGAGACATATGCATTGACTAATCCACCTTATTTTCTATAAATCTTATGAATGTAACTAACTTATCAAATTTAAGGTATAAGTTCTAAGAAGTCTCCTTTAAATCATAAATTAATTTCATCAATTTACACAATAGATGATCTTTTATTACTCTCTATGAAATCTTATAGATGTTATATATAAATCTCCTCATCAAGATCTCTATTCAAAAAAATCATCTTTGCATCCATATGATGCAACCAACATTTTAATATGTCACTAGCACTATAATAATAATAAAGGAACCCTTTAAGAAAATTAGAGAAAAAGTTTTATATTCAAAACCTTGCTTTGAATAAATTATTTTCCCATTAATCTTACTTTAAAATGCTTTACATTTTCCTTAGAGTCTTTCTCAATTTTTTTTAAATATCCATTTACATCAAATGGAGTAAAATACTACAAGACCATCCATTAACTTCCACACCTCAGAGAAAAATATAATAATTGAATTCCTTCTTTTTTTTTGTGATCATTTAGAAAAGGAATCCCAACTTCTTTTAGAGGTAATGTATCTCCTAAGGCTTCTTGTTATGTTTTTTAAGCACCTTATATATACAATCTATTTTGTAACATAAAGATTGGAATAATAATTGTTTTTTTGACAGAACTCCTCTTATCATCACTAGAGATGTTAGAATCCTATGTCATTTAGAAATTTAGCCATGATGGTTTTAATTATCCTTATTGTACATGTAGGATCTATATCCCCTTAAGAATATACATAATCTTTTTAAAGGTTTATCCCTAAAATGATTCAACTAAGTTGAATTCAGTCATCATAGATATCACTGTATAAATAAAAAACCTCATGATCTCTTATAATTATTCTCATTTAAATGTTCAATATTATTACAGTGTTATTTATGGAAATTTAACAAGAGATGAAAATAATAGTAGAATCATTAATAATATGAACAATAAATAAAATAATAATTTCTAAAATTTTTAAGATTTAACACATATAACATAAACTCTAATCGGATAGAAATTATATTATACAAAACAACAGTTACAAAAATTCAACATTTGTAGGTAGAATAACTTTACTATCAAAATCATCCCAAAATTAACATGTCACAACAAATCAATCAATGAATTAACCTCCTTGAAGGTGAGTTAAAATAAAATCAATTCAAGTAACACAATATCTCAATAATTAGTATTTAACAAAACTTCTATCAATTTAATAAATGACTTACTGTGGTGGTATACACTCATTAAATCAAAAGAGCTTCCAATAAGAATAAACAATTGCCCTAAATTTTTTTATCATTCAACTCCAAATTTTCAAACATATACAAGAACATAAAAATTAATCATATATATATATATATATATATATATATATGAGGAGGGATCAAGTTACTCCAAGAGTAACTTTGTTTAGAGTTACTCTAAGAGTAACTTTGTTTAGAGTTACTCCAAGAGTAACTTTGTTTAGAGTTACTCCGCTTAATAACTCTCATAAACAGTTAAGTTTCATCAATTCAACCGTTAAATTAATAAATTATATTATATAGATTATCCTAAATTTTTTTTATAAAATTTTAAAAAATTTTAATATTTTATTAAATAAATTTAAGTTAACGGATATTATAAAAGGTATATTATCTATTAATTTAAATTTATTTTTTGAACTATAAAACTTTTTTTATTATAAAAATTTAACACATGAATTTTATTATAAAAATTCAGTTGCAAAATTAGTTATTATTAAAAGGTGATAATCATCAATTTTGTGATCAAATTTTAACGATTGACTGTCACCTAAATTTAATTATAAATTTAGTCATCTATAATATATTATATGATTAGATTTGTGATATTTTTAATTATTTTAACAATCGAATAATTCAGTCGTTAATTTGTATATCTTTATGAGTAATTATATAATTTGATGTTAAACCAATTAACAATTAGGAATGGAAGTAAGCTGAGCCGAGTTAGACTTTGAGTGTCCAAGTCTGACCTGTTTAAAAGTTTTAAGAGTTTTAAGGCATGAGTCTAGTCCTCTTACCTGTTAAAGGTTTTTCTTTTCTTTTTTTTTGTCAAGATTTGACCTGATTTAAAGTCTACAAGACCTGTTTAAAAGCTTACATTAAAAAAAATCAATAAATAGACTTAAAACCTATATAAATAATTGATTAAAAAAGTTTGTAAACTTAAAGTGTATAAGATAAAAAATAATTAAATAGGCCTAAAACATATATATATATATATTATGTAAATAAAATAAATATTATATAAATATAATATATTAAAATAAATATAAATAGACTCCTGAATAGATTAAATAGACTTTTTTTTATAAATATAAGTCTGATTTGTTTATCTAAAAAGGTCTTCTAACAAGTCTAAGTCTATCTATTTATTAAACAAACTGAGACAAATTAGACTTTAAACGAATCAAACTATAATCCTGTCAAACAGTTTTGTTCATTTCCATCCCTATTAACAATTAGAATTTTTATAATAATATAAAATTAATTGCAAAATTATTTAGCAACCAAATTTAATAATTTTACAATTGATTGTATTGGTCGCTATTGTACAATTTGTTTAATTATTGTAAATATAAAATCAATTGTTACAATAATTTGATATTTATTTTTGTAATTTTATTATAGAAATGATTTTCATTCAATTCAAATAAAATAAAATATTTAAAACTATATTTTACTTAACATGTCTAAACATTGAACCTCTACAACGTGAGAAATTAATGTTTAATATAAAATAAGCGTAAAGTTTGTATGAGTAAGTGTATTCAACGAAATGTGTGGATCACTCGTAAAGTATAAAGGGTTAAAGTTGGGCCATCTTTTAAATATTTGATGCTAAAAACATTTTAAAATAATAGTTTTATAATTTTAAGAACTTAATTAATTGAAACTCATAATTTTAAAATGTGATTTAATTAAAGATCTTACTATCTATATCTTTATTTGTTAATACACACGTTAATCAAATTTTCATCTGCGGTTTGATGGTGGTTCTTTCACGACACCTAAGGCTCAACTATGGACAGTGGACTTAATGAATATGGACAATGGATAGGTACTCGCATTTCACGGTCGTAAAGTGTTCCTATTACGGTTTGATTCTATTTTAAAGAAAAAATTATCCGAATCGATTTCGATTTAAAATCAAATTATTTTTGGGTGATTTGGTTCCATTCAAATTTTTATTTTTATTTTTTAAATTTAACAACAAAATATTAAAGATAAGACAATAAAAATAAATAATATAATAATTATATAAGATTATATATTTTAAAATTTAATACGTTAAATTTTATAATATGAAAAAATATTATAATAACTGTTAAACAAAATATATGATAAAATATTTATTTTATTTTAAATGTTACTGTAAAGAAGTTTTTTAATCTGTTGTCCGTATTTTTTTTTCAAAAAATTAATAATATATTCTTATTAATATTTAACTATAAAAACATATAAAAGAAAGAGTAACAGATTTTTTTTTTATATTTTTAGCAAGAGTTTGATAAAAAGTTATAACTTGATTATAATTTTATTTAAAGATATTATTAAGTAAAATATTAATGAGATTCAAATATGCAACATTATTAGAAATATTAATCAATTGAAATGAAATTAAAAATATATAAAATTATATGCAATTTATTTGATTCGGTTTATTTTTTAAAAAGAAATTGCAAATTAAATCTAACTAAAATATATATAATTTTAAAAAATTAAAATTTTAATTTAAAATTAAATCAATTTTCGATTTGGTATTATTTGGCTGTGATATTTAGATCACATTAGTTTGAACATCCTTATATGAGATGGTGGAAAATCTGTTGGGTAACTTCCTAAATTTCAGAAACTGTAGGCTAACTTGGTCAGAAATGGATCTCATCTTTTGATTTTTCTATGTTTGATTTTCAACGATTTGGGTTTTTAGCCCAAAATTGACCGCTGAAAAAGATGGTTCATTAATATTGTGATTATATACTCTCTTTTTTTTTTTCATTTCTTTATCTCCAGAAATTTATAGTTTTAATCCTTTTGGTTATACGGTTTAAGCAGGAAAAAGAGGTAAGGGGTAGGAGTAATGTTTCATTTACAATGTAATAGGTAGGATGGAAAAGATAAAGAAAAATTAAAATACAATATATAGTATGATAGAAAAAAATGAAAAAAATGAAAAAAATGAAAAAAATAAAATATATTAAAATAAAAATACTGATATATAATAATAATTATTATTATTTAATAAAAAAAAACTCTTGCTGCGCTGATGTATAATTTTCAACATAAGAACAAGACAGAAATTTGAGGAAAATGGTTCCATGTAAACAGGTGAGCCGGGATAGATAGAGTCTTGGTTGACAACTTTTCTTCAATAATTTGCACTGGGTATTAATTAATGGAAAAAAGTAGCCATTGGATTCCAAGGGGCCTGAAAACGCTCACAACATAAAAGTAGTAACTAATGTCCTATTTCCCATTGAATATGGATTTGGGTTGGAAGAAGCCATGGTTGGCATTGTTGGGAGCAATAGTGTTATTGAGTGAAGTATTAGGCAGTGATGGTTGCTTTGAAGAAGAGAGAATGGCACTGTTGGATTTCAAGGCTTCTTATTCCAATCACTCACTGCTTCCTTCATGGCAAGTTGATGACCCAAAGAGCAATTGCTGCACATGGGAGCGCGTCACATGTGATTCCTCCTCTGCCCATGTCACAAGTCTCTCTCTTGAGGGTCTTAATTACAGAAATATTGGTTGTTTTAACAACACACTCTTGCCCTTAAACTGGTCCATCTTCCATTACTTCAAGGATTTAACAACTCTTAATTTATCCAATAATTGTTTTGATCGCTTCGTTCCCAAGGAAGGTACCTTCTGAACTAATCTCATTTGGCTAGTTTTACTTTAAAGATTAGTTTATATAAAATTTTAATTTTAATTTTTATTATTTTTATCATTGTATACTAAAAAAATCTATAATTTTTGTTAAAGCTCAAAAGAAAGAAATTATGAGACATAACTTCTTTGTATGTTTTTGCTGAAAATATTATATAAGATTTAATCGTTTTTTTAATCTTTTTAATTCAAATTATATGTTATTTTAAGTTTTTTAAAGTTTTGTTTCTTTTTTTAAAATAAATAAAAAAGTATATTTATCCTTCACTTTTTTATAATTTTGTAAATTAGTTTTTTATTTGTTAATTTTTTTTATTAGTTTCTCATTTATGATATATCTTATAAATCAATCTTTTTATATATGATCTGTTAACATTATATTAATTTTATAAGTTAAGTATTATGTAGATTATTATATAGATTAAAAAGTAACTAAATTTTAACTTGTTTTTACCACAGTTATCACTAACAACAACACTGTCCAGCTACACCATTGTTAGTTGTCAATATTGTTGTATGTTTTAGCTACATTCCCCCATTCTTTTTCCATCCGTCAAGCATCCTACCACTATTATTTGGATATATTATTTCATAAAATTTGTTCTTTTGTAAAATTTGACTTTGCAACAAGTTTTTACTTGAAAATTTTTATTTTTTATTAAAAAAAATTAAATTTAGCTTATTTTTTAAAAAATAATTTTTAAAAAAAATTATTCTTTTATATTTGTTGAAAGTTGAGTTTTGAATCTAACTTAATTCTAAAAATTAGTTGAATTATTTAACCTTATTTTTACACTATACGGATATTTTATTTAATTTAAAATTTGATATTTGAAACATAAACATATTAGCAAGTATACCAATTTTAATATCATGTTAAAAATTATATTTTAAATTTAATTCAACTCAAAAACTAACTTAATAATTATTCTAACTTTTTATTTTATATATATATATATATATATATATATATATATATATATATTCTTATCTATAGATAAAGTAAGATTTTATCAGTATAACAATGTGACATATTTTAATACACTTGATTGTTATCTTACATAATATATTTTTTTTAGAAACAAAATTATTCTATTTCGAATACAGATTTTTTTTTTTAACTTCATTTCCATTCTGTCTTATATCATATATATCATATAAAAAAGTTAGATAAAAGAAAACTTCTAAAAAAGTTGACAATCAAATTTATTTTAACTTATTAAAAATATTAAATTGTTTTATCTTTTGTTTGTAAATATTTATTAAAAGTAATTTAACATAAGCCTATACTTACAACTATATTTGTATTTTAAAAATTATAACTTTGTTTGCAATTTCTTGAATGTAGGTCTATGTAAATTGAAGAAACTTGAAGAGCTAGATTTATCAACTAATGGATTCAAAGCGACATTAGATATATGCCTTGGAAATTTGACATCACTTCGGATTCTTGATCTCTCAAATAATTCCTTAACTGGGAGAATTCCAACACCTTTGATTGCTGGCCTTACATCTCTAGAGTATCTTTCCCTATCTTTCAATAATTTTGAGGGATTATTCTCATTAAACATCTTTGCTAACCATTCAAAACTTAAGAGATTAGAACTTAACTGTATGAACTCTAAAACGTTTCAAGTGGAAACAGAAAATCCCCTTTGGATGGCACCATTTCAGTTGGAACACCTAGAAATTTCCCATTGTCAAGTAAACTCACCCACAAAAATCATTCCTACTTTCCTTTCATATCAAAGCAACTTGAGATATATTGATCTATCAAGTAACAACCTGGTTGGTATGTTCCCTAATTGGTTGCTTGTAAACAATTCAAAACTTGAAGTTATGTTTTTGAATGACAACTCTTTCACCGGTCCTTTTGAACTCTCCTTTGATCCAAACCATGGGATGGATCAATTACATGAGTTAGACCTGTCAAATAACCATATCCAAGGAGAGCTTCCCACCAACATAGGTTTCTCATTTCCACATTTGAAGTATTTTGATGTCTCAAACAATATGCTTGAGGGCCATATTCCTACTTCAATTGGAGAGATGTCAAACCTTGTTGGATTACTTTTGGGGAACAATAATTTTTCTGGAAGAGTGCCTGAGCATATTCTTAATAGATGCATCTCATTAAAATATTTGGTGATGGATTATAATCAGCTCAATGGAACACTTTCAGATGGAATTGGAAAACTTGGACTTTCTGTTTTAAGTGCATCCAGGAACAACTTTGAAGGTCCAATAACAAAAGAAATTTGCAAACTTCAGCTTGAAATTTTAGATTTATCTCACAATAAATTCTCTGGTTCATTACCCTCCTGCTTCAAAATGCCAAGTTTAAGCCTCTTCTTGCAAGGAAACAATCTTACTGGCACAATTCCTGAGCCTGAATCATTAAAAAACAACTCCACCATGTGGGGCATTGATTTAAGCAACAACAAATTTATCGGAACTATTCCAGAAAGCATTTATAGTCTTTTAGAATTGAAATTTCTTCTATTGGCTGGTAATCAATTGCAAGGCCAACTCTCCAGCCACATATGTCACTTAAAAAATATCGATATCTTAAATCTTTCACACAATAACTTCACCGGTTCTATACCTTCTTGCTTCAATAATTTGCTATTTGGGAAAAAAAACTTCTCATCATCATATGAAGCTTCTCCTTTATCTAACTATTTGACTCGTCCACCCAACAGAACATGTTACTTTGCAGATGTGCAATTCATAACAAAAAGTATATCTCTTTCCTATAAAGGTACCATACTTGGAGACATGTCAGCATTAGATTTGTCATCCAATCAATTGACAGGAGAGATTCCACATGAAATAGGAGATCTACATTCCCTCCATTCCCTCAATTTATCTCACAACTCTCTCAATGGACCAATTCCACAGACCTTCCAAATGCTACAAAGTATAGAGAGCTTAGACCTTTCTAGTAACAACTTGAGTGGACAAATCCCTCTTCAGTTACATAACTTGCAATTTTTGTCTGTCTTCAACGTGTCCTACAATAATTTATCTGGTAAAACATCTGAAAAGGGACAGTTTGGTACGTTTGATGAAAGTAGTTACAGAGGAAATCCATATCTTACTTGGAGTAACAGTAACAGAGGCAATTTAAATTTGCCACCACCTCCAGTTCATTTGAATGATGAAGAGAAAAACAATTCTGTAATTGATTTTACTTCCTTCTGTTGGACTTTTGTTGCATCTTATGTTATGATACTTATGTTGTTGGCAACAATTCTTTGGATCAATCCTCATTGGAGAAGAGCATGGTTTTATTTTGTTGAAGGGTGTCTCCTTAAATGTTTTGGTAAACTTCTTGAAGATGCATTTTACTAAAAGGGTGTGATGAATAAATTACTTGTGTTAGATATATTTACTTGTAACATAAGAAATGATGATTTCCAAAGTACCATACATAAGAACAAAGCATAATATGTTTACCATATGTTCCTTGTTTCCTTTTTATTTATCAATATATCCAAACACGTACTGTAATGATATGCATTATTTTTTCACTTTGTAACTACAGGGATACATATAGAACGTGTTTCTCAGCGTATTTTAATTGGATGAAAAATAAAATAACTTGTTAATTTTTTAAAAAAGAAAATTTTAATTTTATTTTATTTAGTAACTGATTTGATAATTAGATAAAATAGTTTTTTTTTCTAATACTATTCTACTAATTTTCAAAATTTTAACTATTAACAGAAAATCATCCTTTTATTTTTATTTGTGATATATATTGATAATTTCTCATTAATTATGAAATTTTATATTTTTATATATTTTTTAAATGTTATAATATTTAATTTTATTATTAAATATTTTTTAAATTATTTATACTAAAATATTTGATTTTTGTTGATGAAAATTTTAAATATAAAATAAATACTCTTTTTATAGAATATTATTTACAATTTATTTATAAAAATTATTTTTTTAAAATTTTAAATAAAAATATTTTTTTAAAATATACCTTTTATTAAAATATAAAATACATCATAAATATTAAAATAAATAAATAAATCATAAAGTTCTCTTTTTTATAATATATAATTAATAAAATAAATATAAATTTATTTATATAATATTTTTAATAAAAATATAAATAATAATAAATAAAAAGATATTATATTTATTTTTAATATTATAATTTAATTTAAATAATTAAATATTAAAATTTTTAATTAATAAAAAATTATAATACTTAAATCTTAATCTAATGATCAGGTTTTTATTTATAATTTATATTTCTCAATTAGTTTTATCAAACATATTTTATTTGAACTATCAAATTTTTAACTTCTAGCTATTTTTTTAGTTTTTATTTATTTTTTTAATTTTAAACTAATTTATTTGTTAATTTTACCAAATATTTATATTATATATATTATGATAATAAATTTAAAAATAATAATATATTATTATATTTAAAATTTAACAAAAAAAATGATAGGATAAGATAAAAATATACATATATAAAATATTAAAAGATATCATTTCTTTTAGAACATTTTTATTTTTTAATAAAATTGATATTAAAATTATAATAATTTTTTACTGTTAAAATTAAAAATATTTTTATAATAAATTATAACTACAATAAAAATAAATTTTATAAATTTAAAATTATAATTATAAAATAATTTAAATATTTTTTATAAAAAATATTAAATCATTTTAAATTTAAAAAATATTTAAAAGAATTTTCATATAAAATGATAATATTTTATTATATTAAGACGAATATATAATAAAAAAGTTGAGAAAAATTTAGTTTAATTGATTATCACATAATTTAATTTATTAAATAATTATATCAAACGGTAAAATTGCAATGATAAAATTAATTTAGTTATATATCCTATTAATTAATACATTCAAGATACTAATTAAATTAATAATATTTTTATAAAACTTAAGCTAAAAAATATATTGAAATTATGATTTGTTAAGCATAGATTTTACTAAAAAAATATTTTTTTAATTTCTTAAATATTACCTTATTTTAATTTAATTAATTACCCTCATTTCTTTTCCAAGTTGACTTGACCCAAAGGCAAGAGTGGGTATTGACTATAGCTTGCTGCCTTTCTTAGGAGGTTGTATGAGAACCATGGCTTCTTTTCTTCTATTAATAAATGCCGTCATTGCTTTCAAAGTATTGTAATGTTCATCATATTCCCATTGGATATGGATTTGGGTTGGAAGAAGCAATGGTTGGTATTGTTGGGAGGAATATTAGTGTTATTGGGTGAAGTATTAAGCAGTGATGGTTGCTTTGAAGAACAGAAAAGGGCACTGTTGGATTTCAAAGCTTCTTATTCCAACCAATCGATGGTGCCTTCATGGGTTGATGACCCAAAGACCAATTGCTGCGCGTGGGAGCGCGTGACCTGTGATTCATCTTCTGGGCATGTCATTGGTCTCTCTCTTGAGGGTCTTACCAAAAATTTCAGTGGGAATGATGAGTTAAAGGAACCAATTTGTTTTAGCCACACACCCTTGGCCTTAAACTGCTCCATGTTTCTTTACTTCAAGGATTTGACAACTCTTAATTTATCCAACAATTGTTTTGATCGCTTCGTTCCTAAGGAAGGTATGTTCTGAACTAATCTCATTTCTCTACTTTTATTCCAAGATTAGTTTATATAGCATCTTAAATTTAAATATTATTATTTTTATTATTGTATATTTTAAAAATTTATAATTTTTTGTTAAAGCTTAAAAAAATAAGCCTGAGATACAATTCTTGTCATGTTTTTGCTGAAATTATTATAATTATAAGACTTAGTCATATTTTTAATCTTTTTGATTCAAATTATATGTTATTTTAGTTTTTTAAAAAGTTTTGTCTCTTTTTCTAAAACTGAGAAAATTTATTAGTGATGTTAATTATTTTTTATATAGAACCTTTAAGTTTTATTTTTTTATTTAAAATTTTTACAAAGAAAATGATTAAATTATTTATTTTGCTCAAAATTTATCAAATAATATATTAAATTTTATCCAAAATAAAAAATTTCAATTTTTTCTCTTAAAACTCTAGTATAAAATTGAAAATTCTATAAAATTTTATCAATTTTCATAATGACTTTTACTTCTAACAATTTTTAGAATTCTTTCAGAGCACAAATTCAATATAGATTTGCAAAAAAAAAAATGGATGGACAATAATAACTTCGGAGCTATAGGCAATAAAATTGATGATAATAATTAATTTGCTTAATTAAAACGTGAACTTAATTAATTTTTAAAAATCAAAAATAAAAATCACATTTATTCCAAACTAAAAGAGAAAAAAAATATTTAACTTGATTATAACTGCAAATCTTTCATTTTAGATTTAATTGCGGATATATTTGGACCTTACATATATTTGTCAATAAATGTAGTGGGTTGGTTTTGGTTGATTTGAGAGAAGTTTTGATCGAGGATAGCTCTACTTGTAAACATGTGTTAAGATAAGACACAACACTAAAATATATTTCCAGAAAGATGTTTTAAAATTCATTTTGTCCAATTAATTTTAATAAATATCAATAGGTCTCAATTGAACTAAAATATTAAATAATATATGTTTGCTTTAGTTAATTTTTTAAAAATATTTATTTTTGTTTTTTCTTTTAAAAGAACTCATTCCTTATCAATTTTAATTTTACAAATTTTAATATATTTTATAAAAAATAATTTTTTACAACAGTTATTTTTTATATAAATTGATATAAAATATATTTAAATAAAAAAATATAATTTATTTTAATGATTATATTATCCTAACAGTCCTTAAAATACTTTTTAATAGATAATTTTTAACAAATATAAATTTGTTAAAAAAATCTTATAAACATTAAAATATTATTATTTATTCTTTAAAATTGTAATTAAAATAATTTTTTTTAATATGTACACTTTATCATATATTTTTTAATTTTTTTATAATATAAAATTATCAAAATTATATTAAAGATTTAATTATATCATCTTATTTCATTTAATAAAAATATTTTATAATGTAAATAAATTTTAAAAATATTATGCTAATATTTAATTATAATTTTTTAAAATAAATTAAAATAAGTATTAAGAAGTAAGAAAATATAAATTTTCATTATTCAACTTTTTATCTCATGGTCGTAAGAAAATATGAAGTTTATTGTTCTTTAATCCTTTTTTTTTTATCAACGGTGATTCATTTTATTATCCTTTCACTACATATTTCAACACCTTTTTTAGATAATCCTAGGAATTATCTTGGTGTCTCAACCTCTTGCTAATGAAAATTATAACTTTTGGTATTGTGTCATGTAAATCATATTAATAAGTATGGATTCGTTAATGGTAACCCAATGAATTTGACCTTCAACTTTGCCAAACTTGGCAGCAAAACAACGTTGTTGAGCGTTCTTACTTAGGAAATTCCATTTCCAAGAACTACTTGACAATGTCATCTATTCCAACATTGTTAAAATGGTTGGATTTTTATGATCATTTTCCCAAGCAAAATGGTCTTCGTATTCTAGTTGAAGAAGAAACTCTTTGGTTAAAGTATATTTAACCAATCAATTTATATAAAATGAATGTAATTTATTTTTTGACGATAAATAACCATTCCAGTTGTAACTCAAATTTTATATACATTAAATTAAAATACACTCCATAACTACATATAGCTTAACCATTTAACATATTTCTTTTTCCTTAAGAAAGATACTTGCATGACATTCTTCTTTAAAATTTTAGATTTTATTTTTTATTTTAATTAAATATGTATATTTTTTATAATTTTAAATTTTTGTAATGTATATTTGTTAAATTTTATGTAAAATCATTATTCATAATTTTTTTTATAATTTTATATAGTTTTAAATTTTTAGCTACATTTAAAAATATTTATGCAATACACAAAATGCTTATTAATATATTTGATAGAAATATACGTTTTTAGTTACTAAAAACTTATTTACTTTTAGATTAATTTAGATACAATGTCATAATAATATTATCGATATTTTTTCAATAAAAATAAATATTTTTTAATAATTACAATTGATTTTAATTATCGAGATAATTAAAAACATAATAACAGTTAGGATATGGAATTTAGGTTTATTCCTTTATTTTATCTAGTTTAGATGCATAATAATATTATTATCTTGAGTTCAAACAATAATTTGGAGTTCAAGCAGTTTGTAGTTTAAAATTAAAATACTGTCAACATTTTTTACACTATTATTTAATTATTTAATGCTTCATTATTACAAATCAATAATTTTTATAATTATTTTAAAATTTATATTTATAATTAATTACAAATATAATTTTTTACACTAATAATATACTAAAATTAAACTCATTTAAATATAGCACCTCATAGCATTAGTCTGTATTCATTCTTATAATTATATTTGTATTTTAAAAATTATAATTTTGTTTGCAATTTTTTGAATCTAGGTTTATGTAAATTGAAGAAACTTCAAGAGCTAGATCTTTCAGCTAATAAATTCAAAGGGACATTAGATATATGCTTGGACAATTTGACATCACTTGAAATTCTTGATCTCTCAGATAACTTCTTAACTGGAAGCATTCCAACATCTTTAATTGCTCGCCTTACATTTTTAGAGCATCTTTCCCTATCCTCTAATAATTTTGAGGGTCTATTCTCATTAAATGTCTTTGCTAACCATTCAAAACTTAAGAGATTAGAACTTAACTGTATGAACTCTAAAACATTTCAAGTGGAAACAGAAAATCCTCCTTGGATGGCACCATTTCAGTTGGAACACCTAGAAATTTCCCATTGTCAAGTAAACTTACCCACAAAAATCATTCCTACTTTTCTTTCATATCAAAGCAGCTTGAGATATATTGATCTATCAAATAACAATCTGGTTGGTATGCTTCCTAATTGGTTGCTTGTGAACAATTCAAAACTTGAAACTGTGTTTTTGAATGATAACTCTTTCATCGGTCCTTTTGAACTACCCTTTGATCCAAATCATGGGATGGATCAATTACATGAGTTGGACTTATCAAATAACCATATCCAAGGCGAGCTTCCCAATAACATAGGTTTCTCATTCCCACATTTAAAGTATTTTCATGTCTCAAACAATAAGTTTGATGGTCATATTCCTACTTCAATTGGAGAGATGTCAAACCTGGTTGGAATACTTTTGGGGAACAATAATTTTTCTGGCAGAGTGCCTGAGCACATTCTTAACAGATGCATCTCATTAAAATATTTGGTGATGGATAATAATCAGCTCAATGGAACACTTTTTGATGGTATTGGAAAACTTGGGCTCTCTATTTTAAGTGCATCCAAGAACAACTTTGAAGGTCCAATAACAAAGGAAATTTGCCAACTTGAGCTTAGAATTTTAGACCTGTCTCACAATAATTTCTCTGGTGCATTACCGTCTTGCTTCAAAATGCCAAGTGTATGCATCTTGCATGGAAACAATCTTATTTGCACAATTCCTGGGCCTAAAGCATTACGAAGAAACTTTGTTGTATGGGGCATTGATCTGAGCAACAACAAATTTACCGGAACTGTTCCAGACAGCATTTATGGTTTTCCAGAATTGAAATTTCTCCTATTGGCAGGTAATCAGCTGCAAGGCCAACTTTCTAGTCACATATGTCAATTAAAGAATATTGATATCTTAGATCTTTCACGCAATAACTTCACTGGTTCTATACCTTCTTGCTTCAATAATTTGTCGTTTGGGGCAAAAAATTTCTCATTATCATATGAAGCTTTTCCTTTATCTAACTCTTTGTCTCGTCCACCCAATAGAACATGTGACTTTGCAAATGTGCAATTCATAACAAAAAGTTTATCTCTTTCCTATAAAGGTAATATACTTGGAGACATGTCAGCTATAGATTTGTCATCTAATCAAATAACAGGAAAGATTCCGCATGAAATAGGATATATACATTCCCTCCATTCCCTCAATTTATCTTGTTGATTTGAAAAGTCAAAGATCTTGACAAAATTAGTGATAGCATGTGAGAAGTGGTTATAAGTCATTGCGTAATAAATGCAAGGCTTGACTTAATTAGTGATAGCATGTGAGAAGTGGTTATAAGTCATTGCGTAATAAATGCAAGGCTTGACTTAATTAGTGATAGCATGTAAGAAGTGGTTATAAGTCATTGCGTAATAAATGCAAGGCTTGACTTAATTAGTGATAGCATGTGAGAAGTGGTTATAAGTCATTGCGTAATAAATGCAAGGCTTGACTTAATTAGTGATAGCATGTGAGAAGTTGCTATATATAGTCATAGGAAGTTATGTATCACACCATTGTGAAAGAGAGATTTTTCTAAGAGAGAAAAATTTAGGATTCTTGGGTGTAATTGGGTTGTGGGTAGTGTAAGGTTGTGAGTGTTTTTTGTAAACACAGTGTACAATTTTCTGCTATCAAATTATCTGCAGCAGTCCGGAGACGTAGGCAGTATTGGCCGAACTCCGTTATCAATTTGTGTGTGCAAATATTCTGCATTCTATTTTCTTCTTACTTCCACAAATCTGACGCTACAGAAGAATTTGGAGAAATTTTTCTTAACAACTGGTATCAGAGCGGGTTTGAAATTCTACAATTTTTTAAAAATTGTTAGAAACGAAACGATCCAAAGAAGAAGTCAGATTTGAGTGGGAGTGATGGCTGTAGATGAAGGAAAGGTGAAAATTGAAAAGTTCGATGGTGCGGACTTTGGTTTCTGGAAAATGCAGATCGAAGATTATCTGTACCAGAAAAATATGTATCAACCTCTCACAGGTACAAAGCCAACTGAAATGAAGGACGAGGATTGGGTTCTTCTTGACAGGCAAGCCCTTGGAGTCATCCGTCTGACGTTGTCACGTAATGTTGCTTTTAACATTGCAAAAGAAAAGACCACAGCAGATCTTATGGCGGCTCTTTCCAGAATGTATGAAAAGCCGTCAGCCGCAAATAAAGTTCACTTGATGAGGCGGTTGTTTAACTCTCGGATGACAGAAGGTGCATCAGTAGCACAACATCTCAATGAACTCAGCTTAATCACAACCCAGTTGAGTTCTGTTGGAATCGAATTTGATGATGAGGTACGAGCATTAATAATTTTGTCTTCCTTACCAGAAAGTTGGAATGCCATTGTCACGGCTGTGAGTGGCTCAACGGGAAGCCAAAAATTGAAATGTGATGATGTTCGTGATCTAGTTCTCAACGAAGAGATCCGACGGAAGGAGTCGGGTGAATCTTCATCATCTTCGATATTGCAAACAGAGTCAAGAGGAAGAAGCTCAACTAAAGGAAATGGACGTGGCAAATCAAAGGACAGGAGGTCCAAATCCAAAAATCGTCACTTTCAATCTAAGAAGAATATCGAGTGTTGGAATTGCGGGAAGTCTGGGCACTACAAAAATCAGTGCAAGAGTGCACGAAAGCATCAGGAGACCAAGGACGAGGCAAATGTTACTTCCACCCCTGAAGGAGATGATGCATTGATATGTTCTTTAGAAAGCAAGGAGGAGTCTTGGGTGTTAGATTCTGGAGCATCTTTTCATGCCACTTCACAAAGGGAATTCTTCGAGAACTATGTTCCCGGAAACCTTGGTAAAGTTTACCTTGGTAACAACCAATCATGTGAGATAGTTGGCAAAGGTGTAGTGAAGGTTAAGTTGAACGGGTCTGGGGAATTGAAAAATGTCAGACATATTCCCGACCTGACAAAGAACTTAATATCAATAAGCCAGTTGAGCAGTGATGGCTACACAACTGTCTTCCATGGAGACGATTGGAAGATTTCAAAGGGTGCGATGACAATTGCTCGGGGTAAAAAGAGTGGCACTCTTTACAAAACAGCAGGAGCATGTCATTTGATTGCAGTTGCAGCAAATGAAAATTCCAATCTATGGCACCAGAGGCTAGGCCATATGAGTGAGAAAGGGATGAAAATCATGCACTCAAACGGCAAGCTACCAAGTCTTCAGTCAGTAGAAATTGACATGTGTGAAGACTGTATACTTGGAAAGCAGAAACGAGTCAGCTTTCAGAAAGCTGGAAGACCCCCAAAGAAGGAGAAACTTGAGCTAGTTCACTCAGATGTTTGGGGTCCAACTACCGTCCCATCACTTGGTGGGAAACATTACTTCGTGACTTTTATTGATGATCACTCTAGGAAGGTATGGGTATACTTTCTGAAACATAAGTCCGATGTATTTGAGGCTTTCAAGATATGGAAAGCTATGGTAGAAAATGAAACAGGGTTGAAGATTAAAAAGCTCAGAACCGACAATGGTGGTGAATATGAAGACACCAAATTCAAGAAATTCTGCTATGAGCACGGGATCAGAATGGAGAGGACCGTGCCTCGTACGCCTCAACACAATGGTGTAGCTGAGCGTATGAATCGAACGTTGACTGAAAGAGCCAGAAGCTTGCGTGTGCAGTCAGGCTTACCGAAGCAGTTCTGGGCAGAAGCAGTCAACACAGCAGCTTACTTGATCAACCGAAGTCCATCGGTACCATTGGGGCACAAAATACCAAAAGAGGTATGGAGCGGAAAAGAGATAAAACTCTCACATCTTAGAGTTTTCGGCTGTGTAGCATATGTGCACATCAGTGATCAAGGTAGAAATAAACTCGATCCCAAATCGAAGAAGTGCACTTTCATCGGTTATGGTGAAGATGAATTTGGCTATCGTCTTTGGGATGATGAAAACAGAAAGATGATCCGCAGCAGAGATGTAATCTTCAATGAAAGAGTGATGTATAAAGACAAGCTTAACACAAGCGCCAACAATTCAGAGCAGATTAAGCCAACATATGTAGAAGTTGAAGATATCCCAGAAAGTCCCATAGTTGCGAATCCTCGGTCAGAGAATTCAACTAAAGAAAGCAGTGAACAACAGTTTGACACATCAGAGCCTCCTACTCCAACTCCCGTGTTGAGAAGGTCTTCTCGACCTCATGTGCCCAACAGGAGATACATGAACTACATGTTGTTGACTGATGGAGGAGAGCCTGAAGATTACATAGAAGCATGTCAGACCACAGATGCAAACAAGTGGAAACTTGCTATGATAGAAGAGATGAATTCTTTGATCTCCAATCAGACATGGGAATTAGCTGAATTACCCATGGGAAAGAAGGCACTTCACAACAAATGGGTGTATCGGGTGAAGGAGGACTATGATGGCTCAAAGAGATACAAAGCCCGACTAGTTGTCAAAGGATTTCAGCAAAAGGAAGGAGTTGATTACACTGAAATCTTTGCTCCAGTTGTGAAGCTCAATACTATCAGGTCTGTCTTAAGTATTGTTGCCAGTGAAGAGCTCTATCTTGAGCAATTGGACGTGAAGACGGCGTTTCTTCATGGAGATTTAGAGGAAGAGATTTACATGCACCAACCTGAAGGATTCTCAGAAAAAGGAAAGGATAATATGGTGTGCAGATTAAAGAAGAGCTTGTACGGCCTGAAACAAGCTCCAAGACAGTGGTATAGAAAGTTTGAAAGCTTCATGCACAAGGAGGACTTCCAGAAGTGCAATGCTGACCACTGTTGTTTCTTCAAGAGATATAAGTCCTGTTATATCATATTGCTACTTTATGTCGATGATATGTTAGTAGCAGGTTCAGATATGAACGAGATTAAAAATCTCAAGATGCAGTTGTCAAAAGAATTTGACATGAAGGACTTGGGTATAGCAAAGAAGATTCTTGGAATGCAAATCACGAGAGATAAGAAAAGAGGAATTTTGCAGTTATCTCAGGCAGAGTACATCAACCGTATCTTGCAAAGATTCAATATGGACAAGGCCAAACCAGTTAGCACACCTTTGGCTAGTCATTTTCGCTTATCTAAGGATCAGTCCCCTCAGACGGAGGAAGAAAAAGACTTTATGGCTAAGATTCCATATGCTTCAGCCATAGGAAGTTTGATGTATGCAATGGTCTGTACTCGACCAGACATTGGCCATGCAGTGGGAGTTTTAAGCAGGTTTATGGCAAATCCAGGAAAAGCTCATTGGGAAGCAGTCAAATGGATTTTAAGGTATCTACGAGGCACCATAAAAAGGTGTCTGTACTTTGGCAAAGGAGAATTAAAAGTACAAGGCTATGTAGATGCAGACTTCGGAGGTGAAGTTGATCACCGAAGAAGTACCACCGGTTATATTTTTACTGTTGGCACTACAGCTGTCAGTTGGATGTCACGGATACAGAAGATCGTTACATTATCCACTACAGAGGCTGAGTATGTAGCAGTAACAGAGGCTAGTAAAGAGTTGATATGACTTCAAGGATTGTTAACAGAGATGGGATTCATCCAAGAGAAGAGTGTTTTACACAGTGATAGTCAGAGTGCAATACATATGGCAAAGAATTCAGCATTTCACTCTAGAACTAAGCACATTGATATACGTTATCACTTCATCAGATCTCTGCTTGAGGATGAGGTGCTGACATTGGAAAAGATTACAGGAAGCAAGAACCCAGCAGACATGCTAACAAAGGTGGTGACCATTGACAAACTGAAGTTGTGTTCAACTTCAGTCGGCCTGCTAGAATAACAGACCAAAGAAGACTGCTGTAGTGATCAAAGTGTGAAGACAGATTGAAATCAGTCTTCAAGTGGGAGATTGTTGATTTGAAAAGTCAAAGATCTTGACAAAATTAGTGATAGCATGTGAGAAGTGGTTATAAGTCATTGCGTAATAAATGCAAGGTTTGACTTAATTAGTGATAGCATGTGAGAAGTGGTTATAAGTCATTGCGTAATAAATGCAAGGCTTGACTTAATTAGTGATAGCATGTGAAAAGTGGTTATAAGTCATTGCGTAATAAATGCAAGGCTTGACTTAATTAGTGATAGCATGTGAGAAGTTGCTATATATAGTCATAGGAAGTTATGTATCACACCATTGTGAAAGAGAGATTTTTCTAAGAGAGAAAAATTTAGGATTCTTGGGTGTAATTGGGTTGTGGGTAGTGTGAGGTTGTGAGTGTTTTTTGTAAACACAGTGTACAATTTTCTGCTATCAAATTATCTGCAGCAGTCCGGAGACGTAGGCAGTATTGGCCGAACTCCGTTATCAATTTGTGTGTGCAAATATTCTGCATTCTATTTTCTTCTTACTTCCACAAATCTGACGCTACAGAAGAATTTGGAGAAATTTTTCTTAACATATCTCACAACTGTCTCAATGGGCCAATTCCACAGACCTTCCAGAAGCTACAGAACATAGAGAGCTTAGACCTTTCTAATAACAATTTGAGTGGACAAATCCCTCTTCAGTTACAGAACTTGCACTCTTTATCTGTCTTCAATGTATCCTACAACAATTTATCAGGTAAAGCACCTGAAAATGGACAATTTGGTACCTTTGATGAAAGTAGCTACAGAGGAAATCCATATCTTACTTGGAATAACAGTAACAGAGGCAATTTAACTTTGCCACCACTTCCAATTCAATTGAATGATGAAGAAGAAAACAATTCTGCAATTGATTTCACTTCTTTCTATTGGACTTTTGCTGCATCCTATGTTTTGATACTTTTAGTGTTGGCAACAATCCTTTGGATCAATCCTCATTGGAGAAGAGCCTGGTTTTATTTTGTTGAAGGATGTCTCCTTAAATGTTTTGGTCAATTTCTTAAAGATACATTTTATTAGAAGGTTGTGACGAATAAATTATTTGGGTTAGATATATTTACCTGTAACAATAAAAAATGATAATATTCTAAATAGCATGTGAGAAGAAAGTTGTTTGTTTTGGATTTTTGCTTAATATATAGTAAAGAAATATTTATTAAATTTGTGACCTTATTTAATATATGTATATACTACTTCAATCAATAATCAGTTAGTTAAGGTCTAATGTATTTGCATTAGTAATTTGGACATTCAAAGATTGGTTAGTTTATGAATTTTTTTTCTGATTTTACTTTTAATTATAAAACTATCATCTTATTTTTATTTTTAAAAGTGTGTATAATAAACTGAAAAAATTTGTGGCTCAATGAATATGGACAGTGGATAGGCGTCAATGATTTGCTCGTTGGTAGTACTTGTGTAGTTACTCGCGTCTCATGGGGTGATTGCTGTGATCTGGGTATTTTATTTTTAAAAATATTTATTTATTTTAAAAATTATTTAATAATAAATAAATTATTTTTAAATGTTTAAAATAAATAAATAAAAAATAAAGAATATTCTCAAACAAATTCTCTATTTTTATTTTTTTTCCTAGCTAATTGACAAAACAAATTAAGTGAATAATTATATAGTTGTATTAATTGTTAAAGTCAAAATAAATAAAAGGCGTGCGAAGACACTAGTACATATAATTTAGATACATTTATGATTTTATTAGGAAGTATTTGACCCTTAGGCTCAGGTAAACTTTAAATGTTCAATAAGGTAAACTTTAAATGTTCAATAAGATGACACACCAAATTGTTGGATAAGCAGTATCTATATGGATCACCTTCAACGGCAAAATGAACCCCAGCTGATGCATTTTTTTTTGTCTAATTATTTTAAATACAAAATCAACTGTTACAAATAATTATATATTTATTTTTATAATTTTACATAAAAAATATTTTTTATTCAATCTAAAATAGAATATTTAAAATTATATTTTATGTAACATATCTAAACATAGAACTAAATAGACACATGTAAAAAAGTTGTAAAGTGAGTTTTTATAACTAAATGTATGTTTGATTTTGTTACAATAGAGTCTAACAAACGTGTAGACCAATGCATATAACTGTTACTTTCACACCATTTATCACATATGTCAGTATAGGACGAATTTTCAACATAAAAACAAGAGAAAAACGAAGGAAATTGATTGCATTGTCGCTTTTATCAATTTGACTTGACCCAAACCCCTATGTCGGGATAGACTATTGGCTCACTATTTTTCGTCAATCGCATTTGGTATTATTAAAATTAATTTTTCTTAATTTTGAAATGATGAGGGTCATATGTTTTAGATTACAAAGATATCAATAATGATAATGGTTCATACTAGCTTGTATCAAATTGATTTGATCCAAACCGATGACTTGGGAGAAGCTATAGCCAACCACTTTTACTTCAATAATTTGCATTGGATAATAATGAATAAACGTATTCATTGCATTATTGCAAGATACATAAGAACTATACGGGGTATTGAAAGGTAGTATTAGTAATGTTCAAATTCGTCTTGAAAATGGATTTGGGTTGGAAGAAACCGTGGTTGGCATTGTTGGGAGGAATATTAGTGTTATTGAGTGAAGTATTAGGCAGTGATGGTTGCTTTGAAGAAGAGAGAAGGGCACTGTTGGATTTCAAGGCTTCTTATTCCAACAATCCAATGGCGCCTTCATGGGCTGATGACCCAAAGAGCAATTGCTGCGCTTGGGAGCGCGTCACATGTGATTCCTCTTCCGGGCATGTCATCAATCTTTCTCTTGAGTCTTTTTCAGGACCCAGTTGGGATGATGTGTTGGGAGGAACAGTTTGTTCAAGCTTCCCACCTTTAAACTGGTCCATCTTCCTCCACTTCAAGGACTTAAGGAGTCTTAATCTATCCGATTGTTGTTTGGATGGTTTCATTCGGAACGGGGGTACATGCTGAACCAATCTCATGTCTTCTATTTCTCTCTTTTAATTTTCTTAATTTTTTTTCTTTTGATTCAATCTATGTTTGTTCATTCAAGCTTAAAAAAATTATTTCTAAAATGTAATTTTTTTATTTTTTTTCAAATTATATAATTATAAAACCTGATTATATTATTAAATGGTGTGTGCAAAACATAAAACTTCTTAAAGTTTTATTCATAGGCAACTCTTATACGTCAATGTAAAAAAATATATTTAATATTAATTTCACATAAACTATGTGAATAATTTATAAAAAAAATTTAAATCTTAACTTTTAAGTTTATCAAAATAAGATTTTTGTGTATAGATTAAGAAATCAAATAGGTTCAAAGCAGTTGAAAATAAAAGAATATAAGTACAACTATGAAAAAAAATATAAAATTTTGAATTCTCCTGTGAGTTGATTTACTTTTACCTTCAATTTCTTTTATGATTGAATTAGAACATCAATTTCTAACCACCTATTCTAGTTTTATTATTATCTAATAATCATGTAATAATAATAATATATTTTTTTTTAAATACTACCTCCAATGATCATACAAAATACAAAATAGATAAGCAAGAGAAACATAAAACATAGGAGACTATAAAATACTGTTAGATAATTAACAGGTTAGGAACCTAGAATTTTGAATGATTTTCCAAAATTCTTAGATTAATTTACCTTACAGTTCTGTCAATTAGGGATGGTATGATCGCTTACCTCCCAACCAACTTACATATTAACAAAAGTAGCTAATTTCTATTAATAAATTAATTATAATCATATAACATAATTGGATAAAAAAATTTCATCATTCATAACAATAACACATAATCATTCATAGAAAAAAAATAAGATTCAAGCAATTACATCACAAATTTCATAAATTGGAGATTAGTTACACATGATAAAGGTTAGCCCAAAAATATTCATAACCTAATCCTAAGATAAGAGATACAAAATTGAGTTGCCAGCAAAGCTCGCAATCAACTTTGTGATTACATTGTAAATGGATTCTTTCCACCAAAATTCTATCGGAGGAAGAATTGGGAATGGAGAGCATAAAAAGTGGAAAATAGAAGGAAATGTCTCCAAGGTAGTGAGAGATGTGTCCCCTAGAGAATGAATTGTGTAACCTTTAGGGCCTAAAGCGGTGTTCTCGATCTATTTCTCCCAAGGTGGAACCTCCTTTATATAGGTGTAGATTAAAGTTTTAATTGTTACAGACTGGGTTGATCAAGTAGCTTTTTCAACTATCGTGATTGTTCTAGGTCATTTGTGGTGTTATTAGGGCTTACTGGAATCTTCTTTGTGTCAATAAGACTAACATGACTTATTTATGGTTCCTCCCAATTTTAGCATGACCGTGCTCAAATCTGTACAACCGTGTTAGAAAACTTGGTACGTTGGAAGGTGTGATGCTTCTAGCATTATTGTGTTGGCTTTTTGTGATGAGCATTTTTATCCTTGTCTTACTCCTTCATATTTTTATGTCTTTTTTGCCTTTATGCTGATTCTCTACTTGCGTGACCATTTATGCAAAAGTAAGAAAAATTACAAGTGAATAAACATTAATCATGCAGTAAATATACCTAAATTTTTACATATCAGTTGACAAAATGTTAATTTATCACCAAGTATTGTAATGTTGGTTTCTCGAACATTACAGATATTGATGCACGAAAAACATATGTTTAAAAATTGTCTACCAAATTTTACCCATAGATAAGTATACCTGTTAGTATAGAAATAGGTATTTTAAACTGTCCTGTCAATCCTACAGAACTATGCCAACAATCTTTAAAAAAAAGGTTTAAATCCTAAATTTTAAGCTTATGAAATTTGAATTTTGTTGGGAGTATTAGAAATGAGAATAGGAGAACAAGAGTTAAGAAAATATAAAGCAAAAGAAAATAAGTGTGAGTTTATGGGTAAACATGAGACTTTTGATCCATTTATGACTTTACATACTGTTACCATTCAATCTTCCTTTATGATTTAAAACGTCAATTACTAATCATCTATTTTGAAGCTGTTACTATTTAATGGTCATGCAATACTAATAATATTTTCCCTAAATACTATTATGAATAACCATGCAAAGTAAATAAATAAGAGAAGTATAAAATATATTTAGATTTGTGAAATTAATAACTACTTGGAAGCCTAAGATACTGATTGATCCTCCAAAACCCTCAGACTCAATTACCTTATAGTTCTATTAATTAAAAAAATGGTATGATTTTCTACTCCCCAGCTAACTTAAAAATTAACAAAAGTAGCTCATTCTTATCAATTAATTAAGCACAATAAAGTAAACACATTCCGATAAAGAAAACATATCTCATAAGAAAAATTAGGTTTCAGGTAGCTACATCATAAGCTTCATCATAGTCCATGTCTTGTGGGTTAGTTACACAACAAATGAAATCAAATATGCTAACCTAAAAAAAATATATCCATAACCTTGATCCTAAAATAGAAATACAAAACCATATTATTGTAGTGCATTTATTGCGCGTACAAAGTTTTATCCACGGGCAAGTGTACCCGGCAGTATAGAAAGAGATATTTAAAACCCCTTAATATCGTTCCCACAAAGATTATTTAAAAAATATTAAAGAATGATTAAATCCTAAATTTTAAACTCACCAAAAAGGGTTTGTTTAGAAATATTTAAAGTAAATGTAAAAAGAAAACAAAATAAGAATAGAAAATTTAAAGGTAGAAGAACACATATACAAATTCAATTATGGAAAAATATAGGACTTTGGTTTCCCTTGTAACTTTATCCAATTTCATCACAACTCTCTTATGAATGATTTAAAGTCAATTGCTAACCATTTGTTCTCATTCTATTACTACCAAATGATCATGTAATAGTAATATTCTTTCCATTAAGTTATTACTTCAATGATTATATATGGTATATAAGTAAGAGAACTAGAAAGAACATTCGAACTTGTTAAACTAATAACTAATTAGAAATCAAGGATTTTGATTGGTCCTCCAAAATCCTTAGATTCAATTTACCTTATAGTTCCATTAATTAGGCGATGGTACGATCGTCTATCCTCAAATTAACTTAGAAATTAATAAGAGTAAGTAATTCTTATGAATTAATTGAACACAATAAAGAAAACATAATTGAACAGAAATATAGAATCATTCTTAAAGAGAAAAAGTGGTTCAATTGGTTACATTACAAGTTTCATTAAAGCCCCATGAGTTAGGGTTTAAATGTTGTAGATTAGGTCATGGATTAGGGTTTCAATGTTGTGGATCGAGCTTGACTTAGCGCTTCCATAGCCACCACAACTATTCTAAATCATCTTACAACACCACAGGGCTGACTGTTGATGTCTCATGGGTTATTAGGCTGACATGGTATTGTTAAACTAGATGTTTTATCTTTTTATCTTTTTATATTCCTTTTTACTCTCTTTTTTGTCCAAAACTTATCTATTTTTAAAATTTTTTATTTGCGTGACCATTTCTACAAAAATAAAAAAATTAGGTAGAATTACAATTAAATAATTATAAATTATATCATAATTATAACTAATTTTTCACAGATAAATCAACGGAATGATGGGTTATCAATTATTAAAAAGGCTAACAAGAGACCTACAAGACTCTTTCTATCCTGTGAAAGTATGCTAAAAAAAAATAAAAAATACGAATAGAAAAAATAAAAAAATGAAAAATCTTTCTCCAGAATACAAGAGATAATATGAGGTGTGTGGTTTTGGTGTGTAAAGCCTAAGACATGTTTTCAATATGTACTCTTCAAATGTCGAACCTCTCTTTTCATAAATATGAATTAGAGATTTTTTTACTACAAACTGTTTTGACCTAAATTACTTTTTAAGTAGTTATGACTATTTAAAATTATCTATTATTATTAAATTTAATTATATTTCATAACTTATTTTACTTTAAACATAAAATCTCTATATAAAAATGTTTGAATTTCATTAGTTTTATTTTGCCATTAATAATATTCGTTCTAAAATTTTATTGTATTTTATTGCTTACATTTAGATAATTAAATGGATTAAAAAATTCCAATTCATTGTTCTATATATAAAAAAATAACCTAGTTAATTTTTAGCAAAATTTTGATAATATTTAATGATGTTATAAAAAACTAACTTATATGAAAATATAAATTAGAAGAATTGAAATGAATAAAAGAAAGTTATAACAAATCTTAAACTTATAACATGAAAAGTTTTACTCTGTTATGATTTTATCTTACATTTTACTTTTTTTATTTTATTTTTTATTATATAAAAATTATACAAAATTTCGTTCGTTTATTAAAAAATTATTAAGATTTAGGTTGTATGAAGGCTTATCTCCAATATTAACAGATTTGATGTTGGGGTATAGGTGACTGTGTGGATGAATTAATTAAATTAATGTTTGTTGAAGAATGTAATATATTAATATTTTATATTTTGTATGAATTATTAACATGAACTTTCGAAATGAATTTTAGATTATAAAAGTAAGTTAACATTGAAGAAGTTGAAAACGTTAGATCTCAGTTTCAATCTTTTCAACATGAGCATTATGGAACTCATGAGCGATCTCCCATCTCTCAAGAATTTAAATCTTGGTTATAATCAGATAGATGGACCCTTTCCAATTAAAGGTATGGATATATGTCACTATATATTTCATAGTTGGAATTTTACCTAGTCTAACTTGTTCAATTTGTTTTTTTTAAGAATTGTCACTTTTAGAAAACTTGGAGCAGTTGAATTTGAGTCACAATTACTTAGAGAACCCTTTTTCAACTAAAGGTACGAATGTGTAAGAGATGTTGCATTTTGGTATATATTATTTAAAATTTGAACATTTCATCAAAGGTCATGCCATTTAGTAGTCACTAAATTAGACCTATTTATATGTTGGGTTAAATGTATAGTGAGAAACAATCACGAAATAAGTAGTATTAAAAATCCTTTTCATCAAAATTTAATTTCTCGAATGCTTATTTTATCTATTTTTTTAATGATCATTTTAATTGATTATGAATTTTTTTATGTTAAATTATGATTAGTTATATAATTTTTATTAAGTTAAATAGATCAATTTGGATTCTCTTCTAATTTATTTTGTTTTGAATGTAAAATTTGTATTTCCTATCTATACTTTAATGTTTTTAATATTTTTTGTTATTAATATGAGACATTGGTCTTAAAGTTTTGTTATATTTTATTCTATCTTTATATAGAAAATTAAATAGATTAAGATGATATAATTTATTTTTCTATAAAAATATAATTTCCACGAAATTTTAGGGAGATTTAATACTAGCTTAGCGAAATTATTAACTTCATTTGAGAATAAAAATTAGAGAATTAGATTAAATAAAAAATTATAAAATTCAAAATCAACTTAAAATTTATAGAATAAAAATATTATTTTTATTTTATCTTATATTTTTTATCTTCTTTTATTCATCCTTTTATTATAAAAAATTATACAAATTAATTATATAAATATTTTTATTCAAAATTTTAAATTATTATTTATAGAAGGCTACAAATTTAAGGGGTCAAAAGCTTATCTATGAGATTAATAGATTCTGTACTGTGGTGTATGAACATGTGTGGCACAATGAGTAAATTAAATTAATATTATTTTACGAAAATAATATATTAATATTTTATATTTTTTGTTGTGTATGAATCATAAAAGTGAATTGAATTTTGAACTGATTGATTATAATTTAGATTATAGAAGAAACTCAATCTTGAAGAAGATAAAGACGCTAGATCTGAGTTTCAATTCTTTTGACAAAAGCATTCTGGAACTCATCTGTGATCTCCCTTTTCTCAAGAATTTAGCTCTTAGCAGTAATTGGATAGATGGACCCTTTCCTCTAAAAGGTATGAATATATGTCATTTTTGTATTTTATAGTTGGAAATAATGTCTATTCTATTTCATTATATCCTTTTAAAAATTGTCATTATAACAAAACTTGAAATTGCTAAATTTGAGTTACAATTATATGAATGTACAATCCTTTTTCAACTCCAAGTACATGTGTGTGCAAGATGTTGCATTTAATATTATATTATTAGGAATTTGAGCATTTCTCAGCAAATTAAAGGCCATTCCATTTATAGGAGTTTCGGACTGAACTTATTTATAGGTTGGGTTGAACAAATATGGAGTCAGATAACAACAAAATAAAAAAACAAATTATAAAATAAAAATAATTTTTAATTAAAATTTAAATTAATATTTTTTTCATCTTATTTATTATTATTATAATAATAAAAATAAAATTATTTTAAAAATAATTTTACTTAAAATTATTTTATTTAATACTTTTTATAAATAATTAAATTTTATCAATCTAATCATTAAATAAATAAATTATATTATATAGATTATTTTTATAAAATTTTATAAATTTTATAAAAAATTTGATATTTTAATAAATAAATTTAAATTAATGGATAATATATCTTTTATAATATCCGTTAATTTAAATTTAATTAATATAATATTAAACTTTTTTAAAATTTTATAAAAAATTTTAAGAACGATTTATATAATATAATTTATTAATTTAAAATTAAATTGATAAAATTTAAATATTTATAAAAATTATTAAATAAAATAATTCTAGATAAAATTATTTTTAAAATAATTTATTTTTTTCTATTATTATTATTATTATTATTATTACTATCATTATTATTTTTATTAAGTTAAAAAATTTATAATTATTTTATATTTAATAGCATAATATCTATATAAATTCATATTTGAATTTAAATATATATATTTAATAATTTTAAATTCAATTTTTGAATTTTCAATTTTAACTTTACCTATCTTTTAATCTTTATACTGTGATTTATGTGCGATTTCAATCTTTTAGTTTTATTTGTTCATATTTAATCTAATTTGTTAATTTTTCAAATTAATTCCATCATCCAAAAAAGTTTTATTCGACCAATATACTGATAATGTAATATATTCTCCACTTGTATGGGTTTTAATTAGTAGAAAATTTTATAAAATATGTAAATAAAAATAAAACAAAAAATTGGCTTTTTATATTTCATATATATTTTATTTTATTTAAATTTTTATATAATTTTTCTTTTGTTAATTTATACAAATTAATCATTGTTTAACATGATTTCGGATTATTTATAGTACAAGATTTCTTTTTAACCTTTCAAATGATTTCTTTTTAACCTCATTAATCATTGTTTATGTCTAACCCATAAGTACAAGATCACTACGGTATTTTTTGATATTTTTTAACATGTTGTATTTTTAATATTCATTATTTGTATTTTTTTTAATTTAGAAAACAAAACGTCTATTATTTATAGTATCCAATTAATAGTTCATATGCAACAATTAAACTAAAATGTGTCTAATTATATTTTTTTATATTTCTGTGAAGCTTTGGCTAATTTAAACAACTTGGAAGTTCTTAAATTAAGCGCATCATCTTTGAATGGATCTTTCCCAAATCAAGGTATGCAAATATATACTTTTTTTCGTATAATATCTTCTTTTGTTTGTTTTTCGAATGTATAGTATGATTTGGTTTGAATAATTTTTTTTTAAAAAAAGATACAATAAATTAATCTTTTATAAATCAAAATCAACTTCTAATCTAAAATTTTAAACAAGTTAGATGAATTTTTTTAAAAAAATAATGATAATTATAAGTTGATTTTAATTTATTAAAAAGTTAAATTATTTTATTTTTTTCTCCTGAAAATTTATTTAAATTCAGCTTATATTAATACATACAACTATATTTGCATCTTAAACAAATTTAACTTTATTTACAATTTCTTGAATGTAGGTTTATGTAAAATGAAGAGACTTCAAGAATTAGATCTATCAGCTAATCAATTCAATGGAACATTAGATATATGCCTTGGCAATTTGACATCACTTCGGATTCTTGATCTATCAGAGAATTCGTTAACTGGGAGTATTCCAACACCTTTGATTGCTCGCCTTGCATCTCTTGAGTATCTTTCCCTATCTTCCAATTATTTTCAGGGCTTATTCTCATTGAACGTCTTTGCTAATCATTCAAAGCTCAAGGAATTAAAACTTAATTGCATGAATTCTAGAATGTTTCAATTGGAAACAGAAAATCTCCCATCGAATGTAACACCGTTTCAATTGGAACATCTAGAAATTTCGCATTGTCAAGTAAACTTACCCACAAAAATAATTCCTACTTTCCTTCCATATCAAATTGGCTTGAGACATATTGATCTATCAGGCAACAACCTAGTTGGTGCGTTTCCCAATTGGTTGCTTATGAACAATCCAAATCTGGAAATTGTGTATTTAAGTAATAACTCTTTCACTGGTCCTCTTGAACTACCCTTTGATCCAAATCATGGGATGGATCAATTACAAGAGTTAGACTTATCAAATAACAAAATCCAAGGTGAGCTTCCTAATAACATAGGTTTCTTATTCCCACTTTTAAATTATTTTGATGCCTCAAATAATATGTTTGATGGTCATATTCCTGCTTCCATTGGAGAGATGTCAAACCTAGTTGGGTTACTTTTGGGGAACAATAATTTTTCTGGCAAAGTGCCTGAGCACATTCTTAACGGATGCATCTCATTAGAATTTTTGGTGATGGAAAATAATCAGCTCAATGGAACACTTTTAGGTGGGATTCGAAAATTTCAGCTTCGTATTTTAAGTGCATCCAGAAACAACTTTGAAGGTCCAATAACAAAGGAAATTTGCAAATTTGATCTTGAAATTTTAGACCTATCTTACAATAAATTCTTTGGTGCATTACCCTCTTGCTTCAAAATGACAAGATTAAGCCTCCTCTTGCAAGGAAACAATCTTACTGGCACAATTCCTAAGCCTGTACAAAGCAACATTTACATGTGGGTCCTTGATTTGAGCAACAACAAATTTACCGGAACTATTCCAGAAAGTATTTATCGCTTTTCAGAATTGAAATTTCTTTTATTGGCAGGTAATCAATTGCAAGGTCAACTTTCCAGTCACATATGTCAGTTAAAAAATATCCAAATCTTGGATCTTTCACGCAATAACTTCACTGGTTCTATACCTTCTTGCTTCAATAACTTGTTATTTGGGACAAAAAATATTTCATTCTCAGACATGTATGAAGAATTTTCTTTATCCAACTCTTTGACCGGTCCAACCAAGGATACATATGCCTTTGCTCAAGTGCAATTTATAACAAAAAGTTTATCTCTTTCCTACAAAGGTAATATACTTGTAGACATGTCAGCATTAGATTTGTCATCCAATCAATTGATAGGGGAGATTCCACATCAAATAGGAGATCTACATTCTCTCCATTCCCTCAATTTATCTCACAACTGTCTCAATGGATCAATTCCACAAACCTTCCAGAAGTTACAGAACATTGAGAGCTTAGACCTTTCTAATAACAATTTGAGTGGACAAATCCCTCTTCAGTTACAGGACTTGCACTTTTTATCTGTTTTCAATGTGTCCTACAATAATTTATCAGGTAAAGCACCTGAAACGGGACAGTTTGGTAACTTTGATGAAAGTAACTACAGAGGAAATCCATATCTTACTTGGAGTAATAGTAATAGAGGCAATATAACTCTACCACCACCACCAACTCAGTTGAATGATGGAGAGAAAAACAATTCTGCAATTGATTTCACTTCCTTCTATTGGACCTTTGCTACATCCTATGTTATGATACTTTTAGTGTTAGCAACAATCCTTTGGATCAATCGTCATTGGCGAAGAGTATGGTTTTATTTTGTTGAAGCATGCCTCCTTAAATGTTTTGGTCAATTTCTTGAAAATGCAATTTAATAGAAGATTTTGATGAGTAAATTATTTGTGCTAAACATATTTGCTTGTAACAGTAAGAAATTATGATTTTCTTAATACCATGTGAGAAGAAAGTTGTTTGTTTTGGACTTTTACTTAATATATAGTGGAGAAATGGTTATTAAATTTGTGACCTTATAAAAAATAAAGCGTATACTACTTAAACCGATAATCAGTTAGTTAAGGTTTAAAGTATTTGTATTAGTAATTTAAACATTCAGTGATTGGTTGGTTTTTACAAATTTTCTGTTTTTACTTTCAATTATAAAATTATTATTTTATTTGTTATTTTTAGAAGTTTGTATAAGAAACTATGTAAAAAAAATTATTTTAGAGTTTTTTATTCAATTCTATTAAGCCTAAAGTCTTTATTATCTGAGAGTGACCATTGCAACAATTTTAAAATATGAATATAATTAAGAATTTCATGTGGTTTTTCTTCTCCTTGATTTGGTTCCTAACAAAGTGAAAGATCACAATTTATAAAAATTGGATTCATTTTTCAAAATATAAACTCAACATATAAGTCTCATTGATCCATTTTTATTTGTTAGAGAAGGGACAAGAGAAGAAAACGGAATCCTTCTTAAATAGAGATATTTATATATATATATATATATATATATATCCTAAGAATAACCGACCTTTTGTGGGAATAATTATTAATTTTTTTTAAAAAAAAGAGATTATCTATCACAGTGTCCTTTATTTTTTGAGGGAATAAAGTATAATTTTTGTTCTCCATTCAAGTCTAATTTATTCCAAATGGCATTACAGAGAAGGCTTAGTATATAATACAGGAGCTAAGAACAATTCACCTTTTGTTTTTCACTTGACTTTTTAGGAAGGTATTTGCCCGCTACTTTTATAAATATGAAAGTATTAAACGTGATTGATTTAGATTAATAAAATAATATCACGTGTAATTTTTTAGTTAATGTAGTAATTTTAGTTAATATTTTTAAAAGTTTAATTTGTAGAATTTTAAAATACTGTTATTTCATATTAATTTTTTTAAAATAAATATATTTTTATATAAGTAAATAAAAAATAATTTAATATAATTTAAAATAAATTAATATAATAGTATTTAAATAAATATTATATTATTTAATTTGTCTTTTAATTAGCTTTAATTTTTATTACCTAAAATATTTAAATAAAATTTTCAATTTAATTATTATCTTAATTAACTTATTACATTAATTTTGTATAATATCAAATTAATTTATTATTTTAATTATTATTATATTTAAATTAAATTATACATTAACTTATTATCATAATTACGATATATTATTACATTATATTAATACGTTAATTCTATATATAATCTAAATTAAATTTTAAATAAACTTATAATTTTAAATAATTTATTTTCGAAATTATCTATAATTTTTAAATTAAAATTTAAAATACATTACTATTTTAATTAGGTATAATATTGAAATAAAATTTAAAATTAACTTATTATATTAATTAACTTAAAACTTTAAATCTATAATACTTAAATAAATTTTTACGTATTCTAATTTATCTATAATATTTAAAATAAATTTTTAATTTTCTTATTATTTAATTTAAATATTATAAATAATTTAAATAAATTTATTATTTAATAAATTTTTAACCCTAAACAAAAATTAATAAAATATTATTTAACTAATAAAGTAATTATAGTTAATAACCTTAAATTAAATTTTATTCCTTATCAAAATTGTTTTAATTGTACAAAACACTAATTTGTTTATTATTTTCTTTTCAAAATCTAAATTGCTTCTTCTTACATTAAATTTAATATTTATATATATATATATATTATAGTTTAATTATAACTTATTTTATCATAAATTAATCATTATTTTATATCACAAAATAATTTTATATAATTTTTTAAATTCTATTAGAAAAATATTTTTGTTAAAAATCTATAAAATTATAATATTATTTTTTATTTATATTTAAAATCAATAATTATTTTAACAATCAATCTAAAAATATTAAAATCAATAATACATAATATGACATAATTTTTATTAAGTTAAAGTAAAATTAATAATAATTTTTGGAAATAATATAATCCAATATTTAAACGAGTTAAAATTTATAAAATTATAATATTACTTCCATTTTCATTACTAACAAAGATTGAAAACTGAATTAATTTTATTAAATTTTTAAATTACTGTAATATTAGTTTATTTGTATAAATTATTTATTAAATCAAAGTATGACAGTAATTCTATCACTTATAATAATTATTTAATAAAATTAAATTTTACATTGAAATATAATTTAATTAACAAAAATTTTAATTTCTTCGAATTTTTACTATATTTTTTTTTAACAAATTATATTACAAATGTATATAAAATATTTATATATTTTAAAAAAATTATCAATTATTTAGAAATAAAATAAATTAAAAATAAAAATAAATGGTCAAATTAACAAATTGTAAATATCAAGTAAATTTTTTTTACAATAATAGACCCTTAAATAAATGAATATACTTAGATATTAATACTTTAACTATATTAAATATACAGGTACACATGATAACATTTAATTGATTTTCATCAATCAAAATTTAATACCTTCATATTTATAAAGATTTTACCAAAAAAAAAAGTTTCTAAAAACGTCCTTAACTTTCCACTTAGTCTAGAGAATTATGTGAAAAAGTTACCACTAAGGCATGCGACCTCAAAAAAAGAGAGCTAGATCCAACTTATGTTTCATTATAACTGAGTCAAGGAATACCAATTTTCACCTAATTGATGCTAATTCCTGCCTTTAATTACACGGCTATAGTTATAACTTACAAGTCAAAGTAACGATAGCATCCCTTTTAATTACACCGCTATAGTTATAACTTACAAGTCAAAGTAATATTAGCATTCCTTTTGTGAGAATGTAGAATAAAATTAACATTTGTACCCAATAAAAAAAAGTAAAATTAGTATGTCTATTTTTTTCAATTTAATTAAATGTTTATATTCAAATAAATGAAAGTTCAAGCCATTAAAATTTATTTAATGATAAAAGGTTAAAGATTTTGTGAATTCGAATTCTATGATTTTCACATTGTATAAAAAATAAAACTAGAAATCTCATTTTGTTAGGGAAAATAAATAACAAAGAGTAATAGTACTAATTTGGAAACAGGATAGCTTGTAATATTTCATTCCAAGCATCAGGAACACCAGCCAGACACCAGTGACTACAATCATCAAAAGAACGACCAATGCCAGTGTAGATAGATGGATGACCATCTTTCCTCAGTTGTGTTAGCAGAGTGATGTCAAGCAATTCTACAGGATGTGTCATGTTACTTAAAACGCTCTTTACAATGTCCACACCAGGATGTGGTGCCATTGCTCCTTCATCTGGTTCTGTTTGCCTCAAGCACCCCTTTCCCCTGGAATATTCAATTAAAAAAAATAAAATAAAACAGAGTCCTTGAATACCAATTTACAATAAAATTCATAATAAAATATGGGATGCTTGTGTTATGATATCATACGTTTTATTCTTAGAATTTTTGTAATTTAATTAGTTGATTGGAAAGAATGTCATACATCATCATTTGGCTAGCAGTTATTTTGTTAACTAAGTAGAGTTTTTGTCATGTTATGCAAGCATTTAAAAGGGAAAAAAAAAAGAAGAAATTTTAGCATAAGAAGGCAGGGATATCACTAATGAGATATGGTACACTACATCACTCAAGAATCATGGCATGCCTATATAACTTTTTTTTTAATGAGCTAATGATATCTGAAAAATATGAAAAAAATTATTAAAAAATATTAATAACGTATTTTATTGTCATTGAAAATGCATTTTAATATATTTTTAATAAAAAATATTTTAAATTCCTTAACCAATATTCTTAAATAACAAAACCTATAAAAAAATTACTATGATTACCTCTCATTTTTTAACCCACCCACATGGCTACAGCCAATAAAAGTTTAATTATTAATCTAAATATACATGATTATAAAAAAATAAAAAAAATAAATAAATATACATGACTCACACGCACTTGTTATGACTTATGAGTTTTAATGTGAATTTCAGCAATTAAAGTTTTTTTATTTTTTTGGGTTGAGAGCAATTAAACTTACGCAGCGTGGGAAGCAGCGATGCCCTGAAACAAGACTCTAGTCTTTGAAAAATCAATATTTGAATCAACCCATTTGGCCCAAGTGGTTAGTGCAATCTTGTATGCTTCCAAGTGATCCATGTCCTTGATTAGTTTATCCCCCACTTGAAAGTAATCCCATCTATAAAACATTAAAATAAAGCATTAGCCACATGTTTACCTCATATCACAAACACCAAAAAAAATTAAATTGAAAAGTTCCAATACGTTTGAGTTCGTCCTGTGTGAATCCACCAATGATAGCTATTGAAAATCAATACGTCTACTCCTTTCCACCCGTTCCCTGAGCTAATGGAATCCAACTTTAAAATTTTCCCTTTTTCTTTATCATAAGCCAAATCCACTAGGAACCCATTTTTCAACCATATGATTGAAGCTTCATACTCCTATAACCCCCCAAAAAAAGGATAAAATTATTAATCTAATCAAACAAAATTACCAAGGTTCACTATTTAATAGTATTTGAAGCAGTTTAAACTAAAGAAAAGTACCTGAAATGAGAATTCAGCATGTGGCTCTGTTGGATTTAAGGTGTAATTTGAGTTTGGGACTGCACTGTGAAGTAAACAAGTGAGTGATTGCCACATGTTGTTACTTATGGAGTCTCCAACAAACATTAACTTCTTCCCTTTGATTCCCTCCAAGAACTTCTTACCATCAAACCTGTTAACCAATAAAATCATTTGGGAAGGAAAAAACAAAAAAGAAAGTCAACTTTGTACATCAAGATGCCAACTTTCAGATCAGAATTTAAAAAAAAAAATTGTAAATTTCCATGTGATTGAAATTAAAAAAATAATGGAAAATAAAATTAAAAAGTACCTTGGAAGATCACAACCAGAGGGCTTCCATTTATACTTGAGGTAGTCCTTATCAGGCCTACCATTTTTTAAACAATCAAATCCCTTCCCAATGAAAGGACAATCCTTTGAGGCATCATAGAGAGGGTAGAGTGATGAATTTTCTAGAACCCAATTCCCTTGAGAAAAATCACATTCTTGTGGCTTGTTAAGTGGAGGAGATGCCAATGCACATAGAAATGCAGAGACCAAAAGACCCAACCAGAATGTGAACACCATTTCAAATTGTGCACAATCTTTTGAATCTTTTGAGACTCTGAATGTTTGCGTTTGTAGTTCTATATAAAATATGTGGGATTCTCCTTTCTGTATCTAGCTGTAGCTTTTTTGAAAACATATATACATATATTAGCAGAAATTATTTTTATATCTAGTTGCTGCATCAAATAAAAGTTATCCATAGCCTTTCATGTGATGTGATTTATTTATTTTTTTAAGTAAAGGGGATTATAGATTTAATAATTATTAATTTTGATTTTACTATTATAAGCAGACTTTCTATGCTAAGGAAAAATATTATTGTATATACAAATATAGATTGAATAGGATAGAAGGAAAAAAGAAATAGAAAAAAGAGAAAAAAATATTAAAAACAAAGATATAAAATATAATAAAATATATTAAAATAAAAATATTGTTAAGATAATTATCCTTTTATATTTAAGGTGTCAAATTTTAATTACACAATAATATATAGTTACCTTATTGGTTCATTCTCTTTCTCTTTGACCCCGGAGACAATATCGATCAGGCACAACTTTAATGGCCAAGCTTTTCTTGAACTTTGGAAAGTTATATATTTAAAAGAGGAAAAAATTCCATATAAAAGATCAGATCATTTCTTCTCTAAAATTCGAAATTGAATTAATTTTTATTAAATATATAAAAATATGAATTGACTATAATTAATTATTTATTTATTATAATAAATTAAAAATAATTAAAAGTAATATACAATTAATAATATATTACTTTTACAAAATATATAAAATAATTAAAGTTTACATGATTTTTTATTTTTAATTTTAAAAAATTAAAAATAATTTTTAATTTTAATTTTAAAAATTATTATAAAATTAAATTAAATCACTTTATTATTAATTTATAAAAAAATATATGAAAACATTAACTAAAATAATTAAAATATATTAAAATAATATAAATTATAAATTTTAAAAAATATTTAATTATTATTGTTTTTATTCTAACAATAATAATAACAATGATTATAATATAAACAATTTATATAATTATATAAAATTATATTTTATATATTTTTTAATTAATATATTTAAAATATGATTACTTATTTTATAAAATAATTAATAATAAGAATTATTAAAATAATTATTATAATTATAGTAATGATGATGATATTTATAATAAAAATTTAAAAATAATATTTATAAAATAATAATAATAACATAAAAATATTATATAATTATATAAATTATTATTTTTTATTTATTTATTAATTAATATTCAGAATAAATAATTTATATATTATACAAATATTTTTATATTATTTGATATTTATTTTATATAAAAATAATATATATTAAGAATAATTATATAATATAAAATTATATTATCATATTAAAAATTAAATATATATATATATCAAATAATATTTTATATTTTATTTTTATTATATAATAATTAGATAAATAAAATTTTATTATTTTTTTTTAAAAAATAATTTATTATTATTATATAATGATGGGATTTAAAAATTAAAATAATATTTAATTATTTTATTAAATAATTTATACAAAAATTATATTAAATTAATAATAATATTTTATATTATATAATTATTTATAATATAATATTATAATATATATTTTTATATAAAATAATATTAAATAATATAAAATATTATAGTAATGTATAAAATTGTTTATTTCAATTATTAATAATTAAATAATATGTAAAATAAAATTTATATATTTATTTAATATTTTTATATTAAAAATATTATATTATTATTATCGCAATACTATTATTTTTATTTTTTTATTATTAACATTATTTTTAATTTTTTTATGATTTTTAAAAAATAATTATTGATTAAGTATTTAATTTATATTTTTATAGATTTATAAATGAATTATATTTATTATATAAAAATTATGTTTAATTTATAATATTATAAAATAATTTTATATTATTAAAATTTTTATATTTATATATATTATTTTATATCAAATAAATATTTAATAATATAAAAAAGTTTTTAAAATATTAAAAATTATTTATCTTATATGGTGATTATCAAATAATATGTAAAATATAAAATTATAAGATTATGAAATATCATTTATATTATAATTATTATTATGGTAATTATTATCATAATAATTATAACTTATTTTTTATTATTTTAAATAATTTAATTTTTATATATTAAAAATTAAATCATATTAATTTATATATAAATAATATTAAATTTATAATATTATAATATAATTATATATTATATATTATTTTTATATAAAATACATATTAAATAATATTAAAATATTATAATAATAATATATATAATTATTTTTATTTTTAATATTAAAAATTAAATAATATATAAAAATTAAATTTAAATAATTATATAATATTTTTTATATTATAACCAACACATCACTATTATTATCTTATAATTATTATTTTTATTATTATCCTTATTATTAATATCATAATTATTATCATCATAATAAAATAAAAATAATAACATTTAATTTATTATTTTTTAAAAATTAAAAATTATATTTTTTCAATATAATTTAATTTTTTAAATTAATTTTTTTATTTATTTATATTTTTATAAATTTATAATAAGATAATATGATAGAATAATTTATTTTATTTATAATAATATTTAAAAATGATAAACTAAAATTATAAACTAAAACTATAAATAAAATTAATTTTAATTTTTAAAAAATTTGAAATTTAAATTTAAATTAAATTTATTGTCTTCTACATTTTAACAAAATTGTAATAAGAAAACTTTCAATTAAATATATTCATAATTTATAATTTTTTAAAAAAAAAAATTTATGAATTAAATTAATTTCTTTGATTCCAAGTAAACAAAATTATTACCAATGAATGCTTGAATCAATTAATATAAAAAAAAATTTAAAATAAGGTGTTAGATTTAAATTTTACGTATAAAAAATATTTCATTGACAAAGAATTGATCCCACCATGCCGTGAAAGTTTCAAATTCAAAAAAGATTTTTTCTAACAGAAAATATTTATGATTTAAATAAATAAAATAGTTAATTAATGTTCATCTGGATGATTAATTAAACAGGTTTCTAAATTTAACGAGGATGATTTGGTTTTTGACTCAACTGCCAAAATTTTGAATTTAGCGGGCTTCAGTAATATTGATGATTCAGGCATCTAATTAATATAGGTTTCAGTTTACTATTTAAATTCTATAATATATTCTTTTTAATAACATATATAAAATCATAATTATAGAAAAAAATGATATATTCATTAAAATAATACTAGTGCTAGGAATTAATTTAATTATTTTCTAAAATGGTTGAAGAATAAAATACCGTTATAGTTTATAGAAATATTAGAAGTTAAAATGTAATATAATAAATAATATGGGGAAATAAAAATTTAAACTTCCAATGATACCAACCAAATCAATCCAATTATGTAACAAAACAAAAAAGAAATCATCCAATTCTTCGTCGGGATTTGAATTATTTAATCTTTTTCCAGAAAAAAATTACACCAAATCAGTCTAATTAATTTAATCGGCTTTGGAATTTGTTTTATGAATACAAAATTTTTATTATCAATATATTTTTATAACAGAATTTTTTATATTAATATTTTTTCACATATATTCTTGATGTATTTGAATGAAAAATCGTTTATCTTGTCCTAAACCTAAATCAAATTAACCTGTAAACATCCTACAAACATGTAAAACTTAAAAAGTTTGAAAGGAAAGATCCTAAATGAAAAATAATCCACGGTTGACGAGTGTGAGCATTTTTTGTAAGCACGAGATAAATAATCAAAAGTCACAAAGATATCAAATTCCTTCAATAAATTTAAGACATTTAGAAACTTTTTAAATTTTACTTGTATAGTGTAACTTTAATGCTTTATAATTTATACATATTTAAAAAAATTATTTTTTAAAAATTATAAATCGTAAAATTATAACCTGAGAAAAGTAATTAATGTTAACTTTATAAAATAGTTATTTTTACATAAAATTTAAGTAAAGCTTTATTAGTTATAAATTTAAAGTTAATATATTTATATATATATTATTAATTTAACGGTTGAATTTATGAAATTTAACTATGTATAAAAATTATTAAATGAAATTATTTTTGGAAGTTTAGAGTTATTTTGTTTAATAATTTTTATAAAAAATTAAATTTTATCAATTTAACTGTTAAATTAATAAATTATACTACATAAATTATCTTTACAAAATTTTATAAAATAAATTAAAATTAACAGATAATATATCTTTTATAATATTCATTAATTTAAATTTATTTAATAAAATATTGATTTTTAAAAATTTTATAAAAATAATCTATATAATATACTTTATTAATCTAATGATTATATTAATAAAATTTAATTTTTTATGAGTTATTAAGTAGAGCAAGTTTAAACAAAATTATTTTTAAAATAATTTGATTTCTTTATATATATATATATATATATATATATATATTCAATAATATCAGTATTATATATATATATATATATTCAATAATATCAGTATTATAGTTAAATTAAAATTAATATTTTACTTAAATTTTTTTTATAAAATATATAATTTATCAATTTAATTGTAGAATAATATAATAATATAATAATATATGAATACTAAGTTTGAAATAATTTAGATATTATTGATATATTATTTAATAATTTAGTATTCACTTATACTTTTATAACAAATAAATTATATATGTTTTATTAAAATAAAATTATGCTATAAAATATATAATGATTTTTATTTTATATAAAATTTTATAAATATAATGTTTAAAGAAATTAAATTAACGTTTTAATTGATAAATGCTATATTTATAAAAAATAAATTTAAATAATATAAGTAGTTAAATTTAATATTTAATATTAATAAATTATATATATATATAAAGAAAAGATGTAGTTAAGATGATGTTACTTTAAGAATAATTTTAAAATAAAATTACTTTATTTATAATTTTATTAAATGTTAAATATTATTAATTTAATTATTGAATTAATAAATTTTATTATTAAAATTATGTTTATAAAATTTTATAAATTTTAAAAAGTTAATAATTTATTATGTAACTTTATTTTAATGAATAATATACATATTTTAATATTTGTTTAAATAAAATTAATTAAATTTTTGAAATTTTTAAAAAAATTTATAATTTAAATAATAAAATTTATTAATTTAATAGTTATATTAATAAACTTTAATCGTTTAAAAAAATTATGAAAAAATAATTTTATATTAAAATTATTTTAAAATAACTTAATATATATATATAGATATAGATATAAATTATTTTTATTTTTATTTTTAAATTATAAAAATTAAATATTTTATTCTTTTAAATATAAAATATTTTATTAAATTTTGACTTTACAAAATATATAATTATCACTTTAACTTTTAGTATAAAATGAGAGTAAAAAATAAAAAAATAATTTTTTATGTTAATTAAAGTCTAATATATAATTTTTAAAAATTTTAAAATTAAATGTTATATTTTTAAGAGGGGAATATAATTCAAAGTGACAGTGTTAAGTTAACACTTAACATAAAGAGTGTCACTTATGAAAGTGGATATTTTACCCTTGAAGTTACATGTATTATTTAGTGTAATAAATCATAGTCATTGGAAAAAGATATAAAAAATTTTGTAATTATTCAAATATTTTATTATAAAATATTAACTTAAAATTAAAATCGTTTAATAAAATCCAACAGTTATAATTAATATAATTAATAAAACTGAATACAATGGTAAATTTTAACAACTGCAGACGATTCACATGATAGAATTTAGATTGAATCGTGGGCGCTGCTCCGAAGTTTATATGTATAAATAACAATAAAAGTTTACTTTATTCATGTTTCAAAAAATAATATTAACTAGTTGAATATGCTTATAACTCCTGTTTATTATTCTCCATTCTATTTTAAATTTAACCCAAAAACACTGAGATAAAATTCTATAATTTATACCGTTTACGGAAAAAAATAATCTAAAATCGTAGAAAAGTGATTGAAAGAAAAGAAGTGAAATTGCACCAGCTAAAAAGTGTGGTTGTTTTCGCTGCGACCTGCGAGCAGAAATCTCATGCAATATTACCCAATGAAAAATGAATTTTCCCATCCTTCAAGGGTATGTATACATTTCAGAGGAACTGAAGAAAAAGTGAAAACGTAATGATAAAAATATGGAATAATAATAATGAAAAATGTGCAATGTGGGCATAAAAATTGAAGCATAAACAATAATTATTTCTGTCTGAATTGGTTAAATCATCAGTCTTTATCCACACAAAACTCTCTTCTTAACACACATTTCAGTTTATGCTGCTGAGTCAATGACTATAAGAATAATTTCATTTTCTCCCAAGTAAAAATTTGGTAGATGTTATTATTAATATAAATTTTATCTAATAAAAATTAAATTATTAATATATATTTTAAAAATATATACTAATATTTAATATATTGACAGTGTATATTAATAAAAAATATTTATTAGTGTAAAATATTTTACTGTCAATATAAATTAATTAATTTTAATACAATATTAAAATCTTAATAAATATTTTTTAATGAAAAAAATTTTGAGTTAAATTGAGGTAAGTGAATTTATTTGCCGATTGAAATTTTACAAGCCTAACCCAGTCTATTGCAATCAGTGGATCAACGACTTAGTTTATGAAGTTATTTTTCTTTCTTCAAAAAAAAAAATACTCTTTAACAAATTATTTCAAAATTACATCAATAAACCTATCAAGAAACATGGTTGTGGAAGATGTACATAACTTAGGAAAGCCTTTTATGGCATAATGGGCTTAAAAACATGCTTCTTAAGATCTAATAAAAAACATTTTCATAATTAGGATAATGAATACAAACTAGAGTAGTTAACTTTCCAATGCACAAGCTCAGGAAAATAAGTGTAAATGAAAAATCATTCATAACCAAACCCTTTGCTCCAGCTGCAAAACTAAAGTGAGTTCGCAATAGCAGAAAAATGCAACAAAGCCACTTTAATTGATACATAAGAACACAACATTCCTTGAATTGTCACAGTTGCTTTTGAAGCTTAAAGCTTCACAACTCCAATAGCATGATTCAAATCAAGAATTAAGCCACTCATTTGCTTTTGATTAGTCACTACTCATGCAAATATCATTCCATGGTCTTAACATTTTCGTCAACGTATCAAAATATCTATCACGAATTAGATTTTATTTTTAAATGCAAAGTTTGCTAAACTAGATAGACCAAATTTAAAATTTTGTATTTATCACAGCTTCAAAACCACCAATATAATAACAACAAATTAGTGTCATGTATCTTATAATTAGTACAAAACTCAGGAAGGTAAATAACATACATTACAAACTCTTTTAAACTAGATAACTCTCTTTAATTTAATTTGAGTGGAGTGAAAATATTATTTGACTCTAAAGTGCAGTTTATATTAAATTATTATGATTAGTCTAATGGTAAATAATTAAAATAATTTATATAAAAGATCACACCTGAGTTTAAATCTCATTATTTTTATTGTTGTAAACAAATTAACTTGTATTTATATATGGAATCATATAAATTAACAATAAAATAATATGGAATTTGAAGTAAAATAATTAGCTTTCTCTAGAAAATCAAAAGTCAACATCCAACGTAATCTTTCATTATGTAAATAGTTTTTCAATTATATTTTCTACATTATCGGCGATGCAAATCATTTGGTTTTTTCAGAACTTGATCCAACTCACTTCTCATGGGTTCATTCAAACAGAATCCACTGCAACCATAAAATAAATAATTATTTAAAAAATAAAAATCCAAAGCAAAACTAAAGAATCTGAAACACAATTAATTTTTCATTTTTTACTGCAAGTAATCGAGAATGTATCGTGAAGGTGAGATAAGACACTAAAAAAATCATGCACTATCGGTTTGATATTGAATCAATATATGTTATATAATCTTTGTCTGACAAAATTTATATCTTAAATTATTATTGTAAACATTATAATTTATTCTAATAATATATCATATTAACAAATAATTTTATTAATGTAGAGACTTGGTATATATTATAAAAACACCAAACGTTAATATAATGTATTATGTTGTTGATATAAAATTATAACATCTGTATTGATAAATTTTATTTTTATTAAATAAATATTATACTAATAAAAACAATTAAAACATAATATTTTTATCTATTAATATATTACAATTTTTTTCATAGTAGTAATTAATAAGAAATGATGTTGAAAATTTTTCGGTAATATAATGATTCAATGGTGATGAGACAGATATTAGAATAATTTTATTTAAAGGTTCAGATTTTTCACGTTATATTTCAAGAAGTCGGGTTTAATAATGGGTATTAACTAACTGTTATATATTTTACATCATTACGCTTTAATCAATAAATTTTAATAAATAATTATTATTTTTTACACCATGGAAGCCAATTTTTGGCGATCTCTAGACAAAGAATAAAGATTGTATAAATTTTTATATAAAATATAATGATTAGTAATGTACGTTAACTTGATGACAAAAGGAAAATTAATGTTTATAGGTCAATAACAGTGCCCAATGTCTCCTTTAATTTTTTGAAAGTATTTTTAAGATGTGTGTATACTAAAAATAAAATAAATAATTATATATAATATTAAAAATGCTGTTAATTAATATTAGTTCTGTGAAAAGAAATAAAAAAATCAAAAGAAATTTTGAAGAAAATTATTAAAAAATTATAGTAAATTAATGTTTTAAAAAAAAATTTAACTGAGTTTAATAATCTCATATAATTCATGTAATCATATAATTTGATAAAACTTTTGTTTTTGTATTAAATACAGTGTTACTTATTTAAAATGTAAATAATAGAATTGAAGGGAAGAAAAAGGCACTTTTTAACTTGCCAGTTTTCAACATCTTTTTCTGCTTCTTTATATACTTTATTTGCTGTTTGGAGGTTGGAAACCACTTCATTATGGTTATATGAAGCTAATTTCCCATCATTTTGGTGCCCTACCATTTTTTCATTCTTTTCTTTCAGATTCCACATCCACTTCAGTCCGTTGGATATGTTACTTTCATGGACAGATCCTTCTCTTTCAAGTTAATATCTATGGCACAAAGGGATTGAGTGGACGTTTAAGCAAATCCAATTCGTAAACTAATATATTTATTAATCAAAGAAAAATGGCCAGGAATCTGATAATGGGAAAATGCTCTGATGACAAAATAAAAATGGGAAAATATGTATGTGTAAAAGATAGATATGATTGATTACATACAGTGTCAAATTTTATACATTCAAACAGCGAAAAGGCTTATAACAACATACTGTTTATAGAAATAAAAAGAAAATTGTTGCCAACAAGATGAGTATATATAGAAAAGGATGAAAAGTATGTAAAAAAAAATTGTATATTAAAAAATATGATGTAGAAAATACAGATGGTCTAAACTTAAAAAATAATAACAACTACAGAAGTAAATTAGTTTACGTGAAATTAATTTTGGTCCTTGCTTATGAGTTATGATTTACTTTAGGAAAATATTAATTAATTTTCTAGGAGCACGGGTTAAGGAAATGATAGAATGAAATTTTTAATCAAAAACAAAAAATATAGTTAATATATTTTTATAATATTTAATGCATCATAATAAATTTTTAATAAAAATATTATGTTTGATTTTTTAATCAATATTTTTAAAACATTAATTAACAAGATCCTTTACTTTAAGTTTAAATATACTTTTTTCATGTTTATTTTAATTTTGGTTGTTATATGTTTTAAAAATTTTATTCTTTTAATTTCACAAATTTTGATTCTGCTTTTTTCTGATTTTACTTTTTATATATTTTAATTCTTATACTTTTTGCAGATTTTAATTTTTCTAGAGTTTAATTCTTATAATTTTATTTTGGTTAAATTTTAATCTATAATATACCAAACATTAAACTTAATAATTTGTCTTTAAATAAAAAAATATTTTAATATATTGTCAATAGTAAAATTTAAAATTTAAATCCTTAAAATTTTAAAAGTTTAGTTTTGATATATTATCAATATAAAAAATTTATATTGTTAATAATTATGATAAATATAATTTTTAATTAATTATTATAAAAATCAAGTTTTAAATAATATATTAATTTATAATTAGATAATAGTACACACTATTAAACATTTCAATTAAATTCAAATTTTAATAATAAAAAATTAAACTTTTAAAACATTGAGACAAAAATTAAAATTAATTTCAATTATAGGTACTAAATATATATATATATATTATATATATATATATATATATATATATATATATATATATATATAGATCTTCAAGTTTTAACAATGTTATTTTTCAAATCATGTAATTTGTTTCCGGATGATACTGTACAGACATTATCTACTCAAATCTTTTAATTACAAGTCCTCATTGAAAAATATTATTTTTTACTGACATTTTAATATTATATTACCTCTTATTAATATAATGTTTATTAACAAAAATTATATTATTAAATATAAATATTATAAGTTGATATTAACACTAAAATATATTATATATTAGTAAAACATATTATTTGAAGGTTTATACTATAATTTTGTTTTTATTAGTCAAAATTCGTAAAATATTATTATAATATTTAATAATTTTTATATGTTATAATACATGGATTTACTTTTTATAATATCTCATGCAAATGATTGAATAATATTGTAATCCTACTATAATGTACTATAATCCGGTTTCTTTTTGTAAAGATCTAGTACAAGTTTACCGTAAAGTTTATGAGATGTACTTTATTTTTTGTTTCCAACTAGCTATAACAGGTGATGAGTTTATGTGCTTGTTTGTTTTATAATCATTAGCATTTATGATCTTATTATAAAATTTGTTAAATAAACGATTTATTTGAACCATAAAATAAACACAACCTATGCCATCAAGTGTAAGGCAAACCAACTATCGACCAAGATGAGTGCAAGTAATCACATTTTGTTGTTGGCCATGCATGCCAGCCATACTTTAAATATAAAGTAAACATATTTTGTAATTAATAATAGAGGTTGTTGAATCGACCAAAGCATAAATACATTGACATATTAGCTAACACTTCCTTTACATACGTCATTGGCGCTGGTAAACTTATATGTTCAACCACTAATTAATTGATTTAAGTTGTTACTTTTAGGGGTGGGCATCACGGGTGAAAAATTATTTACATTTGAAAATTGATTTCAATAGTAATATTATTTGATTATGTTATTTATCGAATTAATCAGATGTATGTATAATTAATTTTTTTATGGTTAACAACAATTTAAGGTAGAGAAATTAATACGATTTATGATCATGCCCAAGAATATAAATGAAATTTGAAAATTAGAAGGATAAAATATTTGTTGTAAATTTTGTTGAATTTAGTAGTCAATCAAAAATAGAAAAAAAGGATTTCAATCATGGAAATGGTTGATAATAGTCATGAAATTCGACTAAAGAGAACAAATCACCTTCTAGTTATGAATTTTTTTTTAAAATTTACATCTAACCAATTAATTTTTATTTAATTGTTCATCTCTATCTATCACAATTCGATCTCTACTCCCTCTCATCCAACCAATTTTCAATTCACGATGGATCCATCCATAATTACTTTGCAAGTATCAAGCTGAGCCTTTTTAATGTATATCAAGATTTTTTAGTTAATACAACTTAAAATTAATTTTAAAAAAATTATTAAAATGGATTTTATTTGCAAACAAAATTTATATATAATATTAGTATTTAAATTCTTTTTAAATATTATCTCTATTTTACATGCGTAAAAAATGGATATTATTCGGGCATGGTTAAGATTTTGTTGTGATCTATTATTATATAGAAACTAGAAAATTTTAAAAATAAAAATTTCATCCATTATTTTTTTAATCTAATTAACTAATTTTATGTCTTTTGAATTTTGATGGACCCACAAAATACCAACCATTAAAGATTAATTAGGATGTCTCATCTCATTAAAATTACACGTTGTTTTTATTTCCTCTCATTCAAGTTACTTGTCCTTTTATATGTTTTCATTTTAACAAAAAGAAACATTGCAAATGATGATATTATTCTCTCTTTATTATTAATTATTTTACTGGGATGTCATCTCTTGATTGAAAACAGTAACTGGGACAGAAAACATGTACACTTTGTTTCTGTTTAGACCATATACCAATTTATATTGACAGAGTTTAGTTAAAATAAAAGTAGATAAAACCACGATACCTCAGAAGAATCCTCCCCAAGACTTCAGAATCTAATATTAGTCGTGCAGTCAACATAGCACTCCATTTTTTAATTCCATTTTTTAAGGCATGAGAAAGCAATTTAGTTCATGAACTTAGATGGATCCAATATTGATTATAAGAAGAATGAGACGTATATTGATGAGTTGATCCATACATCATGTATTGTTGTAAATGTAATTTAATTATATTTTATTACAAAGAGAACCTCACCGACAAAAGGATCTAAGCTGGCTTTGTCAATTTTAAATTTTGATTGGAACATTACAACACGCAATAAATTAACACTTACAAGTGTCTTCTACCGGTTGACACTTGAAAGAATCTTAGATTGATGATAAAGAACCAAGTAAGAAGCTCTAACTACTGCAAGCAAACAACTCATCAGATCAAATCAAAAACCAAAGATAGAGAAAAAAAATAGTCAAGATTTTATATTAATTACACTTGAGAAAAGATTTATAATATACTGAAAAAATCGGTGATTGGGAAAGTTTACTTTTCCCACTAGTACAATTCATCAATAGACAATTATGCAATTTGAGTATATCCCACATACATATATATTAGAGTGAATGAGAAGGTTTTGTTTTAAAAGGAATTAGTCAGTTACAAAATGAGTAGCTATGCAATTCACAAGAACTAGGCCTCCATCTATATAAGATCACGATATGACCTTTTTTCTTTTTATGTCACAATCTTTTTAGTTATCTTTCACCTACATTTTAAAGTTTGTCTATTTTCTCTCATAATCACATACCCCTTATCCTAGATAACCTTTCACTTCTTATAACATATATTAAGTTGTAATGTTGTTTTCGTTAGTACATCTTAATCAATAGCTCTTTAAAGAGCGCATGAAAATTTTAGTAGAGACGTATACCTGCCGCAAGTTCTTTGCTTATAGACGTATTATGTTATCACAATGCCATCAAATTTTAATCACATTAAATTTCTTAAAAAAAAAGAAAAGAAATTGTGGTAGCAATCCCCAAGAATTTGCAAAGAAAGAAAGATCCATGCTCCAATACGTTACATTGGTTGGCTCAAATTGTTGAGCAAGTAAAGTTTGTGATGTCAGGGGGGAGGATAAGAGATTATTGTATGATGGATGAATCATGAATAATTTTATTATTTTTCACTTTGGATACAAGTCATATTCCAATCAGGGTGGTCTTTTAGGCAACCCTGTTTTTTTCTATATAAATTTTTCTATAAGAATCTACTAAACTCCATAATTCAATCATGAATAAAAATTCCTATATCAAATAAGATTGTAAAGTATCTCATTCCAAGTATCAGGAACACCAGGAAGGCACCAATGACTACAGTCTATTCCAGATGATCCAGCAAGCCCATAAATAGAAGGGTGTCCATCTTTTCGCAGCAGGGAAAGGGTTGTGATGTCAAGAAGTGTCACTGGTTTCTTGATTGTGCTTAATACACCCTTTAACACCGCCACAGCTGGTGGCAATCCTCCGGGATATGTTGATCCTGGGACCGGAGTCTTTTGTCCGGTACAGCTCTTTGCACTTGGTTCATTCCATAGGCTTCCACTGAAATCAGTTTCAAATAGATAACATTGTCATGCCTCAACAAATTTTGTAGTGCAGTCATTTGAAAAGTTTTAGATTGGATCTGATAGTTTAAGAACTTAATACTAGTAATCATCCAAATGCATTAGAGTGTTTTGATTTTCCTTAGGAAAGTTCAAACATTATATGGGTAAGAGATTGCCAAGATTTTAACTAAATCCAAATTGTTATGAACAAATTAAATTGACATTTATTAAGATTCACCGAAAAAATATTTGATATTCATTCATTTTTACATTACTTTAACTTTTTTATGTATATAACATTAAAAGAAATTAAAAGAGAATTGTATAATTGAAAAGGGTATATGAGATTATTTCTTTGTATAAATTAAAAGAAATTTTTGTAGAGTCAAAAAATCAAAAAAATGTCGGGTGCTTTTTCAACGAATTTCAAGGAAAGTGAGAATGTCAATATAATTTTCCGCATTATTAACTATGTGCTTTGAAGAAAAACATACTTGTATTTTTGGCCCTGTGCATATGGGATCACTAATTTTCTTTCTACAAATGAGTTTGTTGCTAATTTTGAGATGATAAAATGGATGGATTTATTTTTGCTTACTTGTAGTGAGATGGGGAAATTCCTTGAAAGAAGACCTTCACTTTTGAAGGGTCAACGTTGGCATCAACCCATGCACCCCAAGTTTTAAGTGCTTCTTCAAAAGCCTTCATCCGATCCATGTCTTTCAAAATTTGATTTCCCACTTGGATATAATCCCATCTGAGAAATCAATTCATCGTAACAAAAATTACAATTATTTCAACTTTCAATAGTGAATAAACTTGTAAAAGTTAATCCTTAAATAGTTTATTCTTAAACAAAGTTAAGAAACTTACGGCTGAGTGGGTCCTCTACGGGACCACCAATGCCATGTGTTAAAGATAAGCATATCAACCCCATTCCACAATTTGCTTCCTTCTATTGAATCAAGCTTCAAGACCCTGCCAATTTTCTCTCGGACAACATCAACTAGATACACGTTCCTATCAAGCATCACTTTAACTTCATACTCCTGCAATTTATTTAAAATATATATATGTGACTCATGATTCCTTAAGATAATGATGAAATCAGCTAAGATATTATGAAATACCGAATGAATGAGTAATTATGTAAGCCTTCCAATTTCAAAAGCTCCTATCCAATATAAGAGAGACAGAAAGGGGTTCGACTTAAGAGGCAAAATAGGACACTTTATGATATAAAGAAGTGATATACTTACATACTTATAATAAGTATTTACATTTATATACATCTTAAATTTAACAGTTATAATTTTATTTTTTTAAAATTATAAAAAAATATGATAAAAAAAGTAGATATAAGTATAACATCTTACATGTACGTAGGAAAATCATTCCCCCTATGACTTAACCATTGTAAAAAGGAAGGTAGACATTTCATGAATATGGACAAGGAAAAGGGGACCACTTATATACGACTTAACTATTATACCTTAGGCCACATTGTCCATTCCTTATGGTAGCACTACAAACAATTTCTTACTCCACCACCTCCTTTTTGGATGGAAAAAGATTCTTCTTTTCATATTATTAATTAATATGATATGATTATATTGTATATTTTTATTAAATTTAATTAATAAATTCCAACAACTGATGAATTCTTATTTAGTAATAGTTATATTCTCTTTCCAGCAATATAAAAAGATTTAGAAATTTTATTTTATATGCCGAATAAAATGCATACCTTTTTGGCCTAATATGATAAAGTTCAAAATCTAAATCATACCAAATTAAGATGGGTCAAATAATCCATTTTGACATCTCCAAATCGTATTATTATGTTTGTTAATATCATAAGAAGATTCAAATTCTCCCACCTTAATGCATGAGTCTAACAAAACTATGATGATTAGCAGGACCAATGAAAAGGGTTTTAAGAAAAGAAGAATAAATTAACATTGGATCATAGTATATATGATATAACAAAACCAAAATTTAAATTCATACCGGTAATGTAAATGTAGAAACATCTCCAACTCTAGCAAAAGTATAATTGGAATTGGGCACTTCTGAATGAAGCCAGCAAGTTAAGGACTGCCACTGATTCCTGCTCAGTGAATCTCCCACGAACATGATGCTCTTTCCCCTCATCTTCTCCAGAAAATCTTGCCCATTAAATCTGCAATTAAACATTGGAAATTAAAATAAAATTGAAAATGTCAGAAAAATAAATGAAACAATTCAATACGAATTGTCAACTGTTGTTATAAGTTGTTACTGACTTCACTTTTCAGAAAAATTAATGAAACAACTACACACGAAATGTCAATTATTGTTATAATTTGTCGCTGACATTTCACTTTCCAGTTCAAGCTGTTCTCTCTTTTTCTCGAAAAGCAAAAACTTGTTGTACAAAAGGAAGAGGGACTTGTTGGGAATAAGATGAAATCAGAAAGGTCGAAAAAGGAAAGATATTATATAACAATTAATGTTATTTAATTTCTTTTATTTTAACTTTTTAAATTTATCAATTGTTAAAGAAAGAAAAAAATTATAGACACTATTTCTAGTTAAAAGAACCATTAATGTAAGAAAAAGGGAGGGGATAAAGCATGAAGTTTATTCCCACATTGGATGAACCCGTGAGCGAATGAGGCATGAAACCGACACTACTTTTATTTGCTGCAGTAGTTTTAATATAAAAATGGTAAATAATTTTTTTACATAATAATAAAAATAGTAAGATTTAAATTTACAATTATATAAAAAGTAAGTTATATTAGACATTAAAAGCTAAAAAATATCATTTGATCCTTTTGATTTAAAAGATAAATAATTAATTATTTAAAATATAGTAAAATTATTTATTTATTTTTATAAAAATTAACATAATTAATTTTTTATTTTAAAACATGATAATAATATTTTTTATTTTTTAATATTTATAATATTTAATTTTTCAAAAATTAAATTAACTATTTATTTTATAAAAATTGATAAATGATTATTTTGATAGCTCAATTACAAGAGGCGTAATTTATTTCATTCTTTAACTTCATAAAATTTGTATTTCAATATCTCATTTTATATTTTATATTTTATATTTTTTATAACAAAATCAAAATAAAAATAAAGTATAAAAATTTAAAAATGAAAGAATTTTTAATATTAAAATTAAAATAAATATTTATATAATTAAAAACTAAAATGATTCACATTTATAAATTTTAGAAATTAAAATAAAAATTTACTAATATTTTTAATATATAATAAAAAGTTTTATATAATAATTTTTATCAAAAAATATAATATTTATTATTATTAATATATGAAACATATAATAAAAAAGAGATTGATAAACTATAAAATAGTAATTTTTTATATATAAAAAATATAATTTATCTATCTATATTTTTCATCAAATTTTTTTATAAAGAATAAAATAAATTTAATAAGATATATTTAAATATAAATAAATATATTTATAAGAAGTTTTCTTCACTAAATGAAAAATGTAATGGGATGTTGTATTGTGTGTTTGTAAATAGCAACTGACAACAGCAGCTGAATTGCTTTTATAGGTGCACGTGAAGCTCCGATGCCAACGCAAGCCAAACATTCGCAGCCTATAATTCCCCACCCGCCATTGTCTTTTTGATTTTTTTTATTTTAAATTTCCTTATTATTTTACAGCCTGGATGATGGGATCATACCAAAATAGTCACATCATCTCCTATACTATTTCCCTAACATTCTATCACAAATGTTTTAACTATACATAATTTGTAAAAATAATAAAATGCTATTAACTTTTTACAAAAGTAATAGTTTAAATAATTATTTCTATATTCTCTTTTAAAGTAAATTATTAATTTTTATTACCATTGATATTTAAAATAAACTGAAAAAATATAAGTATCACTTAAATTTAAAACATAAAACAATCTTGTCTTTAAATATTCTGACTAATTAAAGCACTTTAATGAATATTTATTACTTCATAATTGTTGCTTTTTTAACTAATAATTTAAAACTTATCAAGTGTATTATTAAAATTGAATTATTCCATTTTCTACCTATTAGAGAATAAAAATGGTTTCTAATTTATTTATCTGTTTAAATATTAAATAATTTCTATTATACTTTATATCTATCTAATTATTATCGAATAAAATAAATTATTATACTTAATATTTTAACTGTTAAATAATAAATGAAATGATAATATAAATACATTTTGTAAAAATAATTAAATAATAGTTTTAAAAAACAATAATATTAATTATATTTTTAAATGTACGTCTCGATAAAAATAAATGAAGAAGGTATAATTTAATAACTTCCTTTAAATGCTCATTAAAACAAAATCGGTTACCGAACATAACTTTAAATTTTACGTAAAAACATGACAAATTATTAAATAAACATCGTCTCTTTTGAATCATTAAATATATATAGAAATATTCTTTTGACATAACTCACATCATCGTTAAATGCCTTTAAACTTATTTATTTTAAGATAACATCTTTTATGACTCTTTGATAATTCATATATATGAAAGTTGTCATTTTATTAAAAAAATATATTGTTAATTTTTAACTTCAAAATAAATAAACTGACATGAAAACTATAGTATTCAAAATTTATTTAATATTTTTATTATCATATTATATTATCCATTATATTTTTATTTTTGAAGTATATACATAAAAATATCTACTAAATATTATTAAAAATGATAACTAGTATATTAAAATCGTTGATTAAAAATAAAAAATAAAAAATTTAGTTAAAAATATTACTGACATATTTTTATGTAATTTTTACATATTTTAATAAAAATTATTTTTAACTTTCTAATCAACATGTCTAAAGTACTGAAAGATCTCTGGCACAAGTGAACAAGGCAAGCACATTGCTATTTTATTTGAAAAGAAATATTATTTTAAAGTTTATGACAGAAAGGGAGCGATTAACTAACAGGGAAAGGAGGAGAAAGTAAAGATAAGAAGAGGGTACCAACCTGAGCAGATTGCAGGCAAGTGGCTGCCATCTATAGTGGGTATAGATCAGATCAGGGCGTCCATTCCCTTCGCACCTGAACTCGCGCTCGATGAACGGACACGTGGCGGGTTGATATGGCGGGTACGAATTATCCACGACCCATGTTCCCGTGAACAGATCGCACTGCTTCGAACTCCAACTTTCTCCATTCACTTTCAACACCAACCCAAGAAGGAAGAACAAGAAGAAGAAATAGAAACCACATTCAACACTCTTCCCCATTTCGTAATCTCTCTCTCTCTCTCTCTCCAACAAGGGAGAACAAAGAAGAGTACGAGGAGAGAGAGACTTAGTAAGGTATTGCGGAAAGGACTATGGTGGAGCTTCTCTTTGTCTCTCTCTCTTATGATTCGTTGTGTTCTGCGCACTCTCTCTCGGCATTTATACAAGTGCGGCTGCATGTGTTTATGCATACAGGGTACACACTGTATCAAGAGAGCGAGAGAGAGAGTATCTTTTATTTTTTTTATTTTTTAGTTCTTAAATTGGGGTTGGGGTTTAGATAACCACCAAATCACAGCCATGAATGGAATTACGGAAACTTGCGGGCTTCTACTTCCGCAGCTCAAACTTTATTTTCAGGATGCGTTAGTTAATTTCATTGTCGGGAGTGAAAAAGGGATTAATTAGAATAAAAAAAAATTGGGCGATAATTGCCACCTCTGGAAGGGACTATTAAACGGGGATTACGTGTGTTAGGACGGGAGATTCAAATTTAGATTTAAATGAATTCAATTTTGTAAAATTAAATTTATTTAAAGATGGATTTATGATAAAATGATTTATTTTAATTTCTATTTTTTCAAAGTAAAATACAATAAAATTTAATACGATTTTTTAACTTAATTCAAAAATTATAATTTACCATATAGGGTGAACATAGATTTAATATATATATATATATATATATATATATATATATAAAGAAGAGTTAATCTTTACTAATAATAACAAGAATGTATCAATTATATTGTATGAGAACAAAATAAAGAGATAATATATTATTTAATCACATGATTGAATTGTTAGAGTTGATATAGTTTAATTAAAAAACTTGGATTCAAATTTTATAGGAGTAATAAGCAGACGTGTCACGGACCTATTTTTAAGAAACGAACATTAATCGATTATAGGAGATCCGTGGTGATTCTGGTCCGAGAAAAATATGGGTGAATTGAGTTGGGGTTTATCAATTTAACAACAGATCAGGTGAGTTGGAGGGATTTGGGCCATTCATGAACCATTTCCATTGGATATTGTCCAATTTTGGGAGAAAGAATAAAAACGAGAATGTTAGAGTGAAAGTTGTAAGAGGAAAAAGGAGAGGAGAGCAGTAATTGAATGGAGAGCGTGTGACAAAGAGAGACGGTTTTATGACCCTCTTTCTTTGAATACTTGGTTGGAATTGGATTTCGATAAAAACGCATTTGGTAAGCTCGAAATATTAAGGCGATTGTTTAATCTGAATGACCCGGTTACCTGTTCTACACATGGCACTGGGGCAGGTTGGATGTGAGTTTTATGTTTTCCGTTTTCATTTCTATTCCTATTGTTGGAAAGTGCATGCTGGAGTTAGAAAATTAACCTTCTTTCATCTTCTCAAGCAAGACTGGAAACCTGCTCCACACTCGTTCCTTTTTTTAAGCGTTTAAATGCAAATTATTGTTATGCCAAGCCAAAATTGGTAGTGCAATCATTTCTATATTTTTAAATTAAATTAATATTTCATATTTTAATATAGCACAGAAAATAATGAAGTTAAATTGAATTGGATTCAGTTTAATTTGATTTAATAAAAATTTATTTAATTTAAAATTAATATAATTTATAAACATTTTTAGAATTAAATAAAATTTATAAAAAATTAAAATAAATATTTTTATTATTGATGAATATGTTAAATGTATCTTAATATTTCATAGATTGAAATATATGATAACACTTTTATTCAAGATTTTTTCCCTATGCGTCATCTTTTATGATACAATAGTCTTTTTTGAATTATTCATGAATGTAAGTAGTAAATATTCATATCCTTTTATCCATTGAAAAACAGTATTATATATAAAAGATTTTGGTGTAAGTACTTAAAAATTAAATTTTGTTCAGAAATTAAATTCATAACAATACAAAATTAAGTCATAATAATTTTTCGATGGTCAAAACTTAAAAACATAATAAACTATTAATGGGTAATTAAATAATTAATTAATAATTTAAATTTAAAATAATTAGTAATAAATTTTAAATATCTTTAAATTATTAATGATAATTATTTAAATTAATTTGATATTTATATTAAATTAACAATATTAATTATTATATTTAAGATTTTTTTGAAATATTTAATTTTTACAACAAAATATATTTATTAATAATAATAAATATTATATTATACTAATAAAAATTAATTAAATAAATTTCTTAAATTAAAAAATAATTATTAAAATTATATCACATAAATTAATCTGATATTTAAAATTTAAAATAAGATTGATTAATATTAAAATAATTTTAACTTTATTTTATCTAAATAATAAATATATTTTTAAACTTTTTATAATATATCAATTAAAATTAAATTAGTATTTAAAAAGTAAAAGCTTTCAGCCGATTCATGTATTTCATCACATTATTTCCCCCTTGGACATGATCCCATCTGAAAAACCAATTCATCACAAACTTGTTTAATAAAAAATTTTCCACCTTCTATAGTTTATAAACGTGTAAAAGATTGGAGATATTTTATTAAAAAAATTTATTTATTTAAACTTGATTAATTAGATGCACAAAATAATTTAATATTAAACAAAGTTAAGAAACTTATGGTTGAGGGGGTCCTCTACGGTTCCACCGGTGCCATGTGTTAAAGATAAGCATATTAATCCCTTTCCACACCGTGCTTCCTTGATCTATTAAACCAATATTCAAGACCCTGCCAATATCCTCTTGGACAATATAAACTAGCAAAATTTTCCAATTAACCATCACTTTAACGTTATATTCCTGCAAATTATAAAAAAGTTATATAATGAGGATTCCCATGATGAAATCAATTAATGCAATGAAAAGCAAGGTTCAAACCAGAAAATATACAATAACAAAATACTGAGTGCATAAGTAATTTTGACATGCATGATAATAAAAGGACGTTCGTTTGGAAGAAAAATTTTAGAATATAAAAAGTTGAAGTTAACAATAAGATATGATTAAAAAAAATTGTGAATTATAATTTTAAAAAGGTTAAATATAACTTAAAAAAATTAATTTTAAAACTATTTAATTTTTTATATTTTATATAAAAATGATTTAATTAAAAATTACAATATTTTTTAAAAAATTATTTAAATACTAATAATTTAAAATTTTAGAATTATGCTATCCAAATAAAAGAAAAAAGAGTGATCATTTCTGAATATTTAAGCCTTCCAGTTTTGAAAGCTTCTATCCAAGATAAGAGAAATAGAGAAGGGCTGGACTTACATGTGGCAAGAGGGGACACATTATGACTTAATAACCATTGCAAAAGTGGAAACCAATACGGAAAGAAAGTAGTCATTTGCACAAGTGCCATGAATATGGACAAGTAAAAGGGACCAGTTATGAATTAACCATATTGTAGCTTACCCCACATTGTCCATTCCTTATGGTAACATATATTCAACAATTTCTTACACCAACATCTCCTCTTTTGGAGGGAAAAATATTCCTCTTCCCCCACTTTAATGTATAAGTTAAAGACAAAAGTATTGGTGGTGAAGGTCCCATTAAAAAGGTTTACAGAAAATAAGTAATTAACATTATATCATATCATCTAGATATAACATGATCAAAATTTAAATTCATACCTTATATGTAAATATATTGACATCTTTATTAACTCAACTAATCATATATAGTATAATTGGAATTGGGCAGTGCTGAATGAAGCAAGCAAGTGAGCGACTGCCACATATTCCTGCTGATTAAATCTCCCAAAATTTCAGAAAAATAAATTGTCAACTGTTTTTATAATTATAACTTGTTATTGATTTCACTTAAAAAATAATAATGATCATTTGTTTTGAAAAAAATATTTTTTCTCTTTTTTTATTATAAAAAAATTATTTTCTTTATTATTTTCAAAAATATTTATAAAAACAGTAAAAACAACGCTTATCGAGAGTAATTGCTGTACTTTTATAAATAGCAAGACGTTCAAAGTAGTGACGGTACTTCTATGATTGGTTATTTGTATTTAATCTTTCCCTCCAATTTATAAGTTCCTTGAATTGTTTTTATTGTTTTCAAATTATTTATTATATTGGAATATCAAAACGGTATTAATTATTTATGTTCTAATAATATCTTTATTTATTATGAATAATAATTGTTGGTTTTACATAAGGTATTTAAAAACTTACATTATCAAGTAATTTTATTAATGTTGTAAAAATTAACATCATAAAATATAACTAATTAAATTTATTAAGATAAATTTAATGATGAAAAATTAATTATTAAAATAGTTTACATAAATATTTTATATTTAAAATTTATTACTTTTTACATATAAAAAATAATTAATTGATGAAATAATTAAAATTAAACATTTCAATATATAAAATTTGCTAAAAAAAAATCTCATTCATTTTAAGGATCTCAAATGCATGTTGGGAGGAATAAGAAAATTAGATAGATACACCTAAAAATTACTTATTATTTTTATTAAAGCCTATAAAATAAAATAGACCTAAAAAAATTAAAACTCTATTTTATTATATTTAATCTTATCTATACAACTTAAATTTAATAATATTTCATTTTTATTTTTAATTATATAAAATTATAATCTTAATATATTATCCTATTGTATATATTTTTATATTTTGAATATTCATAGCTTATAAATATTTTAATGATAACATTTAATTAATATTAATTTAATTATAATTAAATTATTAAAATATTGAATATTAAATTAATATTTTAACTTATCCTATAAAATTGGGTTTAGCCTTCTAATTCAGAACCAAAATACAAAAATTTAAAATTATTCATGCTGAAAAGATTATGCAAGAATGAGAAATGATATATCCATATCCTTACAATAATTTATACCTATGTATGTTTCATTATCAATGTTTATAAATTTTATTTTATTTTTTAAATATAAAAAATCCAATGACCGTAAAAAATAATAATAATAAATTGAACATGTAATGTGATACCTGTATTTACGACTATCATTTCCGATGTAAGAATGTTCTGCGCACTGTCTCTGGTATTGTATGAAAGTGTGGCTTACATGTGTTTATGTATACAGGGAAGGGACACATTATGGAAGGTGAGAATTATTTTATTTTTTTCACGTTCTTCACGGGATTTCCATGACTACCAATTGACGAAGGCATTAACTTTAATTTTTTAAATAAGTATAATTTGGAATTTTGTCTATTTAATATAAATACTTTTAAATAAATTTTATAGTATTTAAAAAATTTATTATCTAAATATGTAAAATTAAATAATTTAAATTATTAGATAAAAAAAATTACAGAAATTTGCAGATTCTACTTAATTTTTATAGAAATGAGCTATCATATCTAATGTTTAATCTCTATATAAATGTTGCATACACCAATCTTCAAAGATCAGATAAAATTTTAAAAAAAGAAAAATAAATTTAAAAATAACACTGATAATGATGTAATAATAAAATTAATAATTTATTAAATATTGATTAAATAATTTTACAAAATTTATCATAATTTTATAAGTGCAGATAACAATAGAAAGAATGATATTTTCCTATAAAATAGAGAGGATAAAGGAAGAAGAAATATAAATAATATTATTTAGACACTTTAAATATTTTTAAAATCATGTAAAATTAATTTTAAAAAATTTTAAAATTACTAGTAGAGTCATACATTTTATTTATGATGAAGCTAGAGGATGAAGAAAAATAAAATGAGGTTATTTTGGCACTTCAAACATTTTTTAAATAATAAACAATATCATTTTGAAATTAAACAACATTTTAATTATTATTTAACATGTTAATTGTTCATTAACAAAAATTAAATCTAAAAAATTATTTGTATGACAATGATAAAAATTGATAATTAAGAAAAAAATTTAAATTAAAAAAATTTATAGAAATTAAATAAATAAAAGATAAATTTTTATCAAACTCTTATTTTTATCTTATATCATTCTTTTTTATTTTACTCTCACGTAAATAAAGATTTAGAGTAAGGTATTAGAATTAAGAAAATTTTTCATTCTATTTAAATTTTTAATTTTTAAAACATTTTTATAATATAAATTTCAAAAACTGAATTCAAAATTAAAGTAAGAGAAAATAAATGATGGAAAGTAATACATAAAAAAAGAAAGTTAAAATAGAAAACAAAAACAACTTAATGTTTTGTTGATTTCTTGGTTTAAAAAATTGAAATATAGATTATTTTTAAAATAATGTTTATAAATTTTATTTATGTAACAAGTTTTTATTTTTAGAATTTTAAAAAATAATTTAGAATTTTATTTATGTAACAAGTTTTTATTTATGTTTAAAAACTATTTTAAAAACAAAATAAAAATTAAAAAAGATGACTTCACCATTAAAAATAATCCCCTTGCTTCTTCATCTCGAAGAGAATTATTTCTTGCAAAAGATATTATCTAAACTAAAAATAGATTTAGTATTTTTATCTAATAATAAGTAATTATTAAAATTTCATTAATTTCTATTTAATACTCGTTAGTAGGAAGAAAAATTTTGTCCAAAATTAAATAATCTGAAACATATAAACGTTAATAGTGTATAGTTCTGTGTGCGCACGTAGGTTTTTGTGTCTATATGTGTATGTCATGTGAATTTATAGCAATAAATTAAACCATCTCACATAAATGATATCTGTAACTTATATAAATAAAATATTATATAAAATTAATTATTGAATGTATTTTATTTATTGACAATTTGTTCTTATAAACTAAGAAAAACTATTGAAGTAATATTTGTTTTGGTTATTGTATTGGAGCAGTGTCTATTCACTTGATTCCTAAATTATACATATGTATATGAATCACTGTTAATTAAAAGGTGTTTACGTGTCAAAAACTAATCATATAATATAAATTAAAAATTGTAAGGACAAATTATTTTAATATAAATATCTCCACTATACTTATTGATTTAATATAATATAAACATAAAGATAAAAAAACTATAATTCTCTCACTTCACCAAAATACCAATTACAAATGGGTGAATTGATTGTTTCGTATTTAAAAAACTGATATCCCACTCAAAAGGTGTGAGATACCATAAAAACATATATATGATTTTATAAATTACTTGCAAAAATTATAAATATCAATCAACACATTACCAAATTTATAAAAATATTATTTCAATTTTAAAAATTTCAAAATAAAATTGATTTTAACTCTTAATTTATGATTTTATAAATTAAAATAAGCATAGTTATTAATGTTAGATATTAAAATATTTTTTTATTTAATAATTTCAAAAACTAATATTTTTTATGTAATTTATTTTATTAAATAAATCAATATTTATAACTTTATGATTTGTTTAGAGTATTGTTGAGTTAAAAGATAAATAAAAAGGTTCTATTCACCTATTAAAGTTGTCTAAAAACAAAGGATTAAGATAGTTTGAATAATTTATACATTTAAATTATATTATTCTTATTATAAAAATAAAAGATTCCATCTATGTATAATGAACATGCTTGCATTCTTATCTTTTTAGAATTGATTCATATGATCTTATCCCTATATCATGTTTTGAAAGGGATTTATGATTGAATATTTTTCCTAACAAATAATTAAAAAGAAATATCATCATTAATGTTATATAAAATATTATCATTATTGAAAAATAACATATGAATATAAAAGCGATGTTGCATGCGAAATATATTCTTAAATTATTTAATAATGATTCATTATTATGTAATAATTATGTATTAAAAGTTGGTGATTATTTGCTTTTACAACTTTAAAAGAAAAAATAAAAATTTTGGCCAAAATACATAAACTATGATTCGAATATTTTCTTAGAAAACCTTATCTGAAATATATAAAATAATTGTAAATATTAATAAAGTTTCTTTGTCAAAATATATGTTTTGAATTATGAAACGTTTTTTTGGATGAAGAAAAATGTAATGCACTGAAACTAAAGTATAGAAATTTGAGTATTTTTAAACAAAAATATATTATTTTATTTTTGAAAAATATGCTTTTAATTTGTAAAATACTATTTGACATAGTTTTGGGAATGTGATAGTTAATAGAATGGAATTTATTTGGTGAACGGAATTAATGGGTTTTGATTGAATTGCTGCTGCGTATCATCCACGATGACCTCTATAACTGTCGTTTTCCGTTATCTTCTTTGCTATATTGGATAGGATTATTTGACTTAGGCATAAGGATCGATATATATTAAAATATATTATGTAGATATAAAAATGATAACATTTATATTAAAATATTTTTATATTAAATTTGGTAAAAATAATAATAATAATAAATTAATAAATTATTGAAATAGATCACATAATTTATTAGATAAATTTATTAAATTAAATAATTATTTAAAATTTATCAAATTCTTTCTCTTAAAATCAATTAGTCTAATAATAAGGGATGAGATTAGATTAATTTTATGTAAAATATTTTATTTGAAACCTTTCATTTCTGATTGTATAAAAAAAATTCTTGAAATTGATGATTTTTTAAAAAATTAAAATTTTATTGTAATATTAACATCTTTTATTTTTTAATATATTATTATAATAAACAAGTATTTTAGATGAATTTTTATATTATAGTGACTGTAATAACTATCATTAATTCTTAATTTTAAACTTCTACTAGTACTTCAAAAGATTAAAAAAATCCAAACCTGGTAATCTAACTTTTTAAAACATTATTTCATATTTTAATGTATTAAATTTAATAATTTAAATGATATTGGAAATTAATTATGGATGGAAATAATTAAATGTCACTGAATGAAATAAAATATCTGAAAAATACTTTTATAGTTACTGATCACTACTATTAAACGATTACTTATATTAAAATACAATAAAATCTAAAAATATATTTTAAAACAAAAAAATTCTTACACAATTTAAATATCTCATAAAGTATTAGTATAATTCATCCAAAAAAAAAAACCGATGATGCATTGGTCAATCCGTTTAACTTGTATTAATAAACTATAACATATACCGTTATTTGATTGTGTCTCTAAAATAGATTCACAAAAATTTGATTTTTGATTATTTTTATAAAAAAATATTAAGAAAAAATGGTAAATTAATATTTTTACAATTTTTTATTAAAAATTTATACTATTTTTTATTAAATTAAATTTTATAAATAATTAAATTATTTTTGTAAAATATTAAAGATGGTATGATGTAAAGGGTAAAAAAATAAAAAAGAATTATCCTGTTATCATACTTTTTAACTAATAATCATAGTTTGAATGATCAAGATACTATAGGATAACTTAACAGGATATCGTGTTTTATTAGCTTTATAATCATAAAAAATAAAACAAGAAAAATTATTTTATATCATTTTTTTTATAATGGATCCTCCTTTTTTATATTTTATATAAATATTTTAAACCTATTCTAAAATTTTTTACATTTTAAAAAATATTTTTAATTATATTTTTTAGTCAAATATTTTTATAAAAGGATAAATAATCTAAAATTTTTATATAATTAAAAAAATTTAAATTATATTTATAATAAAATTTAATTTGTTTAGATTTATATATATATATATAAAGAGATTAAATTACTTTAAAAATAACTTTATTTAAAATTATTCTATTTAATAATTTTTATAAAAAATTAAATTTTATCAATCTAAGTTTTAAATTAATAAATTATGTTACATAAATTATTTTTACAAAATGTTATAAAATTAAATTTTTTTTTAATATTTTATTAAATAAATTAAAATTCATAAATATTATAAGATGTATATTATTTATTAATTTAAATTTATTTTTAGAAATATCAAATTTTTTTAAAATTTTATAAAATTTTGTGATAATGATTTATGTAATATAATTTATTAATTTAATGATTATATTGATGAAATTTAATTTTTTATAAAAATTATTAAATAAAAAAACTTTAAACAAAATTATTTCTAAAATAACTTAATTTCTCGTATATATATATATTCTTAACATTTTAAATAATTATAAATCATTAAAATTATGATTCCTACAAAGTATAATTTCTAAAATTTTTATATATAATATCTTTTAAAATTATTGGTTCACACTTATTAATAATAAAAACATAAGAATTAAAAAATATTGAATATTAATAAAAGATAAATAATAAATAATAGTAAATACTTCAATAATTTTATAAAAATCTATAGAAAAATATAAAAAATTAGTTAAAAGATCCTACGAAGAAAATGGGTAGTAAATATATGCTCTAAAAAGGAACATCAATACAAATTACAATCCAAGTCAGAAATAATTAACTGCTTGGAATTGGGCCAATGTTTGAAATAATTGGAAATGGATCATGATAGATAAAAAATGACATTGACATAATCCTAAATTGGATCATGTATGACGAAATGACAAAAAGAAAAAAAAAAAAAAACGAAATGCTATGTGTGGAATATGGATATGTATGAAGGTTATCCATACATGGATAATCATATAGGTCTTAATCAACTTTTACTTGGTGATTACAGATACATGCTTCCAAGTTGCGATTCATTACCGCTTTCTAAGCTTATCGTTTTCAATGGAGTAATGCTCCATGTGCATATCTTTTCTGGTCCCCAGGTCCCATTTTTAAATGACCGTACCAGTAATTTAGTTTCTAATGTTACCAAATCAGCCAACTAAACAAAATGATTTTTAAAAAAGGTACTAGTAATATTTTCGTAGGTATTAAAACTATTAAAAAATTCCAATAACTTACTGAACAATATAAAGTATTTGAAATTTAAAAAAGTATATTATTTTTAGATAATATTTTTAGAAAAAGAATTGCAAATGGATCTGTGGATATTTTTACTCATTGATGATTTTAGATCCACCAATCTTATATTACAAGTAATATTATTTAAAATTATCAAAAAATATATATATATATATATATATTCTCAAATTTATTCACAATAGAAGTAAAACTTTAGCATTTATATAAACTTTATAATTTTATATAAAATATAAAATTTATTAATCTAATCGTTAAATTATATTATAATATCTAATAAATTATATATATAATTTTACACAAAATAAAAATTAATAAATATTTTATCTTATTACTTTATTTTATTAGTTTATATATTATTTAAATATATGTAAATATTAATAGTTAAATAATATTTATAAATTTTTTAAAATTTAATATACAAAATTTACTAAATATTATAAAACATGATTTAACAATTTTATTAATAAATTTTATATTTTATATTTTATATAAATTATTAAATTATATAAATATTAAAATTTAATATTTTATATCAATGAATTTAACTTTTATATATATAAAAGATTCTTATGCCATACAAGTTTTCATAATAGTTGTGACCATTTTTTTATCCAATTTAACTTTTAATGTTTTTAAGTCAATTTTTTTATATATTGGGGTAGGAGAAATTTTATAGATCCATCTTCCGAAAAGAATCGGATATAATAATTTTTAATCATATGTCCGACCATTAATCAAACATTCTGAATATATTTATATCACATATATGAAAATTTTATACAAGAAAATAAGCCTAGTTTTATTTTCTGAAGTTACAATTATTCGTTGAAAAAAAAAAGAAAAAATAATTTTTCATTTCCTTACGTTGATTGTAGTACTTTTGATCTCAAAACTTGCCATTATTATTCCTCTCAAAGAGAGATCTTGAAACTTTTCATATTTAAAGGATTTACTTGTTACTAATAAATTTAATCCTTATTTTTCTTTAGACTTACTTGTTTCACTCTGATAATATTCTAAATCAAGTGAATATATATATATATATATATATATATATATATATATATATATAGATAAAATAATTTAAATTATATTTTATCACTTCCTTTTTATTGGATCTTCCAGAGTTTGTTCATTATATGGTAGTTTAAAAATAGAAAGGATTTATTCATGTAAAATCAACCTATCCTTTGTAAGAATCTTGTGCAGTAGTTAGAATAAAGACACAGCATTTAATTATGAATTGAAATGTAACAAATAAGATAAAGTCATATATTTGTGTGGTCCAATTAATAGTTCAAGTTGTACATTTTCTTAATCCATTTTTACTTTGTAGAGTTTCCTTCAACATTCACGTAATTTTTTGAAAATCTAATTTTGTTAAATTAAAGAGAAATATTCAAATAAATATCTTATTCTTTTAATTAGTGCATCTTTGTAGGAATGAATTATCTTCCTCCCGAAAATAATCAAAAATTATAAATATCTATGATCTATACTTACTGTAGAAGACTTGAAATGCCTTGTTTATGTAACATTGGAAAGTGCATTAATATAAATAGAACTATAAAAAGAACTAATACAAAAATATGTAAACTATAAAAATGAGTCAATGTAGATTATTTACCGCTAGAACTTCTTCATAATAATTCTATAAAAAAATATCCCTTTATACTGTTATAATTTTGATTGTCCAAAAATAAATTTGATCTTAAGATAAAAAATAATTAGTTACATAAAAGATATGGTTAATATAGTTAAAACTATATTAGCAATCCAAATTAATTAATTTACAAGATATTTTAAAATCACATGAGATACATATAAAGTACATGTACAATCGTCATTAAATTCATCGATGAGCAAATAGAATTAACCAACCAAAATTAGCTTTATTCATTATATATTGAATTGAAGCATAAGCTTCAATAACAATCCACAAGCGAATACTGTTGCTACTTCCACTAAAAAACAAGTGTAATTCCTCGTAACAATAAAAAATATTTGCATAATGATGAACGCATTTAATTGTTATATGATTGACAATTGGTTAGATCTTAAAATGTTCTTTGAAGAGATTAGATATTTTATTGAGATAGGTAAAGTTTGAAAACATCTCCTCAAGAATCATATATAAAAATTTTATCTTGTAGACGTAAGCAAAAATACTAAAATATTAGTTGTAATGAAAATAAATATAATGTATAAAAGAAATTTTGAAATTTTTTTAACTTAATTCTATTATTCTAATCTTCTCTAAAGGTAATTAAAATTAAAAAAAGTTAAAAGCTATCCTTTGTAATCATAATGCTAAAAATGTTCGGAGTTTAAAATTTTAATAGCTAAATTTATCCGTTAGCTGGATAATATTTCTCATATTACATAATAAAATGTTCCTTTTAGGAATTTTACAAGATATGGAAGCCGAAATCTCATGTTTTCCTTATGTTGGGTTACCTATCAATGACATTCTAGTTATCTGGAGTCCATATACATGAGTTTGGAAACTTATTGTTATTTGTTAACCAGAGAATGAGGTTCAAGGAGTACGTGTAAAAATATCGTGTTGCTCCATATTTTTGAAACATTAAGGATTACTTGAATGATGACGTTCAGTTAGAAAGATTTGGCCAAATTTATATTCTTCAGCTTAGGGTGGAATTTTTTATGATCATTCTGGTAGTAGACGGTCACTCAACATATATCTCTAGAATTGATATTTACAATTGTTGTTTAAAAGCATTATTATTATGCATTTAAATCCCTATCTTTACTAAGAAATCTATTATATTTTGTTAATAGAAACCAAAAATCTACATACTAAATCATAAATTATTTGATTTGACTTAGGCTTTAATTTTATATGAATTTTTGTTTAAATTCATTTAAAGTTATGTATTCTTTTTAACTTGAATTAATATTTTTATTCCCTTAAAAAATATTTCCATTTTCTTCTTAAGAAAATTTACCATGTAAATAAATAAAAATTATACCTTCACTCGTTTTTAATATAAAAAATTTAAAGCTTTCACTCATTGAATAATCTATTTAAATAGAAAATTTACTAAGAAATAATTTAAAATATAATAATATCGATTAAGTATATCACCAACCAAATTTTGCAAGAAAAATCACTTAACATAAAAGAATTAATGTTACATAAAATTAAAATTTAACAAAACTCTACATAGAAAATTTTTGCAAAAATATAAATTTTAGTTTAACCTATAACAAAGAACACAATTTATAGAAAGAAAGTAAGTAATTATGATGCATCATTATTTTAAATTACACCAAAGATGACTTGCAATAAGGTGGAAAGAGAAGAAAATGTCGCACCATCAAAATAAGTCATAAGTCATATGTATCTCATCATGAATGAATCACATTGAGTTGTGCTCGGCATGAAGGTGATATACCTGTGTGGCACACCCTTAAAAAAAGGCACACTGTTACTGGCTTACCATGAATGTGGTGTTATTACATGGTGAGTAAGTGGCATCCTTCTTTGATGAGTTACCATGGGGATGTCAACAATGTGACAGAGGCAATTGATCACATGTATGACACATGATGAAATTGAGTAACACACAATTATGATACATCTTCAACATGAATAACAGTTGCATACGACACACGTTTGTGATGAATCACACTTTGATGCATTCTTTTATCCATAACATTGTTACGACCTTAGCAAAATATAAGTTTACAAACAGCATTACTCTAGCAATATGTTTTAATAATGACTCTATTATAGTTAAATAGCCAATAACCCATACTGTAAAGTTAGAAAGTGGATAAATCAAAAAGTTTTTTTTTTTTAAATTTAAGAATAATATATCCAAATTAACATAAATCTAATACATGTATATATGAAATTATTATGATTAACATCTAATTTATCTATATCATATTTGCAACCTTTAAATAAAAATATTTTATAGATTATTTATTTGTATATTTTATTAATAAAATATTTTTAAAATTTAAAATTTATTATTTTTATTATTTTATTTTATTAATCTTTTTAATCTTTTCAGTTTTAATTGACTAACTTTCCCAACCTCTTATCCTTTAGTGTTTATGTTTTGATTTCCAAAATTCTTGACAAGAGGATTTCTAGCTCACAATTACACTCTATTTCTAACAAATCATTTTAAATTAATAATAAGCTACCACTTTATCTTAGCCCAAAATTTAAAATTAAATCATTTAAAAAAATTAACTTACGAACCATCAAAACGATCATAACTCATATATTCTAATTAAAAAAAATAAAATTAACAAAATATTTTATTTAAATTATTATTTTTATGTGAAATTAAGTCAAATTAAATTCTTACCATTATTTTTATTAAACTTAACAAATATTGTATATTTTCTTTTCTTTTCAAAAAAGTTTGATAGCTTGTTGTGACGTGATTTACATCTTTATTTTTCTTTTTGATTTTATCTTCACATTTTTTCACTCTTTCTTTAAAATTTTCTAATTTTCCTTATACTTTCATTTGATTAGCTTAAAGATATATCAATTCATATTTTTTCATTCCTTCTTTTAAACTTTCTAATTTTCCTTATACTTTCATTTGATTAGCTTAATGATATGTCAATGCTACCTTAAACTTGTGGTTATCAAGTTAAACTTGATCTTTTTCTTACCTTCTATGTTCTAGAGCTACATAAATTACTTCCAAATAATTTTTGGTGTTATCTATGCATCTTTGTTTAGTTCTACCTTTTTTTTTGGGCTTTTTTCAAAAATTCATCCTTCTCGACATTTTCCAATTGCAGAGCCTCAAACGCCTTGCACACTTCTCTTAAATCTATTTTTATCTTCTTTCTTCTTTTACCTTTATTAGCTTTATTTTTACTCCTTGCAACTCTTTTCTAAACATAAGTTCCTTCGTCATCCTTAAGAACAATCATTGGCATTTCTTTATCTAGGGGAATGGTGGCTTGAAATGATAGTTTAACTTCCAAAGCTCTATTTCTGAACCATCTTTGATAACCTTCTCCAACCTCACAACTTCTTCATCATAGTTCCTTACTTTTTCGAATGATCCTCTTCCATGCTTGTCTTACGTATCCTAATTTTTCAATTTGAGTTTGATTCATGGTATAAAGAACAAAAGGTATCAAGTTATCATTACCTGAGAGGTTCCCTCATAAGATAAGTCAGTTGTCTAAAGGTCAGGGGATGATTTAAGTTAATGCATCCTTTATTTTTTATGAGTGGAACGTTAGGAAAGTTTTCACACTGATAGATCATTTCTTCTATTTCCTTCCATCGTGAATACCATCAGATAATCTTCATAGTATAATTTGCTAGTAGTTGCCACCACTCTTAGGCTTTATTTGCAATTAACAAAAATCAATAAAGAGATTTTTTTTAGTGCCTTTAACACACATATGTGCGACAAGCCGGATGTACAACATAGGTAGACAACATGTAATTCTTTTTCCCTTTTTCTTATAAAACTTAGGGTGAAATACGCATTTGCAAGGATGATTGGCATATGGTTCTTTCCTCTAAATTTGCAAGTCATCAAAACATCAATAGTTAGCAAGTCCACAAATTGGTCACTGATAGGGAATAGAACTATCCAGTAGATCACTGAAGCTAATACATTCATGAATCCTTCCCAATTGGCCAAGAAATGAACTTGTTTTTCTAAATAATTTCTTGAAAACCCCTCAACCGAACCTTTGGTTTTCTTGTTACTTCTCAAATTCTTCACTTAAACTTTGAATACTTTAGCAACGACTTTGCAACGAAGGATAATGATCCAAAAACTTATTCAATGGTTCGTTCTTCAAAGACAAACTCATGATGATCTCAAACTCCTCTAAAATGGGGAATAGCTAGAAGTCTCAAAATGTTAAGCATTTCAAAGGTAGATCATAATGTTGGTTAAACATAATGATCGCTATACACTTCAAGAAGATCAAAGATATTTTCATATTTTCTATCAAATATCATTCATTATATCTTGTTCATTTTCCAACCAAGAACTATTAGACTTTTAACATTAGACTTGTTGACACCAAATAATAGAGTCTTTTTCATCCATGATGAAAGCTTCCCTTAACACTATGCTTCCATGTGCTTTTTGATAGAGAAACTCACAGTACATTTCAACATTATTTCCTAACAAACTCCATTTAAAATGAAAGTAAATGAATGAAATGAACAAAATATTACAAGATACAAATGCATGACCTAAGATAATTATATGCATGGACCTTTCATTTTTATTTTTTATTTATTTGTGCTATGAACATGTATGTAACAATGCAAAAAATGAACCATGTTATATTTATTTTTTATTTTTCTCTCTCACTCTTTTTTATTATTTGCTTTATACCAATTTTTTTATTATTCTTCTTTATCATCTCTATCATTTTTCTTTTCTCACAATTAAAATGTATAATTACTCTTGAATTTCATGCAATTAAACAGGAGGAAGAGAAGATGATCCCTTTTATCTAAGTCTACATAGGCTCACGAACCCATAAAGATTTAACCTAAAAAGAAACTATTCCAAACCTGCACAATTCACATTACAAAGAATATTGAAATATTATTGTTCATCTATCCTAAATTTGAAACAAGCTATGAAATAACAAATGAAGTTAAATTATTTACAAAAGTATATATTGTGAAATTATTAATAAAAATTATAATAAAAAAGGAGTAGAACAAACAAACAAAAATGGTTACATGATTTTTATAATTGACTTTTACAAGCTTGGTTCTTTAACTATCTCCAATGAAATTGTCAACTGTAATGACTTAGATCATAATGGAAGATAAAAAAAATTAAGAGGTTTAATTTTGGAAAAAAAAAATAGAGCAGTTAGCAACTTTATTTTAAATTGGGAACACAATGAAGAAAAAAAAACATTTTACTTTTAGAAAAATAAAAAGTGGTCTATGAAAATCAAACTTAATTGAAAGTCGATTTATACATAAGGAAGGGTGGAAACTTAATCTCACATCACTCATTACACATCCATCCTAAAGTGGTTTATCTTGAATCAATTTGTACAAATTAGTTATAATGTTAAAATTATTTATTTTATCCTTTCAAAGAAAACATAAATAAATAATTTATTTTGGAATGAATAAATAAAAATTTGAATAGAGAAATGAATTAATAAATAACTTTTTGGATTAATAGATAAAAATTGGAATGAGGACTAAGTGTTACAAAAGTTAATTTTGTTTGGATGATTTAATTTCTATTCCTACACATTTTATATCCTCTTATGCAACAAAAATTTAAAGTCACATAGTTCTCTAAAAATTAAATGTGTGTAATTAATTTTAATATAAAAAGAATTTTTTTTAAGATATGAAAATTTGGAAGCTCTAAACTATCACAACTTAATTGTTTCAAATAATGATATATGGTTAACAAGACGTCTCGTCTAAATTTTTTTTTTAGGATGAAACTTAGTTAAATTATTTGTAAAAAAAATTAACTTAAGAATCATCATACTATCATAAATCAATTATCTTAATTAAAAAATGAGATTAACAAAATATCTCGTTTAAATTATCTTTTTTATGTAAAATTAAATTAAATCATTTTAAAATAAAAATTAACTTAAGAATCATCAAGCTATTAAAATTCATATGTTCCAATTTAAAATGGAATTAGCAAAAATAGCACAAGAGACATGGATAATAGTAATACATAATAATGACAATAAAAATAAAAATAAAATATTATATCTAACTCCAACTATTAGGAATAAAGAAGAATAAAAAATATATTAAAAATAAAGAGAAGCATTTAGTGAGAATAAACTAGATAATAAAAAAGAATAATTATGACATAAAAAATTATAACCTTGTGTCAGTAGTATAATAAAAATTACAATTAACCAAAATAATAACAAAAATTTATGAATGAAAATTACAAATAATAAAATAAATTAAATAAAAATAAAGTATACTAATACTGAGTACTAGTAGATATGCAAATAAGTTTAACTAAGTTAGATTTTGCATGTTTAAGTTTGTTCTTTTTAATTTTGAAATCTGAGTATGGATATATTACTTGTCATAGACTTTTTTTTGTTATCAAAGTTTGGTTTGTTGTAAAGCTGACACGCTCGTCGTAAACGCGCAAAAATAATTTCTAGATTTCCCCCAAACTATTGGTATAGTATAAGGTGCAACCTAGGTCATCTCCCAAAGACCATTTCAGATTTTTAAGCAAATAAGGAGACAATTAGAACAAGGGGGTTTTGTAAAGATGTGATATTGAGTGCTAAACACAAAATACAGACTGAAATTAATTTCACTTAACAATTATCAACTCAAGGAATTCAGAGGCTATTTTCATAACTAATCATTGATCACTAAAATCATGCATTGTGTTTATCAACTTAGGATCATCTGGAACCCCTACAATGATCCTTGAATTCTCTACTGAGAAACCTCTCAGAATTTAATTGATTATGATCAACAAGATTTAGTAACCACTTAATCTTTTATCTAAACCAATTTTACAATCAGAATTCAGTTGAAGTAAGTAATAAAATGAAAACCTTCAATTCAATTACTTAATTTCTACTCTTCAAACTTTTGGAAAATGATTTACCAATCAAAAACCAATTATAAATCAATTATACATTAACCAAAATACGTCAACCGATCAAACTTTGATTAAAGAATAAAATTGAAGAATATAGTGAAGCAGAGTAGAAACCACTTAATATGCACGTAAATAAAGATCAAGACCTCAAAGTTAAAATGAAAATAGCTTGAATCCTTGAATTGAAACTACAAACCTAGCCTTCCATGAAGGAGGCAAACTAACAACAAAGAAAGAGGCAAACTAACAACAAATAAATCCAAAGCCTTCCATGTAGGAGGCAACTAACAACAAATAAATCCTAAGCCTTCCATGTAGGAGGCAACTAACAATAAAGAAAAGCTAAGCCTTCCATGTAGGAGGCAAACTAACAAGAAAGAAAAACTAAGCCTTCCATGTAGGAGGCAAACTAACAAGAAAGAAAAACTAAGCCTTCCATGAAGGAGGCAAAACTAACAAGAAAGAAAGAAAGAAAGAAAGAAAGTGGTATTGGAGTTAATCTCCAAAATGGTGTGTGTCTCCTCTTGCAAACCCTTCTATTTATAGAGGATTTTTGAGGCATCATCTTCAGAAAGTCACCAACTAGAATATTACTTTTCTACCCTTTTCTTGCTTTCACATGGGCTTTGTTGAAATTGCAAAACACTTTTGAATTTTTGCCACCAATGAGCACAACAATTTTGACTTTCTTGCACCGCCATTTCGGATGTTCACATGTCCGAATTAGAGCTTGACTTCTGAACAAAAGTTGTAGCCCTGGATCTTAGCTGTCCAACAAAGTTGATTTCATCTCAATATGACTTCTATATCTCAAGATATGGCCGGATCTTTGCACACTGTTCAAATTCCACGTCAGCAACACTATCTCATCTTTTGAGATAATTTCGGAGTCCTAAACATCCCATTTAGAATCTGATCTTGCTTTGTAACTATGGACACTTCTTTAAGCTTTCATTCAAGATAGATTTCATGATTTTTGGATGTCTACAACTCCTATTATGCTCAAAATACTATAATAGTGTCATTTTAATCGGGTAAGCAAAGAAATTCAATTAAACTTCATATGAACCCAAACTCATAAAATATGACAAAGATCACTTAATTGAACATATAAGAAGTCTTAATGAGATAAAAGTGAGAGATAATTATTTATGAAATCTATGCTTATCAAATTCCCCCACACTTATCTTTTGCACGTCTCGGGCAAACTTAAGTTAAGGATTGGTGACTTTTTTTTTTTTTTTTTTGAAAGAACATCAAAGTTTTGAGTTGATTTCTCAAGAATTCACAAAATTTCATGAAGCATTATTTCATCACATTTTTGAAATTACTTAGAAAGGTAACTTTAATTTGAAAAACATAGATTGAGAAAGATAAAACCTCACATGATATACTCTGAATCTCTCAAGTGTTTGATTTGGTAAGTGTTTCTCTCAAATTCAATCCATGAAAGATGAACTATCATAGGCTTGCATATCTTCTACTTCTCTACTACTATGTACACATGCAATGCACAAATCAAGAGGTCTTTATTTTGGTTCTAACGGGATTAGAAAGATGAAATGATATATTGAAGAGATACAATGTTAGACCAAGGAAAATGGTAAGGATTGAGAATTGATTGTAAGTGCAAGTGTGAGAAACAGATATCACTTCTTCAATTTTTTTTTTTTTTTCAATATAATAGTTTATTTATTAATTTATTGCTTCAGTTTTTTTTTTTTTTTTTTTTTTCAACCATGATATTGATGAACACAACAATAATCTCCCCCACACTTATTGAAACACTTATGGTATGATAAATCCAGTATTCCTCACCTTCTATGGTCAGACAAAGTTGTTTTTTTTTTTTTTTTTTTTTTTTTTTTTATTTGTTGTGAGCTAAAAAGAAGAAAAGGCTAATCGGCTCAAAGGGCTGATCAAAGGATAAAATTATATGGTTTAGTTATTTGGCCAAGTGGTTTGTTCAAGAAAAACAGTGCCTCAATCATTTTTGTACAAATCATGTGAAAATGTAGCTTCAAAAAGAATCAATGCAAGTTCTGAAGTAACATATTCCATGGATGAAAATCACACAAGAAAGAAAATAATAATAAGGCTCAAAATCTCACAGGTAATATATTTATGAAATCTAATCTATCCAGTTCAAATATGTGTTGCCAAACTAATTAATCTCGAAATGTAAATCATTTTGCTTCAATTATTTTATGAAATCTAAAGAAAAACATACTTCCACATTCAAAATTTTTTTTTTTTTTTAAAAATCATAAGATGCGTATCAAGAGTCAAGTGTAACTCCTTACTCAGCCATCTTACTTAAAGTAAGTTTATGAATCTAACCTAATTTTTTTTTTGTTTTTTTTTTTGTTTTTTTGTTTTTTTGTTTTTTTGTTTTTTTTTTTTTTTTTTTTTTTAATTTTAGATATCGGACCATCTTCCCCCCAACCTATCCAAGACATTGTCCCCAATGTCTTAGATGAAATTTCATATAACAGGAAAAGAAATTGAAGAAAACCATCAAAGTAAGGAAAAGTTATAACCGAAGAGTGGTATCTGGTTCTCTTTTATCTCTGCCATCCTGATTTGGTTGGTTCACCAGCTGCATTGCTTGACTGAGCTCAGATGTAGGATTTTGCAAAATCTCAAGTAGCTGTTCAACAGTTGAAGCAGATACTATGATGTTGCGCATGGATTGTGGCATGAACTCCTGCTCTACTGCATGATCTAAAAAGGATATCAAACCATTATAAAAGCCATTAATATTCAATAAGCCCAAAGGTTTTTTATGAAAATTCCGATAGGCCCAAAATATAATGGTAAAAATTTCTTCCATTGTTCCAAGACCACCAGGTAATGCAATAAATGCATTAGAATTAACCAACATGTGTCTCATACGGTCATGCATGGTTGCAACCTTCAATTCAGTACCCAGGGTGAAGTAGGAGGTGCTCCCATTTTTTAAGCCAACACCTAAGACGTTACACCCCTTTGTGAGTGCAGATCCTGCAACACATCCTTTTAAACCCTGAATCCCTCCCCCATAAACAAGATTGATTTTTCTTGCAGCTAATGCCTTACCAAGGGTAGAAGCTGCATGTTGAAATTCTCCATCCTTTCCAAGGTTAGACCCACCAAAAACACAGATAGTATTGATCTTATCCATATACGGTGTTTCTGTCTTTTTTTTTTTTTTTTTGAAAAAATATGTCATAGAGGTGGATAATTTATAGGGACTCAATATCAGACAAGGAGATCGCTTGAATAGTGCGGGATCAGGATTTGGTAGCAAAAGTTTGAATTTTTGTTGCAAAAGTTTGAATTTTGGTTGCAAAAGTTTGAATTTTGGGTTCAAGGAAAAGGTGAATGTCAGAGGGGAAAGACTTTAAGCAGGGGTGAAAATTTAAAAAAAAACGGTGGCCCAATAAATTGAAAAGACAATGTAAATGACAAACATACACGCATGAGAATGAACAGTAGTTGTGATTGTGGCTCACATCTTCCTCTGGTTTTACGTCCAGTAACGGCTGAAACGCCTTCTAAGAGTCGAGGATGTGCTTCCCATTCAGTTTTCTTGTAAACTGACAACAGGGTCTTTTAAAGTCAGATTCCCAAGACTATAACGTGCTTTTTCCTTACGGAACAGTTCAAACAAATCAAGAAGGACTCCTTGTACATGCCCACTAGGATGCGTCTCAAGAGTCTGAATGATATCATCCAATGACTCCTTACTCAGTCCATCTTTTATGAATTGAATTTTGTCCTCTCGATTTCTTGAAACCATTCCAGGGTTCTTGCATCTTGTGTTACAGGTCCATCTTGCACACCTGTAGCAAACTCCAATTCTTTTTGCCCTTCTCTTCTTTGCATAGGAACTTCTTCCCATACCTGGCATATTTTTAACAAATGATTCTTGGAATTCACCTGCTAAACGTACCTTAGCTTCAATGATCCAACGAACATCTTCTGGAAGGCCTAAGAGTGTTAATGCTCTCAATCGTTCAAGTCTGCAATTGTAAATGTCTTTAAGAAAATTTCTGGGGAGAGTAGGGAACAAAATTTTGATCCTGGTGAGAGCTTTCTCCATTTTTTTTCTTAAAACACTCAAGTTATTATTCCTGCAAGCTCAATGTGGTGTAATAGTTGGGATGATTTAAGAGGTGAAGAAGGAAGTTGAGAGATTAGTTGAAACTTATAAGCGAGGAATGTGAGAGAGGGAGAGGGAGAAAGAGAGAGAGAGAAAGAGAGAAAGAGAGAGAGAGGGAGAGAGAGAGAGACTTCTCTTGAATTTATTGCAGGTATGTGGCATTGTGCAAATGCACTTCTTCTACCGTGTGCTTTTGAAAACCTTCGAAAAATGGTTTAAGACGATGTCCATTCACCTTGAAGATTTTTTCAGTTACCTCATTTTTTATTTCCACTGCACCATAAGGAAAAACATTAGTAACTACAAATGGTCCTAACCATCTAGAGCGTAGCTTACCAGGCATAAGCTTTAGCCGAGAATTGAAAAGGAGAACTTTTTGTCCAACGGAAAACTCCTTTCTTGCCAACTTTTTGTCATGAAGAGCTTTGACCTTTTCTTTGTAAATTTTGGAGTTTTCGTATGCTTCTAATCGAATTTCTTCAAGTTCCTGCAATTGAAGCTTTCTATGGATTCCTGCTTGGTCTAGATCCATGTTGCATTTCTTTACTGCCCAAAATGCTCTATGCTCTAATTCAACTGGAAGATGACATGCTTTACTAAAGACAATCCTGTAGGGAGACATGCCAATGGGTGACTTGTAAGCTGTCCTATATGCCCATAATGCATCAACAAGGCGCAAGCTCCAATCCTTCCTGTTAGGCTGAACTGTTTTCTCTAAGATTTTCTTGATCTCTCGATTAGAAACTTCAGCTTGACCATTTGTTTGAGGATGATATGGGGTGGAGACTTTATGCATGACTCCATATTTGCGGAGTAGGGCTTCCATTGTGCGGTTGCAAAAATGAGTACCTTGGTCACTAATTAGAGCTCTAGGAATGCCAAACCTGCTAAAAATGTTAGACCTGATAAAATCTGCAACAACTCGAGCATCATCAGTACGGGTGGCTTTTGCCTCCACCCATTTTGAAACATAATCAACAGCTAGCAGAATGTAAACAAAGCCAAAAGAGACAGGGAATGGACCCATAAAGTCTATACCCCAAACATCAAATACCTCACAAAAGAGAAGTGGTTGTTGAGGCATCTCATTTCTGCGCGAAATACTCCCTATTCTTTGGCACTGCTCACAAGTTATGCATAATCTATGTGCATCACGAAATATTGTAGGCCAATAAAAGCCTGAGTCTAGTACTTTTCTAGCTGTCCGTTGTGGCCCAAAGTGTCCACCACAAGCTAGGGAATGACAAAAGGTAAGTATAGACTGAACTTCATGATCTGGAACACATCTTCTAATGATTTGATCACTACATGTCTTCCAAAGGTATGGTTCATCCCATATGTAGTGTTTGGCATCACTTTTCAACTTGGCAAGTTGCGATTTGGTGAAGTGTTTGGGTATTTCTTTAGCAACCAGATAGTTTACCAAATCTGCATACCAAGGATCCTTCCCGTGCAAATGATAGAGATGCTCTTCTGGGAATGAATCTGCAATTGAAGTTTCTTCACAAGGTTGTTGGATCCGACTTAAATGATCTGCTACAAGGTTCTCTGCACCACTCTTGTCTTTAATCTCTAAATCAAATTCTTGCAACAGAAGCATCCAACGAATCAGTCTTGGCTTAGCATCTGTCTTCTTCAGCAAGTATTTCAAAGCTGCATGGTCAGAGAAGACAATAACTTTAGATCCAAGCAAATAAGAGCGAAATTTATCTAATGCAAACACAATTGCCAAAAGCTCCTTCTCAGTAGTTGTGTAATTTGATTGGGTTGCATCAAGTGTGCGAGAGGCATATGCAATGACATGAGATCTCTTGCTAACTCTTTGAGACAGTACAGCACCAAGGGCATAATTGGATGCATCACACATTAATTCAAATGGAAGCGTCCAATTAGGTGGTTGAATGATGGGAGTGGTTGTCAACCGCTTCTTTAGTTCATCAAATGAATCCTTGCATGCTTGATCAAACACAAATTTGGTATCTTTTTGTAGTAGTTTAGAAAGAGGTTGTGCAATCTTGCTAAAATCCTTGATGAATCTTCTGTAAAAACCTGCATGACCAAGTAAAGAACGTACTTCTCGCACAGAAGTGGGGTAAGGTAGAGAAGTAATAATGTCTATCTTGGCCTTATCAACCTCTAAACCTTTGCTAGATACCAAGTGTCCTAAGACTATACCTTCTGTTGCCATGAAATGACATTTTTCAAAATTCAAAACCAGGTTAGTCTCAATGCATCTGTCCAAAACTTTAGAAAGGCTTTCTAAGCATGCATCAAAAGAAGAACCATATACAGTGAAGTCATCCATAAACACTTCCATGCAACTTTCTAAGAGATCAGAGAAAATGCTTACCATGCATCTTTGAAAGGTTCCAGGGGCATTGCATAGACCAAAGGGCATCCTTCGATAGGCAAAAGTACCAAAAGGACAAGTGAAGGTGGTCTTATGCTGGTCTTCTGGGGCTATATGTATTTGAAAATAACCTGAAAAACCATCTAGAAAGCAATAGTGAGATTTTCCTGCTAATCTTTCCAAAATTTGGTCTATGAAGGGCAAAGGGAAGTGATCCTTGCGAGTAGCTTGGTTAAGCTTCCTATAATCTATGCACACTCTCCAACTGTTTTGTATTCTGGTAGGGATTAGTTCATCATTGTGATTTTTGACTACAGTCATGCCAGTTTTCTTAGGAACTACTTGCACCGGGCTTACCCAATCACTGTCTGAGATGGGATAGATGATACCAGCTGCCAAAAGCTTACCTACTTCCTTCTTTACCACATCTAGGATTGTTGGATTCAAACGCCTTTGTGGTTGTCTAACAGGTCTGGTGTTTTCCTCCAGCAGTATCCTATGCATACAAGTAGATGGGCTAATACCTGGAATATCAGCCAAAGTCCATCCAATTGCTTGTTTATGGCTTTTTAAGGTTTGCAGTAACCTTTCTTCCTGTTGTGGTAGAAGGTTCTTTGCTACAATGACAGGAAGCTTCTCATTTTCCCCCAAATAAGCATACTTTAGATTTTCAGGCAAAGGCTTCAACTCTAAAGGAGGTGGTTGTATTATGGAAGGAAGAGATCTATCTGAGATTGAAATGTCTGCAACACTTGCATCTAACATGTCATCTTTCAACGAAGGTTGGTCTGCAGCATTAATCCTGGAACACACAATACATGAATCAAATTCATCACATGTGCAAGTAAAATTATCTAAGTAATCTAAATCAAAATCAAAAAATTTAAAAAGTAGATTGTCAATAGAATAATCATCCGCAAGAAGGTCTATGGCATCAAGTTGAAAGAGTGAATGATTCTCTATGGGATGCTTCATGGCTTCAAATATGTTGAATTGGATGATATCATCTCCAAATTCCATAGAGAGAGTCCCCGTATGCACATCTATCTTTGTTTTTGCAGTTTTGAGGAAAGGTCTCCCTAGGATCAAGGTTGCTCTATTGATGGATGACTCATCTTCCATATCCAAAATGTAGAAGTCAGCTGGAAAGATCAGCTTATTCACTTGAACTAGCACATCTTCAAGTACTCCGGCTGGATGTGCTGTACTTCTGTTGGCTAATTGAATCACCACACCAGTTGGCTTCAGTTCTCCCAGATTCAAAGATTTATAAACTGATGAGGGCATAACATTAATGGAAGCACCTAGATCCAGCAATGCATCACCAAATGTAGAGTTTCCTATTGTGCAAGGAATGGTGAAAGTTCCTGGATCTTTACATTTCTGAGGGAGGCTGGGTTGAATTAAGGCTGAAACATTGCGTCCCACACTAATCTTCTCATCCCCTTTGAGTCTTCTCTTATGCGTGCACAAATCCTTTAGAAATTTGGCATATTTGGGAATTTGCTTGATAGCATCTAGAAGTGGTATGTTGACTTCCACTTTCCTGAAAGTATCTAGAAGCTTCTTATCCAATTCTGCATGAACATTGGGCTTGGATTGAACCATTCTATTTGGAAAAGGTAAAGATACCTTCTGATCAGCACAATTTGGGGTTTTCTTCTCATCAGATGCTTCAAGTGCAGATCGTTTATGGCAAGCTTCTTTTTGTTGATCATTCGATGTCTTATCGAAGGCTGGTGTACTTTTTTCATCAGACTTTCCTTCTGATTCAGATGGCTCATCAGAGATATCTCCAGGTGTGGAGATAAATGCTTCTTTTTGGTGTGGATTAGTCTGATTGAAGCTTTGTTGCTTTAAAATTGTAGCGTCTGTCTGCACTTTCTTCCCACTTCTCAAGGTCATGGCATTCACACTTTTGGGATTTATGACAGGTTGAGAAGGTAGTTGACCAGAACCTTGAGATTTCAATTGGTTGACAGTGGTAGCCAACTGCCCAATTTGAGTTTGTAAATCCTGAATGGTAGAACTTACATTTTGTTGAAATTGAAGATTGTTGGTTGCTAATTGCTTCATCAAATCATCAAGAGAGGGTTCAGAAGCATTAGAGGGTACAGATTGCTGCATATGCTGTTGTTGTTGTCTGAATGGCGGTGGTTGGTATTTATTTTGGGAGTCAGATGTTTGAATCCTTTGTTGTTGTGGAGGGCCATATCTCAAGTTAGGATGGTTTCTCCAACTAGGATTGTATGTTCCAGAAGGTGGTTCAAACTTCTGTTGCTGATAATGTTGAGGAGGCCTGTATTGTTGTCCTGTGCCAAAAATACCATTTACTGCAGCCTCAGGTGTCTCACTTTCTTGCAATGTTGGGCATGCATCAGTAGGATGATCTGCAGAAGTGCAGATGCCACATGTTTTGGTTTTGTCAATAACATTAAGTTGCTGTTGTTGTCCGATGGCCAACTGTCTTACGATGGAGGTTAGTTCTTCAATTCTGTTCTCCAATCGTGTATGGTCTGTCTTGGTGGTCATTTCATGGACTCCTTTAGACAAGGAATTAGTTCGAGAATTGAATTGCTGAGAATTCTCTGCCATGTTGGCAATCAAATCTCGAGCTGCTGTAGGAGTTTTGTCCATAAGTGCTCCACCACTAGCTGCATCAACCATGCTTCTGTCCATTGGCATGAGTCCTTCATAGAAATACTGAATCAGTAATTGATCACTGATTTGATGGTGTGGACAAGTGGCGCATAGTTTCTTGAATCTCTCCCAATACTCATAGAGAGTTTCTTGGGAGTTCTGTCTGATGCCGCAAATCTCTTTTCTGATAGATGCTGTTCTGGATGCAGGGAAGAATTTCTCCAAGAATAATCTTTTCATATCATTCCAGCTTGTAACAGATGTTGGATGTAGATAGTACAACCAGTCCTTGGCTCCATCATTTAAGGAGAAAGGAAATGCCTTCAACTTGATATGATCTTCTGGAATTCCTTGTGGCCGCATTGTGGAACACACAATGTGAAATTCCTTCAAATGTTTATGAGGGTCCTCACCTGCAAGGCCATGAAACTTAGGTAGCAAATGTATTAGTCCAGACTTCAGTTCAAATGGTGCATCAACATCAGGGTATTGAATGCACAATGGTTGATAAGCAACATCAGGTGCAGCTAATTCTTTTAAGGTTCTATCAGCCATGTTCTTAGCAAAATATTTAAAACTATCAAAATTTAAAGATGAAAAATCACTACTGTTACTTTCTTGGTTATTACTGGATGAATGTCTTCTATGTGCTCTTTTCAAATGGTGGAATGTTCTATCAATCTCAGGATCATATGCATATAAATTTTCAGGATTGGATCGGGTCATACACAAAAAGGTGAATTCATACAAAAAATCCAAGAATGATATACCTAAAGTAAAAACAATTGTTAGAAAGATTAAAATTTTTATACAAACTCCTAAATGAGCCTAGGAAATTAAAATGGTCCCCGGCAACGGCGCCAAATTTTGACACGCTCGTCGTAAACGCGCAAAAATAATTTCTAGATTTCCCCCAAACTATTGGTATAGTATAAGGTGCAACCTAGGTCATCTCCCAAAGACCATTTCAGATTTTTAAGCAAATAAGGAGACAATTAGAACAAGGGGGTTTTGTAAAGATGTGATATTGAGTGCTAAACACAAAATACAGACTGAAATTAATTTCACTTAACAATTATCAACTCAAGGAATTCAGAGGCTATTTTCATAACTAATCATTGATCACTAAAATCATGCATTGTGTTTATCAACTTAGGATCATCTGGAACCCCTACAATGATCCTTGAATTCTCTACTGAGAAACCTCTCAGAATTTAATTGATTATGATCAACAAGATTTAGTAACCACTTAATCTTTTATCTAAACCAATTTTACAATCAGAATTCAGTTGAAGTAAGTAATAAAATGAAAACCTTCAATTCAATTACTTAATTTCTACTCTTCAAACTTTTGGAAAATGATTTACCAATCAAAAACCAATTATAAATCAATTATACATTAACCAAAATACGTCAACCGATCAAACTTTGATTAAAGAATAAAATTGAAGAATATAGTGAAGCAGAGTAGAAACCACTTAATATGCATGTAAATAAAGATCAAGACCTCAAAGTTAAAATGAAAATAGCTTGAATCCTTGAATTGAAACTACAAACCTAGCCTTCCATGAAGGAGGCAAACTAACAACAAAGAAAGAGGCAAACTAACAACAAATAAATCCAAAGCCTTCCATGTAGGAGGCAACTAACAACAAATAAATCCTAAGCCTTCCATGTAGGAGGCAACTAACAATAAAGAAAAGCTAAGCCTTCCATGTAGGAGGCAAACTAACAAGAAAGAAAAACTAAGCCTTCCATGAAGGAGGCAAAACTAACAAGAAAGAAAGAAAGAAAGAAAGAAAGTGGTATTGGAGTTAATCTCCAAAATGGTGTGTGTCTCCTCTTGCAAACCCTTCTATTTATAGAGGATTTTTGAGGCATCATCTTCAGAAAGTCACCAACTAGGATATTACTTTTCTACCCTTTTCTTGCTTTCACATGGGCTTTGTTGAAATTGCAAAACACTTTTGAATTTTTGCCACCAATGAGCACAACAATTTTGACTTTCTTGCACCGCCATTTCGGATGTTCACATGTCCGAATTAGAGCTTGACTTCTGAACAAAAGTTGTAGCCCTGGATCTTAGCTGTCCAACAAAGTTGATTTCATCTCAATATGACTTCTATATCTCAAGATATGGCCGGATCTTTGCACACTGTTCAAATTCCACGTCAGCAACACTATCTCATCTTTTGAGATAATTTCGGAGTCCTAAACATCCCATTTAGAATCTGATCTTGCTTGGTAACTATGGACACTTCTTTAAGCTTTCATTCAAGATAGATTTCATGATTTTTGGATGTCTACAACTCCTATTATGCTCAAAATACTATAATAGTGTCATTTTAATCGGGTAAGCAAAGAAATTCAATTAAACTTCATATGAACCCAAACTCATAAAATATGACAAAGATCACTTAATTGAACATATAAGAAGTCTTAATGAGATAAAAGTGAGAGATAATTATTTATGAAATCTATGCTTATCAAAAGCCTACAAGGCCCATAAGCTTATTTAAAAGTTTACATTACCAAACAAATCAATAAATAAACTTAAAACATATGTAAATAATTAATTAAAAAGACCTAAACCTTAAACCTTAAATCTTAAAACTAATAAAATAAAAGGTTTGTAACCTTAATTATATAATTTTAAAACATATATATATTTAACATTAACTATATATAAATATAATATCATATAAAAAAAATGTATACACATAGAACATATGCCCGTACATACAAAATTAGATATATATATATATATATATATATATATATATATATAAGATAAAATAAAATATAAAATATTTAATTTAAAATTAAAATAATATATAAAACTTTTAAAATAAATATTAGAGTTTTACAAATAGAAAATTTCTTTTGTTTAAAATTAAAATTTGTAATAAATTATGTAAATATATTAATATTATATAAATATAATATATTAAAATAAATATAAATATATGCTTGTTTATCTAAAGATATTTAATATAATATATTAAAATATAAATATATAGTAGAAGGAGAATGGAAAGTGGAGGTGGATGTAGTTGAATTTGAGGTAGTCATCATGTGAGATGGTCTCTCCCTACTCATCCTCTCTTATATTAATTCTAATCTTCTACTCCTATTTAAGAAAGAAAGGAAAACATAATATAGAGCAAGTTAGGCTCTGATACCACGAATTGAGAGCTCAGCTCCTGAATTAAGAATAACCCCAGGCATGAACAATCTCGATGTACTTTTTTCCCTTCTGTGGTACTTCTTTTCCATCCTTTTCATGTTCATACCCAAAGTTATCTTAACCAGGAAACTAAGATCAGAAGACTATGGACCATGGTCAGAAAAAGCCTTTCTGGTATGCAAGATCCTCTTAAGAGGCGAGCATAGAGCATACTAAGTCATTCTCTGTAATGATTTTCCCTTCCTTTAGTAATTGGAGAACAAGATTATCAAGAATATAGAGAGAACTTTCGAGGAGAGAAAGAGAGTAATTTAGCTACTCATGTTTGAAAACTTAACACACTTATTTATTTTCTTCGCCTTCTGCTAGTTGAGGCAGCAGTGCACTCCCAATTTGGATTGCATAGTATCTCTATCCTCTTCAGATTTTTGCAACTATTTTTTCTTTTTTTGTTACATGTTTTATCAAACTCATTTATCTCACAAAGATGCAAGATTAAATCTTCTTGGTAAAAAAGGGTCTTTCTGTTTGGGTAAAGATCCGAATATCAGGGAAAGTGTAATAGGTAACCACATGGTCATGAGAACATAGGAGGCCATTATGAGTATTCCAAAAGAAAGGTCGATGTAAGATACAGACAGATACAAACTTGTGACATTGCTCTGTGTCTAGCTTCCAGACATTGTACAGAGACAATTCTCTGTTAAGCTGATCCTTCCACCATTGAAGTGGTGCATACCACTCGAGGACATTTCTTAATAATGACTTTGGATTTGTTTCAAGGAAATCTAACATGGTAAAGGTGGGAAAGATGATGGGATATTTATATAATGCACTTACACACCATAAATACCATTTGTCAGACTCTTGAAAGGTTTTATACATCAAGATAGGAAGGATGTTGTAAAATGGGATTTCAGTCATAAACCAGTCAGGTTGTGGAGGAATCTGGTCTCTGTATAGAGATTGTGCCAAATAATAGAACATGTGGTTTTCAGCAAACTCTTGAATTTTTGAAGGGGTGATCTGTGTGTTTTGCTTTAAGAGTTCTGGGGGAAATTCAAACTCTTTTGGATGGTTTATGTTAGAGGAAGAAGCTTCTTCTAAGTACATCATAATAACAGGAAAACTGTAATCAGATGTAATCATTTGGAACTTGTTTGTCTCAAAGGGAGGGCTTATGGACAGATAATCTGGAATCAGATTACTACTCCCTTTGACATGCTTCACTGTAAAATTGTATCTTGAAAACCATTCTTTCAATCTTAAAATTTGAGGATTTGGAGGAACCCTGTTTTTGAAATCAAGTATATTTGGAAAAGCAGAGTTGTCGAGCTGTACCTAAAATTTATGAGCCCTTAGGTGAAAATCAAATTTTTGAATCCCATATTTAACTGCTAAGGTCTCTTTAAAATTCGAATGGTAGTGCTGTTCTGATGGTTTGAATGTTCCACTTGCATGTCCGCAATAAAATTGTTGATCTTCAATTTGTTCTATTAAGATTGCTCCCCAGAATTTATCACTGGCATCTGTTTGAAGAATTCTTTTTCCTGTTCCTGGAATTTTTAATGGGGGAGGATTCTTTGCTGCTTTTTTAAGCCACTGGACGGCTTTGGTTTGTTCTGAACCCCATGGTGGTGCATTTTTCTTGAGCATTTTTAAAAGGGTTGAGGTATGTTCTGAGATTTTTGGAATAAAATCCCTGACATAATTCAGAATTCCTAAGAACTGTTGGATCTGCTTAGTAGTCATCCCTTCATCAGGAAAGTTAGGAAGATTTTCTACCAGGTGTGGTTGAGGCATGTATCTTCCTTGTGAAAACTTCATTCCCAGAAAATCAATCTCAGTCATCCCAATCTGGGATTTCTTTGAGGATAGCATGACGCCATATCGATCACATATCTGATAAAACTCTTCTAAAGTCTTTCTGTGTTCTTTCTCGTTGGAAGAGTAAATCAGGATGTCGTCGATATAGATCAGGGCTTTGTCTAACAAAGGCTCGAAAATCTTTGTCATAGCTTTCTGGAATAATGAAGGAGCTACCTTTAACCCGAAAGGTAAAACTTTCCACTGATAGTGGGCATTTGGGATGCAGAAAGCTGTTTTAGGCCTATCTTCAGGATGAAGGCTTAGCTGCCAAAATCCCAACTTCAAGTCGAACTTAGAGAAGATGTAGGCATCCTTGATGTATGAGTACAAGGAATATATCTTTGGTATGGGGAATTTGTCATCTTTTAGAAAGTCATTTAGAGGTCTGTAATCAATTACTAACCTCTTTTTTCCCCTGATCTTTTCTGATCTTTTCTCTACATAGAACGCCTGGCATCCCCAATCTGATGTTGTTGGTTCAATTAATCCCTGCTTTATGAGCTGTTGACATTCATTGTAAGCAGCTGTTCGATCTTCAGGACTCATTCCTGGGTGTACTGCTTTAGTGGGATTGACATCTTCATTCTTTTTTAATGGAAGCTTAACAAAAAATTCTTCATTTTTCCGTAAGGGTTTTGGATGGTGAAACAGATCATGGCTTTCTGAACAAACCTTCAGTAGTTTGTTTTTTATTCCTTCAAAATCTGGAGGTGCATCCATTAAACTGTAAATCTTTAATTCTGGAATATACTCCTTGAAGTGTGTTTTTTACCTCACACCTGTAGGGAGTATCTGGAGATTTTGAAGAAGAATATAGGTATCCATCCCAATAATGATATCTTTATTAGGAAGATCTGATCCAATCACCTTGGTCCAAGCTATACAATTTGGAAAGAACTTGATTCCGATCTTCCTTTTTGTCATCAGCTCTGTTGTAAAAGGCTCATTATTTGCAGCCCTGAAGGAATGCTGATGGTGTTCCCAATGAGAGGAAGGAAGAATCTTAGGGTTCATCATAGTTCTTTGTGCTCCAGTGTCCATGTAGGCAATGATATTAATGGGAACATCATATTTTGATGGGAGAAGTTGGATCCTGACATTTGGCATGGTTGGATAGATGCTTGCAACAACTTCTTCTGTCTTTTGACATTCTTCCATCATAAAAGAATAGTAGTGAGCAGATTCATCTTCTGAACTGGAGGCAGCACTGTCTTCTATAGCAAAAACAGTTTTCCCATCTGCTTCTTCTTGTTCTGAAAATAATGATTCAACATCTATTTCTTCAATCTTCAGTGTTTCGATCAGCTTTTGGGCTTTCTCCTTTTTGAACGGGCATGTCTTTGAGAAATGTCCTGTTTTGCCGTAGATAAAGCATTTATTGGTATTCTTTTTTCTGAATTTTTTCTTTTTGAAAAATCTCATCTTCTTCTTCTTAAAGGGCTTTTTTTCTTTATTTTTCCCTTTTCTTTTGCAGACACAATCTTTTTTCTTGCACCCAATTTCATTGTGCTTCTTTTTGCAAGCCTTTTCATAGACATCTTTATCTCGGAATACTTCATCAATCATCTTTCTTTGCGTGCAAATTTTGTCTAATGCAACGAGAGCAGTCTGCCATATATCTCCGAGGGTCATCTGAGAAAATTCTTTCTGTGCAGCACTGGTGATCCTGTACATCTCATTCTGCAGAGGTTCAGCAAGAGAACTTACAAATGTTGATTTCAAACTGGGATCATTATACCCATTGAGGGCATAATATCTCTGATTCATCCTCTGATAATGCCTTTCTAGATCCTCTAGATTTAGAGAGCAGCATTTGAAATCATAATACTCTTTCCTCATTTCTCTATTGCTGATGTCCACATTTCCGAGAAATTCTTTATGAAGGATAACCAATACAGCGTCTGTACTTTCACTTCGGTGCATTAAATCTTGGTTTACAGATCCAAGACTTTGGTACCATTCCTTCAGTGTTCCTGTCATTCTGGAACAGAAACCCTCTATCACTGAGTATAACTCCATACCTTCAGTATGTTTGGCATCCATCCATGCTTTAAAATCACTCAATCTTTTTCTCCAGAACTTTGGCTTTACATCATCAAGGGTAAAGATCACATGCCCTGTCATCTTTGGGATGACAGTGTTTTGTTCTTGGTGGTGCATCTTTGTTCTTGATGTCTCTCCAACATGGGTAGCCATTAGGAGTTCCGTGATGTCCATCTTTTGATTTGAACTTTCTGTTGAGCTGGATTCAGTGCTAGACTTGGAAATCTCAGTTTCAGATTCCGAGCTTGAATCAAGGATTTCATCATCTTCATTTATCATGAGAAACTCCTCATCCCGATCATGAGGAAATTTCTGTGTCTTTCCTGAAACATCTTCAGCCATGTTTGATGATTCTGCTTCTTTTCTTTTTTGTCCAAAAATCGTGCTTCTGGGAGGCATTCTTTCTGGCAGAATCGAGGGTGGTTCATAAATTTTTAGCATGGAAGAGTATGGTGGCATTCTTTGTGGTGGAATCTCAAAAGCAGAGAGTTCTGGCTGTGGATGCATCCTTGTTTTCACATAGACTTCAATTTTTTCTATTTCATGTTTCAGCCTTTGTAGATCTGCCTGCAAAGCAGTTTGCTGATGAAAATCTTTGTTCCAGGCAGTCTCTATCTGTGTCTCGACCTGGGCTAATCTGGCATTAACATCTTGGTAGGCCCTCCACATTTTTTCTGAGTATTTTTTGATCTGGCCTTCAATATTCTCCTGGAAGTTATCTAGCTTCTGTTCAATCCTTTGAAGAGATTGATTCTGAGCTAATGCATTCTCTGTTTGCCAATTCAGAGTTTCCTCTGCTTGGGTCAGAGATGTTCTTTGTCCATCAGGTTGGACTGTTCTTGAAGTAATAAAGGGCTGGGATGCTATCCCTTTCCCTCTGTCTTCTTTTCTTTCCAGGACTGGAAAATCAGTATCTTGAAACATGAATGCTGGAACAGGCTCTTTCACCTTTTTTGCTTGAATTCTTTCATTTTTCTTTTTTCTTTTGAAAGAATTATCTCCACTTTGTGGAGGCGGCCATGTAATCAGGTTTGCATCGGCGGGAGGTGAACTGTGTCCAAGAGATTCTTCATAGAAAGGCAGGGCTTCTGCCTTTTTCCACCTCTGTCTTGGTGGAGGTGACTCAGAGTTAGACCTTCTTCTAAGCCTTTTGCAGGTAAATTGTTTCTTCTTTCTTCTTCGGAAAGAGATGTTGTCTTCTTCCTTCATATCGTCATCACTTTCACATCCATATATGCAATCACATTCGGGATCGCACATCTCCGGAGCTACATCCCACATGAAGTGACCGTCTAGCTTGTCGGAGTAGATGGGTGTTCCATCAGGTTTTACAGCATGGATGGGAATCCGTTCTTCTGCTTCTCCCAAAGTGATCATCATGGTGTGGAAGATCCTTGTGTCATCTAGTGACTTTTTCTGTCGCCAGTCATAAGTGGTTCTGACTGTTCCATCTACAGAGTTTCTCTTGAAGGTGGCAGAGGTTGCAACTATAGGCTGCTGGTTTGCCTTATAGTTCTCGTAATTTGTAATCCATTCCACGGGTACAATTTTCTCCAGCTCTTTCTTTGGAATTCTCTTTGGAACCTGGACGATGGTAGGAACCTCGTCTTTGTTTTCTGCTAACACCATCAGGGCATTCCCTTGGAATTCTTGGTTACCTGGAAGATCAATACAATGATCCTGTAACCTGTAAATAATTTGATGGTGGAGTGTTGTTGTTATGGCCTCTTCATCTTGAGGAGCCCCTAATATTTGAATCTGAACTTTGAACCTTCGGGGGAGTGTAGGGTCGGTTAACTGGACATTGAAATTTGGGAAGATAGTAAGGACTACACTTCCCGAGTCCAAGGTGGTGAGAACCGTGCCGATACAGGCATCTTCATAGTACTTGTAAGTTGTATCAAGAAGAGTTACCCTGGCAGTTACAGGTAAACCTTTTCTCCCATGATAATTTAGTATTAACCTGATGGCTCCAAGGTGTAGTGCTATGTATCCTTCCTGAGTCCACATCTGAATGAGTTGTCTGGAGATTTCCAGATCAACGTACTGTTCTTTTCCTATGGCAGTAAGGGCACATTTGTCTAATCTAGATGTTTGGATATATTCCTTTACATCTAATCGTCGAGTAGAGATCAACTTCTTTTTCATAGATTTCCAAGAAAACCCAGAGTATTGTCGTCTGAAGACGTTATACGGGCTGAGAAGGGGAGGAACTTGTTCCTCTATTTTTGCATCATCGGGAACGTAGCTGTACTCGATTAAGTTATCCAGTTTTTTGACTAGTGTGGCTTTACAGGAATCAGAGATTGTAATTTTTGAGGATACGTTGATAGTAGAAGGGAAATGGGAAGTGAAGGTGGATGTAGTTGAATTTGAGGTAGTCATCATGTGAGATGGTCTCTCCCTACTCATCCTCTCTTATATTAATTCTAATCTTCTACTCCTATTCAAGAAAGAAAGGAAAGCATAATATAGAGCAAGTTAGACTCTGATACCACGAATTGAGAGCTTAGCTCCTGAATTAAGAATAACCCCGGACATGAACAATCTCGATGTACTTTTTTCCCTAAACCCTAATACATAAAGTTAAATATGCTCATAAATAAGTTAAATAAATTTTTTAATAAATCTAAACATGTCTTGTTTATCTAAAAAGATATTTGACAAATTTGAATCTATTTATTTTTTAAATAAATTAAATCAAGTTAGATTATAAACAAATCGAATCGTAAACTTGTGTTAAATGACCTGACTCGTTTTGATCCTTAACTAATAATAAAATCAGTTAAAACTGCATAAGAAAAAAATATTTAACATTTTAAATACTAAATATCAAAACAATAAACAATAATAAAAACAAAAAAAAAGTAACAATAACAAGGAGAAGTAGTGAAATTGGATTATACAACAATAATAAATAAATAAATATTAAAAAAAGAAATAATTTATAATAATAATAATAATAATAATAATAATAAACCATTAAACATGAATAATTAAAAAATCAGCCTACAAAAATATAGTAATACTAACTCATTGTTTAGTTAAAAGAAATTGAGAGAGGAAAAAAATTGTTTACAAAATTTATATAAATTTTATGTTCTATTTTTATTTACTTGCATTTATTTTATAAGGAAAAAAAAATTAAGTTCTATGAAAACTATAGAAATCTTTTCATCTTTTAAAAGGAGAGAGAATGGGAAGAGTCAAATTTTTTATTTATTTTAAATTATTAAATATTTTTTAAAAATATAAAAAAATAAATATCATATAAATATAATAATATAATAAAAAATTAATTTTTTAAAATATATATAAATAAAAAATTATACTACTAATATTTTTTTTCTTTCTCATCTTCACTCATCCAATATAGTAAAGGAATCTTTCTTTCTTTTCATTATCTCATATTTTTATCTATTCAAACAATTTATTTTTTTATTTTTTATTTTTCTAATTTTTTTCTTTCGTATTTTTCAAATCATCCCAAAAATAAATAATAATAATAATAATCTATTCATAAAATTAGACATATAAAACCATTATTAACAAACTTTAAAGTTAAACTAAACCTCCAGCAAGATATAGCCACCAATTTGAAGTTTTATTTTCAAAAAAGAGTTAACTTTATTCAGGTATTTATGTTTTATACCACAAGGTTATGAGAAAATGAAAGCTTGTTTCGTTAAAAAAAGAAAACACCTTTTGATCCTTTATTATATATCCCTGAAAAAATGGTAAGAAGTATTGTGTTGACTCTATGCATACACACCACAGCGAAAGGAATGGGGCAGAGGCTTATAGAGTCAAGATCCTCTCCGGTTCCAGTAACGGGAGAGGTTCATTTTGGAGAGAGAAAGAGATAAAGAGAATGTGCAGGGTCCTTGCATGTATGTAAGAGAAAAAAAAATACAAAGAGGAATAGAAATAAAAGAAATGGAGAGAAGGAATTAGAGAAAAGAAAATGGAAAAAATCTTTTACTCAAGCTTATCTAACGAAAATATACTCAAAAAATTGAGAAAAATAATAAAGAGAAAAGTACAGGAAGAGGGAAGACAAATAAAATAAAAGAAAAGAAAGATCGGAAAGCTACCACCGTTCAATTTATTTATTAATATTTTTATCTCTATTGTTTTATACTCTTCTTTTCTTTGTTTCATATTTTGTGTATTTGTACTATAAATTATATGACTATGATTGGATTCACATCACTTCTGAAATGCTTTTTTAGGAATGAAATAAATAGAGCAAGTGTGTGTTTGGTGAATGCTATTGAGATATGATCCTAATCTGTGAACATACTTTTTTGGATTGCTTCTTCTTTTTCTTTTGTAGTTAGTTCTCTTCTTTTTTAATTTTTTCTGTTTAGTATCTCCATTTTCTCTATGCTGCCTTGTTTTATTTATCCTCTTTCCTATCTATGATTTCTCTATGCTGCACAATCTCAGTTTTAAGATTTCTTCCATCAGTAGAACACCGCTAACTAACATTTGCAGGTTAAAAAAAGCTAACCACTTTATTTTATTTTATCAGATTTTAATTATAATAGTAATAATAATGATATTAATAAAAATGATAATAAATAAAGTAAACCGATTTAGATGGAAAGTTCTGAAAATAATTTATATAATGAAAAAGTAAATAACAAAATATGTGGACAAACGTTTGTATTAATCTTTTATATTTTTATCTGAATTTTTAAGAAATTGAATTTTTTAAGATTTATTTAATAATAAGTAAACAAAAGTTAACTTAAAATAAGCACAATATAACATCAGGAAATAAATGAAAATATAAAATTAAATTAGTAATTAAATCAAATAATTATAATAGCATAAATAAATAAAATAAATTTACTCATATTGAAGAAGGTTGAGAAAAAGTTATTTACATAATAGAGAAATAGATAACAAATATAAGATAATGGAAAAAATTTAATGTTTCAATTTTTATTTTTTATCTAAAATTTTAATATTTTAATATTTATTATTTATAAAATGTTTTAAATAATAAATAAAAAAATTTAAGAATAATAAATAATAAAATAAAATAACATACAATAAAATAAATTAAATTAAATTATTAATAATAATAAAATATTTTCTAAACATAAAAAAAATTATTATGCACATTCTTAATATTAAATAATAAAAAATATTATAAATAAAAATAAAAATAATTTTATGAGATAAATTAATAAATAAATTATAATTATAAATTTTAAAATATTATATTTTTTAATATATATATACTTATTAATCCATTTAATAAATTAAGTCATCTATAACTATCTTATCTTATTTAAGTAGGAACGTATTTTTATTTAATATAGTTTAGTTAATGCTTTTAGATTTAGATTTGTTGTTGAAAATTTTGATATTTTTTAATTTAGATATATAATAATATTATTTTCAAGAATTTATGTACTTCTATGTTATGATCCTTTAAAATACAATAACATCTTTAAATTAAATCACAAAAAATATTTTTAATAAAAAACAAATGACTTAAATCTAAAGAAAAAATGATAATATATATAAAAAATTTAGTATATCGATTAAAAATTAAAATTATAATAATTAATAAATAAAATCATAATGGTTATTATTAAGATGATAACATCTAGAAATAAAAAAATAATATTACAATAATTATTATGAATCAGGTTCAATAATAAGATAGATAAATTTAACCTACAATATATTATATAAATAAAAAAATATTTTAATATAAATTAAAATCTCATAATAAAATAAATAATTTTCTTCCATGATTATATTTTAGCAGTTATATAAATCAATAAAAAATGTATTAAATTGAATTTTGATAATTATATTGTTTCAATTATGATTAAAATATTTTTCGATCGATAATTTTTAAAAATATAAATTTATTAAAAATATTAAAATTATTATTATTTATTTTTTAAAAATTATGAATAATTTTTTTAATAATTAATTTATAAATTATATCTCCACAAGAGTTTGTTTTTTTTTGGTTTTTTTACATAAATACGTAATACATATGTTTGGTAATTCATAAATTCTTTAATCACGGTGTCTTCAACTTATATAAACAAACTTACTTGGCATACAGGTAAAAATAAATTTATCAAGTGTATTATAAAAATATTATTACTATTCACTTTATTCCAATTAGAATGTGACGTATTAATGATTGCTTTTTAGCAAATAAAATTTTCTATAAAAATTCAGTAAATTTCCAATTGAATCATAAATGAAAAAGCCCTCATGAAATGAGGTTGTAAAATATCTGGTTCCAAGTATCTGGAACACCAGGAAGACACCAATGAACGCAATCAGCTTTTGATGCTGATCCACCAGTTAAATAAATGGAAGGATGTCCATCTCTTCTTAATTGTGAAAGGGTTGTGACGTCAAGCAATGTTACTGGTTTCTTAATTGTGCTTAGTATGTTCTTTAATACCTTCGTAGCTTGGGGCAATCCACCTGGATATGTTGATCCTGGCAGTGGTGTCTTTTGTCCAAGACAACTGTAAGAGAAATATGAGATAAAACTTCTTGGTGCACATTAACTTTTGTAAAACTTAGATAAAAAAATATAAAAAATTGATATCTATGAGAGATCTTTATTACTTATAATTTTTCTTGGTTTTCTTCTTCTAAAGTTGCTTAAGAAAAAGTTAACCCAAACTAAATTTGTGTATTAAAAATTCTATTTTTCTAAACTAAATATTATTTAGTATACTTACTTTATGTCACATAATAGTCAACCCATAATATAGTGTGTTTGGACTTCTTTAAAAAAGTCCAGCCATCATTTGAGTAACACATGTTTTGTGTAACTTCTAACCAAACTGGCATATGTTGGTGGTGTAATTCATAAATTCTAAAATATTACAAAAAAATAAAAATCTATTTATTATTAATAATAAATATTATATTATATTAATACAAAATTTAATCAGATAAAATTATTAAATTAAAAATATGTATTAGAATTATATGACATAAGTTATATTGATATGATATATTAAAATTTAAAATAAGATTGACTAAGATTAAAATAATTTTTTATTTTATCTAAACGATAAAGATATTTTTAAATTTTTATAATATATAAATTTAAATTAAATTAATAATTAAAAATAAAATTTTTAAAAATAAATATTTAACGTATAAGAAATCATATAATTTAATGTATGGATTTATTTTTGCTTACTTGGGGTGTCCTGGGGGAGTTCCTTGGAAGAAGACTTTAACTTTTACAGGGTTAACGTTGGCGTCAACCCATTTAGCCCACGTTTTAAGTGCCTCTTCATAGGCTTTCAGCCCATCCATGTATTTTATCACTTTATTTCCCACTTGAATATAATCCCATCTGAAAAATCCATTACAAAAAATTTATTTGATTTAAACTTGATTAATTAAATGCCCAAAATAATTTAATCTTAAACAAAGTTAAGAAACTTACGGTTCAGGTCCTCTACGGTTCCACCAGTGCCGCCATGTGTTAAAGATAAGCACATCAATCCCTTTCCATGCAGAGCTGCTTTCTTCTATTGAATCAAGCTTCAAGACCTTCCCAATTTTCTCTTGGACAACATCAACTAGATAAATATTCCAATTAATTATCACTTTAACGTTATACTCCTGCAAATAATAAAAAGAATTATATAAATGAGCATTCTCATGATGAAATCAATTAATGCAAGAAGAAGCATGATTAAAACCAGAAAATATACAATAACAAAATACCAAGTGCAAAAGTATTTTGGTATACATTATAACCAAAAAAAAGTATGTTTAGATGAAAAGATTTAGAATTTGAGAATGTGAAGTTAACAATAACGCATGATTAAAAAATTAATTATAAAAAAAATATATGAATACTAATTTTGAAAAGTTTAAAAACAACAAATTTTTTGAATTTTAAAACATTATTTATATTTTTATATTTAATATAAAAATTATAATATTTTAAAAACCTTTTTATTATTGAAATACATATAATTTAATAATTTAGAATTATTCTATCCAAATAAATGAAAAAGAATGATCATTTCTGAATATTTAAGCCTTCCAATTTAGAACACATTATGACTTACAACCATTGCAAAAGTGGAAACCAATGCGGAAGGCAGCCATTTGCTCAAGTGACTTATGAATATGGGGCAAAAGGAACCACTTATGAGATAACCATATATTGTCCATTCCTTATGGTAACATTGAACAATTTCTTACACTACCATCTCCTTTTTGTAGGGAAAATATTGATGGCCAGCAGGTTCCATGAAAAAGGTTTACAGAAAAGAAGAATCAATTAACATTAGATTATAGTATCTAGATAGCTTGATCAAAATTTAATTCATACCGTAAATGTAAATATATTAACATCATTACTATCTTGACGGGTCATAGTATAATTGGAATTGGGTACTGCTGAATGAAGCATGCAATTGAGGGACATCCACATATTCCTGCTGATTGAATCTCCCACGAACATGATGCTCTTCCCCCTCATCTTCTCCAGGAAATCTCGCCCATCAAATCTGCAATTAAACATTACAATATTAAAATAAATTTTAAATTTTCAGAAAGATAAATTGTCTACTGTTGTTATAATTATAACCTTTTACCAACTTCACTTATAATTTTTTTTTTGGTGCCATTTGCTTTGGAAAAATACTTTTCTTTTCATTTTAAATTATAAAAATATTATTTTCTGTTTTATTTTAAAAAATATGTATAAAAACAGTGAAGGCAATGCATATTGAGAGTACTTTTATGAATAGTTATTTGTATTTATTCTTTCCCTTCCATTTAATATGCTCCTTGAAGTCTTTTTATTTGTTTGAAACCATTTATTATATTACAATATCAAAAAGGTATTGATTATTTATGTTTGAATAATATTTCTATTTATTATGAGTAATAATTGTTGGTTTTAAAGGTATTTAAAAACTTACATTATCAAGTGATTTTGCTAATGTTGAAAATAAATTAACATAAAAAAAGATAATTAATTAATGAAATAACTAATGTTAAGCATTTCAATACATGAATTTTCCTATGATGAAAAATATCATTAATGTTGAGCATTTCAAACACATATTCGGACTAAGTTACTGGAATTGAGGTAGGGGTGGTGATATTATCTTGAATCCAAAACTATTATAATTCCTATGATGATATATGAATCCAAAACACATATTTATTATATCCAGAAGTTTTTAAATCAAGAAAACCATTTATTTTTATCTTGTATTCTACAGTAGAAGGGGAAGGAATGGAGAGGGCAAAGTAATGATAAGATACAGAGTTCTTTTTTTTTTTTTTTTTCTCAATAATGGATTAGAAAAATTAAATGATTTAAACACATCTTTAATATACGTACCTACGTAGCTTGCAGGCTTGTGGCTGCCATCTATAGTGGGTGTAAATCAGATCTGGGCGTCCATTTCCTATACAATCGAACTGGGAACTGATGAACGGACACGTGGCGTTTTGGTATAACGGGTACGATTTATCCGCCACCCACGTGCCGGTGAACAGATCGCAACCTTTTCCTTGTCCAAGAAGGAAGAACAAGAAGAACAGGGGAACGTGACCCCAGAAGAAACGGCGCACACCACAAGACAAACCCATTTCTTTATCACTTTCTCTCTGTCAAGGGCAGAGACCGAGTGAGTTACTCTGGGAAAAAAGCTTGCTGTGTCTTCTTATATATATATATATATATTCGATATAAATATTAAATGAAAATAAATTTATTTAGTGGCTTTTAATTTTAAAAACTAATTGGACTATAAAGATATTTGACCTTATTTTGGATTTTAATATTAAAAATTAATTGTAATATAAATTTCAAAAGCTGAATTAAAAATTGAAGAAAAGTAAATAAGTAGAGGAAAGTAATAAATAAAATATAGAAAGAAATTTAAAAATAGAAAACTAAAACAACTTAAAGTTGAGTTGAATTTTTAATTAAATGTTTTTAAAATAATATTTAATATTTTATTTATGAAACAAGTTTTTTATTTATTAGCTTTTAAAAGAAACTATTTAAAAAAAAAAAAGATAACTTCACCATTAAAAACAATCCATTTTTTTCTTAATCTCGAAGACAATTATTTCTTGTACGAGATCAGCATTACTTAAACTAAAAGATATATTTAGTACTTTATGTAATTATAAGTAATTAATAAAATTTATTACAATTTTTAAATTGATATATTTTATTTATTTATACATTATTATAATATGTAATGTAATTTTTCATTTTTATTTATTATTTTATTTTATCTTAAATTTTTTACTAATTTTTTTATCCTAACTAATAAAATTAAATCTTAAAAATATAGATAAAATAATAAAAATTAGAACATTAAATTTTGCTTATCGCATTTTTCTTCTACTATGTAAATATTTTTCTCAATTTTCTTTAATATGAATAAATTTTATTTTATTTATTTAAATTCTTTTCATTTATAAATTTTATTCATTAATTTAATTTGAAATATTTTTTTATTTTTATTATATTTTATTTATATTGATTTAATTAATTCTCTCTTGATTTATTTTTTTAATCATTAACTTAATCTATCTTTATTATATTTTAAATATTTTAATTTAATTCTTATTTTATTATTTTTATTAATAATTTTGTAATTTTAGATTTTAATCACTAATTTATTTCAAAAATTCTATTGATCTTTAATTGTTATATTTTATTTTAATTTAATTTTTTTTACAAGTCATAACAACTTAAAATCTTAATAAATTATATAAAAAATATAAAATTAATTACATTTATTTATATATACATATATATATATATTTATCAATATTACTATCATTAATCTTTTTATTTGATTATTTATTCTTTAGTTTTCCCTTTCTTTAATTTCATTTTTTATGCGCTAATTAAAATTTAAAATTTAAAGTTTCGGAAAATCAAGTACAAAAGTGAATAAAAAGATTTGAATATTGATTTGATTTCTTAAGTATATTGTGTTTAATTTTTTATTAGTTATTTAATTTGAAATTTTTTATAATTTATATATAATATTTTTATTATGTATTTTTATATACTTTTATCTCTTTTATTGTATATATTATTTATCTTCTTTTATAAATATTATATTTTTTATTATGAGACATTTATTTTAATAAATACGAAAAAGATGCTTGGTTTTGTTTTCAATTGAAAAGTCTTTCAAGAACGTAAAACTATTTTATATATATATATATATATATATATATATATATATATATATATATATATCCCTGTTTGATTGCAAGAAGAAATTCTTAAAATGGGATGATGGAGGATAAACAAATTTAATAAAAAAAAATTAATCTAAAGGATAATTACAAAATCTGGAAATCAAAGTTTTTAAAAATGTTAAGATAACGGATAAGTTAAAATTCAAAGGAAATACAAAAAAGGGAGAAGGGATGGTTTTTACGCAAGATCATCTATCAACACGTACCTGAAACAAAATCTGAGAGCTAAGAAAGAATACGGTAAGTTTCTTTGGTTGAAAAAGATTGAAAAAAAATCAAAGAACCTGTCAAAAACACATAGATAGAAAAGAGAAGGGAGCAAAGTTTGTATTTTTCCTTTGAAACATTTAAACATACATGTTTATCATCGTCATTAGGAAATAATCTTCTTCACCTAACAAATAAGTTTTAGCAAGCCAAAGATTCACGATTTTATGTTGTTATTCGTTTTTATTTTTCTATTTTTTAATAAAAGTATAGTTCTAAAAAAATATGGTGGATTAATGTACTTTTTTGTTTTCATTTACGGTCAAAGCTTACAGTGTAGGAACGTTAGCGTATTTTTTGATTTTATTAGTTTGGATACGTGGTTTTAAGAAATCGACAAGATGCTTAATGCAAGAGATATGAGTTGAATTTTGAAGTTTTTTTTATTATTTTAAATAATCAAACTTTTTTTTCATATTTATGATAAATGTATTGATTTTGTTAATAATAATAATATATATATAATCATTTCTTGTTTATAAAATACATATAAGTTTTCCTTGTTTATAATGTATATCTATATATTTTTTCTTTACATTATATATCATAAATTTTGTATATAACATATATAAGGTCTTTCTCATTTATAGTTCTTATATCAACGTTTCTTTTTATAATATGTCAATTTTTTTTTGTTTTTATATACATATATATATATATATAAATTATATTATATATATATATATATCAATTTTTTATCATATAATATATACAAGAATTTATTTCTTGCTTATAACATATTAGAATTTTCATTTTTACTTTTTTTTATATCAAAATTTGTTTCTTGTTTATAATACATATGATTTTTTATTTATTTATAATATATATTATAATTTCGTTTTTGTTCATAATTTAGATCAATTTTATGTTTAAATAAATTAATATAAAAATATATTCTAAAATTCTAAAAATATTTTTTAACCAATCAAAATTATAAATATGATTGTTTTATTCAATATATTTCAAAATTTACCTTTAATTTTTATTATTTATTTATTTTTATCATATCATTATTGTTAATATCTTTTTTATAATTGTTATTAGTTAAACTTTTAATTTTTCGTTGACTGTATTAGAATTTATAGATGATTTTTTATTTTTAATATTGATGTAATATCTATTTTTATTTTTATTTTATTTTATTATTATTATCTTTTGTTTTATTTGATTATATTTTTTATTTTTATTATTCCTTAACAGGATCATCCTTATTGCTAACATTCATTCTTCAAAATTATTTAATTGTTTATCATATTTACAACTTCTTATCAGCTCTTGTAAATGTTAATAAAAAATAGAAATAATATAAAAATATAAATATAATTTACTTACAATTTTATCTCTTTTATAAATAATTTAATTTTTACGTTAAAAAAATAATTTAGATAAGATGTCTCTCATATTTTAATTAGAAACATTTAAATTGCAGTAACCTTAAACTCTAAGTATTTTAACTTAATTTTTTTTACAATTTAACTTAATTCTATGAAAACAAATAATTTAAATAAGATATTTTGTTAACTCTATTTTATTAATCAACGATTTTTATAAACTTTAACATTAAAACTAATCAACCAAAAATTATTTTTAGACAATTACATAACTTTAAATTCATGTACATGTAGGAATGGAAATTAATTAATTTTTATAATATTTATCTTCATTTTAATTTTAATCATTAATTCAATAAAATTTTTATTTATTAATTTACTTATTTATATAATTATTTATTTATTTATTTTAAAATTAATTATTCATATTTTTTTAAAGAAACAAAATAAATAATTTAAAATTATTATTAATTTTTATAAATTAATTTAAAATAATTAATAAAATAAATAATTTAAAATTTTTATTAATTTGTATAAATTAATTTAAAATAGTTAATAAAATAAATAATTTAAAATTATCATTAATTTATACAAATTAATTTAAAATAACTACTTTAAAATATTAGGATGCTGTGACATTGAATTTCATCATTTTCTATCCATAAATATAAATCAACTTTTAAACTAATTTTAATTTTAAAATATACCTTCTTTTAAATAACTTTTAAAATATATAAAATTAATTTTAAAAAAATTAAAAGGCCATCACCGTTATTGGACACCGAAACATCACCGGAAATTAGAGCCACCATCGTCGATAACCCTTTGATCTGCGCAATACCGAACTTCCTTCGTCAAAAGCACATGCTCACCACATCCATATCCATCACGGAACTCCTTCCCCCATAAATATAAAATCATCACATTCATTACCATGCATGATTTTCATTCACTCATGTTCATACAAAATTTATCTTCTTAAACCTTCACAATCCCTCTTTTTACTTTTTTCTTTTTTTTCTACTATTTTGGCTTCTCTTCTTCTCTCCTTCACTTTCTATGTGCGCTGTTTCACACATGGTAGGTAACGCGTATGAATGTATTAACTTTTGTCTAGGTAATTTAATCCTTTTCTATTGTTTCTCTTTTGTCATTTTGATTCGAGATTTAGTATTATAAATATAGAATAATTGATATTTTTTTTATTATCATGATATGGTTATAAATTCTGTGAAAAATATTGAAATGTATTATTTTAACTTAATTAAAAAATATTTAGCATATATTGTTTTTTAGAATTGTTGGTGATAATTATTAAGTACCCACTTATAAATATTTTTGGTTTCGTAAAATGGAATAATAGTAAGTAATAAAAGGATATTTTTATTCTAAATTTAAAAATTAAATACATATATTTTGTTTTGCAAATATACCATTCATTCATTTTTTTCATCTAAGATCTAATCATTCTTTTCACACATCACATCAATTTTTTCCAATGCTCATTGAATACATCGAGGGTGGAAAAAGGACTAATAGATGTATCTTTTAGCATCCTTTCAATCGTTTTATTAGCTATTCGTATCAGATTTACAAATTTAGTACGTAATGTACAACATTCCTTTTACTATTATAGATCTGATTATCCTTTTTTTTTTATTCAACAAATGTTGTATATATTTTTTTTTTAAAAAAATAATAATTATGAATTAATTAATTTTAATATAAAAAAATTATTTAAGATATCTAAATTTGAGAGTACTATGCTATCATAATTCGAATATTCCAAATTAAAATATAAGCTTATCAAAGAAATTATCAATATTACCTTTTTTATATAAAATTAAATTAAATTATTTGAAAAAAAATTAACTTAAGAATCATTAAACTTCACAACTTATATGTTCCAATTAAAAAATATATTTAACAAAAAAATTATGTAATTTTTTAATTTTCATGAAGTTAAATTAAATTATTTAAAAAATTAACTTAAAAATCATTAAACTATCACAACTTAAATGTATTGATTAAAAAAATAAGATTAACAAAATATCTTGTTTAAATAATTCATTTTATGTAGAATTAAGTCAAATTAAATTATTCATGAAAAAAATAAATTACGATAGAATTGTAAATATATTTTAAGTATTATTTTTTTTAATAAAATTACTAAAATTTACAAAAATAAAATAAAAGAGATGAATATGATAAATACCATTAAAGAAAGAAAAAAATAAAAATAATAACATTAACAATAATAATATAATGATATAAATAATAATAAATGACAACAAAAATAACACAAAGGATAATAATAATATTAATATATAATAGTAATAATATAACTATAAAATTAAAATTAAAATTAAAAATTAAAAAATAATTATATTTAACTCTAATTATTAAAAATAAAAAAAAATAAAAATAAATATTAATAAAAGGAGAACGATTAGTAAAAATAAACTAGATAACAAAAGAGAATGCATGAATAAAAATTGACAAAAAAAAAATTAAAACCTTTTGAACTAGAATTCACCACAATAATAACAAAAAATTATGAATGACAAAAATAAATAAATAAAATATTAATACCAATAAATAAAAGAATAATTAAAATTTTTTAATAAATAAAAATTTAATATTTAAATATTAATTATCAAAATAATAAACAACAATGATAAAAAATTATAAAAATAATTAATAAAATTAAATTGTACAATATTAATAAATAAATGAACACTAAAGAGAAGATTGGAAATTTATAATAATAATAATAATAAGTAATACAATTAAAAAATCAGCCTACAAAAATATATTAATACTAATAAATAATGATAATAATAATAATAATTATTATTGTTATTTTAAAAATTGAATAAAATTGGCTGGTCGGATCAAACTAGATTTCTTTTTAGATTAATTAAATTACAAAATTATTTTTTAAAAAATCAATAATAAACTTTAAAATCGATAAAAATCATATTGAACCAACAAAATTATAAAAAATTGATTCATATATAAAATAATATTATTTTAATATATTTTTTTAAAATAAAAAAATTTATACCATATTTTATTTAATTTTTAATAAAAATCAATAATAAACTTTTAAATCGATAAAAATCATATTGAACCAACAAAATTGATAAAAAATTGATTCATATATAAAATAATATTATTTTAATATATTTTTTAAAATAAAAAAAAATTATACCATATTTTATTTAATTTTTAAAAATTAAATCACATAATTTTTAATTTTTAGTCATATAAAATATGGTATTAATTAATATATTTTATTATATATATATATATTTATGTTTTTTAGCATAATATATAAATTGTATATATTTAAAAATAATATTTAATTAATATAGTTAAACCTTGAACCAATATTTTAATTGGTTCTATAATTGATTAAATAATAATAATAATAATAATAATAATACATCTACTTGTAATAACTAAACGTATAAAACCATTATTAACAAATCTTAAAGTCAAACTAAACCTCCAACGAGGTATAGCTACTAATTTAAAGTTTTATTTTAAAAAAATTAAATTTATTCATGTATTTATATTTTTATACCACCTGATTATAAGAAAATGAAAGCTTGTTTTGTTCAGAAGAGAAAATACCTCTATAATCCTTTATTATACATCCCTGAAAAAAGGTAATAAGAATAATACACAGCACAGCGAAAGGAAAGGAAGGACGTAAGAGCTTATGCAACGTAGAAGATATCCAGAAAAAACAAGAAAGAGAATGGGGAGAGAGGTAAAGGAAGAGGGAAACGCTATTGAGATATGATACTTACATCTGAATGGTGCCTTTTTGAATTGCCTCTTCTCCTTCATCCTTAGCGAGTTTTCTTATTTTTGAATTTTCTCTGTTAGTATCTCTAGCTATGATCCTTTAGAAATTTTTTTTTTTAAGATTTTTCTTTTTTCTATGCTGCCTTCTTTTGTTATTTTTCTTGCTTTTAATTTTTCATTATCAAAATATATTTTTATAATTTTGAATTCCATTTTATAATAATTATCCTTTAAATTAATCAATTTGTTGCCAAAATTCTTTAACCTCCTATCTATGATTTTCTTTTCTGCACAATAACACAGCTCAATTAACATTTATAGCTTAAAATCATGCTAACTCATTTTATTTCACATTATATATATATATATATATATATATATATATATATATATATATATATATATATATACTCCAGTGTACTTCATATTTTTACTTTCAATTTTTCGGAGCACATTTCAAATGAAAATGTGCCCGTTGTACATATCTACACTATTATATATTATATTTTTTTAAAATATTATTAAAATTAATAAATAATATTTTTTTATATTTTTTGTAATATTTTTTAAATATTATTAAAATTAATAAGTAATATTTTTTATATTTTATAATAATTTTTTAAATATTATAAAAAATATGATATGACGTAGTGCTATTATAATAAAGTAAAAACTAAATAAATAAATAATAACATATAAAATAAAAAAATAAAAAAATAAATTATAAATTATAAATTAAATAAATAATAAAAGATAAATTTAATGTTTGAATCATTTTCATCCATTCTTTTATTTGATTTTCATATTTTTGATATTTTTATTTAGTATATAAAAGTGAAATTAAAAAGGATAAATAAAAAATAAATAAAACAAAATTTTAATGTTTAACTAAAAAAATTAATAATAATATTTATAATAATAGTAATAATGATATTAATAAAGATAATTATAAATATGGTAAATTAATTTTAATTTAAAGGTTTTATAAAATTATATAATAAAAAATAAAAAATAAAATATGTAGACAAAATTTTGTATTAAATTTTATATTTTGATTTAAATTTTTAATATATTATTTTTTAAATATTTATTTAATAATAATTAAACCAAAATTAAATTAAAATAAACACAATATAACATTAAAATATAAATAAAAATTTAAAATTGAATTAATAATTAAAAATAATATTAATAAATAAAATAAATTTACTCATATTAAAAAAATTAAGAAAGATATTTACATAGTAGAGGAATAAATGAATAAATATAAAGTATGATAGGTAAAATTTAATGTTTCAATTTTTATTTTTTATCCAAAATTTGAAGATTCTAATTTTTATTATTTATTAAATATTTAAAATAATAAATAAATAATAAAATAAAATAACTTACAATAAAAAATTAGATTAAAAATAATATTAACAATAATAATAAAGTATATATAAAAATAATAAATTAATTAAAACTATTTTCCAAACTTAAGAAAAGGATAAAATATAGTAAATAAAAAATAAGAATAAATTTGAAAAAGATAACTTAAAAAGTAAATTATAATTTTGAAAAGTTAAAAAATTATATTTTCAAAAAATATATATATTTATATTAATCCATTTAATGAATTAAGTCATCTATAATCATCTTATCTCATTTAAGTAGAAAAGTCATTTTATTTTATCTAGTTTAGTTAATTAGTTTAGATTTAGATCCGATTTATGTAATTTTATTAAAATTTATTTATTTTTATTATCTATATCTATCTTAGGTGATAAGCAGCAATATTCTTTTAGAAAAAGGTTCTTTTTAAAAGAATTTTATAGAAGAGTTTATGTTCAAATATAAGTTATTGGATTCTTTTTTAATATTTGTGAATCATTAGATTTAAAATGTAGATGAATATAAGATAATATTGATATAAATCAATCATTATTTTTCTTTTTATCATATGATCTGAATTCGAAAACTAAAAAAATAATAATATAAAATTATAAAAATAAATCATTTTAATACAAATTTATAATCTCATCATTTATTAATTCATAATATAAATTTTTAATTTAAATAAAATTATTAGAAACAGATATACATGTTGAATTCTACATTTTTTCAATTAAAAAAATGTAAATCTATCGTTCTGTATTTAAATAGATTAATATTCCACTTAAAGTGTGTGAGATTTCATAAAATATTAAAAATAATTAAACGTAATATAATTATTAAGATCTAAAATTATAAAATTTAATCATTTTCTTCTCTAAAATTAAAAAATAATATTTAAATTAAAAATATATGAAATTCAAACATTTTAATCTTATCTTTATAATTGTTAAGATTAAAGCAATTATCATTAATACTGTTAGATATTAAACTATATTATTTTGGTTTATACCAAACATATTGTTTAGCTGATAATTAAAAATTAATCAGGAAATATTTTTACTTGTTTTAATATATTTTTATTTATATGATTAATATTTAAATTCATATAAATATATTTAAAACTTATAGGTATTTATCAACCGGATTTAATATTAAAATATTTTAAAATAATTTTAATATTAATTTAATCAATATTTATAACCAGTTAACAACAAAAACTAATTTAGTCTATCACTTAATAAAAACATAAACATATATTTTTAATGGTGTAAATAAACATGGATGCATTTTATTTTTAAGAACTAATTTATCATTCTGATTTTGAGATTATATCTTCAAAACAGATTTATTATTGAATTTTTTTAATTTTTAAATAGTTGAAAATGTTGATGTCTCTTAAGCTTAAATGTGTGATAGTATTCTTCTAAAAAATTTGTGTACTTTTATGTGATGGTCTTCTAGAATACAATTACATCTTTTAGTTTAACTAAAAAATAGAACTAGTAAAGGACAAATAACTTAAACCGAGAGTAAAAACAATGATATATATAGAAATTTTTAGTATATCCAATATTAAAATTACAATAATCAGGAAACAAAACCATAACAGTCACTAATTAAAATGATAATAGCTAGAAAAAGCATAAATAATCCTACAATGATAACTATAAACTACATCGTAGATAAATAGATAGATAAACTTAATCTGTAATATATTGTAAAAACGTTTTAGAATAAATTAAAAATTCATCATACAAAAAATAGTCTTTTGTAAAGATTATTTTTTAATAGTGGTATAAATTGATACAATACATATTTAATTTTAACATTTATACTGATTAAATTTTTATTAAATTATCTTTTGATATATAATTGTTGGAGAATATAAATTTGTCAAAAATAAATAATAAAAATTAAAATTATAACTATTTATCTTTTAAAAAAGTAAGTAAAAGAATTTTTTCTATTCTGATTTATCTATGATATTGTACCGTTACAATTTTTGCTTTTTTCTGTTGTTTTGTCTAATAAACAATGCATGTATTTGTAATTTATGAATACTTTATGGTGTTTTGGACTTATACAAACAGACTCATTTGACACACTAATATAAATAAACTCTAGCTTTTTGGTAAATAAAAATTTCTATAAAAATTCAATAAATTTTGAATTGAATCATAAATGAAAAAGCTCTCATGAAATGAGGTTGTAAAATATCTGGTTCCAAGTATCTGGAACACCAGGAAGACACCAATGAACGCAATCAGATTTTGATGCTGGTCGACCAGGTAAATAAATGGAAGGGTGTCCATCTCTTCGCAATTGTGAGAGGGTTGTGATGTCAACCAATATAACTGGTTTCTTAATTGTGCTTAATACGTTCTTTAACACCTTTGTACCCTCTGGCAATCCTCCGGGATATGTTGATCCTCGCAGTGGTATCTTTTCTCCCAGACAACTATAAGACAAACATGAGGTAAAACATCCTTGTTCACACTATCTTTTGTAAAATTTAGATAAAAAAAATCTTAAAAATTAATATCTATGAGATGTTTATTACTTATAAAAAAATTATTTTATTATTTTATTTTTTCTTCTACACATGCTTACAAAAAAGTTAATCCAAACTAAATTCATGTGTCAAAAATTATATTTTTCTAGACAAACTATCATTTAGTATGCTTAAGATAGAGTTCTTTATGTCGTATAATAACTTAGTCAACCCATAATATTAATAGTCATCCTAATGGAATAGTGTGTTTGGACTTCGTTAAAAAGTCCCGTCATCATTTTAGTAAAAGCATGTTTCGTGTAACTTCTAACCAAACTAGCATGTTGGTCGAATAATTCATAAATATTTTTAAAATTAAATAAAATTTATAAAAAGTTTAAAATAGATATTTTTATTATTAATAAATATATATATCATTAATCATAAATATATTATTCTAATAAAAATTAATTAGATAAAATTCTTAAATCAAAAAATAAGTATTAAAATTATATAACATAAGTTACGATATGATATATTAAAATTTAAAATAAGATTGATTGATTACAATAATTCTAATCTTAAACAAACTTGCAGTTTGTAACTCTTCAAATTTAAGAATTAGAATTTTAATTTTATATATAGAGTAGATTAAAATTTTGCAGCTTGTAATTAAACTCAAACTATTAATCTGTTTCAAAACCAAAGCTTAAAACGTACTTCTATGCAAGATTACTAACTTTTCTTTCCACTGATAATGTGAGTTTGTGGCTACTTTTGAGTTTAGAGTGGCAAATGATAAAATGGATGGATTTATTTTTGCTTACTTGGGGTGTCCTGGGGGAGTTCCTTGGAAGAAAACTTTGACTTTTGCAGGGTCAACGTTGGCGTCAACCCATTTAGCCCATGTCTTAAGTGCTTCTTCATAGGCTTCCAGCCCATCCATGTAAGTTACCACTTTATTTCCCACTTGAATATAATCCCATCTGAAAAATCCATTCATAATAATTTATTTAATTTAAACTTGATTAATTAGATGCCCAAAATAATTTAATCTTAAACAAAGTTAAGAAACTTACGGTTCAGGTCCTCTACGGTTCCACCAGTGCCGCCATGTGTTAAAGATAAGCACATCAATCCCTTTCCACGCAGAGCTGCTTTCTTCTATTGAATCAAGCTTCAAGACCTTCCCAATTTTCTCTTGGACAACATCAACTAGATAAATATTCCAATTAATTATCACTTTAACGTTATACTCCTGCAAATAATAAAAATAATTATATAAATGAGCATTCTCATGATGAAATCAATTAATGCAAGAAGAAGCATGGTTAAAACCAGAAAATATACAATAACAAAATACCAAGTGCAAAAGTATTTTGGTATGCATTATAACCAAAAAAAAGAATGTTTAGATGAAAAGATTTAGAATTTGAGAATGTGAAGTTAACAATAACGCATGATTAAAAAATTAATTATAAAAAAAATATATGAATACTAATTTTGAAAAGTTTAAAAACAACAAATTTTTTGAATTTTAAAACATTATTTATATTTTTATATTTAATATAAAAATTATAATATTTTAAAAACCTTTTTATTATTGAAATACATATAATTTAATAATTTAGAATTATTCTATCCAAATAAATGAAAAAGAATGATCATTGTTTAATATTTAAGCCTTCCAATTTTGAAAGCTTCTATCCAATATATAAGAGAAATAGAAAAGGGATGGACTTGCAGTTAGCAAGAGGGGACACGTTATGACTTAATAACCATTGCAAAAGTGGAAATCAATACGGAAGGTAGTCATTTGCACAAGTGCCATGAATATGGACAAGTAAAAGGGACCAGTTATGAATTAACCATATTTTAGCTTACCCCACATTAATTGTCCATTCCTTATAGTAACATATATATATTCAACAATTTCTTACATCACCATCTCCTCTTTTGGAGGGAAAAATATTCTTCTTCCCCCACTTTAATGTATAAGTTAGACAAAATATTCGTGGTGAGTAGGTCCCATGAAAAAGGTTTACAGAAAATAGGTAATTAGCATTATATCATAGTATCTAGATATAATATCATCAAAATTTAACTTCGTACCGTAAATGTAAATATATTAACATCATTACTATCTTGACGGGTCATAGTATAATTGGAATTGGGCAGTGCTGAATGAAGCATGCAATTGAGGGACATCCACGTATTCCTGCTGATTGAATCTCCCACAAACATGATGCTCTTCCCCCTCATCTTCTCCAGGAAATCTCGCCCATCAAATCTGCAATTAAACATTGCAATATTAAAATAAATTTTAAAATTTCAAAAAGACAAATTGTTTACTGCTGTTATAATTATAACTTGTTATCAACTTCACTTATAATTTTTTTTTGGCATCATTGTTTTGGAAAAATACTTTTTTTTTCATTTTTAATTATAAAATACTATTGTCTGTTTTATTTTTAAAATTTGTATAAAAACACTGAAAACAATATATTGATTGTCATTACAGTACTTTTATAAATAGCAAGATGTTGGGAGTAGTCACAGTACTTTTATGAATAGTTATTTGTATTTACACTTTCTCTTCCATTTAATATGTTCCTTGAATTCTTTTTATTTGTTTGAAACAATTTATTATATTAGAATATCAAAAAAGTATTGATTATTTATATTTTAATAATATTTTTATTTATTATGAGTAATTATTGTTGGTTTTATATAAGGTATTTAAAAACTTACATTATCAAGTAATTTTATTAATGTTGAAAAAAAAATTAACATTATAAGAGATACTTAATTAATAAAATAATTAATGTTAAGCATTTCAATATGTGAATTAATGTTAAGCATTACTATGATGAAAAATGTCATTAATGTTAAGCATCTCAAATGCATGTTTGTACTTAGTACAAAAATGAGATAGACATTCTCTTGATTTAAAAAGTGTGTTTCATGAAAAAAAAAATGGTTGATAGAATTCAGTTTTAGTAAAGCATTCACTTTTTTATATCAATTTTTTGAAACGAAAATATATTAAAATATGTATTAGAAATATTTTATTATTCTAATATATGAATAAGATTGATATTAAAGAATTATTTTAAATCATTTGATAAATTTTTTTAAATAAAATCATTGCAAATCATATTTTTTAAAATAATATAATGATAAATTTTATAGCAGAAAGAAAAGGGATGTAAAGGGAAAAGTAATAACAAGATAGAGTTGTTTTTTTCAGTAATGGATTAGAAAAATTAAATGATTTAAAAAAATTCTTTAATATACGAACCTACGCAGATTGCAGGTATGTGGCTGCCATCTATAGCGGGTGTAAGTCAGATCTGGGCGTCTGTTTCCTATACAATCGAACTGAGAACTGATGAATGGACACGTGGCGTTTTGGTATAACGGGTACGAATTATCCAGCACCCACGTGCCGGTGAACAGATCGCAACCTTCTCCTTCTCCATTCACTTTCAATACCACCCCAAGAAGGAAGAACAAGAAGAATAGGGGAACATGGCCAAGCAAGATAGGGCCCACCCCACAAGACAAACCCATTTCTTAATCAGTTTCTCTCTATCAAGAGCAGAGGTAGAGTGAGTTATTACCGGAAAAAAGTTTTACTGTGTCTTGTTATATATTTATTCAACATATTTTTTCCGAAATAAATATTAAATGAAAATAAATTCATTTAGTGGTTTTTACTTAATATTTTTTTCATCTTTTCTTTTATTCACTTAGATATATTTTTATCTCTTTTTTTTCTCTCTTAAATCTCTTCCTTTGAGACAACAATTTCATCCAAAAGTTCTAAATGATGGATATATGAATAAATAAAATAAAGAGAAAGTAAATAAAAAAATATAATATTTTTTAATAGTTAAATTTATATAATATTAGGATAAAATAAAGTATTTTTTGTAAATTTTATCTAACTTTTAATCCACCAGCAATCATGAAAGTGAGGGAAGAATTTTGTTATTTTTGTTTAAAATTTAATAATTATTATAATAAAAAAATTATATAAAATAAAATTTATATTATTAATTTATTTTTTTATTCATTAAAAAAATTCTTTCTATTTCTTTTGATCTTAATATTTTTTTTATTATATTTATACTCTATTTTTCATTTTTATTTTTTTATATATTTTTTTTATTTCATTCATCATTCAAATAGACAATTAAAGTAAGATATTGGAATTAAGAAAATGTTTGATAGTATTTTGATGTTTGACTTTTAAAAAAAATGATAATATCAAATTCAAAATCTAAATTAAAAATTAAAGTAAAAATAAATAAGTGAAGGAAAATCATAAAAATTTAAAAATAAAGTTGAAGATAGAAAATTAAAACAATTTAAAGGTAAAGAAAAGTTTTTTTTTTTCCCTATCTCTATAGTTCTTTATCATCTAATGAAAGGATTAGAGTAGATACTGTAACTACGGAAATATTTAATTGCATTTTGGTTTTTAATTTCAAAAATTAATTTTGTATATAAATTTCAAAAACTGGATTAAAAATTGAAAGATAAATAAAATAATTTAAGGAACGTAATAAATAAAACATAGAAATAAAGTTAAAAATAGAAAAATAAAACGTGTTGGTTTTTTAGTTTAAATATTTTTAAAATAAAATTAAAAATTTTTATTTATGAAACAATTTTTTATTTTTTATCTTTTAAAAGAAGAAAACTATGAAAAAAAAACATTAAAAAAGGATAACTTCACCATTAAAAACAATCCCTTTGTTTCTTCATCTCGAAGTATTTAAACTAAAAGATATATTTAGTATTTTATTTAATTATAAGTAATTAATAAAATTTATTACAATTTTCTTAATTTGTATTTTGACCCTCACTAATAGGAAGAGAAATATTCACAGATATGATATATTTTAAGATAAGAGATTTAAATGCTATTATTATTAAAAGTAGTAAAATGATCTATTTTGAGAAAAAGCTACATGAAAATAAAACACATTAAATAATTTTTTAAAATTAAAATATTGAAAAACAAATTATTTTAATATAAAATATCACGTCTATGCTTATTAATTTAAAAGAAATAACCAATTACAACAGTAATTTTAATATATATATATATATATATAACAAAAACATTATTTTTATTATTTTATTTCTATCTTATCTTACTGTTAATTAAGTATGAAACTAATTATATAATCATTATTATAAAAATAAGATATATAATTAGCTTATTTTTTTTATTATTACAATAATACAATTAAATTTTTATTTAAAAGTTAAAATTTGAAAGTTTTATTTTTATTTAAAATAAAATTATAATTTTTTTAATATTATAATTTTATTTTATTTTTAATATTAACAAAAAATATAATAATATTTTATTTAAATTAAAAAATTATTTATCTTTTTAATTTAATTGTTAAATAATAATTAAATAATGCTCCAACAAATATTAGAACATTTTTTAATATGTAATTTTATAGATTTAATATTAAATTAGTAGCAATTTAGTTATATTACTTTATTAATTAAGATTGATGTTTAAGAATATTCTTTAATGATTAGATAACATGAAATAAGAAAGAATAAAAATAAAATTATTTTCATCCTTTTGACTCTTGATTAATTTTAGAATATAGTATAATTGTTAAACTCTAATTATTTAAGTTGAAGAATTTTTTTTTATTCATTCAATTCCCTTAATTATCATAATTATAGAGCTTAAATTTATTATGGTAAGTTGATAGATTCCTTTTTTATTAATTATTAATTTTATAAATGTTTAATTATATTTAACATCCTTTTAACTAACATAAATTGTTTAGAATAAAGATATAATAAATAATTTTATTAATTACTATAAAAATTTTAAATTAAAAAAAATTAATATTATATTTTTTTATAATAATATCCTATTGATATATTAACAGTAATTATAATTACTAAAAAATTTTAATTGAGTATGTTGCAATCATCTAGATCAATCTTTCACATTGCGAAACCAAATTCTTTTGATCAACGGCTTGACTCAGTGGAAGTGTATGTTGAACAGGTCTCTTAGATGTTCTAAGGAAAAATTCAAAAGTATAACAGATAACGAGTATGTCCGTTATACTTTATATAATTGGTTAAGTATAAGAATATATATAGCAATCTTATCTCATTTTCGTTTACATTATCAGCATAACTTAACCAAATTTTTATTTGAAATTTAAAATTTAAAATCTTTTAAAAATAAAATAATTTTTTTTAATATTATTATATTATTTTATTCTTAATATTAATAAAAAATATAATAATATTCTACTTAGAATAAAAATTATTTATTTAATTAAATTAAATTTTTAATTTAATTATTAAATAATTTTTTAATAATAACAAATTAGTCATACCAATTTATTAATCATGATATGATAGATGTTTAACAACATTTTTTAATAATTAAATAGTATAAAAAAATTATTTTTAAAAGTTATATATAAATAATAATAAAATTTCTTTCTTCTTTTTAATTTTTAATTAATTTTTAAGTATAATATAATTATTAAACTGTAATTAGTTAACTTATAAATAATTAAAAAATTATTTATTCATTCAATTTACTTAATCAAGATTTTAATTATTATAATCATAAAATTTAAAGTTACCATTATAAATTAATAAATTTTTTTAATTAATTATTAATTTTCTAAATATTCAATTATACTTAATATCATTTCAACCAACATCTTAAATGATTAGATATCCAAAACAATAATTTTTTTAATTAATATGATAGTCTTAAATTAAAAAAAATATTGATAAATTAAAAATAATAATAATCATTAAAATTTTTTAACTAAATAAAATTATATTTTCACATGTATTATCTATATATATACAATTTAATAAATAAAATATATTAATTTTAATCTAATAAAAATATTTTATATATATATATATATTATTAATATCTCTTTTTTAATTATCCAACAAAAAAATAATTTAGATTAAATTCTAATAAATTTATTTTTTTTATTACCATCTTCATCATAATATTATATCTCTAAATTTAATAAAAATTTTATCATATTTAATTAAATAAATAAATTGTAATAATAAAAAATATTTAATAAATGATAAATTAAATTTTGAATATACCTGTTTATGTCGGTAGAAATAGCATTGAGGAATAATTCAACGTCATGAGGGACTTGATGCGGACTGAAAGTTGAAACCAACCAGGGCTGATTAGCGTTACGTTAGAGTTACATGTGTATGCCTTCACCATAAGTGGCGCCTACTACCCCTGAGAAGAAGCTGATGGGTGCTGTTGAATGGGTGTGTATAAGGTGCTTAAATCTAGAAGCAGACAAATTAAGGTAAGAGACAAAATCATGATATTAAGGAATTTGGTAGGGATGAAGTGAATACGTGAGAAAGTAGAGGAGTTGACGAGGTCTGAATGGGTTGCTGGGAGAGGATGAATGCTGGATTTCACATGTGCATATGGAGAGAGGGCGGAATCTGTGGGTGCTTCACGTGAGAGAGGGAGCTGTCAGGGAGAGATGGTAGAGCTTGTGGAGAATAGATGTGTGAGGGGCTGTACTTGTGATTGGATGGTTGATGCTGTGAAATCTATGGAAGAGAAGGATGCTATGAGGGTTGTTGTTGTTCATGTGAGTTCATTCATCCAAGGGAATGGGAGAGAATGGAGAAAGAAAGAGAGTGCTGTGCTCTGTGATGAGGACCCAGTATGAAGGTTTCTCAGGGAATGGAGAGAGTATGAGGGAGATGGTGAGAATCACATCCGAGAGAAAGCGTGGGTCTTCCTTCCTAGTCCCAAAAGAGAGAATGGATTTGAGTGAGAGAGAACAAATTGTGGGCCCCTCCGTACATGAATAGAATACATCAATGATTCTTCAACAGACACTGCTAAGCTGGTATGAGGATGAGGGTGGGAAAGAATCTATGGGTGCTGGACCCTATCATGGTGAATGAACGCACATGGGTGGTTAGTGACTTAACCAGAGAGAGAATAGATGAATCATTCTCGGATCCCCTGATTGAGTAGGATGCATTTTTGCTTAATGGGTTGGTTAGTGGTTATGTGATGGTATTCTGTACCTAATTGAGAGAGTGAGACTGAGGGGTGTTTTCATTTTGTTCTAACTAATGCCAAAATGTCAAGTAACCTCTGTCTACTTAATTTTATTAACTAAATTAAAAAGTGAGATGTAGAGAGAAAATGAGTGGACGGATTATCTTGAAACAAATAATTTTAGACTTCTATTAAAATAAGGATTTATAGTTTCATTTTTCAATTTTTATTATATTTTATTATTATTATAAGAAAATAATGGTCTTAGACAAAATTAGATAACGACGATAATCTAACTATCATTGATACTTAATTTTAAACAGAAAACATCATTTCATATTTTAATGTATTAAAAGTAATAAAATTAATTATATTTAAACAATTTTTTATAGTAAAATATAATAAATCTAAAAATATAATTTAAAACAAAAATTCTTACATAATTTAAACATCTCCATAAGTATTACTATAATTCATCCAAATAAAAAAGAACAGTGGATGCATTGGTCAATACGTTTATAGTTTGTATTAATAAACTGTAACATATGCAATTATTAGATTGAGTCTCTAAAACAATTCACATATATTTGATTTTTGATCATATGTATAAAAAAATATTAAGAAAAAAAATAATAATTTATTTTGATGATTAGTGCATCATAAATGGATTAATTTAATTGTAACTGTCGACTGTATAAAATACCTTTATAAGTGCCCATATACGTACTTAACTTACCGTTAGAATCAGTTATAAGGAATGGGCAGTTAGTTTAAATTTTATTATTTAATTTTTTAAATTAAAACTTATATTTAAATTTTAGTGGTGTAACAAATTTCCATTAAAAAAACTATTTGTTCTCTAAAAAACACTAACTCTATTCTTATTTATATGCTATTTTTACTTAAAATATACAGTTTAAGAAAATATTAATTATATTATCTTTTTAAAAGTATAATAATATTCTGAATTTATTTCTATTTAAAGAACTTAAAGTTATCATATCTATCGTATGATAGTAAACACATAATAATAAATCAAATAAATAATAATAAGAATCAATTATAAAAATATTCTATTTATCAAAATGAATAAAAGTTAAAAAATTAATTTTTTAAATAAAAATAGTATCAATAAATTTGTTAGTATAATTATATAATTTTTGTAAAATTTTATTTCTACGCTTAAAAGTAATAGTAAATTAAAATTATGAAAATTAAAATTGTATTTTACAAATTGATTAAAGTATTTTATAATTTTTTATTATATTCATATCATATTTTTTATAATAACTAAATTTTATAAATAATTAAATTATTTTATAAAATATTAAACATAGTACGATATGAAAAATAAGAAAGAAAAATTTTTTATCCCTTCATGATAATTTTTAACTCAACGATATTAACTTAAATTATCATGATATTATTGGATGACTTAATAGAATAAGCTATTGTATTCTATTAGTTCTACATGCATAACAAATAAAGTAAAATAGGATTAGACAAGTTATTCTATATTATTTGAATGTTTTATTATCTTAATCTGTAAATCAACCCTTATTTTCTGTATTTTATATAAATATTTAAAAAAAAAATTAAAAATTGATATTTTTAAGAATATTTTTATAATTATATTTTTTCAATAAAATATTTTCTTCGAACAATAATAATCCAATATTTTCATGAAGATTAACCATGTTCATAATATAATTTTAAATTTTTCAAAATATACCAAACATATTTAATTATAATATTCCAAAAATTGTGAATCATAAAAATTATGACCCCTACAAAATATAATTTCTAAAATTGAAAAGATTTTGTATATCAAATATCTTTTAAATTATTGATTTACACTTATCAATCAAAATTTATGAATTAAAAATGTTGAATATTAATAAAATAAATAATAAATAATAATAATAATTATTATTATTAAAAATTAGTTAAAAGATCTGGATGTAAATAAAATAACGTACCTATATGGTTTAAAATAGAATGTCATTATCATAATTTGAAAATTAAACTGAATCGAGAGAATTAAAAATCGATTTTTATTTTGAGCTAATTGAACTACAATATTATTTTAATAAAATATCGATAATAAATTGATAAAAATTTGATTTATATATAAAATATTATTATTTAATATTTTTAAAAAATAAAATAAAATAATATTTTATTTTATTTTTATTTATATACATAATTTAAATTTTTAAAAATTTAAATATATGTAATTTTTAATTTTTAATTATATAAAATTATATATTTTAAAAATAATATTTAATTATTATCATTCGATCATGTAATTATGATTAAATCATTAAATTTTAAAACGATATTTTACCTGTTGAATGATGGATCTGATTTATAGAAAGTTGATAATTACAATCCCTGTAAGTAATAATTACTTTGCTCGGCCTTGGGCCAATGATCAAATTAAATAATTGGGAACGGCTTAAAAGACATTTATTGACATAATCCTAAATTGGAGCATGTATCGTGCTTATCAGTTAAATTATAAAAGACAAAGTATGTGAGCACAAATGATTTCGAACTATATCAAATCAATTTATTCAAAAACAAAAATATTGATCAAAATTAGTGTAAAGCTATTTGGCCGAAAAATGACAAAAAAAAATGCCATGTATGGAATATGGATATGTATGAAGGTTACCCACACATGGATAATCATGTAGGTCTTAATCAAGGTTCCCTTAGTGATTACAGATACATGCTTGCAAGTTGCAATTTCATTACCACTTTCTAAGTTTATCATCTTCAATGGTGTGCTGCATGTGCACATCTTTTCTGGTCCCCAAGTCTCGCCCCACACTGCTAATAGATCTAAAACTACAGAAGAATACAGGGGACACTCTTTATCGAGAGAGAGAGAGAGAGAGAGAGAGAGAGAGAGAGAGAGAGAGAGAGAGAGATTATTTTGTTTGTTTTCTAAATCATCTAATTCCTGTTACTTAACGAATTGAATTCGAGACTTATAAAAAGAGATGGTTGTGGCGCGAAGTGCTTTTGTGCACCTCCGCCACTATAAAAGGGCAAAGAAGAAGAGGGAAACGTGTAATGGGTTTTGAGTTTATCAGTATAACCTCATAATTTATTAATTTATAATGTAAAATTTAAAATTTAAATATAATTATAAAAAACAAATACATGTTAATTTCTAAAGTTTCAGTTACCAAACTGTAAATCCATCGTTCCGTATTTAAATAGGTTATATCCCACTTAAAAGGTGGAGATGTCATAAAATATTAAAAATAAATTAAAATTAATATAATAATTAACATCTAAAATTATAAATATTAATCAAGTTATTTTCTAAAATTAAAAAATACCATTTCAATTTAAAAAAATGAAATGTTTATCATTTTAATTTTATCTTTATGATTTTTAAGATTAGAATAATTATCATTAATATCATTAGATATTAAAATATATTATTTTAAACCAATTTTTTTTTCAATGAATGGGTGAAAATTAATCTCTTTAACATATAAAAATAAAATTATAACAAAAATAGTGCTACAACAGATACTATAAATCAGGTTCTAGATAAATTTAATCTACAACTTATAACATAGTGTATGAACTAAAAATATTTTAGTATAAATTAGATGTTTGATGGTAAAACTACATCTTGATCATTTTTATTTTTTTTATTATCATACATATGTTTGATAATTTTTAAATATTCTAAATATTTATTCTTTAATTTATGCATAATATAATAGTTATTAAAAAAAGTTAAATTTAATCTTACATCTAATATAATTTAACATTTCATTAAACATTAAAAAATAAGAGTTAGAATTTTTTTATAAGATTTCTAATCATAAATGTTGAATTTTTATTATTGTTAATTTTAGATGTTTCATTTTTTTTTTTTTCATTCATTAAGATATCTTTTAAGGATATTTTTAGGTTTTAATTTCAAAATTTTAAAAAATTATATTTAGTTTTAATTTTGAGTTTTGAGTTGTTACGAAAAAAAGTTAATTAACTTTATTCTATCTCTTTATTGTAAATTCATTAAAAATAAATAAATAAAAATTTTCAATTAAAGAATAAATAAAAAATATTCCAAAATAATAAAAATAAACATTTTAAAAAATTAAAGATTAAATTAATATAATATTATTATTATTATTATTAGGTAAAATATATTTTTAGTTCATCAAAAATTTTAAAATTTTGTTTTTAATTCTTCATTTTTAAAACCATGAGTTTTTTATTTTTTATTTTTTAAAATAGATTATTTTTACTTCCTAAAATAACTAATGTCTAACACATGTCATATACCAATATTTAACACATCAATTATGAAGGATAAAAAATAATATTTAATAAAAAAACAAGGAATTAAAATCAACTATTTTAAAAATAAAAAACTAAAATCAAAATTTAAAGATTTTGAAGAGTGTACAAATATTTTTAATTATTATTGTTATTATAATATACAGTGATGATCAAAGGAATGATAGTTGTGACTATAATGATAGTGTGGTGGTGTTGATGGTATGGTGGGATAGAGATTATGATGGTTGTAGATGTGATGTTGATGGTAAAATGATAATTATGACGATGCTTGTAGCAATGATGATGGTAAGATGGAGGTGGTGATCATTGTAATGGTAATAGATAATTGTGAGAATGGACTCATGGTAGAGGTAATAGAAGTAGTAATGATAATAATGATGGTGGTGGAAGTTGATAATAATGATAGTAGTATTAGGATGATGTTGATTATACCATGTGTTCTAAAAATTAAATCTAAAGTTTAAATAAAAAGATTTTAAGTTTAAAAATAATAATTAAAATTTTTTATTTTTAAAATTAAGATAAAATTATTTTAAAAATATATTAAAAATTAATTCAACATTTTTTTAGCTGTCTTATTTTAAAATCAAACAAAAAACTTACAACAATTTTAAACAGAACAAACTTTTTAGTTTGTAAAAATTTTAATATACATATACATATATTAATTATATTTAATTATTTTTACTACTAACCACCAAAATTTGGACATATTTGTATGAAACATTAAGATCAGTTTTATTATTTTTTTCTTTAAATGTGAATATAAAAAAAAGTTAATCATATAACTTTAAAATTATACTTGTTAAAAATTTAACTTTCAAATTTTAGCATGCACATAATTTAAATTAATAAGGTGTAGGAATTCATTATATAAAAAAAAAATATAGTATACTTATGATTAATCCTAAACAATTTTATCATTATTCACTTTAGGCACATAAGCATATTCCAATTAGGATATGGTCCCAATTGAATCATAAATAAAAGAAATTCTCATCAAAGAAAGTTGTACAGTAACTGGTTCCAAGTATCTGGAACACCAGGAAGGCACCAATGAACACAGTCAAGTCCTGATGGTGATCCACCAGCATGTCCATAAATGGAAGAGTGTCCATCTTTCCGTAATTGTGAGAGGGTTGTGATGTCAAGTAATGTAACTGCTTTTTTAATTCTACTTATTGCTTTCTTTACTATTGCTACAGCTGGTAGTGGTCCTCCCGGAAATGTTGATCCGGCCACTGGTCTCGTTTGTCCCAGACAACTTTTTCCAGTTTCATTCCATTGGCTCCCACTGAAATTGTATTCAAATACAAAATATTGTCATGCCACACTAAATCTTGTAGTGTAATCGTTTCTATATTTTTAAATTGAATCCAATATTTCAATAACTTAATACTAAGGTTTCTTTATATAAGTTACATTGTTCTTTAAAGAATATTATCGATAAGATTATAAGATATTAACCTACTTTAGATAAATTTTAATCAATAAACACCACTTACAAGAGAAACATGAGATAAAACTAACTTGTGCACGTTAACTTTTATAAAAGTTTGATAAAAAAAAAAGTCTAAAAAAATTGATACCTAGAAAATATTTTTTACTTATAAAAAATGTATAATTTTTTTGATCATTTTAGTTTTTTCTCCTAGAAATACTTATGAAAAAGTTAATCCAAATTAAATTCTTGTATTGAAAATTATATCCATAAAAAATATATTTTTATAGACAAAATATCATTTAGTATACTTAAAATAGTGTTGTTTATATCATATTCCCTTAACATTAATAGTCATCCCAATGTAATAATGTGCTTGAATTTCTGTTAAAAAGTCCGGTCATCATTTGAATGAAAGCTTGTTTCTTATAAACTTCTAAACAAAACCAGTATGTTGGTCGTATAATTCATAAACATTTTTCTAATTAAACAATTTTATAAAATTTAAAAGTAAATACTTTAATTATTGATGAATATATATATATATATATGATTAATAATAAATTTTATATTATATTTCTTAAAAATGAATCAAATAAAAATTTTAAATAAATAATGATTATTAAAACCATAACACATAAGTTGCATTGATCTAATATTTAAACATTTAAAATTTAAATTTATGAAAATTAAAATAATTTTAATGTTATTTTATCTGAACAAATAAAGATATTTTTAAATTAAATTAGTATTTAAAAATAAATTTTTTTAAAAAATTAATGTAGAAGAAATAATGTAATTTAATTTATAGTAAAGTAAATCCTAAAAATATTCTTATCCAAGAATTATAATTGTAATTCTATATATAGTTGTAGATTATAATTTTGCAGTTTTTAAATAAATCCAAACTATTAATCTTTTTCAAAACCAAAAGCATACTTGTGTGCAAGATTGCTAAATTTTCTTTCTACTAATAAAGTGAGTTTGTTGCTACTTTTGAGTTTAGAGTAACAAATGATAAAATGGATGGATTTAATTTTGCTTACTCAAAGTGTGCTGGGGGAGTTCCTTGGTAGAAGACCTTCACTTTTGAAGGGTCAACGTTGGCGTCAACCCATTTAGCCCAAGTTCCAAGTGCTTCTTCAAAAGCTTTCAGTCGATCCATGTCTTTCATCACTTTATCTCCCACTTGGATATAATCCCATCTGAAAAATCCATTTATAAAAAAATTATTTTTTTAAACGTGATTAATTAGTTGGCCAAAGTAATTTAGTCTTAAACAAAGTTAAGAAACTTACGGTTTAGAGGGCCCGTCACGGTTCCACCAGTGCCATGTGTTAAAGACAAGATAATCAACCCCGGCCCACTCCTTTTTTCCTACTTCTATTGAATCAAGCTTCAAGACCCTCCCAATTTTCTCTTGCACAATATCAACTAGATATACGTTCCTATTAATCATCACTTTAACGTTATACTCCTGCAAATTATAAAAATGAGGATTCCCATGATGAAATCAACTAATACAATAAAAAGATATGTTAATTAAAACCAGAAAATATACAATAATAAAATACAGAGTGCTTAAGTAATTTTGGTATGCATAATAATAAAAAATGTATGTTCGAAGAAAAATTTTAAAATTTGAGAATAAGAACTCAAGTAACTTATGAATTAATCATATTATACCTTACTATACTCCACATGTCCATTCCTTATGGTAACACTGAACAATTTTTTTACACCACTTTAATGTATAAGTCGGACAAAATATTGATGGTGAGCAGGTGCCATGAAAACGTTTTATTGAAAAGAATAAATTAACATTAGCTCATGGTATCTAGATATAGCATGACCAAAATTTAAATTCATACCTTAAATGTATATATATTAACATCTGAAGCTCTACCCTGAATAATAGTGGCATTGGGCACTGCTGAATGAAGCAAGCAATTCAGAGACTGCCACGTAATCCTGCTGATTGAATCTCCCACGAACATGATGCTCTTGCCCCTCATCTTCTCCAGAAAATCTCGCCCATTAAATCTGCAGTTAAACATTGGAATATTTACATAAATTTTAAAATATCAGAAAGATAAATTGTCAACTGTTGTGACAATTGTAATTTGTCATTGACTTCACTTGTAAAAAAAGGTTAAGGATCATTTGCTTGAGAAAACATTTTTTTTCATTTTTACTCATAAAAGTATTATTTTATTTTTTATGTTCAAAAATTTATATAAAAACAGTGAAAAACACTTAGATGTTGAGAGTAATCACAATACTTTTATGAATAGTTATTAGCATTTACTCTTTCCTTCCTTTTGATAAGTCCCTTAAATTTTTTTGATCGGTTATCACAATACTTTTATGAATAGTTATTAGTATCTAATCTTTCCCTCCTATTTTATATGTCCCATAAATAATTTTTATTGGTTTGAAATTATTTATTATATTAGAATATCAAAGATATATTATTTTTATTAATGTTACAGAAAAAAAATTAACATCATACATAGAGTTAATTATTAAAATAATTAATGGTAATCATTTCAATATGTGAATTTTGCTAAGAAAAAAATGTCATTAATGTTAAGCATCTCAAATGCATGTTTGGACTAGCTAGTACGAAAGAGATAAACATGCTTTTCATTTAAAAGGTGCATTTCGTGAACAAAAAAAGTTTGTTTGATTGAATTTAGTTTTACAAAACAATCATTTTTAATATCTTTAAAATTGAATTTTTAATATCTTCAAAATTGAATTTTTAATATCTTCAAAATTAAATTTTTAATTTAAAATAATTAAGAATTAAAGAATAAGCAATGCTTATAGGTAACAGACTTTATTTGAGTCAAAAATAAAATCATTACAAATAACATATTTCTTAAAAACATAATATAATGATACATTAAAATTTATTTTATTTTCTCAATTTATTCTTATATTTCATTGTCAGGATTATTTTATTTATAAAGAATTTATTAATTTATTTTATTTTTATCGTAAATTTTATAAAAGAAAGGGAAGGAATAGAGAGGGCAAAGTAATGATAAGGTAGAATTTTTTTCCCAGTATTCCATTATTAATAATTAGTTAAGATTTAAATTTAAATTAACTAATAATAACTTATTTTAAAAATTAAATTTAGTTAATAATAATTAAATTTAAATGATTTAAATATATTAATAATTACTTAATATAAAATTTTAAATTAATTATTAATAACTTATTTAAAAATTGAAATAAACTATTAATGGCTTAACTAAAAAACTAAATATATCAATACTTGTTTAAAAAAAATTTAAAAACTAAAATCGGTTACTAATAAATTTATTTAAATAATCTAAATTTTAATTTTAAATGATTATTTATATATTTAAATTATTAATCAGATAAAAAATAAAAATGTTAAACTTACAAATATCTATTTATTAGATAATAACAAAAATTATATTATAAATATTAAAAGTTATTTAAATAAAATATTAATAATATAATATGACATTATAAATCAACTAAGCATCATTTGCTAATATCATCTTGAAGAAAATATTTGAAGCCTCTCAATTAGTAACAATACCGTATGAATATCTTAGAAATATACGAACCTACGTAGATTGCAGCCACGTGGCTGCCATCTATAGTGGGTGTATTGATGATCAGGGCGTCCATTTGCTTCACACCTGGATACGGGCTCGATGAACGGACACGATGTGTTTGGGTATAACGGGTACGAATTATCCTTCACCCATGTGCCCGTGAACAGATCGCACCCATTTACTTTCAATTCCAATCCAAGAAGGAACAACAAGAAGAAAAAGAGGGAAACATGATTCCTCAAGAACCCCATTTCTTAGTTTCTCTCTCCAGTAATGGTGAAGAAGGGTATTGAGGAGAGATAGAAATAGAGGAATGCAAGAGAAATTTTACCCTATCTTCTTATATCAACAATTCTTTTTAGAATAATATTAAATAAAAATATTTATTTATTATCTTATATGGGTGAATCTTGAAAGGTAAAAAAACATTATTTGTTTAGTACACATGTATTTTGACTTTTAGATAAAATTTGTCTAGTAATTAATATTAACATTTATTTTGTTCTGTTTTGTAATTAATATTAACACTAACAAGGAAAAAAGAACAAATTAAAGCCTTTGTTTATAAAAGGTAAAATTAAAAGAAATTTTTTAAAAATAAATAACAAAATAAAAGTAAAATTAAAATATATATCATTTAAATAATATTTCATTTTATCTCTTTTTCTCCTTTTTAAATCTTTTCTGAAACCACTTCATCCTAACAAATAATACTTTTTTAAAAAAATTTGTTTCATCTAATAGATATAAAAAGAAAAAAAAAACAAAGAACAATAAATAAGGAAGATGAAAATAATTTTTAACATTTAAGTTTACATGAAATTAGAAAAAAATGAAGTATTTTTTTCCATCCAATTTTTAATCTTCCAACAACTATCAAAATGAGGGAAGAACTTTTTATTTTATTTTTTCATTGTTAAAATATTAATTTTAAAAATTTATAATATTATATTAATAAAAATAACATAATAAAAGTTACATTTTTAAGTTAAAAATATATTTTATACTATTAATTTATTTTTTCATTCATCCTCTCATAAAAATAATATTTTTTTTTATATTTCTATTCATTTGAATAATTTACTTCTTTCCTTTTATTTTTATCTGTAAAGAGTAAAAATTTATTTCTATTTATAAGTACATTTTAGTTTTCAAAAAAGTATAATTAATTGTTTGTATATATATATAAAATTTAAATTATCTAATATTATTTTTATTTAAAATTTTAATTTTTAACCAATTATAAAAATATATTAATATTATATAAATATTATTTATTAAATTAAATATTATAGTAATATAATACTTAAAATAAATATAATATAAAAAGATAGTTAAGTATTTAAACATGTTAAATAATTTTTTTTATAAATTTAAGTCTGATTTATTTTAAAAATATTTTTTATAAATTTAAACATGTTTATTTATTAAATAAGTTGAGTTAAATTAAATTTTAAATAAATTAAATCATAGATTTTTATTTATTATTTTAACTGTTTTTAATTCTTACTTAAAAGAGATACATATTATTTAAATTAAAATATATATTTAACTTTTTAAATATAATTATAAATAATTAATAAAATATATTTAAATTTCCTTAATTTGTATATTGACAGTCGTTGATAGGAAGAAAAATATTGTCCAAATTTAAATAATCTTATATATTTAAACATTAATGGTGTTTACTTGGATATAGTTAAATATTTATATGTATGTCATATATGCTAAGTGAATTTGTTGCAATTATATTATATCTAGATAAGATTATCTTACATAAATTATATCTGTAGTCTTATATAAATAACATATTATATAAAAAATATTATTGAATATATTTTATTTAGTGACAGTTTTTTCTACCAAACTAATTAAGAAAAAAAATATTGTAGTAATATTTGTTTTGGTGATTCTATTGGACAAGCCTCTAAATATTCATTTTGTTTCTTAAGTTATATATATATATATACCACCAATAATTAAAAACGTTTACGTGTCGAAAATTAATTTAATTATGATATATTTTGAAAAAAGAGATTTAAATGCTATTATTATTAAACAAAAATAGTAAAATTATTTAATTTGATAAAAGCTATATACAACAAAAGATATCTTTATCATTGATGATTATGAATCTATTTTAATAAATTAGAATTAAATAAATAAAATAATATTTTTAAATTAAAATAGATAAAAATAATTATTTTAATATAAAATACCACCTCTATACTTATTAATTTAATATACTATAAAACTACATATAAAAAACAACCATTTTCTCACTTCACAAAAATACCAATTGGATGAATTGATTGTTTGGTATTTTACAATCCTGATATCCAACTCAAAGGGTGAGAGATATCATTAAAAAAATTTTAAAAATATAATATAATAAATTACTTGCAAAAATTATAAATACCAATCAACACATTCTCAAAATTATAAAAATACTATTTCATTTTAAAAACTTACAAAATATAATTGATTTTAGTTCTTACTTTATGATTTTAGAAATTAAAATAAGTATCACTAATAATGAAACAAATTAAAATATTTTTCATTTAATAATTTAAAAAATAATAAATTGGTTTAGTAACAAATGATTAAGATAGTATATATAATATTATTTATTTAAATTTATTTTTTATTATATACATAAAAATATAAAAATTTATTTCTTGGATGTATAATGAACATGCATGCATTCTTATTTTTTTTTAAAATATTAATATTTTTATTTTAATATTATGTTTTGAAAGAGATTTATTATTAAATATATTTTTAATAAAATTAAATTAAAATAAAAAATTATCATTAACATTTTATGATAAATTTTTATTATTAAAAAATAATATATAAATATAAAAGTGATATTTCACAAGTTATTAGGATTGGTTTATTGATAAGAAAAATTAAAATTAAAATAATTTTACAGTAAGATCACGAATTCAAATTTAATGATTTTTTTATTGTAATAAAAAATAATGTTGCATACAAAATATATTCTTAAATTTATTTAAAATAATTTATTATTATTTAATATTTATGTATAAAATTTTGATGATTATTTTTATTTTTAACTTCAAAGAAAAAATTAATTTTATATGTATTTAAATTTATATATATGTGTAGATGTTACATGCTTGTGTTATATTTTTTTATATACTATTATATTTGTATATAATTAATGCTTAATATATTTCTCTAAAATTATATAATTAAGTTTATAAACCTTTTATTTTTAAGTTTTAAAATTTAGATTTTTTAATGAATTATTTATATAAATTTTAAATTTATTTATATACTTTTTTTTATTATAATATTAAAAACCAAAAAAAATTTATAACAAAAAAAATTCATACTTAAACTTCTTGAACATTAAAATTTAACTTAATTATATTTATTTTCAGTTTTTGCTCAAAACTGATGTTGTTCCTAGTTCAATTCCTAAGAGAATCACTTTACAAAATTTTCTATATCTTTTGTTAGCATCCCAAATAAACCCGACTAAACAAAGAAAAAACAATAGATCTAAAATTTTTTAAATAAAAATAAATTCAATAACTCTTACCCATAGAATAGATTAGGACAAAAAAAATATTCTATCATCTTTTTATTTTTGTTTTTCTCACACATACATGTTGTATCCTCTTGTCCTATTTTAATGCTTAGCTACTTTTTATACCCGTGCATGATAATTTTTTGTTTTCAATTTCATTCTTTTAAATTTAAACATATTTTCTCATGATTTACTTAACTTTATTTTATGTTTAAGAATATTCTTTCATCATTCACTTACTCTTTATTTACATATTTGCATGTATGTGTTTTGTCATCTTTCTTTTCATTAATTAACTTGATTTTAAAATTAAATTAAACTATTGCTATTTTAAAATATAAATAAGATTCAACAACTTAACAAAATTACTTATTCTAATTAAGAAAAAATAATCAAGATTAGATATCTTCTACCATCATAGTTTTCAGGTTTAAAAATTTAGATAAATATTTTTTGAAAAATATTTATAATAAAAATAAGTAAATAAATGAAAAATAATATGAACAAAATTTAGTATTTAATTTTATTTATTTTAAAATTTTAATTTATTATTATTTACTTATGATTTGAAAGAAAAAAAAACTTAAGTTGAAATAAAAAATATTTAAATTTAAATTAGAGGTTAATAATAAAGATTTATAAATAAAATAAATTAATTTAGATAGAAGATGATTAAAAAAGTATTCATATAATATAGAAATAAATAGAGGACAAAATATGATACATAAAATCTAATATTTAAAACTTTTTTATTTTTTTATCTTAATCTTTAAGATTTTAATATTTAGTATTTAATATTTATAGGATATTTCAACAAAAATAAACTTAAAATAAAATAAATTAAATTAACAATTATAATAACAATAATAACAATAATAATAATAAAATATAAATAAATAAATAAAATAAGGTAGCTAAAAGAATTATTTTATCAACTAAAAAAGCAAATAAATAAAGAAAATATAACCAAAAAAATAAAATAATGTTGACACAATTTTTTCCATTGTTTATATGAATAAATTTAAGACATTCAAAGTTTATAATAGGTAAATTCTTTATCTTTTAGTGTATTCATTTTATGTTCAAGCACTTTATTCAAAAAATTTATTCAAATTCTTTATTCAAGCACTGCATTGAAAGATAACTTTTTTTATAATCTACTTTATTTTTAGTGCATTCACTCCACCACTTGATTTAAGCAATTCATTCAAACACTTTTATTAAAAGACAATTTTTTTTTATAATCTACTTCACTTCTAATGCATTCACTTCATTCAAACACTTCATTTTACTTAAAACTTTTAAATCTTCTTTTAATGTTGATGATTTTTCCTCTATTTTATTTTTAATGTTTTATCCTTTCTCTCATCTCTTCTTTTGCCAATGGAATTACTCTAACAAAAGAGAAGGTATGCAATATATATATATAGTTAATATTATATATTATTTTGATCATCTTATATCTACATATTTTTGATTATATGATTCAATTTAAACTTTAAAAACATATTATGAACATAATTTTAACTTTTTTATATTAATTATATAGTACAAGTCATGAAGGACATAACTAAAATACCTGTAAAGAAGGATTAAGACTTCTCCGGTAGAAAAAGTAACTGAACATCTATTCTAGTAAATAGATTTAAAAATAGTGTCACCTGCCGTTGTTCTTTTATCTAAATAAGAAACTTACATGCCAATAACATGACACACATTGTCATTAGTAAATGAACAACTGCAGGTGACACTATTTTCAAATCTATTTACTTGAATAGATGTTCAGTTACTTTTTCTACTGGAGAAGTCTTAATCCTTGTTTACAGGTATTTTAGCTATGTCCTTCATGACTTGTACTATATAATTAATATAAAAAAGTTAAAATTATGTTCATAATATATTTTTAAAGTTTAAATTGAATCATATGATCAAAAGTATGTAGATATAAGATGATCAAAATTAATTTTAAAATAAAATAATATATAATATTAACTATATATATATATATATATATATATATATATATATATTGCATACCTTCATCTTCTATTAGAGTAGCTCCATCGGCAAAAGAAGAGATGAGACAAAGGATAAAACATCAACAATAAAATAGAGGGAAAGTTATCAAAATTAAAAGAAGATTTAAAAGTTTCAAGTAGAAATAAAGTGTTTGAATGAAATGCTTGAATAAAGTACTTGAATGAAGTGAAGGCACTAGAAGTGAACTAGATTATAAAAAGAATTGTCTTTCAATGAAATGTTTGAATGAATTGCTTGAATGAAATATTTGAATGAAGTGATGGAGTGAATGCATTAGAAACGAAATAGATTATAAAAAGAGTTGTGTTTCAATGAAGTGCTTGAATGGAGTATTTGAATGAATTATTTGAATAAAATGTTTGAACGAAGTGGTAGAATGAATGCACTAAAAGTGAAGAAAATTATAAAGAATTTACGTCTTACCCATTCTAAACTTTGGATGTCTTAAATTGATTCACATAAACAATGGAAAAAATTATGTCAACATTAGATTTGTCCTTATTTATTTGCTTTTTTAGTTGAAAAAATAATTCTTTTAGCTACCTTATTTTATTTATTTATATTTTATTATTATTATTGTTATTATTATTATAATTTATAATTTAATTTAATTTTTTTATTTTAAGTTTATTTTTGTTGAAATATCCTATAAATATTAAATTCTAAATATTAAAATCTTAAAAATTTAGACAAAAAATAAAAAAATTTTAAATATATGATTTTATGTATCATATTTTATCCTCTATTTATTTCTATATTATATAAATATTTTTTCAATCATCTTCTATCTAAATTAATTTATTCTATTTATAAATTTTTTTATTATTATTAACCTTTAATTTAAATATAATTTTTTTTTATTTCAACTTAAGTATTTTTCTTTCAAATCATAAGTAAATAATAATAAATTAAAATTTTAAAATAAATAAAATTAAATACTAAATTTTTTCATATTATTTTTATTTATTTACTTATTTTTATTATAACTATTTATCTAAATTTTTAAACCTGAAAGCTATGATGCTAGAAGATATCTAATCTCAATTATTTTTTCTTATTTAGAATAAGTGATTTTGTTAAATTGTTGAATCTCATTTATCTTTTAAAATAACAATAGTTTAATTTTAAAATCAAGTTAAATAATGAAAAGAAAGATAAAAAAACACACACATGCAAAGATGTAAATAAAGAGTAAGTGAATGATGAAAGAATATTCTTAAACGTAAAAAGAAAGTTAAGTGAATGATGGGAGAACATTTTTAAATTTATAAGAATGAAATTAAAAACAAAAAGTTATCATACACATGTATAAAAGAATATAGTTAAGCATTAGGATAGGATAAGAGGATATATTGTTTTTTGTTTAGTCAGGCTCATTTTGGATGCCTAACAAAAAGATATTGAAAATTCTGTAAAATGGTTCTTTTAAGGAACTTGGAACAACATCAATTTTGAGTAAAGATGAAAATAAGTATAATTAAGTTAGATTTTAGTGTTCAATAAGTTTAAGCATGAGTTTTTTTTTTTGGTTATATATATTTTTGGTTGTTAAGATTATAGTACAAAAATGTATATAAATAAACTTAAAATTTTGTTCATATTATTTTTCATTTATTTACTTAATTTTATTATAAATATTTTTCAAAAAATATTTATCTAAATTTTTAAACCTGAAAGCTATGATGCTAGAAGATATCTAATCTCAATTATTTTTTCTTAATTAGAATAAGTGATTTTGTTAAATTGTTGAATCTCATTTATCTTTTAAAATAACAATAGTTTAATTTTAAAATCAAGTTAAATAATGAAAAGAAAGATAAAAAAACACACACATGCAAAGATGTAAATAAAGAGTAAGTGAATGATGAAAGAATATTCTTAAACGTAAAAAGAGGGTTAAGTGAATGATGGAAGAATATTTTTAAATTTAAAAGAATGAAATTGAAAACAAAAAGTTATCATATACACGTATAAAAGAAGATAGTTAAACATTAGGATAGGATAAGAGAATATATTGTTTTTTGTTTAATCAGGCTCGTTTTGGATGCCTAACAAAAGATATTGAAAACTCTGTAAAATGGTTCTTTTAAGGAACTTGGAACAACATCAGTTGTGAGTAAAGATGAAAAGAAGTATAATTAAGTTAGATTTTAGTGTTCAATAAGTTTAAGCGTGATTTTTTTTTTTGGTCATAAATTTTTTTGGTTGTTAAGATTATAGTACAAAAATGTATATAAATAAACTTAAAATTTTGTTCATATTATTTTTCATTTATTTACTTATTTTTATTATAAATATTTTTCAAAAAATATTTATCTAAATTTTTAAACCTGAAAGCTATGATGCTCGAAAATATTTAATTTCAATTATTTTTTCTTAATTAGAATAAGTGATTTTGTTAAATTGTTGAATCTCATTTATCTTTTAAAATAACAATAGTTTAATTTTAAAATCAAGTTAAATAATGAAAAGAAAGATAAAAAAACAGACATGCAAAGATGTAAATAAAGAGTAAGTGAATGATGAAAGAATATTCTTAAACGTAAAAAGAAAGTTAAGTGAATGATGGGAGAACATTTTTAAATTTAAAAGAATGAAATTAAAAACAAAAAGTTATCATGCACAGGTATAAAAGAACATAGTTAAGCATTAGGATAGGATAAGAGGATATATTTTTTTTGTTTAGTCAGGCTCGTTTTGGATGCCTAACAAAAGATATTGAAAATTCTGTAAAATGGTTCTTTTAAGGAACCTGGAACGATATAAGTTTTGAGTAAAGATGAAAATAAGTATAATTAAGTTAGATTTTAGTGTTCAATAAGTTTAAGCATGAGGTTTTTTTTTTTTTTTGGTTATAAATTTTTTTGGTTGTTAAGATTATAGTACAAAAAGGTATATAAATAAACTTAAAATTTTGTTCATATTATTTTTCATTTATTTACTTATTTTTATTATAAATATTTTTCAAAAAATATTTATCTAAATTTTTAAACCTAAAAGCTATGATGCTAGAAGATATCTAATCTCAATTATTTTTTCTTAATTAGAATAAGTGATTTTGTTAAATTGTTGAATCTCATTTATCTTTTAAAATAACAATAGTTTAATTTTAAAATCAAGTTAAATAATGAAAACAAAGATAAAAAAGCACACACATGCAAAGATGTACATAAAGAGTAAGTGAATGATGAAAGAATATTCTTAAATGTAAAAAGAAAGTTAAGTGAATGATTGGAGAACATTTTTAAATTTAAAAGAATGAAATTAAAAACAAAAAGTTATCATGCACAGATATAAAAGAACATAGTTAAGTATTAGAATAAGATAAGAGGATATATTATTTTTTGTTTAGTGAGGCTCGTTTTGGATGCCTAACAAAAAATATTGAAAATTCTGTAAAATGGTTCTCTTAAGGAACTTGGAACAACATCAGTTTTGAGTAAAGATGAAAATAAGTATAATTAAGTTAGATTTTAGTGTTCAATAAGTTTAAGAGTCTTTTTTTTTTGTTATAAATTTTTTTGGTTGTTAAGATTATAGTACAAAAAGGTATATAAATAAACTTAAAATTTATATAAATAACTCATTAAAAAATACAAAAAGGTTTCTAAACTTAATTATATAATTTTAGATAAATATATTGAGCATTAATTATATACAAATATAATAGTATATAAAAAAAATATAACACAAGCACGAAACATGCATACATATATACAAATTTAAATACATATAAAAATTAAAATAAAATATAAAATATTTATTCTAAAATTAAAATAAATAAACATTAGGAAGTTTTTTAAATATTTTTTTATTTAAAATTAAAAATTAAAAATTTTAATTTTTAACAAATTATATAAATATATTAATATTATATAAATATAGTATATTAAAAAATATACATAATATATAAAATAAATAAACTACTTATTTATTTAAATTTTTTTTAATAAATTTAAATTTATCTATTTTATTTAATACAACTAAAATCTAGTGATTATTTATTAAAAAAGTAATTTCACTATAATTTGAAATGAAAATCTCTTTAACAAATTTAAGTATATCAACTATTAGACTAACTTTATAATTTTGTTTAGTATTAAGATAGAAATAATTGTGTTTAGTATTAAGATAAAATATTAAAATAAATAGTTAAATTTGATGCTTTTAAACTAGCTTAAGTTGAAAGAATGGAAAATAAACTATTTCAGGATAAGGATAAGGCAACCTTGCTACCCAAGGAAGAATGGAAAGACTTTATGATAATAACAAGTTCACCATCAACAGTGATAAACTCATTCTAAGAAAGATGGAGGCATTAGATATGTTGGAGAAGGAAGGTAGGTCTGTTTATTTAAAATGTAGAAGGAGATTATGAGAAAAAAAAAAAACCATTCTTGGTTCCAAGAAGTAGATAGCAATGGGAGGGTTTTATGGAACTGATTTTGCTGATTGAAGCAATTATGATCATGATAATGAGTATTGGAGATGTAGTGAAGATTTGACATTATGTTGTTTTGTGTTTTTAAGAGGAGAGAACAATATAATCAGCACCAAATGACCATCATTGACAAGTATTTTTAAAAGAAGGAAGAATTTAGATAAAATTAGGATCATTGTCAACTAATTTATGCTAAGTTGCTAACATCGGATCAACTACATAAGAAATATGACATTTCATTTCTTCAACTTCCTATTATTGACCTCTTGATATACAAGTTTGAACAATTGAAATCTTTTGGTAAGATAATTCCCTTTTCACCTTTTACTTTTGCAAAAATAACTAAACAAAAATGAAAAGAATCAAATTCTAAAACATTATAATTGCTTGTTAAAAAACCATAAAAAGTCAACTCACTTTTAGGACAACTGAGGTTCCCCAAACATGGAATCATTCCCCTAAGAAAGTAATGGAATTGATATAACAAGTTCACAAATCTCACTATAGTGCAGTATAAGCTACATAGATAAAATTAATTAAGCATAAGTAGTATAAACTTACAAGTTATGATATGATTCATCCTATACGAATGAATCGGAATGCGGAAACGATAACGGAACATCTTGAGAATTAGGATAAGATAAAATAAGGTAAGATTAGGATAAGATAAAATAAGATGAGATAAGATAGGATAAAATGTGATAAGGTAAGTAAGATAAGATGAGATAGGATGAGATAAAAAAAAGGAATCCGACACAAACCGCGACCTGCTGGAAAAACCAACGTTATCAAAGGTAGCTCTTTACCCAAGAACCAAGGGAATCAACTGACACAGAGATGAAAAACTCTCAAAGAGAAAATATGATTATTTCTTAAAATCTATTTTTTCACTCAATCCCTAGCTCCTATTTATAGCTAACCAAATCTAGTGAAAAAAGATAACAAATTAGAAATCCTAATTAGATTGCAATTTGAATTGCAACCAATTTAAAATGAATAACTTCTAGATAAATATCAAATCCTAATGTAATCTATAGTAAATCATAAACTTTATCACTTAAGATCTTCAATGATGTGACTACACAAATTAACCCATGTTGGAATTGGGCTTGGATCCATGTAGTTTTTTTCTTGAATTTCCTTGATAAGGTCTTCAAGTGTTTGTTCCATACGTTTGGTCCTATTTCTCGTCATAGGACCTTCCATTCCTTGTAGATAATCTCTGAGATCTTAATGGGTGAAGATATCACTTCACGATCAATGAACAGTAAGACGCCACCACTAGCACCTATCTCCACTCAGTGATTGTGTAGGATGGGTGGTCACTCATTGACTCATACGAAGATTCCAGCAACCTTGGTGATGACCTTCAATGGCGTTACTACCCCTCTGAGTCTAAGTGGACAATTCTGTACCCGACTTATCTTGGCAGAAAGTTTCAAGGACTTAATGAATTAAAGCCACTAACTCCAATAATACACATCAACCCGGGCTTTCGCAGATTATCTTGGGTGAAGCCTTAGTCACTACCACGACTGGTTTGCTTGCTTAAATGATTAGTTGTATTACCATCACGATGCCCAGACTACAGGAGGTTAAAGACCTAAGCCTATTTTCAACACATGCATGATACCAAGCATAATAGTGCCTTATTGGTCTTTCTTTGAACATTCAGAAACAAAAAATTCCCATCCGGCCATTAATTCAAAGAACATTCAAATTTATAAACGCTGAAAAGATCGAACTACGAGTTTTGTGAAAGAAGTGTGCAGATATCTTGAGTTGGTGAAAGATTTCTTCGTACCTGTAAGGGGTTCTTGCTGAATACACATCAAATTCTTATGCAAAGTCTCTACAGAACTCTCCTCTTACTCTAACATGGCATGCATCCGTCTTTCTTTGGCGTGGCGTTCTTCTTCCAATCGGGAATTCTTCCTCTCCATTTCTTGTTCTTCTCCAACCTGGTCTTCTCTGGTTTTTTTTTTCTTTCCTCGACCCCCCTTCTCTCTATTTTCATTATTTCTGTTTCCAAAAATCCTTTTTGTTTTTTTCTTTTTTGTTAAAAGTTAGTTTTTCAGTTAATTCTCTTTTGGGTTTTTGTTCTCCTTGTTGATTTTTTTTCCAGTTTTTATTGTTGTTTATCTCTTTATTTCAAATTTATTTTTTTATTTTGTTTTAATTCAGTTATTTTTTTCGTTATTTTCATTCTGTTTTTTTATTTTATTTAATTTAGATTTTTCTATTTTTGTTTTTATATTTTGTTAACTTTTCAGATTTTATTTTGAATTTTTTATTTTTCCTTTTCTTTTCCTTTACTCAGATTTTTATTAACTTTTCAGATAATTTTTTTTATTAACTTTAAATTCTGATTTTGTTTTTTAATTTTTTTAATTTTATTTTTAACTTTGAAATCTTCTTATTTTTAATTTTTCCATTTTTCTGATTATTATTTTCTTAATTTTGAATTTTTAAAAATTTTCATGTTTTAATCACTTCTATTTTTCATTATTTATTAATTTTAAAAGGGGGGCCTCGGACAGGTGTTTACAATGACATAGAAGCATACTTGGGATATTTGCTGGTGCTCCTAGATTTGAGTTGTCTTTCCACTTGAACAGCTTTATGAAACAATTCGTCCATCTCCACATAATGTTGTTGCTCCACCACATCGACTATCTCTCTTTTCAATCCTCCAATGAATCTTTCCATAATGGCTTCTCTATCCTCCTCCACATTGGCCCTTATCATGACAACTTCCATCTCCTTATAATAATCTTCAACACCCATGGCGCCTTGAGTAAGACTTTGTAGTTGTTTTCGGTGCGCGTCCCTATGATAATGACTTGGCACAAATCTTCTTCTCATGGCTACTTTCATCTCTTCCCACGTTCGGATAGGTCTCTCTCCATATCTTCTCTTATTAAGGATAAACTGATCCCACCAAATATTAACAGATAAGAAAAACTGGCTAGTCTTACCTTTTTCTCCTCCGAGTAATTGTGACAATCAAACACATGCTCTACTTTTCTCTCCCACTCTAGATAAGTTTCAGGTTCATTCTTTCCAAGTTGTTATCCTTTTCTCGATATCGTCTTCTTTCTCTTAAATTTTCACTGTTTGATTCTAAGTTCTTCCTCCAATCTCCTTCTTCATCACGGTGAAATAGTCTTTGGGGACTACTTCGATGAGAAACCCGAGACCTCCTCCTCGAACAACCCTCCATATCATTCAACCTTCTGTTCAACTGTTGGAATTGATCTTGAAATGATTTTATGAATATTTTTAGATTCGTTTCATTATGATGGAGTTCATCATTCATGTTGGCAATGCTACAAATTGAACAAAATAAATAAGTATAATTAAAACCTCACTTATCATTCCCTTAGTGTTTACCCTTAATATTGATCCTCTTCTCTCCTTTTTACACTTGAATTGGTTTTTTCTATAATGCTCTAACCAACTCTTGCCTTTTACCTCTCGATTCTCTTTATAAATCCTTGAACCAAGAACTTCACAAGTTGATCTTCCCACAGATAATGAAAGAGTCACAGATATACAAGATGAATAGGGTAAGGAATATTGGTCAAGAATTAAGAACTTAAAACAAATTATATTGAATGAAGATTAATTTTTTTTCAATTGTCTTGAATTTCCAATTTTTTTTGCTTCTTTCTTTTTTTTTTTAAATTTTTTTATCACAAATCTTTTTTTGGTAGATAGTAACTTTATCACGAGAAATTAAAACAATAGATGACACCTGATTCCAAGAGCCGGAGCTCTGATGTCAAATGATATGATTCACCCTACGCGAACGAATCAGAATGTAGAAACAATAACAGAACGTCTTGAGAATCATGATAAGATAAGATAAGATAAGATAAGATAAGGTAAGATTAGGATAAGATAAAATAAGATGAGATAAGATATGATAAGATGTAATAAGGTAAGTAAGATAATGTAAGATAAGATGAGATAAAATAAAGGAACCCGACACAGATCGCAACCTACCTGAGCATACCGAAGTTATCAAGAGGAACATGACTCTTACCGCAACCTGCCCGAAGAACAAACATTATCAAAGGTAGTTCTTTGCCAAGAACCAAGAAAATCAACTCACACATAAATGAAAAACTCTCAAAGAGAAAATATGATTATTTCTTAAAATCTATTTTTTTCACTGAATTCCTGGCTCCTATTTGTAGCTAACCAAATCTAGTAAAAAAATGATAACAAATTAGAAATCCTAATTAGATTGCAATTTGAATTGCAACCAATTTAAAACGAATAACTTTTAGATAAATATCAAATCATAATGTAATCTATAGTAAATCATAAACTTTATCACTTAAAATCTTCAATGATATAACTACATAAATTAATCCATGTTGGAATTAGGCTTGGATCACGTAGTTTTTTTCTTGAACTTCCTTGATAAGGCCTTCAAATGCTTGTTTCATATGTTTGGTCCTATTTATTGTCATAAAACCTTCCATTCCTTGTAAATAATCTTCGAGATGATCTCTTTTACTTATCGTAGTACCCACGTTCACATCAAGTTATCTCCATTCATTAGATGATGCACACAAGTTACTAACACCATAGTAAATATCTTAGACTCAAATAACTTTTTAAAATTGCTTAAAAAAAGGGTATGCAAATGCAAGAATTCTTACACAGTTCCTGCTCAGGATGTTCAATGCTTAGATCGTTGAATGAGAGATCTCTCTGCCAATTTACCAATGTGATTAAGAATCAAAGATGAAACAAAGAATTATATGCAACATGATGGTGTGGAAAAATTATAAGTGTAATAATTAAAAATGATAAAGATATAATTTAACTTAAGTAACATTTGAAGGAGTACTCACGTGTAGTCTGGTTTAAATATCGAATTAGGCCGTGCTCCAGTAAGAAGGTTTTCAGTCAAGTATCTAGGTAAGAGCAATAAAAAAAAGTCAATGTAAAGAAAATCATCAATTATTTATGAACCATCAAAATATAAATAATAACAACTTAAATCTTATTCCATTATAATTTGAATGTTTTCCAAGGCCAAGGTTTCTTTTATTTTTTCTTCATCTAATTGTCTATATTAATATTTATTTTGATCTATTTCTAATCTTAGATTAATTACATCCGAACATCCAATTATATTTAAAATTTTATTTTTGAAATTAATTAGTAAATAAATAATATTTAATTATATTTAATATAAATAATAATAATAATAAATTAAAAAAAAAGAAAATTTTTTTAGAATGGTTAAAAGTTAGTTAAAATTAATTAAAAAAGAGAAAATAAAAATGAAAAGAGATTTTTTGAGAGCGGTAAATTAAAAGAAATATAATATAAAAGGAAATACATTTTTAAGGGGGGAGGATTTTTCTAGTTGGGGCGCAAAAATTCAGCAAAAACCTTAGAAATCTTCTCGGGATCGCTCTGGAACTGGCCCAGTTTTTCACTATCAGTGGAAAGCATTTTGGAGCTTCTCTTTGGCATATCATCTATTCCTTCTCCAAGAACATCTCCTTGATTGTGGTCTAAAGAGAATGAGGACCTTCTGGAAGTCTTCTTGCGTCTCTATTCATGAGAGAACCAGCAGCGAGCAAGGACAATAGTTCATTCAAATCGCCAAGCATAGGGGATTCCCTTCGGCCATCGCTCGTCTCCACCAGAGATTCACAATTCTGGAAATCTTCTCACTTCGATATCGTAAGAACCGGTTGCAAAGATTCACTAGATGTAGCATTCTTCCGCGAATTTCTAGGTAAGCTTTCAAACATGGCAATCTGCCTGTACAGTTGGCTATTAGAGTGTAGTGGTTGAATAGAGATAATCATAGTAAATCATGACTTGATTCTGGTTACATCTTGCATCGCTAGTCCTTACATATTTGTTTCTAGTTAGGATTTAGAGTTTGAACAAGTTTGAAAACATTCGCATTCTCTACAGATGGCATCATAGCCATTATATATATGTTGTGCCTTTCAACCACCGATCACCATATAATGAGCCTGATTAGAAATAAAAACTCAGCTCGCTCTTGTCTTCTGCCGATCACTACTGTAGAATTTCTAGGTACAGCATCTGTCAAAATTCCTACTATTGTTGAAAGATCTGGTTCACAAGCTATTGATAGTGTAAACAATCGTCCGAAGCATTTTTAGCCAGTAGTGTGCTCTGCTGAACTTAGAGACATTGGCTGGAAGTGAGTTCTTGGAGCTACGACCTTTCACTCTCAGATAAGTTCACAAGTTGTATGGATCTCCACATGGTATGATTGACGATCGGAGCTGATCATTGTGATATTAAAAGGTCTAGAGTTCCTCCAAGGAACAGGTCTTTGGCTTGACAAACCAGTCCCCAAAGTATGGCTCACTTTTTCTGTTCCAGTTGTCCGAGGGCATGCCTCCAAGAAATGACGTTTAAGTAAGCCAAAGCTGTTGGGAAAACTTCTGATCCCCTACAAGGAAAGCACATAAAGTATCAAAATTAATCAGTCATTGTGATGAACCATGGCAAACAGGTGCAGCTGTTGGTACAGAGAAGAGCATTAGGAGACTGTACTGATCTATTTTGCAACTATCGTTCGCTCACTTGTGGCAAACATGGCCTACTACATTCTGGGATCCAATTTCTGGAGGTATTATGTACGAATTGTCAGCTAGGACCAATGGAAATTCTGATCTGCATTTTCTTTTGATTAGTGCTAAGAGTTACCATCAATCTGAGGCTGGAAAATGATTATGGTTTAGTACCACTACGAGCATCAAAATGGTAGGAACATTCGGTTGATGTGTCTTTTGGCTTTGGAAGAAAGCTCGTATCATTTCCTCTCGAGGCATCTGCTGCAGGTCCTTCGGCTGGAGCTCCAGAAGCTTATACGCACAACTTGGTCGCTGAGCATGACCTTGTGAGTCGTTCATCTGATTCTGAGGCAGTGATATAAAACGGAAAGAGGTCGGCTATTGATATCTCTTTTGGGGTTTTTATCAGAACAACAGCAAGAATGTGCAGTTTCTCTACTTTGCCTTCCATCGCATGAAAATGATGAAAGTAAATGGGCAATTACTGCTGCTTATGGCATACCTCCACTTGTTCAAATTTTAGAAACAGGATCGGCAAAAGAAAATCATCAAAGAGTAGTGGAGGATCTTAATTCATCAAACTGGTGTGCCAATCTTATTCAGTCTCTAGTTGACATGCTTATTGCTGTACAGTCTTCTTTGGATTACCCAGATGACGACAACAAAGACTTCATCAGCATATTCAGGCACACAAGTTGGGGACTGAAAAGAATTACCACAAAGGGTCCAGCTTACTGCCTACCATCATTAAATCCCAAGTTGGATTCTTCACTGTGCCAAATCGTTTTAAATTCCCTTATTTTAAAAAAATAAAAAATTAATTAAAAATTTAAATAAAAATAAAATAAAAAATATTTTAGTATAATAAAAAAATTATTTTAAACTCATTAATGAGTATCATAAAAGTATTTGATAAAAATGATAAATAACATATAAAAAATAAGTGGTAAAAATAATATAAATGAAATACACAAAAAATTAAAATTATAAATTATAATAGCAACTTCCAAAGATGGAAAGCGAAAGGTAATACTGAATTTTATATTTTTTTAGCAATCAAACAAATATCTCAGACCATATCAATAAAAGAAAAAAAAAATCATGAAACATATATGGGTCCATGTGGTGTAGATACACATAACAAGAATGCTTGGTTAAGTAACACCCAACTGGATTAGCTTTATATTAGAAGTGTTAAAAGTGAGAAAGATATATTTAGTTTTTAAAAAACGTAAATTATACTGTTCAACAAAATCGTGAGGTTTTGGAAAATTGCCAAGTAAGTTTAATGATAATTACAAATTATGATCATGGAGGAAGTATTTTTATCACAATAATAAAAGAGATGATGTATAAAAATGGAATATAGATTTATTAAATTATCATATAGTATTTACATATAAGATTCTTTAAAACTATATTTAAAGTCGATCACACATTACATATATTTTTTAAAAAATATATCTCTATAATATAAATATTAGTCTTCACTCTTAAAAATAAAGTTATTTTTTTTACATTCTTTCTATTTTGAATTAATTGAAAAAATGAGATAATTGATAAAAAAAATAAGAAGAGATGGGAAAGAAGATTCAATCAAATAAATTTCTTTTAAGTTATAAACTTAACTTTTTAGCACAGTGCACGCAGAAGCTCTTGGAAAATTTTACGATAGCCAACTGAGCAAGGCCAAAGCACTAAATAATACATAGTGTAAGATCTTTATTGGAGTATGCAAAAGTATTTTTGAGAGGTGAACATGAAATATAAAGTTGAAAAATATAAAATACAACTCAAGCAATTTGGTTGTATGACTCGTCAATAAAATATAATATTATTAATGTTTTAGTATGTGTTTTTTCTTAATCGTAAATCACCATAATAATTTATTTTAATTTTTTCATTTTTATTAATTCTCTTTATTACATTGGTCAATTGTGTATCATAATAGTAAAATGATTTGGATTAAGTTATATTGATATAAGTTCTTTTGAATGTTTATTATTAATAATTTTATACAAAATAAATCTTTTATTCAACCTTTAAATCATAATTATATCTTAACTTGATTATCCATGTTAGCTTTTATTAAAATTTTATGTTATATTTTATTAAAATTCTGTTAGATTTTCTGAAAATAAAACAACTATGAAATTGTGATTAAATAATTTTTATTTTTATATATTTTAAAAATATGTTATATTAATTTAAATATTTATAAATAAGATATTAAATAATTTTAAATTAATTTATATAAAATTATTAAACAGTATAAAAATATAGTTTAATTATTAAATTATTTTTATGATAAAATATCTGATTAATGATAATACTAACATTTTTATATTACAATGAATAAAAATTAAAATATATATCCATAAATCAGAAATATTATATAAATCTAATAATCATTTGTTAAAAAGATAATTTTACTAGAAATCTTTTTAACAAATATAAGTATATCAACTATTAAACTAACTTTATAACTTGATATCTCTGTTACAAGCTCAAAATGTATAAGATTTAATTAATTTTACTACTAACCACCAAAATTTGGACATACTTGTATGAAACATTAAGATCAGTTTTATTATTTTTTTCTTTAAATGTGAATATAAAAAAATTTAATCATATAACTTTAAGATATTATATTTTTTAAAATATTATAATTTTGTAATAATACTATTCTTTTATTTTTATTATAATTTAAACATTTAAAATTATACTTGTTAAAAATTTAACTTTCAAATTTTAGCATGCACAGAATTTAAATTAATAAGATGTAGGAATTCATTATATAAAAAAAAATATAGTATACTTATGATTAATCCTAAACAATTTTATTATTATTCACTTTAGGCGCATAAGCATATTCCGATTAGGATATGGTCCCAATTGAATCATAAATAAAAGAAACTCTCATCAAATAAGGTTGTAAAGTATCTGGTTCCAAGTATCTGGAACACCAGGAAGACACCAATGAACACAGTCAGGTCCTGATGTTGTTCCACCAGCTTGTCCATAAAGCGAAGTGTGTCCATCTTTTCGTAATTGTGAAAGGGTTGTGATGTCAAGTAACGTAACTGGTTTCTTAAGTGTACTAAGCACTCTCTTTAATATTCCCACTGCTGGTGGCAATCCTCCCGGATATGTTGATCCAGGCACTGGTGTCTTTTGTCCTACACAACTTTTTCCAGTTTCATTCCATTGGCTCCCACTAAAATTAGCATTCAAATGCAAAATATTGTCATACCACATCAAAGTTTGTACTACAATCATTTCTATATTTTTAAATTGAATTATATACCTCAATAATTTGATACTAAGTTTTATATAAGTTACATTGTCCGTTAAACAATATTATCGATAAGATTATAATATATTGCCTACTTTAGGTAAATTTTAATCAACAAACACCAATTATAAAAGAAACATGAGATAAAACTAGTGTACTTTAACTTTTGTAAAAGTTAGATAAAAAGGTCTAAAATATTGATAGTCCTCCCAATGCAATACCGTGTTTGGATTTCTGTTAAAAAGTCCGGTCATCATTTGAGTAAAAAGCATGTTTATTGTAACTTCTAACCAAACTAGCTAGCATCCTTAATATTTATTTTTGCTTACTCGAAATGTGCTGGGGGAGTTCCTAGATAGAAGACCTTCACTTTTGTAGTGTCAACTTTGGCTTCAACCCATTTACCCCACGTCTTAAGTGCTTCTTCAAAAGCTTTCAGTCGATCCATGTCTTTCATCACTTTATCTCCCACTTGGATATAATCCCATCTGAAAAATCCATTTATCACAAACTTGTTTAATAACAAAAATTTCACCTTTCTACAGTTTATAAACGTCTAAAAGATTTGAGATGCTTTTAGTATACATAAAAAAATTATTTTATTTAAACTTGATTAATTAGATGCCCAAAATAATTTAATCTTTAACAATGTTAAGAAACTTACGATTGAGTGGGTCCGTTACTGTTCCACCAATGCCATGTGTTAAAGATAAGCATATCAACCCCGTTCCATACCGTGCTTGCTTCTAAAGAATCAAGCTTCAAGACCCTGCCAATTTTCTCTTGGACAATATCAACTAGATAAGGTTTCCAATTAACCATCACTTTAATGTTATACTCCTGCAAATTAAAAAAATATATATTTAAATGATGATTCCCATGATGAAATTAATTAATGCAATAAAACGCAAGGTTAAAACCAGAAATATACAATAACAAAATATTGAGTGCATAAGTAATTTTGGTATGCATGATAAAAAAAAATGAAAAATTTTAGAATCTGAGAATGTAAAATTACAATAAGGCATGATTAAAAATTAAGTATAAAAAAGTTGTGAATAATAATTTTAAAAAAGTTAAACATAAACTTTAAAAAATTTTAATTTTGAAACATTATTTAAATTGTCTTATATTTATTATAAAAATTATTTAATTAAAAATTATAGTTTTTTGAAAGCTTTTTATTATTTAAATACATATAAATTAACTATTTAGAATTATTCTATTCAAATAAAAGAAAAAGAATGATCATATCTGAATATTTAAGTCTTCTAATTTTGAGAGCTTCTATCAAAGATAAGGGAAATAGAAAAGGCTGGACTTGCAGGGAAACACCATGAGAATGGTTTACAGAAAAGAAGAATAAATTAACATTAGACTATGGTATCTAGATATAGCATGATCAAAATTTAAATTCATACCGTAAATGTAAATGTATTATCAAGCTTATTAACTCCACTGGTAATAGTGTAATTGGAATTGGGCACTGCTGAATGAAGCAAGCAAGTCATGGATTGCCACATATTCCTGCTGATTGAATCTCCCACGAACATGATGCTCTTCCCCCTCATCTTCTCCACAAAATTTCGCCCATTAAATCTGCAATTAAAACATTGGAATGTTAAAAAAACATTTAAAATTTCGGAAAGATAAACTGTCAACTTCTTGTTATAATATAACTTGTTACTGACTTCAATTATAAAAAAAATTAAGGATCACTTGTTTTGAAAAAAAAAAATACCTTTTCTCTTTTTTATTATAAAAATTTTATTTTTAAAATTAAAAAAATTGTATACAAACAGTGACAACAACAGTTACTGAGAGTAATTATTGTATTTTTATAAATGGCAAGATGTTGAGAGCACTCACAGTACTTTTATAAATAATTATTTGTATCTACACTTTCCCTTCCATTTTATACGTTCCTCGAATTCTTTTGATTGGTTTCAAATTATTTATTATATTAGAATATCAAAAGGTATTGATTATTTAGATTTTAACAATATTTTTATTTATTATATATGATTAATAATTGTTGGTTTTACATAAGGTATTTAAAATCTTATGCATTATCAAGTAATTTTATTAATGTTGAAAATAATTAACATCACAAAGTATAACTAATTAATGAAATAATAAATGTTAAGCATTTCAATATGTGACTTTTGCTAAGAAGAAAAATGTCATTAATGTTAAGCATCTCAAATGCATTCATGTTTGGACAGTACGAAAATGAGACAGACATGCTCTTGATTTAAAAAGTGTATTTCGTGAAGAAAAAGAAAGTGTTTGATATAGAATTTATTTTAAAAAAACAAACACTTTTTTATATCAATTTTTTGAAAAAAAAAACTATTAAAATATGTATTAGAAATATTTTATTATTCTAATATATGCAATACGATTCATATTCAAGAATAATTTTAAATCATTTAATGTAATTAATATATATAATATAAATCAAAATTTATAAATGTTCATTTTTAATAACTTTAAAATTAAATTTTCAATTTTAAAATAATTAGGAATTAAAATATAATAGAGAATTATTATAGAAAATAAACTTACTTTAAGTTAAATAAAATCATAACAGTAATATTTTTTCTAAAATAATATAATTATATATTTAAATTAAGATAATATTTTATCAGTTGGTTCTATATTTATATAATCAAATTTATTTTATTTTAAAAGGATTTATTAAGTTATTTCATTTTTATCTCGAATTTTGTAATAGAAGGGGACGGAATGGAGATCACAAAGTAATAATAAGATACAGAATTTAAAAAGACTCTCTCAGGTAATGTTTAGTGGAACTATATGTCATATCATATTAATAATATTTTATCTAAATAAATTTTAATATTTACAATATCATCCTTGTTATTATTTGATAGATGAATACCCATAAGCTTAACATTTCTGTTTGTATGTTGGGTTAATAATTTAAATATATTCATAATCATTTAACATTTAAATTTAAATAAATTGGTAAAACATAATTTTAAAATTAAAATAGTTACTAATAATTTCATTTAAATAATTTAATTAATAATCATTCAATAAAAAAATTTAAATCAATATTAACAACTTAATTAAAAATTTTAAAAAACTATTAATGACTTAATTAAAAAATAAATATATTAATAACCCAAAATCAAAATTAAAAATCATTATTAACTTCATTTAAAAATTGAAAATCAACTAAGCATCGTTTAATAATATCATATCGAAAAAAGTGTTTTAAGTTTGGAACCTAAATATTGTCACATAAATGATGTTATGTATGTATCTATATTTATTATTTAATGGTTGACAATTTTTTTAAAAAATTAAAATTAAAAAATAATTCTAACTGCCTACATTTAAATATAAATCGATAAATGTTTCTGGTCGAATGTGTGAAATTTTTTTCCTTTCAAATCCCTCAATTTGCAAGGATAGCGTATGAATATTTTAAGAAATATACGAACCTACGTAGATTGCAGTCACGTGGCTGCCATCTATAGTGGGTGTATTGATGATCAGGGCGTCCATTTGCTTCACAGCTGGATACGGGCTCGATGAACGGACACGATGTGTTTGGGTATAACGGGTACGAATTATCCTGCACCCATGTGCCCGTGAACAGATCGCACCCATTCACTTTCAATTCGAATCCAAGAAGGAACAACAAGAACAAAAAGAGGGAAACATCATCCCTCAAGAAACCCATTTCTAAGTCTCTCCAATCAATAGGAGTGAAAGAGGGTACTAATGAGAGATAGAGATAGAGGAATGCAAGAGAAGTTTTACCCTATCTTCTTATATATTTTTCAGTAATTCTTTTTAGAATAATATTGAATAAAAATATTTATTTATTATCTTATATGGTTGAATCTTGAAAGGTAAAAATCATTATTTATTTAGTATACCTGGATTTTGACTTTTAGATAAAATCTAGTAATTAATACTAACGTTTATTTTGTTTTATTTTTTAATTTATATTAAAACTAACAAGGAAAAAACAAATTACAGACTTTGTTTATAAAAAGGTTAAATAAAAGAATTTTTTTAAAATAAAAGTAAAATAAAAATATATATTATTTAATTGATAAAAACTTATCTTCACTGATTTAGATAAAAAAAAAAAAAAACATGATCCCATAAGAAACTACGCATACCTTAACATACCTCTTATAATCTAGTTAGCCATATTCTGGCAAACAAGGCTTATATGTATTCCTGCGATGAAGTTTAATATTGTATGATGTACCTCAAAGACCTTACATCCTTGCTTCTCTGATTCAATGAAGTAACATATTTTTCAAAAGAAAAAAAGAAGAAGAAGATAAAATTCTATCCTAATGCAATAGTGTATTTCAACTTCGTTGGGAGAGTTCAGTCATGCTCGAGTAAAAGTTTGTTTATTGTAACGTCAAACCAACTAGGATGTTTGCTCGAATAATTCATGGATATTTTTATAATTAAATAAAACTTTTAATTTTTTTATTATTGATAAATAATTCATGGGTATTATTAATAATAAATAGTATTATATTACTAAATTTAGAATATATCAATTTAAATCAAATTACTAGTTGAAAATAATAAAAATATTTAATTTAGAAACCATGTGACTTAATGTAAAATATATATAAGTTTTAAAAACGTTCTTGTTTAAGAATTAAAATATTAATGTAATATATATATAAGTAATTTAAATTTTACAGTTTTTAATTAAGTCCAAACTATGTATTAACTCTGTTTCAAAAACAAAATGAAAAACTAACTTCTATGTTTCCCTCGTGCAAGATTACTAAATTTTCTTTTCTACTCTTGATGTGAGTTTGTTGATATTTTGAGTTTAGAGTAGCAAATAATAAAATGGATCCACTAAAAATAAATAAATAAATAACTATTAATTAAAATAAATAAAAAAATAAAATCATCCTAAAATAATAAAAATAAATAATTAAAAAATAATAATAATTAAAAATTAAATTAATATAATAAAATTATTATTATTATTATTAGTTATTAATGTTTCTAACTTTTTAAAATTTTGTTTCTAGATCCTTATTTTTAAAATAATAGATTTTGGTCCTTTATTTTTAAATAATTTTTTTTAATATTTAAAGTAACTAATATTTAACATTAATGATGAGATATTAAAAATGATTTATATAGTAAAATAAAGGGTTAAAATTAATTATTTTAAATATAAAAAATTAAAATAAATTTTATAATTTTAAAAAAATTAAAAATATAATGATGATGATAGGATGAAAATAATAGTACTGTTAATAATTATAACAATGATAATAAGATGAAAGTTATGTTAATAATTATAACAATGATAATAAGATGAAAGTTATGTTAACCGGAGAAGTAATGTTGATGATGAGAGATGATAATTATGATGGTAATGATAATTATAATTTTTAAAAATTACTAAAAATAAATATTTTAAGAATAATAAATTTATTGATTGTATTAATTATAATTTAATCACATTAAATATAAGTAATTAAATATAAGTAAGACGTGAGACATAAATATATTGAATTATATCAGTTCTGCAATTAATAGTATTAATTATATTTTGAATGCATTAAATACAAATATGACGTGTGATATAAATGTATTGAATCATATCAGTTTTACAATAAATAATAGAGTTGCTTAAAATATGACGTGTGATATAAATGTATTGAACTATATCAGTTTTATAATAAATAATAGAGTTGCTTAAAAGTATAATTTTTTAAATTTATTTATTAATAATTATAACATTTTTCATCTTAATTCCTTAAAATTTATCTCTTATTTCAAAGGTGAATCACCATTTCATTACATATATGTTAATATTTTTATTATTCATTACAAAATTATATAGTCAATTTCATTTATTATAATTATCATATAAGTTTTAATTTTTATTCATTGTAATATTAAATGTTAGTATTATCATACATCGGATAATTTATTATAAAAAATAATTTAATAATTAAATTATACTTTTTACATGGTTTAATAATTTTATATAGATTATTTTAAATTTATCTAATATCTTATATATAAATATTTAAATTAATATAATATATTTTTAAAATATATCAAAATAATTTTTTTAATATAATTTTATAAAAACTAACATAAATAATCAAGATAATATATAATTATAATTTAACAGTTAAATAGAAATATTTTATATAAAATTATTAACAATATAACATAACTCATATAGTATAATTCATATCATTTTACTATTGTGATAATCCATAATTGAAAAATCTTGTCATGTCAAACTTAACTACATATCTTTTGCAATAAAGAGAATTGATCAAAATGCATGCAAAAGCTAAAATATTTATAATATTTTTTCATACACGAGTTCTACACCCAAATTGCTTGAGTTGTATTTTATATTTTTCAACTTTCTTTATATTCAATGTTCAATGTACACTCATTAGAATAATTTTACATACTAGCAACTTTTTAAAAGTGGATCGTTCATTAAATTGATTAAAATATTAATTTAAAATTTAATAATTTAATTATATTTGAATCAATTTTAATAAATATTAATTTTAATATATTAATTATATTAAATGATTTAATATATTTTTTTTTATACTTTCATTCTAATGTTTTACAGTGACCTCAACTTTAACTACCTTAATGGTACAATCCCTTCACAATGGGGTTCCATGAAACTTGTCAACATATACTCTCTCACCCTTTCTGTTTCTATGTTGATTAATATCAATGGATTATAAGTTTGACCAATAAATTTGATTTATATATATTTTAGATATATTTTTTAAGATTAAAATAAATTTTTAATTAAATTTAATTTTAATATTTTAAAAAAATTAAAATTAAAATTGATTTTTATTTTTATAAAATTTAAATTTAAAAAAATGGTTCATATTATCACTTTATAATAATATGACATATATCTAATCATGATACACCATCAACTATTCTATAATAAAAGATGAATAGACATAGGTGTATGACATAACATTATCAATAAATGATAATAAAAAATATTTTAAAATATTAAATTTATGCAATCTAAACTAAGAAAAAAAAATTAATCATATTTTCAAATATTAAAATATATTTTATATTTATTGTTTTAACCATAATCTTCTACTAATTTCATGAAACTAGTAATTTATGCTTTTTAATTGTGGCAGTTCCCTTCGTGGAAATCGATTAACAGGTCCAATTCCTAAAGAATTAGGAAACATCACCACCCTAAAGAGTTTGTAAGTTTATTTTCCTATTTCAATTTTATAAAAATTTCTAAAAAAATTTAAATCTTAAACATGAAATGCATAGGGTTTTGGAGTACAATCAATTGTCTGGAGAGCTTCCTCCAGAGCTTGGAAATCTATCCCAACTTAAAAGACTGTAAGTTCATTTTGAAATTAACAATTGTTATATTTTATTTTATATTTGGTGATTAAGTTTTACTACTGAAATATGAAATCAGCAATGTTTATTGATAAATTTTTTGTTCATATACTCTAATGTTGATTTGTTTTCTTGAAAGTGCTTAGATAATCAATGATGAGAAAATTCTTTTCAATTTTATAGATTATTATCGATTGCTTCTCTTTTATAAAAGTTCAAGGATTGATTTTTATGAATTTAATCATTCTGAACTTAATATAAAAAATTTTGATTCTGTGATTTATATACTTAATTTTAATGATGTTATAGGTTTCTTACCTCTAACTATTTTACTGGAAATCTACCAGCAACATTTGCTAAGCTCACTGCATTGAAAACTGTGTAAGTATTTTTTCTTTATTTTAATTTTATTAAAGTTAATTGCTTTCACCATATTATTGTTTTATATATAAAAAAGATCTTATACTCTAATGTAGTCGACTTGGCGATAATCAATTCTCTGGAACTATACCCAATATAATTCAAAGCTGGACAAGTCTTGAAGGATTGTATGTATCTTTTTATCTTCTTAAAAATTTAAATCCTCTAATATTTCTAGTTGAAGTACTTAATGTTTATTGGTTTATCATTCTTAATTGGAATAGGGTAATGGAAGGAAGTGGTTTCAGCGGTCCAATTCCTTCTGCAATTTCATTTTTGAAAAATCTCAGTCAATTGTAAGTATGATGTATTCATTTTCTCACTTATTTTCCAATGTGCTTAAGATATGTTATGCAGGAGAATTACTGACTTGAAAGGATCAGAATCTCCAGTTCCACAACTTCAAAACTTGACAAACTTAAGAACATTGTAAGTTAAAGGCTTGTATTATTATTATTATTATTATTATTATTATTTCTTATTTTGTTAGTTAATGTGCCAATAAATAATATTCATAGCAATAGAAATTAGAAAAGATGAGAAGCTAATTTTTTTGTTTACCTCACATAACATATTGTCAAATTGTTTCCCAGAGTACTAAGGAGTTGCAATCTTATAGAGACAATTCCTGAATATCTTCAAAATGTGACTAGTTTAAGATCTTTGTAAGTGATGTTTTATTTCCTTTCAATTATTCAAGGTTGGTACAATGGTACTATGTATAGAAATTTTTTGAATTATTTGTATGTATATAGAATTATTTTATAGTTGTTGCACTTTGAACTCATCTATTTGGTGAAAAAAGCTTCTTTTGTTCATTACACTTAAGTAACTAAACATTTTCATGTTTCTTTTTTTTATACCATTTTTTTCTCTTAAATAATACTTTATCTGAGCATAATTTCTTTTCAGAGATCTTAGTTTTAACAAATTAACAGGGCAGATTCCAAGAAGGTTAGGTAACCTTAAGGACCTGAATTTACTGTAAGCAATATTCCTTTATTTACTTTGATTTATGATTTCACCAAAATGTGGATACTTATATTAGATAATTGGATTGTATTAGTTAATTTTAATTGTTGGTACTTCAATTTTGGAAAAATTTACAATGTAGCTACTTCTTTCATATGTTGTAAAAGTCACAATAATTGATGTTTATTTAAGATCCTAATATTGTAAATTATAGATCCGTTTCTAAAACCTTTTTTTTTTCTTTTCTTTTTTACTTGTATAATATAAGTTTTAACTTTAAACACAAACTGGAATGACTAAGTAAACATTTAACCAATTGAACTCTTGAGGTCCTTGTAAAATCAAATCTGACTTAAGTTGATCAAGATAAGGTTATCTAGTTTAAAATGAAATGAAAAGATTTTTATAAATTTATAAGGTACACACACTTGTAAAACTCTGAGTGTATTTCTTTGCAAATTATATTTCATTTCAAGCCCATATGTATATCCATGAATTATTTTGCTTTAAAGTTCAGTAGATAAGTACTCAAGAGTGGGTTTGGTTTATTTAAATTGGAAGAGAGTATCGTGCAAAACTTGTAGATTCATGTTTTCAAAAAATAATTATAAGACAAAACAAAGTTCAAGATGTAGGACCATACAAAAAAATATAATTAATAAATATATATTATATATAATTTATAATATTATATTATATTATATTATTACTATACTAATTATTACAATATTATAAAATGTAAATATTTTTCAATGTGAGATAAAAATATATGATATAAAAAAATATAATAAAGAACATACAAATTTATTTATCTTGTATAATCATCATGAAAAAGATATAAAATAAAAGTTTATGCTGTGAATTAAGTATTTAATGTATATTGATTTATTTATTTTATCCTCAAATTCTATCGAATACATCTTAAAAAGGTACTACGAGAGAATCATGTCTATGCCTCAAATTTAGAAAGAAAAAAAGTTAAAAATAGTAAAATTTATATAATGATATAAGGAGATAGAGGAAAAGCCTGAAGTTTATGCTTTTAGATGTAATTGATCTATGACTAGGAATAGATAAAAATAAATATTGATATGGAGAATTAGATGAAGTCAATAAGAGGAACCTTGTCCTTGGAAACATTCAAATTATAATGGAATAAGATTTAAGTTGTTAGTGTTTATCATTTTGATGGTTCATAAATAATTGATGATTTTCTTTACCCTGATCTTTTTTTTATTGTTCTTACATAGATACTTGACGGAAAACCTTCTTACTGGACCATTGCCTAATTCGATATTTAAACCAGACTACACGTGAGTACTTCTTCAAATGTTACTTAAGTTAAATTATATCTTTATCATTTTTAATTATTACACTTATAATTTTTCCACACCATCATGTTGCATATAATTCTTTGTTTCATCTTTGATTTAATCACATTGATAAATTGACACAGAGATCTCTCATTCAACAATCTAAGCATTGAACATCCTGAGCAGTTGACATGTCAACAGGGAACTGTGTAAGAATCCTTGCATTTGCATACCCTTTTTTAAGCAATTTTAAAAAGTTATTTGAGTCTAAGATATTAACTATGTTCTTAGGAACTTGTTTGCATCATCTATGAATGGAGATAACCTGTAAGTTTATACTACTTATGATAAATTAATTTATGTATATATAGCTTATACTGCACTATAGTAGGATTTGCTAACTTGTTCTTTCAACTCCATTGCTTTCTTAGGGGAATGGTTCCATGTTTGGGGAACATCAGTTGTCCTAAAAGTAAGTTGACTTGTTATCATTTTTTTAACAAGAAATTATAATTCTTTAATTAGAATTTAATCTCTTCAGTTTTGTTTAGTTATTTTTGCGAAAGTAGAAGGTGAAAAGGAATTATCTTATTAAAAGATTTCAAAACTTCAAACCTGTATATCAAGAGCTTGTTGATAAGAAATTGAGGAAATGCAATGTAATATTTATTATATAGCTGACCATCTAATGTTAGCATACATTAGTTATTTGAACAACTTCAGTGGTAATGCTTGAAAACGGTCCTTTTGTCTAGATTCCTCCTTCTTTTGAAGTACTTATCAATGATTATCAATAAATTAGATTTGCATATTGATTTTTACAGGAATATGGAAAAGTCATTTAGAGATAATAAGAACTTTGTCTTTTGATCACAATTGACATGCACAAAGTCACTTAGAGATAATACGGACTTTGTCTTTTGTTATAGTTGTTGACATGCACATTTTGTAGTGATTTATTGTTCTGGAGGTGCCTATGTTTACCCCAATTGTTACTATGGAATATTTATGTAGTTAAAAATCTAAACTAAACATCTACTTGGGAGAGTAAGTGTTTCATATCAGTAGGTGCATAAGATCCTTATTATTCTTCCGAAAGAGTGTTGATCATATAACTCAATTTACTATGTATATTATACCATACTGGAAATTAACAAGAAGAAATGAACAGTTTACCATTCTCAGGCTAGTATAATTCACAAATATATTTGCACAAATATATTTTTTGATGTGATCATATTGTGCTTGACTTTATCTATTAGCTTTTCACCATTTTGTGTTCATCCCAGCTTTGTACTCTCTCCATATAAATTGTGGTGGGAAGCTTATTTCTAAAGGAAGCATAAGATATGATGATGATTCACAAGAATTAGGACCAGCAAGATTTGGTCGGTCTGACTCAAATTGGGTAGTTAGCAATACTGGCCATTTCTTTGGTAGCCATCTTGTAGACTACTTTACTTGGTCTAATACAACTAAGCTTGCTATGGACAATGCTGAATTGTATATCAATGCGCGTGTTTCTCCCCTTAGTCTCACATACTACGGATATTGTCTTGGAAATGGAAACTACACAGTGAATCTGCATTTTGCTGAAATAATGTTCACAGATGATCAAACATATAGTAGTCTGGGAAGACGTGTGTTTGATATCTATATTCAGGTCCATCATTTCATCATTTCACCTTTGTCAACAACATATTTAATATTGAAAAAATGCTTCTTGACCATCATGATCCATTTATATTTGGATTTAAATAATGCAGAAAAAATTAGTGCTGAAGGATTTCAACATTGTAGCAGAAGCAGGAGGAGCTGGTAAGGCAGTCATAAAAAAGTTTCCTACAATTGTGAATAATAGTACCTTGGAAATCCGCTTGTATTGGGCTGGGAAAGGAACAACTGCTATCCCATTTGCATCAGTACATGGTCCTCTTATATCAGCTATTTCAGTTGAACCTGGTCAGTTCTATTTCTTTTTAGCTTTTTTTCTTTTGTCATCACCCTTATCATCTAATTTATATACATTCTTACATATTATTCCATGATCAAGCAGAATTTACACCTCCAGGAAGTGAGGCTTTGGGAGTACCATTGAGGAAGATGTCACTTGGGAAAAAATGAGCATAGATATTGTTTGGTCATCCAGTAACATGTACATTGAAGTGACACTCTAATGTTGATTATTGACATCAAAGCGGTCACTCAGTGTCATATTTTGATGTAAAATTGGTCCTTTAAATGGATTAATTTCATGGAAAACAATAATGTTAAAGGATTATTTGTTGAAAAATAAAGATTCTGTACTGTGAAAAATCACTGTCTTAAAATTAAAAATTTAGCAAATCTGACTCAAGTTTTTCTTCTCAAGTTAACACAATGTTACTAAAGGACCATGCTGAAATCGTACACAAGAATGCTCAGAGAGCAAGGAGAAAGAAAGAGTAAAAGAGCTTAACAGATATGTTGAGTGGTTTAAGAAGTTTGTAGTCTAAATGATACTCAGGTGCAGCTGCAGCATCAGACTAGAATATTTAGAAAAATAAATATGCAATGATCAAAAAAATAATACTCAACAAAAACAGGTATAATTTGTAATGCAAATTGCAGCTACCAGCTATAGTTTGAAATTAAAATTGCGGTTAATGATTATATAACAATGTATAATGAAGATAGTGATTTGCTAGTCACATAAATACCTTGGCCATGTGTACATTTGTTTGCATAACTTGGACATTGTAGACTATTATAAACATCACATAGATTATCCATTCAATGAAGCCATTGTGTGTAGGATTTCTTTTCTACCAAATGTAACATTAGGGAAAGTTTCCAAAAAGAGATCTTTGATTTTTGTTTTATTTTTTTTTGGCTTAAACCAATAGAGCTAAGGGATGTAAACCAGCAAACTGGCTTATTTAGCTTATGACAAATCATAGCAGCAACTCACAATTTTGATATTGCATATAAAATTGGAGAAGGAAGGGTTGGTGCTGTTTACAAGATATCTAAACAATCAATAATTTATTTGAAGATCGATGAATGATCTATTAATCTTGTTATTTCTTTACACCTTCCTAGAGAAAAAAAAAAAAGAACTTTTACCAATCCCAACAATGCAGGATGTTCCTTGCATTTAGACAACTTTCTTCTAAATCAAAACAAAGAAATGACGAGTTCATTAATGAGATAGTCATGATTTCTACTTTGCAACACCCTTATCTAGTTAAACTCTATGCTTGTTGTATGGAAGGACATCAATTTTTGTTGCTACATGAATACATGAACAATAACAATCCTACCTGTGCTTTGTTTGGTAATTTTTATTTTTTTTCTAAACAAGTTTGGTAGTTTTTTCATTAATAATTTACAACCTTGTACGGAAAGCATATGTACATTACTATATTTTATGCTGTCTAATTTTTTTGACAAATGCAAATGAAGCAAGAGAAAAATCCAGATTGACACTAGTCTCATATGAAAAAAATCATAATAAACATGTATGAAATGTTTAATCATTAAAGATAACTTGTAAGTATCATTTACACTTAGTCCAAATTTAAAATATTCATCTTCTTTGAATCTGATTTGGAACGTTGTTAGTTTTAAAAATCCTTTGTTCAAGCGTTATTTTAACGTCATATTTATTTTAACCTTCTATTATTTTACAGCCTCTTAAACTTTGATTTGATTATTTTTTTAAAGAATTAAAGATATTATAAATTTAAAAATAATACTTAAGTAATTTGTATATATTAAAAGAATAATTTGTTATTTTTAATAACTAAAATAATTAAATATTTATCTGAATCAAATATTATTCTTTATCTTTTAAAAATTAATATGATCAAATTTTAATTTTTAAAAATTAAAATAAATATATCTTATATAATAATGATAAAAAGATCATATAAAATTTAAGTAACTACGGAGGGTGAATATAAATAATGTATATTTTGAAAAAATATTAAAATTAATTTAAGAAAAATTATTTTATTTTGAAAACTAAAATTTAATAAAAGTCTTAAGCAATTAATAATTTTAAAATATTTCAAAAACCAAAAAATTTAAAATAATGAAAAAACTTTTATTGCGAGAATAAAAAATTTTAATATTTTATTTTAATATTAAACATAATTATTTCTATCTTAATATTAAACAAAATTATAAAATTAGTCTAAGTATTTGATATACTTAAATTTGTTAAAGAGATTTCAACTTCAAATTTTAGTGAAGTTATTTTTTAATAAATAATCATTAGATTTTAGTTGTATTAAATAAAATAGATAGATTTAAATTTATGAAAAAAAATTTAAATAAATAAATAGTTTATCTATTTTTCTATATTATATATATTTTTTAATATACTATATTATATAATATTAACATATTTATATAATTTGTTAAAAATTAAAATTTTTATTTTTTAATTTTAAATAAAAAATATTTATGAAATTTCCTAATTTTTATTTATTTTAATTTTAGAATAAGTATTTTATATTTTATTTTAATTTTTATATGTATTTAAATTTTTATATATATATATATATATATATATTTATATACACGTATTTATGTTGTACTTTTTTATATACTATTATATTTATATATAATTATTGCTTCATATATTTTTTAAAAATTATATATTTAAGTTTACAGACCTTTTATCTCTAAACTTTAAGTTTTATATGTTTTTAATAAACCATTTATATAAATTTTAAGTTTATTTATATATCTTTTTATACTATAATCTTAACAACAACAAAAATTTATAAAAGAAAAAATTTATGCTTAAATTTTTTAATACTAAAATCTAATTTAATCATATTTATTTTCATCCTTGTTCAAAATTGATGTTGTTCAAAGTTTAATGATCAATAAAATCATCTTATAAAATTTTCAATATTTACGTGTTGTATCCGTTTACTCTATTTTAATATTTAGTTATATTCTTTCCTCTCTATACTTGGGTATGATAACTTTATGTTTTTAATTTTATTCTTTTAAATTTAAAAATATTCTTTTATCATTCACTTAATTTTCTTTCTACTCAAAAAATAAAAATATTCTTTCATCATTCACTTACTCTTTGTTTACATTTTTACCTTTACATGTACATATTTTGTTATCTTTCTTTTATTGTTTAATTTAATTTTAAAATTAAACTATTACTATTTTAAAAGATAAATGAGATTCAGCAATTTAACAAAGTCACTTATTTTTGATAATAAAAAATAATCAAGATTAGATATCTTCTAGCATCATAGCTTTCATATTTAAAAATTTAGATAAATATTTTTTAAAACATATTTATAATAACAAAGTAAGTAAATAAATAAAAAATAATATAAACAAAATTTAGTATTTAATTTTATTTATTTTAAAATTTTAATTTATTATTATTTACTTACGATTTGAAAGAAAAAAAACTTAAGAAATAAAAAAATATTTAAATTTAAATTAGAGATTAATAATAATAATAATCTATAGATAGAATAAATTAATTTAGATAGAAGATGGTTGAAGAAATATTTATATAATATAGAAATAAATAGAGGATAAAATATGATATATAAAATCTAATATTTAAAACTTTTTTATTTTTTTCTAAATTTTTAAGATTTTAATATTTAGTATTTGATATTTATAGGATATTTCAACAAAAATGAACTTAAAATAAAATAAATTAAATTAAATTAAAAATTATAATAATAATAACAAAAATAATAATAATAAAATATAAATAAATAAATAAAATAAGGTAGTTAAAAGAATTATTTTATCAACTAAGAAAGTAAATAAATAAATAAAAAAGAAAATCTAATATTTGACACAATTTTTTTCATTGTGTACTTGAATCAACTTAAGACCTACCAAGTTTATAATATACTAGAGTTAAATTAAATCATTATATACTTAAATGATTTATAATGTACATGATTTGCAGTGTATTCATTCTGCATCTTCAGGTAAGCATTCTATTTAAGTAATTCATTCAAATGTTTAGCCATTTTATGTTTAACATCGGATTGCTCTCTTCTATGCAAGAAGAATTCAATTTGATAGGGTATCGATCTGATTCTGAATTTTGACCGATTGAATTGTTATCTTCTTCATACTCCAACTTCTTCCCATCCAATTCCTGGCTTGTGTTTAACATCGCCTCTTCAACCATAATTTTACCTTCAAACATGCTGACTACAGAAGCCATGGGAGGTCTATGCAATGGAGAAACTTGTGTACATAGAAGAGCCACATTGATCATGACCATCACTTCCTCCTTATTGAAGTCTTCCCCTAACCTCTCGTCAACTAGGTCCGTGATGAATCTATGAATCTGAAAAACACAATATAAATGCTAACTTAATTCTAACATAAATCCATTATTAAAACAATTGAACAAATTAACGTGCAAAATATATCTATCAAGTGTATATAAGAAATACCGAATGAGATCACCCTTTTTAGTGATATGGTAGGATAAGAAGCAATTTTGAACTAAAAACTTTGCAAAGAAAGCCATTGATAATATTTGTATGGCCAGATGGATACTTATATTTTAAGAAAAATTATTTTATTTTGAAAACTAAAATTTAATAAAATTCTTAAGCAATTAATAATTTTAAAATATTTCAAAAACCAAATAATTTAAAATAATGAAATTTTTTTTATTGCGAGAAGAAAAAATGTGTTTGAAAATTATTATTTTTATATTTATTTGAAGAAAATATGTGAAAGCTATTGTTGAATTTTTTTGATACTTATTAAAAAGTTAAATTATAATTTTTATTATATTTTAATAAATTATTTAAGATGGGTAAAATTTATAATTTAAGATGAAAAATCATCAGCTTTTTTTATTTATTTTTATTTTTACTTATCTTTAATTAAATATTTTAAATATAAAACTAACTACTTTAAATAATTTTATATCCATTGTTATATTTTTATCATAAAAAAATATTTTTCTATGCAATTCAAATAAAATTATTATTTTAAAATTATACATAATCAATTATTAAAATAATCTAATTTTTTTAATTAATCCAAAATAGTAAAAATATAAGAAAGAACAAATACATTTTTAAGAGTGAAGTGTAGAATTTACATTATATAGATATATTTTGTTTTAAAATATATTTAATGTTCAAATATATCTTTAAAGAATCTATTCTGTAAATATTGTGTGAGAATTAGATAAATTTGTATTTCATTCTTGTACAATTTTATAACATCATCTCTTTCATCATTACCCTAAAAATACTTCTTCAACAATCATGATTTGTAGCAATTTTTTTAAACCTTGTGATTTCGTTAAACATCACATGAATCCCACCACACCACAGTGCATACATGTGAATTGAACTATTTAGTTAGATGCACACTTGCTGATTTATATACAAAGTAAAATAAGTCAACATAAAAATTTTTTTAATAACCAAGCAGCTATTTTCATATTAAATAATTTAATTTTTAATGGTAAGATTAAGCATTTTAAATATTATCTTGTTATTATTATTTTTTAAAATTTTAAATAATATTATTATAAAATAAAATATTGACAACTGTATTAATATAGTTTGTGTTTTATATATAAAACCTTTTAATGAAAATATTTTTCCTTTTTTATATTATTTATTTTTTCTCTTCTCTTATAAACACAAGACAACGTAATGTGAAATCTTCACTACATTTCCAATACTCGTTAACTGCTTCTATCAACCATACCACTTCCATAAAACCCTTACATTGCTACCTATTTCTCAGAGTCAACCAAAATGGTTGTTATTATTATTTTTTTTTTTTCTTTTCTCATAATTTCCCTCTATGTTTTAAACACATTTGCTTTCTTCTCAACACATTTGATGCTTCCATTCTAAAAACCCTCTATGTTTTAAACACATTTGCTTTCTTCTCAACACATTTGATGCTTCCATTCTTTTTAGAATGAGTTTGTCATTGTCACTGTTGATGGTAAATTTGTTGTTATTATAAAGTTTTTTCATTCTTTTTCGGTAGCCTCATCTTCGTTCAAGCTCATCCTTGTTCAGGCTTCATCTCTTAGTTTCGGTCAAACCCAGAATCCATTTTGAGCTGGTAAGAGAAATGGTTTATTTTCTATTCTTTCAACTTAAGTTAATTTAAAAATATCAGATTTAACTATCTATTTTAATATTTTATTTTAATACTAAACACAATTATTTCTATCTTAATACTAAACAAAATTATAAAGTTAATCTAATAGTTGATATACTTAAATTTGTTAAAGAGATCTATTTTTATATATTATATTTTTTAATATATTATATTTATATAATATTAATATATTTATATAATTGGTTAAAAATTAAGACTTTCAATTTTTAATTTTAAATAAAAGAAATATTTATAAAACTTTTTAATGTTTATTTATTTTAATTTTAAAATAAATATTTTATATTTTATTTTAATTTTTATTTATATTTAAATTTATATATATATGTGCATATTATGTATTTGTGCTATATTTTTTTATATAATATTATATTTATATATAATTAATGCTCAACATATTTTTAAAAAAAATTATATAATTGAATTTACAAATCTTTTATTTTTAAATTTTAAGATTTATGTTTTTTTAACAAATTATTTATATAAATTTTAAATTTATTTATATAATTTTTATATTATAATTTTAACAATAAAGAAAATTTATAATCGAAACAAATTTGATTGAATTTCTTGAACATTGAACTCTAACTTAATTATATTTGTTTTCATTCTTGTTCAAAAATTGATGTTATTCGAAGTTTAATTCTTGGAAGAATCATCTTACATAATTTTTTGTATATTTTATTAGGCATTCAAAATGAGCCGGCTAAACTAAAAACAATAGATAGTTTCAGACTTTGTCAAATTGAAATAAATTCCCCATCATCTATTTTGTTTGTTTTTGTCATTCATTGTGTGTTGTATACGTCTATTTACATTCTCTTTGTTTTGTTTGTTTTCCTCATCTAATATTTTGTTTGTTTTCCTCACTTAACATCCTAACATGTCTTGTGTGTTGGATAAGTTTATTTATATTCTCTCTATTTTGTTTGTTTTTCTCACCTAATATGATACGCGTTGTGTGTATTCTATTCTATCTCTCGATGTTTATTATATTCTCTTCATAATTGGTACAATAACTTGTTGTTTCTTAAATTTGAAAATAATTTTTCATCATTCACTTGCTCTTTGTTTAGATCTTTACATATACATATTTTGTTATCTTTCTTTTTATTGTTTAACTTGGTTTTAAAATTAAACTATTATTATTTTAAAAGATAAATGAGATTCAGCAATTTAACAAATTACTTGTTGTCGTTAAAAAAAATAATCAAGATTAGATATTTTCTAAAATCATAGCTTTTAGGTTTAAAAATTTAGATAAATATTTTTTAAAAATATTTATAATAATAAAATAAGTAAATAAATGAAAAATAATATAAACAAAATTTAGTATCTAATTTTATTTATTTTAAAATTTTAATTTATTATTATTTATTTACGATTTGAAAGAAAAAAAAACTTAAGTTGAAATAAAAAAATATTTAAATTTAAATTAGAGATTAATAATAATAATAATCTATAAATAGAATAAATTAATTTAGATAGAAGATGGTTGAAAAAATATTTATATAATATAGAAATAAATAAAGGATAAAATATGATATATAAAATCTAATATTTAAAACTTTTTTATTTTTTTCTAAATTTTTAAGATTTTAATATTTAGTATTTGATATTTATAGGATATTTCAACAAAAATGAACTTAAAATAAAACAAATTAAATTAAATTAAAAATAATAATAATAATAACAAAAAAATAATAAAATATAAATAAATAAATAAAATAAAATAGTTAAAAGAATTATTTTATCAATTAAAAAAATAAATAAATAAAGACAAATATAACAAAAACAAATCTAACATTGACATAATTTTTTTATTATCTATGTGAAATTAATTTAAGAGATGCAAAGTTTATAATAAGTAAGGTGTAAATTATATATAACATACGTCACTTGACAGTGTGTATTCATTCCATCTTCCAATAAACCCTTTATATAAGTAACTCAGCAGTGTATTCATTCCATCTTCAAATAAACCCTCTATATAAGTAACTCATTTACATGATTCGTGGAAGCATTTTATCAAAACAACTCTTTTCATAATTATTTTTAGTTCATTCATTCCACATTTTATTTAAATATTTTTTTAAGTAATTCTTCAAACATTTCGTTGATAGATAATTATTTTATAATCTATTTCATTTTTAGTGTATTTATTTCGTTCAAACATTTCATTTCTATTTAAAAACTTTTACATCTTCTTTTAATGATGATAAATTTTTCTCTATTTTATTTTTGGTGTTTTGTCCTTTGTTTCATCTCTTTTTTTGTCAATGAAGCTACTCTAATAGAAGATGAAGGTATGCAAAATATATATATATTATTTTGTTTTAAAATTAATTTTTATCATATTATATTTACATACTTTTGATAATATAATTTAATTTAAATTTTAAAAATATGTTATGAACATAATATTAATTTTTTATATTAATTTTAACTATATAGTACAAGTTATGAAGGAGATAGCTAGAACACTTGTAAAGAAGGATTGGAACTTCAATGTAGATCCTTGCAGTGGAAAAAGTAACTGGAAATCTATCCAAGTAAATGGATTTGAAAATAGCGTCACCTGCCATTGTTCTTTTGCTAATGACAATGGGTGTCATGTTGTTGGCATGTAAGTTTTTTGTTTAGATATCTCTTTGATTATATATTCTGTTTTAAAATCTCATCCACAGCATAAATAATTTTAGTTTATTTTTATATAATTTATATAAAATATTATAATTCTTTATTAATAAACAAATTTTAATAAATTAACATAAACTTTAATATTTTCTTTTCTTTAGTTTTGATTTAATTTTACTATCTTTTAACATAAAAAAAATCAACCATTTCAATTTATATAATCTTTCTAATTTAAGGATATAAATTTCAATTTTTATTCGTTGTAATATAAAAATGTTAGTATTATTATTAATCAGATATTTTATCATAAAAAATAATTTAATAATTAAACTATATTTTTATACTGTTTAATAATTTTATATAAATTAATTTAAAATTATTTAATATCTTATTTGTAAAAATTATTTAAGTATAATTTCACAGTTATTTTATTTTCAGAAAATCTAACAGAATTTCAATAAAATATAACATAAAATTTTAATAAAAATTAACACGGATAATAAGATAAGATGTAGTTATGATTTAATGGTTGAATGAAAATTTTATTTTATATAATATTATTAATAATAAACATTTAAAAGAATTTATACTAATATAGCTTAATGCAAATCATTTTACTATTATAATACACAATTCACCAATGTCATCACATTTAATTTAACTCCTTGTATTCTGTAATAAAGAAAATTAATAAAAATACAAAAGTTAAAATAACTTATTGGGGTGATTTACGATTAAAAAAATACATATTAAAACATTAATAATATTATATTTTATACACCAGTCATACAACCAAATTGTTTGGGTTGTAGTTTATATTTTCAACTTTATATTTCATGTTTACCCATCAAAAATATTTTTGCATACTCCAACAAAGATCTCACACTATGTATTATCTAGTGCTCTTGCTTACTCTGTTGTTGGCTATTGTAAAATTTTTCAAGAACCTCCGCCCGCCATGTACTGTGCTCAAAGTTTGTAAGTTAGAGAAATTTATTAGGTTGAATCTTCTTTCCCATGTTGTCTTATTTTTTTTATCAATTATCTCTTTTTTTTTAAAGAAAATGCAAGTTGCAGATTGAATTTAAAACTGGATATCAAATGAAATAAATGGAATATGAAATTATTTAAAATTAAAAATATAAAAAATTCCTGTCAGATCAATCCATTCATTTTTTAAATTAAGAATATAGGCCTAAAAAAGAAAAAAATAACTAAAAATGAAAGAATGAAGGATATAAAATCTTTTTTGCATGCATTACACAATCTTATAATAAAGATTTGCTATATTATAATCATGATTCTCTTGTTTGGATCAATAATAATCATTGTGCAGTGCCCTAGAGAAACAAAATCTTACAGGTACACTTCCCAGTGAACTAGTGAGGTTGCCTTACCTTCAAAAAATGTATGTCACTCTATCGAATAAATTTATATGTCTTTAGTACTTGTTTGATCTTTTAACTTTAATGTTTTGCAGTGACCTTAACTTCAATTACCTTAATGGTACAATCCCTTCACAATGGGGCTGCATGAAACTCGTCAACATGTAATCTTTCATATTTTTTTTTAATCATCAATATTGATGGATTATTATTTTGACCAATGAATTTGATTTCATATAAATTTTAGATATATTTTTTAAAATTAAAATAAATTTTTAATTAATGTAATTAAATTTAATTTTAAGCTTTTAAAAAACTTTGATTGATTTTTATTTTTATCTTTTAAAATTATTAAAAATGATTCATATTATCACTTTACAATAATATGACTAGATATATATCATATTACATCATCAACTATTTTATAATAAAGGTAAATAGACATAGGTTTATGTGATAACATTATCAATAAATGATAATAAAAATTTAAAAATATAATATTTTTGAAATCTAAACAAATAAAAAATTTAAAATTAATCATATATACAAATATTAAAAATATACTTTATTTTTATTATTTTAACTATAATCTTCTACTAATTTCATGAAACTATTAATGTTTGCTTTTTAATTATGCCAGTTCCCTTCGTGGAAATCGATTGACAGGTCCAATTCCCAAAGAATTGGGAAATATCACCACCCTGAAGAGTTTGTAAGTTTATGTTTCCGTTTCAATTTTATGAAAATTTTTAAAGAAATTTGAAGTCTTAAACATGAAATGTACAGAGTGTTGGAGTTCAATCAACTATCTGGAAAGCTTCCTCCAGAGCTTGGGAATCTCCTCAAACTTGAAAGACTGTAAGTCCATTTTATGAATTGAAATTACAATTATTATATTCTGTTTTATATGGTTGATTAAAATTTTCGTTCATATATTATGTTGTTGATTTATTTTCTTTAAAATGCTTAAATAATCGTTGATGAGAAAATTATTTCCAAATTTATAGATTGTTATAGGTTGCTTCTATCTTATAAAAGTTTGAGTATTGATATTTATGATTTTATTCATTTCAAACTTAATAGAGTGCACATTATTCTTGTAAAATCCTAATCATATGACTTATAGTTTAAATTTCAATGATACTATAGGCTTCTTACCTCAAACTATTTCACTGGAAATTTACCAACAACATTTTCTAATCTCATTACATTGAAAGATATGTAAGTGTCCTTTCTTTGTTTTACTTTTATTACTGTCAATTACATTCATCATATTATTGTTTCATATAAAAAATATCTCATACTCTAATGTAGTTCACTTGACGACAATCAGTTCTCTGGAACTATCCCTAATTTAATTCAGAACTGGACAAGTCTTGTGAAGCTGTATGTACCTTTTCATTATTTTTAAGAGATTTAAATCTTCTAATATTTCTAGTTGAAGTACATAATAAATTTGTCCATTTATCATTTTTTAATTATGACAGGTCAATGCAAGGAAGTGGTTTTAGTGGTCCAATTCCTTTTGAAATTTCATTATTAAAAAATCTCACTAAACTGTAAGTATGGTTTATTGATTCCAACCAATGTTTATAAACTTTATCTCTTTTATTAGGTTTCATTATGCTTAAAATATGTTATGCAGAAAAATTAGTGACTTGAAAGGATCAGATTCTCCATTTCCCTACCTTAAAAATATGAGGAATTTGAAAACAATGTAAGTTAAAAGCTTAGATTATTATTACTATTATTATTATTATTATTATTATTATTATTATTATTATTATTATTATTATTATTATTATTATTATTATTATTATTATTATTATTATTATTATTATTATGTGAATTAATGTGTCAATAAATAAATACTCATGGCAATAGAAAATAGAAATGATGAGAAGCTAATATATTTTTTTATCTCGCATAACATATTATCAAATGTTTCTTTTCCAGAGTACTGAGGAGTTGCAATCTTATAGAGACAATTCCTAAGTATCTTGGGAATATGATTAATCTAAGATCTCTGTAAGTGATGTTTTATTTCCTTTAGATTTTTTCAGGTTGGTGCAATAGTGATATGTTTGAAATTTGTTTTTTGAATTATTTATATGTACGTAGAACCATTTATAATTGTTGCACTTTAAACTTACGTATTTGTTGAAGAGCATCATGCTTCATGTGATCATTGCATTTTATGTTACTTTTCTGATATTTTTTTTTCTCTCTTAAATAATACTTATTTTAGATATATCTTCTTTTTCAGAGATCTTAGTTTTAACAAATTAACTGGATTGATTTCGACAACCTTGGGTGACTTACCGACTTAAATTTACTGTAAGAAATGTTCTTTATCTTGTAATTTGATTTATAACTTCACCAAAACTTGGACACATATTAGATAGTTATGTTGCATTATTTAAGTTTAATTTTTGGCTTTCATTCCGTGTAAATTTACAATGTAGCTGCTTCCTCTAAATGCTATAAAAGTCATCAATAATTTTGATGAATCAAATACATTTACAATATAGCCACTTCCTACGCCGTAGAAGCCATCAATCCATAAAATCTGTTTTTATTTTTCTTACTTGTAAACTCAATTTCTAACTTTTAGGTACAAAGTGGAATGGATAAATAAACATTTAGCCAATTAGATTCTTAAGATATATGCACAATCTAGTTTGATTTAAGTTGATCAAGATAAAATTGACTTATTTGCAATGAAACAATTTTTTTTTTATAAATTTATAATGATTACTTTTAGGCATACACGCATGCAAAATGGTGATTATATTTGTCTGCAAATTAAATTTTCATTTCAAACTCGTTTTTATATCCATAAATTATTTTGCTTTGAAGTTGAGTACATAAGTACTTAAGAGTGGTGGGTTTGATTTATTTAACATGGAAGCAGAGGACCATACAAAACTTGTAGATTCATGTTTTCAAAAAATATTACAGAACAAAGTTCAAGATATAAGACAATACAAGATTTTAAAATTAATAACAATTTCTCTTTCTAAAGAATAAAGTTTAAAATGATAAAAGTATCCATTTTTTAATTGATAACCGTATTCAGACATCAATTTCTTTCTTTCATCAACTTTTTTTTTTCTCTTTTTCTATATATAATATTTAATAGTTAATATAATATTATATATTATACGATATAATGTATAATTAATAAATATATATATATTATCTTTAATTTATAATATTGTAATATAATATAATATTATTAGGTATATGCTAACGTTATATTAATTATATACAATATTATAATATTCAAATATTTTTCAATGTAAAATACAATTATATGATAAATAAAGGTATTATAGTAAATAACATATAAATGTATTTCTATCGTACAATAATCATCACAATCATATAAAATGAAAGTTTGGGCTATGAAATATTTATTATGTATTTTTTACTAATATTTGTTATTTTTATGGTTCATAAATAATTTATGATTTATTTTGACCTTTTTTTATTGTTCTTACCTAGATACTTAACTGGAAACTTTTTTACTGGACCACTGCCCAAGGGAATAGCTAGACCAGACTACACGTTAGTATCCTTCAAATGCTACCCAAGTTAAACTTTATCTTTATCATTTTAAATTATTACATTGTTATTCTTATTATTCTTTCGTGTCACCAAGTGTTACATATAATTGTTTGCTCCGTTTTTGACTGTTAATCACATTGATAAATTTGTAGAGATCTTTCATATAATAATCTAAGCATAAACCCTGAGGAGTTGACATGTCAACAGGGAACCATGTAAGAATCCTTGCATTTGCATACCTGTTTTTTTAGCAATTTTGAAAAGCTATTTGAGTCTAAGATATTTGCTATGATTTTAGGAACTTATTTGCATCATCTATGAAGGGAAATAACTTGTAAGTTTATACTACTTATGCTAAAAATAATTTTATCTATCTATAAGGCTGCATTATAGTGGGATTTGCTAACTTCTTATGCCAACTCCATTATTTTCTCAGAGGAATGGTTCCATGTCTGGGGAACATCAATTGTTCTAAAAGTAAGTTGTTTTGTTACGAATTTTTAATATGCAATTATAATGTTTTAGAATTTAAATCTATTTATTTTTTTTCGTTATTTTAAGGTGAAAAGGGAATTATCTTTCCAAAATATTTCAATACTTTAAACTTGTATATCAAAAGCTTCTTGAGAGGAAATTAACGAAATGAAATGTCATATTTATTATATACCTAAATATCTAATGTTAGCATAAATTAGTTCTTTAAACAACTTTACTGGTAATGTTTGAAAATGGTCCTTTTGTCTAGATTCCCATTCTTTGAAAGTACTTATCAATTTATTGTAAAAAAGGTAGATTAGCATTTTATTTTTGCAAGAATATGGCAAAGCCACTTAGAGATAATGAAGACTTTGTCTTCTGATCTTAATTATTGTTCTGTGAGGTGCCTTTTTCCATCAATTGTTTCTATGGAATATTTATGTATAGTTAAAAATTTAAACTAAACATATACTATTGTTCTTTTGAAAGAGTGTTGATCGTATAACTCAATTTACTATTTTGCTAGTTGTGAACCACATATAACCAATGAAGAATAATAAGTGTCATCTCACTATAGATATTAATTTTTCTATGTTAACAAGAAATGAAAGTTTTCTACGCTCAGGATAGTATAATTCAAGGAGGGAGACTCCTTTGTTGCTTGATCATCCAAATGAAATGAAAAGAAAATGGAGGGTTAGAGGAGTGTGGAAAAGTAATATTTGCACAAATATATTTTCTGATGTGATTTTATTGTGCTTGATTCTATCTTTTAACTTTTCACCATTTTATTTCCATCCCAGCTTCGTACTCCCTCCACATAAATTGTGGTGGGAAGCTTATTTCTAATGAAAACATAACATATGATGATGATTCACAAGAATTAGGACCAGAAAGATTTAACCGGTCTGCCTCAAATTGGATAGTTAGCAGTACTGGTCATTTCTTTGGAACAAGTCGCGTAGACTATTTTACCTGGTCTAATGCAACTAAGCTTACTATGGACAATGCTGAATTGTATATGAATGCACGTGTTTCTCCCCTTAGTCTCACATACTACGGATTTTGCCTTGGAAATGGAAAGTACACAGTGAATCTGCACTTCGCTGAGATAATGTTCACAGATGATCAAACATTTAGCAGTCTGGGAAGGCGTGTGTTTGACATCTATATTCAGGTGAATGGTTTCATCATCTCACCTTTGTCAGCAACATATTAATATTGAAATATGAACCATTTGTATTTGGATTGAAATATTGCAGAAAAAATTGGTGCTCAAGGATTTCAACATCGTAAAAGAAGCGGGAGGAGTTGGTAAGGTAGTCATAAAAAAGTTCCCAGCAATTGTGAATAATAGTGCCTTGGAAATCCGTTTGTATTGGGCTGGGAAAGGAACAACTGCTATTCCGTTTGCATCAGTATATGGTCCTCTTATATCAGCTATTTCAATTAAACCTGGTTAGTTCTACTTCTCTTTAGTTCTTTTATTCTGTCATCACCCTTATCATCTAATTTTTATATATATATATATATATATTATCCAAATCTCTCGTGTCATGATCAAACAGACTTTACACCTCCAATGAAAAAGGGAAGTAGCATACTTGTGGCTATTATAGTTGCTGGAACATTTGTTACCATCATTGTATTTGGTATAGCTTGGTGGAGAGGATGTCTAGGATGGAAAGGTTCACGAGAGAAAGGTAAGTACCGAGAAACTTCTATAACTATCATGATCATCAATATTTTCGGATCACACATTTAGAAAAATTCATGCACAAATTAAAGATCTTGCAAGCATAGATATTGAACTTAGAGATGAAAGGAGGGGGCAAGATCAGTCAGGTTTTATGAATACTTTTGAAGAATATATCACTTTGAAAACAAAGGAATCCATTATGATGAAAAAAATTGCATGAAGCATTTTATTTTTATTTTTAATTTTTGGAACATTCGCATAATTATATGGTTGAAATAATAATATACTATCTTATATTATAATTAGTTATTAATTGTTTTGAAGCTCAAATTATACTTGATGAAGAAGGAAAATAGTTACAAAATAATTGTGTTTTTGGTGATTTAATCTATAGTATAACTAGATGAGTTTGTACTTGATAGTTGATATATTTGGTCAATCGCTTGAAGAATTGTTTCCCACATTCACTGTTTTATGTAGTTATTTTTAATAAGATTGTAAGTTTCATACGTAACATAGTGTGCAATAGAAGTCTATTATTTTGTAAACTTGCTTTAAAAATATAAAAATCATTTTACTAATATATAATTAAAATGATACTCCGATGTTAATTATTGACATCATAGTGGTTACTTAATATCATAGTTTGATATTAAATTGATTCTTTAAAAGAACTAATTTTATGAAAAAAGGATAATATTAAAGAATGTTTTGTTGGTTAACACGGCGTTACGCAAATGATTATTCATTCAAAATCTTTACGCATAATAATATGTTAAGTGATTAGAAGTTTGCATATAAACAATGCTCAGAAGTAATAGACTAAAAGGACCAGAAAAATAAATATACAATGGCCAAAAAATAATTCTCAATAAAAATTTCAGCCAACAATTGTAATTTGTAATAAAAATTGAAGCTAACAGCTATAGTTTTCTATCATAATTGTTGTTAGTGATTGTATAATAATGTAGAGTGAATGTAATTATTTACTAGCCATTTACCTTTGATGTATTTATTATTTATGTTACATTTTTAAAAGACTAAAATAGGTGTTTACCTTAAACTTAAGGTATATGATTCTTAAATGACACAAAAAATTAATAAGATCTTAAATCCAATGCTTTATTTTTAAACTCCAATTAACTTTTAGCGGTTACCCTATCAACTAGCAACTTAAATTAAGTTGTTACATAAATTTTATATCCTCCTTTCCTTAAGTTAAATTTCTACCTTGGCTCATATGGGCATTTGTTTGCATGACTTTGTCCATTGTAAACTATCATAAGCAGAGTATAATTTGTCTATTCAATAATCCCATTGTATCTAGAATTTCTTTTCTACCAAATATAATATTATGGAAAGTTTCCCAAAAGAGATTTTTGATTTTTCTTTTACTTAAATCAATAGAGCTAAGGGGTGTAGATCTGCAAACTGGCTTATTTAGCTTACAGCAAATCATAGCAGCAACTCACAACTTTGATATTGCATATAAAATTGGAGAAGGAGGATTTGGTCCTGTTTACAAGGTATCTAAACAATTAATAGTTTTATTTGATTATCATTGAAAGATCTATAATCTTGTTACTTCTTTACAACTTCCTAAAAAAAAAATGAACTTGTACCAATCCCGAAATTGCAGGGTGTTCTTTCAGATGGCACAATAATTGCAGTTAAACAACTTTCTTCTGCATCAAGGCAAGGGAATCGTGAGTTCATCAATGAGATAGGCATGATTTCTGCTTTGCAACACCCCTGTCTAGTTAAACTCTATGGTTGTTGTATGGAAGAAGATCAATTGTTATTGATATATGAATACATGGAAAACAACAGTCTTGCTCATGCTTTGTTCGGTAATTTCTTTTCTTTCTATTCAAGTTTGGTAGTTCTTTCATTAATAATTTAAAACCTTGTACATAGAGTATATATATATACATTATTATATCTTTATGCTGTCTAATATTAATGACATATGCAAATGAAGCAAGAGAAAAATGTCAATTGAAATTAGATTGGTCGACAAGGCATAGAATTTGTGTTGGTATTGCTAGAGGTTTGGCTTACCTCCATGGAGAGTCAAGGCTAAAGATAATTCATAGGGACATCAAGGCGAGTAATGTGTTACTGGACAAAGATCTTAATCCAAAAATATCTGATTTCGGTTTGGCCAAACTTGATGAAGAAGGCTATACCCATATGACTACGAGAGTAGCTGGCACCTTGTGAGTTCTCATATAATTTTATGCTTTGATGAAATTTGCTGAGTAATCTTCATTATGAGAAAAAATATAAAATTATAAAACAAAGCTCACATGCTGAGATACCTTATCAATTTAGTTTAGCTCACTTATTTTGACTTCAAAAATCGTATTATCTACCATTAATGTATGGATTTTAAATACTGCAGTGGATATATGTCCCCTGAATATGCAATGTATGGTCATTTGACTGACAAAGCAGATGTTTATAGTTTTGGAATTGTTACCTTGGAAATTGTTTGTGGAAAGAGTAGATCCATGAAATGGCTAAAGGAGGAGTACTTCTCTCTTGTTGATTGGGTAAACTTCTACTATCATGATCTCCTGCTTTCATACCAATGCAATTGTCCATTACAATACATAAGAAGATTGTTTATGTTGTGTAAATGCTCCATTAAAAACCTCCTATTAATATTCATCTAGTGACACGTTTGAAAAGAAAAACAATTTATGTTAGAATTAAGTTAACGTTTATATTGTGTTTTTCCAGGTTCATCACTTGAAAGAAAAGGGTAATGTAATGGACCTAGTTGACGAGAGGTTAGGGGAAGACTTCAATAAGGAGGAAGTAATGGTCATGATCAATGTGGCTCTTCTATGTACACAAGTTTCTCCATTGCATAGACCTCCCATGGCTTCTGTAGTCAGCATGTTTGAAGGTAAAATTATGGTTGAAGAGGCGATGTTAAACACAAGCCAGGAATTGGATGGGAAGAAGTTGGAGTATGAAGAAGATAACAATTCAATCGGTCAAAATTCAGAATCAGATCGATACCCTATCAAATTGAATTCTTCTTGCATAGAAGAGAGCAATCCGATGTTAAACATAAAATGGCTAAACATTTGAATGAATTACTTAAATAGAATGCTTACCTGAAGATGCAGAATGAATACACTGCAAATCATGTACATTATAAATCATTTAAGTATATAATGATTTAATTTAACTCTAGTATATTATAAACTTGGTAGGTCTTAAGTTGATTCAAGTACACAATGAAAAAAATTGTGTCAAATATTAGATTTTCTTTTTTATTTATTTATTTACTTTCTTAGTTGATAAAATAATTCTTTTAACTACCTTATTTTATTTATTTATTTATATTTTATTATTATTATTTTTGTTATTATTATTATAATTTTTAATTTAATTTAATTTATTTTATTTTAAGTTCATTTTTGTTGAAATATCCTATAAATATCAAATACTAAATATTAAAATCTTAAAAATTTAGAAAAAAATAAAAAAGTTTTAAATATTAGATTTTATATATCATATTTTATCCTCTATTTATTTCTATATTATATAAATATTTCTTCAACCATCTTCTATCTAAATTAATTTATTCTATCTATAGATTATTATTATTATTAATCTCTAATTTAAATTTAAATATTTTTTTATTTCTTAAGTTTTTTTTCTTTCAAATCGTAAGTAAATAATAATAAATTAAAATTTTAAAATAAATAAAATTAAATACTAAATTTTGTTTATATTATTTTTTATTTATTTACTTACTTTGTTATTATAAATATGTTTTAAAAAATATTTATCTAAATTTTTAAATATGAAAGCTATGATGCTAGAAGATATCTAATCTTGATTATTTTTTATTATCGAAAATAAGTGACTTTGTTAAATTGCTGAATCTCATTTATCTTTTAAAATAGTAATAGTTTAATTTTAAAATTAAATTAAACAATAAAAGAAAGATAACAAAATATGTACATGTAAAGGTAAAAATGTAAACAAAGAGTAAGTGAATGATGAAAGAATATTTTTATTTTTTGAGTAGAAAGAAAATTAAGTGAATGATAAAAGAATATTTTTAAATTTAAAAGAATAAAATTAAAAACATAAAGTTATCATACCCAAGTATAGAGAGGAAAGAATATAACTAAATATTAAAATAGAGTAAACGGATACAACACGTAAATATAGAAAATTTTATAAGATGATTTTATTGATCATTAAACTTTGAACAACATCAATTTTGAACAAGGATGAAAATAAATATGATTAAATTAGATTTTAGTATTAAAAAATTTAAGCATAAATTTTTTCTTCTATAAATTTTTGTTGTTGTTAAGATTATAGTATAAAAAGATATATAAATAAACTTAAAATTTATATAAATGGTTTATTAAAAACATATAAAACTTAAAGTTTAGAGATAAAAGGTCTGTAAACTTAAATATATAATTTTTAAAAAATATATGAAGCAATAATTATATATAAATATAATAGTATATAAAAAAGTACAACATAAATACGTGTATATAAATATATATATATATATATATAAAAATTTAAATACATATAAAAATTAAAATAAAATATAAAATACTTATTCTAAAATTAAAATAAATAAAAATTAGGAAATTTCATAAATATTTTTTATTTAAAATTAAAAAATAAAAATTTTAATTTTTAACAAATTATATAAATATGTTAATATTATATAATATAGTATATTAAAAAATATATATAATATAGAAAAATAGATAAACTATTTATTTATTTAAATTTTTTTTCATAAATTTAAATCTATCTATTTTATTTAATACAACTAAAATCTAATGATTATTTATTAAAAAATAACTTCACTAAAATTTGAAGTTGAAATCTCTTTAACAAATTTAAGTATATCAAATACTTAGACTAATTTTATAATTTTGTTTAATATTAAGATAGAAATAATTATGTTTAATATTAAAATAAAATATTAAAATTTTTTATTCTCGCAATAAAAGTTTTTTCATTATTTTAAATTTTTTGGTTTTTGAAATATTTTAAAATTATTAATTGCTTAAGACTTTTATTAAATTTTAGTTTTCAAAATAAAATAATTTTTCTTAAATTAATTTTAATATTTTTTCAAAATATACATTATTTATATTCACCCTCCGTAGTTACTTAAATTTTATATGATCTTTTTATCATTATTATATAAGATATATTTATTTTAATTTTTAAAAATTAAAATTTGATCATATTAATTTTTAAAAGATAAAGAATAATATTTGATTCAGATAAATATTTAATTATTTTAGTTATTAAAAATAACAAATTATTCTTTTAATATATACAAATTACTTAAGTATTATTTTTAAATTTATAATATCTTTAATTCTTTAAAAAAATAATCAAATCAAAGTTTAAGAGGCTGTAAAATAATAGAAGGTTAAAATAAATATGACGTTAAAATAACGCTTGAACAAAGGATTTTTAAAACTAACAACGTTCCAAATCAGATTCAAAGAAGATGAATATTTTAAATTTGGACTAAGTGTAAATGATACTTACAAGTTATCTTTAATGATTAAACATTTCATACATGTTTATTATGATTTTTTTCATATGAGACTAGTGTCAATCTGGATTTTTCTCTTGCTTCATTTGCATTTGTCAAAAAAATTAGACAGCATAAAATATAGTAATGTACATATGCTTTCCGTACAAGGTTGTAAATTATTAATGAAAAAACTACCAAACTTGTTTAGAAAAAAAATAAAAATTACCAAACAAAGCACAGGTAGGATTGTTATTGTTCATGTATTCATGTAGCAACAAAAATTGATGTCCTTCCATACAACAAGCATAGAGTTTAACTAGATAAGGGTGTTGCAAAGTAGAAATCATGACTATCTCATTAATGAACTCGTCATTTCTTTGTTTTGATTTAGAAGAAAGTTGTCTAAATGCAAGGAACATCCTGCATTGTTGGGATTGGTAAAAGTTCTTTTTTTTTTTTCTCTAGGAAGGTGTAAAGAAATAACAAGATTAATAGATCATTCATCGATCTTCAAATAAATTATTGATTGTTTAGATATCTTGTAAACAGCACCAACCCTTCCTTCTCCAATTTTATATGCAATATCAAAATTGTGAGTTGCTGCTATGATTTGTCATAAGCTAAATAAGCCAGTTTGCTGGTTTACATCCCTTAGCTCTATTGGTTTAAGCCAAAAAAAAATAAAACAAAAATCAAAGATCTCTTTTTGGAAACTTTCCCTAATGTTACATTTGGTAGAAAAGAAATCCTACACACAATGGCTTCATTGAATGGATAATCTATGTGATGTTTATAATAGTCTACAATGTCCAAGTTATGCAAACAAATGTACACATGGCCAAGGTATTTATGTGACTAGCAAATCACTATCTTCATTATACATTGTTATATAATCATTAACCGCAATTTTAATTTCAAACTATAGCTGGTAGCTGCAATTTGCATTACAAATTATACCTGTTTTTGTTGAGTATTATTTTTTTGATCATTGCATATTTATTTTTCTAAATATTCTAGTCTGATGCTGCAGCTGCACCTGAGTATCATTTAGACTACAAACTTCTTAAACCACTCAACATATCTGTTAAGCTCTTTTACTCTTTCTTTCTCCTTGCTCTCTGAGCATTCTTGTGTACGATTTCAGCATGGTCCTTTAGTAACATTGTGTTAACTTGAGAAGAAAAACTTGAGTCAGATTTGCTAAATTTTTAATTTTAAGACAGTGATTTTTCACAGTACAGAATCTTTATTTTTCAACAAATAATCCTTTAACATTATTGTTTTCCATGAAATTAATCCATTTAAAGGACCAATTTTACATCAAAATATGACACTGAGTGACCGCTTTGATGTCAATAATCAACATTAGAGTGTCACTTCAATGTACATGTTACTGGATGACCAAACAATATCTATGCTCATTTTTTCCCAAGTGACATCTTCCTCAATGGTACTCCCAAAGCCTCACTTCCTGGAGGTGTAAATTCTGCTTGATCATGGAATAATATGTAAGAATGTATATAAATTAGATGATAAGGGTGATGACAAAAGAAAAAAAGCTAAAAAGAAATAGAACTGACCAGGTTCAACTGAAATAGCTGATATAAGAGGACCATGTACTGATGCAAATGGGATAGCAGTTGTTCCTTTCCCAGCCCAATACAAGCGGATTTCCAAGGTACTATTATTCACAATTGTAGGAAACTTTTTTATGACTGCCTTACCAGCTCCTCCTGCTTCTGCTACAATGTTGAAATCCTTCAGCACTAATTTTTTCTGCATTATTTAAATCCAAATATAAATGGATCATGATGGTCAAGAAGCATTTTTTCAATATTAAATATGTTGTTGACAAAGGTGAAATGATGAAATGATGGACCTGAATATAGATATCAAACACACGTCTTCCCAGACTACTATATGTTTGATCATCTGTGAACATTATTTCAGCAAAATGCAGATTCACTGTGTAGTTTCCATTTCCAAGACAATATCCGTAGTATGTGAGACTAAGGGGAGAAACACGCGCATTGATATACAATTCAGCATTGTCCATAGCAAGCTTAGTTGTATTAGACCAAGTAAAGTAGTCTACAAGATGGCTACCAAAGAAATGGCCAGTATTGCTAACTACCCAATTTGAGTCAGACCGACCAAATCTTGCTGGTCCTAATTCTTGTGAATCATCATCATATCTTATGCTTCCTTTAGAAATAAGCTTCCCACCACAATTTATATGGAGAGAGTACAAAGCTGGGATGAACACAAAATGGTGAAAAGCTAATAGATAAAGTCAAGCACAATATGATCACATCAAAAAATATATTTGTGCAAATATATTTGTGAATTATACTAGCCTGAGAATGGTAAACTGTTCATTTCTTCTTGTTAATTTCCAGTATGGTATAATATACATAGTAAATTGAGTTATATGATCAACACTCTTTCGGAAGAATAATAAGGATCTTATGCACCTACTGATATGAAACACTTACTCTCCCAAGTAGATGTTTAGTTTAGATTTTTAACTACATAAATATTCCATAGTAACAATTGGGGTAAACATAGGCACCTCCAGAACAATAAATCACTACAAAATGTGCATGTCAACAACTATAACAAAAGACAAAGTCCGTATTATCTCTAAGTGACTTTGTGCATGTCAATTGTGATCAAAAGACAAAGTTCTTATTATCTCTAAATGACTTTTCCATATTCCTGTAAAAATCAATATGCAAATCTAATTTATTGATAATCATTGATAAGTACTTCAAAAGAAGGAGGAATCTAGACAAAAGGACCGTTTTCAAGCATTACCACTGAAGTTGTTCAAATAACTAATGTATGCTAACATTAGATGGTCAGCTATATAATAAATATTACATTGCATTTCCTCAATTTCTTATCAACAAGCTCTTGATATACAGGTTTGAAGTTTTGAAATCTTTTAATAAGATAATTCCTTTTCACCTTCTACTTTCGCAAAAATAACTAAACAAAACTGAAGAGATTAAATTCTAATTAAAGAATTATAATTTCTTGTTAAAAAAATGATAACAAGTCAACTTACTTTTAGGACAACTGATGTTCCCCAAACATGGAACCATTCCCCTAAGAAAGCAATGGAGTTGAAAGAACAAGTTAGCAAATCCTACTATAGTGCAGTATAAGCTATATATACATAAATTAATTTATCATAAGTAGTATAAACTTACAGGTTATCTCCATTCATAGATGATGCAAACAAGTTCCTAAGAACATAGTTAATATCTTAGACTCAAATAACTTTTTAAAATTGCTTAAAAAAGGGTATGCAAATGCAAGGATTCTTACACAGTTCCCTGTTGACATGTCAACTGCTCAGGATGTTCAATGCTTAGATTGTTGAATGAGAGATCTCTGTGTCAATTTATCAATGTGATTAAATCAAAGATGAAACAAAGAATTATATGCAACATGATGGTGTGGAAAAATTATAAGTGTAATAATTAAAAATGATAAAGATATAATTTAACTTAAGTAACATTTGAAGAAGTACTCACGTGTAGTCTGGTTTAAATATCGAATTAGGCAATGGTCCAGTAAGAAGGTTTTCCGTCAAGTATCTATGTAAGAACAATAAAAAAAAGATCAGGGTAAAGAAAATCATCAATTATTTATGAACCATCAAAATGATAAACACTAACAACTTAAATCTTATTCCATTATAATTTGAATGTTTCCAAGGACAAGGTTCCTCTTATTGACTTCATCTAATTCTCCATATCAATATTTATTTTTATCTATTCCTAGTCATAGATCAATTACATCTAAAAGCATAAACTTCAGGCTTTTCCTCTATCTCCTTATATCATTATATAAATTTTACTATTTTTAACTTTTTTTCTTTCTAAATTTGAGGCATAGACATGATTCTCTCGTAGTACCTTTTTAAGATGTATTCGATAGAATTTGAGGATAAAATAAATAAATCAATATACATTAAATACTTAATTCACAGCATAAACTTTTATTTTATATCTTTTTCATGATGATTATACAAGATAAATAAATTTGTATGTTCTTTATTATATTTTTTTATATCATATATTTTTATCTCACATTGAAAAATATTTACATTTTATAATATTGTAATAATTAGTATAGTAATAATATAATATAATATAATATTATAAATTATATATAATATATATTTATTAATTATATTTTTTTGTATGGTCCTACATCTTGAACTTTGTTTTGTCTTATAATTATTTTTTGAAAACATGAATCTACAAGTTTTGCACGATACTCTCTTCCAATTTAAATAAACCAAACCCACTCTTGAGTACTTATCTACTGAACTTTAAAGCAAAATAATTCATGGATATACATATGGGCTTGAAATGAAATATAATTTGCAAAGAAATACACTCAGAGTTTTACAAGTGTGTGTACCTTATAAATTTATAAAAATCTTTTCATTTCATTTTAAACTAGATAACCTTATCTTGATCAACTTAAGTCAGATTTGATTTTACAAGGACCTCAAGAGTTCAATTGGTTAAATGTTTACTTAGTCATTCCAGTTTGTGTTTAAAGTTAAAACTTATATTATACAAGTAAAAAAGAAAAGAAAAAAAAAAGGTTTTAGAAACGGATCTATAATTTACAATATTAGGATCTTAAATAAACATCAATTATTGTGACTTTTACAACATATGAAAGAAGTAGCTACATTGTAAATTTTTCCAAAATTGAAGTACCAACAATTAAAATTAACTAATACAATCCAATTATCTAATATAAGTATCCACATTTTGGTGAAATCATAAATCAAAGTAAATAAAGGAATATTGCTTACAGTAAATTCAGGTCCTTAAGGTTACCTAACCTTCTTGGAATCTGCCCTGTTAATTTGTTAAAACTAAGATCTCTGAAAAGAAATTATGCTCAGATAAAGTATTATTTAAGAGAAAAAAATGGTATAAAAAAAAGAAACATGAAAATGTTTAGTTACTTAAGTGTAATGAACAAAAGAAGCTTTTTTCACCAAATAGATGAGTTCAAAGTGCAACAACTATAAAATAATTCTATATACATACAAATAATTCAAAAAATTTCTATACATAGTACCATTGTACCAACCTTGAATAATTGAAAGGAAATAAAACATCACTTACAAAGATCTTAAACTAGTCACATTTTGAAGATATTCAGGAATTGTCTCTATAAGATTGCAACTCCTTAGTACTCTGGGAAACAATTTGACAATATGTTATGTGAGGTAAACAAAAAAATTAGCTTCTCATCTTTTCTAATTTCTATTGCTATGAATATTATTTATTGGCACATTAACTAACAAAATAAGAAATAATAATAATAATAATAATAATAATAATACAAGCCTTTAACTTACAATGTTCTTAAGTTTGTCAAGTTTTGAAGTTGTGGAACTGGAGATTCTGATCCTTTCAAGTCAGTAATTCTCCTGCATAACATATCTTAAGCACATTGGAAAATAAGTGAGAAAATGAATACATCATACTTACAATTGACTGAGATTTTTCAAAAATGAAATTGCAGAAGGAATTGGACCGCTGAAACCACTTCCTTCCATTACCCTATTCCAATTAAGAATGATAAACCAATAAACATTAAGTACTTCAACTAGAAATATTAGAGGATTTAAATTTTTAAGAAGATAAAAAGATACATACAATCCTTCAAGACTTGTCCAGCTTTGAATTATATTGGGTATAGTTCCAGAGAATTGATTATCGCCAAGTCGACTACATTAGAGTATAAGATCTTTTTTATATATAAAACAATAATATGGTGAAAGCAATTAACTTTAATAAAATTAAAATAAAGAAAAAATACTTACACAGTTTTCAATGCAGTGAGCTTAGCAAATGTTGCTGGTAGATTTCCAGTAAAATAGTTAGAGGTAAGAAACCTATAACATCATTAAAATTAAGTATATAAATCACAGAATCAAAATTTTCTAAGAATAATGTTCACTCTATTAAGTTCAGAATGATTAAATTCATAAAAATCAATCCTTGAACTTTTATAAGAGAGAAGCAATCGATAATAATTATAAAATTGAAAAGAATTTTCTCATCGTTGATTATCTAAGCACTTTCAAGAAAACAAATCAACATTAGAGTATATGAACGAAAAATTTATCAATAAACATTGCTGATTTCATATTTCAGTAGTAAAACTTAATCACCAAATATAAAATAAAATATAACAATTGTTAATTTCAAAATGAACTTACAGTCTTTTAAGTTGGGATAGATTTCCAAGCTCTGGAGGAAGCTCTCCAGACAATTGATTGTACTCCAAAACCCTATGCATTTCATGTTTAAGATTTAAATTTTTTTAGAAATTTTTATAAAATTGAAATAGGAAAATAAACTTACAAACTCTTTAGGGTGGTGATGTTTCCTAATTCTTTAGGAATTGGACCTGTTAATCGATTTCCACGAAGGGAACTGCCACAATTAAAAAGCATAAATTACTAGTTTCATGAAATTAGTAGAAGATTATGGTTAAAACAATAAATATAAAATATATTTTAATATTTGAAAATATGATTAATTTATTTTTTTTCTTAGTTTAGATTGCATAAATTTAATATTTTAAAATATTTTTTATTATCATTGATAATGTTATGACATACACCTATGTCTATTCATCTTTTATTATAGAATAGTTGATGGTGTATCATGATTACATATATTACATATTATTATAAAGTGATAATAAGAACCATTTTTTTAAATTTAAATTTTATAAAAAAAATCATTTTTAATTTTAATTTTTTTTTTAAATATTAAAATTAAATTTAATTAAAAAATTATTTTAATCCTAAAAAATATATCTAAAATTGATATAAAATCAAGTTTATTGGTCAAACTTATAATCCATTGATATTAATCAACATAGAAAGAGAAAGGGTGAGAGAGTACATGTTGACAAGTTTCATGGAACCCCATTGTGAAGGGATTGTACCATTAAGGTAGTTAAAGTTGAGGTCACTGTAAAACATTAGAATGAAAGTATCAACCAAATATAATGATAAAGACATACAAATTTAATTCAGAAAAAGTGATATGAAAAGTGACATACATTTTTTGGAGGTAAGGCAACCTCACTAGTTCACCTGGGAGTGTGCCTGTAAGATTTTGTTTTTCTAGAGCACTGCACAATCATTATTGATCCAAACATGAGAATCATAATTATGATATAAAAAATCTTCTTTAAAGACTGTGTAATGCACAAAGATTTTATATCATTCTTTTGAGCCATATTTTCTCTCTTTTTAAGCCATTAAACTTGTTTATACTGGGTTTAAAGTTTAAAATAATCAAAAATTGATTTACGGTAATGGAATAAGCAAAATAACATTTATAAGACTCGCAAAAAAAAATAATTTAAGAGACAAAAGCATATGCTTGATTTTTAAAATTAATTGATTGTGCTAACGGAAATTTTTCATACTTTCAATTTTTTATAATCTTATTGCATGTGTTTTATATAATATCCAGTTTTAAATTTAACAAAAAATTATAGAAAACTAAAAAAATTAATATAAAATGATAAAATTGATAAAAATAAATCATATAAAATAATATTTTTACTTTTAAAAATATATTATATTATATTTTATATATAATTAAATTTTAAAATAATATATAATTTTAATTTTTAATCATATAAAATTATAATATTAATATATTTTATTTTTAAAAATTTTAATATATTAAAATTGACTCAAATATAATTAAAATATTAATTTTTAAATTAATATTTTAATCAATTTAATGAACGATCCACTTTTAAAAAAGTTACTAGTATGTGAAAGTATTCTAATGAGTGTACATTGAACATTGAATATAAAGAAAGTTGAAAAATATAAAATACAACGCAAGCAATTTGGGTGTTGCACTCGTGTATGAAATATCATATTGTAAATATTTTAGCTTCTGCATGCATTTTGACCAATTCTCTTTATTGCAAAAGATATGTAGTTAAGTTTGACGTGACAAGATTTTTCAATTATGGATTATCACAATAGTAAAATAATATGAATTATACTATATGAGTTATGCTATATTGTTAATAATTTTATATAAAATATTTTTATTTAACTGTTGAATTATAATTATATATTCACTTGATTATTTATGTTAATTTTTATAAAATTTTATTTTTATATATTTTAAAAATATATTATATTAATTTAAATATTTATATATAAGATATTAGATAAATTTAAAGTAATCTATATAAAATTATTAAACTGTGTAAAAAGTATAATTTAACTATTAAATTATTTTTATAATAAATTATCCGATGTATGATAATACTAACATTTAATATTACAATGAATAAAAATTAAAACTTATATGATAGTTATAATAAATGAAATTCATTATATAATTTTGTAATGAATAATAAAAATATTAACATATATGTAATGAAATGTTGATTTACCTTTGGAATAAGAGATAAATTTTAAGGAATTAAGATGAAAAAGTTATAATTATTAATAAATAAGTTTAAAAAATTATACTTTTAAACAACTCTATTATTTGTAAAACTGATATGATTCAATACATTTATATCAAACTTATATGATTCAATACATTTATATCATACGTCATATTTATATTTAATGCAGTCAAAATATAATTAATACTATTAACTCCAGAACTGATATAATTTAATACATTTATCTCACACGTCATACTTGTATTTAATGTGATTAAATTATAATTAATACAATCAATAAATTTATCATCTTTAAAATATTTATTTTTAGTAGTTTTCAAAAATTATAATTTATATTATTCAAAATTATAATTGTTTACAAATTTTAAATCATATTAATTTAAAAAAACTATTTTATTATTTTAATAACCAAATATTATTCACACTTTTCCTCTTATGTTATAAAAGAATTCAATACATACTAATTAAACTAACCTTTTATTTAAAACATATACTCTGTTAATTTGTAAAAAAAAAATATTTTATCTAATTTATGTTAATTTTGAAATATTATTCATGTGATTTTTTTAGGTAAATGTTATTCTTAATTCATTTTTTGATTTAGGTAGAGTTTTATCTTATCTTAAAAAACTATTAATAAAATTTTTACAAAAGCTTAAAAATAAAAGTATTTTTTAATAAAAAAATAAAAATTTATAAAAGTTAGTAAAATCTGTCAAACACTACCTAAATAAAAAAATTATTTTTTATTTATGTTAAAGCAATACTAAAATTCAATCGAGATCCAAGAAAAATAAATATTAAATTTTATAAAAAAATTTAAGTTAATTTATTAGAATTTTTCTATTAATAAAAAATTAAAATATTTTATTTAAATTATATAAAAATAAAATAAAATCATTCATAGTTAAATTTCAAAACATAACATATAATTTACATAAAAATATCAATATAAGATACTTACATGCCAATAACATGACACACAGTTGCATTGGCAAAAGAACAGTTGCATGTGACATTATTTTCAGCCTCATTCCTTTGAATAGATGTCCAATTATTTTTTCCGCTACAAGGATCCACGGTGAAATCCCAATCCTTCTTTTCAAGTGTTTTAGCTATCGTTTTCATTACTTGCACTGTATCATCAAAATTAACACAAATTAATGTTGTATACATAATTTCTTTTTTGTAATGTTAAATCGAATTTATATATATATATGAGGCAAAAGAGGAAGTTATGTAAATATAAAATGAATGGTTAAAAATAATTTTAAAATAAAATTTTAAATATGTATTATATACCTTCATCTTCTAATAAAATAGCTCCTTCAGCCAAAAAGGAGATGAAATAAAGGACAAGAAACCAAAGATGAAAAAGTGAAAAGAAAGTCATAATATTCATGATGATGGTTGAAAGAATCTTCAAACTCAAAAGTTATCCCGATAGAAGTTTGAATCAAATGAATGTTCGAATACCAAAAGAAAGGTTCACAATAAAAAGATAGTAAAAATGGTTATATTTATAATTGAAAGTATAGAGCATAGATAAATTAAATAGAAAAATAAATTTAATTATGAAAAGAGCTTGTGCTTTGTAAATAGAACTATCAAACTGGATCATGACTTTAGGATCGGCCCATCTTATGTTAAGTTTTGGTTTTATATTATATAGCCCATTTAGAAATAAGTTTTTTAAATCCTAACCTACGTGATCCTAAATTTAAAGAACTTAGTTAGGATTAGTCCAAGACCAACCATAATCTTATTTTTTTTTCTTTAATTTGTAACATATCTCAAAGTATAATTTTTAAATCCAAATCCATATATAACTTTTAAATTAAGTGTTATGAATGCGAGCTGATCCATCTAATTTTATATCATAACTTTTTATTTTGTAACTTGTTTAAAAATAAAAATTTTTATATCTTAATTTATGTAATCTTCAATTTAAGAAGAATAAATATAAGTTAATTTATCTAACTTTATTTTATAACCTTTTTATTTTGTAGCTAATTTAGAAGTAGAACTTTTTAAGCTCTAACCACATAAGATTCAGGTTAAGTGGAGTAAGTGTGAGTTAACTCTTCCATCACTATCTTATAACCATTTATTTTGTAACTTTTGTAAAAGTAAAACATTTTAAACTCTAATTTATATAATTATTAAAGTAAGTGGGATAGATGTGGAGTAATTCATGTAATCCTAGTTTATATCTAACTCTATTTCTATAAAATTTCGTCCTTTTTCTTAATTTTGTTTCTCATTTCTTTATTTCTCTCTTTAAATAATCTTTTCAATATTTTTTATTATACTAAAATATTCTTTAATTTATTTATCTTTTTTTATATTTTCTATTTTTTTAAAATATTTTTTTATTTCTCTTTATAATTATATAAATTTAATTTATATATATAACAAGTTAATTCATGAACTAAACAAGTAAAATTATACATAACTTAGTTTCAGCTCGTTTAATTAACAAGTTTAAGTTTTAGCTCAAATTTAGCTCATTTGGTTCATCAACCAAGTTTAATAAATTAATTATCAAATCGAGTCTAGGACTAATTTCGAGTTGGTTTGACTCATTGCTAATCCTAATTAGAACATTTTCAAAAGAATAAATGTTCATAATTTCATGTGATAACTTTTTTATTTCTGAATCAAAATTTGCAATTAATAATTTGAGATAGTAAGAATTTTTTATGTATGGACTTATCTATACCCATTTAAATTTAAACACTTTTTGACTTAATTTTGTTTTTTAATCCTAACTCATAGAACTAGAACTAAATAAGGTAAAGTTAATTCATCTAACAACTTTAATTATAAACCTATAAATCTTGATTGGCATATCTATTAAATTTTATTTTTTTTAATAATTTTATCATAATTAGAATCAGTTGATCTTGTTAAGTTGTTTATTTTAATTTATATTTTAAAATAGTAATAATTTAAAATTTAATCCTGATTATCTTATCATAATTAGAATCAGCTAATTGTTTTGAGTTGTTTACTTTTATTTATATTTTAAAATAATAATAATTTAAAGTTACAAAATGAAGTTTAAGAAGAAATAGAAAATAAATCAAATCGGATAAGCAATGATAAAATTTTTATCGGAATTTTTTTTCTTTATACCTTCTTCATCTGTAAGAGGTAATTAATTTTTTTGAATAATTATATTAATGTTATTATAATATTTAATATATTTTAAAAAATTGTAATATTTAATATTTTTAGATTGATTTCAAAAGTTTATGTTAAATTTCTTAAATTAAATTTTTTATCATATTATATAAAATTATTCATAAATTTATTTTATTAAATTTTATTTTTTTAATATAATTTTTAAATATTTTAAAATACTAATTCAATTTAAATTTTAAATATTAACACATTAGAATAAATTTAAAATATATTTATTTTTATATAAACAAAATTTAATATTATTGTAATTTTTACTATAACATATCTCATTTTTTTATTCTTAATAATTGTATTTAATTTTATTCTACAAATTTTTGCTTTGATCCTTATCTTATCATAATTAGAGTCAGTTGAACTTGTTAAGTTGTTTACTTTGATTTATATTTTAAAATAGTGATAATTTAAAATTTAATTCTAATTATCTTATCATAATTAGAGTCAACTAACTGTTTTGAGTTGTTGACTTTTATTTATATTTTAAAATAGTAATAATCTAATGTTACAAAACGAAGTTTAAGAAGAAAGAAAAAACAAATCAAATTGGATAAGAAATCTATAAAATTTTTATAGAAATTTTTTTTCCTTATACCTTCTTTATGTGTAAGAGGTAATTAATCTTTTTCAATAATTATATTAATGTTATTATAATATTTAATATATATTTAAAAAATTATAATATTTAATATTTTTAGATTGATTTCAAAAGTTTATGTTAAATATCTTAAATTAAATTTTTTTATCATATTAAATAAAATTATTCATACATTTATTTAATTAAATTTTATGTTTTTAATATAATGTTTAATTTTTTTAAATACTAATTCAATTTAAATTTTAAATATTAATACATTAGAATAAATTAGAAGATATATTTATTTTAATATAAACAAAATTTAAAATTATTATAATTTTTACTATAACATATCTATTTTTTTAACATAGACAGCACTTTTTAAGAATATTAATAAAATTAATAAGTAACACTTTTTTATATTTTTGTAATACTTTTTAAATATTACTAATAATATTTTATGACATAAGTCAGATATAATATTTTTTAAAATTTTACTAAAATTAATAGGTAATATTTTTATAATATTTTTTAAATGTTAAAAAAATTGGAGTATATTATAGTGTTTAATCAATCTTAATTTAAAATAAAATTTAATAAATTAATTAAATTTGATGTTATAATTTTAATAAAAAAATTTAATTTAAAATTTTTCATTCATTTAATTTCTTATCAATATAAGTTAAGATAAATTAGAATTTTTATATTTTAATATATAATTAAATTAAGTTTTATTAGTCTAAAAAAACTTAATTAGATAAGATCAATCTCCTGACTATCGTAGCAAAGATATTAATTCATGACGGAGTAACCAATTCAAATACAAAAATTATTGAATTATAAAATTTAATTTTAAATAAAATATATAAATAAAAAAAATTAATAATTTAAAATATTTTTTATGATTAACAAATATATTAATTAATAAGTAATAATAAATATATTATATTTATAAAAAATTAAATGGATAAAAACTCTTAAAATTTAAGAAGAAAAATTATTAAAATTGTTACCTAATTTTTTTCTTAATTTTATACATTCAAAATTTTAAATATCAAATAATTTAAATTAAACTTGAATAAAATTACAATAATTTTAAATTTATTTTATCTAAAAAATAAATATATCTTTAAATTTAATATAATAACTTAATATTTAAAATTTAATTTGAAGTGTCATTTCAAAGAATATTTTTTAAAACATTGTTGTGTTAAAAAGTTACATAATTTAATAAGAAAAAATAAATTTTAAAAATAATTTTATTCAATAATAAAAATTTTAACTTTCAAAATTTTAGTATAAACTTTCAGGGGATTAATCTAAAAATATTAAGTATTATAATTTTTTTAAAATATGTTAAATATTATGATACACTAGATTAATACAGTTAAAAAAAGTGAATGTCTCTTAAATATAAGAATATTAGAAAATTTATTTATTGAATTACTAATAATGGAAAACATATTTTTATGAAACTATACAAAATAGGTTGATTTTATATTTTGTTTAGATGATATAAAAAATAAAAAAAATTAAAAGATAGGAAATAGAATGAAAAAATAAGTTATTTTTGATTTGCATAAATAATAAAATAAAATAAAATATATTTATAATATAAATTTATTTTATATAAATTAAAAAATAATTTAATCTTAAAATTATCATTTTTATTTATATTAATTTTTATCAATATTATAATTTTTATTTATTTTTATTTTTAAAAAATATAATAATTAAAGTACTAACTTCCTTCTTACTCATGTGCAAGGACTAAAAATATATGAGATTATTAAAATTTGTAAGATAAATTGATTGGAAAAAAATTAACAAAACTGTTCAAGAATAAAGTGCAACTTAATTTGTTTAAAGTTTAACTTCTTTTAATATAAATTTAGACTTGTAAAAAAATAAATTTAGATTAAAAAATACTTAATCTTATTAAAATATTTGTTTAATTTATTTATATTTATTATAATATATTATATTTACATATTTTATATTTTAAATAAAAAAAATTTATATGATTTTTTTCTTGTTCTTAAATAAAAATTATAGATAGTTTGTTTAAATATTATATATATATATGTTTTAGATTTATTTAATGATTTTTTATTTTATAAATTTTAAATTTGAAGATATTTTTAATTAATTATTTATATAGATTTTAAGTTTATTTATTGATCATTTTTTGTATTATAGATTTCTAAACATATTTGTAATTTTAAAAATTGTATTTTTAAACCTATCACACTTAAATACTTAAAGTCTAATTTGGTTCACACTATTTCCATCACTATATCCCACTAATTTCTTCTCAACTTACATAAGTTGTTTAAATAGATATAAATTAAAAAAAAGAAATTTTTATTTTATTTTTTTAATTAAAAAAAAGATAGTATAAAAAAGTATAATAATAATAATAATATAAATTTTTATTTATGTAAATTTTAAAAATATTTTAATCTTAAAATTATAATTTTGTTTTATTTTTTCTAATAATATAATTATTTAAAATTTAAAAAAAAATTCTCCCTAAATTCCTTAGTCATGTGGTGGAATTAAGAATATGTAAGGCTCATGAAAATTAATTACTTCTCTTTCTGTATGATAAATTGATTCCAAAAAAAAATTACATTTTTTCTTATCCACATGTGGAAACATGCTAAGATAGATCCTAAATGTTTAAGTATAATATTAATATATAATAATAAGAAGGGATCAAGATTTTTGAAGAGTAACTTTTTTAAGAGTTACTCTATTTAATAATTCTCATATATAATTATATTTGATCAATACAATCGTTGAATGAATAAATTATATTATATAAATCATCCTTGTAAAATTTTATAAAATTTAAAAAATGTTTGATACCTTAAAAAATAAATTCAAATTAACAGATAATATGCCTTTTATAATATTTGTTAATTTAAATTTATTTAATAAAATATCAAATATTTTTTAAATTTTGTAAAATTTTGCAAGAATATTTTATATAATATAATTTATTAATTTAATAGTTGAATTGATAAAATATAATTATATATAAAAGTTATTAAATGGAGTAACTCTAAGTAAAGTAACTTCAAGTAATTTAATACCTCATCATTATTATATATCAATATTAATATATTATATTATGTAAATAGAATATATAAATATATATTATATATTATTTATTATATATCATATATCTTATATTTTGTATGTTAAATTATAAAATTATAATAAATTTATATATTTAAACAAGGTTAAGTTAACTTTTTTACAAGTCTAAGTTTGACTTATTTTTATGTAAAAATATTTTTTTTTAAAGTTTGAATATATTTATTTATTAAAAGGATCAAGGCAAATCATGCTTGTGAGATATCATGACTAATTTCCATTCTTATTTCTATGCCACTAATTTCTTTCCCTCTTTTACGAGTTGGTTTGATGGATTGAAATTAAAAAAAAGAAAATCTCTTTTCTTAATTGGATGTATGAAAAAAAAATTTTAAAAATATATTATTAAACATAATTTTTTGTTTATATAAATTTAAAAATAATTTAATATTAAAAATTATAATTTTTATTTATATTATCCTTTTATTAATATTATAATTTGTAGGATAAATTATACCGACATTTACTAAGTTTTAATGTATGTATGATACTTTTAACTTTGTAAACCGACTTAAACTTTTATTTGTTGAAATTTATTGCACTATCCATCTTGTGGGTTTGAGAACATTAAATAAATTAAGAGAAGTTGGTTATGTGCTATACATATCTTTATTAACAAAATTTTGTTAAAAAACTTCTTCTATCTTAAATTTTGGACACTTTTTTCTCTTCTTTCGCAACCTTCCATTCCCTTCCTCACTTTGTCTCTTTTTTTTTTTATTCGTCATTTTTTTATCTACTTCTATTGCTATAAATTTAAAGTTTTACAATTTTTCTAATTCCTAATATCTTTCCTTAAATCATTACCATGACTTTTCTTCATCTGTGTTGATTTGTATTATTTAGCACATTTTTCATTTTCATTGTGTACTCTGTCTTTTAATATTAAAAATAAATTTCAATTGTCACACCAACAATTAAAGAAGAAAGAATGTTCTATTAAAATTTTAAGATTCATAATTATGTCCTCTCGGATAATCTCGGATAAAGAAAGAATGTTTGTTGGTGGAACAGAACTTTTATTGAGATGTGAGAATGTAATTATCATTAATGTATGCATAATAAAGATTGAGTATAAAATGTAAGAATTTAGATATAAAAAAATAAAAAAGGAATGAAAAAGATAATTTCTGTAATATTTAACAAAAAAACAATTAATTTCTGTAATGGTTAAAAGAGTGCTTATGTAATGATAAAAAAATAAGAATATTAAATAGAATTACATTAAAATTTAAAAGATATTAGTATAATTTTTTTAAATCATTTTAATTCACATTGATTATGCCGTTGAAATACAACCTATAGCTATAATATATTAAAAGGATAGAAATTTGAATTCAATAAATAATCAAACAATTTGATGAAACTTGTATAGCTTAATTTTAGTGACTTTTGATAAGTGTTAAATGCGTTGTAGTAGTAGTGCTCTTCTAAAGTGGTATTTCATGAAAATTATATGATATTTTTTACTTAAGACAATGGATAGTGTAAGTCGATTATATCATGACTAAATTGATTCACATAAGCAATACATAGTGTGAATTTAAAGAAATTTTGGTAAGAATACTATTCTAGTCATATTAAGCTTGGATTGCCACATAAAAAGTAACCAAAATTTAAGTATATAAATTTTTACGGTTTCCTTGTTTTGATCTAGACAAAAGTTGCTTGATTATTACTGTGTCATCCCACAAAATGTCCTACATTTAAAGAATGATATGAATTTTCGTTGATTTGTAAATAAAATTATTAATTAATATAAAAATTATAATAAATAATAAAAACGTAGATATGTTATATCTTTCAGCATATCTTATAAACAGGTCCAAATCCTCCTCCTCAAATCTTATTGAAAATATTAAAATTATTTGTTGCGATTTTGATTTGATGTAAAGGAAACAATCCACTTTTCAGATCCAAATCTTTAAATGCTGCGAAAGAATTAAATTGAAATGAGATATCTATTATTTTAAGAAAATTTCATACTATTATTGTTTTTGAAAAGATAAGCTAGTTTGGCTATCATTTTGGAAGTAAATTCTCTCCGGTTAAGAGAAATGGAAGGTGTATAGTCGTTAGATGGATGTGATATTATGGCTAAAATTGATATAAAAGAAGGCTCATTGGTCATAATTATAAGCTATTGATAGAAAAGAAAGGGTGAGGGAGTCATGTTAATTAGTTTCATGAAGTTTTATAGTGGAAGGATTGTACCCTTGAGGCAGCGGCAAATGAGGTAGCTATTAGTATCAAAGCGAAAGAATCAAACGAGACATATAAATTTAGTTGACAAAGGTAAGATAACCTTACTAGTTCACTTAGGTTAGAAGTTAGCGAGATTTAAAGATTATGTAATATGAGAATATTTGATTTAAAGATTCTGTGATTTGAGAATATTTGATTTAAAGATTCTGTGATTTGAGAATATTGCATGTAGCATGAAAGTAGGCTTAAATTAATTTTTGAATGTTTAATTTTAATTTATTTAAAAAATTTAAAGTTTAAATTTAAATTTATTATTTATTATAAACTTTTTTTTATTAAAATCTGATCTAATTTAAAATTTACAGAACTTATATTTAAAAATTTATATTTTAAAAAAGATAAATAAATATATTTAAAATTTATATAAACAATTAAATTAAAAAATTTACAAGCTTAAAATTTACTATATAAAAAAATTATTAAATAGACTTAAAATATGTATATATATATTAAATATTTTTAATAATTATTTTTAAATATAATTACAATAAATTATTTGTTTACATTTCAAATTTTACTTTTGATAATTTATTATAAAAATGTATAATTGATTACTTATCAATTATATAAATAAGTTAACCATATTTTTTTTATAAAATTAAACATTTTTTAATCAATTATATATTTTTGTAATTAATTATAAAAATATGTAATTAGTTAAAAAAAAATAAAATGATTAATTTTAAAAATATAATTAATCCAATTATGTATTCAATTAAATAATTAATTATTATAAATAAAATTTAAAATATAAATAAATATATTTTTTATATTTAAGTGGAAAAAGTTTAGTTGAAGAATCATTTCTTATTATTTGTTCCAGCTTGTGTAACGCAACAACATTTTATTCGTTCATTCTAGCACCTTTTAAATTTTTTTGGGTACATATTTTCTTCCCTAAATCCTATACCAAATCTAAGCATGAAAGCTTTTGCATTCAAGTAGATTTAGAGTGTAAATATTAGCTCCTCCATATTCTCTACTCCGCCAACCCACAGTTACAGTGCCGCCATAACTATCAATAGCCACCATGCAATCCCTATTTCCCAGCCGAAATGCTTTAGTGCCATTGTACGGTCACTTCCGAGTATGGGACCCTCACCATTGTCAAGCTACTAAGCCATATAGATATCAGTGCCTCTCGCGATAGTCACAGACTCCAGGTCAGCTAAAGCCCAGCTAAGTGCTAATCTGGGAGCCCGAAATTAGAGAGCGAATGATTCCAGCTTAAATAAAGCTAAGCATGGTACCTTGCGGGATGTTTTACACGGTCATTGCTAGTCCTGGGAGTGGCCGGAAATAGCCCTTGCTCCCCAATCCAAACCCGCACATAGGCACATACTGTAACCAAAGACAACAAAATCACCATCCGTTTGTCTCCCCCCTGGTGGCCTCACCCCTTCCCGCAAAATATCACCACCGTAGGTCATGGCTTAAGGCTGCACCTACTGCTTCCTAAAACAAAATAACTTCGATATATAGCTTAGGGACCTTGAATAGAGATGTAGCCGCTCACTGGGACTCTGTTTCCACCTTCGGTGGCCATCATCCGATCTCCCCCAACCCCCAATGGAACCTTCGGGGCACGCTGGCTATTGGATGAAGGTCCCCAACTCACATGTTTATCTATTGGACTTTCTAAAGCCGAAGGACTAATGTAGATAGGCAAGCCCATTTTCTTTTCTTTAACATCAAGGACGCAAGCAAACTAACCCCAAAGTCAAAAGCATGATAGACCCACGAGGTGCATGCCAAAGGCTGCCCCAATTGGGCACAATTGACTTGCCACGAGAATTGTTCTACTGAACCCAAATTATTGATAATGGGGATAAATATATGACATTCTAGAAACTCCTTTTAAGATATAACTTGCAATTAATTAAAAAGTAAAAGAAAATCAGAGTAGTTAGTCCTTGGAATTCTTTTAAATTAATAGCCCAAGAAAAAGAATGTGAACCCTGTTAATCCATTACCTCATCCTTTAAATAAATGTTTTTTTACTTTAGGCGTTAGAATTATTTAAAAAATATGTTTAATTTACTCTCGTTCTCAATAAAAATATTGTTTTAGTATAAATTGTATTGAATTGTTATTTTAGAAATATATGCTTTTTTTAAAAAAATATAATACTAAATATGTATATTTAAAAATATATTTATGATATTAAAATTTTTAATTAAAATTAAACTTCAAAATATATTTAGAGATTTTTTAAATCCTAAATTTCACGCAATCAATTCTAAACTTGAACGTGTAACGTGTAACGTATCCTACCTTTTATTATTTAAAGTCATGTGAGTTTTAGTGCGACTTTTCTTTACCTTATGCTTTGTGCATATGTAGATTTGGAAAGACATTTAAATGCCATGTCATTTTTCATGTAAAAAATCAAAATGTATTCTGATATCCTAAATTTCACACAATGAGCTCTAAATATGAACTATTCGTGTACCCTATTATTTTGTATTTAGAAATATTTAGTGCAATCCTCGTTTGTCTTAGGTACATAAGTGGATTTAAAAAAATATTTAAAAATTAAATTTTTAAAACATGCTCCGATGTTTTAATAATTCTAAATTTCACACAATGAGTTCTAAATATAAATTGGTAGCATATCTACTTCTCAATATTTAAAACTCATATCAATCCTCTTTTACCACAAGTTCTGTGCACATGTGGATTTAGGAAAATATTTAAAAATCAATTTTTCAAGACATGCTCCGATATTTTACTAATCTTAAATTTTACACACGGTAGCATATCCTACCGTTCAGTATTTAGAAATCATATGCGTCTAAGTGCAACCCTCATTTACCTCATGCTCTGTGCACATGTGAATCTGGAAAATCATCTTCCTTATCACTCTCGAAAGTAAATTTTAAAATATATTTTCACACACTTAGTTTCACGCAATGAGTTCTAAATACGAACTGACAGCATATCTTACTGTGTATATGTGAAATAAGACATTTTTAAAAATTTCAAAAACACTTTCAACTTATCTCTCAATTCAGTGTAAACCTTACTTTTTCAATTATCTCTAAAGATCGAGTCTTCAACCAGAACTACATAACCTTGAATTTTCAATTTCAACAAGGAATACGTAAGAGTAGGATCAAGTCCTGTGAAGTTATTTTCTAAATCTATTTATTTCTATTCTATTTAAAAGGATCAAATAGTTTTTAAAAATATCAAAATCACACACTCAGTGTAAGGATGTTGTTCTTTCGGAATAGACGAGTAAGGTGCTTAATATCTTCCTTACTCGTAATTGACTCCCGAACCTAAAACTTATCCTTAAGATATGATTTTTTTAAATATGTTTCTTTAAAAATAAAATTTTTGATGGCACTCTACAATCTAATAATTTTTTTTAAAAATTTTTAGTGAGTTCGTCATTTTATTATAATTATGATTACGATAATGTTTTTTTTTGAAAGTTTTTTTTAACTTCGGCAGATTCTTTCAACCCTATTCCTATGCATGTTTATATAATTGTAAAGGAAACAAGTTTTCTCATTTATGTCATAAAAAATGGCTTTTTTCTAATGCAAGAGTTTCCATTTCACCTATAGATAGGTGTTGCTAGATTGCTAATTTTAACTACTTTTTTTTATTATTTTTTTATAAAAAAATAATTTTTTTTTTAATTTTAGATACATTAAGTTAATTTTATTATTCTTTATTTTTATTTTATTTTTTATAAATTAATAATTAATTAAATAGTATAATTAAAAATAAAATAAATAATTATAATTAATTATCAAAGACATGAATTAAATCGTTGTTCACATCATGCATTGCATATCCAAGGACTATATATCTACTGCAGTATTTAAAATCCATACATTAGTTATAGCAAATACAAATTTTAAAGTCAAAATAAGTGAGCTAAGCTAAATTCGTGAGTATCTCAGCATGTGTGATCTCTGTTTTATAATTTTATATTTTTTCTCATAATGAATATTACTCAAGCAAATTTCATTAAAACATAAAATTATATGAGAACTCACAGGGTGTAAGCTATTTGGGTAGTCATAAGGGTATAGCCCTATTCATCAAACTAGACCAAACTAAAATCAGATATCTTTGGATTAAGATTTTTGTCTAGTAATACATTAGTAGTATTGATATCCCTATAAATTATCTTTAGCCTTGACTTTCACAGGAGGTGAGCCAAACCTCTAGCAATACCAACACAAATCCTATGCCTTGTCAACCATATAATAAATATGACATTTCATTTTATTTAATTTCCTATCAATAAACTTTTGATATATAAGTTTGAAGTATTGAAATATTATGGCAAGATAATTTCCTTTTCACTTTCTATCTGCAAAAATCACTAAACAAAAATCAACAGATTTAAAATTTTAAAGCATTATAATTGCTTTTTAAAAGTCCATAACAAATCAACTTACTTTCACAACAATTGATGTTTCCCAAACATGAAACCATTCTACTGAGAAAATAATAGAATTGACAGAACAAGTTAGAAAATTCCACTAGTGTAGCATTAGCTATATAGATAGATAAAATTAATTTAGCATAATTAGTATAAACTTACAAGTAATTTCCATTCATAAATGATGCAAACAAGTTTCTAAGAACATAGTGAATTTCTTAGATCCAAATAGCTTTTCAAAATTGCTAAAAAAAAAGGTATGCAGATACAAGGATTCTTACACGGTTCCCTACTGACAAGTCAACTCCTCAATGTTTATGCTTAGATTGTTATATGAGAGATCTTTGTGCAAATTTATCAATGCGATTAATAATCAAAGATAGAACAAACAATTATATGTAACACTTGGTGGTATAGAAGAATAATAAGAATAACAGTGCAATAATTTAAAATGAAGGATTACTCATGTGGAGTCTGGTCTAGCTATCCTCTTGGACTGTGGTCCAGTGAAAAGGTTTCCAGTTAAGTTTCTAGGTAAGAACAATAAAAGGAAGTCAATGTAAAGAAATCATCAATTATTTATGAACCATAAAAATATAAATACTAGTAACTTTAATCTTATTCCAAAATAATTTGGATGTTCCCAAGATCAAGGTTCCTTTTATTGATTTTATTGGATTTTTCATATCAATATTCAATATTTATTTTGATCTATACTTGATCATACATCAAAGGTATTTAAAAAGCATTAATCTTTAATTTTCTTTTCTTTTTTCTTATTTCATCATATATATATATATATATATTAATCATTTTAAATATATTTTTTAATATGAATCCGAGACATTATTTTTTCATTCTACTTTTAAGGTGCGTTTAATAGATTTTGAGAATAAAAAAATAAAATAATACATAAAAATACTTAATTTATATCCCAAACTTTTATTTTATATATTTTTATGATCATTGTACAATAGAAATATATTTGTATGTTATTTACTATAATAACTTTTATATCATATAATTTTATTTTATATTAAAAAGTATTTGAATATTATAATATTGTATATAATTAATATAACTTTATGATATACAAACAAATTTGATTTTATTTATTATAGTGCCTTTTATATAATATAACTGTATATTACATTGAAAAATATTTAAATATTATAATATTTTATATAATTAATATAATTTTATGATATATAATATAATATTATAATATTATAAATTAAATATAATATATATTTATTAATTATATATTATATATAATATTATATTAAGTGGTAAATATTTTATATATACAGAAAGAAAAAGAAAAAAAGTTAATATGAGAGAAAGAGAGAGAAAATGATTCTGAAAAAAATATGATATTTCATTTCTTCAATTTTTTAACAACAAACTTTCGTTATATATGTTTAAATTATTGAAATTTTTTGGTAAGATAATTCATTTTTTATTCTCTAACTTCTCAAAAATAACTAAATAAAAATGAATGATTCAAATTCTAAAATATTATAATTGCTCGTTAAAAATCTATAATAAATCAACTTACTTTTAGGATAATTGATGTTCTTTAAGCATGGGACCATTTTTTTAAGAAAATAATAAAGTTTACATAACAAGTTAGCAAATCCCATTATAGTAAGCTATATAGATAGATAAATTAATTTAGCATAAGTAGTGTAAATTTATAAGTTATTTCCATTTATAGATGATGAAAAAAATTTCTAAGAACATAATAAATATTTTAGACTCAAATATCTTTTTGAAATGGAAAAAAAAAAACGAGATATGAAAACATAAGGATTCTTACACAGTTCCTTGTTGACATGTTAACTACTTAGGGTTTTTTATTTCCAGATTCTTATATGAGAGATCTCTACGCTAATTTATTAATGTGATTAAAGATGAAACATACAATTGTATATACACGACGGTATGGAAGAATCATAAGAATAATAATATAATAATTTAAAATAATAAAGATATAATTTAACTAAAAATGAATTGTCACTTTAGTTATTTATTTTGTTAATATATTTTATTTTATTTTTTCATTTAAAAAAAATTAAGTCATTAGTTCAAGATATTTTACTCCGTGTTTCACGTTAATCCTGAGATTACTTTCTGTTAACGACGTGCTGATTTGTGACGTTAAATGCTAACATAAATGCTAACATGAACAATCAGATGACATTAAACGGCGTCATATTGTATCCACACTAATAACCTAACAGAAAGCTGCTCCCTATCTTTCCTGACCATGAATCCTTACAAATCTATATCTCCACTCACCCTTCTATCCTTCCTTATCATTCTATCGCGAAACATATGTGATAAGCATAGATTTCATAAATAATTATCTCTCACTTTTATCTCATTAAGACTTCTCATATGTTCAATTAAGTGATCTTTGTCATATTTTATGAGTTTGTGTTCATATGAAGTTTAATTGAATTTCTTTGCTTACCCGATTAAAATGACACTATTATAGTATTTTGAGCATAATAGGAGTTTTAGACATCCAAAAATCATGAAATTTGTCTTGAATGAAAGCTTAAAGAAGTGTCCACAGTTACAAAGCAAGAGAAGACTCTAAATGAGATGTTTAGGACTCCGAAATTATCTCAAAAGATGAGATAGTGTTGCTGATGTGGAATTTGAACAGTGTGCAAAGATCCGGCCATATCTTGAGCTACATAGGTCCTATTGAGATGAAATCAAATCTGTGGGAAATCTAAGATCCGGGGCTACAACCTTTGTTCAGACGTGAAGCTCTAATTCGGACCCGTGAATATCCGAAATTACGCTGGAAGAAAGTCAAAATTGTTGTGCTCATTGGTGACAAAAATTCAAAAGTGTTTTGCATTTTCAACAAAGCCCATGTGAAAGCAATAAAAGGGTAGAAAAGTAATATCCTAATTGGTGACTTTCTGAAGATGATGCCTCAAAAATCCTCTATAAATAGAAGGGTTTACAAGAGGAGAAACACACCCTTTTGGATATTAACTCCAATACCATTTTCTATCTTTTTTTCTTTCTTCTTAGTTTGCCTCCTTCATGGAAGGCTAAGTTTTTCTTTATTGTTAGTTGCCTCCTTCATGGAAGGCTAGGTTCTTATTTGTTGTTAGTTTGCCTCCTTCATGGAAGGCTAAGTTTGTAGTTTCAATTCAAGGATTCAAGCTATTTTCATTTTAACTTTGAGGTCTTGATCTTTATTTACATGCTTATTGAGTGATTTCTACTCTGCTTTACTATATTCTTCAATTTTATTCTTTTAATCAAAGTTTGTTCGGCTGACGTATTTTGATTAATGTATAATTGATTTATAATTGGTTTTTGATTGGTAAATCATTTTCCAAAAGTTTGAGGAGTAGAAATTAAGTAATTGAATTGAAGGTTTTCATTTTATTACTTACTTCAACTGAATTCTAATTATGAAATTGGTTTAGATGAAACATTAAGTGGTTACTAAATCTTGTTGATCATAATCAATTGAACCCTGAGAGTTTTTTCAGCAGAGAATTCAAGGATCATTTTAGGGGTTCCAGATGATCCTGGGTTGATAAACACAATGCATGATTTTAGTGATCAATGATTAGTTAATGTGAGCATCAATTTTTGTCCGAGTTGAGATGGATTAATAGAAAGTGAGCAATAACAATAAAAATTACAAAAAAAATAATATAAATAATAATAAAAAGTAAAAAATAAAAATAAATAAAAAATAATAAATGATAATAATAAAAAAGAAGAAAGGGAACCAAATAAAAAGCAGAAATAATAATAAAAGGAAATAACAAGAAAAAGCATCAAAGGAAAAAGAGAGAAAAGAAAAGGGGAGGCTAGAAGGTAGTTAAATTAGTTAGAACCAGGGTCGGAAGATAATCATGGTTTAGGATAAATGACCCTGGTTAAGAATGGAGTATAAAAACAAAAATTTAAAGGGAAGGGAAAGGAAAAAAAAAGAAAAAACGCTCTGGAATCGGGTGAGAAGATCTTGGATACTGGGAGGAAGAAGGAGAAGTTTCTGCTCTGGCGCTGTTGAAGGGAGAAATCCGAGACTAATCCTTTGCTAGTTCTTCGGCTCTGTTTCTCAGAGGAGATTAATTCAGACCTCGATTTCCAGTGCTGAATTGGCTCCCGACGAGGACGAAATCATCGATTCTTCATTTTTCATCTCATCGGATTCGAGCTGCGTTTGCAAGGATTAACATTGATTGGATCAGCTTCCAGTTTTGATCAAACGAATCTTGTTCACGCTTGCGAGAAGACGCACATTGTTGCAGTTTAGGAATTACTCAGGTGAGTTTCCAATCTGGTGTTACTTGCCGCAATCACCTAAAATCTAAAACGAATGTAGCAGTAGCTTGGTGAATGTTGTTTGATTTGCTTGATCCAGTTTCTAGGTAAATTGCTTTGCAAATTAATCGCAATAATTACAAGAGGCTTATATCCTTCAGTTGCAACTTAGAATCTGCTTCATGTATTTAAATAATATTTGCAATGGATACATGCTTAATCCAATCATATTATGGTCATTGCTGATTTGCTCTGAGGCCATAGACGTAGTGAAGGCATTAAGACCGATGAGATTTTCGTTGTTCCAATACTTCAACTTAGTTCAGTGCTTTACCTGCAAAACATGATTCTTATGACCGAGAATCAATTCCGTCTTTCACCTAATACTAGAGTTCTATCTAGAATCAAAATAGTAGTTAGCTAGAAGAAGGAATTACGAATTCTTTAACAGAAGTAGGTCCTGGTTTTGTTCTGTTAACTTGAAAAAGGGAGCTAATGTTGATGACATCATGGTCGTAGAAATAATTAAGTCCTGAGTCACTAAATATCAGAGCGCTAGCTTGGCACATAGATAGATGAGACCAATTGTGGCGGTGAAACTGATGTCGTAACTCAGATTCATCCTTAAGTCAGACAGTGACTCAGAAAATTCTAGGAAAGTCTTACCTATTGGAAGGAGGTTAGAGACAAACCAGGAGAATCGAAGCAATATAGGATACAGACTTTACCTTGGCCTAGTTACCCCTAAAGCTGCTAATACTGTTAATTTGCAAAGACTGCCAAGAGATTCTGGAGTCTAGATAGGGAAACGAGGACAGCACCCATGGCTCAAAAATTTGAAAGGAAAGCTTCTCTACCGGGTAAAAAAAGAGGGGGTTTAGCTACTTGCAGTCATTCCCTCGCGGAATGGAATATGTTGATCCACTTGGGTTGGGGATCATAGACAACCAAACGCTAAGGTTGATCACTGAGTCTTCGGTTGATTCTCCGAAGGATAATCAGGATGGCAGGCTACGTGAAAAATTGCTGTATTTTTTGAAGAACTTTGATGCAAAGCTGTTCTTGTCACGGATACACGCTAATACCAGCGCTGCTGATCTGGAGGCTGGTGCACTTGCTTTGAAAACTGATTTCAAGAGTCGTACTAAGTAGAGGAAGCATTTGGTTAAGGACAACTTTGATTGCTTTGGCTCATGCAAAACCACAATTGATGATATTGAGTCAAAATTAAGATGGATTAAGGATGACCCTGAAGGGTCTGGGACTTCCCATCTGTTTAATATTATTCAAGGAGTTAGTTTGCAGACTAATCGTGCTTTGAAGCCTTTGTTTGAGAGACCGGATCAAGCAGAGAAAATTAGGACTGTCCAAGGAATGCTACAGAGGTTCCGGACACTTTTTACTATTCGTGTCAGTATTAGCAAGGGTGAATAGGATTTGGCAGTCAGGGAGTACAAGAAGGCTAAGCCGACTACCCTCCCATGTTCAGATAGGTACCCCAAAATGTGTTTGTGAAGAGGTTGAAAAAGTGATGGATGAGTTCAAGTCTATGCTTTTCAAATCTATGGAAGATCCACAAATAGATCTAATAAATCTTGAGAATACTGTGAGGTTACTCTTGGATTTGGAGCCGGAGTCAGACCCAGTATGGCATTATTTGAATCAGAGAATTCGTGGCTTGCTTGAGAAGTGTACTTTAGATCATGAAGCTAGGATGGAAAATTTGCACAATGACTTGCGTGAAAGGGCTCTTTCTGATGCCAGGAGAAGGCAGATTCAAGATGAGATGAGCGAGTCTTCAGATGTCAACAACTCTCCTATTCTTGGTAATACCTATTCTGCGGTTCAGTCTCAACCAGAAGATTTAACTGGTGAAGAGGTTGATGGTTTAAGAGGAAGGTATATCTACAGATTAACTACTATAATCATCCACCATATACCAGCCTTCTGGAAGGTTGCACTCTCTGTTTTCAGTGGACAATTTGCCAAGTCTTTCCAAGTTGCCACTGATTCAAATTCCAACAATTCTGCAAATAAATTTGAAGAAAAAGCTGGGGATGGGAAATACTCAAGTCATTCTCTTGATGAAATTGCTGCAATGATATGCAGCACTATATCGGTGTATGGTGTAAAGGTTACTAATATTTTTCATGATCTAGAAGGATCAAATGCTCTCCGGTCCTACTTGAGGGATGCCATAGAAGATATATCCAAAGCATGCGTTGCTTTGGAATTGAATGAAGCTGCTCCTCCAATTGTTGTTGGTGCTATTCGAATACTGTAATAAGAGATTATAAAGATTTGTGTTCTAAGGCTTTGCTCTTGGATGCGAGCATCAGTTGAGGAAGTTTCAAAAGATGTGACATGAGTTACTGTTTCAGTTCTTGAACAGAATAAATCCCCATATGCAATCTCATACTTGCCCTTAACGTTCTGTCAGTTGCAGCTTCAGCAATGGATCAGATCAATTTCATGATTCAGTCCTTAAAGAATGAGGCAACAAAGTCAGAGGATACGTTTGTGCAACTTCAAGAAATTCAAGAATCTGTCAGACTTGCATTTTTAAACTGTTTCCTGGACTTTGCTGCTAATTTAGAGCGTATTGGAATTGAAATTGGCCAACATAACAAAGAGGGCTCCCAGTTACCAAATGGATATGCACATGAATTAGAAGGAAATGCACTTAATGATCTTCAAGGAGGAGTTACTGATCCTCATCAATAGCTATTGATTGTTCTAAGCAATATCTGATATTGCAAGGATGAACTTTCTCATAAGTTGTATGATGTATATAGACATATTTGGCTACATTCCAGGAGGAAGGATGAAGGAAACAGTGATGTAAAAGATCTTGCGGTTTGTTTCTCAGGGCTTGAAGGGAAGGTCCTTGAACAATATACTTTTGCTAAAGAAAACTTGATTAGATCTGTTGCCATGAATTATCTGCTGAATTCTGGCATTCAGTGGGGAGCAGCACCTGTAGTTAAAGGCGTCCGTGACGCAGCAGTAGAGTTGCTGCACATATTAGTAGTAGTGCATGCTGAGGTTTTTGCTGATGCTAAACCTCTCCTGGATAAGACACTTGGCATTCTTGTGGAAGGCTTGATTGACACATTCATCAGCGTTTCTCATGAAAATGAAACTAAGGATCTTAGTGTGCTTGGTACAAATGGATTCTGTCAGCTCATGCTTGAGCTTGAGTACTTTGAGATTATATTTAACCTTTATTTTACATATGACACAAGAGATTCCTTGAAGTCTTTACAAGGATTACTTTTGGGAAAAGCTACAGAGAGTGTAGGTGATGTTATGGATAATCCAGGACATAGTCGGCGGCCTACTAGTGGTAGCGAGGATGCGCTTGTAGATGATAAACAAGGAACTGTTGTATCACCAGATGGGCTCATTTCTCTTGCACAGCAGTACAGCTCTGAATTCCTTCAATCAAAGCTTGAACGCGCATGCATTAACACGGCTCAAACTTCGCATAAATGCTTATCCAATAAATTTCCATTTTCTTTAAAACTCCTACTTTCTCCCTCACAGAATCTCATCCGAACAAATCCTAATGCAAGCAGACAGTCTTCTCTGTTGTTCTGTGTTTGGATTCGTGCGAACTCAAGCGCGGCTTACGACGGCTTGAACTTCACATAGATGATTTTCCAACCAATTTTTGTTTTCTTTAAAAACTCCTACTTTCTCCCTCACGGAATCTCATCCGAACAAATCCTAATGCGAGCAGGCAGTCTTCTCTGCTGTTCTGTGTTTGGATTCGTGCGAACTCAAGCGCGGCTTACGACGGCTTGAACTTCACATAGATGATTTTCCAACCAATCTTTGTTTTCTTCAAAAAACTCCTACTTTCTTCCTCGTAGAATTTCATCCGAACGAATCCTAATACGGGCAGGCAGTCTTCTCTGCTGTTCTGTGTTTGGATTCGTGCGAACTCAAGCGCGGCTTACGACGGCTTGAACTTCGCATAGATGATTTTCCAACCAATCTTTGTTTTCTTCAAAAAACTCCTACTTTCTTCCTCGTAGAATTTCATCCGAACGAATCCTAATACGGGCAGGCGGTCTTCTCTGTTGTTCTGTATTTGGATTCGTGCGAACTCGAGTGCGGCTTACGACGGTTTGAGTTTCGCATAGATGATTTTCTAACCATCTCCCGTTTTCTACGGAATTTTTACTTCCCTTCTCATGGAATTTCGTCTGAACGAATCCTAATACGGGCAGGCAATCTTCTCTGCTGTTCTATATTTGAATTCATGCGAGCTCAAGCGCGGCTTACGACGGTTTGAGTTTCGCATAGATGATTTTCCAACCAATTCCTGATTTCTTCAAAACTTCTACTTATCTCCTCATGGAACTTCATAAAAAAAAAAAAAAACGAATCCTGATACGGGCAGGAAGCCCTCCCTGCCTGGTGTAATTTTCCCGGTAAAACTTCTACTTTTATTCCCTTTGAGGGAAGTCCCCTAACACCAGAACTACGTAAGCCTTGAATTTCCCATTGCACCGGGGAATACGTAGGAGCAGGATCAAGTCCTGTCAGGCTAACCTCCATCAACCTATTTATTTTCAAATTAATTAAGGGATCAAACTATTTTCAAATAATCACACACTCAGTTTAAGGGTACTGTTCCTTGGAACAGACGAGTGGGGTGCCTAACACCTTCCCTACTCGTAACCGACTCCCGAACTTCGAATCTCATCCTTGAGTCAGGTTTTTTCCAAATCTTTTTCCCTTAAACAAAAATTTGGTGGCGACTTCACAATCAAATTAAATTATTTCAAAATTTAGCGAGTTCGTCGTCTCGTCGTAATTACGGTTGCGACAGATGGCGACTCCACTAGGGACTTTAGAGAGTCAAGCCCATTCAATTGAGTGTGTCATAATTGATCCCTTTCTTTTTTATTTGCACGTTTTCTTTCTTGTATATTTTGCACGATTTATTTATCTGTTTACTTATTTGTTGTTTGTTTGTTTATTCTCTGTATAATCCTAGGATAGACAAACAATAAATTGCTATATATATCTGTGCAATTTCTCCAATTGCAGGTATCCCAAATTTATGTGCCCTCATACATTGCATATGCATGATCATGAGTGGGGCCTTATACCCGGGTCTGAGCGAAACCTAAGACTAGAGGGGTCTAGTGGTGTCACTTGGGATGCACGTCCCGTTTGGCTATCATGAAAACTCCAGCCAGAGTGCGTCCTTTTCATAGTGCCCTGTAACTGGTAGCCTTCTCTACGGTTGCAGTAAGCACTAAGAATCGGAACTTGGCTCTGGTAACCAATTTATCCCAGGATTACGACCCACCTTTTGTGAAAGTGCATACATTAAATATCCTAGTCCCGTAGGACAGGTAACCTCACAATAGGACACAAGGAGGGCACACTTCCGGCTATGTCGGTAAATCGCACTTGCCTACCTATACCATGTTAAAATTACATCATGCGTTAGAATGTAACGAACAACAAAAGAAAAGAGAAGAGAAAATAGAAAGATAAATAAAAAATATATAACTCAATAAATGATGATGAAAAAAGGAAGAAGAGAGAAAAAGAAAAAAAAGAGAAGAAAAGAAAAAGAAAAAAGAAAAAAGAAAAAAGAGGGAAAAGAAAGAGAAGAGGTGATGTCTAGAGAAACTCTCCGGAGTTCATCCATAGCATGCTTGGGTGCATATACGTCACCCCATATCAAGTTCCTGCATTTTAACATCCTTCGCATATCATCTCCCCATTCCAAGACCTTATCATCTCATATCATACATCGATGCATAGCGCTCCACACCACGATGGATGTGCGCCGTCTCATGCCATATCATATTTTAATACGAGTCAGGTCATACCCATCACATCATTCCATATTATGCTCCTATGCATGACTTCACCATATCTAAATTAATGTTGTATGATTGCTTTTTTTTTTGGCATTAAAGCTTCAACTTATGTGCTTCACATTAGATTATTCGATCCCGCATCTAATTATTTTACGTGTTTGTTTTTTCGAGGGAATCAGAGTCTTGATGGCATCTAAGAGAGGTGAAATGGAAATTAATGTGGGGTCAGAGTTGAGGAAGAAACGTAAAATCGGGGCCAAAATGACTGACTTATCAAGTCTGGAGCCTTTGATCAGGAAATTGCAAACAATTCAGAAGTTAGCGTTTGAAAAGAAATATGGGAATATCTTAAATCTGCTAAGGATTAGGGTGCAAGAAGAGGCCATTACTGCCATGGTCCAATATTACGACCCGCCATTGCGATGCTTTACTTTTGGGGACTTCCAGCTGGCCCCGACCCTGGAAGAATATGAACAAATCATCGGTTTGCCACTGGAAGGAAGCAAGCCCTACAGTCACTTGGAACACACCCCTTCTTTTCGAGTCGTGGCCCAATCTATCGGGTTACAAGATAGCGATCTCCTCACAGAATTCCAGGAAAAAAATTCGCTCAAAGGCTTCACAAGAGAGTTCTTGGAGAACTACCTACGATACTTGGCTGAAAATAACAATTGGGAGATATACATGGATGTGATCGCCCTGGTCATATATGGATTGGTATTATTTCCCCAGGTCGATAACTTCATAGACTTGGCCGCAATCAGCGTGTTCTTAGCCCGGAAGAATAGATCTGAAAACCCAGTCCCCGCATTGCTCGCTGACTTATACTGCACGTTGGATCTATGTTATGGGAAGAATAAGAGAAGGGTAGCCTGCTGCTTACCGATATTTTATGTTTGGATCACGGCACATGTATTTAAGAGAGAGATGAAAGTCCAGTGTCCCATTTCCGACTTATTGTGCTATCAACTAAAAGAAATGAATGGGAGAGAATGGGTAGAGCACCTGTCCAGCTTGACGGAGGGCAAGATCAGGTGGCAGCCAACATGGCAACAAAAGACCTCAGTCATCTATCATTGCAAGGGATTCCACAACGTCCCCCTCATGGGAACAAAGGGATGTATTAATTACAACCCCATACTGGGACAGCGTCAACTTGCCTATCCCATTCGAGGTCCCCCATCGGCAGAATTGTTGACCCCTTTTAATGTATACTACGAAGGAGACTTCGCGGAGCCTCTTCGAAAGGTACGGGAAGCTTGGGAGATAGTCACCAGAAAAGGGAAAGAATTAGGGGTTAGAAGTTGTGCAGCCAAAGAAGAATACAGGCAATGGGTCAAAGAAAGAGTGCAACAGATCAAATTGCCTTTTAAACCTCAAATAGCGCCTTCAGAAAGCCAACCAGTACAAGAAGAGGAAATTGAAGATGAAATTGTCAAAGAACTGAAAGCAAAGCTGGAAAGCATGACCACCAAGAATAATGAGTTGGAAGAAAGATTGTTGAAGGCCCAACAAGAAAATGCTGAATTGAAAAGACAGAACCAAGAGAAAGATGCCGCCCTGGAAAGTCTCCGAGAACAACAAAAGTCAGAGAGAGAATATGCGGCTAAAATCCACATGAGTCTGCAAGCGGCTAATAAAGAATTAGGAATAAGAGCACAAGAGAAGGATACAGCTCTACAGGAAGGCCGAAAAATGAGAGATGTGATTGATCAGCTCAGAGACCGAGTCCATAAGATCAGGCGCGAAAAGGATCAAGCAACAAACGAAAGAAACCAGGCACGAGCAGAAAAAAGCCGAATAATGGATGAAAGAAGCGTGTTGCAACACCACATAGAAGAGCTGAATCAGCAAATTCAAAACCTGGTAGCAGAATGGGGGCATGAAGTGGACGAAGAAAGATGGAAGGTTATCGAGGTAATCAGAATGCAACAGAGGGGTATTAGTGATATCCAGGATGAGATGCGATGGTATAAAGTCACAGCCGACCATTGGACTAGATGTTTCGGGAGGTTAGCCAGCCTGGCAAACATGGCCATCGAAGAAATCCCGCCACTACTTAAGAAGGCTGAGGCTTCACTACACCCGCTCCATACCCCAGTAGAAGTCGAGGAATTTCTCCACTTTTGTAGAGAACTGATCTTAAGGATGAAAAAATACATTGTTCTAGCAGAAAAGGATGAGCAGAATGTACCTTGAAACTTGCACTTTGAATGAAAATTTGATTCTGCACTAATCTCCGACGCTGCATTAATTTCCATTTCATACTCAAAGCGCGCAGCAAACAAACGATGCCTATCGAGACATCTGAATCCTTCACATTTTTAACTTAAAGCTAATGTTTCACTTGTTTGATTTCTAATTTATTAAACTTTAAAAATTTTCACAGAAAACACAATAGCAGGCTCACGCTTTCCTCGGCATCCTTATAGCACGCGCTCTCGAACCAAGATGATGAACGAGCTAGAATCACAGAACGAAGAGCTGAGAAACGAGGTGGCTGACCTGAAAGAGCAGGTAGCTAAGCTGATGAAGATGCTAGAAAAAAACGCAGAGGGACCCTCTGGCGGAGAAGCGGCTGGTTTGGTTAATGCTTCTCGACCTCTGCACATCAATGTGGATCGAGAATACGGTGTGCCACCAGGATTCACACCCCCATTCTGCCCTAACATACAACAAGCTCCCGATATTTCCATGAATCCGGATGAAAATCTTCACACCTACCCCTCACATACGTATCCCCTTGTCACTCACCACATAAACCCTACTGCATATCCACCACAGACAAACCCCACTGCCTCTCTCCCTCAAAACATCGTCCCTAATTACACCTACATGAATACCACCACCACTGAGAATTCCGCATACTCCGTCCCTGTAACCACATACCCACTACACCCACAACAACCACCACCCCATCCTTATGGCCCTGCCACCACTCAACCTAACCTTTATATTCCTCTGACAGGACAGGCAGGAAATGAAAACCAGGCAAATCCTTCTGGCCAGGAAGCCCATCTCAGTGGCAGGTGGCAACATCTGGAGGAGAGAGTCAGGGCTATCGAGGGCAGTGGTTACGGAATGATAGATGCTTCAGATCTCTGTCTAGTCCCTGATGTAGTAATCCCGCCCAAATTCAAGATACCGGAATTTGAAAAATACAAGGGGACAGGCTGCCCAAGAAGCCATTTGACCATGTACTGCAGAAAAATGGCTTCTCACGCCCATAACGATAAGCTGCTGATTCATTGCTTCCAAGACAGCCTTACGGGAGCAGCAGCTAGTTGGTATACGCAGTTGGAGAGGGCGTATGTCCGCTCCTGGAAAGACCTTGCCGACGCTTTCCTCAAGCAGTATAAATACAACATCGAGATGGCCCCTGACCGGACCCAACTACAAAATATGATTAAGAAAGAAGAGGAGACTTTCAAGGAGTATGCGCAGAGGTGGAGGGAATTAGCTGCCCAAGTCCAGCCACCCCTGTTCGAACGGGAGATGATAAGCATGTTTATGGAGACCCTCCCGGCTCCTTTTTACGATAAAATGGTGGGTAGCGTGTCAGCCAGTTTCTCTGATATGGTACTGATCGGAGAACGCATTGAGAGCGGCTTACGCCGAGGGCGTATCGTCCACAATACGGTTGGTAATGTAAATACGAAAAAACCAGCCAATAATTCTTGGAAAAAGAAAGACGGAGAAGCTCACTTCGTCACTTACGATCCGCACCGTCCAACAAATGCACCACCACACCCCAACTATCAGATACAATATCCATCACAATATCCGCCCCAGTACCTACCCCAATACCCTCAAATGGTAGCTACAGCCCAACCTAACTACCAACCACCCTACACACCTCCTGCATCTTTCCGACCCACGACCCCCTTCATAGCCCAGCCATCACAAACCATGCCACCTCCATCACAAAAAACATGGAATCAAAACACCAACCCAAACACTAACCAACCTCAAAAAGGGCAAATAATGAAAGAAAGCCGATACAATTCGATCCAATACCCATGAGCTATACCGACTTGCTACCCCGATTGTTCCAAAATTCCTTGATAGCACCATGTCCCATGAAGCCATTGGAACCTCCGTATCCGAAATGGTATGACCCGGCAGCAAAATGTGACTATCATGCAGGGGCTATAGGACATTCGACCGAAAACTGTCAGGGGTTGAAATATAAGGTCCAGAGCCTGATAAACGCAAAATGGCTCAATTTTGAGAAAGATACTCCGAATGTAGGGAGCAACCCATTGCCCAATCATGCAGGGTCGTCTATAAATTGTATCGAGGTCGACCTGGAAATAAATATGCTTAATGAGGCCTTCCCAGGATGTCCCAGGCCACTGATCATCAAATACACCGAGGAAACCGCCGTCCCAACCCCAAATGGGCTAAAACCTGTGACAATAAAGATCCCTGGGCCCTTCCCATACCATAGCAACAAAAAAGTACCCTGGAAATACGATGTAGAAGTTTCTGGAGGGAAAGACGGAGAAGACAAGCCTGAAGGTACCACCGATTTAATACCAAATATTGTAAATATAGCTGGTATCGGTGGCATGACAAGGAGTGGCCGCATCTACACTCCTAGAGAAGAAAGAAGGGAACCGCCGTGCGGCGAGGCGATCTTGGCTGGTCCGGAGCCAGAAATCAGCAAAAGAGACGAGGTAGAGGAATTGAAAAGACCTGTCTCTGATGAGGAAGCTTGTGAATTTTTGAAGATGATAAGGCAAAGTGAATACACTGTGGTCGAGCAACTCAATCGTATGCCAGCAAGGATCTCATTACTGGGACTTCTGATGAACTCTGAGCCTCATCGGAAGGTTCTGCTAAAGATACTCAATGAAGCTCATGTGGTGCATAATCTGTCAGTGGAGAAGTTTGAGGGCATCGTAAGCAATATAACAGCCAATAACTTCCTCACTTTTGCCGACCACGAAATACATGAGGAAGGGGCCGGACATAACAAAGCTCTCCATATATCCATAAAATGTATGGACCACATCCTGGCGAGGGTGCTGATCGATAATGGGTCATCTCTGAATGTAATGCCTAAAGTAACTCTGTCTAAGCTGTCGCACCAAGCTTCCCAGTTAAAGACAAGTTCGATGGTCGTCAGGGCATTTGATGGGTCCCGAAGGGAAGTCATAGGAGAGATTGATCTGCCAGTACAGATTGGGCCAATTACCTTTAACGTGACCTTTCAGGTCATGGACATACTGCCTGCATATAGCTGTTTATTGGGCAGACCCTGGATACATTCAGCAAGAGCGGTGCCATCCAGCTTGCATCAAAAGCTAAAATTCATCACAGACGATAGGTTGATTATCGTCTCGGCCGAGGAAGATTTTTTAGTCAGTAGACCCACCAACCCTCCTTATATTGAAGCTGCTGAAGAAGCTTTGGAAACACACTTCCAAGCCCTAGAGATTGCTAATGTCACAACCATTAAGGAAGGGGAAGCGGTAGGCCAACCTCGGCCTTCAAAAGCGTTATTAATGATGGCCAAGATAATGTTGAAAAATGGGTTTAAACCCGAAGGCAAACTGGGGCAAAATGAAGAAGGATTGATCCAACCCCTGCAGTTGAATAAGAACAAACGTCGATATGGGCTTGGGTATAAGCCTACTAAGGAGGACAAAGAAGGATGGAAGAGGGTCCCTCTGCGTCACCTATCAGAAGATTTTTGGAGCGCGGGGTACGAAGCCCCAGATTTTGTGGCCATGCTGGATAGAGGAAAGATGATGTTCAGCATTGATGATTTAGTGACGGCCTGCCCGCCTGGGCAAGAATTGAGCAATTGGGAGACAATTGAACTTCCCATGACTTTTAATTCGGTCTCAATGTAATTTTGTAATTGCCATATACTCTGGAAAAATAGAACAACATTGTATACACATTCTGATCAATATAATACAATTGAACTTTCTATTGATTACTTTCTCTTGCTTTTTCCCAATACCCCCGTGTCTCACTTCCGTTTCACTCATTTTTCCATAACGCAGATCTCAAAATAACCCATTTAATACCAGTCACGCTAGTATTGTGTCAAGCAATTTCGACTGTCTCAATAATCAAGCGGATGAAGAAATTGAATTTGACTACGAACCTCCGGAGGAATTGCTCAGGTTGATGGACAGAGAATCCAAGTCTATACAACCTCATGAAGAGTCTACCGAGCTAATAAATTTGGGGACAGAAGAAAATAAGAAAGAGGTAAAAATAGGCTCGTTCATCAGGGGAGATAACCGCTCTCGGCTAATGGCATTGCTACATCAGTACAACGATATTTTTGCCTGGTCTTACCAGGATATGCCGGGTTTGGATACGTCCATCGTCGAGCACAAACTGCCCTTAAAGCCTGGATGCCCACCAGTTAAACAAAAACTAAGAAGAATGAAGCCAGAAATGTCCTTGAAAATTAGGGAAGAAGTGAGAAAACAGTTCGATGCTGGCTTTTTGGCTGTTGCAAATTACCCAGAGTGGGTGGCAAACATAGTACCGGTCCCTAAGAAAGATGGAAAAGTCCGAATGTGCGTAGATTATAGAGACTTGAACCGGGCAAGCCCAAAAGACGACTTTCCGTTACCTCATATAGACGTGCTGGTTGATAATACGGCTCAGTTCTCATGCTTTTCATTCATGGATGACTTTTCAGGTTATAACCAAATTAAGATGTCTGAAGAAGATATGGAGAAAACTACCTTCATTACCGCGTGGGGAACTTTCTGTTACAAGGTCATGCCTTTTGGTTTAAAAAATGCCGGAGCCACCTATCAGAGAGCCATGGTGACGCTGTTCCACAACATGATCCACAAAGAAATTGAAGTATACGTGGACGATATGATAGCCAAGTCCAGAACCGAAGATGATCACTTGAATGATTTGCAAAAATTATTCGAAAGACTCCGGAAATTCAAATTGAGACTGAATCCAGCCAAGTGTACTTTCGGGGTGAGGTCAGGAAAATTACTAGGGTTCATCGTTAGTGAGCGGGGGATAGAAGTCGACCCCGACAAGGTTCGAGCTATATTGGAGATGCCCGCTCCGCGAACTGAAAAGGAGGTTCGAGGATTCCTGGGGAGACTGAACTACATCGCTCGGTTCATATCTCAGCTAACAGCTACCTGTGAGCCAATCTTCAAGCTCTTGCGCAAAAATCAACCCATGAATTGGAATGAAGATTGTCAAGAGGCATTCGAAAGGATCAAGCTCTATCTACAGAACCCACCAATCCTCGTACCCCCGGTGTCCGGAAGACCTCTACTCATGTACCTGACAGTGACTGATAAATCCATGGGGTGCGTGCTCGGCCAACAAGACGCATCAGGAAGGAAAGAGCACGCGATCTATTACTTGAGCAAAAAGTTCACCGATTATGAAGCAAAATATTCCCTATTGGAACGAACCTGCTGCGCACTAACTTGGGCCGCACACCGTTTGAGACAATATATGCTGAGTCACACCACCTGGTTGATATCCAGAATGGACCCAATTAAATATATTTTCGAGAAACCCGCCTTGTCTGGAAGGATCGCTCGGTGGCAGGTTTTGCTATCAGAATATGACATCATATATGTGACGCAGAAAGCGATCAAAGGTAGTGCCCTCGCCGATTACCTGGCTCAACAACCTTTGAATGACTACCAGCCTATGCAGCATGAGTTCCCCGATGAAGATCTGCTAGCAGTGTATAGTTTGGAGAAACAAAAGACCGAGGAAAGATGGACAATGATGTTCGATGGTGCCTCAAATATAATGGGCCATGGTATTGGAGCCATATTAATTTCTCCGGAAGGCCAGTATGTACCCATTACAGCCAGATTAGCCTTTGATTGCACCAATAATGTGGCTGAATACGAGGCCTGCATAATGGGAATCCAAGCAGCAATTGAGGCTGACGTCAAACATTTGCAGGTTTACGGCGATTCCGCCCTGGTTATTCATCAGATCAAAGGAGAATGGGAAACCAGAGACGCGAAGCTAATTCCGTATCAAGCCTATATTAGGGAATTGTTGGAACACTTCGAAGAGATTACATTTTCTCACATACCCAGGGAGGACAATCAGCTAGCAGATGCCCTGGCTACCCTATCCTCCATGTTTAAGATCGACCGCGACGAGGACATGCCTCTTATCCAAATTCAACACCGGGAGCGGCAAGCTTTCTGCCAGTTGGTCGAAGAAGAGTCAGACGGTAAACCATGGTACCATGACATAAGGCGTTTCTTGAAAAATAGGGAATATCCTGTCGACGCCTCGGAGAATGACAAGAGAACCCTGCGCCGGTTGGCCACAAACTTTTTCCTCAATGGCGAAATACTCTACAAAAAGAATCACGATATGGTTTTGCTCAGGTGTGTGGATACAACAGAAGCCAACAAAATCTTGAAAGAGGTCCACGAGGGATCCTTTGGTACCCATGCCAATGGACACGCCATGGCAAGAAAGATCCTCAGAGCAGGGTATTATTGGTTAACCATGGAAAATGATTGCTATAAATATGCCAAAACTTGTCACAAATGCCAGATATACGCTGACAATGTCAATGCACCACCCATCTCCCTGAATGTGTTGTCTTCACCATGGCCGTTCGCGATGTGGGGTATGGATGTCATTGGACCAATTGAGCCCAAGGCTTCCAACGGGCACCGATTCATACTGGCGGCCATAGACTATTTCACCAAGTGGGTAGAGGCGGCCTCCTTCGTCAGCGTGACCCGGAGTGTGGTAGTAAAATTCATGAAAAGGGAATTAATTTGCCGATATGGGTTACCAAGTAAACTTATCACAGACAATGGCACCAACTTAAATAACAAGATGATGAAAGAGTTATGTGATCAATTCAAAATCCAGCATCACAATTCTTCCCCATATCGACCAAAGATGAATGGGGCAGTAGAAGCAGCCAATAAAAATATCAAGAAGATCGTTCAGAAAATGGTGCTAACATACCGAGAATGGCATGAAATGCTCCCTTACGCTCTTCATGCCTACCGTACTTCGGTTCGCACATCTACTGGGGCAACTCCATTCTCACTCGTATACGGAATGGAAGTTGTCCTTCCCATTGAAGTAGAGATCCCTTCACTAAGGATTTTAATGGAGGCGAAATTAGAAGAAGCAGAGTGGGTTCAAACTCGTGTGGACCAATTAAACCTTATCGATGAAAAGAGGCTGACAGCGATGTGCCATGGGCAGCTTTACCAAAAGAGGATGAAGAGAGCATTTGAAAAGAAGGTTCATCCTCGGCAATTTCGAGAAGGTGATCTGGTACTCAAGAAAGTGCTGCCAGTACAAAAGGCATCACAAGGAAAATGGGCTCCAAATTACCATGGGCCATACGTGGTTAGGAGAGTTTTCTCGGGAGGAGCTTTAATTCTAACAGATATGAATGGAAAGGATTTGCCTAACCCAACTAATTCAGATGCTGTAAAAAGGTACTATGCCTAAAGATACGAAAAGGGCAAATCAAAAGCCCACTAGGCCGAAAACCCGCAAGGGCGACCTAGGCAAAAGTTAGGGCAAATCAGAAAAAGCCCGCTAGGTCGAAAATCCGTAAGGGCGACCTAGGCAAAAGTTAGGGCAAATCAGAAAAAGCCCGCTAGGCCGAAAACCCGCAAGGGCGACCTAGGCAAAAGTTAGGGTAAATCAGAAAAGGCCCGCTAGGCCGAAAACCCGCAAGGGCGACCTAGGCAAAAGTTAGGGCAAATCAGAAAAGCCCGCTAGGCCGAAAACCCGCAAGGGCGACCTAGGCAAAAGTTAGGGCAAATCAGAAAAAGCCCGCTAGGCCGAAAACCCGCAAGGGCGACCTAGGCAAAAGTTAGGGCAAATCAGAAAAAGCCCGCTAGGCCGAAAACCCGCAAGGGCGACCTAGGCAAAAGTTAGGGCAGATTAGAAAAAGCCCGCTAGGCCGAAAACCCGCAAGGGCGACCTAGGCAAAAGTTAGGGCGAATCAGAAAAACCCGCTAGGCTGAAAACCCGCAAGGGCGGCCGATGCAAAAGGCCAGGACTAACCGAAAACCCGCAAGAGCGGTCCAGACGGAAAAGGAAAATAGCAAAGAAGACCAACTGGCCAAACCTCTGTCGACACTGGGGCAAATCTGTGGAAAGGGCGACAGATTCTAGTCAGAAATGGTTGGACCTGGCCTGTACCATGACAAAAAGGGCAAGAAAGGAAATGATTTGGGGACAGTACGCACAAGTTCGGACCGACACTGGGGCAAATTCCGGTTTCTTAAGAAGCGGGATTGTTGAGATAGAAGATGTTGCAAAATACAATACTAGTGTCGGCTCCGGTCAAGACCTCGCATCTCTCACATCTACGTCCTCTGATACCTCTCGATATTTCAAGACCAAATTTTCTCCCTTACTTCCGCTTTTACCCAATGTTGAATTGTATTATCATTGATCAGATATGTGTATAAAATTCAAAATCGCAATTATGAGATGGCAATTACTTTATTTTGAGACTACATTAAAATCATGTTGGTTTGGGAATTTCTGCATGATTAATAATTCTCCAATAATCAAAACGATGCATCTATTCAGCACAGTCATAGGTTGGCTGAAATTCTAGACATGGAACAAGAGAAGACGAAATCTCTGATTCTAGCTTGCTTCAGACTTAGAGGGCCGTGCTATAAGGAGCTGAAGAGGCCCAACTTTGCTAATAAAAAAGGGAGGTTTTCAAAACTAACTAACAAATAATACCAATTTTGTCAAATGAATTTAGCCTATTTAGGCACTGCATTTTAAATTCTCTGCATTTTGGCTTATTCAGGCCCATCATGTTTAAATTCTTGCTCAGCCTATTTAGGCACTGCATTTTAATTCTCTGCATTTTGGCTTATTCAGGCCCATCATGTTTAAATTCTTGCTCAGCCTATTTAGGCACTGCATTTTAATTTTCTGCATCTCGGCTTATTCAGGCCCATCATGTTTAAATTCTTGCTCAGCCTATTTAGGCACTGCATTTTAATTTTCTGCATCTCGGCTTATTCAGGCCCATCATGTTTAAATTCTTGCTCAGCCTATTTAGGCACTGCATTTTAATTTTCTGCATCTCGGCTTATTCAGGCCCATCATGTTTAAATTCTTGCTCAGCCTATTTAGGCACTGCATTTTAATTCTCTGCATCTTGGCTTATTCAGGCCCATCATGTTTAAATTCCTGCTCAGCCTATTCAGGCACTGTTTTTAATTTTCTGCATTTTGGCTTATTCAGGCCTATCATGTTTAAATTCTCGTCTCAGCCTATTTAGGCACTGCATTTTAATTTTCTGCATCTCGGCTTATTCAGGCCCATCATGTTTAAATTCTTGCTCAGCCTGTTCAGGCACTGCTTTTTAATCTTCTGCATTTTTGGCTTATTCAGGCCCATTATGTTTAAATTCTTGCTCAGCCTATTCAGGCAATGCTTTTTAATCTTCTGCATTTTGGCTTATTCAGGCCTATCATGTCTAAATTCTTGCTTAGCCTATTCAGGCGCTGCATTGTAAATTCCTGCATCTCGGATTACTCAGGTCCCTCGTGCTAATTTTCTGCTCAGCCTATGCAGGCGTCGTATTCTAAACTTCTGCATCTTGGCTTAATTATGCCCATCATGTTCAAATTCTTACCTGGCTTAGTTAGGCGTTGCATTTTGAACTCCCATATTTTGGTTCTGGTATACCCCAATAAATTAGTGTAGGCCCAGTATACGCAGGCCAAAATCATCATCATTCAAAGCAGTAAGAGCGTATCTTATCACATGTCTGTGACAAGACAAATAACATTCGTGGCTCTCACCTCGGACAAAGGCTGCTCATGTCTTTACTCACTCCTAGTCATGATAATATCAAGGAAGACCTTCTCTATATTATCCGCTAGGAGATAAGTAAAGAGGGGCAAACTGTGAGCATCAATTTTTGTCCGAGTTGAGATGGATTAATAGAAAGTGAGCAATAACAATAAAAATTACAAAAAAAAAAAAATATAAATAATAATAAAAAGTAAAAAATAAAAATAAATAAAAAATAATAAATGATAATAATAAAAAAGAAGAAAGGGAACCAAATAAAAAGCAGAAATAATAATAAAAGGAAATAACAAGAAAAAGCATCAAAGGAAAAAGAGAGAAAAGAAAAGGGGAGGCTAGAAGGTAGTTAAATTAGTTAGAACCAGGGTCGGAAGATAATCATGGTTTAGGATAAATGACCCTGGTTAAGAATGGAGTATAAAAACAAAAATTTAAAGGGAAGGGAAAGGAAAAAAAAAGAAAAAACGCTCTGGAATCGGGTGAGAAGATCTTGGATACTGGGAGGAAGAAGGAGAAGTTTCTGCTCTGGCGCTGTTGAAGGGAGAAATCCGAGACTAATCCTTTGCTAGTTCTTCGGCTCTGTTTCTTAGAGGAGATTAATTCAGACCTCGATTTCCAGTGCTGAATTGGCTCCCGACGAGGACGAAGTCATCGATTCTTCATTTTTCATCTCATCGGATTCGAGCTGCGTTTGCAAGGATTAACATCGATTGGATCAGCTTCCAGTTTTGATCAAACGAATCTTGTTCGCGCTTGCGAGAAGACACACATTGTTGCAGTTTAGGAATTACTCAGGTGAGTTTCCAATCTGGTGTTACTTGCCGCAATCACCTAAAATCTAAAACGAATGTAGCAGTAGCTTGGTGAATGCTGTTTGATTTGCTTGATCCAGTTTCTAGGTAAATTGCTTTGTAAATTAATCGCAATAATTACAAGAGGCTTATATCCTTCAGTTGCAACTTAGAATCTGCTTCATGTATTTAAATAATATTTGCAATGGATACATGCTTAATCCAATCATATTATGGTCATTGCTGATTTGCTTTGAGGCCATAGACGTAGTGAAGGCATTAGGACCGATGAGATTTTCGTTGTTCCAATACTTCAACTTAGTTCAGTGCTTTACCTGCAAAACATGATTCTTATGACCGAGAATCAATTCCGTCTTTCACCTAATACTAGAGTTCTATCTAGAATCAAAATAGTAGTTAGCTAGAAGAAGGAATTACGAATTCTTTAACAGAAGTAGGTCCTGGTTTTGTTCTGTTAACTTGAAAAGGGGAGCTAATGTTGATGACATCATGGTCGTAGAAATAATTAAGTCCTGAGTCACTAAATATCAGAGCGCTAGCTTGGCACATAGATAGATGAGACCAATTGTGGCGGTGAAACTGATGTCGTAACTCAGATTCATCCTTAAGTCAGACAGTGACTCAGAAAATTCTAGGAAAGTCTTACCTATTGGAAGGAGGTTAGAGACAAACCAGGAGAATCGAAGCAATATAGGATACAGACTTTACCTTGGCCTAGTTACCCCTAAAGCTGCTAATACTGTTAATTTGCAAAGACTGCCAAGAGATTCTGGACTCTAGATAGGGAAACGAGGACAGCACCCATGGCTCAAAAATTTGAAAGGAAAGCTTCTCTACCGGGTAAAAAAAGATGGGGTTTAGCTACTTGCAGTCATTCCCTCACGGAATGGAATATGTTGATCCACTTGGGTTGGGGATCATAGACAACCAAACGCTAAGGTTGATCAGTGAGTCTTCGGTTGGTTCTCCGAAGGATAATCAGGATGGCAGGCTACGTGAAAAATTGCTGTATTTTTTGAAGAACTTTGATGCAAAGCTGTTCTTGTCACGGATACACGCTAATACCAGCGCTGCTGATCTGGAGGCTGGTGCACTTGCTTTGAAAACTGATTTCAAGAGTCGTACTAAGTAGAGGAAGCATTTGGTTAAGGACAACTTTGACTGCTTTGGCTCATGCAAAACCACAATTGATGATATTGAGTCAAAATTAAGACGGATTAAGGATGACCCTGAAGGGTCTGGGACTTCCCATCTGTTTAATATTATTCAAGGAGTTAGTTTACAGACTAATCGTGCTTTGAAGCCTTTGTTTGAGAGACCGGATCAAGCGGAGAAAATTAGGACTGTCCAAGGAATGCTACAGAGGTTCCGGACACTTTTTACTATTCGTGTCAGTATTAGCAAAGGTGAATAGGATTTGGCAGTCAGGGAGTACAAGAAGGCTAAGCCGACTACCCTCCCATGTTCAGATAGGTACCCCAAAATGTGTTTGTGAAGAGGTTGAAAAAGTGATGGATGAGTTCAAGTCTATGCTTTTCAAATCTATGGAAGATCCACAAATAGATCTAATAAATCTTGAGAATACTGTGAGGTTACTCTTGGATTTGGAGCCGGAGTCAGACCCAGTATAGGATTATTTGAATCAGAGAATTCGTGGCTTGCTTGAGAAGTGTACTTTAGATCATGAAGCTAGGATGGAAAATTTGCACAATGACTTGCGTGAAAGGGCTCTTTCTGATGCCAGGAGGAGGCAGATTCAAGATGAGATGAGCGAGTCTTCAGATGTCAACAACTCTCCTATTCTTGGTAATACCTATTCTGCGGTTCAGTCTCAACCAGAAGATTTAACTGGTGAAGAGGTTGATGGTTTAAGAGGAAGGTATATCTACAGATTAACTACTATAATCATCCACCATATACCAGCCTTCTGGAAGGTTGCACTCTCTGTTTTCAGTGGACAATTTGCCAAGTCTTCCCAAGTTGCCACTGATTCAAATTCCAACAATTCTGCAAATAAATTTGAAGAAAAAGCTGGGGATGGGAAATACTCAAGTCATTCTCTTGATGAAATTGTTGCAATGATATGCAGCACTATATCGATGTATGGTGTAAAGGTTACTAATATTTTTCATGATCTAGAAGGATCAAATGCTCTCCGGTCCTACTTGAGGGATGCCATGGAAGATATATCCAAAGCATGCGTTGCTTTGGAATTGAATGAAGCTGCTCCTCCAATTGTTGTTGGTGCTATTCGAATACTGTAATAAGAGATTATAAAGATTTGTGTTCTAAGGCTTTGCTCTTGGATGCGAGCATCAGTTGAGGAAGTTTCAAAAGATGTGACATGAGTTACTGTTTCAGTTCTTGAACAGAATAAATCCCCATATGCAATCTCATACTTGCCCTTAACGTTCTGTCAGTTGCAGCTTCAGCAATGGATCAGATCAATTTCATGATTCAGTCCTTAAAGAATGAGGCAACAAAGTCAGAGGATACGTTTGTGCAACTTCAAGAAATTCAAGAATCTGTCAGACTTGCATTTTTAAACTGTTTCCTGGACTTTGCTGCTAATTTAGAGCGTATTGGAATTGAAATTGGCCAACATAACAAAGAGGGCTCCCAGTTACCAAATGGATATGCACATGAATTAGAAGGAAATGCACTTAATGATCTTCAAGGAGGAGTTACTGATCCTCATCAATAGCTATTGATTGTTCTAAGCAATATCTGATATTGCAAGGATGAACTTTCTCATAAGTTGTATGATGTATATAGACATATTTGGCTACATTCCAGGAGGAAGGATGAAGGAAACATTGATGTAAAAGATCTTGCAGTTTGTTTCTCAGGGCTTGAAGGGAAGGTCCTTGAACAATATACTTTTGCTAAAGAAAACTTGATTAGATCTGTTGCCATGAATTATCTGCTGAATTCTGGCATTCAGTGGGGAGCAGCACCTGTAGTTAAAGGCGTCCGTGACGCAGCAGTAGAGTTGCTGCACATATTAGTAGTAGTGCATGCTGAGGTTTTTGCTGATGCTAAACCTCTCCTGGATAAGACACTTGGCATTCTTGTGGAAGGCTTGATTGACACATTCATCAGCGTTTCTCATGAAAATGAAACTAAGGATCTTAGTGTGCTTGGTACAAATGGATTCTGTCAGCTCATGCTTGAGCTTGAGTACTTTGAGATTATATTTAACCTTTATTTTACATATGACACAAGAGATTCCTTGAAGTCTTTACAAGGATTACTTTTGGGAAAAGCTACAGAGAGTGTAGGTGATGTTGTGGATAATCCAGGACATAGTCGGCGGCCTACTCGTGGTAGTGAGGATGCGCTTGTAGATGATAAACAAGGAACTGTTGTATCACCAGATGGGCTCATTTCTCTTGCACAGCAGTACAGCTCTGAATTCCTTCAATCAAAGCTTGAACGCGCATGCATTAACACGGCTCAAACTTCGCATAAATGCTTATCCAATAAATTTCCATTTTCTTTAAAACTCCTACTTTCTCCCTCATGGAATCTCATCCGAACAAATCCTAATGCAAGCAGGCAGTCTTCTCTGTTGTTCTGTGTTTGGATTCGTGCGAACTCAAGCGCGGCTTACGACGGCTTGAACTTCACATAGATGATTTTCCAACCAATTTTTGTTTTCTTTAAAAACTCCTACTTTCTCCCTCACGGAATCTCATCCGAACAAATCCTAATGCTAGCAGGCAGTCTTCTCTGCTGTTCTGTGTTTGGATTCGTGCGAACTCAAGCGCGGCTTACGACGGCTTGAACTTCACATAGATGATTTTCCAACCAATCTTTGTTTTCTTCAAAAAACTCCTACTTTCTTCCTCGTAGAATTTCATCCGAACGAATCCTAATACGGGCAGGCAGTCTTCTCTGCTGTTCTGTGTTTGGATTCGTGCGAACTCAAGCGCGGCTTACGACGGCTTGAACTTCGCATAGATGATTTTCCAACCAATCTTTGTTTTCTTCAAAAAACTCCTACTTTCTTCCTCGTAGAATTTCATCCGAACGAATCCTAATACGGGCAGGCAGTCTTCTCTGCTGTTCTGTATTTGGATTCGTGCGAACTCGAGTGCGGCTTACGACGGTTTGAGTTTCGCATAGATGATTTTCTAACCATCTCCCGTTTTCTACGGAATTTTTACTTCCCTTCTCATGGAATTTCGTCTGAACGAATCCTAATACGGGCAGGAAGTCTTCTCTGCTGTTCTATATTTGAATTCATGCGAGCTCAAGCGCGGCTTACGACGGTTTGAGTTTCGCATAGATGATTTTCCAACCAATTCCTGATTTCTTCAAAACTTCTACTTATCTCCTCATGGAACTTCATAAAAAAAAAAAACGAATCCTGATACGGGCAGGAAGCCCTCCCTGCCCGGTGTAATTTTCCCGGTAAAACTTCTACTTTTATTCCCTTTGAGGGAAGTCCCCTAACACCAGAACTACGTAAGCCTTGAATTTCCCATTGCACCGGGGAATACGTAGGAGCAGGATCAAGTCCTGTCAGGCTAACCTCCATCAACCTATTTATTTTCAAATTAATTAAGGGATCAAACTATTTTCAAATAATCACACACTCAGTTTAAGGGTACTGTTCCTTGGAACAGACGAGTGGGGTGCCTAACACCTTCCCTACTCGTAACCGACTCCCGAACTTCGAATCTCATCCTTGAGTCAGGTTTTTTCCAAATCTTTTTCCCTTAAACAAAAATTTGGTGGCGACTTCACAATCAAATTAAATTATTTCAAAATTTAGCGAGTTCGTCGTCTCGTCGTAATTACGGTTGCGACAGTTAAGAAAATAGCCTCTGAATTCCTTGAGTTGATATTTGTTAAGTTAAATTAATTTCATTTTGTATTTTGTGTTTAGAACTCAATATCAATCTTTACAAAATCTTCTTGTTCTAATTTTCTCCTAATTTGCTTAAGAATTTGAAATTGTCTTTGGGAGATGACCTAGGTTGCACCTTATACTATACCAATAGTTTGGGGAAAATCTAGAAATTATTTTTGCGCGTTTGCGACGAGCGTGTCAATATGTAACTTCCAATTCAACACCTTCATCACTCAAAGCCGTAATGGCAGAGGATTTTCGGTATCTGATTTCGTTTGAGATAATGACCAATCCTATAACTATATTTACTAGCCAAACCTATAACTAACCTCCATTCGGAAATGGTAGAAAGCAGGGAACTAACGTGACTGTATCCACTCATAAAAAAATATAAATAAGAGCGCATGAACTCAAATGAGATTAATTATATCACTCATCTTATTATTTAATAATGGAAACTTAGGTGAAGAATAGATTATTAAACAAGAATCAGCATAGACACTTGCAATTTATGACGTACCATATTTCTTACTCCGTCCATTTAAAACATTAAAGATCATCATAAGTCATTGTTTCTTCACCATTTACCCTCTATCTGTTCAAGGATTTAGAGCTTGACATTTGACATGCAATGTTCTGTATTAAAACCTGTGTTCTAAATTAAAACATATTTTTGTCCAAAAATGATAATAATAATCTACAACATATTTACATTTATTTTGGGGTTTGATATCAAGATGTAGAATCCTTGTACTATATCCTCTATGCAAGTAGTCTAATCCTCGAATAATGCCAATAGAAATTACAAATAGCATTTGGAGAACCACTTTTATATATGAACTTATCTAATGAACCATTGGACATGAATTCATATATTAGAGTTCTTTTTTCCTTCTCATAACAAAACCCCATAAGTGAAATAATGTTCACATGAGAAGTTCAACTAATACTAACAACTTCATTTATCAATTCTTCTCCAATTTCCTGGATTTATTTATTATTTTTACTGCGACAGGACGATCATATGATAATTTAGCTTTATAGACAACACCATATCTTCTTTGGCCTAGTTTATTTACAAATGTGTTTATGATTATTGTGACTTTGGAATATTTCTTTGATGCTAAAGAACCATAACTTCGCATGAAAATCTCCATGTACAAATTTTTAATTTTAATTTTATATATATTTCTTTAAATGATCTCTCAACAAATTTTTTTAAAAATTAATTAATAAAAATACATACTCTTAAATTTTTCATCATACAAGAAATATATAGAAAAAGGATAAAAAATTTTGTTAGATTATTTTTTATGCATACTATATTTTATTTTTTAAAATTTTATTTTATTTGTTTATATATATAAATAATTTAAATATTTAATTCTCATATTAAAAAATATTAAAAATATTTTTTTAAAATTATATATTTAATTTTAAATACTATGACAAACAGAATATCTTATACCTTTTCTACATAACTGACTTTCATAGAACTCTTTAAAATTTTTAAAAAGAAAAATGCAACTTAGAACTCTCAAGAGTTACATGTGGACTAGGAAAATATGACAAATGAATCTGAAAATAAGAAAAAAAGAAAAAGAAAAAGAGTAATATGATATTAAGAGAAATTTCAATACTAACATCATATAAAGGTGTTTTTGCACCAATTAATCCATAAAAGTAGCTCTTACAACTAATGCAATGATAATTGTTGGATAGCAGAGGCCTTTGATGCAAACACACACTAGACATGTCCATGTATGAGATATTAGATGATATTTCCACGACATTCCTAAGAATGCCACAACCAAATAATGGCATTCTAATCTTTTCACATCTAAAAGTTGCAGCAATTTCTTAAAAGGTTGATTCTAAAGATAAGATTTGTTTGCCTTGGTGCTTGCCATCTTTATTAGCTTGGATGCAATCTTCATCGTTGCTAATAAGTGCATGCTAATTTATAAAAAATAAAATAAAATTATAGTGATGTTCAGTAATGGAACATTAAATTTCCTATGTATAAAAGATGATATAGATATCAAAACTTTCATCACAATTAATTCAATTAAGTGTTTGATGGTAGGCCATTGGTGTGTCCATTTCTTCTTACAATAAAAATTTAATCACTTTAAAAAATGAAGAATTGTACAAATACTTGCTTATCTGTTCTTAATACAATTTTGATTTCTCCTATTTTAGTAAATACACACGATTTTCTTCTTTTTCTTTATTTTATAATTTTTTTTATTTTTATTTTTTACTTTTCTTTATTCTATTTTTTTTCTTTAATTATTTTTTTCTTATTTTATATTTTTTAAATTTTCATTTGATCATAATAAGGTCAAATAAATTTTAATGAGATTAATACAATTGTTCAATTATCTATTACAATAAAATACTTATTTTTAAACTCATCATGTATAAACTATCCTATCATATTATCAATGACCCCTAATAATTAGTGATCCACATGCATGGGGTAACATCCTCTAGCACAATATCCTTATACTTGCTTATTAATTTGCATAATCATTTATCCTTTGTAGTCTATAAGGATTAAGATGTTTCTTAATAGGTAAGTTTAGTTTATCTACTAACAAGGTACTACAACATTGGTGTAACTATCACTATTTATAATTATACTAGATATCTTGTTGTAACAAGTGTAAAAGATGTGCTCTCTTTGCTTTAAATCTTCATCATCCTTTGGTTGGATGTTCAAATCACATTTTGTGACCAAGACATTTCCATACATAGGTTATACTATATCAACATCACCACAGTCCTCCAACTCGAGTATCTCTTCTTATTTTGAGTTCACACTCTTTACTTCGTTGTTTTGAAGAATGATCATGGTCCTTTGATTTGAGCGTTGAAAAGAAATGTGTCAAATACTTTGACACTTAAAGCAACAAATAGATACTGTTGAATTTTTCTTAAATTCCTCCTTTGATTTAGAAACTTACTTATTGTTGGATTAATTAGACTTCTATAATGAGTTACAAGCATATTTGTTAGTGCTCCACCACATCACATCAGTTATCTCTCTTTTTAACCCTCACAAGTTTCTTATTCGTCTTCTTTAACATTAGCTCTTATTATGACAATTTCTATCTCTTTATCATAATCTTCAACATTTATGGCACCATGAGTAAGACCTTACAGTTTTGGATATAACTCCCCATGTAGTGACTTGACACAAATCATCTTTTTATGGTACTTTCATCTCTTTCTACCTTCAGATAGATCTCTTTTCATACATCTTTCTAGTAAATATAAATTGATCCTACCAAATATTAACATAGTGGCTGAAAGATATAGTGGTCAACTATACCTTTTTCCCTTCTAAATAAATTGTAACAATCGAATGTATGGTTTACATTTCTCTCTTACTCAAGATAAGTTTTGATCTCATTCTTTCTTTGGAATGATGGAATGAATTGTTTAATACTTCCTAAGTTGTCATCATTTCCTTCTTGATGCTGCTTTTCTTCTCTAAAAGCCTGCACATTTTGATTCTAAGTTCTTTCTCCTATCTATTTCTTCATCAAGGTGAGGTAGTCTTTGGGAACTATTTCGATGAGAAGCTCAAGACCTACTATTGGGACGATCCTTTATACCATTCAACCTCCTAGTCAACATTTGAAATTAATCTTAAATAGATTTTATGAATATCTTCATATCTATTTCATTTTGATATGGTTCACCACTCATATCGGCAATGATACAAATTAAACAAAAAATAAATAAATAAATTTAATAAAGTCTCACTAATCACTTCCGTAGTGTTTGTTTACCTCCATATTGATCTTTTGATTCATGTTTATGCTCAAATTGACTTTTTCTATAATATCCTCACTGACTCTTATTTTTTACCCTTCAATTATCCTTTTAAGTCCTTAAACTAAAAACTTCACAAGTTAATTTTTCATAACGAAAAAATCAAAGATTTATAAGATGGACAAAATAAGGAGTATTAGACGAAAGGCAATTTTTTTATATTATATTGCCTTTAACTTTTATTTAACTTGAATTTTTATCGCATTTTTTTAATTTAAATTCTATCGCAATCAATTTTTTTTTGTACTTTCACTTGTGTGTTGAATACATAGTAAGCAATACTTCAATTTTGTAAAAGATATAGATATATAAAAAAATTTAAGAAAGAATTTATAAAATATCTAATGGACAATTAAAAAAAATGATAAATAAAAGGGAAATGAGAATAAAAAGAACACATGTAAATAAAGAAAGATAAGAATATAATGAAATAAGAGATATAAGACACCTAATTCCAAGAGCCAGACCTTTTATGCTAACTATGTGATTCATCCCTCATGAAATGAGTTAGAACATAGAGAAATGTTAATTTGGAACCTTGAAAATCACTGTCGCAACCGTAATTACGACGAGACGACGAACTCGCTAAATGTTTGAAAATAATTTGATTTGATTTTGGTGATTGTGGAGTCGCCACCAAATTTTTGTTTAAGGGAAAAAGATTTGGAAAAACCCTGACTCAATGGATGAGATTCGAAATTCGGGAGTCGGTTACGAGTAGGGAAGGTGTTAGGCACCCCACTCGCCTGTTCCAAGGAACAGTACCCTTAAACTGAGTGTGTGATTATTTGAAAATAGTTTGATCCCTTAATTAATTTGAAAATAAATAGGTTGATGGAGGTTAGCCTGACAGGACTTGATCCTGCTACTACGTATTCCCCGGTGCAATGGGAAATTCAAGGCTTACGTAGTTCTGGTTTTAAGAGACTTGATCTTTTGAAGAAGTAGAAGGGTGATTTGAGGATAGGATTGATTTTTGAATAGACTAAAATTGCGTACTTGCATAACCCAAACCGTCGTAGGCCGTGAGTGAGTTTGCACGAATTATAACGCGGAACAGCAGAGAAGGCAGCTTGTTCGTATTAGAATCCGTTGTACGAATCTTAGAGATTTAAAATAGATATTTGAAATAGACGTTTTCTAACAGAGTTAGTAAATAGAGATTTTCTAAAATTTATGCTTGCAAAATCCAAATCGTCGTAAGCCGTATTTGGAATCTACACGAATTTAAAACATAGAACAACAGAGAAGGCTGCCTGTTCGTGTTAAAATCCGATTGCACACATTTTAGAAAATTAAAACAGATATTTTGAAATAGACATTTTTTGGTGGAGTTAGTGAACAGTGATTTTCTAAAATTGCGTGCTTGCAAAATTCAAATCGTCGTAAGCCGCATTTGAATTCGCACGAATTAAAACACAGAACAGCAGAGAAGGCTGCCTGTTCGTGTTAAAATCCGCTTGCACACATTTTAGAAAATTAAAACACATATTTTGAAATAGACATTTTTTTTAGTAGAGTTAGTGAACAATGATTTTCTAAAATTGCGTGCTTGCAAAATTCAAATCGTCGTAAGCCGCATTTGAATCCGCACGAATTAAAACACAGAACAGCAGGAAAGGCTGCCTGTTCGTGTTAAAATCCGATTGCACACATTTTAGAAAATTAAAACAGATGTTTTGAAAACAGATGTTTTTACAGAGTTAGTGAAGATAATGTTTCAAAAAAGACGATTGGATTTAATTTAATAGTTACATAACCAAAATTGGGCTTGACCCAAATTAAAAGAAAATGGAAGAAAATAATTGAGTTTAAGTGAAAAGAAGAGCTTGGGTGGACCCATGTCAAAATTGAATTTGATTTCAAGAAAAGAAAAAAGATCGGGCTTGACCCAAAGAATTGATTAAAGAAAAGAATTAGGCTTGACCCAAATTAAGCAAAATTCAACTTTAAAGAAATGATTTGGAATTAAAGAAAAAGAAGTGGGCTTGACCCAAGTGAAGGAAAATTGGATCGAGATTAAAAGAATTGGGCTTGAATTGGACTTGATTTAACATAGACTTGACTTGATTTGAAGTTAAGGAAAGGAATTGCGGACATGTTTCAGTAATCAAGTGATAGAAATTTCATTTCAAATTCAAATTAGATAAATAATATCATTCTGGAAACTAGAGAGAAATACAAAGAAAACGCAACAAAAATCATCAAAATCGGAGATCATTTGATTGATTAAAAATAAAAACGAAAAACAGAGATGAAAATCAACCTCAAGAACACACAAGTTTTTGGCGCCAAAATTTGAATTCAAATCTCAGAATTTTTAGAAAATATTTTTGGTAGATCTGAAAAATCAAAACCAATCAATTGAAAGATATGGATCATAGGAATCAAACAAAACAAGTTTGACATCAATCCAATCAGAAATGAGCAGGATATGTACAAATCAAACAAGTTAGGTCAATTCGCGCACTAGGATGAACATGCTTCGATAATCAAGTGATAAAAATTTCATTTCAGATATAAATTGAACAAATAATATCATTCCAGAAACTAGAGAGAAAGACGAAGAAAAAGCAACAAAATTCACCAAAATCGGAGATCATTTGACAGATTAAATATTAAAACGAAAACAGACAAGAAAATGAACCTCAAGAACACACAAGTTTTTGGCGCCAAAATTTGAATTCGAATCTCAGAATTTTTAGAAAATATTTTTGGTAGATATGAAAAATAAAAACCTATCAATTGAAAGATATGGATCATAAGAATGAAACAAAACAAGTTTGACATCAATCCAATCAGAAATGAGGAAGATATGTACAAATCAAACAAGCTAGGTCAATTCGCGCACCAGGATGAACATGCTTCGGTAATCAAGTGATAAAAATTTCATTTCAGATCCAAATTGGACAAATAATATCATTCCAAAAACTAGAGAGAAAGACGAAGAAAACGCAACAACAATCACCAAAATCGGAGATCATTTGACCGATTAAAAATTAAAACAAAAACAGACACGAGAATGAACTCGGAAATCCGAGAAGAAGCAAGAAACTTAAGAGGGATAAAATTCGGACCTAACCTCCATTGGAAGGTGATGAAGAGCTGATTCTATGGAGTCCAAGGGCTGAATTGAAGGCCAGAGAGTCTCCTAGGTCCTCCCCTCAAAGGTTCTGAAAATCCCCTTCTAAGACTCCAAGTTCTCCTCCTCCCAAGAATTTTCAAAAATGAGAAAAAACTCTTTTCTTTTCTTGTTTGTAGGTATATATAGATACATCCCTTCTTGGCAAAGGTGAAGCTCTTTCAAAGAGCCAAAAGCTAGCCTCCTCTCTCTTAACAAGGGCCAAGTTCTTTCAAAGGGCCAAAAGCCCACCCCTTTCTAGGAGCCAAAAGTCAACCCCTTTGATTTCAAAATTTTTGTTTCCTATTTTAATTTTTCAGCTTTTTCTTTTTTTCAATTTTCATTTTTTTTACCTTTTTCGTTTTTTATTTTTATTTTTTTTCCATTTATTTATCATTTTTATTTATTCTTAAATTTCCCTTTTATTTTTATTATTTTTTTTATTTTTTATTTTTTTCTTTCTGTTTTCTGTATTTTCTGCTTTTCATCTTTTCAAAAATTTTAATTAACTTAACTTTTGGTTAATTTTAATGATTGAGGGTCTCAGACATAATTGAGTGTTTACAATCACGATAGAATAAATGAACTCGACATAAACTATGGTTATGACTTGTTAAAAAGTATCAAAAAGAGGAATATTTATTGCAACTTGCTGAAAGAATAATTATAAAAGATAGTTTTTTTTACAACAACCAAATAAATCAATTTATAATTGATGAAAACTCTAAAAAAAATATTATTATTATTCATAAAATTATGTTTACATTCAATCTTTAAATTCTATTATATCCAAAACTTAATTGGATTTATTATATATAAAATTCAATTAAATATAATGAAGGATTTAAATTTTAACAAAGACATACCAAATTTATCTTTAAATTAAAATACTACTAAAAATAATTTTTTTTAATTATTATTAAATCTTAAACTAATATTAATTTAGGTGAAAATTAATAAAAATTTTATTAATTAAACTCCTTAACAATATAAATATAAAATTAATTTATATTAAATTTAAATCAATGTAATTTTTTTAAAATTGTTTTAATAAAATTTTAAATTATTTATTTGATATGCTTAATCTTTTAAAATGGCCACTCTTTTTTAATATTGTATTCACATTCACATCAATTTTGAGGTGGAATAAAATCATAAGATACTATTATTCTCACGTTAGTTATTATGAAAAAAATTATCAAAAAAGTTTTGTGATAAATACAAAATCAGAGCAATTACAGAAGTATTTTCACCACAACAATAAAAAATAGGCTTCTTGGAATTATACAAGAATGAAACATTAGCTTCTCTAATTTTCATAAAGTAACTACGAAAGATTCTTTCATATTATATTCAAACAAGTAGTTCTTACACATTAAACATTTTTTTAAAAAAATACCTCTATGATATAAATATGGTATCTCAATCTTAAAAATGAAGTTGTTCCTTTTCATATCCTTAGTATGTTTAGATTAATTGAAAAATTATATTACTTTAATAATTAATCAAATCTATAAATAATTTTAAAATTTTTATTTAAATTGCATAGAAAAATAAATTTTTATGATAAAAAATATAACAATTATTTATAGTAGTTAGTTTTATATTTAAAATTATTAATTATTAAAGATAAATAAAAAATTAACTAAAAAATAAACTGATAATTTTAAATTATAAATATTAAAAATTTACTTATCTTAAATAAACTTTTTAAAAAAGATAATAAAAAATTATAAGTTAACTTTTTAATAGTTATCAAATAAGATTCAATAATAATTTTTACATCTTTTCTTCAAATAACCATAAAAATAATCATTTTTCTAAATACATTTTTTCCTCCTTCCAGACAAGAATTTTTCATTATTTTTTTAAAATTTAAAAATTATTAATTGCTTAAATTGTTTATTAAATTTTAGTCTTCAAAATTAAGTTTTTAATTTTTTATTTTAAAAAATAGAAATTATTTATATTTTCCCTCCAAAGTTACTTTTGTATGATTTTGTTTTTATTTTTATCATTATTATATGGAATATATAGTTATTTAAATTTATAAAAATTTGATCATATTAATTTTTAAAGATAAAAAATATTAATTTGATTCAGATAAATAATTGATTATTTTAATTGTTTAAAAATGAAAAATATTTTAAATATCTACACATTCATTTTTATTTTTTAAATTAATGATATTTTTATTTATTTTTAAATGTAATCGGATCAAAATTTAAGAGGCTTTCAAAATAATACAAGGTTAAATTCAGGATAATAATAAACATCATCTTAAAATAATACTTGAACAAAGAATTTTGAAAATTAGCACGGTTCCAAATAAGTCCAAAAGAGAAGCATATTTCAAACTCAAGATTAAATTTATATACTTGCAAGTCATCCTCAATGATTAATCATTTGATACATATTTATTTGAGAGAATTATATCGATATCTCCTAAAATTTACTGAAGCAGTATTTGATTTTTTTTTCTTTTTTATTTTATATAAAAATATTAATTTATATAAAAAATTAAGATTGTATATCCTTCTCAATTAAAAAACTTTACACAAATTTTTTTAATTTTTTTATAATTTATATATATAAAGAATATATGAAAAGAAATGTAAAAACTAAAGGTATCACTATATATTTTTTTTATAATGTTAAGGTAATTATTTCTATTTATTTTGATTTTTTTAAGATGATCAAGTTAATGTTCATTTAAGATATATTTACATTTAAATAATTCTTTTAATTTTAAAAAATTAATTAAAATAATTTATTGAAATTGAAAAAAAATTATTTGTAGTTCAATTTCCATTTTTTTTTTGAAAAAACAAAATTTGTTATAAACTATTATAATCAGTTTCACTTGATATCCTTTTAAATTAATAATAAGCTCAATCCAATTAATTTGTATTGACAAAGTATTCGATTTATGAAATACTTATTATTTTTAGTTTTAAAATAAATTTATTTTACTAAAAAAACATAAATTGTTGACAATATTCCATAAATATTATATATGTAAAATCGCTTTGATCTTTTCCAACATTCATAATAGAAAATAATAAATAATATGTATTTGAATTAAAATTAAATTATAAAAAATTAACTATTAAGATACTTACTAATTGAGAATAAGTTTGCTATAATAAGATTAAGAGGTTATTACTCTTTTAAGGAGATATTCTCTTGGTATTACTCACCTGATTTGTATTTCTTTATTTTACCTTTTTGGTAAGTGAAAAGTATTAATACTTAATAATATGTAACATCCTTAATTAAGAACTTTATCAAATTTATGCTTGAGTACTCGTCAACGAAAGACTCATATTTTGGACTTAGTTTTGCCTAAAATTAGTAGGATTAATCCTATTATTTTTGTGCAGTATTACACTCAACATGATAACCATACAAAAAAAGCTTTTGTGTAAATAAACTTTTGTATTCTTTAATAACATAAAAAGTTAGAATATAGATGCAACAAAATAAATAGGTTACATGGCAAGTGTTCCTATTTCTCATTGCAGTACAAGACAAAAACACATATCAAAGCCATCAGGGAGTATGATGGAAAGACAAACCTAAGTATAAGCTATATATCATTATCATTTACAAAATGATGACATTATCTAATCACTTCTCTCCAACTAAGAAGAATCCACGTTGACAGAATATAGATCTGATTCAGTCGTATATGCTGAAGTTTCACCTATTGAAATGCTCTCTTCTCGAGACTTATAGGTATTATTTTTTTCTCTCACCTGATAACACTGTTGGATCAACTCCAACCTTTTTCCATCCAATACTTGGCTTGTGTTTAACACCACCTCTTGAACCACAACTTTGCCTTCAAGCATTGTTACAACTGAAGCCATGGTGGGTCTATGCATTGGAGAAACTTGTGTACATAGAAGGGCCACATTGATCATGACCATTACTTCTTCCTTATTGAAGTCTTCACCCAACCTCTCATCAACTAGGTCCATTATATTACCTTTTTCTTTCAAGTGTTGCACCTGGGAAAACACAATACAAACAGTGACTTAATTCTGACATAAATCCATTATTGAAACTATTGAACAAATTAATGTGCAATAGATATCCATAAAGTATATACAAGAAATACAGATTGGTAGGACAAGAAGCAATTTGAAAATGAAGGCTTTGCAAAGAAAGCCATTGGTCATGTTTGCATGGCCAGGTTATGGACACTAAGATTTTAAAAACTAGCAATTAATGGCCTTTAATTGGGATACCTTTTCGTTGAAAAAAAAAATACAGCAGATCTAGGAAAACATAGTAAGTGTAAATTGTTTTGTTCTTCAAACGTGGTACCAGATCAAAATTAATAAGGATTTTAATGGAGCATTTACACAACAAAAACAATCTTCTCATATATTGTAATGGACAATTGTATTGGAATGAAAGAAGGACATCATGACCGCAAAAGTTTACCCAATCAACAAGAGAGAAGCACTCTTCCTTTGGCCAGTTCATGGAGCTGCTCTTTCCACTAACAATTTCCAAGGTAACAATTCCAAAACTATAAACATCTGCTTTATCAGTTAAATAACCATGCATTGCATATTCAGGGGCCATATATCCACTGCAATATTTAAAATTCATACATTAATAGTCGAGAATACAATTTTTAAAGTCAAAATAAGTGAAGTAAACTAAATTGATGAGGTATCTCAGCATGTGGTCTTTGTTTTATAATTCTATGTTTTGCTTCATAATGAATATTACTCAACATATTTCATAAAAACATAAAGTTATATGACTCACTAGGTGCCAGCTATTCTAGTAGTCATATGGGTATAGCCCTCATCATCAAGCTTGGCCAAACCAAAATCAGATATCTTTGGATTGAGATCTTTGTCCAGTAACACATTAGTGGCCTTGATGTCTCTATGAACTATCTTTAGCCTTGACTCTCCATGGAGGTAAGCCAAACCTCTAGCAATACCAACACAAATCCTCTGCCTTGTTGACCAATCCAACTTCAATTGACATTTTTCTCTTGCTTCATTTGCATTTGTCATTATAATTAGACAGCATAAAGATATGGTAGTGTATATATACTCTATATATAAGGTTGTAAATTATTAATGAAAGAACTACTAAACTTGAATAGGAAGAAAAGAAATTACCAAACAAAGCACGAGCAAGACTGTTGTTTTCCATGTATTCATATATCAACAACAATTGATCTCCTTCCATACAACAACCATAGAGTTTAACTAGACAAGGATGTTGCAAAGCAGAAATCATGCCTATCTCATTGATGAACTCACGATTTCCTTGCTTTGATTTAGAAGAAAGTTGTTTAACTGCAATGATTGTGCCATCTGAAAGAACACCCTGCATTTTTGGGATTGGTAAAAGTTATTTTTTTCTCTAAGGAGTTGTTAAGAAGTAGCAAGAATAATAGATCTTTCAAAGATATTCAAATAAAACTATTGATTGTTTAGATACCTTGTAAACAGGACCAAACCCTCCTTCTCCAATTTTATATGCAATATCAAAGTTGTGAGTTGCTGCTCTGATTTGTCGTAAGCTAAATAAACCCGTTTGCAGATCTACACCCCAGAGCTCTATTGTTTAAGCCAAAAAAAGAAGTATCAAAGATATCTTTTTAAAAACTTTCCACAATGTTATATTTGGAAATAAAAGAAATTCTAGACACAAAGGCATCATTGAATAGACAATCTATACGCTTTTTATAATAGTTCCGAATGTACAAGTTATGTAAACAAATGCACATATGGGCCAAGGTTATAAAATTTATGTGACAACTTAATTAAACTTTCCAGTTGACAGGGTACTGCCAAAAGATTAACTGGAGTTTAAAACTAAAGCATTGGATTTAAGATCTTGTTAATCTTTAGTGTCATTCAAGAATCATATACCTTGGGTTTAAAGTAAACCCATTTTAGCCCTTTAAAGATGTAACATCAATAATAAATACATCAAAATGTATTGGTAAATGGCTAGCAAAAGAGAATAGTATCTTTACTATCATAAATCTTGTTTATAGTTATAAATGACTGCAATTTTTACTGAGAATTATTATCTAGTTGTTATGTATTGATTTTCTGGTCATTGTGTATTTATCTTTCTGGTCGTATTAGTCTACTGCAGGTGCACCTTAGCACTACATATACTGCAGACTTCTAACCATTAAATGTACTATTTTGCTCTTGTATTCTTCTACTCTTCCTTCCTCAATGTTCTTTGGGCACTCTTATGTGAGACTCCAACTCCAACATGTAAAGAGTTCTGAATGTACACTCCTTTATGTCGCGCTGTGTTAATCTCAAAGAGCAAAGTTGTAATCAGGTTGCACCAAAGGTTTACCAGAATTTTAGTTTCAAGATGAGAGTTCTTCCATGGTGCAACATCTTCATTTTCCAACAAAATGGTCCTTTTAAAATCATCCTTATCCATAAAATTATCCTCTCACAGGACCAATTTGACATCTAAATATGATATTTTGATGCCAATAATCAACATTAGAACGTTATTTTAATGTATATATTACTGAATAACTAAACAAATGACTTTTATATCTTTAAAGCAAGTTTATATACTTTACTGGATGACTAAACAAATGACTGGACCAATTTTCCTAAGTGTTTGATCCTAAAACATTGGTGATCATATAGTTATAATAGCTTTTCAGTGGTTACCTTTCTCCAGTGAATCTTTCCTTCCAAGACATCCTCTCCACAAAGCTATACCAGATACCATGATGATAACAAATGCTCCAGCAACTATAATAGCAGCTATAGACCCCGCAGATATGCTACTTCCCTTTTTCACTGGAGGTGTAAAGTCTGCTTAATCATGGCATAAGAGATTTGGATAAACATATATACATATAAAGTTAGATGATAAGGGAGATGACAGAAGAAAAAGAACTAAATGGAAGTAGAACTAACCAGATTCAATTGAAATAGCTGATATAAGAGGACCATATACTGATCCAAATGGGATAGCAGTTGTTCCTTTTCCAGCCCAATGCAAGCGGATTTCCAAGGTACCATTATTTACAATAGCAGGAAACTTTTTTATAACTACCTTACCAACTCCTCCTGCTTCTTTTACAATGTTGAAATTCTTTAACACCAATTTAGTCTGCAATACTTCAATCCAAACACAAATGGATCATGAGGATCAAGAAGCATTTGTTTAATATTAAAATATGTTGTTGACAAAGATGAGATGATGAAACCATGCACCTGAATATAGATGTCAAACATACGCCTTCCCAGGCTGCTATATGTTTGATCATCTGTGAACATTATCTCAGCAAAATGCAGATTCACTGTATAGTTTCCATTTCCAAGGCAATATCCGTAGTATGTGAGACTAAGGGGAGAAACGCGCGCATTCATATACAATTCAGCATTGTCCATATCAAGCTTAGTTGTATTAGACCAGGTAAAGTAGTCTGCACGACCGCTATCAAAGAAATGGCCAGTATTGCTAACTACCCAATTTGAGGTAGACCGGCTAAATCTTGCTTGTCCTAATTCTTGTGAATCATCATCATATGTTATGCTTCCATTAGAAATAAGCTTTCCACCACAATTTATATGGAGAGAGTACAAAGCTGCGATGAACACAAAACAATGAAAAGTCAATAGATGGAATCAAGCACAATAAGATCACATCAGAAAATATATTTGTGCAAATATTACTTTTTCACACTCCTTAAACCCTCCATTTTCTTTTCATTTCATTTTGATGATCATGAAACTAAGGAGTCTCCTTGAATTATACTATCCTGAGCATAGGGAGTTGTTCATTTCTTCTTGTTAATTTTCAGTATGGTTTAACTAGATGATTAGCACTGGCTTCATTGGTTATATGTGTTTCACCATTCACAAAAATAGCAAATGGAGTTATAAGTTCAACACTCTTTCAGAAGAATAGTAAGTGTCACATGCACCAAGTGATATGAAATACATACTCTCTCAAGCAAATTTTGGTTTAGATTTTTAACTGCATAAATATTTCATGGTAACAATGGGTGAAAACCCAGCACCTCAGAACAACAAAACTTATATAAAATGTGCATGTCACTTATGATCAAAATACAAATCTTTATTATCTTTAAGTGGCTTTGCCATATTCCTGTAAAAATAAAAATGCAAATCTAATTTTTTGACAATAATTGACAAGTCCTTCCAAAGAAGGGGGAATTTAGACAAAAGGACCATTTCAAGCATTACCAGTGAAGTTGTTCAAATAACTATTTTATGCTAACATTGGATGGTCAGCTATATAATAAATATGAAATTTAATTTCTTCAATTTCCTATCAAAAAGCTCTTGATATACAAGTTTGAAGTATTGAAATCTTTTGGACCTTTTCACCTTCTACCTTTGCAAAAATAACTAAACAAACATGAACATGTTCAAATTCTAAAGCACTACAATTGCTTGTGAGAAATCCATAACAAATCAACTTACTTTTAGGACAATTAATGTTCCCCAAACATGGAACCATTTCCCTGAGAAAGTGATGAAGTTGACACAAGTTAGAAAATTCCACTATAGTGCAATATAAGCTATATAAATAGATAAAATTAATTTAGCATAAGTTGTATAAAACTTACAAGTTATTTCCTTTCAAAGATGATGCAAACAAGTTCCTAAGAACATAGAAAATACCTTAGACTCAGATAGCTTCTCAAAATTACCAAAAAGAACAAAATACAAGGGTATCCAAACGCAAGGATACTTACACACTTCCTTGTTGACATGTCAACTGCTCAGGATTTTCGATGCTTAAATTATTGTACGAGAGATCTCTGTGCCAATTTATCAATATGGTTTACAATCAAAGATGGAACAAACAATTATTTGTAACATGTTAGTATGGAAAAATTATAAGAATAACAGTGTAATAATTTAAAATAATAAAGATATAATTTAATTTAAGTAGCATTTGAAGGATTACTCACGTGTAGTCTGGTATAGCTATCCAATCGGGCAGTGGTCCAGTGAACAGGTTTCCAGTTAAGTATCTAAGCAACAATAATAAAATCAAGTGAATGTAAAGAAATCATCAATTATTGATTAACCATCAAAATGATAAATACTAGGAACTTAATTCTTATTCCAAAATAATTTGGATGTTCCCAAGTTCAAGGTTCCTTTTATTAACTTCATCCGGTTATCCATATATATCAGTATTTATTTTGATCTATATCTATTCATAGATAAATGACATCTAAAAGCATTAAGCTCCAATTTTCTCTTCTCTCTCATCTTATCATATAGATTTTCCTATTTTTAATCATTTTAAATCTGTTTTCTCAATACGAGAAAAAGAGATGATTCTTTCCTATTTCTTTTAAGGTGTGTTTGGTAGACTTTGAGGATAAAATAAATGAAACAATACGTAATAAATACTTACTTCATAGCACAAACTTTCATTTTATATGTTGTTTGATGATCATTGTAGCCATTTGTATATTATTTATTAAAGTACCTTTTATATCATATAATTTTATTTCACATTCAAAAATATTTAAATATTATAACATTGTATATAATTAATATAATTTTATAATATATATTATCACAATCTAAATTGTGTTGAGATAATAAATTGTAAAAAATTAAGTATTTAAAAGATAGAAAAGTAGAGTTATCATCCAAGTTTATTATTGAAGGAAAACGTTAGAAAAAATGTTAAAGGAAAAAATTTAAATTCGAAAGTCAGTTATAATTATAAACAGGAAAGATTTTTAAGAATAATGAAAAAAAATTAAATTTAAAGATGATATCCTAAATTCTAAATTTAAATTTAAAAAATAAAAAAATTGCAACATTAATTTAAATATAGTGATAATTTTGATTATCCTTCTTATTTTTATTGTTCTTATCACAAACAAAAAATCTAAGAAATAATACAAGCACAGCCAATTCCATGTTTTCAGAACTAAATTTATATTGTAGTCAATTTTATTTCAAACAATAAGACTAGGCCAACATGTAAGAGAAACGTCCTCAATTAATTTGATTTGAATTTGGGGTCAAAGATTAGTTAAGAAAGAGGGGCAATTTATTAAATGATCTCTGAATTTTTTTTGGATTAACCCAAATTAGTTTTCCAAAATTCAGTTAGCAAAAGTTTTGGCATACTTATCACTAGACTTATTATCTTTTAAGCATAGAATGATGGATGTGTGAAGCACAAATAAGAAAGTTATGGGACATAGAATACGACACTTATATATCATCCAAATGCATGAAGGAACCTGAAATTGGCGGATTGCATCAATTTTATTTTCCAGCAAAATAGGCTCAATTTTTTCTGAATTCAAGAGCATCCAAGAGTAATATGAAGCCATCATTCTATATGGGAGTGAGAGAGAATTTTCATTATCAACGTTCAAAGGAACACTGTGCTGGAGAAGCTAAAAAACATTGGTTTTCAGAACCAATGAATGGAGTAGAGTGTGGAAATGTCTAGCTGTGAGCAATTCAAGCAATCTCGAATTGAATACGATCTATTACTAATATTTTTTTTATAATTTTTATAAAAAATAATTAAAAGAACTAATTTTATTGTTAATATTTTTATTTTTTAATTTTGAAAAGTATATAAAATAACTACAAATAGTTATATTATTTAGCTTCATATTTATTAAATTTTTTATTTTGATGCACTTTTAAAATTAAAAAGAAATATGGAGGAAATTGAATATTCCAATATATAATAATATAATTATAATATTATAAACTAAATATAATATATATATTTATTAATTATTATCTTATATAGTATATTTATATTGATATATTAAATATTAAATATTTAATAGTATATATATATATATATATATATATATATATATATATAAAGAGAGAAATGTTTATGTTAATAAAAGACAAAGTAATAGATGCAAGAGAGAATAGTTATAAATTAAAAACCTAAATATTTTTATTTTTTAAATTTTATTCTTTGAAAATAGAAATTGTTATTAATTTTGGGGAGGGGATAAGATATTAAATTTGTATTGTCCTATATCTTGAACTTTATTCTGTCTGATAACAATTTTTTTAAAACATGAATCTACAAGATTTTTACGGTCCTATCCTTCTATTTTAAATAAATCAAACTCACTCATAAGTATTTATCTATTGAACTTTAAAGAAAAATAATTCATGGATATACATAGGTTTGAAATGAAAATATAATTTGTAAAAAAATATAATCACTATTTTGTAAGTGTACCTAAAAATCAATCATTAAAAATTTATAAAATTCTTTCCATTTTGTTAAAAACAAGTCAACCCTGTCATGATTAACTAAGATAAGATTAGGTTTTGCAAGTATCTAAAAACATTCAATTGGTTAAATATTTACTTAGTCATTCCATTTGTACCAAAAATTAGAACTTGATTTGTACAAGTAAAAAATTTTTAAAAAAATTACAGACTGATTCATATTTTACAGTATTAAAATTCCATATTTATTTGATTTACCAAGATTATTATTAGTCTTCAGGGGAAGTAACTACATTGTAAATTTTCACATAATCAAAACCAACAATTAAAGTTAATTAATATAACCCAACTATCTAATATGATCCTGTAAGCCATAAATTAAATTCCAAATTAAAGAATATTGCTTACAGCAAGTTTATATCTTGTAAGCCACCCAATGTTGTCGGAATAACTCCACTTAATTTGTTAAAACTAAGGTCTCTGAAAAAAAATTATATCCAAAACAAATATTATATAAAAAGAAAAAAATAATATTAAAAAATAACATGAAAATATTTATAGTCATTCGAATGCAATGAAGAGAAAAAGCATGTTGATGCTCTTTCAACAAGTAGACAAATCCAAAGTGCAACAATTATAACTGGTTCTAAAAATATACAAAAAAAATTTTAAAAAAAAAATTCTAGACATACCACCATTGCACTAACTTCGCAGAATTAAAAAGAAATAAAATATATCTTACAAAGATCTTAGACTGGTCACATTTCCAAGATATTTAGGAACTGTTCCTATAAGATTGCAACTCCTCATTATTCTGAAAAACAATTAGATAAGATGTTATGTGAGGTAAAAGAGATATTATCTTACACTCTTTCCTATTTTTTTATTACTATTAGTATTTATTTATTAATGCACTAATCCACAATAAAAGTAAGAAACTGTAATAACAGTAGTCCAAGCATTTAACTTACAGTGTTCCCAAATTTGTCAAGTTTTCAAGTTGAGGAAATGGAGAATCTGATCCTTTTAAATCAGTAATTCTTCTGCATAACATATTTTAAGCATAGTGAAATTCAGTAAGAGAGAAAATTAAGTTTTTGAAACCTTGGTTGGAATCAATACACCATACTTACAAGTCTGTGAGATTTTTCAAAAATGAAATTGCCGAAGGAATTGGACCACTGAAACCACTTCCTTGCATCACCCTATCACAATTAAAATTGATAAACAAACAATGTGTACTTCAACCAGATACATTAGAAGATTTAAATTTATTAATAAGAAAAAAAGATACATACAAAATTTCAAGATTTCTCCAACTTCGAATTAAATCTGGTATAGGTCCAGAGAATTGATTGTCGCCAAGTCGACTACATTAAAGTATACTATATTTTTATATGAAACAATAATACAGTGAATGTAATTGATTCTAACAAAACTAAGACACTTACATGTGTTTCAATGCAATAAGCTTAGCAAATGTTGCTGGTAAATTTCCAGTAAAATAGTTGGAGGTAAGAAGCCTATAACATCATTAAAATTTAGAATATAACTCAGAGTTAGGATTCTCCAAGAATAGGATGCATTTTAATAAGTCTGAAATGAATAAAATCATAAAAATTAACACTTAATTTTTTATAAGATAGAACAACCTATAACAATCTATGAACTTGGAAATAATTTTCCACCAATGATTATTTAAGCACTTTAAAGGAAATAAATTAAAGGCATAATATGTGAAGAAAAGTTTTATCAATGAACTCTAAGGATTTAAAATCAAACATATAAAACAGAATACAATTATTAATTCCAATTCACAAAATGGGCTTACAATCTTTCAAGCTGAAGGAGATTTCCAAGTTCGGGAGGAAGCTCTTCAGATAATTGATTAAACTCCAAAACCCTATGCATTTCATGTTTAAAACTTAGAACATTTTTAGAAATTTTCATAAAATTGAATGGGAACATAAACTTACAAACTCTTTAGAGTGGTGATGTTTCCCAATTCTTTTGGGATTGAACCTGTTAATCGGTTTCCAAGAAGAGAACTGCCATAATTAAAAACAAGCATTACTAGGTTCATGAAGTTAGTAAAAGATTATAGTTGAAAGAATAAAGATAAAATATATTTTTAATATTTTTTAATATGGTTAATTTTAATTTTTATTATTTTGGATTCCATAAATTTTAAAAAAAAATAAACAATTTTTGTTACCATTTATTATTACTGTTATGACATACTCCATGTCTATTATTATAGAATAGTTGCTCTTCTAACATGATTAGATATATATCATATTATTGTAAAGTGATAATATGAACCATTTAACAATTTCAAAATTTATAAAAATAAAATCAATCAAAAAAATTTTAAAGACTAAAATTAAATTAATTACATGAATTAAAAATTATTTTAGTTTTGAAAAAATATATCTAAAATTGATAAAAAAAAGAAATCAGGTCCATTGGTTAGATTTATATGCTACTGGCATTGATCAGCTCGAAAAAAGAAGGATGAGAAAATACATGTTGACGAGTTTCATGGAACCCCATTGTGGAGGGATTGTACCATTAAGATAGTTACGAGTGAGATCACTGTAAAACACCAAAGTGAAAGAATTAAACAAGTATAATGATAAATACAGACAAATTTAGTTCATCAAGTAACATACATTTGTTGGAGGTAAGGCAATCTCACTAATTCACTTGGAAGTGTGCCCGAAAGATTTTGTGACTTGAGGACACTGCAAGATAATTATTGATCCAAATAAAAAAATCTTTATTATAAAATTGTGTAAAGATTTTAAAGTACATGCTTGAATTTTAAAATTAGTGGATTGATCTAGCAGAAAATTTTCACACTTTCAATTTTGGATAATTTTATTGCATGTATTTCATTTAATATCCAGTTTTTAATATAACCTGTAAATTGCAAAAAAAAAAAACAACAGTTGTATTTTTTTTAAGAAAAAAGAGATAATTGATAAAATTAAAAGAAAGAAAATAAGAAGAGATGGTAAAATGGATTCAATATGATAAATTTCTTAAGGTTATAAACTTTGAGCATAAAAATTTTACAATAGCTTAGCAAGAGTACTAAAATATACAGTGTAAAACCTTTATTGTAGTATTCAAAAGTCTTCGGATGGGTGGACATTGAATGTAAAGCAAGTTGGCAAAATATAAAATAAACTCAAGCAATTTGATTGTGTGACTCCTCTATGAAATATAATATTATATATATTTTAGCATGTACCTTTTCTTTACCGTAAAATCACCACAATAATTTATTTAAGATTTTGTATTTTGACTAATTCTTTTTATTGTAAAAGATATACAGTTAAGTTTGACGAGGTAAAATTGTTGAATTATGTATTATCATAATATTAAAATGATATCGATGGATTATTTTAAATATTATATTGTTAATAATTTTATATAAATTATAAATTTTTTATTTAATTTTTAAATCATAATGATATCTTATCTTGATTATTTATGCTAAATTTTATTAAAATTAAACAATTATAGAACTATGATTACATAATTTTTATGTTTATATATTTTGAAAATATATTATAATTTTAATATTTATAAATAAATCCTTAAATACTTTTAAATTAATCTATATAAAATTATTAAACGATGCAAAAGGTATAGTTTAATCATTGAATTATTTTTATGATAAAATATCTGATAAATGATATAATATTATAACATTTTTACATTACAACAAATAAAAATTTAAACTTACATGATAGTTATAATAAATTAGTTTTATTATATCATCATTAATGTTTATATTTTTTACAACTAATTTTATAAAAAAATAATAAAATATGAATATATATGTAATGAAATGGAGATTTACTCTTAAAGTAAAAGGTAAACTTTAAAAGAATGGGATGAATGAAGTTATAACTATTCATAAATAATATTAAAAATGATGTTTTTTAACAACTCTATCATTTATTATATATGTAAAATTTATTATAATCTTAATTATTAATTTTTTAAAACTATAATTTCAAAATTTCCCTTTTAATCTTATATTAAAAATTAATATATATCACTTAAACTAACTTTTATTTATAAAATATATACTTGCTATGTTAATTTGTAAAAAAATATAATTTATGATAATTTTGGTAAATTATTCACGTTATTGTTTTATGAAAATATTATTCATATAAAATTCATATTTTGATTTAGGTTGTATTTTATCTTATTTTAAAAAATTGGTTAATCAAAATTTTAGTAAAATTCTTAAAAATAAAAGTGTTTTTTATTAAAAAAAATTATGAAAGTTAGAAAAAATTTACTTTTAAGAAGAAAACTTTGCCAGGTACCTAAATCAGAAATGTTGATTTTTTATTTATTTATCTTATCTAGTACTAAAACCAAACCGTGATCAAAGAAAAAAAATCAAATCGAAGCTTATAAGAGAATTCTCCTAAATTATTAGAATTGGTTTATTGATCTAAAATTAAAATATTTTACATGATATTTATGAAAATAAAATAAAATAAAACTACTTATGTTGGTGGATGAAATTTAAAAATAGAAAGCTTATAATAAACATACTAAAATATGAGACTTACATGCTAACAATATGACATACAGTGGCATTAACAAAAGAGCAATGGCAGGTGACACCATTTTCAAATCCTCTTACTTGAAGAGATGAATTCCAATTACCTTCTCCACTGCATGGATCTACACTAAAATCCCAATCCTTCTTTCCAAGTGTCTTAGCTATCTCTTTCATAACTTGCACTATATTTTAAAAATCAACATTAAAAAATTAATGTTATATTTATAATTTTTCTATTTACAATTTTAAATTAAAGCATAATAATTAATATTATATTTATATTTATATATATTAATATTAATAAGGTAAAAGATGAGAATATGTGAGTATAAAATAAATAGTTAAAATTAACTTTAAAACAAAAAAAAATTAATTATTTATATATGATTATAGATATGAAATATACCTTCATCTTCTACTAAAGTAGCTTCACTGATAAAAGAGGAGATGAAACAGAAGATAAGAATCCAAAGATAAAGAAGTAGAGGAACAATCATAATCTTCTTGTTCATGATGATGGCTGGAAGAAGCTTTAAATCGGAAAGCAACCGGTGATAGAAGTTTGAATGTGACAGACTAATTGAGAAATGAAGTTATCGGATGTAGAAACTTTCTAAATGTATATGTGAAAAGAAAGGCTCACAACAGAAAGAGAGTAAAAAAGAGACCATCATCTTTATGATTGAAAGGACAAAGATGGAGTGAATTATGTATAAGAATAAATATTGTTGTAATATTAAGGAAGAGAGATAAAAAAAATGTAATATATTAAAATATATGACTTACTAAAGTCAAAATATTATTAGAATTAATGATAATTAGAATCTTAAATATAAAACGAGAAATTTTTAAGTAAAACTGGTCAACCATATGAATTATTTCACTAAATTTTAATAATTTAATTTTTAATTAATTAAATTTGAAAAATAAAATAAAATCATATTTCCTAAAAATTAATTTATTTACTCTATATTTAATTAATTAAAAAATTGAATTATCAATACTTAATTAAATAATCTATAATTCTACGTCAGGTTTATTTAAGAATTTCTCTTATAAAATATGAAAGATTGTCAAGCTTATACTTTATAGATTGAAGAAAACACATGGGGTACAGAAGTTTCTTGAAATTGAAGCTACCTGAGTTAAATATGCAAATGACGATAAAGTATGAAGGAGATTACGCGTTGTAAACCTGGGTATATGTGTTAAGTTTTATTTTTTTAGTAATTTTGTCTAATTTTATTTTTCAAGTTGCCGATTAGGTTCTAATTATTTTATCTTAATAAAGATCAGTTGACTTTGTTAGATTGTTGAATTTGATTTACATTTTAAAGTAGTAATCCTTACTTTTTAATTATAATTTTTAAATTATTTTATTATATCATTACATTATATTTAATAATTATATATAAATATTATTATTATTATTATCATCTCAGCAGCCATTATTATATATAAAATGTATAAAATTTTAGAATAATTTATTTTTTAAGTAATGAAATCATTTAGGGTAGCATCATATGAGATTAACCATGAAATTATTTAAAATACTTGAATTTTAAAATTTCGTTAAGTAACGCGAACAATAGATTTTATTACCTGGCAAATTTAATCTATCAAAATGGTTTTTCTTTGTCTAAGATAAATTTCATGGCAATAGTTATAAAACTATTTTAAATCTTTTGAAAAGCAGTTTTCTTTCATAGATTATGATAAACAAATAGGCAACAAGAATCTTTTGTCAAAATTTAATAGATCGACAATGGTTTTTATCCACAGTGTTTATTGATCAATAATTGTTACCTGTAATTTTAAATCATTTTTCATGTTATGGGAATAAGTTTACCAAGTATTGATAAGGACTATATCCATATTTTAAAAAATATTATTCATATTATTTTTAAACACAATTTGACTTCATGCCGATGGATTGGAGCATTCGGATTAGCCACGCCTTTAGGAATTCAATGGGCTTTTTTGCAGAGACCTCAGTTAACAAATTAAGAGTGGAAATTCCCGCATGCACCTTTGAAAGGCTAAAGAAAGCTGAGACAATGTAAGAATGGTTCAGTATTTATTTGGTAGGTTGGTAAAGTTACCAAAGCGTTCATTAGATTCAACTAGCTATGTGGATGGAGTATGATGTTTGGATTAACCTATGTGTGTGTGTGTGTTTTATTTAGGATTGTTTACATTTTTAGTTCTATTAATTTCACATTTATTTAATTTTGATTCTATTTTTCTTAATCGAACGATGTTGATCCCTAAACTTCTTTAAATGTTATAATCAAGTTCCTGTATTATATCTTTTCAATTTAAAATGAAATTTGTTGATGCTAATCTCTTAACAAACTTAGGTAGCATGCACATCTATTAATCCATCTTTATTTATTTATTTTAAAAACATACATTAATTTTTAAAAAGAAAAGTAAATGACATGTCAACATTATACAATTACATATTTTGTAAGTTAAAATTATATATCATCATACAATCTCAACATTGTTGTCATCAAATTTTATTAAAAATTGAATTAAAACTTAATCGACGGACTTGATTGTAATATTTTAAAAAATTAGGAAATCAAAATCGTTTAACTAGAAGCATAGACAGAAAAAAAAAATAGAAGAATTGAAAATGTAGTTAAGGTTTATATTTATAACATTATGATTGATATATGATTTATGCACTTGTGAATACTGTGTTCAGAACAGAAATTAGATTGATTTTTATTATTATATAATGTTATATATTCCCATCTATTTAAATAATGTACATCCACTATTTTCGCTGGTAAATTATCATGTGATTGGATCTTGTCGTTGACTAATCAATTAGTCTATTTTGATGTTGTCATAGGTATTTAACTGGAAACTTTCTCACCGGATCAGTGAATTCATTCAGATAGAAATTATCTTTTATATCCGCTACTACAATTTTAAGGCACAGTTTAAAAGATAAATAACGGTAATTTTAATTTTTAATTTTTTATAAACACTTTTAAAAGATCGTCTTAAAAAATAAATAATAATTTTTTTAATTTTTTTTATAAATCTATATTCATTAATAATTATTTATCAAAAAATATTTTAGTAATAATTTAAACAATACAACTGATAGAATAAAATATAAATTTTTTAGTTTAATATATTTTTATTAATTTATATAAATGGTAAAAAATAACCATTATAAAAAATTAATTTTTTTAATGCACCTTGCTGTCAGTTTTATAATAAATTATGAAAACGTCCTTAAACAAACCAGTTCAAATATTCTTGGTGGAAAAAAACATTAATTTTTATAAGGCCATTATCAAAGCATATGTGATAAAAATGATATTAATTTAGTTAGAATTACAATTGACTTTTGTTGCAAGTTGGATAATCGGAGTGTAATTATTAATGGCGAGGAAAGATTAAAAAAAATTATCCTGTTCCAAATGATGGTAAGTTTTCAATTTTTTATTTTTAAATTAATTTTAAAATAAAATCTGTTTTATAAAAATAATTTTAAATTAGTTTTTAATATATTTTAAAAATATATTTAATTTAAAATCTTAAAATAATAAAAAAATTATTATTATTTTTAATTTTAAAATATTTTCATTTTCAACCATTATAGTCATAACTGTTACATTAAATTATGAATTAATCATATTTAAAGACACAAATCACATTATTAAAAATAAAATGATAAAAAATTATACGTTCCTGTTGGTTAACTAAAATTCATTGGTTAACTAATATGTAATATATAAGTATTATTAATTAATTATGTGAAATCATAAACTAAATTATTTAAATTTATATAAATTTTTCGCAATTGTTTTATACAATAGGAAAATCCAACCATACAAAAGAACAACAGTTATGCGGTGTATATAACTCTGGTATATACATAAATTTAAAGAGAGTGTCATATACTAAAATGTAATAAATAATACATAAAATATGCATAAATATTTTCAAATTCAAAATCCAAGTACAATATAAAATTTAGGTATTTATTTTATTAGATTACTATAAGATTTGGACCTCCTAAGTAGGATCATGGGCTTGCACACCCGAGGTTTGCAAGTAAGCAATGCGGCTAGTATAAAATAGTGTCTATGCTCCATAAAACGGGTTATTAGATTCATTTAATTCTTCTAATGGCAACCAAATTTAATGAAATTTTACACAAATAATTTAGAGAACAAAGGTCCTTAATCAATTTTAAAATTAATTAATTCGTTTATAAGATGATCAAATTTTTTTTAAAACAATTTAAAAAAAATAATTGATTTTAGATCAATTTTTAAAAAAAATAATGTTAATTTTATTTAAAATATATTTTATTATATAATAAAATTGATTAATGTTCATTTACAAATTAAAATAGAATTTATTAATAATAATAATATAACAACCATTACTATTATTATAGTTATCATCATCTTCCAACCATTACTTTCATCATCACAATTATTACTATAATATATATCTATTATTATTATTATTATTATTTTTATTATCAATATAATAATAATATATAAAAAAATTTTGTAGAAAAAATATAATGCTAAAATGAGTCAAATCAATTGTTGTGTGAAGCTATGAAGTGATGTATCTAAAAATTAAAAAATTAAAAAATAATTTTTATTTTTATAATGATTAAAATTATTATAAAAATAAAAAATTAAATATATATATAAAAAAGTTAAGATTCGTTGATATCATATATCAAATTTTAATACTTACTCTAACTTAATACTTTTATATAAAAGACAAAATTCACTAATCCAATTGTTAAATAATATTATAATATTTAGAATTATATATATAAAATTTCACAAAATTTAAAAATTGGTAAATATATTATTTAATTATTAATATTTACATATATTTAAATAATATATAAATTGTTAAAATAAAATTATAAAATAAAATATTTATTAATTTTTATTTAGTATAAAATTTTATATACATAATCTATTGCATGATATATATATATATATATATATATATATATATATATATATAAATAGAGAAAGAATCAAATTAGAGTAATTTTGCTTAAAATTATTTTATTTAATAATTTTTATATAAAATTAAATTTTATCAATTCAATCGTTGAATTAATAAATTATATTATATAAATTATTCTTTCAAAATTTTATAAAATTTAAAAATATTTAATATTTTATTAAATAAATTTAAATTAACGGATATTATAAAAGATATATTATCTGTTAATTTAAATTTATTTTACGAGGTATCAAACATTTTTTAAATTTTATAAAATTTTGTAAAAATAATTTATATAATATAATTTATTAATTCAATGGTTGGATTGATGAAATTTAATTTTATATAAAAATTATTTAGTAAAGTAACTTTAATTAAAGTTATTCTTAAAATAATTTAATCCTTTATCATATTAATAATATTAATATTTATTTAACATTTTTTATCTCCTTGTCATCACTTTAAAAATTTTTTAGAAAATAAAAAGCATTTTTCTTTAGATTGAAATGATATAAAACCCGAGTTGTTAACTCAATACATGATTAATGGTCAATTTTAATTTCATGGATGCCAAATGGTCTACTAAAAGATGAAAGGTCTTTTTTCCTTCTTTTTTGATTGAAAACTAGAAAAGAAACTCACGAGGTATAACCTTTTACATGGACCCAGCCCAAAAAAAGAAATCAACTGTATTTTATTTTTAAACAATAGTATACAAATTGATGATAATTCTAATGTAGTTCAGTTTTATAGAACAAAATTAAAGATCAATTTTGACCATTTTGTAGCTTTGCCGGATTAAGAAGATTAGAAGAAGGTGGAGTAGAGTTTGATTTGTTGTTATTCAATTTTTATGATGAGTTTGTAATTACAACACATTTAATGAATAAGTAGCTAATGAAAATGATGTTCTAGAATTAATAAATATTAGACCATAAAAATAATCAAACAAAGGATCGAAATTTAAAAGCTCAAATTTCTGTTCTTATTTATTTGTATTGCTATATTCTGTCACCAGTTTCAGGTGACATTGCCCTTTTAGCAAATTCCTTTTATAGAGAAGTTGGTGTTGTATTTATTTGTATTTCTTTCAAATATTTCTGGTATTTTATTAATATATTATTATTTATTAACAAAATTCTAAAAAACAAACAAACTAAATGTATATTTAATCGTCAACTTTTTTCCTTTGTAGATGCATGATCATTTAACAAGTGTTTCTATGATAATGAGTAGAAAAATTGAAATCTTATTATTTACATTATATAATTAAGATAACTACCAAGTTATCCACACATTATATAAGTTTTAAAAATTATAAATGAAAAATTAAAAAGAACCATTGATTTTTATTATATTAAATAAAATTAAATATATAAAATTATTAAATTGAATGAATCATTATGAAAATAAATTATTAAAGTTAAAATATATATATTTGTTAATATGATATGTTAAAATTTTAAATTTAAATTAACTAGAATTTAAATAATTTTAAAATTTAATTGATCTAAAATATATATTTTTAATTTGATATAATATATCAAAGTGTAAATATAAAAATATCTGAAAAATAAAAATTTATAAATAATCAAAACAAAGAAAATACATAATTTAATAAAAATTTAGATATTCTAATAATTTGTTTAAAAATATTTCTGTCTCAAAATTAGGATTTAAATTTATAATATTAAAATAGATATAAATAATTTTCATCATAAAAATTGGATAAGGATAGAGATGAAAGTAGATCCAGCTGAGTTAAATTTTAAATGTTTAAATGTTTAAAAATTTTGAGTGTGAACCTTATCTGTTAAAATTTTTTTTTTCTGTCAAAGTTTGAATTGATTTAAAGTCTACAAGAATTTTTTCTGTCAAAGTTTGAACTGATTTAAAGCCTACAAAACTATAAGTTTACTTAAAAGCTTATATTTCAAAAAAAATTAATAAATAAATTTAAATTTTATATAAATAATTTATTAAAAAAGATTGAAAACTTAAAGTTTAAAAGATAAAAAAGTAATTAAATAGATATAAAACATATATTAATATTATGTAAATAAAATATAAAATAAATATTATACAAATATAATATTAAAATAAATATAAATATATAATATATAAACATAAGTAAGTTTCTGAATAGGTTAAATATATTTTTTTATAAGCTTATGTCTGACTTATTTATTTAAAAAAATTTTAAAAATCTATTTATTTATTAAACTAGTTAAATCAAATTAGATTTTAAACAAACTAAAATATAAATAAATTCTTGTTAAACGATCTTATTTACTTACATTCCTAAATAAAATAAATAGGTTAAAATTAAAATTTTAAATTTAACTAAGAATCAACCAAATAGACAAATTACAAATAGATTGCTTGTTAACGTTTATCCCGTGAACTAATTTGTTTTTATTATTATAATATTTTTAATTTTTATTTTATAATTTTATCTTGATTTAAATTAATTTTAGTTAATTATGACAGAATTAGTTTATAGTTTGTTTATCTCTTACATGATTAGTCAATTATTTTGTTGAATTTATAACTAACTTTAAATGTAAGCATTTGTTACTCTCTAAGAGTATAAATTTACCAAAAAACTGAGTTAGAAGAATACTTCAACTTAAAAAGAAAATACTACAATTTCATCAGAGAAATATATTAAAAATAACATCATTAAACAAAGATTGAATTAGTTAGGACCTAATTTAACATAACAGAGGGATAAATAAATTATTAAAATTGATTTAATAATAGGTTAAAAATTAAAAAATTTAAATTCAAATTTTATCGTTTTTCAGATTGTAAAAAATAATAATAAAAGGAGGTGGATATAGTTGGAGAAAAGAATTATTATATAAATGATAACGTAATTTGACAGTTAAATGCATTATTAACGCATACGCCTATTATACACAATTTTAAATCATGCGTGGACATGTCGTTAAATTGATTTTATTAGGATAGTGAATAATATTTTGAATTAGTATTAAAGCATACTTTTTCTCTTTAACAAAAATATGCTTTGTTGACTAAAATTTATGTTTGATGAATTTTATAATAATTAGATAACTAACAAATTTTAAAAAACTAACAACTCCGTGAATTAATCTACTCCTATATTATAATATCGATTCTTTATTTTGGAGGAAAATATTTTTTTTCTATATTAAGTCATGTGAACTCTTTTTATTTATAAACTTTTATTATTTTAAATACTATATTACAATTATTTTTTAAATAAACTAGATTTTATAAGATTGTTGTAATTTTAATAAATTCTTTTTTATTTTTAAGGTAAATCATATTAAAAGAGATGATATATTTATATTGATGTAATTTATTTTACATATTTTTTTATTTAATTTAAAATTTTGTATGATTTTTAATTTATTTTTATAATATAAAATATTTATTATTAATCAGTAAAAATATATTTTTTAATTTTTATTTGTAAATTTTACTTAGATTTAAAAATACTTATACAATGCATGAAAAAGTTGCTAGTTACATTATATAATTAATAAGATAGGTTTTCTTTCGAGATAATTATAAGATAGTTAAACAGAGGATGCATGCATCATTGAATTTTAAAATGATATCACGATAATGTATTGGAAAGTCATCATAATCTAATTTTATATATTAACTAGAAATTTAACTTTTTAATAAAATTATTTTCTGAAAATACATATATTTATTAAGTCACAACTTATATTTTCATTTCTTTCAATTATTAGGTTAATTTAAATTTTAAATATTAATATATTTTTAAAAAATTGAAAATATTTTTAGATAAACTAAATCTTAAAATATAAAATTTAATTTATATTTTAAACTTTAATATATCAAATTAATAGTTATATATTATTTTTTAATAACTTATATCTTTAATTAATATTTAATTTTAAGAATTGTATCTCTTTATTTTTAATTAATATAATATATCTATTATTAATAAAAATATTTATTATTTTATTCAATTAACTTAAACATATTTTTAATTTATGTAAATATAGTTAAGTTTGATTTTAATCTCTTTTTATTGTAGTTTTTATAAATTTAAATATTTTTAAAAAATTTCTATTACCATTTTACATACATATAATCATTTCCTAATCAGAAATTATACTAATATATAATATATTTACATATTTAATATATTATTAAAAAATAGTAATAAATATTATTTTAAATTTATAAAAATTAAAATCAACAATATTGTTAAAAAATATAAAATTAAATTTAAACATATCCATGTGATGAATATGATATAGAGCATATTTATAAAAGTTGGATCAATCTAACTAATTGAACCTAGGTTTGAGTGATATGTTGGATTATAAATGTTATTAAATTAATGTGATCTAATATGATACTTTAGTTTTTTGAAAAATTTGATAAACTGGTAAACCGATTAATTCACTAGATTGATCAAAATTTAAATATAAAAAATAAAAAAATTTAAATAATATTATTTAATGATAATAATAAAAAAAAATCAAATAACTAGAAATATTATGAGAAGTCAAAGAATAGCATTTTTGTATCTTTTTACTATTTAAAATTTAAAATTTTATCTTAATTATTAAACTCCAATTTTTATTTATCAAAACTCTATTTAAATCATTATTTAATTCTATTCAAGCTCTTCAACGAAGATTTCCAAAATTATCAAGTTCTTCAAGACAGGATATTATTTCTTTCATCTCTAATTTCTTATATTCATATCTCCTTCCATTTTTAAAAAATTTTTATTTTCAATTTTACACCATAAATATGTAAAAATAAACTTTGAAAATTTTAATTTTAAAATGAAGAATCCAGACTAATTTTTTTAAAGTACCTTCCAAAATTTTAATTTTAAAATGTAAAAAATATAATTTAAAATTTTAATTTTAGAAGCAAACATACATGAAAATGAAAATAAAGACATAAACTTAACTTAGTACGGGATGAAACTCCCTATTCACTATAAACGTAATTTCTGAAGGGAGTGCAAAAACCAATACCCATCAGCAAATGATCCCAATCTAAGTTGCTGTTGGGGTGTCTCATAAGAATGATAGGCCCGTTATTCCTTCACATTACCCACATGTTTTGCGAGATTTGATTCAGTAGTGTTGGGCCTTGAAACAAGAGAAGAGGCCCGAGCTGTCTTATAACTATGTTTGCTTTATTTGCCATTGATGAAGCCCAGAGTGTGGTTCAAAGGCCTTGTGGCAGAAATTATTATTATCCTAAGAAAGTTTCTTTATTGGTTTCATAAGATTGGGTATGTGCATTGAGTTGTGGCTGGCTATTGTAATTTGTAGGACTATCCTTTCTTTGTAATTAAATAAAGATTTGTTTTATCCATCTATCCCCTCTAAGTTACTCTCTCTCATTTAAAATCTCACCTTGCATGTATCACCACTTGATCCATTTGGTTCTGAAAATATTGTGTCCTAGTTCCAATTTGACCATAGGAAAACAAACATATATAGACATTAATCCATCTTGTACCAGTATAGCAATAATTCTGTGGAAAAACAATCTTTCATAAAGAAATAATACACAAACGTTAAATCATGTACCTGAATGATTAGACAACATATGCACCATTCTAACTAAATTTAATAAAGAAATATTACACAAACCAAGTTTTTTATTACCTCTAATTAATTGAATAAAAATTCATGCTCTGGCTAAGTTTTGAGGGGGATTGTACATGTATCAGGTAAGCGTATTCCCTGGAGGAAAAAGTAGCAAATCAATCTCTTGATCTATGTTTTTACTTTACAAAGAATGAACAACCTTGCAGTACACTAACAAAAAAATATGCTACCTACTCGGCTCTTCCTTCTAGCACTTTCAAAGGATTTGCATTGTTGTATAATGTCATGGATCATCATCATTTACATTGCAAGACCTAACATAAAAAATAATAGCTAGAGCTGCTTCAACTACCTGTTTCCATTGATTTGACTGCACTTTTCAATCTCCTTAATTCAACTTTTAACTTGAAATTTGTAGCCATCTAACTACTCAAGTATCCATGCAACTCTTCTGTTACTTTTATCAGCACCTAACTGCTCAAAAGCGGTTCTAATTTTCAATGTACTTTGGATATATTAGTTCTTGGTATTGAACCTCAGAAACATCCAACACATTTCAACTATGTTGCTTCAAATTTAGCGGAACAAGCTCAACATTGATGACTTACCCAAGAAGAAAAATAATTGTAACATGGAATGGAGACCGCAACTTTTATGATCTTGTAAATTTTAGCCAGAGTTAGTATTATATTACCATCAAAACATTTAACATATAATTACTAAATGTGTTAACATTCAGAATTTAAACAAGAAGTATCAACTTGCAGGAAAAAATTTGTATACATCTTCATAGAACAGAATGCCTATTTATAAGCTTACATGGATTGGAACGAGGCTCTGATACCAATGTTAACATTGGAATTGCAGATGAAATGTTGTTGGAGGTAGACATGTTTATACGGTAGTTGCTTGAAAAAGAATCACTCAGCCTCACTGGTGTTTGCACTCAACCTCATTGTGTTCAGCACTCAAACACACAAAAAAAAAAACTTTGCCTCACATCCCGTAGGAAGAACGCTTTGATACCACTGTTAACATTCAGAATTTAAACAAGGAGTACCAACTTGCAGGAAAAAATGTGTGTACATCTTCATGGAACAGAATGCCTATTTATAGGCTTACAATCAATTGAAAAATTTTCTAAAAAATCTCAACCACTATCAGATTTTATTGGAATTACATTAACTTAACTGAAACAGAAAAAATAGAGAGCAAAAACAATTGCAATAATAACAAAGACTGGGTCTAATTAAGACTTATTCAAAAAATAATAGAAGCAAACTCTCACAGCTCTAACAAAATGAACATATTGAACATACCCAAATCATGCAACTTTTTGTACGGGATATCATAATAAAACTTTTAAGCACTTCATTCTCTAAGAAAATACGTTTGTAGTTTGCCAAATGATTCTATAATGCAATCCTTGTTCCTTTATCTTATAAAACAAAGAAAATACGTTTGCAGTTTGCCAAATGATTCTATAATGCAATCCTTGTTCCTTTATCTTATAAAACAACTTGTATTTCATTTGACACTCCTTTTTGTGTATAGTAAATTATGAATAGATTAATATCATAATACCAATTCATATTGACTTTTGTTTACTTTATTATTTCTGTGATCACTCTCTTAGTTTTTGTGTCTCCCAGTAGGAAGAATCAAGGTGAGGTGGATAGAGATCACTAGCAGAAGAAGAAGAAGCAACCCATGGTCTTTTAGTTGATAAATCCATCATCTTGCTTTCTTCTATTTGATTGTAATATTCCCTCATTGCCTCTAACTTCATCTCATTCATTAGCTCACTAGCATCTGAAACAAATTCCGGAACCACAATTCTACCTTCAAGCATGCTTAGCACTGAAGACATGGTGGGTCTAAGGTTTGAAGTAACATTGGTACATAGGAGAGCCACTTTAATCATCACCAATATCTCTTCTTCATTGAAATTTGAACCCAACCGTGGATCAACTAACTCCATTAAGTTACCCTCCTTTTTCAATAGATGTGCCTGTTAAAAACAAAATAAAAATCGTTTCAAATTCATGCTCCTTATACAATTGAAACACACAACTTACAGCTAAAACATATTAATGAGGCTGGAAACGTTAGTTCCATAAATAATAAAACAATTTGATGACCACTTATATGCCTTGACTTTTGACAAGTGTCAAATGCATTGTGTAATAGTGCTCTTCTAAAGTGACATTTCATGAAAATTGTATGATATTTTTTACTTAACACAATACATATGTTAGTAGATTACATCATGAGTATTAGATTTACATAAACAATGGAGAAAATGAGAATAAAAATTTTACCCAATCAAGAAGATATAATACTTCTTCCTTTGATTGTTGAACGAGGTTACTCACTCCAGAGACAATTTCTAAGGTAACAATTCCAAAACTATAAATATCTGCTTTTTCAGTCAAATAACCATGCATTGCATATTCAGGAGCTATATATCCACTGCAAAATTGAACAACATCATCACATTAACTTCAAATTGCATAATGTTTATTACATATTCTTGTAAAATCATTCATTAGTTGGATGAGTTGGATTTGATATTGATAACCACTAAAAGTTAATTTACACAAATTAATTTAATAAAATTTAAAGATAAATAAAAACTCACTAGGTCCCAGCTATTCTGGTGCTTATATGAGTATTGTCCTCTTCATTAAGCTTCGCCAAACCAAAATCAGATATCTTTGGATTTAGGTCTTTATCAAGCAACACGTTAGTAGCCTTAATGTCCCTATGAACAACTTTCAATGTTGATTCTTCATGTAGAAAAGCCAAGCCTCTAGCGATACCAATACATATCTTATACCTTGTAGGCCAATTCAATTCTAGATTGGATTCTTTGGGGCCTGCATGAATTAATTTGACCAAAATTTGCTGAGAAATATTATTTTAGTCATACTATGCTTGGAATGTCACATAAAAAGTAACCAAAATTGAAGTATATAAAAATTTACCGAATAAAGCATGTGCAAGGCTATTGTTTTCCATATATTCGTATACCAATAATAATTGATCTCTCTCAACACAACAACCATAAAGTTTAACCAGACAAGGATGTTGCAAAGCTGAAATCATCCCTATTTCATTCACAAACTCACGGTTTCCTTGTTTTGATCTAGATGAAAGTTGCTTGACTGCTATCATTGTGCCATCCCACAAAACGCCCTACATTTAAAGAATGATATGCATTTTTGTTAATTTGTAAATAAAATCATTAATTAATAAAAATTATAATAAATCATAAAAATGTAGATATGTTATATCTTTTAGCATACCTTATAAACAGGTCCAAATCCTCCTTCTCCAATCTTATTGGAAATATTAAAATTATTCGTTGCTACTTTGATTTGACGTAAAGTAAACAAACCAGTTTTCAGATCCAAATCCTTGAACTCTGAAAATAAATAAATAAATAAATAAATTGAAATGAGATATTTATTATTTTAAAAAAATTCCATACCATTATTGTTTTTGAAAGGATAAGCTAGTGTGGCTATAGTCTACTTTGGGAGTGGATTCTCTCCCGATGAAAAATTTAGAAAGTGTGCAGTTGAAAAATCAAAACCATTAGACAAAGATCAAACGATCTAAATTTTAAATGGAAATTTACAGTGATAAAAAAAATTAAATTTTTAATTACACACTCTTCAATTTTTTTAACTGGAGAGGATCTTGGTATTTTTCCTTTTAAAAGAAAAAGGTTTAGCTAGTTAACAATATTTTAATTACACTATGAATTGTTATTTTATTCAGTCCTTTTAGGAAATTAGCAAGATAATTAAGCAAAGTTAAAGTGTAAATGTTTGTAACAAAAGCATAATTAATTATAGTATGATAAATTTTTATTATTTTATCAAGAAAGGTAAAAATCATGATAACTACCATACATGCTCCACACGTACCTTTAGCAAATGAGTTATTATTTCCAAGCCTGGCTTTCCACCAAAGTATGCCAAAAATGAAGATGAAGATAATTGATGTAGATGCAACTGCAATTGTAGCTATAGCCCATACAGGCATACTATGGTTATTGTTACTGCTACCTGTTAGCATATGGGGTGCATCTACGTGCATTCACACAAAATTAAAACTATAAATATTAGAGGATAAAGATACTATCATAGAAATTATAGAAGAAATAAAAGTTAGAAAAAGGAAAACCCACTAGATTCCACAGATATAGCTGAAATAAGAGGACCATATACTGATCTGCGAGGGATACCAGTTGACCCTTTTCCTGCCCAAGAGAATCGAATCTCTAAGGTATTATCACTCACCAAACTAGTAAAAATTTTTATAATTGCCTTTCCAACCCCTTTTGCTTCTTTTGCAATGTTGAAATCCTTCAATTTGCGTTGTCCCTGCAATATTTTAAATCCAAACTCAAATGCTTCTACATATTACAAGATTTACATATGTATTCTAATCAGAATATACTGTGGAAAACAAAGTATTATATATATTTTAGAGCCTTTTTCTTATAGTTTTGCATATTCCTAACTTGTCGCTTTATATTTATTGTTCTATCACTGCTTAAACCTCCTTGTCGTTTATTTTTTGTTTAATTTAGCTATGGTTTTAGGCTTATTAATCAATGTTTTAATCATAGTTGTGGCATTTTTTTTTTACTTAATCCAAATTTTAGGAGGATTTGGTGATGGCCAGAAAAGAAAATCAATAATGGGTAGGTTAGGAAAATGTTAAACAACAAAGGTTGAAAGTGAATTTTTTTTTAAAAAAAAGAGAGGATGCATTGTAATTTATCCTTATTTATAATTATAAACTAGTCATCAATAATTTTTTCAAAAAATCTTTAAATTGGTCTTCATGAAGATTAAAATAAAATAGAAGACTAACACATGAGGTGTTTTATTAAATCGAATGACTAACTTATACATTAAAAATAAAATTAGGAACTAATTGCCTATCCACTACACACACAATAGCAATAATCTCATAATCTATTATTGACATAATGAAGTAAATGAAGGAAGAAAGCAATAAAGAGAATTTTAATAAAAAAATCCTATATTCTATACCTGAATGTAAACATCAAATACACGCCTCCCTAGGCTGCTATATGTGTTATCATCAGTGAACATTATCTCAGCAAAGTGGAGCTTTACTGTGTAGTGTCCATTTTCCAAGCAAAATCCATAATAAGTCAGAGATATGGGAGAAACACGTGCATTCATATACAATGCAGCAACATCATCATTCATCGAAAGCCTGGTTATATTTTGTGTTTTATACTCATACTCAAATGGAGTGTCTAAGAAGTGACCAGTGTTGCTAATTAGCCAGTTTGGTCCAATCACTTTAGATATTGCAGGTGATCTAGCTACATCTGAATCACCATCATATGTTGTATTTCCAAAGATTATCCTATCTCCACCACAATTTATATGGAAAGAATAGTAAGAGGGTGGTCCTGGCAAAAGAAGAAAGAGCAAGAATTTAGAAAATATTATAATTCAACTAAAAAATAAAAAGTAACAAAAGAAATAAAAACAAGGTGCTCATTCAAATTATATTATTCTATTTTGTACATTTTTTTTTACAAATGAAAATATATGCTCATTCTCTTCCACATAAACAGTAATATACTTTTATTTATAATTTTTATTCAACGATTGAAAAATTTTAAAAAATAAAAATAGAAGATTGAATAACTTACACTCAGACGTAACCAAGTGCAAATAACTGTATATGTGTGACTGGAACTTTTACGATAAAGAAAGGCTATAATCATTAAACATAAAATTAGTCAGGTATAATTATACTGTGCACACATTATAAGAAAAATATATTTTAGTGGTAATTTTAAAAAATTAATAGATTAATTTTAACTTTTATCAAACTGTTTTTTTCAATAAATCTATATTTATAAAAAATTATTTATATTAATTTATACAACCGTTAAAACCATCGTAAAAACTTTTTTTAGTGGAATATTTGCAAAAGATTAGAGAAGAAAGAAAGATTATATTCCAAGATAAACCCTCATGTGTTCTTGTAGGAGGCCATGTATGAAACCAAGGAAAAGTAGGATCCCATGATCCTCAGACCATTATGCTTTTGCTCTGAATTGATGCCTTCCCTAGATTATTATAGAAGTACTCATCTTAGAACACACCCATACAACAAGAATTCAATCAATACTCTCAGGTTTTATCAAGTACTTATAACCCACGTACTCCTAAGATAGAGCGCATAATACCTTTTATAGGTACCCACACATTTACCCCATGAAGCTATAGAAGAAGTGCTTAAGTTCAAGCTTGAAGGAATAAAATTAGCATGCAAAAAATTGTCGTTTGATCAACTTACGTTTGTTACAGTCAAGGCTTTTCGTGCAAGAAACAGGTTCACTGCCAAAATTCATAATGAAAGGCAGAACAAGTTAGCATAATCGACTAAACAAGAATTTGATTCCATATACTTTAAATCATAAAATATAGAGTGATAAATGTTAATCAAAATTAATGGTTTTTAAAAAAAATAAAATATATGTATACTTGTTAAAAGGTATACTCATGTGAATAATAATAATAAAAAAGTTTGATTAAATTCCATAGCATAAAACTTACGAGTTATTCCCCCTTGAAAAGCTTTCGAACAAGTTCCTGGGCATTGTATGTAACAGATGCTTAAGTTTCAGGCATACAGTTTCAAACAATGAACGGGAATATGCAAAATTATGACGTACCTATTTTGTACTTGGCAGTCTTGTGCCTCACTGTTTTCATTGCTGAAATTGTTATATGATAAATCTCTGCGCATAAAACGTAAAAGTCAATTCATAAACTAATGTGTAAATTAGGAAATATATAATTCCATCTTTTTAATAAAAATTATTTTAAAAAATCGTTAATATAAATTTGTAAAAATATTTATTATTTTTATATTTATCTTTTGTAATTTTAATAATTTTTAAACGATACAATTAATACATTATGGAAAATTTTTAATTTAAAATATTGTATAATTTTTTAAAATTAATATATTAATTAATATTATTATGTTTTTTATCATATATGCTTTGAAATGAATTTGTAAAAAATAATATATATTTTTCTACCAAAAATATTTGAACAGGTTGGTTGAAGGAAGTTTGTCAGGATTCACTATAGAACTCACAAGGCGGATGTAGAAGATAATTTCTGTCCCAGCGAGTTCACTGATCCAGTGAGAAAGTTTCCAGTTAAATACCTAAGACAATATCAAAATAGACTAATTTATTACTCAACGACAAAATCCATTCAAATGATAATTTTCCAGAGAAAATAGTAGATGTACATGATCTAAATAGATGGGTACGTATGTATATTTTTAAAAAATAATATATTAATAAAAATTAATCTAATTTCTAGACACGGTAGCCACAACTGCATAGGTCATAAATCAATCATAGTTTTATAAATAAAAACCTTAACTACATTTTCAATCCTTATATTTTTGTATTTATGCAATTTTACTGTCCATACTTCTAGCTAGTTAAAAGATTTTGATTTCCTAATTTTTTAAAATATTATAATCAAGTCCCTCGAGTAAATTTTCATCCAATTTTTAACAAAATTTGATGACAACAATGCTGAGATTGTATGATGATATATAATCTTCTATTAACTTACAAAACATGTAATTGTGTAATGTTGACATGTCATTTACTCTTTTTTTTAAAAAAATTAATGTATGTTTTTAAAATAATAGATATGGGTTTATTGAAGTGCATGCCATCTATAAGTTTGTTAAGAGATTAGCATCAACAAATTTCATTCAAAATTGAAAATATAATACAGGAGCTTGATTATAACATTTAAAGAAGTTTGGGGATTAAAAATGTTCAATTAGAAAAAAAATAGAATCAAAATTAACTAAATGTGAAATTAATAGAACTAAAAATGTAACCAATCCTAAATAAAAATAAAACACATAGGTTAATTCAAACATTATACTCCATCCACTTGTTAACATGTTTCTACCATATAGATAATTCAAGTTTTAACTTTGGATCTGATATCAATAGCTAGCTGAATCTGGTGAATCCTTAACTTTACCAACCTACCAAACAATAGTGAATCATTCTTACATTATCTTCACTTTCTTTAGCCTTTCAAAGGTGTTTGGAATTTCCCCTCTTAATTTGTTATAACTGAGGTCTCTGCAAAAAATATACATTCATATTAAGTTATAAAAACTAAAAGAAAATACACATTAATTAATTATAAGTAATGTTTCTATTATCATATAATAAAATGAGATAAGTTCAAAGTGTAAAAGAAAAGAAAATCAGTGCTGGTGCTGGTGTACAGGAAACCTTTAATTGTGTCTCCATTGCATCGTAACTACTTTGCATTGCTAGAAACATAAGAAAAATTAGCACCTCATTATTTACATTACATCCTATCATTTCAATTTTATTATCATGATGTTAATTCATTTGGTTGACTAGTATGAGCTGGTATGGATTGAGTAGTTGTGTATATAACAGAAATTAAACCATGAAACGACAACTAAAATAGAGGGAAAAAAAGTTTTTAAAAATTGTTAATCATGACAATTAAATCAAGCTGAAAAAGATACGGGGATGGAATCGGTATGAAAAGCATTTTTGTTTTGTTTCTCTTCCTTGAATGATATATATATATATATATATATATATATATATATATATATATATATATATATATATATATATATATATATTCTTAAGACCAAAAATTATAGTATAATTTCTGATCTTAACATCTATATATCTATCAGACTTTACGACATTTTATCCTGTAATAGCGAGTTATGTTATATTTTCAGTGAAAAAGAAATATTTATTAATAATTATTTTAAAAAATATAGTAATTATTTTAATTTTTATTTAATTATTTTACAAATTTTTATTTATCAAAAATTTTTTTAGCAACAGTTTAAATAATATAATCACTAAAATTTAATATATTTTATATCAATTTATATAATTATTTCCATATATTCTTCGAAAAATAATTTTTTTAGTGTTTGAGAGATAATTTTTGTTAGGTAGGCAACAATCTATGTTATGTATGTTTTGATTTGAGTACCTCAGCTACTTTGACCGAATGAAGATTTTTTTTTTGGCTGTTTCAGAAAAAAAAAAAGAAAAAAAAGAAATCAAGCTGAAAAGCCATTGAACACAAAACAATAATCACGGACAAAACTTTTATGTGACAAAAGGTTCAAGAATTCAAGTTGGTTTATAAATAGGATAAATTATATTTATATTTTTAAATTTTAATAAAATTTAATCTAATATTTTTATATAATTTTATATTTTTATGCATATAATTTTATAAAAATTAAATAAGTATAATTAAAAAATATGTTATATTATATTTTTATATAAATTAAGAAATATTTTTGTAATTAAGATAAAAATATATATTAAATTAAAATTTGGTAAATTTTAAAAAATGTAAACATAATATTTTTATAAACAATTATTTGTTAGATCAAGATGAATAAGTTCTTGAGAAGTCATAGAAAGGATAACATTTAATCGTAATTACAATGTATGGTGTAAAATCATTCATATTGTATAGAATTGCCTCGTTTTTAGTGTGAAGATATATTTTAAAGGTAAAATGTTATAATCATGATTAGAATATATAAAAAATAAATAATTTTAAATATTTTCTAATTTATTATAAATATGTATATGTAATATTACAATTTTTTATTAATTTTTTAATTTTTAAAGATATAAACATTTAATAATTTGTTATTGAATTTAATTATGTTATATTTGGTTAATTTGTCAATTTGTAATACGTCTAGTTACTTATTTTTTTTAATAAAAAATTTATACATTTTATATTTTAACTTTAACTTTTATTAATTATAAGTGGTAATGTTGAATTATGAGATGTTCTGTAAACATAGGTATACAGTATCGAATTATATTAAATTTGTATATATATTTTTTTTTTCTTTGTATTTTTTATGAATATTTCTAAAGACAAAGAATGTGATGGATTTTTAATGTTCTACTGTGCATATGGCGGGATATCTTTTGTTGCCTAACAACTCGTATTAGAACTTGAGATCATAGGCTAGAGATGAGGAGAAAAAAAAAGAGAATTAGTTGATAATGTTATCACCAGCTTTTTGTGGAGAGAGGTCATTACTTGAAGGAAAATATATCATGTGGAAGAGTTTCAAGGAAATTTTTTCTGTGGTAAGTGCAAGTGGAAGATCTTGTTGATTAGTAGATTTTACAACAAGGGAGGATCGCTATAGTAAGGAAGGATCACAATATGAAAAAATAAGAGTTTTCAAATCGATGAGCTTATGGAAAAGTGAAAAAGATATAAAACTTTGAATGAAGGAAGGACATGTTGAGATACTATTCATTTAAGTCTCACATCGAATAACTTCAAAAAGGAAGAAATAGAAAACTTTTATAAATAAGAAGATTTTATATGAGCTTTATCACCACGACCACAAAAATTTAGTCCTTTGGGATTTGGATAGTTGTATCATCAAAGGAATGTAATCTTTTAGATATATTTGGAACTTGGATAGTGTTCGAGTCAAAAATTATAAAAGGGGTTTGAAAATTATTTCATAAAAATGTTGTAAGTAGTAATAAATATTTTTGAGATGTTCTTGAATATATGCAGATGATATTGAACCAGTAATAATTAATACATGTGTGTGTGTTTTCTCCTTTTTATGAGTGTTCTTGGAAACAAAAAATGTGGAGGATATTTTATGCTCTTTCGTTCATTTGGTGCAGCAATTTTCCTTTTTATTTTTATTTAAATTTTCATCTTTTATATTTTTATCTTTATTAATTTATTTGTTTTATAATTTATTACTGCTTTGATTTTGTATTTGATACGGAAGCCAAAATGACGGTTTTGGATGTATAAGAAATAGCAAAAGTGAAGAAGAATTGGTAGTTTCAAAGCTCTAAGGATAACCCCTGGCAACCAATGATTATAACCATAATCATTGTTAGGTGGAAAAAGAAAGCATTAGAGGAACTTCAAAGAGAATCATAGGCTGCTTGTGGTGGCCACCACAACCATGGTTCTCCAAAAGTGTCAGAACTTGCCCGTGGTTATGACCACGGTCGTGGTTCGAGAAAAGATAATGACACCTTATTTTTCTTCCTTTTAAACAAAAGATAGACTAGAAAGAGACCTTGAAGATCGGAGGATAAACAAGATAGAAAAGAGGTCAAATATCTTGAAGATAGGATTAAAGAAGGACATTGTTGGATTCAAAGAGGATTGAAGATCCCTCTTCCATCTTAACTTCTTCTTATAGCTAGAATTTTTCTTTAATTTCCTAATTCGTGATGATTGGTATATTAGGTTTTCATAAAATTATGATTGGCTAATTTTCTTGTCTTAGAATTTAGATATAATTGTTATTTATAGATTGAGACCGTGCTTTAATATTTAATTTCTATTTCTATTGAGATCCATGTATTCTTGATTCAATTTTTGATTGTGCATAATTGATATGAACTTCGATATCACCTTACTTGATCAAGTCTATCTAGAAAATGATATAACTAGGAGAGAAGACTCATTGAGAAAAGAAAGGTTAAAAGAGATAATTTGGATCTATGTAAATAAATTTTCAAGAAAAAAAGGCAGATAGAGTTGTGATTTTTATCTCCACGAAAAGATTACAAGACTTAAGAAGATATGTTATCTATTTTATTAAAATTTATATTACTTCAATTTTAAATTATTTAACTAAGATTTGTAAATATTTAATTACGATTATGTTGAAGATTTGAATCATATTATAGATAAATTTTATTAGGATTGATCATAATTTTTTCATATTAGAAATTGAAAAATTCTATTAGGATTTAGTTATAGTTTTCTTATATTAGTAATTGTAAAAGTATAAATAACACTTTTATGAGGAATGACATAAAACATGAAAGTTTTTATTCACCTAAATAAATATTTTTTTTATTGTGAGGATTATATTTTTCTTTACTTTTTTAAAATCTTGTCTTGTCAATCTTTCTTCTAAGGTTGGTCATTCAAATTCATAAAAGTCTCAAGTTCATGCTTCAACCTAGGTGCATTGTCGTGTGGATCATTTATCTTGTGTTCGTGATTGAACAAGAGATCTAAGTAGCAGGTCATATTTTTTATAATGTTGGTTGGTCATTGAACATTTAATTATCTTTTATTTATTATTTTTTAATTTCTTTATTAACTTACATTGTGAAGATCGGGCTACCCTATTAATGCATATCAGTAATGCTTGCTCGAGTTTTATAAATAACCTTGCTTGACTTTAAATGTTGGGAGAAGAATTAAGAGGTGAATTCTAGTATTAAATTCTTAGAAATTGGACCTAGAATTTTAATCACGAAAATAGATTTTAATCCTTCAAGGAATTAAGCTAAATCATCACAAAATTTAATAAGTTTAATTGAATATAAATACCACAAAAGTAGGGTTTATTTCCATCAGATACATTGTTATGATTCGAAAAAGAACCAATACTTAAAATAGGATTATTTACCTTCAAAACATGGAAATTAATAAAAATAGAGAACCTTATTTTCTCAACCATAAATTATAATAAACCTGAATCCTAAGGGTATTCTCATCTTGCTTTCCTTTCTTTTTGAAATCAATCTATCTATTTAAATTTATGATCTAATTTTCTCAAAATTAAATTACTTAGTCTAGATAATTATATTGCAAACTTTTGATATTCAATAACACATCTCTTGTGAAGATGATAACTTTTTATCATGTTATAGACTCGTACACTTGCAGCTCATCACCTGTTAATGGTAGCATCTTTAGTGATGCAAAACCATATGCCACCATATGCCCATCACCTGTTAATGGTAGCATCTTTAGTGATGCAAAACCATATGCCACCATATGCCAATTGCAGACACTCATGGACCAACAAAAGAGGAATGGAAAACTTTATCGGAGTATTGCCTGTTTGAATCTTCCACCACAACTTCTCTTATAAATCTAGCTTATTCATCTTCTCCTTCCTCTTTAAAAATTTCTACTTCTCTTGATATTCCATCTTTTTTTTTCTACTATAACACCTATGCCATGTTTGCACCCACTATTTTTGTTGGATCTAGAATGCATAAATTTTCTTAACCTTTTGCAAGACACAAATTCTATTGAAGGTTAAATGTAAGGTATGTAATTGCACTGCTTATAAAGATATTTGCGTCTAGTTGCAATATCCTTTAGATTCAACATACTCGTATGCGAGAGGAGAACTAGCAAAGAAAGAGAGTAACCTAGCAGATGAAGAAGAAAAATTTTTCAATGTAAAAAAGGTAAGATATGTCTCCTTTATACAGAAGTGATGTTTTAGACAAAATTGATAGTCAATAAATGATAATAAGACCTGTTTAAAAGTATAATTAAGTTGATTTAAAATTTGAATTTAAATTTAAAATTCAAACAAAAATTAATTTGTATTAAAACCAAAATAATCACATTTAAACAAGTTTAGCTAACTTAGACACATTTTAAAATACAAATCAAAATTAATACCTTAACGAGCTGCTTTTAAAATTAGATAATTAAGTAATAAGAATAATTTAAAATAATTGTAATAATGCATGGTTTAATCATAATAAATAACATATCTGTTTTGGAATCAAACAATTATAGTTAATAATCTATAATAAATGGTAACAGAAAATAAAAACTTTAAATATAAAATTTTTTAAATAAAAAAATAATTTTAATTTTTTAAAAATAATTATTAAAACTAAAAAATATGTGAATCGTATTATCGTGCATAAGGAAAGAAATTTTACCATTTTAAACTTAACCGGTTCAATCTCATACACTCAAAGCCTCAACCTTTATTTACAAATCCAAAAAATAGCCTAATATATAAAGCTAATATTAATTCCTACATCAAATAATATAAGACTTAATCTCTTTAAAATATTATCAACATTCTATTCATTTTCCTTCTTTATTTGAAGATTCTACTTGTAATCCTTTGCCAACTTTCCATCTTTGTTAACTCCACATCAATTTGCATATCCTGGAGAAAAAATTATTTTATTTAACACATAATTTGAATCCTAATCAAAAGGCTATGAGTTCTCTAACTCTAACACCCTTTAGTTCCTCCTCATCAATGCCTTCTCCAGCATCATTACTTCCACTACCAACTTTGGTGCACAATACTCAACTTCACAGTTTACCGAAGAGTTTGATTTTGAGGCTAGGAATGAGAAGTTCAAAAAGGATAAAGTATGAGGTTCTCTAGGAAAGGAAACTACAAAAATTAAGAGAATATCATGCTGAATCATTAAGGAAAGCGAAGTTGTCCATCCTCCTTTGAAGCACAATTGGTCACTTCCTGGAACTAGTGTTAATTTGAAATCATCACAAATATTTCAACATAAGTTGCTTCAAAAATTTTCCATTAATATGTTCTCCAAGTGCCATTCTCCATTCTCATGTGTAATCAAGCTGGTAATTATTGTATCATGCATTATCAGCTTGTAGAGATATAGGTAGTTAATAGTTTGTCATTGAATTTAATTAATTAATTATTACTACTTAGTTTGTTAATTTGTAATAAAATGTTATAAATAAAATTTCATTGTATTAGTAATTCATCTTTTCAATAATAAATTTATACTTGGCTATATTTTATCTTCTACGGCTATCTCATCTTTGAGTTCTGATACCAATTAACGATTATAACACAATTTTCGAAATTAGCAGGGAAAACAAGTGAATCAGCCCTTACAAGAGTGTCATTCTCCCGAAGTTTCCAATATAATCTGGTATTGTGTCGTTAATATTACAATTCCTTAGTATCCTGTGAAATAATCAGATATGTGAATTATTCAGCATAAGATGCTTCATTTAATAGTACACGATTAAATATCATTATAATTATATCGAGGCAATGGATCACAATAAAGAAGTAAGAACAAAAGAAAAAAAAATATATAACAAGATTAAAGCATAACTCACAATCTTTGCAGTCCTGATATATTAACAGGTGGAAAACGTGACTCCGGGCCATTTAAGTTACTAGCTTTCCTGCATTTATTATTTTGAGAAAGTGAGAATAATATAAGATAGAATTTAATTTTAAGGTAATGGTTTAGAATATGAAACATCTTACTTACAAGTCAGTTAAGCTCTGCAAATTTGAAAATCCAGAAGGGAATGGTCCACTTAAACCACTACCTTGAATTTCTCTTTAAAAAAAAAACAAACTTAAAGATAATAAGCAATCAACAATAAAAATATAATTAATTTTTCTTTTTAAAGAAAAGATTCTCACAATATGTTAAGATTTGTCCATCTTTCAATATAATCAGGTATCTTTCCTGAGAATTGATTATCACCCAGACGACTGCCTCATGTTAAAGTAAACATACATGGAAAAATTACAATAAATTTTGATTCAAATATTAATTATAATATAATTTAATAGCATAATGTAACGAAATAAAATTGAAAATAGGAAGCTTACATGTCATTCAATGTAATAAGCTTTGAAAATGTTTCAGGCAACTCTCCTGTAAAGTTGTTGGAGGTAAGGTGCCTATAGAAAGAAAATTATGAATAAGGCATCGAATGATTTCTTTCTCCTTGTCAAACAATAATAACTATCACAAATAACAATTACCATTGCCGAGTAACTATGTATCACTAATACTTTGTTTAAACGATGGATGAAATAAAGAAGAAGAAGAAAAGATAAAATAGAAGTAAAGTAAAATAATATTATTTAAATGAATTAAATAAAAAAAAGTGAAATTATTTATTTATTTAAATAAATAAAATTAAACTATTAGGATTGATTTAATAATGAAAGGTTGAAAATTAAAATAATTTAATATGAGAATCTGAAAAATAAATAAATAAAAATTAAAAATAAGTAAATTTTGTAAAAATTTATTTATATTAATTTTAAAGAATTAATTTAATAAAAAAGTTTAAATTTTTATTAAAATATTATTAAATATTAAATTAAAAAAATCTTCCCACCCATCACACGTGTCCCACCTCCCTCCCTATTTCTTTTCCCATTTTCCCTAACTTTGAGAGGGATTGTCTTTTTTATCAGTAATATCACATAAAAAAATTTATTCCCCCGCTTTTTTCATATATCCAAACAAAAAAGAAAAAAAAAATATTTTGTTAATAATCCCTCCTTCTAAATTCATCCTTACGTGTAAATAAATAAAGGATCCAATTAAGTAGTATACACTAGTTAAACAATTAAAATGGATATAGTTTAGTTAAAACTTATGTTAAAATTATATTCAAATTATATGAGAAGTGAATTATTATATTTATAATTTTTTAATCAGTATCCCTTTCAACATCTATCATAAATAAATTACTTTTTTACTTTATTCTATTTTCACTATTCTATAATTTTTTTTTCCAAAGGATTCAACCATTCATAAACTTGATATCTCAATAAAAAATAAATAAATTGCAATATAAAATGGACAATAACTAATATGATATATGTTCATGGCAATTGAAATAAAGGGCTTACAATATTTCAATGTGGGGCAGATTCCCTAAATCTGGAGGAAGAGTTCCAGAGAACTGATTAGATTCAAGGACCCTATTCAATTTAAATTAAATTACAGTAATATGTTAGTGAAATTGATAAATGGCCAAATTTCTTAATTAACAATATGCAGATAATCAGAAACTAACAAACTTCTCAGTGTTGTGATGTTCGCCAACACGGCTGGGAATTGACCACTTAGCCGATTTCCCAAAAGAGAACTATAATGAGAATGGAAAAAAAATAGTGAAATTACATTCATAATTCATGAAATAAGGTAACATTTATTTATTTATTTATTTGAAAAAAATACTACACAAAATTGTACTCCATTTACCGAATCACAATCTGTATATATGTGACATTTATTGTTTGTTTAGATGGAAAGATATATTACAAAAATCTATTATTTGTTTAAACTAAAATTCAGGAACGAAATAGTTTTAAGATAAGTTTCACACACACACACAAAAAAAAATATCCTTATTCATGAAATTAGAGAGAAAATTTTTTTTAAACCTTAAATAGATAACTTTTTAAGTTTATATTAATTTTATTAATATAACTTTTTATTATGTATTTATTTTATTTTATTTTTTATTCATTAAAAAAAGGTTTTTATGTATTTCTTTTTTAATTTTATCAATTTAAAATATATCTTTTCATTCTATTTTTTTTTATTTTTATATGTATTTCTTTTTATCAATTTAAATAATATTTTTAATTCTATTTATTTTATTTTCATTTTTTATTTCTTTTCTTCTTATTTTCTATTCTATTTTATTCTTGATCCAATCATATATATCATTAAGGAAGGAAAAGTTATCTATTCTATTTTATTCATATCTAAACATATCATTAGTAATGGAAAAGTTAAAGGTACAAAAAAGAAAAGTGCATACATGTTGAGAAGATTTAAGAAACCCCATTCATTAGGAATTGTACCGTTAAGGTAATTGCGGCTGAAATCACTGTTACAAGATGAGAATTTTTATTATAAAAAGAGAGAATCGTAATAATGATACATTAATGACACATTAATGCAATAAAAAAGTTAGTTAATTCACTTGATTGACGAAATTAACGAAGAGTGGTGGTAATATACGTACATTTGTTGGATGTAAGGTAACCTGATTAGTTCCGTGGAAGAGTGCCTTGAAGATTTTGTTCTCGGAGATCACTGTGCATTTATTTATCACAAAATTAAAAATTTGAAAATAACTATCCATTTTAATCAAGATTTACTGACATTTTAATTTACAGTCTCTAGTTAATTATTGCAAATGAAAATTAAAAATGGTATAGGAATTTATTCATGAAAGTGAATTTTTACTCATTGTTTTGGATAATCTTTTTATAAAATCGCTAACGAATATCTGGAATTTTTTATTTTTATTTTTAAAAAATAATTTCTAATTTTAAAAATTACAAAATTTTAAAAAATAACATATTTTTTTAATTTTAAACATAATTTTATATTATCCATATTTTTTAATGTATTACTATTATATTTTTCTTTACTTACTTTTTTATTTTTCCTAAAAATAGTTTTTAAAAATTAAATACGAAAACATAATATCTCCAATTTCTGCCACATATTATATTTCTTTTAATTTTAAGTTAATATTTATTGTTAAAAAAACACTGGCACGCACAACCTTTCGCGGCATATACATTAAAAAAACTATTTATCACTAATCAAAATTTGTTAAATATTAGAACAATATTTGTCAGTATATTTTTATTTAATAAAATCTATATTATTAATATATTAATATTTTATACTAATAAAATTATTATTTAATAATATATCTTATTAGTTTAACTTTGGTTAAAAAATTATATTAATAAAAGCTAATTTAACATTAGTTAGAAAATGGCAATTTTCTTTTTTAGCTATATCACTGTTCCGCTTTTTTATTACATCCATTTTGGGGCTGAAGATATTCTTCAACAGTTTCATTTTGGAAATAGATAGATACTAGGCTAGGTGTGTAACTAAGAAAGAAAAATATAAAGAAAGATAGAAATAAAATAAAAAATTGATAAAAATTTTATTTATAAAATATAAAAATTAAAACAGATAATGATTTAATTTACACTTTTTATAAAAGATTAATGTTTATCTTAAGTACGAGTAAGTTGCGATTTTTTATTGTATTAATTTATTAAAATTTTCTATGTACATTTAGGGATGGAAATGAATAAGCTTGTTGAGATTTACGGTTTGCCTTGTTTAAAATTTAGTTAGATTCGACTTATTTAATAAATAGATAAATTTAAATTTGTTAAAAAATCTTTTTAAATAAACAAGTTATATCTAGAATTATAAAAATTAACCTATTTAGTGATCTATTTATTTATATATAATTAATATATTTATATAAGATTTATTTTATATTTTATTTATATATTAATATATATGTTTTATACCTATTTAATGATATTTTTATTTTGTAGATTTTAAGTTTAAAATTTTTTTTAATTAATTATTTATATAGATTTTAAGTTTATTTATTAATTTTATTATAATGCAGACTTTTAAACAAATTTACAGATTTTATATATTTTAAATCATATCAAATTTTGATAGGAAAAAAAAATCTTTAACATATAACATGCTTATACTCAGATCTCAAAATTTTTAAAAACTTAAATATTTAAAACCTAGCTCAATTCAACATATTTTCATCCCTACCTCAAATCAGTTTAAAAGTATAATTAACTGAAGTTTCAGAAAATAAAACTGATATAAGAGTAATTAATTTGATAAATATAAAAAATTGAAAAGATTAATAATTTAATAATTTTACAATTATTTTTAAAAAACTACTAATTACAATAATCTTAATTTATAAAAGATAAAAATAAAAAAAATTATTTTAAAGAATGTTAATTTTTGTATAGTATAGAAAACGATGAGTTCGAAGTCAGGATCCTTATATACTGCGTTTACTATATCTTTTAAAGATTTTGCTAACCTATGCATCTAGTGCATACGATCAACTTAAAAAAGAATGCATTGGTTAAGATCTTTAAATTATTAATTTTTTTACAATAAAAATAACAATAAAGATATCTTATGTAAACTATTATAATTTAAAAAAATTATCATAACCTATTAAAAGTAATATTTTTTAATTAATTATATATTATTAATAAAATTTTAAATAATATCTCTTGTAACTAATTCAATCTAAAATAATAATTCTAATAAGAGATAATTAAAAAATTGTTAAATAGCATATTCTCACTATTTTTTTTAACTGATCATAATATTGTTTTATTTCCTAAAATTAAAAAGAATTATTTAAGTAAATATTTAATTATTATTTTGACCATGAATTCTTGTAAATAATTTTGTACTTATTAATTTCACTTTATGTATTTAATTATATTTGAGTTAAATAACAATTATATAATTATAAAATGTTAAGTAAAATTAAAGAATAAGATAATTAAAAATTGAAAAAGTTATTTGAAAGGTAAAAAAACATGTAAAAACTGAAAATTAGAAACTAAAAAATTTGTTCATTACAATAGTAAGTGTTTGACAAAATTAGTTAATAAATAGAAAATTACAAATAAAAACATGTCCATTAGAATAGAGTTGAAGTATTATATTTTTTATCAATTATAAATTTTAATAATTATTATTTAAATTAATTTATTGTATTAAAAATAAATATAATATTTTTTAATTTATTTTTATTTATATATTTATATTAAAATCATATAAATAAAGTTATAGTTATTTTGATAAGTATATTACTTTATTATCTATGATATATATTTTTAATAAAAATTATATTTTAAAATAAATAATTTTTATTTGAAATTAAAATTATTTTTAATTTTTATAGATAAAATTTAAATAATATTTCAATAAAAAATATTGATTTTATTTTTAAAATTTAAATTAACAAAAATCAAATATTTTATTATATTTAATTTTAAATAATTTTAAATAATTAAATTAAATACTATATATTAAACAATAATATAAAAATAATATTTTATAATAACTGAAAAATTATCAAAATATATAAAAAATATAAAAAAATAACTTTTAGCTAATAAATAAAATTTTACAAACTACTGAAAAATAACATTTAAAAAAATTCTACTTACTTCGTTTAATTATCAAAACAGTTATAATACCAAATAAAGTTAAAATTATTATAAAAAATTAATACATTCTTAAAATTTTATTATATTATTTTTGTAACATTAATAAAATATTATTTATTTATTTATTTTTATTAATTTATTCACATATTGTTTTTAATAATACATTTATCTTTCCACCGCTTCAATTATTGTTTGAATTTAAAAAGTAAAATCTCCTTAGTAGGATGTTTTATTTAATTATTTAACTATATAAAATTGAAGATTAAAATAATTTTATATAAAAGTATCACAAAATTTATATTATTTTAAATTTATTTTTATTTTTTCATTAACTTGCTTTCATTGTTGCATTTTTTAAAATAAAATTAAAAACTGAAACAATCGAATCAAATTAAAAACATTTATTTGATTTAGTTTAATTTTTATAATTTTTTTGAATCAAATCATATCGGTTTAGATGATTTTATTTAAGCTAAAATAGGCAAACTGCAATATGAATATCCTAATCCCAAGTCATAAGGAAAATAAATGTGTTTGCACTGCATTTACAGTTGTCACTGGTTGGAGACAGGAGAGTACGAATGGTATAAATTAATGGTCAAAATAAAATAAAATACTCAGATAATAAATTATTTTTATTATAAAATAAAACAATATTATCATTGAAAAGATACAAAATGAGATATTATTTTAAAATATTTGATTATCTTTGAAAAAAATTAAATTGAGTTAATTACAAGAGATATCACTTAACAATTTTTTTAATTATTTACAAGTAGATAATATTATTTTAAATTGGGTTAGTTAGAATATCTACTTAAAAGGCCGTATCATATACATCTGTTTAGGTTTATCATATAGACTACATAGGTTAAGAAACGGATTCTAAAAATAAATTATATAATAAAAGAATTTATTAATATTATATATCAAATTTTAATATTTATTTAATAAATTTTTTATATAATATAAAATATATCAATTTAATTGTTAATTTAAATTTTTTTATTAAATAAATTATATTTTTAAATTTATATATTAAACAAAATTTAATAAATATTTATCATATGATTTTATTTTAACATATTATATATATATATATATATATATATATATATATTATAAACGTCTGAAAAATTTATGTAATCTATATAATTATAGTTTAGAGATAATTTTAAAAGACCATGTCATTAAATTATAATAAAGACTGATTAATTTTGTTAAATTAAAATGAAGTAATAACTCTTTTATGTATGAAAAGTATCATCCAATTATTTATACCGCTTATTTAAAAATTAATAAATTTTTAAATTATAAAAAAAATAAAATAGATATAATACTTTATATTTATATTTAAATAAATATATATTACTAGTTGTATATAATAGAATTTTTTTCAAAATATAAAAATACATATGCATAGACAAACAGAAGAGATAATATTTTTATATTATAACTTAAATGAGAAATTTTTAAAGTATATATTTTTATAAGTTTTAATTATTGTTGGTATAATTTTTTTTAATTTTTAATCTAATAAAATGTAATAGTTATAATTTATTGAAATTAGTATTATAAACAATAATTTTAAATTTTTTAATTTTAATATAATATTCATGTAAAAAGTATTTTAAAATAGTTAAAATTAGTATTTCTTTAACAGTATAATAATTTATAATTAGATGATACCTATAACTTTATATTATATTATATTTTAATTAATTTTTTAATAATAAAATAATTTATGATTGAATGATAATGTAAAAAATTTTATATTATAAGTATATTTTAATTACTTTATCATCATTAATTTATATAATTTTTTAACATTTAATAACTTTTATTATTTATAACATTTTTCTTTAAACATTATTACTTAAAATTCAGTTTTATTTTTAAAAAATATAAATTTTAAATATACATATACTATTTCAAATCAAAGATATTTTTTTGAGTAAATTAAAATTTAATATTATGCAATTCATTGTAATTTAAATTTAAATTTTAAAATTTAACATATATTCTAATTTTAATAACATATTTTCATAAGTTTTTCTTAATTTTAAAAAAATTATTTTATCTAATAGAAATATAAGATATAATAAAAACATCTACTACATTTTTAATTTAATTTTACGTATATAAATTCTACTTAAATATAGAAATATCAGTAAAAAGCTTGCTGATAAATAGATAAGAAAAAGACATACATGCGAACAACATGACAGAAGTTATCATTGGCGATAGAGCAATTGCAAGAGACATTGTTGGTAGCTAAAGTAGTCCAGTTTGGTTGTCCACTGCATGGATCTATATGAAAGTTCCAATCCTTCTTGCCAAGTGTTTTAGCTATATCTTTCAGAGCTTCCACTGCACAAATAGATTTAAGGGACATCTTCTAATTAATTAGATCCCATATATAAGAAAAAAAATGAATGATATAATTTTAAAAGCATGAAATTAACCTTAATCAGAAAATTTTAAAAATAATTTTTGCTCAACATAACTATTGATTGGGGGTATATATGCATGATACCTTCGTCTGGATGAGTAGTGGTTGTAGCTAGTGATGTGAATGGAAAGAGAAGTAGTAAAAGGAGGAGAAACTCATACATGGTGGTTATCTTCATGCTCATTATTGGAATGAAACTTTGGGATGAAGGAATTTATATTTTCTTTAATATAACAAAGTGAAGATAATTATTAATAAAATCATTTTAGTAAAACTAGAAGACCAAACGATAGACTAGGGAAGGGTCAGCCGAAGGCCACAGGAGACAGCAAATGCGTTTGCTTTTAATGTATGAAAGCGAAAAATATATGATTAAATGATAACTCATGTTCATTTTAATTAATTTATGGCCCACATAAGTTCAATGCAATCTATTTTTGATTTATGAAGATAAATTATATACCACGAATGAGAAGATAGTACAATTATATCCTTATATCATTTAGTGCTCTTCTAAATTTTCTGTTTTCCTTTAGTCATTGTCTAGAAAATTAAATCAAAAGAGATGACTAGCTATTAAAGTAAAGAAAGTTGAATTAAAAATAATTATTTTCAAATAATATAAAAAAATTAAATGTAAATAAAATATAAAAAGCCAAAGTTATAAATTAAAGTAGCAGCTAAGAAAGTGCAGGGAAAAAAGAGTTTCACATTTTTTAGCAAACCAAACGAATCTCTAAGGCTAAGTTAAAAACAGAAAAAAGAAACTCAGAACGTGTCTGTTGTCTAGGTGCTCCACGTACATGGAAGAAGGACGCTTGTTCATTTCTCTGGAAATTCATGGCCAATATAAATTACAAAGTTGCTTTCAATCTTTTATGAGTCTGTGTGCCGACAAAACCAATCCTTCATTCACGTGGGAGGAATAATTTATAAAACGATTTATTTATATTTATAAAATATCCTACGATTCTTATTAGTTTTTTTTAATTTATTTAATATTTAAATAACTTATTCAAGGCCCATCCTAAATAAATATTATTTTACGCTTGTTTAAAACGAGTTTGCAAATTTCAGCGTTCGCTCACTACAACAAAATTTGTTATTTGTGGCGATTATAAATAAATTTTAATTTTTTGACGGTTTTAAATCACCACAAATATTATTATTAACGTTTTAAAAAATCCTACTTTTCTAATGCCATATTTGTGGCGATTATAAATAAATTTTAATTTTTTGACAGTTTTAAACCACCACAAATATTATTATTAACGTTTTAAAAAATCTTACTTTTTTAATGCCACAAATGATTTGTAAAGATTTTTGGTTAACCGCAGAGAAAATAGTTATAAATGGTAAATAAATTTTATTAGTAGTTAAAAATTGTTAGAAATGTAAAAAAAACTACCATAATTTTTATTTTAAATTTAATATATTAGTGGCAATTTTTAACCACCAGAAACTTTATTTAAAAAAATATACATATTTTTAATCATTTATCTTTGTTTGAAATTGTTGCTATACAGAATGTTTATATTTTTTTTTAATAAAAATTATATTTTAGATCATATCTTTCCACAAAATAGCTTTTATCATTAGATAAATTATTTTTAATCTCCTATTACAAAACAATTCAATAACATCTAATTTATTAGGCCATCACAATTCTTATCCAAAAAAATCAATGAAAGAATGATTTACTTTAAACACTAAACATAAGTTGGACATGCATACATATCATAACATTTGATATGATAATTGGAAAATCATATATCTCCACAAAGTGGCTTTACCACTAGATAAATCATTTCCAATCTCTTATTCAAGAACAATTCAATAACATCTCATCTATGAGGCCATCATAATTCTAATCCCAAAAAATAATGAAAGAATAATTTACTTCAAACACTGAATATAAGCTGGACATGTATACATAGCATAATATTGGATATGCCCATAACAATAACATACAAAATTATCCATATCAACCAAAAGTAAAATTACCACCACTTAAATTTCAACATTTAAAATACTTCATTTGAAGTGAAATAATATATAATACAAATCCTGCAAACAATGGTATAAAATACAAATGATCAAATAGTATATCCATGTGACTTAGGTGGTTCCTTCTTATCTTTTTTTTTTTCAAACACTTACTTCCTTATATTGTGAAAAACTAAAATCGCGCATATGATTCAAAAGATGAACAAGGAATCCAACATAATCAATTTCCAAAATATCAGCCAATGTAATCAACAATACATTTTTATATGAACAATGGTTAAGTATATCAATCATGGATAGAAAACTATATAGGTATAATAGTATATTCATAATTTTGACTTAGCACTTTACTAGAAAGTTAGCATATTTATAGTCTCTACTTGTACCAAAAATTTCAAAAAGTTTAAGATTCAATACACCTATATATTTCTAATGACGATTACTATCTAATGAAGATCCTTCTTGTGGTGTGGTTATATCTTGTCTGCTCACTTCATCCTATGAAAAATGAAATTATTGCATCACATTAGCTTAATAAAAAGAAGATATATCAATATTAAACATCAAGAAAATGTTAATAATATATGAAATTATTACCGCTAGATTAGTAAAAGTACCAAACAAAGCATCCAATTCCGTAGGAATGTGTCCCTCCTTCATTTGTATATATATGCAAGCATAACATTTTGTAATATTTTAACATTTTTCTCAGATGCAGCTAACTTGGTTTTTAAAGCAATAACCTCCTCTTTTAATTGAGAATTTTCAGTTGCAGTAGAACTTAAATGGTTGCAACCTACACCACTAAATCTTGTAGTGGATGGAAATGCAACACTATGGAAACCTCCTAATCCCAAGCATCGTAGACGTCGAGGATAGTCTTTTCCTAATACTTTAGCAAGAGCATCATTAGCAGAAATTTTAGCAGAATTAGCACTTTGACTTATTTCTTGAGTCACCTTCTCCTACACAATCAAATTGTCTTAAAAAAAATTATATTGAACAAAAAAAAAAAATACAAACACAACTGTTAGTTAAATGTGAATTTCACAATATGCATCATATGATCCAATAAATGATTCATGTTAGGTTTTGAATGGCTACAAGTAGTCATACCTTCCTTGACGTGCCACTCTAAATATTGAGGACGTGCTTTCGTAACGCTTCATGCTCAAAATATGCTTGGCACTATGCTTCGGTTATGCTCATGCAATATCATAATATTAGAAAAGACAAATATTACAAGATAGGTGATCACTGCAATATCAGAGAAGACAACTTCGTCCTACAATATTGTGCTCACTGCAAGCTCAGTTCAGAATGGTTACTTACCAACAAAGGATAGCGAAGTATTACAAAGTCAGAATAAAATTTTAAAATTTGATTGAGCTAACTTGGAGCTACTCCTATTGACTGTAACTAGACAGTAGTAGACTCTTTCTCAAAGTTTGACTCTACCACCTATATTTTATTTGATGAAGCAACCATTACTGAAGCAATGGATTTAGAAATCTTAACAGAAAAAGGTTTCACAGGTTTTCAAATATTCTGGAAGTGTAAAAAGGAAAAAGTTGAAAGAGAAAAAGTTGATCCTAATTAATCACAAAACCAACTAAAAAAGAAAAAACAATAAAAAGATACAAAATTAAAATAGTAAGTTATACCGCGTATTTATAAAAAAATGGTTGCATTTAAATAAATTGTAAGAAAATATAAATTTTGTGGCGGTTTTTAAAATTTCTAGAAAATATTTACCAAAAAATCTCCTTATTTTTGTAGTGGGTAAAACGTATACCAAATAATCTCTAACTAAAAGTTAAAAAATTAGATAAAATTAAAAAATATATATAAGTTAAAAAATTAGTTAAAAGATAAAAATTAAAAAATTTATTGCTTAAAATAGAAATATTATATAAAATTAATTATTAAATTAACTGATAAAAATAAAATAATACATAAAAATATGATTATTAGATTATATTTTAAGTATTATTATTTTATCAATTATAAATTTCAATATTATTTTTATTTAAATTCAATTATTATATTAAAAATAAGGATAATATATTTTTAATTTATTCTTATTTATATATTAAAAATATTATATAAATAAATTTATAATTATTTTAACAAATATATAAAAAAAATAGTTTGGTAATTTTATTTATTTTATTACTTTTTTGTGTTTTTAATAAAAACTATATTTTAAAGAAATAATTTTTTTGTATAAAATTAAAAATATTCATTTTATCTTTAAAATTTTTATTAAAAAATTGAATATTTTATTATAAATAATTTAAATAAAAAATTTAATAATTAAACTAATATTTTAATATCAAACAATGATAAAAATAATATTTTATAATAAATAAAAAATTATCAAAATAAATTAAAAATAAAATAAAGTAATAACTTTTAGCTAATAACTAAAATCTTAAACATTAATCGAAATAATATTTAATAAAAGCTAATAATTATTAAAATAGTTGTTATGTAAAATGAAATTGCAGTAATTTTAAATATTTTTAACTACTTATTTATTTTTTATTTAATTAAGATATATTATATAACATATTTTTAATGTCTATAATACAAGTTAAATACTTAGTTGTTATCCTTACATATAAAGAGTTAAATATTTTTAAAAGTATTTATTTAAAGAATGTTTGGTAAAAATAATAAATAAGATAATTAAAAATTAAAAAAATAGATAAAAATTGAAAAATAGGTAAAAACTGACGTAAAATTTAAAAATGTTGTTAGTCAAAATAAAAAGTTATTAATAAAATCATTTATTGAATTAATCAATAAAAGATAAAATAATAAATAAAGATATGATTATTGAAGTTTAGGTATTAAACATTTTTTATTGGTTATAAATTTTAATTTTTTATAATTTAAATTTAACTATTATAGGTTATAATATTTTAATATTTTTAGTTTATTTTTATTTATATATTTTTATTATAAAATATTGTATAAATAAATTTATAATTATTTTGATGATTAGATATTATAAAAAAATTGATTTATTTACTTATGTATTTATTTTATTATTTATGATATAATTTAAATAAAAATTATTTTTAAATTAAAATATTTATTTTTAACTTTTATAAATAAATTTTAAATATTTTTACAAAAAGAGTGTTTATTTTCTTTTTAATTTTTTTATCAACAAAAATCAAATATTTAATTGTAAATAATTTAAATATAATATTTAATAACCAAATTAAATAGTATAACATTAAACAATGATATAAAAATGTAATAGTCCATAGTAAATAAAAGATTATCAAAATATATTAAGAATAAAAATAGAAATATAATTTTCAACTAATAATTAAAATCTTAAAAATTAGTTGAAACTTTTAAAAAAAATATTAGTTATTTATCTAGTTATCAAAATCATTATAATGCTAAATAAGTTAAAACTATCTTAAAAAAAATTAATTATATCATCGTTCATCTGGTTAAAATACATTTTCGAACACTCTCTTAATTAAACGTTCTAGTAGATGTTATCGGAACCTCACATGGGGATGACAGTCGCATTCATTTTTAGCCGTGTCATTCGCTCGTTTTGACCTGTTTGTGTTTTAAGGTTAACCAAAAAAATTTAGGTTGACTGAGATTGAGAATGAGAATGATAAAATATAATTTTTAAAAATTAATACCTGTTTTATTTTTGTTTTTGAATTTGTTTTGTTTTTAAAATTATTAAAATATTTTTATTATTTTAAAATATTATATAAAATTAATAAAATTATAAAAGTAATTAATTATATAAATTTTAAAAAATATATAATAATTTAATAAATTATAAAAAATAAAAATATAAAATATAAAAAATATAAAAACAGATGTGTGCGACGGGTTTTTCTAATCCCAAACAGGAAAGGTAACTATTAAATTGTTTTTTTTTTCTTCGTCCAACTTCTAGTATTTATTTATTTATTTTTAAATTTTACATTTAATTCAAATTGAGTTGAATGAATTTATTTAAGAGAAGAAAGTTCTTTCAATATATATATTTTTTTCTTTACATATGGTAATTACTTTCGTCCTTTAATTTTCTTCCTGCATATTTTGTTTTACAAATTAATTTATTTTGATGTAGAGAATAATTTTAAAAATTAATTCATGTAATAAAAATTATTTTTATCTTATATACATTTAATTTATCATATTTTTAATTAAAAATATGAGACTTTAACAGGTAGATATTTTTTCAGCTGAACTATAGTTGTTAATGAGTCTTCTTGAACCAAAAAAAATCTTGAAGCTTGGGGGTTAGATTACTATCCTGTTTGTATACGTGGTGGAACAAGGCATAACTTCATTTCCAGCAATTGAAAAAAGATCATTGCTGTTCAACATGTACAGGTATGTGTGCAAAATTAATTTTCTTTTAACCAACGGATATACGAACAAGCTATACCAAAGGTAATTGAATGCTTATTCTTTAGATGAATGTGAACATGTGTTATATATTTTAAAAATTTAAAGTTTAGTCTTGAGAATATCTTAAATATAGATATAGATAGTATAATTTTATATATAATTAATGATAGAGGAGAAAATTAAAAGATATAGTTATATAAAAATAATATTTTATTATATTTATTCAATTTTACTCATGCGTTTATATATATATATATATAGTTGATTAAATTCAAGATGAAGGTGAAAGACAAATACAAATTCACCAAACCTTTTTTGGTTAAAACCTAGCACTAGCAGCTGGTCTATAACTAAAAATATTTAGAGTTCTTGAAATATATACAAAGGAAATGGAATTGAAATAAGCAGCTAGTTCTCTACCACTATCTATGAAAAGATTTGACAGATTTGGGGGTGAGGAGTTTTTGCCAACATAATCTAGATTACTTTGAAAGAGTGCATGCAAACTGTTATATTAGAGAAGCATTCAGCTAAGCCTGCCTCTATTCTGTAATTCACATAAAAGGTAGCTTGAAAGGAGGTTTGATGTTGCTGAGTCTCAGGTGTAGACCTCATAAGCTTTCCTTGCAAGGCTTTCCACTGATTCCACAGTGACATAGCCATGGAGTCAACGTGAGCAATCTGTTTTGAGGCATTCTTAAATCGAATCTCATTTCTATGCTTTCAAATAGTCAACAAATTCATCACGGTTTCCTCCGATCCATACTCTACAGGACTATTGATTATTTTGGTGAGCCAAGACACATGTTAGAAGTACCTGCATCCCAGGAACAACTAAGACAATAATGGTTCCAATATTCTAGGAAAAATTGATCACAAAATACACATTTCTGATCTATGACCATATTCCTGATTAACAAATTGGAACCAGTAGGCCACGCCTTGTGAAGCAATCTGTAGAAAAAATGTTTAACTTTTGGTGGAACCTGTGCATGCCATAAGTTCTGCCATTTTATCAGATTTACTAAAGAAACTCCATCCCTCTGATACAGTTTTTGCTAAGTCGATTTTACTGAATATATCTCACTCTTTCACCATACAGTTAACAGAGGTTCATACAACAATGGTAGAGAAGATCTAGTTTTAATCAAAGACACACACAATTTAATTCCAATTGAGGAAGATCAGATTATAGAGGTTGAGGTATAAACCAATCCCGAGGTAGGTTCAACAACAACAAACCAATTTGTCAGGTGTTTGGAAAGATAGGTCATACAGCATATTCAATCAAGGGATTCCATGTCCCTTTGGAGATAACAATATTTCTCCTCAAGCTATGTTTTCTGATGCACCATATCATTCTTTTTCTACCACTGTAACAACAACACCTTCCACCCTATATGATCGAGCATGGTATCCTGTTTGGGGTGCCTCGTCTCATCTCACCATTGTGTGAATAATTTGCAATCCAAATCACCATACATGGATCCTGAACATGTTCAATTTGGTAATGATATAGGTACGGGAATTTGGCATGTTGGATCTTCTTTTGTTAACTCTAATGATCCCTCTTTTTCTTTAGTCTTAAATAATTTGCTACATGTTCCACGAGTTTGCAAGAATTTTACTTAATGTTTCCCAATTTTGCAAAAATAATAATACCTTTTTTGAGTTTCATTCTAATTATTGTGCTATTAAATCTTAAACTGCAAAGAAGACCATTCTCCGAGGCCAACTTAGAGATGGTCTTTACGCTTTTGACCAACTTGTTATCACATATAGGAGCTCTACCACTGCATCACCTTTACATTTTGTTTTTTCCTTTTCTCGTACAATTTTCTCTTTTAATCTTTGATATGCAAGATTAGGCCATGCCTCTAATAAAATTGTTCATCATGTTTTAAATAAGTATAATCTTCCCTTTTGTTAATAACAATACCATATTTACAATAAACACAATTCAGAATATTTCTAAGTGTAGAAGACATTTCCGTTCTCTTCCCTTTTCTCTTCCTAGTTCTTATACCTTTCAAAGATTACGTTAACAATTTAAATTTAATTCACAAACAACCATATGATGACAAACTTAAAATAATGATTTTTTTTCTACCTATGAAAATTGAACGCTTATATAACTTTTATCTCGTGAACTAATTTTTTTGTTATTATAATTTCTTTTAGGATTTTTTATTTCATAATTTTATTTTGATTTAAATTATCTTTTGTCAATTATGACAGAATTAGTTTAGTTCGTTTATCTCTTTATGGGTTATTTAATTATTTTGTTGAATCTATAACTAACTTTTAACGTAAACATTTAAAAGTCTTTACGAGAATAAATTTGATGAAAAAACATTATTAAATTATTGTACATTGAATTTGAGTTTGAAGAAATTTACCAGAACAATTGAATTAGAAGAATACTTCAATTTAAAAAGGAAATACTACAAATTTATATCAAAGAAAGGTCTGAGGTTCAACAAAATCATAATAGACTATTCTTCTCCTCAGAGGGTTATCAAGGGAAATTGCCAAGAAAATTTCATGATAAATACAAATCATGGCCATTGACAAAGTATTTTCGCCACAATATTAGAAGATATGCTGCTGTGGATATTGGACAAGAATGGAACATTGGCTTCTCTAATTTTCAGGGTATCTCTACAAACAGGTTTTTTAGGCTAGATTTTGTGTTTTTTACAATCAGGCAAATAATTAAATTTAAATTCTACTCTAATTTCTAACCTTTCATTATTAGATCAATCCTAATATTTATTTAAAACTAAATTTAAATAAGTAGTTAATCACACATTAAATATTGTTTTAGAAAAATATACCTCTCTATAATATAAATATGACATCTCACTCTGAAAAAAGAAGTTGTTCCTTCTTATATCCTTAGTATGTTGGGATTAATTGAAAAAAAAAATAGATTATTTTAATAATTGATTATGTTTATAAATAATTTTAAAATAATAATTTTATTTGAATTATATAGAAGAATATTTTTTATGATATATAAAAAATATATAAAATTATTAATAGTAGTTAATTTTATATTTAATAATTAACTATAAAAGATAAATGAAAAAATAAAAATAACTAAAAAATAAGCTGATAATTTTTAATTAAATTTTAAAATTTACTTATCATAATTTTTTTTAAAAATATATGTAATTAAAAATTATAAGTTAACTTTTTTGCAGTTACCACACAAGTGTTCAACAATAAATATAAATTTTATAATATTTTTTAATAACCATAATAATAAAGATCGAAGGGAATAAGGTTGTTTAACAAGGGCGATTCAGTTCGTTTAAAGTTGCTCGGCTTGTTTAATAAGTGGACAGACTCAGATTTATTAAAAAACCGTTTTAGATAAATAAGGCAGATTTAAACTTATAAAAAAACTTATTTAACATATTTAGGTATCTATTTATATTTATATATATATTAATATATTATATTTATAAGCTTTAAGTTTGTAAACCTTTCTAATCAATTATTTATATAGACTTTTAAACCGACTAATAGATTTTATAGACTTTAAATCAAGTCAGGTCCCAGACCTAGGTCTCAAAATTTTTAATTAAGTCAAGCTTGAACATTCAAAGCTTAGCTTGGGTAAAAATATCATTCTCAAACATATTTTTTTTCCTTGCAATGCAAATTCTTTTTGTTATTTAAAACTTTTTTATTGTTAAATTTTTTTAAATTATTAATTACTTAAAATATTTGTTAAATTTTAATTTTCAAAATTAAATATTTCCTAAATTAATTTTTTTAATTTTTAATTTTTTTCAAAATAAATTATTTATATTCTTCCTCTGAAGTTACTTTCATATGATTTTTTATCATTATTTTATGGGATAAATAGTTATTTTAATTTCTAAAAAATTAAAAATTGATCATATTAATTTTAAAAAGATAAAAAATAATAATTTTATTCAGATAAATAAATAATTATTTTAATTATTAAAAATAATAATTTTTAATCTCACAAAATTATTAAAATATTCCTTTTTTATTTTTTATTTTATAAAAATAATTGGATTAAAACTTAAGAGATTGTAAAATTAATAAAAGGTTAAATTCAATGTAATGAATATGACCTTAATATATAATTTAAACAAAAGATCTTAAAAATTAATATCATTCTAAATTAGATTTAAAGGAGACGCATATTTCAAACTGATAGTTAAAATTTTTTCTATAATTAGAAAAATAATAAAATTTAAATATAAAATTTTATAAACTAAACGAATCTTTCTTTTATCACTAGACAATCCTAATAATTTTAGTGGTTAAGCATTTAATACATACTTATTTTAATTTTTTAAGATGAGATTAGCATCAATTTGATATATATTTATATTTAATTTTTTTTAATTTTTGTAAAACTTTAATCAAAATAATTTATTAAAATTAATTTGAAGTTCAATTTCCAAATTAAAAAAAAAATTGTTAAAAATTATTATAATAAACTTCATTTAGTATCCTTCTAAATTAATAATAATCTCAATCCATTTAATTTATATTTCCAATTATTTTTTGCAATACTTTATTAATTTTATTTTTAAAAGAACTTTATTTTACTGAAAAATAGGGATGAAAGTGGATAAGGCCGTCCAGGGTTTACGACTCAAGCCAAGCTATCTAATGTGCAGCTAGGCTCGGCTTGTTTAATAAATAGATAGACTCAGACTTGTTAAAAAGCATTTTTAGATAAACAAGCCAAGCTTAGGATTGTAAAAAAGCTTATTTAACTTATTCGGGAACCTATGTATATTTATGTTATGTATTTATATTTATTTTAATATATTATATTTATATAATATTTATTTTATATTTTATTTACATAATATTAACATATATATGTTTTAGACCTGTTTAATGACCTTTTTATCTTGTAAGCTTTAAGTTTGCACTTTTTTTAATTAATTATTTATATAGACTTTAAGTTTATTTATTAATTTTTTTGTAACGTAGACTTTTAAACAGACTTGCAGACCTTATAGATTTTAAATCAGGTCAGATATTGACAGAAAAAAAAAAAGAAGAAGCCTTCAACCGATTAAAATTTTTAAATAGGCCAAACTTAAACACTCAAAACCTAACTCGACTCGGCCTACTTCTATTCTACTGAAAAATCATAAATTGTTAACAACATTCCATAAATATTATATATGTAATAGCTATCAATATTTATGTGAGTCAATATCTTAATAGCTTTTGTTTTTGTTTTGTTTTTTCAATATTCATAATATTAAATAATAAAGGATATGTATTTGACTTAAAATTAATAAAATAAAAAATTAACTATTTAGATAAATAAGATACTGATAAAGAAAATATTTTTGCTATATAAGATGAAGAGGTTACTTTTTAAAGAAGATATTTTCTCTTAGTATTATCCACCTGCAGATTTCTATTTCTTTATTGTACTTTTTGCTAAGTAAAGAGTATTTAATAATTAATAATACGTAAGAGCCTTAATTAAGAATTTTATCAACCTTATACTTGAGTACTTTTCAATGAGACTCATATTTTGGCCTTAGTTTTGCCAAAAATTAGCAAAGTTAATCCAATTGCTTTTGTGCAGTATTATACTCAGCATGATAACCATACAAAAATTTTGTACTCTTCAATAATATAAAAATCTATAATATAGATGCAACAAATAAATAGTTTCCATGACATGTGTTTCTAATTCTCATTGCAGTATAGGACAAAAAGACATATCAAGGCCATCACAGGAAATATGATGGAAAGATAGACCTAAGCATAAGCTATATATTATTATCATCTACAAAGTAATGACATACTATCTATCACTTCTCTCCGAGTAAGAAGAATACAGGTTGACAGGATGTAGATCTGATTCTGAACTTTTACCAATTGAACTACTCTCTTCTTGAGACTCCAACTTCTTTCCATCCAATTCCTGGCTTGTGTTTAACATCACCTCTTGAACCACAATTTTACCTTCAAGCATGCTTATTACTGAAGCCATGGTTGGTCTATGCATTGGAGAAACTTGTGTACATAGAAGAGCCACATTGATCATGACCATTACTTCCTCCTTACTGAAGTCTTCACCTAACCTCTCATCAACTAGGTCCATTACATTACCTTTTTTTTTCAAGTCATGCACCTGGGAAAACACAATACAAACAGTAAGTTAATTCTAACAAATCCATTATTGAAACTATTGAACAAATTAAGGTGTAAAACATATCTATAAAGTATATACAAGAAATGCAGAATTAGATCATCCTTTTTAGTGGTGTGGTAGAACAAGAAAGCCATTGGTCATATTTGCATGGCCAGATGGACACTAAAATTTTAAAAACTAGCAATCATTAATGCCTTTAATTGGAATACCTTTACATTGAAAAAAAAAATGCAGCAGATCTCATGAAAACACTGTAAGAGTAAATTGTTTTTAAACTTGCACTAGATGAAAATTAATGAGATTTTTAATGGAGCATTTACACAACAAAAATAATCTTCTCAGATATTGTAATGGACAATTGCATTGGCAGAAAACTTGAGATCGTGACAGAAAAAGTTTACCCAATCAACAAGAGAGAAGCACTCTTCCTTTAGCCATTTCATAGATCTGCTCTTTCCACTAACAATTTCCAAGGTAACAATTCCAAAACTATAAACATCTGCTTTGTCAGTCAAATGACCATGCATTGCATATTCAGGGGCCATATATCCACTACAGTATTCAAAATACATTAATTGTAGAGAATATAATTTTTAAAGTCAAAATTAATATTACTCAAACAAATTTCATCAAAACATATAATCATGAGAACTCACTAGGTGCCAGCTATTCTGGTAGTCATATGGGTATAGCCCTCTTCATAAAGTTTGGCCAATCCAAAATCAGAAATCTTTGGATTGAGATCTTTGTCTAGTAACACATTAGTGGCCTTGATGTCCCTATGAACTATCTTTAGCCTTGACTCTCCATGGAGGTAAGCCAAACCTCTAGCAATACCCACACAAATCCTATGCCTTGTTGACCAATCCAACTTCACTTGAGATTTTTCTCTTGCTTCATTTGCATTTGTCATTAAAATTAGACACCATAAAGATATAGCAATGTATATATGCTCTGTGTACAAGGTTGTAAATTATTCATGAAACTACCAAACTTGAATAGAAAGAAAAGAAAAGAGCAAGACTGTTGTTTTCCATGTATTCATATATCAACAACAATTGATCTCCTTCCATACAACAACCATAGAGTTTAACTAGACAAGGGTGTTGCAAAGCAGAAATCATGCCTATCTCAGTAATGAATTCACGATTCCCTTGCTTTGATTTAGAAGAAAGCTGTTTGACTGCAATTATTGTGCCATCTGAAAGAACACCCTGCATTTTTGGGATTGGTAAAAGTTATTTTTTTCGATAGGAAATTGTAAAGAAGTAACAAGATTAATAGATCTTTCAATGAAATCCAAACAAAACTATTGATTGTTTAGATACCTTGTAAACAGGACCAAACCCTCCTTCTCCAATTTTATATGCAATATCAAAGTTGTGAGTTGCTGCTCTAATTTGCCGTAAGCTAAATAAGTCACTTTGCAGATCTATGCCCCTTAGCTCTATTGGTTTAAGTAAAGAAAAATCAAAGATCTCTTTTTGGAAACTTTCCATAATGTTACATTTGGCAGAAAAGAAATTCTAGATACAATGGCGTTATTGAATAGATAATTATACGCTGTTTATACTTTATAATAGTTCACAATGTACGAGCTATGCAAACAAATGCACATATGAGTCAAGATAGAAATTTTGCTCAAGGGAATGGGGATAAGGATATAAAATGTATGTGACACCTTAATTAAACTTAGATAACTGCTTAAAAGTTAATTTTAGTTTAAAAATAAAGCATTGTACTTAAGATCTTGTTAATCTTTAGTTTCATTCAAGAATCATATACCTTGGGTTTAAGGTAAACACCCGTTTTAGTCATTTAAAGATGTAACATTAATAATGAATACACCAAAATACGTTGGTAAATGGTTAGCAAGTAAGTATCTTCATTCTGCATTATTATATAACCATTAACCGCAGTTTTGATTACAAATTATAGCCGTTAATGGCAGATTTTATTACACATTATAGTTGTTGGCTGTAGTTTTTATTTAGAATTGCTTTCTGACTTTTGCGTAGTTACTTTTTGGCCATTCTAGTCCGCTGCACATGCTTCTGAGCACTATTTATACAGCAAATCTATTAATTTGACGTGATTTTGATTAGAAATATGGTTTTCAAAAAGTCAAATTTGAATATACACTTTTGGACAAAATATTTATACAAATGCATATAAGAATTAGAATTTACAAAATAATATACTTATATTGTACGGTATGTTGAGTATGAAGCTTACAATTTTCTTAAAAATAACTACATAAAACAGTGAACGTGGGAAACAGTTCTTCAAGGAATTGACTATGTATATCAATTATCAAGTATAAACTCATCTAGTTATACTATAGCTTAAGTCACCAACACAATTATTTAGTAGCTATTTTCCTTCTTGATCAAGGGTAATTTGAGCATCAAAGCAATTAATAACCAACTACAATATAAGATAGTATATAATTATTTAACCACATAATCATGTGGATGTTGCAAAAATTTAAAAAGAAAAATGCATCTTGCAAAATTTTTTCATCATAATGCATTCCTTTGAAGCAATATCTATGTCCCTTTGTTTCAAAGTAATATATTATTCAAAGCTATTCTCAAAACTTGACTGATCTTGCCCCTTTGTTTCATCACTAAATTTAATATCTATGCTTGCAAGATCTCAATTTGTTCATGAATTTTCCTAAATGTTTGAGCCAAAAATATTGGTGATCATGACAGTTCAGTAGTTTCTCAGTACTTACCTTTCTCTAATGAACCTTTCCTTCCTAGACATCCTCTCCACCAAGCTATACCAAATACTATGATGACAACAAAAGCTCCAGCAACTATAATAGCCACCAATATGCCACTTCCCTTTTTCGCTGGAGGTGTAAAGTCTGTTGGATCATGGCATAAGAGATTTGCGTGCGCGCGGGCACATACATACATATATATATATAGATTAGATGATAAGGGTGATGACAGAAGAAAAAGAACTAAAGAAAAGAAGAACTAACCAGGTTCAACTGAAATAGCTGATATAAGAGGACCATATACTGATCCAAATGGAATAGCAGTCGTTCCTTTCCCAGCCCAATACAATCGGATTTCCAAGGTACTATTATTCACAATAGCAGGGAACTTTTTTATGACTGCTTTACCAGCTCCTCCTGCTTCTTTTACAATGTTGAAATCTTTTAGCACCAATTTTTTCTGCAATATTTCAATACAAACACAAATGGATCATGATGGTCAAGAGGAATTTGTTCAATGTTAAATATGTTGTTGACTAAGGTGAGATGATGAAACCATGCACCTGAATATAGATATCAAACACACGCCTTCCCAAGCTGCTATATGTTTGATCATCTGCGAACATTATCTCAGCAAAATGCAGATTCGCTGTATAGTTTCCATTTCCAAGACAATATCCGTAGTATGTGAGACTAAGGGGAGAAACACGCGCATTCATATACAATTCAGCATTTTCCATAGCAAGCTTAGTTGTATTAGACCAGGTAAAGTAGTCTGTGTGACTGCTACCAAAGAAATGGCCAGTAGTGGTAACTACCCAATTGGAAGCAGACCGGTTAAAGCTTGCTGGTCCTAATTCTTGGGAATCATCATCATATGTTATGCTTCCATTAGAAATAAGCTTCCCACCACAATTTATATGGAGAGAGTACAAAACTGTGATGAGCACAAAATGGTGAAAAGTCAACAGATAAAATCAAGCACAGTAAGATCACATGAGACGGTATGCATATGCAATATGCACCATTACCATCAGCAACACAGGTTTTAAGTCTTATTCTACTTTTCCTACAATATTCATCTTTACCCTGGAATTGATAAGAACTTTCTAAGAAGGAAGAATTTCGAGCATTACCAGTGAAGTTGTTCAAATAACTAATTTATGCTAACATTAGATGGTCAGGTATATAATAAATATGATATTTCATTTCTTCAATTTCCTATCAACAAGCTCCTGATATACAAGTTTGAAGAATTGAAATCTTTTGGTAAGGTAATTCCTTTTTCACCTTTTACTTTTACATAAATAACTAAACAAAAATGAACAAATTCAAATTGTAAAGCATTATAATTACTAGTTAAAAATACATCAAATCAACTTACTTTTAGGACAATTGATGTTCCCTAAACATGGAACCATTCCCCTGTGAAAGTAATGGAGTTGACAAAACAAGTTAGCCAATCCCACTATAGTTCAGTATAAGCTATATAGATAGATAAAATTAATTTAGCATAAGTAGTATAAACTTACAAGTTATTTCCATTCATAGATGATGCAAACAAGTTCCTAAGAACATAGTAAATATCTTAAACTCAAATAGCTTTCCAAAATTGCTAAAAAAAATTGGGTATGCAAATGCAAGGATTCTTACATGGTTCCCTGTTGACAAGTCAACTCCTCAGGGTTTATGCTTAGATTGTTATATGAGAGATCTCTGTCCAAATTTATCAATGTGATTAAGAGTCAAAGATGGAACAAACAATTATATGTGACACTCGGTGGCACGGAATAATCATAAGAATCACAGTATAATAATTTAAAATGATAAAGATAAAATTTAACTTAAGTAGCATTTCAAGGATTACTCACGTGTAGTCTGGTCTAGATATTCCCTTGGGCAGTGGTCCAGTAAAAAGGTTTCCAGTTAAGTATCTAGGTAAGAACAATAAAAGGAAGTCAAAGTAAAGAAATCATCAATTATTTATGAACCATAAAAATGATAAATACTAATAACTTTAATCTTATTCCAAAATAAATCGGATGTTCCCCAAGACAAAGGTTCCTTTCATTGACTTTATTGGGTTTTCCATATCAATATTCAATATTTATTTTGATCTACATTTGATCATAGATCAATGTCATCTAAAAGCACTAAGCTTCAATGTTCTCTTCTTTTTCCTTATCTCATCATATAATTTTTTTATTTTAATCATTTTAAATTTGTTTTCTTAATATGAAGCTGAGACATGATTCTCTCATACTACTTTCAAAGTGTGTTTGATAGCCTGAGGATAAAAAAATAAATAATACATAATAAATACTTAATTCATACCCCAAAATTTTATTTTATATGTTGTTTAGTACAAATAAATTTGTATGTTATTTACTACAGGGCCCTTTATATCATATAATTGTATATTACATTAAGAAATATTTAAATATTATAATATTTTATATAATTAATATAATTTTATGATATATAATAACAATTATAACATAATATTATAAATTAAATATAATAAATATTTATTGATTATATATTATATATTATTATATTAAGTATTAAATATTATAAATATATATATATATATATATATAGAAAAAGAGAGAAAAAGTTGATGAGAGAGAGAAAATGATACCTAAAAGAGAATATGGTTATCAATTAAAAAATGGATATTTCATTTTTTTAAAACTTGATTCTTTAGAAAGAGAAATTATTATTAAATTTAGGATGGGGGATAAAATTGAAATTTCTTTTATTGTCCTACATCTTGAAATTTGTTTTGTCTTATAATCATTTTTTGAAAACATGAACCTACAAGTTTTGCAAGGTCCTGTTCATCCGATTTAATTAAATCAAACCCACTCTTAAGTACTTATCTACTGAACTTTAAAGCAAAATAGTTCATAGATATACATACGGGTTTGAAATGAAAATATGATATGCATAGAAATATAATCACACTTTTGCATGTATGTGTACCTGAATATTAATCATTATAAATTTATAAAATTATTTTCATTTTGTTTCAAACAAATTAACCTTGTCTTGATCAACTTAAATCAGCTTGGTTTTGCAAGAATCTTAAGAATCCAATTGATTAAATGTTCACCTAGTTATTCAAGTTTGTACCTAAAATGAGAATTTGGGTTGTACAAGTAAAAAATTAAAAAAAAAAAAAAGTTCTATAGACTGATTCATCATTTATAGTATCAGGATGCCATACTTATTTGATTCATCAATATTACTCATAGCAACTACATTCTAAATTTCCACTGAATCAAAGCATCAAAAATTAAAATTAAATAACATAATCCAACTATATATTATATGTGTCCATATTTTGGTGAAATCATAAATCAAATTGCAAACATACGAATGTTGCTTACAGTAAATTTATATCCTTCAGATCACCCAATGTTCTCGGAATATGTCCAGTTAATTTGTTAAAACTGAGGTCTCTGAAAAAAAATTACATCCAAAACAAATATTATTTAAGAGAGAAAATTTTTATCGGAAAAGTAACATGAAAATGTCCTACCTCCGATACAATAACCAAAAGAAGCATGTTGATGCTCATCACCAAATAGATGAGTTTAAAGTGCAACAATTATAAATAGTTCTAAATACATACAAATAATTCAGGAAATTTCTAAACATAGTATCATTATTGACACGCTCGTCGTAAACGCGCAAAAATAATTTCTAGATTTCCCCGAAACTATTGGTATAGTATAAGGTGCAACCTAGGTCATCTCACAAAGACCATTTCAAATTCTTAAGCAAATAAGGAGAAAATTAGAACAAGGGGATTTTGTAAAGATTTGATATTGAGTTCTAAACACAAAATACAGAATGAAATTAATTTACTTAACAATTATCAACTCAAGGAATTCAGAGGCTATTTTCTTAACTAATCATTGATCACTAAAATCATGCATTGTGTTTATCAACCTAGGATCATCTGAAACCCCTAGAATGATCCTTGAATTCTCTACTGAGAAACCTCTCAGAATTTAATTGATTACGATCAACAAGATTTAGTAACCACTTAATCTTTTATCTAAACCAATTTCACAATCAGAATTCAGTTGAAGTAAGTAATAAAATGAAAACCTTCAATTCAATTACTTAATTTCTACTCTTCAAACTTTTGGAAAATGATTTACCAATCAAAAACCAATTATAAATCAATTATACATTAATCAAAATACGTCAACCGATCAAACTTTGATTAAAAGAATAAAATTGAAGAATATAGTAAAGTAGAGTAGAAATCACTCAATAAGCATGTAAATAAAGATCAAGACCTCAAAGTTAAAATGAAAATAGCTTGAATCCTTGAATTGAAACTACAAACCTAGCCTTCCATGAAGGAGGCAAACTAACAACAAAGAAAGAGGCAAACTAACAACAAAGAAAGAGGCAAACTAACAACAAATAAATCCTAAGCCTTCCATGTAGGAGGCAACTAACAACAAATAAATCCTAAGCCTTCCATGTAGGAGGCAAACTAACAAGAAAGAAAACATAAGCCTTCCATGAAGGAGGCAAAACTAACAAGAAAGAAAGAAAGAGAGAAAGAAAGAAAGAAAATGGTATTGGAGTTAATCTCCAAAATGGTGTGTGTCTCCTCTTGCAAACCCTTCTATTTATAGAGGGTTTTTTGAGGCATCATCTTCAGAAAGTCACCAACTAGGATATTACTTTTCTACCCTTTTCTTGCTTTCACATGGGCTTTGTTGAAATTGCAAAACACTTTTGAATTTTTGCCACCAATGAGCACAACAATTTTGACTTTCTTGCACCGCAATTTCGGATGTTCACATGTCCGAATTAGAGCTTGCCTTCTGAACAAAAGTTGTAGCCCTGGATCTTAGCTGTCCAACAAAGTTGATTTCATCTCAATATGACTTCTATATCTCAAGATATGGCCGGATCTTTGCACACTGTTCAAATTCCACGTCAGCAACACTATCTCATCTTTTGAGATAATTTCGGAGTCCTAAACATCCCATTTAGAATCTTCTCTTGCTTTGTAAATATGGACACTTCTTTAAGCTTTCATTCAAGATAGATTTCATGATTTTTGGATGTCTACAACTCCTATTATGCTCAAAATACTATAATAGTGTCATTTTAATCGGGTAAGCAAAGAAATTCAATTAAACTTCATATGAACCCAAACTCGTAAAATATGACAAAGATCACTTAATTGAACATATAAGAAGTCTTAATGAGATAAAAATGAGAGATAATTATTTATGAAATCTATGCTTATCAATTATACTAATCTTATATAATTGAAAGGAAATAAAAATCACTTACAACGATCTTAGACTAGTTATATTTCCAAGATATTCAGGAATAGTCCCTATAAGATTGCAACTCCTGAGTATTCTGGCAAACAATTTGATAATATGTTATGTGAGGCAAAAAAAGATATTAGTTTCTCATCTTTCCTAATTTTTATTTCTATACATATTTGTTTATTGGCACATTAATTCACAAAAATAAAAAATAAGAAATTATAATAATAATAATAATAACCCAAATTTTTAACTTACAATGTTCTCAAATTTGTCAAGTTTTTAAGTTTGGGAAATGGAGAATCCGATCCTTTCAAGTCAGTAATTCTCCTGCATAACATATGTTAAGCACAGTAAAAAATAAGAGAGAAAATGAATACATGATACTTACAAGTTGCCGAGATTTTTCAGAAATGAAATTGCAGAAGGAATTGGACCGCTAAAACCACTTCCTTCCATCATCCTATCCCAATTAAGAATGACAAACCAATAAACAATATGTACTTCAACTTGAAACATTAGAACATTTAAATTTTTTAAGAAGAAAAGTTACATACAGTCCTTCAAGATTTGTCCAGCTTTGAATTATATTGGGTATTGTTCCGGAAAATTGATTGTCGCCAAGTCGACTACATTAGAGTATAGGATATTTTTTATATGAAATAATAATATGTTGAATGCAACTCACTATAATAAAAGTAAAATAAAGAAAACACACTTACACGTTCTTCAACATAGTGAGTCTAGCAAATGTTGCCGGTAAATTTCCAGTAAAATAGTTGGAGGTAAGAAACCTATGGTAAGAAACCAATTATGTTTGGAATGGTTATAATCATAAAAATCAACCCTTGAACTTTTATAAGATAGAAACAACCTATATCAATCTATAAATTTGGAAATAATTTTTTCATCAATGATTATCTAAACACTTTAAAGAAAATAAATCAACGACATAGTATATGAACGAAAATTTTATCAATGAACACGGATGATTTCATGTTTCAACATGACAAATTAATTCCAATTTATAAAATGGACTTACAGTCTTTCAAGCTGGGAAAGATTCCCAAGCTCTGGAGGAAGCTCTTCCGATAATTGATTGAACTCCAAAATCCTATGCATTTCATGTTTAAGACTTAAAATTTCTTTAAAAATTTTCATAAAAATAAAATGGGAACATAAACTTACAAACTTTTCAGGGTGCTGATGTTTCCCAATTCTTTTGGGATTGGACCTGTTAATCGGTTTCCACGAAGGGAGCTACCAATTAAAAAGCAAACATTACTAGATTCGTGAAATTAGTAGAAAATTATAATTAAAATAATACAGATAGAATATATTTTAATATTTGCAGATATGGTTAATTTTAAATTTTTATTAGTTTGAATTTAATAAATTTTAAAATTTTAAAATATTTTTTATTATCATTTATTAAATGTACATCTATATATATTCACTTGTTATTATAGAATAATTGATGATGTAACATGATTAGATACATATCATATTATTGTAAAGTGACAATTTGAACCATTTTTAACAATTTAAAATTTATAAAAATTCTAAAAAGATTAATATTAAATTTAATACATGAATTAAAAATTATTTTAGTCTTAAAAAATATATCTAAAATTGATATAAAATCAGGTCCATTGACATTGATCAATATGGAAAAGAAAGGGGTGACAAAGTACATGTTGACGAGCTTCATGGCGCCCCATTGTGGAGGAATTGAGCCATTAAGATAGTTGAAGTTGAGTACACTGTAAAACGTTAAAAGTGAAAGAATCAAACAAGGGCAATGATAAGACATGTAAGTTTAGTAGATAAAGTGACATACATTTCTTGGAGGTAAGGCAACCTCACTAATTCACTTGGGAGTGTGCCTGAAAGATTTTGTCCCTCTAGAACACTGCACGATCATTATTGGTCCAAACATGAGAATCATGACTATAATATACAAAATCTTTATTATAAGATTGTGTAATGCATGAAAATTATAGAAAACAAAATTTCAAATTAACGAAATGGGTCTGTTAATAAAGAATTAAAATATTTTTATATAATTTGTATAAAATAAAATAAAATCTTTCATGTTGTAGGTAAGACTCTAAAGCATAACACACACCAAAATAAGAGACTTACATGCCAACAACACGACATACACTAGCATTAGCAAAGGAACAATTGCATGTAATACTGCTTTCAAATTCATTGAATTGAACATATGTCCGGGTACTTTCTACACTGCAAAGATCTACTGTGTACTTCCAATCCTTCATTCCAAGCGTCTTAGTGATCTCTTTCATAACTTGCACTGTATAGTCAAAATTAACATAAAAAAATAAACATTATATTCATAATATATTTTTTTTCAATCTCAAATTGAACCCTGTTATTATTATTTATATTTATATATATTATACAAAATTAACATAAAAAATCAACGTTATATTCATAATATTTTTTTTTCAATCTTAAAATCACATTATTATTATTATTATTATTATTATTATTATTATTTATATATATTGATGTTAATAAGATGAAAGAGGAAAATATATGAATATAAAATGAATGATTAAAATTAATTTTAAAATAAAATTATTTTAACTATTTATATATGATGTATATATACCTTCATCTTCTAACAAAGTAGCTCCATTAGCAGAAGAAAATATGAAATATAGGACAAACCACCAAAGATGAAGACGAGTGAAAGTCATCATTGGCGTAAAAGCTTCAAATCCGAAAGTTATCAGTGATAGAAGACGTTTTGAACGCGCAAGAATAATTGAAAAACCTTTTAGATGTATATATAAAAATAAAGGCTGGTTGAAAATGCAGACAGAAGAAGTAAATGTAAGAATAAATGTTGTTTCAAAAAAGAACTTACCCATCTTCGGATATGTCTTAAATTTTATTTTCTTACTAATTTTGTCATGCAAGTTTTTGATTTGGTTCTAATTATCTTCTTTTAATAGAATCAATTGATTTTCTGGTTCTAATTATCTTCTCTTAATAGAATCAATTGATTTTCTCGAATTGTTGAGTCCTATTTATATTTTAAAATAGCAATAATTTAAAGTTGAAAACCAAGTCAAACAGAAAAGAGAAAAAGAAAACAAAGAGTTCCGGGTGTATTAATGTCCTCCAACACCTATATTGATGTTATTATAATAATTAATTTATTTTTATTTTAAAGTTATAATATTTAATATTTTTAGAGTGATTTTAAAAAGTTGAAGTTAATTTTTTTATATTATTGAATAAAAATGGTTTTAAAATTTATTTTTATCAAATTATGATTTTTATATATTTTTATTTTTTTAATATTAATTCAATTATAATTTTAAATATTAACACATTACAAAAAAATTTAATATATTTCTATTTTTTATATAAACTAAATTTAAAATTATTGTAATTTTAATCAATCTTAAATTAACTTAGTTTCTAAATTTTAAATTTCATATAAAATTAACTAAAAATTTATGTTATAATTTTAATAATTATTTTTTTAATTTTAAAATTTTTATTCGTTTAATTTCTTATCAATACAAGATAAGATGAATTAGTATTTTTTCAATTTATTATAAAATTAATTTTAAATTTTAATATATAAACTTAAATTTATTTTTTATTAGTTTAAAAAATTCAATAAAATAAGATGAGTCTCCTTATATGATAATTATAAAGATATTAATTTGAGATGTAGAAATACAGCTAAGTAGGCTATGAGGCCAAAAAAGTCTATTAGGCCAAAAAAACCCACTATATAAAAGGTCTACCAAACCAAGTAGGCTAAAATATGTGCAACCCTTCTATAAAAAAAATAAATTATTATGTTATGCTTCAAAGATTCCACACAATATTCATGTTTAAAAAATTTAAAAATATCAAAAAATTACCAAATTTGCTAGAAGTAAATTATGGTTCTCTTATAATGAAAAATTAAAAATTCTTATAAATATGTTGCTTCTATTACTACATCACAAATTAATTCTCTGATAACTTTTATTTAAGAAGACTCATCTTCTTTATTAATATTAAAATTTAAAATCAATTTTAGGTGAAAAATAAAAAATGGCTACTTAATCTTACATTAAAATGATAAAAATTTAAATGGATAAAAATTCTTAAAATTAAAGAAAACAATTATTAAAATAATAATATAATTTTTAATTTATTATATACATTAATATTTAAAAATAAAAAATAAATTTAAATTATAATAATTTAAATTTTGTTTATATAAAAATAAAAATATTTTTAAATTTATTATAATATGTAAATATATAAAATTCAAATTGAACAAACATTTGGACGAAATTTAACTTTTAAAATTTTTATATAAACTCTTAAAGGATCAATCTAAAAATATTGAATATTGATGATATTTTTACAAAATTTATTTAAAGTAATTTTTATATTTTTAATTTTAACTAAAATATTTTATTTATTTTTATCCTTAATATATTTTTATAATTTATTTATTTATTTTTATGTATTTAATATTATTTGATCCTTTCATATTAATATTATTAATTTTTAAAGATTTATTTTTATATTATCATAAAATATTATATTTTAAATTATTATTTTATGATAATATAAAAATAAATCTACAAAAAATTATTATAAATATATTTTGAATTACTATTTTAATTATTATATTTTTTATTTTATTTTATTAAAATATTAAACCGTTTGAAAAGAAATTAAAATTATAAAAATAATTATTTTTAAAAAAACTTTATTTAAAATTTATTTATGTAAAAATTAAAAATAAATATTTTATTTTCAAAAAATTATTTAATTTAATTTTAATATATTTTTAAAAAATCTATATCACACTACTTATCATGTTTTATCATGTTTTAATTCATTTTTTAATCCTATTTTAGTTTATCATTTTATATTTATCAACTAATTTTATCAATATTTTTAATTTAATTGATAACTTATCAATTTTTAACTTTTAGTTTTTATTTTTTGACTAGTTTATCATTAATTTTACCAAACATATCTTAAATAGTAAATTTTTATTATAGTAATTACAATATTTATAATTTATATAAATGATGAAAACCATTTTTTTAAAGTTGAATAGTTATTGCTAAAATACAGATAAAAGATTTTTAAGTTTATTTTAAGTGACACTTATATTTTTTTATTGACAATTGAATGTATTATAATAATAATTATATTTTTTCTTTCGTGTGCAACATCTTCATTTTCTAACAAAATAATCCTTTAACATTATTTTTTCATAAACTTAATCATTTTAGAGAGCCAATTTCACATCAAAATCCATATTGAGTGACCACTTTGATCTCAATAATTAATTTTAGAATGTCACTTTAATGTATATATTACATGATGATCAAACAAATAACTTTGACATCTTTAAAGCAAGTTTATATAATTTTTAGGTTCTAATGGCATTCATACCTAGGTTTATTAATTTAATATAATTTTAATTAAAATATAGTTATAAAATGTTAAACTTGAATATATAATTAAAATTTTAAAAATAATATACTTATATGGTATAGAATGTTGGATATGAAGTTTACAATTTTCTTAAAATTGTTATATAAAATAGTAAACGTGGAAACAATTGTTCTAAAAATTAACTATGTATATCAATTATCAAGTATAAATTCATCTAATTATATTATATTTTAATTATCAAAAATATAATTATTTATCTTTATTTAGGGTGGTTGCGAATTTTTAATGTTTAATTTTTAAATTAATTTTAAAAATAAAATTGTTCTATAAAAATGATTTTAAAATAATTTTTAACATATTTTAAAAATAATTGATTTAAATCTCAAAATAAAAAAATAGGGTTGATTGAATACTATTTTTAATTTTAAAATATTTTTATTTTTAAATCTATCAAACACCACCATCATCATTAGGATGGAAGTAGGCCGAGCCAAGTTAGGCTGTAAGTGTTCAAGTTTGACACCTGTTTAAAAAATTTGAGGCCTGAGTCTGGGTCTGTTACCTGTTAAAGTTTTTTTTTTTTTTTCTAGTAAGGTCTGACCTGATTTAAAGCCTACAAAGTCTGCAAGCTTGTTTAAAAGCCTACATTACAAAAAATCAATAAATAAACTTTAAAGCTTACAAGTTAAAAAGACCATTAAATAGACCTAAAACATATATATATATATATATATTAATATTATGTAAATAAAATATAAAATAAATATTATATAAATATAATATATTAAAATAAATATAAATATATAATATATAAATATAAATAGACCCCTGAATAGGTTAAATATGTTTTTTTTATAAGCTTAGGCCTGACTTGTTTATCTATAAATAACTTTTTAACGTGTATCTATTTATTAAACGAACTTAATTAGGCTTTAAATGTACTGTGGAAGCTTGTTTACTTCCATCCCTAATTATCATTAACTACTTTTAAATCATTATTCTTACCACCATCATCATCATTTTATTACAATCATTATTATCATTATTATTACATCTATTATTATTATCATTTTCATTACTATAAGTATAATAATAATAATTTATCTTTTATTATTTTAAAATAATTTTATTTTTCATTTATCTAATTTTTATAATGTAAAAATAAAATAATATAATTTAATATATATTATTTTTATATAAAATATTATAATAATATATAAAATTATTTATTTGTATATTAAAAATTAAAATAATATGTAAATTAAAAATTTATATAATTATATAATATTTTTTATATTATAATTATTAAACCATCATTATTATCGCAAAAACATTATTTTTACTTTTATTACTATCATCATCATAATAATAAATTATATTTTTATTTTTATTATTTTAAAATTTTTAATTATTTATATATTTTTTTTTATAAATTCATAAATAAATGATGTTGTTTAATATATAAAAATTCTATTTAATTTATAATATTATAATATAATTTTATATTATATAAATTTTTATAATATTATATATATTATTTTATATAAAATAAATATTAAATAATATAAAAATATTATTTAATATAAAATTGTATAATTATATAAAATAATATTGTATGATTATCAAATAATATATAAAATATAAAATTGTATGATTATATAATATTTTTATATCATACTAACCTATGATAACCAATATCATCAATACAATTATTATTATCATAATAATAATATTTTATTTTTTATTATTTTAAAAAATTATTTATCTAATTATTATATATTAAAAAATAAATAATATTATTTAATATATAAATTGTATTTAATTTATAACCTTATTTATAAATAATATAAAAATATTATAACAATAATAATATATATAAAATTATTTATGTTAAGTATTAATAATCAAATAATATGTAAAATATAAATTTATATAATTATATAATATTTTTTAAATTATAACTATCACACCATTATTATTATTTTATAAATACTATTTTTATTGTCACTACTATTAACATCATCATAATTATCATAATAATGATAATTTTATTATTTTTTAAAAATTTTAATTTATATTATTTTAATATATTTTAATTTTTTAAATTAATATTTTATTATGTATTTTTTATAAATTCATACAAATGATTTAATTTATTTTTGTAACAATTTTCAAAAATAAAAATTAATTTTAATTTTAAAAATTTTTAAGATTATAAATTAATAATCACATCAAATCAGACCTTAATAACTATTTTTCTTTTTTATTGAGATAATTAGAACATTAAAATAATTAATAATTAAAAACAATATAAGATAGTATATAATTATTTTAACCACATAATTATATGGATATCCCAAAATTTTACAATAAAAATAAGATGTATCATGCAAAATCTTTTCATCATAATGCATTTCTTTGAAGCAATATCTATGCCCCTTATTTCCAAAGTGATATCTTCGTCAATGGTATTCCCAAAACCACATTGATCTTGCTCCTCTGTTTCATGTTTAAATTTAATATCTATGCTTGCAAGATCTCAATTCCTGGAGGCGTAAAGTCTGCTTGATCAAGGCATAAGAGATTGAGATAAATAGATAGAAAGAGATTAGATGATAAGGATGATGACAGAAGAAATAAAGCTAAAGAGAAATAGAACAAACCAGGTTCAACTGAAATAGCTGATATAAGAGGACCATATACTGATCCAAATGGAATAGCAGTTGTTCCTTTTCCAGCCCAATACAAGCGGATTTCCAAGGTACTATTATTCACAATTGTAGGAAACTTTTTTATGACTGCCTTACCAGCTCCTCCTGCCTCTGCTACAATGTTGAAATCCTTCAGCACTAATTTTTTCTGCATTATTTAAATCCAAATATAAATGGATCATGATGGTCAAGAAGCATTTTTTCAATATTAAATATGTTGTTGACAAAGGTGAAATGATGAAATGATGGACCTGAATATAGATATCAAACACACGTCTTCCCAGACTACTATATGTTTGATCATCTGTGAACATTATTTCAGCAAAATGCAGATTCACTGTGTAGTTTCCATTTCCAAGACAATATCCGTAGTATGTGAGACTAAGGGGAGAAACACGCGCATTGATATACAAATCAGCATTGTCCATAGCAAGCTTAGTTGTGTTAGACCAGGTAAAGTAGTCTACAAGATGGCTACCAAAGAAATGGCCAGTATTGCTAACTACCCAATTTGAGGCAGACCGACCAAATCTTGCTGGTCCTAATTCTTGTGAATCATCATCATATCTTATGCTTCCTTTAAGCTTCCCACCACAATTTATATGGAGAGAGTACAAAGCTGGGATGAACACAAAATGGTGAAAAGCCAATAGATAAAGTCAAGCACAATAAGATCATGTTGTGCAAATATCTGTGTGACGGTTCATTTCTTTTTGTTAATTTTCAGTATGGTATAACATACAAAAGTTGAAGTATGGGGGTACTAGATCATTAGCATATGCTTCATTGGTTATATGATCAACACTCTTTCAGAAGAACAATAAGGGTCATATACACCTACTGATATGAAACACTTACTCTCTCACCCAGATGTTTAGTTTGGATTTGTAACTACATAAATATTCCATGGTAACAATAGGTGGAAAACTCAGACACCTCACAGAACAATAGAATCAACACCAAATGATAATCATTGACAAGTATTTTCAGAAGGGAGAATTTAGAAAAACTTAGGACCATTGTCAAGCATTACCCGTGAAGTTGTTCAAATAACGTAATTTATGCTAAGTTGCTAACATCGGATCAGCTATATAAGAAATATGACATTTCATTTCTTCAATTTCCTATTAATGACCTCTTGATATACAAGTTTGAACAATTGAGATCTTTTGGTAAGATAATTCCCTTTTCACCTTTTACTTTTTCAAAAATAACTAAACAAAAATGAACAGATTCAAATTCTAAAACATTACAATTGCTTGTTAAAAAACCATAAAAAGCCAACTTACTTTTAGGACAACTGAGGTTCCCCAAACATGGAATCATTCCCCTGATAAAGTAATGGAATTGATATAACAAGTTCACAAATCTCACTATAGTGCAGTATAAGCTACATATATATAGATAGATAAAATTAATTAAACATAAGTAGTATAAACTTACAAGTTATCTCCATTCATAGATGATGCAAACAAGTTCCTAAGAACATAGTAAATATCTTAGACTCAAATAACTTTTCAAAATTGCTTAAAAAAGGGTATGCAAATGCAAGGATTCTTACACAGTTCCCTGTTGACATGTCAACTGCTCAGGATGTTCAATGCTTAGATTGTTGAATGAGAGATCTCTGTGCCAATTTATCAATGTGATTCAGAATAAAAAATGAAACAAAGAATTATATGTAACATGATGGTGTGGAAAAATTATAAGTGTAATAATTAAAAATGATAAAGATATAATTTAACTTAAGTAACATTTGAAGGAGTACTCACGTGTAGTCTGGTTTAAATATCGAATTAGGCAGTGGTCCAGTAAAAAGGTTTTCAGTCAAGTATCTAGGTAAGAACATTAAAAAAAAGCTAATGTAAAGAAAATCATCAATTATTTATGAACCATCAAAATAATAAACACTAACAACTTTAATCTTATTCTAAAATAATTTGAATGTTCCCCAAGGTCAAAGTTCCTCTTATTGACTTCATCTAATTGTCCTCATTAATATTTATTTTGATCTATTCCTAATCATAAATCAATGACATCTAGAATAACTAAGCTCCAATCTTTCTTCTCCCCTTATCTGATTATATAAATTTCCTATTTTTAAGTTTAACCATTTTTTTCTTTCTCGATATGTGGCATATACATGATTCTCTCATACTACTTTTTTAAGGTGTGTTTGATAGAGTTTGAGGATAAGATAAATAAACCAATACAGAATAAATACTTAATTAATAACATAAAATTTTATTTAATACATTATTTGGATGTTATTTATTTATATTATATATTTTTATTTCACATTGAAAAATATTTCAATTTTATAATATTGTATATAATTGATATAGTTATAATATAATATTATATTATAAATTAAATATAATATACTTATTAATTATATATTATATTGTATTGTCATGCATCATGAACTTTGTTTTGTCTTATAATCATTTTTTGAAAACATGAATCTACAAATCTTGTACGGTCCTGTTCTTCCGATTTAAATAAATCAAACTCACTCATGAGTACTTATCTACTCAAATTTAATGCAAAATAATTCATGGATATACATATGGGCTTGAAATGAAAATATAATTTGTAAAGAAATATAATCACACTTTTGCAAGAGTGTACCATAAATAATAATTATTATAAATTTATAAAATTCTTTTCATTTCTTTCATTGATCAACTAATTAAATCAAACTTGATTTTGCAAGAATCTTAAGAGTCCAATTGTGCTAAATGTTTACTTAGTCAGTTTGAATTTAAAGTTAGAACTTATGTTGTACAAGTAAAATAAAATAAAAGATTTTATAGACGGATTCATTATTTACAATATTAAAATCTTATATTTATTTAATTCATCAAGATTATTGATGACTTTTATAATGCTAAGAAGAAGTGGTTACATTGTAAATTTTCACTTAATCAAAGCATCAACAATTAAAATTAAATAATGCAATCCAACTATTTAACACATGTGTCCCATTTTGGTGAAACCATAAATCAAAATGTAAATAAAGAAATATTGCTTACAGTAAATTTAGGTCCTTAAGATCACCTAACGTTCTCGGAATCTGTCCAGTTAATTTGTTAAAACTAAGATCTCTGAAAAAGAAATTATATTCAAGACAAGCATTATTTAAGAGAGTAAAATAATATAAGAAAAGAAACATGAAAATGTTTAGTTCCTCAAATGCAATGAACAAAACAAGCATGTCAATGCTCTTCACCAAATAGAAGAGTTCAAAGTGCAACATTTAAATAGTTCTAAATTCCTAGAATAGTATCATTGCATCAACCATACATAATTGAAAGGAAATAAACATCACTTACAAAGATCTTAAACTAGTCATATTTTCAAGATATTCAGGAATTGTTCCTATAAGGTTGCAACTTCTCAGTACTCTGGAAAACAAATTGACAATATATTATGTGAGATAAAAAGAAATATTAGCTTCTCATCTTTTCTATTTTCTATTGCTATGAGTATTTATTTATTGGTACATTAATTCATAAAAGTAAAAATAAGAAATTATAACAATAATAATAATAACTCAAGCCTTTAACTTACAATGTTCTCAAATTTGTCAAGTTTTTAAGATGGGGAAAAGGAGAATCTAATCCTCCTTTCAAGTCAGTAATTCTCCTGCATAACATCTGTTAAGCATAGTAAAGAATAAGAGAGAAAATGAATACACCATACTTACAAGTTACGGAGATTGCTCAGAAATGAAATTGCAGAAGAAATTGGACCGCTAAAACCACTTCCTTCCATCATCCTATCCCAATTAAGAATGAGAAACCAATAAACATTATGTACTTCAACTAGAAATATTAGAATATTTAAACTTCTTAAGAAGAAAGAAAAGTTACATACAGTCCTTCAAGTCTTGTCCAACTTTGAATTATATTGGGTATAGTTCCAGAAAATTGATTATCACCAAGTCGACTACATTACATTATAAGATATTTTTTATACAAAATAATAATAACGGTGAATGCAATTGATTATAATAAAAATAAAATAAAGAAAACACACTTACACGTTCTTCAATGCAGTAAGCCTAGCAAATGTTGCTGGTAAATTTCCAGTAAAATAGTTGGAGGTAAGATACCTGTGACATCTTAAAATTAAGTGTATAAGTCATAGGATTAGAATTTTCTAAGAATAAAATGTTCACTCTATTATGTTTAGAATGGTTAAAATCATACAAATCAACCTTTGAACTTCTATAAGATAGAAGCAACCTATATCATTCTATAAATTTGGAAATAATTTTTTTATCAATGATTATCTAAGCGCTTTAAAAATAGTAAATCAATGGCATTGTATATGAACGAAGTTTTTATCAATAAACACGGATGATTCCATGCTTCAACATGAAAAATTAATTCCAATTTATAAAATGGACTTACAGTCTTTCAAGCTGGAAAAGATTCCCAAGCTCTGGAGGAAGCTCTTCCGATAATTGATTGAATTCCAAAATCCTATGCATTTCATGTTTAAGACTCAGAATTTTTTTAGAAATTTTCATAAAATTGAAATGGGAGCATAAACTTACAAATTTTTTAGGGTGCTGATGTTTCCCAATTCTTTTGGGATTGGACCAGTTAATCGGTTTCCACGTAGCGAACTTCCACAATTAAAAAGGAAGCATTACTAGTTTCATGAGATTAGTAGAAAATTATAGTTAAAATAATAAGGATAAAATATATTTTTAATATTTATAGATATGGTTACTTTTAATTTCTTATTAGGTTGGATTCCGAAAATTTTAATTTTTAAAATAATTTTTATTATTATTTATGTATATTCACTTGCTATTATAGTATTATAGAATAGTTGATGATATAATATGATTAGATATATGTCACATCATTGTAAAGTGATAATTTAAATTATTTTTAATAATTTTAAAATTTATAAAAATAAAAATCAATCAAATTTTTTAAAAAATTAAAATTAAATTTAATTGCCAAAATTAAAAAATTATTTTAATTTTAAAAAATATATTTAAAATTGATATAAAACCATATCCATCGATCAAAATTATATTCTAGTAGCATTAATCAATATAGAAAAGAAAGGATGACAGAATACATGTTGACGAGTTTCATGGCGCCCCATTGTGGAGGGATTGTACCATTAAGATAGTTGAAGTTGAGTACACTGTCAAATATTAAAGTGAAAGAATCAAATAAAGGTAATGATAAAAAAACATATAAATTTAGTTGATAAAGTGACATACATTTCTTGGAGGTAAGGCAACCTTACAAGTTCACTTGGGAGTGTGCCGGAAAGATTTTGTCCCTCTAGAACACTGCAGAATCAATATTGATCCAAACAGAAAAATTATTACTATAATATATTAAATCTTTGTTATAAGATAGTGTAACGCATGAAGATTTTACATTGCTTCATTTTATTTTATTTTTGCCATATTTTCTCTTATTCTCTCTTTAAAGACATTGGACTTATTTAAATTGGACTTAAAGTTGAAAATAATCAAAAATTGATTTACTATAATGGAACAAGAAACATTAATTTAGAGAATAACATTTATAAGAATCAGAGGGGGGGGGGGGAAATACATGATGTAAAATCTTTAGTGTAGTATACAAAAATATTCTGATGGGCGGACATTGAATATAAACCAAGTTGAAAAATATAAAATACAATTCAAGAAAGTTGGTTGTATGACTTGTCTATAAAATATAATATTATAAATATTTTGGTATGTGTCTTTTTTAAACCGTAAACCATCACAATAATTTATTTAGCTTTAGTATTTTCACTAATTCTCTTTACTGTAAAAGACATGACAAGATTGTTCAATTATGCACAACCACAGTAGCAAACTGCAATGGATTAATTTATATTGATATGAGTTATTTTAAATGTTATGATGTTAATACTTTTATATAGAATTTAATTTTTTATTCAACCGTTAAATTATAAATATATCTTATCTTCATTATCTATGTTATATTTTATTAAAAATTGATGTTAGATTTTATTAAAATTAAATAATTATAAAATTATGATTAAAGAATTTTTATTTTTATATACTTAAAAATATATATTATCTTAATTTTAATATTTATAAATGAGATATCAAATACTTTTAAACTAATCTATATAAAATTATTAAATAGTGTATAAATTATGTTTAATCATTATATTATTTTTATGATAAAATATCTTGTTAATGATAATATTAATTTTTTTACATTACAACACATAAAAATTTAAAATTACATGATAGTTATAATAAGTAAAATTTACTATATAATCAGTAAAGTTTATATTTTCTAAAAAAATAATAAAATAAAGACATATATGTAACGAAATAGAAATTCACCCTAAAGTAAAAATTAAACTTTAAAGGACCAATGAAAAAAGTTATAACTATTAATAAATAATTTAAAAAATATTATAATCTTTAACAACTCTATTTTTTATATACATGCATAAAATTTATTATAATATTAATTCTTTGATTTTTAAAAGTTATAATATCACACTTTCCCTTTTATTCTTATATTTTAAAAAATTAAAAAAAGTAAATATATACCACTTATATTAATATTTTACTTATAAAATATATACTCTATTAATTTGTAAAAAATTTATTTTATTCATGTTAGTTTTGGTAAATTATTCATGTTTATTACTTTATGCAAATGCTATTCATAATTCATATTTTAATTTAGACTGCGTTTTATCTTATCTTAAAAAAATCAATTAATTTAAATTTTAGCAAAAACATGAAAATAAAAGTACTTTTTAATAAAAAAAAATGAAAATTTTATGAGTTAGTAGAGAATTTTTTTTTCTTTTAAAAAGAAAAAATTCATATGAAACATTATCTAAATTAAAAAAAAATTAAAATAAATATTAAAATAAAATTAAGATCAAACAAAAGAAAGCATTAAAATTTATAAGAAAACTTTTAAATTATTAAAATTATTTTATTAATAAATAATTAAAATATTTTATATGATCTATAAATTAAATCGTCATTATAGAAAAATACTAAAATAAAAAGCTTACATGCCAATAACATGACACACATTAGCAGAAGAACAATAGCAGGTGACACTACTTTCAAATTCATTTACTGATGATGTCCAATTATTTTTACCGCTGCATGGATCTACATTGAAGTCCCAATCCTTCTTTTCAATTGTCTTAGCTATCTCTTTCATAACTTCAACTGTAAAATCAAAATTAATTCAAAAAAGTTAAATGTAGTATCCATAATTTATTTTAGTATTTAAAATTGAATTTTTTATATATATTAATACTGATTAGATGAAAGAAAAGAGTATAAAATAAATGGTTAAGATTAATTTAAAATAAAACTCGAAAATAAAAAAAGTATAGGCTCATTTCTCTATTGGGATCTCTATACAAATTGATATCCAAGGTCCTGGCCATTATGTCAGGTATGTAAGGACTGAAACAATAGAACATCTATTTTTACAATGCCATAAAGTACACTTGCATTGTCTCCCTTAGTTGAACAGTTTTATTTACAATTCAAAGACCTTGTATTAGGGAGGAATAAGGGTAATCTGTCTGGGTTGATAATTTGCCATGCTATGATGCTGAAAGTTTGGTTGGAAATGAACTTGTTGGGTTTTGAAAACAAAGTTTGAAATATGCTTGATAGTATCAAGGTTTATTCCTTGAGTTGGTTTAATTTTAATGGTTGGAATGATTTAAAAAATAAGAAGAAAAAAAATAATAAAAGAGAAATAAGAGAGTAAAAGAATAAGTAAAAATTAAATGAAAAAATTAAATTATTTAGATCGATAAAAATAAGAGAATTTTTTTTTATTATTTACATAAAAAAATAGAAAAAATTATTGACGGTATAAATTTTGATTTATATTTAAAAAATAAATTTAACTTTACAAAAATTAAACTTTTATCATATTTTTTATTAATATAATTTTTTTATTTTAAAAAAATTTAAAAGTTAAAATAAAAAAATTTAATTCATCCCATTTTCTTTTCTCTTAGAAGATGAAAAGAATTTTATAGCCTTCAAAATTTATACAAATTTTAAAAATAAATTCTTTTTCTCTTAATTTCTTCTAACCGAATAATAGATAAATGTAATAAGAACCTAATGATTTCCTTTTCTTATCCGTGCATGAATCCAATCTCTTGCATTCTAGTGAACTCCTATGTTATACACAAATTGTAAATGAAAAGAGTATCCTTTGTACTCTCTAAATAATTAGAAGTATTTTTATTCTTTTGCATAATAAAAAAATTATTTATATATAATATATACCTTCTTCTTTCAACAAAGTAGTTTCACTAGCAAAAGAAGAGATGAAACTGAGGGTAAGAATCCAAAGATGAAGAAGTGGAGGAAGACTCATCATGTTCATATGATATTTTCAAATACAAAAGCAATCAATGACAGAAATTTGAAAATGAAAATATAATTGAGAAAGAAAATTCTTGAGGTAAAAACTCTATATATACATATGATAGTAGGACAAAAAAAATAATAAAAGAATCATCTTTATGATTGAAAATATAGATAGAAAAAAAATATTGTCTAATACATAAAAAGAAAGAAATCAAGAAAATAAATATAAATAGAAAAAAATTATTAAAATTAAAATAGTGTTAAATTTAATGATAACTCTTAAATATAAAATGAGAAAGTTAATAAATTATTTAATTAAATTTTAATAATTTAAATTTTTAATTAATGAACTTTGGAAAGATAAAATATAAATTATATTTTCTAAAAAATAATTTTTCTTGTTATGTTTAATTAACTAAAAATTGAATAATTTATATTCTTAGGTCAGATCTATTTAAGGAATTTCTTTTATAAATTATAAAGGATTGTCGGTTTATACTTTATATACAGGAGAAAACACAAATATGAATAGAGAAGTTTCTTGAAATCGAGGCTAGGCATCGGTAAGTCTTGGCATATTTATTAAGTTTTATTTTCTTAATTAGTAATTTTGTTCAATTTTGTTCTACAAGTTCCTGATGTGATCCTAATTATCTTAGCTTAATTAGAATAAGTTGATTTTGATTTATATTTTAAAGTAGTAATAATTTAAAGTTATAAAATTAAGTCAACGAAAAAAATAAAGAGAATTACGGATAATTCAAATTTAAAATTAGTAATATTTTTTTTAATTTAAATTTTTTATTCATTTAATTTTTTTATCAATATAAGGTAAGATAAATTAAATTTTTTAATTTCATATAAAATTATTTTTAAATTTAAATTATAAAACTAAATTTATTTTTTATTAATCTAAAAAATTTAATAATGGCATAAAAATATTAATTTGTGATGTAGCAATACAGTCAATACAAATGCAAGAATTATTAAATTTTAAAAATTAAATTTAAATTAAATGTATAAATAAAATTATATTTAATAAAAAATAATTGATACGTAATCTTAATAATATTATATTATATTATATTATATTAATAATAAGTTAAATAGAGAAAAAAATTAAAATTCAAGAAATCAATTATTAAAATTGTAACCTAAATATTTTTATTAATTTCATATACTAAAATTAAAATTATAAAACTTAATTTAAATTAAGATTGATTAAAATTAGAATAATTTTATATTTATTTTATCTTAAAATAAATATAACCTTAGGTTTATTATAATATATTCATATTTAAAATTTAAATTCAATTATCATTTGAAAGAAAAAATTTTAAAAAAATTATGTAAAAAAGTTACATAATTTAATAAGAACAAAAAAAATTTAAAAATATTTTTATTCAATAATAAAAATTTGACATAAATTTTAAATGATTAATCTAAAAATATTAAATATTATAATCATTTAAAACAAAAATATATTGAATATTATGATACATAATATTAATACAGTAAAAATATAAATGTTCTTTAAATATAAGAATTATCAAGGAAAAAATTCTTTATTTAATATAATTGACAAATATATTTTTTTATAAAACTAACGAAGTAAAAATAAAATAAAAATAAATTATTTGATGGATAAAAATTAGAAAAAAATATTTTTTTGGATAAATGAAAATAAGTGAAAAATATATTAACAATATAAATGTTAATTTATATAAATTAAAAATAATTTAAATATAAAAATTCTATTTTTTTATTTATATTAATTTTATTAATGTTTTAATTTCTTATTTAAATTATCTTAAATTAATAATTAAAATACTAAAAAAATTTTAAAAAAAACTTCCTTCCTTCATTTTCTTCCTGATATGGAAAATTAAAAATATATCAGATCTCTAAAAAATAATTCTTTCCTCTTATGTTAAATTTTTATAAGTTAATTCTTTTATTATAATGAAAGTATTTTTATAAGATACTTTTTATTATTAAATTTTTTATTTTATAAAAAATTATTTTAATTTTAATTTTTAAATATTAATTCAGTCTAAGTTTTAAATATTAAGATATTATAAAAATTAAAAAATATATTTATTTTTTAGATAAACTAAATTTAAAATTATTACAATTTTAATTAATTTAAATTTTTAATTTTTAATTTTAACATATAAATTAATAAAAAAAATTATGTTATAACTTTAATAATTATTTTATTTAAATTTAAGAATTTTTATTCATTTTATTTTATTTTAATATAATATAACATAATATTTATTATTATTAACTACTAATATATATATATATATATATATATAATGCAATATTTTTTATTCATGTTAATAATAAAAAATAATTTTAAATTGAAAAATAATTTTTAAAAATTGAAAAATCCTCGCTCAAAATATGGATAAAATATTTTCAAGTTTATTTCAGGTGACAGTTATACTTTTTCTTATTGGCAATGACTTGTAAGTGAGAATATAATGCGTTATGGTGAATAATACTATCTGTATGATAGAAAATATAGATATAAAAATAAATATTTCTAATACATAAAAAGAGAGAAATAAAATAAATAAATATAAATATAAAAATTTATTAAAATTAAAATACTGTTAAACTTAATGATAACAAGAATCTCAAATATAAAATAAGAAAGTTAATAAATTATCTAATTAAATTTTAAAAATTTAAAATATAATTAATTAAATTTGGAAAGATAAAATATAAATTATTTTTTTAAAAATAATTTTTTATTTTTATATTTAATTAATTAAAAATTAAATTATTAATATTAAATTGAATAATTTATATTTTTACGTCACGTCTATTTAAGGATTTTCCTCTATAAACTATAAAGAATTGTCAACTTATAGTTTATATACAGGACAAAACACAAACATGAATAGAGAAGTTTCTTGAGGCTAGACATCCATAAATCTTGTTATATTTGTTATGATTTATGTTTTTAGTAATTTTGTTTAATTTTGTACCGCAAGTTCCTTTCGGTCTTAATTATCTTTTTTTAATTAGAATAAGTTGATTTCAATGAATTTTGATTTATATTTAAAATTGAAAAATCAAGTCAACGAAAACAAATAAAGAGAATTACGGATAATTAAAATTTAAAATTAATAATCTTTATTTTTTAATCTTTAAAATTTTCATTTTTTTAATCTTTTATCCATATAAGATAATTTTTTTAATTTATTATAAAATTATTTTTAAATTTAAAGTATAAACTTAATTTTTTATTAGTCTAAAAAAATTAATAAAATAAGATGAATCTCCTTATATAACAAGCATAAAGATATTAATTTATGATGTAGCAATGTAGTGAATATAAATACAAGAATTATTAAATTTTAAAAATTAAATTTAAATGTATAAATAAATTTTAATTTAAAAATTAAAAGTAATTTTATTATTGATAAATATATTAATTCATATATAATTATAATAAATATTATATTATATTATATTATATTTATAATAAATTAAATAGATAAAAAAAATTATAATTTAAGTAATCAATTATTAAAATTTTAACCTAAATGTTTTATTAATTTCATATATTAAAAATTAAAATTTTAAAACTAAATTTTAAATTAAGATTGATTAAAATTACAATAATTTTAAATTTAGTTTATCTTAAAAATAAATATATCTTTATATTTATTATAATATCTTAATATTTAAAATAAAAATTGAATTATAATTTGAAAGAAAAAATTAAAAAAAATTATGTAAAAGTTACATAATTTAATAAAAATAAATAAATTTTAAAAATAATTTTATTCAATAATAAAAAATTTGATATAAATTTTTAATGGATTAATCGAAAAATATTAAATATTATAATCATTTAAAACAAATATATAGTAAACATAATGATACATAATATTAATACAGTAAAAATATATAAATATTCCTTAAGTATATGAGTATAAGAAAAAAAATTATTTATTAATAATGATAAAATATTTTTTTATGAAACTAACACAATGAAATATATATATATATATATATATATATATATATATATATATAATTGCAAAAGCAAAAATTGCTAAACATATCAATAAGTGAAAGATAGAACAGAATCAAGATTCAAAAATTAAAAAGGAAAGAGGATCAGGATCGGTTATTTGATTATTTTTCATTACTCTTAAATTTGAAAGAATAGAATCTTCTATAGAGCATCAATAAAAGGAATTAACCACATGCTGAACGTGAATGGAAGGAATCAAAGTCAACTGAGCTCTCAAAACTTTGCTGAACAAACTAGAAGGATGGCACATTACAATGCGTAGAGATTGGAAGAGTGAAAATCTCAAAGGAGAAAGTAAAAAAGAAAAAAAAATGTAAAAAGAAAAAATAAAAGATATATCATATGTAATTTTATAATGTAAAAATATATTATATGTAATATATTATCTAATATATTTTATATTGCATCAAAATACAGGTAGAAGCGGAAATTAATCCATTAAGATAAAAAATTTTATAACATTTATATTTATTTTAATTTTAATCATTAATCTAATAATTTTTTTATTTTAAAATTATCACTAATTTATATAAATTGATTTAAAGTAACATATGAATAGATATGAATAGATTAGAGATGTTATGAAATTAAATTTTTATCTTTTATTATGTATAAATCGACTTCTAAATTGATCTAGTTTCATATATTATTTTTATTATTTTATTTAAAATAAAAGATTTTTTAATTTCTTTTAAAATGTAAAATAAAATTGATGGAACTTCGTTTTCAATTTAATTCAATTTTTATTTTAATTTACCCATTTCTTATTTCAATCTAGATCATTACAGTATATTTTTACATTATTAATAGGTTTGAAAAACATATAAGCGTAACATTACAGTAATAGTATTCAAGAGTTATACAAAAATTGTATAATATTATTTTCTTAAACACAACATACAAGCAAAAGTAGATTATGGTATAATTTTTTAGATTCACAGGAATAATAAAAAAAAATTAAAATGAAAATTACCACATCCAGAAGACACACTGTTTCTCCTTTCGATCGATGTGTAGTGTTCCTCTTTCCCCAAACATTGCATATTCAGAGCCATAAATCCACTGCAAAATTAAATTACAACATCAAGTTAATATCAAAATACATAATGTTTATGGATTTATTTTATATAAAAAATTTTATTAGTAGGCTAGTTTAAATTTGATAAATTTTTCACTGAAACCTTCTTTTACGAAACATTTTATTAAAAAAATTCAAACATGATAAGTCAAGGAAAACTTACTAGGTTCCAGCTGTTCGGGTGCTTATATGGATATTATCTTCCTCGCTAAGTTTAGTTAAACCAAAATCAGATATATTTGGGTTCAGATCTTTGTCTAGCAACACATTAGTGGCCTTAATATCCCTATGAATAATTTTCCACTTTGATTCTTCATGCAAGAAAGCCAAACCTCCAGCGATGCCTACACAAATCTTGTGCCTTGTTGGCCAATCTAACATTAAATGAGATTCTTCACTACCTTTTGTGAATTTGATAGAAAACAACATTTAGTCAAAATAAGGTTAGAATGTCACATATAAAAAGCAACCATGGTTGAACATATATATGAGATAATGAATTACCAAATAGAGTATGTGCTAGGCTATTGTTTTCCAAATATTCATATTCTAGCAATAATTGATCTCCTTCAGCACAACAACCATAAAGTTTAACTAGACAAGGGTGTTGCAAAGCTGAGATCAAGCCTATCTCTGTAATGAACTCACGGTTTTCTTGTTTTGATTTTGATGAAAGTTGCTTAACTGCTATCATTGTGTCATCCGACAAAGTGCCCTGCAGTTAAGAAATAACGTTTTTTAAAAATAAAATTAATCAATACCTAACATCAACCATTAAAATAATGAAGAATTATATTAATATTTTTGAGATTTATTAAAAAAGTATTTAATAGTTTTTTATTTTCTTTATGTATATAAAATTATAAAAAATTTGTGTAAAATTTTATAATTGAGAAAAGTATGATATTATTTCTTTATATAAATGAAAAAATTTGTATAGGATAAAAAGACAGATATTAAATTTGATCATTGAATTGAACATATGTCCAGTTACTTTCTGGATTGCAAGAATCTACTGTAAGGTTCAATCCTTCTTTTTAAACATTTTAATTATCTCTTTCATATTTACATTGTATAGTCAAAATTAACATAAAAAAAATAAACGTTATATCTATAACATATTTTTTTCAATCTCAAATTGAATCACATTATTTATATTTATATTTATATATATTAATGCTGATAAGATGAAAGAGAAAAATATATGAATATAAAATAAATAATTAAAATTAATTTTAAAATAAAATAATTTTAACTATTTATATATAATTATATATATGATATATATCTTCATCTTCTAACAAATAGCTCCATTAGCAGAAGAAAATATGAAATATCGGACCAACCACCAAAGATGAGGTCGAGGGAAAGTTATCATGGGCGTAGAAGACGTCTTGAACGCGTAAAAATAATTGAAAAACTTTTTAGATGTATATATAAAAGTAAAGGCTGATTGAAAATGCAGACAGAAGAAGTAAATGTAAAAATACATGTTGTTCTAAAAAAGAGCTTACCCATCTTGGGATATGTCTTAAATTCTATTTTCTTACTAATTTTATCCTACAAATTCTTAATTTGGTTCTAATTATGTTCTTTTAATCGAATCAATTGATTTTTTTCAAATTGTTGAGTTTTATTTATATTTTAAAATAGCAATAATTTAAAGTTGAAAATCAAGTTACATAAAAAAAAAGAAAATAAAGAATTACGAAAATATTAATGTTGTTCAACAACTATATTGATGTTATTCTAATATTTAATTTTTTTATTTTAAAATTATGATATTTAATATTTTTAGAGTGATTTTGAAAAATTGAAGTTAAATTTTTTATATTATTAAATAAAAATATTTTTAAAATTATGATTTTTATATATTTTATTTTTTAATATTAATTTAATTATAATTTTAAATATTAACCCATTACAAAATAAAAAAATTTTATATTTTATATAAACTAAATTTAAAGTTATTGTAAACCAAGGAGTTGTATCCGGTTAAGGTTAAGGTCAAGGCCTACTCAATTTCATGAGAGGAACTAAGGGCCTTGCCTAGCATAGTCAGCTACTAGAAGAAGGAGAGGTCGTACCCTATTCCCTCGTTTTAATCCATCTTAAATTAACTTAATTTTTAAAATTTAAATTTTATATAAAATTAATTAAAAATTTGTTATAATTTTAATAATTTTTTTTTTTAATTTTAAAATTATTATTGGTTTAATTTATTATCAATACAAGATAAGATGAATTAGTATTTTTTTAATTTATTATGAAATTAATTTTAAATTTTAATATATACACTTAAATTTATTTTTTATTAGTTTAAAAAATTCAATAAGATAAGATGAATCTTCTTATATAATAATTATAAAGATATTAATTTAACATGTAGGAATACAACTAAGCTGTGAAATGAATAAGTTCTTATTAAACGAATCAGTTCTAGTTCTATAAGTTAAGGTCGAAAAAATTTATTAGACCAAAAAATCCACTATATAAACGATGCCAAATAAGTTAAGATATAGGTCAACCTTTTTATATAAAAAAAAAAAATTCATTATGTTATGCTTCAAAATTTCACAGGATATTCATGTTTAAAAAATCTAAAAATGTTAAAACACTCAAAAGTAAAACAAGTAAATTCAATAATAAAAAATTGCATTACTGATTTATAGATCCAACAATAAAACCAAAATTTATAGATTTCCCGCAAGAGCATTTAACTTGTTAAAAACACAGTTGCCAAATCAACAAGATGAATCTGTTTAGAACTAAAACACATACATAGGTAACAACTCAACAGGGAAAACTGATTTTTACCCGGAATTTTGAAAAAGACTGTTTAGCCCATCCTAGCTATGCATCGGTAAGCACCCTTGAGTGAAACCAAACATCTCACGAGCATTTCAAACAAAAGGAGTTCAGTCAAGTAATATATTAATACTTACATAGTTTGGCCTATTCAAAATACAATAAATTATTAGATTGCCATTTGCAGCACAAGAAGCATTTGATTACATCATTGATGCAAATATAGAAGGAAAATGAAGATGGAAATAAGGCATCAAAAACAAAAATATAATTACCAACTATGCTACCCCATAGGAACAGTGTTCTTGGAACACCTGATAATACACTTGTTACATAATTTCAATGTGAATTGTTCTCTAATGAATCTTGCATATACAAATCCTAGCAGACGTAATTTAGTAAATGAAAAAATTAACAGCAACTCCAAAACTAATGTTTCTGCTCATGGAAAAAAGGCTAAAACAAATGACAAAACTAGAGACTTTTACATGATATTTAAACCATAAAATACAGACTCTGTGCAGTATTAGACGCCAAAGAAGCAAGGCAAGGTGAATTTTACATAGCTTAGTGTAGGCTTATAATACATACTCTTACATAGAGGTTTTCCCAAGTGAACTTTTCCATGTGAGGAATGAAGGTTGCAAGTAGCTAATGAGCTATCCATAACCCAATTTCATATATTTTAGATTAACTGAACTTAGGAAATCCGACAGTCTAGGCCTAACTCTCACAGAGAAAGAAAAAGAGCCATCATTTGGACCAGAGTTTCTCAACATCCCTTCGGACAATCTCTGTGTAAAACTCCTCACTTTCTTTTGACATGGGGGAAGAATTATGTTACAGTAAAAAACTAAGTATGTTGATTGAAGAGGAAAATAAGAAACAAAAAAAGAAGCAAAAGTAAAATAGCAATGTTTGAAAGGCAAAGAAGCTTGTTGGGATACAAATACATAGGGATTAGTGTTCACTCTTAGCACCCTCAGTTGGAGAAACATTGGCTTATCGGTATGGTAAAGCAAAGGATGGAAGTGATGCTAAGGATTTTATGGAGAATGCCAACAAAATAGGTACATTATGCATGAATGCACTTGAGCAGCAGGTTTACAGCACCATTGAAATTGCATGCAAGAGGAACATATTTATTTTCATCCTCTTGTTTAATAATTAAAATTCGGTTAATTAATATGGGAGCAATTGACCCTGTTCTCCTTAGGTACAATAAATATAAATATAGTCTAACAAAAATCATTGCTCCATATTATACACCTACATTTGTCAAGTAAAATAGTCTAACAAAATTCATATTTATGCTCGGTCAATGATATTCATGAAATACGAACTCGGTGTTGATTGGTACCGTTGTAAACCAGAGGAATTTACATGTGGTTGTTGTTAAAGATCAGACTCCATTACTTCCCTCCCTATTCACTCTTCACCTGCAGATAAGAGAAAGAAAGAACAAAGTCTTCAAAATCCAAACAATTACGGAAAAGGCAGTGTGGTGCTCTTGCACGAGGGGCCGAGCTCAGTGACGATGGCGTCCATCTCAGTATAACCAATTGAGCACATCGATTAATTAGGGTTTTGAAATTAGGGGATAATAACGAAGGAGGAAAAGGAAGAATGCGAATTGAGACTTGGAATTAGGGTGAGAATATTTTGGAGGGAATAAAGCTGCCAAATAATATTATTTGTTTGTAGATAGATTATTGGAAATATTTTTAATAGGTTATATTTTTTTTTGTTTTTTAAAATTTTAATTTTTTATTTTTTAAAATAAATTAATTTTAATCTTAAAAATAATTTATAATTAACACACTATATATATTTACTTATATAATGAGAAATCAAAATTATTTTAAAAATATAAATTAAAATTTAAAAATAAAAAATATATTTAACAGTAATTTAAGTAGTAAATTATTATAACAGTAATTACAGTATTTGTTATTTATACAAATGATGAAAAACCTTTTTTTTAAGTTGAGAAGTCAGAATATAGATAAATGATTTTCAAGTTTATTTTAAGTGACACTTATATTTTTTCTTATTGATAATTGAATGTGTTATAGGGACCATTATATTTTTTCTTTCACATCCAACATCTTCATTTTCTAAAAAAATAATCCTTTTCCATAAAATTAATCTTTTTAAATATTTGACATCAAAATTCACATTGAGTGACCATTTTGATCTCAATAATTAACTTTAGAATGTTACTTTAATGTATATAGTATTGGATGATCAAACAAATGACTTTTACATCTTTAAAGCAAGTTTATATAATTTTTAGGTTCTAATAACATTCGCATCTAGATCTATTAATTTAATATTATTTTAATTAGAGTTATAGTTATAAAATGTTAAAATTAAATATATAATTTGAGATAAAATATTTATACAAATGTATTTAACAATTAGAGTTTAAAAAATAATATACTGATATGATACAGTATGTTGGATATGAAGCTTACAATTTTCTTAAAATAATTATATAAAATAGTGAACGTGAAAACAGTTGTTCTAGGAATTAATTATGTATATCAATTTTTCAATATAAACTCATTTAATCATTAATATATTTTAAGTCACCAAAAATATAATTATTTATTTGATAAAGTTAATTTTTAATATATTTTTAAATAATTTAAATTTAAATTTTAAAATAAAAAATATATATTTATGAAATATTATTTTTAATTTTAAAATATTTTTATTTTTAAATATATTAAATTTTACCACTGTCATAATTATTATTATTGTTATTTTTACTGCTATCATTGTAATGATAATTTATTTTTTATTATTTTAAAATAATTTAATTTTATATTTATTTAATTTTTAAATATTAGAAATAAAATAATATTATTTAATATATAAATTATAATATAATTTTGTATTGTATTATTATTTTAATATATTATTATAATATATATTATTTTTATATAAAATAAATATTGAATAATAAAAAATATTATAATAATATATAAAATTATTTATCTTAAATATTAATAATAAAATAATATATAAATTAAAAATTTATATAATTAGATCATATTTTTATATTATCATTATTATACTATTATTATTATCTCAAAAATACTATTTTTATTTTTATTATTATCATAATCATAATAATTTTATTATTATTTTAAAAATTTTAATTATTTATTTTTTATAAATTTATAAATAGATATATTATTTAATATCTAAAAATTATATTTAATTTATAATATTATAATATAATTTTATGTTATATAAATTTTTATAATATAATATATATTATTTTATATAAAATAAATATTAAATAATACAAATAAAATTACAATAATAATATATAAAATATAAATCTGTATAATTATATAATACTTTTTATATTATAATTATCATTACTATTATAATTAATATTATTAATATAATAATAATAATAATATTTTATTTTTTATTATTTTAAATGAATTATTTATCTAATTATTATATATTAAAAAATAAATAATATTATTTAATATACAAATTATATTTAATCTATAATTTTATAATATATATTATTTTTATATAAAATAAATATTAATTAATATAAAAAAATTATAATAATAATATATAAAATTATTTATCTTAAATACTAATAATTAAATAATATATAAAATATAAATTTATAAAATTATATAATATTTTTTATATTATAATCATTACACCACTATCATTATTTTATAAATATTATTTTATCATTATTATTATTTTCATAACTATTACTATAATAATAATAATTTTATTATTTTTTAAAATTTAAATTTATATTATTTTGATATATTTTACATTTTTAATTAATATTTTATTTATATATTTTTGCAAATTTATATAAAATAATATAATAGAATAATTTATTTTATTTTTACAACCATCTTTAAAAATTAAAATTAAAAATAAAAATTGATTTTATTTATTTTTTAAAAATTTTAAGACAAACAATTACATCAAACTTAAACTGAGTAACTGTTTTTCTTTTTTATCGAGATAATTTAAACATTAAAATAATTATTAACTAAAAATAATATAAGATAGTATATAATTATTTTAACCACATAATCATGTGAATATCCCAAAAATTTAAAATAAAAATAAAATGTATCAAGCAAAATCTTTTCATCATAATGTATTCCTTTGAAGCAATATCTATGCCCCTTATTTCCAAAGTGATATCTTCGTCAAAGGTATTCCCAAAACCTCATTGATCTTGCTCCTCTCCTTTGTTTCATCTTTAAATTCAATATCTATGCTTGCAAGATCTCAGTTCCTGGAGGCGTAAAGTCTGCTTGATCATGGCATAAGAGATTTAGACAGATAGATAGAGAGGAAGAGCTTAAATGATAAGGATGATGACAAAAGAAATAAAGCTAAAGAGAAATAGAACTAACCAGGTTCAACTGAAATAGCTGATATAAGAGGACCATATACTGATCCAAATGGAATAGCAGTTGTTCCTTTTCCAGCCCAATACAAGCGGATTTCCAAGGTACTATTATTCACAATTGTAGGAAACTTTTTTATGATTGCCTTACCTACTCCTCCTGCTTCTTTTACAATGTTGAAATCCTTTAGCACCAATTTTTTCTGCAATATTTCAATCCAAATACAAATGAATAATGATGGTCAAAAGGCATTTCTTCAATATTAAGTATGTTGTTTACAAAGGTAAAAAAAATGATGAAACCATGCACCTGAATATAGATATCAAACACACGCCTTCCCAAACTGCTATATGTGTGATCATCTGTGAACATTATCTCAGCAAAATGCAGATTCACTGTGTAGTTTCCATTTCCAAGGCAATATCCGTAGTATGTGAGACTAAGAGGAGAAACACGCGCATTCATATACAATTTAGCATTGTCCATGGCAAGCTTAGTTGTGTTAGACCAGGTAAAGTAGTCTACAAGATGGCTACCAAAGAAATGGCCAGTATTGCTAACTACCCAATTTGAGTCAGACCGACCAAATCTTGCTGGTCCTAATTCTTGTGAATCATCATCATATCTTATGCTTCCTTTAGAAATAAGCTTTCCACCACAATTTATATGGAGAGAGTACAAAGCTGGGATGAACACAAAATGGTGAAAGACCAATAGATAAAATCAAGCACAATAAGATCACGTTGCGCAAATATCTGTGTGACTGTTCATTTCTTTTTGTTAATTTTCAGTATGGTATAACATACAAAAGTTGAAGTAGGGGGGGGGGGGGGTGTACTAGATTATTAGCATATGCTTCATTGGTTATATGATCAACACTCTTTCAGAAGAACAATAAGGGTCTTATGCACCTACTGATATGAAACACTTACTCTCCCAAGTAGATGTTTAGTTTAGATTTTTAACTACATAAATATTCCATAGTAACAACTGGGGGAAACATAGGCACCTCCAGAACAATAAATCACTACAAAATGTGCATGTCAACAACTATAACAAAAGACAAATTCCGTATTATCTCTAAGTGACTTTGTGCATGTCAATTGAGATCAAAAGACAAAGTTCTTATTATCTCTAAATGACTTTTCCATATTCCTGTAAAAATCAATATGCAAATCTAATTTATTGATAATCATTGATAAGTACTTCAAAAGAAGGAGGAATCTAGACAAAAGGACCGTTTTCAAGCATTACCACTGAAGTTGTTCAAATAACTAATTTATGCTAACATTAGATGGTCAGCTACATAATAAATATTACATTGCATTTCCTCAATTTCTTATCAACAAGCTCTTGATATACAGGCTTGAAGTATTGAAATCTTTTAATAAGATAATTCCTTTTCACCTTCTACCTTCGCAAAAATAACTAAACAAAAATGAAGAGATTAAATTCTAATTAAAGCATTATAATTTCTTGTTAAAAAAATGATAACAAGTCAACTTACTTTTTGGACAACTGATGTTCCCCAAACATGGAACCATTCCCCTAAGAAAGCAATGGAGTTGAAAGAACAAGTTAGCAAATCCCATTATAGTGTAGTATAAGCTATATAGATAGATAAAATTAATTTATCATAAGTGGTATAAACTTACAGGTTATCTCCATTCATAGATGATGCAAACAAGTTCCTAAGAACATAGTTAATATCTTAGACTCAAATAACTTTTCAAAATTGCTTAAAAAAAGGTACGCAAATGCAAGGATTCTTACACAGTTCCCTGTTGACATGTCAACTGCTCGGGATGTTCAATGCTTAGATTGTTGAATGAGAGATCTCTGTGCCAATTTATCAATGTGATTAAGAATCAAAGATAAAACAAAGAATTATATGCAACATGATGGTGTGGAAAAATTATAAGTGTAATAATGAAAAATGATAAAGATATTAACATTTGAAGGAGTACTCACGTGTAGTCTGGTTTAAATATCGAATCAGGCAGTGGTCCAGTAAGAAGGTTTTCAGTCAAGTATCTAGGTAAGAACAATAAAAAAAATCAATGTGAAGAAAATCATCAATTATTTATGAACCATCAAAATGATAAACACTAACAACTTAAATCTTATTCCATTATAATTTGAATGTTTCCCAAGGCCAAGGTTCCTCTTATTGACTTCATCTAATTGTCCATATCAATATTTATTTTGATCTATTCCTAATCATAGATCAATTACATCTACAAACATTAAACTCTAATCTTTTTCTATATCTTATATCATTATATAAATTTTCCTATTTTTAAATTTAACCATTTTTTTCTTTCTCAATATATGGCATAGACATGATTCTCTCATGCTACTTTTTTAAGGTGTATTTGATAGATTTTGAGGATAAAATAAATAAATCAATACAGAATAAATACTTAATTAATAGTACAAACTTTTATTTAATACATTGTTTGGATGTCATTTATTATAGTTCTTTGTATATTATATATTTTTATTTCACATTGAAAAATATTTAAATTTTATAATATTGTATATAGTTGATATAGTTATAATATAATATTATATTATAAATTAAATATAATATACTTATTAATTATATATTATATTATATTTTCATGCATCATGAACTTTGTTTTGTCTTATAATCATTTTTTGAAAACATGAATCTACAAATCTTGTACGGTCCTGTTCTTCCGATTTAAATAAATCAAACTCACTCATGAGTACTTATCTACTGAAATTTAATGCAAAATAATTCATGGATATACATATGGGCTTGAAATGAAAAAATAATTTTTAAAGAATTATAATCACACTTTTACAAGAGTGTAACATAAATAATAATTATTATAAATTTATCAAATTCTTTTCATTTCTTTCATTGATCAACTAGTTAAATCAAACTTGATTTTGCAAGAATCTTAAGAGTCCAATTGTGCTAAATGTTTACTTAGTCATTCCAGTTTGAATTTAAAGTTAGAACTTCTTAATCAAAGCATCAACAATTAAAATTAAATAATGCAATCCAACTATTTAATACATGTGTTCCATTTTGGTGAAAACATAAATCAAATTGTAAATAAAGAAATATTGCTTACAGTAAATTTAGGTCCTTAAGATCACCTAACGTTCTCGGAATCTGTCCAGTTAATTTGTTAAAACTAAGATCTCTGAAAAAGAAATTATATCCAAGACAAGCATTATTTAAGAGAGTAAAATAATATAAGAAAAGAAACATGAAAATGTTTAGTTCCTCAAATGCAATGAACAAAAGAAGCATGTAAATGCTCTTCACCAAATAGAAGAGTTCAAAGTGCAACATTTAAATAGTTCTAAATACATACAAATAATTCTAAAATTCCTAGAATAGTATCATTGCATCAACCATACATAATTGAAAGGAAATAAAAATCACTTACAACGATCTTAGACTAGTTATATTTCCAAGATATTCAGGAATAGTCCCTATAAGATTGCAACTCCTGAGTATTCTGGCAAACAATTTGATAATATGTTATGTGAGGCAAAAAAAGATATTAGTTTCTCATCTTTCCTAATTTTTATTTCTATACATATTTGTTTATTGGCACATTAATTCACAAAAATAAAAAATAAGAAATTATAATAATAATAATAACCCAAACTTTTAACTTACAATGTTCTCAAATTTGTCAAGTTTTTAAGTTGGGGAAATGGAGAATCCGATCCTTTCAAGTCAGTAATTCTCCTGCATAACATATGGTAAGCATAGTAAAAAATAAGAGAGAAAATGAATACATGATACTTACAAGTTGCCGAGATTTTTCAGAAATGAAATTGCAGAAGGAATTGGACCGCTAAAACCACTTCCTTCCATCATCCTATCCCAATTAAGAATGACAAACCAATAAACAATATGTACTTCAACTTGAAACATTAGAACATTTAAATTTTTTAAGAAGAAAAGTTACATACAGTCCTTCAAGATTTGTCCAGCTTTGAATTATATTGGGTATTGTTCCGGAAAATTGATTGTCGCCAAGTCGACTACATTACATTATAAGATATCTTTTATACAAAATAATAATAACGGTGAATGCAATTGATTATAATAAAAATAAAATAAAGAAAACACACTTACACGTTCTTCAATGCAGTAAGCCTAGCAAATGTTGCTGGTAAATTTCCAGTAAAATAGTTGGAGGTAAGATACCTGTGACATCTTAAAATTAAGTGTATAAGTCATAGGATTAGAATTTTCTAAGAATAAAATGTTCACTCTATTATGTTTAGAATGGTTAAAATCATAAAAATCAACCCTTGAAATTTTATAAGATAGAAGCAACCTATATCAATCTATAAATTTGGAAATAATTTTTTTATCAATGATTATCTAAGCGCTTTATAAAAAATAAATCAATGGCATTGTATATGAACGAAAATTTTATCAATAAACACGGATGATTCCATGTTTCAACATGACAAATTAATTCCAATTTATAAAATGGACTTACAGTCTTTCAAGCTGGAAAAGATTCCCAAGCTCTGGAGGAAGCTCTTCCGATAATTGATTGAATTCCAAAATCCTATGCATTTCATGTTTAAGACTTAGAATTTTTTTAGAAATTTTCATAAAATTGAAATGGGAGCATAAACTTACAAACTTTTTAGGGTGCTGATGTTTCCCAATTCTTTGGGGATTGGACCAGTTAATCGGTTTCCACGTAGCGAACTGCCACAATTAAAAAGTAAGCATTACTAGTTTCATGAAATTAATAAAAGATTAGTTAAAATAAATAAAAGTAAAATATATTTTTAATATTTATAAATATGATTAATTTTAATTTTTTATTAGGTTGAATTATATAAATTTTAAATTTTTAAAATAATTTTTATTACCATTATTGATAATATTATAATATACATCTATGTATATTTACTTGCTATGATTAAATATATGTTACTATTATATATTATATTTTTTGTAACATATATTATATGTAATATTTTTTAAAAATATTATTAAAATTAATAGATAATATTTTTTAATATTTTTTAAATATTATTAATAATATTTTACAATATGAATCCAATGTAACATTTTTTTAAATATTAATAAAATTAATAGGTAACGTTTTTTATATTTTTGTAACATTTTATTAAATATTTCAAAAAGTGTAATATAGCGTAGTGTGTGTGACATTATTGTAAAATGATAATTAAACTATTTTTAATTATTTTAAAATTTATAAAAATAAAAATCAATCAATTAAAAGATTAAAATTAAATTTATTTAATTGAATTAAAAATTATTTTAATTTTAAAAAATATATCTAAAATTGATATAAAACCAGATCTATCAATCAAAATTATATTATAATAGAATTAATCAATGTGGAAAAGAAAAGGTAACAGGATACATGTTGACGAGTTTCATGACGCCCCATTGTGGAGGGATTGTACCATTGAGATAGTTGAAGTTGAGTTCACTGTCAAATGTTAAAGTGAAAGAATCAAATAAAGGCAATGATAAAAAACATATAAATTTAACTGATAAAGTGACATACATTTCTTGGAGGTAAGGCAACCTCACGAGTTCACTTGGGAGTGTGCCTGAAAGATTTTGTCCCTCTAGAACACTGCAAAATCATTATTGATCCAAACATAAAAATCATGACAATAATATATTAAATCTTTATTATAAGATTCTTTTACAAATGAAGATCTTAGAATGCTTTGTTTTTTTTTTCTGGGCTCATATTTTCTCTCACTCTCTCTTTAAAGTCCATTGAACTTGTTTAGATTGAACTTAAAGTTGAAAATAATCAAAAATTGATTTACTATAATGGAACAAGAAACATTAATTTAGAGAATAACATTTATAAGAATCAGAGGAGGGGGGAAGGCATTTTTAAGAGACAGCGAAATTTTTAAAATTAGTGGATTGATCTAGTAAAAAAATTTCGTACTTTCAATTTTGAATAATATTTTTGCATGTATTTTATTTAATATCTAGGTTTAAATTTAATTTGTAAATTGCATAAAAGAAAACAACTTGTATTTTTTTTAAGAAAAAAATATAATTGATAAAAAAAATAAAACGATAGGGTAAAGAAGATTCAATAGATTAAATTTCTTTAATTTGTAAACTTTGAGCAGATGCTGAGGTTCTTGAAAAATTCTTGTTACAGTGTAAACAAGTGTACTAAATAATACATAATGTAAAATCTGTAGTGTTTAGTATACAAAAATATCCTGATGGGTGGACATTGAATATAAAGCAAGTTGAAAAATATAAAATACAACTCAAGCAAGTTGGTTGTATGATTTGTCTATAAAATATAATATTATACATATTTTGGTATGTGTCTTTTTTTAACCGTAGACCAACACAATAATTTATTTTAGCTTTTGTATTTTCACTAATTCTCTTTCCTGGAAAAGACATGACAAGATTGTTCAATTATGCACAATCACAGTAGCAAAATGTAATGGATTAATTTATATTGATATGAGTTATTTTAAATGTTGTGATGTTAATAATTTTATATAAAATTTAATTTTTTATTCAACCGTTAAATTATAAATATATCTTATCTTCATTATCTATGTTAGATTTTATTAAAAATTGATGTTAGATTTTATTAAAATTAAATAATTATAAAATTATGATTAAATAATTTTTATTTTTATATACTTAAAAATATATATTATCTTAATTTTAATATTTATAAATCAGATATCAAATACTTTTAAAATAATCTATATAAAATTATTAAATAGTATATAAAGTATGTTTAATCATTAAATTATTTTCATAATAAAATATCTTGTTAATGATAATATTAATTTTTTTTACATTACAACACATAAAAATTTAAAATTACATGATAGTTATAATAAGTAAAATTTACTATATAATCAGTAAAGTTTATATTTTCTAAAAATAAATTTATAATAAATAATAAAATATAAACATATATGTAATGAAATAGAAATTCACCCTAAAGTAAAAATTAAACTTTAAAGGACCAATGAAAAAAGTTATAACTATTAATAAATAATTTTAAAAATATTATAATCTTTAACAACTCTATTTTTTATTATGCATGCATAAAGTTTATTATAATATTAATTCTTGATTTTTAAAAGTTATAATATCACACTTTCCCTTTTATTCTTATATTTTAAAAAATTAAAAAAAATATAAACCACTTAAAAATTAATATTTTATTTATAAAATATATACTCTATTAATTTGTAAAAATTTTCTTTTATTTATGTTAATTTTAGTAAATTATTCATATTTATTACTTTATACAAATATTATTCATAATCCATGTTCTAATTTAGAGAGCGTTTTATCTTATCTTAAAAAAATCGATTAATCTAAATTTTAGCAAAAAATTAAAAATAAAAGTACATTTTAATAAAAAAAAGAAAATTTTATAAAAGTTAACAAAGAATTTTTTACTTTTAAGAAGAAAAAAAAACATGTCAAACATTATCTAAATTAAAAAAGTTAGGTTTTTTGAACAGTACTTAAATCAAATTAAGATCAAACAAAAAAACATTTAATTTTATAAAAAAATAATTAAATTATTAAGATTAATTTATTAATAAAAATTAAAATATTTTATATAATCTGTAAATTAAATCATCATGACAGAAAAATATTAAAATAAAAGACTTACATACTAACAACATGACACATAGTGTGATTAGCAAAAGAACAATTGCAGATAACATTATTTTCAAATTCATTTATTGGTGATGTCCAATTATTTTTTCCACTGCAAGGATCTACACTGAAGTTCCAGTCTGTCTTTCCAAGTGTCTTAGCTATTTCTTTCATAACTTCCACTGCAGAGTTAAAATCAATTCAAAAAATTAAATATTGTATCCATAATTTTTCTTACAATTTGAAATTGAATTATTTATATATATTAATACTGATTAGGTGAAAGATGAGAGTATAAAATAAATGGTTAAAATTAATTTAAAATGAAACTCGAATATAAAAAAAAGTATAGGCTCATTTCTCTGTTGGGATGTTTATACAAATTAATATCCAAGGTACTGGCCCATTATGTCAGTTACGTAACAGAGGGACTGAAACAATAGAACATCTAATTTTACAATGCCATAAAGTACACTTGCATTGTCTCCCTTGGTTGAACAGTTCTAGAAGATGAAAAGATTTTCGTGGCCTTCAAAATTTATATAAATTCTAAAAACAATTTTTTTCTCTCTCAATTTCTTCTAACCGAATAATAGATAAATGCAATAAAAACCTAATGATTTCCTTTTCTTATCGGTGTATGGATCCAATCTCTTGCATTCCAGTGAACTCCTATGTTATACACAAATTGTAAATGAAAAGGGTATCCTTTGTACTCTCTAAATAACTAGAAGTATTTTTATTCTTTTGCATAATGAAAAAATTATTTATATATGTTATATACCTTCTTCTTTCAACAAAGTAGTTTCACTAGCAAAAGAAGAGATGAAACTGAGGGTAAGAATCCAAAGATGAAGAAGTGGAGGAAGAGTCATCATGTTATATGATATTTTCAAATACAAAAGCAATCAACGATAGAAATTTGAAAATGAAAAAATAATTGAGAAAGAAAATTTTCGAGGTAGAAACTTTATACATACATATGATAGTATGACACCCAAAAAAAAATAAAAATGATCATCTTTATGATTGAAAATATAGATAGAAAAATAAAGATTGTCTAATACATAGAAAGAAAGAAATCAAGAAAATAAATATAAATAGAAAAAAATTATTAAAATTAAAATCGTGTTAAACTTAATGATAACTCTTAAATATAAAATGAGAAAGTTAATAAATTATCTAATTAAATTTTAATAATTTAAATTTTTAATTAATGAACTTTGGAAAGATAAAATATAAATTATATTTTCTAAAAATAATTTTTTCTTTTTATTTTTAATTAACTAAAAATTAAATTATAAATATTTAAATTGAATAATTTATATTCGTAGGTCAGGTCTATTTAAGGAATTTTTTTTTGTAAATTATAAAGGATTGTCGATTTATACTTTATATACAGGAAAAAACACAAATATAAATAGAGAAGTTTCTTGAAATTGAGGCTAGGCATCGGTAAATCTTGGCATATTTGTTAAGTTTTATTTTCTTAATTAGTAATTTTGTTCAATTTTATTCCATAAGTTCCTGATTTGATTCTAATTATCTTACCTTAATTAGAATAAGTTGATTTTGATTTATATTTTAAAGTAGTAATAATTTAAAGTTATAAAATCAAATCAAATCAACGAAAAAAATAAAGAGAATTACGGATAATTCAAATTTAAAATTAGTAATAATTTTTTTTTAATTTTTAATTTTTTTATCGATATAAGGTAAGATAAATTAAATTTTTTAATTTCATATAAAATTAATTTTAAATTTAAATTATATAAATAAATTTATTTCTTATTAATCTAAAATTTTTTATAAAAGCATAAAGATATTAATTTGTGATGTAGCAGTACAATCAATATAAATACAAGAATTATTAAATTTTAAAAATTAAATTTAAATTAAATGAATAGATAAAATTAGATTTAAAAATTTTAAAAAATTATTATCAATAAATATATTAATTGATACATAATCTTAATAAATATTATATTATATTATATTAATAATAAGTTAAATAGATAAAAAATTAAATTTAAGAAATCAATTATTAAAATTGTAACCTAAATTTTTTATTAATTTCATTTACTAAAAATTAAAATTATAAAATTGAATTTAAATTAAGATTGATTAAAATTACAATAATTTTAAATTTACTTTATCTTAAAATAAATATATCTTTAAGCTTATTATAATATATTAATATTTTAAATTTAAATTGAATTATCATTTGAAAGAAAACATTTTAAAAAAAATTATGTAAAAAAGTTACACAATTTAATAAGAACAAAATAAATTTTAAAAATATTTTTATTCAATAATAAAAAATTTGACATAAATTTAAAGGGATTAATCTAAAAATATTAAATACTATAACCATTTAAAACAAAAATATATTGAATATTATGATACATAATAATAATACAGTAAAAAATATAAATATTCCTTAAATATAAGAATTATAAGGAAAAAATTATTTATTTACTAATAATGACAAATATTTTTTTTTTATAAAACTAAAAAAGTGAAAATAAAATAAAAAAATAAATTATTTTGATTGATAAAAATTAAAAAAAAATTGGATAGATGAAAAAATAAATGAAAAATATATTAACAATATAAATGTTATTTTGTATAAATTAAAAAATAATTTAAATATAAAAATTCTATTTTTTATTTGTATTATAATTTGTTATTTAAATTACCTTAAATTAATAATGAAAATAGTAAATTTTTTTAGAAAAAACTTCCTTCCTTCATTTTCTTCCTGATATGAAAAATTAAAAATATATGAGATCTCTAACAATTAATTCTTTTCTCTTATGTTAAATTTTTATAAGTTAATTCTTTTATTATAATAAAAGTATTTTTAAAAGATACTTTTTATTATTAAATTTTTTATTTTTATATAAAATTATTTTAATTTTAATTTTAAATATTAATTCAATCTAAATTTTAATATTAAGATATTGTAAAAATTAAAAAATATTTTTAATTTTCAGATAAACTAAATTTAAAATTATTATAATTTTAATATATAAAATTAATAAAAAATTTATGTTATAATTTTAATAATCATTTTCTTTTAATTCAAGAATTTTTATTCATTTTATTTTTTATTAATATAATATCACATAATATTTATTATTATTAACTACTAATATATATAAATAATAAAATTAGTTTAAGAAAATTAGATTAATACAATGGAAGACCATTAATGCCCCTTTTGAATATAGTAGGTATCGAATAAATCTTTTAAAGAAAATTGAGTAATAATTAGTTATAACAGTAATGCAATATTTGTTATTTATATTAATAATGAAAATTCATTTTTAAAATTGAAAAATATTTTGTAAAAATTGAAAAATCATCGCTCAAAATATAGATAAAATATTTTCAAATTTATTTCAGGTGACAGTTATACTTTTTTTTATTGGAAATGACTTGTAAGTGAGAATATAATGGGTTATGGTGAATAACACTAGTATTGTTAACTCATGATACTTACTTTTTATTATAATTATTACATTATTATTATTTATCACAATTCCTATAAAATGTTACTAGCAAATAATTTGTGGAAAGAAACACGTGATTTTGGACCAAAATATTAGACATGAAATTATAAATGAGAGACAAAAAAAAAAGAATTGGCTGGTACTGTTAGATCTCTTCTGTGTCTTTCAGTGGAATGTCTTCCGTGCAGCCTTGAAGAGTCCCTCCTCCTTTTGTTTTTGGTTAAAAGAGAAAAGAATTTGAAATTCAAAATTCTATATAAAACTGCTGATCATTAAATCAAATCCAGTATTCCTTTGTTTTATTCACATACTCACAAATGTGAGAAAACAATAATTTTTAATACATATTTTAATAATATTAATATTTTTTAATTTTTTTTTGTCATAAGTAACAATTTTTTTTTTTATAAAATGAAAAGCATTTTCCCAGAATTGAAATGATATAAAGCTCCATTTGTTACTTCAACACATGAATAATGATCAATTCTAATTTCCTGGTTGCCAAATGGACTAATAAAAGATGAAAGGATGCTTTTTTTTTCTTTTTTTTATTGAAAATATTAATTCATTAAAAATAGTCTAATGATAAAAGATTCACGATTGGATTAATTTTACATAAAGATTTATATTATTAAAAATGGTATAACATTTTATATTGACTCAACCATAAAATATCACATGAACCTGTATTTTATTTATTTAATTTTGTATTGAACGGAGTTAAAAAGTCTGGAACCGTATTTTAATTTATTTTAATCAATAATATACCGGTTGATAATAATTCTAAAAAAATCTAGATGTATATTTAGCTATCAACTTTGTTGTGTAGAAGTATGATAATTTAATAAGTGTTCCTACGGCAGAGAGTAGAAAACAATAATTAAACTCGTATTAGTTACATTGTATAATTAAGATAGCAAGGTATCTATACATTACATATCTATTTTAAATTTTAAAAAATTATAAATTAAAATAATGAATGATTTATATTATATAAAATAAAATAAAATATATAGAGTTAATAAAATTAAAGGAATTATTATGAAAAATTGAAATTTATTATCTTTGTTAATATGATATGTGAAAATTTAAAATTAAAATTAACTAAAATTACACTAGTTTAAAGTTTAATTTATCTGAAAAAATATTTTTAATGTGATATAATATATAAAAATATAATTAAAAATATTTTTAAAAATAAAAATTATAAATAAAAATATAAATAATCAATAAAAAAAGACACATAACTTTAATAAGAATTTAGATCTTCTAATAAGGTTATTTAAAATGTTCCCCTTTTAAAACTAGGATTTAAATTTATAATATTAAAATAGATAATGAAAGAACTTTATCATAAAAATTGGATTGGAAAAGCACATTGAAACTATATATATATATATATATATATATATATATATATATATATATATAAAGACTCTAAAAAAGATTAATTTTATGATTGAAAATCTAGATATAAAAATAAATATTTCTAATACATAGAAAGATAGAAACAAAATAAATAAATATAAATAAAAAATTTACTAAAATTTAAATACTGTTAAACTTAATGATAACTAGAATCTTAAATATAAAATGAAAAAGTTAATAAATTATCTAATTAAATTTGGAAAGATAAAATATAAATTATGTTCTAAAACAATAATTTTTATTTTTATAGTTAATTAATTAAAAATTTAATTGAATAATTTATATTCTTAGGTTAGGTCTATTTAAGGAATTTCCTCTATAAATTATAAAGGATTGTCGGCTTATAGTTTATATACAGGAGAAAACACAAACATGAATAGAGAAGTTTCTTGAAATTGATCAGGCTAGGCATCCATAAATCTTGGCATATTTCTTATGTTTTATTTTCTTAGTAATTTTGTTTAATTTTGTTCCGGAAGTTCCTGATTTGGTCTTAATTATCTTATTTTTTAATTAGAATAAGTTGATTTCATTGAATTGTTGATTTTGATTTATATTTAAAGTTGAAAAATCAAGTCAACAAAAAAAGAATAAAGAGAATTACAGATAATTAAAATTTAAAATTAGTAATAATTATTTTTTTAAAACTTTTATTCATTTAACTTTTTATCAATATAAGGTAAGATAATTTTTTTTATTTTTTATAAAATTAATTTTAAATTTAAAATATAAAATTAAATTTATTTTCTATCAATCTAAAAAAATTAATAAAATAAGATAAATCTCCTTATATAACAAGCATAAAGATATTAATTTGTGACGCAGTAATGTAGTCCATACAAATACAAAAATTATTGAATTTTTAAAATTAACTAATTAAATGTATAAATAAAATTTGATTTAAAAATTAAAAATAATTTTATTATTGATAAATATATTAATTCACATATAATCATAATAAATATTATATTATATTATATTAGAGTGGGGGTTTGTAGAAACAGAAACAGATGTAGTGTTTGAGGTAGTCATTGTGAAGGGATTCTCTCTCTCTCTACTCATCCCTTATTATATTAATTATAATCTTCTACTCCAATTTAAGAAAGAAAAGGAAAGCACAACACATAGCACGTTAGGCTTTGATACCACTTTTTGAGAGCTCGGCTTCTAACATCAAGACTAACCTTGGGCAGAGAGAACACTTTGGGACGTACTTTCTTCCCTCTCGCGGTACTTCTTTTCCAATCCCTTGCAAGTGTTCATCTCTCAAGGCTATCTTAACTAGAAACTAAGATCAGAAACTATGGATCATCGTCCGTAAGAGACAACAAACGTCGGGAAAGCCAAAAGCTTTCCATGACAGAATGCTCTTCCTTTTCCTTAATACCTCGGAGAGATTAGACTATAACTAATACTAAGAGGACTTTCGAAGAAAGAGAGATAGAGTGTTTTAGCTACTCATGTTTGAAAACACACCTTGTTTATTTCTTGATCTTCTTACAAGAGTGAAAGGCCTTTTTATAGAGCCCTCTCTACTTAGAGCAAAATTCCTTCTAGATAAGGATCTTACCCGACAACTTAAAGCAAACCACTCAGCAGTTGATCTTATCTGATCGTACTGCTTTACAACGCGAAAGTAAATCACACAGCAGCCAGTCTTATCTGATCGTACTGCTTTTACAACTTAAAAAGTAAATCACTCAGCAAACCAGTCAGTCGACCTTATCTGATCGTACTGTTTTACAGCTCAAAAGTCACTATACTTCTTTTTACAAAAGCGATCTTGACCTAAAGTGCCCCTCACCGGGTCTCTTTTAGATAAAGTGACTTGGTGATAGGTTCATGTTGGGGTCATGTGTTGGACTTCCATCAGAGTCGAGTCCCATCTTGTTATCAAGTTCTGCCACGAGGTCTTCAAAGTGTTCTGGATTTGATAGGTTGTCATGCTTAATGGGCCTTGCAGAGTCATCATAAGGATCCTGAGAATCTTGAAAGTAACCTGCCAGTCCCGTTGGTTGTCTTTCGAGATCTGCCCATATGATATGAGAATCCAAAGCTGGGATACGGGCCCCTTCCGGTTGGCGCGTGATTCCTGTTTGAATTCTTCTGCTGGTTGAAGCAGTATTGCATTCCCAGTTGGGATGGCATAGTATTTCTACCTTTCTCAAGTTTTTACAACTGCTTTTCCTCTTTCTGCTCTTGGTTTTATCGACACCATTAATTTCACAGAGATGTAAGATTAAATCTTCCTGGTAGAAAGGCGGATTTTCTGTCTGAGTAAAGATCTGGATATCGGGAAAAGTATAGTAAGTTACAACATGGTCATGGGAACATAGGAGACCGTTGTGGGTATTCCAGAAGAAAGGCCGGTGTAGTATACATACTGACACGAACTTTCGGCATTGCTCCGCGTCTAACTTCCATATATTGTACAAAGACAATTCTTGGTTCAGTTGCTCTTTCCACCATTAGAGTGGTGCATACCATTCAAGGACTTTTCCTAATAATGACTTTGGATTATCCTCAATAAAATTTAACATGATAAAAGTGGGGAAGATGATGGAGTATTTGTATAATGCAGTCACGCACCATAAATACCACTTGTCTGATTCCTCAAAAGTTTTGTACATTAGGACAGGGAGGATGTTGTAAAATGGAATATCGATCATGAACCAGTCAGGTTGGGGAGGAATATGGTCTTTGCATAAAGATTGTGCCAGGTAGTAAAACATATGATTCTCTGCAAATTCTTGGATTGATGAAGGAGTAATTTGAGTGTTCTGTTTAAGAAACTCAGGTGGAAACTCAAACTCTTTTAAGTGTTTTGTGGAGGAAGTGGAGGCGGTTTCTGAATACATCATAATAACAGGAAAACTGTAATCAGATGTAACTATTTGAAATTTGTATGCTTCAAGGGGAAGTGTTCTGGATAGATAATCAGGAATTAAATTGCTACTTCCCTTAACATGCTTAACTGTAAAATTGTACCTTGAGAACCATTCTTTCAATCTTAGAACTTGTGGGTTCGGTGGAACCCTATTCTTAAAATCCAGCATATTAGGAAAGGCGGAATTATCCAACTGTACCTCAAACTGATAAGCCCTGAGATGGAAATCAAACTTTTGGATTCCATATTTGACGGCCAGGGTTTCTTTGAAGTTTGAATGGTAATGTTGTTCTGCCGGTTTGAACGCTCCACTTGCATGTCCACAGTAGAACTGTTGATCTTCGATTTGTTCAATCAGGACTGCTCCCCAGAACCTGTCACTGGCGTCTGTCTGGAGAATTCTTTTCCCTGATCCTGGGATCTTCAATGGAGGCGGATTTTTTGCCGCTTCCTTTAACCATCTCACAGCTTTGGTCTGTTCTAATCCCCATGGTGGTGCTTTCTTTTTGAGCATCTTTGACAGAAGTGACGTGTATTCTGAGATTCTTGGGATGAAATCTCGAACGTAGTTTAGTATCCCCAAAAATTGTTGAACCTGCTTGGTCGTCATCTTTTCATCAGGGAAATTGGGGAGATTCTCTACCAGATGCGGCTGTGGCATATATTTCCCTTGTGAAAATTTCATTCCCAGAAAATCAATTTCAGTTACCCATATTTGGGATTTTCTTGAAGAAAGCATGATGCCATATTGGTTACATATCTGAAAGAATTCTTCGAGAGTTTTTTGATGTTCTTCCTCATTAGAAGAATATATCAGGATATCATCAATGTAGACCAATGCCCTATCCATTAGGGGTTCAAAGATTTTGGTCATGGCTTTCTGGAACAATGAGGGGGCTACCTTTAGACCGAAAGGCAAAACCTTCCATTGGTAATGAGCATTTGGAATGCAGAAAGCCGTCTTAGGTCTGTCTTCAGGATGGAGACCTAGTTGCCAAAATCCTGACTTTAGATCAAACTTTGAGAAGATGTATGCATCCTTGATGTAAGAATACAAGGAGTATATCTTTGGTATGGGGAATTTATCATCCCTTAAGAAATCGTTCAGGGGTCTGTAGTCAATCACTAGTCTCTTCTTTCCCCTGATCTTCTCTGATCTCTTTTCAACATAGAAAGCTTGACATCCCCAGTCTGAGGTTGTTGTTTCAATTAACCCTTGCTTTACGAGCTGTTGACATTCATTGTAAGCAGCTGCCCGATCTTCAGGGCTCATTCCTGGATGTGCTGCCTTGGTAGGATTAATATCCTCATTTTTCTTGAATGGGAGTTTCACAAAGAAATCTTCGTTCTTCCATAAGGGCTTCGGATGTTGGAATAGATCATGGCTTTCTGAACAAATCTTCAGTAATTTGTCCTTTACTTCTTCGAATCCTGGAGATGTATCCATCAGGCTATAGATCTTTAGCTCCGGAACATACTCTTTGAAACTTCTCTTGTATCTTACTCCCGTAGGAAGTATTTGGAGATTTTTGAGAAGAATGTAAGTGTCCATCCCAATAACAATATCCTTATTGGGAAGATCTGATCCGATTACTTTCGTCCAGGCTATGCAGTTTGGGAAAAACTTAATCCCAACCTTCTTTTTTGTCACCAGTTCAGTCTTGAAAGACTCATTATTTGCAGCTCTGAAAGAATGCTGGTGGTGCTCCCAGCAGGAGGAGGGTAGGATCCTCGGGTTCATCATTGTTCTTTGGGCTCCAGTGTCCATGTAGGCAATGACATCAATAGGGATGTCATATTTTGATGGAAGAACTTGAATTCTGATATTGGGCAGAGCAGGGTAGATATTTTTGACAGTTTCTTCCGTCTTCTGACATTCTTCCATTACGAAAGAATGGTAGTGTACCAGTTCTTCTTCGGAGCTAGAGTCTGTACTGTCTTGTATAGCAAAGACAGTATCCTTGTCTGCTTCTTCTTGTTCTAAGAATAGTGATTCAATATCAGTTTCTTCAACCTTCAGAGTTTCGACTAACTTCTGGGCCTTTTCCTTCTTGAACGGGCACGTTCTTGAGAAATGACCTGTCTTTCCGCAGATGAAGCATCTGTCAGTATTCTTTTTTCTAAACCTCTTTCTCTTGAAAAACTTCATCTTTTTCTTTTTGAGAGGTTTTTTCCCTTTCTCTTTCTTCTTGCAGTGACAGTCTTTCTTCTTACAGCCAATTTCACTATGGCTTTTTTTGCACGCCTTTTCATAGACATCTCTGTCTTTGAAAACATCATCAATCATCTTCCTCTGGGTGCAAATCTTATCTAGTGCCACAAGGGCCGTCTGCCATATGTCTCCAATGGTCATCTGAGAGAACTCTTTCTGGGCAGCACTAGTAATTCTGTACATTTCTGTCTGCAAGGACTCGGGAAGAGAGCTTACGAATGTGGACTTCAGGCTAGGGTCGTTATACCCGTTGAGGGCATAATACCTTTGGTTCATCCTCTGATAATGCCTCTCGAGGTCTTCCAGGTTTAGAGAACAACACTTGAAGTCATAGAATTCCTTCCTCATTTCTCTGTTACTGATGTCGACGTTTCCAAGAAATTCTTTGTGGAGGATGACTAGTACTGCGTCTGTGCTCTCACTTCTGTGCATCAGGTCTTGGTTTACAGATCCAAGACTTTGATACCATTCTTTTAGGGTTCCTGTCATTCTAGAACAGAATCCTTCTATTACTGAATACAACTCCATTCCTTCAGTATGCTTTGCGTCCATCCATGCTTTGAAGTCGCTCAGTCTTTTTCTCCAGAACTTTGGTTTTATATCGTCAAGAGTGAATATCACATGTCCTGCCATTTTGGGAGTGGCAGTATTCTGTTCTTGATAATGCATCCTTGTCTCCGATGTTTCTCCAACGTGGGTAGCCATCAGAAGTTCTGTAATGTCCACTTCTTGATCCGAATCTTCTTCTGGTTTGGAACCAGTCGATTCGTTTTCGGTTGGCTCAGAGGTCTCAGCTTCAGATTCTGCCTCGGAGCTAGAGCCAGTTGATCTAGAAACTTCAGTCTCAAATTCTGAGAGTGGATCTTGGATTCCTCTATTCTTATTTACCATGAGAAACTCCTCATCTCGTTCCTCGAGATTTTTCTGTGTTTCTGGGATCTCTCCAGTCATACTTGGTGATCCTGCTTCTTTCCTTTTTTGCCCAAAAATGGTACTTCTGGGGGGCATTCTTTCTGGTAGAATCGAAGGAGGCTCGTAGGCTTTCAGCATTGAGGAATACTGTGGTATTCTTTGCGGAGGAATCTCAAAAGCGGAGTATTCCGGTTGTGGACTCATTCTGGTCTTTACATAGGTTTCTATCTTTTCGATCTCATGCCTTAGCCTCTGTAGATCTGCTTGCAGAGCGGTTTGTTGGTGGAATTCTTTGTTCCAGGCCGCTTCTTTCTGTGCTTCGATCTGAGCTAGTCTAGCATTAGCATCTTGATATGCTTTCCACATCTTCTCCGAGTATCTTCTGATTTGTTCCTCAATGTTTTCTTGGAAGCTTTCTAGCTTTTGTTCTATCCTACGGAGAGACTGGTTTTGAGCCAGTGCGTTCTCTGACTGCCAGTTTAGTGCTTCTTCTGCTTGGGTCAAAGACGTTTTCTGCCCGTCGGGCTGCACAGTTCTAGAAGCAATGAAGGGTTGAGATGCAATACCCTTCCCTTTGTCTTCTTTCCTTTCTAGGGCCGGAAAGTCTGTATCTTGGAACATGAGGGCTGGAATGGCCTCTTTTGTTTCTTTCTTCTGAATTCTTTCATTATGTTTCTTCTTGAAAGAATTGTTTCCATGGGGTGGAGGTGGCCAGGTGATCAGGTTGGCGTTAGCAGGAGGCGTCTTGTCTTTAAGAGAACCTGCCCTTTTCCATCTTTGTTTTGATGGGAATGGCCTAGGATTAGGCAGAGTCGCGGCTTTCTTGTATCTCCTTGCCGGTGGAGGTGACTCTGAGTCAGTTTTCCTTCTTGGCCTTTTACAAGGAGAATCGCTTCTCCTCTTCCTTTGAAAGGAAATGTCCTCTTCTGAGTCAGAAGTGTCATTTCCACTTTCATCTTCATCCATGAGAGAGGCGTCATCCTCCTCTTCTATGTCATAATCACTGTCATCATCATACTGGCAGTCACATTCAGGGTCGCACATTTCTGGGGCCACATCCCACATGAAGTGGTCGTCTAATTTATCTGAGTAGATGGGTGTCCCATCTGATTGGACTGCATGAATAGGAATTTGCTCCTCGGCTTCTCCTATGGTGATCATCATGGTATGGAAGATACCCATGTCATCGGATGACTTCGCCTGTCGCCAGTCATAGGTTGTTTTGACGGTTCCGTCTACGGAGTTCCTTTTGAAGGTAACAGAAGTGGAGACTATAGGCTGCTGACTTGCCTTATAGTTCTCGTAGTTGGTGATCCAGTCTACAGGCACGATTTTTTCCAACTCTTTCTTTGGAATTCTTTTAGGGATCTGGACAATCGTGGGGATCTCCTCTCGGTTCTCCGCTAGTATCATCAGAGCGTTCCCCTGGAATTCTCGGTTTCCAGGAAGGTCGAAGCAGTGGTCCTGCAATCTGTAGATGATCTGATGGTGTAGTGTGGCTGTAATGGCTTCTTCGTCCTGAGGGGCTCCTGAAATCTGAATTTGAACCTTAAACCTCCGTGGAAGTGTAGGATCGGTTAGTTGGACATTGAAGTTTGGAAAGATGGTAAGAACCACGCTTCCTGAGTCTAACGTAGTAAGAACCGTTCCGATACAAGCATCTTCATAATACTTGTATGTTGTGTCAAGGAGAGTTACCCTAGCAGTGACGGGTAGTCCTTTCCTTCCATGGTAGTTTAATATGAGTCTGATCGCTCCAAGGTGCAGAGCTATGTACCCCTCCTGGGTCCACATCTGGATTAGCTGTCTAGAAATCTCCAGATCAACATATTGTTCTTTCTCTGTGGAGGTGAGTGCACATCTATCCATCCTGGATGTTTGGATATACTCCTTCAGGATGGATAGATGTGCACTCACCTCCACAGAGAAAGAACAATATGTTGATCTGGAGATTTCTAGACAGCTAATCCAGATGTGGACCCAGGAGGGGTACATAGCTCTGCACCTTGGAGCGATCAGACTCATATTAAACTACCATGGAAGGAAAGGACTACCCGTCACTGCTAGGGTAACTCTCCTTGACACAACATACAAGTATTATGAAGATGCTTGTATCGGAACGGTTCTTACTACGTTAGACTCAGGAAGCGTGGTTCTTACCATCTTTCCAAACTTCAATGTCCAACTAACCGATCCTACACTTCCACGGAGGTTTAAGGTTCAAATTCAGATTTCAGGAGCCCCTCAGGACGAAGAAGCCATTACAGCCACACTACACCATCAGATCATCTACAGATTGCAGGACCACTGCTTCGACCTTCCTGGAAACCGAGAATTCCAGGGGAACGCTCTGATGATACTAGCGGAGAACCGAGAGGAGATCCCCACGATTGTCCAGATCCCTAAAAGAATTCCAAAGAAAGAGTTGGAAAAAATCGTGCCTGTAGACTGGATCACCAACTACGAGAACTATAAGGCAAGTCAGCAGCCTATAGTCTCCACTTCTGTTACCTTCAAAAGGAACTCCGTAGACGGAACCGTCAAAACAACCTATGACTGGCGACAGGCGAAGTCATCCGATGACATGGGTATCTTCCATACCATGATGATCACCATAGGAGAAGCCGAGGAGCAAATTCCTATTCATGCAGTCCAATCAGATGGGACACCCATCTACTCAGATAAATTAGACGACCACTTCATGTGGGATGTGGCCCCAGAAATGTGCGACCCTGAATGTGACTGCCAGTATGATGATGACAGTGATTATGACATAGAAGAGGAGGATGACGCCTCTCTCATGGATGAAGATGAAAGTGGAAATGACACTTCTGACTCAGAAGAGGACATTTCCTTTCAAAGGAAGAGGAGAAGCGATTCTCCTTGTAAAAGGCCAAGAAGGAAAACTGACTCAGAGTCACCTCCACCGGCAAGGAGATACAAGAAAGCCGCGACTCTGCCTAATCCTAGGCCATTCCCATCAAAACAAAGATGGAAAAGGGCAGGTTCTCTTAAAGACAAGACGCCTCCTGCTAACGCCAACCTGATCACCTGGCCACCTCCACCCCATGGAAACAATTCTTTCAAGAAGAAACATAATGAAAGAATTCAGAAGAAAGAAACAAAAGAGGCCATTCCAGCCCTCATGTTCCAAGATACAGACTTTCCGGCCCTAGAAAGGAAAGAAGACAAAGGGAAGGGTATTGCATCTCAACCCTTCATTGCTTCTAGAACTGTGCAGCCCGACGGGCAGAAAACGTCTTTGACCCAAGCAGAAGAAGCACTAAACTGGCAGTCAGAGAACACACTGGCTCAAAACCAGTCTCTCCGTAGGATAGAACAAAAGCTAGAAAGCTTCCAAGAAAACATTGAGGAACAAATCAGAAGATACTCGGAGAAGATGTGGAAAGCATATCAAGATGCTAATGCTAGACTAGCTCAGATCGAAGCACAGAAAGAAGCGGCCTGGAACAAAGACTTCCACCAACAAACCGCTCTGCAAGCAGATCTACAGAGGCTAAGGCATGAGATCGAAAAGATAGAAACCTATGTAAAGACCAGAATGAGTCCACAACCGGAATACTCCGCTTTTGAGATTCCTCCGCAAAGAATACCACAGTATTCCTCAATGCTGAAAGCCTACGAGCCTCCTTCGATTCTACCAGAAAGAATGCCCCCCAGAAGTACCATTTTTGGGCAAAAAAGGAAAGAAGCAGGATCACCAAGTATGACTGGAGAGATCCCAGAAACACAGAAAAATCTCGAGGAACGAGATGAGGAGTTTCTCATGGTAAATAAGAATAGAGGAATCCAAGATCCACTCTCAGAATCTGAGACTGAAGTTTCTAGATCAACTGGCTCTAGCTCCGAGGCAGAATTTGAAGCTGAGACCTCTGAGCCAACCGAAAACGAATCGACTGGTTCCAAACCAGAAGAAGATTCGGATCAAGAAATGGACATTACAGAACTTCTGATGGCTACCCACGTTGGAGAAACATCGGAGACAAGGATGCATTATCAAGAACAGAATACTGCCACTCCCAAAATGGCAGGACATGTGATATTCACTCTTGACGATATAAAACCAAAGTTCTGGAGAAAAAGACTGAGCGACTTCAAAGCATGGATGGACGCAAAGCATACTGAAGGAATGGAGTTGTATTCAGTAATAGAAGGATTCTGTTCTAGAATGACAGGAACCCTAAAAGAATGGTATCAAAGTCTTGGATCTGTAAACCAAGACCTGATGCACAGAAGTGAGAGCACAGACGCAGTACTAGTCATCCTCCACAAAGAATTTCTTGGAAACGTCGACATCAGTAACAGAGAAATGAGGAAGGAATTCTATGACTTCAAGTGTTGTTCTCTAAACCTGGAAGACCTCGAGAGGCATTATCAGAGGATGAACCAAAGGTATTATGCCCTCAACGGGTATAACGACCCGAGTCCTTGCAGACAGAAATGTACAGAATTACTAGTGCTGCCCAGAAAGAGTTCTCTCAGATGACCATTGGAGACATATGGCAGACGGCCCTTGTGGCACTAGATAAGATTTGCACCCAGAGGAAGATGATTGATGATGTTTTCAAAGACAGAGATGTCTATGAAAAGGCGTGCAAAAAGAGCCATAGTGAAATTGGCTGTAAGAAGAAAGACTGTCACTGCAAGAAGAAAGAGAAAGGAAAAAAACCTCTCAAAAAGAAAAAGATGAAGTTTTTCAAGAGAAAGAGGTTTAGAAAAAAGAATACTGACAGATGCTTCATCTGCGGAAAGACAGGTCATTTCTCAAGAACGTGCCCGTTCAAGAAGGAAAAGGCCCAGAAGTTAGTCGAAACTCTGAAGGTTGAAGAAACTGATATTGAATCACTATTCTTAGAACAAGAAGAAGCAGACAAGGATACTGTCTTTGCTATACAAGACAGTACAGACTCTAGCTCCGAAGAAGAACTGGTACACTACCATTCTTTCGTAATGGAAGAATGTCAGAAGACGGAAGAAACTGTCAAAAATATCTACCCTCCTCTGCCCAATATCAGAATTCAAGTTCTTCCATCAAAATATGACATCCCTATTGATGTCATTGCCTACATGGACACTGGAGCCCAAAGAACAATGATGAACCCGAGGATCCTACCCTCCTCCTGCTGGGAGCACCACCAGCATTCTTTCAGAGCTGCAAATAATGAGTCTTTCAAGACTGAACTGGTGACAAAAAAGAAGGTTGGGATTAAGTTTTTCCCAAACTGCATAGCCTGGACGAAAGTAATCGGATCAGATCTTCCCAATAAGGATATTGTTATTGGGATGGACACTTACATTCTTCTCAAAAATCTCCAAATACTTCCTACGGGAGTAAGATACAAGAGAAGTTTCAAAGAGTATGTTCCGGAGCTAAAGATCTATAGCCTGATGGATACATCTCCAGGATTCGAAGAAGTAAAGGACAAATTACTGAAGATTTGTTCAGAAAGCCATGATCTATTCCAACATCCGAAGCCCTTATGGAAGAACGAAGAGTTCTTCGTGAAACTCCCATTCAAGAAAAATGAGGATATTAATCCTACCAAGGCAGCACATCCAGGAATGAGCCCTGAAGATCGGGCAGCTGCTTACAATTAATGTCAACAGCTCGTAAAGCAAGGGTTAATTGAAACAACAACCTCAGACTGGGGATGTCAAGCTTTCTATGTTGAAAAGAGATCAGAGAAGATCAGGGGAAAGAAGAGACTAGTGATTGACTACAGACCCCTGAACGATTTCTTAAGGGATGATAAATTCCCCATACCAAAGATATACTCCTTGTATTCTTACATCAAGGATGCATACATCTTCTCAAAGTTTGATCTAAAGTCAGGATTTTGGCAACTAGGTCTCCATCCTGAAGACAGACCTAAGACGGCTTTCTGCATTCCAAATGCTCATTACCAATGGAAGGTTTTGCCTTTCGGTCTAAAGGTAGCCCCCTCATTGTTCCAGAAAGCCATGACCAAAATCTTTGAACCCCTAATGGATAGGGCATTGGTCTACATTGATGATATCCTGATATATTCTTCTAATGAGGAAGAACATCAAAAAACTCTCGAAGAATTCTTTCAGATATGTAACCAATATGGCATCATGCTTTCTTCAAGAAAATCCCAAATAGGGGTAACTGAAATTGATTTTCTGGGAATGAAATTTTCACAAGGGAAATATATGCCACAGCCGCATCTGGTAGAGAATCTCCCCAATTTCCCTGATGAAAAGATGACGACCAAGCAGGTTCAAAAGTTTTTGGGGATACTAAACTACGTTCGAGATTTCATCCCGAGAATCTCAGAATACACGTCACTTCTGTCAAAGATGCTCAAAAAGAAAGCACCACCATGGGGATTAGAACAGACCAAAGCTGTGAGATGGTTAAAGGAAGCGGCAAAAAATCCGCCTCCATTGAAAATCCCAGGATCAGGGAAAAGAATTCTCCAGACAGACGCCAGTGACAGGTTCTGGGGAGCAGTCCTGATTGAACAAATCGAAGATCAACAGTTCTACTGTGGACATGCAAGTGGAGCGTTCAAACCGGCAGAACAACATTACCATTCAAACTTCAAAGAAACCCTGGCCGTCAAATATGGAATCCAAAAGTTTGATTTCCATCTCAGGGCTTATCAGTTTGAGGTACAGTTGGATAATTCCGCCTTTCCTAATATGTTGGATTTTAAGAATAGGGTTCCACCGAACCCACAAGTTCTAAGATTGAAAGAATGGTTCTCAAGGTACAATTTTACAGTTAAGCATGTTAAGGGAAGTAGCAATTTAATTCCTGATTATCTATCCAGAACACTTCCCCTTGAAGCATACAAATTTCAAATAGTTACATCTGATTACAGTTTTCCTGTTATTATGATGTATTCAGAAACCGCCTCCACTTCCTCCACAAAACACTTAAAAGAGTTTGAGTTTCCACCTGAGTTTCTTAAACAGAACACTCAAATTACTCCTTCATCAATCCAAGAATTTGCAGAGAATCATATGTTTTACTACCTGGCACAATCTTTATGCAAAGACCATATTCGTCCCCAGCATGACTGGTTCATGATCGATATTCCATTTTACAACATCCTCCCTGTCCTAATGTACAAAACTTTTGAGGAATCAGACAAGTGGTATTTATGGTGCGTGACTGCATTATACAAATACCCCATCATCTTCCCCACTTTTATCATGTTAAATTTTATTGAGGATAATCCAAAGTCATTATTGGGAAAAGTCCTTGAATGGTATGCACCACTCCAATGGTGGAAAGAGCAACTGAACCAAGAATTGTCTTTGTACAATATATGGAAGTTAGACGCGGAGCAATGCCGAAAGTTCGTGTCAGTATGTATACTACACCGGCCTTTCTTCTGGAATACCCACAACGGTCTCCTATGTTCCCATGACCATGTTGTAACTTACTATACTTTTCCCGATATCCAGATCTTTACTCAGACAGAAAATCCGCCTTTCTACCAGGAAGATTTAATCTTACATCTCTGTGAAATTAATGGTGTCGATAAAACCAAGAGCAGAAAGAGGAAAAGCAGTTGTAAAAACTTGAGAAAGGTAGAAATACTATGCCATCCCAACTGGGAATGCAATACTGCTTCAACCAGTAGAAGAATTCAAACAGGAATCACGCGCCAACCGGAAGGGGCCCGTATCCCAGCTTTGGATTCTCATATCATATGGGCAGATCTCGAAAGAAAACCAACGGGACTGGCAGGTTACTTTCAAGATTCTCAGGATCCTTATGATGACTCTGCAAGGCCCATTAAGCATGACAACCTATCAAATCCAGAACACTTTGAAGACCTCGTGGCAGAACTTGATAACAAGATGGGACTCGACTCTGATGGAAGTCCAACACATGACCCCAACATGAACCTATCACCAAGTCACTTTATCTAAAAGAGACCCGGTGAGGGGCACTTTAGGTCAAGATCGCTTTTGTAAAAAGAAGTATAGTGACTTTTGAGCTGTAAAACAGTACGATCAAATAAGGTCGACTGACTGGTTTGCTGAGTGATTTACTTTTTAAGTTGTAAAAGCAGTACGATCAGATAAGACTGGCTGCTGTGTGATTTACTTTCGCGTTGTAAAGCAGTACGATCAGATAAGATCAACTGCTGAGTGGTTTGCTTTAAGTTGTCGGGTAAGATCCTTATCTAGAAGGAATTTTGCTCTAAGTAGAGAGGGCTCTATAAAAAGGCCTTTCACTCTTGTAAGAAGATCAAGAAATAAACAAGGTGTGTTTTCAAACATGAGTAGCTAAAACACTCTATCTCTCTTTCTTCGAAAGTCCTCTTAGTATTAGTTATAGTCTAATCTCTCGGAGGTATTAAGGAAAAGGAAGAGCATTCTGTCATGGAAAGCTTTTGGCTTTCCCGACGTTTGTTTTCTCTTACGGACGATGATCCATAGTTTCTGATCTTAGTTTCTAGTTAAGATAGCCTTGAGAGATGAACACTTGCAAGGGATTGGAAAAGAAGTACCGCGGGAGGGAAGAAAGTACGTCCCAAAGTGTTCTCTCTGCCCAAGGTTAGTCTTGATGTTAGAAGCCGAGCTCTCAAACTGTGGTATCAGAGCCTAACGTGCTCTATGTTGTGCTTTCCTTTTCTTTCTTAAATTGGAGTAGAAGATTATAATTAATATAATAAGGGATGAGTAGAGAGAGAGAGAGTCCCTTCACAATGACTACCTCAAACACTACACCTGTTTCTGTTTCTACAAACCCCCACTCTACTTCCGCCGTTACTCTATCTTCAAAAATTACTATTCCAGACTCCTGTAAAGCCACCCTGGCTAAGAAACTTGATAATTTAATAGAATATAGTTACGTTCCAGACGATGCAAAAATAGAGGAGCAAGTCCCTCCTCTCCTTAGCCCGTACAACGTATTCAGGAGACCTTACTCTGGTTTCTCTTGGAAATCCATAAGAAAGAAGTTAATCTCCACCAGACGCCTAGACGTGAAGGAGTATATCCAAACATCCAGGATGGATAGATGTGCACTCACCTCCACAGAGAAAGAACAATATGTTGATCTGGAGATTTCTAGACAGCTAATCCAGATGTGGACCCAGGAGGGGTACATAGCTCTGCACCTTGGAGCGATCAGACTCATATTAAACTACCATGGAAGGAAAGGACTACCCGTCACTGCTAGGGTAACTCTCCTTGACACAACATACAAGTATTATGAAGATGCTTGTATCGGAACGGTTCTTACTACGTTAGACTCAGGAAGCGTGGTTCTTACCATCTTTCCAAACTTCAATGTCCAACTAACCGATCCTACACTCCCACGGAGGTTTAAGGTTCAAATTCAGATTTCAGGAGCCCCTCAGGACGAAGAAGCCATTACAGCCACACTACACCATCAGATCATCTACAGATTGCAGGACCACTGCATCGACCTTCCTGGAAACCGAGAATTCCAGGGGAACGCTCTGATGATACTAGCGGAGAACCGAGAGGAGATCCCCACGATTGTCCAGATCCCTAAAAGAATTCCAAAGAAAGAGTTGGAAAAAATCGTGCCTGTAGACTGGATCACCAACTACGAGAACTATAAGGCAAGTCAGCAGCCTATAGTCTCCACTTCTGTTACCTTCAAAAGGAACTCCGTAGACGGAACCGTCAAAACAACCTATGACTGGCGACAGGCGAAGTCATCCGATGACATGGGTATCTTCCATACCATGATGATCACCATAGGAGAAGCCGAGGAGCAAATTCCTATTCATGCAGTCCAATCAGATGGGACACCCATCTACTCAGATAAATTAGACGGCCACTTCATGTGGGATGTGGCCCCAAAAATGTGCGACCCTGAATGTGACTGTCAGTATGATGATGACAGTGATTATGACATAGAAGAGGAGGATGACGCCTCTCTCATGGATGAAGATGAAAGTGGAAATGACACTTCTGACTCAGAAGAGGACATTTCCTTTCAAAGGAAGAGGAGAAGCGATTCTCCTTGTAAAAGGCCAAGAAGGAAAACTGACTCAGAGTCACCTCCACCGGCAAGGAGATACAAGAAAGCCGCGACTCTGCCTAATCCTAGGCCATTCCCATCAAAACAAAGATGGAAAAGGGCAGGTTCTCTTAAAGACAAGACGCCTCCTGCTAACGCCAACCTGATCACCTGGCCACCTCCACCCCATGGAAACAATTCTTTCAAGAAGAAACATAATGAAAGAATTCAGAAGAAAGAAACAAAAGAGGCCATTCCAGCCCTCATGTTCCAAGATACAGACTTTCCGGCCCTAGAAAGGAAAGAAGATAGAGGGAAGGGTATTGCATCTCAACCCTTCATTGCTTCTAGCACTGTGCAGCCCGACGGGCAGAAAACGTCTTTGACCCAAGCAGAAGAAGCACTAAACTGGCAGTCAGAGAACGCACTGGCTCAAAACCAGTCTCTCCGTAGGATAGAACAAAAGCTAGAAAGCTTCCAAGAAAACATTGAGGAACAAATCAGAAGATACTCGGAGAAGATGTGGAAAGCATATCAAGATGCTAATGCTAGACTAGCTCAGATCGAAGCACAGAAAGAAGCGGCCTGGAACAAAGAATTCCACCAACAAACCGCTCTGCAAGCAGATCTACAGAGGCTAAGGCATGAGATCGAAAAGATAGAAACCTATGTAAAGACCAGAATGAGTCCACAACCGGAATACTCCGCTTTTGAGATTCCTCCGCAAAGAATACCACAGTATTCCTCAATGCTGAAAGCCTACGAGCCTCCTTCGATTCTACCAGAAAGAATGCCCCCCAGAAGTACCATTTTTGGGCAAAAAAGGAAAGAAGCAGGATCACCAAGTATGACTGGAGAGATCCCAGAAACACAGAAAAATCTCGAGGAACGAGATGAGGAGTTTCTCATGGTAAATAAGAATAGAGGAATCCAAGATCCACTCTCAGAATCTGAGACTGAAGTTTCTAGATCAACTGGCTCTAGCTCCGAGGCAGAATCTGAAGCTGAGACCTCTGAGCCAACCGAAAACGAATCGACTGGTTCCAAACCAGAAGAAGATTCGGATCAAGAAATGGACATTACAGAACTTCTGATGGCTACCCATGTTGGAGAAACATCGGAGACAAGGATGCATTATCAAGAACAGAATACTGCCACTCCCAAAATGGCAGGACATGTGATATTCACTCTTGACGATATAAAACCAAAGTTCTGGAGAAAAAGACTGAGCGACTTCAAAGCATGGATGGACGCAAAGCATACTGAAGGAATGGAGTTGTATTCAATAATAGAAGGATTCTGTTCTAGAATGACAGGAACCCTAAAAGAATGGTATCAAAGTCTTGGATCTGTAAACCAAGACCTGATGCACAGAAGTGAGAGCACAGACGCAGTACTAGTCATCCTCCACAAAGAATTTCTTGGAAACGTCGACATCAGTAACAGAGAAATGAGGAAGGAATTCTATGACTTCAAGTGTTGTTCTCTAAACCTGGAAGACCTCGAGAGGCATTATCAGAGGATGAACCAAAGGTATTATGCCCTCAACGGGTATAACGACCCTAGCCTGAAGTCCACATTCGTAAGCTCTCTTCCCGAGTCCTTGCAGACAGAAATGTACAGAATTACTAGTGCTGCCCAGAAAGAGTTCTCTCAGATGACCATTGGAGACATATGGCAGACGGCCCTTGTGGCACTAGATAAGATTTGCACCCAGAGGAAGATGATTGATGATGTTTTCAAAGACAGAGATGTCTATGAAAAGGCGTGCAAAAAGAGCCATAGTGAAATTGGATGTAAGAAGAAAGACTGTCACTGCAAGAAGAAAGAGAAAGGAAAAAAACCTCTCAAAAAGAAAAAGATGAAGTTTTTTAAGAGAAAGAGGTTTAGAAAAAAGAATACTGACAGATGCTTCATCTGCGGAAAGACAGGCCATTTCTCAAGAACGTGCCCGTTCAAGAAGGAAAAGGCCCAGAAGTTAGTCGAAACTCTAAAGGTTGAAGAAACTGATATTGAATCACTATTCTCAGAACAAGAAGAAGCAGACAAGGATACTGTCTTTGCTATACAAGACAGTACAGACTCTAGCTCCGAAGAAGAACTGGTACACTACCATTCTTTCGTAATGGAAGAATGTCAGAAGACGGAAGAAACTATCAAAAATATCTACCCTGCTCTGCCCAATATCAGAATTCAAGTTCTTCCATCAAAATATGACATCCCTATTGATGTCATTGCCTACATGGACACTGGAGCCCAAAGAACAATGATGAACCCGAGGATCCTACCCTCCTCCTGCTGGGAGCACCACCAGCATTCTTTCAGAGCTGCAAATAATGAGTCTTTCAAGACTGAACTGGTGACAAAAAAGAAGGTTGGGATTAAGTTTTTCCCAAACTGCATAGCCTGGACGAAAGTAATCGGATCAGATCTTCCCAATAAGGATATTGTTATTGGGATGGACACTTACATTCTTCTCAAAAATCTCCAAATACTTCCTACGGGAGTAAGATACAAGAGAAGTTTCAAAGAGTATGTTCCGGAGCTAAAGATCTATAGCCTGATGGATACATCTCCAGGATTCGAAGAAGTAAAGGACAAATTACTGAAGATTTGTTCAGAAAGCCATGATCTATTCCAACATCCGAAGCCCTTATGGAAGAACGAAGAGTTCTTCGTGAAACTCCCATTCAAGAAAAATGAGGATATTAATCCTACCAAGGCAGCACATCCAGGAATGAGCCCTGAAGATCGGGCAGCTGCTTACAATGAATGTCAACAACTCGTAAAGTAAGGGTTAATTGAAACAACAACCTCAGACTGGGGATGTCAAGCTTTCTATGTTGAAAAGAGATCAGAGAAGATCAAGGGAAAGAAGAGACTAGTGATTGACTACAGACCCCTGAACGATTTCTTAAGGGATGATAAATTCCCCATACCAAAGATATACTCCTTGTATTCTTACATCAAGGATGCATACATCTTCTCAAAGTTTGATCTAAAGTCAGGATTTTGGCAAATAGGTCTCCATCCTGAAGACAGACCTAAGACGGCTTTCTGCATTCCAAATGCTCATTACCAATGGAAGGTTTTGCCTTTCGGTCTAAAGGTAGCCCCCTCATTGTTCCAGAAAGCCATGACCAAAATCTTTGAACCCCTAATGGATATGGCATTGGTCTACATTGATGATATCCTGATATATTCTTCTAATGAGGAAGAACATCAAAAAACTCTCGAAGAATTCTTTCAGATATGTAACCAATATGGCATCATGCTTTCTTCAAGAAAATCCCAAATAGGGGTAACTGAAATTGATTTTCTGGGAATGAAATTTTCACAAGGGAAATATATGCCACAGCCGCATCTGGTAGAGAATCTCCCCAATTTCCCTGATGAAAAGATGACGACCAAGCAGGTTCAACAGTTTTTGGGGATACTAAACTACGTTCGAGATTTCATCCCGAGAATCTCAGAATACACGTCACTTCTGTCAAAGATGCTCAAAAAGAAAGCACCACCATGGGGATTAGAACAGACCAAAGCTGTGAGATGGTTAAAGGAAGCGGCAAAAAATCCGCCTCCATTGAAGATCCCAGGATCAGGGAAAAGAATTCTCCAGACAGACGCCAGTGACAGGTTCTGGGGAGCAGTCCTGATTGAACAAATCGAAGATCAACAGTTCTACTGTGGACATGCAAGTGGAGCGTTTAAACCGGCAGAACAACATTACCATTCAAACTTCAAAGAAACCCTGGCCGTCAAATATGGAATCCAAAAGTTTGATTTCCATCTCAGGGCTTATCAGTTTGAGGTACAGTTGGATAATTCCGCCTTTCCTAATATGCTGGATTTTAATAATAGGGTTCCACCGAACCCACAAGTTCTAAGATTGAAAGAATGGTTCTCAAGGTACAATTTTACAGTTAAGCATGTTAAGGGAAGTAGCAATTTAATTCCTGATTATCTATCCAGAACACTTCCCCTTGAAGCATACAAATTTCAAATAGTTACATCTGATTACAGTTTTCCTGTTATTATGATGTATTCAGAAACCGCCTCCACTTCCTCCACAAAACACTTAAAAGAGTTTGAGTTTCCACCTGAGTTTCTTAAACAGAACACTCAAATTACTCCTTCATCAATCCAAGAATTTGCAGAGAATCATATGTTTTACTACCTGGCACAATCTTTATGCAAAGACCATATTCCTCCCCAGCCTGACTGGTTCATGATCGATATTCCATTTTACAACATCCTCCCTGTCCTAATGTACAAAACTTTTGAGGAATCAGACAAGTGGTATTTATGGTGCGTGACTGCATTATACAAATACCCCATCATCTTCCCCACTTTTATCATGTTAAATTTTATTGAGGATAATCCAAAGTCATTATTGGGAAAAGTCCTTGAATGGTATGCACCACTCCAATGGTGGAAAGAGCAACTGAACCAAGAATTGTCTTTGTACAATATATGGAAGTTAGACGCGGAGCAATGCCGAAAGTTCGTGTCAGTATGTATACTACACCAGCCTTTCTTCTGGAATACCCACAACGGTCTCCTATGTTCCCATGACCATGTTGTAACTTACTATACTTTTCCCGATATCCAGATCTTTACTCAGACAGAAAATCCGCCTTTCTACCAGGAAGATTTAATCTTACATCTCTGTGAAATTAATGGTGTCGATAAAACCAAGAGCAGAAAGAGGAAAAACAGTTGTAAAAACTTGAGAAAGGTAGAAATACTATGCCATCCCAACTGGGAATGCAATACTGCTTCAACCAGCAGAAGAATTCAAACAGGAATCACGCGCCAACCGGAAGGGGCCCGTATCCCAGCTTTGGATTCTCATATCATATGGGCAGATCTCGAAAGAAAACCAACGGGACTGGCAGGTTACTTTCAAGATTCTCAGGATCCTTATGATGACTCTGCAAGGCCCATTAAGCATGACAACCTATCAAATCCAGAACACTTTGAAGACCTCGTGGCAGAACTTGATAACAAGATGGGACTCGACTCTGATGGAAGTCCAACACATGACTCCAACATGAACCTATCACCAAGTCACTTTATCTAAAAGAGACCCGGTGAGGGGCACTTTAGGTCAAGATCGCTTTTGTAAAAAGAAGTATAGTGACTTTTGAGCTGTAAAACAGTACGATCAGATAAGGTTGACTGACTGGTTTGCTGAGTGATTTACTTTTTAAGTTGTAAAAGCAGTACGATCAGATAAGACTGACTGCTGTGTAATTTACTTTCGCGTTGTAAAGCAGTACGATCAGATAAGATCAACTGCTGAGTGGTTTGCTTTAAGTTGTCGGGTAAGATCCTTATCTAGAAGGAATTTTGCTCTAAGTAGAGAGGGCTCTATAAAAAGGCCTTTCACTCTTGTAAGAAGATCAAGAAAAAAAACAAGGTGTGTTTTCAAACATGAGTAGCTAAAACACTCTATCTCTCTTTCTTCGAAAGTCCTCTTAGTATTAGTTATAGTCTAATCTCTCCGAGGTATTAAGGAAAAGGAAGAGCATTCTGTCATGGAAAGCTTTTGGCTTTCCCGACGTTTGTTGTCTCTTACGGACGATGATCCATAGTTTCTGATCTTAGTTTCTAGTTAAGATAGCCTTGAGAGATGAACACTTGCAAGGGATTGGAAAAGAAGTACCGCGGGAGGGAAGAAAGTACGTCCCAAAGTGTTCTCTCTGCCCAAGGTTAGTCTTGATGTTAGAAGCCGAGCTCTCAAAAAGTGGTATCAGAGCCTAACGTGCTCTGTGTTGTGCTTTCCTTTTCTTTCTTAAATTGGAGTAGAAGATTATAATTAATATAATAAGGGATGAGTAGAGAGAGAGAGAGTCCCTTCACAATGACTACCTCAAACACTAAAAAATCTAAAATTTAAGAAATGAATTACTAAAATTGTAACATAAATTTTTATTAATTTCATATATTAAAAATTAAAATTTTAAAACTAAATTAATTTTAAATTAAGATTGATTAAAATTACAATAATTTTAAATTTAGTTTATCTTAAAAATAAATATATCTTTATATTTATTATAATATCTTAATATTTAAAATTTAAAATTCAAATAAAAAATTAAAAAGAATTTTATGTAAAAAAGTTACATAATTTAATAAAATAAATAAATTTAAAAATATTTTTATTCAATAATAAAAAATTTAACAAAAATTTTCAAGGAATTAATATAAAAATATTAAATATTATAATCATTTAAACCAAAAATATATTAAATATTATGATACATAATGTTAATACGATGAAAAAATATAAATGTTCCTTAAGTACAAGAGTATCAAGAAAAAAATAATTTTTTATTTATTAATAATGATAAAATATTTTTATGAAACTAACAAAATAATATATATATATATATATATTTTGTAAAAGCAAAATTTGCCAAACGTCTCAATAAATAAAAGATAAAACTAAATCAAGATTGAAAAATTAAAAAGGAAAGAGGATTAGGATATTTGATGTACTATGTTATATTATATTTTTTAAAAATATTTAAAAAGATATTACAAAAATATAAAAAATATTATTTATTAATTTTAATAACATTTTAAAAAATGTTACATCTCACCTTATAAAATATTATTAGTAATATTTAAAAAATATTATAAAAATATAAAAAATATATTTATTAATTTTAATAAAATTTTTAAAAATTATTGCATTTAATATATATCGCAAAAAAAAATATAATTTATAATAATAATAATTGAATTTCACTACTGTTAGAATTGAAAGAATAGAAGCTTCTACGTAGCATTCATAAAAGGACTGCCAAAAATGGAATGAATGAGCTCTAAACAAACTAGAAGGATGGCACATTGAGCGATTGTCATCCAAAGCCAACTTAGAAAGTAAAAATGAAAGGAAACAAAATATAAAAATAAAAAATAAAAGATATATTTTTGTTTCATTTAAATAAAATGCAAAAATTGCAATTTTTTTTATGATTTCTTATAACCTCTACAGAAATGTTAAAAAATTTCATTTTCTTCATAGTGAATAAATGAAATAAAATTTACAGCTAACAAAATCATATGTAATTGGAAGTAAATGCACATTGATGCATTTTATAGAAGTCCTCTTCTCTTAATTCTTTACCTCTGAATATGAAGAACTAGGGTCAGCAGTGGATGACCCTTCAATCGAATAACTATGACTTTGTACCGTTCTTTTGCTTTCTTCTATCTGATTGTAATATTGTCGCATTTCTTCTAACTTCATTTCATCCATTACCTCACTTGGATTTGAAACTAATTCTGGAACCACCATTTTGCCTTCTAGCATGCTTACCACTGAAGACATGGTTGGCCTAAGATTTGAAGTGACATTAGCGCATAGTAGAGCCACATTAATCATTATCATTACTTCTTCTTCGTTGTAATTTGAATTCAATCTTTCATCAACTAACTCCATTAGTTTACCTTCTTCTTTCAATATACGTGCCTGTTGAAAAAAATAAAAAGACAATTCAATTTATTTTGAATCCTTTTCAATTAAAACATACAACTTATGGCCGAGACAGTAAATCAATGAGGTTAGAATCCACAATTTCTAAAATTTTCAAGATAATCATGTCATTATATTTTTTCACATTACTAATAGTTTTGAAAAACATAACAAGTGTGAAATATATTACAATAATGGTATTCAAGAGTGACACCAGGCAAAAATTGTATAACATTATTTTAAAACACAACAGACAAGTAAAAATAGATTATGGTCTAATTTTTTAGATTCACAGGAATAATAAAAAAATTAAAATTAAAATTAAAATTACCATATCCAGAAGACACACTGTTTCTTCTTTCGAACGATATATAGTGTTACTCTTTCCACAAACAATTTCTAAGGCAACAATTCCAAAGCTATAAACATCAGCCTTATCAGTCAAGTAACCAAACATTGCATACTCAGGAGCCATATATCCACTGCAAAATTAAATTACAACATCAAGTTAATATCAAAATACATAATGTTTATAGATTTATTTTATATAAAAAATTTTATAAGTTGGCTAAATTAGATTTGATAAATTTTTCGCTGAAAACCTTCTTTTAAAAAACATTTTATTAAAAAAATTCAAACATGATAAGTAAAGGAAAACTTACTAGGTTCCAGCTATTCTGGTGCTTATGTGGGTATTCTCTTCTTCATTAAGTCTAGCTAAACCAAAATCAGATATCTTTGGGTTCAGATCTTTGTCTAGCAATACATTAGTGGCCTTAATATCCCTATGAACAATTTTCAACTGTGATTCTTCATGCAAGAAAGCCAAACCTCTAGCGATGCCTACACAAATCTTGTGCCTTGTTGGCCAATCTAACATTAAATGAGATTCTTCACGACCTTTTGTGAATTTGATAGAAAACAACATTTAGTCAAAATAAGGTTAGAATGTCACATATAAAAAGCAACCATGGTTGAGAATATATATGAGATAATGAATTACCAAATAGAGTATGCGCTAGGCTATTGTTTTCCAAATATTCATATACTAGCAATAATTGATCTCCTTCAGCACAACAACCATAAAGCTTAACTAGACAAGGGTGCTGCAAAGCTGAGATCAAGCCTATCTCTGTAATGAACTCACGATTTCCTTGTTTTGATTTTGATGAAAGTTGCTTAACTGCTATCATTGTGCCGTCGGACAAAGTGCCCTGCAGTTAAGAAATAATGTTTTTCAAATATAAAACTAATCAATACCTAACAAGGAAAAATTACATCAACATTTTTTAGATTTATTATAAAAGTATTTAATATTTTTTTAATTTTCTTTATGCATATAAAATTATAAAAAATTTATAAAATTTTATAATTGAAAAAAGTATGATGTTATTTCTTTATATAAATAAAAAAAATTGTGTAGAATAAAAAATCAGAAATATTAAATGTTTTTTTAATAAATCTCAGAACATATCAATGTAATTTCTCTTTAAAATAATACAATCACATAATCCTAGAGATATTGTATCGTTTAGAATACCTTATATACCGGACCAAATCCTCCCTCTCCAATTTTATTGGAAATATTGAAGTTATTTGTTGCTACTTTGATTTGACGTAAGGTAAACGAACCGATTTTCTCATGTAAATCCTTAAGCTCTGCAATAAGATCAAATCAAACATTACCACTTTTTTTTAAGAAAAATTAAGCATTTGCTATTGTCAACATTGCCCACACAATAAACAGACAAAAAAAAATTAAGCAAACATCACTGATTTCATTACATTAATCATCCAGAGCATGTTATTTTATTCAATTTTTTTAAGACAATATCAAAACGACTAACTAAATTTAAAGAATTTAAATATCTTCGTAATAAGTATATTTTTATGTATGATAATTTTTAAATATGTTCCAAATGCTGAAAGGTTAGCACAGACAACAATAATAATAACAATAACATCAATTACAAGTAATAATAATAAATGTTCTATATTCACCTTTAGCTACTGAGTTACTATTGCGAGAACAAGCTCGCCACCAAAGTATGCCAACAACTAGGATGAGAATAATGGATATTACAGCTACAATTGCTACCACAACCCATGTATGTATCTTCTTTCTACTTGATGGTAATGGAGGACGAGGTATAGAATCTGTTTATAATCATACAAAAGAGGTATACATATAATAAGATAATAATATTGTTAATGTAAACAAATAGAATAAATATAATTAGAGAGAAGAATTCCTACCAGAAGTGACAGATATGGCTGAAATAAGTGGACCATATACTGATCTGTGTGGAATACCAGTTGATCCTTTCCCTGCCCAAGAAAAGCGGATCTCTAAGGCTTTATTACTCACATATGCAGGAAATGGTATTATATATGCCCTTCCAACCCCTTCTGCTTTTTCTGCAATGTTGAAATCCTTCAATACACGCTCTCCCTTCATTATTTCAAACACAAACTCATTTTCTTTCCTTGATGTTAACATACACGCATGAATGCATGCACACACAAAATATATGTGTGTATATGTGCACATGAAGTAAAGATACAATTGAAGAAAAGAAAAAGAAGAAGAATGAACAATTATTCTATTTCATAATTTTTTTACAATCTAAATTTGATAAAAAAAAAAAAGCATTGATTCGTATAATATTTACTATCTTCATATAACAATACGAATTAAAGTTTAAAACATATAACATAATAAAATAAAGTTTGATTGATATAAAAATTTGTAAATTTAATCTACTTATGAATATATTCTTAATCCCAAGGTTAAATTAATAGAATTTAATATTATAAAAAAATTAAATAAAAATTAATTTTAAAATAAGCTGATGATACAATTTTTCATAGAATAGAATAAAAGGAGAAAATTAAGAATTTTATTAAAAAAAAAATAGAAATGGTGATGACAATACTTGTTTTAGCATGTGTGAAAAATTCTTACTGAAAACTGTATTTCTATATACCTGAATATAAACATCAAAGATGCGCTTCCCAAGGCTGCTATATGTCTTATCATCAGTGAACATTATCTCAGCAAAGTGGAGCTTTACTGTGTAGTTTCCATTTTCCAGGCAAAATCCATAATAAGTTAGAGAAAGTGGGGAAGTACGCGCATTCATATATAGTTGAGCATCAATATTCATAGGAAGCTTGACTATATTTTGTGGTGTATAGTTGTAATGAAATGTATTATCCAAGAAGTGACCAGTATTGCTAACAGCCCATTTTCCTCCATTTTGGAGTTCAGATATTGCTGCTTCCTCTACTGCTAAATCACCATCATATGTTGTATCTCCAATAGTTATCTTCTTGCCACCACAATTTATATGGAAGGAATATGAAGCTGGCAAAAGAAAAATAGAGGTCAGAGTTCAGAAAACATTAGGAGTCAAGTATAAAATAAATAAAGTGACACAAGACAAAGAAGTTCATTTTAATTATTTTGTTCCATTTCTCCATATTTTCATCTATTTCTTTTCTTTTGTAAATGTAGGAGAGGGAAAGTCAAATGAAATTGTAGATATCTTTAATGCATATTAAGGAATCAATTTTCATATTTTCAATGGAAACTATTAATATCAATAAAAATTTATAAAAATTAATTTTAACATATTTTTTTTAAAATTTATTTAATGATTTAAAATTAATTATATAAATTCTATTTTAAAATAAATATATAAATCAAAAATATTTTTTTAAAACAAACCACTATTAAAACCTGACCATTTAATAGTCATTCCTAATATAACTCTATTAAAAATACATAAATGTATCTTCAATAACAATGGTATTATAAACTACTCTTAAAAGTCTAGGTTTTAATAGTAAATTTTATCCTAATCACTATTATAGGTCTCAATAAAAAAAGGTTTTTCCCTAACAATTATAGCTAACAAAACGTATTGGTTCAGTTAGATCAACCTAAGTAAACCCAATAAAATATATGATTTGAATTTTAAATTTAACTTTGAATTAATTCTAATTTTTTTGTCCCATCCCATCTAAAGATAGGTCATTATTTTAATTTTTATTGTAATTTTAAGAATAACTTCCAATTTGTAATTTCAGAAACTAAAATAGTTGTCATTTAAATAATTTAGGTATTAAATTTTGCTTGTGCTAACAATTTTAAAGATTAGTTTAACATATTAGAAAAGTAGAGTTTTTCTTTAATTTGTTTTTCCAAAGCAAAGATAGGGATTCTTTCAATAACCGTTTTGCCCCCTTAGGCGGCGAGAAAGATAATAGTAAAAACTATTATCTTTTGTAACTTTTGATCACTACTAAACATTTTTTTTACCGCAACGTATACATTAACTAAAGAATTAAAAAAAATAAAAAATCAGTGCCTTCATTTATAAAACAAGCATGAAATATTATTAGCCATATATGCGGTTGTTACCATTGGAAGATTTTTAAATGCAAAAACGTTTTTAAAGATATATACATACTAAAGTGGTAGTAATTAATTAATTAACCCATACCATTGTATGACATGCATAGACATGTGATTCATATTTCTCGTTCTTCAAATTATAATGCTAAAGCAATAGTGACATCTTAATAGACAGTTTCAAATAAATTACTGGTCAGATCAATTAACTTACGCTGGTAACACTTTACGCTTCTCGTGCAAGAAACAGATCTTCCAAGAGAGTAATGGAGGCATAAAAGAAGTGAGCATAACCAGCTCATAAACAATGTTAAGTTCATATATATATATATATATGTATGTATGTATGAAAAATAAAAACTTACGAGTCATTCTTGGTCGAAAAGCTTGCAAAAAGGTTCCTAGGAATATATAAGAGATGGCTAAGTCTCAAATAATTTAATGAAATTACGAAACTATGAACAGGGATGCAATATTACGTGTTTAGCTCTTGACATTCTGGTATCCCACCCTTATCATTGGTGAAATTGTTATACGAAAGGTCTCTATGAAAAAAAAGTAAAATGTGATTAAGAAAGTAACATTCATGGATGAAGCTTACGAGTATTGATTAAATAAAACTCACATATATGTAGAACCAGATAATTTCTGTCTCCACTCGTGTGCAGATCCAGTGAGAAAGTTTCCAGTCAAGTAACTAAGAAAATATGCATAATGTAATTAAATAAAAACAATGAATAAAAATATTGAAGCCAGTATTTTTATATTTTTATTTATAAAAAATTAAATATATTTTTATGTTTTAAAAATATGACTAAAATTAATTTTAGTCCTCCAAAATTTAGCCAATCATATAAGCAATTATCTTAAAATAATAAATGATTGAAATATCTAACTATATATTATACCATCAATAAATAATTATAAATTTATAATAACTAGAATTAACAAAAAACTTTAGAAAAATATAATTAAATTTAGTCATTATTATATTAAAAATATATTTTATCCATTGTAAATTATAATTAGTAATACAAGATAAGAAAGATCAAGTTTTGGAAATTAACTACTTCACCAAGCTATTGAAAAATGCGGAAACTAACTTACATGTAGTCCACATGGTTTAGCCCTTCAAAGGAGCTTGGAATTTGTCCACTTAATTTGTTATAACTGAGGTCTCTGAAAAAGAAAATGTATACCATGGCATATGGGTAAAATTCATTTTAAAAATATTACTTAATAAATTATAAATAAAAAAATCATGTTATAAAATATTATTAACATATTTATATCATGACTTTTTATATTTTTCTTACATGATTTTAATAAGTAATTTTATTATCTTTACTTAATCAATACCTTTAAATTAAATACTGTTTAACAAGACTTTATATTATTAATAATAAATTAAGAAATGCTATACACGACACATTAAATTTAGAAAGAGCATTTTTGTTAGCACCTGTTTGGTTACCTTAGTATATAATTAACTAAAACCTTATTTTATATATATATATATATATATATATATAGAGAGAGAGAGAGAGAGAGAGAGAAGGTTAGTGTAAGATTTGTATAGCTAAAAATATATGCAATGTTATTTTTTTTACGTAATTAAATATGATATGCATATCATATCTCATTAGTATATAAATGTAAAAAATTATATAAAATAAAAAATATTAGATAAAAATTTAATAAATTTTACTGGATATAAGTCTAATTTTCTCTTATAAATACATTATTTTCTAGCTCAAGATTTGAATGAATTATTGAGAAGTTATAGGAAGGATAACACTTCCTTAATCACAAAGTACAATCCCATAATGCGAAATCATTCATGTGTAGAACTGACTTGTTTTAAGTGTGAGGATATATTTAGAAGGGTAAAATGTTATAATCATTGATTAGAATATACAAAAAAATTAAATCATTGATTTTTCAATTAACAGTTATATAACACTACATTTTCAAAATTAGAAGGGAAAACGAGTGAATCAGCACTTACAAGAGTTTCAAGCTCAGGAGATTTCCAACATAATCTGGTATTGTGTCATTAATATTACAATTCCTTAGTATCCTGTGAAATAATCAGATATGTGAATTATTCAGCAAAAGATGCTTCATTTAATAGTACACGATTAAGTATCATTATAATTATATCGAGGCAATGGATCACAATAAAGAAGTAAGAACAAAAGAAAAAAAAATATATATAACAAGATTAAAGCATAACTCACAATCTTTGTAGTCCTGATATATTAACAGGTGGAAAACGTGACTCCGGGCCATTTAAGTTACTAGCTTTCCTGCATTTATTATTTTGAGAAAGTGAGAATAATATAAGATAGAATTTAATTTTAATGTAATGGTTTAGAATATGAAACATCTTACTTACAAGTCAATTAAGCTCTGCAAATTTGAAAATCCAGAAGGGAATGGCCCACTTAAACCACTGCCTTGAATTTCTCTTTCAAAAAAAAAAAACTTAAAGATAATAAGCAATCAACAATAAAAATATAATTAATTTTTGTTTTTAAAGAAAAGATTCTCACAATATGTTAAGATTTGTCCATCTTTCAATATAATCAGGTATCTTTCCTGAGAATTGATTATCACCAAGACGACTGCCTCATGTTAAAGTAAACATGCATGGAAAAATTACAATAAATTTTGATTCAAATATTAATTATAATATAATTTAATAGCATAATGTAACGAAATAAAATTGAAAATAGGAAGCTTACATGTCCTTCAATGTAATAAGCTTTGAAAATGTTTCGGGCAACTCTCCTGTAAAGTTGTTGGAGCTAAGCTGCCTGTTGCATACAAAAATTATGTAATTTTTATACGGCAAGAAATTATGTATATATGAATTTAAGAGCATAGAATGAATTTCCTTTATATTTATCGACACACATTGAAATTTTGGGCCACATGAGCTACATTGGGGCACTCTTTTTACAAGAAAATTCATTTTAAAATTTAAGGACTAAAAAAAGTTGACCAAAAAGAATACAAAAAAACTCTATCACTAATGAAAAAGTTGTCTGAATTCAAAACCAAATGTATAAATTATTAGCCCACTTTTACATTTTGTTAAATTCAAACTTAAATTCAACCCAATTTAATAAATAAGTTTAAGTTAAAATAATAAATTAAATTATTTTTAAAAAAGTTTGGCCCAATTTGAGTCAATTACATTTTGGGTCAAGTTGGATCAAAGTTAATCAAGTTAACATTTTGGGTTAAAGTCAACACACATATGCATTCTTTTGGGTGGATTAAATGGACTGGCCCATGGAATTCAGCCCATTTGTATTACCTCTTCGGAATCATATGACGTTGAGAGAAAAAAAGTAAACAATAAATAAAGAAGAAATTTTTTTGGTTATTTGATTCTACTTTTGCTCTCCGATTTTTTTTTTATATATTTTTATCAATTCAATTAACCCTAAAATTGATATTTCAAAAAAAAATATATTAATCAAATAAATTAAAGTGACGTTTGTTTTATGAAAATATTTTCTATTTTATTTTTATTCATAAAAATATCATTTTATTTTTAAATTTTTTATTAAAAATAATAAAAACAGAAAATAAAAAGATATATTTTTTTATTTGTACTATTATATATATACGAAAGGTTAAAAACAGAACATAAAATAAAATAAGATCATACTTTTGTCAATAAAAAATACAAAATATTTTTGAAAAGCAAAGGTCATCTAATTGTTTAGAAGATTGAAAATAACCAATATAAATCTGTTCATTACAATCGAAATAAAGAGGGCCTTACAATATTTCAATATGTGGAAGATTCCCAAGTTCTGGAGGAAGATTTCCAGAGAACCGATTGGACTCAAGAATCCTGTTCAATTTAAATTAATCAAAGTGATACATTCATAATTTCAAATTAGAAAAAGATTCTTAATCAATATATAGGTAACTAGAAACTCACAAATATCTGAGAGTGGTAATGTTTGCCAACTCTACCGGAATTGAACCACTTAGTCGATTTCCAAATAGATGACTATCATGAGAATTTGAAATGATCATAAAAAAATTCATGATTCAAGAAAAAAAATTATAAAATAAAACAGATATACAGAACAAAATAAATATCTCATAAAAAAAATCACAAGATTTATAAAAAATCAATGAAGAAAAGATTAGAGAGAGAGAGAGAGAGAGAGAAAGCATACATGATTTCAAGTTTTAAGGAGCCCCATTCGGTAGGAATTGCACCACTAAGGTAATTGAGGGAGAAGTTACTGTTTCAAAGTGAGTTAATCAAAATGAAATATAGTGTGACACATTAATCAAAGCAGATATACATGCAATATATAATAAAGTTAATTATATAATTGAAAAGAGTTCACGCACATTTGTTGAATGTGAGGTAATCTGACCAGTTCCGGTGGGAGACTCCCTTGAAGATTTTGTCCAGCAAGATGACTGTTGGTTTTTCCAGCACAAAAAAAATATATAAAATTTTATTAAAAAAAGTTACAATTAATTTATAAGCATTTTTTTTTCCTTGAATCATGAGATTTTCACATCTATTTTAATAATGATTCTCTTCTTGCATTATGGATTTAATTTAATCAAAATTCCTCTTTCAAGAAATGAATGAGTGTTAATAGCTTAAAATTTTAAGGAACTGAAAGTGACCAAGTGATTGAGCTGAAAGAAACATACATGCTAACAACATGACAGAAACTGTCATCGGCGATAGAGCAATTGCAGGTAACATTATTATTTACTCCATTAACGGTAAGTGAAGTCCAGCTATGATGTCCACTGCATGGATCTATGCTGAAGTCCCAATCCATCTTACCAAGTGTGTTAGCTATATCTTTCAAAGCTTTCACTATCCATACAAATTTAAGAGTCATCTTCTAATTAATTAGTTCCCAAATATATATATTTAGGTTTTATAATTTTAACAGAATGAAATTAAGCTTAATCAGGGAATTTAAAAACAATTTTTTTCTTATAACATAACTATTGATTGGGGGTATATATGTATCATACCTTCATCTGGATGAGTGGTAGTTGCAGCTAGTGGTGTGAAAACGAAGAGAAACAGCCAAAGAAGGATAATCTCATACAAAGTAGCTATCTTCATGCTCATACAGAAAACCAGACTGAGAAGAGTTGCTGTAGTCAAAGATAGGAACCAGGAAAGTGTGTAGGAGGCACATAGTAAGAAATCAACATAGGATGCTTCGGGAAGAGTTCTTAGAAAAATTTATGAAAATGAGTTATATATTTTTTTCTATATAATTTTCCAAAATAGACTATTTTAATTTTTAAAAAATTTTACAATCAAATTTATAATATAAATTTTAATCAACTAAATAATCTGTATCTAAATACTAATTAGTAAGAGTTATTATTGTGTTCTTACCTCTTATACTTTGTTTTCTATTTTGATTTTTGCTCCATTCACTTGTTACGTTCTGCTCTGTTTCTCATTTTTCTGATTTATGCTTTGTTTCATGTTCTTCTTGTATTTGCTTTAATTTTGCTACTCTTTTGGTTGTTCTGTTTTTCATTCCTCTGCTTCTGCAACTTCTCTACATCATCATCTCTTGTTCTGCATCTTCCTACTTTTCAAAGCCGCCCAAAACGACTCTAATGAATGAAAAGTAAGGTCAAAATAAATTAAGCCACCAGGAGCTTATTAAAATAAATAAATATTTTATAAATAATTAAAACTTTTATAAAATATTAAACATGTTGTTATATTATAAATAAAAATTAAAAAAGTATCTTATTTAATAATTTCTAATACAACATTTTTTTAAAGATAAAATTTGAATGATCAAATAAGAGAAGATAATTTATCATATTGATTGTAGAAATATTAAAAACAAAATATAATGTCATAAATTATCTTATTTTATTTTTTAGCTTAATTTTTAAATAAATTTAATATTATTAATATATTTAAATACATTTAAATAATTTTATAAAAGGTTAATAATTTATAATTAAATTATTAAAAAATATAATGCCAAAATATTTTTATTAAATTTAATTTGTAAACTATAATTTACTCAAATTTAAATAATGGTTTGGAGAGGCAAGCACGGAAACAGCATAGTTAGATGTGTCGGTGGTATGGGGGAAGGAGAAGTAGGGATACATGTAGACCTGTTGAAAATTAGTCGTCATTTTCTTGTTTTTGGTGAAATTTTATCTTCATCTTTTATTTGACATAGACGTTCCACCAACCATATGCAACCTATCAATGCAAATAATTGCGGGTCCCATTAATAAATTCTTGGTTCGTTTTTTTTTATTTGTTAAAAATTTATTTTATTTATCTATTTAGTTTAATTTTTAAGAAAGTATTAACTTTTTATATGTATTATATATTTATATCGTTTTTATTAATAGTAATAAATAAAAAATAAAGAATAAAGAATAAATTTAAAAATGAATAATTTTTTTTAAAAATTAATAATATTAATTATTTTTATTAATATTTGTATTTTTTTATTAATAAAAATAATTTTTTAAGTTAAAGATGTTATTTAAATAAAAAATATGTTAAATATTTAAAAATTAAGATAAAAAATATAATATAATAAAAATAAAATATATTAAAATAAAAACATTATTAACATGTAATAATAAAAAAAAAATTGAATGATTTTGTTATACATTCACCTTTGATTGTAGCATAAATAAATTTTCTATTTTCGAAAAGGTTAAAGGGTAATATTTATATGATTTAAAGAAGAAAGAGAGAAAAAAAATTTAATAAACTTTTTATTGAATTGAAAGTATTACATTGCAACACTAAAAATTATAGTAGACTAATTTATATTATCAATTGAGTTGTAATTATTTATTTTACAAATTTTGATTTTAATTATTTATATTATTTAATTTTTTCAGCAAATTGAAAAGTGTATATTAATCTAATCCAGTTTATTATGGTGATAAAATAAAAGTGATAATAATAAAATATTGATAAAAATATTCTTAATTTAATTTAAAATAATTATAATAATTAATTTTTACGTATTTTGTTTTCTTATAAAAAATAAGATTAATAGCTAAATAAATGGTTGATTTATTATCATAATAAATAGTTATTGATAATGAAATGAAAATTTGAAAATCTTGAATTACATAATGAAGTTATTATTCATTATTGAAATTCATAAATAATCATTATTAGAGCTCTATACTCTGTTTTAGAACAGGATATAACAACAGTATTCTTTTTTGTTTTTCACGAAATTAAAGCTAAACCAAGAAAGGTACAATATCATATGATATATGATAGATTTATGAGAATCCCTGCATTTTACCCAGTTTGAATCTACAAAATCAGTAAGAGTGAGTACATTAGTGGAAGGAAAAAATAGTCCTTTTCTAAAAGAACTCTTTAAGTAATGTAGAATCGATAAGGCTATTTGATGATGGAAAATGGTTGGAGATAAAACAAACTGACTCAACTACTAAATTGAAAATTGTATATCAGACCTAGTAAAGGTAAGATATAACAATCGTTCAATGAGTTTTCTATAACCACTTGGATTAGAAAGACGAATGTCAAATTTTTTTTTTAATTTGCATGAGGTATCATTGGTGTAGATTTTGGCTTACAACCTAACATTCCAACATTAAGACAAAATTTGAATGGCATACTTCCTTTGACATACACCAATGCCTTTGTTTGATCTAACTATTTAAAGACCAAAAAAATATTTAACATCACCTAAGTTCTTGATCTTGAAGGTTGCATCCAAGAATTGTTTTATATGATTAATTTTATTCAAGTCATTACCTGAAAGAATGTTATCATCAACATAAATTAATATTGCAGTAAATGAACTACTTGTTTTCTTAATGAACAAAAAATGATTTGATATAGGTTGCTTATAACCATAACTTAACAAGATAGATGATGACTTAGAATACCATTTTCTACTAGGAATACCTTTTTTTTTATCCTGTTTTCATTTATAAAAATTTACAGGAATAAAAATTAAAAAGAAAAAGGAGAGAAGAAGCAAATAACAAGTTGAGCACAACAATGGCAAGGCACAAGCAAACCAAACATATAACAATCAACAAAGGTCACAAGTGTCCAAATTGGCAAAACCACAATCTGAAATTAAAAAAGAATTTTAAAACACAAATGCAACAGTGGTAAAGGTTTAGGTGGTTGCAAATTGAGAAATTAAAATGCCCAAAATGATGGGTACAAAAATGTTGGAAAAAAAACTTTTGGTCAGGTAGAAATTTGAAAATTTTGTACTGTAAAATAGGATCTTAAAAACATAGTAAAGGGTGGATTCTTAAAAAAAATTTCCCTTCATCTTAAACATCTTTGGAGGAAAGGATCATCAAATTCAATGTGATATTTTTTCTCACTCGGTCAGTTTGCAATTTTTGATTATATAAAATTATGCTTTTAATTTGATTGAATATGATATTTTCTTAATTTGATTCATCTAGAATTTGTGTCTAAACTCTTGATTCTTATGCTCATCATATGAGTAATACAAAAAATAATCCAAGAATTTTTAATTTTTTTTTAATTTGGTACATATTCTTACTAAAAATTCCACAAGAAAAAATCAGAACAAAATCTCAAATTTATCTCATAAAATCTTAGGCTTATCTTGCTCTGATTTCTTTTTCCTCTTGGCAAATCTTCACCAACAGACACCATATTGACCATTAACAAACAAAACTTCATTCCCTAACCAACAAAACATTTACTACTAATTTCATCAACCAAACATTTTTTTTTCAGAATATGATAAAAATCAGAATTTAGATATAGGACTTTCAGTTCTAGATTAAAACTAAAAACATAGTTCTGCTCCCCACCTTAAAACTCGCCAACACTCACTCATAGACTACCGTGGGTCCTGCCAGAATTTTATTCCGGGCCTCCATAGGCTCAACCTACACCGCACTGTTCTTGTCCATGGCTTCCGTGAACTTAACCCCACGCCTCATGATTACTATCTCTGACTCCATGCCTCATGATTACTATCTCTGACTGTCGTTGTCTCTTTCTTTGCCTGCCACCGCGAGTAATGATAGAGAGATCCTCTTTCTCTCATTGGAGCTCTCTAGGTCTGAATTGTAATCCTCTCTTTTTGCAGCAGCATCGCTCACCCCCAAAGTCGTGACAGTGCCTATCTAGTTTCCCTCTCCCTCTTAGCCTTTCTCCAACCCTAACCCTAATGAGACTAAAATCAGAAGATGTGAATTTGCCTTTTTTATTTTAGACACGTGTGGACTTGATAGGAGAAAAAGTTTTCAGCTTATAAGTGACATGGACCACAATTTTTAAAATGATACTTAAAAAAAATTAGGAAACATTTAAACATAAACATAAGTTTAGCTTAGTGGGTGCCTTGATTGAGGCTCTTTTAGAGCATGGATTTGATTCTCATTCACTACACTTTTTCTTTTTTAGTAGGTTATTTGTTTCTGGACCTAAAATTCTAAAATCAACGAACCCAGATTTCCAAATAAAAAATGGTTTTATATATTTTTTTTAAACAGAAATAAGCCAATAAAAACTAAATTTATTTCCTTTCAATAAAATCAATATTCTTGTAAAATAGATTTACAATAAAAATATCTCCTAATACATTTTATATATAGATTTAAAATAAATAATATTTTTTAAAAAAAATGATAAAATAATTTTATTCTACGTATGAATTTTTTTCTCAAATCTTACAAAATATATTTAAAATGTTATAAAACCAAAATTTTTTAATATAAATCCTTTTCTTAATATTTTTATAGCATAGATTTACAATAAAAATATTAAAAGTTTATTACTAATTTTAAACTAAAAATAAAAAAAACTTTGATATAATTTTGTTCAAATCTTAATATATATATATATAATATTTTTTTTAAAATTGTTATGATTAAATATTTAACTAGAAAATATTAAAGTCAAATATTTCTTGATATATATATATATATAGTAAAATAAGTTTTAAATAATTTATTTGTTTTTATTGAATTTTTAATTAAAAATATGATAATAATATACTTAAGGAAATAGTCTATTTTTTTTCTTATTTTTTTATATATTTTTTTTAATTTAAATATTTTATTTGTAAATCTCATGTAATGAATTTTAGGCATATATGTATAAATTATTTTATCTTATCATGTTTGAAGAGTTATATATATTTAAGTGCAACTTACGTTTGTTTTAAACTTTGTATATATATAGGTTTAAAATATTACTAATTTTTTTTTTCTAAATAAATCAACTTTAAATTTATCATTTTATATATTTAATTAAAATATTTTAAATATAAACTTCACGCAACAAACTTTAAATACATATATATAAATTATTCTATTTTATTATATTTAAAGATTTGTCTATACTTAAAGATTACTCTATGTATAAATTATTTTATTTTATTATGTTCAAATAGTAGTATCATATTTTTAACTATTATTCTTGAAAAATATCAGCTTTTATCTATATTTTAACAGAAACTTTTATTTTCTTATGGATTCATTCTTACATGGAGTTAAGCCTATCTATTGTCAGATGGTAACGTAGACCATAATTTTGTGGAATATATAGTGTCTATATAATGAAATAATCTTCAATCAAAAGAAATGGAACAACATAGTTATCTTTGATAGAAGTGTAGTTACGGCTTGGTGCTGGAGCAAAGGTAAAAACTTGTTAAGAAATAAATGTAACTTTTCGTATTAGTGCATCAATCTGATTTTCTGTTTTCACATAAAACACTAAATGTATATGAGCAGAGTGCCTCATACACTCAGTTTTTAATAAATTCTATTTGTAGATGAAAAAAGATTTCTGTCTATCAAAATTTTAACTTCTAGTTCCATAAATGAATATTTGAGTTAAAGATGAATCAACTTTCAAGAATTTATTTGAACTATTCAATTTCATTTCTTTCATTTCATCGTTGCAAACTTTTTCCTTCTTAGATATTTTCTTTGGAACTAATTTTACTCCCTTATAAGTATGACTTCTATAACATGTAGAGTAGCAGTAAGTAGGGAGGGGGTGGGGGCGAGTTTTGCTCTCCCTATCCTTACTCCACCAAAAATTGGTACGGGTGCAGATATGAAGTTATAGAAAAGAAGGATGAAACTTCAAAATCTAATTTTAGCCTTGTCGGGTTCAACTAAATAATTTACGTGAAACTCTCGTTCTTTTAAAACTTTTTTTATATTTTTAAGTATATATATATATATATATATATATTTAAATAAATAATATGCTAAATATTTTTTAATTTAAATAATAAATAAATTAGGTATTAAAAATTTAAATAAAATAAAAAGTTTAATAATAAAATTATATTTTTAACAAAATATGATAGTTAAATAGTTGTATTAAAATTATATTATATTTATTATAGCAGGTTTAAGATGGGGCAGAACGGATATCTATATTTCTAAATTCAGTTCCATCTATGCAAATTGAGTATGGATGAAGAGCAAATTCTTCTTAAAACTTCAGTAAAAAAAAGATTTTTTCCAACAAATCGAGCGGAGACCTATAAATAGTAGTGAGAATTGTAAGTGAAAAAAAAATTGTTGGAATTATATCTCAATTGGCTCTAGGACTAAAGATTTTGGATTTACCCAAAAATATCTTCAGATTATTTAGCAAGTAATAAATAAAATCTTAGATTAACGCATGGAAATTAAAATCTAAGTCTGCGTTTAAAGAGGTATGTGTCTAAATGGGATTAAATGACTTAAGAAGCTAGCGCGCAAGAGTTCCCAAATATGCGAGTAGCTTATAATTTACCAAAAATTATTTCAACTAGAGGACAACTTTTCAGACCCTATTCACACGTTATGTCAAGAAGTAATTTTGGTTTGTTTTTTCAAAAAGCTAAACAATTAACTTCATACTTAAAAAATCTTTGTAATGTTTTAAAAAATTCTAAAACTTATTCAAATACACCTTCGGATTTGCTTTAAGGGAAAGTTAGTATCATGGCTTTTGTAAGTATTTGGTCAAGAAATTGTGACTTACATGTCATCTGCCATAAATTATTATGCGGTGTTTATAGAATGGAAGTTGGAAATGATACTCTTTAGTGGATGAAGGATGGTTAGAATGATATTCTTCAATGGATAAAGGATTGTCAAAATGCATGGTCCTAATTTTTTTCAAAGCATAGTTAACATATTAAGTATATCATAATTCAAATACTCTTTATCAGAAATCATGATGAGATATCATACAAATAGTTCCAATTTATGTACACTCTTAGACTATGTTAATTTCTTGTCTCCGAATAAGATGAATCAAGGTGGATTGTCTCCGAATAAGATGAATCAAGGTGGGTAGGATAGAGGTCCGTAGTTGATGAAGGTGAAGTTATACAATGTCCTTCAGTTGACAAACTTAGACTTTGTATCTCATTCATTCTATTATCTTCAATTTGATAGTAATGTTGTCGCATTGCTTTCAACTTTGTCTCAAGATCCATCACCTCACTAGGAGTTGAAACAAATTCTGGAACCTTAGTTCTACCTTCGAGCATGCTTAGCACAAAAGACATGGAGGGTCTAAGGGTTGAAGTGACTTGGGTACAAAGAAGAGCTATTTTGATCATTACCATTACCTCTTCTTCAATGAAATCTGAACCTAATTTTGGATCAACTAGCTCCATTAGGTTTCCTTTCTCTTTCAATAGATGTGCCTGTAGACAAAGACACATAACTTTGTTTGATTTTTGAGTCACTTACAACTAATTAAAAACATACAACATATATGATTTCATTAGGTTAATTAATTTTTTTTCGAAGTAGGACATTGACCATATTTATATTAAAGGAAAGTAGAATTTTATATAACTAATGACACAACGAAGTCATTCAGATGCCTCTATGTAAAATTAGAAAATCATGGAAACTTTGGAATGTTTGCAATGTCATTCTTCAAGAATGTCAACATTTGTTCAACATAACATATAAAGCATATAAAGTATATCATCAATGATAATATTTGTATGAACAATGGAGATCACCAAAATAACATTACCCAATTAAGAAGAATCAATGCTTCATCCTTTGATCGGTGAATAGTGTTGCTTTTTCCGCTAACAATTTCCAAAGCAAGAATTCCAAAACTATAAACATCAGCTTTTTCAGTCAAATGACCATGCATTGCATATTCAGGAGCCATATATCCACTGCATTGTTGAATGATATCATTGAAATAACATTACATATGCTCAAACTTTTATATCTGAAATTAATTTATCTATTGGACTTGATAAGACTTGTATATAATATTTAAAGAAAAATGAGGAAACTCACTAGGTCCCTGCAATTCTGGTGCTTATGTGAGTGCTGTCTTCCTCATCTAGCTTAGCTAAACCAAAATCAGATATTTTTGGATTCAGGTCTTTGTCAAGCAACACATTAGTGGCCTTGATGTCCCTATGAATAATTTTAAGTCTTGATTCTTCATGTAGGAAAGTCAAACCTCTAGCAATACCAAGACAGATCCTTTGCCTTGTTTGCCAATTCAATCTTAAACTACACTCTTTTGAACCTTTGAGGATATATATGATAAAAATTTGACAAGAATTTGTTATTAAGTTTATATTATATCATAAGAAGCAACTCAAAGTTAAAGCATATATAAGAAAATAATTTACCGAATAAGGCATGCCCAAGACTATTATTTTCCATATATTCATATACTAGTAACAACTGATCTCCTTTAGCACAACAACCATAAAGTTTAACAAGATTAGGGTGCTGCAAAGCTGAGATCATGCCAACTTCATTTATGAACTCACGATTTCCTTGCTTTGATTTAGATGAAAGTTGTTTGACGGCTATTCTTGTGCCATTTGATAGAATACCCTACATTTATATGATAATAATAATAATAATCATTCTTTGGTATTTCAAGATAAAAATATAATTAATAATACTAATTGAAACTTATTAATTAAAAATCAAGTGTTTACCTTATAAACAGGACCAAATCCTCCTTCTCCAATCTTATTGCAAATATCAAAGTTATTTGTTGCTGCTTTAATTTCACTTAAGGTAAATAGACCGGTCTGCAAACCTAAATCCTTATACTCTGTTAATAGATTCAAACCAAAATTAGAGCTCTATTATCATGAGAGAATTCCAAATAATTAATGTTTGAAACAATAGGCATTTTTTGTCCATCACTGTCCAAAAACTAAATATTGTAACTCAAAACGATTTAAGTAAAACTTTGGTTACCGTATTTAATTTAAGTAAATATGGTAACTTACTTTGAAGAATTAGCAAGATGATTAACTAGAATCAAAGGTCAAATATATGACAGACATAACCATTTTTGTGCATGATAATTCATGAATATTTTAGCTAGAAGATTAGGTAAAGCATCACTAAATATTGTTTTGTAATCACCTTTCGCTAAGGAATTTTTTTTCTTCCGACAAACTCTCCACCAAAGTGTACTGATAATCAAGATGACAATAGTAATTGCTGTGACCACAATTGCAACCATAGCCCCTATAGATATAGTACTCGTAGACTCTGCTTGGTTATTGCATGAGAATCATGCGTCAAATGGTGTCATAAAGGTAATAAACACAATGACAATTAAAACTTATAGAGAAGGCAACACACCTTTATTGATAGATATTGCTGATATAAGAGGACCATATATTGATTTATATGGTATATATATTGTACCTTTCCCAGCCCAATAAAAACGGATTTCTAAGTCATTGCTATCCACATACGTAATAAACTCTTTTATGATCTCCTTACCAACTCCTTGTGCCTCATTTGCAATATTGAAATCCTTCAATACTTGCTTTCCCTGCAATCATCATTTTAAAACCTAAATCATTGTTAATGTTTACAAATATTTCAAACATGCAATGTCATTTCTATTAAACTATTGTAACGATTGATTCTACATATGAAGTTAAAGTACTGAGCAGTGACAGTCAACATATATAATGTGACATGTTTTGTAGAAGAAATTTTTTTTAATGAATCAGGTTTATTACATAAAATTATGAATTATCAAATTTAAATTTTTACTTAATTAATAATTAATTAAAAATAATTTAAATAAAGTTATTTCTTAACTAGCTTTAATTTTAACCCCAAAATTATTGGTTAAAATGTAATCTTAATTAAAATAATAAATTTTAGTTAGATAATTTACAATTTTATATAATAAACTTGATCCATTAAAAAAATTGTGAAAACATGAAGAGTACTTTGGCATCATTAATTCCTAACAATCTAAATTTTGTCTAATGATGATTCATGTCGTGTTGGCTACTTGCATGTCAAAAATTTAGTTGGCAAATGTAGAATAAAGAAAGAAAAAAAAAAACCCTAAGCCATATACCTGAATGTAAACATCAAATACTCGCCTTCCTAGGCTGCTAAACGTGTTATCATCAGTGAACATTATTTCTGCAAAGTGAAGCTTTATTTTGTACTTTCCATCCTCCAAACAAAATCCATAATAAGTTAGAGAAATAGGAGAAATGCGTGCATTCTTATATAGTTCAGTATTAGTCATATAAAGTGGTGTTTCATTTTTTGTGGTATAAGAGAATGGTGTTGCTGTAGAATTATCCATGAAATGACCAGTGTTGCTAAATGCCCAATTGCTTCCACCCTCTTTATACGTTGCTGGTCCAGCATAGGCTAAATCAGCTTCATATGTTGTACCTTCAATAGTTAACTCAACTCCACCACAATTTATATGTAGAGAATTAACAACTGTGAAAAGAAGAAAATGAGAATTAAGAAATTGTTGGGAATCATGCACAAAAAAAAATTGGCACAAATTAAATAAAATTATGTTATTCATACAATCTTATGGTCGAGGGTAAGTTATAATCATCTTTGTTTCATTTTATTGTTTACATATGGACTACTCGTGGAAGTTTTTAGGGGTAAGCGGTGTATATTTAACGAGGGATGATATTTATACATACATACAGTGTGCACAGTTAAATACATCTTTTATTTAACAGTTAAAGTTATTTACCAATTTTTTTTAAAAAACAAATATTGAAATGGAATGTACCATGATATATGCATTGTATAAATATACATTAAGTTTTTTGATATTATATTTAATTGTACAACTAATGCTACTTAATTTGTAATCACTTATTGTTGTGACTAGATATTTTTAAGAGAAAGTTTCTTGAATCCTTAGGATATTGAGCATATTAGGAAGATGTTTAAGTAGAGAAATGCAAAACTTCTTTCATGAAATCGGGAAAAAAAGTGTATTACCTAATTTATTGTTTGTTTAAGTGAATATAAAAAAAAATGGAGAGAAAAAAATTGAAAGAGATGAAAATATTTTTTAATTTTAAATACATAATAGAAGAAATTTTTTTTTATAAAATTATAAAAAAAATCCTCCTACTTAGTGCTAGAAGTTTGATTTCTTTTATAATATTAATTTTTAAATATTTTTTAGAAAATAAAAAATATAATATTAATAAATAAATAAACATAAAACAAAAAAATTTAAGTTTATTTTCAATTTATTTAATTAATATAAAAAATATACTATTATTTTTATTTTATTTTATTTACTTATTCAATCAAAAGAATTTTTTTTATGTCTATCAATTCAAACAATTTATTTATTTATTTATTTATTTCTACTATAATTTTTCACTGTTCAATTTTTTACTTCTTATTTCAGGTATTGTCTAAACAAAACATAACTTTACTTATTAAAAAATAAAAAATTATAAAAAAGGTTATAAATGCCTTTTTTATAATTTTTAATACATCTTTATGGGGGTTTTTTTAAAAAATAATTCTTTAATAAGTATCCCAGTAATTAATTTTTTTAACTTTATCCTAATCTAGTTCTAGGTCCTTGGATTGGAGCATCATTGTGGCAGGTGTCTCGAAATTAGAATTGAGTACATAGGTCTGGGTGTGTCAGTTGGCAACATTACTTGCAATTATGTGAACTAAAATTAATAGAAATATAAATCTATTTAAATATGAATTCTTTTAATCTGATTTGTTTAATTTGAGTGTTAGATGGGCCGAATTTTTAAATTCGAAAATAATCTGACTCAAAAAAATTAAAAAATAAATATAATTTATTATTTTAGAGTATTTTTATTTTTATATTTTTAAATATTTTAATTAATAGTAAAATAAAATAATCGAATCTACTAATTCGCATACTAAAATGGATCAAATGTTGACTCGTAATTTTTCTAGCTCACTTACTTTATGGTTAACTCAATTCAATCTGTTTAATGGATTATTACATATTAAACTTATACAAATTGAGTTAACTTGCATGCCTGAAGTAGACAAAAGGTTGGGTACTCTTATGTAGTTGTTTATGGCATTTCTTAGGAGGAGGACAACCTATTAATAATTTGTTAATATGTATTTAAAATTACATAATAAAAAATTATATAATACCTTTTTATTAAAAATTATGATATTTAATTTTATTAATATAATAATTTTATAATTTTTAATAAAATATATTATATATAATTTTTTAGTATATATCTTTAAATATATATTGAAAAATCAACCCATCAATAAATAAACAAACAAATGCAAATGCAAAAGCAACAGTGAAATTTTAACGATAAAATTTAAAGAAATTACATAATAAATTAACTTACATTGGGTACAGCCAGTACTTCGCACGCAAGAGATAGGTCCTCTGACGGAATACCAGAAAATTAGCATGATGAAAAAAATCATAAAAGACTAAAAATTGCACAAGATATTAAATAAATATAAAAACTAGCAGATCTAATAAGATATTATTTTTAAAAGAAATCAAATCAAACTTAAAATTTTCAAATTCAATATTAAAAAATTGTTGTAAATACATAATTATATCATTTTTGTTTTCTACTCAATCTCTATAAATTAAATTGATTAAATTATCTTTTTCTTAAAATTTATCTATCAAAATATTAAATTTTACCATAAATAAAAAATTCTTATTTTTTTCTCTTTGAATCATAATCTTAAATCTTATAAAACTCTTCAAATTTTATGAAAATTTGATCCTTCTAAACTTTACAAATTATTTAATGTTTCAATATTCTTACAAACTTTTTCAAAAATTTAAATAAAAATTAATAATTTGAGAGTTTTAAATTAAAGAAAATTAATGAGGAACCAAATTTGTTAAATTTTGAAAATAAAGGATCAAAATATTGTTAAAAAAATTGGAGGACCAAAACTAACTCATCAATCAAACTAGATGAATCAAAAGTACAATCAAGTGAAAATTTATAACTAAATCACATGTTTTTTAAACACTGTGAAAATTATGGGAAAAATAGATAGAATAATAAAAGCGTAATAAAATATATTACATAAAGGTGTAATTTGCTTAATTCTATATATTAGGATAAAAAGTACTATTAGAATAATACATTAGGGAGGTAAAAAGCTTTTTACCCTTCTTTTAGGAATATTATTTTAATTTTAGAAATTTATTATTTAAGTAAGATTTCATAGGTTTAACATAAAATATTCAACATTATAAATATATGTATATATATATATATATATATATATTATTTTTACTTAATATATATTGCCGCACATCTATTCTAATATTTTAAAATTATCATATTTATATATCGGGTATCATATATATATCCAGTACTCTTACCTATATCCAAGCAACAGATGGAAGAGAAAGAGAGAAAAAAAGAAAAGAAAAAACTTAACGCTTGACATATAAAACTTACGAGTTATTCCTTGCATAGCTTGCAAACAAGTTCCTATGGCATATGAAGAGATGTTAACAATCAAATAGCAAAATCAATTTGGTGGTCAGAATAAGAGAATAATAATTTATTTTATTTTATTTTATTTTTATAAAATTTTTAAAATAAAAATAAAAATTTATCTTATTATTCTATTTTAAACAATTTTTAATTAAAATTTTTATTCTAAAAGAAAATTTGAAATAGAAATTATTTGGATGGATAATTATTTTCTTTCCAATTTCATCTTTGTTTTATACATTTTTTTCTTAATTCTTCTTTATTTTTTGTTAAAAAACTAATTTTAGTATCTTATAAAAAAATTAATTTTGTAAAAAAAATTTATATTAATTTATTATTTCAAAATTATTTTTCTGAAAATAAATTAAATTAAAACTAATTTTATATTTTGAAATCATATTAAATTAAATATTTTGAAATTAATTTTTTAAAATTTTATTTCATTATTTTAATAAACAAATAATTTTATAAATAATTTTGATATTAATTTTATAAATAATTTTGATATTAATTTTATAAATAATTTATTTTATATCACAAAATAGTTTTTATTTTATGAAATTTTTTTAATATTAGTATTTTAATTATATATTTTTTATTAAAAAATTAAAATTAAAAAATAGAAAAATATATGTAATTTTAATAAAAAATAATTCTATTAATTACGAACAATTTATACCTATATATCATTTTATTAATTTATCTTAATATAAAATAGCATAACATAGTATTATTTAATTTATTATTTAACATGCACTGATATAAAATAGAATAAAAATTTATCCTAATCTTACCTATCATATCATTATATTTTCATCTTTTTATTCATTTCTATCTTGTCGTAACCACCAAAGTAAAAGAACAAAGTGCACACCAATAAAAAAATTCTTACGCATTATTATCTTGACATCCCTCTTGCTCTTGCTCTGAGTTTCCTTCGCTGAAGTTGTTATATGAAAGATCTCTACCATAATATATAAGTAAAACATAATTTAGAAATATAGAAGGTACATTCATTGTCAGAAACATAAGAGCTTTCTATCGAAGTAAGGGACAAGAATTAAATGCTTGGGATGTAAAATGTCAGCATGAAAAAAACTTATATATATTAAATTTAAATTAATAAATAATATATTTTAAAAAATATATTTAAATTAATGGATAATATATTTTTTATAATATATATTAATTTAAATTTATTTAATAAAATATTAAACTTTTTAATTTTTATAAAAATAATTTATATAATATAATTGATTAATTTAATAATTAAATTAATAAAATTTAATTATTTATAAAAATTATTAAACAAAATAATTTTAAATAAAATTATTCCTAAAATAACTTATCCTCTCCTTTTATATATATATATAAAAGGAGAAATTTAATTAAAATATTATCTTACATGTATACATGAAGAAATAGATGCATGTTGAAATATCATTGTTTTTCACAGATTAAATTAAAAAAATAGATGTTATTGTAGAAAAAATTATAATCCTCGATTTATTGTTTTTTAAAAATAATTTATATAAGTTAAACAATTTTGAAACTGATTAAATATTACATTTTATTTTTAATTAATTTTTAATTCCCTATTTTATTATCAATGATTAATTCTTTTAAACATAAAATCAGTTACTGCTATACTCCAAATAACTTCATATTCATTTTTATAATTTTACTATAAAAAATAATTATTTTATGCAATCTAAACAAAATAAATTATTTTTTATTTAATATTTTCAACCACAAAACTTAACTTATATGATCAATTATATATAATAATAATAATAATAATAAATAATTATAGATATAATCATTTATTAAAATAATCTATTTCCTATAACGAATCCTATCATACACTAATGCTACATTCTTATTACAAGAAGCATCTCTTAAATTCACGACTGAGAATATATGAACTATTGAATTTAAGAAAGCACATTACTTACATGAATTTAGCTTTCTCAATCCACTTGGGCACTGGTCCAGTGAAATGGTTTTGAGTGAAATATCTGAAGAATATTGAGTAGAAGAATCCGATTTATGATCTCATCAATTACTAAAGATCAACACATCCAATGATCAAAGCCATTTCAAACACATAGACTTGTTTCATTTTTTTTTCTTTCTTATAAGGAATTAATTTGATTTGTTTGCGGTGATCCTTCTGTTAACTTCATCACCTTAGCTAAACTGATATAATTAACTAATTGGAATATCTCAATGAGAATTGACTAATTAGTTTACATGATCAAATTGTGTCAACTAAAAGATCCTAAGTTTGAGTTTTCAGGTGCAAAAGATAAGGATATCCAAAAATCAAACTAATCCGTTTCGAATCAGATAATCAAACTGAAAAATTGAAAATTAAAAAAATAACAACTCTCTTCTACCTAAAAATCAAGCTAAACTAAACTGAATTGCATGTGCTAGAGTAAATTTTAATTTTATCCTTTACTAACTATTAAAAGTATGTTTTTATTTATCCTCCAAATCCAGTTCATAAAGATGAAAAAATTAAATTACTTGATCGACTCAACTCGTTAACATATTTAAATAATTAAATTATTATTATATATATTATGATGCTTATTTAAATTTTTTTATAAAGTATACTTAATATAAATATTATTACTTCTTTATGTTATAGATGCATTTAGTATTTATTTTGTTTGATCAACGTTAATTTTAATTTTTTAAAATTTATTATTTATTTATTTTTTAATTTATCTTTATTGTATTATATATATATATATTTAATATTTATTGTTTAATCAATGATAATTTTAATATTTTTAAAAATTGTTACTATATATTTTTAGTTGATTTATTTTTATTGTTAAATTTTTAAAACAAAATTAAAAAACTAAAATAACCAAATCAACCTACAATAAAAGATTAATTTAATTTAAATTGATTCTCATACTATATTTAAACTAAACCAAATAAATCAGTAAATATTTTTTAAAATTATATATATATATTTTGGATAATTCCTACACTAATTTTTTTTAAAAGATAATATATATATATATATAATTAATAAGAGAAAACATATATAAGTACATATTTCAAAATATTCATAACAAATTTCAATCATTAGTAACATGTTAATTTCATACAAGAAAAATGTGTAAAAATTTTCTATTTTATATAATTAAATTTTAATATCTTTTTTCAAAGTAAATAAGACTCTACAGAATTTTATGACTTAAGTTGTTTAAAATCTAGTTTAATTCGACTTGTTTAACAAATAAATAGATTAAGATTTGTTGAAGAACCTTTTCAAATAAATAAGTCAGACTTAGATTTATAAAAAAGTTTATTTAATATTTTCAAAAATTTATTTATCTTCATATATTATATATTTATATTTATTTTAATATATTATATTTATATAATATTTTTTAATATATTTTATAATATATTTTATTTACATAATATTAATATATATATATATATATTAAACTATTTAATAATCTTTTTATTTTATAGATTTTAAATTTGTAAGTTTTTTAATTAACTGTTTATATAGATTTTAAATATATTTATTAATTTTTTTAAAATATAAATTCTTAACCAGGCTGATGGATTTTAATTGAAACCATACCTTGATAGATAAAAAGAATTTGACAGTAACAGGCTGATGGATTTTACATGAAACCATACCTTGATAGATAAAAAGAATTTGACAGTAACAGGTTGAAAATTTAATTTAACTTAATTTACTTCTATCTCTATTTTTGTATTTATTTAAATTTTTACTTAAAAATTTATCAACATAGTATATACAAGTGCATGTTAGTAGTAAATTTTAAATCAAACGTCACCTAAATAATGTTATATATCTTGCTAGTTATTAAAATATTCTTTCCTTCTAAATAAAGACTTCAACTTTTCTTACATGTTGGACGCATATGTTGTTAGTTCTTCGAAGTTTGTTGAAATGTTTCCTCTTAATTTGTTGAAGCTGAGATCTCTGAAAAATAAATCCGGAATAAGTTAAAAATGATAAAATATAAAACATTAAAATATTTATGTTTCATGCATGTGATGAAAAAATAAGTATACTCATGTTGTATCCACATGAGTAAGCAAAGTCAGACTCAATGAGCAAGAATAAGTTGACTCAAATTCGATACATTCATGTAAATTTATTTTTATGATAGTTTTTAATTAGAAGGCTCTGCCTACAAATGCTTATTCTAATTAAGCTTAATTCAATTTTATTTTTCCTTGAAAGCTTGACTTGCTAATGAAAAATAATTAAAACAAAATTATTCTAATCAATGTGGTGGTTTAGAGTCTCATATCAAATTAGCCAGATTTAACATAAAACAATCTTACAATTAGCATCAAGTAGATATAGAAGATCTACAAGGGTTGATCCAGTAACAAAAGGTTGGAATAATTTATACAATACTTTAAATTTTAAAAATTCAATATATTAAAATTAAAGAACTACATCAACACTTACAAGATTCGCAACCCTGTCAGGTTTACAAGATATTGAGGCAGCGTGTCATTGATATTGCAGCTCCTTAATATCCTGTGAAACAATTAAAAATGTGTGAATTCTGAATGCACTTAAATCAATGTCATATTGAGCTTCCAAAGAGTTAAAAAAAATTAACGTTTATCAAATCAATTAACTTACAGTGTATTTAATCCTGTCATATTATCAACTCGAGGAAAAGTAGAATCAGGTCCATTTAAGTCACTAATTATCCTGCATTTCATTTTTTAAAGATACAGTTACAAGAACACAATACTATAGCAATTTAATTTTGATACCATATATTGCCATAAAATGAAGTACCATACTTACAAGTGGGTTAAGTTTTGTAGAACTGAAATTTTAGAAGGAATTGGTCCACTCAAACCACTTCCTTGAATAACTCTGTCAAAATTAAATAATATGACTCTGCTAAATATATTCAGATAAAAATAATTTAACATGAACAGTAACAATATAAAAAATAATTATGTAGTGCAAAAAAAAAAAAGTTCGCACAGTTGTTCAAGACTTGGCCATCTTTGAATGAAATCGGGTATGTTTCCAGAGAACTGATTGTCACTAATTCGGCTGTCTCATAAGATAAACAATGCAGAGTTATTGTAAATTCAGGAGAAAAAAATGACAATTTAATGTTCATGGTACACTAATTTAAAAATTACAATATAATACGATGTAATAACTAGAAATGGTTCTTAATTAACTAGTATTTTAGACAGTGGTTCAGAGATGAAAAATATTAAATATCACTTTGAAAATATATTAAAAATTTTAGTAAAAACTTTGTCAAAAAAAATTATCCACTTTTCTATTTTTTAACCATTGTTCTTGTTTTAAACATTTTTCAAATAAAATTATCCAAAAAATAAAACGAAGAGGAAACTTACAAATCCTTCAATGCAGTCAGCTTGGAGAATGATTTAGGTAACTCTCCGGTAAAATTGTTGGAGGTAAGATACCTATTGTAGGAAGAGACCACGTATAATCTATCAGCATTAGTATCTTTTTTAAGTACAGCATTGAGATTTAGCTTGATGTTTATTTTGTAAGTTAAAAAAGGAAAGATGAAAAGTTTTGAATAATAGTTATTTTACATTTACTTTTTATTTTTTTAAGAAATAATTAATTAATTTAAAAATATTAAAAATTTAGTTAATTTAGTTAGTCAAGTTAAGTTAACCTTAATTTATATGATATTTTAAAAATTATCTTTAATATTAATGATTTTTTTTAATTTTTCTTTACCTAATTAATTATTATATCTCTGTTTAATTAGAATTATTTTGTAAAAAATATTAATACAACAAATAATGTAAATTAGGTTTTATAATAAATAAATAAATTTTATTCTTGATTCTTATAAAAAGATAATGAAGGTTAATAAATTATTATTTTCTTAATTTATATATAAAAAAATTAATTATAATTACGATGTAATATATAATTATTTGATTGTATTTTTATCTAATTTTTTTAAAATTATCTCATAGATAGAAAATTAAAAACTAAACAAATCTTGGACTAAAAAAAACATAAAAAAGATGGAGTATTGAACGGATCAAAATATTCTTAAAAGGAGATAACACAACCGTAATAGATTCAAGCATGTCTCACAATAGTTGGAAGTTTCTAACATGACCATAAAAACATGAGCATGGTCGTGTCAGATGATAAGTATGATAATGCAGATCTTAGCATAATCTTATACGGTCCTATGTTTACCGACATGATCGTGTAAATCTAAGTATGATCATATCAACCCTATACGACATAAAACATGATCTAAGTCAATCCTAACAGTGCAGAAATTGATCCCAGTCAATCTAATGGCATAGTGAGTGATTCGGAGTAAACCTGTTCGTTTAAGAGATGATTTGGGTCAACATGATTCGTAGAAGAGTAAGCCCAAATTCATACCTATAAAAAAGGAGGTTATGCCTTAGAAGAAATACATAACACCATATGTCTTCTATCCTTCACTATCCTAGAGACACAACATTTCTCTATTTCATTTCTCATTTCCTTACCTTTCATTTTCATTTTCTTTTTTCGATGTTATTTTGTAGAATTTTGGAGACAAAAGTCCATTTTTCATAACGGGAGCTATAGAGTCTCTTGTCAGCTTTGCTAGTATTATAACTTTGTATTCTTTTTTTAGAATTAGGATTAAAGGTTATTTTATTGTGTTAACGTATTTTTATTTTATTTATTATGTGTAACTAAACCTAAATCATGAGATTTTGATAAAATTTATGATGTAATTACTTGAACTTCATTTTTTTCTTATGAGGGATTCTATGTTCTTTATCTAAATGGGTTTGAGAATTGATCACTCTTATTGATTTTTAAGTTAGATGTGAAGTAGACTATTATATCATTTTTCAATTAAAAATTATAAGGTAAACTGAGTTTAAGGATTTTAAAGGATCAATTGAAATTAAAAATTTTTTAATCAGTTATTAACTTAACAAATTTAAATTTATTTTATATTTCTCTTATTTATATACCTTACATGATCATCGACTAATAATATCATTAGAACATAAGGTTAGTAATGAACGTTTTCAATCATTTATAAGAGAAAAGTAGATATAGCCATAAGAGGATCCAAAATCTCATATTTATTTATAAATTCATATTGGCATTCTTTCTTTTTGAATTTTCTATTTTGTTTTTACACTTTCACTTTTTATACACTATGGACACAACCATTTTTTATAAACTCAAAATTTGATATTTAAACCATTTTTAAGAATTATTGACATAATTCTTGTGGGATTGACAATAATAATCTAAAATATCCTTATTCTATATTAACAAATATATTTGTTTGTAAATAAAATTTGGTACATACTTTACACATAATAAATTTATGTATAATAAAAATATTTATTAATATATGAATTTTTTAAAAAATAATATAATATTTTAAATTTATCTTTTTTAAATTAAATATTTTACCATATATTAATTTTACACGTTAAAACTATTAAAGTTAAGAACCATAAACATAAAAACAAGAATAAATATTTTTAAAATTTTGCAAATGGTTTTATATTAAAGATTGTTAAACTTATTTTAAATAATATCTTATAAAAAAGAGACAAAGAAGTAAAAAAAATGGTGTATATCTTGTTTAATTACATTATTTATTAATTTTAATTTCAATTTCATTTATAACATCAATTCAGTTGAAAGATACTTTTCATTATTTTCATAAGGTACAAATACATAAATTAAATCTCTCATAAAATAAAACACAACTTATAAATAAAAATTTAAAATATAATTTTTTATTTCTATCATATATATATATATATATATATATATAAACCGTATAATACTAGAAAAGAATTTTATGCTTTACTAATAAGAAGGTATGAACAAGTAATTAGAAATGAATTCACAGGACAAAGTGTAACTTTTAATGAAAATACTAGGATAAAAAAAGCTATAGAAAAATTATATCAGATAGAAATTTGTTCTTTAAACCTAGAACCATTAAATGGATATATTTGTGAATTTAAGAAATATTTTTACGAAGTCAGATTTGAAGATTACACAACTCAAAAGTTTTATTTAGATATGTTTTATAGAAAATTACCAAAATTAATATCAGAAACAATTTTAACAGATTATTAGAAAGCTTTTGGAGAAAAACCGAATTTAATGAAATATTTAGATACAATGGGAAGAAGAGAATACTTTTTAAGAGAATATTTATCTGATAAATGTAAAGAAGTCTATTCCTTCTTTAAAATATGCTTTTATTAGTAACTGGATTCCAGCTATATAGACTTCTGTGATTTCATCTTTAAAAGGTAACTTCTCAATTTCTCTTTCAATTAGGTTTTTACTAATTAAAGGGATTCTTAAGATTCATTCTGTTAAAGTTGACTCTATAGGGTGCTTCTTTTCTAAAACCACGCAGGCACTCTTATTTTTCTTTTTTGATTTTAGTAATTGGCTTACCCTTTCCATAAATCCTTTATTTTCTATTTCATTTGGTCTTAGATTTAATTTTATATTTTTTATTTTATTATACTGATCTTCATTAAATGTTATCATTCTTTGAACTATTCCTTCATTAATATTTCTATATTCTTCGTAATCTTCATATTCCTCGTTTATACTTGTAGTTGTTTCATCTATTTTTCTCATCATATTTATCATGCTTTCATCATCTATAAATTCTATCTCACTTTCTTCATCTTCTTCATCTGATAGAATTTTTATTTTATATATTTCTATTTTTTCTCATTCTATGTCACTAAAAATTAAATGATTTAGCCGTAAGAAATAGATACCCTATACCAAAAATGGATTTACTATTTAATTTAATAAAAGGAAAGAAAATATTTAGTAAGTTCGATTGCAAGTCAGGATTTTACCAAATAAAACTAGAAGAAAATAGTAAGAAATATACAGCTTTTAGTACATCAGAAGGACTTTATGAATGGAACGTTCTCCCTATGGGATTTCATAATAGTCCAAGTATTTTTCAAGAATATGTATCAAAAATGTTAATTTCAATAAGAAGTTTTGATGTAATCTATATAGATGATATACTAATATTTTCCAATAATAAAGCCGAACACGAATATCATCTAGAACAGTTTGTAAATCTTATTGAACAAAAAGGTTTAAATATATCACCAAAAAAGATGGAACTAAGACAAGAAAAAATAGGATTTTTATGACAAACTATTACCCCAAATGAGATAGAATTACAAGAACATATCAGTAAAAAAGTCTTAGACTTTAAAAAAATAAAAAATAAAAAAGATTTACAGTCATTTTTAGGCTTAGTAAATCAAGCTAGAAATTATATTCCCCATTTATCAAAACTAACTTCAAAAATATCAAAGTTAGCAGGAGAAACAACTAAATGGGAATGGAAAAAAGAAAATGACGAAATAATAGAAAAAATAAAACTCTTGTGCCAAGATTTACCAAGATTAAATATTCCTACGAATAATGAAAAATGGGTAATATACACCGACGCCTCAGAAAATTATTGGGGTGCCGCCTTATATTACAAAAACAAAGAAAATAATGAGTTAATTACTAGATATACAAGTGGAAAATTTAACGAATCTCAGACTAAGTATCACTCGAATTGGAAAGAATTCTTAGCCATAATAAAAGCAGTAGAAAAATTTGAACTATTTATAGTAGGATCAAAATTTATTATAAAAAATGATAATACACAAGTGAAAACATGGTTAAGTAAAGGAATAAGAAATCAGAAACTATCAAATAAAATGTTAATCAAATGGCAAACTGACATGTTTTATTATGATTATGAAATTGAATTTATCAAAGGCAAAAATAACCTTGTTGCTGATTTTTTAAGCAGATGGAATCAAATAGCAGTTTAACTCAAACAAGTAAAGCTCCTCAGGAGGACACGAGTAATTCCTTCATGGAACAGGTTGGGATGAAGTTCCAACTTATTGAATTAAATATAAATCTCTGGACAAAACAAGTAACAGAGAATTTTACAAGAATATTTAATCAAATGGAAAATTTACAATCTAGAATTGAAAAATTAGAAGGTAACAAAGAAAAAATCATAGTTACCGAAGAAAAGAAAAAGTTTTCAGAAATTATAAAAAATCAGGAAAAAGAAAAGGAAGTAGAGCAAGAATCAACTTCAAAGATTACTAAAAATGATCAATTCAAAATCATAGACAGTTTTAATTATTACAAAAAATTAATTAATAATTTAAATCAATGTAATATAAATATCAAATCCTTAGGATATATATCTCATTTCGCAATAAATAAAGCTGTAATTTATCCGAGAACGTCTCCAAAAATTGTAAAATCATTATTTCAATACGGACTAATCCAATCAATTTATCCTACTACTAGCATGGAAGAAATAGCGGAGTTACCAGAACCTTTAAAGAAAGCTGTAAAAACATATTTTGGAATAATAAAACAACATAATGTATTTATTAGATGTTATTCATCTGTAGCCCAAATAAATCCAGATAAATTTTATCACCCCATAAATTTAATCCGCTTAGGAACAACTAAAAAGCCATTTGAATATGAAACAGAAAAAAAAGGAAATAATAAATGATGAAGAAGATCTCCTCAGAAACATTTCAAGAATAAGATCCCAAGATTATAATATCATCTTCCAGGAAATGGTCAGAATAATCGCCAACAGCGATGAATCTGCATGGGTTTATTATTCAAGCCCAACAACTTTAATATATTCATCAGGAAGAACTGCAAGGAATTATAACTTGTTTAACCAGTTTTACGATAAAATAAAAAATAACAAAATGGAAAATCCTCCAAACACTAAAAAGAGAATCTGTCAAATTTTATCCGAATTTTCGGTCCATCAATGTAATTACTGTGAAGACAATAATGCTGAGAAATCAGCCTTTGAAGACTTGGAAATCGAAGTCCTAGACGACCTGTAAAGCTGAAATGACTGAAAAAGAATCTTATCTGCAAAGAAAAAGCAAGACAAAGCTGAAATGACTGACAAGGAATCTTATCACAATCTGCAAGGGAAAACCAAGACAAAGCAATCCGAATACCTTATCTTGTAATCTTATCTTGTACTAAGAAATAATCTTATCTTATCTCTTTCGTAAAGGTTTTGAGTTCCGACCTCTATAAAAGAGAACTCATTCTCGATTAATAAACACACCTCTTTTACATACATCTCTCTAAAGTTCTGAAACCACTCTTTACATTTTGGGAGGGCGAACTGCGAGTACGAGCAGCAAAACGTATCAAACTAAACGCTGTAAGTTTTAAAGTTTTAATATGAGTAACTAAACTTTATAAAGGGATAGAGGCGGAGTTTTAATTAATTAAAAGGCAACGATGGCTAAATTTAGTTTTCTTATTTACATTATGGTACGCCTCCGGTAGGAAACAATGGAAGGCCGTGTTGAGTATAGCTGAAGGAGGAAGGAATAACTGTTTTAAAAACAGTATGTTACCTATGCATGAAAAAGGGCATAGTTTTACTTCCTTGACCCGGCTATATTTCGATCAAAAACATAATGAAAAATTCTTTAGGCCCCTTATTTTCATTATGTTTTTGATCGAAATATAGCCGGGTCAAGGAAGTAAAACTATGCCCTTTTTCATGCATAGGTAACATACTGTTTTTAAAACAGTTATTCCTTCCTCCTTCAGCTATACTCAACACAGCCTTCCATCGTTTCCTACCGGAGGCGTACCATAATGTAAATAAGAAAACTAAATTTAGCCATCGTTGCCTTTTAATTAATTAAAACTCCGCCTCTATCCCTTTATAAAGTTTAGTTACTCATTAAAACTTTAAAACTTACAGCGTTTAGTTTGATGCGTTTTGCTGCTCGTACTCGCAGTTCGCCCTCCCAAAATGTAAAGAGTGGTTTCAGAACTTTAGAGAGATGTATGTAAAAGAGGTGTGTTTATTAATCGAGAATGAGTTCTCTTTTATAGAGGTCGGAACTCAAAACCTTTACGAAAGAGATAAGATAAGATTATTTCTTAGTACAAGATAAGATTACAAGATAAGGTATTCGGATTGCTTTGTCTTGGTTTTCCCTTGCAGATTGTGATAAGATTCCTTGTCAGTCATTTCAGCTTTGTCTTGCTTTTTCTTTGCAGATAAGATTCTTTTTCAGTCATTTCAGCTTTACAGGTCGTCTAGGACTTCGATTTCCAAGTCTTCAAAGGCTGATTTCTCAGCATTATTGTCTTCACAGTAATTACATTGATGGACCGAAAATTCGGATAAAATTTGACAGATTCTCTTTTTAGTGTTTGGAGGATTTTCCATTTTGTTATTTTTTATTTTATCGTAAAACTGGTTAAACAAGTTATAATTCCTTGCAGTCCTTCCTGATGAATATATTAAAGTTGTTGGGCTTGAATAATAAACCCATGCAGATTCATCGCTGTTGGCGATTATTCTGACCATTTCCTGGAAGATGATATTATAATCTTGGGATCTTATTCTTGAAATGTTTCTGAGGAGATCTTCTTCATCATTTATTATTTCCTTTTTTTCTGTTTCATATTCAAATGGCTTTTTAGTTGTTCCTAAGCGGATTAAATTTATGGGGTGATAAAATTTATCTGGATTTATTTGGGCTATAGTTGAATAACATCTAATAAATACATTATGTTGTTTTATTATTCCAAAATATGTTTTTACAGCTTTCTTTAAAGGTTCTGGTAACTCCGCTATTTCTTCCATGCTAGTAGTAGGATAAATTGATTGGATTAGTCCGTATTGAAATAATGATTTTACAATTTTTGGAGACGTTCCCGGATAAATTACAGCTTTATTTATTGCGAAATGAGATATATATCCTAAGGATTTGATATTTATATTACATTGATTTAAATTATTAATTAATTTTTTGTAATAATTAAAACTGTCTATGATTTTGAATTGATCATTTTTAGTAATCTTTGAAGTTGATTCTTGCTCTACTTCCTTTTCTTTTTCCTGATTTTTTATAATTTCTGAAAACTTTTTCTTTTCTTCGGTAACTATGATTTTTTCTTTGTTACCTTCTAATTTTTCAATTCTAGATTGTAAATTTTCCATTTGATTAAATATTCTTGTAAAATTCTCTGTTACTTGTTTTGTCCAGAGATTTATATTTAATTCAATAAGTTGGAACTTCATCCCAACCTGTTCCATGAAGGAATTACTCGTGTCCTCCTGAGGAGCTTTACTTGTTTGAGTTAAACTGCTATTTGATTCCATCTGCTTAAAAAATCAGCAACAAGGTTATTTTTGCCTTTGATAAATTCAATTTCATAATCATAATAAAACATGTCAGTTTGCCATTTGATTAACATTTTATTTGATAGTTTCTGATTTCTTATTCCTTTACTTAACCATGTTTTCACTTGTGTCTTTTTATATATATTATGTTCATTAGAAAAAACTAGTCCTACCATTGCAGTTATACTAATTTTTCTTGCCTTTTCTAATAATTTTACTCCACTTAGTTTATGATAAATTAATATGGATTGATCTATGTGTTCATCTAATCTTGATATAGCAAAGTTTGTGTTTATGGTGAATTTTAATTTTTGATATATCAGATTTCCTGTTAATATTCCTAGAATACTATCATTTACACTACTAATTATTCTTCCATCAGTTACTAGTAATTCTATGGGCGAGTCTATTCCTTCATTAATATTTCTATATTCTTCGTAATCTTCATATTCCTCGTTTATACTTGTAGTTGTTTCTCCTGCTAACTTTGATATTTTTGAAGTTAGTTTTGATAAATGCGGAATATAATTTCTAGCTTGATTTACTAAGCCTAAAAATGACTGTAAATCTTTTTTATTTTTTATTTTTTTAAAGTCTAAGACTTTTTTACTCATATGTTCTTGTAATTCTATCCCATTTGGGGTAATAGTTTGTCCTAAAAATCCTATTTTTTCTTGTCTTCCATCTTTTTTGGTGATATATTTAAACCTTTTTGTTCAATAAGATTTACAAACTGTTCTAGATGATATTCATGTTCGGCTTTATTATTGGAAAATATTAGTATATCATCTATATAGATTACATCAAAACTTCTTATTGAAATTAACATTTTTGATACATATTCTTGAAAAATACTTGGACTATTATGAAATCCCATAGGGAGAACGTTCCATTCATAAAGTCCTTCTGATGTACTAAAAGCTGTATATTTCTTACTATTTTCTTCTAGTTTTATTTGGTAAAATCCTGACTTGCAATCGAACTTACCAAATATTTTCTTTCCTTTTATTAAATTAAATAGTAAATCCATTTTTGGTATAGGGTATCTATTTCTTACGGCTAAATCATTTAATTTTTTATAATTTATTACTAATCTAGATTTTCCTCTTTTTTATTCGTTATGATTCATAACAATCATAGCTGGTGAAGAATAACTCGATTGACTTTCTCTTATTAAATTATACATTTTCATTTCATTTATATGTCTTTCAAAATCTTTTCTATTTTCTCCTGTCCAAAGATAAGGTTTACAATTTATTTCTTTATTATAATCTTTTAATTCAATTTTTGCCATAGGTTTAGATTTTTCCCAGTGTATTAGTGGGTTTTCGCTAAAATTTTTCTCTATTCTTTCTTCAATGGTTTTTGGTATTATGTTTTGTATATTTAAAACTGCCATTATTTGTTTTATTTCAATTGGTTTGTTATTTGGTAAAAATTGGACTTCGTTATTATTTTCCTTTCTTTGGAAGTTCGCATCTTTTCTTCTATAAGGAGTCGTTATTCTTATCCCCCAAGCTTCATGCTTACAAGGTGTAGTTAAGATTAAAGATTTTTCTATAAAATGTATTGGATAGTATTGACTTAAAAAGTCTATTCCTAATATTATATCGCATGACGATTCATTATATAAATTTAATTCCTTTATGTTCAATTCATAATCTCCTATTTGTATTTTTACGTTTCTTGATTCTTGTTCTATTATATGGATTTCTTTTCCTACACTCTCCATTTTTAAAGATTTTTCTTTTCTTTTCCATAATTCTGGTGGTAATACATTGTATTTTGCTACGCTTATATTTGCTCCTGTATCTATTAAAGCATGGTATTTTCTAGCTCTATATTTTTTGTAGTTAAATTTTATTAGAACGTAAAATAGTTGTGTACTCATCGATATCTTGGGATTACAAGGGCTTGATAATTTATGGTAAGCATTATTCTATCTTTGTGTATTCTATAAGGTTTTAATATTTCTAATATATCATTTCCTATTATTAATTTTTCTTCTTTGTGGGTATTTTCTTCTACCCATAACCTTAGTTCCTTTGTATCTCTTCTATTGATCCTTACTATCGAAGTTGTTTTTAATCCCTCTTCTTTTATTTCTAAATTATCTTCTGTTAAGTCTTTTTCAATATAACTTCTTGTTAGTTCAGGGTTTATTGAAGCTAATACTTCTTTCCAAATAGCATTCTTTTTTATTTATTTTTTCTCTATTTTTCCATTTTTATTTTCGTATCTGTCCTTTTCTATTTTTTCTATTTCATCAAAAATAGTCCATAAATTTTTATTTATTATTTCTTGACCTTTTTTTATTTCTTCCATTATAATTCTACTCTGTTTTATATTTTCATCCATGGTTTGTGATCTAATTGTTTTCTCATTCTGTTCTAATTCATCTAAAATTCTAATCATATTTATAGTAGGTACATCTTCTATCGGTTCGATATTATTTATTCCTAATGCATTTTTTATTAATCCTAAATCTTCTTTTATTACTTGTAAATCTTTATTATTATTTTTTACATCTATTTTTAATTCATAAATTTTTTGTTCCATAGGTTTAGAAAATTCAATTAATCGTTTTATCTTTGTTTTATTTGGTTCATTTTTTATTATTTCTTCTAATTCCTTTGGGAGTTCTGTTATTACCTCGTTTATATCTAGATGTGCTAATTTTTCTTTTATATTTTTATCTACATAACAGACAAACTGTTTTAGTAGAAACATGTTTACCCAATTTAATTGATTAAAAGAATTATCTCCTTCTCCTCCTAATATAAAAGGTGTAAATAAGCAATCTAATTCCTCAGTAGTATTATATTCTATGAAAGAATTATATGGTAATTCTTTTTCGCTAATTCCATACATTCTAGGTTCAATCTTTGTTAATTTATTCATTAAGTTCGTCCTTTAAATATCTTATTAGTTCTTTTAGTTTCTCGATAATTTCTAGGTTTAGGTTCTCGGGTCGCTTAAGAACTTTCAAAGTTCGTTTTATACTCCTTATATCTTTTTTAATATCTTTAGCAGTTCTAGGCATAAAATATGCGAAGCAACAAAACAAACAATAAATAACGTAGAGTGATAAGTAGTAACTAAAGGGATAGAGGTTTCATCTTAATCAATTTCGAGGCTCTGATACCATTCTTTACATTTTATATATATATATATATATATATATATATATATATATATATATATATATATATATATATATATATTCTTACTATCATTTGCAGCTAATTCAAAGGAGCATAACTCGAAGTTTCAACTATAAAACTCAATCAGAGAAATTAAGAAGTGATTAATAAAAGAGAAAAAAATTAAATAATGTTTGAATAAAATTATTTTAAATTACTGGATTGTATATATTTAAATGATAAGAAAAAATTAAAAAATTAAAAAAAATTATTTAAATAATTTTTATATCAAATACAAAAAATTTAAATGTTTTATTTAAAAAAAATTCAGGATTTCCCTATTCATAATTAACTTTTAAAAACTTATTATATAACTTTTTATAATTAATTTTTCTTAATAATTTAATTTCAAAACTTTAAAATTCTAAAATTTTCATCCAATGATAGAATAAGGAAATTAAAGAAAAGGCTTACATTGTTTCAAGCTTAGTAAGGTTCCCAAGATCCTCATGAAGATTTCCCGAAAATTGATTGAACATGAGGTCCCTGTCCATTTTAAATTATTAATTAATTACAATGAATAGATAATATAATTGAAGTGGAAAATTTTCTTAATTTTTTGTGGATAACAATTAACTCACAATTTTTTGAGATTTTTTATATTTGCAAGCTCAGGTGGGATCGAACCGCTTAGTCGATTTCCATAAAAAGAACTGTCATGAGGATGGAAAACAAACTTTAGAATGATATTTCACGAAACAAGTGAAAGATAACACAAAAGTTTAAAGTGCAAAAGGAAAAAAAATTGGTAATTAAATCAAAAGGAAAATTTATGCCACATGGAAAAAGGTACTCAAGTTTCATACATAAACAACATAAAAAAGTTTTACATTAATACTTGTTAATATTACCTCCATTTTTTTAATTTGTTCACTAAGAATGTAACTAATACTTTTATTTATACTAATTTTATTTTTAACATTCAAATATAGCATTATTGTTTATGATAAATGTATAGAACATTTAAAAATTAGATAGAAATATGAGTGCAATTAAAAAGATAAAAATCAATATCATCTTAAACTTGTACCTAAATAGATAAATAATAACAAAAAAAATCAGAAGTGAACCAATGAAAAGAAATAAAGAGAGTATTTTGATAAAAAAAATATTTCTTATCACGTTATTTTCTCATAAATTAAAATAAAAACAATAATATGAAAAATTATTAATAAAAGCATATACACATAAATAATACTCCAAAATAATTAATGATTTTCTATTTTTGTTTAAAATTTATTTTTATCAAATTTAATCATTTTCAAAATAATTACTTCTGAAACTTATTTTAGAAAGTTAAAATTTTTCATCTAAACCATATATTGTAATTTCTTTCATTTTTTAATCTTTCCCCCTTTATCAATGTGAAGTACTTATATTTTTTATTTAAATTAATTATTTATTTTTTATAATTTATTTTTCTTAAACATTTTTCTTTTAGTTTACAAAAACTTTAAAAGTTTATCTAATAAAAATTGACATAGTTTAAATACATATTATTTACTTTCTAAAATAATACTGTACATATAATCAATCATATCTAGGTGATGTTTAGTATATAATAAAAATATTTTTGCAAGTCAAATAGATAAGTTATCTGTGAAAGAAAACAACGGTGGAGAGAGAAAACTCACATGCTAACAAGATTAATCAAGGAGGCCCAACTTTCAGGAATTGTACCACTAAGATAGTTTAAGGCGAGATCACTGCAAACAAATGAAATAAATTATAATTACACATAAAAACAGACAAGTTAATTGGTTGAAGAATTAATACAAGTTCATTGTAATTCATTTGGGATCAAAGAGTAGTGTTACACACATTTCTTGAATGTAAGGCAACTTGATCAGTTCAGGAGGGAGCTTCCCTTGAAGATTTTGAGATTTCAGAATTCTGTACGTTTTTTTACCACAAGAAATCCAACATCGTTAGAAAATTATGGGTCTAACTTAAATTGTTAATACTGTTGATTTTAAGCATCTAAATGCAATAAATATTTTTTTATTAAATAAAAATTTCCCATTTCCAGTTATTTAAAATTATTTCTAAAGGACTAATGTTAATATATATATTTTTTATAAAAAAAATTATTTTCCTTATATTGCTAAAGAATTAAAAATGTATTAAATAATATTATTATTTGAAAAATATTTTCTGAAATTTTATTTAAAAGGCAGTAATCCAATTTGAAAGATACATACATGCTAACAACATGACAGAAGTTGTCATTGGGTACAGAACAATCACAGGTGACATTATTATCTTCTCCTGGCTTGGCATTAGGTGTAATCCAATTCTGGTGTCCACTGCATGGATTTATATTGAAGTCCCAATCCTTTTTTACAAGTGTGATACCTATATCTTTCAGAGCTTGAACTACATATACAAATTTAATAATTATAAAAAAATGAATAATTATAAAATATAATATACTTTGGTTAATTTAGAAGTTATATATACAATATATTTATATCATACCTTCACTTTCTGGCAGAGTAGTGGCTCCAAATGCAAGTGAAGCAAAGAAAAGTAGAAGGATTGAAAGGAGGAGAAATTGAGAGTAAGTGGTCATGTTTGTGCAAGAGAGCTAAGATTGAAGAGCACGTAAAGGAATAAATGATTATTTAGTGGTAGAAAATGGAGAAGAAGAATTCCCCTTAATGAAAACAGAATGAAGAAGGCAGCTAAATTTGGGTTGGTGGGAATGGAAAATAGAGTTAAGAGGAAGGAGATGGGAAGACCTCAAAAGAGAGTAGATAGGAATCGTGGGTCTACAGAAACTACTTTTTTTAAAATGGTTTTTTCATACAATATAATAATATGTATATATTAATTTTTTTATTAAAAATGTATGATTTAAAGTATTAAGTTTTATTAAAAATGTATAATTTTTTAGTCAAATCAATCATTGATCTCAATGATAAATATTTACATATATTAAGTTTTATTATGAAAATTTATTTATTTTAAGAATAATTTAACAAGCTTTACAAACGTTAAAAGATAAAAATGAAGGGTTTTTCATTTTCATTCATATCCCAAAGACCATATAAAAGCCTAGTCAACTTGGCAGCATATAATTGATTTGCTTTTCGTGGGCCCCGCCACCTTGGAGTTCCACATTTACGCATAGTCTTGCTTTGAACAAAATTAATTATGTCCGGATAAGTTATAGACTCCCTTTAATATTTTGTCCAGCAAGATAACTCTTCGTTTTTTCAGCACAAATAAATATATATATAAAATTTTATTAAAAAAAGTTCAAATGAATTGATAAGCATTTTTTTTTCTTGAATCATGAGATTTTCACATCTATTTTAATATTGATTCTCTTTTTGCATTATGGATTTAATTCAATAAAAATTCCTCTTTTAAGAAATGAATGAGTGTTAATAGCTTAAAATTTTAAGGAACTGAAAGTGACCAAATGATTGAGCTGAAAGAAACGAAACATACATGATAACAACATGACAGAAACTGTCATCGGGGATAGAGCAATTGCAGGTGACATTATTATTTACTCCATTAACGGTAAGTGACATAAAAATTTTACAATTAAATTTATAATATAAATTATAGTTAATTAATCTGTATCTAAATACTAATTAGTAAGAGTTATTATTGTGTTCTTACTTCTTATACTCTGTTTTCTATTTTGATTTTTGCTCCATTCACTTGTTACGTTCTGTTCTGTTTTTCATTTTTCTAATTCTTCTTGTATTTGATTTAATTTTCCTACTCTTTTGGTTGTTCTGTTTTTTATTCCTCTGCTTCTGCATCTTCGCTGGATCATCATCTCATGTTCTGCATCTTCCTATTTTTCTTCTCCTCCTTTGACTCTTCTTTATCCTTTTCGCCTCTCTCCCTTTGTCTCTAGCTTTCTTCCTCCCGAGTCCCAATCATATCCACCCGACAGTTCGTTATTTTTTTGGCTCAAAGCCGCCCAAAACGACTCTAATGAATGAAAAGTAAGGTCAAAATAAATTAGGCCACCAGGAGCTTATTAAAATAATAAATATTTTATAAATAATTAAAACTTTTATAAAATATTAAACATGTTATATTATAAATAAAAATTAAAAAATTCTTATTTAATAATTTCTAATACAACGTTTTTTTTAAAAATAAAAATTTGAATGATCAAATAAGATAAGATAATTTATCATATTGATTGTAGAAATATTAAAAATAAAATACAATGTCATAAGTTATCTTATTTTATTTTTTATCTTAATTTTTAAATAAATTTTATTTATATAACAGTTTATAAATAAATATTAATATAGTAAATTTTATATTATTAATATATTTAAATACATTTAAATAATTTTATAAAAATTTAATAATTTATAATTAAATTATTAAAAAAATATAATGCCAAAATATTTTTATTAAATTTAATTTGTAAACTATAATTTACTCAAATTTAAATAATGGTTTGGAGAGGCAAGCACGGAAACAGCATAGTTAGATGTGTCGGTGGTATGGGGGAAGGAGAAGTAGGGATACATGTGGACCTGTTGAAAATTAGTCGTCATTTTCTTGTTTTGGTGAAAATTTGTCTTCATCTTTTATTTATGACATAGACGTTCCACCAACCTAATACAACGCATCAATGCAAATAATTGCCCGTCCCATTAATAAATTCTTGGTTCGTTTGTTTTATTTGTTAAAAAATTATTTTATTTATCTATTTAGTTTAATTTTTAAGAAAGTATTAACTTTTTATATATATTTTATATTTATATAGTTGTTATTAATAGTAAAAAATAAAAAATAAATTTTAAAATAAATAAAAAATTTTAAAATTAATAATATTTATATTTTATTAATAAAAATATTTTTTCAAGTTAAAGGTGTTATTTGAATAAAAATATGTTAAATATTTAAAAATAGAGATAAAAATATAATATAATAAAAAATAAAATATATTATTAACATGTAATAATTAAAATTATTTTTAAATGACTTTGTTATACATCACTTTTAATTGTAGCATAAATAAATTTTTTATTGTAAAAAAGTTAAAGGATAATAAACTTTTATTGAATTAAAATTATTACATTACAACACTAAAAATTATAATAAACTTTTATATATCAATTGAGTTGTAACTATTTATTTAACAAATTTAGATTTTAATTATTAATATTATTTAATATTTTTTCTAAATTAAAAAGTGTATGTTGATTTCATTTATTTTATTAGATGATAAAGGAAAATTGAAAATAATAAAATATTAATAAAAATATTTTTAATTTAATTTAATTTAAAGAAAAAATTATGATAATTAATTTTTATGTATTTTGTTTGCTTATAAAAAATAAGATTAGTGGCTAGATAAATGGCTAGTTCATTATCATAATAAATAATTATTGGTGATGAAATGAAAATTTAAAAATTTTGAAATATATAATGGAATTATTGAAATTTACAAATAATCATTGTTAAAACTCTATATTCTGTTTCAAAAAAGGATATAACAAAAGTATTTTGTTTCTTTGTTTTTCACGAAATTAAAGTTAAACTAAGGAATGTGCAATATCATGTAACAGATTTATGATAATCACTATATTCTATCTAGTTTGAATCTACAAAATCAACAAGAGTGAGCACATTAGAGAAAGGAAAAAATAGTCCCTTTTTAGGAGAATTCTTTAAGTAATGTAGAACGCACAAGGCTACTTGATGATGGAAAATTATTGGAGCTAAAACAAATTGATTTAGCTGCTGAATTGAAAATTGTATATCAAGCTTAATAGAAGTAAGATATAATAATCTTCCTTGACCACTTGGATTAGAAAGATGAATGTCAAAATTATTTTCTAATTTGCATGAGGTATCCATTGGTGTAGATTTTGACTTACAACCCAACATTCCAACATTAAGACAAAAGTTCAATGACATACTTTCTTTGACATACACCAATGCCTTTGTTTGAACTAGCTATTTAAAGATCAAGAAAATATTTAACATCACCTAGGTTCTTATCTTAAAGTTTGCATCCAAGAATTATTTTATATGATTAACTTCTTTCAAGTCATAACCTAAAAGGATGCTATTATCAACATAAATCAATATTGCAATAAATGAACTACTTGTTTTCTTAATAAAAAAAATGATTTGATGTAAATTGTTTGTAACCATAACTTAATAAGGCAGACGACAACTTAGAATACCATTTTCTACTGACTTGCTTAAGTCTATATAAGGATTTTTTTAATTTGCAAACTTGGTTAGAATTACTTGTCCGAAATCCTGAGGATAAAGACATGTAAACTTATTCATGGAGATGTCCATGGAAAAAAGAATTATTCACATATAATTGCTTCAAATGCCAATTTAAAGTTGCTGTAATATCCAATAATATTCTTACCTTGTGTTTGGATGGAGTATTTTAAGGAGGAAAAGTAATTTTTGAAAGAATTTAAAATTTTAGCAATTGAAATATCTTGTTTGGATATTGTTTTGTAAAGAATTTCAAATTGTAGGCATTTTTAGAGAGTATCTTAACCAACTAAAATGAGAGAATTTCAAATTCTTCCAAAATAGATAGAATTTGAAATTCTTTTATCTCATTATTTTATATTTGTATTACTTCATCTTTTATTATTATTATTTTTGTTCTCTCACATCTTTATCCCTCATCTCTCATATCTAGATATAATATTTTTAATATCAATTGATATAATTATATGTTTCTATCATTTTAATTATGTACATTTGTTGAGTTATTATTCTAATTAAATATATTGTATAATAAAAATATTTATATAATTCTTTTTGTGAAAAAAAAGTAAGAGAAAAATTAAGATAAACCTATAAATATTTAAATGTAAAATTTTGTATATAGTGAAAATTAAATTATGTAATCTAAATAAAAATTCAAAAATTTAAATTTCAATGAATTTAAATTCTATCATCCAAATAAAAAATTTTAAATATAATAAATTGAAATTCTCTTATCCAAACAAGATATTTTTAAAATGAAAGTATTTAAATTGAAAGCATTTATATTTTTAAGTATTTCAAATTTCTTGAAATGTTGAAATACTTCATCCAAACACAAGGTTATAGTTGTCATTTTTGCAACTCAAGTGAAAATGTCTAGATAATCTACCCTTTATTTTTGTGTATAATCTTTAGCAACCAATCTCGTTTTGTATTGTTATATAGACCCATCAAACTGATACTTAATTTTATAAACCATTTACAATTAATGAAAAAAATTTCATTAGAAAAATTAGTTAGAATCATGTATGATTTGGCTGTAAGGGCTGCTAACTCAATTCACAGCATCTTTCCGGCACTTAAACTTTAGTGCTTGTGTATAAGTCTTAAGCTTAACATGAGATGAAATAGAAAAAACAAAATGTTTATGAAATGATGATAATCTTGCATAATTAATCAAGTTAGAAAGAGAATAAGAAGTATGTGCTGCTGGAAGAATCTTGAAGATCAAATGAGATAACTAGGCTACAATGATAATATTAAAGATAAGGTTTGAACTTTATCCTAGTTAACCTTCTAGATGAGTAATAGACACATCAAGCAACATACGAACAATTGATTGAGGACTTAATAAATTTTGTTGACTAGAATGTAAGTTTGTCAAATCATTGATTGGTGATAAATTAAGTAAGATTGATGAATTTTAAGATAAAGAAAAAGACTAAAATTATGTTCAACAGGTGCTTTATGATATGAAAAAATTGTTTCATAGAAAATAAGATCTCTCAAAATAAAAAATTCTTTAATTTTTAAATAAAAAAAACCTTTAATATCAAAACTAAAGTTTTAAAAAGTCATTTTTCTAACTTCATAATTAAATTAGCGCCTATAAATAGATAATGTATTAGTAAAGTAAAAATATTAAAAAAATTTAAATATAAAAATTTAGAATTTTTACATGTAAAACTTCAAGTAGAATTGATTACGAAGTATGATAAAAAAAATCTATTTATAATATGCATAATTTAAGCAACAACAAAAATATAAAATTTTAGTTAAATTTACTTAAAATAATAAAAATTATATAATATTTAAAATATGTTGATATTTTTTTTTATAACAAAATTCTGTTGTAAAGTTTCAATCTAACTCTTTTAATATATTATATCTTTAAAATTGTAAAAATCATGCCTTGTAAATTTAACATGATTATCCGTCTAAGAACTTCGATTTTAGCATAAAATTAGGTCTCGGCAAAATTATAAAATGTCTATAATATTTGAGATGTTTCGTATATAAATTTCATAAAATAAATTCAAGCATACCTACTGAAATTATGTACTAAAATGAGAAAGTAATTATGACCACGTGAAGATGCGACGTTGAATGATCCCACATGTCAGCATGAACAATTTCAAAACAATTAGTTCTCAGAAAAGTGGCAACGTATAATTGATTTGGTTTTCAGATTTGGTTTTCATGGGCCACCTTGGAGTTCCATATTTATGCATAGTCTGGACAAAATTAATTATGTCCAGATAAGTTATAGACATATAGTGACTATTAGATAAGTTATAGACATATAGTGACTATTAGATAAGTTATAAGCATATAGTGACTACCAATCTTGTCAATTCACTCTCTCACGTCACCTTTGAGTTTCTCTGTATTCACATTTCACTCACCCACTCATCTCTCTTTTTATTCACCCCAACGTCAAAGCATCTTTTTATATTAACATGATTGAATCTAATATCTTTTTTAAAATTGAAAGAATTTTTTGTATCTTCAACTTAAACTTTAATTTTTTATTATATTTAAAAAATTATTCATATAATAATTTTAACATATTACACAGTAAGATAAAAATAAATATAAAAATTCCAAATATATTACAATTAATTTTTTAAAATATTTATAAGATAAAAATATAAATAATAAACCTAAATTATAATTCAAGTGTTAAAAAATAATAAAAATTAGTTTAAAATAATGTAACATAAATTCAATAAAAAATAACCACTTAAGTTATTAGATAAAAAATAAGTTTTATTAAAAAATTCAATCGATAAAAAAAGTAAAGGTGAAATCATTTTTTGAAAATTAATAAATATTAGTTTATGTGATTAATTTTATTTTACAATTTTTCATTATAATGAAATTAGGATAATTATTTTTTATATTTTCAATTAGTAATTTTATTATATTATTTTTAAACTGTTTTAAATTTTTTTATTTAAATATTTACACTTTTAAATTTATGTTTAATTATAATATGTTTTAAAAAAAATTATAATGTATAATACATAAAAAATTAAATCATATGGTGATAGTAACGTGAAAAATATTCTTGTAAAATCCTGATGAGGGATAGATTCTGTGATTATCTAAAAGATATAGATAGTTTCTGTAATAATAAAAATAATAATTAATTTTTATATTAAAATCTAATATCGTAATTAAACTATGTAAAAATAAAAGACAAAAATATTGTGTATAATTTTATTTAAATATATAAGTAGTTACTGTAATTTTCCCAGTATGTTTAACATAAGCTTTCATGTTTTAAAAATATATTTTTTTGAATAAAATTAACTTTTAAAGAATTTTAAATTTTTTCGTTAAGGTATGGAGAATATATTTGTATCAAATTCTAAAATAAATGGAATCGAAAATAATTAAGAAAAATATGAATGAACAACAATCAAATCTTTTATATTCACATTTATAACCCAAAAATGATTTCTTTATTTTGTATTATTATTTTACAGAATTTTTTTCATTATTTTAGACAAAGTTGAATGCGCACGCAGATGTATAACTTCTCTTCATTGCAAAGACAGTGACAGTTTTGGCAAAAGTTACTTTACATATCGTGGCCTATTGGTTGCTCAGTTTTACATTTTCTTTTCATCTTCTATCCATGTATACAAAATGTAAAAGGTTTAATATTATAATAATTAAATGATATTTTAATTTTTAATTTTACTTATTTTCTTCTATTAGCCTTTTTTTACTTTTAATATTTATTGACTTTTCGTATTTGACAAGTTCTAAAATTTTCAAATCAATAATAATTAAAAGTGGATCAATTTTTAAAATATTAGAAATATGCTTAAGTTGTTACCTATATATCATCGTTAAAATTAGATAAATAAAATGTAAACTAATATGATACCCATTAATTTTCAATTATTTATAAATTATAGTATCTTTTAATCTTTTCTTTGCATAATTGAAAACAAAGAACATTTACATAATATTTAATTAATTTAATCCCTACATTTTTATTCCGTTTATACTAATATATTAGCAGAAAGTATATCAAAATTTTTCTATATATATATAACATAACAAGTTAAAAATTACATAAAACGAGATAAATTTTTATTTGTATAATGGTTGAATTATTTTACTAAGTGAAATAATAATTTTTTTTTGAAATAACTAAAAATTTGTGAAGTTTGAGTCCTAAAGCTTTACTAAAACTAAACCAAACACTTGCCAAACCATAATTGTTGATAGACAAAATATAATTGGTATCATAACTTTTGATTAAGAACAAAATTCAGATCCAATATTATAGATATTTTTAATATTATTTTAAATTAAAATTAAAATTTTATTTCAATTTTAAATAAAATAATATTAAAAATACTTATGATAGTACATTTAAGTTTTATTCCTTCATTATTTTGCTTCTATTAATTACATCTACCCTTCCTTCTGATTTCTTCTATTAATTACGTCTACCAATACTTATGATAGTACATTTAAATTATGTCCACTAAAGTCACATCTTCTAATGAGTCTTTATATATTCTTATACCTTTGTTCAGGATGAAATTAAGCAAGCTGTGTTCCAAATTTGGCCTCTGGTAGTGGTTGGAGCTGATATATGTCAGGATTTTGGTGATGGAATTTCTAAATTTTCAACCCCTATTCATGATATTAATTATATTCATGTAGTACTCATACTAGCGGTAGAAAATGTTGGAGACATTATAATATAACTTAGATAAATTTGTGCAATGTCACTATAAAATTATTGCCAAAGTTCTACCAAATAAACTCAAGGTAATAATTCCTTCCATCATCTCTATTGATCAGAGTGCTTTTGCTCCAAATTGCCAAATCATTGATAATGTGTTGCATAGGTACAAGCCTAGCATGCTCTAAAAATTAATTTTCTTAAATTACAAATTACACAGATGAATGCAATTCATACAGACTCTCTTATTTTCTTTTTCTTTAAATAGGAAGCATCAAGGTGACCCTGATTGAGGTTTACAGCTGATGAAGATGAAGCAGTCCATGGCACATCAATTGTTAAGATCAAACTTCGTGCCTCACTTGTTTTATTTTCTTCCATTTGACTGTAATATTGTCTCATTAGTTCCAACTTCATCTCATCCATTACCTCACTTGGATGTGAAACAATTTCTGAGACCATTGTTTTGCCCTCAAGCATGCTTAGCACAGAAGACATGGATGGCCTAAGGTTTGAAGTGACATTGGTGCATAAGAGAGCTACTTTAACCATTGTCATTACCTCCTCTTCATTAAAATCTGAACCCAACCTTGGATCAACTAGCTCTAGTAGGTTACCTTTCTCTTTCAACAAACGTGCCTGTTGAAATAAAAATACAAAAAAACAAAAATCAGTTTGATTTGAGAGTTTTTCATAGCTAAAACATACAACTTATAGCTGAGTTATAAGTATTTAACATTGTTCATGTGTCTAAAGATTCTTCAGCATAGGACTTCAGCCATTTATTTAGGGAGGCCACTAGAATTTCAAAAAAGAAAAAAAAACCATTGATGTCACTCATAGATGCCTTCAAGTTGGTAAATTTTTTAAAAAAAAAGGTCACAGCAAAAGTGAAATGCTTACAGTACTTTTCTTCTAGAGTGGCACAAGATGAAAATGGAATGATAGTTTAACATACCACAAAGAAGTATAAGCATATTGTATGATGAATATTTCAAATGGAGAACAATGAGAATAAAAGTTACCCAATCAAGAAGATAGAATGCTTCTCCATTTTCCCAGTGAACAGAGTTTTTCCTCCCACTTACAATTTCCAAGGCAACAATTCCAAAGCTATAGACATCTGCTTTGTCAGTTAGATAACCATGCAATGCATATTCAGGAGCCATATATCCACTGCACAATTTAAATACATTATTGCAGCAATTTCAGATAAGATAATGCTCCAACTTCTATATCTAAAGCCTTCTTGAATTGGATTTGATAAGGCTTGTAAGTGTACATCCTGCTTTGAAAAATATTTAGATAAAAATAGTACAATATATGAACTCACTAAGTCCCAGCAATTCTAGTGCTTATATGAGTATTGTCCCCCTCATCAAGCCTGGCTAAACCAAAATCAGATATTTTTGGGTTCAAGTTTTCATCAAGCAATACATTAGAGGTCTTTAAGTCCCTGTGAACAACTTTTAGTCTTGATTCTTCATGCAAGAAAGTTAAACCTCTGGCAATACCAACACAAATCTTCTGTCTTGTTGGCCAATTCAATTTTAAATGCCTACCTTCTGAGCCTTTGATGAGTGTGACAGATATTATACAACAATTCATTTAGCCATATATACTTTTAAGATTAAAAAGCAACATAAAAAACAACTGAAAATGAGCATATAAAGCAATGATTTACCGAATAATGCATGTGCAAGGCTATTGTTTTCCATATACTCATATACTAGAAACAATTGATCTCCCTCTACACAACAACCATAAAGTTTAATAAGAAAAGGATGTTGCATAGGAGAAATCATGCCAATCTCGTTTACAAACTCGCGATTTCCTTGCTTTGATTTAGATGAAAGTTGTTTGACTGCTATTTTTGTACCATTTGATAGAGTTCCCTGCGTCATGACATACATTTGTGTAGAATTTTCAGAACACAAATTTTAGTCATAGCATCTATAAGTACTACAGATCAAACAAAAATCAATAGATATTATATTTGCGATACCTTATAAACAGAACCAAAGCCTCCTTGTCCAATCTTATTCGAAATATCAAAGTTATTTGTTGCTTCTTTGATTTGATGTAAAGTAAATAAACTAGTTTGCAGATCTAAATCCCTTAGCTCTGAATACAGAAGCAAACCAAAATGAGAAATATATTTCCCTAAGAAAATTGAGTTATTCTTTTAAAAGAAGAGGAATAAATTCACTATCATTGCTTAGAAAAAGGTAAAACATTTAGGTACCAATGCCTTAATTAGTTTGGCCATCCATTATCTGTTACTTTTGTTATATGCAGTTAGCAGAAAAGATAACTAAAATCAATGGTCAAATATCATAAGAAGAAGCCAATTTTGTGCTTGATAATTCTCAAATGTATATAAAAAAATAGTTACATTATAGTTACCTAGTAAACGTTTCTTTCCCAAGCAACCTCCCCACCAAAGTATGCCAATAACAATCAAGATGATAACAATCAATGCTGCAACTACAATTGCAACAATAGCTCCTGCAGATATACCACCTATAGAGTCTGTTTGATCATTTCACAAGAGCCATATGAATCAGATAATACCATAAAGGTGGGAATAGAAGAAATATAACTTAGAAGACAACCCACCATGCTTGACAGAAATAGCAGATATAAGAGGACCATTTATTGATTTATATGGGATGTATGTTGTCCCTCTGCCAGCCCAATAGAAACGGATTTCTAAGTCATTACTACTCACATGAGCAGGAAACTCTTTTATGAGTTCCTTGCCAACTCCTTGTGCTTCATTTGCAATATTGAAATCCTTCAGTACTCGCTCTCCCTGTAATATTTCACATACAAACCTATATGGCTTTTGTTCTATGTTGCATTAATACGACACAGGACAAGAATGCATATACAACATAGACACAAAGATATGACAAATTTTAAAAATTACAGAACAAACACGACTATAATACAATACATAAAATTAGTAAAAAGTTAATATAAGAATACAAATCTTAAAGCAGAAGAGAATTTAAATTTTAGCATATATCATTTTAGACATGATGAAATGATACCATTTATCTTGTTATTATAGTTTTCTCATCTGTATTGGTATAAAAGTTAAAAAAAAAACAAAAGAAAATTAAAAAATATAAGTAGAAACATCCATAATGTGTTGCGCATAAATACGTGTCCAACACGAACAAGGCTACTATTTTGAAGTATCTGTGCTTCCTAGGATTTTTTATTTACATATTTAAATAAGCTGTTTGAATTCTGTTTGAAACATTGTTGCAACCAATTCTACTGATGAAGTCAATGAACAGATTACAGCAAATTCTATACATCTAATTTGATGTTCTATATACTAATATATTGCAAACATGGATTTATATATAAAAGAAAGTTTGCAAAAAGGATCTAACCATTGATTGATGATGATCCTGATGCAAACCAGTGACTAGTTGGTTAAAACCTAAACTCTAAATAGCCTGTCTTTTATAGAATACTTAGCTGAGATAGTTATAAAAATAACGAAACGTTTTTACCTGGATGTATACATCAAATAGACGCCTCCCTAAGCTACTATATGTGTTATCATTAGTGAACATTATCTCAGCAAAGTGGAGCTTTACTGTGTAGTCTCCATTTTCCAAGCAAAATCCATAATAAGTCAAAGACATGGGAGAAATACGTGCATTCTTGTATAATTCCATATCAGGCATATAAAGTCTAGTTTCATTTTCTGTGGTATAGGGGAGAGGTTTTGTTCTGGTATTATTATCCATGAAGTGACCAGTGTTGCTAAGTGCCCAATTGTTTGTACTTTGTCTATACACTGATGCTCCAGCTGGATCTATATCTTCATCATATGTTATACCTCCAATGATAGCCTGTTTCCCACCACAATTTATATGTAGAGATTTAACATCTGGAAGAAGAAACAAAAGGTCAAAGTTCAAAACCATTAGAAAAGTCAAGCACAAAAAAGAAATAGAAATTCACTCAAATTATATTGTTCCATTCTCTTACCAGTTTTCTCTCTTTTTTTTTTCTTTTTCAGCACCAAGGCTCCCTTTTAATTTCTTCTATGTATGAAGAAGGTAGGGAATCAAATTGAATTTAGGAGTCCAGGCAACAAAAAACAGTTTATTTTGTTGTACATTTTGGCAAAAGAATTACAATCTTAGCCTGGCAATATGAGTTAACATATTTGGTTGCTTACTTTTAGAACAGATTCTAGTGTTGCTCTCACAAGAAACTGGTCCTCTGAGGGAGCAAGGAGAAAATAGAAATCAAAATATATACAACATAAATTGCATGAGAGAAAGGAAAATGGATATGTAAATATAAAGGTTAGCTCATGAAATATAAAACTTACAGGTTATTCCTTGAAAAGCTTGCAAACAAGTTCCTATGGCATAGAAAGAGAAAGTTAACAGAGATAGCTTCATGCAATTACCAAAAAAAAAAGCACATGATTAAGTATTCATACACATTTTGCTTGTGACATATCTCTGGCCCTGGGTTTTCAACACTGAAGTTGTTATATGAAAGATCTCTGAGTAATATGCATAAGACAATTCACAAACTTAGATGAAACAATTTCATGGAAACTCAGGAAAATAAAAAAGGTGGTCTCAGGGCTAAATTACTCACTGTATCATATTTTATTATCCTTATTTATTGTCATGATTAGTTGATCATCTAAAATATTATTGTAATTAACATATATGATAATCTACATCTTCACTGCAGCAAAATCTATAGATGTATACATGATTCTTCATTTACCGTCATTAAGCTATGATAAGTTTGACATAAATCTATTCATGAATCAATAACGTGATTATAGACTAAATGCTTGATATATAAGATAGAAATATGAAAAAGGAAAATTAGAAGTCCCAAATTAAAAATTAACTGTTTTCACTTGGTAAGTTGGAAACAATCCAATAGTTCTACAACCACAGATATCTGAATATCTCAAGGAAGCACATAAGTAATGTTTAAATAAAACTCACAAGTTTTTATTGGCCTCTGTCCACTCGGGCACTGGTCCCGTGAAGAAGTTTCCTGTCAAATATCTAAAGTAAAACAATAAATGAACCAAGGCATGGAGTACATCAGTTATTGTTGAACCCATCAAAATGATAAATAAGCTAGTCATCTATAACAAATCCTAGCTCTGCTTTCTTCTTGTTTCTTAAAAAGAATTCAATTCATTTGAATTGTTCCTGTGATCATTCTATTAATATAATAAGTCAAATATTTAGTATAACAGATATTTTGATTTAATTAGAGATGCTAGCCGATAAAGGTTTATGACATTAACTGATAGCAGAAACCATCTAGAACCTAAAACATAATTTTATTGTCTGGATAGAGAAGCCATCCAGATAGAGGAAAACTATAGATCTAGGAAAATTCATATTAATAGGTCAGATTTCAAAAAGAAGTTCCAATCTTTGATATGCAAGTGCATTTCATATGGAACAAAACATGTAAGGTTTTATTTATGCACACAATGTTTTTCTGTGCACATAATCTTTTTCTGTCACTTTTCTATTATTTCAATTCTTGCATAGGAATTAATCCAATTCCTATTCATTAAGCGACTATTCCATAGATCCTACATAGAAACTAATTTTTATATAAGATTTTTTATGTAAAAAGGAAAAACAAGTAAAAAAAATTATGTTCTTGAATCATTTTTCAACATGGATTTTGAATCTTTAAAATGAATGATGTCCTTTAGAAAGTGGAGTGGCTAAACAAAAAACCAAGGAAGTGGATTGTCATTTATCCATTATTTGTTATCTAGGTTCTTGTATTCACTGTTAATATTTTCTTCAACAATTATCAGTTCTGCAGCTTATTCTCCCAAACTTTAAAGGATCCTGATCTTTTCAAATACAATAAGATAAAACCTTGCTAGATACAGTGTTATATGTGTATACTTCAAAAAGTGTGAATCCTGGGTTCATAAAATTGCCCCATTTCTTCGTGCACTAGTTATAAACTTGCTTTCATCTACTTAAGCTACATTAGGCAGATGTGAATTTTACATGTGTCAACTCAGTTTCCACTTCAAGGATTCAATTGAACGTAAAATGCTAATACCAAAGACCACTTGAATTTATGTAAAGAAACCAATAAAGATATTATAATGTAGAAGAATGGAGTATATATCATATTTGAAGCATAATAATTATTTGGTTATATATAAATAGAAAATGGCTTCTACAAAGTAATTAGCAAAGTTATGCATATTACCAAATGCTAGTCAGCAATTCCTGTTTTGGAGTAAATTCATATGGAAAGTGTAAAAAAATTCTTACATGTTGGTTGCTGTTGTTAAAGTTTGAAGATTTCCTGGAACTTGTCCATGTAATTTGTTATAGCTGAGGTCTCTGAAAGATAAATTTTGTCCAGGGTTAGTTAAAAAGTGCTAAAGAAAAAAAAACATTAAAAGAGATGAGTAAACTCGTGTTGTATCTATCAATGAAGCACTTAATTTATTGTAGATGTGATGTGATGATCACAAAAAGCCTACTCATGTTATATGCATCAAAGATATGAATATGACATGGATTGAAACAACAGGATCTCACCCACCTAATTGAATCAACTTGTTTTATGATTGGTTGGTTTAGACTTTACTAATTTCAGGTACTTCTAATGATCTTAAATAAGACAAAACCAATGCAAGAAAATTCTCTAATTTCAGCACTTACAAGGTTTGCAAACTAATCAGGTTTGCAAGATATTGAGGAAATGTGTCATTAATATTGCAACTCCTTAATATCCTGTTAACAATCAAATAAGTGAATTCTACAATACAAAAAATATTAATATCTCATCATTTAAATTTTCTACTCCTCAAATTAGTACCTAATCTGAGGCACCAACTGCTAAGTGAAAAACTATAATAAAAACATCTACAACTAAAGCAATTCACTCACAATACTTTTAGTTCTTTCATATTATCAACTTGTGGAAAGGTTGAATCAGCTCCATTCAAGTCACTAATCCTCCTGCATTTCATATTTTAACAGAAGAATACACTTACAAAGCAATTTAATGTTAAAGCGTTGATTATAGTATAAAAGCTCATACTTACAATTCGGTTAAGTTTAGAAGTGAAAATATTCCAGAAGGAATTGGTCCGCTTAAACCACTCCCTTGAATATATCTTCAAAATAAGAATACATTTCAATCATATTTAAGAATCAACAATGAAAAAAAAGAAAGAAAAAATCAAACTTTTCACTGATCCAAAAAAAGAAAGAAGGAAAGAAAATGATTCATACAATTCTTCAAGACTTTTCCAACTTTGAATAAAATCAGGTATGTTGCCAGAGAACTGGTTGTCATTAATTCGGCTGCCTCATGTAAGCATAATCATGCAAAGTTACTATTAATTCAGAGCCAAAAGTAATTACAAAATCCAAAGTAATTGCAGAAATTAAAATAAGAACCATACAATTCCTTCATTGTAGTAAGCCTAGCAAAAGTTGCAGGCAATTCTCCAGTGAAGTTGTTGGAGCTTAGATGCCTATAGCAACAAGAAATTATCAGCACCGATATTATGTTCCATGAATTCAACAACCTTTATAGTACAAAAATTAATTGAAAGTCTTTTTTTCTTTCAACAAATGCTAAAGAACACTGGTTAAGAGTTCTTATTTACAAGTGTTATTAATGCACTGGTCAATAAAATTTATTTATTTATTAATTTCTTAATTAGTATCCTTGGCATTGGTTAACAAGACTTTTTTCACTTTTATATCAAACAACAATAAATAAAACATAGGAAACAAAATCCACTCACTATCCTGCAAGAACAAAATCGGAATGAAATGAAACAATAGTGTGTCTTGATAAAAATTTAGGGCTCACATTTGTCTAATCTGGACAAGATTCCCAAGCTCTGGAGGAAGATTTCCAGAAAATTGATTGAACTGGAGGATCCTATACATTTGAAATTGAAATTGAGTTACATTAAATATATTCACAATATTGAAATGACATACACAGATTCTTTATCAATGAGGAAAACCAGAAACTCACAAACGTGTGAGATTGGTGAGGTTTGCCAGCTCTTTTGGGATTGGACCAGTTAATCGATTTCCAAGTAGAGAACTATAGAAAAACATGAAATAGATTCTTATTACATGCATCAAGGAAAGATAAAATTATATAAATTCATATACTCTCACACACACATTGCACAACATAACACAGTACATAGAACAATACATTCGTGTAACAATATCATGTCCAACATAATAATGAAGAAAACTCATGAGAGTAAGAATGTATTTGCAGACATCGGAAAGACAGTTAAAAGATGAAAATTTAATTATAAATTAAAACGGATAATATTTCATTATAAAATATTTTATAATAATATAAAAAACAAATATATTAAAATTACTAATATTATTTTAAAAGTATGAGATGATATTAAATATATAAGAATAAACAGAAAAATAAGTTATCAGATTAAAAATATATATTAAAGATAAAAATAAAAATATTTTAATTAAAAATTAAAAACTTAAAATCTATTTGGAATAATTTTTTTTTAAAAATTAATAACTAATTTAAAAATATTAATAGTTATTAAAAATATTATTTTATCAAATAAAACTGAAATATTTTAACAAATTTTTTAATTAATAATTTTAACTTTCAAAAAGTTAAAACATATTATAAAAACTTGCTAAAGTAGAAAAGTGAAGATAAAAAACATACATTTCTAGAAGATTCGAGGAGCCCCATTCTCTAGGAATTGTACCCATAACGAAGTTACGGCTGAGGTCACTGTACCAAATTGAGAAAAAAAATAAATAAGTAAATAAATGAATGATAAATTAATAGTGAAAAACATTCACATACACACAAGTTCAGTGTAAAGAGTATTAAATACATCTCTTGGAGGTAAGGTAATCTTGTCAACTGTGGTGGGAGACTGCCTTGAAGATTTTGTAATTTCCAAACTCTGTCACAGAAAATTCAAAATTAATTAGAAAACATTATCAAGATAAGCATTTAGATTTAATAATGAACTTTATGTTTATGCTCTAGTCTCCTCTAATTATGCAATGATAACAAAAATGTCAGTAATTTAAATTTTGAACAATCATAAAAAAAAGTTACCAAAAGTTCTTAGTTCAAACCTCCATGCTATTATTGTAGTATAGAAAATGAGATACCAATGTAAATGTGATACAATAATAATTGGATTTGTTTAATTTGTAAAATAATTTTTTATTCTTATTTTTAGTTTGGTTTATATTAGTTTGTGCTTTTAAAGATATGTTAAGAATAAAAATAATACTTACTGTTTATATTTTAAAAAATTATTTAATTACTAGTCATCTTTACTTCTTAGTTCTCACTTTTTAAAGAGATATGTTTTCAAGTTTTTATTTTATTTAAAAAATAAATTTTCATATTTTAATTTTAGTTGAGCTTGGCTCTCCACTTTTTGGATCGTGATAAAGAATGTCCATCTACACCAAGATATAATTGCCATTTGATGTTTGTAGAACACAAAACCTATTATGAATGTTGAACAACCGCTTTAAATCGTTTCAAATTACTAAATTAATCTAAAATTTGAAAATTAAATAATTCATTAATTGAAAAAATTAAAATTTTAAAAATATATTTTTTATACGGTTGATTTGGATTTCAAATCCTATGTTTAAAAAAATTAAACTAAATTAAATCGTAAGTATACTAAATTTATATTTTTATCCTTATATAAACACTAATCAAAAATATATTTTATTAAAAATATTTAAATTTTTAAAAATAAAATTTTATTTTATATTTTAATTTATAATAATCTTTAATATTTAAAATAATTTTATTTATTTATTATATATTAATTTGAATATTTATTAATCCAAATAAAACTATGTACCAAATAAAACTGCAAAAAATGTTACCACTAAATAAATCTGAAAATCAAACCCACCTATATTCTTCAAAATGACGTGGGATTTGGATTTAGTTTGTCAAAATATTTTTTATTTTTAATTATAAAAATATTATTTTATTTTTACATTTTGTATATAAATAATAAAAATTAAAATATTGTTATTATTTTTTGTACAAAAGTTAAAAAAATAAAAATTAAATATATGATTATTAAAATAATATAAACTAATTTTTATTTATTATTAAATTTTAATATTTAGTTTTTAAAAATTATTATAAAAATAAATTAAATCATTATTTTATTATAAATTTATAAAAAAATATAAATAATAATATTAATTTAAAAAATTATATTATATCAAAATAATAAAAATTTAAAATTTTTAAAAATAATAAAACTAAAAAGTTATTTTATTATATTTTGATGGTGATGATAATTATTGTAATAATAATTATGGTGATAATGATACAAATAAAAATGATGTTTATGAGATAATGATAATGATGTGATGGTTATAATATAAAAAATATTATATAATTATAAAAAAAATTATTTTTTATATTATTGATTATTATTATTAAAAATAAGTAATTATATATATATTATTATAATTATAATATTTTTTATTTTTCAGTATTTATTTTATATAAAAATAATATATGTTATAATATTATAATTTTAATATACAAATAATATTATTTATTTTTTAATATTTAAAAATTATATAAATAAAAAATTAAATTTTTTTAAAATAATAAAAAATAAATATTTATTACTTTACATTATAAAATTTTATATAAAAAAATTATATTATATATTATAAATTAAATATAATTTTTATATATTAAAAATATATGTGAATTTATAAAAAATAGATAAATAATTAAATTTTTTAGAATAATAAAAATAAAATTTTAAAAATAAAAATTATTATTATTGTTGTTATTATTATGATAACAATGATGATAATAATAATATTGATAAAAGTAAAAATAATATTTATAAAATAATAATAATGGTATGATGGTTATAAAGTAAAAAATATTATATAAATTTTTTATATATATTATTTATTTATTAATATTTAATATAAATAATTTTATATAATATATTATTTTTATATTATTCAGTATTTTTTTTATATAAAATAATATAATATATTTTAATAGTATAAATTTAATATAATTTAAATATTAATTAATTATTTATTTTATTTTTAATGTATAAAAATTATATCAATAAAAAATTAATGCAAATTAATTTTTTAAAATAATAATAATAAATATATTAGTATTATTTTTATTATTAATGGAATGATAATAAAGAAAGTGATACTCATTTTAATTAATTAATATGATGGTGATAATATTAATAATAATAAAAATAATAATTTAATAACGATAATTATAATAGTAAAATGATATAAAAAATTTAAAAATAAAAATATTTTAAAATTAAAAAAATATAAAAAAAAAGTTATTTTAAGATTTAAGTAAAAAAATTAATCTTACCAAATAATTTATTTTAAAATTAATTTAAAAATTAAAAGTAAAAACTCATTTTTTAGGTAAAATTTCTGATTTAAGTTTTGTAATAAAAATAACTAAACCAAAACATGCGACTTTGGTATATGCAGACGCTACTGAGCAAAACACGGTCTGACTTTTTTCTCAGAACATTTTAGAGACATAATTATTTATTAAGAGTGTGGAATTTTGTCAATGATAAATTATATGTGCTTAGGAATGGATGGAAGCTATAAAAGTGTAAAACCACATATTTTATGCAATAAATTATCTACTTATTTATACATGAAACGAAAGTTACACAAACTTCTATTACAACTCAGTTTTCCCAAAAGAAAATTAAGTAAATAAATTGCTTTCTACAAACTCACAGCAAACACGGAGATGCAATTGCAAACAGGCTCTATGTTTTGAAATTAATCGAAATATTTTTTTTATCAAAGGCATTCCTAAGCGGATAATCGAAAATTAAGAAGCTGCTTAGTTTGTAAAATTATTTTTTGTTTTTATTTTTTTATTTTTATGCATAAAATGATACTTTTTATATTTTTTATTCGTATAAGAAACAGAAAAATATAAAAAAAAATTACAAAATTTTAAAATAAAAATAATATGACATTTTACAAATAAAAATTAAAAACAAAAAACATTTTTACAGACCCCTAAATATCTCTTCAAAATGTAAAAATAATGAAAGTATGTATTGGCTCTCCTAACAATTTTTTTTTCCATATATATAACCTAAGATTTGAATCTCAACTCTGGCTGTGTGGCACATTTATTGGAGTGAACTCTTTTTCTTAAGCAATACTCATAATTTAAAATTTAAAGACACCCAGGAAAAGAGACATACATTTTAGTGACATGGCAGAAGCTATCATTGGGAACTTTGCAATTGCATTTGACCCAATCTACTATCCCATCTTCACGCTCCATCTTATTCCAGCTGCATGGATTTCCATTGAAGTTCCAATCCTTCTTACCAAGTGTTTTAGCTATATCTTTCAGAGCTTGTACTAAAATAAATATACAAATTGAAGTGTCATCAACAATGTGATGAGTAAAACAATATTTTTGTTCAATTTATTTGTATTTAATTATAAGACATACCTTCATTTTGTGGCAGGGTGGTGGCTCCAAAAGCAAGCCATGTGAACCAAATGGAAAGGAGTGAAAGGATGAAAAACTGAGAAGTGGTGATCTTGTTCATGATGATTGGCATTGCAATGGACAAAGTGAAGAATAAGGTGAGGGAGAGATTTAGATATTGAAGGAGATTTTAAGGAGTTAAGAAGGGGGCATGGAAAATTTCTAAGTCTCAGCAATGACCAATAGACTAATAGAGAGACTAAGTCAACCTTACCAGCTAAGGCATTTTGTTATTATTGCAATTTACACAGCTTTTAGCCAATTTGGGCCCGGTCCACCACATTCTCACATTACTTTTAACTTTATAAAATAACATAAATTGGTATTCACTTAATATTTTTAATACTAATAATTAAATTGAATAATATTTATTTTATAAAATTAAAAATTAAAGTAAAAAATTATAAAATTAATGGTTATAATATCATGATTGTACTTTGTATGGAAAGATTTTGTGAAAAAGGTCAAACTTATCTTGATCATTTATACATCTTAAAAAATTAGTTTTTTTCAATTATCAACTCAAAAATATTCTTGACATTTATAAAAAATAAAAAGTTTGTTCAATTTCTTTTAATTATTTGAATCAATTCGGCGTGTGATTTGAACACGAAGATGTTTAAGCGGCTTAGCAATCAAAAGGTGGAAAAAATGGAATAAGATAAATATATGAATCATTACTTGAATGGAAAAATAAAACATGAAATGAAATAAAAATAAAAATCAATGATTCAACCCCTTCAATTTTTCATATTTTCCTACTTAATTTCCACGCCAAATTGGGAGAAGGGGCCAGGATAAAGGATGGAACATGTGTTTTTCTAAATTTAATTATACCATTCTGTTCATTATTTAAATAATATAATAAAATTTTTGTTTCATTCTATCCTAATATATTGAAAGAATGAAATGTAATAATACCTCTATTATTATTTATTTGTTTTAAGAGAAAAGAAATTTTACAAATTAAAGAATTCAATTATTGTGTAGTAATTATAGGATAAATTTTTTAATTTATCCTTTATTTACTATCTTCATTTATATTTATTGATCTTTAAAAAATTACTATAATAAAAAATATATTATAATTAATGAATATATTTTTTACCTATCCTCTATTCATTTAATTATATTATATTTTTTATTTTTTCCATTTATTTCTTTATATAAATAAAAGGATATTAATAAAATAATAATAATTAATATTATCTTAGATTCTCTCTAGATAAATAAATAAGAATAAAAGTAGTATTTAATTGCATCATCTCTCTTTTTATTTATTTCATTTATTCCTTTATATGAGTTAAAAAGGTAGCAGTAAAGTAACAATTAATATTGTCTTGATTCCATTTTTCCTTTATATGAGTTAAAAATGTAGTAGTTAAGTAACAATTAATATTGTCTTGAAGCAAACAAATAAATAACAACAAAAATTATTTTTATTGGACAAATAAAAAATAAAATTTAATTACGCTATTAGGTTTCAATTCATTCCATTTTATTTATTTCAAAAGTCTAACCTTATCTCGGGAAAACCAATGAAATAAATAGGAAAAAAATTATAAAAGACTGAAATATATTTTGGATGAATAATACATTAGGTTAGATCCAAATTATATATCTATAAGAAGAGCTTATAGAAGTAATGTTAACCCATTTGAACTTCCTCAATTGGAGCCTCATATACATATCTAAATAATAAAATAAAACTTATGCACAGTATTAAAGAGAATCAATTTGCATAATTCACACCTTCCACGTTTTAAAATGTGAGAATATTTTATATTTATTAACAGAAATATAATCTTGCTAAAAAAAAATGATTAAAGAGAATCATCTCTTCTTTTGAGTAATGATATTTATACATATTACAAATAAAGATACACATATTTTTATATTATTATTTTAAAAAAAAAATTAACTTAAACATTAGAGTGTTATTAGAGGAACCATTCCTGTTACTCAAATTTTCTAACAAGGTAATGACTTTCTTTACCAGTGTAATATCATGATCTAATATGTTGAATTCTCTTGTTATCATCAAATATAAATAAAAAGAAAATAAAATAAAAAAATTGTATTGTTTGAATAGATAAAAATAGAAGAAAAGAAAAAATGAAAATATTTCTTTTTCTTTATTTAAATAAGATAAAAGATAATAAAATTTTATTCTATTAATAAAAAATTAAATTATACTTAAATTTTTTATCAATATAAAATTAATTACTTTTTCATATAAAAATTATTTAATAATTTAAAATTTTAAAACTAAAAGACATCCTCCCAATTTCACAATTAAGGGGAGAAATTTTTTTCACATGTGCCTACATACAAATTATTTTCTCTTAAAATTTAGTCTAAATAAATAGTGAGAGTAATATTTTCTTTTTATATATTTTTTTCTTTTTATTTTTTAATAAAGCTCTTTATTTTTGTTTTCCGAAAAATCCACGACCAATTAAACATAACAAAAAAAATATTTTAATAACAATTTTAAAAGATAAATATTGATATTTTTAATTTTTATCAAATTTTTTTTCTAATAACTCTATATTCATCAGAAATTATTCATAAAAAATATTTTAGTAACAGTTTAGATAATATAACTGTTACAAATTAATATATTTTATATTAATTTATATAACCATAAGAAAAAATCTATTTCTTTTGCACCGAATGTCTTGTAAAAAAAAAATTAAAGTCGGTCAACATTTTTACGTATTTGTTCTATTTGAATTTAAACAAGGATTTTTTATTTTTTTTTGAAAATTAGCAAGAATGAAAAATAGCAAAACAGCCTTACTCAAACCTTGAAAGCATTTAGCTAATGAATATTTTTTTTATATCAATTAATTTTTCAAAAGAAGAAGTCTCCATCTTAACACTTGAATTAAAGTGTAACGTATAAGTAAGGCCTAATGTTGCTCCGTAGAACGTGGAATTCCTAGTGCAAAATTTATTTAATTTAAAAGAAAAGAAAAATAGTCCAAGTCTTCTGAATTTAGCAAGTCAAGAAAAGTGAAACTAATCAACAAAAATTTTCTTAATTAATTTCAATATTTCAACTAATAATTCTCGAATATACTTAAAATATAATTAATATAAAATTTATATAATGTAAAATCCTAAAATCTCCAAAAAATAAAAATCAAGAGAAAAAGAAGAAAAAGTTGGCATGATGTCTTAGAAGCTCCATATTTAAGTTGTTGCAGTTGTAACAAATTATTTTTGATGTGAGATCAAAGAACTGTTGGTCAAACCAATTAATACCCTTTAAAGAATATTAACAACAAGCTTCTTCTTCTTCGGTCTTCTTCCATTTCCATGTTCTCTAGCCTTGCATGTGGTTGGAGGACCTTTGCATGTGACTTACTCCCTCACTGTATTCAAGCCTTACTAAGGTTAAGGAGCCATTTGAAGGACTGGACCAAAGAGAATTTGCTCTCCACCTCTCAATTTAGCTCATGCCACACTCTCATAGGTAATGGTAGAGGGTTACAAAATAATGTAGATTAGGGAAAGCTAGGGTTTTTCTTTATAGGAGTTCTTAACCCCAATTTGTGGTTTTTTCTCTTTCTTGGTAGAAAGTGGCTTGATGCATGTGATTAATAGTTTTGTTGTTTGCTTGTGATTTTTGGGTACTATTTCGAATTTTATTTGTCAAAATATACTGTGAATAATATTATGAAATTTTTTATTTATGTTGGTACGTGTGTGAGGAAGCTATATATCAAATTTCATAATTTTCTGAGTTCATATGCATTTTATAAAAAAATTTGTACCAAGCTATGGTGACCCCCGGACTATTAGTATTTATTTGGTGAGTTTTGACGTCCAGAAAATTCTGAAAATTTTTGTACATGTTGGTCTGGGTGCAAGAATGTCATGATTAAATTTCATAATTTTTGGAGTTCATATAAATTTTTTAGATTTTTTTAATTAAAGACCATGAAAATTGAAATATGTTGATTTCTTAATATGATCTTTGAAATTTCGAAGGTCATTCTCGATGATCCTACGGATTTTAGCCTTTAAATTTATTTATCCATCATATGTCTACTGTTATCCACTAAACTTTTCTTATATTTGAATTTTCTATGATTTTTCCAATAGACTATGTCCAAACTGTGTTCTGTTATTAAAAGTCTCCTGTGTTAATCCTCTTATGTGTCATGGAAGTAATGAAAATTTAACTTAGCTTAATAAATCTATTATGACATTTAGTTAATATGAGTGGATTAAACAAGGAAGTGGTGCACAAGGAAACTAATCAAGGAAATTAATTAAGGATTAGGATCTTTACAAGAACCGATTCATAACATACTTCACAATTATAATATTAATTTATATGAAAGTTGAAATTACCAAAATATAATTTGATTTTAGTAATCAAAATGCAATTTTTTTAAACTTAATCTGCTCTTAAAATTTAATGGATAGTTGACTCAAGCATAACTGTTTTATATTTCTTATGTAAATCTCAGCTTCAAGTTTGTATATGTGATTGTTGGAAAAGCTAATTTTATTACAATATGAATATTTCTAACTCAAATATTATTTCTTCATTATGATATGAATGTTTCTAACTCAAATATTGGCTCTAGTAGAAAATGTTTGTGATCTAACAAAATATATATATAAAAAAAACTCCTGTTGAAAAATATTAAAAAATTTAAGTTAATAACTTTATAATATGAATATTCAACACTAATCTAAAAGAAAACAAAAATGGAAAATACTCTCTGAACTCATTTTGAATCCCACTTGAAGCTATAAATTAGAAATTCAATTATTAAGTGCACCAGGCAGCAAAATGAATTTGGGCAAACCTCAGAAACTAAAGATTTTTTATTCACATAAAGACTTAAGTTTTGGTGTTCGAAGTTGTTTTTTTTGCAGGTACATGTCAAGAAACCAAACCTATGTGCACTACTTCAGGCAAAACATATAACAGATGGTACCAACCACTTGAGTGCTATCAAAACTCAGTGCACTATTTATCTGAATGGAGAAGGAAGAGCAATCAACGGTGGAGAGAGCAGAATCAATTCTTAGAACAATACCTGAGTTCCCAAAATTCCCATTCCACTTTGATCTGCCAATAGATACTGAGTATAAGCTACTCACAATTTAAAAATGTGTTACAGTCAAGGGAAAAGGAAAAAAAAATAGAAAAAAAGATACACCGAAATGGAACACAAATGGATTGACAAGGAAGAAAAAAATGTTATATACCAATTCATGGCAAAGGAGTTGATACTAACTTTTTTTAGGAAAGTCAAACAAAACAAAATATATTACATATGGAGCTCTGAACATAAGTTATGTCCAATAACTCCTTAACCAATTATACAAGATGTAACCAACAGTTTTTGTTTCACTGCCATTACCACAACACAGAATTTGTGAACAATACCAAAGTAAATGACTGATACCAATGAATGCAATTTGACTCCAATAGTCTCTAATTTCTCTTCTCCCAGTAAGAAGAATCCAAGTGCACAGGATAAAGATCTGTTGCAGAAGTAGATGAAGCTGTCCATGGCCCTTCCATTGAGATACTGTGGTCATAGTAATACTGTCTCATTGCCTCCAACTTCTTCTCATCCAATACCTCACTCGATTCTGAAACCACTTCCTGAACTTCAGTTCTGCCTTCTAGCATGCTTACCACAGATGACATCATTGGCCTAAGTGTTGCAGACACATTAGTGCATAAGAGAGCCACGTTGATCAGCACCATTACCTCCTTTTTGTTGAAGTCTGAACCCAATCTTCTGTCAACTAGCTCCATTAGATTACCTTTCTCTTTCAACAGACGTGCCTAGTAAACAAAATAATATAAAAGGTAGTTTGATTTATAAGTCAATGCAAAGTTCAAAACAACCATCCAGTGGAAGAACTTTAGATGTTATGAATTTAGATTGAGTGAAAACACTTAACGTATTGGCCCTAGTGGTCTGATAATTTTACATTCTAAAACCATGGACATATATTGGTATAGCCAAAGCTGGAAAAGTAAGAGGACTCCAAAAACAAGCAGTTATGATAACATAGTATTTTTTATATAACCATGGTTCGCGTAAAATGTGTTATCTAATTAGAAGAGGAGAGGGAGGGGGGCAGAGATAAAAAAACTGAAAATTACTTTGTAAATTAAATCTTACTGAACATAGATTATCTTGCTCAAGATATCAAAGACAGTTGGCGTGAACACAGCTTAAGAATACTTACCCATTCAAGAAGAAGGATTGACTCTTCTTTTTGTCTGTGAGCCGTATTGTTCCTTCCATTTATGATTTCCAAGGCAACAATTCCAAAGCTATAGACATCTGCTTTGTCAGTCAAATAACCATGCATGGCATATTCCGGAGCCATATATCCACTACATAATAAAAATTAAAATGTTGATCAGCTACCTACCCTTTAGAAACTTGCATAATCCTCATTTGTATTTACTACAGCTAAAACAACTGTCTTATCCCACTATGTTTGGTTAGCTACATGGATCAATGAAATATTAGATTGTATTAGAGACTAAATTTTTCATTAAAATCACTTAAGAAAAGTATTTTTTTTCTTTTTCCAATATCAGATTTTTGCAATCCATATTAAGTTACTTAAATTGAATTCGTTTAGGCAAAAGTCAGTATATAGCTCCTGTACTTTATTCATTTACAGTCCAATCATAAACATAAAAATATTTCTTAAAAAAATTGACACAAAAGAAATAGGAACTTACTATGTCCCAGCTATTCGGGTGCTAATATGAGTGTTTTCCTCTTCATCAAGCTTGGCCAAACCGAAGTCAGAGATCTTTGGGTTGAGATCTTTATCAAGCAACACATTGGTGCCCTTGATGTCCCTATGAACAACCTTCAGTCTTGATTCTTCATGGAGGTACGCCAAACCTCTAGCAATACCAACACAGATCTTGTATCTTGTTGGCCAGTCCAATCTTATCTGCTGTTCTTCAGGGCCTTTGTTTGTGAATATGACAGAAATCAGACACAGTACCATATAGTTATGTGGACAAGCTAAAAAATATGAATATCATATAAATGGAAACCAAAGTTGATCATATAGGAAGAATTACCAAATAAAGCACGAGCAAGGCTATTGTTTTCCATATATTCATATACCAGCAATAGCTGATCTCCCTCCACACAACATCCATAAAGTTTAACAAGATAAGGGTGCTGCAAAGCAGAAATCATTCCTATCTCATTTAAAAACTCACGATTCCCTTGCTTTGATTTAGAAGAAAGCTGCTTGACTGCTATTAATGTTCCATCTGATAGACATCCCTGTTATTTTAGAAATGATATTTAGTTATTGGAATGTTGAAAAAAAATTCAAAAAGAAATATGTAAAATTATAATAAATGTATGAAAATCAAGAGAATTTGTTGTATTATTAAAAATACCTTGTAAACAGGACCAAATCCTCCTTCCCCAATCTTATTTGCATCATCAAAGTTGTTTGTCGCTGCTTTGATTTGTCTTAAAGTAAATATGCCCGTTCGCAGTTCTAAGCCCTTTAGCTCTGTTAATTGAAGCAAAAGAAATATCAGAGATGTCTTAGACTGAAAATTTTCACGTTGACACTCAGTATCACAATCCATATGCTGCAAGCCTGCAATTTTCTTCTTAGCAAGACAATTAACTAGCCTCAAAGTTCCGATAACAGGACACAGTAATTGAGGCACATACTCAAATTTACTCAACATGGATAATTTCCCCTTTTTTTCACATGAAAAATCCACGTGTTTCAGCAAAATGTTTGATGATCATAACAACAAAAGAAATCTTTTTATAATTACCTCTTTCTAGAGAACTCTTTTTTCCTAAACAGCCTTTCCACCAAAGTATACCAAATACAAGGATGATAATAACTACTACTGCAGCCACAATTCCAACCACACCTCCTGCAGATATGCTGCTCCTTCCATTTTCTGAGGGAGGTGGAGAGTCTGTTTGATTATTATAGAAGAGATTTACACATTAGATGATAACAAGAAGATGATAGCATGAGACTAGGAACTTATAGAGAATAAAAAACCACCTGATGTCGCAGATATAGCTGATATAAGAGGACCATATACTGATCTTAAAGGGAGACTAGTTGTCCCTTTTCCAGCCCAATATAAGCGGATTTCCAAGGTACCGTTAGTCACAGCAGCAGGGAACGGCATCGTTACTGCCTTACCAATTCCCCCTGCTTCTTCTACAATATTGAAGTCCTTTCGCACCAGCTTTCCCTGCAACATTTCAATTCAAACCTTAATGCTACATGATGATTACAAGCCTTAAATATTTCAATCTTCATGTTGTTTAAAAATATTGTAGCAAACAGAGAGTGAATTTATAAATGGAGTCGAACTAGAGAAAACTAATGAATCGAAAAGTATATAATCATTAAGATATCCTATGTATGAAAAGAGAAGAAAAATGTTGTTCCTGATAGAACCTAGTGACCAATTGATTAAAGGTCTTTCTATATTAAAAACCTGTGTCACAAAGGTTAAAAAATGTGTTAACCATATACCTGAATGTAGATGTCAAATATACGCCTTCCAAGGCTTCTATATGTTTGATCATCAGTGAACATGATTTCAGCAAAATGTAGATTTACCGTGTAGTTTCCATTTCCCAAGCAAAATCCATAATAAGTTAGAGAAGTAGGAGAAAGTCGTGCATTCATGTAGAGTTCGGCATTGACTATAGAAAGTGTAGATTGATTTGACCGGATATAGAAGTCTCCAATATCAGTATTCATGAACTTTCCTGTAGTGCTAAATGCCCAGTTTTTGTTTCCACTCCGGTAAAATCTAGCTGGTCCTGCTGTGTCTTCATCATCATCATATGTGCTTCTATTGACTGTTACCATCTTTCCACCGCAATTTATATGAAGAGAGTATGAGGCTGGGACAAGGAAAAAACAGTTATCAATGATTGAAATATTGTCAAACAAAGTAAGAAAATCACATAAAAAAATATATTCCTCCAAATTCTATTCTCTATTCTCTCTCTAACTATCCCTTTTCATTCGTATTGGAAATAAAAATGAAGGTGAATCATGTTGACTTATATAAGTCTAGCGAGTCGAAGAAAAGTGACAATATCTTGCTGCTGATATTTTGTAATGCTACAGATAAGATGATTTAAGTATGTCAAAAGTTTGCGCTTACCACCAGCTTCATAAGCAAGGCAAACGAGAAGATAATTGGCCATTAGCAATTTCCATACGAAAATCCTAATTGTGATGAAACATCTATAATCTTATTCATGAACATATAAAATAGATTTAGTGGACTTGGAAAACAAAAGAAAACCCTTTATGAGTTCCATGTAAGCCTCTGATATGAAACATTTCACAGAACAAGATATCAGGTGGTCATTAAAACCCTCACAATATTAACAAATTAATAGCATAGATAGAATAATTTTTTTTTATCCTATTTAGGAACATAAGATCATTTGATGAAGTACCAATATAAGTACAAAGTAAGAATAAAAGTAGAATAAAATCCCTATCAAGATATACTGCTCTAGTCTCGGGCTTATATTACAAATCACTGATCTTCAAAGCATTTTTTAAAAATAATTCCAAAAGGAAGCCAAAGAAAATCTAGCATGGCAGTCTTTGGTCACCTTTCCTCTTGTACCCGCAAAAGGATAACAACAAAAGATTAAATTAAAACACCAAAATAGTCTCTAGAAAATTCGCCACAAACAGACTTACTTTTGGGACAGGTAAAGCTTCTCAAACATGAACCCATTCCTCTGAGAGAATTATGGAAGGGACAGAATGAGTTAGCATAATTCCATCATGATCAGTATAAGCTTCCTCACATAATAAGGGAAATGAAAACTATATACATGTAACAAAAATACCATACTTACGAGTCATTGTGTGTTGAAGAGCTAGCAAACAAGTTCCTATGACATAGAAGATTGTGACTCAGATGGGTTCTTAAATTTGCAAAGAAATGCACACAAATGCAAAAATTCTTACACATTTCCAACTGCACATGTCTGACTCCCTTGGCTTGCAATGCTGAAGTTATTATATGAAAGATCTCTACATACAAGTTATAAACTTCGATTCAGAATCTAAAAATATGCCAACCAGAAGAAACATCCGGGGACTTCAAAGAAACCTAAGAATATTAATAACATCAATAATCCAATAAAAAAAATGTGCAATCAAAGAGAGTTTTAAAGTTCCAAAACGATTTCCCTCCTGAGAAATGGTAAACAATTCATTAACTGCTGAATCAAGCAGGCTAAACCTTCAATAGAAAGGAAGAGCAAACCATTCCATAAACAAATAACAATAGAATGATAACGGATCTTGAACGTTGAGATTATAGATATAACTATTAAGTAAACCACTGACTGGAAACAAAAGTTAAATAACATATACCTCCAACTGTAGCGTTGAGGAAGGTATATAGTATACTTCAGACCAAAGAGACATTAGGGGATTATGATGTCAGGGAAACTAAACTGATTATGGACCTAGCACTTGATTTCAGAGAACTATGACAAAGGATTAATTCGCAATACTATTTTTTTTTTAAAAAAAGATTAATGCTTAAAAATTTTTGTCATACCATAACTTGCAAGTTTTCTTTTATGTATATACAAATCAAAAAGAATGTCTAATTAGTAGCTTATGAAAGGATCATTTATATGATTTTGGAGATCCATAATCACACATAGTTGATACAACTTTGTGGTCATGACTTAATGCACAAGGACAAAAGCACAAGTTATATGTAACTAAGGCAGCATTTCTCAAATGATAAGAAAGGAAATAAAGGAGGGAAGAAAGGGAAAAAAGAGTCCACTCAGAAAAGTAAAAAAAGAAAGAACAACAGATATGTTTCAAGTTCTTTTACCGCACAAAAACAAATGATGTGTATTACTAAATCCAAGAAATATATGTAGCATGAAAATTTGAAAGAGAACTCACAGGTTCTCAACTTTCTCTGTCCATGGAGGCACTGTTCCCGTGAGAAGGTTTCCTGTTAAATATCTACAATTGAAGAATATCAAGAGATTACTCCACAGAACCAATCATTTATCAATAACCCAACATTTTGGAAAATAATCTAGTAATCCTTAATCACATTCATTTACCTGTCCTTGTTCTCTATGAAAGATTGAACTAATTCAGATAATTGTCTCAACTCTCAAGGAAACCTTTTAACAACTATTGTTTTGGTTCTTAGACACTAACTGAGATCAATGAAATAAATGAGGTAACATACTCGAACCCAAAATCCTTTGTTTATCACCTTGACTCTCATAATATCCACTCATCGCCATCTTTCTCACTGATTCATTTCCCATTCAGATAGAAAAAGGCCCATTCAGATAGAAAAAGGCAAAAGGTCCTTTTGACAAAAAAGTGTTGCATTAGAATACATATGAATATCCCTGAACTTTTGAAATAGAATCCAATTATAGATGCTTTTACCACTTATGAACCGAACATATAATTAGTAGCTATACTTATTACACAATATTTCTGCATGTATACAAATTTCAAAATGACTCATTTTCATATTATCACTGTAAAACCTTGGCCTGGACTACTTAAGCTCCGTTAGGTTGACATCCATTCAGCATATGTTTAGATGAAGTACTAGCCTAGAATCTAATTAAAATTATCCAGGGATAGGATTGTAAGACATGGTGCCAAAGTTCCTACTATTAACTTACACCTTGAAGACAAGGTGTATTTTCAAGGGAAATGAACGATAGAATCTCACAACGTAGCATGAAAGTTAGTATGGTCAAACCCACAATACATGTGATGCATAACAAACATTAAAAGAATTAGGTTAATAGTTTGAACAGTTTATCTCTATTTGTTAGTCTTAGTTTTATCTGTTAGTTAGCAACTTTCTTGAAGTTGATAGATTCTTTTATCTATTAGTTTTATCTCTTATCTTTTAGTTAGTTGATTTCCAAAACTGATAACTTATTTTATCAGTTAGTTTTATTTATTATCTTTTAAGATTAAGAATAATATCATTTAAGAAGTTGATATATGTCATTTGAGAATATCGAATAATATTTGTTTAACCTCTTACGTTTATTTCATGAGAATTATCTCGATACCACGAGATCGTATCAATTGATATCTAGAACCAAGTTGCGATCACATCAACACTTCGCTCGAGTTAGGTTGCGATTACATCAACACTTTTCTCATCAACATGTCAACCAATAAACAAGGTCTTGATGCATTGGAAACCTCTGTGGGAGGATTACATCAGTCGATGGGAGAACTGCGTGATTCCATTGACATGATCTCTAAGAGGTTGACAACTAAATCAAAGTGTAATCATCGGTCATCAATATCTACAAATTCTGGTAACAATAGTGGAAGCTCAAATTCCAGCTTGTCAATCTAGAGTTAATGGACAATTCAAAGTAGAGAAGGAAAGAGGAAGCAACCCAAGAACTCGATCCAAATGGAATTTCCAAAGTTTTTCGAAAAAGATCCTTGGGTTTGGCTAGATCGAGCACAACAATTTTTTGTTGCACAAGACATCTATGACTCAAAAAATGTGTCTCTAGCCTTATTCTACCTCGATGATAAAGCCAACACATGGTGGTGTTGGTTCTCACATGCAAATAGAAAAAGAAAGATCTCATGGAAGATGTTCGTGGAGGGGTTATTACTGTACTTTGGAACAATCAAGTACGAGGATGAAAATGAGACATTTAGTAAACCGCATCAAATAGATGAGAAGATATCTCATCACTTGCTTGAACAAGAAGTTACCCACAGTGAAACTGATACATTATTACAACGTCTACCAACCAAATCAAGTTCGGATGAGAATATGACTAAGCTATGCTTTGGAACAACCAAGTACAATGATGGAAACGAGACTAAACCACATCAAACAGACGAGAACATCTCTTGTCACTTGCTTAAACAAGAAATTATCCACAATACAATTGGTACATTATCACGTCTACCGGCAAAATTAAATTTGGATGAGACTGTGGAGAGGCTGGATGTTATCTCACATCCTATATGGACTTTATGCGACGACACGATGCAACTTCAAAGAGGAAGGGATGATGAAATCAACGCGAAATACCATTATCCCCAATTACACCTTGAGGACAAGGTGTAACTTCAAGGGGTAAAGAATGATGAGATTGTTCTTTGACATCATTATCTCAACATACGCCTTGAGTACAAGGGGCAATTTCAAGGAGGAAGGAATGGTAAGATCACTCTGCAACACTATTATCTCAAGATACACCTTGAGTATAATGTGCGACTTCAAGTAAAAAGGAATTATGAGATCGTTTTATAATACTATTATCTCAACATATACCTTGAAGATAACGTGCAACTTCAAGAAGGAAGGAATGATGAGATTTTTCTACAACACTATTATCCTAACATACACCTTGAAGATAACGTGCACCTTCAAGAAAAAAGGAACAATGAGATCGTTTTGCAACATCATTATCCTAACATACAACTTGAGGATAACATGCAATTTCAAGGAGGTATGAATGGTGAGATCATTCTGTAATACCATTATTCCAGCATACACCTTGAGGACAACGCGAGACTTCAAGAGAAAGGAACAATGAAATTATTTTTCAACATCATTATTCCAACAAATACCTTGAGGACAAGGTTCAACTTTAAGGGGTAAAGAATAATGAGATTGTTCTTCAACATAATTATCCCAATATATGCTCTGAGGATAAGATACAACTTAAAGGAGGAAGAAATAATAAAATCGTTATGCAACATTATTTCTAATTACACGTTGAAGACAAAATGAAGCTTCAAGGGCAAAGGAAGGATTGGATCGTTCTGCACATCATTATCCTAACGCACATCTTGAGGATAAGGCACAACTTCATAGGATAAGGGATGATGAGACTGTTCTACAATACTATTATCCTGGCGTGGACCTTGAGGACAAAGTACAACTTCAAGGAAAAAAGAAGGATGAGATCATTTTACAACACCATCATTCATACGTACACCTTGAGGACAAAGTGAGACTTGGAGGGAAAAGGAAGGATTGGATCATTCTACAATATTATTATCCTATCATACACCTTGAGAATAAGGTGCAACTTCATAGGGTAAGGGATGGTGAGATCATTCTACAATATCATTATCCTGACATGCACTTTAAGGACAAAGTTCGACTTTAAGAAAAAAGGAAGAATAAGATCATTTTGCAACATCATCATCTAAACGTACACCTTGATAACAAAATGTGGCTTCAAGGGAAAAGAAAAGACAAGATCATTCTGCAACATCATTATCCTTACATACACTATAAGGACAAAGTGAAACTTTAAGGGAGAAGGAATGATAGAATCTTAATATGTAACCTTGAAATTTTCAATGTCAACTTATATCTTGAGGATAAGGTGTACCTTCAAGGAGGAAGAAATGATAGAATTGTAAGATATGGTGCCAAAGTTCCTATTATTAACTTACACCTTGAGGATAAGGTGTATTTTCAAGCAGGAAGGAATGATAGGATCTCATAGCATAGCATGAAAGTTAGCATGGTCAAACCCACAATACATGTAATGAATAACAAATATTGATGGATATTCGAAGGGATTAGGTTAATAGTTTGAATAGTTTATCTCTATTTGTTAGTTTTAGCTTTATCTTTTAGTTAGCTACTTTCTCGAAGTTGATAAATTCTTTTATCTATTAATTTTATCTCTTATTCTTTACTTAATTGGTTTTCCAAAACTGATAGTTTATTTTATCAATTAGTTTTATTTATTATCTTTTAAAATTAGGAATAATATTATTTAAGAAGTTTATGTATATCATTTGAGAATATTGAATAATATTTATTTAACCTTTTATGTTTATTTTATGAGTATTATTCCAATGTTACAAAATCATATCATCCAACTATTCTACTTCAAACTAAAAGTTGAAACTAGTGTTTTAGGTGTAAAGAAGCTAATAGACCTGTGATTAAAAATATATTCCAAATTAAAGAACTGTTAGGAAAGTATGATAAATGTCTTACATGTAATCTACTGTTTTTAGGGCATCATAGTTTTTTGGAATTGGCCCAGTCAATTTGTTAAAGCTGAGGTCTCTGAAAAAGAAAATATATCAAGAATGAGTTTAAAAGTTGCAGAAGAAAATGATCATAGGAAAAGATTTCCTACGACTTAATATTAAAGGTTTCAAAATAAGCTAAACACTTGAAATAGAAAATTTAATCATTAGTAGCAATCAAACAAAATGGGAAATATGCCATTACAAGTTTGTTAAATTTTGCATTGTCCCAAGATATAGAGGTAGTGTTCCATTGATGTTGCAGTTCCTCAGAATCCTATAAAACAGGATGTATAGCAGCTATATGATATTAGCACCTCTTCCTCGACTTTCCTAACTTTTTATTTCTTAAAGAATCAAAGCAATGAACTCACAGATATTTCATCTTCGTTTTACCAAGTTGTGGAAAAGGTGAATATTCAGATCCTTTTAGATCAGTAATTCTCCTGCATATCACATTACAGTCGTAGCTAAGTATACACAATTAAAATGAAAGTTGGTTTTGAAACCTTGCTTATCATATTTATACATACAAGTCAGTTAATTTCTCCAGAAGTGAAATTCCAGAAGGAATTGGCCCACTTAATCCACTCCCTTCAATCTGTCTATCAAATTAAAGTAATCATCAGTGACTTCAGGAAATAAGACAGCCTAATTCAAACAATAGAAAAGAAATTAAAGTAGTCAAATAAAAAAAAATAAAAAAGGAGAGTTCATACAGTCTCTCAAGACTTGTCCAGCTTTGAATAAAATCAGGTATCTTCCCTGAGAATTGGTTGTCCCCAATTCGACTGCATTGTGAGAAAGAGTTCCTTTTAGTTCAAAAAAGTAAATACAATATTCTTTAAATAGTCATCACTCAATAAGATACTAAAAATTAGAATTAGAAGCTCATATGAAGCTTACAGATCCTTCAATTTAGTAAGCTTGGCCAATGTTTCAGGTAGTTCTCCAGTAAAATTGTTGGAGGAAAGTAGCCTATGTATAATTAACAACAACAAACAAGAATGAATTATGAATCTAAGCAATGAAGTCAAACTAGATTTCAATCATTGGTTCTTTTATATTTGGAAAGGAAATATCAATAAAGAACATAATGAGAGATGTAAATGGCAAATGAGGTAAAACACTTACAGTCTTTGAATCTGTGTTAGATTCCCAAGCTCACGAGAAAGATTTCCAGACAGTTGGTTGGCCTCCAAGACCCTACCCATTTCAAGTTAAAAGTTAAAAGTTAACTTCCATTACGAAATTCTTTGAATTTAATATAGGATTTTTAATTGTGGTCTACAAAACATTGCCATTTCTTAGGTTCATGAAACAATATCTATGAATGCAACTGCATAGGCTGCATTGCCTGCAATTTCCCAAATGATCGCAACATGAATGCCACTACAACCGCAATTTAAAACCATGATACATAATTCATGCATATGAAATGGAAAAATTAAAATAAAAATTGCTAAGATGTGCATAACGAGAAACTCACAAAGTTTGAAGAGTGGAAATGTTTGCTATCTCTTTTGGTATTGAACCCGTTAATCGATTTCCAAGGAGGGAACTGGCATGATTAAGAAACATGTCATTAACTTCTTGTTGCATTGTGTTAGTACACAACATTTAAATATTTGAATGGATAATATAGAAAGTAGAACATGTTTCGTTAAAATAAATTTCACAATAAAGTAATAATATAAAATAAATTTAATAAGTAATACAATTAAAAATAATATTATATTTTTATATTTAAGACAAACAAACATTAATAGATGTTTTTATAAATAGGAGTGGAGGAAGTATAAAAAATGTATTTCATAATATATTGCAATTAAATAAAATATAAAATAACTAACATTTTTTTAATATTATCTTTAATAGTATTAAAGATGCAAGTTAATTGGTCAAAGTTATCTTTCTATATTTATTATTTATATATTTTGATAAACCATTATTTATTATGAAATATTTCTTTTTTAATCATTGTTTATAATAAAATATTTAATTTTTTTTGATAAAATTTTTAAAGATAAAATAAACTCTTTTAATAGAAATATTATTTAAAATTAAATTAAAAAATAAATATTGATAATTTCCAACAAAAAATATTTATATTTTTATTAAAAATATATCATAAATAATAAAATTATCAAATTCTTTTTTATATAATATAATTATTAAAATAAATATAAATTTATTTATATAATATTTTTAATAAAAATTTATACAAATAAAAATAAATTAAAAAATATTATCCTTATTTTTAATATAATAATCTAATTTAAATATTAAAATATACAATTAATAATTATTAATAAAATTATGATACTTAAATTCTAGTTTATTGATCATATTTTTATTTGTTATTTTATTTTTATCAATAGATTTAACAATTTATTTTTTCAAACACTTTCTTATCTTAGCAAGTATATCTTTTAATTTTTAGTTTCTAACTAATTTTTTAATTCCGATCAATCTGTTCAACATTTAACTAATTTTCAGTTTTATTTAATTTTATTAAACACACTCAAAATATTAAAAAGAACGTAATATTATTTTCATATGTTTGTCAGATCATGTATTGTATAAATTATGAACAGATAATTTAAAATTCAAAACAAAAAACTGACATTGAAATCATACATGGTCACAAGTTTCATGGAGCCCCATTCTTTAGGAATTGAACCGTTCAGGTAGTTGCGAGTAAGGTCACTGTAACAAAAGACTGTGTTGTGATGCAAAATAATATATATATATATATATATATATATATATATATATATATATATATATATATATATAGAGAGAGAGAGAGAGAGAGAGAGAGAGAGAGAGAGATAAATAAAGAAAGAGAGAATTGAAGAAAAAATGCAAATTCATTTTCATTATGATTGAATGAGGGAAAAGTTGAGAAATACATACATTTCTTGAAGGTAAGGCAACCTGACGAGATCCGGTGGAAGAGTGCCTGGGAGATTTTGTTTTTTCAAAAGTCTACATGTTTTTTTAACCATGCAAATAAATGGTTAAAAAATTATTATAAAAATAGTACGCAAGATAAAGTATTTAATTTTAAACTTTTGTGAATTCTCGTTTAATTATGTATCATGATAAGGTTGTAACACTTTTTTTTAATTGAAACAATTCATGACATGATTGATGAAGAGGTACTTTTAATTTTAATTTTGTTTTAAACGATACTCAAATTTTACCTCTTTCTGCAATTACACATTTTAAATTTAAATTTTATTTTAATTGATTCCTAAACTTTATTTACTTTACATTTATACACCCCTAAATTTTAAATATATTTAAATGAATTCTTAAATTTTACCCCTTTTACTAATAACTCTTTCTATAACTTAAATTAAAATAAAGTTACTAATGAAAAAAATATAAAAATTTATTTACCTTTAACTGTATTCATTCATTACACTTTAATTTATTTTTCTAAACATCAAAAATAAATAAAATTTTTAAATTAAAAAACATACAAAATAATAATAAAAAATTACAATATATATATATATATATATGTTTATTGATGATTCTTAACACATTTATTTATACTACTGTAATAATATATATATATATATATGTTTATTGATGATTCTTAACACATTTATTTATACTATTGTATTATTATTACTACGATCATTATTTTTTTATATACACTTTTATTTTACTTTTTCTACTTTTACTAATTTTAAAATATTTATTATGTTTTAATATTTAGAAAAACAAATAATAACAAAAAATTAATCAATGAGCAATTTATAAAAAATAATAAAAATTTTAAAATAAATTATAGTTTAAAATATTTATTCATAAAATTGATAAAATTTAAGGATAAATTAAAATGTTTAATTATAAAAAGATATAGTTTAATATTAGACAAATTAGAATTTAAGTTGTCTATTTAAAAATTTAGTATATGTTGAGTAAAAAAAAAGAAAAAAAAAAGCAAATACAAGCTCTTCTTATTTTTAAGTTAATTTTATTTATATTTTTTGCATCTCCCATTTTTTTATATTTTTGTTATTTTTATTATTTTTATTTTATCCTTTCTTTTATATACATTTCATAAATTAGTTTGCTAAATATAAAAATATATATTTTAAAAACTAATTTGTAAAATATAAAAATAAATTCTATAAAATAATTTATAAAATATATATTTTTATATTTTGTAAATTAATTTATTAAAATATATTTATTGAAAAAAAAAGTGATGCAAAAAATAATTTCCATTTCAACCTTATCCTTTAGACTCAGAGCACAAGTGCAAATTTGGGCCTAAAAGAAACCCTTGGGTGTAGGTAGATCCCTTTGAATTAGATTCTTCCCCGTTTCATGTTTGTTAACAAGTAAATATAAATTTTTACAAGAGCTAGCTTTTTACATTTGACAATGTTAATAAAATTGTTCTACTAACAGTTTTTCCTGCGCTGATGTGAAAAATTATGGATTTTAATGAATTGGTAAGATTATTATTGCGTTGAAATTAGTACTAGGTATTTGTAAGTTGAATAAGATTAGAAAAAAAAAATGATGGTTACTGATGATTTTTTTTTTTGTAGCAAATTGATGAAATTTGTCTAAAGAGGAGTGATTCTCTAACAGAAACAGCAAATCTATCTCCTACATCTTTCAATCAATGGTTGAAATTGAATATATATATATGAGACAGTTTTACACATAAATATAACTAATGTAAGTTAGTGTTTAGTGTTCAAAATATAGGATTATCTTTTCCGTTTGTCTAACTAAATTTTATACTACGGATCCAAGTCTGTAAAACTAGCTGCGGAAGTTTTATCTCTCACAAGACCCTCTTTCATATGCTTTCACTTCCAGATTATAATAACTCCAAAATCAAATGGGTTTCCTTATAAACAAAGAAAGAAAATGATGGTGCAATACTGTATAATATTGTTTTTCATCCATAGAGTTGGTTCAGTCTAATGCTATTTAACTTTATTTTTAAAACACTATCTTAGATTGCAAGAATATAATTCTGTTTGTTGGTTTCCCTGTTCTGTGTAGACAAGTAGGACAGCCTCGCACATTGAATAAGACTTTTAAAATAAATTTATGTTTAAAGTAAATTAAGGTGTGTGTATATATTTTACTTTTAACTTAACTAAGATGAGCAGTAATTTTAACCAATAAAATTTAATGACAATTTTTATTGAAAAATGTATTTTGTGTAATAAATATTTCTTAATAAAAAAATACTTTTTAAAATATTATAATTAACATTAATAAAGACTGATGTTAGTAGTTTTTAAAATTTAAAAATAAACTATAACGTTAGGGTCTTTGGTTTCACGGTGATTCAATGATATGACAGAAATAGGGGAGATAAATCAACATTACACAAACAAGTTGCCAAAAAACATTAAAGAACAATAAAGATGGTATCTTCATAAAAGTCAAAGTAAATAATAGATTGTACGATTTTAATAAAAGCAGTACAGTCTGTATAGACTATGGAATGAGCAGCTAAAATTGACAACAAAGTTGGAAGAGATTTTTTTTTTTGTTTTTTAAAGTTAATCATTAAGTTATGATTAAGAAATTAAAAATATTAGTAATAACTTTTATCATGATTTTTAATGTACTCCTACCATAGTTTTATAAAAGCACTCTATTTATTGATTTTTAACCAATGTTTTAAGGTCATCTTTATTGGTATAAAGTGTTTCTTGGTTCTCTCACTTTACATCTAAGAACCAGTTATGCTTCCACAAGAAAACAAAGGTAAAAAACTTTGTTTCCAACGTCATTATTTGTTTTATAAAAAATATTAGTAATATATTTTTTAACGAATTCATTGTGATTGATAATTTTAAAAAATAATCAATTTATAAAATAAATGTTTTAACTTATAAAAATTATCAATCATATAAAATGTATTTAAAAATATATTATGAACATTTTTATAATATTTTTGCTTTAAGGATCCTAATCAGCAAAACCTTTTTTTTCAAAAAAAAAAAAAAAAGTAATTAATACCCTTTGCTTAAACTAAATTTCTTGATCAAAATTACCCTATCGCACCGTTGATAATTGAGAGCTGAAGAACATAGAGGATAAAAAGATTTACATTCTGGTGACATGACAGACGGTGTCGTCGATGGGGCAATTGCAATAGACAGCGTATTCGTCATCTTTCGCTTCAACCTTTGTCCAATTGCATGGATCAACGCTGAAATCCCAGTTATTCGGCTTCCCAAGAGTCTCACCAATATCTCTCAGAGCTTGCACTATAATAAAATAAAATAAAATTCATTTAATATTTTTTTATCAGCATATCAAAACGTGAATTCAAAAGCCTCCTAACAAAATAGAAAATCACGGTTGAATCAAAATTTTATAGAAGAAGAATTTTTTTTATTTCTAAAAACAGAAATAGCAAAAACATAGAAAGAGGATCTTAATTACATACCTTCATCTTGGGAAAGTGTTTTTCCAAAAGCTGAAGAGGCAAAACTAAAGGTAGCAAGGATCAAAAGGAAGTAACTTATATGCATGCTTCCTTATTTGATGAATAAACAATTAAAGCGTAGAAGTGATTATGAGAAGCAATTCGGTGAGGAACAGATACAAATAGCTATATATTACGTGAAATGAGTGATGAGGAAACATATTAAGCACACAGAAGACCGTACTGTTTGTTGACCAATGAAAGAAGAGAAAACCCACGGAAATGGCTAGCTGCTGAAAAACATACATAGTAAACACATTAATTAAGAGAATATTAACTGATTTTTTAAACACTGGTTAAGAAATACTGATAAATCACACACCTACCATTATTTTTAATAAAAATATTTATTAATTTCTTAACCCTAATATATATATATATATATATATCCTTAAATGTCCTGCTAACCAGAGTATTAAGGATATGACTAAATAATAAAAAATTATTAAAAATTTACGTTAAAATATATTGAAAATTAGAATGAATATTTATTAACAATATTTTTTAATAATAAGTTTTTGTTTTTCATTTTTAATTTTTTAACCAATAATATTTTTGGTTAACATTTTTTCTATTCTTAGTGAGACTCGTTAATTAATTTGGGCAAGTCAAAGTCAACTACGGACTAGTAGCAGATTTGTATAACTTAATTTATGAATATAATGGAAAAGTATAGTTTTTAAGAAATTCATTGATGAAGTGCAAGAGGAGATAAACAAGCATAGCCAAAAACTTTTTACCAAAGAATAATGACCATTGTCGTGCTCGAAGTGTAGGAAATAGTGTAACCAAAAACTATTTACAATACATTCTAATTTGTATTTTAATTAGAGATTTAAATAAATTGAGATGAAATATATTTGAATGTTTAAATACAGTTTTGTTTAGAAACTTTGATGTTTGAATTTAAGTTTGTTAACTGATTTGATTTAAAATTTATAAAATTTAGAAATTTTAAAAGTTTATATTTTAAAAAAATTAATAAATAAATTTAAAATTTATATAATAATTGATTAAAAAAATTTATAAATTTAAAATTTATAAAATAAAAAAATTATTAAATAGATCTAATATATATATATATATATTAAAATAAATATAAATATATAATATATAAAGATAAGTATAGTTTTAAATAAATTATATAGACTTTTTTAAGCCTAAATCTCTCTTATTTATCTAAAAAATTATTCAATAAATTTAAAATTATTTATTTATTTATTAAAAAATTAAATTAAATTAAGTTAAACTTTAAATGAATCGAATTTTAAATATCAGATAATTTTATTTATTTTTATTTTTAATAATAATCAAGAGTTATTAAGATAAAAGAACCAAATACATAATTTTTTATTTTATTTTAATATTTTTTAATTAATATTATAAAATAAATTATTATTTTATCGTATTTTATTATCTAAAATAATTTTTATCTTATAAAAGACAGGATTAAAAATAATAAAATAAAATAATATATTTTTAATCATAATAGTAATAATAATAAAAAATATTTTAATAAAATTATATTTAATTTTAATAAAAAATAATTTTATTATTTAAATATAATTTATATTATATTTTATTATTATTTAATGTATTTTAAAGAATAAAATAAAATATTATCTAATTTATTATCATTACGTATAATAAGTATGGAATAAAATTTTATTCTATCCTATTATATTATTATTTTATTTTAATATTTTATTTTATCCAATTTAGTAAAGGAATCCTCGGTGTATAATCAAAGAAAGATAATGTGAAAAAAAAAAACTATAGATAATGACCAATTTTCTGCTTTAATGGTTACGTGCAGACAAGAGAGAGACACTGAGAGCAGATGGTGTGGTCATGACTGCTCCACCCATAGTTGGCTCCTTAGTCAACTCTTGTAAAAGTTATGGTTAACAAGAACATTAATGCTATTAATTCTAAAATGATATTTGATTTGAATCCTTCTGTTGCCAAGACACTATCACATTTATGGTATTGAAACGTTCATGTTGGTTAGGATATAAGAAAATTATCCTATTCTTTCTTTTTCATCTTTGTATATAAGCTTTGTTTGGGAAAAAATTTATAATTTTTTAAAAGAAAAATTCTTATTTTTATTCTTAATATTTGTAACATTCATCAAATTAGTTCCTAAAATTAACGAAAATTTATAATAAAACTTAATATATGTAAAAATCAATCATCTTGATTTTTATGATTTCAAAATTTTTATGTACATTAGGTTTTATTATTAATTTTTATTAGTTTAGTAACTAATTTAATAAGTATCACAGATGCTAGGGATAAATGAGGGTTTATTTATTTATTTTCTGAAAATAAAAGTAGCAGCCTCTGAAAAATTATATTACAACCTTTTTAGTTTAAATTATTGTAACCTGATTTACCATGGAAAATATACATATTTGAGCTTTGACTGGTTCAATAATTAGGCTCACTCACCTTCTATGATTTTTCTTTATTTTGATTTATCTTTAGAAAGCCAGCCTCTGTACGGGTCCCTCTTGTTCTCATTTTTTCTCCTTTCTTTGCGTATTTTCATTTTCCTTGTTTTCTCATCATATATTGCAGTTCTTTCCATGTAACTTCTTTCACTGTAGTTGTTGATAAATTTCTTTATCTTCTAGATTGAAACAAAAACATAAACGATTGAATTGAGTTCAATCTTTTAGAGAGACTTGAATTCATATGTATACTATATGACGAATAGAAGTTACAAGGAATGAAGCTATACATTACATCACATGCCCATTATAATGTTCAAATTAATGTGATTCATGTGAGGGTGGTGGGGTAAAGAAAAAGAAGGGTACAGCTTTAGAATATCATAGCTCATAAAACCACACTATGGAAGAATTTGAGGTTTTTCATGAGATGCATGCTATCTTCATGTATGTAACTTCATTTTTGTATTAGCCATTCTTCTAATTTTTTATCCACAAAAGTTAAAATTAAAAGAAATTGTGAGATTTTTTAAAATATAATTTCAGCTATTTTTTATTTATACATGTGTAGCTGTTGTACTCAAGATATTTTTATATGTAGTGAATGTGTTGTATTCAAGGACTTATTAGATATGTTCTATAGATTTAGTGTATGTTTGAATTACCTGATAGAATAGATTATTTGAAAAATTAATTATGTCTATAATTGATTGATGTTAATTATAATTGATTATATAAAATAAATATTATGTTTGGATATGTTAGATCATGGAAAGTGATTTTAAAATAATATATTTTGTTTGGATTATATAAAATAATTATTTTCATAGTAAAATTATAAAAATATTTATGAAGTTATTTATATTAATTAGTTTTATATTTCACATTTAATTATTAAAAATAAAATACAAAATAAAAGTTCACTGTAAAATCAGCTGGAAATTTTTAATTATAAGTTTAAAAAAATTATTAAACATTAAAACTAATATATTATCTGAGTATTACATGGAAATATTAAATTAAAAATATTTAAAATATAAAATACGTTAAACTATATATTTTAAAATTTAGTAGAAATATACAACTATAAATAGATATAAATTGTTAAGATAAAATGTAACAATAATAATAAACAGATGCATATTCGTTCAATTTATTAAATAACGTGTATTAAACACATCAACTACAAAAATTGTTTGCTATAATCTTATTGTTTATTTTGTTATATTTTAAAATGTACTAAACAGAAAATACAATTCATATATTATATTCCAACATATTTGATAATTTGTCTATCAATTACTACTGGCGTGTATTTATCATCTAAGTTACCCGTTCAGCTTACAATTGCTTAATTAATAACTATTTTAATTAAATTAATAAAGATAACGATAAACAATAAACAGTGTTAAAAACATAAAAAGTTACTTCGAGCCTAAAACCTTTTTCAGTCTTAATCATTATTTAAAACACGGACTATGACTAATGTTTAATCAGTTGGATTAAAAATAGGTCAAGTTATTGGTTAAATTAATTACAAACTAGTTAAAATTGACCATAATCAAACATGACCTGACTCAAAAATGGGGTTGAAGTAGTAGCTTTTGGAAGAAAAAAATTCGTTTTTTTATTTAAAAATTTAACTCTAAAAACATATTTTAAAATAAATGAAAGATCATATTTAAAACCTACATATAAGTTATTATTTGATTATTTATTATAATTTTATATTTATAAGATATATAATATGATCCTTTAATATTAATTTAAAAAATTATTTTAATTTAATTATATTTTATATTAATCTATTAGTAAATATATTATATAATATTAAAATTATTTTTAAATTTTCTTCAGTTCAATTTCAATTTAATCATAACTAAATCAATTGTAAAATAGTATCTTTATTAGGTTCAATAAGTGATCCATTTTTAAAAATATTGATCTCGATAAATCGTAGCATTATTTTTAAAAATTTATTTTATTTTTTGTAAAAAATTCAAATCAGCCCCATACCATAGGATACCAAAAAATTCATGGTTAGAAATAATAAATTTTCTATCTTTATTCTCTATTTGTTTATCCGTAGAAAATACATCTAATAAAAATGTTTGATTATAGTTAAAAAATAATAATAATAGTGTAAACTATTAAATTATATTTAAATAGTTAAGATTAACATAAAAATGTATATAATATTTTAAAATAATTATATAAAAATACTAACTATTTTTTTTTAATTTTAATCATGTATATATAATTATATGATGTAGATTTATATTTTTTATAATAATCAAATATTTCATAGAATATATATATATAATATTAAATGACATTTAATATTAAAATTTTAAAAATAACATTTTAAATAATTTTTTATTAAAAATAAACTTTTTAAATAATCTTTTATCAAAAATAAAATTTTAAATTTAAATTCCTTGTAAAAAATTTATGAACTCAACATTTATTTGACATTTTAAAATCTTAAATAATAATAAAATATTAAAATTTGAATGAATTATAATTAATGTGCGTATTGAGTGTACGACAAGTTTTTATAATGTAATATTTTTTAGACTATTTTGAACACAATATTTGTTTGAACTTTTCAAAAGTACCTATTATATAATCTAATAAAGTTAGAAAGGTAATGGTCGTAAACTCTTATAAAAAGTCAAAATATAAGAAATTTTTTTTGAAGATTTTACTTCTAATTCAAAATTAAATTTCATAAAATAAACTTTTAATAAAAGTGACTTAGATGTTCGAGTTCTTTAATTGAGAAAGTTCAATTCTTACATGTGCATCTCTTTATTATACTGAGTGAAAAATATTGAATCCCTAAATTTAAATTATTTAGTAATTCAAATTTTAATTTAAGTTAGATCGGATCAAATCTAGTCAATTATTGTTATTGAGATTTTTAATTTTTTTTCTGTCTCTTCTCTAATCTATAATGTTTTTTTTTTGAGTTTCTAAGATTAATTTTTTTCTCTACATATGATATTAAAATAATTTTATTTTGTGGTCAAATAAGTTAATAAGATATTTTTATAGATCTAGTTTTAGTCTTAGAAAGTTAGGATGATGTAATTTTAGTCTTAGAAAATTAGGATTTAAAATGTTTAGTAAATTATTGTTAACTATGACTTTTTAATTGAAGAATAATAAAGGAGTTTAGTCAACACTAGCCACTTTCTAATTCCATAACCACCTTTAGATACATCAATTGCTAAGGTGGGTGGAAATTAAACACAAAAAAAAAAACCAATGAGTTTAAGGAGGATAAAACCAAATGTTAATGGTTCTTAAACAAATTTACATATATGACATCATTTCTCTAAAATACTTATTGTTAGGGGTAATGTGCTTAAAGTAGCATATAATTATTGGAAAAGAACCTTTTATTGTCATCCTAAAATATATATGGTATGTAGCATGTCTTTTCACCTCATGCGTTATACATATGCTATTAGTAGTGATCCAAATCAATGAATCTTGAGTTTTGAATCTACCAAGAGTGTAGCTAATAATGGTCTACTTATTTTTAGCTAGAGATTCAACTTAGAAGCATGTAGAAAGACTTTAGGATTGTTTATGATTTTAAATGAGCAGCCTTTCAAGATTGTTAATGGTAAAAGGTTTAAATTGTTTTGCAAATAGTTACAACCACAATTTATTCCTCCTTTCCAAACATACATTTGTCAAGGATTGTTTCCAGTTGTACTTAGATGAGAAGACTAGACTAAAGATATTTTTTTAGATTAAATTGCAATAGAGTACCCTTTTATCATTGATTGTTGGACATCTGTCCAGAATTTGAATTATCTCACATTGACAGTCCATTTTATTGACAATGATTAGAGTTATAACGAAAAGGTATATATCGGTATCCTCAATATCTATAAAAGCATTATATAGGTATGTCGTTTCCTTAGGCCACCCCAAACTAAAAAGTAGACAATGTCCTTGATGTCTATGCTTAGAAATAGATAAGGGAAACTAAACAACCTAGTCACTGATTGGGAGGAGATTCAAATGGTGGAAAATGGCCTTGTGCCAGGTGCCATTGATTTGCATGCCTTAATAGAGTTGTTTTGCCTGAAGGTCTTGGTATAGAGATTGCATGTGAGATGCTTGACGGAGTTGTTCAATTTACATATCTTGCAAGAGGGCATGCATGGTGGAAAAGTTAAAGAGGATTGTGTGAGGGTTGGATGGTGACAGAGGACTTGGGTATTCCACTTCAACGAGATTAGGTATACCTGCATCATTAACAGAGAAAAACTAGTTGTTCCTATGGTAGACAACAATTAGTTGTGCATTGGACAAAGGATAGGGCAAGTTATGACCTTTAATAAGTAAATAAAAAATATCACCCTCCTTCACTAGCCTTTTACTATTTACCAACTAACCAATATCTACATGTCAGGAGGGAGAAATAGGCAAAAATTGGAAGAGGTCGAGTTGCATGGTGTGGGTTGTGGGGGTGATTAGGTCACCAATAGTGATGATTCCCATTGTCTTTTGAATTGATGGGCTAAGTGGAAGCCCACAAAAAGCATAGTTCAATAAGGCAAACATTTCCTTAGTTGTCTCAATAATCAAAGATGGTGTGGGTGAGAAGCCTGTGGACATAACAGAAAAATAGGTTCTAAATGGATGAGCTTTTGCAATGGAATCATCAAATGTGATTGAGTGGATGAGCTTGTACCACATGTTAGAGAGGTAGAAGTCTCTTGGTGGGGATGGTGAGATAATCTTTCACCTTCGATGGGGAGGTGAAAGATAGTGTTAAACTTAGTAAGAGTCGGTTGGTGTTGTGTTGAACAATCTAAAGGTGATAAGTCTCTCTTCACAATATGGGCCTTGAAGGACTTTAGAGTGTACTGATCTTAGAAACTCTACAATGAGATGTTCATAAACTGGGTACTTAACGTCTAAGAATGGAGCATGCCGAGTCTACCAAACAACTATTGAACTTCCTTTAACATGCCAAAAGTAGTCAAGGTAGCGGAGACTATTTGCCTAGTTTTAAGCATTCCATACCCATAGGTCTGGGAATTAACTCTGAAGTGAATATCATGAGAGGGAGGGGAAGCATTACCTTGAATGCTTTTTGTTTGGAGTCAAACGCTTCGCCCCTAGTAGAACTCTTTCCTTGATTAAAGGCCTTGGGAGCCATTAGAAGAGAAAGAGAAGGGAAATGAGAGTTTAAAAAAAAAAATAGGGAGAGGGAAAATATGGGGTTGAGGGGGCTAAAGAGGCATTTAAACGTACTATAGGAATTGTTGAACCATGGTAATTATTGTGCGTTTACTGTGCATACAAAGTTTTACCCACAGGCAAGTGCACGCGTCAGTGTAGAAATAGGTATTTAAAACTCTTAATATCGTTCTCACAAAGACTATTTCAACAATATTAAAGAATGATTAAATCTTAACTTTTGAGCTCACTAGAAAATGGTTTGTTTAGAAATATTTAAAGTGAATGTAAAAAAGGAACAAAATGAAAGTAAGCGATTCAAAGACAAAAGAGTACAAATACAAGTTCAATTATGGAAAGACATGTGACTTTTGTTTCTCTTATAACTTTACCCAATTTCACCCCAATTTCCTTGTGAATGATGTGGGTCAATTGCTAACCATTCATTCTCATTCTATTATTATCCAATGATCATGCAATAGCAATATTCTTTCCCTTAAGTTACTACCTCCAATGATCATGCAAGGTATATAATTAAGAGAAGCATAAAGAACATACGGACTTGTTAAATTAATAACTCATTAGAAATCAAGGATTCTGATTGATCCTCCAAAACCCTTAAATTCAGTTTACCTTATAGTTCCGTTAATTAGGCAATGGTATGATCGCCTATCCTCCAATCAACTTAGAAATTAATTCTCATTAATTAATTATGCATAATAAGGAAAACACAATTGAATAGAAATACCAAATCATTCATAAAAAGGAAAAGGGGTTCAGTTGGTTACATTATAAGTTTCACCAAAGCTCCATGATTTGGGGATTAGTTGCACATAGATAGATAAGACAAATAAAAACATATTAATCTCATAAAACAATCCATAATCCTAATTCTAGAAGAGAATGACAAAATCGTAGTGCCAACAAGGCTGCCAATAGGACGTTGCAACTCGCACTGTGAAAGAGCTTCTGCCTCTGAGATCCTACGAAAGAATACCAAAAGAGAGATGAAAATGAAATGATGTGTCTCCGGAGTAGTGATAGGCTTATGCCCTGGAGAGTGGTGTGACCTTTGAAGCCTAGGGTGGTGTCATATGGTGTAACCGAGCCTCTCTTTTATATGCGTGGATTAGGTTTTAAATGTGGTGCACCGGACTTAACCTAGTTGCTTCCTTAGCCATCACGACCATTCTACGTAATCTTGCAGTACCGTAGGACTGACGTGTCATTGTCACATTAGATGTATTATATTTTTATTCTTCTTTTATCCTCTTTTTGATCCAAAACTTGCCTATTTTCATATTCTTTGCTTGCGTGACCATTTCTGCAAAAATAAGGAAAATTAGGTAGAATTACAATAAATAATCATAAATTATATTGTAATTATAATTAATTTTCCATAGATAAATCAATAGAATGGTGGTTTATCAGTCGTTGTCCGATCCACGATCAACCTATGGTTAATTCTAAGACTGTGTTTTTTTATCCAGGGCTAGCCACGACATGGTTCTATCCACGACTTGCCCTTGGTTGCCCCTGCCATTCTCCTAGTTTAGTGACCTTTCGCCAGAGCTGACCATGAGTGTGGTGCTCTTGTAAGGTTGTGTTGTTGTTCTTCGACAAGGATTTCCAAACCACATAATGTGTTAGCCTCTGTCCATTTACTTTGAAGGGGCCTAATGTTTCATTCCAAATTTCTACGGGTCCATACGACAACGCTTCTCTTACCTCGAATGGTCTAAATCATTAGGATTTTAGCTTTTCGAAAAATAATTTTGGCCTCGAGTTAAACAATAACACCAAGTCATCTTTGTTGAACACCCTCCTCATTATATGCTAATCATGCCATCTTTTTGTTCTTTCCTTGTAGATTCTGACATTTTCGTAGGTGTCTAAGTGAATTTTCTCTAATTTCGCCTACTGTAATTTTCTCTTTGAACCTGCATCGCTCAACTCAAAGTTAAGAGCTTTAACTACCCAAAATGCTTTATGCTCTAACTTTACAGGGAGGTGGCATGACTTTCAGTAAATCATCATGAAATGTGTCATTCCTATTTGGGTTTTGTATGTTGTTTTATAGGCTATAGAGTGTCGTCAAGTTTGAGAGACCAATCCTTTTGGGTTTTATAGACAAAATTTTTCAAAATATTTTTTATTTCTTGATGTGATATCTTAACTTGTCCATTTGTCTATGAGTAATAGGATGTTGCAACTTTATGTGACCTTCATATTTTTGGAGGAGGTTCTCAAATTGTCTTTTGATAAAATAGGAACCTTCTTCACTTATAACAACTCTTGCAATTCCAAATTGTGGAAATATAATTTCTTGGAATAGTTTAATAACAATTTTGAAGTTATTGGAAGGGTAAGGAACAACTTCAACCCATTTGAAGACATATCTATAGCTACTAATATGTATTTATTTCCACAAAATAGGAGAAAGGCCCATCAAAATTATGCTCCAACAATCAAAAATTTTCATTTCAATGATGTAATTTTGAGGAATCTTATACTTTTTAGAGATATTACTTTTCCTCTAACATGCATCTCACATGAGAATGTTACTTTAACATGCATCTCACATGAGAACAAACATTTAAAGGACAAGTTAAAAGAATCTGACTTTTAGAACCTAAAAATTAATTAAAGACGTCATATATTAATTCACATTTAATATTTATAATATTTTTAATCTTAAAATTTATTTTATTATTATTATTTAAAATCAATAAATATCTCAATATAAAAATTTAAATTTTAAAAATATTTATATTTATTTAAATATTAGTTAAAGATAAATAAATTATTTTTAGGTATTCAAATAACTAAATATTTAAAAATAAAATAAACTATAATTATTAAATAAAATATTTAAAATAAATATAATTTATATCCAAAAAATAAATTATTTTAAATAAATTATATTTAAATAAGTATAATTTATTTTTAAATTACATTATCAAATAATAAAATAAATTATTTTATTTTAGTTTTAAATAATTTATTTCAATAAAAATTTAAATAATAAAATAATTTAAAAATTATATATGTTTTTAAAAATATTTAAAATAAATATTTAAAGTTATTCATTTTTTAAAATATTTATATTTATACTATTTTTTTATTTTGTCCTAATCTCCTTTTTTTTTTCTATATTTCCTCTACACTTTCCTATATCCCTTGTTTTTCTAATTTGCATAACATCCCCTCCCTATTTATTCTTCCCTTTCTAATATTCATTCTTTCTTGACTTTTTCTCAACAACTTTTCCTTCTTCTCTATATCTTTCATAATCATATAATCTTTATTCCCCTGTAGTTTCTTCTTTTTTTTTTTTTCTTCTTCTATATATCACCTCCAAATTAATCTCCATCATCTCTTTCTTCTCATTATTCCTTAATTGGTATCCTTCACCTTCTTTCCATATTTTCCTTATACTTATAGTTTTAATATATTTTTTATTTTGCATATTTTAAAATTTTTTATATTTTACTATGATTATTTTGTATATTTATAAAATTTGTATTGTATTTTTTTTATTTTTCAGAATTTGATATACTTTTTTAATTTATTTTGAATAATTTTTTTTAGATTAATTTATTATCTTCTTTTCCGTTAGAAGTAGTTTCTGGGGGTCCATTTTTTTTAAGTACTAGTTGCTTATTTAAACAACTCTTGATTAAGAATTGTTCCATATCATTCCTCTCTAAAGGCAAAAAAAAAAAAATGCTAAGCACGGTCCTTTAACTTAAGCACTCCTTTAAGCATGTCCCGCTCGAGAAGCTTTAAGGCCTTGTCATTAGCAATATAAGTTTTAAACTATTTGGCCAGTAGAAGTACACCATCCTATAAAATGCACATGTGAGCACTCCTTATTTTTAGTTCTGACTCACCCATATTCAATTTCAACATAAAAAACATTCAACATTACCCAAGCATGCATTGCTATATACACTGTTACTTTATTAAAATATACATTAACATAGGTGTTAAAATTTCATTGCAGGTATCCTCCTGGTTTACTTAAAACAATCTCATTAAATAGCAATTCTTACCACTATTATTGATAAGTGCACTCAATTTATGAATTTTTCCAATGATTGCATCGAATCAAAAAGTTCTACCAATAAAATCTATACAAAGCGAGAGAACATCATTATCAAAGTTAGATGAAGAACATGTTATATTCTATAATAATTTTATTTAATTATTAAATCAACTTTAATTAATTATTAATATATTATTTTAATTTAATTATAACATAAATATTTTAATTGATGAGCATAGGTTAAACTATTCAAATTATTGTTTATAAAAAAATTTATTTTTATTGATAGTTTAATAAACTATTACTCATTAAACAATTTATATATATATATATATATATATATATATATATATATATATATGAATCTTTTAAAACAAAATACAGGATTCTAAACAAATTATCAGAAAGAGAATAGTAACTCTCTCCTAAAGTGTTCTGATCGTATCAGAATGTTTAAATAACATTTAGAAATATGAATCTTAATCTGATGATGGAGCGCACTTTTATTCATTTTTTTTAAAATTGTATATATTATAATTTGTATATATAAATATATGTTGTTAGTTTATATATATATATATATATATATATATATATATATATATATATATTAACAAAACGAATTTTGTATAGGAAATATATAACAATGTATATTTGCATTAAATACATGAGTTCCAATGTAAACTCCATAACTTCATCTTTAACTAAAGTAAACGAACTGCAACCGTTTATAAACGCATTTTCTAAGCAATTTAAATAGTTTATATTTACCTTTGATGATTGTTTTTTCATTTTATATTTTTCATTCTTTACAATTTTGTTGCTAGTTCTTAGCTTTGATCGCATATCCTTAGGATTGTATTAACTTATTTAAAAAATAAATAAATTCTAAAGATTCTTTTTAAGGTATGAAACTTACAAAGACTTAACAAGAATATAATGTTTAGAATTTCGGGAGACTTTGTACAAAGTATTTGAATAATGAAATTAAATTTGTATATAAAAAAATGTTTAAAAAGAAAACGTTTAACTACTTTAGTAAAGAACCGATATAATCCTAAATTTGTAGGATGAATTCATATATATAGTATTTTTTTTTTGTCTTTGGTCTTTCTTATTTTATCTAACTAAAAAAGGTCATGGAATTAATAATTTTTTCCTTCGTTTTTAAGATTTTTTATCTTCAAAAATAGTACTTTTTAAAATTTTTGCTTTAAAACAGAATTTATTTTCAAATCATTCTTTAAAGAATAAAGAAAAATTAAATTCTTTTTATTATGTTTCTTTTTCTAATCCTTCATCATATTATTTTATTTTAATAAAAATAATATGTTAATTTTATATTATACATTTACAGATATCTAAATTATAAACTTCATACATATTATTATCATGATAATATTATGTAAAATAATAATTTAAATTAATAAAATTTATATTTATTTAATAAATTTTATGCATAAGTTCATTTGATTCTAAAAAAATATGTTTAGATTACATTTCTAATAATTAAACACTCCATCTATGAAAAGGAAAGAATGAAAAAACATGGATGGAACAATGAGTAGAACAGTACCTGTTCAGATAAGATGAGTGGGATAGAGGGGAAGTCAAACGATGACTTTCAACGAAGCTATAATTAATTAATTACGTAGAAACCTTAATTTTCATGCGGAATCCAGCTAGCAGGAAAAGTCATAAACAAATCCCTTTATTCTTGACCACAAAAAAAGTAGAAAAGAAAGAAAGAAACAAAACAACAAAGAAGAGAATAAGCTTTTGCGTTTATCTCATTTTGCTGTGTGCCTAAATCACCCTTTGTCGGCAACCTAGATGAAAGAGGCATCTTGGGCTCTTACATATTAGGACTAATTACATTTATATTTTAAAGTTTTAATAAACTTTTATCTTGTGATCCCCAATTAGATTTGAGCATTGATAGAAGTTTTAAAATGCCTACATGCTTAAAGTAGAATAGAATTAATTTTGATAAAATAAATCTTGATTCACTAAATATGATTAAGATACATATCTAAATTAATTTGAATTATACATTTTTTATTATAATTTTTATTTTTTATTAAAAAATATAAAAATTTATTTTTGTAATATTAAAATAAATGAAGCCTAAATCTAGATATCATGGCTTGCAGCAAAATTATAGAAAATCTATATTATTTTCACACTCTGTTTGGACCCTTGTTCTATGTTCGGCTCTCAATGAAGTTATCCAAACTTTTTAATGGGTTAAAGTAACTATGATTATTATTCAAATAAGAGTATTTTTTATATGAAAATAAAAGGAATAAATATTAAATATTAGGTTTTATTATGATTAAAATATACAAATTTTACATAATTTTTAAAATAATTATATAATTTAAAAATTAATTTTAACTATTTATATATAAGTAAGCATTTGAAACCGTTGCTCTCTCATTCTTACTAACAATCTATTTTAATCCGTCACAGGCACTCGCAATATCTCTACAAGATAAATTATTAAAGAATTTCATGAAGAATGTGAATGTGTTTTCAACTGTTGATAATGTCAACTTTCATTTGAATTTTTTAATTTAAACATTGGTTCACACATGATATAAATATGAAATTTGAAAAATATAATAAGAGCACAGATGAGTCAATCACTATTTAAAATTTCATTTTAATTTGGGTCATATGCTCGCACTAATTTACTAATGAAACATGGACCTACCTCTCTTTTTTCACATGCATACAGCTATATGAGATAGAGACTTTTTTTATTTTTTTTGCATAGAGATAGTTTTTGACATAGAGATGTCTTACGTAAATTTTAAATAGGAACGTATGAAAGACACGTGCAAGTTCAAGAGTAAAATAATTGATTAATTTACTTTATAAAGTAATGGTTACATGCCCCTTAAAAAGTATTAATGTTTGGGTACAAGTAGATGTACTTTTTTACGGATAAATATATTTGTTGAAGTTAATAAATAATCTACTTTAGATTATTTTTTTTAGAGATTATTTAACAAGCATTAGATTTTTTTAAGATGATAGTTGCTATAATTAAAAAGGTTAAATATATTTTTAATATTTTTAAATATTTAAATTTTGATTTTGATCTTTTAAATTTAAAATTTTTGATTTAGGTTTTTTATTTTTTTAAATACCTTGATTATGGTCCTTGATGTTAACTTAAATTATATTAAATCAAAATAGATTAATTATGATTAATTTAAGTTAGATTAGATTAATTATTATTAAAATAATTTTGATTATTTTATAAAATATTTTGATTATAATCCTCTAATCATGATTAATTTATTTTAATTTTAAGTTAACATCAACGACAATAATCAAGATATTTAAAAAAATAAACGATCTAAACCAAAAATTTTAAATTTAGGGATCAAAACCAAAATTTGAATATTTTAGAGGGACTAAAAATATATTTAATTTAATTAAAAATTATAAAAAATTATAAAAAATTTAAAATATAATAAAAAATAATGATTATTTAAAATAACTAAACAAATGCTCTAAAAAACATGAATTTGATTTTGGAAAAATTTAAGATTTTCACTAATTTAATTGTAACTTTATTCTTAATTAGTTTGTTTAAAAATTATATTAAATAATTAATCATTAATTATTTTAATTTTAATATTATTTAATGATCATGTAAGGTAATTATAAAAAATATTTATAATTTTAATCTAAAAGTAAAACTTAAATAGAATTTTTTTTTTTATAGAAATCTAGATTATGAAAGAGTCTAAATTTTGTGAAGAGATTCTACTAGAGGGAAAAGTGTAATATCTAGAGCACAATAGAAGATAGAAAAAATTAAAAGAGGTTAATTTTGATAAAAATAGAAGATTCGTTAATTTTATCTTTAATTAAAAAATTGAAAAAAAATATTTTTTTTAAAAAATGGTATACAAAAATTAAGATTAATTTAAAATTAAATTTATATATAGGAAAGAATGAAAATAATTTTATATTACTCCTAATACATTTATTCTAACATAATTATTTTATATCATTCTATGCAAATTAATGATAGTTTTAAAATTATTTATTTTATTTCTTTTAAAAAATATGAATAAATAATTTATTTAAAATGAAAAAATAAATAAATTATTAAATAAATAAATGATTAGATAACGAAATAAATTATATAAATAAAAAATTTATTAAATTAATGGATAAAATTAAATGAGGATTAAGTGTTATGAAAATTAATTATTCCTTAAAGATATAATTTTCATTACCATGTATCCTTTGGTTTAATAAGGAACTAAAAATCACCTAGTTTTCTAAAAAAAATCATGTAGTTCTTCGTACAAAAATTGCAAATAGTAATAAATAATTTTGTTTAGTTTTCTATAAAAAATTATGTAGTTCTCCATGTAAAAATTGCAAATAGTAATGAATAATTTTGTGATGTTATATGAATGTAGGAAGACAATGACAAATCATGTTAAATTTGTATATTTTTTCTTTTGTTTTCTATTTTTTGTGAGTGCTCTTGAAGGCGAAATATGAAGGATCTTACAACTGGGTATCAGAACTTGAAGTTCTAAGAGACAAAATATGAAGGATCATTTGTATTCTTTCATGTCTTTGGTGCGGTAGATTTCGCTATCCAACACCTAGTATTAAAGCTTAAGGTTCTAGTGTAAGAATAAGGAGAAACAAAAAAAAAATCAATTGACAACATAATGCCACCATTTTGTGGAAAAAAATTCTCACCTGAGGAGAAACAAACTATGTGGAAAGATCAAGATCTCGCAGTTGACAAAAAAATTGTTGTGGTAAATGGGAGGAAAAAATCTTATTAGTTGGTAAATTTTGCAACAAAAGATGATCACAACTGTAAATAATAAAAGTTTTTAATTAAAAGAGTTTCTGGAAAGATTAAGAGATGTGAGATTCTAAATGAATGAAAGATGATACATTGGAATCTATTCATTCAAGTTCCACATCAAACAATTCAAAAAAAAAATAGCAGAAGAAACTCTTATATATATATCACCACAATCACATTAATAATATAGTTCTTTAGGTGTACTTAGGATTTGGGTAATTGTGTATAACAGGAAAGTATCCAATTTTGTCTGTTCAAAAATGGAAAAGAGGAGTTTGCAATTTTCTCCATAAAAAATTATAAATAATATGAATACTTTTATAATGTTTTATAGATGTAGGTAGGCCGTGACAAACGTTAAATTTGTATTTTTTTTATGAATGATCATAGAAGTAAAGAATATGAATGATCTTTTATACTCTTTCATATTTTTGGTGGAATATATTCCATTAACCAGCACCTTTATCTACCAATAATAAAAAGTAGACAATATAACATTTAACAAATCAATACTAGCCTCAATTATGAACTAAAAAAATAAGTTATTTATACTCTTGAAGAACTAAAAGAAACCAAGAAATGTGGAAAAAATATTTCTACTCTAGAAAATATCTCAAAAGAATTTAAGGAAGGTAAAATGCATTCTTCATTAATGTACAACTTAATATTATGCATGATACTCTAAAATTATGAAAAAAAAAAATCTGTAAAGTTCAATGGTTTAGACATTTTAACAAACATTTAAAGGATTATTTTAAAAAAAAATATTAGTATAAGAGAAACAAGATTCATCAAACTTTGCAAAATCAAATAAATATAGTAAATTAAAAAATATATTCATTGAAACATCATATTTAAAAAAATACTAATATAAAAGAAATCATATTTATCAAACTTTACAAAATCAAATAAATATAGTAAATAAAAAAATATATTCACTGGAACATTATATAAATAATGAAAAACAATGTAAATTAGCAAACTGAGGATGGTGTACTCACAAAGATCTTCAAAATCCTTCAAGATCAAAATGCAACCTGAATCTTTCTTAAAAAAAAAAGGAAAAAATCATGCTCTCCTCTTAAAATTTTATCAATCCATTGAAAAATAGTAAGCTCAAAAAATACAAGTTATCTGAGAATCTTGATTATAATATATGAATTATACAATAACTAAATATCAATGTAATCTTGATGATTAATTCAAGAAAATTAGAATTAAGTCATAAAGATTGATTAAGAACTAAAGATAATGCAAAATATATAATGTGTTGAAATGTAAAAGTTTAAGAAAGAAGAATATCACTCAAAAACTTATCCTGGTTTACTCTCAATCATATAGAGCTACTTTCGGTCTTTAAGAATCACATGAGATTTTCTTCACTATATACAAAAAATCATAACCACCTTTAATAGAGAGCTTTTTTTTCTTTTATGAATTAACAATTAAGATTGAGAAAAGTAGCACAACATCAAAACATAAACATCCTTGAAGCTTAATATAACAAAAAATTCTAAGTAATAACAAAAATTTCATACTTTGTATCAAAATTATTACAAAGCAAATTTTGAAAATTCTTTCTCTTATTATTCAATTTTGTTTTCTTTCCTTCTCTTATGGAAAATAGGTTAGAAATATATATATATATTTATATGTAAACTTAAATGGTAATTTTGAATGGATTAGTTTTAAATCGTTATAAATGAGGAACATTTTGAAACTTTCAAAATTTAAGTTTGGTAATTAATTATCATCGTTAATAATCAATTACTAAGGTATTTTGTAACTTCCATTAATTTTGTTGGTAATTGATTGCTCTAACTACAAAATATATTGGTAATTGATTAATTTCACTTCTAATCAATTACTTAAGCCTCAAAATTAATTGGTAATCAATTAAACTAGTATTTTGTAAGTTTTTGTGGCTAAAATAAACTTTGATAATCAATTACTCCATGTTGTAGTTGATTATGAAGTTGATTAACTCAACTCAACAAATGGTTAACTATGTGTAATAAATGGTTAACTCAAAATTGATATGGTTAACTTAGTTTAAAATTTTGGTTAATTATGTGTAACATTTGTTTAACTCAAAATTAATATGGTTAACTTTATATTTATATTAGAAAAGACAAGTTTTTATAATTCAAAATATTTAAACTTTGTTTAAAACATAATTTTAACTTTAAAACTTTTCATTCTCAAATCTTGTTAAGTTTTTTATTAAAAACTATTTTAAAGAGTTTGATCAAAATACGAGAATATCAATACATACATATAATTTTAAAAATTTAATTATACTATTATTTAATAAAAAAATTTATCAAAATTCGTCTACCCAGTATGAAAAATCTTTTTTCAAAGGATCATCTTTAAACCAATCTATTAAAAATAAATATTTTCTTTTAACCTTTCTTTTTTTCACATTTACATTCTACCATTGTGATTTCTAATTTTAGTTTTATATCCTTTTTATTCATCGAGAATAAGTTTTATTAATTTTTTTCAAAAATATCATTAATACTTTTATAAATATTTTAAAATTAACTTTTAATTTCTTACTTTTTTTTACAATAAATTTAAATTTATAAAATTTTATATAAATTATTTTAATCTCTCGTAACTAAAACAATTTTAATGGATAAATTTAAATCTTATATCTAAATAATTATATTTATAATCTTAATTCAATTCTAAATCTATTAATTAAAATTTCAAAATTTAAACCCAAATGGTCAACAACCACGAATAACTTGTTTGTACTGACTAAAAGAAAGTAGTTTCACCATATTCAAAATAAGGCCTAAAGTCTTAGCATTTATAGTTGAAGGTATGGGTAATCCAAACAACTCAAGTTGCTGGGCAGAAATCTAATTTATTAGAATCCGGACCGTCTTATTAAAACCAAATTGACGATAGACAAGCTTAAAACTAATGACTTTTTTAACAGATGTTTAAGACACATAATAAATTAATAAATAATAAATTTTTATTTAAAATTATAATATTTAATTTATTAATATATTAAAATTTTATAATTTTTAATATGAATTTATTATATATAAATTCTTATTCCATGTTATATTAGGCACATATTGGAATATTCTTAAAACTAAATATAAAAAAAAAATGAGATTATCTAAATTACTCATAGGTTAGACAACCTTATCTAATTGGAAGAATTCAACGAGGATTTGCACTTGCAATGACAAGTAGCGATGAGGATGATGATCCTCATTTTCCAATCCTGACGTTTGAAGAAGTCGACAAAGTAGAAGAACAATCAGTCATAATCTTCTACTTTTAGTCTTTATTCCTGGTCAGGATGCACTCATGACTTGGAGACATGTTCATGATGTGATATTCTTGCTCGTCTGCTTGTTCCTCCAATTGAAGAGCTCCTTCATTACCATATCATATACCTAATTTCGTCTTACTGGTTTCGCTTTTCGTCCCCATGACTACTTTTTCGTCCCAGTACTTGACTACTTTAAGATGCATAATATGACAACAAAAGAGATCGTAAAAACGCGGATCAAAACTTTACAAAACCCGTTCTGATATGCAGGATCCTCTAAGAGGCAAGCATAGAGCATACTTAGGCTAAGATCAGAGTATGTTGTAATGACATAATAAGACTTTCAGATCGAGAGAGAGAAAGATAGAGAGATTTAGTTACTCATGGTTGAGTATGAACACACACTAGGATTTATTTTCTTTCTTTCGCTGCTTTACAACTGAAGAGGCATACCTCTTATATAGACGCAGAAAATTAATCTACTGGTTACCGGATGTAAACCGGGAATCCAGACACACTAATTTACTATCTTATAGGACAGACGACTTTAAGCAAAAGATAACCTAAAGTGATTCTGCCTTATCTTTGCCACCTAATAAGACAAACGACTTTAAGTAAAGGTGACTTAAAGTGATTGCGCCTTATCCTTACTTCCTATCGGGACAAACAACTTTTAAACAAAAGGTGACTTAAAGCAACCATTATTAAGATGCTCTGTCTCTTCTCAGAGAATCTTCTACTTTTAGTCTTTATTCCTGGTCAGGATGCACTCATGACTTGGAGACATGTTCATGATGTGATATTCTTGCTCGTCTGCTTGTTCCTCCAGTTGAATCTGCTCCAGTTGGGTTCCGATGTCATTTGGATCCTGAGCGTCTTGCCATAACATATTTGCAGAATTTGTCATGCTGGTCTGCTCATTCATTTTGGGAATAATGGCTTTTGTTGTCCCTTCATGCCGGTGTTCTTCAGGTATCTCCCAGTTTGGGAAACACATGATCTGAGGGTGTTTGACATTTAGACAACTATTCTTTGTTCCCTTGCTGCTGATCTTGTGATTATTCAGCTCATACAAATATAGAGCTAATTCCTCTTGGTACCGAGGAGGTTCTTCATTTTGAGAGAATAATTTTAGCTCTGGTATGGTGACATAAAAAGCGGCATTATCTTGGGAATAGATATACCCTGTGAGTGGATGTTTGAAGTATGGCCTGTGAAGTACAACCACTGAGACAAACATGCTGCATTGTTCTGCATCAAACTTCCAGATGTTGTAGGGATGAAGGTCATGGTATAAATGCCTTATCCAGTCATGGATGGGGCAAAACCATTTTAGACACTTCCAAAGCAGAGACCCTTTGTTTGTTTTATTTTCTAAATATTCAATCATTTTAAAGGTTGGGAAAATAATTGGATATTTGTAAAGGGTCGTGACGCACCAAAGGTACCACAGATCCATATCTGTAAACGGATATTCATCCATTAACATAGGATAGATATTAAGATATGGTGCTTGAGGATCAAACCAAGTTGGTTTTGGGGTAACTCTCTTTTCCTGGAGTAATCTGGCAAGATAATGAAACATATGGGACCTTGCAAACTGTTTTATATTTTTCGGGCTGAGTGTATGTAGAGTTTTTATCTCTGGTGGAAAATTTTCTGTCTCAGGTGATGGATTTGATGAAGATGTCTCTGGCATCATCATTATGATTAGACATTCATGGAAACTAGAAATTAGGGTTACTGGCTTTGGCCTGGACAGGTAATCAGGAATCAGGTTCTGGCTTCCTTTTATGTGTTTGACGGTGAAGTCATATCTGGAAAACCATTCTTTAAGCCTGAGGATTTGTGGATTAGGTGGAACCCGATTTTTAAAATTCAACATTCCAGGGAATGAAGAATTGTCAAGTTGGACTTCAAATGAGTAGGCTCTGAGGTGGAAGTCAAACTTTTGTATTCCGTATTTAACGGCTAAGGTTTCTTTGAAGGTGGTATGGTACTGGTGTTCTGTTGGTTTGAACTGACCACTAGCATGTCCATAATAGTATTTCTCACCTTCAACTTCTTCAATGAGGACAGCACCCCAGTGATAATCACTGACATCCGTCTGTAAGATTCGTTTTCCTTCTCCGGGAATTTTCAGAGGTGGAGGATTACTTGCTGCCTCTTTCAGTCTCTTTACTGCTTCGGTTTGTTCAGGGCCCCATGTAGGAGCATTCTTTTTGAGCAGTACTGAGAGCTTTGATGTCAGCTTTGAAATGTTAGGAATGAAGTCCCTAACATAATTGAGAATTCCCAAGAACTGTTGTATTTCTTTCTTTGTCATGTTCTTGTTGGGGAATTCAGGGAGTCTCTCAACCAGATGAGGTTGAGGCATGTACTTTCCTTGAGCGAATTTGGCTCCTAAGAAATCAATTTCCGTGGTGCCAATCTGAGACTTCTTTGAGGAAAGCATGATACCGTACTGGTTACAGATCCCATAAAACTCATTGAGTAGAGCTTTATGTTTCTCTATACTTGGGGAGAACAGCAGTACGTCATCTATGTATATCAGGGCTGTATCTAGTATGGGCTCGAAGATTCGAGTCATAGCCTTTTGGAATAGTGATGGTGCCACTTTTAGTCCGAAAGGCAGTACAGTCCACTGGTAATGTGCATTGGGTATGCAGAATGCAGTCTTGGGCCTTTCTGAAGGTTCAAGCCCAAGTTGCCAAAAGCCCGATTTCATATCGAACTTTGAAAAGATATAGGCATTCCTGATATAGGAATAAAGAGTTTTTATGTTGGGTAATGGGAACTTGTCGTCCTTCAGGAAATCATTCAGAGGCCTGTAATCGATCACTAGCCTCCTTTTTCCCCAAACTCTTTCGGATCTCTTTTCAACATAGAATGCCTGGCAGGCCCAATCTGATTTTGTGGGCTCAATCAACCCCTGTTTCAGCAACTGTTGGCATTCATCATAGGCGGCTGCACGGTCTACTGGAGACATGTCGGGATGAACTGCTTTAGTTGGGTTGATATCTTCATTCATCTTGAATGGAAGTTTAACATGGAACTCTTGGTTCTTCCATAATGGTCTTGGGTGTTTAAACACGTCATGGCTATCCGCACATAACTTCATGATCTTGTTCTGGTATTCCTCAAAATCTGGAGGTGTATCTACCAGATTAAAGATTCTTAAGAGTGGCACATATTCTTTGAAGAATCTTTTGAACTTTACCCCATTTGGAAGGATTTGTAATCGATCAGCCTGTGTATATGTATCCATGTCGATTACTATGTCCTTGTCAGGAAGGTCTGTCCCTATCACCTTTGTCCATACCACACAGTTCTGGAAGAACTTAATACCAATGTTTCTCTTGGTAATGAGTTCTGTGGTGAAGGTCTGACCATCAGCAGCCTTAAAGTGATGGAGTTCTTGTTCCCATGCTGAGGATGGGAGGATAGCCGGATTCATGAGTGTCCTTTGTGCCCCTGTATCCATATATGCAATTACCTTGATTGGGACATCGTATTTCGATGGTAAGATGGAAACCTCGATGTTTGGTAACGTCGGAGAAGAGGATATGGCTGATTGTTCTTCTACTTTGTCGACTTCTTCAAACGTCAGGATTGGAAAATGAGGATCATCATCCTCATCGCTACTTGTCATTGCAAGTGCAAACGCGGTTTCCTCGTTGAATTCTTCCTGTTCAGTGTACAGGGATTCAACATCATCATTTTCTGCGAGCTGTAAGCTGTGGACTAGCTTAGCTGCTTTGTTCTGTTTCTCAGGGCAGTCTCTGGAAAAATGCCCTTTTCTTCCACAGATGAAACATCTGTCTTTTCCTCGGGTCTTTCCTCTGTTCTTCTTTTTTCTGAAGAACTTCATTCTTTTCTCCTTTTTTCCCGTGGTTCTTCTTTTGAGCTTCTTTGAAGTCTTGCATACGCAGTTCTTTTGTTTGCATCCAATTTCTAGAGAACTCTGCTTGCATGCTTTTGAGAAATCCTTTTCCCCTTCTAGCATTTTCTTTAGCATTTGCTGTTGTGCACAGATCTTTTTTCTACATCCCATTGCAAACTGGTGGATCTGGCCAAAAGTTTTGGTAGAGAAATCTATCCCATCTTTGGTTGCACTTCTGTACATTTCGTCTTGGATAGGCTCTGGTAAAGAGCTGATGTATGTGCTTTTGAGGCTGGCGTCATTAAATCCGTTCAGTCGGTAATAACATTGCCCCATCCTTAAGAAATGTCTGGATAGGTCTCCTGTCTTTAATGAACAGCATTTCATGCTATAGAATTTCTGCCGATTGATCTGATCTTCTACTTCGGCATCTCCAATGAATTCTCTGTGGAGAATTGTAATGACTGCGTCTGTTGACTCCATAGAGTGGAGTTGGTCCTGGTTAACATGGCCAAGGCTTTGGTACCATTCTTTTAGTATGCCGACCATCCCGGCACAGAATTCCTCAATTACTTTGTAACGGTCCATTTCCTTGACTAATTTCTTGTCCATCCATGCTTTAAATTCAAGTATCATTTTTGGCCATTGTTGTGGATCAATGTCTTCTAGTGAGAAGTACACTGATTTTGATGGCGGTACTGGAGTTACTAACTCATCTGGGTGAAGCCTAGATGTAGATGCCTCTCCTGTATGGGTTGCCATCAGTATATTTGTGATGTCCGCATATTCTTCTTCTGATCCAAAAGGGTCTGAATATCTTTCTTCTTGGATGGATTCTTCCTTTTCAGTTTCTTGGAGGAATTCTTCTTCATCATTCGAATCCTCTTCTTCTGAATCGATCTGGACTGTCATCATGGTTTCTGGTTGTTTGTCAGTCCTTCTCTGGGTTTTTTCTGGTGAAGTTTGTGAAGCAGATTCTTCAACTTTTCTTTTATCTGCCATGGATCTTTCACCGAAAAGTGTTGACTTGTGTGGCATGACCATCGGTAACAATGATGGCGGTTGCTGCTGGGGTTTGTTGAACATCATGGTTGGGCCTATTTTTCTTGGTGGAATTTCATATGGAGATAGTGTGTCTCCGGGGAACATGTAAGGCCTTTTAAAATGTGTTTCAAACTCCTCGATCTTCTGTCGAAGTCTTTGCAATTCATTGTTTCTTGCCACTATTTCATGGAAGCTGGCCTTTTTGGAGTTTTCAATCTCAGCTTCAAGCAATCTTACTTGCCCTTTTAGATCCTCATACGCCTTCATCATTTTTGCGAAAAATCCTGTGAGTTGTCCCTCAAAGGCGCTCACTTTCTTTTCTATCCTCTGAAGGACAGTGTTTTGGGCAAGTGCGTTGCCTGTCTGCCAGTTTAATACTTCCTCTGCCTGGGAAGTAGGCTTGGAACTACCTTCTGGCGTGACTTCCGTGGATTGCACGTAAGGTCTGGTGACCATCTTTCTTGTTCTGTGGTCTCGTCTTTCAAGGGGTGGAAAATCTTCCTCGTTCATCATACAAGGGACAATAGGTACCGTCTGTACCTGTGATTTTCCTTTGTATGAGTTTGAACCTTCTTTTGGTGGAGGCCATGTGATGAGGTCTTCATCTTCTGGTGGAGATGAGTATTTTTTTCTTTCTGTATGCCTCAGTCCCTCTTTGTAGGGCGGTAAAGGTTCTTTCTTCCTTCCTATTCCTACCCAAGGTCTGTCTTCTGGGTCTGATCTCCTTCTGGGTGGAGGAGGAGACTTGCAGGGCTTTGGCTTTGCCCTCCATCGTCTTGTTTCATCATCGTCATCATCCGAGAAAAAATCATCCTCACTGTCTGTGTAGCCGTGCTCATCGCAGCTACATCCGTCATCGCAATTTGAGGGATCTACGTCCCATAAGAAATGACCATCAAGTTTATCCGAATAGATTACTTTCCCATCAGTCTCGAATCCCCAGATAGGGATCCTTTCTTCCTTCTCACCAGGAGTAATCATCATACTGTGAAAGATAGGGGGAGTTACCGAGCTCCCCTCACCTGGTTTACTGAAGATTGTCTTGACGGTGCCATCTACAGAGTTTCTTCTGAAGTCGGCTTCTGTTGAGATCAACTGCCTTTGATGGGCTTTAAAGTTCTCGTAGTTGGTTATCCATTCTGTTGGAACCAACTTTTCCAATTCTTTCCGGGAGATCTGCTTCGAAATTTGGATGATGGATGGTGCTTCATTGCTGTCAGTAGCAATTACCATCAGTGCGTTTTCTTGGAAATCTTTATTTGAGGGGAGATCAAAACAATGATCTTGTACCCTCCATATAACTGGTGGCAGAGTGAGGCTGCAAAAGCTTCCTCATCTTGTTCTGCTCCTATGATCTGAACTTGGACTTTAAACCGACTGGGGAGTGTCGGGTCCGTGAGTAATACATTAAAATTGGGAAAGATCGTGAAAACAGCTTGACCGTTATTGAGGGTCGTGATGCATGTCCCTAGGACAGCATGCTCGTAATCACGGTATGTGGTATCAAGTAACGTCACTCGGGCAGTGACCGGAAGTCCCTTCCTGCCATGGTAGCTGAGGACAAGTCTGACAGCACCCATGTGGAGTGCCACATACCTTTCTCTTTTCCAAAGACTTATGAGGTCTTTGCTGATGAGAAGGTTCACATACTGTTCTTGGGAGGTGGCTTTTAAACCACACTGGTCGAACTTGTTGGTTTGGATCTGCTCCTTGACATGAAGTCTAGGAGTGGATATCAGCCTTTTTGCCGCTGATAACCAGTTGTTGCCTGTTCTCTGACGTCGGTACATGTTATATGGACTCATTAAGGGAGGAATAGACTGGTCTATTCTCGCCTCTTCGGGAATATACTGGTACTCAACAAGATTGTCTATCTTGTTGCCCAAGGTCTGTTTACAGAAGTCTGGGAGTGTTATCTTGGAGTTATGTTCAATGACAGAGGTTGTGTTTGAGGTTGGTGTATTCATGTTGTGTAGTACTCTCTCTCTTTCTTACTTGTCTATATCATTTCATTACATGCACCCTCTGTTTTTAAGAAAGGAATCTGCACTAGATAGAGCTCGTAAGGCTCTGATACCACTAAGGGGCCGAGAGCTCCTTCATTAACCGAAGCAGTAAAGAGACTGAAAGAGGCAGCAAGTAATCCTCCACCTCTGAAGATTCCCGGAGAAGGAAAACGAATCTTACAGACAGATGTTTCATCTGTGGAAGAAAAAGGCATTTTTTTAGAGACTGCCCTGAGAAACAGAACAAAGCAGCTAAGCTAGTCCACAGCTTACAAGAGTAATCATCATACTGTGAAAGATAGGGGGAGTTACCGAGCTCCCCTTACCTGGTTTACTGAAGATTGTCTTGACGGTGCCGTCAAGTTTGATTGAATTGTTTTTCCTCTTGGCATGTAAGAGGTCGTTTTCCTTTTTAAAATTAGTGGAGGTTACTTAATAATGCTGGAAACATTTTATTTTTATTTATATAAAATTTAACTTCACTATTTAAGGAACTTTAATAATTTTTGAAAAATAAATATAAATTATTAATAAATCTAATAATTACTAATTGAATTAATTAAATTTTAAATTCTTATGAAGTGGTTAGAGAAGTCTTGTATACTTCCTCCTTATTATAAGTCATATTCTATAATTTTTTAATATCTCTTAATATAAGTTACTTTAAACAATTATGAAGGATTACTTATTTATTACAAATTTATCTTTAATACTTAATAGAGCATATTTAATTAATCTACACTTTTTACCATTCTTTTTCACTTTTTCAATAGTAGAGTCTTTTCAATTGAAAGAGACTATTTTTTACTTTTTCATAACTGCTTTTTCAATTGAAAGAGATAATTGAAATAAAAAAAATAAAAAGTTAAATTATTAAATAAGAATATTTTTTAAAAATTCATATAATTTTTAAACCATTAACTAAATTTTTTAGTAAGTGTAAATTAGCTAAAAATAACTTATAACAAAATAAAAAAAGTATATATAATATTAGAATTTGATTAAGAATAATAACTAACAAGTTAAAAGTACAAGTATAAAAGTATATCCAACTTGTGAGTTGGATGAATCAGATTGAAAATCAATCATCTTTTTATACTATTTAAATCATAAAATTATATTAATAAAATATTATAATAAATTAATAAAATTAGTAAAAAAAACAATGAATTGATGGATAAACGGGTAAAATTAAAAAAATCTATTTTATATATAAAAAATATTATTTTAATTATTTTTAATTAAAAAAATTAAAATTATGATATATTTTATTTAATTTTGCATGTTTAAATAAAATTTAAAAACTTAAAATAATATGTAGTTTTTAGTTTTTAATCATATAAATTTATGATAATACTATATATAATTTTATATTTTTAATATATTAGATATTATAAATATTTTATAATTAATATTTAATTAATAATAATTTAACTATAATTTAATTTAGATAATTGAATTTTAATTGAATGTATAAAATTTATATTAAAAATGTTATTAATGTTCCTACCTAATTCTTAATAAAAATTTTTAAAAAAATTACCAACAAATTTATCTCCTACTTATTTATATTTTGCAAATAAAATTTTTCATTAAAAAAATACTTTTCTTATTTTGTAATTTATTATTTCATCGTGCAAAGTAATTCTTAAATCTATTTCCCTTAAATGAAAATCTCATTTGACACGTTAATACTAACTAGAATATTAAGTGACATAAAAAAATTTCATAGGTTGCCCACTCCAAGCACAAGTTTAATGACACCCAACGCCACGTCATCATCGATTCAACCGTCGTCATGGCATTCTCCGATTCCATGCAAGTAATTGTGAGCCACCGATGATTTTTAGGAAGAAGAAGATCCAACAAAACACATTGTTGTATATTAATAAATCTTTAAAACACCATTGTCCTTTTCTTTTGATCTCACCTAATATCATAGGTGACATTTAAGTGTTAAATTATTAACGAAAAATAATTTAAAAATTAATTTGCATGACAAATTAATAATTTAAGAACAAATAATTTTTTTTAAGTTAAAAACTTATTTGAAAAGATAGCAGAAGACGAATTTATCAATAAACTCTTTTTTAATACGTAGTTAAGAACATACCGAATAAACCTATTTATAATAAATTCTATTTTTATTAAAAAATTATTTTTAATATGCTTTTAGTATAATTTTATATATTAATTCCTTGACCAACATTTTAGGATAGTATTAATAACTAACTGATCCTAAACATTTAACATGTCATTCAATTGTAATATTGAGTATTTTTGTAAAGGTATAAGTATTTTTTATTAAAACCATTCCTTTTTAAGTCTATAACATGATAAGATTAATTATTTTACCAAAAAGATTATAAAATTGAAAATTTTATTTTAAAAAACTAAATATATATCACTTAAAACAACTGTATATTGAAGTGTAATGTTGACTGTTTTTAAGGGACTATAACGATTTTCTGAAATTGCTGTAATTAATCAATATTTTTATTCATTAATACCAACAGAAAAAATACTGCAGGGGATGGCCAAGCAATCAAGAGAGGTGAAAGGTGAAATTTGAAGAATCCTTTCGGGTTGCTGTGACTAAAGTAGCCAAGCAAAATACCCTGTAGACACATTCATTTCAAGACAAGTTATTTTATTTTTATTTTTTACAGCTTATTTATATATTCCATCCATATTTTTCTCATTTTTTTTATTTACCTCTTAATTATTCAAATAAATTATAAAAAATATAGTTAAAAGTATCTGATTTCATATGAAATTGTTGATTTTAACCCGATCTCTATTTTTATTATAAGAAAAATAGAAATATCTGATTGAAGCTGAAAAGTGAACGTGAGTCCCAAAATAAATAAAGCAACCACAATTAGAAAATTCAAAAGTTGTAAAAGTAAAACATTTACTTTAGAAAAAAAAACACATATGTTCTTTTCTAACAAAGTCCCTTTTTCTTCTTCTATGTACCAAAATAGAAGAGAGACTCTTCAAACTTTCTTATTCTCTTTCCCTCCAACAAATAATCTTACCAACTCTCTTTTTTCTGCTTTCTGGTTTTGTTTTTGTCTCCATTTTTTTCATTCCATTCTGCAAAATACCGTCTCAGATTGAGACGGAAGAGCCAGGATGCTTTTTGCGATGTATAGCTCCACACACGTGTCTATCTTCTTCTTCTTCTTTGTGTTCCTGTCTTTGAATTACTTCCAAGAGTTTGGATCCAACGCTCAACTCTTACCACAAGATGAAGGTACTACCCATTTCGTCTTTGTTATCACTTTTGCTATGTTAATAATCTCTCTATGTTTGATTGCTTTGCAATTTTTTGAAACTCTTTTGTAACTTCCAAAACTGGCCTTGTTTTGCTCTTCTTTGAAAACTGAAACTGCTTTCTACTTAACAACGCCAACTTGTTAAAGTTCCAAGTTCTAATCTAATTTCTCCCTTTATAGTAACCCTAATTTTCAGAATTTAGTTCATCTACTTTCATTGCTAGTTCTGTTATCAGATCCACAAGGAAATCACCAATCTCTCTCTCAATTGATATAAAGTGGTTTTTTGTGGAGGTTTTGCATCTCTAATTTGCTCAAAGATTAAAATGATTTGTTTTGGTATCTTTGATTTCTGATTTCATCTGTTAGCAATGGTGGATTTTTTATTATTATACTTTAATGAATCATTGAGTCATCTCTACCATGGTTTTTTAATTTTCTGGGATTGTTTGTATTTGGATTTTATTTTTATTTTTTGTTGACATTATATGATTTTGGAGTGTTTTGGGATCCAATGAAATCACGACAATTGCTCATTACTATCACATGTGATGGGAGTGTGGCCTCATATGCAAGTACAAGGGGCCCTCGTGTTTTTTATTTTAAGTATTTGATAATTACTTTATTGGCTAGGTCCTTTGTTGGCCTCATAAGAATTATGATTTGTTTTTTTTCTCTTCTATTTTTTAATCAATATCATAAGATTGATTAGCATTATGATATCAGAAACTGTACCCAACTCAAGGCATGATTGTGATAGAGTACAGCTCAGAGGTTGAAATTTGTTAAATAAGTGTGGGCAAATCGGTGATATAAAGGACAGGTGATTGTTGTATTGATGTGTGCAACAAGTCAAATAGTGAGTGAGGGTAATTGTTCCTTTTCATGATTTTGCCCTTTTGGGGTAAGCAATAGTTTTCCCAGGAAATATTATTTAATTTTACTTCCATTATCATTTCAGTAGTGACACAGAGGTAGTTCCACAGGCTGTGAATTACTAATTATTTAGCATACCAATAATTAATAGGAAATAGAGACATGTCTCAGCCACCACCAGCTGCTTTAGTGTACTGCTGCTCATTAAAGTCAAGGAAGAAACAGTGGAAAGTAAATTCAACAGAAAAAAGAAAATTAAAATAAATTGTGATAGATGGATTTGTTAGATGTGAGTCAAATTCTGTGTCTACACGCTACATTATGTATATTCTAATTGCACTTTATTCCTTAGGATAAAGATGGTGTAATGTCAATGCAGTGAATGATATGATGTGATATGTTATATGATTTATACCCCTTAAATGACATGATGTCTTCAGCCTAAGGTTTAATATCTTTATTATGGACGGCATGATGCTCCTCTTTTTCTTAACATTGATAGTTGTTATAACAATAGTAATCTAATTGGACTAGGATGCTGCATGTGTTCATATGAGAAGCCTTGAGAAATTGAAATTTGGAAAAGTCTTTATATCTTTGCCTGCAAAGTTTAATTTTTTTCTTATATTATATTGCCCGCCTTGTATGACTTGGTCAAACAAGGGATAAAAAGGTTACATCGTGTTCAAGTTATTGAGGCTATTATTGATCACGAGAGTTGCAAAGCATAGCCTAATGCATATTTACTAATAAAAACTTTTGACCACCTGAGTTTGCTAAAGATTGTGATTGTTAAGAAAATGAGCACGTCACCATCTAGAATTTACCGAGATTGACACGATCGAATTTTATAGTTTAGCTTTGGATCTTCTTTTAAAAATGTATAGATCTTATATTAAAATAAGCTAATCAATTTGTAATTACTTTAGTAAAAATATTAACTTTTTTTGCGTTTTTAAGACATAAATGATTATTTTTTACTAGTATTTTTAAAATAATTATGAACGTATCAGAAAAATTTGTTAGGGGGCAGGTGAGATTATCTCTTAGATTAATGTTAACTACTGCTTAATCGGTACTTGTCCCATATGATGTGAAGCAATTTCACTTTATGGGCATGTGAAAAAGTTGATGATCTATTACGATTTCATTCTCTCTCTTTTTTTTTTTTTTTTTTTAACTAAAGTTCGGTTAAATTAAAACAAGGATGAGATGCATGTAGCCTAAAGCCATTTTATTTGCTTCCCATAAATTGCAGTGAAATTACTACAAGCAATATCTGACAAGGTAGAGAACTTGAATTGGAAAGTTACAAGACGTTCTTGCAACGACGATAAAGGATTTGATAACAGGCAAATTTCAAGGGATCAGGATCAAGTCACAAGGAATGTGACGTGTGATTGCTCTTTCAACGCTAGGACAATTTGCCATGTGAAATGGATGTAAGTATTTTTCGAACGCTCTCTTGTTAAGGCTCCATTTGTTTAAATTTTTAAGAAGAGATTTATATTTTAGAAATTTTATGAAAAGTAAAAGTTTTATTTTTCTTATTTATAATTATGAAAAATATTTTTTATTTTAAAGGATAGTTACAATTTAACTTTGTTTAAAAATAATTCAAAATAACATCTTAAAATATTCAGAAATATAATTTTTTTCATATTCTAGTTTTTTCAAAACTTTAAACAAATAGGAAGGTATTTAGGACGTGTTTAGTAAAGCAAACGGATAAGTTAGTTGAAAAATAAAATTATTAATTGAATTAAAAGTATTTGATAAAATTAGTTGTTGAACTAATTAATAAATATAAAATAATAAATAAAGATATAATTAAATAATAGATTAAAATTTGATAAGTTTAATATATATATTATAGTAAAATAAATATATTAAAATTTAGTTAAATAAAAATATTTTTTAATTTTTACATAAATAATTTTTAAAAAAGCTAATTACTTTTCAAATTTGATTTTTATGAAACCATTCAATATTTTTAATAAAATAAAATAAATAATATAATAATTAAAATAAATAATATATATGAAAATAATAATTTAAAATATAATATTTTACGATAATATAAAAATAAATTAATCAAAATTAGTAGTATTATTATGAAAAATAAAATAATATTAAATTTATAAAAATAAATAGATAAATAAAATATCAAAATATAAAGAAATCTTAAGGGTAAAAATAAAAAAAAATTATTTTAGTTAGAAGCTGAATTGCATAAAAGCTACTTAAAATAAATAAAATTTTCAAAAATATTAGTAACTGTCTAAGAATTATATCTATTAAAATAAATTACTCTACCAAATAGAACTTAAATGTATTAATAAACTTTTCATCTAATAATTATAGCTTTCAGCTAATTAAAATGATTTTTCAAACATACTCTTAAACAAATATCTATTTACCATAGATATTTAAGAATTTAAAAGCTCAGAAAAATATTATATAATATATTATAATATCATATTATATTAATATTATATAATATAAGGTAGTATTATTAATTACTAGTTAATATATTAAAAATATCATCACAAAATAATATAAAATAAATTTTATCTTACTACAAAATGATTAAAATCATAATATTTTAAATATTTTAATAAAAAGTATTTTATAAGTAAATGGATATTCACAGGACAAATAGTATGATATCCATCACATTTGTTGGTAAGTATACAAGTATTTTTTATAGATATATAGGTATGAATATTTTTACCATCTTTAATTGATTGCTAAAAATTTGGCTCATACAGTGCTCAAAAACAAAAATCATTACATTAATTATTTATTTTCGACAAATTTGAAATAAAGTAATTAATTTTATTTTAAAATCTTAAATATCGTCACTTAATACGATTTTTCGCTAAAATATCACTTAATTTTAAAAAGGAAGAAGTAGATGTTATATAGTTTAATTTTGTGCAACTTTGGCCATTTGTAACTGGCATCAATAGTGAGAGTTTGAGAAAATTATAAATTCTGAAAGAAAAAAAAAAACTTTTTAATGAAACTAATGAAAACTTTATTAATAATAACAGTTAAATAAGGGGTTTGACTTCTTTAATCTGAGAAGGTATGTAAAGCAAAAAAATAAGTCATTAAAATTATGACAAACAAAATTAGACACTGAGAATGGCAATCGTCTATCATTTTAGACCATAGCATCAGAGCCTATCAAGCAATTATTAGTCAATATAGTCTCCGACTTTGATATATATATTAGTCAAATTGATTCCTAATGTTATCTAATTCTGGGACTAAATTGATTTAGTAAATATAAGGGACTAACTTGAACGGTAATACCATTTCAAGGACCAAATCAATTGACAATTGCTAATTTCTTGAATTAAAAGTTTATTCGTAATTTTAGGAACTAAATTTCCCGTTGATCATAATTTCATAGAATAATTTAGTGTATTACTCTATTTAAAATTACCAGCACTGTATTTCTTTACATGCTTATGTGAAACACGTGACCTTCTTTTACTTTAGATTCATCTGTATTTATTGAATTATAAAGAATATTCATCAAATTGGTTGTGATAGTGTCCTCAAGGGTCTCAATATATCTGGAGCTATACCTGATGAGTTTGGAAATCTAACACAACTGAAAATACTGTAAGTGATTATAAATTCCTATTTCCTTTTTAGTTTTCTTGTATGTTATAGATGTTGTCACTGTGTTAGAAAATATTGAATATGGATTAACCTAGTACATAATTGTTGTACTCACAACTGAGGAAGTTACTATGCAATCGTTTTGGGTATCCTTATCAGGTGGGACGTTAAGCATTTCTTGATCGCCGATTTCATAATAAATAACTAACAACCAATAAAGTCATGAAAACTCAACCAATATATAATGGTGAATTGCAATATTTGTAGTGTTATTTTAACATTCATATGCATTCTAGTTCTTTCATTTGAAAGTGAAACATTATTAACTTCATCAAATGCAAAAGAATGTACAAAAATAATAGAAATAACTGAAACTTGTATGCTGAGCAGAGATCTCACTCGGAATTATTTCAATGGTTCAATTCCAAAAAGTCTTGGACGCCTCTCAACACTTGAAATTTTGTAAGTCATCATTATCTTTGTATCTGTATTGTTACAGCTCTATGTGAGAGACATGTTCATTTATTAGCTAAAAACCTTTGATAGCATTTTTTTTTTATAATTTCCCCTAAGTGGGGTTTGTATGATTCGCCATGCTCACATAATTCTAGATTTATTAACATCAATTGTTACCATACTTTTTCAGGTCACTTTTGGGAAATCGACTTATTGGTTCAATTCCCTCAGAAATGGGTGGTATGGCTAGTCTGCAAGAAATGTAAGTGTTTGAGAAAAGTATGATGTTACATTGATAAACATTGGAGGTGGAATAAATATATATGTAATCCATATTTACAGGAACTTAGAAGATAATCAACTTGAAGGACCTCTTCCTCCTAGCCTTGGAAATTTGAGCAACTTACTGAGATTGTGAGACTGTTTTTTTCATTTAGTAATTTTAATTTGGTGTACATAATCAATTTCAATCATTAATTTGCCCATGCATGCCTTCAATTTTTTTTATAATTTTAATTAAATGAATCTGCAGACTTCTTTCTGCGAATAACTTCACGGGGACAATACCGGAAGCATATGGGAATCTAAAGAATCTAACTCAGTTGTGAGTGATATGATGTGATGCAATTTTCCTCAGTCTTTATTTTATGTCTTGTTAAATTCTGAAATCATTCTACGTTTTCTGCAGTAGGATAGATGGGAGCAGATTATCTGGGAAGATACCCAGTTTTATTGGGAATTGGACCCAACTTGAGAGATTGTGAGTCTAAATTTTGGTTTATTTATGATCTTTCGTTTGTTGAAGAATAAAATAATGTTCTATCATAATTAGGTTGCATTTTATTATCTGAGAAAACTTTGTTTTTTTGTAGGGATTTGCAGGGCACATCCTTGGAAGGTCCTATTCCTTCTGTCATATCTGACTTGACAAATTTGACGGAATTGTGAGTACTTTCAATGATTAGGAATATTCCTGAATTGTTACATTTTGTGTGCACTTTACAATGGTTATGGAATGCAATCTTCAATAGAGGAATATTTCTCTTTTCATTGATGATAACATTTATATATCAGGCGAATATCTGATTTGAAAGGACCAACCATGACATTTCCTAATCTGAAGGATCTGAAACTCATGCAAAAAATGTGAGTAGAAAACCTTTCCTGCTATTAGGTGAAGAACTATATAATTTATTTTTTTATCATTTGGTTTATTTTTATAACTCAGGGAATTGAGGAATTGCTTAATCTCTGGTCGCATTCCAAGCTACATTGGTGAAATGGCAAGTTTAAAAACGCTGTAAGTTGCATCAAGGGTGTATTGCTGCTATATATGCTTCAAGTTTCCTTTTATCTACCTGTTTACAGATAAGGTTTTCTCATTATTATTTCTTTTATCTTGTCCTCACTAAGATGCTAGTGTAGCTGTAAAGATATTTCAGATTGCTTTCATAATGATAATGAGAGAAGGTAAATCATCACATAATTAAGGATTCAGAAATCACTGAACAAGATCTTTTATCTTCATTTCTACACCGAGTTTATTTGACAATCGCACACATACTGTTGCATAGCACCTTTTCTCCGTCCTTTTCTTTTCTATCCCTGTTGTTTTAATGAGTTTATTCTTCACTAGATTAAGTTAATGATTATGTATCACTTAATTGTAAAAATCAGTAAATAATTTGAAGAATCCAATGAATTTTGCAAAAAAACACTTCTTAGGTAGTTTTTGTTAATCAATTTTCAAGACTTATTTTCAGACACTCTTCAGCTAGTTGTGTAGTAGTTCGGAAAGGTATTTTTAAGACTAATTAAAAATCATTACAAATGGGGACAAGTTTTTCTGTTGTCCATTTAAGGTAATTTGTTTGTTAGTTATACCAGTATAATGATCGTATACAGAACAAGGATGTGGATATAATTTTGTTGTATGCTTCTTGCGGCAAATAGTTATCTGCCATAGTGTTCCAAAATGGCAGCAAAAAGAGAAATTACGAAATTATTGGATACTTGAAAACCTAATTATATTCTATTGTTAGGATTTGGTTATGGCATATGCCGTAACTTCATCATAGTAATCATCTCTTTTTATCTTTCAGAGATCTGAGCTCCAATCGATTGACTGGTCCAATCCCAGACACATTTCAGGACTTGGAAAAAATTAATTACTTGTAAGTGAACATTTTCATTTTGTGGCAACAAGATTAACCGAAAGGATGTGGATGTTCCTACCAATACTTTGATCTCAAGAATGGTGGTTGCTTTTTCTTAATTGATTATTTCTGTGGTATAATGAGATATATTAATGATGGATGCAGGTTTCTGACTAACAATTCTCTGAGTGGATCAATTCCCGGGTGGATACTGAGCAGCAAACAACATATGTTAGCATATTTCCTTAAACTTTCCCCCCTTCAATTGCTTACTTTAGAAATTTAGCTGTTACGCAAGTACTATATACTTATATCATGTTTAGTCTTGAGCACTCGTTGAATTATGAAATATAATCTCAATTTATGTTATCTTTCAGTGATTTATCATTGAACAATTTTACAGAGTCTTCTGCATCTACTTGCCAGATCTTGGATGTGTAAGCTTCTTTTAGTCTGGAAATTATTTAAGCATTTTCCCTATGTCAATACTAAATAAGGTATTAGTTTTTAACAGGAACTTAGCTTCCAGCCACTCTCCCTCAGCAAACACATCGTATGTTCTTGCTCATGGTCTAGTTTTAATTCCATATCATCGTTGAATCATCTGTTGAAACTAACTTTATATCTTGTAGATTATCTTGTTTGAAGATGGACCTACCTTGTTCAGGAAAACCCCGATGTGAGTGTTCAAACTTGGAAAATGAATCATGTTTTTCATAGACTACAACAATTTATAAATGAAATTATGATAGTTTCATTTTGAAGTAACATGCATCAGAGAACAAGTTTGTTTTTTATTTCTTTTTCATTAAGCTTATTTACTTCTATTAATAAATGGCTCATCTTCACCATGTCACTGCAGATCATTCACTGTTCATAAACTGTGGAGGATCTGAAACAAAGTTTGAGGGCAATGAATATGAAGATGACAGCAGTCTACGTGGCATTTCAACCTTTGTTTCTAGTATCAGCGGCAAATGGGCTTATAGCAGCACTGGAGTATATCTAGGAAATGAAAAAGCAGATTATGTAGCAAAAAATCAGTTTTCTTTGAATATTAATGGTCCTGAATACTACCAAACAGCCCGCATGGCCCCTCTCTATCTTAATTACTATGGCCTTTGTATGCTGAATGGCAATTATAAAGTGAAACTTCATTTTGCTGAGATATCGTTTTCTGAGGACCAGAAGTATGGCATCGTTGGAAAGCGCATATTTGATGTTTCAATTCAAGTGAGTAATGAAACAAACAATTTATTACGGTTCTTTCAAAGTTTCTTTAATTTTACTCATACTTGTATCTGGGTTTCCAATGAAACAAAAGTTCTGAACGTAGACATTTTCATTACTGTGTATTGACAGGGTTTTAAGTATTTGAAAGATTTTAACATTGTGGAAGAAGCTGGTGGAGTTGGTAAGGGAATCACTAAGGAGTTTAATGTTGATGTTAATGACAGCACTTTGGAAATCCACTTATCCTGGGCAGGGAAAGGAACTAATGCCATTCCTATAAGAGGTGTTTATGGACCTCTTATATCTGCTATCACTGTGACCCCTAGTAAGTAGTTACATATTATTGGTTTCCACTCTATCAAATACTTTTTTTTTTTCATGTTCTTTAAGCATTTCTACTTTCGTGTAGACTTTAAAGTTCCTTCACATGGGCTGTCTACTGGAGCAATTGTTGGAATTGTTGTTGGGTCCTGTGTGCTTGTCATGCTGATACTCCTTGCACTTTGGAAGATGGGTTTCCTATGTGGGAAAGATCCAACAGACAAAGGTAAAGATTAAAGTCCAAAATGAAGCAGACAGTTGTTGGCCTTGTAATCTGGCTTTTGCTAGTACAAGGTTCAGAATGGTTTGCTGTCAAGCAGGATGAAATGTATATCTATTATAATCTTATAGTACAGTAATAGAGTTGACTTCTATATATATATATGATAATATGAATATTAATTATTTTACAACATAAAATTACTGCAAAGATCCAAAAATTATGGTAATTTAAAGAAAACACTTTGACAGAAAATGCACAATTAGTTTCTGTTTGTTGAAATCTTAGGATTTTTTAGGTATAAAGACTAAATGCACTGAAATTAATATTGACTTGATATGATGTCATGTTGTATATATTGAGAAGGACAGAGTATTAACCCTTATTTATACTTAAACTAGATCAGAATGATTAAATGAGGAAACAAATCATGAAATATAAGACAATATAGAAACTAATCCTAAGAGATAATTTAAGATACTCTAAATTACTTTAAGATATCATCAAGATATTTTTGGATATTTTTCATGTTTTCTAACACTCAAAAATTTTATTCTTTCTCCGTGTCTTTTTCATCTCTTCCTTTTCATTTATACTTTTTATTTCTAAGTAATTTTACTTACCTTGTTGCAGAACTTCAAGATCTGAAAACGGGTTATTTCAGTTTAAGACAAATTAAAGCTGCAACAGATAACTTTGATCTAGCAAATAAGATAGGTGAAGGAGGCTTTGGACCAGTATACAAGGTAATTTTGGATACATTATAATTGTCTTACATACTTAAGTAGTATGAAGTTTTGAAACACTGGAGGTAAGTCTTTTATCCCCATAGTTTTTAATATAAGCATGATATTGAAGACATTGCCTATTCACAGGGTGTACTGTCAGATGGTACAGTGATTGCTGTTAAGCAGCTCTCCTCCAAATCAAAGCAAGGAAACCGTGAATTTGTCAATGAAATAGGCATGATATCAGCTTTGCAGCATCCAAATCTTGTGAAACTTTATGGCTGTTGCATTGAAGGAAACCAGTTGCTGCTAATATATGAATACATGGAGAACAATAGTCTTGCTCGTGCACTTTTTGGTAAGTGCTTCATGAACAACTTTGTTGTGGTGCGTGTATGTTCCTATCAAGTTAAAATCTAACTGTAAAAAACTCTTATCTTCTAGGTAAAGAAGAGCAGAGGATGCACTTGGACTGGCCCACAAGAATGAGGATCTGTGTGGGCATTGCAAGGGGATTAGCTTATCTTCATGAGGAATCAAGGTTGAAAATAGTACACAGGGATATTAAGGCAACCAATGTCTTACTTGATAAGCATCTGAATGCCAAAATTTCTGACTTTGGTTTAGCCAAACTTGATGAAGAAGAGAATACCCATATTAGCACAAGAATAGCTGGGACAATGTTAGTACTATGCCACAGCATTTTCAGTTTGAATCCTAGACTTTTGTTCATCATTAATAGTTTTGCCCTGTTATCCACAATACATCTACTGTTTACAGCTATTATCATTTAGATAATCTTAGAATTACATGTTTCGTTGTTATGTGAAATCACTGACACAAGGTACTAAATGTTCTCTTATCAGTGGTTACATGGCTCCTGAGTATGCTATGCGGGGATACTTGACTGACAAAGCAGATGTCTATAGCTTTGGAGTTGTAGCCTTAGAGATTGTTAGTGGAAAGAGCAACACAAATTACAGGCCAAAGGAGGAATTTGTATATCTTTTAGATTGGGTAAGTTACACTTTTGTCTGTCTTTTTGAGTTTTTGATTAGCTGAAGTGGGAGCATTTGGGGTGCAAAATGCATACTACCCAACTTATCCTGTCATCCTCACAAATTATACTGAATTCAAATTCAATATTTTTCAAAATTGTTTTGTCAGCTTCACTATATCGAAGTCTTCATCCCATTCATCCCCTACTATGATAAAGCATTTTCAAAATCTAATATAATAACATGAGGATTAAGCATAATTTTATATATTAAATAAAAGAGAGTAAAATCTTAAGTTGATCCTTGAGATTGTATGACTTGGACATTTTAGTCCTTAAAATTTTAAAAACCTTTCTGTTGGTCCCGGAAATTTGCAAAAAGTTATTCATTTTAGTTGGTTTAAACTTTATTTTTCACCATCAAGTATTAAAAAAGATTAAAGTGAATTTTGTTTTACAAGTAAAAGACTAACAAAAGGTTTTCTAAATCTTAGAGACTAAATTGTTCGATTCGTATAATCTCAAGGACTAATTTTAGAGTTTGGTCAAATAAAAGGAGACATTACTACCCTTTTCTTTTATTGTGCTTTCCTTTCTTGTTTCACAGCAGTGGTTTGGTTAAATTTCTAATACCATATTTTGCTTGTCATTGAAGGCCTATGTTCTCCAAGAGCAAGGAAACCTTCTGGAGTTGGTGGATCCAAGTCTTGGTTCAAACTACTCCCAAGAAGAGGTCATGAGAATGCTTCAGTTGGCACTCTTGTGCACCAATCCATCTCCCACTCTTAGACCATCCATGTCATTAGTAGTGAGGATGCTTGAAGGAAAAACACCAATTCAAGCACCAATAATCAAACGCAGTGATAGTGCACAAGATGCAAGATTTAAAGCCTTTGAAGTGTTATCACAAGACAGCCAGACTCGTGTTTCTTCTGTATTCTCACATGATAGTATGGAGCAAAGAAGCAAATCAATGGGGGGGCCATGGCTTGACACTTCCCTGTCTCTTCCAAGTAAAGATGATTATTCTTCTACGAATAAACTCGTTATAGGTTCCAGTGATATGTAATTTGCAACTTCGGAGGTCAACTCATGTTATATTCAAATTCTTTTGTAAAGGATATCAACGGTGAAAATTCAGAGTGAAAACATATAAAGAAAAGTGTCGAGTTTCAAAGTGTATAGAATATTTTTCATTGTTACTTGCTATATATGGTGATTTAAAGGCATTTCATGTGTTAATCTTATGAATATGGTATTCAATTTCAGTTTCAATTATTCAGAAGTTAAGGTTAAATTTACATCATATTAAACAAAGAAATATTTTTGGGTAGATATTATTGTTGATTGGACTTGGATGAATTAGAAGGCTTGGTGTTGGATCACAGCCTTAAAGTTTGTGATCAAATTACAGCAAAAGAAGGAAGAGAAGTTTGTGAAATTAAAACATTTAACGCCTTGAGTATAACATGATCGTGTAGAAACTGGCCGAAAGAATACACTGGATTGGAAACTTTGAATATTTCATATTATCTTACATATTTAATTTAAGGAGCAAAAGAATAATCTTATCACTTTCAAAAAAAAGTCTGGAACTCGTAAATAGAGCGCGAGAAAAATCTTTAAAAGTAATAAAAGAAACACGAGGATGTGGCTACTTGGTGCAAGAAAAAATGGGTAGACATTCAAAGGCGGTGAAGTACGTACGTTTATAGATAAGTCCCCGATGTTTTAACCCCTCATATTTTTCTAACAAGCATTGAAGTGTAATGAAATCAATAGTGGATCATTCGGGGATCCTTGCATCAAAAGTTTTACTGGTAATCTGGATGTTTTAAAATAAAAAATATAATTTAAACATTTTTCAAAGAAATAGAATGTAATCTGTTCTTAGTTAAAAAATAATCATTTAACCAGGAGAATTTTTTTGAAGGATTATAACAAATTAACAAATTAATTTTTTTTTACCAAATAATATCTTAAAAATGTAGGGATTTAACTTCTCCAAAATGAACAATATATAACTATTAGTTACAAAATTATTCAAATTATGATAAAATAATGTACATTTAAAATAAATTATTTAAAATATTAAAATTTAAATAAAAAAACTTTCAATAAAAAATGAATACTCAATACTTAAAAGGAAAAGAGCCGGGGCTTGGCTTTACATGAAGCCTAGGCTCATTCCACAAATTTTTTTTTATGCTTGGCAGGTCCATTAATCAAGGCATTCTTTTACAACTTATTCAATCTTATTTAGTCTTTTGTGGCTTAAAAGCTTTTATATATTTTCCATAAAAAAACACTTTAAAACATTTACCCAAAATAAATGTGTTATTAATTAAACATATTTATAAAAAAACATACTAACAATATTTTCTTTTAAACACATTCTGATTAATCAGTTTTTAAAAAACCAAAATATTAATGTTATAAATTAATTACTATATTATTTTAATATTTTTAAAAACTAATCAATCATAAAATAATTATTCAAAAAAACGTAATGCCAGCATCCCTCTATAACCATCTCCAAGTTAGTTTCTCTACGAGAGAAATCACAGCCCCTTTTATCAATCAATATTCTTTAAAACTACTCCAATCCTTTAAGACATTAAATTTATTTTCATGTTTTTTTAATGATATGCCACAGCCTTGCCAGAAACAGTCAACCACAGCAAGCAGTACCAATGACCCCACAGGAGTTAGATAAATCCACAGGTTACTCTTCAAGCTTCTTTCTGCTGATTATTCTGTGGTTGGCTTTTAATATCTGATTTAGAAATTAAGCACGGCAAGAGACCGGGGTCGAGATAACTGGTAAGGGACAGTCACACCAAAATCCATGACTATTTCTCCCCTTTCATGGCTAAAATTGCTTGAGAAGTTGAAGTTCTCTTACAAAGGGAAGATCCTTCCCTAATAATAATCAATAGAATATGAATATTAATACTAATATAAGAAACTAACAATGAAAAATACTTCAACAACTCAATTTGAACCCAACTTTTAGAAGTTAAGCCTGCAAAATAATTAGAAATTCAATAATAAGTACAACAGGCTCCAAAATGATTTGTTGGGCCAAACCATAGAAAATGTCAAACTAAAACACTACCAGGACAAGATTTTTCTATTCACATAAAGCCTGTAAGCTGTTAGGAGTTTGCTTTTTTTTTTCTTTTTCTTTTTTTCTGCTAGTACGAGTCAAGAAACCAAACCTATGTACACTTTAGTAAAATATAAAACAGATGGTACCAAACACTTGAGGTATCAAAACTCAATGCCACTGTTTATCTGAATGGAGAAGGAAGGGCGCCCGACAGAGGATAGAGGAGCATCAACTCTTAGAACAAGACCAGAGTTCCCCACATTCCCATTCCACTTTGATCTGCCAATCTGAACACACAATATAAAATGGGAGACAAGAAACCTTTAGATTACCTTACATAAGCACCCTCCTTTCACAATGAACTTTGGAAATAATAATCACGGATTGGTGCTAATGAAAGTCTACAATGGTAATAGAGCATGAAATAATTACACGACACTACTGACTCCTGAGATTCCCGCTTTGACCTGGTGAAGTAACTAAGAACTTAAAAAGGTCCAAGTATGCAAATGTTTATATGCCTACTACATATTAGACCCACGTCGGATGCCATTTCACTTCCTTTTTCATATCTCAATTTCAATATTTTCGTCAAAATAGACGTAATAAAATTTGCAACTTGAGTATAACAAATTACACTTTTATTGTTACTTACCCAGATTAAAATTAACCAATGTACATTGACAAAAATAGTACAGGGGGCGCATGCATATATGTGTCTACATATCAGTGTTGACAAATATATACATGTAGAGTTTATTTTTCCCCTCTTTGGTATGATCGTGAGACGCACCCACACCCTTTGGGTGATGAACTAATCCTCACTTAGCCAACTTGGCCCTAACCACAAGGTAATTAGTGGGTTTCAACTAAGCAACCCCTCGTGATTAGTGAACTGGTAACAGTTTTTTTATTTCCCCCTTTTCATCAACTGATAACAGTTTTGTTTTTAATGAACAATAATAATATGCCAATAGTAAATTATAACACTCAGGTTCCTTATTCTATCATAACAAATGACTCAAAAACATTAAGAAAAATCCAAAAATAAGTCCTCCATAATTCAAGAACAAGTTATGCTCATTCAGGAACAACTTACAGATACTGAAGCAAACACAGAAGGATACGTCATGAAAGCACAACCACAAATCAGATTAATTTTCTCTTTAACTGAATGAATGAGTTCTGCCCGCAACCCTGGATTGCTTCCACCAAGAGTAGGACACAAACTGACCATATAGAACATAAAAAAGGATCAGGGAGTATGAATGAAATAGAGAATACAAGTTAACAAGAAGATTGGAGACAATAATAAAGTACCCCAAAAAATTAGATTACTTTTGTATTAGATGCAATGGAAATATTTCAACGGTCGGGGCATGTTTGGATTTGCATAATTTGCAGGGGTCAATGGCATTTTCTTAAGATCAAGCTCTCAGACTTTGATTAAAAGCTATTTTGAACAAAAATAAACTAAACCACATACACACTTAGTGATTATGTTATTAGAATATTTCAAACAAATAGTTGTGCAAACACAGTCAAAACAAATATAACAAAAACACATTCTTATTCGGAAAACTAGAGATTACATTACACATCCAAATTTCTCAATAGCAAAGTACAATCTTAAATTAAAGAATAAAGCATGGCAGGTCACAAAGTCCAATGCTTACTCAACCAAGCTTAAAATCAAGAAAAGACAACTAACTCTGAAAGCTTCTCTCTTTTTTTTTTTTGCTCATGAATGAAATCATCACATACACTATATTTTTATTTTATTTATCTAGACTGGAAAGGTTCATAGTAGTCAGATCCCAAACAACAGCACCAAGTGGTTGCGCTCAAAAAATGCTATAGTGGAATTTCAGGAAACAGGATGACTGCTATCTCGAAGCTGAGATATATGTAAATTAGACCACACATACATATATGCTGGTGGCAAAAAACGGAAACTTAAAGACATTCATAATTAATGGATGAAGCCATGATGTAGATCAATGGGAAGGCAACAACCTCCAATTAGAATATAAAATGTTAAAAGGTAGAACTTAAAAGAATGAGAGCACAGAACAGTGAATAGAAGACTCAATTTAGATTTCAAGAGAGGTGAAACGACAGAGGATACAACAGAGCAACACTATATAAGTCAGGGATTGACCAGAAAAGTCATGAGCTTGCCAGAGAATGGCCCTAAAAAATGCTGCGCAAAGTCAGAAATTTCAGGGGAGAAATGTTGATCATCAGAAAGAAAGGATGAGGATTCATCACTGAGTGGGCACACAAGCAAGAAAATGAGAGTGGGAATAGGGAATCTAACTGATTAAATGAAAGCAGGAGCAAAATTTCAATATTGCCCCCATAAAACACCACCAAACAATACAATTTCAGCGCCAGAAGAGGGATTTTCATTACAGAATAGTGACCTCTTGGCCATGATTTCATGCAAAAGTGGCTGTAATTTGTGCTGCTACAACCCCAACATTAAACCGCTATGCAAGAGGCCACAAAGATGCAGCAGGGCCCGTAACATAATACAGTTATAGCAGTACTATTGAGCATGATTGATTACAATGGAAATGTTAAGTCTAAATATCAAAGCAGGTAGGCAAGCAGGGAATCATCACATCAAGACAACACCAAGTGAAGCAGCACAAATATACAATGAAAGTGCTATAAGAAAGTGCTTTAGCAATCCCTATGATAATCACCGCACTACCATTCCTTCCCCTACCCCCCAAACAAAGACAACAAAATAAGACATAGAAGGATCACAACATCTCACCTGAATTGAATGGTTGGCCTCACAATGAGACCGGATCGCTTCCAGGCCAAGGCTTGAGCAAGACCCAAAGAAAATGATTTGTCTGGCCATTGTACCATTGGTGTGATTCTTGTTCCCCACTTGGTCTGAGAAGACAAAGAGTAACAGATATTAGTTCCAATGCACAAGGAAATCAGTTCGAGATCACTAAATTTTGCACCTGGCTATAACATATAAAGCCTTCAATAAATTGGGATTCTAACCTTGCAAGAAAAGCTGAATCTCATTTCCCCAGGATATTGACCCTGAGCTTGAAGAAGACCTCCACAAACAGGAAGGAAAGCACTGGTTGTCAGACCCTCACCAGATACGTAGGTTAGTTGCCCATTAGGGAATTGAAGATCCACAAATGACTGGATGCAGAAGAGAAAAAAGGAAAGATGATGATAGGAAATTTATTTCAGGGTGATTAAACTAGTAGAGAAGTATAATTCTTACTGATTAATGCCAAGTGATAGTGTCGTATGATTGTAAATCACTATCTGAATACCAGACCCAGTATTTTATGCATAAACAATGAGCTTAGTTGAAATTATATGAATTTAAGCAGAGGAGGAAAAGGGAGAAAAATTAACTCTAAATGATATGATATTGAAGTATGTTTTGTAATGATATGTTGCAAGATACAAAACATACACCCCTATTTACACCCAATTCTAATAAAATAATAAAATATGAAAATCACTCATACGATACTAGAACACCTATGATACTATAAAATATTTTTAGAAAAATGATAGAGACTTTTAACTTTCTACAGATTATGAGATGCACTCTTAAGCTATGCTAATGAAACTTTAAGCTTGTTATAATTAAATGCATTAAATGAAAATAAACTAAAATATAATGCAATGACAGCAAAAGACAGCATCTGGGACTAGAAACAAGGCTAGAGAGTGCAAGAATGACAGATACATTTTTTCTCACTAGATGCAATCTGGCTCACCGTTAGTATGATTGTTAGTGGACCACCAAATTGTTTGTTAACGGGAAAATATGTAACCTTATCATACTCGCTCTCCCCCTCAATGACATGTTAGCATCAGAAAAAGCCAAATGGTAACTAAAACAATAACAGCCCAAGATAAACATCAGAAGGAATACCAAGAAACAGTCCAAGCACATCAAACCAGGAGCTACGTACACAATACAGGCAGAGCCTAATAGGAGATGGTGCAGTAAGGCAAAAGACAGAAGATGTGGAAATAATAGAGGCAACATGCCCACCATTAAGGTTGGCAGGACAGATTCTGATAACTGGATGGATAAGATGAGGACAGATCTAGAAAGATGAGGAAACCTGTATAAGGAGCAGAAAACTGGAAGCTTTTGGTAGTACATGTATAGGAGCTGACAGCGGTAGCAGTGAGGCCAAAGCCAAACTAAAGAGAACTAAAGTGGAGCACCAAATTTTAAGGAACTCAACAACAGAACATTGACAGGCTAGGTCACAAAAGATTGTACCACTTTAATACCACAATGAAATTATAGGAAGATTTATGTAGAGAAAAACAAAAAGAACAAAATCAACATAATAGAATATAATATTGATATATGGTTTGTAATGATGTGTTACAAAATACAAAGCACTAACTCCAATTGATTAATTCATACTATGGAATGTATTCTATTAAATACGAAACCAAATCATGAAATATAACAAAATATGGAAACCACTCCTAAGAGATCATCTACAATACTCGAAAATATTTTATAGATATCATCTAACAAGCAGAAATTCAGATATTTTGAGATCATCCACAATAATGGTATTATGAGATATATTCTAGATATTCAAATATAACAAGCTCCAAAGTGATTTCAATGGACAATTTATCAATGTGAAAATTAGATTGAGAATTGTTTTTGAGTTAAAATTAAAACTAATTTCTCTATAAATTTTAAATTAATTACAAACAAGTAGCAAGTTGTCAAAAGTTTGATTTAGAACTATTTTAATATAAAATAACATTTGATAAAACATGACAAATCTAGGAAATTTTGAATAAAGAGGAAGTGGACATTAGAAATAATGATACTTTTCCAAGCTTTAATTTTAGTTCAAATAAAAATTGATTAGTTTGTAACCACCTTTGTATATTATATCAAACTAGTTTTGACTTTAAAAAAATGATCAAGTGAGAACAGATTTTTTACCATAGCACAAATTCAAAAACTTGGAAGGCCAGAATCTTTTTTCATTCTTGGAAATCATATTATCCAGGAATAAAGTTTCCTAGAAATTCTAATTGTTGGAAAGGTTATAAATGTGTTCAGTGTGTTTAAAAGATTCCTGAAAATGTCATCATAAATATGGTTATCTAACAGTTATGGGAATCTTAAATTCTCATCCCCTCCATAAGACTGTTTAGCAGGGAGACAACTAAAAAAAACATTATTAGGATCCATAAGGGTGTTCTTCTAAAAGCACTTATACTAAACATAAAAATCTAACATTTCCAATTTAAGATTTCTGAAAAACTTAAAAAGAATACTCTTACCAAACACCACCTTATTGTACCAAGTTATTTAGCTTTCAATGTTTGACATAATCATCCCAAGAAATATATCTGTCAAGTGCTGTAAAACACTAAAGTTTCTACATCTCAGCGCAAATACTCTATCTATATCAATAAAAAAACATAAAACTAGTAAGGAATTGCACCTAAATGATTAAACTATGCTGACAATCCTTTTTTTCTATCTCTTGTGCTCTTGAATAAAAGATTGACACAACCAATGATATTTTATCAAGTCATACATTCAGTGATAAATTCAAATAGCAATGAATGAAATACAAACATGATAGGTTCAGGACCACACCTTAGGGTAAGATCATTATAGTCCTAAATTATAACAATCAGATAGAAAATCAAATTGACTTACAAAGAAAAGCAACCTAAGAACTTAAATTGGTAAATTAATATCAAGAAAATCATCATAGCACTGTATAAAAAATAAAAATTAGAACAAATGTTTTAGAATCATCATAACAGCATGATCTATCAACTTACACAGGCTAGGGGATTCAAGCAAAGCATGGACATTAACAGCCACCTTCTGTGTTTTGACCACACTGCTGGACAAAGAGAATGCATTCCATTCTGCCAATAAAAAAATGATGATGTGAGCTTAGAAAAGGCTAAATTTGGGTCAGGGGAACTATATGGAACATCCACATGCAACATGACACAGAAAATAGAGACTAAATAAGCAATTCTAAAAGACAATTAAACAATTGTACCAAATAGGAGAGAGTAATTTCGACAAGAAAACAAAGCCACACAAACTATACAGTAAATCGCTGCTGCCTTACCAAATTACCATACTTACTAAAATGTTCAAGATGAATACCCTTACTAATATAGACATCATTTTAACATACTTTTGTAATAGCTTGGAAAGTTGATTAACACCTCAATGATCAGATGTGTATGATACAGGATCTAGTAATGAGACTTTTTTTATTAGGATTTAGGACAAGTTATATAAGATTTTTCTAACTAGAATCCAACACAATGCCCACACAATTGATTTTAAAGGATTGCACAATGTCTATCGGGATGCTTTAGTTACCAATTTTGTAGCAAGGTCCAATTTAGCCAGCTGAACCTCATCTTTACCTTTCTATCATAGCCATACCACAGCAAGTGCTGCTTTGACAAATGAACAGGCAAGAGGAGAGTTGAATCACGGATGAAGAGGAGCGGTCCAAGCTGGACCAAGTAAAGAGATGAATTTTCATTTCCAGATGTAGAACCACCATGCGATGCCTCTACTCTCCACAAATCTCCCCTTGCAACTATAGAACCTTCCACTTCTTGAGTTCTACTATCATAAGTTGATGTAAAATTGATGATCCCCTGTACTTGACAAAATATAACCAGTAAATGAAATAGATAGAGGAAGGATACAACAGGGTACAAAAGAGAATTTAGCCATATAAAATACAGATTCCAGAGCTTGCACATTTTTTACATACATTTCAAAATAATTGCAAAATACAAGAAATCTTTGCAAACAATCAAAATTTGAAAGCTAGTCAGCTATATTAAATTGTAGGACGAGAAAACTACCTAGAAGGATTCAATATAAGTCTATACTCCACATGATCAATGTTGTTTATTTACTTGGTTGCTAACATTATCAATGTCATATACAAATAGTTTACTTTAAAGTCTAAATTAGTAAGTGCAAATCCTCATTATTAAAATTTTAAAATTTTTGCTGTACATATCAGAGGAAAATTTGTGGCCATTGGAGAGAAAATAAATTTCCAGGTACAGATTTTAAAACTGATAAAGCAGGAAATAATTTGTTTCAATCCTTCCTTTTTTCTTTTGTAGGACTCATGCAACTATACTAAGACCCCAAGATGCCACTACTCCTCACACATCATGACTCCCAAAAGAAAATTGAGAAGCAATAAACATAAAATAATTCCTGTGCAAAATTATGTACTTCAACAGTCCTCTATGGCTTTCTCTCAGGTAAACACAGAAACATGACGAAGACCAATGACAGATCCTCCTCACAATTTAACAGCACAATCTCATCATCGGAGGCTGAATCATGTATTACATCGGTTCAGATTTCAGACAAATGACCAGGTCCTTGCCCAACACAACAATATCAGGAATAGTCACTTGATCTCAAACAAAATATAATTTTAGAAAGAAAAAACTGTTTAAATAGCATGGTAAACATTACAGGCAAATACTTAAATAGCTCTTTTACACGGTTAAACACTCTCCCCCCATTACACAGTGATTGTTTACTGCTCTCCATCAATAAACAAGTGGTCAAATGGCAACAATTGATCACTTTCATATCCAACAATCCATCAGCAAATTAACAAAACACACACATACACAGATGAACAATCTTGAACTACAAGATATGCAAAACAACACCAAAACAATTTACCTGTCGCCTACCCAGATGACCAATAGACCCAAGGTTAAACCCACCACCACCAACCTCTTCCTCCACGGTTCCACCACCACCACCACCATTACCACTACTTATACTCTCTGAAAACCCATGATTCTTCAACCTCTCACTAAGTAACCCCAAACCCAAATCCTCCTGCACAGCAACCCCAACCCCACTCCTCTGCCAACCCTTATCCGCACCCTCCATCCTCACCGAATCTTCCTCGTGCTTAAACGGCACCGGCAACGGCAACGACCGGAAAAACTGCTGAACCAGCCCGTTCAAACTGGCCCCAAAATCCGCCCCGGCCTGCCCAATCCGGTTCCCGATGTCAAAAATCGCTGAAACGCCGTTGATTCCATAGTCCTCGGTGGTGAGCAACCCGAAATCCCTCGTCCCAAAGCTCTGAGAAGGAAACTCCAGATCGAAAAGCTTCGATTTCGGAGGGTTCGGCCACACGAATTGGGTAGGGTTCATGTGCGTCTGGATCAAACCACTGAAACCCTGGGCAAGCCGGTCAGCTAGGTCCTGCCCGTGTCGCTGCACCTCTTCCCACGCCTCAATCGACCTTTCCACAGACATTTTCTTCTTCTCACCTCCTTCGTCGATAAATCACAAACTTTCCATAGGGTTAAGGGTTTCAGTTCTGGAAAAGAATGAATCGCAGTTTCTTTCAACGACCGAATATAACTCTGTCTTGACCGAAATACAATATTTTATTAATCAAAGAATCGCAATTTCAAAGGCTAAATTTAAATTTTCTTCAAGTGTGATTGATCGATTGATTGGTTGAATGGGATGAGATGGAAGCTTCTAGAAACTGTTGCAAAAGGTGCTGAGTGATGAGAAGGGAAGTATGGAAGTGAAGTTGTTGAAGGAGGTGCCGTGGGTGACTGCGGAGATTGAAGAGAGAGAAATTGGTGAGAATGATAAATGGGATTGGATGAGATGTGGGAATACGCGGGGTGCGTAGTGCGCACCTTGTTTGATTTTATGACACGTTGCGTGAGATTTGGTCTTGTGGATGAGGAGGACCAAGATTTTAGTTGAATCGGGTGACCAATGACGATAATGATAATAATGACTGAATGGGTCGCTTGAGGAGCCTGAAAAATGAAAACAAATGTCACTGCCAATTGGAAACTCATGATTTTTTGACACATTACTTTAGCCACACAAAAGCAAAATGAATCTCTTGATAATGGGATGGGGGCAAATTTAACTGTTTCTTCCATCGCATTGTATACATTTTGTATTATGCCTCCACTTTTCTTTGTCACTCGATATAAAGAAAGAAAGGAAAAATATATATAAATAAGTGTAATGAAATATAAAAGTATACCGTTGATATTTTAAAAAGGTAGTATAAATCATGATATCTGAAGTCCTTTAGATTTTGATTGATTTAGGTTCAATTCGTTAGATTATCTCATTATTTGTTTGGACGAAATGTGAAATAGAATATAAAAAAAATTAAAAAATAAAATAAATAAGATTAAACATGTAATTTAAATGGGTATAAATAAGAAATAAGAAATAAAAAAAATTATTCTATTTATCAAGATGAGTAAAAAGATAATAAAAAATAAGTTAATTATATTAGAAAATATATTAATAATTAAAATGATTTTTTATAACATTTTTAAAAAAAAAATATTTTTAAGATTTATATTGTATAAAAAATATTTTTTAAAAAATATATTACGTGGAAAAAAAAATCTTACAAATATAATTTCTTTCTCATGCTTAAAAGATAAAGTTTCCAAATAACTTCAATTTATTTTTTCATCTAACTTTTTGTCTTTAACTTTCTTATCTTTTATTTTTTTATATAGCAAACAAAGATCTACAGAAATTAATCTAATAGGAATAAGAATGTTTAACATATTAGATTAAAATCTATAAGAAGTAGATAGAAAAAAAAATTTATTTCCCCATAAAATATAAGCAAGAGGAACAAAATAATAGTTTAACAATTGCATGTATATTTGTTTATGATATAAATTAATTATATAAATAATTGATATATACACATCGATACTTTATTAAAGGTGGTGATGAGATGAATTTTGCTAACTTTCCTTTATACACATTTATCTAACTGTTAATAACTGGAAAATATTCTAATATCTCTTGAATATAGAAAATGTAAACCATGCAAATAGATTACTAGTATCGATGATATAAGAGTTTTATTTTGTTGCCTAAAATATATGTTGAGTTCCAATTGAAAACATCCAATTAAGTGGAAGTATTGATTATGTGTATAAGAGTTTTATTATTGGCAAGCTATCGGTATCATTAAATGTTCAACATCTATCTCGTTCATCATCTTTAGAAAAATAATTGTAGATAAATAAAAGAACTTCTCTAATTTCTTGACTTTTTCTTCTAAGATAATAATACATTCCTTATAAGATTATTCTTAACATAGTCTTCTTAGGAAGGAAAATGTTTATCCTATTTGCAATTGTGGTTAATACTCATACTTGTAAGGTTCAAAATTAATAATACGATGTACCTTATAAATAGCAAGCTGGTACAAAGAAAAAATTATACAAATATAAATAAGAATGGATTTATCAAATTTTCACATATAATACCAAAATAATCTACTAAAAAAAACTAAACATACCAAATCATGATGATGAGGAGTGAGTGGAAAATTTGTTTTGCTGAAAAAACTCAAGTAGCATGGTAATAGCTAGAATAACGATATAAAAATTGTGTGTATTTTTACTTATAACATGAATTTTTTAAATGATGATTTCATGAGCAAGTCTTATTGTTTAATGAGAAGGAAAATTTTCTTACAGATTTTTTTATGAGATTATCTAATTGTCTAAAATTATGAAACATTCCAGTATCTTATGAATATTAAAAGTATTATTAGTCTAAAACAATATAGCGCATGAGTTTTTTAGTATGCTATTATTATGATTTCTTTGCATTAAATATCTTATTTTTTAATATTTTAAACTTTTTAAATATTATTATTTAAACCTTTTAAATATTATTTAAATTAATTTATATTTTTCACACCGTATCAAAGTAATAGACTTAGAGATAACTTTCATAAATTGTTTCTCCACTTTAAAAAAAATCATTTTTTAATTTATATATACTAAATAAAATAAGATCGTCGTTATTGATAATAGAGACATTTCTTATTATATTTTATCTGTTTTAAGATATATGATTTCAACATTGTTTAATAATGATAGCATTTTTATCTTTTATATATTTTTAAATTTAAAATATATGAAAAGCTAGTTTACTTTTATTGGGCCTTCTCTCTTGCGATGTATGTGTGCATTTTTTCTCATTACATATGAGACAAAAAGGGCACAAGGGCAGAGTCAACAGGCAAAACAAAAGGCAGAAAAATAGGCCTAAACCAGACAAATTTCATTAAAGGTTGGGTTGCAACCAAGAAAATACCAAACCAATGTAAGATATTTTTTACGAGGTTTTTCGGCCGAAACCATTTTTGTAGAAATTTATGTATCCCACTTTTCATTGGGCTGATTCGACCCAAAAAGTTGAAAATGTTTAAAGACAGTTAACTGTTTCATTAAAAAAAAGTGTAGTGTTTTAAAAATTAGATGAGAATAAACTATTGATAAACAAATTATTAAACTAATTAATTAATGAAAATAAAAAAATCATTCTTACGACATTATAATTAGTTTCAATAGTATTGTTTGTTATTTTTTTAGGTACTAATATCTTGATAAATTATTAAATAATTTATTAGTTGAAAGTTTCACAATAAATATTAAGGTTGAATTACATATTTAATTTTTTAGTTTAACTTGTGTGTAACTTTTATCGTTCAAGTTTTTTTATGCATTTTGTCTCTTTACTTTCAAATTTTAATAAATTTAATCCCTCATTGATTTATTTAATTTAAAATATTTAAATTATTATTTTTTATCTAATTTTTTTAGGGCTTTTGTAATGATATTGGAATATGAAATAATTTTAATATCTTAAAACTAATTTTTCTTAGAAACTTGATAAAAATTTGCAGAATCTTAGAATATGCAAGATTAGAATTTGAAGAGGAAAAATTTGAGTTTTTTTTATATTTTTGAATGAATTTTGGTTGACAATTTTTAATTAGAAGAATTTAATTAATTTATTTTGTTGATATTTTGAGTAGAAAATTATAATTATATCATTTTAAGTAAAAAAAATTGATAAAAAATTAAATTTTCTAAATTTAAAAGAAAATACATATAAAATAAAGTAAAATAAAAAAAATATAATTAAGTCAAATATTAAAATGGTTTTATTAACCTCAATCCTAGAACTAATTTTAAGCATTTAAAAGTGTTAAATTTTATTGAAAAAATATGCATCATAATTTTATATGTTTGATGTAATAAATATTTTTTTAATAAAAATTTACTATTTTTACATACTTCTAAATCAGTTTTGAAAATTGAAGTTAACATTATTTTATATTATAAATTATAATAAATAAATAAATAGTATTAATAAACATTAAATATTTAAATATTTTTTAAAATTACAACTTAGTCTTTAATAAAATAAAAATTAAGGTTAAAGATGTCAAATTTATTTGTTATTGATATAAATATTTTAGCAGCAGAGAAATATCTTACTAGGTCTATTAAATCATTACTAAATGGAACATTAGCAAAATAAGAATGTACATTATATTAAAAATTATATTTTAAAATGTTTATTTTATTTATTTTACAATATTTTTTAAATATTATATATTTAAATATTGTAATAGATAAGAAATACATTAAAATAATTTTTAAAATATAATAAAAAAAATTTTAAAGTGTCTTAATATAATAACGTTGTAAAAAGTATTACATGTTACATTTACTTTTTAAAGCATTTTTAGGTAAACATGTTGTAAAATGATATTTTATAAAGCGTTTTATTTTGAAAATGTTGTAAAAATATTAGGTAATTTCTATTTCTAAAATGATGACTTTTTAAAAGTATTGTAAAATGTTTTCTTTTAAAGTATTTTTCTACCTAAATGTTGTAAGAAATTATATAATTTAAAATATATTTTTTATATAAGTGGTGTAAAATAATTTTATTTTTTTAAAATATTTTATTTTTAGCATCTATTCCTTGATTATTAGTATTATAGTGAACAAACACTAACATCATTATCTAAGTAATTTTAAAAGAAATTAAATATCTAATACTAAAAAAATTAATTATCTTTGAATAAAGATGTTTTATTCAAGTAAAAATTATAAACTAATTATCTCTAAGACATTGCTTAGATCAATGTGTTTTCATAGTTTAGAATATATTCAAAATATGTCAAATTAAGTCTAATAAACACAACAACCTCCTCAATATAAACAAATAAAATTTTTCACAATATAACAACATCATTCTTCCTTTACTTCATATAATTGTGAATGAGAGTATGTGGTGTATCTGTAATTAGGAAAATATCGTAATATACATCAAAATAAATCATATTAGAATGAAACAATATGAAAGTTTCAATTAAATTAAGAATCATAATACATATGGAATCAATTTAAAGTTACATATCCCTATTAGGATCACATTTTGATTATCTAAGATGATTTTCTTCATAAATCTCATAACATAATAATGTAAATTTATAAATACCTCTATAGTGATCCAACTAATTGTATTCAATTTAGATTTTGACATCTTGGCTCCTTTGGCATTTTGATAAGTTTGGAAAGCTCTAAAAATAATAAACAAAGATAATATAAGTAAATATTTATGGTCACATAGATATATTAAAAATAATAATTATTTACCGTTTGAACATGTTCTTCATATATAGTTGATCTTTTGGATTCCCATGCACATGATTTAAATAATATATCGTTTCAATTTTAGCATTGATAACAATTAACACTCAATGTTTCCTACAAAAATAATGCTTATTTAATAACTCTTAAAAAAATCATAATTACTCAAATTCATTTCAAAAGCTAATTTATGAAAAATTTGCTCATCCTATATTATATGGAGTCAAATACAACTTATACTTTTCTTAAAACATGTGAAGAACATTAGCTATATATTGAGAAGAATCATTAGCTAATGAACATGTTAGGTGAGGGGATAAGAATAAAACCTCTTCGTCTTTTGAGTTGGGAGCAACAACTCAAAATACAAGTACCTTGAATGAAGATATACAATTATGAATTATTATAACATCACTCAAATATAAATTAAGATTAAAATATATGAACGACGTACAAATAATATATCATAAAATACCTAATGTATGTGCAAATAATAAATGCACCTATTTGCTCATGTCGAAAAAGCTCATTGATTTGTTAATAATAAATGCACCTATTTGCTCATGTCGAAAAAGCTCATTGATTTGTTGCTGACCAAGGTAATCAACGAATAATTTACCAAATATACTTTCTTCCATCCCTTGTAAACACCTATTTATGTCCGAGGCCTCCAACCATTAAATTAATCAAGAAACCAATGAATAAAAACAAAGCTGAAAAGGATTAAATTTATAAAAAGAAAATACAAAAACAGAAAACAGAAAACAGAAAACAGAAAAGAAAATACAAAAACAGAAAACAGAAAACAGAAAACAGAAAACAGAAAACAGAAAACGGAAAACAGAAATTCAAAAATAAACAGAATTTAAAAATAAAAACAGAATAGGAATTAAAAATTAAATTCCGGGAAATTAAAAATCAATTTTTTTTGTTTTTGCCGAAAAATAAATAAATAAAAAAGAAAATATATATATATATAAATAAAATCTGGAATAAAAAAGAGACTAAAATAAAAAAGAAATAAATAAGTAAATAAAATAATATATGGTAATCTTAAAAACGAAAATAAAATTCTAGAAATTAAAATAATTTTGAAAACAAATTCTGGAAATTAAAAAGTGGAAGAAGACAAAAACGAATTTTAAAAAGCAAAAAGGGCCGGGGTGACGTTCTGAGATCTATAAAAGAGAAACAGAGTGGGGGTTCTTTTTTTGTTTTTCTTCTTCTTCGGCTTTCCAGAAGAGGAAGATATTGAAATAAAGAGAAACGAGCCTCTGAAGCAGATAGGAAAAAGGGGGGTCTTCGTCATTCTTGGGGAGAGGCAATTTTTCTTCCCCTGGAGCATCAAGAAGAGACTTTGAAGGACTCGCATTAGAGTGCTTTCGGCGGAGAAGGTGAAGAAATCGAAGGGTCTGAATATTGAATTGGTGCAAAGACGCGATCAAGTTTCCTCGAACAGGTTAGCATGGCTATGATTCATCTGCATGTTGCTTGAGATATACAGGTCAATAGATTGAAATGTAGAGTTTGTTCTTACGAGAAGTTCTTGATTCATGGCTAATTAAATGTTGTTGAAATTATTCGCCTATGATTGGTGTGATGTTTGACGAGTATAGATATATAGGAATTCAATTCTTGATTCGTGAAATTAAATTGCACTCGATCATGGAAGAAGAGTCTTTGCTTCCCCTATGATTCGATATGATCTCGGTTCAATGATCTTGATTAGAATATACATGTAGGATTGATAAAATTGAGAGGTTATTCTTGATGTCCTCTACATGCATGCTGAGTTTTCATAAGGATCAGGATTACGGAATTTAGTTAATCATGAGGAATTCCGGTTAGCCACTCACTGTAGTAACATTCTACTAATCATTAGTCGTCAAATTCCCAAAGATTAGTTAGCATTGCTTCTCAGTATTTAGTTCGGCCATAGAAACGAGAGGTACATGGCCTGCATAATGCTGCAAATCGGCAATTCAAAAGCCAATTTGATCAAGAATGAGTGAAACAGAGCGTAGGAAACATAGTTGAGTTGATATCCCAAAGCTGGTCATGCACATACCGTTGTCAATTGCTCCTTAGTCACCCCAAACTTTTGCTATAACATTGAATACACCCATGAGTTCTATTGGGGCATAAGCCCGGACGTGCTATATACATGTAGAATTGCTCGCCAATTAGGAACAAAAGCCACCACTGTTTTTAGGCTCTTATAGCATCTCTGTACATCCCCTATAGAAACTGGATAATGCTCCAGTGGGAAGCCGAACAACGTTAAGGGTGACTTTGTTTCGTAGTCAGGGATGAGCACAAAACACAGGCCTCCTCATATGAAGCTGATTTATCTGCATAACAAGGCTACTGAGAGTTCATACTTTCGGGTTATTGTAGCAATAGGGACAGCCAAAGCTCATAGACAATATGCTAATGACAGAATCACTCATGCCCAAGTAGTTGATACAGGTCCGGGTTCAACTCCTCCTTGACATTCCCTAAGCCCTCTACCTCTTTGAGATTGCAGGATTATGAAAAACTTTAACGAGGAGATGGTCAAACCTCATGATCCTAGCAATGGACTTCCATACGTGGAATCACAGTAGATAATCAATGAGTCATATCCACTGAATAGCCAAGACAACCAAGTAAATCATAATCATATGGCCCGTAATCACCCATTTTTAATCCCTCAACTTGCCAAAACAGAGCCATGTGATCTTAGCTTGTTTCAGAGTCCTCTTTGACTCCGTTCACAGGTTATACCATGTCTGTATCTGCAACGGTGAGCCCAGTCACTCTTATGCAAATGCTGTGAAATCTATGACCATATGCTCAAGCGTTGCAAATCTGAAAATAAAGACGACGATCCATGCTCGACGTAGTAGGCTTCCTGGACATAATGTGTATACCGCCCATAGCCCGTCTCCATTCATGCATGCACATAATATCATGAATATTGAAAACCAATGAAAGATTCGGTGGGAACTTTTTCTGCGCCACTATTGTAGCCTCAGCACCACAATTTTGGTTTCTCCCTCATTTTTAACTCAACTTTTCGGATTACCTATTCAGTCCCTAGGGATTCTGCCAAATCCCTATTCCATCCCTGCTAGGATAAATTACTCCAAAGCCCCTGATCATTCGCACTAATATCCGTTCGGTCCTCACCCAAAAATTAATAAAAATTCTAGAAATTCATAAAAATTAATAAAATTTAGAAAATTCATAAAAATAATAAAAAATTACAGAAATTCCTAAAAATAATTAAAAACTGCAGAAAATTCAAAAATTTCTAGAAATTAATAGAAAAATTCAAAATTTCCAGAAATTCATAAAAATAATAAAAAATTTACAGAAATTCCTAAAAATAATTAAAAATTGCAGAAAATTCAAAAATTAATAAAAATTTCTAGAAATTAATAAAAAATTCAAGATTTCCAGAAATAAATAAAAAATAATAAAAATTCCAGAAAATAAAAAATATAAAAATTCCAGAAAATAAAAAATATAAAAATTCCAGAAAATAATAAAAAATTTCAAGATTTTCAGAAATTAATAAAAATTCAAAATTTCTAGAAATTAATAAAAAAGTTCAAGATTTTTAGAAATTAATAAAAAATTCAAAATTTTCAGAAATTAATAAAAATTCAAAATTTCCAGAAATTAATAAAAAAGTTCAAGATTTTCAGAAATTAATAAAAATTCAAAATTTCCAGAAATTAGTAAAAAAGTTCAAGATTTTTAGAAATTAATAAAAAATTCAAAATTTCCAGAAATTAATAAAAATTAAAAATCTCCAGAAAATAATAAAAAATTTCAAGATTTTCAGAAATTAATAAAAAATTTCAAAATTTCCAGAAATTAATAAAAAATTCAAAATTTCCAGAAATTAATAAAAAATTCAAAATTTCCAGAAAATAATAAAAAATTTCAAGATTTTCAGAAATTAATAAAAAATTCAAGATTTCCAGAAATAAAAAAAATTCAAGATTTCCAGAAATTAATAAAAAATTCAAAATTTCCAGAAATTAATAAAAAAATTCAAGATTTCCAGAAATTAATAAAAATTCCAGAAATTCAAAAATTAATAAAAATTCCAGAAATTAAAAATTTAATAAAAATTCCAGAAATAAAAAAATTAATAAAAAATTCCAGAAATTCAAAAATTAATAAAAAATTCCAGAAATCCAAAAATTAATAAGAAATTCCAGAAATTTAAAATTAATAAAAATTTCATAAGAATTCAAGAAATTAAGAAAATTAGCAAAAATTCTAAAAATTCCTAAATAAACTCATAAGATTTTCAAATAAATTCATAAAAATTTCTAATAATTACCAAATCATCATAAATTTCCATAATTGCAAAATTATGCCAAAATTCTATTTGTAACCCAAAACTCAAAAAATGAAATTCTTATCTCAAATTCAAGTTTTTTTTCTTATTCAAGAATCAATATCATTTGCAAATCGTATCTTTTCAAAATTTAAAAATATTTTTCTACTATTTTGGGATTTCTAAGTCTCACGCAATGGACTCTAAATGGGGAGCTGGCGGTTTACCTGCTGTTCAACGTTTAGTAGTTCATATAGGCCCATGTGCTGCCTTAGCCGCCTCGGGTCTTGTGCATGAGTGGACTTAGGGTCCCCTTCGAAATAAAAAACATCTTTTCCTAAATATTTTGGGATTCTAGGTCTCACGCAATGGGTTCTAAATGGGGAACTGGCGGTTTACCTGTTGTTCAGCATTTAGTAGTTCGTATAGGTCCCTGTGCTGCCTTAGCCGCCTCGGGCCTTGTGCATGAGTGGGCCAAAGACTCCTCCTAAAAATAAAGCTTCTTTTCGAATAGCAAAATCTTCAAACATTCTTTCAAAACACTCTTCGAAGGTCAAGCCTTCACACACTAGAACTACGTAAGCCTTGAGTTTCCCATTGCAACGGGGAATACGTAGGAGCAGGATCAAGTCTTGTCAGGCTAACCTCTATCAAGTATTTATTTTCACTCTAATTAAAGGGATCAAACAATTTTCAAATAATCACACACTCAGTTTAAGGGTACTGTTCTTCGGAACAGGCGAGTGGGGTGCCTAACACCTTCCCCACTCGTAACCGACTCCCGAACCTAAATCTCTTCCTTGAGTCAGGGTTTTTCCAAATCTTTTCCCTTAAATAAAAATTTGGTGGCGACTCCACATTGATCAAAACAATTCATTTTTAAAATTTTAGCGAGTTCGTCGTCTCGTCGGAATTACGGTTGCGACAGATGGCGACTCCACTGGGCACACTTAGAGAGTCAAACCCGTTTATTTGAGTGTATTTTATATTTGATCCCTTTTTATGTACATTATTTAATCATTGCATGTTATTTATTTGTTGATTTATTCTCGCCTGTTTGTTCATTCTCTGTATAACCCTAGGATAGACAAACAATAAATTGCTATATATGTGTGCAAGTTCCCCAATTGCAGGTATCCCAAAATAAAGTGCCCTCCATACATTACATTTTATTATGAGTGGGGCCCTATACCCGGGTCTGAGTGCTGCCCAGGATTAGAGGGATCTAGTGGTGTCATGCTGGGGCTTACGTCCTGTATGGCTATCATGAAAATCCCAGCTAGAGTGCGTCCTATTCATAATGCCCCGCAACTAGTGGCTACTTCTACTGTTGTGGCAAACATTATGAACTGGAACTTGGCTCTAGTGACCTTTATACCCTAGGATTACAACCTACCTTGGAAAGGCTCATGCATTAAAAGCCCTAGATCCATAGGACAGGTCACTTCTCTAGGACACAAGGAGGGCACGCCCTATTTATACGACATCAGTTCTGTAAGACTTTATTTACCTGCGATTGTAGGATTCTAAATTTAAAAGAAAAGTGTACAAAAAAGAGGAGAGAGAAGAAAAGAAAGAAAAGTGTACAAAAAAGAGGAAAGGGAAGAAAAGAAAGAAAAGTGTACAAAAAAGAGGAGAGAGAAGAAAAGAAAGAAAAGTGTACAAAAAAGAGGAGAGAGAAGAAAAGAAAGAAAAGTGTACAAAAAAAGAGGAGAGAGAAGAAAAGAAAGAAAAATGGACCAAAAGAAAGGTGAGAGAAAAGTCTTTCCAAAAAAGGGAAAATCAAAATGAAAAAATGAAAAAATAACCAAAGAAAAAGAGGGAGGGAGGATAGTAAGAGCAACTATGTTTATTGTCTTCATACACATCTCATTAATATCATTCATTTAGAGTCTAATATACTTGTTTGTTTTTTTCTTTCGAGGGACCAGATTCTCAGTGACTATCGTGAAAGAGGGTGAAATGGAAATTAATGTGGAATCCGAACAGTTGAAGAAGAAGAGACGCATCGGCGTCAAAATAACAGACTTGGCCAGTTTAGAGGTGTTTGCAAACAAGTTGACAAGTATCCAGCAAATGGCCATCACCAAAAAGTATGGTAACATACTGAGGCTTTTAAAAGTCCAAGTGCAAGAAGGAGCCCTTACTGCCTTGGTGCAATATTACGATCCGCCGCTCCGGTGCTTCACATTCTCAGACTTTCAGCTGGCCCCCACTCTGGAGGAGTTCGAGCAGATTTTGGATCTGCCATTAAAGGGAGATAGGCCGTATCATTACCTAGAACATCATTCCTCTTTCCGGGCTGTCGCACAGGCTTTGGGGTTGCAGACTGGGGAACATTTGGCAGGTTATCAGACAAAAGGTCAAGTCAAGGGATTCACTAGAGAATTTCTAGAGAAGTATATGCAACATTTAGCCGACAACAACCAATGGGCTATATACATGGACGTGTTAGCCCTTACCATCTATGGGCTAGTACTTTTCCCTTATATAGACGACTTCGTCGATCTGAACGCAGTCGATATCTTCTTAGCCAAAAGGGATAGAGGAGAAAATCCCGTGACGGCCCTGTTGACAGATGTTTATTGCACGCTGAATTTCTGTCATGAGAAGAAGAGAACAAGATTGATTTGTTGCCTACCTGTGTTATTCATATGGATCACTGCCCACATCTTCAAAAGGGACATGAAGACACAACATCCCATAGCAGACTTCTTGAACTACCAACTGAAACAGATGAGCAATCTCGAATGGTCTTCCCACTTCGCCAGCTTGACCGAAGACCAGGTTAGATGGCAACCTTCATGGCAACAAAGAACTGAGGTCATCTACCACTGCAAGGGGTTCCCGAATGTACCCCTCATGGGAGCTAGAGGTTGTATCAGTTATAACCCGATACTGGGACAGAGACAGCTGGCCTACCCTATTAAAGCACCTCCATCTGACGAACTGCTAACTCCTTTCTACTTGAAGTATGAAGGAAACTTTGCCGAGAATCTCCGTAAAGTTCGAGAGGCATGGGAGGGGGTCACCCGTAAAGGAAAAGAGCTGGGAGTACGAAGCTGCGCTGCTAAGGAAGAATACAAACAGTGGGTTAGAGACAGGGTGCAACACATCAAATTGCCATTCAAACCACTTGTTCCTCCGTCCAAGAGTCAAACGGCATCCGCAAAGTTTGAAGACGAGATTGTCAAAAGCCTGAGAGAGAAGCTAGAGGCTATGACCAAAAGAAACGCTCAGCTAGAGGAAGAGTTGCTGAAAGAACGACAAGAGAGCGCTGCGTGGCGAAGAGAAGATGAAGTGAATAAAGCTCTCTTAGCTTCTATCCGAGATCAGCAGAAAGGGGAACGCGAGCGCGCTTCTCGGGTATACATGAATTTGCAAGCGGCCAACAAAGAGCTCGGCATGAGAGCACAAGAAAGGGACGCCGCACTCCAAGAAAACAGCCAATTGAGGGGTGCCTTGGAACAAATAAGGGCCAAGATCCGCAATAACCGAGAAGAAACAAATCAGATTCTGGCTGCGAAAAGGAGAGTCCAAGCAGAAGCGGACAGTGTGACAGAAGAGAGAAACGAATTGCTGCAAAAGATAGAGGACATGAAACAGCAACTCGAAGGCCTACTCATAGCCTGGCAAGACGAGGTAAATGAGGAAAAATGGAAGGTCCTCGAGATCATAAGGATGCAGCAAAGGGGCATAAAGGATATACAAAAGGAAAGCGGATGGTATAAAGATACGGCTGAACACTGGGTCAGATGTTTTCAAAGATTGGCTTGCCTAGCAAATACAGCCATAGAGGAGATACCACAATCACTCAAGAAGGCGGAAGCATCTCTGCACCCACTCCACACCCCGCCTGAAGTAGATTTTTTCATTCAAACTTGTAAAGACCTAGTCTTAAGGATGAAAAAGTATATTGTACTGGCCAAGCAAGGTGAAAAAGTGTAAAATAGACATCATCTATGTTGAATAAAACCGGCTCTTCTCTGCAATTCCACATTAATTTCCATTTCACACCCACGAGCACAAAAGATGCACACGATCAACACACTGTCGAATTCTGGTCCCTCCGCATCCACCGCATAATCAAATCCTTTTTATTATTTAACTTAAATGAATTTAACTTTTTAAACAGGTAACAAAATAGCGGGCTTACGACTCCCCCGGCATTCATATAGCACCAGATCAAGAACCAAAATCATGAGTGAGCTGGAAACACAGAATGAGGAGCTCCGCAGTGAGGTCGCGGAATTAAAAGACCAAGTGGCTAAGCTTATGAAGCTACTTGAGAAAAACACGGAGGGACCCGCAGGCACTGGGGCACTTGGGGCAGCTAACACATCTATGCCTCTTCAGACTGTCACCGAACAAGATTGGCCGTATGGCTTACCACCTGGCTATGAACCTCCTCATGGATCTCAAGAGATCTCGGCTGGCGAAAACCATAATGCGATACTGCTTCATATAAACCTTACTTCCCATCAGCCTCACCCAAACTTTCCTGCTGGACCACCACACCCGAACCTTAACATCCACAACCCTCAGACCAATCCACCAACTTATCTGCCTCCTGCCAACACAACGGGCTATCAACCATACTCACACCCAGCCTACGCAAACATGAACCCCCACCCTTATAATACAAACACTTCTTCTGCTTTCCCTACACATACAAACCCATCTTTCCCTCCTCATATTAACTCATCAACTACATATCCATATAATGTCCACCCTGACTATGCCCATATGAACACGACCGCCACGGAAGATCCTACATACTCTGTGTCAATCGCTGTTCATCCAGCAAACCCACACCAGCCACATCCCTACGGTCATGCCACAAGACCCATGGAACCTTATGCTTTACCTCTTCAGGCCAGCCGACCTCTAAATGAGCCATGGCCAAGAATGGCGGACCAAGAAGCCCTCCTCGGAGGGAGATGGATGCATCTAGAAGAGAGGGTTAGGGCAATCGAGGGAGGCGGATATGGAGTAGTCGAGGCTTCTGAGCTCTGCCTCGTACCGGACGTCATCATACCTCCGAAATTCAAAACTCCGGAATTTGAAAAATACCGAGGGGTTGGCTGTCCGAGAAGCCATCTAACGATGTATTGCAGAAAAATGGCCTCTCACTCACACAACGACAAGCTGCTTATTCACTGTTTCCAAGACAGTTTGACAGGAGCAGCGGCTAGCTGGTATACCCAGCTTGAGAGGTCCTACATCCGTTCGTGGAAGGACTTAGCTGATGCCTTCCTAAGGCAATACAAGTACAACATCGAGATGGCACCCGATAGGACTCAGCTGCAAAACATGGTCAAGAAAGAAAATGAGTCCTTTAAAGAATACGCTCAGAGGTGGAGAGAGCTAGCCGCTCAAGTCCAGCCACCCCTGTTGGAGCGAGAAATGATTAGCACATTCATGGAGACGCTCCCCGCACCCTACTATGATAAGATGGTAGGTAGTGTCTCGGCTAATTTCTCGGACATGGTGCTGATAGGAGAACGCATAGAAAGTGGTCTACGCCGAGGAAGAATTATACATAACGCCGTCGGCAACGTGAGCACGAAAAAGCCGACAAATAATACATGGAAGAAAAAGGAGGCAGAGACCCATTATGTCTCCTCAGATCCAAACCGACCAACTCCCGCACAACCCATGTATCAATCAACCACAACCCCACCTAATTACCAAACACCCTACCAATCACAATATCCCACGCACCCGCATATGGTAGCCTCCGCCCAACCTGCTCACCAACTATCCTACAATCCACCTACTCAATACCATCCAAATACTACCATCACGGTTCCATCACCTCAAACTTTCCCTCAACAACGACCCCCTATGCCATGGAACCAAAATACTAACCTACCTCAACCAAAAACCAACAATAACCCGAGGAAAATAGTGCAATTTGACCCGATTCCGATGAGTTATTCGGAGCTGCTGCCCCGTTTGATTCAAAACTCTTTGGTTGCACTGGTACCCATGAAACCTTTGGAACCCCCATTTCCGAAGTGGTACAATCCTGACGCAAAGTGCGAATACCACGCAGGGACGGTAGGGCATTCTACTGAAAACTGTCTGGCCCTGAAGCATAGGGTCCAGAAGTTGATTAATGCCAAATGGCTCAATTTTGAAAAGGATGCTCCTAGTGTGGGGAGCAACCCACTGCCAAACCATGGGGGAGCAGGACCCTCAGTAAATTGCGTTGAAATTGAGGAGGAAGTGGATATGGTCGATGAATCCTTCCCAGGGCATCCTAAACCCCTGGTTATCCGCTACACCGAATCGTCGGTCTCACTGACGCCCAACGGGATAAGACCTGTCACGATTAAAGTGCCAAGACCCTTCCAGTACCACAGTAACAGGGAGGTGCCTTGGAGGTATGATGTAAGAGTTCTGGGAGGAAAAATTGAAAAGGATATGTTGGAGAGCTCTTCACCTGACGTAACCAACATAGCCGGAATAGGAGGAGTGACCAGGAGTGGTCGCATCTACGCTCCTGCTGAAGAAGCAAGAAGGCAGTCGGCCATTCAAGAAAAGGAGAATCAGGCTGGAACGGAGCTTGAAACTGCCGTCAAGGAGGCAGAGAAGGAACTAAAGAAGGCCGTCTCAGATGAAGAGGCCTGTGAGTTCCTAAAATTAATAAGGCAAAGCGAGTATACAGTAATAGAACAGCTGAACCGTATACCCGCCAAAATCTCACTACTTGCCTTAATGATGAACTCAGAACCCCATCGGAAGGTGCTACTAAAGATTCTGAATAAGGCTCATGTAGTCCACAACATCTCAGTGGACAAATTTGAGGGAATCGCCAACAACCTGACCGCCAACAACTTCATAACTTTCGCTGACCGTGAAATCCCGGAGGAAGGAGCGAGGCATAACAGGGCATTGCATATATCAGTCAAATGCATGGATCACATTCTAGCTAGAGTCTTAATAGACAATGGCTCTTCTCTGAATGTGATGCCCCAATTGACTTTTTCCAAACTACCACACGAGGGGATCCACATGAGGCCTAGTTCTACAGTAGTAAGAGCATTCGATGGGTCAAGATGGGAAGTTATCGGCGAAATAGACTTGCCGGTTCAAATCGGCCCGGTCTTCTTCGACATAACTTTCCAAATAATGGATATTCAGCCAGCCTACAGTTGCCTACTGGGTAGGCCATGGATTCATTCCGCCAAAGCGGTCCCTTCAACTTTACATCAAAAGTTGAAGTTCATCATAGACGATAGACTAATTATCGTCTCGGCGGAGGAAGACTATTTGGTCAGCAAACCCACTAATCCTCCTTATATTGAAGCCGCCGAAGAAGCTTTGGAAACTCATTTCCAAGCTTTAGAAGTCGCCAATGTCACTACAATTAAGGAAGGCGACGTGGTTGACCGTGGATTGCCCCCTAAAGCTCTGATGATGATGGCCCGAGTGATGTTAAAGAATGGGTTCAAGCCAGGCGGCAAACTGGGGCAAAATAAGGGCGGTTTATCTCAGCCATTACTAATGGAAAAGAATAGACGGCGATATGGGTTGGGATATCAACCCACTGAAGAGGATAAGGCAGTAAGACCCCGTTATAATAAGGTCCCTCTGTGCCACATATCACAAAGTTTCCGAAGTGCCGGCTTCGAAAACTCAAGCATGATCGCGGTCATAGACAAGGAAGGGACGTTGACTCTTGAAGATTTGGTGATGCCCTGTCCCCCTGGACGAGAACTGACCAATTGGGAAATTTTCGATCTACCTCTGACTTTTGGTTCAGTTCAAATGTAATTCTGTAATTGTCATAACAAAATTTTATACATAAACATTTTGTACATATTTTCGACAAGTAATAAATACAGTTGCATTATCCAAAAATACTCTCTCCTCTACTCCTCAAATATTTCCTCATGTTAAATATATATCTTATTTCTTCTTCTCATACCCAACACGCAGATCCGATCCGAAACCACCTCGCGACGATAATGCTAGTATTGTATTAAGCGATTTCGACTGTGTTGATGACTTGGTCGACGAAGAGGCAGAATTTGAATGCGAACCCACCGACGAGATGTTGAGATTGGTGGATCGCGAATCTAAAACAATTGAACCTCATCAGGAACCCGTGGATTTAATCAATTTAGGGACCGAAGAGAATAAAAAAGAAGTCAAGATAGGCACGCTCATCGCTGGAGACAATCGTGCGCGGTTGATCTCACTTTTACAGGACTATAGTGATATCTTCGCCTGGTCTTATCAAGACATGCCAGGCCTAGACATTTCTATTGTAGAGCACAAGCTGCCTATGAAAGCTGGATATACACCCGTCAAACAGAAGCTGAGAAGGATGAAACCGGAAATGTCTCTGAAAATCCGGGAAGAAGTAAGAAAACAGTTTGACGCCGGCTTCTTGGCTGTTGCAAATTACCCTGAATGGGTTGCTAACATAGTACCGGTCCCCAAGAAAGATGGCAAGGTCCGGATGTGCGTAGACTACAGAGATCTCAATCGAGCCAGCCCAAAGGATGACTTTCCGTTACCTCACATCGATGTGCTGGTTGATAATACCGCGCAGTTCTCTTACTTCTCCTTCATGGATGGTTTCTCAGGCTACAATCAGATTAAGATGGCCGAAGACGACAAAGAAAAGACCACCTTTATCACGGCTTGGGGAACCTTTTGTTACAAAGTCATGCCCTTTGGATTGAAAAATGCCGGAGCAACCTATCAAAGGGCCATGGTAACACTATTCCATGATATGATTCATAAGGAGATAGAAGTCTACGTGGATGATATGATTGCCAAATCCCGGACAGAAGATGACCATCTCATAGATCTGAAAAAGTTGTTTGAGAGGCTCAGAAAATTCAAGCTGCGGTTGAACCCGGCTAAATGCACCTTTGGGGTCAGATCGGGAAAGCTGCTAGGTTTTATTGTTAGTGAGAAAGGCATCGAGGTCGACCCAGACAAGGCCCGCGCAATTATAGACATGCCAGCTCCAAAAACGGAAAAAGAGATCCGAGGTTTCCTAGGAAGACTCAACTATATCTCCCGGTTCATTTTTCAGTTGACAGCTACATGCGAGCCGATCTTTAAGCTATTGCGCAAGAATCAGCCCATGAGTTGGAATAAGGATTGTCAAGAAGCTTTTAAAAAGATCAAATCATACTTACAGAGCCCACCGGTCTTGGTACCGCCAGTTGCTGGGAGACCCCTGATCTTATATCTAACAGTAACAGACCAGTCGATGGGTTGTGTACTCGGTCAACACGACGAATCAGGGAGAAAGGAGCAGGCAATATACTACCTAAGCAAGAAGTTCACAAGCGGAGAAGCTAGATACTCTCTCTTAGAACGAACGTGCTGCGCTCTGGCATGGGCAGCACACCGCCTAAGACAGTATATGCTAAGTCACACTACATGGTTGATATCCAGGATGGATCCGATCAAGTACATATTTGAAAAGTCTGCATTATCAGGACGGATTGCCAAGTGGCAAATGGTGCTATCGGAATATGATATCCTGTATGTGACGCAGAAATCTGTCAAAGGCAGCGCACTCGCAGAATATTTAGCCCAACAACCGCTGGAAGACTACCAGGCCATGCAGCCGGAATTTCCTGATGAGGATCTGATGGCGATCTTTGGTGAAGAAGAAAAGGTAGAAGAAGAGAAATGGACGATGTTGTTCGACGGTGCGTCTAATATGATGGGCCACGGTATAGGAGTTGTACTAATCTCTCCGAAAAGACAGTATGTACCTATCACGGCTCGGCTAGCCTTCGGCTGCACGAATAATATGGCGGAGTATGAAGCTTGTATCTTAGGGATTCAAGCCGCGATCGAAGCTAAAGTGAGACGCCTGGAGGTCTTCGGTGACTCAGCCTTGGTCATCCATCAGGTCAGAGGAGAGTGGGAGACCAAAGATAAGAAGCTAGTGCCCTATTAAGCGCGTCTCCAAGAACTGCTGGAATATTTTGAGGAGGTTACCTTCTCGCATATACCACGGGAAGATAATCAGCTAGCTGATGCCCTGGCCACATTGTCATCTATGTTTGAAATTGGACGAGAAGAAGATATGCCCCTCATTCACATCCAGCATCGTTCCAGACCGGCATTTTGTCAAACAATAGAGGTGGAACCAGATGGAAAACCATGGTATCATGACATCCGGCAGTTTTTGAAGAATAAAGAATACCCCACCGACGCATCTGAAAACGACAAGAGGACCTTACGAAGATTGGCCGCAGGTTTTCTCCTAAATGGAGAAATCCTGTACAAGAGGAATTACGATATGGTTCTGCTCAGATGCGTAGACGCAACAGAAGCCGACAAAATTCTAAAAGAGGTTCATGAAGGGTCCTTTGGCACTCACGCTAGCGGACATGCCATGGCAAGAAAAATCCTCAGGGCAGGATATTATTGGTTGACCATGGAAGCTGACTGTTGCAAACATGTCAAAACCTGCCACAAATGTCAGGTATATGCAGACAATATCCATATGCCGTCAACGACATTGAACGTGCTGTCTTCGCCATGGCCGTTCGCCATGTGGGGAATAGATGTCATTGGCCCGATAGAGCCCAATGCATCCAACGGACATCGCTTCATATTAGTCGCTATCGACTATTTCACAAAATGGGTCGAGGCTGCCTCATATGCTAGTGTGACTCGCAATGTGGTAGTCAGATTCGTGAAGAGAGAGCTGATCTGCCGATATGGAATACCCAATAAGCTCATCACAGACAATGGCTCAAATCTTAACAATAAGATGATGTCGGAATTATGTGACCAGTTCAAGATCCAACATCACAACTCATCCCCATACCGACCAAAGATGAATGGAGCGGTCGAAGCGGCCAACAAGAACATCAAGAAGATAATTCAGAAAATGGTTCTCTCATACAAAGAATGGCACGAAATGCTCCCATATGCATTACATGCATACCGGACCTCTATCCGTACATCCACTGGGGCAACGCCATTCTCACTGGTATATGGAATGGAGGCCGTACTCCCAATCGAGGTCGAAATCCCCTCATTGAGAGTCCTGATGGATGCTAAATTGGAAGAAGCCGAATGGGTCCAGGCTCGGATGGATCAGCTAAACCTAATTGAAGAGAAGAGGTTGGCAGCGATATGCCATGGCCATTTGTACCAAAGACGAATAAAGAGAGCATTCGATAAGAAGATCCATCCTCGGGAATTTCAAGAAGGAGATTTGGTGATCAAGAAACTATTGCCTATGCAGAAAACGCTGCAAGGGAAGTGGTCTCCAAATTACCATGGACCTTATGTGGTTAAGAAGGCTTTCTCCGGAGGCGCCTTGATCTTGGCTGACATGGATGGGAAAGATTTGCCTAACCCTGTCAATTCAGATGCCGTCAAGAAGTATTACGCTTAGAAAGAAAAGCCCGCTAGGTCAATCATCAAAAAGACCTAGGCAAAAGTTAGGGCAATACAAGAAAGAAAAGCCCGCTAGGTCAATCATCAAAGGACCTAGGCAAAAGTTAGGGCAATACAAGAAAGGAAAGCCCGCTAGGTCAACCATCAAAAGACTTAGGCAAAAACAGAGCAATACAAAAACGAAAAGCCTGTTAGGTCGACCACTATCAAAGGCCTAAGCAAAAGTTAAGGCAATTCAAACAAGAAACATCCTAAATCGAAAACCCGAAAGGGCGATTTAGACAAAAGGCGGTATCGACAAAACAAGATTTGTACCCTCTGATTAAAGAGGACAAAAAGGGGTAGTAGACAATCTCCATCTATACTGGGGCAAATCCATCATAATCTGTGTTTCATGCTAAGGCAAAAATGGGCAAGTATCTATGGATCTAGTGAGAGGTTCAAAAACTGGTCTGGAACAAGATGATTAAACTGGGGCAAAATTTTGGCTCTTCAGAAGCTGGGATATCAAGGCACGAAGAGATCGTCAAAATACAATGCTAGCATTTTTCGTCCCGAAGACATCATCGTCAACCTAAGCTATTTCACCAAACACCTTGTCGTAAAATACCCTATGTCTTTTCGACTATCTTGTTAATTTCCTATCACATGCAACTGTATTTCTCCTGTCAAAATGTATATGCAGAATGTAACCTCTCGTTTTTAATGACAATTGCTGATTACTAACACTGTACTAAAGTAAAGTTATGTCGAAATTTTCTTAATGTCAAGTACTTTTGACCCAAAAATCTTACTAAAGCAGCGCATGCAATAGATATGCCTCCCAAAGTAATCAAAGAAACAAACAATTCATAAAATCCAGCTCACTCTGAAAGATCTGATCGGTGCTAGAAGAAAGCCAGGGAGTCAGAGTCTGCTAACAAAATCATGAGGTTTGTCCTGCTCACTGGCCTATGTTGTCAGGCCATAGCATTGCATATTTTCATACTTGCTCACTGGCCTATGTTGTCAGGCCATAGCATTGCATCTTTACATACTTGCTCACTGGCCTATGTTGTCAGGCCATAGCATCACATATTTTCATTCTTGCTCACTGGCTTATGTTGTCAGGCCATAGCATTGCATCTTTTCATTCTTGCTCACTGGCCTATGTTGTCAGGCCATAGCATTGCATCTTTACATACTTGCTCACTGGCCTATGTTGTCAGGCCATAGCATCACATATTTTCATTCTTGCTCACTGGCCTATGTGGTCAGGCCATAGCATTGCATCTTTACATACTTGCTCACTGGCCTATGTTGTCAGGCCATAGCATTGCATATTTTCATTCTTGCTCACTGGCTTATGTTGTCAGGCCATAGCATTGCATCTTTTCATTCTTGCTCACTGGCTTATGTTGTCAGGCCATAGCATTGCATCTTTTCATTCTTGCTCACTGGCTTATGTTGTCAGGCCATAGCATTGCATCTTTTCATTCTTGCTCATTGGCTTATGTTGTCAGGCCACAGCATCACATATTTTCATTCTTGCTCACTGGCTTATGTTGTCAGGCCATAGCATTGCATCTTGTCATTCTTGCTCACTGGCCTATGTTGTCAGGCCATAGCATTGCATCTTTACATTCTTGCTCACTGGCCTATGTTGTCAGGCCATCATAGTTTAGATTTACCGCTTTAAGGCCTATGTCGTCAGGCCGCCCTAGTTTAGATTTACTGCTTTCAGGTCTATGTTGTCAGGCCGTCGTAGTTTAGATTTACCGCTTTCAGGCCTATGTTGTCAGGCCATCATAGTTTAGATTTACTACTTTAAGGCCTATGTTGTCAGGCCGCCCTAGTTTAGATTTACTGCTTTCAGGCCTATGTTGTCAGGCCGCCGTAGTTTAGATTTACCGCTTTCAGGCCTATGTTGTCAGGCCATCATAGTTTAGATTTACCGCTTTCAGGCCTATGTTGTCAGGCCACCATAGTTTAGATTTACTGCTTTAAGGCCTATGTTGTCAGGCCGCCCTAGTTTAGATTTACTGCTTTTAGGCCTATGTTGTCAGGCTGCCATATTTTAGATTTACCGCTTTAAGGCCTACGTTGTCAGGCCACCATAGTTTAGATTTACTGCTTTCAGGCCTATGTTGTCAGGCCACCCTAGTCTAGATTTATTGCTTTTAGGCCTATGTTGTCAGGCCGCCATAGTTTAGATTTACTGCTTTAAGGCCTATGTTGTCAGGCCACCATAGTTTAGATTTATCGCTGTCAGGCCTATGTTGTCAGGCCACCATAGTTTAGATTTACTGCTTTAAGGCCTATGTTGTCAGGCCACCATAGTTTCGATTTACTGCTCTAAGGCCTATGTTGTCAGGCCACCCAAGTTTCGATTTATTGCTTTTAGGCCTATGTTGTCAGGCCATCCATGGGCTTCTAGTGTTACTCTTGGAACTTTTTCAAAAGTCTGCCTCGGACATAAGGTGTTCACGTCTTTACCCATTTCCTACTACGATAATTCAGAGAATCGATTCTCACAATATCTGGTAAGAAAATGAGTAAAGAGGGGCAAACTGTAAACACCTATTTATGTCCGAGGCCTCCAACCATTAAATTAATCAAGAAACCAATGAATAAAAACAAAGCTGAAAAGGATTAAATTTATAAAAAGAAAATACAAAAACAGAAAACAGAAAACAGAAAACAGAAAAGAAAATACAAAAACAGAAAACAGAAAACAGAAAACAGAAAACAGAAAACAGAAAACGGAAAACAGAAATTAAAAAATAAACAAAATTTAAAAATAAAAACAGAATAGGAATTAAAAATTAAATTCCGGGAAATTAAAAATCAATTTTTTTTTGTTTTTGCCGAAAAATAAATAAATAAAAAAGAAAAAATATATATATATAAATAAAATCTGGAATAAAAAAGAGACTAAAATAAAAAAGAAATAAATAAGTAAATAAAATAATATATGGTAATCTTAAAAACGAAAATAAAATTCTAGAAATTAAAATAATTTTGAAAACAAATTCTGGAAATTAAAAAGTGGAAGAAGACAAAAACGAATTTTAAAAAGCAAAAAGGGCCGGGGTGACGTTCTGAGATCTATAAAAGAGAAACAGAGTGGGGGTTCTTTTTTTGTTTTTCTTCTTCTTCGGCTTTCCAGAAGAGGAAGATATTGAAATAAAGAGAAACGAGCCTCTGAAGCAGATAGGAAAAAGGGGGGTCTTCGTCATTCTTGGGGAGAGGCAATTTTTCTTCCCCTGGAGCATCAAGAAGAGACTTTGAAGGACTCGCATTAGAGTGCTTTCGGCGGAGAAGGTGAAGAAATCGAAGGGTCTGAATATTGAATTGGTGCAAAGACGCGATCAAGTTTCCTCGAACAGGTTAGCATGGCTATGATTCATCTGCATGTTGCTTGAGATATACAGGTCAATAGATTGAAATGTAGAGTTTGTTCTTACGAGAAGTTCTTGATTCATGGCTAATTAAATGTTGTTGAAATTATTCGCCTATGATTGGTGTGATGTTTGACGAGTATAGATATATAGGAATTCAATTCTTGATTCGTGAAATTAAATTGCACTCGATCATGGAAGAAGAGTCTTTGCTTCCCCTATGATTCGATATGATCTCGGTTCAATGATCTTGATTAGAATATACATGTAGGATTGATAAAATTGAGAGGTTATTCTTGATGTCCTCTACATGCATGCTGAGTTTTCATAAGGATCAGGATTACGGAATTTAGTTAATCATGAGGAATTCCGGTTAGCCACTCACTGTAGTAACATTCTACTAATCATTAGTCGTCAAATTCCCAAAGATTAGTTAGCATTGCTTCTCAGTATTTAGTTCGGCCATAGAAACGAGAGGTACATGGCCTGCATAATGCTGCAAATCGGCAATTCAAAAGCCAATTTGATCAAGAATGAGTGAAACAGAGCGTAGGAAACATAGTTGAGTTGATATCCCAAAGCTGGTCATGCACATACCGTTGTCAATTGCTCCTTAGTCACCCCAAACTTTTGCTATAACATTGAATACACCCATGATTTCTATTGGGGCATAAGCCCGGACGTGCTATATACATGTAGAATTGCTCGCCAATTAGGAACAAAAGCCACCACTGTTTTTAGGCTCTTATAGCATCTCTGTACATCCCCTATAGAAACTGGATAATGCTCCAGTGGGAAGCCGAACAACGTTAAGGGTGACTTTGTTTCGTAGTCAGGGATGAGCACAAAACACAGGCCTCCTCATATGAAGCTGATTTATCTGCATAACAAGGCTACTGAGAGTTCATACTTTCGGGTTATTGTAGCAATAGGGACAGCCAAAGCTCATAGACAATATGCTAATGACAGAATCACTCATGCCCAAGTAGTTGATACAGGTCCGGGTTCAACTCCTCCTTGACATTCCCTAAGCCCTCTACCTCTTTGAGATTGCAGGATTATGAAAAACTTTAACGAGGAGATGGTCAAACCTCATGATCCTAGCAATGGACTTCCATACGTGGAATCACAGTAGATAATCAATGAGTCATATCCACTGAATAGCCAAGACAACCAAGTAAATCATAATCATATGGCCCGTAATCACCCATTTTTAATCCCTCAACTTGCCAAAACAGAGCCATGTGATCTTAGCTTGTTTCAGAGTCCTCTTTGACTCCGTTCACAGGTTATACCATGTCTATATCTGCAACGGTGAGCCCAGTCACTCTTATGCAAATGCTGTGAAATCTATGACCATATGCTCAAGCGTTGCAAATCTGAAAATAAAGACGACGATCCATGCTCGACGTAGTAGGCTTCCTGGACATAATGTGTATACCGCCCATAGCCCGTCTCCATTCATGCATGCACATAATATCATGAATATTGAAAACCAATGAAAGATTCGGTGGGAACTTTTTCTGCGCCACTATTGTAGCCTCAGCACCACAATTTTGGTTTCTCCCTCATTTTTAACTCAACTTTTCGGATTACCTATTCAGTCCCTAGGGATTCTGCCAAATCCCTATTCCATCCCTGCTAGGATAAATTACTCCAAAGCCCCTAATCATTCGCACTAATATCCGTTCGGTCCTCACCCAAAAATTAATAAAAATTCTAGAAATTCATAAAAATTAATAAAATTTAGAAAATTCATAAAAATAATAAAAAATTACAGAAATTCCTAAAAATAATTAAAAACTGCAGAAAATTCAAAAATTTCTAGAAATTAATAGAAAAATTCAAAATTTCCAGAAATTCATAAAAATAATAAAAAATTTACAGAAATTCCTAAAAATAATTAAAAATTGCAGAAAATTCAAAAATTAATAAAAATTTCTAGAAATTAATAAAAAATTCAAGATTTCCAGAAATAAATAAAAAATAATAAAAATTCCAGAAAATAAAAAATATAAAAATTCCAGAAAATAAAAAATATAAAAATTCCAGAAAATAATAAAAAATTTCAAGATTTTCAGAAATTAATAAAAATTCAAAATTTCCAGAAATTAATAAAAAAGTTCAAGATTTTTAGAAATTAATAAAAAATTCAAAATTTTCAGAAATTAATAAAAATTCAAAATTTCCAGAAATTAATAAAAAAGTTCAAGATTTTCAGAAATTAATAAAAATTCAAAATTTCCAGAAATTAGTAAAAAAGTTCAAGATTTTTAGAAATTAATAAAAAATTCAAAATTTCCAGAAATTAATAAAAATTAAAAATCTCCAGAAAATAATAAAAAATTTCAAGATTTTCAGAAATTAATAAAAAATTTCAAAATTTCCAGAAATTAATAAAAAATTCAAAATTTCCAGAAATTAATAAAAAATTCAAAATTTCCAGAAAATAATAAAAAATTTCAAGATTTTCAGAAATTAATAAAAAATTCAAGATTTCCAGAAATAAAAAAAATTCAAGATTTCCAGAAATTAATAAAAAATTCAAAATTTCCAGAAATTAATAAAAAAATTCAAGATTTCCAGAAATTAATAAAAATTCCAGAAATTCAAAAATTAATAAAAATTCCAGAAATTAAAAATTTAATAAAAATTCCAGAAATAAAAAAATTAATAAAAAATTCCAGAAATTCAAAAATTAATAAAAAATTCCAGAAATCCAAAAATTAATAAGAAATTCCAGAAATTTAAAATTAATAAAAATTTCATAAGAATTCAAGAAATTAAGAAAATTAGCAAAAATTCTAAAAATTCCTAAATAAACTCATAAGATTTTCAAATAAATTCATAAAAATTTCTAATAATTACCAAATCATCATAAATTTCCATAATTGCAAAATTATGCCAAAATTCTATTTGTAACCCAAAACTCAAAAAATGAAATTCTTATCTCAAATTCAAGTTTTTTTTCTTATTCAAGAATCAATATCATTTGCAAATCGTATCTTTTCAAAATTTAAAAATATTTTTCTACTATTTTGGGATTTCTAAGTCTCACGCAATGGACTCTAAATGGGGAGCTGGCGGTTTACCTGCTGTTCAACGTTTAGTAGTTCATATAGGCCCATGTGCTGCCTTAGCCGCCTCGGATCTTGTGCATGAGTGGACTTAGGGTCCCCTTCGAAATAAAAAACATCTTTTCCTAAATATTTTGGGATTCTAGGTCTCACGCAATGGGTTCTAAATGGGGAACTGGCGGTTTACCTGTTGTTCAGCATTTAGTAGTTCGTATAGGTCCCTGTGCTGCCTTAGCCGCCTCGGGCCTTGTGCATGAGTGAGCCAAAGACTCCTCCTAAAAATAAAGCTTCTTTTCGAATAGCAAAATCTTCAAACATTCTTTCAAAACACTCTTCGAAGGTCAAGCCTTCACACACTAGAACTACGTAAGCCTTGAGTTTCCCATTGCAACGGGGAATACGTAGGAGCAGGATCAAGTCTTGTCAGGCTAACCTCTATCAAGTATTTATTTTCACTCTAATTAAAGGGATCAAACAATTTTCAAATAATCACACACTCAGTTTAAGGGTACTGTTCTTCGGAACAGGCGAGTGGGGTGCCTAACACCTTCCCCACTCGTAACCGACTCCCGAACCTAAATCTCTTCCTTGAGTCAGGGTTTTTCCAAATCTTTTCCCTTAAATAAAAATTTGGTGGCGACTCCACATTGATCAAAACAATTCATTTTTAAAATTTTAGCGAGTTCGTCGTCTCGTCGGAATTACGGTTGCGACATCCCTATGCTAAGTTAATACTCACTATGCATCTTACTTTGCATATGTATTTTAAGGTATGTAAAATATGATATTTGAGTGCATAAATCGGTTGTAGAGAGGGGTTCCTGAGTCGCATCTTTTCCTTTTTTTCTTATTCAATGTTGTTGTTGATTCCTTTGTATGTCCCAAAGCTTTATCCTTCTTTCCTTTGGATTGTGTAGGAGTCTGAAATAAGAACTATACAAGTATCAAACTAAAATGTGAAAAAACCATTTGAAAAGGTTATTGAGTTCAAAAAGAAAAAAAGAGAATATTGCTTAAATAGGTAAGTAATATACATACAATAATATTGAAATCAATGAGATTTATTGGCCAAGCTACATATGCACCTATTGCTCCTCCAATTTCTTTGATTCCTTCATAATCATCTGATGTTGGCAAAGGTGCTTATGACTCATAAACAATCTCAATTAGAACCCTCACATGATTGACAGGAAGTGACTTGTTATGTATAGTAGCTCCGCTTGTATTATGCATTTTTCCTTTTCCAACCATACGATGTGTTGGGGTTGATAAGTAAAGGTGACATGAAGAGATTTCCTATACCAATAAAAAGTTAAAAAAATATAGATGTATTAAAACTTTTCAATATGAATTAATAATAATTGTAATTATTTTGTGGTAAATATACCTCAGGAAGGTTATAAGATACAAGTCTACAATTATCTTTTATGCTAGGGCAGGCTATATTAGGTTGTCTATCTGTTACCTCATTTTCTTGCATCTTATTCTCCATATCAGTTATTTTTCCTATGAGATGTTGCATTATGACTTTTAAGTTAGCCACTTCATTAAGTGTATCATTTAGTCTTAAGCATTTTCGCTCTGGAAAATATTGCTTTTGTGACATGCCAAACCCGACACCTTTAACACGATCAGGATATTCTGGAATATTTAATGCTTTAGCAAGTATATCATCATGAGAGTTTGATTCCTATGACTCAAACTGTGATAATGACTCTTGAGAAGCATAAGTAAGAAAAAATATATTTGTTCATCATCAAGATTATGAAGAAAAAATTAAAAATTAAACAAAAGGGAGAAATGGATGTAACATTTTCATTACTAATAAGCCCACACTTGAGCAACATTTTCGTTACTAATCTCTTCTTTTTTATTAACACGAGCACCCTTCCACAATACATGATGAGATATGGATGTAACATCCAATCCAACCTCCTGTATTTGTATTTTAAAATAATTAGTCAAATAGATTAAGAATTCTATATCCTATCTTATAAATATGTATAACTTACCATCTTTTACTCAAGTGGAGCATAACCTATACATGATCTCCTATATGGATATGAGGGATTTGATGCTCTTTCTCTATTTTTATTGCTTATTTCCTATCAAGATATTTATATAAATATATATAGATAATAAGTATAACTAGTTATATTGTACGCATCATGCCATATTACCTGGAACTTTGGATCTTTCCACTTAACTATAAATGATCTCCAAACATCTTCGGTTATAATATTTGCATATTCTATAGGTGGAGGGTCATTTAGATTACTGTTAGCATCATACAAATACACAGTTGTAATATAAGATCTGAACCACCGATGCATTTTGCTAGCTGCCATAATTGTATAATGTCGATGACTATCATCAACATCAAAAGCTATCCGTAAAGTGAAATAAATATAATATCAAAGGAAATATGTATACATAAGAAACTACAATTAATTAAGAAATAAAGTCAATATATTACCTTTATATTATCACAAATGCTATTTTTTATAGTATTCGAGCTAGTATTATTCCAATTGTCACAATTTATTGATACCAATTGTCAAGTAATAGTTTCAAGATAACTCATCAATTGATCTCCATTATGCTTAATTGGTTGACCTTCTGCATTCCATCGAACCTAATAAAATAGCAATAGTAAAATGTAAATATTTATAAAGGAAACATGATAATATATTATATTAGTAAGTATGCTACCTTAATTTTGACTCCTTTATTTTTTGAAAGAAAAATTTCTTCATAATGGTCATTCCACACTTTTTCTAAGTGTTAGAAGTATCATATTCATAGGAAGATTCCATTTACTTTCAATCATATTAGAATATGTTTAAGTCAAATACATCAAAATTATTATTGTAAATATTAAACAAAGTAATTTGCATACAAAGTTTAAACTAACTTTTTTCTTTTCCTTGTTGGATTAACACTAGTTTTTCTCTTATTGATACAAAACAATAGATTGACCCAAATCACATCTTCATGATCATGTCTCATATAGAGTTCATCATTTATTGTAGGATCACTCTCAAGTGAATGAGACATTCCTAAGAAATTATCATCCTCAATATTAGTCTCTTCATGATAATAGTCATAATTTTCATATATTTTGTTAGACATAAGCACAATGAACTACTTCTTATCAATAAGATCAATAACATAGAATACTTGTTGAGCTTGAGATGCTAGAATAAAAGGCTCATTTTTATATCCCCTCCCTTTTGAAATCCACCTGCAAAAATCCTAACTCATCAATTCCAACACCATTATTAGTGTCAACCCACATACAACCAAACATAAGCATTTGAAATTTTGTATAATCCAACTCCCATATTTGTTGAATGACACCGAAATATGACATGTTTATGTATATAGGATTTTGGTCTTTAGCACTTGAGACATGTAAAGATTGTGCTACAAGGGTCACACCACTAATTTTGTATTGTACTCCGACTATCATGTTCTTTTGTAGAGAATGTATATCCATTAATAAGATAACCAGGGTAAGAAAGGACATGAACATTAGGACCACTTGCTAACCATCTCAAACTATTTAAAATTGAAGAAGGATTTACAACTAACTTGTAAAAATGTGCTCTTTAAACCATGTTATAAATTCTCGATTATGTTCTTTTGTTATCCAACTTTCATTCTTATTTGGGTTCAAACTTCTAAGTATATGTTTATGTCTATCAATAAATGGCTTAACATCATTTGTATTATGTAAAACAGATAAATGTGCTTGCTCCCATTCAGTCCTTGGTATTGTCACTATTTTACTTCCCATAATTCCTTCCCCTTCTATTTTTCTTTGGTACCGAGACTTTGGAAGTCCTATGAAATCAACATTGCTTAGGTATTTAGTGCAAAATTCAACAATTTCTTCAAGTATATATCTTTTAACAATAAACCTTCTGGTCGACTTCAATTCTTCACATACCCCTTTAATATCTTCATATAACGCTCGATTAGGCACATCCATCTCATATAAACTGGTCCACACAATTGAGTCTCCCTAACAAGGTGAATGGTTAGATGAACCATTATGTCAAAGAATGAAGGTGGAAAATACATCTTAAGCTCACACAAAGTTATAATAATTTCTTTATGCAAAGAAGACAACCTCCCAAGGTCAAGTACTCTACTACAAATCATCCTGAAAAATAAGCATAACTTAGTTATAGTTCCTCGTACCTTTGGTGGAAAAATGGAACGTATAACCACCAGTAACAAATGCTCCATGAGAATATGACAATCATGAGACTTTAAACCTTTTAACTTGATATCTTTCATTGATACAAGGTTTCTAATGGTTGAAGAGTATCCTTCTGGAACTTTAACTTTATTAAGGAATTTAAAAAATATAATATAAAGTATGAGCAGTTGGAGGTAAATACATATATTTTCCCTTCTGTATTGGTCCCAATTTTGTCCTTATTCCTATATCAATTAAGTCTAATCTTGAATTGATGTCATCTTTACTCTTTCCTTGCATATTAAGTAGTGTACCAATGAGACTCACAAATATATTTTTTCAATATGCATCACATCAAGGAAATGTCTTACATACAATGACTTCCAATATGGTAATTCAAAGAAGAGTGACCTTTTCTTCCATCCATTTGTAACAAGCTCTTTGGCAAAAGGTTTGTCAAATTTAATCTTCAAATCCTTTACCTTTTCAAACAATAGATTACATGTCAATAGAATAGGAGGCCTACTGTATTTAGTGTTCTCATCTAAAGCTTTTTTTCACCTTTGATAAAGATGATTAGGATGTAAAAATCTACGATATCCAAGAAATACATTCTTCTTACAATGTTGTAGTCGCTTCCAATTTGTATTCTCTTCACATATAGGACATGCACATTGACCTTTAATACTATATCGTGAAAAATTACCATATGCTGGAAAATCATTAATTGTACCAAACAACATAGCTCTCAATAAGAAACTTTCTTCCCTGTATCCATTATACACCTCCATACCCACCTCCCATATTTTTTTTTCAAATCTTTAATTAAAGGAGCTAAGTATACATCCATATCATTTTCTAGTTGTTTAGGTCCAAAAATTAACATAGACAACATCACAAACTTACATTTCATGCATAACCATGGAGGTAGGTTGTAAATCATCAAAATCACTAGCCAAATGCTATGAGAGCTACTTTGAAGATCGTGTGGGTTCATTCCATCAGTAGACAATGCAAGACGTAGGTTTCTTGGTTCTTGACCAAAATAAGGATAATTGTGATCAATTTTTCTCCATTAAGGTGAATTTGCAGGATGTCGAAACTTGTCATCCTTAATTTTATCATCTGCATGCCATGTTAATTGTTTTGCATTTTCGGAACTATGAAACATGCACCTGAATCTTGTATTATGGGAAAATACCAAACTACCTTCATTGGTGCTTATTCTTTCTTCTTATATCGCATGACATCAGATTTAGGACAGTTCTTTAAGTGTGCATATTCATTTTTGAACAAAATATAATCATTACGACAAACATGTATCCTCTCATAGCTCATGCTAATAGAGCATAACAATTTTTTAGCTTTATACGTTCGACCAGGAAGCACATTATCCTCTGGCAAGATATCTTTCAAAAGTGTAAGCAGTTCTATGAAGGTTTTATTTAACCATCCATTGCTAGCTTTCAAGTTATACAACTTTAAAACTGTTGACAATCTTGTGTATTTGGTACAACCATTATACAATGGTTTCTCTGCATCATTCACCAGTCTCTCAAACATTTCAAGACAATCTCTAAGATCTTTTTTCATTGCATTTACAATCTCATTAATTTGATCATTCTCATCTGTATTGTATTTTCAAACATTTCATGATTACTTGAATCATTGGAATCATCCATTATTTCATCGTGTCTTATCCAACATGTATAACTTTGATCTACTCCATAACACACTAGATGATCCTCTAACTCAGCCACACTAATTCTCCTTGAGTAACAATAACTTAAACAATAACAAATGATTTTATTTGGATTTTCTGCGTGATCAAGTGCAAACTTGATAAAATCTTTTACTTTGTTTTCATATTCATCTGATAAATGATAAGCAAACATCTATTTTCGATCCATCCTTGATTCTTCCTACTTAACAACAACAATTTTCAATCTAAAAAGGTTGATGTGAAGCTATTCTTAAACAGAAAACTAAGATAAATATATATATATGTATATTATATTATTCATGTGTAATGCTACAATTAAAAAAAAAATTACCTAATAGATTTTAAATTCCACAAATTTCTACTCAAAATCAATGTAACTCAACTTTAATTATAAATAATATTTAAATTTAGTGTTTCTAACCTTGATACAAGGTTTCTAGAAGAGGATTATTCAAGCTGTAATCATATAATAATATAAAAATTAACAATAAAATATTTTAATGATTTCTCAACTCATACAACACTGCACAAGTTTATAAATGTGATTTAGGTCTTACCGTGAAAATTTTAAATCAAGTATAATATTTTTTATTTTATGTAGAATTATATAATTTGTATGGTACTAGAAAAGAGTAAATTCTTACAATATAATTATTGATGATTAAAACTAAAAATAAGTTAAAAATTATGATATTTTAATTTTAATTTTAATTATTCATCTCAAATAAAAATAAAAAGATAATTATTCTTACAAGTATACTTTCGTTATTACTTAATTGTTTGAAAAAAATCAAAGTGACCAATTTTTAAGGTAACTGTTTTGATCTATTAAAAAATTAATCATGTAATAAAATGTATGTTAAAAAGAAAATGTTATTAACTTCATAAAAATAAACTATTCTTTCTTTCTTTACTAAAATAACACCTTACGTTCACTTATTGACACAAATCAAATTAAGCTTAAATCTAATCTCTCCTGTAAAATTTTAATCTAAGTTTATTTAATTAATTAAATCAATGTATGAAGAATTAGAAGCAGAAAAGCTTATAATCAAAATCAAAATCAAATTAATAATATAGGATTAAAAAAGCTGAGAGCACCAACAATGATGAAACCATCCACGCTTCATCTGAAGATCATAAAAAAAAACGTAAAAAATGCAATTTTGATTTTTACACTCGGATTCTTTATCTTAGTTATTGACTTAAATATTTTTGTAATTTTTATAAATATAATTAATTTTCTAATTTTTTTTGTTTGTTTCAGCCTTTATAAAGTTTAAATTTTTTAAAATAGTCTATATTATTACTTTTGAACAATATATTAAACATTTAGATATGTTATATATTATTTTAGTACAATTATTGTATGGTATGACTAGATGTTTAGTAAATGATAGTAAAGATTATTTTTATAAATTTTAAAACTTATAAGAATTAAAATCAATAATTTTCTTAAAAAATTAAAATTAGTTATATTTACAATAACTAAAAATATATTTAAATATTATCTATGTTTCTACTAAGAAAATAGGTCGGGATGAGATGGAAGCTCCTATACGAACGTCTATGTTTGAGGAACAGGATATAGATAATATATTTGTTGTTTTTTTTTATTATAACAATTTAATTAAAAAATTTAAATTATAAAAATTTAATTAGAAAAATAAAAAAATATTTTAAATTTAAGATAAAATTTTGTTTAGATAATTTTTTTTTATTAAATTTAAGAAACTATAACTATACTTAATATAATACTTTGTATTAAAAATGAAAATAATGCTTTATTTTATTTTTCTAAACAAAAATTATATAATAATAGTTAATTTTTTCTATTATGTAACGTTCAAATAATTTTAATTTTGATAAGTTATATTAACTAAATGTATATCATGACATATAAAATTTTATAGATTAGGTGTAACTCATAGGAGATTTGAGCTTGTATTTGAAATTTCTAATTCCAGTCCTTTCCAAAATGTTTCAAGAATGATTCATAAAAAATCAAAATGAGTTAAATCAATTATTTTGTTATTACACATGGATTGTTTTTGCAAAAATTAACACTAAGGTCAATGTTAAAGTATAAGTTAAATTCTATTGGATAATTTTTAAATGATAAATTGATTTAAGAAATAATAAGTGAAAATTGAGCTAATTTTTAAGAAGAAATTAGAACAATAGCAACATTAATTATAGCAGCGACAATGACCAATTCAATCTAACATTATGGTATAAAATATGGTTAAATTTTTAAATTTGAGTATTGTAAACACCCAATTATGTCCGAGCCCCCATTAGCAAAATCAATAAAAAAAAATACATATAAAAAAAATATATTAAAATCAGAATAAACAGAAAATAGACGATAATAAAAATATATAATAAATAATGAAAAAATAAGAAAAGAGTTTTTTGGAAAAAGTAAAAATGATAAAGTAATAAAATTCTTTAAAAATCTAGAAATCAAAAATAATAAATAAAGAAGATAAAAACATAAAAATAAAGAAAAAATAAAATCTGAAAATAAATAAAATCATATTTTAAAAATAAAAACTCTAAAATCTAAAAATTCAATAAAAAATCTAAAATCTGAAAATTCAATAAAATTTTTAAAAACTGAAAAAAAAAAGAAAATAAAGTCAAAAATAAAAGAAAAAAAAAACAAAAATCTGGAAAAAAAAACAGAATTAAAACAAATTAAAAAACAGAATTAAAACAAATTAAAAAACAGAAAACAAATTAAAAAACAGAATTAAAACAAACTAAAAGACAGAAATAAAAAAAAAATAATAATATTAAAATCTGGAAATATATAACAAAAATTAAAGAAAAAAGAAGGGGATATAAAAGATGGAATAACAATATAAAAAGGGGTTCTGACTTCAGAAATAGGGGTGAGAGAATTAAGAGCTAGAGGGGCCTGTGAGAGAAAAAAGCGCGAGACTGGGAGAAGGAAGGGGGAATCAAGATTCAAAACAGAAGAAACTAACAAGAAACCAAAGAACCAGAGGAGAAGAAGCTTCCGCTTAAGCTGAGAAGGGATTCCTAGCCCAGGTACTGCGTAAAAAATCCAACTTCAGACCGAACTGGGGGTTCTCCTTTGGCAGGAACTTGATAGCGTCTCCATCCAGGTAAGGGGGCGAATTCTCCTTCATGATACGGTTTCTACATGCGTCTATTTACAGTTAGAATTCAATATTCACCACCTTCACATGATTCTTGAACCAAGAACAGATTCTGTTTTGCATTCGAATAAACGACCCTTGTTCATGTGCATGGTTGATACTGTTAGACCTCATTAGGACCATGAGAATTAAATCTGGTACTGCGGGTTTAGCGAATTCATTCTCACAAATTAATTAGCGAATTAAATCTCGTAACAGAGGCAGTGAGTTAATTAGGCACTATACATGGCATGAACCCTCTCACAAATGGTTTCAGCCTACTAAAAGTCGAAAGGGAATCATTCGTTTACTTTGTTGGCGGCATAATTGTTGCTCAGAGTAAAAGTGGAACGGTCCTTGACGGGAAGTGAAAGTGTTGGTTGGATCATTCTACTGCAATCTATTCCCAAAAAGGAATTTATTCTTTTGCAAGAGTTCGGTGTGGCTTAGTTATAGGAGGAATAAAAGATGTATGCATAATTTCCATCATTATTGAGTAATGTTGTTGCCCAAAATCGCAGAGGAATATGTGGGGTCTAAGCAGAATATGATTGAACATGAGGGGTTGCCTTTGCATAGCACATACATGTACCAGAAAAGCGAGTGCACGTGAAATTCCATGCGCGTGCGGGGATCAATTCGGACAGTCCCCTTATTTTGATTCAGATTGGGTAATAATCACAATCAGTGGCTAGACGCAGTGGTTAGCACGTTGTGTGCAACTACCGAATCCTGGTGTTCGATCCCCTGCCTGTGCGTTTTGCCAATTTGAATTAAATCCCATGGTCCATTCATTTGCCTTAACTCTAAAACAAAAGTGTTAAGAATCCAACTATGAGCGTGGCCTGGTGGCAGAGGCGCTTATTGTGACCTCCTGACCCCAGGTTCGAATCCCGCTCCCAATTTTTGTTGATTTAATTTAATACTGCTCGGGCATGGTTTAAATTAAAACGGAGACATAATATACCCAATCAGGCGTTTAGCCTAGTGGTTGGGTTGCTGCTAGACCACCTCTGTGACCTGTCTTCGAATCCCACACACAACCTTTTGCCTATTAATTCAATAACCCCTTAGGACCACAAATTACCATTCTACCCTTAACCATTTCCACCAATTCCAATCCTATCCCCAAATGTCAAATTACAGAAATGCCCTCCACCTTTCCATAAATTTCCAAACTGGCCTGCCAGTACAATTACCAAATTACGTCTAATCTTTTCCAATAATCCCCAAACTGCCCCTGGTATGGTAAATTACTCCACTGCCCCTAGGAATTCATTTAATCCCTATTCTGTCCTCATATTCCATAATTGCTAAAATTCATATTAATAAAAATTCATAAAAAATTCATGAAAATTCCAAAAATCATGAGAATTCATAAAAATTCAGAAAATCAAAAATTAATAAAAAATTTCAGAAAATAAAAAATTAATAAAAAATTCCAGAAATTCAAAAATTAATAAAAATTCAGAAAATAAAAAAAAAATTTATAAAAATACAGAAAATTTATAAAAGTACAGAAAATCCATAAAAATAAAAAAAAAATCCAGAAAATTCATAAAAATTCCATAATTGCGAAACAATTACATTAAAAACTCAATTACCCCAAAAGTCAAAAAATGAAAATTCTTCTATTAAATTCAAGTTTTCTTTTACTTAAGGACAAAATAGTTTGCAATTTATTTCTTTTCAAAATTCTGAAAATCTTTTCCAAATGTTTCGGGATTTTTAAGTCTCACGCAATGAACTCTAAATGGGGAACTGGTGGTTTACCTGCTGCTCCACATTTAGTAGTTCGTATAGGTCCCCGTGCTGCCTTAGCCGCCTCGGGCCTTGTGCATGAGTGGACTTGAGGTCCTCTTCAAGACTCTAAAACCTCTCTTTCTAAATACTTTGGAATTCTAGGTCTCACGCGATGGACTCTAAATGGGGAACTGGCGGTTTACCTGCTGTTCAACATTTAGTAGTTCGTATAGGCCCCTGTGCTGCCTTAGCCGCCTTGGGTCTTGTGCATGAGTGGGCCAAAAATCCCTCCCAAAGATAAAACTTTCTCAAAACAAAATCTTTAAAATAATCTTTTCTCAAGCATTTTCGAAGGTCAAGCCTTCACAAACCAAATAATCTTTTCTCAAGCACTTTTGAAGGTCAAGCCTTCATAAACTAGAACTACGTAAGCCTTGAGTTTCCCATTGCACCAGGGAATACGTAGGAGCAGGATCAAGTCCTGTCAGGCTAACCTCCATCAAGCTATTTATTTTCACGTTAACTAAGGGATCAAACTATTTTTAAATAATCATACACTCAGTTTAAGGGTACTGTTCTTCGGAACAGGCGAGTGGGGTGCCTAATACCTTCCCCACTCGTAACCGATTCCCGAACCTAAATCTCTTCCTTGAGTCAAGGTTTTTTCCAAATCTTTTCCCTTAAATAAAAATTTGGTGGCGACTCCACATCATCAAAATCAACATTTTTTCAAAAATTTAGCGAGTTCGTCGTCTCGTCGGAATTACGGTTGCGACAGATGGCGACTCCACTGGGGACCTTAGAGAGTCAAGCCCGTTCAATCGAGTGTATCATATTCGATCCCTTTCTTGTTTATTTGCACGATGTTTTTATTTGTTATCTGTTTGTTGTTTGTTTGTTTATTCATTATACAACCTTAGGGTAGACAAACAATAAATTGCTATATATATTTGTATAATTTTCCCAATTGTAGGTATCCCAAAATTGTGTGCCCTCCACACTTTGCATATGCATTTTTCATAAGTGGGGCCCTATACCCGGGTCTGAGTGCTACCTAGGACAGAGGGATCTAGTGGTGTCACTCTGGGGCCCACGTCCTGATTGGCTACCACGAAAATCCCGGCTAGAGTGCGTCCTATTTGTAATGCCCCACAACTAGTGGCTACTTCTACTGTTGTGGCAAGCATTATGGACTGGAACTTGGCTCTAGTGACCTATACACCTTAGGATTAATAACCACCTTTGAGAGGTTTATACAAAAGGCCATAGATCCTTAGGACAGGTAACCCGCATAAGAAGCAAAGAGGGCACACACCATTTTCAAGATACAAGGTTCACCGCTCATAGACACTTATTTGAATCAAACAATATGAAGCGGCAAAAGGAAGCTAAAAGCTAAAATTGGGGAAATACAAAAATTAAAAATCGAAATCAAATAAAAGTTTGAAATCAAGATAAAAATCAAGAAAACCAAAATAGAAGGAGAAAATTCCTAGGAAAAATTAGAAAAATATTTTGAAAATATTGAAAAGACTCCAAAGAAAACTTAAAAAGGCCATCTTAGAAATAAGAAAAATTAGGAAAATAATCTTTTGAAAATACTGGAAAAATATAAAAGGATTCAATAGGAGAGAAAACGAAGTTTCGAAAACCTAAAGAATGCTTTCTAGAAAGATTTCAGTAAAAATAAAAAATTTTCCAAATAAAACTAAAGGTTTTTTTTCTAGCAAAATAAAAATACCAAAACTCCTAAAAACAAATTTGTTAAAAATCAATAAATAAAACAACTCTCATTTATTTTCAAATAGTCAAACTTCTTAAAATTATTTGCACATAGCATTGATTCATTCATTCATTCATAGATCTAAAAAAAATAGATTTCAAAAATCATTCTACACATTCACACTCATTGTGCATCAACATCTCTATCATTCACGTTTTGTTGCATTCAAATTATTTCACAAAAATTAATTTTTGACTTCACCAGAAAATTGGAGAAACACAGCTTCCTCGACATCCTTATAGAACTCGAGCACAATCAAGAATCATGGATGAGCTGGAAAGACAAAATGAGGAGCTAAGAAATGAGGTCAAATCACTGAAGGAACAGATGGCCAAGCTAATAGAGGCCATCCAGCAGTCTAAACATAAAGAGGTGATGGAACCCTTACCAAGAGAACCAACCGACCCAACAAACCCTCCTGGCTTCACTCCACCATTAAACATACCTTCGCAAACAGAAGGGGTTCATTATGGGTTTCCTCATGGGTATGCACCCTCATACAACCAAACACAAACCCAAACACAAGCCCAAATACAAACCCAAACACATAACCTACCTCCAAACACCATTTCACAGGCCTATCAAACAGCCTTTGGGGGAACACATCCTATGTTTACCCAAGGGCCTCACCCTGGGCACCTATCATTTCCTCATCCCCACCATATGCCTGAGAAATACCCAAGCCATCCTTCAACTGAGGATATAGAAAAATGGAAGGGTCTAGAGGACAGGATCCGGGCAATTGAGGGAAATGCTTATGAAGCCAAAGATGCATCTGATCTATGCTTGGTACCAAACGTGGTCATCCCTCCCAAATTCAAGGTTCCTGAATTCGAGAAATACCAAGGAACCAGTTGTCCAAAGAAACATCTGACTATGTACTGTAGGAAGATGTCTGCATGTACTTACGATGAGAAGCTTCTCATCCACTTCTTCCAAGACAGCTTAACAGGGGCAGCTGCAACCTGGTACACTCAACTAGAGCGGACACACATTCGTTCATAGAAGGATCTGGCTGAGGCTTTCCTCAAACAATATCAGTACAATACCGAGATGGCTCCCGATCGAACCCAACTCCAGAATATGGCCAAGAAGGGGGATGAGACCTTCAAGCAGTATGCTCAAAGATGGAGGGAGCTAGCTGCTCAAGTGCAACCTCCACTATCTGAAAAAGAGCTGGTCAGCACGTTCGTAGACACACTCCAAGATCCTTTCTATGACAAGATGATTGGCAGTGTGACTTCTAGCTTCTCTGATGTCATCATAATTAGAGAAAGGATCGAGGGTGGCATGCGTCGAGGAAAAATCATGCACAACGCCACAAGGACAGTTGACGCCTCTACAGAAAAAAGGAAGACAGGTGAAGCTTACAATGTGGCTTCTAATCAAGGCCAATACATTCCTCAAATGGCACAGTATGGACCAACTGGCTTCCGACCACCACCGTATACACCATACACACCTTACACACAATATCCTTACGTCGCCACCGCCTACCAAACTACCTATCCACCAACTTACAATTACCCAACGCAAACCCGACCGCCCACACCATACACGGTCCAAATACAAGCCATGAGCTCAAATTCTAGCCAAAGTCAGAAAAAGGAGAAAGATCCTGTCCAGTTTGATCCAATTCCAATGACCTACACTGAGCTGCTCCCTCAGTTAATCCAGAGCTCCTTGGTGGTTCCATACCCGCTGAAACCTCAAGAACCACCATACCCAAAATGGTACGATGCAAATGCCATATGTGATTACCATGCGGGGTACATTGGTCATTCGACAGAAAACTGCCAGGTCCTGAAACGCAAGGTGCAAAGCTTAATTGATGCTAAACGGCTAGATTTCGGGAAGATCGTTCCTAATCCAAATCCTGAATCATGAGAGTTCATCTGCTGGCTAAGAAATGGGAGCAACATAATGAGCCGCCTTGTACAAGTCAAGCTATCGAGGAAGAACATCCAAAATTTGTCATGTTTTTCAAAATTAAAAATAAATCTCAATGAATAAAACAAAATTTACATTTTTCATGTTTTTGGAGCACGTGCCTCTCATTTTGGCTTTACTTTTAAAATTCACCATTCCTTTTCATCATTCAAGCCCGTTTCTTATTCCTATATCCAAACAATAAATACCGATTGATGATAATGCTAGTGCTGTAATAAACAATCTTGAACGTCTAGTTAATCAAACTTAAAAGAGAAAAAAGCCCAATGAGGAAGCAGAATAACAACCAGGGATTCTAGATCCCTATTCAAAATGTCTTATCAAATAAAACATCCTGCTGGAATCAAGTCTAAATTCAGGCAAAATTTAGGGATGCAAAATAAGATCCGCTGAATTGGAAGCCAAGATGACCCAGGCAAGGTCAATGTCAAAATTCAAAATTCAAAATTCAAAGAAAAGAAGAGGACCTGCTGGATTAAAGTAAAAAGTAATAATCCAGGCAAAATTAAGGTCAAAACATGAAATTCAAGAAGAAGAGAAACCCGCTGGATTAAAAGCTAAAAGAATCCAGGCAAAAGTAGGGTTAAAGTTCAAAATAATGATTGACAAAGTCATGATTAGTAAAAGGTCTTGTCGGTTTCCAACAATAATTCAGGCAAAATTAAGATCAAGCAAAAGCCCGCTAGGTCAACAATCAAGAATGACCTAGGCAAAAGTTAGGGCACAATCAAGCAAAAGCCCGCTAGGTCAACAATCAAGAACGACCTAGGCAAAAGTTAGGGCACAATCAAGCAAGAGCCCGCTAGGTCAACAATCAAGAATGACCTAGGCAAAAGTTAGGGCACAATCAAGCAAAAGCCCGCTAGGTCAACAATCAAGAACGACCTAGGCAAAAGTTAGGGCACAATCAAGCAAGAGCCCGCTAGGTCAACAATCAAGAACGACCTAGGCAAAAGTTAGGGCACAATCAAGCAAGAGCCCGCTAGGTCAACAATCAAGAACAACCTAGGCAAAAGTTAGGGCATAATCAAACAAAAGCCCGCTAGGTCGAAAACTCGTAAGGACGACCTAGGCAAAAGTTAGGGTGAAACGAAAGACCTGCTGGGTTGAAAACTCAAAAGAACAACCCAGGCAAAAATCAAGGTCAATCCAGGAATCCCAAGACAACACAACGCTTCTGCACCTCATATCTTCCTAAAGCTGGGGCAAAATTTTGCCATTTTCTCGAGTTCGATTAATTCGACAATCAAGATTATGAAAAGCAGCACTGGCATTTTTCACCAAAAGGTGCCATTTGGGCAATCGAATCCACATCTTTTGTCATCTTTCCCTTTCAAGTACACTACCTCAAACATCCTTTGCAAATCTTCTCTATATTTTTTCATTAACCATCCAGAATCACTTCGCACACCTCAATAGCGCACATGCCAAAGGAGATGTGAAAAATGTAAAAATAAAAAGGATTAATTTTGAAAAGTTATGACAAGTCGGATGAATCCTTGACCGTTGCAACACGATAGGTTTGTTTCCCAAGGATTCATCTTCCTACCAGCCATGATGCGACAAAAAAGGAGTGTGTCTTACTCAATAATATTGACCACCGTTGGATCTCGAAGATCTTGGAAAAGAAAGTTCCAAAGCTGATCAGAAGCCAAAAGATTGACCAAAACACCGAACTTAAGTCAATCTAGCTCGTCTTGATTATTGATTCTTGTCACACCAACTAGAGGGTTGTCGAGGAAGAATGTGTCAGAAAAAAATTAAAAATCAAGAGAAACAAAAAAGTTTTACACCATTTCATGGTTTGCATTCAATAGCATCTGTTTCATCAAATATTTATTTCAAGCATTAAAATAAGAACCCTGCATCATTCTGCACTTATTCAAGCATCACAAATACCATATTCCCTTTCATTCATTCAAACATCGCAATAAGCATTTTTTCATTCAAGCATTTCATAACTCATTTTTCAAAAACTAATTAAGACCTGGGTAAAATTGCCTAAATCGATCATAATTAAAAGACTTCCAAACTGGGGCAAACGCCTGCCACACAAAAAAGGGGTGTCAATTTGAGGTCATCCTCAAGTTCTGAATCAACTCAAACTCGGGCAAATGCTTGCCCACACAAAAATACAACTTGAGATCAAAATCAAGTCCAAACAGGGGCAAACACTTTCCCCCAAAAATTGAATTTGAGGTCATCCCCGAATTCTGATTCAAGTTCAAACTGGGGCAAACATTTGCCCGAGAAAATCCAAGTTGAGGCAATCCTCAATTCCTCAACTCCAATTGAGTTCAATAGGGCAAGGTTGCCCAGAAAAATTCAAGTCAAGCTTATTGAAACCCTTCAAACTGGGGCAAAACGTTGGCCCAAAATTCTTTCAAATCAAGACGTCTCTCAGTTATCAAGAAATTTCCAAACTAGGGCTAAATGGTTGCCCAAGTCTCTTCAAGGAAATAACCTTCAAGCGCAAGGTAGAATGCATCATTCATTCTTGGCCTATGTTGTCAGACCTCATCAAGTTTATTTTTCTGCACCTCGGCCTATGTTGTCAGGCTTCCTCAAGTTTACTTTTCTGCACCTTGGCCTATGTTGTCAGGCCTCATCAAGTTTACTTTTCTGCACCTTGGCCTATGTTGTCAGGCCTTATCAAGTTTATTTTTCTGCACCTCGGCCTATGTTGTCAGGCCTCCTCAAGTTTACTTTTCTGCACCTTGGCCTATGTTGTCAGGCCTCATCAAGTTCATTTTTCCGCACCTTGGCCTATGTTGTCAGGCCTCATCAAGTTTACTTTCCTGCACCTTGGCCTATGTTGTCAGGCCTCATCAAGTTTATTTTTCCGCACCTTGGACTATGTTGTTAGGCCTCTTCAAGTTTACTTTTCTGCACCTTGGCCTATGTTGTCAGGCCTAATCAAGTTTACTTTTCCACACCTTGGCCTATGTTGTCAGGCCTCATCAAGTTTATTTTTCCACACTTTGGCCTATGTTGTCAGGCCATAACATCGCATCTTTCCATTCTTGCTCACTGGCCTATGTTGTCAGGCCATAGCATTACATCTTTCCATTCTTGCTTACTGGCCTATGTTGTCAGGCCATAGCATTACATCTTTGCTTTCTTGCTCACTGGCCTATGTTGTCAGGCCATAGCATTACATCTTTGCATTCTTGCTCACTGGCCTATGTTGTCAGGCTATAGCATTACATCTTTGCATTCTTGCTCACTGGCTTATGTTGTTAGGCCATAGCATTGCATCTTTACATTCTTGCTCACTGGCCTATGTTGTCAGGCCATAGCATTGCATCTTTACATTCCTGCTTTTAGGCCTATGTTGTCAGGCCGCCATAGTTTAGATTTACTGCTTTCAGGCCTATGTTGTCAAGCCACCCTAGTTTAGATTTACCGCTTTCAGCCTATGTTGTCAGGCCACCCTAGTTTAGATTTACTGCTTTTAGGCCTATGTTGTCAGGCCGTCATAGTTTAGATTTACTGCTTTTAGGCCTATGTTGTCAGGCCGCCTTCTAGTTTAGGTTTACTGCTTTTAGGCCTATGCTGTCAGGCCGCCTTGTAGTTTAGATTTCTGCATCATGGCCTATGTTGTCAGGCCTCATCAAGTTTAGTTTTCTGCATCACGGCCTATAGTGTCAGGCCACCATCAAGTTTCCCTTTCTGCACATTCAAGTAGCCAGCACGTTCAGGTTTCCCTTTTCCAACACGCTCAAGTTTTCTTTTCTACACTTCGGCCTATAGTGTCAGGCCACCTTGTACATACCTTACTTTTTAGTTCTTGCACGCTTCCTTGCCTTAAACAGGCCCTTTCCACTCCACTGAGCTTGTCTTAAAAGGCCATTCTCTTCTACTTTGCCCATTTTAACAGGCTATTTTCATTTCATTTTGCTTGTCCTAACAAGCAATCCCATTGCATTCCACGCATTTCCTAACAAGCCTTCATTCATTTCAGCTTACTTAGGTTATGCCATCTAGCTCTGTATATTTATACCCTATCGGCACACGAAGTCAGTAAAGTCATACAACCACCGCTCCTCCGGCACCCGGGGGGTCCACTTTAAGCTCAAGGCTTCTGGTGCTGCTCGGATTTCTTCAAAAATCGCCTCGAACATAAGGTGTTCATGTCTTTACTCATTTCCTACCTCGATAATTCAGAGAATCATTTCTCACATTATCGGGTAGGAAAATGAGTAAAGAGGGGCAAACTGTAAACACCCAATTATGTCCGAGCCCCCCCCCCCAATTAGCAAAATCAATAAAAAAAAATACATATAAAAAAAATATATTAAAATCAGAATAAACAGAAAATAGACGATAATAAAAATATATAATAAATAATGAGAAAATAAGAAAAGAGTTTTTTGGAAAAAATAAAAATGATAAAGTAATAAAATTCTTTAAAAATCTAGAAATCAAAAATAATAAATAAAGAAGATAAAAACATAAAAATAAAGAAAAAATAAAATTTGAAAATAAATAAAATCATATTTTAAAAATAAAAACTCTAAAATCTAAAAATTCAATAAAAAATCTAAAATCTGAAAATTCAATAAAATTTTTAAAATCTGAAAAAAAAAAAGAAAATAAAGTCAAAAATAAAAGAAAAAAAAAACAAAAACAAAAATCTGGAAAAAAAAACAGAATTAAAACAAATTAAAAAACAGAATTAAAACAAATTAAAAAACAGAAAACAAATTAAAAAACAGAATTAAAACAAACTAAAAGACAGAAATAAAAAAAAATAATATTATTAAAATCTAGAAATATATAACAAAAATTAAAGAAAAAAGAAGGGGATATAAAAGATGGAATAACAATATAAAAGGGGGTTCTGACTTCAGAAATAGGGGTGAGAGAATTAAGAGCTAGAGGGGCCTGTGAGAGAAAAAGCGCGAGACTGGGAGAAGGAAGGGGGAATCAAGATTCAAAACAGAAGAAACTAACAAGAAACCAAAGAACCAGAGGAGAAGAAGCTTCCGCTTAAGCTGAGAAGGGGTTCCTAGCCCAGGTACTGCGTAAAAAGTCCAACTTCAGACCGAACTGGGGGTTCTCCTTTGGCAGGAACTTGATAGCGTCTCCATCCAGGTAAGGGGGCGAATTCTCCTTCATGATACGGTTTCTACATGCGTCTATTTACAGTTAGAATTCAATATTCACCACCTTCACATGATTCTTGAACCAAGAACAGATTCTGTTTTGCATTCGAATAAACGACCCTTGTTCATGTGCATGGTTGATACTGTTAGACCTCATTAGGACCATGAGAATTAAATCTGGTACTGCGGGTTTAGCGAATTCATTCTCACAAATTAATTAGCGAATTAAATCTCGTAACAGAGGCAGTGAGTTAATTAGGCACTATACATGGCATGAACCCTCTCACAAATGGTTTCAGCCTACTAAAAGTCGAAAGGGAATCATTCGTTTACTTTGTTGGCGGCGTAATTGTTGCTCAGAGTAAAAGTGGAACGGTCCTTGACGGGAAGTGAAAGTGTTGGTTGGATCATTCTACTGCAATCTATTCCCAAAAAGGAATTTATTCTTTTGCAAGAGTTCGGTGTGGCTTAGTTATAGGAGGAATAAAAGATGTATGCATAATTTCCATCATTATTGAGTAATGTTGTTGCCCAAAATCGCAGAGGAATATGTGGGGTCTAAGCAGAATATGATTGAACATGAGGGGTTGCCTTTGCATAGCACATACATGTACCAGAAAAGCGAGTGCACGTGAAATTCCATGCGCGTGCGGGGATCAATTCGGACAGTTCCCTTATTTTGATTCAGATTGGGTAATAATCACAATCAGTGGCTAGACGCAGTGGTTAGCACGTTGTGTGCAACTACCGAATCCTGGTGTTCGATCCCCTGCCTGTGCGTTTTGCCAATTTGAATTAAATCCCATGGTCCATTCATTTGCCTTAACTCTAAAACAAAAGTGTTAAGAATCCAACTATGAGCGTGGCCTGGTGGCAGAGGCGCTTATTGTGACCTCCTGACCCCAGGTTCGAATCCCGCTCCCAATTTTTGTTGATTTAATTTAATACTGCTCGGGCATGGTTTAAATTAAAACGGAGACATAATATACCCAATCAAGCGTTTAGCCTAGTGGTTGGGTTGCTGCTAGACCACCTCTGTGACCTGTCTTCGAATCCCACACACAACCTTTGCCTATTAATTCAATAACCCCTTAGGACCACAAATTACCATTCTACCCTTAACCATTTCCACCAATTCCAATCCTATCCCCAAATGTCAAATTACAGAAATGCCCTCCACCTTTCCATAAATTTCCAAACTGGCCTGCCAGTACAATTACCAAATTACGTCTAATCTTTTCCAATAATCCCCAAACTGCCCCTGGTATGGTAAATTACTCCACTGCCCCTAGGAATTCATTTAATCCCTATTCTGTCCTCATATTCCATAATTGCTAAAATTCATATTAATAAAAAATTCATGAAAATTCCAGAAATTCAAAAATTAATAAAAATTCAGAAAAAAAAAAAAAATTTATAAAAATACAGAAAATTTATAAAAGTACAGAAAATCCATAAAAATAAAAAAAAATCCAGAAAATTCATAAAAATTCCATAATTGCGAAACAATTACATTAAAAACTCAATTACCCCAAAAGTCAAAAAATGAAAATTCTTCTATTAAATTCAAGTTTTCTTTTACTTAAGGACAAAATAGTTTGCAATTTATTTCTTTTCAAAATTCTGAAAATCTTTTCCAAATGTTTCGGGATTTTTAAGTCTCACGCAATGAACTCTAAATGGGGAACTGGTGGTTTACCTGCTGCTCCACATTTAGTAGTTCGTATAGGTCCCCGTGCTGCCTTAGCCGCCTCGGGCCTTGTGCATGAGTGGACTTGAGGTCCTCTTCAAGACTATAAAACCTCTCTTTCTAAATACTTTGGAATTCTAGGTCTCACGCGATGGACTCTAAATGAGGAACTGGCGGTTTACCTGCTGTTCAACATTTAGTAGTTCGTATAGGCCCCTGTGCTGCCTTAGCCGCCTTGGGTCTTGTGCATGAGTGGGCCAAAAATCCCTCCCAAAGATAAAACTTTCTCAAAACAAAATCTTTAAAATAATCTTTTCTCAAGCATTTTCGAAGGTCAAGCCTTCACAAACCAAATAATCTTTTCTCAAGCACTTTTGAAGGTCAAGCCTTCATAAACTAGAACTACGTAAGCCTTGAGTTTCCCATTGCACCAGGGAATACGTAGGAGCAGGATCAAGTCCTGTCAGGCTAACCTCCATCAAGCTATTTATTTTCACGTTAACTAAGGGATCAAACTATTTTTAAATAATCATACACTCAGTTTAAGGGTACTGTTCTTCGGAACAGGCGAGTGGGGTGCCTAATACCTTCCCCACTCGTAACCGATTCCCGAACCTAAATCTCTTCCTTGAGTCAAGGTTTTTTCCAAATCTTTTCCCTTAAATAAAAATTTGGTGGCGACTCCACATCATCAAAATCAACATTTTTCAAAAATTTAGCGAGTTCGTCGTCTCGTCGGAATTACGGTTGCGACAAGCATAGATAGAGAAACCATCAAATGTTCAATACAAAGCCCAAATTATAAAAAAAAAAAGCAAATAGAACCAATATTAACGGTTGAGGGTGAATAAAAGCAAAGGCAGGACATAATTTTCACAATCAATATATTTTAATTTTGCTATACTTCATGCTGTCATACACGGCTATATTTGTCTCTTTACATTAATAAAAAATAGTTACTAATCTTATTGAACTAAAATTCTTAGAAGACAACCATAACAAAAGGCAACGGTAGGCATTCATATTCATAAAAAAATCAACCATAATAATAGGCAACAATCAACCAAAAGTGTGAGCATTTTTAGAACCAAAATTATAATCAACCAAAATTTTCATTATATTGTTGTTTTCTGCAGCATGTTCCCAAAATCTAGTCATAAGATTTTGCATAAAAGCTATACTAAATATACAAAGGACATGAGGACTTCAGCAAACCAAAACTTGTTTTTAAGTGCTGATTTGTTACTAATCTTTTCTTGCCTTTACCAGAGGAGACGTCAAAGCAATCAAAATTCTGTTTCATTGTTTCATAATTTAAGGTAAACATTTCAATTTCAATTTCAATTTCAACTATAGCCTTCATCCTATCACATTCGAGAATAAATCATCCAATGTGCATGTGGGACGTGTGGTTCATCTCCACAAAATGCTAAGTTCAATTCTATGCACCTCAAAATCAAAAGAATTTTTCCTTCTCCATTAGAATAATTATTACCAATCAACAATGAAATACAAGATTCAAGAAAGGTATTACTAGAGTCAACTGTAATACCAATAATACTACATCTATTAATACTATAAAAAACGTTCTATCATAATATTTGGTCTATTATCGTTAAATATATGAATTAACTGACAGAAAAGTATAAAGATACAATTCACAATGTTGTGAATAAACCTATAGCTATAGAACATGCAGAATCATGATTTTGACTTAATTTAATAAATAAACAAATTAAAAGTAAAAATACTTCAGTTAATCTAGAATATTACCCAACTGAGATACAATTTTCTAAAACCAATGTAATTAGTGCGCAAGGCTCACAGTTTTTACTTTGAGTTTTCGTATATTGAACTTTAGTGTTATTATCTAATATAATTTATTACTTATATTCAAGTACAGTTTATTCTGCAATAAATGTTTATGAAATAATATACACACAAGAACATGTTGCCTTAGTAATCGAATCCCAAATTTTAGGACATTATGTAATCCAACTTTCCTTTCGAAGAGCCCACGGATATTAGCTCTATTCTTCAAACAATGTTTACCTTGAATAGGTAGTTTTCATGATGTAAATATCTTTACGCAACACAGCACCCTTGGATAGATACTTAGGATCTGTAATTAGAAGAAGGCAAAATTTTCAAACCAAAAAATTATAAGAAAAAATATCTAAGAGAAAAGACTTTGAACAAAAATAGTGAGTCTACTCAAAGAATAAATGAAACCTGGATATGGTTGAGCAAAAACAAAGATGGAGAAGCAAAATAAAGCTAGTTGAGCAAATGAATTGAAGAGAAAGATTGTTGAGCAAAGGAATAAGCTTATTTTGAGTGTATGAGAGCCACTGAAAAACTATTTTGAGTGTATGAGTTCATTGATAAGTAGAAAGCTTTCAGCATTTAATATTTAACGTAAAATTATTTAAAGCGCCTTCATTTTTAAAAATTTCTATAAATATAAAAAAAATTAAATTATTTAAACTCTTAATTTATTGTATAAAATATTGTAATTTTTTAAAATTATTTATTTGTATATTAATATTTAAATTATTTAAATTTAAAAATATTGTAGTAATTATTTTATTTTATTTTATAATATTTTTTTACAAATATTTTAAAATATATAATTTATATTATTTTAATTTTTCTATGATAATATTTCAAACATTTAAATTTAATTACTTTAGTTTACAACATTTATTTTGTAAAATGTTTTAAAAGACATTCTATATCATTTTATTTTATTTTATAATAGTATTTAAAACATTTAAATTTAAAAATATTGTAATATCTATTTTATTTTATAGCAATATTTTTATGTTTTAAAATATGTTCTATATATTTTTTTAAAAAATTTTATTTATAAAATACTTTAAAATATATGTTGTAATATCTAAATTTTGTAGTAGTGGTAGTAGTTATAAGAAGAGGTGAAGATCTTTTTGGGCTTTCAAGAAGAACATCCTCAAGCCCAATTCATTCCTCACTTAATCCTACACAGTTAATTTAGAATAGATTTTACAATTCTTTTTATATTTTAAAAAATAGAAATCTTAAGACATGTATAGAACAAATTCATTTTCTCTATTTGTTTGCTAAGTTTTTTGAGTCTATTTTTCACTGTCTACATTGAAATATAAGAAAAGATTTCTTTTTGGGCTCAAGGAAAAGGTCCGATTTGGTTTCTTAAAACTCCCCCATGCTAGGCATCACCTTTGATCTATATAAAGGTGTTACTTTATAATTCTTAATATTAAGTTTATTTGAATGAATTTATGAGTTTTCAATCTTTAAAAATAATTTTCTTTCTATTTTTTTAAAATTAGATTTGGGTTGAGAAACATCTTCTTCGTTCATGACTACTCATGATGGCGAAAAAAAGTTCATATTTCACAAGAGGAAACACTTCCAAGTCAACACCTAATCCAGATCCAATTCCTCTTTTATTCTCCATTAAATTGCTACCTTTAAGAACTATCTCTTTCCACCAATGCATCCATTACTCACATTCTACTTGAGTGAACATTTAACAACTTTAATTTTAATGAATTTGATTTAGTAAAATTGATTTTATTTAAAAGTGAATTTAATACAACATAAGTTTTATTTGATTTTGTTTAGATAATTTTGTAATAAAATTTAGTATAAAATTTTCAATTTAACATAAAATTTAGAATTTATCATATTAGTTCAAACATAAATTTAAAAATAAAATCAATTTTAATAAAAACTAACCTAACATTAAATTTGCTTATGAAATCATGTTACAATAAAATAAAATAAATATAATTTTAGAACATCTCAACGTATGCATTCAAGTTATTTTTTAGTGAAAACATAACATAAGAACATAAAGATAAGTAAGACACCTTAATTCTTCAAGATCTTAACTTTTATCTTGGCCATGAAATAAGCGTCTACTCGCAGCGAATGTTAGCAATGATAGTAGTATAATTATAAACAAAAGACACGAATGATGTGTAAAATAAGAAGTAGGTATCGGAAGGAGGCGGGTCGGGAGAGGGTTTCACGTTCCTCGTCCCGGTTCCCGACATCCCATCCTCGCTGGGTATAAAATAGTAATCTTGATCCCCGTCCTCACTCAGGATCAGAGAAACCTGTCCCGCATCCGTTTCCAGTATTTTTTATATTTTTATTTTAATTCTTTTATAATTTATTAAGTTATTATATATTTTTTAAAATTTATATAATTTATTACTTTAATAACCTTATTAATTTTATATAATATTATTAAATAATAAGGGTATTTTAGTAATTTTAAAAGCGGAAAGGGTATCATTATCCTTAAAACTGTCCCCGCTTTCAAAAATCGACTTTTACCCATCCCTGACCCTGATTCAGGTCAAAGAAGTAAAAATATATAAAATAGAATAAAAGTAAAATAGAAAATATTTTATTTAAATAAATAAAAATAAAAAAGAAATAATTTTTTCTTTTATTTAGGTAAATAAAAAATAAATTGATAATATATTTTTATATTAATTAAAAAATAAAATAAATTTTAAAATATGATTTTATTATATTATTTTTATTATTTATTACTTTTTATATTATATAAAAAATTTAATAATTTAAATATGTAGAAGACAAAAGTTGAACATTTCTTTTTCTCTTCCCTTTCATTTCATGCTGATGAGAAAGAATATTTTTTATATAGGTAGCATTTTTTTCCTTTTCACCTTATTATTATTTTTAATTTAAACTATTCAAAATATTTTATCCATTTTTTTATTTCTATTTCTTGCTTTCTCATTGCATCAAAATAAAGATACCAGCAGGGTTGTTTATTTTTTGTATTTAAAAATTAATTTTTTATATTTTTCAATGTGAAGTACATATTTTAATAAAATCATGATTCAATTTTTTATGCATATATCTCAAAATGTTATTCTATATTTGAAAAATATATTTTATTAAAATTAATTTTTAAAATTTAAATTAAATAGATATTTTAAATATTGATTAATCTAAGAGTTTATAAACTTACTAAAATTGATCTAAAGAGTTAAAATTAAAATAATTTAATATGAGAAATTAGATTTAAACTTTATCATTATCCATGTTATACATGAAAATAAAGTTTAAATATAAAAAAAAATATGTGAATTCCATTATATATGTAAGAGAAAAAATATAAAAATAATTAAAATAATTAAATAGAAGATGATTATTAATCTCATTTAAAATATTAGATAAAAGAATGAAAAAAAACAGAAGATCATTTAAAATAACCTGCATTGATATAATATTAATTTGTATATAACAAAAAATTAAACTACTATTACTTTGAAGACTACTAGGTATTAAATACACTGTTTTCAGTAGTATTAAAATTAATATATTATTAACAATATAAAATATTATTATAATATATCAATTAACATAAATTTAAAAATATTTTTATCAACGATTTAATTTTTATTATTATTATTATCATTATATGTGAAGGGGACCAGTACAGTCAAATCCTCCCCTACTTGGGACAATGTGAAGGAAAGTGATGTAGGCAATGTGTATCTATCAAAGCTTCAAAAAATAAAATGGAAGGAATCTTAGTCACTTTTTGACTATGGTAGACTTGCCTGTTCTTTCTTATTTCCCATTATCTCAACAGCTGTCAACTTAAAAAATCAAGAATGCTCATTATATCAATAATCAAACCATAATGTTCCCCACCCTAGAGAAATACTAGTAACATATCTTCACACCTTGCTGGAGTCAATTAAGCATAAATATAGCGAACATGAGGTGAAACTAATCGCAGTTCAAGGTATATAAATTAACACTATAAAAATGTGAGAAATGGGAATGGTGTTTAGCATTCCTTGCGAAGATGTGATTTCACAGTATTGAAGTATGAAGAAAGTCTTTCTTTTCCATGTAAAAACAAAACCAAAACCAAAAATTAAAATTAAATTAAATTAAAACAGTTCATTGAAATAAAAGAAAAACAAAAATTGACAGGGGGATCATAAATATATACAGGTCTAATGTGAATTTTAAATTATTTTTTAAAATTAATTAAAGTATTTTGTTGAAATTATTATATTTTTTAAAATTTATTTTCAAACTTATAGGAACATAAATTGTTTATTAAATTATTATTTATTTTTTTAATATTTATTTTTTAATGGACAATAAAGGTCATTTATTTTATTTTTGTTAAGACATTGATAATTTTTTATAAATATTTTTATTAAATTTGATTTTAAAAAACTTATTTTTACTCGGATAACAATTATTGAAATTATTGACATAATTATATATGTATTTTTTATAATATAAAAAATATGAAATTTAAATTCAAATTTTTTTATAAACTATTCTAATCCTTAATCTCTCATCATTAGAGTAATTTTAATGATATAATATTTTAATGATTTTATTATATCTATATTAAAAAAAGAATCACATATTTTTTATGTAACTGAGTAAGTTAATTGGTGTATATTTTTTACTTATATGGTTTATTTTATAACTTTCAACTTTAAAAATGTTGAAATTTAGAAAGAAAAAGGAACATTTACAATATTTGACAAGTGCAATAGGTAATTATTGTTTATACTAGTCATTAAGTTTGTGATCATTGTCTATTCTTACATTTATATTATTAAATTATTAAATATACGTATTTTAATTATGATTAACAAGATAAAAGAAGATAAATATTAATTATGAAATAATGAATAAAAAAAGAAGAGGAATACATTTTTACTAATTTTATCATTGTAGATTCATATACAAAGAGGAATTAAAATAATTTATACGAGATATTGGGTTTGAACCTCATCTTTACACATTATACCAAAAAATATACACAAAGTTGATCCTTCCAGAATATGCGGAAGGATCCTTAGGTTCTACAGCCAAAAGAAGCTGGTCTTGGGAAAATCAGCAACTGAATATTCGTATGTGTAAATTAGCTTAATTTAGATAATTTGTATAAGTGATGTTGCTGAGTAGAAATTGTGCAATTGAAGGCCAATAAAAAGGAACCATACTAATTATAGCAAATTTGCACAAGGGATTTTGGGCATTGAGTCATTCGGTACTTTTCAGTGGCAAACCAAGCCAATCCATACAATGTATACAGATGTTTGCAATAATAAGGTTTCACAACACGTACAATGATGAAATGAATGGGCTGCAACCAAATCCACCCCACACCTAACTAAACATGTATATCACTGGAGAACTAATAAAATGAAGAAGGAAAATCACAATAAGAAAAGGATAAAAGGAAGCAACTGCTTGCACTCATTTCAATTACCTTCTAACATTTCTAGGAAACAAAACCAACAGCAGTCAATGTTGACATCATCCTATTTATAAAGACTTCATCTGCCAAGAAAACAAAAGGATCATGTTAAGAGAGGGAAGAAAAACATAGGACAAAACTTAGATACAATACCATAAATATTTTTGGTGTTGTTTTTCAATCAACATTGAAGTTTCATATGGATAACTGATGTCAATCTTTAATATCAATTAGTTATCAAGATGAAACTTCAATTATGATTAGATAATACCTATAGTACTGCACCTAAGTTTTGTTCAACAACATGTTAACAAATTCAATTGATACTTTAAGAATGATTAAGTACCTGGTCTTTGAGTTACCAAGAGTGAGTTCAAGATCATCCGATACAAATTCTTCATGGATCCTTTCTCCTTCCCAAGGCTTGACAAGCCCCAATGTGTTGCTTCCAAAAGCAAACTCATCAACAGCTTCAGACATTGGAATATCAGCAGTGTGATCATCACAGCCTGGTGCAACAACAGGAGAGCAAGTTCCACTCTGGCCAGGAGTCCACATGTGCGAACTGCGGCCAGCGAAACCATCTTCCTTGAAGGCAAAAGGGTTGGAAGAGACCAGGCTGAATGTGGGAGAAGTTGGACTAACATGTGGCAGTTTGATGCCAGCAAACCATTCAGGGTCAACAACCTGGCGGCCGGGACTAGGAGGACTAGAAGATGGCAGGAAGGAGTGGTGCTGTCCGGTCCAGCCCGGCCGTGCAGATTGATCGTCCCAATCGGCATTGATTCGTGGTGTTCTGGCTGTTGGAGAGCTGAGAGGAGGCGTGACAGGTGCACTGATGGAGCCAGTGTGGAGGTAGAGATGAGGAAGTTTGGGAGATGATGCTGAAGAAGAGGCAGTGGAGAGGTTTTTGAGCCATGGAATGAGGGAATTGCCATCAGCATTTGGATTTGCGGTGTAGGGAGATGAGGATGGACTTGGGAAGGAGGATGAGCCAGGGCTTGGATTGTAGGAAGCACAGGGACTTGGATGGTATGATGAGCAAGGACTTGCTGCTGCTGATCCACCAACTATGTCCATGCGCTCTAGAGGCTTGCATCCCTGATTGCACACAAATATTTCCATTAACTCATTCTAAGAACAAATGTTGTTACACATCTAAAAATAGGTGGAATGAGGTAGAAAAAAAGTAATAGAAAGAGAGATATGATGTATTAAGATGGAAACAATGATAATGAGAAAGCTACCACGCAGTGCAAATGTATATATATAGGGGAAGATTAATTTGCATGACAGGAACAATTTACCAGAATATAACAGTTAGATAGATAAGCAAGCAATGATTACATGTTTGTAAAGAAGTAAAAGTGTAGCAGTGTTATTCAACTATGCATGTTCTTAGTCTATGGTGTTACTATCAAATATAATCAATGTAGCATAACTGGTCAAAGCCTTAGCCCATGCAGGTCATATAATGGCAAAGGAGTTGAATGAGCAGCTGATATATGATAGCATGTTCAAACTATTTTCAGATGCAAGGAATATAGGTGTACTTATTTTAATAGTTATTTCTTATAAAAAGGACTAGAAGGGGTAATCTATGGCATCAAATATGATTAATGACATGATGATTGTGTAGTTATTGACTAATTGTAGTTTTGCAATAAAATTTGGTTGCATGCAAACAAGCAGTAGACAATGTTGTTAATTTACTGCAGAGTTTTAGACCTTCTAACATTGTAGCTACCAAGCCTAAAATTAAGAACCAAATGCTTCGGCTTCCTTGTTGCTCAACTTAGGCAATGCCTGTTGAATAGGTGAAAAATGAGAAGATAAAAATTAGGCACCATTTGGTCTGCAAAACGTTTTCTATTTTTTATTTTTATTTATATCAAATTTAATTGATTTTTATTTTAGTTTTTAGTTTTCTAAATTTTATACAGAAAATAGAAAATAAAATAAAAATAAACTGATATTTTTATAAATAAAAGTAAAAATAAAAAAATATTTCTGTAAATCAAACTGCATCTAATACGTAAAGATGGACTTAGGATAAATGAACATGATTTTTTTTCATTGTTTAATTAGAAGAGTTATAAAAAATTTCTAACTCATTTAATGTCATGAGAGAATGGCCAAATTAGAGAGTAGGAGGGTAAATGTTGTTTTAAACTTATTAACACTTTCGGTCATAGGAAGTATTTTTATTTTTATTTTTTTATCTATCCAACTCAGCATACCCTAAATTTGTAGTGTCAATAATTACATTTGACAAGAAACCTGCTTCACAAATAAATAATAATTAAATGGATTCACACATTCAGTGGTAAGTAATAGACTATGTGTGTGTTTAGTTAACAGGAACCAAACATGTGCTATAAGTAACACCTGAATTTATGAACCTAAAAAAAATTAGAAGAATTTGGTACTCAAGCTTTTCTAAGTTATTAGATTTTATTAAAAAAATTTATCAATTTACATTCAAAAGTAATCCAATTTTCATATGTGAGTTAATCATTTTTCTTGTTAATAAGTTAATTACAGATAAAAATTAACATCATCTCAAACTAATGAAAAAAGGTGAACCAAACATGTGCTACAAGTAACACCAGAATTTATGAACTAAAAATAAAACACAAGAACTTGCTACTCAAGTTTTTTATAGGTGCATTTCACCACATCAAGCTTATAGTTAAAGAGCTTTTTAGTAAGTTAATTAAAGATAGAAATTGATAACATCTTATACTAATTATAAGAATACATCTCAAACTTGGGTCTCTCATTTAGGAGAAGAAAAAAGAATTATGAAGAGTAACTTTATAGTGCCCCGCCACAAAAGAAGGATCAATCATGGGGGGGAAGGGAGGCAAAAGAGTCTACAAAATGGAATCCTACGTGGCCACGCTGTCTGAAAAAGTCAAAAAGCTAATGTTACTGTGCCTCACAACAACACAGACATTACAAAGCAAAACAACAAACACACCAACCACAAAAGGTAAGCTGGCAAAACTGCCCTCTCCATTTTTCCAAATTCCCAAGTCTATGTAATGATTTAAGCACCTACTAAGGGCATTTTCGTCCCCAAAAAATCTAAAACAAAAAAAATGTCCTGGTTTCTCAGGTGACCATCAGTCAAGAAAGAGAGAGAATCTTGGATGCCACCCCCTAAAATGCCCACCAGGACCACCAGATCCACCGTACACCGGCAACGAATATATTATATCATATATAAAAATATTAATTAAGATCTTAAAAATTTTAATTACACATATTATTCATACACCTTTCTTATAAATTTTAATAAAAATTTCTATTTTTAATTTTTTCATCAGTACTCTTATGACCTGTTGAGAGGATCCTATAATCTTAATTATATGATATATTATATACATAATATATAATTTAATTTAATTTAAACAAATAGTATTAATTTAGACAATTACATGAATAAAAATTATTTTTTATTAAATTCGTCTTATACATTTTAAGAATAAATAGAAAAATACAAAAAAATTATTAACAAATATTTGTTAGATCATTGAAACAAAACTATTCAATGATTTTAAGAAATTATTTTTTTAAAATGACTAAACAGCATTATTTAAAGCACTGCAGTACAAGATTAATATTAATATAATTTTATAATATTCGATGAAAAAACTTTTTATGTATTATTTCCATGATCAATATTTTTTTTGCAAATCAGAATGTTCTTTAAACATCTTGTTAACATGATCTTAAAATTATTCTAGACAGTGCATTTAACCTCCCTTAAACTATACATTTAATGTGTAAAATTAAAGAAAAGAAATAAAATAAACACTTTTCTACTTGATGGAGAAGCGCTTGACTAAAGAGTTGGAAAAAAAAATTATCTGCTTACAGGAAATTACTTAAATTAAAATAGCTAAAAAATTGGGAATGAGAGATAAAATAAAATAAAATGGAAGGTACCTTCCGGTAGGTGGTTCCATCAGGTTCAACAGTCCAACCAGCTTCGTTGCAGAGAGCCTTGAGAACTTCATTGTTGTCACAATGCTTTGGAAGCTTGAAGTTTCCATACATTCTCAGACCCGCGAAGATCTTCGCTGCTATGGCTCTTCTTCTTCTCTCTCTCCTCTTGTTGTTCTCTCTCTCCTTCCATGTTGGTAGCCTCGTCCCTGACGTCATCTTTCGTTCTCCCCAAAAGAAAAAAACCAAAAGGGTGTTCTTAAAACAACGAAAAGAAGACAACTTTGAAGCAGATTCAAGTAAACAACGATGGATACACTTGTGGGTCGGTGAGAGATCGAAGCAAGGACCAAAAATCGGTGTTAGAAGAGTGTAAAGATGGTGGAAGTGGTAAAGTTAGCACATCTGGTGGATTTGGGAAATGGGTTTTGAGCTGAAGTGTGATCGGAGATCGGTGAAGATCTGTGCAGGAAAAATGGGAATGTTTTTTGATGGGATGTGAGAAAGAAAAAGAAGAAAAGAGAAAGAGTGAATAGAAGAGGAAGCGTGGATTTGGGTGGGGTGGAATAGACGTTGAGGAAGCACTTGATTAGCCGAATTTGCGGATCAAATTCACGATCATGGCGTTTGGATTTTTATATAGAGAGAGAAAAGAGTGTTTGAGATTTTAGAACCCAACATGCCATGCCATGCCACCACCGCACACAAACTTTTTCACTCACTTTATCTCCCTAGCTTTCTTCCTTGCTTCTGCTAGTGACCTGTGTCTGTGTGTTGAGGTGAGCAGTGAATAGTGATCATTGAGTGTGTATCTGTGAGAGCTTCTCACATGTGGAGTATCACTCTATAATGAGTTTGGTATTTTTTGTTTTTCTATTCTTTCCTGAATTTAGCTAAGTTGGTTACTTTCCGTTAAATGTGAGGATATATGACTTTTCCTTTTTCTCTTTTTAAATTTGTAATTTAATGAAAAATTGAATTTGCACATCAATCTTGTCAAACAAAATAGCAGAGAAATTAACATAGAAAAGTGTATAATGTGATTGTGATGAATGATATAACGAAGAAAGATAAAAAAATAATTAAGGTTTAGAGTAGTGTAACAAATTGTTATATAAATTTTTATAACAGCAATATTTTTTAATACAGATATTATTATTCATTTATTTAAAACTTTTATTTAATGATTGATAGATTTAAAAATAAAAAATAAATTAAACTACCAGTAAATATATATAAATATACGTTATTATTTGAATATGTAAAAGAAATTCATTTTGTAACTTATATATATATATATATATATATATATATATATATCAACTTGCAGACAGTGATTAATACTTTTAAAATGTAGAAATTATTATAATGAGCTTTGCTTTTTCAATAAAATATTATATATAATTAGAGTTTAAATTTTTATCAGCATGCTTAAAAAATAAAGTTATTTTTAAAACTGACAGACTTTGTTGATTCATATACATAATTTTAATTTAATTTTATTATATGTTTATATAAAAATTATTATTATATAATGATTTATGCTTACATAACATATTAATAATAGGATTTTTTTTAATCTTATCATGATTTTAAATATTAAAAATAGTAATCTTTTACTGAAAATATATTTTTTAATATTTTTAATATAATAAATTTTTCATTTAAAATATATATTATTATATGTTTAAAATTAACGTTGAAAATTAATTTAATAATTTTTAAAAATATAACTCTGAATATATTTAACGTATTATTAATATATTTAAATTTGTTAAACAATATCAATGTAAAATTAGATGATAAAGTGAAAAGTATTACGTATCAAAATTAATTTCTTTTATTGACAAAAAAAATTCTTTTTCAATTTCTATCTTTTAAAAAGACATGATATGAGCATCGATAAAAGTGAATTAGTAATAGATAGTCAAAGAAGTGCTAACTTTTTTTTTCCCCTCCCTTCAAAAGTTCACCCCCAAAAACTTAAAAGTGTGGAGCATGGTTTTTAACCTACCCTTTTTGGCCAAGGTCATGTGGGTTTCATTAATGAAAGTTCAGGAACTGAGTTCAATTAATGCTACTTTTTTCCTACATTGGTCAGGGATTCTATTATGGAGAGGAGCCTTGGTTGTGTATAATGGAATTCCACTTGGGTCATTTTGTCTTTAGTTTAGGATAAACTCTTCCTTCTAAACTAATTTCTTTTGTAATTAACAAAAACAACTCTATAACATTAAGCTAAACTTAAAAGAATGTTTGATAGGGGATTTTTATAGTTTTTTTAAAATATTAAATATTAATTTTTTATATTTAGTATGAATATTTTAAAATATATTGCTAAGAAACTATTTTTTAAAAAACAATTTCTAAATATATTTTCACAAAAAGAGATGGGAATCTAATTTTTTATTTAGGTAAAAATTTTAACTACATTTTTTATAATATTCTTAAAAATATTTTAAATATACCAAGTATATTTTAAAAACTATAATTTTGAAAATAAAAAAAAATCTTTTCAAAAATAAAAGGGGTTATAAAAAAAAGCGAATAAATGGGTGGGGGTTTTTTAATCTTTCTGATATTTTGAAAGGTTGGCAAGTTATATATAAAGTTTACTGTAAGAAATTTAAAAGTTGAAGATATAAAAAAGAGTTATGGTGTATAAAACTTTCTATTCAATTGTCAATTGTGAATGAGAAAGGAACACCCCAATGCTGCCACAAATGAATCCTTTCAGAACATGCCCGAGTTTTTTTTTTCTTTTTTTTGTCTTCTCTCCCACCAACAGTGGTACCTTTAATTAGTGTTAGGAGAGTAATGCTTAGGGCCTACACAGCACATATAAGACACACTTTTCACTGGCCAGGTGCTAAAATACAGAGATATTTCTGCAAGAAAAGTAGCAAAATAAAAAGAACAAAAAAAAAAAAGATTATGCTGAGCTTATGAGGGCTGGTTGTATAAAAGCAGCAATGTGCAGCGTTTTGCATACTAGTTATAGTGTCTTCAGTTTAAAATTAGGGAAGATTAATTTTGATAAAACTGATTTTAAATTATTGGATATTTTTATAAAATATGTATAAACTAATGTGAATTATATATTTTTATTAAAATATGTGTTTGATATTGAAAATATAAGAATTTTTTTATTGGTATATTTATTTTATTTTATTTTAATATTTTAAATAATAGAATATGATAACTTATTTATTAACCTATTCTATTTTATTTGTTGATTAAAATTTTGTCCGCAGAGAAATGATACGTCAGAAGTTGTTATTATATTTTTTATTTTAACATCATATCATCTTTTATATTTTATAAAAATAATTTAATTATTTAATAAAATATAAATTTAATATATTTTATAAAAATATTATATGAAATTTATTTTTTAATATTTTATAAAATTTATTTTAACCTTTTAATTTTTCTATAAAATATTTTCATGAAACTATAAACTTATTTTATAATATATAAATTTTATAATATATAAATTTTTAATATTTTAATGTACTTTATTGAAAACCATAAAAATTATATTAAAAATATATTTAACTTTGATAAAATTAATACATTTATTATTTTAATATAATTCATATTCTATTTTATCATTAATTGTCTATCTCAAATGTTAGATAGACTAAGATTCTACTGTATAATTTAATTATTATCTTGATATACATCAAATATAAAATAAAATTGAGATTTATCCTTCTCTTATTATATTTTATTTTTATCTAACATTCATCTTTTATTTTTTATTTTATTTTAATCAAAAAATTAGTTTAATTAAATTCTATCCATTCTCACATTAACCTTTTCCACCAATATCATATTTTGCTTCTCAAAAAGATGGATTGTATTTGTTTTGAAAGGGTGTATCTAATAAATTTAAAAAGATAAATTAGTTAGAGAATTGAAAATATAGTTAAAATTTTAAAAATAAAAATTATAAGTTGAAAATTTAATTAAAATTTAATAAGTAAACATATTAAACGCACATCTGATAAAATTAATAGTTGATGCAGTTTTAAATATAAAATAAAAAATAAATATTTTTTTTACATTATAAAAAATAATAAGATTCGAACCTATAGTTAATTAATAGAATATAATTTAATAAGTATGATGTATTTTTTAAAATAAAAATATATTAAAATTTAATTAAATAAATTTAATTTTTAAATTAAAAGTATATATTTGTTTAATATTTATATGAATAAATATTAAATATTTTATTTTAAAAAATTAATATTATTTATTTATTTATAAATATTGAGAACCTAGTTTTAATTATTTTTAATTAATGAAAAATGGATTAATATACGATAGACTGAATTCATATTTTTTTTTTTGTAATTCATTAATTTAATTATATATGGTAAGATTTATTTATTTATTTATTATTCGTAAATTTCCTCGATTCATCTTTAAAGTGTTAACCGTTAAAAAATAGAAATATAAATTGTCAAATCTATTTACATGATATATGTATATAAAATGAGTTCTTAGCTATTTTTAATTTTTACAAATCATAAGTGTTATCCATCCAACAATTATAAATAGTTAACATTAGCATTTGATATTAATTTTTAAGTAAATTTATTTTAATAGTTTCTTGCATCAAATAACAAATTGATTTTTTAAAAATTATATGTATTTATTTTATAAATTTTAAATATTATAAGCTATATGAGATCATTATAGATAATAATTTTTTGAGTATTTAATATAATAACATATTTAAAATTTGAATTTGAGCGATCACTAATTAAGTTGTGTCGACGTTCGCTATGTCTCACTAGTGGAAAATAAGCTTTTTACATCGGTTGTTATGGACTTTTTATATCGGTTATAAATGCGGTATTGAAGCGGGCGATATAGAAACTTAGACTTTCTACATCGGTTCCACAACCGATGTAGAAAATACACTTTCTACATCGGTTAAAACTTCAACCGATGTAGAAAGTCATACTTTCTACATCGGTTGTGACCATAACCGATGTAGAAAGTCAACTTTCTACATCGGTTGAAGTTTTAACCGATGTAAAAAGTGAACTTTCTACATCGGTTAAACAATAACCGATGTAGAAAGTCTGACTTTTTACATCGGTTGTGGTCACAACCGATGTAGAAAGTAACTTTTTACATCGGTTATGGTCACAACCGAGGTAGAAAGTTTATATTTTTTTTTAAATATTATTTTTGTTTAAGGAAATTGCCATATTGTTTATTCACAATACCTGTGTATATAAACAGAATACCAGGCAGACAATACAGAAATTACAGAGTCTATATAATTAAAGTAAATACATCAATGTTTATTATAAAATATAATAAAAACAAACTAAAAATCTAAAAATCCCATGAATTCAACCCAAATTGGCAACCTCAATCAGAAATTCCCCCCAACGTCTCCTGATATCATCAATTTCTTCATCTAACAGAGGTTGAGGATTGTCCAATATCTACAAGATGTTTTTGATTAAAATTAGTGAACATGTCATGTTATGCATTAAAATTAAATAATTAATTGAAGACAATTGTAATTACCTGGTGCCAAGAGTTAACAATAGAAGCCGAGACAATGAGAAACATATGTCTCATCACATAATATCCACACTCGGTTCCTCCGGGTTGTCTTGGACACTTCAAAAAATAAAAAGAGTATGAAATATAATTAGAGATGTTGATAAAAGAATATAAAATAATTGAATAACTTTTAATAAAGTACTTACCTTTGGAATGATCCATACAGGCTTTTTAATATTTGATGGATGTGTCCCTTTTAACCGAAGTCGAGCATTCATTGCTCTACAGTAAAATAAAAAGCAAATGAATACCTTTGAAAATAACAAGTTATATGAATATAAATACCAAAATCATAAAAACTTACAAATCTATAATGTCCTTTATGTCTTTCTTTGGTTTTTTCCAAGCAGAGCATAGAAATACAACTACATTCCGCTTGGGACAAATAATGATTAATTGCCAATGGGCCCTACAAAATAAAGATGACAATGAACAAAAATTAGGAATTTAATTGAATTCATGAAATAAAGCAATTAAGTATTGACTTACGATTGAAAGTAGGGGGCTAGGTAACAGTCTTTATCAGACTGCAATCTCCTCTAAAGATATCCCTGTATCTCAGCTGGCTTGTTCCCAGTTTTCTGCATATGAACTGGGTCCAGGAATCCATATAGGTGTAAGTTACCTCTTTCAGTGCAGATACGATACAGGTACCTAATATTGCGAATAATTTTCATATGTTAGCTTTTGATAATGAAATAATAATTCAAGTAAGGTTTAGAAATTTACTTACATCAACCATAATTGTAGAACTGTTACACATAGGAGATCGTTACCCACAACCAACTCCAATATATCCTTCTTAGTAATGAAGAAGGGGATAGGTGTGGGTTTCCATATGATATCCGGTTCCATTGTTATTTGCAAAGTTTGGTCGCCCAAGTTCATGGCGATACCAAATAGACGTGTGAGCAAATCAACCTCATATTTCTTTGGAGAAGGCTCAGGAAGACCTGTTTTAGCACTTAAATCAATCTTCTTCCCACGATCTTCCTTATAAACCTACGATAAATTCACAAAATAATAAGAAATATATATATATAGACACACACAATATATATATTAAAAAATTAGTAACATAGGCTAAAATTATCTAATACCTGAGGTTGAACTCGCTGCACAAGTCTCCTCGGCCATATAATGAAATGGTTGGGGACTTGCCCCATGACATGAACCTCCTGAGTAGGGACAGGAACAGGAGCATCTGCATCTTCAACCCGTTCAACCACCACTCTAACATGATCATCATCAATTTGCTGGTGATGGATGGTTGAACCCAAGGTGTAGACTTTCCCAATTGCTACCAGACGATATGGATCATCAACATATAACTCATAATCGTCTGCCGCTGCATCCACATCCTCTTCTCCCTGTAGTTGTTCCTCCGTCGGAGCACAGCTTCCCTTTGTGCTCACGCGCCTAGGAGAAGGTGATGGATGGTGACCCTGTGTCTGTGTTTGGGAAAGTCCCAAAGATGCAAACTCCTGCCTAAGCTCTTGCCTAAGCTCCTGTCTGAGCTCTTCTCGAAGTTCTTGCCGCAGTGCTTGCCTCATGTCTTCACGCATGGCGTCCAACTCATCTCTAGACACCAAACCTTCTCTGGATGTCTGTCTAGAAGACAATCCAAAGTACTGTCTAAGGCCAACACCTCTGCCAACTGCACGAACACGCCCTGGATGCTCCGGTTGGCCAATAGCAGTACTTAAGATGTCATCCCGGCCAGTTGGAACAAAGACTCCTTGTGAGCTTTGTTCAACCAAAGAATCCTACAAAACAAAAAATGACCGTTATCAGTAATGTAAATGTTTGAAGATAAATAAAATGGAAATTTACAAAATTTTGTGATTACTTACAATCTTCTTAGCAACAATGCGAGAAGGCTCTGATGTGTACTCTCCAGTTGTCTTTTGGCGTGCCCTCTTCCATTTCTCATGGCGTGAAGGTGGAGAGGGTGGAGAGAGAAGTGTAGAGGGGTCTGCTTCAGATGATTGCTGACGTTCTTTCGACTTCTGGTCCATCAGCCTCTCCTGAAGCAACTCATAACCCCCACGAGATAATCTGTGGGGGTAAAAGTTCTTAGCAGAAATCTGTTGAGCCTTCTTTCTTTTCTCCTGTTATAAGAAAGCAAATCAATTAATCATAATATTGCTTATATTAGTCAATTAAAAAAATTAAATATTAGCAAGATACATACAACGAATGCAGGATCCATTCGAGACTCAACAAATCTCTGCCAAGTGTCTTCATCAAGGAACTGGTACTCCTCACAAGGAGACACATCCTTGAGTGACCCATATATATATTTGCTGGTGAGATGTGTCTTGAAGCCCCTCCAGCGCTCACCAGCAAATGAAAGCCACTTCCTCTTCAGGAAGTTAGTGTTTGGTACGTCATATGTAAGCTACATAAAAGAAGATGTAATTGGTTAGTGAATGATAAATTTATGGAAAAACTTAAAGCTTTAAAGTTAAATACCATGATAGTCTCCCAAATTTGATCCTTGACCCGCATCTCAACATCATCCCAATCCTTCTTCAAAATACTGGCCTTGCTTCGTCCAAGGAGGGCCACATAACTCTTAAACTTTGTCTTGTTTGGCCCTAATGGATTCCCAGTGGCCTGATCAAACTGTATGGGAATCCTTTGCTCACCGCTTCGACTAAGGGTTAACTCTCTTAACCGTGTGGCTCATCTTCCCTTCTTTTGCCGAGAAGAAGGGTTCTCAAACCCACTTTGTGAAGGAGGAATCTCTGAAGGATCAGCCATGTATCTGTTAAAAGCAGAGAAAACAAATATGAAAAAATTATTGAATAGAAACAATAAATACAATTCATATTAACATTGCAAATTGCAACCTTAACAGAAGCAGTAACAGAAACAGAAACAGGAAAAACAGAGACCTGACTAAGACTAATACAAAACAGAAACAGGCAAAACAGAGACCTAAACAAGCAAAGGCTATAGCTATCTACCTCATATATATTAACAGACAAAGCAAAGGCTAGACTAAGACTAATACAAAACAGAAACAGGCAAAACAGAGACCTAAACAAGCAAAGGCTATAGCTATCTACCTCATATATATTAACAGACAAAGCAAAGGCTAGACTAAGACTAATACAAAACAGAAACAGGCAAAACAGAGACCTAAACAACCAAAGGCTATAGCTATCTACCTCATATATATTAACAGACAAAGCAAAGGCTAGACTAAGACTAATACAAAACAGAAACAGGCAAAACAGAGACCTAAACAAGCAAAGGTTATAGCTATCTACCTCATATATATTAACAGACAAAGCAAAGGCTAGACTAAGACTAATACAAAACAGAAACAGGCAAAACAGAGACCTAAACAAGCAAAGACTATAGCTATCTACCTCATATATATTAACAGACAAAGCAAAGACTAGACTAAGACTAATACAAAACAGAAACAGGCAAAACAGAGACCTAAACAACCAAAGGCTATAGTTATCTACCTCATATATATTAACAGGCAAACCAAAGGCTATACTAAGACTAAGACAAAACAGAAACAGGCAAAAACAGAGACCTAAACAAGCAAAGGCTATAATTATCTACCTCATATATATTAACAGGCAAAACAAAGGCTAGACTAAGCAAAGACTATGACTAACAACTAATGCAGAAACAGAAACAGGAAACAGAGACCTAAACGACGCTGTAACGACGTACCGGTGTAGACGACGACGACGACGGCGCAGACGAAGACGACAACGGCGTAGACGAAGACGACGACGGCGACTTTGAGCACGACGGCGGCTTTGAGAACGACGGAAGCTTTGGTAGCTTAGAGGAAATGAGTTAGGGCAGGAATCGGGTGTTTACAGTTATGAGGACGACAACGGTCGTATCAGCTATATAACAGACTTTCTACGTCGGTTGTTTCAGAGAACCGACGTAAAAAGTACTTTCTACATCGGTTACACTACCCAACCGATGTAGAAAGTCTTACTTTCTAGATCGGTTGCTTAATAACCGATGTAGAAAGTCTTACTTTCTACATCGGTTGATTTATAACCGATGTAGAAAGTAACTTTTTACATCGGTTATAAAGCAACCGATGTAGAAAGTTTAAATTTTTTTACAAAAATGCCACCGGCTGTTTTTCTACATCGGTTATAAAGAAACCGATGTAGAAAGTGTCAAATTTATTTACAAAAATGCCACCACCTTTTTTCTACATCGGTTGGCGAATAACCGATGTAAAATCCTGTTATAAAAAGCTATTTTTGCACTAGTGTCTACATGTTGGATGGTTTGTATCATTTAACTTATAGATATAAAAAATATATTAAATGAACGTTAAAATTATGAAACGATAAAATTTACATATTTTTTAAATAATATTTTAAGTTAGAGATTTATGTAATGAAATCAATTCTCATCTATCATCCTGTAAATATTTTAAATTTAAATAAAATTATTTTCTATAGAAGATATCTAAATGCAGTGAAACAGGATATATAATTCAATGTGGGTTGCAACTCTAGTGGATCATATAAAAAAAGATTTAATTAAACTTTTAAAATAATGCTCAAACCTAGTGAAAAAGTCCAGCATCCTCAATCTACTATAAATTTTTGCATGTTAATCTTTTAATATTATTTCCATTTTAAAAATTGATTCATGACGTTCTCCTTATAGCTAACTATTGGTCATACATTGTCTTTAAAATTTGATATCAATCAATATTCAAATATTCTTCTTAAATTTAAACAGTTATGTAAATGTCTTTTAACATTGTAAATGTCCATGAATTATACTCAAATGACACATGTTATTTAGGATGGTGGTTTGTTGAAAGGAATTCTCGAATAAAACAAAAATAATAAAATACATAGAAATAATAAAGTACACCAAACTATTGCAGTATGCATGCTTTAAAGATTTATATAAACTTTTTTTGATATTGTAAATGTCCATGGAATGTGCTCAAATTGTAACATCGTCATATGAGATGGTGTTTTGCTGAATGGAATTAAAACAAAAATAATTTTATTTATCATTAATGATTCAATTATAAAAGTCATGATGATATACAAGTTTTTCCATGGATGATGTGAAGTTTTTCATGTATATTCCGTTCTACATCTTTTGAATGATTTAAATTATTTTTTTATTATTTTATATTTTGATATGAGAATTTGTATCCATAAACCACCTCTTTTAATGATGATGCTTCTATTATTAGTGAAAAAAGATTTTATATCAATTATGTTAAAATTGAAGTAAAAAAAATACAGTAATATTTTTAAAAATATATTGAAATTTTTTTATATTAATTTAAAAGATAACTGATATAAAAAATATTTTCTAAATCAATTACTTTATAATTAATATAAAAAATAATTTTTATATCAGTTGGATAAATTAATTAATATAAAATATAAATTTTTTATATTAATTATTTTTTAACCGATATAAGAATCAGATTTTTGTTTTTTATATTATCTTTTTATGAATATAGATAATTTAAATTTTCAAATTTTAATATATATATATATATTTCAATCTATAAAAAATATTTTTTATATAAATTTAACTATGAAAAGTTTAATAATTTAAATTTTCTATTCAAATAAAATATTGATGGCACTTAAAAAATGTTAAAGTAAATTATTTCATAAAAATAGTTAATTTATAATTTTAGGATGTTTAGAAATGTGGAGATAATTAATAGTTAAATTTTTACAAAATTATTAAATGTAATTGTAGTATTTGGTTGGTTATGAATATATTTGTCTGTTTTATATATAAATAGGTTTTATTTTATGGGAGTATACTAAATTTAATGTTTATATAAAAAAATTTCATTTTTTTATATCAATAATAATTATACCTGATATAAAAATTTCTACTTTTTAAAGATTTAATATGAATAGAATCAGAAAATAAAATTTTGTACCTTAATTATAGAAAAAAAGTAATCAATATAAATTTTTTAATAATATATTATAAAATAAATACTTATTTAAATCCTTAAAACACATATAGTGTAGTCATCTTTTACTTGCACCATGAAAAAATCACTTAAATGGAGAAAAACATGCTGTTCCATGCTTTTTCAATATACTCTCGAAGATTCCCTACAATCCAATGACAAAACTATCATAGAAATATTATTCAACCATATTAGTTTAACCATTCTCACCTAACCAAACATCTTGCAATACAAAATCAATTCATGTTTTAAAATGTATATTATATTAACCTCTAAAATCTTATAAATCAATCATATTAATTTTAAAAGTATTAAAATATAAGTCACATTAATCTATAATATTTTTTGAATATCAATTATATTAGTTTCCAACATTTTAAACAAGTCATTTTAATCTCTAACAGATTCTTAATTTTCTTTCATTTTTTAACAATAACTAAATTAAAAAATTTGAAAATTAGTTAGCAATATAATATCACATAGCACCCACATAATATATAATACATCACATCAACAAATCCGTTAATATTAAGGACCTTAGGATCATGGATAACAGCAAGAACAATATTGATAAATGCAGACATTAAAAACATCTAAATAAATATTTAGAACAAGTTGAAAACTCTTATAAACGGATTTGATCATTCATCCTATAATAATAATAATAATAATATTGAATCAAGAGTCACGCCCCCACCAAAGACAAATTTGTGAAATCCAATCCAATGGATTAACTTCATAACTTAAGGTGAGCCCCATAAGTTTATATGCCTATGACTTCCCAATTATTACTTCCTCATGGATTATGATAATGAATAGAAGAAACGACTATGAAACAAATCAATTGTGTTCCGGAAAACATAAAGGGAGAGCGATTCCAGTGAGAAGCAAATTATAAAATATGTTAATTACTTCTTATCATATTGTTTCTTTTTTGGGAGACATTCTCATAGCGAATATGGGTCACCCACTCTAAAGATATCTACACAATCATCAATCACAAATATAAACTACTCTTAAAATTAAAAATACACTTCATATCCAAAACACAACTACATTCGTGCCTTAATTAAAGGAGAATCAGAGATAGTAGAAGTAGAACTATAGTAAGTTTTGGAGGATTTGAGCTAAGATTGAGCACAAGCGTTTTTTTTTTTGGCCTTTTCCCTTATTATTAAAGACACAACAATCATTTTTATACATCTATTTTGTTTTATACTTTTTTTTTCTATCTTTCCCCTTTTTATTAATTTTTTTAATTCACCATTTATATATAAATTTTACTTGTATCTTTCTTCATTTATTACAGTTGATATATATATAGGAGTATATATGTATGATAGAAAATAATTAATACTCTTTTAAAAACTTAAATAAACAAATAAATATGAACAAAATTTATATACAAGCAAATCAATAATATATTTAAATAATAATTATTATTACTACCGCTTTCGTTATTAGAAAATTTCTCACAACTTGATAAAAAGCTATTATTTATAATATAATTTTATAATATTTTATACTTTTTATATTTTTAATAAAAATGTGTTCTACTATATATAAATAATTTAAATTAATCTATATATATACATTATTCATATTTAACGATTTAAAACTATTTTAATCTAATTCTAAATCAAACAATCACTTAATTTGTAAAGATAGATAATGTAAAATATTTATATTTTAATTTAATAATATTCTATATTATATTTTATTATAAAAAAAAATCATCAATTTAAAAATATTAATTTTAAAAAAATTAATTAAAAATCAACAAGACTATAGCAACTAATTAATTAATTTAACATTTTTCTTTTCTTCCATCGGAGAAGTTTAAAAGTGTGATGCACGAATGAATGTATAGATAGATAGAACAATGGCATTGTCGTTTTGTCGTTGTTGAGTACTATGCCTTTTGTTATTTATAGTCAAAGAAAAGGAATTTTCTTCTTTTCAAAATTAAAACAGTAATTTTATTACATTAATAAGTTCAAGTCACAGTAAAAATAATTAATAATTCAACATAAAACCATAGGCAATCTAAATATGATAGAAAATATAGAACAGGTGTTCTATCTGAAGCAGATAATATCCCTAATGAACTCACCAACAGAGATAAAAATATATTAAGTTATAGATTTAATATACTTTGTTAAATATAAAAAAATTACATCTATATCTTTTCTTAACTCTCATGTTAGTTATCTGAATAACTTTGTACTCATAATATTTTTTTATATAAAAAATAAAATACAATATATCTTATTTCTCGCACTTAACTAAACCTGAATAAGCATTGATATACCTATTTTCTCCTATCTTAAGGTTAGATATCTCTCCCTACGTGTGATACCTCTCTTATAAATATTTTAAAAATATTCTAGTAATGTTTATCTTTTGGTAATAAAATAAAAATAATTTATGCAATTAATAAAAAGAAAAAAAAAACAAGAATTAATTAAAAGACTGTTTGTTTTTTTATTTACATTTAAAACAAAAAAAGAGATTTGATCCACTTTGTTATAACTTTTTATTTAAGTATGCTAAGAAGTGTGTACTTCATCAAAATATACATACTAAGTTTTCATTTAATTTAATTTTAATAAAAATTTAAATTTTAAAATATATGCTTGAGTTAAATTTAACAATAAATTTTATGGTAAAATATGTATTGATACATGAAATTGATTTTATTTCTAATAAACCATAGGGACACTAAAAACTTAAAAATCATTTTGTTAACGAGAAAATGAGAGCCGTGGACACAAGAAAGAAATGTGGGATAAAAAAAAAAAACTCTTCGGTTGGAACCTCTGTATCCCACTCTCCATCCAATTCTAACCATACTTCAGATAATGAATAAACTAACATTTTAATTTATCCTTTTGTTAGCAATTTATAAAATAATATTTAATAAATTATTAAAATTAAATGACTAGTCTCTCGTATTTTAGCTTGTAAGGAGAATTTGAAGAGAACTTTTTGCTTGATTAAAGGAAGAGAATGGAGATGGAAAGACAAGAGAAATAAGGACATGATTGCTCATATCTCCACCATATGGTGGTTTTCAAGAACTTCAAAACAAGAATTAGTAACATTTTAAGTTTTGAGGAAAACCTAAACATAAATTTAATAATTATTCAATTGGACAGTTAATCCTGACAAAAAAAAAAAGTTACAATATACCTTTTCCAAATAAATTATTCAATTTCAGCATGACAAAAAGAATTACAATATATACCTTCTCCGAATAAAGTGTGCAGTTTCTCATAAATTTCTTTTTAAAAAAAACTCGTTAATTTTCTCCAACCAGAATCACAACTTTCTTCTTCCCGATAAGATTCAAGAAACTTTCTAGCAGGCGAAGATCAAATTTGTGATTTGCTAAAGAGAACAAATGTCCAAAGACATTATAAAAAAATTGATTTTTTCAAAAAGCATTTTCTTTACAATTATATTAATACAAATTATATTAAATTATGATAATTATATAATTTAAACTCTTACTAAAATATTTCATAATAAATAATTTTTAATAAATATATATAATTTTAATAAAAATTAAAATTATTATTATTTATTTTTCAAAATTATAATTAAATTTTATTTTTTAATAAATAAAGGATTCTTTAGAAGATTATTTTGGCTAAAATTTTATAATTTTTTTAAATATTAACAAAATTTTAATATCTAACAAAAATTGAATCAAAAAATATTTTTCAAAAGAGTTGATTCTCCAAAAAAGAAAAGGCTGCAAAATGAATTATAAAATTCTTAAAACTAAAATAGTTGAAAAGTTGAAAAAGTGTTATTATTTTCACCGGCAATCGATAAAATATGGATATATTATGAAAAAAATAAAATAAAATAAAACAACAAAAATAAAGCAATTTGCTGTCATTATAAGTAAAAATAAAATTCACGATCAAATTTTGTGATCTCTTAAAATTGATTTCTATTATAGATTAAAATTGTAATTAATGTTAATGGAAATCAAAAAATTAATTTTTAAATTTTAACCACTACATTATAGATTAAAATGTCAGTTGCAAATGCAAAAATAACTGGTGACTGCTATATTCCGTCACCAAATTTTATTTAAAGACGAACAAATATTTTAATCACAAGTTACTTAATAAAATCTTACTCAAACGCTCGTTTTTTCTCTTTCTGTGTATTTTTTAATTTTTGAATTCTATTTTACACGCTCTTTAATTTATTTACAGTACATTGTTAGTTTGTGTCAGCCTAAGTTTGTTTTTAAAAGATTTACGAAATCCTTAAACCGGTACTTTATCCTTCTCTTTCATGGTTGGATTTATCTATTTTGTTTTTTAAGTTTAAATATATTCTTCGATCAAATATATATCCTTCTCTTGTTTTGTTGAACAAGATTGGAAGTGGACCAAAAGTAAAAGAGTTATTGTTGAACAAGATCGAGAGAAGATGAATATGGTAACAAGTAAGATCTGTTAGGAAAGATAAATAAAAAATTTGTAGTTGTATTTATTAAACTTCTTTAAGTTTAGGTTTTTTATTCTACATTGTTGTGGTAATCCTTTTGTTGTAGGAAGTGTTTGTGACTCAAAATTTTGGCTTTGTATTCTGCGCAAAATGACGAGGAGTATCATTTTTCTCATAAGGATCTTTGTCAAATAGAGTGTGTTGTTTTTGTCTTGTCTTTATCTTTGCTCATGGAAATAAAAACTTAATGTTGATTTTAGTATTTGACTTGTATATGGCAATTGCTATGTATGACTAAATTTGAATTACATTGTATCTTTTACGCATTCAAAGTGATAAGTAAATGAGTTTTTAGACTTTTTTTTATGTGTATTTTTTAATTCAACTTTTTTTTTGGTTTATCTATTTCAAAATTTTTTGGTGTTATTTGTGCTGTTGAGTCCCTTATAAAGAAGACTATACGGTGGTCTGGTGAAGCGCCTTGAATCCTTGTATTTAGACTTAAATACGTGTGGATATTATTTTGGTTAGTTCAACATTTTATGTTGGTGCTAGATATTATGCTACTTCAAATAGCAGAGGATTTTGTACTGGTCTATTTATTTTGATATTTTGCTGAGCCAAGTTGTGAATTATTGTTCTTTTTTTTTGTGGTTGTTTATTCGAAAAATCGTGTTGAATATTTGATTCTAAGCTACTTAATGGAATAAAAAAGACTCTCCTTAATATTCTTTTAAGAAAAATTAGTTCTCTTATTGTAACTTCTTTGTACTGCTATAAGAAATGAATTTAGGATTATTAAGTTATATAAGTCTATGTAGCGCCTCTATCACATATATAACCATGTGACATTATGAGACTATGACTCAAGTTTCAGCTTAGTGTTGGGTTTTAATGCTAAATTGTCTTACAAGCATGATGCTCTGTGTAGAAATGTGTATACTGTCGTACTTCTTACAATGTTTTGCATATGTTTATCTTCTGCATTGCTGAGTAAATGGCTAAATATAGCACCGAGAATAAATTTTTTTATTTGATAATATAAAATATCAAATTATTTAAAGGATTATGTGGACTTTGGAATTTTATGGATTTCCCTTAAAAAAAAAAATCTCTATTTTTATACACAACCTGTCAAATTCCTATAATAATCTCCTCTGTTTGATTTTTCCTGGTCCCCTCTATATGATCCTTGTTCTTATCAAATAGGAGAATGATAGCAAAATATCAAATACTTATAAAAATTCATAGCATATCATCCCATTACGGTGAAGGGAAAACATTAGAACAATACAGATAATAGGTAACTAACTTTCAACCAAAGCATTCTTAGATTGTAAAAAAAGATGGGTCAAAACACTGTATCTCCAACTCTATAATATTTGTGACATTTTCATGATTGATATGTCCATGCAATACAATAATGTTTCACTAGATGTATTGTTAATTTAGACTTATAATCTTTCTATGAAAAATGAGCATTTAGTTTATGCAACATAAGAATCAGGTTTGTTGTAATTAATTTTTGTGTAAACAAAAAAAAATAGAAAATTTAATTAATTGTATTTAGTGATCGAATTTGCTACTTAAATTTCAATCACAAATTTAGTCATGAGCATTTTATTTATGATCGAATTGGCAACTAGTTTAGACATTGCATTTGCAACCGATTTTGAGACCACTTTTATGATCGATTCAAAAATTGAATTTGCCACTAATTTTACAATTGATTTAGACATTTAATTTGTAATCGATTTTTCTATTTATTTTGCCACTTGTTTAGAAACCGAATTTGTGACTAATTTTGATCTCTATTTTGAGACCACTTTTAAAAAGAATTGTTGTGATCGAATTTGTTGTTATGATTCGATCGTTAATATGGTCTCTTGCATAACAACAAAGAGACCACATTAGCAGCCGATTATATTGATTTTTTAAATTAAAATTAATTTATTTGTAACTAAAGTTTTAGCAACCGTTAGATGTTGGTCTCTAAATTGATCACACAAGATATGATATTAATGACCAAATTATTTATTTTAGTAACAGATATTTTTTATCGCTAATAACGTTTTTTTCCTGTGTGTATAAAATCAACTATAATGCTTTTAATTTAAAATTACCTAAAATTACTTTTGATAAAATTAATTTTTAATTATTGAGTATTTTTAAATATGTATATAAATTATTTTAATTTATATGTATTTTAAAAATATATACTTTATATTAAAATATAACAATTAACTTTTTTGTTGGTGCATTTATTTGATTATATTTTATTTTTAATATTTTAAATAATAGAATATGATAGTTTTATAATTAAATTTTTTATCATGAGAGAAATGATAGGTGAAAAATTGTTATTATATAATTTTTTATATTATACTATCTTTAATATTTTATAAACTTCTTTATTTTATAAAATATAAATTTAATATATTTTATAAATATTATATGAAATTTTTTTATAAAATTTATATCAATTTTTTTAATGTTTGTATAAATAATTTTTATGAAACTATTAACTTAATTTGTAAAATATAACTTTTTAATATCTTTATGTATTTTATTGAAAACCATAAATATTAATTCTAAAAAACATTTTTAACTTTGATAAAATTAATAATTTGATTATTTTTATATAATTTATATTCTATTTATTATTAATTATCTATCTCAAATATTGGATAAAGTTTATTCTATTCTTGTCAAATTTTTTTATTTTTATTCTTATCTAATTTTTATATCTTATTGCCAAATAAGTTTAAATAAATTTTATCCAACTTTTTGTTCACTTTAACTAATACCATGAGTTGCTTTTAAAAAAAGAAAAATTTCACTTATTCTCAAAGGATGTGTATCATAAAATTAATAAGTAACTTAATTTAAATTTTAAAAATTTAGAAAATTAAAAGATAAAAATTAAAAATTAAAAATCTTAAAGTTTGATGGGATACGTTGTACATTTTAATTTTACAAATCTTAAAAAACTGAAATCAATTTTTATTTTTAGTTCTTATTTTTTTAAAATTATTTAAAAAATAAATTAAAATTTTATCATTTTATTATAAATTTACAATAAAATATATAAATAAAAATATTAATTTAAAAAGTTAAATTTTATAAAAAATAATACAAATTTAAAATTTAAAAAAATAATAAAATTAAAAATTATTTTTTTTAATAGTTGTAACAGTAATATCATTAATAATAATAATAAAAAATAGTATTTATAAGATAATAATAATTATGTGATGATTATAATAAAAATATTATATAATTATATAAATTTTTATTTGATCTATTATTTAATTATTAATATTAAGGTAAATAATTTTATACATTATTATTATAATATTATTATATTATTTAATATTTATTTTATATAAAATATAATATATGTTATAATATTATATTATAAATAATTATATAGCAAAAAATTATATCATAATATTGTATATTTAATATAATTTATATATAAAATAAGATTATTTATTTTATAATATAAAATAATTAATAAAAAATTAAAAATTTTAAAATAGTAAAATAATAATAATAATAATATTATTATTATAGTATTAGATATGATATTGATGATAGTTATAATATAAATAATATTATATAATTATATAATTTTATATTTTATATATTATATGATAATTAATATATAAGATAAATAATTAAATATATTATTATTATAATATTTATTTTATTTAAAATAATATATTATAATATATAATATAAAATTAAATTATAATATTACCAATTAAATATAATTTTTATATATTAAATAGTACAATTTATTTTTAAATTTATAAAAATAGATAAATAATTAAATTGTAAATAATAAAGATATAAAATTAAAAATAAGAAAAATTAATTTTATTATTATTATTATTATAATTTATTTATATTATTTAATATTTATTTTATATAAAAATAATATATTATAACATTATATTTTAAATAATTATATAATATAATAAAAAAATTTATTATAATATTATGAATTTAATATAATTAATATATTAAGTAATATTATTTATTTTATTTTTAATATATAAAATTAAAATAAAATTATTTTTTTAAAATAATAAAATATAATAATATAAAATATCATTATTATTATTACAATAAAAATGAAGATGATAATAATACTAATTATACTAATAAAAATAAAAAAATTATAATATTATAATAATAATTATTATAATAGAGATAATTATTTAATTTTAATCATAAAATTAACCATAATAATTTAATAGTAAAAGTAATGGTAAGATTTGATAAATATAAAAATAATATATTTTAAAAATGAATATAATAATTATTTTTTATTTTTAAAATTTAAATTTAAATTATTTTATATTAAAAAGTAATTCATAACTATTTTTATAAATAAATTTTATTTTGAAAATTAAAAAGGAAAAGGTGAAAAATCCACCAAACCTAACATCAACAACAATGCACTAAGATGCACAGCACAAGTAGCATTTATAATAAGTCATGACCATCGTCACCTAATTACAAAGAAATTAAATTAAAACTATGTGATAAAATTAGTTAATAAAGTAATTGATAATAATAAAAATATATAATTAATTAACATAATAAAAATTAAAAAATATGATATATATTTTTTAAGAAAATTATTTTAAAATTTTAATTGTTATATTTAAAATTTAAACTATTTTTAATTTAATATTTATATAAATAAATTTTTAACTTAAAAATATTTTAATTTTGTTTTTTATAAATAAACATTAAATATTTTATTTATAAAATAATAATAATAATTTATTATTATTAAAAATATTTTTAAAATTTAATAAAATATAAAAAGCTATATACAATAAACTAAATTCATATATATATATATATATAATTTATTAATTTAATTCTAGATGTTAATATTTATTTATTTTTTTTATAAATTTCCTCAGTTCATCACAAAGAGTCAAAGGTTAAAGAAAACATAAACATAAACGGTCAAATCTATCTGCATAATATATGTTTATAAAATGAGTTATTAGTTATTTTTAGTTTCTACAAATTGTAAGAGCTTTAAATTTGACTATCCAACTAACTATAAATAGTTAAAATTAGTATTTCATGTTAATTTATACATAAACTTATTTTAATAGTTTGTTACATCAAATAATAAATTTATTTTATAATTTTTTAATAAAATTATATGATTTTTTTTTTATGAAAGTTAACTTTTAGTTGGATGAGATCATTATAATAATAATTTTTGAAGTATTTAACATAATTACATAATTAAGTTGTGTCAAGTTTTCTAGTTAATCTGCATGTTTGATTATTTGTGTCATTTAACCTATATTTATCAATTTGATAACATAAAAATATATATTAAATTAATATTTTATATGATTTATAGTTAAAACTATGAAATGATAAATTTTACACATGTATAAAATATCTTTCTTTTTTTTTTCTCAGTTGTTTCCTGCTTGTTATTTTTTTTTATCTTTTTATATTTTGACTATTTTAACATTTGATTAAAGGATAAAAAAAGTTATAAAATAAATAGAAAGTACTACTAATAATAATACTTTATTTTTTAATTTATTATTATTATTTTTATTTTTAGTTTTTATTATTTTGAGATAGTTAATTTTATTTTTTATTAATTTTATGTATCTATTTTTGATAATTTTATAGTGGAATAATAAAATAGAATGGATTAATTTATTTTTATAATAACTTTTTAAAATTAAAATTAACATTTAAAACTTAAAATAAAAATTAAATTTATTTTTTAAAATTTCAAATCTAAAATTTGAACCTTAGATAATTCATTTCACATGTAAATAAACATTCCATAAATTTATGTAAGAATACTTTTAAGATATGCTACCAAGGTACGTTGGTGAACACTAGACAACCTGGTCACAAGAAAATGATTTTTTTAAAATATCATTTGGGTTATATACACCCCAATTATAGAATAGAAAAATAAAAAAAAATAGAAAAATATAAAGAATAATGTGACAAAAAAATAAAAAAATAAAAGATGAAAAAAAGTGTGTAAAAAAAAATATGAGAATATTAAACTTGACTATTATGTTGATAGTTGATATGATATTTATACTATAATGGATGTTTGTTTCTTATGCTTTTATATTTTAATAGTAATGTTTTTAAATGGATTATATTAAAAAAAACAAATAATTCTAAAATAATTGATAGTATAAAAATATGCGTGGTTAGGATAATATTATAAAAATTGAGTATAAAAGAATTAAATTTCTTATAAGATGAAATACAATTACTTTCATTTTTTTTCAACAAAATACAATTACTTTTGAACGATACATATTTAAAAATTTTATGATTTTGTATTCAAAATTAATACTTCTTATATTTAAAGTTTAAATTTTTCAATCTTCTCAAAGTTAATTAATTTTAAGAAGAAAATTTTCAATCAAACACAATTAACTTGTTTAAATCAATTAAACTCACTACAAGAGAGATCATTCAGCTGAAACCAACATGCATTCGGATGACTTCGAAGTGGACCAGCATAAACATCAAACTTCTCTAACCCATGAAAAAAATTAAAAAGAGAAGGGAAAGAAAGAAATTGCTTATGACAACAACATTAACTAAACTTCTCCAAGCATCATTACAAAGACAATGAGGCTGACTAACATTTTATAGAGAGAATACGATTGGTCAACTTATTATTTTAAAAATTTTATTCAAGGCATGTTTTATGACAAAATTAGTTGTAGTATTAAAACATATATTTTGAAGGACAGAGCTCTCGAACGCATTCTATCCCCTACAGCATAACAATAATGTAATGACATGATACGTGTAAACATCTTGAGTTCTTGACAAATAATGTAATGACAATTGATTCTATTGGTATTTTGTGCAATTTATTTTAAGAAAAATAACTTTTTTCAGTTTATTGAAAAAAGTTCGAAAAAAAATCATTTCTTTAAAATTTACCAAACATGGAGTAAATCCTCATATCTACTCTTATTAGTCTGACTTTTTTAAATATGAAATTTTAAATTAAAAGGTAAATTTATATTGTAAACTGACGGATTTTTTTTTTTATGTTTCATAAGTCCTAAGTTCTAACTATCTTTTTAAGTGTTGCAGAACATATTGATGTACCAATAATATCCTTTGCTTTTTTTTCTCACAGTCCTCCTCCTTGTATTCAAAACCTAAGCCTAACGGTACAATTATGGATGACAAGTAGATATTACGGAATGACTTTTGTACTTTTACTCTCCTCTTCATTATGAAAATTGGAAAATGTCATGACCTATGTTCCTTTTTCAATTTGCCTTAACAATATCTATGCTCCTTTCACTTCATGAAAACGACAGTCACACAAAAGAAAAAGGAAAAGGAAAAGGAGAAACACTTCCTGCACAAAGTGAATTAGATCTCATGCAGAAATTTGTTCAATTGTGATCCATTGACTAGAAGTACAAGAGAAGGGTAAGCACTTTGTTCTAATCGGCTAGTTAGTGAGATCTTATTAGGGACAATGAATGGGGGTGATGGGCATTGTTGATTTGCTCTATCACAGTAGTCAGGGGCGCCATTCACACAATGGCATAGCTATAGCAAGTATTGACTAAGACAAAGAATTTGTGGTCTCCGATTTTTAGCTGGTGTCATATATCAAGTCAGAGGAAAGAAAAGTTTGGAAAATGGACACATCCCCAGAGGAAATAGCCATATATTCCAGTTTCAGGAAAATCAGTGAGAAGGTAGTTAAGCGCTGTAGTGCATTGGTCCACCCGTGATCATTATAAACTAGAACTTTACTTTTATCTTAGAAGTCTACAAAAAATGATAGCACGCCTACAAAATGATAAAATCTGTCACCCATATTGGGAGAAAAAAAGTCATAAAAACGAGAGAAAGTGAGGAAAAGAGGATTTGGTAGGCCCATTCAATCGAAATTTGCATAACTTCCTTGGTAATTTAGGTACAGTTGAATCCCCGGGTAAATTTTCCTTTCATTTTCAAACCAAGCAAATCCATACAAGTATGTTGATCTTTCCCTTAGTATTAAAGGTTTAACAAGACACTGACCATGAAATGGTTGCAAAACCACCCCACACCTAACTAAAGTTGTATATATAACTTAATAACAAATTAGACCTAAGAGAAAATAAAAGAATAAAATAAAATGGATGAGCAACTACTTGCTCCTCATCTTAACTCCCTCCTCTAACCTTTCTACAGAATAGAACAGAGTCAAAGTTCATATTGAGGGGACCACTGACTATTCGCTTATGCAGCACTTTACCTGAAAAAGAACAAATTTAGGCTAAAGTTTTATTCTAAAAGAGTGAAGAGCCATAAAATTTTATTGTAATCCCTAAAACACATCAAATATAGATATATTTTTTGCACTGATTCATCAAATATTCTCAGTACCTGGTCTTTGAGTTCCCAAGAGTGAGCTCAAGATCATCTGATCCAAAATCTTCATGAATCCTCTCTCCTTCCCAGGGCTTCACTAAACCTGCTGCGCTGCTTCCAAAAGCAAATTCATCTGAAACCGTTTCAGCCATTGGAATGTCAGCAGTGTGATCAGAGCCTGCTGCCACAGCTGGAGAGCATGTCCCACTTTGCCCTGGTGTCCACATGCGGGAACCACTTCCAACAAAAACCTCTTCCTTGAAGCCAAATGGGTTAGAAGAGACCAGGCTGAAGGTTGGAGAAGTTGGTGTACCCTGAGGAATCCTTATCTTAGCAAACCAATCTGGCTCAACAACCTGGCGGCCAGGGCTTGGAGGAGTTGAAGAGGGCAGGAAGGAGTACTGTTGCCCACTCCACCCAGGACGAGTGGACTGATCCTCCCAGTCAGCTTTGATTCGGGGTGTTCTGGCAGTTGGAGAGCTGAGTGGAGGAGTGACAGGAGCGCTGATGGAGCCACTAGGAATGTATAGCTGCGGAAGCTTGGAAGAAGATGCTGATGAAGATCCGGATGAAAGGTTTTTGAGCCATGGAATGAGGGAGTTGCCATCCCCATTAGGATTTACAGCATAGGGGGATGAGCGAGGGCTAGGGAAGGATGAAGAGCCTGGACTTGGGTTGTAGGAAGCACAGGGACTTGGGTTGTAGGAAGCGCAGGGACTTGGGTTGTAGGAAGCGCAGGGACTTGGATGGTAAGATGAACATGGGCTTGCTGCTGCAGAACCACCCACCACGTCCATGCGTTCAACAGGCTTGCATCCCTTTAGATAAAATTCATTTTGTTAATAATTCAGAGATGACACGTAGAAAAATATTAGACTCCAAACGACTGACATTTATAAAACCAGGATATATATCATGTTAGCAACTAAATCTATCCAAAGGCCATTAATGTAAACAACAATGTAGCCATTTTCCCTTCAACACGACATCTATTAAGCCTTTAAAATCTCACTTTCATTCATTAATTTATTACACAGGAATAATTTGAAAAGTAACTGCCGATTGTTAGACCTTGTAGCAACATTATATTTGTAGATCTATAAAATTGATGTATATAGACAGTAATCCGCAGAGATTTACTTCCCTGTATTACTATAGGCAAGCAGGTAGAAAATTTCCACATGAAAACCAGGTTATCAGTGAAATCAATCCCATGTCTTCAAAGTATCTAACAGATTATGTGCTTGAATGCTTTTTTTGCATAAAGTAACCAAAATGCTTCCCCCTGACCTTTTCATGCGAAATCTATTGCTACATCCTTTTTTTTCTTAAACATATAATTAATAGATAAACTATCATCCATCTAAGTATTTAAAAGAAGAAAATGAACAACGGAAGAAAAATATATAAATAAATATGTGAACTAAAAATCCTTTGCCATGTCACAGGTAATCCTTATAAACACATGGCATGAAACCAAGAGAGAATAAAGAAAACAAGCTATCAAACAAAAGTAGAGCATGTAATGTCTACAGTTTTAAATCATAACAGTATTTTTCCAATGGAAAATTTTACCATCACTTAAATTCCACCATTGAAAGTGAAAAATGTAACAATAAATAATGGAGCGAATAAACTATCTAAACATGGGTAAGCAATAAAAGCAAAATGGTAGAGACTATCATCTTTTTCTCTTTGGCTAGAGAACAACCAATGCATGGAAACAAGGAAACAGTGACCAATTTAGTTTATGAATAGGACACTACTAAAGCTAATGATTTGTGGTAATTAGAGAACTAAGAGATATTATCTAATTAGCTACATATAGGAATGAGACTCTTTTCTTTTAAATGAATCGGTGAATTTTATTCACCATGCAGCAACAAATACAACAACCAACCAACAAATCAGTTGCTAGAAACAGATATCTCACCAGCTGTCCAAATATTCCCACAGCTGTCAGAGGGGTGAAAACGTTCACACTAATTGCTTACTATGACTGCCTAATTCAACACGCCAAGATTTTGTCTTTCTTACTTCAATTCAGTTACAACTATTCCATTATTGATGAAGAGTTCAACACTAGCAACCTAAAGTTTAACATTGAAGAGTTCCAGAATATAACCCATTGATAAAGTAGTATGTATTAAATTATTTAAAAAAGTACCTATCCAGCCAGACATTAATTCTGTTTTGGCAGCATCTTCAAATTAATATTTCAGTATTTAAAACTTTAACTGACTTAATAAGTTACCACTAAAAATTGAAGAAACTCTACATATAGGTAACTGGATTGCTTGCCATTCTCATTAATTTTTGTTTCACTAAACCAAAGCTGTCACTTTTAACAAAGATGGAATAATGTGCCCTTTACACACACGTACTCAATCCCCTGCCCCCTTTTTTTCCAAAAAAAAAAAAGAAACAGAAAAAAAAAAGTAAAAGAAGAGTAACCCAATCCAAAGAAATTCTGTTGAGCATAAAGCCATAAACGAGTCTGGTGAGCCAAAAGAACCCCTCTTTAAATAGTGGAGCGCTCATCAATATAAAGGTACCGCAGCATAAAAATAAATAAACATAACCGTAACCCCCCAAAAAAGAAGAAATATCACGGGAACTGAGGAAAAAAGTGCTCTCCAAATCAGACTACCATGCAATGTCTGTAAAGCTTCTGCCATGCTACAACACAAGCACAGCAACCAACTAAATATACCAAGCGGACACCTGAACTGCCAAAATTACCCCTATCATTTTCTCAAATTCCAGCGGTCCAGGTAAGAAACTTTTGGCAGTTCCTTACCCCTTAGAACCGTAACGGGCATTTTCTTTCTTTCTTCCCCTCGAGATCTATGCTCCCTGAAGTTTTCTCACGGCTTATTATGACTCATCAAAACGCAACCACGGAGATACAGAGAATCTTTTCACGCTCCAAAGCAAAAAGCACAGCCCCCACCAGATCTAACGTACACCATAATTCATCACCACCATCCACCAAAAACACAACACTCACACACACAGCAATAATAGCATCAAATAATGGTCACTCTTTCACGTTCTTTTGATTCCAAACATTATTTGCCAACATCAGTAGCATGTGCCATGCCACTGTCATCAATCAAATGAAACCGTACGTGCTATCATAATTGACATTAAAACAATTGAAGCTAAAATTAGCAAAATAAAAAAAAAAGAAAATATCAATTTATTTTGACATAATGAGAAAAATGAAGCCAAAACAGCAAGTTTTCCAGGGGTGTATTCAGTTGTTTACCTTGCGATACGTTGTGCCATCCGGTTCAACGGTCCATCCCGCTTCGTTGCAGAGAGCTTTGAGGACTTCGTTGTTGTCGCAGTGCTTGGGAAGCTTGTAGTTGCCGTACATTCTCAGTCCAGCGAAGATCTTCGCCGCTATGGCTCTCCTTCTCCTCTCTCTCCTCTTGTTGTTCTCTCTCTCCTTCCACGTTGGTTGCCTCGTCCCCGACGTCATCGTTCTCGCCGGAAAATCGAAACTCCGAGAACGAAGTAAAAGAAAAAACACAAAACACAAGGATCAGATAACGCGATTAAGTGAAGTTCCGAGATCGAACCAGAGCGAATTATCGAGTCCAGTGCGTCAGAACGACATGGTTTCTATTTTTGTTTTGGAGCTTCGAATCGGAGGAAAACGGTGCCGGATTGGAAGCGATGGGGTTAGAAAGAAAGGAGACGACAAGGTTTGAAGCAGGATTGGTTTGGTTTGGTTCGGTGTTGGTGGTGATCTGAGCAGATCTAAGCGCGTGAGGAGGTGAGGTAGCTGGAGGGAGGTCGGAGGAGCATGGTGGACGGAAAATTCGCCGGAAAAGAGGGAGTGGTTTCGGCGAGGGAAGGTGCAGAGTGTGAAATGGGAAGCATGTATGGAAGGGCTGAAGGATGAGAGAGGAAGTGACAGGGAAGGTGGACTAAATACGTTGAGGGAAATTGTTTGGGCTCGATTTTGGAGGATATTTACATTTGTGCCATTGAAATTAAGAGAGATTTAGAAAGAGAAAGAGGGGTTAATGTGGAGTGGGATTTGTACGTGCGTGACTGGACTACGTGTTAAGGTTGACTGAGCCAAACACTGTCCCATATATGGCAGTGTAGTGAGGACTAGGTTAAAGCATAGATTGCTCGTGTAAGAACCAACCGGAATTGTCAGGAGAGTAATTAATGTAATCAAATTACTACAAATTTATTTAATTAAAATTAAAATATAAAATTATATCATTTTTCAAAAGATAAAAATTATTTAATTAAGTATATTAAGTAAAGAAAGGCTGTTTAAGTTAATTTATTCAGATAAATTAAACTTCCAACATAACATAATTAATAATATACAGTTTGAATTTATTATTAGAATTCTAAAGTATTTATATTATAATTATTATTAATTATAAAAAATTTTAAAAACATTTTAAAAATATAAAAAATATTAAAAGTTGTAAAAGTAATTTTTAAGCCCAACAATTAGTTGGAATTTTAAAAAAGTAACTATTATTATTAATGTATATTTTTATATGATGTAGCAAATTATAATTCATGTCTTTATGCATCAAATTATTTAAAAATTAAAACGAAAATAAATTATATCTAATATTATGAGTCATATATTAATAAAATGCATAATATTATAAATCTAATATGTAATATTATATGTAACTTATAATATTATAAGTCTAATATGTAATATTATATATATTATATTACATAATTAAAATTTAAATAATTAAATTTTATTATATATATATTAATTTAATTTAAAATTTTATAAATAGTTTTTAATTTTTAATTTTAAAATTTTAAAGTTTTAACAACTTCATATAATTTATAATTTTTTTAGTAATTATTGAATAAATTTTAAAATTTAATTATTTAAATTTCTACCGTTGAAAGATATTCATAAATTACTAAAAACATTATAAATTACGCTAGTAGAAGAATTTAAATTTTAGAATTTAAAACTGAGATGTATTAATAAAATTTTAAATTAAGTTAACTAAATTAATATATATGATAAAATTTAATAATTTAAATTATTTAAATTTATTTAAAAATTATTTCATAAAATTTTGAATTAGGTTAAATTTTAGTTAAATTTAAATTTATAAATTATTTATAAAATTTTAAATTAAAATAATTAGATTAGTATATATTATAAAATTTTATTATTTAAATTTATTTAATAATTATTAAAAAATTATAAATTATATTAAATTATAAAAAATTTAAATTTTAAAATTTAAAATTAAAAAATATTTATAAAAATTTTAAATTAAGTTAATTAAGTTAATATATATAATAAAATTTAATTATTTAAATTTTAATTATATAGTATAATATGTGTAATTCATAATATTATAAATTACATTTACATGATTTATAATATTATAAATTATATATATAATTTTTATTTTTTATTTATGTGTGATTTATAATATTAGATGTTATATATTTTTATTTTTATTTTAAATCTTTAATACATAAAAATATAAATTATAGATTATTATGTTGCACAAAAACATATAGTGTAAGTGAATAGTGCATCAAAGATAAATTTATAATCTTATTTTAAAAATATTTTAAAAATAATATTATTTATATAAATAATTTTTTTTAATGTTATTTAAAAAAAACTTCAGTTTTTAAATATTTAACATATAAAAAATATGAATTATAGATTTTTATATTATAAAAATATATTATAAATATTTGATATAATAAATAATAGTCAAAAATATTATTCCATCTTATTTTTAAAAATAATATTATTCATATAAATAATTTTTTTTTAATATTATTTTAGAATAAAAACCTTTATTTGACTTGAACAGCTAAAACTGATGTTGAAAGTCCTTAGCCTCGTTGACAGGGATAGATGTACTCGCCATAATTCACTCTTTTGGGTAAGAAGACGACACGAAGAAAAAGACTTCAGGGATAATTTTGGCATTTCAATTATGGAAAAGCATTTATGCAGTACATTTATTATTACGATAAAATCCTATTATATTTAATATTTATTACTACAATAAAAGACTATTATATTTAATATTATAAAAACTTTATTATAAGGATAAAACCTATTAAATTTAATATTATATCATATTATCTGATATTTAATTACATTGAACGCTACTGCGAAATTGCGGACTTTATTATAGGCTTAAAAACTATTATTATATTTAATATTATGTACACTGCAAAATTGCAGACTTTATTATGAAATAAAATGCTATTATACTTAATATTATATAGCATTATCCAATATTTATTTACCTTTGTGCACTGCTGCCAGATTGTGGACTTTTGTTCCCACAACTGTACCAAAAGCAAGGCAAGGAGAGGGAGCAAAACTGTGGAATGAAGGGCACGTGTGAGGGAGGATTCGGCGCACGTGTTGGAGAGTGATGCATCAGTGGATGATGTTGGTGCTGATATTGTGCATCTCTCCTTGCTGCTTCCACTTTCACGTGATCACACGCCTTTGCATGACTCTCATGGGTCCCATTTTCTCTTTCTTTTCTGTTTAGGCTTACATCGAACGTGTGCGGGGTTGCTCCTTTTTATTTTTTTGCTTTCTATTTTTAAGTTAAGTTTTTTTTTTGGTTTTAGAATTATTCATTCCAACTTGATCAATTGCTTCCATTCAACCAAATCAAAATAGATAAAGATACGAGTAAAGTTGAGGGATGAATTCAGGAAAAAAATCTAGAATACTCGTGAAGGAAAAAAATTATATAATTTTTGTATAAATTAAAATATTTTTATATTATATATATATATATTAAATTTAGATGAAAATAAAAAATATAACATATACAAAGATATTATTTTAATAAATTATTAATAAGAAATAAAATATAATATAAACTACATTGATTATTAAAAATAAAATTTTATTTTATTAAAAATATTTTCTAAAAAATAACAGATAAATTATTACATAAATTAACTATTAAAATAATATGATATATATATATATATATTTATAAAAATTGATATATTATATATGTAAAAATTAATAAATATATTTTAAAAATATTTTTAAATAAAAATAAAATCACATATATAATTTTAAAAAAACTAATTTTTGAACATGATTATGGTTGATGATGGACATTAACTTTTTTTTAGCACAATTTATTAAATATTTTTAATTATTTTATTTAACTAAATATGTAAGGTCAAATTTATAAATAAGCTTACTTATTTAAATGAATTAGAGTTTAAATTTAATAAATTTAATATTAAAAATTTATGAATAGTTCACAGACATATTTGTGCATGTGCTAACATCATGTTTATATTTGCTCATTTAATTATAATTTAATTTATTATATTAATTAAAATTATCACAATTTTTATTTTATTATATATATATATATATAATATTTATCTAATTTCAACTTACAGGAATTTTATTTAAATAAATGATAATATTTTTATAAAATTTATATTTTTAATTATTTTATGAATATAAAACTATTAATATTGTTTTTCTATTATATTAATTTTTAAATTTAAAATTTATAAATAAAATAAAAATAAGGATAAATATTTTTAATAATATTAATAATCATTCTGTTATATCAAATGATGTCAAATATAAAATTCTTACAGTTAATAAGAAAAATCATAAAAATAGAATCAAAACACATAAATTTTGCTTATATATGATATATCAAAATTAAAAAATATTAACATAATTGAAATTAAAACTAATTAAGATTGAAGAAATAATGTTGATATTTTTTATTTGATATAATATATCAATCTTTAAATTTAAATTAACTTAAAATTAAGAAATAGCATTTATAAAGATATAAATAAAAAATAAAATTAAATATTCAATGTATCAAAAATTGCACAACCTAATTAGAATCATATATGTTAAAATAATTTCGTCTATAAAAATTAGTATAGTTGGTAAATGTTATATTCATAATTCATAAGATTATGGATGCTAACTTCGTTATTGTGCTGGTGGTTAATTTGTGAATACTTTTTAAATTTTAAGATCCTAGTAAGCTTTTGAAATTTAATTTATCTAAAATTTTTAATAAAAAAATTTCTTCAGATGCTTTCATTCAAAAATAAGAATTTAGATTTATTAAATAAAACTAGATATTTTATTACTATTTTACCTTATTTTTAGCATCAAAGTATCTAAAAACTACCAGATCAATATACAATTTTTTTTAAAAAAAATTGACAAGATAAAAAATAAACAAGTTAAAATATCTAAATCTAAGTTTTAAAATTTTTATCCATTATAAATTAAGTTTTTAGTTTGACTCTTTATTTTTTTATCATAAACCAAACTTAAAATTTAAGTACTTTAACTTATTTTGACTCAGTTATATTCTCATAAGTATACATGAAATAAAAATATCTAAAAAAGTTGATTATTTTAAGTTTTATTTATGATAAAAAATTAATAATATTATATCTCAACAAGTTAATTAATCTTAAAAAATAAGATAATCATAAAAAAAATATAGAATTGAGATCCTTAATAATTTTTGTCAATTCTTCAATTTTTTTATAAAATATTTTTAAATATTTTCTTAAATTTATAACTTAGTGTTCAATTTTTTTCTTATAAGCTTAGATAAACGTAAGAAGAAAAATCTCTATCAAATATTTTTTTTTCAAAATATAATAAAGTTAATTTATGTATAAATATTATACACAAGAATTAATTTTTGTTTGCAACATATTTAGAATGAAGTTATTTTTAATGTAATAATTCATTTTAGAACAAATTATTAGTTTCTTTAAAAAAAAATTCTCTCAACTTTTTAATCCTATTAAAAAATAAATTTTATAAGATTTTTCAATTATTATGAACCAACCCAAAATCACATGCAAGTGAAAAGAATAAAAATGAACTCAGTATGAAAATTTGTATTAATTCATTCATTAAATTAATAAGTTGTATTTAGTCTTCATTTATATCAATAAGATTTTCATCATGTATTTTTACAAAGTTTTTTTGGGCTGGTCATTCTCGATCATAATAATCCATTTCACATAACAAGTCAATAATAATTTTTCATTTTTGATCACAATAATTCACTTCATATAACAACTTAATAATAATTTTTTATATTAAGACCTTACAACAAGAATATAAAATTTTTTAAAAATATAATATCTCTTAAATCACTTAGAGGGTAGATAATAAAGAATAAAGTTAATAATCAAATTTTATAATAAAATAATAATTTATGATGAAATAAAAGTGAAAGAATAAAGAGAAAAAATTAAAAGTAATATGAACAATGAACTTTAAGATATGAAATATGTATGAAACTCTTCTATCCTAATCTAAAGTTCTATGGAATTTGTAAAAAATTTATAAAAACTTGTTACTATATGATCATTGAAAATGTACATAGTTTTTTTTAAGTGTTTTCAGTTATTATAATTGTGATTAATTTTTTTTTATTTTACTAAATTAGTAGATATGAGATCGTTTCAAATATCTTTCTTAAAAGTATTTCTGATTCTTAGTTTGAGTTTTTATTATCCTTATAAATCTTTTTTTATATCTGAAATGATTCAACAATATTTACTTTTAAATTTATAAATTATAAAGGGCCTTTTAGATAAAGATGAGAAAATTAATTTTTATGGTTATTCTTCTAAACATCTTTCTTGTTAAGCTTCTTGTGTCTGCTATACTTTTATTTATTTAGTTTAAAAGCTTGATCTTAATTAAAAAATAGTGTTAAAAGTACTAGTGAATGTATTTAATAACTTATGAAAACTCTTGTTAAAGATAAGAAGTATGTCTTTCTTATGTGTTTTTTTAAAATCCTGATCATCAAGTTGGCTATAATATCCTTCTTATTATGGTGCTTATGTTAGTTTTATTGATTTTAATTTTTTTTTATAAAACTATAAAACTATACTTCAAATTTTAATTTTATTATGATCTTTACTTCTGGTGTAAGAATGTTTTCTCATATTATATAAATAAACATGTATAAAGATATGTACATTTTTTTATGATGATTCTTCTAATTAATATTTTTATATATTATTTTTTTAAATAACTTGATTGATTTATCTCTTTCTTAAAATCACAAACTTAATCAAAAAGTTAATTTTTAAAATTTTGAAGACTATTAAATTTAATTAAAAGATTTGTCAATATTAAAATACTTTATTAAAAGAATTTTGATCTTGATGAAAGATAATAATTAAGTTGAGATAAATGGTAATTTATTAAATAATTTATTATTTTTTTTAAAATAAAAGGATAAATTTGATAATGTATTTTATTTTAAATTTTAATAAATTATTTATCAACCTAAAATAAATTTGTCTTTTAGTATTTGAAATTTGTTTTCTAGAATCAGTATAAGAGATCTTTATCAAATTAGTATCTCATTATTTTACTCATAATTGGAATTATGATATATTTTATGGTAATTTATTTTTTTCAATTTTAATATAATTTATATTTTTAAATTTAGTTTATTGTACTGTATTATATTTATTTTAAATTAAGATTTTTTGTGATAGATTTTAAATTAAAATTTGATCAAGCTTAATGTATGTTAATTAATTAATTAATTATATATTAATAATACAATTAGTTAAAAAACTATAAAATATAAAAATAAATAAAGAAATTAAAAAAAACTAATCTTGATATTACTTTTGTTCTTACATCTATAATAATTTCTAAGAAAAAATTATAAAGAAAAAGAGAAAAATTAGGATTAAATTGTCAAAAATTATTTATAAAAAAATTTAAATTTTTTTCACCAGCTTATCGGATAATATTAAAGTTTTAATCTAGAAAGTTTTTCTATTATCTTTTTATCTTAAATTTTAAAATTAAATTTATATGAAAATAATAAAGTATAATAATTAACAATAGATTCGATATTTTTTTTATAATTAAACATTTAATAACACATAATTACCACATCTATAATAGTTTGAAGGAATTTTTAGGAATTAAAATATAATAATTTGAGAATAATTATATTTCCATATAAGAGAGTTGTGATAAAGGTGATTGCAAAAAAAATTTTAAATTTTTTTAAAGGTAGACATAAAAAAATATTCCTTAAATGTTTTTAACTTTACAAATGTATCTACTAAAGTATTCTAAATGGAAAATAGATTATGCAATGTTTAGACATGACGATAAAAGATGTTGTTGGGCTTGTTTACTCCTTAAATGGTGTATATAATAAACAATTTTTATTATTATATATTTTAACACTATTTTGATCATAATATATTTTATTTTTATTTTATAATTTTTTGTAATATGATAAATCATCATTTTGTTGATTTATATGTGAAAAATTAATTATAATTACCATATAATTTATGATTATTTAATTGTAATTCCATCTAATTTTTGTTATGTTTAAGAATACTTATGCAAACAGATAATTCATAAATAGGAAAGTTTTTGGCCAAAAAAGATAAAAGATATAGTGCGACAATGTCATGCTAAGTCTAACAATGCAAAAAGTATCCGAGTAAATCCTACAACGTTGCAAGATGACCGCAACAACTAAGGAAGTGACTAAGTTAAGCTTCACGACAGTGAAACCCTAATTCACACCATTCAACACATCATCCTAGGCCCCCAAAGGCGATATCACCAGGAATCAGAGACCATACCACTCTCCAGAGCACAAGCTTATCATTATCGAAGACACACTACTCCGCACTCTAGTTCCCATTTTATTTTCATCTTTCTTTCAGTATCCTCTCGTAGAATATTGGAGACAAAAACTCTTTCATAATGTAAATTGCAATGTCCTATTACCAGCTTTGTAACTTGTCATTATTTTTCAAGAAATAGGATTATGAATTATTTTATTAAATTAGTATATTCTTGTTTGTCTTATGACATAACCAATTAATCCTTTTTCCCTTTTATGAATGATTATGTATTTTTATTCAATTGTATTTTCCTTATTATTCTTAATTAATTGGTGAGAATTATTGTTGATGTTTAAGTTAATTGGGGATAAACAATCGTACCAAGGAAAACCAAAGTCTTATGCCTTTTCATAATTGAATTTGTGCCTGTTTATTTTTATTTTTGCCTTTAAATTTCCTACTCATGTTCTTTTTCTTTTTATATTTATGTTAAAGATTTTTAAATAAAACTATTTTCTAGTGAGCTTAAAAGTTAGATTCAATCATTCTATCATTCTTTCAAGGATTGTTGAAATACTCTGTGTGAGAATGATACTGAGGTGTTTTAAATACTCTTTTCTATACAACGTGTGCATTCGCCTGTGTGTAAAACTTTGTATACACAACATCATGTCATATATTACATTCTATCTTTCTATTTTTTTTTTCATATCCCTCTTTTCTTTTTCATCTAATACATCCTAAATACAATGTATGATTAACATTATCTACCAAAAAAGATCTAGACCCTTGTGGTAAATGATTACACTTTATAACTCTACCCAAAATAGTTAACAAAAGGAAGTACAAACATCTATCACCTTAAATCTTAAACCTACAACCATGCCATTCAACCTATGTAAAATGTCATTAAAGACCATGTGATGATTTTGTTTTGTTATCAATGGAGACTAATAAATTCAAACTTTTATTCATAACAAGGATAAGAATACAAAATAAAATATATTTAAGAATAACGTATTAATATTGAATCCTTTGAGTAGACAAAATTGTTAATCTAAAAGAATTAAAGAAATAATTTAAATGTTACAAAATTAAATTAACCACTTATTCAATAAAAATAATTCATGACAAAATTGGTTAAGACAACTTGGCTTATATCTTGAAGGATAGGTTTTAGAGAAGAGATTTTTAAAGTGTACTCAACATTTGGGATGAAACCTATTACATAGTTGGAGATGGTAAGTGGATCTAAGAATGGTTATACATAATGATGAAAAACATCTATAATTTTTGGAATTGGATTTTTTCCATAAATGATTTATGCGAAAGTATTATCTAGGTCACTAACTATAAATGGCTAGTCTTTTGATTTTGTTTGAAATGACCAAAGGAAGGAAAATAAAAATAGTTAAGATTTTTAAAATTGAATCAATCACTAATACTATAAAAATTTATAAATATAATACTATAATTTTACATGATTAAAAATTGAAAAATTACATACCATTTAAAATTTTTAAATTAAAATTAAACATGCAAGACTAAATAACATATAACATAATTTCAATTTTATTTTATTTTTGGCAAAAAAATATGATCAAAACAACATCATTTTATACAAATTAAATTTTTACTGGTTCTCCTTGATTTATCAATTTTTTATATTGATTTTGCTAATTTGCTACGAATTTTTACTTTAATAATTTTTTATTCAAATAACTTAAAAAAAACATATGTTCCTAATTCAACAAACCTGAGATTAGGAAAGAAATTGTTACTTATAGTCTTAAACTTAAAACCATATCACCTGATAAATGAAAATGGTCATAGTGATGTTTACTAATTCTTTTGATTTATTCTTAACAAATACTAATAAACTAAGATATACAAGCACAACAAAGGAAAGAAAAAAAAAGAAAAAGAGATAGAAAAAGTATTAAAAAATAACATATTTACCTTAAAAAAATATTTTGAGTCAAGAATCCTTTGACAAAATATAATGATTATTTAAACATAATATTTGGAGGAACAAAGGTGTTGTAAAACTAGATTAGCCATACATTCATATAAGAATAAGTTGGGACAATGTTGATTACAATGAACCTTATGATGATTTTGAAGAATTGGTGTGAAAAAGAGAGAAAGGAATTTTATGGTAACCAATAAGTTTGAATATCTGAGGCACCTCATTATGCTCTCAGTTTTTGTATTAATAAGCAATTTTGTTACAGATGAATAAATCTCAATCCTACACGTATACAACAATACACCTATACAATTAGTAATCTGTTACAATACATAATTACACAAATACCCTTATGTCTTAACATTTCCCCTCAAACGAGAGGGTGACCATGTTAGCTCGAGTTTGCTCCTGTAAGTTTGAAAGAGTGTGAAACAATGCTTTAGTCAGACAATCTGCTAGCTAAGATTCCGATGGAATGTATCTGACGTCTATAATTCTTGCAGCAACTAAATCACATATAAAATGAATATTAATCTCAATGTGCTTGCTCCTTGAGTGTTGTACAGGATTTGATGCTAATGCTTTTGCACTCATATTGTCGCACCACATAGACACAAACTGTTTAACAGAGAGATCGAGTTCAAATAACAGTGAGAGAATCCATTGAATTTCTGCTGCTCTATCAACTAATGCGCGGTACTCAGACTCGACACTTGACCTTAACACCACTGTTTGTCTTCTTGAAGACCAAGAAATTAGAGTGTCACCAAGAAAAACACAAATCCCTGCAACTGACCTTCTATCATCCATATCTACAGCCTAATGGGCATCTGTGAAAGCAGTAAGCTTGAGAGATCTGCACGGTTTGATATGAAGTCCAATTTGAAAAGTTCCTTTGAGATACCTCAATATCCTCTTGACTCCTTGGTAGTGAGTTTCAGTGGGATTGGAGAGAAATTGGCTTAGCTTATTGACAAAGATAACTATATCTAGTCTAGTTGTGACAAGGTACTGTAAAGAGCCAATTTCTCTTCTATAATGGGAAGGATTAGACATTGGAACACCATCTTGTACTGTGAAAGGTCTCCCTATAGCCATCGGCATTGGAACAAGAGCACACGTAAGCATGTCGAACCTTTTAAGAATATCCATTGTGTATTTGGCTTGACACAAGTGAAAGCCAGAAGCATCTTTATGCACCTCAATCCCTAGGAAATAGTAGAGGGAACTGAGGTCCTTTAATGCAAAGATTTTGTTCAGTCTCTGTATGAAATTTTCCAGAAAAGCATCATCATTACTTATGACAAGAATGTCATCTACATAAATAAGAAAAAAAACAACGAGACTTGGAGTGCAATGGTAAAACAGAGAAATATCACTCCTGGTATTCTTAAAACCCCAATGAATCAGGGTGAGTCGAAGTCTGTCAAACCATGCCTATGGTGCTTGCTTAAGCCCACACAAAGCTTTAACAAGCTTACATACATGTTTAGGATGCTGTGGATCATTGAAGCCCTCTGGTTATCTCATAAATACATCTTCTTGCAAATACCCGTTCAAGAATACATTATTAACATCCAGCTGTCGAACCTCCCAATTGAAAGTAGCAGCAAGTGTATGAACAAGTCGAATGGTAGTAGGTTTGATTACCGAACTAAATGTCTCACCGTAGTCTATGCCTTTTGATTGTTGGAACCCCTTCGCCACAAGCCGAGCCTTGTGTTTGAGAATGGTGCCATTTGACTTGAATTTAGTGATGTGAATGTGGGCCCCACGATAAGCAAAAAGAGATCATCTAGGAGATTATCTACAAGGAATGGAAGATACTATGACGAGAAATAGGACCAAACGTATGGAACAAGCACTTGAAGGTCTTATCAAGGAAGTTCAAGGAAAAGACTACGTGGATCCAAGCCCAATCCCAACATGGGTTAATTTATGTAGTCATATCATTGAACATCTTAAGTGATAAAGTTATGATTTACTATAGATTACATTAGGATTTACTTTAGATTACATTAGGATTTGATATTTATCTAGAAGTTATTCGTTTTAAATTGATTGCAATTCAAATTGCAATCTAATTAGGATTTCTAATTTATTATCTTTTTTACTAGATTAGGTTCACTATAAATAGGGGTTAGGGATTCAGTGAAAAGACAGATTTTGAGTATTAATCATATTTTCTCTCTGAGAGTTTTTCATCTCTGTGTGAGTTGATTCCCTTGGTTCTTGGGCAAAGAACTACCTTTGATAACGTTGGTTCTTCCGGCAGGTCGCGGTAAGGGTCACGTTCCTCTTGATAACTTCGGTGCTCTCCGGCAGGTCGCGATTTGTGTCGGGTTCCTTTACCTTATCTCACCTTATCTTACCTTACCCTTTCTTATCTTATCCTGATTCTCAAGACGTTCCGTTATCGTTTCCGCATTCCGATTCATTCGCGTAGGGTGAATCATATCATTTAGTCTTGAAGATCCACTTGCAGTCGAACAACTTTTCTTTACCAGTGTAGGGAACAAGGACCCAAGTATTATTCTTCTTGAGAGCATTGAGCTTTTCTAGCATCGTGTTTCTCCAGTGAGAAGAAGAAAGTGCCTTTGTAACATTAGAGGCTTGGTCGTTTTAGACGAAGAAAAGGGGTGTTCGTGTTATAACAAGCCAACAAACGGATACTTAGGTTTATAAATACCATCTTGGGCCCTGGTTATCATTGTATGCACTCTTTTGTTAACTTGGGCCTCATTTAATGGGGTTTGGGCTTCACCTAACTCTTCACTCAAGTTATTTGAAATATTCTAAGGACTGGGGCTTGAGCGTTGCTATTGGGTCGTGCTTTCAGGACTTATTAAAGTGGATCCACGTGTTGGAGATTGTACACCACGTGATTGATTAAAAAGGGCATTTGAAGTGTGGGTATCCATTGGAAATAGATCCATTGAGGAATTTGAACGTTGAACCTCCTTGAATTGCGTCATACTTTGTGTCGTCTTCTTCATTGTATTTACATCTATCATAAATGGAATTACACAGTTTTCTCCTCCTTCAGCACTGCTTCTCTTATTCAAAAACCCATTCTTACATGGAAATACTAGACGATTGAACACCATATGTCTTGACACATAGACCTTCCCCATCACACTCAAACACTTGTAGCCCTTATGTTATGGAGCAAGGCCAAGATATACACATCTTTGGCTATGATATTGGAATTTGTCGATATTATATGGCTTCAAGCATGGGCAACAGGAACATCCAAAGGACTGCAACAACTTGTAATCTGGATCCTCTTTGAAAAATTGTTGGAGTGGTGTTGACCCATTTAGAATTAGAGTGGGAAGCCTGTTGATAAGGTGTACAGCCACCTGAAAAACATCAGTCCAATAGGTTAGTAGGAGAGAAGCTTGAGCAAGCAAGATGAGTCCCATTTCTACTATATGTCTATGCTTTCTTTTGGCCCTTCCAATTTGTACTGAGGTATAAGGACAAGTATACTTCATTTCAATCCCACAAGCTTGTGCAATTGGAACAAAAGGTTTAAATTCAGTTCCATTATCGCATTGAATCCCCTTGATCTTAGTGTTAAACTTATTTTCAACTTGCAACCGAAAAAGATCAAAGGCATTAACTGATTCACTTTTGTTTTTCGGTGGATATAATCAAGTAAAACTACTATAATCGTATAAGAAGTGGATATAAAATCGTGACCATGTGTGGATTGAACTGGTCCCCAAAGGTCAATGTGAATGAGTTCAAGAGGAGATGAGGCATGAGACATAGATTTAGGAAAAGATAAAGATTTCGATTTACCAAGCTAGCGAGTTTCACATATAAATTTTGAACATGAAAAATCAACATTACACTTATTCAAAACTTGCTTTAGAACCCTATCACTAGGGTGCCTCAACGTATGATGCCACTGAGTATACTCATTTTCTTTTCTTTGTAGGTTTGTCTATACTATGTTTGCTTGAGCACTGTCAGCTACTTGTGTTTGATGAGCCAAATCACCCACTGTGTACACTCTTCTGTGTACCTTCCCTTTGGTTAGCAGTTGTCCTGTCCTCTTATCCTTAACAAGGAAACCTTTGTCAATAAAGTTCACATCCATAGCTTTATCCCTGGTAAGCTTATTAACACTTATCAAGTTTTTAGTAGCATTTGGAACCACAAGAATATCATTCAGATGTAAAGTAGAATTAGAATTAGACAGTGATGTGGATCCTATACCAATGATTTCTATTTTTGCTCCTGCACAAGTATAGAGGTGACTCTTACCTACTGGCATGTAATTGTCCAGGTGATTGGTGTAAGGTGTGACATGGTGGGTTTCCCCACTGTCCATATACCAAGATGGATCCCCTACAACTTGTGGAATAGCTTGATATGCTTGTGGAGTGGCTTGGTACGCTTGTGGTGGACTGACATAGGTGTTTCATGTGTATGGTTGAAAGTTCTTTTCAAAGCGATGATAGAAAATGCCCACTGTGTAGCCAAATTTCCCGTATAGCTGACATTGTGGTTTGTTTGCATTGTTATTATTGTAATCTCCTCTTCGTTCATGACCTCTACTACGACCTCCATGGAGGTTTTGTTGATATCCTCCACGCCAATTGCCTTGTTGATAAGATTGAGCACATCCTTGACCTCTTGATCTATTGTCATTCTCTTCCTTTTGTGCAACATTCACAGATGACTGAACTGTGAGATTTAGGAATTGGTTTAACTGATCCAATCTGGATTCAAAAGCTAGAAATGCAAATTGAGCTATTACCCACGACAAATTCACTTAATCAACTAATTTCACCATTACTAGGTTATAATCCCCATCGAGGCCGTTCAATGTGTGGAGAATGAGATCTTCAGTAGCTATTAGAGCTCCTGCCAAGTTTAATTGATCTAAGAGATTCTTCATTTTTGCAAGGTAATCTTCCATCTTCATAGATCCTTTCCTTGTGCGATGCAATTCTCCCTTGAGAACCATCACTCTCGACTTCATTGTTGCACTTGTTAACTCTCTAGCACCTTCCTAGAGGTCACAATTAGTGTTGCAGTAAAGTAATTGGACACCTACCTCTTGAGTCATAGTATTCCTTAGCCACCAGATAAGCAATCGATTAGTTGCAAACCACTCTTGGTAAGCTGAGTTAGGAACAAGTTGATCTCCTTCCTGAATAGTGCGAGGTGGTGCTGATCTTGTTCCATTCACATGGACCTCAATACAATTTTCTTCAATTAGAGGAAACACTACCAATTTCCAAAGGAGATAGTTGATTCTATTCAACTTGATAGACACACTTTGACTAGAGCTATTGAATAATGAGTAACTCTTGACAGTAGTGCTCGACAAAGTAGATGACGCAGACGAACCAGATGAGGCAAAGGAAGCAAAAGAATTTGTAACCGACATGATAAAATCTCTTTTACCAAGAAAGGAATTTTAGGATAAGCAATAATTATGAATATTCGAGACACCTCATTAATCTTTGTATTAATAAACAATTCTGTTATAAATAAATAAATTTCAATCCTACACGTAGATATGAGTACAACTATACAATTAATAATATGTTACAATACACAATTACATAAATATCCTTATATCTTAATAAATATTTTCTTAATCATCTTAATCTTAGATGAAAAATCTATTAAATGATGTATGTTGCGGAAAGAATCTAGCCACTCTTAAATATAATGATGAAAGATACCTTAAATTGTTAGAGCATGATTTACCTCTTAAATGACTTCCACCAAAATAGAATCTTAATATTTTATTATAATCCTTTATAACTTCATCTTAAACCGTTAAAGGAAGGAAAAGAAATATTTGTCGTTTGAGCTTCAAACTTGAGACCAACGCCACTTGATAAATGCGAAAAGGACATAGTTAGGCTAATTAATGCCTTTGTCTTATTCCTAATGGAGGCTAATAAATTCAAGCATGAACGTTCAATGAAGGGAAAAAAATATAAAAAGAAAAGAGAAAAAATATATTAAAGAATACGATAAAACTTATTTGCAGTCGTAAGTGTTATTGATGTTGTTCTCCAATCAAAAATAAAGTTTTACGTTTATATCAATTACTGAGATAAAATTCTAATTTTGATTGGATAACCATAATAATAATACTTATGTTATTGCATTTAAGTTTTATCCTAAAGAATAATATATCAATCTTAAACAAATAACCTAATACATAAATTTTTTGAGTAAATAAAATGATCAATTTAGACATAATGGTTTGAAAGAATAATTCAAATAGTATAAGATTAAAGCATTCATGCATTCAAATAAGAGTGATTTACGACAAAAGTTGGTTGCAAAATAACCCAACTTATTATTTTGAAAGGTCAACGCAACTGAAAATACTTCCAAATATTCTGAACTTTATGAAAGGAATCAATTATATAGTCCAATATGTGAAGCGAATCCTCAAATCTTGCGATGCTTATTTATGAAAGAGAAATACGCCTCTCATGTTGGAGACTACTTTACTCCTTTAATGATTTGTACCAAAATGATGCATGAATCCCCTGTTATAAATGACTCATACTTCATGACTCAAACTGAAATGGATGAAGGTTGGAAAAAGAGAAACATGTATCACTTAGCCCTTTAAGCTTATGACGACACCATCCGATAAATGCAAAATGTCACAGTAACGTAAATTAATGTTTGTCTTATTCTTAACGGGGTTAATTCTTAAAAGATAAAAGACATCCTAGATTGTTGGAACCTAATTTACTCTTAAACAACTTGTACCAAAATGGTATTTAAAATCGTTTATTATAAATTACTAATCCTTTATGACGTTACTTGAAATCGCTAATGGATGGAAAAAGAAATATCTATCGTCTAATGCTTTAAGCTTAGGATCACGTTCTTGATAAACGTCAAAAGGTCATAGTTAAACGAACCTATACTTTTGTCTTATTTTCAATGGAGACTAGTAAATTTGAGCATGGACACTCAACAAAAAAAATAGAATTTTCTTTTAAAAAAAGGGAAATATACATTAAAAATAATGTACTAGTCTTAAAAAAATAACATAAAATATAAATCCTTCGAGTAAATAAAATGATATATTTAAATATATTAATTTAAAATAATAATTTAAATAATATAAAATTAAAGCATCCATATATCCAAATAAAAGTGACTTAGAATAAAAGTTAGTTGCAAAGTAATACTATTTATTATCTTGAAGGGTTCACAAGAGAAGAAAAACATTGCAAACGTTTCTAGCTTCATAAATCAAATAAATCATATAGTCCAATGTATAGAATAAATCCACAAATCTAGCCATACTTTGATATAATGGCAAAATACTCCCTTGATGTATTGTTGTAGCTTGTTTCATTCCTTCACTGACTTTCACCGAAAGATACATGAATCCCTAATTATTAATGACTAATTTTTTATAAGTCAAATTAAAATTGATAAAGAAATGAAAAGAAAAACATCTATGACTTATCCCTTTAAATTTACAACTACATTCAATATAAATGCAAAAATTTACTGCAATGCAATTTCTTTTTTTCTTTTTCCTAACATGACTAATCATCAAACGATGAGAGACATCCTAAATTTTGGAACCTGATTTACTACTTAAACGACATACATCAAAATTGTATCTAAATCCTTTACTATAATTCACTAATATTTTATGAGTTATGATTTTTACTTAAAACCATTAATGAAAGGAAAAAGAAACATCTATCGTCTCACACTTTAAACTTAGAACCATACCACTTATAAATACGAAAAGGTCTTAATTAAGCTAATATATGTTTTTGTCTTATCTCCAACAAAAACTAATAATTTAGACATGGACACTTAATGAAGGGAAAGAGAATTTTTTTTTAAAAAAAATGCATTAAAAATTAATGTACCAACCTTAAATAAATAGTATAAGCTATAAATTCTTGAAGTAAATAAAATAATCAATTTAAACTTAATAGTTTGAAAAAATAATTTAAATAATACAAAATTAAAACATCCACATATCCAAATAAGAGTGATTTAGAATAAAAATTGATTGTAAAATAACTTTACTTATATCTTGAAGAGTAAATAAAAAATTCCAAAGATTTCTTGCTTCATAAAAAATCTAATTATTTAGTTCAATATACAGAAGGAATCCGCAAATCCTACAATACTTTAAATACTTTAAATATGATGACATAATTAATGCATCCTTGTTATAGCTTACCTTATTTCTTCAATAATTTGCACCAAAATAGTGCGTGAATTTCTTATTATAAATGACTAATCTTTTATAAGTCAAATTGAAATGACTAAAGAAAAAAAAAGCATCTATCAATTAGTCCTTTAAACTTACGACTAAACCATTCGATAAATGTAAAAAATTACCGTAACCCAAATTAATGTTTTTGTCTTATTCTTAACAAGATCATTAAACTATTCATGCAAACCTGTCATATGGCAATAACAAAAATAGAGAGAATGAAAAAGGCATTTGATGTTCTAACATTAAAAACCAGTCTAAGTCATGAGTTCTTCGAATGAGAAAACCATCCAAATATTAAGTCTTGAGGATCACATACTTCATTAAGAAATATTAACCCAATTTCTCATCCTCAGACAACTTTCTCACATCGTTTTTTAATCACTCCTTCAGAGTATGAATTACTTTGAATTAACTTCGAGAAAAAAAAAATCATTGATCCATTCTAATTTCATCATTTTCTTATTTTATTATTCAATAATTTATTTTTAAATTTAATTTTGTTTCAATTTAATATAAAAATTTAGGTTTAGATTTTTTAAAACTTTTTTATACAGTAAATGAATCTTGAAATGTATAATAAATATTAAAAAAAATATTAAATCGACATATAATATATTAAATTCTGATGGTTATACCATTTAAACCGTCATTAAAGTAATTTTTTATGGATAATTTCTAACAAATAAAAATTTGTCAAAAAAATGTTTGGTGAAGATTAAAACTGTCATTATTTATCATTTAAAACTTTTACTAAAAGATAATTTTTTTAAGTGAAAGTCTACTATATAAATATTGGGGTTAAGACATTTTTTTATTGAAATATATTTTTCATAAATAAGTATAAATTATATAATAATTTCATATATATATATATATATATATATATATATATATAGTTAGGATTCGTTGATATCAGGTATCAAATTTTAACATTTACACTAACTTAGTAATCTTATATAAAATAAAAAAATCATTAATCCAACTGTTGAATCATTTATAATATCTAGTAGATCATGTATATAAAATTTCAGACAAAATAAAAATTTATAGATATTTCATCTTATGATTTTATTTTAATAGCTCATATATTATTTAAATATATGTAAATATCAATAGTTGAATAATATACTTACAAATTTTTAAATTCTACAAAATTTTATGTACATAATCTACTAGATATTACAACATGATTCAACGGTTGGATTAGTGAATTTTGCATTCTATATAAAATTAATAAGTTAGTGTTAGTGCTAAAATTTGACACCTTATGTCAAGAGAACCTAACTCGTTCATAGGAGGGATTAAGTTACTCCAAGAATAGCTTTGCTTAGAGTTACTTTGCTTAATAACTCTCATGTACAATTATATTTCATCAATCCAATCGTTGAATGAATAAATTATATTATATAGATCATCTTTGCAAACTTTTATAAAATTTGAAAAATGTTTAATGCCTCAAAAAATAAATTCAAATTAACGGATATTATAAGAAATATATTATCTGTTAATTTGAATATATTTAATAAAATATCAAAAAACTTTTAAATTTTATAAAATTTTGTAAGAATGACCTATATAATATAATTTATTCATTCAACAGTTGAATTTATGAAATATAAATGTATATAAAAATTATTGAACGAAGTAATTCTATACAAAGTTACTCTTAAAGTAACTTTAACTTGATCCCTCCTTTGATATATATATATATATATAAACTCTGTTAAACAATTTTTGTCACTGTTTAAAAGAAACTCATAAAATTTCACTTGATAATAAAGATATTAAAAATATCAAATAATATAATTAATATTTATAAAAAAAACAAAGGTTTAACCTTTGACATTCTTAATAAAATTTTGGATTTATTACATTTTTATCTTTCTAATTTAATACAATTTTTGTCTTTCAAATTTTTTAGGCAATATTGATCATTTTACTTTCAAAATTTAATAAATATGAACTTCTATTAATTTTTTTCAAAATTTTATGTCTGAAAATTTTTTTACATAGAAACCAAAAATACTATTAAACTCCAGTTATTCTGATCTACTTGCACAGGCATACCATTTTACAAATGTTTCCTTTGAAAAAAAAAGTGAGGATTGAATTTAACATATAATATTCATGGTTATGTTAATGGTTATATTTATAAAATCAACAAACATAATTCTTTTGTTAAATATAAAAAAATATCTTAATAACAGTAAATTTATTAATATTTTTAAATTTCTTAAAGTTTATAAAACTAATAAAGCAACTCCTTTTTGTTTATGAGTACAAGTTTCTATTGATAATAATAACAGAGCCTTTTATTTATATCCTTTAGGTCTCATCGAATTTTCCATGACACTACCCATAAAATTGAGAGAGATAAATAATAAAAGATAAAGGTATATACAATAAATTGTGAAATATATATACTTAAATTGCTGAAGTAAAGTATAACTTTAAAGAATTTGCTATATATTGAAATAAATTTAAAGAATTCGTTAAAATTGGTTTCTTATGAAATAGAAAGTGGAGTGCGTGACTAGTCTGAGCATGGAACTAGTTGAAAAGAATCAAAGCACGTGCAAAAATGTGGCGGAAAGAAAGACCGGTCAGCGTAGAAAACACAAACAATGGTTGTGTTGTATTGTGACATGTAATGTCCCGTAGAAACGTATTCAATGCGTGTTTTCATATTTTGCTTTTCCCTCCTGACATCAACGAACAGACAAACGCCAACTTCTGCCAAATGCTACCTACGCTTCCCTCACGTCACCACAATATCTTTCTGATTTTCTTGTCCTCCTTTTATTCACGCCTACATTGCTATTTTCATTTTTTTTTATCCACAACTTAAAGGACCATGCTTCAACTTGGCAGCTAGATGGTCCTATGTCAGGATTCATGATACACATTCCGTAGTATATAACACGGTATGCAAAATAATTTCTATGTTATACCGAATTATCTGAAAATTTGTGAACAAGGGTAATTTCGTAAAAGAACATTCATTTTGGCTTTCCAGGAAAAAAACATTGCTAAGATTTGGGAACTAGAAGAGAGAAATTATGCATGCTATCTTATTTTTAGTACATTTATCTTTGTCCTCATATGAAGGATATTTCATGAATTTGAATGGGCTTGCATAGTGTTTGCTCGGGAGAGACGATTTGGGCTTCCAGTCCATAATTGCATTCTGAAGCAAAGTAGAAGTGACATGTTATGTTGGTTCTGTTTGACCTCACCCTTGTAGGAAACAAATATTCGGTAGGTGGCTAAAGATCAAAGAGAGAATATTAAACATTGTATGTAACAACAAAAAATAATAATTAAATATTGATCAAAAATAAAAAACGGAGTGAAAATTATATATTACAGAGACATAACATGACTGAGACCTCAAAGTCAGAGGACCAAAATGGATAACCCTAACAGCAAGAATACCCCAAGTTTGTCGAAGCAAGACTCAACCGTTGAAAAAAATTTTAGTTAAGGAGTAAGCTTAGGTGAAATTCCCATAAATCCTTTTGGTGCTATTTTTCAATCAAAATTAGTACATAGATAACTCATAAACCATTAATGTCCATCAATTACAGAAATGTAAGCTCCAAATTTGATTAGAGAACATCAACAAGACCTATGAATCTTGACCTAAATTTTGTCCTTTAATTAAACACTAATATAATAAAATCTTAAAAAATAAATTTATTTCATAAACTTGACTGTAAAACTTACTAAAATAAGCTAAAGAAAACCTTAAAAGAAATTGACAAGTTATTTTTATGAAGCTCAAATAAACATTTCCAAATGTTTCCTTAAATCAATTATTACTTTTCAAATAAAATTTACTGAAACAATTTCAGCCTATTTCCCTAAAACAAGCAGTTGTCCTATCCAAAGAAAACGTTGGAATTCATCAGAAATTCTGAACTACAAGGTAGATCGTTCAGATGAACTCACTTCTTTTGACTTGAGCATCATTTGAAGGCTTGTGTAGCGAGTAAAGTAATATCCAAAAAATGGTCAAAATTGGTCTGCAACGCCTGATAATGCTCTCACAAATTCAGCCTCATGTGATGAGCGTCTCATCTATATCCAGGAGATATGTAAGTTAAAACAATATGCATTGTTCTTGACTTGGTCTACCAGAAGCAATCTCAGGTTGTCTGACTCAGTTTGACAACCTCCTTCAGCAAGTGACTCACTGATTTGTTTATTTTATCAGGCACTACCAGCTGGGGATGCACAGACTCTAAAGCATATTTAGTAATAACCTTCATAACTACCGTCAAATCCAAATTATTGGTGTTACAGTTCCATACACTTTGATTCACAAACTTGCATGATTGTTGCAGCGTGCATTCACTGCAAACCTGACGGAAAATGAAATTGTAAATAACATAAGTAAATAGATACATGAATAAAGTGTTAATGAAAAAAGAATACTAAATTTTTGGTTTTCATCCCTCAATATTAAAACCTTTGGTTCAGGTCTCTCATTTTTTAAAATACCTTGACTACGGTCCCTTTGTTAACCTAACTTACATTAAATCAAAATAGATTAACCATGATTAGAGGAGGACCATAATCAAAACATTTTAGAAAATGATAAAAATTTCCTCTTAACGATGATCAATCTAACTTGCTTTAATCTAACTTGAGTTAACATTGGGGTCATAAATAAGGTATTTCAGAAAATGAGGGACTTAAACCAAAGGTTTTAAAATTGAAGGACAAAAACCAAGATTTGACCCATAAATAAATTAGAAAACACGGCAAAAGTAGTGATCTTCATGCGTGCTATATCTTACAGTGTTTTCTGGGACCTCAAAATATTTTCTCAGTATTTTGGCAGGAATGGCACTACTCCTGTCAATGGAGGGGCAACCAAACACAGCCACTTGCTTTAGGGCACTTCCTGACAGCCATCTATCAATTCAATTTCATGTTAGAAATAAATAATTTGGGGGAAATCAAATGGACCATGCTGCCAATCTAATTTTGAAACATGTGAGTTTCCAAGTTATATAAAGGGAAAGCAAGTTGAGCCACTATCAAATTTTGCATAGGCCTGCCAGAAGACATGTAAAATAAGAAATTTGATGATTTCCTCAGCAATGGAGGACAGTTTAGTGGAAACTTAACAGTTCTCTGGATTGTTTTCCACATGCCATCAAATCATCCAATAAATTGGGAAATGGACTTACAATCCTCAAATAAAATATTAGTCATCTTTTCACCACAAAAATAGCATTTTCTTGTATTTGGTAAAACCATCGGGAAGTAATTGCGTAATTAGTGTTGGATTGCCAAATCACCACAATATCACACAAGTATTAAACTAAGTAATGACAAGATCCTCCTTATCTAACAAGAGCTTAATCCTATATGCTCATTTTTCGACATGGACTAGAATATTAGTATTTTACAACTCTTATGCAGTTTTATGCTCAAAGTATTGATTTAAGGCAGTATGGTCTAAGTTCATCACAGAATAAAAAATTGTGGTTTCTTGTTAAGCAGTTCTTTAGAACACCAATATACTTACAATCTACCCCAAGCAGAAACTCATACTCATTTGGGCAACTAAACATTCACATGTATTTTTATAACCAATATTCAAACAAAACATATAGAACTTCACTGTAAATACACTTTAAGCAAAATCATTGTAGGATACTCTGCCCCAAACATATGCTTGCTTACCAATCATCAAAAGGTGAAACGATGTGTTTACAAGGTTGTGTTTTCTCTTTTCTCACAATGTTGGTCGATAATCAATATGCATATATCTCCAACATAAACAATATTTTGCAGTACAAACACCTTACCTTACAAAATTATGATAAAAATGATGCTCTGATATGTATATAAATCATGCTTTAAGGTATGTATCCCATATTATAAGATACTGACAATTATGATAACAAACACCGATGATTCCATATCTTGAGTGCAGAGAAGAAAGTTTTATTTTCATTTGCTGATAAAACAACCAGACTAGCTACCAGAACACTAGTCCTGCTTGACGCCAATCCCCCTTCTCCTTCTTCAGAAAATAAGTGAAACAAACTATATCCTTTATCTGAGGAAGTTAATGGAACGAACTTATAGAGTTATAATCTTAAGGAAACTAGTATCTCTACTATCACTTTCGTGTTCTTCCTAGTTTGATCAAAATATTATTTCCTCCTCTCCAAAGTCATGGCGCAATGACAAATTAGCAAAATAATTGCAGTGCCAACGGCAAACAGGTAGGACACTTAGTTGCATCAACTTGGAGACAGTGAGGCTACATTGTTGCAGTTGAAGCTATAGGGGTTGCTATCAAACTAGGGTGAATGTTTGTGATCAAAAGTGCCATGAAGCCAAAATTAAATATAATTAACAAAAAAAAAAAAACAGAGCAAGACCTTAAATATAGTTCAGAAAATGTGATAATTCACATTATGCACAAAAATAAAACATATTCCATCTCCTAAAACTTGAAATATGGTTTGACATTATCTTTTAGCAGACTGAATAAACTTGAAATATTTAGTGTACTACCAAACATGATTAGTTCACATTCATATGGAGGCAACCATCTAAGATAAGTTAAAAGACCAAATATAAGATGTCATGAAGATCTTACTTGGCGATATCTTGATTATCTTTGGCGAATCTTTGCGCGGCAAAGTTGATATAGCCTCTGGCAAAAAAGCTCTCAAACCAAGCAATGTTAAAACTCTGCTTCCCCTTCTTCAGAAAATTGGCATCCCTAAAATACCCCTTCTCGTACAAGTACTGCACAAACATCACCGCATCGGTTGAAAGATCCTTTGCAACCACCGGTTTGGGTTCATTTTGCTTGGTAACAGTAGCAGCACGTGGTTGATTGGTAAACACGGCGACTAAGCTTCTTTTCTCAGCTTTCTTGGGAATCGTTTTTGTTTTCTCCCTCACCTCTTGTTCCAGTTGCTTCAGGTTCCTCTTCAGCTCGGTATCGCTTTCTGCTTCGTCTTCGTCTTCGTCTTCGTCTTCGTCGTCGCTGGTTGCGGGCTTTTCTGAGAGGCCGACGGCTTCGGCGAAGAGGGCGTGGAGAGGCTTCTTGGTGGGCCTGGTTTCGGAGTTTGGGCCGAGAGAGTACTGGGGTAAGGAAGAGGCGGGTCTGTGAGGGGTTTTGAGGGAATGAGGGTTGAGGAGGAGTGAGGGTAAGCGGCGAGAGAGGAGGGTTCTGAGGAGAGCCATGAAATGGAAGTGAAAGTGGGGAGAATGTGGTTCATCAGTGCGGTTTTCGGAACTTTAGCTATGGGCTTTTTGGAGAGTAAAACATTTTTTTGTTAGTAAAAGGGCCCAAAACGGCTTATACATCCTACAACTACTAGCAGGTCTTGTTGGCCCAGTTTCGCCAATGAATCTGCCACAAAGTTAGAGTGTGATACTAAACATCGTTTCATAATACAACGGATGGGATAGGTTGCCACCACTTAACATCATTTTATTCTTTCCAGATTTGGGTTCATTTATATTCATTTTTGAAAGAGATAAAAATATGCATCAATTTATTTATTCTAGAAATTAAAAAAATGAATTTTTATAAATACAAATAATATTTTATTTTAAAAAATCAATGTTTAAGAATGATATTTTACTGTTAATATTTGTTTTCCTTTTTTGGGTTTGTCCTAAAATTTCTTAATTTTAAAGAAGATTTAGACATGCGTATTTTTTTTTTAACTACTTGCATGCACTTTAAAATATTTTTTTGGAAGAGTTATTTTTTCGGATATAAAATTGATAAAATATATATTAAATTAATAAAATATATATTTGATTAAAACGATTATACCGTTCGATTTTGTATTATCTTTCGATAAACCATTTTTTATAATTATAAATTTATAAAAAAAAATTAAAATTATTACTATTTATATTTTAAAATTTTTACAAAAAATATTTTTTTTATAATGATTTTTCAATTTAACCCAACAAAACATAGGGTATTGGGCTAATTTATAAGAGTTAGGATGGTTAATACTATAATTAGTTATTATATTATTGTAATCACTTATTATTGTACTTGTAAGTTGGCAAACCTTTCTGACTCATTACAATTTATCCTATCTCTTGTAATATGTAATTATTTATTTACAAAAAATTATTATAAATATATTTTTTTTTTTCATTTGAATATTTTTATGATTTTTTATAATTTATTTTTTAATTTATATTAAATTAAATTTGTAATATAAATCAATATATTTTTCATTTTAATTATATATGATATTAAATATATATAGAGTACAAATTAACTAGAGAGTTTGAATAATTAGTAATAATGGTGTTTAAATTCGTCCTATCTTTTTAGTTCGGTCTAATTCTAAGTTAATTTCAATGAATTTGGATTTTAAAAGTTAGATCCTAACATATTTTAAGGATCGAGTTGGAATTAGTTTTCATTCAAATTTTATTTAATTATGTTTATAATTTAATTTTAAATACACTGTTAAAGTTAAAAATTAATTTATATATTTTTAATCAATTAAAAATTATTCAAAATATTTCATTTAAAAATAATTATTATAAAAATTACTAATTTAAAATTATATAATAATTCATAATTAAATAGTAACATAAAAAATATTTACACTTTTAATATCAGTTTATTTTATATTAATAAATTATACACTGTAACGTATGCCTAAACTTTAATTTTATATTTTTAAATTTATAATTTAGTTATACATAATATTAAAAAAATTATATATTGTGTTAATATATTAAGTCAATCTATAAATTATTGAATCTCAATCGAGTCACATTATGATCTAAATAAATGATTTTATAAATTTTTTAAATTAAATTTGGACCACATTAGATCCTTTCTAATTCATATCATAAACACTTCTAGTCAACAATCTACATATATAGAAATAAACTAAGTTAACAATTTGTCAGTCTAAACTACATTAATATATACATGAAAAATGTTATTTATATTATAAATTAGTATATCATTTCATACAACAAAAACATTGAGATATGATACCGGTATGATAAAAAGAAATATTATATAAATTATAAAAAGAAAATATTTTTCCTTAGTTCGCATCAGCTTTCTTCAAAATGCCTACTTTTTGTCTTCCCAAACTTTAAAATTGAGGTGCAACGGAAGAACCTTTATCTAAATAAATAAATAAAATTAAAATTAAAAAAAAGCATCTGAATTGACATTCTACTATATTCTTTTATATTTTAACTCAGAAAATGTAGTTTTATTTGGATTTCAAGAATAGAAGAAATTTTCCATTTCCTAAACAAGTTTATAAGATTGGTACCATTCAACTTAAATCATTGTAATAGAACCATAACCAACACTGAAATCTACACATATTACTATTGTGTCTCATTCTACCAATCACTCAAATCACTAATCTAAAGCTGCTTGCTAATGCTATTTATTCTCAAACTTTTAAAATTGATTACATTTTGTAAATGCCCACATCTTGGCTTGTTAGGAGCTATAGCTTCAACCTAGTGATTTCTTTTGCTTATATTGTACTTATCATTCTGAATTTTTTGAGTTGCTGGCAGAACCCTCCTTCACTATGGCCTTGTTATGTTTTCCACCGCTACCATTACTGGGGCATGACCTTCTTGATCCTCCACAAGTTCCCATTCTAAACAACAATCAATTCATGTCAACTCATAATTCAAGTTTCATTTTAGAGATATGCTATCCTTAGAAAAGAAAAAAATAAACATACAACCTATATAATACATTTTTGTCTTTATCTTTTTCCATCACATCATATATTTTATGACATTTTTTCTTTCTTTCTTTACTTCTTAACTTTGTTGTTGTAATAAAATTTGCGGAAATTTTTGTATTAATATAATTTCCCTTCAGTTAATGGGTAAAAGCTCCATACATATGCAGAACATTTAGCAAATGATAATTACGCAAGTAAAGATTATTCAACTTGAACATATACACCTTCCTACTTCCAAAACAACTTTAATTTACTGCTTGTTAGTATGTTTTTTGAAAATAGAGTTACCAAAAATTGAAAAAAATTTAGACTTGTTTGCTTTCGCTTTGGTTAGAAGTGAAAATTTCTTATTTTAAGAAAAGCACCATTGTGATATTTTGAAAATCAGGAAAATAACCTCAAACCCAAGTTTTGTTTCATACACAAAGAAGAACTTTCACTTTGACAAAATTGAGCCCTCAATGTGAATTTTTGCTGTGTAAACTCAGTTGACACGCTTAAACAAAAGAACCTTAATATATTTATCTATCATATTATAATGATAAGTTTAATCTAAAGTTAAAAAATAGTTCTGAAACATTAATGGTTTAAACCAACGAAACAAACAATTGAGCGAATTAAGGAGATAGCAAAAGTAAAAGAAGAAACTAGTTACCTGGTAGAGGATGTAGCTATGCGGGGTATCATCGGATTCAGTGCTTGAGCAAGGACTTTAGGTGTAAAATTTCCCAATAAACGACGAAACATGATGGTCAATGAGCAAGTGCAAGTGATGATTTGTGCTTCTTGCAAAATTGCTCAGATACTAAAGCTTTGAATTGGTGCAAAGTGAGGAAGAATAACACGATATTTATAGAGTAAGACGGAGGTTTGATATTGACTCAATAATGCAAGTTATTTGGAATCATTCCTACTATTCAAGACAGGGAGAAAAGGTCCATCGAGTAATAAATTACGCCTTGTTTTTGTTTTGTTCAAATGGGTCCATTTTTTATTCATATTTTTGTTTATTTTCTTATATAAAATTTACGTTTACCAACCATCGATATATATACATATAGTATCCCCATTCATACTTGATTGCGTTGTCTAGATAGGGACTTGTACGAGTGGGTTGACCTCAAGATTCTAAAATAAGAATAATTATATATTTGTACAATATTGTTTTTCAATATCATCAAATACATAACAAATGAGAAGAAACATTTTAATTTCCTTTCAAAATGACAATCTACGGCGAGGATTAGCTGCCACTTCAAGTTGGAGTAGTCAATAAGTAAACACCAGTGGAAAAAAATCTTTTATTATAGTTGTAAATGATTTTTTATGTCAGTTCTTAAATTGGTATAGAAAAAAGGATATAAATTTATTAAAAAAATTATATTTTTTAATGAGTACTTTCTGATATTTATATAAATTAATATTAAATATATTAAATTGAAATAAAATATATTAAATTTTTATGATTATACTATTTAAATTATTATTAAAATATTTTTTGACAAATAAAGTTTATAAAAAAATCTATTAAAGGTTAAACCATTATTAGATAACTTTTTTTTATGATGAATCTGTGATTTTTTTATAACAGTTAATATATTAATATAAAAAAATATTTATATCAATTATGTTAAATAATCAATGTACAAAATTTATTTTTATAAATAATTTTATTGACAATTTTAATAATTATAGTCTCTTTTCATATATATATATATATATATTATATTATATTATATATATATATATAAAGATTTATTTCATTGCACCAATTAAAAATATCTTTTATTGAACAATAAATTTTAAAAAAAATTTACCATTTAAAATGTTAATTAATAGTATAACTTCAATGTGAGTTTTAACTAAAATTTTATATGTAAACAAGAAAATTGAGAATAATTTCAATTTTTATCTTTCTTATTTTTTTTTTTAGTCTTTTATGTCTTGTCTTGTATTTTGTTAATTAAATAAGGAAGAATAAATTGTTTTTACCATTCCATTTTCTTATAATCAGAATTAATATAATGAAATAAACAACTTAAAAGCAAATATAAATGAAATTGCAACTTTGTCACTTTAGATGTTATACTAGTCTTAGTTTTATGCAAAAACTAGCTGAATAAAGAAAGTATGACTTCTCTCTGCAATGTGATTTCACTCCATTTTTTCTTAGAATAGCAAGGTTACTCGCCTATCACCATTTAACAACAACACACATCTACAAGATTGTTGAATTAATCTGACATAATATAGTTGATAATCAATCATAACAAGCTATAGTCGATTCTTTGAAGTGTGAATTGAATCAATCATGTCAATTTTGTTTTTAAGTTTCTTTTTTATTAAATAATTAATTAATCAATAATAATTTTTTATATATATAAATAGTATTATTCATTTATTTATATTTTTTATTTAACAGTTAATAAATTAAAAAATAAATAAATTCAATTACATATATTCATATATAAATGAATATATAATAAGAAAATTTTCCTTAATCAATTGCATCTAAGGGACAAGCATGAAACTGTACCATGATAAAAATCTGTCTTTGATAATAATAGACTTAAGAAACGACAGCACTGTTTTTCTTTTTCAATCCCTTCTTTTTCTATGCCCCTACCTCGCACACTTAGACAATTATTAATTAATTAGTTTACCTTTATTTTTTCCTTTTTAATTAAATCGTAGGAGTAATAATTTAATAAAACTTTTAATATTTTAAAACAAGTTGGCAAAACATTGCAAGAAATTTAAATCCACAATGACGATGCAACATCTCACCATTGCTGACAAATGAAAAATGTTATTTGAATTATAATTTGGTATTATAACTTGTAAAATAATAAATAAATAAAATATAAAATATGATAGATGATATTGTATGAAAAATAAAAAATAAAAAATAATTTATATGAATTTTTTATACAAACAAATGATGAAAAGAAAACATGACTTCTAAAGTTTTTTTGGGTTTAAAATTCTGAAACATAAGAACGAGAGAGAAAATGTCTTGTCTTGTTTAGAGAGACAAGTAAATAGTAGCAAAAATTTGTGTGGTGCATGTAAAGTAAGCAATAAGTGTGCCTGCCATTAAATCTTGAAGTTAATCATACAAGTATGTTGTGTGATTTATATCCTCTTTTCATGTATGGTTAGAAATCAACCTTATCTGTCAAACTGCTTTTGTGGGTTTTGAAAAATGAAAATTATTGATATAAGAAAGAAGCATACAAAAAAACCTTGGAAAAATGGTGACAACTCTAGAATCCCAGATTTTGGATCCTCCTCTTCTCTATGTCACAACTCACGAACATGTCATACCACACCATTCAGTTGGTCAGATTTAAAAAGTCAACAATTATTAAAAACAGAAGGGTGGGAAAATGCAATCGCATTTACTCACTTATAACTAGAAATATTACAATTACAAAACACATAAAATAAACCATACACAGGCAATTACAAAACAAGACCTAGGTCTTTTACTCAACAAAAAATATCGTATGATCACTGTGAATATACCATTTTATCCGGCCAAAATAATTTATTTTATTTTATTTTATTCAAATATTTAAAAAAAATAAATCAAAATCATGATCATACGCAGAAAAGTTCCATTGAGTAATAAATTACGCTTTGTTTTTGTTTTGTTCAAATGGGTTCATTTTGATTCATATCTTTGTTTATTTTCTTATATTAAAATTTACGTTTACCAAACATCGATATATATATATATATATATATATATATATATATATATATAAATATAATATCCTCATTCATACTTGATTGCGTTGTCTAGATAGGGACTTATACGACTCTGTTGACTTAATAACTGCTCTATAATCAAAGTCGAACCACTTCATAAGTTTATGTGACTTTCAAGATTCTAAAATAATGATAACAATATTTTTATTAGTATATTTTATTTTAAATAATATTATATATTATTTTTAGTTTTTTTTATTCAATATCATCTAATACATAATAAATGAGAAGAAATAATTTTCCTTCCAAAATGAGAATCTACGTAAAGTATTAGCTGCCAGTTCAAGTTGAAATAGTCAATTAGTGAATGAGGTCAGTGAGGAAGAAAGCAATGTGTGAACGAGCTTGTTGCTTCCCCACTTAACATTGCTATGTGTAATAAATAAATATTTCTGTGGTTCATAATTTCACAGCTTTTTGTACTATGAAAGAAGACTTGGACCGTAGTTGATTTCGATCGTCAAGTCTAGTTCATTTTTATATATTTTCATTTTTATATATTTCCACTCTTCTTTCTTTTTCTTCTATAGTTTTGTGGCTACGTTCTAAATTCTGATGCTTTATTGACCAATGATTCTTTATTTTAGTTAATATAAAATATATCTACATGGATAATTCTACTTCCACAACATCATTTTACAAAAATTTTATAATTAAGAGAGGGATAAAAAAAATATACATTGCAGTATAGATAAAAAAAAAAAGAAGAGTTGTAAGGACATATTATGAACAGTTTACGTAAAAATAACATACCCTGCCTATATACGGCAGTAAATAAATCCATCCTATATATCAATTTTCAACGTTCATTATCGATTGTAAAGAACTTGAAGAATTAATTATCCCAAATTAACGTATTTGCCTTTTTTTCCCCTTATATATATGACTATTTTAAAAAATTGATTAATTCCAACATATAAATAAATAATGCAATAAAAATATTTTATCATTATATAATCACATTTGTTTACAATATATAGATATAATCAAGTTTTGTAAAATACAAATAAAACAAATTAAGAAAAATAACTCATGAATCATAATATTTTAGTTATATGTAATCATTTGAAGAATGTTAATATTCTGTCTTCATTTGGGCTATGGATGTGAAGGCTCCTTATTATTTCAACTACAATGATTACCAATTGTTTTCATACTTTTTTATATCATCATTCGCAGACCAATAACAAAATATTCTCAACTTGAAAAAAATATTTGTTCTTTTTATATTTATAGGATCCTTCTTTACATTTTTTTTTTTAAATTATCATCATTAAATTTAAATTATATAAATATAAATGATTGTAAATATATAAATATATCACTTTTTTTATAATTGGTTGCATTTGAATTATCCAACACTATTTATTTTGGATCACTTTCTCTCCCTCCATCGAATTTTTTTATAAAAATTTTTTTATTACATTTCTTTTCAAAAATTTTAAATGTTCACCCAAAATTAATTATCATTTACTAATACTTTAATGTTAAATAAGTCTTCATTAATATAATCTTTCTGATAAAAAATCGTTAATATATATATATATATATATTATAATTCTATATTAATAAGATATGTTATATTGATAAATAATTTTGTTAATATAAAATATTAGTATATATATTACTAATAAATTAAATACGTGTTAGTATTTATTTTAAAAAAATTTATAATAAAAATTATTTTAATATTTTAAAAAAAATAATTTATTAATTATTTGTTAATTCCATGTGATCTCTAGGATGAATGTAACACGATAAATGAAACGAGAGATAAAAGCTAAAAAAAAAATTCACGTCAATAATTAAATAAGTCAAGAGATTGTTATAAATGATACACACACGTCAAATGATCCAAGAACTTAGGAAGTGTGCAAAAATTCAAGAAAACGAATAACTAAATCAAATTTACAAGATTTCATAAGATGAGCAGCAATACAAATAACTAAGGGTGGAAGGAAAAATAAGAGCAGAATTTGATACTGATTTTTTCTCCCTTTGATATTGTTCTCATATGAGAGTTATCTACTTGGATGTTTTTCCATTTTTGTACTAACTCTCTCATGTGATAGGCAACCTTCTTTAGTTTCTTACATATTTGGTACTTTCATTCCCTCATGACTAACAACACTAGATGGAAAGAGTTACAACATGATATGAAACACATCATCGATTTGATGGAAAAATACGAAATTGATGCGGTAAAACGTGATTCTATATACTGCAACCGTTTTTTTCAATTGGAGGCAACGATTGACAAATTATCTCAACCAAAGCCATTGGGTGGATCGAGCTCAAACTCCATGTCCTCTACGCTACCGACATTTTAAGTAAGGAACATCAAGCTTAACTTTCCTAGATTTGGTGGCACCGACATCTTACGTTGGATTTTCAAGGTGGAGCAATTTTTTGAATATTACGAAAGCTCTAGATTACCAACGGTTAACTATTGCAGTAATTCATATGAAAAATGATGTTCTTCGTTGGTTGCTAATGATGTAAAATAATCATCCATGTTAGTCTTAGCAAGGCTTTGTTCGAGCCTTAGAACTTGAGTTTGGCCTTTCCCCCATATGAATTTTCTTGTTCGACCTTATTCAAACTCACCCAAATTAGTTATCACTGAATTTTATGTCATTTTCACTGCACTAGTTAATTAGATTCAAGGTCTGAGCGCTGATACGTTCTTAAATTGTTTCTTAAATGGTCTCAAACTTCATATTCGTAGGCATGTGGTAACCTAAAGCCCAATTTCTATTCAAAAGGTTATCTCTCTTGCTCGTTTATTTGAGGAAAAATACACACATAAGTCTTGCCTCTATTATCCCCTTAATTTAACCAACTCCCAAAATCATCCCTTGTCTACCACTACTCCACTTGGTCATCCTTCTCTTCCTCCATTATTACCAACTCCTACACATGAACCCATCCTCCTAGCCGATAAACCTACCCATATTAAGCGAATGTCCCTAGCAGATATGCAAATTTGTAGAGAAAATAACCTTCGATATACTTGTGACAAGAAATTTACCCCAACTCACAAATGTCTTAACAAGCACATGCTCCTTCTCCAAAGTGAAGACTCTGAGATCCTTCAGTAGGAACCTAAATCTCTTGATTTCCCTCCTCTACTTGACAATGCCCTTAACTATCATATATCTTACAATGCTCTCAAAAGGCCCATGAGATATGTACAATTAAATTTCAAAGGCACGTTAGTGGGGTATCCTTGCAAATTTTAGTGGATAATGATAGTAGTGATAGTTTCATTCAGCCACAACTCACTCACTTTCTTAAATTACCTATCAAGCCAATCCCTCAATTTGGAGTTTTGATGGGGAATGGTAATACATTGATAGCAGAAGATTGTGTTCACAACATATAGGTCAAAGTGCAAAATCATGTGTTACAATTATCTGCTTGTTTGCTTTCTATTGTTGAGGTTAACTTGGTCTTGAAGGCATCTTTGTTGGCTACCTTGGGGCCCCATGTTGCTGATTATCATGTCTTAACGCTCAAATTCTATTTGAATGGCCAATTTATCAATTTACTTGGCTAACATGCCACTTTCAATGGAGGCCCAATTTTATCAATTAAACATACTCTTCAACACTCATTCTATTGACGAGTTGTTTTCTTTACAATTGCAGTTTTCTGATTCTGCACACTACCTTTTCCAAGATCTTCCTGGTGAGTTGTCACTTGAATTAACATTCTTGTTAACAAAGTATAGAGTAGTGTTTGACCAGCCCACCGGTCTGCCTCCGAATAGGGAACTCAATCATGTTATATTACCTTGGTCCATCGTTTCCAACCAATGAAAGTACAACCTTATAGATATCTGCATAGCTAGAAGACTCAAATTGAACAAACGGTGCAACAGATGCTTAATGCAAGGATCATTCAGCCCAGTATCAGTCCTTTTTCTACACCAATTCTTCTCATTAAGAAAAAGGATAACACATGGCCATTTTGCATAGATTATCGAGCCCTTAATGTCATAACCGTCAAACATACCTTTCCCATGCCGAAGGTGGATGAGTTGCTTGATGAACTCTATGGTGCTCAATACTTTTCCAAATTGGACCTTTGCTCTGGTTATCATCCAATTTTGGTGAAACTTAAAGACCTATTCTAATCAGCCTTTTTATTTTTATATTAACTCTTTAGTGTGATAACCTACTTTCTTTAATTCCTTACAGTGACACCTCTCATTGCATGATAATTGCATGATAGTTGTTGTTGAGATAATACAATAAAATTAAATTTTATAAAAATTACAAATAATATAAAATATATATATTATAATATTTATTATCAATAATTATATATCAAATAAGGTAATCATTCTATTATCATCATAACAGAATAATGTATATGAAAATTCAAATTCTTAATTATTTTATTTTTAATTATATATTACCAATTAATCTTTTCATATTTTTATTTACGTCTTTATCAATATTTCTCAACTTAAAGATTCTTGTTTATGCTTTTAAGTTACCTTATACTATTTATTTGTGGATAAGTCCTCTTCCTCCATCGTGGTTTTTTTTTTATTCATAAAATATTCTTTCTTTCTTTTCCTTATTTTTTTTATAGTTAGAATCGTATGCGCTGGTATTCAAAGAAGTAACAAAGATGGTTAATTCATTCCAATAATATCAAATGCAAATTAAATATATATATATATATATATATATTATTATTATTATTAACTATATGATGTAGGTTTGTCTAAATTATTTTATAAATTAATATTCTAAGTTAAGATAGATTAGTAGGATTAAAATATGATATTAAAAATTATTTTTAATTTTAAAAAAAAATCTTATTAATATATTTAGGATAAAAGACAAACCTATATGATATAAGAATAAAATTTGGAAAATCAATCATTTGCAAATTTAGAACAATTAGGTGATAAAATATTTTATTTTTATTTATATTTATAAAAGTATCACTTTATTTTTATTTTATTTACTATCTTTAAAGTTTTGTAAAAAACAATAAAAATAAAAATAAATAAATAATAATTTTTTTTCTTATTTTTATAGTTTCCCATACAAAATATTAAAAAATAAAATAAAAATGATGTAATATTTTATAAATAAAAATAAAAAAATATTTTCACAAAATGAACAGAAGAAAATTGTCATATGCATGACAAGAACTTACATGGTCATCGTGATTGGTTTTTGTGGGGAAGAATTGTCATTGGACGTTTGCAGCATTGGCATATGAATGAGACTATCTGCAGTTAGAACCATGAAAAATAGACCAAATTAAAGTTATCTTAACTCTTGCAGCGATTCTCAAAAATGATGTATATAGAAGCTTGCCCAATGTCCAGAAAATTAAGTGTTAATTTTAAGTTGCGGCAATGTGTGGATTGAAGGTGTGGTTGTGATGTATTTGAATTGAAGGTGGGATTTATAGGATTGAAAGTATATAGAATGGAATTACAACATGTAAAGTGTTTGAAGAGCTCAAAGTCGTGAACGAGTATCTTTTTTTCCATGGATCAATGGTCAACATAAGTGCAATTTGTTGTTTGACTGAGAATGAGTAATAAGTTTAGACAGGATTCTTTTGTTCTTTTCTGTTTTATTTTGCTATTTTTGAAATGTTTTTGTGATCTCCTTTTATTCAATTGTCAATTACTTCTTTTATAGTTAATAAAATAATAACTCTATGGTCCTCTACTTCATTCAATAGTCAATTACTTATAAACGTTTTTAAATTGAAACTCTTACTCTTTTGTGAACCTAAATTGTTTATACTAATAACAAAATAATTTCTTTTGAAAAGATTTATCTTTCTTCCTGAACTGCAAAATTTTTGAAATTCCTTTAAACAAATTACAAAATTTTTCTGTACTATAATTTTAGTTATATTCAAATTAAATTATAATTTTTCTTATAATTGTGAATATTATAAATATTAATTTTTTATATTTAAATTTATCAAAATTTTAAAATATATATTTTTAAATACATTTGTTAGTTTTGACTTAATTAATTAATTTTGTTTCACAAACGACAAATGTCTCTTGCCACTGGTTGTTTCTAAACCTTTTTTTATCCTTTTTTTAAAACTTAGTTAAATATCAAATTAATATATAAGATTTGGTTTAAATTTAAAAAAGTGACATTTTAATTTATATGTTAAATAGATAATTACTTAAAATACTCATACTTTGTGTTTGGATGAAAAATTTTAGAATTTTAGTAATTTTAAATAAAATAAATAATTATTAAAAGAAGATATGAAAGGATTTATAAATAATAATTTAAGAAAAAATAATATAACATAGAATTTTAGAATTTTTTTGAATAGGTATTATTTTAATTTTTTATTTAATATAAAAATTATTTAAATAAAAATCTATAGTATTTTTTAAAAAAATATTATCTAAATACATAAAATTTAGTAATTTTAAATTTATTTATCCAAATACAAAGATAAATATTTATACGGATATATATTTTTAAAAAAGTGTTCAAAAATTTATTTAGAAGTGGTAAGCTAGTCTAAATTACATTAAATCAAATTGATATATATATATATATATATAATATAATATAAAATTTAATATTTTTCACACATTATTTCACATTTTTAAAATCAATAACATTTTTCTTCTTTTTACTTTGCTGCACTAGATTGGAAAGTTTAATAGGAAAACACAATGTTAGATGTCTGATTATATAATTGACTAATTTCAATTCTAATAGGCAATAGCGCTATGGTCAACCATAGAAGGCGTGCTGAACATAGTTGAATTGAATTCGAAAAATTCATGCAAATTATACGTTTGAAAATTTATACAGGAATCAGTTATTGGTTAACACCAATTCAAGAATTTTTTTTTTAAGTTTTTGCATCAATTGAATTAGATATATACTCAATTCAAATTATTCAACGAAAAATTATATTGAGAATAGTTTTAACTAATTAGAAATGTATACATGTAAATTGTAAAAAACTTGTCCAAATAATTTATATAAATGTTAGATGTGAAGGTTGTTCAAATTGTAATAGACTACGAATTTTAATAAAGTTATTGGTTTATATTTGAATTCTTAAAAAAAATATTATTACATAATAATATTATTTAAATAAGTATATAATTTAATATTTAAAATTTATATTTATATATTTTTAATTTTTAAAGATATCAATATATAAAGTTTAATATTAACTTAATTACATTTTAATTTTTTTTTATAAAAATATAAACAACACAAAAAATAAAATTAATACATTTTGAAACCAAAATATAGAAATTATTTTTTTTTTAAAATAAAATAATCTTTTAAAAGATCAAAATACTAATAAATAAACAATTTAAAAATCAAAGTGTTTATATTTTAAATTTCTCAAATATAGAAACCTCAACGATAACATTAAAACTAATATTTTTTTATAAAATACTAAATTAAAATTAAATATAAAATATAAAGTTAAATATTTGATTAAATCTTTCAAAATTTATAAAAAAAAAATAAGAATTTGAAAGTTGACCTGGTTAATAATAAAAGCCACATGCATCATCATTACATGATTACAATAATAATATATGTATAAATAATAAACTCTAAATAATACGATAAAAGTTTATATATATATATATATATATATATATATTAAACAATCGATTAACGCTAATATAAAAATAATAATAAAACAAAAACCTTTTTATTATCATTACATGATTACAATTATTGAGAGCTTGATGAAATCAAATTTCTAGTAAAGTAAAAATAAAAGAAATGAAGAAAAATATCTGGTAAGTCATAGCATTTTGCTATTTAAATAATCACATTAAAAATGATTACGATTGTGTCATCATCTGGGCAGAGGATGTGAAGACTCAATTATATTCTAATTCTTATTTCAACTAAAACTATCGCCAAATATTTCCATGCTTTTCTTCACATTTTCATTGACATACGGCAAAGAGAGAGCAACAATAACATTGTTCTCAACTTGAACATTCTTGGTTGTGTATTTGAGTAACCTTACGCTATTGGTTTGTGGAGGACCATCTCTCCCTCCATCATGTTTTGATCCTTTTCTTCGTACAACACTACTCCTTCTCCTTTCGCCTCCTTTTGTTCCGTTATTCTCGCAACCGCATGCTCTGTGAGATATATTCAAAGAAGTAATGTGGTTAATTCATATCAATGTTGTAAAATGCGAGTTAATTAATAATAATTAACCAATGTATATTAACTATATGACTCAAGAATAGCATTTGGGCATCATAAGCATATGTCAAATAAATTACCGATTATTTTTGGAAATTAAAGTGAATCAAGTTGGCATAATCTTAAGTTATCAATGTTTAAATTTAGGAGAATTCCCATATATAACACTTACATTGTCATTGGCATGGGTTCTTGTGTACTAGACTTGGATGTTTGCTGCAATGGCATGTGCATGAAACTACCAGCATCAAGAGCCATGAGTGCAATACAGCAAATTAAAGTCTTTCGCTTTAAAAAATAATTAGGAGTTGAAGAAGCTTGCTCACAGCACAAAATGTTAGTGTAGTAGTACGTTGAATGAAGGTGGAATTGGATTTATAGACAAAAATGTGAGTGCATAGTGGTAGTTGGAAGAAAGTTATAAGATGTAACCTTTTGAACTTTGAAGATGTCAAAATATTGAACGCGTTTCTATATTTCTAGGGATGCTTGGTCCAATTAAGTGGTGCTTCTTGTTTCTTGTTTGACTGATTCACCATGGTTCTTATATGTTGGGTATATCTTTTATAAATTTAATCAAAATATATTGACAGTAGATTTTTTTGCATTAATTATTTTTTAATTATAAATTATAATATGGTTAAAATTATTAAGTTTTATAATAATTATTTGTTAATCAATTTTAATTTAATTTTAATTTTTTTAACATACTGCATTAATAAAAATGATTTATCTTAATTTAATGAATTATTTATTAATTTTAAAAATCTTATTTCTTTAATTTATTTTTATTTAAAGTAATAAAATAATAATTATTAATATTTAAAATATATAAGTACCATTGTTATCAATAAATTTTATTTAAATTACAAATACTTGTTATATAAACTATGCTTTCTGGTGTTTTTTATAAAATAAATAAATAAATAATTTATTAATAATAAAAAAAAGGAGTTGAAATAAGTAATATGTTACAAAAATGACATATATTATAATTTATAATATAAAATTTTGAAACTGATAACAAGAAAAATTATGAGTGTCTTGTTAACGAAATTAATAAAAATTTGTAACTAAGACAATTAAAAATAAAATAAATTTTATATTTAAATACAAATATTTATTAATATTCTTTATAAAATGAACCAAAATGAGTATTATGTACCACTACTAAAAAAAATATTCACTAGCTACACTCAACCATTAAGGCTGGATTGAACATATGTCATTTTTTATTTTTCATTTAAGATTGTTTCTTAATTTTTAAAAATTAATTAATTATTTTTGTATTAAAATTTTTATATAAATTTTTATTATATTTTTAATCCTTTTTAAATTACTTTTTTATCAATTAATATCTATATAAAAAATAAAATATAATAAAAAATAATAATATTATATTAAAATTTTAAAATTATCAATATCAATAAAAAAATTAGTTTTCTTTGATTGGATCCAGACTTAGATATTATTTAGTGCTCCTTTGAGCTTAACACCTTGAAAATTATATTCTTTGATATCCTTAATTAATTGTGATAATTTCAAATACCCTTAAATTATAACTAAAGCAAAATAAGTTCTTCGAAAAGTACAAAAAAAAAGAAGAAAAAGTTTAAAAATAAAATAATGAAAAAAATAAAAATAAAAAATTGTCAAATAATAAAAATCAAGGAAATTTGCTTAAAGTTTAAGGGTAAAAGTTATTGAAAATATAATGAAAAGAAAACATTTGTGTTTCCTTCGTTCTTATATCATACCTAATTATACAATTCTCTTAGCCACGTTACAACCTTGATGAATTCCTTTTGATTCTTGTGTGCAATTTGACTCTCAATGGAGATTTGAGATCCTTCCTTCTTATATCATACCTAATTATACAATTCTCTTAGCCACGTTACAACCTTGATGAAGCCCTTTTGATTCTTGTGCAATTTGACTCTCAATGAAGATTTGAGTAGTGTACAATTGCGAGGAGTATAGTGCTAATGATCTATACCTGTATACATTTGAGAGATGGTGAGAAGAGTGAACACATCTATATGTGATACTTGATTTCAAGTAACTAAGGTCCTAATTGGATTATTATTAATTGCTCTCATGTGAGGTTTCTAGATTCTATACTAAGGTTTCTACATGTGATACTTGATTTCAAGTAACTAAGGTGAGAAGAGTGAACACATCTACATGCTTAATATGTGAGGTTTCTAGATTCTATACTTGCTACATTCTCATTCCTTGGGATATTGTTTGAGGACAAACAATGTTTAAGTTTGAGGATGTGATAAACCGTCATTCTGTTGATTTATCTACGAAAAATTAGTTATAATTTAATATAATTTATAATTATTTAATTGTAATTCTACCTAATTTTCCTTATTTTTGCAGGAATGGTCATGAAAGTAAGAAATATGAAAATAGGCAAATTTAGGATCAGGAAAAGAGGGTAAAAGGGCATAAAAGGATGGGGCATCTACTGCAACAATGTCACGACGTTCTGTCACAATGCCACGTCAGCCCTGCAACATTACAAGATGGCATAGAATAGTCACGACGATTAAGGTAGCGACTAGGTTAAGCACGGTCCACTACATTGAAACCCTAATGCACCCACGCTTATAAAAAAAGGCTTTACCACACTATTCAAGACACCACTTTTAGTATCTATCGATATCCCTCCGTAGTATTTGGAGACATAAGCATTTCCACAGTACGAGTTGCAACGTCTTATTGTTAGCTTTGCTAACATTACGGTTTTGTCATTCTCTTTGCTAACATATGCAATGTTTCTATTCAGTTGTATTTTCCTTATTTTGCATAATTAATTAATGAGAATTAATTTTTAAGTTAATTGGGGGATAGGCGATCGTATCATTGCCTAATTAACGGAACTATAAGGTAAAATGAATCTAAGGATTTTGGAGGATCAATCGGAATCCTTGATTTTCTAATCAGTTACAAGGAAAACCAAAGTCCCACGTCTATCCGTAATTAAACTCGTGGTTGTGTCCTTTTGTATTTAAATCGCTTATTTTTTTTTTATTCTTTTTCTTCGTTCACTTTAAATATTTCTAAACAAATCTTTTTTGGTAAGTTCAAAAATTAGTATTTAATATTTTTTAAGATTATTAAAATAGTCTCTGTGAAAATTATATTAAGGGTTTTAAATACCAACTTTGTATGCACGTTAAACGCACAACAACCTCTTTTTTATTTTATTAATTTTTTACTTTTGTATTATATATTAACAAATAAAATTAAAAAATAAGTTTGCAAGAATGATATTATATTTAAAAGAAAATGTATTTAATTAACTTTAAACAATTGAAAGAACAAAACATTATACACAATTCAAATTAAAGATAAAAATATAGTTAAATATCTTAATTTGGTTGTTAATTGATCTTTTTATATAATACGATAGAAACATATGATAAATGTAATAAAAATATAAAATAAAAAATTGTAAAGTATATGAGAGAAAATAAGTAAATATATTCAAAATCGAATCAAATTATTTTTAAATTATTAAACTAAAGTAAAAAAAATAAAAATAAATAAATAACTACATTTTCATGTATGATTTAAATTTTAATTTGAATAATCTATAATATATATTTATATTAAATTTGTATTTTTTATAAAAATCAATATTTCTACTTTTATCTACTTTAAACTTTCACGCATTTATCATTCCTTCTTTATTTTCTCTATTTACTAACAAACTTACTTTTTTTACATTTATACCTCTCTTAATATATATTTTTTATTTGTTCTCCCAACAATTTTTTTTTATCTTATCAAAGCATCTTTCTAATCTAAATTAAAAATTAGATTAAAAATTATATAAAAATATTCCAGGTCCAAATGAATTAGATAAAAGCGGAATTGACTTATAGATGCTTATATAAGAAACACCTCAATCAATATACTTGGGTCGGTTGTATCTGAAGTCCAAGTTAAACCTACCATCATAAAAAGACACACACCATCTTTATTATGAGATGCAGAAGATTCAACCATGATCCTACTACCATATACAATATATGACGGTAAATGTTCTGTAATTCTAACTGTAACTGTAATTTACTCATTGTAAACCTTTATGTATTATTATTTTGATAAAATTATTAAATTAAATATTAAAATATCATTATAAATAATTCATTTATTACTCTAGCTTTTAATAATATAATAGCTTTCACTATAATTAATTAATCTCTTAAAATTATATCAAATAAATAAATAAATAAAATAAAAAATATTTGATTTAAATCAAATTACATTATATTTTTATATCTACATAAAAAAAAAGTTTTTGTGGAAAATCAAAACCAAATTAAATTAATCTAAACTAAATTATGATCATTTCAGAACTAGGGTTGGGCAAGGACACACCTCTAAGACATAGCTCCTAGTTGTCTGCCATTTATCTCTTTTGAGTTTTGTTAACATGATAATATATTTAATGGAATAAATAATTGTCCTTCCTAGTGGCTAACGATACAACTTGAAGCCATTACGTAAGCTTCATGACGACATTAGTTATGCTTTTGAGAACATGTTATATTTTAAATCTCTTATATATATATATAATATAAATTTTTATATAAAAATTAAAAAATTAAAATTGATAATAGTATATTTTAATTTAATAAATTTATAAATTATAAATATACTTTTATACTCATAATTATATATTCATTACACATATATATAAATTTATAAGTTTACATACTTAAATAAAGTCTTAAATGTTATGTTTTATAAAATGATCCAAAATTTTTAATATATTTATCAAAAATTTCTAAAAATAAATAATGTTGAATAATTTAATTTTTTAATGATTAAATTTATGATAAAAATAAATTAAATATGTCATCCTTCTCTTCCTCCATTATTACCAACTCCTATACATGAACCTATCCTCCTAGCCGATAAACCTGCCCATATTAAGCGAATGTCCCTAGCAGATATGCAAATTTGTAGAGAAAATAACCTTCGATATACTTGTGACAAGAAATTTACCCCAACTCACAAATGTCTTAACAAGCACATGCTCCTTCTCCAAAGTGAAGACTCTGAGATCCTTCAGTAGGAACCTAAATCCCTTGATTTCCCTCCTCTACTTGACAATGCCCTTAAACTTGACTATCATATATCTTACAATGCTCTCAAAAGGCCCATGAGATATGTACCATTAAATTTCAAAGGCACGTTAGTGGGGTATCCTTGCAAATTTTAGTGGATAATGATAGCAGTGATAGTTTCATTCAGCCACAACTCACTCACTTTCTTAAATTACCTATCAAGCCAATCCCTCAATTTGGAGTTTTGGTGGGGAATGGTAATACATTGATAGCAGAAGATTGTGTTCACAACTGTTGGTGGTATTCTAGAGGAAAAATGTGAGGAAGAAAAGTAATTCTTTTTTGTATTTCTTTCTTGTATATATAAGTAATACAATACATCAATTTATAGATGAAATAGTTACTACAAAATAATTCAAGGAGACTAAAGGTTACACAATAATTCTAGGAGCCCAAAAGTTATACGTAACATCTCCACAAATATTATGAGCTACTAATTCATTTTATTACACAATTATAACTCCATAACTACTAATTTATTTTATTCCAAAACCATAACTACACATTATTATCAACATATTCCCCCTTAATGTGTTGTTCCTTGACTCCCAATGCTTCTCTGATTTGCTGGAATTTTCCTCTTGGCAGTGCTTTAGTAAAAATGTCAGCCAGTTGCTCTTGTGAACTACAAAACATCAGCTTCAGCTCACCTCCTTCAATTACTTCTCTTATGAAATGATGCTTTATATTGATGTGTCTTGTTCGACTATGAAAGACTGGATTTTTTGCCATAGCAATAGCAGATTTATTATCACAATAAAGCTGTGTACTCTCCTCTTGTTTTTCTCCAATGTCTTCCATAATTTTTCTAAGCCAAAGTATTTGTTGAGTAGTTAATCCAGCTGCTAGATACTCTGCTTCTGCTGAAGATTGTGCCACGGTTTCTTGTTTTTTTGAACACCAAGAAATTGAACCAGAACCAAGGGAAAACATATAACCTGAAGTACTCTTCATATCATCAACATTTCCTGCCCAATCACTATCACAAAAGCCTTTTAATTTTAACTCTATAATTTTTTCAAATCTGATTCCGTACTTCATCGTGCCCATAATATACCTTAGCACTCTTTTTGCTGCTCCAAGATGTAAATGACTTGGATTACTCATGAATCTTGAGAGTAAACTAGCAGCATACATTAAATCAGGCCTTGTAGCAGTTAGATAAAACAAGTTTCCAATCAAACTTCTATACACACTTGCATCTATCAATCTTCCACCATCTTCTTTTTTAAACTTTTCATTCACCACCAAAGGAGTATCAACAGGTTTACAACCAAGCATTCCAAACTTCTTCAGAATTTTTTCAGCATATTTTTTTTGACAAATAAACACACCAAACTCATCTTGATAAATTTCAATACCAAGAAAATAATGCAACAAACCAAGATCACTCATCTCATATTTTTCCATCATATCCCTTTTAAAATCTTCAATCATCCTTTTGTTGTTACTCGTATAAACCAAATCATCAACATAAAGAGCTGCAATAAGTATATCAACCTTACCTTGATGCTTGACATACAAAGTAGGCTCACTTTTGTTTTTCTGAAATCCCTTCTCCATGAAGTAACTATCAATCTCACTGTACCATGCTCTAGGGGCTTGTTTTAACCCATAGAGAGCTTTCTTCAATTTGTACACCTTCTCCTCTTGGCCTTTAATCACAAAGCCTTGAGGTTGCTGCACATAAACTTCTTCCTTCAATTCTCCATTCAAGAATGCCGATTTTACATCAAGTTGGTATAAACTCCAACCCTTTTGAGCGGCCAATGCTATAATGGCTCTAATGGTATCCAACCGAGCAACAGGTGCAAAAGTCTCATTGTAATCTATTCCAGGCTGTTTTGCGTACCCTTTCACCACCAATCTAGCCTTGGTTTTTTGGAGTGAACCATCTGGATTATGTTTCACTTTGTACACCCACTTCACGCCAATAGCTTCTTTACCATTTGTCTTTTCAACTAGTTGCCATGTTTTGTTCTTCTCAATTGCATCTACCTCTTCTTGCATAGCATTCCTCCAAACATCTTCTTTCATTGCTTCTTCAAAAAATTTTGGTTCTACAATGCAATAGTTGCATCTAGAATAGATATCAATTAAACTTTTCACTTTTATTGGAGTTGAGTTTGGAGATGATGGGGGAGAACTTGATGTTGAGGATGGAGAGTTTGGTGTTGAAGGGGTTGATTGATCATTTTCAGCTGCTACATTTTGTTGTAAGATTGGAACTGAGACTGTTTCATACTCAACTTTCTTTTCTTGCCAGCTCCAAGAAGCCTTCTCATCAAAGACAACATCACGGCTTATAATCACCTTCATGCTTTTCAAGTTGTAAAGTCTATAGCCCTTTGACATAGAACTATAGCCAATAAAGACGCACTTCTCACTTGTTTCTTCAAGCTTTGTCCTCTTCTCCTTTGGAATTTGAGCATAGCAAACACACCCAAAAATTTTAAGGTGGTTTACCGAAGGTTTCCTTCCACTCCAAGCTTCAAATGGTGTCTTGTTCCATACGGCTTTTGTTGGACATCTATTCAACAGGTACACTGCTGTGTTTACTGCTTCGGGCCAAAATTCTTTTGGTATCCCTTTCTCGAACATCATGGACTTGGCCATCTCCATCACGGTCTGGTTCTTCCTTTCTGACACTCCATTTTGTTGAGGTGTATAGTCAACGGTCAACTGTCTTTCCACTCTTTCATCTTCACAAAATTTTTCAAATTGATTGGAGGTGTACTCCTTTCCCCTGTCACTTCTCAAAATTTTTATGAACCTGCCACTTTGCTTCTCAACAAACGCTTTAAATTTTTTAAATATTACAAAGACTTCAGATTTTTGCCTCATAAAATACACCCATGTCATGCAAGTCAAATCATCTATAAATAAAATAAAATACCTATTTTTTGCATGAGATAAGGTACTCATAGGTCCACACACATCGGTATGTACCAACTTCAACATTTGTTTGGCTCTCCATGCTCCTTCCTTTGGGAATGGTTGACGATGATGCTTGCCAAGTACACATCCTTCACATACGCTAGATTTTTCTTCAATTGTTGGCAACCCGTACACCATATTCTTTTGAGAGAGTAACTTGAGGCTATTATAGTTCAAGTGCCCAAGTCTTTTGTGCCACAAACTAGAGTCAAGTGTTTCTCTAGTCATCATGCTGAAATTTTTGTCATATTTGAAAAGGAGAGGAAAACTTCTATTATTGCTCATTTTAACAGTCACAACAAGATTGCCTTTGGAGTCAAAAATTCTACATTCTCGATTCTCAAATTTAAGAGAATAATCATGCTCCAAAAATTGTCCAATGCTAAGCAAATTTTCATCAAGTGCCGGAACATAGAGAATGTCATGAATAGCTTTGTTACCTTGCTTTGTTATAACTCCAATGCTTCCTTTGCCTTCAACCTTAACATACTCTCCATTGCCCAATTTAACTTTTGAGCTAAATGAAGAATCTATGTCAAGAAAAGCATTTTTATTTCCTGTCATATGATTGCTACAACCGCTATCCAAGTACCATAAATTTTTCTCCTCTTCAAATGCCTTTTGACAAGCAAAGAAAAGGTTTCCTTCATTGTTTCTTCCGCTATTTTCGGCTTCAGTAAATGCAGCTTGTTGTTGGTTGCCAAAGCGACAATCATTTTGTAAATGGCCAAACCTCTTGCAAGTGTAGCATTGAGGTTTTCCTTTGTTCCAGCAATCTTTCTCTTCATGATTATTCTTCTTACAAATTTTGCACCATTTGTTTGATCCACCATCATTTTCTTGTCCTCCAAAATAGCTTCTTCCACCTCTTCCACGAGAGTTTCTTCCTCTTCCTCGACCTCTTCCATGTCTACCACCTCTAGAAGACTCACCTCTGTTTTGACCTGAAAAATTATTCTCAACATTTTTGGGGTCAATAGTGAGCTTAGATTGAAACGCATTTTCGACGGTTTTTTCAATACGTCGTAACAATCTTTGCTCATACGATTTCAATGAACCCATCAACCCTTGAACAGTCATGGTTGATAAATCCTTTGTTTCTTCAATAATAGCTACCATTGGATCAAACTTTTCAGATAAACTAATCAAAAGTTTATCAACAACTCTACGATCATCAATTGTCTCTCCATGTGACTTCATTTGATTCACCAACTCCGACAATCGATTATGATACTCATTCAAGCTTTCATTTTCTTTCATTTTTTCATTTTCAAAATCTTTTTTAAGAGATTGAAGTTTCACAAGTCTCACTTTAGAATCTCCTTCAAATTCTTGTTGTAGAATATCCCATGCCTCCTTGGACGTCTTTGCTCTCATGATCCTTGGGAATATGGTAAGAGAGACTCCTCTTTGAATCATCCCAAGAACTCCAGCATCTACAATTTTCTTTTTCCTCAACTCTTCATTTTCAACAATCGTAGAAACAATTGTAGTTGTTGGTTGTATATCTTCTGTTTTGATTAAATGTAAGACATTTAAGGAAGTGAACAGTGTCTCCATTTTCACAGCCCAAAAATCATAATTTTCTCCTTCAAATAAAGGAACTTGAACATTGCTGTAAATGGTGTTGTTTGATACTGTTGAAGTATTTGCGGAAGTCATGACTTTTCACTTTTTTTTGTACTAGCTGCAGGGATCTACAGCTCTGATACCACTTTGTTGGTGGTATTCTAGAGGAAAAATGTGAGGAAGAAAAGTAATTCTTTTTGTATTTCTTTCTTGTATATATAAGTAATACAATACATCAATTTATAGATGAAATAGTTACTACTGTCGCAACCGTAATTCCGACGAGACGACGAAACCGCAAAAATTTTAAAATTGAATTGTTTTGATCAATGTGGAGTCGCCACCAAATTTTTATTTAAGGAAAAAGATTTGGAAAAACCCTGGATGAGATTTAGGTTCGGGAGTCGATTACGAGTGGGGAAGGTGTTAGGCACCCCACTCGCCTGTTCCGAAGAATAGTACCCTTAAATCGAGTGTGTGATTATTTGAAAATAGTTTGATCCCTTTTATTAGAGTGAAAATAAATACTTGATGGAGGTTAGCCTGACAGGACTTGATCCTGCTCCTACGTATTCCCCGGTGCAATGGGAAACTCACGGCTTACGTAGTTCTAGTTTGTGAAGGCTTGACCTTCGAAGAGTGTTTTGAAAGAATGTTTGAAGATTTTGCTATTCGAAAAGAAGCTTTACTTTTTAGGAGGGGTCTTTGGCCCACTCATGCACAAGGTCCGAGGCGGCTAAGGCAGCACAGGGACCTATAGGAACTACTAAATGCTGAACAGCAGGTAAACCGCCAGTTCCCCATTTAGAGCCCATTGCGTGAGACCTAGAATCCCAAAGTATTAGAAAAAGATATTTTTAAAGTTTTGAAGAGATACGATTTGCAAATGATATTGATTCTTGAATAAGAGAAAACTTGAATTTGAGATAAGAATTTCATTTTTTGAGTTTTGGGTTACAAATAGAATTTTGGCGTAATTTTGCAATTATGGAAATTTAGGATGATTTGGTAATTATTAGAAATTTTTATGAATTTATTTGAAAATCTTATGAGTTTATTTAGGAATTTTTAGAATTTTTGCTAATTTTCTTAATTTCTTGAATTTTTATGAAATTTTTATTAATTTTAAATTTCTGGAATTTCTTATTAATTTCTGAATTTCTGGAATTTTTTATTAATTTTTGATTTTTTAGAATTTTTTTTATTAATTTCCATTTATTTTTGATTTTTTAGAATTTTTTTATTAATTTTCTGGATTTTTATTATTTTTTGGATTTTATGGAAATTTTTATTAATTTTCGATTTTTTGGAATTTTTATTATTTTTTATTGATTTTCTGGATTTTTATTATTTTTATTGATTTTCTGGAATTTTTATTATTTTTTATTGATTTTCTGGAATTTTTATTATTTTCTGGTAAAGGGGATTTATTTAGCATTAATGGAAATGTTTGGGAGTAATATAGTAAATTCTGGCCATGGGACATATTAGATATTTCTGAAAAAGGTTAGGGGTATTATGGTTATTTCTGGTCTTAGGGTATATTGGGTATTTCTAGAAAAGATTCGGGGTAATATGGTCATTATGTGAAATGTTTAGGACAGATGAGTATTTTAGATCAATCCATAATTATGTGAGCTTTGGGGACCCACCCTTTTTATTCTTTAGCCATCTTGAGCCATGTTCCTGTAAATCAAAAGTTGAAATCGTATACTACAGGGAATCCTCATCCCTCACTTTGACCACCACCCTGGCGGGCCCCACCTCTACGTAAGGCTCCCATTTGCATGCACTTTCTGTCTTACGTAAAGTTCAACATCCTTTCCCATCCTTGGTTGTTTTAAGACGACCAAACAGTTTGCCACCCCTGAGTCGTCTCTTTGAGGCAATTTTTTGCGCCTACACCGTATACTGGGTTAGTGCGTCTTTAGCGATTCTTCAGGCATGCTGGTGCAAGTATTCTGAATGGACAGCTTCCCTTTGATGTACGAGTGTGAGTCTATGGTTTGGCAAGAGAATCTACCTATGGAATAGAAGATACGATGGGCATCGAAAGGTGCTTAGCTCTAGATGTGGTTTCTATCCAGACATGATCATGTACATAGCAAGCCACTTCAGCCTCTCTTTTATCTGATTGGATCAGGGCACTATGATTGAATAAAGGTTCAGTTGAGGTATGTTCATGGAGCGACAACTATGGTGGGTGAGCAATCAAGGGTGACAGTGAAGATTGGTGGGATCAGAGTTCAAACTAACTGTTTGTACGACCATACGTTGTTGTTAAGATTATGGCATTCATCTGAAGCCAGAACATCGACAGCAGAGAAGAGTAGCAGAATGCCTAATTTGGCCGAATGGGGGGTTAATGGGAGCCTGAAGTTTAGAGATAAGGGTAGTGATTGTTGAGACAAATCACTCAAGACCAAACCCCTGATGGTATGAGCAGAACATGAGCGAGATGTTTGAATTTGGACGAACACGACTTATAGGTTAATACACCAGACGTCGACTTAAAGATTGGAGACCATATAAGGATTGAAGTAATAGCCAAAAGGTGGTCACTTCGTAGTGTATGGCATTTGACCCTTCAAGAGCGATGGCCTCCGGATTCTGGCCCAGCTTTCCATATCATGGACTGGTTTGACTAAAGGAATTCTTCTCTTACTCTGTCTTTTCTTTCGACGAGGACCAAAGATGTATGCAATCTAAGATCAGGCCTAGTGAAAAATCTATTGCAGCAAGAACTCATCAGGCACACCTTAAACAATTCTTACTTCTAGCAAACCGACATTGGAACATGATATAGCTGGCCTGTAGCAGAGTTATGGCTCCATATGTAAAGTTCTAGAAGGGTAGACTCGTAGACTTTATACGATATATTGGTTTTCCACACCAAATCTGATTTGGGGGAGAGTGACTTGAACTATCTCATGGCAATTTGATCAAGCTATGTCTAACGATTCCCATTTTATTATGATCGATTTCTGAAATGACGTTGTTGATTTATGCTTGTTCGAACCAAGATTTTGGCCAAGAAATGCGCTTGTATTGTAGAGAATAACAATTCATCGAATCTCATAATATTACCAGGGATTACTTGCAAGGATGATATGAAATTCTTGAAGCAAACAAGCTACAGTTCGAAGTTCGTACCTGGAATTTCTGAGGGTGTTTCGCAATTGGGATCGATGTGTCTCAAGCGAGGGGAAGAACTATAATTTTGTTAACGTCTTCCCACCGGAATTCCAAGATCCAAGCACTTTGAATTATCTTTCAGATAAGACCATCCACCCCACCAAAGGCAGAGAATTACCTCTTATTTATACTCTCTTTTCTGTTCTTCCTTCTATAATTTTCCTTTCTCTGAGAGCCCCATTTTTCTTCTTTCAAGAAGCTGTATTGTCCCCAAGAGCCGAGTCCTCCGCTCCCCTATTCATGGAAAATGAACCATGAAGCTTTCTTCCTTTCTTTCTTTTCTTGCCCAAACAGAAAACCTCTCGCTCGATGCCTCCCAAGTGCCATGAAGAAAGAAAAAACCCTCTTAAGTTTTTCTGTTTTTTTCCCGGTTAGTTCATTCTGTTTTTGCCAAAATCATTTTTTCTGTTTTTTTTCAAAACCGTTTTTTGTTATCATTATTTTATTATATTTAATGTTTTTTTTTTATTTCTGATTTTAGTTTTAATTTTTTCCAGATTTTGTATTTTTGTTTATTAAATTTTCTTTTATTGTTTTCTTTTAATTTTTGTTTTAATATTTTTTTTTTAGAATTTTATTAATTTTCATATTTTTTCTTTATTTATTTTTGACGTTTGTTTTGATTATTTTATCTTTGATTTTTAATTATTGGTTTCTTGATTAATTTTAATGGTTGGGGGCCTCGGACATAAATAGGTGTTTACAGTTTGCCCCTCTTTACTCATTTTCAATCAGATAATATGAGAATTAATTCTCTAAATTATCGGGACAGGAAATGAGTAAAGACGTGAACACTTTATGTCCGAGGTGGGCTTTTTCGAAAAAAACTGAGAAGCACTAGAAGCCTTGAGCTTAAAGTGAACCTCATAGATAGTGGTTTTTGATTGACCTTGCCAGCTTGATGTGCTAAGTCAATAAAGTTTTAAATATGGAGGGCTTGATTGCATAACCTGATTAGGCTATGAATACAAGAAAAGTGAGGTGAGAGAGGCCTGTTTGAGGCGGGAGGGCATGTGAGAACTAAAATGTAAGATATGTTCAAGGTGGCCTGACACTATAGGCCGAAGTGTAGAAAAGAAAACTTGAGCGTGCTGGAAAAAGGAAACCTGAACGTGCTGGCTACTTGAATGTGCAGAAAGGGAAACTTGATGGTGGCCTGACACTATAGGCCGTGATGCAGAAAATCTAAACTACAAGGCGACCTGACAGCATAGGCCTAAAAACAGTAAACCTAAACTAGAAGGCGGCCTGGCAACATAGGCCTAAAAAGCAGTAAATCTAAACTATGGCGGCCTGACAACATAGGCCTAAAAGCAGTAAATCTAAACTATGGCGGTCTGACAACATAGGCCTAAAAGCAGTAAATCTAAGCTACAACGGCCTGACAACATAGGCCTAAAAACAGTAAATCTAAGCTACATGGCGGCCTGACAACATAGGCCTAAAAGCAGTAAATCTAAGCTACAGCGGCCTGACAACATAGGCCTTAAAGCAGTAAATCTAAACTACTGGGTGGCCAGACAACATAGGCCTGAAAGCAATAAATCTAAACTACAGCGGCCTGACAACATAGGCCTGAAAGCAGTAAATCTAAACTACAGGGTGGCCTGACAACATAGGCCTGAAAGCAATAAATCTAAACTACATGGCGGCCTGACAACATAGGCCTGAAAGCAGAAAAGTAAACTTGAGGAGGCCTGACAACATAGGCCAAAGTGCGGAAAAATAAACTTGATGAGGCCTGACAACATAGGCCAAGGTGTGGAAAAGTAAGCTTGATGAGGCCTGACAACATAGGCCAAGGTGCAGAAAAGTAAACTTGAGGAGGCCTGACAACATAGGCCGAGGTGCAGAAAGTTAACTTGAAGAGGCCTGACAACATAGGCCAAGGTGCGGAAAAAAAAAAACTTGATGAGGCCTGACAACATAGGCCAAGGTGCAGAAAAGTAAACTTGAAGAGGCCTGACAACATAGGCCAAGGTGCGGAAAAATAAACTTGAAGAGGCCTGACAACATAGGCCAAGGTGCGGAAAAAAAAAACTTGATGAGGCCTGACAACATAGGCCAAGGTGCAGAAAAAAAAACTTGATGAGGCCTGACAACATAGGCCAAGGTGCAGAAAAGTAAACTTGATGAGGCCTGACAACATAGGCCAAGGTGCAGAAAAGTAAACTTGAGAAGGCCTGACAACATAGGCCGAGAATGAATGATGCATTCTACCTTGCCCTTGAAGGTTATTTCCTTGAAGAGACTTGGGCGACCATTTTTCCCTAGTTTGGAAATTTCTTGATAACTGAGAGACGTCTTGATTTGAAAGAATTTTGGGCCAACGTTTTGCCCCAGTTTGAAGGGTTTCAATAAGCTTGACTTGAATTTTTCTGGGCAACCTTGCCCTATTGAACTCAATTGGAGTTGAGGAATTGAGGCTTGCCTCAACTTGGATTTTCTCGGGCAGATGTTTGCCCCAGTTTGAACTTGAATCAGAATTCGGGGATGACCTCAAATTAAATTTTGGGGGCAAGCGTTTTCCCCTGTTTGAAAAAATTCGAGGATGACCTCAAATTAAATTTTTGGGGGAAAGTGTTTGCCCCTGTTTGGACTTGATTTTGATCTCAAGTTGTATTTTTGTGTGGGCAAGCATTTGCCCCAGTTTGAGTTGATTCAGAACTTGAGGATGACCTCAAATTGACACCCCCTTTTTTGTGTGGGCAGGCGTTTGCCCCAGTTTGGAAGTCTTTTAATTATGATCGATTTAGGCAATTTTACCCAGGTCTTAATTAGTTTTTGAAAAATGAGTTATGAAATGCTTGAATGAAAAAATGCTTATTGCGATGTTTGAATGAATGAAAGGGAATATGGTATTTGTGATGCTTGAATAAGTGCAGAATGATGCAGGGTTCTTATTTTAATGCTTGAAATAAATATTTGATGAAACAGATGCTATTGAATGCAACCATGAAATGGTGTAAATCTTTTTTGTTTCTCTTGATTTTTAATTTTTTTCTGACACATTCTTCCTCGACAACCCTCTAGTTGGTGTGACAAGAATCAAAAATCAAGACGAGCTAGATTGACTTAAGTTCGGTGTTTTGGTCAATCTTTTGGCTCCTGATCAGCTTTGGAACTTTCTTTTCCAAGATCTTTGAGATCCAACGGTGGTCATTATTATTGAGTAAGACACACTCCTTTTTGTGGCATCATGGTTGGTAGGAAGATGAATCCCTGGGAAACAATCCTATCGTGTTGCGACGGTCAAGGATTCATCCGACTTGTCATAACTTTTCAAAATTAATCCTTTTTATTTTTACATTTTTCACATCTCCTTTGGCATGTGCGCTATTGAGGTGTGCGAAGTGATTCTGGATGGTTAATGAAAAAATATAGAGAAGATTTGCAAAGGATGTTTGAGGTAGTGTACTTGAAAGGGAAAGATGACAAAAGATGTGGGTTCGATTGCCCAAATGGCACCTTTTGGTGAAAAATGCCAGTGCTGCTTTTCATAATCTTGATTGTCGAATTAATCGAACTCGAGAAAATGGCAAAATTTTTCCCCAGTTTTAGGAATATATGAGGTGCAGGATATCATGTTGTCCTGGAATTCCTGGTTTGACCTTAATTTTTGCCTGGGTTGTTCTTTTGAGTTTTCAACCCAGCAGGTCTTATGTATTGCCCTAAATTTTTCCTAGGTTGCCCTTACGGGTTTTCAACCTAGCGGGCTCTTGATTTAGGTACCCTAACTTTTGCCTAGGTCTCTTTTGTTGTCGACCTAGCGGACTCTTGTTTAATTGTGCCCTAACTTTTGTCTAGGCCCCCTTTGAGGGTTTGTTGACCTAGCGGGCCTTTTACTTGATTGTGCCCTAACTTTTTCCTAAGTCGTTAGGATTGTTGACCTAGCGGGTCTTCTGCTTGATTGTGCCCTAACTTTTGCCTAGGTCTCTTTTGAGGGTTATCGACCTAGCAGGCTTTTGTTTGATCGTACCCTAACTTTTGCCTAGGTCGTCTTTGAGAGTGTGCAACCTAGCGGGCTCTTTATATGATCCTGACTTTTGCCTGAATTTTTGTTGTAAACCGGCAAGACCTTTTTCTAATCATGACTTTGTCAATCATTATTTTGAACTTTAACCCTATTTTGCCTGGATTCTTTTAGCTTTTAATCCAACGGGTTTCTTTTCTTCTTGAATTTCATGTTTTGACCTTAATTTTGCCTGGATTATTATTTTTTTACTTTAATCCAGCAGGTCCTCTTCTTTTCTTTGAATTTTGAATTTTGACATCGACCTTGCCTGGGTCATCTTGGCTTCCAATTCAGCGGATCTTATTTTGCATCCCTAAATTTTGCCTGAATTTAGACTTGATTCCAGCGGGATGTTTTATTTGACAAGACATTTTGAATAGGGATCTAGAATCCCTGGTTGTTATTCTACTTCCTCATTGGGCTTTTTTCTTTGAGCTTGATTAATCCGACGTTCAAGATTATTTATTACAGCACTGGTATTATCACCAATTGATATTTATTTTTTGGATATAGGAAGAAGAAGTGGGCTTGAATGATGAAAAGGAATGGTGAATTTTAAAAGTAAAGCCAAAATGAGAGGCACGTGCTTAAAACATGAAAAATGTAAATTTTGTTTTATTCATTGAGATTTATTTACAAAGATTAATTTTGAAAAACATGACAAATTTTGGATGTTCTTCCTTGATAGCTTGACTTGTACAAGGCGGCTCATTGTGTTGCTCCCATTTCTTAGCCCGCAGATGAACTCTCATGATTCGGGATTTGGATTAGGAGCAATTTTCCCGAAATCTAGCCGTTTAGCATCAATTAGGCTTTGCACCTTGCGTTTCAGGACTTGGCAGTTTTCTGTTGAGTGACCAATATACCCCGCATGGTAATCACATATGGCATTTGCATCGTACCATTTTGGATATGGTGGTTCTTGAGGTTTCAGCGGGTATGGAACCACCAAGGAATTTTGGATTAGCTGAGGTAGCAGCTCGGTATAGGTCATTGGGATAGGGTCGAATTGGACGGGTTCTTTTTCCTTTTTTGGCTTTGGCTAGAATTTGAGCTCATGACTTGTATTTGGACCGTGTATGGTGTGGACGGTCGGGTTTGCATTGGGTAATTGTAAGTTGGTGGATAGGTAGTTTGGTAGGCGGTGGCGACGTAAGGATATGGTGTGTAGGGTGTATATGGTGATGGTTGGAAACCAGTCGGTCCATAAAGTGCCATCGGAGGTGTATACTGCCCTTGACCAGAAGCTACATTATAAGCGTCACCTGCCCTCTTCTTTTCTGTAGAGGCGTCAACTGTCGTTGTGGCGTTGTGCGTGATTCTTCCTCGACGCATGCCACCCTCGATCCTTTCTCCAATGATGATGACATCAGAGAAGCTAGAAGTCACACTGCCAATCATCTTGTCATAGAAAGGACCTTGGAGTGTGTCTACGAACGTGCTGACCAGCTCTTTTTCAGATAGTGGAGGTTTCACTTGAGCAGCTAGCTCCCTCCATCTTTGAGCATACTGCTTGAAGGTCTCATCCCCCTTCTTGGCCATATTCTGGAGTTGGGTTCGATCGGGAGCCATCTCGGCATTGTACTGATATTGTTTGAGGAAAGCCTCAGCCAGATCCCTCCATGAACGGATGCGTGTCCGCTCTAGCTGAGTGTACCAGGTTGCAGCTGCCCCTGTTAAGCTGTCTTGAAAAAAATGGATAAGAAGGTTCTCCTCGTAGGTACATGCAGACATCTTCCTACAGTACATGGTCAGGTGTTTCTTTGGACAGCTAGTTCCTTGATATTTCTCGAATTCAGGAACCTTAAATTTTGGAGGAATGACCACATCTGGGACCAGGCATAGATCAGATGCATCTTTGGCTTCATAAGTGTTTCCCTCAATTGCTCGGATCCTGTCCTCTAGACCCTTCCATTTTTCGGTATCTTCACTTGAAGGATGGTTTGGGTTTTCCTCTGACATGTGGTGATGGTGAGAAGACGGTATGTATACAGGGTGAGGCTCTTGGATGAACATAGGGTGCGTTCCCCCAACGGCTGCTTGGTAGGCTTGTGAGGTGGTGTTTGGAATGGCATAGGGGATGCCTGTGGTGTTAGAGGGTAGGTTGTGTGTTTGGGTTTGTATTTGGGTTTGTGTTTGGTTGTATGAAGGTGCATACCCATGAGGAAACCCATAATGAACTCCTTCGGTTGGCGGAGGCATAGTTGATGGCGAAGGGTTTTGTGGAGTGAACCCAGGAGGATATGACGGGTCTGTGGGTTCTCCCAGAGATTCCTTCTGTTTTGACAATTGGATGGCCTCCATCAGCTTGGCCATCTGCTCCTTTAGAGTCTTGACCTCATTTCTCAGTTCCTCATTTTGTCTCTCCAGCTCATCCATGATTCTTGATTGTGTACGAGTCCTATAAGGATGTCGAGGAAGCTGTGTTTCTCCAATTTTCTGTTAGAGTTAAAAATTAATTTTTGAAAAATAATTTGAATGCAAAAATCATGAATGATAAAGATGTTGGGGTAAAATGAGTATGTGGAATGATTTTTTGAAATTCTATGAATGAATGAATGAATCAACGCTTTGTGCAAATAATTTTAAGATTTTTGAAGTTTGACTATTTGAAAATAAATTAGAGTTGTTTTATCTATTCATCCTTTTGATGATAAATTCAGGATTGAATGAATGAATGAATGTTATGCACAAATAAGTTTTAGATACTTGAAGGTTGACTATTTGAAAATAAGTCAGAGTTGCTTTATTTATTGATTTTTAACAAATTTATTTTTTTGGAGTTTTGGTATTTTTTTTTATTTTGCTAGAAAAACCTTTAGTTTTGTTTAGAAAAACTTTTTAGTTTTGCTAGAATCTTTTTAGAAAGCATTCTTTAGGTTTTCGAAATTTCATTTTCTCTTTTTGAATCTTTTCATTTTTTCAGTACTTTCGGAAGATTGTTTTCCTAAATTTTCTATTTCTAAGACATCCATTTAAGTTTTCTTTAGAGTCTTTTCAATAGTTTCAAAATATTTTTCTAATTTTCCTATTTTGGTTTTCTTGACTTTTATCTTGATTTCATTTTTGCATCTCCCCAATTTTAGCTTTCAACTCCCTTTTGCCACTTCGGATGGTTTGGTTTAAATAAGTGCTTGTGAGCGGTGAACCTTGTATCTTGAAAGGGGTGTGTGTGCCCTCTTTGCTTCTTATGCGGGTTACCTGTCCTAAGGATCTATGGTCTTTTATATGAACCTTTCAAAGGTGGTTTGTAGTCCTGGGGTGTAGAGGTCACTATAGCCAAGTTCCAGTTCATAATGCTGGCCACAACAGTAGGAGTAGCCACTAGTTGTGGGGCATTATGAATAGGACGCACTCTAGCCGGGATTTTCGTGATAGCCACACAAGACGTAGGCCTCAGCGTGACACCACTAGATCCCTCTATCCTAGGTAGCACTCAGACCCGGGTGTAGGGCCCTACTCATGATAAATGCATATGCAATGTATGAGGGCACATAATTTGGGATACCTGCAATTGGGGAAATTGCACAGATATATATAGCAATTTATTGTTTGTCTATCCTAGGGTTATACAGAGAATAAACAAACAGACAACAAATAAGTAAACAGATAAATAAATCGTGCAAAAAAATACGAGAAAGAAATCGTGCAAATAAACAAGAAAGAGATCAATTATGACACACTCAATTGAATGGGCTTGACTCTCTAAAGTCCCCAGTGGAGTCGCCATCTGTCGCAACCGTAATTCCGACGAGACGACGAAACCGCTAAAATTTTAAAATTGAATTGTTTTGATCAATGTGGAGTCGCCACCAAATTTTTATTTAAGGAAAAAGATTTGGAAAAACCCTGGATGAGAGTTAGGTTCGGGAGTCGGTTACGAGTGGGGAAGGTGTTAGGCACCCCACTCGCCTGTTCCGAAGAACAGTACCCTTAAATCGAGTGTGTGATTATTTGAAAATAGTTTGATCCCTTTTATTAGAGTGAAAATAAATACTTGATGGAGGTTAGCCTGACAGGACTTGATCCTGCTCCTACGTATTCCCCGGTGCAATGGGAAACTCAAGGCTTACGTAGTTCTAGTTTGTGAAGGCTTGACCTTCGAAGAGTGTTTTGAAAGAATGTTTGAAGATTTTGCTATTCGAAAAGAAGCTTTATTTTTTAGGAGGGGTCTTTGGCCCACTCATGCACAAGGTCCGAGGCGACAAAGGCAGCACAGGGACTTATAGGAACTACTAAATGCTGAACAGCAGGTAAACCGCCAGTTCCCCATTTAGAGCCCATTGCGTGAGACCTAGAATCCCAAAGTATTAGAAAAAGATATTTTTAAAGTTTTGAAGAGATACGATTTGCAAATGATATTGATTCTTGAATAAGAGAAAACTTGAATTTGAGATAAGAATTTCATTTTTTGAGTTTTGGGTTACAAATAGAATTTTGGCGTAATTTTGCAATTATGGAAATTTAGGATGATTTGGTAATTATTAGAAATTTTTATGAATTTATTTGAAAATCTTATGAGTTTATTTAGGAATTTTTAGAATTTTTGCTAATTTTCTTAATTTCTTGAATTTTTATGAAATTTTTATTAATTTTAAATTTCTGGAATTTCTTATTAATTTCTGAATTTCTGGAATTTTTTATTAATTTTTGATTTTTTAGAATTTTTTTTATTAATTTCCATTTATTTTTGATTTTTTAGAATTTTTTTATTAATTTTCTGGATTTTTATTATTTTTTGGATTTTATGGAAATTTTTATTAATTTTCGATTTTTTGGAATTTTTATTATTTTTTATTGATTTTCTGGATTTTTATTATTTTTATTGATTTTCTGGAATTTTTATTATTTTTTATTGATTTTCTGGAATTTTTATTATTTTCTGGTAAAGGGGATTTATTTAGCATTAATGGAAATGTTTGGGAGTAATATAGTAAATTCTGGCCATGGGACATATTAGATATTTCTGAAAAAGGTTAGGGGTATTATGGTTATTTCTGGTCTTAGGGTATATTGGGTATTTTTAGAAAAGATTCGGGGTAATATGGTCATTATGTGAAATGTTTAGGACAGATGAGTATTTTAGATCAATCCATAATTATGTGAGCTTTGGGGACCCACCCTTTTTATTCTTTAGCCATCTTGAGCCATGTTCCTGTAAATCAAAAGTTGAAATCGTATACTACAGGGAATCCTCATCCCTCACTTTGACCACCACCCTGGCGGGCCCCACCTCTACGTAAGGCTCCCATTTGCATGCACTTTCTGTCTTACGTAAAGTTCAACATCCTTTCCCATCCTTGGTTGTTTTAAGACGACCAAACAGTTTGCCACCCCTGAGTCGTCTCTTTGAGGCAATTTTTTGCGCCTACACCGTATACTGGGTTAGTGCGTCTTTAGCGATTCTTCAGGCATGCTGGTGCAAGTATTCTGAATGGACAGCTTCCCTTTGATGTACGAGTGTGAGTCTATGGTTTGGCAAGAGAATCTACCTATGGAATAGAAGATACGATGGGCATCGAAAGGTGCTTAGCTCTAGATGTGGTTTCTATCCAGACATGATCATGTACATAGCAAGCCACTTCAGCCTCTCTTTTATCTGATCGGATCAGGGCACTATGATTGAATAAAGGTTCAGTTGAGGTATGTTCATGGAGCGACAACTATGGTGGGTGAGCAATCAAGGGTGACAGTGAAGATTGGTGGGATCAGAGTTCAAACTAACTGTTTGTACGACCATACGTTGTTGTTAAGATTATGGCATTCATCTGAAGCCAGAACATCGACAGCAGAGAAGAGTAGCAGAATGCCTAATTTGGCCGAATGGGGGGTTAATGGGAGCCTGAAGTTTAGAGATAAGGGTAGTGATTGTTGAGACAAATCACTCAAGACCAAACCCCTGATGGTATGAGCAGAACATGAGCGAGATGTTTGAATTTGGACGAACACGACTTATAGGTTAATACACCAGACGTCGACTTAAAGATTGGAGACCATATAAGGATTGAAGTAATAGCCAAAAGGTGGTCACTTCGTAGTGTATGGCATTTGACCCTTCAAGAGCGATGGCCTCCGGATTCTGGCCCAGCTTTCCATATCATGGACTGGTTTGACTAAAGGAATTCTTCTCTTACTCTGTCTTTTCTTTCGACGAGGACCAAAGATGTATGCAATCTAAGATCAGGCCTAGTGAAAAATCTATTGCAGCAAGAACTCATCAGGCACACCTTAAACAATTCTTACTTCTAGCAAACCGACATTGGAACATGATATAGCTGGCCTGTAGCAGAGTTATGGCTCCATATGTAAAGTTCTAGAAGGGTAGACTCGTAGACTTTATACGATATATTGGTTTTCCACACCAAATCTGATTTGGGGGAGAGTGACTTGAACTATCTCATGGCAATTTGATCAAGCTATGTCTAACGATTCCCATTTTATTATGATCGATTTCTGAAATGACGTTGTTGATTTATGCTTGTTCGAACCAAGATTTTGGCCAAGAAATGCGCTTGTATTGTAGAGAATAACAATTCATCGAATCTCATAATATTACCAGGGATTACTTGCAAGGATGATATGAAATTCTTGAAGCAAACAAGCTACAGTTCGAAGTTCGTACCTGGAATTTCTGAGGGTGTTTCGCAATTGGGATCGATGTGTCTCAAGCGAGGGGAAGAACTATAATTTTGTTAACGTCTTCCCACCGGAATTCCAAGATCCAAGCACTTTGAATTATCTTTCAGATAAGACCATCCACCCCTCAAAGGCAGAGAATTACCTCTTATTTATACTCTCTTTTCTGTTCTTCCTTCTATAATTTTCCTTTCTCTGAGAGCCCCATTTTTCTTCTTTCAAGAAGCTGTATTGTCCCCAAGACCCGAGTCCTCCGCTCCCCTATTCATGGAAAATGAACCATGAAGCTTTCTTCCTTTCTTTCTTTTCTTGCCCAAACAGAAAACCTCTCGCTCGATGCCTCCCAAGTGCCATGAAGAAAGAAAAAACCTGTTAAGTTTTTCTGTTTTTTTCCCGGTTAGTTCATTCTGTTTTTGCCAAAATCATTTTTTCTGTTTTTTTTCAAAACCGTTTTCTGTTATCATTATTTTATTATATTTAATGTTTTTTTTTATTTCTGATTTTAGTTTTAATTTTTTCCAGATTTTGTATTTTTGTTTATTAAATTTTCTTTTATTGTTTTCTTTTAATTTGTTTTAATGTTTTTTTTTTTTAGAATTTTATTAATTTTCATATTTTTTCTTTATTTATTTTTGACGTTTGTTTTGATTATTTTATCTTTGATTTTTAATTATTGGTTTCTTGATTAATTTTAATGGTTGGGGGCCTCGGACATAAATAGGTGTTTACAACTACAAAATAATTCAAGGAGACTAAAGGTTACACAATAATTATAGGAGCCCAAAAGTTATATGTAACATCTCCACAAATATTATGAGCTACTAATTCATTTTATTACACAATTATAACTCCATAACTACTAATTTATTTTATTCCAAAACCATAACTACACATTATTATCAACAACAACATATAGGTCAAAGTGAAAAATCATGTGTTACAATTATCTGCTTGTTTGCTTTCCATTGTTGGGGTTAACTTGGTCTTGGAGGCATCTTTGTTGGCTACCTTGGGGCCCCATGTTGCTGATTATCATGTCTTAACGCTCAAATTCTATTTGAATGGCCAATTTATCAATTTACTTGGCCAACATGCCACTTTCAATGGAGGCCTAATTTTATCAATTAAACATACTCTTCAACATTCATTCTATTGATGAGTTGTTTTCTTTACAATTGCAGTTTTCTGATTCTGCACACTACCTTTTCCAAGATCTTCCTGGTGAGTTGTCACTTGAATTAACATTCTTGTTAACAAAGTATAGAGTGGTTTTTGACCAGCCCACCGATCTGCCTCCGAATAGGGAACTCAATCATGTTATATTACCTTGGTCCATCGTTTCCAACCAATGAAAGTACAACCTTATAGATATCTGCATAGCTAGAAGACTCAAATTGAACAAACGGTGCAACAGATGCTTAATGCAAGGATCATTCAGTCCAGTATCAGTCTTTTTTCTTCACTAATTCTTCTCATTAAGAAAAAGGATAACACATGGCAATTTTGCATAGATTATCGAGCCCTTAATGTCATAACCGTCAAATATACCTTTCTCATGCCGAAGGTGGATGAGTTGCTTGATGAACTCTATGGTGCTCAATACTTTTCCAAATTGGACCTTTGCTCTAGTTATCATCCAATTTTGGTGAAACTTAAAGACCTATTCTAAACAGCCTTTTTATTTTTATATTAACTCTTTCGTGTGATAACCTACTTTCTTTAATTCCTTACCGTGACACCTCTCATTGCATGATAGTTGTTGTTGAGATAATACAATAAAATTAAATTTTATAAAAATTACAAATAATAAAAAATATATATATATATATATTATAATATTTTATTATCAATAATTATATATCAAATAAGGTAATCATTCTATTATCATCATAACAGAATAATGTATATGAAAATTCAAATTCTTAATTATTTTATTTTTAATTATATATTACCAATTAATCTTTTCATATTTTTATTTACGTCTTCATCGATATTTCTCAACTTAAAGATTCTTGTTTATGCTTTTAAGTTGCCTTATACTATTTATTTGTGGATAAGTCCTCTCACTAGTACAAAAATAGGTTTCTATAACAGGATTTTACATCGGTTGTTTAGAAACCGATATAAAAAAAAATGCGGTGGCATTTTTGTAAATAAATATAAACTTTTTACATTGGTTCATAAAAGAACCGAGGTGAAAGTACTTTCTACATCAGTTACAAAACAACCGATGTACAAAGTACTTTCTACATCGGTTCTCTTTTGAACCGATGTAGAAAGTGGATTTTTTTTAAACTTTCTACATCGGTTACATAACAACCGATGTAAAAAGTATTTTCTACATCGGTTGTTTTGTAACCGATGTAGAAAGTGGATTTTTTTTCAAACTTTCTACATCGGTTACAAAACAACCGATGTAGAAAGTACTTTCTACATCGGTTACATAACAATCGATGTAGAAAGTGAATTTTTTTTTTAAACTTTCTACATCGGTTACAGAACAACCGATGTAGAAAGTACTTTTTACATCGGTTCTAAGAAACAACCGATGTAGAATGTCTTCCCTTCTCACTTATTTTTCGACTCTAGTCGTCTTTAACCTCATTCTCCAAAACCCTAGTTTCTCGTTTCGACTTATTCTCTCTATTTTTGTTTACGTCTTAGCCATTGTCGTCGTCTCTGTTCGTCGTTGCACTCCATTCTTACGTACGTGGTTGTCGTTGCCGTTGCAACCATTTCCTCCGTTCGAAGTCGTCGTCGCGCACCCTAAGGTTTGAAGTTGTCTTTGTTGTTATTTATACATCTCATTCTGTTATTATAATTGAAACTTACATTCGTTTTGGTTGTATTGTATAATTTTCAAGCTTCTTATTTGGCTACCACTGTGTTGTGCTGTCGTTCGACTACCGTTGTACCTCCATTAGGACATTGTTTGGTCACCGCTCAACCATTTTTTCTCTGTTTTCAAAAGGTACATGGCTGGTTACGACATTTTTTTTTTCAACTTTCAACACTTGCTTGACGTAATTTTAAGTTATTTCCTTTGTAAATTAAAATTTGATAATAAATAAGGATGTATTTAGTTTAAATATATAGATTATGTGAATTCTGTATTATCTGTCTGGTGATTCTGTGAATAAATAATACGGTAGCATACCTAAACAAAACGAACATTTAAAAAAAATGAACTTTCTACATCGGTTAAGATTATAACCGATGTAAAAAGTACTCTTTATACATCGGTTGGGCTTACATCGGTTGGGCCTATAACCGATGTAAAAAGTACACTTTCTACGTCGGTTATGGCATTAACCGAGGTAGAAAGTATGACTTTCTACATCGGTTATAAGTCCAACCGATGTAGAAAGTGTACTTTTTACATCGGTTCTGAAACCGATGTAAAAAATCTTATTTTCTATATCGCCCGCTTCAACACCGCCTAAATAACCAATGTAAAAAGTCCATAACAACCGATATAAAAAATTTATTTTCCACCCTTGTCTTCCTCCATCGTGGTTTTTTTTATTCATAAAATATTCTTTCTTTCTTCTTCTTATTTTTTTTATAGTTGGAATCGTATGCGCTGGTATTCAAAGAAGTAACAAAGATGGTTAATTCATTCCAATAATATCAAATGCAAATTAAATATATATATATATATATATATTATTATTATTAACTATATGATGTAGGTTTGTCTAAATTATTTTATAAATTAATATTCTAAGTTAAGATAGATTAGTAGGATTAAAATATGATATTAAAAATTATTTTTAATTTTAAAAAAAAATCTTATTAATATATTTAGGATAAAAGACAAACCTATATGATATAAGAATAAAATTTGGAAAATCAATCATTTGCAAATTTAGAACAATTAGGTGATAAAATATTTTATTTTTATTTATATTTATAAAAGTATCACTTTATTTTTATTTTATTTACTATCTTTAAAGTTTTGTAAAAAACAATAAAAATAAAAATAAATAAATAATAATTTTTTTTCTTATTTTTATAGTTTCCCATACAAAATATTAAAAAATAAAATAAAAATGATGTAATATTTTATAAATAAAAATAAAAAAATATTTTCACAAAATGAACAGAAGAAAATTGTCATATGCATGACAAGAACTTACATGGTCATCGTGATTGGTTTTTGTGGGGAAGAATTGTCATTGGACGTTTGCAGCATTGGCATATGAATGAGACTATCTGCAGTTAGAACCATGAAAAATAGACCAAATTAAAGTTATCTTAACTCTTGCAGCGATTCTCAAAAATGATGTATATAGAAGCTTGCCCAATGTCCAGAAAATTAAGTGTTAATTTTAAGTTGCGGCAATGTGTGGATTGAAGGTGTGGTTGTGATGTATTTGAATTGAAGGTGGGATTTATAGGATTGAAAGTATATAGAATGGAATTACAACATGTAAAGTGTTTGAAGAGCTCAAAGTCGTGAACGAGTATCTTTTTTTCCATGGATCAATGGTCAACATAAGTGCAATTTGTTGTTTGACTGAGAATGAGTAATAAGTTTAGACAGGATTCTTTTGTTCTTTTCTGTTTTATTTTGCTATTTTTGAAATGTTTTTGTGATCTCCTTTTATTCAATTGTCAATTACTTCTTTTATAGTTAATAAAATAATAACTCTATGGTCCTCTACTTCATTCAATAGTCAATTACTTATAAACGTTTTTAAATTGAAACTCTTACTCTTTTGTGAACCTAAATTGTTTATACTAATAACAAAATAATTTCTTTTGAAAAGATTTATCTTTCTTCCTGAACTGCAAAATTTTTGAAATTCCTTTAAACAAATTACAAAATTTTTCTGTACTATAATTTTAGTTATATTCAAATTAAATTATAATTTTTCTTATAATTGTGAATATTATAAATATTAATTTTTTATATTTAAATTTATCAAAATTTTAAAATATATATTTTTAAATACATTTGTTAGTTTTGACTTAATTAATTAATTTTGTTTCACAAACGACAAATGTCTCTTGCCACTGGTTGTTTCTAAACCTTTTTTTATCCTTTTTTTAAAACTTAGTTAAATATCAAATTAATATATAAGATTTGGTTTAAATTTAAAAAAGTGACATTTTAATTTATATGTTAAATAGATAATTACTTAAAATACTCATACTTTGTGTTTGGATGAAAAATTTTAGAATTTTAGTAATTTTAAATAAAATAAATAATTATTAAAAGAAGATATGAAAGGATTTATAAATAATAATTTAAGAAAAAATAATATAACATAGAATTTTAGAATTTTTTTGAATAGGTATTATTTTAATTTTTTATTTAATATAAAAATTATTTAAATAAAAATCTATAGTATTTTTTAAAAAAATATTATCTAAATACATAAAATTTAGTAATTTTAAATTTATTTATCCAAATACAAAGATAAATATTTATACGGATATATATTTTTAAAAAAGTGTTCAAAAATTTATTTAGAAGTGGTAAGCTAGTCTAAATTACATTAAATCAAATTGATATATATATATATATATATATAATATAATATAAAATTTAATATTTTTCACACATTATTTCACATTTTTAAAATCAATAACATTTTTCTTCTTTTTACTTTGCTGCACTAGATTGGAAAGTTTAATAGGAAAACACAATGTTAGATGTCTGATTATATAATTGACTAATTTCAATTCTAATAGGCAATAGCGCTATGGTCAACCATAGAAGGCGTGCTGAACATAGTTGAATTGAATTCGAAAAATTCATGCAAATTATACGTTTGAAAATTTATACAGGAATCAGTTATTGGTTAACACCAATTCAAGAATTTTTTTTTTAAGTTTTTGCATCAATTGAATTAGATATATACTCAATTCAAATTATTCAACGAAAAATTATATTGAGAATAGTTTTAACTAATTAGAAATGTATACATGTAAATTGTAAAAAACTTGTCCAAATAATTTATATAAATGTTAGATGTGAAGGTTGTTCAAATTGTAATAGACTACGAATTTTAATAAAGTTATTGGTTTATATTTGAATTCTTAAAAAAAATATTATTACATAATAATATTATTTAAATAAGTATATAATTTAATATTTAAAATTTATATTTATATATTTTTAATTTTTAAAGATATCAATATATAAAGTTTAATATTAACTTAATTACATTTTAATTTTTTTTTATAAAAATATAAACAACACAAAAAATAAAATTAATACATTTTGAAACCAAAATATAGAAATTATTTTTTTTTTAAAATAAAATAATCTTTTAAAAGATCAAAATACTAATAAATAAACAATTTAAAAATCAAAGTGTTTATATTTTAAATTTCTCAAATATAGAAACCTCAACGATAACATTAAAACTAATATTTTTTTATAAAATACTAAATTAAAATTAAATATAAAATATAAAGTTAAATATTTGATTAAATCTTTCAAAATTTATAAAAAAAAAATAAGAATTTGAAAGTTGACCTGGTTAATAATAAAAGCCACATGCATCATCATTACATGATTACAATAATAATATATGTATAAATAATAAACTCTAAATAATACGATAAAAGTTTATATATATATATATATATATATATATATATATTAAACAATCGATTAACGCTAATATAAAAATAATAATAAAACAAAAACCTTTTTATTATCATTACATGATTACAATTATTGAGAGCTTGATGAAATCAAATTTCTAGTAAAGTAAAAATAAAAGAAATGAAGAAAAATATCTGGTAAGTCATAGCATTTTGCTATTTAAATAATCACATTAAAAATGATTACGATTGTGTCATCATCTGGGCAGAGGATGTGAAGACTCAATTATATTCTAATTCTTATTTCAACTAAAACTATCGCCAAATATTTCCATGCTTTTCTTCACATTTTCATTGACATACGGCAAAGAGAGAGCAACAATAACATTGTTCTCAACTTGAACATTCTTGGTTGTGTATTTGAGTAACCTTACGCTATTGGTTTGTGGAGGACCATCTCTCCCTCCATCATGTTTTGATCCTTTTCTTCGTACAACACTACTCCTTCTCCTTTCGCCTCCTTTTGTTCCGTTATTCTCGCAACCGCATGCTCTGTGAGATATATTCAAAGAAGTAATGTGGTTAATTCATATCAATGTTGTAAAATGCGAGTTAATTAATAATAATTAACCAATGTATATTAACTATATGACTCAAGAATAGCATTTGGGCATCATAAGCATATGTCAAATAAATTACCGATTATTTTTGGAAATTAAAGTGAATCAAGTTGGCATAATCTTAAGTTATCAATGTTTAAATTTAGGAGAATTCCCATATATAACACTTACATTGTCATTGGCATGGGTTCTTGTGTACTAGACTTGGATGTTTGCTGCAATGGCATGTGCATGAAACTACCAGCATCAAGAGCCATGAGTGCAATACAGCAAATTAAAGTCTTTCGCTTTAAAAAATAATTAGGAGTTGAAGAAGCTTGCTCACAGCACAAAATGTTAGTGTAGTAGTACGTTGAATGAAGGTGGAATTGGATTTATAGACAAAAATGTGAGTGCATAGTGGTAGTTGGAAGAAAGTTATAAGATGTAACCTTTTGAACTTTGAAGATGTCAAAATATTGAACGCGTTTCTATATTTCTAGGGATGCTTGGTCCAATTAAGTGGTGCTTCTTGTTTCTTGTTTGACTGATTCACCATGGTTCTTATATGTTGGGTATATCTTTTATAAATTTAATCAAAATATATTGACAGTAGATTTTTTTGCATTAATTATTTTTTAATTATAAATTATAATATGGTTAAAATTATTAAGTTTTATAATAATTATTTGTTAATCAATTTTAATTTAATTTTAATTTTTTTAACATACTGCATTAATAAAAATGATTTATCTTAATTTAATGAATTATTTATTAATTTTAAAAATCTTATTTCTTTAATTTATTTTTATTTAAAGTAATAAAATAATAATTATTAATATTTAAAATATATAAGTACCATTGTTATCAATAAATTTTATTTAAATTACAAATACTTGTTATATAAACTATGCTTTCTGGTGTTTTTTATAAAATAAATAAATAAATAATTTATTAATAATAAAAAAAAGGAGTTGAAATAAGTAATATGTTACAAAAATGACATATATTATAATTTATAATATAAAATTTTGAAACTGATAACAAGAAAAATTATGAGTGTCTTGTTAACGAAATTAATAAAAATTTGTAACTAAGACAATTAAAAATAAAATAAATTTTATATTTAAATACAAATATTTATTAATATTCTTTATAAAATGAACCAAAATGAGTATTATGTACCACTACTAAAAAAAATATTCACTAGCTACACTCAACCATTAAGGCTGGATTGAACATATGTCATTTTTTATTTTTCATTTAAGATTGTTTCTTAATTTTTAAAAATTAATTAATTATTTTTGTATTAAAATTTTTATATAAATTTTTATTATATTTTTAATCCTTTTTAAATTACTTTTTTATCAATTAATATCTATATAAAAAATAAAATATAATAAAAAATAATAATATTATATTAAAATTTTAAAATTATCAATATCAATAAAAAAATTAGTTTTCTTTGATTGGATCCAGACTTAGATATCATTTAGTGCTCCTTTGAGCTTAACACCTTGAAAATTATATTCTTTGATATCCTTAATTAATTGTGATAATTTCAAATACCCTTAAATTATAACTAAAGCAAAATAAGTTCTTCGAAAAGTACAAAAAAAAAGAAGAAAAAGTTTAAAAATAAAATAATGAAAAAAATAAAAATAAAAAATTGTCAAATAATAAAAATCAAGGAAATTTGCTTAAAGTTTAAGGGTAAAAGTTATTGAAAATATAATGAAAAGAAAACATTTGTGTTTCCTTCGTTCTTATATCATACCTAATTATACAATTCTCTTAGCCACGTTACAACCTTGATGAATTCCTTTTGATTCTTGTGTGCAATTTGACTCTCAATGGAGATTTGAGATCCTTCCTTCTTATATCATACCTAATTATACAATTCTCTTAACCACGTTACAACCTTGATGAAGCCCTTTTGATTCTTGTGCAATTTGACTCTCAATGAAGATTTGAGTAGTGTACAATTGCGAGGAGTATAGTGCTAATGATCTATACCTGTATACATTTGAGAGATGGTGAGAAGAGTGAACACATCTATATGTGATACTTGATTTCAAGTAACTAAGGTCCTAATTGGATTATTATTAATTGCTCTCATGTGAGGTTTCTAGATTCTATACTAAGGTTTCTACATGTGATACTTGATTTCAAGTAACTAAGGTGAGAAGAGTGAACACATCTACATGCTTAATATGTGAGGTTTCTAGATTCTATACTTGCTACATTCTCATTCCTTGGGATATTGTTTGAGGACAAACAATGTTTAAGTTTGAGGATGTGATAAACCGTCATTCTGTTGATTTATCTACGAAAAATTAGTTATAATTTAATATAATTTATAATTATTTAATTGTAATTCTACCTAGTTTTCCTTATTTTTGCAGGAATGGTCATGAAAGTAAGAAATATGAAAATAGGCAAATTTAGGATCAGGAAAAGAGGGTAAAAGGGCATAAAAGGATGGGGCATCTACTGCAACAATGTCACGACGTTCTGTCACAATGCCACGTCAGCCCTGCAACATTACAAGATGGCATAGAATAGTCACGACGATTAAGGTAGCGACTAGGTTAAGCACGGTCCACTACATTGAAACCCTAATGCACCCACGCTTATAAAAAGAAGGCTTTACCACACTATTCAAGACACCACTTTTAGTATCTATCGATATCCCTCCGTAGTATTTGGAGACATAAGCATTTCCACAGTACGAGTTGCAACGTCTTATTGTTAGTTTTGCTAACATTACGGTTTTGTCATTCTCTTTGCTAACATATGCAATGTTTCTATTCAGTTGTATTTTCCTTATTTTGCATAATTAATTAATGAGAATTAATTTTTAAGTTAATTGGGGGATAGGCGATCGTATCATTGCCTAATTAACGGAACTATAAGGTAAATTGAATCTAAGGATTTTGGAGGATCAATCGGAATCCTTGATTTTTTAATCAGTTACAAGGAAAACCAAAGTCCCACGTCTATCCGTAATTAAACTCGTGGTTGTGTCCTTTTGTATTTAAATCGCTTATTTTTTTTTATTCTTTTTCTTCGTTCACTTTAAATATTTCTAAACAAATCTTTTTTGGTAAGTTCAAAAATTAGTATTTAATATTTTTTAAGATTATTAAAATAGTCTCTGTGAAAATTATATTAAGGGTTTTAAATACCAACTTTGTATGCACGTTAAACGCACAACAACCTCTTTTTTATTTTATTAATTTTTTACTTTTGTATTATGTATTAACAAATAAAATTAAAAAATAAGTTTGCAAGAATGATATTATATTTAAAAGAAAATGTATTTAATTAACTTTAAACAATTGAAAGAACAAAACATTATACACAATTCAAATTAAAGATAAAAATATAGTTAAATATCTTAATTTGGTTGTTAATTGATCTTTTTATATAATACGATAGAAACATATGATAAATGTAATAAAAATATAAAATAAAAAATTGTAAAGTATATAAGAGAAAATAAGTAAATATATTCAAAATCGAATCAAATTATTTTTAAATTATTAAACTAAAGTAAAAAAAAATAAAAATAAATAAATAACTACATTTTCATGTATGATTTAAATTTTAATTTGAATAATCTATAATATATATTTATATTAAATTTGTATTTTTTATAAAAATCAATATTTCTACTTTTATCTACTTTAAACTTTCACGCATTTATCATTCCTTCTTTATTTTCTCTATTTACTAACAAACTTACTTTTTTTACATTTATACCTCTCTTAATATATATTTTTTATTTGTTCTCCCAACAATTTTTTTTATCTTATCAAAGCATCTTTCTAATCTAAATTAAAAATTAAATTAAAAGTTATATAAAAATATTCCAGGTCCAAATGAATTAGATAAAAGCGGAATTGACTTATAGATGCTTATATAAGAAGCACCTCAATCAATATACTTGGGTCGGTTGTATTTGAAGTCCAAGTTAAACCTACCATCATAAAAAGACACACACCATCTTTATTATGAGATGCAGAAGATTCAACCATGATCCTACTACCATATACAATATATGACGGTAAATGTTCTGTAATTCTAAGTGTAACTGTAATTTACTCATTGTAAACCTTTATGTATTATTATTTTGATAAAATTATATTAAAATATCATTATAAATAATTCATTTATTACTCTAGCTTTTAATAATATAATAGCTTTCACTATAATTAATTAATCTCTTAAATATTATATCAAATAAATAAATAAATAAAATAAAAAATATTTGATTTAAATCAAATTACATTATATTTTTATATCTACATAAAAAAAAAGTTTTTGTGAAAAATCAAAACCAAATTAAATTAATCTAAACTAAAATTTTCAGAACTAGGGTTGGGCAAGGACACACCTCTAAGACATAGCTCCTAGTTGTCTGCCATTTATCTCTTTCGAGTTTTGTTAACATGATAATATATTTAATAGAATAAATAATTGTCCTTCCTAATGGCTAACGATACAACTTGAAGCCATTACGTAAGCTTCATGACGTCATTAGTTATACTTTTGAGAACATGTTATATTTTAAATCTCTTATATATATATATAATATAAATTTTTATATGAAAATTAAAAAATTAAAATTGATAATAGTATATTTTAATTTAATAAATTTATAAATTATAAATATACTTTTATACTCATAATTATATATTCATTACACATATATATAAATTTATAAGTTTATATACTTAAATAAAGTCTTAAATGTTATGTTTTATAAAATGATCCAAAATTTTTAATATATTTATCAAAAATTTCTAAAAAAGCATATTTAATTTATTTTTATCATAAATTTAATCATTAAAAAATTAAATTATTTAACATTATTTATTTTTTTAGAAATGAAAATTGATGAGTTTTATATTTTAAAAATTAATGTAAGTTATTCCAAAATTTTAAAAATCAAATGACATGTCACTTATTTTTTTTTAGAAGATAACTTCCCAAATAAAGTAAATAAAATCAAGTATAAAAATAGTATTCGTATTTAATATTCTACCGATTATTAAATAGTAAATCATGTAATATATATATATATATATATATATATATATATATATTTAGTATCTTAATAATATTCTAAACAAATAGCATTTAAGATCTTTATCATGTAATAAAACAATATATTTCCTATCTATTAAATAAAAAGGAATAATATTTTTTATTTTAAAAAAACTTATTTACTCATTCGTTTCATGTATATATCTCTTTTCATTAAATATTAATTAGATTACTTAGTACAAAGGAATTACATTTCCTTTGATAAAGAAAGAAAGTTATAAATCTTCTTAATTAGTTGAGAATTGCAGATGGGAATGAGTTGCTCCTTATTCTTTCACAAAGGCAACAGAAGCGCTTATGACGACGCGATTTGCTAATCAACTTCTTCAACTTGTTATAAAACAAGTGGAGATGAAGATGTGTCAATATACTGTGCTTTTTGCAAGGAAAAATATACAGATATCCATCACAAATACCCTGTTTGTTCTCAATACCATTTCTTCTTCCAACGATATATGCAATGAAATGGAGCGATTCCTCATCCCAAGTCATGGCTCTAACATTAATTCAAGATAGAGAACACGAGAAGGTAATTCATTAACTATGCCCTGGTTTTTTGATTTTTTATTTCAGTAGCTTTCACTTTTCATATCACAATATATACTATTACTTTGAAATCTTTTGGTCAATCTTAAAACTATGCTATTTTTTTCATATATTTTGGGTCCTCAATCTATGGGTTTTTTTTTGTCATTAAAACAATGGTCTTCAAACTATCTTCAAAGCAAATTTTAACAATATGCTATGTTTTTGTCGGTCCTTAAACTAAGGTATTGTTTGAACTTTGAAACACAGCTATGTACAAAATCATGGATAAAAATTCTTTCCTTTCTCCTTCTTCATTCATTTCCTTTATTCTTATTTTTATATATATATATTTTACATACATAGTAAATCCTACACATATATTCTCTATCTTTTTCTCTCTTCCAAATTAACCTTCCATTTCTCTATTTAGTGAAGAGATTCCTGGCTCCAAAATCATATCATAACACAGTTGTAATTTCTTTCCAAAAAGAAGAACAAAATGGGAGAATACATGGGGCCGGGGCCCAACACCTGCAGCTTTATATATTGAGGCTAAACTTTTGCAGATCTAAAATATTCATTTTTGCTGAAATTCTTTCTTTATTTGAATTTAATTTATTATTTTCATTTTTAAATTTTTTTAAAGAACGTAATAATTAAATATATATATTTTTTGTTACTGACTTAACTTAAGCATTCAACTAATTTTAGTGGTTTCAAAATATTTCTATTTAACAATAGTAAGGGTATATTTTATTATTGTTTTAAGCTAGTGCCCTTGAAATACCTACAATTTCAAAGCATATCATGTATCCTATCTTATACTATGTAGAAGAGATCATTTCGATTTAGAGAGGGGATGATTTGGTGTGAAGAGAATATGACAATTTACATTTTAAAAGAAAACTAAAAAATAAAAAACTTAATACCACCTTAGTTAATACATTTTGATGAATTTATTAAATTTATATAATTATGTAAATAAACTAAAGAATTTATCTTATATAATTATAGATGACAGTTTAATAATTTTATCTTATTCTATAAATGACACTTAATCAGTTTTATCTTACATCTTAAATGATACGATAAAAATTTCATTACACACACGCAAATGTTTACATTCGGATTGTGCAATCTTCTCTTTTCTATTTTTTTTTAGAAATCAGCCTTTAATAGCAAAGGTGTAGGAGGTGAATACACTGTTTATATGTTTGTTTATCATTCTTTCAATGATAATATTTCATTCTTATCTTACATATGTATTATCAACCTATTAATTTTATATTATGCATGATCTTATATTATTTTTTATACATTTATCATACATATAATTTTTATGGTTTTTAAAATGAAGATTTTTTTATATTTTATATAAGACAATAATACGACTTTAAAAATGTATAAAAATAATTAAATTTAAAAATCTTGTGAAAATTTTGTCAACCATCTCCTAGTTTTAAATTTTTTAAATTAATAACATTAATCATTATCCGCGTCACTCTGATAAAAAAAAATTTATATGCTTTTAGGATAGAGGCTTCACTTTCTTTGTTTTCTTTAACAACCACAACTTGATTTTGTGGATAATCATTCATGAAACGCGTTACCAGTCCCCTATAGATCATTTGCAAGAACTTTTTCTCTATTTTCATTTTTTTTAAAATCTTCGGTATCAAAATTAATTTTAATGAATGTTAACCATCCAACTATTTCTAGAAGTAACGAGTCAAATACATACTTCTAACTAAAACTATTTGTAAAGTTGCCTTATTATATTATTACATTTAACTTTAAAAAAATTTACCACAATTTTTTTTATCGGGAAATAATTTTTAAAAATAGCATATATCCCCGGCATTTAATTTGTACCAGACTGACAGACTGTATTATTGACAGTCTACTATTTTTTTTTTCATAAAAATCTTATTGGATTTCAGGTTTGCAGCAGGCATATATCCAAGTATGTATCATTTTCTTCCTTTGTTTGTTTAATTACCACAGTTTTGATGTTAGGTTATCAATCATTAAAGTGGTGTTTGATTTAAAAAAAAAAAATTATTTTTATTTTTATCTATAATGTCATTTTATTTTTCTATTTTTAATATTTTGTGCAGAAAAAGTTGTCTTCTACTTTCACAGTTTTTAGTATAAAATTTTAAAAACAAAAATAAGTTAACATTATTATAAAAAAAAATTAAAAACAGAAAATAAAAAAAATTCACAAACCAAGCATGACCTAGAACGTTTTACTTGTTAGAAAAGGAACATGCTTGTGAACTTGTTATTATGCTTTTCGCATTATAACTTAAAAGAACTTCACCAGCATAGTAGAATGATGAATAGAGAAACGTATGGATAAAAATTATATTAAGGGCATGTTTGGTATGAGAGATATCAATAGGGTAAATTCTAATTTGAACATAATTTTGAAAAAAAAAATTGTTTATTTTGAGTATTGATAAGGGGTAAATTTAGGAAAGTAAATCTTAAAAATTCTTTTTTTTTTTTAAATATTTCCTTATCTTGTCAATAAAGATTGATCAAGTTACTAAGTATTGAATTTATGATCTATACGATTATGGATTCAAGCTTTGCTATCGATGTAAGATTTTAGTTAATAGATAATTATCTTTATAAATAATCTTTTAAAGCTTGAAGCATGCTTTGATTTTGGTTATCTAAATTTTTTATAACACAAAAAAGGTTACCTTGTCTTTAATTACAGTAAAATTCTTCTCCTTCATCTTCTTCTTTATTCCTTTTAACTTCTTACCCTCTTCCCAACTTGTTTACCATTAATACCGTTTTTAGTTTGCAGAGACAAAGAGAAATAGTGTACTGACACTGCTGGTCACTACTAACTATTCCATTCAATTCTTAAGATTGAGTAACGGTTTTTAAGCATGAGTTCGCCTAGAGAAAGAGAAATGGTTTACTATTAACAGAAAGAGAAAATCAATTTTGTTTGTTGCAATCTTACTTTTGTTATAAGTCCAGTTTGGATAAAACTTGTAATTAATAGTAGAAAAATACAAGGTAAAATAAATTATTTTTTATAAATTAAAATTAATTTATATATTAAAAAAATTTAAAATTTTTATTTAACTTTTTAAAAAACTAATGTATTTAAGTTGATTTAATAAGAAAAGTTTGATCTATTTTATTTCTTATAAATATTTATTGAGAAAAATTAACATTTATATAAAAATTTTAAAAATGTAAATAATGCGAAAAATTTTAAACAAATTAAGAGCTAAAATAAAGATTAGTAAAAAGAATTATGTTTAATAGAATGATTAGTGGATTATTTACAATTTTTTTGTATATGTTGATAAGTTTAAACTAAATATTATCCTCTACTTAATTAACATATTTACTATGTTTTAATCTTCTAATCCATGTTTACTTACTTTAATGTAAAATCATGACTAACAACTATTGAAAAACACGGTAAAAAAATATAAAAAGGGAGAGATTGAATTGTGTTTCAAACGAATTTTGATAAAAATAAATTAAAAAAAACGTTATATTGTGTATATTTTAAAAATAAAAATCATCCGAGATATTAAATGATGCTTTTGAATATGAGATTAATAGAAACTAGTTTATAAATGTTCCAAAAATTTCTTCACGAAACTACTTCACCGCCAGATAAAGAAATGCTGGAAATACAAAATAGTACATATATTTAGTCTGATTCACTTTCAAATCACTAATGCATAATTTTTATGTATTTTAAGTTACAATGTATAATCTATACAGTCATATAAAAGTTTTATATAAATTTACATATAACTTATTTAAAAACGGTGATTCTTTTAAGAAAAATTAGATTTTACAAATTTACATATCAAAGTTTACTTATTATTTTTAGCACAGTTGGCCCCAAAGTTTATTTATATGATACAAATTACTTCTTAAAGTTATAAAATATAACAATTAACTCAGGTACATAAATAAACTTAGCAACCAGACTGCGATTAATGGATAATTTTGGAGAATGAGTTTCCTATTTACTTAGCAACCTCTAAAATAGGTCAATGTTAAGTAAATAAAAAACATAGAATTAAACTCTGTTTGAAAATAAAGTTACCAATGCATTGCCTTTACTAAAGTAAACAAATCTTGTAGACTAGAACATGCCTAGCCATCAAAATCCAAACCTCTCTCATGAACATTATCAAATTGAACAGACTCACTGGATGATTGCATAGTAACATGCCTCAAATAATTGAAATCAAGTTCATAGTCACATAACAGGAGGTAATCTGATGAGGGTAATTGGTTGTGAGCAATATGGTAATCCGGAATCAATTCAACAGGTTCCTGTTTTGTGGATGAAAAAGGGTATTCTTGTTTGCTTGGGAATGTGTTTCTGAAGCTAAGGAACATAGAAGAGGCAGAAGAAGAAGCTTGTTCCAGCATTATCTCTGGACTCAAAGTTGAAGAGGCTTTGCAATTGTGATGACCATAATAAGTAGTCCTGTACAATGGAGGGTCCTCTTGAATTCTCTGCACCTGTTTGATTGCAGGACAACCCTCATCATACTTGTGACTGCATCTGTAGTAGCTCCTACACATTCATTTTTTGAATCATATATATTGGACACACCATTAAGAAGAAATTAAAGAGTTTTACAAAGAGGAAGGGATTTTTGGTTGGTTATAGTTTGAAATTGAATAACTAATTAATTTATACCTGAGGTATTTTGCATTCATTGTCATTTTTTGTCCATACTTTCTCCATGCATAGCCATCTTCAATCAGAATTGAGCTATTCTTTTCCCAAGTTGGTTCAGTTGACCTAATATATGATGACAAAAATACCAATAACGAAATACTAGTTAATTATTTGCACAACAAATTCTGCAAATCTATTATGTAACTGCTGCATTTTATGAAATTAATCCAATGTATCACAATTTTCCCAAGTTGGTTCAGTTGACCTAGTAAATATGCTGTTAAGAGTTCAACCAAGTGCAATTTGTTTCGGTTAATTAGTTAAATGGGGCAAAATATCACACTTGTTTGCACTAGAAGTGTCAAGGAAGTATTTGCAGCAAAATTATGTTGTTAATATTAACAAAGGTGGTTGAAAGTAAAAAGCTTTAGAATTGAAGCGACAAAATTTGAATAATTGAAAACTTAGAGACAAAAGTTATTTCATGAAATTAAAATAACAAAATATAATTTAACCTAAAATTTAAATTACTCAAGAAAAGGACAAGTATAATAATATCTATAATTATTGAGAGCAGCTCACTGAGAAAAGTTAATTAGAACCTAAAGAGACGATGAAAAAGAACTTTGATCTCTTATTTTCTAAGAAAAAAAAAAGAAACAAGAAAAACATATATCACTTGTGCACAATTGATGCAAATAGTAACCCCTCTTTGATTAGGAAAATTGCATATTTTCATAACATAAAAATGATATTATCGAATTTTAATTAAGTAAAACAAAATTAAGATCCAGATAAGAAAATAAACAATGATCATCACACATGTTATTTTCTAGCAAGTAACAAATTGTAGAATTCTTACTTTCTCTTGTGGCACACTCTTCGTCTTTTAGCATTGAAGAAACTCTGCTGGCAAGGCTCATCCTTATCCTCAGTGATTGTGCATTTCACGGAAGATGAAACATCTTTGATAGTATTAGGCATAACAACCTTGTCGGAGACATCATTAGTGTTGGTGTTCAATAGCAAAAGTGTATTAGTGAATGATCTAAGTACCTTGAGAACAAGATCTTGAGCAAATGGTAACATTAACCCTTCTACTTCTTCTACATCTTCATGATGGTGAGTGTTGGATTTATGAACACTAAGTAGTTCAAGTAATTGATTTGCTATGTCACGGCCTTTGATTAGTTCTTCTTCCATTGCTTTTCTTCCATTAATTGAAGGATGAGTCTCCATTGCTGTTTTGGGAACCCAAAGAGATTGGAGACCTGGTGAGAAACAAAGAGACACATTGCCTTCATTGTCCCAACTAACAATTTTAAAAATTGTTGTTGTTCAGAGTCCAGACAAAAATTCCTTAGCACATAAAGTTAGTTCACGCGCCTAACATTCAACTGAATAACACACAACCAGAAATCAGATGCCACGTAAGGGATAAGTGAGGACGTGGTTAAAGAAGTAGTGTTTGTTTTCATAGAGAAGCAAGGTGTGCTCATAGGGCTTACCTGTCATGCTGCAAACTATAAGTTATTGTAAACTATATACATGAGTTATAACATGATGATTTTAAATAGGAAGAATTACTATTTTTAAACTACATTTATTAGATTTATCAAAAAATATTTGATATTTTTTATTTTGAACATTTTTTATATAAATTTTTTTTAAAAATGATGTATAATTGTAATTTAAAAAATATATAATATTATTTTTTATATAAATTAAAAAATTATAAATAAAAAAAAAAGATATCAGGTTCTTTAATGAATCAGAAGTGTTAATATAATTTTTTTAAAAATAAGGGTATTTTATTCTGTTTAAATTTGCACAAATCAACAAATTAAAAGTAATATTTTATTAATGTTATATGGTAGTTATATTAATATTTTTTTAAAATAAAAACTTTCTACTTTTAATAATGATCGAAAATTTGTACAGGATAAATAACTGTGAAAATAAAACTAAGATTATCATGAATAATAGAGGATAATAAATTAATGTACCGGCATCTGTAATATATAAGATAAAAGTAATAGAGTTAAACTGATATTGTTTGATTTAATTTATCATTTCCCTCAAGCTGATCAATAAGTCAAACCTCCTTTATATGTATATAAATGATCTAACAGCCTGTCTATTAATTAATATGTGTCACAATAATTACCGATAAAAATTATTATACTTGCAAGTGTATAGAATAGAAAAAAGATAGATTCTGCATATATTTATAATTTAATTTAATTTATTTAAGAAATAGATAAATTTAAATTTATTAAAAAATATTTTTAAATAAATAAATTATATTTAAATTTATAAAAAAGTTAATTTATTTAAAAATATATTTATTTTTTATTTTATATATTATATATTTATTTTTATTATATTTATATAATATTTATATTTTTAAAAATTAAAATTTTTTATTTTGAACAAAAGAAATTTTATCTATATTTTTTTTATTCTTAAAATAAAATATTTTGTTATTATTTTTATATATCTTCATAATTCCAAACCTTTCTCTATACATTCTCAATGCAAAATATGATTAAAGTGATCAATTTCTATTTAATTCTTAATTTTTGAAAAAAATTTATGAAAGAAATATATATTTTATATAATAAATCATTGTATAATATTTTAAAATATTTTTAAAATTATTTTTTATTTTAATTATTTCTTTGATATTTTAAAGATAAATCAACAATATTAAAAAATTAGTTAATAAATTTAATACCTTTATATAAGATATCATAAACTTGCTTCTTATTTTTTTATTATTTTACGTTGATAATATTAGATATTATTATAAATTTTATATATTTTTATTTTATACATTATACTTTGTTGTCTATATTATATAAATTATATTATCATTTATATTTAAAATAATATACTAAATTTATTATTTATTAATTAGTTTTAATTAATCTTTTAACTAATAATACTAATAAAAACTAGTTTAACAAGTTTTGATAAAAACTAATTTGATAGGTTCTACAATTTTAAAAAATATTTTTATAAAAAATTTTAAGTTTTAATAATTTAAATTATATATATATATATTAAATTTATTTATTAATTTTTTATTTTATAAATTTTAAGTTGATAATTTTTTATCTAATCATTTATATAGAATTTAAAACAGATTAAATTTATAAAAAAAATTATAATATATAATAGATCCATGCCCATATATTAAATTTTTTAATCAAAATAAATTTAAATATTCAAAATTTAAATTTTATAATATATAAAATTATTATAATAACTAAAATTTTATTATACTTCATATTTACAATAAACTATTACATTATTTTAATATCAATATATTGAATTATATAATTTTTAATAAAAAGTTGATTTATAAATTTGTATGGTATATTTTTAAACATATATTAAAATTTATTATATATAATAATTTACCATTTTACCTTCAATTAATATCAGTAACTTCTTATTATTAATGTTTATCTTTATTAATTTTAATATAATTTTTCATCAATTTATATTTGTTAAAAATAAATAAATAAAATAATAAATAATCTATATGAACCATAAATTGTTTTACAATAACAACCATCAAAATATTTTAAATAACGTGTTATAAAAATAATCAGAAAGTATTAGTCATATTAAATAATAATAATATATTTTTATATATAAACAATATCACATCTATTTACACATTTATTTAATGATTATCATATTTTTTTTTAAAATGATAAAAAATAAATCCATATAAGTATAAATAAATATATATTACTATATATATGTGTGATAATTTTTTTTAAAACAATAATATTAGCATCATTATAAAAAAATGAGATAAACATATTTATACGTGTTAAATAAAAAGTGGCTTAATTTTGACTTCATTGGTGAATAGATATGTAATTTCAAACCATATCGTATTATATCTTTTAAAAAAAGAAATCGCCAACCAATTAAAATTTATACTATAGTTGTTATAATTAAGTGAAAAATACTAACAAACGATATGCATAATATCAATTACCTTCATATCTTGAACTTTCATAAGGAATCGCTCCAGTTCATAGCAGCAGAAGAAAAAGTTAACATAAAAAATAAAATTCTCATATATATAAATATTAACATAAATTTATTTATATTTATATATAAATTATTTAATTTAATTTATTTTTTATTTTAAAAATTATTAATTATTAAATATAAAAAAGTAAATAAATAATACTTAATTACGTGTAAAAAAATTATTATTGAAAGCAAAAAGGTTGTATTTATGAAAGATTTGAGTATTCTTTAAACCACAAGATCCTCGGCAAATGGCTTTACCGAGTCTCCTTCACGTCCATATGTTGACGTATTTTTAGAAAATATTATTTTATTTTATTTTTTATTTATAAAAATATTACTTTATTTTATGTTTATTTCTTCTTTTAACGTTTTATAAGAAATAGTAAAAGTGAAAATTAATTTTTATTGTTACTACTTCTAATATAAAACTTAAAATAAAATAGAAAAGTAAAATATTATTTAAAAATAAACATTTTCTAAATCAAATATGACCTAACAATTTGGTTCGGAAACTCGCATTATCATAAGCGATTTTGTTGTTTCTCTCCAAAGGTTTATTCTCCATGCACAGAGCCCATCTGTAGTTTCCAAATTTGGGTTTTTTTTTCTATTTTTTTTTCTTGGAAATTTGAAAAAAAAAATGAGGTGCAATGCAACCCACCACCTGCAAATAAATAATTAAAAAGTTCAAGGCAAGTGTCAGAAGAATATTAGTTTAAGAATTAGTAATAAATAAATACTTTTATTATAAATCATAATAAAACGTGTTAATAATATTTTTTATAAAAATTAATTTGAATTTTTTATTTAATAACTTCATATCAAAAGACTGGACAGAAAATTTAAAATTATAATTAGGAATCTCGAGGCAAGGTCTTGGACAATTCCAAGTGCAACAACTTTTGGTGGTTTCAACATGTTCTGTGCACAAAGTTACAAACACACGCCTACAACCTATATGCATTATGCAGAGTGAGGTCACAAGATTTGCAGTGAGCCCTGAGGACAATTAATTACACTCAATTAAGTATGTTATGTTTGTTAAAATGTCCACGTTAATTAATTAAAATATTTTTTTATAAATCTTGAAATTTAGGGTATAAAGTTTAAAAGTTAAAATAATTGTTGTCTTTTAAATTAGATTTTGGAAGAAAGATAAATTTGGTTATTTAATATATATAATTTTGAAGTCTGTCTAATTTTAATATTAAATTATTTGCAAATGTTTAATTGGGCCGATTTTATACATCAAATAATTTTCTAAGATTTGAAATAATTCCTTCTTTTTAAGATAATTCTTATAGGTTCAACTTCCTAATAATATTATTATATACTAAATAAAGTTTTCTAAGCACTTGTATCGTTATCACATTATGTGTGCAAGTTAATAAGTTATTTTTTTTAAGAATATCCTCTTATTTATTAAGTGAAATACTATGATCTGACATTATTAGTATTTTCAGTATACATAAGACTAGGAATGACAAATAGAATCTGACACAATAGATAAATATATCAATCCGTTAAACATGCCATCATTGTCTCAATTGTGTACAATGACAAGAAAGATGAGTATTTTTTAATGATCATTATATATATACACGTCAAAAGGAACTAATTAATCTCTCTAATTCATAATTACTCCATGATGGTGCCCTCTGGAAGGGAAGTAAGTGGAAAGTGGGAAGACACAAAATTAAGGAGGGTGAACGGAGGTGGATAAATATGCACAGGCTTTCACCAATGAATCGATGATGAAGATAGGATTTTTAATTACGATTTATAAAATTGCATAAACTTTACTTTTCTCTTAAAGTGATGTGCATGTTTCTATGTAATTAACATTTATAATATATTTAACTTGATGCAAAGCCTACACTTGTGCTAGGAGATTAATTTTATAAACCAATCGTAAAATAACATATTGTCGTTCCTTTTATTCGGAATTGGTTTCGTGCGCATAGCTGAACTTAATTTCCACAGAAAATTTAGGCAGAGAAAAAAATTATGGAGAGGATTTAGAAAGGGACAAATTTAGAGAGAAATTAGGAAGTGGAAATCTAGAGAGAGAAGAAGAAATTATAAAAAAATTTAGAAAATGAAAAGGTTAAAGAGAAAATAATTAGAATATTTGTGTGCTTCCTTAATATTATTGTATGATTAAAAAGAAAATGATGATCAATTTCTCAAAACTACGTAACAAAGGAAAAGCTGTACAGGTATAGGGATTGACCCGGTTTCACTGGTCTTGGATCTTGAATGCATTTGAAAGAAAATGGAGGGAAAAATTGGAAAGAAAAAATGAAAGGTAAAAAGAATTGGGCTTCTTTTTTTTTCTATTTTTTAAAATAGTTTTTTACTTTAAAAAAATTAAAGAAATTATTTAATAAATAAAATTTCAGAAAACTATCTTAAAAATAATATTTATTTTAGTTTCTTATTTTTATTTTTATATTATTCATATTTTTCATCTACTAGTCTATTTTTTATTTATTCCTTTTCATTTTATTTTCAAAAATAGTTTATAATTTTTTTTATAAAATAGTTTTTAAAAAATAAAAAATATAATCAAACACTTCCTTTTTTAAAAAAAAAATAAAGTTTACTTTCTTCTTCCTTTTTTATTTCTTCTTTTTTTTCAACCATATAAAAAAATACACCATTATTCATATTTTTTTTCCCTCTCTAAATAAATCAAAACAACGACCCTATAAGGCTATAACTCAGTCATAGCTTATTTCATATACAATGAAGACCCATCGATCTGGCTCATCTTTGTTCTTTTGAAAAGAAAAAGAAAAACATGTAAGTCATACTTTTATAAAAAAAATATATATAATTAAATTATTTCTATGAAAAACTAACGACATACATATTAATAGGTAGTCTATCCATAAAATGGAAAAAGATGGATAGAAAACTGCTACTCCTAAAGAAAATTAGAAAATGAAACTCAATAGAAAGTTATTCTTGGATTTCCCTGTTTTAATATTATTATTTTTTAATAGGATGAACTGCTGATTTCAATAGCCAATTGAATAAGCATGTTGATCAAGCACATCAGTATGGCATAAATAGTATATACTTAATTATATGATGCGTTGGTATAGTCAGTATGCATTTGAAAAAGACAAAGGATGTAACAGATATATTTCTATAATTCAAATTTCTACTCAGAGATAAAAAATTTATACAAGTTTACGGATAACTTATTATATTGGAAAACTTAGTTTCATTTAATAGAAATATCACTTAATTATTGTAAAATATTTTACCTTTGATATAAACCAACTAATAAAGATAGTATCATGAAGTGTTCCAAGAAGATAAAGACAATAATGTTGGATAAGGAAAAGTTAAATAACGCCGCAATAACCATTTGAATTTCTCATAACTTGGTCATCTATTCCTGCAAGGTAATGTACACAGTTCATGAGGTGGCTGCTCTAATATATTTATGATCATATCCAGTGAATCTGTCGAGTATATAGTATAAAAAAAAACAGGTTTAAAAATATTTGTTAAAAGTCAAAGTTTGATCCATATAGTGTATAGTTGCCCTAATATCATGATGCAGAAGGACAAATGCGAAGGCCGGCCTCATTTAGTAAACGAATCTATTTTTTTTCCTAAGTTCTATTAATGCCTTAAATACATTAATTAAAAGTATTCTGTTATTGATTAAATATATTTAATATATATATATATACTAATTAAAATATTAAGTATTATTATACAAAAATTATTTATTAATATAAAATTTAAAGACCTATACTAATATATAATAAATAGTATCTTATGCTAATATTTAATATATTAATAATATATATTCATATTTTAGAGTAATAAAATTATTTCTTAGTACCTAATATTTTATTACTAATATAATATTAAAATATTATTTTAATGACAGTTTTAATAGATAAACAAAGATTATAACTTTTATCAAATTATGTTTGTTAAGTTTATATTTGTTAAAAGTTATCTTTGTAAGGTATTTTAGTAATAATTTAGATAACATAATCGTTATAATCAAATAAATATTTATATCAATGTAATATATTTAAAGATAATTTATATAACTGATAAAAAATAAATATTGTAAAAATTAATTTTTTTTAAAATTTGAACTCAAGATATCAATATTAATAATTCAATTTTTATTAAAAAATATATATTGATAAGAACTAATATAACATTAAAGTTTTAGTAAATTTTATAATATATTTCATTATTTTAATAAATAAATATTAAGAATTATATATTTTTAAAATCATTAGCACATTTTTAATTAAAAAACTTCAACACTTTCCTTATTTCTAATATTATGTAAAAAAAAAAAAAACCTCAAGAGAATACAAGGAGTTGGATAGAAAATACCATAAACACTATGTCTTTAAATTATAATGTAGCTATTCTATTAATAGAAAAATAATTTTAAATAAGTTTAAAAGTTTCTTTAGATACTGATTATAGTGGCTTATCATTTGGTACGTTTCAAATGTAGGTTAAATTAATGTGTAATTTTTGGAACTATCTGATAATTTATAATTTGCTCTTTAAAGTCCTTAGTTCTTTTTCTGTTAGAGTTCTCTAAGAATAGAACTTATGGAAATATTAAAAAATTTACTAAATAAATACACTTGTAATATGATCCTTAAACTATTTAAAAACTTGTAATTAATGTTAAACTTAGTATAATGGAGAATCTTAATTAAAAAATATGTAACCATTTGGGGACATACTTACAAACTTTTAAAAATAAGAACTTATTTACAATTTTTCAAATAATTTGGGGACTTACAAAATAATTAATGTTAAACTTATTGCCTAAATAATTAATTAGTTATGTGAAGATATTTTCAAATTTTATTTAACTAAAATTATCGAATTCTAAGTCAATCACAAAGTCTTAAAATTTATTATTTACACTTAATTTTTTATACAATATCTTAAAATAGTATATTTAAGTCGCTAACCTTTTCAAAAGTTGACTTGTCAGGTTATTAAAAATCCTTATTATGGTCACTGAACCATCAAATAAGCTTTTAAGTCAGATTTGATTTTAAAAAGAAATGGCAATATGGATCCTTAAAAAAACTTTTGTTATGAAAATAACTTAATCTCACATTTTAATTAAGAATTATGTTAAAATGTTCACAACGGGTCTTTGAAGATGTTATTCATTTGCATCTCTTCCCCTTTTCGCCCTAAGGATAAAACTAAAAGTTAGTTGAAATTACTACACACCAATTCTATCTTTACATTAAAAAAAAAAAAATTATGCCAAAACTTCCTTATTGTATAAATACTTTTCCCAACGAAGAGTACTAATTAGTTAATAAAGTAGACCACATCTTTTACTCAAGATGACTCAATGTCAATACTCTAGGAGGCTTAGGAATGATATAAGAACCTCTTTTAACAATGCGCACACCATGAAATTTCTTCTTGGCGTTAATTTTTTTGTTTCTACACAGCATTGTTGCCGCAAAATAAATCATCCTTTATTGCTCAAAGGTTAAGTAAGACTTTTGACAAAGCGTACGAATTGATTGAAGAGTTGGCTACTAACAAGGTGTTGGAATGTACGAGGTAGATGTCATTAGTTTAAGGCTAAATTGGAAACTATGGCTAAAAAAATTAGGGGTCACTCCATTGAGCAATGCTCCCATGCTATTGAGAGTGTCCAATATGTATGAAACTTACCATTGTCTTTAAGTGTGACAATTTACCATTGTCTTAAATATCTCATAAAATCATCTTTAAGTGATAATCGAAAGGGTTAGCCAAAATTGAAATATACGACTGTATATCACTTTTGAGTGATTTGCAATGAAAGATAAAGTTTTGTGAGCCAAAATTTGGTGAGAAGATAGAAAATCTCACGAAGAAAAGGCTCCAAGAAGGAAGTGGTTCAAGAAACATATCAAGTTGCTATAAGGGAAATGAGAAAGTCAAACCAACACAATTGTAATGCCCACTCTTTCATTTTAACACTTGTCGAGGAATGTATCACCATCTTGCGATGCAAATTTTGTTCCAAACTTAATGACCATAGATGCTTTATTATTCTATAAACTATTGGTGCAAATTTTTTTCGAAAGGCACTTTGTGAATTGTGATTCAAGAGAGCTGGTGTCAATTTGATACCTTATTCCATATATGCGCAATGTGGCTTAGGAGATCTAAAACCCACTTCAGAATTGTTTCATTTTTTGGGTAGGTCGCACTCATATCCTATTAGTGAAGCGGAGAATTTACTCCTAGAAGTGAATAAAATCATATTTTCCGTAGACTTTGTTATATATGGTGGATATGGATGAGGATAACAAGTTTCCTTTGATATTTTGAAAGCCTTTTTTGGCTAGCTTTGTAGCTCGATCTGGAAAATGTATTGACAAACGAACTTATTTTAATGAGTACATGGAGAAAAACATTTTGCTAATGAAATAGATATAATACAATATATCTAAGTTCTTGTTTATAAATAAATTATTTTTACAAATAATTATTTATTTTTCAAAAGCTTCCTCAAAAAACTAACAAAAATGAATAACTACTTTTTAAAATAAATTGACACTTGTTACATGATGAAGGCTACTCTCCAATGCCTCCAAAGAGAAATTTCCGGACCAAAACATTTAGCTATAGTCACCAAAATCCAAAATCTCACAAGCATTGTTAATTTCAACAGATTCCATCGATGATAGCATAGAGACATGCCTCCAATAATCGAAATAAATTTCATAATCGTGCAATAGGAGATCATCTTGTGATGAGGACAATTGACTTTTAGTAATATGGTCATCATGAATCACTTGCATGGGCTCATGTTTAGTTGGTGCAAGTAGTGATGATGAAAAGGGGTGCTCTTGTTTTCTTTGAAGGCTATTATTAAAGCTAAGTAATATGGAAGAGCCAGAGGGAGAAACAGGTTCAAAAATTATCTCGGGGTTCAAAGAGTTATTGCAAGTGTGATGACCGTAGTATGTTGTCCGGTACAATGGAGGGTCATCTTCAATTTTTTGCACATGTTTGATTGCTTGACATCCTTGATCATACTTGTGAGTGCACCTATAGTAGCTCCTGCACGCATATTTCAATCATATTGGAAATAGTTTAACAAATTTAAGTTGTAACTTAGTTGAAATATTTTTGTTATTGCCTAAAATTCTCCTTTTGATTTTATTAAACATGATTAAGAGAAGGAAGGATAGTGTTTTAGCCCAAATACTTATATCTACTTAATCTCAAAGAGATGAGTGAGTAATGGTTCTAACGTGAGTTTCAGATGCAAATTAATATTCTAATCTTGTTTTGCACTTGACGAAACTCTTTGGATTTAAAATAGCTTTTTTTAGAAAAATAAGTGAAAGCATGTTATGTGTTAATAAGTTATTACTGATTTTTTAAAATATATTTTAAAGTTAAAATTTTAAAAATTTCAAAATTATATTTAATTAACATAAAATTGTTTAGAAAGAAAAAAAGTGGGTTTGTGTGTGTCAAGAAGGATAATTTGAAATGATAGACTACCTGAGATATTTGGCATTCAATGTCTTTTTTTGTCCATACTTTCTCCATCCATGGCCATCTTCAATCTGTATTGAGCTGTCCCTCTCCCAAGTTGGCACAATTGATCTTATATATGAAGACAAAAATATCACTTAAGATTCTTATTTAAATATTTTCACAAACTAATCCAATAATCCCACAGATATTATATATATATATATATATATATATATATATATATATATATATATTATTAACAAGAATTTACAGTTAATCTCGGTCATGGTCATTTATGTATGGAGGAGCAGGCCAAGTATCAGTTTAAACCAGCAATATTGATTAGTGATACATGGTTCAGTTGTTTGGGATGAATAATAGCATTATTTTATAACTGTGCCAAAAATATCAAGGACTAAATGTAAAAAAAACAAAAAAAAAAGACCAAAAAATATAGAATTGAATGAAAGGAAATAATTGTAAAATGTATGAATATTATTATTCAATATTTTTGTTTGTTTAAGCGTGTGAGTTATGTAAAAGAATACCAAAATATTTAAATGAAGCGTAAAAGTTTTAATATTTCAATGTATATTATATTCAAAAGATCTATCAATTAGTTTTATTGGATTTGATAATTTATCAAACTTTTATTTGAATGAATTTCAATTTTTTATTTGTGGATAATCAATTGGTAGATTTAGTAAAATAACCATTTAACTAGGTAACTACCACACTTTGTGTGTATTATCTTATTATAGGACGACTTAGGTGTCATCCAGTATGTAAAAATGTTTTGTATTTTTTGCTTTTATTTATAAAAATATTATTTTTCTAAATTTTATTATTTTAGTTTTCTATAAAATAATATTATTATAAATAAAATTAAAAATTAAAAATATTTTCACAAATCAAATGACACCTTCTTTACCTCAAATTCTTAAAAAAAAAAAAGCAAATCCAAATCCCATATCGATAATATATATAATCACACATGCTAGCAAAGCAAAACATGAATTATGATTCTTACTTTCTCTTGTAGCATCCTCTTGGTCTTTTAGTGTTGAGAACATTTCGGCTCCTGCAAGTTTCATCCATGGTCTCCACTTTTGGGCAATTAGTGGAAAAAGAGACATCTTTGGAAGATACAGATGGCGCCACCTCATCGGAGACACCATTATCGGAGTTCAAGAGTAAAAGGGTATTTGTGAATGATCTTAGTACCTTGCACACAAGATTCTCAGCAAAAGCTAACATTGACTTTGACCCTTCCTCTTCTCCAAGATGAGTATTGGATTTATGAACAAGTACTTCAAGTAACTGATTTGCCACGTCACGCCCTCTTATTAGCTCTTCTTCCATTTTCTTCTTTCCATTTGAAGCCTGTTTTTCCATTTCCAATTTAGGTGATAAAATGTTTACAACACTTCGGTGGCACACAAAAACTTTCTTTTATTTATTCAATGTGTCACTTCCCACTTGCTAATTTAAAAATTTATATAAAAATTCCCAAGCATAAATTGACAGGTATAGTTCACGCGCCAATGATTTGCGTGAATAGCACGCGCAACTGAAAATACACAACCTAAGCTAGAGGGTTTTCTCTTATTGGAAGGTTCTAGAGCGTGGGCAGAGAAATAGTGTGTTTGTTTTCATGGGATGAAGGATGAGCTCATTGGGCTAACTTCATGCTGAGATCAGAGTTTTGTGTTAGACAATAATACCCTTCGATTTTGCTTGTTGTGACAGTGAGAGCCACCAGCGTTTAGTTATACGGTGAGAGGGTAATTAGGGATCTATGATACACCCTTATTTGGTTAGTTTTCTATGCTAATTAGAAATTACCATTTGACAATTCCATTATTTTCGTTATAGTTGTTGTTTGTTAACACGTTTTGAATGTGATTAATGGTAGCTGCTACCTTTAAAATAGTCAATTTGTCAGTTTGATCAGTCCATTATTACTTTGACTGTGAAATCAAGGGCGAGTTTCCTTGTAAGTAGAACATACAGGGAGATTGGTCAACATAATGGTTAAAAAATCAAAATTAGAATTTTTAAATATTATTAATATATTTTATAATAATTTTAAATTTTTATGTACTTTTTAATTAGTATTTTTCAGATACTGGTTGGTAAGATTTTTAAAATAAAACTAATAAAGTCAATATTGTTTTTTACTTAGATCATAAATTTTCTTCATTAGTTAAGAAAATAAATTTAAAAATATTTTATTAAAAAATATTGAGAATGTAGATCAATAGTGATTTTTAATAAATTTCCTATCTTTAATTTCTTAATTAGTGTGTTAAAAATAAAGGCCTTGATTAAATAAAACCCATAAAATTTAGCATTGTTGATAGATAATTTATTGAATATTTTAAACTTGTACATAATAACTATAACAAATACCAACCTTATATTTCAAACAATATTCAAAATTAAAAATCAAAATTATTGATAATATCTTTTAACATTTATGATTTCTATTGATATGTGGTTATAAGTTGCAACTATAAGTAAATATTATTGTTGTTTTATCTAGATTATAAATATTTTATTATTAGAAAAAACTAATATATGTTGAGTAAAATCATAATAAGTAATAAAAAATTTGATATTTCTAATATAATTTCATATTCAGTATTAAAATTTAAATTTTTTTAATTAAACTGGATTAATATCTATCAAATAACTTGTATATTTAATGGTATTAGATACTAATTTTTGTTATGATAAACTAACATTATATTTTACCCATTATCTCAAACAAAATTAAGATGAGATATTAATTAAAAATTTTAAAAAAAATAGTATCAAATTTGAAAAAACTATAAAACCTAGGCCTATAAAGCAACATCAACGTGGGATTCGAGTAGTATCGAAAAGGATATAAATTTAGTCCTACTACATCTTTAATACACTTGCCTTATGTTGGTTATCCTATATTAATTGTATAAATTTAAATTCTCCTATATATTTTTCATAAATAAATATATAAAATAAAAAAGTTATCTTTTTTCATAACAGAATAAGATTCACTCCTGTATATCCTGTTTCTATTTTATTTAATTTTAAACAAAAATTTAAAAAGAATATTATTTTAACATTTTTTAATATAAGGTTTAATTAAATTTTTCATCCCTTATCTTATATTTTATATTTTATTTTTATTTTTAACATTTTTAATATTTTAATTTATATTTTATTTTTATATTTTTATAAAAAATATAAAATTATGACTAGGTTAATATTAAATTATATACACTAACTTCTTTTAAGATTAAAAGAATACGGATGTAACTCTTAAAAATTAAATTGTATATTTATTCTAAAAATATCATAAATTAAAATCAACAAATTTTATAAATAGATAGATACAAATATAAAAATAATTTTAAAAATAAATATAAAAAATTAAAAACTATACTAAACCTTTATTTTACATCTTTAAGTAAAGAAAGAGTATTGATTTTTATTTCTTTTCAGATTTTTACTTTATATTTTTAAATTTTCTTTTCAGGTGAGAGTTCCGTTGGAAGGGATCGAAAGTAGCAACCACATCTAGCACGTGCATTTACTTTCTAGGAAAGTATGAACAAGAATAAAATACTGATTTCTAGAACATATATTCATTATATTGCTCTTTTATAAAGATGTTTCAAAATGGTATGCATGTATTTTATTTATCAATAAAATATGATTTTATCGTTTTGTTATTATAACATACAGTTCGAATTTAAATATAATATGTTATTATATTTTACTTTAAAGTACGTGATTTACTCTGTACTTAAGTTAATTAGATTTGTAAATCAACTTCTAATATATTTTAAACTGTAATTTCAAATCTATATTTTGAAATCAATCATATAATAATATAATGGAGTTTTGTTATAAAAAGATTCTATTTACTTGCAACTAAAGTACATTTATTTATCCGTTTAATAATTAAAAATATATTATACAATTAAATGGTCAAATACAGAACTTTGTATAATTGCTATTTAACCCTTCTTTATGAAACTTGCACCACTTAAACATTAATTTAATTTATCTTGTAAAAGTTTAAAGTTATCTAAGAAATATTAAAATAATAATGCTACTTCTGTAGCACGTGATGACCCCATGAGACTCCATCCTTCAATTAGAAAAGAATTAACTTTTAATTTGGAATACTAAGACAAGCACGACAAGTGGAATTGTTAAACTTTTTCCACCCTCCAACACGTTGTGTGACCAATTATTTTTTTATTTGTTATCATTTCAAAACTATTTAAAAGTTTAAAATAATATTTATTTTTCATAAAATATTAATTAATAAAAATAAATAAAAATTAGATAATAATTTTAATATAAACAAAATATTAATCATTTTTAACATATTTAAAATAACTATGAACTATAAACTAAAAAAATAACATAATATTTCTATATTGTTCAGATTTCAGGGTGAGGTAATGAGACTTACATAAGCCCCTGAAGTTCTGACGACAGCGTTAATTAATTACTCAAATAAATGCATTCTCTTGTTGATGAGACAAATGCTGGCGCCGTATCCAATTCTAGAGAATAGAGACAATTAATTACTCAATTAAATATATTACACTGTTAACGAGAAACGTCAAAATGCCACCTCTTATCGCTTGAGAATTGTCTCCATTATACGTATCACATACACATAGAGTGTACAATTTATAAAAATGCTTATTATTTTTTATCTTTTTATGTAATCACAATATTTTTTATTCTAATAAAATCTATCCTTTTTCCATGTTAAAGATTAATATTAGAAAATTTTGATATTACTATTTTAGATAAAAAAATATTAGGAAAATAAAAGACAAACTCAATTAATTTATTATATTTTTATAATTTTATAAGGTATATTTAATTATTAATTAAATATGTTTAATATCTATTTAAAAATATAATAAAAAAAAAATAAAATTTTTAATTTAAAATTATAATATTTAATTTTATCCAATACATTAAATCCTATAATAATTAATAAAATATATTAAATTTTTATTGTGTATTGTTAGACACACATTAAAATAATCATTAACTAAATTATATAAACCAATAAAAAAAATTAGTTAGATTTCTTGATATTTTAAAAAATCCTTTATTGTCAATTTCAATCTTTAAAATTTATTTTAAGCATCCAAAAGTAATAGATATCTATTAAAAAAACATTTTTTATTGTTAATAAGTTCTATGTTAATTAAAAAATAATTTAAAAACGTTTTTATAAAATTTGAGTGGACATTTTTATTTAATTTGTTTATGAAAATATATTAAATTTAATTTTTAATATAATATTAGAATATATTATTCAATCTTAATAATAGATTTCTTATTAATGTTTAATCTTAAATTAAAAGGGTGTATTAAAAAGATTTTATATTGATTAAAAATATAGTCAAAATATTCTTTATAAAACTTAGATAGTTTTCTTTTTAAAATTATATTTTGAAAATAATATTACCTAATTTTTAATAATAAAACTTTTATTTATTTATCAATTTATTTAAAAATTTAAATGAATTATTTACTGATTTTGTTAATGTATATCCTTCGATCATAAAAAATAAAAAGTATTAAATTTTAATTAAAATTTATAAAACATTTAATATTATCAGATTTGTAAATTGATTGCTTGCTCTTTTAAAATAAAGAAACAAAACTATATAATTCATGACTACTCAAGTAACATTAGAACATTCCATAATTATAAATGTCTAGAGAATCTTTTTAAAATAGGGATGGTTGGAGGAAAGTTCAATCCTCATCGGACTGAGACACATGCACATTTAAGATCTATTTAAGAAGCTCCTACAATAACTATAGGTACATATAAATTCTACTACTATTATTCGATTGAAATTGAATTTGACTTAAGTTTTAGAATGTTATGACATTTACCACTATTATGTTATTCAAAAATTTTTGACAATTAACAATTTGATCCGTGAACTTCACTTGTTTATACCTGATCATTTTTCGTTTTATTAAAATTTTAATAAAACTCTATAATAAAATTTTATTAAAATTATAAAATTTAAAAAATTTATAATATTAAATGATACCTTTTTTTTAATAAAATACAGCACTATTTATTAAAATAAGCATATAATTTCCAACAAATATTACAATCACAATTATGGCATATTGAAAATTATGTGATGAATGTATATTGTTAAAAAAATTAAAAGAAAGAAATACTTCTTCTGTGTATTTTTAAATGTTTAGAGAGTTAAAAATATGTTTTTATTTATCTATCTATTTTAATTTTTAAAAATATTAATCATTATTTTTATATCCATCAAATGTAATAATTGAATAGAAAAATAAATTTTTTATATAAAAAATAAAGTAGGAAAATAAATAATTTTTTAAAAAAATTTAATAATATTAATTATATTTCTTGTGATAAATAAAAATGAACGCAGGAAAGACATTTAATTTCTTAACTTAGGGTACCGTGCGGTTTAACATTTCTCATGTTTTAAAAAATTACTTTAATCTTTCTTCACCTAATTAATTAATGTAAATGAGAGAAGCAATTATAATTAATCACCTTCTTCTACTTTAATAAGAGAGAGAAAGTTCAAAAAATTACTTTATTACATGTAATTAAGAGCTTTTGGTAAAAAAAGAAAAGAAATTATGCAGTAAACAAGATGAAGACTTCTAACGAACGCCTTTCCCAAAAGTAAATAATGTGTGGACAGAAACTTGTATATAACCAGTGATTAGAATGGAAACTGCTCATAAAGATTGTTAACTTCAACTGATTCCGTGGATGATAGCATAGCAACATGTCTCCAACAATCAAAATAAATTTCGTAATCACAAAGTAGGTCTTCTGATGAGGACAATATTTGGTTTTGAGCGATATGGTGATCGTGAATCACATTCACGGGCTCATGTTTTGTTGGTGATGGAAAGGGGTGGTGTTGTATGCTTTGTAGGTTGTTATTATCAAAGCTAAGTAATATGGAAGAGGTAGAGGGAGAAACAGGTTCATAAATTATTTGGGGATTCAAAGAAGTTTTACAAGTGTGGTGCCCATAATACGTTGTTCGGTACAATGGAGGGTCATCTTCAATTCTTTGCACTTGTTTGATTGCTTCACATCCTTCATCATTCTTGTGACTGCACCTGTAGTAGTTCCTTCACACATATTTCAACCATATTAGAGAGAGGTCCAACACACACACAAGGATCTAATTGATCCACATGTTAAGTTGATTATTATTACTTAAAGTTCAAGTATTCAGGTAAATTTTTCTTTATTTTTTTCCATTTTTTTCTTTATATCTTTCAATAATTTTCTCCCATTTATATGTATATATATTTCTCTCATAAATGACCTTACTAGTAATTGGAGAGGATCATGACCCTCACGTATAGGGAAGTATAGCACATGTCTAACTAAGTAATTAAAGTTCAAGCAGACATACAGAGACACAAAACGATGTAACTGAACCACACAAGTGGAGCTGATTATTTAAAGTGAAAGTTTGATTTATGAAACAATTAAATAATTTTTAATTTTAATAAATATAAAAAGTTTTATTTATAGTTTTGTAATTTTTTTACTTTTAAATTTTTTTAATTTGTTTTAAATTTATATTATTAGTTTGCAGTTAGATAGTTATTAATTTAACTAATAAATATTTGATTAAATTTTGTTATATGTACCAATTCATTGTGTATATTAAAAAAACTACATACTAACAACCAATTTAGATGAAATATCAAATGATTTTTTTATGACTCAATAATAAAAAAATTTATCTGTATTATTTGTTTATATATATACACAATGAGCTAGGACCTATAATAAAACTTACTTAACATGTGTTAGTTAAATCCACACATATTAATGATAAGTTAACAATAGAAACCAAAATAAAATAAAAAATATTACAGAAACTAAAATATATTTATATGGACTAAAATTACTTTTAACCTTTCATAAAATGTGATGATCAAACTTGTGTTATTTATTTAAATAGATTGAATTTAAAGCTTAAAATTTTTTAAAACAATATATCTTGAATCTGTATTATTTAATTTATTCGTGATTATATTTTATTTCATATCACAAATGTCTTTTTGAAGTATTCTTAAGTTTACTTATTAATCTACTTTTATATATCCAATTAAAATCTTTATTTTTGAAAGATAGTATTTTTATAAATATTTTTATTTTTTATTGTTAAATAATTTCTCTTACATTAAGCATGTACTTTTTGTTCATCGTTTTTATTTTTAAATGCTAATTTGACTTAAATTTTAAAGATATATTTCTTAATGTTTTAGATAAAATAAATTTTAAATTTATTATAATTTTAATTATTATTAATTTGAATTTAATTTCCAATTTAAAATTTTTAATATAAAATCAATAAAAGTTATGTGTCATAATTTTAATAAATTATTTTCTTAATTTTATATTTAATTTTTAAAATTTTATTCCTTTAATTTCTTATTAACATAATATAATATATTTTAGTAATAATAACAAATTTATTACATTTTGTTTAATTTGAGTTTGTTTATATACTTTATTTAATCCATCTTCATATTTTAAATTAGAGTACTTATCCGTAAACTAGAGCATTTTTAAGAGTTTTTTTTTTTTATTAAGTCACTTAATTTCTCTTATATTAAAATTTAATATTTTTATTTAAATAGGATTTGATTTAAATTTTAAAATTTAGTATATTGTTAGAAATATATATATATATATATATGTTATTTTAGATAAATTAAATCTTAAACTTATTTCCAAAATTAATAAAATTTAAAATTAATAATTATTATATAAATTTTTATAAGAAAAATAATAAGATTTAAATCTAAAACTTTAAATATATTATCTCAACTCTCCAGTACCATACCTGGTGGATTAACTATTATTATTACATGTTAAGATTTTAATAATTTATTTTTTTAATTTTATTCCTTTAATTTTTATTAATATAGAATATAAACTTTGCTTAATTTATAAAATTCCCATGTAATGTATGGGTAAATATTTCATGGTGAAATACGTAATAAAATAAAGATATAAAATAATTTTTGAACATGAAAATTAGGTAATGTTATTTAAAAAAGCATATTTTATTAACTATATCATCTTTAGGTATTTATAATTAACATTTTTATTACACAAACACAAAATTATCTAGATATTTTTAATGTTAAAGATATAAAATTTTACCTTAGATGATATTTTAATTAAATCTAAAATTAAACTTGAATTTGTTTGTTTGGTAAAGAAATCTATACTTAATTGAAAATTTAACAAATTAAACCTGAAACGGAAGCACATGCCATTAAGCGTTCAATGAAGAACCACGCATAGTGCAGCAACAATTTTGAAAGTTAACAATTTTAATGTGCACCAAAATTTTAACAAGTTAACTTTTAATGTGCAACGACAATTCAATTGTTTTGTGTACACCTCAGCATCATGCACATGTGCATCAGGAAGCACACATGCATGAAGAAGGGTAATTTGAAACGGAATAATACCTGAGGTATTTTGCGTTCAATGTCATTTTTTGTCCATACTTTCTCCATGCATGACCATCTTCAACCAGTATTGAGCTGTCCTTCTCCCAAGTTGGCGTAATTGATCTTATATATGAAGACAAAAATATCAATTATAATATTCTTGTTAAATATTTCCCAACTAATCCTATTATTAATATACTAAAACATTTTGGAATCATTACCAAGAAATCACAACTAATCCCAATGATTGTATAATCATGGTCATTTATGTCTGGAGGATTTAGCGAAGGTGCAGTTTAAAAACAGCAATTTTTTTTGTAATTAAATCATTTTTAATCAAGCATAAAAAGTTTACAAATCTTCTTAAGATTAAATAAAAATATTGTAAGAATATATAACACTAATTATTCTTTATATTTCTGTGGAGTTTGACCCTCCACATCTCCCCCAAAAAAGGAAAGTTTAAAACAACACATGATAATAAATGATAGAATCCAAACTCCCCATTGTACAATTTGCAATGAGTTATAATTTTTAAACAAGCAAAGAAGATTTTTTAAAGGCATGGTAGATGAATTATAATTCTTACTTCCTCTTGTAGCACCCTCTTCGACTTTTGGTGTTTAGAACATTGCGACTCTTGCAAGTTTGATCCAAAGAGACATCTTTGATAGTGATAGGGACACCAACCTCATTGGAGACATCGTTGTTGTTCAAGAGCAAAAGAGTATTTGTTAATGATATGAGTACCTTATGCACAAGATGTTGAGCACAAGCCAATAATGACTTTGACCCTTCATCATCTCCACGTTGACTATTTGATTTATGAGCAAGTAATTCAAGTAACTGATTAGCCATGTCACGCCCTCTTATTAGTTCTTCTTCCATTGCCTTCTTGCCATTTGCAGCTTGATTCTCCATAACCAAGTTTAGTTTGCAGTGTCAAAGTGTAAACAACACCAAATAAACATTAACATGGTAAAGAAATTGGAACACTGCCTTTTATTCAACGTGGCACTCCATCCACTTGTAAATTTACTAAAAAAAATTCCTGACCATAAATTGACAGGTTTACCTCACGCGCCAATGTTTTCCGAGGTAAACACGCACCACTGAAACCAAGCCACGTAAGCAAGAACGTGTTCTCATATAGGAAGGGTATAGAGCGTGGGAAAAGAAGCAGTGTGTTGGTTTTCACGGGGATGCAGGATGAGATCATAATGCTACTAACTAGATGCTGAGAACACAGGCTTATGTTTGACAATAATACCCTTTGGTTTTACTCATTTAGTAATATAGAAAGAGGGTAATTTGGGATCTATGAATGCACGTGGTGACAAGTTCCAGATAGGTGATTGATTCTTTTTCCACGTTACCATTTGGTGATTGTAGATTAGTAATTCTATTATTATCACTGTCGTTGTTGCTGGTTGATAGCTTCTGATTTTTGCTAAATTAATGTTCTTGGCTGCTGGGACTTCTTTTCTTTTCAATGGTTGTTTTGATCATTCCATTGTACTTGTTGTACCATGTAGGGAGATTACTCATACATACTAATTCATCAGAATAAAAACTCCATTGATTTTATTTATTTTGTAACTTCTAAATATCAAGTGGTCTAATTAAATACTTGTTACTAATGTATTGTTAAAACGAAATACCAATGCATTTTTATCCGTTTTGAGAAATCTGTATCATAAGCTATTTGAGCAAATTTTCATTTTATTCCCAACGTTCATGCTCTTAAATTAATAAAAATTTGTAGTAATTTAATATATAAAATGTATTATATTGATTTTTAAAATATTAAAATTTTAATCAGATTAATCCATGAATAGAAAGTAACATTATAGATTTTTGCATACATTAACTTTTATTAACTATTCATTAATTATAAATTTTATTGATTAATTAGTATAGAAATCAACTTCACAATGTCACAAGCATTAGAAAGAAAAATAAGAATTTAGTCTAAGCTACTTCATTTGTAATGTAACCTTTATTATTATTATTCATTCGTAGTAAGTATGTTTAATATTTAAAAAGTAATAGTATAATTAAAAAGTTGATACCTAATAATAGTTTTGAATTTTTAAATGAATACATAAATTCTTTCTTCGTTAATTCATTTCATATGTTTTAAATAATTCTAATTTTTTTTTTATCTTTTATTTCCATAAATATTTTTAATTACAAAATAAAAAAAATATTCTATATTTTTTATATCTTTTTAAGGTATTAAATATTGAACATTAAACCAACTTAATAGTATAAACAACTAAATTAAGAGTTAAGAAAAAATAGAAGTTAGACACATATTTAATGTGAAAATTCATTAACGGAGAAGGAAAATATTATAAGTAACGGTAGAAAAATATTTTACTAAATAGAAAAATTACATCACCTTTTTCTAAATATAAGAAGAGAACAATAACACTCTCCTGGAAATAAAAATATATACACGTTAGAATAATTATATTGGAGAAACTATATTTTCCCCCTCTGATTTTACCTCTGGGAAGCTCACTTACTTCAGTACATCTAAAATTGGCGAATGAAACCCTTATTTATAAGACTCTCCTACAATGTGAATATATTCTAGTTCTTGTGGCAAAGTGTAGCAAAAAATTTACCCATGCATATAGAGGTAAAAAAATTTACATCCCTTGCTTTCACTTTTTATGTTTTGTTTGGATGATTTAAAAAATTAAAAGAAAATAAAATAGGAAAGTAAAAAATAAATAAAAATAAAATGAAAAATAAATTGTTTAAATAGATGGAAATAAAAAAAAATCTATTATTTATATGAATAGAAAAAATAAAATAAAAAATTAGCTAGTCTAAACTTTGATTTGTATTAATTTTAAAAAAATAAAATTAACTTAAAATTTTTATTTAGTTTATTAATATAATATTTATTTATTTTAAAAAATATTTAATAATTTAAAATAAAAAAAATAAAAAATAATTGGATCCTCCTATTTTTTTTCTCTTAAAAGATAAAAAAAACTTTCGTAAGCCCTATAAAATTTAATTCCTTTTTTTTATATAAAATAAATAAAGATAGAAAAATAACAAATTCTAAAAACAAATTTTTTTCTCTTGAATTCTTTTTAATCAAATAATGGGTTAAGTTACTTTTGTGAGTTTTTTAAAAGAATTTACCGTGTTTGGTTCGTTTTATGTCATAGGAGGATTTACACCATATAAACTAGAGACATTTCCATTCTCTCCTCTTCATTGTTAAGTCATATACATAATAATTTATAATTAACAGGAAGTGAAGTACAAGTTGGCTTACAATCTTGCGTGTTGAAGCATTACAAGATTTTTCAAAGATAATTCTTATATTTTATGCTTTAGTCTAGAATCTTTTTTCTTGTCCCAAATCCATCATTATCCTCAAACCTCTTGAAATGTGTACAATAATCTGAAATCATTCTGTTGTATCTAAGACTAACAATGAAGGAAATAAATCTCTTATAATAACCTCTTGTCACCTTCTTAGATCTTAAAATGATTTGGTTAACCTACCAACCAAATTTCCTTTTCCTTATTCTTTAAAATCTTCTGATTGGAGCATATACATTTCATCCTCAAGTTCTCCATAAAAAAAAAAATAAAACATTGCATTCAACTACTCAAAATGTAAGTCAAATGTAGCACATATAGCCAATATACTACTCTAATAATGGTAAATCTAACCACCGAAAAGAATGTTCTATTAAAATATCACCTTTTAAAATAAAATAAAAAAAATACGTGAGAAGATACCAAGCATTCGATTCATTTTATTATAAACAATCCACGACTTATAAAGCGTATATTTCCTCCTTTTTAACTTGTAAACCTCAAGAGATTCATGGGATAATCATAAATATATTTAAGAGCAATTAACCACTCTTAGAATCATGTATATGTAAGTTTGTTGTGCTGTAGCTTTCAAAAATAAATCATCTAGTTGTTAAGCTGCAATATTGAATTTTCCCTCATCATAGATTGAAATGTACAGTAATGATAAAATAATGTCTGATTTAGGGAAAAGATTGCAGAGAAAACTCAACAAGTTTCCAATCATATATCCCCACAAATTGTACAGCTAATGTATCAACCCACATTCCCAAGTGTCCAGGGTAAGTCACCTTTAAATAATATAACGATAACAATAATAATTTAAAAATTGTTTATATAATTGTAATTATATTATTTTGTGTCATTCAATACAAGGGAGGTTATGGTAAGAAGTTCATGTAATTTACAAGTCATTATCTGCAATAACCTTAAAGTATAAAATAGGTGCAATGATAGAAGAATCTTAAAATAGACGTCGGTGGTTATTTCAGATGTTAAGAACCAATAGACTTTACTTATGGGGTTGAAGTTTAATTTGTAAGGAACCTAACATTTCTCCTCATCAGTGTAATTTTTTTATTATCAAATAATTAAAAATTATTTTAGTTATAATTTTAAAAGAAATTAATATAAAAATAATAATTTTTAATTCTATGTCAATTTATAATTAAATGATAATATAAAAAATTATATTATTAATATATTTCAATTAAATTCAAATTTTGTTAAATTTTTTCTTAATTTCAAAATAAAATAATCTCTCTTATTAAAAACTAAAAAATATTATATATTAACAATTTAATGTTGAATTATAATTATTGTTAATATATTTTTTTTCAACAAAAAATAAATTTTTAGTATATACTATAATATTAAAATATATTATACAAAATAAATAATTTTATTAATACAAAATATTAATATATACTATCAATATATCAAATAATGATAGTATAATATATTATCTATTAATTAGTATAAACCTTAAAAATTGATAGTATATTTTTTGTTAACTAAAGATTATCCTAATTGCTTAACAATTTTTTTATTAATTAAAAAATTGTAGTGAAATTTATATAAAAAAATGAGAATACAATCATTTATCTTAATCACAGTGGGATTTGACTTCTTGTGAAAAAGTTGTGTGTGGGCGTAAAGTTATTTGTTGGCATTATAAATTTTAGAAAAAAAATATTATTGATGAAATATTCTTTATCTACATGAGAGTCCGTTGAGGATCAACAAAATTTAGACACCATAGCTCCATTAATAAAAAAAAATTGTATTATTTAATTTTCAATTTCCATTTTGAACAAGCACGATAAGTAGCTATATAGTTTGAAGGCTACTAGTGTGCAATCAACTTCCTATTTGCAATTCAGTAATTGTCCCAACTCCCTTTGGTGGTGTGTAATATATAGGAAGGATATATATCTGTTTGTATTGATGTGTAGATTGTGAAATCTATTTTTAAAAGAAGTTTGTAGATATTAGATGAAAGATATAAATTAATAGATGATATTATTTATATATTGAAAATTTAGAATTGATATAGTAAAGCGGTAAAAATTATGTAACATAAAAATTATATAACATTTTTTTTTAATGTAGCAAATTTTGATGTATGTAAACGTTATGCTTAATTTGAGTGAGATGTAATACAATTCTACATAACAATATTAGAGATATTTTTAACAATTTTTTGATTTGCTTACGACATTAAAAAAAGTTAAAACACGTTGGAGTCTAGTTTGTTTGTTGTGGATTTTATGGTTAACTCATGATCACAACACATTTAATAAACAAGTGACTAATAATGATAATTTTATAAAATTAATAAAGATTAAATAAAAAATAATCAAAAAAAATTATTGTAATTTTATATATCCGTTTCACTATTGATTCAATAATCCTATAGATTGTATATTTAGTGACCAAGATTTTAGAGTTCAGTTCTTCATTTTTTATCATTTATCTTACTATTTGTTAGTGGTTACAGATGGTTTTTATCTTTTTTTACAAGAGGGTTGGTGTTATATTTATTTATATTTCTTTCGAATAATTCAGACACTCTATTAATATATATCAGGTCTATTTAAAAAAAAATTGTCCCAACTCCTAAGATAAACTCAAGTGGATAAGCGTTTCAGATTTATTTCGGTAAGCTTATTGTTCCTTCAAATTTTTTCCTTCTAAACTTCCTACAGCGCAAAGCTATGATTGAATCTAATGTTTGATCTCATAAAAACTATTTGGTATTGAAGCATATTTCATTCCGGTTTCAAAGTGCGGTCAATGATTTTTGGAGAAATTGAAGGAAAAGTGCAAGCTAATATTTTAAATATGGTAATAGTAAAATTTCTTCTTTTCAAATAAAGCGGCTTATTCTTTTCCCTCATATAATGGACAAAATGTAACATTGATAGTGCTATTGTCAATTTAAAAAGAAATAACCGATAAGTGTCTTATGTCTCTTTGTTAAGTAAAGACAACGAAGAAGTAGATTGCTTTCAAATCTCTCTTATCACCTTAGCTTTAGTCATTATGTCCTATTGATTTTAAGTTTCTTATTTAAGAAAATTTGATGGGTGTTTCCTCTCATATGAATTCTAACTAGTTAGTTTCTTTCTACTTTTATTTTAGTACTTTTCCTCCTTTTCATAAAAACTAAAACAAAAACAAAAGCTAAGATCAAATCCCATTATTTTTTATTCTTTTAATAAACACCAATAATTTTTATGAAAATTTTTGAACACTTAAAATTTAATTAAGTCTAACAAAAAAAAAATACTCTGCACCAAGTCTTATTGCCTATAGAATTTGATAGCATGACACCCAACCCAAAAGTAAAATAATTATAAAGAAATTATTATAATTGTTCTAAGGTGAATCGTAAACCAAGTTTTAAAACAACTAAGCTACACCTCAGTTATAATCAGAAGAAATGAATTGTTGGTATCATATGAAGATTGTCCTTATATGTGTAAGTGTTCATAGTAATTATTAGGATTATAAAGTTAAAGCCCATATTTCACTTACCATACATTAGACAAAAACTTCTTGTGCAATCATGTTCAACATAGCATTAGTATAAAATATAAAAATGTAAAATACTGATCGATGAAAATATGGACAATAATCTGATAGAATTTTTCTCGGCATATAATTGAATATTTTTAAAAAAAATAATCCTTATGCGAAGAATTATTATGTCACTAAAATAATTTGTTTAATATTTCAACAACCCTATGGAACACCAACAAATCAATAGAAGGAGATGTCGTCTACAAATTGGAAGCTGCTTCTGTCAAATTCGTTGGGAAATGAAACCTCGTTCCAACTTTCAAGTCCTAAAATTCGGCTGGTCTTCTTTTTTTTTTTACACAAAATTCAGCTGTCTAAAATAGTAATTTTATGAAATTGTTATCAATCAACAATATTTGTCTATTTCCCAATTTCCATGGCACAAGTTGGGATATATAGTTTGATTATAACATTTAAATTTAAATATTATTTGGTCCTTCAAATATTACGCTGCTCTTAATTAAAATGTAGTTCTTGTTAGAGGATGAACTTAGCACAACAGTACGTTGCTCTTACCAATATCATTTTTTTATGTTATATTATTTTAGAATAAATGTTGTAGAAATTTTATCATAAGAATCAAAGTATCAAATCTCATTTCATTGATGCACTAAAATCATCTTTTATTCAAAATAATAAATTAATTTTTATTTTGTAGGAAATAATAACTCTCTTCGAAGATTCTTAATAATTTTTAGTCAAACGAAACGTAAATCCAACTTGCAACGATTAATGGGTTTTGTTCATCAACTTGACTAAAGTTACGGGTTAAACCATCTTGTTTTATGCAAAGTATATCGCTCGTCTTGGACAGAAGAAGAATAAAACTAGTTTAATTTTTTCAATATACATCTTATTATTTAGTAAAAATTTTAAGATTTATTGATTAATGTAAATTTTAATTTTTTTTTTCTCTTTATTTAGTAAATCCATCATGTATCATTAAATAATAAGTAGTATGTTAAAAAATGTTAGAAACCAAGAATACGTTCATATTAAAAAGTGATAAATTCAATTGGTAAAACATTGAATTTATGTTTCGGGTTCAAATTTTATTGTAGATATAAAGATTTCATTGGTAAATGTTATAAAAGTACTTCTGTAATCATTTTTTTAATCTACCAAACATGTCTTGATCATTATAAGTTTTCAGAAACCAACTCACCTAAAATTTTTATAAAAAAAAATAAAAAAATCAGTATTGAAAGGCTTAAAGGTTCAGTTGCAAATCCTTCCCAAGCATGAGTACTTTAAGAAATTAATAAAGAAAGCTTTAGTGTGCACTAATGATATTACCCAACTAATAGTGAAAATTATTTTTTATTAAAGAAATAGATTAATTAATAAGTTTTACTTATTAATATTTTTTTACTATGTCTGATAAACTATAGGCTAATTAATTAATAAGAATAATTTCAGGACCTTTTTCTCGGTGAATTTCAGGGCATTTATCATGTAAAATTTTCTATTTTTCTGTCAAAAAGGAACAAAAAAAAGATCAACATTCAACAGCATACAAGATAAGGGCTTGTTAAACCATAGCCCAAAACCAAACAGGAAAAAAGACATCATTGAATTTTCCTTTTTGATAGCGAAAGTTGGATTGGGCCCAAGACAAAGACGTGTCAGCAGATATGTCAAGCTTACATGAGTCTTGCTAACATGGAAATATTTAGTACTTTGTTTGACAATGACTAAATTTTGGAAAATATTTTTTTAAAATGATCAAAAATATATTAAAAAATAAGAGTTCTCAGCGTTCAATTTATATTTATTTTTATTTAAAAAATCATCTAATTCAATAATAAAAATATATTGTAATTTGATTTGAATAGAATTTTAAATTCAATTAATTAAAAGCGGTTTGAATTGAGTTCAATAATTTAAATTAAAAATGGTAAATAAAATTTTTCATTAGAATTTATATTTTATATAATAAAAAATGAGACATAAAAATAATTACTTTTAATTAATTTAAAACTAATAAACATTAAAATAAAAGATGTGTTTTTAAAAATATGATAATAAGATATCATTTTAAAAAAAATAAAATAAATAAATAATAAAATTTTATAAATACATAATTATATAAGTATGAATGATAAATTAATTTCATATATAAAATTATATACAAATGAATAAGTTCGGTTTGTATTGGATTGATTTTTAAAATTCTATCTAACATGCAATCAAATCTAACAAAAAAAATTGACGTTCGAAGTTTTCAATTTTTAATTTTTGGTTAGTTTAATAATATAATATGTTGCGTTCTTATTTTATGTTTATGTTGTTCAATGCTTGTTTTAGAGAAATGATTTTTAAATTTAGGAATACATGTATTGTTTATTAGAACGTCTATCTTTACTTCTAAATTCTATTGATTGTAAATTAGGCTATTGCATAAGCTTTAGTTGATTTCATGTTGTACAATTACAAATTTGAAGCACTACCAAAGTAATTTTAAGATTTAGTCAATGTTAAATCTTCTGTCAAAATTCATTGTATTCTTTCTTATAATGCCTATTAATTCACATGGTACCATTTTGTGGCTAAATAACTTAAGAGGGTTTGTAGTGTGTGAACTTTGGATTTTATGTATTATTAATGTCGGTTCTATTGTATCTTTCCTTATCATGCAGATTTGGTCACATGGTTGCAATCTTCAAATATTATTGTGATACCACAAACAGTATGTTTATACCTCCTCCAAATTCATAACAAAGAATGCGAAAGGCTAGCAAATGATTATATATATATATATATATAGATAGATAAAGGAGAGGTGAAGATATTTTTAGAATAATTTTAGTTAAAATTATTTTATTTAATAATTTTTATAAATAATTAAATTTTATTAATTTAAATATTAAATTAATAAATTATATTATATAAATTATCTTTATAAATTAATATATAATAATCTTTTATAATATTTAATAATTTAAATTTATTTAATAAAGTATTAAATTTTTTAAAATCTTATAAAATTTTTATAAAAATAATTTATATAATATAATTTATTAATTTAACGGTCAGATTAATAAAATTTAATTATTTATAAAAATTATTAAACAAAATAATTTTAGTTAAAGTTACTTTAATTTAAATTTATTTAATAAAATATTAATATTTTTTTAATTTTATAAGAATGATATATATAATAGAATTTATTAATTTAACGGTGAAATTGATAAAATTTAATTATTTATAAAAATTATTAAATAAAGTAATTTTAACTAAAATTATTTTTAAAATAGTTTTATTATTTTCTTTAAATATATATATAATAATAATAATAGAATGATTGTATTAAAAAATATATAATAAAAAAATTTAATATATGTATATTTATATAGCTTCATTTATTTTAATATATTTCAATTTAATAATTATTTTTTTAAAATCTAAAAATTAAATATACATAAATCGATATATTTTGCGGGTGGACATTCACCATTTTCTAATTAAAAAAAATGATGTTGGATGAAAAATTATTAAACTTTTAAAATGTATTTTACCTGATTTTTTTTAGCCTAAGATCTTTCTTGTAGGCCTAGTAAAGGGATCTCCTATCTTCAATATACTTGATTTTTTGGACAGTACGTTGAAACTATGTTCCACTTGATTTTTTGGTATCTCTTTGAATTGGTATAACTTTGATTTATGTATAAAATACTTGAACTACGAGTATCTTAGTTGCATATTTTCACATGTAATAGTTGTTTATTAGAGGATTTGGTCACTAATAGGTGCGTGTGACAATGTAAGGTGTTTAGAGGTGGTAAAACAAGTTATTTCAACTGGATCAGTCTGAATCTTTTCAATAAAATATAGAATTTAAATTTTAATAAGATCTTTTAACCTTATCCGATTAAATTAATGCAGGTTTATCTTACAAAAAATTTTAAAAATTATTTATCAAATTTAAATATTATATATTTTACATTCTTGAATTGGATAGATTAAGTCTGAATTATTAAGTTATAATTTAATACGAGATTATTCATTACCATGACTTACCAACAACTCAAAATTCCTTCTATGGTAAAATATCCAATTTTTAAAAATATTTTTTATTTAAAAATTATTTATTTACTTCTAATATTATCTTTGTATTTTACCTCGGCCAAACCCTTCATGATAATGGAATAGCATTAACTATCCAAAATAAAATTTGTGTAGTATATATATTTTTCTATTTTTTAATTTTGAAAATATGATACTATTAATTTTTTTTTTACATTATTTTTTCATGGCGACTGTATCTTTTTAATTTATTCGTTTTTCTTCTTTAACTTTTTACTTTTCCGCATTTTTCTGTGTTTGGCTCTCTAAAAAACTTAAAAAAAAAACCAATTCCACCAGTATTTTGGTATTTGCGTTTAAAAATTAATAAAATTATAATATATTAAATTGTTAAATAAAAATAATTCAGTAACCTTTTCTTAATTATTTAATGGATTTTCACAGAAAATGTTTCAAATATTAGAGACAGCGATATTGTTAGAGTCTTCTAAATGGGTCCCTCCCTCAACATTATGTTTAATTTCACGTACCCTTCATCGATTGTGGTTTTCCCTCAATTGTTTGTTTGAAGGTTAAAAAAATATTATTAATATTTAATATTTTAGATATTAAGTCGAAATGACTGAATGAATCTATTGAATTATATATTGTCTCGAAGATATTTGAAATTTTACACAAACATTTACATTTAAGCCTTTTTAATAATATAAAAAAATATTTTTTGAATTTTTATGTTATAAAGGTAAATATTAATTATATTTTATCTAGTTTAGAAAACAGGTATTTTTGAATTGATAAAATAATTAAATTATTTAATCATTTTAAAACGCATTTAAATACATGAAAAATTATTAATTTTAATATATTTTAATTAAAATGAAAATAACAGGATTAATTAATAACATTTCATAAATTATCTATATACTTTAAAAAATAAGTTTATATTATTTTTAACTTAGAATATAAATATTATTTTTATAAAATATAAACTTATTTTTTAAAGTATATAGATAATTTATGAAATGTTATTAATTAATCCTGTTATTTTCATTAAATACAAAATCGTAATAACATCTTCAAATCTTTTGCATCATCCCAAAATCAAATTAAAATTCATCTGCTTCCAACCTTTCAAGTTTCCCACCAACATCTCCATTATTAACCATTAATACTCTCTACCTTCTACTCAATAATATATAAGCCATAAGGATCACATGCTTAGTCCTGTTTATAAGTTAAAATAATTTTTAAAAAATTATAAATATAATTATTTTTAAAAAATAAATTTTAGTATACAATATTTATTAATTCGTATATTCGATTTATTTAATCTATAAATTAAACAGATTATATACAAAAAACATATTTAAATAAATTAATAATTTTATTTACTTAAAATCCATTTAATTCATGTTTTGCAAATCAACCAATAAATTTTAAATTATGTATCCAGCTTTTATAAAAAGTAAAAATATACGTGTAAAAAAGTATATATAAAAAAATCAACATAATTTTTATTCAAATTATAATCTCATTTATTTATTATAGAAAAATTATATAATAATTCTTTTTTCGGCATTGACCAAAGTGGGTTTTAAAAAAAAATATATACGTAAGTGGGGTTGGAAAAAAAGTATTTACCGATATGGGGTCTGAACAGTAACTGTGACCCATAAATTTATGCGCCATAGGGTGTAGCGCATAAATTTATGCGGCACATGTTACGATTTTGTATTTAATGCTTCTGTAACGCATAAATTTATGCGTCATAAGGTGTAGCGCATAAACTTATGCGTTATAGGTTAAAAAAAACAATATTTTAATTGGCACAAAGCATTACCCTTCTTTTGGTCTGGCACAAAGCATTACCCTTCTCTTGGTCTGTTCATTTTCCATCGTTGCTTCTTCCATCGTTTTGTTTTTTCTGTTTCGCTTCGTTTTCTCTATTTTCACAAAAAGATTCAGCATCATTTGCTACTGTCCTATAGTTAGAACAATATACACCTTCTCTCATCTCCTCCAATATTTTAGATAGCGTTAATGTCATGGTTTCCTTCTCCCGAGCCACTCTATGCTACTTTCTATTATCTGCTTTCAGATTCCTTGAATATTCTTCCAGTTCTATTCTTTTCTTTGAAGCTTGTGCAATTTTTTCATCTTTTACTCTCAGGATATCAACAGACTACGATTCCAATTTTTTTAGCAATGCTCCCCATGATTGTTTTACGTGCTCTTGTAACATATGTATCTGAATCAGTTCCTCGTTCTATTTCGTAAATTAAATATTAATAACCAGAAAAGACTTAAAACCAAAAGATACAGATGAATTAAAAAATAGAAATGATGTATATGAATCCTGACATAAAATCTTATGTATTGATTAATCTTTTTGCATTGTTTCTCAATCGGCAACGATGGAAAATGAACAGACCAAGAGAAGGGTAATGTTTTGTGCTAATTAAAATATTATTATTTTTTTAAACCTATAACGCAAAAATTTATGCGCTACACCTTATGACGCATAAATTTATGCGTTACAGAAGCATTAAATACAAAATCGTAACATGTGCCGCATAAATTTATGCACTACACCCTATGGCGCATAAATTTATGAGTTACAGGGGCATATGCTGCATAAATTTATGCGCTACACCCTGTGACGCATAAATTTATGCGTCACAGTTACTGTTCAGACCCCATATAGATAAATACTTTTTTTCCAACCCCACTTACGTATATATATATATATATTTTTTTTTAAACCCAATTTGGTCAATCAGCCGTAGTCACGTACCAATAATGTGTTCATATTTTTTGGGATAAAGAGGTGACAGTGCGTACGAGACAAAGCTGCAACCGCAAAAACTTTATCATATTTTCACGTGGTTGAATTATGACCTGCCAACTAATACTTTATATCTTCACGTGGAGAAGGACGTGCACGACTTTTAATAAATAATGTTTTAAAAACACAAATAATTAATATAATTTTCAAAATTAATTTATTGATAAGCATCTAAAAAAAGATTAATATAACAACACACTTATTTTTACAATATCAAATTCCTAGTTTGAAATTTTATTTTTTTCTGTAGTGTTGGTATTCAGAAACTGTACCACATAGTTAGTTTACAATGACACATGTACCACATAATTTTATATTTTTATTCTTTTATATTTGGATTTTTAAAATAAAATTGAACGTATTTAGAAGATGATTTTTATTCGTAAAATATTTTACATTAACAAATAATATATTAAATATAAAATAATAATATATTCTCAATAAGTACACGTTAATATAATATATTATTTGTTAACATAAATCTTCAAAATTTATTGTAATAATTATTTTTATGTTAAATAAATTTTATACTTATAAAACTATTTTAGTATTTAATTTGGGTGATAGTAAATGAAATTATTTTTGTAATATTTTATCACTATATACGTCTTCCGCCCACATAAATTAACATGAATAAATGGAGATTGAGAAAAAAAAATTAAAAAAAATGCTACACCTGTTAAACATGATTATTAAAACATGTATTTAAATTAATTAAAATCCAACACTATTCTTGTACAAGAAACTTTTAAAGGCTTAAAGCATGACCAAAATAAGCACAAAAAATATCACTCAAAGGGGAATATAAAAGCAGTTACGGATGATGGTTTAAACTGAGTTTAATACATAGCTACAAATTTTACTATTAATTGATAATATACCTAATCATTAAATGAGTTTGAATATTAATTTCAAATATATATATATATATATATATATAATTATAATATTTTATTTGGTATGCATAAAATAGGTAAAATTAGACATGATATAAAATTCAAATATGTATGCATGTTGTTGAATTTATTTTGATTTTGACAGTAAAAATCTACTTTGATCAAAGTTTTAAAAAACTTCCACCTAATCTGTATTTGATTTTGATTTTATAGATTGAGTTGAATCTGAGAATACGGATAACTTTTTTCAAATTTATTGTAAATTATACTATTATTTAAATAAAATTATTGAACTGTTATATTTTATTATATTTTTTATTTTATTTTTATTTTTATTTTATGTTATTTAAATTAAAATATAATTCATATATATTATTTATTTAAAAATATATTCATAACTGATTCAAAATTATAATTTTCTTTAAAATAAAATTTAATTTTTCCACGAGCTTATCTAAATTAAAGTTGGAGTTTAAAATTTTATCTCAACTTTATATAAACTCACATTTATATCCTTTTCAATTTTTAATAGGCATCCTTCCTGATTTTTATTAGGATAAAAACGAAAATATTAAAATTTGTAACTTAACGCAGGTACGGATCTCTCCATTATTAAAGGTTCAGTCTCTCAAACAAAATAAAATAAATATACGTGTTGATTAAGAATGGAAGTAATATATGTTGATTAAAGATAAATGTAGATCTAATTGAATTAGATTTTGATTATTTATTTATAACTTTGTTGAAAAATTTATATTTTAAAAAATTAATAAATAAACTTAAAATTTATTTTAATAAATGATTAACAAAATTAATATATATAATATTAAATAAATATAAATATATAATATATTAAAATAAATAGATTTTAAATAAATTAAATAATTTTTTTTAAGTTTAAACTTAATTTATATATTTAAAAAAATTATTTAACAAGTATAAATATATTTATTTATTAAATAAATTAAATTAAATTAAATTATAGATTTTTGTTGAGCGGTTTTATGTATTTTTATTCTTAATATTGATTTTACTTATTTATTTTTATCCTTAATGTTGATTTTACTGTGCATATTAAAGAAACAAATATATAAAAAATACAGAAAAAAAATGAAAAGGATATTTTTCGCTGAGCAATCCATTGTTAGGGGAAACAAATTAGAAAGAAAGAAGACAAATAAAATCTACTTTATTTATTAGCACCAGAGGAAGAGATAAGAAGAGTGTACTTTTTGGGTAACATTGTAAACCGCATTTGAAGGTTCAATCCCAGTTTTTTGAGTTATGTTATTTTGTTTTGCTGGAGAAGATAGAAAATAAAAAATATTTAGATAATACTATATTTTTTATTTGATTGAAAATATATAGATAAAAAATAAAATTTAATTCCTAAAATTAAAAAAAAAATTCTTAATTTAAATTTTATTTTATCAAAATGGTAAAGTAACAAAATTTCACTTTCAACTAAGCACATTGCAGATGGAAACACAAATACACAGCAAAAATTTGTATTGATCACTCATGATTTTGTATTCTTTCGAAGAAAGTCTAAACGATAGATTAGAATCCTCTCGTGACTTCGCATTCTTCCAAAGAAAGTCTGAAAAATTGATTAGAATTAGACCGGTTGAATCCTTACATATAATATTTGTTGAGTTTTAAATTTTTTTAAAAATTAAATTTTTAATTTTAAATTTCATTGGATCAAATTTTATCCAAAAATCTAATTTATATAATATGTTAAATACTAAATTAATATAAAATTTATAAAAAAACTAAATAAACTAATATAAAAATTATACTGTAAATTTGATATAATAAAAAACTATAACATAAATTAAATAATAATTTATATGTAAATATTGTATATAATTTTATCGATTTTCAATTCAATCGGTGATATCAGTGAGTTTGCCCAAATTTCCATAAAGATAAAAAAATAATATTTTTATTTTTATTTTTAAAAAATTAAAATAAACGACTACAAATTTTCGTACAATAATAGTGTAGGCATGAATAATAATCCGTACCAACACCATAAATAATCCAACGTCTTGCACATTATTTTCATCCTTCTTGTTACCACTTCTACAATATGAGAAACGACAGCGTTTGGAGTCTTTTCTTCCTCTGACCACATTTTTCTACCGACTCAACTTCATGATGACGACTCTGAGTTCGGTCACGGAGAGTTGCACAGCAACAGACCCAGACCTCAACTACAAACCGGTCATCGGAATCTTGACCCATCCCGGCGACGGTGCCTCCGGCCGCCTTAGCAACGCCACCGGCGTTTCTTATATCGCTGCCTCGTACGTTAAATTTGTGGAGTCCGGTGGCGCTAGAGTTATTCCCCTTAAATATAATGAGTCACCTGAGAACCTTTATAAGGTACTCTATAACCACATTACACAATGTGTAATGTGTGTATAAAATATATCGATATCTCAAAGGAGAAATTTTTATATTTAAATTTATAGAAAGAAAGTATAATGTGTGTATTTATGGTGAGGAAGGAACGAAATTTATCTTATACAAATTTCTAAAGTATATATAACTTAAATAGAATCTTATATACTGTTTGGATGAATGGTTTTAATATTTTAAAAAATTAAAAATTTTTAGTTTTAAAATATTTTGTTTAGACGAAGAAATATACTTCTGTATTATGTGGAAAAATTAAGAGGAAACACGGCGGAAAAACAAGTTAATACTTTGAAACTTGGTTTACGTGTGAAGTGTCAATAAAAATTGACATAATTGAAATGGATCGGAATATATATTTATGAGATTATATATTTAAATTTATTTTTAATATAAAACTTTATTTGGTAGATAATTTATAAATAATTTTTATATTATTAAGATACGCCTTAACCTTGTTCTGAAACTCAATTTATATTAAAAAAAAAGATGAGGGGAGAATCTCTGGATAGGAATTATTTATTAAGATTGGATTGCTTAACTCATTTTCTTGGTTCACTTGTTGCAGAAGCTCGATTTGGTTAACGGGGTGCTCTTCTCTGGTGGATGGTCTAAAACTGGTTTATATTTCGAGACTGTTCGAAACATTTTTAAGGTATATAAGTTTTTATCTTTTTTATTTATTAGTATTATTATTATAGGTGTCAATTTTATCCATCTAATCCAACCTAACTTTAACTCATGTGAATTAGGGTTAAAATAGTTTATAAATCCATAAAAATTACATATGTAAAGTTCATAGGCTAAAAGCTCCTTAACCTAACTTTAACTCATGTGGATTAGGGTTAAAATAGTTTATAAATCCATAAAAATTACATATGTAAAGTTCATAGGCTAAAAGCTCCTTAAACTCTAAGGTTAACCTCAATACATAGACTTAATTTTTTTCTTTTAATTTTTTTTTAGTTTGTTTTCTCTCTATTTTCTTTCTCTTTCTCAAGATAAAAGATAAAATAGAGATAAAAAGGTTAGACTTATTAATCTACTGAAAATTTTATTTATCTTTAAATATTATATATTTATATTTATTATATTTATTTTAATATATTATATTTATAAAATATTTATTTTAATATATATATATATATATATATTAGACTTATTTAATGATCTCTTTAACTTGTAGGTTTTAAGCTTATAAGTATTTTTAATCAATTATTTAGATAAGTGGTCAAACTTTGACAAAAAAAAAACTTATCATTTTTAAATAAGTCAAACTTAAACACTTAAAACTTAATTCATTTTACTTCCATCCCTAGTTTAGAGAAAAGATAAAAAAGAAAGACAATAGAATTTTAGATATGGAGAGACAAATATATTTATAAAAAACAAAGAAAAAGATAAAAATATAAAAAAAATTGAGTTGAGAGATGAAGAAAAAAATTTAGAATTGAAAAAAAATTATAGAGATAAATGAAAAATATCTAGAGAAAGATAAAAAATATAAATAAATTAAATAATATTTTAGTACAATAAAAATATTAAAGATAAAATTTTAAGAGAGAAAAAAAAAATTAAGAGGAAGAAATTTTAGAAAAAAGAGCTAAATACAAGATAATATCATAAAAGTTACATTCATTTCACTTAGAGGGTTACATGAGTTAGGATTTAAAAATTTTACTTTAAAATAAATTTAAAATAGAAAAATAAAATAAAATTATATAAGTTAACCTATGCACTAGTACACATTAAGCCTCCTTAAATTAAGGGTTATGTGGGTTAGGGTTTAAAAAAATCTTACTTTTAAGTAGATTATATAAATTAGGCTCAAATGAGCCAACTCATAGGTCAATGATCAATTTGACATCTCTAATTATTATTGATATTTATATTATATAGATGGTTCTGAATAAGTCTATTAAATTTTTAAAAAATTAAATAGTATTTTTTTAATCTTTTAACTAAATATATTTTTGAAAAAATAAATCCTGAAACCTGATTTGATTTATTTCTTTAGGAGTTTAGTTATAGACATTCAATCATCTTTTACTCTTCTCAGATATTATTTTTATTCTTATTAAATATTTATATACATAAAATATATATTAATAAATTATTTTTTACTCTTATTTAGTAATTATATATACTAAAGTATAATTATCTTTTACACTTTGCATTTTTTTATATCTGTCCCTTTACACAGGTGAAGCGAGTGTTAGATTGTTTTACCGTTAGAAAATATTGTTTTTCTAATGTTTTAATTTTAATTTATTTTTGAAATTAAACTCTACCAGATCATAAACTCACTTTATTCGTGCAGAAAGCTTTAAAGAAAAATGACGCCGGAGATCATTTCCCAGTACATGGCATCAACTTGGGTTCTGAACTCTTATTAATGATCGTAAGCGAGGTAAGTTATCTTTGTTGTGATTAATTTTTTGAAAAATCACATTCCATTCAAAAAGATAAAAATATGGGATAAGTCAGATATTTTCCTACTAATTAAGGGTAATCAAATTAAATTAATATTTTAAACAATTAATAAATGAGGCGAGTTTTGACAAAATTGCTTATTTCAAGAAAAAGCTTTATGAAAAATGGATAAAATTTACTATTTTCCCTTTTTATGTGTGTCTGAATCTCTATTAGTAGATCTATACAATTTATATGTTGGACAATAATATTCATACATATAACCTAATGTCTTTTATTTCAATACATCTTAATCTAATGATTATAATTAGTTTTAATATATATATGTATCTATATGCTTGTAACATTTTGAGTAATAGAAGAGTATGGCAATTATTTTCATTGAAAACAGGACGATGATATTCTTGAAACATTTGATGCATCGAGTTTGCCTAGTTCTCTTCAGTTTAGGAAAAGTGCAAATGATGAAGGAAGTGTATTTAAAAGGTAAACATTTTACACATTAGAGTTACTTTGAAAGTTGGAGTTTGAATTTATTCTTTTATTATATCTCTTTCATTTTAGAGGTCATGGTGTTCATTTTAAAATATTTAAGATATATTTGTGTAACTAAAGTTTTAATCATCCTTGTATTAAACTTATTAATCTTATAACTTTTTTTAATCAAATTAAGATATGCAAGTTAATGTTAATATTCTCTCTCTCTCTTTTTTTCAATAGCTTTCCTCCAGACTTGCTGACGCAATTGAAGACAGATTGTCTTGTCTTCCACAACCATCGTGTAAGTTTTGTATTGTCCATGACTTCTTTTATAACATAAGATATTTAGATAAAAATTTTAAATTATTAAATTTCATGTATTTGAATTTTAAATGAAAATTTTATAATAATATCATTTTTTCTTTAAATTATTTTTATATTAAATAGAAAAAATTTAAATAATATTTTTTAGAAAAAAATTTAAATTTTTTTATCATGTTTACTTTTTTAAACTGTTTATTATTTTTTAATAATAACTTATTTTTTATTTAAAAATTTCCATCCAACCGCACAAGCTTATTAAATTTTACACTGGACTAGTTCATTCTTATATATCCATTATCATTACCATTACTAGATTAGGTGTAATTATTTTTCTTATTTTTTATCGTAAGTAATTGAACTTTCATTATTTTGATCCATAATAAAAAATATATATAATTTAAACATATTATCTTATATAAATTATTTAAATCTCTTTACAATGAAATTCTTGAAATGATGGAGTAATTAATCACATTTTTCAATCTTTAACTTCATCTATTTGATCTTGCTTTAATTTAATGAAGGTTATTACATTTATATATGTAGAATCCATTAATCTAATTTGAATATGATTTTTGACATGACAGTATAGCATTTCCCCGTCCAAGCTTCAATATAATAAGAAGCTATCGAGCTTTTTTGAGATCTTGACAACAACTAAGGATAGAGGTAACAAGGTATTAAATTATCGTTAATTCGTTATCCATAATTAAACCTTTTTCAAATTTCATAATTTGTCATCTACTTCCATTTAAGATATCTAAACATTATCATTATTTTAGGTTTTCGTTTCCACAGCACGCGCCAAGAACTATCCTGTGACTATCTTCCAATGGCATCCAGAGGTGATTCATAAATTTACTTTGAAAATCAAGCACCATTTTCTATATTCAGTACTTTATTCTCTAAAATTTTCATTTTAATTCTATGACATTGCAGAAAAATGCTTTTGAATGGGCCACATCTTTGAAAGCCCCTCACACACAGGATGCTATTCGGGTGACTCAGTCCACTGCAAACTTTTTTGTGAGGTTAGGACTTTAACTTCGATAATATATCTTCTCATATATAAATAACGGAAAAAATGAACCTACATACATTGTAGTATTTTATATTCGGATATATAAATCGTTAATTATTTTTTTTTTAAAAAAATTCAACTGCTAAGTGAATGATATTATTTATATGGTTCTCAATCGACCTTTTATAAATAATTTTGTAATGATGGTAAAAACTATAATTGCCCATTACCTTTCTCCCCGTCCCAAAGAACTAATTTATTGTTCACATCAAATAATAACAGAAAAATTTTATTATATTAACAAAAAAAATTATTAATAAAAAATGTTAATATATATAATCTATATATCAAATATTAGTATAATATATTATTTAGTAGTATATACTTTCATAATATATATTAAAAATTTTAATTTTTTATATAAAATTTATACTAACAAAGGTTATTCTAATATTTGATAAAGTTTGTTTGTTAATATATGATTTCTTCTGTGTATTAATAGTATGATGCACCAACGGTGTATATAAAATATTACACTAACAAAATTATCTATGAGTATTTACAATATTTTCAGGGTAAGTCTAAAATGACTTGCACTTTTTTTTGTTAGTATATGGAATATTCCTGTAATAGTTGTGTTTTAATATGTACTTGTCAATGGTTTATGTTTAACATGTTTTCATTTTGGTGGATTTGGATGCAGTGAAGCTAGAAAATCCTCAAACAAACCGAATGCTCAAGAAGTGCGAGACAATCTCATTTACAATTACAATCCTTCTTATGGTGGGAAAGCTGGGTAAGTAAAAAATGCCTTTTAAAATAATGTTATTAATTTACTTTGCACATAAAATTACTTATTTTTTTTTTCTTTCTATTTACAGGAAAGGATACGATCAAGTTTATCTCTTTGAATAATTGGAAAAGTTGGAGGCGTTCTTGAATGTAACTTTGTGCACTGTATAATATTTTGAGCTGCTGATGTATGCTTGAGGAAATAAAATTTTTGTGCACAATGATGACCGTAATTAAGATGCTTACTATTAAGGATGCTCTACTTATTAACGTGCTATATATTAATACTATTACTCAAACTTTAGTATATTTTGTAATTGTTATAATTATGATATGATTCGGTGGCTTAGTGACATATGCAAAATGTATTCGAAAGCAAGTGCAATTTGCGAGATATGAACACACTTTGATGTTCCCTCACAATATCGATCATCAACAAAAATCTTAACTCTAATAATATAGTATATATGTTACTAATTTTATAAAAATATTTCATAAAGTAATAGGTCTTTAAAACTTTTGGTTTTTTAGTTCTCATTTCTCAAATACTAACATTAAAAAAATTAATTACGATTTCAAAAAATAAATGATTACAGTTTAGTTTTTATCGGATTTGTTTTTAACAAATATATATTTATTGGATGTCAAAAATTATCTGTTAAAAAATATATTGATAATGATTCAAAATTATCAGAATTTAATATTTAGAATATGAAGCGCCAACCTACTAACATCTCTGCCATATTATTATAGAAGATTTTGATTGATTCATATATCCCATATATGCTTAGTTTTAGGAAAAGCACCGTAAATGAAGCCATGTTTCTCTTATTCTATATGTTGGTATGAACCTCGTTTACATTTTAAAACACTATATCCGAAACAATACATTTTAAAACAATCACGCGATTGATCATAACATTTTAAATTTCTCGCTATAATTTATTAAAACTTTTTTTAGTTTTATATTTCCACTTTTTAAGCTGTGCATGGAAGTTGTATTTTTTTATATATATAAAAAAGGGAAGAGAATATCTTTTTAATATTTTTTAATTTTATAATTTGTTGAAATTAAATAAAAATAAATTAATATAAATTTAATATGCTAATTATTTATTTAATTTTATAATTATTTTAATTTAAAAATATTTGTATACTTCCCTTCCCTTCTTTCAAAGCACAACTGTAAAATATTTTTGCTATTATTTTATAAATCGTTTTACTTACTAAATAAAATATTGAATTCATTTTATAATTTAAGATATTTAATATATTTTATTTTTATTTAATAATCATTTTATAAAATATCGAAAGGATTAATATATATATATATATTATTAAAATATATAACATTATTTTATTCTTAACTTATCTAACTTTTTCATGCATGTCAACTTTTGGAAATTTAAGATATTTATTGCTGCAAAATTATCTTATCTGTTTTTTCTTTTTTAATTAATAAAATATTTTCTTATTTTTACTCTATTTTTCTGTTTGTAAATATTTATATTTAATATAATAAAAATAATAACAGTTAATTTTTATTATTTTAATATATAAAATAAAAATTAATATTTTATAAATAAAATAATAATAAAAATATAAAATATTTTCAAGTGACTTTTTATAGTTTTCTTCTTAAATGATGATATCTTAATAAGTTATAAAATTTTAATAAAATGTATTTTTAATATTTATAAATATAATTAATTTTTTAGTTTAATTATAAAATGATGATAGTTTAACCATATATTTTATTAAAATAATGAAATTAAACAAAAACATTTTTGATTTATTATCTTAAAACAAAATTTTAATATATAAATTAAAAAAATGATAGAAATAAAAAGTAAGATAATTTAAAATTATTCTTTTTAAAATAATCACGTGGTGAGCCATCTATTTTGAAAAGGAAACAAGGGATGACTCTATTATTGTATTTTTAATAACTTTTTGTTAACATCAATGGTCATTTAAATTCAATTCCCATGTCTCAGCACGTGCAGTCGTGAGGTGGATCCAAACGTTGAGGTGCACCGTGCGCCAGATATAGGTACTTTTAGAAGGAATATAAGTAGGTATAGTTAAATTAGGCTTTTAAGTATTTAAGTATTTAAATTTGGTTTATTTAAAAATTTTAAGGTATGAGTTTGGATGAGTTATTTATTAAAGATTTTTTTTTTCTATTAAGGTTTGTCCTGATTTAAAGCTTACAAGATCTACAAATTTGTTTAAAAGTCTACATTATAAAAAAATTAATAAATAAATTTAAAATTTATATAAATAATTAATTAAAAAATTTTGCAAAACTTAAAATTTACAAAATAAAAAAACCATTAAATAAACTTAATATATATATATATATATATATTAATATTATATAAATAAAATATAAAATAAATATTATATAAATATAATATATTAAAATAAATATAAATATATAATATATAAATAGGCCTCTAAATAGGTTAAATAAGATTTTTTATAAATCTAGATCTTACTTGTTTATTTAAAAAGATTTTTTAATATGTCTGAGTTTATCTATTTGTTAAACAAATCAAAATTAACTAGATTTTAAACAAGTCAAGCCATACACTTCTATCAGACCATCTTATTCATTTTTATCTCTAATTTTTAATCTTAAATAAAATGTGAAAGTTTAATATATATCATACATTATTAAAAAAATAAAAATTCATACTATAACAAAAATAATTTACAATTAAATGTATCTTTATTACAAATAAATAAAACATATTATGTAAAGGTTTAAAATATAAAATTATTAAATTACTAATGATAGTTGTTATTAATATAATTTATGTTATAACAATGATGCAGCTGTAATAATATAATGTGTGTTAGTTATATTCTTGGGAGTTCGTTTAATTTTTTCATAAGACTTCTTCTTAGTTATTTATTATATTAATTATCATAAAAAGTCTTTTATGACATGTGATAAACTAATTTATTGAATTTTTCTTCTCATGAAGATAAGTAAAGATGCTGTTAAAATTATTTCTTTTATTATAACTAATTAGATGAAAAAATTAAGATGAAGATTAATAGCAAACAGTATAAATAATCCTACTAGCTAGTAGCTACCACATTATTCTCACATCTCTTCATTCGAATTTCCAACATGCGAAACGACAGCGTTTGCCTTTTTTTCTTCCTCTTTGCTCTGTTCACATGCCTTAATGCCCAGGATAGCAACATTTTTCTGGCGAGTCAACGCCAAGATGACGACTCACTGAGTTCGTTGACGCCGAGTTGCCCCAGACCAAATCCCAACCTTAACTACAATCCGGTCATCGGAATCCTGTCCCACCCCGGCGACGGCGCCTCCGGCCGCCTCAGCAATGCCACCGACGTTTCTAATATTGCCGCTTCTTACGTTAAATTTGTGGAGTCCGGTGGCGCTAGAGTTATTCCTCTTATCTATAATGAGTCACCTGAGACCCTTAACAAGGTACTCTAACAGCATTATATACAGTGTTATGTTGAAAAAAGTATTCATAACCAAAATGGAAAAAAATTAACATTGAAGCTTTGAGACGTGAGGAAATACAATAAAAAATAAATTATTTTCTAATGGTGAAAATAAATTTACTTTTTGTGATGCTTAATTATCTACTCTTTTTGGTTTCACTTGTTGCAGAAGCTTGATTTGGTCAATGGGGTACTCTTCACTGGTGGATGGTCTCAAACTGGTTTATATTTCGAAACTGTTCGAAACATTTTTAAGGTATATGTTTTTATTTTCTAATGCCTACTCACTCGACAATATGCATCAATAATGATTGAGAATTACAGATCCATCGTTGAATCAAATGTAATTATTAAAAAGTTAAATTATCAAATTTTAATTGGATGCTGATAATCTTCTCAAATGAACTTTATCTACTCAAAATTTCCTATTACAAAATTTAATTTTGAGATTCATGGGTGGAATGAATCAAATCTTTTTGGAATCAGTTGAGTTAATTTTTTGAAAAAAGAAATAAATTACTTCCATATTTTTTTATATCTTTGAGTAAGTAGGTTTATGTATTTTAAAAAATACCATGAAAATATTTTGCATGAACTTTAATTAATGAATAAAATTATTTTATCAAATAGAGGGACTCAGGACGCAAGGGTGACCCCTTTCCCAAACATCTTTCTGTCTCAAACATACCCAAATTTAACTCTTTATATAAATATAAACTCCCTGATCCATTCATATTATTTGTAATAAAACTATTAAAAAATTGTAATATAATTTTATATTATATTCTTCATATTTTATATTATTAATTTTTTTAATTTAACTTCTCTACAATTACTTAAGGGTATCTTTTTTTTATAAAAATTAATTCTTCACTATTACTGTAAAAAAATAAATAAATTGAAAATTTTTTAAAATGGAAAATAATAATATGAATAGGAGCTAGTAATCTTATAATTTATTAATTTAATTATTAATTATTATATATTATACTTAACTTAACATAATTTTTTTAATATTTTACATGAGTTATTTTATATGAAATATTTTACATTTTTATTTTTATATTTATAAAATCTTATTATTTATATTTAATCAAATTAATTTATATAATTGTTAATACAACAAAATTTTTATATCTATAAATTTATAGTTTATAAATTTGAATTTAGACACATCTTATTAAATTAATAGTTACTTTACATAATTTATTCCTTAATTTTTTTATACAAATGTCATATATATATATATATATATATCAAGAAATTAAGGTATATTTTACATGCTAAACAGTATTTGCTAAGAAAATATGATTACAAACATATAATTTTATTGAACAAATTATATTGATGTTTCTTAAAATTTATTGAAAAATATTTAATACTTTTTTTATTTACATTACTGTAATCTTTTTTATATATAATTCTTATATATATATATATATATGATATTATAACAAATTTAAAAATATTTGAATAAAATTGTATAATTAATAAAAGTATGTTTATGTCTATATATAAATTAAATTTTTTTTGTGTAGAATAAAAAATAGGATATCAAATATTTTTTTCAATAACTCACAGAAAATAACAATGTAATTTGTCCAATTTTGTTCTATATTTGTTTAATTTTTATTATGTAATTATATTATCTTAATTAATTTTATAATAATTATTAGTATTAAATGATTTATTACCAATTAATATCTATTAGTCAAAAAATCCTATTTTAGACAATAAATTATTTAATTACACTATGGATCCTAAATAAGTTTTACTTAAACATTGATATGGCATTACAAACCTAAAACAATGTACTAAGCCACTAAAGTTAGTTTATTAAGGAGGAGTTACAATAGTTTATATAATTTTATATAATATTTCATGTAGTGATATTAACATAAGTTACTTATATTCATGTATATATATGTGTTTGACTAACTTAGAGTGATAATTATCTTCCTATATACTGTATAGAGTTTGCATATGAATATATTTGGGTGTAAATTTATTCATTTTTTTTAAATTGTCAATCATTTGGATGTGGAGTGTAAATCAGTGGGGTACTATTTCTATTCGACAGAATCATTTCTCAATTTAAAAGTTTACGTATTAAGTCTTATGTATCTATACAGAAAGCTTTACAAAAGAATGACGCGGGAGATTATTTCCCAACAATTGGCATCAACTTAGGTTCTGAACTTATATTAAAGATCGTGAGCGAGGTATGTTTTTTTCTTTGTGATTTTATGATGAATAATTCTGAAAAGTCACATTCGTTCTACTAACTAGAGTTTACTCAACTTAATTTTCCACATGATATATAATATTTTGTATAATTTTCTTCAAGTGAATACACGTGAACGTTAGCATTTTTAGGAAATTTAGTTCTTTGCAGCCATGTTGAATATTGTTGAATGATAATCTTGTTTTTTTGGATTTTACAAGTATGGCTATTCTTTTTATTGAAAATAGGACGATGATATTCTCGAAACTTTTAATGCGAAGAGTCTGCCAAGCACTCTTCAATTTGAGAAGAATGCAAATGTTGAAGGGAGTGTGTTTCAAAGGTAAACAATTTTCTTTATTTATTAATTATTTCTCTAATTAAAGGTGCTTTGAAGGGTCATTTTTATGAAGTTGAAGTTGATCTTTCGAACTTAAGTTGTGATTTTACAACACCACTTTCGTTTTAGAGCTCATGGTATATATTTAAAAATACATAAAATATTGGTGAATTTGAAATTTCAATCATCTTTGAGTTAAATTTCTTGGTCTTTATTTATATTTTTGTCAAAATGAGAAATGCAAGTTAATATTGTCCCTTTTTTTTCCAACAGATTTTCACCAGAATTGTTGAAGGAATTGAAGAGAAGTTGTCTTGTCTTCCAAAATTCTGAAGTAAGCTTTGTATTGCTAATGAATTGTTTTATAACATGACACATTTAGTGAATTTTACAATTAGATTGGACTAATTATCACCAGAATATTCATTGTAGGTGAAATGCAAGCTTGTCGTTTTACTTGTTTCTTGATAATTGTGTTGCAGTCTATATAGTTTTTTCTTTTGTATATAAAGAGAAAAATAATAAAATTCAAATTCAAAATTTTATATAAAGTATTAAAATTTAAAATTTCTTATAGATCAACTTTAATAATTTTTATTTATATAATTGATGATGATTGGCTAAAAATGTTTAAAGTATTTAAATTCTTATTCAATATTAAAAATGTATAATTAATGGACTCAAATTGTACTATTCAAACTTTAACTAATTTGTTTACACATTTGGTGTTTTGGAGCATTCAATTTCATCTATTTGATCTAGCTATAGTAGTTCTCTCAGCTTTTAAAATGTACAATATTTTGTAATGTTAGTAAATGCATTTTAATTATCCAAAAAAAAAATCCCTCAAAAGGTTAGTTGCTTCATAATTGTTGGACAATATGCGCATACTCTTCCACCTTATGCAAAATGCCTTCAAAGGTTAATTTAGGTGGAGGTTCCTGAAAATGGGATAGCCAATGGAATGTCTTCCATGCATTTTTTTGGCTATCTTGATGTTTCTTATTTCTTACTTAAAAGTATAAATTATAGTTTAATAAAGTTTATCAAATATGTATTTTTGAAATTTAGTAATGTAATTTTAATCTAATTTTGGGCATGACAGTTCAGCATATCCCCATCAAAGCTTCAAAACAATGCAAAGTTATCAAACTTTTTTGAGATCTTGACAACATCTAAGGATAGAGATGACAAGGTATTAAACATTGCCCTCTTTTTAAAGTTGAACTTATTTGCATATTCATAACTCATTTCATTTTTAAGATATCTAATATTATCAATCACTATTTTAGGTTTTCGTTTCCTCAGCAAGTGCACGAAACTATCCAGTGACTATCATCCAATGGCATCCAGAGGTAAATAATTCTAAATTTGGTTTAAATGTTAAGCATCATTCTCTAATGAGTTGCTCATTTTTAATTTTTTAGTTCAATTATATAACATATCTTATATTATATACAAATGATGTCACAGAAAAATAGCTTTGAATGGGCCACATCTTTAAAAGCCCCTCATACAGAGGATGCCATTTTGGTTACTCAATCTACTGCAAACTTTTTTGCAAGGTTAGGACTCCCACTTTGTTAATATCTTCATCCACTAAATTCTTTCATATAGTATCAATGATTATTTTGATAGGGTTAACGTGTAATGTTTTCTCATTTTACTTTTTTTTCTTTCTCTTTCAAACCATTTATTAATATGCCAATATAAATATATATATATATATATATATATAAAAGAAATTAAATTATTTCAAAAATAAATTGTTTTAAAATTATTTTGTTTAATAATTCTCATAAATAATTAAATTTTATTAATTTAACCGTTAAATTAATAAATTATATTATATAGATCATTTTAAAAAAATATAAAATTTAAAAAATATTTAATATTTTATTAAATAAATTTAAGTTAACAAATATTATAAAAAATATATTATCCGTTAATTTGAATTTATTTTTTGAAATATCAAACTTTTTTAAAATTTTATAAAAAAAATTTCAAGATATATATATAATATAATTTATTAATTTAACGGTTAAATTGATAAAATTTAATTGTTTATAAAATTTATTAAACAAATTAACTCTAACTAAAGTTATTCTTAAAATAATTTAATTTATATATATATATTTATATATAATAAGGTGTTGAAAAAAATTGATAACTCCGGTTTCCTAGAAATTATTAAGGATTGGTTTATAAAAATATTTTTTATTTTTATTTTTATTTATAAAAATGTTATCTTATTTTTTAAATAAAAAATAATAGAAATAACTTCTTATTTGGATTTTTACTATTTCTTATGTAAAATTATTACAAAATAGCATAAAAACAAAGTATATTTTTATATAAAATAAAAAATATTTTCATAAATCAAATATCACCTAATCTTTTTCATGTGTTCTCGTACGTACTTTACACCGTACAGAGAAGCTAGGAAATCCTCAAACAAAGCAGATGCTCAAGAAGTGCGAGACAATCTCATTTACAATTACAAACCTATTTATGGTGGGAAGGCTGGGTAAGTAAAAATTGCCTTTACAATAATCTTATTAATTTACTTTGCAAATAAAGTTACTAATTTTTTTTTTGTCATTCATAGGAAAGGATACGATGAAGTTTATCTCTTTGAATAATTCTATATGTTGGAGGTGTTCATGGATGTAATTTTGCGTATTATACTATTATGGACTATGGTTGTATGCTTGAGGAAATAAAAATGTTCACAATAATGATTGTAACATGCTTAATTAGTATTGGGCAATGTTTTGCTCTTTAATGTGTTATATCCTAGTCTTTAAACTCGATTTATTTGGCATTTGCTATAATTTAAATAATTCCATAATTAAATAACATGTGTAAAAAGTAATTATAAAGGCAAACGCACATGCCGTATGCAAAGTTCCAAGTAGATCCCATGTAAAATAAGTTACAATTATTAGATTAATAGAGTCTTAATGCTATGTAAACCATCAAAATTGAGATATATGCAATTGTGTTGAAGGTGATAAAACAAGGAAAATTAAGATTAAATTCACACAAGACGAGAAAGAATTAATTGTGAACAAGTTTATGGATTAATTTTTATTTGCACTCAATTGTTTGATTTCTTGTTTCTCTGTGTTGACGTGTGATCATTTCAAAAATTAAATGCCACTTATTATTTTATTAATGATCAACGGTCATATTTCACTAACACTCTTTTTCGTAATATTTTTTTATTTGGCCATTTGAAGAATAGGTTAAAAAATGTGAAGAGTCAAAAATTTTGTCAACCTAATAACTGCAAATTATAAGCAAGAATTGCAAATTGATCATTTAATAATTCTAACTCAACTTGTTTTGTACATTCATTAATCAACTATGAATAGTCATTAATTAATCTATTAATTGAAGGCATGTCAAAATTGGTTAGATTTATATGTATTAACATACCAAAACAAACCCAATTAATAAAAAAACATATTAGAATTAAAAAATACACAATGTAATATAAGATTTATTATAGTTTTAACTACGAATTTAGTTTTGCAAAACAAAAATAAAAATAAAAACAAAACTAATATCATATAAACAATGCATAATACAAGTTGTGAATTAGATAAATATTAAAAAATAAAATTTTTATTTATATTTGTTGAACTCCTTTAATCTTTACAAATGAGTGTAAAGTTATCTTTAATCTCCCGATTAATTGGATTCGTTCTAAAATTTATTTACAATTGTCTCTGATAAAGAATAATCTAAAATTAGATCAAAGATGCATTTTAAGTTTAATTTCCTTTCAACTGAATTTAAGCATATTTTTACTATCATAATAACATAATATATCATACAAATTAGTAAAATATAACATTAAACAATATTATCAAAATATTATAAATTGTATTCATAAAGTATAACCTTTTTAAATTTATATTAGTAAATTTTTGATATTTTTAAAATTTTTTATAACAGTTATAAACAGAAGAAATTTTTGTAACACTAGAAATTATAAAAATTGAGTTGCAAAGCGCATTTTAAATTGGTTAGAATGAAAAAATTAAGTCATATTTCACTATTTTAATATTTATTTTAATGTTACTGATAATTTTTATGAAGTATCCTATTTTGGTAAAATAACTCAAGCAAAACTATGAAATTTGATTTGTCACTTCATGCACAGTTATGTCAAAAATAGGCAAGGTCATATTGAACTTTTGCAACTTTATGACCATTCAACCCAGCCTTATAAAGTTTCTAAAGGCTATTATGACATCTCTAGGTTATTAACCATATCATAATATGTTTGTTTGGCTATTTTTTTTTTTGTAAAAATGTAAACAAATTTTGTATATAAGTATATTATATAATTATTTACATATCTGGGTATGTAACAGGGATTGTTGCGTATCTCTAAAATGCATCATAAGATGTGATTCTTTCTAAATGTACTATAAAATGTACTATAAGATGTGATTCTTTCTAACCGTATCTCTAAAATTCCCATATCATAATATTTTATCTATTGATATTAAAAACCAAACATAAAGTTATTGTACAAAATGTTGACAAATTTAACTTATAATTTATTATAGATATTTTATATTAGTTTTTTTGGCTTAGGATCTTAAAAAATTAAATATGCATTGATAAATATATGCCCTTGAGATGTAGAAAGATTGGTCTTTTCCTATTTTCGTAAGGTAAAAGGCGCTGCCTTATAGGTGTCTGCTTATTTGACATGAGAAGAATTTATTATAATAAAAATAATAACAGATAATAAAATTATATATGAATGATAAGATTATAAATTAATCTATAGTTATATGATTAATTTAAAATATTATTTATGTTTCTTTAAATTTTATTTATTTAAATAATATTTAATGAATTAGTTAAATAATAAAAAATTGAAGATTAAAATTATTTTATAAAATATTCAAAATTCAAAATTTATTATTTTTATATTATAAAAAATATAACAATTTATATAATTTATTTTTATTACTTACTGTAATAAAACATTATAACATAATATGTTATATATATATATATATATATATAAATTAGATAAAAATTAATCTCAAATTTAATAACATAATATTAAAATAAATTTTATCAATATAATTATTAAATTTAAAAATATCATATAATATTAAATGTGAGTTCTTGTTGTTAATGAATTTTTTTTTGAATTACTCATCATTGTAAAATTATGTGATTTATCCTGTATTAAACATTTAACTTTTTATTTATAATTTTTTTATCAAATATTAATATAATTTAAATTTTAAATATTAATAAGTTATAATACATTTTAAAATATCCTTTATTTTTTTAGATAAAGTAATATTAATAAATTATTTTTAAGTTAATAGTTAGATTGTTATTATATTTAATTAAAATATATTTGCTTATTATAATTATAATAATAATATAGTTAAAAAAATTATAATGATAGTATTTAATTAATTATAGTTGTGAATGTATTAATGATTAACTTGTAATTTTTGTATAAAATGTAGGAGAAAATTTAATGGCATCTTCGTCACAATCTAGTTGTGATATTAGACCGGGGTCGGATAATCCATCACTCCTAACATTGCAAAGCGTTCATATATCTGAGCAAATTTAGAATGGAGCGTCAGATCGAGAGTTAAAAATTCGAAGGGCAAAATTATTTCATGAAAGAGATAATATTCCACATATTCCACCACAGATTATTGAGCATTTAAGGAAAGATGACTTTTTAGGAATTACTCAAATTCAATTCTTCCAATTTGATCCTCCTTTGATTGAAGCTTTGATTGAAAGGTGGAGACCTAAAACACACACATTTCATATGTCATTAGGAGAATGTAGAATTACTCTTCAAGATATTACAGTATTAACCGGTCTACCTATAAATGGTGTTCCAGTTATTGGAAGTACTTCGGCTCGTGTGTGGGAATCTATTGTGATGGAACTTTTGGGAATCTCTCCACCCAAAAATGAAATTCATGGAACTTCTGTAAAGATGACTTGGTTGAATCAACATTTTTCAAATATCGAGGACCATTTGGATAATGAAGTTCAGTTGCATAGATATATTCTTCGTTTGATTGGTGGAGTAGTTATCTGTGATCATTCGAGCAGTAGAGTACCGCTTAGGTACCTTCCATTATTGGCTGATTTCGATCAATGTGGGCAATATATCTAGGGTCAGCTGCTCTGGCATATTTGTATCGTGAGTTGTGCACGACGACTAACTACGATAAGAAAGAAATATGCGAATTTACATTGTTGCTACAATTATGGGCATGCGATAGATTTCCTTGTATTGTTCCGATAGATCCTACCATAACAAATTTTACACTTTCATACGGAGCTAGGTATGATAATTGTCAAGGTTTTTTTTATCAATTCAATATTTAAAATTATTGTCATTTAATACATTTATTTTTATAGGTGGAGGAGACGTTCCTTTAAGGCAGTTAGATAGGATTTGCAATTTTATAGACATAATTTTGAAACCATGAAACAAAAAGATGTAAGTAATTTATTTGTATGATGTTTAAAAATTATATGATAAAAGTTATAAATTTATATACTTACTTTTGAATTGTTTTAATGTGCAAATAAAATGGCAACCATATGCAAATGTAATTCACCTATTGCCTGAAACATGTAGAGACGGACATGATTTTTGGACAGCTGTTCTGCCATTATTTTGCTTTCATATTGTAGAGTGGCACAAACCAGATCATGTTATGCGATAGTTTGGAATGCGTCAATATATTCCCTAACCCGCCAAGCCAACCAGAAAATATTCATGGGTTGACACTAAAAGGGAAAACAGATGATAACTGGGTTCGAATTTATGCTCCATTTCTAGATTTATGGAATAATAAGCAACAATTTGTTTGCTTAGGGATGCATGATGATGGTGTGATGAGTGTTAATTCAGAATATATGAGATGGTACACACGTCATACAAGGAGATTGATCACAAAGGAATATGCAATTAAAGGCCGAGCAGTAAGTTTAAGAAGATATTTTTAAACTCCACAATTATATATATATATATATATATATATATATATATATGATTTAGTAATTTATTTTTCTCTTATTTGTAGGTCAATCAAGCAGAGTTAATATATTACATTACAACAGACATGACTCATTCGGGAAAAAAGTCCTTGCTAGTCCTTATTTGTGTGTTTATGGACTCTTTTATCTTTTTGTCCTTAATATTTTATGTGTTTAATGCTTTATGTCTTTGATTGCTTCATGTGTTTAGATTATTATGACGAACTTTTTATTTGGTTATTAATTGGTTTGTTTAGATTATTATATTTGACTTTATCGATAAATATTTTATTGTTATTGAATGATTTATTGTTAGAAGAAATTGTTATGTCACAATTATATAAGAAACACTAGCAATGGAGTAAACTCATTAAAATGCTAATCTTGGTGTTGATCAACCATGATTAAAATGTGAAACATTGATCATGTCCTTACATCATCATTAACTATCGTTTTTTCCTTGTCCTCTATGTGGACATCGAGATTGATTATGACCAACTTCTTTGCAAAGATGACATCGTTGTCTTGGTTGTGATTCAATCCAATCCATTTCATTTCTTATACGTGTAGACTTCGGCTGACCTTTTCCCCGCAATCTGTCCTCATTTGGCACTAGTATCCATGGATGAACAAGGGGAAGTGACACCTCATTTCCAATTGGCCACCATTCACTTGAATACGCATTAACAACGTTTTCAACCGTATAAACAGAATCCACAAACTGGTAAAAGTTCATACTAACAACGGAACATGCAACGATAACATGAGAGCATGGATATTTGAACAATTGAAATTTACCACATTGACAACATTCTTGTGACAAACTTAGAGCTCATTTGTTACCACCGCGTTGTGTGACAGGATTGAATGCTTCTTCAACCTCAAAACATGAAGATTGTATGTCATATCTTCGAACCTGATGAGAACATGCTTCTTCTTGATTTTTTCGAATGCAGTCCATTACTTTACCACAATATCGTTGATTTGAGTTAAGTTCTGCCTTAGTAGATGCACCTTTTTGCACAAAATATTCAACCAGGCGACTATATGTACATTTAACAAGAGTTGTAATTGGGAGATTACGAGCACCTTTCAAAATTTTATTGACCGACTCTGACAAATTTGTGGTTATGTGCCCGTATCGTCTACCATGTTGATCATAAGCGAGACTCCATTTTTCCTTTGAGATGCTATCAATCCATCTAGCAATCTTTGGGCCACTTTGTCTAAACTTTTCTAACTTTTCGTCAAATATATGTTTACATAGTGTGTAACCTATCAAGGTTTAACAATGTTACTAACAAAATATCCAATGAGTGTTATTAATATGCAAGACATTGTAAACATAAAACATACCTAATTTAAGCAACTCCTATTTCAATTTTTTATTCTTGAAACGATGATTAAAATTACTTGTCATGTGTCGAATACAGTACACGTGATAAGCATGTGGAGGTTGCCATCCTAAGTGCTGATTGCTCAACAAATTTGATGCTTTGGTGCCGATCTGAAATAAGACAAATCCCATCCATTTGTGTCACGTGCTCACGTAACAAGGCTAGAAACCAACTCCATGCCTCTAAAGTCTCACCCTCTACAATAACAAATGCAATCGGTAACACAGAATTATTACTGTCTTGAGTTGTTGCTATTAATAATGTATCTCTGTAATTTTCATACAGGAAAGTTTCATCAATTTGAATCAATGACTTGCAGTATTTGAAAGCTTCACAACATTGCTTAAATGTCCAAAAAACTCAAAAAAAAATTCGATATCGGTTGTCAATTTGTTGACCAATAACAACTTCAATCATTTCAACTTTATATACCAATCCTAGGAAAAAATTAATCATGTAATGTAACCACCTCGGTAATATTGCATAGGACTCATCTCAATCACCAAAAACACGGACAATCGCTTTCTGTTTGGCAATCCATGCTTTCCTATATGAAATTTTATACCTATACTGACTTTGTATTCTTTCTTGTATCAAAGATATGGATACAGCGGGTTCTTGATTTACCATGCCTAAATAAAAACAATTAAAACTTCATTAGTTTAACATATTCTATTTTATAATAAATATATATTTGATTATATTTCATACCTAAAATGCATGAATATATGAAATCTGAGTCAAGTTTGTTATGATCTTGCAAAAGTGATGCATTGACGCATGTGTGTAGTTCGCCCCATTTTGTAACAAGTCATTTATCTATTCTTTTTTATTTGATTGCTCGCATTCGCCATGGACAACCATGCACGTGATTGGAACATTTCACATATAAAAAACTCGATTTTGATTCAATAACAATAAAAGTATGATGTACTTTCATTGAATAATGTTTAACTGCCATCTTTACCTCATCTTTTGTCTCAAATTGTAACCCAACATATAACTCATCTCCTATACATCAATTGGAAGGTGCATTAAATCTAAATAAATTGATATCTTCCTCACCATGTTCCATACAAATATTTGTATAATGGGAAGAACTATTCCAAAAAGGTTCACCTCCTGCATAAATTATTTAAACATGTTAATATAAATAATTAATTTACAACATATGTTACATGTTTACCATTACCTGGTTGTGTTACTTGTTCAGATCCAAATAAAGATAAACCAATTGAAGAAGATATTGGACTAGCTCTCATTAGACCAGGAGTAGGACTGGCGCTCTTTATTGAATTTGGTTGTTCTCCTTCATCTGAATCAGTTAGATTCTCCCAGAACACCTTCCTCAATATCATCATTATCCTCACTACTTGACCATGTGAGTGAAAAATCATAATTTGGATCATCACAATCATCATCTGTTAGATTCACACCTTCATTACAAGCTGCTTACTTAATTGGTAAAAGTTTTAAACTAATTTCACCAAAATATTGTCAATATTTATGTAAACATACATCCATTAACTTATCAATTATTGGAGGACAATCTTTTACAACTTCAGTATTAAAACTACCATGTTGTATCAACATTGTTGAACTACCAATCACATCAATCTCAGCATAAATCTCTAATGATGACATTAACGACTATTACTCAAAAGCATTAACCATACATTTAATATCATCATCTTCACATATTTGGAAACCACTATACTCAATTTTATGAGTTGAAATCAAGAACTTTCCTATTAAAGAAGAAATCACTTGATTTGATGAAAGCTTTAATTTTTTTTATAATTTTTTGTTTAAGTTCACTAAGGTTTATATCTCTTCTAACATGAATGACTTTTTAACTTCCTTCAAAATTAAGTCCATTTTCTCCTTGAAAAATTCTACCATTTGAATATATGATAATAATAATTTTACTTATATTATCATAAATTCTTTAAACTACATACATAACACAGTTAATTTTTCAAACTTTTTTTTTTAAAATTAAAACAAATTAGTTAATATTCAAAATAAAAATAAAACAACAAATTATAGCAGAAAATAAATTCAAACTTGCACAAAAAAAAATATATACTTTTGTAAATATATTTTAAACTAAATCCAAATCACAATATCTAGAACACCACTAAACCAATAATGGTTTAATAAATTTTTTTTGAAATACACTAAATCACTAGATGTAGAGAAACATAAACCCAATAATATTTGAGAGAAATTTTCATTCATCCTACAACAACATTGAGTCATTTTATACAAGAAAATTTTTTAATGTGACTCCTCTCCGGATGCTTCCACACGTTGTGACTCCTCTCCAAATGCTTCCACACAAGGTTGTGGCTCCTCTCCGGATGCTTCCACACGCTGTGGCTCCTCTCTAAATGCTCCCACATAAGGTTGTGACTCCTTTCCAAATGCTTCCACACACTATGGCTCCTCTCCGAACGCTCCCACACAAGACTGTGCCTCCTTTTCGAATCCTCCTACACAAAGTTGTGTCTCTTTTCTATATGTCCCCACACCATGTGATGTGTTTTCTGGTCCAACACAGGCTGTGCCTCCTCTCCAAATGCTCCCACACAACCTATGACTCTTCTCTAAATGCTCCAACACAAAACTGTGCCTCCTCTTCAACTGCTCCCACACGTGGAGTCCACAAATGACGCCCTTCCAACTGTTTGCATACAAAACTGTGACGTCTTTTCATAATGTTCCATATGTATGACGCATCTTTATTTTGGTTCACAAATACTGTTCATACCCTAAACCCATCAAATGTATTAAAACAATCCCATTTTAATAATTAATTTAAAAAATAACATATTTTAGTCAAACTTCCATGTTTGTTTTCAAATAAAAAATTGAATTAAAATAATAAAAAATCCATATCATTCTCCAAATCATATTTCAAATGAAAATTTAAACTCTCTAAATCAAACACTATGTGTAGATTTTTTATATATTAATTTTGTGTGAAATTTACTAAGTTAGTGTAAGTTTTGAAAAAAAAAAATATAAATGATAATTCATGATTTCTTTTCTTTTTTAATTTTTTTATGTAAAAATTTTGTGATGGAAGGTTTAAAAAAATTCTAATAAGTTTTGTTTACCATAAATATTTTGAAAGTTTGAATTATCTTAAAAAAAATTTACATGAAAAAATAATTATATATAATATCCATGAAATTTGGCTTATCCTAGATTAATATTTTTGGAATTTTAAATTGTGATAAAAAAATTTACATAAAAAAAAATGTATATAATATTCATGAGATTTAACTTATCCTATTTTAATATTTTTTAAAATATACTAATTTGATACATTTTGAAAGAAACTATCAAAGATATAAAAATACTTATATTTGCTAAACACAGGGGTGATGACTTTAAAAAATTTATATTTAAAATTTTCTTATCTTTTATTTAGATGAATTGATTTAAGAAGAAAATAATCTTTAAAAGAATTTTAAATTTTAAATATTAAAATATGTTTTTTTTAATAAATTTTTTAAAATTTAAGAAAGTATTTTAATAATTAAAATATAAAAATTTAAAATATTTTAAAAATAAGTGTAATTTAAAGTTTTTTAAATTCTTTTCCAATTTATTTTTATAAATAACAATTTTTTATATTATTTTTTTTTTCATATTTTAATTTCAATTTTTTTATTTTTTTACTGACCTTTTCTCTTATTTTTAAATATAATATTTTTAATTTAATTATTTTGTTGTGTATTTTATTATATACTATTGCTAAATTATTATTATGTTTAAATATATTGCACAATATTCTATATAAATATTTATATATATATATATATTGATGGATAAAAAAATAAAAGAAAAATTTAGAAAAACTTATTTAAAAATAAACTTTATATATAATGAAAATTAAATTATTTTATTTAAATAAATTTTGAAATACACAAATTTAAAAAATTTTATTCAAAAGCAAGCTTAAAGAAAATATACTTCTGTAGACTTGATTATTGATAAATTTTCCAGAGGCTTTAAGAACTTTAAGAATTCTACTGGGGTCAAAAGAATAATCTTAGATAAATAAGGAAAAATGGAAGCATATATTATCTTTTGAAGAGCCTAAATCACAAGGCACCAGATATTACAGTTTAACCATAATTCTCTTATGAACTAGTTTTTCTTCTTCTTCTTTTCTTGTTATCTCTTATAATTTTATTAAATATGTAATATTTTAATAGAAAATGTTGCCGTAAACAGTAAACTATAAATAATAAAGTTTTATATAAAAATATTTATTATAGATATTAAGAAAATTAATTTTTAGTCAAGTAAGGTCTAAATGTGTAATATAATTTAGTAATTACTTAATATGAGGAGAGATTGTTGAACGAAATATGTTGATTGTTGAATATACATTTAAAATAGAAACAAGAAAAAAAATTATGATGTGATAATAAAAATAAAAATAATGATGGGATGGATAATGTTATTCAAATTATCCTTCGTTTTTTAGAGGGCATGCTGACATGGGTGAAGTGGATTGTACTCTTTGTTTTCAGCTTCAGCATTTTCTACGGTTGGTAACAAAACTACACTAATGAGTGTTAAGTAATACCCTCCATTTTCAATTCTCTATGTCGAACTTATCCATCATGTCAAACGGCGTCGTTTGGCATCTCATCTTCCTCGCCATCTTCCAATGCCTTCTCATCGCCAAAACCCACTCGGCGATCCGTCTCCCGAGTCAACGCGGCCGTGACTCGCCGGGGAGTTGCCCCGCGCCCAACCCTGACCTCTACTACCAGCCGGTCATCGGCATCGTCAGCCACCCCGGAGACGGCGCCTCCGGCCGCCTCAGCAACGTCACCGGCGCTTCCTACATCGCCGCTTCCTACGTCAAATTCGTGGAGGCCGCCGGCGCCCGAGTTGTTCCCCTCATTTATACCGAGCCACCGGAGAAGCTTCTCAAGGTATCAACCATCATCGTTCACTGTTACTGTCACTGCTTTAAACGGAACCAGAAAAATGTAAATAAAACAATCAACTAGTATTTCTGTTACTAGCCAGTGGGATTGATTCGTTGGAATTTAAAAGGAGTTAACGATGATAATAGTAGTAGTAGTAATAGTCGTCATCGAAAGCTTTGAGTTTAAAGATGAGAAAATGAATTTGTATAATGTTTTCATTGTTCTACTTGATTGCAATAGAGAGGAGTTTTTATAAAATGCAGCGCTTCTACAAAACTTGACAACTTCTGTAACTAATTCGCCACTAATTAACAGAGTACAAAAATGAAATATAAATTTGTGATGAGGTTTTCATCTACTTGATTACAACAGAGAGGACTTTTTTATAAAATGCAATGCTTCTAGTAGGCTTAACAACTTCTGTAACTAATTCAACCAATGGATGGTCGCTTCAAGTAATATATGCTTCTTGATTTCCAAAGTCTTGGGGTTCAAACACTGTGTATGGTAAAAATGCTCATTGGGAGAGCTAGCTCAATCGTAACGTGGATGTTACTGTCTCAAGCAGAATTACCTCCTGCACAGGATACCTGATGTTTACAGCTAAAAAAGAAAGAACTTCTGTAACTAATTCACCACTGACTAGCAGGTTTAGTAACTAAACATCACTGTCCTAACTGCATTAGTAACATATCCAGCCACTGTCCTTAACAGTTTGTGCATTGTTGGTAAAATTCAGAATAAGAGTAAAAAGATATTTCAGGGACTAAATAAGTGTGCAACTTGCCAATGTGTACTAACATACGTCCTCCCTCCCCCCATTTTTTAGTACTTTTAGGTTTTGTATGCGAGATGGTTTTTGGAGAGGGAGGATTGACCCTCTCTACCAATGTTTGGGAGATTTTTAAAAATAAGAAAAGGTTTTGGGATATTTTTTAAGTCTTCCAAGCCCCTTCATAGACCAATATTTTGAGTTACCCTAAATTGGGGAGTTTTCAAACATCCAAACAAGGGAAGGGTTTATCCTCCCTTCCCCTCCCAAGCCTTTTATTCCCTTGCCCCTCCAAACCCTTCCCTTCCAAACCTCCAAACAAAGCTTTACTCGTAGAAAGTTCTGGAACTTCTGGTATGTACATACTGCATAGTATTAAATTGCAAAAAGTGGGGAAGAAATTTCTTTTTCTTTTGCACATGTAACATCACCCCTATTTTTTTCACTATGTTTGTGATGATTTTGACTACATGTTTGCCCTCATTGCAGAAGCTAGAATTGGTAAATGGGGTTCTCTTCACAGGTGGATGGGCTAAAAGTGGTTTATATTTTGAAACTGTTGGAAAAATATTCAAGGTAACTGTTTATCTTTTAGTTGTACTCACTCAGTAATGCATGCTGATATCAGAGTGACTTGTTTTCAAAGTAACCAACATACATTAGTTGGAAAGTTGCTTTGTGTCTGAGTGAAATGGAGACTTCTAGAATTTGGAGTGTGAATAATGGGTGTTGCCATGTAGGAATTATGATTGATGAGTGGATTGTTAGTTTCTTTACTACTTGTTAGCAATTATTTTACTTGTGCTTTTGTTAGATAAATTTGTTTTCAAGAAGTTAAGAATGCTTTGTTGATACATGTACTTTTGCCTTTTAGAATTTACATATCGTATTTTATTTGTCTGTGCAGAAAGTTTTAGAGAAAAATGATGCCGGAGACCATTTCCCATTATATGCTGTTTGCCTAGGTTTTGAACTTATAACAATGATCATAAGCCAGGTAAGTTAGCTTTCTTATGGTTTTATAATTTGTGACTTTGTAAAAAAAATTTATCCAAGAGGAAATGTCTGTGGATAAATCAGATAGTTGCCTACTAGCTTGGGCACTATACTAATTAATCTTTATGCTTTATGTTGAATGGGCTTTAGCCACCAAAGTATAATTTTCTGCTTAATTTGCTTCAAGTGAAGAAAGGTTTTATGTTATCTTATTATGTTGCCTTGTGCTGCGAACATTGTTGTTCAAAATTTCCCCTGGATTTCAAATTCACAATATGTGACAGTAGAAAAATTAGCCATTATATCAATTTGGTAAATGTTATTCTTTGCATTATTGTTAAGATTTTGAATAATATTCATGAAATGTTGATATGAGTTGAGTACTTTTGACAATAATAAATTCTAGTTGTTTTATTTTGTGTGATTTTTCAAGTTTGGATTTCCCCCCTGATAACAGGATAATAATATTCTTGAAGAGTTTAGTGCATCAAATCAGGCTAGTACTCTTCAATTTGTGGAGAATGCAAATATTGAAGGAACTGTATTTCAAAGGTGAACAACCCTTGCTAGTACTATTTTTCTGAAGCTGCACTTTGATCCCTTAATGGACATATAATGAAATTGGAACCTGAGCTTTTGAACTTTTGGTGGTGTTTGGCCTACTCTTTTCTAGGCATCTCTTCTTTATAAAAGGAGAAGTTGGGCCAAACACAATATTGGAGAAGCTCTAAAAAATAAAAGTAGTATTGTTTTTAATGAAGAAAAAAACTGAAAAACAGAGTTTTCACATAAGCTAAAAGGAGGACCTTTTACTTTTAAGGAAAAGAGAAACTGAAAAAAAGCTGGACCTAAAACTACCTTAAACTGTTATAACTCTTCAGTTCAACCTAACAGATATGCAGCCGGATTGGGTATTTTGTTTCATTGATGTTTTATCTGTATCACTGTTGTTTAATTTTCCTTCCTTTTGCTACAGAGGATCCCTGTGCTCCTATTTTCTTGTACTTTCCTTCATCTGAATGAATTTCTTCTTCTTTTTTCTTTTATAAAAAAAGATAAAACTGTTATCTCCTTGTTTTTATCATACCTCTTTTATTTAGGGCATGAGCTTCATCTACAAGGGAGAATTTCTTGTATTAACGCACAAGAGAGAATTCTTTTATTAACACAGACCGAACATGTAGCATGTAGCATTAAGATAGAACCCTACTTAACAAATAAATAATGGGCTCCTATTAAACACCTCATTACCAAATATGTTTAATTTTGACTTAGTTGGCTTTATTTAGTTTGGTTAGCTATCAAAGATGTGGGCCATCTGTCTACAACTCATGAACCCATTGTTATTCCTTTTACTTGGATGACCACCTGGATAATGGAGGCAGGTTTTGAATGATAAGAGAGAAAACAAGCATTTCTTGTTGTTTGAAATTGATACATTGAGAAAGCGAGAGAAAATAAAAGAAAGTGAGAGATAGTTTAACAGAATTTGATTAGAGAATCAATCTTAGGGAACTGATTTCATCAATTGATCTGATCATTGAATATGAAGTTTATATAGAGAATCAGGGGCCATACAATCATGTAATTATTAACTGTATTCTATTAAGTTATAACAGAAAATGGTGACAGCTAAGCAACAGATAGGTTGACTGACTGATAGCCGACCACTATGACTAACAGTACACAAAATGAATGCATACTCTAGCATTTGTGAGTGGGAATGCATTTCCTTCCATACCGATTTGGTGTAGCATACCACATCAAATTATTTGTAAGAAATGCTACTTTACGCCCAAATGTACATTTGTGCAATCTAATGCAAAAGCCATTGAGACAAAGGCTGTATCAAGAGGTGTATGCTGCACAAATTCTAAGTCTGTTTACATTAGTGAAAAGCCCTATCAATTCCTTTCTATAAAGCATCACCAGATTCCTATAGTTTGGTCCCTTCTTTTGCAAGCAATGGAACATGAGAAGATGACAGGGACAAAGTAAATGGATTGGCTTCAACTTTGTACATGGAGAAAGATAGAAAAAAAAGAAAATACATGCCTTTGTTTATTGTAAAACCAAAAAAGAAAATAGATGAAAGATAAGATTATAGTGTAGACCAAGAAATAACTAAGACGGAATAGAGGGAGCAAAGAGACACAGGAAGAGAAGCCAAAAGATAAACAATGCCATGTCAACCAGAAATTCTCATGTTCCTGCAGATTTCTTCGAGACTTATTAATTAAGTCTGTCAATTCATGAATTTGCCTTCTTCTACAATGATGTTGTGAATCTATAAGTGTTAAATATATAGGTTCTTTAACATTTTGATGCAGAATATGATTTACAATAATCACTTTCTCTTTACTGCAGATTTCCTCCAGAATTGTTAAAGAAGTTGAATACAGATTGCCTTGTCATGCAAAATCATCGTGTGAGTTTATATAGTCAATAAATTATTCTTCAGCGTGAGGCTTTTACTGATTTTTACAATGTGACAACTATTTAACTAGACATATTGCCTTCAATTACAGTATTTAGGCTGCATGAGCTTACCTTTAAATTGGTCCCATTTTATAGATTTACAGCAAATACTTTTTGCCTAAGTCTATGTTGGTACACTCCCATGTGCGCTGTTGCATTGCTTAATATGAGCCATTGGATCAAATGGATGACCTGGTATATATGGCACAGGCAAGCTCAGAAATGGTCCAAGTTGTTACCATGTGATCCATGCCCCTCTCCCCCCACCCCCCCTCTTTCCCACACCAATAAAAATATAAAATGCTTCACATGTCAACTTGATCTATCTTTTGATTTTCTCTGTTGCTTTATTAAGTAGTCATGTTAAGTTTTGGCATTAAATCCAGTGTATCACAATTAACAGAAGAAAAAAGGTATGTTTCCCTTAGGGTCGCTACCTCAGAATTCATGTTCACAGTCTTCATTGATGCAGTGGAAAAAAAATTTACTGGATATATTAGATAGATAGAGGCTCCTGAAGATAGGGCAGTTCATGGAATGTCTGCCATTTTTTTCTAATTATCTGAATATTGTTTTTGTTTTTAAGATGCCATTGTTGACTCTTTAGTTCTTAAACATAAAATACAGTAAAATGAAGTTCATCAGTTATACATGTTTGAAATTCAGTAATATGATTTTTCTGATTTTGGACATGACAGTATGGCATATCCCCAGGAAAGCTCCTGCATAATCAGAAGTTATCTAGTTTTTTTGAGATCTTGACAACTTGCATTGATGAAGATGATAAGGTATTTAATGTTATCATATCTTAGAGAGTGATACTGTTTTGCAGATCCATTCTTTTGACATTCATAACCCATAAGTCATAACCTGCAATCGGCTTCCTTCATAAAGAAATCTAATAGTATCAGCAATTATTTTAGGTTTATGTTTCAACTGTACGTTCACGAAACTATCCTGTGACTGGCTTCCAATGGCATCCAGAGGTGATTAATAAGTTTTCTGTGCATGATTTGTTGCAGTATCATGAATTTCAATTCCTAAATTCTATGCAGTTCTCTTTTAGTTTATTATTTCAGCCATGTAATGTCCTTTATAAATGATGCCATAGAAAAATGCCTTTGAATGGGGTTCACCAAGAATTCCACACACGGAGGATGCCATTCAGATAACTCAGAATGTTGCAAATTTTTTGGTCAGGTTAGGACTCAATTTTTTATTATCTTCATCTGTTATTTCCTCCTCAGGAATTGCCAGTACAGTGAAAATTTAAGATGATGCAATTTCTGCTTACTGTTTATTTTGATGTAAAGTTTTGTGCACTAGGTAACTAACCCATTTTAATGGGGTGAAAATTTCCATATTACCCTTTTATGTCTCTTATAGGGATTGGTACCCAAGAACAATGAAAAAGAACGAGTGTTTATTGCTTAACCCCCTATGATTCTATCCCAACCCCTATCAGAACTGAAATACAAAGTTTAGGGAAGAATTTACAGTAGTCCTCACTAGTTTTGAGTTTTCGAGAGACCCAGCACCCTCCAATTATAAAACTCTTTCTCAAAGTCATCCACACGCTTACTCTATCCTATTACCTTCTATTTATAGGCTTAGTTTATCAAGCTAACTATTTGTTACCGCAACTAAGTATCAGTTACAACAATTAACTAATTATTTATTATAACCTTTATTTTCTTTTATTGAGGGGTCTATCAATATCTTCCCTTATGAGTTGCACCTTGTCCTCAAGGCGAATGACTTGTAATTGTTAAAGACAATTCCTCCAGGGTCCCAATGCTGAACATATAAAGCCCAAGTTGTTGTTGCGTTGGGAAAATTCATTGAGATAATTAATTAAATCATGGTCAAATAAAAAGCCCTTATGATCCTCAAAAGCCTCAACAAGACCAGCTTCTAGTTCTTGTTTAAATGTCTTGTGGAGAATCCCCATGACCTGCCAAACATTGCTAGCAAGAATCTGAAACCTGTGAAACAACTCACGACCTTGATTCTTGTTCTTGATCTCTAAAATTGTTGTCGATTCTAGCTCAACAAAGTTCATCTCTTCTTGTAAGAGAGACGAGTCTTTGTTCTCATTCTTTGATGGCAACAATTCTGATTTTGCCTCTACTTTTGCTTCAATCAATTTGGCCTCTTCTCCCTTTGATTCCATATTAGAATCTGCCCCCTTTGAAAAATTTGGATTCTTGCATCTCCCAACAACTTTCCACTTTCTTCTTCCTCCTTTCGCCTAGGACCCTTTCTATTCTGTAGGTTCTGTATTTCCTTCATCAAGATCTCAAACTTATCATTCATCTCTCTTCTAAGATCTTCTTGACGGTTTCCCCATTTCAACATGCTTTGCTCCAAAGAATGCAATCTAGTTCCTATTTTTGTACGCACCATAGAAAGCTCCCAAGATCGGGAGCTTTGATACTAGTAGATAGGGACTGGTACCTAAGAATAATGAAAAAGAATGAGTCTTTATTGCTAAACCCCCTGTGATTCTGTCTCAGCCCCTATCAGAACTGAAATACAGGCTTTACGGAAGAATTTTACAATAATCCTCACTAGTTTTGAGTTTCGAGAGATCCAGCATACTCCAATTACTAAACTCTTTCTCAAAATCATCCACACACTTACTCTATTCTTTTATCTTCTATTTATAGGCTTAGTTTGTCAAGCTAACTATTTGTTACAGCAGCTAAGTATTAATTACAATAGTTAACTAGCTATTTATTATAGTTTTTATCTCCCTTTATTGAGGGGTTTATCAGTCTCCTCATCCTAATTGCTACTTAAATTGTGAATCCCAACTAAAGTTTTGAAAAATATCTAAGACACCTTTGCTACCTATGAAATGATTGAGCTGTAGTTGCTGTATCTTCCCGTACTTATCAATGGCTAACATTTTTCTACTTTCATGGATCTGGCACCAGTGAAGCTAGGAAATCCTTAAACAGACCAGTTACACAAGAACTGCTAGACAATCTCATTTACAATTACAGTCCCACTTATGGTGGGAAGGCTGGGTAAGCCCAATACGTCTTTATGACTTTGACATCAATTTGTTTTGTATGTGATGTTACTGATGTGGATCTTCATGCTGCTTGTAGGAGAGGATTTGATGAAGTTTATATATTTGAATAAGTCCAAGTGCTGGAGAAATCAACGGATAATAATATTGTGCTTGTGCGTAATAATTATTATGAATGTTGTATGCACGAGTAAATATTATTATTGTTATGCACAATAGAGTAGCACGGTCTTTGGCCTCTGCTTCTGCTAGAATTTGAATATTATTAGCTGTAAATTTGCAGAATTTATGCATGGCTGAAAATGGCATGTAGAGAAAATAGGTAAAGTTGTTAATACAACGATGTATTTTTTCTGGGACTATTTTTGTTGAAGATGACTTGTAGCATGTAACTCCGGATTATTTTCTATCTGAGACCAAGAAAAGATAACATTGCTAAAGTAAAGTTTAAATAAGACAATTGAAACTCACATAAAGTAATTCGGCACATGAACCATAAACTAATAGATAATTCAATGGAAAAGTAATTCAAGTGAAAGGTGGCTCGATTAAGAAGAAAACATTAGGAAGATTAAAAATAATAATTGCTATGAATGGTTTGATTGTAATTAAAAGAAAAGGAAAACAACATCGAGTAACTCATTTATTTTATTTATTTAGTAGGATTATATGCTGATATCATTTCTAAAATCAGCTTAGAAAATTTATTTAATGTAGTTAAGGGAAATGTCCTTCATCCCACCTCTCTAGATACTCTTATACTTTTTCCAAATAAATGAAAATCGTGTGAGCCTTTTTTATTCCTCCTATATCTCTCCATCAATCTAGTATATATATAGCTTCTCGATCTACCTAGCACAAAACTGATGATTTTCCCTTCATCTTAATTTTTTTGCCCAATTTCTCTATGCTAGAACTTCATAGTATGACTCATGAGTTTAATATATTCTTTGTTCTTAAAAAACAAGAATTAGCATGCTTCCCCTCAATTTGTTTGACATGCTCTTGGATTTATAATCTTGTTGAATAACTTTCTGAGCTGTCTTATATCTCTCTCCTAACTCTTTTCCTTCCTCAATAGTCAAAAAGTTTATTGTGTCCTAACTGCCTTACCCCTGGCTACCTTCATTGCTTCTTCTATCTCACATTCTTGGATTCTTCGAAAATAAGAGTAATTTTGATCTTCCTCTCCAGTGTTAAGTCTCTCAGAGTCCAACAAATACCCATGTCCTTCATTAAAAGTTTATGAAAATAGCTTCTCATTCTTGTACTTTTCCATCATCATCCGTAATGCATCTAACCTGACTTAAGACTTATGTTTTCCTTTCAGCTTTTAGAAAATTTGTAAATGCTTATTTCCTTGTTTTGGTTTTGGAACAATTGGTATGGAGTCGTGATTACTGTACATAACGGCTTACACTTATGCATTCAGGTATAGGATTATCTTTCTTGATCGGTATAAACTATAAACCATTAAATACTTTGACTTAGTTTACCGCCATCTTAGACTCTTGTTTAGGAACCTTTTATTTATTCCAATTTTCTTTATTTTTATACAAGAATCATGTTTTTTACAACACTTCTATTAAATGGATGTTTCTTTGACATCTTTTCTAATCCATCTAGTCATCTCGTGTAAAACCTTTCTTTCAAATAGTATTGTTTTTCACAATTTAAATGCTAGAAATTTTATTTGCCAGTTTTTATTTATTCTCCTTTTGACGCGTACGTTTATTGTCAAAACCCGAAGTTAAGTGGTTATGCTCTCTCTTGGTATGACTATTTGAAATGTTAAATTAGAATTTGGTTAATGTTTATTTATTATATTTTTATAATTAGGATTTGAAATATTTTCAGATATTTTTTAACAGGGTTAAATATATTTTAAATTAATATTTTTTGTTATTTTTATATTAAAATAACATTTTTATTTTACCAATTTATCAAAATGAAAACACATTAACAGAAAAAACATATTTTATCTATTTATAATATATAAAAAATCGGAAGTGCAAGATATATTACTTCTACCTCAAAATTCTAACTTTTTTCACATAAAACATTTTGCTAAGATGTTATTTGCAAAATGTGTTTTAACCTTTTAAATTCTATTAGAAGAAAAAAAAAATCATTCAATAACAAACATTAATACATGTAAGTGAAAATATATAACTTCTAAGTTAAATATAATTTTAAATATCAGTTACACAACATTAGAATTATAAATAATTGATCACTACTTTCTTACACATTATACTACTTAATAATAAGACAATCACTATTTTCTTCTTCCTTACTTATATTAACTAATTTTTATTTTATTATTCATTATAAAATAACTTAACTATAAATATAAATCAATGTCTCAAACACAATTAAATCATAAAAAATTAATCTTGATAACATACTAAATACTATTATTCATTTATTTATTTATTTGCATAACATATGAATCTTTATCTAGTTTAATTAAAAATGTGAGTAATAAGTTCAACTTTTTACAAATATAGACCTAAAAAGTATAAAGTTGAGTTACTAAATTTGTAATTCTCATAACAAAAAAGTTTATCATAATTTATATATAGTTGTTTATTTTAAATATGTTAATAAAAATTTAATTCTAATAATATGTATACAAAATTGTTAACAACATTTACATTAATGATTTAAATTTTTTTAAAGGGATTAACATTCAGATGGTTGATTGGAAAGTAACTTTATTATTAAAAAAAAAACCATAACTTGCATAAATATAAGTTAAAAGGTTTCTCTTTTTCCCCTTATTCATCACAATCTTGATGAGAATTTTTTTTAATATGATAAGATTACATACTCCTTTCCCGTAAATAATAATAATCATTTTTATATAATTACTAATTTGCTAATTTGATTTTTTTTAAAATAAAAATTTACTAAATAAAAAAATAACTATAAAAAAAGTATTATGATAGTATAAAAAATTTATTGTTTTGCTAAGAAGCTAGTAGACACTAATCTCAAGATTTAATAAAGTCAACTTAAAAGTTAAATAAAAAAATAAAAGAATAAAAGAATAAAATCTTATTTTTTGTGTTACACTTTATTAAGTATTTTATTTTTATTTTTAATTTAAAAAAATTAAATTATTAATCTTTTATTTTATCATGTATTTTTTATAATAATTTTTTAATACTGATTTATAATATTAAATATTACGATATTAATTTAAGTAATATATTTTAAAAATAAAATTTTAAAAAATTAATAATAAAAACAGAATATTTAAATTTTTTTTATTAAAATTGAATAAAAATAAAGATAGTAATAGATATAGTAGAATGAATAAAATATGATTCATAAAATAAATAATTAATAATTTAATACTTTTAAGTTAAGAATAAAATTAAAATAAAGTGAAACAGAGTTTATGAAAGTAAAAGTTCATTCAAAATCAAACCTCCGTAAATTAAAAATAAAAATAAAAATGCCAATAATACCGCAACGATAAATATAAATGACCTGATAAGTGTCACTGTGTCAGTGATCTCTTCGCCGAAAGACAGAGTCGATGAAAAAGCAGAGATACATATATTGGCGGGAAAACAAAGCGGAGGGAAATAAGAAGCAAATCCCCTAACTCCCTTTTTCTCATCGCTCACTCCCAATGGCGCAAACCCAAACCCTATCATTCATTAACGAGATCGAATCTCTCGTCTCCGATAAACTTCAAGTGGTATCTCTCTCTCTCCATTTCGTTTCCTCCTTCAAATTAACTCTGACAAATCTCATTTTACTTATGCAACTTCATACTAACGATTTACCCCTTTTTTAAATTTTTTACGGCGTAATGGTTTTTTTTTTCCTTGCCTTGAATTTCGGAGGGTTTTTGTCTAATTCACCAATATTGATTCCAAATTCATTTCATTTCATGGCAAATATTTAATCTCATACGCCGTCACATATTCTTTCAGGTTTCGTATAAGTGGCTGAGTCGCAATTATATGGTATCATCCGATGAAGCAAAGAGGTAGGGTTTTGGGTGAATTTTTTATTTTTTTGTAGAATTGCTGCTTATTGTATTTTTATATTAGGTTTTTACGAGCGATTGAAAAATTTGTTATATGTAGGTTGCTTCAGGAGTTTGTTAAGAAACATGAGAGTGGGTTGGAGGTGGTGTATGCTTTGTCTGGCTGGTTAAAGAGCAATCATCCTAGTTACCACGTAAGGCTTGTTACCGGGCCTAAGCTTGCAGGTACTAGGGTCTTAGTAAAAGAAATAGTAGTAGTAAGAAATTGGGTACTCTGGTGTATTTTACTTACTGTTATTCTGTCTACATGTATGAAGCTGTGTGGATATGAGAAAATGAAAAGTCAAATTTAGCTTGTAAGGGAAGTTTTTAATTCTGTTGAACCGTTGTCTTAAGATACTTTCATTTGATATGATAATGTTTTTCCACCTAATGGGGAAAGGCTTGGTTGTTGTTGTATATGATAATATTCGCATGGTCCATGTCTTCAACTCTAATTATATAGACCTGGTGCATTTTATTCAAGTTTTTTCACAGCTTGTTTTCTAATTTTAATGTTTCAAGCCTTCAGTCTCAAGCTTAGAACAAACAGAACTGGTGGATATCCATTTTTTAAGTGAAATGGTGGTTTTCATGTAGTTTCTAATTTTACAGAACCTGATTTTTTTCGTAATTCTCCTGTCTGAAACTAGGACATGGATCAATTTGATGTATCTCCAACTTAACTATCTGGTATGATCAGTTAGTTTATGTTGGAAGAACTGCTTAACTAGAAGATTCACTAGTCATGTGATGTGTGCATTTCAATTGATCAGTTCGGTTTACATGTTGAGATACATTGATAGTGAATGGTTTTCAGAAAGGTTTGCCCATCATTCTTTGATATGAAGTGGCTTACAGTATGAAACTGTTTTGAGTTTTTATGCAGAAGCACATCAAGAATTTGATGGGAATTGCTCAGTTCAGGTGTATAGTGTGCAAGCTAGTGTTCCAAAGGATCCAGCTGTGCTTTGGAATGCAGAATTCATTCAAGCAGAGGAGCTCTTCAAGCAGCCTTCCTCAGTGGACAATTGTTTGAGAGATAATAGGTAGGTTCCATATCTTCAGAGTCTCTCTATGGTATATAGCATCGGTTCATGTGTTGGGAGATGCACAGGGCGAAAGTATCAAATTAAGGGAAAAGGTTTTGGTTGGTTTTGCTTCTAATTAACTAGAAGTGCAGGTATGGTTTCCAAATTGGAGAATCTGACATTAAAATATTGTTGATTTTTGTACGAAGAAAGTGGTGATTTGATTTTACCACTTTATTATATTAATCTCAATCTGCTGGCAGGTCCTGTGTATTGTTGTAACTTGTAACTTACTTTTAACTTTACTAGAAGATTTAATTTATGGAATCTTTTCAATGGTCAAGAATGTGTTCAATGAAAATGTTATATCAATTTTTGACTCCTGTCGGGCATTCAGTCTTCTCTCTAAATGGACCAGGATGCATAACTATCATATACTAGTCCTTGAATGAGATATCATGTTTTCATTACTATATGAAGATACATATGTCTGGTTTCCCTTGTGCTAACTAGCATACTTCTCAGGTTCTGTGGGATCTCTAATTCTTTTGTACAACGAAATGTGGATGGCCAACCTGTAGTTTCTGCAGCTCCACAGACAAAATCTGTTTTAAGTGAGAGACCAACAAAGAATAACATAGTTCACCAACCTCCTACAAGTATAGCACATGATTCTATTGCCAAAGTTGATATCAAACCACAGAATATGGTGAAAGATGTCAAGAGTGAAAGCAGTGGTACACGGAATACTGGAGTTCATGATAACATCAACAAACCTACAGCAGACAAAGAAAAGGTCCTTCCCTTGCCCACAGGCAAAAAAAAAGTACAAGCTGATAAAAGTGGGTCTGTTACTGGAGGTTCATTGGCAAGCTTTTGGGGTCGTGCTTCTGCAAAACCTAAGCCTTGCCCCCTGCGTGCAGAAAATAACATCACAGTTTCAAATCCTGCTGGTTGGTTTCAGTTTCTGTTCATTCCATTTGCTTTGTTTTAGATTTTTGTATTTTTCTCGGTGATTGTAATAGCAAAATAAAAAGGCAGCTCCAATATATTTTGACACCTTATTTCAGTTTCTACTGAAGAGGCCCAAACCTCTACATGTGAAGCAGAAGAGTGTGACAGTGGAGATGATAATAATCAAGATGTCTCCTTGAGAAGGTCATCCAATAGGAAAAGAAGGGTTGTCTTTGATTTTTCAGATGAAGATGAAGATGGTGAAGATGCCATCAATTTAGCATCACCTGATTTCTCAAATAAACAATCATCTCATGATTCTAGACAAAATGACAAAAAATCATCAGAGAAAGCCACTTTTAATTTTGACTCAGAAGTAGAAAATAAATATAGGGTTAAGGAAGAGAGAGCAACTGAACAAAAATCTCACCTACCACTGAGAGAGGATGTGTCAATTATCAGCAAGTGCACAAATACTGGGAAATCATCCACTGAGAAGTTGCAGAATTGTGCTCCTGAAGTTCATGTAGATAAAGATAGTGCACAAAGTGCTGCTCCAGGTTCTCCTAAGAGAAGAAAAGTGATGAAGACCAGGATTGATGAACGAGGGAGAGAAGGTTTGTACGTTCTTAAATGCATTATTTTCACCCAGCAGCTTTGTTATTTATATCTGGACTACAAACTAACTTTATGTATGACTATAACTATAATGGATTGCTTTGGAACTTCTGTTCTGAACTTAGTTCTTTATAAAGCATCAATTTTTCATCTGTACTTGCATGATTTTGGGGTGATCTGTATCAAAATGTTCAGTGAATCTCCTTAGCCATAAAGTTCTTCTATGTTAAATGTTTGTCCTTTCTCTTGTTAATGTTTTCTTCATCTCTCCAGTAACTGAAGTAGTCTGGGAGGGAGAGGAGACAGAGGTAAAGAAGCCTGATAAGGTTACAATGAAGAAATCGGACAATAATGCATCCACCAATGCTGTCAACAGGTTAGCACTATTCTTTCCTTATCCTTCATGCATTTGAACTGAATGTCTGGAAACTGCCAATACTTTATGGCCAAATGTCACCACTTGGCTGTCCAGTGAAGCATAATAAGGGTGCATCATTAGGTTTTCTTTGCAACTTGCATGGTATATTTCTGTTGTTTCAAGATCTTTTGACAGAAAATTTTGATTTTATGGTATAAGCATTCTTACAATACGAAGATATATCAATAAAATTTGTTTGGATTTTCGTGTTTGGTAGTTTTGGAAGATAAAGCACAACTTTGTAAGCCTATGTTCATTTCATTTAACTTTTTCTACGTTTAAAATTTGAATACCAAAAATAGAAAAGGTCCACTAAAAACATGGCCATTGCAATTCAGATTGTAGTTTTAGTTACCTAGGAAATTGTCATTAATGAAATACCACTGTCGAAGCTGTTCGCAAATTGCTACAAGACTACATTCCAATTTATTTACAAAATTGTCACCAGTCGAACAGTGACTAGAACTTTTTGAGACAGAATCGTGAAGAAATTGTTCCTATTTTTCGGTTTGGAACTGTTTCTAAGGATAGACAAAACTACCACCAAACAACCTTAAAAAAAAACTGATTTGGGAACAGGAGTAAAATGGATGCTAATTTTAACTGAAATTCAACGATATGAGCAAATCACTGCACATTCTGACCAAATGGTTGTCCAGTTGGGCCATCAATAACATTTTTTATATCTAAAGCTTGCAAATCTAAAGCTTGCAAACGTCCCTTTTAATCTGGTTTTATTGCTTTTAATCTGGTTTTATTTTTTAAACTCGATTTTTTATTTTTCAAACAAACATTACAACTTTATTCATTGCAATTTCAGTGCTCCAGCAGCTAAGAAGCCATCAGCTATTTCAAATTCCAATTCCAATCCTACTGGGAAAGGAGGAAGCAAGAAAGCAGGAAACTCAAAGGATCCCAAACAGGGCAATATACTTTCATTTTTCAAGAGAGTTTGAGATCTTCTCTAGAATTACAATGTTCAAGAGACAATCCCTTCTGCGGGAACATTCAAGAGTGCTAGTTCCTTCATGATCATGGGGATTTTGCATTACGTAGATCTGGTTCTTATTTGGGGGTTTCACTGTAATTTGGATGCAGAATAGTTGAAATACCTTGATGTGTTATGTTTTCCTTACACACGCTATTGCTAATATAACTAATATTTACTATTGTGCTGTTCTTGCCTGAATAAGCGTAGCTCACAAACATACAAGGTCTCTGCACAACGAATCAACGTGTAATGGGGTAACTCTGGGTATGTCTAGTTGAGTGGAATTCACAAGGGGACAAAACGAGAATATAATTTTTGACAGAACAAGTTTAGATGCAGTATCATTGTGTTATCTGTTTGGGCTTGAAGTAGCAAAATTATTGCGAATTAGAGAGGCAATTTATATTTTCTTTAAAGCATAATACAACAGCAATAAAATTAATGTGAAGGTAATTGATTTACCGAATACGCTCAGTTGTCTTACCATAATGGTAAATAGAAAGCATGCAGACGAATAAGTAGAAATTTATGGAGAAATTTTATATTAGTTTATTTTAATAGGAAAGACTGACGGCAATAAGTACGAAAATAAGAGATTTATATATAATTTGGAAGGATTTTATGGACTTTTTTAATGATACCATCAGACTATTTTGAAATGTAATTTCCACCAATTTTTTATTTTTGTCTACTTGGTTTATAGATGTGTCCCACTTCTTTTGACTTGAGCGTAAATTTTAGTATCTTTATAAATTTTTAATACATATTTAAGAATTTCAAATAATATATCGAGCTATTTTGTTCACAATAGTTTAACAATTGTTTTTTAAGAAAAAATCAATTATATAACTGGATGGTCATTCGCTTGCTAAACTAGCCTGACACATCACACACTATCTGGAAGAGTCCACCTCAACAGTTTCTGCATCCGTGCACTTCAACTCTTATATAATAAAACAATAATACAAAAATCAAATGAGTTTATCTTTTTTTCCAATTCTGAGTCACTTTGAATTGCAGTTAAATTTAAGTATATAATCAGGAGGGAAAAACTGTTGGAGAAGTTGTCCTATGAGTGTTTTTTGATGAGCACAAATATGAAACCGAAGTTGAGAAATTGCCGCATAGGAGATGGGGTACATAATGGAGTTTGTATTACCAAAGAAGATGGACCTGTCATCTGATACAGAACAGACATTTTTTTTCGTTCAATTGATTGAGGAAACATAGCGGTAGATGTCAAAGGTGAGAGTAGTACAGATGGAAAGGAAAGAGTTGCTAGCCTATGCGAGTTACCAAATCAATGAGATAACAATATACATGATTTACAATCTTTTTTCCCATGAATGTTTCTATTTATACTCTATTATTAACTATCCCGAATCATGTTAGTTGGCTCACTCAAAACGTACTTGGGTAGCTCATACTTTGCTCCTGCAAAACAATTATTTGCAGCAAACATCAGAACAAGAAAACATTGATAAAGCTAAATATTGCAAGAAATGAACACGCTATAAGGAGCAACTTTACAAATTCTGATAATTGATTTCCATGAACTTAGTATTTCCAATAAGTATATAACCTTAAGATGCAGGTCTGAAGTTTGTAAATGAATCTTACAGACCCTAATATTTTCCTGAAAAGAAAGGCTTTTATTTTTATGGGTAATAAAATTAGAATGAGGGACATGTAAAAAAGAAAGTTTTTATTGAGAGTAAAAGTACAAGTTTATGTGGTAGGGCAGCTAAAGTGAGAACGGTAATGGTGGGACAACAGTGTAATGTATTCCATCATAATCCACAATAAAGGTGGTTGTCACATGATTCGACTAATCCTGGACCACAGTTGGATAAGGGAAAAGTATGGTAGTGCTGCTGGAAGCCCACATGGTGCTTCATGGCAAAAAAGTTCTTAGATGCTTTTTATTTTAACTTCCAATTTCATAATCAGTATTATGATTTTAAAATCAAAGGAAACTCAATCAAGTTTATCAACTTCCAATTAAAAACTGATTGAGATTATAGAAACCAAATCATATTGTATCCTTTTATTTAGAAAATTAAGTTCAATATAGTAAATAATGGAATGCAACATGAAATAATTACCTCTTTCATCATAGCATACTGTCAAGTCAGAACTCTGGACAATGACCCCAGCACTATCCACAATTGCTTGTGCTAAAGTTAGATCAGCCTCAGCAGCAGCTCGAAGAGCATCCCAAATCTCTAGCATGCATAAAATCAGATATGCACTTCAACTAAACTTAATTAAAACAATTAAGACATGCAATTAAGGCAAAAATGAAAGAAAACAGAATGACTCACAACAAAATACCTTGTAAACTTGTATGATCTGAACTTTCATTTTGGGATAAGTGTTAATGTGTCATTTGTTAAACCTATTATCATTCTTGGCCTAGCCACTTTATTATTTATGGGAGGACTTAGTTCTTTGACAAAATTTTCAACAATAAATACAATGGTTAATAGCCTGCTTGCATAAGACTTTGGACTATAAAAGCAAAATTGGGCTTCCGGAGACATGCTGATCTAAAGGAAATCAATTGTTCCTTGCCATCATGCCCAGGGAAGCCAAATTTTACATTTGTGGGGAAAAGAGTCTTAACCGAAGACATTAGGACTCATAAAAACACATTTTCAAATTTTTCCTTGATGTAAATTTATTGTCCTTCCTTCCAAAATTAGCTTTAAACATTAATGCAATAACAAGATCAAATGTAAACTTCATTCTTAACATGGAGAATCATCATCATTAGATTCTAGATACTCTCTATGAAACCTAAGCCTATTGCTATATGAAGAATCAGAGTTCCAACTTAGAAACAACCATTCAGTATCTAAGGCATCATATTTAATAAATGCAAGAATGGGTAAAACCTTTTGCCTAAGATTTGCAATGAGAGAACAAGAGTACAAGAAGTCAGATAGTAAAGGTCATTCCTAAAAGCATGATCATCTGATCTCACTTGCATTTTCTCTCACATTTGTATATAGCCCCTTTGAAGAAGCTTTTTGATAAAGTGCATTTTCACAAATTTCTTGTTAGTGAAATACCAACACATAATTCAATATCAGCTTTCTTTGCAACCTCTCCAGTTTAGGTTGGGACTACATGCAATAACCCTTGGTCTTACTGTCTCAATTTATATCTTCAATAATTACCGACCCTATTGTACAAAGTCCTGATTATAAAGATAGATGCATCTTAGAAAATGGCCACACTAGAAGAGATAGAAGCAAAACAGCAAGCTATGGATAATTAATTTAAATCAGTCAGAAAAGTAATCTAAAATAAAGAAATAGAAGCAATGCAGCAAGCTATGGGATGTGAACTGATTCATATAAAAGCAAATCATTCCACTTAAACTCCTTATCATCTAAGCCAACTTAGTCTGCAATAGGCTTTGAAAGATTCAAATTATGGTCATTTATTAGATTGAAGATAATACCTTTCCGACCACCATAGTGAGGAGCAGTATCCCAAAACTCATCACGCAATTGTATTAGCTGAGTCTTTGTTATGGGCTGAGGATGCTTCCAAGGCTTAGGCTTTCGGATCTTTTTTACCGTCCCTGTTAAAATGTTTCAATTTTATATTGCATAAATGGAAACTGACAATAAACTTTAATCTAAAACTTGACATTGTCATCAGGAAATTTGAATTATAAGTTCGCAAAGATTTTCCCCCCCTTCACAATATTATATCAACAGACAACAGATGCCAAAATAGAACAAATTTGAAATAAGATTGACAAAAATGGATCATGCTCGTTGTAATGCTCCACCATGAATGTATCTGTGCATACATGCCTCAATGCACAGATCACAAGAAAGACTTATTAGCCTTAGAAAGGAAATGGTAATTCATATAAATGTTGCTACTTCTTATCTTATTTCCAGGGATAAAAAAAATTGCAAGACACATTTTCAGTATCATGTTTATTAGCACCATCTCTGTGCGCGCATGCGCACACACACAAGAAGGGGAAACATGCCATAGTGATAACTGGTAAATATGTCAACTCAAAATAACAATATAATTTTTTTTATAATGTCAAACTTATTTGTACTAGTATTTCCTCCTTTACCTTCACCCTTCTTCGCTTATTATAGATCACGTTGCTACATATTCAGGTTAGGTGAAAGTGGGTAATAAAAGATTTAGCTTTGGTAAAAGTCAGGATACTCAGGACACAGGTAGCATTATCATTTATCAATAACATTAATCATCATATTAGAAGATAAATTCCCAAATACACTAGCATAAATTTCACTTTCTTTGGTTCCTAAAATTCATAAAGCAGTTTATAGGATGCTTCATTCTCACAAATTCAAACGTATGCACCAAATCACAGCAATTCAACCAAAATCTAAAAGATCCAAACTAACACGGATAGAGTAGGGTCCATGCCAATAGTTTTCAATCTCAAATATATTAACTATTTGAATATTTCTTTAAACTTTTCAACCACACATCCAAATTTCAGTGCCCACATCACACGGGAATCAAGAGGAACCAGTTTCCACCTCAATTCAGTCACTAAAATCTAACCAAAAGGGTCCCCATTAGAGACTAGACTCAAAACAGCAAATAAGAGAGACAGACCAAGCAAATCACTTGAACCTAAATAACAAAACTCAGCACCAGGTAGAGTTTAAAAGTTTTGCAAACCATCCTAACTATTATCCAAAGACGGCTACTGGCAACAATTAAACAGATTAAAATAACAACACCAGAAAAATTGCTTGGAAAAATAAACATAGAAAAAAAAACACTCTTAATGGTTACAGAGGGGTAGGATTTTCATTGTTCAATATAAAATGTAGTAAAATATCCAAAAACCAAGAAACAGATTCGATTTCCTATGCCCCTTAATACCTCCCCTTCAAAATTACAATTTCTTGAATCATTACATGACTAGTTAACATGGTTGCTCGTAAATATCAACACCCCAAGAAACAAAACCAAGAAAGAATAGATTTTGATCCCAGCCCAACATCAAACTTGTACCAAAAATCCAAAAGGCAAAGATGGGCTGAGAGAGAGATCAAAGCAAGACTCACCATCAGCCTTGGCTTGTGAGGATCCAGCACAACCCATTGCAGAAAAACGAGAGCTTGGTTGGCAGAAAGAGAAAAGAGAAGAGAAAGGAACGAACTTCACTGAGATGGCAAGTCAATGACGTAGGTTTGGCACATAAACCAGTAATGGGTAATGGTAATGGTAACGGGTACAGTCTACAATGTATTGTGGCCTTTTGTGGGGAGAACCTCTTTTTTACTCCAACCTTGTAATATTACATTACACCATCCTCTTTTAAATTTTATTTTAACATCAGATAATTAAACTTGTAGTTGAAATTTTATACCATTTCATTTATTTATTTATAGCTATAAATGTTTTTTAAAAATGGGAATATCAAAAGTGGTTAGAATTATATAAAATCCATTTTTTATAAATTTAAATTAGTAAAAGGTATTACATCGTAGCTCGATTAGTTTGTTTTGTATGGTGAGTTACGTTTTAGAAAACCTTTTTTGATTAAATTGTTTTATCTGTGTTTGGATAAAGTAATTCAGAATTACTAGAATTTATGTATTTAAACAATAAAAAAAAATCTTAAAAATGCTATAAATCTTTATTTGGAGAGGATTTCTAAAATCTTCTATTATTTTGTTTTTGTCTTAAATTATTATTTATAATTCCTCTTATTCACTATTCTTCTTTTAATAATTACTTATTTTTACTTAAAAATTTTTGGAATTCTAGAATTCCTCACCTAAACATTGGGTTAAAGTTTTTTAAAAAAGTAATTAATTGTTGAAATGAATTTTTCATCAAATATGTTTATGGGTATATGTATATATAGATGAAAAATAATTAGTTAAAATTAATCTCAATTGTAAAATTGTTATTAATAAAAGATAAAATATTTTTGTAAGTGCATATTTAATAAAAAAAAGTGACAATATTTATATAAAATAAATAAATAATAATATTACATGATAAAAGAATATGTACAGACAAAATTTATATAAATAATAATAAAAATATTTAAATTTATTAAGCATATAGGATAGTCAGTAATTTTAAATTTTAATTTTAAAAATATTAGTGATTTTATTTCATTTGAATTGGATTAGTTCGTTTTTAAAATTGTTCAAACATGATTAGGTTAGATCCAAAATTTTAAACTTAAATATATTTTTAAAAAAATATTTAATTTTAGCTTCTGTAAAAAATTAATTTGATTTTTAATTTTATTGAAAAGTGTGATTAAACATTATTATTAGATAAATGCCGTTAAATGAGAAGATGACAAATAGATTATTCATACATTGCATGACCTAATCATACCACATCATTACCTAATAAAGCAAATTAAATGATAATGACTAATTAAAAACATTTATTTCAAATAAAGTTATAGATTAAATGAAAATTGTATGAAGATTAAAAATAAAATAAAATTAATTAATTAATTAAACAATTATAAAAAGTAATTTATTTAATTTTTATTTAAAGTATATGTATCATTCAAAAAATCTTATTCAAATATAATAAAACTATCTTTTTTAATATCATTTATATTTTAACATAAAATTGAAATTCAAAATTTTATTTATAAATTTTCAAATATATTATTTAAATTAATTATCCATATTTAAACCTCATCCATAACATATTAATTAAGAGGTGGATCAACCCCCACCCCCAACAAAAAAGCTATAATCCTAGCTAGCTTGAGATGTGCCTTGATGGGTCAGGCTGCCTCTTTAATAGGGAAAAAAAGGGGCTATGTTGCCCCTCTAATATGCCATAATAATATGCTGCCACCCCTATCCTCATTTGTTTTCAATTTATTTTTCTGCACAACTTTACTCTTTAATAATGAAATGAATTTCATTCTCAACTTGTTGATTCTGAGTTTGATTCTTAAGTAACTACACATGAAAAGTTCCCAAGTTATCTATAATAACTTTTTAAAATGATTCAGGTTGGAATGAAGTCTCTTTTGGAAATATTAATCTCAATTGAAGTAAAAGTTAATTAAAAATATTCTTATCTTACAACTTAAAATTCCAATTAACCAAAAAGTGATTCTACGATTCAATGAAAAACATTAGGTCCCAATTAAAAATTTTCAAAGGAAAAAGGAAAGGTGGGTGTAACTTAAATCTAAGAAAACCAAGTGACATTTGGGTGCAACACGTTATTGTGTAAAGATGGCAAATATGCATTGGTTATTGAGAGAGGGTACGGTTGCATAAATTTATTAAAAAAGGTAACATGGAATCATGAGACTCCTAGATAGACCTGAACTTTGCTGCGGCTCTTTTATATATATATATATATATATATAGAGATATTTTATTAAAGGGGAAATACACATTATTGATTTCTTACAATAGGGAATCATAATAGCTCAATAATAAGCATTGCTGAGAACAAAGATAGAAAAGAAGAACTAAAAATAGAGACAGATAAAGTGGTTGTTGGTTGTCAATGTTCCATATTGTGAGTGGTTGTTGGTTGTCAATGTTCCATATTGTGGTGGCACTACGGTGTGTATAAACCCTTTTTCTTTCCTCAAGTAGTGCACCAATTTCTGAAGAATACGTGATAATAGCAAGATACAAGAATGCTAATAATAATATAATTCTTAACACAATATTTTGATAAATTATTTATTATTAGATAAAATTTATATAAATTTGTTAAATAATAAATGGCATTAAATAAGAAGTAAACTCTACTTTTTTTCATTTCTTTTTATTTATTTTTAAAAAAGGTAAAAAAAATATTCTTATTTATCTGCTACTTTAATTTTAAAAAAATATTAATTATTTTTCATATATATTCTTATATTAATTATAATAAATAAAAAATATAAAAAAGTAAAATTTATATAAAATAAATAAATTTTAAATAATAAATATTTTTAAAATTTAATTAAAATATTAATTATACTTATTAATATTTATATTTATTCTATTTTTAAATAGATAAAAATAAACGAAAAATTTGATAAGCTCTACGTAGAAGTCTAATTTCATAGTAAATAAAGTGTATTGAAATAAATGTTTTTTGACTTCTTCCATCCTAATTAGATTTAAATGTATGATTTTAAATCACTCGAGTCCTTCCCTATCAATTTATTCCTGATGATTTATAAAAAGAAAGTTTTACCAGTATTTTTAATAAAATAAGATAAATATTAATAATTATTTTTAAAATATTCATTAAATAAAGTAAAAATATTTATTCTATTAAATTACAATAAAAATAGTATATACTTTTTAAGTAATTACACGTATGTAAGCTAATATATTAATATTCTTGAACTAACATTGTGAATATACTTATTAATAATGCCCATAAAACAATGAATAGTACTAATCTATACCACTGGTATTAGCATTAAAAACATCTAATTAAATATTTTTAATTATTCAAAAATAAATACATTTGACTAAAACAAATTAGACAGAACCCATGAAAAATGCATGAAAGCAGCTTAACATCTGTGAAAAACTCATATTAGTCGAGAGTTCGTTTTACTAACTCTAAATTTTAAACCCTTAAAGAAACTCAAATTCTGGAACTTTTTTAAGAATCAAATGATATCATACAAAATATCAGATTTTATTGATGAGTATTCTAAAATTTGATTAAAAAATATTTTAGTATACTTTATTAAATATTTCTTATTATTTAAAAATAAACATTAACTTATTTTATATTTTAATAAAATAAGTATTTTTTATTAAATAGTTTATATTTTTATTTACTTAATTAATACATTAGAGTACTTGTTAATCGTTAGTATAATTTGTTTTAAAAAAATGTTATATCATGATTAGATTTATCCAAAGATGTAACATAACATTATGGATTTATATATATTACTGTTTGAAAAAAAAATGTTGTTGTATCACTAAATATTATTTATTTATATATATATATATATATATATATATATATATATATATATATCCAATTTATTATTTAATAGCTTATATAAAATTATCTGTTTTTAACTGTTCAACATATATTGAATCTTAAATAGATCAGTAAATTTCTTTTGTCAATTCAAAATTGTTATATATAGTTAAATTTTAAATCTTTATAATGATACTATGCGTGACTTGTATCTGTGAATGAAAAAATCAGCAAAGTCCAATCTTCTTAAATTATTGTTTTCAACGTTTATCATTTCTTCTACTTTCTTTTTTATTTGTATAGAAAAAAGTAAAAATTTATATTTTATTTATATTTCAATTTCAATTTTTAAAATAATATTGATTATTTATATATATATATATATATCAACTATAATAAATAAAAAATAAAAATAAAATGTATATATAAAAGAAATTAAAAAATTAACAATATTAATAATATTTTGAACATTTATACTTCTTTCTTTTTTCTGACCAGATAAAAAACAGAAAAAATACGTTTTTATTTTTAGTATAAATTAAGATTAATGTTAGTAACATAACTTTTAAATACATATATTCTTTAATAAATTATTTATAATTATTTATTTTTTAAAAACTAAAATATTTATAATTAGTTTTAAAAAATATCTTCATTTTATAAAATTTGACTAAGAATAAAAAAATATATTAAAAATTGTATTGTTTAATATTCCTGATAAGTTAAAGCTGAAGTAAGATATCCATGATCTTTTATTATCGTTTTTATTATATTTATTGTTTGTTTTTGCGTCTAATAAATCAAAGTTGTCATTTTGGCAAGATGCTCGTGTTGGTGGATACAGTTGAACCTAACCTTTAAGAGAGAGAATGATTTAAACAAATGAAAATGGATGGACTGTGACAAATACAGACTAGCAAACAAATCAGCAGAACAACCACAAACCACACTCAACCCTCTCTATTTATATTTTATACAACTTTTTAGGCTTCTAGCAACTGCTCCTATGTCATTTTATTCATTTATTTATTTGATATAGAGTTTCAAACATTTATAATTTTACAAAATATTAAACTAAATATTAGCTTAAAAATTAGCGCAACCATCTAAAGTTATTTGCCGGTCGAAATTGAATTATTTTTAAACTCGATCATTCAAATTAATTTTGAAATTTTAATTTATCACTAAATAAATTTTTAAAATATTTAAATGGTCATTAGTTATTATAAAGGATTAAAGTAGTGATATAAAAAAATATTTATAAAATTAATTTAATAATTTATTTTAATAAACATGTTTGATGAGTTTTAAATTAACGTTTTAAACTAATTACTAACTTATTTGATTAGTTTAAATTTTAATTTGATTAAAAAATTTATTTAATAAAAATTATTTATTTTAAAAGTTCATAGTATTTTAAGTTAGCAAATATTTTTTTAAATGTTGTAATTAAGAATAGAAATATATTATGAAAGTTTGAATATTTAAGTTTACTATATGTTTAATAAAATTGAGGTTTGAGTTTGCATATATTATCTTTCGTAGATTTTTTAGTAGATTTTTTTTTAAAGATCTGACGTGTTTCAAATTTTATAAGATTTTTTAAGTTTACCATATTTAGTAAAGTTGATGGTTGAGTCTATCTTTCTTACTTGTTATATATTTTTATTAGTTGTTAAAACATTTTAAAGTATATTATATTTATAAATTTATTTAAAATCTTATAAAACAAAACTTTTAATAAACAAGTTTAAAAGTTATAAAAATGAATGATTAGAAAGTCTATAAGTTTAAAATTTATAAAAAAATATTTATAAATAAGTCTAATATAATATATATATATATATAAAAGAAAGGATTAAATTATTGTACAAGTAACTTTGTTTAGAGTTACTTTGTTTAAATAATTTTTATAAACAATTAAATTTTATCAATTCAACCATTAAATTAATAAATTATATATATATTATTTAAAAGGAACCTATCAAACTAATCTTTACTAATATCACTTATATAAAAAATTAATTAAAAATATCTAACAAATAATAAATCCAATATATTATTTTAAATTCAGATAATATTATAGCTTGCATTACATCACAATAAACTATAATATACAAAATAAAAATATGTAAACAAATATTATATTATTAAATTATTTATAATATCATGACAAATTCAATAAAGATTTAAATTTTTAAATTTTAAATAAATTAAAAAAATTATTTAATCTTCTTAAAATATAAAAACTTTAAAAATAGTAAACAACAAATAATCACATAAAAAATTAAGAGTTGAATGAAGGTCGATTATTTGAATAATATTTTATTTAAAATTAAAAATATGTATTTTAGGTTTCTTTTATTTGAAATTATAAATTAAAAAATTTAATTAATAATAAAATTATGTAAATATATTTATATTATATAAATATAATATAGTAAAATAAATATTATATAAATATAAATAATATATATATGTATAAATAAATATGTTTTTAAATAGTTTAAATAGATATTTTTAAAATTAAACCTAACTTATTTATCTAAAATATTTTTAATAAATTTAAGTTTAACTATTTATTAAACAAATCAAGATAAATTAAGTTTTAAATAAGTTAAGTTGTAGGATCTAATTTATTTTCATCCTTACTTACAATAGTATTGTACTTATAAGTTTTTAATTTATTTATTTTTTAATTTTATCCTTATTATTTTAATATATATTTTTAAATTTTTTTATCATAACCTTTTATATGAAAATATATGGTATGTTTATTTTATTAATTATTAGATATATTCATAGATAAACTATTTAAAAGTTGAAACTAAAAATTGAAACTTAAGAAATTAATTAAAAATTAAAATTTAAAAATATTTAATAAAATTAATCATTAAATTAGTTAATGTAAAGTCAAAAACATAATTAATGAATGAACAAAAACTTGATAAATGTTATGTATTATTTTAAAAGAATATATAATAAAATTTAATTCAGCAAATTTTTATTTTCTTAAACGTATAAATATTTGATTTCAATTTTTTTATAAAAAGTAAATAGAATTTTCAAGAAAAATGATTATTTTTAAAATTTTAATTTTATTAATAAAAATCAAATATTTTATTTTAAAATGTCCGCAGACAATATGCTAATATATTTATATATGAGAGAGGAATAACTTGTATTTAAATTTAATTGTAATCGTTTAAATTTTGAGTACAGAGCTACTCAAATTTTCTTACCAAGCATGATCCAGTTTCATTAATTTAAACTTCATTTCACTTTCCAAGATATTTGGTCATGCATTTGTTAACATCCTAGGTGAGGTAACAGTTAATTAACAGTATTCATTTAATATTTCTATATTTCTAAGTTCTAAGTTTGTTGCTACTTAAAAATTCTATTGGACTCAATTAATCCAAATTAAGTGAATTAATGAAATAAAGTTCTTATTATAAGGTATTTTTTTTTCATGTATGACATTCAAATTTAAAAAATTGGGTTCAATTTGAAACAACTCCTTAGCCTGCGATGAATTTGAAACACATTTTAATAGAAAATAATTGAAACGAAAAGGAAAAAATTGTATTTATTAAGTTCGTGAAATATGTGACTGATAATATTTTAGAACTTAATTAGAATGGATTATTAATATAATTTTTATACTGATATTTAATTATATTATTATATTAATAAAAAAATATTAATTTTTATAATATTATTTTAAAAATTATAAAATTGATTGACAGTAAAAAAATTTATATTGATAATATATCAAAATTAAATTTAATATTTTATATAAAAAAACGTGTCCATAATTATAAGGATAAAGGAAAGAACTGATAATGACTCCAAATTTTATTGTTTTATTTTTGTGAAAAATTATAAATATTTTTTATAGAAAAAATTTCTATAAAATTATTCAGATAGGCATAATTATTTCTTTAAATATTTATTAAAACTATACATACAATTTAAATTTAAAATTACTAAATAAGTTGGATCAAATTTTCAGCAGCTACCAATTCATTTGGCAATAGACTTCATTGATTTACAACAATAAATAAAATTTCACATTTCCATACATATTTAAATATAAAATCTATTATTCAAATTATTTTAAACTTATAATTTAATGATATTTAATTACTTAAAATGAATTATATAAAAAATTTAAAGAAAAGAAGACGAAATAGTTATGCTCACCATCATAGTGATGGGTTAAAGGTGCAGTCTGAAAAACTAGATGTTATAATGTGATTCTACTGCGTTACATAGATTACGAAAAACGCTCAAGGTTCTCAGCAAAGTTTCAATTCAAATATCCATGGTAAAAACTCCCCTTCCTACGAGATAAAGAAAATCCATCAGTAGAAAAAACTACTTTTATATATATCCATTGGTAAAAAATTTCATCCATGTCACTTGGGGAAAAAAAATCATGTTAAAACAATTTTTTACAATATTTCCAATTAATAAAAGGTGATTTGACATAAACTTGTAATGCATATATCAAACTCTCGTAAGTATAAATAAATAATTTCCTTTTAAGTGAACTTCTATTTTCTATTTAAAATGTAAATGTTATCACTTTAACTCTTGCAATATAGTTATTAATTTAATACTTTAATTACACACAGTATTGCTAAATCGGTCAATTTTTTGTCAAATTGAAAGAACTAATTTGAACAAATTTTGCATTATAAACTACATTAATAATTTTATTATTGAGTAGCTAAGCTAAATTGATGTCAATTTTGAATGACCAAGGTAATAATACCTGGCATCATCAAGAGACTAAATTGATCACAAAAACATTGCAATTACATACTTGAAGGACAAAAATAAGAGCATGATCTTTTCTTTTATCACTATTTTTTCTTCTTCCCCTTTTTTGCTTTGATGGAAAGCTTACCTATTTCTTTGTTACCAATCCATTTTCTCATTGGATTAATGGCAGAAGTGCTTGTATAATATTTTCTGCAAGCTTCATAATGCTTGTTGCTTCAAATTAGTACTGCTCGGTAACAGCATTCTACAAATTATGCATTCAAGTTCTTACTTGTCTTGACTTTTAGCAAGAATGAGAAGGATTGGTGCTTGAGATTTGCCAAGCAAATACCAAACAGAAACTGTAATTAGAACTATCTTCTATGTTCTCAAGGTGTTTAATGCTTTTAATGATAGGATTCAGGAAATAAGTGGTTGGGAAGAGATAAGTAGTCAATTAAGAGAGGTAGCAATCCCCTTGAAAATGAACAGCTTTGTATATGGAGATGCTAATTTTATCACAAGTTTTTCAGAGCACATGGGTCAAAATTAATCCTCCCACCTGCACGGTTCGCTAAGCATAGAATATCTGTTACAATACAGCTTCAATTACAGACTAACTTCAAACAGGTTTAGGTGCACATACTAAATATAATGGAGAACAGAAAAGAATACTGGTGAAAAATAAATCATGCAAAACTTGTTACTTAGAGTTGAACCGGAAGGACTCCTCAGGTGCATACTTAGTCCTCATACTGTAATGATCAAACCTTGGATTGTTATGATCAACGACCCTCGTCTCAACCGGTTTAGACTCTGCTCTTACTGCCCCATAAACCACTTCTCCACTTTTTTCGCGCAGCCTATGTCTTGGCCTTTCTTTCTGGCTTTTAGATTTGGTGTAAGGAGGAATCTCAGTAGATCCATAGAATTCAGCATACTCGGGTCGTTTTGATGAACGGTGCTTACTTGACAAAGAGGGGTCCTTGAAACTGCTTGATTTTATCTTTGGGGGCTTTGTTTCTGAATATTTCTCAGTTGTGGTTGGAGTATGGACCTGTGGTGGTACCTGTCTATTTTCAGTCACAGGAGTAGGAGCATTTTGCCTTTTGACCAATGGAGGCTCCACTTCATCTTCCGGCATCAAAAGACGATCTTTCAGTGGTGTTAGGCCTCTCTTGGAACTGTCATATCTGAAACGTGAGGGTATGAATTGAGTGAATGCACTAGCCAATGCTTCAAGGGAAAGTTTAGAAAGATCAGCAATAAGCTGTCCAAAAGATGGCCATCCAGGCTCCTCTTTACTGCTCTCAAGGATTGGCATGTGTTTCTCATTGCTTGCATGCGCTTTGAACTCTCTTTCTGATGGTCGCTGCAGCATTTGTGCAGGGTTATTAGCCAAGTCAAACCAGCAAGGATGAAATACTTTCTTAAAATGAGCTGTATCACATAACAATTAAAATATACATACATAGGCAAAAAGAAAAATACGATTTTATGGCAAAAATATGATGGTGAAAATAAGGTAACATTTTTTTTTATAATTATCTACGGAAACAAGAAACTAAAAAATATTCTCTCAAACCAAAGAGCCAAACTGAAACCTTTCCTCCCTTTTGCTCCTCACAACCTCAGATCAAAAGCAAAAAGACAATAAAGAAGAAATGAAAGAAAGACAAAATTCCACTTAAAATAACAGAATAAGCGGTAATTAAGTTCAACAGAAATCCTGGTAGTTTCAAATAATTCTACTTATGTTGTGGTTCATCAATAAGCAGAAATGTCCAAGATAAAGTGGAGTAATATTCGCAACATAATAAGGTCACAATAGGCAAAATGTCATATAATTCTGAAATTTCTATATTTATAAATTCTATTGAAGCAAAACAGACTTACTGTTTTTGAGAAGAAAGAGGATCCAAATCCTTGCTGAAGCATACATGTAGCATATCCTACCACAACAGCACCAACAACCGTAAGGATATCTGCAGTAAAACCCACAATGGACTAAAATTAGAAGTTAATTGGAGATAGAGAGAAACTAAAAGACAACTGCAAAATGCAGTCACATAATCACTGCTTTCACATCTACATATTCCCCGTTGTTTCACTTCTCTGCTAAATCAGCAAATTCACATTTTCTGGTAACACCAACATGCAAGATATTTTATGTAATAAACACATCCAGAAACAATCTTCTGATAAAGAATAAATCAGATCCAGCAAGAACACAGTGAAACTAAACTGCACTTGTCTAACCAGTATTTTCCATTCCATTTATGGACCATGGTTACAGGGAAGTTAAGACCAGGTCATAGCAAACACATCAGTTGGATGAACTAAATCCACATGTAATGACATATTTAATGTATATCTGCCTCACAAGTCTGGTTCATGAGGGCAAAATATGTTCCCTTAAATGTGAAGATGGGATCATACTAGATAAAGCTACCATTTCATATCAAGATGGACCCAATAAAGCTACCATCCCCAGCTTAACTAAATATGCCTAGGAAATGCAAGTAAACCATCTTAGCGGAAACTCCCAAGCAAATGTTGTTCATACTTCATAGTAGTCAACAGTGTCATGCAATTGACATACAGCATCCTTCCTTTTCCTTTCTTCATAACTCATATTGGATGCCTTTAACCCTTAATTCCTTTCTTTTATTTCGGTTTACAAGAGATTTCCAACTTTAACATCAGATATCACATGCTGCAAAGTGATAGAAAGCTTGAAGAAACAAATAATTTTATTAATAAGATGAGTAGCAGTCAATAATGTACTGATTGCACCTCCCCAGAGCCTCAGCTTCTATAAGAGAAGTTCTCTAAAGAAGAAAAATTCTGCCCTCACTCAAACATGAAACTAACTCCTTACCTCCTCTCTCCACCCCTTCCCCTGTAATCTCCCTACCTGGTCATAGAACCATCCCTTTTTCGAGCTAATAATCACACTGGTAGAGGGAAAGTTCTTCCTCCTCCTAGAATATACCTTCCACACAGTGGGCCTCTTCGGACTTGAGCCAAGCAACTGACCCTTATCTAATTCTGTGGTTCTATCACAAAGGCTAGGAGTTTCTGTTCTTCAGTGAAGCATAAAACATCCAAAACTTTCTTGTCATTACATCCTTAGAAGGTAAAGGAGGAAAAAGCAGCAGAGTATTTCCAGCTTATATCAACAGAAATGATTATAGAAATGATAAAACATATCAAACAGAAGCCTACAGCAAGACAGTGATGGCTCCAAACAACAACGACACAACTGGATCGGGCCCTTTGTTGGCAGCTGAACGATTAAGTAGGGTTTGAGTGCCTATGGTGGCCGAACATCAAGGCACTAGTGTCAAACCAGACAGCTTTAGCACTAACTTGAATCTGAATATTTTATGGATTGATTTACATGAATAGACTGTACAATATTTATACACAAGATCAATCCTAACTTTAGGGATTAAAATTGCCTATGGAAAGTAGGTAATCTAGTAAATAATACAAGGGTATTTACAGAATCAGAGTGATATCAACTACAATCAATAAAGAAGATAAGAATATAAACCTGTACTCGAAATTGAACTAGATTGATAATCACAGTCCTCCTGTTCGAGAGAGATTTGCCGAAGAGCAGCATTTCCTCTATCAATGACCAACAAGGAACAGGTGGGCCGAACATACACCACATCAAAATCATTTGAGAACTTAGCATCCTCACTGGGCCCATCCCTGTAGCCTGCAACGTTTGATTTTCCTCCAGCAATGGTCGTCACACCTAAACAATACTCACAAAGATCAGTAACATCCTTGTTCACCATTCTCAGTGACAATTCTCCCAATACACTAGGATCTCATCTATAAGTATCTGCGCAGAAGCAGAAATCACATGTTCAATGAATGGTAAGGAATTACTGGCCCTGCAATTTGTATGCAGGACATGACCATAACCTGTGGCCTTAGTGTTTGAATGAAGGGAGATGAACCATTATGGCATGTGTTGGACTGTGGAGTTCTCAGGGGACTTGTAACACTTCAATTGAATTCCTATTATAACTAACCTATCACTTACCAGCATCTCCAATCTTTCTGATGGCCAGATTCTGAGTATCAGCAACATAAACATTCCCTTTATCATCCATAGTTAAGCCTTTGGGATGATTGAAACGAGCATCACTTGGTTTTCCATCCACATGACCAGTGTATCCCTGAAATGAGCCAGCCACCAATCTTCCTCTACTATCTGCAGGTAACATAAATAGATAACAGAAGGAATTAGGAAGTAAATGTAAGCCCAAGGATAGAATATCAAATCATTATAATTTTCAATTAATCCAGAATTCTGTTAAACTTGTCCTATAACTTTCATTTACTAATGCTGTTAAGAGAAACCCATTAAACAATATACCATAAAGCTTAGACTTCAATTTTCCCATTTCCTTTTTTCCTTTTTTACCTTTATTTTTTATTTTGACTGGAGAAATATCAATTTCCTGTTAAATTGAACCAGCCAAGAGACTAAAACTCAGATTCCCTTCTTTTTAATTTTAATTTTCATCATCATTCTTACAATTTGCCTGCAAAATTCAAAACCAATTTGAAAGAATTATGACAAAAACAGGGACATCCAGGAATGTATGTCAAGACTTCCATATCCTAACAAATCAAATTTGCTAATAATAACATTTATAAAAACTCAAGAGGACAAGAGCAACCATACATTGGGACAATGGTGGAGTTATTCGCACAATGTTGCTATTAATTGCATCAACAGCAAAGAGTTCACCATCCTCTTCAGAGACACGGATCCTGTAAGGGATGACCCCAATCTCATTTCCTTCCAAAACAGTCTCAACCACATAACCATTCTCGAATTGAAGAACATTCCCATCTGCAATGAAAAACAACAAATCACATTAACACACAAACACACACGCACACACAAAAGAACTATAAGAATTATACACTATAAATAAACATGACATGAAAAGTTCTCAGAACAGCACAGTGCAATAACCTGAGTGTGGTGTCTTGGAGGTAGACCGTGTCCATTTGATAAGTGAAGACAGATGCTTAATCAACGGCCCTGATTCATCGCCATTATTTAATTAAAAAAATACCCAGTTAGGTATTCAACAACTTAAAACAAAAAGATCGAAAATTTGGCATACCCATTTGAAAAAAAAAAAAAATTCAAGTCGTTAAAGAAATGGGAGCGCGAGTTTTGTTTACCTGCAGGAGCAGCTCGAGGTTGAAGGTTGAGAGAGAAAGTAGGAGCGAGTGCAATGAGAGCGTATAAGAAGAGAAAGTGATTTCTCATAGCTATTTTGGTAATGATCTGAGGTGGGGCATGAACAGAAGACCAAACAAGTAGGTACTTAGGTTGTGTTGTTACTTGTTAGTTTGAGTATGAGAAGAAGATGAAGAAGAAGGTATGAAAGAAAGAGGAATAAAAGAGAATGGCGGTGTAAGGAAGCAAGTGGGTTCTTCTTCTTCTGCTTCTACTTCATCCTGTTCGCCACACACACTCACACATTCTCTCTCTTACACTGTAAAGTGCTTTTTATATTTTCACTTTGTTGTTTTTTTGCATTTACGCGGAAAGTGAGTTTTTCGAGGAGGGAGGGAAGCATGACGATGAAAGTGAAACGCTTTTTACCTTTCATTCCATATCCTCTTTCTTTTTTATTTCTTCTTTCTAAAAAAAACATTTTACTGCAATTTTCAGTTTTACTGCTAATAAGAAAAGAGTTGTTATTATTGATAATTATATTTGGGTCAAGATTAAATAAAATAAATCAAACTAAAAATGGTATGCGATGAAGTAAGAGTATTTTTAACTAGGACTGTTTAATATGAATCTACTTGAATTGATAAGGACTTCTTTTTATTTTTAACTGTTTTTTGGTAATAAATTATTATCTTTAATGCTAATGCTCTAAAAAATATTAAATGAAATTTTATATTTTACCTTTATTTTTATTCTAACCTTCACTTATTTTTATTTTTATTTTGAGATAATAAAAATATAACAAAGATATAGTATAGTAAAAATATGGTAAAATTGAGTTCTTTTAAGCAAAATCATTATATTGAAAAAACAATCAACGTGGAACATTATAGTTATTGTAGATGTTTGGAGAGATCATCCTACTACCAAATATGGTTAATGGTTTGGATATATCTAATCATGAACGATTAGATACATTTATTTCTCTAGGGATATAAACAAAACTAATGGGTTGAAAATATGTAGCTAGTATTCAATAATCTTGGATCAAGTCTCCAATTTAGGGTGGCATGATCCCTTTCCACAACTTATTGAACCTCTGTTGAGTATGTTTGAACAATGAAATTATTAAAACGCCATATGCATAGGATCAGATATAATAACGTTACAGCGCTCTCACAATATAAATCATTATTCATTATCATTGTAGAAAAACAAATCATCTTTTACCTCTGTTACTTTAATCAAAATAGGAGATAAACTCTAATCAATGGATCCTTCTTGCATGCATGTGTCTATGATGCGAATTGCATCTCAAGCAGCACTGATTGATTAGAGAAAGACCAAACTTAATTGTTTTTTGCATTCTTTCATTAACTATGGTTAATCCTAGCCTGCTTAACCCAATTGTGCTAATACATCTCTATCTTTAACCTTGTTGTGAGAGAAGTCAGAGACCTCTAGCTGCCATTAACTCTAATTAAGCCAATGAAGGATTCAATGTCCTTAATCTCACTTTGAAGAATGCTACATGAAGGCCTACCGCTAACATCAAGGTTCTTGACAACCACTAAATTAAGACTTTGTTGATTTTTATTTTATTTTTCTGAGGTCATGTAAGTTAGCATCCATTTTCATTTATAATCTTAATTAAGAAATAATATCTTAGTCTTGGTCAAAACATTAAGTGATCCAAACGGTGTAACGTTTTTAGCATGATTGCCTAAATGTAAAAGTAAGTTAAACAATTTCTTACACCAACTATCAATGGTGTAATTTTTTTGTTTTGAATTTTAGAAAAATTTGTTTTTCCCGAATGAATTGACATTACATACCAAATTTATAAACTTAAATTACTTAATGGGTGTTATCTAATATTTATATCTGCTTATGTTTTAAATAGAAGAAAAAACAACTTTTTTAAAATAATTCTTGTTAAAGTTACTAAATTTAGTAATTTTTAAAAAAATAAATTTAATCATCAAATTAAAAATTTATATTATACTAATATATATTAATTCTACCAAAATTTATACTATTTTAAAAATATTTTATATTTATTATATAACTTCAAATTAACATATATTATAGGTTAAAATAAAATTGTTTAATAAACCATTAAATCATTTTAAAAAAATTTAAGATTTAACGGTGTAATTCAGTTGGATGAAATTGATTATTTTTCATTAAAAATTTGATGAAATAGATAATTTTTCACTAAAAGTATTGTTTTGTTTAGTAACAGATAAATTAAAAATTAGTTCATGATATTTGATGAATTTATATTTTTATATTATCATTAAAAAAATATAAAAAGTTTAACATATTTTTTATAATAAATATATTTTTCATCACATAATTTTATTTAAAAGATAATCTAAAATAATAATAAAATATATTTACTTACCATTTAAAAAACTTGCAATCACAAATTTAATCAATTAAAACAACCTTTTTAAAGATTAATATTTTTGGATGTTTATATATTTTTAGAATATTTTAAATTACTAATAGATTTTGAACAATAAATTATTATATCAGGAAGGATTATAAATTTTTAACTTTTAATTTACAAGTCAACTTTAAAAACAAATCTGTTTAATAAAAACAATTTTAATATAAATTTTAAAATAAAAAAAGATTTATTAAATAATATTTTTATTTTAAATCTATATAATCCTATCATCATCTATTATAATAATAATGATATATTTTATTATTTCAAAAGAATTTAATTTTACATAATAAAAATAAAATAAATTAATATTTAATATATAAATTATATAAAATTTATAATATTATAATATAATTTTATATTATATAATTATTTATAATATAATTATATAATACATATTATATTACTATATATAAATTAATTATTTTAAATGTTGATAATAAAATATTATGTAAAATAAAATATTGAATAATTATATAATATTTTTTATATTATAACTATTATACCACTATTATTATTTCATGAACATTATTTTTATTTTTATCATTATCAATATCATCATCATTATCAACGTAATAATAATAATAATAAATTTTATTTTTTATTTTTTATTTATTTTTTATAAATTCACAAATACTACTTAACATATAAAATATATTTAATTTATAATATTATAATAAAATTTTATATTATATAAACTTTTATAATATAATATATAATATTTTACAAAAAAAATATATTTAATAATATAAAAAATTATAATAATAATAATAATATATAAAATTATTTATTTTACATATTAATTATCAAATAACTTATAAAATATAAAATTTTATGATTATACAGTATTATCTATATTATAATAACTATTATCATAATTATTATAATTATAATAATAATAATTTGTATTTTATTATTTTAAAATTTTTAATTTTTTTATCTACTTATTATATATTAAAAATAAATAATATTAACTTATAAATAAATTATGTTATATTTATAACATTCTAATATAGTTTTATATTATATTATTATTTATAATATAATATTAATATATATATTATTTTATATTAAATAATATAAAAATATTATAATAATAACATACATAAATTTTCTTATTTTAAATACTAATAATCAAATAATATGTAAAATATAAATTTGTATAAATATATAATATTTTTTATATTATAATTATTACATTATTATCCTTGTCTGGTAAATATTATTTTTATTTTCATTGTCATTGTTACAGTTACTATTATAATAATAATAATAATAATAATAATATATTTGATTTATTATTTTTTAAAAATTTATAGTTTATATTATATTGATTTAATTTAGTTTTAAATTAATATTTTTATTTGTATATTTTTTATAAATTTATAATAAAATAATACTATATAACAATACAATTTACTTTTGTAACAATATTTAAAAGTAAAAAAGTAAAAATAAAAACTAATTTTATATTTTAAAATTTTGAAATTAAAAACCATCAACATAAGAAAATATAAAATTAAACAAACATTAAACTCCTTTATAATAATTTTTAAGTTTAAAAACTTTTAAACTAAAACCGTATTTTATTTTTAGTTTTTAATTTTTAATTTTTAATTTTTAATTTTTAAAAATTATTAAAAAAATAAATTAAATCAGTCTGTTATATTACTTTGTTAAAACTTTACATAGAATACATAAATAAAAATATATTTTAGATATTATTTAATTTTCAGTATTCAAGATAAATAATATTATATATATTATTATTATTATAATATTTTTATATTATTTAATATTTATTTTATATAAAAATAATATATATTATAAGATTTTAAGTTAAATCTAATTTATATATTAAATAGTATTATTTATTTTAAATATATTAAATTATAAAAATAAATAATTAAATTGTATTTTAAATAATAAAATTAAAATTATTATTATTATTATTATTATTATAATTATATTTATGGTGCTGGTTGTGAAAAATGATAATAGTTATAATATAAAAATATTATATAATTATATGATTATATAGTTTTATATTTTATATTTTATTTAATAAATAATATATAAGATAAATAATTTTATATCATTATTATAATATTTTGATATTATTTAATATTTATTTTCCATAGAATAATATATATTATATTATAAAAATTTATATAACATAAAATCATATTATAAATTAAATATAATTATTATATATCAAATACTATTATTTATTTTAAATATTTAAAAATAGATACATAATTATATTTCTTCAAAATAATAAAATAAAAAATTTAAAAATTTTATTTATTATTATTATATAATAATATTGGTAAAAATAAAAATAATACTTTAAGATAATAGTAGTATTATAATAATAATATAAAAACTATTATATAATTATATATATTTATTTTATATATTATTTAATTATTAAGTTTTAAGATAAATAATTTTACATATTATTATAATATTTTTATATTATTCAGTATTTATTTTAAATAAAAATAATATATAGTAATATTATATTATAAATAATTATATAATATAAAATTATATTATAATATTATAAATTTAATATTATTTATATATTAAAAAAATTATTTATTTTATTTTAATATATAAAAATTAGATAAATAAAAAATTAATTTTTTAAAAATAATTAAATTATAAATATATTATTATTATTATTATTATTATTATAGTGAAATAAGATGATGGTTGTAATAAGGTCAAAATGATGGTAAAAATAATAATTTTGTAGTAATTATAATAATAGTGGTGATGATTAAATAGTGAGTTTGATAAATTTAAGAATGAAAATGTTTTAAAATTAATAATATTTTTTAATAAATATTTTTTTTAGATTTAAATAAAAATTATTTTAAAAATATATTAAAAATAATTTTAAAACCATTTTTATTAAATAGAATTTATTTTTAAATTAATTTAAAAACTAAAAACTGAAAACTTATAATTATTTAATGTGGATTAAAAAATTTAAATAATATATTGAATATTATATAAAATAAAACATTAGAATAAAAATAAAACTATTCAAATAAAAAGTCTAACCTTAATAAGAAATATGGAAAAGTTGCTACGAAGTTAAAAATTTGATCATACCAGATAATATGTTATAAGCAATGCTAATAAAAAAAGTGAAAAAAAAAAGAAAATATATATTATTTTAGTTTTAAAAAATATTTATACAAATAAATAAAAATAATTAAAAAAATTAATTATTAAATACTTGTTTAAAATAAGCCTTTTTATTAAGGAAAAAATCAAAACAAATAATAATTTTTATCCATAAATACATAATTTATAACTAACGAATAAATATGGCCTTTATTTTATGCCATGATTTTTTGAATTTATTGGATTTTTTAGTTACACGTATGTTTTGTTTAAATAATTTAAAAAGTAGGAAGAAAAAAATATAAAAAAATAAAAATAAAAAATAAAGTAAAAATAAGGTAAAAGAATAAAGTTTTTAAATATAAGAAAATAAGAAAAAAGAATAAAAGGATAAAAAGAGTAAAAGAAATATTAACATTATGATTTTTATTTATATAAAATTTATAAAAACAAATAACTTAAAAAAATTAATTCTATTACTCTATTTTATTACTATGTTTAATTTATTTATTAATCTTTTAATTTAAAAAAAATTAACAAATTAATAATTTAAAATAATAAAAAATAAAATATTTATCCTGTTCCTTTTCACAGTTCATGGAAATAAATTTTTTTTTCAAAGATTCCATGAAATTTATTTTTATCATATTTTACAATATAAATGCAAAAAAAAAAATAGATTCTAAAAAATAAAATTTATTCAAATTTAGTAAATAAATTCTTCCATCTAGTAATGGTTTACTTACATAAAAAATTACTTTAAATTCCAAATTTAACGACAAACAAGTTTTTTATTTTTTTAAAATATAAAAAATGACCATATAAATATAAATAGATAAAAATAAATATAATATACTTTTTAGTATATAATGACAATCATTTTATTTTTTTATCTTTATTTCTTTTAACCAAACAAAAGGTTAAAAAAGTGTATCTTATTTATATACATAAAAAGAATGATAAGATTGTATCCAATTTTGACAAGTAAGTAAGGGTTTATAAAATGATTTAATTTATTAAAAATAATAAAATTTGAATCAAATTAAATATTTATATATATATATATATTATAAAAATTGATTAAATCTTAAATCTAATTTTAAAATCCAATTTAATTCAATAAAAACAAAATTAAACCCAAATATAATTTCAATTATAAAGAAACATATTCTCCATATTTACACACATAAAATTACAATACTATTTAAAATTTTGTTCAAAATATTATTTTTGAAAATATCCGTAATCTAAAAAAGCTTCATAAATTATATTATTATTTTATTATATTCATTACTTTATAAATCTTGAATTAATTTAAATATATTTCTAATGTATAAATTGTTATTTTTTTTTATTTGACAAATTTGAGTCGATGGAAAAATAAACTAGCTCTTTCCCATTGTCCAAACAAGATTAAAATATAATAAAAATAAGTTTTACTTAATTGTATTTTTAGTATCTCTAATTTGATTTTATTATTATTTATCCTTATTTTTTAATTTTGATCCCTTAATTAGAAAAATTTTTCTCCAACATTGTTTTTAAATTAAAATGATCAAATTACTATTTTTTATTCAAATTTTTCTAAAAATTTAAAATTTTATTCAAATATAAAATAATTTGAAAATATTATAAATAATTTTTTTATACAATTTTGACACAATTTAAAAGATTTTTTAAAACTTAAAATTATAGTTTTTAATAAAAAAAATTATGTTTAGTTTTATTTTAATTAAAATTTAATATTTTGATTGATACATTTTGAGTTAAAGATGACTTAATCAATTTATTTTTTAAATAGAAAATATAAATCATAACATTTGGGGTAAAATAAAATTTATAAGAGATTAAATTTATTAAATGTTAAAATAATAAAGATAAAAAATGCCAAAAACATTTAGGATACTAAGATTATTCATAGATGTAACTAAAAAAATTATTAAACCAACAAACTTTAATAAAAAACATGTAAAAGACATAAAATGAGTTTTATTTTTTTAATTGTACTTGTTACTACACGCAATATATAAATACATCTATAAACGTTAAGATACACACTATTCGGAACAAATTTTTGAAGTTCAATTGACTTAAACATTTATAAGCAAAATAAAGATTAAATCTATTTGATTTAAATTACCTTAAATTATCTAGAAAGAAAATTTATTTAAATTAAATTGAATTTTTAAATTAAACTGATTAAATATAAAAATAGAGAAGCCTACAAATTAAATTAGTTTTTTTTAAGTCAAAATGGATGCAATCTAATCACCGACTAACGGAGAATAATAAATTTAAATAAAATTTATAAACAAAAATAAATTAATTAAATAAATTGATTTTGTTATTATAAAAAATATTCTATTATATTGGATTTTAATAAATTAAATAGAATAAGGATTGTTTAACTTAAGAAAATATTTATATTTTTATAATTTAAGAAATTAAAAAACATATTTATTTTAGTATATAAATTTCTATTTGAGAAAATGAAAAGAGTGAACATGGGTATAGTTTATTTAATATACTTTATATAAAAAGAAGAGTTTATAAAATATTATTTATATGGCATTTAAAAACATTTTTTCATTTGAAGAATATATGTTATTTATATATTATTAATGAACAAAATTTATTAAAATATATTTATACCTATTCATTTATAAAAATTAATATACTTTTCAAACAATGATATATTTGTGTTATATTTAATTTTAAAAGATTCATAAGTTAATACATTTATTTATAATATACACGTAAACATAATTAAGGATAAATATTAATACATTTTTAATATAAAGATGAATATATATATATGTCAATATATACAGATTGGTTTATAATATATCCTTAACAAAATATATAAATATAAATATTTATATATATATATTAATTATAATCAATATAATACGAAATGAATATAAATTAAATCTTAAATATAATTATTATCGTATCATTTAATTTTATTAATAAAGTAAAACTTCTTTTGTTTTCATTATTAGGTAAAAACTTTATTATCGTTTTTTATTGCCAAAATTAATTTTTTTTATCATCTATTTTTTATTTTTATCATTAAATTAATATTTTTATTATTTTCTATTTTTGTTGTAGTTTGTTTATTTTTATTACTAAATCAATATTTTTTTAAACTTTAAGTTTTTCATTAATCTCTTACTTTTTTTTATATTTTCTGTTTTAACTTTATTATTTTAAAAATAAAAAATTGATTTTTTTTTAAAAATATGCTAAAACTTAATTTATCATACATTAAATATTTTATTTTATTATTATCATATCTATAATTTGATGATTTAATTAAAAATGACAATATTTTTAATTAAATTATAAATTTAATATATAATAATAATAATAAAGTTTTTTAAAATTTATTTTGAATTATTTTGAATTGTCCAGATTATTATAAAAATATTAATAATATAGATAAATTAATATATAAATAAAAAAATTTATTAGATCATAAGTATAATAAAAATATTTTTTAAAATTTATTTTGAATTATTTTTAATGGTTAAATTATTATAAAAATATTAATAATATAGATAAATTAATATATAAATAATAAATTTTTTAATTAAATTATATATGATATAGAGATATGTTCGTAAATCTCACTTGATTCAATTGGAAATTTTTAACGTTATAGTTAGATAAAAATGAGTTAAATTATTCCACACAATCTTATACTTCAACTTATTTAAAATATTATTATTTGACTTATATAATAAACAAACAAACTTAGATTTTTTTTAAAATTAAATAAATAAATAAAATTTTAACTTTTTTAAAAATTTGTTTAACATATTTAAAAATTTATTTATTTTTATACATTGTATATTTATTATATTTTTAAATATATTTTATTTATATTTATTAATATATTTATAAAAAATTTAAAAAATAAAAACTTTTATTTAAAAAAAACTTTATATTTATAAAACTTTCTCATGTTTATTACAGAAATTATGTATATACATTTTTAAATTAATTTTTTATATTTTATTTTAATTTATATATATATATTTAAATTTATATATATATAATGTATGTACATATATTATATTAATATTATTTTTATATATTATTATATTTATATATAATTAATTTTTAATATATATACTTTAAAATTATATAATTAAATTTTTGAATTTTTTTCTTGTTACTTTAAAATTTAGATTTTTCAATCAACTATTTATATATATTTTAAGTATATTTATTAATTTTTTTATGTTATACACTTAAATAGATTTATAGATTTTTAAAATAAATTCAGACTTGACAATAAAATTTTTTTATAACATCTAACAATTTAATTTATGTTTCAAAATTTTATATTAGACCATATTTAAATATTTAAAATTTAATTTAGTTTAATTTATTTTTATCCTTATTTACTATTATCATATTACTAATTTGTTATAAATTTAATATTAAATTTATAAAATTATATATTAATAAATATTTAAATCTTTGTTAAAAGATAGTTTAACTATTGCTTAATAATTAAATTAAAAATTAAATAAATAATTTTTTTAATTTAAATAAAATATTATTATATTATTTTCTATCATTAAAAATAATATAATATAATAACATTAAAAATTTAATTTAATTTTAAATAAAAGTAATATTTTTAAAACTTAAATAGATATTCACTTACATTATTATAATAAGGTTAACTGAAAAATAATAAAATTATTACAAATATTCTAATTAATTTTATATTGATTAAATATAGATAATTTTAAAATAATTACATTAAATTCAAGATATATATATTCACATAATATTAATTAAAATAAATTTTAAACATATAATAATATTATTAGAACATCCTTCCATCTTTAATTTTATCATAATTTTTGAGTTATAAAATATACTTTAAAAAAATATTTTTAAATAAAAAAATATACTTTTACATATATTCTCAGTTTTTACTATAATCGAGAATAGAAATCGGCAAACCGACTTCACACCATTAAGATCATAAAAGTAAATTACAAAGATTTAGACAAATTTATTAATATCATATATTTTAGAATTAATTTAATTAAGAATACAACAATTATAAAATTTAGATCACCTAAAAAATATATTTAATTTTTAATAATACATAAATATTTAAAATATAAATTAAACTAAAAATAAAAATAGTACCGAAGGAAATTAAAAATCTAAAGAAAATTTAAATTAAATGGTTAACCTAAAAAAGTTACATAAATAAAAAATATAAATCTTTCTTAAAAAATAGTTTTATTCAAGAAAAGAAATTAAAAAGAATAGTGTAAAATAAATTGGTAAAATTTAACATTTTTTAAAACTTATTTTACCCAAAGATTAGAACTAATATATTTTATTTTACCTTAAGTCGGGTCGGATCTTGATAATTAAAAATGCTCACGATCACAATTCAATTCACCACAGATGAACAAAAAAAAGAAAAGAAGAGAGAGAGAGAGTTGACAAACAAGTGGTGTTTCGGTTCTATAGAATTGTAGTTCCCATCCTCTATATAAATAAGCCTCAAACCCAAACGCACCCTGATCTTCTCAATCCTTTGTTTTCTTCCCCAATCCTAGATCTAGGAACGGTAAAATTCTCCTTCCATCTCTTTGATTTCTTTTTTCTGCCAATTTTCAGCTTCCTAGATCTGTATATTCCTCTTCTCTACAGCTGTTTGTCTTCCCCGATTCGGCCTTGCTTTTTGGCACATGCGAATTAGGGTTTGAATTCGTGTTTATCATTGCATTCGACCAGATCTGGTTGGTATTGTGTATCTAAGATGATTATATTGCATACATTGCTATTGCGTACTTGAAACGATTTTATTTATATAATCAATTTTAGTTGAACGCATGTGATGTCTAATTCGATAGACATGTAAATTGATGTGTCTGTTTTTTTTTTTTATAAAGATTTTTTTTTTAATCCAAATGAAGCCTTGTTAGATTTTTTACATGGAATCATTCGATATACGTGGTCATTGAAAACTGGTGATTGCTCTTAGCCTATTCATTAATCTGGTAATTTTAGTAAGCAAATATTGAAGGTGCCAATGCATGGCTTGCTGGTATAAATGACAATCGTTTTATTCTAGAACTTTTACAACCGAAAGTGATCGTATTATTTTGTGATTCTGTTTGATTTGGGCTTTGCCACTGTTTCTTGTGTCTGGTTGAATGCTCAAACTTGAATTAATCTCAAAGGGCTGTTCACAGGTTGTTTTTTACTCTTTCAAACAACATGGCGGTACCTTTAGAATTGTGGGTTTTTGATGATTAGCTGAAGTCTCTTGTGGTTTTAGGAGATGATTTCATGTGCAATCCCCACTTCTCCCTTTCTCCCCAAACGCTGTACAATAAAACTATAAAAGAAATAAAAATGAAATAGCATAATAAACAACAGTGTGTGAATTGTTGGCAACATTGGTTTCATTAATTTGACGAATTATCATTTGGATGCTGTGATATTCTTTGAAAGTACAAATTTATGTGTCTCCTCCTATTTTGGGTAATTCTCTCATGGGTGCATGTTAAATGCTTAGTGCAGGTTAAATTGGTGTAGTGTGGTAAGATGGGAGGTGGATTTAGAGTGCTTCACTTAGTGAGGCCGTTTCTCTCATTTCTTCCGGAAGTTCAGACTGCTGACAGGAAAGTGCCATTTAGAGAGAAGGTCATATATACTGTGATCTCTCTTTTCATCTTCCTAGTTTGTAGTCAGCTCCCTCTCTATGGGATACACTCAACAACAGGTGCAGATCCATTCTATTGGATGCGAGTTATCCTTGCCTCAAACCGTGGAACTGTCATGGAGCTTGGAATCACTCCCATTGTGACTTCTGGGCTAGTCATGCAGCTTCTGGCTGGGTCAAAGATTATTGAAGTGGACAACAATGTACGAGAGGATCGGGCCCTATTGTAAGCATCTTTTGCTAGTTCCCTGCATCTGTAATTTCAGCTAGCTTTGCATTTATGGCTGTCAATTTGACATGCTTGTTGCATCCCTTCATTTAACTGTGTAAAATAACATTTATTTAGTATTTGCTGTGTGATATCTTAAAGTTGTTAGTTTTTCAGAGGCCACTGCTCTAGGGTGGCATGTTTTGTTACTCATTGTATACTGAGATAAATTCCTTTTCTTTCTCAGAAATGGAGCTCAAAAGCTACTTGGTATTTTGATAGCTGTTGGAGAGGCAGTTGCGTATGTTCTTTCAGGGATGTATGGTAGTGTTGGCCAACTTGGAGTAGGAAATGCCATCCTCATCATCATCCAGCTATGTTTTGCGGGTATAATTGTGATATGTTTAGATGAGCTTCTTCAAAAAGGATATGGTCTGGGGTCTGGAATTTCCCTCTTCATAGCAACTAATATCTGGTAAATTTCTCTCTTCACTGATGAAATATTTACAGCTATAATCTATGATGTTTTTGCTGTCTTATGGCAACCATTAACCAGGATATGTAACCTATAATAAAAATCTTAAGGAATTCCCTTGTTATTTTTCAGTGAAAACATTATATGGAAGGCTTTTAGCCCCACCACCATTAATAGTGGACGTGGAGCTGAATTTGAGGGTGCTGTTATTGCTCTGTTCCATTTGTTGATAACTAGAACAGACAAAGTCCGTGCACTTCGTGAGGCATTTTACCGGCAAAATCTTCCCAATGTGACAAATTTGCTTGCTACTGTCTTGATCTTCCTAATTGTGATATACTTCCAAGGTTTCCGTGTGGTCTTGCCTGTAAGGTCAAAGAATGCTCGTGGACAGCAAGGTTCATATCCAATCAAACTGTTTTATACCTCCAACATGCCCATTATTCTTCAATCGGCCCTTGTTTCGAATCTTTACTTCATCTCTCAGGTAATAATAGTTGCATAATAGTTCGGACTTCACATTTTTTTAATTTATTATTTCAACTGTCTAATGTTATTGGAATTGCTCAGCTGCTTCACCGTAAGTACAGTGGAAACTTCTTTGTAAATCTGTTGGGAAAATGGAAGGAATCTGAATATGGAGGTGGTCAATCTATTCCTGTTGGTGGTATTGCATACTATATCACCGCACCATCCAGGTAAAAGAAGTGCTTCCAATCATACTGTTGATAAATCCATGTTCCATGCCTTGTATAGTATACTAATACTAATGTCATATAAACTGTCAATCAGTTTTACACTGTGTTGTTGTTTTATAACCCTAATTTGTGTCTCTGCTATATATATTTTGCAGCTTAGCTGATATGGCCGCCAATCCTTTCCATGCTTTGTTCTACCTTGTGTTTATGCTGTCAGCATGTGCCTTGTTCTCTAAAACTTGGATTGAAGTCTCCGGTTCATCTGCTAGAGATGTTGCCAAGCAGCTGAAGGTACTGAATATGCCTTTGTTTTTCATACTCATTTCCCTATAAAAGCAATACTGTGTCTAAACAATTAAATATTATTTCTACCACCAACCCAACTCTCTTGTCTAAACCACAGTAAGTTTTTAATTATACTTTAGCCTCAAGGTTAAGGGGGCTATGGACTGGAAGATGCATGTCTAGTTGCACTTTGTCATTAATGCTAGAGTTTGAATATTCATGTAAACTAGCAATAAACTATTAGGAGTTAGTAAATAACAGATGAACTGCTAGGTGCTTGTGATATGCTTTGGTCACTCAGGACTACTCCCAAATAGGAGAAGCATATGAATTGATAAGAAGTTTAGAATAGGCATTCTAGAGTTACCTGGTTCATATGACTTGAGTTCTGCACCAGATTTTACTGGGTTCCTTTTTTAAGATTGAAAGTCTCAATATTCATGATGTGTGCGACTTGTTCCTCTATCTCTTTTCCTTCTGAAGCTTGTAAATTTTACAATATTGGTTCAGGTTTGGAATCAATGTTTTGCCAAACCTTTGGTTTGTGAAGCAAAATCAAACCTAAAGATGGTTCTGAAACTTTGTTGCCGGGAACTGTTTTATCATATGAAAATCCACCTGCTTTAGAAAATCTTACAAATGAACAGTATCCATTATGTTGGTAACTCAACGAAACCTATTATGTTGGTAATTTCAGCTGTCATAATGCATTTTTTGAATTTGCAGGAACAACAAATGGTAATGCCTGGACACCGTGAGTCAAACTTGCAGAAAGAGCTGAACCGATACATTCCCACTGCTGCAGCATTTGGAGGCATGTGCATTGGTGCCCTGACAGTATTGGCAGATTTTATGGGGGCTATTGGTTCAGGGACAGGGATATTGCTTGCAGTAACAATCATCTATCAGTACTTCGAGACATTTGAGAAGGAGAGAGCTAGCGAGCTTGGCTTCTTTGGTTTCTAAGTTTCGCAGATGAGCTCTGTGGCTCACCCTTCTATTAAGGGATCCATGTACTTCTAGGTCGTTTAACACCGAAAGGAAAGACATAGAGTAGTTTGTTGTCGTTTTTTTTTTCAATTGAGGAAGTATGAAGTAGCATATCAATGTAAACATTTTTGGATGTCCTCGAAATATACTGTCTTTATCATTGAATTATTTAAGTCTGACACCATGTTCTAAAAAGTGAATCTTAAATTTATCAGCTTAGTTATGGAATCGCAGTGTGTGATATGCATTTCCTTGACTAGCTCGACAGAAGTTTATACTTATACATTCACTTTTTTCCTTTGTGATATTGTGCGGTACAAGAGCAATTAAATAAGAGTGGGGTGGGATTGTTATTGTTCTGGTGCCAACGAACCTTAGGTTTCTCAAATATGCCAAATACTTTTTTTCATAAAACAGTAGGACCAACTACAAAGAATGTTAGAGCATTAGTTTATTGAAGTTCGAAGGGAAGTTTTGTTCCCGAGCATGAGTATAATTAAAGAGATCGCTGTTGGATAATTCGTTTTTCCATTGATATGTACAATTTTCGTTCTTCATTTAAATGTAAAGTTTCTGTAACTTTTTGCGCGATTGGTTAAGTGGTCCTTTTAAGATGATTTGCACAAATATAAGATGTTCTATGGTTGCTTATTATGTAAAATTCGTTTTAACTTATTGCGCTACTATCTTGGATGGATTGTCTAACCATGCTTTGATGTTCCGTAGTTGCAAGCTGGTTTGGTAATTTTTCTCCGCAACTTTTTAATGATTCTCATCATGCATCAACGATTGTAATTGGCTTAATCTAAAAAAATATGGCAGCAACTTGTCGGATTGGCTCATTGTAATACATAAAAGATAGTTTATATATAGTTGTTCTAATACCAAAAGGATAAATTTCTTATACAGGGTTGGCGGGCTTATATTTCTTTTACATGGGAATAACATGATTTTTACTGATGCTTATTCATTGTTTCGAAAGTTTTTTTTAAATCATTACTTGTTGAAGAATAGGCTACGACTGGTGTTTATTATTTTTTAAGAGTTCACAGTAAAACTAATTCAGTTGGTCTATTCTTAATTCTTGTGCAACTATAAGTATGCTCTTTTCTTGTCAATGTGGGTCACATAAATTTGTTCTCTCAATATATGTATTCTTCTATACTGCATTATTTACAAGCTAGTAAAATGATTCCCCATCATGTTAAAGATAGTTAGAGACCTTTCATTGTAGTTTACAACTAAAGTTTAATTTTAATACATTATTAGTATAAATATTTTTGTACCATCAACCAATAGGAAACAACTCTGCATGACTTTTTTAAAGAATTATTATAAAAGCCAACTATTCTTGATTACATGATAATTTGATAATCTATGGTGATTGGATGATAATGTAGAAAATATTTATACTATCAGCATATTTTAATTAAATTTTTATAATTAATTACAATAATATATCAAAACTTGAGGGTTACATTGACTCTTATTGAATCGACTATCCAATTACTCAACATTTCATTACAGGTTGTTTATTTTTTCTTTTCTAATAATATTCTTATAGTCCAAGAAAAATCGTTTTGATAAACTTGATTTTGAATCGTTAGATACTTTTGAAATGTATGTGCAAATTAATATGAAGATCATATTTTATTAGAATGTGTTTTGCATTGAAAAGTAAGAGACTTAATTTTCCAAATGAAAAATATACAAACCGGAAGACATTCTTGATAAATTTTAAGTTATAAATACATAGAGTATCAAGAATTGATGAATAATATGTCAATACAAGAGCACAATAATGTTATAACATGATGGGATATTAATTCATGATTGATGTGATTTTTTAAAAATTATTTTTTTAAAAGAAAAAGTGAGTCCATTGGCCAATTCATTTTGCTTGCAATAAGCAATGAGCTGAGTTGGACTAGTGAACTTATAACTTGCGACTAATTTGTTCAGCCCAGCCTAACTTATAACTTGAATTAGTGGGCTAGCCGGAATAACTCAAGTTAGCCCAAATTGACACCAGTATGCATTGTGCTTCAGCTTATTCATTGACATAGTCATGTTAGTTGCATAATATTTTCCTCGACCAAAAAAAAGCATAATATTTTCCATAAGCTTCATTATCCTTTTTTTTCCCTACTTTGGTGCACTGTTAGAAATTTAAGTGCTACTGATTTAGTGTTTCACCAGGCATATGGAGATTGACTTATACTTTGTTAAGGATATAAGTTTTTGCCCAAAGAACTTCACCTGCAGCAGATTAGATCAGCAAGTTTTTATATCAAAATGTTATCTTTTTCCAAGCTTCATTATCATTGAAACAATCTAATAATGATTTCTTCTACTGCTCAAATTAAGTATGGATGATAAGATAGAATATAGTATAGGTGTGAAATTGCTTTGATAAGACAAGGATACACTTCTCTTTAAATTAAAAGATAAACTTTTGTCTATATTGGTAAATACTTAATCTTTTTCAGATTATTCAAAAAATAAAAAATTGAATAAATATAAATATCAAAAAAATTTGAAAAATAAAATAATTATTTTTAAATTTCACATTGAAAAAGTTATAGTATTTAACCTTCTCTTATTCTGTATAAGGAACTATTCTTCCCAAGTTGTTAGGAGAAAAAAGTAAAAAGAAAAGACATTTGAGCTTAATATAAAAACATAAAACATGTTTCATTTATATTTTTTAGGAATAAGCATGTGTTTATTTAAAAAATTTGGATTTGGAACAATATTATTTTTATATGAGGTGTTTGTGGATTATGTTTAAAACCTAATTTTATAGTATGTATGAGATTTGTGGCACATATTTAAAAAATATTTTAGTCATTTTGAGGTAAGTGTATTTCACTTATTTTTATATTTTATTTATTTAACCTTTATTCTATACTAGTTTAATTCTATTTATTTATATTTTGTTTTGTTTTATATATATATTATTTTAAACAGTGTGGTTCTTCCTTTTTAAAATTTAACTTTCATTTTTAAAAAATTATTATTAAAAGTAATTTTAAATATTTAAAAAACAATTAATCCATGTAACAATTAATTGCTATTAACGAACTGATAAATTCATCTTTAATATTATTTAGATAATAAAAATTTATTAAATAATTTTATGATAACTTATGTAGATTTACTTCTCTTTCAAAATTTGAAATAAACAAACTTTTCAAAATTTTAAAAATACTTTCTCACATATTTTTAAAAAATTATTTTAAATTCATGCAATATTCAAATTATAGTATTCGAGTGATTATTTATTTTCGATATTATTTGAATCATAAGTTTTTATTAAAAGTTTAAAAATTAATTTGAACATAAGATTGAAGTGAAATTAGTTTTTAATTTTTTTAAAATGAATAAAAAAAACTTATTTTCAAATTTTAAATTCAATATTTTAGAAAATATATTCTTTACCCAAAATTTAAAAAACTCCAAAAACATTTTTTCTTCAAAATTTAAAATAAATTATTTTTGATAAATTTAAAAAATTAAAATATTTTATTTTATGAATTTGAGACAAAAAATAAATAAATTTCTATTTCAAAGTTTTCTTTAACAACAAACGAAACGTAATTTTATTAACTTTGTGAGCAATAGGGTGTTCATCTCATTCACGTGGATTTCTATTTCAAAGTTAAATCTAATCCTTTTAAAAGAATAAAAAATTCGCTAACCTAAATAAAATTTAAATAATTTTTTATTTTAAAATTAAAAAATTAATTTTTTTTAGAAATAATCTCTTTTTGAATTTTTTATTTTAAAATTAAAAAATTAATTTTTTTAGAAATAATCTCTTTTTGAATTAAAATTTTAAAATACTTGAAAAATTGAAATAAAATTAATATTTTTAAATTTATGTGATTAATTAAATTTAATGGTTTTTAATGAATATCATACAACATTAATATTTTTTCTACACATAAATAATTCATAAATCTAATCTGTTTTTAAATACTTGAAATTACTTGAGCCCAACAAATGTCAATGTTGGCCTATAGACATATAAAATATAGGTTGGTCTCACATAAAGAGAAAATTGTTGCCTTCACTGCCTTCAACCTAACCCACATTGTTGTGATAATCCACAATTTCCCAACACATTTTTGTATTGTAAATACCCCAAACGTGCATCATATAAACAAGATGCTCTACCTTAAAAGAATCCAATAAACTTTGTGTTTTGTGTCCTTTTTTTTTTTAAGTTTTTATTTTTTTTTCCTATTAAAAAGGTTTGGACCAATCCAATCAACATTTAAGAATATTTTTTACACTGTTGAATATTTAAAAAATTAATTTGAATCATATATTTTTATTGCAGCACAAAATATAAATATTAATTTTTTAACAAAATAAACAAGCTTTAAATGGTTTAATATATTAAGGTGAAGATAGTAAATTAGTTATACATAAAAGATTGAGCGATGTTTTCAAACCGGAGGGTCATGAACTAAAAACAAAATTAAATAGAAAAACAAATTACATCACCAAACTTGTTCAATCACAACGGTAATGTGAATGCATAAAATCATGATCTAGAAATATTAATCATTTAAACCATTGTTTAGTGCCTAAGAAATGGGATCCTTTTAAAAAGCAGTAATTATGTCTGTCACTTTCATTCCTTTTAATTTTATTCATCAATAATATATATATAAGGAAAAAATTAAGTTATATTAAAAGTAATCTTAATTAAAATTATTTAATTTAATAATTTTTATAAATAATTAAATTTTATCAATTTAATTATTATATTAATAAATTATATTATATAAATTATTTTATAATTAAAAAAATTTAATATTTTAAAAATAAATTAAAATTAACGGATGATATATATTTTATAATATCCATTAATTTAAATTTATTTAATAAAATATAATTTTTTTAAAATTTTGTAAAAAATTCTGTACAATATAATTTATTAATTTAATGATCGAATAGATAAAATTTAATTGTTTATGAAAATAATTAAGTAAAGTAACTCTAACTAAATTACTTTTAAAATAATTTGATATTTTTTATATTATGTCAGGATTTATTGATACTAAAATTTTAAATTTTAAAACTTACACCGTTGAATTATATAGAATACAAAATTTATTAATCTAACCGTTAAATTATGTTATACTTTTTAGTAGATTATGTATATAAAATTTTTTTTTATAAAATTTAAAAATTTGTAAATATATTATTCAACTACTAACATTTATATATATTTAAATAATATATAAATGGTTAAAATAAAATTATAGAATAAAGTAAAATAAAATATTTATTAATTTTTATTTTATTTAAAATTATATATATATAATTTATTAAATATTATAACATAATTCAACTATTAAAATAATAATTTTTTATTTTATATAAAATTATTAAATCAGTATAAATATAAAATTTAATATTTGATATTAACGGATCTGATTATATATATATATATATAATTGCTGTACTTTTTTTATTTTTTATTTTTATTATTGATTTTTTTTAATATATTATTACAACTTAAGAACATGTAACCCAACTCAACCCGCCTAAAAATAAATAAAAAATAAAAAACAATTATTACAATGGGATTCAGAGTGTAGCAGGTAAAACAAATGAGAGGAGACGGTTAAGAATGTTAATGGTTCTGTTTGGTGGCGGTTACGATTCACGTTTACTCCATCGGTTAGATCATTTAATTAAAAAATTTATGTAACTTTTATAAAAATTCATTTATAATATCATATGACATTACTCTTATAGGAAAAAAAATCTTTGTTTGAATTAGGAATAAGCACATGGTGTTGTGTCATGTAATTTTCAGTTGGAATGTCATATTTAATGATTTAATAATATTATATTGCGCCACATGCGTACTGTGCGTTAAGTGCATGAAACGTGTGCCTGTCTTTCGTTCATGGCTTGCTGCCATTCTGTGAGCAATCACCACTTCGCAACATGTTTGTGTTCACCTAATAGTTCAGCTGAAGCTTTATTTTATTCTATTTTTAAGATTAAAAAACACAATTTTAGAAGGAAAATTCTCCTTTGTGTTAAATTTTCTTTAAATGAATATATGATTTAATTTTTTGAAACAGTAATCAGGTTGTTTTGGATTTTAAAATTATAACTTATTAATTTGTATCTTAAAATACTGTTTAAAAAATTAAAAATAATATTAAGGTGTATTCAAAATTATGAAAGATTATATATTAATTATATTTTTTAAAAGTTTGTTTAATATTTTAATCAATTACCTATATATTGATTAACAAATATTTTTGTAAAAGTATATATTCATATAAATTAGTCTAGTGTATACTTAGAAATTATATTTAAATAATTTTAAATAATAATTTTCAATGTATATTTAAGAATATAATTAATAATTTTTTGTTAAACATTATAATATTTAATATTAGGAATATATTGAATCATGTAATTTTAAAAAAATTATTATATAAATAATTTTTATTGTATATTTTTAGATATATTAAAAAATATTTAAATAACTTCTTTTGAAAATTAGTGTAAATACTTTTTTTTCAAAATCTTACCTTGTTGAAAAATTTATTCTACTAAGTATTACTTGTAAACAATTCCATTTTCCAGCTCGAATGATTTATATAAATAAAAAAATTCAAGAATCTAAATCTGAAATTTTAAACAAACTTATCATGCGATTGCCAAAATACTTTAATTGGTTATAGAATAATTATTTTTTTTGTTTCTTTTACATTAAAATCACATTTATTTTTTAAACAAATAAATCTATGGATAATAATGAATAATTATAAACAAGTTTCTTACAAATATTTTTTTAATTATTTTAAAGACTTGTTGAGTAAATAAAATAAGATAATAAAATTGAATAATAGTAGGATAATAAGTTATTATCCTATTGAATATTCGAAACATACTATAAATTTTTTTAGATAATATGTATGCTATTATTTTATTTTATGATTGAAGTAAAATTGATTGTGACATAAGATGGTAAAGATTCTATGTATATGACAAAACTATCTTGTTGATAGAATTGTATAAAGTTTTTTAAATTTATTTTAAAGCATATAAAAAATATTTAAATAATAATAACGACAATAACATAATAACATCAACCAATCTTAAATTAAATAATTTGATTTTATATGTATAATAATATTCACCAAATTAATATAAATGTGAAATATTTAAAAACAAATAAACAAGTTGAATTAGTATACAAGCTCATTTTAAAAGCTAAAAGAAAAAATTTTGAAAAATAGAAAATAAAATTACTCAATTCAATTGTATTACATGCTTTGAGTTATAAAACAACTTTTCACAATACTATATGAAACCTTCTTCAAATTAACTTACAAAATTGATGTCATCAAATTAGTTAAAATTAAGAAATATTTTATAAGAATATTTCACCGGTATAAAATGAACTTTTTACATCGGTTATTATGAACTTTTTATATCGGTTATTTGAGCGGTGTTAAAATGGGCGATATAGAAAATAAGACTTGCTACATTGGTTCTACTTACAACCGATGTAGAAAATCACTTTTTACACCGGTTATAATCTTAACCGATGTAAAAAGTCCATTTTAAAAAAAATATATTCATTTTGTTTAAACATACTACTATATCATTTATTCATACTACCTGCGTATACAAACAGAATGACTAGACACACAACAACATAAATTATAAAATTTATATATTTAAACTAAATACATCATTGTTTATTATTAAATTTTAATTTACAAATGAAATAACTTAAAATTACATCAAATGTGTTGTAATTTTAAAAGTTTTAAAATAAATATTTAAGAACAAATTATTAATCACTGAATAAAAAACTTTAGTCTCAAACTGTCCAACTTTGACAATTCAAGATTGAATACAATGAATTGTTTACTTGTTTAGTAATATACTCATTGTATTGAACGGGAAACTAAGGGTATGCTTATATTTGAACTCAAGAAAAGAAACCAACTTAACTTAGAAATATCAACATAATATCAACATGCAATTTAGACATATAACTATGGTGATTATCATTTTAGTAATCAACAATAAGTCGTGATCAACTACAAGTAACCTATCTCATATCTATGACCTTAATAAACTTAGTTATGGATTCTTTATGAATTAAAAATATTTCCTTAACAATTTATCTACACAGGTTGAACTTAGGTCATATTCTTAAGTCATAAGATTGTTCAATGTTTCAAAATCAGGTTCATGCACTCAAGTATTACTATATTTAAAAAGAAATCAATACTATAACATACATATCACCTAACAAAGCAAAGGTGCATAGGCTTCTTTGTTTAAGTTAACACAAACAAACTTTTACATAAATATGTCACAGTCAACACAACATGGTAAAGCGTTTGCCGAACGAAGGCATAACGGTAGTTGAGTGAAAGCACGACGTTAGCCAAATAAAAGCTTGCAAATTATAGAAAACAACCAAAATCAATGCAAATTTCAATTATAATAACAGAAGGAGATAGATAAATAACAACAAAGATGACAGAGTTTGCTTATATCTTGGGATGCGCGACGACGACTTCGAGCGGAGGGCAATGTTCACAACGATGTCGATGACCACAAACATAACGATGGAATGCAACGATGAGCAACATCGACGGTGGCAATGACTAAGACATAAATGAAAATAGAGAAAAAGGCCAAGACGAGAAACTAGAGATTTAGAAAATGAGGTTGAAGATGATCAGGATCGAAAAAAAAAGTGAAAGGGAAAGACTTTCACAAAAATGTCATCGCCAACTTTTTACATCGATTCCCTAAGAAACGATGTAAAAAATTGTTTTAAAAAACCAACTTTCTATAGCGGTTGTCTTGAGAACCGATGTAGAAAGTTCACATTTATTTACAAAAATGTCATCATATTTTTATTTACATCGGCTCATGACCAACCGATGTAAAGTCCTATTATAAAATGTTATTTTTTCGTTGATATTTTCACTGATAAAATAAAAAAAAACACAAAGTTGCATGCATAGGAGAAAAAATGAAAAACTTGAGCAAATAAAGAAAGTCATCATACACACAAAGACTACCAAAGAGTTTAGAATTTTAAAATTTTTAATATGCTTAACTTATGTTGCTAATATATCTACTATAGTGAAGGTTACGATGAGCCCATAAATAAGTTAAAATAAAAAATAAGAATAGTCATCAAAATTTTTTAAGTTTTTTTAAAAAATTTTAAAATTTAAAATAAAAAAATTTCAAAAATTCATGAGTTCATGAATCTTTTACACATAGGATGTATAGCATCCTACGATATCTATTTGAAAAATAATTATTTTTTTATAAATTATGTAATATTTAATTAATTTAAAAGATATTAATTTCATTTCAAAAGCATAAAATGTTTTTTTATATTTTTATTTTAAATATAATAAAACAATTTTTGAAATTTTACTTTTAAAAAAATAAATTTACAAGAGAATTATTTTTATATTTTTAAAATTGAGTAAAGGAGAATATATTTACAAATCAATATTTTTGATTTTTCTTCTTTGGAGAAAACTATGAAAAAAATATTTTAGTTTGCCTCTACCTATTTCTATAAAAAATTAAAGTTATATAATTTTTAAAATCTTAAATTTATTTGTTTTACTTGAAAAATATTTTTTAAAAAAATTAAAATATTAAAAAATATTTAATTTACTTGAAAAGAAATAATTTTGGAAACATTTTAAAAATTAAAAAAAAAATCAATAAACTCTTACATAATCCACATTAAATAATGTAAATTATTAATTGATTGATATATACTTAGTTGATATTAATTAATCATTATATAAATTTAAATTAAAACATAAATATAATAAAATTTAAGATAAATTTATTTATTTTTAAAATTTAAAAATAAAAATTTATTTAGAGATGTAAATTTAATATAAAAATATAAACTTATTCATTCATAACATTTAAGTTAGAAAATATAAATTTACTTAACAAATTCTTCCACATCAACTATAAATTTTCACTCTAATGATATTGAGCGTTGCACAAATTTAGTATAAATATAAAAAATATATTTTAAAAACTAATACCTTTAATGTCAACAGTTGCAAAGGAAATATTTAATTAATATAATAATTTTAATTTTGAAAAAATAACTTCAATAAAATGTAAGTATATACAAATTAAGGTTTTATTTAAGATAATTTTTAGTTTTTTATTTCAAAAATTAAAAATAATTTTTGTTTTTAGTTTTTAATTTTAACTTTTAAAAGTTTTATAAAAATAAATTAAGTCGTTTTATTATAAATTTTTTAAAAATATTAACTAAAAAATTAAATTATATTAAAGTATGATAAATTTTAAATTTTAAAATATAAAAATTAAATATTATTTTTTATTATAATAATAATAATAATAATAATAGTGACAAAAATAAAAACAGTGCTTATAAAATAATATTAATGATATGATGGTTATAATATAAAAATATTATATAATTATATAAATTTATATTTTATATATTATTTAATTATTAATATTTAAGATAAATAAATTTTATGTATATTATTTAAAATTTATTTTAAATAAAAATATTATATACTATAATATTATATTATAAATAATTATATAACATAAATTTATATTATAATATTATAAATTTAATACAATTTACATATAAATTAATATTATTTATTTTTTAATATATAAAAGTTAAGCAATAAAAAATTAAAATTTTTAAAATATTAAAAATAAATTATTATGATCATTATGATAATAGTTGTTATAATATAAATAATGTTATATTTATATAATTTTATATTTTATGTATTATTTAATATCAAAAATAAATAATTTTATATATTATTATTGTAATTTTTTATATTATTTAATATTTATTTTATATAAAAATAATGTATATTATATTATAAAAATTTAAATAACATAAAATTATATTATAATGTTATAACTTAAATATAATTTTATATATTAAATAATATTATTTATTTATTTTGTAAGCACACTTTTTTTCTTGGTTTGAGCACGCCGAACCTTTTGTTATAATGTGCTTTGCCATTTATTTAAGACTTAAGAGTATATCCAAGGTAAATAAGATTTTTAAGTTAAATAATAGTGTTTAATTTGTTGTAACTTTAGAGGATGATGAGTTAGTTACTAAAGTATGCAATTGATGTTTATACAAGCATTTTAAATTTATTTTGATGGATCAAATATAATATAATACTATAACAAAATATGAAAGCACCAGAGAAGTGATTAAAAAAACCAGAATACGGGTGCCAGAAAATGTATAAAAACATATAAATGCATTAGATTTGAGTCGTTAAATTCAATTAATCGTTTATTACAGTTGAATAATTTTCGTATATAAATTAATCAAACTAAATTTTTTTTAATACATAAAAGTATTGTTGTTCCAAATTTTAACATTTAAAAGTATCATTGTTCTGTTGGAGAAGATTCATCTGAAAACGATCTGAACCTTCAGTTAGGACATAGGAAGTATTGAATGACTGTATTTTCTATATAATATGTTCAATGTTTTTTATTTTAAACTTTTTTTATATATATTTTTGGTTGTTTAGACTATAAGTATCCTCTATTAGATTTAGTTTTGTTTAAGCCAGATATAATTATTATAGGCGGTGAAATTATTCCTTCAATGTTTTATTATATAATTATTTTTAACTAAAAGTTGTTCTCGTATCTCATATTTTTTTTATTATATAATTTTTGTTATATCAACGATAAATTTTATTTGAATATATTTTTTATGATTTTTAATTAAATTAAAAATAAAAATATAACAATCAAATTATTTAATTTAATACAAACCTTTTTAATGGATTAGATTAAATTTAAAATTTTATTCAAACCAATTCAAATAAAGATATAATATATGTTTATGTTTGAATCAAAATATCCTTCTCCTAAAAAGTACTCTAAATTAGATTATAAATATCTCTTTAATTAAGTTAATAAACCCTCCCCCAATTAGTTTACATGTTCGGCATTTCTTATTTTGTAGTTATGAATACACGAAAACAATTTTTTAGTTATAAGAAGTTACAACGTTTATAATCCTCAATTTTATATGCTTGTTTTCTGAAATATCCAATTTTTTATATAAAAAACTTATATAATATAAAATCGTAAATTGCATATTGATGCAATCATTATTATATATTATTAATTAACCCATGAAAATTTCTATACATGAAAGGGAACACTTTGAAAAAGTTGTATATTGTTTAATAAAAATTGTTAATATAAATATTATGAGTCTATATTAGTAATATGATATGTCATATTATTAATATTTTTTGATATAAAAATTAAATATATTTATTATATATTGTTATTAAGATAATGAATCACATTATTAGTATATATTCATATTAATAATTTAATTTTTATTTAATAAAAATATACTGATGATTAATTCTAACATCAAACCTTTTTCATCTTCAAATATATGATATATAAAATTTTCACCTACTACATCCTTGAAAAAAATTTCGGTCAAATCGTATTCGTTCACTACATGCTCTTTATTGCACTATTGTTTGAAAAAAAAAATTGATTGAGCTCCTATTTATTTTAACGTTGGAAATTTTATTTTTAGATTTATTAAAAAAATGTATATTAATATAAATATATATATATTTAAATTGTATTTAATATTTAAAATCAATTCTATCAAATTCTAAACTAAACCAATAATAAAACATCCAAGTTATCTCTCTTAATTAAATATTGCTTAGATGCATATTAAATATGAAAGTTTTATTTTATGCCAACCAATTCATTCTCATTTTCCTGTATTATGCTCTACCAAACACATTCTCCGCAGTCCACTTGATTATAAATTTTGAATATCAACCATACTTTTCGCTCCACAAAGACACAAAATTGCTGGGTAACATCCAATAGGGTTGAATGAATGATTTTTTAAAAAAGATAAAAACAAAAAGAAAAGGACAAAAATTATGTAAAGTGAACCTAGTTGGCTACTACCCAGTAGTTTCACATTGGATTCATTCATTGATCTGATATTTTTAGTATATTTTTTACTCTTTTTTTTGGTTAATATATTTTATACAGACGGTTTGTATTGCACCAATTCTAGAGTTTACTATTCTTTATAATCAATATTTTGAAACTACTTGAATATACTACAATTGGTATGCATATAATAATTGGTTTAATTAAATGAGAGATGCTAGCTAGCTAGCAAATTAAAATAACACTTCGATCACATATATAGATTGTTTATACTGACCAAAATAATATATAGCTTGCCTATAGAAGACAAGGACAAAAAATAAAAAAGATAGTATTGCACACAAAGTTGGAATAATGAAAAAGATGTCTCTTAATTGCACTTGATTAGATGCACTAATATTGTTTTGTAGCTTACGCTGCCATGTCCGTCTCCTACCGTTCACATCAATTCTGATCATTCATATATTCAAAGGGGTATTGTCTGTCATTAAGAATTGCCAACTTATTACACAGAATAATTCACTTAATGTAGATGCTTAGTTATAATAAGTGTTTTATAAAAACATTTAAGACTTCCTCAGTCAATTTTTTTAGGTTTGATTAAGATTTTGGTTTTTGTTATTTTTTTTATAGTTTTAGTCTTTTAATTTTATTTAAAATAAATTTATTAAATAATGATATTATTTAAATAAATATGTAGTTCAATCTCTAAAAATATATATCATATATACTTTTAATATTCAAAAGGTTTTGAGATGTATGAATTGATATTGATTTTATATGTTTTGGTTTTTTTTATCAAATATAAAAACAAATATAAATAAAATTATTATTTTTAAAATTAAAATATATAAAATTATTTTTTAATCAAATGCTTTTTTTTAAAGACTCAGATATAAACAAATAAATAAATAAATTTAAGAACCAAAACCTTACATATTATTAATATGTTAGGATTAATCTAACCGAGAAAGATTATGATAATTTACATGAGATATTAAATTTAAATTATGTCACTTTTATTATATTAAAAAATTATATATTAATATGTTTAAAATTAAAATTTAAAAATTTTAATAATAAAAGTTAAACTTTATAAAATAAAAGATTAAATTATAAAAATAATATAAATAAAATAAAAATTAAAATCTTGATTAAACTTTTCTTTATTTTTTCTTTTCTTTAGATTTGAATTATCTAATAAAAAATTATTATAAATATAAAAAAAAACCATATTAATTTTTATTTTATTTATGATCATATCATTTTCTTTTATTTTTTAAAAATTATTAATCATTAAATTTAAAACGTAAAAAAATATAAATAATTTTATATCTAAATCAGTCATTAATCCTATCCCTAAACAGCAGTACATTGAAAATGCCAAGTTTCCAACGGGCAAGTAAAATCCACGTTTTGCGGTATGCCGGTGTCAAATTGCCTTCATTTCATGTTTTAAAATGGAAAAACTAAGAAATATCATTAAACAGGAAAAATCATTAATTAATAAAAAATTATTTTAAAAATATTATACCAATAATAATAATTTTAGTTGTTGTATTAATATATTCAAAATATTTTTAACCTTTAAACTTATTAAAAAAATCGTTTAAATTAAATATTTGTCACTTTAATTACTTTCTTTGTCATTTTTTCGCAAAGGATTAGACAAAACGGTTTTCACCTCTTTTCTTTGACACGGATTAAACATTAGTTATCATTTCACAAGATTTTATTTTATTCTTTTTAAAGCAACACAACTTACTATTACCTTTTCATAATTCATTCAGACAAAGTTCCTTATTTTAAGGCAAAGGATCGAGAAGGAAATGTGAATTGTTTTATCCAATCAACACCATCTTTCCATTATTAAGGCATTATTACAAATATGTGGATGTTATTATTATCTTTTTTGAATGTTTATAAATTACGTTACATTTAATTATATAAATTTGTTATTACTAAGTAAAAAACCATTGAATATTTATTTATATTTTATAAAGGATAAATATATTAGTTATTTTTATTTAATACTTATCTTATGAAGTTATATAAATTCCTCCCCCATCAATAATTTTTTATATATGTAATATTTATCACTTAATTATTAAATTACCACTATTATTTATGTTAAAATTAAATAACTATAAATATAATTAAATATTTATATTTTATATAATTAAAAAATATATAATATCAATTTTTATACATAAAAATAACCTATAAACATTTTAGATTAATCTAGAATTTTATAACTATTACAAATGTTTTTAGTCCAACAAGTTATTTAAAAATAAAATTATCTATAAAAAAACTATTCAACTGCATAGGAGTAGATATAAGTAACTTACATCAAAATTTGTACTTTTACCACAATAATATTATATACCCAATAGTTTATATCAGAGTAAAATAATAAGTAGTTGTTCTATTAATATATGTTTAATATTTTTTAAACAAAACATTGAATTTTAATTTTGTGTGCAATTTTTTTTCTATTGTAAAAGGTAGAAAAATACATCTGATTTTTTAAAAAAAATTATTAGGCTACATAAATATCATATTTTAATTTATAAGATTAGTTCATAAGAATTTTGAACCTTATTTACAAAATATTGAATTAAAATGAAATGAAAAATATGACTAACGGTCAGCAACTTCTAGTCAAAGCATTTTCTAGTAAGAGTGTTAGGTCCACATGGTAGGTATAGGTAATTATACCTAGAATGGTCCCAAGCCAGCAGAAACAACGCATTCCCTAAGAGCATTTTAATCTTGTAATTCTATTAAATTCTATTTTTTTTTTCAAATTTTACTATGACATTATTTTTTATTTTATATAACGTAAATAAACTTTTTAATGATGTGAATTTATAAAATTTATTAAATAGATGTTACAAGTTATTTTATATCCATAGTTTTATTCTATTCTAATTTGGATATATATATATATATATATATATATATATGAAAATTATACAATATTTTATATTATTTATAAAAAATATTTTATTTGAAAAAATTATCTGCACTACAATTAAATTTCAAGAGAATTTAGAAACTCAAGGTTTATTTTGTTAAAATGTTTTTTAATTTTATTTTTTATTTTTAATATTTTATATAAAAATAGGAATAGTTATTTTAATTTTAATTTTTCGCAACAGAAAATTTTGAAAATGAAAACAAGTTAATATTTTTTTAAAATAAAAGTAATTTTTTTAACCAAATGATACTTAAAGTTATTAATAATAGTTGTTTAAAAATTAAGCAAATGATAATCAATGTTTTAAATATATTTGTTAATTTTTTTTATAAAAATTATTAATTTATTCTCACTAAAATTTTAAATGTATGATAATGTAATTTTTAATAATTATTTTTCATTTATGATTTTATTAACCAATATTTTACTATTTTAAGTAAGATCTTAAAAAATATTATTTGTAATAGTAATAATTAATAAAAAATAAATATATTATTAGAATATTTTATATTAATTTATTATAGTTAACAAATTTACTAACATTTAAGTATATTAAAATAAAACTAAAAATGGAAATAAGACAAACTATTTAAGAGAAATTTATAATTTTTATTTAAAGTTTAATTTTTCTCAATTTATTTAAAAATAGATACGTTTAAATAAATAAATTAAATTTAAATTTATAAAAAAAATTAAATTTATTTAAAGATCTATTTATTTTTATATGTTATATATTTATATAATTTTTAATATATTTACATAATTTATTAAAAATTAAAATTTTATTTTTTAATTTTAAATAATTTTTTTAATTTTTTTAAATAGAATTATAAAAATTTTGTTTACATAATTTACATATATATATATATATTCTTTAGATATATTTAATAATTTTTTATTTTATATAATTTAAATTTATAAATCATTTAATTATTTATTTACATAAATTTTAAATTTATTTATTTATTTTTTAAAATTATACATTTTTAAAGATATTTATAAATTTAGTAAGATCTTAACAATAAAATAAATAAATTACAATTTCAGATTTAGATTTTAAAAATTTTAAACAAATCAAATTTAAATATTTAAAATTTAATTGAATTCAATCTATTTTTATTTTTAAATAAAATATATTATAGTAAAAAAATTAATATATTATTTATTTATTTATATTTCTAAAATTTGATTTTAAAATATTTTTAAAACAAATTTCAAAAATGTTTTTTTAAATTAAAAGTAAAAACTTGATTGTTCTAAAATTGTTATCAATAAAATATAAAATTAAAAAAGTGAAAACATGTTAGAAATATTTTTGTTCTTTTAAAGGAGAAGCTTTGAACTTTTTTTCTAAACGTTAGAGGGTCTGTTTGGATCCCTTTCTAATATTTGACTTTTAAAGCAAAATTTTAAAATTGCTTTTCAAAAGAAAGAGATAAACTGTTTATGATAAAAATGACACAAAAAATTTAAAAACTGAATTTTCTTTTGAAAATTTGTTAGAATAATTTTTTTTATTTTTAAAACAAGAATTTTGGAAACTATTTCTGTCCAATTGAATAGGAAAAACTTGTCAAATTTTTAAAATTTTAAATATCAGAAAAGCTTCTTGAAAACAGAGATAAACCTCATTTTTATCGGCGGACGAGAAATATTATTTATACCGTGTATGTATATAATATTTTATAAAATACTTTTTATCACACCATACATATATATATATATTATATAAATTTGTATTAATTAACAGTACAAATATCATTTCACATCACAATATGGACAGTACAAATATCATTTCACATCACAATAAGGACCATCCCTTTGCTGCGAAGTCGATCTGCAACTTTACTAACAGTGGATTTGTCTCGTCACTGGGTAATGAAGTTCCAATAACACTCCTTCTAACCTCAATCTCCCTCTGGTGCGACAACTGGGAGTATGACATGATTACTAATATAAATGAATTTGTAAATAAACATATATTAGTTATAGAAAGGAGAATCAAACCATTGCATCAATAAACCTATAAGATTAATACAGTGATAAAGAATGAAATTTAGAATGATTTTGCATAGGATATTGATTTGAACCTTAACGTTGTTGTTGTACGGAAAAAATAGTATTCTGATAGCTAATTTAAATGGTTAACTATTATATTCAGCCTGATAAACTATTTTAATTAGTTGAAAGTTTACTTAATTTTTTTATATGGTTATTATTTTTTTTATAAAATTATTTTGAATAATCTGTATGTTTCCAATTTTTAGTTAAAATATTTTATTTATTTTTATCTTTGATATATTTTTATAATTTAATTTTTTATTTATCTATTTATTTTTATAAATTTAATATTATTTAATTTTTTATAATAATATTACTAATTTTGATATATTTATTTTTACCTTATCATAAAATACTATATTTTAAATTATATTTTTAATATATTTTATTTTAATTATTATTTATTTATTTTATTAAAAATATTAAACTTCTGATAAAGAGTTAAAATTATACAAATTTTATTTAAAAAAATATTTAAAATTTATTTACGTAAAAATTTTAAAAAATATTTTTATTAAAAATAAAAATTTATTTAATTAATTTGTTAAAATATAACAAATTTATTACGTTCTAATTTATTATTTAACCATATTTTTATTTATTATTTTTATAATTATCAAATATTTTTATATTTAATCAGTTATCAACTTTTAATTAACTTTTCAATTTTCAATTAGCTATCTTTTTACTTTTTACCTTTAAACTAGTTTATCAACACATTCATTAATTTATGATAATTATTATTTTTAATATTTTATTTAAACGATTAAATTTTTTAACTATTAAATTAATATATTTTATTATATAAATTATATTTATAAAATTTATAATATAAATTTATTATAATAAATAAAATATATTAATTTAAATTTATTTAACATAATATTAAATATTTTTAATATTTTATAAATATAATTTATACAATAAAATATATTACCTTGACAATTAGAATAATAAAATTAAATACATTAAAAAAATTATTGAAAGAAATAGTTTTACTTATACTTAATATTTCATCTAATTATATTATACAACTCATAAATATATTTATAAAAAAATACACCTATTAAGATACTAATGTATTAAAAAACATTAATTGATAATATATAATTATTATTTTATATAAATATAATAAATTCATCTATCTGTATTTTAATTTTTTTTATAATTAATTACTCATTTTTATAATCAATTACTTATTATATATTTATTTAAATTAATTATTATTTTTTAATAGATAATTATAATTTTTTAAATAAAATACATTATATAATTGATATTTTAAATAATGATAACTAACAGTATAAAAATATGGTTAATTCAATCATATACGTATTAAGTAATATATTAGAAAGAAAAAAATTAAAACTAAATGAATGAATTTAATGTAGAAGAATTATTTTGGTTTAAGAGTTTAATAAATAATTTTTTATTAAAAATAAATTGAGAATTAGGAGGAGATATGTTATTATACTTTTAAATAAAATTTTTTACTTTTTAGCTAATATCTTAAAGAATTTTATTAATATTTATTCTATTTAAATATATAATATATTTTATTTTTTAATTAAATATATAATTTTATTTCAATGTATAGATATGAAATTTTAAAATCAAATACTTCATATTATTTTTAAATATATTTTAAAATCTTATTAATGAAAATTTTAAAGTTATTTGTTAAATATAAATTTATTTATTAATTTTTCTAACATTTAATATTTTGAAATTTAAAATGTCTTTCGATTATAGTTTAAAATTTAAATAAATATTTTAAACTAATTAATTCATATTCATTATATTTTATAAAACAACTAAGTTATTATCGTTCCAAATTTTAAAGAAAAATAAATTGATATAATAATACTTTATTACCAAATTAAAATGAATACTATATAAATTATTCAATGAAATTACAAATCCAGACCAATTCTCTCTTTAAACTATATTTTAATTTTTAAAAACTTTTCATAAGATATACATTTTTAGAATATAAAAATGTTAAAATAAACACATTTTAATATGGAATAAACTAATATTTTTATAATTTCATATTTTAAAATTGTAGGAAATAATTTATTATATTATAAAAATTTAAATGATGTTGGACGGCTGAGTGCATACATTGACTGACTCTTAAAGATTGTTTTAATTTAATTAATTGTTTTGAGTTAAAAGTATAACTACGCTAAATTAAAAAGCAAAACTTTTCTCCTTTAATAGTATTGCCTTATTCATCTGAATAGGACGAGTTTATCAAATTTTTTTTATATTTTAGTAAAATTATTTTTAAAACTGTAAAACGTAATTGAAAAATATAACCAAATCTCATTCACAATTTTTTTAATAACAAACACAAATCATGAGTCTCTTTTAATAAACCAAACGCCAGCAGCAACAAAACCGGCATGATGGACTTCCAATGCTAAGACGCAGCATTAACGAGGTGCAAAAATTCTAGTTAAGAAAACGTTTGGGGGAATAGTTTAATTAAATATTTATTTATAAATATAGTATAAATTTAAAAAATAAAATAAATTAAAATCTTTCTAAAAATATATATTGTTTTTATAAAATTTGCACAAGGTTTATGAGATTCTTTTTAAATTTGTCAAACAACCATTAAACTACTAAAAAATATGTTGAAAAATGATAAATCACATATCAAAATCATTAAAAATATGACTGTTAAAACTAATATATAAGATATTAGGAAGTTTGAAAAATAAAAGATAAGAAGTTAGAAGAAAAATAAAAGTTCATCAACTAAATTAAAAATGTTCAATAAATTTAACTATTAAACTAATTAATAAATGTAAGTAAAAAATAAATACATAATTAATTTATTGATAAGTATATATATTTTTCAAAAAAAAATATATAATTTAATTAAGTAAAATTTTATTTTTTAAAAATATAAATGTTTTTTAATTTTCACATAAATAAATTTCAAATATAATTTTAAAAATTAATTTTTACAAATTAATTTATTTATAAAAATAATAAATATTTTATTTAATAAAATAACTAATATAATAATTAAAATAAATTACATATATTAAAAAATATTTAAAGTATAATATTTGATGATAATATAAAAATATAAAATTAGTATTATTATTATAAAATAATATAATAATATTAAACTTAAAAAATAAACAGATACATAAATAATAAAATTATTAAAATATATTAAAAATAATAATAATATTCTTATTCTAATTAAGAATTGAAAAAAATATAAATTATTAAAATATTAAAAATTTCAGTAATTGTCATTGTAAGTAACTACTAAAATAAATATTTTATCAAATAGAAATATCTTCACAAACTCCCTCAATTAAGAATCTTTTGTTTGATTAGTTAAAATATTTTATCAAATATATTTTAAATTATTAAAATTAATCTAACGTTAAGATATATAAAATAATGTATATAAAATTTTATGTAAATGTTATTATATTTATTATATAAAAAATCATTAAATTTACAATTTATTATTTATTAATAAAATGAATTTACAAAATAAAAATATAAAAATTTAGAATTAAAAATTATTTTAAGTTACATTCATAATATAAAATTTTTAATATTACCATCTAATTATGGATTATTATATAGCTAAAAATAGTAGACATTTGTCTAATTATTTTAAAAATTTCATGTATGATATTTTTTAATTAGCTGATAGTATAAAAATATTTATATTAACAGTTTATTAAAATTAAATTTTTAAATTTTTTAAAGTAATTTTTAAATCTATGTATTGGTAAAAAATTAATTAATAATAAATATTTATTAAAATTATAATACTTATTTTTATTATTCTAAATAACATTTTTTATAATTTAATAACCTTCATTTACAGAAATTATTAAAATTGATGTAGAAGTGAAAAGTTTTGAATTAAAATAATTTTACGTAAAAATTCTTAATTCATATTTCATCACTTTTTATATATTGAAAAAAATATCTTTAAGGAATTTGTTAGTTTAGATAAGAGTTTTTTTTATTGTAATAAAAATATTTTTTTAATTTATTATATACATTTGTCATCATATATTCTTAAACATATTAAAAAGTTATTATTTTTTTTTAATTTCTTAAATAGTATCTACCGGTCCACAAAATTTTTACTGTCATAAATTCTTGATTCCAATTTTTTTTTATATAAATTTCAATCATAAAATTGATTTTAGCCCTATATTTTTATACAACGCGGAGACCGGGTGAAATCAGTTTTACATATATATATATATAAACTCCATGAATCATGGCTTAGAAATGAAAAATGACCTTGGAAACTTGTTTTGGATCATCACAGAAACTGCATTTTAATAATAAACCAAACAGGTACCAAAACGGTACTCTTAACATTTATGGAAAAACGACTGGTCCAAGTAGCGTTTTAAATTCACCGTGCCAGGTCAGGTTTTCAGAGTTTACCAAATATCTTCTCTCTCCTCTTCTCCTCTGTTTTTCTTCCTTCTCTGCTTCCCTCTCCAGTTCACACACTCTCTCTCCAAATTTCCATTTTTTCTCTCTCTAGAATTTTCTCTGTCCTCCAGCTGTGGTATTTCTGTCTCTGTATTCCACTATTCTTCTCAACCTCTTCACTTTCCTTCCAAGCTCACACAAACATCAAAACACACCGTTTTGAAGAGCTTGGAATACCCACGCCTAAGTGCTTCATTTTTCCATTCATTCTAGCAACTCTTTCATTACCGAGGTAAATTTTGAAACAACGTTACCCCTTTTTCAAACCTTTTTTTTTTCCTCTTATACATATTTAGTTTTACATGAAACTGAAGCAATGGCTTTTTTGGTCTTGATTGAGGTTTTGAAGGTGAAAGGGCGTGTTTTTATTATCTTCCAAAGGGAAAGTTTTCATCTTTAAACTCTTCTTTTGAAGGGTCTCTTGTGTTTGTTGGAGACACGTTTTGATGATACTTTTTTTTTTCATTTTTGGTTTGTGGGGGATGTTGTTGTTGGTGGCGCTCATTGTTTTGCGTCTTTCGGGTGTGGTGTTGTTTTTCGTGTTTGGAGAAGAGTCCTTTTGATTTTGATGTATATGGCCTTTAATGGTTGATGGTTCTTCGTTCCTTTCAGGGGTCGCACTTGGAGTTAGAGAACAACAAACAAGCAAAAATAATAATATTAATAATAGCATATTTAATTCTACTGTCTGTTTTCTTGAGATTTACGTTTCCCAATGGCAAGAAGTTGACACCTTCCTTCATCCTCAAATTCTCCTGATATTTTCTCAAGGTACTTTACTTTATCTCTATTATATGTAGTTTTGGAACATTTACTATTATTTAAAAAGAAATTAGTTTTTTTTTGTTGTAAACAAACATAATGGGTGTATTTTTTTCTGTGTGAAAAAAATAGTTGGGAAAGCAATGGCATGAGGATGCTTCCTTTATGCAGAGTTGTTTCTTGACTATATTGATTGCTCTAATGTTAATGCATGATTTCTGGCAACATTTATGACTTTTAGGTGTTGTAATGAGTGGAGGAGTTTGGTATTTGCGAAATTGCAAATTTCAAATTTGATTTTTTTTTATGAATTTTCTATAATAGTGGATTTCTTGTCCTTTGTTTTCTTGGAAGGTAAAATGTGGTTTTTTTAGAGCATAAAGAATCTCATGTTGTTTGATTTTGACTTTTTTTTAATGATAAGCATGTGATCGTCTGACATAATGGATGTTGAAATGACATTAGCCTTGGGAAGATGTTAGAATGAGCACAGTAACTTTTCTGTCCACAAAAGATTTTCCTCACTGTTTTTTATTTTTTCTGTCACATCCATTATTATTTTTTATCTTTATCTCTATCTTTTGCTTTTCAATAGTAGTGCTTTTTCGAGGCCATTCTAAATAAGCACTTATAATTTAGATAATTTTTATTAAAATAAAAAAAATACTTAAATACAAATTGCTTCAATTGGAACGGTAATTAATGTATGAGAGTTACAAAAGCCACTCCCAATATCTATTATTATGAAAAGGAGTTATAGTAATGATAAATTTTACAAAAAAAATTATCATTTATTTTTCTATTTCTTAAGACTGTGAATGAAGTTATACAACTTTTTCTAAAAGGTAATTTGTCATATCATAATGTATCTGTCTAAAATACATTGCCAGTTATTTTATGTTAACAGTTAAAAAAGAATAACTAAACGGTAATAAAGCCATTTTCTCTCTGCTTTTTAATTTTTACCATCATGGTACAGTTGTACACAGTACAAGTTCTCAGATACCGTGATTTTAGTCACGGGAAACATAGGCTATCTCTGTTAACTGTGAAGTACAATCATCACATTGTCTATTTGCCTAAACAATTATTGTCTTTATTTGCATCATGGAATTGTATAATATTTAAGAAACATGTACACTTTGTTTATAGCTTAAAAGGAAGTAACAAAGAAGAAACAATGAGTAATATTTCCATGTTTGGTTTAAGAGAAGTAAAAAGTAAGGCAATTGTTAAGAAGCAGACTACTAATTAAGAAATAAAAAATAACCCTTTTATTAAAATATTATTAATGTATTCTACATTTCTACCATAATTTATTTATTAATTTCTTAATTAAATCATTAGTTAGTAAGATAAAATAAAGAGAAAGAGAAGCTGAATTTTCTCCCTAAACAGTAGCCGGCCTACCGAACACACGTAGTGTTGGGTGATATAAATGTCTCTTCTACCATATGTTGGGCTATGTAATTTAGGTTGCGTTATTTTACATGGACACAATTTTTTACATGTCCTTCAATTATGTGGGAATATATAATTTTTTCTATTAAATAATTTTACTTTTTCTTTCTGGATGTTTGATACATCCCCTTTTGTGTTTGTGGCATAAACATTTTCCATGTATCATGATAATAGTGAAGTTAGATATTCCATGTCACATATTCACTTTCATAGAGTTAAGTACCATCTTACTGTAAAGATGTCTTAATATGCAGAACTCTCAGGGAAGCCAAAGGGTCATGATTCCCAAATCAGGCCAATATTTTTTCTAACAGAATTGTTTTTTTATTCGTTCCGATTATTGCCCTACAAAAGTTGTAATTTACCTGAATTTTTTGTTGGATTTTACCATTTCTTGGGAAATCATATTAAGTAAACGGAATCAGTGCTGATTGCGACCGTATAATCATTATTTACTTTGATAATAATATATGCTAAAGAAACTAATTTACCGTTTACATATTACAAAAGAGAGGATATGATTAATTGAGTGATGGGCCTATTCCTATTGCTCCTACGCTCCTTGAACCCCTATTAGGATAAAGTGTATGTAGAAATGATGAGCTTGTTTTGTTGCTGGGAAGTGGGGTTATATCAAGGCCTTAAAGTTTTGCTTTTTCACGCTATAATATAGCATTCTATTTATTTATTATTTTGTAATCACTGAATCTTCTTTTCTTCCTTTTTGCATAAGCCCTTGGGTTTTGTTTTAAGAATCATGTTGCAAATCGAGATCTTGGACATGATGCCTTGTATTATGTGGATAAACTACAATTTTTAGCTTTTTAATGTGTCTTTAGATCTTGTCCTTCAGTTTCTATTCTTTTTGAATCCTCCTACACGCCGAATGTTAGAAACGACTTTTTCACACTCTTTAAATTAGGCATACAATAAAACTTTAATATATATATATATATATATATATATATATATATATATATGAAGTACAAAAAGAAAAATTCCCACCTTACAATATAGGCCTCGATCTGTGTTAAAGCTTTATAATTTTAATTTTGTGGGTTAATAATAACTTTTAACTAAACAATGTCCATCATGTCACCATGGTGTTATAACTTTATTGTCCTTGCGAATCCAATAAAGATATTGGCGTTGATTTGATGTACATATCAATAATCACAATTCTTATGTTCATTTGCAAATTTTGGTGAATTCTTGTGCAGATGGAATCGGTGAAGCCTTCATCGGTGACACCAAGAAAGAAATTGGCTCGTGGTTTTGCCAAGGTTCTTCATGTGAAAGCACTGATTGGAATTGATGGTTTGAAGAATGTTAATCTCAAAGATGAAGGAAATATGGGGAAGACTACACTTAATTGGTGTGAGTCATTCAACAGAGATGAGGAGGATGATGAAGAGTTTCAAGAAAGAGTGGCCACAGAAGCTGTTTTGGCAAAGCTTTTTGCTAGCATTTCAACAGTTAAAGGTGCATATGCTCAGTTACAACATGCTCAATCACCTTTTGACCCTGATGGAATTGAAGCTGCTGATCAATTGCTGGTTTCTGAGTTGAAGAACTTGTCAGAACTTAAACAATGCTACTTGAAAAAACAGTTTGATCCTTTGCCAGAGAAGGCGATTCTTGAAGCTGAATTGAAGGAGATGCAAGGTGTTATAAAAACCTATGAGATCATGGGGAAGAAACTAGAGTCACAGGTTCGGCTTAAGGATTCAGAGATTATTTTTCTTAGAGAGAAGTTAGAGGAAGCTAATAAGCAGAACAAGTCAATTGAGAAGAGATTGAATCAAAGTGGACAATTATATGTACTTGATAATGTTCATATATCAGGATTAAGTCCAAGCCATTTTATAACTGTTCTACGCCACACGGTTAGGTCCATTCGCAACTTTGTGAGGTTGATTGTGGATGAAATGAGGTGTGCAGGGTGGGATATTGATGCTGCTGTTGATGCTATTGAACAGAATGTGGTTTATTTGATCCAAGATCACAAATGTTTCACATTTGAGGCCTTTGTTTGTAGGGAAATGTTTGATGCTTTCCACTTCCCAAATTTCTCACTTCCAAATGAGTCTCTTCCTGACAGAAACAGGAGACAACAATGGTTCTTTGGTAGGTTCAATGAGCTGAAATCAATGAAAGCCAAGGACTTTTTAGCTGAGAAGCCAAGATCATCATTTGCAAAGTTTTGTAGAACCAAGTATTTGAGACTTGTTCATCCCAAGATGGAGTCATCTTTGTTTGGTAACCTGAGTCAGAGGAACCTTGTGAACGCTGGAGAGTTTCCAGACACTTCTTTCTTCACTTCATTTGCTGAAATGGCCAAGAGGGTATGGCTGCTACATTGTTTAGCCTTCTCTTTTGAGCCTCAAGCTTCAATCTTTCAAGTAGGGAAAGGGTGTAGATTCTCCGATGTGTACATGGAAAGTGTGAATGATGAAATGTTCTTTGGTTCGGACCAAACAGTGGAATCAGATCCACAGGTTGCTTTCACAGTAGTTCCTGGCTTTAGGATTGGTAAAACTGTTATACAGTGTCAAGTGTACCTCTCTCAACAACAGTACCAAAGCAAGGTAAAAAAATTTAGTTCCAAGAAGCAAAGGTGACCCCACATCACAAGTGATTGAACTGGAAGGCATGTCTTTTTTTTTGGAGGGAAGGGAAGGACTGTGTTATGGCCTTGTGTGGGGACTGACCTCTGGCTAGGATCATTGGGGCATCTTTGTCCATTTGTATTTTGGCCATTTTCATAACTAAAGCTATTGGACCGTTGCATTGGGAACAACCCTTTTCTTTAGAATCTTTTTTTAATTTATGCCAGATTTATCAAAGACATCCCCCCAAATTTTTGTTATCAGGCCAGTGACAGGGATTGTCTAGCTGTTATGCATCTTTACTAGACTTTGCATTAAATAATATGTACATAATGATATATATAGGTGGGAATTTTATAATTTTATTTTTCTTTTTATAATAGCCCAATCCCTCTTTCTTTGACCCTCTAGTTAACTTTATTATAATCCCACTTGTGGTTTTGGATGCATTATGCATGCCTATATCTATTGTTGGATAGTAGTCTTCATTCCTCTTATGGAATGCTTCTTCTTGTGGTAAAATTTTCATAAAAGCAAATAAACAAATTGTAAAATGCCCACTTTGCCCCTTGAGATCTTAATATCGTTTAATGGTATGGGACTCCCTTGTATAATGCACATTGAGATTGCAAATTATATTGAAAGGTAATTAATTAGGTGCCACATGATGCCAACTTTATTCAACGAAGTCGGTGTTGAAGGGGCATGTGAAGACAATATTTGCAAACCTTTCTATGTCCCTTAAAAAGAAGTGTGATTTGATGGATATGCATCTTCCTCTAATGCTTCCCAACCGTTGCAAAATATCTGCTAATGCAAGTGATTGTGCACATATTGGGCTGTGGCTCACATGGTGGAAGTGGAAAGTGGAAAGTGGCATGGACCATATAGATCTTGGGGGCCATCATGTCTTTAAAATCTTGCAAACATTTCATCTTTTACCGTTAAATAATTGTAGGTGAATTCTTTTACTCCTTTGATAGCTTTTGGTCCATGACCATGAGACAAAGGATAAAAGGGCTAGATTCAGATGTAAGTTATTTTTTTATTAGCATGCACCCACCTTGTTTTTTTTAACCAGTTGGATTAAATTTAGATGCAAGTTATTTTCTGAAGAACTTATTAACATATGTCCATTTATTCATATTTTTTATTTTCATGATATCATGTATCATATTTCTTTGTTTTATTATATTTTTAAAAATCTATCCATTCAAAAGTGGGAATAATTTTCCTATTTTGTCCATGTTGGGGGGTTTGGTTTTCTTTTTCTCCTCTTTAATGAAATGTACGATCACTGTGGCATCACTTTCTTTTTGGAACAGTGTAGGCTGTGTAGCATCATTTTTATCAGCGGCATTGAATAGAGGTTTCAATTTGGTGTGACAGGACGGACTCTCTTTATCATAACAGCCTGACAATAATAGTCATATATTTTCCATAGTATTATTATTTACTTTTTTCCTTCTTTTCTATATCTCTTTTATCTCATCCAATATATTCAAATAGAGATATGCCACAATCATTTTCTAAATAAAAATGAGGAACAATGTTAAACAATTTCATTTATTTTTATAACAATTTACTTAAAAATTAAAAATTAATATATAGTTTTTAAAGCTAAAGTAAACTCATACGTATAAATGAAGATGAAAGTTCAATATTGTTTATGGGACATATGGTTTCCGGAAATATGGGATCATTGGGATGGGTTCTTCCCTGAAAAAGTTTAGTGGTTTGAGGAACATAACTGATTGATAGGGTCTCCTTCCTTCTTATTCCTCCTCTTTCCACAACTATTTTCCTTTTTCTCTTCCAATTATGTCTTTTATTTTTTTAAAAGTTATCTCTTTTATTAATTGATTTCTTTCTATTTTTTTTAAGATTCTCATTTATTTTTTCTAATACTTCCTTTACCATTATCAATAATTGAAGTGAGAGTATAATATAAAAAATGAAATTGTAGAAGTATCAATGCTAACTCCTTTTATAAATGAAATTGTTGATGAGATCAATAATTTCATTATATACAACTATAAAGCACCGAAAGTTAATGAGATTAACAAAATCATTGATAACATTATTTATTCTTTGCACCGTCAAGAATGGCATATTACCTTTCATATTTTTTTTAACTATTTGTATTGTTAATTTTAATGTAAAATACACATACTATATAAAAAATTATTTATAATAAAATATAAAAACAATTTTATTTTTTAATATATTTTTATAATGTTACTAACATTTTTAGATTCTCTAATTATATTTAAAGGGATTACCAAAAAGACAGTACGAAATTTGATCATTTGGGATCAAATTCAGAAATTGGTGTAGTTTTATTTTTTTTTCCGGCTCAAGAGAAATTTCTGTTCAAGTATCAATCAAAGTATATTTATTAGGCTTCTGTTTGGTTAATATTATTTTTTACTATCTATTTTTTTAACGGTCCTAACCTACGTAAAGATTATTTATTTAAATTTTTTTTGAAGTGTCATACGAGGCCCATCTTAACAAAAACTGTGATTTGGGCCAACTTTACTATAAGTTTTAAATTATGATCGACACAATCTGTTGACAAAAAGGACGTCAGTTGTTCAAAAAAAAAAAAAACTCTAAGGATCTTCCACCAAACAATAGAAAACAAAAACCAATTGAATGGAATTTTTGTTCTATTTCATTATAATATATTTAAATAATAGAATTAAATCTTTATTTCATCATGTTTCAATTCATTCTATTATGTTTTAATCTGTTTCATTTTATTTAGTTTTCATCAATCAATCCAAATACAATCTAATATTTTATCTGGATGAAATGTGAAATAGTAAGAAAAGAAAGGATAAAAATAAAATAAAATAACACAAAAAAGAGATATATTTTTAAATAGATAAAATAAAATAAAAATAAAAATAAATTATAAAATTTTGAAATACAGATATTTTTTTCTGCAATATTTTTTAAATAAAAAAATATTTTATATTTTATATTTTTTGTTCTATCCCCATACAAATAGTGGTTAAAATAGTTTTTTTTTCTCTCATCCCCATAAAAATTAAATACTACCGAACATATGAAAAAAAATTTCATTTTTACGTTTTTATCATTCTTAATTTTTTTCCTTCCCAAATTCTCACCTTCATAGTAAAGTGTAAGAGTAAATTTAAGGAAGACCAAAAATAAACTAACTCCTAAAAATAAAGGTGAACAAACATATCATGTATAATAAAGATATAACTTTTTCTCCATCACAAGTGTTTTTATTGAATGTAATTTTGCTTGACTTAAATAAAATTATTATGAACAATAAAATTTTCTTACCACTGAAAATTTTAATTAAACTATAACAATTTCTAATAAATTGATCCTCATATTTGATAGTAATATATAATTATATAATTGAATCAAACTATAGAAATTACTTGAAACACTATATCAACGCAGATAACTTATTATTAAATTGAAAAGTACACTAGTCACGTGCATACGAGCTTGTAATTTTGCACTTTTGATACAACGTAGGAAGCAAGAAGGTTAAATACAGAATATTTATGTAAAATTTTCAACTTTTATTATTAGATCAATTCTACTAATTTATAAAATTTTACATTTTAATTATATAATAAAAAAATTAATTTAAGATTTTAAAATATTATTAAAAAAACAACTTTATTTAAAACTATTCTTTAAAAATATATTTGGATGTAATAAAAAAAAGAAAATAAAAAAAAGGTATACAAATTTTTTTTGTTTGTCTTTGCATGAAATAAGAGAATATTTTTTCCGTAAATTCTACCAAAATTTTATTCTCTTTTAAATAAAAGAGAAAGTGGAGGAAATTTTTTTGATATTTTAAATTATTATATAATTTTTTAAAGTTAAAGATAAATATTATATTAATAAAAAATATAGTAAAAACTTTAATTTTCTTAATTTATATAAAATAAAATTTATATTATTAATATATATATTTTATTCATCCAAAAAAATGATAATTTCTTTTTTCTATTTCTATCCATCAAAACTTTTTCCTTTTTATTTCTTTCTTTTCTTTTTCTCCTTTTTTTCGTTTTCCTATTTCCTTCTCATCCAAATAAAGTATGAGTCTTCTTAAAAAATAAAATTGGTATTTTCACGTATAACCCAAAGGTTTAAAGCTGCAACCATTAACGTGATAAAAAGTGGACGCAGAAAAATCAATCAAAATGTTATCTGATAAATCACAGAGAAGTGTGTGATTGTAAGTATGGGAAAGCATATCAATACAATATACCTTTTGCCTTTGGTCCTATCCTTAATAACTTGTTTTGTGCATTTAAGGCAACATAACAAAGAAAGTGAGAGACAACCTTTCAATCCTGACAGATTCTTGTTTTTGGACCAAATTTCAGGTACAAAAAAGCATAATTTGATTGAGAAGCAGAGGAATAATGACACTTGGATGTAGCTAACAGTATTTTTATATATTTTAATACATGGGAAATTGTAACTCAATATCAACAAAGTGTAACATAAAGAGAAGAGGAAGGCTAATGTGAGAACATTATGATAAGAAAGAAACATAGATTCTTTTTTGGTCATTCATTATTTGAGGCCATTTTTGGGTATATATCAATAAGATTAAAATATGACTTCACATAGTTCATTCATTCACTTATGTCCATCACCCGGGCTAGGAATGGATACTACTTCTTCATTTGCAAGATCATCAACGAGTCTTCCACACGTGACACAATTAGTACCCTCACTTGAAGGTCTTGATGGTGGGGTACCCTGCAAAGAGAGCACTTGTGTCTCATTTTTTAGAATCTTTCTAGCATCCAAGACCGAGGAATAGCATACAAAAACAACTAGAGTAATGAATAAAACATAACTCAAGCGAGCCATTTAGAGCACTAGTGTAAGGAAATTAAGATACCAATGTGTTTGTGTCTTTGTGATATGTTGAAAGCAAGAATGGTATGTGTATGCTATTTATAGGATTTGGATCACTTTGAGTTCCTTTTTTCATGCCAAGGGAAAAGACAAAAACAAATTCAACAATACGAGACATTTATGTGTGTATGGTTCATTTAACTTTCTTTTGTATCTTTCCAAAAAGAAACACGGAGAGAAAAAAAAAAACATGATGTGACATAAATTAATTCCTATTTTATACACATTTGGATATTTGGAAGAGAGGATGAGTGAGACGTGAGGACCAAGGTATTGGAAAATGGTATATCATTGAGTTTATGCATATATGTTTTATTTGATTGGATGAAAATTGAGATGATGTAAATGTTTTTTACTATCTAAATGTATGCAGAAATGTAAGAAAAGAAAGTATTTTCGATCGAGTTCATATGAAAAATAATCCCCCTTCAATAGCGGTAAAATATGCGGGAGAAGGTGTTGATTCTTTTTTTGTTTTTAATGTTTAAATTATTAAAAAATTTAAAACATCAAAATAAAAAATAATATAATAAAAATAAAAATTTTAAATTTAATTTAAAATTTTTAATTGGTATAAAACAAAATTTATACTATCAATTTATTTTTTATTCATCTAAATGAGAAAAAAAAACTTTTTTTCTTTTGTTTTTTCAAATAACTCATATTTTAATCCTATTTCTTCTATTTTTACCTTTTTCTATCTTATTTTTTTTCCTTTTTATTCCACTAACAAACCATTAATGAGATATAAAAAGATAGAAAGGTGATAATAAGTGATATTATGTGATAAAAAAGGAAATAAAAAAAAAATTACAAAGGGGTGAAAATGGAAACCAAAACTCTTAATGGGCTATATTTGCCAAACAGTACATTGTTTAAATTACATAAACATTTTTAATGGGTTCATGATACTGTAAGAGTGATAAGTGTCCTAGTGTTCCTTGTAGATGTTGGGTTAGGTTAACATGATATTGAGTTCTTACTTGTTTGCTCCAAACTCACTGGAGTTGCTTGTAAAATTGAATCTTCTTCATCACAAGGCATTGCATGTTTTGATCTCATAAAGAGTGCACTCTTTCATTGTTCATTGGATAAAAGTTCATATTATGGCGCCACTTTGACATTCCATTGTGGCCCTATTCTTACGGAGCCATCAATAACAATAATTCCGTGCATGAATTATACATGTCAACTTTTTTTGACTTGAAACAATGGATGGCCAAATTAGTAGTTCCACTACCACTGCTTTCAAAACTTGAAGAAATTATTGTGACTATTATATTGAATACAATACAGAACTTGGTAGAAATTATTGTCACTCTTATATATCTTTCAATCTATTTATCATAGAACAGAGCTTGAGTTTGATTTGGCTCAAATGCTCAACAATCATCAATTTGGAAGATTTTTACAAAGTTTTTTTCAGCTTCAAATTTTTTTTAGACCAAACCCTCGTGTTATTTTTTTTTAAGAATATATAATAATAGGATGATTTGGGGTTTGTTTGTTTTAGTATTGCAGGATCAATTCATACTTTTTAATGCAAAATATATATATTTCAATAAAAATATATGGTTTTGATTAATCTATTTATGTACCTCAAACATGCTAAAAATTCAAAATTTAATTTCATCAAAATTAATTTTATTATTTTTTTAAATCAAAGAAACATTTAGTCTTTAATTTTTTTAGAAAAATTGTTAGCTTGACTTATAAAAAGTTATTTATTTATTTATTTTCAGATAAAATTTTACAAAAAAAGATTAAAACAAATATCATTTTGTAAAGTTAAAGAATTTTTAAAATTTTAAAAACTAAAATATCCTACCAATATAACCTTGAATACTAATTTGGGAGCTTACTCTTTCTTTAACCATCCATATTTGTCTACAACAACAAGATGTCTATAATTGAGTTAATACATAAACTTGACGATGGTAGGGGTCAGAATACAAGATAGTAGTGAAGTGATTCAGGTCAGCGGCACTTGTGAAGTGTGAGAATTAAACATTATTGATGACTTTTGTTATACAAGTTCTTCTTGAATGATTGTTAAGGAGAAGACAAAAGAAAAAGCAGCAAGCAATTAAAAAAGTGCTGAATGAATGAATGAATGAGGGAGATTAGTTACTTTTAAAGTTAAGACTTGAAATATCATATATTGTGCAAGTTTGCTTGCATCTGGCAAAAGTACACGATAGTGAGTGGTATCTTGTTGTTTATCGAGTACATGTACCTAACATTTCAAAACTTGAAAATGATCCATACTTTTGTGTTAAATTAGATATAGTTGTTTAAGTAATCAACGTAGGAAGGTTCATTTTTTTTAGCCCCCACTTAGTCAATTCTACCTCTTAGATACTTATCAATTAATAATCCCTTTTGTTCTATGTAGCACATTGATGTAATTATTGACTTAATTTGACAATTTTTTTTCTCACTCATACAGCTCACTCAGCACACACTAGAAATTTTTGAACATTAAAGAAAAGTTTGGAGTTGGACAGCATATTGTTTAAAAAAATAAAAATAATTTTGATTATCATTTAATGTAATATTCATCTTAATATATTTTTATTCTTTCTCTTCCTTCTATCCTATCTCATCTACTTTTTTATGAAAATAATGATTTGATTTCTTGCACATTTTCTCCTTGAAATAATGGTATTTGATACCTTCTGAACTAAGTGGGTACAAGCTCATGTGCTTGAAGGTATATTCCTTACTAGTTTGTCTACAAGCCCAAAGAATCCCTATATATAAAGCCTACCAAGGACCCTTGAACAAGCAATGTGTGACTTGATCCCTTTTAAAATATCACCAACACATTTCCTTTTCTGGCTAGTTCTCAAATTTATGAAATTAGATATCTGTATGCTTGGATTACCCATAAAACATTAGTATTTGCGCAACGTATTAGCTGGCTTGTTTTCATAATGTTGTTAAAGCAGGGATATGCTTTTAATGTAATACTTACAAGAATTCGTTTTAGTCATTTTGTGTGATTAATATAACTTATTTTGTATCGTGTTTCTATGGTAGAAGGTGCGGCAACGGATTGTTCTTTCGTAGATCAAGATAGTGCATCTAAATCAAGATGAAATACGTATTTTGATATAAAAAATAAAAAATATTGTATATACATTTCTTATCTAGATCTTAAGAGGAAAAAAAAAAAGTATGATAGATATAATAAGTGATATGATATAATATAAGGTGTACTTTTATTAAATTATTTAATAAAAATATGAAAATTAGACTAGAGTTTAAATTATAATTTTTTATTAATTATAAATTTTAATATTTTATTATTTGATTTAAATTATTATATTAAAAATAAAGATAATATGTTTTAATTTATTCTCATATATATATATATATAAATTTATAATTATTTTGACCATTATATATTATAAAGTAGAGTTTGATAATTTTATTTATTTATTTATTTATTTTATTATTTATGATATATTTTTAATAAAATTATATTTTTAAATAAATAAATTTTTTGTTTGAAATTAAAATGATTGATTTTAATTTTTATTAATAAATTTTAATAATATTTCTATTAAAAGAATATTTATCTTAAAAAAACTATCAATAAAATTAAATATGTTATTATAATTATTCAATAATTAAATTAAATATTATAATATTAAATAATAAAAAATAATATTCCATGATAAATTATGAATTATTAAAATATATAAAAATAATAATAAAAAGATAAGAGCTGAAATCTCAAATACTAGTAATTGGGATAACATTAACAAATGACGTTAATAATTATCAAAATAAATATCATATCAAATAGAGTTGAAACAATGATATATTATCAAGCGCATTCATAATATGATGTAATAAAAAGATAAATAAAAAAAATTAAATAGATAATATATATATATTATAAAAATTAAATTTAAACATAATTTAACTTTAAATACTAGTTTATAAAATATATTTATAATAATTTGAAAAGTAATAATTGTTCTTTTCTTATATTTATAAATTATTATTAAACTATATATTTATTAATATTTTAATAATAAATTTAGAATAAAATCTAATATTATATTAAAAATTAAGTTTAAGATAAATTTAATCTCAACTTATAAAATAAAAATTATTTTTATACATATAATTGATCATATATTTAATTAATATAAGATTATAATAATATAAGAATCATAATTATTAATTTTGATATAATTTCTCCTGTTTTCATTTAACCATTGCTTGTACATCCAATAAATTTTAAATTAGTAGCATTAATATAAAAAGTTTCGTCAATTAGGGTACATTTATATCTAATTTTGTTATCAATTTATTTTTCTACAATCATATATGTTTTGAAGGTATTGCACGCTTCTGATTTCTATTCTGAAAAATTATACTAAGAATTTTTCTGTTAAAAGTATCAATTGAAGTTAAGAAATATGTACTACTTCTATGTGATGGCATGTCAATTGTATATAGGTTTGAATGGATAATTTTTGTAAATTCTTTGCCTTTTAATGATTTTTTATAACTAAGATGTTAATTATCGTATATTTTAAAAGTATTTTTATTTTTTACATTTTTCTATTGTTGAAAGAATTTTATTTCATAAATTGGAATATATTATAATATATTTTTTATGGATTTATATGCTCTAAATTTATTAGCCTTTTCTCATTGAATTGGAAAACAAAACTAATAAGGTATTGATGTTCACAAAATAACAGAAAATAATCATACATATAGAAAAACCATACGGTTAATAACTGTTAATAATTAAAATCATAATAATAAAAAATAAAGTTGTAATAATTAATGGCTTAAAAAATAAATTTTCAATACATAAATAAATAATTAATTCAAAAATTAAATTTACAATTTAAATAATAATTAATAATTAATTTCAAACATTTTAAAAATAAATAATAATCATACTTAATTTGAAACATTTAAAACCTAAGTAATAATAATGATTAATTATATATTTAAAACTTTTTTAAACATATATTTTTTATAACATTTATCGCATTATATTTCATATTAATTTTCAGTTTTTTTTTCTTTCCCTCTCATCTTACCTATTTTTATCTAAACAACATCAATTTTATGGTTAAATTTATATTTTTTTTCCATTTTATCTTATCTATTTTTAATATCAATTTTATTGTTAAATTCATATATTTTTTCTTAATTCAAAAATATCTAATACAAATTAAGATCATTAGTATCCAGCAAATCAAACAAAAAAACTTTTTAATAAATAATTTAATCAATAAGAACGAAAATATTATGCCATAATCAGTTATCATTAAGTATTAAACTAAGAACTCAAGTAGAGACTTTTTTTTCTTTATTAATTATGTCCTATAAAGAAAAACAAGTTTGGGGATTATTTATTGTGTTATTTAGGAATCTATTATGTTATTTTTATAATTTTTAAAAAAATATGAAAAAACATGATGAGATTCTTACCTACTGGGATTTGGAGAGGGTCGCTGCACATGCACTTAGCCTTGCTTCCTCACATGCAGAGACTATTTCTAGGATTTATAGGTCACATGACACCAACCTTATCATTGGGTTAAGACTCTTAAATTTTTATAAAGTATATTCTTGGAAAAATATTTATATTAAATTTATTATATGATTAGGATTCTATGTTTCAGGAAATTAAAAATTGATTAAATATTAATTATAATTTATCTAAGACTTTGAATGTACCTTACGGTGAAAGAATACTTACCTATACCTTCTAAGGAGTACTCTTAGTTTGTCATTATGTTTATGCGATTACAAGCTTCTTGGATTGCTCTACATCAATTTTCAATAGAAATATTAGGTTTGAAAATGTTATATTCTTATCAAACATAGTACAATATCGTTGACCAGTCCATCTTTCATCATTTTTCTTTTATAATTATCTCGTACACACAATACACACAACAATTATGTAAAGATCAGGAGTTAACATATAATACATTGAAGTTAAAATTTTATGAGTTATTTTTCAATCTAATAGACACCTAACTTTTTTTATAGAAATGAACAATTTGTAATATTGTCATGTTAGGAGTAGATCTTTTTAATCAAAATATGATACAAGGTACGGTCTTTTATAATGCTTTGTTCGAATGATTTGAAAAATAAAATAAAAAAAGATAAAAAGATAAAAATTAAAGTGAAAATAAAATAAAAAAATAAATTATTTAAATAAAATGAAAAAAAAGTAAAAATAAATATTAATAATAGAAATTTGAATTTATATATATATAAAAAATTAAAATTTAACTTTTAAAAATTTAGTTTTTTTACTATATATTTTATTTTTTAAAAAGTATTTAATAATTTTAATAATTTAAAAGAAATAAATAAAAATTAACCTTCCTTATTTTTTCTTCTTTTGAGGAGAGAAAATATGTTCATGAATCTTAGGAAAATTAATTCTTTTTTTTTATCTAAAATAAATACAAACTAAAATAAAAATAAAACAATAAAAAAAAGTAAATGGTTAAAAGTAGCAACTTATATCAATGGGAGTGACTATTCAGTAACAAATGCTATGGTACAGATTTCTTGGGTTTAAATTCTTACATAGTTGACCTTTTGTTCAAAATTATTACATGAAGATTCGAATTCAAGATTCCCCTATTGATTGGTGATATGGGCAATATTAATCATACTTTAAATCCTTATATACTGAATTTGTATTTTATCCTAACATTGAAATTAGGGGAGACTCCTTCTCACTCTAACCTTTTTTTAGGTAAAAAGGAAAAAATATTTTATAATTTAGGGTATAAATAAATTATATTTCCACAAAATTTATAATTGTTTTTTCATGACATTAATTAATTTTTGTCCTTGTTTAAAATAGTCTCTCTTTCTCTCTATTTTTTTTTTGTGTATGATTGTTAAATGGGAAAATATGTCAGATTCTACTATTTATTCCATTCATAAGGTTCTTCTCAATATACAGATCCACCAAAGGTTTAATTTGAGCAGGTATAAAAGGATATACAATATCTAAGGTTAGACCAATGGTTATGAGTTGATTTACGTGATTTCTACAGCTGCAATTCCGATAAACATTTAATTGTAATTACATAAAGCATGATGAGTCACACTAACACTCTCCTTTGAGTTGGTATAAAGATGGATATCTTTAATACTCATCTTGTCAAGTGATTTATGAAAGTTCCTATTAGAAACAACCTTTATGAAGATATTTACTACCTGGTCTTTTTATTTGACAAATGAAAACTGAAGATTTTGTTTTATATGAAATGTGTAGCTAGCCACTTTCATGTTCCTCCTTTTACAGTTATGTTGGATAGGATTTGTGAGATGTGTCAATAATTGTCTTATTGTCAAATAATACATTCATTTAAGATACAAAATCATTCAACTCCATGTGTTAGTAATGGTTGAAATTATATACTTATAAAGTTTTTTAGTCATGTATGATCTAAATTAAGCTTTTGGTGCTAGATGTTGTTATTACAGATTTTACTTTTTACTTTTTCATGTAATTAAATTTTCTCCCACAAAGGTAAATTCAGTCCTATCCCTCCCCCTCAAATTTAATTACAAAGTTGCATTAAAATTTTGGATCTATTGAAATTCATATCTTCCCTCCAAATTCCCTTAAAAAAAGAGGGGAAGGCATGTGAAAATTGAATGCTTATTCATTGATGAGTTGTTCAAAGAGATCCAACAAGTCAAGCGCCAATGTTTTATTGTTCTGTTTCAAATTTTGATTATCTATTAATGACAATAAAAGTTAGATAGCAAAATTTTGGTTAATAAATCTTGTAGATGTTAAATGACTAGGAGTAAATAATGAAAGATTGAAAATCGTAGCTAGCTATAACCTTTCTAAAACATTATAATCACATTAAGTACATATAAATAACTACTATAAAATATTTTATAATTTGTTCTTAAACCTTCAATGTCAAAAAATTATTTAGCAAAACCTTATCTATCTTTATATAGAAATAGTTTTAAAAGTTACTTTCATTCATTTAAGTTAGATGAATTTTCTTATAATAAAATTAATTTTGAGTTTTATTTATCATTTTAATCCTTTTAAAGATTATTTTAATTTTTATAAATTATAATTAATTTGTAGATATTTTTTTGTTTTTTATAAAATAAGTTTTGGAAATATTATAATCAAATAATTTAAATTTAAAATATTCTATCATTAAAAATTATATATCATAATTTTATAATATATTTTAATTTTATTTGAATTTTAAAAAATTTATTCACATAATATAATATAAAATAATATTATTAATAAAATATTTACTATTTTTAATACTTTTCCTTATAAAATCTATTTAAATGTTCACAAATATACTTACATTGTACGAACAATTTACTAATATGATAATAAATAAACAAAATAGTTATTAATTAAAGAAAAGAATGTGTCATAATAAAATGAGGCATAATATTTAATAAAAAATATATAATATTAATATTATTCATTAATTAATTAACAATTTTTATTTTTATAAACAAAGAATATTAATAAATAATAATATTTTATAAGTTCACAAATAAATATCTTAATTATTTAATATGATAATAAATAAATAAAATAGTTATTAATTAAAGAAAAGAACGCATCATAATAAAAACGTGAGGCATAATATTTATGAAGATATTTACTCCTAATATTATTATCCATTCTAATAAAATAGTATTAATAAGTCATAATATTTTCAAAGTTCACAAATAAAGGTTTAGATTATTTTATGATTGGGTTACACTGATCCTATGTGCATACCTTTTATGTAATATTTGAGAAAATTATTAAATAAATTAAATGAAAGTTAAAAAGTTATTTAAAAGTTGATAAATTATCATATTGATTTAGATGAGACAAGTATAAAATACCATAAAAGTAATTGTTAAACTAATTAATTTATAAAAAACAACAGGATATATTTAATTATTTTATGTTAACTTGAAATTTTTAAATGTATATATTTAAATTAATTTTACTTTTTATATTTTAATTTATTTTAAATAATTGAATTTTCAATTGGGATAATAATTTTTTAAAATAATTTAATTAAATAAAATAAATTAATATAAATATATTCATATTATAATTTTGATGATTTTGTATTATAAAAATTAAAAATAATGATAGAGAATATATGGTTAAGGGTTTATAAAAATAAAAAGTGTTTAAAAAACTTATAAGCATTCCAAAAAAGGTTGTCTAAATGCTAATAACATACCAATGAATTAGGGGAATCATTAAATTAAATAATAATTGAATTTTGGTATATGTCTGTAAGTATTTTTCTAACACGAAAATATCACAAAGAGACGAATATTACAATTAAGCGTTTATTTAATCATCACTCGAAATCGCGTCTCACTCACATACCCGTGTAAGCAAGCAAACACGGAATCAAATCAAAAGAAAAGATAAAAATAAATAAATAAAATAAAATAAATAAAGAATGATTTGGTTAGTGGCGCTTTCTTAAGCATTTTCACACTCCACACTCTACTTTTCTGTGTTCTGTTCTGTTTTCACTACTCTCTCTTTTCTTCTTTCTTTGTGGTTCTAGAACACCACACACACACCACAGAGAGAACAATGGCGGGTTACAGAGCAGATGATGACTACGATTACCTCTTCAAGGTGGTTCTGATCGGCGATTCCGGCGTCGGAAAATCGAACCTTCTCTCGCGTTTCACGAAGAACGAGTTCAACCTTGAGTCCAAGTCCACCATTGGCGTTGAGTTCGCTACTCGCACCTTGAACGTTGATTCCAAAGTCATCAAGGCTCAGATCTGGGACACTGCTGGCCAAGAGAGGTTCCCTCTTTCTCCTTTCTTTAACTACAATGCAAGATCCAACACTACTAACTATTGGGTACTTCGGTACTGAGTAAAAAACTTTTCTTTTTCTTTTTTTTATTTATATGATTATAAATTGATGGTAATACTGAAAAAGTGATTTTGATTGTTTATTTTAGTTGGGTGGATCTGATTCTGCTGATGCTTGACTTGGGTTTTGTTGGGTCGGTTGTGCTTTTTGTGTTTTTTTCTTGTAATTAAATTGGGTGGATCGTGATCTCCTGACTGGAGTTCAATTCAAGTAGTAAATTGTTAGTGTTAAGAAAAAGTATCTGTTAGTGGAATTAGGTTTAGTTGATGGAGTTAGCGTTGTTACTTCTGCTGGATTCGGTTTGTGAACTTGATTTTGGGAGACCGGCAGTGGAATTGGGATGGTCAATTATTTTTTACTTGTGTCTTGAAAATAAACCCAATGTCATTCATATGAATTCAATTTTTAGAAGCACTATGCTTGCATCCAATCATGGGTTTTAATCACTAGTACATTGTGAATAAAATATTGATTCATTTGAAACTATTTGTTTGTAGGTGGAATAATGGATGTTCCTGTTGCATTTAATTTTATGGTTTATTCGATTTTTAGTATTATTTTCTTCATGAGGTGGTGGCCTTGGGATTATTGCACAAATTTCTTTGTTTGAGATCTTAGTTCTAACTTCTACGGGTAAGCCTTGTGTTGAACTTTAGCTTTTGGGTTTCTACCTTTTAGGTCAGAAAGGATTTGAAATGTGTACATGGGTTTTTATCATCTGCGACCTCTGCTGAACTGTGGCTTATGTGAGCATTTTGGTACTAGTTCTTGCAAAATAAGATCAAGCATACTATGATTAAGCATATGCTAATAGAAATTGATTGTGATCATGTGCTTTTGACTTGATACATGGGATGTGAATTTGTGAAAGATCCCTTGAAAAGGTAAGTTTTGACCTTTTTCTTGGGCTACCTACTGGAGTAATTAATGATACTCCTTGTTGATGTCATTGTATTGACGTAACAATGGTAAACTTGGTGCACCTTGTAGAATGAAACAAGTCCCATGTTATACTCAAGGGAAAATGTATCTCGTAAGCAGTAATATAGTTTGGGGGGACCCACTCCCCCAAAAATAGGAGAGAAAGAAAATTATACTTTTTTTGCATGTGGTCAGTAATTATATCTTTGTAAGCTTATGGGTTGAATTGCTGACACATCAATGATAATTTCAATCACTTATAGTCATCCTTACTATTCTTATTGCATACTCGTCTGATTTCAACAATGCAACATAATGGTAAACAGCTATATCACACCGACAATATTTTAGCCCATAGTTCTATTTACCATAAACTATTATTACCTTCAAGAATTCAACAGACCATAGCTCTTTTTTGTCAATTTTTTCCTTGAAAAAGTTCTGCTTTTCTCCTCTTCCTCCTAAACAAAACCCTTCTAGCACTGCCCTTTCTGGTAAATATAAAGTGTTGAAATTTTTATGTCATTATCCTACTTACAAACGTTGGGCATGGAATTGGGGTCTTGTTCAAGTTCTGTTCCCGATGTCACAACTATGTCCTGTCTTGATTGCTTTCCTTTTGCCTTGTCACCACCTTAATGAACACAATTTTGCTTTGTTGCTTAACAATCCATTGTTGTGAATTGACTTCCCACCAACATTGCTTGTTATTGATTCGCATCATTTGTCTTTGTAGGTATCGAGCCATCACCAGTGCATACTATCGTGGAGCAGTTGGTGCACTTCTTGTGTATGACGTCACTCGACATGCAACATTTGAGAATGTTGATAGATGGCTGAAAGAGTTGCGAAACCACACAGATGCCAACATTGTTGTGATGCTCGTTGGGAACAAATCAGACCTTCGTCACCTTGTAGCCGTGTCAACCGAAGATGGGAAGTCTTATGCTGAGAAAGAATCACTTTACTTCATGGAAACCTCAGCTCTGGAGGCTACTAATGTAGAGAACGCATTTGCTGAAGTTCTGACTCAAATCTACCGCATTGTTAGCAAGAAAGCGGTAGAGGGAGCTGAAAATGGAACTGCATCTGTGCCTGCAAAAGGAGAGAAAATAGATCTTAATAAAAATGATGTGTCTGCTTTGAAGAGAGTTGGTTGCTGCTCAAGCTGAGATTGGAAAACATAGATCAATTGGTTGCTATCGGCTCTGTTGTACGTGTAATATTCTGAGAAATACGACCTAGAAGGAAATGAAATTTGATTCTTCATAGCATGTTAGACTCTTTGTGTAACCTTAAAAACTATGTTTGGTGTTTCAATAGGAGCTGCTGAAGAAGCAAGTTGATTGCAATGTGGCCTAGTCTTATTTGTTGTAGTGTTGTTCTTATTATTGTTTTTGAAATGTTTTCACCTGCAAAGAGGTTTAAGCTTGGAATTAATTGAATCTATTGTTTCATTAAAGTTTATCTAGTGTTCTTGGTGGACATGGTTCAACTATTCTGACTTTTACATAGAAATCGTGTAAACTGGTAAAATAATGTGAACATTATATTTTGGTATCCATTGGCTGTTTGTTGCAGCCATTTCTTTCTAAAGAAGTGTTTCTAAATTAAAAATATATTCAAACAAATTTATAATAATTAAACTAGTTGTTTTGAAAAAAGAACAAAAAATTAAATAAACTGGTTTGATATTTTTTAAAAAATTGATAAAATATTAAGTTAATTTCTAGAGATGTTTTGGCATTTATGGCTTAATACTTAGATGTTTTTTTTTTTATAAAAAAATGGAAAATGTATTTCTTGATGGAAATGTGTAGAAAAAAATTATAATCATTATTGTTGTTTTTCATAAAAAAATTTGGTAATTTTCTTAAAAGTTAAAAAGAAATATTTTGTGAAGAAAGTTATATCCTAAATTACTTCTTTAACACAAATCAAACAAATCATTAACTTATCTTTTATACTGGCAATTTCCAAAAAGACAATACTTTAAGATATACTTAACAAAACAAATATTTTTATAACAGCGATTGTGCAGTTTAAAAACTTACAATTCCGTTGCCGGGACTTGAACCCGGGTCTTTCGGGTGAGAGCCGAATATCCTAACCAACTAGACTACAACGGATTGCTGTTAGTTTTGAACCAAAAAATTACATAACCAATACATAACCCCAATACTAGAATTTATTTTTTGTGTCTTTTGTTTATTTCAATAGTTTTTTAAGTTGGCTGATTAACTGGAAGGCACAGAAAATATACTTTATACTTATTTTCTATACTATATGTAGTATAATGAGAAGTATAACTTCTAACTGCTGCTCGTACGAAGAGTTAATAGAATGCATTTGCATGTAGAAAAAGCTCTTTGGTTTTGTTATGAGTGCAAAACTGATATAAGATAAGAACTAATCCTTCTTACTATGAGGTATGCACATATATTCTCCCAATTTCCCTATGGTTCATTGGTAATATATGGTGAAGCTTTTAATTGCCAACCTTGATTTCTGTAACAGTTTACTACTGTAGGAACTGGACATTATGTTTATAAGGTTAATTTCTCTAAAATATAGTGAATAAATTTCGTGTGTTAGTGTTGTTTATTTTAAAGTTACATAAGATTAATTTTAAACTATAAAATATAACAAGGATGTATGTTCAAATTAATCTCAACTAAAGATTTTACTTTGACACGTGTGCATAGTATAAGGAATTGATTTCAGACGGAAAACAGATAAACAATTAGTCTAAATCGTATATATAGTAAAATTTATGACCAGTTCTCATCCTTCTTTCATAAATGTACTGTTCCTATGGTTTCAGCGATTTTCATGCTATGAGAAAATGCTCACATTGTTAACGCAAAGTGCAAGCTTTTTTCACTTTCTTAATTTTGTATTTTAAATATTGCTAGAATCTAACTCCTCTAACCTTGTAACTTTTCAGATTTTTTATTTTTCTCCAGTGAATTTAATTCATATATCCATTCACCTGTTAAGAATTGATGTGAATTATGAAATAGTGTGGAATTATTTGGCTTTAGTTGGTTCCAACCATTTATTGGTCATAGATATTTCTTTTTCTTTCCTCATGGGTAAATCATGCTCAATGAAGTTGGTGAGTTAAGTGAAAGAAAATGGATCAGAAAGGTCATTCACAATTTGGATCACATAGCTCTACCAAAAAATTCATGCTTCCTGACCAATAAATAAATATGCAAAAAGGCGTGGTTGTTAAGAAATATTTAATATCTTATGTAAAATGCTTTTAATTATTTTAAAATAGCTATTTTTATAATCTTGAAATAATAAATGTTTTAATTTTTATCTTATTTATCTGTATCATTAAGATGCTCAAAATAATAATAATAATAATAATAAAAAAATGCATGCTTTATATAGTAGGTATAGTCCAGCTAGTGGCTAAATGCCTGTGGTTTATTTTAGAAAATAATCATTTACTTTTTTAATTTTTTGCAAACAAATTAAAAAATAAACAATTGTTTCTGACACGCTCGTCGCAAACGCGCAAAAATAATTTCCAGATTTCCCCCAAACTATTGGTATAGTATAAGGTGCAACCTAGGTCATCTCCCAAAGACCATTTCAGATTCTTAAGCAAATAAGGAGAAAATTAGAACAAGGGGGTTTTTTGTAAAGATGTGATATCAAATGCTAAACACAAAATACAGACTGAAATTAATTTCACTTAACAATTATCAACTCAAGGAATTCAGAGGCTATTTTCATAACTAATCATTGATCACTAAAATCATGCATTGTGTTTATCAACCTAGGATCATCTGGAACCCCTACAATGATCCTTGAATTCTCTACTGAGAAACCTCTCAGAATTTAATTGATTATGATCAACAAGATTTAGTAACCACTTAATCTTTTATCTAAACCAATTTTACAATCAGAATTCAGTTGAAGTAAGTAATAAAATGAAAACCTTCAATTCAATTACTTAATTTCTACTCTTCAAACTTTTGGAAAATGATTTACCAATCAAAAACCAATTATAAATCAATTATACATTAACCAAAATACGTCAACCGATCAAACTTTGATTAAAGAATAAAATTGAAGAATATAGTGAAGCAGAGTAGAAACCACTTAATATGCACGTAAATAAAGATCAAGACCTCAAAGTTAAAATGAAAATAGCTTGAATCCTTGAATTGAAACTACAAACCTAGCCTTCCATGAAGGAGGCAAACTAACAACAAAGAAAGAGGCAAACTAACAACAAATAAATCTTAAGCCTTCCATGTAGGAGGCAACTAACAACAAATAAATCCTAAGCCTTCCATGTAGGAGGCAACTAACAATAAAGAAAACATAAGCCTTCCATGTAGGAGGCAAACTAACAACAAATAAAACATAAGCCTTCCATGAAGGAGGCAAAACAAACAAGAAAGAAAGAAAGAGAGAAAGAAAGAAAGAAAATGGTATTGGAGTTAATCTCCAAAATGATGTGTGTCTCCTCTTGCAAACCCTTCTATTTATAGAGGATTTTTGAGGCATCATCTTCAGAAAGTCACCAACTAGGATATTACTTTTCTACCCTTTTCTTGCTTTCACATGGGCTTTGTTGAAATTGCAAAACACTTTTGAATTTTTGCCACCAATGAGCACAACAATTTTGACTTTCTTGCACCGCAATTTCGGATGTTCACATGCCCGAATTAGAGCTTGACTTCTGAACAAAAGTTGTAGCCCTGGATCTTAGCTGTCCAAAAAAGTTGATTTCATCTCAATATGACTTCTATATCTCAAGATATGGCTGGATCTTTGCATACTGTTCAAATTCCACGTCAGCAACACTATCTCATCTTTTGAGATAATTTCGGAGTCCTAAACATCCCATTTAGAATCTGATCTTGCTTTGTAAATATGGACACTTCTTTAAGCTTTCATTCAAGATAGATTTCATGATTTTTGGATGTCTACAACTCCTATTATGCTCAAAATACTATAATAGTGTCATTTTAATCGGGTAAGCAAAGAAATTCAATTAAACTTCATATGAACCCAAACTCATAAAATATGACAAAGATCACTTAATTGAACATATAAGAAGTCTTAATGAGATAAAAGTGAGAGATAATTATTTATGAAATCTATGCTTATCAAATTCCCCCACACTTATCTTTTGCACGTCTCGGGCAAACTTAAGTTAAGGATTGGTGACTTTTTTTTTTTTTTTTTTTTTTTTTTTTTTGAAAGAACATCAAAGTTTTGAGTTGATTTCTCAAGAATTCACAAAATTTCATGAAGCATTCTTTCATCACATTTTTGAAATTATTTAGAAAGGCAACTTTAATTTGAAAAACATAGATTGAGAAAGATAAAACCTCACATGATATACTCTGAATCTCTCAAGTGTTTGATTTGGTAAGTGTTTCTCTCAAATTCAATCCATGAAAGATGAACTATCATAGGCTTGCATATCTTCTACTTCTCTACTACTATGTACACATGCAATGCACAAATCAAGAGGTCTTTATTTTGGTTCTAACGGGATTAGAAAGATGAAATGATATATTGAAGAGATACAATGTTAGACCAATGAAAATGGTGAGGATTGAGAATTGATTGTAAGTGCAAGTGTGAGAAACAGATATCACTTCGTCAATTTTTTTTTATTTTTTTTTTCAATATAATAGTTTATTTATTAATTTATTGCTTCAGTTTTTTTTTTTTTTTTTTTCAACCATGATATTGATGAACACAACAATAATCTCCCCCACACTTATTGAAACACTTATGGTATGATAAATCCAGTATTCCTCACCTTCTATGGTCAGACAAAGTTGTTTTTTTTTTTTTTTTTTTTTTTATTTGTGGTGAGCTAAAAAGAAGAAAAGGCTAATCGGCTCAAAGGGCTGATCAAAGGATAAAATTATATGGTTTAGTTATTTGGCCAAGTGGTTTGTTCAAGAAAAACAGTGCCTCAATCATTTTTGTACAAATCATGTGAAAATGTAGCTTCAAAAAGAATCAATGCAAGTTCTGAAGTAACATATTCCATGGATGAAAATCACACAAGAAAGAAAATAATAATAAGGCTCAAAATCTCACAGGTAATATATTTATCAAATCTAATCTATCCAGTTCAAATATGTGTTGCCAAACTAATTAATCTCGAAATGTAAATCATTTTGCTTCAATTATTTTATGAAATCTAAAGAAAAACATACTTCCACATTCAATTTTTTTTTTTTTTTAAATCATAAGATGCGTATCAAGAGTCAAGTGTAACTCCTTACTCAGCCATCTTACTCAAAGCAAGTTTATGAATCTAACCTAAATTTTTTTTTTTTTGTTTTTTTTTTGTTTTTTTTTTTTTGGGTTTTGTTTTGTTTTGTTTTTTTTTTTTTTTAATTTTAGATATCGGACCATCTTCCCCCCAACCTATCCAAGACATTGTCCCCAATGTCTTAGATGAAATTTCATATAACAGGAAAAGAAATGTAAGAAAACCATCAAAGTAAGGAAAAGTTATAACCGAAGAGTGGTATCTGGTTCTCTTTTATCTCTGCCATCCTGATTTGGTTGGTTCACCAGCTGCATTGCTTGACTGAGCTCAGATGTAGGATTTTGCAAAATCTCAAGTAGCTGTTCAACAGTTGAAGCAGATACTATGATGTTGCGCATGGATTGTGGCATGAACTCCTGCTCTACTGCATGATCTAAAAAGGATATTAAACCATTATAAAAGCCATTAATATTCAATAAGCCCAAAGGTTTTTTATGAAAATTCCGATAGGCCCAAAATATAATGGTAAAAATTTCTTCCATTGTTCCAAGACCACCAGGTAATGCAATAAATGCATTAGAATTAACCAACATGTGTCTCATACGGTCATGCATGGTTGCAACCTTCAATTCAGTACCCAGGGTGAAGTAGGAGGTGCTCCCATTTTTTAAGCCAACACCTAAGACGTTACACCCCTTTGTGAGTGCAGATCCTGCAACACATCCTTTTAAACCCTGAATCCCTCCCCCATAAACAAGATTGATTTTTCTTGCAGCTAATGCCTTACCAAGGGTAGAAGCTGCATGTTGAAATTCTCCATCCTTTCCAAGGTTAGACCCACCAAAAACACAGATAGTATTGATCTTATCCATATACGGTGTTTCTGTCTTTTTTTTTTTTTTTTTTTTGAAAAAATATGTCATAGAGGTGGATAATTTATAGGGACTCAATATCAGACAAGGAGATCGCTTGAATAGTGCGGGATCAGGATTTGGTAGCAAAAGTTTGAATTTTTGCTGCAAAAGTTTGAATTTTTGTTGCAAAAGTTTGAATTTTGGTTGCAAAAGTTTGAATTTTGGGTTCAAGGAAAAGGTGAATGTCAGAGGGGAAAGACTTTAAGCAGGGGTGAAAATTTCAAAAAAAAAAAAAAAAAACGGTGGCCCAATAAATTGAAAAGACAATGTAAATGACAAACATACACGCATGAGAATGAACAGTAGTTGTGATTGTGGCTCACATCTTCCTCTGGTTTTACGTCCAGTAACGGCTGAAACGCCTTCTAAGAGTCGAGGATGTGCTTCCCATTCAGTTTTCTTGTAAACTGACAACAGGGTCTTTTAAAGTCAGATTCCCAAGACTATAACGTGCTTTTTCCTTACGGAACAGTTCAAACAAATCAAGAAGGACTCCTTGTACATGCCCACTAGGATGCGTCTCAAGAGTCTGAATGATATCATCCAATGACTCCTTACTCAGTCCATCCTTTATGAATTGAATTTTGTCCTCTCGATTTCTTGAAACCATTCCAGGGTTCTTGCATCTTGTGTTACAGGTCCATCTTGCACACCTGTAGCAAACTCCAATTCTTTTTGCCCTTCTCTTCTTTGCATAGGAACTTCTTCCCATACCTGGCATATTTTTAACAAACGATTCTTGAAATTCACCTGCTAAACGTACCTTAGCTTCAATGATCCAACGGACATCTTCTGGAAGGCCTAAGAGTGTTAATGCTCTCAATCGTTCAAGTCTGCAATTGTAAATGTCTTTAAGAAAATTTCTGGGGAGAGTAGGGAACAAAATTTTGATCCTGGTGAGAGCTTTCTCCATTTTTTTCTTAAAACACTCAAGTTATTATTCCTGCAAGCTCAATGTGGTGTAATAGTTGGGATGATTTAAGAGGTGAAGAAGGAAGTTGAGAGATTAGTTGAAACTTATAAGCGAGGAATGTGAGAGAGGGAGAGGGAGAAAGAGAGAGAGAGAGAGAGAAAGAGAGAAAGAGAGAGAGAGAGAGACTTCTCTTGAATTTATTGCAGGTATGTGGCATTGTGCAAATGCACTTCTTCTACCGTGTGCTTTTGAAAACCTTCGAAAAATGGTTTAAGACGATGTCCATTCACCTTGAAGATTTTTTTAGTTACCTCATTTTTTATTTCAACTGCACCATAAGGAAAAACATTAGTAACTACAAATGGTCCTAACCATCTAGAGCGTAGCTTACCAGGCATAAGCTTTAGCCGAGAATTGAAAAGGAGAACTTTTTGTCCAACGGAAAACTCCTTTCTTGCCAACTTTTTGTCATGAAGAGCTTTGACCTTTTCTTTGTAAATTTTGGAGTTTTCGTATGCTTCTAATCGAATTTCTTCAAGTTCCTGCAATTGAAGCTTCCTATGGATTCCTGCTTGGTCTAGATCCATGTTGCATTTCTTTACTGCCCAAAATGCTCTATGCTCTAATTCAACTGGAAGATGACATGTTTTACCAAAGACAATCCTGTAGGGAGACATGCCAATGGGTGATTTGTAAGCTGTCCTATATGCCCATAATGCATCAACAAGGCGCAAGCTCCAATCCTTCCTGTTAGGCTGAACTGTTTTCTCTAAGATTTTCTTGATCTCTCGATTAGAAACTTCAGCTTGACCATTTGTTTGAGGATGATATGGGGTGGAGACTTTATGCATGACTCCATATTTGCGGAGTAGGGCTTCCATTGTGCGGTTGCAAAAATGAGTACCTTGGTCACTAATTAGAGCTCTAGGAATGCCAAACCTGCTAAAAATGTTAGACCTGATAAAATCTGCAACAACTCGAGCATCATCAGTACGGGTGGCTTTTGCCTCCACCCATTTTGAAACATAATCAACAGCTAGCAGAATGTAAACAAAGCCAAAAGAGACAGGGAATGGACCCATAAAGTCTATACCCCATACATCAAATACCTCACAAAAGAGAAGTGGTTGTTGGGGCATCTCATTTCTGCGCGAAATACTCCCTATTCTTTGGCACTGCTCACAAGTTATGCATAATCTGTGTGCATCACGAAATATTGTAGGCCAATAAAAGCCTGAGTCTAGTACTTTTCTAGCTGTCCGTTGTGGCCCAAAGTGTCCACCACAAGCTAAGGAATGGCAAAAGGTAAGTACAGACTGAACTTCATGATCTGGAACACATCTTCTAATGATTTGATCACTGCATGTCTTCCAAAGGTATGGTTCATCCCATATGTAGTGTTTGGCATCACTTTTCAACTTGGCAAGTTGCGATTTGGTGAAGTGTTTGGGTATTTCTTTAGCAACCAGATAGTTTACCAAATCTGCATACCAAGGATCTTTCCCGTGCAAATGATAGAGATGCTCTTCTGGGAATGAATCTGCAATTGAATTTTCTTCACAAGGTTGCTGGATCCGACTTAAATGATCTGCTACAAGGTTCTCTGCACCACTCTTATCTTTAATCTCTAAATCAAATTCTTGTAACAGAAGCATCCAACGAATCAGTCTTGGCTTAGCATCTGTCTTCTTCAGCAAGTATTTCAAAGCTGCATGGTCAGAGAAAACAATAACTTTAGATCCAAGCAAATAGGAGCGAAATTTATCTAATGCAAACACAATTGCCAAAAGCTCCTTCTCAGTAGTTGTGTAATTTGATTGGGTTGCATCAAGTGTGCGAGAGGCATATGCAATGACATGAGATCTCTTGCTAACTCTTTGAGACAGTACAGCACCAAGGGCATAATTAGATGCATCACACATTAATTCAAATGGAAGCGTCCAATTAGGTGGTTGAATGATGGGAGTGGTTGTCAACCGCTTCTTTAGTTCATCAAATGAATCCTTGCATGCTTGATCAAACACAAATTTGGTATCTTTTTGTAGTAGTTTAGAAAGAGGTTGTGCAATCTTGCTAAAATCCTTGATGAATCTTCTGTAAAAACCTGCATGACCAAGTAAAGAACGTACTTCTCGCACAGAAGTGGGGTAAGGTAGAGAAGTAATAATGTCTATCTTGGCCTTATCAACCTCTAAACCTTTGCTAGATACCAAGTGTCCTAAGACTATACCTTCTGTTACCATGAAATGACATTTTTCAAAATTCAAAACCAGGTTAGTCTCAATGCATCTGTCCAAAACTTTAGAAAGGCTTTCTAAGCATGCATCAAAAGAAGAACCATATACAGTGAAGTCATCCATAAACACTTCCATGCAACTTTCTAAGAGATCAGAGAAAATGCTTACCATGCATCTTTGAAAGGTTCCAGGGGCATTGCATAGACCAAAGGGCATCCTTCGATAGGCAAAAGTACCAAAAGGACAAGTGAAGGTGGTCTTATGCTGGTCTTCTGGGGCTATATGTATTTGAAAATAACCTGAAAAACCATCCAGAAAGCAATAGTGAGATTTTCCTGCTAATCTTTCCAAAATTTGGTCTATGAAGGGCAAAGGGAAGTGATCCTTGCGAGTAGCTTGGTTAAGCTTCCTATAATCTATGCACACTCTCCAACTGTTTTGTATTCTGGTAGGGATTAGTTCATCATTGTGATTTTTGACTACAGTCATGCCAGTCTTCTTAGGAACTACTTGCACCGGGCTTACCCAATCACTGTCTGAGATGGGATAGATGATACCAGCTGCCAAAAGCTTACCTACTTCCTTCTTTACCACATCTAGGATGGTTGGATTCAAACGCCTTTGTGGTTGTCTAACAGGTCTGGTGTTTTCCTCCAGCAGTATCCTATGCATACAAGTAGATGGGCTAATACCTGGAATATCAGCCAAAGTCCATCCAATTGCTTGTTTATGGCTTTTTAAGGTTTGCAGTAACCTTTCTTCCTGTTGTGGTAGAAGGTTCTTTGCTACAATGACAGGAAGCTTCTCATTTTCCCCCAAATAAGCATACTTTAGATGTTCAGGCAAAGACTTCAACTCTAAAGGAGGTGGTTGTATTATGGAAGGAAGAGATCTATCTGAGATTGAAATGTCTGCAACACTTGCATCTAACATGTCATCTTTCAACGAAGGTTGGTCTGCAGCATTAATCCTGGAACACACAATACATGAATCAAATTCATCACATGTGCAAGTAAAATTATCTAAGTAATCTAAATCAAAATCAAAAAATTTAAAAAGTAGATTGTCAATAGAATAATCATCCGCAAGAAGGTCTATGGCATCAAGTTGAAAGAGTGAATGATTCTCTATGGGATGCTTCATGGCTTCAAATATGTTGAATTGGATGATATCATCTCCAAATTCCATAGAGAGAGTCCCCGTATGCACATCTATCTTTGTTTTTGCAGTTTTGAGGAAAGGTCTCCCTAGGATCAAGGTTGCTCTATTGATGGATGACTCATCTTCCATATCCAAAATGTAGAAGTCAGCTGGAAAGATCAGCTTATTCACTTGAACTAGCACATCTTCAAGTACTCCGGCTGGATGTGCTGTACTTCTGTTGGCTAATTGAATCACCACACCAGTTGGCTTCAGTTCTCCCAGATTCAAAGATTTATAAACTGATGAGGGCATAACATTAATGGAAGCACCTAGATCCAGCAATGCATCACCAAATGTAGAGTTTCCTATTGTGCAAGGAATGGTGAAAGTTCCTGGATCTTTACATTTCTGAGGGAGGCTGGGTTGAATTAAGGCAGAAACATTGCGTCCCACACTGATCTTCTCATCCCCTTTGAGTCTTCTCTTATGCGTACACAGGTCCTTTAGAAATTTGGCATATTTGGGAATTTGCTTGATAGCATCTAGAAGTGGTATGTTGATTTCCACTTTCCTGAAAGTATCTAGAAGCTCCTTATCCAATTCTGCATGAACATTGGGCTTGGATTGAACCATTCTATTTGGAAAAGGTAAAGATACCTTCTGATCAGCACAATTTGGGGTTTTCTTCTCATCAGATGCTTCAAGTGCAGATCGTTTATGGAAAGCTTCTTTTTGTTGATCATTCGATGTCTTATCGAAGGCTGGTGTATTTTTTTCATCAGACTTTCCCTCTGATTCAGATGGCTTATCAGAGATGTCTCCAGATGTGGAGATAAATGCTTCTTTTTGGTGTGGATTAGTCTGATTGAGGCTTTGTTGCTTTAAAATTGTAGGGTCTGTCTGCACTTTCTTCCCACTTCTCAAGGTCATGGCATTCACACTTTTGGGATTTATGACAGGTTGAGAAGGTAGTTGACCAGAACCTTGAGATTTCAATTGGTTGACAGTGGTAGCCAACTGCCCAATTTGAGTTTGTAAATCCTGAATGGTAGAACTTACATTTTGTTGAAACTGAAGATTGTTGGTTGCTAATTGCTTCATCAAATCATCAAGAGAGGGTTCAGAAGCATTAGAGGGTACAGATTGCTGCATATGCTGTTGTTGTTGTCTGAAAGGCGGTGGTTGGTATTTATTTTGGGAGTCAGATGTTTGAATCCTTTGTTGTTGTGGAGGACCATATCTCAAGTTAGGATGGTTTCTCCAACTAGGATTGTATGTTCCAGAAGGTGGTTCAAACTTCTGTTGCTGATAATGTTGAGGAGGCCTATATTGTTGTCCTGTGCCAAAAATACCATTTACTGTAGCCTCAGGTGTCTCACTTTCTTGCAATGTTGGGCATGCATCAGTAGGATGATCTGCAGAAGTGCAGATGCCACATGTTTTGGTTTTGTCAACAACATTAAGTTGCTGTTGTTGTCCGATGGCCAACTGTCTTACGATGGAGGTTAGTTCTTCAATTCTGTTCTCCAATCGTGTATGGTCTGTCTTGGTGGTCATTTCATGGACTCCTTTAGACAAGGAATTAGTTCGAGAATTGAATTGCTGAGAATTTTCTGCCATGTTGGCAATCAAATCTCGAGCTGCTGTAGGAGTTTTGTCCATAAGTGCTCCACCACTAGCTGCATCAACCATGCTTCTGTCCATTGGCATGAGTCCTTCATAGAAATACTGAATCAGTAATTGATCACTGATTTGATGGTGTGGACAAGTGGCGCATAGTTTCTTGAATCTCTCCCAATACTCATAGAGAGTTTCTTGGGAGTTCTGTCTGATGCCGCAAATCTCTTTTCTGATAGCTGCTGTTCTGGATGCAGGGAAGAATTTCTCCAAGAATAATCTTTTCATATCATTCCAGCTTGTAACAGATGTTGGATGTAGATAGTACAACCAGTCCTTAGCTCCATCATTTAAGGAGAAAGGAAATGCCTTCAACTTGATATGATCTTCTGGAATTCCTTGTGGCCGCATTGTGGAACACACAATGTGAAATTCCTTCAAATGTTTATGAGGGTCCTCACCTGCAAGGCCATGAAACTTAGGTAGCAAATGTATTAGTCCAGACTTCAGTTCAAATGGTGCATCAACATCAGGGTATTGAATGCACAATGGTTGATAAGCAACATCAGGTGCAGCTAATTCTTTTAAGGTTCTATCAGCCATGTTCTTAGCAAAATATTTAAAACTATCAAAATTTAAAGATGAAAAATCACTACTGTTACTTTCTTGGTTATTACTGGATGAATGCCTTCTATGTGCTCTTTTCAAATGGTGGAATGTTCTATCAATCTCAGGATCATATGCATATAAATTTTCAGGATTGGATCGGGTCATACACAAAAAGGTGAATTCATACAGAAAATCCAAGAATGATATATCTAAAGTAAAAACAATTGTTAGAAAGATTAAAATTTTTATACAAACTCCTAAATGAGCCTAGGAAATTAAAATGGTCCCCGGCAACGGCGCCAAATTTTGACACGCTCGTCGCAAACGCGCAAAAATAATTTCCAGATTTCCCCCAAACTATTGGTATAGTATAAGGTGCAACCTAGGTCATCTCCCAAAGACCATTTCAGATTCTTAAGCAAATAAGGAGAAAATTAGAACAAGGGGGTTTTTTGTAAAGATGTGATATCAAATGCTAAACACAAAATACAGACTGAAATTAATTTCACTTAACAATTATCAACTCAAGGAATTCAGAGGCTATTTTCATAACTAATCATTGATCACTAAAATCATGCATTGTGTTTATCAACCTAGGATCATCTGGAACCCCTACAATGATCCTTGAATTCTCTACTGAGAAACCTCTCAGAATTTAATTGATTATGATCAACAAGATTTAGTAACCACTTAATCTTTTATCTAAACCAATTTTACAATCAGAATTCAGTTGAAGTAAGTAATAAAATGAAAACCTTCAATTCAATTACTTAATTTCTACTCTTCAAACTTTTGGAAAATGATTTACCAATCAAAAACCAATTATAAATCAATTATACATTAACCAAAATACGTCAACCGATCAAACTTTGATTAAAGAATAAAATTGAAGAATATAGTGAAGCAGAGTAGAAACCACTTAATATGCACGTAAATAAAGATCAAGACCTCAAAGTTAAAATGAAAATAGCTTGAATCCTTGAATTGAAACTACAAACCTAGCCTTCCATGAAGGAGGCAAACTAACAACAAAGAAAGAGGCAAACTAACAACAAATAAATCTTAAGCCTTCCATGTAGGAGGCAACTAACAACAAATAAATCCTAAGCCTTCCATGTAGGAGGCAACTAACAATAAAGAAAACATAAGCCTTCCATGTAGGAGGCAAACTAACAACAAATAAAACATAAGCCTTCCATGAAGGAGGCAAAACAAACAAGAAAGAAAGAAAGAGAGAAAGAAAGAAAGAAAATGGTATTGGAGTTAATCTCCAAAATGATGTGTGTCTCCTCTTGCAAACCCTTCTATTTATAGAGGATTTTTGAGGCATCATCTTCAGAAAGTCACCAACTAGGATATTACTTTTCTACCCTTTTCTTGCTTTCACATGGGCTTTGTTGAAATTGCAAAACACTTTTGAATTTTTGCCACCAATGAGCACAACAATTTTGACTTTCTTGCACCGCAATTTCGGATGTTCACATGCCCGAATTAGAGCTTGACTTCTGAACAAAAGTTGTAGCCCTGGATCTTAGCTGTCCAAAAAAGTTGATTTCATCTCAATATGACTTCTATATCTCAAGATATGGCTGGATCTTTGCATACTGTTCAAATTCCACGTCAGCAACACTATCTCATCTTTTGAGATAATTTCGGAGTCCTAAACATCCCATTTAGAATCTGATCTTGCTTTGTAAATATGGACACTTCTTTAAGCTTTCATTCAAGATAGATTTCATGATTTTTGGATGTCTACAACTCCTATTATGCTCAAAATACTATAATAGTGTCATTTTAATCGGGTAAGCAAAGAAATTCAATTAAACTTCATATGAACCCAAACTCATAAAATATGACAAAGATCACTTAATTGAACATATAAGAAGTCTTAATGAGATAAAAGTGAGAGATAATTATTTATGAAATCTATGCTTATCAGTTTCTCCGAAATTAAATTATTCTAAACATGTTCTAAATGTTGTGTTATGCAAAAGGAATATATATATATAGAATAAACAATGATACTCGTATATATACAAAACAATTTACATTTTCTTCATTCTTAATTTAACGATTAAATATTTAAAAAAATTCAAGGACTTGCCTTCTATGTTACTTTTACTTTTAGTAAGTAGAAGAAAAAAAAACTTTCTTCTATAAATAATCATGCGATCCCTTTTTTTAAAATATATTTTTTTAACTATATAGGTATAAATTACTTTGCGGATTCAAATATTTTCATTCAACAAATAATAGATTTTGCTGCTGCATGTGCTAACTTGATCTGAGTGATCCCCTCAGATTGGTAGAAGGCTCTCCCACCCAAAAATAAAATAAAATAACTTTTAATCTGCATAACAGCACAGCCAAACAGGCACATTTGTTTTACAAAGGAAATACAGAAACCAGAAACATCACATGTATTTTTCCAATTTTTTCCGCTGGACCAAACTTATCATACAATGATATTATTATTTCTTCAAATCTTGGTATCATATTGATTCATTCAAGAAATATTGCTGCACCAAATAGTAACTTACTTTTTTAAAATACACTCTTTAATTAACTCATTCTATGTGATTGATCTTTTTTTTTTTTCAAAAAGTCAATTTTTTTTTTAAAATAATCAATTTATGAGATAGATATTTTAACTTTTTCAAAAAATAAATCATTCATAAAAATTATTTTAAAGAATGTATTAAAAAAATTATGTTGCTAAACATTTATTGGATGAAAGGATATATATCATTCACTTAAAAAACTTTATTGCAATTATTTGGAGAGAGGACATTGTTTGGAAGTTGCTGAAGTTTTGGTTGCATCCCCTATGGGGCAATTTGTGTGCTTCCCTGAAAGAAGGCCTCCAAGCATCTCTGCTGGGTCATAGTAAATTTCCACCTCTTCAGCTTTCAAAGAGTCGTCCACCTGTATAAGAAATTAAAACTCATGAGTCATGATTGTGATGAAGCCCAAAATAAAATGCATTTTTGATCAGTAGCAGTAAAATCACATCACTAATTGTCAATACAAGGTGGAAAATTTTGTTTTTATTATTTTCTTTCTAATATTTGATTTCACATCATACAAAGTAGAAATATAGTAAATTAAAAGTACTACTAATACATTACCTTGAGAATTCCAAAGCCATAGAATTGGACCATCTTCCCAGTAGGGGCATGTCCCTTGAAAGGGCCTTCAAAGAAACCCCAGTGCCTGAATTTATAAGCAATTTCAGGTGGTCCACTATAAACTTTGATCACTTCCCAAGCAAATCCTCGGGGAAAAGCTGATCTAAACTCTTCATGAGATGATTCAAATGTCTCTTCATCTGCTTTGTAAGGTTTCAACTCTTCTGGCAGAGAACTTTTCAACAAAGCATTATAACTTCCCAAACTTAGAGTTTCTTCTCCAGATAACCCCTCCCTTCCTGCAAATGGAAGATGATAATAATTTTGACAACTTACAATCAATATACTATAGGAAAATAAAAAGAAGATTGATATGATTATGTAATATTGCCACTACTATTTGTTTATATTGTTCTCTTGAAAAACATGTCTCATAATAACAAATGTTGTCTTACATACACGGATCACTTTTGCTTCAAAACTAACAAATTCCTCCATCCAAACTTGAAACAATTTTGGTCCATGTAGGTGGATAGGACCAAATTTGATCTTTACTATGGTGAGAAATACAAGGTACAATAGACAATACATGGCAAATTTTGATTCATTCACATGGTCCATCAAATTATAGAATAAAAGAATAAATAAAAAAAATAGCATGAATCATTGGAACAAGATGTGGAGGAAACAAATTTGGCACACATGTAATGCATACCATTCACAAAGAGCTTGAACTTTTCAGGGTTTATTGTCTTGAAGTCCTGCAAGCGGGTCTTGTGTGAGAGCTCCATCTCCCATGACTTAATAGCATTTTGCACTGTTTCCTCCAATGACCCTTCTGGCCATTCCTGCAAATATGCAATTAAGATAAAGTGACCACACAAAATAGAGAGGGAGAAAAAGGATAAGAGGGTGTGGTGGTTGCACCTTGGTTCTTCCTTCTTCAAAAAGTTTGTTGACAGCATCAAAGGAGGGAGGGCCACCATGTCTCCACTGAGTATTCTCATCTGCATCATACAAGAAGGACCTGTACTTGTCTTTGCCAATTTTGTTGGCCATGATAGACTATGCTAAACCTTACACCTAGAAAAAAATAAAAGCTATGGTAATAGCATAGGAAGATGGTCATCATGGTGTGCAACATGAGTAGTTATATAGACCTTTTCATGTCCTCATCTTGAATCATCTTGAATCATTAAGATAAGGTTTTCTTTCCTTGTATTTCAGTTTTTTTTCAAGATGATTAAATAGTAATTTACATGGATCTAAACAATAAAAAAATTAGAAAATATGAAGACCTAATTTTAGAATTTAATTAAAATATAGTGACAATGTAAAGAATTTTTACATTGTCATTCAATTATTACTACTCGTGTGGTTAAAAAATTTTATTTTTATAATAATAATTATTATTACTACAAAATTTATATGAAACACGTTAAATTTCAATTTTTAAGATTAATTTTAAATACAAAAATGATGCTTTTATTAAAAAGGTAATTATTTATTATATTTAAAATAAAAAATTATAATAAATATTTTTTCAATATAAATTTATAACTTTTGGATGCTCAAGATCAATCTAAACACTAGATTAGTTAAATTAAAACCATATTTATAATGTTTTTTTTATTTGATAGATAATATAAAAAAATTTACACTAACAGTATATAAATATTAAACTTCTAACCTTAAAAAAGAAAATTCAATAATTAATTATTTTCACTCCACAACATGCTACCTTCATTTTATATTTATTTTGAATATTTTTTATAAGTACCAATTAATAAATTACACAAATTAAAAATAAGTATTTTATAAGTACCAATTAAATTTATAAGTACCTTCGTTTTATAATTAATAAGTAGCAATTAAAAATATTTTTTAAAAATAATTAATGCTGCAAGCAATGTGAATTGGATCTTATAAAAATGATCAAGACAAATCTTATTTTTGGTTCCTAAGAAAAGGACCAAAGAGAGAATAAGATATTTGATTTAATGGTTTTTATTGATGATATTCTTAAGTTCCATTGTACTTTTATTCGTCTAGTTTGATCTATATAATTTTGTTTCTTTAAATATTTTAACAATTTTAATTTTTTTCTTTTAAAATTTAATAAATTTAATTTTATGATTAAATAAATTTAAATTAACAGGTATTATAAGAGGTATATTATCTGTTAATTTAAATTTATTTTTTAAAATATCAGATATTTTTTAAAATTTATAAAATTTTGTAAAAATGATTTATATAATATAATTATTAATTTAATGGTTAGATTAATAAAATTTAATTATTTATAAAAATTATTAAATAGAGTATTTCTAAATAAAGTTACTTCTAAAATAATTTAATTTCTTTATATATATATATATATAAATAAGTAGTTCATAATTAAATTTTAATTAAAAAATATCTTATGCATTATATATTTTAAAATTAAAATAAGTATAAAAATATAAATTAAATAAGATAAATATTTAAAAATATGTATAACTAATTCAAGTAAAATTTAAAAATAATTTGATTAAAAACTATTTTAAAATATAAAAAATGCATAGCTAATTTCCAAAAAAAAAAACCAAAGTATTATTCTTTTGAGAAAGACTATTATATTTAACAATTCAGACTCTAATTTAACACAGGGATGGATAGGATAGCTAATAGGAAATCATTAAAAAGATATTACAATATGAAAAAAAATAAAAATTTTTAATTTATAAATAAATCTGTTTAATATAAATATTAATTATAAACAATATTTAATAAGACCATAATAAATATAAATATTTTAATATTTTCTTTCCTCATAATAATTTTTTAAAATTTTTTTAGCCTTTGTATTATTATATGTAGAGGATATTCCTGCATTTGAAGATGAAAAAGTCACTGAATTCCTACAGAAGCCAAAGATACATAGACCTTTCCATGTCCTCATCTTGACTTGTTAAAGATAAGGTTTTCTTTCCTTGTATTTCCGTTTTTTTTTTTAAGATAATTAAAATAGTAATTTACATGGATCTAAACAATAAAAAAATTTAAAAATGATGAAGATGTAAATTTAAAATTTAATTAAACATAGTGATAGTGAAAAAAATATTATCATCCAATTATTGACATTCATATAATTAAAAAAGTTTATTTCGTAATGATTAATAATATAACTACAAAATTTATATAAAATTGTTAATTTAAAATTTTAAGATTAATTTTAAACATAAAACTGATAAAGTTTATATTTAAAAAGTAATTATTTATTATATTTAAAATAAAAAAATCAATAAAAATTTATCATTTTTAAATGCTTAAAATCAATCTAAAAATCAAGATTAACAAAATCAAAATCATATCTATAATAATTTTTAATTGATTAATGATATAAAAATTTCTACAAAATGCTAGCTTCATTTTATACTTCTTTCAATTTTTTTTATAAGTAACAATTAATAAATTCAAAAAAATTTAAAAATATTTAATTTAGTTATTGGTTGTAAATTTATCATTAATTTATATGATTTTTTCAAAATATTCTTAACATTAATGACACATAATTTTATTCTCTATTCACCTAATTAAGTATTATATCTCCACTTCATAATTTCTTTTAACTTAATTAAAAATATTTTTAAAAAATAATTAATACAATGAACAATGTGAATTGGATCTTATAAGAATGGTTAACACAAATCTTATTTTTAGTTCCTATAAAAGGACCAAAGAAAGAATTAGATATTTTGATTATGATATTCTTTAGAAGTATCAATTAATAAATTGATAAAAAAAATTTTAAAATTATTTATTGGTTTTAAATTTATTATTAATTTATATAATTTATTTAAAAAATATTCTTTACAATCTCTCCTTACCTAATTAATTATTATATCCCCACTTCATAATCTCTTTTCACTTAATGAAAAATATTTTTTCAAAAATAATTAATGCAGTAAGCAATGTGAATTGCAACTTACAGAAATGATTAAGACAAACCTAATTTTTGGTTTCTATAAAAAGTACCGTACCGAAGAGAGGATAAGATATTTTAATGTCATTGCTTTTATTGATGATATTCTTAAGTTCAGTTGAACTTTTGATCCGTTTAGTTTAGTCTGTGAATAATTTTAGTTCTTCACATTTTTTTATTTGAGCAATTTTGATTTTTTTATTTTCAAAAATTAGTAAAATTATTTTTTTTGATAATTTTTAAAATAAATACTTTTATAATAAACTATAATAATATTGAATGTGAAATAACTTTAAATGTTTAAAAATAAATAGTTTTGTAAAAATTTGATAAAATTACAACGTGTTCATAAGCTGTGAGATTAAGGTTTCAAAAGGTGAAATTTTGATATTTTTATTTTATTTTGGATTTAATATTTAAATTTCTAAATTTTGGAAATAAGAAAATTTTACCAATTCAATTTGTAGATATTTTAATTAGAAAATAATAATTATACTATATTAAGTGAAAAATTGATATGGGACTAAATTTACTAAATTTTTTAAAAATAAAAATTAAGTTGACTTGAAAAAAATATAAAAGTTAGACGTAACAAACCAAAGATACAATCAGGTTATATTCCTATATTTTTGACAGAGGGAAAAGTCTAAAATTAAAACCCTAAATTTTGTGGATATCATCTTTATTGTTACTCTTTTAATAACAAAAGTCAGCCAAATATATATATATATATATATATATATATATATATATATATATATATATAAAAGAGTAAAATTTGATGTATTGTTTGTTTCACACTATTATTCAATACTATATTTTTACATCTCTATAAAAAATAAATTTCAAACAATAATTATGATTATTAAAAACTTTTATTAATTAATGACTAAAGAAGTTAAAGAGAATGATTTATATAAAAATTTATATTTAAAATTTAATTATATATAAGAATAACTAAGTAATTTTCAATCAAATTATTGTAAAAAAAAATTATTTTCTTAATATATCAAAATTAAATTCATAAAATAATATAATAATGTAATAATAATCAAATATAATAAGAAACTAAGAATTATAGTTTGTTTCCCCAAGAGTGACTTAATTTTACTACTTCATTTTGCGTGATGTCTATATACCGTGCAAGTTACGCATATATTAAATGATACTAAAGAGGTGAGAATCACATATTAAAGAAGCACATATATGGTTTGACATATAATTATAATTTTTCTTAATGACTAAAGTTGTTTTCTTCAAACTTCTTCATCGTTTAATTTGTATAATTGTAATATTCTTTTAATAAAAATAAAAAAACTGAACAAATACAATCAATGTTTATCTCTTGGATATATATATATATATATATATATATATATATATATATATATATATATATATATATATATATATATATATATATATATATATATATTAGTTGATTTGATATGTTAAATTTTAATATTTATACTAATTTAATAATTTTATATAAAATAAAAATTTATAAATATTTTATCTCATAATTTTATTTTAACCATTTATATATTATTTAAATATATATATATATATATTTTTTAAATTTAATATATAACATTGTAAAGATATTATAACACAATTCAATGATTGAATTAATAAATTTTTTATTTTATATAAAATTATTAAATTAGTGTAAGTGTTAAATTTTAATATCCAATATTAATGAATTGTTATTATTTATATATATATATATATATATATATTTCATTCCTATATATTTTAAAATAATAAAATGGTAAATTTATTATTGATAATAAATATTAAATAAAAATAAAAAAATAAGGTGAACTTAATTTTAAAATAGTTATATTAAAATTATTTTATTTAATATTTTTTTATAAAAAACTAAATTTATTAATTTAACATTAAATTAAAAATTTATATTATATAGATTAAATTTAAAAAATTATATAAAAATTATGATATATTATTAAATAAATTTAATTTAACAAGTATTAGAAAAAATATATTATTTTTCAAATAAAATTTATTTAATAAATCATTAAATACTTTAAATTTTACATACTTAAATTATATAATAATTTTTTTAAAATTTAATTTAAGTAATAAAATTTAATATTTTTACAAATTTATTAAATGAATAACTTTAGTAAACATTACTCATGATTCCTGTTAAAAAAAATATATTTAACATTTTAAAATATAAAATAATATATAATATTTTGTTGAATTAAAAAATAGAAATATTAGCATAAAACTCTTGTGGGAAGATTTAAAATTATTTTAGGCAAAAAAAAAAGGCTGAATTTTTTTATTTACCAACATTGATGCTGAATGACGACAAAGCATGAGTTGATGATAATAATGATACGAATAAGACCATTTACATAATTACCTAATTTCTTAGGTAACAATGATGCAATAATAACAAGGAAAACTTATTTCCTGAAAAGAAAAATTAAAACAACTATGAGAAATTCACATCAATGGAGATGGGTCCATGAATTAATGCTTACCACACACTTCCCACGCAAATTCACGAGGGAGAGCTCGAGGAAATATCGTGTAATACTGAACTTCCTCTGCCATACTTTTCTTTCTTTTTTTTTTAGGAGCTTTGTAAACTATAGGTAAAGATTAGAAAATTTTAAAAACTATTAACTATCAAATTACATATTCTTTATTTCTTTTGTTTTGTTGTTTTAGATTTTGTTTATCTTAAAAGTTTTATTATTTAAAAAAATTCAAGATGAATAAGGATGATTATATTTCTTATTAACCATCTTATATTTTTATTTATAACCTATTATTATTATGAAAAATTGAAAAAGAATAAATAAAATTACTAAAATATAAACAGCAATATTTTAATTAAAATATAATAATATGATATATTAATTAAAAAATTTATTTTATATGCATAATCATATATAGTGATGAAAACAAATTAGACTGTTCAACTAGATAAATAGATATGTTCAGATTTTTTTAAAAGAAAATTAGATAAATAAATCAAATTTAAATTTATAAAAAATTATTTATTTTATTAAAGGTATATTTATTTTTATATATTATATATTTATATAATTGTAAAATATTTACATAATTTGTTAAAAAAATTAATTTTAAATAAAAGATTACACAACTTTTTTCTTATTAATCTTCATGTTCCAAAGCTCTCCATCTCATGTATTTTTAAGTTTAAATAAGATATACATCACAATTTACTTTTACTCAACTTTTAGTCTTTGAAATAATTTTGTACAGGAAAGGTATATCGTGACATATCATATATGACATATCATATGTATGTAATGTAAATTATAATTTTATCTGAATTTTAAATGATATATTGGATCTATTATTTGTTAGATAATTTTGATTGATTTTTTAGTAAAAATGGTACTAGTAAAGGTTGGATTAATAGATTCTGTAACTTAAAAAAATATTAAAATATATTTTCATAAAAAAAATTTAACCTTTCAAATCTTATATATATATATATATATATATATAGGCTTTGAATATGTCTAATGATATTTTTATTTTGTAAACATTAAGTTTACATGTTTTTTTAATCGATCATTTATATAAAATTTAAGTTTATTTAATAATTTTTTTATATTACAAGCTTTTAGTCAAACTTGTAGCTTTATTTTAAATCCTACCAAACCTTGATAACAAAAAAATAATCTATGATAATTGATAGAATCCAAATTTTAAAATTTTTAAACAGACTTAAACATTTGAAGTTAATTCGGTTTAACCTATTTTCATTCCTAATATTAGACAATAAAATAAAATATAAATTTCCCTACTTTTTACATTTTTCGGTTTAACCTATTTTCATTCCTAATATTAGACAATAAAATAAAATATAAATTTCTCTACTTTTTACATTTTTATGTAATCTCTTAGCCGTCTATTTTAGAATAGATTAACTCTAAAAAAAATTTAAAATTAAAATAATAATTACATTATATTACCTTAAAAAGTGAGAGCATAATTAGCAACCTATTATTTGTATGTTCTTTATCACTTAATGTTTTTTTATTTTTCATTAGCAATGAAAAATATTTTAAAATCTTTCTTGGGCAATTTTCAACAAATCTTGTGGTTTATGAAATACCAATATTCACATGTGTCTTCCAATCTTGACAAAGTAGAAGTTGGGTGATTCATAGGTACAGAAATGCTAATAACACACTTTTGAATTAGCACACTCTTTAAAATAGCTTACATAGTCATGGTTATGAGTAGCATGATCATAGTTTGACGAATTTAATTGGAAGGCCATGAAAGATGTTAAGCCTAGCATATGACCACACATAGTTCATATGCCATTGTTGAATTTATGAAAAATTAAAGAAAAGGTTGAGATTGCTTTATGAGGGAAATGGTAGTTTTGATAAGTAACACAAAAGAACATACAAATAATAACCAACTAGATGCTATGGCAAGGCTTGCTTCAATTGTGAAGGACTGTAGCCTATTTATAGGAGTTTTCCCCGCTAGTTTCCACCATATGTGCTTTTCTATGAAGTTTTATATTTGCAAACTTTTGGTGACTTCTTTTTGCTTGTTTATTCTACGTCATTCTAGCCAATGCTAAAATAGTCCAGATGCTTGCATCAATTTAACATTCTGCTATTCACATAAAGCTCAGGACTCTTTTGTTATGAAGTTAGAATTAATTATGATAAAATTGATTTTAAAATATTATATATAACTGAAATGTATGTTTAAATTAATCTTAGTTGTAAACAAAGAAGAAAACAAAGAATTCTAGTTTTTTTTTTCAAATATATGGTATTTAAGAGCATGTTTGGTTCTTCCTTGAGAACGGAGTTACAGGACAGTAACTTTTATTTGTACTTCTGAAAAATTAGGTTATAGCGGTTTTGTCTTTCAAAGTGTGAGATCTTCATTGGAATTTATAACCAAACATGTTATTGACATGTTTGTTTTAATGTTAAAAATTTGTTTTTTGTACTTTTAATATGAAATATACATTTCAAGAAAAATAATAGTTTAGATTAATTTATGTATATATTTAAAAAATATTCAAAATGGGAGAACCTTCATGGCTCCAATGGTGTTTCTCGGTATCTTGTGGCAAAATTCAACGGTACTTGTTCCAGCAAACCTTCACATGCCCCACCACCGACCACCTTGGCTAAAGATTCCATTTTTAGTTGCTCAGCCTCAATGATATTCAATGACAAGTACAGATAATGCAACTGCCACTTTTGTAGAAATGAAGGTAGTGACTAGTTACTTACCCTTCTCCTTTTAGTTTTGAAGTATCTATTTCTTCCATCTTATTTTGAAAATGTTATTTTAAAATTTTTATTACTTTAAAAATATCAAATTACTGCAATATTTTTAGTATATTTTAAAAGTAAAAAATATAAATAATTGATTAATATAATGTAACACTTTTATAATAGAGATACTTTGATCAACTTAAATTTATTTTATTATAATTAATAAAATTAATTATTTTTCTTAAAATGTGTATTAGGAAAAAGTTTATAGAGAAATCAGAATTGAATCAGCACCCTCTGGAATGTATTCACAACAGTGCCTAATTCAATTAAGAAAAACAAACTACATAAAGGGGGAGAGAGAAAGGTGGCGATATGTTTTTGGTACTGTCAACTGATATTCTTTGGCACAAGATTTTAAACTTCTAATTATACATCACAACTGCACAAGAAATTTCTTTTTAACTATGAAATACCGTTGTATTGTCAGACAATATCCAAAAGAGGAAGCCTCAGAAACATTGAACATGTCATCATCTCTGTAATACAGATTTACATGGTATAAAATAAATATTATCTTGAAAATATAACTAGTAGCAAATAGTTAACTATGTCAACTAAAATCCGAACAGCAAGTGAAAGGTCAACAGATGCAATTAACAATTTCAGGGCAAAATCATGCTATCCAATGTTAAACTCAATCCTCCTTTCCTCGATGAATGTCAATTAGATAACTATTCAGACGTTGGCCAAAAGTCTTTGTTGAGAATGACTCAACATGTCTCCTAGCTTCTCTGCCCATTCTTTCAGCTTCCTGGGCATCTACGAGCTTAGCCATTGCTAAACAAAACTCTTCTGGTGTTGGATCGCATAGGAATCCTGTTACACCATTTTTTATTGACTCCACAGGGCCACCACTGTTGCATGCAATGACAGGTTTATAAGCTGCCATTGCCTCCAATGGAACAATGCCAAAGTGCTCATCCTGCATCAAGGATCTTTTACGTAAAACTCTCTTTTCTTCATTCAGTTTCTACACATTGTCAGGAATCATAATTTGTAGGCTTCACATACCTTCGGTGTGTAAAGGACACATAGGCATTCTGAAAGAAGAGCATTCCTTTCAGCCGTAGAGCAAGACGTGATGAATCTTATTTTATTAGAGACCCCTTCCTTTTCAGCTAAAGCTTTAAGCTCTTCTATGTACTCCACATTCTCCTTCAACCGTTTATCAAAGCCACCTGGAACAATTTATGACAATAGCTTTTTTACTCAAACTGCACGTACATCAATGCTTTAAAATAAAATGAAAGAGCTATGCATGGGTGGTCCAAACTCGAAACCTATCTGTTCTGCCAAAAAATATGCATTAATAAATTGAAGCAGAATGCCAACAAAAGACCTTCAAATATAACAAACCTAACATACCAAGCAGGTGGAAATCAATAAATTTCTTAGTCTCAATTCTTTCCTAGTCCAATCAAATCCTACCCTATTTTAATTTTTAGACTAATGAAGGCACAGGCACCAAAAACTTAAACCCACGTTGATAAATTCTGACAACCACCAAATATACTTAATAAAAAAGTTATTAGTATAAAACATAAGGAAGAAGTTCCTAGTTATTGATAATTTTTTTTCTATAATATTGATCCTTCTTTGAACCAGCTCAAATTTGCACAATGCAGTTCCTTGCACTTAATGGCCAATTTCTATCAGAAAATAATAGTGGATCACATCCACACAGTTTAGTAAAAAGTGTTTTAATCCCATTATTAATTATTAACAAGTATTAAATGGCATTCAACAAGATTTTCTCATTGTTTTCCACTCAAACTTTAATGAACCCTTGGTATCCACTTCATTGTCAGATAAATAAATTTGTGCCATTCAACAAGTATTAAATGCCATTCAACAAGATTTTCTCATTGTTTTCCACTCAAACTTCAATGAATCCTTGGTATCCACTTCATTGTCAGATAAATAAATTTGTGCTATCTATGTTAAAGACTGGCTCATATATCAATTCAAATTTCTCTGTAACATTAAATGTTGTTCACTATCCTAGAGAAGTGCTAAAGGCTTGTGAGAACCAAACCAAATGATGCATTGTTGCATGACCTAAATTGCCTATCATTGCATGACTTAAATTGCCTTGTTTAAAACAATATGGAAGTCAATTCTTAAACAGATATCTTAATGTGCTTCATGCCTTCATCATGATAAGGTTTGTAACCTTATCATAACTGTGCATTCCATATTTCATTAGATAGCATTGAATTTACAAGTTTAATAAATGAACTTTCTGTCACCACATAATGGTTTTTAAGCTTTTTAAGTTTATTAATTGTAACAGAAAATAAACTTAATGCACTTTAAATGTCAATTATGAACAAGTTCAACAGGAAGCACTGTGAAAAAAACCCCAGATAATTATCTATAATGAGCATTGCAAGAAGGAGCAGATTCTGCAGAACAACAAAGTCTCTTGAAATGTAGAAAGTGAATACAAGAGTTTGGAAACTTAACTACAAATCAAACATGACTTTCATTTAACATAATGTTATATATCTTTAAGAATGAAGACACCACTATTCCAAACTCTGGTATGAAACACATACATCAGCTTAGATACTCCCGACAATTAGTAATGCACGTAACATCAAAATATCTTTCATGTATCAACCTATAATCAGAAGTACAAAGCCAATAGCAAAACATGCTCACCTGCAATAGTCAAAGAAGCATTAGTAAAATCTTTATGCTTAAGATCCCCTACAGGTGAATGAAGCATAGCAAAAGCTGAAATTGCTAATTGTATGTTCTTCTTCCTTTCAAAGCGATTGATGGAAAGAAAATTCAGCCTACAACAGAAGAAACAATACAAATTAAGACTATGATTCTATAAATAAAAATTGTAAAAATGGATATAAAATAAGCCGAATGCATAATCTTGTCAAGTGTCAACCATATATCTGCAAACATGTCATTTACTTAAAGGAACTGGGTTCATTGAACTGATCCACATTGACTGCTGGGTATAGAACAGCTGGTCGAATTCCTTTAGCGTCTAGATGCTTAAAAGTATTTGCAAAAGTAGATGCAGTGAAGTTGCTGTTAACAAGTATCAAATCAGCCATTCCTGCAATTTGGCAAAGCTTAATAAGATCAGCATATATATTAGGAAAGATGTTCAGAGGAAAAAACCAATAAACCAGGGTACAAATGCCAACCAGTTGTTATTTCTTCTACGTAGTCTATTGGTTTCCTATACATCCTCCTAATGAATGTTGAGTGTTGAGCCAGTAACAAGTCTGGAAAATGACAGTAGAATACAACCTACCAAGAAATTGATACTAAGAAGAATTGAAGTTGTTAAAACTTAAATTTACATGTTTTTTTCTCTTTGCTACCTTTGTTGACCTTTTAAGTTTCAAGAAGGGAATAACTACAGACACTTGATCTGCCAGTATCACATCAAACGAGGGCCACATGAAAAGTACACAGAAAGCAACAAATAGGCATCGAAGGTATGCACACAATGCATGAAGTCGATAGAATATATGCCGGGGAAGAAAGGAACCATATACAGTAACTGGAAAGGTACCTGAAACAATTACAAGTCAAACCTTATCTTTAATGGCAATACAATTTATTTATAAAGAACATAAATGTCACAGAGAGAGGGAGAGAGAGAGATTCACCAGCAACAGTTTCCTCAAAGCATCTACTTTTATCATGATGTGCAGTGAAAATATGAACTTTATGACCATGGGATGCAAGCTCAACAGCAGCATCAACAATTAATCTCTCAGCTCCACCTACAAAACAATCACAAGGTAATGGGAGATCAAATTAGGGAAAAACATGGTAAAATATTGTTTATCCAACCAATTTTTTTTAAAAAAATAATCAAATTAAAGGAAATCCCTCAAATTGTTGGTTTTTTTATTGGAATAGAAAGCAATGGGGGAGGAGGGGGGGAGAGGGAGAGTAGTTATTACCTATGCCAAGATCTGGATGAATTATTGCAATGTTCATCTTTGAGCCAGTTCCCTTTGCCATGTTGAGGGAAAGATTGGACTTCAGAACTTTGAGACAAAATTAACAAACCCAGAAATCATTCAGCTGTAACTATGGGGTTGTGGTGGTGGTGTAGTCCAAAAGGATGAAGGGGTTCCCGCTCTTGTTTTGGACAAGTGAAAAATGCTTTTGTTTGGAACCACCTTACAAAATGTCTTCACCTGTCCATTCAATGGGAAATATTAGGCCTGTTCATGGTTCAGATTTAGCATAAGAACTGACCAAACCTAACCGAATTGGTTCTTTAGGTCCAGTGAACTGGTTTTAGTTAATGAATTGGTTCTGGTTTTAAGAACCAGTTTTGAACTGGTTTTCAAAAACAGTTCAAAAACTTTTTTGTTTTTGTTCCACAGTTCAAGAACCAGTTTAAAAGAACTGTCTTTTTCCAACCATTGCTAATCTTCCTTTCTAACTCCTCACCCCTAACATTGTTACATCAATTCATATGACATATAAAAAATTTTAATAAATTCAATGCTTACCTAGAACATAGTTTTCGTTATTTTTCTGTTAAACAGCTTATTTTCTTATAGAGCAATGATCATGTGGACTATTTCACCTTAGAAAATATACAGAAAATGAATTCCATTAAAAGTATAATATCGTACAATAAATGGATCCCAAACCAATAATCATTTATATCAGAGTGCCCTTCAACCATTCTTATAGTATCTCAAGAAGTAAAGTTACATGAAACTCCACTTTTAGATAGAACAATGAAATGAAACCAGAAAAAACCACTGTGTTCTATTGGCGTGACTACCCAAGACAAAGTCCTTGTATATTCTTACAGAAGCACACAAATGCAAGCATCAACAAAGAACAACAAAAGCTTGTAAATATATGTATATAATCAAGGATTTTGACAGCTATTTTAAGACCTAAACATAGCTCAGCACGGTTGTAATCACTAATCAGTTAGGAGGCTCATAAAAGTGGTTATCTTAGGCCCTCTAGTTCAAACTTTCTTCCCAATCCATGGATTAAAGGCTGCAGCTTCAGCAGGTGAATTAGATGCTAGAGCACTAGAAGAATTGCAATTTGTGAAAATGCCTACCTCGTCCCGCAGAAGTACACTGTACAGACTTCACTGAAGAAAGCAGGCAGCAACTGAACCTGGTACCAAAATTGGTGGAAAATTAAAAATCAAATAGACATCAATATATTACTTTTCTTTATAATTCTTCTAGAAAAGAATTTATGTGTAGTGCAATTAATAGGATTTTAGCCGCTGGATCCTAAAGCACCTCCTACCTTTGCAGCTGCGAAAATGAAGATACAACTGGTGCCATTAAAGCCCACATCATATAGTATACAGGAGAAGGTGGCAAGGAATGGGATGTCTTTTAATCAGGATCAACTAGATATCAATAACAAAAGCCGGCAGATTTACAAATACGAGCTATTACCGTTATACATATATAGATCATATGCACGACCACAGCCACCAAGCAACCATAATTTAAAACATTGTATTCAAGAATAAGCATACACATTAACAATAATCCTTTTAGCCTATAACTCACAGAACTGCTAAGCAGAAAAATGCATCAAACTTGGCCATTTCTATTCTACATTGTTTGCAATGAGCTTGGCCAAAATTGACCTAAACGCAACAGCAAATTTATTCCATTCGTAAGGGGGAGAGAGAGGAGAGAATGTAAGGGAGAACCAGCCACCATAGCAGGTCGAGTGCTTTAGCTAATTGCGTCAAATTGCTCTAGACGTTGAGGTTCAACAGATGCAACAGATTAAAAAATAAAAGCACACAACTGATTTACAAAAGATACAACCATTGCAATACAAACACAACGTAATTTGGTCAACTCATCAGAGATATAAGACTCAAAGCCTTCGTAGAAGCCATCATAGGAACTTTCAATGACAAACCATTCAATCCTTTGATCAAACAAGTAAGATGCATATCAGAAGTTCAACTCAAGGCTCAAACATAGACATCAGGCATATCAGAAGCAAGCAAGAGGAATCATTCGAGCATTGGAAACAAATCAGAAAAAACATCTTCTGAACATGGAGAAAAAACGGGAACTAGGAACTGGATCTTTGCTGTCACAGAGACGAATTTGTACCTGGATCGATTCTGGGCTCTGTACCAAATGCAAACACGAACGAACGAGAGAGACAAACGCGAATACGTGCAGTCCTCACTACTGCGAACAGTGAACACTTTTAGGGTTCTTCGGATTCAGGAGATTAGGACTCTAATTGGTGCGAAGAAATTAGAGTTTGATTGGGAATTAGGGTTGGAAAATGTGATCCTGAATAAACAGGATTCACTTACTGTTGGCTGAAGAACTGAAGGAAGTGTGTTTAAGAGAAAAAGTGTGGGTTTTACTCTTTTTTTTTTATTACTTTTGAATTATGTTGATGCAAATCAAATATTTGTTGTGTTTTTAAGGTGAATTGTCGTATTTAATTTATTTCTTTTTATTCAAACTATTCCTATTTTTTACTTAATGCAATTTTATTTATTATTTGAGTCAAAATTATTTACAATATAACGAAATTAGTATTTTTAGTGGGTTATTTTCAATTATTGGTGTGTTTAATTTATTTTAACAACTAAATTTATTTTATGTGAAATTAATAAATTTTAAATTGATTATTAAAAATAAAAAAATAAGTTATTTATTTTGTAATTTTTATCGAAATTTTTTTGTATGAAATTATGTTTTAAGTTTTAAAATTGGAAATATAAAATTAATTATATTAATTCTAAATATACACTTTAAATATGAAATAATATATATAGTTTTAAGTTTTAAAAACAGTTTCAGATTTTTTTTTTATAATTTATTATTATCGATTCGCTAATATATAATATTTTAAGCATGATAGGTATATTCTTCATTGTAATCAACAATACGATACGATAGGAATTGTCAAACTTTTAAATAAAGTAATATTAAAAATAAAATATATCAAAAATAATTATATTATGGTGGTTTATTATATATTTTAAGATTAAATATATTTTTTAATTTTTTTTAAAACATTTAAATTTTAGTTTTGATTTATTAAATTTAAAATTTTAAATTTAAATCCTTTAATTTTTTAAATATATAATTTTTAATATTAACTTAAATTATATTAAATTAAATAGATTAATTATAATTAAAATATTTTATAAAATTATTAAAAAATTAATAATAATTAATTTAATTTAATATAATTCAATACATAATATTTTAAAAAATAAAAAATTAAAATTAAAATTTTAAAATTAAAGAATCAAAATCAAAATTTAAATATTTTTAAAAAATTAAAAATATATTTAACCATATTGTAAACTAAATTTTAATGTGATATGTCTATTTATCATCTAACCTTATAATATATATTTTTTAATAAGATTACTCTTATAATATAACTTTTAACTAATAGTACATAACAAAGTTGTAATATTATCTATCAAAATTTTATATTATTTTATTAATATTTTAATTATATCAATAATATAATTATTAATTTCATCACCATCATTTAAAAAGAAATCGATGTTAATCGATCTTTTTCTTAAATACGTTTTCAATCTCTATAAACATAATTTTATTTGATTTTAATTTTAAAAAAGTTTTGTTAATTTTTAAAAATTCAAATTATTTATAGTATTCTTTATCGGTACTTTCTAATAGCATATGATATTTCTAAACATATCACCTTATATATTATTTTAGAATAATTGTTATATAAATATAATTTGATGTATATAAACGGTAATAAAAATTATTTCAAATTTTATAAAATTAAAATTAATAAAAAATTGAAAAATTATAATTAAATTTAATAATATTTATAAAATGTATGAACATATTTAAACCTTCCTATGTTACTTTGTATTTGTTGTTAAGAATTTAGATATAAACTATACACAACTTTTTTTAAACAAATCATCCATTCATTTAAGTATATGTGAACTTAGTATTTGGAATATTTCTTCCTTAATTATCAACATTTTTCAATTTGTAGAATTTATTTATTATATTATATTATTTTTTAAAAGAAACATTTTATTTAAAAATTATGTTTTAATAATTTTTATAAGTGTAAATGTTGTAATGTAAAAAATAAAAAGCAAGTCTTATTTCAAGAGGTGTAATTGTGGGCTGTAAATGAATATAGTTTATCTTTATTTTATCTCCTTATCCTCATATCTATTGATTTAATATTTTTTTAATAATGTTAAAAGTCATAGCAATGAGATTTAACTTTAAAATTTTTATATAAAATTATTATAATTCTTAACTTTTTACCATTAAATTAATTCTAATAATTTTTTTGACCTAATATGATATCGGATGTGTTGGTTATATATACATTGAGTGCAAAATTTTATATTTACATTAATATCATAGCTTTAAGAGAATCCTGGAAATGGAAACTAATATCTAATGCTATAACAAAAAATGTAACGTTTATTATGCAATAACAAGCCTCTTATTATTTTTTCTATAAAAAATTATGACATATTTTATGTTTTCACTTCCTCCCATCTAATTAATTACTTTTGATTAAAAAAAAGTATGTATCCATGTTTACTTATCATTTTGTTTAAACATCTCTTGTTAATATTTTATTATACCATTTTATTTAGGCTCTTAAGCCAACTTTTTTTTTTATTTATTTTGGTCTAAAGTTAACAATTCTTCAAAAGACTTGTCAAGGGCTTCATATCCAATTTTATTAATAGTGTAATCTTGACCAAGCTTAAATTTGAAAAAAAAAATCTTTCAATTTTTTTAAGATAAAAAGGTGATTAATTATTCAAAAATATATAAACATACACGTGTTTATTTGTGCATGTGCTATCATAAAACATATTCAACGAAATCTGCAATCTCTTATAAGTTAGGTTTAAAACTTAAAATATATTTTAAATTTTTATAAATAATTAAAATTGAGTTAATCTTTTAATTTTATTTCCTTTTAATTTTATATGTTTTACATTTTTTAATGTAAATTTTATTACCATTTTATAGTGATATAACTATGATATGTCAGCAAATATAATAAAATGGCAAGTGAGCTCTGCATCATCAATCAAAATAAAGAATAGAATTTTTTTCCTGTTTGTTTTATTTTAATATTTAAAATATAAATATATTCTAAACTAATCCAAATTTAGTCGAGGTAATTCAATCTGGGTTATTAAAAAATATAGAATCTAAAGCAAAACAAATTAAAATATTTTAATCGATTTGTATTAAACTCAATCTGGTTTGATTACACCCTATAATCGATTTGAATTATTTAAATATAATTAAATGAAATAAATTAAAATTTCATTCCATTAATTTATTTTTCGGTTTTATTTTCATTGCATCACAAAAGTGTGTAAATATTAGAAGAATATTCGTCTTCCCTCTATTTTTGTTCCATTCTATCAGAATATGCATGCCAGCTATGTCTAACAGTGCAGGCTTTCAGCTTGAGAAACTTATTTTGTCTAAAAATTGCTTAATACTTTGGATTTGTGGTTCTCTTGCTTATGTCTTTTTTTATTTCTTTCTAACTCATTAATGTAAGATTTGCTGTTTAACATATTATACTTATTTTCTTTTCACTTTTATTTTATTTTATTCCACTATATTCATTATTAGATATTTAATGTCATTTTTAAAAGAAAAATGTAACTAATTTTTTTTTAAATCATAAATTCAAAGTGTATATATATATATATATATATATATATATATATAATTGCACATTGATAAAATAGTAAAAGTTTGGATATTAAATAGAAATATGGTTAAAACATTTTTTAAAAAGTTTAAACCATTATTTGAACTAGTTTTCTTTTTAGCTAAGTTATGTCTAATCTTTTAATAGGTGTTAGAATTTATTAATTTTTCAGGTTAAGTCACTAATAAAAGTAAAAATATATCTGATTATGTTAGCATTTAGGTGTTTAGATTTGTATATTTTAAAAATTTTAAATCTAAATGAATCTGTTATTTATTATATTTTTTTTATTAAAATATAATTTATTTTATGGTCTATCATCAATATAAATCTATTTAAAAATCTACAATATAATAAAATTAATAGATAAAATTTATGTATAAAAAATTATTAAAAAGTTTACGATTTCAAATCTTAAAAAAATAAATTATACAAATATAATATATTAAAGTAAATTACAAAATTATAACAAATATATATATATGAAAAATTTATTAAATAAATTTAATATGTAAGAATCTAAGTTTTAGTTTATTTATTTTTTAAAAAAATTAATACGTTTAAATATATTTATTTATAATAAATAGATCAAATTAAATTAAACTGTATATTTTTACTAAATAATCTGACTTGTACCTAATCATTGTATATAAGATATATGCGTTGAGATGTTCAATATTTTTATAAACCTTGAATTTAATTTTTCTTTTTCAAACTAACTTTTAAAAGTAACTTATACCTATTTTTGTCAATAAGAATATGTTCATAAAATACTTAAAAAAAAGTAAGAAAAGTTTTTAATAAAATATTAGTTAGAATTATATTTATATAGTCAAAACCTTCTTTAAGTATGCGTTTTATTGGAGTAATGTTAATAGTAAAAAGGAATCAAATCATTCTCGCTATACAATCCTATAAGTAAAACATATCTAAACAATAATTGTGTTGATCACTTGATGACACTTATGTTATAAAAAATAAATATTATATTAACAATCCTACATGATTGCACATTTTTACTATACAATCAACATTTATTCACAAGATAAAAAAATTATATATGTAAATTATTAATAATAATGATAAAATATATAACAATTAATATAATATTAATAAATTAACATCCCGGTTTCATCTCATTGCCATTTATTTTGTATACATAAAAGCTATTTTTTCCATTGTAATTATGATCAGATTTTATTTTAAAAAAATGTTTCTCTAAAAAAAGGTTTAATTCCGCAGGAGGTATATTCTGCGATATTCAGGTCAGCATATTATTAAGATATATTAGTTTATAATGAAAGAAATTTTTATCATATATTAACTCCTGTTCTACATACTTTTATATGATATGTCAAATTTTCATAACATAAATCAATTTTAAATTTAATAACCCATACAATAAAGATTATCCCTATAATTGTTAAGATGAGTGTTGAGTTATGAATCAACTCAGTTTATCACAGGTTTTTAGCAAACAAGATTGGAAAAAAAAAAAAAAAAGTCCTATAAGCTTTGCGACTTTTTTTAACCTAACCTAACCAATCCAGCAGTTTAACTGATTCAGCCTGTAGTAAGTTAAGTTGTCTCATTTTTTAATTTACTTTTTTAGTAATATAAAATTATTATAAAAATATAAAAATAAGAATTTGTTTATATTACCAACATAATATCATTATTATTAAAATGTAAAAATTAAGCTATTTTCTATTTTTTTTAAAATTATTTTTTACAATTTTTTTAAAACATTATTTTAACCTTTTTTAATACTGTGAATCAACTCATAAACCATTTCAGAATATCAATAGATTAAGTTAAAATTAGCTTCTATTTATTTATTTATTTCTAGTCGGATACCATGTTAAACCTAAATCATAGTTTAACTTGGGCGAATTGGACTGGTACATTTTGATAAGTTTAATCATGATTGATTATTAAAACTTTAAATTAATTAAAAATAATACTAAAAACAGTTATGAACTTGTACTTTGTTTTTCCTTGAAACACAATGAAAAACAAAAAAAAATCTTGCTACAAAATAAATGTGTATTAAATTATGAAAATATTAAGAAAAAAATATGTACAGTTCGTATTTTTGGACTTGTAATATTATTTTTAATTAAAATTAAAATTAAAATTCGACTCTTATAATTTCTACATTAAAAATTGACGTAAATTTAAAATAAAATATTAATTTAAATTTAAAAAATAACACAAAAAATATTGCAGTTAAATGTAAACAAAGGAGGTGCTGTGGTGGAGTAGGTTTTGAAGAAGGGTTGAGCACTTGAACCTTGGAAGAGCGAAAATAACCACATCAAATTATCGGCAGAGAAGTGTGATCGGAGCACTCACCGGCGGCGGAGAGACATGACCGGCGAAGAAGTGTCTGGCCCCGCCGGCCCCAAACTCCTCCGTCTCATCTGCTTCGTCGGCGCCGCAGGTAATCCAATTTCTGATTTCTCTCTGTCTTTCACACACACACCTTATTGTTTGTATCTTGCATCGAAAATAACGAACGGTTTCAGTGATCTGCACCACTGGAATTAACAAGCGGCGCGAGTTCGAGAGGAAGACGATCATCCAGCAGAAGCAACAGCAACAGCAACAACAGGTAGTTGCGGAGACGCCGAATTCGTCGGAATCTGTTGCAGTTCCCAAAACTCTCAAATAAAGGTTGGGGTTTTTCTTTTTATTATCATTGTTGTTGCAATTTGCGATGCTTCATCAATATTTGACCAATGTTCCGATTTTAATAGTGGTTGTAAGACGGCTATTTTGCACCAAATCTAGTGTATTAAGTAGTTGTAGTTTATCTCCTTGACTTTTGCTTATTAGCTTTGTGATTGTGAATGTGAGGTTTTGTTATGTTTGGCAATGGATTTTTGTCATTGCTTGCTGGAGAAAATGGAAATGAATAGTTATCCAAGACTAGAATGTTAGCAGTGGAAGAAGGAATAAGTTCTAAGAAAATTTTGAATTGGTGAATAAATTGTCATTTATTTATTGTTATCGAAGAACTGAAGGACTTTATAACTTGTTTGAGTTATTAAGAATTAATTGCTGATTATACCTGAATGTGTGAATATGAACATACTGTTGGTCTTCATAACAAACTCAGATTAAGTAGGATATGGATCTTCGAAATATTAATGAAGATGCATCAGATACTCACGGGTTTTTCTAGATTGGGATGCTGACATTGCAGCTGTTGTGGGAAGGACACCGAGAGATTCATTTCAATTTTCAAAAGGATGTAGGAGTCATTTTTAGGAAAAGTTGGGTAGACAAATCAGAATTTCTAAAGAAACTCAACATAGAGTGCTTGTGTTTACATGTTCCTTAAACAGGTTTGCATTCCTTTTTTCTTTCTTCGAACTTGGGTGTTATGGGTGTTTGGTGACATTTCAACCATTAATTCGAAGTTCAAAGTCATTAATTCCAAGTTAAGAGTCATCTCATGTTGATGTGTGGTCACTTTGGTTCTTCCATTATGCAATGAAGTATCAATTCCATTTGTTTCTTTTCTTTTCTGTTAATCAATGGTACCTTAATTTCTCTCTACCGGATTGTGTCATAGCGCATAGGCTTCTAGCTGTATTACTGTCATTATCTGGACTCTTTGCGCTCCTGTGCCCCCAACCCGTTTTCCTCCAAAATGAGGAAATAGGGAAAGCAGCACTTGCTTGGTTCAGTGGTTGATTAAACTGCTTCAATTCTTTTTACTGGCTATTTGGCCAATGTTTCAATGTTTATCTCGCCCCATGCATTTGCTATTTATTCTAGTTGGCTGATTCAAATAGACAATCCTGCCGAATTTGTTCTGAACCTACTAAAAAGTCAAGTGCTTCCTTAAAAATTTTCATTCAATACCAAGAAGCTAACTTGCTTAAAATGTCCATATCAGATTAGATCCAGTAAGCAACAAATAATCTAACTTAGTAATTGGTTAAAATTTATCAAGCTCAACTCAACAGAACTAATATACCCCATCCTTCCATCTTCTTGCAGAATCCGTAGAAGAAGCTTGTGGGAAATTGACCAATTTGTGTTCAGACTGAACTTTGATGCAAAATCAATGGCTTACCTTCTATATAAATATTGGTTTCATTTTCGATTGTATCACATGACAATGCCCACAATCCCATTAGTCAGAACTTTGTGACAAAATAGTTAGCTAGTCTGGATCTTTTATTGATGTTTATTGTGAAAGAGGATCAGTACAAGAGAACGAAGACAAGTTATGGTATCAGTCTCTTACCGAGCTAAGCCTACGGGATCACTAATATGATGTAGCATTTATAAATGAATTGACTTCTTTGTATTGAGATTACTCTAAGTTTCAGGAGAGAAACCTGTATCTCTAGCACTAAACTTCACGACTGTGGAGTCTGATAAACAGAAAATCTGTAGTGATAAAGGAAGACCTCCCCAATGCCTACCCCCCTATAGAGTAATACATTAATAGAGGCCAAGGTACAAATTATTGGCCACTTTTTTGGCTAAATTATGTTGGCGCCACCTTATTAGTATGGACATATGCAAATGGAAAGAATATTTTGCTCAGATGCATTTGGAAGGGTTCAGCTTCAATAGGTACAATAGTTAATCCCAATATCCCGTCACCCTCAGCCTAGTGATAAAAATTTATGTGGTGCTTGGTTTCAGAAAATATTTTCTTTTTTCTATTTTTATCATTTTGTACAGGAAACAGTAAAAACAAAAAAATAGTTGTTTTCTGTTTTTACTTTTTATTACAAAATTTTGAAAACAGAGCGAAAACAAGATGATATTTTTGTAAATAAAAGTAAAAACAGAAAATGTTTTCTGAAAGGAAACAGATCCTTAACTTCCACTGTGGTTATCCGGAATGTAACTGCTCAGATGTTTGCAAATTACATGACCTGAAAAGATTCCAAGAAACTAGTTGAAGCACCTTATCTGGGTATGTAGCAGACTAGAGATCAATATTATATAGTTTATATATGAACAAAATTTCATTTTCGTCCCTAAAGTTTGTAACATTCATCTAGTCTTCAAACCAATAAATTTTTTTATAAGATCCAATGGATGTAAACATTTATTACATTAGTCCTTACCGTCAAAGGTGTTTTAACAAAACAACAGAAATATTCATCTAGTCTTCAAGCCAATAAATTTTTTTATAAGATCCAATGGATGTAAACATTTATTACATTAGTCCTTACCGTCAAAGGTGTTTTAACAAAACAACAGAAATATTATGTGATACGCGGTTGCCTACATGTTCTATTTATGAAAATCATGATGCTAAGGGGAATGAAACTAACCATTATCCCTCAAAATTCATCAAATTAGTCTCTATTTTCAAAAAGCAAAAAGCCAAATTAGTCTATTTTCAAAAAACAAAAAGCCTCAATTCTAACGAGATTGAAACCACCACCTTCAAAATTGAAACTTTTGTGTTTTAGGAATAGGGGCCAATTTGATGAGCTTTGGAGTGCAGCATTTGGTATCAACCATCTCAACACTAAAAATGGGGCATGTAGAGTCATATAACACATCTGGCCACATGTGTTCTATTAATCGTAATGAAGCACTATGGCGAGAATGATTAACGTTGTAAACGTTTGCATATATTTAAATTTATTACGAGTTTTTATTAATTTAAGATCTAATTTAAGTGTGAAAAACGTTAGATTAAAAATGAATGTTTGTTCGTTCATATATTGTAAAATGATAAGAAATATGATCATCAAAGAGACTAGTCTAAAATAAACTATTTTTGTAGTCATTCATTTGAATTTATAGTTAAAAGAGTGCTCCTCCCCCCCCCCCCCCCCCAAAATAATAAAATAAAAATTGGAGTCAAAACCAGGATAGATAGGGTTTGAAAAGTTCGTAGGCAGAACAAAAAAAAATCAATGTTCTTTTACATAGTTATTCTTCCCCAAGCGAAACAAGTTAACAAACAGTTTTTTTTTTTTTTTTTTTTTTTTTTTTTTTTTTTTTGTAAATTAGAAGAAAGCACAATCCTGACCGAGTGACCATGACTTTGAATTTTGATTAGAAAAATATGTCGGATCAGAAGTAATATAATTTGAGTTACCATATTCATAAAATAAAATCATGTAACCTGTAATATATTTTTTTCTTTTTTTATATTTCTCTTATTTATAACAAGAAAAGTATAAAGTTGATGTATAAATATAATTTCTTATATGTTTTTGTCCTTTAAAATAAAAAATAATTATTAACGAGAAATGATTATTGACATATAACTAAACTCTAATATGGTATACCTCAAAATTAGCAATGTACCAAACTCCCGGCAATCCAAGATGATCTGAGTGAGATATAATTGTTGACCATTTTCGTGAAGAGCACTCACCACCTGCACCTGCAGGCGAGTTGCTTTCAACAATCATCTTGGAAACGCCAAACACCCCCATCGCAATGATATATATATAGACACGAAAATAGTTTACATCAATTGCTGCTCTTTCACAAGAAATTAGTATAAGTAGTGTTGCTGTAAAACACACCTACAACAAAGGCAAAAGATATATTTTAAGATAATATATACTTTTTAAAGAAAATTATTAAATGCATAAATTGTATCATAAAATAATTTATTTTAACAGATTTACCCTTACTAAAAATATTTAAATTGCAGTTTTAAATTTATTTAAGTATTTAGGTGAGAGATTATTAAATAGCAGTATTATTGAGAAAAAATAATTAATGCTTTCTTGACATAATTATAAAGTGATAAATTTGAGATAAATTGAAATTTTCAAATAATTTTTTTTTTCAATTAATGTAGACGAACCATATTAAAATAAATTCAATGCCAGGTGGGAAAAAGAGTGGCACATGTACATACTTTGTGTTCTATCTTGAGGTTTAGGGAAGCATTTGAAATGCCATGTCATGAAGGAAGACTTATCTCCATTAAAAAGAAGTGAATTTTAATAATAGATATTGGAAACTCAAGAACCATTCCAAAGTGAAGGGGATTCTAGCAAGAAGGAGAAAAATTAGCAAAATAGAAAATGCAAAATAAGAATAAGTAACAAGCAGATTCTTTCCGTATGGTCAAATATACGACTTATAAATCAAAGTTTAGGATAACTTGCTTGAGTATCAAACGTTGTGAAACTGAGGAATGCTATGAACTCATTCTAATACATTTTATTATTAGGTAAAATTTAAGGAGATTTTACTAAATAAAAAATGAAATTGATAAAGTAGAAGGTCCAAACCGTATTATTTAATGAAATTTACGTGAATTTTACTCAATAATAAAAGAGTATTACGAAAAATATGTTAAAAAGCATATTTTTAGCATTTTCTTTATTATAGTTTTCGTTTCATCTTCCTGAAAAATTCTTTATGCTAAACAATGTATTCCGCACAGAACGAGAATATTTATATATATGCTTGAAACAGACACCACAAATATTCATATGAAGATGAATATAAAATGCAAAAATTTTAATCACCATGTGGACACCTACACATAGCATGCTTGGTTTCTTATTAGAGGAACGTTATAATTTGTTCACCACATTTTATTTTTATTATTTATTATTATTATTTCAAAGTAAGTTATTAGGATGACTCTAGTATTGAAAAATTGAGAATTTGAATAGTTTAAATAAGATTATTAGTTCAGTTATAGTTGCTTTGTGGATTGTAAAAAAAGTTTATTAATTAAAGTAGCCTATTGTAATTACTAGACTAGTAATTTAACTTATTAATTAAAAAAATCAATAATAAACAATATATTAAAAAAAATTATTTTATTTTTTACTTTTTCATACTCATTTTATATTTGTATGAAATTTTTTTATCATATGTTTTGTCATGACATTATAATTTAACTTATTTACAATATTAACGTATCATCATAATTTGATAATTTCAATTGATTTTCATGGATGTAAATATATAAAGAGATTCTTATAGTATGTAACACAGAATAATTTTTTTCCCGAAACTAATAGAACTTGTAAAAGATGCTCATTGCAGCATGTATGACTCATGTATGTTCTAAACCAAAAGACATGCATAAAATGAAGATTGGACAAGTTTGACAGGCCTTACAGCACATATCTTGTATGAGAGATATGAATGAAGTGTGGAATCCCACAATATGACCGTCAATCAATTCAAACTTAAAGAAGAAACTTTTCATCACAATTACACCCACTTATTCCACAAATTAATGGACATTATATTAAGATTCAACATCGTACTCTTGTGCAAAGAACATAGGTACTAAAAGTTAAGATAAAACACTCAACACAACAGTATCCTATAAAAGCTACAACTAAAAATTACACGTGCAGATAACTTTCTTTACACAAATATATATGAGTGGGATATAACAGACATAGAACTTTGTACTTCAATATACCTATTTCTATCACCAATGAGATTGGAAGATTACAACTAATGCTATTGGATCGGGAATCTCTCTCTCCATGTGTGTTCAACTGATAGAATTATTTCACTCAATTGATAAAAAAATTCGTGTTGAAACCATATCAATCACTTTTTTCCATAAAATTCATATCATTGAATGTGTGAACCTCTCAGGTAGATGCAGCTTGTGGTTGGATTTGGCAATGGAAATATGGAAGGCTAGAAACCAATGTGCAATTACATCCATTTTATAAATTTCTAATTACTTTTTTCACAAACAAATAAAACCTATTTACTTTTCAAATACAAGCAATGTCAATAATTTTCTAAAAAAATAATAATACACATAGTACATATATAATTAGCAAGCATTTGTGAGTATTTTTTTCATTTTTAAAATAATTAGTTTTATTCCTTATTTTTAAAAAAACTACTACTTTTGATTTTTAAAATAATTAATATTTCACAAGTGATATATATCAATATTTGATATGTCAATAATAAAAGATTTAGATTTGTTTATTTTAAAAAAATAAAAGATCAAAATCAATTATTTTAAAATAAGAGAGTAAAATCAGAATTTTAGAATTTTGAAAAAACTAAAAATATATTTAATTTTTTAAATAAATTAGTAAAAAAAAATATAAGAAGTTTAGCTTTAGATTTAGGAGAAAAAGGGATAATTTTATTATGAAAAAAGGAAAGAAATTAAATTGAGAGTATGAATAGTTGAGATTTCAAAATAATAAAAAAAAATTTTTAAAATAATTAAAGTTGAGATTTGAAGTGAAAATAAAATCCTAACATGAAGAAAGAAAATTCTGAAAACAGTTAATAATTTGAGAAATTATAAAAAAGCATAAAAATGAATCTTAAACAAAAACACATGTTACAAGCAACCCACTACGATCTAGATTAGGATAATTTATATAAAATTAAAATTTCATTATTTTTATTATAAAAAAATATGTTACAAGAAGAAATATACTTCTAAATTAAAAGATATTTCCCCATATTTAAAATAATTTAAATTGATAATCTAAGAGTTAATTTAAAAATCTAAACTTTTTGGGTGTTTTTTTGTGTGAGTGTGAGATCATGTGTACTTTCTATATAAGATAATTATGTTCAAAATGAGTAGGATCATTATAGTTGGCCAAACTCTCCTTTAAATATTCAATGCATGACTCTTATCAAAGGTGAAATGCTACGATTTTCTATTCTTTCAAACATTCAATACAGTTGGCTAATACTCTTTGATACCAATAGAGAATAGGATAAACCTAATTGAACTTGTACTCAACGCAACCCCCCTTTGTGTAGTGTCCCTCAACGTGTATTAGATATAGATGCACCTTCTTTCTTTTCTTTGCGGAATTGCTTGGAATGAGATGCCATCAAATGAATGATGAAGAATAGTTTCAACTTCCTATGTACTCTCAAACTCATGGCATATGTTAGCTTGGTCATGGAGTGCTGATAATATGGCAAGAGGAAGTCGAATGCATATATAACATTTTCTTTTGTATTATTCTTATACCACTTTTTTAAGAATACATTGTACATTTTTTTTTTCTATTTCTCAAATGAATAAAATATAATTATTATGAGGAAATAATATTTCTCAATGTTCAAATCATACACTGATGTTTGTTTGGACCCCTTAACCATCGCCTGATGGTACAAGTAATAATAGGGAGAATAATTTTAAGTAAGGTCATAAATTTGAAGTTATGTGAATGGAAAATCTAAATATTGGAAGAGTTTTATCCCTTTGGATAAAATTACCCCATTTGAATCAGATTAGTCCAGACTTAATGTGAATTTGGAATACTAATAGTATTTCTTATAATATGATGTAATTCCTATACATTATTATGTAAGCGATATATAATATAATTTAATATCGTAAAAAAATATAACATAATTTAATAATTTATTTTATTCATAAACAATTCTGTTTGATCTAAAATTATCTATAATGCGGTGAGATTATTCGGATATGTGGACCTTACGTATAAGGAAAATTAAAGATGTATCAAATTCAATTAATTTATTTATGCAAGATAAATTAAATATGAAAAAATCACTATGAGCTCTATATTTTAAAGATGTTACTATCTATTTTTAAATCAAAACATACATAAATCATTAGAATTGACTAGTGATGAATGATTAAAAATTAAAATAATTTTACATGATGATCTACATTTGAATCTCATGTTTTCTACCTTGTAAAAAAAATAAAAAATCTAAGGTATGCTTGGATCAAATTTTAATTAAACATCAATATTTTGATATGAGTGTTGGGATCTTTAATGGGTCCACGAAACTTTAGTCCATCTGGGTAAGCTGCTCTTAGTACATACCTACAACTTAGTGGCTTGTCAAAAAGAGCATGCTTTGTAAGTGGCATCATTTAGATATACGGTCTTGATTGATGCGTCTGTGTTGGCCTAGATTTATAGGCAACAAGCTTCTTCATAGAGAATTGATTCTTTCAGCTTTTCATCTTGTATGGTTACTATGTTATGTAATTCAGCAGCACATTTTTCAAGTTTTGTCTTAGGCCCAAGGATCATATCTAAATAGGTATATATTGTATATACAAATAACGAATATGACACAAGATTGGGTCTTCTCATCCCCATATTATCTAAAATATCTATCTATCTCTATATCAAATAAAAATTTCTTACTTAAATAGTGAGAAAGGACAAAATAAGCAACAAAATACATTAATTTAAAATTATGTATATATATATAAAAATAAAAGTGACATGGGATGGAATGGAGATGATAGAACGTAAGCAATCAATTCATGTGTGAATTAACATGGTTTTCCATTTCAATTTTTTTCTATAAATATGTGTCCAGTGTGGTCTTGAGAGGGATGTTCTTGTTTTTATTTTATTTTATTTTCCAAATCTTATGGCTTATATGTTCCCGACAATGTCTGGGTGTCAAATGGGTATGATGAGATTTCCTTAAATGGAATGTTATGTCTTTGATCATTTCAAAGTATTTCAGAGAACTATGAGACCCTCACACTATTTTCCAGATTGATCAGGACTCAAGGACACTATCAAATACTCCACACAGCCACAACCCTTTGCTGTCGCTACCTATAAAATTGAATAATATATTTTTTTTTATCACTTCTAGAATTAATTAGAAACCTGCCATTTTGTCATTACATTTGGAGAGTGGGTAGGAAAGTAACTCTGTTTGATAAGTGGGGCACTTATCCTAGTTGATGAATATTAGTCAGTCTCACAACTGACAATCTATGTCAAAGGTTAAGGAAGGACACCTTCTTTTCCTTAAAACATGTTCCCTTTTCTACAATCAATGACACTAAGTGTCATTACATTTAGAAGTTCCTTTGGTACATTCATTACATCTATAAGTTCAAGAAAGAAACCTTTGCATCCTCAAAATAATGCTTTTTATATATATAAAGTAACTATAATTTAAAGGTGTTTTTTTTTAAAAAAAAAATTAAGTTAGGTTGAAAAGCTTACAAAATATTTACAAAAATACTTATAAATTAGCTATTAAGATAATCTTTATATTAATAATAAAATTTAAACTTTTATATCCATGACCTTGTGTGGTGTTGAAGGTGTTTATTACAACTTTAATATGACTAATTTCATTTTTTGAGTAAATTTTATAAGTATTTTTAAATTCTTAGTTTGATTAACAAACAAAAATGGTATTTTAAATAAAAAAATTGTTTGAATATTAATATATATATATATATGTTTATTTGAAATTAAAAAAAAAAAAAAAAGAGTAGTTGAAAGTAATGAAATGAAATGTCCTGATCAATTGGGGGAATATCCAATGAGAAGTGTGGATTGGAAGCTCACATGGCCACGTTTGTGTTGCTATAGAAAGAATACTGGATGCCATCAATTGGGGTACCAAAACCATGCAACATTTTTAATGAAATGACATCTCTGTTTGGCTCTCTGTGAGATATTGTTCTGAAGGTAGATATTACTGCTCATAACTTGCAGCTTTTTGTTTCTTTCTGCCTTTTCAATATTTCTTTTTCCTTTCTAAAAGTTATTTGTTCTCTCTGGTGGGGTATCATGCATCTTAGTATGGCTTAAAAACCAAATAACCTTTTACATTATCTCAACATAAAATTTTATATATCATCACATGTAACAAACATTGTCTCTCATTTATTTATTTTTCACTTTACATACATGTACATAAAAAATGGTACTCAAAAATTAAAAATATTTAGAGAACATTTTTCATATTAAATGGAGAAACTATTTTGTGAATAGTAACTAAATAAATGTATGTGTCTCCGTGCAAAGTGTCATTGGGAGCTTAAATCAGCAATAGCAAACAGATGGTATGATATTGGTAAGTTTCGTGATTGTTCTAAATTTCCCACATCATTTTCCAAGTGCCTAATATGGTGAAGAGGCTAGTCAAACAAATGAAAAAACCATGTTATACAAACTCATTGCCATGCGAGTTGGAGCAACTTAACTTTAAAATGCAGTGGCCCCAATAGGACATTGTTTGTACAGTGACCATAATGAGCCTTGTGTTGGAACTTGAATCAATAATGTTATGCCGAAATGTCAGACTAAATTTTTTACATTAATAATTTACTATAAAGTGCGTCATGATTCTTGATTGCAAGGGTTAATTTCAGTTTTTTTGTTTAATATCAGTTATCTTCATATAAAAAATGGAAAATAGGAAGAATTAGTGCATATATAGTCTACATAATACATTTGAATTCATCTCATCTTTTAAATTTTGTAACATTTTTTGAACTGTCATAAAAATTTTAAAATGGAATTGATTAGTATATATATTACGGTACAAATATGTGATGAGATTTATCCAATGAAAATGATTAAATGTTGCACAAAACTTATGTTGGCATGGTATTCTAACTTGGTTCAACTATAGAACAAAATTCAAAAGCAGGTGAGGTTAGTTATCAATGCTTAATGCGCATGTAATTGAGATAATGTTAACATATGAGATAATTAATCACGCACAGGTGTGTATAATAATCACAACTACAGAAAGTTGTAAGCACCGTTCACAAAACAAACACAAGAAGTGGTTGAGGAGCTAAGGAGAAATGAATTAAAATATATATTGAAAGTTGAAACCATTCTCTCTATGAGTGCAAAGTGCTAGTACTATATTTATAATAACCAAAACAGATTAAACTGAAAGCAAGTGAATGAGTCATTAAATTTCAGAATTGAAATTAGGAAATGATAAGTAAGATGGAAGCTAGCTTTTCACCCTGTAACTAAGTAATAGAAGTGAAAGCCTTAACAAAACATATGGAATAGCTAAAAGCTGAAGATAGTAAGTGAAAATTAATACATTTTCATTTGACATGACCCTACTTCAAATAACCATATCCGAACTTTCTCTCTGCCTCTAAAACCTTAACTAGTTAACACAGTGATATGACAACAACTTCACATGTGTTGGTTTCTCCAAATCTAATCATATGACCTAAGAGTAAGTACCCAAACGAAGTTCCAGATCTAAATCATAATCTCTTGGCAAACCAATCTCCAAGTCCATCCTGAGAATCTCACCCTTCTTCAACATTTTACATCCATGATCTTCTCCTGCAAAAGCATGATCATATTCTCCAATATTCTCAGCTGATATCTTTGACTTTGTGGTCTCTGGTGCTCTCTTTGTGCTCAAAGGGTGGTTCAATAGGCCAATACCATCAACAACTAGCCATCTCTTCAACTCAGAGGAATGTGAAGCTGAAGGTGGAGAAAATGAAGGAGTAGGAGAAACAAACAAGGGCAATGTGGAAGTGACATGCTTGAGAGGTGCAGAAGATGATGGTAACAAAGACATAGAAGAGTTTGAATTGTTAGGGTTAGTAATAGGGTCAAGGTTAAGGTTCAGCATATGAGCTTGACCTTGATCATTTGGAGGTGACTGCCTCAACCTTGCTCTATCTCTCCTATGAACATTCATGTGGCCACCAAGTGCCTGAGCAGACTTGAACTCCTTTCTACAGAAGCTACAATTGTAAGATCTTGGTGGCCATGGGAAGCCATTCATGTAGTCCTCATGATGATCTCCATTATTGTTGTGAGACTCCCAAATTAAGTCTTTGGCCATTTGGTTCTTGTTGTAGCAGTTCACAACATAGGTGGAAGACTCTTTTGTTGAACTCTTGTAACTGTAACCTTTCATCAAACTGTTCCTCTTCATGCCTTCTTTGATTCCTCAACCAAATTGCAATGTCTCAAAAACAAACTGCCTTACTCAAATCATATCATCAAAAACTTTAAAAGATAGATGAAAAGTCACTCACTAGTGTATATATCTCTCAAAAGTTGTGTTTGTGTTTGTGTTTGTTTGTGTGAGAGAGAGAGAGAAAGAGAATGGTGTTGGATGAATAATGAAGATCAAAAGGGTTGGGGGATATTTGAGTATATAAGAGAGTGTAGTAATGGAAAGAGTTTATAGAAGGAAAAAGAGCATCAAATTTGTAAACTGAAGAAAGGGAATCCCATTGGAGGGTACCCCTGAAAAGTGGTGTGTGTTTGGTCATTGCTTGCTAAATTTGGAACCTCGGCCTGGCAGGGTTATACACCTTTATGCCATATTTCTGTCACTGGTCAAGTTAACATCACATATTCATATTTTGTTCTCGGTAAACATCCAACCTATTAACTCTCACATTTTTCTTCTTTCTCTCTCTCTCTCTCATCACACATTCAACAACCAAATTCAACACACAAGCTAATTAATGAGACTATTTGGTCATAAATATTAAATACCCTTCAGGACTTCTTGGTCACACTCTATAACATATAAAATGGGGATGAATATATATATATATATATATATATATATATATATATATATGTTCTTACATCAAATTTTACTTTCTCCTATCATTTTTATAAAATCTTATAATAATAAGTTAATTAATATATTAATTTTTAAAAAATTAACAATGTATTTTATATCTACTTCTATTTAAAGTAAAAGATTTCTCTCATATATTAGTTGTATTATTTTAAAATATTAAAATTATAAAAAATAAACATTTCTAAAGCTATGTAAAAATTTAATTATATTAAAAATCGTTAGAAATATCTTCAAAGGTTTTATAAAAAAAATAGAAAGAATATGATAAGTTTTAAATTTTTATGTTTATTTATTTTTTAAAAGATAATAAATTGATAGAATTTATTTATTATTTATTGAAATATAAAAATAATAATTAATGCATGAACACGCATATTATGGGACTTGAAATATGTTAAATAAGAATATATATTTTTTACATTAAATGAGACAAGTAATTCTTCATCATTAAAGTTTACAAAGTTATTATGAATAGGTAGAATTAAAATATAAAAATTAAGAAAGTAATATAAATTTTTAAAATATCATGTAATATTTATATATATGAAAGGATTCATTGATTCTACAGTACAATCATGAGTAAAATTTCAATTAATTAGGCTGTAGTAACCACAAGGGTCCAGTACTGTAGGGGTTTTGAGATTTGGACATACGGTTTATAGATTAGAGTTCTAATTATGAAATGGTCTTTTCAGCACATAGGCATGTACAAAAACTCGCTTAAAATGGCTTGTTTATGAAATCATCACGCTAATAATTGAGTTTAGTCAAAGATTTTGACCATCAAAACTAAATATCTATTATATTACACTACATAAGATTTTTTTCACTTTCCGTGCATACGAGGATTTTGCTTTCAAAGTAATAAACTAAGAAATCATGAACTACATCTTGGCCAATATAACGTAATGATTTCATCATACCCATTTAACCCATCTTTCATCTTGTTTAAGGAATATTTGAATAGGGAAAATGTTTTGGAAAGAGTTATGTTAAATAGGTGAAAATAAATATTGTATATGTAATTTAAAATATACCAAAAATGTAAACAAAGTTTGTTAACAAGATACTTTGATAAAGAAAATGTTATGATGGTAGTTTATAATAAGCTCTTGAAGATGTTTAGTATAAAAGTACACCGAAAGATATAAACATGTATATTATATTAATATTCTAATTTGAAAATTAAAACATTTTGTGCAATAAATAAATAAATAAATAGAAAGGTTAATGAATTGGGTGTTAAAGCAAAAGAAAAATGTTAGAAATCCAACGCCACAATTTCTTATGGGAAAAAAGAAGATGGAAAAGTATAAAAGTTAGCTTAATTACGTGTTGTAATAAAGAAAAAAATCTAAGGCCTTTTTAGTATGAAAAAGTTTGTAGCGATTAATGTTATAACTATTTATTAAGATAGATTTTCTTATTTATAAATTTAGGGAGAAATATTTATTTTTTACAAAAGAAACAGTTGTTCAATGTGGTATAAATAAAATAAAGAATTTCAAATCGGATCCATAGCTCAGTGGTAGAGAGCATTCCACTGGAGATCAAAAGAAAAAATTTAATTGGATTGCATTGATAATATACAAATTTTTTAAGTTATCATCAAATCAAAGATTACAATATTATTAAAAATTATTAAATTTTATTATAATTATTCATAATTTGTATGCTCCAGAGTATCTTTGATATTTAATCTAATAAAATTTTGTTTATAAAAAATTGATAATGTAAATTTTTTTATAATAACAATATATCAAAATTAAACTCTAAAATAAAGTATATTGTAAAGCTAATGAAATATACTTATTAATAATTAATTGTGTAATGTATATTAAAATTGTTATTATACACTAAATTATCAAAAAAATTAAAAATAGAATTATATTAGTCAAAAGATCAATAAATATATTTAAAAAATTATCTTATAAATTAATTTAAAAAATACACGAATTTAAATCTAGCTTGTAAGTAATGATACCTATATAGATTTTATTTTTATATACTTTAAGGTGATTCGTGTGGACTATTTAAAAGAAATTTATAATAAAATTAATGTATCATTCAGTAAATATGTGTCATTTATAAAAAGAATCTACAAAAATCTTGTTGTTCTTATGTAATAAAGATTGATCGATTTATACCAATGGATAAAAGTTCTCTTATTTTTTATTTTGTATTTTTTTCTTTTTATTCATTTATTTCTATCTCTATATTTATTTTTTTCTTAAATATATTAGATTAAATATTAATGTTACTTTAAAACATATAAAGTATGAATAATTTATGACAAACATCTATATAAACTAGTTATTACTAACAGTTAACATGCTCATAAAAATACAATCTAAAAGATTATTTAGTCAACTACAATTTATCAAAGATAACTTTAACATTAAGTTTTTAAGATATGAAATCTCAAATTTACATTTTATTATTTTTGTTATATAAAAATATTTGAAAGTTGGACTTTGGACTCGGAACTTTAACATTCATAAAGGGTAGACATTAAATTAAAAAATCATTATATTTTGCTAAATCGAGAGTATTGATCCCCTTGAGCATTTTACATGGAAGTTTTTGTTCCTAAGTTGAGAGAAAGTGGTCATACAAACAACTTCATTCCAGTGGGGGAAACATAACTCTGAGTGAGAGAAATAGAAAGAGTAGTTAAGATACTATGGCACTTGCACTTGGAATCGGAGTGGAAACCCACATTTCCTTATTACTATATTGTTCTAAGAAAAGAGAAAGTTTGATAAATGAAGCCTAGATAGGCAAAAGATTCTGCTATTTGTAACCCAGATTTGCTAAAAGACTAGAGACCAATAAAATAGTTGAATACAATGTCATAGGTTCAGGAAGGTGCCGTCTCTGCCACTCATGTTCAATTAATTAAATTTGTAGAAAAATTGTATAGTACATTTGTTGTTGGGTCATCAGCACCACCCTATATCACTAGCTATTGGGGCAGGATCTGTCTTTTTTTTATATGTTCAATAATAATAATAATAATAAATAAATAAATACTTACCATATTTATGTTTGACAAAAAAGACTAACAATAAAGAATCCAGGTTGAATGTATGTATATAACAAGTGTGAGTTGGTACTTAGAAATATAAAAGTTGATGGGTGTGTATACAATGACCTTGATTGCAGTCTTTTCCATGATCCATCAAACCTGGCTAGCTGAACCCCCTTTGGCATATAATGGATTGAACTAAGTCTGAATACACAAAAGAAATTGGGTATGTAATGGCTGGTTCGGTTATAATTCAAAAAGTTCTTTGGTAAATAGTAGTATCAGTCAAAATACTTTTTCTTGCTTTATATGTTAATGCCTCTTTTTAGCAACATCATTAAATAACCAGTAATGTCATTACGTACTACTCATATACATATATATATATATATATATATATTTGGGGTTCCATATTTCAAGATTTTTAAAAAAACAAGAACATTTATAGAAGAGTAATTATCCACCTACATACAGTACAGTAATTTATACCCTGCATGTAAATCGTTAAATTTTTTATTTTAATTGTTGAGTCACTGCATCATGGATGTATATAAGTGTGCACCACTTATTATATGTATCTGATCACAGCTTCTTATAAAAATATATTTATGGATTATTTGTTAATAATATTCAACAACCACCTGCTATAATATATTACACATTTTTAATATAGATCAAATAAAAAAATTAAAATATATTACTAAAATTAATAAATAATATTTTTTTATATTTTTTAACATTTTTTAAATATTACAAAAGGTGTAATATATAATTTAAACACATAATTTTATAGATTATGAATTTAATTTTTACTGGATTAATTTTTATTGGTAAATTTTTTTTATATATATATATAAAAGTTACCAATATTGATAAAATATATGTCGGAAAAATTGGATATTTTTCAAAAAAATTATATTTTAATTTTAAATATATTTATTATTTTCTAATTATTAATTTCAAAATATTCTAATTATATATTAATCATAAATTTTAAATAAGTTCTTTTTTACCAATTTTAAATTGTAATTATATATTTTAAATGTTTATATTTATAATCAGTTTTAACGTTATTCGGCATTGATTATATGACAATATCTTATTACTAATATTTATTATTATTGAAATTAAACTTATTTAATTAAATTTTAAAATATATAATTAATTATATTTATCAGTCAATTATTCTTTTTAATAATTTTTTTACACAATCAAACTTTTATATATGATAAAACGGCTCGTTCATTTGATAACAAATATATTCTAAATATTTATAGGTTGATTTTGCTAATTTTATTTTTTATAAGTTGTATTCCTTATTTTATTACAAGTTATATTCCCTATTTTATTATAGATGACAGAGTTGTTGAATTTTAAGAAATTATGTAAATACAAATCAATCCAGCTGTATTACAAGTTTGATAAAAGTGGACTCTGGTGCTCATTTTTTTAAACAATATCCGTATGTGTTTATTTATATAATTTATATTTATATTTATATTATAAATTTAACTTCTCACTCCTTACTTTGAACATGAATATATTTTATTATATTCTCTCTCTTTTTTTTGGTACATTTGACTTTATTATTATTTAGTATTATACATATATTTAAATCTGTAAATTATTAGTTTCTTTTATTTTCATGTTAATTTTTTTATTTATTATTCTTTCAATTCCAACTTTTATCTTAAATTTTAGCTATGTATACTTTCAAGTTAAGTTTTTTTTTCTAAATGATCTATTCTCCCTAACACTATGTTTTATATTTTTTACTTGTTTAGTTGAATTAATTACACTTACTTTTCTTATATTTTAAATTTCACTTAAATTAAAAGAATACTCTTGTACTGTACTAGAAGCTTGTTAATTAGTTATGTATGTTAATGTTTGTTTATTTTTTTTCCCTTACATGTTTTTCTATATCACTGTTTGTTACTCGTAGTATTTCTACCCTAACTTAGTTTACTCTAAATTAGTTGAAGGTATTATTAGGATACCAATAATCCTAGGCCAAAAAATTAGGACTAAATGTTTAATTTGATAAATCATTGATATAATTTGTTTACTCCATTAACTAACGACGTGTTCCTTAAAAAAAAAAAAAAACTAACAATGTGTTAACACAATATAGTTTTTAACTTTTGTTAAGATAGTGAATATAATACTTAGACTTATTTAACGATTTCTCAATGCATATATATTGGTATGATAATATACAAAAAATAGACATAAAATCTAAAAAATAATGATTGGTTTATATATAAAAATTTACCCTACATTTATCTATATCCTAAATTTAATCGTTGATAATTTTTATTTTTAAAAAAATATAAAAAATATCATATAATGATAAATAAGATAGAAATAGATGTAATATATTATATATATATATATATATACCAATTATTTTGTAAATATAAATTATAAATATACATTACTCTTTTCAATTTAGGAAATTACATAGAAGAAATTATATATATATCTATATATTCATCATTAAATGAATATATATACATTTTTTAAATTTTTTATTATTGATGTTATACAACAAAGTACAAACTAATTAATGTAAATGATATTTAATAAAAATAATAAGGTGAAGAAAATGTGTGTAAAAATGTATACAAATATATAGCATTACACTTGGACTATAAGTCAACTTTTTCTAACAAAAATCATGCCTATAAAAAATATTATTCAGCAAAAAATGTTGTTATTTTTTCTACCCAGTACCTAATCTAGATCTAGTGCATTACTCCATTAATCCTGATGAATGTAACAAAGCTGGGTCATCCGAAATGAGAGGATGAAATGGTACCCCAAAGTCCCACTTTGAGCCCATGATGGGGTGCCCATACTTTTCATTTGGGTCAACATCATAAAAGCCATAGCAAAGAGTAACTTCTGCACATCTTGTAAGTTTGGCACATATAGGTACCCTTTCTAAAGGAAAACGACACATCACCCATTCACTACTTTGCCACATGAAATGGGTACATGGTCAATCATTTTCCATAATCATCACTGCATTTGTTAATGCCCAATGCGTTTGCAAATCAACATCTATACTAAATAAATTTATCAATCGTTTATTGAAATGTTTTTATAAGCTATTATTACCTCATAAAATGTTTCTTAAATATATTTTTTATTTAATAATGATTCACTTATATACCAATTTTATCCTTAACTCATCTACATGATTATATTCTAAATTTAATAACTAACAATTTTTTTTTATTTTTTAAAACATATAAAAAAATTGATCATAAATGAAATGAAAATAAATATAATGCAGTTTTATTATGCATGACAATTATTTTGCTTTTATATTCATTCTATTTATAAGTTTTTCATATTTTTGAATAATTATTATAATTAAAATGAATTTATTTTAAGTTTGGATTCAATTAACGGTAATATTAGTGTAGCTGATGTTTCCCTATATTATGGTTTGCATTCCCAATTATTAAATACTTTGTTTTTTTTATTGTTTTTGAAAACCCTCCATTTAATCCCCAATATATTATCGTGGAAACTAGCGAAGTAAAAATAAGAAAGAGATTAAATAATCTTTGCCTTAAATTACTTCTTAAGAAATGGATTATATAGTTACCACGTCGCATTAAGTCATCTTCTACCATTGGTAAAGTAAAAAAACGGATATGCCACTCAGTGCTGTGGCAAGCAATTAAACCATTTGAAAACAAACCATAAAACACGAAAAAGGGTACAAGAGACATCTAATGCGTGGCCGCAATGCCTAACAAGTAAAACTCTTCAAAATAAAAATTGAAATGAATGTTTAGATAAAATCCGTGCATTTAGGACTCTTTTCTCCTTTTATTCATTACTTCTTTTTATGGTTTTTTTTTCCTTCCAACTCCGATTATTTGAAATGATACATTTAACATATTAGTTGGTATTTTATTTATTGATTTATTGACTATATATTTGTTTAGGTGATGTTGCTGGTAAGGTTATTGGAATATTGTGATATTTAAAAATTAAATTAATCTGGTTAGTATAATTAAAGATGAAAAAAATGTTGATTGAACTGTAATTTTAATTTTTTATTTTATTAATATGTTTTAATTTAATTTTTTATTTAAAAAATTAAGCTATTAGTTTCTGACATTTTATTTTGTTGATGATGTGCTGATGTGTGATGTTAAATACCAACATGAATAGTTAATTCGACATTAAATATCATTGTATTGTATTCACACTAATAGAATTTTTTTTTAAATGTTGTCGTCTCCAATAGTCTAAGATTTGGGATTTTAAAAAATATCCCTTTACATTGTCGAACCCTAGGTTTATCAATTGATTTGTAATCTGTAAATCATAAATTCAGTCATTGAATTGATTTGTAATCTATGTTAAGGCTGAGTGATAGAAGACCAGTATGAAGAATGAAGTCAAAAATGTTAGAAGCAACAAAAAAAGGTAATGACCAAGTGAAATACCACTGTAGATACCTAGTTGTGATAAGGTTTTATGATCTAAAAAGAATTCTGGAAAATTGTACCATGAATGTCCAAAAATGAAGGTAAAAGAGTTTGATTTGTCTCAGGTTACATTTGTGTGTTTTGAAGAGTTTATTTAACATTTGAAATGACATGTGTAGGTGAATGAACGTTATAGATTTTTCATGTGATTTAATGATATTATTGGAATAGACAATAAAGTTATATTAGTGAACAATGTTAAGTGTACTGCCAAAGGATGGATGAAGAACATGTCAAAAAAGCTTACTGATTTAGATAATGAAGTTAGAAAACTAAATGTGATAGTGATAGTAGGGGTGAGATTGATAGTTTTTTTGGTTGCATTTTTTCTAGGATTCATTTCAAAGAACTAAGTTGGGATGAATGAGAGAGTTGAGTAAATGTAATGTTAATTTTGTTTTAAAAAAGAAAAATGTGTATTAATATGTAAAGTATAAATGAAGAATGATATGTCTTTATTGAATAAGGTTGTTTATGTTTAATATTTTGTGCAAAATTTGTCAACAGTGATCTAAATACAAGAAGCAAAGTCACATTAATCAAAATCTACCTGAAATTTGTTAAATATATAATATTATAATCTACCACTTTGTGATGATAATACATATAGTTGGTGAAATGATTACAAAGTAGTCACAGTTGTAAACAAAATAAAAAGTAATACATGTTCAACCAAAATAAAACTAATACATTATAAAATACCTTTGAGTGACCTACAAAAGTATAAAAGTTAAAATCTAAATTAAAATCTTCAATCCCTTAAAGCAAGTGCTCACATAAATTTAGTAGCTTTTTTAGATTCATTAATTTATGGACATGGAGAATTTGGAGGTGGGCTGCCTTATCTAAGTTAAGAAGTTTCCTTTAGAATCTGTGTAGTCTCTGATGCAAATGATGACCCAATCTTCCTAATTATCAACTTTGGCCTAAATAGGTTGGTGGAATATAATTTTTCAGTAGCTCCACAAGCTGGCCCAACTGTATCAACAAGTACTGTTTTCCATGTGCTGGAAATGTTTGACCCAGCATCATCATTTGGCCAATCAGTAATAGATTTACTTAGCCTAGCAATAGAAACTTCAACTAGTCCAACAACAAAAACTTCAGCTAGCCTAGCAGTAGAAATCTTAACTAGCCCAACAACAAATATCTTGTCTCACTAAGAGGAATTTCACCTGATCCAATAACAACTTCAAATGTTTCAGTAGTAGGAAGTGATTATAACCCACCAATAACATCTTACATCTATTTCAGTCTTTACTTTTTAGCTATAGAACATGTTTACTTATTTTAATTTTGTTCACTACAAATCCTACATATAAATTTTTTTTAATTTTTTCTTCAGTTTATATGGGTTCACAACTTTTTCGTTGATATCATTTTTTCTTTACTTTTTAAATTTTTCAGATTTTTTTTAGTAATTGATGGAACAGCTAAAATTTAAATAATCGAATTATATATATTAACATATATTAATTATATAATTAATTTTTTATTTTTAAAAATAACAATAACATATGTTAACTATATAATTAATTTTTTTATTTTAAAAAATAGTTATTAATACTGATTAATTTAGTTTTTTTAACTAACTCAATTATTCTTTATTTCTGCTGATTATTTAAAAATAAAAATCTTATTTAATTATTTTCTGTAATTAAAATAATAAAAAAATTTATTGCATTTTAAGAGACTATGTTATACATTAAATGTATTAATTAAAATACACGTTGATGACATGAACATGTATCTTGAAGTGAATGACAACTTTAAGGATAAAAAGTTTATTTTCAAATCAACTTCCAAAGTATATAACATCCTTGGTTCCTAATGTTATACATATCAAAATTTGGAAAGGAAATGTGTAAACTATGAACACATAATTTTTAACTTTTTTTTCTTATGACAATTGTTTTATATAACATGTTATTATCCTGTTTGTTTTATCTTTATTCAATCTCCATTTGGACTTGAAAATTGTAAGCTCATTTTGATGACTCATTTGATGGGTTGAAGGAAATGCTTGATTCATCGTGTGGCATGTGGCACGGTTTTTCATGGTTTTGAATTTACGTATTATTAACTTTGTTAAAAAAATTTGTGCCAAGACAACAATATAAGGTTCTTTGATGGCCTCTTTTAGTTAGGATCACCATTTACTCCAGAATTGGTAATGGTTGTTAAAGTTTTTTTTTTTTTTAATAAACTCATTTTCAATATAACGGTTAATATTTTTTTTATTTTTCTAAAGCTAAAAATATAATACTTCATACATGACATAAAAATCTAAATCATATGGTGTATATTATATATTAAACAATTTTTTCCTATATTTGAAAACAACTATACTTTGCTTTATTTCATACTATTTTGCAAGTTTTAATATCATAATCACATACGCCTGTGTCTAATGCATCAATTTAACATGATTTTTATCCAATAATAATTTTTCTAATTGTATCTCCCTTTATGTTTGACAGAAACAAATTAAAGTTGAGAAAAAAAAATGTTGGGAAAATATTAATGATTGAAATTGAACTGGAATCAATAAACAGTGTACACGAAAGCGGAGAAGACGAAGCCTGAGAGTTACACGTAAGGAGTGCACGTGGCTTCACCCCAGACTCTGTTTCCATATTTCTATATATACACAATAATTTCACTCCCTTTCTATCAATTTTTATTTAATCTGTTTTATTGATCCCAATTCTTGGATTTAGAAATGTAGAATAATACTGTGTTCTGTGACTGCATTGCATAATTGAGAATAGAGAAAGGAAGGTGAGAATTAAGAAGAGGATGAGTAGTAGCTGTTCTTCTTCGTGCGTGGCGTTCGCGCAATTCTATGAGAGATGGTTCGAAGAGCTGAAGGAGTTGGTGCAGCAGCTAAGGGCGAAGGATGAGGAGAATAATAAGGAAGAGGTGATGCAGAAGGTGATGCGCCACCACCAGAACTACTACAGAGCCAAGTCGGTTGCGGCGGAAAAGGATCCTCTAAACGTGTTTCTGTCACCGTGGGCCACCGCACTGGAACGGTCACTCCACTGGATCACCGGGTGGCGCCCTACCACCGCCTTCCACCTCATCTACACCGAATCCTCTCTCCTCTTCGAATCACACATCATTGACATCCTCCAAGGCCTTCGTACCGGTGACCTCGGTGACCTCTCCCCTTCCCAGTTTCGCCGAGTCAGTGACCTACAATGTGACACTGTAAGCAATTCACATTACGGTTTACGAATTTGGTGCTTATCTTCAATTCAATTTCAATTTCATGATTCATTTCACTTTTAAACCATGGTGTTTTTTAATGGCGAAATTTTAATTTTGATTGAGGAATATTTTTATTTTACACCTTTCCATACATGCTTACCTCCTTTTTACTTTTATAAAATTACAAAGGATTTTAAATTAATTATAATTATAGCATATTTTAGGGAAAAAAAGTTTATTTTCATCAATTTTATTTTTCTATTTCTTCCATGATGGAAGGAAACCATGAGAGAAAGTGTGAGAGAAGATGGGCAAGGATTATTATTTTTTATTTTAAACTATTAAATAATTTTTTAAAATTAAAAAATAAATATTAATCAATAAAAAATATAAAAATTAAATTAAATTTTTTAAAATTAAGATTTATTTTTTAAAAATTTATATAAATAAAATTTTATATTTTCTTTTCATTCTCCTTTTCACTCTTTCTTCTTTTTATTCTATTTAAACAACTTATTTATTTTATTTTTATTTATTCTTATTCTCCTCTTTTTTTTTTCTAATTTTTTTTTCCTGTTTCATTTCATCCATAAACATAAAGGAATGTCCAAGCCAATTCAAATATTAATGATGCAGTAATTTGCTACAGTGAAAATTTTATTTTTATTCCGATGGGTCAACATTAATACATATAAACAAATAAAAAATTTGATTTATTACCGAATGTTCGTTTCTTGGCAATATTAGACAAAATACGCTCTTATCTTAAGCCACTAGGACTGGTTGGGGATTTTGCTTTTTTATAAAATACGCGCTTGATATTTTTTTTTTTATAAAAATAACGTCAACAAAAATTTACTGAAAAATCTAAAATTCTATTTATTTTAAATTTTTTAATTTTTAATATTTGTAGTTTGTTTCTTTAAGTATTTTCTAAATTAAAATATTTTAAGAATTAAATTTCTTTGTAATTTTTTGAAAAATTGAAAATATAACTCGTTTTAAATAAAACATTTTAATTATTTCTAGTTAAACGGAATAATTTAATAAGTCTTAAAATTATTTTTGACATTCTTTCGACAAAGTAAATTTAGAAAAAAAAAAAAGAAAAAAGAAACGGTTTATATTTGCATTAATTGTTTTTGTGTTTAAGGTGAAGGAAGAGAATGCAATAACTGAGGAGCTATCACAGTGGCAGGACAGTGCGAGCGAGATGATGGGTCCACGCGCCGACATCAATCAGAAGATCGGACGGCTGGTATGCATTATAACGAAAGCTGATGATCTACGGCTGAGAACACTGAGGAGCGTGGTTGCGTTGCTGTCGCAGCAGCAGGCAATAGAATTCCTGATCGCATCCGCTGAGTTGCTCGTTGGAATCCGTGGTTGGGGATTGAATCATGACCGTCTACGTCGCAGATGATCGACCTTAGGCCATAATTTGGGTACCTTCCTTGAAATTCAGTTTGGCCTTAAAATGATTATGTATTAATTATTACTTCTTATTTCTGTCTAGAGCGCTACTTTGGCCAAAACTAGGAGGTAGGAGCCAATTACTTGGAAGTTCTAAGTTTGGCTAGCGAGAAAAAAAGAAGATGCTCAAAATTCGCTTCTTTATTTAATTAATAAAATTTAAAATTTATTTTAATGAGTCAAATTTAGAGTTTTTGAGTTTAATCTGTTTCTAAAAAATTTTAAGTTGAATTTATCTCGTTAAAGAAAATTAAAGTTTTGGCTTGCGAGAAAAAGAATGTACGAACTTTTTTTTTATTTAAATGAGATAAATTTAAAGATTAATTAAATTTGATTTGGTTAAAAAGGTTTAAGTTTAGACTTTGATTATTGTTTGTTTATAATTAAGAGTATTTTTATTTAATTTGTTGGTAATAATTTTGTTTTGGATTTAGAGTTAGATATTTTTATACTAAAGAAGTAAAACAAAATAGCAATGAAATATGATTCAAAATTAAATGATTTTATTTCTCTAATGAAAATGGTAGTTTTTAAAAATATTTATTTATTTAAATAATTTTTTAAAATCGAAATGATATAAATTATGCGTAGGGTAAAAAGATTATAATATTTTCAATTAACATAATAATTATTTAAATATATGTCGGTATTATGTACGCATGTATATATATATATATATATATATATATATATATATATATATATATAGATTATTTAAACTACTTATTTAAATAATTGACTTATTTTTAAATTTAAGTTTGTTTTAGTTAAATTAATAAACACAGACGAATATTTAACAATATAAGCTTAAATTATTTATAACGAGTTAATTATAAATAATTTTTGAATAATCGATGGTCAGGAGACATTTTTATTCTTTTTATATACTAAAGTTTAAACTTCCATTGATATTTTGTTTTGAATTGAATCTTTTCGCAACTAACAATGGTTAGTATAAAATAATATATTCAAACAGGCTTTTAGATACACCACTCTAGTAAAATATATGAACGTATGGATTAATTCAAAACAAATTTATACCTAAAAAGTAAAATTATGAATATTGTTAATTATATAAGTAGTTATATTAATAAAAAAAAAACCCTGTCTGTCACCTTTGATAGCTACAATATATTTCATTTTTTAAATTTAAAATTTTAGTAATTAAAATATTTTAATTATTTATTATTTTGGAAAAAAAATTAAATTGAAAATTTTTTTAAAATTATTTTAATCAATTAAAATAATTTTTTTAAAGAAGAAAGAGTAATTTTTGAAAGAATTTAAAATTTTAGATAAAATATTTTAAAAAAATAATTTTTTAAAAAATTTAAAATTATAGCAATTAAAATATTTTTATTTATTATTTTACAAAAAATTTAAATTAAAATTTTTTTAATTAATTAAAATAAAAAATTTTAAATTTTTTATAATAGATAGAATTTAAAATTTTATTATTATTATTATTTTATTATTTATTATTTTTATATTATTTTATTTATATTTTTTATCTCTTGTATTTAGATATAATATTTTAATACTAAATAATATAATTATATATTTTTATTCTTTTTATTATATATTTATTTAAATTATTATTTTAATTAAATATCTTGTATTATAAAAATATTTATACATCTAAATTTTTTATAAATAAAAAAATAAAGATAAATCTATAAATATTTAAATCTAAAATTTTATATATAATAAAAATTAAATTATTTAATTTAAATAAAAATTTTAATAAATTAAAATCTAATAAATTTATATTTTATTATTTAAATATAATAATTTAAAATTTGTTTATTCAAATAAAATATTTTTAAAATAAAAATATTTAAATATTTAAATATTTGAAAATTTTTAAATTATTAAAATTTTTTATCCAAATACAAGATTATTAAGATTATTACTTAGTATGATAATAAATAAAATAATAAAAAATAGGTTAACCTTAATATGATGATAAATAAAATAGTAAAAAATAGGTGATAAAAAAAAAGTAAAAATAGTATGAAAACTGTTTTTTTCTTACACCTAATCCAAGTAACTATTACAACTATTTGTGGTATTAAAAGCAATAGCCACCAGGTAGGTAAATAGTAACAGGTGGTTACTTCTTAAAAAAAATAACGGGAAGGAAATGCCAAGTGGAGCAAATATAGGATAAAAATAATAAAATAGTTGGTAGAATCATGATCAAGCAAAACCAAAAATAAATTGAATTTTTTTTTTTGGGTGAAATTAAGCTAAAGTCTTCATCATAAGATATTAGAAAGGAGTGTAGTTTAATGAAAATAGTTATTTTCATGTGAATCTTATTTTTTAAAATTATTTTATTTTCTTAAATTATTAGGACTGATTTAATAATAAAATATTAAAAATTAGTGTAGCTTAAATTCTCATGTCAATCTTATCATTTTTTTTAATGTAAAAAAAGGTTAAAGTCCTCTTAAAATACAATAACATGAAAAGATGATTTGGAGAACATTGAACGATGAAACGACTTTTAGGGCATTGTATTATAACATATTACGTGTCTCTATGACAGGTTCATGCAACATGCATCGTGACACTTTGCACAATGACGTGGCTTGTGAAATGGAGCTGTTGACCAGCTCTTGTAAATTTCATCATCGCACTGATAACTTTTTTTTTTCCAACGAAAATGTGGTATTAACATACTTACAAAAATTAGATTGTTTGAACCATAAAAATTCGATACAAGAATTTAATAATGAATTATTAAAATTGATAAAAATCAATAAATCAGTATAATTAGTAAAAGAGTGATTTATAAAAATAATAATATAATTTTAGTATTTTTGAACATTTAAATTATATTATAAGTTATTTAATTTTTTATAAATAATTTAGATTTAAATTTTTATATATAATTTATAATTTTTGATAAAATAAAATTATGAATAAATGTATTATATTATTATTACTATATATTATATTATATATATATATATTATAAACAGGTAATTAATATTAATTTAACCGTTATTATATTATTAAAGTTTAAATAAATATCTTAAATAATTCAATAGTCGATTATTTTAAAAATTTTATATATGAATTTTTAGGTTACTTTTTAAAAAATTGAAAGTGTTAAAATATAAAATTAAATTATTTATTATATTTTTAATTTTGATGTAAAAAAATATTTATAATATTTTTATCATTTTTAAATATTTAAATTCATATTTAAGACTAGTTAATTTTGGTAAAAATTGTTAATTTATAATATATTTTTATCATTTATGAAAACTAGAAAGACTCACAAAATTCACAAAAGAATAGCCTTATGGACTCATGAGCCTAATTTTGAAAAATAAAATAGAAGGAAATAACTGAAGAAAAAAAAGTAAAAATATAAAAATGTGTGAGTTATTTAAATGAATAAAAAAATTATTTAAAATATATTTAGCAATATAAATTTTATTTTATATAAATTTTTAAAATATTATATTTTTATTAATATTTTTTTTTTGAAAATTATATAATAATTTTAACATCTTCGTACTCTTTTCTATTTGTGAAGAAACAAAATTTTAATAAAATTCATAAAAAATACTTTCTTTCCTCCTACTTTAATACATAAATAAATAACGAAAATTTTTTATATTTCTTTTTTTTTCTTCTATGTCCAAACAAACCATAAGTATAAGTTTGTTTTAAAAGTTATTTTATAAAACAGTTTTTAAAAATTATTATTAAAAATAAAATAAATAAAAAACAAAACATTACATAAAAAGAATATGAATAATAAATTATTGAAATTAAAAAAATTAAAATAACTTAAAGTTGTTTTAGTCTTTAGTTTAACAAATCTAAAATAGATATTATTTTAAAACAGTTGTTTTAGTCTTTAGTTTAACAAATCTAAAATAGATATTATTTTAAAACAGTTTCGCAAACTTCACTCATCAAATAAGTTTTAATTTATTTTTTTTAAAATCAAACAGACCCTTGTATTTGCAATTTTTCTTTTTGGGTCATGGTTGTATTCACAATTTAATTGACTAATGTCTAATTGAAACAAATATGGGTTTACTCTCAAATAGGCAAATTTTCAGTTACGGCCTTTTAGCCCCGTTTGGTTTTTCTATTGGGCCTAGCTATTTTCCCTCTTTGTACGATATTGAAAAAAAGAACCAAAAATATTTTCTGACCCAAAAAATGTTTAAATGTTTATTTCACATAAACAAATCTACACCTTTGGCCCAAAATTAATCTACAACCAACATAAGAAAAAGATCAAACGAAAAAAGACAATCAACCAAAAAAATAAGTTAAACTACATAGTACGTCGAATTTTTTTTTTCAAAAAACTGATAGAAAATAAATCCTAACTCTTGTTTCCTACACTTATTTCTCTCTCTCTCTCTCTCCTTTTTATTTTTCCCTGTAAAACATGGGTCTTTATGTAGTATTTTCGTATAATTTTGCAGCTAGACCAAACGTTTTTTTAACTTAAGACAACCTGACATTATAAATATTTTGTAAATAATAATCTATAATTGATAAGCAAATCCTTCAGTATATGAGAATTAATAAGTTGTGCATTGAGTGCTCTCATATATGGATTTTCCTATCCCACGTATCAAATGCATAGGTTAAACAATAAAAAACAGATAAATTTTGTTAGAAATAAAGAATTCACTGCACTAAGAACAAAAATTATTTATTATATTGGATTATTTATTTATTTTTTGACATCTTAACCTGTGTACTCTGTAATAAAAAAAATGATAAACATATTTATTAATTTGATGTATAGGAGAATTTTTTTTAATTTATTGATTATATAAGGGTTAAACGCATAACAAAACTATTATTTAAATAGAATAACTAGTAGATGATGGTAAAATAATATGAAATATATAGTGTATAAATAAGTTTTAGAATAATATATCCACTATAACTAGCAGCAATATCACATTCAAGGCCACTCTGTTTAAATTTAAAAAAGTAATTATGTAATATAGTTTTTTGTGAGTTTTCAAATTTTTGAGGTATACTTGCAACTTATTCAATTAATTTTGACAAAAAAAAAGTAGTTCAGTTTTGAATTTATAAATAAATTTCAAGTTAGAAAAAATGTTTCAGCACTTTTCTTTTCTTTCTTGAGCATGCATAACCGTCAATACTTTTTTATAATATTTTTTTAAAAGACTGATAACTCATGTTAATGGGCAATTGATTAGTTTAATTTTAAAATTACGACGATGTCTTGTAAAAGAAGTTTTGAAATTATAAACATTTCGCATCTTGGATTAAGAAATAATGATGCCATTTGTCAACTTAATTTGTTCAGTTTGGTGTATGGTAACTTGTGATAATCTACAATATAACCTAATCAGAATTCGAACATCCTTGTATCGTAAGATATTGATCAAGGATGTTTCATTAAAAAAATTATAACCCTGTATGTAACAAAAAATTGTTAAATAGTACGTAGCTTCATGAATAGAAAATATATTTTACTAATGATTAAAAATTAGATTAAAAAAGTGCTTGAAACTTTTAATTTTAATAATATCATAAAATAATTTAGTCAATAAGAATTTTTTACTGGTATAGCTTACAACTGTGTCAACTATGTCTGTTATTTATTAAACAAATTTAAATAAGAAATTGATAAAATAGATATATTGTTTTAAAAATATCACTCATTTACTGTTTTTCTAGACTTTTTTTTTTCCGATAAACAATGGAAAATTTATAAACAAAAGTACGAGTACTCAAAATCATACCATTCAAATTTGTTGAAAAAATTTAAAATTTTAATAATTAAAATATTTTTTTAATATTATTTTATAAAAAATTTTAAATTATAAAATTTTTTAAAAAGTATTTTAATTAATTAGAATAAAAAATTTTAAATTTTTCTAAAATAGATAAAATTCAAAATTTTGTTATATTTTATATTTTATTATTTTATATTTGTAATACTTTATTTTTATTATTCTTTTTTTATTTTCTCATATTTTTTTCTCTCGTCTTTTATATTTAAACATAATATTTTTAATATTAAATAATATATTTCTATCATTTTAATTATGTACATTTATTAAGTTATTAATCTAATTAAATATATTATATAATAAAAAAATATAAATATATATATATATATCTAAATTTTTTATGAAAAAAAAAATTAAAAAAATTAAAATAAACCTATATATATTTAAACGTAAATTTTGTATATAGTAAAATAAAATTATGTAATTTAAACAAAAAAATTAAAATATTAAAATTTAATAAATTAAATTTCATTATCAAAATTTTTTAATATAATGAATTAAATTTTTTTATCCAAATAAAATATTTGTAAAATAAAAATATTTAAATTTTTAAACATGTTAAATTTTTTAAAATAATAAAATACTCCATCCAAATATAAAGTTAATATTTAAAATTTCAGGATTTAATCATTATTATAAATAAAAGTAAAAAAAAAAATAACACTTAAAACGAATACATTGATTATAAAATTTAACAGTTGTAGGTGTGTTATAAAACTATAGACCACATTATTAGTAAATACACTCCATTAAATTATTAATCCAACAATCATAGGATATGCAAAAATAACCTCCTTTATCTTAAACTTTTTATCTAAATTTAAATAATATTTATAATATCAAGTAGCTCATGATGAAACGTCATTCCCTCTCATGAAGATCGGTGGTCTCTGTTCTACGGCGTAAACAAACAGGTGCTCTGCTCTAACTGGCTTGTCAAATACTGTTTTGACCAATGATTTTTGCACCCATTAGATTCAAACTGAATATCAATAAAATTAAATATAAATTATTAACTAATATTTTTTACATATATATAAATTAATTCGAATTATATATTTAAAAATATAAAAATTAACTGTTGGAACACCAAAATAACCAGCCTACTTGTTATAGAATGTTTGTTAAAGTTGTAGAATTGTTACTGCATGTTGTTCTAAAAAGAGTGCAATGTTTATTTCATTTATTTTACAAAATAACTATTTTACCAAAATAACAAAGTACAACTGTTTTAAAAAGAGAAATTCCCAAAAAAAAAAATGTAATTTTGTTGAAAGGGGAAAAAGTGAAAAAGAAAGAAGTATAAAACTAAAAATTGCAATTACAGGAAGAGGACAAGTTGTATGGGAAGTCAATAACATAAAGAAAAAAAGAAGAAGGGTTAAATACAGCGTAGACCAAGTCAAATCACAACCACATTCAATTCAATCAAATCAACCCCAACACTTTTCAACCCACTCTGGCTAACCTCACCCACCTGTCATTCGCTGCACCCAAATCTTTTCCCTTAAACCCTTCCCTCACCCACGCGGCACTTTAACATTCTCTCGCATCACCCCATGCCCTTTTTCTCTTACTCGTTAACTTTCTCTCTGTAAAACAACACACAGAGACACACACTCTCTCTCTCTCTCTCTCTACCCTTTATGAGCCCTAACTCGCGGACCCAACGCTAGCAATGTCTCTCAGGAAGGTGTTCCGCTCCCGCAAATTCTCCAGATCGTTCAAGGAGGCGCCGGCAATCGTCGCCGCCGCCGCCGACCGCCGTGACGCCGACGACGAAGGTTCGCACGGGAATGGGTGGTCGAACATGCTGCCGGAGATTCTCGGCGAGATCATCCGGCGAGTTGACGCCGCCGAGGATCAGTGGCCGCACCGCCAAAACGTCGTCGCTTGCGCGTGCGTGTGCAAGCGGTGGCGAGATATAACCCGCGAGATCGTTCGCTCACCTTGTCACACCGGCAGAATCACTTTCCCTTCTTGTCTCAAACAGGTTCCCTTCAAAAATATGTTTTTTTTGTTTCTGGGTGGCAGTTTTTTTAATTATTTTTATTTCCCCCTTTTTTATGCGTGTAGCTTGAATAGTATATACCCCGTGGAACAAAAAAATGGAATACTTTGTGATCTTATTTTACACCTTTTTTATTTTTTTATTTATATAGTGGTGAGTGGTGAGTTGTTGGAGCACTGGTTAATCTCTTAAATTTGATTTTTTTTTAAGTTTGTAGGATTGAAGTTTTGGTTGTATATGACATGATTGATTGGTTCAATTTTAGGGAGTGAATCCTTTATTGGTTATTGGTGAATTACAATTTGTTGTGGGGATCGGCAGTGATATATAGGATCTTTGTATAAGCCATGGTGGCAGCGATTTGGTAGTGTTTGAGATTCGGATTGGTCCCCGATTGCTGCTTGGTAAACTGCAGTAGTTTGATACAAAAGGAGTTAAACTGTTAGTATGGTAATTAAGGTTTCCGGGTCAGTGAGTGTTATTAGTAGAAGGTAGTTTTATCTGTGTGAAGTGGAAAAGGTGGGAGAATTAGAAATAGGGGTCCATTTTTTCAGGGGGTTTTTAAGATGTGCAATAGTGGTCATGTTTGCAGTGCTCGGATAGATGGATGGAGTTTCATCTAATTTTTAGCAGAAAAAGATTACTTGTTTCATTTGCATGATGCATTTTAGCATTTTTGCTACTGCCGGACACTTGCTGAAGTTTGTGATGTTTCTTCTATGCAATGCTTTACTCAATAAAGAGTGGTAATTTATTGGGATGAATGTTTTCTTTTCTTGTGGTGATCTTTTTGTAATTTTGATGAGCATATTATTATACTTATGGCTATTAATTGTTTATTTTGTATTCAACAAGGGAATTTAGGAGGCTTGGAATTTGACAATTTTGTAATATTTTTTATGACTTGCAGCCAGGACCCCGTGATGCACCCCACCAATGTCTTATAAAGCGGAATAAAAAGACCTCAACATTTTATTTATATCTTGCCCTTACACCATGTAAGTAAGTACTGTATTGGTAAAAGACTTTTTTCTGCCTGTTGTAGAATGGATGAAAATGAATTATGGCTGGAGTTGAATGATCTCCTGCGGTCTACAGCCCTTCCTATGGGGTAGAGCATTGACAATACTAAGTCAAATGATTTGTGTGTATAGACTAGATCTGGGCACCACCTTAACTGAGTCTATGAATGAAGCCTTTCTTATTTGACCGGGCATACTTTACTTTTGTGCTTAACCCCTAAACTTTAAATGGCTTTGTAGATTGTCAACGTTTAAGGTGACTTTATTTATATTTATAAATATAAATGGAATGTATTTATCAAACTGTTTGACTCTAGCAACTTGGTTGACCAGACCAAGTCCAAGATGATTTGCCTTAGTCAACTTATAGAACCTTCCTTTTACAAATTACTCATCTTAAGTAGTTTGATTACCCAAAATAAGAGAAACAAAAAGGAGTTGAATTGTTTCAATAGTATATTTTGATTATGAACAATGATCAAATGTGTTTTTCAGAGATAAACGTGGAAGGATCTATGACTTATTATCATTATTTATTTATTTTTATTATATATATATGCAATATTGATTAAGTTGACCTCTGTGAGAGGTCTATAGGATGCTGGATATGGTTGATTGGGATACAGGATAGCAATTGGTTGGCTTTATATTGTGATTTTTCCCTTTCCTTTTCCTTATAATATAATTTGATATAGCTTTGTAGGAGCAGTCCTGCTATTGTGTCACAATAAGAAATTCAATCGTGCTGTAGAATTCCAATTATTGACCAATTACTGGTAGCCACATTATTTACTATAGAAATGTGTTTGGTGGAGGTGAAATATGGAATCTTCAATTAGTTGAACCCTATGAAACTTTTAAAACATTGGTAAGATAATAATCTTATGATTTATGAGGTGTCTTCAAAATCAGTGTAATTTGTAGAGCAGTTGAAATGATGTCCAAGGATTATATTTCTCAATATTATAAGAAATATAATCTTGATGATAGTGCATAGCTTATGATTTCTTTGATGTGCTGGAAATTTATGCCTCTTTTTTGGTTCCCTCTTTACTCCCATTACCAGCATTTACAGACAAAGGGAAGTTTCTGCTATCAGCTAGAAGATATAGGTGTGGTACCCATACAGAGTATATAATTTCACTTGATGCCGATGACTTATCCCAAGGAAGCAATGCTTATATTGGAAAGTTAAGGTAAAGTTTTCTTTCTGAAGAAACTGAAAATTTCTTCCGTGTTTCTTTCTCTCTCTTTTTTTTTTCTGTTGAATGGTGAGGTCTAGTATTTGTAAGATACTGCCACTCTGCACCTTTATTATAGACACAGTCTGTTTATGTTTTCAAACTGCTTTAGCTTAGAACTACATTTGTTGTGATACTTCACCTTTCAATTTCTCTTTTATGGTTGCGTTGGTGAGAATTAGAGCTTCATTTCTGCTTAATCACAAACTGTCAGATGAGTTTTGGTTTATACGTTTTCTCTTTACCAAGCTGTGCCTAGGAAGTATAAAAAGAGCTGTTATCATACGAGCTTTTATTTTGTTTGCCTTTGTGTTAATTGATTGAGCATCTCAGTGACCTGTCTGAACTTTATCCCCCCTTCCAGCCAAACCCCCTCTTCAATCAAAAACAAGAAAAAAAATGCACAACATTAGAAGAAAATAAAAATAAACAAAGACCACCACGCTAAATCACAGCTCCACCCATGGCAGAAAGGGAAAATAGTTCTATTTTCGCTCATGTTTAGCAGTCATTCAATACCATTTGTGGTAGAAGCATTGGTGAAAATATGTTGGTCTTGGTGTTGTATTTAAAGATCAAAACTGCACTTAAAAGGATCTAGGAGCAACGTTGATTAGATTTAAAAAATTGATTAAAACTATTGGTAATGATCTTACTTTCAGTTTGCTTGTTTGTCTTGTATTAAACCACTGTGAATTGTATGGCCTTTATTTGTATCATAACTCATAAACTCCGAAAGCTGAATTAAATTATCCTAATTCTTTAAACTCTCTTTAGTGTTTCATCTAGCAAAAAACATTTGATGTTAATGTTGGTCAATTTTCTGCTGCTTGTATTAAAGCCCATGCTGAAAATCTGTTCATAGCCTGGAGTTTATTAGTCTCATATTTCTTTTATTAAAAAATAAACTATGCATGTGAATATACAATCAATCTTCTGCTTTTCTCGAGTACCTATCAATGACACGCCATCTGAAATTTCTTTTCAGCTCGGATTTTCTTGGCACAAATTTCACAATTTATGACAGCCAGCCACCCCATAGTGGTGCAAAACCATCAAGTGGCCGGGCCAGCCGTCGGTTTGCAAGCAAGCAGATAAGCCCGCAAGTTCCTGCTGGTAACTTTGAGGTTGGGCAAGTCTCCTACAAATTCAACCTTTTGAAATCAAGAGGGCCAAGGAGGATGGTTTGCTCCCTGAAGTCTCCTGTATCATCATCAACGGGTGAAAGTTCAAATAGTTTGTCTCTTGATGGCCATAAGATGCATGGTAAAGAACATGCTGCTTCCGGTTACACAATCTTAAAGAATAAAGCTCCAAGGTGGCATGAACATTTGCAATGTTGGTGCTTGAATTTCCATGGTCGTGTGACTGTTGCCTCAGTTAAAAACTTTCAGCTGGTTGCTACTGTTGACCAAAGCCAACCAGGAGGGAAAGGAGATGAGGAAACTGTTCTTCTCCAGTTTGGTAAAGTAGGGGATGATACTTTTACCATGGATTATAGACAACCCTTATCTGCCTTTCAGGCTTTTGCCATTTGCTTAACTAGCTTTGGCACTAAACTTGCCTGTGAGTAATTATATTTTTGGTGTCATTATGCTTATTTATGGATGTTTTAAGTGAATAGTTAATTTCTGTTAAATTTTTTTTACTCGGCTTTGAGTCTACAATTTGATTCCAGGAAGCTTGTTGTAAATGTTACATTATCAATATCACATGACATCTTCCATAATCAAATATATTGTTCTCTGCCCACGGTTCATTGTTCCATTTTATTGGTGGCATACACATAGCTGTTATAAAATTGAACAAAATTGATTATGATAGAATTAATTTTGAAGCGCCGGATACAATTATGTGTTAAAATTGATTTTTAATTATCAATTTTAATTGAAACGTGTTTTAATTAGAAATGCATTTATTTCAATTTTTTAAGCTCAATTTCCTGTGATTCACTAAAGGCCACCTATTTAGTTTTTCATTCAATTTTTTTGGTAAAACAGATTAGACTAAGAAAAAGAGGGTGGCATATCAATATTTAATTTCTGTTGACTTATAAACGTCATGCAATTGAAGTACACCTATTAAATTATTCTCAAGCTTCTTTCTTGTTATCCGGTCCCTTCTTCTCTGGTGTGGATTATTCTGGACCAGCGAAAAGGTTGAGTTGTATTTACATAATGTGGTTGGGCCCGTGAAGGTGGAGAAATATAACTCTATATATAGTTATTTTATATTAATTATATTTATAAACGTTTGTTTCAATTAAAATATATTATTCGGTTTTTTATTTAGATTAATTCTGAGAATATACTATTTTTTAAATTTGCTCTAATTTGGTGAAGGGTGTGTCTATTGCCATTCCATGAATCTATTACTACTTCAATTGATGATCCTTTTATTTAAATATTAATATTATTAATTTCATGAACAAACAGAAAGAAATGCTTTAAATTTAAAATACTTAAATAGGAATGGTAACAGATATTTTGAAGTAAAAAGTAGTTATTTTATTTGAATAAGTTAAACCAAAAGAGTATTTATAGTTATGACTAACTTTGTACAAAAAATTATCAGGACATTGAAGCTGAAGGTGAATCAGATGCTGTATGAATGAGAAGGCATAATGGGTTAGTTGTGATATAAATGATGTGAGAATCGTCCATGTTCGGTTTATTCTCTTATGGTAACCTTCTTTTTTGGATTGGGGCCATTCCCTTGCTTAAGTGAAAAGGGATTGAAAAGTGAGGTCCCACCCTTTAAATTTTGAGGGTCATTCCATTGATGAAGCAAAGTCATTTGGCAAAATATCTCATAAACAAGAGGTAATTTGGAATGACGTTTACACATACAGATATTTGGATGGATTCAATTTCTTAGCTACTCCGAGATTTTCTGTCTCATGATTTGATTGCAAGGGCAATTGTACTGCTACGGTTGTTGACCTTATTTTATTAGGTAGTTTTGCTTTTGTCATTAATGTTTATTCATTATTGTATAATGTTTCATCATTTCCAATGATTCTCTAGAGATTTGCTTGTCTATGTATATCACTTCACATATATAAGATTATAATATCATTTTTTTTATTTTATTAAAATTTAAGTAAACGCCTTTCAATTATAGTAAATGTTTTCTATAATGATATTTCAATAATTGATTTAGATAGTGTTTGGATGGAAAGAGAATTTTTAAATTTAAAAAATTTATAATATATGAAAATTTAATTATTTCAATTGAATTTTTGTCTACTCTATAGACTTCCCTACTTTGACTTGGAACATCTCTTTACCTTTTTTTAATGAAAAATTAATCGATTAAGAGCTGCTAAAAATGACTACTAGTTTTTTTTAACACAATAGTATTTGAAGCAAATAAGATAAAAATATAAAATAAATCTTATGCTTTTCTTTTTCTTAATAATCCGTTCTCTTTCTTGATCTTGACTCTACCAAACATATATAATTAACATATAATTTTTATGAAATTAAAGTTTGCTTTGCAAATTTGGTAAATCAAACCTTATGTCACATTATTACTCTAAAACTTAAGGCTGCATGATGTTCATGGTGTCATACTTCAAATTGTGTCAAATTATAACTGAAATGATTGTCCTTAGTTTGTAGATATGTATAAATTCTTGAAAGAATAATAATTAATTATTTTGTAAATGAGTGGAACCAAATCAACCAATCCAATCTTGAATCAACAGATCATTGTTTAATGACTAATGATTTAAAATATTTTGAATTCAAAAAAGCTAACCAACCAAACTTGTTTTAACATGGGCCAAACGGATAAGTCCAGTTTAGGCACAAGTTAAACAATCCAACAAATGAGAGACACTAACCTCTTTTAGGCCAAACATGTTGCTGGCTGGTGGACCGAACCCATCAATCAAGAACAAATGTACAATTGTTTGGTATAAGCTTCTCTTTGTATTTAGTATTAGCATAAGATTTATTTACTTAACTTTTGCCATAATTAATTCCAATATCTTTTAATTTTATCTAATATATGACCGATTCACGTCACACATAATGCACATAAAGTATATCAGTATTATTATTTGGACCTTAAAAAGCTGATATTTTATGTGATATCTATATAATTATCAATCTATCTTTCACTTACCTTTTATAAACTTTGTATATATGAATTTTAAAAATACACACCAACATCAAAAGAACAGTTTTTGTTCTTGAATTTTTATGTTTGAGAAAACATTTTCCATACTGCATTTAGAGAGATGGAGGGATAAAAGTCACACTCAATCCTTAAGTCCTTGCTTTTGTGAAGGACATTACTAGTTAAGAAAATTGCACCTCCTTGTATATCAAATGGTTACACAACCTTTAGTTTAATTATTTTGTAAAAAAATAATTTTATTTATCTTTATAATTTATCTAATATATTCAATGATACATAATAAAAATTTAATAAATAGTAATTTTATTCAAAGTTACAATGTTTAATATTATTAATATATTTGATTTTATAATTTTTAATACAAATTTATTATATATAAAAAAATTTATTGTGTACCTTAATATACGTTAGAAAAACATGTGACTTTAATCCAGACGATAACCTAAAGGAAGGCTTTCTTCAATTCACTGGTAAACATAGATGTTTGAGTACAGTTAGAACTTAGAACTTAGAACTTAGATTCCAAATAAAATGGTGCCAACCATATAGAAAATTCTCTCAAGCAGCAAGGAATCAGGTGCTTCGGACATGGAACCAAAAAATAAATTGGATTCCTACGATTCATCCAGCTCATGATACCTAAGATGCTCTATAATATATTTTTCATTTAAAGTATATGTGTAATTGCAAACCACAAATACCCATATCAACTAAACAGAATAAGTTAACACTTGAGGTTTGCATGTAAATATACTGCAAGTAGCATTTGCAAAGGGACAATGACATCGTGATGTTCTGTATGATATTTTGTGACACAGTAGTGGTCTTATTAATTAGTATCATAAATGATATATAAAAAAATATTTTTTTATTAAAAATGTATTGAAAATCATTATAAAAATGTATTAATAATATATATATATATATATTGTTATTTTTTATTACTTAACCATTAATAGAGATGAAAGTGAATAAGACCGTTGTTAGAGGTACGGTGCTCAACTCGTTTAAAGCCTAATTTTAACTCAATTTGTTTAATGATTTTTGAAAAACAGCTTAAACTTATAAAAAATTCTATTTAATCTATTTAGGGGCATATTTATATTTATATATTATATATTATATATTTATATAATATTTATTTTATATTTTATTTATATAATATTAATATATATGTTTTAAGCCTATTTAATAATCCTTTTATTTTATAAATTTTAAGTTTACAAATTTTTTTAATTAATTATTTATAAAAATTTTAAATCTTTTTATTAATTTTTCTTTTGTAATATAAACTTTTAAATAGACTTATAAACCTATACTTTAAATTATAAGAGACCTTGATAAAAAAAACTTTTAATAAATAATATATTCAGACTCAAATTTTAAAATTTTTAAATAAATCAAACTTTTAAATACACTTCACTTACTTCTATCTAACAAATTAGTATTTATTAAAATGAAGCTATCTTCTATTTGTATTAATTTATTATAAATTTATTATAGAAACAAAACTATGAACATCAACATGATACACTTTTAAATTAAATTATTAAAATAATGTTATTTTGAAATAAATCACCCTAACTATTATATTTGAATATTATATTCAACGATACTTTAACTTTGATAAAACGAGTGAATTATGAATTATTACTTTAGAACGATTCAATTATGACGCAAATTAGAAAAAAAATAGTACTCCTAATTTAATTCTTAATAAAACAATGATGGCACGTAAATCAGACGGAGTCGAAGAGTGTTGTTTTTGATAGCTTCAAATTCCATTGCAGCTCCAAAGGGACAAACGGTATTTATCGTCTTCTCATCTTTTGTGTAGAAATGAGAATGGGTGGAATTAGAATGTAAATTACATTTTAAAAATGTAAATTTGTAGATAATAATTTTAATATTATGTTCCCATTCATTGGATGGATGATATTCATAGTAAATTTTTTCATTTACATTTTGATTAATTATTATTTTGATAAATTAATAAAACAAAAATATTATTATAATAATATAAACATTAATGATATAAAAATAATAAATATATTAAAATTGATAAAAAATATAATACATTAATTAATTAAAAATGTAATTAAAATATAGTTCTTAATTACAAAATATAAATAAAATATTAAAAACATAAATATTTAATTTAATTAAAAGTAATTTTAAAAAATTTTAATTATAAAATTATAATAAATATACAATATGAATATGAGAAGTTAAAATATTTATACTGCACATTCGCACCATATTCATAAAATTTTATGAAATCATTTATCTTTAAATCAAGATTCATTTAATATATAATTTTTTTTTCATTTCAAATAGTTTTATAGGTATATGAGGCCATCTTCATTCTTCAATACCCGGTTACAAGTAAATCTGGGCCTGATTCAAATTTTCAAAAATTCCATTTGGACCCCAAAAAAATCCACAGAAACCATCTGGGTTTTTTCTGGAACCTCTGCATAGAAATGAAATGAAGGAAAGTTAGTTCCTTTTTGGAAAAGAAAAGGTGGTGCAAGGTAAATAAAACCCCTTTTAGTTTTTATCCTCAAGATCCAAACTTTTCTATTTTCCCCCGTTAATTGACGTAAAATTGTTGTCTTTTTATGTTTAAGAGAGTTGAAAGAGAAGTGGGTGAGGGAAGATGTCCAAGTCTTGCAAGGGGTTGGCCATGGAGCTAGTAAAGTGCCTCAGTGAATCTGATTGCGTTAAGGTTTGGATGATTGTGTGGCCTTATTGGATTTACCATAAAAAATTGATTATTGTTTATTTATTTATTTTTAGTGTGGTTTCTGCAATGTTTAATTTTGAGTGTTGTGATGATGAATTGATGTGTATGTGAATGTGTGTGTTGGAGAATGAATAGGTTGAGAAGAGATCATATAGGGAGTGTGTTGGGGAGAAGAGTCCATCAATACCCAGTGAGTGTGTGGGACTCAGGGAAACCTATTTCAATTGCAAGAGAGGCCAGGCAAGTCTTTAAATGCTTTCCCTTCATCATGCTAGCTTCTGTTCTATGTGATTTTAAATGCTTACAATATTCATTTTTTCCTTTTGGGGTATTCATTTTCCCTGCAATTGTTTTGTTGCTAGTGCTAGCATTTAATTTAAGCTTGAAGCTATGGTTGAAGTTGACAAATTTTGAACTAATGTTGTATTTTTTTCATGATTGGGCATTGCTATTGTCATTTTTTGTTTTGGTTATGAACGGTGTCTTTGTAGCATGTAAATGGTGTTCAACTGAATTATCTGGTTGCTTATTTGTAAACTATATATGGAGGAAATTATTAAAATGGATCTTATGATAAATAATTTCTCTGAGAGTTTGTTTTTTAACTGAGCATAATGACATGGAATGATTCATGTAGCCAACATCTAGTGGGATAAGGCTATTGTTGTTGTTTATTTGTAAACTATAGTACCATAGAATAATGCATAAAGAAATGTTGGTAATTGATATATGGTTGCAACTATGGGATTGAAAAGTTGGGAAAGGCAAGTTAATTTAGGCTATAGGGGGCTTGGAAGAATTATTCAAAATGATAGGATTGAACAGTTATTTAGGTCTACTTGGTAGATTGAATTAAAATCAAATAACATTGAATTTAGGAACAAGATACAACATAATTGATTTTTTATTATTTATTGAATTTTGTTCTTGCTTTTGCTTTCAAAGTTCAGGAAGAGAATGGTATGATTACAGAAGGATGATAGTTTTTCTCTCTGGTGGGCAAGGGAATTTGCTGAAATCCTCTTTAAAACTAGTTGTTGTGTTCATGATCATGTTCCCTCAACTGAAAGTTTTGAGTAGTAATGACTCATGAGCATGGGCCTTTGAACTTGACTGTATAAGCGTTAAAATGGTTAAGCTGGTAATGTCAATCTATATGATATGGTCTATATTGCGTCTTTTTAATTTATATATGCTGGATTAATTTAGCTTTAAACTGAAATCAGTGATGATTTGGGATTAGGGGGGCATTCTTGCATGACTGCATGGAAGATCTTGAAATGTCTAAATCATATTCTTTATGATCATACCTGAAGATTTTAAAATTGGGTAAGAATCCTCATTCTTACATTTGATGATTGCACTTGGTTAGCATAAAAACTTACACCCAACCAAGTCTTATTCTAATCCAGGATTAAATTCTACCAGTTGTTTTTAAGAATGGTTTTGGTTTTTTTGTTTTTTCTTCTTGCTCTTTTAGTCTTAAATAAGGTCTTCATGGTTTGTACTAATACAAAGTTGGTTTGCAATAAGTCATAACGACTGACTCAGATTTGTTGGGTGGTGCATTTTGCCATCTACATGTGCAAATAATAGGGCTGAGGGAACCAATCTTAGAAATAGAATTGGTGAAGAAAGTAACAAATAGATTTATGTTAGTAATATCATGTGTAAGCTTCAGTATGATACTAAAAGTTAAACAGCTAATTTATTTATTTATTTTTTCTGTTCTTATCAGGTTGACATGAGAGCTAGGATTCGAGGAAACAAGGGCTATTAATGATCCCATCATACATTGGAAAACTCTTTAGTTGTACTGTCCAGTTCTGGTTCTTTCAATTTTTAGCTCAAGATGAAGTAAAACACAAGTGAGAAAGATGAGGGTGAATCACACAAATGAGAGGCCTTATTAATTGTTTGATTTGATGGCATTTTTAAGCTAAGCATGTTCATGACAGAAAGGGTTTTGCTTTATTAGAGGGAACATTAATAAAAACTCTATTAACAAAGTATTGTGTGTACATTCACCTACACTCTTGAGTGACAGTTTCCTCTTCCTCTTATGATGTTTCCTCTAAAGTATTAACATAGGATGCTAAGTGATAGTTTCAAGTGGGTCATAATTCATGCATGTCCATTTTTTTTTTGTCTCAGTATGATTCCTCTACTTCCCTCTCCATGATTCTTGAATGCTTCCGATCTCAAGATAGAGGAACAGAGATTTAGCTGTGAGGGAAAAAAGGGACTGTTCCTTTCATGCTAATGTAGGGTTTCATATCTGTGTTAATATATTTTCAAGATTAATGCTATTACACTTTTTTTTTTCTATTTCAAAGAAATAAAAATCATGGTTAGTTTGTGCACTTAGAAATAAAATGGTTTGTATAGGTTCTGCTAAGAAACAAATGTTGTAAAATCTTGAATCAGTATATTCTTATTTATGTTCTGTACAAATTGTGCATCATGTAGCAACCAAAAACTTCATTGTTTTCTTTTCATAAACTGTGAACGTTGTCAATATCACTGAAAATAAATTCAAGTAGCCTCATTTAAGGTAGCCTTTTGACTCAATTATTTTGAATTTCTTTACTTCTTAAAAGGACAAATCGAGCTAAATATAATTTTAAAACTTTAATTTAAATAATTTTTTAATGCACAAAAGTTTTAAAAGTAGAGCTTTCAACAAAATTAATTGGGAGACTATTTTTTTTTTAAAAAGAATCTTATAAGAATTAAACATTACCTAAGTTTATTATTAAAATAATATCAAATACTATCTAATAACAAAAATTTAATAAATTTCACTGTTTAATTATGTGATAATTATATGTATTAAATTTTTGATAAATTAAATATTCATAAATATGTATTATCATTATACTTAATATTATACTCTAAAATATATTATATGGAAAAATAAAATTGATTGACGAAGTAGTTTAATAGTTGTCCTCAACTTTCATTGAATTGGGATAAAATTCTTCTTCATTTTCACTTCTTTATTTCCTTTGCATCTCTTTTCTCTCAATCAGTCTCTATATTTTTTTTGTCTCTTAGATATAGATGGGTTCTATCCATACACACTTATATCTTTTTTTCTTCACCTATAATCTAAACATATGCTAAATATAATCAATAGGGAAAGAAAAAATTTCATGTCATTGATAAAATAATTAGAAATTGTATTAAGGGCCAAAATATACATATGCTCTTTTCAAAAGTTAAATTAATGAAAAATCAAAACATGATCCTAAGTTTTTATCTCTTTTTTTACAGTGAGGGGCCTAGGGACCTCCCTCAATCTCTTCATTCTCTTACTCCATAAAAACATATTCTATTTGCTTTTTCAGTTTTTCTCGACACTTCTTGTTAGTAGTAGGACTAGGACCGACTCAATGTATATGTAGTTCTATAACAAAATTTAAGATAACTTTTAAAAATTAAGTAAAATAATATATTAAAGTTATTGTAATTTTGCTTGAAATTTATATTTTAAGATTTTTAAGATATATAATTATTTATTAAAGTATTATAATCTAATTTAATCTTTGTTGAAATATTATTGATCCATCAAATTTTCTAATGTATTCAATAATATATAATAATAATAATAATAATAATAATTATTATTATTATTATTATTATTATTAAAAATCACATGTTACTTTCTGAATATTGCTTTGAAGTACTAGTATGTGATTTCATCTTCTCAAAAGACTTGAAGGTTCATGCGAAATTACAGCAACACTTCATGTTGTAATTAGGCCTTCAATATTGATTATACTAAATTGACTTTTCATTGAAAAGCCTGAACTTCCAATATACTCATTATCAAATCAATAAAGATGTTGATTTATGTTGCAATGATCGATCTAACATGTTATTAATTAAATATATATTTTTAATATTTTATATTATCTTAAATAAAAAGTAACATAAAATATTAAAAAATAAAAAATAAAAATTTTAAATTGAGATATAATGATCATATTACATTTATTGTATGATAAGAAATTAATAAAAAAAGGATAAATGTCATACATTTAAATCTTTATAACTTGTTATTGAAACTTTTTCTTCAATTCAAAAAATATATTTTTTTTAAATTCAAAAACATAAATTTTTGAAAAATTAAAATTTTACCGGTTCAAATCAATTTTTATCACTGATTCTTAACCAGTTATTATCAGTTCTAAGATGAGCCAATTTTTTAGGTTGAACAGACTGGATCCTTGACCGATTTGCAGTTCAACCTATTAAACTGCAAAAGTATGGACAATAAGATATACTTTTTATTTCTTTAATTAATTAATTATTATATTTTTATTTTATAATTTCTTTCTATTTAATTAGAGATATTTTTGTAAAAATAATTAATGCAGCAATTAATATAAGTTGAATCTTATAAAGATCAAAACAAACTTCAATTTTGTTCTTATAAAAAATAACCAGAGAGAGTAAAAACTGAAAGCTAATTGACCAAATTCCTCACATTTTTTTGCTGTTTAAGTTCACATCTTTTATTTGAGATTATTTAACAAGAAAAAGGTTTAAAAAGAAAAGAAACACTTCTCAAATGTTTTAAAATTTCTTGATAAGATTAAAAAAACAAAAGCAGAATCTTAAAAAAAATCTGTTTCAGTTTTTCTTAGCTGGGAAGAATAAATTTAACAAAAATATTCTTATTTAATTTTTAAAATTGCAAGTATTTCATTATCATTTCAGTAAAGATAGAAGTAAATTTTAATACTCTCATGATAATTTTCCAAGAGAAGTACTTCTATGTTTTTATTTGCAAACAACGCAAAAATTTTTTTAGAGTATTTTTTATATCTAACCAAACGTAAAATAGTTTCTGTTTTACATAAAAATAACTTTTTTTATACATTCTAAAATCATCTTTTTAAAGTTTAAACAAATAGGCCACTAATTTATAAGTTTCAAGTAAATAATTTAAGATACACAACCCATTGCAATTCTCCACGTCCAATGAAACTTTTGTTTACTAAGCATCTAAGAATCAGTATATTAAGGATCCAAGAATATGTTTAAAAGTCTGTATCTTATTTCCCATATTTGTTTAACAAGTAAAATACGGTAAATCTATCTTATAGTATAATTTTTATTAAAGAGGTTGAGTTAAAAAATAATAAGATAAAATAACATTTATTTTTTCTTATTATTTTAATAATAATAGTAACAATGATATTACTAATATTAATAATAATGTCAATATTAAAAAAATAATAATAATAATCATATATCATTGATAGTATTATTATTTTTTAAATTGTTAAATTTTTTCTTTCTATTTTTGGCCAAATTCTGTCTCACTCAATACTCATGCATAACCTTTTTTCTTCCTAACAACATTTCATTTTAATTTGATAAAATAAAATTATGATAACATATTAAATTAAAATTTATTCTTAATAAAATTATATTTAATTTTAATAAAAAAACTAACTTTATTATTTAAATATATTTTATATCATGTCCATTTATTATTTAATTCTTCAAGGATAAAATAACATAATACCATTAAATTTGTAATCTTCACGCACAACAGGGCCTAAACACAATTTTAAAAGGACCTCGTGCGAATGTGAAATAACTACTCTCTCAAAGAGATATGCAAATGAAGGATATTTATAAAATTATCCACTGGTGAGGAGGAATTCACAACACAATGTTAAAAGGTTATCTCAAGTCATAATCACAAGGCTCCACATCATGAACTCCCAACAAACCATATTATTAGTGCTATTCACTTTGCCTAAATCCTAAACTCTAAAATCATAATCACAGGGCTCTACACCATCAAGAACAACATGGACCTCCCAACAAACCATATTACTAATGCTATTCACTTTGCCTACACTTTCCAGAAGAACATCCTAATCATCAGTATGATTATCAGTAGAATTATCAGGTTCAACCTGTGAAAACAACTCAACCCAGTCAGTATACATCTAAAGTAAAAATAATATCAAACTAAATTACATAAGGCATGTAAACATCTAGCTTGTTATACTTACATTTGAAACATCAAGACAACCCGCAGCAGGATTTTTGGGATCAACCTTTAAAAATCAAGTCAACCTAATTAGCATCAACAATGTACTTATAAACTCAAACTAGAGAATACAGATAAATCAATTAAGATTTCTCACCAAGAGCTTTGCTGAACCTGCCAAGGAGGAATCCGAATCCTTTAACACAATAGCTGGCAATTGATCAATGTCCCAACCAATTATGTTGCAGATGACCTGTGCATAGGCCCTGTGAGCTCGCATCCTTCTTGTCCTTAGAATGGCAGTGGAATGTTGAATTAGTGCAATACAATCCTTAAACCTCTTCCATACCTTCTTCCCAATACCTCCACAAACCAAACAATAAAAATCTCCATCCTTATAATTGTTCTCATAATATCTCCTCAATTCATCATCTTCTGCAAACACTCTTTCAAAGAACTTATACTCTTTACATTCTTTAGAATCATAATTATCTACCAACTCATCTTTGTCTTCATCTTCATTCTCATCATCATTATCATTATCATTGTCATTGTCATTGTCATCCTCATCCTCATCCTCGTCCTCATCCTCATCCTCGTCCTCATCAACATTGCCATTTAAGAACTTCTGGCAAGCTTCTAATGCTTTGTTCTGCAAATTCAGCACTGCTACAGTTGCCTGTTCTTCTGCTGACAGAATATAAGTCTGTGAAGATGGTTTGATGTCAAAAGAACGCCATCCTGAAGTTGTAGAGAAACCACCATTGGGGCTTTTACATACCCATTCATCACTAGAAACCAGAGATTCACCCGGTGCCTACATTTAGCTTTCGTTAGCAACAAGAAACAAACGTATGCTGATATTTGGATTTGCTATCACCAATTATTAGTATTCCTCTGCTATTCCAATTTTCACAAAATTGAAAAAAGTGCATCCCACTACAGGTAGCAATGGTAGCCATGAACTGGACATAACTTTCATCCTTTAAAATTTTAAACTCAGAGAACCCCAAATGTAAGGTAAAGGGACCCGGAAAAAGCTATCCATTAAAAGCTCTTTGTAATTAATCTAGTAATGCAATTAATGCACACAATCAAGAAAATTTCACTATGCTTATAGTAGTGTTTGGTGAAACTAGACTACTATCATAGAAATGCCTTGCAGAAATAACCACAAGAAGAAAGACCTTAGGTTTACATAGACTGTTATATATGTGTATAATTATTCTTAAAATACATTAATCATCTGACAAAATTAAAGCAGCAAATTTTTTCTACATAACATATGTAACCATGAATATATAACCAACGCACAGATAGGAGGAATTATAAAAAAATAAAAAGTTTTGATATAGACCGCAATTGTCCCTCACCTTACCTACTTCTCCTCCACTTTCTGAACTCGGTTCCAAGACATTTTCATCTAGATTCTTACTTTCTTTCACAAAACACTGCAGACATCAGAACAATGGAAAGTAATCACATCACTCACAATGTACCAATAATCACTTGCTTGTTTCCTTTTTTGTTCTTTCCCTTAAAAATGGTGGAACTAACTAAGGCATAATAATAGTTAACATCACAAACAGTTTGACGAAAACCTTTACATGTTCATCAAATTCACAAACATGACCAACTTAATGCAATCTCAAAAATATGCTTCAATTGAATTCAAAGGCAGCATTACCTCTTCTTCAGTAGGCTTCATCCCCAGAGTATACGAATATACGAGGCAGTGTTAGGGTCTTGGATTTTTGTGAAGAAGCTGAACCTTCGGTGTGGTAACAGTATATACTACGTACAGTTGGGCCTTTCTCTTTCCATAATAAGGCCCAACTTTTCATTTAGAATTTGTTTCATTACTGGCCCAAAAATTTGGAAGAAAAAAAACCATAAAAATTTTGTTTTATTAAATACTTTTACTTTTTTTTTATTTGTCTACGTGGTAGGACAATATATAGTTTAGGAAATGTAATTTATATCTTTATTTATATAAAAGTTATTGTTAACTTCTTGATATACTCTTCACTATTATCTATTTTTTATTTATGATAATTTTATAGAGTATTTTAAAAAAGAATACAGCTAAAAAATTATAATTAATATTATTTAAAAATTCTAATTAAATAGATAAATAAAAAGAGTTTTTCTCTCGAAAGTGAACAAAGAGAAAATTAAATTAGTATTAAAAAATATCATGAATCATATTAATATTTTAACAAATAAAATTATTGCATAATTTTTAATATATAAAATAAATTTCAAGGTGGAATTTTTGTTGAAACTAAACTATTTTCTTTCTTAACCGTGTGTTATTTTTAATTTTTTTTTGTGTATATAAATTTTTTTAGCATAACTATTTTTTAAATACAAAGATTATCTAAATGAATTTTAACTTTTTCAATAAAATTTTTTTCAAAAATTTGTGATTTTGAATCCCACATGATCAGAAATTAGGTGATGATTTGTTTAAGTAAAAATATTTTATATTTTATTTTTAAAAAGTAAAAATAAAAAATGTTTAGCTATTTTCAGTTCTCTCCAACTGTAATTAAAAGCATAATTATTTATCATGTTATTTTTAATATTTATATAAAATATTAGATATTAAATTTCGAAATGAGTATTATATATCTAAAAAAAATTAGTAAATAATATATTTGTTCACATATTTCTTGAACAATCACAAAAACATGTTAAAGAATATATAATAACATTTCTCTTACCTTGATATAGTGTTGGCGCGTGGTTCTCACTGTGGTGTCCAGGTCCCCACCGTGAGCCCGTGGGAGAGGGGAAGAAGAAGAAGAAGAAGGTGGGGTTGAGAGAGATAAGGAGACTCTCTCTTTCTCTCTCTATCTTCATATCCATTCTGATGGCTACTTCCATTAACAGGTTCGTTTTTCATCTCTTTCTCTTTCTCTTTATCCTACACAGACACACATGAATTCAATTCAATTCAATTCAATTTCTGATATGTGAATTTCTCTTCTTCTCAGCACTTGTGTAGGGTGGAAATCCTCCTCCTTGTTCGTACAACCTGGTGCCTTCAATGTAGTTTCGCCTCCTTTCAAACCAAAACCTTCACGCACCAAGTTTTCTCTCACTTGCTCTTCTGCCTCCTCTTCTTCCTCCGGTACTCTCCATTTCTTCCTTTCTCTTCATTTTCTCTGTTCTTCCTTGGCTGTGCTCAATTTCACTTTTGTTTTTCTGTTGGAAGGGTTATTTTGAAGTGAAAAGCTACTTGCTTTATCTATATGGATGCACTGTAAAACTCATTTACTTTAGGTGCTGCTTGTTAGCACTGATCTTTATGTGACGTTAGGAAACGGTAATTCAGATATTGAATGAATTTTTAATTTGCTGATTGCTGAATTTGATGGATAGAATGAAGGGGAAAAACAAAAAAAAGCTTTTTTGAAGAGTAAACTGCCACTTGTGCTCTACGTTTCACACATTGCCCTGTAAATCTTCTTTAATTTAGAAGCTGCCTCTTGGTCTTAGTCTCTTCGATGGAAGGAAAGGGTAATTCAGATATCATGTTAATTATTTGTAGGTCTTGTTGGAATTTTATTGAAGTAGTGAAGGGAAAAACAGAAGAAAAGAAAGTTTCTTTGATGAGTAAGCTGCAGTTTATACCTAGAAGCAATTAGGTTCACACACTTGCAAGTTCTTCATAAGTGACTAATATTGTTTGAACAATCTCGTTGAAGAGAGTGTTACAGGCATATCAATCTCTTCATTATCCTTCCGTTGTCTCCGGTCTTCATTCTTTTGTCTCGGATATGTTACTGCAAACTTGCAGGAAAGAGAAATTGACTTGCATACTGTGTTCCCTTTTTCAATTTTAATTTTGTTCAGATCCGCTCTTGCTTAAGGCTGCTAGGGGAGATCCTGTTGGTCGTCCTCCGACATGGATGATGCGCCAGGCAGGAAGGTACATGGCTGTTTACAGAAAGCTTGCTGAGAAATATCCATCCTTCAGAGAGAGGTCGGAGACAACTGATCTCATTGTGGAAATTTCTTTGCAGCCTTGGAAAGCTTTCAGGCCTGATGGAGTAATTATTTTCTCTGATATCCTTACACCTCTACCTGCATTTGGAGTTGATTTTGACATAGAAGACGCAAGGGGACCTGTTATACATTCTCCCATTCGTTCTGAGGAGGGATTAAAGACTTTGCATCCAATTGACTTGGACAGGCTTACATTTGTTGGAGAATCACTTAAGATACTGCGCCGGGAGGTAAAATTTAGTTGCATCATCTCATTTATGTCATGGCCATCCTTGGAAGCCTGTTGCCCTGGCTAATTCTTTCTTGTTTAGGTTGGTGATCATGCTGCAGTTTTGGGTTTTGTGGGAGCACCTTGGACAATAGCAACATATATTGTGGAAGGGGGTACAACACGCACGTATACAACCATTAAGAGCATGTGCCACACAGCACCGCATGTATTGAGGACTTTGCTTTCTCATTTGACACAGGCGATAGCAGATTACATTGTTTTCCAAGTGGAGTCTGGGGCTCACTGCATACAAATATTTGATTCATGGGGTGGACAACTACCACCAGATATGTGGGAACGCTGGTCCAAGCCTTATATCAAAGAGGTAGCTTTGAAAAAAATCCCCATTTCTTTCTTGCCTATGAAATTGTGTGTTGATGTTTTAAAATTTTGATTTGGGATTCTTGTTATAATAGCTTTGACTTTAGCTAAGTTCTTTAGTTGAAGAAAGGAAAACAATAAGCAGCTTGCTAAGCTTTGCAACACCTAACAGCTTTTATGTCAAGCTAATTGTTATACTTTCCAAGCCTCCATGATTTTTCTTAGTCTGTTGACTTAGTAAAGAATGTGATCAGTTAAAAGCTTGTAGACTGTAATTTTTCTTAGCAAAAAAATAAAATAAAATAACATGTAAGCCTTGATTAATAAATGAGTTCATTGGATGTAGATATGGAGCTTTTCATTTCCGGGCTAGAAAAGTCCAAATCAGAGGCTACATCTTCACATTTTTATATTTTATGAGATTAATATTGCTGTTAGTATCTTTTTACAATACATAAATTGGATACTAGTGTGCCTCTCTCCTCTATTTTTCCTTTTTGTCACGTACTACTTTCTGAATTTCCAGATTGTAAATTTCGTTAAGAAAAAATGTCCTGGAGTACCAATTGTTCTTTATATAAATGGAAATGGTGGCCTTCTTGAGCGTATGAAAGACACTGGAGTTGATGTTATAGGGCTAGACTGGACGGTGGATATGGCAGATGGAAGAAGAAGATTGGGCAGTGCGATAGGTGTGCAGGGAAATGTGGACCCTGCCTATTTATTCTCCCCTCTTCCTGCCCTAACTGAGGAAATTCAGAGGTTTGTGACTTAATATCTCTGAACTTAGGTATTGGTATTCTTGAATTCATTCTATATGGTTTTTGGCATAGGGCAAAACATATTATCTGGTCAGGCTAAGTGCGCTTGCACACACACAAATTGATACTAGACCCTACTAGGGATTAGGATTGGCCCCACTACTAGAAAGGCACCTAGGTAATTCCCACTTGGAATCTTGAGGAGTGGAATGGGTTGTTCCTTTTTGGGATCTTGCAAGCAATTGTCCAGACTGCATATTTTCTGTTCAAGATCCAGTGTCTAAGCTGTGGAGGTTGTTTAATTAACTGTAGAGCTTATAATAATGAAACGAGGTAAGGGCAAGTAGCAAAGAATCAAAGAAATGTTCTTTATGGACTTGTTGCCAAGCTATTAATCTTTTAGTGCATGCTTAGAAATGCTTAAATTTAGAGAAATAATCATTTATTTTTTTAGAAGCTCTGTCAGGAAGCCTGCAAAACTAAGCAATTATTTCTTCAAAATAAGTTGAAATCAAACATGCATTAGTTTCAAAATTATGAATTAGTTCAATCAGACTAGTGTGTCTTTGAGAGAAAGGCCAAAGTTTTGTTTGATTTGGTGACCAGAGCTGATGTTATTGAATGCTATGCTACTAGTGTCCAATTAAAACATCATAGGCATAAATGAGAATGGAAAAACGCTTTGTATCAATGAATTATCTTGACTTTGTTAACATGGTAATTATTTGTCAGGGTTGTGAGGTGTGCGGGACCTAGACGGCACATCCTTAACCTTGGTCACGGTGTACTTGTTGGCACACCTGAAGAAGCTGTTGCACATTTCTTTGAAGTAGCTAGGAGCTTGCAGTTTGACACTCTCTTTCAAAATAATACTGCAAAAGATCCTAATCTCGTAACTTAAGGACAAATGCCATTAAGTGTTGCCATGTGAACTTTGCCTGGGAGTTAGTTCAAGCCCTTCTCTGAAGGAAGAGTGTAGGATTAGTCCTTCCTCATTCTTATGCCATGATCAAAGGTATGAGGATTTGCACATTTCTGCACCGGCTAACTTGATGGAGTTGTGATTTCACATTCTGCTCTATTTATAATTGAGTATGATAAATTAATTAGAGTTTTCCTTCCAATTGTTTATTTTTGGGTAAATCTTCTGGGTTCTCACCTTGTCTGTGTACTCATAATTTATTTCGAAGAATTAATTAATTTATAATTTGTGATGGAGCTCTGACTTGTCTGTTCAAATTGTACATGACCTATGCATTTCACATTCCTAAAGCGTTTTCTTATTATCAAAAGCTTCATAATAAAATTTTGAAAAAAAATTGATTATATTTTTAAATTAACTGTTTTATAAGGCGCACACCTATGTTTATGAAATTTTTGCAGTTTGGTTGAAAACTCATGAATTTTAAGTAGCCTAGGCTTATGATGTGTTTGTTTTTAACTTTTTTTAAAGATTTTTTAAAAAATAAATATTATCTAAAAATTATATGATTTTTGATAAGTATTTTTAACAAAAAATTAATAATAGAAAATGTTATATTTCAGAAGTTAAAAAAAATATCATAAAGATTTTCATTTTCGAAAATTTCCCTATGTTTCCAATGAGCAATTGAAGCTCTTGTGATTGGTTTCCAAAAAATTTGGAACCGTTTTTTATCAAATATAAAACACAGTTGGAAAGGTACAACATGCTTCTGTTTTTTCTTCCTTAAAAGGCCCATGGTGAGTCTTCCCTTTGGGACCAAAAAAAGGAACATTGGAGAGCAAGTTTAAGGCTTTAACCCAAAAGAGGATGTTACTGAATATACACTGGAACCGTTACCACGTTGCTGTCGAGCCTCGTTTATAGTCTGCAGAGCCTTGTCACATGATAAAAACCCCATAAAATTGAACTCATAGCCATCCATTGTGACAACTTGGATCTGTTTTTCTGTTGGATTCAATCTATTTGTGGTACGATTGACTGTGCTCAACTGCTCCAGCTGCACTACTACCTACATGTTAACACATAAAAATCACTACTCCATACCATAAATAGAGCATCACAAGTGTGTGAATATCAAATTTAAACCATTATTTCAACCAGATTAATCTTTATCAAACATGCCACTGTTGCCCATGTATGTATCTCTTTGATGTGTGCTACCCTTAAACCTTATTTAACTCAAAACTTTCATGAACGGAATATCGATAGTTAAAAGATTTATCATGAGTGAAAGGCAAAACTATTGTTGTTTATTTTTTGTATTAGAACCCAAACCACATCACAAGCAAATATTCACCATTTCACCACTTCCTGTTTTCCTTTGTTCATTTTTTGTCGTCACGCATTGAATAATTATATGCTTATTGCTTAAACCCTTGCAAACACTATCTTGTGTCCTTTTCTTTGGTATCCTCGAATATTAATGCATCCGAATGAAATGGGCAACGATGCCCATAAATATCACTCATAATTTATCTAATTCTATATAATAATAACTTCACCAACAGCTGACAAGGAAGAAAAGTAAAAGGTTGTTTGGTTTGTAAAAATATTTTTTATTTTTATTTATAAAAGTATTATTTTATTTTCTGTTTTTAAAGTTTTGTAGTGAAAAAAAAAGAGTTGTATTAAAAATAGAAACAAAATGAAAATAAGATAATATTTTAATAAACAAAAATAAGAAAAAAATGAAAACAAAAAAGGTTTTTACAAAACAAATGATTTCTATCAAGGAAATTTAAAGTAAGTGATATAACAAGGGAATGGGTAAACAAGTACCTTATAGTAAACGCATTGATGCTGCAGGGAGAATGGATGATTGCAGAGTGGATACTCACTGCAAAATGCTAATCTTTTAGTGGAGATATAAAGTGTTCCAATTACAGGTTCAGAGTCTGTTGTTACATAGCAAGCATATGGCTGCAAGAGCTTCTCTCCTGGAAAAACCCCAAACGTTTGTTGAAATACCTTCTCAGGCCCTCCTGAAGCAAGTACCTTTGTTCCTTGAATAAGTTTAGCCATTGCAGTATTAACTGGCCTGGAACTAACTTTGACTACATACACAAAATAGATTTCCATTAGAATTAAGTTAGGATGTCAAAAACACTTAAACAGATCCCATCATAGATTCACAAGTAAATAACTAAGGCCCAGTTTGGATTAACTTCTAGATCCTGTGAGTTTTTTAGTTATAACATAACTGATAAGTATTTGATTCTTAACTTATAAAAAATAGCCCTGATAAGTTTATAGATGCTTGTGGAGAAATTAGACAAGAGAGATTTTGTAAAAGTTGGAGTGTACAAATTTATTTTAATTCATTCCAGAAGTTTGATTCATTTTACTTCAATTTATTTTGTTTTCTTCTTTTGCTTCTTGAGAAGTTTATCCACACTGGTTTTAAATATCAAAGAGCAACGCAAGGGATCTCCCCTGCATGTTTTGAATAAAAGTTATTCAACATCTATACCATCTTCTCTAAATTGCAACTTCACTATGAGAATTTGGCTAAGGTGTTTGTTTACAAAAGAGTTGGATGAGCAAGACTATGACTACTAGGGAAAGTGAATTAAATTGGTGATTGGTTTACAACCCTTTATTTTTTAGAGTGAATGATTGGTAAAAAAAATAATATCATGTATTTAACTTCCACAAGTGAAGATGAGCAAGCTTATGAATATTTCATTAACTTCCATAAGGACCTGAAAGACAGATATTACCAAGGAAAAAGAGGACTTCCTTTCTACCATAGGACTGAAAAAGAAAAGGCAGAAGAAAACTCACGGTGATTCCATATACTGTCAGCCATATTCTCAGCTTGTCTAGTTGCTTCTTCAACCTTCTTGCCATAATGACTTAGTACACCATATATTGTATCCATTGGATTAAGACCTGAAGTCACAGCAGGAACATCAGTGAAACAAGAATAAATTTTATTTACAAAAACACAATCTATTGGAAATCACTCACGTTTGGATGGTGCAGAGGAAAGGGGACCAGAGGAAATGTAAACATAAGGGTTGTTATTGTTGATGCTGTTGCTAGTTGTACTAGCAGTAACAGTGATCTCTTTATGATCGCTCATTTCTTTGTTTAGAGAACAAAGAAGGAGCTTGACAGTACTGGATACAAAGTGGGAGAGAGAGGAACAAGTACAAGTTGGGAGTGAAAGAAGGGTAGAAATAACAAGTTCAAAGGAGGGATGCAAGAAGAATTTTGGATAAGAATGTAGGGTCAATATACTTTTGTGATTTTGGATGCAAATAACATCACCTCTTGAAGATGAGAAATTTTGTTCTTGTTCATATTTTTAATAACTAGTAGATTGATAGGAAAAGAAGAGTATAAATATAGAGATTAAACGAGAAGAGTGATGTGATGGAAAAATATAGAGATTAAATGAATTATAAGAAAATGTAATAAGAATAGAATGACATAGGTGACTTATTGTGCACATCTGCATGCTACAACATTAATAGTTATATTTGATTTTAATAAGAACCCATTTCACTTTCACTTGTATAAATATTAGTCAATGGTCATAATCTGTAACGATGATTATTATGGATTTACCCCAAATCAAATATCACATAACAAACTTTCGTTCTTTTCTATTTTAAATAGCAAATTATAGTTACACATAACAGTTCAAAATTCATCATATTTATAAAGTTTGGGTTAGGTTTTATTAAAGAGCTAAGCTCAAACTTAAGGCCCAGGTGGTGTATGAAAATGGTTTGCGGTGTTTGTGAGAATAATTTGAAAGCTTAAAAGAATTAATGTGAAAACTGTTTGATTTTATGGATGTTGAACTATGTGAAAACCGAAAAAGAGAAATATTCTTAAATGTATTTGAAATGTATGTGAGTGGTTCCTAGTTAAAGAACTGAGAATTAAAGTAATGTAGTGCTAGAAATGATGAAAATCAATAGATTCACGATAAAAGAATACAAAGCCGAAAGAGAGATGCTGCCTCTCTGTCTGGAATATGATGCTCAAATTTACTTAAAATTCCTTTTCATTTCTTTTTTTTATACATCTCTTTTTAATTTTCTGTTTCTTATGTATATCTTGAATTTCACACTTATTTTATATTATTTTTTCTCCAAATGAACCACACTCTTCATATCTTTTTTTTCTAAATAATTTTTTTTCATTAACTAGAAAGGATATATGATCACTAAAAACGTGTATTTTTAACAATATTTTCATTTTAGTACAACTTGATTATTACTACATAAATTTTAAACAAGTTTTAATAAAAATTAAGGGGATTGAGAATTAAAGTTGATAAGAATTAAATTTGTATCTTATAAAATCATAAATTTAAATCTCACTATTAATGTGAAAATCTTGTTAATAAAAAGGAGAAAATATATTGATTTCCTTTGAGATTTATAAAAAAACATTAAATATATTTTTATTTTTTTATTAATTTGACATTCTTTATTCATATAATATTATAAAAAATTAAAAAAATATATAAAGTTATATATTAAAAATGATATATAATATTATATTTTTATATAAATTAAAATAGATTTATGTAGAATAAAAAATTAAGAAGTGTTGACTTATTTTTTTATAAACATGGGAGGTATGATTGTAATCCTCCCTAATAAAAAAAGTATAAATAGTATTTTTATAAATATTTTTAAAATTTTAAAGCATGCTTTAAATCCTTAAGATTCAATTCATCTAAACCGTTATATATAAAAAAAATTATGGAGATTAGTCTCATATATTTTTAGAATCCAATTCACCTAAATGATTGTGTATATAAAAAAATTCTGAAAATTAGTCTCAACTTTTTAAAACAAACTTCATATAAAATTTAATTAATAACGAATAATGTTCTGAAGAGTATATTAGTGACATTGCTTGTATAAATATAGATATAGATTAGGTTCCATTCATCACTTTAACGAATTAAGATGCCGATTTGGGAACAAATACAACGGGGCACAATATCCATGTATGGTGAGTTTCTTATTATCTTTCCTTCACAAAAGATATAACGCGAATTTTATAATTCAAACTCAATTCATATATTTCTCATGAGTAATGAGTTAATCTAATGATATTTAAAATCAATATTCCTCATATCATATCTCCGTTGTCGTCATCATCTAAATTGATTGACGATTACGTTTCATATTATTTTGTGTTATACCAATTCATTATGATATAGCATCTTTCCAGAACCATAGTAATAGAATCTTGCTTTTTTCATACACACACACATAAAGATGCTACAATAATTAAGTTAAAAATAGAAAAAGAAAGTCAATTACAATTTTACGTATAGATTATAGTTGATATTTGTAATAGAAATTTATTTAGAATCATCTTTAGATTATATTGTGACATGTTTGTATTTCGCATGGCGATTTCCAATTATGATTACAAAAATAATGTTAAATAAAAACAAAATTTATTTATTTTTTAAAAAAATTCAAATGAATATATTACTATATATATGAAATTACACTTGAAACTTCTAATTACTTATATTTGGATAAGAGTTTGAAACCTCCTCCTTGATGCAACTTTCATAATATTTAATAAAAAAACATTTTATAAATAATCATTTAGTGGATATTATAATATTCATGTCCACTCATCAAAGTGAAACTACAATAAGTTAGATAGGTGACTAGGTAATGTCACATAAATGGACTCTTGTAAGGATGGACCTAGTCTAATGGGCTCTTTGTAGGGATGTTTCTAATCACTGTTCCTTTATTCTTTTCTTTTTTAATTTTTGTTAAAACTGCCCCATTATTCTTCAACATGGTAAATCAGAAAGTGGATTGAGGCTATTGAATTTCAATAACTATTAATTGGTTGTAGCATAGTGATCTCTCTAAGTTGGTGAAAAATTTTGATTGTAAAGAAGACAAGTGGAAGTGGCTTCGATTAATTCATGTTGTTATTTAATTAGATGAGCTTAAATTTTCTTACAAACTTGGTCCAAGGTCCAAAATACACCAGCTTAAAAATGTTAGTAATATATATATATATATGTCTTTACTTAAAAACAATTCCATTTTCGTCCTTTTTGTAAAATTAATGATGAACATCAGCTTTAGATATTGAGCATACAAAGTAAATAGAACCGATCATTACATTCGAGTTTATGACTTCATGTTTTGAGCCCATGTTCTAAACTTAACCATCTTCACTCAACTAATTATGCACCAAGAAAAAAATGAAGAAGAAGAAGAAGAAAACTTGTGTACTTCAAATACTACGCGTCCATGATGAGCCATGATCATGTTCATAATCTCAAGGTTTTCTACCTTTTAGCAACAAGAAATCATTCTACTAATTAATGATCTAGACTCAATTAAGTTAAACCGGGGTGTGATTAGCTAGGGTTCTACCTTGTGGTTGTGATATTTTTATAAATAAAAATAAAAATAAAAAATATTTTTACAAACCAAATAATTTTTAAATAATTTACTTACTATCATTGTCAAGATCGATCCTAGCTATAGCTGTATCGAAGCGTCATGCAAATCGCGAGTTCTTGTGCTTACGGGCAAATTGATCACAAATCAATCACTAACACAAAGCTTAAACTTGCAGCATCTTAAGATCAATTAATCTAAATCATTACTTTTTTTAGCTCAAACTCTCATTACTTTGGCTAATAGTGCTTCATACAATAGGCTTTGTAATGCTAATAACAAAATAAGGTTTTAAATTGCAATCCACAAACTCTTTACAATCGTGTTACAACCGTGATTATAGTCATATTTACTAGTAATTTTCTATAATAATATTGAAGTTTGAAAAATCTTGATCACCAACTGCATCATTGTGCATATAATTATCTAATTGCTCCCATTAACATAACTATATGAATGGAATTTGAAACTCCCTTAGGGTGGACGTTAATTTCTCTATAACTCTTTTCTTCCATAAAGAGGGTTAATTTTAATAGCTACATAGCAATTACTGAATCGAGAGACAAATGGCTATTGTGATCAACGCCTAGTGATGAGAACTAAGCATTTCTTTCTATTTTCAGCATAAACATATATAAAGTGTCTTGCACTTGCAATAAGAGAACTATATATTAAAACAAGTATTAAAATAGACCAAGGGATTTTTTTTTTCTTGCTTTATGATTTTATAGGCCAATATTTTTAATTAAGTAATATTTTTATTTTAGGACCCACTCCCACTGTATTTTTCGGAATTGCCGCACCATAACGGCACAACGCCTAATGGACCTAATTTAATTGATAGGATTCCAATTAATGCATTAAATCAAGGATCGTATCTTCCAACAAAAACCCAAGCTTAAAGTCCCATTAACAACTAATTTACAGGTGCTAATTGCAAAATTCTTATCCTCCTAAAACTTTATATCATTCTATTAAAAAATTGTTCCTAGTAAATAGTCCTTATATATGTTCATCCAAGGTTCTACATATTGAAAAATCCTAATGAACTCAACCACAACAGAAGAGCTAAAAAGTCTCCAAAATTCTAGATTCACCACACACACACACACACAATTTTTGTTGAAATATAATATAAAAAATTATTTGTCTTTACTTAATTGTTTAAATTTTTGGAATAATTAATCCATAGCATCGCATAAGAATTTTTATAACTAAGTGGTTTAGATTTCGATTTTTGGCGTCTCCATTCTTTTATTAAATAAAGTTTAGGTTTAAATATAATTTTAATCCCTTTAATATGTATTATGTGTGATTTTAAATTTTTGAAAAATTTTAACTAGTTTTATTCCACTACTTTTGTGGTTAAGTAAATTTCGTCTTTTGCTCAATTTTCTTTTACTTTAAATCTTCAATTTCTTTTATTCAAAGTTTGTAAAATTAAATTAGTTAAATTATTTTAAATATCTTTATATTAAAAAACATCAACCAAAATATTTTAATCAAATAAAAATCTCATTTTTTTTCTTTTTTAAATCCTAATCTCCCATTTATAAAATCCTCCAAAAATTTACTAAATTTCTAATTTCTAAATTTTTCAAATCAATTCATATTCCAAATCCTACAAAATGCTCCTAAATATTTGAATGAAAAAGGATAAGTTGGGGGGGGGGTTAATTTTCTTAATTTCAATATTAGAGAAATTAAGTTAACTTATAAAATTAAAAGACTAAAACCGTTCATATTTCAAACTAAAAAAACAAAATATACAATTAAGTCAAAAGTTTAATTTCACAAGGCAAATGGACCTGTACCTTATCCAAAGCCTAAAAAACTCTTGTATGAGAGATGTCTTATAAATTTAGAGAAAAATGTTAACATCAACCCTTAAAGTAAATTTTAAATATCTAAAAATAGTAAATTTTTAAAAAATAAATAGTTAATATAAAAATACAATAAATATATACTTTTAATAAAAATTTATTTCTTTTGTATATTTAAAATCAATTATAAGGATTAAAATTAACAAAATTAATATATATATATATATAGTATGAGAAATTTAATAATATTTTCTTTTAAATACATTCTTTAACATACTTTTTTATTTATCAGTTTTTTTAAAAAAATCAAAATATTTATCCTGTAATTAATAACTTTATAAAAATTATTTTAACTTTTTAAAAAATAATCTAATCACAAAAGATGTATTAAAAACTTATTTTAAAAACTTATTACTAACATTCTTCAATAAAATACAGTATAGAAGTAATTCATGTCTTTCACCTTATAGTTTAAGATAATTGGTTCATGTCATTACGTAAGGTATGTATTTGTGAAGTAATAAGATCTCTAATTACTATAAATAGAATCGTCACTCAACTATTTCAAAAAAAAAAACAAAAAAAACAAAGATCAGAAACCAAAGAAATGGCAAACGGAACAATTTATTACAGCCATATATCACAATGCTAACTCTCCTATCATTTGGCAACGCTATAACTCAGCATGTTACATACTATAATCTAGATATACTTTAATTTGCATAAGGATTGAGCCTAATGCCTCCTATCTCCACCATTCAGACTATATGTTATCATGGTGGTATTCCAATTTCAATATATATATATATATATATATATATAAGTTCCAGCGGACAACACCAATGATAATTGATAAATAATCCTACATATTTAAAAATATATATTATTCTAGATTCCATTTATATAGGATACTGACGTATAGGTTTTCTAGGCAATACTTTAATTTAGTCCCAATCTAGCTCCACTGAGAGTTGAGCACCTATTGATAGGATCCTGAATGGACATACTTCCTCATAACATTCAAGGGATCCATGATACCAGTCATTGCAAAGTATAACTGATTGATTGGTTATTTTCATGGGATCAAAAAAATTACCAAAAGATATACCTAATATAGATATTAGGTGCTTGACAAAATTTAGTATCAAATCATTCTTTATAATTGAAAGAAGGGTCTTAATCATTGAGTGAAATGAAAGAAAAGAAAAATCATGGATTGATTAAGTCAAAGATGTTGATTAAACTTAAGAGGGACCGCAGAGGTATCCGATGAATTTTAGGGGCTGATACTTGCATTATATGCATCTATATGTGGGACATCATCTTACATATTTGTGGGGATAACACCATGGATGGTGAAAAAGTTTAGTCTCTATCTCCTTCATTTCCTTAACCTATCAATGTTTGTGTCATTATTAATTAATTTATTTGAGATTTATTTATCCCATTATTCAGATGTATGTCTATTATGTGTACATGCTAAGTATAAATCTAAAATATATTATGCATGCATGTGACCCTGTATGTATGTATATGAATAGTAAACAAAGAAATGTTAGAAAATAATGATGAAGTTAATTCAAACACAGTATTTGGGAGAAAATTCAAGATTATTTTCATGACTATGCTTGATAGATATGTAGTAGTGTATATATATGGGTGAATACAGTACAGGGACTTACCCAAATGTTAAAATTCTTCGTCAAGTTGATTCTAAACTCATTTGGAATAACAAAATACACTCCTTGACATATAAAGACCACGAAGGGTAATAGTTGACCCAAAGATATCTCTAGATAGTTGATCGTAACTCAAATTCCACCACTGCAGCTGAAGTTATCCAAGGCCTAGCAACAGATTCACGACATTGAAATAATTCAAGGATCTGAAAAATCAATGAGAAAGTGGAACCCAAAATTAAATTAATGCAAAGGAGATATGCCAAAAATTCTGAAGTAATATATGGAACATATATATAGGCCCAGTTTGGAAAGAAAAAAATAAAGAATAAAGAAGAAAAATGAATCTAAGAAGCTATTATACACCTTACTTTTTTAGAACTTTCATTTAACATTTTTAAAAGTTGAGCTGCATAATTTAATTTTAAATTTGAATAAAAATTTTAATTTATTTACCTTCTATTTTTTTTTTCTATAAGTATTTATTGAAAAACATATCTAAATTGGACTATAGATCAGTTACATGTTGTGGTTGTAGCCAACCACCCCTTAACCCCTTATGGGGATACAACAATATCCAATGCTCTATATCCCTTATTTTCTATAAAGATATAAAATTTGTAAAAATGCAAGAAGATATAGTATGGTCATGGTGTTATTAGGTAGTGGAAAGACACTAGTGTAATTCATGTAAGGATGTCAGATATATATATACATATAACAGCACGAAAGTAAAGGACATTCATATAATGGGAAATGGGGAGAGAAGAAACAAAATTAGTTAGAATAAGACAAACTTTAAGAAAGCAAGAGATTTTGGGTTCTAGCTAGTACGCTAATGAAATTCATAAACTACGACACCAGCAGACAAGACCCTTGAAACAGCATCTAATTTTCCCTCAACCATGGATCTTGAACATTTTCCCCCCATGTTGTTCTTTTAACATAGTTAGCAAGAAAATCAATCCATGAATCAAGTTTTAAATTCTAGATTTATTTTTTTTTATATCATTGTAATGTTATTTAGTTTGTGGAAGCCACAATAAGAGAGTACAAATACCGAAAGAAGCAAGATTGTGCGGAAAAGCAAACATGTATGATATAAGCAACTATAATATTATTATATAAACACAAATGAAATAATTACAAAATGCAGAAGGCATGATAACATTGTCTTCTTGCATGTGAGAGCGACAATTAGACAATGGAAGCTCATTCAGTGCAATGTTAAAAAGAAACAACAAACTTAGGTGTAGAGTATTTACTGTTCGTATATATATACAATTTATAACATGTAACTACATGTAATATACATACAATTTAGGGTTTTGAAGTCCATGAATTAGGGTTTATTATTATGGAATGAAATGTAAATGAACATATATACTATGCTTTGAATAGAACTGTGTGCTGATGGGATTGATGAATTTTGCATTTCTTGGTAAATTTAACAAGCTGCAAAAATTTATGTTGTTGAATTTTGTCCTTATTATTATGCACACAACAATGTCATTTCTTGAAAAACATCATCCTTAATTAATTTTCCATGTCTACTTCAGAAAAAAAAATGAGGCAACAATTAGGAAATCTAGAATTAACAGTAAATGAGGAAGAAAATTTACCACAAACTCCTGAAGAGGAATAATTATATATAAAACTTTACTAGTGCAAAGGTAAGTTTGAGGTGGTGGTTTCCCCGTTGGGCTTGATTATATTCCTCTTCTTCTTTTTCTTCTTATAAGGGATTCCTCTTGCTTTGGCTTGAGAGTCTCTGACCTCACGTAGATAGACTCTTATGGAACCACTTGCAAAGGGGTTTGTCTCAGGAAGACCTCCATTTTCTTCATATGCAGCTCTTAACCTTCCAATGAGTGCATCAAGGCTTCCCCAAGCTTGTCTTAGAGGACAAGTACAAGGTCCTGGAGGCTCACTTTGTCCAAAAAACAAACACCCTTGTAAGTGCACTTTGGTTTTCCCAAACTGATCCAAGTACCTAAGAAACTCAAGCACATGGCTTGAATTGCATTGAGAAAGTGTCACTGGAGGCCTTTGATTCCTCAAGTATTGTCCAAAAGTGTTCCAATCCCTTCTCTTTTGAGACTCATAGCGACTCAGTGGTAATTGTTGTTGATGATGGCGTTGTTGATCATCACCACCAGCACCAGAGGATCTTGATGATCCTTCTGCTATGTCTTTTCCTTTGCTTGACATGTCTGCTACTAGTGACAAATCATTTAGTATTTCTTTTTGAAAGTGAAGCTAGTTTTTGGTGTGGAAGAAGAGAAGAAGACAATGGAAGAAATTTGAAAAGAAATAAATAAAAATTTTGAGATCACATCAAAGGGGCTAGTGAGGGGACATGATATGGGACCAATGAAAGTGCTTTAGCCTTTCTTTTTCTTCCTTGCCTACATTATTTCTTGCTTTAATGGTACTATTAGTATTAATCATGCTTTATTTTTTTCCCTTATTTTTTATTATTATTATGCTTCCATCATCAAAGCAATTATTATTGGGTAATTTAACGTAATTAGCACTACGGTTAATACTATGGTCACCATTTAATAACAGTCTAGGTCCTCTAGTATTAGGAACTTGGTTGCCACGTATTAGCAAATTTGGGGATTAAAAGCTAACATTAGATTCCGTAACCTATTCTATAACACAATTTTTATTGTCATGTTATCTAGGGAGTGTGGTATTGCATCTCTTTCACATCCTCATGAATTGCACAACTTTTTAATCGGATTGTCTCGTGCATTTTACTAATATAAGGAAATTATTCAACCAGATTCAAGAGTTGTAACTTAAGAATATCAAAGTCTTTTAAGTTATTATTTACAGAATTTAATTTTTTTTTTGGCTGGACCGTGCTTTTGGAGTATTTCATCACCATATCATTTTCTCCTCCTCACAATAATTTAATTACTCTTTTGTAAATTAAAAATATAAAAAAAGATTTGGAGCTGAAATTCAAATTTATCAATTGTTGTGTATATTAAAAGGTTTTTATTCTATTTTCTTATGGGTTTCTTTATAAGCATAAAACTTGTATGTGTGTCCAACTCTAGTTTAGGGGAAAAAAGGTAAACAATCATTTCAAGTGGAAGAACGGTAGTAACTTGCACAATTGTTCAAAGTGTACTCCATCCACGCGCGTGCATATGCGCGGGTACTTTACATGTATATGAGTTTGTTAATATATTCTCTTTTTTATTAGAGAGTTATAATTTGGATTTATTAAAATACTCATAAAATATTCTTAAAAAATGGGAGCGTATGTTATAACTTTAACTAATTAAAATATTATCAAAATGTAAATGGTTAACATATTTTGCTAATATAGGAAGCAATAAATGAGAATATAAAAATATAAGAAAATATGATTATGTTCACATAATTATATATAAATAGTTAAATTTATTTTATTTAAATAAAATATTGATAATTTAATTTTTTATATGATTAAAATTAAATTTTTTAATCACTTTTAATAATATATATATATATATATATATATATCCCATATAAAAAGATGATTACATCTTTAAAAAATATAATTTTTAAATATATAAAATTTATGTATTTTAATTTTGAACATCATAAGATGTAATGATTGAGATGTATTATTTTTTTTTTATCAAATAAGCATTCTCATTTATACGTTTCATGTGTGTGTATGATTAAAAATTAACTTACTTTAAAATTAAGTATTGTTAAAATTAATAAAATTTAATATTTTAAAAAATTATCAAACAAAATAACTTTAATTAAAATTATTTTGAATAAATTGATATTATATATATATATATATATATATATATATATATATATATATATAAAAGATGGACTCCAAGAATAATCAACTCATCATAATTTTACTTCATTCCATAATTTTTTATAAAATATTGAATTAAAAATTTTTATTATAAAAATAAAGTCTATAAAATTTTTAAAATTAAAAAATATTTAATATTTTATCAAATGAAATTAATTTATTATATAATATATTTTTAAAATATAAAATAATATCAACTATAGAATTACATAGTATGAGTTTTAAATTTTATTAAAATTTGATATATTTGATCATCATATTATTTGATAATTGGATTTGTTAAATTCATATATTAAAAAGGTTTATAAAATAAAATAATTTTATTATGAGTTATTCTATGAATAATTTTTCCATACTTACCTTGCTTAATAAATTTTTTTATAATATAAATTTAATAAATGAAACTATTAATTATATGTTATTATCTTAATGATCATATTAATCAAATTTTAGATAAATTAAATATTTATGTGTATTAAATTTTATGGTTTATATTTATTTATATTTTAAAAATATGTTATACATTAAAATAAAATTAATTAATATAAAATATTAAATAATTTTTAAATTTTATAGACTTATTCAATGAGAATCCTTCAACCGGTTAAATTTTCAAAATTTAATATTTATAACAAGTTATTAAGTAGAAGTAAGTTAAACAAGATTTATTATTAGAATAACTATTTTACGACACATGTATATTATTCTATTTATGACACATGTATATCTGTTTCTAGGTGTGGATCCTTTTTCTATTTATGACACATTTTATAGGCTTATATAAAATCAAATATTTTTTATTAATTATCTAATTAAATGAAATTTTATTTTTTAATCATTTAAATTAATACTCAATTTTTCAATCAACATTAAATATAATAAAATATTTATAAATCATCTCTAAAATAATATTTTATTATTTAAATTAATTTAATATTTTAAAATTATAAATTCTTGATTTTTTTCTATTTTAATTTATATTTTATTTACTAGAAAATAATTTTTTAAAGTATTTTATCGATTTTTCGATGTATTAGGTACACTGATTAACAAAATAAAATATAAAATTCTTATAAAAAAATTATTATGTTAAAAACAGGATAGTGCATGCACTTCAGACTTGTATTCATTTATTGATTGAAATATTTGGTTGCTACCATTTTAAGATCGATCACGATGTCTTATGTATAATTGTTTACGGACCAAACCCAAGGAATAATGCGGTCGCCATTAAAGTGGTCGTAGCCGTATACAAACTACCAAATACCTGATTTGGTGTCTAAATATTTTTAGAGATCAATTTAATAATTTTTGTTAGAGTTTAAAATAAGTCGAGTTAAAGTTTATTTTACTTGATTGGATAAATTTTTTTAGCTGATTTAAAATGGACAAAAGTTTGATATATATGATTTTTTTTTTTAACTTGATTTCAACTTTATAAAGGGTTTGTCTTAGTTTATTAAATCATTATCTTAAATTACATAAATTAAAAATTAAAATAACTTAAATTCTAAATATTTATAATTTATAATTTATTAATAAATTTTTAAAAATATAATTATAATTATAATTGGTTTATATGGAAAATATTAATATTTAAATTATTATTAATAATTAATATATTAAATAATTAATTACATGTTAGATAATTTAAATTTATATTTTGTTATTAATTTTAAAATTAAAAATTATCGAAATATATAATTTTTAAAATAATATATATCATGATTGTGTTGAATATTTTATCTATTTCATATAAAATAAAATTAGTTATATATATATAATAAACCAAAAAATACAATCATATGACAATCCTAATGAAGTAAAATCAAACGATTTCATTAATGAGAGTATAAAAAACATAAATATGGTAAAAATAGAGTATAAAAAATAAAAATAGTGAATTAAAGTACTAAGTCTTAAAAAGGAGACTCGAGAGGGATGATACCATCATTGCCATCATCAATATGCTTAAAAGATGGAGAAACCAGTTCAATGCATTGATTCTCTCCAACTCAAAATTAATGTACAAGTTTTAGTAATTTTTCTTGCAAGCTCTCTACATTAAGGTTGATGATAATTTATTGATAATCAATGTAGACTTAGGGTTGAATCGAGTACACTGAATGGCTAAAGCCACTTCATCACCAAGAGACAAATTGGGTGCATTAAATGGTTGATTATAAGATTTAGGCTCTAGTTACTGAGTTATTTGTTATCAAATCTATCTTCTTCTTCTTTTTTGTCAGTTAAATTTGAGATTCATGCTTTAACACTTGACATTCTTATTTTATTGCAGTAATTAATGATTATTTCAATTGTTAAAATTGACTCGTCACAGTTTTTAATTAGGATTTGCTTTCCTTAAGGCGAAGTGATGCATGGCCGAAGATAAAATATAATTATAATATATTATTATTAAATATTAAAAGTGATGCATTGCCAAAGATTAAATATAATTATAATTGTTATTAAATACTAAAAATATTTAATTATCGTTTTAAAAGGTAAATTGTAACGATTTTAATTTTTTTTATTAATTTTTTTATAAATTTATATTTGATAGAAATTATCTGTAAAAAATAATTTTAATAATCATTTAAATGTTATAACTGTTATAATTTAATATATTTTATATCAATTTATATAATTATTAAAAAATATTTATAAAATTTTTTAATAATTTTTAATAAAGAAATAAATATTTAATATTATATTAATATATTTAATAAATTATGAAATTATTAAAATTTTAAAATTAATTTTTAATTAACTATTATAATTATATATATTTTTAAAATACATCTCCTCGTTTTAAAGGATTGAGTTATCTCTCTTTTCCTTGAATATGATATCAATCATTGAAATTTGTTTTCCTTATAATATATATCAAATTTATAAAATTTTATATAATCTAAAAATCATTTATATTCTATTGATAAATTTTATTTTAATGTATAAAATATTTTTAAAAAATAAATAACTATTTTCTATTAAACACCTACCTAAAATTATTTAATATCTCTAAAATTTGATATACACAAAATTGTTAAAATAATATTATATTATTTAATAATAAATTTGTCAATTTCATATTTGATAAAAATTATAAAATGGAATATATTTAACAGCACTTCGATTATGTGAATCCCCATATCTATAAATTTCATTTTTTGTTTTCTTTGCAATAAAAAAAGAGTGTTTGAGCTCACTTATCATCTAAATTCCTTAAATAATTCACTTTATAGTGAGGTTAAAGGAAAGTGCCTTTTTTTGGGATTAAAAACATTGAAAAAAATTATTCCTTGTAGTTTTCTCAAATAATTGTTTCATCCTAGTGACAATAATGTATATAGGTAATAAGTAATTTATTTATTTTTATTAACTTTAGAATATACATTTGCTAATAAGAGTTTATTATCTCCTTTCACATATGAAGGTTTAACAGGATTTTAATTTCTTATTTTTTATTTGATTTAATTTTATTTTCTATTATTTTTTATAATTTTAAGCATTCATTTTATAAAAATTATCGATTTTAGTTCTTTATCGTTATATTTTTCAGTTTAAATGATGATATTATTTAAATAAATATATAGCTGTTTCTAAAAATATTTTGAGATAAAATTATGATAATTTTTTAAAATTAATTAATTTTTTAAAGGATCAAAATATAATCAAATGAATATGTTTAAAAAAATTAAATTATAAATAACATATTTTAAGAATTAAAAATATAGAGAAATTTAGCAGAAGAAACCAAAGCAAACAAATTTGATAAAAATGAGGGATAAAAATCATAAAAATATTGTACGAACTGAACCGAAATTAAATATAAAATGATCAAGGACTGAAAATTTGATTAAGATAAAAATAATATTATTTTTAAATTTTATTTATTTTCAATTAAAATTCAAATGATTTTGAATAAATTGTGCACAATTATTTTTAAACTAATTTTATATTTTTATCTAAGGTAATCATATATATCCTATAATTTTAATTTTTGTCTAATGAAAAAGATACCAATGCGCGAAATGCTTGGAAAATGCAAGATTTCAAATTATCAACCCCGCAACTAAACTTAGACTCCACGAGCTCAAATTATTTGATTTTGACTCATGCAGGAAAGAGGATATGAACATACATATATAATATTTTAAAATTACTTAGCTGACCCAAAAGCATTTTATACAATGTAGATTATAATAAGTTAGCTAGCAAGTAATCATTAATTAAAAACTTAGTGAAAGTTAAAAATTCTATTAATGCCCACTAACAACTACTTGAGACTAATCTAATATCCTAATCCGAATAATATATATTATTTCCACCAGTATCATCAAATTCTCCGTTCATGGGTCTTAACGATAGTTCCTTCAGTGTGGAATTTTAATGCTACATTATTTGTCACACTTCACTTCACTGCACTATCATCCATCGTTGCTAATTCACCGTTCTAATCAATAAATATCCTCAATATTATTAAATAATATCTATAAGATTGGGTTGATCTTTTTCAATGTTGCTTCCCTCAGGTTTCCATCATCTTTCCTATACTTGGACTTTACATGGAAACGTGTAAACCAACCATAGCACTTAGGAAATACGCTTTTGTAACTTGTTTCCATAATTCTAGCAACAAGTCAAATTGTCCAATGTCCAGTATGGTACATAAGAGTCCTTGCCTGTGATTATCAGGAACCTTCATGTATATTCAATACATAATAATTAAATAAGTGGTGAATGTAGGTAGCTTCAACATTAATTTATTAATTATTTCTTCTGATTAAGCTTTCAGATTAAACGTACTATTTTCCTTTTTTTTTTCTTTCTGTTTATCTTGACATGAACTTAATTATTAGATTAAATTTGTTTTTATTACCACCTTCGCAGTTGTATAACCTTATTTAATTAATAGGGTTGTTAAGAAAGAGGGTAAAACAAATTATGGGATGAAGTGCTAAACAAAGTATGAATGAGAGTTGTATGAGGTTGGGCTTTTCTTTTCACTCTAATATTAGCAATATTATGATCTATTTATTATTATTTTTTAAATATTTGTTTATATATCAATTTGATCGTCTGAATTTCATAAATTATTAAAATTAAATGATTTCATAAATTAATGAATATATTTATACCTATGTATATGGTATAATAAAATTTTGATGATAATGTATTTATTTACTGGATATACAAAAAAGGAACTTTGATTTTGAATAATTATAAACCTTACTAAGCGAGTGGGATCCTTTTGGATACAATAAAATCATATCATATCTTAAAATTTAAAGAATGTTTTGCATATTTTTTATTAACAAAAATTATTATTAATAAAATTTGAATCCATATTTTAATAAAATATAAATTTAATTTTTATTAACTGAATTAATTAACCTTTATTATTATCATTACTATGACTCTTTGAAAGAGACAAATTGCATGATGCATTTAAATCTGGTCTAGCTTGAACTACAAAGTGTATGTATCCGTGTAACATGTTTTGACAAGAAGTATCCAATATTATGCTCATTGGTTCAATTAATATATTCTTAGGCTTTTTTCTGTTTTCTTTTTGTGCCATGGAATATTATTGTTTTTAAGGATAAAACATGTGTTACCTTCAACTTTTCTGATGCGTAATTGACCACTGCCTATTTGTTTAGGTATACTTCTAAATTTGGACCCTCATAGATAGGTGTTAAAATAATGTTAAATCAAACAGCAAAGGATTGTGATCTAACATATAAGGTTACATCAAACAGCATAAAGCTATTGTTGCATATTAATTTCATATCGACTAAATTCAATGATCTTAATATAACCGCCTTGAAAAGTATGAATGGCAAAGAAAGAGTGACATATTAATCTTGGAAAGTATGATTGGCATGGAAAGTATGAATCACCGATAATTCATTAATATCTATATTATATTCTTTCCGATCATTTGTATAAGTTTTTTTATGGATAAATATAAAAGATAGGTCAATTTATTTTAAAAATAATTTATATTAAAATTATTTTATTTAATTATTTTTAAAATAATTAAATTTTATCAATTTAATCGTTAAATAAATATATTTTATTATATAAATTATTTTATAAAATTTTAAAATAAATTTAATATTTTATTAAATAATTTTAAATTAATGCATAATATATATTTTTTAATATATTTTAAATTTAATTTATTTAATAAAATATTAAATTTTTTATAAAATTTTATAAATTTAATCTACATAATAAAAATTATTAATTTAACAATTAAATCAATAAAATTTATTTATTTAAAAAAATATTAAATTAAATAAATATAGCATAAGTTACTCCACATGTAAAATGTACGTAGCTCAAATCAACCTAATATCACATAATTTTTAAGTTCAAAAAGAATTACATAAATTTAGATATTGATTTAAAAATTTATGTAAATAAGTTAAATTAAACTTAAATTCAATGTTTTTAAAAATATGAAGTTTTAATTGATTAAACATGTTTAACTTATTTTTAATTTAATTATTTTTTCTTTAAAAAATCTTCTTAAAATACGTTTTTTCCTAAATAAACTTATTATCTATTATAAATAATAATAAAATAAATTATTATAAATATAATTTATTTTTTCAAAACTTACCATTTTAATTTTTTTTATTGAATTTTCCATATTCAGTAATAAATGTATGAAATATTTGCAAACTTTGAATGTGATGGTTAAAAATTTAGGTGCAGACTATCGTAAAGTAGTAGATCATATGATGTATCAATAAATTAGAAACCTGACATGTGATAATAGCTTTTTAAAGTTTTTAAATTTTACTTTCATGTCCTTAAAATATTTCAATTTATTAGGACTTAAAATTTTATGTTTACACATAAATTTATGATTAAAAATATAATATATTATAATTGTACTTTAAATTATAAGTCAATGCAGAATTTACGAAGTTATTAAGACCAAACGTACTCTTTACATGTGGTTTTATTTTTATTTTTTATTTTACTCAATTTCAATTCTAAAATTAAAATTTATCAAAAAATATTAAGAAGTAAAAATTAAAAAAATTTCCAAATTAATCTAGCAAAATAAAATTTGTTAAGTAAAATAAAATAAAATTAAAGTATGACGTAATCCTATTTTATGAATAATATTAATCATAATTAGTATCACGTAATATTATATATTTTGTAACATTAATTTTTTTGTTTTAAAAAATTAAAATTAAATAGATTATTGTTATGTACATTATTTTTTTAATCATTGAAATACTTTAATATTAATTTAACTAAATTATAATTTTAAAAAAATCAATTAATTAAATTTAAAATATTAAATTTCAATTTATATTTAAAAAACTAATTTTAAAATATTTTATTTTGTTTTAAATATTATTAAAATTATCAATTAATAATAATAATAATAATAATAATAATAATAATAATATTATTATTATTATTATTATTATTATTATTATTATTATTATCCCTATTACCTATCTATTTTATTATAATTAATAATATAATTCATGCATATGTTCACCTTGAGTATGAAATTAAATCTAAACGAATTAAATTTAGATTTTGTGAATGACTTTGATATTGAAATGAAAATTTTCCTTCATCTCTAGAAATTTAAAATATATCCATACACCAATGTTAATTTTGTCTATTTCATATAAAAAATATTCTTTTACATATATGCAATATTTACATTTCATTATCAAATATTTTTTATAAATCGATTAACAGGTATAAAAAATTATGATTAATAATATAAAAAATATAATTAATGATTAATATAAATGGTAAAAAAAAATATAAGCATTAATTAATTATGAAAATATAAATAATCAACTATTCATATAATTAATTGATTATACGTCTGGATAATTAATTATCTGTATAGTTAACTATGTAATTATCGATGAATTACTGTAATTAATTAATTATAAAAAAATTTAATTAATTAACAATATAGATTAATTATTTCTCATTTGATAATAGATTTTCTTTCATAAATATAAAAATCCAAAAAAAATTACAAATGATAAAAAAATAAATGATTTGAAAAGAAATAAGGGATTCACTTTTTATCCAAACTTTCTAAAAATTGTCAGTGTATTTAACTAAATTAAAGTATTTTTTCTCACTTTTAATTTAGAAAGTCAAAAATTTGCCACCGTAATTAATTTTAATCATTCCTTTTTGAGGCCTTATTTTATAAACCGATAGTTATGGCCTTATTTTAGATAGTTACTCTTTAAACTGCATCCTATCTCAACCTTTGAGTTTTATTATTTTTAAGATAAAATATTTAAAAAACACTTAATTTAGGAATGAACTTATTCTTTGGAGTCGCAACTACACTCATGTAGTTATTCTTGAAACTCCAGAGAATTTGGGTCCTCCTTATTGATTTTTTGCTAATGTTGTTGTAAGTATAGCTAAAAGAAAAAAATAATAATAATGAAAGTTAAAGCTCCAATGTCTTTTACACAAACAAAATCATTTCCTTGTACCTGAACAATATTAACAAGTCAAAACAAAAATAGTGTTGCAAATTCATAAAAGACAAAATAACAACTTAAAGCAAGATTGAGCATTGTGTTCTTGCATCCTGCTGTTAGAGGAGCAAATAGTAAAAGGAAGAGGGACATTGTACGCTAGAAAAGTTATGTACCCTACATAAAGTTAATATAAATATATATATATATATTAATTGAAAAATAAATCGTTTTTTTCTTTCAAGCTTTTGATATTTTTAAAATACTAAAAACTTGAAAAAAAAAAAGAGAATGAAAATAGATTGCATCTTTAGTCTTAGCTTATACTAAGCTTAATCCAAAATTACACTTGTTTATTCAATAGGTTAGACTAATATTTTTAAAAATACATTTATTTAAGAGTGATAAAAGTAGAACTTAAGAATTAAAAGTTACAAGTTTAGGATTCAAAAATTAAAAGCAACATGTTCAGTCGGTCTAGAAAAATAAAAGTAAGGGGTGTATGACCCAAAAATATTAAAATCAATGGGTATCTAGGACATGGAAAAATGAAATCCAATGACTGTAAAACTAGGAAAAGTTTGAATATAATAATGGATGCAAAACTTAAAAAAAAAAAAAAACTAAATCCAATTATTGAGAGAGCTTAAAAAAAAAAAGCAGTGGATATAATAGTGCAGAAAAATAAATGTCAACATTATAAACTGTAGCCCAATTGGTTGATTAGTTGATACTCACAACTAAATATCAAAGAATGTAAACCTTCGTGGGTTGTTTAAAGATCTTCAATTTTGAATATAAAAATAATCAACAACTATCTCCACAATGTAAATCATCCGATTTATTTATTTTTTTAAAATCATAGCCACAAAATAATAGGTGTAAGGAGGTAGAGAAAATATTTTGTATGTAAATATGGGGTTCTTTTGAATATATTACATTTAGTTTCACTATCTTAAGAATATATGCAAAAGTCAAAATTTCAATTAATTTGTGAATTTTTTCTTAATTCCCAAACGTATTTTTCTTGTTTGGAGTGACTTTTTATAATGCTTAGTTTATGTGAGTCATATTTTATTCATTGTAACTAACTACATTCATCTTGGGTATAACTCATTAACTTGTTGAAAACAATATAGTTTTCCATGACCTTTTGCAGTCATCAAAGTGAATTATGAATACCCTTTATAGCGTTTAAAGTTAGGCAGAAAGTATAAGAAGAAATCTTTTTGTAAGTTAGCTACAAAATATACAAAGAAATCTCTGAATGTTAAAATATCCATACCAAAAGACAAAGATAAAGATAAAACCTTTCTTTAATTTAAAGTTGAGTAAAATTAATTTTAAATTTTCAAATATTATTCAAATTCATATAAATTAATTTGAATTATATATTTTTTTAAATATATTTTATATTAAAAAACAATTAATTTTATAACTATAAAATAAATACACCAAAAGAAAAAATCTCTCTTTTTTTATTGAGAAGATTTTCTATAGTTACATTTTAATGTATATCTTATCTCAAATTTTGAGTTTTATCATTTTAATGATAAAATAATGAAAAAAAAAGACTTGCTTTATAGAAATGATGGTCATTGGATTAAGAAAAGAACAACTTTTTATTGATTTTTGGCTGAATTGTGTTATAAGTATACTGAAAATAAAAAGACTAAAATTTTAAGTTATCCACAACTTTCACTCAAAAAAATTAATTCTTCTAGTATAATAATATTATTATTAACAACTCAAAACAAATAAAAATATTATTGCAAGTCTATAAAAGACAAAATAACAATGAAAAAACAAGGTTGAGAAATGTGCTCTCACTGGTACTAGAAGTTAAAGAACAAGCTAGAAAAGTTAAGCATAGTACACAATGAATAATAAATATACCTAAAGGAAATTTTTGAAAGCATATATAGTCTCTCTTCTCTTCTCACAACCTTAATTTTTTTTACTTATTTAAACGAATAAAAAATTAAGTTAATTATATAAAAATAATTTTTTTATTATATATTTTTTTCATAATAAAAATTTTGTCTTAAAATTTGTTATTTTAATATATTATATAAAATATTATTTAAAATAAAAAATAAAAAAAGTCCACACCTCTAACCTTGCTTCCCCCTCCCAATGTCTTCCATTTTTGAAGAATTTTTTTATGTAAATTCTATTAAAAATAATTTAATTTTAATTTATTTAAATAAATAATTTATACTAATTCATTTTTTTTAATTTCTTCCAAATATGCCGGCCTCATACCAAGAATCAAGAACGGAGTATTGTTCAGGAAAAATAAAAACCAAACAACCCCCCAAACCCACTTTCTTGATTAACTTACATAGTCTCGTATATTAACGGGTATGTCTCTTTAATGTTAATTATCAATCAAGATTAAGTGAGGATCAAATAAAATTATAATGATGTTGAATTTATTACATCCATCCCCCTTTTTTACAATTCCATCTCATCTCAGTGATTTAACTTTATTGATTTTTAAGACTTTTTCTTTTTTTTAGATTTTCGTTATTTTATTAAGGAATCTAGCCTCCAATTAATTCAGAGTTTAGGCTATTTCTTTTTTCAGATTATCGTTATTTATTAAGGTATCTGGCCTCCAAATCAGGCCCAAACATGAAGCCACGATCAATGATAAGCATAGATTTCATAAATAATTATCTCTCACTTTTATCTCATTAAGACTTCTTATATGTTCAATTAAGTGATCTTTGTCATATTTTATGAGTTTGGGTTCATATGAAGTTTAATTGAATTTCTTTGCTTACCCGATTAAAATGACACTATTATAGTATTTTGAGCATAATAGGAGTTGTAGACATCCAAAAATCATGAAATCTATCTTGAATGAAAGCTTAAAGAAGTGTCCATAGTTACAAAGCAAGATCAGATTCTAAATGGGATGTTTAGGACTCCGAAATTATCTCAAAAGATGAGATAGTGTTGCTGACGTGGAATTTGAACAGTGTGCAAAGATCCGGCCATATCTTGAGATATAGAAGTCATATTGAGATGAAATCAACTTTGTTGGACAGCTAAGATCCAGGGCTACAACTTTTGTTCAGAAGGAAAGCTCTAATTCGGACATGTGAACATCCGAAATTGCGGTGCAAGAAAGTCAAAATTGTTGTGCTCATTGGTGGCAAAAATTCAAAAGTGTTTTGCAATTTCAACAAAGCCCATGTGAAAGCAAGAAAAGGGTAGAAAAGTAATATCCTAGTTGGTGACTTTCTGAAGATGATGCCTCAAAAATCCTCTATAAATAGAAGGGTTTGCAAGAGGAGACAAACACCAATTTTGGAGATCAACTCCAATACCATCTTCTTTCTTTCTTTCTTTCTTCCTTTCTTTCTTGTTAGTTTTGCCTCCTTCATGGAAGGCTTATGTTTTCTTTCTTGTTAGTTTGCCTCCTACATGGAAGGCTTAGTTTTTCTTTATTGTTAGTTGCCTCCTACATGGAAGGCTTAGGATTTATTTCTTGTTAGTTTTGCCTCCTACATGGAAGGCTTAGGATTTATTTGTTGTTAATTTGCCTCTTTCTTTGTTGTTAATTTGCCTCCTTCATGGAAGGCTAGGTTTGTAGTTTCAATTCGAGGATTCAAGCTATTTTCATTTTAACTTTGAGGTCTTGATCTTTATTTACATGCTTATTAAGTGGTTTCTACTCTACTTCACTATATTCTTCAATTTTATTCTTTAATCAAAGTTTGATCGGTTGACGTATTTTGATTAATGCATGATTGATTTATAATTGGTTTTTGATTGGTAAATCACTTTCCAAAAGTTTGAAGAGTAGAAATTAAGTAATTTAATTGAAGGTTTTCATTTTATTACTTACTTCAACTGAATTCTGATTGTGAAATTGGTTTAGATAAAAGATTAAGTGGTTACTAAATCTTGTTGATCATAATCAATTAAATTCTGAGAGGTTTCTCAGTAGAGAATTCAAGGATCATTGTAGGGGTTCCAGATGATCCTAGGTTGATAAACACAATGCATGATTTTAGTGATCAATGATTAGTTAAGAAAATAGCCTCTGAATTCCTTGAGTTGATTATTGTTAAGTCAAATAAATTTCATTCTGTATTTTGCATTTAGAACTTCATATCAAATCTTTCCAAAATCCCCTTGTTCTAACCTTCTCCTTATTTGCTTAAGAATCTGAAATGGTCTTTGGGAGATGACCTAGGTTGCACCTTATACTATACCAATAGTTTGGGGGAAATCTAGAAATTATTTTTGCGCGTTTACGACGAGTGTGTCAAAATTTGGCGCCGTTGCCGGGGACCATTTTAATTTCCTAGGCTCATTTAGGAGTTTGTATAAAAATTTTAATCTTTCTAACAATTGTTTTTACTTTAGATATATCATTCTTGGATTTTCTGTATGAATTCACCTTTTTGTGTATGACCCGATCCAACCCTGAAAATTTATATGCATATGATCCTGAGATTGATAGAACATTCCACCATTTGAAAAGAGCACATAGAAGGCATTCATCCAGTAATAACCAAGAAAGTAACAGTAGTGATTTTTCATCTTTAAATTTTGATAGTTTTAAATATTTTGCTAAGAACATGGCTGATAGAACCTTAAAAGAATTAGCTGCACCTGATGTTGCTTATCAACCATTGTGCATTCAATACCCTGATGTTGATGCACCATTTGAACTGAAGTCTGGACTAATACATTTGCTACCTAAGTTTCATGGCCTTGCAGGTGAGGACCCTCATAAACATTTGAAGGAATTTCACATTGTGTGTTCCACAATGCGGCCACAAGGAATTCTAGAAGATCATATCAAGTTGAAGGCATTTCCTTTCTCCTTAAATGATGGAGCTAAGGACTGGTTGTACTATCTACATCCAACATCTGTTACAAGCTGGAATGATATGAAAAGATTATTCTTGGAGAAATTCTTCCCTGCATCCAGAACAGCAGCTATCAGAAAAGAGATTTGCGGCATCAGACAGAACTCCCAAGAAACTCTCTATGAGTATTGGGAGAGATTCAAGAAACTATGCGCCACTTGTCCACACCATCAAATCAGTGATCAATTACTGATTTAGTATTTCTATGAAGGACTCATGCCAATGGACAGAAGCATGGTTGATGCAGCTAGTGGTGGAGCACTTATGGACAAAACTCCTACAGCAGCTCGAGATTTGATTGCCAACATGGCAGAGAATTCTCAGCAATTCAATTCTCGAACTAATTCCTTGTCTAAAGGAGTCCATGAAATGACCACCAAGACAGACCATACACGATTGGAGAACAGAATTGAAGAACTAACCTCCATCGTAAGACAGTTGGCCATCGGACAACAACAGCAACTTAATGTTATTGACAAAACCAAAACATGTGGCATCTGCACTTCTGCAGATCATCCTACTGATGCATGCCCAACATTGCAAGAAAGTGAGACACCTGAGGCTGCAGTAAATGGTATTTTTGGCACAGGACAACAATACAGGCCTCCTCAACATTATCAGCAACAGAAGTTTGAACCACCTTCTGGAACATACAATCCTAGTTGGAGAAACCATCCTAACTTGAGATATGGCCCTCCACAACAACAAAGGATTCAAACATCTGACTCCCAAAATAAATACCAACCACCGCCATTCAGACAACAACAACAGCATATGCAGCAATCTGTACCCTCTAATGCTTCTGAACCCTCTCTTGATGATTTGATGAAGCAATTAGCAACCAACAATCTTCAATTTCAACAAAATGTAAGTTCTACCATTCAGGATTTACAAACTCAAATTGGGCAGTTGGCTACCACTGTCAACCAATTGAAATCTCAAGGTTCTGGTCAACTACCTTCTCAACCTGTCATAAATCCCAAAAGTGTGAATGCCATGACCTTGAGAAGTGGGAAGAAAGTGCAGACAGACCCTACAATTTTAAAGCAACAAAGCTTCAATCAGACTAATCCACACCAAAAAGAAGCATTTATCTCCACACCTGGAGATATCTCTGATGAGCCATCTGAATCAGAAGGAAAGTCTGATGAAAAAAGTACACCAGCCTTCGATAAGACATCGAATGATCAACAAAAAGAAGCTTGCCATAAACGATCTGCACTTGAAGCATCTGATGAGAAGAAAACCCCAAATTGTGCTGATCAGAAGGTATCTTTACCTTTTCCAAATAGAATGGTTCAATCCAAGCCCAATGTTCATGCAGAATTGGATAAGGAGCTTCTAGATACTTTCAGGAAAGTGGAAGTCAACATACCACTTCTAGATGCTATCAAGCAAATTCCCAAATATGCCAAATTTCTAAAGGATTTGTGCACGCATAAGAGAAGACTCAAAGGGGATGAGAAGATTAGTGTGGGACGCAATGTTTCAGCCTTAATTCAACCCAGCCTCCCTCAGAAATGTAAAGATCCAGGAACTTTCACCATTCCTTGCACAATAGGAAACTCTACATTTGGTGATGCATTGCTGGATCTAGGTGCTTCCATTAATGTTATGCCCTCATCAGTTTATAAATCTTTGAATCTGGGAGAACTGAAGCCAACTGGTGTGGTGATTCAATTAGCCAACAGAAGTACAACACATCCAGCTGGAGTACTTGAAGATGTGCTAGTTCAAGTGAATAAGCTAATCTTTCCAGCTGACTTCTACATTTTGGATATGGAAGATGAGTCATCCATCAATAGAGCAACCTTGATCCTAGGGAGACCTTTCCTCAAAACTGCAAAAACAAAGATAGATGTGCATACGGGGACTCTCTCTATGGAATTTGGAGATGATATCATCCAATTCAACATATTTGAAGCCATGAAGCATCCCATAGAGAATCATTCACTCTTTCAACTTGATGCCATAGACCTTCTTACGGATGATTATTCTATTGACAATATACTTTTTAAATTTTTTGATTTTGATTTAGATTACTTAGATAATTTTACTTGCACATGTGATGAATTTGATTCATGTATTGTGTGTTCCAGGATTAATGCTGCAGACCAACCTTCGTTGAAAGATGACATGTTAGATGCAAGTGTTGCAGACATTTCAATCTCAGATAGATCTCTTCCTTCCATAATACAACCACCTCCTTTGGAGTTGAAGCCTTTGCCTGAACATCTAAAGTATGCTTATTTGGGGGAAAATGAGAAGCTTCCTGTCATTGTAGCAAAGAACCTTCTACCACAACAGGAAGAAAGGTTACTGCAAACCTTAAAAATCCATAAACAAGCAATTGGATGGACTTTGGCTGATATTCCAGGTATTAGCCCATCTACTTGTATGCATAGGATACTGCTGGAGGAAAACACCAGACCTGTTAGACAACCACAAAGGCGTTTGAATCCAACCATCCTAGATGTGGTAAAGAAGGAAGTAGGTAAGCTTTTGGCAGCTGGTATCATCTATCTCATCTCAGACAGTGATTGGGTAAGCCCGGTGCAAGTAGTTCCTAAGAAGACTGGCATGACTGTAGTCAAAAATCACAATGATGAACTAATCCCTACCAGAATACAAAACAGTTGGAGAGTGTGCATAGATTATAGGAAGCTTAACCAAGCTACTCGCAAGGATCACTTCCCTTTGCCCTTCATAGACCAAATTTTGGAAAGATTAGCAGGAAAATCTCACTATTGCTTTCTGGATGGTTTTTCAGGTTATTTTCAAATACATATAGCCCCAGAAGACCAGCATAAGACCACCTTCACTTGTCCTTTTGGTACTTTTGCCTATCGAAGGATTCCCTTTGGTCTATGCAATGCCCCTGGAACCTTTCAAAGATGCATGGTAAGCATTTTCTCTGATCTCTTAGAAAGTTGCATGGAAGTGTTTATGGATGACTTCACTGTATATGGTTCTTCTTTTGATGCATGCTTAGAAAGCCTTTCTAAAGTTTTGGACAGATGCATTGAGACTAACCTGGTTTTGAATTTTGAAAAATGTCATTTCATGGTAACAGAAGGTATAGTCTTAGGACACTTGGTATCTAGCAAAGGTTTAGAGGTTGATAAGGCCAAGATAGACATTATTTCTTCTCTACCTTACCCCACTTCTGTGCGAGAAGTACGTTCTTTACTTGGTCATGCAGGTTTTTACAGAAGATTCATCAAGGATTTTAGCAAGATTGCACAACCTCTTTCTAAACTACTACAAAAAGATACCAAATTTGTGTTTAATCAAGCATGCAAGGATTCATTTGATGAACTAAAGAAGCGGTTGACAACCACTCCCATCATTCAACCACCTAATTGGACGCTTCCATTTGAATTAATGTGTGATGCATCTAATTATGCCCTTGGTGCTGTACTGTCTCAAAGAGTTAGCAAGAGATCTCATGTCATTGCATATGCCTCTCGCACACTTGATGCAACCCAATCAAATTACACAACTACTGAGAAGGAGCTTTTGGCAATTGTGTTTGCATTAGATAAATTTCGCTCCTATTTGCTTGGATCTAAAGTTATTGTCTTCTCTGACCATGCAGCTTTGAAATACTTGCTGAAGAAGACAGATGCTAAGCCAAGACTGATTCGTTGGATGCTTCTGTTGCAAGAATTTGATTTAGAGATTAAAGACAAGAGTGGTGCAGAGAACCTTGTAGCAGATCATTTAAGTCGGATCCAGCAACCTTGTGAAGAAACTTCAATTGCAGATTCATTCCCAGAAGAGCATCTCTATCAATTGCACGGGAAAGATCCTTGGTATGCAGATTTGGTAAACTATCTGGTTGCTAAAGAAATACCCAAACACTTCACCAAATCGCAACTTGCCAAGTTGAAAAGTGATGCCAAACACTACATATGGGATGAACCATACCTTTGGAAGACATGCAGTGATCAAATCATTAGAAGGTGTGTTCCAGATCATGAAGTTCAGTCTGTACTTACCTTTTGCCATTCCCTAGCTTGTGGTGGACACTTTGGGCCACAACGGACAACTAGAAAAGTACTAGACTCAGGCTTTTATTGGCCTACAATATTTCGTGACGCACACAGATTATGCATAACTTGTGAGCAGTGCCAAAGAATAGGGAGTATTTCGCGCAGAAATGAGATGCCCCAACAACCACTTCTCTTTTGTGAGGTATTTGATGTATGGGGTATAGACTTTATGGGTCCATTCCCTGTCTCTTTTGGCTTTGTTTACATTCTGCTAGCTGTTGATTATGTTTCAAAATGGGTGGAGGCAAAAGCCACCCGTACTGATGATGCTCGAGTTGTTGCAGATTTTATCAGGTCTAACATTTTTAGCAAGTTTGGCATTCCTAGAGCTCTAATTAGCGACCAAGGTACTCATTTTTGCAACCGCACAATGGAAGCCCTACTCCGCAAATATGGAGTCATGCATAAAGTTTCCACCCCATATCATCCTCAAACAAATGGTCAAGCTGAAGTTTCTAATCGAGAGATCAAGAAAATCTTAGAGAAAACAGTTCAGCCTAACAGGAAGGATTGGAGCTTGCGCCTTGTTGATGCATTATGGGCATATAGGACAGCTTACAAGTCACCCATTGGCATGTCTCCCTACAGGATTGTCTTTGGTAAAGCATGTCATCTTCCAGTTGAATTAGAGCATAGAGCATTTTGGGCAGTAAAGAAATGCAACATGGATCTAGACCAAGCAGGAATCCATAGAAAGCTTCAATTGCAGGAACTTGAAGAAATTCGATTAGAAGCATACGAAAACTCCAAAATTTACAAAGAAAAGGTCAAAGCTCTTCATGACAAAAAGTTGGCAAGAAAGGAGTTTTCCGTTGGACAAAAAGTTCTCCTTTTCAATTCTCGGCTAAAGCTTATGCCTGGTAAGCTACGCTCTAGATGGTTAGGACCATTTGTAGTTACTAATGTTTTTCCTTATGGTGCAGTTGAAATAAAAAATGAGGTAACTGAAAAAATCTTCAAGGTGAATGGACATCGTCTTAAACCATTTTTCGAAGGTTTTCAAAAGCACACGGTAGAAGAAGTGCATTTGCACAATGCCACATACCTGCAATAAATTCAAGAGAAGTCTCTCTCTCTCTCTCTCTCTTTCTCTCTTTCTCTCTCTCTCTCTCTTTCTCCCTCTCCCTCTCTCACATTCCTCGCTTATAAGTTTCAACTAATCTCTCAACTTCCTTCTTCACCTCTTAAATCATCCCAACTATTACACCACATTGAGCTTGCAGGAATTATAACTTGAGTGTTTTAAGAAAAAAATGAAGAAAGCTCTCACCAGGATCAAAATTTTGTTCCCTACTCTCCCCAGAAATTTTCTTAAAGACATTTACAATTGCAGACTTGAACGATTGAGAGCATTAACACTCTTAGGCCTTCCAGAAGATGTCCGTTGGATCATTGAAGCTAAGGTACGTTTAGCAGGTGAATTCCAAGAATCATTTGTTAAAAATATGCCAGGTATGGGAAGAAGTTCCTATGCAAAGAAGAGAAGGGCAAAAAGAATTGGAGTTTGCTACAGGTGTGCAAGATGGACCTGTAACACAAGATGCAAGAACCCTGGAATGGTTTCAAGAAATCGAGAGGACAAAATTCAATTCATAAAGGATGGACTGAGTAAGGAGTCATTGGATGATATCATTCAGACTCTTGAGACGCATCCTAGTGGGCATGTACAAGGAGTCCTTCTTGATTTGTTTGAACTGTTCCGTAAGGAAAAAGCACGTTATAGTCTTGGGAATCTGACATTAAAAGACCCTGTTGTCAGTTTACAAGAAAACTGAATGGGAAGCACATCCTCGACTCTTAGAAGGCGTTTCAGCCGTTACTGGACGTAAAACCAGAGGAAGATGTGAGCCACAATCACAACTACTGTTCATTCTCATGCGTGTATGTTTGTCATTTACATTGTCTTTTCAATTTATTGGGCCACCGTTTTTTTTTGAAATTTTCACCCCTGCTTAAAGTCTTTCCCCTCTGACATTCACCTTTTCCTTGAACCCAAAATTCAAACTTTTGCAACAAAAATTCAAACTTTTGCTACCAAATCCAGATCCCGCACTATTCAAGCGATCTCCTTGTCTGATATTGAGTCCCTATAAATTATCCACCTCTATGACATATTTTTTCAAAAAAAAAAAAAAAGACAGAAACACCGTATATGGATAAGATCAATACTATCTGTGTTTTTGGTGGGTCTAACCTTGGAAAGGATGGAGAATTTCAACATGCAGCTTCTACCCTTGGTAAGGCATTAGCTGCAAGAAAAATCAATCTTGTTTATGGGGGAGGGATTCAGGGTTTAAAAGGATGTGTTGCAGGATCTGCACTCACAAAGGGGTGTAACGTCTTAGGTGTTGGCTTAAAAAATGGGAGCACCTCCTACTTCACCCTGGGTACTGAATTGAAGGTTGCAACCATGCATGACCGTATGAGACACATGTTGGTTAATTCTAATGCATTTATTGCATTACCTGGTGGTCTTGGAACAATGGAAGAAATTTTTACCATTATATTTTGGGCCTATCGGAATTTTCATAAAAAACCTTTGGGCTTATTGAATATTAATGGCTTTTATAATGGTTTGATATCCTTTTTAGATCATGCAGTAGAGCAGGAGTTCATGCCACAATCCATGCGCAACATCATAGTATCTGCTTCAACTGTTGAACAGCTACTTGAGATTTTGCAAAATCCTACATCTGAGCTCAGTCAAGCAATGCAGCTGGTGAACCAACCAAATCAGGATGGCAGAGATAAAAGAGAACCAGATACCACTCTTCGGTTATAACTTTTCCTTACTTTGATGGTTTTCTTACATTTCTTTTCCTGTTATATGAAATTTCATCTAAGACATTGGGGACAATGTCTTGGATAGGTTGGGGGGAAGATGGTCCGATATCTAAAATTAAAAAAAAAAAAAAAACAAAACCCAAAAAAAAAAAAACAAAAAAAAACAAAAAAAAAAATTAGGTTAGATTCATAAACTTGCTTTGAGTAAGATGGCTGAGTAAGGAGTTACACTTGACTCTTGATACGCATCTTATGATTTAAAAAAAAAATAAAAATTGAATGTGGAAGTATGTTTTTCTTTAGATTTCATAAAATAATTGAAGCAAAATGATTTACATTTCGAGATTAATTAGTTTGGCAACACATATTTGAACTGGATAGATTAGATTTGATAAATATATTACCTGTGAGATTTTGAGCCTTATTATTATTTTCTTTCTTGTGTGATTTTCATCCATGGAATATGTTACTTCAGAACTTGCATTGATTCTTTTTGAAACTACATTTTCACATGATTTGTACAAAAATGATTGAGGCACTGTTTTTCTTGAACAAACCACTTGGCCAAATAACCAAACCATAAAATTTTATCCTTTGATCAGCCCTTTGAGCCGATTAGCCTTTTCTTCTTTTTAGCTCACCACAAATCAAAAAAAAAAAACAACTTTGTCTGACCATAGAAGGTGAGGAATACTGGATTTATCATACCATAAGTGTTTCAATAAGTGTGGGGGAGATTATTGTTGTGTTCATTAATATCATGGTTGAAAAAAAAAACTGAAGCAATAAATTAATAAATAAACTATTATATTGAAAAAAAAAAAATAAATAAAAAAAAATTGAAGAAGTGATATCTGTTTCTCACACTTGCACTTACAATCAATTCTCAATCCTCACCATTTTCCTTGGTCTAACATTGTATCTCTTCAATATATCATTTCATCTTTCTAATCCCGTTAGAACCAAAATAAAGACCTCTTGATTTGTGCATTGCATGTGTACATAGTAGTAGAGAAGTAGAAGATATGCAAGCCTATGATAGTTCATCTTTCATGGATTGAATTTGAGAGAAACACTTACCAAATCAAACACTTGAGAGATTCAGAGTATATCATGTGAGGTTTTATCTTTCTCAATCTATGTTTTTCAAATTAAAGTTGCCTTTCTAAGTAATTTCAAAAATGTGATAAAAGGATGCTTCATGAAATTTTGTGAATTCTTGAGAAATCAACTCAAAACTTTGATGTTCTTTCAAAAAAAAAAAAAAAAAAAAATAGTCACCAATCCATAACTTAAGTTTGCCCGAGACGTGCAAAAGATAAGTGTGGGGGAATTTGATAAGCATAGATTTCATAAATAATTATCTCTCACTTTTATCTCATTAAGACTTCTTATATGTTCAATTAAGTGATCTTTGTCATATTTTATGAGTTTGGGTTCATATGAAGTTTAATTGAATTTCTTTGCTTACCCGATTAAAATGACACTATTATAGTATTTTGAGCATAATAGGAGTTGTAGACATCCAAAAATCATGAAATCTATCTTGAATGAAAGCTTAAAGAAGTGTCCATAGTTACAAAGCAAGATCAGATTCTAAATGGGATGTTTAGGACTCCGAAATTATCTCAAAAGATGAGATAGTGTTGCTGACGTGGAATTTGAACAGTGTGCAAAGATCCGGCCATATCTTGAGATATAGAAGTCATATTGAGATGAAATCAACTTTGTTGGACAGCTAAGATCCAGGGCTACAACTTTTGTTCAGAAGGAAAGCTCTAATTCGGACATGTGAACATCCGAAATTGCGGTGCAAGAAAGTCAAAATTGTTGTGCTCATTGGTGGCAAAAATTCAAAAGTGTTTTGCAATTTCAACAAAGCCCATGTGAAAGCAAGAAAAGGGTAGAAAAGTAATATCCTAGTTGGTGACTTTCTGAAGATGATGCCTCAAAAATCCTCTATAAATAGAAGGGTTTGCAAGAGGAGACAAACACCAATTTTGGAGATCAACTCCAATACCATCTTCTTTCTTTCTTTCTTTCTTCCTTTCTTTCTTGTTAGTTTTGCCTCCTTCATGGAAGGCTTATGTTTTCTTTCTTGTTAGTTTGCCTCCTACATGGAAGGCTTAGTTTTTCTTTATTGTTAGTTGCCTCCTACATGGAAGGCTTAGGATTTATTTCTTGTTAGTTTTGCCTCCTACATGGAAGGCTTAGGATTTATTTGTTGTTAATTTGCCTCTTTCTTTGTTGTTAATTTGCCTCCTTCATGGAAGGCTAGGTTTGTAGTTTCAATTCGAGGATTCAAGCTATTTTCATTTTAACTTTGAGGTCTTGATCTTTATTTACATGCTTATTAAGTGGTTTCTACTCTACTTCACTATATTCTTCAATTTTATTCTTTAATCAAAGTTTGATCGGTTGACGTATTTTGATTAATGCATGATTGATTTATAATTGGTTTTTGATTGGTAAATCACTTTCCAAAAGTTTGAAGAGTAGAAATTAAGTAATTTAATTGAAGGTTTTCATTTTATTACTTACTTCAACTGAATTCTGATTGTGAAATTGGTTTAGATAAAAGATTAAGTGGTTACTAAATCTTGTTGATCATAATCAATTAAATTCTGAGAGGTTTCTCAGTAGAGAATTCAAGGATCATTGTAGGGGTTCCAGATGATCCTAGGTTGATAAACACAATGCATGATTTTAGTGATCAATGATTAGTTAAGAAAATAGCCTCTGAATTCCTTGAGTTGATTATTGTTAAGTCAAATAAATTTCATTCTGTATTTTGCATTTAGAACTTCATATCAAATCTTTCCAAAATCCCCTTGTTCTAACCTTCTCCTTATTTGCTTAAGAATCTGAAATGGTCTTTGGGAGATGACCTAGGTTGCACCTTATACTATACCAATAGTTTGGGGGAAATCTAGAAATTATTTTTGCGCGTTTACGACGAGTGTGTCAAAATTTGGCGCCGTTGCCGGGGACCATTTTAATTTCCTAGGCTCATTTAGGAGTTTGTATAAAAATTTTAATCTTTCTAACAATTGTTTTTACTTTAGATATATCATTCTTGGATTTTCTGTATGAATTCACCTTTTTGTGTATGACCCGATCCAACCCTGAAAATTTATATGCATATGATCCTGAGATTGATAGAACATTCCACCATTTGAAAAGAGCACATAGAAGGCATTCATCCAGTAATAACCAAGAAAGTAACAGTAGTGATTTTTCATCTTTAAATTTTGATAGTTTTAAATATTTTGCTAAGAACATGGCTGATAGAACCTTAAAAGAATTAGCTGCACCTGATGTTGCTTATCAACCATTGTGCATTCAATACCCTGATGTTGATGCACCATTTGAACTGAAGTCTGGACTAATACATTTGCTACCTAAGTTTCATGGCCTTGCAGGTGAGGACCCTCATAAACATTTGAAGGAATTTCACATTGTGTGTTCCACAATGCGGCCACAAGGAATTCTAGAAGATCATATCAAGTTGAAGGCATTTCCTTTCTCCTTAAATGATGGAGCTAAGGACTGGTTGTACTATCTACATCCAACATCTGTTACAAGCTGGAATGATATGAAAAGATTATTCTTGGAGAAATTCTTCCCTGCATCCAGAACAGCAGCTATCAGAAAAGAGATTTGCGGCATCAGACAGAACTCCCAAGAAACTCTCTATGAGTATTGGGAGAGATTCAAGAAACTATGCGCCACTTGTCCACACCATCAAATCAGTGATCAATTACTGATTTAGTATTTCTATGAAGGACTCATGCCAATGGACAGAAGCATGGTTGATGCAGCTAGTGGTGGAGCACTTATGGACAAAACTCCTACAGCAGCTCGAGATTTGATTGCCAACATGGCAGAGAATTCTCAGCAATTCAATTCTCGAACTAATTCCTTGTCTAAAGGAGTCCATGAAATGACCACCAAGACAGACCATACACGATTGGAGAACAGAATTGAAGAACTAACCTCCATCGTAAGACAGTTGGCCATCGGACAACAACAGCAACTTAATGTTATTGACAAAACCAAAACATGTGGCATCTGCACTTCTGCAGATCATCCTACTGATGCATGCCCAACATTGCAAGAAAGTGAGACACCTGAGGCTGCAGTAAATGGTATTTTTGGCACAGGACAACAATACAGGCCTCCTCAACATTATCAGCAACAGAAGTTTGAACCACCTTCTGGAACATACAATCCTAGTTGGAGAAACCATCCTAACTTGAGATATGGCCCTCCACAACAACAAAGGATTCAAACATCTGACTCCCAAAATAAATACCAACCACCGTCATTCAGACAACAACAACAGCATATGCAGCAATCTGTACCCTCTAATGCTTCTGAACCCTCTCTTGATGATTTGATGAAGCAATTAGCAACCAACAATCTTCAATTTCAACAAAATGTAAGTTCTACCATTCAGGATTTACAAACTCAAATTGGGCAGTTGGCTACCACTGTCAACCAATTGAAATCTCAAGGTTCTGGTCAACTACCTTCTCAACCTGTCATAAATCCCAAAAGTGTGAATGCCATGACCTTGAGAAGTGGGAAGAAAGTGCAGACAGACCCTACAATTTTAAAGCAACAAAGCTTCAATCAGACTAATCCACACCAAAAAGAAGCATTTATCTCCACACCTGGAGATATCTCAGATGAGCCATCTGAATCAGAAGGAAAGTCTGATGAAAAAAGTACACCAGCCTTCGATAAGACATCGAATGATCAACAAAAAGAAGCTTGCCATAAACGATCTGCACTTGAAGCATCTGATGAGAAGAAAACCCCAAATTGTGCTGATCAGAAGGTATCTTTACCTTTTCCAAATAGAATGGTTCAATCCAAGCCCAATGTTCATGCAGAATTGGATAAGGAGCTTCTAGATACTTTCAGGAAAGTGGAAGTCAACATACCACTTCTAGATGCTATCAAGCAAATTCCCAAATATGCCAAATTTCTAAAGGATTTGTGCACGCATAAGAGAAGACTCAAAGGGGATGAGAAGATTAGTGTGGGACGCAATGTTTCAGCCTTAATTCAACCCAGCCTCCCTCAGAAATGTAAAGATCCAGGAACTTTCACCATTCCTTGCACAATAGGAAACTCTACATTTGGTGATGCATTGCTGGATCTAGGTGCTTCCATTAATGTTATGCCCTCATCAGTTTATAAATCTTTGAATCTGGGAGAACTGAAGCCAACTGGTGTGGTGATTCAATTAGCCAACAGAAGTACAACACATCCAGCTGGAGTACTTGAAGATGTGCTAGTTCAAGTGAATAAGCTAATCTTTCCAGCTGACTTCTACATTTTGGATATGGAAGATGAGTCATCCATCAATAGAGCAACCTTGATCCTAGGGAGACCTTTCCTCAAAACTGCAAAAACAAAGATAGATGTGCATACGGGGACTCTCTCTATGGAATTTGGAGATGATATCATCCAATTCAACATATTTGAAGCCATGAAGCATCCCATAGAGAATCATTCACTCTTTCAACTTGATGCCATAGACCTTCTTACGGATGATTATTCTATTGACAATATACTTTTTAAATTTTTTGATTTTGATTTAGATTACTTAGATAATTTTACTTGCACATGTGATGAATTTGATTCATGTATTGTGTGTTCCAGGATTAATGCTGCAGACCAACCTTCGTTGAAAGATGACATGTTAGATGCAAGTGTTGCAGACATTTCAATCTCAGATAGATCTCTTCCTTCCATAATACAACCACCTCCTTTGGAGTTGAAGCCTTTGCCTGAACATCTAAAGTATGCTTATTTGGGGGAAAATGAGAAGCTTCCTGTCATTGTAGCAAAGAACCTTCTACCACAACAGGAAGAAAGGTTACTGCAAACCTTAAAAATCCATAAACAAGCAATTGGATGGACTTTGGCTGATATTCCAGGTATTAGCCCATCTACTTGTATGCATAGGATACTGCTGGAGGAAAACACCAGACCTGTTAGACAACCACAAAGGCGTTTGAATCCAACCATCCTAGATGTGGTAAAGAAGGAAGTAGGTAAGCTTTTGGCAGCTGGTATCATCTATCCCATCTCAGACAGTGATTGGGTAAGCCCGGTGCAAGTAGTTCCTAAGAAGACTGGCATGACTGTAGTCAAAAATCACAATGATGAACTAATCCCTACCAGAATACAAAACAGTTGGAGAGTGTGCATAGATTATAGGAAGCTTAACCAAGCTACTCGCAAGGATCACTTCCCTTTGCCCTTCATAGACCAAATTTTGGAAAGATTAGCAGGAAAATCTCACTATTGCTTTCTGGATGGTTTTTCAGGTTATTTTCAAATACATATAGCCCCAGAAAACCAGCATAAGACCACCTTCACTTGTCCTTTTGGTACTTTTGCCTATCGAAGGATTCCCTTTGGTCTATGCAATGCCCCTGGAACCTTTCAAAGATGCATGGTAAGCATTTTCTCTGATCTCTTAGAAAGTTGCATGGAAGTGTTTATGGATGACTTCACTGTATATGGTTCTTCTTTTGATGCATGCTTAGAAAGCCTTTCTAAAGTTTTGGACAGATGCATTGAGACTAACCTGGTTTTGAATTTTGAAAAATGTCATTTCATGGTAACAGAAGGTATAGTCTTAGGACACTTGGTATCTAGCAAAGGTTTAGAGGTTGATAAGGCCAAGATAGACATTATTTCTTCTCTACCTTACCCCACTTCTGTGCGAGAAGTACGTTCTTTACTTGGTCATGCAGGTTTTTACAGAAGATTCATCAAGGATTTTAGCAAGATTGCACAACCTCTTTCTAAACTACTACAAAAAGATACCAAATTTGTGTTTAATCAAGCATGCAAGGATTCATTTGATGAACTAAAGAAGCGGTTGACAACCACTCCCATCATTCAACCACCTAATTGGACGCTTCCATTTGAATTAATGTGTGATGCATCTAATTATGCCCTTGGTGCTGTACTGTCTCAAAGAGTTAGCAAGAGATCTCATGTCATTGCATATGCCTCTCGCACACTTGATGCAACCCAATCAAATTACACAACTACTGAGAAGGAGCTTTTGGCAATTGTGTTTGCATTAGATAAATTTCGCTCCTATTTGCTTGGATCTAAAGTTATTGTCTTCTCTGACCATGCAGCTTTGAAATACTTGCTGAAGAAGACAGATGCTAAGCCAAGACTGATTCGTTGGATGCTTCTGTTGCAAGAATTTGATTTAGAGATTAAAGACAAGAGTGGTGCAGAGAACCTTGTAGCAGATCATTTAAGTCGGATCCAGCAACCTTGTGAAGAAACTTCAATTGCAGATTCATTCCCAGAAGAGCATCTCTATCAATTGCACGGGAAAGATCCTTGGTATGCAGATTTGGTAAACTATCTGGTTGCTAAAGAAATACCCAAACACTTCACCAAATCGCAACTTGCCAAGTTGAAAAGTGATGCCAAACACTACATATGGGATGAACCATACCTTTGGAAGACATGCAGTGATCAAATCATTAGAAGGTGTGTTCCAGATCATGAAGTTCAGTCTGTACTTACCTTTTGCCATTCCCTAGCTTGTGGTGGACACTTTGGGCCACAACGGACAGCTAGAAAAGTACTAGACTCAGGCTTTTATTGGCCTACAATATTTCGTGACGCACACAGATTATGCATAACTTGTGAGCAGTGCCAAAGAATAGGGAGTATTTCGCGCAGAAATGAGATGCCCCAACAACCACTTCTCTTTTGTGAGGTATTTGATGTATGGGGTATAGACTTTATGGGTCCATTCCCTGTCTCTTTTGGCTTTGTTTACATTCTGCTAGCTGTTGATTATGTTTCAAAATGGGTGGAGGCAAAAGCCACCCGTACTGATGATGCTCGAGTTGTTGCAGATTTTATCAGGTCTAACATTTTTAGCAGGTTTGGCATTCCTAGAGCTCTAATTAGCGACCAAGGTACTCATTTTTGCAACCGCACAATGGAAGCCCTACTCCGCAAATATGGAGTCATGCATAAAGTTTCCACCCCATATCATCCTCAAACAAATGGTCAAGCTGAAGTTTCTAATCGAGAGATCAAGAAAATCTTAGAGAAAACAGTTCAGCCTAACAGGAAGGATTGGAGCTTGCGCCTTGTTGATGCATTATGGGCATATAGGACAGCTTACAAGTCACCCATTGGCATGTCTCCCTACAGGATTGTCTTTGGTAAAGCATGTCATCTTCCAGTTGAATTAGAGCATAGAGCATTTTGGGCAGTAAAGAAATGCAACATGGATCTAGACCAAGCAGGAATCCATAGAAAGCTTCAATTGCAGGAACTTGAAGAAATTCGATTAGAAGCATACGAAAACTCCAAAATTTACAAAGAAAAGGTCAAAGCTCTTCATGACAAAAAGTTGGCAAGAAAGGAGTTTTCTGTTGGACAAAAAGTTCTCCTTTTCAATTCTCGGCTAAAGCTTATGCCTGGTAAGCTACGCTCTAGATGGTTAGGACCATTTGTAGTTACTAATGTTTTTCCTTATGGTGCAGTTGAAATAAAAAATGAGGTAACTGAAAAAATCTTCAAGGTGAATGGACATCGTCTTAAACCATTTTTCGAAGGTTTTCAAAAGCACACGGTAGAAGAAGTGCATTTGCACAATGCCACATACCTGCAATAAATTCAAGAGAAGTCTCTCTCTCTCTCTCTCTTTCTCTCTTTCTCTCTCTCTCTCTCTTTCTCCCTCTCCCTCTCTCACATTCCTCGCTTATAAGTTTCAACTAATCTCTCAACTTCCTTCTTCACCTCTTAAATCATCCCAACTATTACACCACATTGAGCTTGCAGGAATTATAACTTGAGTGTTTTAAGAAAAAAATGGAGAAAGCTCTCACCAGGATCAAAATTTTGTTCCCTACTCTCCCCAGAAATTTTCTTAAAGACATTTACAATTGCAGACTTGAACGATTGAGAGCATTAACACTCTTAGGCCTTCCAGAAGATGTCCGTTGGATCATTGAAGCTAAGGTACGTTTAGCAGGTGAATTCCAAGAATCATTTGTTAAAAATATGCCAGGTATGGGAAGAAGTTCCTATGCAAAGAAGAGAAGGGCAAAAAGAATTGGAGTTTGCTACAGGTGTGCAAGATGGACCTGTAACACAAGATGCAAGAACCCTGGAATGGTTTCAAGAAATCGAGAGGACAAAATTCAATTCATAAAGGATGGACTGAGTAAGGAGTCATTGGATGATATCATTCAGACTCTTGAGACGCATCCTAGTGGGCATGTACAAGGAGTCCTTCTTGATTTGTTTGAACTGTTCCGTAAGGAAAAAGCACGTTATAGTCTTGGGAATCTGACATTAAAAGACCCTGTTGTCAGTTTACAAGAAAACTGAATGGGAAGCACATCCTCGACTCTTAGAAGGCGTTTCAGCCGTTACTGGACGTAAAACCAGAGGAAGATGTGAGCCACAATCACAACTACTGTTCATTCTCATGCGTGTATGTTTGTCATTTACATTGTCTTTTCAATTTATTGGGCCACTGTTTTTTTTTTGAAATTTTCACCCCTGCTTAAAGTCTTTCCCCTCTGACATTCACCTTTTCCTTGAACCCAAAATTCAAACTTTTGCAACAAAAATTCAAACTTTTGCTACCAAATCCTGATCCCGCACTATTCAAGCGATCTCCTTGTCTGATATTGAGTCCCTATAAATTATCCACCTCTATGACATATTTTTTCAAAAAAAAAAAAAAAGACAGAAACACCGTATATGGATAAGATCAATACTATCTGTGTTTTTGGTGGGTCTAACCTTGGAAAGGATGGAGAATTTCAACATGCAGCTTCTACCCTTGGTAAGGCATTAGCTGCAAGAAAAATCAATCTTGTTTATGGGGGAGGGATTCAGGGTTTAAAAGGATGTGTTGCAGGATCTGCACTCACAAAGGGGTGTAACGTCTTAGGTGTTGGCTTAAAAAATGGGAGCACCTCCTACTTCACCCTGGGTACTGAATTGAAGGTTGCAACCATGCATGACCGTATGAGACACATGTTGGTTAATTCTAATGCATTTATTGCATTACCTGGTGGTCTTGGAACAATGGAAGAAATTTTTACCATTATATTTTGGGCCTATCGGAATTTTCATAAAAAACCTTTGGGCTTATTGAATATTAATGGCTTTTATAATGGTTTGATATCCTTTTTAGATCATGCAGTAGAGCAGGAGTTCATGCCACAATCCATGCGCAACATCATAGTATCTGCTTCAACTGTTGAACAGCTACTTGAGATTTTGCAAAATCCTACATCTGAGCTCAGTCAAGCAATGCAGCTGGTGAACCAACCAAATCAGGATGGCAGAGATAAAAGAGAACCAGATACCACTCTTCGGTTATAACTTTTCCTTACTTTGATGGTTTTCTTACATTTCTTTTCCTGTTATATGAAATTTCATCTAAGACATTGGGGACAATGTCTTGGATAGGTTGGGGGGAAGATGGTCCGATATCTAAAATTAAAAAAAAAAAAAAAACAAAACCCAAAAAAAAAAAAACAAAAAAAAACAAAAAAAAAATTAGGTTAGATTCATAAACTTGCTTTGAGTAAGATGGCTGAGTAAGGAGTTACACTTGACTCTTGATACGCATCTTATGATTTAAAAAAAAAAAAAATTGAATGTGGAAGTATGTTTTTCTTTAGATTTCATAAAATAATTGAAGCAAAATGATTTACATTTCGAGATTAATTAGTTTGGCAACACATATTTGAACTGGATAGATTAGATTTGATAAATATATTACCTGTGAGATTTTGAGCCTTATTATTATTTTCTTTCTTGTGTGATTTTCATCCATGGAATATGTTACTTCAGAACTTGCATTGATTCTTTTTGAAGCTACATTTTCACATGATTTGTACAAAAATGATTGAGGCACTGTTTTTCTTGAACAAACCACTTGGCCAAATAACCAAACCATAAAATTTTATCCTTTGATCAGCCCTTTGAGCCGATTAGCCTTTTCTTCTTTTTAGCTCACCACAAATCAAAAAAAAAAAAAAAACAACTTTGTCTGACCATAGAAGGTGAGGAATACTGGATTTATCATACCATAAGTGTTTCAATAAGTGTGGGGGAGATTATTGTTGTGTTCATCAATATCATGGTTGAAAAAAAAACTGAAGCAATAAATTAATAAATAAACTATTATATTGAAAAAAAATAAAAATAAAAAAAAATTGAAGAAGTGATATCTGTTTCTCACACTTGCACTTACAATCAATTCTCAATCCTCACCATTTTCCTTGGTCTAACATTGTATCTCTTCAATATATCATTTCATCTTTCTAATCCCGTTAGAACCAAAATAAAGACCTCTTGATTTGTGCATTGCATGTGTACATAGTAGTAGAGAAGTAGAAGATATGCAAGCCTATGATAGTTCATCTTTCATGGATTGAATTTGAGAGAAACACTTACCAAATCAAACACTTGAGAGATTCAGAGTATATCATGTGAGGTTTTATCTTTCTCAATCTATGTTTTTCAAATTAAAGTTGCCTTTCTAAGTAATTTCAAAAATGTGATAAAAGGATGCTTCATGAAATTTTGTGAATTCTTGAGAAATCAACTCAAAACTTTGATGTTCTTTCAAAAAAAAAAAAAAAAAAAAAAATAGTCACCAATCCATAACTTAAGTTTGCCCGAGACGTGCAAAAGATAAGTGTGGGGGAATTTGATAAGCATAGATTTCATAAATAATTATCTCTCACTTTTATCTCATTAAGACTTCTTATATGTTCAATTAAGTGATCTTTGTCATATTTTATGAGTTTGGGTTCATATGAAGTTTAATTGAATTTCTTTGCTTACCCGATTAAAATGACACTATTATAGTATTTTGAGCATAATAGGAGTTGTAGACATCCAAAAATCATGAAATCTATCTTGAATGAAAGCTTAAAGAAGTGTCCATAGTTACAAAGCAAGATCAGATTCTAAATGAGATGTTTAGGACTCCGAAATTATCTCAAAAGATGAGATAGTGTTGCTGACGTGGAATTTGAACAGTGTGCAAAGATCCGGCCATATCTTGAGATATAGAAGTCATATTGAGATGAAATCAACTTTGTTGGACAGCTAAGATCCAGGGCTACAACTTTTGTTCAGAAGGAAAGCTCTAATTCGGACATGTGAACATCCGAAATTGCGGTGCAAGAAAGTCAAAATTGTTGTGCTCATTGGTGGCAAAAATTCAAAAGTGTTTTGCAATTTCAACAAAGCCCATGTGAAAGCAAGAAAAGGGTAGAAAAGTAATATCCTAGTTGGTGACTTTCTGAAGATGATGCCTCAAAAATCCTCTATAAATAGAAGGGTTTGCAAGAGGAGACAAATACCAATTTTGGAGATCAACTCCAATACCATCTTCTTTCTTTCTTTCTTTCTTCCTTTCTTTCTTGTTAGTTTTGCCTCCTTCATGGAAGGCTTATGTTTTCTTTCTTGTTAGTTTTCCTCCTACATGGAAGGCTTAGTTTTTCTTTATTGTTAGTTGCCTCCTACATGGAAGGCTTAGGATTTATTTCTTGTTAGTTTTGCCTCCTACATGGAAGGCTTAGGATTTATTTGTTGTTAATTTGCCTCTTTCTTTGTTGTTAATTTGCCTCCTTCATGGAAGGCTAGGTTTGTAGTTTCAATTCGAGGATTCAAGCTATTTTCATTTTAACTTTGAGGTCTTGATCTTTATTTACATGCTTATTAAGTGGTTTCTACTCTACTTCACTATATTCTTCAATTTTATTCTTTAATCAAAGTTTGATCGGTTGACGTATTTTGATTAATGCATGATTGATTTATAATTGGTTTTTGATTGGTAAATCACTTTCCAAAAGTTTGAAGAGTAGAAATTAAGTAATTTAATTGAAGGTTTTCATTTTATTACTTACTTCAACTGAATTCTGATTGTGAAATTGGTTTAGATAAAAGATTAAGTGGTTACTAAATCTTGTTGATCATAATCAATTAAATTCTGAGAGGTTTCTCAGTAGAGAATTCAAGGATCATTGTAGGGGTTCCAGATGATCCTAGGTTGATAAACACAATGCATGATTTTAGTGATCAATGATTAGTTAAGAAAATAGCCTCTGAATTCCTTGAGTTGATTATTGTTAAGTCAAATAAATTTCATTCTATATTTTGCATTTAGAACTTCATATCAAATCTTTCCAAAATCCCCTTGTTCTAACCTTCTCCTTATTTGCTTAAGAATCTGAAATGGTCTTTGGGAGATGACCTAGGTTGCACCTTATACTATACCAATAGTTTGGGGGAAATCTAGAAATTATTTTTGCGCGTTTACGACGAGCGTGTCAATCAAACCCTTATTTTAAGTTTTTAATATTTATTTACTTATTATTAATATTTTAATAAAAAAATAAATATTTCATAGTTAGTTGATAAAATATTAATAGTAATTAAATATTTTTTTTATAAAATTAAGCCTCATGAAATTAAGCTTCATTTTATTACGATTCTTTCTCTTTCCACTATTAAATGTTTAATTTTTTAATATGTATCTGAAAATATATAATAAAATAATTTTTAATATTATTAATATATTAGATTTTATAAAAAAGTATTTTATATAAATTTTTATTATTTCTTGTTTTAGTGTCAAAATTATTTATTTTTAATGTCAAAATTAAATCTTATTTTGCCTTACCGATTATCAAGACCCTCACACTAGTTATATTATACTCTTTTTCATCAATCCATTACCCAAGTCCCAAGTTTTCTTCATTTATGCTTTATTTTCTTTGGAATTGTGAAAGCCATCTGTCTAAACTGGAAAAATAAGTTTCTTATTTCTTCAAAATTGACTAAATAAATGATTCCTTGTTATCATATCTGATCCGCTGTAATAATCCTGAAAAAATTCATAAAACAAATCCAGTCTTCTGATAGTGGTGCTTTAGATTATCTAACAAAAAAATATATTTTCAATTTGATTCAGTATTTCAGGATTTAAAATTTAAATTTAAAAGTGAATTTAAAAAAAGTTTTTAAATAGAATAAAAATTATAAAAAAATTAAATACTTAATATGAAAATCCATATAATTTAATGAGAATAGCTTTTTTTTAATATTCTTATTTCAGAATTAGGATTCAAATTTATAATATAAAGATGGATAATGAATTAGATAAACTTTTATATAACATTTTGTATTAATAAAAACCTATATTTATTAACTTATATCATATATATTTATAAAAAATTAATGCAACATAATTATCATAAAAATATTAGTATAAGAATAATGAACATATATCATCAATGTAACTTATAATAATTAAATAAATTTTAATTTATATTATTTTAAACAAATTTTCAAATGTGTTGTCAAGGAAAAAGAAAAGAACATATATATATATATATATATATATATATATATATATATATATATATTAATTTTTTAAAGAAAATAACAACATTTAATGCATTGATAATATTAAATGTTATTATTTTAATGAAATTTTATATTTTTTATATGCCTTTTAATAATATTTTAAAAAAACTTACAAAATTAAAAATAAAAATATTATATTTTATCAATAAATAAAAAGAAAAATATTTAAATGTTATTTTATTAGTTATTTCATTTTTCATATTTAAGATTAATATGTGTATTATATTCTGCATTTAATTTTTTTTTTGGTGAAAATTAGTGACTTCTTTAAAAAAAATAAAAACAACTTAAAAATTTAAAATTTAAAAGGTCAAATGTATAAAAAGTCGAGGAAGAGAAAAACTGAATAAAAAAATTATAATTCCAAAGAATTAAAAAAATAAGAATTTGAAAAGATTACTATGTAAGATTTAATAAAATAATATTTTCTTATAAATGTATCTTGCATATCATTAATAGGACTTTAATAAAAATAATTTACATTATATTTTTAACTCTAAGAATTCTCTACGCTTAAACCGTGAAAATTTATATTATGATAGTACTAATTTTTTAATGATTTTTTATAAAAAATTAAATTTAAAAACTTATTTATAAAAATCAATTATATATCACTAAATCAACCTTTTCAATGACGAAGTTTATATTTTATATGTTGGAATTTTTATGTTATATCAATGTATAATATATTTTCAGTAAGTTCTTTCTTATTTTTAAATAAAATTTAATTACACCTTTCGATTCTCTTATTTAGATTGTTTACACTTTTAGTCTTTTAAAATTTTAATTAATTAATTTATTCTATTCTTAAAATTATGTAAATTAGGTCATTTTTATTTGTTTTTTTAGAATTTTAAGGGGGTAATTTTGAATTTATTTTTTTATTTTTGATAAAAATGACATTTTATTTTTTGGTACAACATAAAAATCCATAAAATTTGAATCTAAAATCTTTATGTGAGACTATTCCAATCTTCAGTCTTTTATTATTAAATCAATTCTAATGATTTAAATGATATTTTACTTGATTAAACAGTTATTAACAAAAATAATTTAATCAATTCAATTTGTAAAAACTTTAACTAAAAAAATTGTAAATATTTTTATTAAAAAATGAAAAATTAATAGTTTTAAATAGAAGAAAATGAACTAAGAATCAAGTTTAATCAATTTAATTTAAAAATAAAGTAACTTATTTAGAAAACTAAAAAATAAATATTATATATATAATTCAAATTAAAAAAACAATTAAATCTTTAATTTTTTAATAAACAAAGACATTATTTATAAACATATAAGACTGAGAACAAGAGATATACAGTGCAATCAGCATATATCACCACAATCCTGTAATGAGAATACAGCAAAATATATAATACCACCAAACTTAAAAATTGCAATTAAGTATTATATAACATATAAGACGCCGCATATGCTAAAAGAATTATTAATTATATTTCAAAACCGCAAAATAGTATTCTAAATTGCTAAAAGAAAACCACAAACATTGATTAGTCTATAAAAGAGAGGTTCATTCATAGTAGAATAATTTATATGAAATTCTTATTCAAATATCATCGTTTTTCATTTTGTAAAAAAAAAAAAAAGAAAATTCTTTCAAACCAGTTTGACGATGAACCTGCAAACTGAATTCCCCCACCTTTATTCTTCCGTACCACCCTTCATTGTTATCCCTTTCACTATGTTCAATTTAATTGTAATAAAATAAACACATTTGAAATTTTAAATAAAATTAATGATAGCTCTATACGACATAATCATGATCATCACATATAATAGCATTATTTTATAGTAATATATTTCTTTCATTAAAATAATATCTAAATTTTCTTAATGTGTGTTTTAATTAAAATAATTGTTCTCTATTTATGACATAAAATATGATTGCCCAAAAAATAATTCTAAAATATATTAGAGTAAAATCATGTCGGGCAACTGCTTTTGGAATCAGCTTAAAATATTAATGAAACAATTGACACATAACTATAAATTTTGTTTTTTTTTAAAAAAAAATTATTTTATAGTAGTGATATATATTGTAAGGAACGTATGTGTGTAACGGAGACTGCATGAAATGTGATTGGAGTTCATTTTAATTATGCTTTCATACAAAGATATATACACACACATGAGTTTATAACTGAAAGGGCCAAAAAAAATACTTCCAAGATTTCTAAAAATTTGTGTTAACTTTTAAAAAGTTGTCCGAAGCAAAAACAAAAACAAAAATTATCAACTATTGCATAAAAAATGGTGAAGTGCGGGAGTAGAGGCCAAAAGTATAAAATAAGATATTTATTATATTCTCCTATATATTTTTTTATTAATCATTCAATTATATTTTAAAATAGATAATAAATATATTCTCCTATATATCTTTCTATTAATCTTTCAATTATCCTTTAAAATAAATATTAAATAAAAAATTAATCTATTTATTATTTTAAAAATGTTAAAATTATTTAATATTTTATTTAATAATTAGCAAATTTTTCAAAAATAAAAGATAGAAGGATTTAAATTTATTTTTAAATAAAGGTAAATGGTGCAAATCACACTTATCCGGAATTACTTTTCACAGCTTATAGAGAGTATTAAACACCCCAAACACATCATCTATGGGACAACGTCCGAATCAGATAGAGTGAAGGAAGATTGAGGAAAGCAACACCTGAAAATTATAGGAGTCATGTATTCAATATAACACCAGAGTTTACTAATTAAAAAATTAATAATGGAAATCACATGAGAAGTGTATTAGAAATTATGGGTTTTTTTTTTTGCGCAGTAAAGAGAAAGTGTTAGAAATTATGAATAATTTTATTTAATAAAATTTTCTACATTTAATTAAATTTTTAACCAATACCCATTTGTCTTATTCTCACGAATGTCTTTTGAGGTCTTTTTGAGGAGAGACTAGCTAGCTATGCCAATAATTGAGAGAAAATGATGACATCTCTAAACTTATTGGCCTTTTTGGCTATTTGATAAATGTAGAGGAGCAAGTGTCGCAAAATGTTTTAGAATATAAGAACAAAGAGATATCAACATCATGATCCAATAGACTCAATATTCACATTGGTTATAATTAAATTATTCCATTCAACATGGTGAAAACTTTATTTTCACTGCATCTCCTAGACATGGAGGGTGAGGGTAATTAGGTTTACCCGAATCACCCATATCTTGAAGAGATTGTGTAATGGGCCAAAATAATAACAAATGTACAAAAAGTTCGAAACAAGAAAATAATTGGGATTTGCAAACTAGGACAATTATCATCTTTAGTAAGTAATGGGAGAGACAATCTTAAATGGCTTCCAACTCGTAAATGTGCCTATGTTTTATTCCTTTATATTTTATTTACATTATCAACTTTTTTATTCTAGTACTTTTTTCTTTGTTATAATGATGCAAGATCATGCATCAACATCAGTATCTTTTTGATTTTGGGCCATTAAGAATCAAATAATTAAACTTTGATAAGGAAAGGGCACTCTTTTCCTTTGTGTTTTATGTTAAATTTTTTCCCTTTATACCTACAAGAATCAAGGTTGTTTATCTTCTTTAATTTACCTTGGAATAAATTGTTTTCAATGACCCTTTCTCTTATGCCATTTGTCTTAATTGAATGCTTTCCGCGCAAGATTAAGAATAACTATTTATGATTATGCCATTCATCATATCAATGGAAATATTTCTCCAACGGACAAGTCTTGATGGACTATCTTTTTTTAATAATAAAAAATTAGGGGAGGATAAGCTGTCCCTTTTGTCAAAGCATTCCCATAAAGTCTCAACAAATACACATACATTAGTATTTATAAATGACCAATCAAAGATAGATGATCTATCACAATATGTCGAACTTATAATTTATTTATTTTTTTTGTTGATGGTGTTTGATCATATAAATTAATTAAGGCAATTCTTATAGGTTGTCTTAATGACCTATCTTATTCTTGGAGAAAAATAAAATTATGTCTATGCCCTTTCTTTTCCAAATTCGTAGTAAGATATTCAAATGTGATCTATAATATCACATACATCAACGTATTAATTTAAGTACCACCAATTGGGCTTTTTAATTTCTTCTTAAAAAAGTAAAAAGAAAAAGTACAAAAAATAAAAATAGTATTTTTTTAATACCTATATATGTATTGTAAGGAGCTCATAATTAACTAATAACATTGACTATATATACTTTTTTATCTTTGTTTGAAATCATTAATTGGGGTCCAGTCCTTATTATTTTTCCTTATTTTACTACAAAATATGTAAGATATCCCGCATAATTATCCAAAAAAGAAGAAGAAGACGCAATATGCCTACACAAAACAATTTTTTGCATATAAATTAGAAAGAAAATTGAAGAGATGTATAAAATGAAAAAGGAAAATCAACAGTGGATGATGTACCTTTACTTTCTTACCTTATATGTCTTCTCATTTTAAAAGGGTGCGTGAGACGTATGATATATATTGTTTTGATTCCTCAAAATTTTCCTATGACAAATTCATTTACCTACAATCAAAGAAAGTTAATTAATTATATAACCCCATTTATGTAACCGAAATCAATGTTGGTCATGGTGGGAAGTTTCAAACCAAATCATCGCTAGGATATATTGATAGGATCCATTCCATTTATATTATTAGTTCATCTTATTTTAGAAAATTAATCGCATTTCTGTTATCAAGTTTTTTTAAAAATTTTTAAAAATAAGTGATAATTTCTCCTAAAAACCAAACTTTCTAGTCTTCTACGTTTACCGATTAAAACATTAATTGCTGGAAACAATGTAGTAGAGTTTATCCACAACCACAACCTCCTCTTCCTATTTGAAGTTTTGGCTTCATGTTTGACTTGTTTGTTTGTTAGTATTTAGGGACAATAAGCCATGATTTGTTGATTTATGTCATGTTTTGTCTTCTGTGTCGGTTTCGATCAAGTGGTTTGTGTAAAACAGTAATGATTTTGTTGCTTATGTTCTTTATGGATAGCAATATATAAGTTACCTAGGAAATGTTTCTTTTTTGGTTCTAATAATAATTGATTGGTAGGTTCGCTTATTTGTGCTTTAAGTATAGCATGTACGTGAACTCGGAGAATCAGAAATCTTTACAAGTTTTTCTTTTGATTAAAAACAAATCATAAATATTTCACTAATAAAAACTCCAAGTGAAGCTTACAACTTCTTCTCCTTCTCTTTAAGGCATCAGAATATCAATAATTTACTACATACTAATATTTTTATTGAACGTTTAAATATTTAAAATAAAATAAACAATTAATCAGTATTTAAAAATTGATGAATACCATTACAATTTTCCTATTGAAATCAATTAATATAGAAGACGATGACAAGAGAAGAAAAGTGTTTTTGTGGGATGAAAATGTTTTCATGTATGTTGATTTTGGAATTATTATAAAAATATTATTATTTATGTAAGTTTCATTAATTTTATTTCTATGTTTTTTTTACTTATAAAATGATGTTATCATTAGTTGCTAACTCTAAAAGATCTAAAACGTCAACATCTTTTCTATATAGATAATTATTATTTATGTTATAGAAATATAAGAATAGTGAATAAATAAAATTTTTTATTAAAGTTTAAAATACATTAATCACGTTAAATGTTACACTTTTTATAAAAAAAAAATTAGGCTAGTTATTGATACAGAAATGGTTTGGGCTATTCGGGCCTTGAGGCATGAAGTTTATTTCTCCTTAGATGGGCTGACATGTGTCCATAACTTTGGGCCTGGTATGCACTAGGGGTATATTTGTGCGGAAATTTCTTTTCAAACACTCCCTTTTTTCTAATCACATCCTCTCACTTTTTAAATTTTTTTCCCAAAATTATCCTTTTGTTATTCTATAAAACATACTTTCAAAAATCAGTTTTTACAAATACTATTTATACACATTTCTTAAAAATTAGTTTTTAAAATTATGTTTTACAGTTGTTTAAATAATGTTTTCAGAAACTAATTTCTATAAGTGTGTTTTATAAACTTCTGAAAACTAATTTTCAAAATTGTAGTTCATACCTAAATAAATAATACTTCCTAAAAATAATTTTTGAACGTATATTTTATACACTTGAAAAAATTTTCGAAAAATAAAAAATGGGTATGCACTATGTTGAGGAAAGGGTATTTTTGAAAATTAAACTAAAATAAAGAGAGAGGAGAGTGTGGTTAGAAAAAATGGAGGTAGGAAAAGAAAGGTCCTATTTATGCTTATCTCTTGATTTATATTTTGTGTTCGCAGATTTTTATATTTTTGGTGCATTTTTTATGTTTGTGTTTGTTTCCCCAATAGATCCCATTTTGTTTTTGTGGGATGATGAATTCATAGTCCATGTTCTTCTTTTGGTCCACATTTTATAGTGTGTATTCTTTTGTGTTTTGGTTGTGCATAGTCTGTGTTTAAAACCATGATGAATCCATCATATTAGGCTTTTTGGGTTCAGGACTCATAATAGGTCCATGTAACAAGTGTTGCCCGAACTTTATTTATAGTAGGCCTGTTTTCTTTTTCTTTTTTTTTTTTTAAATTTTGGAAGTGTATGAAAATTCTGATCATGTCTGGTTCACAAGATAGGAGGAAAATATTTTTTCTCTTATTTAATTTAGAAGAAGAGAAAATTTATATTGTGATAAAATTAGTTCTATTATTGGAAATTTTCTATTATTATACAAGAATTGAATTCAAAAGTTTGTTTTAAAAAAATTAAGCACATATCACTTGAATCAACTCTTTTTAATAAAAAAAATTCATATTTTTATGTTATATCAATATATAATATATTTTCAGTAAGTTATTTTTTAAATAATATTTAATCATACCTTTTGGTCCTCTTATTTAGATTATCTGCAATTTTAGTCTTAAATTTTTTTAGTTAATGAAATTGTTCTATTCTTAAAATTATTTAAAATTGATCCTCTTGATTAATTTTCTTTTATCCAATATTTTTAGAATGTGTAATAAGATCGAAATATGAAATAATTTAGAAGTTGAAATTATATATATATATATATATATATATATATATATGATAAATTTTGAAAAAAAATTATAAGATTTACATTAAAATTTGAACAAAAATTGAGTTTTTGTTTTTATTTTGGATGAAAATTGGTATTTTGCTTGGTTAAGCAGCTTTGAACAAAAAAATAATTTAACCAATTCAATTTGTAAAGATTTTGATAATAAAATATAAATATTTTAAATAAAAAATCAAATAGAAAAACATCATAGAAGGGTCAAATTTAATCAATTTAATTTAAAATTAGAAAACATTAATTAGTTAAAAAAATTTAAAAAACCAAAATTATCCACATATCACAAGCCTTATGTATATCCAGAAGAAATACATCTCATCCGGAGAAAAGTAAAAGCATTTTAATAAAATAGATTATTTTAAAATCATTTTTCATCTAATATATCCAATTATAAAATTTAATTCATGTAATCAATCATAACACTAACTAATTATAATTATAATTATAATTATAATCTATTATTAAAATAATTTATCTATTTTTAATTCAAACACACATTAAGTTTTAATATATATTTTTTATTCTATTTATGTAGAGAAGCGAAAAAGTTAAGATCCAGCGTTAATAGGAAAATAGGTCTAAAGAGGCAACTAGGGTGAGTTGCAGCTGCAGGAGGGGGTCTACATGGTGCTCAAGTCAAGGGGGATTAATGGCCATTAAAAATAAAATATTTAAATTTTTTTGTTACCAATTAATAGCTGCTTCCCACCACCATGTATGATTGGTCCCCATGTTTGTTCAAATTATATTAAATTAAAGTTTCTTTTTTTTTTCAACTTATTTTTTTGTTATTATTGAACCAAAAAGTAACTCAGCTAATCTCCCCCATGAATAATGAACTAGAGAATGATAAACTAAAACTAACTTTTAACATAAAAGCAATTCGTTGGGCAGAATATGAATATTCATTATTCAGTCAAGAAAATCCAATCCTTGTGCTCAGCATAAACCATTGGCAACTCAAATCCTTGACCATCTTAAATCTTGATGACTTCACCACCTGCCTTGTAATAAATTTTAAACCAAACATTATTTGGTTCATCATATCAACTCTATAATTTATTTTTAAGAAAATAATTGAAATTATATTTAATTTTCAACATATTTTAATTGACAAAAAGTATGAGTAAGTATATTTGCTTAGTATCATATAAAAGCAATTTTATTTTAATGACATTGCTCCAAACAAATTATTGGGGTCTTGAGAAAGCAATCTTATTTTAATGGACATTTTTCTAAAGATCTTATCCAAAGATACAAACAAATGCTCCCACGTTCTAGACAATTAGATTCTGAAGTTATCAGTTTTACAATTAACGCACGTTTTGTTGTATTCGACGACACGGAAATATCGATCATAGCTGGCATCTTTTTCATCATAATAGATATTTTATTATGGTACGGATTTGATCTTGATCCAAATCTGGATCATTCTTCATATATTTTAAGTTGAAAATTTTGACCAAAGATGGCTGAAGTACCTTCCAAGTTTTACATTATTACTATTTATAGCAGAGGCTACCCACAAACATTGCATAACATATCCATTAATTACAAAAATGGTTTCTCTTTCTCAACACAAAACTTGCCTTCTTACCTTATTGTTGTTTTTCTCATCCTTCACTTTCATTGCTCATGCTGTAGTTCCTCAAAATGAAACCTTCAAAATTGTTAACTCGGGTGAGTTTGGGCCTTATATTGTTGAGTATGGTGCTGATTACCGAATGATAAGCAGTTTATCCAACGCTCCTTTTCAAGTTGGTTTCTACAACACTACCCCAAATGCCTTCACTTTGGCTCTCCGCGTGGGACTTACACGCTCGGAGCAGTTGTTTCGTTGGGTGTGGGAAGCCAATAGAGGCAACCCAGTTGGAGAAAATGCCACTTTTTCACTTGGGACTGATGGGAACCTAATATTGGCTGATGCTGATGGTAGAATTGCATGGCAAACCAACACTGCCAACAAGGGTGTTGTGGCCTTTAGGGTGCTTCCAAATGGTAACATGGTGCTCCTTGATGCTCAAGGTAAGTTCATTTGGCAAAGTTTTGACTACCCCACAGATACCCTTTTGGTGGGTCAGTATCTTAGAGCTAAAGGACCATCCAAGTTGGTTAGTAGGCTTTCAGAGAAGGAAAATGTGGATGGGCCTTATAGTTTGGTGTTGGAACCTAAAGGGTTGGCCTTGTACTATAAGAGCAACAATTCTCCTAGGCCGATTCTCTATTGGTTTTCATCTGATTGGTTCTTCATTCAACAAGGGTCTTTAGAAAATGTTACCCTCACATCTGATCCAGAAAGTTTTGAAATTGGATTTGATTACCATGTGGCCAATCCTTCCACCAGTAGCAATAGAATCATTGGTAGGCCAGTGAATAACAGCACCATAACATATCTTAGGCTTGGAATTGATGGCAACATTAAGTTTCACACTTACTTCCTTGATGTGCGGGATGGTGTGTGGCAAGTGACCTTCACTCTCTTTGATAGAGATTCTGATGAAAGTGAGTGCCAATTGCCAGAAAGATGTGGGAAGTTTGGGCTTTGTGAGGACAACCAATGTGTGGCTTGCCCATTGGAAAATGGGCTATTTGGGTGGAGCAATAATTGCACTGCCAAGCCTGTAACATCATGCAAAGCAAGTGACTTCCACTACTATAAACGTGAAGGGGTTGATCATTACATGAGCAAATACACTAAAGGGGATAGAGTGAGTGAAAGTAATTGCGGAAACAAATGTACCAAGGATTGCAAGTGTGTGGGTTATTTCTACCACAGGGAGAACTCAAGGTGTTGGATAGCTTATGATCTCCAAACCCTTACTAGAGTGCCTAATTCCACCCATGTGGGGTATATTAAGGTGCCTAATTAGAAAATATAGAAGCTCTCATTGGCTTCATTTTGCTGTTTGTATACAGCTACTTATTTAATTCCTAATAATGGTTTCAGATTGCAATAAAATTGCGGTTTGTTTCTGTTGTCCGTGTGGAGAAGGACAAGCGTGTGTAATAAATTAAGTTTGCAATAAGTTTATGATTGGTTTGGCTTCAAAGTACAATTCATTTTCTTCTCTTCAAAGTACAAGGCATAGCTTAAGATTATTTGATACACAATTCTTTATCCTACTCCCAATTTATCCCCTGGTAACATCATTATTTGTTTATAATTTGTTCCTGGTGGGACAAATGAATTCTATTCGAATATGTTTCAAGGTTGAAACTTAATCATCTGTGATTATAATGTGGTGAGGGAAACTATGTATTTGGTTATCACACTTTTGCAAAGACGTGGGTTCGGAGCATACAATTTCAACTTCCGTATAGAACTGGCAATGTAACTGAGCAATACCTTAAATAGAAAACAGAAAAAGAAATTTATATATGTTTTGATGCATGTAACATAATCAATAACAAAGATCATTTTTAAATATTTTAAAATTTCTAAGGATTAAAACTAATAAAAAAAATAAAAGACCAAATTTAATTATATTTTAAAAATAAAAATATACATTACCCTTGTTTTTTATTAGAATAACAAGGATAAAATGATACATTACTATACAAATCAATGGCCTGATGTCTTGCTCTTCGATGTAACAAATTAATGATCCATTACCGTGCTTAGTTAGAATTTCAAGAGCAGATGACCCATCTCGTTGCATTTTGAAGGTACTTTGCATAGCGCAAATAGCTTATTGTGTTGCCTCTTCAGCTTTTCAAGTTACATATAAGCATTGTATCCAGTTAATATTAGTTACCGTTTTTTTTTCCTGATAAAAAAAATATGACGCACCATTTGCTTATGTTTTTCATATTTTAAAACTTTTTTCTTAATTTTGTACACCCTGGGCTAAAAAAATGCACTGAAATTAAGTTGTTTCCTTACCATGATAATATTATATATGGAAATTCGTAGTTTCCCATATTACCCGATAAATGAGTGACACTTGTATACACTCATTTTTAACCAGGCCACACCAAAAGGGAAAAAAAAGTAAGAAATTTTGAGAGGGGAAACAATTGTGATTAAAAAGGAGTGATAAATCATTCCATCAAGGATTGATATTTTAAATTTGAAAAGAGTAACAAAAAAAGGAAATGATAAGATTTTATCTAAGGAATTTGAACAAAAGATAAGAGAATAGTTAAGAATTTAAAAAGATCAGAGTTGTAGAAGGGTAAGAATTATTTGAAAGACTACTAATAAGAGATCACATTGATAGGATGAGACAAAGGGACATAATAAGTTCTAAAAGGGGAGATATCAAAAGAAGAGATTTGAGAAAAGAAAATAAAGAAAAAGAAAAGAGAGATGAAAAATATTATATACAAACTTTTTTTACAGAAAATAAGGGGGAAATTTATGAGTGGCTTCGAGGCATGAACAACTTCTGCAGTAATTGAAACTATCATCACTGCAACAGTTGCCACTGCATCATCAATCACCAGGCAGCCGTTGTTGTGGTGGTAGATATTACCATGAATTTCAAGCTTGCAGAAAGAAACACAGAAATAAAGAAAGTAAGAAACAAAGTAAAAAAGAAATGCAACAAAGAAAGAAAGAAAGAAAGAAATGCAGGAATGCAGAAAAAAAAAAAAGAAAGGCGGAAAGAAAGAATAAAAAAAAAAAATTCACCTAATTTACGTAAGGCGTTCGACGGGTGGAATCTATTAGAAAAGTAAAACATACGAAAAGGAGCAAAGGTCAATTCTAATAGCTTTGAAGAAGCACAGTTGATAATATTGTTCATAGATGAATTTAAATGAGCATCGCTGAAGGATGTGAATACCAAATAGTGCTCATATTAAGTCCAAATCTACAATCAATACATCAATTAATGACTAAACTGTTGAATATAAGTTATTTATTAGAAAGGTTATAAAATAGGTCAGAGACAAAACACAAATCAAGCAAGAACCAAATCCATCCAGATTACTCTCAAAGCAAGTTTCATGGTCGAGAGTTCATTTAATTAAAAATTTAAAAGAATTAAGCTTAAAAACCTTGCATGAATGCGTAAGGAATATTTCATGGTTGGCTAAAAAATGCTACCATAGTTGAGAAAAACAAATGTCAATTGAAAATCAACTCTGAAAAATGGGATACTGTCAGTCACTAAAAAGCATCAATTTGCTTGAGTTTCTACTTTTAAGCCACTGTCTGTTGAACTTGTTAAGTTTGTTGAGCTTTCTGATGCTTTTACTACATTTGGTAGGTACTTCCAACAGCGCTTGTGAACTCCACTTATTTTTTTTGGAGCATCTGCTGCTGGCAAGCCTGAAATAAATTGTATGATATCAAACCAAGCCAGAAAACAAGTACTAAAAATGTTACCGTACTCCTACAATGTTTCAAATATACATTTTCTTTTTGGTCCAGTATGCTTCATACAATTTTCACTTGAGAATTTACAGAATAAAGCTTCCAAGTTCTAACAAGCAACAGAAACAAATTATCATATAAGCAAGATTTAAAACATTTAGAACAGATCATAAGTTATTTGACATGGAACACGAACAAAACACACAAAGAAAGTTGACCCTGACTCCCTGAGACAAGGGCAAATGTAATGGAGTACAACCATGTAGGTGAAATTGTGCAACAAATAATTCGAACAGAATCTCTTAAGCAAATGCATAAACAACAGAAACCAACTCAAGCAAACCATACAAGTCCCATGTAACAATCCATAAGCTCCACAGTATTATCAGAAACATTGACAAGCAATATTGCCGAGACAAGCACAGAAAGTCTAAAACAAAAACCGCACAAAAATGAAGTATCGGCTACTAACAGTTTCAGGTCATCATAATTGACAGAAGCACACTTGTTTTAAGTTGCAACTCAAAAAGGTAATGAAGGTTGTCCAATCAGATGAAAATCGGCGTATGTCCTGATACATACGCATTATGTTAAATTGTTACACAAGCGCGTTTAATTTCCCAACAATATTGCGTAGTGTTTAAAATAGTGCATCCAGCATAAGAAACCGCAAATCCAAACATGCACTCAAACACTTCATTAGTCCTCAATAGAGAGACCCCATACAATTTCAACTAACATAAGAAAAGGTCAAAAAGAATGCCAATACAACTTTGGAGAGAGTAACTAACCATCTTTATAAGCAATTCCCCATGCTTTTCCATGTCTTCCATCCTGCAAAAATATACAATAAAAATGAGTCTACAATCCATCTGTGTAGGAATAAAACGGCGTGGTTGTGTTTGAAATAATTGAAATGTGATAAAAACAATGGAAAATAAAGAAGAACGATGAAGATTGAAAGAGAAAGGACCTTGTAGAGATTGTTTTAGTGATTTGGTAAGAGACTTGGATCCAGTGAGACTTGGCCATGTGGTAACCGATTCCCCAGTAGGTAAGAACTGAGCCACGAAGAAGAAGAAGAAGAAGAAGAAGAAGAAGAAGATGAAGAAGAAGAAGGGTTGAGGGCTCTGATGAAGCTGAGTGAAAATCTTAGTAAGGGAGAGTTTCTAACAGTTTCAACTCTGTTACCCAACGCACTTGCCATTGCGTTTCTGTTAGAGCCCTCTCTTTCTCTCTCTCTCTGCAGTGGCTGCTCCTCAAACAAAAACAAAAAACAAAAAAAAAACGAGGAACGATACTTGACATTTTTTAAAAAATAAAATAAAATAAAAATGCTAATTAAAAAAAATCAGTAAATCACGTTCAGTTCCAAAAGATTTACAATCCGTTCAATTAATCTTTAAAATTTAAAAATCATTAAATTTTTTTAAAAAATTAATTATTATAATTTTTTCATATTGCTTAATTATTTATTTTAATTCTTGTAAAAAATAAAAATAAAATTATTTTAAAAAATTATAATTACCAATTTTAAATTTCTGAAGAACAAAACATAATTTATTCAGGAAAACGAATACATTGTACTTAATTTTTTACACGTTAAGTTTACATTAAAATGGCTGGTAAAGTAGTGCAGAATACATCATATTGCGGATAAAATATTAATTAATCATCAAACTAGCAACAGCTAATATATACTGCTCACTGATTATTTACGTAAAATTTATTAGTGTAATTGTACATGCAAAAATAACATTTCTGTTGGCGTGTTTGAGTGTTTGCAAAGTTACAATTAATTCTGTAGAATTAATTTTATTTAAAAAAAAGTTTAAAATATATAAAAAATCTTTTAAATTTTTTAAAAACAATAAATTTGTCATAAAATTTAATATGAATTTGCCTAACTTAACATGAAAATTATAATTTATCAAATTAATTTAAATATGATTTTAAACCCAATCAATTTTAGTTAAAAGCAATTGAATATCAATTTTTTTATAAAATTATATTATAATAAAATCTAATTTCATGTCATTTTAAGGTGAATACGAGCATGTTTGTATAAACTAACCCAAATATTTATCAGGTTCATTAATTAGTTACATTAATTTTGCTTTACCGCTGTTACTATAATTATTACTCCATTTTTTTATTACAAAATAAACAATTAATATTATGATTTTAAATTTATTTTATGTAAATATCATTTGTTTAAATCAGTAACTTCAAAAACGAATAAATACCTCACTACCAACAATCTTAGAGTAAAATAAAGATAAAAAAATAACTAGTAATTAATATATTAAAAATTTATTTTTTATATCAACTTGTCTAAAATGTGCTCAAAAATACAATAAAAACCTATATATAATAAGTTTTTATCAAAATCATATGATTAAGTCCATTAATGATGTTAAATGTAATTTTTAATTAAAATTTATTATTTATTAATTTTTGTTGTATATCCTTAAATGCATATAAGAAAATCTATTCATATGTTTAAAACAAACGAAATTTTGATAATCATTTGATATAGAAAGAATTGAAAAGAACAGCTGAATAGTTAAACCCAGTCAATACATAAGATAATGGAATGGGAAAAACAAAGGACACATCATTCTGTTGCTAGTAACATTCTGCACTAAAAAAAAAAAACAATAAACAAAAAATAAAGATATCTGATGGTATATTAGTCTTCAAGGTCAAGGAAATGAGGCTATCTAGTACACCATTAAGTAGTAATTTTGCTTTGAATGACTAAAAAGCTTAGAATACAAACTTGAGTATCGAAGAGTTTGAATTTGTTGCAATTATGGACTGGTTTGACAGACTTGATGGCTACCCTTTGTGCCCATAACTCACCCGAATGCGTCTGTCATCCAGTATCTGACAAATTATTAGGAACAAGTCCACATACAACAATTTTAGACGAAATATAAGAAAATTTTTCGATCAAAAAATCCACACGTTTCTTAGACAATGATAGATATGCTAGTGAATTCATATTAAGTAAAAAGGGAAATAAACAATAAATAAATAAATAGAAACCTGGCCGTGCATTTCTTTAAGAGCTGTGGCGGCCATAATTTCAGAAGTGAACCGCACGAATCCATACCCTCTTGATTTCCCAGTCACATGATCACATATTACTTTAACTGAAAATAAAATCGTGAATTTTTTTTGCAACGTAATTACCTAAACGATATGGGGAATCCAAAATATAAGATTTTTATTTTACCTTCAATGATTTCACCATGTTGTCCAAAAGCATCTCTCAGAACAGGCTCATTTGTATCGTAGGAAAGCCCTTTCGGTTCCAAAACAAAAACAAAAAACTAATAATTATTTCCTCTTATCCTTTTTTAAGAAACAACTCTCAATATATTTTTCAATATATTTTTAATCGTAAATATAAAAAATATAAAATCATTTTTTAATGTATATTATTAAACTTATTTTATTGTGAAATTTATATTAACAAAGTATTACCAATACAAACATTTAATATTATAGATACTTTTATAGTAAAAATTAAATTCATAATATATTAATTGTTTTAACTATTTTTTATTAATCTTGATAAATTAATATTTGTTTCTTATAAAAAGGATCAGAAGGAGTAAAACTGAAACACAGGCATCGATCCCAGCAATAATCAAAAACTATCAAAACTTGAAAGACGCAATTATTATTACTACTAAATTTTGAGAAAGAAGTTAGAGAAGACCTGCGACGAACAATTTGGTCGATGAGTGATGGCGCAGGCATAGAAATCGAGCCAGGGGTGAACTCTGAGAAAGAAGAGTTATGCCTGCGAGTGTGTTGGTTATGCGCATAGTTGCAAATTCTCAATTGATACAGTTGCAACCACAAGCTGTCTTCACACAGTTCTGGTGTCTTGGACGTGCAGTAGTTTATTGGTCAATGTGAACATAGGTTATGTTACTTCTAACCTGCAAGTATATTCCTGTAACCAAAATAAAGTATATCAGTAATTTTAGATTTTTACAATAAGTCTAGTAAATTGGTTAAGAATTCAGGACTTGATTGTAATCTGTAATTGCAGTGAAAATAGAGTAATATTACACGTTTAAAACAGGAAAAAAGAAGAAGGTTGAATTCTATGTTGAATGAAAAAAAATAACGGAGACTAGTACAAAGATTATGTAGATTTGCAAGCTGCCAACGTTCCATTTAATGTTTGAACCCAACCAGCATGATATGTAGATTTGTAAGCTGCCAACGTTCCATGTCTAAGAAAACAGTCCCCATCATGGTAACCTTTTCATGTTAGCATACATATTATGGTGGGGGAACTGTTTTTAGAGATAGAACGTAGGGAGCTTGTGGTCTCAAGTATGAAGTTTATACATAGCAATTCAAGGTAGACTTAGAAGAAAATAGCTGCTCATGTAGATTTTGGGATATCACTGGGCTGCCTTGTAGGTAAGCACCAATGTTTTTTGTTCTGTTTTTATAAGGCCTCTACATATACATGTTTGATTATTGCTACTTTACAGACACGTTTGTGGTAGCATGCTAACAACCAAGATCCTTAAGACTTTGTAAATAAGTACTAGTATTAAAAACCTGTCTATAGATGCCTCATCTATAGAAATTCGTCTAATCTGAATATGCTAACAACCAAGATCCTTAAGACTTTGTAAATGAATACTAGTATTAAAAACCTGTCTATAGCCTCGTCTACAGAAACTCATCTAATCTGAATATATTTACATATTTATCTAATATAAACTTGTCTATAGACTCATTAACAACATTGTTTCGTCTAAAGCTACGTTTGAGAACGTTTAATCCTAAAAATATAATCTTAACATCTAGGAATGTCCCATTGTTCTTAGTTTATATTGTGAAATGTCCAAAACCTTATAAACAGTTCTAAACTTCAAGAACAATATAAACAAATCAATTTACAAGAAGTCAAGTAATAATTAAAAGATATATTGTAGAATTAAGGGAAGTTCTAAATTACTTCTAAATCCTACTTAAGTCTTCTTTCTTTACTTAAAAATTAAAGTTTAATACAAGCTTCACTTCTAGAATGATTCCAAATTGGTTCAGCTTTCAAACTCCATTGTAAATCTTCGAGGTTGAATATTTGTGCAGTTTTTGCGATAGTATGAAGAGGCTGGATAGAGAGAAAGTGATGATTAGCTAATATAGAAGATAATGGTTGAATTTTTTGAATTCTACTTTGTTCCAACTTTGGATAAATAGATTTTGCATGCATATGAATGGTGATGTGTTGCAACGGTGGCTGAGCTACCAGAGGCTTCAATCAAAGGGAATATGGATGAGAAGATAGAGAGAGGAAGGAGCTGAATCCTTGAGCAACCGACGAGGAAAATGGCTTTGCTTCCCCACTCCAAAAACCAGTCCGATGTACTTCCTCGTAACAATCAAAAAGTGAGGAAATATTTGTAAATGATAGTAGAAGGGTAGCCAAACACCTATTGGAAGGTCAAAGAAAATGAGAAATAGGGAAAAAGAAGAATCTCCTAAGCCAAACAAGTTGAGGAGGAGAAACATCTATTACATGTTCAAAATATGGGATCTATGATCATAACAAGAAGATATGCCAAAATTTCATGCCTAGACCTTTATCACCACCTCCTACTCAAACCACCAGGTCCCTCCCAGCCATCATAAACAGCAACAACAAGCGCATTTCAACCACAACAAGAATATCCAACACATCTCAGCCATCACTACCAAAAACATTGAATTCAACAAATAGAGCAAGAGGAAGACCAAGGCATGCTCCTGCTTCGCCTTCTATTGCATCAAAGATATCCAAAAAAAGACCATTCAGGCCTAAAATAACTATCTAAAGCGCTCCATACATGTGGAAGGGCCAGCCATATGTCACCACCACTTAACTTCAAGGTACAGTGCACGAGGGAACAAAGAAGTTGCAGCCAAGTCAACAATCAAATACTTGAAGATTCAACCATTTTTTATGGCTTCTTTAAGGCTTGCTTTCGAATCTGTGTTAGGTTGACTTTTGTACTTTGGCAATACTTTATGTATTTAGTTGTTCAATGTTCAATACTTGGTTGGGGGCCACTTCTTGAACCAGATGTTCTGAATTTGACAATATTTTATAATGCATAATATTCTTTTTTTTTTTCTCCAATCATAAATATTTTGCACATAGTTGGTAACATAATAAATTTCACACAGTGCCACAGATTGGTAACACACAATTGTCAAATTTAACAAACTTTCATTTACTATAATAAACAGATTACATTAGGTAGATATAGTGCCCCAATTAGCAATAATCTGTTCTCCAATACTAATCACATTACATAAGACACTTAAGATTACATTACAAAAACAAAAGACACTTTTCCTCTCAGCCACAACTTTTGCAAACTATCTCAGCTATTACAATTAGCAATGCTTGGTTGTTTCCTATAGCAAACAGCTACTCATCATTCTTATTAGTCCCTTTTGCTTGTTTCCTACAGTAAACGGCAATGCTTCACTCCCATTAGTCATTTTTGCTTATTTCCTATAGCAAAAGGCAAAAACAATTACTACCACATCTACTGTCATCCCCCACAAAATTCACATCAACAATTTGTATATCCAAATCTTTTTCCTCAATCATGCTATCAATCTTCACTGCCTCTGCTATGAAATGACCTCATCCAACCATTCAAACAAAGCACAGCTCCATTCTCCCTATCAACCTAATGACATATTCAAATGAATGTCAATAAATCATATCAAATAGGACCAAATCACATAAACAACTACTACTCACTTCATAATTTGGGCAACGTCAGATTCTCCTTGGATTTCATGTTATCCTTGATATGTATATCTTCATCCTACCTCCCCAACCACAGTAGTTAATCAAGTTCCAACTCATGTCAATCACCTCCGCTGGCTTGTGATTCCATATCCGCTGCTATCCAAGCTATGTTCTAAGAAGCAACTCCACCCCTGCAACATCTCCAAAGCTCTATCAGAAATGACTTCACCCAACTATTCAAACAAACCACAGTTTCATTCCTCCTGCCACCACAATGACATATTCAAATGAATGTCAATAAATCATATTAAACAGGGCCAAATCACCAAATTGCATAAACAACTTTTACTCACTTCATAATTTGGGCAACATCCGAATCTCCTTGAATTTTATACTATCCTTGATGTGTATATCTTCACCCTACCTTCACAACCACAGTAGTTAATCGAGTCCCTACTCATGTTGGTCACCTTGCTGACTTGTGATTCCATATCCACTGCTGTCCAAGCTTTGTTTTGAGAAGCAACTCCACCCTTCTTCTCTCCTAGGGTTTATGGAGCACAAGTAGAAAGTCAAGCTAGAGTAACATGTCTTTAGTCAATTGACCACCTAATTGTTGACCCTACCACAAAACTATCCATTGACCATGCTTGCAAAATCACTAACACTGCCAATAGGTGAACTAATGTCAGGAACGAATGTCACTTGTAAGGACTAAAAAAGTAATTTAACCTTTAAAACCTAATACACGACATGTTCTACTTTTCAAAACCTGATATAACCTTACTACCCAAACCAACCCACTAATATCAATTGGTTAGGGTTAGGTTGGGTTGGTATAGTTATTTAGATTGACCCAACTCTTGATCACACCCCTAATCTGTCAAATTAGGTTCCTAAGAGAGAGAGAATGGAAGGTCACGATCTTCCTTTGACCAAAATGGGATATGGATCGATGAGTTGGCAAATGGTAATGACATTGCTATTTGCAATGAATTTGAAGACCTCATTCATAATTAAGTGCAAAGAAAAAGCATCAGTGAATGAACTTATCAACATGTGAACTTACCTGAAGTTCAGAGATCAAGTGTAAAACCATCATATGCACTATCTTTGCACTTTCATAGTTTATGAAGCCAGATTTTGGTTGAAATAATATAGGACATGCACATCGAAACGACCATGAGAAAAAAAAAACCACAAAAAGGAGAGGCATGGTTTTTTAAAATGCCAAACCATATTATATGATTCAATCTTTCAGAACCCAACCATTTTTTTCTACAAAATAAGTTTGGATTTTCATGTGAACTAGTTTGGAATTGGTTTTAAAACCAGTTCTGAAGCCCCAAACCAAATTCTTAACCGAATTTAAAACCAGTTTTGAACTGAAAGCAGTTTTAAAGCCAAAACTAATTTCGAATCAGTTTTAAACCCAAAACCTGTTTAACAACTGATTTTAAATTTGATTTTTCCCAACTCCTATGCTGTACATTTGCATGTTCAATCAGGTATAAATAATGAATCAGTACCTACATTCATAATAAGACAGAAAATTGAATACAACTCCAAAGTAATAAGCATTCTCCAAAAAAAGTCAAGAAAAAAGACGTACAAAAGAAATAAATTAAATTGCCCCATCAATTTCTATCCTGCAAAATAATTTGGTCACCATCCCTTTGCTAGACAAACCACAATTAATGTCACAATTATTAGAAAACTGGACCTAACTCTCTTACAAAAGATAGCTTAATAGAGGAGAATTGTCTTTTAAGTCTTATAAGAAACATTATCACCATATCCCTAGCTAACATGGAACATCTTAACACACCTGTCACATCCAGCATTGGATATCAGATAAGTGAAGTTTGTAGAATTAAACATCTGCAAGTGGCCTGACATTAAGGTTGGATAAGCTCTGGTATCATCATAGAAAATCGAGTCCAACTTCTAAAAACTAGTTCAAGAATGAAAGATTGACTCAAGTCATATAAGGAATATTTTGACTATGTTCCTAACCAATGTGAAGCATCCTAACAACAATGAATTCATAACATCAATGTGGTTGTGTTTCCAGTACCATGAAGGGTTATATTTCTGCTTCATAGCCTAAAACTTGTCTCAAAATTACAAATCCAATTAATCAAATATTAAAATTGAATATAAATGGTCTCAAGACAATTAGCTAGGCTGCAGAGAAATTATAATAGTAAGACCACTAGTTTTTAATCATGAAAACTATGACAAGCAGAGTCGATATAATGATAACAAGCTTATATAACAATGCATATTTGAGAGAAAAACCAACAAGAGAAACTTTAATCTTAGACCGAGATATTGACCAACCCTATGCAAGGATGACAAATGAAATAAATGAATTCCAAACATACATGCATAAATTGATATGTGCCAAGACAAATAATAAATATATCAAGGACAAGTTTATCAGCAACCAAATATAGAAAGTTTGCAAAACTAACAATAATACTGAAGAGAATAAAGGTTACTGACTTACAATGTTCATTATGGTATCAATGGCAAAATCGGATGTAACTCACCAAGATGCCTACTTGCAATTCAAAGATGGAGAAATAAGAGATTTGGGGTGAGTCACAAAGAAACTTCAGCAAGTGTTCAGGGCTCGCAATTTCTAAAGTGATAGGGGTAGAGATTGTGAGACTTGAACGTAATTAGGGTACAAATATCCTCAGAACAAGCAAAGGAAAAATACATGAGAATATGAAAAACAATCTCTATGCATACTGAAATGGAACCTCTATTGAAACTTGAAACAGTAATCTAAATCAGAGGTGGTATCAATTTACAAGAACATAGGTTCAAAGCATACACAATAAATTAGGGGAGTTTGTGGTGATATTCAGTTTGACAAGCTTACCAGAAAAAATTGATCACTTGGATCTACTTTAAATTTTAACCATTTTCATTAGACTAAAATGCCCTCTGCCCGTAACTCAGATTCAGAAGGTATTACAACACCAAATGCAGTAACTCAAATTTGGGAGGGATTACACTATAAAAAGATGCAGACTGAACAAGTCAATTCAAACAGAAAATGGGTAAAATGGTTAGACAAGGAAATCATTAAAAATGATGAAAAACTAATGATAAAAAATTAATTAAAACTGATGGTTTACTTAAATGATTCATACAATGACAAATGAAAATTGTTTGCAGAACACAGTATGTTGCTTATAGTTTTCCAACTTCTCCCATATTATTATATTAAAATTTCCAAATTATTTACCCTAAATGTTAGAATTTGTCTGTTTGTCAATGCAAAATAGGAAGCCTGTAATAGCACAGAAGGGATTTAGAATTAACACAAAAAAGACAATGCTTGTAGCAATCTTAAAGTCTACTGTTTTTCATTTATCAAATCATATGATACTAGATGTTTATCTAGCTTGAAACCAGCTATCTCGGCCTCCTTGCAGATCTCTTTGCATTTTGCTATCCTACCGGAGGCCATATAAATTTGAAGCATGTCCTTGTATAAGCCAAAAGTGGGAGAAAATCCAGCTTCTTTAAGCTTTGAAAAATATCTCATGGCTCTAGACAGATCATTCAAAGCAACAAACAGCTTTATTACCACACGATAAGCTAGAAGATTAAAGAGGCAATTTGAAGCCTCCATTTCCCAAACTACAGCCAATGCCTCTCTGTATTTCTTCTGTGTGTAACGGCTGTGAATCACAGAAGTGAACATAACTACACTTGGTTGACAGCCAGACTGTTTGAACCAACTAAACAGGCTTTCAACTACTTCAAATTTCCCCATTTTAGTGCAGACTTTCATTATAGCGGTACAGTCTTGCTGGCTTAAATTTAGTTCATCTCGTTCTCCAAGCTCATCTAGCAAGGGCAATACATGCCTGTGTCTGTCAGGGTTTTTTCCAAGTTCTAAAATTAGCTTAGCATAAATGCTGGAATCCAACATTCTTTTATCCCTTCTGGCAACTACTAGAACCTTCCACGCAAGTCTAAGGTTTCCTCCTTTTATAAAACCCCTGATCATTGCCTCTAACACACCACGACTTGCCAAACTAGTAAACTGGTCTATGCTGAATGGAACTTTTAACTCATGGTTTCTGGCCAATACCTCAACAGTTGAGGCCAGGATCCAATCATCGGGGAAGAGATGAGGTTGATTTTGGGCCCATAAGAATGTTTGCAGAGCTCTCTCAGGGCATCCCATATGACCTAATTCCCTTATTGTCAATGACAAGGACCCTTTCCGTAGGAATTGCACCCACTTTCCAAGAATTTTAGATGCATCTTCATCTGGACCAAGTCTACTTATTTCTCTTGCTAACCCAACTAGGAAACGTGGACTTTTATACACTTTTTTAGCCATGGAAGCACGAGAGGAAACCACAGATGGAGCTGCCAGTTTTACCAGTGGTTTTGGTGTAGGTAGTCCCATAGGTCGAAGCTTGTAGGGAAGAGGAAGAGGAAGACGCCTTTCTCGATTTAATTTTCCAGGTTTTTGTGGTATTCTACCCTGAAAAAGGGATGCAATGGCTTCAAGCTCATCTGATCCCCAAACAGCACCAATATTTTCATCATTCTCTTCATGAGGTCCTTCATCCATATCTTCTTCAGTGGGTTCAGACATGATGCTGGGCTTCTTCAAGAATAGATTAACACCAAACTCTGGAGGCTGCTTTGGACGTGATGGATACCGAAGGTTCTTTGGTGGTCTTCTTCTCCTTTTTGAATGTGCTGCTAAAGTGATTCTTTCATATCTGCACAAAGTTCTTCCCACCGGAACAAAATGCACACTAGGAAATGACATAGTACAGTCCATTATTCAGAAGTAGGAATTAGAAATGTGGCAGTGGCATTCATTAAGTACCTGCAGAGAAAATGACACTAATGACCAGGCAGAATTTTCATTAAACTAACGGTGGGCATACGGATTTTTGTCACCTCTGATTGGAAAGATTTCAACTTGCCAAACCGGGGTGAAAAATCTCAATTGCCTAACCCAAAAGCAGAGTTCATTTCATTGGGGTCAGGTTCATATACAATATCAACCTTTTAGCACCAGCTCAGCTATCAGCCTGTCACTAAACCGCAACACTTATATTAATTTCTATTCTCTACTAAAATATCCCTTTTTTTTCGCTCTCAAATTGCAATTGATAAAAAAATATTAGGTTTAGAGCAAATCACCAAACTTTTAGAGAATCGAGCATCAGTAGAACAAGGGATTCAAATAAAATCCTGAAGACTTAAAGTTCAGAGTTCAGACTAAAATGCTTGATATTCTAACAAGTTTTAAGCACATGCAGATGTAAACATTCAACAAGAGAGAGCATGGCAAGTGTCAACGTGACAAAATCAGCACCACAATGATGGGAAATTGTAGAACAGAACAAATACTAAACAACATTGCAGAAAAATACTTGGAATTCAAGGTTAACCTTCCTATCCTTTTTCTCCCCTTCCTAATCTAAAGTCAGACACAACGCAAAAAAAAAAAAAAAAAAAAAAAAACACTGCAAGGTGAAGATATTGCGGTAACAAACAAACAAACATTAAAAATAAAACTCACAGTGATTTGTTCTTGAATCCTATTACGCTCCGAAGAAACCCGAGAAACAAGTTATGAGGAAAAGAATGAGGGTTGGTTAAAGCAAAATAAAACGGGAAAACAAAAGAGTGTGAGAAAGAGAAAGGTACAATGAGATGGGTTTGAATCGCGTGAGAAAGGAGTCACAGATTCAGAAACACAGCCGCTGTGGAGAGAGAGATAGAGAGATACATAGGGTTTAGAAGAGAGGATGATGAAACGATACACTTTTTTCTTTTTGGGTCGTGTGAGACGAGACAAGTCCGAGTCCTTTTGTTAATGAGTTGGGCTTTGTGACACTGGCCTGGTAAAATAGCCCAACAGGCATTTTGACCCATCATAATTCACAACCCATTAGAAAACGGATCTGATCAATCCCATTCGCTTTATGATCAAAAAAGCTAATCCCATTCGTTTTGGAATACTCATTGTAAAATAGAATGATTTTGCAGGTTCATCCGATAAACGATTTTTAATTTTTTTTAAATATTAATTAAACCGAAAAAATTAAAAAATTATAAATTAAAAAATAAAATTTAGAGCATGTGTGCTACTTGTAGCATACTTACAATGAAAGTCACCTAATGAATTGATCACCAAACTTGTTGCATTCTTTAGGTACATGAATTTTTAACCCCATGTTGATTTTCTACGATGACAGATATTACACGGTTTGAGTACCATAATTTGGGGTTTTACCATATGAGAAATTGTAGAAACCATAATTGATTTCTATGTGGAAAGAGGAACTATACAAAAGAGTGTTAAGACTTTTTGTGATAGGTATCATTCATTGTGTAGTTTCCTTTGTTATTATCATAAAAAAAATGGATCTTTCCCATAATTACAGGAATTCATATATCTATGTCTTAATTTTTTTTATAATTAATTACTAGAAAAATTATGGTTAACTCAATTATAGCAATCAATTACTAAAAATTAATAATCAATTGTCTCTATATGTGTATAATTACTATTTGTGTTTGATAATCAAAACTTTATCATTAGTAGATATTTAAATGCTTGTGATATGATTATGATAAAAAAAAATAGTTGCAAAAAAAAATACTAAAATTAGGAATAATGAAGATAATAATATTTAAAAAATGCTCCTAACAAAATTGTTCTCTGAGCAATATTAAAAATATATATAATTACTTGATAACTGCATTTCAAATATCAATTTGAAAAATGATTGAATTAAAATTGTTTTTAAAATAACCATTTTCTAATAAAATAAATTAAAATAAATAAATTTCTTTCATTAAAAATAATTTGTTAGCTAGGTTCAAAGGAGAGGGTGAACAATAAAATTGGAAACTTTAAAAAAATATGATAATCATGAACAATGTAAACGTATAACAGAAAACTTAAAGAATATGTGTTTGAATTTTGAAATGAAATAGTCAAAGTAAAGACTAATATACCAAATAATGGTTATTTTACACGAATTAAAAATAAAAATACAGACACCTCCTCAAAATACATTATATGTTATGTGACAGGAAAAAAAATATTGTAAAAAAGTCAACAATATAACCGTGACTCCCCAAAAGAAGAAAAAAAAATATATAACAATTTTCAAAATTCAAAACTGACAACATTTTTTTTTGTATATATATTCAACCCAATTGTGCAATTATGGACTTGTTTTGCATCATACTCACAGGTAGTGGGGTTCCCCTAATAATGGTTTGAAAATTGTAATATAAAAGTGCCCCACTTGATAGGCCAGTGACTAGTTATACATTGGTCTGATAAGCTATTGATTTAAATAACATATAATTCATAAAGGCATTATCTTATAATTATATAGGCTTATCAAACTAAGCACACCATGCCTTTGAACCTGCCTCAATCAGAATAGGGTGAAGCAATTGAATAATCATAAAAGATTTGGGGTGAAGTTTGAAACCTTCTACATAATGATGTCTCTCAAAGCCAACTTCAAACTTCATGCATGCAATACCAACATATGAATTTTCAAATGTCAACCAATAATACAAAACTAATCCACATTGTTTCTTTCTTTTTTTTTTCTTAAAAAAATGATGCAGATGTTCCTGGTGAAGAATAAGCTTCTTTTACTTAAATGATGAGTAAAAAGAAGTCATTTTTTTCAATTAAGACTTCCTGAATTCGTTTATCTTGCTGACATTATTATCAGATTCGCGGCGTATGATACTAATAAAAAAAATTAAAATCTTCTGTTATACTATATCTTTAACAAATTATTATTCATACTTCTTTTTATATTTTATTCTTCTTTTAATAATTACTTATTTCATTTAAAAGTTACTAAAATTCTAAAATTTCACGTTCAAAATCAAGATAACTTATTTGATATTTTGAAAACAATGATATAAAAAAAAGTAAATTACTCTCCAATTTAAACCACTTTAAATTAAATCAAATTTAGTATTACATTCAAACAGATTTAACTATTTTGGTTTTTTTTTTAATTTTATCAAATAATTAATAAATTTTATTTAAATTTTTATTCCATTTTATTCATTAATTATCAACTTAAATTAAATCATAACTAAATTGATTAATTAAACTTAACTTTTTTTTATCTATTTTATTAATTTATTAATTATTTAATACAAAATTAAAAAAATAAAAATTATATAATCTTAAAATTTAAAAGAATCAAAATTATAAAAAATAAATTAGATAACTAAAAATATAATTAAACTTTTATTTATTTTTATATATATATATAAGTTAAGGTATGTTGTATGTTGTTAGTTAGATTTTAAATTTTAGATTTATATCAATTTAATAATTTTATATAAAATATAAAATTTATTAATTTAACTATTAAATTATAGTATAATATCTAATAGGTTATATATATAAATTTTTATAATTTTTTTTAGATATGTCAAACTATTAATATTTATATATATTATTTAAATTCTTTAAATTTATAAACTATTAATATTTATATATATTTATATAATATATGAATTATTAAAATAAAATATTTATAAATTTATAAATTTATAAATTATATATATATAATTTATTTAATATTATAACATATTCAACTGTTAGATTAATAAATTTTATATTATATATAAAATTATTAAATTAGTATAAATTTAAAATTTAATATCTGTATTAATATATCCTGATTTTATATATATATATATATATATATATAAAAGATTCTCTGTTAAATTATTGTTTTTTTGCGAAATCGCATGGGAATATGCTCCTCTTCTTGCCGCTCAACATTGTATATAATTAAAACTGAAAGAGGGTGGTCGTCATAAAATGCACGATTGTGATAATGTTATTGGTTAATCACTTTTTTTAATTTGTCTTAACATGCTTTGTGACTCATAATGTGTTAGTTCTTGGTATTTCCGACGTAATCATTGTAATTAAAAATAAAATATATAACGGAATGGTTAATGTGTGGACTGTGGAGTCATGATGCATCAGCATACCCGCCAACGGTTCCTGTTTAGATTTATCATTTATAAAACCGTGTGCTTCCTTCCTCCGTTTTACCATCATTTTTTAATCAAAATGTTAAATTAAAAAAATCAAAACAGATAAAAACAAATTATAAACAATACAAGTACATATTATTTTATTTTCTTCTGTTCATGAATAATACAAAATTGTAAAAAAAAATATTTTGCTTATGGATTGATGTGAAATGGGAATAAAGGGAAAAGTTTTGTACAGTCATCCAAATTTGAAGTAAACCGTCAAAATAGAAAGAATTAGCAGACATGGGAATGTCATGAAACATTGTTAGTGGCACCTCCATTTTTGATTGTTCAATTCAATGGACATTCTGCTAGTAATGGAATGTGGCGCCATGAATTAAATTTTGCACTCCTTCAAGTTTTTTCTTTTTTTTCATTTGAAAGTCAATTTTGTAAGGATACTTTTTTTTTCTAATTCTTTTAAAATTTTGATTTTAATTATTTATCTTTAAAATAATTAATATTTGACATATTATAGTACTGATACGTTAATGATAAAAATTTAAAATAATTTATTTAAAAAATTAAAAATTAAAATCAATAATTTTAAAAAAATTAAAATTATATTTAATCTGTTTTGTAATATATATATATATATATATATATATATATATATATATTTGAAAATCATAAAAAAAATTACATGAATTGTATCAAAATTATACAAAAATATAAATTATTAAAATTAAAATAGTTTATATTAGGTTTTAAATTCAATCCTATTGATTTCTATATCATATATAAAAATCATAGAAAATGTGATATATAATAATAATAATAATAATAATAATAATAATAATAATAAAACTGAGCTAAATTGGAGTTTCCATGATAATAAGTTGTCTTTTACAATAGTCTGGGGAGTTTGGTAGTTATAATCGTGTAAATTGTAATAGGAAAAAAAAATCAAAATATTTATTCAAATAAATAACCACGGCCAATTCATTAGTATATACCAATAAAGATAAAAACATGGTTAGCTGACTAATTTAAAGTGTTTTAATGACATTAATTAATCGAGTACATTAATATTATGCACATTGTAATAAAAGGTATGGAATTATCTTTTTCACTAATAAAATTCTAAACAATTAATAGATAACTGTAATTCTTAAATATGCTTATCAGAATTTAATTTTTGATAGTGAATACGGACAATGTTGAGAAAGTTAGAATCTAGTTTCTAACTATATTTAATCTATTTTCCAGTATATGTTTAAAAGTTACCTAAGATTTTTACATAAAGTTGTATTAAAATTATACAAAATGTAAGATATTATGATCAGTCTCATAATAAAAAATGAGGATTAATATATTTTATATGAGATCATAAATTTAAACTTCATATTTTTTTTACCAAAAATAATTATCAATTGGTAATATATCTTAAAATAAAGAAAAATCATTTAAGAGAATAACAACCTTCCATCTAGCTCCTATTGCAACCTACTTCATATTTTAGAACATAAAAGTGTATAAGATGCTACCTGCTATGAATGAGAGAATCTTGAGAATTTTGAAAGCATATTCCATATTCTATAGTAAAAATCGTTTTAGTAAAAAATATAAAAAACAAAAAAATTATATTTTATTTAATCTTATATGTATAATTTAAATTTAAAAATTTGAAATAATATGTCATTTTTAATTATATAAAAAATAAATTAATATATTATATTATTTTATATATTTATATTTTTTATATATTATATATAAAAAATTAAAAATAAATTTAATTAATATTGATTTAACTCCCGTTCACCTAGGTCATAATGAACATTGAACCACTACTTCACATGAACAAAATATATTTTGTTTGAGTCCATAAAAATGTCTCTCTACTTTTCTATATAATGGCACCTCGATGCACCACTTAGATCACAACTCTATCTCTCTTTCTGTTCCATTTTTCATTCGTTGTCTTCTTCTTCTTCTTCCTCGTACACAGGTACCATATTTGATTCCAACCACTTGATCATTTCATGGGTCATGCAAAAGTCACACGTTTCTTCATTTTATTCCCTACATGTTGTGTTTGCCAATGGGCACTTTTTCAACTGCTTTAGTAGTAGTAGTAGTAACCCTGCACGTGTCATTCACCCATCAAATCATAAATGTCAAAGTTTTCGCTATTTGCGGTTTGTGATTAGAATTTATGGCTGGTTTTTTATTCAATCCCTTGATTTTAGGCTCATAGTTTTCATAGTTCTTGTGAGTGTGTGTTTGCTTTTTTATTTGTTCTTGTGGGGTTATTGGTTTGTTTTTTCATGTGAATAGGTGAGGGAGTGAAAGGTAGCAATGGCAAACAAGAACATGGAAAAGATGGCATCTATTGATGCACAGTTAAGGCAATTGGCTCCATCCAAAGTGAGTGAGGATGACAAACTGATTGAGTATGATGCTTTGTTGCTGGATCGGTTCCTTGATATTCTCCAGGATTTACATGGGGAGGATATGAAGGAAACAGTGAGTCTTTTCTTTTCTCTTCTTTTTGCCTCTCCTATTTTGAAGTCTTTCTGATTCATGTTAGATTAGTTTATTTGATCTTAATTTGATTTGGTTACTCATTGTTTGGTCTCAAATTTCTCAATTTTGTTGTGATAGTCTAACACTTTTTTGATGAGAAAAGGATTGTGATTTTACTTGTATTGTCAGATTTTGATTACTGGGTGAGTGTATGAGTTTGGGGGGGCATTTTAGGAAAAGTAAGTTTTGATATGTTCCTGTTGCCAAGAAAGACCTTTGCATGATGGAATCTAGAGGGGATATACTGATATATTCATTAATCCAATTCCAATGAATAAGATCTTAGCATATTTGGTTTAGCTTAAATTTAGAGAAGTAATTGCTTATTTTTTGAAAGATCTATCTCTTAAGTTGAAAGAAATAAGCGATTGTTTTTTCAAAATAAGATGAACCAAACATGCTAATTTTATTTTTTTTATAGTTTGCCTTAAGTTAATATACTGGTTTTTGTGTATTATTGCATTTCTCTTTGACATTAAAACTGGAAAACTGTATCATAGGGATGGTTAAAAACTTAAGAAATGTCTCGTGCAGGTTCAAGAAGTGTATGAGCTTTCTGCTGAGTATGAAGGCAAACATGATCCTACCAAACTGGAAGAAATTGGGAAAGTGATAAGCAGTTTGGACGCTGGTGACTCTATTGTTGTTGCCAAGTCCTTTTCCCACATGCTTAACTTGGCCAACTTGGCTGAAGAGGTCCAGATTTCTTGCCGTCGAAGGAACAAGCTGAAGAAAGGGGATTTTGGAGATGAGAACAATGCAACCACAGAATCAGACATTGAAGAAACTCTCAGGAAACTTGTTTCTGACCTGAAGAAGTCTCCTCAGGAAGTTTTTGAAGCACTTAAGAACCAGACTGTTGATTTGGTTCTTACTGCTCATCCTACTCAATCAATTCGTAGATCTTTGCTTCAAAAGCATGCAAGGTTTGTTTCATTTTATTGTATTTAACCTTCAATAGATTTTGCTTTTGTATTTATTTATTTATTCTTGAAAATTATCTGCATAGTTATGAAAGTTGAGCCTTCTTCTTGGGACCTGCATTGCAGGCTAAGGAATTGTTTATCCCAATTGTATGCCAAAGACATTACTCCTGATGATAAGCAGGAGCTTGATGAGGCTCTGCAAAGGGAGGTGAGAATCAAAACCTTTAGGCCCTTTGGTTTATGAAAATATTTTCTGTTTTTTTATTTATTTATAAAAATATCATTTTGTTTTCTATTCTCAATGTTTTAAATAGGAAATATTGAAAATAAAAAAAAAGTTATTTTCATGGTTTCCTACACTAAACTTAGAAAGTAGAAAACAAAATGAAAAAACAAGGTAACGTATCTTTTAAATAAAAGTGAAAACAGAACATGAAAATAAAAAACATTTTCACAAACTAAACAGCGCCTTGGGATTTTGTTTGATGTTTTGTCCAACTGCAATAATTATCCATTGTTTTTTTATCACATCAATGCCTTTGTTTAGAGTTGCTTCTGCAGAAAAGAAAATTTACAAGGATGAAAGAAGAGAGAGGCTCAATTGAATCAATGGTATTGTTAACAATTTTCTTGTGTTGCTTTTGTTTATGCAGATTCAAGCTGCCTTCCGTACTGATGAAATCAAGAGGACCCCTCCAACACCACAAGATGAGATGAGAGCAGGGATGAGCTACTTCCATGAAACAATTTGGATGGGTGTTCCCAGATTTCTGCGCCGTGTTGATACAGCTTTGAAGAGTATAGGAATCAATGAACGTGTTCCTTATAATGCTCCTCTTATTCAATTTTCCTCTTGGATGGGTGGTGATCGTGATGGTATGATCCTTACTTGTGATAAATAATTGCTTATTTTTGTCAGTTCTGTGAGAGAACTTTTGAAAAAGAAATGATTAGTTTTTCAAAATAATTTGTTACCGCACATGTACTTAATATACTGGACAAGTGTAATGATGTGCAAATTTTCTGTTTCAATATTATACAGGTAATCCAAGAGTAACTCCTGAAGTGACAAGGGATGTTTGCTTATTGGCTAGAATGATGGCTTCTAATATGTATTATTCCCAGATAGAAGATCTTATGTTTGAAGTAATCCATAGTTCTCCCTCTTGTATCCTTTGAAAATGATCATTGTTGATGGTTTATTACTCTTGCATCATTTTTTGATTTCCCTTTCTTGTTTCTGTAGCTGTCTATGTGGCGCTGCAATGATGAACTACGTGTTCGCGCAGAAGAACTTCACACGTCTTTCAAGAAAGATGAAGTTGCAAAGCACTACATAGGTGTTTACCACACTCTTTAAACTCGGGATAGATATTATAGTTTGTTTTGTAAAATGTTATAAACAATGATATCTACTCAAGGTCACATCGCAATGGAACAAACTATTATCTACCTGATGTCAATTATCTAAATTGTCAAAATAAGTTGGTTACTTTATTTTGGCGATAACCTTTACTTTCTTCATGATGCAGAATTTTGGAAAAAGATTCCTGCAAATGAACCATACCGGGTGGTCCTGGGTGATGTAAGGGATAGGCTCTATCAGACTCGCGAGCGATCTCGCCATTTGCTATCTAATGGATTCTCTGACATTCCAGAGGAAGCCACTTTCACCAATGTTGAGGAGGTACATCATTGTTTTTGCTCTCTTGTTAATCAGTAATAATAATACTATTCAGCTGCCAATTTAACAGTTCACAGAGATTTATTTTTTTATTTTCTTATACTTTTTTTAACATTGTTGGGTTTATTACACTAGTCATGTCCTACAATTTGTTAGTTTTGGATTGAATGGAAATATTTTTTCCTTGGGTATCTTTATTTGAAAGATACTAACTGAAGATAATTTGTCCAGTTCTTGGAACCTCTTGAACTGTGTTACAGATCACTGTGTGCTTGTGGTGATAGAGCAATTGCTGATGGAAGCCTTCTTGATTTCTTGAGACAAGTCTCCACTTTTGGACTCTCACTAGCGAGACTTGATATAAGACAAGAGTCAGATCGTCATTCAGATGTGATGGATGCCATTACCAAGCATTTGGAAATTGGTTCATACCTAGAATGGTCTGAAGAAAAAAGACAGCAATGGTTGTTATCCGAGTTAAGTGGCAAAAGGCCACTGTTTGGACCTGACCTTCCCCAAACTGAAGAAATTAGAGAAGTTTTGGAAACATTTCATGTCTTAGCAGAACTACCCCCAGACAACTTTGGAGCCTACATCATATCAATGGCAACTGCACCATCTGATGTGCTGGCAGTGGAACTTCTTCAACGCGAATGCCGAGTCAGACATCCATTAAGAGTTGTGCCATTGTTTGAGAGGCTTGCTGATCTGGAGGCTGCTCCTGCTGCTTTGGCTCGGTTGTTTTCGGTAGATTGGTACAGAAATAGGATCGATGGGAAGCAAGAAGTGATGATTGGATACTCAGATTCAGGAAAAGATGCTGGAAGATTCTCTGCAGCATGGCAACTATACAAGGCTCAGGAGGAACTCATAAAGGTTGCCAAGAAATTTGGTGTTAAGCTAACCATGTTCCATGGTCGCGGTGGAACTGTTGGAAGAGGAGGTGGACCTACTCATCTTGCTATTTTGTCTCAACCTCCAGACACAATCCATGGATCGCTTCGTGTGACTGTCCAAGGTGAAGTTATTGAGCAATCATTTGGGGAGGAGCACTTGTGCTTTAGAACACTTCAACGTTTCACTGCTGCTACACTAGAGCATGGCATGAACCCTCCAATTTCTCCAAAGCCAGAATGGCGTACTTTGATGGATCAGATGGCTACCATTGCTACTGAGGAATACCGGTCTATTGTATTCAAGGAACCACGCTTTGTAGAATATTTCCGCCTGGTAAGGACTGCATTTAGTAAACTACTTAATTACTTATCCATAAGCTTAATTGTGAAGCTTATTGAAGTTGAAAAGAGCTTATAGAAAATTCATAAGTCATGTTCATAAACTTAAATAAGTTCTTCCAAATGTCTTCCAGATATCACAAAATCAACTTCATATTTAAGTAAAGCGACATTTAGTATGGTAACAATCACTGCCAACTTTGTATCATGTAGGCTACACCAGAGTTGGAGTATGGTAGGATGAACATTGGAAGCAGACCAGCAAAGAGAAAGCCAAGTGGAGGCATTGAAACACTGCGTGCAATACCTTGGATATTTGCTTGGACACAGACAAGGTTTCATCTTCCAGTGTGGCTAGGCTTTGGAGCAGCATTTAAACAAATTATTGATAAGAATGCTAAGAATCTCATTATGCTGCAAGAGATGTACAATCAATGGCCTTTCTTTAGGGTCACACTTGATTTGGTGGAAATGGTGTTTGCTAAAGGAGACCCAGGAATTGCTGCTCTGAATGATAGGCTCCTTGTTTCAAAGGATCTATGGCCGTTTGGTGATCAGTTGAGGAACAAATATGAAGAAACCAAGAAACTCCTGCTTCAGGTAATGCTACTTTTACCATGTAAACATCAAATATTTTATACTATTGAGCTCATTCCAAAGTGGCTTTTGTGAAAATGCACTTGCTTATAAACACTTCTAAACTACAAAAAGCATAGATACTCTCCGCAAAATTATTATTTAATTTTTTAAAAATACCAAGTTAAAAACCATACTTCATCAAATCTTTTCTATATGTTTTGTCAAAATTGGATGTGTTTTGTCAATCATACCAAGTTAAATATTGACATCCATGCTTACACGTTATTTACAAAATTGGATTTCAAATTTGCATTTGAAGAACCTTGCCCATCTTTAATTCAAATTCAAGCTATAAAAGTAAAGTCACTAGTAAGTTGCACTAAACCAGTCTTGATGATAAATTAACAGAATTTCAAACCACATCTGATTAGTTGATTGCGTAAAAAGCTTCACACTAACAATTAATCAAAATTAAATTCAAATAGATAAGAGCACTAAATGTTTTCTTAACCAGTGCCCTGATCCTACACTACTGCCATCAAATCATCAAACTTCTAGCATTTAATTCTAAGGTGAATGTTGAACTTTCAACACCTAAGAAATACACTCTGATTAGTTATTTGACAAGCTGATTTTTGTTTCCTGCTGTTCTTATTGGTAGGTTGCTGGACACAAGGAAATTCTTGAAGGAAACCCTTACTTGAAGCAAAGACTCAGGCTTCGTGATTCTTACATTACTACTCTAAATGTTTTCCAAGCTTACACATTGAAACGTATCCGTGATCCTACCTATAGTGTGAAGGTGCGTCCCCGCATATCAAAAGAGTCTGCAGAAGCAAGTAAATCTGCTGATGAACTTGTGTCGCTGAACCCAACAAGTGAATATGCCCCTGGTTTGGAAGACACCCTCATTCTCACCATGAAGGGTATTGCTGCTGGCATGCAGAACACTGGTTAAGTTGTGAGTCACTGTCTTTTCCTTCACTTCCTTTGTATTTTTGCCTTTTTATGTCTCAAGATACCACCAAAATGGTTGATTCTAGTTGCATCACAAAGTGAGTGCCCTTTTTTGTTTTCTTATTATCTTTTTTCTGTTATTATGTTACCTCCTATGGTATGCTGCTCTAGATTTCAACAAGAGCCAGCTACCACACAGATGAGTCAATGCAACATATCGTTATGTTTTAGTGCGGAAGTTATGCTGAGTTCTATTATCCCTTCTTTTACTTCTTTGTATCTATTGGTTCCAGAATGTCTTGCTTTGTTTCTCATCATTATAAATCTGGTAAGTGTTTGGTACATGAATATCTATAGCCATAGATATATTAACATAGAGTGTGGATCGTCTCATGTTTTCAAGTAATTTGATATCATCATATTGAAGAGATAATAAAGATAAATTTTATCAAATAAACATTCATCATTATTAATTGTAAGATTTATTTATTAAATTTAATAGAAATTATATTATTCTCCTTTTAATATTATTATATCATATTATTTAATAACACGAAAAATTTTGATTGTTTTTTTAAATAAACCTACAAACCTATTTATATGAAAGTTAATGAATCTAAATATGCTAGCTATTCGGTTTGAACTTTGAAATACGTTAATGAATATATAATATCAAAATATTATAATAAAAATTTAATATAATAAAAATAAAAATATTATGTTTATAGCATTTATATTTATTTAAATAAGTCATTTTATTATAGTTAAAAAGCTTTTTAAAAATGACTAAAAAATTTGAACTTTTAATTAAAGAAATTTTCAAAATAAGTTTTGATCCAACTTAATTAATAAAGAAAGATAGTTTGTCGCAGATATAATGAAAGTTAAATTGGATTTATTTCTATTCTTATAAACTATAGATTATAAAAGTAACTTATAAATTAACGCCTCTCTCATTTTATTTATTTTTGAATGCATGAAGGCTACACATCAAGAATAGAAAAACTAACTTCTAATCATTCAAGGTGAAAACTACCAAAATCATCTTGCCAAAGCAAAATAGGATTCTGTAGAAGTAACCCAAGTTCCTTTGAAAATAAAATCAACAACTATGTTGGTTTCACATACATGCATGTGATTGAACTTGAGAGATGAATGTCTGATAAGCATCTATTTATATCAGTGATCCCAAGCAATAGTAAGTTGTATACATTTTCCATAGTTCAGGCATAAAAACTGATGAGATCCCTATATTGCAAACAAAGCGAGGAAGTTAAGTGGGTGTAGAATCATGAAAAAATCCATCACATCATGTTAAACCATCTGAATGATAAAAACCATCATGGTTCATGATAGAAAGAGAATCAAATTTTCATATCACTTTAACCATGAAGAAGGAAATTTCAATCAATATTGATATGCTAATGATAGAAATAGAATTAATATTCACATTATTAATATTGTTATTTAAATTTTGATGTAGATATTTGAGTTTGATTTTGATTTCTTTAAATAATTTTTTTTTTGGATAAAAAATACAATTACAAAAAATATTCGTATGCTTGAATTTACGAAGAAAAATAGAGGTATGGAAAGAGAAAATTAAAAAGAATTATATGCTCTTCTTTAAAAGGTAATAGCTCCTTTTATATAGATAAAATAATCACAAATGTTTCTATAATAATAATAATAACTCTTGTTAATTTTTACAATACATAAGATATTATTTTTGGAGAATCTATAAATTTTTTTAACTAATTTTAATTTATAACAATCGATTAATTTTGTAATTTGTTGAAGAATATTTTTCAAATTAAAATTCATAATAACTAATAAACCATGAACTCTAATAAACTATAACATCATAATTAAAGGAACCATTTAAAAAATCCACTTTATTTCTTTCCTTCCATAATAATCAAACAACAATACCAACAAAATATCATACATGTTCAACAATTTTAAAATCTACCCAAATTACAATATTTGAAAATATAAAGGACTCATTCAACATAAATTTTGAGACAAAATTTTCAACTATCATTAATCATTCTGCAGTTTTAAAATATCAAACTTAATTTTTGCATGAGATATATATAAAGAATGAAGATAACTAATTAAAAGATGGCAAACTTTTCTTCTAAAAATTAATTTTAAGCCCACCTTTAAGAAGCAAAAGCTAAAATTATGAACTCTCTACGTAAAATGGGCAAAACATGTTATTTGACTTTATTTGATTTCAAGCTTTAACGATTCAGGCAAAAATAATTTTTTTTATTTGGACACTAAAATAATTGTCTAAACCTACATTTTTGTAATTGGTATAATCAAGTTAGCTTGAATCCAACCAAAGAAAAACTCAAATAGATTGAATTTAAAAAATTAGAATTAAATTTGAGTCTAAAATTTGGTGCTAACTCTTAAGTTTATCGAAACTAACTGAATCAAGCTAATTAGTTTGACTTATTTTATCATCTTTACCTTTAAGATATATCAAACTTTGACACAATCCTTCAAATAACAATAGCAACAAAATTATGATTAAAAACAATAACTTTATAAATATATTTTGTAATAAATCCACCATTTAGAATAAGAAATCAAGTTAATCTATTTTTCAAAAATCATCATTTAATATAAACATCGTATTGTCTACTAAAAATCTCAAATAAATTAGTTGGATAAATTTTTAATTAAATTATAATTAATAGGTAAAAAATTATTATTTATTATAAATATTTTAATAAAATCCAATTCATTTTTTATTATAAATATTTTAATAAAATCCAATTCATCCCTAACTTATTTTCTAGCACATCTATTTCACGTATATTATACTATATTTTATTTTTTATAAAATAAAATTTAATATTTATATACATTATTACATCTAAATATTAGTGAAATCCAATATATTTGACTTCAACCAATAAATTTTGAACTATTTAATCTAATAAATTATAAAATATATTAAATAACTCGTTATCCATTCAATAATAAATAGCGATTCAGTTTAACTATATATTAGTTTTATAATTAGATAGGTTAGTTGAATTTATACATCAATAAATTTGATACTTTATAGATTGAATTGTCACCTTCACTATCCAATATATGAAGAATATCATGCGGGAAAATATTAAAAAAAAAATGCCTTTCATTGAATCTATAGTTAAAACACTAATGAATGATTATGGAAAATATCAGATTTAATTATATTTCTGATCTCTTTAATTTAGATTATGTGTGATTCAGCTTTCTTAATTTTTATCGGTAATCAACTCTCTCCTATTATTAAAATATTAAGTAAATTTAATTTTGATATTTTTTACTTAAAATTCTGAAATATATTAATTTTTATCTAAAGATTTAAAGATTTATGATAAAATTAAAATTAAATTAATAAAATGTTAAAATTTTAGAAGACGTAATACTAAAAATTGAAGATATTTTTTTTATATTTTTAATTTTAAATAAAATTTAATATTTTGATTGATAACTGTTGAAATAAAAAAAAATTAATTAATTTAACTTATAGGTTTGGATAATTTTTTTTTACAAATTTTAAATGAAATTTTTTTATACATTTTAAAAAATAATTTAATTACTCAAAAATATAAGAATAAAAATTGTTTATAATTTAAATTAAAGAGACTAAAAATATAATTAATGTCGAAATATTAACAAATGATCTTATAATTAAAAATTAAAATTCCAACAAAAAGCTCATTATATAACAATATAATCAATTTTCTACTTATTTTTTAAAATTTAATAAAATGCAGAGTAGACATGCTATTGTTTAGAAAAGAGATTTATTAAATTAGCAAAATAAGAGAGAAAAAAAAAGGAAAAAAAAAAAACACTACGCAGCAGAGACAAAAAGTGAAAGAATTTGCTTTGGAAGGAAGGAAGTGTGAGATGCTCTCAGTTTTGAATCCTTAGAAAGATACTGTGCAGTGGTGAGGGGAGAGAAGAAGAAGAAGGAAACAGCATTTTCATTTCAATTTTCGAAGTTGAAAAGTCGAAGGCATTATCGCGATGGCCATGAGTGCCGTGAGGCAGAGACGCTCTCAGCCGTCTGATCCATCGGCATCAGAATCGTACACGAAGATGGATAAGCCCCAGAAAACGGATGATAAAGAGGAAGGAGGGTTGGGTTGGTTTTTGGCGATTCTGACTCTGGGATTGTTGAGGTACCTTAGTGTCACCTCCAACATCATACACGATTGCGACGAGGTTTTCAATTACTGGGAACCCCTTCATTACCTTCTCTACAAAACTGGCTTCCAGACATGGGAATACAGGTACACACTTTCTCTCACTCTCTCTCACATTTGCTTTTGATGTTGATTCAGTTTCAAGATTCTAGTGAATAGTGGATTGTGTTTTATTTCACTCATTTTTTTGTTGGGAAGATTTTGGGGGTTCATTTTCTAGAAGATGGGTTAAGGGAATAGAGAAGAAGTTCTGGTTTTGATGATTTGATGTGCTTGATGGTAGGTTGTGCCGTTGTGGTTTATTTTACTCTTTTTTTTGTTTGGGGGGGGGGTGTTTGGGGTTCGTTTTTTAGAAGATGGGTCAAGGGAGAAGAGATAAATTTTTGATTTTGATGATTTAATGTGCTTGTAGCTTGTAGATGAGAGGAAAACGATCATTTTGGCGATGCCCTTGTTGGGTTTTGTCTATAACATGCAAGAGATGGATTAAAAGAAGGATTACCAATGTAGAAAAAGAATAAATAAAACTGATAAGAAAAATTCATTAATTTCAGTTAAGGTCAATTTTCTTCATGGTATTCACAAATAACAAATGGTGTGTGCATGGTTGCAGTTCACAGTTTGCCCTTCGGTCGTATTTGTACCTTTTGTTTCATGAAATAGTGGGTCGACCAGCTTCGTGGTTGTTTGGTGAGGAAAAAGTAAGATTCCAGCTGTGCTTACTTGTTAAATTGTTTTGGATTGCAGAATTTCATGCTTATGCTTTTCATGTCACCGTTATCTTTTCCTGTGTAGGTGAGAGTTTTCTATGCTGTGAGATTCTTTCTCGGTTTTCTCTCTGTTTTTGCCGATGCTGTTCTTGTGGTAGCTCTTTCAAGAAAGTATGGGAAACGACTTGCTTCATATGCGCTTGCTATGCTGTGCTTAACCAGTGGATGTTTCTTTGCTAGCACAAGTAAGTGAGCCTTTAGCACCTTTTTCAGATAAATAAAGGTTGACCAAATACTATCAATTTCACAGTTCTGTATTCCGGTCTGAGATGTGGGGCTCAATTTTGCTAATGATTTTCTTTACCAATTGTTTATTTTCTCTAGGTTTCTTGCCAAGTTCATTTTCTATGTACGCAGTATCTCTTGCATCAGGTTTATTTCTTCTTGATAAACCTGCTGCAGCAATTGCTGTTGCTGTTATTGGTGTAATTCTTGGCTGGCCATTCTCAATCTTGGCTTTCCTTCCTGTGACACTTTATTCTCTATATAGAAAATTCAAACAGGCATTTATTTCTGGGGCTGTCACATCAGTTATTCTTCTTGTAAGTGAAATCTTTTCCCCTCACATTAACCTTCTCTGGCTCATAAATTATGTCTGTACCATTTAATGTTTATATAATATATAGTTTTGCTTGCATTTTATTATTTTATTAAATTTCATTTCATTGACAATGCAGTATATTTTTACAGGCATTGTCAATAGTTACTGACTTTTACTACTATGGGAAATGGACTTCATCTGTCTTGAATCTTTTAATATACAACGTAGCTGGAGGTGGTGAAAGCCATCTGTATGGGACTGAAGGGCCTCTTTATTATCTCAGGAATGGATTTAACAATTTCAACTTTTGTTTTGTTCTTGCTCTGCTGTTCGTGGGAATTTTGCCTATTGCAAAGAAGAAATATGCACCAGACCTACTGATTGTGATATCTCCTATATATATTTGGCTGGGGTTTATGTCTTTGCAACCACATAAAGAAGAAAGGTTGAGCAAAATTTTTACATGGTCTTCTGTTACAAATTTAATCATATGCTGTTATTTGAGATAAACATTTTCTATACACATGCACAATGCACACCATGTACAATATTATGTTTGATGTTATGAGATTGAAATGGATATCAATCTTTTATTTCCTCCACTTTTGGTTTATACAAGTCTACCTACCTTTTAGTTTGGTAATATCCAATATAGGTTCATTTTTGAAAATGGGAGCTTAGATGATTGTGTTTAGATTTAGAAAGACAAAAATACAACGTGAATTGGTGCACTCACCTATAGTTAAGGAACTTGGGACCTTGTTAATTGGTCTACTAACTTATAGTGAGCAAGGCACTCAATTTTTAAGTTGCAGAGAAATCCATTTCCAAAATATTTACACTATTTGTCAATTTTCTTTTGTGCATTGAACAACTGAAGGAAGAGTTGGGAATAAGAAAATTTTTAGTTTAGTATCATGGGCATCTTCAATTGATTGAAAACATGTCTTCTAGATCTTGATTATATTATTAGGCCTATCCTTAATTAAAAATCAGTTTTTGAAATTTAAGCACTTTTTCTATGGGTGTATTGTCTGGATTAGTTTGTTCATTAAGGAAATGAACACCTAATTGTTCACTTCTGAAGAGATGCTGGTTTTGCACTCTTGTTGATCATGAGATGTAGTTATCCTCTACATTGATGTAATAACTATTAATATAATTGTGCACTTCAGAAGATAAACAGTAGTGGGCAGGGAAATTATTTACTATTATTCCTTCAGCTTGTGCATTTCAAGGAATTAATTATAACTTTTGTATTTGATTTGTGTTATTATAAAATCTAATACTGACATGGATAAGTATTTTTTTATCTTCGTGTATGCCTTTCACATGCAGGTTCCTGTATCCAATATATCCACTTATTTGTGTTGCTGCTTCAGCTGTCATTGAGAGCTTCCCTGATCTTTTCCGTAGCAGATATAATCTTCACGACAATTCTATAATAGTGACAGTAAGATATCAATTTACTTGAGATTTGGATAGATCATTTATATCTGATATGGAAACAATAAATACATTCTCAATTTTCCTCTTGCTAAATGCAGGTAGCCAAAGTTCTTAGACCAGTGGTTCTTACCCTTATACTATATGCCTCTCATGCTCGTACATTTTCTCTGACTCATGGTTACTCAGCTCCCTTGGAGGTTTACAAGATTTTGGATCACCATGATGCAGGAAACGGTGAGAGTAAAATATTTGCTGTCTTTGTTTCTATAATTTGCAAATGGCCATTTCTTTAATGTGTGATTGAATGGAGTAAGTAGGTCACATGTGATAAGGCTGTAGAGTTGTTAGGACTTAGGAATTTAGGAGTTATTAGTTAGTTAGTAGAACAGTTAGGTGGTTAAACTTGTAGAGGTAGGAAATTAACTTAAATAGAATAAGAGGGTTGAAGAGTGCATAGTCATCAATGGTGTGCTATAGCTACATAGTGGTGTGGAGCAGATGAAAGTCAGAAACTAGTTGGATCCAGGATCCGGATCCTCTGCAGTATCTGGTTGAATTAATCATAATCGTTGGATTGATATCAAACCCTTTAGATTTTAAGTTAATATTTTAATAATAAAAAACTTAAATGATCATAAATGGTTCAATCTTCATTCAATGGCTGTGATTTGTTAAACTGGCCTGCACCAAATTTGAACTGCAGAAGATCCATTCCCTGGTTTCAGTGGGCACATCATTTTGTGACAAAAACATCAGAATTATGTTTATACTTTGTTGATCTGTTCCTTTGTATCACAGATTCTGTACTTTGCGTTGGAAGTGAATGGCATCGCTTTCCATCATCATTTTTCGTCCCAGATTATGTGGGACAAGTTCGATGGATTGATGATGGATTCCAAGGTCTTCTTCCCTTCCCATTTAATTCTACCCTAGGTGGGACTGCCGCAGCACCGCCATATTTTAACAATAAAAACATGGCATCAGAAAAGCAATATGTATGTCCTCTTTAACTGCATATATAGGTGCTAGAGTGCCAATGCTTTTGCTCTTTGTAAATTTTTGTTAGAAGGCAACTAACCAGTGACTAACATTGATTTGGCAGCTCCATGATGTTGATGCTTGTACCTTCCTTGTCGAACTGCAGCTACAGCGACCGTACTTGACTCGAGGAAGTGACTTGTCAACATGGGAGGTAAGTCATCCATGAAATTTTTCATATTGAATGCTAACATTTGCTTATAATTGATTGGATATTATTGTTTGTGTTTCAGCCTATTGCTGCATTGCCTTATCTGGACAGGGAGCTTTCACCGGCTCTGTATAGGTCTTTCTTCATCCCTTACCTTTGGCAAGAGAAGAATGTTTTTGGCATGTATAAGCTACTAAAAAGAATACCCAAATGATTATTCTTTTGGGGGAGGGGAGAGGGATTGGAGTTGTCATTGAATACTGTGGATTTAGGACAAAACCATTTTTGTCAGAAACTGTATAACCTTGTAGGATTCTGTTCATCTGTTGTTGAATATTTGATTTAGTTCTAATCTGCTTAAATATCAAATATCTAGTGTTGCTACTCTCCTACTTTTTTTCCAGTGAAGCATTGAGTTTATTTATCATGTCCAGATTCATTTTTTTTAAATGGTTTTGATTTTACAGAATTGATTTGGGTTAAAATTGAGTTTGAAGTAAAGTGATTTATGTTCAAAAACTTGTATGTTAAAACCAAGTTTGTTGTGGAACTTAGGCCTTATTTGTTTTACAATTGAAAAATCAATTTTCATATTTTTTTAATATAAAACAGATGTTTAACAAAAATATGTATATCAATGATATTTAATAATTTAAATTAATTTTACTAATAATTCTACTAATATAAATTTTCAATCAAGCACAAGCTACATAAGAGTTGCTTATGCTAGAGTCATGTTTGGCCACTTTCTCTTGTTTGAAACGTTGGCTAAATGTTTTTCCAAACACGTGTGCGATTACGTCAAATCCTTTTAACCTGTTTAGGTGCTGCAAACCCACCAGTCCAAAAAGGTAAATGTTTGCATACTTAATATAAAATAATCTTTTGTGTTGAATTTGATTAACATTGAGATCAATTTGAACTGATTTATGATATATTTAAAAACTATTTCAGAAGTAGCTTTGTAATAAGAATTTGTATAAAATTCTCAATTTAACGAAACATTTTTATGAATTGTTTGTACCAAAATTAAATTCAACCCCATTTTATTCATTGAAACGTAACCCATTCTTTTTCCAAACAGGTTATAGAGGGTAAAATATTGGTCAATAACTTCTGTTTTATCAGCAGTATACTCAGTAGGTGTTTGGTTTGATTTTTTTTTTTAAACAGTCACTTATTTTTATTAATTTTTAAAGGAAGTTTTAAGAATGTGATTTTGTTTTTTTAATTAATAGTCACCAGACACGCTAAGTCTAGCAAATTAGATGAATGAATTCTACATAATTACTTATTCTAAGAATCTTAGAAATTATTTATAGATTTAATTCATATTTAGCTAGAAGATGAATGATAGGAACACATTTCTTTATTTTTCTTAACACAATTTTTCATTAAAAAAATACTAATTAGTATTTTTTTAGAATACTCACTAAGAAACTAAAAATAATTTTTTATTAAAAATATTATTAATACATTTTGTTTCATACTTTTTATTGTATCATAATATAATTTTCAATAAAAGATATTACTTTTAATTTTTAGCTAATATTTTTATAATATTAGTTAACAAGATCCTTTTTATTATTAATAAAATTTACGTGAATTCTATTAAATGACGTAAATGTCAATCTTTATTTAGTAGTTCTTATGCTTGTTTAATAGATTTCATATAAATAATAGAAAATATTAAAAAGATGGTTGCCAAGTTGAAAATGTCTAATAAAACTTTATCTTGTATTTCATCCCTGAAATCAAAGGTGTGAACATAAAAGAAAAATAATAAACATATATTACAATACTTATATCTTAATATATTTCATTTTTTTTTCTATATTTCTCCTTTTATCATATTAGATATTACATTTTATTTCTCTCTCCAATTTTTTTTTATCTCTTCCTTTTTACCATTCAATACATCCTATGTTAAGGTATATTAATATCACCTTCCAACATAAAATAGGTCTTGCAGTAAGATTAAAATTGAGGTGATGATGCATTAGCCTTAAATAGATTTGACAAAAAGCAATAGAATAAGGAGCCAAACTTTTTTTATTTTTACTTTTTTGGAGGTGAAGATTGCTAATACCTAATCAAAATTAATTTATTTGCTTATGGTGCTATGACATTCTTGATAAATTTTGACACGCTGTTTAAGTACTCTTCAAAGCAGCACTTAATTTTTTACAGTATTATTTATCGTTTTAGCAAATTTTATTTTTTATTTTTTATTATTTTACTGTATAAAGGAAAAATTATTTATTTTTTCAATTTCATCTTTGAGTAATTACAGAGAGAAAGATTAAAATAAAAGAGAAATTAATTAATATAAAATAAAAGAAATATAATAGGAAATTATGTAGCAAGTTTTATAAAATAAAATAAAATAATATTTAGTTTAAATAAGATTTTGATCTATCAATATATTTTAATTTTTCTATTTGATTTCTCATTTTTTAAAATTAGTTCTCCACAAATTTTCGCATTACCAAATGGTCGTAGTCCCTTACTGCCGTTTGTTTTACCTTAGATAGAAGATCAAATTGAGAAAAATGTATATTTCTGGAGAACAAGAATCTTAATAAAGAAAATCTCTCTCTCTCTCTCTCTCTCTCTTAATAAATCCTAATTCTAACGTTCTCTTTTTCCATTCTCTAAGTCTCATGTATAAAATAATATCAATTGAAATCTATACTTCTAGTTTTGAACAACATCCTTAATTAAATAAAATACTTGTTATATTATTATTAATTATTAATTTTATATTTAATTTTATATTTAATTTTATATTTAATTTATTTATTGAAATAGTCAATTATTTAAAATATATATACTTTAAATAAATTATTAATATTAATTATAAAATTAACTATTAATTATGCATACAATCAATTGAAAAATATGATATTAGATCTTTAGTATGAGTGGATTAGACTTTTCTAATTTTTTGTCTATAGAGAGATCTCTGATCTCTACTATTCACTTAATCAATTACTTTTCATTAAGAAGTAATACATCTATTCTAACACAGCTAATTATAACACCGGTGAAGAATATATGGATTAACGTATAATTTTTTTTCCCTTTTTTCTTTTATATAGTTCTTAAAAAATATGAATAAACAACACATGAATTTTAATATAGTGACAAATATACATATTTGAACTGCATTCTTGTTCATAAACAAACATATTATAACTTGTATTTTTGAATAATAATTAATTTTAATATATTAACATGTAATAATTGAGGATAAATTCAATATAATTAGTTCTTGGAGATTTCAAATGAAAATTTTAGTTTATATTGATATAAATTGATTAATATTTAATTATCATGTTATTATTTATTTGATTAAGAATGTTGCTCAAAGTTGAAGTATAAGTTACGATTAATATTATTTTTCAAGTATGACTTAGATATTGAAAGAAAGAACATAAGGATTATAATTTGTTAGAGAAAGATGTATAAATATTTTTCATATGGTTAAGGTTTTGATTTTTTAAATTCATTTTTTAATTTGATCCGTCATTTAATAATTAAACAAATAATAGTGAAGAGACCATTTGATAAATGTAAAACAATTTTTATAAAATTAATTTTAAAAATTAGGATATTTTGAAGAAAAAATCTTATTTAATTTACTATTTTTCTTAATTTTTTACCACAATCTTAAAGAATAAATAATGCATAAAAAGATAAAGCACATTCTTTACATTCTCTTTTAGACTTTTTAAAAAAGATTATTTTTCTCTTCTTTATGTCAATCAACCTTTATATGATAAAGTGTAAAGAAAGTGATATAAAATGATGATTATTGAAAGAATAAAATGATTATATGTCTAAACATGTATTGAATAAGGTAAAAAAAGAATGATTAGTTATTGTACAAGTAACTTAAATTAAAATTGTTCTATTTAATAATATTTTTAAACAATTAAATTTAATTAATTTAATCATTAAATTAATAAATTTTATTAAGTAAATTATGTTTATAAAATTTTATATTATATAACTTTATTTTAATAGATAATAATTTTTTTTAATATACGTTAATTTAAATGTATTTAATAAAATAATAAATCTATTTTAAATGTTAGAAAATCTTATACAAATAATATATATAATAAAATATATCAATTTAACAATTAAATAAATTAAATTCACTCATTTTAAAAAATTATTAAATAAAATAATTCCAATTGTAAATTATACTTAAAATAACTTAATTTTTCTTTTAAATAAAATGAAAGAGAAATAAATATAATTTAATATAGAGAATTAAAAATTAAAATATATTAAAATATACAATAATTAATTTTATTTTTTTTTGCAACATTGGATTCACGACCAAGAGCTTTTTTTCTAGCTTTGGGGATTGATTGATCCCAAGGTTAACATCTCCAACTTACTATTCTCCGCGTGCCAAGTTATAAGATATACACTTCTTTTGTTGAAAAACTAATAATAAAAAGAAGAAGAAAGGTTGAGTGATTGTGAAACCTTTGGAATATATGGTTGGTAGAGAACAATGATTAAAGACATTCCATTTTGCATAACTGCCTCATTATGCACATCAAAAGCAGATGTCAAGTTCTTGTCTTAAATTCTTGCTAAGATCTGTGATCGCCATTTATGCTCTTTTAAACATACTATAAAACAGTCCCAAATATATTAAGTTTTAATCTTCAGAGTTCATGAGAGGGGTGTTAAGAGGATAGGCTCATTCAAGAATGATGGTTAATTATCAAAGTAACAAATCTAAAGTTTATTACTTTCATAAAACACATCCCAAATTAAACTATATTGCATGCTTGAGATGCCAATCAAGTAAATTGAACCTTGTTTTACCCAGAAAGCAATTGAATCTTTGTCGCTATGATTTGCATTAATTTGGCCATATATGCATAAAATTAACCATTTATATGATCTTAATTATTCTCTTTGTGTGCTCTCATACTTCAGCATAAAAACAAATTTTCTTCACATATGTTTTTGAGCTGCATTTTTTTTCCACCTATGTATTGATTTAATCTTTCTTTTGCACTTTATATGGTAGAATTTGGCTTCTCTGTTGGGCCTTGTAAGCTCAACTGAAGTGAATTTATGATTTATCAATTTCGACATTTTTAGAATTAAGTACGTTCAAATTAAATAATTATTTCTTCTTTTCTTTTCGTTTGTTTTTTTATCTATCATTCAAATTATTTTTATACAGTTTAAAAAACTTAATTAATATCTTTATTTAGATTAAAATTGTTATATAATTTTCTATTATAATTTAAATCTCACTCCTTAGTTATTTTTCTTATTAATTAATAGATGTAGAATAATAAGAATATAATGGAAAAAATAATAATAAATTGTATCTCAAATTTCTATAATGATAAAAAAAAGGAACATTTTTTTAAACGGTGACAGATAAAAATAAAAATAATAATAAACCATTACCATGTAAATTTATGACTTAAATTTGATTATTAAATTTATTATAATAAATTAAAAAATTATTTTAATAAACTATATTTTAAAATCCTTATTAAATTAAATTATAAATTATTTTCATAAACCTCTGCTTGACTCTTTCAAATGTTCTCTTAGAAGCATACTCTATTCGCAATAACTCCATATAGGTTTTAGTTTCTTGACGGTAGTAGATCACAACATTCTACAATAAACAAAATCATAATAGTTTATTGCAAAGAATTTAGTTTTCTTCACTCAAATTGAACATTAAATCTTTTTAACTAATTAATTCGATCTGTGAATTTTAAAATATAATTGTCCCTACACTTTTCTTCTTTCAAGTTACAAGGTCAATTTCATACTAATGTTGGTTAATGGACATTTAACTGATTTTCACAAAAAGGTAGTGTCACATAGAACGATTGCAGAGCTATCAAAGAAGTAAGAATATATGGCTTGGAATAATAAAAAGAAAAGAAAAGAAAAGAAAAGAAAAGATAATCTTACATATCCTACACTAACCTTAAATTTAGTTATATATTTGAATATAAATTCTCTGATATATTTTTTTAAAAAAATTCAATTGTTGATTAAAAAGTGTAAGAAGTAGAAGACTCTTTATATGATAAGAATCTAGATTTTTTTTTACTGTGCTTTAAATTATTGCTTAATTTTCCTGCCACACATTTTAACATTTATTAAAGCAATATTTATCTTTTCAATTTTACCTTATAGTATTGTTTGATTAACAGGTGCCCTAGTATTTTTTTTTTCTGATGTGCTGGACAACTAATTTGGGTTCCATGAATAATGATGGGACAGGGTGTCTAAAAAGTAAAAATGTTACCTACCTCTTTTCTCTTTTTCTTTTATTTTTGAAAGAATCTTGGGTATCCATCATGATCAATTCATTCATTCAAATTAACTTTTTGTTTTGGTGAAAAAACAAGATGGTTTTGTATTCAAATAATGCAACTTTATAAAATGTTATCTATTTATTATTATATATAACAATTTATATCACACTAGCATCCTTGTTCGCTGCATGATAATGTGTGTTGGGTGGTTGGAATTTGCAAGAATTTTATTGGATTGTGATGAATTACACAGTTGATTGATGTAATTCCACCTTTACCAAAAGAAATACCCATATATTAAATATATATATACCATGGAAAAAATTATTGTAGAGAATATTAAAAGGAACTTTTAATAAATATTTTATGTAGTTATATTTATTTATTTTTTGTAGGAAAGTCCCAAAAGGAAACATTATGGAAGGAACTTTACAAAAAAGAATAGTTCAATGATAGTTTTGATACCCACCTAATACATCCAATTGCAACCTCCAAATATTTCTTTCAAAGAAATATCACACTCATTGAATAGACATAGATACCCTACGTGTCACAATTTGATTGGCTTTATCCAACTACCTTCAAACGCCTAACTATGACATAATTTCCTGTGTTTGAAATAATACTGTCAAATTTGTGGTGCATTATCAGGTAAGTAAAATTATAACATTACAAGTACAAAGTTAAAGAGAATTTTTGTTATTGATAATGAATATTTTATTATAAGATAAAATATGATTAAATTAAAATAATAGGAGTTTTAAAATTGAAAAGAAAACTATGAAAATCAATTATTAAAATTAAGATATGTTACTTTTTATTAATTTGAAGTATTAAAATTTAAAATTTATAAATTAAATTCAAATTAATCAAATCAACATAATATATCTTCAGTTTTAATGCAATTTATTAAGATTTAAAATTTCAATTAAATTAAAATTAAAAATAACTTTATAATACTAGAAAAATAACACAACGTAACGAAAATGAAAATAATTTTAAAAGGCTCTTATTCCAAAACTTATAACTTGAATTTGCAATATTTAGGGAAAATTTTAAAAGTTACATACTAGCCATTTAAAAAGAAAAACTACTGGCCATTGATCTCATAAAAAAAAATAAACACAAGTTTGAGTGATTTATAATATATTGGTTAATTACTGATAATTAAATATATTGATTGTATGTATGGTACCAAATTAAGGAATTTTTTTTCCTTTCTACAATAAAATCAGGAGATTATTTTGTTTATTTTAAATGAATGATTTGTTTACATTCTATAATATAAAAACTTAGATGGTTAGCTGAGATCTTTGTATCTTGGAATAAGAATAAGCATAATATAGAAAGGTATTTGCAGTCTAATCTTTTTTTTTTTTTTTTAAACTTAGGTTTGAAATCTAAGCCTTAGATTCTGATAATATATTTGCATAACTTTGTCCCTTATTTGCAGAAGTGGCTATCAATGTTATGGGCTCTCTCATTTTGAGTATTGAAGACCTTCATTCCAGCGACTAGAGCGTCTCTTCAAGGAAAAGATTCTCATGCTAAAATATATTTTTTAAATAGTTAAAATTTTAATTTAATTATTAAATCAATAAATTTTATTATATAAATTATATTTACAAAATTTAAAAGATTTTAAAAAATTAATATTGTATTAAACAAATTTAAATTAATATATATTAAAAAATATTATCTGTTAAAATAAAATAAAATAAAATAATAAAATTTTTAAATTTTTATAAATATAATATATAAATAAAATATATTAATTTAACTGTTTAAAATAAATATTAAAAAAAATAATTTATAATAAATTTATTTTTAAAATAAGTTAATCTTAAATATATATATTAAAATATTAAATAAACAATTTTTTAAATAAATTAATTTAATTTAATTTTTTCATAAAAGCCGTTGATATTTTTTATTGGAGAAAATATGCTTTAACCAAATATAATACATTCTTATTTCCAACTATTATTAATTTAATTGTATTTTTATAGTTGAGAAAATGTTTTTCAAATTTTTACTATAGTTTCATGCTCAACTATTTTTTCAAAATTTTTATGTAATTATATATTTAATATTTATCACAAGTCTCGCATTCTTAAAAAAGTTGAATCAAATTTAAATTTAAAATCTTTTGTTAAATTGAATATTTTTTTCCTTTTGATTTACATCATTGATGGTATTTTAGTTTTATTTAAACTAATAATTTTTAGATATTTTTAAATAATAAAAGAAGGATGAACTACTAAATTAGTTTATTATTTTTAAAATATATTAAATTAACTTTTAATTTTTTTACGAATCTCATTAATTATAAAAAAGAATTTATATGATAAAAAATAAAGTTAAAAAATCAACATGATAAAAATAGCTTAAAAAATCCTTTTTATTATTTTTTAAGTTAAATAATTAATACGACATGCTTTTAAAAGTGATAAAAATTCATTTGAAAGTTATTTCAATAAATAAATGTACCATGCATGGGTAAATTAACGGATAAAAATATTTACGAAGATCAATTCAGTGGAGAAAATATTCTAAAAAACCAAAACAACGAAAAAAGGTTGAACCATTCTAAAATTGTTGATAAGAAATTGAACCATTTTTTATTTTGATTTGTTTATTTTTTATTCAGTAAAAATATTTCAAAACAAGTAAAGATTTGTATTTAAATGATTTTTATTATTATTTATTCTCCTTATTAATATTTTACCAGTCAAATATATAATATAATTTTATCTATTTAGTTATTATCAATTTAATCATAATTAAACTCATCATAAATTAATATTTTCATTGATTTAAAGGTTTTTTATAATAAAAAAAATCAAATTTTAAAATTTTTAATAAAAATAAAAATGTAATAAAACTATATAATTTAAATTAATTAACTTATATACATTAAATCAAAATTTATTTCATCAAATTAATTATATATTTAATTTTAAACCAAATTCAATCTTGAATCATTCCTTAACCAGTTAACCATGGCATTGGAGGCCACACCCACACCGCGTGGGTCCCACCTCCTATCTCTGTAAGACTGTGACACCAAAAAAAAAAACCTGTCACCGGGAAAAGCAGGTTACCTATAAATCCTCAGAACCGTAGGAAGAAAAAAATAATAATAAAAAAAACGCATCTAACTTTCTCTTCAATCTTCATTCACCAGTGGTTCATCTCTCTCTCTCTCTCTCTCTCTAACCACACCACACTGAGCAGAGAGATAGTGGAACCAGTGAGAAATTCAAATAAGCCATGGCTTCCTCTTCCAAGGACCGCGACAACTTCGTCTATGTTGCCAAGCTTGCTGAGCAAGCTGAACGCTACGATGGTTCTCTCTCTCTCTCTCTCTCTCTCTCTCTCTCTCTCTCTATGAACACCCACTTGTTCTGGTTACCTCATTTTACCTTCATTCCACTTTCAATTACGTTTTCTGCTACTTCTGCTACTACCCGCTTTCTCTTTTTTCCTTATAACAGCATTTTCTCTAATAAAGTTTCCATTTTTCCACCAAAGTTCATTCCTTTTACTCTTACATGCCCACTTCATCATTTCAATTATTAGGGAAAAAAGGAAAAGAATTTGGTTTTTTGGTGGTGTGTGTGTATATATATATATATATTTGTAATGTGTTTTGGAATTTGATTGAAGAGTGTTGAATGGTGCAGAAATGGTGGATGCCATGAAGAAGGTGGCGAAGCTGGACGTTGAGTTGAGTGTGGAAGAGAGGAACTTGTTCTCTGTTGGGTACAAGAATGTGGTGGGGTCACGGAGAGCTTCATGGAGGATCCTGTCATCGATAGAACAGAAAGAGGAATCAAAAGGGAATGAGTTGAATGTTAAGCGATTAAGGGATTACAGGCACAAGGTGGAGTTGGAGCTCTCCAACATTTGCAGTGACATCATGATAGTCTTAGATGAGCATCTTATTCCATCCACCAATATTGCCGAGTCTACTGTGTTTTATTATAAGATGTACGCTTTTTCAAGTGTTTTTGTTTGTTTGTGTCTGGTTTTTTGGCCCTTTTAAAACCATCTTGAGTTTTTGGCTTGGATGCAGGAAAGGTGACTATTACCGTTATTTAGCAGAATTTAAAAGTGGTAATGAAAAGAAAGAAGTGGCAGATCAATCACTTAAAGCATATCAGGTATTTACTTGAGGTAACAAGGATTAGTTACCTCTTTAAAATGAATCATGTATATGCCAGATTTCTGCTTACAAGGTTGGGATGAACTTTGCTGCTTGCAATGTTATCAGAAAATGTAGATGATATTTGTTAGTTGAAGGACTGCATCTGCTACTGGTATAACAGGAAAATTATCATCCTTTCGTAGCTTTGTATTATTAGGTTAGGTAGAGATGTTTTCACCCTAATTCTGGCAATAACCTTTTTTGCCATGATTTTATTTTATTAGGCCTAAAGAAGTTTATCTGCTCAACAGGGAATTCAGAGAGAAAGAAAGTTGGAGATTTTTATTTTTCTTTATGCTATACAAGGGCATGGTTAGCTGCTTGAATATTTATATGCTCTATGAAGAGTGACATCCTTCATTAGATGCTTAACAGTCTCGTGCTTCCATGCAATTATTAGATGTCTTTTGTAGTATTTTTATCATATGTTAATCTATCATGATTTTCTGTATCCTAGGAGTGGTGGCCTGACCTATTGTAGAAAGTTTTACAATTCATAATTTCTCTCTTCATTTTGATTGGATGGTACAGAATTAAGGGTTTTGTTTTTTTATCTCTTTCTACAATAAAACGAGGAGATTCTTTTGTTTCCTTTAAATGAATGATTTGTTTATGTTCGGTAAAATTAAAACTTAGATGGTCAGCTGAAATCTAGTATCTTGGAATAGGACTAAGAAATAATGTAGGAAGGTTTTGCAGTCTCAGAAAATGGAGTTCCAATGCTACTGATGTAGTTCTAAAACAGAGGCAGGATGGAAAAATACATACATTTGGGAGGACATGTGAGTGGAAGAGCTGAATATATAGCTCACTTATCACTTATCCCTCCCCACTCCCTGCCTACCTTACATGCATAGTTGCTGGTACACTTAAAAAGTTCTCAGTATACGTAATTGCACACCGTTTCACCGGCTTCTATTCAGTGCAGATTATAAAATATATGTTCATTATTTGGGGACTGGAAGTTAGAAGTTTTAAACTGCTTAAGATCTATAGTGTTGAATCTGCAGATTGGAAATTTTTGTAGCTTCATTTATCAAGCTTCCATGGCAGGAAAAAGCTGTTCTAAGATGAGTTTGTCTGTAGAGTACGCAAGGGTGCATTCGTCCTTAAATTTTAGTATGTTAAAATCATGATATAAACTAATTATAGGGTGGATACACCCTTATTTGTGCACTTCACTTATAAGCTCAATTTAGAGGAGCCTTATTCTCTGTGGTAAGTTAAGTATTATAATCTCAGTTTCATGGCTAATGACAACATGGTTAGAGGGATACCATTAGATGAGAGGCTAACACTGTCTTGTTGCCTTTTGTTCTTTTGAATTTGAGGAATTACCTCTCTTGCTTTTGAAATTCGGAGATATCTGTTGCTTATGACCAATAATATGTCCTTGGAGTTTGCATTTGTTTTTCATGTTAAGCTGCTCTCTTACTGTTTATTTGTTGTTCCTCAATATTGTTGTATTTCAAGTTAGTTGTGCTAGTGAGAAAACTTCGAATTTCCAGCACAGGCTTAAACTGTTGAGTTATGATTATTTGCAGACTGCTTCTACCACTGCTGAGAGTGAATTACAACCTACACATCCTATTCGTTTGGGTCTGGCTCTAAATTACTCTGTGTTTTATTATGAGATAATGAATTCACCTGAAAGGTATGTGAAAATAGTTATGTTAATGAGAGAGGCCGGGGACAGATCCTTACCTGATTTACCTTTTTCAGGGCCTGCCATCTTGCAAAGCAAGCCTTTGATGATGCTGTCTCAGAGCTGGATTCTCTGAATGAGGAATCTTACAAGGACAGTACCTTGATTATGCAGCTCTTGAGAGATAACCTTACTTTATGGACTTCTGATATCCCAGAAGATGGTGGTAAGATATAGAGCTCATACATAATACAATTTCCATTTTTTTAAGATTCAAAAAGGATTTTAAGAACCCATTTAGTTTGGAAAAATGTTTTCTATTTTTATTTTTTGTTTTCATTTTGTTTCCTATTTATAAAGATTCATATAGAAAATATTTTTTATTGTTTCACTGTTTCCTGTGCAAATCTTTGAAAAACAAACAAAATTAAAGAGGACAAATTACATTGACATCTCCTGAGCAGCTGATATCCTTTCATTTTTAACATTTCTTTGACCTTTTTTATGTATATAATATTGTCAAAAATTAGGGAAGGTTTGTGTAGAGTTGTATAATTAAGAAGGATGTGGTGTTATATCTTTATATAAATTAAGAGAGGTTTGCTTAGGATAAAAAAGTAAGGGGTACCAAGTACTTTTTCAATGAATTTCAGAGGATGTCAATGTAATTTTTTTCAAATAAAAAAAGATGGTCAACAATTGCTCAAAGTTCTATGAATTTGTTTTGTTTTACATGTTCTTTGGTTTAAATAATTGAGAATCTAATTCTCCATTTCAGAGGACCAAAAAATGGAAAGCACAACCAAGAGTGGTCATGGAGAAGATGAGTTGGGCCGCTAACCCATCATTCTGTCATAACTATAAGATTGATGTATTGATTTTTTCTCAAGCCTCTATGAATGATGCACTGCACTTTGTCAACTTTGAGTTATTCTCATTTTAGAGTGACAGCCTATTTGAATCATCTTGCTTCACTTCATTTGTATGTGACAAAAACACCATTGGTTTTACAATACATGATTGCAGTATTTGTATCCTGTTATAACCTTGGTTAAGATCATTTTGTGGGTTTGTTTGGCCCTTAAAGAACTGAAATATGAGCCAACCCTATATATTGCAATATTTAGACTTCTATGAAGTCGCATTTTATTAAAAGTGAAGTCTGGTTAATCCTCTCCTAGTAATAATAGTAAATATGAATAAAAGAATATTAAAAAGTATAAAATAATTTGAACCAACAGAAAAATTTCATGTAATTTTATTTGACCCTTCTGGAATCTAAACTAGTTATAAAGCAGAAGCAATTTATAAGGAAAGTCTATGACATGTTCAGCTTCGCATGAAAAATATTTCTTCTAAATTTTAATAAAATTTATTATTAATTTCAAAGTATGTTTAAAATACATTTATTGTTTAGGTAACTCTTTTATTACCTTCACCTAATTCGTTTATTATTTTGAATTTGAAAAAAATCACTCTAAATTCTTATAATTATATTGATTGCTTTGATAAATTTTACCACTACTTTCAATGAGGCTCAATTAGGATCGGATTTTTGGGCTTGTTAAATCTACTGATTTTTTTGTTAATTCTATATTTGAATACAACTTTTCTATATTATTCAAAACTTTAAAATATCTTTAATATTTATTGAAATATACAAGTTGATCTTGCGTTAAATGGACAAAAATGAAATTAGAAACATGACGGAAGTGTCTGAATGTGTTTTTAGTTTAAGATTTTTAAAAATTGTTTTGTAGAATAATTTTTAAAGATTATTTTTTATAGGGAACCGGAAGAGAGTAATAGAAAAAAATGAGGTAGCCTAAGAAGAAATATGAATAATAAAAGTTAAAAATAGAATACTAAAATAGCTTAAAGGTGTTTGGAGTATGTGAAAAGCAATCCCCTTCAAAGGTTGCAACTAGAAAATATACAATCCAACCCAAGTCCATTTTATTGTGCCCTTGCCTCACTGAGGAAATCTAGTTAAAATTAGTGTTTAATATACAAATTATTTCTTCCTCAAGTAGACTAGAGAAAATCCTCTCATCTCCCATAATAAGTTATATACAAATTTTGTATCCACTTTTGTATTAATTTTTTAAAAGTAAATACTTAAAGAATAAAAAACAAACATTTTGATTAAAAATATAACAATGCAGTCTATAATTTTCAATGCGTTTTCAACGTGAATTTTGGCAAAATTTTTGTATTTATTAATTTCTTAACAAGACTCATTTTTATATAAAATCCACTTATTAATGTCTATTAAAAAAGTGACAAAAAATATATAAATAACTTGCCAAGAAAATTTCAGCATAAGAGGATTCATTTTCCAAGAACACTGATCATAATGTTTTACTTTTGGGAGACTACTTCGGTACATGTCCTATTCTTAGTAATTAGAGTAATCTTCTTCTTACAGTAATTTCTACATGATGAAAAGAAATAAATAAAATAGATGATGTGATGAAAAAATTATATATATATATATAACAAATATATGTCTAACCGGGTGGTCAGAAAGTTAAAAAAAAACCCTAGTCTGAGGAGCACTATTCGTTTTGATGTGATTCTAGTTTTGTCAAGAAAGAAAAATGCAACCCATCATTACTCATCTGATGTTAACGTATTGGTTCCTACATTTATTAGTTTTTGCATCTTCTTTTATATGAAAAAAATTCTAAACTAAACCAAATAAAAGATATTTATTGCCTTTGCATAATTTTATTTAGTGTTATAAAATGTCTAGTGCAACGTTATTTCTTACTAAGTATATACTAATATACACATACTTTTCAAAGTAGAAAAAAAAATTGCTAATTACACAATTGAACATGTGCTTTTTTTACCCTTCACATGGAAAGTTTGCAAGTTGCAAGCCTCTAGATCATGGAGAGAAATTAATCGGAAATTTTCAAAATGACAAAGTCAACTTGTGTGGTAAACACGCCAAGGTCCACTTTCAACAACCCAAAAGAAGAGAAAACTAGTCCTGCTATGTACTATATAAAGTGGAGAAACTCCAATTTTTATATAATCATCTTCACATTTTTCACATCCAAGATCCAAATTAACAAACTCCAATTTTGAACAATTTGCCTATCCTTTGTGTCACTCCAATTTCCATTTAATCAAAACCATGTCCAATAGCAAGTCACTTTTATCTGCTGTGGCCTCTCTTGCAGCCTCAGCTATGCTGATCCGAAGCATCACCAATGAGTTCATCCCTCATGAAGTCATAGAATTTTTTTACTCTGGACTTCACAATCTTTCTCGTCAATTCTCCACTCAACTCACCATTGTCATTGAAGAGTTTCAAGGGGTGTCCAAAAATCAAGTTTTTGAGGCTGCAGAGGCCTATTTAGGCAAAAAAGCCACTCTCTCAGCTCTTAGAGTTAAAGCAGGGAAATCTGAGAATGATAAAAAGCTATCTTTTGGTGTAGATAGAGATGAAGAAGTGGATGATGAGTTTGAAGGGGTTAGAGTAAGGTGGAAATTTTTGTGTGTACAAGCAGAATCATCTCGTAATAGGCATCATGATATGAATGCTTCTTTAAGGTCAGAAATAAGGTACTATGAACTAAGCTTTCACAAGAGACACAAGGAGAAGATCTTCAATTCATATTTGCCATATGTTTTGGATAGAGCCAAGGCTATCAAACAAGAAAACATGGCAGTGAAGCTTCACACAATTGATTATAGAAGTTATTGGAAAGAAGATGGTGTCAAATTTGGTCACTCCATGACTTTCAGCACTCTTGCAATTGATGCAGGGCTTAAAAAGGAACTTGTGAATGATTTGGACAAGTTTGTGAAAGGGAAAGAGTTCTATAAAAAAACTGGAAAAGCTTGGAAACGTGGTTACCTCTTGTATGGCCCTCCTGGCACTGGCAAGTCTAGCCTTATTGCTGCCATGGCATGTTATCTTAACTATGATATCTATGACTTGGATCTCACGGTTGTTGGTGACAATAACGACTTGAAAAATTTGATCCTTGCCATGTCTAACCGTTCCATACTTGTGATGGAAGATATTGACTGCACTATCAAGCTGCAGAACCGAGAAGAAGATAAGGAAGCAGTTAATAATGGAGACAATAAGGTTTGTGTTTCTGTTTAAACATATCATTCATCTTCAAAGCCTAGTCTCAAATTTCAGACAAATATATACACTAAAGTATAATAGATTTTGATAATAATAACAACAAATATGAATACACTATAGAATCATAGATATATTTCTGTTTAATTACATTTTTTGGCCTTATAGTTTATCTTAATTTGGTTATATTTTAAAAGTTTAGTATTCAGTCTTCATAATTTTACTTTTAGATTTCACTCTTTGATACTAGTAATATGTTATCACATATACTCTTCCAAAGAAAATTATAAAAACAAATATCTCATTAAAGATTAAGACCTAAACAGAATAAAACTATAGGCAGTAAAACATAAATGAAATGAAATTATAGATAGGAAAACCTAAAAAAGTGAGACTATTGGCACTAAAAGTTAAACTTTTGAAATATAGTCTAAAAGTAAAATCAAGATAAATTATGGGACCAAAAATATATTTAAATCATATATATTAAATTCATGTCAAATCTATCCATGTTAACATTCTTCACATGCTTGCAACTTCATATGATTTTGTTTATGTCAAATTTATATTAAATCATATAATTTGTCTCATGTTTGTTTATAATTATTTTCAACAGGTGACACTTTCAGGACTTTTGAATGTTATAGATGGTCTTTGGTCATGCTGTGGAGAGGAACGCATTATTATTTTCACAACCAATCACAAAGACGGGCTTGATCCTGCTCTGCTAAGGCCTGGCAGAATGGACATGCATGTTCACTTGTCATACTGCAACTTTTCTGCTTTTGAGCAATTGGCCTTCAATTACCTTGGAATTTCTCAACACAAACTCTTTGAACAAATTGAAGGGCTTCTAAGAGATGTCCAAGTGACTCCAGCTGAAATTGCAGGAGAGCTAATAAAGAACTCTGATGCTGCAGGAGAATGCCTACAAGACATTGTCACATTCCTCCACAACAAGAAAATTCTGCAGGCCAAGACTAAAATTGACCAGAATATCAAAGAAGATCATGAACTAGGAGGAGAAAAGTTATGATATGAAAAAATATGTATCTAAGTGTTAAAATTTGTCCAACTTAACAAACCTATCATAGTGGCAGTTTTAGGATGATTTTGGTGATGTGACACTATGATTTGCACAAAAACAAATGACCAATGGCTAAGCTATTAATGAGGAATTAATCTTCTATGCTATGAAATTTCAATTTAGATTGTCTCTATCAAGAGCATAAGATCATTACTTCTAGGAGTTTGATATTCTTCTTAGTGATGAGAAAACCATAATTGCATAAAAATGAAAATAAAAAAATTCATTTATTATGTATTCATTAATATTTGAATTTAATATATAAGAAAATTTTTCTAATGGAAGGATTCTCACTAAGAATTACCGATAAAAGTATGTTACAGTGAGGTCAACCAAATAGTGCCAAAAGATTTAACCAATAAGGCTTCACACATACAATTTGGATTTTTTTTTAGGAAGATTATGAGTATGTTCCATAAAACTAAGTAGATAAATTAACTAAAAATTGAAAAAGCTGAAATTGTGTTAAATATTTAAAAGAGAAGTTGTCATGCATAATGATCTTACTTAGCCTAAATAAGATTATCTCTTATGACGAATATTTATGATCATATACCAAAAAATAACTTCTTACCATTGAGCACGTAGATTAATTGACAAAGTATGGATCTAATTTAATCAATAATCTTAATTTCAAGGTTTGGGTAAGCAACTTTATTAAATACTAAGAGAATTTTTTTTTTGAGGTTTGGATAAGCAACTTTATTAGATATTAAGAGAAAAGTTTTGCTGCTCATAATACTGTTATCTTAGGTCTCATTAAAAAAAAATTGGAGATTGAATAAGATAATAATTATAAAATTTAGTTTATCTAAAAAAATGTACCTTTTAATTTGATATAAAATTTGTTTGACAAAGCAAATAAATTAGCTTCTAACTTATTTTATAGTTTAAAAATTTGTTTAATCAAAATAGAATTATTTGATAAAGTAACTTATTTCACGTAATATTTTTTGAAATATTATTTTACGGCGTTTTAAGTTTATATGCTTTCAATTTATTATTTTTTATTTTCTTCACTAATGATTAGAATTCATCTACCTTTCTTACGGTTAAAAACCTTTAAAATTCTAATTCTATCGCTTTCATCAAATATTGTTTTTTTCACAATATAAAAGCAGCAAAATTATAATATAAATTTATTTATATTTTATTATTTCATTAAATAAAAATATTTAAAAAACAATAATAAACTTTAAAATAAAAATTATTATCCTAATTTTTAGATGATAAAATAAATTAAATCATGAAAAGTGACATTTTAAAAATATATATAGTTACCAAATTTTAAATTATGATTGAATAATTAAATATATTTTTATGTTAGTTTATATCTGTTAATTAGGTTAACAATTAATTTTACCAAGTACTTTTTTTTAATTAACCAACTTATCAACTTTCAGGTTCTGATTTTTAACTAACTTATGATTAAATCACTTTAACTAGTTTATAAATTATTTTAGCAAAATAGAGATGTTTGATAAACAATTTATCTCGCTAACTTATAGCGTTTGAGTTTGTAGCTTAATATTATTTTCTATTTTTACCTTTAAAATTTTTAACTTATCACTTTATTTAATATTATACTATTTATCTTAATGAAATTGTATGCTATGAAAATATTTGATTATTGTGAAAAATAAGAATAATAAATTTAGATTATACATTTATACATAAATGGTGAAGATTAAAAGTTAGTGAGTGATTGTATGATCATTTTAAAATGTTATATGCATTTTTTTAATTTTAATCTTTCAAATAAGATTTAATAATTTATATTGATTACTTTCAATTTTTTACTATAGAAAATCACTCTTGCAGGATATATTTTCTATTTTAATTATTATACTATTTATGTTATTCTTTAATAAAATGTTTGATCTTTAAATAAAAAAAATATGAGTTTAACTTAAATAAGGGGAAACTAAAACAATAATTGCCTAAAAAATATTTTAGTTTACAAAATAAAAATAGAATTGATATAAAAATTTATATAAGTATATATATTTATATCATTTTATATTTACTAATTATTTTAATTATTAATTTTATTCAATACTTCTAATATAATATCTCTAAAAATTAGTAACTTATCAACTATGTTTGCAAAATGTAGTATTAGTATATCAAAATTTAAAATAATTTAAGTAATAATATTTAAAATATATAAATAAATAAATGAGTAAAAGATAAATATAAAAATTCACATAACTAAATAAAAAACCTAATTTATAAAAAAATTCATTTAAAAATAATGGTTTAAATTTATAATATAAAATTAATTAATTAATTCACTAGAGAAATGAGTAAATGTTATTAATTATCTTAAATTATCTTTTTTAAAATAAAAATAATAATTAATTAAGAATTAATAGAAATATAAAAATTGAAAACACTTGATTTAAAAAATGAAGTAGCATGAAAATATCAAAATAATAGTATTATTTTTCTACTTTTAATATCATTAATTTTACAACTACAAAAATTATGGGATCCCAAAACATTTTAGAAAAGAGATGTATTATTTTAACTCTAAAATTTTATAACAGTTTTTATATATCTTTCTCTGTTACATAACCTATTTTATTAACACTTTTCTCTTTCTCTTCCTATTCCTTTGATATTTATAACAAAAATTGTAAACTATTTTGTATAATAGTACAGTTTCCTTTTAGTCAAAGCCCCTGGTTAGGTCTTCTTCTGGTAGAGCCGGCCCTGACATTGAGGAAAATAAATGTGAAATTTCCCTACTCAAAATGTCATCATTGTATATGGTAGTAGGAAGAAAAAAATGAAAGAGGTTTCATACAAATATATTGGAAAGTTGTCAACAACTCTAAAAAACAGTGAATCTATATTTTTTTTAAAAAAAAAAATACTAAAATCACACTCATACAATGACAAACGGGTGTGGAATTTTCATAACTTTTTTTGGTAAAAGCTATCAAACAACAAAACATGTTGGAATGGAGAGAGCCAAAGCTATCAAACAACAAAACATGACCTTGAAGCTTAACACAATTGAATATGATTGCTATTGGAATGGAGAAGGTGCCAAGTTTGGTCACCCCATGACTTTCAAGACTCTTGCAATTGATGCAGAGCTTAAAAGGGAAGTGGTGAATATATAATTTCTTTTTGAATATATAATTTCATACCAAACAGTCAAAGAGATATACTAAAGTAGAAAATATATAAAAGATGATAACAAAGATGAAGCTATTTAATATATTCCAATGTATGCATCTTAGCCATCTATGTCCATGTTATCAATGACTTTAAAGTTGTCACTTAGGAGAATGAGGGTCACTACATGTATGCAACTCCATAATATTCTTTTGGTCTTGTCAAACTCATTTAAGTCAACTACATTATTTCCAAGACTTGCAAGCAAGAACTTTTCTGGGAACAAGATTTGATGAAAATCAGAACACAGAGTTTTAGGCTTTGTTAGACATGTTTCCAAATCATAGGAATCACTATACGTACTTTATCTCCCAATCCAGTAACGTCCCAAAGATTAGAGGTTCCTCTATATTTCATGCTCCCTTTTTGCAACTTTGAAAGGGCTAAATTGCAGAACTACTAATTAATAATAATATGTGAACAGAGAGAATCTAGTAAAAAATATATATTAAACCTAGTAGATTCTTATTAAGATTTACATTATAATTCACATTAATCAATACAAATATTCAAGCCTAAACAAATAGATCATTCAAATTTATTATTTTCCAACCAACAAGTGACACTTTCAGAACTCTTCTTGAATGTTATAGATGGTCTTTGGTCATGCTGTGGAGAGGAACACATCATACTGCAACTTTTGCTTATGAGCAATTGCCCTCAAATACCTTGGAATTTCACAACACAAACTCTTTGAGCAGATTGAGGGGGCTTCTAAGAGAACTGAATGTGACACCAGTAGAAATTGCATGAGATTTAACAAAAAGTGCTGATGCTAGAGACCCCTTCATGAACAAGGTGGAGAAAAGTAATGTTACAAGGGCAAAAATGTCAATATTGCTTTACAATGAATGGTGGATTGGTGGTAGTAGGTAAGTATATTATATAATATATAAATATATATATATATATATATATATATATAATGATCTTATGTACGAAAATACTAACAACAGCCTCATTAAAAAATTAAAAATAAAAAAATAGAAAAATATTGCTAATACATGTTAACTTAATTTTTAATGAAAATTTTTCTATTTATTAATTTAAACAACTTCATTAGGAATTTGTTAACGAGACCATTTTATATACTGTTAAAACAAATCTAAGATTAATATTATCATTATCAATAATAAAAAAAAAAAGGCTATGAGGACTTTTTTGAAGTAAAAAATAAAAATGATTTTGGCTTTCCACTAATATTTTATATAAAAGGAGAGAAAAATATGAGATAAAATGAGTGATATAATGAAAAGAGATATAGAATAATATTATAAAATATTATATGAATAATATAATATTTAAGGTATTGCATTCTTACATTCCATGTGTTGTGATTGAAAATATTATTATATTATAGAAAGGCGGAATTTAGAACATGTCTCCCACGAATAAACTTTTAACAAGCATGCTCATCTTATGGAAGTTACTTGGCATGGTCTTAGATCCCAAATGCAAGTTTATTTATTTTAGTTCATTTTGTTATTAATTTGAAGGAAGTAGGATTGAATAGCTAGAAAAAAAAATTCTTTTTGCGCTCTAAAATGATTGAATAAGATATTTAAAATTAGTCAAATAAAATTACAAGAATGTTTTAAACTATAAAAATAAATATGTTTACTTATTCAATTTAAGAAGAAAAGAGCTTATCCAAATTCCAGACAATTAATCTTCTGAAAAAAAACTAGAGTACTTAGTCTATATATTCATTGGATCTGTGCCCACATTTGCATAAGAGCTACATTTGATTTGATTTTTGCAAAATAATGGAACAATTAAGATCAGTAGGTGGACATACCTTAAACCCTGAAAGAAAAAATTAAACAAAAAATAGAGAAAACTGTATAGAGCAACATTAGGATCTAGATCAAAATAGTATAGAAACTTTTATTTTTAATGTCATAACAGAAATCCATAACAAGGTTTTACTTTTTCTGAATTAGTTATACAGTGAAGAAAGGTGGAGGAAAACCAAAATAGGAACTAGTAATTCTCCCTCCAAATAGAACAAACTCAAAAAATGAAAGGAGAAAGGGTTATGCATGTAGCTATATAAGAAATCCATAGCATACAACTTTGTTCATCACAAGGGGAGGAATATCACTACTTCACAAAGGAAGCATATCATTATCCAAATAAAAAATGGAAAAGCCATTTGCCATCATTGCCCTCTTTCTCTCTGCTTTTTGCTTTGCCTCTGTCTTCGCTCGTGATGCACCTGCTGATGAAAAATTCTTCGTTGAAGGCAAAATCTATTGTGATCCTTGCGGCTTCCAATTTGAGTCCAGGCTTAGCTTCCCCATACCAGGTACCTACACATTGATATTACATATTTATTAGTCAACTCAAATTCACAATCCTTTTCTCAAAATAAAAGTTAATCATAAAGAATAATAATATCAACAAACATATTTATAATAAATATATCTATTTATATCTCAAATTTTAATCGATTATGTGATTATTGTAACTATGTTTAAATATCAAAATGCATATATTATTTGTGTGTGTAGGTGCTAAGGTAACTTTGCAATGCACAAGAGAAGATGACAGAAGCAATGTGACATTGGTGAAAGAGGGGAAAACAGACGCAAATGGCGCATATAGCATTCCTGCGGATGGCGATCATGAGGAGGAGCACTGTGTGGTGATTGCTGAAACACCAGCTGAAGGTACATGCACGCAATCCATGGCAACAAAATCTGATAGGATTGTTCTTACAAATAACATGGGTGTCTCCTCCTTGGCTCGCTATGTCAATCCCCTTGGGTTCATGACACAGGCACTTGATCCACAATGTGCAACTGTTTTCCAAGAGTTGGGTTTGGATAAACTTGATGATTAACTGCATCACATAATTTAATTCAAATTCCTCCTACTAATCATGTGATCAAGCTCAATTGTCCTGTTTCATTATTTTAATTATCCACTCTCCTTGTAATCTGTTACAATCACATGTTATTTAAACATGGAATAACAATTCTTTGGAGTTTGGTATATCATTTCTGTCCGTAATAATTTTTTTTTTATATATTTTAAAGTTTGTTGAAAATAATTGAAAAGATGTGGTATTAATTATATATTAACGATTATATCCAAATATAAATGAATTTATGTATTATTTGTACGTATTAAAAAAAAATTTCTTTGATTATACTTCATGATGAGAGAAAAGGATAGATAATTAAATAATAATGGAGAAAAGACAGAAAATTAAAAATTAAAGCAGTATACATTAGGTTCTAAGCTCCGATCTTATTTCTTTTGTGGTTGAAAAAAAAAACTATTTTGAATATATAATAATATTTTTTAAAAACATTCTATGAATAAAACATTAATTTAGTCCTTAATATGTTAATAATTGATCACATTGACTCTAAGTCGTGTGCGGTTGAAAATTTCATTTTCCCTTTCAAAGTCAGATTTTTGTTATCATTGTAAATTAGAAAGCAACAAAAAATAATAGAAAAAAGAAAAAGAAGAGAAGAAAGGGTGAAGACATGGCTTTGTTACCAGTTAGGTTTGTTCAGCGTTAATCCAACGCAGATCCTTTTCATTTCATATTATGTAATTAAATGTTGTTACTAACCCATTAACAAAACAATAACACTGAAATCTATACTGTTAATATTTTTGGTTATTCAAATACGAAAGAAGGAACAAGAAATAAAAAAGACATCACGTTGTTTGAACCGTTATATTGCATCATCCTGCATATTTTTATTTTTATTTATTTATTTATTATATCTATGTTATTTATTTTTGTAAAAAAATTATCGTTTTTCATAAATTAAAATAAGAGTTGTATTATTTATATAACATCTTATACAACAGTTTATATAATAATATTTTTTATTTCTCCTAGTCACATTATTCATCGTATTTTATATATTTTTTCTCTCTTATTGTAAAAAAAATTATTTTATAAATTATAACACAAATACATTATTTAATAAATAATTAGTCAATTTTAGCAATTGTTTTTATTTTATAAAGTTGGATCAGGAGTCTGTTAGAATTTTGATTTTTGATCCATATCCCCATTTAGGAATGGTTAATTTGCTTACCTGTTAGTTTTTTGAAAGGCTAACAATAACATGTCTTGTTTAATATTTATGTAAAGAGAACTAATATTATATATATTATAAAAATGTACGACATAGAAATAGGAATATGGAATATAATGAATAATATGATAAAAAATAGGAAAAATGTATAATATAAATTGTATTATAAAATTTATATCTCTTTTGTAAATAATAAAGGTACCTATCCACGACATAATAATATTTTTGTTATAAAATATATAAAAAAATATAAAATATAATGAATGGTGTAATGAAAGATTTTAAAAATGTTTTATATAAATTATTATATGAAATTGTTGTAAAAATAATAGATCTCAATAATAATTAATAGTTAAAAAATTGAACTAAACTCACCGGTAAATCCAGTTTGCAAAAGTAGGGGAATGATGTTAGAAAAGTGCTTCACCAGTCTAAGCGTGTATTTGTAAAAAATAGAATATTTCGCAATCATTTATAAATACAGTGGCTATTATTACTTTATATAAAATAAATTTTATATATTTTTTACAATAAAAAAAAAGTCATGAGGTGATTTTTTTCTCATGTAAAATTATTATAATTCTTATATTTATCATTATATTAATTTCAATAGTTTAAAATAAATTTTATATTTATATACATAAAGTGAACAATGATTTAAAATAATATTCTTTATTTTACAAATGTTAAAAACGATAAAATTTAAATTTTTCTATAAAACTATTATGATTTCCAATAACATATTCTATTTGGATTCCTTTAAACAATAATCGTTTATGATAAGATTTTAAAAGGGTGCGAAATTATTTATAATAAAAAGTTGTATTAAAAATAAAGGTTTTTTTTTTTTAGAAAACTAATTAATAAATTAACAAATATTTTTTATTAAAATAAGGACGGGGCTGCATACTTCGTTCTAGATGAGTTTGCATTTACGTAAGTAAGATTTTAAATATGATGAAATATTTTATGTAATAAGTAAGTGTAAGAAAATTAAAGTAATAATCTATTTTTGAACTAAAAATTGTCAATAGGTATAAATAAAATAAAATATAATATAATTAAAGTAATATATCAATTTTAAGATAATTATCTGAGAGCTATTAGTAATATAATTAATATATGTTATTAATATAAAATTATATTTTCAACCAATTAAAAAATACAGTACATAATATTTTTAAAATGATTATTAAAAATTAATGTTTTTAAATAATTTATATATAAAAGTTGGTAGAATTTAATAATTTAATTATATATATATGTAATGGTGTAAGTTGAACCTTTTGAGAAAAAAAATATATATAAATAAAGGCAGCGAAAGGTAAGGTATTTTCGTTCAGCTTTGTCCTCGTTTGTGTTAGTGAGAGAAAGTTCTCTGTGTTTCTCTCTCTCTGACTCAAAACCCTATTGCGTGCTTTGCAATCGACCCCGATAATGGCCAACAGTAACCTCCCTCGAAGAATCATCAAGGTTCGTATTCATTTTCTTGTTAAGATCCCCATTTCAATTTCTCCGATCGATACCAAACACAAGGGAACTCGAAATCTGTTCATTCATGTTATCTTGCTTTGTTGATTTTTGGTATCACGTGGTCCAATAGCCTGATTGAGCAAAGAACTGCAATTTCCATTTAGGGTTAAATTAAAAACTTTTTTTTTTTCACTTTACCTTCCTTAATTTCAGTGACGATGAGTTTCAAGAAAAAGAAAATAGAAGTATTTGGTTCTGAATCGGGGATTTAACACTCCTTTTTGTATGTTTTGATCTTCGTTGGCATCAAATTGTAGTTCTGGTTTTTCTTCCTTCCGTGTTTGAATTTGATCTCTGCGAATGTTTTGGTCACTTTTCTTCTTTTGATCTCTACAGGAAACACAGCGTTTGCTCAGTGAGCCAGGTAACTGCTTATTCTCATCTTCTCTTTGATGTTGCACATTAATTTAAAAATTCTGCTAATCGTGCAGTGCATTAGAAGCTATCCCCAAGTTATATGGGTAGTGCTTGTTTATTGGGTCTCTTATTTTTTGGGGCTTTTATTAACTAGTATTTTGTAATATACCTTGAATGTTACCTTGGTAATTTATGCAAGAGTTACATCCTTGTTGTTTTTGTTCTACTGAGGTAATCATTATTATTTGATGATGCAGCGCCTGGAATTAGTGCATCCCCGTCAGAAGACAATATGAGATATTTCAATGTGATGATCCTTGGCCCAACCCAGTCACCTTATGAAGGTAGTGATGAACCCAATGGTTTGGTTTTGGCCCTTGAAATGCACAATAATTTGTTGCCTTGGCTAGAAATGAGGAATTGAATTCCATTTGTTTTGGGTGCTTTTAAAGTAGTGCATTAATATTTTCTATTAACAATTATGCTCTACATACAATCAAAAGTATCTTGACGATACTACTTTCATTTTTTTGACTGATATTTCCATTTTAATACATTCTGTACACTAGCAGTCTTACTCTACATATGGTCTGGTTACATAAAAAGTTGGCTGTTAGAAGTTCTATTGTCACAATCCATCTAAATATCGATGACTGATGAGGTGTGTCGCAACTGGGGTCACAACAAGGAGGAAATTGGAATATTAGGTCATATTGCTATGCATGATCACTAATAACTAGAGTTTTTTCTTCTAGAAACTATGTTGTCTTACCATCATGAGTTTGAGCCCCAATTAAGGGCATCATCATGGTGCACACTGTTTTCCTTTATGTTTATCACTTACATGATTTTTTTTACTGTTTACATTATATTTCCGGTTTCCACCATATATATAATCAATTGCTATAGTTTGCCATCCTCTGCATTAAGATACTGCTTTATGGTTCACCACTAGCTGCCTGCTTAGGTTCACCACGCCTATTAAAATTTTGATAGATTATAGTACATTGTTGGGTGTACGATGACTAATGCTGACTCACAAAATATTAATGTCTTTGTTCCAAGATTTGTGTTTCTATTTTCATGTTATATTAATTTTATATGTTGTATCTTAGCTGTGTTATGTCCTGTAGTTTTTAGAATTTATTGTATCTGCGTGTTTTATTTGTGTCCTATGTGTGTATCCTTGCTTCCTAGATACTCATGGTACTGATGCTGCTAATCAGTTTGAAGTGGATCATTTTCTTGAGCTTATTTCTTTGTAACCACTGAAGTGCTTTTCTGCACCGTGTGGTTGTTTTTGGAGATTGAATACTAGATTAATTGACTTGAAAGAAATGAGAAAATAAGTTAAAAGATTGAGTTGAATGAATGGATGGTTCCACCCTCTAATTAATGCAAGTGTGACTTCATCTATTTCACTATAGTTTCCTTTTTTGGCTGCTGCTTGTTGAAAGCTATAACGGTCCTCTCTCCAACATAAAGAGTGGGTTTGGTCATGCATGAAAATTGAATGTTAAACACATGGCTAGAGTTATTGTACAAGACAATGCTTTCTTCACTGTTTGTCCTTTTAAGAAGTTATTATATTAAGAATAGAATTGGGACTTCTGAGAAGGGTGCACTTTTGTGAAGTGCAGAAATGAAAATCACCATTCATCAATGCAGAAAATCAACTGCTTATATTTTATGTTGTAGAATTCAAGCAGCTGGAAACAAACCATGGAACCATTTATATGATAAAACCACTCCTTTCATTTTTGCATTAGTGGATAATATTCTGCAATTTACTATAAAGTACAGTAGTGCTCCCTACCGTTGGAGCATGGCATGATGAAAGAGTCTTTCTTGTGTCAGCTGGGTGTGATTCGGAACTCCCATTTGTAGTGCTGGCATGCCTTCTTATAGGCGTGATGATATCCTATGGCTAACTTGATGCTGATTTTTTTATTCTCCCCTACCCAAAAAAGTGTCTCATGTGTTGACTAATATGCAAATTTCTTGTTTGTATTACTAGGGGGAGTTTTCAAGTTAGAATTATTTTTGCCAGAGGAATATCCAATGGCTGCTCCAAAGGTACTTAATTTAATCGTTTTTTTTTTTCTTTCTAATATGTATTCTGGTACTCTTTTGGTGCTAAGTTTCTTTTGAGTTCTTATCCACCTAAAACAAATGACAATATAAATTGTTGCCTATAATATATTTTTATTCTCTATAAATATGTTTAAATTTGGCTTTAGTCCTCAAAAAAATTATTGGTTTCAATTCTCATAAAGTTTAAATTTTTCTTAAAATGCTCCCTATTATCTCTTTTTGATGATATATCAAATATCTAAACATGTTATGTCACATGCCATCTCAGCATGATTGTTAATGTTACATGGCTGACATGGCTAGATGCATGCCAAGTGCAGTGGAGACCAGTTTCAAAAATTTAAGAAGTTATGAGGACTGAAACCAACAAAGTTTTTTTTTTTTGAAGGATTAAAACCAAATTAGCTATATTTGTAGGGACTAAAACATATTTAGTCTTAATTTTTTTACCTGTAAATTGTTTTAGGCCTGTTTTTTTTTTTGCTTTTGGGCATCTAATGAATAGAACTGCCCAACTACTATTAATGCCATGGAATAGGTTATTGGAAATTATGAAAAATTGCAATTATTGAACAACGTCATGGTCCTGAGTCCAAACTCAGTCACTTGTCCATGTTTCCCATGTTGAAGCTGAGTGAGATATTGTAAATTATCTTAAATATATTGTCCTTTTTATTTATCAATAAAATTGAAATATTTTCTCCATATGTTTGGTGGGATAATATTCAACTTTCTTGTGGGGTCTGAGATTAAGTCTTAGCATTTCTTCAGCACATAGAACTAGGGCAACTAGTTAGCATACTTTTGAAGCCATTACTATTCCAGGGCAGGATTTTCTTACAGCTCTTTTCTGTACATCTGATTGGGGTTTGTATTGGCCAAAGGACTCTAGTGGGTTTTTCTTCCTTTTCTTTTGTTTAGAAGGATAATTCAATAATATATATATGGCTTCTCATAATTGTGTGGTTTTGCAGTTTTCTCTTTATTTTGCTGCCTAATTTAGGTTTAATTGTTATGATAATAATACCTTATGGATGGATTTAAAGAGTGCCATTTTTTTAATTCTTCTTCCTAATTTGATTATTCATTGCTTATTCCAGGTTAGGTTTCTGACAAAAATATATCATCCAAACATTGATAAGGTACACTTCACATCCCTTACATTTTCATTTCTTTATGGTAATAATTTTTCTTATAAGATGAAGTTCAATGCAGCTTGGCAGGATATGCCTTGACATTCTGAAAGATAAGTGGAGTCCTGCCCTTCAGATTCGCACTGTACTTTTGAGGTATATTTATTTTCATCCTTCGCTCTGGTAGATGTATATCAATTGACCTATTCGTTTCCTGAAAAAATGTAGTAAATATCAGTTGACTTTACTGTCATGGCCCTTATATTGCAGTCTACAAAATGTGATGATACACATACTGGGAAATATAGATATGCATGTATGCAGATTTCGAAGTTTGAAAATTGAATTTTTAGGTATCTTAACCATTTTTCTGGATTTTTTTTTCATTTTGTTTGGTAAAACTTTATTGAAAAAAGATAGTTAAAGTTACTAGGTGATAGGCGCAGATTTTTTTTAAACCAGTAATATTCTAGCTTAGCACATAAAAGGAAAAGAGAGGGAGGGCAGAGGGGAGAAGGAACATGAAATTTGTTGTGGTTGCAGAGTCAATTTGTATGTTAGTCTGCTTGATCTTGGTTTTGATTACTAGAGTATTCCCCCCTGGCATGGCAGCAGTGTGACAAGATAATGAAAAATATTAAATTAACCTCTTAATTGGAAAGAGTATTGTGTACTGATAATGTAAATTTTGTGGGCCCTCTTCTAGTATTCAAGCTCTTCTAAGTGCCCCAAACCCTGATGATCCACTTTCTGAGAACATTGCCAAACATTGGAAAACTAATGAGGCCGAAGCTGTTGAAACAGGTATGTCTTTTCTGCTTGCATGATTACATCAAAATTAGATGTTATTTATTAATGATGGCATCAAGCATGTTTTATATATGATCTCTTACGAAAATGGTGGTGTTGAAATTTGCAGCCAAGGAATGGACCCGGTTGTATGCTAGTGGTGCCTGATGATTGTGTGGAAACTTTTGGCGTCCAATAACTATAGTGCAAATGTAAGCTATTAACTATCAAATTGAAATGGAAATTTGGAGGAATCGTTTGTTGGGGTTTAATATTCCTCATAGCTTCCGGTTACTTGTTAATTGCTTTCTGTTTGCTGGAAGCCTTATCTTGGAACTTGTATGAATATATGTAGTGTCAAATTTAAAACATGGTTCATTTTCCAACTTCCAAGTAATTTGGGATCCGCAAACTTAGAAGTCATAAACTTCTGAATAAGCTGTTGGTTTGTCTCCATTTCCATGAATTCATAATCAATATGTTTGGTGGTGAAATCAAGAATTATCTTAACGCGTACACATTTAAACAAAGTCCTATCAAGAATGGATCTTACTAATTTTTAAACGTGTTATGATCGTGAAGAGACATAGATATCAAGATTCGAAACAGACATTAAGTGAGACCTTATTTGGGGTCATTATGTCTCCCTTTACTTTTGATGATGTGAAAAAAAAACTAGGGATCTATTCCTGTCTTAATCAACAAATGTAAGTACTCTTAAACTTCTAAATCTTGATAGTAGTTACATTTATTCATTGACCGGTACTTCATAATTTTTTTATATTTTATTTTAATCGCGAGCATGCGCTGCTTGAAATAATGTTTAGCATGCGTAGTTTGTCGTTTGCACTAGTAGGGTGTCGTCACTGTGAAACTGTGGTTTAAGCATGCCTGAGCTGTGGGCATCAGCAATAACATCATAGGTTTTAAATACACTGCCATGAGATACAATTTTATGGGCAAAGGTCAAAGATAGGGTATTTTTGGAAACGAGATATTTGAAACAAAGAAAATAATTTTTTTAATTTGTACTTTAGAATAGAAGATAAAAGGATAGATAACCGCAAGTTTATTATATAATAGGCTATTGCTTAAATAAGCCGTCAAGTAATTAATTTCTGTATAAGGTTTTGGCGTTGTGCAAATTTGTTCTTCTCATCTTTTTGCCGAATAGGATTGAAGCATTAAAAGGTTAAGCTAAAGTTAATTGTTGAAAGCTATTACTGATTCTCGATTATTTGGTGCGTGAAGAGGGGAGTTATCTTTAAGAGCATGGATTGGACTTATCTCTGTAACAAAGGTTTTGTCACGAAGAAACTTTGGAGGCAAAAGTCCAAATAGCTACGACAAACTAACATCATCATTCATCAGATGCATAGATACATACACACTATCCATGCAATAATGCATGCCAAGCTATCATCATTAGGATAAAGAAAGAAGAAACCATCCAAGAAAACGACCTTGGAAATCTTATGTCCATAGTTCAAAACTATACTAAACGACAAGGACAATCCCCAACACACTTTTCTCTCTTAAGTCTGCAGCATCAGAGCATGGCATCCAAACTGAATTTGAGCCACAACGGCTACGTTTCCTGTTTCAGCTTCGCATTATATTGTCGTACACCGTACGTTTGGTACAGTAGCTTCCACGAACCCCTTTTCCTACAATTATTTATTATATAATATAAAAAATAATAATTTATGTTAAGCGCAAGACATTGGGTAGGCATAGGCAAGTCCTTTTCTGTCTGCTTTGTGCCTTTTTATTATTTTCCCCTTTACAGCGCACGTGTGGCCCACGTGAAGCCCCTTAGTGAATGCCGGTGGTTTTAACAGTTGGGACACCGACACACGCTTCACCACTTGAGATTAACAAGATTCCACCACAATCACCCCAAAGGGTAAGGTAACTTTCATTCTCTTAATTTGTTAATCCTATTGATTGATATTTCATTTTTGTTAGACAAGTCATTGTCATTGTCCTATTCCCTGCCCTTTGTACAAATTAAACTTTGAAATTGGAGCCAAGGTAGGTAAAATGCACCTACCTTTAAAACAAGTTAATTCCGATCACTGGTCACAGCAAGATCGAAAATTTAACTCATGGTGATGGCTTTCTATAGGTCCACAAAGAATGGGAATCAACTAACCAAGGCCCACTAATCAGTATGAGTTACACAGCTAATATACAGAGTAGCAAACAGTGGCACATCAAACACCGACCATCACGACCCTTTTAGGGTAGGTGAAGCTGAGACACTGCCCCCTCATTTTCAAGAGACCAACTTCTTAAATGCACCACATGTGACCTTAACCCCCCCATCCACAATCCACAAAGCCCACATTCTCACACATTACTTTTTTATTATTCTGCTTTCAAGCATATTGGATTCATTATCTAAACAACATTTGCTTGACATTTTAAATCTTATTATCATTTAGTGGTCCACCGCCAAATCCAATTATATATTAAAGTGCAGTGCTAAAAGATGGAGTTATGAACTGTATCAACCACCCGAGACCACACCCCTCTATAACATAACCAACCTTCATTTAAAACACATGTACCTTGCCTTTAGATGTCAAACATAACCCTAAAAAAAGCCATCAAATTTAATGCCATAACCGACTCATTTCCAATTCCAAGACCGAGTCAGCTTTTTCAACCTCTGCCCAATGTATAAATGTCAATTCCTTCTCAACACTCTACAGTTACATGGTTTAAGTCTTAAATACAACATAGAAAGCAAAGAGATTTAATAACGGGCACCGAAGAAAAAATGGGAACTTTTATTGATTAAATTAAATGAGCTAATGAGCTAAGATAGGATAAGAAAAAAGAAAAGAAAAAAAACAATAATAATAATAATAACATTTTCATCCTCCTTTTGCTAACTCGGTAGGTACCCACCACTCATCCTATTATCTCCCCCTCAAAGGCTTCCAGTGTCTTGTATATATCATCACATATATACATGTACAGATCCCCCTCTAACTAGCACAACACCCTCCCTTCCCTTCATTCTATATCTGTCTATATTTCTCTATCTTAAAAGGTAATTTAAACTGATAATTAAATCAATTGTACAGACATAAAACATTCTCTTTTTTTTTTTTTAACTTTAACCTTCAAGAAACTGGCGATACAAGAACAGCTGACCTAGTGGACTGAAATGGAGCAGAGAAAAGGAAAATCAACAAAGGGAGTTGGGAGGAACATGGAACCAAAGAGCAATGGGGAATGAATGAATAAATAAAAACTCCAAAAGGAACTAGTAGGCTATCTCTAGGTTCCAATGGCATTGGCAGCTAAAGAGATTATTATCTGGTTTTGACTATGTCACAGGTATCTGGTGGGATCAAAAGACTGGAAGAGCTGTAGAGACTAGAGAGTTTAACTGGAGGTGTTTGGGACAACAAGAAGAAGGAAATGCAGACGACAACAGAGAAGCATTGCAAGTCATGAGTTCTAAAAGCTGTAATGCCTCACGGAGTGTTCCAACATGTCGCGACTAGGGCATACAATTTCCTTCACTCGGCTACCATTTTTGTATATCTTGAAGGTCGGTACAATCCTAACATTCTCTGCAGTTGCGACAGTTGGGCTTTCTTGAATGTCCACCTTTGATCAAAGACAAAAAGAAAATTGCATGCATTAGGAAATTCTCATGTCTCTCTCTTTTAATCTATGTGTGAAGTAAGCAAGCTACCTTGAGGAAGTTAATAGATGGATATCGACCGCATAGTGTATCGACAAATGGCGATATTTGCTTGCATTGCAAGTTAGAGGCAACTTCAAAATGGACAACAGATACACCTGCCAAATTTAGAGATATTATAAAGAGACATGAAAATAGCAGCTGACTGAAATGTGTTGCAGAAGACTCCTTTTTGACCGTTTTAATTACCTGGTAAAGATATTGCAGCTCTAAACTGCTCAAGACCTGATACTTCTTCCACTTCACCACCAAATTTTAAATTATATACTTCTTCCCCACGTGATTTCTTTAGAGCAACTTGTGCATGAAAAAGAGCTTCAGCAACTTCATTGTCATTTGGAAGTTCTCTCCGCAAGATCTCATAATCTTTGACTGCTTCTTCCCACCTTTCTAGCTGCAGGACAAGAAGGAATGATGACATCACTAAGCTTCATGACAAAAATACAGTATCATAAAGAATAAAAATCCAATTCACCTTGCTATTTGATGCAGCCCTTCGAAGAAGGGCTTTGGTGTAATTTGGTTGGATATGTAAAGCTTGGTTGGAGTCTTCAATTGACCTTTCCCATTGTCCAAGCTTAAACCAACAAGCTGCTCTATTGCAATAAAGAACAGAGTTTGAAGGGTCCAGTCTCAAACCTTCCCCGTATGCCGAGCAAGCTTCGGTGAACCTTTCAGATTTAAAAAGATCATTCCCACGCACTCGAGCTCTTGCCACCATCCTCACATTGTTGAGCAAAACAGCAACTTCAACATTCCGTGGATCAATCTGACTGGATTTCTCAGCAGCTGTAACTGCATTCTCAAACCTGCAAGTTGCAACAAACCCATCATCCATTTTCACTCTCCAACAGAAACTTTTGCCATCTTAGGATTTCTTATGAAGGTTAATAGTGTCCAAACTGACCTTCCCAATGCCATCTCAATCTGAGCTCTAACAAAATAGGAATAAGCTTCAGAAAGCATCCCAAAAAATCTTGCTTGAGAAGAGGAAGTAATATGCAGTTCCGATTTGGGAATATGCAATAAAACCGATTCCGCATCATCTATTTGATGAAGCTTCAAAAGGGCTTCTGCTCTACACATAAAGAGCTGTAAATTCAATTTCCAACCAGTTCAGACATTTTATCCACACCATCATAATATATTCAATTCGGACATGACAAAAACAATTATAACAACAACAAAAATAACAAGAATACCTGAGGAGAAGAATCCACTCCGGCAGCAACGGCAGCATCAACTTCCCTCAGAACACTCTTCCAATCCCCTATCCTCCGAACATCAGAACATTTGCTTATATGCTTTTCCACCACTTGCAACTTCTGCATCTCGGACGGATCTGGCTGCAGCCCAGGATAACAAAGATGCTTCCTAGCATTCTCAACTTGTCCCAACCTGTGACATTACCACTTCTCATTCACATCAATACCATTCCATATTAGGAGTCAAAACTATCTAGCACATTGGATCTTTCCAATGTCATACAAACCTAACAACTAACACCTTTAAAATCCTATAGCACCAACTTCCAAACAAACAAAATCCTAAATTAAATTAAACACTACAAAGAAACAATAGATAACACAAAATCAAACAACAACCAATAAAACAATATGATCTCCACTAATTCCAATTTTCTAAAGATCTCAAAAACACACTATCCTACGTCCTAACTAACTCACCTAACAAAAAGAGAAGCCAAACGCTGATGAGCTCTTCCATAATTAGGATCCAACCTCACAGCCTCCTCACATTCCCTCACAGCCTCACCCAACCGCCCCAATCCGGTAAGCGCTGCCGCACGGTTACTCCGGTAAGCGGCACTCGCCGGCGACATGGCAATTGCACGATCGTAGAAGTTCAAAGCATCAGCAAAGTGACCCCTTTTGTAATGCTCATTCCCTGCTCTCTTCAGCTCTTCCGGATCCACACTCTGCACTCCTCTCTTCACCGCCTCATTGACACCGACACACCGCGAACCCGACACCACCTCCGCCTTACCGCCACCGCGCATTATGCTTCCGTGGCCGTAATTCCCCAAGCCGGATCCGAGAACATCGGTTCTTGAGCTCCGACTCGCCGCCATGCCGGTTTTCAGGATCTTTCCGGAGGGACATATGTTTCCGGTTGGGAGAACATTCATCGCCGGTGAATTCACCGTCTGACCCGAATAGATCAACGGTGCCGGGGCGGATCCTGAATCGGATCTCGCGTGACCCGGCTTGAACCCCCTCGCATTCCCGGCGGTGGGACTGTTCTCGCTGGAACCGGAAAGTTCGCCGGAATGGTTGTTGCTGCTACTGTTGTTGTGATTGTTGGGTGCGGATTCGGATCTTCGGTTAACCGGGTTTTGCCCGTTACGGCCAGAGAAGGATCCGGAAGAGCTGGAACTGCTACTAGCAACGGGTCCTCGGGTCCGCAATGGCGAAACGGGCGAACCCAGATCGAGTTCTCGGAAGTCCGGTTTGTTGGTGTCGCAGTTCAGCGTTTCGCGGAACCGATCGGCGAAGGCGTCGATACCCACCACCTCGGAAACCGACTTTCCGGATGAATGCGACATTCTCGACAAAAGGGTCGCCTCAAAATTCAATCTTTACGTCTCTCTCTCTCTCTCTCTCAATGCCTTTCAATGAAGCTATGGCCAGTGGAGAGAAGAACCTCTGTAGAAGAAGACATGAAGGAGGAGGAAGAGAGAGAGAGAGAGAGAGAGAAAGAGAAAGAGAGGAAAGAAAAAAAAGAGATGGGGATCTCGTGATATAAAAGGAGGAAGCAAAGAATGAATGTGAGTGTTGTTGGAATTCTTAGAGAGAGAGAGAAAGGGAAATAAACCCTCTTTTTTAGAGAGAGAAACGAAGGAAGAAGAAGGATGGAGAAGAAAAAGAGTGAGCTTTTATTATTATTTTTTTCTTTTTCCTTCTCCTTCACCTGCTGCTTCACGAGACAGGTTTTACTTCTTTCTTTCTTCTCTTTTCTTCTTTGCTTTCACTTTTCATTTCATCTTTTTTTTTTAATATTAATTAACATGTTACCATTTTTATTTTTTATTTTCTTTTTGAATAGTGCTCTATTCTGTATTTTTCTGCCTCTATAATTCGCTTTATTTGTTGTTTTTTTCTTGAGCCAAATGTCACCCACACTCTCTTATGGGAGCTGTGAGAGTCACTCACTCTCTCTCTCTCTCTCTCTCTCTCTCATCCTTGCAGCCAAAGTCAAGTTTCTCATTCCCTGCCATTTTTCTATTTCACTTGCCACCTGTCCTCCTTCTTAATTACTCTAGCAAAGTAGATAAGTTCTCCTTCCTTTTTTCTTAATTTATTTTCCTTTTATTGTTTTTCTTTTAGAGAAACATAGATAAATTGTCACAATGAAATTCATTTCCTCATGCCCCCCACAATAAAAACTCATTAATGATATTGCACCTCAGAAATACACTCATTAATTTCCTAACTCTTGAAATCCATAATGAAGATTCACTGCTTCTAATTCCTCGTAAATCACAAAAGCACAAAATTTTTTAATTAGATTTTAAGAGCCTGGTAAGTTTCCAACCTACCATGGAATGTTACAAAAATAAAAGAAAAAATTACTTCACTTTTCACAATTTGGTGTGAAAAACAAAACGGCTCCAAATTAGTAAATACCATGCAGCGGAAAGGAAGAAATTCTTTGGCAAAACAATAATAGCCCTTAGTACTAATCAATGCATTAATCCATATGTTGAAAGGGAATTGAAGTGTAATTAAGACCCCAAATCCAAATCAAACGCCTAATGAAGCATTGGCATGGTTTAGACCTAGATTTCCTTGAATGGACTTATATTTAAGATGAATGGGCTAAATGCCTCGGTGTTTGATGTTAAAATAAAGAGTCTCCAACCAATTAATAACCCACTGGCAATGGCATTGCATTGCATTGCATTGCCATCAGAGTCCAGAATGAGAAGCTTTCTCACTCACTCATTCACTCACTCGCTCACTCACTCACTCACTTTCTCACTCATTCATCCATCCCCATCCAAATCCCTCATCCCAAACAAACAAGTCCTACACCACGTGGCAGACAAGAAGTGTCTGTGGGCCCCCACCAGCATCAAAATCAACCCTAGCATTAGCTGGATCAGCCAGCAAAGAACAACAATAATCTTCCCCTCCAAATTCATTCTTCAAATTATATTATTTATATAAAATAGAAAGAAGAACTTATCTTAAAAGTAAATTTATTATGAATTAATTTTTTAATAATTTTTAAATAGATAAATTTATTATATTATTTTATTTTAGTAAATAAATTTTATAAATATAATTTATATAATAAAATTTATTAATTTTTAACGATTAGATTAATAAAATTTAAACGTTTAATAAAATATTAAATATAATAATTTATGGTAAATTTATTTTAAATTAAGTTGATTTTTATTTTTATATATTTAAAATAATAAATATTTTTTATTAAAGATTAATTATATTAAATAATATTTTTTAAAATATTTAATTTAATTTAAAATTTAAAATTTAAATTTAATTAACTTTATATTTATTTTATTTGTATTTTTTTATACATATACTAACTATAGGTGTAAACGTATAATTTTCTTGATTGTTTCTTATTCTCCACCGCATAAATACAGCATGAGCAACCCTCCAAAACTGAATTACATGAAATTCATTAACCTACATCTCTTGCTTGAGACCACCACCAAGGACCACACTCTCCAACAAGTGGAGCCCACCTACACCTCACTACACTTCCTCTTGTGCCTATATATACATATACATCTATTTTTTTAAATCTTTTATTTTCGTTAATTTATGATTAATGAGAATGATTATAATAAAAATAATTAATTTGTGTGCTATGTTATATCTATACTTACATTTAATTTATATTTATTTAATTTAAAATTTAAAAAAATTAAATTATTAAATATAATAAAAAATATAAATTTATTTAAATATTTGAATTATATATTTGAATTAATATTTTTTATTAAAATTTTAAATTTTAATTTTAAACTTGCAAAAGAAAATTCCTTTCTCAACCTCATGGTTATTGTGTTGATTCTAGATATTTGAATTTTTTTATATTTTCCATTCTTCTGCACAAACAAAATAATTAAAAATTTGTTTGATTTTTATTAAAAAATCAAATTAATTTATACATACATTTTTATTTATTTAATGATTTAAAATTAATTTTATTTAATCTTATACTAAGCAAAGGCTATTTTCATTAAATTGTATAACATGAATTACTTGGGGTGGACTTTTTGAATTGAATCTATGGCAATGGGTGGGGGTCAAATAGTTTGATTGATTGAGAGAGTATGGTCAAATATTCATAAGGCTTGGGGATGCATGTGGGTGCTAGAAATTGTAATCACCAAGCGTATCATTTTGTATTCCAAATTCTCAACACCTCATATAAGTAACCATTCATTGTGATTAGAGGGGTTGATGTGTCCCATGATTTCGTATTCAATTGTTAACCAACTATGTGTGTTGTATTTTACATTATATTCCATGATGCACACACTAAGGCATGATGTTACTTGACCCATATCAGGCTTGATTTGTCCTGTAATAGGCATAGCACAACATGTTCATTTATATGCCCCTCACATGATTTTCAATTGCTATTGTTGAAAGAGATGTTCATTCATCCATTATCTTCGTTTCTATGCCATGGATTTTTGTGGTTATGGTATGATGTAAACTTGGTTATTAGTCACATTCTTGTAGTATTCTATGGCTCTTTACGCGTTGTCGGGACTTTTTACTAATTAATCAATATTGTTTAGTTCAATTTGATTAACATTCTTAATGATATCCTACTTGACAACATAACATGCTTATACATATAGTCACAAGTTGCTCAGTTCCTACTCTTCATTTTATTCTTATCAAATTACTTATGAATATCTAAAAATATTTTTACAATCCAGTAGTGGTTAGAAATATTGATTTACATTTCAATAATTTAATTATAATTCAATCCATGATAATAATAATAATAATAATAATAATAATAATAATAATAATAATATATTTTTTAATATTATATAATAAATTAATATAAATTTATAATAAAATTAAGTTAATAAATTATTATAAAATTTTATATTATATGCTTTACAAAATAAAAAAAATTATAATAGATAATTAAATAGTAAAAATTTATTTATGCACTTCATATATCAGCCTTGATTTGTTTTAAAAATATTTTAGAATTAAAAATTATAAAAGTTTGAAAAATAAAAATAATTATTTAAATAAAAAACTAATTCAGATCAGTTAACTAAGTACCAATGTACCAATTCATACTTTTATTTCACCAATCTCAAAACTAATAATTTGACTAATTCTCAATCCAACCAATCAAACTAATTAGTCCAATCTAATTTTTAAAACCATGTCTAAAATCATTCTCAATTGATCGATGCAACCAGTGGAATATTCTATTATTATACCATTTGAAAGAAATTCGTTTCAGACAAGCATCAGTAGTTCTGATTATTATTATTATTATTATTTTAAATTTTAAATTATTTATCATAGAAAATAGAAGTAACTATTTTGGTTAATATAATAATAGGATAATATTTAATACACACATTAAAAAATAAATATCATATACTAACACATTAAATCAACCTTTATTATTATATATTTTATTTAATAAAAATTAAATTATTTGTCTCTACATATTAAATTAAATTTTTCGATACAAATGTTTTTAAAAAATATTCTATTTTTATTAATCTATCTTCTTCTTTTATATTAAATTTTAATTATTTATTTTATTTTTTATTTCTTTTAAATATTAATGTAATTTAGATTTTAAATATTCATATATTATATAAAATTTTAAAGATACACTTGTTTTTCTATAAATCAAATCTTAAAAATTATTATAATTTTAATCTATCTTAATTTAATTTTAATTTTAAAATTATACCAATAAAAATATATCATAATTTTAATATTTTAATTTTTAATTTTATTTTCATTCTTAAAAATTTTATATTTTAATGCTTTGATATAATATTTATTATTATTATTAATTATTATTATTGATAAATTTTATTTAAATTTTAAAAATATTCAGAAAAGGCACAAATAATATGCTAGTTAATATATATAAATATATATATATATATATATATTAATGACATAAATTTTTCTCCAAGTAAATAGAATTTATATATACGTATGACTAATTATTAAAGGTGTTGGGCAGGGCATATATTTTTCACTAAGTAAGAGTGAATATGACAAAAAACTTGTGGTTATATATATATATATATATATATATATATATATATATATATATATATATATATATATATATATATATATATATATATATATATATATATATATTTTCTGTGATTTGAATGTAAATTGATAATTATGAAATTTTTTATATCAAGAAAAAATTAAAAATATAATAAAAATGTTAACAGAATATATATTTTTTAAATATTATAAATAGTTAACAAATGATAATTAAAATTAATAATTTAATATTAAAAATTTAAAAATATAAACTTATATACTATTCGGTTTAATTTGATTCAACTTTATTAAAAAGATCGTAAATTGAAGCACAAAAAATATAATTTTTAAAATTTAATATTTTTTATTTTAAATTTTTTAACTATGAAATTTAAATTAAACTAATTCAATTTTTAAACATCTATGTTTATCAAGTTTCAATTAATAATTTTTACACATAAAGGTCGTCACAACTCACACGTTATGAAGCAACATGAATTTTAATCACAATTTCAATTGTAGTTTGTGAATATACAAATATGAAATAATTTAAATTATATTGAATCACTTTATATTCTAAATTTATAGAATAAGTAAAAAATAAAATCCAAGTTTGTGATCCATGAAAGTTGACTTAATTGTAATATCTAGTTGCACTATACATAAGTCTTCGATTGAATAATTTAATAATTTTGCATTTGAAGGCATTAATTATGCTGCATCATGCCTTAATTATATAATAACCTTTGATTTTTACTTTTTGCCTTTAATAAAGGAAGAGTTTAATTTTAATAAATTATTAATATAAAATTTTTATATTATTAACTAAATTAAAATTTATAATATATAATTTTTAAAATAATTATTACAAAAATTTATAATTTGACAATTTATAATCAAATAACATTATACTGTTAATATATTCTAATTAAATTCATAAAATAAGTCAACGGCTCATCTAAACTTAATATTGCACAGTATTGCAAATAATGTGAGTATAATATACATGATACATTATATATAGAATTGTTGTATAGTATACCTTATACATTTCTATTTCTCTATGTAGAAGGACAAATAAGTAGTTCAAGTAATTAATTCACGATGTGCTTGCGTATTCGGTGCTCCACTTCAATTATTTTCTACCAAAAATGGTTGAAATCTCAACTCCCTTAACTTAATGTGTACATATATAATATTTTGAAAAAAAAAAAAAACTCACTTAGTTTCCATTTATGATATTCCACTCGATAACTTTATTCTACTAATCTTACAATACTGTTGTTAATTAAATAAGGACATTTATCAAGAAGTGTCCTTTACCAAGGACCAAAAAAGAGTTAAAAGGTGGAAAAGAAAAGAACCATCTTTCTTAAACAACACACAACAAAATGGTATATGATATTCTAGGGAAAGTCCAATGTACTAGACCCGAAGAAAGCATCTACTTGGGGTATTGTATTTTATATTATAATTAATGTAATAATACTCTCTTGCTTTTACCCAAAATAAATAACCATTATCATTTCTTGGTTCATTAAACAAAGCTAGAGAGCAAGGTATCTTTTTGTTCATGGCATTACCTAAATTATTATATTAATTATATGAATAGTTTAGCCAAAGATATGCATAATAAGGGTAGAAGACACTTAATCCACTAGTGGGTTGACTACATCCAAGTTTTGGTGGTATACTAATACTTGGGGTGGGTGGAGTCAAAATTGTGTAAATGTAGTAAGAGTGATTGGGCATTCTTTAACACAATTTATGACAATTGGCACCACTATAGGAATTTGGTAACTTTATTAGAGCCCACAGCGGTTTCTTAATATGAAATTTATATAAGCAACAAAAACACTAAAGTATGCTATAAAATCTATATAAATCCTAAGATTGATTGGAAAATGGTTCCTCCCAACCACCCCTTCTCCAAATTATAAGGGTCCTTTTGATTGGTGATGTAGTAATGTTTCTTTTACTCTTGCTCTGGCAGATGAGTTAGGTAGAAGTGCTTTTATCATAGTATAGAGTGATTGACACAATTATATGTCTGAAAGAAACAAAACAGTTATGATCTCTTCCGTTTGAGTATGGTAGATCTTCCTATAACCACTTGCTTTTATTACAGTTATAGGGATTAACAAGTCACATATATTCATCACCTGAAAGGTGGAAGAGAACAATCAAAAGCATATTCTATTGTGCAAAATGACAATACTATAAATTCAACTTACGTATATTGGTGAAAATAATGGATATGCTTCAATACTTGTCGTTTTCTGAATTTAACTCAAGAGTCAAACCCTTGCATAAATCTTTCTACTCGCTGGCTAGTCTTTTAGTTACTAATAAAAATATATAAATTCATTGTAAGCTAATGCATATTTTCAAGATATTTGTTAATAAATTAAGGAATGAAAATATATTTTATGCATTAAAAAATAAATTAAATTCTTTGAATTCTTATTATTATGTTTTCAAACTAAATAATAACATAGATTGTTTATAGATTTAAATAATATTTATTAAGAATATGTTGCAGAATTTTATTTAAGATCTATGTGACATTATATTTATTTTGAAAAGGTACAATATGTTTTTAAGTTAAATTTATTTTCATTCTCCAATCTTTTATTGATTTTTATTTTCATAAATTTTAAAATATTTTTTCATTACTCATTAATAAGTGAAAACATAATATGTATTTAGACATTTCATGTGACATACTAAATTAAGGTGATAGTTAATGTTGTATGAATATATGTGTGTTACGTTATTATTAAATAATAATAAATGTTATTTTTAAATTAACTAAAAATTAATTTTATATTTATAATATTAAAACTGTATTTAAAACTACTTAAAATTTTGATGATAAAAATATAAAAAATTATCTAAATCTTACTAATTTTGATTTAATTTAATTTTTAATAAATATCATAGAAAATACTAGGTTTTAGAAGCTTGTTAACATTTGAAAGTGCTAAAAGTTATATATACTTTATATATATTAAATATATATATATTATACTAATTTTGACGCATACCAAATATTTTAATTAATTTAAGATTTTACAAACATAATTTATATGATTGAAATTTTAAATTAATAATTAAGCATAAGTTAAAATTATTTAAAAAAAATGTAAAAATTGATATTACTTATATTAATGTAAGTTAATCCTTTCCAACAATAAAAAAAAAAGAGAGATCAACTTACATTAGGGTAAGTTAGACCAACTTTACATTTTCAATAATATTATATAGAATATAATATTTATATCAAAATTTAACAAATATATTAGAGAAATGATTTATACAGTACAAATTATGAATTTAGATAAAGTTATAAAAATTTAAATTTTAATAATGTCAATAATTTTATTTAAAATATTATTTTTTTCAATTCAACTATTAAATTATAATTATATATTATTTTAATTATTTATATTAGTTTTTATTAAAACTAAATAATATAATTAAAAAAATTCTTATTTTATATATTTTAAAAAATATTATATTAATTTTGATATATAAATGAAACATTTAATACTTTTTAATTAATCTAAAATTGTACAGTCTAAAGCTTTTTATATCAATAAATGATGATTCAAGTAATACATACTTAATTTTTTAAAATAGTATATGTAATTAAAATTTTATGTATATAATCTCTATAAAAATATTAATCTTAACGTATCATAAATATTTTTAATTTAAAAATATTATTTTATATAAAAAATACTTGTATTAGGGATAAAAAGCAAATTTTGCAAGTGCCTAAAACCCTACAATCATGGGTTATATGTCTAACTTTTTGCAAGCACCTCACTATTGTAACTAATGGCATTTAGTGAGAGTTAATCTATGTTACTGAAACATGACAGGACTTTAAAGTTGTGACTGTTTAGATCAATGAGATGCCAAATTAAACGTGCAAAACCGAGGCCGACATAGTTTGTGCTTTCCAGTTAAGAAAAGAAAATCATATGTTATGTGTTACAGATGGCCAAAATATAGTAATATACTTTTATATTTTATGCAACATATTCCACTTTAACTTTCCATGTCATATTTTTTTGGTGAATACTTCCCATGTGATACTATGTCTATAATATATAGGAACTCATTTTAACCCCAAAATGAAAAAGTAAAAAGAATGTACGTCTCATTAATTAATTAATTAATTAATCATTATGTGATCAATTTAATTTTTATTGTTTACCTTTTATAAATTATTTAATCAGAGAAGTACAAGAGACGTTTTTGTAATCTATGTGTTAGTCAAAATTCAAGTTGGTACTATTTCTTATGTTTTCAAATTATTAGTTATTTTAAAGTAAATTTTTGTTTTTATTATTTAATTGTTAAGAAGATAATGTGAAAGTGTTAATGAAATGAAAGGATATCTCTTATTTTTTTATGATAAAAATTACAAATAAAAGTTAAAAACAATAAAATTTAAATGACAACCTAATATTATAATATTATACAAAAATTTAAAATTAAGTAGGGGTATATATTCCCCCACTCCAATACCTATATAGAAATCCGTCCCTGTTAATAATAAATTTCTTAATTTTTAAAGAATTGATATTTTAAAATAAAAAAAATAGTAATGTGTAAGGAGCTGATAAAAAAAATCATCTCTTTCTCATAAATTATAAAGGAAAAATTTTCATTTTATTCTTATAATAAAATGATCCTTAAATCTTGACCAAAAGCAATATATATATTTAAATTATAAATTTAATTCTTAATTATATTTAGCATCATTTTCCTATCTTTTTTATAAAAAAGAAAGGGATTAAATTCTAAAGAAAAGAAGTTACAAAAATAATATCTTTAAGAATAGAGACTCCTAAAATATCATAAAGAAACATTTGAGACACCTCAATGGGGGGTGAGTCTCATAAACTATGAATTTAGGCTTATGGGCACAACCGAGATTAGGAAGAATGTTTACAATTTTATCCCAATCCTTCTTAATCAAGGGCTTTGATATTTCTGATCAAAGGACGACCTTTGGCCCTACTTAGAGTAGTAGGTTTTTTAATGATTTTCACCATTATTATTAAAAAAAATTAAGTTTAATTTATTTACAAAAATTAATTTTTAAAAAACATCTCAAGTTTTATAAAATAATATATTCTAACCATAGTTTTAACTAAAATGATATAATTAAACAACTATCTTCAGATTTAGTTAAACCCTATATTTTTAAATATAAAGTGTTGGGCTACCTTTAATCCTCTTATCATCCCCAAGAGCTTTCATGTATATATTGGTAGTTGTGCAACTAAGATTTCTGAAAAGTCCCTTAATCCATTGTCTAATCTCTCCATATTTTATTTCCTATATACAAAAATTATAAAATTTTGGTCTTTACACAAAAAAATTGATTACAAACTGATTAACTATTTGTTGAAGTTATAACGGCATTAGAAATTTAATTTTAGACAGGAACTAAAACAAAACAAAAAATAACATTTTAAGTTAAAGGATTATAAACCATTTTTTATACAGGAACTAAAATGAAGTGTAAAATATTTACATATAAGCACTAACATAAAAACTAATGTCAATTACAAGGATCAAATCTAATTATCTAATATCATTACAACCTTAACAAACAATAAGCATAAATTTATAAACTCCTTTTATGTAAAAATAAAATTGTATATTTTGTTTGGTGTGTGTAAAGATAACAAAGATGTTAAATATAGGGATCAAATTTTTAATTTGACCAATATATCTCTTGGAAAATCTCAAACACAAGTTAGTGTTGAATTGTTGATTAAAAATTAGGGATTGATGGCAGCTTACCAAAAGTCTCTTCTATTGAACGCGTGCTTGGAGTATATCTTTAGTCAACTCACAACAGAGTAAAGTTAAAGATTTATTATATGGGAAAAATAAGAGGGGATTTGAAATCATAAACACTTGTTTACTTCCACGGTTTACCCATCATTCACTCCGCAGTATACTTCAAGGTAAAGCATTCGGCTAAAAGGAATATTTCAAGGAAAATGGAAAATTTGTCATATACTACAAATTAATTAATTAAGTTTAATTACATAAACTAAGCAGAAAATGAGATCCCAAGAACAAACAATCACTTGGGAGATGATTGATGTCATGTAATGTATTTATATATCGACCAACAATTATCTATATACTTTAGGTTTAGTAGTATGCTTTGAAGTAGTGAATCACTGTTCCAATTTTTATTTGAAGAGACATTTATATTAGGAAAAAAGCTAAACACACCATCATACAATAATTATATCTAAACTTTTCAAATTTTTATGAGGGTTTTAATCACTGTAAAAAATAATTTTTTTTATAAAAATTTAAAAAATAATTATAACCAGATGTGTGGCATTATCTATGCGGTGATACAATAATCATGATTTTAATATTAGAATGTTGATAAATATATTAGCATACAATATTATATATCTATTTATACCTATAATTTATAATATCATTTTATATTTTTTTTATCGTCTAACAAAAATAACTATGATATATCACATCCGCATACTACTCTTACATATATGAATCGGATAGATGAAATGTTTTTTTTAAAAAAAAAAAATTAAACAACTTACGTTTAAATGTATCCGTATGTAAATTAATATGTGATGTGAAAAAAGATTTTTCGTAAAAAAAACAAAAAATTAACTTACAGAAGTTTCATAAAATAAGATGTACAACACTTATATAATATTATAACTAATTTTTTTTTTTGTAAAAAGTAAGAAAAGGGATTAATACCCCGTAACATAGAATGAAGAGTCTCGATTCAACTACACACGGAAGAGAGTTTTATATTTGGTTTTACATTCGAAGTTAGGTTATCTGATTTTTTATTTTTTTTTTAAATTTTTTCAGCCATGGTAAGGGTATAAATTAGTGTATGCATGTATGTTAGATATTTTTCAATCGTATTTCTAATTTTTATTAGAAGAAACATTTATATTAAGTATTGAACTTTATTTTAGTAGAATTGCAGTTTATACAAAATACATGTATAAAGTCAAAGAATAAAAAAAGATCAATAATAATTATCAAGCAACGTCTCACACGTTTGTTCATGTACAAAAATCTCTCAGTAATTAATGCTACCTTGAATCTAAAATACCAAGAAATTGAATGGATGATGTTTTTGGGTCAAACCGATCCATTATTCAGCATTGCATTAGATAGTAATCCGTTTATATTCCGTTATTATTAGTATCTTTCTTTAACATCACTTTTTATTATTAAAAAAGTCAATTATTATTTACATTTTACACGTATTCATACATTTCATTATAAACTATAATTATAACTATTTTTTAATTATTTTAAATAGTATAATCATGCATACTACTTAGACCGTGTGAACAAATCTTTATCTATAATTAAATGGTAGTCAAACTAATCAATTGGATATACCACAGAAACAACTAGGCAATTAACTCGGTTCTGGCAGAGAATATAATAATCAAGTAAATCATAGAAAAATATTTTAAAAATTTAGATAATGGATTAATTGAGTGCTATATTTAAAATTTATTGAATGTTAATTTTTTGGGTCCGTGTATATCATTTACAGAAAATAATTCTATTTAAACCAAAAACATTTATAATGAGTTAGTCCTTTTAATAGGAAACATGTAATTTAAAATGCAGAATAACTATCCTTCACATAATATCATTTAAATTAACCGCATATTAATTTTTTATTGTTATTTGAAATGCACAATAGTTATCCTTCTCTTACTTTGCCCCTTTAAATATTGACTCTGTCCACTTTTAATGAGATTTAGATCTGAAACCCTAACATTTTACATTCATACGGTCATTTAAATATATATAAAAAAAACACAAACAAACCATGATATTTTGTCGTTCAGTTTATCATTAATAAAAGCTATATGCACATAAGTCGGCATATACAGTGCACACACAAAAATTGGCATATACACCAAATTCAAATATGCCCTTTTGAATTATGGGATGGTAATTTTTTAGGACTTAGGACGGTATACGGTGAGGGCGAAAGTATGATACTCGATATTATTTTAATTGAATTTCTCTTAATAAGACGCATTGTTATTTGGACAAAGAAGAAAAAAACAAAATATATTTTTTATAAAAGAAAAAAGTTTTTCTTATATATCGAAAGTGGTTATATCTAAATATAAAAATATAAATTGTTAATTTTTTTAAATGTTTAGCTGTTAGATTAAAATGTAAAAAGATTAAACTATTTTTGGTATTAAAAATATTATTGTATTAAATGAAATTATTTCATCCATTATTTCACTCACAACTCAAAAAAAAAAAACAATGAACTACTCATTATACATTCAATAAGGTTTTTATTTTTAATGCTTTTGTGCTTTAAACTTTCCTCTTAAAAGAATATATATATATATATATATATATATATATATATATATATATATATATATATATATATATATATATATATATATATATATCATGGGGGAGGATCATATCTTGCCTATACTGCACTTTTTAATTGATCACCTCACCCATCTCCCAACATAGGACACAAAATAAACTGAGAACGTCTTTGTTTAAACCAGAACCTTGGTAAATTAAAAATCTAATCCCCCATTTGTTTTAGCATTAAAAATCATATTTTTCATTTTTTAATTAAAAATTCAATTTTAATGTAAAACTATGTTTGAAATTAATTTAAATATACATCTCTCAATTATATTCAACATTTTAAAATAAATTCTATTTAACTTTAAAATAAACAGTCTAATCGTTGCTTTCTCTCTCTCTCTCAAAAAAAAATAATAGGACTAATTTGTAAAATAAATGTTCACAAAATAATTGTGTGCTTTTTCAAATTGAAAAATTATAGAATGATAAAAAAAGATAGGAGATTAAAGGTGTATTTTTCTAAGATCCAAACCACTAACATCTATGACATATTTAGTTAGCTTGAATTTTTCTCATACATAGAACTCAGATCCAACATTCATTAATGAATTAAAGATGCAGCTAAAAAATAATGAAAAGCATATAAAGGAAAATGAAAAGGCTGAAAAAGAAGCTTTAGAGTGCTTATAGTTAGCAGAACATAAATAATTTAATGAATGCAGCTTTAAGTACGCGGTGCCAAATAAAAACTACATTAAAATGCATTAATCATAGAAGTGTCTGAAAACCCAATTGCCTTTAGAGGTGCCAAGGCTCTTTGTACAATACCTTTGCCCACAGATTAGAAAGATATAAGAATTTGATTATCCCTCCACAGTTGCACTTGCACGTGATGGAAATGAATTGGAGAGGTTGCAAATTTAGAAAGTCTAGGAGTTTGAAACCTAAGTATGTAAGGTACGGTCACTTGAACCCTTTGAGGATTATAGTGCAGACCCAACAATCATGGGTGTCAGATCCAGCAATGTATATCACATGACAGAGAGAAAGAGGGAATTTTGGGCTTTGGGAAAAGGAAGAAGTGATGAAATTTCGTCCTGCTTTGCTGTTCAATTCTTGTCCCTAATTGTGCATTGAGTCAGAGTTGCTAATTTATTATATACTATAGTCTTTAGCTTTTGTTCTCACTTGTACAAATGCATATGCAAGATGAGACTCTTTTTCTTTCTGTCTTTCCTTTAGCCCAAAAATTTAGATTTTGTAACTTTGCTTTGTGGTTACAAATTAAGGGTCACTCTAGAAATTATCATCTTCAGTACATATTGCAGGGAATTAGCGGTGCTGTTCTATAAAGATGAGTTTTTATAGTGATTTCTTATATCATAGATCAAGTCTCAAGAATTGTAGTGGATAAGAAGATTTTGTCATGAAGCTACATGACATGTGATAGGCCATGTGGTACAAGTGAAAGTAGGGAAATTATAAATCCTTGCCAGTGTGAAATCCTTTTCTCTAGCTTTTGTATATATCTGTCTAAAGCAGCACCATTTCTTATCCTCCCCCTATCCTTATCCCTGAACACACACATGTTTGATTCTCCTATCTTCTTCTTCTTCCTTGAAATCATGACAAGAAAACATGGTATCAATCTTGAACGCATTAACTTAACTCCTTTCCCAAACTTAGTACTTCACTATCAACTACAAAACTAGAAAAGGAAAAATAAAAAGAAATGGCTTAGTCTTGTAAGGGGAAAAAACAAAGTTGGTCCACAGAAGATTAGAAACCAAACTACACCGATTGCATTATAAGTTTTTTAAGGCATTAGAATATAAAAAGTTGGTAATTTCCGAGAGGATAAAATGTCATGTGAATGAGTAACTTGAAGAGATGATGCTGAAACTTGGAATGTTGTCTACTTAATGTGAAGTAACCTAGAATTATATTAGTACAGTTTTATATAATTGAAGGAAAATTTTTGGGACACTATAATCATGTGTGTCAGGAAAATTGATGGATTGCTGTAGTTCATTAATAGATATAGAGACATACCTATCTATACAGTTTCATGTTTTGTTCTTTGTCAAAAAGAAAGCCAAAGAAATGGCACGCTTTCATGTTCCATGTCTCTCTTGGCCCTTATAATGAAATCATCAATCATAATTGTAAACAATATATTGTACAACTAATGCTGCATTCAAGTGAAAGTCTTGGAGCAGTTTCTAATTGGTGAATGAGCAAGAAAAAACTTTCTGACATGTTGTAGATATGTTAGTTCCTTAAAATAAAATGAGTAGATAGCTTTTTTTGTTGTAAGATGTTATATGGTGTTGGGGGGCATTAACAAGTATAGGCCACATGCCAATTATAATTGTGAAGAGATGGATGACATTTAGTGTTTGTTGAAATTAGGGGCATATTTTTACATAGGATTCTTGAACTGGCAAATAATGGGGCTAATTTGTTTTCTTCAAGGAAGGTCTATGTTGTCCTGTCCTGTAGTGTGTTCAGTCATTGTTTTTATCCTGAACTAGATTTTTTTACATAATTTGGATCTATGTTGATGTTATTGTTTCCATAGAGATGCTATATAATCTCTATATTAATTTATGGTTAAGATAAGAAAGCATAATATAAATAGTATAGAGTGAAAAGTGGCATATCAATGAGGAAAGTGTGTCAGGGCACAGCTATCATTGATCCTTGTTATATGGAATTGGGATAGCCCACTTCCGTCTCTCTCTGTCTTCCTTCATTGTCACCATTCCTTTCCCTTCTTTGGTTTTGAATAGAAAGTTAAGGGAATTGAGGAACTGCAATGGCACGTGATGCCCATTAGGAATGAAGAGAAATTATCATAGTACTACTGGTAAATGCAGCAAAGACCATAAACAATAAATATAAATAAATAGAAAGAACTTTTGTGATTGGAATTATTCCACCTAGCACTTTGAAAGGAGAAATTTCATGTACATTTAAAGTGGTTTGAAGATTCTCTTCCGTATGTTGATTGATTGACTCCTATTAATGTCATGTGTCATTTTTATTTTTTACTCAAATGTTTGATTAGATTCCTTGAGAAGATTATTTAAGCTGTTCATTATTGTCAATATTATTTTAGTTTTATAATGAAAAAGTTTATATTTTATTTGAGGGATTTTGATCAAGATAAATGTTATAAATAAAATTATTTATTAAAAAAATATTATTTCAAAAACAAATTACTTTCTAGGAGTAAAAATGTCAAATTATAACATGCAAAAACATTTTAGTAGGACTCACATACGAGAATGCATTATGTATCAATGCTTGGTGTATGACATTTCATAGATATAAAAAAGTTAAAAAGCGAGCATTATGTATTATCACCTTTTGTGATGTCCAATGATCGTAACTAACATGTTAAAAAAATTGAATATCATATGTCTTCATCTGGTGTATGACATTTTATAATAATAAATAACTTATACAAAATTAGAAATACTTATGTTGTGTTTTTTTTTATTATGCTTCTGGTTACTAGAAATTTGGTCTATTTATAAATTTTATTTACATAATTTATAACTTAGATATTTTACTATTTTTATAATTTTTTTACTAAATTTAAATAAAAAAATTTGCTAACAAAAATTCAATGTTTAGATAAAATAATACACTAACAAAAATAATAATAGAAAAGATTAAAAATTTTACTAAATTTTTAAAACCAAATAATATTACACAGGAAGAGTGTTAACAAAATTGTAAATAAAATAAAATATTTGAGTTATAAAAATGTTTTTAATTTTTTTATATGTTACTTATCATTATAGGATGTCATATTCTTAGATAATAACATGTGGCATTATTTTTTTTTATAGGTTATTTATTATTGTATGATGGTAGATGGTATGAAATATTTTTTTAATTTTTTATATATGATTTATCATGATGAAGTACTTATATATGACACATTTCATCATGTATATTCTATTAAAATAATATTTTTAACAAATAATTTTTATTATGACATTATCTTGATCAAAATGTCGTATGTTGAATTATGAATGCTTTATCCAAAGGACAAGTTCTTCCTAAAATTTAAAATTATATACGAACACAGGTAGGACACTGGACACTTGCCAGTTTTAATAATAAATCATAAATCAATTAAAATTGTTAACTCTATTTTATTTCAAAATATTTAAAGAGAAAAAAAGTAAGGAAAGACTAGTTGATTTTTTCAAACCTTTTCTTTATCATGTCGGAGTTATTATATACTTTTTTTAAATGACGGAGTTGCTATACGTTAATCCTTATATAATATGTGGTTGAAAAGGAATATATAAAAGAAAAAAGAAGAATTTTTTTTTAATTTTTGTTTTATTTAAAAATTTAGAAAAAAAGGTAAAGGAGACTATAATCTCTTCCACTCAATTTTATTCTCTCCAAATTTTAAAAAAAAAATTGAAAACCTGTTTATTTTATCGTTATTTATAGAATTATGTAGTTTTCTTTTTTGTTACAATAGAATTATGTAGTTTTTTATACACTTTAATTTAAGACAATTTTTTGTTCCTTTAACAACATTGAAATATGATTTAAAAGATCGTCTAATGTAACATAAACAAACACTAAATAGATAATTTTTTTTAATTTAATGATTTAAGTTTTCCATTTTAAATACATAATAACAATTTTATTTGTTTTTCAATTTTTATCATTTCTTTAATTATAAATAAAACAAAATACTTTCTTTTAACTAAAATATCTTCTCTTTCTCTCTCTTAATCAAATAATGCGTAAAAATTTAAATGATATAATCATTTTATTTTAAATATAAAAATTAAAATTATAACTTATAAAATTATAAATTTAAATTTTATTACTATTATAAAAAAAATTGTTGATAAATAATTTATAAATATATTTACAAATTTTTAAGTTAATCTTGACAAACTTTGAAAACTTCTCATTTTAAACATTTATAATATATATAGATATATGACACGTTTGAAGGATTAACAACTTCTCCACAGCATAGTTGATCCTTAGAACTTTATCGACCAAAGATTTGAAATTTTACTCTCTTTTTTTCATATTTATAGTTAGGAAATTCAGTTATTATTTATTTATATATACTTATATATACGAAAAAAATTAAAAGGGGAAAAGGTATAATAATGTACGGCACAATCATTTTCATCCAAACTCAATATTAACTCCTTATTGGTTGCCGACAATTACAACATGCCAAGTCGGTCAATTTGTACTTGGTACTTTCCTTTATCATTTTATTACCATGTATAAAAATTTTTAAAAAATTTATTATGAAAGATAAAAATAAACAAAAAAATTAAATTGAATTATACGTTTGTATAATTACCAATTATTATTTTGATCTTTAAGTTTATTAACAGATTTTAAATTTATTTATTATTTATTTAAATTAAGAGATTAATTTTTTATTTTATTTTATTTTTTAAAATTAGTTTTTAATTTTATTTTCTATTAATAACATACTTGTATATTATATTAAATGTTATGATAGGAACCTAAATTTTATTATATTATTCAAATGTTAGATTGTTCAATTGATATAATTTTTTTATGTATTTAAAATGTTATATATTTATTTTTTATTTGTCATATTCATCATTCATGTTCACATTTATACAGTTTATGTGCATATAAATAATATACCTTTTGCATGTATTACAAATAATTACCTAACAAGTTTAATAATATTTTTTTAAAACTTTTTTTATTATCATTGTTTGAAGTAGATACTGAAGAATCTATAATAAAAGTATCAGTTTGTGTGATTATTTGGTTAATCATAAAAAATTTAAGTTGAAAACTGTAATTCTTGAGTGCTTTGACAATACATTAATATCCTTAATTGTCTGCCAAAAATGCAATTTATTCTCAAAGTTGCATTTAAACTTCTCAATAAACCTGTTTTTGTCCTGCCTTGTATTTACTAAGCTAGACGAAAGCATCACTCTTGAAAATGTTGTAGATTGGTCGTTTATCCCTACTAATGTGTTAGTGAATACAAATCTAGGTTGCTTATTTGGATTCTTAATGGTGATCATATGTTGGACTCCCTCTTGCCATAGTTGGATCTGTTTATCATAGTAAAAATAATTTGTTTAGAAAGTATTGTAACAGAAGAAGAAGGGGAGGTGTGTGTCTCCTTATCTCAATGAATTTTTGTTATTTTTGGATGTATTATTGTTTATCGCATAATGGAACCTCCTATCTAAATGCTTTGTTCTTTAGATATGATGTTTCATTACTTTTTATTATAGACAATTTTAATATTTTAGTTGAAACAACGGTTCCTTCTATGATACTTATATTAGAAGATACACTTGTTAAAGGATCAAATAAGTCTAAAATTAAACTTAGAACTACAATTAATATTATTGTGATAAGATTCTTAATGTTTTCTTTCTTGAAAATTAAAATTGTAGCATTTTCAAATAAAATATATATAATAAATAATATATTTAAGTTGAATAGGTTCAGAAAGATAAACAATATATGAAAAAAGATGAAAAATAGAAAAATTAACTAATAAAAAACTAATATACAACATTTTAAATATATTAAGAAGTTATGTTAATTAAATAATATAACATTTGAATAATACAATAACATTTAAATTTAACTAAACATCTATCGTAACATGTAAATTTGTTGTTAAAATGAATTAAAGATTAACTTAATAAACAAACGATGAGTCAAAACCTTATTTAATAAATAAATGATAAAATAAAAAATTAACAGATTAATTTAAATAAATTAGAGATAATTTTAAAATTTATTATCTAAGTTAAAAAAACCGATAGTCTACTCTTTATACAGTGCAGGTAAGTTGCTAGTTTTGCCACCGTCGCTACGTGGAAACAAACAACCAGTTGAATTTATTTCTTACTTTGAAAATCATAATTAATCGAATTAGTTTTATCACTACAAATAAAACATTAAATTTTTAAAAAAATACTTTACCAACAACCAATTAATATCAACTTAGAATAACCTAACAGCATAAAGTCCCTACCTCAGGTATGAAATTAAAATGATTTTCAAGTATATTTACAAACAAAATTGTATGAAATTATTGATCTCTGAACCCTCCTTATTTTCAAACCTAATATATGCCGTAATGATTGTTACCTCTTTGTGACAAATCCCATTTCTTCAAAATTTAGGTTGTTGCTTAGTGCTATCTGAATCACAGTCCATATCATGAGGCCCTCAAATCACTGTACATATGATTGACAATTAACATAATCACCGGACAATGTAATGATTAACATAAGTAGGTTATATCTGTCATTTTCTTCTTTCTTTTCCCCCCTAAATTTTAAATTTTCAAAAGTAATAAAAAATTACTAAGGTGTCGGTAAATACTTTTTCAGAAGGGGAATCAAAGATGCTGTTGCGCTATTAATGTCATTTATTTAGTTTGTAACTTTATTTTGGACACAATAACAATACTTTTTTTTTTTTTTTGTTTCTTTTGATAGTCTTTTTCCAAATTTAGAAAGCCAAATTATGAACTCAATCTTAAACCCACTTTGTTGTTTGAGTTATGTCTAAGTAATATAAGTAAAGAAACATTTAATAATTTTATGTTTTTCTTACAAATTGTACACTCCATACGGATTCATCTTTTTTAACCAGATTCCAGTGCAACTATACAATTGTGTCAGAAATTTATGCATAATTGTCAAAAGCAAATAGTGTAGATAAAATTATTCATGCTGAAGGAGCCATGCCTCAATTATTATTAATATTATTATTTTTATGTCAAATCAGATAAATATAATTTTTAAATTTTGTATAAACAATTATGTGAACAACATTACTCTCATAAAAATAAATATTTGATTTGGATGGCCATACACCATAGGTTTAAGGCTATGTGTCAGCTCCACGTCAGCAGGAAGCAAGTTCACCATTTGTTTTTACTTATTGGAACAGAAAAGGTACATGTTTGATGGGCCACGTGGGTCCCTCTGTATCGTGATCCGTTGAAAAGCTTTCTGGAATTAGGACAATGGCCCAGCATGATTGACTTTTGATGGGCCAATAATGGGTCCATCATTGGAGGCCCATATTCCCACTACTTATTACGATTCTTGGGAAGTACTCTGAAACTCTAACACCATTCACTGGATGAGATTGAATGATACCCAAATAAGATGCTTTTAATATTAAAATAAAAGGGAGAAGAAGCTTGACTTCAAAGAAAGGTGACACCCCCTTTTCATTGGGAAAAAGAATGTGAAAAATAAAATTTTTAAGTCTCCACCAAGGCACACACCAATATAATGGGGTCCAATTTCTTTTGCTTTAGGTACATCCATTCTTTATGTCAGTAATATCATTCATCAATGTTATTTGCCACTTCTTATTTGGTTTTTTGCCTTTTCAAACATGGAGGGTTCTTATCATTGCTAATTGATCCAATTTATGGTAAACAAAGCTTAATGCAGGGATTTTCCTGTGTTGATTGATTCAGGGAATATCAATTAGGCTAGTTTTCTAAGACAATGCTCTTTACGCAAACCATTTAATGGGAGGAAAGTGTTGGATGTTAAAATTGTGTGCAAAATTTTAGAATCCAAATTTGTTTTTAATAGAATAGAGGGGGGGGGGGGAAGTAGAAAAATGAGAAGGTGACCTCTGACGTTATCTGGAATACGAAATAATGGAATAGCATCAATATTGAAGATCCACCACAAGTGTATCAGGGTAACATAATGAGCTGATGAACTGCATCGCTTCCTTCAGAGAGAATGAATTTGAATTCAATGAAAGTGAGACTAGATACGTAATGTTCAGGAAAGTTGCTGTTTACCACCATTGTCCTACTTATGTTGACCATATTTTTTCTTAAAAGACAAAGCTTAGGTGTAATATCATATTATTTTTAAATAAAAAAAGTTTTATCTTAATAATTAATATCGACTGTTATAATAAAGATCAACATTATAAGTTAATATTAGTTAATGAGATAAAAACCTTTAATTTTGATTGATGAAAAATACCAAAAAAGAACCTATAATACTGCATGTAAATTTTATCTTCTTTTTTAAAGCATAACAATCTTAAGGTGAACCCTATTGTAAAACTCCACGGCAAAGAAAACCTCAAAACTATTACTTTCTATAAATATTAATTAAAAATGAATGATATTTTAAAGCTCATTTTAATAATAATTTTGAATCTTAAAAGTATGAATAATTATATTTAAATAAAATTCTAAAAATTACTAAATTATTTTTATTAATTAAAAAAAACTTATTATTTTAAAGTTTGCTTCAGTCTTATAAATTCATTCCACTGCCCCCGGGTTGCAGCACTCTTTTGTTGACAAAATTCAAAGTTATTGAAGGAAAACTCATGCAAAAATCCTTATAAAGTGTACTCAATGATCCCATTAGGTTCCCGCTTTAGAACTATCTTTTACTGAGACTAAAATTGGATTAAGAAAGATAATGGAAAGAAGTTACTTCTAGACCAAACTGGTATACGTTTCTCTGTTTAGACCAAATTTTTCGTGAGACAGAGGAAGGCACAAATCACTTTAATGTTTCCTACATTTTGATATTTGGGATTGGAGATTGCTCGGGGATCATGTAGGCTGTAGCTGATATTACAATATTTATGCAATATGTACTACAAGAAAAAGAAGCTTGACAATTCCGTTTGGGTTAAAAGATATGAAGGCTAAAATATGATTCTAATGATACAGATTGCATTGACGCAACTTGTTCCACTTAACTTTTCATGGGATTAAATTATGTTTATAGCTTCCATTTTTTGGCATTATAGTAACATATCTTCTGCCATTTCTGATCTGCGCAAAGTAGACAATTTTATTATCTTAATGCATTTATGATTCAAGTTCTTATTTAAAAAAAAAAATTGCCTTCTTGCTCTAACTATATTTCCCTTTATTCTCTTTGGTAAATCTTACTCCGTCCATAACAGGAAAAATATCTGATGAACTTTTCAGTCTCCAAACCAATCCTCTAGAATATTAGTTTTTAAAAATCATTAAACAATTTTTTAATTAAATATTATGCAAGAATATATTGAAAATCATGATAAAAGTATACTACTAATATTTTAATTAATGCCTTCTGTTAAAATATCTCATTAATTAGAAAGAGTCAGCATACTTCTTACAAAATTTGGATAATCCTACTCTTCTATCTTCTGGAAATAAGTTATATCTACATTTTTTTTACAAGATATCACAATCTATCTAATTTTAATATTGAATGATCCCATATCTCACACCGTGAGAAGAATATGTTAAGATTTTCCCGGTTAAAAATAAAGCTAAAATACTTTTTTATAAAACTTGGATAATCCTCTGCCAACCCCCTCTGTTTCTCTCTTGAATTAATTGGGTCCAATTTTCTAATACCTTAAAGACACTAATTAACATTTACCTCCATTGATGTATTTGGAGGTGCATTTCAATACCCATGTTGGACTGATGAGGGAAGTATAAACACAAGGCTGGATGATGAAACCACGAACCCTTAATTACCACAACACACGCACACAAGACCTCACACTCGTTCATATCAATGGCTATATTGCTCCATTTCTTCAAAATAAATGACACAATTTACTAGTCCATATAATCTATAAAAAAGAATGACATTAAAAGTGGGAAATTAGTGAAGTTAAATGATATCATCATCCGTAAAGTCGGTCTATTTTCTCATGCTCTATGTAAACTACTAAGCCTTCTCCCTAAAGAAGGTATCTAAGGGAAAAATTTAGTATAACATTAAAAAAAAAGAGCAAAAAAAGAAAAGAAAGGAAAACACAATGTGTTTTCCGACATGAAGAAATATGAATCAGAAAGAGAAAGATGAATGGGTAGAAAAGGATTGCAATGGAAGCTGCTCAAGGCAGCAAAACACAACGAGCAAGCAATTCACCTTTTTCATAGCTTACTTCATTTCAAAAATAAAGGGACAAATACTATTCATCAGATTCCACCGTTGGACCCTGACTACAGCTTTCCTTTTGATGGAGTTCCAACATTTTCTTTTCTGGATTACAGAGACCTGTAGGTAAACAATCTCGGGTTCATTAGGGATAACATATTGCTTTGAATTACAATACATGCAACATATATTTGACCAAAAATCACTACATGGTGACTAAAGATCTAATCATACACTAATGAAACAACCTCACCGCAAAAAGAAAAAAAAAATCCTATTTTGTGGATCAGATTATATTCAATCCTTAAACATGTGACCATTTACTTGGACAACTGCAAACCTAGCAGTGCCTTCCTTTTATTCTCAAATATATCACTATTCTATAAAGAAATATACGCACCTAAATGGGACAGAAATATACAGGATTACATTGAGAAGTGTGAAATAAATATTTTTTTTTGGGAGCCCAAGTGCATGAATTTTTATGCAATTTTCAAAATATCCAAGGGCATGTTATCATACAAACTCCTGAATTCTAATACAAATATTTCGTGTAAGGAGAAACACCTACCTGAACATTTTGGAATATCCCACACAGCAATCGATGTGGATGTACACTCTGGAGCACAAAGTTCATGATTATTCTCATGGTTGACATTCATTGCAAGCATCCAAGCTCCAATGGTAACATCCTCATTGCTGAACATCCGGAAACTGATTGAAAAAAAATAACACAAAGATCAAGTAATTCAATGATGCATTTGAAGATGTCATTGCAAGAAGAACCATTCACAACTTGATGACTACCAGATAATGAAGCCATTTATGATGACAAAGAGTTAATAACTAAGGAAATGAACAGGGTGAAAATGTATGGTTTAACCCTCTTTTAAAAGTTTAAACTGTGAACCTAAGGGCCAGATGGCATGGACATCTCTTCTATAAGAGTAAGAGCAAATTCTCAAATCCATTTTTATCAGTGACACAACTTGACATGAATAAACACAATATTTTAGGACAATATCTCAGTTTTTGTTTTTCATAGAGAACAACCGTAGAAACTATTGAAAGAATAGATTTTTAGGTATAGAGGGAGTAAAAGGAGGTAAAAAGGATTAAATACAATGAGATTGATTTGATATGATGTGTTACAATACGATAAAAAACATAAAGCACTAATCCTTATTTATAATAATACTAGATAATAATCCCCACTAAACACAGAAATAAATCATGAAATATTATAGATATGGAAACTACTCTTAAGAGATAATCTAGGATATTATAAAGGTTAAATTATAATTTTAATCCCTATACATGACTTTTTTCTTTAGACCCTATATGAAAAAACTCTAGATTTTGGTCCTTTTATGAAATTTTTTTTATAAATCAGTGCCCACCATTTAGAGGTTATAACAAAAAATGATATGTCATGTGTAAGGACCAAAATGTAATGTTTCTGTATGGAGCAATCAAAATGAAGGCAGATATAGGGATTAAATCGAAAAATGGTGTCAAGTATAGGGATCAATTGATCAAATTAAACGTCATTCTAACTTCGATAAATGGCAGGGACTGATACGTAAACAATTTTTCATACAAGCCTATACGGACCAAGTTATAGGATTTTTTTCAATAGGAACTAGAACAAAAACTGGTATTAAGTGTACGGACCAAATTTACGCTTAAACCTATTTTAAATTATTCTAAGATACAATCTAGATATTACTGAATATTCTGAAAGAAACCAAAGCAGATGGTCTATAACCAAACACATTTCTGATAAAGATATGAAACAGACAGTATTCAACCCAAACAGGTGAATGAATATGCAAAATCCAAGAAATAAAATAGAGGAAAAGAGATATTCAGTAGGCAAAGAAGTCAATATTATTACATCAATAAAAAAAATTGAATATACTAAATATCTAACACCTAAAGATCAACAAGTGCATCAATTGTCGCTACAATTATTATTCCTAATAGATGCACGACAGTTATTTGCAAACCAACTATTACTAAAGGTCAAGTGACAAAGCAATAAAGTAAAGGAGAGGAAAACTTGCCTGTTATTCTTAAGAGCCACCAAGCTTGATACAACATCAGCAGAAAGAGCATATATAGGACCATAAGCATGAAAAAAATATTCCTTTCCAAGCAAATTAGATAGTGGCTCATACCTGCAAGATTTATCAGTAAAATTACTCCAAAAGACAACAAAGTGGTGAGGTATCTATCACACTTCATAACATTTGCAAGACAAAAAAGCAGAGGTAAATAACAATTCAGGTCCCCAGAAAAGTTGGAAAATTCCCAATTTGTATGTTAGCATGGTTGAAAGGTAAGGGAAGGGAAGAAATCAAAAGAAAAAGATAGAAAAGAAATGGAAAAAGAATGAGAGGTTAAATAATGATTGTCCTTCCCTTTGGTTGTTTGAAATCCTAAAATACTGGAGGAACTTTAAAATGTTCATATCAATAGATAAAGGAGGACCTTTTGAGGATAATCAATCAATTTCTTCCCTTCATTTTATAAACTTCCAGACATATGGAAGGCTTACTTAAAGCATTCCCTTCCCTGCCTTTTCCTCTTTTTGCCTTCCATTAAACATGCACTAAAAATCTAATATTGGCAATCCAGTCCATCAAAGGCCTAAAAAGTCCTTTTGGTGATATAGTGATAATTTTTCATCTCAGCATATATGGCACTGCCGTAAAAGAGTGACATTTTTTTTTTACAATTTTCACATTTTCTATGACAAGAATAGATATATTTATATTCGTTAGAACCTTAAAAATCAATTAACTGATATACACATTCTAAGATTCACATAATTAATAATGTTTTATAAGATCTTAGCTAAAGTAATATATTTATTTTAATTAAACCACAGTTGAAATCCTCAAGTTTAGAACATTCACACACTTCTGCAAATTTTAAATCAATAATTTCACTCTCCAACCTGATTCTGAGAAATGTCTGTTCCCACAACAAAAAAACAAAGAAAGAAAGAAAATTACGTATAGAATCAGTAAGAATTTGATCATTCAAAGTAGTTTAGTTAAAAAATAAAAAACAAAAGGAAGATCTCAGGCTGATGCAGATAATTAAAATTTAGTTCTGTGTGCAAAATTTATTAATTGACATTTGATCTCTAAAGATAGTAACTACAGATTGGTAAATTGGACGAACAGTATTAGTAATCAATATTTCCTTTTCTAGAAAAAGAAAAAAACAAGTGATGATGGCAACTGGCAAGTTCTAATATTTATCCCATGCCATGACAGCAGCATTTGAGCAATGGAATATTTTATCCCTGATGAAAACTGACATGGTTAAAGGTGTAGAGTTGGGGATATTAAGACAAGGCAGGATAAAATTAAAACTTGGAGATCAAACATACTTGATTTAAACAGAACTAACCATTTGAGTTTTGGATCAGTGAAAACAGGGCCCTTTTTCATGCATCCTATGTAAGTCTGAGGGTGAGATCGCTCTTTTGCTAGCAGTAATGAAAGCCGATCTGACAACAAATCCAACATGATCGCATAAATCTTAATTATAGAGGTAATCACTGATCTTATATACAAAGGTCATCACCATAATTAACCAAGTTAATCCCTGAAAGATATTGCACCTGGCCTTAAATATATGTCATCATCAGCTTTGACATAAAAGTCCGCTTCAAAAAGTGCATAAGCAGCTTTGAAGAAAGCCAATCTGTAATAAATAACCAAATTTAGCTTAGCAACACACTGCAGACATAAAATATAGCATTCAAGCAATTCTCAGCACACACGTTTTGTACGGGAGCTTACTGTACTCCTCTTCAATATCCAAAAGAATGAAATCATCATATTGTGCTACTTCCTTCTGAAGTGCAGACATCTTCGATCTATCACCCGTTCTGCCAATAACAAACCTAAAAGCCAAGCCAGTGGCCTCTTCCAAGCTGCAAGAAACAGCAACAGTATAGATAAGCACATTAAATACATCACTTTCAAACACATTCCCTCAAAGTACCCCAACATATCAAGGATTTAAATTGCGTATGCAACCGCAATTGAGGCCACAACATCATGATCTTGGAGACAGTGCAACCATATCATGATTGCATTTGCAACCTCATCAGCTGCACTTGCTTGCAACGTCAGTAACCGCAACTGTAATTTTAAAAGCTTGATATATAGCAAGCAGCATGCATAAATTCCTCAAAATGCTTGTTTGTTTTTGCATAGTGTAAACTAGATCATACAAATACAGAGTAGAACCTAGCATAACATCATACAAAAGAAGATCATAGATAACAGTTGCAGAAGAAGATTTGGCGAAACATTGACTTTTGTCAACATTTACTATTAGATAGCAAGATGAATAGAATACCGTTGGAGTCCAAGAGGATCAGAGGGAAACCAAGTGTTCCTCAAAGATTGGCGCCTACCAAGGGATCTGAACCCGGTTTGAATCCCCACAAAGGCCATAACCTTATGCCTGATTTGAAAGGTAGGGTTGCGGTGAATGGAAGGGTCATGGTCCCAGAGGACTCGAACGGATGTAGGGTTGCGGTTGAGGCAGTGAGATTGGGGAAGAGGTCTTAAAAAAGCGAAGAAGAAAAGAGCGGAGAAAACGAGGAAGAGGCAAGAGAGGATGGAGGATGTGCGAGATGAGAAGGGAGAAGAACGAGCGTAGAAGAACTTGGGAGGCATGGTTTCAGTGTCATTGGGGCATGCTACCAACAATGGAGAAAAAAGTTATAGTGTTGGTTGTGGTGGGAGGGAGTGAAGGTGATGGATATACTTCAACTGAAGACAGACACAGTTTGAACATCATTTGGAACAAAGCTTATGCTTAGGCAACAAGCATCTCTTTTCACAATTATCTTACCTTTGCTTCATCAAATTAAGCCACTAAAATTGCTAAAATTAGTCTAAAATCTCAGATTCGAAATTAGAATAATTTAAATGAAATTCTTAATTCAAAATTCGTTATTTCTCTATTGAATAAAAAAATTATCAAAAAAATTAATAATATCGCTTGCTTATAAAAAATAAAAAATAATGTTAAAAATATTCTTATTTTTCACCTAATCATGTTTTAGAATATTAATCTCTCACCTATTAGGTGGGAGATCCTATCAAAAACCCTCTAAAAAATCCTTTTATCATAATTAAGATTAAGATAGTGTTTGGCTTGGAAGAAAATGGTGGAAAAGCAAAGGAAGAATTTTTTTAAACAGTTTTTTATTTGGAGAGAAAAGACCAAATTTTTTGCCTCCCCTCTAATACTGATGAATTTGCAAGAAAGGAAAGATACTTAAAGCTTTTAGAATATATCAACTAAATTATCCTTAAACACTTGGGTTTAATGGCTTTATCTATTGTAAGGGTGTAATAATAAATCAATTTTCTTTTCTGGCTGTTACTCCCATTCTCTCCCATCTATTAAAATCTCTTTCCTTACCTCTTCTTTATTGAAGCATAAAGGAAAGGAATGTTTTTTTTTTAGATTTTATTTCTTTTGTTACGCCAATTATAAATTAAATTAACATATCTTTGGCTTTTACAAATTACCATTACATGCATAAAATTTTCAATTATAAGTATTTTTTTAGTTTTTAGTTTTTAAAGTTTTAAAAATTAAAATCAGCTTTTATTTTTAATTTTTAAAAGTTATTGTAAAAAAATCTAAGTAAAAATATTCATTCAAGAAATTAAAATATATCAAAAATATATAAATTTAAAATTTTAAAAATAATAAAATTAAATATTATTATTATTATAACAATAATTATAATAGTAATAGTCAGTAAAAATAAATTAATATTTATAAAATAATGATAATGATACGATAGTTATAATATAAAAAATATTATATAAATATAAATTTATATTTTATATATTATTTGATTATCAGTATTTAAAATAAATAATTTTATATATTTTATTATTATAATATTTTTATATTATTTAATATTTATTTTATATAAAATAATATATATTACAAGATTATAAATTAAATATAATTTATATATTAAATAATATTATTTATTTTTTAAATATAAAATTTAAAAATAATAAAAATAAAATATTATTATTATTATATTAATGGTAATGATGATTATAATATTAAAATTATTTTTGACGAATAGATTTTATAATCTTAATTGCATGCTTTCCAACATGCTTATAATGGAGTTTTTGTAAAGTAAAGCTTACTTGAAATAAGCTCCGTTCCGAAAGACAAACGGACCTAATGTGATTCCTTTCAAGAATGAAATGTCGATATAATTTATGATGTGCTAGTATCTTCTCTCATTACACTTGAAATGCTTGAATCTTTTCTTATTGCAATCCTTTTTTAACTTTATTTTCATCTTTCATATTCAAAAATAATTGCTTAGGTGAAGGCAGATATTGGCTTTTACAATTATTTCACCATTTAGTGAAGTTTCAACTTTTATTGAACCTAACAGACTAATATTACTATAATTGTAGGTGCATAAATGAAGTGAAATAAGCATCACATCATTGCAATTTCGGAGCAGCATATCTTTCGTTTGACATCTTAACTTCCTTACCACCATCTGATAACGAGCATAAGTCTTAAGTAGGCCAGGACCATATGCCTCCATGTTATTTACTTCAATTAAAGTTTAAGAAAATAATAGTTTAATTTTCAAAAGCTTTTTCAAGAAGTTGAAAGAAATAAGTAATTATTTTTTAAAAAGAAAGAGTTTAACTTCACCACCCAATTGTCTAGAGATCAACTTTATGGTTTCCATATTTTGTGATTAGTTGCCCCAAGACACTACTAAATTACAAGTTTGTTTTGAAGCATCACACCATCTCTCTAAACATCTACTTTCTATCAACTTTCCATTCAGCTTGCAGACTTTGCAAATGTTCCAAAAAAAGCTGTTTCATCATACATCACTGAGCATTCAATATTGGAATCCATGTCAAAATTGCTGCCTAAAAATGTTTTGCAGGACAAGTTAGAAAAATGGCCCTGCAAAGCATTTGCCTGACCTTCACCTACTTTGCTATTCTTGTCCTCAATAATTCCTAAACCTGTTTCAGTACCATCTTTGTTAGCACAACACTTCTCAATAGATTGTTGTACTTGTACCAACTCACTCACCATTTGCATTTTATTGCTCCTTGTCAATTCCTGCACATTGTTTCCCTCAATAGATTTCTCCAAGCTGGCCTCAACAAATTTCTCCGAGCTGGTCAATGCTGTTAACTGGATGTTCGGATCTTCTCTTAAACAGCTACCAATTTCTGTTGATTCTTTGTCTCCTAATGCAGTGACAACAGTTTTAGTATTATCCTCTCTGCTGGTTTCATTGCCAGCCACAAAGTCTGAGTGATTTTTGCCATCTACAGATTCATATTCTGACTTGACTTCAACTTCGTTGGTAGTTATGTTCCCAACATCTCGTGGCAATGATTCAATAATGGCCATTTCTTCGGAGACACCTGCTTTGACTGATTCATCTGATGCTAGAGTTGATTGATCACACAAACCTGTTTCACCTGACAAAACAATCAATTTAGTTAAGTATTTAAAGAAAAACAATAACAAAATAGATCAAAGAAAAGTACCTTCAATTTTGTCCTTCCTATGTAAGGGTTTTTCAAGTAAAATTGTCCCAGGAAAAACCATCAAGTTAATGTTATTCAATCTTTGCTTTTCAATGTCATCAACAGGTAAGAATCCAAAGCCCTTAGTCCATGTCTCAACCAAATCTGGAATGGCTGATATCACAAGCTTTTCTACCTTGAGAGATATTAACATCTGCTAATAACAGATCGATTTAGGAAGAAAGTCATTGAAGTCAGTGAAGTGAAAATCCAACAAGAGTGAAACTGAAACAATATTTTATGATTCATTTCATTTGAATACAATTTTTTGGACAAATACATGAAATTACAGCCCAATTATACCTGTTCAATTGCACTCACTAGGAGTCGGCACATTCCCTGACGACGATACTGACTGCAAGTTGCAATTAGAGGCATCTCTGCTACTTTAGTTCCATGCACCCTGTCAAGGAGTAAAGAGATTGAGAACAATGCAATAAAACAGATATGCTAATTTGTATAAATCAAAATATAGGTAACTATACGTCTATATACCCTAATTCATTTATAAATCATAATAAAGGGTAAGCTTGAAAGGCAATTAAATAATTGTCTTTAAATATTAGAAAAGTAGCTAAAATACAACCTTTTCACATTTGTCAGAAAAAAGGATTTTAAAAACTTTAAATTCTACCATAAATTCCACAAGTATCTATATTTTGTTTTACCTGATAGATGCTACAGATATTAACACATCCTGTTTCTCCAATACAACAGTGTAAAACCCTTGAAAATTCAGACGAGCAAACTCAGACCTGAGAATCACGTTGAAACAAAGCCCTCTCAGATCAAAATGAAAACATATAAAAGAAAAACAAGAAAACCCAAAGATCAAGGCCTTGAAACAAGAGCAAAGGAGCTGGAGAATATATGGCACTAACCCCCAGTTGTATAAAACTTGAGGTATCATGTGAATGCCTGTTCTTGGATCAAACATCGACACAAAACACTCTTCCATGATGGTAAGAGCAACAGCCAATTTCGTATTGCATACTGCCTTAAGGGCAAACCACTGTGCAGAATGAACCTTTTGGTCATCATGGATGCATCTAAGAAGCATCCATGAGAAACCATTGGCCACTTCATTTACTAATCCCACCTGAGATTGGAGTCCAGAGAATACCTGCATAAACCAGAGTCAGGTCCTTGAGTAAATAATACCAGTGTTAGTGGGTTTTGGCTTCTATTAGTAGTGTTAGTGCTTGATCTAATTATTAAATAAAAAGGAGTACTGGATCAAAATATCATAAGTTCATAACACATTCTTGTATCAATAATATAGTGTTAGTCTTCTTTCTCTTTCTTCTCTTTCCCTAACTGTAAACCTGTAATTCTTAACAGCTGCCATTACTGTGAGATAAGAAATTCATGCTGTTCATTAATACTGTTGTAATAAAATCCAGAAAAAAGGAATCAAAGGAATACTGCAAAGTGTAACCTATTACACCATTAGCAATATTATCTACATTAGGTAACCATTGAAATTCAAAAGTAAATTTAATGATTCATTCCTACTTCCTCCAACCGAATGTCTTTTAAAGGTGTGAATAAAGAGACCAATATTTTTAAGACAAGCATAAGCATTGGCGGTAAATAACAAAAGCAACCATACCAAAAGATAAAGACAAAAACAACTCCGCCAAATAATATACATTCTTCCCTCAGTGTCACAATACAAGCATAAACAAGAAGTCTACATTACATCCTGTTTGATTTGAAGATCATTTATGATACTTTCACCTAAAGTTTTTGGGATAGTTGGTTCATGACATGACATCATATAGCCTCCATGACCAACTGGTCAAGAGTTTTATCTTTGTTTGCTTCTAATAAAAATGTGAATCTCATTACAAGTAAGAGTGGGCTTGTATATTTGCCCACAGTAGTGAGAGAACATGTTAGATATCATCACCTAACAACTTAAGCTTCTGGGTAGTTCATTCAAATTTTCCCCTTTTACATGTGAGCGAAAAGTTTTCACTTCCCTTAGGAGGTCAGTAGGTCAAAAAATAAAAAATAAAAAATCCACAGTAGACCTAGAAAGGAGATGAAAATATAGCTTTGAAAAGCTGTCAAATTCATTCAGCTTTAGCAAAATCTTCTGACAAAAGCAATGGTCATTGGACAGAAGAATTTTAAGTAAATCCTAGTTAACCTGTTGGTTACCGCACATTTTTGTTTAACAAATCATACTCATGCAATTATATCAAAGACAACATTTTAACATTTTTAATCTTAAACTTGTTCATCTAAAAAATGCAACCTTTTGGAACTATATTTACCACCTTATAAAAAATTTAATCAGATAATAATCATTTAATGTGCCAAAAGTTTGTAAATAGTTCGAAACAAACTGAACTTTCAAAAAGTTTTGAACCAACTCTGCAAATTATAGATAGTACAATGACCAACCCACACTACAAGCCCCAACATTATCATGCAATATAACAGACAGTAGCTAACATTTGCTAAATTCAAGAAATCCATTTCAAATGGACATTTGGAAAATTGAGAAAGTGTAGTACAGTACCTCCTGACAACTCTGACCACAAAACCAATTGTCTGAAACTGCTCCTTCTTGTTTATCTCTTCCTTTCAGGCATTTCTCATGATCTATTCATTACAAGATCATAACAATCATATGGAATCATTATAGCATACAAAGGTATAAAAGTTCATAAACTTTCAGATCAAATAAATCTTTATTCATAATCAAATTATTACTAATTATAACAAAGTAAATAATAAGGGCAGCTGAGTGAATGGCTCCCATTGTCCCACTATTGTGACATTTACAGAGACTCCGATGCACACAAACTTTTCCCCGAAATAATAATAACAATAAATAAAAACTGTAGTAATGATAATAATCAAATCAACAAATTATTTAGCTATTAATCAAATCACAACATTGCAATTATCCAAACAAGACCAAACACAAGTAAATTGCATTTTATGGTATGCTCAACATGTCGTCTATCAACACCCTACAAGCTCTACAAAGAGATTTAAACCATAACATTGGTTATGCAGTTATGCAACATGAACATACAGGGGATACTTACATTTGTGTTCACACTGTGAACATTGTAATAAATCAGGTGCATCTGTAGCATCTTTATCAATGACCAACTTTCCACATATCCTACAAGTGCAATTTGTGCAGTACCAGTTGCCATCAGGGATCTCCTGATATTCAAAAAAAAAAAATTGGTGTCATTCTTCTAAGGTAAGGAAAGAAAACCTTAACAATAATCACATCCATGAAAATACAAGCTATATACAAGAGGATTTCATTAATTGTCAAACGTATGGTATATAAAGAAGCAGGCGTTCACAAAAAGCAAGTAAAAATACAGTTCATGCCCTAGATCATTTATTCATGTTCATAGAAGGGACCCCATCACCCATTATAAAAATCATAATTACCATATACCATAATTTCTAGCAATCAGCTAAGTCAAAAATAAACATTCCTAACTAGAGAAAAATTATACTGCAAGCAGAATGTGGAGGGGCATATACAGTAAATATTTAGTAATGGAAGAGAAACATGTTATAACAATCACTTAATAGTTTGATTTCCCAAAACATTAAAAAAAGGGAAAACAAAAAATTTATTTACAATAATGACAAAGGAGGAAAAGAAGAAAAAAATCATTAAAATAAAAGAAAACTAGCATAAACATGAGAGCTGACAGACCTGAGTGGACAAACAGGCTAGGTGAAAGGTAGATGGACAGTTATCACAACATATCAGCTCACCGCCCTCACCACACAACCCGCATGAGTCATCATTTTTATCATTATCATCAGCACGCACAGCCTGATTCTGGCTTTTTCTGGCTTTGTATTCAGCTGACCAAGCTTGAAGGAGACAAAGTGTAAAGGACTCACCAGATTCCATGAAAATATTTAAACAGGGGCGATTCAGTGTAAACCCAGCATGAAACTTGAACTTGGATAATGTAAGCACCTTACCACAGCACATACAAATAATACCATCTTTGGTGATCCTACCATCCTTGATCACAGTATCATCCTTAGGATTTCGGTATTGAATCACATCATTTAAAGATATGACTCCATTCTCGATCAACCATGACAAGATTGTCCTTGCACCCAAATAATATCTATTTCCATCCTTATTGTGCTTCCCTCCGTTGCAAGGGTTCCTTGGTAGCAACCTGCAACGGCCCTTTTGGCTTTTAAGCTTTCTCTGGCCCCTTGATTTGTATGATTTAGCACTAGAATTACCACGGATAGTCTTTGGGCCGAAGTCCTTATTCCTGAATATCGCCGACACCAATAAATCATCATCTTTAATCTGGCACCCATTGGACTTATTTGTTCCAATTACTGAGCAATTTGTTTTCTTAATATTTCTCTGGATTGCACTGGCAGATGATAACTTCCTACAGTGTCTTCTCTTTCCTCCATTGTCAACAAGATAATCTTGGACCTCTTCCAACCCACATGCTTCACCGTTTAGTGACTGCACCTGGTCAATAACAGTTGAGTTCAGCATGCCACTATGGTACAACATACTCAGTTTGATTTCAGATACCCTTTTGCACTTCCTCAGCATTTTCTTTTTAAGAATAACATTAGAAGCAATTGAGATTCTCCGACCCTCTTCCTCGCTACATTCATACTGTTGCATAGCCTCTGAGTCATGAGAATGAACCAGGTCATGGCATACACCATTGTTTTTCTCTGACATGTCCATTGACACCTTTTCTTCAATATCTGTATTTGTTTCCAGATAACTTTCTGAACTCTGTTTACCAAAGCTTTTGGAATTTCTAATTTTACCTTGATGAAAAGCATTTACTTTAGACCCACCAGGTACCTGGTTTGTATTTCCAGAGCTTGGATCAATGGGAGCACAAGCCATCCTATACTTACTGGCAGCTAAACTCCATGTTGCTTTTACTACCTCTCCCCTTTTCAGTGCACCAATCTTTCTATCAACAAATATAACTACTACAAAAGGATCCAAAAGCCACCATCGATAAGCCAATATAGAAGCAGGCTTTGACTGATTCATTGTTTTTTCAACATTTATCAATGCGCTGGATAGATCAGACCAGAATTGACTAATATCAGTCCATTCCTTGTAATCTCCACCCATTAAATTGCAGCTTTCAACAGACAAAAGCTGACCACATAATCTCCAAGCAGTTGTGAATTCCCGAATAGGCTTTCCTTCTGGTGTCCTATAAACCGACTCCACATAACGCCTACTAGGTCGTTGACGCTTCTCAATAGACCATCCGGCCATCCTAAGCAACTGTACAATATGAAACTGCAGTGAAGTTCGAGGATCCTCTACCTCTAGCTTTGAAGACGAATTTGAGATATTCATATTAGAAGATAGAAAACCTTCTGGCATTTCCTCGGGATTTAAAGGAGACCCTGATTTCTTGACAACAGTGATTGATGGACTTGTAACTACAAGCTTGTCTGCAAAGCTCTCCTGGGAAACAGGAGAAGCAACTGTTTTGCTTACAGACACCTCTTTTGCAACATCTGCTGTTGTTGATTTACAATTTGGATCAACATCATCTTTAGCAGCTTGTTTATTTAACATGTTATGCTTCAATAGATTGCAACTAGATATCACACCATGTTTAGATGATTCAACTAAACGAAATGCAATTGGTTCACTATCACAGTCAGTAGCCTCATGAGACAGGTTAGAAACTACTATTTTTGAACATCTTGATGAAGTCAAAATATTTTCCGAATCAGATCTACTACAAGCAAGTTCATGCAAAGAGAATTTCATTCGTTTGACATTCACATCCTCGTCATTCTGGTCTTCACAAATGAAACTCTCTGGCATACACCCCACAGCAGTCTCTTTGGAATGTTGAATTACATTAAAGTCCTCCTCAGGGTGTGTAAGTCTTGAAGATGAGGGATGCAATACAACTGAGTTTTCATTACTAGAGCAGAATGATTTAAATGTGTTTTTGGCAGATTCATGTTTAAAGTTGATAACTCCAGAAAGAAGAGACTTCTGACTAGATTGAAAAATGTCTGTACCAGAAAAGACCTCAGTAAAAATCTGTCTTTCTTCATTAGAGCCTTCAAAATTATCATCATATAATTTCTCTATTTCGTTGCTGATCAACATCTCTGCTGACTAGGGCAGTTTCACTTTACAATTTCTATTGCTGGTCTACATGTCGGCACCATTATAAAAAGCTAACTCTGCCATATTGTAAACCAATTTATGCAGAAGTAAGGCAATTCTTCAGTCATAAATTACTGGTTGACAAACTTCACTGCTGCAAATCCCAGTTAATACAAATAAAATCACATGATAAAGGTTTTAGAATCTGCAAAAGAAAGGGAAGGAAGTTTATTAAACAACCATTCAAAATTATAAGATCCAAAACTAGCTTTAACTTCTTAATTATCAAAAGAAACAAATTCGCAAGAAGAAAGATATCATATAACAACAGCAGCAACAATCATGTGAGTATTGTTTTTTAGGTATTGTGTTCCCTCCCAACAGTATTAAGTACAAAGTTGACATGCAATTGAGGTGAAAGATATCTTATTAGACCACAATCACGTAATCAATTTTACACCCAATTTTATCTACGAGCATCCATCACAAGGATTCATAAAAAGATTCTTTCCCTTTCATTAAAACCTGAATATCTTATTCTTTCATTAATATAAAATGTAAACCAAAAGAAAGACGTGCATAAACTATATTTATGAACAAGAAGCCACCAAAATGGTTGAAGCATATAAAAACCTATATAAGGAAATTTTTGGTTTTGGAATAAGATAACTTCTAGTCTATCTTATACATACCGAACTATCATCATTCTTTCAGGTGCATCAAATGCATTGCCCAAGAAGACCAATCAAAGCATTATCATCATATATTGTTTTCTCCTCAATTCCAGTGTGTTTTTCATTATTAATCCAGTGGAGAGGGGATCATACATATATTATCTTTCATGCAACAGTGTTTCTTTATATGACTAACATGGCATAAAGCATTTAACCAAGGGATGGGGTATCGGAAATAATATATTCTTCAGGCAACAGCGCTTTTCAACAGAGTCTCATTTTATCCAACGCAGTTCGAAGACCTAGTAGTAGTGCTACAGCGCATACTCTTCTTCCAAATTATTAACTATAAATACCTCATGGCACTCTTTTAAAATATTTATCATGTTTCACTTACTAAAAACACCTAAAGTTTTACATACAAGTGATGTAGAATGGTCTTTAGACTTTAATAACATGACCACGATGACTAAATAATGTTTTCTGCTAAAATTAGCAAACCAATATTAGCAAAAATTGTGAATATTTCCTAGTAAGCATCACAGAACACATGCCAAAATGCAAAGGTTGGCTTGAATCAAAATGTATATGCAACCCTACGAAGTTTACCGTTTGCACGAACACAACTACTATCATGAAAACGGTTAGGGAAACCAAAACCTGTGGTCAAATTTCAACAGCTAAAATTTTAAGGACATTGGGTAATAAAGCATCATTTAATACACCCTATAATGCTTTTAATTATTCTAAAAAAAGTATTTAATGATGTTTCTGTTTTCAACATAATAAATATTTTCATTTTCATTAAATAGAAATACTTACTATTTCCTTAAATAAAAGAGAAAGACAGAAAATAAACACATTAGTTCGGCAAAGCGTTTCAAAGAGAAGGGGAGACCCTGAATTCCTGAACCAAAGTGAAGCATAAAATCCACATGCATGAATAGAGAAACAACATTGGGACACAGATGTAATACCAGGTCCACACAGGAAGGACAAAACCAAAAAATCAAAGAAGAAAAAAAATCACTTCTCATACAGATCACGACCTACCCTATCCATCTCAGATTCTCAAGAAAGGAATTCGCAACCCATCCTCAAAAAACCGCAAAGAAACAAACTTTTCAACAAACAAACACGACCCAGAAACTCGTATCAGAGTAAAAAAGCCCAGAGCCACCCACCAGAAGAACACAATCTCACCCAGGATTAGGGTTCCTCAAAATTGCATAAGCCCAACCATTTCTGAGCAGAAAGCACAACTTGCAACATCATATGCCTCATTCGTCACCTCTGTAACAAAACCAGCAACCCCACCAAAAAAAGGAAAGAGCTTTGGGGAACCCCAACAATGCTACCACACTGCAACAGATAGCAAAGACAAAGGAACATACACTCCTTCTCTCTCTAGAACCCTCTTTCTCTCTCTCTCTCTAAAATATGTATCCTCTCTTTCTCTCTCTATTGAGCATCTACCATGTGAATGTTGTATGGTATGTCATGGACTAACTTACTTGTATGCACCCTCTCTCTCTCTCCCATTACCTTACCACTTGGCGTTGTCTATTTGCGGTTTTTTTAAAAAAAATAAATAAAACCCCTTTTGAATGAAGCACCCACGCTCTCCTTGAGATTTAGTTGCCCTCTATGGAAAATGGCCAAATGGGCCCCCATTAAGGAAACTAGCAAACTAATCTCTCTGATCATTCTTCTTTCTTCTTACCATTTTTCTTCTTTCTGGTGAAGAGAAGACACTTTTATTTTATGCAATATAGTTCATGTCCAAGGTACTTACTTTGTCTTAGGGAAGGGACACACACTAACTAATTCGGTTTGGGAGGCCCTAGAAGATTTTTGTGTTTATTTTTTTGCGGCAAAATAATATTACTATCTATGACTAATTCAATTCATGTTTTGTTTTTTTAACTTCCTGTATTATGTGGCTCTATACGAAAGAAACAACAAGCACGTGTGCCACTTCTCACTTATCTTTACTTGCTATTTGAGAGGCACGTATGGATCGAAAGTAACTAACCACTTTTTGCTTAAGTTTTGAGTTTTGACCATGATGAGTGAAGATCCTATTTAGAAACTTTCATACACGAGGTCGTGTTTTTAGATTACATGTTGTCACGTCCCAATATAACTTCTTGTGCCATGTTTTGTTTAGTTTTTGGAAATTTGATTTGAGTATAGGCTTCTCACTTTGAAGTTGGAAATTTTACCCCTTTTTTTAGGGGGAAAAAGGAAGAAAAATCGAAGTTGCAACATCGGAACTTTTGCCGGAAGCAACAGTGTTATAAAAATTCTAAAATTAAACTAAAGATGCACTTTATGTGTGGGTATGGTATTATGTATATTTGTGAAAATCAGGCGCCGCAGTCCAAAAGAAAATGTAGGGTAATGATTTTACTTGAATTGGAAGCAAGGACAGCTATGGGTATTATATATATCATAGATTAGTTTATTTTAAAACTAAAGTTATGATTTGCTTCATTTAATATTTTTTAAATGATTAAATTTTAACCATTAAATTTATTAAATAGATTATATTTATAAATTTTATATATTTTAAAATTTAATTTAATATTTTTTATATTACTTTATTTTAATAAATAATATATATTAATTTTAATTAATATAATAAATTATAAACTTATTTTAAATTTTATAAAATTTTATAAATATAATTTATATAATAAAGTATATTAATTTAACAGTTAACTTAATAAAATTAAAAAACATTAAATAGAATAATTTATGATTAATTATTTTAGAATAAATTGATCTCTTCTTATATTATATAGAAAGAAAGATTAAGTTAATTTAATTGATATAAAATTATTTTTCTCATATTTTTTAAATTATTAAATTTTATTAATTTAACTATTAAATTAATAAATTTTATTATCAATTTATAAAAATTAATAAAAAAATTTTAAAATTGATATATATTTAGTTTAATGGATGATATATTTTTTGTGATATTTGTTAAAAAAAAAGTTACATAGTGAAATATTAAATTTTTTAAAACTTATAAAAAATTTAGTTTAATTTAAAAAATTATAAACATAATAACTTTATCTAATAATTATTTTTAAAGTAACTTCCTTTCATATTTAATAAAAATATTTTAAATAAAAATAAAAATAGATAAATTTAGATTATGCACATCTCATACACAAATATCAGAATTAACAATTAATTTACATTCATAAGCTTGATTAATATTGATACAAAATGGTTTTATCCTCACGGTTCCTTGATTTATGAAGTTAGAAGTTTTTCTTTTCATTCTTGAAATTTCTTCTTCATTCACACTTTTCAGGAAAAAAAAAATTGCTATGCGAATTGATTGGCCAAGCAAAAAGCTTCATCTATCAATTTTTTTGCTTAATGAAAAATTTGTCCTCCGGAGTTAAACTCTTTTTTTATTAGTTTATGCTACAACTATAGCGAGACTTCAATCGCAGTTTGTTTTGTTTATTTTTTATTAACTGATAAAGAAAGTTGTACAATAATATTAAACATTATATATATCAAATTAATTAACAAAATTCCCGTACTTTATATAGGTAAATTAAAATTAATATATATTTTTTGTTATTAATAATGATGATTTTTTTATATTCATATTAAATAAAATATGAAGAAATATGAATTTAAAATTGAAAAAAATAAATAATTAATTAAAATCAAAATAAATGTGATATACTATATTTAAATTTAAAATTTAGATTTAAAGTAATATTGAATAAAATTATAAGCATGAAATTTTATTTTATTTAAAAAACAAATTAGAAACGAAATTAAATAAATACTTAATCGTGTGCTTGGATGAGATTAATTTTGTTAACTATGTAAGAAAATCTCTAAAGTGTATTTTTTTAGTTTTTTTATATTTGTTAAAAAATTAATTTATAATTTTTATTACTTTTTATAAATAAAACAACTTATTTAAAATAATAAAAAATTTTAATGTTATAATTAAAAGTTATTAGCTTATTTTATAGTTAACGTTATTTCTTATTTTATATTAATGATTTATTATTTTAAATACAAAATTAAATATTAGAAATAAATTTATATCTCTTTTTATAATTTTACTATAAAAATACCTTTTTGTATAATTTAAAAAAAATTAAAATTACTTTCTACTTAATATATCCAAACATAAATTTTATGCAATTGACTATGCAAATAAGTAAATATTAAAATAATATAATTTTAACAACTAATCTAAATATATGCTAAAATTATAAACATATTATTCAAAAATATTATCCCCTATAGCTATAAGTGTAATAATACTTATAATTTTTATACATTATAAAAAAATTATTTTTAATTATGGTTATTTTTTATTTTACTAACCTTATACTTGGATAAAAAATTTTAACATTTGAAAGAATTTGAAATACTTAAAAAATTAAATACTTTCAATTTAAATATTTTCATTTTAAAAATATTTTATTTAAATAAATATATTTTAATTTTTTATATTTTAATTTTTTTATTTATATGGTAGAAGTTAAATTTTACATTTTTAAATTTTTATTTAAATTAAATAATTTATTTTTTATTATATACAAAATTTTAGGTTTAAATATTTATAGATTTATCTTAAATTTTTTTTTACATTTTTTTTTGTTTATAACATAATTTAGATATACAAATATTTTTATTATACAACATATTTAATCATAATAATAATCCAACAAATATACATAATTAAAATAATAAAAATATACAATAATATTATTTGATATTAAAAATATTATGTTTAGATGGGAGAAATAAAAAAATGTGAGAGAAAAAAATAATAATAAAAAATAAAATAGAACAAATATAAAATAATGAGAAAAAATATATGTGAAGAAATTTCAAATTCCACCTATTTGAGGAATTTGAAATTCTTTTGTTTTAATTTGTTAAGATACCTTTTAAAAATTTCTTGTATTTGCTAGAATTTGAAATTCTTTTAAAAATTACTTTCCCTCCTTACAATACCTCATCCAAACATAAAATTTTAAACCTTTATTATATTGTTTATCCGAGGTTATTCGAATTGTTGAAAAATTATGTATGGCAAATAAATTAGTCACAATTTTAAGAAAATGAGGATAAATCTTATCAAAATTATTGACATTTACCTACGGTTTCTTTTGACCTTTGCCAAATTTTAGAAGATTTTTAAGGGTTTAAAACTCTTGTAAAACTCCTGCTACTTATTTCATGCTTTTCAATTATTTGAACTCTTATTATTTGTCCAAATTTTTGTTAAATTACTAACAATCAAAATGAACGTTTATTAATATTTTTTACTTTGCCAATAATTTACTGTGGTTAATTTATTTATTTTCTCTTGTTTTGTTGAAATAAATGACAAACACCCAATAAAAAGAATAAAGCAATAACACTAAAACTTGAAAGAATTATATCAAAATATGTATTAATACTTTTCAAAATATCAAATTGTAATGTAATTTATTAAAACTAGTATTATAATTTCTAATGTTAACATTATAAATGTCCTAAATATTAAAAGAAACAACAAAAAAGAAGTCGAATCATATTTTTATGATATTATACTAACACATGTGATTGTATCCTAATTCACAAAAAGGATGAAACAACAACTACTTAGTTAGTCAAGACTCATTTAGCATCCTACAACATGAAAAATAAACATTTTAGTTCAACCTGTTCAATTCTCTAATTATATAAATGCATACATTTTTTGAGAATAGTAATAATACATCATATTTAAATTTAATATGGATCAATAAAAAAAATATTTCATAAACACTTCTAGTTGTTATATTTTCTTGATTCTAATTATAATCATATGATTCCTGATATAGTTTATAATAATTCTTAATTTAATAATTATTTCTAATAATGGCACCTATAATAGGTAGAGACCAGCAATTTTTCCTTTTTTCTACATATGCACTTTTCTCTTCCATTGTCACAAATTATGGTATAAAATTATTTTTCAGAGGATACTCACATTAAATTAAGAAAAAATAGATATTAGACTCAAAATAAATATAAAATAATGAAATTTAAAATAACTAACCTAAATTTCAAAAAAAGAAATTAAATTTAGAGGAAGAAGGACAAATCCTATCAACCAAACCCTCTTGAAGTGAAGCACTGTGCCTACCCCATTGAACGAAACAATAATTTTGTACATGATAATATTTTAAACAATATTAATCAATTATACATGAGAATCAAATAAAAGAAAAAGGAAATGTTAAAAGGTCCAAACATAATTAAATATCAAAAGTCATATATACTATAACACCGCCAAGCCTTTTTGTCAACACAAATTATATAATACTATTTTCAAAATTTTAGTTTGAAGAAGAAATCATTATAGATATAGCTCTACAAATTTCAACTTCTAGATTTCATTTATACCCTACAGCAGGTTAAAGATATATACAGGTGAGGTAGTTCTGACCTTCTCTGCTAGCTTAAGATCTTTAAAGCTTCAATGATGATTTGAGATATAACTCTGTAAACAAAAATGTCTGAATGATTAGTATTTAAATATGAATTAAGGAGAACAAAGAGATTTTTGGTCAAAAGCATAACAAAGAAATGAAAACAACTTTCGTATTTATCTGTCGCGTTAGGAGCAAAACAGGAGTGTCATTCCACTGTATAACTAAAAAGAATACTGGAAAGTAAATTGACAATTTCATTTGATGCTTGAAAGTATTACTGAATATCATTAGTTCTTAAATTTATCAACTTATTCACAATTAGATGTATTATATAAAATATATATATATATATATATATATATATATATATATATATTGTTAAGTGTCACGTACTTAGATAATTTAGTGACTAACTGCATAAATTTTCTTTGTAAATTTGATTCTTAAAAATATTGGTATATATGAAGCACAGAGGGAAAAAATATATAGCACTAACAGGATGACAAATGGGCAACACCTGAAAAACAACCAAATATTTAATTGAAGTTGAGTTTTCTAAAAAAGAATGCAAACTGAATTTTAACAGATCATTTAGTAAAAAGTAACCAGAACCTTAGCAAATTGTTGGGTCTTAATTATATTTATACGCCTCCTAGATGCATGTTCGGTAAATTGATTGAAACCAGTACCTAATGTCTGTTACAAATTGAACGCGAAAATCCCAGATCAGGAGCAAGCATATACATACGATGTACAGATATAGATACAATACATACAAAAATTTCATATAATATATAAACAGTTTGCCCTAAATTCCATGCATATTTTATACCAAGATCAGAGTGATAACCTAAATTCCAACTATTAGCATAATTTATTGATTTAAATGAAAAATACTAAAACGTAAATTGAAAAGTAAGTTACAGAAGAGGAACAAAACAACTTGAGAAATGTAATTTATTGCTTCGAGATAGAAATGGTGAAATGAAAGAACACTCTTCCTTTATATGTTCTCAAGACAAAAACCCAAATGTAGCAACAATAGAGAGTATAATGAACAACATATGAAAGAAAGGAAAGGAAAAGGAAAGATTAGAGGGAAAAAAAAGAGGAAATGCTATAAGTTTAGTCAAAACTTATCTAAGATTATGTTACAGACGTAGTTAAAATAGCTTCAATTAGATAAATCCTAACTATTTTCATTCTTTTCAACAATTTTAAAAGGTATGGTTAAAAAACCTAGGATGAAAAGTATACAAACAAGAGGTGTAATCACGACAACTTATTAAATTAACTACCTTAATATTATTATCTTTAATATATTGGTTTGGTGACCTTTAAATTTTTTTTATTAATATAGTTTAAAGTCTTCAAACATGAAAGGTTTTACAACAATATCTTAACATTTTAGGTAATGAAGATTTAAGTATAAAATATATATAAATAAATAATTTAATTTAAAAAAATCTACGTATTATATCTCTATATATATATAAAATATGAATAAGTTATTGTTAAAGTTAAAAAATTCTCTTACATAATACAATAATATGATAATGAATTTTTTATTATGAAAGTTGAGTTTTGAATAATAATCCTTTAGAATATATTTTATATATATAAATATAGTTAAATCTTAAATAAAGATTAATACAATTAATATCATTAACATAATAATTATTATATGTTTAATAATGCGATTGAAAATGGAATATTTAGATTAAAATTTAAGTAATTTGAATTAAAATAAATATATTTTATTATTATTATTATTTATTTTATACTAAACATTATTTTTTCACACCATAGATATATTTTAATGTAAATTTTATAATTTGTAATGGTAATTAATTTAAACATAAAGTGCGATTACATTAAATAGTTTAAAATTAAATTATTATATTAAAATTAATTTATTTAAAATAAAATTATATTCTATTTTTAACCATAAATTACATTGTTAATCTTAATGAAAAAAAGTATATTCTATAAAAAATTATTGTTTATACTAATTTTTAATATAAAAATTAAATTATATCCCATAAATTATATTAATTTAACTATATTATTTATGACTCTTAAAAATTATATTTAAAATCTATCATCAGATTGAAAAAATTATTAAATATTCTATATATGTAAAATTTTATATTAATATGAATTTAATTAATATATCACTAGTCCATATTAAAATTAATGTTGCATGTACTTTTAAATATGTAAATAAATAAACATTTAATTATAAATTTATTATTTATCTTTTTATAAAAATTGATATAAATAATTATAATTTAATAATTAAATTAACAACAATTATATTTTATTAAAAATGTATATCATAACTGTATTTGTATAATTTAAGTGATGTAAATTATATATATATATATATATATATATATATATATAATAGATTCTGTAAAATTTTAATATTTATATTAATTTAATAATTTTATATAAAATATAAGATTATAAATTTGAAAGTGGTTATGAAAATTTTAATGAAAAATAAATTTATAAATAAAAATAAAAATATACATATAATAAATAAAAAATTAATGAAATATAAATGAATTAATATTTTGAAAATTTTTAAAAGGTAAAATTAAGAAAAAAAAATATCATGTGACATTTCTAACTACGAGAATGGCATGTGACACTTTTAATAAAACAACCTTAGTATATATCATGTGGCATCTATATTCGAAAACTATATTTATAAATAAAACATTATAAATTATAAATAAAAAAATGGAAAAACAAATATTTTAACAAATCAAACATACACGTAATTTTACCAAACAATAACCCTTTAATTATCTTTACAACGCATTATTATAAAGTCAGAAAAAAATTAAAGAAAAGTATAAAAAATATATAAAAAGTGTTTTTTTATATGCGCGTTTTGCTGAATATAAAATAAAAATATTGTTAGTTTAATTTTTTTGTTTTTTATTTTTTATTTAAAAGATAAAAAATATTAAAATATTTTTTAAAAAAAACACGTGTTAAGAAAAAGTAGGAAGAAATTAGTAATATAATCTCCTATTTATATTTAGACTGAGTATATTAACACACTAATGTTTTATTTATAAATATAGTTTTCGAATATAGATGATTAATATACTTCTTTTTATATATAAATAAGTGTATATCAACGTCCACCTTTATATACATTTGAATAAATGTTGTGTGTATCTTTTGCTATTTGAAAGACAAATATGTTAATTTAGTTTTACTTATCCAAATTAAACTATTTCAGTATAATCATATAGTTAAATAATCTCATGACAAACGTTACTTGTAAAATATGTTGTTAATTTTTAAATTCTAAAATTTTAATTTAAAATAATTTATGAATGAAAATAAATACCATTGGTTATTTATATATTTTATAATATGAAAAATTAACAGTTTTTAATCTAAATAAAAGTTCATTCCCTTTTTCTATTTTTGTATTTCTCTTTTTCACTTTCTTTATCCTCTTTATCTGGTTTAGACTTTAATAGACCTGATTTAAGAAAAAATAAAATAAAATTTAATCTTAAAATATTTGATATAAAAATAATTTTAAATTGACATAATAATAATTTATTAAAATTAATTTAGTGATGAGATGGTTAAAATTAAAACTGTTTATATAAAATTCAAATCTCATTATTTTTTTTTTATATAAAAGATTGACAGAGTTATGCTGCAATAGCAAATTTACCTCAATTATCTTTTTAATGTTAAAATAAAACCACTTTTAAAAAATAAATAAAATCATGTTTTTAAATATTTTACGAACTCCACACCTATAATTAATTTAATTTATAGTGAAAATTAAAATTATTCACTTCAATCAATCACAAACAATTTTCCAGTTAATAACAAGTTTTAGCTTGAGCTTGATAAAACGTGGAGCACTGTGGTTGTAACCATCTATCGCAAGGAAGGCAATTTTAAATTATTGTCTTATAGTGCTCTAACTAATTTGATACATATCCGTGCAAATTGCAATGTATGTTATTAAATAGAAACAAAACCATTTATAACTTGCTGAAGCGTTTTTTAAAATATTTGATATTGAAAAAAAAAACTAGACTAGTAAAATTCCACACCATTAGAATTAATTTAATGGTAAAATATTTAAAATTAAAATAATTAATATGAGAAGATATTTAACCTTATTACCTTTATATATATATATATATATATATATATATATATATATATATATATATATATAAACTGGTAGAGTCATGTTTCAATAACAATTTCACCTCAATTATTTTTTAATGTTAAAATAAAGTCATTTAAAAAATAAATAAAAAGTATGTTTTTAAATATTATATAAGCTCCACATCTAAAATTAATTTAATTTACAGTGAAAGTTAAAATTATTCATTCTAATCTTAAACAATTTTGCGGCCTATAAGAACAAGTTTTAGCTTGAACTTGCTAAAACGTAGGGCATTGTGGTTGTGGCAAAATTAACCACCTATCACAAGTAAGGCAATTTCAAATCATTGTCTTATAGTCCTCTAACTAATTTGATACATATCCGTGCAAATTGTAAAGTATGTTATTAAATAAAAGCAAACCAGTTATAAAATTGCTAAAGTGTTTTTTAAAAGAATATAAATTGATTAAATTGAAAATTGTATTATTCAATATGATTTAATTTAATTTTTTTTATTAAACTGAACCAAACTGAGCTATATGTACAACATATTTATATTATATTTGTATACAAACATTTTTTCCTCTTATTAACTTTGATATTACCGTCCTTTTTTTTTTTTACAATTTATTATTCTATCGTCGTATATTTTTATTATTTATTTTTCAACAAAATAATTAAATTTTTGTTTTCATTGTACACCACCTTTTATTTAAATTAAAAATTATATAAAAAATTAACCTAAATCAAATAATAAAAAATTAATTTAATTTAATTTTGATAATATACCTAAATTAATAAAATTATAAAAATAATAAATTAATTTAATTACAATATTATTAACCATTGTCAATATATATATATATATATATGTATATTAGAAGATGTTAAATTTAATATTAATATTAATTTATTAATTTTTATAAAATATAATATTTATAAATTAAAAATTATTATATATCATATATATATAATTTTATAAATTTAATATCTAATATCAATATTCTAATTATATATATATAAATATTTTTATTATTTATTTTTCAACAAAATAATTAAATTCTTGTTTCCATTACACCACCTTCTATTTAAATTAAAAATTATATAAAAAATTAACCTAAATTAAATAATAAAAAAATTAATTTAATTTTAATAATATACCTAAATTAATAAAGTTATAAAAATAATAAATTAATTTAATTACAATATTATTAACCATTGTCAATATATATATATATATATATGTATATATATATATATTAGAAGATGTTAAACTTAATATTAATAATAATTTATTAATTTTTATAAAATATAATATTTATAATTTAAAAATTATTATATATCATATATATATAATTTTATAAATTTAATATCGAATATCAATATTCTAATTATATATATATAGGGATATATCTATTTAATAGATGTATTTAAAATTTAAATATAAATTGAATATATAAACGTAGAAAAATATATAAAAAATATCAACTCATAATTTTTAATCAATCAATAAAAATAAAATAACAATTTTTTTTATACAGTAATAAATAAATAGATAATCATTATTTTTTAAATTAAGCAATAAATTAAGGATATAAATCAAATGAATAAATTTTAAAATGATGTTGTATATCAAAATTTAATCTGATGAATTATAGATCTAGAAAATAGAAAAATTTGAAACTAACAATTAAATAAAATAAATTCGAATAATAGTATTTAAAAAACAAAAAACAATGAAACGTGAAATATGTGATATAAAAAAAAGTGAATCATCAATAAAAAATTTTACTCTTGGCACTGATAACCCAAGTTTTGTATATAGAAATTAATAAATTTTAAGATATGTTTTATATAAATTAATAAAGTCTGTCTAAATATTGTTAAAAATAATTTTTTGAGGGGCTTATCTCCCAGGACCCAGGTTCCAATCTCCTTTCTACGTGTCCGGTTGAGACGGTCTTTGTTACCACTCCTCTAGCATCAGATGCAGCAGAAAGATGATGAAGGGGGAAAAAGACACGTGGACAACACATGGACACGTTTCCACACATAGACATCTCTAGACGAAGAAACCAAAAAAAAAAAAATAAAGCCCAAATGGCATTGCGTCACTTGCGATTCTTCCCTCACACTCTTCCTCACAAAGACTTCACTCCCAAACCCAAACTCAACAGTAACCGCTTCTCCTTCAATCCTTCACTCTCTTTCTCTTCAACCGCACCAATGGCTGTTTCTTCCGATTCTCGAAAGGTCTTGGTTCCGATCGCCGACGGCACCGAGCCTATGGAGGCCGTCATCACCATCGACGTCCTCCGACGCTCTGGTGCTGACGTCACAGTCGCTTCCGCCTCCGCTAACCCCTCCGTCCAAGCTCTCCACGGCGTCAAGATCCTCGCTGACGCTTCGGTTTCCGACGTCGCCAATGCCGCCTTCGACCTCGTCGCTCTCCCTGTACCTCTCTCTCTATCTCATCGGCGTTTATTGCGATTCACTTTCCTGAGTTTATTTTGAGGAGTTGTGTTTGTCCTGTTAATCCTCAAATTGAAGATGTTTTTTATTAATTGAGTAGTTATCAACCGATATTGCAACATTGTAAGGTGAATGAGCTGAATAATATCTAAATTGTTCCCTAAAATTACAAATATACATTTAGTCTGAAATTATATAAGATATTATTTCAGACACTGAAATTAATTACTATTTATTACTGTGTTTTAGTGTATGAATTTTTAAAATGGAAACTATAATGTTATTTTTGCAATTTTGGAACTAAAATGACCGTACTCTTAATTTTACGAAGCATTACTTAAATTGATATTTTTTTGGAATATGTGTAGGGAGGGGTTCCAGGTGTTGAGAATCTGAGAGACTGTAAAGTTCTGGAAGGGTTGGTGAAGAAGCATGTTGAGGATGGACGGCTATATGCTGCGGTTTGTGCTGCTCCTGCGGTGGTGCTTGGGCCGTGGGGGCTGCTTAATGGGTTGAAGGTAAAGTTTGCTTGCAACCCTACTTTTTGTTGTTGTTATGTTGCTGGTGGTGATGGTTTGGTGACCGTGTCTGTGCGGTTTTTTGACAGGCAACTTGTCATCCTTCATTTATGGAGAAATTGGCCTCTTATGTTGCCACTACTGTCGAGTCAAGGGTGCAACTGGATGGCAGAGTTGTGACCAGTCGTGCTCCAGGAACTACCATGGAGTTTGGTGTAGCTCTGATTGAGCAGTTATGTGGAAAAGAGAAAGCTGATGAAGTTGCAGGTCCACTGGTAAGGGCTTCATTCATGACAATTCTACTTGTTTTTGAAGATCGGAGAAATTCAAAATGCACACACATGGTACATATCAAGTGACTGGTAAGAGGAGGCAATCTTAACTATATGATTATATATAGATGATCATAATTAGAAGTAAAATCAATCTTTACCATCCATGTAAAAATGAATGGTCAAGATTAGTTCATTTCACCTTTCACACTATCACTTGGTGGTCTGATATACTCTCTCTGTATATCATTCACAGTGGTGCCTACTTGTATCTGATAATATGCTTAATCTGTTTGTATCCTGGAGTAATCTGGGAATTAATATGGTTGTAATTGGTAATATGATCTTTTATGAGCGTGCTGAAGTATTGTCAATATTAGTTTCCCTCCGAAACATTCTCTGATATCTGGAAATTGCAAATGTGTTTTCCATTAGAACATTTTGAGGTTTTGTTGTTGCTGAAAAGAATCCGAGAAAGATATATTTAAATCAAAAGGCTGTTGTGGTTGATGATTAATACCATAACTCTTGAGTGATTTGTGGTTAACTGCAAAAGATGGATAGCTGTGAGTTTGGGCGTTTATACTTGAAAGAAGCGAGATGTTCTTTTCTCTGCCCTACCTATGTCAGCATGAAGACATGTGTATCCACAGGGAGAGGGAGGGGGAGAGGGAAGTGGATTGACCAACTCTGCTGAAAAAGTTTCAAGGTTCATGCAAGACATATTTGTGCTACATAGTTAACTCTAACAACTAAGGTCTGTTTGGGAGGGTTGCGAGTTTTTTGGTTTTTAGTATCCAAATCAAAATTGAAAAATAAATCTGTTCAGCTAAAATAGTTTTAAATTGGTTTTTCATACATTTTCAAAACAGTTTTGAATTGATTTTTGAAACCAAAAAAAGAGGTTTCTCAGTATTTGTTTTTAATTTTAAAATTTTTTATTCTGAACTTAAATTCATCGTTTAGAATGCACCACCACCATCATCACCCCATAATCACAACCATTATTGTGACCCTACAACCACCACCACCACTTCTACCCTACCACCACCATAACATCCATCACCGCATATACCCTATAACCACCACCTCCACCCTACTACCATCACCACTATTTCAACCATTATAACCACCATTGTTACCACAACCTCCATCACCACAATAATAATAATATTAATTATTATTTTTTATTTTAAAATTTATTTATTTAATTTTTAATTAATAGCTTTTTATTTGTTTATTTTTAATGAATTCATAGTGAGAGTTAGAATAAAGTGAGTTGATTCACTTTTACAACAACTTTTTAGAAATTTAGTACTATAATTCAAAACTCAAAACTAAAACTGGATTTAGATTCTAAAAAATTTCAAAATCAAAAACTAAAAACCATCCTAAATGGGATCTGAGTTCTAAGATGTTAGGAGGAGAGTTTATTCACCTGTGTTTTAGTGCTTAGTGCATGATGAACCAAATAAAACAAAAGCAAATTTATTTTAATTCAAACTTCTTTAGAATTGAGTGGATAAGTTAATTGGTAATGTATGAATGGGCTGGTGCACCGGGTGCGTCCAGCTTTCTACTGCTGAATTTTTTGACATGCAATACTAATCCCTATTAACATATTTGGATGTTTTATGATATCAGATTCTTACTATGTTCATTACATCTCTTTTCCTCATTGGATTCTTGTATTCAGGTCATGTGTCCCAATCCTGGAGATGAACCTACTTTTATGGAGCTAAACCCAGTCCAGTGGGCATTTGACAATCCACCCAAGGTGATGTTTGGGCCTTGACATTTTCTCGGTAAAATTTCTATGTATTGGCAAGAATATCTCAGAAAGGAAGCAGGACTATCTTCATTTGAATTTCTTTGTAGGAATGTGTCTACAGAGATAAAGTTTGATAACTGGATTAGTGACCTTGACATGTATCGGTATTTGCACTTGCCTTCTTTTCAGATTCTTGTACCAATTGCTAATGGCACAGAGGAAATGGAAGCTGTGATTATCATTGATATTCTGCGAAGAGCAAAGGCAAAGGTTGTGGTTGCTTCTGTTGAGGATAAACTAGAGATTGTGGCATCACGGAAAGTTAAACTAGAGGCAGACATTCTTCTTAACGAAGCAGCCAAACTTTCATATGACCTTATTGTGTTGCCAGTAAGGGAGCCTGGTACTTTGTTCATAGTCATTAATCAGGATATAGTTTTTACTTTGTGTAAATATATTCCTATTTTCTGCAGGGTGGACTTGGTGGTGCCCAAGCTTTTGCAAACTCAGAAACGTTGGTGAATTTGCTGAAAAAGCAAAGAGAATCAAACAGATATTATGGAGCAATTTGTGCTTCCCCAGCCTTAGTCTTGGAGCCCCATGGTTTGCTAAAGGTATCTGTTTTCTGGGTCAATCCATAATCCTTATAAAGAAAATTTCAGCAAAACTCCAGGCATACTATTCAATTCTCTTAGCTATGTAACCTGATCTGAGCTCATGTGCTTTGGTTTTCAATTATCAACTCAGCTACATGGTCTGCTATTCTTCATGAAAACAGGCATGGCAAATTGTACAGTAATGTTCTAGTTCATTACTACTGAAGACCCTTATGATGCTAAATCTCCAGTGAAGCCTTCATTCTAATTATTTTATGGTCTTATAAATGCTTGTTAGGCCTAAATATTCCACTGAACTTGATTTCCTTGCCATGCTTTTTCGGTTGTTTATGCTTCTATTTTGCATTATGATGCTAATTTGAGATATTATCATATATTGTCTTCAATACAGGGTAAAAAGGCCACTGCCTTTCCTCTTATGTGCAACAAGTTATCAGATCAGAGTGAAATAGAAAACAGGGTGGTGGTTGATGGCAACCTTATTACGAGCAGAGGCCCCGGAACCTCCATTGAGTTTGCATTAGCTATTGTGGAGAAGCTGTTTGGACGCAAGTTAGCACTAGAACTTGCAAAGACAATAGTGTTCACACGCCCGTAGGATATTTAAACGTGAAGCTTCTGCCCCGATGTATTGAGGCTTGGGCATGAATAATTGAGTTTATCTAAACCTTAATGAGTTGTAAAGAACGGGAAGATAAGAGGTTGTCTATTATTAGAGATAGAGAGGTTTCTGAGTTGTGTCTAATGTAGTCCACACAACTAGTATTTAGTGTTTTTATCATAATTACATATAATTACAATAATTATAATTAAGTGGCTGTTTTGAACTTTTGATATTCAATGGTTACTAACTCTATATTTGATTATTATTAACACTTCTCTTTAAATTTGAGCGTACAAGTCTGTTACAAATGAATTTAACTTTGAGTTCTATTGAGAGATTTGATAAACATGTTGATGAGTTGATAAATGGATTGGACAAAATTAGTTGTAATTAATTTTACAAGCAAGGACCTTCTTTCTCCGCCGTGAGTTTAGGACCAAATTTGTTACCTCATCACCAACGATATCATAATAGTGATGGTAGTCCATCCGGATCAGGAGCTTTGGTAGGAATCGTATTTGCAATTGCTCTAAACACTTCCGCGGTGAACTGTGTGATAAGGTTTTGAAAATTGCTTCCGGAAGGATCTTATTCCTAATCACCTCAATGATATCATCTTTAATAATTGAGGATGATGTAGAATTTTTTTTTATGAAATGATTTGTTAGGAGCTGTTGAAGGTTGGGTTCATCTACAAACCCATTGATCTTTATGATTTTTTAGCGTGTGGATTCTGTTGATCCATTGTTGCTGGGATGCCTTTCTATAATTTTCTTTCAATTGTTTGCCTTTTTCAGCTAGAGTTAGCTTTTTTTTTTTTTACTTTCTTTATCTGTTGTTCAAGTGATTGTGCCTCCATTTATGAAGGGTGAAAGTTTTTATGAGAGTTTTAATTTTTTTTTTACACCTTATATGTCTTCTACACCATGCGTTATTAACCATTTGGGTACATTGATTATCTTTGTTTAGATTTATTCAAATTGAAAAAATTTCTTTTTTTTATTATTTTGACATTTGAGGTGTGAAACTTACTTCAATTGTCAATGGAGCATGATTTATTCTATAAATGTTTTAAGTGGTGAACCTTTATATAAGAGAAGCGTTCTTTAAATACCAAAGTTGTCAACCCTCCTTTCAACCTTTCTTATATATTTTCAATCTTGCTATATCCATTGTTCCATGTAAATTCAAAACCTGCAAAGTCTAAATCCTCAAGCTTGCATACGATTAGGTAGTTTCTACATCGTGCAAGTTGGTCCATTGATTGTGGTCTTCCACCTATCTTTTTTGGAATTGGATCTTATTGCGTTGAAGTTTCCAACACATAACTATCTTTCCTCGACCTCTTATTTTATTAGGTTCAATAGGTGCCATGTTCGATGTTTATTTGCTTCTTCTGGATTTTCATAACATTCGAAGATACTCCATACACCATCCTTGTTATCTACCATTTTTCCATGGATATGGTTTGTTGATACGGAGGTTATAAAGAACTAAATATTCTTCTTCCACAACATGGTCACATCTCTAAATCTATTCATACCATTTCGTTTACCGTCAAAAACAATTATATTGTCAAAAATTTTATCTTTATTTAGATACCTTCAAGCTCCTTCAATTTTTGTACAATTTTAACAAAGAAAATCATATCAGGATCTTCCTTTTTGGTGAGCCTGTGCAGAACCCTAACTGCTAGGCGTTCTTAAGTCTTCGATATCATTTTCATGGTAATTGACAATGTTGATCATCCAACACCATCATTTGAGAGGTTGATAAATACCCACCCTTTTTTTTTATGGATATGAATATGAGGGAGATTGTTGCTAATGTGAACTTACTCTGCTCGTTCCGCTTGTTGGTTTCAAACATCTACCCTTGACTCTTCATTTTTATGATGCTCCCATATGCTTTCTTCCTTAACCTTCATTTCTAGCCTTTGGGGTTATGAACACATGAGATCGCTATCTGGTTGACTCGTTCACTTGGGCTAGTTTTTTCTTTTGGAGTACTCTAATTGTGTACTGGTTTATTTCCTTTTGTTTGTAATCTGAAAGTTCTAAATGATTCCTCCATCTAGGCTAAATATTTAACTTTACTCATCGACTCTGTAATTCCTCCTGTTGTTGTCATCTTCTATTGGAGTTGACCTTCCCGATCTCGTGTTTTGTTACTGAGCTCTATAACTTTTTCCTTATTGCCTTTCCATTCCTTTTTGGATTAAGTTCAATATAATTTTAGCGTTGCTACCAACTCCTTTGTAGATCCTGATATTCCTGTAAGGCAGAGCTTGTAGCCAATTATCAATCGACATATTTGTTAGGTCATTCTCATCTACATCTCCTTTAATCTCCATGCATGTTTTAATCATATGACCTAGTCTTCTACAAACATAACTTATATTTGGAAGTTTTTCATATTTGAAATAGATTTTGTTTTTAACTCCATTCTCGGTCTTAACCACCGATTCACACCTCTGAAGTTTTCTCAAGTTTAACTTCAATTTTATTTACATAGACTAACTCCATATAACATCCTTAAATTGATCCCATTCCAAAAATTCGCATAATGTATTACCAATTTGTTGCACGACTTCTTTAGTTCTAAGTTGTAAGGAAGGTCATAAACTTGTATCCAAAATGGGCATGTATGGAGGTCAATGGTAGACGATTGTTGACAATCCCTTTCAAGTTTTTGTAAAATTAGTTTATTTTTATTGAAAAACTAAGGTCTGTCTTTTTGGAATGCTAATTGATCCTGGGAGATCTAAAAGGGAAAAGGTTTTTCCTTAAATCCATAACTTCATACCCGCCTTCATCTTCTATATTCCCATAATAGTTGAATTGAAAGCTTTTATGTTAAAATTTTCACTCGTCCACATTGATCCAGCCAAACTTAAGTCAATAATATGCTATCTTTTGCAATTTTTTTATCATATTCTAAATCAAGATTGATCTCATTGCTCTCATTCTTCTCCTTGGTAAACTGTATTGATCTCCATACTTCCTTTAATTGATATGAATCAATAGGATTGATTCATCTTTACGCCATAAATTAATGAAAAACAAAATATAATAAAATAAAATAATAAAATAAATGATTCAATAAAATGACACGAGTAAATAACGAATTAACATTATAAAAAATGTTGTCTACTACCTAGATCTCACAGTGCACTTGGGTTAAACTACCTAGATCTCACAGTACACTTGGGTTAAAGTTGAGTTTTTATAAATTTGAATTATAAAGAAGATTGACAAAACAATGTTTCATACAAGTAAGAAAAAGATACGACTCTCACCATAATTTTTTTTATTTAGGTTAATAAAAAGTCTAAAATATGATCTCCTTTCATTACTTATAAAAGATTTATTTATATTTGTATAATTATTAATATAAGGAAACTAAACTAAATTTTAACAAAATTTTTCAATCTCTAATATGAGAAAATTATGATTAATTTTAATAGAATCTATCTATGATTCAAATTTTCAATATAATCCTAATTAAATATTGATAACTCTTAGTTGAATAATTTAAATAAATTTTAACAAATTAAAAATTAAATCTAATAAAATAAATATCTTCTTAAATTTTATTATTTTTTTTAAATCTTTTTGATTTGCATCCATAAAAATCACGATTTTGTTTATCTTTTTTTCTTTTCGAAAATGCATTTATATAGATTTTAATTACTTTTTTTTATCTCTTTTAACCCTTCTTTTTCAGTTACATTCTTTTAGACAGATTTGCATCTTTAATAATTTTATTTAATAATTTCAACATGTTGTAGTAAAGAAGACTTTTATAGATTTGTATCATTAATGATTTTATTTAACAATTTCAGCGTAAAGAGAGGACTTTTGTTCTCCACCAAGCAGTGGGACTATTTCCCAATACCATATAATTGAAAAGCAACAATGCAAAAATTCTACCCACCATGTCCAAAAATCAAAGTTTTAAAAAACTTCACTAAAGATTCTTAGAATCAGTTAAATTCTATATAAATGAGACAATTTAATTCATTTTCAAATTTTTAATATAACTTCTAAATATATAATTAATTTTACAGTTGTATTTTAAATATAAAAAATCCAAGTTTTTATTAAAAAATATTTGCAATATTTTTAATATAATAAATACGATTTTAAAAAAATAAATTTAACATTACTTCTAAAAGTTAATGTTAAAATTTTTTAAATTTTGGTAAAAGATAATTTTTTTTTTAATTTTAATACCCTTTCAAGTTTTTACAATAACTATAATTTTGAGAAATATAACAATAACATTTCAATTTAATTTATATACTTTAGTGTATTATATCTCTACTGGGAGGATTATAATAACAAAAATAACGGAGATTATAGAAAAAGTTATGTGTATAATTATCATGTTAATTTTTTTTTTCACTTACAAGGAACTAAATTATATTTTTTATCTTGTATATCTTTCTTGTTTAAATACTTCTACATTTTAAACTTTGGTAATATCTTGTATCAAAAGTTCGCATAATTATTTCATGAGATTTTTTTTTATCCATTTTCTCTTTTAAAAAATTTAATAATTGAGTTTTTTATAAAAATTGTTATGAATATTAATTAATAATAAACAATTGAAACACAATTTTGCATTACACATGTGATGTGAGACTTTGAATACAGTACCAATTTCAGAATTGTCTTGGGTCCCACCCCGCGACTTGCTGAAGTCTATATCTCCATAAATTTAAATAACAACTGTCTTAGGTCCCACCCGGCGACTTGTAAATAAATTAGGAAAGACGTTGCTTTACATTTAAAAATAGATGATTTGAAATAAAAAAGAGAAATATAATATGATAAATAAAAGATACAGAATAAAAAATATGATATGTTAAAGATAAAGATCAAGTGCAAATGTATAATATGTTACGTATTTGTGACTTATCGCTTTTCACTCTCTCTGGAACTTCCAAGTGAAGTGATGATACCACAAACTTGATTTGAGAAATGTGAGCTTCTTCTTCAATTTTCTTTGTTCTTTTGGTTTCTACAAATGTATTTTCTTTCCTAGCTTCTGTTTTATTCTTCATAAAAATATTGTTGCGAATATGCAGTTATCAAGTCATAATTTTCCCATCCTTATTCGCTCGTTTTTTATGAGTAGTTGAAGTTATAAAGTTTAATTGTATCATTTTTAGCGATATATAAGCTAAGTTTTACAAAACGCTTATCCCAATCAAGTGTTGACCGTTTACCAAAAGGAAATATGAAGTTTGACTTTGATTTACAGGTTGGTTAGGGTGAGGTGAGTGTTACTCAATATAAATAGAAACTTGGAAAGTAGTTTGTATGTAAAATGAATTACTAGTGGCAGAAGTTCCTTACTTTAGCAACCTAGCTGATGACTTGTGAAATTATTCAATCAGGATTTTGGCATTCTAAAATGTGTTGTTTCTTTCAGCACTTGATCTCTTGATCGCTGTTATGTTTGGCTGTGGAGTGGATATTCAACTGTTGAGTGCTATGTTAAGATGATTACAAGTTGATGCTGTGGTTGGTTTGGTTCATAGGAGCACCAGAGTTACTCTCTGATGAGTTGTTTCTCTCTTCTTTTCCGGAAAAGGGGGTCTTCCTCGGCTACACAATCAACCGAACTTGGTATAGGTACATGGAGTGAAAAATATGATTCTTTACCTCTTTTGTAATTTGTTCTTGCAATCAGAGTTCCATAGTTGATCTGTTGCTTCATAAAACTGTTCTATCATCTGAGTTTCAAAAATAAAAACTGGGTCTGTGCTGGTCTTTTCATGAACAAGACAGAATCTAATAATCCCAGAAATTGGAATGTATGCAAGAATCTCCCTTATTGATTTTTTCATTTTAGAACTAAATATGCCTTCATTAACTTCTCTGAGTTCTTAGGCATCATTCCTTGGTTAAAAGTCTTATTGCTGTTGTAATCAAATTGAGTGCTATGTTGGAGTATTAGTACACTGTTTCTGCTTAGCTACAATGTGCTGACATTATCTAATTCCCACATTAAAGTTGGAACCTTACTTTCTTTTTGGGGCATAATCTTTCATTACACATTTACTTTTACCTTTTTTGGAGTGCAATGGAGAAAGAAAGGAAGTGGCAGATAAATGAAGCAAAATACCAGCTGGAATATTCTTGTATGGCATGCAGTTCTGTAATCCAGTCAAATGTATTGGAGCATACTGCATAATAATCTTTTGCAAATAAATATCTCCAAACCTGTTATAAAACAATAGGTCACCCTTCCCTTCCATCAAAATGCTGGTGGTTATTGTTATTATTTTATCAACTTTTCTTCTATAGAAAAGGTTTGGGTTAGCCACAACATGTTAATTCTCTTAAGCACAAGCCCAATTTTCATTTACCATGTTTCAGTTTTTTTTTTTTTTTGAAATTTGATATCTTTCAAATGTTTAAATCAAAATAAGGTGTATATATTGCAACAGATGTTTCAGACATTCAGAATGTCAACCTTTACACTTACGAGGAATTGCAAATTGCCACCGAAGATTTCAGCCCTGCAAACAAAATAGGGGAGGGAGGTTTTGGATCAGTTTATAAGGTGATTGTAGTAGTATGGCTTCCACAATTCATAACTGCAACACTTATTTGGAAGGATGCACCGATGCTTCTTTCTATATTTCTTTTTCAGTAACTTTCTACTCTGAACAGGGAAAGCTGAGAAATGGTGATCTGGCTGCTATAAAGGTTTTGTCAGCTGAATCAAGACAAGGTGTCCATGAGTTCTTGACAGAAATCAAAGTGATCACTAGTATAGAGCATGAGAATTTAGTTAAGTTGTACGGATGCTGTGCGGAAGGAAACCACAGGATTTTGGTATATGTCTATCTTGAGAATAACAGCCTAGCACAAACACTTCTTCGTAAGTATTTTTATTTTTACATTATATTTGGAGGTATTGAAACTATTCCAGTAATGAATTTTTACTGACTGTATAGGTGGAGGCCATAGTAGCATCCAATTCAGTTGGCATATACGGCGGAACATCTGCATTGGTGTTGCTCGTGGCCTGGCATTTCTTCATGATGAAATTCAGCCACATATTATTCATAGAGACATCAAAGCAAGTAATATATTACTTGACAAAGACCTCCAGCCCAAAATTTCTGATTTTGGCCTAGCAAAGCTTATTGCACCAAATCTTACCCATATTAGTACAGTTGCTGCTGGTACACTGTAAGTTCATAATTCTGTCTTCAAATGGAGAATTTTAATAGTTTATATTAGCAAATAAAAGCCAGAAAAGTAATTACTTGTCTGTTTTGCATATTGATTTTTCATATTTCAATTTTTGTTAGCAATTTTTGCCATATTCTTCTTAATATGTCCCTATTTGGTTTCTATAGTGGCTATCTGGCACCTGAATATGCAATAAGAAATCAGGTGACTAGAAAATCAGATGTCTATAGCTTTGGAGTTCTACTACTAGAAATTGTCAGTGGGAGGTGTAACACAAACAGACGTGTACCAGCTGAAGAACGGTATCTTCATATAAGGGTAAGGGCTTTCTATTTTGCAAATAAAAAATAAGAGCAAGCAATAAGATAGCTAAGAATTTAACTTGTATTTAGCGTCAATGAAATATATCTTGCAATTGATATCTCTCGAGTCTTGATAGATAACTTTATTCTCGGTGCTCCTTGCTTATTAAAGTTTATTTTCTAATGTACAATGAGCTTCACCAGCATCACTTTCTTTTTTTCCTATGTTAGTTTTTATATATATATCTTATCCAGCCACATACATTCCTTCTTGACTATGTAATTTAACCTGTTGAACTTGGATATCAGTCTTCTGAAAATTTATCATTTATTAAATACAATTGCAAATGGGAGAGCCATATTTTGACCTTTTATTTAACTCATTCGTTTTATTTCCTCTTTTCTCCTGGTTGTCTTCTAAGCTTCATGTTAGCTATATGTAATGTTTCATACAGATTAGGTAGCTTGAATATCTGACACTCAAAGTTGCAACTCAAAAGACCTGGGCTTATGGTTAGAACCTCTAGGTTTGGCCTAGAGCTGTACTATCCTAGTATCCAGGAAACAGGTTGATTCTGTCTCTGTAGTCACATTTTTAATCTGTTCACTGAATCCCTGTTACAATCATGCATGAAATTCATGACTAAGCTTATTGCAAGAAATGAAAGTAATCATTGCAGATGCAATGTAGTCATGCTAAGAGAATTAGAAGCTCTTTTAATGTAAAATTTGTACAACATTAGACATACTTAACCTGGGAAAGAAAGTCCTTTTTGCTGTCACGGAGTAAACTATTCCCCCATGCATGATGCTTCTCAAACTTCAAGATCTCTATATGGTTTCAAAGGTTTACAGCAAACTGTATAATTTTTTTTTCCTATGTATCTTGGATTAATTACACATAAGTTGAAGGTTACTAATGCTAGGATATCAATGTCCATCACAGTTATGTGGATGGGAACTCAATTGTTGATAAATGAGTGACAGGATCATATCATGTGTTTCAGGCATGGGATTTGCATGAGAGGGGGGAGCTGGAGAGTTTGGTGGATGTCTCTCTAGACAGAGACTTCAATATTGATGAGGCAATAAGGTTTTGTAAAATTGGTCTTCTTTGCATTCAAGATTCTCTTCTGCTTCGACCTTCTATGTCTACTGTGCTTGGCATGCTGATAGGAAAAACAGCTGTAAATGAGGAGATAACAAAACCTGACTTAATATTTCAATTTGTGGGAGCCAAATACGGAGGGACACTAAAAGGAAAGGCTGAAGGAGAAGAAACATCATCTTTGGCTGGTTCAGAGAAGCAGGATGATTCATCTTTATCAGGAACCATGAATTCTTTTGCTACCATGACCTTCACCTCAATTTATGACCGAAGCAATTGAGTTGTATATTGATAGGACACAGTATACCATGTTATAATTTTCTATTAATTTGGGTTTTTATTGATTGATGATTTTGTTTACATGAAAACAAATTGGACATATAATCTTGCATTTTTTCTGTAAGCCCATAAAATTTTAAGTGATCTATTATAGATTTTGAAAAATAGATTTTGAAAAATGTCATGTATATGAATTTATTGAGCTTAAGTTTTATGTAGGGTTTAGTAGATCTAATATAAATCTAATATCTATTATAGAGAAAAATTAAATTATATGTATTTTTTATCTTTGAATACTCTTCCATTAAAGTGAGGATTATGACAAGAAAAGAGTATAGATGAAAGATTCTGTTTCTGATGTGTATATTTGAACACGAAGAAAGATCATATTTTAAAGAATGGTTTTAAGAATAGCACAATTTCTTTTAGTTCTCATTTTAGGTGTCTATCTTCGCTATCTTTTGGTATTAAAGTGAGGATTATGACAAGAAAAGAGTATAGATGAAAGATTCTGTTTTGATGTGTATATTTGAACACGAAGAAAGATCATATTTTAAAGAATGGTTTTAAGAATAGCACAATTTCTTTTAGTTCTCATTTTAGGTGTCTATCGCTATCTTTTGGTGCTACAAACTATGAAAAAAATTATTATATTTTTTATACTAGTCAACTCATCATAATTCATGGTTTAATTTAGGCTCCTTTTAGTTAAAGCTTTATGCAAAATATGTTTGTTTTTTATTTGGATCATGTGACGCAGTATTTTGATCTTTGCTGGACTTAGTTTGAGAATAATGCTATTTCCATAACTTAACATCTGAGGGAAAAACTGATTCTGTATGTGGACGGTCCACCGAAGAATCTTTGAAAAATAATGAGTTTCCTTTTTGGTGAATTCTTTGTTTGGTAACTGAAATCCACAATGTTGGTAAGTGAACGTGTTTCTGTAATACAAGAGGAAAAGAAACTGAATACTCTTCTCCAGTTTCTACCATCTTTGTACTTGTGTTAATAGTAAATGTATACGCAATTGTTCTAGAATTTAAAAAACAGTAAGCATTGCCTGTAAATTGTTATTCATGATGAATCCATTGAAGGAATCACACATGGGAAATTCAGAAGAACTTAACAATATTAATAACCTTTTTTTGTTGGTACAAAACAATAGTGATAGATTTTTTCTGTGTGTAAACATGAACTATGCATTATCATTGGTGAAAAAATAAGTAAAAATCAATGGAAGGACTATAACGATTACCTAATATTGTCATAAATTTTATCTATTTTCGGGTTCTATAACATCTGAACCAAAGAATAAAAAAGCTAAGCACTCTATACCCCATTATGAAGCCCAACATCACAGCTAGATTAGTCCATCTTTGTGATTCTTTTAGATCCTGCTGTCTTAAGAAGTCAACTCCATATAAAATGCATTTTCCATTGCTAATTTCTATGCATCTTCTTTTCCCTTGCTCTCCACCATACTCATTTATCATAAGACACTCAAATGGGTACTTGAATAAGCTCAAATAGTGCATAAAAATCCAGTAGCAGGGTATTTTTTCCTTTGATATGAAATACCCTGAAAATAGAAAGAAAGACCCCATTAAACCTGCAATCACCGAGGTTCCTAGGATGAAATTTGGCACTAGAGCGCTGAAACATGCCACAAGAGAATTCGACATGAGTAGGACTAACCAAACCACTAGGGAAAAGTAAAGGAAACCATCAATGTCTTTCCTTAATCCTACCAACCAATAAACTGGAGTAGTGTACAGAAGACCAACCAATAGAAGGAAAGGAAGGAACACAAGGGTATTTCCTAAAACATAGGAAGAAACTCTATAAGCTCCTCCTGAGGTCTCTCTCATTAAAGTTCTTCTCTCCTCCAAGAAAATAGGCAGGCCTTCTGTTGATGATGATAACAAGAAGGTAAGGCTGAAAGCAAAGAAGCCACTTCTTGTTTGCAATGCCACTTGACTTTGTTGGCTGCCAACATTCAAAAATATGCTCCCCAGTACAAAACCAGCTACTAAGGCCTGTATGACCCTGGTGACAAAGAGTTGCTTGGTTCTGAATATGTTGCAGCAAAATCTTTGTCCTAGGATTAAAATCTCCTCCATTGGAGAATTCGAGTACACAAGTGTCTTTTCTTTTACAATCTTAGAGTACTGCACCCTCTTGTGATCTTGATTCTCTTTGTCTTTGAGAAGAAATTGGTTGTTCCCTGATTCTGAAGTATGTATAACCAAGCTATCCATGACATCAAGTGCAAATTCAAGGACATTGACATGGTCAGGAATGTGATGCCCAGATAACTTAAGCCTAGTTTCAAGAAGATTCAATGACCCATTATGCATGACAAATCCATCAGACAACAAAATGAGGCCATCAAATAGCTCTAAGATTCGGAACCCAGGTTGGTGGATAGTTAAAATAATTGTCTTACCTTGATTACATGCCATAAGTCTAAGCAATGAGACTACCTTAAGTGCTGATGCTGAATCCAACCCTGAAGTTGGTTCATCAATCAAAATAACTGCAGGATCATGCACTAAGTCAACACCAATGGAAACTCTACGCCTTTCCCCTCCTGATATGCCATGGTCTGATCCACCACCAATTCTTGAATCTGCAATATGGTCCAACCCAAGCTCCATCATCAACTCTGTAACTCTGATGGCAGCCGCTTTTCTTCCCCCAGTAAGCCTCAGCATAGCACTATACATGAGTGTCTCTCTAACTGTAAGCGATGGGAACAAAGCATCTTCCTGTGTGACATACCCAGATGATCTTCTAAACCGGTTCACATCCATAGGCCTTTGATTGACAAGCACTTGCCCAGACACCTTACATGAGGGTATCCTCCCAGCAAGAATCTCAAGCAATGTGGTTTTTCCAGCTCCACTAGGACCAGCAATAGCAGTTAGCTCCCCTGGCCTTGCCTCACAAGTCACATCCTTTAAAATGAACTTAGCATCTCTCCTAGGATTTGAACCAAAACAAAGACTTGTATATTCTTCAAGTTGGCTGCACAACTTGTATGATAGGTTCTTGGTTTCTATTCTATATGGTGTTTTTCTGGTGCATGAGATGGACCTGAATGGTGATCCCATTGTGTGGCTATGTGCATACAAAATGAGAGAAGAAAGACATGTATTGGCTAAGTTATGTGAAGAAGAGGAAATAGAAAGCAAGAGAGGAAGATGAGCTAACACACCAAACTGTACGCTGATTATTAAGCTTAAGAAGGCAACATAATACTTTGCAATGAAAATGGGCTTTGACAGTTTGGACAAGGGACTTGACTTGATGCCCTCTTGTGTCTTCTATTGGTGTGTGGGATTTGGAAAGTGCTTCAGGAAAACCAAAGAAAGAAGTGAAGTATACGTAGAATGTTTTTCTGGTGAGCAGAACATTGACTATGCAGTGTTGGTGTTTGGTTGCCCCACCATCTTCCCATGCATCACAGGCCGAGACAGCACAGAGTTTGGTTGGAAGAAGATAAAAATTACCAAATTTAGTTTTACAAGTTAACTCTTACACTTTTCAAATTTCAATTGTGATTAAGCATTTTCTGTTGAAGTCTTATTCAACTGTAGGTAACATTGATTATTTCTTAATTCTTCAGGGCCGTAAAGGGTAAACCCCTAGCAAATTTATTCAATTGATGACTCAAAATAAAAACATCTTTGTTGTTGTGCTTTTGATAAACAACTCTTGTTTGCTCAGTGCCTAAAAATCTAAAATAATTCGGTCTGACCAAAGTATTATTTTAGAACTTCCACTCTTAAAAAAAAGTTAGCATGAATGAATGGCCATTATATATAAGAAAAAAAGTTAGCATGAATGAATGGCCATTATTTTAGAATTTGCTTATAATTAAGGTAAAAGATTGGGGAGAGATTTTTGAAAGGGAATGAAAAGGAAGATTAAATTTAGATTTTTAATTAAAGAGTTATAATTTATTTATACAAATAAGTAAGGGGTGATGATGATGGAATATTTTATAATAATGTATTATTTCGTTTTTAATTAAATCAACAATATTTATTTGAAATTCCAAACATACTGGAACCGTTTATTTTAAATTTCGGACTTCTTAATTATAAAAAAAATACCTTTTCTATTATTCTTTTCAATTTATATTTTATTAAGTATTATTAATAATATTTTGATATAAAAGAGTTATGACTAGGTCAGAAAATCCCGTATAATATGTAACAGATAAATAATAGCATTTAAGATATAATTCTTAATATTCAACCACCAGTGTTTCTTTTGCAACCTTGTGTTTACAGTTTACTTAACAACTACATAAACTCTCAATTAAAGGTTGAGTTACCTCGTGGGTAACCATTATTCAACTAACATGGCTTCTAATATGTAGTTTAAAAATATGAGAAAAGAGGTTTTGATTTATGGAGAAATTAATAAAAATAACTTGTTATTTTATCTGAGATCATAATGAGATATTTATATAAGTTTTTTTAGTTTATTTTTACATACATTTTTTTGAATAATTTATTATAATATTTTTTAATTTATTTTAATAAAATAATGATCAAATTTATAACATAAATTTTTACTTAAAGATATTTAATTAAACTATTACTTTAACATATTAAAAAAATAGCCTTAATTTTTTTTCAAGAGCAAGGCAATAAAATAAATACAAAATCCTGTAAAAAATGTTACTAATATAATTAAGAAGAACTTATTTAAATTAGAAAATAAAACAAACTATTAAAATTGACTTTATAATAAAATATTAAGTTTAAATTTTATTATTTTTAATATTATATAAAAAACTAAAAAAAAGATCATCGATAAGGAAGAGATTTAATAAATAAAAAATGCAAAAAAGAAAAAAGAAAAAAGAAAAAAGAAGGAGAAAGACAATATAATATATTCCATTAATGGAAGCAACGTAGATATTATTTTACACTTGGTTTGTAGTGGGAAGCATTCTCTAGAAGCATCCCTTATAGGATAGAAAACCCTAAACCCTTACGGGTGCCATTTCCCATTTCTCCGTCACTTTTTCTTCAACTCGCCACTGAATCAATACTAGCAACGATGGCGAATCAGATCCTCTCTCGGGTCTTCCCCAAAACTCTAACCCTAGTGCCCTTCCTCTCACGGTCCCTCTCCACCTCCGCACCTCCTTCTCTCTCCGCCCTCTCTTTTCTCCGCCGCCTCCGCCCCCTCTCCGTTGTCACCTCCCCCTCCTTCCGCCGCTTTCTCCTCCCCTCCACCGCCTCCTCTTCCTTCTCGACCCGTGCTACCACTTCCTCTCTCAACGACCCGAACCCTAACTGGTCCAACCGTCCCCCCAAGGAAACTATCTTGCTCGATGGCTGCGACTTCGAACACTGGCTCGTCGTCGTGGAGAAGCCTGAAGGCGACCCTACCCGCGATGAAATAATCGATAGCTACATCAAAACGCTCGCCAAAGTTGTTGGAAGGTAATTTCAACAATTACTCTTAATATTCGTTATTATTCTTAATTTTCATCCATAGTTTTAAATTGCTTAACTAATTGCTTGTTTATGTATTTTACTCAGATTGATTTATTTTTAGATTTGATTACTATCGATTACCCTAATAAAATAGAAAAGGAGGTATATCTGTATTAAGAAAAGAGGATGTAAAGGATGGATGTGGTAGGTACGATAATTTGCTAATTAAGCTCTTATTTTAAAATTAACAAAATACCTTGAACTTAAATTTTTAACAGTATTATTATGTTATATGATAAGCCAGAAGAAGCTCTGTAGAAGCTGGTGCAGATGCCTCCCTATATGGTTGCATGTTTTGGCTTGATTATTTAGTGTGCTTGGTTCACTTTTTGTAGTGAAGAAGAAGCCAGGATGAAGATATATTCAGTTTCAACTAGGCATTACTATGCATTTGGGGCACTTGTGTCTGAAGAGCTTTCCTACAAAATTAAAGGTATGCGGTTTCAGTCTTTCTTGGCTTCAGTATGTCTTTTATTCTAGCAAGGATTATTCAGTTTCTGGTTTTTCAAAATTGCAGAATTGCCTGGAGTTCGGTGGGTCCTTCCTGATTCGTATTTGAATGTCAAGGAAAAAGATTATGGAGGTAAATTCTCTTGTTCTGTCACCTGGCTTTATATACATTTATGTTTGGGGTATGGGTATTCTTGACCGTGTGCCTTTGGCTACATATATAAAGGGAATAGCATGTTTGAGACTCCTTGAATGTTGTTATATAGCATAAGCATAGCATGCCATGTTATAATTTTGTCTGGGTTCTTTTTTTATATTGGGGCCTAGAATGTAAATTCTTGCTACATAGCATGTCTTTCTTGCTGCAGATTGGCCATAACCTTGTGCTTTGTGAATTTCTGTTTCCCTCACCAGGTGAGCCCTTCATAAATGGGCAAGCAGTTCCTTATGATCCCAAGTATCATGAAGAGTGGGTTAGAAACAATGCTCGGGCAAATGAAAGAAACAGGCGCAATGACAGGCCTCGAAATGCCGACAGGTCAAGAAACTTTGAGAGGAGGAGGGAAAATGTGGTGAACAGGGATATGCAGGGTAGGCCTCCTATGCCAAATCCCGGCCCTAATATGGGTGGTTCTCCACCTGGCAATGCTGGTGGGTTCCCTCCAAACAATGCAGGTGGATATGCTCCTCCCAGCAACCCTGGTGGATATCCTCCAAACAATGCAGGTGGATATGCCCCTCCAAATGCAGGTGGATATGCTCCTCCAAGTGCAGGTGGATATGCCCCTCCAAATGCAGGTGGATATGCTCCTCCAAATGCAGGTGGATATGCTCCTCCAAATTCAGGTGGATATGCTCCTCCAAACACGGGTGGTGGTTACCCTCCTAACACGGGTGGTGGCTATGGTCCTGCTGGTGGTATGCCTCAGAATAACTACCCTGGCAACCAGGGAGGGGTACCACCAAACCAGAACATGGGAGGCTATGCACCAAATGCAGGATGGTCAAATAATACTCCCAATAGGGACATGCCAAACAGGGATATGGGAGGAGCAGCCGGTGGGAACCCGTATGCTGCTTGACATCGCTGCAGAGATTCTTCTGGCGAATGTAGATAATTAAGAACTATGTCCAAGACAACATAGTTATGTTTCTCATGGAATTAGAATTTATTAGTCTTACTTTCTTGTTACTCTGCTTCCTAATGAACCCTTATTGTTGTGTATCTGAAGTTCACAATTTTTGAAAGTTAGATACGATCATTTTGTTTGTGAACTTGACGGTCTAATTTATTATATGATTAAGGTTGCCTTGCAGGCCTATTTAATTGTTGGTAATAATAAATGACTGAAGCACTAACCGTTCAAGATATCTTAGTGGAGAAAGGTTTCGCTGTAGCCTGTGACCACTCTCTTCATTCCCCACTGTTTTTTATTTTAGAAGATTTGCCCCATGAAGTGAAGCCATGCGTGGAAGTTTAGGTGGGGTGAAAGAAGTTGTTGAAAGCCAGCAGCAATTGTAACCTTTGGTGATAGTCCTAAGTAGTAAAGTTCATTCATGGTAGCAGTCGACGCTGTTCGTGATGAAATTCGTGATGAAATCAAGATTTGGTCTACAACAACGTTAGGGATTTGCGATGTTGAAGGTTGTTCAGTGCCTGATTGCTTGGAGGCTTGCGGTTGGTAATTACTAATCTCCAGCACTATTGTAGCAAGTGAAAGAGAATATTTTTAAGTTAAAGATGAGTAGTGGATGGTTTCTGATGGTCGAGTAGAGTTGTGGGATTGTGGCGGTAATTGGCTTTTTGAGTGATATTGGCCTTGGAAGTTGTGAAGATCAATGAAGATGCATGGAAGTAGAGGGAGGAAGGGGTGTCGGGTCAGCTGTATGGATCTGATCATAGGTGTAGCAGAGTTGATTAAATGAATGAGTTGGTTTGCATACGCTTGAATTTATATTAACTAATATTTGATTAGGCTGCATAGGTTTGTGATTCAACGGGTTGATGATTTGCGGGTTAGTTTATATATGTATTTTTTAGAATTTTTTAATAATTTTTACTTTAACTTAAAAATATTATCAATAATTTTCTAATCTTTATCTGTTAAATGTTGACTGGTTTACTTACGAGCTTGCGAATTTAATCCATTTGATGTGCGAGTTATGTAAGCTACTCCACATAAATTTATAATTAAACGGGTCACTTGTTTTTGGTCTAACTCTATAATTTGTGGGCCTTTACGGGGCAGCTTATGGATCAGAACTTTATGCCCAGAGCTACAGCAATTGAAGGAACTGATTGGATAATTGGTTGTGGGCTAAGCCTTACCCAAGTCGAATTGCGGTTGACGGAGGAGGATGAGAGTTATGGATTACTATCATTTGGTTGAGTTTGGATCTTTGTGTTGGTTGTAGAGATGGGTATTAAATTGAGAAGGGAACGATTTGAGAACGTGATTTCTTGATAATGGAGAAAGGTTGTAATTGGAACCAAGTTTGCTAGCAGAAATGATTTCATGAAGAACTGGACATCTTCATCGAATTCTTTCTTATCATACAATTACTTGAGATGTGCAGCTTCTAACATTCACCAATCCCCTGTACAATCCTCTATGAACCCTTATTTCGTTGAGTATGGAGGGCACTAATGACGTGTAGGTTTAGAAGAAGAATAGAAGAAGCACACTGAGGACAAGAAGTGAAGTAGAAGGAGAACACAAAAAGAAAAAGAAAAAAATGAAACTCTTGCCAAACCATTTTAGTGGAGCGGTTTCCAACCAGGACGATGAGGAAAATGTTGAAATGAAAAATGAAAATTAAGAAACAAAAATGAATTAAAAATTATAAGATCAAATTAAAACTTAACAAATTTAGAAAACGAAAACGTTTACTTTACTAAACTTTTTGATAATATAAAAAATATAACAGAGAAAAAATAAAGGCCCTTTACTCAGTTATATGATATTTTTTTTTAAAAAAAAAAATACTTTTTCCAATGTTTTATAAGATTTTTTTTATCAAAATTTACATATTAACTAATAGTATTAATTAATAAATTTATTTTTATAATATAGCGTAGCATTTTAAATTTATCTTCATATAAATTTTTTTATTATATATTGATTATCTGACTTTAAAAATATTTAAGTTAAAAAATAATAAATTTATAATATTTTATACTACAAAACTACAACAAAAAGAAAATAACAACACTAGAAAAAAAATGAATAAAATGACACATGACACAAAGAGAAACTGAAAGGAAAAAGTGTATAATATACATTATTATATAAATTTATAGTAAAGTTATGTATTTTTTACAGTTACGAAAAGTAAACATGATAAAAAAATAAAATAACAAATGTGCCTAAAATTTTACACAAATTCCATATCAAGAATCATAATAAATTTTTTAAAAGGATATTGTAGAAAGAACCAACGAGTAATAAAGAAATAAAAGGAATAAAGAATTTGAAATATTGAAGGAAATATCTGGGTGTTATCTAATCCAAAACCAAATATCCAATATTTATTTATCTTGGCTTGAACTTAGAACGCTTACTGTGCAGTTCCGCTTCACACACACTGGAACTCCGAACATGATTAACAACGGAGTGTGCAGTCTCCGCACGTGCCTCCGTTTCCCGGAGAGACATCTGTTTCGTCCACTTCCGCGCTCATTCAGTTGCCGGTGGCGGTGTCTCGCCACTGCATCCGAAACCAAAAAGAAAGAGAAGGTGGTTGTGATTTCTGGACCCACCGGTTCCGGCAAGAGCCGCCTTGCATTGGAACTCGCTAAGCGCTTCAATGGCGAAATCGTCAGTGCCGACTCCGTCCAGGTAATATTATGCAGATTCAACCAAACAATTTAACGAGCTAATGTTTTTCTCTGCTTCTTCTCGTGTTGGTGTTTTGTGTATGAAGTGGTAGTGCTTTAGGATTTTCTGTTCTAAGGTGCGCACTCTCAATGAAAATTTCTGTTGAGCCAAATTATCAATGTTGAAGTTTGTTTAGCTGATGATAAAAAATTTATTATTGTTATTTTTATCTGGACAGATATTCTTGGAGTAATACACCAAATTAATCCTTAAAATTTAACACCGGTCGTTTAGATTATAGACATGTCATTTTACTCCCCAAATTATCAAATGATGGTCATTTTAGTCTTAGAAGTTAAAAACAACAGTCATTTTTATCCTGGAATTACAACAATAAGGATTAAAAGAATCTATATTTTATAAGTTTAGGGACTAAATTGATTGATGGTTATAATTTCACGACTAGTTTAGTGTATTATTCGATATTCTAGTTTTAAATGGTTTCACAACAATATTTTGTTAAGTGAGAAATCAATTATGAGCATGGTACAAGGTTGCTTTTAATGAAAGTACAATAGATGTGGAAATTAATTAAATTATGGTTCTCTTTTTTAATGGAACAAGTCCTGTTTTCTTTCTCTTTGTAATGGAACAAGTCCTGTTTTCTTTATTCAAGACAGCTTGATTGGCTTGTACTGTATCACAGGTATATCGAGGTCTTGACATTGGATCTGCAAAGCCTTCTCCGGATGATAGAAAGGTAACGATTGTGACATAATGAATTGGTTTACGTTAGCCTCTGTTATAAGCTTTCGGCATTCCTATTTTGCTTGATGAATCATGTTTGAGACCTTTGATTCTAGTTTTTTCCTTTTTGTTTTGTTTGCTTTTTGTTGTTAGGAGGTACCGCATCATCTGATTGACATACTGCACCCATCTGAAGGTATGTTATGCATTGGACTGAGCTTCATTTGTTTAAGAAGAGATTCATATACATGATTATCTTCGTATTAATTTTTCTGTTGATGGAACACTGTAGAACTTTTATTTTCATCAACTTAAACTAATTATTATTTATCAGACTATTCTGTTGGGCAGTTTTTTGAGGATGCAAGGCAAGCTACAAGATGTATTCTTGACAATGGTCGTGTTCCCATAGTTGTCGGGGGCACTGGATTGTATTTAAGATGGTATGTCTACTTTGTTAATTACTTACTCTTTCTAATGGAACTCCTCAATTGTAGCATAGTGGTTTGTATCATGTATCTGTAATACCAAGAAAAACAAAAATAAGAAACAAATTCCACTTTTCTTGTTTTCACTCCCTGCTAATGGAGTCATTCGCTTCATCAGTGGTCTAACAGTTATTTATTTCCTTAATGAAAGAGAGAAAACAAACAGGGGTGGAACTGTGGAAGTAGCATGGTTGGTCATTAAGATAATGGGAAAATTTTCAGGAAAAAGTAATGCAAACTTGGTTTTCTGAACGTTGCCTAATTTCTTGAAGGATGTGAATATACTTTTATATTATGGTAATTTACTAATCATTGTTAATGTTCAGTTTACAATTCATGTCCTCTTAATTTGACTTTGTATAATATAATAAACTCCTGTGAAATCCAGGCAGCTGTATGGCATCCACTGTATTGGTGAATTATCAGTATTTTATTTCACACCATTGTTGAGTTCTTTTCTCCAAGTGGTTGTTGACCAGCTTATGCAGGACATTAAACCTATGAGTTCTGTTATTTGAATTGTGAAACATCAGGTTCATATATGGAAAGCCAGATGTACCTAAAGCCTCTCCAGAGACTACATCGGAAGCATATCAAGAGTTAGCTGAACTACAAAGGAATGAAGACTGGGATACAGCTGTGCAGCTGGTGGCAAAAGCAGGGGATCCCAAAGCCCAAGTTCTAGCAATGAATGATTGGTACCGATTACGGCGTAGCCTAGAGATTATTAAGGTATGCTTGCACTTGTTCAAGTAAGTTACCCGTAAGCAACTCTAAATTCTATTCTGGCTACTAACCTACATGAAAGATTGAAGAAAACACCTTTAATATTGACAATTTAATATCCTTTCTTCACCGGCCTTTCTCTCTTTCATTTGTTGCACATGGGTGCAAATCTGAATACTAACACAATTGTATTACCAACCAATATAAAATATCCAAATTTAATTGTTTTTCAATGTGGTGCTATTATCTTATTTAAATAGACATAATTGTAACCAACTGATTACTTTAGCTGTTTGTACCTGTATTTTTCTGTGGATGTGGTATGATTTCCATGGATTAATAAATTGTCAGAAATATATTTATAAATTCACCATTTATTTATATTTTTTTGGAATGGCAGTCCAGTGGATCACCTCCTTCTGCTTTTCGGGTACCGTATGATTCTTTCAGGGAACATGGTGCTTGTAGTGTTGCTGATGGTTCTGAGTCATCTGATATGAATGCTTATGGTGATGGAATGGAAGAAACCAACTTATCTGAGTTAGACTATGAGTTTATGTGTTTTTTCCTTTCTAACCGAAGAGTTGACCTCTATAAATCAATTGATTATCGGTGTGAAGATATGCTATTAGGTATGTCATGAACTGGAAATACTCATAATTTGTATATGAATTCCATACATTTTGAAGAACATTCTTCTCTGTGTGTATGCATGTGCACTGCATATCCCCATTTGTGTTAGCTGCTTTTATAAAAATACGTGTTCTGTGCTTTGTCAATAGTACATGAATATTTGATTGCAATAAATCTCTTGGTTCTCTGACTGCAGGAAGGGATGGGATTTTGTCTGAGGCTCAATGGCTTCTTGATACGGGTCTTCATCCAAACTCCAATTCTGCAACAAAAGCAATTGGTTACAGACAAGTATATCTTTATACTCTCTATATTTGCATTTCAATGTTACAATCTACAAATTTCAAATAGTGAAATAGGTCTTCAAAAATTTGCATACTGTGTACAACAGAAGTTCTTCATGCTTTAAGAAATATGTTTGGTTGAACATTCTCCCTTTTTTTAATGTTCCAAGTATAAGTTAATATTATAGTTGAAATTTGGGTCTATATTGTGATTCTTATATGGATATTAGTGATGTAATGTGGTTGATGGCCTATAGAATGTGTGTGTGTGTACCCTGCGTATTAAGTTGATCATTACATTTGCTATTAAATAATGGGAATTTGGAATGATTTACTTATATTCTGTATATGTAATTCACGAATTTCAGGCCATGGAGTACTTACTAAGATGCAGAGAGCAACAGGGTCAGAGTTCAGTTGGAGAATTTTACAAATTCTTGTCTGAATTTCAAAAAGCCTCAAGGTAATTTTCCTTAGTTATTCACTTAAATCTTCTGTATGTATTGAAATTATATCTTTTTTTTAATCTTTAAATGATTTTTATTTGAGTAAATCTTGGTGCACTAAATGTTTCTGCTGGTAAAAAAAAGTTATCCTATAAAACGGATGTTTGCTTTTATTATTCCCGTGGTGACTTTTGTCTGGTTTGGTTGTTTTTGAGTTATGACTATGTTGTTCCATTGTGGTTGAAAAATTGGATTAAATGAGAAATCTAGAAAACAAAACATGTTCTTTTCTTAAGTTTGAAATTTTAAGACCTCTCTCTCTCATGTGTGTAATAACCATTTTAGATTGCTTGGATCAACAAGTAAAATTGTTCAAGAGGAAGCCTGCATCAGTTCTTAATGCTGCCTCTTCTAGGATATTTCCACGCTTGCTCATTGCAAAATTTGTAATTATGATCAAATTCTCCAAAACATTATTTGGTAATGTTCCGAGTATTGGTCTTGTAAAGTTGTGTTCATTCTTTTCTTAAATGGCATCAATGATTACTTTAGATTGCCTTTAGTATTTGCACTCCTGCTTGATTCCAAGCTTGTAATTGATTTATTTTCTCACAAAATAAAAGAAATTAGAAAGAAAAGAGGGTAAGTACAATTATGATAAGTTATCCTCCAACATAAAAAAGGCAAGTATAATTACGTGAGTTTGGCTTATGTTTACTCTTGTCAGTGAAGGGTAATGTTTCCATTTACAGTGTACCAACCGACAAGGTGCTGAATTGATCACCTGGAACATATCCCTATCCCAGCTTGATGTCTTTTTAAAGTTTTAATTATGAAATAGAATTATTTAAAGTGGGTACTGGAATGGTTGTATTAAATGTCAAGCTTAAAGTCTGTCCAGTTTAAAGTATGTTCTGTAAGAAAACACAAATATGATTTGTGAACTCTCAAATTAACACTGTCCTAGTATTCTGATACCAAGTTTTGGGTAAGTTGTTATCAGGAATCCTCACATGTTATTTAAAAGCTTCTTTGGTAAACTTAAAACTATCTTGCAGCCTGTGCTTCAACATTCTGTTTGTGGAAAGTGTTTCTAGTTATTGGGCTACTATTTTGTTGTCACTAAGCTAGATTAGTACCATCCTTTTTACCTACAAATTACAAAATACAAGATGGTATGCTTAACTTTTTATTTTTGGAAAAAGAAAACCTTTTGTACCTGAAGTGCTCTCCCATCTATGCATCACAATGTTATCTCTGTTGTTTGGTACTTTGTTTCTGGTGGTCTTTATGTAGGTTTGGGCTTGGATTCTTGCCAATGTTTTGTTGGTACTAAACAGCTGTGTAATTAGGTAATTTAGCCTTGCTCTTACTTTTAATATTTTTCTGCAGGAATTTTGCAAAAAGGCAGTTGACATGGTTTCGCAATGAACATATATACCACTGGGTTGATGCTTCTAAACCTCTGGTATAACAATTGGATCTTTATAATTCTAATTTATATTAATACCAAGTTCTAAAGCAAAGAGCTCTCGTGATCTCTTGCTCAATTTTAAAAATAACAAAAAAATCACTAAAATTATGTATTACATATCCTCATTCCAATCCTATATACTAACCATTCTACGTGCTTTTCACCTATAAGAATGTTTAATTTTCTTTTAAGGAAAATGTTGCTCTGTTGGTCAATCCATTCCCTTCTTTTTTTTAAAAAAAAGAAAAGAATAAAAATTATTTATCTTATTTTTGCTGATCTGGAAATGAACTACTCATGCCAGGAAACCATTCTCAACTTCGTTCATGGTGCATACCATGATTGGAATGGAAGTCTTTGTGTGCCTGAGCACCTAAGAATGTCGAGAGATATTTCTAGTCACCAAGAAGCTTTTAAAATTAAGTCTTACCGTACCAAAAACAGGTACCTTTTTTTGTACTGAATATAGTTATATATTTACAAAGATGCAGTATGGATTATATTCCTTGCCACAAAGTGTTTGACTGTGGTTTTCTTATGAAGGCATTTTGTAAACGGGGAAGATTGTTCTGTTATTCTGGACTGGATAAGGAAGACTCAGGGGAAGGGCTGGTGATTTTCTTCTAACATTCCCTTAAACTGGCCTCAAATTTGAAATTATAGAGGAGCATAACCAAGTTTTCTGGTTACACAATTTTGTTTTTATTGCCGTTCTTGATTATATCATTGCCAGCTATGCAGTAATCTTATTGAGATAGAATACTGTGATGACGGCTGGACTTAAAAGCTCATTTCTTTCGCCCCTTTTACTTGCAAACCAGGCTTGCTATTTTTGTTAAGTTCAGTGAATTGCTAAGTTCCTTGGACTCGCTCGATTAATGTGTTAGGAAGTAAAATTTTTATTTTTCCTTTATTGCTTTACAGCTCTTCATATTTGCTTATTGTGATTAAACTATATTTAAATATTCTTCTTTCTCCCTTTTGGGATGTTGCATGTACGGCTTAAGCAAGTGGCGAATAAACAGCAGAGAAAATGCAACACATTTTTAGTTTTGATTTCATTGTTTGCCTTGTATTCTCTCTCAATGTTCAGTTATTTACGGTCTTTATTACACTAGGGGTATTGGAAATGAGATCTGTAACACTTTGCTACTGCAAACTTCAAACAGAGAAAATAAGCTAGAAAGCAGAGAATATAAAAGTTTGCTGCGTTAAAACCTGGAGTATTGTTGGAACTGAGGATGTTGAATTGATTATTCCAACAAAGACATGCTTGGTATCGACTGTATTGAACAGCACTTTTGGAACTGTTCCAATATTGGGGTCGGGGGGTAATAATTTCCTTGTGTCACTTGTAATGCAACGATCATATGGTTTTGAATTCCCAAGTGATGGTGATAATGGATTAATATACAATAGAAATCATATATCGTGCACAACGATCACATACATGTTTTGCATCCGATTTCCGCTTCTTTCCTTGGGAAAGCTTCTAGCAGACAAAATGGGTGTTCCCATTTTATTTTTTAAATTTTAATGTTATTATTATTGTTGTTATTTCTAATTGTTATCATTAATTTTGGCGCTGCTATCATATTCTATAACGACTGACCTCATCAACTCCGACTCCCAACTCATTCTTCATTCTCTCCACATATATGTCTGGGGGACTTGGATATTCATTAAAAAATAACACATTTTGCAATTTCAGAATTATTCTGGTATTTTTGCTGGCAGATTGATCTTTGAAATTGTTATGATCCCTTGTAGAATGGTGGCTTTATTAGCTTCTAGTCCCTTGTGGAATGACGGCTTTACCAGCATCTTCAGAGCGTAGACTATTGCGTTAAATTGAAATGGATGCGTTGGTTTGTTATTTTAAGCGGTAGAGACAAAAATTCCAATACTTGGCGATGAGAGAATATTCTTCTTAACCTGCAAAACCTTGTATTAGCAATGATGGTAGACCAAGTTTTGCTCAATGTTCCGTATTGTAATGCAAAATGGTGCTGATGACCACAAATGTGGGCATGATCTCGAATTGGGTATGCGATCTAGGGAAAAGTGTGGGGCGCCTGGTAATGTTAGCCATGTGATAGCAGTTGCAGTCAGCGTGATTAGACGCGCAAGGGAATCACATTTACAAGTCCAAAAACGTATTTTTGCTTGTGGCTGTTTATGTCCATGTGGACGAAGTTATGCATGAAGAATTAGGCTCGAGTGTGTTTTAAGTGCCTTGGAGCTTTATGTGCTGTCTGAGTTTTATAATGCTTTTGATTCAATTAACGAGTCCAAAACTCAGGACGTGATCTTCTTACGTTGATAAGCAAAATATTTATTTTAATTATATACTATTTATTTTATTTTTAAGTAAAATATTGAATTTTTGGTAAAAAATTAAAATTGTAAAAATAATTAATTTTAAATTTTCTATTTAAAATTTATATATATAAATTAAAAATAAATATTTTTTTAAAAATAAAATTTAATTTAATTTTAATACATATTTTAGTTTATTAATAAATTATATTTTTATTCATTATTTTATATTTATCAGCTGATTGAACAACTAATTTTATTAAATATTTTTAATTGAATTGTTAATTTATTATCTCAGTTAATTTTTAAGTTTTTTATTTTTATCTTTTAGCTTTTTAACTAATTTTTATTTGTCGAGTTAATCTATAATCATTATTAAGATGATATATTAAAATTTAAAATTAAATTTAAATTAAGATTATAATAATCTTAAGATTCAATTTATTGAAAACATATCTTTTTATATTTAATAAAGTATTTATGAGATGAAAAAATTATTAAAATTATGAAATATAATCTTTGTTGATATGATAGTTAAAATTAAATTTAGATTAAGATTATAATATTTTAAAAGTTTAATTTTTGAAAAAAATGAAAAATATCCTTACATTTAGTACATTGTATCTATATAGAATGAAGTTAAATAGACGAATTATTAAAATTATGATACATAATATTTGTTAATATGATATATTAAAATTTAAAAATTAAATTAAGATTATAATAATTTTAAGATAATTTATTTTAAAAAATATCTTTACAATTAATACATTGTATAAATATGGGATGAAATTAAATAAAAAATTATTAAAGTTATAACATATAATTTTTATTGATATGATATATTAAAATTTAAAATTAAATTTATATTAAAATTATACTTATTTTAAGATTTAATTTATTTAAAAAATATATTTTTAAATTATAAGATAATATTTTGATTGATTTGATATAGAAAAATTTAAAATTTAAAAATAAAAGGAAATTAAAATTGATCAATATTATAAAAATTTTAAAATTTGGTTTATCTATTCAAATATTGAACTTGTATTTATTTTATACCAATAAATATTATTATTTTAAATTCAAATATTATATATATATATTTATTAGTTAGAATTGATTAATATCAAATGTCAAATTTAACATTTATCTCAATTTAATATTTTTTATAAAATATAAAATTTATCAATCAAATTATTGAATCATCTTATAATATCTTTATGATGATGTGTATTAAATTTTAAAAAATTTAAATATCTAAAAATATATTATTTAATTATCAATATTTATAAATATTTAAATAATATATAAACATTAAAATAGTGATGAAATACGTATTATAAAATTTTATATACATGATTTATTTTATAAAAATTTTTAAATTGTAAATTGCATTGATAAATTTTAAATTTTATAAAAAATTATTAAATTAATTTAAATATTAAATTTAATATAAATTTTAAAATTTAATATATAATATTAATAGATTATAAATATATATATATATATATATATATATATAAATATAAATGTGCCTGCTAGAAATTCAAATCATCTTTTCACCTTCTTCTCTTCTTTTCTCTTGTCCATTGTCTACGTAGGTTTGCTCTAGTCTATAGTCTTGGTTGGGCCGTTGTAAATACTCAATTATGTCCAAGGCCCCCAATCATTAAAATTAACCAAAAATTAAGTTAATTAAAAATTTGAAAAGATGTAAAACAGAAAACAGAAAGAATAGAAAACAGAAAGCAAAAAATAAAAAATAATAAAAATAAAAGGGAAATTAAAGAATAAGTAAAAATGATAAATAAAAAAAAATAAAGATAAAAAACGAAAAAGGTAAAAAAAATGAAAATTGAAAAAAAGAAAAAGCTGAAAAATCAAAATAGGGAACAAAAATTTTGAAATCAAAGGGGTTGACTTTTGGCTCCTAGAAAGGGGTGACTTTTGGCCCTTTGAAAGGACTTGACCCTTGCTAAGAGAGAGGAAGCTGACTTTTGGCTCTTTGAAAGAGCTTCACCCTTGCCAAGAAGGGATGTGTCTATATATACCTACAAACAAGAAATTAAGTGGGTTTTTTCTCATTTTTGGAAATTCTTGGGAGGAGGAGAACTTGGAGTCTTAGAAGGGGATTTTCAGAACCTTTGAGGGGAGGACCTAGGAGACTCTCTGGCCTTCAATTCAGCCCTTGGCCTCCATAGAATCAGCTCTTCAACACCTTCCAATGGAGGTTAGGTCCGAATTTTATCCCTCTTAAGTTTCTTGCTTCTTCTCGGATTTCCGAGTTCATTCTCGTGTCTGTTTTTGTTTTAATTTTTAATCGGTTAAATGATCTCCGATTTTGGTGATTTTTGTTGCGTTTTCTTCGTCTTTCTCTCTAGTTTCTGGAATGATATTATTTGTCCAATTTGAATCTGAAATGAAATTTTTATCACTTGATTACCGAAGCATGTTCATCCTGGTGCGCGAATTGACCTAGCTTGTTTGATTTGTGTATATCTTGCTCATTTCTGATTGGATTGATGTCAAACTTGTTTTGTTTCATTCTTATGATCCATATCTTTCAATGGATCGGTTTTGATTTTTCAGATCTACCAAAAATATTTTCTAAAAATTCTGAGATTCGAATTCAAATTTTGGCGCCAAAAACTTGTGTGTTCTTGAGATTCATTTTCTTGTCTGTGTTCGTTTTAATTTTTAATTGGTTAAATGATCTCCGATTTTGGTGATTTTTGTTGCGTTTTCTTTATATTTCTCTCTAGTTTATGGAATGATATTATTTGTTCAATTTAGATCTGAAATGAAATTTTTATCACATGATTACCGAAGCATGTTCATCTTAGTGCGCGAATTGACCTAGCTTGTTTGATTTGTGCATATCCTGCTCATTTCTGATTGGATTGATGTCAAACTTGTTTTGTTTGATTCCTATGATCCATATCTTTCAATTGATTGGTTTTGATTTTTCAGATCTACCAAAAATATTTTTTAAAAATTCTGAGATTTGAATTCAAATTTTGGCGCCAAAAACTTGTATGTTCTTTAGGTTGATTTTCATCTCTGTTTTTCGTTTTTGTTTTTAGTCAATCAAATGATCTCCGATTTTGATGATTTTTGTTGCGTTTTCTTTCTATTTCTCTCTAGTTTCCAGAATGATATTATTTATCTAATTTGGACTTGAAATGAAATTTCTATCACTTGATTACTGAAGCATATTCGCAATTCCTTTCCTTAACTTCAAATCAAGTCAAGTTTATGTTAAATCAAGTCTAATTCAAGCCCCAATTCTTTTAATCTGGATCCAATTTTCCTTCACTTGGGTCAAGATCACTTCTTTTTCTTTAATTCTAAATCATTTCTTTAAAGTTAGATTTTGCTTAATTTGGGTCAAGCCTAATTCTTTTCTTTAATCAATTCTTTGGGCCAAGCCCGATCTTTTTCCTTTTCTTGAAATCAAATTCAATTTTGCCATGGGTCCAACCCAAACCCCTCTTTTCACTTAAACTCAATTATTTTCTTCCATTTTCTTTTAATTTGGGTCAAGCCCAATTTTGGTTCTATAACTATTAAATTAAATTCAATCGTTTTTTTTGAAACATTATCTTCACCAACTCTGTAAAAACATCTGTTTTAATTTTCTAAAATGTGTGCAATCGGATTTTAACACGAACAGGCAGCCTTCCCTGCTGTTCTGTGTTTTAATTCGTGCGGATTCAAATGCGGCTTACGACGATTTGAATTTTGCAAGCACGCAATTTTAGAAAATCATTGTTCACTAACTCTACTAAAAAAATGTCTATTTCAAAATATCTGTTTTAAAATATGTGGAAGCAGATTTTAACACGAACAGACAGTCTTCTCTGCTGTTATGTGTTTTAATTCGTGTGGATTCCAAATACGGCTTACGACGATTTGGATTTTGCAAGCATAAATTTTATAAAATCACTATTTACTAACTCTGTTAGAAATCGTCTATTTCAAATATCTATTTTAAATCTTTAAGATTCGTACAACGGATTCTAATACGAACAGACAGCCTTCTCTGCTGTTCCGCGTTATAATTCGTGCAAACTCACTCACGGCCTACGACGGTTTGGGTTATGTAAGTACGCAATTTTAGTCTATTCAAAAATCAATCCTATCCTCAAATCACCCCTCTGCTTCTTCAAAAGATCAAGTCTCTTAAAACCAGAACTACGTAAGCCTTGAATTTCCCATTGCACCGGGGAATACGTAGGAGCAGGATCAAGTCCTGTCAGGCCAACCTCCATCAACCTATTTATTTTCAAATTAATTAAGGGATCAAACTATTTTCAAATAATCACACACTCAGTTTAAGGGTACTGTTCCTTGGAACAGGCGATTGGGGTGCCTAACACCTTCCCTACTCGTAACCGACTCCTGAACTTCGAATCTCATCCATTGAGTCAGGGTTTTTCCAAATATTTTTTTCTTAAACAAAAATTTGGTGGCGACTCCACAATCAAATCAAATTATTTTCAAAATTTAGCGAGCTCGTCGTCTCGTCCTAATTACGGTTACGACAGATGGCGACTCCACTGGGGACTTTTAGAGAGTCAAACCCTGTTTCAAATTGAGTGTATAAATGCATGTTGATCCCTTTTCTATTTATTCACATGTTGTTATTTATTTCTTATATTCATGATAATTCAAGTTTGTATGTTTCTCACCCTAGGGTAGAAGACATATATCTATTGTATTTCAAATTGCAGGTTATTCTATACATTCTAGTCCTACATGCATAACATGAGTGGGGCCCTACACCCGGGTCCGAGTGAAAACCTAGGACTAGAGGGGTTTAGTGGTGTCATTTGGGATGCACGTCCCGTTTGACTATCACGAAAACTCCAACTAGAGTGCGTCTTTTTCTTAGTGCCCTGCAACTGGTAGCCTTCTCTACGGTTGTAGCAAGTACTAGGAATTAGAACTTGGCTCTAGTGACCGTCATAACCTCCAGGATTACAAACTACCCTTTGTGAGAAACATATATTAGAAAGACCTTAGATCTATGTCATATCACCTAACATATGACACAAAAAAAAGGGGGCAAAAACATATTTATTTTGGGAAAAAACACAAAATATTAAGATTTGAAATTGGAAACTTAAAAAGGAAGAAAATAAACAGATTTGACAAATGAAATCAAAAAATTAAAGAAAATTCAAAAAATAATTTCTTATACTAATAAGTGAAATTGGGGCAAATTTTTGCCTAAACCAATTCAAATTAAGATTTTGGAACATAAACATATACAAATCCAAAAGTAGAGGAGAGTTAGAACATTTGAAAAAGAAATAGAAAAATTAAATTACTAAAATAAACAGATTATGGAAAATCCAAAAAAAAAGAAGAAAAAGGAAATTGAAAACAAAAAATGCTTTTAGGTTCGAAAGAAAACTAGGGAAATTCTAGCAAAACCAAAAGATTTTTTGTTTTAGCAAAACTAAAAAGTACCAAAATTACTAAGAATCCAAAAAGAAACCAAAATAAATAAAGATCATTCAAAATGATCAACTTTTAAACCTCTAATTATTTGTGCATCCAACATTGCATTCATCCATTTGTTAAATAAGTTTATCATCGATTTTGAAAATTATCCCCACCTCCCTCATTTTAATATTCACTGAAGCATGAACATTTTTATCATTCATTGATTTTGGCATTCACATTGTTTCTCAAAAATTAATTTTTAATTTAACAGAAAGATTAAAAATTGAAGACAGACAACTTTCTCAGCATCCTTATAGAACCCGTTCCAAATCAAGAATCATGGATGAGTTGGAGAGACAAAACGAGGAACTGAAAAATGAGGTCAAATCTCTAAAGGAACAGATGACCAAGCTGATGGAGGCCATCCAATCATCCAAACAAAAAGAGGCAAGGGAATCTCTACCGGGAGAACCAAACGACCCATCATATCCTCCTGGGTTCACTCCACAAAACCCTTCAGCATTAACCATGCCTCCACCAACCGAAGGGGTTTATTATGGGTTTCCTCACCACCATGCACATACACTACCCCAAACACAAGCTCAAACACAAACCCAAATACATAACCTACCGCCAAACACCATTCCACAAGCATACCAAACGGCTGTTGGGGGAACGAATCCTATGTTCACCCAAGGGCCTCACCCTATGTACATACCATTTTCTCAAGCTCACCATATGCTAGAGGAACACCCAAGCCATCCTTCAAATGAGGATACTGAAAAGTGGAGAATCCTAGAAGATAGAATCCGGGCGATCGAGGGAAGCGCTTATGAATCCAAAAATGCAGTTGATCTGTGCTTGGTTCCAGACGTGGTCATCCCTCCAAAATTTAAGGTTCCTGAATTCGAGAAATATCAAGGAACCAGCTGTCCAAAGAAACACCTGACTATGTACTATAAGAAGATGTCTGCATGTACCTACGATGAGAAGCTGCCCATCCATTTCTTTCAAGACAGCTTAACAGGGGCAGCTGCAAACTGGTACACTCAACTGGAGCGGACACGCATCCGTTCATGGAGAGACCTTGCCGAGGCTTTCACAAAGCAGTATCAGTATAATACAGAGATGGCCCCTGATCGGACTCAGCTCCAGAATATGGCCAAGAAAGAAGAAGAAACCTTCAAGCTGTACGCTCAAAGATGGAGAGAGTTAGCTGCTCAGGTACAACCTCCTTTATCCGAAAAAGAGATGGTCAGCATGTTCGTGGACACACTCCAAAATCCTTTCTATGACAAGATGATTGGAAGTGTGACTTCTAGCTTCTCCGATGTCGTCATCATTGGAGAAAGGATTGAAGGTGGCATGCGCCGTGGAAAGATCATGCAAAGGTCCGCAGGCGTTGTCAACGCTTCCAGTGGACCTCGGAAGAAAAAGGCAGGTGAAACCTACAATGTGGCTTCTGGTCAAGGCCAATACATTCCTCAAATGGCACAGTATGGTCCAATTGGCTTTCAACCACCACCATATACACCATACACACCTTACTTACCATATCCTTACATTGCAGCTACATACCAAACACCATACCTTCCTACTTACAACCATCCGACACAAGTTCGACCTCCAACACCATATACGACCCAAACACAAGCCATGAGCCAAAATGCCAACCAAAGCCAGAAAAAGGAGAGGAAGCCCGTCCAATTTGACCCTATCCCAATCTCTTACACTGAGCTACTACCTTGGCTGATCAAAAACTCGCTAGTTGCGCCTTATCCTCTGAAACCTCAAGAGCCACCATATCCTAAATGGTACGATGCTAACACCAGATGCGATTACCATGCAGGGTTCATCGGCCATTCTACAGAGGATTGCCTAGCTTTGAAACGAAAGGTACAAAGCCTAATCGATGCGAAATGGCTGGATTTCGGGAGGCTTGCTCCTAATACAAAAAACAATCCGTTGCCAAATCACGAGAGCCCATCAACCAGCTGAAAAGATGGGAGAAGTACAACAAGTTGCATTGTACAAATCAAGCTATCGAGGATACTCATCCAAAATTGTCGTACTTTTCAAAATCAATCTTTTGTAAACAAATCTTAATGAATAATACAAAAGTTACATTTTCATGTTTCTTGAGCACGTGCTTTACATTTTGACTTTACTTCTAAAATTTATCATCATTTTCATCACTCAACCTATTTCTTATTCCTACACCAAAACAATAAATACCAATTGGTGAGGATACCAGTGCTGTAATAAGTAATCTTGAACGTCGAATTAATCAAGCTAAAAGAGAAAAACCCAATGAGGAAGCAGAATAAACAACCAGGGATTCTACATCGCCACTCAAAGTAAAAATATCCCGCTGGAACCAAGTTTAAATCCAGGAAAAATTAGGGATCCAAGAAAAGATTCGCTAAATTGGAAGCCTTAAATAATCCAGGCAAAATCAAGGTCAAAACATAAAATTCAAGAAGAAGAGAAGCCCGCTGGGTTAAAAGCCAAAAATAATCCAGGCAAAAGTAGGGTTAAAGTCCAAAATAATGATCGACAAATTCATGATCAGAAAAGGTCTTGCTGGGTTCCAAAAGCAATTCAGGCAAAAATCAGGATCATATAAAAGCTCGCTAGGTCAACAATAAAAAACGACCCAGGCAAAAGTTAGGGCACAACCAAAATCAAGAGCCTGCTAGGTCGAAAACCCTCAAAGGAAGGCCTAGGCAAAAGTTAGGGCACAATTAAAAAGAAGCCCGCTAGGTCGAAAACCCTCAAAGGGCGGCCTAGGCAAAAGTTAGGGCACAATCAAACGGAAGCCCGCTAGGTCAACAATAAAAGACGACCTAGGCAAGAGTTAGGGCATAATCAAACAGAAGCCCGCTAGGTCAACCATCAAAGAAGACCTAGACAAAAGTTAGGGCACAATCAAGCAGAAGGCCCGCTAGGGCGAAAACCCTCAAAGGACGGCCTAGGCAAAAGCTAGGGCACAATCAAGCAGAAGCCCGCTAGGTTAATAACCCTAAAAAACGGCCTAGGCAAAAGTTAGGGCACAATTGAGTAAAATAGCTCGCTAGGTCGACAATCCTCAAGAACGACCTAGGAAAAAGTTAGGGCACAATCGAGAGCCCGCTAGGTTGAAAACCCGTAAGGGCAACCTAGGCAAAAGTTAGGGTAATACAAACGACCTGCTGGGTTGAAAACTCAAAAGAACAACCCAGACAAAAATTAAGGTCAAACTAGGAATTCCATGACAACATGATATTCTGCACCTTATATCTTCTTAAAACTGGGGCAAAATTTTGCCATTTCTCAAAAGTTTGGCTAATTTGACAATCAAGATTATGAAAAGCAGCATTGGCATTTTTCATCAAAAGGTGCCATTTGGGCAATCGAACCCACCCCTTTCATCATCCTTTTCCTTTCAAGTACACCACCTTAAAACATACAACCTCAAAATTCTCTATCTCCTTCTTCTGACCATCTAGCATCACTTTGCACACCTCAAAATGCACGTGCCACAAGGAAACATGAAAAATGTAAAAATAATTAAAAAGGGATTAATTTTGAAAAGTCATGACAAGTCGGATAAATCCTCGACCGTTGCAACGCGACAAGATTGTTTCCCAAGGATTCATCTTCTTACCAACCAGGATGCCACCAAAGAAGGAGTGTGTCTTACTCAATAATACTGACCACCGCTGGGTTTCAAAAATCCCGGAAAGAAGATTTCAAAATTGACCAATAAGCCAAAAGATTGAGTCGATCCAGCTCGCCTTGATTCTTGATCCCTTTCACACCAACTATGGGGTTGTTGAGGGATGAGGCGTCAGAAAAAACAAAAAAAATCAAGAGAAACAAAAATTTTACACCATTTCATGGTTTGCATTCAATAGCATATGTCTAATCAAATAATTATTTCAAGCATCAAAATAAGAACCCCACATCATTTCTGCATTTATTCAAGCATCATTAACACCACATTCTTTTCACTCATTCAAACAGCACATAAGCATCTTTTTATTCAAGCATCGCACGACCCATTTTTCAAAAGTAATTAAGACCTAGGTAAAATTGCCCAAATCAATCATAATTAAAATTGAATCAAGTCCAAACTAGGGCAAACTCTTGCCCACAAAAAAGTTCAATTTGAGGTCATCCTCAGATTCTGGATCAAGTCCAAACTGGGGCAAACATTTTTCCAAGAAAGATTTGAATTCAAGAACAAAGCTGGGGCAAGCTTTTGCCTAGAAATTCAAGTTGAGGCGATCCTCAATTCCAAAAATTTCATAACAGAGGGAGACATTCGCCCAAATAATTCAAATCGAGACAGTCGAAAAATTTTGAATCAAGTTCAAACAAGGGCAAACACTGGCCCACCAAATTTCAAACTAAGGTCATCCTTAAATTTTCAGTCAAGTTCAAACTGGGGCAAATATTTGCCCAAGAAAATCCAAGTTGAGGCAATCCTCAATTCCTCAACTCCAATCAAGTTCAATAGTGCAAAGTTGCCCAAAAAAACTCAAGTCAAGCTCATCTTCAATCTCATCGAGGCTTAAACTGGGGCAAACACTTGCCTAAAATCCCTTCAAATCAAGACATCCATCAATTATCAAGAATCATCTAAACTGGGGCAAAATGGTTGCTCAAGTATTTTCAAGAAAATAATTATCAAGTATCTATCTTCATTCCACCCTGTCAACAACAGGACCTCCGCATGATTCCCGCCTGTCTTAACAGGCTCATTTCTGTCCTGTCAACAACAAGGCTTTCCTTCGATACCTATCCTAATAGATTCTTGTCTTTTTTCCTTTGCCTCTATTAACAGGTCATTCATGCTTTGCCTGCCCCAACAGGCCATTCTTTCAAGTTAGTATAGATCACTTTACTTTTCCTTTGCCTGTCTAGCAGGCTCGCATCTTTCCTGTCAACAACAGGATCTTTTTGTTTTTTCCTGTCTTAACAGGCTTTTATCTTTCCTTTTGCCTGTCTAGCAGGCTTATTTTTTTTATCAAGAGTCCATCTACATTCATCCTGTCTTAGCAAGATAGTTTTCGTCATTCATTTTACCTATTTTAACAGGCTTCTTTCATTCCCTTTTGCCTCTCTACCAGACTTGCATCTTTCCTTTCAACAACAGGATCCTTTCTTTGTTGCCTGTCTTAACAGGCCTCTTTCATCTTTCATTTCCTTTGCCTGTCAAGCAGGCTTGCATCCTCCTGTCAACAACAGGATTTCAAGCATATTTAATTTTCTGTCACCTGTCAAGCAGGTTTGCATTTATCCTGGCAACAGCAGGATGTCATCATTTGCATCTTCCCGGCAACAGCGGGACTTCATTTGCATTCTCCTGTCAACAACAGGACTTCAAGCATGTCTATTTTTCTGTCACCTGTCAAACAGATTTGCATTTATCCTGACAACAGCAGGATGTCATCATTTGCATCTGTCCGGCAACAGCGAGACTTTATTTGCATTCTCCTGTCAACAACAGGACTTCAAGCATGTCTATTTTTCTGTCACCTGTCAAGCAGGTTTGCATTTATCCTGGCAACAGCAGGATGTCATCATTTGCATCTTCCCGGCAACAACGGGACCTCATGTCTATTTTCCTGTCAACAACAGGACCTCAAGCATGTTTATTTTCCTGTCACCTGTCAAGCAGGTTTCCATTTATCCTGGCAACAGCAAGATGTCATCATTTGCATCTTCCCGGCAACAGCGGGACCTCATGTCTATTTTCCTGTCAACAACAGGACATCAAGCATGTTTAATTTCTTGCGTCTTTTCCTGTCAACAACAGGACATCAAGCATGTTTAATTTCTTGCGTCTTTTCTGGCAACAGCAGGACCTCATTTGCATTTTCCCGGCAACAGCGGGATACCAAACATGTTTAATTTCTTGCATTTTCCCGGCAACAACGGGATATCAAACATGTTTAATTTTCCTGCATTTTTCCCGGCAACAGCGGGACCCCCTTTCTACATTCCTTCCCGTCAACAACGGGATGCCCTCATATTTACTTTCTGCATCCTGGCCTATTTAGGCTACAACACGTTTACTTTTCTGCATCCTGGCCTATTTAGACCCCAACACGTTTACTTTTCTGCATCCCGGCCTATTCAGGCCCTAGCACGTTTACTTTTCTGCACCGTGGCCTATTCAGGCTCAAGCACATTTACTTTCTGCATCCTGGCCTATTTAGGCCCCAGCACGTTTACTTTTTTGCATCCTGGCCTATTTAGGCCCTCCTCAAGTTTGCTTTTCTGCACCTTGGCCTATGTTGTCAGGCCTCATCAAGTTTACTTTTCCACATCCTTGGCCTATGTTGTCAGGCCTCCTCAGGTTTACTTTTTTGCTTTTGGGCCTACGATGTCAGGCCTCACCAAGTTCGTTTTTCCACAGCTGGGCCTATGATGTCAGGCCTCCAACTTAGATAGATACCTCGGCCTATGCTGTCAGGCCACCTTGTACATATCTTACATTTTAGTTCTTGCATGCTTTCCTGTCTTAAAACAAGTCGTTTTCACTCTACTGAGCCCGTCGTAACAGGCCATTTCTCTTCTGCTTTTCCTGTTTTAACAGGCCATTTTCATTTCATTTTGCTTGTCCTAACAAGCCATCCCATTGAATTCCACGCCAGTCCTAACAGGCATTCATTCATTCCACTTAGCTTAGTTAGGTTATACAACTAAGTCTCGCATATTTAAACCATATCGATACATGAAGTCGATAAGGTCATTCAATCATCCTTCTCCAGGCATCCATGAGGTTCAATTTCAAGTTCAAGGCTCCTTCTGTTTGTTGGACTTCTTCAAGGCCTGCCTCGGATATAATGTGTTCACATCTTTACTCATTTCCTATTACGATAATTCAGAGAATCATTTCTCACATTATCTGGTAGGAAAATGAGTAAAGAGGGGCAAACTGTAAACACTCAATTATGTCCGAGGCCCCCAATCATTAAAATTAACCAAAAATTAAGTTAATTAAAAATTTGAAAAGATGTAAAACAGAAAACAGAAAGAACAGAAAACAAAAAGCAAAAAATAAAAAATAATAAAAATAAAAGGGAAATTAAAGAATAAGTAAAAATGATAAATAAATAGAAAAAAAATAAAGATAAAAAACGAAAAAGGTAAAAAAATGAAAATTGAAAAAAATAAAAAGCTGAAAAATCAAAATAGGGAACAAAAATTTTGAAATCAAAGGGGTTGGCTTTTGGCTCCTAGAAAGGGGTGGCTTTTGGCCCTTTGAAAGGACTTTGCCCTTGCTAAGAGAGAGGAAGCTGGCTTTTGGCTCTTTGAAAGAGCTTCACCCTTGCCAAGAAGGGATGTGTCTATATATACCTACAAATAAGAAATTAAGTGAGTTTTTTCTCATTTTTGGAAATTCTTGGGAGGAGGAGAACTTGGGGTCTTAGAAGGGGATTTTCAGAACCTTTGAGGGGAGGACCTAGGAGACTCCCTGGCCTTCAATTTAGCCCTTGGCCTCCATAGAATCAGCTCTTCATCACCTTCCAATGGAGGTTAGGTCCGAATTTTATCCCTCTTAAGTTTCTTGCTTCTTCTTGGATTTCCGAGTTCATTCTCGTGTCTGTTTTCCTTTTAATTTTTAATCGGTCAAATGATCTCCGATTTTGGTGATTTTTGTAGCGTTTTCTTCGTCTTTCGCTCTAGTTTCTGGAATGATATTATTTGTCCAATTTGGATCTGAAATGAAATTTTTATCACTTGATTACCGAAGCATGTTCATCCTGGTGCGCGAATTGACCTAGCTTGTTTGATTTGTGTATATCTTGCTCATTTCTGATTGGATTGATGTCAAACTTGTTTTGTTTCATTCTTATGATCCATATCTTTCAATGGATCAGTTTTGATTTTTCAGATCTACCAAAAATATTTTCTAAAAATTCTGAGATTCGAATTCAAATTTTGGCGCCAAAAACTTGTGTGTTCTTGAGGTTCATTTTCTTGTCTGTGTTCGTTTTAATTTTTAATCGGTCAAATGATCTCCGATTTTGATGATTTTTGTTGCGTTTTCTTTGTCTTTCTGTCTAGTTTCCAGAATGATATTATTTATCTAATTTGGACTTGAAATGAAATTTCTATCACTTGATTACTGAAGCATGTTCGCAATTCCTTTCCTTAACTTCAAATCAAGTCAAGTTTATGTTAAATCAAGTCTAATTCAAGCCCAATTCTTTTAATCTCGATCCAATTTTCCTTCACTTGGGTCAAGATCACTTCTTTTTCTTTAATTCTAAATCATTTCTTTAAAGTTGGATTTTGCTTAATTTGGGTCAAGCCTAATTCTTTTCTTTAATCAATTCTTTGGGTCAAGCCCGATCTTTTTCCTTTTCTTGAAATCAAATTCAATTTTGCCATGGGTCCAGCCCAAGCCCCTCTTTTCACTTAAACTCAATTATTTTCTTCCATTTTCTTTTAATTTGGGTCAAGCCCAATTTTGGTTCTGTAACTATTAAATTAAATTCAATCGTTTTTTTTGAAACATTATCTTCACCAACTCTGTAAAAACATCTGTTTTAATTTTATAAAATGTGTGCAATCGGATTTTAACACGAACAGGCAGCCTTCCCTGCTGTTCTGTGTTTTAATTCGTGCGGATTCAAATGCGGCTTACGACGATTTGAATTTTGCAAGCACGCAATTTTAGAAAATCATTGTTCACTAACTCTACTAAAAAAAGTGTCTACTTCAAAATATCTGTTTTAAAATGTGTGCAAGCGGATTTTAACACGAACAGGCAGCCTTCTCTGCTGTTATGTGTTTCAATTCGTGTGGATTCCAAATACGGCTTACGACGATTTGGATTTTGCAAGCATAAATTTTATAAAATCACTATTTACTAACTCTGTTAGAAAACGTCTATTTCAAATATCTATTTTAAATCTCTAAGATTCGTACAACGGATTCTAATACGAACAGGCAGCCTTCTCTGCTGTTCCGCTTTATAATTCGTGCAAACTCACTCACGACCTACGATGGTTGGGTTATGCAAGTACGCAATTTTAGTCTATTCAAAAATCAATCCTATCCTCAAATCACCCCTCTGCTTCTTCAAAAGATCAAGTCTCTTAAAATCAGAACTACGTAACCCTTGAATTTCCCATTGCACCGGGGAATACGTAGGAGCAGGATCAAGTCCTGTCAGGCCAACCTCCATCAACCTATTTATTTTCAAATTAATTAAGGGATCAAACTATTTTCAAATAATCACACACTCAGTTTAAGGGTACTGTTCCTTGGAACAGGCGAGTGGGGTGCCTAACACCTTCCCTACTCGTAACCGACTCCTGAACTTCGAATCTCATCCATTGAGTCAGGGTTTTTCCAAATCTTTTTTCCTTAAACAAAAATTTGGTGGCGACTCCACAATCAAATCAAATTATTTTCAAAATTTAGCGAGCTCGTCGTCTCGTCCTAATTACGGTTGCGACAGCCGTCACAGTTACAGTGGCCGGTTTTAAATTGTAAATCTCATTTTTTTATATCATTCGGTCATGGTAAAAGGTGAGACAATTAGGAAAATTTGGATGTTGACTTGTCTATTTGGTTATATACAAACAAGAAATATTTCGAAAATATACAAAGAGTAACTACATCCACTATTATTTTATAATGTTAATTATAATTTTTTTTAATTGATTACTAAATTTTGATAACCAATTATCAACTTAAATTTTAAAATTTAGATAAATATAGTTACTATTTATATGTTTCAGAATTATTTTTGTATATCAATCAAATAATTAAAAAAAAAAAAGTAGATCTTGTTAGGATGGTTAAGTTCAGTAACATTCAATGTAGATTAACACATAAAAAGTAATGTGTATACTCATTTACATATCTCAATTAAGATTATCCTTTTCCATTAAGATTAAATCTTGGCCTAAGTTAACCTCTAAAATTGAGAAACCTATTTTTTTGTACTCTTTTAAATTGTCTAAAGATTCTTATTAACGTTGACCGTTGGGTTAAAATATCCTTGTATATTTTTTATTTTTAATAATATTTTTATAAAAAGAAAATAGTATTATTTAAAACACTTGATTTCAAATTTAAAAAATGCAAATACTAAGTGTATGCTTTTTTTTTTAAGTTATCAATGATTTCAATGAAACTTAAAAATAACTAGTTAATGTTGAAAAGTACATCTTAATTTTTTAATATAAATATAAACATGATATAAATGATTAATTTATTTTTATTTAAATTATAGGTTTTTTAATAAAAATATTTTAATTTAAATTAAATAAAATTATTATATACAACAATATTGATATTTTTAACATAATCACGTTTTCAATACTTAAATTTAAAATTTTTAATTAAACTAAATTAACTAATGTTAGTGAAAATACAGATTGACGTTGAAATATTTTTTTTTACTTATTTTATCTCATAAATTTATTTATTTATATGTTTTATAAATTTCATGAATGTTCATATAATTTATTTTGTATTAATGACAAAACTCTTAATTTAATAAAAAAAATTCTATCAATAGAAATTATAAATCAATCAACAAAATATATAAGTATAAAAGTTTTGATGATGAAATGCATCATAATTTTTAAAAGGATGATACTCATTAACTTTCTTATATTTTTATCATCAAGTTGTGATGTTGAATTTTTTTATTCAAGTTTTATATTAATTAATTTGGAAAAAAAAGAGATAATTTTTTTATATATATAAAAATTTTGTATGAATTTTATTATTATAACTACAACAATATAGTCTTTTGGAATTTAGATAGTTGTATATAATAAAAAAGTTTTCAATTTTATCCGTTTAAGAATTGCAAAGAAATGTTTACAATTTTTTTCATATAAAAATTATAATAATAATAAATGTTTTTGAAATATTTTATAAACGTGTGTAAATGATGTTAGAACTACGTTAAAGTAAGTGTTCTTTTTCATCTTTATGGATGTTCTCGAAAATAGAAAATATAGAAACTTCTTTATACTTTTGGTGGAATACCTTTTACTTTCACTACAATTGGTATTAAAATTTAAGATTAGTCTCAAGATGAAGAATAACAAAGTAGAGCAATTAACATTGTAGCGTTAACTTTCTGTAAAAAAATTCTCAAGAGGACATATTATGTAAAAGTATATATCATACTTGAATTGAATATTATTATAGTAAGTTAGAATGAAAAATCTTGTTGGTTGACAAATTGTACAATAGAGGATCCCAATAGCAAAAAAAATTTTAATTAAAATATTTTCTGCCAAAGTAAAAAAGTATAAAATTTTAAAAAAATAAAAAATATGTTAAATTTATTTTTACATTAAACATTTTAATATATATATATATATATAAAGTGTGTATAAATTTTATTATCATATTTATAATAATATAATTCTTTGAATATATTTAGAACTAAAATAGTTATATATAATAGAAGAATTTTTTAATTTTGTTTGTTAAAAATTTATAAATAAGAGTTTATGTAAAAATTAAAATAATAATTACTTTTAAAATATTTTATAAATATAAAATAGATAATGTTGAATTACTTAAATTTATGTATTTTTTTATTTTTATAATATTAAGATTTTTTTATCTTTAATGATTACCTTTTATTCCTAACATAATATTAGATTATATAAATAAATAAATATATATATATATATATATATATTTTTTAAAAATCTATAACATATTCTTAAATCATGATAAATGTTAGGAATACATCTATATCTTGCTGTTTATGATTTAAGAATTTGATTATAAGGGTATGAAAGATTCAATTTGTGTTTTATTCATTAAAAAGGTTTGATTCACTAGTGCAAAAATACGATATTATAACAAGATTTTACATCGGTTTTTAAAAAACTGATGTAAATAAAAATGCGGTGGCATTTTTGTAAATAAATGTAAACTTTCTACATCGGTTCTTTTCCCAACCGATGTAGAAAGTGAGTTTTTTTTCAAACTTTCTACATCGGTTACGAAACAAGCGATGTTGAAAGTACTTTCTACATCGGTTGTTCTGGAACCGATGTAGAAAGTCGATTTTTTTAAAACTTTCTACATCGGTTATTTTCTCAACCGATGTAGAAAGTACTTTCTACGTCGGTTCTGAGAAACAACCGATGTAGAATGTCTTCCCCTGTCACTTATTTTTCGACGCTGTTCGTGTTTAACCTCATTTTCCAAAACCCCAGTTTCTCGTTTCGGCTTGTTCTCTCTATTTTCGTTTAAGTCTTAGTCATTGTCGACATCCTTATTGTTCGTAGTTTCACTCCGTGCTTACGTTCGTGGTCGTCGTCGCCGTTGGAACGATTTCTATCGTTCGAAGTCGTCGTCACGCGCACCGTAAGGTTCGAACTCGTCTTTGTTGTTATTTATGCATCTCATTCTATTGTTATGGTTGAAATTTACATTTATTTTGGTTGTATTGTGTAATTTTTAAGCTTCTTATTTGGCTATACCGTGTTGTGTCGTCGTTCAACCACCGTTGTGCCTCCATTTGGACACCGCTTGGCCACCGCTCAACCATTTTGTGTTGACTATCAGGTATGTTCTATGCACCTCTACTTTGTGATTGCAGATGTGAAAGTTTGCTTAGGGTTTATGTATGTTATAGTATTGATTTTGAGTTTAAATATGTTGGTTTGTTTTCTTGAGTTCAAATATGAGCATACCCTTAGTTTCCCGTTCAAGGTTGAATATAATGAGTATATTACTAAATAAGTAAATCATTCATTATATTAAATCTTGAATTGTCCAAGTTGGACAGTTTGAGACTAAAGTTTTTTATTCAATGGTTAACAATTTCTTCATAAATCTTGTAAATTGTACTTGATTAAATTTTGGTTTAGTTCATTTTGCATTGTCTCTGGGTACATGCTTCATTATGGTAAATAAAACCATAATGAAGTTATGTACTTGGAGACTGATGCGAAATGCTGCCGAAATTTCACCAAGTATGATATTCAAGATTTTAGAAGTATGTTAATCGATGAATAAAAAACTTTTTTCTCGAATGGGATAGGGTCTTACCAATAGTGAGGATAATAAATTAACAACAATGAGTGATAAGATTAATCCTAAATCATGTGTTGATGATTCTTGTATAGTATGGATCGTAGTTAGATAAATGCTAAACGAACGAGCGATGAGTACGAGAATGGGGTTGAAGAGTTTTTGAATTTTGCGCAGACAAATCTACCTGAGAGTAATGGACAATTTTACTGTCCGTGCGTTAATTGTCTAAATGAGAGACGTTTGGGTGTTGGTCAAATTAGAGAGCATATTCTTTGTGATGGATTTTGCAAAAGTTATACAAAATGGACATGGCATGGTGAGCGGGCAAATATGTATGGTAACTTATCTACTGATTCAGAGAAACCTTTGTATCCGGGATGTACTACCTTGACACGATTGTCAGCAGTGTTAAGATTATTCACTTTGAAGGCAAGGAATGGGTGGAGTGATAAAAGTTTCACCGAATTACTTGAACTGTTGGTAGAGATGCTTCCGGAAGGTAACACATTACCAAAGCGTAATTATGAGGCGAAGAAGGTGTTGTGTCCGATGGGTATGCAGTATAAGAAAATACATGCATGCCCCAATGATTGCATACTATACAGAAATTAGTTTGAAGGATTACATGAATGCCATGTGTGTCAAGTTTCACGTTATAAACTGAAGGATGGTGATTCTATTTGCAATGACAGCACAAAGCGGCCTCCAACCAAAGTGTTATGGTATCTTCCAATAATTCCAAGGTTCAAACGATTGTTTTGTAATAAAGATGAAGCATAGAACCTTAGATGGCATGTAGATGAAAGACTGATTGATGGAAAACTTCGTCATCCAGTTGATGGTTTGCAATGGAAGATGGTTGATCAACTATATCCCGATTTTGGGAATGAGCCAAGAAACCTAAGGCTTGGACTTGCAACAGATGGAATGAATCCCTACGGTAATTTAAGTAGTAAACATAGTTCATGGCTTGTACTTTTGACAATTTACAACCTTTCTCCGGAGTTATGCATGAAACGTAAATACATCATGTTGTCCATGATGATTTCAGGTCCACAACAACCTGGAAATGACATAGACGTTTATCTTGCTCCTTTAATTGAAGACTTGCATACTCTATAGGAAGGTGTGGAGGTGTTTGATGCGTACGGTCATGAAAATTTCAAGATGCGTGCAATGCTTTTTTGCACTATTAATGACTTTCCAGCATATGGAAATTTATGTGGATACAGCGTTAAGGGGCACAAAGCATGTCCCATATGTGAAGAAGGCACAAGTTACCATCAACTGCATCATGGAAGGAAGACAGTGTATCTTGGTCATCGAAAATTTCTCAGGACTAATCACCCTTATCGTAGATTAAGGAAAGCTTTTAATGGGTTGCCAGAAAATGATGTTGCTCCAAAAGCCTTAACTGGACAACAAGTCTACGATCGGGTTAAAAACATCAAAACTGTTTTTGGAAAGACTCAAAAAAAGGTCACAGAGACAAGGATATGGAAGAAAAGATCAATATTTTTTTATCTTCAATATTGGTGCAAACTTGATGTTAGACATTGTATTGGAACACTTCTCAATATACAGGGCAAGACTAAAGATGGAGTCAATTCTCGACTGGATTTGGTTCACATGGGTATACGACATCAGTTAGCTCCACAGTCTGTAGGAAAGGGAACATATTTGCCCCTGGCATGTCATACGTTGTCAAAAAAAGAGAAAATTTCTTTTTGTGAGTGCCTACGTGGGGTTAAAGTGCCACAAGGGTATTCTTCAAATTTTAAAAGACTTGTCTCGATGAAAGATTTAAAGTTAGTTGGGTTAAAGTCTCATGATTGTCATGTGTTGATGCAACAACTACTTCCAGTGGTTATTCGTGACATTTTACCTAAAAAAGTTAGACATACAATAAGTAGGTTATGCTTATTTTTCAATAAAATATGTAGCAAAGCCATTGACCCTCTAAAATTGGATGAGTTGGAAAATGAAGCTTTCACTATCTTATGCCAATTGAAGATGTATTTTCCTCCATCATTTTTTGACATTATGGTTCACTTGGTTGTTCATATAGTGAGAGAGATCAGATTATGTGGTCCAGTTTATTTGAGGTGGATGTATCCAATAGAACGATACATGAAAATATTAAAAGGGTATGTGAAGAATCCACACCGTCCCGAGGCATCTATGATTGAAAGATACATTGCAGAAGAGGCCATTGAGTTTTGTACAGAGTATTTGTCAGAGGTGGAACCCATAGGAGTTCCTAAGTCTCGTCATGAGGGAAGACACGGAGGTAAAGGTACACGAGGCATAACTGTGAAAAGCATGGGTCGTGCAGAAGTCCTTCAAGCACATTTGTATATTTTGAATAATACCGATGAGGTTCAACCTTACTTATCTACTCACAAAACTATGATAAGGGAGGAGAATGTTCGAATGAACGAGAAATGGTTGTTGAATGAGCATAACAAAACGTTCTTAAACTGGTTTGATGAAACAATTAAGAAGGATGATGGTGCCTCTGATACATTGAAGTGGCTAGCAAATGGCCCAAACTTTGATGTCATATGTTGGACTGGGTACGATATTAATCATTTTTCATTTTATACAAAGTCTCAGGATGATAAAAGTACCATGCAAAATAGTGGGGTTATGGTGGTGACAGAGTCAATGCATTTTGCAAGTTTTAAAGATAAAAATCCTGTAAAGGCTTCCATATCTTACTTTGGAGTGATTGAAGAGATTTGGGAGATTGATTACACCAAATTTAGAGTGCCTGTTTTCAAATGCAGATGGGTTGATAGTAACAGTGGTGTGCAAGTCGATGAATTGGGATTTACATTGGTTGACCTTCAAAAAGTAGCTTACAAGGATGACCCTTTTCTCATGGCCCACCAAGCAAAACAAGTGTTTTATGTCCAAGATCCTTGCTCCAAAAGATGGTCAGTTGTTCTTCAAGGAAAGACAACAATCGTTAGTGATGACACCAATGATCTTTCAAATATTGATATTTCTCAAACTCCCTTATCATCAATGATATCTAGTATCAATGAAGAAACTGAAATAGATGATGTACATGCTATTCAAGATGATCATCATGAAGGAATATGGGAAAATGTTACTACATGATACAAGTTAGTTATTTATTTAATTATTTCATCATTGTATGTTTATTTTTAACTTATTTTAAAATTTTTATTACGTTTTTTATGTTTAGTAGAGTTTCTAACATCTTTTCTCTTTGCTTTCAACAGGTACATGGCTGATTATTACATTTCTTTTCAACTTTCAATACTTGTTTCATGTAATTTTAAGTTATTTCATTTGTAAATTAAAGTTTGATAATAAATAATGATGTATTTAGTTTAAATATATAGATTATGTGAATTCTGTATTGGCTGTCTGGTGCTTCTCTATTGTTTGCCTGAATTCTGTGTGTATATGCAGGTATGTGAATAAATAATACGGTAGTATACCTAAACAAAATGAACATTAAAAAAAAAGGACTTTCTACCTCGGTTACGACCATAACCGATGTAGAAAGTACACTTTTTACATCGGTTGCTGCAAGAACCGATGTAAAAAGTATGACTTTTTACATCGGTTAAAGCTATAACCGATGTAGCAAGTATACTTTTTACATCGGTTCTTCCTGCAACCGATGTAAAAAGTGTACTTTCTACATCGGTTCTTTGCCCAACTGATGTAGAAAGTCATACTTTTTATGTCGGTTGCAGAACCGATGTAAAAAGTCTTATTTTCTATATCGTACACTTCAACACCGCCTGAATAACCGATGTAAGATGTGCTTAACAACCGATGTAAAAAGCTTATTTTCCACTAGTGATTTTATCTATTTATACACCCAAATAATTACCAATATTATATATATTTTAATTTAAAATCATTTTATTTTCTTTTTCAATGCAGAGAATGGGTTGGACCCATATACATAATGTTAAATAATTACGATAAATAGTTTGTGTTTACCGTGGTGACAACTAGCATTTTCACGCATTTAGCTGACGTATACTTTAGATCACATTAATCTTATTTTTTAATCGAAAAACATTAAATTAGTTATTTAATCACAATTAAATGTTCTTACTTTGTTTTTTAATTAATGACCAATAAGATGTTGCTTCAGTGACTAATTTGATGACATTATTTGATATTGAAGAACCAGTTGGATGTATTTATAAATAGAATATCAACTGAATGACCCACAATTTAGGGTCTAAAGTAGACATTTACTCTTAAAAAAGTTAAAAAGAAAACATATTGGAAACTTTATTTTATTTAGTAAAAACTTGACTATGCTTACAGGGATATTCTTTCATACAAGAAAAACCACATAAGCAACTAATCAATAATCTTCTTATTCTAAAATAAATAAGAGACAAAGACAAATATAAAGATTAGGTACTCAAGTCAAAGTAAGCACTAAGCAATACTGAACACTGATTCAATAAGATTGTAACACTAATGATGTTGAGGATCTGGTCCAGCTGGTGATAATCTCTCCAATCTCCCTTCCATCATTGACCTTTTACGATGATACTCACTGTTTCTTACTTTGTTGACTATGTCACGTAAAAGAAGTTCACTGTTAATCTTTTTACTCACATTGGTTGGAAACTTAGGGAAAAATCTTGCCTCTGAACTCACAACAAGTAATGGAAGAATAATTAGGAAGAGAACAAACACTCTTGACATCATTGAAGTAGCCATGGTTTTACTCTTACAAGAACCCAAATTATGGCAACAAAACAAGTACCTCTCAAATGCCTATAAGCTATTTGAGTTAATGAGTGAGTGAAGTAGTTTATAAGATAGCAAGGGAAGCCTATTTATACACATCAAGGTTTAATTACTATAATCCAGTGAGATTTTGGAAGTTAGTGTAAACAGAAAAAACTACAATATCCTATCAAGTTCAAGTTGTCTATAAGTCACAAGTGTACGTAATTATATATTTTTAACCTCAATCAGTTAAGCTTAATTTGGATGGTTCTTACTCTGATTAAACATTAATGAATGTCTAAACCGTCCAAACCGATTCGTCTTATATATTGTTATGTTCATCCAAAACTTCATATTATTAATTAAATTTGAGATGGAACAAATAAAGCAGGAAGATACAAAATTCCCTCTGGTCCAACGGAAACCGAAATCCGTTGCATCTACGTCATCAAAGTGGTTATGCTCTACAGTCACATGGCCACAACTATTTCCAAAAAGGAAAACAAAAATTTAAAAAGAAGAGGAAAATCACATGGCCACGTCAGAAACGGTTTCATCTAACAAACTGTTTGTTTGGCTTAAACGCCCAATACAAATATCTAAGTCACGGGATTTGTTTATGGGAGTGTTTGGAAGAAGATTTATAATATAAAAATTATTAAAATAAATTTAAAATTTAAAGTTATTTTTAGGAGGTCTTCATTAATTTTTGTGGATACTCTGTAATCCACAGTGTATAAAAGCATTGCCAAAAATAAATTGCTGTATTTACTTTCTGGCATTGGTCCCTTTGGTTGTGCGAATAGACAATGGGAAGCGGCACAACGATAAAAAGCTTGAAGGTTGTTGACCTTTAATACGATGTCCCTAGTCAGCTTTCAACAAAGATCATGGAATTATTCCTTCAATTCCTTTGTTTTGCATCTTTTGACTTAAACCCTTTCTAGTTTTACGAAAAAGATTTTTCTTAATATGCACAACATACACATCTTTTTTACATTCGCTAAAAATATTTTGTTATTGAATTACTACTTATGTAATCGTATGTTATTAGTTAACGATTTAAACAAAATATAATTAATTGATTATTTATATGATTAAATATAAATAATTATCAATTAATTCATAATTATAATTAATTATCTAATAACAAAAATATAATAAAATGAAATTATATACGAACGTGAGAATAGTACAACTCTTAGTTTTAATATATGAGAATTAATTTTTTTATTTTTAATATAGAATATATGATAAAAAAAAATATGTAATTAAAATTAATTTATATATATATATATATTTAAAATTAAATTTATTTAACTTTAAATCATATGAACTGTTATTTTTTTTTTTAAGTTAGTTGTTGTTGTATGAGTTATTGAATGGCCTCATTGGTTAACTAACTGAATGCTGGAAACGAAGTTTTTGAAATGTGAACAAAAAATCACATCGATGTAATCCAATTTTTAACTGTATGGAGATTCATGCAATTGCATTTTAATGCGTTGACATATCCATGATAAATCAAATAGTTATGATGATATATTTTAATTTTGAAAAATATTTATTACACATTTAAATTAATTTATTTGTTGTTAATGGAGCTTGATTTATGTGGTATAAATTTGATTTTTATTAACAAAAAATTTAAATATAACCTTCCTATATGAAGTTTTTTTATTATAAAAGAATTAATCATATCATGATATGAATGTTTTTGGCTAAATCAAAATTATTATTATTATGAAAAATATTTGTGATTGAGATAAAACAAAGTAATTTATTTGTAAAAAAATTTATAGTCAAAATATTCTATTAAAAAAGATATTTAGTTAAAAGTATTAAACATATACGTGTATGAAAATGTAATATTAAAAATTTAATCATTACATCATATACTTTTATCCTATATATTTGAAAAAAATTATAAATACTTTAATTATATATATATTATAAAAATATATCAAATAATATTTTTTATAAAAAATAAAAGAATATATTGTACAACTGTATAGATAATAAAGATTAAAGATCAGTTATATTAATATAATAAATATAAAATATGATATTTAAAAACTATCATATAATTTTTATGTTTTAACTTCTATCATTATTTATAATTAGGTATTATAGATGACATATATTTTTTTCTCACTTTTACATAAAATAAATTTTTTTAATAAATATATTTTCTGCAATAAATTCAATAGAAAAGATCATTATTTATTTCAATACATTGAATTTATTTAAAATTTATCACATAATTTTTATATTTTAATTTTAATCATTTATAATTGATTTGATAGTTGATATTTAATTTTCTTACTTTCACATTAAAAAAAAACCTTCTCAATAGATATATTTTCTACACTAAGTTAAATATAAAAGGTCATTATCATATTTATTGTGACATTTTATTGAATTTATTTAAAACATAAATATTTATAATTATTAATATTTTTATTCTATAAACTAATTTTTAATTCAATTTAATTATATTTTAATAAATTTCCCTTAAGCAAATCATATACTAAGTAAAATTCCTTAAATTAAATTCTTTATCCGTATCATTGATACTATATTTTTATTTTAGTTTTTATATAAAATTTCATAATTTGGTCCTTAGCTAAAAAATGTTTAAGAATTGATCTTTATAATCATATAACAATGTCCGTAAAAATGTGCAACCAATTCAGCTACGGAAGTAGGGGTCAATTCCGTAAACAATCAGTAACATCGACAATCGGAAAGGTGTAGTTCATAATCAATTTTTATGTAGGGTTTTAAAATGCAGAATTAAAATAAAAAGTAATATTAAATAAAGAGGTTAAATTATTAATTTAAACCAATCTCTATTTACCATGTTATTTGGTATATGTTTATAAATTTTTGGCACATATTATGCTAATATTATTAATATGAAAATATAAATATATCATCAATAAAATATTTATAAATTAAATAAAAAATATTATTAAATATTATTTTAAAATAACAAGTTGTTACAACATTTCTTTTGATTAAAAGAAGTTAAATCAAATAAATTAAGGAGAACAAAATTAATTTGTTTTTTTTTTATGAAATTAGTGGTGAAGGAATTTTGTTATAGGATTTTACTTAAAAATTTTCTAAAAATTGAGAGGAAAAATGAGAACAGGAAGATAAATAATTTTCTCTTTCTTTTTTATTTATTTAAATAAGTAAAAAAAATTATTTATTTATTTTATTTATCTAAATAATATATTATTATTTATTTTATTTTTATTATATTTTTTTTATTCTATTTATTTTTTTTTATATGTTTATTTCTTATAAAAGATATATTGCACGATTTGAAAACTATACCCTCTCATTTATAGTCGATAACTCTACCAACTACCAACAAAGTTATTTCAGCTATGTTTATTTAAATATTCTTGTTATGCGCATTGTAAGATTAAGATTAATTAAGAGAAAATTTATAAATTTTAAAAATAAATTTTTAGGAAATTTTATTAGTGTATTCTTAAATAAGGTATCCATCTTTTTAAATTTATTAGAAATGAGTACACTTTAATTGTTATTGGTTTTTAACAGTAAAAGATTAAAAATAGGAAAAGTAAAAAACTGTAAATAAAAATAACAAAAATACATATATTATATATAATTGACATCAAAATTTTTAAAAAAATTAACGTGTGACAGTAAAGTGGAAGAATTATTACACTACTGACATCTTCTCTGGTTCAATTTCCTTACCGTTATTCCCACACTCAATTTCTTGGCTTATATTATATTATATTATGTTATTTTCGTACTGTGCAACTTTTTACACCCTAATGAATAAAGATGATGTGTTCTTATTAATAGTCGAATGCAGATCTCGAGGTATATTTGCCTGAAAGAGCTAAAAAACAAGATAAGGATTGCATAAAAAACCGGGATGACAATATTTGTATTTAATAGATATGCTATCCTCACATGGTCAAAATACTTAGATTCTTGTGGGAATATGCCTCCTCATCCATATTTACAGAGAAAATATATTTTTATCGAAATTTATGAAGAATTTGAATTTAAATTTAATTTATAAAGGTAGGATTAAATTTAAAAATTAAATATTTATTTTAAATATTTTTATAATAATTATTAGAAATATAATTTTATTATTAAACTTTTATTTATTATTTAAATAAAAATATGTTGATATATTATTTATTTTAAGATATATAATAAATTTTTCTGTAAATTTATCTGAACATCACGAAGTTAAATGTTAAATATTTATCTTATTTTTTATAAATTTATATTTATCCGATTTCTATTCAAACAAGGATGAAGAAATTTATTTTATTCTTGATCGTTGTTAGTTATCATGTCTAATTATAAGTTATATATTTGATTAACTTTATTTAAAAATAATTGTTAATATTTTATTATTTTTTAAAATATTATTAAAAAAAATAAACATACACTTTTATTTACATATAAATTCTAAAACAAAATATTAATGATGAATCGGTCGGTATGTTCCAAAATTAAATATAATAATTTTTTTTGTCATTATTCATTTTAATAGGCTCTTGCCACATTTATCGGTTCTGGATTGTGATATTTACAGAGTATATAAAATCTTTTCCATTACTAGCAAGTAGTTGATTATTTTTTATTTTTTTAAATAAGATTTTAAATCAATTTTAATATATAAAAAATTTCATTAAAAAGGTTAAATTTCGCTATATTGTATAAATATTTTTGTCTTAAACAAAATTGTCTTCGGTCATGTATGTAGTTCAGATGAAAAACAAATTTCTCTTTAGTATATTTTTAATCTTTTCATTATAATTAGTCAAAAATTTTGAACATGAAAAGAATGGTTTGATTTTGGTGGACATCTAATTTTATTTCTTTTTGTTTTGAATCCCTACTATGGATAAGCAACCATGTACAAAGGTATTTATTAAATATTTTTATTTTTAATTAAGTAAATTATAATCCATTTAATCAAATAATTATGATTGAATATGAGCTTAATCTACAACAAAAATAACATTTCACAACCGTGGGGCTACCTCAGATAGAGAATGGCGGCGGCCTCACAACCAACGAGACAAGTATCTTGAATTTGATGTTAACAACAACTTTGAAAAGAATGACGATGAAAGGTTCTTTGCAATGTTAACACTTCTTTAGAAAATTAACTTTTGCAGACAAAAAAGATACTAATGGATTACTATTGTTATCATTCCTTAAGCCGTCATAGAATAAAATAATATACTTTATTTTTTCCTTTTCACACAATGGACACTAATAGAAGTTTGATGTACATTACATTACATAGTATAAAATAGATTATCTATATTCTGTAAAGTAACCGATCAACGTATGTTTGGACTTATTTTTTATTAGGGTAAATATATTTTTAAGTTTAAAATAATTAAAATTTTATTTTAAAATAATTATATTTTTAATTATGATTAATATATTTTAATTTAATATAATTTAGATTAATATTAAAATTATAAAATATTTTAAAATTAAAGAAAAAAAAATTAATAATACATTTAATTTTTTTTTATTTCTATTTTTTTCAATCTGACAGAAAAAGTGCCATCCATGTGATAAGGGAAAGTTTTTTGATAACCGACCCACAACTATACCACTCATTCTTTGAGTTACAAAATAATGTGAAGTCTAATTAATTATTAGCTCACACTGTCATCATACTATTACAATAAGGTTTTATTGTATGATTATCATTTGTTTGATCTTATCCTATGCCCAAATTATGAATCTCTCGAAGTTGTGATGGTGAAAAGGTGGTGGCACTTGAAAGATGAATGTATGAATTAAGTAGTTGAGGATAAGAATTAAAACAATAAGTATATAGGTTATCTATAAAGCCAGTTAACCTCCAACTGAAAAGAATGAGTAAAAAACCATGTTGACCTTCGGAAGAATTGATGATGCTATTGACTATTTGGCCATAAAGTTGTTGAATATATCCAAACGCCACTAATGCCAAAGAGTGTAAATTTAATTAATTATTCATTAATAAATAATGTCAATCCCATTCTGTGATCGGTCTACTTATGCTGTTCTCAGACCTTACGAGGCAATCACTAATCCAAATATATAGTGAGAGAAAATTGCACTTACAAGAAATCAGTGCTATTGTTCTTTTTTGAAAACAAATATTTATTAGTGGATTTCAGCTTAGTGGATCAATGTTAAAGAATAGCCTTCATAATTTTTTTATAAAATGAAAAAATAAAATACTTTTCTTTAATATTGTAAACTCTATTCAAATGAAAGGTAAAGAGGTTATTAGGATTATTTTAACTATAAGGGTGAAATTTAGAGTGTATTTAATAAGATATTTCAGTTAGTTAAAAATTTAAATTCTTAATTAAAAAATTTATCAAACGTTTTAATTTTTTTAATAAAATATTTTATTTTAGTATTTATTTACTTTTTTTTAGATGGTTATTAGTATTTTTAAAAAATTATTTCAAATTATTTTTATATTTTTAGATCTTAGTTTAAATATTTTGTTTACTTTCATTCTTAATATATTTTATAATTTATTATTTTATTTATTTATTTATTTTTATAAATTTAATATTATTTAATTATTTTATAATAATATTATTAATTTTGATAGATTATTTTTATATTATCATAAAATATTATATTTTAAATTATTATTTTAATACATACTATTTATTTTAATTATTATATTATTTATTTTATTAAAAAATATTAAACTGTTTGATAAAAAAATAAAATTATAAAAATATTTACTTTTAAAAAGTTTTTATTTAAAATTTATTTACATAAAAATTTAAAATAAAATTTTATTTAATTAAATTTAATATTTTTATTAAAAAATATAACATATTTATTATATTTTAATTTATTATTTTATATTTATCTGTTAATTTAATAGCTATTTTTTCAAACTTTTTTAATTCAATAGCTATTTTTTCAAACACTTCTAATTCAATAACAATTTTCAATTTTTATCTTTTATTTTACATTTATTTTTCAATTTTCAGCTAATTTATCCATTAATTTATCAAACATATCTTTGGAATAACTTTATACAAAGTATTAGATCAAATCTTGTCACTTTTCTGATAGTGAAAAAATGAAATGTGAAAAAAAAAAGATTGCATTTGAAAGCTTTAAAGACAAAAAATTTTTTTTTTTTAAATTTAGAGATTTGTATAATATTTATAAAAATAAATAAAATAATATGATATTAAATTTATATAATTTATATTTTATTTTAAAAATATTAAATTTAAAATATTTAATAAACATAAAAATCCTTACCCTTTTTTTTTCAAGACCTTACTTTGGAACATACTTTAGGATATGTTTGATTTTTATTTTCATTTTTAATTATAAAAATATTATTTTATTTTATATTTTTAAAATTTTGTATGACAATAATAAAATTAATTTTACTATTTATATATATAAATTTTAAAACAAAATAAAAGAATATTTTTATAATTAAAATTAAAAAAGAGAGAATAGAAAAAGAAATTAGACAGGTTTATATCCTCTTTTCTTTTCTTATCATTCTCTGAAAATCTCTGTAGAAAATGATAATTACCTAGCAATACTAGTATACTACTCATCTAAGGGAGCTTCCAACCCATGCACATGAGAAATGTATAGTTGTATCAAATTTTTTTTAACTAGATTTAACTCACATTAGCATCTCCTTCATAATTTCTAATTTCAAATTTATATTTATAGGCATGACAAAACAAGTGCACATGAAGAGTGAGTTACTTCAGGGATTGCACATGTGAAGATTAGAAGCCACATTACCTTAAATGGTTAATTAAGAGAAGCTTTGAGACACAACACCGCCCTGTTATGAAAATTGCTAAAAGTGGAGGAACAATTAATTGGGATCCACATTGGTGTTAACCTAACAAAAGATGCTTCCCACATGCCATGTTTAAGGCAATTATAGGACTTCAATAATTTCATAATTTGAAGCAATGGAAGTTAAACATCAACTTACTCATTAAAATCTTAGAGATAGAACTCATTATTCTTAACCAGAAACCCAAAAGGATGCATAATTAACTTGTCATAACAGTTTTGAGATATTAGATTCATTCACTGAAACAAATACACAAGTTTTATAAAAAAATGCAAGTGTTGAGAAGATGGAAATCATACATAAAGTGGCTAATGCAGAAAGGAAAGAGAAGAAATGAAACAGAGAATATAAGAAAAATACTTAAAAGTAATTTCATTCAGCATACTTTACTTTTCCAATGTCCAAGTACTCGACACAAACAATTGAAGAGTACATGTATTACATTTAATACTACATAACAATAATAAAAAAGAAAAGGAAAACCTCCTTGATAACAAACAAAGGAATAATCTATTACAAAGGTCTAAGAAGACCCATAAATAGTTACTATTTATTACCCAGAGTACACTAAAGGAGACCAATGCACTATGCCCCATATAGCTATATCCTTACCATCACTAATCTTCCACTCACACATGAAATGTATCTACGGAGAATCTAGGATCACTCAACATTGCTCTTCTTGTGGTTCATCTAATCATCCCACAACTAACATAAAAATGGTACATACATCTACGATTTATGACACAAAAAATAGGGGCCTCAGTGAAGGATAATGGATCCTATAATCCTAAAGGAATAGGTAGCAGAAGCTATGAATTTTAGTTTTCATTTTTCCACCTTCCCCATTTTCATATTTTCAAGTGTGAGTGGAAGATTAGTGATGGTGAGGATCAGGACCACCAGGACTGAGTCTATTAGTCCTATATTCTGTTCCCAATAACTGCTTCCTTCTTATGATTTCCTTCAACACTATTTTGGCACTCTCCATGAATGATGCATGGTTTTCATTACTGCTTGAGATTGGAGAAGGAAGAGAACGTGCATCATGGCAGATCAAAATTGAAGTGAAGAGAAGAACAAAACATAACATCCTCAAACTTGCCATAGGAATTGATTTCAAGTTATCAAAACAAGCCAAAATGGTGCGGAGACTCTAAGCAGTGAAGGTTGAATATATATAGAGGCATATAGGTTGTCCTTATGTTATATAATAATAATTGACATGTGTTGGAAATAATATATGGTCAAATAATATTCATTGTGAATGGAAATTGTTTCTATTCCATGTCAGAAAGTGTGCGCATTCTCATAATCATATTGCGAAGTCAATGACTAATGAGTGCTTAATTTTTTATGTAACCAAGTCTAAACAGTGATCATTCGGAAAAAACAATAAAATGGCCGTCTCTCTATGGATAGATACCCATTTGTCACATTTTCTGCCGCCATTGACTTAAATAGCAAAGTGAAACCGGCCATTCATTGTATCCCAGAAGTAAGGGATCCCTTGAAGGTGAAGAAAAGAATTATTCTTATTAGTTTTTCCAAGGGGATCTCATGTAATGTGTGTGTAACCATTTTGCATTACTTGATGTTGAAAAATAGCATGTCAAACTCAATAAATAGGATTATATTAGTTACACACTCATCATCTAACTATATATAGTTTCACCATTTGACTACAATAAGTCTCATGTTATTTTTTACACACCTATACTATGCTTTAGTCACATTTCCTTATGTGAGCTGATTTGTTCTCTATGAATGTGCATAATGTATTTGTTTACAATAAAAAATGGCTTCTAAAATCTACTGTTTGAGCTGGATCATCATTCCTTTCTTTCTGTGAGTCAAGGAATGGGTGTGTAAAGAATATGCATATTTCCTTGTCTAGTACCCTGCATCTCCCCCAGAAGTATTTTTCCTCTTCAAATTTTTGCTGTCTGGATTGGAGGGAAAATTTTCAGTCAAAGGGAGAGCAAGATCATCAATAAAAATCAAAGTTAAAAATAAATGCTTTCAATTCTGTATAATAAGAGTAATATTACATCTTCAGTAAAATTTCCTTATTAATCCTTCTATTATTGTATAAAAAAATATTGAAGGAAAAGTAAAAATATAGTTTGAAAACATAATAAATGTCCAATTCATTTTCATTTAATATTTTGGAAAATTTGTAAAACGATATTGTTGGAGTTTTTTAAAGCTTTATTTGGAAGTTTAAAGGAAGAGAGAAGAGAAGAATTTGGGAAAGAAAGGAGGGGAAAGTTTAAGAGAGGAAGAAAGGGTAAATTCTTCTTTGTTTGCTGTGTAAATCTTTTAAATTGAAAAAACTAAAAAAAAGTAGGTAATTAAAAAGGTTTGGAAGATTTTAAAATATTATAATTTTTTATTTTTAAAAATATTTCAAACATAAGAAGAGAAGGTTATAACCTTTCCTCTCCTCTCTCTTCCTTTTCAAAATCTATCTTCTAAATAAAGCTTAAGCTGCCAAAAAAGGTAAGCTTATATTTTTTCATAAAAAAGAATAGGAAACATAAGGCTATAATTAATTAGTTGATATAACTCAACGATATTATCAGAGAAAGTTTGCCTCTCTGGGCTATTCAACTCATTTGGTTATGTATGGGAATGCAAACAGCACATGGAAGAAAGTAAATCATGTTTCTTTGTATTTTGGGTAAACCAATATCCCTCTTTTAAGAAATGCTTAACATACACTACCTTTTACCCTTTTTAATTTTAAAAATTACACCCCTTAAAAGAAAGATGTAAGAAGAACAATGTCTAACAGAGGAGGATTATTCATAGTTGTTTATTAACTACTTAGTTTACATGTATTAAAGTTTAACATGTTTCATCTTTTGCAAGGAAAAATGTAATTCTTAACAATGAACAATGTAATTTAAATATTTTGTTTATAGAAAAAAGTGTAATTGTTCCTTTTTGTTTTACAAATTAGAGATTCAATTTAACTTGTTTTATTAAATAAATTAACTTTATAAAGGTAAATATTAATCACATATTCTTCAATATTTGGTAAGTTCTATAAAAATAATATTAATAAACATATTCTTCAATATTTGGTGAGTTTTATAAAGATAAATATTAATAACATATTTTTCAATATTTAATAAGCTCATTAAATTTTATAAACCTCACACTTAATAAAATTTTATCTAATTAAAATTATATCACAGGTTTAAACACCTTACTCATTCTTTTATATTAAGGTGAATATAAATTCTTCATAAATATTTTTTAGCCCAAAGTTCGTATCTTAAAATGGAGGGTCATCCACTCTTTAAGTTTCATCGGTTTCCTCCAATCGCCTTTGGGTCCAAGTTTTATTTGTTTCTAGGTAATCGAACTCTCTGAATAAAGCTTGTCTTACGATCTTTGAAATCCATAACTGTCATCCCCTTGCAATCATTTTTCATAAGTTATTTTGGTTTACTTGTTTTGGTGTTTTGACCTATTTTCATATTTTTATTGTACACTTTGAAGTTATTTTTTTATTAAAATTTATTAAAAATAAAAAAAAAATAAAGTTATCCCATTGTAACTTGATTTATTTAAATTTTAACTTGAAATAATTTGTTTAGTAAATAAATAAATCAGATTTGTTAAAATAATTTTAAATAAATAAATCAAACTTAAATTTATAAAAAAAATCTATTTAATTTATTTATTTAAAAATTTATTTATCTTTATATATTATATTTATACCGTATTAATTTTAATATATTATATTTATATAACATATATTTTAAATTTATTTAATAATATTTTTATTTTGTAAATATTTTTAATTAATTATTTATACAAATTTTAAGTATATTTATTAATTTTTTAAAAAATATAAACTTTTAAATAAACTTATATATTTTATAAATTTTAAATCAGATTTGTAAAAAAAAAAGTCATTCAACAATTAGTCTACTAAAAACTCAAATTAAATTTAAACATTTAAAATTTAATTTGAATTATACTGTAGAATTCATTATTGTTATTGTTGGATTTCATACCGTATTTGATTTTTCTATAGTTTTTGTCTCCTTCCCTGTTCTTATGAGCTATTTCTCCTTTGCAGCAACATGTTGAGAAAATCATTGTATTCCTCCGTCATTGCAGTTGCAAATACCAGCAACAACAATAACAGGTTCTACCATTAAGTTTTTCTTGAACTGATGTTAATCATCAGAAAAAATCAAATATCAACTTCTCATGCACTCGATTAAACCGCCGACATATACGGACGAAATTGGATTGCATTTTCGTTCACGTCAGGTTTTGGCAATTGAGCATTTTCTGACCATAACCGTCCAAATACCCACCCTTAATTCTTGTACCTAAAATTGTTCCAATAAAAATAACCTTGTCTAAAGTTTCATTCATCAATACTCACAAAACTAGAAAGGCACAACTTTTTCCATTCACTACTTGGAAGAGCCAAGAGTACAAACTAAGAAAATGAGGAACTCTAATGAAGAAAGACTTAGGTGCATGGCTTGCTAATAAGTAATAAGTTTGTGTGAGATTATGAATCATGGTTGATTGAAAACAATTGGGCAAGGGAAACACCAACTGAAAATTATATACACCACAAGCACTCATAAGTGGTGACTCTAGAAGTAATTTTGGGAGGGGAAAGACAAAATAAAAAGGTATATATTTGATTAATTAAAGACCTTGTCCTGATCACATAATACAAAGAAACTACCAAAACCTAAACACATTTAGGACAAGAAAGGAGATATAAAATAGGATACGAAGCGTTACCACAAGTTATTGTCCCCTCCCTTTCTACTTTTTGTTTGTTTTTTCTTGCTTTGCCTTGCTGGCTATCAATTATTAAGTTATATGAGCATGCTATTCGCCTTGTATTTTTGCTATTGTAAATATCAAATCATTCAATTGGATTATGGTGGGTCCAATTGAGATCAGAGAAGCATGAATAATATATGTTCTCAACTCTCTCACGCCCTCTTTCTCGTTTTAGACAACTCCAAAACATCCTTTCCCGTTTATCTCCGGTAATCTCAAGAATTTTTGTGAATTAAATCAATCACATTCAATACATGATGTTCAAGCAGACATAACATTTGTTAAATAGATTCAATTATATTTTCTATTTTAGAATATATTTATATATGTGAAAAATAAAATACATTACGTTGGAGTATATTTTATGTAAATAATTTTTTAGAGATTCTTTTTTCTTACACGGAGATGTTCAATGTGACTAATGCCTAGTTTTAAATATTTATTATCAATGTTGTAACTTTAATTTAGGAGATGAAATAAATATTTTAGATAAAATTTTAAAATCAATTACATGACATATAAAATTTTATTCTACCTTTTAAAATGTTAAAACCAACAATAGAATGTGTAAAATTAGTTACCGGTAACATTAAAACAAAATACCATTGATACATTTATAATTATTTATCATCATTGAAATATTCATAAGAGCATCTTCAATGGAAATGGTTTAAAGGGTTGGTGTTTATTTATTTATTTTATCTTTGGAACTTGCTGAGGTGGAGAACCTCTTAAAGAAGAGTTGTTTAAATAAGCAACTCTTACTTATGAAAAAAGTGGATCCATTTATTAGTTTTAAATAATAATAAAATAAATTTTAAAATTAAAAATAATATAAATATTGAATGTGGAATAATATGTAGATCTATTTAGAAGTTCTTATAAAGTTGTTCTATTTAAGTTAAAAGTTGCTTAAATTATAACAAATAAAAAAAATTACATGTACATATAGAATTTATAAAAATAATATAATAAAACTTAAGCAACTCTAATCCAAATTTTGAATTGAAGATGCTCTAGTACATTAAAAATAACTACCAATAAATTTGATACAGTTGCATGCTAACATGAATTCAAATCATGACAGTGGCAAAAAAAATGTTGGAAAAAGCAATCCATTTCGATTATCTGTATATCTTAAATGAGATTGATCTTTGGCAATAAAAATAATAATAATAACATCTTTATAAAAATAATTCAAAAATAACTGATATTCATCTTTTAAAGTAGAAGAATGTATAATTTAAAATAAAAAAATATAATTCAAGTATTTTCAATAAAGGAGAGTGTGATTTACTCAATTAAAATCACTTTATATAGAGCCACACGAACATCTTATTTTTTAAAAAATAAATAACAATAATAATATAAAATATATTTATTTTTATTTAAATTTATTGGGTATGTGAATTTGCTTTAGTGGTATATTAATATGCACATGAAATCTATGTCGCAAAGTTTTCTTTATTTCTACAATATCCAAACTTATTTATTATAAACTTATTTTTGAATGTAAGAATGTTTTAGATAATATTAATCTTAATAATAATTCCTTATGAAATTTATTTGATTTGATCTTATAGATTTTGAAACATCCATCTAATACGTGTCTTAAGTTTATGAATAATATATCAAGTTCTCTAATAATAAGTTACATTATAAATTTTAGGATGTCAAATTTTCTTAAATAACTCTATATGTACTAATAGTAAAATTAGCTTTAAATTAGTCTTTTATGATCATTGTTATTGCAATGATGATCATTTATATAATCTTTTTAAATCAAACGCATTACAATTAGAAGTAAATCTGATTTTGAAAGTGCATTGTTTAATATAATCATTTTCATGATAGAGAGTAACAACTGAAGTCCATTTCACTTTACTAAAGTCGAAGAAAGTCATTCATTGTAAATTAAATCTTTAAAATTCTTAATTTTTATTTTGATGAATGTTTGAAAGGGATCATTTCTTTATCTATATTTCTTATGATCACTATCATTATAATGTATGTTTGCAAGAATTTGATTTTTTTTTTTTTTTGCCTTCAAATTATATATAAACAAACATTGTTTTATTAGCTTTTATATTTTTATGGACATATTTCATTAGTATTATTTTAAAATATTTTTAATGAAAGAATATTAAAAGAGTGGCACTTATTTAAATTCCCAAATCTAACTATACATTACATAAATGCACCTAAAGCAAAGTTTATAATTCCTAAAATACATTCATTAATCACTCAAAAAGTAAAAAAGAGATTCATGTCATAAAAAATGATATATACGATGATAATTATTACAAAAAAAAAAAAGAATAATTTATTAAATAAGATTTAAATTTAAAGTAGATGATGAACTGAAATGTCAATATCATAACCTACATTTGAAATTTAATGTATATGATAAACAAAAAAAATAGACAAATGGTGTCATAAACGATCCTACATCTTTGAGTTGGGTGCCATTGTACTCAGAAGAAGGTGCATAAATAATTTGCCATCATGGCCCATTCCAAATTTCTAGTGGTATATCTATATCTTATCATCATAACATGTTACACAGATAGCTATATATTTCATTCCTGAATGGACATGAACTGAAAATAAATACAAATGAAATCTATACTTCAATTGATCATTATGATTAATTAGTTTCAACTTAAGGGCATATATGATATGATAAGTTTAAATAAGGCCAGTAGTAGAAGATTTTCAATTGTCTCCAGGAAGTTATCGAAGTCTAAATATGACGATGACACTGATATTCAATGCTACTCACATTTTTCCTAGATAGTTGATCAGATTTTTTAGAAGATGTCTAAGAAATTTTCTTCAACCCCTCTGGAATAAGTCAAACAATATACAATTAAAAGAGAAGGCATTTAAGAATACACTCGTTGCCTCTCGTTGGTAATTAATTAACTTTAACTGTAATTAAATAGGTTAAGTAGGTAAAAAAATTATTTTGAATAAAAATTATGTATTCATTAATTTAAGCTTAATATGTTAAGTAAAGTTTGAGATAATTGTAAATAATTATGTTCTTATAGATATATTGGTAGAGATTTGAATTATATATATATATATATATAATATTAGAAAAAATTGCTGATATTTTATAGGTTTATCAAAAAAGTATACAATATCTCTTCATTTAATATATAAATAATTATAGAAAGATCACACATTATTTAAAAATATTAAAATATAAATAAATTTTTATAAATATTTTTTAACAATTATATAAATTGATATAAAATATATTAAATTGATACAAAATATATTAAATTTAAAGATTATATTATTTGAATTATCATTAAAAAAAATTCTAACAAATAATTTTTTATAAATATAAATTTATTTTAAAAAATCTAATAAAAGTTAAAATCTTCATTTTTTATCTTTTTAAAATCATCATATATATATATATATATATATATATATATATATATAATTTTATTTTTTTAGTATTAACAGTGCTTCCAATTCCCTTTAAAACTTTATCGGAATCTTGTTGCTTAATTTTTTTATTCCCCTCTCATGTGGAAAATTTGGAGTAATTGGAGGCTAATTTGCATTCGTCCATCTTCCTGGAACCTTCTCCCGTTCAAAAGAAACAGTTCCAGCATATATATATATATATATATATATATATATATATATATATATATATATATATATATATATATATATATATATATATATATATATATATATATATATATTCTCAAGTCAAACACCAACTTTTCTGTTAAAACCGGATTTGTTAGATTTGTGTTTGTGACATGTATGCTCGTGATCGTTTGAAACTCAACTTGAAGCTACGTAATTTTGAAGAATGTGGACACGCACTTGAAAAGGAGAAGATTATATTATTAACAGATTTCAATGTGAGAAGCAACTGGTTTAACTTGGATTCCATGAAGTGTATTATTTTGAACCTTATCCATCTTAATCCAGGTATTGGATCCAAAAGGCATAACCGAGGAAACAATCCAGAACTTGTGATTGTGTGGTTTTGAAATTCATTGCATTCATCATTTTCATCTTCACTTTCTTCGTTACCAATATCTAGGGAGTATAATGTATCAAATCTTTTGGTCTATGCTGAATAAGGGGACGTGACCTTTGTGCACTCACAGCCTTCTTTGTTTGTTTTTGTTGTTCTTGTCCATAAAGTTCCTTCTTCAAAGCATAGTACTGAGCTGTTTCAGATGTCATTGTCTTTGCTGCAGGCAATAACCTGTCGGTAGCCAAATTTTAACCTTCTCTTGTACATCAGAGTTAAATTTTGTTTCAGGAAAAAAGGTAACTTCGACAAAAATATTATAAACATAATGGAATCACAGTTGGGATTTACAACTCGACTCGTTTAAAATCCATCTTAACTCGGCTGGTTTAATAAATGAATAGACTTTTAAAAATGTGAAAAACCTTTCTAAATAAATAAGTCATACCTAAGCTTATAAAAAAACTTATTTAATCTATTCAGAAGTCTATTTATATTTATATTTATATATTATATATTTATATTTATTTTAATATATTATATTTGTATAATATTTATTTTAATTTTATTTATATAATATATATATATGTTTTAAGCTTATTTAATGATCTTTTTATCAAATCTTTTTAATCAATTATTTGCAAGACTTTAAATCAGGTTAGAAAAAATAAAAGAAGCTTATAACATGTAACAGGTTTAGATTCTAGCCTCAAAATTTTTAAACAGGTCATGCTTGAACATTCAAAGTTTAACTTAACTCGGCTTACTTTCATTCCTAGATCACGTACTACTATTTTATTTTGTTAAGTTAACACAAAATGTAAAAGATCAAACAATTAACATAAATTTTTTATAAATCTCCGAAAAGTCTTACGAATTATTCTTATATTAATAATTTTTAAAAATAATATTTTATGCATATAATACAATACATGATAATTAATCAATTTATATCTTTTACTTATCTCAATAAAAAATTTTACTTTTTTATCAAACTCAAAATTTTATCGTATTGTTTTATTTAATATATATATATATATATATATATATATATATATATATATATATAAATTTCACTTAAAAATAACTTATATTAACATCATTCAAGATATTAAATAAGTTTTTTAACTTAAAGACATGTATTCATCTTAATCCATACACATAAATAATTGATGTAATTATCAAATATAATTACTTTAATTTTTTTTTCCATAAGAGTACCATGATTATATTACTTTTCTACACTTTTATGGATTGGCCTTTTCAAGAATCATTATTTAATTATCTTCAATTATATTTGATGCTTAGATCATATTCTTCGGTCTTCCAAAATTTGTCACAGAAATAATATTATTCTTTTTAAAAGATTCTTGGAATCTATTTTGGAGATGTTTTGAGTAAATACTCTTTTATGATCTTTTAACAACATTATCATGTCTATAACTATCTTGTCTACAACTATTTTTCTAATTATGTTATCTGATTATATCGTCTAATCTACAACTATCTTATCTAATTAGGTCGTCTGATCATATTGTTTAATATGTAGTCATCTTATTTAATGAGAAGGGACCCTGTTTGGTCTAAGACACTACCACACTCTTATTTATAATCGTCTTATCTACGTTGTCTGATCTTACTTTCTTGTCTGTATCTGTCTTATCTAATCATGTCATTTGATTATATTGTTTGTTCTGCAACTGTCTTATATACAATAACGTGTTTACCAATTTTATCTACAGTCGTATCTACTGCTTTGAATACAATAACGCATCTACCATCTTATATACAATAAAACGTCTATTATCTTGTTTACAGTAACACATCTACTATCTTATATATAGTAACTCATCTTGTGTCGTATCTACAGTAACATAGTTAGTACATTATATACAACAAGTCTAGTATCTTATATATAGCAATGCGTCTAATGTTTTATGTACAGTAACGCGCCTAGTATCTTGTATACAGCAGTAACATGTTTAGTGTTTTGTATTCAGTAACACATTGACTACCTTGTGTACAATAGCACTCGTAGTATCTTATCTACATTATTGCATCTATCGTAACTGATTAAAATACTCATAATTTCTCATCAAAATTAAGGTATTTAGAACTTCGTAAACGATTTTAAACTTCAAGAGTAACAACATATGAAGAGATTTCAACAATTTGGCAATATTAATTGGTAAATTATATTCTACAGTTAATAAAAAGTTACAGACTACTCCTAAATTTCTACTTGATTCTCTTCTCCCTTAATTGGATTGAAGAACTTGTAGAATATAAGATGGAGAAAGAATTTCTCCAAGGTTGTCCTAGCTTCTATGTTCAAAGATTTGGTTGATTCAACATCGTGTGGCTTGAGTTAATGGTATTGATTAGTAATTTGCTAAACTTATCTATGGGATAAGGAATAAGAAATGAAGAAAAAAAAGAAATCAAGACTACTAGGGTAAAACTTTCTTTCTCTATGGTTGGGTCTATCCGAATGAGTATATTTTGTTTCAATTGTAATTCTCTTTCTTTTGTTCCAAGTCAAAGTGAATGACTTCTATATTAAGTCTTGTGACTCATCTTGTTTTTTTAGTTTTACAAAACTAGTCGTTATAGAATCGACACACACGTAGAAAGAGAGTCAGGATCTATTAACACTAGAGGTCAAACTTTAGTACTTATGTCAATTTAATAATCTTATATAAAATGAAAAATTCATCAATCCAACCCTTAATTTAAAAATACTTATCAATTAGATCATATATATAAAATTTCATAAAAAAAAACTGATAAATACTTCATCTTATAACTTTATTTTAACGGCTCATATATTATTTAAATATATATAAATATCAATTGTTAAATAACATATTTACACATTTTCAAATTCTTTAAGATTTGATATACAAGATCATAAAATTATTATAGCATGATTCAATGGTTGAATTAGTTAATCTTGAATTCTATATAAGATAATTAAGTTGGTGTAAATGTTCAAATTTGACACTTGATGTCAAAATATATATATATATATATATATATATATATATAAAGAGTAAAAAAAATTCGTTGACATTAGATGTTAAACTTAACACTTATACAAACTTACTTAATAAATTTTTATAAAATATAAAATTCTTCAATTTAAAATATTTAAATTACTTAAAATTTAATATACATGATTATAAAAATATTATTACATAATTCAACGGCTGGATTAACAAATTGTATATTTTATAAAAAAAATTATTATATTTTTATAAAATATTAAATTTAATAACTAGTATTAATAAATTTAACTTTTATATATATATATAATCATAATTTTAATTATTTAAATTTAAATTAATAATTATACTCTATTTTTTTTTAAATAAACAACTTCCTTAATCGTGTTTCAAATGCAATTTTTTTTAATGATCTTCATTTTAGAGTAAAATTTTTTTCTCTAGTTTACATTATTTTATAACTTAAATATGATTTAATTACTATATTACTATAAAAAATAAAATTTTTTATTATAATTATTTTTTTATAATTATATAAAATATATTAAATTAATTAAATTTATATTTAATTTTAAAAATTAATCTATGAATCGTTATTAAAATATTTTATGATAAATATTTATAAAAGATTTAAATTTTTTAAAAGAAAATTTTAATTAAAATTAAAATCATTATTATATTTTTTTTAAAATCATTATTAAAATAAAAATTTTATAGTGTATTTTTATGAAATTTTATCTTAATTCTTATAATTTATTTTTTATGATTTTAGTTTTGAATATTTTAGAAATAAAATTTTTAATTTTTAATTAATAATCATTAAGTAATAATATAATAAATAAAAACGTTATCATATATCAATTATTGATATAATAATGTCAGTAAAAAGTAAAATATTTAAGTTATATAAATATAAAAATCAAAATTATAAAAAACTTAAAGATAATAAAATATAATCATAAAATATAAAAATTAAAAATATATTTAAAGATTATTTTATTTTTTTAATTTGACTCCCTCGCGTCTCCATAAATGCTTTCACGAGTGCATGACTTGTCATTTGAAATGACTTGTCATTTGAAATGACATGTCAGCACACGATATCTAGTTTGTCATGTCAACAATTTTTTTGTTTGAGACTCACTTTATCTAACTACTCAAACATGTGCACACTTTTAAATTCGTTAAGTTCGAGATAGTTCATAGTAATACATTCATATCTGTCCATCGTTACTTTTTTAGTGTATGTTTGAAAATGCGTAAATGTATCTTCAATTCACGTTTTATTTTATTTTTCCTAATTTATTTTGGTTTGTAAAAAAGTAGATCCAAACTACTTTGATACGGAACCAAAGACATGGTTGAGAGATTTTCTTTAGCTTTATTGTGGATGAGGTAGAAAATTGAAAAAAAAAAAAGAAGAATAAAAAAAAAAGAGTTAAAAGTATACTAAAAGTAAAAAAATAAATTATTTAAATAGATAAAAATATAAAAAAAAATTACTTTTATTTGATAAGTAAAAAAAAATATTATTGATATCAGCGTGGGATCCGCTAACTGAACGTTGAAATTTAGGAAGATAGTAATTTTAAAGTTAAATTTTATTTTTTAAAATAATTTTTTTTTAAAAAAATTATATAATAATTACAATTTAAAATAAAATAAAATAATAAAAAAAAAGTCTTTCCTTTTCTATTTTACCTTCTATATGGAAAACCAACATTCATGTGAAACATGTAAAAAAAAAATTTTCTTTCATTTCTACACATAAATAAAAAATAATTTTTTAATATTTATTATTTTCTTTTCTTTTTTTTTTCAATCAAAAAAAAATTACTATATAAAATGGTATACCTAAAAAATTTGTAAAATAATTGAAGTACAATGAATTTTTTCTAAAAAATGTTCTAAATATCTTAAAACTGATAATTTATTTAAAACTAATTAATTAAGTATTAAATAATAATCACATTTTTTTAAAATTAATATTAATCAAATTAATTATTTAATCTGTAGTTGAGATTTGGTAAAATTTTATTCTTGGTAGTAACTAAAAGAATGTAACAACAATCTTTTCATTGTTTCGCTTATTGCTTATGTATATACAATTTCTTTTCTGTTTAGTTCATATTGTATTTATGATATATATATATATATATATATATATATATATATATATATATAATGCTTGATCGGTAGATTTTTGGAAGTTGATAGATATTTCTTTATCATATATTTGAATGAAAAAAAAAAATAGAAAGTAAAAATATAGTAAAAATATATTTTAATAATATAGATTTTATTTTATATAAATTTAATATAATTTAAATATAAAAATTTTAATTTTTATTATTTTATTAATATTTATTTTAAAAATTAATAATTAAAACATTAAACTAAAAAATATTTTTTCTTTCAATTTTTTATTAAAAATAAAAATGAGCCAAATAATAATATCTGACAGGAAGAATTTATAATCTAACTTGTTTATTATATAATATATAAAACATAATATAAGATATATAATATATAATATACAATATACAAGATATAATATATAAATATTAATATAAAAAATATAAAATGTAAATATATATATATTTATATTATGTTTATTTTAATATATTAAATTTATAATTTTTTTAATAATTTATGTATATATATTTTAAATTTTTTTATTAATCTTTTATATATTATAAATTTTAAAATAAATTTTAATTAGGTTAAATTATGATAAAAATTTATTAAATAATCAAATCTCATAATTTTTAAAGAGATATATCTAAACATTTAAAATTTAACTTTATTTGATTTATTTTTATCTTTATTTTTTATAAGAGAAAAATATGTAGAATCTAGAATAAATTAAATATTTTATTTATATAATAAATTGATTTAAACAAATAAAATTAATTTTATTTTTTTTTATTTTACTATTTTCTTTTTCAAATCCAAACGTATAATTAAGATGCTTTTTGTAATCTTTTAGGTACAACTTCTTGTCACTTTAAAAAATTGTTTGCTTATAAAAAAATATGTACTTATTTTTTTTCTTTTATTTTCTGAAAAAAATAATTTAATGTTATTGTTATTTAAAGTTGTCAAAATAAAATATCTAACTTAATTAACCTAGTTAATTGGTTTAAAATATAAAATTATAAAATAACATTTTAAATTTAACGTAGAATTTTACATTTTATATTTAAATAAATTATAAAATTTAAACATAATTAAAAATAAAAATTTAAATAAATTGGATAAAAAATTAAATTAAAAATCTAAATCTTATACTTTAGTGAAGTTAATTAACCTGTCTATTGTTATCATTTGTCTGTTTATCACTCAATAAGCTCAAAGATGATATAAAAATTACTCATACGTATTCGTTCATAAGTTAGTAAATGGATTAGATTGAAAAGAACCATACCCACTTTTATATGGGAAATACTATTTTTATTACAACCTTTTTATATTGCTTCGTTTCTGCGTAAATAACAAATATGCCTCTATATTTCGATTTTCTATTTCCTATAATGCAAAGTATAAAACTGGTGTATAAATATTTAAAATTGATGTATAAATAACATCTCCATCAACATAAAACATGTGATTAAGTAGAGCAGCTACCACTTTGTTTTTCGCCTCTCAAGCTTCGGACCGCCGTCAAGTGATTATTATATATTTACTTTCTTTTATAATTTTTATTTTCCTTATTTTTATATTATTTTTTTATATCCATTCAAATTAGATGCATTAGAAAATTAGATATAATTTATAGGATAATACTATTCATTTAAATTTTATTTTTGAATAATTTAAAAAATAAAATAAATTTTTTTATAAATAAAAAAATTTATATAAATTTTATTATCACAACTATAATAATATAATATTTTATGATTTGATAATTTTATGTTATCCTAATAATATAGTAGATATCATAATAATGTAATTATTTAAGTGTATTTAAAATTTGGATAATTATGCATAAAAAATTATAAAGAAAAATTTACTATTTTTTCTATAAAAAACAAAAAAATAATTATGAACATTTTTAATATATTTATAATAAAAGAGAATATGAAAGATATTTATGCTTCTTGTATTTATGATGAATATCCTATGCAATATTTACAAAAATTGACTAAAAAATTACTCTAATCATATTCTTAATTAAGATGTAACATTTTTTCTACAATTTTTCTTATTTAAATGATAAAAAGATTATAGTAAAAGACCAACGACAAAAGATATGAATCTTGTAGCACTAACTTTCAAAAAAAGTTAATTTTTTAAATTATCTTACAATAATAATTATCTCAATATATTTTATTTATTTAAATTTTAATTATTATAAATATTTTATGGTTAAAATTATTATAAAATTTAAATAAATAAAATATGTTAAAACCATTACTACCATTAGATAGTACGAATTATATCAACATTTATTCGAATGGATAAAAAACTTCGAATACTTGTGGATTAATATATTTTGGGTCAACCAACAATAAAGAGGGAGTGAGGTTTATCACTAAACCACATAACTATTATGCGCACTCCACACTTTAAATTTGGTGGAATGAATGAGTTTTGATCATTTGTTACTAATAAGTTGGCCATCCATGATGAACGCTCAAGTTGCACCATTTCTCTGCAACGTACAACACTTTCCAATTATATATAACTCACACCAATGAACTAAATGACTATATTATTATAGTTTATTCATTCTCTTTGCTCCTTACCTAAACCATAATTATAGTCAACATGTAAAGAAAAACCATACCCATAATTTGCAATAAACAAATTAAAAATGTTATCAAGATAAAAGTTTTTGCTAACTGATAGAATCCAATCAATAGGTGCTCATTGCTTAATTAATTAATGTAAAAGGTCTCCTTCTCTGCCCGCATCCTTCTTCCCTAAATAGTAATTACTGAAAATTTGTTCATTTTTTAAGATATAAAAAATGTTCTAAATAATATCATTTCGATTTTGAATCTTCGATGTTAACTGTGAAAGAAATAATAATAAAAACTGCATAAGCTCTGCGTTATTACTAGTAAATATATTGTATCGGCTAAACATCGTTTGACTCAATTCACCTATATCTAGATTTTCTAGAAAATAAAAATATTAACAAGGAGTAATTAGTCATAGTAGGTTGTGCCGACTGGAGCGTATATTATGAATAGCAGTGAAAATATGTCAGCTGATTGATTAGAGTTTATAACTTGACATATATTAGTTTTAATCCAAGATTATTTATTAAAAAAGTTCAGATTTTGTTAAAATTTTAATATTTAATATATTAATTAAATTAGTAATTTGAAATTATGAATATTTGTCAATTTAGTTTTACAATTAATTCCTGAAATTATTAAATAATTGAATATAATTAAATAAATCACATAATAAAATATACTTTTTATTTTTATTTTTTATTTTTTTATATCGGTTTAACAGTTTGAAATAGTTTTTTAACATCTCTAAGACGTTATATGTGTGTATAATGTTTATTTGAATTTATGATTATCATTAATTTTTAAGTTTATTTCAAATAGTTTTATGGTCAAATTTAGAGTAAAAACCCTCATGCAATGAGAGCTTGTTAAATAAGGAGTTATTTATCCAAATGTACCTTAAATATAAAATAGCCAAAAATATTTTTTTATTTAATTATTATTGATGTTATTATTATTATTTTAAGAGTTTGACGGAAGAGAAGATGGAAAATATATTATTGAAAATCAAATACACCACCATTTTTAAGTATCTTAAACCTTAACCATTAGACATGGTAGCCAGATAGATTGTAGTGGAGATAAATAGAGATTGACTCTCTCCATCGTTGTTCCCAACAAAAATTAGTAGGTTTGAATTTAAGTTGAAATGAGAATGAATAATTTAAGTTTAATTCCATCCTTATTAGGGTAGAGAAAACTCACAAGAAATCTTAATACTAAAAATACATAAAAATTAAATTATATTTTACTAAAATATGTAATTTTAATTATAATAATAATAATAATAATAATAATAATAATAATAATATTATTATTATTATTATTATTATTATTATTATTATTATTATTATTTAGTCCCTTTTAAGGATAAAAAGTCTCTCTCCTTGCACATTATGTTATTGTCTTATATTCAGCTGGTCTCATAAGCTCCTTGTTTGGGACTTGGAGAGAAATCTGAGACCAAATATTCAGCATTTTTTATCCTTAAAAGTTATAACAGACTCGATGATAATGTCGTGCCTGTTTGTATTGAGCACGAATGAGATTACAAATTATAATTAAGTTTTGAACAAAACAAAATTAATAATCAATTAGTACCATTTTATTGGGTAGGTCCAAACTATTTTTTTAGGTCCATAGGGGCCTTAAAACTCCTGAATCGACTTCTTGGGGTGGTTATAGTGCGTGAAATGGATAACTACCTACCATCATCACCAAAAGCCCTATTTGAAACTTTTTGAAAGCCCATATAGCTAAAACCTACCAAAATATTGAATAGCTGGAGCCCAAGGTTACCAAAGAAAAAAATGAGTTCATTTCTAGCACCTTATCTTCTAATTTCTAATGCCTTGTTTTATGTGGTCTTTGTACTTTGACCACTTTCGAGTGAATTTCTTTTAGCAACTTTTTTTTTACACCTTCCTTCGTTGTTTTTAAATTATTTTTTAATAAATATATTCTGCAAATTAATTTGAAAAATATAAAAATATACATTCTGTAAATTATTTTACCAAATATATCTACTTTCTGCAAATCAATTTTTTAAAATTTATATTTTTACATTTCGAAAATTTATCCATAAATTAATTTGTAAAATGTAAAAATATATTTTGTAAACTAATTTATAAAATATATATTTTTATATTTTGTAAATTAATTTGAGAAATTTATATTTTTACATTCCAAAAATATATATAAATAAAATAAAATAAAATAGAAATAAAAAATTCAAAAAAAAATGTAAAAAAAAAATGAAGGATGCAAAAAGTATGGCCTAATTTCCATTCGCTTATCTTTCAGTCTTTGTATCATCATCTGGGCTTCCGTATAGATCTATGGGCCTTGTCCTGCTTGTTGTTTTGGGCTTTTTCCTTCAATTTTGCTGCTCCATATACCATCACCAAACAAACATTAAATAAGGTTTTCGTTCTTTTTTATTTGTTACAACAAAGAGTTTGTTTAGAACTAAATAATAATAATATAAAATTCTAGAAATTTAATTAAATTAAGAATTTTTTATAATACTTTTTTATTTTAAAAATAATAATTGAATTACATATAAAAATTATCCTACATTTATCTACTCTTCAAATTTAATGGCTCTGATAATTTATTTATTTTTTAAAAAATATATAAAAAGATGGTATGATCATAAATGGAATAAAAATAAATATAATGTATTTTTGGTATGTATAAAAATTATTTCTCTTTTAAAAAATAAAAAATAGAAAATTTATTTGATGAGTAATTTTTTTTAATTTTTTCAGTTTTAAAATTAAAATACCAAAATTTAATTTTTAATTTTTTATACTTTATACTTTTTTAACAAAACCATTTTTAAAAATTATGTTACAAATGATTTTTTATAAACTACAAAGCAAAAGAAGAATCAAACCTTCCTAATTCAAATCACTAATATTTGAAAAAGAATCGAAGATTAAAACAGTGTTTGGGAATTCGAACCCAATACTTTTGTCGCACCAAAAAAAGGGTCACAAATACTCTCACGACATGAAGATAAAACTAGACTTGTTGATGTGTTGCTTTGTTAAAATTCCATATGGAATCAATTCAGTCATAGGCGCACTCGGCGATCTCTAGAATTATCTCTGCAATAGCATAACATTACATCATCAACCTCTTGTGTTGATTTTTGGTACATCTCAACTTATTTTCAAAATTGAGACAAAAAAATAAACATATTTCCAAAATGAAAATTCTTTCCAAAACAAAGGGAAAGGAATAATGAGTATTTGTGTTTGTCAAGAAAGGGATCAGTGGGAGGTTCTTTTGTCAAAAAATAATTTTTATTGCTATATGAACACACTTAATTAGACAGTGACTTTAAGAACGAGAGCGAAAGATCCGCATGTATTGTTGTTACACACTTCAACGTCATAGACAAAGTGAAAATGGAATGCACATACCCACATATTTGTATTCTTTTTTCCTGGTGTGAGGGAAAAGCTTAACATAGAAAAGTTGAACAAAGCATGATTTGGGATCTGCTCATATTTTTCATTTTCCTTTATCTGAAAGCTACCTGCAAGATTTTTACTCAAATACATGTTTGATTTAGCTTATTTTAAATAAATATTTGTTATTTTTGTTACTTATAAAAGATATTTTAATATAATAAAAGCAATCATATTTTATACTTGCACCCATTTAATAAAATTAATTAAATTAGAAACTTCTTTCAGTCTAAGGTAAATAGAATTGCTGAAAAATTGTTGAAGTGATGGATCTAAGAACATTCATCCAATAGGCATAAAAAGCATGTGGAATATGGAGTCCACCAGCACATGAGAAGGAAGGACGAAACAGCTTTGGTTAATTAGGCTTAGACCCGCATACCCTTTATGACAAAGTCCTTGTACCATGTCCAAGGAAAAAGTTGTGTTTGCAAGCATGCAACGCTTTAGGAATCACCAGCACCACATAAACCCATCCAACCCAAACCCCACTAAGACCTAAAATTAGATCCTGATTTGTATCAAAATGGGACCCCTTTTGCTTCAGTAACTTCCATGCCACGCACATCAATCTGATGTTGATACCTTCCTATAGCATCGCCACAATTTGATGTTGATCTCACATATTCCACATTTAATTAACGGTGTTCTTCAATATCAGACACAGTCTGTCGAAATTGAGTTATCTCTTAGACATAAATTCTTCTGCCTACTATTGATGCAATGAAATTTTTAAGTTACAAGCTAATGAAGTTTAATTTATAGAGTACAAAATATACTATTTTTTCAACATTAATTGACATATATGTTTTTGGCGACATGATGAATTAATTTTGTAGCGAGTACATGGGTATGCGTAATTATGCAAAAAGAAGAGTAGCCTATAGGGGCAAAAAGGATTGCATTGAATGTTCCATCGAAATCATGTTCTAAGTTTAACGCGTGATCGTTGTCGTTTGGCCAGTATGCAACTGCTAAGAGGGTCCTACCATATTGACAAATAAACTGAAAGAGATGGATTCATGGATTCGTTATCCTTGGTAATTGGTAAAGCTGTATATGAAAATGAAACCAAAGTAAATCCGTTTTTGCATCACTATGACTGCATTTCCTGTTTTCAAGTTTCCCTTCCAATTGGAAATTCTGTTTTCATTTCATCTCCATCATACTAATTTACACCATCCATTATTCATATCTAAATAAAGACTTGTCTATCTAATTTATAATATATAGATTGATGGTATATCACAAAGTCACACTTTATTTAATAAATAATAATATATTAGAAATTTATTGATAAATATATTAATTTAAAATATAATAAATTATTAGAAATTATATAAAATTTTTAAAATATAAGAAAATATTAAAAGATATCTTATTATATAATATATCAAGATTAATTTAAGATATTTTTATATATTTATATTATTCTAACAAAATCAAAAATAAAACCTTACCTTTATCCTTTTTTTATGTCTCTTTCTTATTTTCTGTCGGAGAATTCATCCTTGATACATTCAAGATTTTAATTGTACATAATTAATTGATAAATTCGTAGGGCTATTTACACATTCTAATAATTGATAATTGACCTTTCTTTTGTTCTATTATTTAAGTATATTTATAAATTAAGTTGTCCATTAACGATTTTGTTATTTTTTATCCTATTATTAACCGTTACTTTTGTAATTTTGTCTACCTAGTGATGAATTGGTACTGGTTTGTTCACGAAATACATTAATGATTATTTTTTCTCTTATTATTCATTATTTTTTTGTCTTGTTATCATTGACTTCTTTTTTTATTGCAACATATCATTCTCATCTAATTCCTTTATTTTAATTTGTTATTTATATTACAGATTTAAAATGACAAATTCAAGCAATGAAAACTAAAATGACAGAAAGAACGACGAGAATGAGGTGAATGTGAATAATTGGAATAAAAAATTTGTTCGATTGAAAGACATTATTTAGTTAAAATTATTAGTATAAATTGAAAAACTAATATTAAGAGATAATTTAAAGTATGATATAATATTTTTACATATTTTAATATATTCTAATAGGTTTAAGTTTTTATTTAAATTTTCATAATTAACATATTTATTAGTTAAGTTCTAATCTATTATTATTTATTTATTAATAATGTGACACTTTATAGTTTACTGTTTAATTTATTGTAGAAATGGATCTATGATATTGGGTTGCATTTAAATTCAATAAAAATTATGTAAAGGATAGAGAAAGACTTATTTCAAAAGTGTATAAATAAATACTAATTTCATAACATGGATTAAAACAATTAACAAAATATTTTTTTATGGTTTTAATATGATAGATCAAAACAATTAACAAAATTTATTATAGCTGATAGATAATTGTATCTCTTAAATATATTGCAAGATATTTAAATTCTAATCGTATGTATTAAAAAATTATTAAAAGAGGCAAAATATACTTCAATAATCTCTACATTTTGAAAGAATTAATCTATAATTATTGGTTGGAAGATATCATTGGTATAGAAAAAAAAACATTATATTAAAGCTAAATAAACTATGAAAATTAGTAAATAAATAAAAATAAAAAACATAAAAAAAAAAGACAAAGGATAAAAAAAAAATACTTACCTCAAGTACACACAAATTAAAAATACTTTTCTTAATATACTTGATGCATTGAGTCCCACAAGCACTTCCAAATCAAACCTCAAAGAGTAAGCTATGGTATCCCATTAAATTAGAAATTACAAAACCTTGATTTTTTTTCCCCTTAACTTTATTTTCCCTTTTGTTGGGACCCTGAATCGTGACGTGCTTAATTTAAATTTCTAAACATGTTGTTTTCAATAATGAAGTTGAGTTTCCTTTCAAGATTGGTTTTCTTAACAAGAAAAAGGTGCCATATAAAATTATAGAACTGGTTTTTCTTTCTTTCCACCTGTAAGTGATAGTCTTGGGCAACAACAGGAGCACATTTCAGCATTAAAAATATTCAGAAGAGAACCAACCAGAACAAACTGAGATTATTGAAGAGCCAAGTATTAAGAATTGGAGAAGAAACTTCACACAGAATTCAACAGAGAAAGTTTTGTTTTCCTTATTCAATCTGAATGATGATTGCAGCCTTTATATTAAATTGGCTCTGCATATAAGGCTGATACAAGTGCATACAGTGGATTAATTCTGTCAACTAACTTCTAACAGATTAAACTGCTAACAAACTTAACTAATTCAGTTGTTAGTTAGATGAGATGTTTCTTAACACCAAGCTCTTCTCTTATAAGACATACAAATAATAGCAAAAGCCTAATCCCTTTAGACAGCAAATTCAATGTGGTGAACTCAAAACAGGTGTTCAAAATCAAGGTAAGGTTGGTAGTAAAAGACTTTTAACAAGATCCAAGCTTCAATTGTCAAATCAGTAATTGTGAAATTGGTTCTAAGCATTGCAGTTCATTCTAATTGGGATATATGATAACTAGACATCAACAATACCTTCCTAAATGGGTATCTCCATGAAACTATTTTTCATGTCTCAACCTAAAATGTTTGAAGACCCTTAGAGACCACATCATATTTGCAAATTAGTTACTGTATGGGCTAAAGCAAGCCCCAAGGTTGAAAGGCTTAGCAAAATTTTAGATTCTGAACTCATAAATTTTATTCAAACCCTTGTTGATAACATTCTAGTCACTAGTTTGTTAAAAGTTTAAATAGCATTTTTGCCTTGAATGACATAGGACTTATGCATTATTTATTGGGGATTGAAGCATATAGATGAGACCAGGTTGTATATCCATCAAGGGAAGAACATATATTGCTGACTTACTCAAAACGTTTGACATCCTTCAATGATTAAACATTCATTCTCTCCTGTTTCAAAAAAAAAAAATTCTCTCTCTCTGAAAATGGTGATTGCTACATAATTCCACCATGTATCAGGGTGCCATTAGGGCACTCCAATACTTTACTACGGCAAGACTAAATATCTCCTTTTTGCTTTACTAACTTTTAGTCAATACTTGTCAACTTCCAAAGTGCAAAATTGGCAAGTAGTGGATCTTCCGTTACCTTAAAGGCACTACTACCTATAGATTGGATATCAAACCATCACATATGCTACATATTAGTGGATTTTATATGCAAATTGGGTTACTATGGTGTGACAAAATCAGAGTGTAGTCACATAATCTAGTGCTCCATGCCTATACCAAGTACATAAAAATTGATGTGCACTTCATTTGAGATCAAGTTCTAACTTGCCAGCTCAAAGTATATTATGTTCCCTCCTTTCATCAAATTGCAGATAAATTCACAAAGTCATTATTATCTCACTCCAAATTTATTTGGAACTTTTAAGACAAACTCAAAACATGTGCTACACCCCTGCGTTTAAGGGGGGAGGATTTAAAACATAATATTCTAGAGTATATAAAAAATATACTAGATTGTTTAAGCTAATTATTCACATCATGTCAATCAACTAGAGTTTGTCGGCAAAATTTGTTATCATTGACTATGTTGTCACTTGTCTCTATCCCATCCCATGATTATAGAGGGCTCACTCACTGTACATGCTGCTTGTATATAAGTGTTGTAGTCAATGAAATGACTCAAGTTTTTGAGCCTTAAAAAATCATTCATTAATTTGTGTTTTCTTTCTACTTCAATGCTTCTCCAAAAACTATCTTTCCTCTCTAGGATCGAAACATGATGAGGTGAACGTACTACTTTGTCCATCTATCTATACATTAGGAAATGTGGGAGAATACTCAAGTTGGTAGAATTAACCTTGCAACAAACTTTTGTATCCCAAACAGAACCTGTAGAGGGCTAGTTGGAATGAGAATTCATTTTATACTTTTTTGTTTGGTAATAATATTTTTTTATTAGAATTATGTCTTTTTAAATTATATTAAAAATATTTAATTATAAATTAATTAAATATTAACTTATTAAAACAAATTTTTAAAATATAAATAGTAAAAAAAAAGTTTTACCAAGGAAAAATACGAGTTTATGAATGAATAATTTAGGTAATCAAAATTATAGATAATTAAGAAGTATAAATAAATGAAATAACAGTGCTGGTAGTCTCACTTTTAACTAAGTAGTTATAGAGATTGATCTCATATCACGATAAAAATATAATATGGAAATTTCTTCATATAGCTAGCTAGAAACAATTTTGACTAAAAAAAAATTAAATCCTCACACACGTACAAATTATAAGTTATTAGAAGTATAAAAATAGATAGGAATACAAATAACCCCACCCTTACCTTAATATTTAAAGGGATTTCGTACAACGATACAGCTACAAAATCAAAATTTCTTCGTACAGTTACAAATATTATTAATGAAAAAAAACTGCTAAACATACCTTTAATGCACACTCACACGCCTTTAGCTTATTAAAGAAATTCTAGTTAATAATTTAAAATTTTGTATGCTTTTAAATAAGATGATGGTCTATAAAAAGTAATAAGTAATGGATGAAAAAATAAAATAAAAAATGTAAATTCTCAAAACTTTTAAGTGTTTAGATGTAGGGACTCAACCAATTGAAAAGAAAAAGAAAAAATATTTTTCATAATATTTATATGTGTATGTATATTATATAGTTTGTAATATCACTTATTTAGTAAATAAGAAATTAATTCCTAATGATAACGATATTATCCTTACATAGGAATTTAGGGAATGAACTTAGTACCAAATAACTTAGACAATAGCAAACATTAAACATTGAAGGAGTAATTCAGTTTTTACTTCGTTATTCTATATTTAATTTTAATGTTTTATTATTTTTTCATAAATTGTTTTTTATTTTATAAAATTATTGATTTTAGTTTTTGTCACTAAAATTTTTTTAGTTTTAGTTTTTAAAAAATTTCAATGTACACCATTTGATTCTTAAATTTATTTATTTTTTATTTTTAAATTTTTTGAGAACTCTTTTATTCTAAAAAAAATGTTAGTTGTACATTTTTATTTTTAAATATGCTAACTTAATTAATACTTTATTTATATTTTGTTAAAAAATATTCTTTGAATGATGTTTTGGACGGTTCAAAAGGATGTAAATTTTAGTTTTATGTTTATCCGATTAAGCTTGATTTAATTTTTTTCTTTTTTTTTTTGTTAAAGGGACATACATCTATCGTAGATAGAGCCGTCAAATGGTCAGCACTACCCTATTTAGTCCTAATTCTATGAGTTAGGGTTTAAAAATTCCTTAGGGACAAAAAGTTCTTAGGGTCAAGTGGGTTAGGATCAGTCCTTACATAAAAAATTATTATTATTTTAAACTGCTTACTGTAAATTTTGGTTATCTTAAACTGCTTACTGTAAATTTTGGTATAAAAGTAAAAAAGGTTACCGGATAAAAGTATGAATGTTTGTACTTTTGAAGATGATTTTAAATTAGGGATGATAATGAACCGAACTAACTCGAAATTAGTTTGAGACTCGATTCAATAATTAATTCGTTGAACTTAATTCATGAACCAAATAAGCTGAACTTGAGCTAAAAATTAAACTTGTTAACTAAACTAGCTGAGTCTGAGTTATGTATAACTATACTCATTTGGTTCATGAACCAGCTTTTTATATATAAATTAAATTCATATAATTTCTATTATTTTTGTATAAAATAGATAAAATATGTAACTTAATCATAATATATACTATTATAAGTTATATGTTTAGAAAAAAATTTAATTTTAAAATTGGTAACAATATATAAATTTAAAATATCCAATGTACAAATTAGTTGTTTGATTTATTAATTATTGATAATAATTTAAATATAAATATTTATATTTTATATAGAGTATAATTATATTTATAATTTTCAATTAGGCAACCATTTTATCAAAAATATAGTAGTAAATTACAAATTTTAAATGTTCTACATTTATTTATTTTAACTTGTAGTTTATGTGATTTGAGTTAACGAGCTAGTAAGTCGAACCAAGTCGTTCACATTAGTTCTAACAACGAAAACATTTCAAGCAAAATAAAAAAATTTGTATTAAGTGAAAAAAATATAATTGATGTCATGTCCTTCACTTCACGAAGATTAGGAAAAGTAAACTTTAAAGAACTACAAATGATAAGTAATATACAAAAAGTTCAAAATAATTTACAATCTTAAAAAAACATTACTTAGATAATTATAATAATTTACAATCTTAAAAGAACATTACTTAGATAATTATATGTGAAAAATCAAAATAAGTTTGTCACACGGGAATAATAACCAATGTTATAAGATCAATTCATCTTTAACAATTTTCTCCTACCAAGATGTTATATCTAATATAAGTGGTCACTCACTTGGATTTTCTTTAACAATAGGTTCATATTAGTAAGTTTAGGTAAAATTTGTTTTACTTTATAAACTTATATAATTATATTTTCTATTCTACAAAATTTTTGACTAAAAATCGCTTTAGTTTGAAGCTGTTTTTTCTTTATTACTGTGATAAGAAGTGTTCTTGTTGATAGAGGTGTCAATTTGACTCATTCAATCTAACTCAACTTTAATCTGTGTAGGCTAAGGTCAAATGGCTCACAAGCATACAAATTCTATACTATAAAACCCATTAAATTATAGGTCAGGGTTATCCATGAATTTCATTTTTTTTCAAATATTTTTGTTTTTTCTATAATTTTTTTTCTCTCTTAAAATAAAGTAGTAATGAAAAATTAAAATAAATCAGAAAATTTAGAGAGAGGGGAAAGGAAAAATACAGAGACAGGATAATTTTAAAGATAAAGAGGTAAATATATTAGAAAAAATAAACTAAGAAAAGATAAAAGTATAAAAAATTTGAGAAAGAAAGAAAAAATTTTAGAGACAAATGAAAAAAAGTTAGAGAAAAATTAAATATCTAAAAAAAAAGATAAATAAATTAAATAATATTTTAGTATAATAAAAAATATTGAAGAGTATTTAAGAGGGAAATAAAGAAATAAGAGAAAAAAATTAAGAGAAAGGATGAAATTTGAAAGTTATATGGATTTAGATTTAAAAATTATATTTTAAAATAAATTATAAAATAAAAAAAAAAAGGTTAGGACTGAACCTAGGACCAGTCCTAATTAAATCCTTGGTCCTAATTAAATCCTTTGAATTGAGGATCATGTACGTTAGGGTTTAAAAAAATTTTACTTTTAAATGGATCAAAACTTAGAGCTAAATAGGTTGTCCTTGGGATCATGACCCATTTTAACAAGCCTACTACTTGTAGAAGTTGAAGATAGATAGTTTAAATTGTCAACTTGAATTAAACCGATTAAATCTCATATAACAAATTTTTTTTTTTAACAGCTTGTCTACAAATTAATAATATATATATATATATAAATAATTTATTTTTATTTTTATTTTAAATAATATGAGACTTTAAACATTTTAAAATGCAAGTATTTTTAATAAAAGTAAGAAAACATCTTTGCATATGATGATTAAAGAGAAACAAGAGGGTTTGAGGGAAGGGGAGGATTAACTATAGGGGAATTTATGAATGATGAGAGATGAGTTTGGAAAGCAGAAAAAATATGAGAATAAGTGGGGGTTAGGCTGTGACATTAGGGTAAAACCAAAGAGAAATATATATATATATATATATATATATATATATATATATATATATATATATATAATATGAGATAGATAGTGAAAGTTGTATGAAATACAACTAAACAATTTTAACTAAAAACAAATTAATCATAGAAGTAGGCTTCTTGGATAAATATAAGCTTTCGAACATTACTTAAGATGAATTAGAATTAAAATAGGATTCCTAACAAAGTTTAGATGCATTGGATATGAGAAAATAGTAATTATTTTTTCTTTTTATTTTCTGTATTTATTATTTTCAGTACAAATTTTTAAAAATAAAAAATAGAATAAAAAAAGATAATATTTTTTAAAATTAAAATTAAAATTTTTTTTTTAGAATCAAACGTGATCTTAAGAATTTTTTTTTTATCTCTTTAAACTTTAAATAAAATGGAAGCAGTATGATTATATTATCTTCCCACTCCAATTCTTATTTTATTCTTTCTCATAAAACATTATGTATATATAGTTATTTTAGAACACAGTTTAGTGATTTTTAAAAATAAAACTTCACCATCATCTACTTAAAATATTAACAATATCAATCATTCCTAACAAATAAAATATTAAAAACAATAATTTAACGTATATTGATAATAATATTTATAATAAATTATATATTCTCATTCTTCTAATAAGATGGTAAATGTAACAATAATAATACAATTATCTCAAAATTAATATTGTTATTATCTTAAATTTATCATTTTCTACGTATATTTATATAATATACATATATATATATATATAACAAAAATAAAATATTGTAAATTAATTAAAATCCAGCAAAATGTAAAAGTCAATCACCATTATGATATAATTGAAAATATTTAATTTTTTTTATAATCAGTATCTACCCTATATCGAAATTAAATTCATTTAATTATAACAAATTAAAACAAAATATAATTTCCAAAACATATATTTATATTCGTACACTGAGTAGTGCTCAACAGATGAAAGAGTCGAAATGGACAAATAAAATCTTGATAAATGTATAAAAAATGATTTTTGTCTAACAAAAGTGGAACTACTTTTTGTTTTATTCTTTAATTTTGGAAAACTATTTTAATATATATAATATTGATAAAAATAATATAATTTTATGTTAAAGTTAATATCAATTATTTGATTTTCAAATAATAAAATTATAAGTATATTAAATTCAATTAAAATATATTGATAGTATTATTATAAAAAATTGTTATTTATTATCATTTTAATGTTAAATTAACTTGTATTAATAAATATTATCTTATTACTTGAAAAAGTATTTTTAGTAAATGAATATTTTGCTGTAGTGTATAAAGTTCTTTTTTTCATTATAATTCAATTATAATTGTCATATAATTAAAAAATGTTAATTTTGAGAGTCATTACTTTAAAATTATATCTATAATAATTTTTAATTAATTGATAATGTAAAAATTTTCATATTAAAAATAATCAAATTTTCCTGCTCTCAATTACAAATGATTTTATATAATAGACTATTTATTATAATATATATTTTTCCATCTTATTTTTATATTTTTGATGTTTTTTTATTATATTATCTATCACATCTTTTATTTTTTTATTTTTTACTACTTATTGAATGTATCCATTCCAAATGCAAAATATACACTGTACATTTTCCTTTATAAATACTAAGGGGTGTACTCTTGTCAACCAACAAAAAATAATTGAACATTTACATATAGTTAATATGGAAGCATATTTCGAAATGGTTTTGATGTTTAAAAATAAAGTATGAATTTCATTCTTTTTATTTAATAAATAGTTGTTTAATTTTGTTAGTTTTTTTAAGATATCTGTTAAAAAAATAAACAATTATTTTTACAAAAAAGTATCTATTTTCAAACATATACTAAATGAAATTATGTAATTTAACAGTGAAAGATGTAATACTTTTTTCTTTTAATATATATATATATATATATATATATATATATATATATATAGTACAATTTTTGTTTCTAAACAAGACTATGAGACTGATCCAAGAAAAAGTAACTAAGAAACGACATTAATTGCCTATCAAGATCAAAGGCAACATAAAATTAAACTAATGCAACACTTAATTATAGTACAATGCATTAATACATTTTCAGGACATTGATTCATGATGTTATCAATAATATGGTTATTGAAAACAATTGTTAGCTGTACGGATGATTATTGTTTATTTGGCTGGTGTTACAGGTTTGAAAATTATCTTCAACAGAATAGGATATAATATACTTTAGTTCATAATGGATACTAACTTTATGTAAATGTATTATCCTGACCTTAGTTTTGTTTTTAGATGATAGAGCCAAATCCACCTTAATTGTTTAATTTTATATTTCTATAGGTAACCAGAATATTCTTATACATGTTTATGCATACTCAATTTTGTTGAACTTAGATATTGATTTGATCATTATTTTTCTTTCTTATCGAAATGAATTAATCAGTTCAAACCCCACAAAACCCTTCATGATTGGAACGATGCCAAATATCCGTACATTAAAATTGTAAACAAGTTGTTTTGTGATGCAATTATGCAAAGAAATTTGACATAATTCCAAAATTGATACGCAATGCAAAACTTCAAGATTAGATAAGATTTTTGTCTCTTTTTCTTCCTTTTCTTGCATAATAAGTTTCTTACCTCGTATGTGACACAAAAATATTCTCATTAGGGTGACTGAAACTATTTATATCCAAATAATAGTATTAATAATAATAAAATGTTGAAATATACCGTTATGTACGAGAAACAGAATATTTCTTGATCTGAAGGATATATACCGATCATACAAGTTATAAATAATCAGACCATGTAATTTCTTGTAATTTAAATTTTGGACTAATAATAATGAAAATTATTATTATTATTAATTAAATATAGCATTAAAGTGTATATAATTCAGTTTAGAATTAATCAAAATAATATTAGCCCTTTTTACATAATTGTATATAACAAAAAAATAATTTGCCACTATTTCAAAATTATATTAATATTTTTAGTAAATTTTTTTAATAAAAATAAAACTTTTAATATAAATATTATGAATTTATATTAATCATGAAATATTTTATACTAACAAATAATTCTGTTAATGTGAAATATTAGTATATATTATTAATACAACAAATATTAATATCATATATATATATATATATATTATTTATTAGTATAGAATTTTAAAATATATATTAATAATTTAATTTTTAGACAAAATCTATACAAATAAAGAATATACTAACATTTAATAAACTTTTATTTATTAATAAACAACTTTTTGTAATGATAGTAAAAAATAACTCTACTCACCTTTTATATTTTTCATTGCTATGCCATATATGAGTTTGTGCAGGTGACATTATTATTATTATTATCATTATTATTATTATTATTATTATTATTATTATTATTATTATTATTATTATTATTTGTATATAGTTTTATTATATCACTAAAGTCTCCAGAAAAAAATTATATTAATAAAGTCAGTTGTTCAATACTATTTATTTAATGGAAAAAAGGCGTAGGGCGACTAATATTTATCTGCCAGTTAAAAAATATTTTAGATATAACATTAACATTAATCTAATAATGAGAATTAAAATAATTTACATGGAATTTTAAATTTAAATCTCATTATTTTTGTTATACATAACAATATATTTTAGATCTCTAAGTAAAAGCATTAGAATAATTTATATAAAATTAAAATATCATTAATTTTGTTATACATAATAATTTTTTTTTGATGAATGTCAAATTAAAAGCATAGTAATATTAATTTAGTTTGATAAATCATTAATAATATTAATACATCATTAAATGTCTCAAAATTCAAGCTAACGTTTTCGTCTCATTAACTTATAGCATGTATATTGGCACCTTTCTTCCTTTGTGCATGAGTGCATTTAGTTATATATCCCGACCTATAATTATAGAGAAATTAATCACTTTTAAAGTTGTTGAAGATTATTAAATTAAGTGAATTTTATTTTAAAAAACTATTTTATTGAAACTTCAATTAAATAAATGTCATCAGTAATTCTGCTGATTTATTTATTCTCCCGTAACTTTCAGATAAATACACCGATTAAAAACATCTTTAATATAGTAGCATAATTAGATATGCTTTATACACTGAAATATAGGATTCGAAATATTTTTAATTTTATTTTACTGATGAGAGAAAAAATAATAATAATAAAATAAATATTACGGTTAAATATGCTGTTAATCAAATCCACGTGAAGCAAACTAAATTTAATAATGAGTAACCACACTCAATAACTAATAGAATTATCCAAAGGTAATTATTAATTAAACCCAACAAAAAGAGGTATAGACTTTGTTTTTTACACATATTCATCAATACCTATTGTTACCATGCGAGATATGATAGCCTTGGAAGAAATAAACAGTCTAGTCCTCGATCATATACGGAAGTAAAGGTTATCTTTGAATAGAGATTTATAGGAAGAAGTTTATATGAAATAATGAGAAGGTTTCATCATATTTAAACAAGAACATAGGGTATGTAAGTTTAAGAAATTTATTGATCGTTTAAACAATGGTATAAAAGGTTCAACAATACAATTTAAATTCATTTTTACAAGGATAATTTTGATTACATAATTATTTGTTTGTATATAAATGATATGTTAATTTTATAAATTTATATAAAAGTTATGGTTGAAATTAAACATTTTTTAAGTTTAACATTTAAAATGAAAGATTTAAGAAAGTTAACCTAATCCTTAATATTAAAAATATAAAAAAAAAATCTCGCCAAATCTAACATTTTATGTGAAAAAATTATTTAAAAATAATTTTAATATGATATCGGTTAGAACATCATATACTCATCTTATTTTTTCATAATCCTACTATTTTTTAAGAAAAATAATGGAACTAGCATTTTTTAATTTAAACATGCAGATAATTGATAGTATTATATATTTTACAAATTATATTAAACTTGATATTACATATATTATAAATACATTGAGTAGATAGACTCGTAATTCTAAATTACTTAAAAGATACTATGAATTAAATTTATAATTTTCTAATTTTTTAATTATTTGAGAAGGATTTTATAATAGAAATAGAATCTCAAATAATAATGCGATATATAAGTTTTACTAATAGATATGCATTTATATTTTGAGAGGTGATGTAATCTTTTTAGAAATTAGAAAAATAACATGCATAATTAGTCTGGAATGAAATTAGAATTCGTAACTCTCAAACTCGTGGGTTAAGAAGCAGAATAACTTAAAGAATTAATGGTTGATTTACCAATAACTACTAAAACGGTTGTGCCTAACTATTTTTATAACCGTTGACTTTATGGCTTTGACTTTATACCAATTAAGAAGGATAATTAATAACCTAAGCTTCAACATACAACAACACAAATTCTTTCTTCTTCTTATTTATTTTTCCATATATTTCTTGCTTTGATTTTATTCTCTTATCCTATTTCTTCTAAACATTATTTATAAGGAACCAACATAGTTTTTATCTTGAGTGCACAGATCTAAACATGTTGTTGTGTAAAGTTTAGGTGAAATAGATAAAATTTGTCAAAATTTTCTTTCAGATTGTTGAAGAAAAAACAAGAGAGAATGTAATGTTGTGGCTAGCCAACGGGCCCATAGCTAGTGATTTTATATAGCAATAACAAGATATAAAAAGAAAACTAAAGGTTATAAAGTTGAACATGCAAGAATTCAAAGTTATAAAGGATAGTGGCGTATTCTCAACGTAATTAATATAACCATCTGAAATGTTATTTTTAAAAAAATCATACATAGCCTTAAAGATCTTTCCGTACAGAAATCATATTTAACATAATTTATTAATTTATAAAATTTATATTAATAAATTTTATAATTAAATTTATGATATACCATTTTATATAATAAAAAATTATTTAATAAATTTTTACTTAAGTTATTTACATAAATATGATTGTAAATATTAAAAAGTATGTAGTTGATTGAGTTTATTTAAAGATTTTAAATTTTAGTCATAAACATGCAGTTATGTTAAAAATTTAGAATAATAAATCTCTTACAGTAATTTTATTTAATTTAAATATTTTTTATAAAAAGATTTATAATTTAAATAAAATGGTAAATAATAACGGTTATTTAAATCTTTTAATAATGTTAAAAAAGCATTACACGAGACAAACGTAAATGGCACGAGAGATTGAGCACAATATGGAGACCCTTTCCGAAAAAGTAATTTGTTTTCATTATTTATTTTAAAAAACTGACTTTTTAACATCAAAAAAATAAATTGACTATTTTTTTATTTATTAACTTTTTAATATATATATATATATATATATATATATATATATATATATATAAACACCAAACAACGTAAATTTACATATATAACATATGTTTAAACATAATTTTAATCTTTATCAGTATAGTAAATTTTATTTATAATTTTTATTTTTCCTTAACTATTTTAAATTATTTATTATTAATTTATTGTTAGATAAAATTATTAATTTAACTAACAAATGTTCAACCAAATTTTATTATGTGTACAAATTAATTTATCATATTTGTACAAATTTACGATATATGTTAATAATTAATTTAAAAAATATGAAAATATCTTTTGTATATTTTAAATTATTTATTAAATGTATTTTAATATATATATATATATATAATAAATTTGCATATACAATAAATTTAAATTTGATTTTTATCGATTAAATTAAAAATTATTTAATGTAAGTTAATATTGCAAATTAAAATTTAAAATGTGATGAAAATAGATGTTAAATATAAAATATAAATAAAATTCATTATATTAATATTAACTAAAATATTTAAGTATATTATATACTTATATTTACGTAATTTTATATTAAATTTTTAGAATTTAATTAAAATATATTTATTGTATAAATATATTTATATTATGATCTAATTAATGATATTTTATAATAATTATTTTAAAATTATTTATATGATAATATTTAATTGATTGAAAATTTAAAAATTTTATGTTGAGAATATATATATATATGTGTGAAAATTTAATTCACTTTAATTTTTCATATCCATTATTTTAAATATTATACATGGTTGTTTTATGAATAAAAAATAGAGCAATTTTATTTTCATTTTTCTCTTTTTATAATCCCTGCGAATCTAAGTTAGTATCTCCAGACCATAGTCTTGAAATTAGAAATGGACTCCACGCTTTACAAGGACGAACGATATGCAAAGCTACAATCCAATTGTTTTTTTCTTTTAAAAAGGTTCTAAAATTCTTATGCACATGAACGATGAATCTTCTTGTTTTATGTTAGGGTCATTCTAGAGAATACCTTTCTGAACATTATATATTATATTTACTGAATAAATTAAAATTGTCATATCTATTTTTCTCCTGATAAATGATTTATATATTAACTCCTTTCATTTTTTTAACTCTTTTAAATATAAAAAATTAACTTATATTAAAAATATAAATTTTATGTATAAAATTTACCAATTTTATACTCTGAAATAAATATTTATTTTGAACCATGAACAATCATTATTTTTAATTGAAAACGGTTGAGTAATATTTTTTTAAACGATAAATTTAAATTTAATATCTCGTATTAAATAATTTTAATTTTAAATTTTTATTATTAGATCAATTATAATATTTTTATATTTATTATATGAGTATGAATTTTTTTCTATTATTATTTATAATTAGTTTTTATTTTTTTTTTATATTTTTTTGTTCATTTGAGATTTCCTTCAATTTTAAAATTTATAATTAATCTTCACTTATCTTAAAAAAAAAAAAAGAAGCATACTTCTGCGTCACTAAACTTGTAGCAATGGAGAGGACATTTAGATTCTAAAATTGAAGCTTGTTTAGTTATATTATAAAAATAATTTAAAAATGTGATATGTTTATTTACGGATAATTTTGACAAAAATTGATTTTTTTATATTTTATTTGATTTTATGTTGTCATAATAAAATAAAACATGAGTATATTTATTTCTATAAAATTATTAAAATTTATTTTATAATACAGAAACTTTTGTCATCCTAATATTTTAAAATATATATTTTTAAATATACATTTATAATTTTCCAATTTTGTTATCATATAAAATTTTAAAATATTATACAAATATTAAAATTCTAATTAAATGTATTTACAAATTTATTTAATAACAAGAACGGAGATAATAATATCCTTAAAAACGTCACTATGGAGAGTAAAAAATATATAACTCAAAGCAAAGTTCACCTTAGTAGTTAAAGTTAAATTATTAATGTTGGGCTGTTAGCTTAACTTTTTTCTTATGCAAGGCTATCATCTAAATTAATTTTTAACAATTTGTAATGTTTTTCAATCTATAATTAACATATTAACTTTGCTTAAAGAAAAACAAGACTTGTACTATTAATTAGGAGTATTTATTGTTACTTTTATGTATTCATTGACATTTCTACTTAATTAACATAATTTTATAGGTTGATAAAATTATTAATAATAATATTTTATAGAAAATGATAATAAATATGGAAGAGAGGAAGGAATGAGAAATAATTAGTGAAGAAAAAGAAATGTTGTTAGGGCATGGAAGTAAATTGGAAAATATATTTGTGGGAAAAGGACAAGTATGGAAAAACGCAGACAAACAATGTTGTTCCAAAAAGGAAGAAAAAGGAGGCCCCTTGAGATGCCATGTACAGTAATGTAATGCTCACAACCCAGAAAAAAAAGAAGAAAAGAAAAGAAAAGAAAAGAAAAGAAAGTGGGTTGGAAGGAGTAAATTTAGGCACGACGATGTGGTGTTGTTTCTTTTAAGCGAAGCAATAAAGATAGATAGAGAGAAAAACCATAGAAGCTGTAAGGGTGTCCCTTTCGAAAGGTGTGGTGGCATGTAAAGGATCAATCTATCAAGGGGGGGACATCCAGACACTGCATACAGATATTACCAACGGTTCTAACTTCTAACTAGCAAGTAAAAATATTTTATATTAAATAAGAAAAAAGAAAAAAAGAAATAGAGGGAAAATTGAGAAAGAGAAAAGAAGAGGTGAAAGTTGAAAGAGGGAAGAAGAGCCAGTTTTGCTGATTGAACGAGTTTTGGATGGGTTGGTGGTGGTGTGATGTATGTGTAGTGTTGTAGTGTAGTAGTGTGTGTGTGTGAGTGAGTGTGTGTGTGTGTGTGTAGGTAGTACAAGAATAGCAGTGATGAAACTACAGAGATCTTTAACCTTCATTCTGAGTTCTGACCAAAACACTGCCACTCTCACCACTGCCATCCTCATAGGCCCAGAATGAATTCCTCTTTCCTATAGCTCTTCCTTCAATTCACAATCATCACTTCACTGCCCCTTTCTTTCTTTCTCTTTCCAAACCCCCTACACCTTTCATTCTGAAATTTTTGCATTTGAAAGTGGACACCTCATCATCGTCATCATCATCATCATCTTAGAGATTAGTGGGTATTAACCGCCCCAACTTACCCCCCACTTTCTCCATTCTTCACTTTGGCATGGAACTGGGAAAATTGAATGGCAGGGAACAACTCTCAAACAGTTGCCAGTTGCAGCAGAAGCAGCAACAAAGGGAAGAGACTGGGAACAACAACCACCAAACCTCTCTGTCTGTCTCTCACTAAGAAAAATCGTTCTGCTTTGTTAAAACCTGGAAGAGGAAAAAAAGCAAAGAAAAAAGGCTCTGACTCTGGATCCTCAAAGGAATCATCATCAACTCCACCACCACCAACATCACCAACACCACCACCACCACCATCATCAGCTCCGTCATGTAGAAGACCAACAACAACAACAACAACAACAACAACAACAACTGCTTCTTCAACAGCAACCAGCTTATTTGTTAGACCCGGTTCGGTTGCAACCGCAAAAGAAACGGTCCTTGGCCGGTTCGGTGGAGCATGCTGCAGGAACGACGTCGTCCAGGATGAGAGGAGGAGGTGGGGAGATAGTGGAGGTTGAAGGAGGTCACATTGTGCGGTCCACGGGGCGGAAGGACCGACACAGCAAGGTTTGCACCGCCAAAGGACCAAGGGATCGCCGGGTCAGGCTCTCGGCCCACACCGCGATCCAATTCTACGACGTCCAAGACAGACTGGGCTACGACCGGCCCAGTAAGGCCGTGGACTGGCTCATCAACAAAGCTAAGTCCGCCATCGACCAACTCGCTCACCTCCCTCCTTGGAAACCCACTCTCCCAAATCACCAAAACGACGACGAATCGCCCAAACACAACCCTAACCCCAACCCTCATACTGGAATTCTCCATCACTTTGGGGAGAACGAAAATGAAAATGAGAACGACAACGACAACGAGAATGAGAACGAGAACCTTCACCACCACGATGCTGGTGCTGGAATTTCTGCTTTTCTTCCGTCTTTCTTCCCCACAACGACGTCGTCGCTGATTCAGTTCCAGAGCTATCCGCCGGATTTGCTTTCGAGAACGAGTAGTCAGGACCTTAGGCTCTCGCTTCAGTCGTTGCAGGATCCGATTCTGCTTCATCAGAACCAGAACGAGCATGTGCTTTTTAGCGGAACCGGGTTCGATGGCATGGTGGCTTGGAATAATAATCATCATCATAATAATAATAATACTAATAATAATAATAATAATGCTTCTTCCGTAGCTGCTAATGATACTGGTAACGATGGCGGCGCCGCCGGTGGAGGTGGAGGAGGGTTTCTGTTTAACGCTCCTTCACCTTTGCCGGTGCCGGCCACGTCGACGTCGCCGGCGATGGTGTTTGGCCAAGGCCAGTATCTTTCTCAGAGGGGACCCCTTCAGTCCAGTAACAACCCTTCCGTTCGTGCGTGGATTGACGCGCCGTCATTCGTCGCCGCCGATCATCATCATCATCGGCATCACTACCTTTCGCCGGCGGCGTTGGTGTATCAGTCATCTCCTACTTCGGCATTTGCTCCCGGTGGCTTCTCCGGTTTCCGCGTGCCGGCACGAATTCAGGGTGAGGAGGAGCACGACGGCGTCTCTGACAAGCCGTCCTCTGCTTCCTCCGATTCTCGCCGTTGAAACCGCCAATTTCACTCTCCTTTCAGGTGCTTGCCTTCAAAATCCCCACTATTTGATATCAATTGGGTACATATGACCTGCTTCTGCAGTTTGGCTAAGTAGAACGAGGATGAGGAATTGGATTTGGATTTGGAATGATTTGGTTCAATGGCTTATATTCTGGGGAATGAAGAAAATCTGGGGTTGAATTTGCAGGTTTTCCAATTCTCCAGTTTATTATGTTATTTTTATGTTACATGTTTGATTAGGGAGCTTTCAAGTTTGAGTACTATGTTCTTTTTTATTCTTATTATTATCCTGTGTTGGATTGTTATGTTTGATGTTTGTTACAATTTGTAGTGGCTGTATCCTTTGTACTTGGATATCTTGTTTTTTTAGTTTTGGTCTGAAAACATGCACGTAGATATCACTGCCTAGTTTGCTTGATTTATCTTGTATTTCCTACTTAGTGCAGAGCCAGATGCAGGGTGAGTCTTTCTTTCCATTGCAAAACAGGGCAAATCCCAAATAAGCCAACATATGAATAATTGGTAGTGTATGCTAAAGGTTCAAGTTGGTTTTTACTGTCTTGTTTTGATAGAGGGAAAGAGACGGGCATTTTCTTCCCGTTCGGAAAATGTCCAATTCACCAATACATTGTCAAAGAGATGAAAGAGGGTTCCCTTTGTGTGAGAAATGATTGTTTTGTTACTTTTTACTGCTTTCTAGTGCGACCGTAGCTTCCTCATCCTGCTAAAAGAATTGAAAGATAATTCCACTGTTTTATTATATCTATGATCTATCTCTTTCGTGCTTGAATTTTGGGAGCATTTGGCTGTGAAGTCATTGTCTATGAACAGTAGAAACTGTTTTACAAAAGAAAGGAGTTGCGTGAGAGTTGATTCCGAGCCTGTTAAAAGGGCAATTTTCCTAAATTCAGTATGGTTTTCTGCTTTTCCTTTCCCATGTCTTATTTGTAGTTCCATTAGCCCGTGTAGCATGTCATGATTCATGATAGTGACTGAAGAAGGTTTGAGTGTGTGGTAGAAAGGAAGGGAAGCAACCCAAGTCATCTTGATGGCTGCTTACCTACTTTGCTAATGCAAAAAGTATGGTCCAAATGGAAAGCTTCAGCTTCTGGTACAGTGGTTTTTGCCGTTGGGTTTGGAACCTGATCTACCCTTTTGGAACCAAAATATCGCGTAGATTTTTATTTTTATTTTATCAAGTTCTCAACATAACTGCTGTATCATGAGATTGAGTAGTGGGGGAATCTGTAGGTCACAGTCCATACTCCATAACCAATGAGTTGGGGAGATAAATTCTGGTAGGTAGAACAAGTGGGGGGAAGTGGAAGATATCTGCAGGGATGAGCACAACGAAGCTCAATTATGGAAGAATTCACACACACTTAAGTGCCACCAAGGTGTGGTTCTTGTCCATCTGTTCTTGGTCCCCTACCCCGTGCATCTCAGTGCCTTAAAAAATATATTTTGTAATGTCCAGCTGGAAATGCTGTCTCTCCAAGGGGTAACGAAAATAAAGAGAAAGAGAAACTATTGGCCTTCTTTGAGATCGTAGTAATTGGTTTTTTGGTTGTTGGTGCTGCTAGTCGGTTGATAAATAACATTACTCCAAAAAGTTGAATATGTCATTATGCAGCACACAACTCTCGGTTGTCATATGTTCAAAAATGTGGCAATAATTAATGACGGTGTTAACCATAAAAAGGACGAGCATCCTCTGTCATACTGTCGATATAAAACCATGCACTTACAGGAGGATAGTTCATTTAATTTCGTTGCCTCTTTAAAGTTCTAATTAAACTATTGGATCACCCATAGTCATGTGTAAGAACAAAAATACACGCGGTGAATATTTGAATCAGTGCCACTGTAATGAAAGGGATAATAATAATAGTAGTAGACCATTCTCTCTAGTTTCAACAAAAATTAGGGAATTCAAATTCGTAATGTAACGCAAACACCAAATTGTAGATTCTCCCAAGCCAAATATGGAAAAATAAACCCCAAAAGGAGGTGGAGGAGAAGAGGAAGCCGTGAACGATCAAATAAGCTGCTTCAGCGTTATCCAATGTCCAATGATAAGCACAGCTATTTGGATACGTTGTTCTTTGACAGCCCTGAAGTGCTGTTTTCTTTTCCTTTCCCAGGTTTAGCCAAGGGCGCTTTGCTTTCATTGTGGTTCATCTTATCCAATTTGGTTTTTTGCTGCTGGCCATTGAGTTTCTTTGTTTTGGTGGGATGAACTCGGACCCGGACTTCCCATGGGCGTGCTGCAACCCAACGTTCCATCCAACTCCAACCCCAACTTTCTTTACCAAGGCTATAAGAAGCTTGACCAAAATACTGGCTACAGTTTGGCCTCCACTGCAATACCACATTCACCTAAGTGGTCAAATTTTGATATTTGGAATTGATAAGGCGAGAAAAACAAGTTCTGTTACTTTTGTACCTGATGAGAGAAGGCATATGCCATGGCTCGCTCTCGTTTAATTGCTGCTTCTTCTCGCTGATGTATCCTGGAAACTATCTCTTCCATAGTTTCAGAACCACTGCACCATTCCACCTGACATACATACACCAAAAGCCATGTTTTGCTGATAGTAAAAGGATAGGAAAAATAGCCTCACATTGCTTGATATAAAAGACAAAACCAGGCTATAATGATGATAACACTTCAAAAGTGATTGAAATCGAGCATTCAGAGATGGGCAGATGATAGCAAGTTAGTAACAATACCTCAAGCTCTTGAATCTTAGCCTCAAGTTTTAATTGGTTTTCTAATTTCTTTTGCTTAATCCTGGCTTCTGTTATCATACAGATTCTGCGAGCTCTAATTTGTTCTTGTATTCTGCTCCATGAATGTATATAGCTAAGTGCAGTTGCTGTTTGCTCTCTTGCCATGTGATCTTGAATTAGAGCTTCAAATTTCACTGCTCCCCTTAGATGGTGTAATGTTCTTCTTGCCTGCATAGGTACAGGGGCAGTGAGGAAGTTCACTCTTGTCACCAAGTCAGTGTGATAAATTACTTAATATTTGGGGAAAAGCCTCTAATCAATATCTGTAAATAGATGTGTAAGCACAGAAGTTGCTGCCATTTTGGGGTATCTAAAATTAAACACTGACTCAGTTAACGGAAGAAATCAATCCAATCCTTAAAACAATATCTGTGGTCAAGCAGATACATCTAAAAACACAGATGAAAAAGAGTAAAGCTGCAAACTAACAGATAAATGTCACCACATACCAATAGTGACCCCTTATCACGTTGGTAAATTGAGAAAAAAATAATAATTAGTTGTTGACTAGCTACATATCTATGACTTCATGAAAATTTGGAATGCTTCGAAGGCACCACTTCAAGGAAATACAACTTTGATTCAATGCAGCAAGGAGAAAATGTGGCAAAATCTCCAAACCTTACAAATTTGATGATCATTACCATGAAGATTAAGAATAGATCAGATTATAGAAATGACCCTGGATATGAGAGAGGTGTATGTAGCAAATAAATAAATCTCTGTTTTCGCTCTGTTAAATGCAGTATTACAGGTACGATGACTATTGTTACAAACATGTACTAATGAATAATGGAATAAACACCCAACAGATATTGTACCATAAATGAACGAAATGCATTTTGAATCCGAGTAGCTGCAATATCGCCCATCAACCTCGAGGGGACCGTCCGGTTCAACATCAAACTTTCATTTGGAATGCTACTTGAGTCTTCATGAGGGCTTTGCATCCCGTTAGATTGTACCTATTCAAAAAGTGTGACAAATCACTTAATATTTGGGGGAAAAGCTTCAAATCAATCTTTTGCCTCCATGAGTTAACTAATTTTTCCTGAACTTTAGCAATTTACTTTTAAAAAAATAGTTAACTCACAACAAATGAAATAGCAAAAGTCAATGGGCAAGAAAAAACAAGTAAATGTCACAAAGATATGGTATGTGTTTGTAAAGATTAAATTGATTTTGTAGAATTACTTTTGTTTTTAAAAATAACTGTAAAGTGGTGTAATTATGTTTAATTTTTTTTTAAATTTAGTACTAAATTTTCAACTCAATGTAAAATGTACAGTTTATTATGTTAACTCACTCCTGAGTTTAATAAAAAAAATTAATACTGACTTTAAAAGTAAAATCATTTTTGTTATAAAATTGTCAAACACATTGTACCAATTTTGAATCACATTTACATCTTCAAATATGATTTTAAGAGTTTTCAACACCTATCCAAACATGCTATCAAATCTTCCTTAATCAAACCAATCTTGAAAGAATATCTACTGAGAAGCAGAGAAATCCTCCCCAAACTATCAACATGTTTGCTTACATTAAAATGCAAGGACTGAAAAAGAGAAAAAAATTAACCTTATCTTGTTTGGATTTATCTTTCTTCGATTTCTTCAGTTTCACTATTATCTTAAACCATTTCTTTGGACCCATTCCTATTTCTCAGGGCAAGAATAGGAAACAGCCAACAGCAAAACCTGCATAGCGAGCAATATTCAAACAATTTATAGTAAATCTAATGCATAAACTGAATGTGATAGTTTATAAATGAGGAGAGTGCATAAAAGATCATAGACTCCACTAAATGTTTATCATGTACACGGTAAAAAGGAAAGACCAGTCAAATTTCCTCAAAGGGCAAAAGCCAACTGGACAATTTCTCATACTATTGTAACATTAGGTAATATTCTTCCAATCAAACAAATGCAACTAATAATAGAAAACATCGTAGACAGTTTGAAGAATAGTGGCTAAATCGTGCACAATTACCCATCAGTAATCTGACGTAAATTATCCAAATTCTATAATTCTTGAGGTATCATTACATTATCTATGCTATTATAGAAAGGGAATTTCCTCACTTTTTGTGAAAAATGGAAAACTTGGTTTAAACTTCTATGGATTTTATTTTTCAAATTATTTTAAGTATGTTACAATTAAGTTAGTTTCAAGCAAAATTCAAATGTAAAATGAGAAGGAAAAAAAAAACTATTATACCATCTTACAAATCCTGATGGGCATGTGCCTCCTCAAATATTTAGTACACCACACACAACCTATGCAAATTATAATTGTTAAGCCATGGCATGTGGGTTTGATTTCTTTCAATTTCAAAGCGAGAACTCATTGAAATCAAAGCCTAAACAAACGTAATGCCTATAACAAACATGACTCCAATTCATCCCTTAAAATATGAGAAAAAAAAATATCACACACACATTATAAACTTCTACCCCAAAATTAACTATGCATAGACATCATTATAATATATTGAGTGAAAACAAGTGGCACAACAAAATGATGACAATCATGAAATGTCAAGGCAAAAGAGCATAAAAAAAATCCTAAGAACATCAAGTTTCCATCAACAAAGAAAGAGCCTGAAGGGATGATGCTAAAGAATGGAAATGTTAAGGGGGACACATACCAGGATTGGGAGAAGAAAAAACAGGCACACTAAGAGTTTGCTTAGAGAGGATGATGAGTGGTGGTGGGTAGTAATGGTAAGAGACGTAGTAGATTGAAAGACAACACATAAAGAGGGAAAAAAGAGATAGAGGGTTGCATAATAGTGGAGTGACAAGCCAACCACGCTGAAGCAGATGTTTGATCTCTTTGTAAGTTTAAGAGTCTATAGAAAGGTGAGGGAAGGTAGTAGTCATGTCCATTTGTGTTTCTGAAAATGAAATCCCATAATTATATCATTGAAACCAATTTGAATGAAACACTACGAATTTAAGTTCGGTCTTGGCCAAGCTAGATGCTAACTTTGGTTCATAAAACCAACTCTCTAACCAATTATCATACGGAACCTTACTAGCTTTAATGTCTACAATCTACTCTTCACAAGCAATTAAAAGTCAATTATGATTCTCTCACATCACACCAAGGAGTATCAGATGGAGGTGGAAATAAGAGAAACCAAAAGAAATGAAAAATGTCACACTCTTTTCAATCTTTTTTATTTGTTATAGACATTAACAACTGTAATTAATATTTTTTTTGAATTTTTTGTTTATTTTTTCATTTTATTGTTTATAAATTTTATATTTATATCTTCTCATTTACTTTTGTATTTTATTAAATAATTTTGTTAACATTAGATTGTAGAGATAGTTTTAAGCTTTCCGAAAGGGATAATTTTTTATTGAACATATTTATTATACTTTTTATATTTTTAATGTAATAAATACTTACTTTCTTAATAGAAATTTATCATTTTCAGATGCTTGAAATTAAAGATTGAGATTAGCATTTTTCTTTATCAATTACTAGGTCGACACAAAAATATAATTGATATAGTTTTATTGAATTTATTTTTCAAAGTTGATTTTAAGCATTTATAAAAGATAAATTTTATTAGAAGAAATATTCACATATGTTTATATTTTTTACATAATAAATATTTTATTTTTTAATAAAAATATTTTTAAAAAATTTTAAAATAGGCCATAAGAGTTAATATTAATTAATATTCTCTGAAAATTTTAAATGAATAAATATATAGGAAAAATTGTTTTGTTTTTAAATATGTAAAAAAATAGAGGAAGTAGGTGATAAAAAAAGAAAAAAAAATATAAACATAGTCGGTGTAAATAAGATGTAAGATAAAAAAAAGAATTAAAAATGAATTATCTATTAAATTTTTATTCGTTAATATGTATCTATCATTTTTACATAAGTTAAAAATAAATAAAATATTAAAAGTAATTTATTATATAAAAATACAAAATTATTAAGTAATTAGAATCACATTTTAAAAAAGTATATCCAATGTTTACTCAACAGCTGCCCATGAATACACATATGAAAATGATTAAAATTGGTATCTCTTTATCGCAGGGAATTGGGTTTAGAGCTGAGACTTAAAAATTAGATATAGAATGGAAAGATAATTCTAAGACTCAATTCTATGGAAATACTGTACAACTAAAATAAATCATTTGTAATTTCTGGTCTCTATGCTTTAAATTATAGTTTCTAACTTTATCTCTTATAACGTGTAATTATTTTTACTATTTTAATCCTTTTGCTATTACTATTATTTTTCCTTCATTTCCAACTAATACCATTATCGTATATAATTATTATTATTATTATCCTCATAATTATTATTATAGTAATGGTTAAATTTTTTACCAATTATTATTATTATTTATAATTTTTTTTACTCAAATCTAAAATAATTTCACCGTAAGCATCCTTAATTAGAAATATAAATATAAATTAAAAAATTTAAAATTATAATTACACATTATTTATTTACAATCTAAATATGAAAATTTTGATGTTAAACTAATTCTGATTATATAGAATCATAATTATGATTTCATAAAAAGTATTATGCAAAAGATTTTCACGTAAACATTTTACTAATAATAAGAGTTTTACGATTTAATCAAATTCTATTTCCTTGCAATTTGATTTGTCCTACAGGCTACATGGTTTCAGGTCTGTCACGTAAAACATGATTCATTCCTTATATACGATGTCTCTTAAAATTAATGGTGCATTTCCTTTATCTTAGAGTATTCACCAACCTATTTTAACTAATTAAAAGTTAAAATTTTTAATTGAAATTTTTGTTATACAGTTAAAGTTCTGTTGAATAAATAGTTTCTTTTAATAGTTTATTGTTTTTGGAAACTTTACTCTTAACATTCCAAATTTTCTTTCATTTAATTAAAATTGTAATTCTTCAATTTTGATTTATTTTACATTCAATTTTGATTTTAGTCTCCATCATTTTTTATATAATTTTTATTTTTATTTTATAAAATTTCTTGATTTTGATTCTTGCTATTAAATTTTTTATAATTTTAATTTAAAAATATCAATGTGTATTGTTAATTTTAAATTTTTTATTTACTTATATTTTATCCTTTTAGAGAATAATTTGGATAAAAATATTAATTAATATATTTTAATTTTTAATATGTTAATTTTTTCATATATTATTTATATTTTAAAAAATTAAAATATAATCAAATTAGTATCAAATTATACATACAGATATATTTTTAAAATTAAAAATATATATGATATAACTTTCAGAAATTAAACCGTAATTTACTTAAACAACATTATTATTTAATAATTTTATAAAAAAATTAGAATTAAAAAGTAAAATAATTAAAAAAATAACAAGGAATATAATTTATAAATAAAAATTAAAAATTAAAAATTAAAAATTAAAAATGTATTACATGTTTTTGTTTTTTTAACTATTTTTTATTTTTATTCTTAATATTTTTTATAATTTTTCATTTATCATTTCAATTTAAGATATCTAATTCTTTCTCCCAAACTCTCACGAACGAGTAACGACTGCACGCCTCGTATTCCAAGTTAGCCCGCCAGATAGAATCGTTAATTGCATATTCTTGACTTTTATTTTATTTTTTTTTACATTTTTATATTCCTATTTGTTAAGAGAAAAAAAACTTATTCATCTTTAGCGGTATAAGTTTATTTAAATTATCTTATTTAATTTAATAAAAATATTTATAAATATACAAATAATTATAAATTTTAAATTCTGATCTAATAATTATATTTTTATTTATTATTTTATTTAAGTTAGTTTAACAACTATTTTTAATTTTTTTTTTAATTTAATCAATTAAATTATCATTTTTATCTTTTATTTTTTATTAATTTTAAATTTTTATCAAACTAGTCCTTAGCTGATATTTGGTATATATATATATTATTGGACTCTTTATTCTTAATCGTAAGATAAAATAAATTAAGATCAACAAAGTTCAACATAATTCTTAAATAGTTATATGCTTAAAGGATTCAAATCTTGATAATATGAATTAAAAAAGCTTTGTCTACACGTCAAAAATGGTTTACACTGAATATAAATTATTGATTCTTTTTTTAAAAAATACTCTGCTATTAGATTAAAAGTGTATAAAGATACGAATTTCTATATAAATATAAGAGTATCATTGTTCAATATGTGCAAAAAAATAATAATTCTGCCCATTCCACACCAGTAATAAGGGTGGATTCAATTGTGGTCTTAAAGATAGAATAAAAAATTAAAATCTAACTCGGTCTCGTCAAGTTTGGATAAAACTTGAAGGTACTCAAATTTTTTTTTAATTTTTTATGAATTATATATTTATTTTAACTGAATCATATATTTTGATTTAAACAATATATTAAATATAAAAATAAATAAAATAATAAAATTACATTTTTAATAAAATATAAAATTTATTAATGTTATTTAATTATTATTATAATTATTGAAACAAGTTTAAAATAGAATAGGTTGAGTATTTATATTTTTAAATTCAATCTTATCATTATAAATTAAGTTACTAAAATTAATATAATAATAATAAATTAAAATTCTTTATCTAGTTTTGAATTTAAGTCTTATTATTTTTATTATATAAAAAAATTTCATCTATATAAATTAGGTTTAAGGTAAAATTTAGATTTTCTTAAATCCAATCAAAACAAATTTTTCTTATCAAAATTAGGATAATGTCTGCGTCTTAAAAATATTAGTTTTTAGATCTTAGTCGAGGAATATCCTTAATATCCGTAAAAAATAAAAATAAAGATAACGTAACCAACAGATAATTAATTAGATGACTAACCGATTCAATTAATATATATATTTCATTTCATTTAAATACTATTTTGGATTTGAAATTTGTATATAAAAAGTCTAGGTCCGTTAATCATATTGTAAATATTTCTATCTCAAGTAAAATTGTTTTTAATAAAAGTACTTGTAATCTAAAAAACAATAAGTAATTAATATATATATATATATATTTATTAAATTAATTATTTGAAAAAACACTTTATAAAAATTAGTTATAGGATATTTTGAATTGTTTGCATAAAATTATAAAAAAATTAGAATAAACAATTATTATAATATATATTTTTTCCAGATATTGACTGGAATAGCTTTTAAAAATAATCATTAGTAATACATAAAAGAAGTAGTTTGCAAGATAGGGAGCAATGACTTAGACGAAACTATCTGTATTAGATTTTAAAAGATTATAAATATTTCACTATTTTTTTTTTCAATTTTCAAGCTATAAAATATTTTCTCCTGTCTTTTATTGTAGATTCTTAAGAAAACAAGTACTTTCATACCCAAATAATATAGTTATTTCTCCAAATAAAAGTAATTAACTTACTTTACATAAAAATCTCTAAGATAAAAATTAATTTCTTCACACAATCTTAAAATCTTTTTAAAAGATTATTAGATTGTTTCAAATTTTTAAAACATTATTATAAGGATGGGAAAAAAATTTAGTAATCATTTTTAGAGATTTTATGTAAAGTAAAAGTTATTTGCGTTTAATTATAATTACAAGAAAAATAATTTTAGATTGATATGTGATTTTTAGGTTGTTTATGTATATCGATAAATGTGATTTTTCTTAAAATATTATAATAAGACTAAATTTAATTATACTTTACTGAATTATTAAAATTTCTTTACTTTATGATTCAATTATGATCATCACATTATAAAAAATTATTAATTTTTATAGTTATTTTAAAAATTATATCTATCATAATTTTCATTTAGTAAAATAGTAATTTTTAAAACTTAAGAAGGATCATTTTGTTAGAAAATAATTTTTTATTTTCATTATTTTTTCTCTCCATAATTAAACTATATTAAAAATATGCATTAATTTCATAATTTGTTTAATTGTTAAAATCAACCACCATAATTTTTTCTTTGCTTAAGCTTTACAAAAATTTCTTTTATTTTCTCAAATAATTGAGGGTGTAAAATAAATTTAGAATAACTAAAAATTTTTAATGGTTCAAACTTTAAAAAATAATTTTTTTTAATTTATAATAAAACTAGGTTACAATTTAAAATAATTTATATATATATAAAAGTGATCAACTTATTTTAAAATAAATTTAACAAATTATTTTATTTAACATATTTTTTAAATAGTTAAATTCCATCAATCCAATCATTAAATTAACATATTTTATTATGTAGATTATGTTTATAAAATTTTAAAAAAATTAATATTTTATTAAATAAATATAAATTAATGTATACTAAAAAAAATATTTTATCTCATATTATTTGTTAAAATAAACTAATATAATGAAATACTGAATTTATCTAAATTTTTGTAAACATAATCTATATAATAAAATTTATTAATTTAATAATTAAATTGATAAAATTAAATTATTTAAAAGAAATAATTAACAAAATAATTAATGATAAATTTATATTATACTATATATATATATATATATATATATTATCAAAAGTTAAATATAATTAAACCTTTTCATCTGAAATTACTTATCAACTGTTAAATAACTTTTTGCATGGTTGTAATATCTTTGTAATAAAATAAATGTTGAAGTTTGTTACTAAAACAATCAAGCATTTGCTTAGGGATTTTTAATTTACCTTGATTTGAATTTTTTTAAATGGCTAAAAGTAGTTGTTTAGAGAAAGGGAGACTTTCACGTTCCAAGATCATAAATAAAATCCTAATGAGAATTTGCAACAGAATTGCAAAATGCCTATAGGAACCTCAACTGACTCTTCAAAGTTTAAACCCACATTTTAAAATTATAATTTGACATCTATTGGGTTGAGGCCACCAATATTTAAAACCCGCCTTATAAAACTATTATGAGTGGAAAATCAATCAGTTCCATTGGCTTCTTTCATTTTATCTACCTTTTAACAGAATAATAATTGACAAACATATAAAAATTATCTTCTATCTATTTATAATTTAAATTTAATGATTAATAATTTTTTTATTTTTTTAAATATAAAAAAATCATACCATCATAAATAGAATAAAAATAGATATAATATATTTTTAAGCATGTATCATAATTATTTCGCATTTTAATATAACTTGCATGGATCAAAGTAAAAACTTAGCTTACAATTTATGCTTACGTGTAGAACATTTTATGTTCTACTATCATATCATATATTTACAATTTAGAGTGCAAGAGTGTAAAAATTCATGGCTATATATATTGCATCAAATATCTAGTTCTAATAAGGTGCAATATATGGTAGGTGAAAAATTCAACCAAACATGGCCCTTGAATGTGAAAATTAAGGTAACAAAGAATCTTGTTCATAGATGGCTTGATGAAACCCCATATATACTGTGTATCTAACAAAATCTTAAGCTCCTTATATAACAGAGTGGTGGTGTCATGATCATATATGGTGGCAATCTCCACTTCCCTCACTCCTTATATTTGGGCATCAAAGACGGTGGTGGGTGTCTCACTGTTGATGACAGAATCTCTTCCACAATCTTACACATTGGTTTTAAGTAACGGATAGCCTCAAATCTTTGAGATATGAACTTTATTTTATCTTTTCTCCTTTTAATTTTTGGCCCTCATCTTGAAATTGATGGTGAAGTTTGTTGTGCCTGAATCTGAGCAAAAGTGGGTCCCTAAGAGAAAGGTTGAGATAGCTTTCCTCATCAGCATGACATGGAGATATAAGCAAATTTGAAGCTACCATATGATATATGATGTGTGTATATATACAATTATATTGACCCCTCACCTCTTTACTTGTTTTTTGCACAACTTTCGCTTTCTTTCCAATGCATGGGATCTAAAGTTTTCTAAAATTAAGAATTTAAGACAATTGATTGGTTACCCTTATCTAAAGTACATACCAATTTGAATGACCCTAGTAACAAATTTTCTTTTTGTTTTCCTCATCTTTTGATTGGGATTCAATTCATTGATGTTGTTGGTTACTTCAAGAGACAAAGCATGTATATAGCCCTTTTCATTTATCTAATTTAATGAACATTTGATAAAATATTTTATAGAGGATAATTGAATTCATGTTCAACTTATTTTTAAAAAAAAATAATAGCTATTTTTTCAGTTTTGCTAAATGCTTCATAAATTAATGACTCACCCACAAAAGAAATGGTTGAGAAGGAATATAGCCATATTGGAGAATGGCTTTGTTTCAAGTAATCTAGCGTTATTATTGACCAAAGTCATTTTGTCCAAGATTAACCCAAAAGCATTAATTTATGGGATTCAACATGCACATGCCTTACGTGTGTTTCACCAAATTAAGAACCATGTGTTCATCTCATCCCTCAATGGAATGCAAGCGGCATATATATGACTCCACTAAATGCTCCCCACCCCACCCCTTAAATTTTGCTTCTAAAATTGCATATTGAGTGCAGTATTTCAACTGCTTTAAGAAGATATATCATAAAATAAACCATATATTATACGTCTTCTAAGAAGGAAAATTATACCCATTAAAGTGTGAATTAGTATATTGGACTTATGAGCCTATGTGCATTCTTTTTATAAAATATTATTACTTTGTATGTGGGTTAGGATACTTTTTAAATTTTTTAATATTACTTGTTTTGTTTTACTAATAAAAAAATATCAATTAGTAATTTAAAATTAACTAATAATTTTTGTTAAATACTATAATTTCATAGCTATTTATTCATTCTTATAAAAAATATAAATGATAAACACGATACATATTATGAGAAAAAAAAATAAAAGAAAGAATAAGGTAGATACATTCATTTTCTAAACTGATTATACAATTTCATTTTTGAAAAGGATAATTCCACATCTCAAACAATAAATTTCATCCTCTACGCATTTAACGGTTGTTGGTTGTTATCTTTTAAAAAAAAATAATATAAAAAACTTAAATCTAGATGTATCTAAATATAAGTTACTATTTCTTAATGACAATTCAGAATCGTTTCATTTCATTTTAGAAGTCAACATAATCTAAAAAAAAAATGAAATAGATAATGAAGAAAAACATGGATCTTGTGCATCTCTTCTTCTTTTTTTTCTCCCCCAAAAGCCGTAATTTTCTAAAAGGACCGGTGATGACAAGTTAGTGTTTTTTTATTTAATATAATATCCCGATTTATTTGGTTTTTTCTGTTTACTCCTTGTAACCTATCATTTTAGTCCCCAAACGATTTAGACTCAAACCCTTTCCTCTCCTCTTCTTGGCTGTTCTCTACTCTCTTCTCTGCCAAACCATATTTATATTATAATTTTAAATTTTAAATTTTATTTTCTTAAAGTTAAATATGTGATATTTAAATTTATTTTACAATTGTATCTTTTATTTTTTTTATACACTAATGTGACATCGTTTAGTTACAATGTTAACCACATTATTTCCACAACATCATATAATATTTCTCTATTTTTCTCACATAGCAGCGTTCAATTCACCCAACCTCTCCAAGTTTCTCCCAAATTTTGCCATAACAACAACCATATTATCTTTTTCTAGAGAGAAAAGCCACATTCCCATAACATTGACTTTTTCTTTATTGTACCACACAAACACCCATTGGTAAAGATTGATTCACTACACACAAAAATCTCTTCAATCCACCCTCATTGTAACTCTCTCCAAAATGAAATAAACATAACAAATGAGAATATTTGAGCTTGAACATTGCATGAGAGATGGAAGAGGAAAGGGCTAAGGAGGAGAGGGGAAGTTAGGAGGAAGATCTTTAAAGAAAATGGAAGACAAAGATATTATTGAAAAAAAAGATCTTTAAATGACATGTCTATATCATATGTTCAAGTTTTATTATCTCAGCTAATGATGTCTTTCAAGGAAAGATATATTTATATAATGTAAAAAAATAGAAATGTAATGTGAAATTTGTTAAAGTAGAGAAGATGTTAATATAATTTGTTTTATTTAAAAATATATTTTATTATTAATTAAAATTAAGAGATTTGTTTAAATTAAAAAGATTAAAGTATAAAATGTGTTATTTTTAATAAATATATATTTTAAAATAAGAAAGAAATATAATTTAAACATTTTTAACAAAAGAAAAAATAATTTACTCTAATAACTCTTTAATAAGTTTTTGATAAAGGACATGTCTGCAAGTTTTGAAAACAAGCTAAAAGAAATCCCAACCGCACAAAATATTTATTAATAAATGAATGATGGTAATTAGATGGTGAATCCATCCATAACCAGAATGATAAAGTGACAGGATGATGATAGAAAATTGGGTAAAGTGTGATAAGAGGGTTTCACAGAGAAAAAATAAAAAAAAAAAGGGAAAGAAAAAGAGAATCAGAAAAGTGGGGCCCAAGAAAGGGGAAGGAAGGTCCAGAGTCCAGTCCCTGAAATGAAAAAGAACAAACAACCTAAGATGACACTTTCCACCAAAACTGTCTGTTAGCTACTTTTAGAACTCAAAAAAATTATTTAGAGAGAGAAAGAGCATCTACGAGTAAAAGTACAACTTGGGTTGATGAGTGAGAGAGAGTGAGAGAGAGTGAGAGAGAGAGAGACTATAGTTCATCATGAGAGTCGGTCTAGGAACAAAATGAGGAGGGTAGAGCGAGAATTTGGGCGAAAATTTGTGAATTTATATTACGTGCTTTAGATTTGCATGGTTTGAATTTTGAAAAGATATAGCCTTTTTTTCATCTTCTTCTTCGGTTTTTGGGGTTCAGTTATTTTGTATATTTTATTTTAATCTCAGACAAGTAACTTGAATTCAGAAAATCCGTGATTTTCAGATACTTTTCTCTCTCATCACTTTTTCAGTCTTTGCTGAATAGTTGCCTTGCATTTTGGGTTTGTTTCTCTGATTTCATAATCCAAATAGTCACCGAGAATTTTAGGTAATCTTTTAGTACTTTTTAGATTTTAATTTCGGATTATAATTCGGAATTGTTTTGAGATGTCAAACATTTTACTCTCTCTTTCTCTCTCTGATCCTTTCTTTTGCTTAAAAATTTAGTCTTTGAACATATTGCTTTAGGAAACCACACTCCAAGCAAACATTGAAACCATAGTTGGGAGAGACTTTTATTTATCATAATCTATAGATGGAAGATGATACTGCAAGAATGGCTCAAGAAGATCAAAGAAATTGTGATGGTGTTGGTAGCGGCGGCATTGGAGGTCTTGGTAGATCTACCAAAAAACCAAAGATGAAAAAGGTGCCTCAAAGAGGACTTGGTGTGGCACAGCTTGAAAAGATAAGATTGGAAGAACAACAAAAGAGAGATGCAGGTCCAATTTTACCATCTCAAAGTTGTTCATCATCAACCACAACATCCTATTTGCCTCTTCAAGTTAAAAATTTTCATCATTCCAACCAAACCTCTTCCACAACCCCTTTACCTTGTGGATCACCGTATGATTTTAGGCCTTCTCTCTCACTGCAACAGCAGCAACAACAACAACAGCAGCAACAACAACAACACATGGATTGTAAAGTTTCAAAGGCTGTTCAATTGCCAAACAATGGTGACTTTGAGGCTGGTAGACCTTCTGGATCAGTTCCTGTACATGGGAATGTTCCCAAGTGGTGGAGCTCTTATGAGTTTGACTTTGAGAAGGACAACTTTGGTGTGGACCCAGGATTGCCCTTTCCACCAAGCTTGCCTTTTGAGTCTAGCCCTGTTTGGTCTTTGCCTAATTGGGTGCAGAGAACACCACAATTTCAGCATCAACCTACTTCATCAGTGGTAAGACATTTTTTTTGTGTCATCTTTCTCTGTTCAATTGATTATATGGGGTTTTCATTTGCTATATATTCATCACATTCTCTTCCCAAGCAATAAGAAAGGTTTGGTTTATGGAACATGTAGGTGAATGTCTCATCAGGAACTTCAACCACACCTGTACCTCATTTCTCAATAGAGCCCCCTTCAAACCAAAACTACAGTGGCAGCAGTGTGCCTGGGAGGCCAGTGGAGAATGTATGTGCAATTTGTGCTCTTAAAGTTATTCATCTGCATATTTCAGTTTGGTCATACCATACATCATATTTAAGTTTTTTAATTTAAAGATAATGTTTTATAATACTACTAGTAATAATTTCCTCTTCTGATGGCTAAAATTCTTTCATTGTTTTGTTGCATAGTCATATCTTAATCATGCATGTTCTCAATGAATTCAGTAAGATTTTGGATATAGAAGAGATTTTCAATGATTTTTTTTTTGTTTATAAATTTTAATATAGATATTTGAAACTTGGTGCAGATGGTTGGCATAAAAAGGCCATACCCTTTCTCCCTGGATTTTCCTCATGCCCCAGCTTTCAATTATAAATTCTCCCCATTTGCTGAAATAAGAACAAATGCCAAAACTCCGTGCAGTAATGGAAGTGGATTTAACTTTGATGCTGGCAATTCAACTTCCAGGTTGTTTCAGTTTAATATTTTGGCCCTTATTTTGTAGTTGTAAATTTTGTATGCTCACACCATATGTTTCTGCTCCATCTGCAGAGAACTTCCATCCTGTTCAGCATCCAACTCTGAGCCAAACTCGAAGACAAGAAATAAAGAGAATGAGAATTTCAAAGGAGATTTTCTCACTTTGGCTCCTCCATCATCTCCTACTTCATGTCCACCTTCAAAATTCAAGTCCTCTTCAACTTTCCTAGCATTTCACAACCAGGAATATCCTGAATTCCAATCTCTATCATGTCAGGTATGGCCAAACTTTACCATTTTCTTTTCCCATTTTGCTTATTTCTTTGTTCACTCTTAACTTGTATTTCATTTGCTAAAGGGAAAAGTAGAAGATCAAATCCCTACTCCACCAATGTACAGGCTATTCAATCAACAAAAGCAACAATTTTACAGCTTCTTCCTTCCAGAAGCAAAGGAGGAACAAATTGGACCAGCAGCGGTTAGGATTCAGAATGGTCATGAAGCGGGAGAAAGTGTTGATCTTAATTTGAAGCTATGAACATAGCACTTCTAGGCTAGTTTGTTCCATACTATGAACTTGCATAGTCACCTTTTTTTGTTATTTTAATTTTACTAGTGGTAGATATTTTCCTAAATGTGCACATGTAGGGTTGAGTATGAAAAGGACTAGAAATCTTGGCCATGTGAAAAGTAGGAATGGAGAAGGAAAGATGTTTATTTATTTGTTTGATTTGCCTATGCCCATGTGCTTTGATGAGGCCAAACTCTGTGGTTTGTCTTTGGTGATTGGGGCTATTGGTTTGTTTGAGTTTTCTTTTTCTTTTTTTCTGTTTCCTTTCTTGGTCACTGTAGTGCCTGGTTGGATGAGCCAGGAACTGGAGTGGTAACAAACTATTGCATGTGGCCTGTGGAGGTATCTGATTGTGCTTTGTATTCTCTTTGTTTCCGTGGGGTCCTATAATCTGCCCTCCATTATGCTTCTAAAATGACAGAATAGTACCACGTGTGTCAATTATGACTTGTACTCATTTTGTATGAATAATGAATGTATCATTAGGAATCATAAACAATCTGATAACAAATTATTTCAAGTAATTCTTCTTAAGGTTTAAGGTTTAGAGTCTGAATCTTTTGTGTAAAAGGAATTCCTAATGGAAGAATTAATTATATTCTTGACTCGAATCACATTGTTTATTGTAAATCATTTGTGATTTAAACCACAAAGAAAAAAGAAAATTGTGTTTTTTTTTTTGTTTGAAACAAAAGTGTCCATTGAAGGTAAGCTAGAACAAGTCAAGTTATTATAGGGGGTAAAGTTTTTCTTTCAAAATTTTAATATATTTATATAATTTGGATTTAAATTTGAGATTTTTTGCTAATTTAGATTAATCTTTATTAGTTGATTTATGTGTTTGTTGTTAATAGAAACTGTGTATGAAAATAAAGAATAATTGAGAAAGACTTACGTGTGAATTTACTTTGATTTATTTTTCAAAAATAATTTTATTTTAGCTTTTGAAGAGGATTTTTAAAAAAGTAATTACTATTTTAAAAATGAAGTCAATTCTAAGCCAACATCCTACAAACATCTTAGCAGTTAATTTGGTAATTAAGGAGAGAAAATGTGATGGAGTGTCAAGATTTCAGTCATATAGAAATCATGGTTGGAAAGGTAGGTGAGAATCCAAACTCCTCTTGCCTTTCTTTCTTATCTTAATATCTCTATCTCTCACACCTTCTTCCTTCCATTGGAGATAAACAAACGTTCTTTAAGTTGTACAACTTTTTGAATGTCTAAAGGCATCATTTTCTGTTGTTGTCTTATTCTAATTAACAATTTCAACAGGATTTATTCCAAACAGTAGCCCACAAAATGATGAAGAAAAGATCAAAAAGAACATGTTAACAGCTAAAAATTAAAGAACACCCGTTTTAGTAAAGGCTATGTAGTGAATGTTGGTTCAATCTTCATTTGGATTTTTGAAATATATATTTGAATTTTTTATTATTTATATGCGTCTGTTTTTATCTAAACTTTCAAATATGCTAACACATAATCATTTTATTTTGGTTGATGTAGATGTAGGATTTTCATGTGTTAGAAAAAAAAAGGGTGTTGATCAAAGGAATAAAGTTGTATCGTGATATAAATCACTGCCTTAAAAGGGATTTCTCACAAACCTCAAGTGCAATTATTTATTTAGTCGAACTTTTGCACTCAAGGTTAAGAATAATGAAATTCCACAAATATTTGCCGAGAAACATAGGGAAAAGAAAGTAGAGTAGAATGAGAAGAAGAAAGGTGATATGTCTCACACCTATGTACCTCTTTGCCTAAATTCATATAGAGATTACAAGCTATCTATTTAATAGCCAATGATCAGAAACATTAAAGAATTAATTTTTATTAATAGTTCTAAATAACTGTAATAAATTATTATAACAGCTAGAGTGGAATGCATTATTTCTAAGCATGTAGGGCTTGTTCTTGTTGAATATACCTTACTGGCCTGTGATCAAACCATGAGCCAGAAGGGTAAATGTAATTGAGCAATCATCAAGTAGGTCATTTGGTTTTTGCATCTATTTGTTACACAATTTTCCTAACATTCTCAAACGAATCTTTCAATTCAACAATCCAATCTGAACGGCCCAACAATATTTATTTCATATGCAATTGGAATCCAAACTTGGGAGGCGAGTGGGCAGAAGTTGATATGCAATCTGTCAATGGTGCCTAAGGGAGATAATGCAAAGCGATTGAAGAAGAGGTTGAATTTGCCTCAATCCAAGGTTTTTCATGGGATTCAATTTTTATGAATTTAAAATTTTCAATTAATATATTTATTATTTACTCCATTATCTCATTCTATTTATTTTATTAATGATGTAGTGTTTACTCATTCACTGTTGATCGATTTTAAAATAAATTGACACTATTATGAATTTATGATTTTTTTTTCAACCACGCAGGATCATTATCCTACTGAATATGGGGTAGAAAATCTTTCTATTATTTTCAAAATCGTCATGGGATAGAAAATTAAGAAATTTAGTTTATTTTGTGTTTGTTTTATATGACAACTTATTTCACCTGGTAGATTAAAGATAAAATTACTGACCTTAGCTTTTTGCAAGGCTCCTTAATGCTTATCATCATTTTCATTCTATGAAAATTTCACATAATATTACTTAACCACCTCATTTATAGCATACTTTCACATTATGTAGGTTAGATTGTTTGCCCCAAATCAGCCAATCTCTTTTGAAAGTGAAAATTGACTTTCGTCAAGTCTCAAATCTTCAACTTGTTTAAATTTAATAAAGTCATTATTAAATTATTTTTAAAAATGAATTTTAATCTTAAATTATAGTTAAAGTAATATATATATATATATATATATATATTATGAATTACTTTTTTAAAGAATTACGTAAAAGTGGAGTAAAAAGGATAAAATCGAAGAAAAATCACAAGAAAGATCCATGAGTCTTATAGGATGTATTTGGTAAATTAGGAATAAGCTACATGAAAGATGAAAACTAAAAACTAAAAGCTGAAAAACTAATTAAAAATTGATAAATTACTGATTAAATAAAAAATATTTGATAAAATTATTTGTTAACTAGTTGATAAATATAAAAATAATAAATAAAAATATGGTTGAACAATAAATTAAAATATGATAGATATGTTATACCGTGGAAACTAAGCCTTCTTGTATACAATTTACATCTGTTCCCGAGTCTATTAATGTTATCATATTAAAACTTTCTCCGTTTTATTACCAAGGTGATTTCACACCACCATTTATGGACAATTATTAAGCTTAGTAGATTAACAAATAGGTCTCCTTCTGTAGTAATATCTTTCTCTGCCTTCCCTTGTTCTCATATTATTTGTTCTCCATCTAGTTGAAGTAACCTATATTCTAAAGAGATATTTTGTTGTTTTATGTCCATTATTTTTTGTTTTAATGTTTTTATTTCATTCTCTTGTTCTTTTATGGATACTTCTTCTTTAAGTTGTTTAAATCTTGCATATACTTCTTTTATTTCTATTGGTTTAATTTCCCTTACATTCTACTCTTCTTTTTTAATTAATTCACTCAATTGTAATAGGAATTCTTCTCTAAGTAGATAATTTTTTAATTTGTCAATAATGGAAATTAAGGTGGTGGTTTAGTCGCGTATTAGCACATTTATTATTTTTTCTGTACAGTTTTCACAATTACATAACCTTGGTCCAAGACAATAATTTTCTTCTTCTCCTGGGTTGTCAGATTCTTCCTTTGAGTTATTATCTATTTGATATATTTCCTTATCATGTGCATTTTTTTCAGAGTTTTCATCATCTTCTGTTTCAGGTTCAGAGTCAGAATTTATCATAATGTTTAGTAGGGTTTATTTTAATTCTTTATCTTTTATTTCATTAATCTTCTGTTGCACCCGACCATTTTTAGAATAATGTCTGTTCCGTAGACAACTCCTCAATTAATATAATATAACAAGAATAAATAACCAAACTTCCAAAGTAGCACTTCCAATATATGAGGATAGATCAAACTACTCTCCCACGGTTTCGCAAGTATTAAATACTATCACTAAAATTGAACCATTTCAAATAGATAAAGAATGGATAAGAAATGACTTTGAAGCAGAATACAATAAAAAAGAAAGAGAAGAATTTTTTAAAATCGATCTTCAGAAAGTACTTGTAAGGACTTGCTTCCATCTAAATTATTACAAGAAAAATAGAAACTAGTACAAGAAAATACAAAGTGTTTTGAGTGAAGATAAGTAGAGATTTTCTTTTGTTCTGCAATTTCTTTTGGTGCCTTCTAATGGCTCCTCCTTATTCTTTTATAATGGATGATTTTTCCTGTAGATCCTTTTCCTGCGATTGTTCATAATGGAGTGCAAGTATTGAGGTCTGCATGTTCTTCTTGGCTCAAGTTCTAAGGTGTATCCGTGATTGTTATGGGAACCCTCCCTTTCTCTGTGATTGTCATGGGAACCCTCCCTTTGGACAAACATCTACCTTTTTTCAGGTATTAGGTGGCTAGTTTTATTTTTTGGAAAAGTAGAAGACCTATGTCAACAAACTTTTATTTATATAAGGCGGTGGGTTTTATATGTCTGTATCTTTATTGTTTAATTTTTTAATTTATTTTTATTTTTTTGTTTTTTTTAATCTACGTCTCGTATTGATCTTCTGAATCTTCATAATAGTTTCCTCGACTGGATCCTATTTCTGCATCTTCATCTGATTTACTGGAGATTGCTTTTAATTGTTATTGGAATTCTTCTTCAGATGTTGTTGTTGCTAATGCTACTATTACTTGTCTCTTTTCTGCTAAAAATTGGGATTCTTGTTCAACCTTTTTTCTTGTTGTTGAAGTGCAGCTAGCAAATGGGCTTATTTTCTTTGTTTGTGAATATTTTAGGTAGTCATTAATTGCTTTTTTATTAATTTTATTGAGGTCAAAGTTGCTCCACCATTTTACTTGTTTTGGAAGAATGTCAATTGTTGGACCGAGATCTACAAACCACTTGATAAACAACTTGGGAAATTGTAATGATATTTCACGACGGAACCAGAAAAACCATGAGTGTGGGCTCGGGGATAAATATAATACATGATGCCATGCATCTATGTAATCATAGTAATTATAGTTCTAAGGTAAAAATTGTCGACTAAAGGATTTGGTTTCGTACATGTTCTAATTCTATTCTTTAAGAGTAATTATTTTCATAATCTTAATTTTTGAGAATGATATTTCATGGGTAATTGGATCCTCATGATGGTGAAGTTTTGTGTCTACTAATATAAATTCATAAAAGATTTGGATTTCCTATAGATGTATGGGGATGTAATGGAAAGGTTTTGGGAAGATCTGCCTTGGGGCTCCTCATTCTAATTTGGAAGCTTTCATAACATAAAGTCTTGGGCAACTCCAAGGGGATTTTGAGGGTCCAATAAGTCCTTTATCTAAATATTCTTGAATTTTTTGCTTACAGTATTTTACATACTCACGATTCATTTAAATTGGTTTAGCTTTTGTTGGTTTTCTTTTTTTTCGTTAAAACCGTCTTCATATGGTAAAATTACTTCATATTTTCCTATGGTGAAATGCAATAGGATTGGTATCGCATATTTCTTTTAACATTTTTTCTTGTAACGAATTTACCTTATCTTAAATTTTTACGGCTTGTAATTGTTCCTTTACTCTTTTATACTGGATTTCTTTATTTAGCATTTTTATTTGTTCTTGTTTCTTATTAATTAAATTTATTTTAGTTATTGAAACTTCTTGTAGAAGATTTAATTCTTTTATTCTAGGTGGTTGTAAGAATTCAAAGCAAATAGAGTTTTCAGGTATTACGTCGGTAATTATTTCTTTTTCTGTTATTTCTAGTAGGTATAAAAGGGACAAGAAGGGAGTTCCTAATATTATTTAGTTGGATATATTTTTAACTAATACAAAGGAGGTGGTAAAACATATCTTATTTTTGCATATTTTTGTATTTGTTAGTTTGTAATTTATTAGCATCTTTGACTTGTTTACACGAGTAAGTCTTTCTGCAGTTTTTTCATAATATACAGTGGGAACTAAGCCTTCTTGTATACAGTTTACATCTACTCCCGAGTCTATTGATGATATCATATCAAAACTTTCTCCTTTTATAGGTCAAAATTGATCATAATGTTTAGTAGGGTCTGTTTTAATTCTTCATCTTTTATTTCATTAATCTTCTGTTGCACCCTGACAATTTTTAGAATAATGTCCTGGCTTCTACATCTACGGCATACATTATCTTTTTTAGTCGTTCTTCTGGGTTTGTTCTTTTTATAATTGTTGTTTTGGTTAAAAGGTTTACTTTTTCTAAAATTAGATGTCTTCTGAAGATTAGAAGATTTATGCTGCCTACTTATGATTTTTTTCATTTGTTTTTTTATGTTGCCTACTTGGAGCTTTTAAGGGTTCCATTCCATAGTGTTGGCAAAACGTTCCTAATTCTTTTCTATTATTTAGTTTTTCTTTTCTTATGCTATTTTGTATTTTTGCATCAGTGCATATTTGTATTCCTGTTTCTATTATCGTGTTATGGAGTTGTCCAAAAGTTAGTTGCTCATAGGGAATTTGTGATCCAAAATAGGTTTGTAATTTTTGAATTACTTTTTCGACAAAAAGTCTTGGTAGGGCTACTACAAATCTTTCTTTCCAAGATGGTGTAGACGCATCTTCTCTTATCATAACTTTTGATATAAAAACATACTTATACCATCTATAATCAGACATGGTATGGTATCTTAGATTGGATAATTGTGCTCTTATTCTTTCTCAAAAGATACTTGGATCTCTTATGAAATTCTTAATAATTGTAAATATTAATGTGGTGGTCGCATTTCTTCCTGTGATTTATTTTTTATGTTGTTTATTATTAATTCCTTTTCATATCCTGATAAAAAATTGTCCCACCATCATTTTAATTGTCCTGTGAATCCTTGTATATTGACTTGGGAGGCACTCCAATCTGAAACCCTTTAGTTTTGTAGGTAGTTGCTGTCATAGTCATTTGACAAGTTATATCTAGTCTAGCTTGTTCATTTAATCCATCTAAGTTCCCTTCTTCAATGTTAGTCCTTGAAAATCTATTTTGTACAAATTGGGTTCTTTCTTCAAAACTTACATCTATAAGGGGAGGTATTGGATAATAATCTCTAATCTTAGAATAATTATTGTTTCTGAAATTTATCTTATTTATTTGAATCTATAACATTGATAATCTACTTTTCTAATCCTAATTTTTTTTATCTTTTCTTTTAGTTCATCTATGTCCAATTCTAGAATGATTTTTAATTTGAATGATTTGGGGTACTAGTAATTTTGTATATTGATTTTTCTATTGTAGGGGTTAATATATAATTTATAATGTTATTAGAACTATTGGCTTTAGTTTTATGATCCATTCTTACTAATTGTTTACTCATAATGTTTAGCATAATATTAGAATAGTTTAATTGTTCATGTACCTTTTTTATGTTCCTTTTTTCAACTTTGCCTTCTATTCATGTGTCTTTGCAGGGTCCTGCTTCCATTAAAGTGTTTTCTGATAGTTGTATTTTGATACTTTCTTAAGGGGTATTCTCGGCTTCTATTATTTTTTCTATTAAGGTTTTCCATATAGTGGTCGTTTTATTTATAGAATATATTATAGTACTTTTTTTTTTATAATAATTTCTAAGCGACTTCATTTTCTTCTAAATTTCATAAAATAGTTTTCTTACTTGTATAGTTTCGTCTTTCGAAAAGGTTTTAAAAAATTATTCTCTTTCTTTTTTATTGTATTCTTCTTCAAAGTCATTTCTTATCCATTTATTGTCTATTTGAAATGGTTCAATTTTAATGATAGTATTTAATACTTGTGAAGTCATGAGAGAGTAGTCTGATCTATCCTTATATATTGGAAGTGCTACTTTGAAAGTTTGGTTATTTATTCCTATTAGATCTATGTTAATTGACGAGTTGTGTACGAAATAACATGAGCTTTCTACATTATATTGTTGTGGTTCTGTTATCCTTATGGACAAAGATTTGTTTATTCTTGTTCTGACATCATTCTCTTCTTGTATTATTTCTCTAATCTAGGTATTATTGACCTTTAATTGTTCTATTACATCTTGTAATAAACATTCTAGAGGATTCCTTGTTATTATTTCTTCATGTTTTAGTTTATGTGGAACTTGGACTTTGGTTTTCTTAAGATTTACCAATATTAAGATTGTCTCATCTTTGAGTGATTTTCTTAAAGCTCTAAAGTTGTAATTTAATTTTGTGACCTTATAATAGATTCTATAGATTACTTGGTATGGGTCACAGTCTTCTTCTAGTATATTATGTTGAGTTTTTATATATAATTGTAAGGCTTCAGGAGTATATTCATTTTTCAAATTTATTGAAAAGTTCGGATAGCAATTGAAAAATACGAGTCCATCATGACAATTGCTTCCTAGAGTAGCTATGAGTAAATCTTTAAATTGTTTAGATCTTATGTCTCTTAAAACTATGATTACAAGAGTGTTGATTCCTAGCATAAAATTTGGTTTTACTGCGACTTGGATAAGTCCTATATATATAAAATTGAATCTCTTTCCTATATGTTCTTTTATTTTTTTCCTCTTCTAGTATACTAATAATACTATCGTTCCCAGTTCTTGGATAGCTATATTGAAATATATGAATTTCCTCCTCATTCTAGGACCAAAAATGTTAACTTTTATAAACTTCACTTTTCTTAATAATGGGTATAGACCAACTATGTAGTCTCTTCTATCTTAGCTATTTTTAATTGAGATGATGATTTATTTCTAGAGGAGACTTCTTCATTACTTGTTCTTAGTATTATTGAATTATTTTTCTCTAGATTTAGGTTGCTTAAAGTTCTAAGAAGATTGAACATTGATTTTTTAAGTAAAGTCTTGTGTTATGGGACCACCCTAGTTAGCCAACGGTTGCCTACAAACATTCTTGATACCAGGACCACTACTTGAATTGGCTAACGTATAAACAATTGCTGCTACTACACTTGGACAACTACAAATAAACCAAAGTACAATTGTTACCTAGAATCTAGATTATGTTTAAACATGAATTTCAGTCTCAAATCCTAGTTAAAGTAATATATATATATATATATATATATATATATATATATATATATATATATATATATATATACTTTATCATGGACTATTTTTCCATAGTTTTATATGGGATATTTTTCCATAGTTTTATATGGGATGTATTTGGTAAATTAAGGGATAAGTTACATGAAAGATGAAAACTAAAAACTAAAAGCTAAAAAACTAACTAAAAATTGATAAATTACCGATTAAATAAAAAATATTTAGTAAAATTATCTGTTAACCTAAAAATATGGTTGAACAATGAATTAAAACATAATAAGTATGTTATATTTTTTTAACAAAAATATATATTAAAATTTAATTAAATAAAAGTTTATTTTTAAAATAAAAATAATTTTTTTAATTTTACAAATAAAATTTTTTAAAGTAATATTTTTATAATTTTAAATTTTTATCAAATGATTTAATATTTTTAATAAAATAAAGTAAATAATACAATAATTAAAATAAATAATATATATTAAAAAATAATTTAAAATATAATATTTTATAATAATATAAAAATAAATCTATCAAAATTAATAATATTATTATGAAAAAAATAATATTAAACTTATAAAAATAAATAGATAAATAAAATATTAAATTATAAGCATATATTAAAAATAAAAATAAATAAAATATTTTATGTAAAAGCTAAAAACATAAAAGTTATTTAAACTAATTTTTCAAAAAGTGCTAATAACTGTCTGGAATAGAAAAAAGCTAGTAGCTACTTTATTAAATAATAATTAAACAAATTTTTAAATAATAATTTAAAACTAAAACCAAATAAATTTATTTTTTACTAAAAAAAATTTATTCTCTGTCCAAGGTACCTAATATGGCTCTTTGGATAAGATTTTTCTTGGTCAATAGATTAGCGGATGAAAGCAAAAAGGAGCCCAACGGGCATAAGCTCAAAGCAAGAGCATACAAAGGGGTTTAGAGATAATATATATAGATGTAGATCTCTGGACCAAAAATAAAAGAATACATTAGATCAAACAAAGACAGGTAGGATAAATGGAGGGGTTGGCTCGGTCTAGGCATTTATCTTAACTAGACAAATACTTGGACCAAAATACAAACAATAAATGTACTTTCGTTTTTTGTCGGTGCCAATAAACGCATTCCATGGTGTTAACAGCGTAAGAAGATGAGAAGAGAGAGAATAAGTGCAAGGAAAGAGGAGATTAATGCATTAATTGGTTGCTGGTGGTGCATAAGATGAACGTATATACATGGAAATAACAGAAATAACAACGGGGCCGAAAGCTAAAACAAGCTATGATTCTAAAAAATCATGGGAACGATAAATACAAACATGGTCCAACCCCATCGATATACGACATTTTCGACACAGGTAATAAGTTAATGAAAGTTGCTTCTCACATCTTCTATTTTATTTTTTTACATTTCATGCAAGATAAATTATATACTGTTTATTAGATCTGAAAAAATATATTTAAAATAAAAATATAAATTTTTAAATGTTAGATAAAAAATGTAAATATATATTTTAAAAATACATTTGTAACGCAAAATTTTAGATTTATTATTCTAAATTTTAAATTTATTATTCTAAAATGTTTTGTAAAAAAACATGTGAATATATTTTTCAAAAAAATGCTTCAAATTTTCAAAAATATGTATTCGAAAGATTTTTTTAAAATAAATTTAACAACTCTTCGAATAAATATTTCTGAAAGTTTAATAAACTTATTTCAAAAAAATATTTAGAATTTCAATTCATTCTAAAAAAGTATTTTCAAAAACTCGTTAAATTCATTTCGAATAATAAAAATAAAGGATAATTTTTATATTTAATTTTACCAAAAATAAAAAAAAATATAAAAAATAAAAATGAAAATGAAAAAAATAAAAAGCAACTCCCTAAATTCATGGTGTTGACCTAGAATTTAAAAGAGATTAAAAAAAATCATTTTAATGGAACCACGTCTCTGAATGATGAGAATCAAAACAATCATACAGTGAGTGGCGAACTACCAGCGCCGCAACATATTTTGTAACTGATATAAAATGTCTAACTAAACTCATAATGAGATGATTAGTCAAAACTGTGCCAAAACCGTTCTCAATCGATGCCAATTCCAACCATACATGGAAATCACCAACAGCATAGTCACATGCAGAGCTATAATAACCGTACATCCCAAGGGTAACAGCCATCAAAGCACTAAAATATAAAACATTATTTGGTCTATGACCAACCAAATACATAATCAAGAACATACACCAATGCAAGGGAGAAGGGATAAAGTAGGATAGCCAGTATAGCTGTCCATAGAGGGAAGACAGTACGGAAACTGGCAAAGACACCGACGACAATGCAAACTACGAGAATAACTAACACTTCTGAAGAGAAGTTCCATGTCAATCCCCTCACATAAACGAGGGCCAAGAAGACTGATAGGCAAAGCACATTATTCATTGTCACTGCACCGTATAGCTGCAAAAACAACAGAGATCATTTTAAATGCCTTAAGCAGAAAAATTACAGTAATTGGTAAGTAACAATCAGCCCGTCTCAGTCGTATCCATGTGTTAAAAATAAAGTATGTTAAAGGACCATAAAATCAGCACCACTATGTTAGTAACTAAATGGTAATAGCATTTTTAGTCCCTTTGGTTTTAACTATGTACATTTTTGGTCCTTCAGATTTTTTTTCTAAACAATTAAGTCCCTCTACTTTTAAAATTATACAAATTTGGTTCCTTCATCAAATTTCTTCTGCTTAAATCCTTCAAATTCTCATTTTCTTCCAACCAAAATATTTCAGAATGTATGATAGATTTGGAATTTGGAATTTGAAATAATTTTAAAACTTTAAGAATAAAAATTTGGTAAAATTTAAAGAATTCTATAGGATGTGAAATTAGGATATTAAAAGGACAAATTGTTTTTTTTTTTTTTCTATTTTGGATGATATTTGATGTTTTGGTTAGTAAAATTTGGATAAAAGAAGGTTTAAAAGAGGTGAAGTTTGATATTTAATTCAATTTTTTGAAGATTTTGGGTATAAAATTAGAATTTGAGAGTTCAAGGTAAAAGAGAATTGATGAAGGAATCAAATTTTTTTTTTTTAAAAAAAAAGGGAGCTTAAATGGTTTGAAAAAAAAAATTGAGAAATCAAAATCACACTTAGTCTAAACTAAAAAACTGAAAGTGTAATTAATCTTAACTAAATTAAAATAATGTTTCTTCTTAAGGCATCCCAAAAAAACCTGAGTTAACCAATGTCATAAAGCTTCAAAGAGATACATGCTTGGATGGATACCGTCACCCAAGAAATCCCAGGACAATTTTACGCTCAAAACACAACCACTAATTGACAAAAGCTGCCAGTCTGTCACTTACTACACGGGTACTGCGGCTGCAATCTGCTAGGGAACTTGTTATCTTTATTAGAAAGAGTGGGGAAGAACTCCCCAATTTATAGAATACAAGACACACGCACAAAAGAACTTTGAGGTCCGCACCTCTCAATGCCCAAAGGCTCTAATACTTTCATCTCTCTCTTAAGCTCCCCTGTTATTTATAGGTAACATGTCTTCTTTCTTCAACCAGTAAACTTAATTAACCTCCTTTGTAACTAACATATTGTAATTAACTTCTAATGGGGTTACCTAACACAATCATCACTGCTATACTTTCAATTCAGAGAGATACCAATAATTTGAAAAGGCATAGCATTCAACCATCATTAAATTATTTGGATAATAAAATACATTAATAACCATCAACAAACACAACTGTTATGATGATGCCAACAAGTAATACTGCCATTATCATTTCTAAATACAGTAGCCATGCAAACAGCCAACTGGAGTATACGAAATCCAAGAGTTAGAAAATTCCGATATTCTCAACACCAAAACTTCATCAATAAACACCACGAAGAGACTTCAAAGTAACTACAGGAAGGTGCAATTTCAATATGAACATGAGTTTATCTTACTATCATCCTCTCACTTTGGCCCCTAAAAAATAATTTTTATATAAAATATATATTATTTTTGGGAGAACATGAAAAGCCATCTAGCAGCATTTTGAGAATTAATTTGTAAGTCCCTAAACTATTTGAGAATTTTTAAATAAATCCCTAAACACTAGAAGTTTGTAACTAAGTTCCTCAACCCTACAAATTATTTTTGACTGGGTCCCTAACTAGGGTTCCATTAAGATGCCGTTAAGTATGGGGACCTAAATGAAAATTTTCAAATAATTTAGGTACCAGGTTACTAGTTTAATTATCCAATAATTCCCTGAACTGTTTAAGAATTTTCAATTAAAGTCTTGTACGTGACAGAACCCTAACAATTCACGGACCTGATTAAAAATGATTTATAAGTTTGGGGAACTAATAACAAATTTTTAAAGTATAGAGATCTATTTAAAAACCCTCCAAATAAATTAGCGACTCGGATTAATTTAACCTTATCCAAATGCCAAAAGGTCCTAATTTGGTTAACATTACTAGTTGTGTTATTAGCATAAGCATATCAAAGTAAATTAATTATAATGTTAGTTGAATACATTAAATGTAAATATCATCCTGAATAAATTATAGTCAATAATTCTCCAATGTTGTTTTGCGAAGTCCTGAACCAATAGTTTCAGTTAAAAGATATTACTTGAGTGAAAGATAATTTCAAATGCTTTATAGTTTATACTTGATTCTTGCATAATGCATACTAATGCCAAAACGAGACAGGGTATGAAACAAGAAACAAACCTCAGAAAAAGTTAATGAGGCAGTTTGCCTCTTATCACGACTAGCAAAAATTATTGCAGACACTGCTTCACTTGAATTGGTTGCTAAAGGCAGAGCGATGAAGGAAATGAAGAAAGCAGGAATACTTGTAGCATCAGAAAAATTATCAACTGCATCAACCAGAGGATCAGCGGATGCAGCAGCAATAATAGTACCCAGTATCAGCAGCAGCACAGCTTTGATGGTAGTCCATTTAGCATTCACAATTCCCTCAGCAGCTTCATCAGTCTGATCTCCCACATCCAGCAGATCGTGTTCTCTCTTTGTTTCCTGCACACAGAATCTGTCAGTCGTAAGCACCCACAAGAACAAGCTCATGAAGTTGAGCAATGCACAACTTACCGTGTGAAAATCACTTAAAAACTTCATTGTGTGTGGACCAGCATCACCAGATGCAACTCGAGAGCGCCTAGCCCTCTGAAGCCATCTACAGACGCCATTAACAAATTCTTCTTCATCAACTAGTTGATTGCGAGAAGTATCAAAATCCATCATTATCCTTTTTACAGCATCATCATGATCCAGGTCAATCTCCTCAAATTGAATTCCAATAACCAGTGCTCTCAATTCATTATGAGTAAGATTGCCATCATTATTTTCATCAATTGTTTCAAACAACCTATACATTCCATTAAGCAGTCCATGACAACCAAAAGGATGAGAATGTTAAAAGAAAGCAACAAACTTCTTTAACGATTTGTTTGGAAGTTTGATGAGGAAAGGAGGGGTGGTTTAGGAGGGGGAAGGGAGGGTAAACATTCCCTTGTTTGGATATCATAAAAAACCGAAAAAATTGCACACAGGGGTTTTGGAGGGCTGTTAAAATTCTTAACCCTTCCCCTCCACTTTTAGAAACTCCCAAATAAGGATAATTTTTTCTAAAAACCCTCCCCTCCTTTACCCCTTAAATTAAACTCCCAAACAAAACCTGGTTTACTGTCAAAGCAAAAAGGAGGAGATATACTGTACTTTCTAATGACTTCTTTGTCAGGTTCACCATCATCTTTCAGCAGCCTTCCCAATGAACGCTTCTTCAAATGTCTCAGAAGTCCTAAAATAACATGCTTGTGTTTAATATATTCAAGTTTTCTTCTTTGTATCCAGGGCTGGAAAATCTGCACCATTTTTTAAGTTAATTTCTCTATAAGACAAATAATGGCCAGATGTTTAAAATAATGGGTCACATATTCATCCAATATACAGTTACGGAAAGTGCTAAATATAGTTCACATCCAACAAAACATAAATTGTGTACCATCAAAGTTTAAAAAAATGGTGCTGGCAGATGAATGACAGAAACACCTATAGTAGTATGCATAGGAAACACAAAATGCACCCAAAAAATAAATACCTGGTAAAGGCAATAAGCAGCCAATAAAGCGAGAGAGACAATGAGAGCAATTAAAACAGCCAAATGCCTTCCTGAAGTTGAATTGAGAATTTGTGGAAACTGAACAATCACAAATGGAAGGACAGATACAGCCATAATCATTGCAGCATAACTTGTCCAAATATCAGTGCTAACACCAGAACCTGCAAATGGAAATATTAATAGACTAAGGCTCCACATGAATCAAACATTCCAGAACAACTGCACATGTCAGATATCATGGTTTAGAAATGAATTGCTAAACAAATAAATAAGAACACAGCAAATCACAGTAGATCATTGATCAGCAGCTTCTCAAAGGTCCAAACTCATCCAATCATAACCAAGACAACAATAATGATGGATGCACACATTCAGTTGCTTGAATGGCATTATATGAACCTTGATCCAAAATTATGGTGGATGAAAGGCACTTGCAGTTATTGCTAAGTTAAATATCTCCCAACTATTACTTCTTTTTAGAGATGTTGTAAAAGTATAAAACCATTGACTAGGTTCAATAACTTTAGGCCCCATTTGGGGTAGTTGTGAGATTTTTGGTTTTTCAAATCAATTTTGAAAATAAAATCCATTCCGCTAAAAGATTGTTGTGTTGATTTTTAACTCACTTCTTAAAACAAAAAAAATTGTTTGTTGTTTTTAATTTTAAAATCTTATTCCGAACTCTAAGTTCCTCTCAACTACCATCAACACCACCATTCTTACCACCAAACCTCCACCAATGTTGATGTCACCATCATCACCACACCACCATCACCATTACAGCCACAATAATAATAATAATAATTAATTTTTGAATTTTTATTATTTTGTTAAACATTTTGAATTAATAATTATTTATTGTCTACTTTTTATGGATTCATAATGGAGAGATAAGATAGAGTAAATTCACTCATTTTTTCAACAACTTTTTTAAACTAAAATTTAAATATCAAAATTAAAACTGGATTTAGTTTTTAAAATTTTCAAAATTAAAAACTAAAAACAACCCCACCGTAGCTTTTGAGATAGTTGGTTAATGAAGTGCTATTAGAGCCTCTATGACCAGGTGATCTAAAATTTGAATATTTGATCATTACTACTCTTATTCTTTTAAATAATAATAATAAAAAGCATTATCCACTGTTTAAGCCCAATGGGATATTGCATAAGAGGGCATTTTAAAGATGTCAAGAGTGTTAAAGCTTAAACTTTCAGAATAGTAGGTTCGTAAGACTTCTCAAAAATAAAGAATTCAATTAATCAGCAAATTAATATTCAGTATAAATAGAGTTATACATAAAATATAATGAATGGTTCATGGAGAAACTCCCGAAAAAAGTTGATTGCTTGAATGACAGGAAAGAGGAGCAACACCATAATCTTAATGCTTTAGGCAAGGAGAGGTTAGCTGAGCTAGCTAGCAATTTTTAAAATTAGACAAATTAGACAATGAACAATATCAAATGACATACCAGTTAAACTAAATCCCCTAGTATCTTGTGAATCTATCGCAATTGAACCCTCAATGTCACACTTGCCGACAATTACGCAGGTCCCCCATATTATAGTCAGAAGCAGCACTGTTGACCCAGCTAGCAGTCCCATTCCAACAGATACCTGACTTTGTGCAGTTTCTGTACTACCTGAAAGCCCAGACACTAAGGGGGGGAAAAAGAAATACATATTAGGGGAGACAACAATAAATAACAGCCGAGCATAAATCCTACAGGATAAGAGACAAAAAGAATTTTAAGACAAGAAAAAAATCCAAAGCAAATATGATGATGTTACAAGGTAAAAGGATGTCTCAAAGCAACGGTTGCTAGTTAGATAAACCTTAATCAGTTTCGGCCCTCTATTTGGCAGTTAAGAATTGAACAGTAAATCTAAAATTGACAATAACCTGTCCCATATCAGCTAGAACTGCTGTCTCTCACATTAACAATGACAATGAATGGTCAAAATCAGATTTAAACAAAAACAATATTAAACATCTATTATGGTTGAATGGCAAAGATTAACGCCTCTCACATCACTCATGGATTTTGCAATACTTGATTATGCACTCTTTCACGGGCCATTCCAGGCTCACAAATACCTTTCCCTCTTCCACTAGCCACGACAGGACAAAAAAATGAAATCAAATTGTGTTGGGGATGGGAAAAGGTAGGCATCGGCAGCAGCAAAGACAGAAATCGTACAATAGGGCACTCCATCCTGTGGGAGTGTGGGGTTCATGACAGTGCCAGTACACTCCACGAAAGTGAACCACCAAAAGCAAAAGAAAGGCAGAAAAGCAAAGAGGGAGAAAATCCAACACCACATAAACAATAGAAACAGGAGCTGCAAATAATCCAGCTGAATTAATCACTAAAATTCAAGAAATATCTAGTCAGAGACATATTTCAAAAGAGAAAACACTGTTTAAAAGGATGGTAATTAGAATGAAAAATAAGGTTCCGATTTCCGAAATCCGATTCTTCAGGAGGTAGTGGATAATAACTAAACATTACACTCAAGATAATGACGCGAATCACTTTAACAAATAACAATCCAGTGAGACAAAGAGAATGAGAATCAGAACAATCCGAGTCATTATTCGAATAACGTAACCTAATTTCACTCACTTTACCGATAAAGTTGAAATCCAAATTTAATCCGCAGCGCTCAAGTCTCATCTCAGAACAATGCGTTGAAATTCTATTCCAGCATCATCATAAGATCAAAAAACTTATAACTAAATTTTCTATAAAAAAAAAAGAAAAAAAAACTGTGCATAGTACCGAGAATGAGCATGGCGTCGGGGAGAGCGCCGAGGATGGGGAGAAACAAGCCACCAACAATGCCAGGGCCCAAGATCTCGAGCAAGAGCTCGCTTCCATTTGATAAGAAGGTAGCGGCCTTGAACATGAGGAAGCCATAGATGATGATGAGGAACAAGTTGCCTAACACGGTGGTGGTGCACGGTAAGAACCCGTACGTCTGCTCGCAGGTTGACTCTCCTCCCAACAAGTCGGTTGGAAGACGCAGCAGGCCGTCCCACTTCTTCCCATCGCTACCGTCAGAAACTAGATCGCGGGAGAAGACGCGAGCGTGGGCGTGACAGCACAGGATCACTAACGAAAGGAAGAGGAAGAGAATGCGGTGGGAAGTGCGAGAGGGAAACATGATTATGGACATGACTGGGTGTATGAGTCGTGACTAATGCGTAAGAGGCACATATATGTATGTGAGTGGTGGCACTGTGAGTGAAGTTGACTACTTCATCGTTAAATTCTATATTTTTTATTTTTAAATAACTTATTAGTAAAATATAAATTATGTAATAAGACATAAATAAAATATCTTAATTATAAAGAGTGAAATAAATAATGTGTTAATGACACTTTCTAATAATAAAATGAATTATTTTTTAAAATTTTTATTTTAAAATTAACGATTGGTTTAACTTGTTTTCATTTTTAATAATATAAATTAAATATAAAATAAAAACATTTTTTCATTTTTATTAATATAAATTATCAAATAAAAATATTTTATAAAATCCGTAATGTAATTTAGAAATTTTCAGGGAGATGGAAAATAAAAACAGAAAAAAAAAGAATAATTCTTATTTTCGTTTTACACAAATTTTATTTTTATATTAATGGTATTAAATATTTTAATTTTAAATAAAAAAATTTACATTTATGAAATTTTTATTATATACTTTGAGACAATTTTAAAAAAATTATTAATTCAAAGAGTTTTACTTAGGATTCTTTATAAGTGTGATAAACTTTACGTAATTTTCATCGTATAGGAATCTAGACACTCGAAGGTATAATAATGAAAGATTTTGATGTGATATAGACGAAGAATAAAAGGTTGTGCTTTTTTTCATAACCAGCGAACATGAAAATTGTATACAAAATTATAATATGAAAGGATACATCTTCCCTTTTATATTATCGGTGGAAATAAAGAAAAATTAACAAGATTAATGGAGATTTCATTTTTATTTTTGTTTTAATTCCTGTCAAATTTTTGTATTTTAGTTTTTTAATTTTATAAAAATTATTTTAAATTCTTTATAAAAGTTTTAATTAAGTAATAATATGTTATAAGTAAATATATAGTTTAACATTTAAAAGTTACATTTTATATATTTTTAATTTATAAAAAAGGTCAATATATATAATTTCATATTAATTTTTATAAATATAAATAAAATTAATATTCTTAAAATTAAAATATATAAATTGATATTTTTAACTAAATAGTTTCTAAAAAATAATATATGAAAAATAAATAAATTATTATATAAAAAATTTTATAATTATATTTATTTAAATTTTAACGATAAAAACAAAAACTAATTAATTTTATAAAATTAAAATATAATGATAAAAATTAAAATATTAAAAGCTTGATTAAACCTTTTAAAAATGAAGATAAAAATTTTCCCTCCTCAAGAAAAAATGAGAGGGAAGTCCTTTTTTTTAGTTTTAAAAACTAAATAACTTGTATAAAATAAAAAAATGAAAATTAAAAATTAAAAATAATATAGTAAAATGTTTAAATTTTGGATTAATTTTTTTTTAAAATTAATGTAAAATCTTTTTATTAAACCAAAACCCTTTTAATTTTTATTTAAAATTTTTTAACTTATATATTATTTTATTTTGTTTTTTAAAAATTTAATCCTTTTTATTTTTTTTCTCCTTTTATTCGTCGTCCAATCAAAAGTATTGGGGATTGAGATTGAAATGGATAGATTGGGCGTTGAAGATGGGATGGGGCTGGTGGGTGAAAGAAGGTAAGGTGGGAGAAGCTTAAATGGGACAGGTGGTGTTACCGTATTGTACTTTCCTCCAGCGTGGGAACAGGATATTTTGCTCTATCTTCTCTTGTGATTATCGTAATTTATGATCCAAATTCATAGCTGATGTGGCAGGAGATTTAAACTATTTTTTCATTTACCTTAAAGGTGTTTCAATTCAAGGGTAAAACAAGAATATGTAAAACTTAATTTTGAATATTACTTCCTTTAATATTTTATAAAACTCATCTAACTAATTTGTAAAGTTAAAAATTTAATAAATTTTATTCTTAATATATCAGTTTTCAACTTAAATATTTAGAATTAAATTTAAACATTTTGAAATGGTAATTTATATGTTTTATTTTTAATATAAATAAAATTTTATATTTTTCAATAAAAATTATTTTTAAATATTTAAAACCAGTCTTAAAAACAGATATTAACATTTTTATTATTTTGTTTTTTTTTTCAAAATTGTTCTTAAGATTAATGAGATAAACTTTGTTATATGTTATTACAAATCGTCCTGGATATCATCCTTTTGCCTTATAAAGTAAGTAACTAATAAAATATTTGTGTATTTATTATTTTAAAAATATAAAAATATTTAATATTTTTATTTAATCATTAAAAAATTGTAAAAATAAAAGCTAAAAATATTTAAAATGATTCTAATGATATATTCCTTCTAATTCTTTTTATAAGAATTAACTAATAAACTAATTAAATTAATTAAAATACCTTAAATAATTAATATATTATTTATTTAAACTTTATTATAAAAGTACTTAAGATTAATGAGATAAATTTTGTTATATGTTATTACAAATTTCCTACCCATCATCCTACTACCTTATAAGTTAATATTTAATATTTTATCAAATATTAAAAATTTTATTGAGTCTGAAAACATTCTGTACTGCATAAGATAGTCAACGATTATTACATGTGATGTGAACAATTTGCCAAATATGGTAATCAAGCCTGGAAATTCTATATAATACTCGTTCCAAATAGAAGGAGTTAAGTGAATGGGATAAGAACTAATTTAAAATACAATGATAAAAGAATCATCATTTCTATATATATATCTTAAAATATCCTTTTCATTATTATACTTAATATAGATGGAATTTATATTTTTATCCTACTTCATCATTTAAGAAATATTCACAATGAATTTGTTAAAAAAACAAGTTTAAGCAAAAGTCTTATTTTTTAAGTGTTTAAGAAATTTCTATATAGTCAAGGGAAAGAGAAAGAAAATAATAAAAAAAATAAAAGGTGTTAAGCAGCTTATTGAACTTATAAATAATATTTTAATATGTTATCAAATATTAAAAAAATTTCTGAGTCTGAAAACTTTATATAAAGTATAAGATATTTCATATTTATTACAAGCGATGTGAACAATTTTTCAAATATAATTAGGTGAATGAGATAACAATTTTAAAATACAGCAATACAACAATCAACATTTCCATGTATGGTTTAAAATGTTTTTTTAATTACTATACTTAATATGGATGGAATGTATATTTTTATCCTACTTTATTAATTATTTCAGAAATATTCACAATGTATTTTTTTAGCAAATAACTTTAAGAAAAAGTCTTATTCATAAAGTGTTTAAAAAAAAATTTAAAGAATCAAGAGGAAAGAGAAAGAAAACAATAATAAAAAATCAAGTGTTAAATAATTTATTGAACTTATTGAAAAAAGTTCACAAAATATTTTTTTTCCACTCTAGCCTAAACCATCGGTTGGTCCAATCATCAAACTAGAAATCTATTTTATTATTTTAACGATTTTAAATAATTAATATTAATATTATTATATGAAATACTTCAAATTATGTTGGAGGTGGAAATCAAATCTGTGTCATGAGAAATCTATAACATACAACTTTGTTGAAGTGTTTAAATAGTTATAATTAAAAAAGTATTTGATTTGAATTTTAATTTTAATTAATGGTATTATTAGAGTAGTTGGAAGTTCCCTAAATTAATGGTTTATGTTCCATAAACCATATTTGCAATTTTAGTTATGATTCTTAGATATACTGTTATATTTATTACATTTTTACGTTATATTTAACAATTATAAACAAATATGTTATATTTAATAATTATAAACAAATATATATTATCATTATTATTTGAAATTAGTAATAATTACAAATATTATAGGTTTAATAATATTTTTTTAAATGTTTTTAAAAATTATAAATATCTGTATATTTTAATAATAAACAAACTAGTTTAGATATAAAAAATAATTTTAAATTTTCTTATAATATCTTACAGTTAATATTTTTATTTATTAAATAATATATATATTAAATATTTTTTTATTTTAAAAGCTTCAAGTGTATTTATTTTTCTCGTTTAAATATTGTTTATAAACTATTAGAAAGAATAGTGAAAACATATTACAGATGGATATAACATTATTAAATATTAAATACCCACTCTACATTTTTGTTTCAAAATTATAGTCATTTAAAAAATTTAAGGCTTGTTTAACTAACTAAATGGAATAAAATAAAAAAATAATGAAAGTAGTAAAATGTAGATAATTTTATACAAATTAATAAATTTTCATATAAATATTAATCTTAAGAAAATAATAATTTAAAAATGGAAGGAATAAAAGATATTTGTTGATGGAATTTGGGAAAGCACACCTCTAACCAACAAAAAAAAAAAAAAAAAAAGAAGAAGAAAGAATGTGTGTTGTTGATGGAATGTGAAGTGTTTGAGAATCCGTATGTCCATGTCGGCAAATCCGCGTCCACAAACGCTAACATTCTGTTAAATTCGTTGGCAAGGTGGTGCAACTTCTTAATTGCAAAATATCCAAAAATTAAATTATTTTATTGTTTGGGAATTCTTAATTGAGAATCAGTTTTAAATTAATAAATTTTTATTAAAAATTAATCTATTATTAAAAAAAAATAACTATAATATATATAGAGATAGATAGATCAAGAGAAAAGTTTTGGCGAATCTTTACTTTAACCCAGAACCATATTTATTAGTAATATAATAATGAGTTTTGTCCTAAAAGAAATAATTAAAGAATATTTAATATAATTATTAAATACTTTTAATTACATAAAATAAATATTATTATTTTTTATATTTTTAATATAACAGATAATATTTTTTATTAGACACTTTATAGTTTTCATTTTTTAATCCGCACTCTAAGATAGTCGTTATCATTTTCTTAATAATACAACAAGACTAGTGCTAAAAATCAAACACAATCTTCTTATCAACATTGTAAGAATTCTAACTATTGAACTGATTTTCATTAGAAATGGATTGATTCCTCCAATATAAAAAGGAAAAGTCAAAAGGACTAAAGTATCTTTTGTAATCAAATCTTCTTAACTAAGAAAATTAGTGTTGAAACCTCAGATAAAATCTTCTTAATTACGAAATGAATACCTTTGTAATCCTACTCCAGATCATATGATATGGAAAAGTGATTAATTTTATTTATTTATTATTAAAATTAAGATCAAATAATATTAAATGTTAAATTTAACAAAATCATAATTTTAATATTTTATTAAAAATATATTTTATAAATTTAAAATTATCATATAATAAATAAAATTTACACAAATCTCTATAATTTAAAAGTTAATTAATATTTTATTATTATTTTTTATTTTAACATATAATATATTATTCAAAATATAAGTAAATAATCGGTGTTGAATTATATATTTATGAGTTTTAAATTGTATATTTTATATGCGTAATTATTATGATAATATTTTATAAAATAAAAATTAATAAAACTTACTTTTAGTATAATGTTATTGGAGGTGTCAAATTTAATAAACTGATACAAGTAATAATTTTATATTAAAATTAAATTTTATTAATATACTTATTAAATTTAAAATTATCATATAATAAAAATTTATAAACATTCACGTTATTTAAAAGTTAATTGATATTTTATCAATCTATTTTAGTATTTTATTTTAATATATGATATGTTATTTAAAATATAAATATATAATAATTATTAAATTATATATGTACGAATATTTAAATTATATAAAATTTTTATGTACTATTATTGTGATAAAATCACATAAATAAATGATTGAATTTAAAATTTTTATTTTTAATATAAATTTATTAGTACTTTTATTTTATTAAATTTAACATTTGATATTATTTAACCTTAATTATTATTATTAAAAAATTATAATTTTATTTAAATATGAACATAATTTTACTTAATTTTTTAAATATAAATAGTTTTTTAACAATAATAAATTATTATAAAAGTATTTTTAATAATATTTTAACTTTTTATCATTTTCAGTATGACAAGCAATTATTTTTGAATATCTTATTATTAGTTTTAATATTTTAAAAGATAAAATAAATTTTAAATATCTTTATTATTAATTTTAAAATTTTATTCAATTTTTTTTTTATAAATTATAAAATTTATAATATATATTCAAAATTAAAATTATATTGTAGTATGTTTTTAGCAATTAAATCAAATAATCAGCTATATGCATAACAAAGTGATTAAATTAAAATTTTAAATAGAATACATCCATAGTATAATGATTATTTAAAAAACAGTGTATAGATTATACTTTTATTTAATTATGAATTGTTATATAATTAATATTTTTATTTTTATAATAATTGTTTTAAAAATTATATTTAAAATAATTTTTAATTGATTCACAGTGTAAAAATATATCAAAATTAAATTGTTAAATTAATTTAACAATAAGTTAACTTCGTAAATATTTATTAAACTTTTTATCGTTCACTTCTTCACTTTGTTAATAATCCATTTTGCTGTAACAAGTACTCGTATAATTAAATTCTATAATATTTTCTTTAAAAACATTTAATCTTGATTATTTTTTTTCCAAGGGTGAAGGAGAAAATCAAACTTAAATCCTTACATTCACAGCATTAGACTAATTACTAGCTGAATCAGCAACTCTAGTTCTGAATGACGATTATTGAATTTTTTTTCACATTATCATTTAATTTTGAGCTAGTTTCTTCCAGTTTTTTTTAAATAAAAAAATATTTTTTAAAATAGCCACTTTTAAATATTTTCGGTGATTTGTTTAAACTTAAAAATAATATTTATAATTATTTTGAGTAACTATATTAAATAGTTTTTTCAGAAAAAGCTAAAATTATAATTACAAACAGAAAAATATAACTTTTACCTTTTATAAAATTTATAAATCATAAATTACTTTTTAATATATTCTTAAAATCTTTTTTTTAAAAAAAAGCTTAATCAAACAAATTTCATACCAAAAGTTATACATGATTGGATTAGAATAGTTTTATACGTGTATAGTTTGAAGTCCTAAGTTTGAGAAAAAGATAACACCTTTAATTAAAGAGAGAAAAAAAATATGTATAAAAATTATTGAACATGCATTATGTGCATAAAAATATTATTTTAAAAACGATAATATGAGGGTAATATGAAAAACCTTTTAAAAACGACAATATGAGGTTAATATGAAAAATCTTTTAAGTAAAGTAGCTGAAAAATCTAAAGGTTGACTCATGATATAAGTATACAAAATTTCATGATAATAGAAACTTCTAAACTTAGAGGTATGTGAGTTAGATTTGAACTTTCTAGTAACTTGAGGTTACTACTTGTAGGCAGGATTGTCATGGTCCGACTTATCCACCTCAACAAGAGTTTAATAATAATCATTAACTGTCAAACATTTCTATTGTTTTTGAAAAATATGAAATGATGATGATGTCGATGATGTTAATGCTACCAAGGGCACATTGTTGTTGAGAATTGGATCCAGATACCCCTTATTGTTTTGATGAATGGATGATTTGAACTCATATACATATGCATAATATAGAGATAACCAACTCCAGTAGATTAATGAGACTTGGTATAGTATGAGAGGCATTAGATTTTAAACTAATCATGAGTTTGTTATCATAGAAACTTTTGAAAAGGAAGATAGAATTAACCACATTCATAAATTGTATATTATAATAGTTTTTACTATAATTATCTACGATTGTCATAAAATTGTTTATAAAATTGTTTATGTTACTTACTTATGTTGATAATAAAATACTATTCTTATGTAAACATTTATTTGAAAGATATGTTTCCTTCTCCCTCTATTATATTATGTATGTAACTATGATGTCTTAATGAATTTGCATCATGGATCATCCATATCTAGATGTGGAGATTGATGTAGATAAAGAGAATGAGTTTAGAACCCATTAAGTATAAATAATCATTATCACAACCATTTTAGAGGCAAGGATAGAATATAAATGATAAACATTTCTTCTTCAATATATATATCCTCCATCATGAGTTTTGATGATCATGTTGGTGAACCTCACTATATCAATTCCTCGACAAATTTACCAAAAGAGATCTATCCCTTCCCCTTTTTCTACCTCGCCTTTAGGATGAAAAAGTAAATTGGGTCTAACTAAATCTAATATAATCAAAATTTCAAATTCTTGTTTAGCTTGTGCAGGTCGAATGACAGTTAAATCAGGTGTAAAAATATGATTTTTATTGGATAAAGGCAATTAGGTGTGGTTTAGAATTATTATTTTTTTATGGGTAACAAACCCGATTAAGACTAAGCTTCCTTTGTTCCATTGTTTCTTCATTTTGTCTTCAACCACAAGAAAACCAACTATAACCATAAAATAGAGAGACTAAGTTTAACATAAGACTCACTAGAGTAGAGACCAAAACACAATCACAAAACTTTGACATCCAATTTAGAAGCATCATTTCTTATCATTCCCCCTCTCTGTAACCCACAACACAAACACTATCTCTCTTCTTTGACCATTTTTATTCTTTATGAAAAATATTCATTATCATTTTCTTACATTACATTGCCATATTTGTTTCTCTCTCTCATTTGGTGTTCATTCTCTCTCCTTGATGTCTTTGCACCCACACTTGAGTCTTGGTCTCTTGGACATTGCAATGGTGCTACTAGATGTAACAAGTCAACAAGATATTAGAAAATAGGAAAATGTAAATACTGAATAAAAAGAGAAAGATAAAAAATTCATTGGGGTTGAAGTCTTCTCTGCGTTGTTTCTACTTTGTAAACTTTACATATTCTCTTTATTTTTTACATTTTTTTCTCTCTCCAAATTGATATTTAGACTTTTATCCAAACTTAATACCCAACCAAATTGGAAATCCAATTCAACTCAAACAAAAAAATGGTTGGAAACGAATCTATATAATGTAATTGGATTACATCGATTACCATATTTATCACTCGAACCTACTTGTAACTGACTGATTTCCACTCATACCTCTACCTCTTCTATGAAAACTTTGCAATATCATAGACCTTCAACTTTTACCATAAAAATTTTAGAGGTTAGCACTATATTACCTATGTATTCTCCTTATGGAGGACATCCTTACAGGTAGATTGGGAGGAATTTGATATTATAACAGCTTCCTCAAATTTCTCTTAGCTATGTTGGAGTAAAATCATTTCTCACATATTCAACTCATCCAAGAAAAGAGGATGAAGATGAAAAAGAGGAAGGTAAAGATGAAGAAGATTATGCTGATGATGAAGATAGAGACAAATATAAAAAAAGACTCATTTGAAACTATATATTCCTCCTGTTATAATTAGGAGGATGGAAGAATAGTTCTATTTTCACTCCTTACCATTGAGGGTGAGAAGTTAGATAAATTAACTTCTATAGTTTCGAGAGTTATAGCATTGTTAGTATATCTTTACTTAGTGTTTGAATATTTTGTATCTTTTCGTTTATCACTCATATGTAATATGCTAAGTTACCTACATTTGGTATATATCAAAACTTATATACAATAATGATGATTACGCATGTAAAATATAATTATTTGGTTATATTATGATATATACATCATATATATTGCATCTGCAAAATTACTTGTAAATCATATGTATATTTAATTAATGAGATAAAGTAAATATAAAAGAAGGTAGATAATCTAAAAAAATGTACAATATTATCAATCCTAATACATCTAAATTTAACGACTGCAATTTTTTTTCTTTTTTTTTTAAAAAAAATCAAACAACTAAAAAGTCGAATGTACACAAATGAGTTCAGTGAATGTATGCTTACCATTTTCATTTTTTGGTGCTCTTAAATAGTCAAATAAATTGTATAGTCACTCATTCATGTTAGGATTTTTATGTAGTTAGAAGTTTTCAATTTAAATTTTGAGTTAGTAAATAGTTTTGAAGTGAATTTTATATTGTATTATCATGCTTATGCCTAATTAAGAGAAACAATTCAATATTCAAACCTTCTAATAGCATGTTCATCAGCTTTGCCATCTTCTGTTAGAAGGCTGCCAACCATATCATTCTGAACATGTCTCAAGATTTCAGATATAAGTTGTTTCTTTCCTTGCTGTTCTCTTCTTTTGTTTTCAATCCATGGTCTAAAAACCTGTCAATAATTTCAATTAATTGTCAATGATTGCAGTTAGTTATCTATCATTTTCTTCACAAATTTACTAAACATTATGAAGATTTGTTTAGTAAAAAGATTCAACCAAGGGAGATGAAGATTATATTATGCTTCTTGAATTTATTATTACCAAACAACATTTAATGGAAAAATTAGCTGCAAGTATAAGATTAAAATATGAAATATATAAATAGAAAAAATTCAAGTTATTAAAAAAATTGAATTAATAAAAGGAATTATGTACCTGGTATATACCCTTCAGTGATTTCCTTGAAAAATACTCTATATTTAAATCAGGATTTGTTTCATCAAGCAATTTTGTGAAGCCATTGACAAATTCTTCCTTAGTTATTTCTTGGTCACCAACGAGGTCAAAAACTTTTAACAACTCTTTTATTTTATTCTCCTCGTCTATATTTGTTTCAAGTACTTTGTTTTTAAGCATAAGATCTTTTACTTTAGATGCTGATATATCACTGCCTCCATCTTGATCTATTTGCTTATATAGTCTGCAAAGTGTAATGTAGTGTCTATAAATTGCTTCACAATAACTTTGTTTATATGTCAAAATAGCAGCTCTTCAAAATCTCACCTCCTTATGGCGCTCACATCTGGACTCCCATTCTCTGCTAGGATCCTTTGTAGGATGTTCTTTTTAACATGTTGTAATATTCTAAATATTGAATGATCATGTTTCACATATTCCAATCTTCTTTTTTGTACCCAAGGTTTAAAAATCTGCAGGTAAAGTGATTTCAATATCTGGCTTTTGATAATAAGAAAATGTATTATTAAGGAGTGTTTTGAGGATATTTACTATTTAAAAAATTAAAAAATATTTAATGGAAGATATAACATATATATATATATATAATAAAGGATATTTTAAAAATTTTAAATTTTATGATAATTAAAATTAATAAAAAAAATTAAATTTAATCATATTTATCAAGATGAAAATATTTTTAAAATTTTTATTTTTTTATTTTTTTTATTTTTGCTTTTAAATTCTTTGGAAACATGCCATGAAAGAAAATGAAAGTTGACAAACCTGGTAAGTGAAGTACAAGAACAGAAAAATGGTGGTAATAACAAGAGCAATTACTAAGGTCACATTTCTTGCCCCAGAAGAGAAATTGAATAAATTTGGGATTTGCATGATTGCAAGTGGTATGACTGAGAAAACCATGATCCTTGCAGTGTAACTGGTTTCCAAATCTGTAGTAATGCCACAACCTTGACATCCAAAAAAAACAAGTATACAACTATTTTGTCATATATATTATTCTAATAATTCTCCTAATTATTATTAACTATAGTTATGTAGTATTGTTCTAAGTAGTTTTTATTTATAATAACAATTTTATTATGTGTTTGGATAAGTCACTGTGGAAAAATAATTTTTTAAAAATTTATAATTTTAAAAACTAAATGATTTTATTTAGATATATTTTTTAAAGAAATTTTAAATTTTATAAATTTCGATAAAATATTTTAATATCTTAAAATAAGAGAATTTAAAATTCTTTTAAAATAGATAAAATTTAAAATTTATTAAAATCTTTTAACTTATTCTTATCACATAAATGACTAATTCAAACTGTTTAAATTCGTGCTTAAATTTATAATAAATGAAGTAATTGGGCTGTTTCATAAATTAAATAGATCAAAAAAATAATTAAAAAATATTTATAAAAATTAAAAAAATTAAAAAAAAAAAATTGACTCACAAGCTAGACTGTTAATCCACGGTGGATCTAACTCACAAGTTAAATGAATCATGTTAAAAAAATCTATATTTAAATAAATTAATAATTTTATTGATCCAAATTCATTGAATTTATGAATTTATATACGTGTCTATTTGATCCATTTCTCTATTTTATTATTTCTTTATGTTAATTTTTCATTGTTCTTTTTTTCATAGTTGAATACAATATTTTTAATATTAAATTATATATTTATATTTTTTATTCTTTTAATTATATATATATATGTTAGATTATTTGTTTTTTTAAATATATATATAATAAAAATATTTATATATCTAAATTTTTTAATAAACAAAAATAATAGAAATAAAATTAAATATATATATATATATATAAATATTTAAATATAAAATTTTATATATTAAAAATTAAATTATTTAATCTAAAATTTTTTAAAATTTAATAAATTTAAAATCCATCATCCAAATAAAAAATTTTAAATATAAAAAATTTAAATTATTTTATCCAAACAAAATATTTTTAAAATAAAAGTATTTAAATTTTTAAGTATTTCAAATTCTTTAAAATATTAAAATTCTTCGTAAAAAATTCTACATTTTAAACATCTGCTTTTGTTAAATTAAAAATATGCATTATTAATTATAATTAAATAGGGTTTGAATTAATTCTTAATAATAATTGAACTATGCTATATATATATATATATATATATATATATATATATATATATATATATATATATATATATATATATATGAGGGGGAAAAATAAATATACATTCAATTTTAATTAGTAACCACGTTTTGGTATATATGATATCTTCACAATCATATAACTTACAAGTGATTATATGCAGTTTTAATTCAGACATGATTAGAATATAAGACTCTAACAAAGTGAGTTGCAACAGACCAGTCAATGAAGACCTTGATTGTCTCCAGTTGAGAAATAATGTTTTGAGACTTTTAGGCTGTGAATTAGAACCGTCAGAGTCAAGTTCAAATTCTTGTCTCCCAATAATAACACAGCTTCCCCAAACTACTGTTAAGAGCAAGATGGATGATCCAGTCAATGAGCCCACTCCAGTGAAGGCATATTCTTGTGCTATCTCTCTATTCCTATGAAACCCAGATACTGATTAAAAAGAAAACAAGAATGCAAGAGTAAGTAGAGTGAAATTTAATCATTAGATATAATTATATGATTGTAAATATATCATGTTTATTTTAAAGCAAAAATACTTGTATATTATTTAAAAATAATATTTATATCAACTAAATATCAAAAATTATAAATTGATGTAAATATTGAGTTTTGTATAGGGTATAAAAAATACTTCTTCTTATAGAAAGTTAATTAATATCTTGTTTTATATTAATAAATTAACCTCCTCATATATCATTTATCTGTTATTTTTATTAATTAATTTCTCTTTTGCATATTATTTTAAATTTTTATTATTATCGTTATGTCATTTAAGATAAATGTTTAAAATAATTAAAAATTATATGATAGTAAATGTTTAATTAAAATATAAATTAACTTTATATTATTTTTCTTTAAAACAAACGGTTCAAACGATACCTAAAAAGGGATGTATGCTGGATTAATTTATACGTGGAATATGTCGAAATCAAAATTGAATCCTCTCGTATGTATTTTTACTTATTTGTTTTACTAGTTGCACTCCTCTCTCTTTTTTATCTTAAATATTAGATTAACTCTTAAAAAAATTGAATGATTAATTTAATAACTAAAAATATGAACAAGAAAGGAAATACGAGCCAAACTCATCAAAATCAACGATAAATCATTTCATAGTACTATTCAATATTGTGGGATATTAATATCAAGTAATCAATACAAATAATTTATTTTTAGTAAATATTTTCTGCGTTTAATTTTTCAAGCTGTAGGACATAACACCGTTGCCTTTTAATAATATCAAACGTTATGTTCAAACGCTCACGTAATAGTGTCAAAGTCAGCACCCTTAATTAGCAATTAATAAGTTAGTAATTAAATTAAAATTAATTTAATAAATTAGTTATAAATATAAAATAATAAATATATATATAAGTAATTAATGAAATCCAAAATTTGATAAATATCATATATTTTTATAAAAATATATTAAAATTTAAATAAATAATATATTTATTAAATAATTAATTTTAAAAATATTCAAAATTTATTTATGTAAAATTTTAAAATAAATATTTTTATAAAATAATATTTTTATAATTTATTTTTTTATAAAAAATTAATATCTTATTTAAAATTAAAATAAATAGTACATATTAAAAAAATAATTCAGAATATAATATTTTATGATAATATAAAAAATAAATGTATTAAAATTATTAATATTATTATTAAAAAATTAAATGATATTGAATTTATAAAAAAATAGATTATAAAAATATATTTCAAATAAAAACTAAAAACATAAAAAATATTTAAAGTAATTTTTTAAAAATATATAACTATTAAAAATTTATTTTATCAAACAAGAATAAATATTTTTAATAAACTTATAAATTAATAATTTTAATTTTTTTCAGATATTAATTGAACTTGTATATGCTAGACGGAGTTGGTTATCGGATCTCATAAAAGTCTAGGCTAGCGTATACCGCCACTTGACATTAATTTAATTTGTAATATATATTGTTTCTAATCGATTTTATAAGAAATAGATAATTAAAAGTATTTTGCAGTTGACATTCAATATGTTATAAACTTAAATTTTATCTTAAAAATATTTAGTACTAAATGTCAAACATGATGGTATAAGAATAAGTAAATATTTTATTAATATAAATGTTACAATAAAATATAAATATAAAAGAAATTTAATAATTAATATATTTAAAAATAGATTTATATTTTTTATAATTAAGATTAAAAATATTTTTTTCTTATAAAAATTGAAAGAATATATACCGAATTTCGGATATCACAAGAACATTTTATATATAATTATGACTGATAATTTTAAATTCTAAACATACTGAATTCATTGTTTACAAAAGGAAAAAAATTCATGTTATTGTTTTATTTCAATATTTGCAGTATATATGTGATATGACATGAAACAATATATATAGTTCAAAAACTTAAAAAGGGGAGGGAATGGTGTGAGAAATACACTAAATTACTCCTTAAATTATGAATTCCGGCGGATTTAATTCATAAAATATAAATATTACTTTCATAATCTGAGCTAAAATGATGATTGCTTAATAATATCAAAAACTAAAAAACCATTATTTGATAATTTCATAGACTAATTTGGTGTATCACTCCAAAGATTTGGTGCATTAACTATCTAGTGTAGCTATCTATGTTCAAGGATACATGCATATACTGCGAAATTATGAGGGCACAAAAAAGCAGACATAAAAATTTTCAATGAAGAGATGATGATGACATACCAAGAAGGATTAAGGGCTCCTGAAGGGCACTAAGGATATGAAAAGCACTAGCACCAAAGATACCTGGGCCAAGAATCTTGAAGATTTGTTCACCTCCATAAGCTAAATATGATTCTCCATGGAACACCAAATACTCATACACCAAGATAAGAAAGAGATGGCCAAAAATATTATTTGTACATGGCAAAAAGCCATAAATTTGCTTACAATGCTCCTCATAGTAATTGGAACCCATGTATATTGCCCCTTAGCTTATTACGCATAATCTTGTCATATATTCCAAGACCACTTAAATATGGTGAATGATTCTTCCATGTCCAACATTTAATTTGATTTATATAATAATTAACAATGAAGTCCAATGTAATTAGTAGATAGTTATATCCCCATAGCATGCCAACAATTGATTGACAGATATCTTTAATATACATAAAATAATATTTATTCACATTACTTCCGGATCTAATACATATATGAGATCTTTCATTTATTTCCTATCTTAAAGTTAAAACTTACATTAATTCATGTATATATGCATGAGCATGCATTAATTACTTAATCATTTTATATTTTTTTATTATTTGCTTGTAAGTAATCTCATTTTACTTTTTATATACCTACATTTTAATTTATTTTAAATTATATTTTCGTTTGACTCAAACTAACTTCTACACATAAAAATTAAAATTAAACAAAGAATGTTTAGATGTAACAAAAGAATAAAAATAACTGCAATATCATAAAAAAACATCATGATTGTTTTTAAAAATAATAACAATGTTCAAGGCGTGACAAAAGAATAAAAATAAATTTGCAAATTAATAAAAATCACGTGTATAGTTTTTAAAATAGTACCAAACGGGCCATTTCACTTGTTTAGGATTTGAAATTCTTAAAGATGGGTCAAATGAGCCGTTCTTGGTTAGGATTTTTTTAAAGTTAGAAAATTAATTTTCATATTTTTTATGATAATATTTTAAAAAATATATATATAACTTAAATTAATGTATATATATCTAAAAATATTTAATATTTTAAAATTAATTTTACTCAACATTAAAATGAATAAATACTTGATGGCTTGGACTAATTTTTAGTTCTTGGTTATTTCTAATATCATCTTGGCTAATATTGATGTAAATTATATATTACATTATTATAAAATATATTTAACTAATATATTTTTATGAAATATATGTACTTCTCAAATTTATATTTTTATAAATTAAATATATTATATAATATTAAAATTTTGTATTTAATGCTAAACCAATAGATCAGAAATTAAATTGCCAATTCAATTACTCATGCAATTCTAAAAACATTGTTCACATGTCATCAATCATTTTGAAGAACTTTATTTCGGATTAGACAGAAAAAGTTACACGGTATAATAGTTGTTTATATCAACTAAATTCATATAATAAGTACATATTACAATTCATACGACTAAGAAAAGGATAAAAAGAGAATAGAAAAAAAAATAACAATATGATAAAAAAATAAAAATTATATAAATATTATTATTATTATTAAAAAATATATAAAGTACATATATACATGTATATTAGGTCTATTAATATTAAAATTATACAATTTTTTATGACATAAAATTTGGCTTAAATATATTTTTAGTATTTAAAAATATAGTAAGCATTATTTTTAGTTTCGGTAATTTTTTATTTTTATCTTTTAATTTAAAATTTTTTAATTTTAGTAATTGTCATTATGATATAAAACGGAGGCAAGAGTCAATTAAACTTTCCCCTTTTCATTTTTTTTACCATAAAAATGGTGCGTGAGAGTAGTATAAAAGAATAAAGAAAACGTTATTTAATATTAATATATGTTTATTTGGTACCACAAAAATATATATATACTCTTATTTGATTATATTACCTTTTTTTTCTATTTCTCAATTTAGTGAGAAAATAAAATAATCATTTATTTTCTCATAAAAATAATTTTTTTACTTTATTTAATAGATTGAATTTAACAATTTCTGTATGAGCTTAAGTTTATTAGCCTATTTAAGAATAAATCTTGTATTTATTTAAAAAATTTAGTACAAAATAAACTTTTATATAAGTTCATTCACTAATCACGTCACGCTTCTAAAACTTAAATAATTTATTAATATTTGTTTATTTACATCCTTAAATATTTCTCTATCACCTTATGTTATGTTATTCTTATTATAATTTTATAAAATAATTTTCACATCAATTTTTTATTTATAACATTATTTATGTTATTAACACTTACTTTTTATCTTTCTTATTTATTTATACAAAATTATAAAAAATATAATTTTTCCTAGAGGAGGGAGATACCATTACCAGCACAATATTCAAGTGCTTGTCCTATTTCTGATGCCTACATTCCACCACTTGTCATAAAATGATTGGCCCAAATTATTCGGTAGGTAATAACATAAAGTAGCCTTAACAGCAGCAGCACTTATTGCCACGCCAAGACCAACCATATATATTATATAATGGTAAACAACGCTGACATAATTAATTAAAAATTACTTATTATCACCCCTAAAGTCTTTATTGTAATTAATTAATAATTAATACCTTCCATTGTCGGTCCAACTGCATCCATGAAATTAATAATTAAGTGTGAAAAGAAAATGCACTGTAGCTTTAGGGTACTCAAACAGCTTTCTCATACTATCGCATCTTTCAAATTAAATCCATCTCAAGGTACCCAAATAAGACTTTAGGATATGATAGCCTATTAACCTATGCGTTCATACATACTATATATTTTAATATTTTATTTCCACAAAACTGATACATAAGGTTTGAGTACTCTTTCACCTGCATAAATACATATATTTGCGTTTAATTCCATGCATATGTGTCTGCATATAACTAACCCTAAAAATCAAACTCAGAACTTTTTATTGGCTACCAATATATATAGATTCTCTTTCTTTCTTTCTTTCTCTACCACCTTTATTCTGGTGGAGAGGGGTACCTAACTCATGAGTCTTGTGTGGAATGATAGCGTGCTTAACTTGCATGCATGTGTTTTGACGCTTCATGCACGCAAGAAAAAGCTATCAATATGTCTCGTGGGGTCTATGTATTGACCAACGAAAATGCATATAACAACAAAAATGACTGGAAACAAATTTCTTGACATTTTTAATCGAGTTTGGAAAATTTTCATTCGTATTAAATATGGGTGCAAAAATGTCAAATAATACCTACGTATCATGGACATGCTTTCTTTGAAATCATATATAACACGTGACGTGATACGGGGTCAACCAATCCTCGTTGCATCTGAATCATCTAGCGACTTTTTATTCATGGAAAACCAATGATACCGCACACTTACAACAAGATCAAGTGATAGAATAGAATTGATATATCGTTATTCTGAGGCACGTTTTGATGGAAAGTTGGAAACCAAGAACATGCTAGTGATGGTACAAAACCAATTAGGGAACAATATGCTTTTCTCTAACGATTGCCACTAATAAGGGTTTTGAATTAAGCTAACATTTGCTTCTATATATACTCAGGCAAGCAATTAGGTTGTCCTTTTATACGTCAATATGCATGCATGCTACCTTGCTCTTCCCTGCCTTCTCATGCCTAGCTTACAACACGAGACAGATTTGAGACACATGTGTCCATCATTTCATTTATTCTCTACATAATGTGTTCGTATTTTTCTAATTTACAAGAAAAAGTTAATAAAATAAGAATAATTTTGCTATGTTATGTAAAATGGAAACCTTCAGCATAAGCAGATTGAAAAAATTATCCACTTAGTAGTTAACATGTAAATTTTTTTTTAAAATATTTTCTATAAAATTTATACAACTTTGTTGATTATTGATGTTCTTTATCTACAAATTTGAGTGATTATGCTACCATTGTTCCAAGCACACATTAGACACAAATCAACATTTTATCCTTCATTTCAGCTACTTTTCTAGTTAACCTTTAAATTAATGGTAATAAATTAGATTAAAATTTTTAATATAATCGACCCAACAGTAAAATTAAAAAGCTTATAAACTATTCACGAAATTTGAAAGGAAGCACAACCACAGCCGTAACGAAACTGTTGCTTCACGCCAAATCATCAAAATTCATGAGTCACTCCGTTGCCAAACATTATTTAGAAGTTTATAGATGACATGGGGGTGTGGCTGTGGAATACATGTATGATGTAACACGAAAATTTCTGCATTAAGAAGGTGGCAATATTTCTCCCTTTTGTAACAAGAAAATACAATAATAGCATAATTGTCAAGATTTGATGCACAACAAATAGTTGATGAGCAAAACAAACAAGAAGCCAAATTTTTAGAAAACTGATAATTTCTTTTTACTCCAGTGTTGAGAGTTTGATGTTATCTCAGAAATTAACACTTGGACCGGAGTTACTCTTTGTGACACAAAAGGGAAACAGATGAATGTCTGTCATAAATCTAACACGGATACATACATAGCCTGAGTCAAATACATAAAATGTTTATAGCCTCTGATAGAAGCTGTACAACACACACACACAAAAGCTACCACAGCCACCCCAATTCAGCAAGAGTCGCATTTCCGAAGATGAATTATCTCTTCCGCCGCTTGGGCTCCACCTGCAAATTCATCACTATCAAATCCATAACATTACATGATAAATGAAAAAGACAATGCGAAGCAACACAACACATGATAAGTGAAAGAGCCAATGTGAAACAGTACAAGATTGGTGAATGAGCCAATGCGCATCGTGATGATTATTACAATGAAACGGCCCTCTGCATGCTGAATCAAAGTAACATATATTCACAATATAAGATTTTTTTTTTTTAGTTTTATTATTGTGTTATAATCATCCCTTACAAAGTACAGTTCTAAAATGCCTACAAAGGGTCCCCACAACAAAGTAATGTCACTGAGTGAACAGACAACAGCATGAAGACATGTTGTTCACAAAAGATCCCATCACTATGTGCCAACATGAGGATGACAGCCACCTTGCGACATCTTGCAGAATACATCAACCGCAACGACAATCTAAGTCAAATCATGCTCTAACAATACCCACATGTTAGACATCTCTAGAAATTTTTAAAAGCCTCTATACTCGACAAGATAACAAGATTAAAAATAAATGAGAAATCCAAACTCTAACACACCATCGGTAAGTGGAGATTGTCCTTTGAAGAACAAAAAGATTTACTGTAATCTCTCACACGATTCAATTATTTCCCAAAAATAGACAGTGTCATGTGCAGAAGATGCATCAAAAAGGAAGAATGAAGGACAGAAGCTTGACAAGAAAATGCAGACATCTATTTCTAAAAGTATAACTATACATAAGACACACAAGGATAAAGACAGATAATAAGCTTTTATATGTACAGTCCTCATTTTACAGAAACCTCAAAATCCAAATCTGAACTTACATACTTAACTTTGTAAACCGATTCAAAAAACCATTTTTAACACAGCTTAATATAATGGTACTACAGTATTCAAAGATCTCATGATGGAGCACCTCATGTTTACTTATTTAGGAGGTTTATGTAAAAAATTAAAATACCTAAATCTACTCTACAGTCTATCCCCACATCCCAAGAAAAAGTACAAGCTGGTTCATCTGCATAACTGAGTTCAGAAAAGAATGGCCACATCACAATTTATAGAGTTCCCAATGATCATGTCCAAAATTCAGATGATGGAAATCATCAGAATAATGTACACATTTAATTTGTGATAGAACCACTTGAACAAAAAATGAACATGTTAAGCACAAGAAATATCAGGATAAAAGCTCACAAGAATAAATATCATTTATATATCTATACCTCTAATAATTTCAGCCATCAAAACATTCACACACAAATTAAAAGAAAACACAAACCACAAGATTATATAAAAAAAACACTGGAAATATTAAAAAGTACATTTGAAACTCTGAAGGGTGGGTGCCCCTAACATCTAATTCTTTTTTCAATCATTTGATAACTTTAAATCTTTACAGCAAATTCATGTGGCAAAATGCCTAAATCGGATTAAAGAATTCAACCAAGCAAAGTTCAGTTCCATATGTGAAGAAACACATAATACAAATTCAGATTAGTATATACAAAACTATACATAACTCGGACTTCCAATTTCTAGACAAAAAGCAATCTTCCATGCTAACCACCGCAAGGACTAGCTGCAATATATTGCCAATTTCAAAACAAGCTGCTCTAAGGGTCCTTTTATTATGAGGACTTTCTTCAAATACTTAACAGATATGTCCCATTCCCCTTTGGTCCAGGAATAATAATGCCTCATGCATTAGCTGGGAAAAACAAAATAAATGGGACAGAAGTGAAAGTGCATCTCAACTCAAACTATACAGAACTGGATACAGGTAGTCTCACCTTGCTATCAGATCCTGGTGATACAGGAAATGTACCGTGGGGTTTTTTTATGTCGTCGTCAGATGAACATTCGGAACATACAAAATGGTCCAACTTCTTGGCTTCTTCAATAGTCATGCCCACGCAAGCAGGATGGTACCTACAAGAAACATATAAAAATATAAAAGGGTTTCTATCATAAAATCTATAGGGTCACAAACAGATAAAAAACCATATCAGCAAGACTTCTTATATACTCCTTAAATTTGACAATCTTTTGCAACAAATGAAAGACAGAAGCCAAATAAGGTCAAGGTTGATTGAAGCACAAAAGAATACAGCCCTGCCCCATTCAATTTATATTGGCAGACACAATGTGAAAAAGGAACAACATAACCCAGAACCAAGATATTTTCAGCTGACAGACTATATGAAGACATCAGCAGTTTAAACGCCATAACATTTATCTGCCATTTTTTTATTATAAGTAGCTCCTTCATAAACATCAAATTGTTTACATGTTCTCCATTTCCCGTGCTGATCCCAGATGCTTTTCTTTGACTGAACAGGCAGAAGGCATTGTCAAGAGTAAAGCACAAAACACGAACATAGACCAAGACAGAGTTTGAATAACCAATAACTTAACACTTGCAATAAAACTATTGGATTTGAAAAACATCCTCCTAGGGCTTCTTGAAGCCTTCTGGTAGTCTGTATCATTCTCCCTTTCGATTAGGGTCAAACAAACTTTCGGCCAACTCTGCTGGAGCCAAAACATCCACAATTCCTCCAACCAAGTAAATAACACATCTAATTCTAAAACCAGAGACCAGAACAACAAAAAAACCACTCAAAAATGTAATGAAAGGAAACAAAGTAAAGCAGAATACACTGGTTTTACCAATCCTTGCACCCCTCACACTGCACCATGAGGTCATCAGGGTTATAAGGCATCTCACATTTGCAATACCTTCAAAACATAAAAAACAAATCAGCAAAACAAACCCAAAAATCCCAAACATTTAAAAACACAAACACCATCATTTCATTAAATAACAAACTCACACAGCAACCCGGTCAGGTGTAAAAGCCCCAGTAGCAGCCTTGTACTCAAATCTACAATAGTAATCCTCAGAACCTACATTCTCAAGCTTGGTATAGTTCTTGAAAGAGTGCACAACACACTTCCCTTCAATGGTGTGAGCACTCTGAACATCATAATGGTCAGACAAAAACAGTTCCTTTGCCCCATGAAACTGCCTGCGTCCTCCAATAGACTCTTCAGGTCTATAATACCACCTCACACGCACCTTCACGTTGCTCCTACTATCTTGCTCGATCTTCTCCACGCGCGCCACGTACGGTGGCTTGCTAGTATCAGAAGGACGCATCAACACACAGTCCCCAGCTGCAAAAATAAAAATAAAAATCACACCTTTTACTAATCCACATGACACCCACATGGTTTCAAACCATTCTCTTCACTCTACTCCTCAAAAGGAACGATTTTGAAGGCATTTGCACAGCTGGGTAGGTGAATAGAGAAAAGGGCTTCGAGCGATGATTACCTCTTACGATCTTGTTGGTGCCTCTGATGGTGTAAGAGTCTAAGTCTTTTCTACCTGGCCTCGTTTTTGCCATGCGTTTGGGTCTCTCTGAGCTCTGTTTCCGAGAAAGGGTTGTTGTGAACAATTGGAAATGCGAGGGGTTAGAGCTTCGGCAATGGCGAGAATGGTTGAATTTTGTTGAGCCCTAAGAATTTTTTTGGGGCGAAGAAGAACAGAGGAACCCTAAGCTTTCATTCACTTCTTTGGCAGAAGAAGAAGGGGCACGAGAGAAGGGAGTGAGCGTGACGCTCCTTTTGCCTGTGAGGTACAGTGATTTTTATTTATTATGATGTGTTAATACGGTCTTAGTTCATTGTTAACAGTTGGTAATAGTTATTAATTAAAATTTGATTATGTGAATTTTGTTTGATGATGTGGTGTTACCTACCAATATTGCCCCCCATTCCCTTTTCACGTTCACATCCATTGGCTTTGACTTGACCATTTTTACGTTTACTTTTATCTCTTTTTCGCGGTAATCTAGGGCAGTGTTTTGTCTTGTAGCAGCATATGCTTCCACAGAAAAAAAAAAAAACAAAAATACCTGTCATTGCATTTATTTCAGAATGAAAAAAAAAATCGTACACCTTGTGTTACAAAGAAAGAAAATAAGAGATTAATTAAAAAATAATAATAATAATAAATATAATGTGTGATATAATTAAAAAAAATAGATAAAGAGAGGTGAAAAAAACAAAAATAGGTTCTTTCTCTTAATTAGAACAATAAAACTGTTTGGAAAAAGGTAAATGTTTCTAGCTCGATGCATGTGTCAATTTATTTAAGAAAATAGTACAAAATAATTAAGTTTTTTTTTTAATTTTCTCATTATTATTTCTTACAAATTCTTATCTATTCCTTTATTAATATTGCAATAATAAATAATGTTAGGTATTGCTTGTTACTGCATGTAAATAATGAAAGCCCAGTTAGAGCATTTAGCTGATCCTGCATAGATAGGACAAGATAGTAGTGGGGTGCCTCCTGCGAGTTGAAACCTGTTGTCATGTAGAGTACACTAGAGTAAAAAGCACCAAATTCAGGAGTGTTCTCTTCTCAATGGTAAGAGCAAAGAGAAAAAAAACAGCACCTAAAGCTTGATCCAGAGGTGCCGTATCCTGAGATTTAGCATCTTATGTGGCTATACTTGGAGCTGAGTGCCCACACCTCTGTTCAATAATTGAAAGCCAACGACAAATTTTATTGGTAAAATCATCAAGGTGTAGCAATGACATGCAAGCTTATCAGATCCAATGCTTCTGAAAGAATTGTAAAACCAGATTCATAGCCAAGATTCTATCATTTAAAATAATTCCCCTAAACTGAAATGACATAGAGAACATACTGTTCCTGGATCTTGCAATGACATTTCAAAACTGAGGTGCAAGGTATTATCCAATTTGGAGTAAATGAAGGGGAGCACCAAAAATAGTTTCGGCCCCAACAGTTTATTGGTGTGTGCATAAGCTAAACACTTCTGTTCACAGCATCTCAGCCCTTAGGGACATAACTCATATAACAAGCAGTAAAATGTTGTAGACATTCAAACCCTGCAAAAACTGGTCAAACATAGAAGCAATGGAAACATCCAGAGCACCTGGTTTAACCAGATACTCTTGTCCCATATAATATTTTTAACAGTCAAAATGTAGTGACTCTTGATAGCATATTTATAAACTTGAATGAATATCTAAATTCTAAAATGTGATGAATGTAAAAAGGAAAAAACTACAACATAGGAGGGAAGAACATTAGTATGTTTGGTGCTAACTTCAATGTTTCATTCATCTATGGTCACCATCTCCAAGTTCATTTAGGTTAGGTTTCCTTTATTTGTTTGGCATAATTCATAGTATTCTTGGCTATACACAAGATTTCAAGGGATCCCCCTAATCCTATAACAGGAAAAATTGTATAAACACAAGTTTTCATAAACACCAACCCCTTTTTTGCATACAACTGCAAAAATGCTACAATAAATATTGACAGCATAAAAAATTTAACAATTATGGGCTGAAAGAAATCAAAGAAAATACATACATGATAATGACATAAAACAAGAATATAAAATGTAACACATCCTAACAGAATCATGATAACACATTTTTGGTACTGAAAACTTATGGAAAACAGTACTGGGACATTCCCAACAGATCCATCAAACTTACAAAGAGAGGACAACACATCATGCAGTACTCGTTTACAAAACAGTCTCCCTAGGCCAATTTTGAGAACTATAAGAAACCCAATAACATTGAATAGACTTTTAAGCCTTGGAAGAAAAACAGTAATATGATGATAAGAAGGCTAAGACTGAATGGGAATATTTATGCGAAACATTAAATGGCAAGCATTAATTTAGTGTACTTCATGATTAACCGTCTTGAATTTTGGTAAAGTAGATAACAACGTCAATAACAAAGCACCTAGTAGAATTAAGATTCAGGTTCACAAGTCAGGACATTGACTAGCTTCTCAATTATGCTTCTAAACTGATAAAACAATATACTTCTAAATGCTAAAACCAAAACCTGCCTTCCAGAATCGAACACTGTGACATATCAGGATTTATATGGTAGGGATAAGGCTCTGTTGCTGCTGTTGTGTTAGGTATAGGCAAGGAACTTAAAATCTGCACATCACACTCAACAGCACTTTAGCATAAAAGCATGACTTGAAGAAGGGTCAAGTGGTACCATCCCTCAATTTCTATCCATTTAAAATTCCAACTAACAAAAATTAAGAACACACACACACACAACACAAGGAGACATGCTTTGCTCTACCAGATTGCTTTTGTTGCCAAGGCTTTCTGCCCAGTCTCACTGATATCACTTCTACTTTTTGTTGAGTCATAAGCATATTACCCAATGGCCAACTCAGATGGGAAACACCTAACACCATAGGTAACAGGTAGCATACATATTACTAGATGATTTTTTTTTACTTAATTGATTATCTGACTACAAGAAGAAATAAAATACATTAGGACATTTCAGCCAAAAGTTGACAAAACATGTGTGGAAATATTTCATTCATAAACTTCTGGGCAAGCATCCCAAAACCCAGTTATTGTCCAAAATGGAAATACTTGTTCCCAACTCCACTATGAAACCCCTCTTCCCAATCAATTGCCAAAACATTACTAAAATCACAAGAAAATAATGGTTGAACTTGAGCATTTCCATGATAGAGATGAATTCGCCGATGTAAAAATGCGCCATTCCCTCTGGACTATCCGACTTGTATATTTGGTAAAGTTTGATTTCAGTAAAATAATAGCTTTTTTTTCAAAAGCACTTTGAGTAAGCTGAAAAAAAAAACAATTATTTTCTAAAATAAGCTGAACAATCATGCAGTCTTTATTGATTGCCACCTAAAAATATCATGAACAAGATCATTTCCAATAGGCACAGGACACAAAAAAACATAATCAGCTAAAACTATGAAGTTCCTGGAACTGGAGATCCTGATAAAGCCCTACATGTGTGTGACCTAGTTTGATGATCAAATGGGAAACCAAAAGTCCAAGAGAGAAAGTGTAAGAACTAAGAAGAGTTTCCACAAACACGTGTGTGATTAACTTATAAGTTTACAATAATTTCTTAAACAAAAGTATGAAATAAGGGGTGACTAGTGACTAGTGACAAGTAATTTGCATTCTGTCAGTTTCATATGATACCTAGAAATTCATGACAAGGGGGAAAAAACGAGATTTTCGTGATTTGCGCTGTCAAGTGCTTTTCCAAGGAGTAAAACAAAATGGGGTTGGTTCAAATTCAGTGATGGATGCAACACAATGGTTAAAGGGGAAATCTTTATGGCAGGGAAGAAATGGGGGGAGAGAGAGAGCCAAAAGAAAACAGAAAAAAAAAACCTTTTTTTAAACAACAAAAAGAAAAAGAGAACCATGTTTTTTATTTGTTGTTAAAGGGTTGAGAATTTGCTTGTTTCAGGCCATGTTTTTTACACTCCCATTTTTTCTTTTCGTCATTTTTAAAAAATTTATCTATATATATAAACATATAAAAATAAGCTTCCAAAAATTAAATTTTAAAATACATTTTTTTAATTTTAAAATTAATTTTTTAAAATAATTTTTTAAATATGTTTTGCAAATTTAATTTTGAAATATAATTTTTGCATTCCAAAATATATTTTTTATATTTTAAAATCTTAATTTTAGAATAAAAATATATATTTCAAAATTTTGATTTTGATAAGTATTTTTAAAATTATTTCAAAATTTTAATTTTAAAATAAAAAAGTACATTTCAAAAATAAACTTTTAAAAACTTATTTTTAAATATTTATATAAAATAAAATTTAAAAAAAAAATGGAGGAGGCAAAAAAAACTCCCTTGTTTCAGTTCAAACCATGAGCTATTTCTTATTCTAACCGACGAACCACCTCTTTAGGCCCACAAAGAATGGGTCCTAACTTTTGAATACATGTGATGCCAACTTGTGCAAAAATGAAGGGTATTACTTTTTCCATGGTAGAATGAACAATCTTATGAAATTATGTTTATATTCTTATTTTATGAATTTTGTAAATTTTAAAATATATTATTTTTATTTCATTTTAAAAGATAAAAAAATATTTTTAATTTTTAATTTTAAAATTTTGATTATGAAATGCAAAGGATATATTTAAAAATTTTAATTTTAGAATATATTTTAAAAAATTGTTCTAAAAATGTAATTTTAAAATGTAAAAAATATATTCTAAATTTCAAATTTTTGAATTTATTTTTATATATAATTAAAATTGAAAATAAAAAAAAAGGTAAAAAGTAAAAAATATGACAAACTATTCTAACACCGGCTTACCCCTGATCCATCCTATATTTCTTTTATTTTATTTTTTAAAAAAATGAGCTCGATACGTCATCATTATAATCGATTATATTCTAAATATAAATTGTTAGAAGCTTTTTTTTAAAAAGAAAATTAACTGTTAATCATAAAATGTGAAAAAGTAAAGATTATTGTACGTATATTTGTTTATATTTAAAAAATAAAAATGTAAGAAGATGAATATTTACCAAAAAAAATTGTAAGAAGATGAAGGATTTTTTTTATATAAAAATATCGGAATTGTAAAAGTAATACCAAAAAATGAAAGATGAACAACCAGTTGTCCATTCAACAAACTAAAGAACACCGAGTTAACCAAAAAACATCTATGCACAGTGAACTTTTAGGAGGAGTTTATTAGCATTTCAATTTCAGATTTATTTTTAAAAAATAATTTTTTTATTAGTTTCAACTTTTATTACTGCTGTTTTAAATTTGTTTTTATGTCATATGCAGAAGTAATATTTTATATTATTTTAAATAAATAAATGAACTAATTTGTAAAAAATTTAGAAGTGAAGGATACTATTTTAAAAGTTAAAAACAAATTTTAGCAATTAAATAAATCAAAAAATAAAATGAATGAAATTTTCTTAGGAGCATACACATCTACAAAGTAATCCGACACACATAACTTAGGAATTTTCCTTTTACAGCGTGCTTTTTATTTTTAATAAAAATTTATGTTAATTTCATTTATAAAGAATGATCATTTTATTTAATGGAGTTATTTGAGATTTCACTTAATAGTGAAAATTATATATAAAAGAGAAAATTCGCATTATATTGTGAGCATTTTCCACATGTATAATAATATGAAAAACACACTTATACATGTATTATATTACATTTATATAATGTTTTTATTCTCAAAACATATTATAATGAGCTTTATCTTGTAGTTTATTTTACCACCTCTTTTAGCTTATATCCTAATCACTGCAAAAAATATATATTATTTATTAATATTTAATACTAAATTAACTTTGATTAGTATAAATCTTTAATAAAAATTAAATAATTTTGTATAAACATCATAAATTTATATTAACAATAACATATATTATATACTAAATATTTATATATACTATTAATATAATATATTTATTAATATAAATATTCAAAATTTATATCAATAACTTAATTCTTATTAGATAAAATCTACAAAAATAATCAATATTTTTTTGTTTTTTAGTAAATTCTCTCACCCATGCAATTAAATTGGGACACTGGGAATAGTTAAATTGTGTAATTAGTGTTACCTCTATAAACGCGAGAGATGTGAGAATAATATAACAATGGATGAGAGCAAAGAAAAACGAAAATAAGAGAGAAAAGGGCACGTTTGGACTGAAATGTTTTGGGTTTTCTGATTGAAACTCAATTATGATCAGTCACTGTCATGTTCTTTGCACATGGTGCCCAATTTCAACCTCTTTATTTATCAAATATTTCCTCTTCTCAAGCTTTGATTTTTTTGAGTGAACCAATAAAAAGCCATCCCAACTTAATTCATTGGCTCGCCAAATTGAAACAATCCACATAAGAGTAAATATATACAGGATTATATATATATATATATATATATAAAAGAAAAAATAAGTTAACGCTTAAAATTATTTTATTTAATAATTTTTATAGATAATTAAATTTTATTCATCTAATCAATAAATTAATAAATTATATTATATAGATTATTTTTATAAAATTTAAAATATATGATATTTTAAAAAATAAATTTAAAATTAATAGATAATATATTTTTTATATTGATAAAATATAATTATATATAAAAATTATTAAGTAGAATAACTTTAATCAAAATAATTTAATTATATATATATATATAACTTAACGGTTTTGTATTTTTTAAAAATAAAAAATTTAACGATTTATATACAAATATATAATGTAAATTACTGTACTGTACATAGAGGATGATTATTAATTAGAAAAGTATTTTAAAATATAAAAGATTAAAAAATTCAAAATCAAATTAGATATAAATGAACACGAAAGAGTGAAGGGTCAGAATGAAAACAAACAAGGCAATGTTGTAGAAATTTGTTGACAAAGTTCCTAAACAGAGGAGATTTCCATGAATTTCATAAATAGAACATGAAATCTAAATGAATTATTAAATGAAGTCACAAACTCAGCAAGAACAACACTTATGAATTTAGGATTTGCTTTTGTTGAGTGTATTTCTAATTTTTATTTTGGGGCTCAAATGATTTCCAAAAGTAAAAATTAGAAGAAAAATATCATTTAATCTCTATTAATTTCATTATATATTTACCTATTATAACTTGTGGATTATGTAGGTTTAGAAAAGATCTACTAATTATGTAATGTTAAAATTTTACAATCCAACCCATTCACTTTCCACCTAGGTTAAATCGGATTGGCTCGAATTTAAATCTATTTTGATAGATCTTCAAATAACTATCTACAATAATTTTTTTAAAAAAAATTCACAATTATATAAATCAAATATTATGATATTATTAAATGAGTAGTCAAATTAATTATAACACAATTAAATAAATTTTAAACCATTTATAATAATTAATTTATTGTGCAAAATAATGGAGTTCTTTTCGTTTGAAATAATGAAGAGTTACATAAAATAAAAAGGTAAGGAAATATCCATCATTAATTTAAATGAAGGTATATCCTAAACTTAATTTGCTATAAATTAAAGGTGCATGTCTTAAACTCTTTAAGGTAAGAAAATAGTGTTGTGGTCTAAATAATAAATTAGCAGCGGAAAATAAAAAATAATTTTACATAAATTTTTTAAAGTTTCTTTTTTGAAAAGATTATTGCAAAATTGATTATTTTTTTTTCACACTTTTAAATAATGTAAAATAAAAAAAAGGAACAACAGACAGTAAAAGATAAAATAAAAATAAATTGTTTGAATGGATAAAAATAGATTTTTTATTATCTAGATAAATAATAAAATAAAAAATATATTAATAGTTTAAATTTTAATTTACATAAAATTTAAAAAATAAAATTTAATTTTAAAAAAATTAATTTTTATAAATATAATATTTATTTTTTAAAAGATATTTAATAATTTAAAATAAATTTATAAAATTTTACCGACCAGATTTCATATTTATGGACAAGAATTTTTTTTTTTATAAATCCTATAAATTTTAATTTTATCATTTTATATATAAAAGATAAATACAACTAAAAAACACATAGAAACAAAATGGATCTAAATTCAAGAATTTAAATTTTTTTTTCCTTTCTTCCCATGCAATCAAACAAAAACATCAATATAAAAAACTCTCCATAAATCTCTTTGCAAACACAATGCTATTTTTCACATGTTGTTATTTATCTTTGGGACTCCTCCTTATCGGCCAACAAAACTTTGAGGGCAAAATCGTCATGCTCGCGAAGGGATTCAATCAATATGCAGCCATGGAAGCATTTTTAATCTTTCTATCTTGATTTCAGACTCAAAAGAAGGGTCATAAAACTAAATGGTACATAATATTTAATTTTAAAGAAGAAATAACTTAAACCTAAACACTGCAATTATGAAATTTTGGATCATTAGTGCTCTAAAACTTGAGTAAACCATGGTAATTTGTCTCGTAGTCTAAAATAAAGAAAGCCTTTGAACTCAAAAATATTTGTTAAAAAATTGCAATTATCTCACAATAGAAATAGGAAAAACTTGAACTTATAATTTGTTAAATACAAATTTTTATCCTACTTTTCTTAACTAACTCATTAGAATGATTATACATCTAGTTACAAATCAACTAAAGCCTACTCTTTAAATAAAATCAAATGAGAAATTGGTTCGATTCAGATGATGATAAATATCATAATAATATTATGTATATTTTTAGTTTTAAAATAAAAATAATAAATATTTAATAATAATAATAATAATAATAAGTATTATATTTTATTAGATAAGAATAAATTAAAGAAAAATACTTTACAATTTTAGAGAGAATTTATAGAAAGGAAACATTTAAATTAAAACAAATCATATTTACTAATAATTTTTAAAAAACTTAAAAAATTAAATTAAAATTTATTATAATTATAATAATTTTATATTTTATATTATTAACAAAATATTTTAACTTGATATAATATATCAAGATTTAAAATATAAAATTAAAATCACACTTAAATTAAAAAATAAATTTAAAATGGAATTAAATTTAAGTAATAATATTTAAAAAGTAAATATATATATATATATATATAATGCATATAAGAAAAGATATATAGCTTAGAAAAATTCTAAAAACACTTTCATTAAATAACAATAGTTCAAAAACGTAACTTGCGAAAAGCCAAATTATAATTTTTAAAATTAACTAATATAAAAGAAATACATTAGATTTTGATCTTAAATTAAAAAATTTAACCAAGTTAAAACCTTATTAAATTTAACTTAATTTAACATAATTCTATCATTATTTCTAAAAGAAACATTTATTTAAATAAAACTCTTCTTATTTTTTTAATATTTTTTTCATATATACATATAATAAGAAAATGTTTTAAATTAAAATAATTTACATAACATTAAGATTTCATACCTCACAACTTTAAAATAAAATAAAAAATGATGTATATGTAATATGCGAAAAGATCAATAAGAGCCTCTCCCTCCCTATCCGGAATGCAAAATTTGGTGGAGTAAGGTCCTATTCATGGATTTGTCCACACTGCAATTATGTGATAACAGAGATGATCTCTTCGATTCGCGTTCATATCTTTGTCCCATTCTCTTTGGATAAAGACTAGACCATAAAGGGTTATATTAATTTATAGATTTTATGTCACAAACAAAAATGTGATTTTTATAGATTTTATTTTTGGAACAAGTTTTATTTTATGAATAATCACATATGCAGTATGTTTGGACTTAAACATTTTACATAAAAATGTATATTTGATTAATAAATGAAATTATTGTTTAGAAAGTTGTAAAAATTAGAATTGATCATTCCGTTTAAAAATGTTTTTAACTGTGGAATTGATTCTAAAGTTTTAGTTTAAGTGTATAAAAATAGAAATTTGATCAAATATGACTGAATTTGATTTGATTTTAATTTAAAATTTTGATTAGGTTGACATTTTAACAAATTAATTAACTAATATAAAAAAAGTACTATTCTCTCTTTTTTTTTATATAAGCAAACTAATTCATTTAAAATAGTGGGCACAATAAAAACCCAAAGCAAAGCAAAAGGCATGGTCAAAGAAAATAAAATATGAATAAATATCAATGAAACAGCGACATAAAAACCCACCACAGTCACTCACTCCGGCCATTGAAGCTGTCCTGAGGACCAAACAGAACCAGCATCATACACTTACTGATAAACAATTATTGTGTTACATATAAAATTATTTTAAATTTTAAATTTTAAATTTGATGGTTAATAATTTTTTTTATTTTTTAAAAAATATAAAAAATGATACGATCATAAGCAAGATAAAAATAAATATAATATATTTTTAATATGTATAAAAATAATTTTTATTTATCAATACCATTATCCGTAAGTCACTATATTTTCTTTTAAATTTTAATACTTGGATGAAGAAAACAGGGATAATGATATATTTGTTATTATATAATTAAAGAGAAAATAAGAAAAAAAATGTTAAATTTTTAAAAACATATTTTTTTAGTTTATCTGTTTTAATTTCTTTCTTCAATCTAAATAATCTTGTAAAAAAAATAATGGATAAATAAATTTAAGAATTTAATTGAAATATATTAATAGTTTTTTTCTTATAAACTTCTAATTATTAATTTTTACATAATTAAAACTATTAAATTATGTAATAATTATTTTAAAATTTATATTGATGATATTTTCAATTAATTATAGATACAAATCTTTACATTCACTGTATATGAAAAAAGTTAAATTCAAAATTTAGGTTCTTATTTTTTGTATTAAATTTGAGTGAATAATCTAATTAAACTTTTATTAATAATTTATTTATTAAATGTGAATTTAAATAAATTTATTAAGAAACCACTAAAATTAGTTTAATGATAAAGAGTTTGAGATTAGAATAGTTTATCAAAAGATCTTAAATTTGAATTTATATTTTTTAAATTGTAAAAAACTTTTATTAAAATAAATTAAATTACAGAAAATATCAACTACATTTATAAATTCAAATAAACTCTTCAAAATACTCACTTAATTTGATTTTGGAAACCTTTAAGTATACCAAACAAGCTTAATTTCTTAATCACTCCAAACACATATTGTAAAAAGAAAAGATCAAACACAACGGACATATTAGAATCCTTCATAAAGTTATCTTCAAGATTAGCGAAGATAATAAATGATCTACCAAGGATTCTAACTTATCTTTATATTTCTTATTGAAGAATCGATTAAAGAGGAAAAGAATTTTCTTTCCATATGAAAGGTCTATTAAAAAAAGATGAAAAGAAAACTAAAGCAAGAAGACCTAGCACAATATGAAAAGTACATAATAATTTAAGAGAGAGAAAAAAAAATAAGAAAGGGATTATCTTAAATTTATACATAACAGTATATTAATTTTGCTGCATTTATCATAAGCGACACAAAACCGATCACGATGCACCAAATTCATTCCTCAATAAACCAGTTAAAACTGCACTGCAATGACCCTGACATATAGGTACAAACTTAGCATATGAAATAAGAATATTGTATAATTTTCTCTGAAGTAAGTTGTTTATAATCATTAATAAAAAAAATCAATTAAAGCACACATATAGCAAGTTTTATGTAATTGTTTAAATCATAACAGTCAGTTTTCAAACTCATTTTACTCTTTAAAGTAAATTAATTTTGGTTAGAGACCATATTTTAAGATATGAAATGATGAATTTTGAGTAGAAATTATTGAAATATCTCATTACTTTTTTATTCTAGTCATTTATATGTATATATATAGCTTGAAATATAGAATGTACACAGAAAAGTCCTAGGTAGTTATCCACATTCTGGAATTTGGAACTGACTGGTGACAGACCCCCAATGTCGATAGAATAAGAATATGTTCCTTGGCTTTAAAAAAAGAAAATTTACTTTATATTTTGATGGATACAGCAGGTGTGGGAATAAGGTCATGTTTGATTCTGATTCTTAAATAATAAAGCACCATGCAAAACAAACATTGTCTTAATTAATAATTTTAATTTTAACGTATGGTCCTCATTTTTAGAATTAACAAAGATAATTCACGTGCTGAACTTGTACGATTGTGAATACTCTACCCACATCTGGGACAACACAAAATTGACCATGAAGGCTCAATGAAGGACTTTGGCCTTTAAAGGCATAAACTTCAATTTCTCTTGCTCAGTTTCAGCATATGCAAAACTAATGAGAAACATGTCAAAAGCAGCATGCTTCACTTTCTTTCTTTTTGTAGTGGCACTTCATGTTGAATGCCGTTCTCTCCGCACAAGTGTTTCTAATGAGTTAGTTTCTGATGGTGTTTATGATGTTCAACCCCAAAACTCTTATTTACAACTCAAACACCAAAAGGCTGAACCTTCTGCTGGGAAGTACTGTAAGCAAATGTATGGCTTCTTGCCATGTTCCAATAACATTGTTGGTCATCTCTTCCTTATTTTGGTTTATGAGTACTTGTTGTTCCATGGAGAATCATATTTGGCTGCTGGAGGTGAAAAAATCTTCAAGATGCTTGGTCCAGGTGTTTTTGGTGCTAGTGCTTTTGATATTCTTGGTGCCCTTCCTGAGTCCTTAATTCTTCTTGGTATGCTACTACTCTTCTTTTTTCATATTTTTTTATACTTTCAAAATAAAAATTTTAAAACTTGTCAAAAGACTTGGCTATGTCTATATGTGGTTAAATTGCTTGAGATGTTTAGTTATTTGGGTTCTAATTGTGTCTTCATAGAACTTATCAGGTACTGTTTAATTTGTTATCACTTATCTTCATACTTTATCCTAATTACTTTTTTGTGGTTCTTGTTTGCTATCACTTATCAGTTACTGGACTTTCCAGTGACAAGGAGAGTGCACAAGAGTATGCTTCCACTGGTGTTGGTTTGTTGGCTGGATCATCCATCTTACTTCTCACAGTAGTATGGGGAACCTGTGTTATCATTGGCAAGCAAAAGTTGAAAAATGACTCTGATAACTCAAATTCATCAAGTGGAAGAATCAGAGAATCATTGACTGGTGTGCTCTTGATTCTTTATCTGTATTTGAGTCTCTTAAGTATTTACTTAACTAAAATAAAAGTACATGTTTCTGATACAAATCAGTGAACATTCCTTCTATTTTAAAACAAAGTTTTTGAGTTGATACTTGTTTTTTGATGTTACAAATTCTTCATTAGCATTCCCTTGACTCCTTTATAGTTGATTGATGTTTAATGTATAGCTAATTTCCTTTATTTACTGTCTTTTTCTTTTGATGGATTAATAGGTTATGGTATTACCATGGATGTAGATACTAGAAAGATGGCAAGAATCATGGTTTTCTCAGTTATACCACTCTTCATAATGCAGATTCCCACTTTGTTCCACCTCTCCTCTACACCACGTAATGTGACCTTGATGATTGCTCTTATGGTTGCTGTTGCTTTTCTTATCTCATACTTCATTTACCAGGTTTCTCATCTAATACTCTCTATTTGCTTCAAGTTGATTCTTAAAATACCTTTGTCTAATTGTTAAACAATAAAGCAATATACAATTACACATAGTAATTTGGATTTAAATAAGATGAAGGGTGAAGCATAATTATAGATTTTGGCTTCTATTATTTAATTTTTTTCCAATGCCAAATTACCTTCTTAATTTTTGCTTATGAATCTGCAGATCTTTAAACCTCAGATAGAGAAAACAAGACTAGAATATATAAAACATGATGATTTAATATTAAGAATTTTTCAACGTGTTGAAAAGCAAACTCTGCAAAAGATCTTGACCGAGGATGGGACTCCTAATGTAACTGCCATAAGTGGGTGAGTGAGATTTCATGAAACATTTCTGAACTTATTAAATGGTTATTTTATTTCCCTAGTTTTCTAAACATTTATTGTGTACATTAGTACATAACCGATAATACTTATCATGCAGGCTATATCATGAAATTAGTCAACATGGAAGCAAGGATTTATTAGCTTCTGAAATAAAAGAGTTGCTGTTTGAGAACAAATTAACTGACACAAATATCAAAGAGGAACAAATAGCAGACTTATTAAAAGTTTTTGACCGAAATGGTGACCAAATTATAACAAAGGAAGAGTTTGTCACTGGTTTAACAGAATACATTAACCAAACAAAGCATGCTCTGGATAAACAGTACCTCCCTAAACAATCTCTGAACAAAATGTATCAGGTATGTGATGCACCATGTCACATGATTGCCACATATCATACTAATAATAGTTTCATGAAACATTTATTGCATTTTATTTCTTTCCATGTACTTTCTACTTTGCTAACTAAGCAGATTCTTATTGTGTTCCCAATAGACTTTTATCAAGCCATGGATTGAACATGTGAGAAAAGAACGTGAATTGAAGGGACATCTTATATCTGAAGTCTTAAAACATGCTCAGAATGATATGGTTGGAAGGTTGCGCAATGATGATGGCACACCTGATAAAAGTGCTATCAGAAGGTCCTTATTGATTTTGTTTGTCACAATCATATATATTAGATATTAAAAATTGTATGGTTGATGAGATTTCTTGTTTCTATTAATGGCTCAACAAAATCCTAAATGTTTTTGATTATTTTGCCTGTTCTCCTGGCCACTCAGGTTGTTTGAGGAAATTGATATGAATGGAGATAATCACATTTCAAGATCTGAATTAGAAAAAATAGTGAATGGCATTCAGTTAGGTAAGGTTGCAAATGAAGAAGAGGCGGTTTCAAAACTCATTCAAGATCTTGATCTCAACAGAGACAATGAAATTAGTGAGAATGAGTTTGTTGAAGGTTTTTCAAAATGGATGAACTCAGATTCCAGTCAAGCTGCTGACTCAAAATCTTCATCCCAGGGACTTCATCAAGTATTTCCACTCTTCCTTTACTCTAAAACTTAATTTCCCAAAAAAATTTATTTTTATTTCATGTTTCACTTTTATTTATAAAAATATTACTTTATTTTTATTGTTTGTATTTTCTTTTCAATGTTTTGTATATAAAACACTAAAAACAAAAAATGTCACCTTGTTTCTATTTTTATTATTTTCTATACAAAATTTTAAAATAAAAATATTTTTGCATGCTTTCGTGACTTGTAAAAGAAACCAAAATATCATAACATTTTGAAGTTTTCATAATTTTTGTTTGAATAGTATATATTGACACATGATGTCTGAAATCATTGTGTATTTAGACTTGGGAAGATGTTGAAAAGGTAATGGAACAGAATCAAACAAAAGGAGTATCTGCATGGTTGACGGCTATAGCTTATGTGGTGTTGGGAGTCACTATACTATCTCTTCTTGCAGAGCCACTAATAGCAAGTGTCCAAAGATTCTCTGAAGATGCAGGAATTTCATCATTTTTCGTTTCATTCATTTTAGTTCCCCTGGCTACAAATTTTAGAGAAGCAACCTCAGCTATCAAAGAAGCTAGCCATAAGAAGACCAGTAATACTTCTCAAACAATATATGAGGTCAGCCATAATCAAAACCCTTCATCCTTACTTGTCAAATGTGACATTTGAGATGCAACTTTGTTAATTTTATATTCATTTATATTATTTAAAAACTTATTAACATTAAATTTTAAAATGACTATTTGTATATGTACCAATTACGTTCACATCTTGTAACTAGTTCCACTTCAAAATATTTTAACTAGACATCAAAAGAGTTTATTAACATTTTAACATCCATCTTATTTAATTTTTGTCAATGAATTTCTTAAATTAAAAAAAAAAATCTTCCCATATTTCCTAACTTTTATTATCATATTTCAAATTTGTTCTTAATGTCATTTGCAGAAGAAATAATCTATATTATTTTAAATAAATGAATGAATGAATTTGCAAAGTTTTTAAAACTAAAAGATTAATTTATATTATTTTAAAAGTCAGGTACAAATTTATAAAAATTAAGTAACTAAAATTGTTAGTAAATTTACACATTTATGTGAAAATGCAGATTTATGGAGCAGTGTTCATGAACAACATGCTAGGCTTTGTGGTGATCTCTATTCTTATATATATGCGAGACATCACTTGGGAATTCTCTGCAGATGTATTGGTTGTGGGAATTGTTTGTGGTGTGATGGGCCTCACTGCTAGTTTTCGGCCCACTTTTCCTCTTTGGACTTCTTTCCCTGCATACCTTCTCTACCTAATATCATTGCTTTTGGTCTTTGTTCTCAAAGATGTTCTTAATTATGTTTAGTGACACTTTGGGAGCAAGGGTGTGGATTATTAGTATAGGTTATGTGGTCGTTGATATGTTTTGAGAATTCTAATGGTGTCTTTCATGCCTTGATGGAAAATGGATTCAGATGTATACTAATGGAAGAAAAAACCAAGAGAGTATTATAATAGACCCATTTGCTCCATGTCTTGTATATAGAAATGGATTCTCTGTGGGCATAAAAATAACTATGGAAGAATTACAACCATTAAAAATAGTTTATATATAAAGCACAGTTATATTTAAACTTTTGGATGATTCTACAATAGTTTTTTTACTATAGAGAATTTGGATTTGTGTCATCTAATTATAAACTGTTATATAATTAAAAATTATTATTTTTTATGATAATTATTTTAAAATTTTTATTTATCATAATTTTTAATTAATTAATTTTGTAAAAAATTTTTTATAATAATAGTGTATCAAAATTAATTTCTATTACTTATATTTGATAACTTTATTTCCAAATCTTAGATAATTAATAAATCAATTGAAAGTTTTTATTATTTAAATTGAATAGAATTTTTTATTATAAAAATTGAAAATTTAAAAATTTCTATCATATAAATGAATAGATAATATATCAAAATTTTAAATTATTTGATATCATATTTAGATATATGTAAAATTAACATCATATATTTTTGAAATATAAGCATTCAATATTTTCTTAATATATTTTTATATTTTATCAATTTTGTAAGATTTGACATTAAAAAAAAGTTAATTTTTTTTAAATTAGTCCCTATACATATCAAGTAACAATGCAAAGATAAAAAGAAAATATAATACATCAAAATAGAGTGTAAGTCTCCATTGTTAAAAGAAATGTAAACAATATATTTTTTTAATATATTCTACATTGGTTGAAATTAACGTGAATTCTACTAAATTATATGTATCTTATTTTCAAAACGCAGAGGACCGTTCTTAAAGGGATGATGATATTCATATAAACTTTAAACCATAGTTAAGTAAAATAAAAAACCTGTCAGAAAACATGTTACTATCATTTCTCTCTTATTAATTTGTCTCTTCCTTTGGCCATACACCTTTGTAAAACTGCAAACATATTGAAAATGATGGAAAAAGGTTGTGTGGATCATAACTGATCCTTTTGCAAGTCTTGTCTATTCCTTGAATGCATCCACTCAATCCTCAATGCAAGGGATCATTGGAGCAATAGCTACTTACAAGAATTTGGTCACCAATACAAGGACTTTTACCTTAAATTTCTTCAAAAGTTTAGCTCAGAGAACCCTTGGGAATTTAGCAATGAGCCTAGGATATTTGCAGTCATGCCAATGATGCTGCATGGACACTGGCTTTATCCATGAGACAAACCAAAACTAAAAGAGGCCAAGTTTTGCTAGTTAAGATTTTGCTTAATAATTTTACTGGCTTAAGTGGAAAAATTCTATTCACTGGCCAAAAATTAGCTCCTTCACATACTTGTCAGATCATAATGTGATAGGGAAGAGTTACAAGGAAAGGATATTGCTATCATGATTTCCAATAAAAAAAATTTCATTGATTCCTTAGCAAGACTTATTGTTTATTCTGTTAGAAGTTTGTTTTAATTGTCATGTTGCCTAGTGTTTGAGCTTTGTAGGCCTTTCCAAGGGGATCTCCATTTCTACCAAGTGTAAACCAAGCACTGCTGATCTATTTGAAAGTGACAAGATGTGTGAATTGTAGAACAAAATGGTTGCATCAGAGCAATGTGAAGATATAGAACTAGATGGAGAAACTGCAAGTCTTAGCCCCAACAGCTTCTGGTCCCTTTTCATTTTTACAACAGCCACATAAACAGTGAAGAGAACACAATTTGGATCATAACGATGATGATGATCATTCAGCAATTGGGCCATGCAAAGAGACAAATATCAAGAAGAGTTCATGTTTCAGAGTCCTAGGAACTCTCCAATCACACTTGCTACTCCCAGTCAAGTTTAAATATCTAACAGGTTACATAGTTGAAGATTGGAAAGTAGTGTTGTACACAACTACACATAGTGACATAAATGAGCTAGCAACAGTGCTAATACCTTGTTGCTAAATAACTTTGATTGCTCAGCTAGGTAATGATTGCTCAGCTAGGTAATGATTGCTCACATGGGATAAAGATGAATCTCACTGGTTGAATTCATGTAAACCAATACAATGTTATTAATATCAAATATGGCTCTATAAAGTTCTCATGTTAATAAACAAAAGTTAAAGATATGCTTTCCTACAGCTAAAGTAAAGGTTTAGTATGATTGGTTAGCATCCCAATGCCCTGCATAACTGAAAATTTTTCAGTACTAAAGAAAGAAGTACTTACTCTTTTCCTGAAATGGCAATAACCACCTTTATATTATTAATTTCCCAATTTAAATCCTTTTAAAAATTAAAAAGAAAGAATTATTAAATGAAAAAAGCAACTACAAGAAAGTAGGTAGTACTGCATAACTGAGATCACTGTGCTTGAGATTTTCATTTTCAGTCAATGCAAAAAAAGAGGAAAAGAAAAAGAAAAAAAGATCAATGGAGCTGTGTGTTTCTTGCTGAAATCCACAGCAAGCCTGTTCATGACCAATTATTAGCAATATAGTTGTGTTCAGCTCTTAAAACTTTGCAAAACTCTAAAATTAGATTAAGTCAGATGATTGTTTTTTTGTTGTTTCAAGTCCCATCAAATCTTTCCTTATGAAGTTCAAACCAAACTATGGCTCTTTTTTTCATTAGAAAAGATAACATAAAGCTGCAACTCTCAGTGCAGTACAACTATTCAAGTAGGAATTATCCAAGTACCTGAAAAAGTTATATTCTAAAGGATCGATGTTTTCTGCATTTACTTTTCTCCTGGAACCACCACTCTGAAATGTTACAGCATCATGTCATAATCGGTTAAAACTATGGTGGTCAAAAGTAGGACACTGTATTTGACCATAAAAGTCAACTGATTATTAGCGGCATTTAACTGCTCTTAGAAATCATTGTCTCTCTTACCAAAAAAAACAAAGAAGAAAGAAACAAATCATTGGCTCTCTACTTTTATTTGGATTGCATTAACCGAAAACACCCTATAAGCATTGGGTTTGAAGCATTTTAGTCCTAAAGAAAATCATATAAAAGATCTTAGCTTTAACCTGGCACAAGATATGCTGCCATTAATTAGTAACCCTGTAAATTTTCATGTATGCTTCAACATGATCTTTGAGATCCGGAAATTTGATGGCATAAATCTATTACATATAACATTAAGTCCCAAACGTAGAAGTAAGAATAAATGTTATAGTTCACTTAATATTTTGTACAATTTATCCAAAAGATAAAAAGAAGAAATATAAAATAACAGACAACTAGGCCCAAGGGAAGAAAAACAAGAAAAATACTGCAATCAGACACCACCTCCTTCCTCCCAATAAAAAAGAAAAGAAAAGGAGAAAAATAATTCTCTGACAGCTTCCATGCATATCCCAATACAAAACCACTATGCTTTGTCCCCTTATTCCACCCAACAAGAAAAAAAATCATTGAGAATAATTTTCTGTTAAACAAAAAGTGTAATAAGAAGAAATCAAATTTTAAAATTCCAATCCAACCCCAGATAACCAATCACCTTGAAAGCAAAAAATTCTTCAATCTACTCAAGCAATTCCACTTGTCAACTTCCTACCCTCCAACCTCATAACTGTGTTAGGAGCCCCACATCAACATTGATGGGGAACACATCACGTGAAAGTAGTTCTAGTTAGCACCAAGAGACATACATCCACAGCACTATTCCTTGTCTCTTCCCCTTCAGCTGAGGAGCTGCTCCTTGTCCTTGCATCCCAAAGGTTGTGAAACTGTTAGCTGATGATGATGGAGACTGTGTGATTGTGGTTGCATTGGTGGTTGTGGCTGTGATGTTGGAGGTGATTGAAGAGAATGACCATTGTTATTCATCTTTTGTAGATTCTGTTGGTGATAGATTTGCCTCAATCTCTCTATTTCCTTCTTTAATGCTTCTTGATGAGCTGAGAGATTCAAAAATACCCACTATCTCAATAATCATTATGCTTTTACTAGTTCCAAATGTGACTATAATCTATAATCCACAAAAATGGAATAAAAGAATTTCATTCTCATGTTTCAAAAAATGTGCTTTTGCAGAGACAATTTCCCTCTGATAGATTTCAAACCTTAGATATCAACATCAACATCAACATTATTCATGAAGATCAGGAATCTTAGGATATGACTCACATCTGATTAAGTCACACGCACGTATTATATATAATATGTATTATTCAAACTTCTAACAGAAGAATAATCTTATCACAATAATATAATATATCAAAAAAAAATCTCAAAATATGGATTGCATAAAATAAAAGAAAAAAGCATTATACCGTCTTTGAAAATCTTGTCCTGAGCCAAAGCAGCAATCCGTTGCTTCAAGGCACTGTTGTCGACATTAAGAATCAAACGTTGATGGTCCAAGAATGCAACTCGTGGTGACAATGCTGATACCTCCGTCTTCATTTTAACATTAACATATATCGCATAATTAGTACTAATTAATCTTGTTTATTCTTTAATAAATATACTATACTAATTCAACTTAACTGTCATTTGATTTAGGGAAACTGATATGCTACATGTAATTAACTTTGTATTTTTGGTGCAGTATGTATAACTATTTTTATATACCGTGAAAATTAAATTAAATTTATATATTCACCTGTAAAGTTGTTACGCTCCTTTCAAGCTCAGAAATGTATTGTAGCTTTCTCACCCTTGATCTCTGAGCTGATTGCCTATTTGCCAAAATTCTGCTATACATATAAATAGTGATAATAAAAATTAGATCTATTTTGATATATATCTTCCCACTTTTAGTTTTTATACATCCACAAAATCAATCATTTATCTACAAAGTAACTTCAAAGAAAAAGGGGGTGCAAAGATATAATTGGACAAACATAATTAACTGCTGCACTCAACCCAACCCATTTAATTGGTTTGACAAAATTAATTTTGTAAGATCCAAATACAAAACTAACGTAACAATTGTATTATATTATATTATATTATTATTTCAGTTAAAAGTGCACGCATCAGAATGATAATTTGATAATGTATTTATTATTCAATTCTCTATTGCTAAACAACGAAGGTTTTGATCAGATTATCTGTAATCCTCCAAGAATAATGTAGCATACACAGCAAGCCACCCTCAACTAACAGGTATTATTTATATTTCAATATTTTTATTAAAAAATCCGTACAAAATTTAATGTGTAAGACAAGAAATCCATGCAATAAATTTTTGCATCTGAAAACACTTATTTAAACATAATTTTATAATCTTTTACGTGGTTTTTCTAACTTATTTCAATAAGTTTCAAAATCAAACATATGAATAAATTTTCATATAACAATCTCTTGTTTAACGAGTATTTGCTTAAATTATTTATTTAAATACTACTTAAATCTACTATACACTAGTTTACTTAAAAAATAAAATCATTTTTCATCTCAATTCCACTGTATACATAACTTAAAAAATAATTTAAGAGTGTAAGAAATATACTATTATCCAATCATTAATTATCTAAAAGTAAGAATTAAAAATAATTAACTTTAATAATAATTATTTTCAAACTTATATCTATAATTATTTTAATTAAGTGATAATATAAAAATTCTAAATTAAAAATATATTAAAATTAATATCATATAAAATACATCTAATTTATTTTAAAAAATATGTTATTTAATTTTAATTTTAGCAAAAATTTCCCTTTTCATTAATTGTACGTGCATGGAAGGTGGGGAAACTATATAATAATGAAACGAAACAATAATTAATATTTGGTGTGATTAAGATTTACCTTTTGACCCTCTTGGGATCGACAACGGTTTCAGTGCAGGTGGCGGTGGTGCCGGAGGGTGGCGGCACCGCCGTCTCATTCTTGCACGAGCTTTCCTCTTCCACCGCTTCCTTCTTCGGCTTCACGTCCAACGCCATTGCCATTGGCTTCTCCTCATTATTGCTATTTTGGTCCGACGACGGTGACGAGGGGTTCGACGCCGACGACAGCGGCGGAGGCGGCAGCGCCACCGTGGCAATGTCGTCGGAGAACATGGAAATCAGCTGGTCCTCGTCGAGTCGGTCGAATCCGGTTCGACATTCTTCAAGAAATGGGGTTTCAAGGAAGGCAATGGAGTCGCTGGCGGATCGCCGGTGAGCCCCTCGCCGTGCCGACGAGAAGTCGAGGAACTCGTCCACCCATGATGGCGGTGGCGGAGTGGTGGTGGTGGTTGTGGTTGTGGTTGTGTTCGTGTTTGTGTTTGTGTTTGTGGTTGTAGTGGTGTAGTTTGCCATTGTGGTTACCCTTTGATGAGGAAACGAAGGCCAATTTTGGGGTATGGTTGGTATTTTAGGAGGTAACTGTGCCATTCCCTATGTATTTGTGACCCCAAATATAGAGGGATACCGAAAATTTTGTGTACTACGTATAATGGCCTTGTGTTGTGTATCTAAGTGTGTGTGTGTGTCTGAGAAAATAGAGAGAGAGAGAGAGAGAGAGAGAGAGAGAGAGAGAGAGAGAGGAACAGAGATCCCAACAACCTAACCAACACACAAACAACCGCAAATCTTAGTTCAAAATCTTGTTCTTGGGTTTCTAAAACCAGTGGGAGAGAGAGAAAGAGAGAGAGATATTAAAGAGATGATGAGAGGCAATGCCATTGTGCCATGTAAAACCCCATGATGGTGTTTTTATTCATTCATTTGCTATAAAGTTTCTTTTTAATAATTTCTTTATTTTTCCCCCTTTCTTATCTTAGATTTTGGTGTATGTAATGTATATAATGATGCAATGTAATATTTGTTTTTCTAAGGTCCTGAGGTTTTGGAGAGAGAGGAATGAGAGGGAGGTGGGTCACATGGGAGGGGATTAGAGACAGCTAGCAACAGCTAGCTGGTGAAAGACTCAACGGTTTTAGTGGGAAAATTGGAGTGTAGTTTAATAACTATAGGAATCAGCAACCACGTGCAGATGTGACCCCTTCACTTGGCATCCATTATCTCATGTCATAATACTGTATACCATATAAAAAATTCATCCCCCATATAGAATTTTTATATACTTAGTTTTTAGTTTTTACTATACTACTTGTGTGTCTGTGTTAAAAAAACTTGGTCCATATATAGTGTATGGTGTTCCTCTTATGTTGTGTGTCTCCTATCTATGTGTAGCACTTTAATTACCCTCAGATAATGGGACCACCTTCAATGCTTGGCCTCCTGGTTTTCACATGCTCAATGTATCATCACAACCGTTCAATTCATTATTCTATCTTCTAATTATCTTTTTTTTATGTGTTTTATTACCATTTTTGGATCATATTAATGGATACGGCTGGCATCCCATATTTCTACTTCGGTTTGGATCAGATATTGCTTTCTTTTTTTAATTTTATATTAAGTTATTAGAAGAGTATGCAAATGGGTTTTGATCAAGCAATTGAGTATTTGGCAAGTCTGTGATTAATTTTGTTTAAATAATAGATTTGTTATAAGGCATGCAATGTGGGATCATTTAATTTAAATTTTTTTTTTCTTGGTGTGGTTACATGGAAGAAGATCTCTGAGGGGGCATTAATTTAAGGGATAGTGGTATTTTGAGAAGATGGATGAGGACTTTGGTTAAGGATGAGCTGTGAATAGAAAAGGGTCTGTAAGAATCATGTCCTCCATCACCCCCCATGTGATCACTCTTTGTAAGAACTCAGCTTTCTCTGCTTTATATATATATCCCCAAATCAGACTCACATGGGAAGATTTGTGTTCCTGTTCCTTCTTTCCTCTCCTCTGAAATTCTGGGTAGCCCCATCATTTCATGCTGGCACTTATGTTCTATTTTTTTTAATAGGAAGTGTACTTAGGACACACTAATAATGATTAGGGGAAAAGATGGAATAATGCATGTTAACTGTCTATTGTTTAATACCTTATCTTTATATGTATTTGTTAGTAGAGGTAACAGTCTATATAATAAAAGGACAGTATTAATTATGAAATATAATACATGATAAATTTATAAATAAAAATTTTATGTACCAATTATTAAATAAATTTATAGTTTAAATAATATTTTTTTTTATTAATGAGTGTCACTTGTTTTTAGAAATAATAATAATTATACATATACATATATATAATAATTTTTTTATTTCATTTTTTAATTTTTTTATCCCTCACTAAATGTACATAGCTTCGATTTCAATGAATAATATTTTCCTTTTGGAAACATTCTATTATTTGATATTATATATATATAATTCTACGATTCTTGACGAGTGAGAGGAGAGAGAAATTTAGATTCCTTATGATAAGAAAGTATTAATTAATTCGCTATAAATTCATTATTATGGCTGCTAATATATTCCCTTCAAGATAACTAGGGTCGTATTTGAACTCAATCCTACCAAGTTTAGGTGGTTAACTATCCTCTCCATGGTCAATGAACATAATTCCACAACGCGTTCAACAAACATAAACATTCAAATATATTGAGTGTAATTGAACTCTTTTCTAGTACATTTCATCATATATCATTTTTCTCTTATTTTTTAATCTTTTTATTAGCCCCTAAGTATATATGCACTTAGCGAGTACATTATGCTTACTTTCCAATTAAATTAACCTACTTAAAGTTTCGGATGGCTACATTATTAATTAGTCATAATTAAAGGTTTTTTTGCATGTGCACTCCATCACTTGGTTATAACTAGGAGAAGGAGAGTTGAGCGTAGATATCCTAACATTAGGTCATTTTACATTAAAGTGGCAAGTTTTACATTATTATATTCATGAATATGTTTTAATAATTTTTACATTTAGCCGTTGATATATTTTAAATGAAGTATACCATTATAATTTAAATAAATGTTATAAATAAAATTTAAATGTCTTTTGTATGTTAATTATCATTAAAAAAATTTAATAAAATGTAAGGTCAGTTTTGAATCAGAATAAAGTGTTACAAATTTATGATTTTGGATAAAGATACAAATTTAGGCCATGCTAATAATATAAAACAAATATAGTGTAATATAACTAGATTAAAATATACCAGTTATTAAAATGTTAAAAAATAAAATATAATGTTGAAAATTATTAAAAATTTAAAATAAAAATACATAAAAAAGATCGCAATATGTAACATACCAAAAAAAATTCATTTATAAATTGGTTACTGTTAATATAAACTCTGTATAAAGAACAAATTTTAATATAATATTTTTATAATACCAATTATAATTAAAATTATCATAAATATAACTTTCCAACTAATTATTATAAAAAATAATTTTTAAAATTAGAAAAGATTTAGAGTGTTAAAAAACTTGTCAGCGTCTGAATTGGCTTCAATTTTGTGATCCCTAGAATTTTGTGGTGCCGTACATACGATTTAAGGGGAAAAAATAGTACGAAATGAAGAAGATGAAGAAGATGAAGAAGAAGAAGCATAATTGCACGTGGGACGACCAAACAAGTCCTGCTTGCCTGCCTGTCTTTTTTTTTATTTTTAAATGTTAGTTTTTAATAAAATTCCACCATGTTCACCTTATACCGTTATTATTTTACATTAATGTACTATTTAACATTTAATTACATGTAGTTTAGTTTATTTTATTTTACATTTTATACTTTAATTCCGTCAACTCGTACATTATAAAATACGTGCTTCATGCATATAATAAGCTCCTAACATGTAATATTGTGAGATAATAAATAATTGAAAAGCACCGAAAACAATGGACGCAGAAACACATTAATAAAAGAAGAAAGTATGATGGGACCATTTCGTAAAGTTTCCATCTGCATTTGTATATTTTATGGTGTGGAGTTGTAGTTTTCTATATACTCCAATCGTGTCTTTGTTAGAATTAATGGATAAAAGTTCGTTTAAGGTTAAAAAACTAAATGTGAGTTAAAAATTTCAAGTTAAAAAGTTAATAATTGAATTAAGAATATTTGATAACAAAATTTTATACTATATCTACTAATAAGCATGTCTATTGATAAGTATATAAATAAGCAGGGACGGTGGGAATCGAATTTACAATTTTTTTAGCAAAGAGAAATTTTACCATTTTGACTATATCTATATTTTAATTTTCATTTTAAAAAATAGTTCTAATTAATAATTAGATATTATAATATAAATTATATCATAATAATTAATTATTAATATATAATTCCATTAATCTATCAATACGTCTATTTATATGAATAAATATATAATATTAAATAAAAATATAATTAGTTATTAAATTAAAGTTTAATAAGTATGGTATATTTTAAAATATACTAAAATTTAATTAAATAAATTTTTATTTTCTAAAAAATTATTACTTTTAATTTATATATAAAAAATTAAATGCAATTTCTAAAAAATAATTTTTATAATTTTAATTTTCTATAAAAAATTAAATATTTTATGTAAAAAATGATATATTCCAGTAAAAATTTAAAATATAATATTTGCATGATAGTATAAAGAATATTAAAATTATTAATACTATTGTGAAAAATAAATTATATTAAATTTATAAAAAATAATGGATAAATAAAAAATTAAATTATAAAAATATATTAAATATAAAATTAAAAAATATTTTAATTTATAATTAAAATAAATTTTCAAAAATTATTAATAATTATTTAAAAAACATTAATAACTACTCTGTAAAAATGATTAAAAATTTTAATAAATAATTTAAATTTTTAACTAGTTAAAATGTATTATTAAACATATTTCATGTCTATAAATATCAATATGGTAATATTTAAGCGTTTTTAAATTTATTTTTATTTTACACAATAATAATTGATCGGAAATAGATGGTAATATAATAAAAAAAATTACCACGATTACTTTATTGTTGATTGATTTTTATTAGTATAATTTTTTTTAATAAATTAAATAATTAACATGGATATCGTGAATTGGTATTGATAGTAAATATATTATATTAATAAATAATTTTACTAATGTGAACTATTAATATATATTATTAATCTATTAAATATTATTATAATGTATTATATATCAATATATATTAATTATTTATTTTTTATATAATTTACACTAATAAAAATTATCCTAATAACTTTTTATTTGTTATTAAATATTTATTTTCTAGTTAGCTCAAGAAAGTTTTATTGCATTATTATAAATTTCACTTAAATATAAATTAAATTTAAAATTGCAAATAATTAATTATTTGAAATAAGTAATTATTATTATATTTAAAAGGAACATCTCAATGAATTTTTACAAGCATTTTATATTTATAATTAAGATAAATTATTAAAATTTGTCTAGTAATTGAATATTATAATAATATATGTAAATATTTTGAATTCAAATCTTATTTTTTTTATATTGTATTAAAAGAAAATTATATTAAGATAAAATTCATATTAAATATATATATCATTGTTACAAGTGATTTTAATAATTTTTTCTGTATTCAAATATAAAGTCAAACATTGAATAATATCAACATATTTAAGAGAAGCAATTATTTACTAATTATATGAAACTTTGTATATGTGTTTATATATATATAAAGGATATCTAATAATGAACTGTTAAAGATTAAACCTTTAAGAAATAAAAATTATTATAAAATTTTATCTTTTTTAATAATTTTTTCTTTATTCAGATACAAAGTCAAAAATTGATTAATATCAACATATTTAAAAGATACAAATATTTACTAATTATATCCAACTTTGTTAGTATTATGTAATACTCTATCTATTCATTAAAAGATATTCGGTTTAAGTTGTAAACGATTGAGCCTCTTCTAATGAAGTATTCAATTTAAATATTATACATTAAAAAAACTAAAAAATTAACTCCATCATACGATAAGTATTTCTAACCTAGACAAAATTATCTCTCCTAAGATATACTTGTAGTAAAAAAAAAAACTATATTTATACTAAATATCTCAAATAGTTCAATTCACATAATAGTTGTTTGACTCAAAATCAAAATCAAAGCTTATCAAGCGGCATTTGTTGATAAATTCTAAACTTCTCATTTATAATTAGGATACTTTGATAATATTTATTAAAAATTAATTTTAATATCGGTTAATACAAAAAATTACAGCATCAATTAAAAAATTATGGTGGATATAATTTTTTTAAAAATTATTATAAAAATAATAAAACTTTCTATAATATTTTATAATTAAATTAACAGTATAAACAAAATATTACATAAAAAATACATTGTGATTAAATTCATGTTTATTTACAAGTAAGATAAATGTACAAAGGAATTATGCAAACAAGATAGTATAAAAGACTAAATTGGAAAAAAAACATCGATTAATTTATATATAAAAAATTATTTATATTTTTAATTCAACAGTTTATCAATTTTTAAAAAATAAAAACAGATTCAACAATTTATATTAAATCCATAGAGAATTTTTTTCTCTAAAAAAATACACACCGTAACATCGTGTGATCTACACATGGTACGTTGAAGGCTCCACTGCAAGCCGTCTGTAGCAAGCAACAGCAGACAAATCTTTAAAACATGGTTTCCCTTGTTGTTTTAATGTACAGCATACGTATGTTGGGGCTTACGATAGAGTCAAGGAACATGGGCACACACAATAATAATGTCACATATCCTTAAGTTTTTTGGAGCAGTATTTAAATTAATTAAAATGCAAGTTAAGTTAAGTGCACATTTTTTAAGTTGAAGATCATGCTAAATTTGATCAATTGCATAAATTTAACGACTCTTCATAAGCCTCCAGGACTTTAGTTTAAATATTTATGCATAGTAATGCTGAGGAGTGGAATCATGTTGTTTAGGGTGCAAAGATATCCATTTAAAGGGTAAAGGGTCTGAAATTTGCGGTGTGATGTGCGGTGTTTGAACTTGAAGGACTTGAAATTAGGTAGCTTCCATTCTTGGCAAATATTGTGGCAGAAATCAAGGAGAGACGCGTGGGATTGGATTGGAACCAATTAATCGAAGACAAAAAAGATGGCCATTCTCATGTGAATGTAGTGACTATGTTTTAACGAACGTGTATGTTATAAATATTGTCAACAACTGCTCCTATTGTTCTTTGACAACTGAATTTCACCAAATAAATAAATATAAAATATAAATATATTTGGTTTTATCTTATTTACTATGGTACGATTTTATTTTATATATTTTTTAAATAAATTATTATCTATTAAATTTTCAGATATAAATAAAAAAATATAATTTTTGTAGGAAAATTAATTATTATTTTAAATAAATAAAGTCTTTGATACCATAATTGGAAAGATATGAAAATTTAGAATTTGCTATATATGAGAAAATAAAATATTTTGAATTTAAAATTAAAAGAAAATTTAATTTAGTAAAATGTTGAAATTTGTTTGACTTTTCTCTTTTTTGTGGGAATTTCATTTTGTATGTTTTTAATTTAATAATAGAGATTTTAAAACTTAAAAAAAAATGTTTTTTTCTTCGGTCCAACCTAACATGGATTTTTGTTTGGTATGCTTGGTTTTTTACGAGATAAAAAATAATTTAGGTTTATCTTTAGAGTAAAGAGACAAATTTATCTTTATTTTTTTTATGATATTGTAAATTAATTTTTTATTTTTAATTTTTTTTGTTAATATCTTATTTATTGATTTATTTTACAAATTTTTATTATAAATTAATTAATTTATATTATTTTAAATTAATAAAATAACTAATTTGTAATATTTTAAAAAATGCAAATTAGTTTATATAATTTTAAAAGTTAATAAACAAATTTGCAATGTTATAACTACTTAACTGTTCGTTTTTATGTACGTGATGTTAGGGTAGTCTCTAACGATTTTTTTCACTGTTAACTAATATTTAGTGTACTGTTATATAAGTTCTTTCTTTTAGAGCGATTTAAAGGAAAAAATATAAATTCAGAGATTAGTTAATTGGTAGTTAACTTCGATCATTAGAATAACTTCAAAACTCTTCTTTTAAATACAAAATATAAAGGTGTGTTTTGTTTTACTTTGAATTTTAGTTTTTATAAAATAATCTTTAGAATTAGTTTTTTTTTTAAAGTGAGAGAAAGTAAATGGAGAAAAAACAGCTGTTATGTGAAAAATATAAAGAATAAAAAATTGTGAATGAAAAATCAAAACAGCATAAAAATGTTTTATTTTTAATTTTAAAAATTGAAAATTTATTATTTTAAAAACAGTTATTAAAGCATGATTTTATCCATATATTTATACTTTTCAGAACTTTTTTTGTTTACTATTTGTTTCTATTTGTATATATTGATGGGGATCAAATGATACTAAATTTATTAAAATAAAACCTTGAATAAAATATTATAAAAATATTAATTCAATTGTTAAATTTAAAATTTTCATACCATCAATTAAACTTACAAGATCTCACATAATTTAAAAATATTTATTACAACATCATTTTACTTTATTTTGACGTATTATAAAATATTTGAAATATAAATAAATAATTATAATTAAAATTTTACATATATAATTATCGAAATAATATAACATAAATTATGTTACATTGATAAATTATCTTTTTATAAAAAAATATTTAAAGTATGTTATTTTACTAAATTTAATTCCAAGTATTATTTGATCTTAACCTATATATATAATATTAATTTATATATTTGATTCTGAATATGTTAATGTTGTCCATGTATTATTCTCATTTTTGTGATTAAAAATCAAAATTAAATTAAATTAATACTAAATTGTATATCCATGTAGGAGTTTAAAAAAAAACTAAAACCTGTATATTTGCTTAAACAATATTTTAAACAATTCAAATTTAAAAAACTATTATATTATATTATAATATTTTAATATATAAATTTTATTTAAAACATATCTAGAATTTTATCAAATTACATATCTATACAATTTATGATATTTATGTTTTTTAAGACAAAATTGCATAACTTAACAGTCAGATTAAGAAAATGTACTATTAACTTGTATTACTTAAGGTAAGACTGCTTAAAGTTACATAACCATTTAAATAAATAATATTACTTATAGAAAAAAAATTACATAACCTTTACCTTTTAATATTGATAGTTTATAGCAAAATATAATGATGAAGATTTTATATTTATTCATCGTTTTGTATGAGAAGAGAGTAACAAAAAACAAACATTTACAAATTTACTTTAAAATGTTTCTAGCCTCAATTAATAAAGACATTTTAATCGATTTATTTTTAAAATATTATTTTAAAAAATAATAAACATTATCTTACATACAAATTTATTTATTATTTAGAAAATATATATCAATAGCATTGAGAAAAAATTAATGAAACTATTTTTATTATTTTAACAAAATTTAATTTAATAATTTTATATAAAATACAATATTTATTAATTCAACCATTAAATTATATGATAATATTTAGTAAATTATATATATATAATATTTACAATTTTTTAAAATTTTTAAAATTTAATATATATAATTTATTAAATATTATAATATAATTAAAAAATTAGATTAATAAAATTTATATTATTTATAAAATTATTAAATTGATATAAATAGTAAAATTTGATATATAATATCAATAAATCATTACACTTATTTATATATATATAATCAGAAAATTTAAAAAATGTACAATCTTAAAATATAATAATTTTAATAATAATAATAATAAAATTATATATTATTATAATAATAATTATTATATTAAGTATACTAATTTATTAAATTTCAAATATTTATAAAATATCCAAAAATTAACCTTTATAATTAGATAACTTTTGAAAAAATTTAACCTAATTTATTTAATATATAAATTTAACTTAACCTAACCCAATGCAATTTAGACAATAAACTCCAGTAAAGCAATCTAACTAGTAACTTAGTTTTACAACCAAATTATTATATAATAATCCCTTAATCACCTTAACCCACAACGATGATTGTTTGCCATAAAAAATAATTATTTCAAATAACTAATAAAAAAAAAATAAACACGTGGCAAATAGCAAAGAGAATGGAAGATTGTGCACAACACACAATCTGGATTCTGAAATGTTTATGAGGCATTGGCGCACTGATAGTTTCTGACTTCTGCACTGATGGATAAAGCATTGACAAAATCACATGCTTGACATGACGTAAAACAAAAACACATGCTTGGGAATTTAATTAGTGATTTTAATTTAATTTATTTTAAAAAATAAATTGAAGTAATTATTTTTAAATTTTTTTTAAACATGTACTTACTTTCCATTTATTTTTCTGTAAATAATGACCCTAATATATATTCATTAAAAATAACTAAATATTACCGTTTTGTTGACATATTCAAAAATTAATTTTTAATATATATTTAAGGATACACAATAAAAATTAAAAATATTTTTTATAAAAAATTATAGTATTTAATTATTTGAGATTTTATATTTTTTAAAAAATTGTAATCTTATACCTTTAAACACATATTTAAAAACCGTTCAAAAATTTCATGGAGATAAAAAACCAGTTTAGCGATACAAAATTAGATTGTTGAGGAAAATGACTAGACACTCTCATGGGTTTATATATCCATTATTAATTATCTAAAAATTATCATGAAGTGATTCTCACACAATAAGTATTTTAATTTCTTGAAAAAAAATTGTTAGTTTTAAGATACTATTAACATTTATCTATTTAATGATAGGGTTTTTTTATTATATGTTTATGAGTGTATAATATAAAAATATTATATACATCATATTAAATACTTTTAATTTAAATTACTTAAACATATAAACTACTCTCTGTTTTAATAAAAGTTAAATTTTCCAATTTTTGTTAAATTTTATTTTATCACATTCTTCCTTATTAGTTTTTTTAATTAACTATTATATTCTATAAATTATTTTTTAGCTTCTAGGAATGAAATATTGTGTTTAAAATTCCACTGATAAATGATTTGTTGCCATAAAATAAATAATATCGTTCTAAAAAAATTAATGGGTTTTTTATAACGCATTAATTCTGTGATCTATTTCAAATGGAATTATTTATCCCATTAAATAAGTTAGACAGTTTTATAAAATAAATAACCTTATTCTAATCAACATTTTGTAGAGGTTTGTCTTTATAACATGAAAATGAGAATGTCAACATGCCGAGCTCGAAATTCCACAAACCACTGCATTAACCTAGAATGCATTTCTCAATTCCTAGACAACATTGACGATGACATTACTATAATGCACAAAAAGAATAAAAAACATACACATAAAAGAAAAGGAGAACAAAAGGAACTAAAAATTTTTTTTTCCTACAAAAAAAAGGAAACAGTTTATTTTGGTCATGAAAAAAAAAAAAAAAAGACGTAAACGATGGCATTGTACTTCCGAGATGTAAGCTTCGAGTGTCATTAACAATGTAGCAAAAGCTTTTATTGTTATTAGTCTCAATGTAGCAAAATATTATGTATGCAAAGGTAAAAGGCAACCTGAACCTTAGACAATAATGAGAAAGTCCACTTAGATCTTTAATGCAAGATCTCGGCCCAATGCATTGTACACAAATCACAAAGTAGGGAAATGTTGAAACCCTAAAGCCTAAAGGCTAGACTCTGAAATAAGGAAATGTCTATGTACCATTAAAATTTTGATCAAAAGAAAAAAAAAAAGAACTTGAAAATGCAAAAAATATCAGTATACATAGAGACACTAATTTATATCTCCTTGTATCTTATCATTGATGATTGATTTTTTTTTAATCAAATAGCTTACATTAAAGTATAACCGAATGTAAGTCTTATTCTAGATATAGTTAAATTGGTGTTCCTTAAAAATGTATGTTTATTTCGGTCAATTTTGATAAAATATTTTTTTCTTTTCCGTTAAATTGAATTCTAAGTAATAAAAAAATCCTTGGAAGTTAGTGGCACCGTCTCAAAAGACTCAACCAATGAAAAAAAAAAAAGATACAACGAAACAGGGGTAGTAAGCTTGATTATTAATGAAAAGTTCTTACTCTATTTGAAGGAATAATTTATTGCGCTTGTAAGAATATATAATAATAAGTGGAAATATTTATGTTTATTATACTAAAAACACAAACCATTCCATACTTAAATTTTTAGTAATTGCAAGTCTTCAATAAAACCTTTACTATATTAAAAAACATAAATCATTCCATACTTATTTTTAAGTAATTACAAGCATTTAATAAAATATATTTAAATTTTTTTATTCAAAGACAAAATTCAATTTCATTTTCTTTCAACTCAAGTTTTGAAAAAAAATTATTTTTTATTTTCATTTTCTTCTCAACCAATGTAAAGTAATTGTGCCTAGAGTAATAATTTATGTATATTCATTAAATATTAATATCATTTTAATATTTTCAATATTTTTTCATATATTATTATTATATGAATATTTCTTCTCTCTCTAAATCCTTAAATGTCGATAAAATATTTTCATTAAAAAAAAGTTGCTAACAACAAACCTGCTTTTCTGTTATCCTCCATTTCCATTCATATTATATACATTCAATAATTTAAAAGAATAGAGAAAAAGTTGCTAATAACAAGCCAGCTTTTCACTTATCCTCCATCCCCGTACATACTATAAACATTCAATAAATTAAAAAAAATTGAAATGGTATTTATTTTCTGTTTTTATTTCATAATTTTTAATTTTATTTTAAAAATATTATATTATATTTATTTTGTAATAAAAATACAAAAGATAAATTTTTTATTTTTACAAAATTTTTAAATAAAAAATAAAAAATAAAATAACATTTTTATAAATAAAAAAAAATATTTTTACATATCAAACTTTCATCCTCGGTACTGGAGGAGTATTTTGGAGATAAAATGAAATGAATGAATATGGTGAGATCCAATATATACGTATGTATGTAAGAAAAAAAGATACAGAGCGATAAATAAAAAATAATAAAAAGAAATAGGGAAAATTTTTACCTGTTTATTTATTTATTTTTATCCCTTCTTTAGACAAAAAATAAAAAGGGGGAAGTGTGATTTAGTTTTACGCGGGGTAGAGCAATGGACGTTGATGCATCGGACGCAGAAGACGGCAACAAGGACAACAACAATGGCGGTTCCACTGCGAAGAAATCGAAGCAGCGTAAGAGGAAGGACTACATGATGGACGACGATGGACACGTGGCATCGCGAGAGAAGCTGGCGAAAAGAATCCTGTTGTCGCTGACGAGGCCTTCCTACGTTTTGGGATTGGGTCCCAAACCTCTGAGGATGGAACACCGTACGAGGTTGCGCTACCTGCTGCGGAGACTCGTCAACCAGCATCACTGGGTTGTAGCCAGTGGTGTTCTCAGTGCCTACTTGAAAGGAACCGTTAACGACACCTCTCCCTTCAGGAATCGTCTTAAGTTTTGGGTACCCTTCCACTTTACTCTTCCGTTAATTCCAAATTTCGATAATTCTTTTTCTAGGGTTTTGAGAACATGGTGTGTTCCGTGAAGTCCCATTTGTTTTCAAGAGGGTAATTTTGCGTAAGCAGTCTCATATGATAACTGTGATAATGTAATATTGGGCTCTTCATGACTTTAAATTTTCGGTGCTAGTGCTAATAGAAGTGAAAGGATACCATGATTGTTATGTATATTTTTTTTGAATGATTGAAGTGCCTCATCTTTACTTTAGTTTGTTGCTGTACTTTCTTCTGTCATCGATATCCTGAATTAATTTCTGAATGCCGGTATATATGTAGGTTTTACTGGAGCTTCTTAAGCATGTGGAAAACCATTCTATTAATCCAACAAGGATTAAGAACCTCTATGATATTTGGTCAAAGAAAATTGGATCAATGAAGAGTTGGCCAGTAGAGGTATATTTCAGAAACTTCTTCCCTTCACGTTAAATGTTTACAAAATTGCTTTACTGACTTGTTCTAACTATAATTATAGCTTGTTTTTAACTCCGTAGAGGTTATAACCTTTATTTTTTCTTATTTGAATGAAGTATTTAAGTTTTAAGCCCGAGAGATATTGTTATGAATGAATTCCCCCTTCCTCCAAGAAAAGAGACAGAAAAAATGACAACTGCAATAAAAGATTATACTCTTCTAAAGCATATGCATGGTGTAGGGTTTCGTTCTATAATTATGGAATGTTATTTTCCTATTCATAAGGTTGATGAATTATAAACTGCCTTCCAGTACACTAGAAAATGTTTAATAAATTATTAGTTAGTATCAGATTGTTGTAAGCTGTAGTGGGTGAAGTGAAAGATAAAAATGGGTAAAGAGAAAGAGAGACCTGTAGTAATTCACAAGTCACAAAAGAGAGGTAGGCTATCACATTAAAAAATGAATAACAAATTCAGAAAATTTTAAATTCAGATTCTGAAAACTGTAATAGTAAGAGTGGGAAGTAAGAAGAAAGGATCTGATCCTGATGGCTCTGAGTCTAATGCTAGCCATCAAATACTCTATAGGTGAGTATTTTTTTTTTTTGCTTTTCTTTTCTACCTAAGAAGAATTGGGACTAATTTGACAAAACCAAGGCATTCAAAACCATCTTGGAACAAGTTATAAATTTAGTCCTACAGAGTACTCACCATATTCCAGGTTCAGTTTTCAGTGTTCATTGTTTGGTACCACACCAACGTTGTGGTTGGGCATGTTCAGCACTTTTCACCTTTTTCTTTCTCCTTTAGGATTACCATCTCATTCTCAAATAGACTAGTTGAGTTTTCCATGCAGAAAATTTTCAGTTCAGTGTTGAAGCTGCAGTTTCAAAGGAGCCTAAGGACATGTCTAGTTTGAGAAAATGTTTTGTTTTTATTTCTTGATTCTCTAATAATTACAAGAATGCTACCTTGTGTCTTGTTTTCCAATATTTCTATAGGAAATGGTAAGGCGACATCTTTGTGATTATTAGTGAAAAAGAGGAAATGAAAACAAAAAACATTTTTTCAAACCAAGCAAAATCCTAAGTTTCTAGGTCTGATTAAGTTTTCTTATTAACTTATTGCAAGTGCTAGCTAACTGAGAGCAATCAAGGTTCTAATTATATGCTTGTTCCCATTTTTGTTATGTTGCAACTTGCTATTGAGCTATTCTACTTTATCCAATGTGAACTATTAAGATGTCCTACATTAGTTAGGAATATGGTTAAAATGCTCCTTATAAGACTTGGGTAATCCTCCTCCCTTGAGCTAGCTTTTGGAAGTGAGTTGGCCTAATTTTCTAATATGGCATCATAGCTTATCTAGTCTTAATGTTGGACTATTTGCAGATATCCAGCGCTGCAAACTTTGCGCATTAGATGTTCAGTTCCGAGCATAAGAGGTGTTTGTAAAGATGTCTCACATTTGCTAGGAATATGGCTAGATGATAGGAACCTCATAGTGAGTTAGAGTCTTAGAGATATAATTGGTATTTAGTTAGTTAGTTAAGAGAGTTTGTTAGAGAGTGGAAGGGAAGAAGTTATAGGGAAGGAGAGAATAAAAAGGTGTCACTTGTATTGGGGGAAACTGAGGAGAGTTGTTCCTCACAAATGCTCAGTCATTTCTTGTATTCTTGGTGTTTCTTGGTTCGCCTAGACTGGATCAAGGCTGGAAAGCCATTGTTTTTCAATAAGGAGAGCTATTCCTGAACCAATTTCTATCAACTGGAATCAGAGCTTTCCACCATGTCTCATAGTTACAATTGAGTGGCGTGGGTGGTGATACCAGCATTGCAGTGTTTGTCCGAGACTAGTCAAAGAGCTAATGTACAACCAGCTTGCATGGGCGCTGGAGCTGTAGACCATGTTGGGATGTTAGGATCCAATTGCAAAGAATGTGACTTGAGTCCCACATTGGAAGTACGGGGTTCTAGTGTGGGGTTTATAAGGCTTTGGGCTCTCCAACTACAACAGTCAGCTTTTGTGGTGTGGTTCTCCTAAGGTTTTTATAACTAGAATACTCCTTATAAGATTTAGGTAATCTTTCTCCCTTGAACTAGCTTTTAGGAGTAAGTTTGGTCCAGTTTTCTGATATGAACAGTCTATTAAAGTCTCCACTGACTTTCACTCCAGTTGATAAATAAATTATATTTTGCAATTGAGACATTGGCTATGAATTTATGTTGCTGGCTTTATTGTTAAGGCTTCAGTTCTTACTGTAGAATTTTACTTGTGGAGCAGAGCAGATATGCAGTTAATTTGGAGTTCATGTTATTCTGTCTTATGCAAGGCAATGGAGGGGATGCATACCAGCTTGCTCTATGGTATATAATTTTATTTTTTACTTCATAGTCCTTTGCCTTCATAGAGCAATATGAGTTACATTATAATGCTAAGGAACAGATTGTTTCATACCTTGCCATTACTATATAATGTCGTGAACTGGTTTTATGCCATTATTATTTGTATTATAATCTTATAGGGAATTGTATATTGTGGTGAAACTTATTGCTTTTAATGGTTGATAAAGTTTTAATGATTATCATCATTAGTATTCTAATTCTGTAGACATTTATAGCAATATCTTAATTCTTAAGTATTAACATTTGACAAGGGTACTTGTATGAAATGCTGACTAATTATAAAATATTATACTTAAATGTTGTTGTTGAATATATTAGTAGCACAAAACACTTGCATTTAGAGTAAAGAAGTTTTTGCCACAAAAATTAAAGTGACACATGCATATAAAGTCAACATTCCAAGTGATTGAGTGGCACTTCCCCAGTGCTAGAGGACGAAATTGAGATAGGTCATACAACCTGAAAATTTGGGGAGAGATTAGCTCAGTTCACGGTCTCAAAAATACTGGAATTTGTCTGCTAGGTTGTCAGGGTTCTTGTCACTTGAAACAAATTTACCCAAGAGAATACATAGAAGGAATATAACAGTTTCAATACTCTGACTATCACAATTCTAGTTATTTCATTAGCATCTATCATCACTATCAGTGTATATAGGTAGTCATGGAGCTACCCTATTGGTATGGTTAAGTGTCTAGAACTCTAGATCCAATATATAAATCCAACTTGACTCAAATATGACTGAGAAACCATTGAAGTGTTTTCTAACTTATTTGTAATATAAAATAGTTTCAAAGGTGAACTTTCCACTGGCAATGCATTTTTTCCATTGTCAATTATGATTTACTCTCCAAAATACATCTCAAGGTTTGGGAAAGTGTTAAGGGGGTTGCTTGGTTCTAATTTTTTTCCTCCTCATATTCCGTCATTTTCTTTTTGTTTTCATTTATTTTGTCCTTTTGTTTCTCCTTTAGTCTTGAGCAAGAAAAAGGTGATATTGATCCTGTGTCAAAGATGATGTTGGGTTTGACATTCTATGAGTTGTGGTATTCTTCTATTCCCAAAGAATTCCAGTGGAGAAATTCAGACCAGTTTGATTTGCTAGAGAACTCCCATATGGAGGGAACCTCGTACAGCAATGAAACTGGACAGTCAGAGTGGCATAATACAGTTGAATCCCGCATGGCTGATTCCCAATTTCATCAGGATTCATACGCCTCTGTCATGAATGATAAGCATAAATCTAGGGATGTTAACTTCAATGAAGATGTGGGAGTTTCTATGGAGGTTGATGTCAACAATAAAAGAGAAAAACCACATCTCAACTTTCAGCCGGAAGGTTTTTACTTGAATTCTGAAGAACACAGAGAATTTGGAGACCCTTTTTCTAATGGGGGAGGTCTTACACAGGATTCCTTGTATGCTCTTGGTAGGTTATTTATCTGCTGATTAATCATCAACAGGAGAAAAATTTATTTCTTGTGGGTGTACACCTGTATGAGAATGCACACGCGCACAGCCACATATAGTTGTATGTGGATTTTACTTTTCTTTTGTCAGATTGAAAATATTGTTTTTGTCTTTCTCACTATCTTGATAAGGCTAGATTGTATTTTTTCTTTTGTCCATGTTTATTAACTTAATTACATTTTTGGTCCCTCTAGTTTGACCTATGTGCAATTTTGGTCCCCGGAATTTCTTTTTGAGCCAATTAAATTCTTTTACTTTTAAAATTTAGCAAATTTGATCTCCCGTCAATTTTTTTATACCTAAAATTCTCAAATTCTCATTTTTATTCAAAATTTTTATAAATTGAATTGATTAAATTATTTTTTGCTCAAAACTTACAGACTAAAATATTAAATTTCATTCAAAATAAAAAATTTAAAAAATTTTCCTCTTTAACTCCTAATATTACATCTTCTAAAATTTTTCAAATTTTATCAATTTTTTTACAAAATTTCTTACTTTTGAACTTTTAAAATTATTTCAGTGTTTCAATACCATTACAAAGCCCTCCAAAAATTTAGATAAGAAATAATAATTTTGAGGGTTTTAATTTGAAAAAAATTGATGGGGGATCAAATTTGCTAAATTTTCAAAGTAAAAACACTTAATTTGCTTGAAAAAAAATTGGCAACCAAAATCACAAAGTCCAAATTAGAAGGATTAAAAGTGAAATTAAGCCTTTGTTCTTTTTGAAGCATAGCAACCTCTGATAAGTTTCTCCGTCTAAATATTTCTCAGCATTTCTAGATTTAGATAGCAATTACGCGTTGGTTCACTGGTAACTTCAATATTTGATCTTTTGATGCATTTATAGGGAGGCTTGATTTGTGGTTGTTGCCGTTGCGGTTTTCTGACGAGAACAGTTTCAAGGAGTTCATGTACTTGCAAACAAATCAGCCTAATGACTATTATAAAAATGCAGTAAAATATTTACGACTAGCGCTTGACACAACACACTCTGCCTCACCGGCGTTACTTCCATTGATACAGGTATGAAGCAAACATTTCAAGTCATTTGGCAACCATTGAACTACTTTTTGTATTTTGTTTAAGGAGGAGTTAGAGAAACTAAAAATCAGGTCCTGAACTTTTGAAGTAATAATAACTAGTTACACAACTGTTAGAGTAAAACTTTTCTAAATGATCCGCCAATCATGTGTTACTACCTCACCCAAAAAAAAATTTAAACAAATTTTTGTTTATGTAAATTTGAGATCATCTTAAAATGATTCTCTCTATTAACTTTAGTTTTGAAATAGTTTAATATCAATTATTGTCTCATGAATCTTTTTTTTTTTGTTCAAATATTTTGGAAAGGGAAAGGGGAGAAATAAGGGAAGTTTTTATTCCTTCAAATTAAAACTTATTGGATGATAACCGACAGTATATAGAATTTTTTTCAACATAAAATTGGATTAAATTGAAGAGCTAATCTTTTGCATTTTGAGGGATTACAACAAAACACCTGGTCCAAATTAACTAATTTTTGAAGTTTTGCAAACAATCCCGGGGAGTTGCCCAAAGTTAGCCTTGTTATGTTACTCTAGGTCTGTGCAATGCATTTATTATCGTTGCATAATTTCTGAAAAATATTATGGACTGGCAGTCTGCACTTTAATAAACCAAGATGCTATTGTCGACCACCAGTCCCTACCACCTTTTCATATTATTGCTTCTTAATTGCAATTTGCTTGTTATAAATTCCCTTTCTTGTAGCCCTCCTACCATACCTGCTGCATCGTAGCTATTTCAGCATGCTTTATCATTGTTTAAGCACCTCATCTTAGCTAAACTATGAATTAATGCAATGAAATTGAAAATAACGACTGTTTGTGTTAAGGATGCCAATTTATGGGGTGCACTGAGGTCTGAACTCATTATAAAGATTTAACACAGCATCCCTTGCTTCTATTGCTTTTAGGAAAATGATGTGTTAGTACTTCCCTTTCCATGGATATCCTTATCATGTGTGTTAATGCTGATATGCATGTCTTTGTACCTATATGCCAAACTTTTTTTAATGCGCCTTTGGCATCTTATTATTATTCTATTATAGAAACAGATGAGATGACCTTTTATTCATAATTTCTTTACCACTTTCTGCAAAACACTCTTAAGTTTTAACACTGTGAGAAGCTCTTGTAGTTTGGTCATGTGACATATTGTGCTTCTCTCTTTACCTTGCAATATAGCAAGTGAAGCTGATAGCTTTTGTGATAACTGGTTATTGATTTTGTATTAAATTCTTTATGATCATTGATCAAATGGGTAGGAGTTCAATCCTTGCAATCCCCATTCTTCAAAGTAAAAAATTAAGTTTCAGTACTAGGTTAAGTAGGCCTGATAATTAGCCTCAATTCTCTCCTTATGTGAAAGGGTGATAGAGGATGTATTTAATGAAAAAATATTCTTTTATGAGAATGAGAGGAACAAATCTGAACCATACATTCATAGATGGTGAAGATTAAGAGCTTTCAAATTTACATGATTACTTAAAAATCATGTACCTTTTTAAATAAGTCACATGCACTTGTGTGTTTTAATCTTGACAATAGTCAATATTCCTCATATTACATAAAAAAAACACTCTCAACCCCCCCTGCGTGTGCTTTGTGTATAGGCAATATATTAAATGAGTTTTTAATGTAAAAGTAAGAGGAATAAATCTTAACCGTTGCATCTAATTATGAAAGATTAAGATAAAACATCAAGTTGTGATATTTTAAAATAATCATGCAATCATTGATTAATTTTTAATATTGACCATCCATTTATGGTTGTATGATCAAGATTTATTCCTCTCTCACATTAAAAATGTCCTCTCACTAGATACATCTCCTATTATATATATATATATATATATATATATATATATATATATATATATATATATATATATAAAGAGGAACTAATTTACATCAATGTAAAATTTTAGCAGCCTTGCATTATTTAATAACTTTTTATCAAATAATTTTTAACTAAAGTGGGCTAAATTTATAGTTATTATCATATAGATAGAGAATATATGTAAAATTTTACATTAATCCAAAGTTATTAAATATGTCATTGATATGTATCAAGATTAATGTCTTATATACTTTTAAAATATTTGAAAATAAGATTTAATCACATTTTTATTGTTTTAATTTTTACAAAACTTCAGTTATCAAGGTAAAGAATAGTTATAACCTAACAATTGGATTGACAAAAATCATATTTTATCTAAAGTTATTAATGGTGTAGGAGTACTAAAGTCTTAAACCAGTATAAGTTTATCTCTATGCGAGTGTGTTGTCAAACTCTCTAGTCAAATCAGACTCTTACGAGTGGACAATTTTAGGCAGAGAATCAAGCTAATTCACTGTCAAACTTTTTTTTGGACCAACTCAAATAAACCAGGTAAACTCATGCAAACTTGCATAAACTTGAGTCAAAAAGGAAGATAGAAATTAAATTTAAATTTTGCCCTTGATCTCATCTACAGTGTTTTATAATACTCCCAGACTGGTTCTGAATCCACCGTAAATGCAACATTTTACTAGGGCTTAAACCAATTACACAAATTGATCAAACCCTCACCATTGTCCCTCTTTTGGAAATCAATAGAAGCTCATTTGTAGCATGAACCATGAAGTTTGTTGCTAGCAAACTTAGTGTTGTTGAATTGTCATCCTTCTTCATGACAATGCCTATGAACCTAGCTTCCATTGTGAACCCAACATCACAAGAACCCTGTGTTGTCAACCCATAATGAAGGAACTAGGATGTGTGTGCAGTGTTACATGATTTGGTGCATGGTATAAGACTTTTCTAGGTATGTATAACACGGGTATACTCATTTAGTTCATCATTTCAGGTCATAATTCACTTATATTGGATCATTAGGCATTAACTTCTTCTGTACTCATAAGTAGTAAAATTAACATGTAAAGCAAAAAAGTTCCTGTGCTTGCACTAATTTAGTCGGGTCAGGCCAATAATTTGAATACTACCTTTTAAGTCTGCTTGGACAGTGCATCAGTTTGGTTTTGTTTTCATAAAGTTTTGCCCCTTTGTTCTCTAATTTCCCTATGGCCGCCTCCTTTGAATGCTGAGCCTTTGCCGAATGCAGAAGCAGAGCAAAGTTGCCTGTGCAGAACCATAGCAAAGTCATTGTCCTATGCTGGAATATGGTCTGAGAACTGAAATGCTACTATGAGCATGTTGGGTCACAAATGGTTCATGATTCAGGACAAATGTTTCAGAATATGGTATGTAAGAGATATTAACAAATCGTGTAACACTATGTGTGTGAAATAGAGGGCTTTATGCAGACAATAGAGATTAAACTACCATGCTTCCATATGGAATACTTTCTAGACAAACAACATTGTATTCTTCTAATTTGTTGCAAACCTAATATAACTACAGTTTGTGATATGTTAATAACACAATGGACAGACCTTAGTTTTGGAGCCAAGTCAAATGATAATTCATTATGTATAAAGGCATGCAGGTCTATGTGTGTCTATTATAACTTGTCAAGAGATTTTTATGTTTGAATATTATCATAACTTTAACCTCTTACAAGTTTATAAGTTGAGTTTATACTTAGATTCTTGAGTTTGGCATCTAAGGGACAAGATCAATGGGTATTTAGTGTTAGACTTTGAAAATGACATCTTCAATAACATTTTATCCATCCAACTGTTAGAATTCAAAGTTCTTGTAAGGTAGATCAAGTTTATTAATGGTTATAAATTTATAAATGGATCTTGCTAATCTGTACCTCAATGTTAAGAAATCAATAAATAGAAATTTTTTATTCAAAATCTCGTTAGAATGCATTGAGAATTGTGGTGACAATGCATTAATATCACTTTAATAAAAACTTTTAATTTTGATTAGCCAGTAGGGCACTAGTTCGCTTTTACCTTTAAAAGTTAATTGATCCCTAAATGGCTCACTTTATTTTAACATGCGGTATGTTGTTTATAATTCAAGTATCTACTATTTGATTACATATTTATGAATATTTAAAATCTAAAAATTTGAACTTATATTATTATATCATGTATTCTTTTTTTTTAAAAAAAAGTCTTCTAAAAATGTATATACTTGATCATTAAAAGAATATCATAAAATTTAATGGTTGAATTCATAAAATTTTCTTTTGGTAAAAATGTTATTAGAGGTGTTTTAGAAAGTTTGACACCATATGCCAGTTGATTCTATTCCTATATATAATGGCTTAATCCAACATCTTAAGCTTTTGGGATACTTGGCCCTTTGAGCAAGCTATTACAAATTGTCCCTTGCTCTATTGCATATTTACACACATAGTGTAGAAATATCAGTAGCTTGGGTTATTTGAAATCAATTTCCATCTTGCACAAAGCAACTTGTTTTGTTGTGTTCTTCAATCTCACAGTATATTTCCTTTTCTGCTTTCACGTGTGCGTGCATATTTTGAATCTGCTGTAAAAATTAAATTATATGCTAATGTTTTTTTTTCATGGAATAATGTTTGAGATATCAACAATATCTTCACTTTAATTTTTTTTTGTTGTCAGCTGTTGCTGATTGGAGGTCAAGTTGATGAGGCTCTAAATAGACTTGAGAAGCTATGCTGTAATTCAGCCTCTGTACTCCCAATTAGGTACATATCCCTTATTATTGTTGATGTTCAACAATATAGTCATTAAAACGGCAATTTCTGAGAAAAGTTGTGGTATTTTACTTTTTTTCATGTTTATAAAGTTACCGGTGTACATACTTGCAGAATAAGGGCTACTCTCTTGGAGCGTTTTGATCGAAACAACACTATATTGCTTCTTAGCTGTTTTGAGGATATATTGAAAAAGGATCCAGCATGCAGTGATGCCTTAGCAAAACTTATCAGGATGCACCAAAATGGTACTTCCATTCTGAATCATGTCTTTTATATGAGTTGAGTAATTTATATATGTCTCTCAAATTGAAGCCCATCTTAGCTTCAAAAGGGGTAGAAGAAAAGTGTGGTAAAAAAGAGGGGAAAAGGAAGAAAAATAATGGTCTTGAAAGAGTTGGAGACTCGAGTCCGTTTGGAATTACTGAAGAATTCCTAGCTGCAAATATTGTCCGCAGCTGTTATATTTTGTAGGATCTTGTTAACCAGTGTCCTCGAGGATTGACTGAGAAATCAATATATGATTTTTTTTTTATTGAAATCATGTTGGGGGAGCATTGAAAATCATTGGAAGAATACATTATTATACATTCCAATTAAAATTATTTACATTTAGCATTTGCTTGTGTTGAGATTCCACATCAATCAGAGATATGGTCAAAGTAGAGTTTATTAAGGCCTGACAGTCCTTGCCTTATTCGTCATTAGTTAACTTTTGGAGTTGAGTTAATCTACATCCAAATTCCAAGAGCCTATTTTGTATTAACTTGTCAAATACAAAAGTACAAATAAGTTATCCTCAATTAGATGTTACACCTCTCCTCTCACTGCTGGTTTAGAAATATTTTGAAAGTGATAACTTTATTCCTCGAAAGCAATACCTATGCTTAATGATACATAGACATGTCATTAATTGGTTTCTTCTGATACTTTGCAGGTGACTATAGTCTTGAATCTCTGCTGGAAATGATTGCTTTACATTTAGATGCTACAGATGCAGACTACAATACATGGAGGATGTTCTCTTTATGTTTCTTTAAACTGTCTCACTATGATGAAGACTGCATGTCTACATGCCCCATTCAAAATGAAGGTGGACATGGACAACATTGTTCCTTCACCAAAACCCCTAAAATATTTACAGATGGTATATCAGGAAAATCTTGGAGGCTTCGCTGTAGGTGGTGGCTAACAAGACATTTCAGCAATACCAAGCTTGAATCAGAGGTTGAAGCTGGTATAGTTTTAATGTTACTTTTTGATCTACTATAAATATGAAAATAATTTATACCATTATCATATTATGTATAATTGTCACTTCATTGGAAGAGTTTGATTATGATAACACTTACCTAGGAGATCAAACTTTTAATGACATGATAATATATGATTAGATGACGATGTGAACATCTTTTCGCAATCACCGTGTATATCAACTACTCTAGACATATTGCACCGTATTCATGCACTGTTGTTTTATTTTAGCCATGTTAATTTGTTCTTCCAAATCTTATATGGAACAGGTGATTTGCAGCTACTCACGTACAAAGCAGCATGTGCATCGTATATGTATGGAAGGGAGTTCAGCTATGTTGCGAAGGCTTATTCTCATTTAGAAAAAGAAAATGATAAGGAGTTACTATTGTTCTTGGATGAGCACAAGGGAAATTCATTTGGAATTTATCAAAAATTTCAAAAGAAATTTACATATATAACATAATATTATGATATGTTAACTGCAGAGTGAGTAGCCATTACTTGCTTTCTTTTATTTTTCTCAGCCTTATTTGCTGTCTGCAATTTGCAGGGATTATTCATATACTTATTGCTTGGCGAATTATCAACTTTTTAAAAAGAAAGAATTTTACCTTAAAAAGAAAGTAACGGTAGAATAAGTAGTATTCCATAATTATGACTTAGTATTTGTGGCAGTTTATAACTATTTTTGGTGGTATTTACTGCCAGAAAATTCTGATGGTTTGAACAAGCATTTTTAAAACTCTCACAAATTTGATGATGCGGGAAAATTAATATTTAAAAATTAAGTCTAAATTCATGAATACAGCTTATGTTATTTTGATTTTTTTTTAATGACACTAGCTTGGTTATTTTTATGGAGTATTATCCCATATCCGTAAAAATGTCTCTTTTGGGAAGTTAAACAGCATTTTCTTAGGCATTTAAACTGAGGGTTAAAAATAATAACTACAGTCTAAGCTGGTTTTAGTTTTCGTAATGACTTACTTTTCCTAAATTTTAGGTTTTTAAACATAAAAATATGCACGTAATAGCATCCATCAATTTCGAAAGCTATCTTTGATAAGTTCATCCAAACAGCACATGTTAAGTACGAACCTATGGTAGTGATAGTACTCATATTCTTGACTTTCAGCAAAAGCCAAAAGCTTCTCTTGAAGTGGAACCTTTCTTGGCGTATACTTCGTACATGTTGCAATGTGTGCTACGAACTTTCTTTTCTTTCTTGTGATGATGAATTGAATATGATAGTGTTTAGTCCAAGAAAATAGGATCACGCGTGATGTAAATAAAATAATTCATTAGCCAATGTATATATTGTACGTTGTAGAACATGTATGCATGTTTAATCTACGAAAGTGTAGTTCATTATAAAAGGTCTTTTTGGGTGTAATGATTTTTTGAAATCAACAAAAAAAAATTTGGGAGTGAGACTTATTACTTATACCTAATTTCTGTTTGAGAATCACAATGATAACATCAAAATCATTTATTTTATTTTATTTTAAATATTATGCAATCTCAAGTGCATATTGAGAATGTTAAGAGAAGGCTGAATTGGTGTGGAGAGCTCACAGATTCAAGTATTGTAGTAATGCTCACAGTTTCCCCTGAAGATGCAAATTCCTTTGCTGAAAGGGAAAAATTACTTTCTAATACTCCATGAAAGGCAAAATCATTTATTCCATGAATGTTGAGATGGTTATACAATATTCTCAAGTCAGTTTCAAGTTATGGAAAAAGATTTCCACTTAAAAATCATTCTAAGGTATATTTTGGACCTCTACAAATTCATACTCATAGAGGTAGAGGATCATATTTTAGGTATAATTCATCCTGAATGATTGCAGTCTTACAAAATGAATGTAGTGAAATGATAATGGATAATGAAAAAGACGAAGGAAATTTTGATTTTAGAAATATTTTTATCTTATGATCAAATATTCTGGAAACAAAAATTTAAACCACATAGATGTTAGTTGCGGTTCTCTTGTATAAATTAATATTAAAATGTTTAAATTGTTATATCTTTTTTAAACATGTATTATTTTATTTACTACGGAACATTTTTTTTTTTACTTTTGGATTATGAGCCTTCTTAATTATATATTTTATTTTTTTATAATTTAAAAATAATATTTTATGTTAATTTGACACTTTTTATTTATTTTATTTTAAATTAAATCTAAAATTGAAATAATTGAACCAAATCAAATCGTTTTAAATTATTTTATGTAGAAAGCTGAAACGGTTAACAGCGGTGGGAAGTTTTTGTAAACAAAACACTTCCTCGGTTTCATATTACAAGTCATTGAACAGTTTTCATTGGTCTCAAATTATTTATCATTTTAAAAAGGTATAATTTTTTTATTTTCCTATGATAAATTTATTTATTAAAAGCAGTTATTACTAATTAATTATTTTTCATAACTTTATATAGTAGGATATAAAGAGATTGAACAATATACAAATAAGTAGATGAAGTAATTGAAGTGTTGATAGTTAGTTATAATATTTTAACATCTTTAAATATTTTTTAATGAAATTAATTTATTTTATTATAATAAAATTTTGAAGTACAATGAATTAAAATAATAAAATTTGAACTTCTTAACTTCAATCACTAAGCTAATCTTAATAAGTTGATTTTGTTATAATAATTGGAAAAATTAATTATTATTTCAAATCAAATATCTAAGCATGATGCTTATCAGATCACCAGAAGTAGAGAAATTTCATGTGGTAGATATATAAATCCAGAAAATCTTAATTCGTGGCTAGTTGCTGAATGTTTGTTGTTAGGGAAGGCCAAACTATTTGATATTTTGAAGATTTTTTGATTTTGTGTATGCAAAATGCTTATTGGGAGATGTAAAGCTTAATAATGTACACGAAAAAATGGTTCAAATTTCTTATTTGCTTGTCATCTTTTATTGCTCTCTAATTGAAAATTAATATATCACTAAAATTTCCCTTCTGTTTTAAATACGACATTTCTCTCTCTAGTAATTAATTTTTACTAAAGTATTATTTTTTAATTAAAGGGATAAATAAAGGATTTAATTATTCTAAAACAAGAAAATACATTTAAAAGGATAAAGTACAAATATAATCTTTAATTAAAAAATAAATGTTAATATTTTGATAAAATAATAAAATATATGTATAATAAATTATAAATTTGTTAAAATCTTAAATATTAATTTTCTAATAAAGGGTTAGAACTACTTTATCCTCTAAAATATATTCGTCTTATTTTAGAGGAGTTAAATCCTAGAAGATGACATACTAATATAGCAAGTGGACTTTAGAAAGAAAAAAAAAACAATAGAACAGATGATTTAATTTCAGAAGAGCAAGTTTAACGTGGGTGTTTTATGCATTCCTTATCTTGATTTCTCAAAAAGCAATAACCACGTGAAAATTTCACTGCTTATAGAATTAACTTTCATAAACTTTAAAAAATGGGGGGCCATTCTGTTTTTTTATTACTTTTGTAAGTGTACGTTAATGAAAAGTGGCTGATAAAAAATTAAGTTAATGAAAAAGTGTTCCACAGTTAGGAGATGGCCTAAGTTACTCTCTTAAAGAAGCAACATTTTTCAATGTTGTCCTTCACCTGTTAATTATTTTCTCAATTTAATCGTATAATATTATAATTTATTTCAAACTGATTACTAGAAAAACCAACTTCAAGCATTCAATTATTTAACTGAAGGAAAATTAATTTAGGAATTATATTGACAAACATTATACAATTTAAGGCCAAAATGAAACATATTGCTAATAATTTTATAATTTAATTTCATCAGTGTCTATATATTTAGTTTAATGAAAACTTTCAGTTAATTCATGTTCTTTAACTTACAAGTGATATATACTAGTTAATTAAATTGAATATTATAAGGGCCTCGGCCCCTTCTTGCACCAAAATAATGAGAATTAGTTTTGCATCACCTTTTTTTTTTTCATTTTGTTAATTATACCACCCCTTTTCACATCAGTTTCTGAATTAAATTTATAAAAAAAGTGAAGCAAAAAAAGTGGTACAAGAGGTGATTTTCCAATAATAATAATAATACCAATAAACTCGTTCTTACAACAGTATTCCTAGGTTTTTGAATCCTGGTTGAGTATTTTGTACAATTTGGTAGAATATTTGTTGACCTCATCAACTTGTCAAACTGTGACCAAGTCAGTTTATAGCCAAAGCATATGCCACTTTCTCTTGTTTTAAAAAATGAGTAATCAGCACTGCACGTTTTAGGCTAAGTTTAGAAATGAGAATATCCAGCTAAGAAAAGAAATGCCTTAATGTCATGTAAGTAAAACCAGTCAGCGAAGACTTTCATTGACACATTCAATATCAATCATGCCACGGTCACACGTTTTTAGCCTTTGAAATTGGAAACTTGAGTCAATTAAGGGCCATTTGCACATTTATAAACGTGACAATTATCTATTTCACACGTGTTGTAGGCAACCCAGCAATGATTGTTCAAAGCACCAAGGTAGATAAATATTGCCACTAGCAACATGTCAATGACGATATTTAATTAATACAATGCAAAATTCTAGTTCTAGAACATACTGGGGCATTGCATGGCACATCAAGAAAACATACAACCATGCAAAACACAAGGATGGTTGAGATCTTCAACCATAAATATCAAAATAATAATGAATGAAAAACAGTATTGATATAATTACCTGAAGTTACTTCATCAAACAGGACAAAGTCTGTACAACTTGATAGATACAAAGTTCTGGTGCCAACGATAAATGAGTTGGCAGTGTGACTGTCTATATTATGTGCAAGTACATATACAAAATACATAACAAAATATGAATTCTGTTCAAGAATAAATTAGCCAAGAACAGGAAGAGAAAGATGTTGAGTTTATTGATTTCTATCCATCCTTCCTTCCTGGAGTCAAAGCTTCTGATTTGCATATGGGGCAGACATTCTTGACAAGCAACCATTTCTTTAGGCAATCTGCATGATATTCATGCTCGCATCGAAGAATTCCAATCTTTTCTTGATTCTTGAATTCATCCTGTGGAATTAAACATAAAGAATTATACATAAATAGTCCAATTAAAGCAGAAAGTTAAACAATGAAATATCAATGCCAAAATAACTGAGATATTGAATGAAATCTGTCGCCAAAAGTTCACACCTGACATATTATACATGAATCGGTTTCCTGATCATCACAAGCTGTCTCCTCAAGATTAATAGCAGTATCAGCACGTGTCAAGTAAGTTTTTGTCTTCAAGTGAGTTGTAATTGATTCCTCTGACAAACCAGTGCTTACATTGCCAATTCGCTCACCCAATGCAAGAAGGTCCTGCAGTAAATTTCAAGTGTAAATAATTAACAATTTTCTACAACCTCTTAAACTTTGTATTCTAAACTTCACACATGTCTGCTTGTGTACTTGCCTCATAAGACATATCCTCTATGTCCAAGCGCATATCTCTGTGATGGTCAACCAAATTTCCCACTTCATCAATTAAAGCAACATCCTACACAAATTTTAAACAATAATAAAAATCAATGTAGTTGTAACGCAAATGAAGTGATTTTTTTTCTACATAAGGAAAACATTGAGAGTAAAATAGAAGTTATTAAGAGAACAGGAAATATTACATCAACTTGGAGGAAGCCCACAGGGGGAAGACTACGTTGTCCAAGACTTGACTCAGGCACAACTCCTCTATGAGGTCGGTAAATCCGGAGGCCTGATGATGGTGCAGGGCCAACATGCCTAGGACCCATCTCAAAACCAGTCTGTGTTGGGATTGCAACACTGCGTGGAGGATTCGTGGGAACTCTAAATGAAGCTGCAGTTAATGGAGGGTGAAAGTTGATATTGTGACCTCTTACTCCTTGCATAGGCAGTGCTGGATGATGATAATTATGGTGCTGTTGGTTGACAGGAAGAGGATGAGGAAACCTGAGGCCGTTTCGGTTGCCAGCTGGATCATGATATCTCTGCAAACCCATACTTGGCCCCTCTAATGAACTTCCATTTACATTGGGTGCTGGAAAATAATAGGGAGAGACAGTCAGACAGACTAAACTCAACCAACATAACAAATTCAGAGAAAATTTTGAGCTCATTGTCTGGCACTTAATTGACACACCATAGGAGGCAGACCATACACAGAAAAAACACCTATGCATTTACTCCAATCTTAGGCGCAAACTGAGTGTTACTAAATCAAGACTTCTCATAAATTTATTGCCCGGTTGAAAATACCACATCCAAGAAGGTATAGTTATCACTTTTCATGCAGAAGCCTGAAAAGAGCTTCTTATACATTATCAAAGATTATTCACTTACATACAAGTGGTGAAAATAAATTGCTAAAAGGAGAACTGCAAAACAGGTAAAGAGGGAAAAATACATCTTTACCTTGCATGTAAGGCATCGGAAGAGACTGATTCCAGGCTGTAGTATGGGCATCATTATTATTACTATTCAACTGCAGGTCCAACCAGGGGGGAGCAGCTGGCTGAAAGTGCTGACCTAAATAGTTTCCATGAATCAGATGATTATGGTCATGCACCATAATAGACTCACCTGACCTGTTCCATGCACCGCCAAGTGGTCCTACTTCCACAAGTGAAGGGACACGGAATGAAAAAGATGAAGTATCCATCATAGCAACCCCATCAGTGTGTCTAGCATTAGGGGGAGCGATTGAAGAACTAGCTGAAGCATTAAAATACTGGTAACCTCCTCTAATCCCTTCAGCAGTTTTCCTTTTGTATGGACCTCTGACATCATCGATGAAACCGGAGCTTCTTCCAAAATTATCCGAGGAAACTCCAGTGACTGCAAATGTGCTTGAACCTGGTAACTGATCAGAGGCTCTGTGATTTAGGGGCAGAGGGAAAACACCAGTACCAGAAGAAGGATTCATGCCAGAATAATATAAGTTGGCTGGAGCTGGTACACCCATATCAAGATTATGTGGAGGCTGAATGCCATTGTATTGTGTAATGCCATACACCCTAACATTGTCATAAGCATCTGGTAAATAGTGAGAATCAGCATTAGTTGTGTTCCCTGAAGCTGTCACCATTGTCCGAATATTGGACTGCGTGATGCTAGAGGTGCCTCTTGTAAGGATGCAGGGTTCAGAATGATAATAATAGCCTTGCCTCTGTTGATCCATTTCTGAATCTGTCATCTGATCCATGATGTAGAGATTTGTTGATGCAAATTAATCCTAATATTCCAAGCAGGGTGAATAAAACCAATGAAAAAAAGATTCAAACCAAACAGACAAAATAAACCAAAAAGCAAATATTCTGCACAGGGCAAAGCTTAGTCAATTTTTTGAAATTCTAATATTTCATATCAACATTAGTCAGCAACTAACCGTTCCCTTTCAAAAAATAAGTGAAATAACTAACGAAACATTCAATGGACATGTAAGATGCAGCATCATCTTCCAAGGGATAGCAAACTGGTGTATAAACATTTAAGTCCAAACATGAAACACCAACAAAAATATCCTGAGTTAAAAACTAGACATACCTATTAAAATCCTTCAGGCATATTAAAAATGACCCTATAATATTTAAAATATATGAAGTTCAAAGACCCTATAATCATTAAAATATGTGAACTTCAAAGTAATGAATTTCAGAACCCCCATGAATCATAAGAATCATTAAATACATACATAAACAAATATAAAATCAACGGACCAAAAAAGTAAAAATAAAAAAGGACTCTTTTTCCCCCTTCTTTAACCACTTTCAAGGTTCGCAACCAAACAAGAAAGCACACCCATATCATCGTCATCCCAAATTCATCAGCCACCAAACAATACTAAAAGAACATATAACAAACCGTACCTTGTTATCATCAAAACAAGAGCTTGCGGCTTCTAAGTTTCAGAGATCAATATAACTTACGAAGAACAGCCCCAAAATCAACTCTGTTGAAAATTCACAAAAAGATTAAGTTTCTTTATTAATTTTTTTCCAAAAAGGAAATTTATTAATGGAATATGGCAGAAAATAAAATCGGGGGAATGTGGTCACAACCCAAGAATGCAAGTTCTTTCCTTTCATCAGAAAACAGAAATGGCAAGATTTTAACCCTAGATAGCAAGAAAAAGGCCCAAAACTTGGAGCAAAATAATAATCAAAATTTGATTTGAAAAAATTGAATTACCGGCGAAAGAACCCGAAGGAAACGATGAATGATTACAATTAGTGATCGAAGGATCGGAGAAGGGTAAGAGCAAAGAGGAGAGAGAAAGGGCGCGAGGGATGAAGGAGAGAGGAAGAAAATGAATATGAAGGAGAGGATCGTGCCTTTCATTGGAGAGCAAATTTCATCTTTTATTTTTATTTTTTTGTAATTACAAAAAAATTAATGGTATTTTTCTTTTTTTAATCTTTATTATTATAGTAACTGTAGGAACAAAAATAAAAGTATAACAGGTCATATTATTTAGATAATATTCTTACGTAATTTTTTAATATACATTTGATTACATAATATATATTAAAAGTTTTTATATTTTCTGTCAAATTAATATATGCAATAATATAATAAAAATAATAAATAAAAAATTATTATCAAACATTATGATATTTATACTATTAATATAATAAATTATATGATTTTTATTAAAAGTTATTATATTTATCTTGTTGTTTTTATTATATTTTATAATATATTAATTTTTTCTATCATATCATCCATTTTATTTTAAATGTTTTTTTAATTTATCTTTATTATACAAATATAACGTTTAAAGTATTCAGAACGAATAAATTAATGATTTAGTTTCTTACGTGGGTTCTTGAATTCTTCAATCAATAGACAAAAATTATTTGACATGCAAGGCAAGTTACAGGGACGGCTAGTAATTAATGTAAACGTTATTTTATTAAACTTATTTTTCTTCTACCAAAGAAAAACTAATTTGTATTTGCTAAAATTTACAGTTTTTTTCTTGATGAATATAAGGGTTTTTTTTTCGGAAAAGAAAATAAATAAAAGTAAATTGATGACAGTAGACCTACAATTAGACAGGGCAAAGTGGGTGGTTACCTAAGAAAGCTGGTTTTTCGTTTTTAATATGATTATGAAAGCTTAATAAATATGGTAATTTGAAAATTGGACTAGTTTGTTGGTTTTATGAGATCGAAGGGTAGCTAAAAAATGATAGAATTTATGACATCCAATAATGCATAGATAATTAAGGTGCTTAACGATTCATCAACTAATTCTTGCAAATTTGACTTCCTATTATGGGTTTTAATAGGTTTGTTTTTGTTAAACTATCAAAAGAACTCACAACCAACGTTACCATGGAAACTATAAAAAAAATGCTGGTTGCTATCTCATGTAACATGTATGATTATAAAAATTGGCATAAAATAAAGCATTGAATTGATACTAGTATTTGTTTGTTTATTTTTTGAAATTATTTTAAAATGATCTCAAGGTTGTAAGAAATTGGCTATAAGCCTCCGGATGAGATTAGGTATTTTAGGTTCCCAATCCAATCATGCAGTGTGGCGGTGATTAACACACCCACTTTCTATATTATAAATTAGTTTTGCTCCTAAAGCAAAAGGTTAACAATACCCACAAACAAACCTTTTTTTTTTCTTTTCTTTTGGCAAATGTTTTCTTATTTTTACCCTGCTATTTTCTATGAAATTTTATGCTATATTTTGTCATTTTAAAAATATACCATTTAGTGATCTGCACTTATACATATTTACTTGATGGGTAACGCTAAAATGGTGAAATTTGGTTACACATGGGATAGACAAATAGTGACCACAAAAAAGGAGGTGCCCTTGATGGTTAGAAATACATCATAAAATCAAAAACAAAATATATATGGGAAAGGTGAAAAGTAGAGCATAAGTGCCAAAGTATATTCTTTCTTTATCTTTTTTTTTTTTTCTTCTTCTTCTCTTTTCATCCCTCTAATGACACAGAACGATGACACGACATATTTTGAAGTGGGGCCTCTCTCCCCCCAGCCGCAAACAAATGATTAACGTGGGTCTTTTCTTTTTTCTCATGTCCTTAGACCTTAGCTACCTCATCCCATCCCATGTGCACCCAAGGTTACCATTCTCATTACCAGAAACCTTTATATATATATATATATATATATATATATATATATATATATGAAATAAAATAGATGATAGTTTTTATGGCAATATATCATGTGAATTATAACTTGTTATATGATTGGTTATATATACAACATAAAAATGTTGGATAAAGAGAATTAAATGAAAGGTGTGTATATCTTTGCTGATAAAAAAAAGTGTGTACAAGAGAAAGTGGATACGATGAACAATGAAAACAAAGATGAATAAAATTGAGAGATGTTAATCCTTATCAAGATACAACAGGGACATGTTAATATTAAAAAATAATAAAAGTCAGAATGTTCCATATTTTTAAAAAGTACAAAAGAAACTTTAGTTTCACATGAATTGGCAAACCTGAATTGATGGTCAATCATAGAAAGGCCATAAGGACAAACCTGAATCCAAATTTGGCAAACTTTGTTGTTGATCGCTGCAGAAGACAAAATCAAGTTATTGGAATAGTCTTAATGCAAAGTATTTTCCTTCCTGGCTTGTAAACTAAACTAAGGTATGTTCCAAAAGTTTTCCTTAAGCACAGGATTGCTGGACTCTGCATCTAGCTTCTCTCTTAATTAATGATCCACTTTGTTTAATTTGCAATTGTATACGTAATTACTTTCTGACTAGATTACCACATTCTAAAGAAAGAAAAAAAAATTCATCAAGGAATGTGTTGGCAGTTTAAGGATTTTCTATTTCTTCCATTTTGTTTATTTATAAATGATGCAAAATTGAGATGAAAAAGGGAATGCAGAGATTGAGCTACATGCAAGTAAGTATATTCCTTGCATAGGCTCAAAGAGATACCATACCTTGAACTTCAATTGAAACAAACAATATCATTAGTTTACATCATACACACAACATTCTCCGGCCAAACATTTCCCTCATAACTAAACAACTTTCTCAGTCACCTTTTTTTTTTTTAAATCCTTGCCATCTTACCTAAGAATTCTCAACCCTCCTTAACATTAAAGTAACTCCAAAATCCAAATTACACAAAAATCTATTTTACTAAATCCTTTTTTCTTCTTGCCGAGAAGAAGAGTGAGAGAAAGTTTAATGTTCTAAGATAGGGAGTTGTATGTGGCTAACTATGACATATTTAATGGACATCCTAGCTTCCATCTTTTTCAAATTATGTGACACTTTCATGCTTTCAAATCCACCTGCTTATGTTAACCTTTATTTTTACATTTATCAGAAGTAAAGTTAACTATATACAATATCAAAACAAATTTTATCTTCTAAACTAACTTTTAGAATTGAGTAGAAGAAATTTAATTTCTAATAATCTTAAATAATTATTTTTTATATTTTTTAATACAAAATATATCTTTTAAAATATATATAATTCAGATTAATTATATATTTATTTAAAAAATATTTAATTATTTAAAATTAATTTTATTAAAATAATTTTATTCAACTTTAAACCAAAATACACAAGGATTACAGCATTATGTACCTAACCGAGAACAGCTAAAGTTTCAAGCAGACAAGAAAAATGTGATATTTGATTTTAAAAAATTATTAATTTTATTTATAAAAATATTATATTATTTTTATTTTTAAAATTTTATACTAAAAATAATAAAAATAAAAAAGAATTATTTTTTTACTCTTTTTTTCTATACAAAATATTAAAAATAAAAAACAAAAAATATTTTTTAAAACTAAACGCCACATTATATCTTTACCGATGTACTTTTCTTCTTCTTTTTTCAGCAATCACTATATTTTGTTGCGGCAACAGTTTAAGCGTTTTTCGGCTATTCATAACATATAGATATAATATATGTGAACGGTTTTCTTATTAAACCTTTTGATAAATAATTAAATGTGTTATTTTAAATCTTAAATTTCGTTTTGTGATTGGTAAAAATACTTGTTATTTTTATTTTATGTTTTAAATTTTAATTACAAAAACATCATTATTTTATTAATTTTATTTTTAAAATTTTATATAAGAAGTAGTGAAAACAAATAAAAAAATTATTTTAATTTTTTTATATAATTTAAAAAACTGACAATATTGTAATTAAAATAATATTAAAAACTAAAATAAAAATTATTTCGCAAATCAGATAGCACAATATTTCCGTTCAAAATAATATGACACGTGTTTTTAAATTTTTAAACCTCCTTTTAATTAACTATGCCTTTTTAATCCATTTTTTTAAAAAAATTGTATAAATTTAGAAGAACATGTAAGTGATATTCAGTTATTCACTATCTTTTTATGGCACACGTTCTTCTGATATGCCAGCAAACTGCTCCAAACAGAAACCACCAAATTATAGGCTACAGGACGAAGAAGAGAATGCTACAAGCCAAATTAGTTGTTAATTTAAAATATTTCACTATAAACGGGGCAATTATATGTTGAAATTAATTGATCCTAACTTATTAAAATCGTTTATATTTTCAAATTTTGAGTAAATAGGCACATTGTGTGATTCTTATAACTCATTTATATTTACGTTTACGATTTAATTTGTAAATTTATAATAAGATCTGTAAAATACTCCTTTAACTCGTCTAATAAAAAGTTACGCAAACGATCATGAACCTTATTTTAATTATAGTAATTCTTAATTAAAAATTAATTGTTATCGATTATTAGTAGAAAAAATTTGAACGGTTAATTAATTAAAAATTATAATAAATATATTTTTTAAATTAATTATTCTAATCATAAAAAATCAATGATTAAATGATATATAAAGTATTTTTATATTATCAATATATTTTAATTAAATTATTAAAAAATTAATATGTGTTTTAAATTTTTTTTAATTAAAATTACATATTTTTATTTTTTAAAATTTTATATTATTATTCACGGTTAGAATATTCAAGTATATTTATTCCATTCACAATGTATGTATTTCAATATTTTAAAATTTTAACAATTTTTATTTGACATATAAAAAGAAATAAAGTAAAAACTAGATTAAAGAGAGAATAGGATATAATAATTAGTTTTTTTATTTATTTGTAAATTTTTTTTAAGTTTTAATTTTAAATATCATTTTAGTTTCTTTTGATTTTTTGTTTTAAAATTTATAGCAAAGACAGTAAAAATAAATTTTTCTTATTTTTACTGTGTAATTTTCAAAGTAAACAAACTCTAAGCTCCAACAAACTTGATGCCTGTAAAGAGCTATGGAGATAGGTGAGGAGTATGGAGAATGTAGATGTTCACCAAATTCGTGGCACCCATTTTAGCTAAGATATCAACACAATGGTTGTCTTCCTTGAAGGAGTGGTTTATAGAGACTGTCCACAATTTTTATTTTAAAGTTGCCATGACATGGTAATATTAATTATGAGGTGCCGTGATAAGACTTTTAATCAAATTCAAATTTGCAGTTAACATGTCTAGCTCCCATTTCTCACGCTATTTCATTAATGCACTTTCTCATGGTTAAAAGTTTCACACCAAAATTGTCTTATATATCATCACCACCATCAAAGTCGTTGCTTCAAAGATCATTATGATTCCCAGAGAGCTGCATCTATTATTCAAGCCCAAGACCCTCATAAACTCATTTATTGAGCTTCATAATGCTACCATGTTTCTAAATAATTAACTTCGATTATCCCACATCTCAACAGTAATTCTATGTTCCATTACATCCAAATTTAACAGATACACTTGAATCTGTACAGATATAAATTATTATAGATATATGTATGTTAATTTTTTCCGTTAACAGATACACTGAGAACACACTCATCTTATGTTACATGCACTCTTCCAAACATACCAAACAAAGCATGTGTGGAGGCTATGATCGGAGGAATGGATGAAATATATTAAAAAAGGAAATTATTAGAATAATGAAAAATAAAATAAAAAATTATGCTATTTAGATAGATAAAAAGTGAGAATTTTTTATTTGTTTGAATGAAAAGAAAAGATGATAAAAAATAAGTGATTTTTATAACAATTAATAAAAAACTGAATTTAATATAAAATTAAATTTTTATAATAAAAAATATTTTTATAACATATAAAACGTTATTGAATATAAAAACAAAAGAAACCATCATTTTCTTCCCAAAATCTTATCTTGAATGGAGAGGAAATAAATATGTGGGTCCACATATTTTCTTTCTTTTTGCTAAAATCAAAATTTCCGAACACATTTGAAATTATATATATTATTCATTTCTTATTTCTAACTTTCTGGCTTACTTAATTTTTATCGTCCAAATATAATGTGAATGTCATGAAATTTGAGCGTCCAAGGAAACCATTAACATCAAAATAATTTAATGGATTTTGTGAAGAATATGATATCTACTCAGCAAAAGTGGAAGTTATGAGAAGAAAAAGATAAAACCATTTTTAATTTGATAAGATATATATATATATATATATATATATATATATATATTATGGTGAATGCTAAATATAGGCCTGAAAATTTTGTGGGCGAAAGTTGTTGCAAAGTACAGTTTTAGTTCAATTGCTCTCTAACAAAAAAAAGTTAAATATCAAATCCCACAAGAAGAATAAAGTGAAATGAAATTAAAAGTTAATTATTTGTAAGTCTTTAGAAGTATTGCATATGCTTATGACTAGACTAAAGAAGATCAAAGCCTGATGATTGCGGTACAAAAGATCTATTCATTGGCTATCATGCAAGTTAAAAAGGAATTATCTTATTTATCAAGCAAGGAATAACCTTCTACTTTCTATAGTAGTGTGTAAGTTTTATCTATCTAAAAATTTACATCTTCTTAAGGTATTAAAATATATATATATACAAATAGCGGCATATATTAATTTATATTTAGCGAGGATTATTAAATTTATTTTATTTATTATAAAAAATTATTAATCATTAAATAAAAGATGGAAATGTTTATATTTAAAAAATTATTATTATAAAATATTTTATATATTATTTTTTAATCATTTAAAAAAAGAATTTTGTATTCCTCTTTAATCCAAAAATATCATAAAATGTAAAATAATAGATTTATAATAAAAAAATTTATCCTTCTCCAACCCTAGAGTCTTCTTTTCTTGGTTTGGTAATCATGTTCTATTTAGTGTTAATAGCTAATATGAAGGATTTTATTATTTTTTCTATTTCTTTTATTCAATGTTTAAGTTTATTTACAATACTAAAAATTAATTAATATTTTGTCTATTAAAAATATTATATAATTTTGTATTATATTCTTAATTTTTTATTAGTTAACTTGTTTCGTCAATTAATGTTATTATGAAAAGTATAATATAAAAATAAAAAATAAAAATATTATTTTTAAAATAATAAATAAAAATGAACAATTTTAACAATGACAAATAAAAAGCAGCATAATGAATATCTTAATTGTTTTAGATAAAATTTCCAATGGTGATGTAAAATGTTCCTTTAAGATAATAAATAGTAATCATTACAATTGACATAATTATATTTTAAAATTATTGAATTATGTAATGATTATTTTTTATAAAAATTAAATTTTACCCAATTTTGTTGATATGAATTAGTGTATCTATTTTCAATAACTAGGCATATTGTTTATTTGTAGGTGGATTTCGTTGTTAAAATTAATTAGTATTATGAAACAGGTAATTACAGATATTAAAATTTCATAATGGTTGCTAACAGAAATATATAGCAATCAACTGTTTTTTTAAGAAATTAAATAATTATTTTTAAGCAATTATTTTTCTATAAATTTTATTAAAATTTAATTGAAATATATTCACATTAACATTTAACTATTGACTGTTATATAATTAAAATTATTAACATTTATAGTAATTATTTAAAAAATGCATTTTTATTAATTTTTGAAAATATTTATACTGATAATATATAAAAATAAACTTATATATCAATATAAACAATTTTACCAATAAAAAATTATTTTAATACATTATCAGTAAAATATGGTTAACTAATTAAAATTATAATATATAGTTTTTCAAATATAATTATTCTAATTAATTCTATAAATAATATATTTTTTTAAAATGAGAACACCTATTTTTTAAAAATTTATAGATCATTGAGTTTAATTCACACATATTACATATATAAAATATTTATAATTATTAAAATTATGAAGTAATTTGTTTCGATATTTTTTTATTTTTGAATTATAGTTAATTCTAGTTACTATTATATAAAAAAAAATTATTATTAATAACTTTTTTTTTATAAAAAATAAAAGAATATGTTAAAAGAAGTATCAGAAATCAAACTCATGTAAAATACGTAATATTCAAAATATTAAAATATAATAAAATAACATATAAAATTAGTTATATAATCTAATTTATAATAAGATCATTATCTATACTATATTTTAATGGATTATTAATTTAATAAGGACAAGAAAAGCAAATATAACATCCTTTATTTCAATCCACTTTTAAAATCTATTTGTATTTGATTCTAAAATATCTACATAGCATGTAATATATGCATCATGTAGTATATGCATTAAAAGAATGCTGATTCTATACTATTGTTTAATGTGTTAGAATCTAAAAATAATTCATAAAATTGTCAAAAAAGTGTTATTAGATATTAAAATAAAATGGAGAATTATATCTAACTCATTTCAAATACATGCTTCAAACTACATTTATTGTTTCACCCTCCTCAAAAAATATGTTCGGTGATTTTTAGAAAGTAATCACATGCAGTATAATGTCTAGAGTTTATTTCAATGACACTTTTTTTAAAAGATTCTCATTGGAAGAAATTCTATTTAACATCATTTTTTAATAAAAAAACTTTTATATTTGTTGGTATTTTATAGATTCAAAGCATCCTAAAAAAATATCAACATTGTATGTCTCTTAAATACATTATATATTAATTGTAGTGTATAGCTTTGAGATAAGTCTATGAAGCATTTTTTTATAGCTAAAGTTTTATACTAAAATAACTTTATTCTCCAACTCTAATACCATTTATATACTTCGTTTTTTATATTTTAATATTCGTAATATATGTTTTTTTAAAATTTGATATATTATACAATCTTAAAAATGTAATTTTTAAAATTTTCTATTCTCCCCATATGTTGTGCTAAAAGAACATTAATTTTTTATTTTTCATTTTTTATTATACAATTTTTGTATCATTTTTTCGTAAAATCATTATTAATTCTCCAAATATCAACAAATCTATTCACCACCTAAAGATAAACTTACCATTTCTATTCTACCTGATATCCTTAGTTTCATATTTAGCCAATAAAAATCTACACCATAAATTATCCTCTTCTAAAAAGAGTCTTCAATATTTTTTTTTTCAATAATACTATATTAAAAGGCCTTAAATCTTTCACCTCAATCCTACCTCCTTGTATTTACATACCATTTTTTAAGAGACCTAATTTATTTTCTACCTTCCTCTATTCCACCCCAAATAAAATATTTAAAAAAAATTTCAGAATAAAAATGATACATGTGAAAACTTTAAAGAAAAAAAAAATCAATAGTGTGTGAAGGATAACTTTGAGAAGGACAGGTTTATCATAAAAAACAAGATCTTGCGTTTCCGAGCTGATAATCTCTTCTTTACCTTATCCATTACTAGTTGCCAAGTACTTTTCCTTGGGTTAGCATCGATAAGGATCTCCAAATAACAAATGGGATTTTCCCCACTGGATAATTGCGAAAGATTGCCAAAGAATGCAACCATTCTTTAGAGACATTAATACCCATCAGCTGACTTTTGTGAAGTTCACCTTTAGGCCAGAAGTAAGTTCAAATAATTGTAATAGAGCCTTAATCACCTTCACGTTGAAATTAGTAGCCATACTAACTAGTAGAGTATCATCTGACTAATACTGAAGTTCTTAAAATGGTCCTAGTTCTATACTTTCAATTTCTGTTTGATGCCTTTTAGTTTCTCCTTCAAAATATGACTTCTCTTCCCATCCACTTGTAGTTCTTCCCAACTTTTTGTCACAAAGGTTTTGAAGTATGGATGTCCTTTCCAACAGTTCAAGACTCGAAAAGGTTTTAGTCCCCAATTAACTTACATGTCCCCTGCTCAAACCCCATTATGAGATGTTTCTCCATTTTTCTAATCAAGCGTGAGAAATAAGGAGACGATCCAATCTGGTCATGTACCTCCCACAAGCACTATACCAGGTAAAATTTCTCCCATTCATTGGCAGGTCTAGCACCTCAGTTTCTCTAATGAAGCTCCCAAAAGCTGATATCTCCCCTTTTCTTGATACCTCTAAGCCTCCTTTTCGTTCTCCTTTTGTCTTGATAGAGTTAAAGTCTCCAACTATGCATCCATAGTTATTTCGGTAACTATGATCTCCTTCCACAATCCTTTTTTCCTGATCAGTTCACACGGTGGGTATATATGTTCACCAAAGTCACCTCATTTTGTTCCTTTCCCCATCTTTCTTTTACTCCTAAAGTGGCTGCCTTAGAAAGACTCATCAAGCCCAGAAACATCTTGTTGCCAAAGAATTAGAAGGCCTCCTGAGTTCCCTTGTGATAGTTTAAAACACCAATCAAAATCATCTCAACCCCATAATTTTGTGCACATCATTTCTTGCAAGCATATCATATCGACTTTTTCATTCTTCACGATAGACCGCACTTCTGCCTGCTTAGCCTTTCCCCCGATCCCTCTAATATTAAGAGTTACAATTTTCATGAAAATATCAACTTCCTCCTGGTCTTCACCTCCTGCTACTTCTGTCTTGTTATACCAATCTACTGTTATTGTCTTGTATAGCCAATTTGTCTCTATTTTTCAACTCCATCAAGTTCTAAATGATTTCTTCCTCCTTACCCGGGTTTGTTATACCAATCTGTTTACCAATTTCCCAACCTCTCTAGCCAACTTTTCTCCTTTTCTCAATGAGCTCTCTCCTGAGTTCCCTGTAGAGTAAAAGAAGAGATCATTATCTAACTTACTATAACTTCCAGACTTTAAATGTCCATCATCTGGATTCTCTGCCGTTGATATTAAGTTCTCAGTTGTTGAATTCTCTATGTTCATTCCATAGTTGAAAAAATATACTAATAAATAAAGAAAATGTAATTTTTTTGACCATTTTTGTTTAAGTTTTAAAATACAAGATGAAACTTAAAAAGAATAATGAAAGAAAAAATATAATAATAAATAAATAATATATTTTATCATTTTTATTTAAATTTAAAAATGTATGGTAAAAATTAAAATGAATAATAATAAAATAATAATTAAATTATTATCCAAATATATTTAGTATCAAATATTTAAATACAAAGCATGATAGCATTTTACAGATATAATAAAAAAATAAATTTTTTTATTACTTTTACTTAATCATAACATGTTAATTTATAATATAATATTATTGTTTAAATTTTAAAATAATAAAATTTAAATTAAAGAATAAAATATTTGAATTCATGTAATTTTTACCTTTTAAGTTAAAAAATTATTTTCCTAAAAAATAACATGTTAAAAATATAATTAAAACATAAAATTATTTAATTCTATATTTTACAAATTTATATTAATTCAAATGATAAGATATTTATTCTTTATGTAATAAATTTTAAATTTAAATTTTATAATAAAAAATAAGATGAACTTATATCTTTTAAATAAATTTACTCAATCAAATTAACGAAGATTTATTTAAGCATAAAGTTATTATATTCTTTCCTTTATTATTATTATTTATTATAATTTCTACCATATATTTTAAAATTTAAACAGAAATGTCTTGCAGTTTAAAGACTACATTTATTAATATAGTAATTGTTTCTATATTTTTATGTTTTCTACAAAAGTGTGATGCATAGTTTTTTACGCGTGATGCATAATTTACGTCTTATTAAAGACGTAAATGCATAATAATATACGTTTAAAACTGGAAATATGTCTTAAGGGAGACCAAAAAAGACCATTTGTTGCATTGTCATCTTTTGCTTGCCTCTTTTGATTGATTGTAGATATCTCAGCGGATGGATCCAAATCGACATGAATGCCTAGTATGTTTAAAATACGTATATTTAAGATGATGGTGAAAATAATAATTTAATTTCTGTAAGTATATTTCTTTTAATTTAGTTCATATACTTAAAAAATTTAGAATTAAATGCTTACATATGAAAAAAATTCATGATTCAATTTTTGACATTATGATATGATATAATGTCGTTTATTTAATTTTTTTTTATGATAAAACTAATTATTGCTAACATAGCAGTTATATTTTTTATTTAAATATGTTTTGATCTTTTATATGTGTTGCAATTTTAAGTAGATTCTTAGATATGTTATGCATTTTTTACCAAGACCTTACGTATTATTTTTTAAATTTAATTTCTGTATGTAAAAGTTTTAATTTAATTTTAAACTAAACAATAAAAATTCAAAATTTGACAAGTTGAATAGAAAATGTATTCAACTTATGTTACTATTAGGCATGAGAATAAAACCCAACAATATGGATGTCCTTTTTTTTTAATAGACAAATTCACTTTAGATGAATATAAGATAAATCGAAAGTCTATACCAACTTAAAAAGATATAAGTAAGTTTGGAGATATAAATAACGGTTGATTTACAAAAGTATTTGGTACATGATAAAAATAGACAAACATTGTTTGTAGCTAAATGTTTTAGGGATATAAATCACGAAAGTTTATTCAGGTGAAGTTTAGAGAAAGTGGAGATGAAATATTATAATTCAACACTAATCTATTGAGTTCGAATAAACTTAAAAAAAATAAATTATTTTATTAATTTTATTTATAACTTTTATTCATTTGTATATACTTTTTTAAATAACATAATACATCAAGTATAATTTTAACTTGAACAATATATAAAATAGACATCACGAGTATAAAAAAATTAAAAAAAATCAGCAATAAAATTATATTTTCAATAAAATGTAGAAGATGAATACTCTTATTTAAATATTATATTTATTAAGGCAAATTTAGGTAGAAGGCAAGGTGGGTATTTGTATTTCCATCCACAAAGTGAATCTTATCTTTACAAATTAAGGATAAGTTTAATTTCTTCTTAAATTTAGTTAAAATAAATTTTTCTTGTCAGAGTTGAGTCAAATATTTAAGTATTCAGATTTTTTTCTCATAACTAAAATAATGTGGTTGAATATATATTTTTATTGTAAGAATTAACTTGTCAAATTTTGAATACTTGTATCTAGTTTATAATTAAATTAAATTTTTTAACATATAAGAATTAAATTTTAAAAAAAAACTACCTACGAAAACTTAAGTAAAAATGCATAAAATAATTAGAAATTAAATTAAAATCCTATAACTCATATAAGACTCAAAACGTATTTAAATAAAAAAAATGTAACTTTTACATCAACAACCATTAATTACGCCAGAAAAAGTATTATAATTCATCATAATGTCAGAGTTGAATGATAATTTTGTTTATATATAAGAACTTAATTATAAATCTTATAAGTAGAGAACCAAATTAAAATCCAACTACACTTATAGAAAAAACATATATTATTTTAAAACCTAAATTATTAAAGTTGCAAGAGTGTGTAGTTTGGTTGAAAACTTAAAAAAAGAACTTTATTCCTTATGCTTAAATTACTCAGGTATGCAATGCATGTTCAAATGTTGATAGTCTTAGAATAAAAAAACTTGAAGAATAAAATTTAATAGATATTTTTGTTATATTTCATATATAACCTTTAATAGCATTTATTTTAAATATAATTTTAGTATACTGTCAATATAAACTTATTTATATGGTTAATTAATAAAAATTGTTGTTGATGCATTTTAAAATAATTATTATAAAAATAATAATTTTTATTATATAATAATCATTAATTAAATAATATTATATATTTTTATTATGAGGATATTTCGATCAAATATTTAAAGATTAGTTTTAATACGTTATCATTATAACAAAATTTATGCTATAAATCAATTTTAAATTATTGCAGATATAATTTTTATTATATAACAATAAATGATCTGATCATTCTTAAAAATATTGTAAGTATCGGTATATTGTAATTAGATTCTTATATATATGTGTGTAATTATTTTTTCAATTAACCTAAGCCAACGACGTCGTTGTGGTGCTCCCTTTCTTTTGTTTCAACTCGAAACTACAGCACAGGAACCCTGATTGATTTGTGAAGCGAGCTGAAGTCACACATTTGCGGCGAACACATGAAGAAACCGAAGCAAACCCAGCTGAACCCGAATTGGGCTCAACTCCAACAAGTGCTTCCTCTCTTCTGCTTTTTTTTTTTTTTCTTAATTTTCGAGAAACCCATGTTTCTACATTCATTGATTGGTGTTTTTCGTTATGCAGAAGCTGAAGCTGAATGGCTCCAAGGCTTCAAAGACTTCCCAAGATTCAGATGAAGACACCCCGAAATCAATATTGGGTAAAAAATAGTTTTTTTTCCCATCTGGGTGTGCCTTGTTTGGTTTGGTGTATGCAAGGAGTGGTGGATATAAGAGGTGATGATTTAGAAGTGGGACTTTCTTGTTTTTGTTTTCTTATTTTGGCAGGGAAACGTAAAGAGAGGCCAGGGGATGAATCCAATGATTGTCAGATTAATCCTCTCGTTCCTGTAAATGATGATTCAAGGTGACTATAGCGATTTTCGTGTGCTACCGTGTAATTTGTGTGTGGTTCTTATATTGTTTTTTTTGTTTGTTTGATGCTGGAAATTGACTGCATTTGCAATAGGATTTTGACACCAAGGGCGTTTTCTGTTAATTCCTAGTTTTTGAATGCATGGTAATGCAATTTGCTTTCATGACTTCCCCCTGAAAGAGGACGCGCAATTACTAACTAAAATCTGTGAATTTGAGCTGTGTCTATAGGAACAAGAGTTTGTAGTGCTATTGTACTGGTTTAATGATCTCATTTTGATCTAGAACTTGTTTTGTCTTGTATTGTATTTGTCCATTTTGTCTAAGCCTGCTATGAGACTATGGAGCTTTCTATTCTGTTTTGGAGTTCAATTTCTTTTAAATTATTAACCATTTGGCAGTCTGACTGATGCAGTGGCCATGGACTGTGAAATGGTAGGCGTTGGTCAAGGAAACAAGAGTGCCCTTGGAAGAGTAACGCTGGTATTAGTTTGTTCTTCTTCATCTTGCAATTATCTATGCACATTTAGATTTTTTTTACCAAGTTACTCAGTTAATGAATTCATATAATTAAAAAATATGTCTGATTGATGAAGTTATTGACTAATCATTTGCATATTTTTTTCTTCCTTTTCATTATAATTTGTTTTAAGCTTTATTGGCTTTGGATTTTTGCCCAAAATATTTGTTAAGAATTGTGTTTAACTTCTTCAGTCCAATTACCACGCCGATGGTTTTGTAGATTAACGCCTATACTCAGTTAATACTTAAGTTATATATTCTTAGATTGCTGTTTGACCATGAGGTGTTGCTCAGTTGGTGTGAGTTCCATATGGGAGGACTTCACCGCAGTGCAAGATTTTGAATCTCACTGGAGTACCAACTGGCCAGGGCTACACTGGCAGACTCATAGGGTATGTTAGAGTGTTAAATTTTAAAGGGAAAGAGAAGGGAGGGAAAATTTCTCACTTGTAATATATATGCTGTAATTGGATATTTTTAATGAAATAAAAGAAATAAAATGATAGATTAACATAAACTTATGTCCTAATGTTTTGTTCTTTTATAATAAATATTATTCAATTCTCAATTTTTTTTAAAGAAATTTGTCGTCCCTTCTGTTCTCGTCCAAAACCACACTCCCAAACATGCCTTCTCATGCTTAATAAAATGATAGATTAACATAAACTTATGTCCTAATGTTTTGTTCTTTTATAATAAATATTATTCAATTCTCAAATTTTTTTTAAAGAAATTTGTCCTCCCTTCTATTCTCGTCCAAAACCACACTCCCAAACTTGCCTTCTCATGCTCGATAATATTAAAAATTACTGTGAATTTTCTTTGAGGGCATTATTTTTCCTACATCAGAAATAAGATTGAAAGTCCTGTGAACATTACATCCTGTAAATATGCAAAGTCAAATCAATCCACTGCAGTAAGAAATCATAGCTTCAAGACTCAAGTAAGTCAAGTGGTCCTAATTCTAATAGTAGAATCGTAGTTATGGTTAAACCAAACTATGAGTGACTAAACATTAACTTCTTATTTCTTTGGCATAAATAATTATTACCATCATCATTAATATCTTAGTTTGATCTCCCATTGCCTTGTTAAGTTTTTTATTTCTAAAACTAGTTCAGTTGATGACAGGTCAATAATTGGGGAAATGTTATTTATGATGAGTTTGTCCGGCCGATGGAGCGGGTTGTTGACTTCCGCACTAAAATTAGTGGCATAAGACCTCGGGATCTTAAAAAAGGTTTCTTGTTATTCCTTTGTTTTTGATTTTAATTTTAAAATTATGATTGGAAATATTGGAACATAAAAATTCCTAAAGATATAAGGTGGTCTGACATCAAGTTGAAAAACTATTATTTAGAATGAATTATAACAAATTTCAATTTCCACATAGGAACATTAATTTTCATTATAGTCTTTAAAAGTTTAAATTTCCTAGCAGTCACAATTTATTGAACTCCTGCATGTGCATCATGGACTATGGGAACGGTTTGCCTCTTATATTGCAAGTCTTGAATAACGGGGAGGTTTTGGCTATGAAATATAATATTGACTCCTCTGACAGTTGTAGCTTCTAGTTTCAAAAATTTTGGATGTCATGTTACATTTACTAATAAAATTTGGACATTTCCCAAGAGCCTCTTGATTCTTCATTGATCTTTATCTTTGACTGAAGTTCTTCAGTGCCTTCACCAAAGAATGTGTTCAGTGTTTTAGTTGGTCCTAATCATGCTGCAAGGACAAACTTTCAAGAGCTTTCCTGTATTATTACTCCTTAGCCAGTAGTGGTTTAGCTTATTTGGTTGGATTTAGAGTGTGGAAAAGGCTCCAGTCATAGCATTAAAGATTTCATTGTGCTTGATAAATATAATGCAAATATGTGATGTATAGATTAATTTAATAAGCAGTTCAAAAGGAGCCATGTCTTCAGTCTAGTCTAATGATAGCAGTTAAGGTTCAGGTGTTCAGCTATTAAGACATCTCAATTCTTAAAAGCAGCCATAATAGCTTAGTATTACCATGAATTAGCATTATGATTCGTCCTGTGCTGATAAGCAAATCTCAACATTATGATTCCTGTAGCAAAGGAATTTTGGACTGCTCAGAAGAAAGTGGCAGAGTTGATCAAAGGAAGGATCCTTGTTGGTCATGCCTTATGCAATGATCTTAAGGTCTGCATTTGAGTTGCTATTTTTCTTGATTTGCGAGTATATTTTCCTATCAGTCTCTACTGTTTAAAACTAAGACTGTACTTTTGCAGGCATTATTATTGAGTCACCCCAAAAAGGATATACGAGACACCTCTGAATACCAACCATTTCTAAAGTGCTGTCACCTTGCTGCTTCTTCTAGCTATTTGCTTTTAAATTTATATTCCAAATGCCCCTTTAATCTGTTCTGGTAAACTTGCCTTTGGGTTGAAGCAGGTCAAGTAGCAGAAGAGCACTGCGACATCTTGCGGCGGAACATCTTGGTGTTAAGATCCAAACTGGAGAGCACTGCCCTGTTAGTCTATCTCTTTATACGATCGCTTGACCAATAAAACTTAGGGATTGTTTGGTTTGAGAAAATATTTTCACTTTTAATTACAAAAAAATAACATTTTATTTTCAAATATTTGTATAGGAAATAAGAAAAATAACTTTTGATTGTTTTTACTATCTTCTATATAAATTTTTGAAAATAAAAGAAAAATGGAAACAAGATGGTATTTTTGTAATTAAAAGTAACACAAATTTCTCAAATCAGACGGCTTAAATTTTTTTAGTTTTTTCCATCTGTGAACATGCATGTAATTTGTTGTCAGCTTCCTGAAAACCCCGTTGAATGTGTAAAACACGGAATCAGAAGTCTAACGCGTCCTAATTGTTTCAGATAGAAGATGCCCGTGCTGCTATGTTGCTTTACCAAAGAAATAAAAAGGAATGGGAGAAGAGCATAAAAGATCAATATCGATTCAAACAGAAGCAAAAGAAGCGGAAACAGAAAAAAAAGCAAAAGAATGAAGATGCTTCAAATGCCAGCCACGCCGCAATTGGATCATAGCATTGACTGCCCTTCAATGGTTATTGTCTTGCTTAAATTTGAATTCGAGATGCAGTTTATAAGATCAATATTTTGATGGTAGCTCCTGCACTCTTGTTCTCTTTTCCGCTCTCTCTCTCTGCCAACTACAATTGGTAGGAAACAGCTGTTGTCAGTTTTACTGAGATGATTATGGTGTACTTCAAATTAAATCAAGAGTGTTTACTTAATTATTTGCTCATTTTACAGAAAAGTTCACATTCAAGGCGTTTTTTTTTATCGTGATTGATGATAATATAGTTTCACGGTGGAAACGTGTTTCGATTGTTGAGCCAACATATTTACTTAATTTGAATTAAAATTTTGTTTTCTGTTCAGTTGAAAATTTTAATTTTTATTGTTAAATTTGAGAGAACTTTTTTAATATAAGTCGTATAATCTTAAATTTATTTTAAAGCAAAATCAATTGTATAAAACCAAGTTTGATAATATTGACTAAACCCGCTCACATTATGCTTTGTTCGGTTGGGGATGGTGATGAAGGAAGGAAAATATCACAAAAAAAAAGTATGAAATGATTTTTGTTATTTATTTGCATAGAAATATGAAAAAAAGATATTTTACAAATTTTACATAAATATTAATCTTCCTAAATAGGAAAGAAAATTAGGGGAAATTTTTTTAAAATTATTATATATTTTTTAAAAATAAAAAATAATAAAAAATTTATTTATTTAAAATAAAATTTATATTATTAATATTTTTTCTCATATATCTAAATAAAAAATAATAATTTTTTTCTCTTCTATCTATCTAAGCAATTTTTAATTATTTTTATTATATTTTTAATCCTTTTTTTTTTTTTTTTTACTTTCTATTTTTTATGTCATCCTAACAAAACATGAAGAAATAGTTACTGGATTGAATGAGGTTGGCGGTAAAAAGAAGTCTGGTGTTTTCAAAGACCTCTCCCTTCCATCCATTTTAAAAAGTTTTGCCAAATCTCAAAACAAAGGCTATATAATTCACAGGAGGCATGGATCCAATTACTGCTCATGCCATGATCAGCTAGCAGCACAATGCATACACGCCCATTTGAACACCAATATCTGTTAGCAGTTAGGAAGTTATTGTGGTCAGTTAATAGAAGGGGTGGTTTGCATTCCCATTTTAACATCAATTTCTGTTAACCAGTTATGAAGTTTGGTAGGACAGTTCTTGTATTTAGTTAGAGGGAGTTTGGGATAATATATAGGAAGAGGATGACGGGGCCTTCATATAGTAAGTATCATTTGTAAATTGAGCTTCCTAAATTTGGGGGCGGGGTAAAACTAATATGTTTACTATTCAATTTTGTAAGGATAAATTTAAATATTTTTTTTACCATTCTTTTAACAAAACAATAAAACATGATAAATGATAACAAGCGTTCTAAAAGTATTGAATAAATTATTAAAAATAAAAAATATTGAAAATTATATTATTGATTTAATAACATGATTGTTAATGAAAAATTATTTATTAATTTGTTAGCCTAAGTATGTTGAAACATTGGTTAGGAAGAACCATAACAAATAGTTCATTCAAGCTAACTACGCTTCACAGCACAGCTTCCATGTGCCAAATTTCCATATGAAACGCATGATTGGATTAGGTGAAGGAATAGTCTTAACCGATTCCAATTTTCTCCCTATATAAGTCTTGGCAACAACGACCAACGGCGCCATTAACACCAAAAGTTTAAAACGCAACAAAACGAAACTACCACCTCTTCTCTCTACTTTTCTCTGCGGACCAAAACACAGACACGTTCCCACCTTCTCTCTCTCTCTTTCACATGCACACTCCTCAAATTCAGTAACCCTAATTCAGAGTCCACTCCCCCAATGCTCTGAAACTGAACCGAGAAGATGCGGATTCCAAGCAATAGTGGATTCAGAAGAATCAGGTTCTCTTCTTCCTCCTATCATCATCCCAAATCCTATGTCTCCACCTGCAGAGCCGTGCTTCTTCCCTCTTTCGGTGGTCCCGAAATGCTCCAGGTTCGCCCCGATGTGCTAGTTCCTCCTCTCAAACCGCATGAAGTTCTCGTTCATGCTCGCGCCGTTTCCATCAATCCCTTGGATAACCGAGTGAGTGTTTTATTGACTAAGTTGAGCTGGTTGCTTGTCTTCCAGTAGCGTAATGTGATGATTGCGTTTTGAAACTTTGTTGAACTGCTTCAGATGCGTTCCGGTTACGGGCGTTCCCTTTTCGAGCGGCTTTTGCCTCTCATTTTGGGGCGCGACGTTAGTGGCGAGGTTGCGGCTGTTGGAGCTACCGTGAGGTCCGTGAGTGTGGGTCAGCAAGTCTTTGGGGCTCTGCATCCAACTGCACTGAGGGGTACTTACGCAGACTATGCTATTCTCTCTGAGGAGGAGGTTACTCCCAAACCGGATTCACTTACTCATGTGGTATGTTGCAATTTGATTAGGTCTGTTGATTTTCATGTTTGCTGAATTGGTGTCCTCTTAATTTTTCTCTCACCCCCTGCTGCATTTCCAAATTTTATGTGCAACTTTACCTGCGTCGTATTAGAATGGAACACAATGTTGGAATATCAATTTGAATTTCCATATGAAATAAGAAAAGGAAGGATGATGGTTAAGTTGGTAATGCATGCGCGATTGCTATGGAATTAATTCATGATTCTTGATGGAAGAGATGTGATTTTTCAAGGGTGTTGTAAATTTGAAGTTTAATTAATTCCATTTATGGGGAAGAAGGCACACCACCACAAGTTGATGCATGTGTATCCAAGAAAAGAGTGATGAACCCACAAGGGAGAGTGAGAGACGTTTGAGGTAGTGAAGAGATTCGATGCATCCATTGTTTGGTTTACTCACAGCATATGATCAATGGCACCAAACAACAGCAAATGTGTATTTAAATGAATTACTCTGAAAGAAGGGAGGGCAACCACTGGTTCATTCATAAGTGGGAATATGTTGGACTAGGCAGTTAATATGTACCCTAGTTCTGCAATAACGAGGGATTTAATTTACTTTGATTAATTCATTAACAGCTATTAAATTTTCATTATGTATCTGCCAGTACTTTGAAAAACATTATTATTTTAAGATCTCTTGCTAGAAGGAAACATTTCAAAAGTATGCCTTAGGTGGGATGAACCATATTGTAGATCATGCAATATTTTTGAATTTCTTTATAGACTCATTTCATATTGTCATTCTTTTTCTTTCTTCCATAATCAAATTAGGGGAGAGATAATTAGCATTTTATTAGCAGCTTCTTATTGGTTGGTACGTTTACTGGAGGAAAATGTTTTTCAACTTTTAATTGCGAATGTAGTCTTTCTAAAATTTGCTTTGACACATTGTCCAACTGTGTACTTATCTCTTGTCCACCAATTTGACTCTCCAAAATGACATGTATAACAATAATATTTGTCCGGGTATGTCCAATACATTGGTTTTACTGTCAACTCTCATAATTAACTTGTTACAGAATATTTAGTGCTTTCCACATTTAACAATTCACTACAATTTTTCCCATTGTTCACTTTGGACCACTGATGGCATTTTTTTCCCAAAAATCTTGTAGGAAGCCAGTGCTATTCCTTTTGCTGCACTGACAGCTTGGCGTGCTCTAAAAAGTACAGCTAGAATAAGTGAGGGGTATGTTTATATTGGTGAGATTATGATTTCCATTAGTGAAAAATTGATTTTTTGCTCTTATATATTGTTTTCTGTACATTTAGAGTTTTCATTTTTTGTATTTTTATTACCCACTAAATGTTTAGCTTTCTAAAACCTCTTGTTCCACTCACTTATATCTGTTAGCTTATCTCAAACAGACAAAGGATATTAGTAGTGGGAGGAGGAGGAGCAGTAGGCTTTACTGCAATTCAGCTTGCGGTAGCTGCTGGTTGCTCTGTTGTAACTACTTGTGGAAGTCAAAGCATTGACAGAATGTTAGCAGCTGGTGCTGAGCAGGCTGTTGATTATGTTGCTGAGGTGGTGTTGAATCTTCTTTTGTATCATATTTCCCATCATTAGTTCAGATATTTCAACTATGACAAACATTGCTAATCAAATTTTTTGTTTTGAAATAAATTTGATGAATGGGAAAATAAGAATACTCAGCAAAAGCATACTGGCTTATCACAAACAGAAAAGATATCTGAAAGGAAAATAAAACAAAGTGATGATGAAAGAGATGATAGCTGGCCTTTAATGAATGTGGCAAAACTGACTGTTGGTCTGTGTTCATGGATAAAATGAATTATTTCTTTTTTAAAATAAAAAATTAGTTGGCGAGAAGATAATGGAAGTAATTATGGGGATGAATGAGGACAAATGAGAGGCAGTTGGGTTTTAACCGTCTAAATGACTTTATTTTGTAAATTTTAATTGTTCATTTACATTTATATAGAACAGAAGCGACGATTAAGCTCTTATCCTAATTTAACTTATTCTCCAAGAAATACTAATAAATTCTAATCCCATAAGGATTGAGACTCTAATACTATTCAACCCATAAGTGATATGAGCCTATAAAACCTAATGAATGTAAACCTCAACCACAAATGCAGCCCAAGACCCAGATATATGCAAATTCATGGAATACCTATAGGACTGAGATTATAAAATTAAAAGTGATATATCACTAAAGTTAATAACCCTATATTATATCCAGTAAGTTTATATCTAATGCATCTTTCGACTTTTGTAATACTTTATCCGTTTTCTAAATTTCATTCTTGATTGACAGGATGTTGAACTGGCTATAAGGGGGAAGTTTGATGCTGTTTTGGACACTATTGGTATGCTAGAAACAGAACGAATGGGCATTAGTTTTCTGAAACCTGGTGGACACTACATGACACTTCAGGTAGGATATTAATGTTTATCACTTTTTTCATCTTTATCATACTTGCAGATAACTACACTACATTGCCAGAATGACCTTTTAGATGTTTATCTTAGAAAGTGACATCTGTGCTTCAATCTTCTTATTTTCTATTTCAATGAAGGGCGAAGACGCATCATTGGCCGATAAGTATGGACTGACTGTTGGGCTTCCGGCCGCTAGAGTTGCTTTATTGAAAAAACAGTGTGTATACAGATATACTCATGGAATAGGTATAAATTTCCAGTCTGTTATATTCTATTTTGCTTTGTCACCTTCAAGTATGTCACTTATTTGCTGTGATTTCTACCCTCTCTCTGACAGTCTTTTTACTAACCCTAAAATATTTTATGCTACTCCCCTCTCCATCGTAGGCTTGAAAAACAGTGGTGAGGTGAAGATAAAATCATTATTTTTTGTGCTAATTGATAAAATGCCCATGTTCAATCTAAGATAGTGTCACACGAATGTTCCTAATACTCCTACATTACCTTGGGGAAAAAATGTTTTAAAGTAGAAATCTAAAGCACTGACAAAATCTGGAACTAAACCAGCAGAACGAAAGAAATAGGATGGCTCTATCATTTCCTGAGGCAAAAGCCTATACTGGACAAGCTGCAATAATTTTCATAAGCCTTTGTGAAACCTTTTAGTTTCAGGTGTGCCTTTCCTCATCAGATGTTCATGAGTGATACATTTGCATTATTTTTATGTAAGAAATAGGGATCTACGAGAAGTTCATCAATTTTGACTAGTTACATGGAAATCAAGCTTACTTGCAGCTTGTTATGAAATTGAAGCAGGACTTAAATATCCTGAAATCCAATTCTTTCTTACATCCCCACCTGCCTTCTTGTGGGAAAAGAGGAAAACAAACTTATTTAATGATTTTAACAGTTGCTGGATCAATCTTTCTCACTGATTGTTTCCGTGCATGGTATTTGCCGTAGATCTTTATTATAATTTTGCATATTTGCTGTTTATTTCCTTCTTGTTTTAAACCGTACTGATAAATGCCTCATGAAAGTTTTAAAAAAATGTGACGCCAAACCCCCTTCTTTCCTTGTGATACAGAATACTCATGGACATACATGAGGGCTGACTTGGAGGGATTAACTGAGATTCGAAAGCTATGTGAAGCGGGGAAGATGAAGGTACCTGTGGATAAAACGTTTCCCATAACACAAGTAAAAGAGGCTCACGAGGCAAAAGACAAGAAACTTATTCCAGGTAAGGTAGTACTGGAATTTGATTGACGCCCTCAAGCTCATCACGAAGTTGCTTAAGCTAGATTTTTTTTTCTTTTGGTTCTCTTTACAATGGATTGTTCCACATTTAATTGAGAAATTGAGAGTGCCTTTTCTGGGCTTCCACTGTATGATAGAAAGTGAAACTTTTTGTAAATTTTGATTCATAATATCCAATCATAAAAATCTGTGAAGTGGTTGAGAAGTTTGTGTGACGTTTGAGCTTTACAACTGTTATATTTTCAGTCACGTCCACTTTTGTAAGGTGTTGATATGACGTTATACCTCCATAACTCCCATGTGTCAGTTGCACTCACTATCAGTAACCAATACATGTTCTCTTTAACTGTGACATTGAAAGAGAACATTGCTGAATTATTAGCAGAAAGCTTGTTAATTGTATTAACTTATAGTGCTAGAGAGTGGAGAGGTAGGCATCATTTGGCCAGTTCTTAGGAACATTATCAGGCGGCATTTGTCTGATTATTTTTTATTTGAACAAGCTATGTTTCGTTCTTTTCTTGATCACGTGTGGCATTCATGATTCATATATGTTAACAAAGAAATCCCTAAATTAAAACATGTATACTCACTTGAATACAACTGTTCAATTATTTACGGTGTTGTGGGGCAAATCTAACATGGGCTGTATAGACAGTTTGACAAGCCCCGGTAGAGGTCACCAAGCCAACTGGGAGGAAGGAATAGACAACTTGATTATTTTGTACTTTTTAGCATTAAATTAGGGTGCTTCCCTTTAGTTTAACCTCTTGTATTATATTCCACTAATCAACTTAATAATTACCATCTTTTCGAAAAAATATAAAGGTGCCTTCAAAAGCCTCATAGGCCACCTTTTGTCATTGGCTTTACCTCAAAACCGGGCCTCATGCGGAAAAGCCCGCAATGCCAGACAAACTTAAAGTGTTCCATGATATAAATCCTCAAAATATTATTGCGCAATCGGCTTTTCATAGATGTTCTTTCCATAATGCGTTTATAGTAGCAGTTTTGTCAAGTTGTGTAAATGTATGGTCAAAACCCTTCTTTTTAAGTAACCTGTAACCTTGACCCACTTATTAATTTGGTTATCATTCAACTTTGGAGTTAGGATCATAGGATGTGTTGTGCGCGATTCTCTCTTTGTCTGAGTGAGCTTTTCATGGAGCTGGACCACAACTCTTCTTATTAAATGCTATCTTGCTGCATGTGACGTGAATTGAGATGTTTAAAGGGCATTTTGCTATCTGTGACTTTACACTAGGATTTAATTAAGCGTCCAAGTAATGAATGCTATAGGAGTATTGATTAAGAAGTTAAGAAATAAAAATTTATCATAAAAATACAATGTATAATTTATTCGGAACTTACAATTTTATATTTATTTGATACAAAATTTTAACTTTGGTCAAGTTGTGCTGGTTTGTGTGCATTATGTGACCAACATAATTCAATTAGCTACGTGACAAGATACTACACCCGGTTTTGTTAATGGGTGTCATAAAATAATAATTATAAATATTTCTAATTAATTACATGATTTTTAAACATTTAATAGTATAAGTAATATTGTTATTATTTTTATTTCGAATAATTTTTGCAAGCCATCGCAATCCTTTTCTCTGCCACGCGTCACATGTGCACAGATTTCTATGATATCGATGTGAAGCATAGTAAACGGCACAGTTCTTCGCAAATGGGTCCCTGTGCTTGTTAAGAATCTTACATCTACTCTCTTTTTAATGCGCGTTCCTGCACACTTCTCATGCGTTACTACATCTTTTCCTTGGCCGTTACAGTTCCCCCTCCCTACTTTTCCTTTTAAATTGTTAGGTCCATATTTTGCATACCAATCAAAGCATGCTCTCCAAATTATCTTGTTGGATAAATGTGAAAGAACACATCTGCATTTTTACAATATTAATCTTTCAACTTATAAAATGAAGTACTGGATTTTATGTTTTATGACATTAAATGTATTTATTTTGTATTAAATACTTTTCTCAAAGTCTTTAGAAGAGTAATAAGAACATATTGTTAGGATTTGTACGAAAAAAATTTGTTAGGAGAATTTTTATGTTTTAAACAAATTAATTTTTTATTATCTACTAAGAAATATTCTTGATATACACATAAAAGAATATTGTGAGAAGATATAATATTTTTAAAAGTTAAATTAATTTATGAGATTTTATAATTTTAAAGAATTGTTAATTGGATATATATATATATATATATATATATATATATATATATTATATATAATTTCTTATAGTTTTAAAGTTTTATAACCAATTTCTTAAATTTTTTATTAAATCTTTGTTAAGCAGTGTTAATATAACATTTATTAATTAGTATTCATTTATAAGGATGCATTACTTCATTAGTAAAAGTCATTTCATACAAAAGTTAACATAACATTCCCATGTTCGTTTTAAATATACCTAATCCTAAAAAGAAGTCTCACTGTGAAGATGATTAGTGTGCATTAGAGCAATGAAATTAATAGCTCTAATGCACCAAAAGATACAGATTTAAAATCCTAAGTTTTTAACACTGATTTTCTTATCGGCTTAATTATTGAAGACATTTCATCCTCAAGAACAACACTCATTAACAACTTTGTTCATGTTTATAAATGCCCCCATCTCTATAATTTCATAACCTTTTTTGGAAAATTAGAAATAAATGGATACATAATTTGATCACAAAAGTTGCAGTCCCAAACATAAAGTCATGATATCGTAATCTGAATCCGTTACAAAGCATGAAGGATACATTTCAAGTGGGGACAATCATGATATTTGTTTGGCATAGATTCGATCACTATCATCGATCTTTCCTTTGTTGAAGGCCTGGGCTGCAAATGTCTTGAACCTTTTTTTTAAACTAATACATATATACATTTATTGGTAATGAATTTCTCAATGCATGTCTTCAATGTAAACATTTGAAGATTGATCCTTAGCTAATACTCTCATCCTTTAGATTGGGCTAATCACAAGTTTTCTATTTTTATTGGCAATTTTGAACAGGGTACAGGTCAAGATTTAAAGAGCAGCGGAAAACTCCAAAAATAAAAATTACTTTACTTACCAAAATGAAAAAATAAAAATTGAAAAATTCATATAGTTAAACCTATTTTTCCAATATCACTACCTGTCATATAAAAATTGTCACGCAAGTTTAAATAAGAATCAAGCAATCTTATAATTTTATTAGTACAAAATGACACATCAAATAACATTTAAAAAGTTAATGATATTAATTTTTTAAAATTTCACAATTTTTTAAAATTATAAGAATTTAATTAATTTTTTAAAATTATAAAAACAATTAATACTTTAAGTAAAAATATCTAAATTTTAATTTTAATTTGACCTAAAGAAGTAAATTGTTGAAAATTATTTATATTAAAATTTTAGTATTCACAAAAAATAAAAATATATCCATCCATAAATAATCAATATCAAAATGTAATATAAATAAAAAAAATTGATGAACATGTTAAATGTCTTGAGAGATAAAATAGAAATAATAATTACAAATGATATATGATATAATATAATAAAAAAACTAAATATTAGTAATATTTATTAGATGTATAAACAAGGGATGTATGTAGAGTAAGAAGAAAGAAGTACAAAATATAGTAAGGCGCGTGGGGCGAAAGGTAAGCATGGTTAAGTATGATTGGGGAGCAACAACGATGATTGGAGACATGAAATTGCAAAGCTTTTAGAGTGTGGTCACGTGCGGTGCACCCTCCTCAGTCCTCATTGTTTTTCTCACCTCGTTCTTATCCTATTCCCTTCCACCACTTCTTACTTCCCATTCCCATGTGACATCTTTCTCAATCACCCTTCTTTTTTCTTTTATATTTCCTAACTGCCACTCCCATCCTTTCTTTTTATCATCACACTGTTAACAAATTATTAACACCAACGTAAATTAGTTATACCTAAAATATAACACCATTATATAAATTTTACCATTTTTAGGACAAATAAATGTGGCTTGCTTTAAAATATAGTTTCAATGTATGTCTTTCTTATGATAATTGATAAATATTTACCAGAGGCAAGGGAAGAAAAGTGTAGAAAACAAACAAAGAATAATAATACATTGTGATAAGTCATAAGTGACTGTGAAACTGAGACCTGAGAGGTGGGGAAAGCCGAAAAAGCATTTATACGTTACAGAGTACAGACAGAGACTGTGTAGTACACAGTACATTGTTGATTATTAGTATTTTTTTAATTATTTTTTACATTCACATACTCTACCAATATACACTTTTTTTTTTCTGAGTTCTCATTTCTCACACGGATGGACACATGAATTTTGTGAATATGGCATGAATTTGATATTCCCAAGACCAAAACTTTTTCCTCCTTCTATGATCTGGCCACGTTCCTGCATTTACTCTTCTCACTCAGTATTTTACTGCCTCCTACCTATTACAATCCTTTTAGAGGATTGCATCTCAAATAGAATCACCAACGTTATATTTATATATAATTCGTCTTCGTGTTCTCCTTTGTTCCAACCATTTCCATGAGGCCACCTGCGAACAGCATTACATATGATTCTCTAGAACTAGAATATAGTCCATTATTGTAGAATGCACATTACATGAATCTTATAAAAATTGGAAATGTTGACGGATGAATTAAAAAAAATGAAGAATTTATGAAATTGGATTGTATGTTAAATTAAACACTGGTATTCGATAGTTTTTCTTTCAACAATATCATAAAGAATATGATTTTTCATATATGTTTAAATAAAATTTATTTGATTTAATATGTTAATAATATTAAATGTTTTAATTTTAATAAAATATTATTATTTATTAATTTTTCTATCATATATATATATGTGTAAATATACATTAAAAAAATTCAATATCCTACATCACGTTTCTAGTTTTTAGGCATTAATTACGTATTAAGGATGCCAGTGGTCACAAGAAAATTTTGTCAAATTGGATTTGACAAACATAGTACCGTTAGGTAGGCTTTTCCTTACCAGTTCTTAAGTAGCCGTTGAGTAGGTTTTGTTTTCTAAGCTTTTTCTTGTTGCTGTGTAGTTTTAATATTGGTAAAATTATTTTGAATAAATTATTTTTAAATCATTAAATATGATTAAATATATATTTTATTTAAATTTATATATTAATGAAAAATATTACATCTTATTAAAAATATAAGAATAATTTTTTGAATTTAATATTCTCTTTCATTAAATTTTTTACTCTTCTTTTTCTTCATCAAAATGTCTCGCTGAATAAATAATGTTAAATAAGAAGGTCAGTGGTTCTGGTTGCTAGCTGTTGGTTAAGATTTTTGTACTTTTGTATATTTTGGCAGTATTTTGTTGATCAGAAACTATAGTTTTATAGTGAAGTAATATATCTATACTTAGAAAAAAGATCACGTTATACCCAGAAACAATTTTAGAAATTTGACCAATTATTACCTTGAATAATATTGATTTTACTGAAATACTTAATATGTGTTTTATATTATGGATGATATATACCCAAAATTCTCCTTTAACCGTGCTTCAAGAATATAAATGTATGCTATCTAACAAAAGGAGAATATAAATGACTTTTTTTTTTCTTTCTGATATTGGTTTTCACTCACCACCTTTTTTTTCTAATCTTTTTCCACCACTTTCTGTCATTACCAAAGTTGTTGATCTGCCAAAAGTCTCGTGCACGCAGATGATTTTTACCCTTTTTCTGCTGAACACGGAGATGAACCTTGAGACTTGAGTACTTCACTAATAACAAGTATCACTCAAGATTCAATCTCCAAATACAGATTCATACCACACAATCTCAACTCTCAAACAATAAGGGGGTTCCGAGCATTTTCACCTCAAAAGAAGGGCATTATTGTCACATAAGCAAAAAGAAGCACCAATTGATAACAAGACCCTACATCCACTGAGTTACATTGTGCTAAAGACAAAACAGCATTTCGTCACCTTCCATTAAACCCCTTTCCTCTGTCATTATCTCACTCTCTCTAACATATACTACTCACCTTGCAATCAAATAGCATAGACCACCCCCACTTCACAACCAAGCAAAGCTAAGTCCTTTCTTACATTTATCAAACACTTTCATTTATCGAACACATTCATTTATTGACTGCGCTTAGAGACACCACATCCCAAAAATTCCTGTTGTGTCACTCAATGGCCATGCCTTGAAAGAAAAAAAAAAAATTAGAAAAGAAAAATGGACTCGGAGAGACCCCAAACCCAACCCCATCGTACCACAAGTAGCAATAACAGCACAAGTGAGCTCTTTGTGTGCTTCACTTCACGTTTGTCCTCTTCATCCATGAAGCTGTCTTCCAAGTCCATTCTGAGCCCAAGCCGCACCAGAGACCCTCCTCAGATTTCTCTCTCTTCTTCCCTTAGTAGGAGGCTCAAGAGCAATGGTAGCATGAAAGGTGGTCAAGCTTCTCCAATGTTCCCTACTGGGGGCAAGAGAAGAGGGTGTGGTTTTGAGAACCCTGAACCTTCTTCCCCAAAAGTGACTTGTATTGGACAGGTGAGGGTGAAGACCAAGAAACAAGGGAAGAAGATGAGAGCAAGGTCAAAGAGAAGAGGAGAAGCTAGCTTCAGGAAGACAACAGAACAAGGTTTTCAAGTTGGTGGTAATCCAGATCTAGGTGGACAAAACAGCCAAGGATTTCAGTATCAGAATCATCAGAACTTGCAACAGGAGTGCTTGAAGCATAGGAATCAGAGATGGGTGCATCTTCCCTTGACAATTTGTGAGGCCTTGAGAGAGTTTAGTTGCTTCTTTCCTTGCAGGTCTTCTTGCATGTCAAGTGAGAGGGAGAAAGAGGAGAAGGGTGGTGTTGTTGAAGGAGGAGGATCCGGTGGAGAGGATGGTAGAGAGGGTTCATGTGGAGCTGCATTTGCAAGGTGGTTGGTGACTTTGCAAGAAGGTGATGGGAAGGGAAGGGGTATTGAGCTTGTGATGGATGAGAATGAGAATGAGAATGAAAATGAGAATGAAAATGATGATGGTGGTGGAAGAGGGAAAGGTGAGAGGAGTTGCAGCCAGAGAAGGCATGTGTTTGAAGATATTGATATTGATTTGGTGGAAGGGAAAAAAGATGAGGAGTTGGTAGTGGGAGAGGAGGAAGAGAAAGCAAGAGTCAGCATATGTATCCCTCCAAAGAATGCTCTTTTGTTGATGAGGTGCAGATCTGATCCTGTCAAAATGGCAGCTTTGGCTAATCGCTTTTGGGAATCACCTGTTCACAAACACAAATGTGAACAAGAACAAGAACAAGAACAAGATGAAGAAGAAGAAGAAGAAGATAGTGGAGATGACGAAGAGGTGGAGAAACAAGAAGAAGAAGAAGAGGAAGATGAAGAAGAAGAAGATTGCAATGAAGACCTACACATTGGAGTGAACCATGATGAAGAACAAGTTAATGGTAGAGAAACCAGAGATGATAGCATTTGTGAAAGAGAAACTGTTCTTGTGGCCAGTGAAGTTGAAGACCAAGTAATCACATTCCCAGAAGAAGAAAAACGAGATGTTGAAAGTAATGATTTTCATGAAGCAAAACAAGAAGAAGAGAAGGATGAAGATGAAGAAGCAAATGAAAATGCCATTGACAAAGGCGAAACCTTTTCAAGTGTTATACACTCAGATCTCGAGAAACCAGAAACCCAAGAAGAGGAAGGTCATCTCCAAGAGAATGAAGACAAGAAGAAGGAAAACGACCAAAGTTCAGAACTTTCTTCTTCCCCTGAAACATTCACAGCTTCAGAACCAGAAAACGACGAAACAAAAGCAGAAGCAGAAGAAGCAGAAGCAGAAGCAATGTGTGAACCTGAACCTTCAGTAGAAGGGTCAACGGAGGAGGAAGAAGAGAAAGGGACTACAGAGAGGGAACTAACAGAACCGACCCACGACCCGAATTCGGATCCGGAGTCAAAGGAGCGAGAAAACGGGTCAAAGAAAGAAGAGAGAGAAAGAGAAACGTTACCAGAATGCTTGTTGCTGATGATGTGCGAGCCGAAGCTGTCCATGGAGGTCTCCAAAGAAACATGGGTCTGCAGCACCGACTTCATACGCTGGTTGCCGGAGAGACCCGCCGCAAAAACCGCCGGTGGTGGTGGGAAGAGGGTCGGCGTGGACTCCTCCAGCAAGCCGAAGCCGAAGCTGATGGCGCCGCCTCAGCCGCCGTTGATGCAGCCGCCGAGATCCTCGTGTTCGTTCCCGGCAGCGGGGGGCGTCGGCGGCGCATCGATGGCGATGATGATAGAGCAAAAGCTGGTGGGATCGAAATCGAGTAATGGGTATGAGCCGTTTGTGCTCACGCGCTGCAAGTCAGAACCGATGAGGTCATCGGCTAAGCTGGCTCCGGAGGCTTGTTTCTGGAACAACAGGAAGCTCGAACCGCACCCTCCTCCGGCTCAGCTTGGAGTCGGCGCGCCGGCTGGTGTTGGGTTTTAATTTTTTTCTTAAAAGAAAATCTCAAATTTTCCCTTTTTTGTTTTTTTGAATTGACAGAATAATTAATTGGTGTTATTATGTGTAGATTATTGCTAAACCTTGGGCAGCTTTGGTAAGTTAGGGATTGGTTATATAGTGATTTTGCTGTTTGTAGAATGTGATTAATCCTTTGTATAAATATTTTTAGGGATGCTATTTGTTTTTGCTTTTATTAAAAGGAATTTCACGGTAAATAATATGCCTTAAAATTTGGTTTTTGACCGAGTATAATAAGGTCTTGTGATTCATCCTTTAGACCTATGACCTACTCTTTACTTAGTGGGATGATGGTGGTTGCCATAGTATATTTGTTTTTGGCTCCATTACTTGTTATTATATTTGTTAGTTGGAATCAATGGACTAGAAAATGGAAGACCCTACTTGCATATTTGGGTTAAATTCATAGCGGTTGGAGGCTTGAACTACATGTATTGCTTTGAAAGGTAAGAAATTAAAGTTGGTGGGGCATTTGGTTAAGGTTGTTGTGTCTGGTTGTCTGTTCCAATGTTGGATTGGAATCTGTTGTGGTCAATGCTCGCTCTTCCTTTTAAAGAACTGCTTTGTGCTTAAGCTTCTGTGGTTGTCATTATCAAGTCTTCATGAGCCATTACAGATTTGTTAGAGAACTTGAATTAGTATATATGAAATGGGGAAATTGAAATGTAGGTTGGAACTTGGAAAACAGTCAAAACACTAGTAGGACTACTAAACACTAGTAGTATTCAAAGCCAGTGAATACTAAACGCATTTATCTTAAGGAATGCTATTAATATATGCTAAAGTTAAACTTAAATCATGGACTTTATAAAACACTACTGTCACGGACTTTTTGATCTTTAACAAAGCAAGCATTTGATTCATAAAGTATGTTACATGTGTGATTTGTCTGTACTCATGATCTTCTAAATTTTGAGATGAATTAGTGGCACAGCTTGACCTTGAAAGCAACCACACTGTGGGTAAGCTGTAAAGTTAGTATTTTGTCTTTCTTTAGAGCTTGTTTCAATTTCCATTGCAGGGTTTCCTTTTGTTTATCCCATTAATTTGCCATAGCTTTGCAGAATTTCAAAGCCTTTACTCAATTCTCAATAGTGATCAATTCCCAAGGCAGCAAAACTATTTTTTTTCCTCTTTCTTTTCAAGAGGAAAAGACAAAGCCAAAGACAAGAAAGAATAGCAAAGAAGAAAACAAATCATGCTTATTCATTTAACCATTGGACTTGCAGTCTTTTAGACAGCTTCTCCTTGACCTCACTATGTTTGATGTTTGAGATATGATGGTATTGGATTTGAAGTAACATTTCTTTCAAGATTTACATGCATTCCCTTTTTTCTTTTTCTCTTCAACTTTGGTTTTATATACAGATACTTGCACGTGCTAACTCTAGTAAATTATTAAACACTACAGCACCAAAAGTAAATTATCTATCTCCCGCTTTGTATTGCAACCTTCCTTTTTTTGTTAACAATCTTTTAAGTGTAGCATTTTCTGTAAAACTTAAGAGCAAATTTTTATTTTAGTCCTTCAAATTACAACTATCAGTCATCTAGTTTCTGATTTTACGAAACTTTTATTTTAATTTTTAACTTTATAAAGCAACATTATTTTAGTCTTTTCATGTACAACATTAAAATTAATGACGGAAAAAAAATTAAAATAAATTATTCTTTATAAAGTTAAAAGCTAAAATACAAATTTTTTAAGACCAGGAATTAAAGTTACAGATTTAAAAAATTAAAATGAGGATTTACTCAAAACTAGTAATCATTTTATGTGTTAACATGAATGAGAAGTGTTATGAAACATGATTAAACTTTTATTGTGAATATGGGATACGAGGTAGTAAAATACGGTTGAGAGTTTGAAAAGATATTTGCTTCGTGCTTAAGCAGTTTCATAATATTAGCTGCTTTATTACGTGGAAAAAGGGTAGGAGTGATTAGGAATCTTGACTTGAAAAAGGACGAACAGAGAAAAACACCATGGAAGCTGGTAAGATAAAGTGTTTTTTCTGCAAACTTTATGAACAGATTGGAATTTGGAAATGGTGTAGGGAATAAGGGAAAGACATCCTGGCAGCCACCAAATTGTATTTATACAATAATTTTCTGCTGTAATTAATATAACAATGAGTGAGAAAAATAAAAAAGAGAAAAATATAAGGTGTGTAATATGATAAAGAGAGATATAGAGAGCACGTATTATATATCTTATAGTATAATAACAAAACTCTTTGTTAGTTGAGAAAGAAGGAAAAAAAATATCTAATGTATAATCATAAGTTAAAAATTATTTAATAGTCGTGTAATTGTTTTCAAAACACATGATTTTCATACTTTATTTTTTCTAAGTTATAAAATTATTTAGTGAAGTTTAGTTTTTTTTTTTTAAAAAAAAACTCACTTGAGAACCCTCCATGTGCAGGCATGCATTTTCATGTTTGCAAATTTATGCATAAGGGAATATTAAGCTATTAAACAAGGTTACAATAGATAAAAGAAATTAATCTCAATCATTCAATTTTATAAAAATGATTAAGATTATTTTTTTTACTTAAAAGTATAATTTTGATCGTTGATGTAAAAATAATTTTAAGTGATCCTATCTTATATTCTCCTACAACTTTTCTTTAATTATTAAATGGAAAAAATATTAAATATTTTTTAAATTTCAAGATAATAAATACATACACTTTTTATTTATTCCTTATTATAGAAATATTAATAAGATAATATTATAATAACTTTTTCATATAATTTTAAATAATCAATATCAGCTCTTTTTATATGTTCCTAAGATGGATGGTACAAATTTGTCTCTCTTCTTATTAACATTTTCTTCATAAAATAAATTACGAGAATCTAATTTATCGATATAATATATTAGTCTTAACATTATGTGTAGCTAAATTAAAAAAATAAAAAAAATATAGAACAAAAATTAATGTTTATTTTTACAATATATTTTAAAACAAATAATATCAATGTAAATAAATATTATATTATATAAAATGTTTTTATTAAATTAAAAATCTTATTATTAATACATAATTATTAGAAAAAGATAAATGACACGAAATCAGATTGGGATGATCTGTAGTGTATCTTGAACTTATCCTTAAAACACAAAGAATGCAAACATATCAAAATTAATATTGGGACCATACCCGGTTAAAAAATTGGGGCAGACTTTGTTATAATCCAAACAACAACGATGAATAATAAATATATGAATAAAATTCTTTCAATTTCTTGTTCCCACCTAATTATATGATATTCATGTTGAAAAGTATTAATAAGGTATATTTACTTTCTTTTCCATCTCACTTAATCTCTTCTTTCTTTTTATTTTTCTCTTCCTTCTCATCATATTTCTTATTTTTATATTATTTAATATTTCTTTGGTTGTATTCACCCATTTTGAGTATACATTTATAATTTTTGTACGTTGAAGTAGGTTGGGCTACTAACTTGCAAGGACAATTGTGTACACTTTTGTACGGATAATGTTATTCTTATATGAATAATTTACACAATTTTCACTATTTGTTTTACAGTTAATTTTACCGTGGGGTGAATTGGTGATCTACACCAAACATATTCTTGACACTCCAAACTTTCAAGTCATTTGCATGATTGTGCATATTTATGAATGTCTCAAACACATAAGCATCTCTAACTTCGTGAACATTAAGCTTATCTACTAGGTTCAGTACAAGCTGGTCTTAGTGGCCATTTACTGCAGGTTCAAGGCAAGAGTCCAGAGTGATGGGGGTTCTTTGTTTAATTAAGACATTGCCATACATGCAACTTAAGGCTAAGACATGTCTTAGAACCAGACACAGAATATCTGTGGTGTGTAAACACTGCAATCAGCAAAATCACATTGCAGGGGTTGGTTGAAATAAGCTATGATAATAAAACACAAGTTTTTGGTGAAGGCAACAGAAGAGTGAATACAGCAAGTGGAAATCATAAACTTGTTTTTCATGTTACATTCAATGGACTTAGTCACCTTAAGCCCTCAGCTTCCTCCTATCAAACAAAACTGAGAAAATTTTGGCAATCGAAAAGGGTAAAGGATAGAACAGGCAAATGTAGCTTCTATAAACCTTTCAATTCAAGCATTCAACATTAAGAATAGCAACTGGATGGAAGATCACTTGCCACCTACATTACTCCCAAAAGTGAAAGGCTATCAAGGACTATATCACTTTTACAAGTGGACAAGATTTGCTCATCTCCATTTTAACTTAACTGTAATTACACCCTGTAACTATGTCTGTTGTGCATCATCTGAGCTTTGTTCTTCCTTCCTGCCGCTCAATTCCGTGTTATCTATGGAAATAGATGAATTTGTTAAATTTGACTGATCAGTGCTTTTGCTTTCAGTTTCCTTTTCAGTCGAATCTCCAGTAATCGATTTGATGGCAAGCTGGCCAGAATAAAGGATTAAACCGACAGAATTTAGGCCAAACACAAATGTTACAAGGTAGGCCAAGCCATTCAGTATTGTCCTGTGAAAATTGTCATATGATTGTCAGCTGCTTTATGATAAAAAGAAGAGCAAGGTCCAAGATAGAAAAAAGAGATTGAAGCTACCTTACGGTGATTGTTAGCTGGCGGACCTGAAAAGCAGACAATTTCCAAGTATTAAGAACTTGAGGATCAGTTCTGCTGTGTCATTTTCATCTACTAATTCAATAAAATGCTTTTGTATAAATTATGTTATTGTGACAAAAAGCAATTCTATGAAAGACATATGATATGACACAAAGTAAAGGATTATGCTTTATGTATACACAGAAAATTGCAATTGCACCTTAGACAGAATAGCACAAAATTGGAACTGGTGTACTTAACACAATCCATAACCATAATCATAGGATATAGCAGCATTACTTAATCATGCGCTCAAAAATGCACAGGTTAGTGCCTGCACATAGATGAGTGCCAAGAGATATAACCAACTTATGATGAGTATAACAACAGGCACACTTGTAAAAGATGATAATTTAACTTCCAACAAATCATGTAACTGTAAAATTTTATTAACAGCTTCCCTGCTGAGTACTCCAGTGACAAGCATTAAAGATTGAATTTGTTGAACATGTGCCTACAACAGCTGATTGAGTCAAAGTTTGTTTCCTAGTTTATAGGAATTTGTTTATGCTGTTTATGTTTTGAATGTTATGCTGTTATGATTCTTTTTTAAAAATTTTAAGTAATGCTGTTATGCACTCAACAGTATCCTTTTCTCTCTGCTCTTATAAACACAAAACTACAGAATTATCAACACAGTCAAGGAATGCATTAAAATGAAAAAATGAAATCTTAGTTTTAGCCATTTTATCCCATTTAATATGATAATATCTTACTCTAAGTACCTGTGTATTTATGAAAATCAAAACACAACTGGGTTAAAAGTTTATATTTCACTATCAGGCTCTTTTCCTAATAGCGTTGGATTGCCTTACCAATCTCCACTTATTAAACTACAGTACAATTTAATATTCTGACCGTCGCCGCGACCAAATGTTCAATAGGCTGATCAATGATACAGAATAACCTTGAAATAAGTCAACATTATATAGCCACGCAAGTATGAACACTATTGAAAACTTCACTCAAACTGTGTCACTACACCAAGCAGCAACAACTAATTGAAATACTAGAGGTTTAAATATTAACAGTTTTAAGATAATCATTTCAAGCAAATATATCATGGCAAGAAATTTAATCTGCTCTTGATTGGTGAAAGAAACACAAAACCAGATATTTGAAGACTTCGGCCCAGAAGGACATGATAACAATCAAAGTACATGCATATCCCTTGGATAGTTGGATTTATGTTAAGCTAGCTACTCTTTGTTTCTTTAATTTTAATGCTTATTTTTTTCCCCATTTTTTGCATTATGTTTGGAGTCATAATTTTCAGATTGCAAGTACAACAAGAGTGATAAGCCACCCGAGGACAATTGATCTGAACAACTAATTAAGCTTTGTAACCAAGAAAAATATCAAGACAAAACCTACCTCCATTATAATCTTACCATCATCACAATTAAGAAGAGTAGGTAACAACATTCCCATTCCTAGCTGTCTGACCTTTTTTTGTTTGGTTCAATTACTAAAAGAAAACAACCTTATCTAATTGCAACTAACATGCTGTGCAAAAAAAGAAGAAACACAGAGAAAATAACATGAAACAAGACATACAGAGTAGTTATCTGAGACTGTTTGTCGGTTTAGAGCTGCCTCTATGGTAGTGGCAAATTTATAGAGAATAAGAGCAATAATTCCTGCAGTTATTCCCCCAAGCAATGTCTGAGCAGGTGAAGGTGGACCCTCAGCATCTAATGAAGCTGACCCTATAGCTTTCAAGCTATCCAACGCTTCATCCTTTATTGACTTCTTCTCTCCTGAAGACCTCAATTTCTAAAATCACAAAACCCATTTCAATGAACACGCAGACTAAATCATAACAGCACATATCAGTATCATCACTCTAAAACTTAATGTGAAATGCATAACCACAAAAAAACCCAATAAATCCAAATTCATCTTTTAAAACTAAAAATTCATTCTTTGAACTCTTTTATCCCCAGAACATTCATAAAAGAGAAAAGGGATAACTATGCACATTATCCTAAGGACAAATTCAAATCCAGAGAAGCAAATGATGATTTTTTTGTCCCAGACCACAGGTATATTTTCACAAAAAGACAATCCTATTAGAACCAACATGGTAGAGCTAGCTCTTCCAATAGGAGTTTTTTCCATGCACAACATTCAAATCCAACACCTTATTTAAGGAAAATTATAAATATATTATTTAAACTAACCCACCCATAATGACAATTATATGCAATCAAATGAAAATACTTAGGAACTTTGGATGGCACATTATCCTTAGTCATATTGAAACTGAATTATGGCAATTATATAAAACAAAGTAACATTAAAAAAGCAGCCTTTATTCTTACACAGAAACAGTTAACGAAAAAGAGAAAAGAGAGTATTTCTTTACCAATTCTTTGGCACGTTTAGCCCGACGGCGAATGGAGCGAAAGAGGAAGACGGAGATGGCACCTGTGAGGAGAACACTGGAAGCGACTTGAATCGGAGAAGGGTCGTCGGTGGTGGCGAAAATGGAAGGAGTTGAAGAAAATGGAAGTTCGATGGGTCCCTCTGTGTCTGTTACAGCAGTGAGTTGTGCGAGCCATGGAGGAATTGCTGAAACTGAGTGGAGAATGGTGGGTTTGTGGTGAAAAGTGAGAAGAATTGGTGATGATTGGGAAAAGGAGAGAGAAGGTTTATGGTGTGTGAGTGAGATTGGGAAGAGAAGGTGATGGTGGCACTGAGAGTGCAACATTGGATAATATATATGGCAGTGATTCGTGTGTTGTTCCCAGATTTGGGGATGATAATGTTCTTAATACTCCAAAGCTAACATATGCAATGCAATGCAAAACTAGTGTTCTCTGGAAATATCTTATGGACTTTGGCTCTATATCATATCCATTATGCATATCTTAAGGGTTTTTTCATTTTTGTTTATTTATTACTATTATAAGAATAATTGAACATCCTGCTTATCCAAATGTCAAGTTAAAATACAATTTGTTGCATAAAAGTTTTAACTTGTATCGTTCTGGTCTTTGAAATTTTTTGCTTATACAAATTAGTATTCTGAGAGATGAAATTGTTTGTAAAAGTTTACAACTATTATAATAAACTGTTTAGCTAATTGAGATCTTTAAAGATTAATTTATAGAGGTTTATGTTAGGAATTAGATTGTATATAACTTTCTCAAATTCTGATAAAGTATATATGTAGGGTTAAGAAAATAAATCGTCATATGTGAATTTTATGGAATCTTGCTTATTTTTCTTTATGAAATCACATTAGGCGAAAGAATTAGATAAAAGAATATTTATGTTTATAATTTTTATCGCGAATTTCTTAAACGTTACTTAAAAATTGATAAAACAAAAATAGGATGATTTGAAGATGTCTTGTTTATAAAAGCAATTCATAAAGTATGTTTCTTTCACTTTATTTTTATTTTTTAACAAAGGAAAATGTAAGAAACTGTTACACCATCCTTGGTGCTCCATTTAGGTTCTGCAATATGTATCATCATATTTGGCGTAGTTTTTTCCAAAGAAAATTAAGCTTAATGTTAAAACCTTAAATCTGTTAATATAATTTTTTAGTTAGGTTAAAAAATGAATTTCCAGAATAACGTTAAGTCAAGTCTCTTCATGTACATAAGAATTTGTTTAATGTATATTATTTTAGTAGGCCAAGACAAAGGGACTTCCAAATCATGGGTCAAACTAATAAAAAGAAAAGGCAAATCACAAGTATAAAAGTTCAACTTTCCAATAAGTTGATTGATATAGAGCTTAAAAAATCTGTTGGTGATTATTGCCAATTTTATAAATAATAAGTTCCGTTCCCATAATCAGTAAATCCCCATGGAGTGTAAATCAGGATTAAAGGACTTATTGCAAAACAAATACCAAGAATTACTTTGATTATCAGTTTAATTATTATTATTTGAATTGTTCTTAGGCAATTATTACAAAGAATTGATCAGTACAGTATGATTATTATCCTTGTGTTTCAACACTTGAGTGCAGTCAATGGCATTTTTCAGCATTCCTGGTGTACGTTTGATGCCACAGCTCTAGCCCAAAACTTGATTTTCTCTTTCATGTCATTTGCAGACTTATTAGAAGCCCAATTTGGAATAGGTGGAGCACAACTTTGCACTAACCATGCCTCAGATAAATAAGGTCTTCTTGCTGCCTTATCTTCCTCACTCTCATCTCTATTTTTCTCTTGCAAACCAGGAATTATGTTAGCTAAACTTGGGCTTAAGGTTTCTTTCTCAAATGAGAAACCCAAATCCTTGAATCCCTGAACTTCTTCAAATTCAAGATCACTTAGGCTTCTTCTAATTGATTTCTGATTTAGGTACCTACGCCTCATCTCCTTAACACCCTCTGTATTGAAGCTTTCAACCTCAGTACTTCTAGCTGGTCTACATCTTGGAATGCTACAACTCTGCCATCCATAGCCCAAAACATCAATGACATGATATGAGGAGTTAACACCAAAACATTCAAATCAATCTGAATTTGGAATTACATGTATACTTTGAACTAACTTTCTAAAGGACTATTGACTTTTCTTAAAAAGTAGCATTGTAGTAGCTAGTTATATATGGTGCTTGTCCTTCTTTAATGATATGTTTTTACTTATGCCAAAAGCTTTTTTGGCTTTACTATAATTGGTGTTATTCAGTGTGCTGGTCACACCAAATCAACCACAAACTCTTACAAGAGACAGAATTATAATGAAAAGTGAGTCTATTAATTAGATCTTATAAAAGCAGATCATTGAAGTACCTTGGAGGTTTGCCTGGGAGGAAGAATGTCAATATTGGTAGGGGTTGATGGTTGCTTGTGGGATCTGCCAGTTCTGGTATCAATTACTTGGAACTTTTCCTCTCTCCCTATAGATGGAGGCAAAGATGGTGTTCTTAGCAGTTTGCTTTTCCTTGTTTTAGAGTCACTTTTATGATGCCCTTTAATGTGTGCACAATGAGGTTTACTAGCTGCCTGAAACACAACAGGATGTGATGGTTGGTCCACCAATTTGCTTCTAGTAGAACTGCTTCCTTTTTGGTCATCTTCTCTCAATCTAATTGGTGGCATGGATGGTGCTCTCTGGATCTTCTTAGGATGAACAAAAACACTATTATTAGGTGACTTACTTGTTGATGAGTAGCTGGATACATCAGAGTCCTTCCCCCAAAAATCCGGAGGGCTAATTAGCCCGGTGGAAGGGCAAGGATCAGAGTGACACCTTGGCATCCTTTGTCTTATATTTAGCAAGTTATCAAAGAACCAGGACTCCTCCAGAAGATCCAAAGCTTCCATTTTCTCATCTTTACAAAAGGAGGATTCACAAGAGTTATCAATTGGCTCCATGAGTTTCCACTTTTCCAACTTTGTCACCCTTACATGTTGTCCTGAATTTATATGGGGACTTTTTGCATCTCTTATCATTTAATTCTGTTTAAATTAATAGAATGTTGCCCACAGGCCAAAAAATTTGACTATAAAAGAATGCTGAAGCTGAGCTTTCTAGATAAGCCATGTGAGATATGACACCATGTGCGCCAAGATGTCCTTTTATTATTGTTTAGCCATAATGAGCTTACAGTCCAAAAACCAAGTGTTATTTAATACAGAAATGGATTTACTGAAGGCATTTGATGAAGTGGAATAATACATTAGAGATGGATGAGCACAAAAAGGCCAAGTGGGGTCATGCGGCATTTAAGCTCCACAACAAAAAAAATAATAGGTAGGGACTAATTTCTTTGGGATTGGCTCTATCATGCCAGCACATCCCCATGTGATGCAGTTTTTGTTTATGCAGCCACTTCACATCACTAAATAAGTTAAATTAATCATTGTGTTTGGTAGTTTGTTTGACTATTAGAACAAATAATTTGATTAGTGTGTTATTTTCTTTGAGAATAAATAGTTTATTAAAATTATTAAATTCTTAAAAAAGAATAATTATAATAGTTCTGGTAATTAACTCAACTAAACTTTTATATGGTCATAAAAAAAATTAATAAAAACGAATTTTTGAGCTCCTAAAATACAATTGTCCAAGCTCTTTTTCTCTTCGTGGCTGGAAGTGACAGCTAAAGCTAATGCAGGCAGCAAAGTTGTCATATCTTAGCAAACAGTTGCAGGATACCTTCATTCCTTTCTTAAGCTTTGTAGGTGTGTGTGTATATAGTGTTTATGACTTTTGCTATCTTCCACTATCACAATTCACAACACCATTGTTCTTAGCTGTCTAAATATTATGAACGTTTAAAAAATTACACCAAACTAATGAAATTATATATATATATATATATATATATATATATATACGAAACCAATTCAGAAATCTAATCGAATCAAGGTCGAAGGTTTGGTCAAGGAAGATACCAAAAACTCTGAAGTATTTTGTCGTAATTGTTGCTAACCTATCCAATAATCACTCTAGAATCTTGAAAATTTTTGGTTAAATTTGCAAGTTTCTTTTGATTAATAAGATTACTTTAAAATTGATTGGTTTGTTTAGCAAGTTTCAACTATTGAATCTGATTCACAAAGAAAATGATAAAAATGAGATGTTGGTGTTTTTATTATTTTTAAAATTCTTAAAAAAAATAAAGTGAAAACAATGTCATCTTTTTATAATATTAAAGGGGGTTCTCAATCTTTTTTTATAACAGTAAGTGAAATATACTAATTAAGATGAAAAAAAAGGCAAAAGCATCCTTTTTGAAAGCTTACACCAAAAGATTTGTTGGTATTGTGATTTTGGAAAAAAAAAATCAATGAAAAAGATTTCTCCTAATTATTTTTTTCATGTAAAACGATGAAGATGCACATGCATGTGAATGCTGTTTAGGTTACTACCATTGATTTCATTAGATAATTAACTTCTTCATTCATCTGTGGCAAACAAGAATCAACTACATATTAGTCCTTGCAAATCATTACACCACATGACATAACACCCGAGTCAGCCACTTGGACATTTCTACAACACTCTATATCTTACCTTCTAATAGATTCAAAGTATGACACTTTCTCCACATAAAACCAAAACTACAAGCACCAGACACGTTGCATACTTTGGTGGATTCATTGGCTTAAATTGAAGAGATATGATCTTTATTCCACCATATTATTGTATATATATATGTGTTTGAGTTTAAGCATTTATGAGAACAATTAGAAAAAAAATTCCGCAAGGAAAATTACAATTTTATTGGGGGCAATCCCAACAATAGAAAAAGGAAGGCGGGAATGGTGCTTGTTGCATACAGTATGATAGCAAAAAATTCTATCATATACGCATATTATCGTTATGTTATTGGATTTATTTTTAATTTTTAATTTTATTGTAAAAATAATTTTATTATATATGAGAAACGTAGATGAATTGGTAATGTTTATATATAAAAATATTAAGATTGCGGAAGGATACTCTTACAATAAAAATTAGTAACGATTCTTTTTTTTTTATATATATATATATATATTTTATAATTAATATATTTTTAAAAAATAAAATAGATGTAGAATCTAAACTTAAATATAAATAGATTTATGTTAGAATTTGAACGTGTGGGGTGTTATTTTTAAGGATAAGTGGCTTAGTAGAATTTGCAAGGGTGACCTCCCTTAGGGCATATTATACCTCGAAAAGGGAGATGAAAAGATGATCTTTGTGTTGAAAAGCGTTCAGACGCAACCTCGGGAAAAGGTGACCTCGTCGTCTACCCTTGAAAAAAGATCTTCCCTTACACCCAAATTATAAGCCAAAAATAGTCCTGAAGCCTATCCCTTGCAAGAAGGATAAGATGGAAGATGTAACTATAGAAATTTAAATATTATACAAATAAAAAAGATATAAAAAGAAACAAAAAAGAATCTATTTAATTATAGGTTGTAAAGTAATAATAATATATTGATAAATAAAGGGATAAACAAAAGAAAGAAAAATATATAATATAAAATTTTAATAAGTAAAGATATATCAATCATCTCACAAAAGATAATGGGAGAATATGAATTAATTTATATATAAATAAATATATTTTTTTAATACAAACCATTCCAAAGTTTTAAATTAATAAAAAATAAAAAAGTTGATTTAAAAAAAAAGAAATAAATCATATTTAAATAAAATCTTATTAATATCCTAAACCTGCTCCTTAAGATTATACAACAACCTAGTATGATGAAATATAAAACAGTTAAATCTGTATGATAGTACACATATTTGTTTGAATGACTACCAATCCCATATACTAACACGTTATCGAAAATAATTAATGAAAGGAAAAAGATATATAAATGCATGTCTATGATAGTTTGGCCCAGCATGTGTATGTTTGGATAAGGGGGTTAAAAGGTATATAAATGTTTATATAAAATGAAACTTGAGCAAATGTGAGACTTCAAAAGATAAAGAACTTGCTAACCATTATCCAACATCCCTTTATTTATGAAAACATAACCTTCAAAGTGGTGTAGCAGAGCACCACAGCGTCAATGTTCATCCCTTGCCAGACGGAGGTCACATTTTTAACGATCATTGTCAGCTTAATTAATTTAACCATTGTTTACATTTCATATTCGGTTAAGTTAGTTTGGATATGTTACTTGTTAGTTGGATTAATTAGTGCATTAGTTGGATCATTGTATAGCAACTTTTGGGGGCTAATCTATGAATATATGCTTCCACATTTGCCAAAGTTTCTTGCCTGGCACCGAGACTGCATCAAAGATACCCCTTTTGATCTTTTAACCACCTCCTTGTCATAGCCATGAACCGCACCCCTGAACAAGTTGAGACCACTTAGTGCAACAAAACATGGGTTATTCACCACAAAGAAAAAAGCATGGCCTTGTGCTCTATAATAATGCACATTGGTTATCACTTACCAGAAAAACTATAAGGGGGGCATCACATTAGTTTGTTATAATGTGGTTTGAACAGCGAGCCTGTGCTGACAATGGTGCTTTTGCCACCAAGGATGAGGACCCGAACCAGCCATTGCTTCTTTTTTTTTAACTTTTGATTTAAAAGGAGAAATACACTATCATATGGATGCCTTATGTATTTAATTGTTATACATGTTAATTCATTAAATAAATAATTAGTATCAAATTTTTAATAAAGATTTACGATAAATTATACTTATACCTAAATAAATTTCCCTAATTTTTGCAAATACCATAATATTGCATACCTTTCTTGATTACATAAACCTCTCCACTTCTTAAGGAGATATGTGAATAAAGATCATAATAATGCCAAAAACAAAACAAAAAAATATTGAATAAAAAAAAATTGATTTGTTAAACTTCAAGGAAAGTGATCCCTAAAATTTATAGCATTTCCAATCTCCCTTTCTCTCCCATAAACATTGAATTAATAAAACGGAATATTTATATCTAGAGTTTGGGGCAAGGCTTTAAGGTCCACTACACACACGATCACATAAGCTTCAATTATCATAGTAATTTCAGCAAAAAAATATAAATTAATATTAAACTTTTAGTTAGATTCTACAGAAATAATCAAGTCAGAGATTAGCTGACATACTAAGAGTGTCTGGACTTTGATGATGAAAGCACTTGAAACTGCATGGCAATTACCTGGTCAAAATTATGTTTTAATCTCAGAAAAAGTTATATACACATGCCGCATCAGCACCAAAAATTGCTAAGCAATCCAAGCTACGAAACAATAGCCACATTAATCAAAAGGGCGCTTCGTCATTACTATCAACTCTCTTACAGAACAAAGGCACAAGTTCTCAAATTTACAGTGAAGGGAGACATCCTTGTCTGGGTTCGTATGAATTAGTACACCATCTCTGAAAACAAACTTTAGATCAAGCTTTGGTGATTCATTCAATACTGTATCATTGATTGGAGTTGCATGTTGGCTTGCTGAGTGAGAAACACATTCAGCTAGCAACACATTCTTGCCTTGGTTTCCAGGATCACATGTTCTTAGGTTCACACATTCAACAGATGTTCCATGCTTTTCACTTTCAGCCATAAAACATTTTCTAACTGCTGAAATTAGATCCACAGATAATGATGCAACAGCATCATGTACATCTTCTACTGTCCACTGGCCACTATTCAACCCCCACTCATGAACAAGTATTTTCTTTGTCAAGTGATAGAGACTGTGGAGACATGAAGGGCAACATTGATACAAGCAAATAACCCCAGATTCAGCAGGACCACTGCCCTTACTTGAAGAAACATTATTATCTATGGTATTCTCATGTTCACCAGATTCAACTTCACTTGATTTAATGCGCACCTCCACCGAGGACAAGCTATGAGGCTGAGTAGAGACTGTGCTTAAGTTACCAATCTCAGCATTCTGTGGTTCACTGGCAGTGTGAAGTCCATTTTCAGAAGGAACCACTGAGTGTGTGCATGTGGTTATGTTAAATTCTTCCGACATCCCAAGTTCTCCACTCAGTGCTTCATAAATTCCAGCAGTTACAGGTTCAGATTGTCCAGATAATGTCCCATTCTCCTGGCTTATGGAAGGATAAGGTTGGTTTGCAGCAGCAGCATTGTCGATATGCTTATCTGAAAAAGAATGGTTCTGTAGAGATCCTTTAGAATTAGCCTTTTCACCATCACCATCAATATTATCGAAATTATCATTTTGGTCATTAGAGGCAAGACATCCGGTTGTTTCAGTAGGAATTCCCTTACCACTTCCCTCCGGCATCTCCAAATCATCACCATCAACAGGAACAACCAAATGGCAACCCTCACCTTCAGTTTGGTGATTTTCACATGTGTGATGACTGTTTAAAGACCCACCACTTGCTGGCATGACATTCACTTTATGCTCCGGGGAATCCTGCTCAAGACTAAAATGAAAGGAATTACTGTTACAAGACCAAAGCCATACAAATGAAAAAAAATTATAGGACATAAACAACCATGCATAGTAAAGGAAAAGCAGTTGATACCTTAGCAATGCATAAGCCCAATTATTGACCATATCTTCTATATAAGCCACTTGTGATAATATGCGAAGGTATTGATATCTATCTTTTCCAGCTTGAATTTTTGTATTGATTTTCTCAATTAAGATCTCAAGAACCTTCCTTACATCTAGGGAGACTTCCCTAACGGATTTATAAACACCTCTGTAAGCTGATAAACCAACAGCAATCAAACCTCTGACTAAACCAGATCTTTCTTTGCTTTTAATGCCACCAGAGCTACAAGAAACCACCGCCTTGTCTTGTGAATTATCAGGACGAATTACACAGGAATTGAAAGGCCAGCCCCTCCAAGGTCCACTTATGTCAGCAGAAGGACCTTCTTTGAGTTTTGACGTGACCCAACAAAGTTCAGCAAAATGTGGGTATAGAAGAATTTGATAGCCAAATGTGGATATTGCCAACAACAGGGTTGACTTTCCCTTCAGCGACTTACTGTTGGGTGGTGGTGGAACTTTCGTAAAGGATTCAAATTGGATTTCACCCTTCTTATCATTGGCTGATCCATTTTCTTTCCTGTGACTTACCTTACTTTTACAAACCTCAATCGATTCATAGCTTCTGTGACCTTTTTGGACACCCATATGAGCATGAGATCTCTGATGAATCAATTGAACCTGCAGCTCAACTACATTTCTCAATAGCTCTACTGCAGATACATTGATCGCTGAGTCATGATCAAAATTCCCATTGATCTGCACAGAAAATCGAGGAACTGACTGCTCCAAATGAGTTGACTGGCTGTCTTCAGATTGATAACTCTTAAAGAATTCTCTTATCTTGTGTGGAAGTTCTGTAGAGGGAACTTCTGAAGTAGCCTGTTTCAAATGAAAAATAAAATATAAGGATGCTACCCAATATAAAATATCATAAACATATAGCTAATATTACAATGAATGACCTATTCTAGCAAAAACCAAGGATAATTGAGAGATAAAACAAATGACCAAGGTTTACCATTTTGACTGACAATGTTACTGTACAAACAACAGTATCTAATATTAAAATTTAAAAGCCGGAAGAATTACTCAATAGTCAATATGAATATGAAATTGTATTAATATATACTCTTACATGACAATTAAGAAATACCAAAGTCTATAAAAACATAAATCAACATTTAACTTAAAAAAGGAGCAAAACCCAAGGGACCAATTGTATAAAGGTTTTTTCATTACTAAAAGCTAGAAGTATTCATACCAGGATCATCAAGGATGTGGATACACCAATGGACTCCACCTGCTCAATAAATGACAACCAGGCATATGAAGCTTTTTTGTTGGCTTGGCGTTCAGTCATTTCTGCTGAGTTTTTCTCAGTACTGACCCCATTTTCCTTCTTAGCAACTTGGTTTGTGAAACAAGACATGTCCATCATTTCGCATGAATTAGTCTTCTCAGCAATTTGGAAATGTTTCTCCACAGCCCATAAGTCAATTCTTGGCAGGAACACTATGCAAGATTTCCTACTAGCACATTTCACTGTCACATAGAAACTGAGCATCAGATCTAAAACTTGCTACAATTATGAAACAGTTGGGCATCAATACTTTCATAGAGCAACAAATTCAACTTCTCTCCCATACTTGACATCTTTTAGCAGCTAGAAAAAGATGGGGAGGGGAAAGCATTATCTTTGCAAGCCAAAGTCAAAAGTCATAATCTCAACAATAGTGAACAAATGATTGACAGCTTATTAGAACACCAGAGTTTTGTTAATTACCATACTTATTACTTAGTCAACAATGATTCCAAAAGGACAAAAAAACATTACTGGCCAAAAACTAGAAAAGAGAAGCATACTTAGTATTTGAGCAATCCCTTGCACCACATCTCCATGCCCTTCTTGTGAAATAGTAGCCATATCAATCTTCTGTATTTCAATATTCCCAATAAAGCAGTGGAGAAGGCAAGAAGCAAGATGTCTCTGGCCAGATCGGGGATTCCCAGAAATTAATATCCGAAATCCCAATTTATTGGTCAATGCAAATGGCATGTCTGGTAATAAACCATTATGCATGCCAGAATGACTTCTTATGGAGGACTCTAACTTCAAATTGTTATCATTGGCATCATCCAAGGTATCATAAGAACCATTAAAGCCATCATTCGCAGATAAAATGCCAGAACAAGAAAGCCTTCTCTTTATCTCATAAGCAATATTTGTTTCTTGAAGAAAATCATCCATGTGCAACCACCACCGATCAAAAGGCTTTTTCTTTTTGTCTAGAGCAGAAACCATGACATCCTTTATCATTGTTACAGCTTTAGATATGGGAAAAGGTAACCATAGACGTTCGTCAAGATAAAGAGATACAAGAAGAGTGCATAGTGGCTGCAATAAACAAGGAATAAGTTGGATGGGAAGAGGGGAGCATACTACATCATTAGCAGCATTTCCAGCGTCTCTCCGGGAGCAAGGTAGAGGAGAAGATAAAAAAGCCTCTAACCAATCCCTCTCCTCCACTGCAAAGGATGGAAAAGGAATATGCTTATAGCCAGAATAATTTTCTTCAGCTAAAGACAGCACTTCTTGCAAAGGGAAATTCCTCTTCAATGCATTCATGGCCGCTTGGGTACAAAGAGCCTGGAGATCAGCACCAGCAAATCCAGGTGTTTTTCTTGCAATCCACTCAAGCAGGGATCCAGTAATTGGTTTTGGCCACTTCCGGGTATGAAGTGAGAGAATGGAAGCTCTGTCCTCAATTGATGGTAATGGAAAATAAATTTCCCGATCAAATCTACCAGGGCGCCTAAGTGCTGGGTCAACAGCTTCAGGACGGTTTGTTGCACCTATGACCACAACCGAACCCCTAGATTTCAAACCATCCATAAGAGCAAGCAATGTGGACACAACAGAACTATGTGTTTGGTCTTGCTGCCTAGTACGGCAGGGCGCCAGTCCATCTATTTCGTCAAAGAATATTATAGAAGGTTGACATTTCTCGGCAACCTGAAATAATAATCTTAGTTGACGCTCAGCATCGCCCACATATTTTCCCAAGCAATCTGCACCTTTGCGGGCAAAATATGCAATCTGTTTATCACCACGAGCACAAGCACCTATCAATGCCCGGACCACTAAGGTTTTCCCTGTTCCAGGATGCCCATGCAAAAGAACGCCTCTTGGAGGTGTAAGCCCTAAATTATCAAAGAGCTCAGGATACAACAGAGGTAAAATAACAACTTCTTTCATACAATGGATGACATCTTTAAGCCCAGCAACAGATTCCCATCCCTGAAAGGAATTTTCACTGGCAGAGTCTGAACCACCAATGTACACTGGGGCTATTCTCAACAAATCACGATGAAGCCTCTTATTCTCACGTTTCAAAAATTCTTCATCCTCTCCACAGTTTTCTAACCATCTCTCTTCTTCTCCAACATCTTTTCGCCAAGCATCATTTGATCGTTTCCTTATCTCCCACATCATTTTCCTAGCCTTCAACTTCTTTATCCGGGCTAAATATTTACTACCACGAGGTTGGAAGAGATGCCGATGATCTGTGCAGGCTATAAGAAATTTACGATGATCAAAGATGCAACCACTTGCTCTTGCACAGGGCTGCAAAACACAGATATAGAAATAATTCTGATTATGGTTGGTATAGAAGAATGTTTTCCTTGCTTGTAGAAGCAAAACAAAGGGAGTTAGAATATTTGCAAATGTCATTCTTAATGAGAGAGCACATGACCAACCAAGTGATATGTTTTTGGACAACGATCGACGCGACAACCAGTGGTTGCTCCTCGCCTCCCGCATCGTGTGCACTTCAATGCTCTTCCGCGAAAAAGTGCAGCCCTCACATTTTTTAAGCATCCAAAGTCAGCAAAATACACCTGCAAAAGTTTGTTGCAATGAATACTTACTTTAAGATAAGAGTTTATTAAGATACAAATAGGCATGTTATTTGAGTACGTCAACTGTGAGCAAGAAAACTATTAAGTTGATAAAATTTAACAAAGAAAAAAAAAAACATTTTTGTCAAGAGTTAGCAATGGGTGCTCATTACTATGGACAATATTAACTATATAACATCCATATTCAACTAAACAAAAATTAACATAACATAACATCAACATTTTCAGCCCAATAAAGGTCTATATGTTGATTTGGAGATTGGGACAGATGACAAAATTGAAATGGTGCACACAGAATTAAATAAAAATAAGTGTATAAAAAGTTTAAAAAATGAGGTAGCTTCAATAGTATAAAGTATCTTACCCACTGTCTAGTGTTTAATCTACTTCCAAAGTCAAGTACTGTAAAAGCAAACAATTATCTTTATATCCCTTGTGTAAGTTATATTCCCAAAGAAAACAAAGGCAAAGCTATTTATGTCATGACTTGCAACTTAAGATGTATTAGTGATTGGCACATATTCTGTTTCATTAACAATTACCAAAGCAAGACTTACTACTAAACAGAGATTATAGTAGGTCTTAAAATGTCACTGTGATCAGCAAGTCCGCTATGTTAATCTCTGAAGTCTTACATAACCCTCAAGTTCATATTCAGAGTTTCATGATGCAAACCAAGATTTAAGATTTAGAAACCTAATTAATATCACACCTCTGGACTCCATACAGCACAGTGCAGATGAACCCATATTCTAGCAATACCATAGTGATCATTAATAGGACCCAAGAGGCGCCCAAGCCAGCCAGGTTCATCATCAAAACCATCCCAGATATCATAATTAGGCTCCTCTGAAGTTGACGAACCACTGTAAGCTTCATTTTCACTTTCACCATTATCCTGAACTAACCTTTTTGGAGGCTTGCCATCATTTCCTCCACCACACAAACCACACCGCCTGCCCTCTTTGATACGCTGGTGCCCACGCTTGTCATTTGAAGCTTGTCTCAATTCATCCATCCTCCCAATATTTGCATCTTTCAAGACATTTTTGTTAACCTCAACCTCCTTACCAACAGATTCTTCATTATCTACCTGTTCAGCTACATCACCTTCGCTCCTCCCAATATTTGCATCTTTCAAGATATTTTCATTAATGTCAACCTCCTCACCAACAGATCCTTCATTATCCACCTGTTCAGCTACATCCCCTACATTTTCACTTTCTTTCACACTCTCCAACTGATCATCCTGTTTATCCACATGTTCCATCGGAAATGCCTCACCATCACCCCCACCACCACATTCCTCCATTTGCAAATTGTCGGAGAAGTCCCTCTCCTCAGTCTCCATCATAGGAGGTGCATTTCCATCCATCTCATTCCCTCCAGACAATTCGATTTCCGGAACAGAAGCACTCTCCTCGCCATTGTTCAATACAAGCTCCAGTTCCTGACTCTTACCCTCGTCTAAACTCCCATGAGACACATTCTCTTCATGCCCTTCTTCATGCTTCGTGGCTTTGATCCTCCCGGGTCTCTTTGACTTAACTATCTTCGGCATTAAACCTCCCAACTCCTCTTTTCTTTCAACCTCCTCAAACAGCTTCCTCTTGCCGCGTGGCAATTCCCTCTCCTCCTTCACCCTAAAACCAACATTCCTATCCCTTGATCTCAACCTAGAACTCCAAGTCCCGCCAGAACTCCTATTTTCCCGCCCTAAACTCTTGGCATCCTCCACATCATCGCCAATTTCATCCTTCCCAAACCTCCGCCGTTTCTTCGGCGGAGGAGGAGAGGCGTCGAGCAATACCGGCGCACGGCGAACCCGGGAGCTTCGGCGAACCCCCGCATCAGGGTTCAAAGGACCATCATCTTCATTCAAGTCACCATGGTTTCGATTGTACTCTTCCTCGCATATTGCATCCAACCTCTTATGCTTCTTCCGAAGCCTTGAACCCGATCGACCAATGCCCAACGGCGAACCCGACGAAGATGGTAATGATCGCATGACCAGAAAGCAAAAGCACAACCGCGGAGTCAAAATAGAAAAAATAAATGAAAATTGAAAAGTGGAAAGTGGAAAACTTGTTTTGCTCTGTTGAAAACTAGCTAATGGGCATTCGCCGATTGTGTTCTTCGTGCAATTGGGGGTTCGAATGTGCTCTGATTCAGAAGAAAAACGTTACAGTCTCCCCAGTTGGGCTGTGCTTGGTGGTCCACGGTGAGAATTTTTTGGGAGAAACCGAAACCCTAGAAATCAAATTGGCGAAGCATATTCTTAGATGGCGATTTGGTTCGATTTAAGGGATTTTCTTTTTTTCTCAGTGAAGATTGGGTTTCTGGGTTTTGGGGTTCCCTGAGGCTCTTCATTTAACTGTGCTTTTTTCTCTGAAATTTGTTTTCTGTGCCCAGAGAGGAAGACTAGGGCGTGTGAGAGGGAGAAATGAGAGGGTTTTTGCTCTGATATTTGCACCCTTGTGAACACGCGCCAGTATATTGCGTTATATGCACGCAATGGTTAGGTGTGGATTGAAGAAACATTAACCGTTTATTTATTTAGAATGAGAGCATGTATGCACACGCGCTTGAGGAAGGAGTAGGGGAGGGGTGTCAATAGTGTATTTATGCCAATTTTTCTTTTAATTTTTTTCCTCTCCAACACAATGTTGCCGCCAATATGTAAATTTGCATGACCCCAAATATAAAAGCAAATTGGGAGGGTATTGGGGCGTATGTTTAGATTTTGAAAGGGCAACGGCTCTTTAAAAATTTAAATAAGTATGTATTGAATACATTCGTGGGGACTACTTGAGCATTGCTATGTATTTCTCTATTTTTTATACTTCTCTTACTTTTTCGTCTTTAGATTATAAGTAATAGTCAAAATTAAACATTAAAGATAAATTCCAAATTATAAGTATTTGAGGATGATGGATTTGATGTGTATCTAGAACTATAGTAAGTGAGGAATTAAAAGACAAATATCTCTTGATAAATCCCTCATTTATAATTGGATAGACTTGAAATTGATGAAAAAGGAGTTAGATGACCAACTCCAACAAATTTGAATCACATTGAGGCATTTGGCATGTGATGTTGTTTTCTTACGCATACTACGAAGTACGGACAACATCCATTCTTAACCCACCCCCCGCCAAAAAAAACTATATCTCATGTGAGTTTGTGATGTGACTGTAGTAATGTGTATTTACTATTCAGAGCAAGAATAGTATCAAATCCAACGAAGTTCTTTATCTCAATTAGAGTTCTTTATGTTGTTAATTGATTTTAGTTGAGTGGATCAATCCGTAATCCAATTCACTGGATTGATGGATTGAGCAAGATGAACATTTTTTAAATTTGCTATAAGGTGATATAAGTTAGGTTAACTTGCGATTGATTCGTGTTCACAGCTTATACACATGAAATAGTAGTTATTGCTATATATAATTTTTTTTATTATTTTAGTTATTTATAAATAATTATATTATTCAAACTTATTATTTTTATTTATTATAAATAAATTATTATATGCATTTTCTATACAATGGAGATATATTAAATGAGGTGTGTTTTAAATGAGAATGAGAAAATAAAAATTAACTACTGGATTTTTTATGAATGGTTAAAATTAAAACACATAAATCATGCAATTTTTTTTAAAATATAATTTTTAAATAATTATATAATCTTATATTCCTAACTATTTATATATAGTTATATAGCTTAAGCTTGTTGTTTTCACTCTCATAAAAATAATTTTTTTTTAGATTTATCTTATATAATATATATATATATATATATATGTATATATCAAAGAGAAATTTTTAATATTTAAGAAACAGTGTTACAGATAAAAATAATCTTAAATTTAAAGGTTTCACATGAAAAAATTACATGTAAATAATATTATATATTTTTTATTTTTAAATATATTTCGTACATTTATTATTTGGATCTTATCATCTGAAGATGAAAATTTCCACATCCTCATTTATAGACAATGAGCTATTCAAAACATGAAATCATATAATGAATAATTTATAAGATATGTATTTTATTTGATTAAATATTATTTAATTTTAACATTTATATATTAATTTTTATATAATAATTATTTTCGATTTAAATTATTTTCATTAATCTAAGATCTTAATTTACTACTAATCCCCTATATACGTATCTATAATTATATTTTATTGAAAAAGAATTTATTTTTTAATTTTTAGAAATAATATATTATTTTAAAAATTTTATTAAAAATTATATGATATAATATTAAATATTATAATTTTATAAAAAATATTTATTAACTTTTTATTGTCTATTTTTTAATATATTAAAAGATTATATTTATGTGTTCAACAGAGTCTTTTGATTGCTTAGCTTAAGTTATCAAATTTAAAACAATCGTTATCCAAAAAGCAATAACTTACGTATGATAAACGCGCAATTAAAATTGTATAAATACAAAATTAATTTATAAAAACTACACATAAAACTTCATAAATAATTCACGTAGTAAGAATAAAATGTTTTATGCAAAATTATACATAATGTAAGTTAGAAAGAAAGAATTTTAGTTTACATTATTAACTAATCATATAATAATATGTTTAGATTTCCTTAAAATAGGAATATCCAAGTATGAAACTATCAAATCACTTTTTAATCCTATTTTAAAGGAACATATAACGTGAAGTGAGTTGTTTAATAATTGCACATGTTCTAAATGAGGTGTGCCTTAGAAGATCAAGTATCAACCTTGATAATCACAACATTTATAGCATTTTATTTCATATAAATAGGATAACCAAAAGGGCTGAGAAAGAGAATAGAATTTGCAGTCCGTATTAAGAGTGAAATAAGACATTGATAATTCCTTCGTTTTTTTATTTTTTAAAATAGTTTTTCATTTTAAAATTTAAAAAATAAAAAAGTACTTTATGAATAAAGTTTTAAAAATTATTTTAAAATATCATATTTGTTTTTTAATTTTAAAAATTAATAAATCAAAATATCTTTAAATTATTTTAGCTCTATTTTTATTTTTTATTTTATATATTTTTCAAGAATTATTCTCTATTTTTTCCCTTATTCTCATTCACTTTACTTTCAAAAACAATTTTTAAAAACTATTTTACAAACCAGGTTTTAAAAACTAAAAATTGAAAACAAATCAAACAATCCGTTAATCTTTTTGAGAGAAAGTGAGAAAACTTAACTCCAACAACGATAGGTAACATCCAACGAAACATACTTGTATTTCCCATTTTTCATAGATATATTCTGGACTAAATGCGATGAATTTTTCACCGACTCATATTGAGGGATTTTTTCATGTTAAAATTCTTCTGCAATCTGTTTCTTTTCTTTGCTATCATCTCCATTCACGGAGCACATTCTTGAATCTTTCATACGAGGGAAAAGTGAAAACAATCATTGTTTCCCACATGTAACCAGAGCAGCAGTGCCGTGTACATGGAAAATTAAACAGAAAACATTGAACCTCATGCGGGCAAGCTTTAGCGCAACATTAAGGCTTATTGCGTTATTTCTTTAGAGGTCACAAGTTAAATTTCCAAACCCCACTAGGTGGGAATCTCGTCCATATTGGGTCTTTTTTTTTTTTTAACATTTATATTCTAAAAATCTAATAGTGTCAGACAAGTATAATAGAAAGTGACAATAATAGCAGTCAAAGCACGGAACATCAAGCTCTAAGGCTGAGCAATGAGATAAATTACGAAACATGAAGCCATCTATCAGAGAAACTTCCCTGATACATGTAAATTCAGCAAATCTGCAAGTTGATACCACTTCAATTGACCGGTTTGGCATGTCTAGGATATTACAGTTTTCCGTAAAACAAGCGTACACAGCCTAAAAATATTGACACGAGTAATGGACCACGAGTAAGTGGATGTTCAAAACTACTAGAATTTACAGATAAAATCCTATCAGCAGTTGGTTTTATCAATCACGTATCTTCATCAAGCATGGTAAAATCTTCTACCTCAGTTTCTTTATTCATTTTTCGCATTTCATCAATCTCAACCAGTAACAATGGATCCTGCACCAGCTTCTCTGCCTGCAATATCTTTGGGCAACCTGACACAGATTTGGTTAAAGAGAAATGCAATGGTAGCATAGGATTGATGTAAAGGTAAGAATAATATCTACCTGATATTGGGCATCGACCACGATGTTGCTTTGACTTTAAATATTGCATTATTATTTTCTTTTCATAAATGTGCCTGCATTCCATACTGCATCAATGAAAGAGAAACATGAGTAACATACAAATAATATATCAATACCTGAATCCATTCAATGCATTTTACTGTAAATACACAAACTTGCAGTTAACATGGTTGAGGCATGAGTTGAGAGGAAAAGGGCATGGGTTAGGGTAGAGGTTCCGTGCAGCTGCATAACTCAAGATTTATCTTTTATTTTCTACACTTCCCTGTTCTGACAGATTATTTAAGTCTGTAAGGAACTAATTCTGCATGGTGCAGACGAGGATGCACTCAACCACTGGTTGAATCATTTTGCTTTTCTTGTAATTTTTATTTCTGCTCATGTATTCCAAGAAATTCCAGAATTTATTTCTGGTATAGCTACTCTCTACTTTTCTTATCAGTAAATCAGTTCCCAAATCTATACAACATCTTTGTCATCATAATATTTGCTATTTTTATCAGTCAATTTGCAGCAAAACAAGCCATCTTCAGAGTCATTTTTTAATAGTCTGTTGTAGTATATAACTTTCTTCTTTCTCATGGCTTATCTTGGTGCTAATTTAAAGGGCATCTAACATGCAGTAGGTCAGCCATGACATTATCGGTTTATCACCACTAAATTCACTATCAAATACAATGGGAAAAAGTTCTGCCTGCTAAATTTTGAATTTTCATTCCATGTTTACAAAATTCTAGGAATTGCAATGAACTTCCTACATACAAGAGATTTGACATCTACCTTTATGGAGATATGAAACTAAAGATTAAGAGTGTGATTAAGTAAACACCTTTGGTAAGCACCTATTCAATAAGTTCTTATAAAAGCTTATGCCATAAATTTGACTATGAAACATATTGGAATAGGTTAAAAAATAAGTTATTTTCTATAAGCTTTACCGATGAACTTTTTGAAATAAGCTAAACATAGCTTATAGGATTATAGGTTATCTTCGTAAGCCCAAATAAGTTCCCTACAAACTTTTTCAAATGTTCCCTAAATAAATAAGAAATATAGGAGGATAGCGGAAAAAATGAAAGGTCAATCTACCAACTCAAGATGCCTAAACAAGTCAAGTCAAACCAAGTTGAACTCTTGAATCTCAAGCTTGATTTGTGGAGAAAAAAATGCTACTCAAACTTTGCTAATTTATTAAAATTTAAAAACAATCAAATTTAAATCTTAGACTTGATAAAAAAAAATTGATCTTAACTTGGTTTGTTCATTTATAACTTCATTTTTTTTTTCCTATATCAAATCTCTCGAAGTTTTCTTTTACTAATTTAGTATTTAGTTTGGTACAATTTTTTATGCTAGAAGATAATCATCGTAAAAAAGCTCTATCAAACTTAGTTAGGTAAATAATAATAAATAAATGTATGCATTCTATTACAATTTATTAAATCATAGCAATAAATAAATTATTATCATACATATATTTTCTTATTTAAAATTACATTTTTTTTCTGTAATGGAACATAAAACATACACAAGCAAACACTGTTTGTGAGGTTTTATCAAACCTACAAAGCTTGAGCTTATCTCATTTGTATGATTGAGTCTAATTTTAAACTCGAACTCGTCTGTTTAGTGAATCAAACAAATTTGATTGAGCATTTAACAAGTCAAAGTCAAATAAGTAACAGGCAGCTTTACTTATCTACAGCCCGTATGATCACCTGTTTACCTGACCTATTGACCCAACTTCAGTGCAGGTATCAGTGGGAGAAGCTGCCACATGGATAGGTGTGGAGGAAGGCTTTTTATTTGGGCATGGGTATGGATCTATATGTATACACACATACAAATATAAAAATAACAATGATAAACTATAGCTTTTCTATTTGTAATAGACATATCAGTTATTTGGGTTCAGGCACGGCTGAGAAAAAAGCACAGCAAATGGATAAGGAGACAGATACAAACATGTCTTGCTTAATGGTTTTGCATGAGGATTCTTCAGCCTTCAACCCAAAGGCAACCCATTTACATCCTTAGCATGAAAGGGGTGGTGAAGGAACTTAAATATATCAACAACCCGTATCTTATGTCCTGGATAACACCCCATAAGGATCTTAAAATATATCAACAATCAGCAGCATAGACTCTAATAACACCCCATAGTCCACCAGAAACTTGGCTTTACATGCTCAATATCCTTCAATTACCATTCCAACAAGAATTCTCTGAAAAATTGGTGCTAAACAGATACAGATTATACATAGAATTGCCAAACATTGTAATTGTTATTTTATAATCAAATTTTACACCCCAGAACTAGGATTACTTTTCCGATTATCTATTCTGCCTAGGAAATGATGACTACACATGCATACATCACAAATTTATATGTCAAGAAATAAACATCGTGAAGGAAAATTAATTCAATCAATCAAATTATGTAAACAATAATGGAAAAACAAAAAACGTGTATCTCAATTACTAATATAGAAAGAAGACATTGCTAACAGAAACAGATATGGTACCTGCGAACTGGTTCTGCCAATTCAGTAATAGGTTTTCCAGTCAATGGACAAGTAATATTCAAAATATTAGACTGGGTACTGGTCACTACAATTTCCTCCTGCTCTTCACCTGGCATTGGCTGTCCTTCATGATGAACATTCTAAAGACCCAGATAAACAGTGACCACATTAGATTGGTTACAGGAATTCAGTTGACAACACTCTTGCAGAAGGAAATTAGAAAAGCATCAGTACTCAGTAGTAAGATATTATTACTGAAGTTACATAAACAACTTTTCTTTTAAAGAGGATCCTGGAAGCAGAATATTAAGTGAAATGCATATTAGAATGTGAAAAACAAAAACTAGCGTTTACTTCATCTCTCTCCCTCTTCTCTCTCAGTACATATGCATTCATGCATGTGTGTGAGCATGAGAGGAAGTATGGGATCATATACTCATGAGAAAGTTGACACAGAATATTTATTGCAAATAAAGGATAATGCAAATTGCATTAATGGAAACACAAATCTGATATTAATGTATCCAACGGTGGGAACGTATCCTTCTATCGACAGAGAACCCAGTCTTGTAAGATAAATGAGAAATTATGTCATTGCAATAATATTCTCTTACCTTACCAGAGTTACATCTCTAGCATTGGCAGAATATAAAATCATTGCCAATAACAAAGAGAACACGCTAGATGAGTGATAGGCTTCCCAATCTCAAGTCAATTACCATTACTCATTGTATGAACAAGATATTTGAAAAGAACCCATAGCAATGACCAAAAGACATATAAGATAAAAAAAGCTGATAAATATTTTCATTGATGCAGTAAGATCAAGGGAGAAATACTAGCAATACACTTTATTAAACACATTCTTCAATACATCTCCTGTAAATTGATTCCTTTTAAAAATTACTTTGACTTTCTATAAAATTGACCAATCAAAATAAGGGTGTTGAAGAGTGTGTTCAAGAAAATAAGTTGCTAGCATTCCTCAAACCAGGATACATACCCATACAGCTTCCTTGAATTGTCGTACTAAAGGATTTTGATTAAGATCTGAGGCGGAGTTGGCCTTAAACTTGGAAAGCTCATCCTCAAACAACTTACTAAAATTAGTCAACTACAATTGGAACATGAACAAGATAGTTAGTTTTTAATTGATAAGTGATAATATAATAACAACCAAAGCTGTTAACATGGAATTCACATTCAAGAACCTGTTCTCCAGGTTGGTATGTGTTGGCAAAAGATTGAACTGAAGAAGAAAAATGCACACTAAGTTCAGATAGGCCCACTAACTCAACAACCGCATCTTCCAGCTCCTTCGCCTGAAATGAAATGGTTTTCACTTTTCACTCTTCATGTGATCCATAATCCCATCAAACAAAAAGAAATTGAATGAACCTTGTCAGAAAGGTTGTCTTTCTCCAATTGAACCGCGATATCCTTCATCAAAAGCACGGTTTTTCGGATATCCTAAAGGGAACTCAGAAAATAAATCATAAGCAAAGAAAAGCATTGGAGAAAATGATGGAACGGGATGAAAATCAGTTACGGCAATGATAGGCTGAGAATCGGAGCAGAAGGTGGAAGCTGTGTTCTTCAATCGTGCAACGGCACCGCCGTTGGAAGTGGACTCCATGCTTCAACTTCTCCGATGGAACGAACAAAAGGGAATTTTTGGAGGGAGGCTCATTTCAACAAATTCATGTCCAGATAAAAACGCTGCGTTTCATAATTCGTATGGGGACTCTTTTTCCCTGCTATCACTTCGCAACTATATTTTGTGGTTTTATTGCATATTTTCTCTGTATTTTAGTTTTATACAATTTTTATCTTTTTAATTTTAAGTATTAATACATTTTTATTTTTGTAATTTTGAAATTTGATAATTTTATATTATAATTTATTTTTAATAATTTTTATTTCTGTATTTTATATTTTTAAAATCTAATATTTTTGCAAAATTTTCATTAAATAATTAATAAATTAATAAAATTGAACAAAAAATTAATTACCATTCCGTACGAAATCAGGCTAACTTAATAGTTTAAGCCCATGGTATTTAATTCTAAAAATGTTAGGCTCCATTCGTATTTTTAGTTTTAAAATTTTAAAAATTAAAATTGATTTTTAATTTCAGTTTTTAACTTTAATTTTTATTTTTAAAAGTTGTTGAAAAAAATATATAAATAAAAATATTAATTTAAAAAATTAAATTATATAAAAATAATATAAATTTTAAATTTAAAAATAATAAATTAAATATTATTATTTCTATTATTATTATAATAATAATTATTATAATTATGACATTAATAGTATAAATAATAACGATAAAAATAAAAATAATATTTTTAAGATAATACTAATGATATAATGGTTATGATATAAAAAATATTATATAATTATGTAAATTTATATTTTATATTAATTATTAATATTTAAAATAAAAATAAATTAGGTATGTTATTATTATAATATTTTTATATTATGTAATATTTATTTTATATAAAAATAATATATATTATAAATAATTATAGTTATATAATATAAAATTATTTTATAATATTATAAATTTAATATAATTTATATATAAATTAATATTATTTATTTTGTATATATAAAAATTAAATTGTTTAAAATAATAATAAATAAATTATTATTATTAGTAGTATGTTGATTATAATTGTGATGATAACTATTATAATATAACATATTATATAATTATATAATTTTATATTTTATATATTATTTAAGAATTAATATATAAAATAAATAATTTTTTATATTATTTAATATTTTTAATAAAAATATATATTATAATATTATTAATTTAATTTAATTTTTATATATTAAATAGTATCATTTATTTATAAATATATAAAAAATAGATAAATAATTAAATAATTTTAAAATAATAAAAATTATTATTATTATTATTATTATTATAGAAATGATGGTGATACTATCAATAATAAAAGTAAAAATAATATTTATAAGATAATAATAATAATATAATGATTAAATATAAAATTATTAGATAATTATATAAATTTTTATTTTATATTATTTAATTATTAATATTTAAAATAAATAATTTAATATATTATTATAATATTTTTATATTATTTAATATTTATTTTATATAAAAATAATATTATATTATAAATATTTATATAATATTATAAATTTAATATAATTTATATATTAAATAATAATTTATTTTATTTTTATTGTATAAAAATTAAATTTTTTAAAAGAATAAAAATTAATTATTATAATTATTAATGATAATAATGGAATTATGTAGATTTAATAACAAAAATATTTTAAAATTAAAAATTATATTCTTTTATATTTTTAAAATTTGACTCAAAACTATTTTAAAAATAAATTAAAAATTATTTCAAAACCATTTTACAAATTTTATTTTTAAAATTTATTTAAAAATTAAAAAACTGAAAATTTGTCATCTAAAAAGGCTTAGACTCCTCTTTAATTTATTTTTTACTTCATAAAATAAAATATTCAATATCAATATTGAAAACATATATTATTCTATTTAATTTATTTTTATTTATAATTTTTCTTAAACTTAAAACTACCTCTGTTAATATAGGTATGTATTTTAAAGTTCTTAATGTCGCGATAGCAGTAACATGTAAAAAATATATTAAACGGTTCAAAGTACATTTCATTCATTTTTATCACCATCCTTCCAACGCTCAACACATCTCCACTCATAAGTCTGAAATTTCTGCAGAATTCGTACCAGCTAATGTCAGTTTGACATTGGCTCCACCTTAACGGCAACTCGCCAATCCACAGGAGATTCTAGACCTGCCTCTCAACTTGACAGCAATGGTTTAAGGCTCACAGCCAAGGTTCTTCTTCACATAACTCTAAATTGATTACACATACTTCCACAAAACTGAAGCAGCCTAGGTGAACATTGTCTAAGATATTCCAATTAGACTAAATTTGAAGGAAACATTGTCTAAATATTCCAATTAGACCAAATTCCAAGACCTCAAAGGCTGGTTGTGCCCCTTATAATATCTTCTTGTTTTCCTGATCTCCTCTTCAACTGAAGGTTCATGGAATGCACTAATTTCTCCGTCCTGGGCTCTGGTACCATTCCCTTAGATGTCATCTCTCCAAAATAACGCATGGCATCCTTTACTCTCCCTTTATCGAAGTATTGATGAATCATGATAGTATATGATCGCCTATCTGGTCCCCATCCATTCCTCTCCATTTCTTCCCATGTCTTCCTCACTCCATCCTCATTACCCCATTTCAAGTACAACCTCAACACCAAGTTGTAAACATCATCATTCATGCCACACCCATTTATCTCCATCCTCTCCAAAACCAAAGGAACTTCTTCCGGCTCCTTCAAGGACTTAAGCAAGTAACAAAAAGTAACAGTATTAGGCAAGCAACACCCTTTCCTCCTTTCCATCTCACCCACCAGTTCATACACCTTCTCCATTCTCATTATCTTGCACATGTACTTAATAAGCGAATTATAAGTAGCCACATTGGGTTCACAACCCCGCTCTTTCATTTCACCAAAAACCTCCAAAGCCTCAGGAACCCTCTTCTTGAAACAAAGAGCATCAATGATGCAGTTGCATATCACAACATCCGGTTTGCAACCCTCGTCCCACATGCCACGGAACAACCTAAGAGCACTACCAAGTTTCCCTTTTTTGGTCAAAGCCTTAATGAACGTGGCATAGGTGAAAAGATCAGGCTTGCAATTAGAAGCCATTATGTCTCTCCACAACCTCTTCGCCTCACGCACGTTCCCCAAAACACACCAACCGTTGAGAATCACATTCCACGTTTTTATATCAGCAACAAACTCCAAATCGTCTTTCACTTTATTGTGAAACAAGGTTTCCGCTTCTTCCACGTGCTTGTACCTGCAGAGCCACAACAAGAGGGTACGAAAAGCCTCGGAATCAAGCTCCAGGCCAAACTCCTTCCTCCGGTGGAACAATTGAATTGCTTCATCCAGCTTATGAGCACCAACGAATCTGCGAATAAGAGTGGCAAATATGACTTCGTCAACGAGGCCTTGTCTCTTGGACATTTCGTCGAGCACTTGGTGGAGCTCATGGAAACGTTTGGTTTTGCCAAGGATGTCAAGGATCTCATTGCACACGTGGGAACTGGGAGTATAGCCAGGGGTTTTGGAGGCCCAGTTGAAGAACACGTGCGCAGGTCTCCAATCGGAACGGTGTCGTCGAAGCACGTCGAGAACGAGAGAGTCGTTGAGGTGAAAGCCGCAACGGTGAAGAGCGAGTTCCAATTGGTCCGTGGGTTTGTTTATTCTGAACTTGAGAAGGTTCTGGACGAACGCACCTTGTGGCTCTGGGCATGAGTGTGCCAATCGTGGGGTTGAGATTTGGGGAATTGGGTTGCATTTGGATGGGGTTCTGTGATGGATGCTGAAGAGGGTTTCCTTGCTTTCCCGGGAAATTGTCCTCGTCGCTCCCATGTTTCAATCATTTGTTCATCCATGGAAAAATCTTATTCTTAATTAAACCCTTAAATTACTTTTTACTTCGTTGCTCAATTTTTTTTTTCTAAACTCTAAATATAAAAATATTATTATTTTTTATTTTTATGTATTATAATTATAATTTTTTCTCATTTATTAAGAATATATAAAAAAATAATTAATATTTTTAAATATTTAAATAAAATTATAAACAAAAATAATTTTTTATTTTATTTTTGAATAAATAAAATAATAATAATAATTTAAAATTTGAAGATTTTGATATTGGTAAATTATACTTATTCTTATTCTCTTATTTTTTTTAATCTTATAACAACCTTTTTAAAATTATATTCTTACCTTGTTCTCTTCATTATTTTTAATCTTACAAGAATCTTTTTGATTTTTACCTGCATAATTTTTTAAAAATAACACAAATCTCTTCTAACTTATTAAGGATTTGTAAAAAATTATGAATAAATATTTTTTAAAATATAAAAATATAGGATAAAATTTTGTTACATTTAAAAATGTGAATATAATTTATATTTTTAATATTTTAGATAATTTTATTAGTTTTCCATTTTATAAATATTATTTATTCTATTTATATATGATGAAAATAATAAATTTTAAAATTTTCTAATACAAGTAGATAAAAGAATAAGAAAGAGAAAGAAATTTGAATTTAAGATCACTTGTAGATTGACTAACCTTCCACTATTAGATAAATACCAGTGGTTATAATTTAAGATCACTTGTAAATTTGAATTTTTTCACTAACTCAATATCACAAAATTAAATAGATTTTTTTAAAAAAAATTAAGGACTAAAATATTTATCTCGTATAATTTCAATGTCCATTTTTAAAATTTACTCAAGCTTGTATATAGGAGTGGAGTCAAGATTTAAGCTTGGAGGTTCTTTATTTTTTTATTTTTTTTCACACAAAATAGCTGTTGTTGTGATCTTGATTTTGTTTTTTCCTAACAAAAGGAGAAGAGGTTCGGAGCTTCAGTCCTTGCCATGGTAAGGAAAATTGTTTTATATTTGAACAGGATCGAAAGAATAAAGAGGTTTAAATTGCTTACCAAAAGATAATGCAATAACCATGCGAAAATTAACTAAACGAGCTAATTCAATTCATGATAACATCAAGAAGAAAAGAAGAATGATGCGTCATGCAACAAATTCTAATGTACAAAGCAAGCGGTGGCGAAATAAACATACAGAAATTAAGTAAATAGAAACAAACAAGTAGTAAGAGGGTCAGGGAGGGAAGACGAGTTTTCTTTTAGGCTGAGAAATGAGGATGATGAAGTTAAGTTTTGACTGAGTGAGGAGACCACGGTTTTTTTTATTAGTGGAAAAATATTAATTCACGGTACATTAGTTTATTCATGGTTGGATCGAAATTCCTTCAACCACTGGTGTTCCTTCCAGGGTAGCATTTAGTTTAGAGCCATTAGATTATCAAAATCAAATAGTTCAAAAGTTAATATCATTGATTAATTGAAGCAATATATAACTGCAATATTTCTTATTCCATTAGTTTGAGATATTGTATCAGATATTCAACATATAGAAATATATGATATATCAGCAAGGTATCTGATGAATAAACCACCTAATCACTTTTATTGGAAGTTTCACAAGGCCAACGGCGCAATTGGCAAGTCCTGAGAAACAAATGCAACAAGGGCACAGGCAGCTCAACACAGACCTGTCAACATCATTCATTAACATCAAGTTAATAGTACTAATTTAACACTCCTCCAAGTACTAAGTCCTAAGTCCTAACAACCCATTTTAAACAACTATAGTATATGGTATATAGTATATACATCACTGCCAGAAAGGTACCACAAAATCTAAAAGAAAAAAATGTCCACAAAGAACTAAAATATTAAATAAGTCCAAATATGATGGAGGAGCTAACTTACCCAATGATCCAAATAACAGCACCAACCACAGATAACACCAAGGAAACAAGGGCGAAGGGTAGCCCTATCAAGAATCCAAGTGGCCTACATTTACTTTCTCCCATAGTGCTTTAATTCCTGATTCTGTCCTCTTCTGCTATCTTATTCCAAATTTGCAGCTTCTGTAAAGAATGCTCCCTTTGAGAACAACAACAGCACCACTGAGATCAGAGTAAGAATTGTAGTAGATCCATAACAACTAGGTGATTAATTCTTCCCATAGCTCATGAAGAACTCAAAAGAGACTCGCTAAGAATGAATTCCCAGAAGTTGAGGATTTTTCTTTTGAATCTAAAGGGTGACTAGCAGTAGGAGATCTTGCCAATTTTTATAGTCAGTAGTGAAAATTAACGAGAAAAAAAAGTCATATATTTAAGAAAAAAAAAATGTCAACTCCATAACATTGGTTGTTGCATTATGGAAGTATAATAATGTGTAATGAGAATAATGGTGAACACCGAAGAATCCACTATTGTTAGTCCCTCTGTGTGGTAAAAAATGTAACATGATGATGAATGTGCTATTGGGAATCATCATGAAGTTGCAATTGAACAGATAGATATTACACATTTGTTGTTCGTCTGCACTAACCCTTACTTATAATGATTGTTGAGTTTGAAGTATTTATTATCATTTAAACTTTTCCTGTTGGACTAGAATCCAATTACATCACAATTACAAATTTAATTTTTTTAATAAAAAATGGTACAGGTAATGTTGCTTAACTACCAGCGGCATCCCTCCCCCGCTGTTCCTTTCTGTTTATATCATATTCTTTTACAAAAATTTTGCATATTTTCCCCCGTAAATAAGAGGAAAATAAGAAAAGAAAAGAAAAAATGTTGATAAGAATAAGATAGATGATATAATGGAACGAGATTTATTTATATGAATATCATTCTAGTATGAGTATAAGATTTTTTTAACTATTTTATAAAAATTAAAAATTTAATTATTACTATTAAATTTGTCATAAATTTATATTAATTTCTAAAATTAATCTTAATTAATATGAATGATAAATGCATTTATGACCAGTAATCTTTTCCTATCCTCATGAAAGAAAATAAAAAATTTAACTTAATACATTTAATTAAAACATTTCCGTACAAAAAAATTTGGGTAATTTCTTATGGCCGAGAAAATTAATTCTTTTGATGGATGCAATTAATTTTAGGGTGGCCAAAGACTGAGTAGGGTCTTGGCCAAAACAAAAAGGATGTGTGAAGGGTCTCTGCTAATTGCTAAGACGAGGGAATCCAGGAAATTTCTACAAGGACACCTTTACACTGATTTTAGATTAGATTTATTTAAAACACGAATATTTTTTCAATAATTATTCATAAATTATTTAATTAATTAAAAATAGATTTCATAAGTTAATTGATAATAATATTGGATAACTTTTTTATTAATTTTTATTACACTAGTATTATTATACAAAGCTAAAAAGATATTTCTTTTAAAATATTATTTTTCTATCTAACTAAATAAAAAGAATAAATTTTTTCTTCTATTTCTTTTACCTCAAACATCTTAAGATTTATGCATTTTTTTCTCCCCTACTTTTTTTTTCTTCGTTATTTCATCTCTCACCTAAACAAAGGCTTAGAGAGTTCTGCTGAATATCCATAAAGTAATATATGTATTTATGGACAATCTAATAGACAAATGTCTGGCATTATGAACTTGGGCACTCACTTTAAGACCATTCCTTGGAATGAATACATTATAACTGCCTCTTATGTCCCAAGAGACCCAGGCAGGCTACAACCAGGCGAAACAAGATGCAATATTGCAAATTAAAAATAAAAATGAGATTCTACTTGGTATGTCATCATTCTTATTTTTTACATATCAAATTACCGAAATTCAAAGTGCAATGTCTATTGTCTGGCATTAAAAAATTAAAAATCTAAATAAATAATAAGAAGAAAAAGAATATGGTTAAATGTAAAAATATTTGACACCTTCCTACAAGTATAAATGTATTCAGCAAAAGCAAGGAACTAGAGACTATCTGCACATAAGGAAGAAGGGCACATGATAGCCCTTCCTTCGGGAAGGAAGAGAGGGGCATTATCCAAACCCAAGCCAATACCAGTCCCCTAAATTCTACATTGCTCAATTTTCTCTACCAAAGTCCTGTCCCTTGAATTCTACACTGTAAGCACAACCTCTGTATGCCAAAGGCATTGAATCACCACAGTATAATGTGCTGGATAAAGGCAAGTGCACCGCAGTTTCTTTGCTTAACCAACTATCTACTTTTGGCCAGGGAAGGATGCTTCGCAGGGGTCAAATTCCGAAATGCAGCATGCAGTATAACCGCTGCATAGATTTTTTGGACTTAAGAAGCCACCAGATAAAGGCTGATAAGGTAGGAATAAGAGTATAAATGTAGAAAGACTCACCTGCATAGCTGACACCAATGGCACAAAAGAGAGCCATTTGAACATTAGAAAAGATCAGAATAATTGCCGCTGCTGCAAAAATATGAGATTCAGAAACGAGAGTTCCAGTTAGCCTCCTGAGCATCAGGTCGAGAGATATATTTCCAGCATCCATGAGCAATGTGTTATAAAAGAAAATATACACAAAAAACAACATACACTTGCCACATGAGCTTGGTGGTAGACCTATCTAAAATCATGCCACCAACTCACCAAGTACATAACAAATTCAAAAACTTTCATAAATATAGGAAGAAGGCGAGTGAATTTCTTCTTCTTTATCAGTGAGAATGAAAGATTATGCATTCTGTTAACCCATGGCTTAAGCACAGACCAGGCAGCACACGGCCATTGTATCTTAATGATATATCACACTTTGAATAAAACTACACTAAAATCACAAGAAAAATAACTACTATTTTCAGTAAAGCCAATAGAAAACCAGTTCAGACTCAACAAACAAAAATATTAACTTCTTGTATAAGTTAGGCATTTTAATCCTTGAGATTTTAAAGATGATTTGTTAGTTCTTAACTTTACAAAACAAGACTCATTCCAGTAATTATTTAGTACAAAATGCAGTGATAAATAAAAAATAAAAATGAATAAGTTTTTACAAAGTTATGAACTAACAAAAGATTTGAGTAACTTAAATATGGGACTAACTTGAAGGTTTGCTAAAAAAACAAATAAGATAAAATTCTGCGTGTCCTACAAGAAATGGATTCTTACCAAACTGTGCAATGCGAATGAAACATTGACGAGCCACAGGATAGCGGTCCAATCCCCACCTGTCACTGGAAAACTTGAAGAAATCCCACAACGCCAAGCATGAAATCAAGCCAACAAGAGCAAGCGGCATCTTATATCTGCAACAATCAAAGCCCAATCCATAATGTAAGAAATTGACACTCCAATTGAAATTAAAAAGTAGAGGGAGTGAATTGATAGAAAAATAGAGGATACAGAGTGCAAGCGAAGAAGAGGATGAAGAGATAGGCGTAGTTGCGGGCATAGCGCTTCACGTTTTCGTGAACCCTCAAGCGAGCTTGGGAGGGGGAAGAAGGGAAGGAGTACGATCCGAAGAAGCCGAAGAAGGAGTGGGACCAGGAAGGAGTATCGCCGGAGAAATCCTCGGCGGTAAGTTTCGCGAAGGGGTTGAGAGTGAAGAGGGAGAAGAAGGTGAGGAGGCGGGAGAAGAGACCGACGGAGGGGATAGAGGCAGAGACGGCGGAGGAGGAAGAGGAGGAGGTGCGGTGGTCGAGGATTTCGAGGTAGCCGGTGTCGCGGAGCCATGACTCGAAGGCGGGTTCGGGAACGCTGAGGGCTAAGGGGTTGGAAGAGAACACCATCGTCGCTGTTCCCTGAAACGACACCGCACCACACAACCAACTACATATATTAGTTGTTCTTCTGCTAAGGGATTTTCTACGTCAACCACATTTTCTTCCTCACAAACAATTATTTATTTCTAAAATATAAAAGTTAAAAGAATAATTTTTAAAAAATTTATATTTTTTTAATATGATATTACGTGAGAAAAATATTAGAATAAAATTAATATAAGTTAGGTGTGTTTGGTCGAATACCTAAGTATAGAGATTAAAAAATTAGTTAAAAACTGAAAGTTAAAATTTTTGCTAATTAAAAAAATGTGTGATAAAATTAACTATTAAATGAGATAATAACAATAAAATGATAGATAAAAATATAATTATTAGGTATTATAATTTTTTATTAATTATAAATTTTAATGTTTTATTATTTAACTTAAATTATTATGTTAAAAATAAGGTTAATATTTTTTAATTTATTCTTATTTATCTATATTTTTATTAAAAAATTATATAAATAAATTTATATTTATTTCAATGATATATTATAAAAAAATAATTTGATGATTTTTTTGTTTATTTATGAAGTCTTTTATAATAAAAATTTTATTTTTAAATAAATATTTTTGTTTGAAATTAAAAAAATATTTTTAATTTTTATAAAAGAATATTTTATCTTTAAATTATCAATAAAAAAAAAAATTTTATTATAAATAATTTAAATAAAATATTTGATAACTAAACTAAATACTGTATCATTGAATAGAAAAATAATTTTAAGTTAATAATTAAAATGTTGAACATTAGTGAAAATAAGGTAAAAAAAATGTTAATAATTATCAAAATAGCTATTATATTAAATAAAGTTAAAATAATTTTAAAAATTAACTAATTAATTATTTTTATTTAAATAAAATACACGGTAAAAATGACAGATCTTATTATAATTATTGGTATTTTTTTTCCTACACAAAATATTGACACATTACTTATATAAGCAAATCTACACCCCTTTTTAAGTATTACTTAGATTAAGAAACTCTTCTACCTGTTATTTTTCTTAAAGTTTAAACTTAGTAGCAGTTTACATTCCAGAACATCTCGGGGGAAATTGTTGTACCTATTGGACTAGGACTGAATTAATACATATTCTAAAAGATGTTCTAATATTAACTCTGGCTTGACATTCTTTAGGACCTAATATTAGAACATCTTTATTCATGTAATTAAAGAAGAATTGTATAATTTTTCTTATTTAAAATTCATATTTATGTGTGGTTTTCATTTTTAAGTATTCATCAATTCCTTATACAAGCGATTCTTCCTTTCTATTATAACTATCTCTTTTTCACAATACTAATTTTAACCTGGTAACTCATTAAGTAACAACATTTGTTTATTTTTAAATAACTCTCGTTAAAGTTGCTCTTAATTGAGAATTTCTTCATATTATAAAAAATAGTAGGTGCTAAAGTTGAGCTTATTACAGCAAATAATTTTATTTTATTTTTTAAGAGGGGGAGGGGGGTTCCATTATGTGCATCGCCCCACCAAAGGTCGTTTGATGGACTATTGGCTGTGCCCGTTTTAGTGGTTTGAAAATGCCAGGCCAGACTCCCAGTCTCACAGGCCAGACCTGCCAATGGCTGGTGTCATGGGTTTTTGTAATGATCAACTACTCTTTTTTCTAATATATATATATATATATATATATATATAAATAGATCACATATCCTTGACCTGATATAGTCTTGATTGTCTGTTCAGTTTGAATGTACTTTTTGTTTTTAAAACTGCAATTCCAAATTCCAATAACACATTACAGCCTACAGAGCAAGTTTACGATAGGTCTTCATGTTCCACCAAAAACCAGAAATATATTAAAGGTCTTCTTAATGTTACAATGGTTCCATTCATATTCTTGTAACAGACTACATTCAGATAAACCGGTGTAGTTCTTAGGGGTTCACACACAGTTTTATTATACAAATAACAAATCATCTCTCTACAAAGTTTCTACACTTTCCTGTGCAAGCAATTTGCTCTTTTCATGTGCCAAACATGAAGTGGACATCATCAAAAAGCCTTTTTTCCACCAGAAGAACAGATAGAAGATCATCGCTTAAGTTGCCTTCTAGCCAAAGCAGGGACTTTATTAGGGATATAAACCTTGTAGCTAACCTGCGCATTCACAAACTATTAGTAATAAAAAAGGACATGTAAAGAAAGATAACATACCGTAATTGGGGCTTGTCATTATGGCAGTAACTTTCAGAATCGAAGACAGATTACCACACACTCACCTGTACCATTTCACCACCCCGCATCACATTCATTGTTTTCTGCTCAAACTGGGAGCCCTGGTTGGATTCATCTTGCAATTTGCTTAATTTGCCTGATTTATTCTCAACTGATGAACCTTCAAAGCGAGATTGGGGGGTACCAGAATTGCGCAACCCATCAACATGTCCGTCATTTTTATCAATACTCTGGATTGCAGCTTGAGTAGTCTTAGCTACATTCCTTTCTCTGTCATCCTCAGTCACTGGGTACTTTGCATTGGCAGGTTCATGCGAAACAGCAGTTTGAAGCGAATCATGGCAAGATTTTTGTGTTTGTGTGGTCAATCCTAAATTCCTTGTACTGTGATTAGTGGATTCGGTGACGGTTTCACTAGGGTTGTCAGCATCAATCACCTTATCTATGTTTAAAGTCCTATCATTGTTTCTTGGATAAGCAGTTAAATTTCTCCTCACAACAGGTAAATCAGTTTCTTCTAAAGGAGTTTGCTTATCAAATTTTGTTCCTCCAACCACATCAGTGACAATGGACTTACCTCGAACCTGTTCAAGCTTATCAGTAATTGGTTGCTTCACCTGGCTAATAATTTTATTTTTCTGATCAGAAGCTTTTCCAGTAGATTGCATCTTGCCTCGGAACTTTCTTAAGTTCTCCAACGCTCTTATTCTTAGAACTGACTCCAAGTCATCACCATTCAGATTAGCACCAGAAGACTCAATTGTTTCCTTCTTCATTGCTTCATTTGCCCCAGCACTATTAGCTTTAAGGTGACTACTGTCGTTGTGGCTCCTATCTCTAAGTTTGGGATCTGTAAAGTTAAGATCAGCATTCATATCTTCCATCTCATCCTCAACTCCAAATTGCTCTTCTGATGCAAGAAGTGTAGGATGATCCAACTCTCTCTTTGTGCCCCCATCGTTACTGTCAGTACTTTTACAAGGGTAATCATGATCATCAACAATCTCCTCCTTGGCCTCATTTCTGCGCAAGTCTCCGGACTCTTCCACCTCTTTTGTAACAGTAATAACTGATCGAAGCCACCTGGAATTGTTCTCACCTACAAATTTCTCGTCAGTCCTCTCATAACTACTTTCACTACTGGCACTGCATGAAGAACAACTTCTGGCTCTGTATCTACTACTTTTTTCATTTCCACTTCTTCCTTTCAGTCTTCTGTCTTTCTCTTTTCTTTCTGATCTTCCCCTGCGGCTCTCATATTGACTGTCATCACTGTTAGCACTCCCTTCCTGGCATGTTGAGCAGCTCCATGATCTGCTGCTCATTGGACTAACACTTGCTTCTCTCCTAATCTTTTTCTTCTGGTGGGGTTTCTCCCTCACCTTGTAATAGTCATTTTTCCTCTTCACCTTTTTCCTCTTCCTAGCATAATGAGAGTCCTCACTGCTGTCACGGCTGTAAGATCGCCTCTGAGCCCTCTTCTTACGACCTTTCACATCTTTTCTTGTGCGAGATCGGTTTCTTTTTCTTCTATAACCATCATCAGAACTAGATGAAGCCGATGTGTCCAAGCTTTTTGAATCATCATAGTCAGAACTAGAAAGAGAAACCTTCCGACGAACCTTCTTGGATTTATATTTCCTACTCTTACTTCTACTGCTTGCCTTGACCTAAACCATCAAATTAGGTACAAATTCATGATGAATTTACAATTGGGAAGACATACTAGGAAAATCCACATTCAGTAAAATGAATCAACTCAACAAACTACATACACTCAGGGTACCAAATCAAATATAAAGTCAATATATTAAATTGCAGAAAGAAAACCTAGAACATAAAAAACTGTCAGTAGAGGTACATGATTCACACTCGCAAAATAAGAAAATTTCAGTTCATAAAACACAAGCAATATCAGAAACATAATGTTTCTCTTTATTTTGCCAAAATTAAATTAATGAGAATACCTAAGAATAAATCTGAAACTTACAATTAAATAAATCTGAGACTTAAAATTAAGTACCCTAAAATGCAAATAATAAGAAGAAAAATGCGACTACCTTCGAGGAATTCTTGGAACGTTTCTTCTTGAGTGAAGAGGAGGATTTCCCCATTGGAGCAACCTGCAAAAACAAATTCTCAAAAACAAAAGGGATAACGAAAAAAAAAAGTAAAAAAAAAAATTGACGAGGAAGAAAGGGTGCGAAGAAAAGAGAAGGTGTGAATAGTGGAAGCGGAATTTAGGAAAGGGAAACGTAGAAGAAGCAAAAGGGTATAAGAAAGATTGATGCTTTTTGTTAACGAAGAGAGTCACGAACCTAATTGGCCTATTCCACTTTATACGGCTTCGAGGTTAACCAACTCTTGCGCCAAATCGGTTTTTCTCGCTTTATGTGGCAACATTCTTTTTCATTATTATCAATCCGCTATAATTTAAAATCATTTTTTATAAATGGTGTAAAAATATGGTAAATTGAGCATTATCAATGACTTTGCAGTTGTTTTTCATTAAATTTTGCAATTGTATATTATTAAATTTTTTATTTAGTTTTAAAAAAATGTTAACCCACTTTTTAGAACTAGATTTAAACATAAAAAATGATAATTTTTTTTTTATCAAAAAGTGATAAAATCTTATTAAAAATATATAAATATTTATTATATCAAAATATAAAAATATGATATATTTTTTTTCCAATAAAAATTATATTTCTTATATATTTAATTAACCTTAAAATTTAAAGTCAATAAAACTGTAATTTAGTTATAAGTTTCATGTACAGTTTAAGATTAATTAATTTGTTTTATTAAGGTGAAGCTATTTATTTTTTATTAACATAAAATTAAAATCATTCGCGACTACAAGTCTGAAATGTAGTGTAATTATTTCTCGCCCAACTCTTGTAATGGCTTTTTCATTATTTTTTTTATAAAAACTTCAGACTTTTATTAGGATTGATTTTTTACCTTTTTCTCTTGTTCATAAATAAGGCATTTCCATTATTTATTACAGAAAGTTGAGGTAATGAAATATTTTTGAAAAAAAATATTAGTAACATTTTTTTATTTTATTTTTTAAAACAAATTATATTGGTATCTTTTATAATTTAAAGCAATCGTATACGATATTTCTCTTTTTTACACCTATATAGACTTGTTGTATCGTGTACCCTTAGTTTAGTTGGTTTACATAATTAAAGAACTCATCGAATGTGAGCTGCACATGCCGTTTAGTAATTTTTATTTTTTTTTTACAATGTCTCCATTTTTAACCTATAGTATGTTAAATAGATTAAAATAAAACAAAAAAATTATTGTTTTTTCTTTCCTCTTATTCCTCCTAGGGTGTGCATACTTTAGTAAGTAGTGGGTATGTCTTTTATTCATACCTTTTGCTTTTGCTTACCTACTATTTTATTTCATTCAACAATCTTTCTCCTTATTGTTTTGTTCATCCGTTGAAGAAATAAAAATAGCATTTTCTTCCATTGTAGCAATACCACAATAGTTAGAAGACCCAAAAAAATATTATTATTGTGCAGGTTCTGAAGAGATAAAAATTAGTGAGATAAAAACCAATTTTTAATTTTAATTTTTTAAATCTTAAAATCTCTTAAAGTAACAAATCTCTAATTTTAACATTTGACGGAATCACTCTTTTAACTTAGGGACAATTCTATCTTTGCAAAAGAATTTAATCTCTTAATCGAACGATCTCTTGTTAATAAAATTTGTATAAATATTAAAAACAATTAAAATATTGTATATAATTTCATCTAAATACATAAAAGATGCCGATATAATTTGTTATATTTTTTATTATTAATTAAAATTTATATGAATTATATTCATCACTTTAAGTGTGAGGTTCATGTAATTAGTAAAATTTAAATAAATTCAAACTAATAATAATACATGTAATATTAGCATTTCCTTTTGAATACATAAGTATGAAAATAGATATTTTTATAATTATTATAATAGTTAAAAAAAATTAGTTTAGCGGATGGAATATTTTGAAGAAAAAAAAACATTCATATTTTCATTTTTTTTATTAATAAAGGGTAGGAATCTTATATTTTTATATAAATAAAAGTTATTTTTTAAAATAAATTTTTATTTTCACTATAATTTTTCCTATTCTTGAATTTTTTACAAAGTAAATAAAATTTTAAAAGTATTTCTAAAAATTTTAAATATTAAAAAAATATATAATTTTTAAATATTTAAAAATATCTTATCTATAATTATCTTTTTAGAAATATTATTTATAAAAATAAAATTTGAATAAAAATTTGACTCTTTCATTAGGATTATTTTTTTTTCAGTTTTTTTTGTGTTTTTATATATATATATATATATATATATATATATGATGAGAGATTAATTTAAATAAAATTATTTTTTTAATAACTCTCATAAACAATTAAATTTAATCAATTTAATCATTAAATTAATAAATTATATTATATAAATCATCCTTACAAAATTTCATAGAATTTTAAAAAGGTTTAATACTTCAAAAATAAATTTAAATTAACAGATGATATATCTCTTATAATATTTATTGATTTAAATTTATTTAATAAAATATTAAAATTTTAAAATTTTATAAAAATAATTTATATAATATAATTTATTAATTTAACGATTGAATTGATAAAATTTAATTATTTATAAAAATTATTAAATAAAGTAATTCTAATAAAATTACTTTTAAAATAATTTGATCTCATAAATATATATATATATTAATTTAAATAATTAGAAGATTTGTTTTAAATGATGAAAAACATTTAAAAGATATATAATTGATCATATTTTTTAATTGTTTTAATATTTTATCTATTGGCTAATTAAAATTCTATTCCATCGATTTAAGTATGAGGTTGATGTAATTTAATGATATTTATACAAGTTGAAACCAACAATAAAGAATGTAATGTTAGGAATTTTTTATTTGAAATACATAAGGATGAAAATGGATATTTTCATGATTATTACAAAGGTTTAAAAAAATTAGGTTAGGGGTAAAACATTCCTAAAGAAAAAATAACTTTCATATTTTCATGTTTTTTATTTTAGTAATGGCGGATGAGAATTAAATTTGTGAAAATATTTGTTATTTCATTTTTATTTAAAAAATTATTATTTGATTTTTATTTTGTTTTTTATTTTTTATTTTTTTAAATTTTATAGTGTAAATAGTTAAAATAAAAAATTAATTTTTATTATTATTATTTCCAATACAAAATATTAAAAATAGAAATAATAATATTTTTCTAAATTAAAATAAAATACTTTTTCATAAACTAAACGTCACCTTGCATTTTTATAGAAATAAAAGATATTTCTTAAAATAACTTTCTGTTTTCACTACACTTTTTTTTATTTTTGAACTTTTTAATTTCCAAATAAAATAAATTAAAAAAATATTCCTAAGAATATTAAATATTAACCGAATGCAATTTTTTAAAATATTCAAAAACATCATATCTATCCTTATATTTCTATAAACGTTATCCTAAAAGATATATTGTTATATTTTGAAACAAACATTTCACAAATATAAAAAATTCATTTTTTAAATAAAAACTTGGCTCTTTTATTAGGATTGATTTTTTTTTTATTTTACGGTTTTCTCTTGTTCATACATATTGCATATATGTCTATCCATTGTTAAGAGTGATCATAAATTCAATCCAAACTAATAAACTCAAAAAAATGGCATGAATAATTAGGAGATGTTTTTTAAGTTATGCATAATAGTTTTGAGAAAAAAAAAATACTAGTATCATGCTTTTTAATATTTTATTTTTAATATTTTTATTATTAATTAAAATTTATATAGGTTCCATTCCATCACTTAAGCATAGGATTAGGAATGGAAGTGGATCGAGTCGAATTAGGCTTTGAGTGTTTAAAACTGGTCTGTTTAGAAATTTTGAGGCCTGAACATTAGCCTATTACCTGTTAAAGGTTTTTTTCTCTGTCAAGGTTTGACTTGATTTAAAGCCTATAATAAAAATCTACATAACAAAATAAATAAATAAACTTAAAGCCTACATAAATAATTGATTAAAAAGGCTTGAGAACTTAAAGCCTACAAGATAAAAAGTCATTGAATAAACTTAATATATATATATATAATATTATGTAAATAAAATATAAAATAAATAGTATTTTTATAAGTATAGGTTTGAATTGTTTATCTAAAAAGACTTTTTAACAAGTTTGAACTTATCTATTTATTAAACGAGCCGAGTCAAGTTAGGTTTTAAATAAGCCAAGCTGTGGACCCCTGTCAGACGACCTTGTTCACCTCCGTCCCTACACGGTAAAGAACACAATACTAGCATTTCTTTTCTTGGAAATAGATAAGAGTGAGAATGGATATTCATGTTAGACGGGTTAAAAAAAAATTTCAAGGATAGAACAATTTTAAAAAATAAAATAATTTTAATATATTTTTTCTAATAATGAAGTATGAGAATCCTATATTCCCATGAAAAATAAAATTTATTTTTTAAAATAAATTTTCATTTTCAATACAGTTTTTCCAATTTTTAAACATTTAAGTTTTCAAATTAAATAAATTTTAAAACATATTCCTTAAAATCTTAAATATTAACCAAATATTATTTTTTAAAATAATAAAAAATATCGTTCCTAAAAATACATTTTTATACAAACATTTAATTAAAATTAAACTAGATTATAAGAAGCGTAACTTGATCATTATCAAATTTAGCATGAGATATGTGCATTTTCAATTCTCAAATCTCATGAAATTAACATAAGTTAAACTATTTTAATTTTTTTCTTATTTTTTGATCTTATTTAAATATTTTTTAATAGTTTTTTAAAATAAATAAAATATATAATTTTTATAATATAAGTTTTTTTTAATGTTGTCTTATGTTAAATAAATATTTTGTTTTAAATTTATTTTAATTTTAAATATATAACTTTATAATCCAATCTAATTCATCCAAAATTTGATTGGATTGATTGATGTGAATATCTGATTTTGTTCAAAGTATAAAAAATAAAAAATAATAATAAAATAAAAAAAATAGAAAAATAGAAGTTTCATATCAGACAGAAATAAGAGTTTCATATCATCCGATTATATAAGAAACTGGAAGTTCCACATTGGACAAGGTAAACTCCAGCAGTTTCTCATTATCTTATACAAAGAGATACTTCTTCCAAGAAAAAATGATGAACACTTGTGCAGCAAAACTTGTATTTGGAAGTATGCATTAAAGTGTAAACTTATCATATATAAAAGAGTGCCTGCATAAGCCCATATAGTTTTCATTGCAATAAAAAAGTTTGTGGGTCACTTTAAAACCTTTTTTTGTCAGTATAACTAACTTTTTTTAATTTTTTTAATTTTTATTGTTTATTATTTTATTTTATTTATATTTATTTTTAAAATTTTTTATTTATATTTATTTTTAATTTAGATTTATCATTTTTTTGTTTTCTTATTATTTTTAAAAAGAAAAATTAAAAAATATTTTAAGTTTGTGCAATGATCAAGCGAGATCAATCGAGTGGTAGATCCACCTTTGATATTGGTTGGAACATAAAAATGAATTGAGTAGTCATTTGCTACCTTAAATTCTGTGCAAGAGCATACTTGTTTATTCTTAAATTACTCTTTTTAAAAAATTAAAAATATTTCTTCTTAAAAATTATAAAAATAAAATAAAATAAAATAAAAAATTACTTTTTTAAATTTAAATTTTAATATTTTTAAAGTACCTATTTCTAAGAAATAAAAATCACAAAACTAATTTCTTTCTAATTTTTGAAATAAATAATTCTTCTGAGAATTCAAAATACTTTTTACAAAAATTAAGCATAATCTTTCGAAAAAATCCAAAAGCTCCAAAATCTTTTTTTAAAAAAATTTAAAATGCATTGAATCTATTTTTTAAATAACTACGTAGCTTTAATTTCCTCACTACACATAAGGATATGTAAGAGCGGGAACCTGACTCGTTAAGCCCAAATAAACTTCTGTATCCTAAGAGTTCATGCATCATTTACATCTCAAGGGTCTACGCACCTTTTGCATTCCAATTGTTCACGCATTCTCTGCATCTCAAAGGTCTATGCACCTTCTGCATCCCAAAGGTCCAAATACCCTTTGCATTCTAAGGGTTTAAGCACCCTCTGCATTCTAAGGGTTTAAGCACCCTCTGCATTCTAAGGATCCATGCATCCTCTACATTTCAAGAGTATACGCACTTACTACATTCCAAGGGTTCACCCACTTCATTCCAATGGTCCATGCACCCACTTCATTCCTATGGTCTACGCACCCTCTGCATTCCTATGGTCTACGCACTCTCTGCATTCCATGGGTCAACGCACTTTTTCCATTCAAAGAATCTACACACTCACTGCATTCCAAGAGTCTACGCACTCTGTGCATTTCATGGATCCACGTACTTTCTCCATTTAAAGAGTCCACACACCCACTACATTCCAAAGGCCCACACACCCACTACATTCAAAGGGTCCATACACCACTCCATTCAAAGGGTCCATGCACCCTCTGCTTGTCAAGGGTAAGGGTCCAAACACCCTCTGCATTCCAAGGAGCTAAGCACCCTATGCATTCCAAGGGTCCAAGCAACCTTTATATTCCAAGGGTCCATGCACCCTTTGCATTCCAAGGGTCACACACCCTCTACATTCTAAGAGTCCACACACTCACTCCATCTCAAGGGTCCACGCACCCATTGTATCACAAGGGTCCACACAACCTCTTCATTCCAAGGGTCCACACATCATCTTTATTCCAAGGGTCTACACACCAATTACATTCCAAGGGTCCAAGCATTCTTTGTATCTTAAGGGTCCAAGTATCCTTTGCATCCCAAGGGTCCAATCATCTTTTGCATCCCGAGGGTTTAAACACCCTCTGCATTGCAAGGATCCATGCACTCTTTCCATTCCAAAGGTCCATGCACCTTCTGCATTCTAAGAATCTATGCACCCTCTTCATTCAAAGGATCCAAACACCCTTCTCATTCCAATGGTCCATGTACCCTTAATCTCAAGGTTTACACACCCTCTACATTAGAAAGGTTCATGAACCTCTTTTATTCTAAGGATAATGCATCCTTTTCATGGGTCTACACACCTTCATTCAAAGGATCCACATATCCTTGGACAAAATTAATTCAATTCTTTACTAATTTTTTTTTAAAAATAAGAATAATGTAATTATTCATATTATTTAATAAGAAATTTGTAAAGAGGGACAATTGTGAATATCCAATTTTGTCCGATGTATTAAAAAAAAACCAAAAAAGATAAAACAAAATAGAAAAATATAAGTCCCACATCGAACATAATTAAAAGTTTAAAAGTCATTTTGGTAGTCCCGCAATCGGAAGAGTAAGACTCCTTCAATCATCCATCCTACTATATAAGGAGCTGCAAGTCCTACATCAAACATGGAGACTTCAGGAGTCTCCCATTTTTCTATATAAGGAGATGTCTTTCCCAAGAAAAATGACAGAACACTTGAGCTGTAAAGCCCGTTTAGGAGTATACATTAAAGCGTACACCTATCATATATAAAGTTTCTTATTCCTTTGTAAATGGTTTAAGTTTGAGAGTATGCAAAAATGCGTAAGTCTATCTAGCCCTCATTTCAAGAGAAAAATTTATGTTTCTAAATTTGGAAAAACATAGAAGAGCATCCATATAGTCCTCGTTTCAAGAAGAAAACTTGTGGGTTACTTTAAAATCTTTTTTCAAGTAAGTGCAACTAACCTTTTTCATTTTTTTTAATTTTTAGTATTTATTATTTTATTTTCTTTATTTTTTTAGTTTAGATTTCTAAATTTTTATTTTTTTATATTTATTTTTAGTTTAGATTTATCATTTTTTATTATCTTATTGTTCTTTTTAAAGAGGGAAATTAAAAAAATATTTTAAGTTTGTGTAATGGTCAAGTGAGATTAATTGAGTGATGGATCCACCTTTAATATTACTTAGAATATAAAAATTTATTGAGTAGTCATTTCCTACCTTAAATTTTATGCAAGAGAAAACTTCTTTCTTCTTAAATTATTCTTTCTAAAAATTTTAAAAAATATTTCTTTTATAAAAAATTATAAATAAAATAAAATAAATAATCAATTTTTCAAATTCAAGTTTTAATATTTTCAAAGTTTTAAGAAATAAAAATTACAAAACTAATTTTCTTTTAATTTTTCAAAAATACTTTTCATGAAAATCAAGCATAATGTTTTCTAAAAATCTGAAAGCACCGTAATCTTTTTCATAAATTTAAAATGCATTGAAACTGTTTTTTTAAGAACTGCGTAACATTGATTTGCTCACAGCACCTGAGGATACGTAGGAGTAGGAACCAGACCTGTCAAGCCCAAATAAACTTTCGGATCATTTTTCTCTGCTCATTGCATGAGACAAAAAATCGAAAAAACCTTTTGAATAACTTATATAAAATAAAATAAATTACTAAAAATAATTTTTCTTTAGAGTGAAATAAATATTATTAAAAGTTAATTATAATTTTGTATAATTAATTAGAAGGTAACCATTTTTTAACGGACGTCGTAGGGTGCTAATACCTTCCCTATGCGTAAACGACTCTCGAATCCAAATTGGTCTCAAATATCATAACTTTTAAGTTTTTTCAAAATTTTCTTTAATAAATTTTGGTTGCGGCTCCTCTGTTTTTATATAAAAAAAAATTTATTCGTCATCCCGTCGTGATCTTGGTTAACTATATGGACTCCTAAACTCACAAGTTTCCTTCTTAAAATGAGGACTATATGAATGCTCTTCTGCGTACTCCCAATTTTAGAGACACAAATTTCCCTCTTGAAATGATGACTAGATAGGCTTACGCATTTCTGTGCACTCGCAAACTTAAACTATTCACAAAGGAATAAGAAAGTTTATATATGATGGGTTCACACTTTAATGCGTACTCCCAAACATGAGATTTGCAGCTTAAGTGTTCTACCTTTTTTCTTGTGAAGGACGTCTCCTTACATAGAAGAATGATAGACTCCTGAAGTTTCTCTGTCCGATGTGGGACTTGCAGCTCCTTATATAGTAGGATGAATGATTGAAGGGGTCTTACTCTTCCAATTGTGGGACTTCCAAAATGACTTTTAAACTTTAATTCTATCTGATGTGGAACTTCTATTTTTCTATTTTGTTTTATCTTTTTTGTTTTTTATTTTTAATACCTTGGACAAAATTGGATATTTACAGTTTCCCCTCTTTACAAATTTCTTATTAAATATTATGAATAATTACATTATTCTTATTATTTTTTAAGAAATTAGTAAAGAAATGAATTAATTTTGTCCGAGGATATGTGGATCTTTTGAATGAAGGTGTGTAGACCATGAAAAAGATGCATTACCCTTAGAATAAAAAAGGTTCATGAACATTTCCAATGTAGAGGATGTGTAAACATATAGATTAAGGGTGCATGGACTATTGAAATGAGAAGGGTGTTTGGATCCTTTGAATGAAGAGGGTCATAGATCCTTGGAATGCAGAGGGTGCATGGATCCTTGGAATGGAAAGAGTGCATGGACCCTTAAAATGGATAGGGTGCGTGGACCATTGGGATGCAGAGAGTGTTTGGACCTTTGGAAAGTAGGGTACGTGGACCCTTGAGATGCAGAAGGTGCTTGGACCCTTGGAATACAAATGGTGTTTAGACCCTTATAATGCAGACGGTGCTTGGACCCTTAGGATGCAAAAGATGCTTGGACCCTTAAGATGTAGAGGATGCTTGGACCTTGGAATGTAGTGGGCGCGTGACCCTATGGAATGCAGTGGGGTGCATGGATCCATATAATGGAGTGGGTGTGTGGACCCATGAAATGTAGTGAGTGTGTGAATCATTGGAATGAATAGGGTGCGTGGACCCTTGGAATGAAAATGGTGCATGAACCTTAAAGATGAAGTTGGTGCATGGACCCTTGCAATGAAGTCGTTGCGTAGACCCTTGAAATGAAGTGGGTGCATGAACTCTTGTGATGCGATGGGTGCGTGGAGCCTTGAGATTGAGTGGGTGTGTGGAGCCTTGAGATTGAGTGGGTGTGTGGACCCTTAAAATGTAGAGGGTGCGTGGACCATTGGTGTGATGGGTGCATGGACCCTTCAGATGGAGTGAGTGTGTGGACTCTTAGAATGCAGATGGTGCTTGGACCCTTACCCTTGAGAAACGAAAGGTGCATGGACCCTTGCTCTTGACAAGTAGAGGGTGTATGGACCCTTGGAAATGCAGTGAGTGTGTGGACTCTTTGAATGGAGAGGGTGCGTAGACCCTTGGAATGCAGAGCGTGCGTGGACCCTCGGAATGCAGATGGTGCGTGGACCGTTGTCCTTGAGAAGTAGAAGGTGCGTAGACCCTTAGAATGCAAAGCGTGTATGGACCATCAAAATGCAGATGGTGCGTGAACCCTTGCCCTTGAAAAGTAGAGGGTGCGTAGACCCTTTGAATGAGAGGGTGTTTGGACCATGATGATGAAGTGGGTGTGCAGATCCATGAAATGCAGTGGCTGTGTGGATCCATGAATTGCAGTGGGTGTATGGACCCTTATAATACAGAGGATGCGTGGACTCTTATAATAGAGAGGGGTGAGTAGATCCTTGAAATGAAATAGAAACCTAACCCGTCAAGCCCTTATAAACTTCAGGATCACTTTCTTCACTTATTTCATGAAGATAAAAAATAAAAATAAAAATCTCTAAATAACTTTTATAAATGAAATAAATCACTAAAAGTAATTTTTTTTGGAATAAAATAAATATTTTTAAAAGTTAATTATAATTCTGTACAATTAATTAGAAGGTAACCATTTTTTTAACGAACATCGTAGGGTGCTAATATCTTTCCTATATGTAAACAACTCTGAATCTAAACTGATTTTAAATATCATAATTTAAAAAAAAATTAATAAATTTTGGTGGCAACTTTTTTATTTTTATAAAAAATAAATAAATTATTCACTGTCCCGTAATGATCCGATTACGACAATTGAATTAGTTAAAAATATTTAAAAAATAAAATCTAATCTAATTTGATTCATTTTAATCTGTTTAGATTTTATTTTGTGTTAAACTTAATTTAACTAGGTCTGTCTTTATTTTTTAAATTTTTTTAGTAAAATTAATAAATAAGTTAATTGAAAGGTTAAAGATAAAAATTAGTTAAAAATAATAAGTTAATATTTAAATTAAAAATATTTGATAAAATTAATCTAAGTAATAAATAAAAATAAATAAATATAATTAGATAATTAATTAGAACTTGATAAATATGTTACATTTTTTTTGAATAAAATATATATTAAAAGTTAACTAAATAAATTTTTATTTTTATAAAAAAATACTATATTAATTTTGTACACAAATAAATTTTAAACGATAGTCTTTTAAAAATAATTAATTTTTGTAAATTTTATTTTATAATAAAAAATAAATATTATTTTGAAGATAAATAAATAATATATATTAAAATAAAATTTAAATATAATATTTGATGATAATATTAAAAAATATATCACAAAACTAATAATAACATTATTATGGAAAAATTAAATAATTTTATATTTATAAAAACAATGGATAAATAAGATATGAGATTATAAAAGTATACAAAAAATAAAAGTAAAAAATAGAATTTAGGAACTATTTTTTTTTAAAAAAAAATGTTATAACTGTTCCAAAGATGAGAGTAAATACAAAAAAAAAAAAAAAATTACTTTACTAAAACAGAACTTGAAATATTCAAACAATATTTTCAGTTAATAATTAGATTTATGTTAGCTAAAATGGATTGTTAAAAATACTGAGTATTTGTCTCCATGTTGTATATAACATAAAATAATAACTAGTATATACTGTTATATGTAGAAAGAGTATTTTTTACTTTAATAAATTTATAAAAAATAATAAATTTAAAATAGTAAATAATAATATTGTTCTTATATTAATAAAAAATTAAAATAATAAATTTTTAAAATAAATTAAAAACAAACCTTTTAAATCATGACCTTTTTTATTTATATTAAAAAATAAAAAATAAAAAATAAGATAAATTAATATCATAATATTTTTTAAAATTATTTTAGTGTATTAATATTTAAATTTTAAATCAAATTAGTATTTAAAAATACTAACATGTTTTGTTTTAAAAAAATTAAATTCGTATTTAAAATATAACTTTGAAGAGTTATAGAATTTACCCAACATCCGAAGGTCTTTAATATGTTTATTGGGCATTCAAAATGCATCCATCACTTATTAATTTAGATAATAATTTTTTTGTGAAAAATAATTTTATTTAAAAGAAAATATGCACAATTTGGTAAAATAAAAATTATTTAATTTGTAAAAAAGAAATTCACCTTTACTTATAAAAATAACAAAAATAATTATTTTATTAAACATATATATATATAGTAACAAAATCATTAAAATTCATCTAATAATAATATATTGGAAACTAAAATAGTTTAACATAAGGATACATGTTAATCCTTATTATTTAATCACCATTTTGTAATATAACATGATTGTAATTATTGTACATACGTGTGAATATTAAAATTCTAAAAATAATACTTAAACATAAAAAAGAATAACATTATTATAATTAAAATTAAAAAAATATCTTGGCAAATTAATCCTCTTTTATCGGCTATATTTTGTCTATGTATAAAATTCAAACTTAATAGCTTATTTGAAGATTAAAACCTGCTCTTCCTTCCAATGGGAACTTCAGATTGCATGTAGCAAACGATGCAAGAAGTTCATTCATCAAAATAACTCTAATCATTATTTTCCTCCTAGGCAATATTTCTCAAATCAACCACATTGAATTTCTTATTCTAATTAATACTTATGTGTGACTCAATATTTTAAGGGTGCAAAATAATGAGTTCAATTAATGTCTAATCTTGGTGTTCCAAAAGTTCAAACATGGCTGCGGCTCCCATCTTTAAACAGGTTCCTACATAGGCACCAAGAAGTAAACAGCCAAGTTCTTTGAAAAGATTTAACGGCAAATCTAAAACAACCGTTTCATCACATTCTTTACACATAGTTTACACACTATTGAGAACTTTAATTTTCATATAATACTTGAAAATAAAAACTAAAACTAAAATAAACAATTGATATTGAACATTTTCATGAGGGGTCGCCATCATTATTATTGTTCATATACAAAAGCAGTGCATTATTTCTCCTGATCCAACAAAGTCCAGCATGTTTATGATGCTAGGCTTCTTCAGTATCACTCATGCTGGCACGACTATCGATATAGAAATCAGTGGAGAAATCAACTTCATCAACAATCCTTCCTCTGTTGTAGGTTATGCATAATCAGTGTAGACACTATAAAGGAGAATATGCAACTAAATTGACTCAACCAAGATAGGTGTGACAACATAACAGGAAAATAAATAATACCTTTCAAGAACAAACTTCCCTTCTTTATACTTTTGACTCTTCTCGTGTGCAGATTCCTGAGAGAGAATAGTAAATCATGAAAAGGATCAAAATTTGTGTGGGAAGCTAACAGCTAACTTGAACTAAAGAATGAGAGTTGATACAGAATAAATAAACAAATTAAATAATTCTGGACCACTCATCAAGCATAAACACTCAGAGATTTCGCGCATGTTTTGAAACTTATTTTTTAAAAGCTATGTCCGAGAAGCAAACAAAAATAAGCTATTATTACTCCGAAACACACTTCAATTGTAATATTGTTTCCAGATACATGAAATCCAGAGAGGGTGAGAGAGGAGGATTACATATTTCCAGCCAATTATTTGACCACAGCAACAGCAAAAAATATCTGCTACAGTATGTAATCCTGAAAGCATCATCCTTTCTTCTGGTGCTCCAATTGTGAAGTTCACACTGGATCACAGGGCCAAAACATAAGCATACCCAACAGCATAGAATATTCAGGTCTAGTGATATTTTCAACTGATAATGACAGAAACCAATGAATTCCCTAACTTACCTATTTGCCAAATGTACAAACAAGAAGTAGGCTTATAAATGTGATCTCAAATCATGATTTTGTATAAAAGAGGGTTAGATACCAAGGTGCACTAAATTGATGGTTTGTTTCTTTTCATTTCATTTTTGGATGCCAAAGACGCTGGCACATGGATATCATATCAGAAGTTTTATTACACAAAATGCAGTCATTTCAAGGCAAAGGGATTCCTTTTAGGCATGTGCTTTGTACTAAAGTTTGAGTAAATATATGGAAATTCCAATCCCAATAGCATACACCACATGTTTTGTTCTACATTACTCAATCCTGAACATGTTTGGTTCTATATTACTTGATCCTGAACACATAATTTTAATGCTACTGAGAATAGCTTCTAAGAGAGAAGTTGACACTAGTCACAGACATACTAACATTACGTAGCTTAAAAGAGAGAAGGGGAAAAGGTTAAAATTTGGAGGAAAAAGTTGACGTAAAAGAAGCATTAACACTGGAAAAACCATAACTAAAACTCTAACTCGCTTACTGTGTCTGTTTCTTAAGTCAATATGCTAATAGCATAGAAATAGCGGAAGCAAGAAACTTTTAAAAGGGTATGAAATAATTAATGAGTTCAAAACAAAGGTATATGTTAGTTGTCACAATGTAAAAGCATACCTGTTTTCAACAGCGGACATATAAAAGTTACTGGCTTCACTTCACTAGGTACATCACAAGCTTATTTACTAAAGACAAAAAACCTACGAATTAAACAATTTTGTAATAAAATTTACATAGTTGCAATACATCAGGCCATGACTAGATGTAGCACAGTATAACACTGCATATATAATTATTTTGAACAGCTGCAAGTTCAAACCAACTCATAGGTTATTTTGGTGAATCCAAAGCATACTTCAAACTGGAGCCAATAACATAGAAAGATTAGGATATTTCTGGACTGTGGTCATTGTAAACTCATGAATCCAATTCCTTAGGCAGTCATTGTAAACAAATCTAAAATCAGAGTCTGCAAAAAAAGGAAGTTGAATAAAATGCAGTTCTGTCAGAAAGAAAAAGGAGGAGATTTATATGGACCAAAGTTAAACGCAAGAATTTCTTAATTATCATTTTTGTTATGCTTAATAAGCTGTCTGACAATTCAGACATAAAGAAAGAAGAAACAATTACTAAGGCAGGAAAAAAAATCCTATTGTATTAGGATTAAACAATGTCTTCAACAAATATTTTAGATAAGGATTAACTTAATTATATAGCTGTATATGACGTAATCTTCCAGAAAGTGTTGTATCACGGCATACAACGGTGCCCTTATACTCCAAAGGGAAAGAGACTCACTAATGTAAATGCATGTTAACGCTGCTGGTTTTCCTGATTCTTAAAAGCAAGGATAGCAATATTTTTGCATTATTACTAGCAATCAAAACTTCAATTAATACAAGTCATGTACACGGATTTTGAAGCTTGTGGAATATATTCAAACATGTTCATAATTTTCCAATCAAAGCACAACACGAGAATTCAAACCATGAAAATTGTTCCAACAGATCAATTTCCCTAAGCAACTGATGTGAAAAGAGTTGGAAGGCTAACAATGCCATAAACCCTTTTTTGCTATAAAAATGTCTATATGTCACTAATAATTTTCCTCAATGGAATTAAAACATAAATCTAATATTTATTCTACATTACCAAATTATATGCAAAAAATGAAAAAAAAAATAACAGTAATAACAGCTCCAATCAATAAGATTGTCATTTAAAATTATAACCAATAAACGCAGCAAAAAGTTGAAACACAATCATCATTGACTCATATATGGCAGAGGAAAGAAACAGCAAGAAGTTGATGCAGAGAGAAGGAAAAAAAAAAAGAAAGGATAAGGATGGAACTATGATGAAGGAAGTTAAGGAGTGGAGAAATCAGTTGGGAGACGGAAATGCCTAACGGACTGGACAGTTGACAATAGGAAAATGGGGGAAGAGAATAGGGGAATGGTAAGTGTAATGATGAGGGATATCATATAGGGGAGGGACTGAAACATTTTTCGCTGTTGTAAGGAGCTGAGCTTCATTCCTTTTAGCTGGTTACTTGATCACTATCCAGATTTAGTTTCTATCAAAATGCCTCAAACTTAAATTGCTATTCCAAGATGCAAATGCATTCCACATAAATGCAGTTAATATTTGAAATGATGGTGAAGGTTACTTATTTATTCATAAAAAAGACAGTAAGAAAAATTCAGTGCTCATGGTGTATCACAGGATGCAATTTTCATAGAGGTTTGACTGTTGTAGAACATGACCACTATATTTTCAGGGTTGTTGGCAGTATGAAATTATTTTAAATGCAATTTTCAGCTAGCAATATAAACACACATTCAATAAAATGACCCTCAAGCATGTTATCTTATCATACATGATACAACACTATCATGAATTTTAATTTCTTAGGCACTAAATTATGCAATAAAAACTCAATTGTACTCACGCATTGTTGAATAGGTAAGCTTTTCCCCTCCGGCAATGAAATGACTGAAAGAAGAGTAAAAGATTTGGATAAGAACTAATTTAACAATCCAGCAGAGCAGTTGGAGAATTGAAACATTGAAGCAAAAACTAAGCATAATCAACAGTATAGACATTATGCATGCCTTTAGAAGTAATACATTTAGCTTCTTATCTTCTCCCACCTCACAATGTCACATACTTTAGGTCAGCTACGTGTTTATTTCTTTAAATATGAAGTTATCATGGAAAGACTTTCTTGAAAGGGTAAATATGTTTTTGGTCCCTCTAAAATTTTAAAATTTTGGTTTTAGTCCTTCATTTTTAAAACGTTTGGCTTTGATCCCTCATTTTTTAAAGTAGATGGGTGTTAGTCCCTCATCACCGAAATATCAAACATCACTATATGACAGTATCAAACATGAGTTACTTTACGGACTAAAATCAGTCTATTCTAAAAAAATGAACGATCAAAACCAAATATTTTTAAAATGAGGGATTAAAACCAAAATTTTAAAATTTTAGAGGAACCAAAAACATATTTAACCCTTCTTGGAACATAAAGCTCTTATCATGGAAAGACAAAACACAGAATAGGATTGATATAAGTTATTAAAAGCAATCATGCAAGAAAACAGTCAAAACTCAAAAGGACATTGTAACTTCGTGCTGAAACCTTTAATATGAACCCGTGGTCTATGTTTCTTCAGTTATAGTTTGATATAATATACTAGTTGAAGAATAATTAATTCCTAAATCTATCATGAGGACAGATTAGACCCCTGTAAAGTACTGCCCAATTATTTTCCCATTAGAAAATTTGATCCCTAATTCATCCCAGAATTGGATTGGAAAGCAAGAGGATCGAAGTGAAAGGTATGAAGGACTCATGCAGCCAACCACCAATATTTTCCATTAAGGTTTGTTGCCAATATAGTCATTAGAAATCCTTTTCCCAAGGGTATTCTGTGGCCTCAATGGTCTGGAACTAAAGACCTTCACACTAGAAAATAAACACCACAAATATCAAAACTTAACATCTTATTCTTAACAAATCCTTGGCACCCTACACCATGCACCTTCTAGCACATAGTTCTAATTTTTAAAATCTAAATAACCTTATATCATGCAACTTAGGGTAAAGTTTCATAATTCAACATATGAGAGTATCTATAAAATGATTTACTGTTCTCTCAAAAATGTCCTAAGGATATGCTCCAATCAAGGATGCTTCACAAACAGTTATTCCAACATCAATTTACAGAAGAAAAAAAGAGGATATGATGGTACCTGAGAGATGAGATCATCTGCAAGGGCCAAGTGAGTTCTGCAGAACTTGCATCTATAAGACCTCCCTTCAAGCTCCACCACAAAGATTCTTCCCATTCTCTTTCTGCTTTGTGTTGGAGACTCACTCTCTGATGTCACCACTCACACCAACTCAAGATTCAGCGGTTGATGGAGAAACAAAGGAGAATAGCAATGGCATTGGCATGGAACTAGCTATTCAAACGGACACGTGTTATTGTTCCTGTCGGAGAAATGCTTATTTGAAAATAATACTAATTAGGCGTAAGAGTGTTAATTAAAATTTATTTCAATTTATTAAAAAAATTAGTAACGTTAAATGTTATATTTTTGTAATTTTTTATTCTTTAATCACTGTCCAATTAACATTCTCTTAAATACAATTATGTGTGCTAAATTAAATAATACGCCATTAATTTATTTTGATTAATCTTAATGATTAACCTATGACACTTCTTTTACGTTTATTAACTTTATGCCAGTGTTTGTCTAACGATAATGATGACAGATTATTAGATTTGTCTATTGGAAGTAGACGATAATTCTTTGAACTGAAGCAAAGGGATAAATGGATAAGGTTCAGTAGGCGTTGATTGAGTTGGATCCTGTTGTAGTCATGGATCTGGATTTGTCTTCTTTTTAATATACATACATACATATATAAAATAAATTATAAAGCTTTTGTTATTTATCATATCTGTATTTTGATTAATAGTTAATATTTTATATTATCTTTTAAAAAATAGTTTTAAACACAACTTTCCATTATTACCGGTTCTTAAGTAAAAAAATGGAAAACGCCCAGGGCCTTACTAGGTTTACTGGTGGATCAAAACTTCATATAGTAAAACTGATTCTACGTCAAAATATTTAGGCCTTGGGCCTTACTTAACAACGGGGGATCAATTGTCAAGCCTTGCTCGACTTTGTAAAAATAACTATTTTTTACAATTTTTTTTCCGCATCCTTTCAATTTTTTTAAAATTTTATTTTTATAAATATATTTTATAAACTATTTTATAATATATATATATATATATTATAAATTATTGTCTTCCTTTTAATCCTCAAATTTTTTGAAAAAAAGCATTTTTTATATAAATTTTTTGGTGAGTTAGATGTTGAAATTGTATCAAAATCAAATTGTGATTCAAATTTTTAAAAATACCTAATTTTATGACATATAATTCAATTCTTATCAATTTAACTACCCTTCGATCTTTTAAACAAAAGTTCTACTAAAAAAGAAAATCATAAATTTTTAAAATATATAAAATATATAAAAAAGTAAAACAGTTAATATTTTTACGGATTCTATTAAAAAATACTAGTTAGAAAATAAACAGAAAAAAGTTTTTTTATTATAAATCACGATAAAAATTTATTCAAAATTATATATAGTTAAATTCACTAGTAACATTTTTTTTTATAGTTTTTTCACTTTTAACGAGTCTCTTGATTTCTTGACTGTATTTATTGTTTTGTCTTTAAAAATGTGTTACTGACGCTATTTAATTGTAATTTTTAATAAAAATTATTTATTAATTATTTAACCAATATTTTTATGGGGGGCCTTTAAAAATGAAAGTTTAAATAGTATATATATATTATCAGAGATCAATTTAAGTGGTAAGGCCTGATTTTCGTTAATAAAATTTTATGTCTGGAACTTATGTATGAAAATAAAAACTATTAAAAAATTTAATTTCATTGTAATATAAATATTTTTAATCCAAAAATAAAATAAAATTTGATATAATTGACTAAGTATTTATTTTATTAATATTTAATAAATAATTTTAATCTTATTATCTTTTATTTTTATAAATCATTCTAATTCTCAAATAAAGAAAGAAATTAATACTGTTAAGATAAAAATACATAATTTTTTATTTAATACTGATCTTATAAAACAGGGAAAAGTTAATAAAAATACATAAAAGAATATAATAAAATTTTCTAATAAATAAATATTTACTTTAAATTTGTGCTGAATTTTTTATTGTTTATTTTTAGGTGAGTTATTAAAGTAAATTTTAATTTTAAGTAAATAATAAACCTAACTTTTATCTTACAAAATTTGGAATTATAGATTTAGTGAGAGATAGAGTGAATTAAAGTGTAATAAGGAAAAAGGTAAGAAAAAATTGTTTAAATCACCTAAATTTTGTATATGAAAAATCTTGTTTAAATTTAAAATATTTAAAATAATGAGATTATTTTTTAATACTTTTTATATGTATAAATTTCAAACAAAAGAAACTTATTTATGAAAATTAACATATATAATTTAAATATCATCAATTGATAGAAGGTATTTTTCATCTGAGGAATATAAATGCCAGCTAAACAAAAAAATAAGATTATTTAATAAAGTATAATAAAAAATAATTGATATTGTTTCTTAACTACAATTTTTTGCAAGAAATAATTTGGTTTAAGCCATAAACATTAATGTTAAAATTAATTCAATCATTAAATTATTTTTTTCTTATACCTAAAATTTGGCTCTAAAATTTTATCTTCAAAAAATTAATATTCTTAAAATATTAGTTAGTATTTCTTAAAAAATATTAAGGAAGAAAAAAGGAAAGGGTTTAGTTTTGAATATGAATTATTATTATTATGGAAAGATTGGGTAGCAGTAGTCGGCGGCCATAAAGTCCAAAACATGTTGGTGAACAAATCCATGAATGCTTTCTTTTTCTTGCATTGCGTGCTTATTCTATCTTCTTCCTAAACAAATCCTCTACATGACAAAAAAACTGCTCCACTACAAAGAGACCTCAACCTTGCTTATGTCTTATACTAATCACATTACTTATGACCATACCCACTATAAATTCTGACCCGTGACCAGTTACTACTATTACTCTTCCAATTTTAATCATACCTTTACAAAAGGGCTTCTTCCAAACATGAAAGTGATAGCATACCATCCATCTTTCTCCCTAATTTCAATTTGACTACCCCGTACAACCTTCTACTTCTTTCTTCCTGGCCCCTCCACTCTATTCAATTGTATATAATTTGGACAAACTTCCATGCCTGTTTCCAGCGCTGAACATTGTAAAATTGGTATGATTAATTAATTAATTAAAAAATAAGTTAGGTAGAATTTTTAAAATAGTTTTTATAGAAGTTAATAATTTTCAATTGATATAATTTTAAAAGGAAATGTTTATACTAGATTATCAAGTTTCACAAGTGATACACAGAACAGAACTAAAATTTTGTCAAATGCACTTTAATGAAAATAGATGATACTTGTAATGAAATTTTAAAATGTTGAAGTCGGTTTTAAATTTATTAAAGTAATACTAAATGGAATAGTGTGTATATTTATTCAGCTCTTTATATAGATAATAGGAATATGATGTCATTGTTTGACGATGGATTTGAAGATGATTCCTTCAACCATCTTATTTTTGTGTGATTATTTAATTATTTTAGTATTTACTTATAACGATGGTGCAATAACCCCCTTTTAATGCTTAGAGATTGCAGATTGAACTTCAATTGAGAAGATTCAGTTGATTTATCACTTGATCTTGTAACTTTTTCTATTTATAACTTAGGCTTAAAAAAATATATACTTGATTCAAAATATTAATAATATTGCGATTCGTAATTGAATGATAATATAGGTGTTTTTATATTATTAATATATTTTAATTTTTAATTTTTAAAATAAATTAAATAAATAAAAATACAAAAATCAATGTCTTCGTTTTAAAGAAAAATATAATAAAAAAAATTTAAAAAAAAATAAAATTTTTGTATAAATTACTGTCTCATTATAGAAAAAAAAAAAACATGTATGTATTGAGAAAGTAAAACTCAATTGTTATATTATTCTATGCAGATCTCTCTGTTGTTGTTACACCATACATTATGCGTTTAAGTCAATTTTATGATTAAATTTAAATTATTTCTATTTCTGTTATTTTACTTTTCTAAAAAATTAATGTATTTTTAATTAACAAAATATTCTATATTGTTGGAAACTAAATTGTTATAGTTATGATACTCATCTTTCTTCGTCCTTTCATTAGGCCTGCAAATAGATTATTTACTAGCAAGATACCATTTGCACTTGTTCCAAATAGAAAGAGTTTTTAGGCATTCGAACAAGAGCTGAAATACTAACTCCCTTTATTGATTATATACAGAATAATTAACTTATGTATCGTTACACATTTTTTTTAGTAATTTTTTTTAAACAAAAATCCATTTTAGAATACACCATCATACAAATAAATTGATATTTAAATAAATTTCATAACCAATAAGATGTAGAGTTTTGCGCAACTGCCTCATTTTTATTTAAAGCATCAAAATTAAAACATTGTTATTCCATATTTGTACTCGAAATTTTTATAATATTGTACAAACTGGTTGATTTTATTTTATTTTTTGTCATTCACTTTTTTTTTAATTAACTTTAAAGGAAAAACTTTATCATTTTTTAAAATATTACTTAATCTGAATAATTTTTTAAATTAAAAATATAAAACTTAAAATAAAAAATATATATTTAAAACTCATCTCATTTTATTTATCTTTTAAGATAATATACAATTCTTAAAATAAATTTATAAAAGAATTAGAATGTAGGTACACAATTTAGGTGACAAACGATAAATGTGACAATTATTTAAAAATATATTATAAATTAGTTCACATTTACTTAAAAATATCAAAATTTAGATAAAGTACCAATAAATATAGATATTATTTTAAAAAATAAATCTTATTTTTAAAATAATATGTATTTTTTATTATATGTAAAATGATAAATATGTTTAAAATAAATCAAAATAATTATAAAAACATATAATGTAAAATAATAAAAAACATATCATAAAATATAAGTATAGTACTATTTAATTATAACGTTGAGAGCATTAAATCATTATTATTATTATTATTATTATTATTATTATTATTATTGTAATTATTTTTAAATCATCATCATGAGTAAATCAATATTATTATTATTTTGTTAAATGATTATAATTATCAGTGTTATTATCATTAATAATATAAATTTTTATTTTTAAATTTTTAATTAATTATTTTTTATTCATCTATTTTTATTAATTTACAATTAAATAAATATAATATTTATTATATAAATTATATTTAATTTATAAAAAATTAAATATATTTGTATATTATATAATATATTTACAATATAATATTATCATATATATATATTATTTTATATAAAATAAATATTAAATAATATAATAACATATAAAACTATTTATTTTATATATTTTATATATAAAATAAAAAAAAACATATATTTATTATTTTTTAAAGTTTAATTTTTTGTTATTTTTATAAAAATTATTTTAATTAATAATATATTATTTTTTATTTTTGTATAGATTTATAATAAAATAAATAATATTATTTAATATATAAATTATATTTAATTTATAATATTATAATATATACTATGTTATATAAAATAAATATTATGTAATATATTATAAGAATAATATATAAAATTATTTATTAATTATTCAATATTACATAAAATAAAATTTTTATGATTATATATTATTTTTATCTTATAATCATGGTACAATTATAATTATACCATCATCTTATTAATAATATTATTAATTTTTGTTAATTTTTAATTAATATATTTATTTATTATAACTTTGTAATAAAATAATAGAATAAAAAATTGATTTATTATTTATTATAAAATTTTAAAATTAAAATTTGAATGTAAGTTTTATTTAAAAATTAAAAGCAAAAAACATCTGGAACGAGACCTTAAAGTTGTAAAATATAAAGTGAGGAGGAAATCCAGTGACTTAAAAATGGTGTTAGAGTGACCTGGCAGGCGAACACAGTTTGAATTGAATTTGAGAAAGGAAGACTGTGGTTAGTGGTGACACAAACAGAGAGTAACAAACAGCCGCCCAAACCCTAACAACCTCTTACCTGTGAATTACCCGACACCACGTGACACTCTCCTCGTAGGTCGTAGCCCCCTCTCCTCTCTGTCCTCATCCAACACGTCACCACCGCACTCGTCACGTCTTCCTCTCTTTCTGTACCACACTCCCACGTGATTCCCTCCACGCGTCTCCTAATCATTCGCACTTGTCCGTTTCACACTTTTTAAACAAAAAGAGGGACGAATACAAATTCAACAAAATTATATTTATTTTTTTTTATTTTTTTTATAAACTCATAGCCACTATAAATATCTCATATTATTATCTAATTAAAGATTATAACAAAAACGATTTTTTAAATGATTATTATAAAATAATTTTTAATGTTATATCAATCGGATAATATTAAAAATATATATTACTAATGTATATATTGTATTTTTAAAATTTTAATTCTTTTAGGTTACTTGATAATTTTGTAAGAACTTATTCAACATTTTTTATTTTTTAATTTTTAATAAAATATTTTTCATGTATTTATAGGATGTGTATAAACACTTTATAATGTTTTAAATATTGAGTTTTAAACATATCTTGAAACTATCTTTTGTTTAAAAAAAACTAATAGTAGAAAAATTTATCAAGCGGTAAAAAAAGGTAATAAAAAGTATAAAATTATAACTGTATAAAACTATATAATCTGTTTAAATAATTTATAATAATATTTTCTAACAAATATATTTTATTTTTAAAATTATATTTAAAAGCTAAAATTTAAAAATTTAGAATTATCTCAAATAAAATTTGAATATAATTATTTTAATTTTTATTTATTTTAAAAATAAAATCAAAACAATTCATGAACATCTATCTTTATGAAGTATAATATTAATTACAACGGTAAAAAAAATAATAATAATAACATTAATAGTAATCATAATAATAATAGTAGTTATATTAATTAAAATTTATAACAGCCGTAATAGATTTTTAAAATGTAAAATTGAAATTTAATGCATTCAATTTAATTTATATATTTTTAAATTATAAATTAATTTAAATAATATTAAAATATTAATAAAAGTTTGTGAGATATTAATATGTTTGAATTTTTTACTTTTTAAAAATAAAAAAATGCATGATGCAGACTATGTAATATTACATGATTAATTAAAATTAATATCATTTATAGAATATAATTAGTTTCCATATAAAATGTTAAATATTTATTTCCATATTTTAATTAACAATAAATTATTACTAAAATAATTTAGAAAATTTTAAATTTATTTTATTATTATTAAATTAAAATTTAATTTGAATAAAAGAATAAAAATTCATGTGTGTTTGAAGTTTGTTTTTATATACAATAACTGTGTAAAACCTATATTAACTGACAGTTAAAAATATAGCTGTAATATTTTACCTATTTAATTAAAAAATATTTGTATAATATAAATTTTAATTCTAATAATTTAAATGTTTTAAATAATTGATAGTAACATTAAAAAATTTAAAAATCTGATATTACAAATCAATTTTTTGAATTCATTTCATACATTGTATAATCCACTAACTTACGGATGTTTGCATTAAGATAGTTTATAAAAATAAAAGATAAAAATTTGAAAGTGGTCTATTTTAAATATCTAAAATCCTATTTTTGAGTTGATAATTTTTATAAATTTATTATCATAAAAATATTTAATTAATAATTAGAATAATTTATAAAGAAAAAACACTAGGTATACGTTGGATGTCGTTAGGTGAGATAATAACGTACGTTAGCGTGCGAGATTACGGAGAGACAGAGGAATCTTTGGGGCCCTCACTTACAGCGGCCGCCGCGCCTCCATCGACCAGACCGTTTCACACGTGGACCCCTCCTTGTTTCTCCTTTTTCAATTCTTTCTGCGTTATTTCTTTCCAACCCCGACAAAATTTTAATAATTATTATAATAATATTTACTATTAATTATAAATATTGCTTTATCTATGATCGATTGGTGGGCCAGGTTGGGCCTTTCAGCTGTCCCTACCATTCACTCACTATGCTGCCTCTCTGTTCTTCACCCTTTATAATCTCCATTTTGTAACGACCAAAAAAAAAAGACCTTCATTTTTGTAACTTTTTATTTGTGCTAATAAAATATTAAAAATTGAATTAATATTACTAATATTTTAAAAATTATTTAATTTTTAATTTAAATTTTATAGATATAAAGATATATATAATTTTAAAAAAATTAATATAATTAGATAAATAAATAAATTTTTTTGAAATAAATAAAAAAAATAAAAGAATGAGTATTTTTTAAAAAATATATGAAGATTTATTTAAACAGGTTTAGATTCGAATCAATACATCAAATTGGGATTAGTTATGTAACTTACTGGTCATTGCGTTAGGCGGCGTGAATATGCCGCCTACATAGGATGCCATTAATATTAAAGTAATCTAACAATATCTATTTTATTTTATTTCATTTTTTAAAGGGTCATCCGTCACCCATGTCATTCATATTTTTAAATGACCTCTCCTTTGTTTTGAGGTGAATAAGATTAACACAGTTACTTTTTCATTGGTTTATTTGTGAAGTATTCTGAATTATAGAGAAATTAATTTTTTAAGTATAAAACTTATCGAAATCTTTTTAAATAATTAATTATATATAAATTAAAATTCATTCATATTAAGTATTAAATTTTGATATTTATATTATTTTAATAGTTTTATATAAAATATAAAATTTACTAATTTAACCATTAAATTATATTATAATATTTTTATAATTATATATATTAAATTTTATATAACTGTAAAAAATTTATAAATATTTTAATAAATTATTGAACCATTAAAATAAAATAATAAAATAAAATATATATTAATTTTTTTATAAAATTATATATATAATTTATTTAATAAAAATTTTAAAATCAACAATTAAATTTAAGGTTTGAATATTTTTTATAAAATTATTGATTGGGTATAAACGTTAATAAATTTTACATTTTTTATATTTATATATAAGAATTTTGGATATCAATCAAATTTTAATATTTATATTATAATTTTATATAAAATGTAAAATTTACAAATTTAACTATTGAATATATTATAATATTTAAAAATATATTTATATTAATTTAATAATTTTATATAAAATGTAAAACTATTGAATATGTTATAATTTTGAGGAGATTATATATTAAATTTTAAAAAATTTAAAAATATATAAATATATTATTTAATTATTAATATTTATATATATTTAAATAATATATAAACTGTTAAATAAAATTTAAAAATAAAATATTTATTAATTTTTATTTTATGTAAAATTATATATATAATAAATATTATAATATAATTAAATAATTAAATTAATAAATTTTATATTTTAAATAAAATTATTAAATAAATATAAATGTTAAAATCTTAAAAATAATGTATAACAAAAAGTAGAGAATTGCGAAACATCACCTCCAACAGAAGCTAGGAGCGCACACGGTCCCTAGTAGGCAATGGAAGTTTACAAGAATGGGCAACAAGACAACAAGTTATCTCGGGGACAATCAGGTTTTTTCTTTGTGGAAAAAATATTTAACTTTCACATGCTATTGTATTGTATTCCAATTCTGTATTATAGACACATATAAATCACTTTTGTTTGAAAGGACACTTTTGGGAGACCTTTATTTAAAAAGAATGTTATAATTTGACATGCTATGCATTCCAATTTTAAACATTATATAAAAAAACGATTAAAACTTTTATAAATCAATTTCACATGATTACTTAAAAGAGGAATTGTTAACTATTCTTGAAATGCTAATTTTTTATGATTTTAATTGATATTATTTTTATATATAAAGTTTTATGATAATTTTAAATGCTATTATTTTTTTAAAATATATAAAAATAATTATTTTAATCCTTTATACATATTAGTACACTAATTCTAGAATTTTACAATTTATTAATTTATTAATATAATTATCTTATCCTATTTATTATTGTCATTATCAACACGAGGTAAGAGTAAAGAGCGGTTTAAACATATTCTCTGTTCACTAAAATTTTCTCATTCATTGTGTTTTTTAAAATATTTATTTTTACTTTGAACTGATCTATAAATCTTAATCCTAAATCCTAAATTATATTATGATTTCCAATTGTAAGATGTGCATTAATTTTTTAAAATCTATTTCTACTGAAATTCGTAAGATGAATAATACATTTAATTGTTGAATTTATCATTTAAGTCATTAACATCATCTTTTTTTTATTTTATTAATAACAAATTTTTTTTTAATGGATCTTACTCCTTATCTAAAGGACGTTTGAATTAGACACGAAACAAGATTTATATTTAATTAAATCGATTATTATTGTTTTTTTAATTTTTTCAACCATTAATGATATAAATTACTTTACGTGTGTTGATTTTTTCTGATGTCCAAATTTGAACGTTTATAGTGTTTTACCATTGTTCTTATAATCAGCATATACGATATTTATCATTAGAAACAAAATACATAATGGTTATGAGTTGTGCACACAAATCATCAATGATCTTTGGTTTAGGTAAATACATGTTACCAGAGAGAAAGAAAACATGATTAGGCGTTAGTCATTTTTACCAAGTGATTCTTATAATAAATATGTTAAGGAGGGATTCATGCTTAAAGTTTCTTTAGTTAGAACAAGATATTATTTTCAACCAATGTAATCGAAAAATTACCAACTTAAGTCATGAAAAAATATAATTCAAATCTCATCTAGTCATGATTAGGAATAGAATTGAATAAGACCGTTTGATAGAGGTTCATTCCTTGATTCGTTTAAAGACTATCTGACTCAGCTTATTTATTAAATAGATAGACGCATGTTTATTAAAAAATCTTTTTAAATAAATAAGTTAAGTTTAAATTTATAGAAAATTCTATTTAACCTATTCAGAGACTTATTTATATATTATATAGTATATATTTATATTTATTTTAATATATTATATTTATATAATATTTATTTTAATATATTTTATTTACATAATATTAATATATATATATATATATGTTTTAGGTCTATTTATCTTATAAATTTTAAACTTGTAAGTTTTTTAATCAATTATTTATATAAATTTTAAATTTATTTATTACCTTTTTTAAAATGTGGGTTTTTAAATAAATTTGTAGATTTTGTAAGTTTTAAACCAAGACAAACTTTGATAGAAAAAGACTTTAACAAATAACAGACTCATATTCAAACTTCAAATTTTTTAAATAGAATAAATTTAAACACTCAAAACCTATCTCGAATCGAGATACTTCATCCCTAATCATGACAAGACATCTTATCCTAATTAAGACAAGAACTTCTTTACATTTTTGCTTTTCCTTATACATATTATTTTTTTATATCACTAACTTTATTCATGTCTTGTCTAGTAAGATCAATAAGAATTTTGTCTTCAAGTTTAAATTAATATAGAAACAATAATATTCCATAGCTAGTCATATATTTATGTTAAACATAAATATAGTGACAATACCTTACATCAAGACTCAATCACAACAATGAAAATAATATGGAGTTTAGAATTTTTAGAATTTAAGCTTGTTGTACCAACTTTTGTACTTGAAAAGTCCCTGAAGCATATAAATATCAAATTAACTAAACTTGATAAAGTGCATATAGTTTGTAGAAATATAATTGTCAACAATATTTGCTATGGTGCTCCTTAGTGTACACCTTAAATCAAAATTTGAATTTTAGATGACAAAATTCAATTATAGATTGAGAGATGGTAGAGAAAGATTCAACTACAGAAACATTTCAAAGTAGTGACCCATGAGATATGAGACATAAAAGCATTAACATCATCCATTTTATGAATAAGATCGTAGTTTTAATTTAACTTAGTCATCTTGATGAAACGAAATAAAATTGGAAAACATTAAGACTAAACTTAAGATAAAGTGACATTTATGATGATTGACTTCTTAAAAATATTCAACTAGTGTCATTACTCGGAAACAAGAAATATTTATTCCATATTCATAACAATACTTTTGTATTTAAATAAAAAAAAATAAATATATAATGATATATTCATCAAAGAAAATTAAAAATATTAAGACAACTTTACATGCAATATTTTTATTTAGTCTTCTTCACCTTTTTCAATTTGGCAGTTTGCATATAAAATTGGTAGAGGAAAAATGTGATATTAATTTTTTTTTAGAATAAGCAACATACTACTTAAGTGAATCAAGAAAGTAACATGAGCAAACAGAAAAATGCAAGAGAAACTCAAGGTAAAATTGATATAGTTATAGTTATTGCTTTCTACTCATTTCCGATCTTAACTAGCATGTGCAGCGTCTTGGATGAAATTACCTATTCAATTAATTGAGACATGTAAAAAAAATAAAAATTGAGGAAGTAAAAAGATCGCACATGAAGTGCACAAGAAAATATAGATAAGCTGCATTTTTCTCTGACACTTGATTTGTTAATCCCTATTCCAAAAACTATTGTTCAAACATGATATAACACAAATTCATAGATAAAGATGAGTAAAGATAATAAATGCATGGGAGATAGTTGGTGGAGGAAGAGATTATGAATCTTTTATCAATATTTTATTCCTTTGTGAGGATTTTCGTGGAACCAAAATTAGAATTATAAACAAAAGAACAAGAAGTAATAATTGAGAATGAAAGTGAGTTATCTCTACCTTTGTTGATTATACAAAACCAAACCAGACAAAGTAAGGTAGGGATCTACCTTTGCCTACGCGTCATGCAATTGGCTTGTTGGACCCAAATCCAGTAGAATTGGAGAATGATGTGCTTTAATGCTCATAAGTGAAAGGTAAAAGAATACGATTTCTGCTTAAACTAACTTCAAAATTGAACCAAAAAAATTATAGGATTACCTTGTGGCCATGACCAAAATATTTGAACTCGTGAGGAAAATTGCGAAGAATATGTAATTGAGGCTGTAGTAAAAAAGAAGGTCTAGGAAAAGATGACCTTGCTGTTTTAGGATTGTTAGTGCCAAATCTGGCGAAATAACCTTTGCTTTGAATCACATTATTTTACTCTCTGTTTGTTTAAAATTAGAAATTTTGTTGGGTAGATTTGGAAAACCTTTGCTTTGAAAGAGAGTGCATGTAACCTGTAATTTTGTGTTGAAATGTAATCCTGATGTTAAACAAAGAAACAGTTCTCTTGAGTTTTCTTCAAACAATTTAGGTAATTTTATTTTTTAAATTAAAAAAAATTAATTTCTTCTTTAATTTTTTATTTAAAATTAAAAAAATATAACTCACACCACTTTATATTATATATGTTTAAATATTTGATTATAACTGATTTCATTTTGTTTTTTATGTACCTGAATTCTTCCACATTCTACAAATGTGAAGTGATATGTTTAATAAATATATTCATCAAATATTGTTTGATGTCCCAGATATGTCATTGACATGATTAACCACAAAAGAAAACATTTCCATATTATTTAAGTACTAAAATTATTTATGATAAAGTAATTAATTAATTAATTGAGTATGGTTTAAAATGATGTTCAAATAAATGTGCTTGAGTTTAATTATACACTCGAGCAAATTTTCCGTGGATAATTTTGCATCACATATAGAACCGACATCATTTGTTTAAGTGATGCTTATTAGTAATTACTTCTTAAAGAGGTTGAGGACTGGGTCCTCTATAAGACTAAAGTTTATTGTAAATTGATACAAAGCTGTTAAAAAATGTGAAGGGTACCGAGGATCTATCTATTCATACCTTACATGTTCAATTAATTATAGATAAGAAATGCTAAAGATGGTTGTCTTGTCCTTGCCTCTTAGTGGATGCAAAATATGCTTTCATTAATACTTGATTAGTTGAATAGCATTAGTCTTTAAATTTTGACAAATTCACCTTTTGTTGAATTGTTGACAACAACTTGTTACGCAATAACATATGGACAACAATGATTCTATCGCTTTTGTTTTGATATATGCAATAATATTTTATTATTTGTGCACAGACAATTTTTTCAGAGAATATTTGGATGAGATTATCAGACTCCATTTCAAATAGTTTACTTCAAAAACAATTTTCAATATTTACCTTTGCCTGATACCAAACAAAACAGGATTTCATGTCTTGGTCATTATGGAGTACTTTATCATGATAACTGAATCAAAAGTAATGTTAATAATATATCTTTTAATATATTTTATTTGTCTAATTTATAAGATCGCTTTAACTAATATCATATATTAAAAAATTATAACATTATAATTTTATTTTTTATTTAAAATTAAATTCTATTAACATCTTAATTGCATAAAATTAAAAAGAATTATTCAATTATATAAAAGATGAAAATGAAAAAAAATAATTTTTCTAAAGTTTTGTAAGAGATCTTATAATAAAAATTATTAAATATTTTTAAGAAAAAAATTATACATAAGATCAGAAAATGTTTTTTTTAACTATTTTCTCTTTTAAAATAAAATTTATGAGTTTTATTAATAATAAATTAAATCTATTAGATAATAGTTAAGGGTTACATCATGTAATGCGATTTATATAAAAGGGAGTGTAGGATAGGACTAATATTTCTTGTGAATATATTGAAACTGTACTGTGTCAACATATCATGAATCATGAGTTTAATAGATGCATAAAAAATTTTATTTTTAAAGTAAGAAGTGCATTAAAAATAAGATTTCAAATTTTCTTAATTTAATTATATATATAGTGATATGCAGTTTTTTTATAATATTATCCCAATAGAATTTCGATTAAGGATTATTCTTACATTTTTTTTAAGTAAATTTCGCACATCAGAGAGACCAAATATAATAATAGTATGCCTTAAAAGCTGTAATTCCCCCTAAACTACCAAGGGGACATATTGAGATGATATTGGTACCACATTTTTTGTCTTACAAATGCTCATAAACTTATCCGTTTTTCTCTAAGAAATAATTTTAACTTTATATTTTGAAATGATATGGGTACTGTGTTTTTGTTGTGTGTGTACATATATTTTTGTTGTTTTAAGATATTTAATTTTTATTTAAAACTTAAAAATAGTATTTAAATAGGGATTACAAAAGACAATCTTTAAATAATATTTTAAATTATTGAAAAAAAATCAAATATATACTTAATCACATATTAATAAAATATTTTAATATTACATGACATTTTAATGTAAGAATTATGATATAGACGTTGATTATTTATTTATTTATTTAAAGGGATAGACCGGGACTAATTTTAGTGAGGCAGCAAAATCAATTTTTGAAAAAAAAAAAACAATTGCCTGTTATTTCTTTTATTATTTTATACTAATTATGTTAATATTGTATACACGAGGATTAACGTAGTAATTTTTTTTCTTTGTACTTAAAAAATTTATACAAATATTAGACAAATTAATCTAAAATTTATAAAAAAATGTATTTTCAATCATTCTCCTTCAAAAGAACTGAATGTTACACTTTGTAAATCTAAAAATTAATAAGTGTTAATGTCAAAAGAGACGGAAAAATAAAAATAAAAATAAAAAAACTGATATTACAAAATTAAATAATTTTAAAAATATTAAAAAATAATAATTATTTAAAAAATAAATTTTAAATATGATATTTTATTATATAAAACTTTTTTATTTTTATATTATAGATGAAGATTCTTTATTTATTTTTCCAAAATTCTCCAAAATAGACCTTTCTAATAACTTAAGAGATCCATGGTCTGTTTTGTTATACTTGAGCTATGGTATATTTTGTTTATACCATGCATTATTAGTTATGAATATTATTGAAGGAGTGAGAGAAAAGTGTGATTATTCAAAAAAAGAGGGCATAGAGAGAGTTGAAAGGAGCGAAGAAGAAAGAGTGGGAAAAGGTGGAGACACAGGAAAGATGGGGGCGCAGAAACATCACGTGAAGACAACATGAACTCCGACAGGCACATAGTCAACACGGAATACTCACCTGGGGCCCACCGCCAGACACGCCCGCTTCTGATTCGGTCTTCCTTTCTACGCAGCGTTTTCGCCGTTGGTGCCGCCTGCACTTCAATTAACATTAATTATTATTAATCTTATAATCATTTCAAATAAAATAAATAACACGCAGCCCACAAATAGAACACCGAATTCACAACTCCTCAATACCGAAAAAAGAAACCAATCAATCACTCTCCCTCACTCATCACCGTTCGATTTAAACTTCCATTGAGATCCGCGCCGCAAAGGGATAACCCAATACTCGAATCACGAGAACTCTCTCTCTCTTCACCCTTTAGATAAACCAAAGTACCCACCCACGCTGCTCATCATGAACCTGAAAAACCCACTTTTCTCTTTTTTTTTTTATTTCCCCTTTCAAAATTCAAATACTGTTCAAAAAAATTGAATCTGATTCGTCGGTTACATTACACATCAATTACAAATTTAGAATCCACCTTATCTTGGGTTTAAAATATTGCTACTACCTTGTTTGTTAAATCATAATTCAATTACAACTTCACCGCATTCGCTTTCACCAATACAATCACCTAAACTAAACCTGACTTAAGCCTCCACTAACTACTCAATTTTCCTTTCAGCTATAAAAAATTGAAGTGGGCCCCACCGTGACACCATCAAGCACAACGAATTTTATTTATTTATATTTTTTGTAAAAAATATTTTATAAAAGGTTACCAGCAACACCTGCGTAGCCGAACGTCCAAAAGAACAAACAAATCTAGTAATATGTGCAAGAAAGGGAAGAGGCCCCCACGACAAAAACCCAATCAAACGCGCAACAATGCCAACGACATGTCTGTCAGATCTCAACCAACGAAATCCAACAAGGCCAAGGGCACGTTAAAAAAAATATTCCTTGCCCGATTGATTAATCCAAAAATGCAGAAAATTCGCTAAACCCCGCAAGCTTTAACTAATGGATAACGTTGGATAGTGGATACCGTCGCATTATGCTGACCGTTAGAAGTTAAAATTGAAGAGAACAAAATTTGAAGGGAGATCAGAAACCCACAATTCATTTTGATTAAAATGCCAATAATATATATCTTTTAAGATATTAAAATTGACAGCAATTGCAGAAACAACCATGAGATACTCCGAATAAGTTCTCTGTTGCAAAAAAAAAAAGCAAAAGGGCTTGCTTGCTTTTGGTTATGACATATTTACAAAACGTGCCGGTTATCATCATCATCATCGTAATCGTGTTCATCATCATCGGGGTCATAATGGTCAACAAATCCGAGCATCATGTCAGCGACTCACTTTGCTTCCTCGACTCACTTTACTTCCTCTTCGTAAAGACTATATTTTTCCAAGACGATTCCTATTTCTCAAAATGGGTGCTTGCCAGATGCTTTAAAAACGTCAAAAAACTGCGAAAAATCAGATCTTTGCCGAATGGGTCTTCAAAACGCGGCCAGATCAAGCAACCTCCGGAGCAGGAGGGACGTTAAGGTCAAGATCTAGAAGTCCCCGACGCGGCACGCGCTCATAATCCACCACGGACGAAGAATCGGAATCACTCTGCGCGGCGGTAGATACGGCGGCGCGGCGGAAGTCAGTCACCGGACGTTCAAACCCGCACATCTCACGACGACCAACACCCATCACGCCATCCGCACGCGCAAACGCGTCGAAGAAAAGAACGGGACGCGCCACCGGAAACGCCAAGGCGCCGGCAGCGGAGAGTGGGGTGAGAGTAAGATCCAACGGCGGCGGCGGCGGAGAGGAGGAGTCAAGGGTGCTGCTCTGACTGGGGCTACGTGCGTTATTGTTTATAAGTTCAGAGGGTGTGGGGAAATTTGTCTTAGCTTTTGCCCCGCGAAACTCACGCGCCGCCGCGTCATAAGCCCGCGCAGCTTCCTCAGCGGTATCGAAGGTGCCAAGCCAGACACGTGTTTTCTTGCCAGGGTCACGGATCTCAGCGGCGTAGCGACCCCAAGGGCGCTTCCTAACACCTCTATATCGGATCTCTTTGGCGCTGTGGGGTGTTGGGTTGGACCCTGTGAGTGCGTTGGGTCTGTCCCTCGGAGCCATTGAGATTAAAAATGTGTAAAGAATAATAAAGCGTATGAGAATAAGAGAAAGTAAAGGGTTTGTGACTTTGTGTTGTGGGATTGAGACAATGTCTGAGGGGAACAATTGGAGTGGGAGGGGTTTTATAGGAAAATATGTAGAGAGAGAGAGAGAGAGAAGGAATGGTGTGTGCGTGCGTGTTTAAAGCTACGCTCCTTTTAGGCGCTTGCTGCTTACACAACGTGGCTTCCCTAGCACGAACCTCTTTGCTCCATGCTGCTCACCACTCCCCTCATGCCACCTTACTACACTCTTTTATTTATTATCTTCATATTTCATTCTATTTAATTCTACGCTTAATCAACTTTTTATAATTTTAATATTTTATTTTATATAAATTATTTATTTTAATATATTCTACTAAATATTACTATTTAATTTTTTATTTTTATATTTTTGTAAAAATATAAATGGCATACCAATAAAATGTAAAAAAATTATCTCATTCAGAATTAAATTATATAAGTTAATATTTTTTGAAATTTAATATTTTTTTAAATTGAATAAATAGATAAGTTTAAAAATTAAAGTATATACAATGATACTCTAAAAAATTAAAAGCATTTCCAATGTTAATTACAAAAACATATATAAGATGAGGATTAGAATGAGGAAAAAATTAATAAAGATCAAAATTAAAATTGAATGTTTGATTAAAAATTTAATCAAATATTAATTATATTATTTTAACGATTTTTAAATAATACACGATATAAATTTATATACAGTAAATTTTTACTGAAAATTGCATAATTTAATATATTTGTAACATTAAATGTTATAAATTTTAACAAAAAATTATTATTATATATATATATCCTTAAATAGATATGAGAAAAATCATTACTTTAATTAATTATATTAAATTTAAATTTAAAAAATAAAATTAACCAGTGTATTAAAAAGTTAAAAATAAGATAATGTTGTGTTTGAGTTTATGATAACATGTGTTAGTAATATTTTTAATACTTAAATCAATGTTGCATAAAACGAAAATGGTATTTTAGTTTCTCAAATGCCGAATTCCTAACTTCCAATATATATTTTTTCGTCTTCTATGGTAACTTACGAAACAACAGCGAGTCATACTTACTATTATATCAAATAAACGTTACTTTAAAATTAAATTAAACCTAAATCAAACACTTAGCCGGTGAAAATTAATGCTTCAAGTCATAAACTCAATAACAGTTTTTCATCAATTATTTCACATTTTTTAAGACTGAATAATTCTCTGACACGAACTTCATCTGAAAATTCTTCATACCAGAAGTGGATTGAAGATAACCAGCATACAAAATTTTCGGAATTTTTTTTAATAAAGGCACTCATCGTATAAGGAGAAAAAGAGGCAGAGACAAGAGCTTCTCCATTAAAATGTGACAGCAAGTGCTAAAGCGAGAAAAAATAAAATAAAATAAAAAAACGGTTACACGTGTGTAACAAAAAAGTGGTCCACACACCCACTCCACAGAACAGAAGAAGCGCGTAAGAGAACGCTCCTCACACGTGGCTGGTGCTCCACAAGGAAACCCATCCATCTTGTGAAAACATTTGGCACGGTCAACGAGGTTCGTTGACTGCACTGTGTTAATGCACTAGCATGGTTTGCTGCACCCCTCTATAAAGCGCCGCGCCGCCCCAGCCGCGATAGAGAGCGTGGTGGTGGGGCCCACAATCAACATTAATAATTTCAAAGGGAGGGCCGAAACACGCCACGTCGCCTCCCTCACGCGTCGACACGTGGACCTGAAAGAGACCCCTACCGAAGAGGCGGCGTCTCACTTAACGGTGTTTCGTGGTCTGCAAACGGAACGGCAGAGTGGGTTAACGGAGTTAGAGTTTGAGGTTGAGAGTGATGATTGCTGCGGAGACATTTGTCGGCATGCTCCGCCTCCTCGCCGCGTGAGAAGGATCGGGGATCAGAAGGATCAAACGTGTTTGAATCCGTCGGATCAGATCGAACGGTGGAAAATGATTGATGCTTGAAATGTTGACACGTGTTACTTTGGATCCCTGGCGGGAGACACGCTTAAGCATACGGCACCATCCAAAAATATCATTATGTACTGCCGTCCTTCTTTTCCCATCCACCACAGATATTATTATATTATTGCAATTCTTTTTCATGCCAGCAATATATAATTTATATACCCATTTTTTTTGTTTTTATTTCATTTTTATATATCTTAGTACTAAACTATCAATCCACAACGCATGACTCTCGGAATCGCGTGAAAAGTGGTTAAAACTTTCTAGCAACAAAGTAGAATTATAAAGGTTACAACAAAATAAAGTCACACCTTTTTTTAAAAAGGATTTTTTTTAGCCCCTCTTCTGTTACTATTTTTATTTTGTTGGAATAGTAATCACCATTCGGTACTATAACTTTTCATGATTCATCAGTTTTGGTATGGAGTATGTCACATGTTATTACTTCCAATTTCATATTTTTGTTTTTTCACTTTTCCATTATTTTCAAATTTAAAAACACTTTATTTTATTTTTAAATAGTATGGTAATATAAGTTTCAAAGTTAGTTATCTTTATTTATGAATTTTATTTTATTTTTTCATTATTGTAAAATATTATTAACAAGTTTAAATATATTAAAAATGACACACAATACTAAATTTTTTAAATGAGATAAATATAAACATAAAAGTTTGTTAAATTAAATAAATTCATTGAACTTATTTAATATATAGTTTCATAATTTTATTCTTTAATGTTCATCTTTATATTTGGTTTAAAGAAAAGAAAATAATAAGAGAGGTGGAATTTTAAACTTTAAGTTAAAAAATGAATTTTATAAATATAATTTTCTTTGATTCTTCTTTATATTTTACTACAAAACTAAATAAGAAATATTTCAAACAATCTTGCACTGCTCTGATGTACCAAACAACCATTGAAGGGTCATGATTTGCGCGTAAAATAGGATTCCATCTGGTGGACCTGACATGGTCAAGTAAATGTGGTTTGAAAACCTGAACTGAAATAGACTCTACCCAACATTGGTTTTTGCCCCCTACTCGTTTAGTTGTTTTGTTTGGTAATTTTTTTTCATAATTATAATTTTATAATTATATATGATAACTTCTGATTTTTATAAAGCAATATATTTATAATTTCTTTCTATAAAAAGCAATGGCTTATTTATCTAAATAGAAATTTTAAAAAAATAAATTTAAATAACTACAAAATTTAGAAACCAACACAGTCAACACTTAATAATAAACTAAACATTTAAAAAATAAAAAGTATTTATAATAAAAAAATTATATCAGCATATATTTTTTTAACAAAAATATTATTATACCATATTTAGAAAAGAACGATTTTGTTACAAATATTTATTATATTGTTATATTTTCAATGTTAAATTCAGTTAAAAAAAATTAAATTTATTAATGATGGTGATAATATAAACCGTGCAACATCATAGAAAGAGTTGAAAGTAATATATAATAGTAATAGCATCTCCATGATAATAATAGTAACAGCAAAAAAAAATGATAATGGTAGGATAAAATATTAATATTATTGTAAATAACAATGGTAGATGGTAGATGACATATGATAATAATATTTATAATAAAATAAAAAATAATCATGATAATAATATAATTATTGAATATTCATAGTAATATATACATAAGGAGAGGGGTTATATGGAGGGAGGTTCAAAATCGAATAATTCAATTTAAAATATTTAATTGAATTGAAAAAATTAAATTTAAAATCTTTAATTGAATTGAAAAAATTAAAAAATATAATAATTGTAGAATTTTATGTAATTTAATTTAATTTACAATTATTTATTATAAAATGGAATCAAATTAAATTAAACATGAAAATATACATACTTTGTTGATATTTTTATTATTAATTATTATATTTTTTAACTATTTTTTATAGAGGAATTTTATGATTATTTAAATTTTATGTTAAAATATATTTGAATATAAATCTTATTATTTTTTATGTTTAATCTATTTTAGTTTTAATTTTTTAAAAATTTATTATTTTATTAAATTATTTTTATTGTTAATTTTAAAAAAATAGAAAAATTAAACCATAAAAAATTAATTTTTTAATTTTTTTTAACTAAATTTTTTATAATTGATTCAAATAAAAAAAAATTAAAATCAAATTAAATCATATTATAAACATCTACAGTTATATAATATAATGAAAATATTAGAAATTATAATTTAGATAATAAAAATTAAGTATTAAAAAATATTAGACTGAAAAATTATGAAATATGTTTATTGAAACAGTATCGTTATTATTGCATATTATATATTTTTTAATATATATTAAATATATTATTTTTTAAAAAAATATTATTAAAATTAATAGATAATATTTTTATATACTTTTGTAACATTTTTTAAACGTTACTAATAATATTTTGCAGATAGAGTTTTTAAAATATCACTAAAATTAAAAAAATAATATTTTTATATTTTTAAAATATTTTTTAAATGTTACACAAAATGTAATATAATATATATGTTGAATGAAGAGGCTCGATTTGATCCAATTATGGGTGAAGCCTGAAAGATTGGTGTTGAGATGGTTGATGATACAATGCAAACTTTTGAAACGGATTTGTGGCAAATCTTGTAGGCAACGCTCGTTTAATTCCCATTATTTTTCTGATTCATTTAAATTACTGTGTGTTTATGTTTATTAGGAGAGAAGCTAATAAATAGTGTTGCTCATTAATTCTCTTCTTTTGCTTTTATTTCTCAAAATTATAACCGCTGGCTACTCCTTCTATCATCTTCCTCCATCTACCACCACACTTTCTTATGGATTAATGTTACGTATTTCTTATAAATAAAATCATTGAATTGCTCTTTACCATTGTAATTATAATTCTCAAATCACTGTCAAACGTTATAAATACAATTCAAATTAAATTTTAAGTGTGATTCAATTTCATGTTCAATTTTCTACAATAAAAAGGACTTTAATTTGAAGACAAACATTGTTTCATTTTACTCTCATTCATTCATAAATTTTGAACCATTTTAACAAATTTTATGTTTTAATTAATAATATTTTTGATAATTTCCCTTTTATTTACCTATCACTATTATATCAAAATAAACAATTTTTTTTTATAAAAATCATGTATCTAACATCACTTTCCTATTCATAAGGCATATAAATAATTACGGTTAAATTAGTTTGTAAATTGTTTAATTATCTGGTAATTTTTAAATAAATTTTTATATTTTAAAAGTTTGTTAATAGGTTTCTAGAGTTTAAAGTTATCTGGTAAGGACATGGGAGTAACTAAAAGTTTTCAAAAGGTTTAAAAATTGTGAATAATTAAATTAATAACTTGGTTTTAAAGTATTGCTTAAATATTTGTATATTAACGCTAAAATATTTTATATTCATAAATAATTTTGTTAATACAGAATATTAATATATTATTATAAATTTTTAAAATTTATACTAATAATTTAATTTTTGTTATATTAAATTTATGTTAATAAAAACTATCATAAACAATAATGTTTAGCATTGTGTCGGTTTGGATGATGCTATTTAAAACGACACACCACTATTAACATTTAAAAATATCACAAAGAGCAGCGACAATGCAATGTTAAAACCGACGCTAATATTTCTCTGCTAATTAAAGCAAATCTTGTAGTAGCAATAGTTTAAAAAAGAAACTATTGCAAACTATTGCAATGGATTGTAATTTGTATAGAAATTATCTATTAAAATGAGTGATACTTAGAAGTGAAAATGAATTTCATAACTAAACTAAGCCACAAACTTTTTCCTCTTTTCTTCTAATTTTTCCATATATAGAGAGAGAGCTGTCCTCATTCTCAGTCTTGTGGGTCCGGTCCCAGCTATGAGATTTTAATTTTAATTAACTAATAATTAAATTGGAAGCTAAATAATAAAAAATAAATCAATAAAACTGATATGTTGCTTAATTTAGCAGCAAGAGGCATAAGTAATCCAAATATTCTTAATTAATGGAAATAGACGTGAGAAGAAACTCATATAATATATATAAAAATATATATAAATTTAAAAACAATAATTATTATGTTTGTTTTGTTTTTAAACCCAAATTTAACGGTGGATGTGACAAAGAACCCCCAAAATTAAGACGATAATGATATTGAGCTTGGCTTATATCACCCATTTAGACAACGGTTCCCATATCATATAACTGATAGAGGATTGGGACAATGATGATAACGCAGTGGCTATTACATAAGATCTATTTTTTGAAACAATTAGGAACTATATTACTTTCATTGATTTATTGTTATCTGTCTTTTAGTTAGTCGTATTCAATGCATGAAATCACTTTGTCATAAATTGTGTGTCTCCCGTTAACATACATTCACACGATTTTACCATTTATTCATCAAATAAGTATATACTAGCTACTTAATCAATGGTTACGTTTTTCATAACAGATTTTTAAGGATTTAAATAAAACATGAAGATATTCATTTAGTGGGGAATTTGAATGGCCAAATTAAACTTAAATTAAACATTAATTTTATAGACTAAGGTTACTTCTTTTTCAATATGTAAATTACAATTGTTACTTTTCTGATTTTAAAATTACACTCTTTCTAATGCACTTTCAGAGCTGCTTTCTTTTTGTGTTTTCGTTCATCAGGAATGTGTAAATTCAATTTTATGTAGGCATTATCTTTATGTTGAGATATATAATTTATACTATAATTTTATATTATAATTATATAACTCTTTTTTTTCTTTTACTTTTATTCATCATGTCGTTCATTATGTCTTATATTTTTCCTTTATTGTATACTTTTAAAATTCAACTATCATTTCTCTTATTTCGTCTTAAACGGATAAAGTTAGCTAGAAGATATAACTGCGGTAATTTAGTATAATTACTAATATAATTTAGAACTAGCTATTATACCCAGGCAAAACATGGGTTAATGTCATGAATGAAAAAAAAATCAGATAAAAAAATTATCAAAATACGAAAAAGAATGATTTATGAAACTTTTGAAAGAGTTTCAGTTTGATAAAAATGGATGTTAATTAACTGTAATTATTTAAATAATTAATTAACCTTTTCCCATTTTGAATAATAAAATACAAAATTTATTATAAAACATTTAAATAACAATAACTTCTTTTAATCTATACAATTTCATTTCTCATGTTGTTAGATTAAATATCAAAACATATTGCAATAAAAAAAGTTTAACAAATAATTTACCTTATATATATAATTCCATTTTATAGTGTGAGAATCACAAAATAACAATGAAATGTATTAAATATTTACATTAAAATTGACTAATCGATTTATGGTGATTATAATTTTTAAATTTGTTTTAACACTTGATACGATAATATATTTTATAGACTTTATTGCATTGTAACATTTCTCAATTTAATAATATTTATTTTACAAATAAATATATTTTATATTTAAATTATTATCATTATTTTTTAATATTAATTTATAACTATTAAAATGATAATATTCATATTATATTCCACCATTATTTCATATTTTAATTTACATTATTTAAATATTACTATAAATTTTTTTATTAGATTTTGAATTTGAATGTAAAATTTAACTATGAGATCGAGTACATAATTATATAACCCTAGGAATACACTATTAAATAATAAATAGTAATTTTTTGTTATAGATAAAATAATCAAAGTAAAACTATTATATTATGTATAAAATGATTTATATATTATTGAAGAAATATTTAAAAATAATATTAAAATAGAAAATTTTTTCTCATATAAATAATGTTTGCAAAAATTTTAGATTAATTGAAAAACAATTAATACCTCGTTTATATACATCAAAATTAACCTAATATACACTTTTAAAGTACTTATAAAAATATTTTGATTGTATTCTTATCATTATTTAATTTTTATAAAATTTTAAAAATTAATGAAAATTATATAATTAAAATTTGATAATCAGATAAAAATTATATTTTACATAAATTTATTGACAATGTAAGAATTTGTGTAATTTATACTAGTACAAGTTGATTTCTTCCCTTTTATAAACTTAATTTGATATTACTTCTTAATAATAACATTTATTATAAAAGCTGTATTCTTACCTATTTCATATAATTAAAATATGGCTGTTATAATATATTTTAATATTTTCCTAATTTCAATTGTATTCTTTTTTCATTATAATACAGTACAGTTATTTAATTTTAAAATGTTATAAACAATTCTATTTATTTTTTTGTAGCTTTATAATATAATCTTCGTTAAATTTTTTAAATATTATTTAATTATGGCTTCTAATTTTTACAACATTAATTTTGCATCAATATTACTATTCTATTTCTTGTGACATTTATTTTTATTTGAAAATATTCTTTTGACTACTATATTAAATTTTTTTAGTTGTTGCTAAACTATATTATTGTTTAGTCGTTAATTTACAAAAATACTAATTTTATAATTTTAGTGTCCTAATATCTTCTCTTTGGGGTGAAATTGAACAAAAGGGGTGTTCCATGTGCTACTTCATGGCCATGGTGTGATGCTGCAGATTAGTGTATTGAGCATGCTTTCATGGATTGCGTATGGACTAGGAGGACCCTTTTCCTTCTCCTTTGTGCATCAATTTGATACACATCAAGTGAACATAATCACTTACTCAAGTCAAAACCTCTGCATCAATTTGGTATGGCCTTCTTTCACATCATTGCTAAATATGCTCTATCTACTCCGACTCACATTTAGATAGAGGAAACTCCACATTGTATCACTCAGGTTATAACATCAATTTTATCTTTCTTGATTCAATGAATACATTATCATAACTCTTCTACCTGTTTACGTAATTGGTGTATCTTCATTAATATTTTTACTTTATATATGTTGATATCCCTTTCATTATTGTAATATTATCTTATATTTAAATTGATTTTTATGGTTTTTTTTATTATTTCGTTATTATTATTTTCTGAAATATTTTTTAATATGTGTAAATCTATAACAGAAATGGTATCACCCAATAATAATAATAATAAATCTATAAATATAAATAAACTGTATACGGAAATATTTGCAGGCTTTTTTTCACTTTTCATTATGCATATATTATCTAATACGATATTGGATGCATTGTTGACAGATATTTATGTAATATATTCATTACAACCACCTGCTCGTCAATATTGTGTCTTTAAAATTATATTATTTTTTAATTGTGGAATTACTTATTTTGGAATAATGTTAGTTGCACATAACTTTTTATTTTCAAAGAAGACATTATTAACGAGTAAAATGGAGAAAGAGAAATGGATTAATTATTGTTAACAAACGTATGTAATTCTTCCAATTAGTTCAGAAGACTTGATACTGGTTAAATTAGTTGGACTTTTAGTCATGTGATTGAATTGTTACTGTGTTATGAAACTATCATTATCGTGCACCTCTTGTATTTGTATATATGCAAAATCTAAGTAAACGATCATATATGTGATTTCATTTTTTTTTTAAATTGCTGAGTTTGATAGTTATGACTTATGATCCTAAAAGTCATGTGAGAAATTGGTTATGCCTAATCGCCTATGTAACGGTGAAATGCAGTTTTGTTCAATTTGGATTGGACCTGAAACACAAAGCCCATTGATATTACATGTTTGGGCTCTGCAATGCATTCATATATTTGACAAAAGAAAAGAAAAAGCAATCTTGTTACTCTTTTCATCTAATGTGTGCTAGGCAAAGAGGTTGTGGAAAGACATAATAGTGCCATCTAAATGCAAGGCATTTGCCAAGAAAGGAAAATTGGGAAGAACCTAACAAATCCCTTATTATGAACTTGGGCATAGACTACAGATTGTATAATAGTAATTGTAGTGTTCCTTTGTTACTATTCTTATACCAAAATAAGGATAATGAATTAGTGATGATATTGAAATGGGAGCACTAGATAGTCAGAAACTGATTCATGAAAATTTGAAAAAAAAAAAAGGCTTACTTGATTACTGTGAACACAACTTGGCGCTTTACCTTTTTTGATCAGATTTCTTCAACACAAACTTGTTCTTTTTGGACCCTTTCATCCTCCTGTCACCTCCCCCTTTTGTACTCAATCACTATTAGTCAACAATTTTCAATTTTGGGAACATTTGGATACCAAAAAGAAGAATCTCACATCAGTATTTAAATCAACAAGCAACAAATTATTGAAGAAGGAAACATGAAAAAATATCTGGACAACTTAATAGGCCAAATCCATTAATCCTTATTATCATTCATTACCAACTTGACCAAATGATTCCAATTCCAAGCCTATGATAAATTCAATTAAAATCTCCCTGGCATGGTATTGAAGAAAAGGGAAAGGCAATTAAGGGTGATCATGAATCATGACAAAAAAATACATCAGTAACAAACAAGTAGCAAATGCAGTGAATTGGTCATTTTAGTCATGTAAAAAAATTTGTAGAAATCGGATTATCTTTCTTTTAGTGGAGAACAACTTCTCTCTATTTTATACTTTCTATTATTTCTTCTTCATTTTTCTATTTTTTTTATCTTTTTTTATATATTTTTCTTTTATATACATACTCAGTCTTACACACACACATATATATATATATATACATATAATTCTCACCGGATGAAACTCTTGAATAAATAAAAAGAATCCAATTCGTTTTGAGTGATAAAAAATGTCCACCAATTCAATTCAAATAATGATATTTGTGTATACACTGTCATCCATTTTAATATATCTCAATTTAAGGTTACAAATTTTCTTTTAAGAAAATAGATTATCACAGTTAAAAATCACGTAATGTCAGGGATGGACGTACTTACATATGTGTATCGACCATTTTTTATTCAAATTGATCTGAAATACAAAACTTTTTCACACAAAGTGATTTTCAGTTAAAGCGTAACAAAATGTCAAGAACCCGAAAAAGTTATTCTCTTTTCTCTAATTTTCCCCTTTTCATCAAACGAGTTGTTGTTTTATTGCAACGTTTTCTACTAATGAGGAAAAGGTCGTTTGCTCGATGAGGGAGGTTGGGTGAAAAGGTGAAAAGCCTGAAATTGAACTTTGAAGAGAAAGTTGAGGAATTGAATGGAAAAGTTCTTTCGAAAGTGGTTTACATTTGGTTGAATTTTCATTTTTATTTTTTACCATTTTTTTTATAAAAAAAAAAGTTACTAATCATCTTATTGGAATGTAAGAAAAAAAATTTATATTTACTTTTGGGGTGTAAGAAAATCATTGTTAATTAAATAATGGAGATCTTTCCTGCCAAACATGTATGTCTGCATGTGTTCTTTTTAAAATATCTAATAAGCTTAATATAGATTAAAAATGATTGAATTAATATTAAAATGATTAAAGAACTAAAGTTAATCACATTAAATAATAAATTAAACATAAATTTATATTTGATTTAATATATAAGTTTATACATTATGTATAAAAAAAAAAGAATTGACGAGGAAATTAAAAGTGAGATATTATAATAAGAAAGTGGGTTCTATTTTTTTGTCAATATTTGTTTGGGGGTTTTTCTTCTAATAATAAAGACTTATTTAGAAAAATAAACGAATATGACAAGCTTAGTCATGGAGGTCAATTTTAAGTAACAAGGGTATTTTTTATTTTTATTTTTTGTTCTTTTGGTCAATAAAACGTTATATTAACAAAAGGTGAAAGAAGTATAAAACGTAAAAGGGGATAAGAATTCTTTTTCGGTAAGATTAAACGGTTGAAGCGCACATATGGTTGTGTTGTCCTCTTTGATTTCAATTATGTTTGTGTACTTGTGTTGTGTCCTTAACTCAAGCTCTATTGTGTCATTGACCTTCTGGAGTGTTTAGATAATTTATTGGAGGCCTAATTCGATTTTTATTTTTTGGTCAACAAAAGGACTAATAATTCAAAGTTTTTAGTTTTTGAAAAATATATTTACATATGGATAAAATTAAAAAATGGAGAGAGAACAAAAAGTTAAAAGGAAACACAGAACGCAATTCCCTTCAAAGTTTAAATAGATAGGCAATAATATTTGTCTCCTTTGTTTTTGGGCTATAAGGGACGTGGAAGGGAATAGGCCCGAATTAATGGTTCATAAAGTCCTTTGCAAAAGGTTATTGGGTTTGATTTTATATCCCTACCAAAATAAAAACCAAAAAGGTGAAATTCAGACATTACCCTAACAGATTGATATAATGTTGGAAATGTTTTTCAACCATACACATAATAAATTTAAATTAATTAACAACTTTATAAAAATTATTTAATTTTTTAGTTATTAAGCTAAGCTTAATAACTTAGATATTGTAGTACATGACTATTTTTAATAGTGTGTTATATAAAATTATTTAATTATTTTAACAAATTTAAATAGATTAACCATTTATTAATAATAACCTGTTAATTAAATTAATTGTTTTTTTAGCTTTTGATAGTTTAATAAATATATATAGATACTCACCAAAACTGTATTTATAAAGAATATCCGTGCGCATATGGCAGTGTCACGTAGAAATGGATATCCGTATCCATTAATACAAAGACTAGGAAAAATTATGCGAGTTAAAAAATAATTCTTTCTAGTTATGGGAATATATTCATTGATCGTTAATACATTATACGAATAATAATATATATAAATTCTAAATTAATTTTTCTACACTAAACAATATAATATATTTTTTCTTATCCCCACTATTATTACTTTTTTTTGTCTGAAAACATGTTAATAACGTGACGATACAGTTCGTTTATAAATTATATACCTGCAGACAACCTCTTTCACTACGTACTATGAAAAATAAGTAGTACATTTACAATTTAAAATAATTATGACCTGAGATGTTTTAGATTTTTAAAATTATGTTGTTATTTAATTTAAAAAATAATAATAAATAATTAAGTTTTTTAAATATTATTTCAATCTTTTTAGAATTTTCATTATGTCGAACGAAAGAATATTTCTAAAATGATTATAAGTATAGACAATAAAATTTAGTCTTTTAAAATTAACCATATAAAAATAATTATAAAATTTAAAATTATATTTTAAAAATTTGTCAATTTACCGTTAGATTATGTAAAGGTGCATGGATATACTATTTATTTGACTAAAATTAAATTATAAATTGAAGATGAAATTATTTTTGATATATTTTTAGTATAAAATACTATTTACCAATTCAACATTATCTCAGTTATAAATTTTAAAATAATTATTATAAAAAATAATTTTTAATTGTATATATAAATTTATAATTGAATGATATTATAATTTTTATACTATTTCAACTTCTTAAAGTTAATTTTAAGCATATAAAAATAATAAAATAATATTAAAAATAAAAATATTTTTAAATATTTATATTTTTAATTTAATAAATATTTATTTATTTAATAAAAATTATTTCAATTTTTTGAATGTTTAAAATTAATTGTGAAGACTGAATGTGATACATTTTTAATTAAATTCTTGATACATAATGAAAATTAAATAAATATATGCTTAGAGGGTAATTAATATTAGAAGAGAATTGATTTTGTGTAGATTTAACAGAACAAAATTGGAAGTACGATACTGATTGTTAATTGAATGGAGTTTGTAAGAAGTGAAGAGACAGAAAGAGAGTGAGGGGTGTAGCAAGCGACCGACACACGACAAGTTGGTACCACTAATCCGTACGCGGTAGCTATGCAGCAGCAGCACAGCAGCCACCCAATCAATTAATCAAACGGCGCTAAATGGCCCCAATCCTATCCAATCTAACACGTCATCCCCACCCACTTTACCTTATAATTATTATTTTCCTAATTTTTAATCATTTTTCTTAATCATTATTTGCAAAATTTTACTTAACTCTTCAATTATTATTAATAAATAAAATTTAACTTATTTTAAAATAATTAGTTAACAAAAATAATCTAAATTTTATTGAGAATATTTAGATTATATTTTTAGTTAATATAAAATACTTTAATATATATATATATATTAATCTTTTAAAGTATAAAATAATAATTTTTATCATTTTCTCTATTTTTCATTTAAAATATTTATTATTTTTATTCTAAAGAAAATGATCAACAAGTTTTTATAAGAATAATTTTTTTTACAATTTTTATGATTACTATATATATTTCTTATTTTAATTTTTGTTTTATAAAAGTAGAAAAAATATAGTAAATTTTTTTAATTCAATTGGAATATTAATATTATAAAAAATTATAATGATGTTTAATTATCAATTATTATGTAAAGTAAAAATTATATTTGATATTTTAAAATTATTTTTACGTGATTGACATATATAATTTTTAGATTAATAGCGTATTAAAATTAAAATAAATTTTATAAACATGGGTACCAGACCACCAGCAACGGGTCATAGTTTTGTCTCCTTGGTTTTTGTAATTGTCTTGCTTCCTTCAATATTTGATTGTATAATTTGTACGGATAGGTTAAAAAAACTTTGATGTTTAATTTTTTTAATCATCAACGACACAATAAGGTTCCGTCTCTTTCGTATCTTTAATTCTGCTAACATCAATAAATTCTTCAAAGGTCCATGTTTGTAAAATTAACATCAATAAATTTTTGAAAGGTTCATGTTTGTAAAATCTTTATTAATTTCAATAAATTCTTAAGGGGTTCACGTTTGTAAAACCTTTATTTAATATCAATAAATTTGATGGAAAATACTTCTCATAAGTAACAATTATTGCTTATTCTAAATTGTGACCCCATGCACCTATTTGATGATTTTTTTAACATTATAAGAGTACATAAATAGTAATAGTTATTTTTACATGATTATTAAGATTTTAACTTATTTTAAAAAATATATACAAAATTATCAAATAAAAAAATAAATTGCAATGAAATAGATACTACACTATTATCAAAATTTTACTCCAATTTAACATCTTAGTTGGAGGGATCAAAATTCTTTTCATTTTATGATAAAAAAAATGCTCAGCCTGATCTAAAATGTAGATAAAACTGAAAAGAATATATAAAAATACAGAAAAGTTATGAACATTCTTTTTTTACCTTTATAATTTTTATCCAAAAAATTCAACCATAACTTATTTATCTATATCTAAAGCAGACAGAACTGGGCTTAGCCGGTTCGGTCCAAATCCATCAATATCAATATCAATCAACAAACAAGGAGTGTGTGTCGTGTGTCTCCATCTTCAATGAGTTTGTGTCGTCTTGGAATCTTTCACCATTATTTTTTTTTAAGTTTTTTAAATTTTAATTTTCCATTCATTATTTAACTAAAAAGTTTGGAATTTTATATATGTTGGGGGATGGGTAAGGTGGAGCCAGATCCGATTCTGATTACAATGGTAACACGAAAGAGACTTAACATGCGGAGGAACCATGAGTTGCAAGCTAAAAAGGTTGCAACTTGGGGAACTAGAATGTGTATAACCTAAGAGAGATTAGAGTCAACCATTGAAAAAATTGAAGTTTTTTTTTTGTACGGCCTATTACTAGAAGAGATGTTGGTGATTTGGAAGAAAATGAGAAGATGGTGTATTTACATTTTATAGCAAGGATTTTATGTGTTTTGTAATAATAATGATATGATAAAAAAAAAAGAGAGAGAGAAAGAGAAAAGATTGATGCTTTTGAGAAATTGGAAAATTTAAAAATGGCCCAACAATGAAAATTGAGAAGAAACAAAAATGAGGTGGGTGGAATAGAAAGAAGAGCTTAACATGCAGGTTCAAAAGATTATTTGATTTGGTGTGAGCCTATGAGAGAGGAGGGGAGGGGGCTGTGTTCTTAGAATCAAAGCATGATATGTCAAAATCCCATGCATCAGTCCCACACACCCACCTACTAACGCCTTTGTGTAATAATAAGCATACATTTTAACACTATTTATATTTTAACTTTTTATCTCTATTTTTATTACATTTCAATAATATTTTATATCTCAAATATGCTTTAGTTTTTTTTTTGTCAGATGCACAATACTTACTTTTAGTAACATTTATTTTGTTCGGAAAATAGTCATTTGGTCGCCAAATTTGTTATAGTATTAAGTATATGTTTTCTTGAGTGAAATTAGAAAAAAAAATAAAAAAAATTAAATTATTTATTTAAATAAAATTAGAAGGGATTTTTTTTATTGTGAAATCCTTGAAAAAAATTCCCAAAAGTAAAGGGGATGCGGATGGAAAGTGAGAAATGATTTAATTTTTAATTTTAATAATTAATATGGTATAAAAAATTACAAATTTAAAAATAATTTTTTATTAATAAATATTCAAAACTTTATTAAAATGAGAAATTTATAACTATCATAGGTACTTTTTATATCATTTTTTTTATTTTTATTTTTCATTAATTCAAATAAATATATTTTTTCTTTATTTCTATCAATTTAAATAACATTATATTGTATTTTATTTTTACTTTATTTTGTATTTTTCTTTCTATTTTATCTACCATTCAAATAAAGTATAAAAGCTGTTGCTTTGACATGTCATGATATTGAGACCCATTTGAGATAGGATTGTATATAACAGTAATAATTCTCTAGTTTTGGTTGTATTCGCACTTGTCCAAGAGTCTTTGTTCTCCCAGCATTTTGCTTTCTTTTCTCTTTTCTATTTCTGATATGTCATGTACAAATGATGGTTAGAAAATTATGAGTGTACTCTTATAAAATAAGGTATTTTGTCTTTAAAAAATAAAATTTTCACCAGTGATGATTATGTAATAGAACAGTTAAATGTATCAATCACCCCATTGATATGTCAAGCAAATCATGATAAATCAGAGTAACTCAACATTTTTCTTTTGAAATATGAATCTCTGATTCACAAAATTCTACAATTTTACAGGAAAGAAAATTGCTTTTTCTTAAAAAAATTATAAAAAATATAAAAAAATAAAAAGGATGATATTTATATTCGGAAATATTTTTAATCTAATAATTCAATTTTTTAAGAACAAAAAGACAATAACTAATGTATAAAACATATTGGGATGTGTATGTGTACGTGTATACTGTAAACGTTTATATTTTTTTAAAAATAATTTTTTTTCTAAACCTAAAATTTATTTTAGCAATAAATACCATTTTTATGCAAAGGAAAGAAGTATGATCTGAAAAAGTTGAGAAGATTTATTTTAAATCTAAAAATGATTTTAACAACGGATACCAATAAAGATTAGCACATGCCTATAATATGCTGGAAAACGAGACGAGAAAAACCTATGACACCCCTAGGGCTAAAAGGTAAAAAAGAAATAATTTTTCTTATTATGACACATAATTTAGTAGAAAATTAAATATTAAAAAATTAGTTAAGATAAAATATACCATTAACATTAATATAAAATTAATTATTATATCAAAACTAAAGTTGCTTCAACTTAAAAATAAAAAGTAAAAAAAAAAATGAATCCATATCAGTTTTGCCTCAGTTTGAAGAGATTTATTTGTCTTAGACATGTCACCAACTGAATGTGGCAGTGCATCATCAGCAAAGGCAGCTGCAGCATCCCATATAAACTGTTCTGTTGCCTTTTATACTATATTAATGGTATAAATAATATAATATCTAAAAAAAAATACTAATACAGTGCAATAAAATTATTTGGTACTCAACTGACTCCGATTAAACGAAAATCCAAATTCATCATCAAACTTTAAAAGAAATGAACACCAAAATAATAAATTTTGCTGCAAGTTGTTAGAAACCAAATGCATGAATGCACTTTGTAACTTGGGATTTAAACGGTGTCTTTGTGAAGGATACGAAATCTGAGAACACAAACAATATTACGTATAAACAGAAACAATAATCAGTGCAGCATTGCAATGATAGAAATAGAATAATTTTTAATAGAGTGGTTGAGATTGAGAAGGGTGAAGGAAGGGAGTACCAAATTTTACATAAATAAAAGGTGAGGAAGTTGGCGTGTAATAAACATGGTTGGTGTTTCTGATTATACAATTTTTGTACCGTGCTGACAAGGGAAGATATGAAACAGCTTTATTGATATATTATTCATGGTGAAAAAATCTCTCATTCTATTTATTTATTTTTTCTGTCTAAAAGGCCCCTTTTTTTTTTTTGCTTTGTTACTAATAATACCATATGTATTATTTTTATTATTATTATTTATGTGTCAAAGTTAATATGATTATTATATTTTTGGTTGCTAGTTGTTATCTCTCATGAAAGGAAAACACTTTCTGTTGTTTCCTCTCTCTTACTACAATTTCTTCACTGACAAAGGAATACCTGCACACTTCCTCACGCACGCACGCATACTCAAACCCCACTCCCTCGTACATCACCCTCTTTCTCTTTCTCTTTCTCTCTCTAGCTATGTGGATCATGATAAGGACCCTGTCAGGGAGTAGAGAGAGATATCAGAAGAGGATAGTGCAGAGAAAACACAGATTTTTCCAGCCATATCATACCTTATTATTTCACCTTTTTCTCTCTGCCACTTGATTCATCAAATCCCTATGAATTGAAACCCCTTATAAACCACCCTCCAACTTCAATCCTAAAACGCAATAATAACCCTCACACCTCATAAAACTTCTTTCCCTATTTTTGCTTCTTCTACACTGTTCTTCACATGCCACTCATTTCCTTATATATAATCAAAGACATGAAATGTTAGAGTCCAATATTCTCCTACTCCTTTGAAAACTCCTTAAACTTCAATTTTCTTCTTTCCTTCTTTCTTCTTTCTCCAATGGACAAGTACTACCACCACTTGGACAAGAGTGAAGCTCATTTGCCACCTGGTTTTAGGTTCCACCCCACAGATGAGGAACTCATCACCTACTATCTTCTCAAGAAGGTTCTAGATAACACCTTCACTGGCAGAGCCATAGCTGAAGTTGACCTTAACAAGTGTGAACCGTGGGAGCTTCCAGGTAAATTAACAACCATCCTTGACAAGTTTGCTTCTTCTCTGTTGTTATGTGGCCGGATTTCTCACACATTTTTGTTGGCAGACAAAGCTAAGATGGGTGAGAAGGAGTGGTACTTCTTCAGCTTGCGTGATAGAAAGTACCCAACTGGGTTAAGAACCAATAGAGCCACTGAAGCTGGTTACTGGAAAGCCACAGGGAAAGATAGAGAGATTTATAGCTCCAAATCATGCTCTTTGGTGGGTATGAAGAAAACCCTTGTTTTCTACAGAGGAAGGGCACCCAAAGGAGAGAAAAGTAATTGGGTCATGCATGAGTATCGCCTTGAGGGAAAATTTGCTTACCATTATCTCTCAAGAAACTCCAAGGTCACTATTTATTTTCTTTCCCCTTTCATCAATTAATTAATCTTTCTCTTTTCTCTCCTTTTGTTTTGTTCACTTCATTTCTGTGTGTAGCATTGATACCTTGTTTAACGTGTACTTTGTTCTGATGATGAGCCGCATTTTTATTTACACTCTTGCAATTTTGCAGTGATTTAACTAGAGCTAGGTAGAATCTGGCTTTCTATAGTTAGGTTGCGTTTATCAATGTTGATGATTTTTGTTGTTTTTTTCTCTTTCATTTGTTTCAAAGTTTTGATTCTCGATTAAGATTTTGTACTTTAGGATCCACTTGTTTTCAGTTTTCACTCATCATAAACATAGCCAACGGTCATTACCCCACGGTGCATGAAAATGTTTCTTTCTTAATTTAGTTTCCGTGAATACATAGACTTTGCATGGGAACCACAAATCCAAATGTAAGCTTTTAATTTTGTATAGGGTTTAGTTACATTGACTCTTTATTTATTTATTTATTATTTTCATAGTTGTGTCAAGTAAGTAGTAGAAGATTCTAGCAGCTTTTAACTAATTTAACAGTGAAATTTTCCTAGAAAGAAGAGTTATTTATATTTTGGTGTGTATGTCACTGACTCGAAATGGTTGTGATTTGAAGGATGAGTGGGTGATATCTCGTGTGTTCCAGAAGAGTAACACAGTGAATGGAGGCTCCACAGTGTCTGTTACAAGCGGTTCAAAGAAGACAAGAATGAACAGCACCAACAACATCAACAACAACAACTCTGCAAGCATCACCCTCTGCCCTGAACCAAGTTCTCCCTCTTCTGTTTACCTTCCACCGCTTCTAGATTCTTCTCCTTACACCTTCAACGACCGTCACAATTGTTCTTTTGACAGCACCACCCAAAGGGAGCACGTGTCCTGTTTCTCCACAATTTCTGCAGCCACAGCTGCAGTTGTGTCCTCCAACAACAACAACTTCACCAATGCAAGCTTTGAACTTCCTCCTTCTCAAACTGTCACTGATGGTGACCCGTTTGGAAGGTTCCAGAGAAATCTCGGTGTCTCTGCCTTCCCAAGTTTGAGGTCACTTCAGGATAACCTTCAGTTGCCTTTGTTTTTCTCCACGGCGGCGCAGCCTTTCTCCGGCGACTTTCTCGGCTGGCCTATGCCGGAGGAGCCAAAAGTGTCTGATGTTGGCCATAACATGGTGGCATTGGGGTCTGAGCTTGATTGCATGTGGAGCTATTGACTTTTTAAGCGTTGACTGTTATGTTTAGGGTTAACTATCTGTTATGTTTCCGTTACTTAATGTTTTAAGTTTGCTTAGATTATGTGTAATGTTCTATTTAATAGTAGTAATTAATAGGGGTAGTTTTGATATTTTCCGAATGTTGTTGTAACGTTAGTGTTTGAGCTATGTAAGGGACCAGGGACGAGTGATGATGGATATATATTATGTCTTGGAAATGTTTCCATTCTCTGACGTGTTTGAATTAAATGCGTAATAATTAAGAAGTATGAATGGTGAATCTTATTTGCTAGATACGATAGCAACATTGTAACGGATTCTAGATTTAGTAAGGTTTGTGGGGGCTGATTGGAGAAAATATTTAATGTGATTATGGTCTTGGTCAATTTTTACATTATAACTGATTAATTGGTACGTTTCATGTGAAAATTGACTATCATAGAATAATTTCATAGAATAATTCTTTCATTATATTGATTTTGCCTTTATGGGACAAAAATAATGTTTCATGAATTCAGGGTTATTCTGAAATGGGAACTTCGCCACCCTTTCATGGATTCTTACGTCAAACTAGGATGCATTTAGTTGTTTCAATTTGATTGATAAAACATCATATAAATTTCGATGCCAAATTTTTTAAAATGATATATTGAAAAGAAAAAATTTTAAAAATTAATTTTTATTTTATCAACAATGATTAATCATATTATATATAAAATTAACTAATGTGGTTTTTTTTTATTTTTATACTTTCATTTTTAAAATATTTATTTTTTCATTTAAATAAAATTTTTTATTATATAATCAATCATAATAATAATAATTGGTAATTAAAATAATCTATTTTTCAACTAACATAAATACACATTAAGTGTGTTCATAATTTAAAATGAATTTTCCATCTTTTTTATTTATTGTTATTTTATAAATTTTTTGTTGTAAAACTTCAAGATAATATTTATTATTATTTTTCTTTATATATCTCTAATCATTAGAATATAATTTAATAAAAAATTACCTAATAATTTCATTATAAATATAAACTTAAACGATAAATAAAAAAATTAAATATTTTTTAGATATGTACTTAAATTAATGTAAGTCATACTACTTTTATTTTTATTTAAAAATTTATTCTTATTCATTAACCGTGAAGTGCTATAACAATCTACTTCAAGTTATTTGACATTGCATCTCTTCTCCTAGCATGCAAGGTTATTTATTTGACATTGCATCCACTTAGCAATGCAATCCAAAAGATGAAAACCTATCGAAATTTCTGGGCAGGGATTCAAGCTTTCCCACCAGTGTTTTTAGAATGACATGTTCTATTTGGTGAAAGCCAAAAAAGTGAAGCCCTTGGATTTGGCAAAAATGGATGATACTACACAAACTACGAACCTTTCGATGGCAATTTGCGACGAAATTGACAACTATAGTAGGAATGTTATTTGGGGTGACATAAGTCAGAACAAAAAAATTCATATGGTTAAGATTTTGCATTTGTTCTTTAAATAAATAAATTGACAAAAAGGTAATATTTTATTATGAAGCATATATTTTTTATTAAAAAATATAAAAATTATTTAAGCTGTACGTCTAGCAATGCACACGTGTTCCGTATGTAATAAAATTATTGTACCTATACATAAGCGTCTGTCTATATATGTCCGTCTTGAAGGTGCATTTAAACATTTTATGCGTACTTGGATTAATTTATTTTGTTGTTTTTTTATTTAATGGTTTAATGTATTTATTATAACTTTCATACTAACATGGATGAAATGAGCGAAAAATAATTAATGACACGTATCTAAGAGTATTTATTTTGGATTTCTTATCCTACACATAATATTGGTTTATTTAGGTGAATGGGAATATATATAAGTTGATGATGATCCAAGCATTTATACTTGGCCTTTGATTTAGCAAGTTATGGTACTCAGAAAATGTACATAACATTAAATGTGCTTAAGATTTATAATAAGATAAAATTTGAAGCACGTCTTCTGGTGCTGGATGAACTTGATTGATTGTTCGGTACGTAACTGGTTCCAAATTATTATGATCATGAATGGTTGGTCGTTAGAGTTATTTTTATACAGAGATTATCAAGTACTTTTAGTTCAAGTATTGAGGTTCAGGTCCACATGTTCAGATGTGGTAGCTGCGATTCCTGCCAATGATTTTTTAACCATCACAACACTTCTTTCAATATAACATGCTCATAACCACACACCTTCTAGCTAGCTTATTCTTCCCAATGTAATTCTAAGCCTTCAATTTTTGCAATTTTTTCCTTTTAAACATTTTTTTTATGATTTTTAATTTTATTTATTTATTTTAATACTATAATCACATAAATAACTAACATATAATAACTTTTTTGTTAACTACATCATTATTTAATGGTAACTAATATTAAAAGTTCTTACTCTAAAAAAATTAAGACAAAAATCATAAAAAATATTAATTAGAAGGACTAAATTTAAAATTTTATAAAAATATCAAGATTAAAATATATTTGCATTAAATTTTATTTATTTCACTATAGTAAATGCTAAATAAAATTTTCATCTATAGTCACTGAACAATGTGGCCCTCTAGATAAAGTCATTAGTTGTGTTTTGATTAGATATAAAAAATAGATTATTTTGACAATTAATTAGGTTTATCATAGATTATTTTTATAAATAATTATTTAAAATAAATTTTACATATGGATATATTAGATCAAAATGTAATTTAAAATTATTTATTTTATTAAAATTATATAAAAGAATTTTAGTTTTTTTATTTTATTTTATATTTTAAATAATCAAATTATTGAAAATAAAATAAAATAATCAATTTAATTAAAAAACTAAAATTTTACCTATATTAAAAATATATTTTATTTAAAAAATTAAAAAATTTATACACTGATTCTTTAACAATTACCAAACAAAATTAATGAATAGTATCTCTTATAACCTTTTTTCTTAATCAACAAAAATAAGATAATCCCAAAATATAGTCCGAATTCCTTTGCATCTCATAAAATATTCTTTTTTGTGCATATTTTACAATTTTGTTTTAATCATTTCTTTTATATTAAATGGTTGCAACACACTTGAAAAAGAAACGAGAAGAATTCACCAAGAGGATATTAAGTATAGTTGTGTAGGGTTTGTTGACAACCATGTTTGGGATTTTATTGCAAAGGTTTTTCCTAGTCCTTTTTATTTTTTTGCCTTTAAATATTTGATCTGAAAAATCTTATAGATTTCAGCAAGTGATTGGCTCGTTTCTATATCACGCTCCAATATTTTGTTTGTTATTTCAAAAGTTATGGAAGATATAATAATTCTTTTTCCTTTTTCACTATGTGGCTAATTTCTTCCATCTATGTCTTTCAAACTTCAATTTACAAATTTTGTGAATTTGATTTTCATTACGTTAATGAGGTTCTCTGCTTCTATCCAAAAATAATGTTTAATGTGTTATTTATTACTTCATTTCCATTGTTAATGTTGCAGACAGAGTAAACAGAAGTGGAGAAACTTTTGTATAAATACATTATAGCCACTTCAAAATTGAAATTGTGGATAAAAATTGCGCACATGAAAATAGTAATACTAGCTCTTTTTTTTTTTTTAAGGAAACGAAAATTGTAATACTTGGTCTAGTTGAATATTCCTTTAAAACCATTGCATGTTTTAATTGATAGTTTTTGTCGATCAATGTAATTATTATTTTTTTATGAGTTGGAGATGTAATTCTTGAGTGTTTTATTTTTGTGATATAATATTTTTATTGTAAAATATCTTGTTAAATATCCAACCGAGCTACAAATATACAGGACAATCATGGGATTGTCGTTGGGATAGAACTATAAGCTAAAATTTGCACATAATCTAGAAAAGTACAACAAATTAAAAAGAAAAAAAAACCCTTTTTTCTCAAATTAACGGATAAATAACCATATCAACCCTATTAATTTTTAATTAGATTTAATAACTCTTTTTATATCGGAAAACAAAATAAGAGATTAACAAGGATATAAGTACCTTAATATAGATAATTTAAACAAATCTTAGATTCTTTATATCATTCTACAAAGGAAAACCAGCACTACATTGCCTCTAAGCCAACACTATTATCTAAAATTTATACTCCATCTTTTCGTACATAAAAGATATATGTATTTTTTAAAATTTCTCAAAAGTTATAAAAGAATTTTTATTTAAAAAATTAAAATCAATCAAAATATATTTCCTTTTGAAATTTATAAACAATATATTAGACAAATATGTTTTCTTAAAAAATTTCAGCAAAACCATTTTAAAATGTCTTACTACAGTTCTAATCATTTTGAACATCATTTTTTTTTATCAAAATTCCTTTTTTTTAAAAATAAAAGATCACTTAAACATCTTTTTATAAAAATTATTTTAATAAAAAATAAACCAACAATCAAAATAATCTTTAAGTATTTTCAAAAATTACGTAAGTTTAACTTTTTCATTACATTCGGAGATATATAGAAACAAAAATCAAATCATCCAAGTTAAAATAAATTTTTTAAATATAATTTAATTTTTTAAATAAAAATTAGAAACATTTTTAAATAATTTATCTTTGAATTTAACATTTAAAATTGAAAAATAGTTTTCATAGAAATTTTCTTTTTAATTAAATATAAAATACAAAATTAATTATTTTTCGTTTTGAAGTGAACTAAATATTTTAAAAATAATTGAATATTAACAAATTTTTAAATAGATATTGCAAGATCTTAATATATTTCTTATATCTAAATAACTTTTAAAGTTAAACTGATTTTTGAATTTTTTTTCTAAATCTTTTAAAATTTTTAATAAATTGATGACTTCCCTAATTTTTTTTAATGATTTCAAAAGATAAATAATGGTGATATTAATATTTACCAAACTATTTTACAATAAATTTATATTTTTCATAAATTATCCATTGACAACTATTTTAATAATGATTTAAATATTATAATTATCATAATATAATATATATTTTTATTAATTTAATAGATTTTGTGTTAATTTATATAACTGTGAGAAAATGTTTATTGAAAAAATTTAATGTTAAATTTTTTTTTGTTCTATTATAATTTCATTGGTAAAATAATTTTATATAAAATAAAAAAAAGAATGTGTCGTGATTTTAATTGAAACATTTTGTAAATTGTAAGTAATTTTAAATTACTGATAAATATACTTTTATTTTATATTTTATATATTTGAGAAAAGATAAAATTTAACCTAAATACGTAATTATGTAATAATAATATTGTTAAATTTATGTTAATTTTTATTGAACCTAAAAAAATTTAATTACCAAAAAATCTTATTAATTTTTATCTACGTTTATCAACTTTAGATATAAAATCAAACATCCACTAAATTAATTTACAAAATTTTTGGTTTAGAGATGATGTTTAAAATACTTTTATATAAAATTTTAAATTTATATATTCTTTATTATATAGAAAAAAAAAATACCCACTAAATTTTGTGATATGACATGATGAAGTTGATTTTAGTCAAACATAATAATTTAAACGAGCCCCACGTATGTGAAGCCGAGACAATCCTTAGTTGATATTATGGCTGGTTCTTCGTTCTCCACATATCCCAACTGTTCTATGATGTGGAGTCATGAACCCACACCAATGATTATTTCTTATGTGCATGTCCCCCAATCAAATTATAAATTCAATAAATTGGAAGCAATGGCGTTACTTTTAACAGATAAATGTCTCCTATGCCCACCACCTTCTAAAATGCTATGTAGTAATGGTAATTTACAGTACTTTTAGTTTTTTTTAATTATAAATGACCTCTACTAATAATTAAGCAAAAATAATTTTGAAAATGAAGATTGTACACTCATTATGTATATATTTATTTTTGGAGAGAAGTCAAATTTAAATTAGGGAAAATTTTGGCTTTTTTATTTTATTTTCTTCAAAAATTTAAACTAAATGAAATAATGTTGAAATTTTTTTTATTTTCTTTCAATTAAATAATATTTTAATAAAAACTATAGAAAATAAAAATATGATAAATTATGTTTGAGAGGAAGAAAGAATAATAAAAAAAAAACATAAAAGTAGAAGAAAGATGAAAGTAATGCACAACTCTATGAATATTACTGTTGAATGAAGAAGGAGAGGGTGACATGAAGTTAATTGTAGTGTACAACACATACAGGATGCGTCCCGCATACAAATACAAGCAGTGACCTTTCTTTTCAATTGGTTTATTTTTTGTGACTAAACAATCCAAGAACTCTCCAACAAGTTATGGATTCAACAAGCTTAATTTTTAGTACATTTTTGAGTGAGTGTTTGGATAAGTATTAGAAAATTTAAGTTTGAATGCATTTGATTTTGTAGAATTAATTTTACTTCAAAATAACTTTAAAGTGATATGATATTTGTTTAATTTTTTTCTTTTAAAAGTACGTTTATAGTAGGACTCGGTATAATTTTTTTAAATTCATTTAATAGTTACATGCTACAAAAACAAATTGTTCTTCTTAAATAAAATGAAAAAAATATCCTTTTTACATGTTTTGATTAAGTATACAAAATTACTTGATTTCTTAAACAATATATAAATTCTCTTCTATTTTATATAAGCAATAATTAAGTACTTATACAATAATAAACATTGTAATTTTGACACTTCAGCGATAAAAATTCAATAAAATCTTAATCATGTGAATTATTATAAATTAAATCATAAAATATGTTTTTATTTATTATTTAATCCTTAAAAAGTTGATTTTAAAAATTAGTTATGTTCTATCTTATTAATAATTTATATGATTAATTTTTATGAACATTTTACAATGAATAATTCAAATTAATCTTTTTATGTTGAATATGAAATGATAATTTGTTTGTTATTTAATTTTTACGACACTTTAATATCATTTTAAAGTTTGTCATTTAAGAATTTTAATTTTTTATTGTAATATAGGGATTTACTTGTAATATGTTTACAAAATAGAAGAGATCATGTGTAATGTTTAATAAATAGAGGAGTGTTTGTCTAATAAGGAAAAGTTTATAGTAAGATTTTTTTTTTAATTTTATACAAATTAACAATATTAAATTGAGATATAACATGTTTATAAAATAAGAGAGATTTTATGTAAGTTTTAGAAGAAGAAAAAAAATTAAAATTATATAAAAATTCAAAATAAAAAGAAATGTGAGGATAATTTATTCATAAAATAAGAGATTTTATAACATTTTAATACGAATCCAAATCAGAGCCGAAAGGACCAGAAACACGACATATAGTTTAGGGAACTCGACCTAAAATAAAGCACTTCTAAAATGATTTTTTTTTTTTTTAAGTAACTAGTTGTTAAAAGCACAGGTTACTTGTAAATAAATTAATTAAAAAAATTAATATTTTTTTCAATGTTCTTGTCGTACATTAATTACAATATAAAAATTGGAATAAAAAGAAATATTAATATTCTAAAAAAATGAAGCATCTTTGAAGATTTTAGATCTGATGAAAAGGGATACGAGATAGCATGACGTAAAATAATTATTTGTTGTTAATATTTGAGTTCTATAAAATAACATAAAACGTAATCAAATGTATTTTATTTTATTTCATTCAATGCTTTTATTTTTTTCTTCTATCTTTATTTTAACATTTTTATAAAATATAAAATTAAATATACTAATTTTATTTTATTATCTATTTTAAAAATATTTATTATTTCATTAAAAAAATTGTTGAGACAGATAAAATCTATTTCAATGATTTTTATATCTAAAAAATTAATCTTTCACTCTTAACTTAAGAAAATTTTTGGTATAAACAAAAAGGGAAAATATATATTTTTATATTATTAAAAGTTTTATTTTTGATATTATTTAAATGTAGTTTATGATATATTCATATAATTTTATTTGAATTTTTTTCTTTTATAGAGTTATTTTATCATTTTTAATTTTATAAAATTATTATTTATTTGAACGATAATAAATGTAATATTAAATCCATTATTATAATAAAAATAATTGCATGTTTTATATTATTATTATTATGAGATAACTTTATTAGTATTTTACATGTCAAACTATTATAACATTGCTTAATTTTTTAAAACTAAAAAAATAATAACATTTATCATTAAAATATTTCAGCATAATTTTTATTTATTTTTGTATTACAGCATCCTACAACTATTTATGATTTTATAATATTATAATGATATAAATTTTTTTACAGTAATGCAATTATTTAACTATAAAATATAATTTTTAATTTCTAAATATTATTTTACTGTAGTTGTAATTTTTCTAAATTTATATCATTAATGTTTAGATTCATTTCTATGATAATATGTTTTTATAGTAATATTTCATGATCATTGCTTAATATAATGATATTTTTTCTATTTTTTTACCTTTTTAACATTACTAATTATTTTTATTTTTTTAATATTTCATGTTAAAAATTAAAATATACTTTATTATCATTCACTAAAAAATTAATTCTAATTTTGTAACATTATTTATATTAATATTGATAACATTATATGAAATATATATATTATTTTACTACTACTTTATTATACTTAATTTTGTTATAATATGTTTATTTTATTTTCATTTTTTGTTTTTATAATATTATTTAGTTATGATTGACATGATAGTACACAGTATGCAAGGACAGTGACTCGAGTGGGATTTAATTCGCCAATCATTTTAAATGAAAGGGTAAAAATGAGAAAAAAATTGGATGTAAAAATGGGAGGGGGGCGGACTTTTCTGCATGGATTGTTGAACTAATTTACATAAGTAATATAGATTAGTTATGTTAATTTAATTTAAAGTGGTTTATAATATGAATTTAGTTTCATTTAATGGGTGGTTGTAGAGGGTGAGGTACATAGGGATGGCCTGAGGAGTCTTGGTTGATTTCACGTGGGGATTCTGAGTCTACTATTAGACTTTGTGAGTGAGTAGTGAGTAGTGAGTACTATATAGTCTATAGCTATACCCCCTCCTATTTGTGGGAGAGACAAATTTAATGCTCTTCCTGTTAACATTGTAACTTTTATTTTATTTTATTTATTTATTTTTTACTTTAGAGCAGGTAGTGCAGAGGAACATGTAAAAAGCCAACAATATGATCAACCTTTCATCAATCCATCCATCCATCCATTCAAACTTCAAACTTTACCCTGGCCCCTTCCCTATTGTCCTATTGTGAAGATTGTAACAGATATTAAATTATTGCAAAGTGTGGTGAAGTTGATGATGCCAGCCAATAGCATGAATATGGAAAGTTGCATAAAAAGCCACTTTGAAAAAATGGGTGTTTGGCATTAGCATGGTAAAACAATTTTCATTGTAGGGAAGAAGAAGCCAAGGAGGTAAGGTATATATGTAATGTCATTGCCATATCTTGTGATGTCTCTAACTGTGTGATTGGTAGTAATCAGACACCAAAATAGGAAAAGGTGACAAGTAATAGGGAAGTTAAAAATGGTTTTTAATTAAATAAAAATGAAGATGAAATCTATTTTATTTTTTTCACTTGGTTTAGATTATTAATTATTATACAGTTTATATTCATTTCTTTTGGTAACAAAAAATTTAGGGGAGGAAATGGTACCCGAGTCAAAGGCGGAAAAAGTATTGAGCTTGACTGAAAAATACTCATAAAAAACTTATATTACTTTTTCCAAAAGATGATTGATGGCTCAAACTTATAACCTGTCAAGCAAGGATGGAGGATGACCAAATAGATAAAATATTTTTGAAAAGTAATTAAATTAAAAAATAAGTTTAATATTTTTGTCCTTCTACAATTGATTTTCTCCCCCTAATAATATTTTGTTCAAATTTAATCTTTCAACTTTTTAATTGTTACAATCAAATTGTTTCTTTAAATTTTTTTATACAAACACATCCTTATTGTTTATTTAAATAATTGAAACTTTATGAGATATTTAAAATAGGAAATAATTTTAAAACTTCCAACTTTAGAAACTTGAATAATTTTGTGGAATGTAAAGTTCAAATTTTAAAGAGGATAAAATTAAAATTTTCTAAATTTTAGTAAAATATAATATTTTAGTTAGTAAGTTTTGAGTAAAAAATTTTGATAGAATTTAATTAGTTTATTTTGTAATAATTTTAAAAGAAATGGAATTTAAAACTTTTTTTTTCTTAAAAAGAATTAATAGGATAAATTTATTATAGAAATTAAAAAATTAGATTTGGACAAAGAAATATTTAGAGATCACTGCTATAGTTTAATTATAGTAAAAGAATCAAAATTAGTGTAATTAAACTTGAAATGTTGGCTACATATATAAAAGAAATTAAAAAAAATTGGGAGAAGGGGGGTCTTACCCTTATCATTACACATATAGCTCCGTCCTTGTATGAGACCCTATCTTGCAGTACTTAACTAATCCATGATGTCAATTGAAATGAATTTAAACTACTTAAGGAAAATTAGAAACACATATTTTGGTGTTATATAAAGATTCATATTAACACTCCAAAACAGAACAGAAATGATTAAATATGTCCCATTTAATGAAGGGTTGTTTGAATGTTGAAACACTTGATTGGTGCTTAGTATTGAACCGAGGCAGTGGGTTCTTATTTGGCAACAAGAAAACAAACATAGTTCTTAGTTGTTACCATTGACCAGACTGAAGGGTGCAGAGGGACTAACAATAAGAATGATGATGGGTATATATATGTATGTACTTAGGGTTAAAGAAGGGAAGAAGGGGTGTGAATTGTGATTGGATGCAAAGAGATGATAATGATGGAATTGGGCAGTGGTCTTTAAGGTACATTAAGGTTGAAATGGGGTATGTGATGTGTGCATGATTGGGGGGAGGCAATGAGTATATCACCAATTTTGGGGTGTGTTTGTGAGTGTCGGTTATGGACAAAGAAAATATGTTATGGCAGCTAAGTGTGCATGGAAATGGCATGGCACGCGGTGTACCATACTGAACACACAATCCTTTTGGTTTTGGACATTTCTCATCACAATTATTTGGGCTCTCATACTCATACTTCTTTCCAACATTTTGGTCTCCCATCTTGTGATGGCTCTGAAATATAAGGCAAAAGAATAACAAGGCATGTGCTAAAGGCCAAACGCCAAAAGCTTGGGTTTGGAACTTATATACAAACACAAACGAATCATCACCTTCAAAACTGAGGTGGTCTTGTACTTCTACTTGGGCTTTGTTCCATTTTTTTTTTATTATATCAATTATTTGGTTTTGTTTCGTCCCATTAGCTTGCTACGTACTTTCTTGTCGATGTATTATTAGTTCAATATCTTTTTGGCTCTCCCCCTCTCACTCAACCCCTTTTTTTACCCTTGTGGTGAACTATGTATGGAACGGGAATTTAATAGTTATACATTACATGAATAAAAGTACCCCACGCCCCCTATGGGCTATGACGGATTGTTCTTGTTCTTCTTTCTATATATAATGAAAATTAGAAAAAATTATAAGTTAGGGAGTTGTAATAAACTCAAACGCTACAAGGATAAAATAAAGTTGTTGGACCAAAATAAAATTATAATGTTTGAACAACTCTATTTGACTAATTTAAAATTGGTTTCACCAAAATAAAGTTTTTTGGCCCAACAACTTTATTTGATGGAAGTCACATTTGAACTAGTCAAATAATATAACATTTTCATTATTGCTTGAAAGTAAAAGTAATTTTAGTTAGTATTTAATAATTTTAAATTTTTATGAATTTAATTATAATAAATAAAAAATAAAAAACATTTATCTATTGTTTAATATATAAGAAATGTTTTATATAATGTGTCAAAATTTTTCATAAAGATAGTTTGGTTAATATGATAAAAATAAAGGTTCAGATTTTGAATGTAATATATTTATCATATAAAAATGTTTTGCATTTATTTTAAAAATAGATAAGGTTTTAACATTTTGTACACAAAGTATGAAAGAAAAGAAAAATCAAAGTAATTTACTCTTTTAAGTAACAAGTAAAACCAAAATAACTAGTTTATCTTTCAGAATCCAAAATAGTAATTTTCATCTAATCCACCCCTAATTTTTTAATAATAGGATTTCTATGGTATTTAAACTTTTGAAAATGCTTAAAATAATCGTCAAAAGAAGTCATGTGTGGAAATATTGCACTGTGCAATAACACTGCAAAGCACCTTAAGAGCGGCAACAGCAATGGGTATATTAGCAGTTTTGCATTTGATAGCTAGAATAGTTACTATTATACTTTTACCCAATTTAGTTACCTTTTTCTAATTAGCATATTGATTAAAAATTCTTTTTACACATATCTTCTCTATAAGTATTATATTTTCATATTTCCTTTGGAAGTACTTGCCACCACGCCTAATTTGAATTTTAATATTTCTAAGTGTTTTCATTTCATTCAATTTGAATTTGACAAAGGAAAACAAAATTAAGGTAGATGAAATTTATGAACACTATAACCGTTCAGATTTGCAGGAGTGATAAAACAAATGCAAGAGTACTAAAAGTATTGGGCTGGGCCAGGACAAATTGAAATGTGGTTAGGGCCCAAATGCAGCAGCTAGCTCTTTGAGATGTTGGAGTGGTGACAGGCTATCTGGGCTTAGACTTGGGCCGCAGGAAGTCATATTAAGTTTGATAAAAAAAACATTAGCATCTTTTTTACACTTTTTTTTTTTTTACTAAATGCACTCTTTCTCTTTTCTTAGCAGTGCAATTTTCAAAATATCCCAATTACTTAATTAAAAATTATATTTCCTCATGCTTCCTCTTACACGTCTGTGATCCCCATCTTTATGTTTTTGTAAAATCTACTTGGTGTCATTGTTAGTCACACAACATCTATCGTAAAATTTTAAACTACATCTTTTTATTGTTTTCAACATATATTTTGTCTTTTCCATGAATGGTTATTCAAGCCAAGTTTTCTTTTCTCTGCATTTTGTATTTTCAGAATTTAGTTTTTGGAAACTATTTGTGCAAGCATAGTTTTGGAATTTCAACTTTTAGAAAATAATATGTGAATAACAAATAGAAAATGTTAATAATTTGATCCTAGAAAATTTTAGATTAGACAAAAAAAGACATTTTTTTATATATATCATGGTTGATAAAAAAAAGGATATATACCATTAAATTTCTCGACTAATTTTAATATATTAGAGGTGTTCAATTTTTTATAACATATTATAGAATTATATATCATTACATCATTACGAATTTGTTTTTGAATTTGAATATATCAAAATTCACACTTTTAATTGAGGTAGTCTATGCATATATAACAACATAGTATAGGTAATCATGTATTGGTATTACACTAAAATGAAGCACTTTCTTATTTCTAAAAATTTGTTTAAGGATACTAATATTTTTTGACGTGTAAACTTTAACAATTTCTATTTTAGCTATGTCTTATCCATACTGGCAGTGATATCCCAAGATGAGGATGAGTAAAAAAATTATTATTGTTGATTTCTGTAAATAAAAGGAAAGTAGGTAGCACGTCAATAAAAAAATATAATGAAAATTTTGTTTTATCTAAATTACAAACATCTTTTATCGAAAGTAATTGTACTTAAAAAAAGAAAATAAAATAATAAAGTTTCCTTGTGGTTTAAAATTTTTTATTACCATTATATAAAAAATAAAACCAATGAAATTATTTTTGAATTGAGAAAATATTTTACTTATAAATAATACAAATTATTATCTTATATTATTTATTTGTATTTATTTTTTTAATTAAATATATCCTAATTTTTATATTATGAAAGATAAATAATTACAAAAATGTGAAAATGTTAACAAGACAATAGTTGTTTACCTAACGAAGTCATTCATATCAAGCAATAATTGCAGGCCTTTATAATTTAAGAAAAGAGTGATAAAGTTTTAGTTATTATTTTAGACAATGCAGCCGGCAATGGAAGAAAAGTATACAACTAGGAAACGACACTTGTTAAGATAAAGTGTCTAATCTTTAGACATAAAAATTATTATACAGTTCTTGGAGTGTATATACACACTCACTTTATTAATTAGTCTGTTAATTTTTACTCTAAAAGTTAAACATGATTTGATTATTATTTAGTTTTAAAAAAAAAGGAAAGTGACAATGGAAAAAATGAATGAAGACAATGGTGAGTAGGAAGATGAGGTGAGTTTCTAATTGGATAGAATCTTCCATTTGAAGAATTTTTAATTTTTCTCCCCAAGACATTACCAACATCTACTACAGGACGGGTTCACGAAACTAAGCAGTCCCATTCATTATAGAGTTGTGATGATGCAAGATATATCCAAATATATCACATTATGCGGTGCTACTTTTCAGTATTGTCCTTTTTGATGATGCAAGATATCTTCTAGGCCAAGTTTTATGGCATAAACACTGGAACTAGCACACAGCAAACTGTTCAATCGGTAACAAACGAACATCATTGTTGTTATTATTATTAATATAATTGATATCATTATTATTATTATATCACTCTCCATCCTTTCCTGTACTCCAAATATACTAGTTTCCTACATACACACACCTTGCCAGTGTTGCTTTCTCCTTTCTCCATGGGTACCTCCTCTTTGACATCCCCTGGTGAGTTTGAATTCTGGGTTGCTTTCACTTTTTGGGATCCCATTGAAATTTTGAAACTTTATTGGTTTTTCAATTGAATGAACATTTAATGTAATGTTTATTTCTTCTGTTGTATGTGCTTTTTGGCTTAACCTTTTCTTTTGTTTCTTGGGGTGTACCAGAGGTTGAAAAGGAAGGTGATTTTAGAGTTCATGTGTTCTCTTCATCATCCGAGGTGAGATTTTTAAGCCTCAATTTTGTGTCATCATAATTTCATCATAAATTGTTCATAGTCTGTGTGTGAGAATGAAGCCAAAGCTTATTATTTTCACAATTTGCTTTTCAAATCAAGAGGATTTGCATAATAGAGGAACATGCCTTGGATGTTTGAGAATAGAGAGAGAAAAGAGAGAGATAAACTTTTGAATACTGTCACACTGATTACTTATTTGTAACAGTTTCCATAAGGTTTTGTATTACCCATTTAAGCTTTGCAATTTTCATTGGGGTTGCGTTGTTCAGTTGCTTGAAAAGCTTCATCAAAAGTGGAGCTCAGTGGAGAAACAACCATACCCGGCTATGTATTCTAGTATATATGGAGGTATCATACTTGATCCAGCAATGATGGTAATCCCCATTGATGATCACATGGTACATAGAGGCCATGGTGTGTTTGATACAGCCATTGTTCTAGATGGGTAAACGCAAATTTTTTTATTTACTCTATAAACTATACAACTCAATACTTTGATATGTATGTAACAAAGCATTGGGTTTTACTTTGAATTTTCAGCCTTTTGCATTTGAAACACATTTTTCTCTGATCTTGGTGTTTGTATTGTTTGTAATCTCCAGATACCTCTATGAGTTGGATGTTCACCTTGACCGCTTCCTAAGGTCAGCTTCCAAAGCAAAGATATCCTCTCCCTTTTCACGGTCAACTCTTCGCAGCATTCTAATACAACTAACTGCAGTATCAAAATGCAAGAAAGGAACTCTAAGATACTGGCTGAGTGCAGGTCCAGGGGATTTCTTGCTATCATCATCAGGGTGTCCAACATCTGCATTCTATGCAGTAGTTATTGAGGATGATTTTTCCCAACGCAAAGACGGAGTGAAAGTGATTACCACCACAATACCAATGAAGCCACCTCTATTTGCGACAGCGAAAAATGTGAATTATCTTCCAAATGTCCTTTCAATAATGGAAGCTGAAGAGAAAGGAGCATGTTCTTCTATATGGGTTGATGAGGCAGGTTATATTGCTGAAGGTCCAAATGTGAATGTTGCTTTTATTACTCAAGAAAAGGAACTTGTCATGCCTTATTTTGATAATATCCTACATGGTTGCACTGCAAAAAGGCTTCTTGAGCTGGCTCCCAAGTTGGTTGATCAAGGGATTCTGAAAGGTGTTGCTACTAAAAATTTGACTGTGGAGGAAGCTAAAACTGCTTCCGAAATGATGTATGTAGGAAGCACACTTCCTTTGTTACCTATCATCATGTGGGATGATCAACCCATTGGCAATGGTAAGTTAGTGACAGTAATTATCTAGTATCAATCAATCAATCTGTCCTTTGTATGGTTAGAAGCCTTGTCCTTGGATACTTCTCTTCTCATTGTTGATGCACATGCACATTTTGTTTAGTTTTGACAAGATTCATGCTAGTATCTTTTACATGTGATATCCTGATTATTAGATCAAAAGGGGTCGTTAGAGTAAGCATTGTTGAGTCTCACTCTTTTTCCTATTTGTTCTTGTATTTATACAATTATTCTATGTTTAACAGGAAGGGTTGGAGAATTAACAATGTTGCTTTCGGATTTGCTATGGGATGATATGGTAGCTGGCCCTGACACACAGAGAATACCTGTTCCCTACGTTTAGTGAACCTACAAAATCGTCAAAATAAAAGGCTGGGAATAGCTTTCTTCTCATTTTTATCTGTTGTGGGACAAGGAGTTCTTCTCATTGCATAGATTTACAAAGAGCTTTCTCTTTGTCTTTGCTTTATGTATTTCAAGTGTGAAGTGTGAACAAGTAGGGAAGCAGCTGATGTTTCCTGCTATGCAAAATTTACATAGCAAATAAACGGTCCTCGGAAGTTGGAACTGCTTTACATTGTTGTAATCAAGACTGTGCACTGCAGAGTGCCAGAATCACTTGACTTCGATTTTCAAGCATGTTTCCATGCCCTTCAGTTGTATGCATACATTTATTTTCTGTTAGTTATTATCTATCTGCAACAGCAATGTTGGGCCAAGTTTCCAAATGGAGAAGTCCTTTGTTTAATTTCATCTCAGATGCCTTCTAGATATCTAACGTAAAATGTGTGAAAGGAAGCAGTACTTTGATCTTGAATTTAAATTTAAAAAGAGGAGAGGATATTTGTGTTCAAACTTCAAAGATAAAAGTCAAATAACCAAAGAATCAGAGCAGTATTGGTACACACTGCAACACCTACAGCACACAGATTCATTTTTAATGAAAACAAATACATAACATGTAAGTGAGGGTGTGGATTATGTGTGTATTCAATAAAAGATAATTTTCAGATATCCAAAACCATTATAGATTCGCAAGAAAGAATTAGGTGGATATGGCTGTGTATTTTTTAAATATATAAGCCCCCCCAAGATGAATATTAGGGTGGATAAAATTTGGAATTATACACTTGAGATTTTATATTATGAAAAATTGACTGTCTTTCTGGAAACCTTGCCTAGCCAAGTAGCTTCAGCTAGAAAAATAGTTCGAAAACTGAAACTTACTTTATGCACGAGGAAAATCTGATTTGATCACCATAGGCAATTGCTTTAAGCTCATAAAACAAGGAATAGCTTGCCTTGGCATGAACTACCTCTAAAAAATGGTGAGACAAATTGCATGGAACTGCTGAAACAAACATAACTCTGCTCACTAAATTATATACAAAAAAAAAAAAAAACAAGTACCTGATGATTGGCATTACTAGCTCAAACAGCTCTCTGCCACTCCTACCACCCTTTCCCTATCTTATGGTGCCTAATGTGTTATACTTTTCTGTTATTTTACTAGCAATCAATGGAGAACCACGATGCACCCAACATGGCCTCTCAAAAGTTACCAGGTAAGTTGGATTTGTGCATTGTGTTTAATTATATATTGAAATGCTCAAGTTGATTGATGCTTGATTTATCTATGTTCTTAAATAAAAAAGTGTTCCCGAGGTTGGAATGATTGTGGTTTAAGTTTTCTCTTCATCATTGAACTGCTATTATGGGACAGATGACCCGCATCAGAGGTATGGAATTATGAAGCAGGACTAGCTTTTGTGTTGTGGCTCTCCCAAGATTGATACAGGTCATCCTGCACATTTTAGCTATATTTGTAGAGAAGCCAGGGACATTACGTACAGCATTCTAAGTATTCTTGAATCAAAACACTACACAAAAGCTAATTCCTGCTTCATAATTCCTAGAATATATAAAAATGTATGACAAATTGAATCTGTTGATCTTATTTATAAAAAACCGAAACTGTTGATACACGGTGATATCTTCTTGGTCAAAATGTATAGTTCATAGAATATATAAAAAGTGTATGACAAATTGAATCTGTTGATCTTATTTATAAAAATCTAAATCTGTTCGGTGTTGTAACATGGTGATGTCTTCTTGGTCAAAGTGTCTAGTTCATAGAATATATAAAAAATCTATGACAAATTGATTTTGTCTAACTAGCAATCGATTAGTCTGAATAGTTCTTCTAATTCAAGAATCAAGGGTCAGCAAATAGCATCTTTCATGTTCATTAGTCCATGTTGCTAGGACCCTGTTAACGTTTGTTCGCCATTGCATGTCACGTGCCTTTTATTTCTTTCAGTGGAATTGTATGTTCTACTATATATTTAACTGGCACATGCATGTGCTGTGAGATTCAGCGAGCCGTGAAGGTTGTATAATATGATTATGGTGTCAGATGTTTGTAATTATGTTAAAAAAATAATTATGGAGATTGTGATAAATTTATAGTACTTATGATAAAAAAAAATTATGATAACTTTCAGGAATTTTTTATCCAATAGCTTGTATTTACAGTTTTATCCTCTTGAATTACTCTAGAAGAATAAAGAAGGGGCGTTTCAAATAAAGGCATGGGTAATCAATTTACAGCTTTTTTCCCTGGGTAGTTTGGGCATTTTGCTTCCTGGGATTTGTCATTCGTGACCCATTAAGAGGATTCAAGAGTTTCTCAAATGTAATTAAAATGGAAAATCTCTTTGCTTGATTAGTTATGCTTAATAAGTTAAAGTATATTATTTAGTTAAAAAAATTGTACAAAATGAAAAGACAACACAAAGGTGAACCAAACTTTTATTTCAGTTAACTTATTAATCCATCTTTCTACAAGCATATACTTCTTTACCAGCACAACCTGGGTCGAATAAATAAAGGTTAGAAACAAGAGTCGAAATTGAACTTTCACAACACAGTACTTTTTACTGACTGTCCAAAGGGAACTAGAATAATCAAAGAGATATTTCTGTCACTGCCTAAAAAAATCCATATAAAACGATAAATAATGGGGGAAAAGAGGTAAATTTATGTATTGACTTATTATCCCACATTGCAAAGATTGAAAATACGAATCAATGTAGTCTGTTATAATTTGCATGTAAAAGAGAAAACCCTCTAGATATATCTCTCACGATCACCATGAGCAAAAAAATTAAATGAAAAATAAATTAATAATTGATAATAATACTAATAGAAAATAGAAAAACAATTTCTTACAAATGATATATGTACAATTAATCGGAACAAATGCATAAATAAAGACAACACACAAAATGATAACTTGTAACTCTTCTCAAGATGGGTTTAGATCCCTTCAGGTTTGGCCTTGCCATCTGTATAACAAAAAACCAAAGATTATTCACAAGCATATTGAATGCAATATAATGTGTGTCTGTCCTTAAAGCTAGGAAAAGGTACAACATTAAATAACTACTATTCTTTAAAATAAAGTTATTCACAAGGAAAATGATAACTTTCATAAACCTTGAGAGAAGAAATCTTGCGAGTGGACTTAAATTGCTATTCGAATGAAGTTCCTTGTTTTGTTGTTTCTTCCGGTTATCAACCTCGGCATTTGGGGTTTCTTCAGCTGACTTGGTCTTGCTGAATAGTTGACCTGCCAGTCCCTGCAGGTCTTTCAATGAATCTTCCTTTGAACTGCACACACAAGAGAATGAGATACATTTATTTTCCTTTATTGGTTTGTGTAATGGACTTCGGTACAAGGCAAACCTTGCCAAATGCTGAAGCAATTTTTTGACAAGAACATCACAGGATTTAGGCTTTGTGCCCTCCATGTTTATGAAAGAATTGATAACTGCCCGCACAATTGATCCTTCTGGATCATCAGCAACGGCCTACAAAACAAAAACCATAACAGAATAAAAAATGTACTCATGCAAAAAGTTGCCTTTATCATGCAAAAACTTCAATCTTATCGACCAGAAAATTTTCTAGCATCCAATCCTTTGACCATCCCAAAGAAAACACTGTAAGAAGCTTCATAATTTAATCTATTTTTTTAATCTCATTTTGTTTTAATAATGTAAAAAGTCTTGAGTAGAAAAAGTATCACGAGGGGTGACTAGTAGTAATAATCAATTGTCAATAAAGTCAGTAATGCTTTGTACATCATACTCAAACCTCATTTTCAAATTCTAAATAAATTAATGCCTACTCTTTACACATAAATGAAGGTAATTTAGAAGAGTCCAATATCAACAACATAAGCCTTATCTCACTAGAAGAAGAGTCCAAAATCAAAATTAAAAATAGTAAATATCTAAAACAATTCTAATTGTGGAACCTTGAGGAGAAATCAGCAGTGTAAGATGCTCTATTTCGAATAACAAACTTATTAGGAATGAAAGGAAGTCATAACACAATGTTTAGTCTAACATACTACTTAGAAATCATAAGGATAAAATATATGAATGAATTCACCTCTTTTAATGAAGGAATAAGCAAAACTGATAACGGCACAGATGAGGACATTATTTTAGCACTTTCCTCATCATCATTAGCATAATGTGATCTTGACATGCCCTTTTGTGCTTTGTGTTCACGATGTGCTCTGAAAACCAAAACAATTCCCTACGTGAAAACACATCTTCATTTCAGCAACAGAAAATTTACTAGCTATATTGCTACAAATGTACCTTGAAGAATCAGAGCTGCTAGTCATTTGGTCCCTCTTGCTTTCCTCGTTGACTTTTCCCCGGGGAAATCTCTCACGAGAACTTCCTCTCTTTTGCCCTCCTTGGATAGCAGCCTTTGCCTATAGAGACAAACAGGTAGGAAAATGCTGTTTATAAGCAACATCAATCTGAACAAGTAATCACAAACATATCTTGTGTCATAAAATTTTAAATGAACATAAAAAAGGATGAAAGGTTTTCAACACAAGTGCTTAAAAAATGGTTAAAGAAGCAAATATACCCTGCAGAAGGTGTGGGTAAGTCAGGCAAATATATAACATGGGAAAATTATAAAATCTATTAGACTGTTCCTCAAATAAATCAACAGTATCATGGAACCAAACCTATACATAAGAAAGGAAGGGGTGAGACTCATTTTGTGCTACCTAATCAGCACACAAATGAAATTTATAACTCATATCACAAAGAAATAGAACCTTTGCAAGATTTGCTGCACTATCTTCCTGTGAGGCATTTGAACTTCTGTCATGAAGTCTAAGTTGAGAATTTGGTGTCTGTTGAGAATCAGAATCATCATGCTGGCTACGAAAAATAATAGTTCCACTTGTAGAAGCATCTTCAAAGGAAGTATGGCTGCTGCTAGACTACAATGAATTAAAATTCTCAGTTTGTGACAGTACAGGACTGCTATAAGAACCGATCAGTTTCTTATCAAAGTAACTCAGCTTGAACAATACCCGAGAGCTCGGATCATGAAACACAGATGGTCTTGATCCTTTTGAAGATCGAATAACAACAGTTCCTGATCCATTCCCAGATGATTCATCCTGAAAATCAAAGATTTCTGGAGATCAAAGTATGCCCAGGATCTTCAAATTCAGAATTCAAAAAGCTCATAGGAGTTCCTTCTTTACTTCATGATAGGCACAATTCTTTCAAATAATATTTGAAAAGGTGAATTCTCTAAGTGATTATAGCACCACAGACAGTTTAATTGTTGTTGATATCGGCTAAATGGATAGCAAAATTAGATGGACAATCAGTTTCGGCTCAAAGTATCTAAAAACTCAGCAGATAATAATTTAGATTTTAGGGTTAACTGGTTAAGTATTAATCATACATCTAATGTTCTATAAACACCACAAGTTAAATTCTTTGACAAAGATAGACATGTAGCAAGAATCAAGTACATCTTCAGTGTGATTATCCCGATGCTCATCATGGTAGGGAACTCTATGATCTTTTCCAAAGGAAGATTCAACTGACTCCTTAGGGGCACTTCTATTGACAGATCCCCCTTGATAGCCACTCTCTGGAGCTTTTTTGGTGGTAAGCTGATTATATGAAACTTCAGTTTTCTTATCTCTAAACTGAGGTGGTCGAGAAGCACTACGAAACGTTCCAGTACCCTGTGATCCATCAATGCTGAAGTCCCATCCATCACTTTTCAGGGTTTTACCCGGACCACTGTAAATTAGAAACTGTCCATAAAAATTTCAATATGTAAAATAAAAACATTAGCCAACAGTCATAACCTACCTGGTTCGATTAGTTTCTTCACTTCTTAAATCTCTCGTCACCTTTACAGTATCTGATGCCTCCCCTATTTCTCTTGGGCCATTTCTAGGTGTCTCCGTATCTTCCTTTATTTGGTACTTTGGACGCTCCCTACAATGAAACCCCAAGGCATGATCTTGTCAACCACAAGCTGGGGAATAATATCTTTAATTTTCAATTGTCTGATGGATAAGGTGCTAAAATTTCACAGTAAAAGGATTTCAGAAGTTAATTCAGCATCCCAACGTTTATTAGATGTATTAACTTAAGGACAATTAAAATGGAAGAACGGGAAAAAAATCAATAGGCAAAAGCAAATATAGGTAGAATTACATATATAAAATATAGCAAGATCTTTATCAATCATTTGCACCTTATTCTTTCCGAAAGCTTTGGACTCTTCCTTGCATTCCTAATAAAACGGTCTCTGAGAAGTTCCTTAGCACTTGGCCTCTGGAATTGCAGCCATTAAAAGGGGGAAAATTAAGAGACTGACAGAGAGAGATCAACTTCACCAGTTCCACTCCAAGCCTAGTCTACAAAGCGCCTAATTAGGGAAAACTAAACAATCCATCGCATCAAGTTGGCAGCAAGAAATTTTAACAGGAAAACTCCAGCAAATAATTCTATTATCCCTGTTCTTACTAGATTAGGATGCAAACATAACATATCCTAAATTCAATATTTCAATTAATATTTCTTATTATTAGTTTTTCTTCCCCAAAAATAGATGTTCTAGAAAGGCATATTAAGCATGCAAACAAAACATAAAAGGGAATATCTTCAATAACAAAATGAATTTCTTCTGGATGCTCTCATACAATCCATAAAGTGAACATTTCACTTGATTAAAACCATAAAACAGGACCTGTTCATGAACAGTATATAAGAACTACTAGTATGCTCAAGAGAACTAAAGAAAATGAAATGACAGTAAGTGTAAGAAAAGCATAAACACTTACCTCAGCAGGAACCTTCTTTAAACACAATGAAACAAATTCTTTCATTGGACGAGAAAAATGATCATCTAGCTGAAGAAAGTGAGATTAAACGTCAACTATTTTACGCTGGAAAAACAATATCAACTCCATTTGGAAAGCTTGATTTACTTAAAATAGTTCAGACATGAAAGATTGATTTGTCTGATATTAAAGAACACAACCTGTGGAGGATTCTCTCGGGGAATGATGAAAAGCACTCGCATGGGGTGTAGATCAGCAAGAGGAGGCTCCCCCTTTGCCATTTCAATTGCAGTGATCCCCAGAGACCAGATATCTGCCTGCATAACCAGAATACCCCAGTGATGATTCTAGGACTCTGAAATAACAATAAGGAACACTCACTGAAAATAAAGATGAAAAATAGAAGCAAAGAGAAACATAACAAAAGATATTTAGAAATATTACAACCTTCTCATTATATCCATCTGTATTCTGAATAACCTCAGGTGCCATCCAGAATGGTGTTCCTACAAATGTCTATTATGATAAAAAAATATTAACATGTCCAGTTGAAGATAAAGAGTACTAATTTAGAACTCCCAAGTGATTTTCCAATTGCACAAAGCATTAAAGGCAGTGACTATGGTAATGACAGAAAAATACAGCACTACACATGAAAAAACAAGAATTTGAAATTGAATTTGCTCAACTCATATTACATCAAGACAAAAAAACATTTTGAACCACATTTCTTTCACTTTTGGAGTTTATACATTCAATGTGGTTATCCAATTGAAAAAAAGCACAATTTTTGTGTTCATGAAGGAGGTTAAGATTGAGATGACAACCCATCCATAGCCCATCCATGTTCAATTAACTGTAATGAAATGTTTACCTTTCTCCTTGATATAGTCCTTGTTAATTGTGCAGAAACACCAAAATCTGCAACCTGATGACATTTCACATGAATGTAAGTCCACATCTCCAATTATTATGCATAATTTTTCAATGAAGTATATAAAATAAACAAATTAGAAATTATAACCTTTTTGAATATAACATACCTTCACATCACCATTCTCGGACAATAAAATGTTTGCGGCTGTATAATTGACATTTAAATGCTGTCAATTATAAGGCAAAATAAAGACAAAAAAGAAAGGGGAAAAGCAGTTTCAAAGGACAGCAATTTCAACGGTAAGGGGGTTGAAGCTGATACCTTTAATATCTCTATGAATTTTTCCTTCACAATGTAGATAATCAATAGCATGCAGCAAGTCACGTAGAATGCAAGCGATTGACATTTCATCAAGGGGAGGACCTGATTGGAGCTACAAAAGTAAAACCAGCATTAAATCGATAGAAAAACATACACCACACAGCCATATTGGAAATTAATGTTAACAGATATAAATAAAATATGTAATGGCACACAAAAATTGACCAACCAAAATATGAACTTCTATTGGGGTATTGTAACTAAAACATCAAAGCTCATTGAAATGTTTAACACTATAATCCAGTTTATGCATATTATTTTTATTTGGTCCATTGGAGTCTAAACATAGCCTATCCCCTCCCATATAATGCTCAATTAAATTTGAACCTTGGATCAAAGAAATAATGGAGTACTGAGTGTTCAACCATTGGTATTTCCCCTAGGACATTCCACTATGTGCTGAAGAGGAATGCTAGCAATACAATCTTTTGAACATATTTTCAACACACCCCTTATGATTGGTTAATTTTTTAAAAAGTGATCGATTTGTGAGATAAGTGCTTTGACTTTTAATAAAAATTAACCAATCACAAGGGATGTGTTGAAGAGCATAAACAAAAGAGTGTGTTGATGGCATTTTTCATGTGCTGAATGTTTATACATACACATTAAATTTAATTATTTTCTCTTGTGATCTTGTCAGCAATTGTGCACCTAGAATGCAAGTAACCATTTTCTCTCTTGGTGTAAAGCATTTGGTTGTTTTTTTATCAGCCTTCTTTCTAAAGGATGATCTCTTGTCCTCCAAACCCTTATCTTCTTTGTAATAAAGTTTTTTTTTTTCTTTTACTAAAAAAATAGATGAGAAAGTTCAAGGATAAGTAGGGGAAGCTTCACTAAAGGACAATTAATGACAAGTGACAAACATCAACTTCATCATGCACTGACATATAGAAGCAAGTAAACAGAAGTAACCTACTAGATCAGCAATGGAGCCACCAGCCATGTATTCCATTATTATCCAAAGTTTAGTTTGGTTGAGATAGGCACCATAATACTCAGTAATGTATGGGCATCGACATTGTGACAGAACAGAAATCTCCTGAAAAGATTAAACAAAATCGAAAGTTAGACACCTGGGCACAGAATGCCAAGTACAACCACAAGACTATACCTTCTGAATATCATCAATTTCATCCTCTCTGTGAAGGAACAAAAAGAAAGGAAAGACGAATTAGGAAGTACTAAACATGAAATGCTGAAAGATTCAGAGTGAAACATAGCAAAAAAACTGCAATATTTTATGCAGAGAAAATCTCTCAAGTAAAATACTCGATATAAATGAGGCCCACCAGGTTTGCCATATGCACCAACTTCATAACAGTGCAAAAAACATGAAATGCATATTATAGAAGATAAAAGACATTCATGCTCTATTAATAATGTTGAGCCTTCTAATGGAGAACAATAATATCAATAGGTCATGGAAGATCGGCAGCCCATTACTACTTCGCAGCACCAGTTATAGGGATGCATTTTACTCTCCTCAAATGCCTATATTTGACACTCCTAGTACAAAGAAATTATGTGAACTAGAAAGCAACATGACTTCAAGGCTTCACCCTCCTAGTACAAAGAGCCTGGCAAGGATAAAAAGGGAAAAGCTGATATTTTTAACAGTGTTATATGTCCCAGAATTCTAATAGACAGGCAACCTTTATAATGTAATGAAAGATGCTTTTCAATATATTTTAAGGTTCTTATTACTATAAAATAGGTTAGTGTCCCTAATATGGCCAACACTACAGTCTTTAATTAAAACATTCTAGAAAATAATAGAAGGGGACAGACTTACGATTCTTCTAAATCGATGACTTTAATGGCAACTTGTTTGTTGAGTTCCTTGTCAAACCTGGAAATCAGACAGTACAATAAAGAGACAAACAACTCATTGTCTATGTCTAACTTAAAACCTGTAGATAAAAGATGTTCAGAGAATAATAACTAGTTCTTTAGACCAGGTGATTTATACATTTATTTTATGTTGCAATGACCACTGACAGCAAAAACCGAGATAATCTTTTGGGAGTTCCTCCGATGTATTCTTATTATTTTCCTCTTGATTCTAAAAACATCCACACGCTAGCTAAAGTAGATATTCTCTTTGATCTTTTCCAGTAAAATTTTATTCTCCTAGATGGTAACCATACATAGAGCAAATAAGTACTAACAGCATACTAGGTTTTACTTTGCAAATCATCAGAACTTACAATGATCATGATTTATGAATCCTAGTTTCAATAACCTTGATATATCCATAAAACATTAGTTAGTTAAACATAACTGCAGACTACAAATGAGAACACAAGCACACTACACAAGCATGCTTGGTTACCAATATCTGCCAGCTAGGTAGCCCTCTGAGAACTAGACATGACATGACATGTTAAGAAGCCATTAATAGATTTTCTAATTATAATTTACATGCAGTGTGCCATGCTCTAGACTGTGACATATCACTTAAAATTATAAACAATTATCATAAATACAAAAGAAAATAAAAGACCATCATGAGAATTGTTATTATAATGGAAAAGTTAAGAAGTGATAAGAAAAAAACATATATCCTTCTCTTTATAGTAACAGTCTATCTTGTATTTTGTCACAAATTTCTACATAGACAGTCTCAAGCCTAGATAAAAGAACAGGATTGTGTAAGGCAGTCAACAACCAACGTAAAGCTTTGTCAAATTTTTGTAACGTGATATAGGCCATGTGATTGTGTTCTATAGGTTTACTACACCAATGGTAAACCTCAAACCCTTGTCTTTTTACCTTGGTTTTGGGCATGCTTGGTCAACATATCCAGGATCAAGTGCCTCAACACATGCTTTTTTGTATATGATATAGCGCTAGTGGGAGATTCAACAGAGGAAATAAATAGTAAACTAGAGTTATGGAGAAAGTTTTGGAATCACATAGTAAAAGAACTATGTTAATTATGAAATGTGTGTTCAGCAACACATGCTCTAGCATCAGTTTGGAGGTGAAAATTATAGATCATACCACAAATCTTATAGTTTTAATATTCAAAATCTATCATACAAAGTAATAGACAAGTAGAGAGATTGAGGGAGATATTGCTCATAAGCTTCAAGCTAGGGGGATGAAACATAGGAATGCTTTTCAAGTGTTACTTGTGATAGAAAGGTGCCACTTAAGCTAAAAGGAAAAAATTTTACCATATAGCCACAAGTAGCACAATGTTTTATGATACTAAATGTTGGGTGATAAAAGACCAACAAGGGCATAAGAGTTTAGTAGATGCAATGTAGGGTAGGACAAGAAATCATACAAAAAAGATAAGATCAGGGATTCGTGTAGTTAGGGAGAAATTTGGAATGGCATTTGTCAAGGAAAAGTTAGTGAAATTGGGTGTAAGATTATGACATGTTTGAAGACGACTTGTTAAAGCTCCAAGTTGAAGTGTTGATCAAATGGAGGATAGCCCAACGCTAAGAGCAGAGATAGACCAAGAAAAACTCTAAGTGAAACCATTAAAAAGGATCTAGAATTAAATAGCCTGACTAAAGAATTGGTTTTGGATAGAGCAAAATGGCATTGTCTGATTTATATAGTGAAACCCACGGAATGGAAAAAGCTTTGGTCATTGTTCTTGTTGTGTTTATAGTAATTTTTCCAACTTCTCATCAGTTATCAAAAAAGAAAAATACACATGATCTACTTCCGTTGTGTAACAAACAAATGCAATACAATTCTTGCTCTTAAAAATAAGACTTAATTGTTAATTGCTCTTTTCACCCATCTGTTATGGCTCATGTGAGATGTAAGTCCAACATTCTTTTGATAAAATTTAATATACCAATTTTTTTTATTATTACAATCAAATTCTTTCTTCAGTTTTCATCTACAAAAACCCTCAAATCTCTATTTTAAACTCAAAATCTTCACCAACTAAATAGATTAAAAACCTTCTCCTACTCAAAATTCATCAATCAAAACATCATATTTCAGCATAAAAATATACCCAAATTTTCTCCCTCTTCAAAATCCTAATCTCACTTCCTACAAAATCCTTCAAATTTCCATATTCTAATTTATTCAAATGATTTTCTATTTCAAATCCATCCTAACCCCCCCCCCCCCAACACACACACACACACAAATTATTTGGGTAGCAAATGAGAATTGGGTTTAGCCCTAGGATTTAACAACAAACTTAAAAAGCCACCTATAGATGCTTTATGTTCAATGATTCCAAATAACGCTTGTATCCTTGTCTTACAGCGATTATTGGCACAAAGTTAGCCAATGCTTATTCCCCAAATACCGTCAAGAGGAATTTAAAAAAGGACTTGATTGTAGCAATTAAAAAGGACTTAAGGGATTAAATTAGATAAAAAAAAATTATTGAGTATTCAGATCCCACATCAACTAGAGATATTGCTAAAGTAGAGTTTATAAAGGTTGGGCAATCCTCACTTCACAAGCTAACTTTTTAGGTAGAGTTTGGCCTGGACCAAATTCTAAGACAATATCAAAGTCTATCTTAAATTTCTTCTTGGACCCAAATTTCCTCCTTCGTTATGGACCACTAGTTGCGTTTCTGCTGCTGTCCACACTCCATAGGTTCAATCCTTGGCATGGGGGATGTGCTAGTTGCGTTTCTGCTGCTGTCCACACTCCATAGGTTCAATCCTTGGCATGGGGGATGTGCGTTAAGATTCCACCTCAACTAGAGAAAAGGTCAAAGTATAGCTTATAAAGGTTGGGCAATTCTCACCTTACAAGCTAGTTTGAAGGGTTGAGTTAGGCCTAACCCAAATTCTAAGATTAAGTTACCAAAATTGTGCATTAGCCATAGTAGAGGGACCAAAAGTATAAATAAGTCTAAAAATAATTAAATTAGTCCCAATCCACCTCCAGCATGTTGCTCAATGTTGCATGTGTATAACATTTTCCAAGAATCAATATTTATGAAGGAAAACTATCACTTACTCTAAGTCATTTATAACTCAGTATAGGAGCAATGTTCTTGGTCTAGCATTCAAGCTTTGGAAATATATGCTGATAGGAATTTATACAAACATGAAGTCTATTAACTATTGACTCATGGTAAATACCAGAACCAACCAACAATCAAATTTTCAGTGGCTGAAACTCGAAAGATTTAGTATGATTTATGTGTCAAGAACACCAAACTATTAACAAAACACAAAATGTTAATAAATTTAATCTGAGGTAACCCTCAAATTAGTCTACATCGTTTCTAGGGTAAATCAAATTAGTCCTTGAACATCAAAAAATACCAACAAGTCCGCAAACTATTTTTTTATCAGTCATATTAGTCCTACAACTTTGTTTTTTCCTAGTCATGTTAGTCTTTTTTGAGGACTAATATAATCAATAAAAAGTGTAGGGACTAATTTGACATGCCTTAGAAATGATAGGGACTAATTTGAAGGTTTCCTCAATTTAATCTTCATGCTTTATTTTCCAAATTCTGGAGAAAGAATTCAAACTAATCCTTGATAAGATATCATCATATACATTTAGGTTTTCCTTTTTAAACAACATAAATTATTATTCAAAGCTCCATCCAGTCCAATTTATAGTAATCTCTATCTAAATTTTGCATTCTCTTTATTCACACTAGCATCAAGTTCCAGATTCCATACCTTGTTGTACCATATGATATCAAATGAGCATCTAAAGAACAAGTTTTAAATTTTCATCAACAAAATAACTCTTGATATTCCACCTGCAGAAGCAATATGACCGAAAGTCCTACACCTGGACTATTCATTAACCCATTGAATAACCAATGTGCATAAAGATTAAAGAACTACTCCTTCAATTCAAACTCAATGTGCAAAGGTAGTTAGATTCTACAGGGCTCATGATCCCAGTCCTAAAACTAAGACGTACGCTTTATAGACGTCTCCAAATGACCCCTGCCCAATAAGCTCCAATGAACTGAATCTTGATCCTGCTGCCTCAGCTAGACCTGCTATATCAGCCATTCTCAGGAGTCACTCGTCAAAGCCTCACACACAGGCCACACATTCACCTGAAACACAAACAGGACAACTGAGAAACACACATGGAGAAAATCACACATCTCCAATTCCCCCCACATTCTCCAAAATTCCACCATCTAGCATAAAATCAAAACCAGAATTTCACGTTCAAAAATACCAAATTTCAAATTAATAAAGAAAAAAAAAACAAACTTTTACATAATTGTACAACCCCAATTCAGCTGCAATCCTGCAACTCAATTCCCTGGGAAAATAAACGAAAGGATAAAAAATTATGAAAGAAATCAGAAAACATAGGGAGAAACACAATGCAGTGAAACATTGGACTGAAAGCAAAGAATGTGAGCTTGGTGAAGTTGTGTAATAATCGTTAGGTGGTAGTTGGGGGTGCAAAAAATGACTTGCGAACAAAGTGGAATGGGCGATGAGAGTGAGATTTGAAAGCGATAAAAGGGGATTGAAGAGAATGTGGCATTGGAATAGCTTACGGCACAAGATAGGGGGCAATCGAGATTGAAACTCACCCATGAATGCCAACTTTGAGGGGATAGATCTGTTGGTCAATTCCATAGAACAGTGTGTGTGTGGTCCCAACACAACAACGTTGGCGCAGTTGGGGCCTCCTTCCACAGAGACTTTTCGGAACTTCAATAGATCGAACAACAACCTGCGTCTTTGTTTATTGTGTTGTTGTTGTCTCTTTAGCTTTTATGTTTTTTGCTTTCGGGCCTCATTTATTTATTTAGCTATTTTGAAGTCGACGTGATTTATAAATCAATGCTAATCATTAGGAAATTTTTGAGGGTTAACAACACCTCAACACATCGCTTATATATAGAAATAAAAACAAAATGTATTTAATTCTTATAAATATTTAATTTTCGTCTCTTAAACTTTATTTATTTTAAACTGTCTAAATTTAATTTTTTAAAATATATATTTATATCACTAACATGTATTCATGTTAAATAAATTTCTTTCATGTTATATATATAGAGAGTGTAAAATTTTAAAAATTAAAATTAATTTAGTTTTAAAATTTTTTTGTAATTTTCCATTTTTAGTTTATAATTTTTTTTTTAAATTTCAGTTTACAATGAATTTGATACTAAAATAATTTGGATGATGACAATGTTAATGAGATAACAAAATTAATGGTTATAATATTAATATTATTATTATTATAAAATTTATAGTAATAATAATAGAAATTAATGATAACAATTATAATAATAGTGTAATTATTTTTCTATTTTTTATGTTTTTTATAAAAAAATTAAAAAAATATATTTATTTATTTACTTTAATTTTTAAAAGAGTATTAATTATATATATATGTGTGTTATTTATTTAGTTATTATTAATTGTAATAAATAAATAAATAAATAATAAAGGATAAAACATGAAAATAGATAATTTAAAAAAAAAATTAACATCACTTAGATTTATTAACATTTATTCTTCTTTTTCTGGACACGTCCAAAGAAACTGAAGAAGAATGCCTCTAAAAAAGGTAAAAAAGTTAAATGAATTATTTTATAATTAGAGTTTGAAACAAAACTATTTTTCTTTACAATGAAATTGAAATTAAGTTAACAATTAACTTAATTTCATTTTACCTAAATATGATTTGTTTTAAAATTTATATTTAGAAAAAAATAAAAAATATGAACGAGTCCTTAGTAGTTTTAGCATTTTTAATGGATGAACATGAATTTAAAATAATTAATTGACCTATTTTACTTGAATTGCGAAATTAAGAACATATAGCTGGTTACATTTTTACTATGCACCATCCAAATAGTTGAAAACAAAATGTCATAAAAAACAAAGAGGAAAATACGATAATAATGTGCTTAATTATGTTATTTAAATTTTTGTTCAGAAATAGCAAAAACAAAACAATTTTTTTTCAGATCAAATGTATAGATAATTTTGAAAGGTCATATAAATATAATTGATGAATAAGTATAGTCTACCAAGCGTTTAATGATATTATATATTTGTGTATAATAAAAAAAATTAAGATTTAGTTTCAAAATTGTTATAAAGAAATAAGTAACTCTAAACAAACAATAAAATAATAAAAAAGGATTTATGATAGAAAAAAAAAGTAATATCTTATCGTTCAACATTACTTAAAAGAAATATTATAGACTGTTTTTTTATTACTTGTGCCAAATCTTATATATCTTTCCAAACTTAAATTAAAATAATATTTTAATTAATTTTTTAAAAATATATTTGTGAAACTTTAGGTTTAATTTATCTTAAGTTAATATATTAATTTGTATAATTTTATTTTTTATATATATTTTTTAAATACTAATGCAAGATTATGAATCCAATTTGAATTAAAATAAGTTTAAAAAGATCTCAAAAAGTAGTTGAAGCATTCAAATTGAAATTCGAAATTAAGTCATCCATGCAAAATTTAATATCATCATACTAAGTTCGAGACTAAGGTATTAATTTTTTTTAATCTAATTATACTCATTTAGTATGATTATGGTAAATTTATACAAATTTAAGCATCACTTTCATCTTTTCAAAAATTTTCCCACATAATTATGTAATGTTGAGCAGAATTATTTTAATATATCAAACATGTTCATGTAAAAATAGACATTACCAAAAGGTGTAAAGATTTTTTTTACCTAATTGTATAAAGATAAAACACAATCATGTTTGTTCTAAAAGTTTAAATTATAAATAAATGGCACAATTAAAATAGGATACAATATATAAAAGGAAAACTAAAAAAATAGAAGAATGAACATTTGATTTTTTTTTTGTTTTACACTTTCATAAATAGATTTTTTTTCTTTAGCGTCTGTAGGATCTTTTCGAATAAAAGTTGAATTTTTAAAACCCTTAATATCTCATAATACAAATTCAAATTTTTTTGATATCAACACATATGGTCAAGAGAGATTTTCTTTTATAGTTTGTGATTTGTGAAATCATTTATTTTTATGTTTCTTCAATTATGTATAACTAGTTCCTTAATCATAAAATTATGCTTGATCTTGTGATATAACCTCATGTGAACCTTGTCTCTTTTATGAAAGTTCTTTTTTATTAACTGGGTTCATTCTATTATTTTATGTCCTTATCAAGAATTGGTTACTTTTAATAACTATTGATTATTAGATGATAAAAGAATGTACAATTTTTTAATTAATAAATTTATAGAATAAATTATGTTTAGGTTTTAAAAAATCAATCTTAATTATATATTTATAATCAATTATTAATTTAATAAACTTATTGGCACCTTATGTTTTTCTCGAATTATTACCTTGCACGACTCTTAATAAAAATAATGTTGGAGAAGCTTTCAGAAAATATTTCTTAAAATTCTTAATCACATTGGTCTTATAACTGTTGTAGACGATTCAACATTAGATATCTCTTAAAAGAAGGTTTTTTATATTATATCTGTTTTAGTAGTTTTATAAAAATAATATTAAATTTCTTAAATATTCACATGTTTACTTTAGTATATTAATTTTCTACATACTTAATAAATTTATTGATAATTTTACAATATTTATATAATCATATTTATATTTTTTATTTATTAAAATTTATGATATAAACAATGATGACAATTGTTAATGATAACAACAATTAAAAAGATAGTTATAAATAATAATAAGTTGTTGAAATATATTAATATTAATAGTTATTTAATTTAAATTATAAATACTTTTATTAGTAATCTTATTTAAATTAGATAAAATCACCAGTAAAAATATAAATAAAATTTATTATTTTTAAAAAAGAAAAATTTTAATTCAAAATATTTTTTATAAAATAGTTTTAAGAATAAATATAGAAATAGATTCAGAAAAATTTTAACTTTATATTTGAATAAGATATTTTAAGTTGAAATTTTTAAAAAAAAATTAAAATTTTAAAAATTAAAATATTTTATTTAAATATTTTTTCTATAAGAAATTTTAAATTATATAAATTTTAAAAAATATATTTTAACAAATTAAAATAATAAAATTTAAAATTCTTTCAAAATAAGTAAAATTTAAATTTTTTAAAATTCTTCAATTTATTTTTATGAACCATCTTTCTTCATTTCACATTATTTCTTTTATTTTCTTTCCATTTTATATTGTTTTTTTATTGTTCTCTTTATTATTATTATTTTTTTTAATTTTTAAATACAATATCAGTATTAAATAATATAATTATATTTTTATATTTTTTAATTATATATTTATTAGATTATTATTTTATTTAAATATGTTACATAATAAAAATTATAAATATTTAAATATAAAATTTTATATGTACTAAAAATTAAATTATTTAATCCAAATAAAAAATTTTAAATATAAAAATTTTATTTTTTTATTTAAACAAAATATTTTTAAAATAAAAATATTTAAATTTATATTATTTAAATTACAAAATATTTTAAATTTCTTAAAATATTAAAATGGCACAAGCAAGTAAAAAAACCAGTAAAAAGGATCTAGAATTTAATAGCCTTACCAATGAATTGGTTTGACAATATTGTTTATCCAAAATAAGATTTGTGTTCAAAGTGCTAAAATTATCTCGCGGTTCATCAGCACAGGGAATGTGTGTTCTCGTGGCTCCATGTTTTATCACTTACCTTTTTGCTTATTATGTAGCATTTTGGTATAATTCCGTGGTTTAATTTTAAAAGATATTAAATATATATTTTATTCTTTTAAAATTATAAATTAAATTTTTTATTTTTTTAAATTTTGTATTCTGTTCTTTTATTTTTTAGGATAAATAAATTTTAATTTTTAAAATAATTTATATTTAATATATTTTATATTAACGTTTAATATATCCACAATGAAAAATAAAAATTAGTTTATTTTTAAAATAAAAAAAATTAAATATTTTAAAAATGTAAGATTAAATTTAAAATTTTAAAAAATAAAAGATATATTTAATAATTTTAAAAGTTAATTCCTCGATGACAACGTTTAATACACCTAATATCTGGAATTGTGAATCAGGTGGTAAGAAGTTGTAGCTTAATTATAAGGTGTTACACTTTTTACTTTTCCAACCAGTAGTTAGTTGTACCTTTTACGTAACTAAAAAAAGAATTGCAACCTATATTTTCAATGTTATTTTCAAATCCTATTGGCTAGGTAGGAAACAGAAAAATTGTGTCTATTTAACATTATTTTAACATTAATACAAGAAATCTATACGTCGCTATGATTATTTGTCCTGCTACCTATAAATAACTGCTATGTCAGCATTTTTCTGATAGGTTAAATTGATAATTAAATTTTATTTTGTTTCGATGATGTAAAAAAATATAAAAATAAAATAAAAGAATAAAAAATAAGATGATTAAAATATGATAAAAAATAAATTGTTTAGATAGATAAAAAAATAAAAATAAATTAATTAATAACATAAATTTTATTTTATATTATTTAAAAAATTAAACTAAACTTAAAATTTCTAATTTTTATTTTGTTATTTTTTATTAATACAATAATTTTTTTATTTAAATTTTTAATAATTTAAACATTAAAATAAAAAAATAAAGTAATTTATCTCCTAATTTTATCCTATTTAAAAAAATTATTTTTCAGCGGATCCTATAAAAAATAATTTCTTCCTACTTACTTTTATACTCAAACAAATATAAAAGAATATTTCTTTTAATCCTATTTCCTTCTTCTCTGTTTTCTCTTTTCTTAATTCATCTCAAACAAACAAAATTATTGTTTGAGAAGTTGCTTTTTTAAACTAAACAGAAATTTGCACCTTCTTATAAAATTACGTTCGTGTCTTTGCTTTTATACATCTTATATCTATACTATAATAATGCATTATAAAATTTTATTTTTGGAATGTATTTCTTTATGCATTATACATTTTAAAGTTTTAATGTTGAAATAAAAAATATAACTATTCCAAAAATTTAACTTTAGAATGTAAAAAATATATTTAAAAATATAAAATATACCTTCCAAAATTTTAATTCTAATAAAAAAATTTACACATTAATGAAAGAAAAAAAAATTAAAAAATATATAAAAAACGGAAAGAGAGATGCAAATAGAAAAAGGTGTAAAAAAGCAACTCTCAATAATTTTTTTATCATGAGCATTTGAAGTTTAGAAAAGACCTTCAAAAAGCCCAGTATGACAATATATAAGCACTAAACTAATATTTTTAAATGGATAGAGTATTTTTTTTGGTCCACAGTGGATTAATGGATTGCTGGTATCTTCACTGTTGTCATCAATTGTAGGTTGGGCCCAAAGGTCCATTAATTAGAGAGGCAGAATAAAGAGTAAGGAAAGGTTTGGCTCATAAAGAGTAGAGACAACATGTATTTAATTCAATAAATTTTTAGTGACAAAAAATATTAATAAATCTTGCATTGTTTTGAAAGGTGAAACATGCATCAATTTAGAGGACGTGTTTGGGGGAGCATAAGATGCCTTACAAGTCCACAATCTATAATTTATATAACCAACTAAATATACTCCCTCCGAATCAATTAACTAATTCATAAAACTTAAAAATTTGAGTTTGTAGTATTAAATGATTTATTTATTTATATATACTTTAAATTATTTTAATGTATTTTTTTATTTTTCATTTAATTAAATTTTCCTTCTGATTTTTTAATAAGAATCAATTAACTAATTTAAATTTTTATAAAAATTGCTCTTAACATTAATAAGACACGTTCTTTTAATCTCTCTTTATCTAAGTAAATTATTAAATTTTTATTTAATAATATTTTCCAACTTAATTAGGAGTATTTTGAAGAAAAAATCATTAATACAACAATCAATGTAGATTGAGTCTTATAAAAATAATTCAAACAAACTTTATTTTTTATTTTATAAGAGGGATCTATGGGAATATTGTATTTTTATTTAATAATCACTTTACTTAATTAGGTATTTTTTTCAGTCAATACAACAAATAATATAGATTGAATCTTATAAAAAAATTAAGTTAAACTTTAATTTTTTATGTTTATGAAAAAGATCTGATGAAGTAATATCTACAATAATTTTAAACTAATATATTTCTGAAAAAGAATTCATGCTTTCCCATAAGTGAATGGGAATTCGAAGTACAAATTTTAAAAGCCACGTAAATGTATAGTTTGACCCTATGTACAAAAAGCACGCATTAATTTAGCCAAAGAACTTAACAGTTTGTAAGTTATGTGTTACGCATTTTGAGTCCCTTTTGGTACTTAAAAGTTCTCTTAAAACTTGCATGAATGGGATATATATATATATATATATATATATATATATATATATATATATATATATATATATATATATATATATATATATATATATATATATATATAATTATTAAATTAATAAATTATATTATATAAATCATTTTTACAAAATTTTTAAATATTTAATATTTAAAAAAATTAAATTAACAGATAATATACCTTATATAATATTTATTAATTTAAATTTATTTAATAAAATATTAAATTTTTTAAAATTTAAAATTGTAAACCCTAAATATTATACTAAACGTAAATACTCATATTTTCTAAAATGCAAAATGTTTGACTATTGGAAACTTAAGTGAACCATGTCACACAGACACAGATTAACAAACGCCTAAGCATTCTAAAAACACTTCTCTGAGGTTTAGATTTATGAGAAGTTACATTTATATTTTGACGTTTCATAAAATTTTACATTGATACTTATTCTATTTTTAATATAATTTTGATTTCTCTTATTCATAAAATTGTATAAGAAATTGGAGAAATTTATTTAATTAAAAAGGTTATACAGTATTAATTTGTTAGATATATAAATTAAAATATATTTGTATAGGATTGAGAAAATAAAATGCATCAATTAAAATATGAATGTAATTTATTTTTAGATTTAATTAGTATTTTTTTTCCATTGTCATGCAATCTTAACTATGTTTTTTTAATTTTAAATGTTCTTCATTAAATAAATGAGAGCATGTACTTTATGTATAGCCAACTCTATTATTAACAAATAACTAAGGCCTCCTATAACTTGTGCTTATATCAATACTCTTACTGAAAAAGTATAAAATGCCTTTTATGTCCTTTGAGTATTAAGTGCCTTTGTTTTTTTTATTTAACTTTAATTTTATTTATAAAGTACTGTGAGAATTAATAGGAGATCATGTAATAAAACTTCACAAATTATTATAATTATTCATCACTTCCATAATAACTACTCTTATAAGTGTTTTAAACTTTTTGTGAGAATTTGTAATTAATTCATCACTTCCACAATTTTTTCCCTGTTGAATTACAAACTTCAAATTTCCATTGCAAACAAGAACTAGGGAAAAAGAGTAACACTAGCCCTAGCTAGATGAAATGAAAAATAAAAATAAAAATAAAAATCTTTGTGTTGTTTTTTTCCATACGCATTTGATATGATTAACACACTTATTGTTGTTATTATTAATCAAGATCAATTAACACATTTATTTTGACAGATTTGATGTGCTACAAATTTTTTTTCGTGTGTCAAATATATCATAACACATTCTTTGTGGCTGTAGTCAAATATATCTTGGAGACCATTCTACAGTGTGGAGGACTTGTGTGTGCATGTATCATACTGGTATTTGTTTGTTTTACAGTTGAGAATATCTAAAATTATATTTGATGTATACCAAAATTCGGTAGTTGAATATAGTTTTATTTTAATTTTTGAAATTCCGTTTGCCGATTTCCAATCAAAAATTAAACTGAGTCATGGTCTTAGACAAAAATAATTCTCACATACATCTATGAAGAAGGGTTTAAAATCTTGAATCAATAAATCAGCAATCACTTCTCTTGTTATATTTTTTTCTACGATAAGACTTTAACTCATTCCAGATTCAGATGATCATCAAACAGTGCTTGTTGGTAATCAACACTTTCATGCACATAAACAGCGCTCTGGATGGTACATGCATGCGCATAAAGAAAGAAATTTCAGAATCTTTTCTTCGGTGTGGAAAACAATGAACAGTTCAAATTTGGTTAAACTTTGAATATTGATATCCTAATTTGACTTTCTTTTGGCTAACAACATTTGAAATTTGGTTAAACACTCTATACCCACGTGTTCTTCATTCTTATTTTCGCATGAAAACAATTGTTTTGAATCGTTTAGGTTCTTATGTTTTCTTGAATTAGTATAGTTGTTTTGGTTCCATATACTTGAAGTCATTTTGGTTTAGACAAATCTCATATCATCCAAAAAGATCTTTCTACAAAGCATCCAATAAATGAAACAATTAAAAACTTGAATACGGGTAATATTATCTAGAGAGACATATACAAATTATTTGATATTTTTTTAAGCAATCAATATGGTATTGCTTACAAAGCTGGTGCAGCTTCTACTAATTATATTGGTACTATTTGATTAATATATATCACTATTATATAGGTTAATTTTATTTATTCTACTATAAGATCTTCTTAGTTCTTAGTTAATTACAAATAGATGGCCTAAGGGTACCGAAACACATAGCTAGACTCGGGACACATGTTAATTAGTTTAATGATGATTCTAATTAAATAGGTAATCTCCCACTTCTAACATAATCAATTAATTAAATTATTCACATGCTTGACATATGTATAGCTTAAACTATTTGATCCAATTTTCTAACAGAAGGACATAATAAAGGAAAGAGTCAATTTGATTTTTGTAAAAGCTTACCTACCTGAAATTCCTTATTCCATTTGGTTATTGATGGAATCAGAGTATTTGAGAAATTTTATTTGGTCAAAAAAGACGAAAGTTCGGATATATCGAATTGAAATGGGGACCAAAACAGTTAGAAGAACACTTTATCGCAGCAATTAGAGAAAGAACAATTCATTGTTGTATAGGTTTCACGAGGTATATGAGAATTTTGTGATGCACATGATCGCAGAGGAAGGACCTTCACAGTGCTGACCTAGAAAATAGTTACTTTAACTTGTTTTTTAATTAAAAGTTTGACCAATTATTGATTAAAGGATAACCATTTTTCTCAATTGGTTATGTGCGCCCAATATATTTAGTAATTTTACATCTTATTTTTTAAAATTATTTTTCTTTCTAAACAACTTAAGAGAGAAAGAAAAAATTATTTTATTCACTTTTCTATTTTTTATTACAAAAATGAAATATGAATATGTCTAAAATAAATATAACAACATTATTGCACAAAATATATGAGTAATTATTATTATTATACATATACTTTTTTCTTATCCTATTTTTTAGCTTTTATTCATTTTATATTATTTATTTTTTTATTTACTATATTTCGAGATAAAATCCATCTACATAAATTATATTAATATTTTTTCAAAATATATATATATTAAACATTAGCTCCACATTTTTTTTACGTCAAAAAAGAAATTTCAGTAAGATGAAAGTGAATAAGCTCCACAAGTTTTTTTTTTATACAAAACTCGTAAAGTTTAATTAATATATTGATGTGTATATTAAAATAACTAAAATTAAAAAATTATTATATTAGTAACTAAAGAATTATTTTAAAAAGAAACCATTACATTAATAACAAAAAATTTATTTATTATATTTGTTTTTAATCATTTAATATATACACTAAATATATAGGATAATAAAATCTTGAATGTATATGTGGTTATCCATATCAATATTATAAAATGGATTAAACATAAGGTACTACGCGTGCATTGTACTTGTGAAGTAACGTGGCATTGTTTCAGAATTGAATTTTTGGTAGTAATATATATTAGGAAATTGATGTTGGACAACACATACATTGGGCGAACCAACTTTTATTCCTTCCTTCTGCTTCGACCCAAAAGGAAGTACGTTGAAATGCAAAACTTGGACGATATTAAGCTACTAAAGAGTCAAACTAGCTTATCGCAAATATATTCATTTTTCGATTAGCATTGTACTTTCATTTGAGTATAAAATTTAATCAATTTTTATTTTTATTGTTTTCTGTTTTTATTATTAAATTTTGTTATATTTTTAGTTTTAAAAAAATATTAACACATATTGTATAATTTAGTTTTAAATTTATATATTTTATTTTTTGAAATATTTAGTTTTTTAATTATAAATTTATATATTTTACTTTTTATTTATAATTTAACCATTTATTATTCAAATTTTGTGATATTCCAATAAAATTACCTCAGTACTCTTTTACCAAAGGAATAGGAATACATGCACGTACTTAAAATATATATTTTTTCGGTCATATTTTAAAAATTTTAAATAATAAATAATGATAATTTTAATATTTATTAAATCTATTTTAACTAATTTTTATTTATCATAAATTAAAAATTCAAAATATTTTACCGATAATATAAATTATATAATTATTAAAATTTAACATATTTTATATTAATTTAATATATTTTGTATAAATTTATACCATCATTATAAAATATTTATCAATTTTTTAATAATAATTAAGTTATCAAATAAATATAAATAACATTACGCATATTTATATACTTGTATAATTCTATATATGTTTATTACTTTTTATCGAATGGTTATAATTAATCTGTTTTTCTTTTTTTAATATTTACAGTTTATATAATATTTTTATTACAGCATTACAGCATGAGATGTTTTACTCATTATAGATATGTATAAGTAGAGCATTCAATTAAATTTTATAACGAAGTGATAATATGTCATATATATCATTTAGGATTAGGATTAATTAATATATATATTATTAAGTTGGAAAATATTCTTGTTTATTTTAATTATTTTAAAATTTTAAAATATTTTATAAAAATTTTGTTTGAATAAATTGAAAATTTTGGCACGTTTTTGTTTTAAATAATTAGAATAATTATTGAGCTAGTTTTATTTGAAATTATCCTTTAAATAATGATATTGGATACTACGTAGTGATAGATTATTATTATGAGGCGATTGCCTAATTGATGTCTTCTTAAAGACAGTAGGAAGTGGAGATTCCTATCATAATTAGGAATAGAATTATTATGATAGATATAATTACATCAATATGTTCATAGTTTCCATAGCTAGCTAGCTAGTGCTGCCGACACACCATTTTCATGTAGATTAATTAAATTTAACCATTTCCATCCCATCCTTACCTACAAACTGGTTTTTCTAAACAACAATTTGTGCTGAGAATTAAAACAGCTTCAAATTTTGTTGACTAAGATAAAACTTTGAAGAAGTTTCAAATTTTATATTTTTATTTAATTTTTTGATCGGAAAATTTATTTATTAAATTAATCACTAATAAGAAAAATAACATACTAAAATAAAACAACAAACAGATGGGGAAATTTAAATAAAATAGATATTACAACTTAAATAGAAAAAAATGAAATGATAGAATTTGAAAAAAAAATGCACATTATTATTATCTATTTAAAAATTTAATATCAACTATTTATTTAAGATTCCACATCAAAAGATTATCAACATAAGGAGGAGAAGGAAAAAATTGTAAAAAGTAGGAAATTTTAGAAAAAATAATAATTTTTGTAGGATAAATTTATTTTAAATATTGAGAAGCGAGTACATGTTATATAAGTATATAAAGAGGTGATCCGTTATTTTGAAGGCTTTAGAAATAAAAATTATTATACTTAATGTAGAATAATGTTTCACTCTATTGTTTCAGTGACTAATATTGTTAAGGTGTCAATTGATTCAATTTAATACAAATCACAAAAGTTGAACCAAAGAATTCAAAATCAAATTAACTGATGAAAATAAAAATATAAAAAATTCTAAAAATAATTAGTTATAAATTACATCAAATTTTAAATTTACTTTTAAAAACTATCTAATTTAATTCAAATTAAATTTTTATGTCTATATGATCTTATTTATAAAATTATATTTTCACGGATGTTATATATTTATGAAGTTTTAATATTTAATTTTTTATAATTTTTAAACTCACATCTTATTTTTATTTTATTATTTTTATCAGTTTGAGAATTTTAGATTAATTTAAAATTATTTTATTATTTTATTGTTTCATATTTTTATTTAAAATAAAAATAAGTTTTTGTTTAAAATAAAATAAAAAAATGGTCAAACAAAAATTATTTATCACCTTATAACTTAATTAAAAATATAAAAATCAAATCATCCAATCCAATTTAATACTCTTTTAATTATATCATATTAAATTTAGATTTTTATTCAAACCCAATTAAATTGGAAATATCTTTGGAATTTATCCTACCGGCGTTTTTTAACATTTATATTTATTTTATCATTTTTACTCATCTATTTGATAGAAATTACATGAAAGAAATAATAAATCATACCAAAAACTGTCGATCGCTGTAAATCATTAGTAAAACAATAAAAATATTTTTTTAATATATACATTAATTATAAATAAGAATATGGTTTAATTATTTAAATTGCCTAGTTGGTCCAACGGTATGCAGCAATTAGGTTTCTGATCTATCGTTAATTAGTTTTAAGTCATGCATATTCACATATGATAGTAAAATTATTACTATTGATCTATCATTATCATTATCTATCCATTACTACCGTTTGATAGAAAATAATCATCCGAAGCAATTATTAACATAATAAAATACATAATAATGATAGTACATTATTATTATTATTATTATTATTATTATTATTATTATTAAAAATTGATAATTAATGAATTAATATAAAATACAAATATAATAATAATGATAACATGTAACTTATTTGAAATTAGTTTTTGATATTATCGTTATATATGTATATTATAAAAAATATTAAAAATATATAATTATTTAAAATAAATAATTATTATAAAAACTATTTAATAAAATTATAAATATAATGATCCAAGAATTTTTTTAAAAATTAAATCCTGGAATGCGCATAAAAATCACGAAAAGTTATGACCATTTTATCTTCTTCATCATTATTCTATCATCATGTATATTTGCTGTTGCTGTAGCCACCTATAGACAATAAAATAACATTGAAAATAAATATAAATATACAGCAATGATAAAAAATTGAAATTACTTAAAGTGATAAGACTTTAGAAACACTTAGAAGTGGTTTAAAATTTTTAAAAGGCAAAAGTTATATAATTTAAGGTCAATGCATGCAACAATCGAGTCCCAATAAAAAGCTTAGAGTAATATTTATATAACATATCTACAATTTGAACTTGATAAGAAAACTGTTTTTTCTTCTTCTAATATTAGCTTCATTTGATGTAATTATTGGAGTTAACGCAACTATTTAAGTCAATAAATACATTTTTATCAATATTTTCTTTACAACAAGTTTCATTTTTTATTTTAAACTCACAACTTAGAAAGAAAAAAAAAGTGTAAAAGACAATTTTTATTTTATTATTTTTTAAAAGAAAACAAGAAACCTTACAAAGGACAAACATAACATAAATCCACTATTTGAGTTTGAACCAACCGCGAAATTCCCTGAGTGTGACTATACTTCAAACGAAAAAAAGGTTTAGCAAAATTCATATGGTGAGGTAATCCATACATGTATATAAGTTGCTGATTTTGTCCATATAGAACCTAACTTAAAGACAAGATATAAATGAAAATCCGAGAAGATTTAGTTCAGGAATATTATATATTAAACATTGGCTTCTTCTCATTTTGCTCACATCATAATCTCAAAACTTAACCTGGTGATTTATTTTATAAAATAAAATATACAATTAAAAACATTTTTTTTAAAAAAAGTAAATTTCTTAACCAATATTATTAAATAAAAAGAGTGAATATAACAAAGAGAGGCTGATCCATTGATGCAAACTGCATCCATTCATCTATCTATTAGATTTTTTAAAAAAAATAAAATCAATTCAATAAATTATATCTAAATATTAATAAATGTATATTTTTATTTATATTTACAAAATAAATATCTTAATAATTAGGATTAGGGTTTACAGAGAAGGAGTTTAAGCGATTTGAATGTGGGACCCAGCAAAGATACGGTCGTGGGGACCAGACCGAGGCCTGGGCCGTCCAATACGGAGGAGAGAGACACCGAGGATTTAGACTGATGCATCCATTTCTCACAGTCACGTCCTATGTCTATGAACGTGTTAAACACGCTCCGGTTGAACGACCTCAGGTATAAAAAAAATCTGCAGGAACATCCGCGTGGGTTGATCTGAGGCGCGTGAAGTTGTAGCGCGTGGAGGGAGTGGACGCAGCAACCCCGCAATTCGTGCGCTAAGTTGTTGTTTATGAGAAACGATGCACCGACTCACTGCCATGGCACGTGTGCACGTGACAGCTTAGTCTCACGCTATTCCTTCTTTTTATTTCTTACCTCCTCTGCTTTCTTGATTTCTTGCACCATAATTATAATAAAATAATCTCTACTTTGCTCGTTGCCTCGTGTTTTCTCTCAATGACTTTTTGGGACACCCCTTTCTTTGATTTTGGGTTTTGACTATGAAATCTTCCAACTATATGAAATTACTATATTGTAGTTGAAGCTTGAAGTTATAACACTTGAACAACACTAATTAATTCCTTTTATGAATTCTCTAAACATGATGCGAGGATTGTGGGGAGGAAAATGACCAAATCTAATAGTAGACGACAAAGGTTAGGTGATAAGATATAATTTGGAGCATGATTGCAAAAGATTAATTCATGGGAAAATAATTTTTTTCTTCAAAATTTGGAAAGAAGCTAAAATAATTTTTCAAATACACATTAATGTCAAAATCAAATAATTACTAAAAAATGATATCATAAATTAAGATTCCTGTTAATTTTGTAATTTAATAGGAATCAACATGCATATACATATATGCACGTTTTAATGTTAATATTATATTAATAAAGTGTCTAGGTTGTAAATTATAAGCATTAACAAATGAGGATTAATTAATTTAACTCATAAATCAAATAGTGTTTATAAAAAAAAACTTGAATTTGAATTATATAAATAAATATTTATTGATAATTTAGTTTAAAAAATATGGTATGTAATTAATGATCTTGAAACGGAAGATGGTATGATCATTTCCTTTACTCTTTTTCACCCGCAAGGAAAAATTATAAGCATTCAAAAGTGCTAAAAGTAGAACCTTTTCTTTTACAGGGTTGATGTAAGAAAACGAAAGATTCCAACCTTTATCTGAGTATTATAGTGTGCATGACATCAAAGGATTCCTTGACAATATTGATGGCAAAAGATTTCTCCAGACACAAGTTTTGATAGACATTGATGCCAATGTATTTCATATTAATTTTAGTTATTAATTCTTTGATTACCCAAGTGTGGCCAAATAACAATAGGCAAGTATTAACATTTCTAATATATTTATTAGGGAAGAGTTAATAAAATATGTAACCCATATCTAAGGTCTAAGGATAGCATTGGGTTTTCATTTGCTTAGTTGGGAAGATTGGTTTAGCATTGCACAAGAAGGAAGAAGTGGCCACTATGGTGACACACCCCTTTTCAGTTCCAACCGTACAACAAAACTATAATAATAACATAAATTAACTCTTCCTTATGAGCTGACATATCAACATTATCATATACTCTTAAAATATTAATCCAAACTTGAGTATCAGAGTCCATCTCTTTTCACTTTTGACCGGTAAAGATTCTCTGCCATTACCAAATTTGCCATAGTTATCCTATGCTTTGGGTATTAGAAAAATCGTTGAGGTGTGTTTGGAAACTTGCAATTATGAAGGGATCTACCGCATAAATCAGGTGTTGGGAAGACAATGCACAAAGCCACCATAGGGACAACCAGTGAGGCTATCTCTAGGCACAATCATAGGCTCCTCTCACTTATATCACTATTTTAATTATCACGGTAACTTTTAAATTGAAGGGGAATTTAGATGAGCTCATATTAATTAATTAATTAATATTTCCACCTTGAAGTCTGAGCGCCACCATTGTCATGAGATTTTGAAGTGTTTCCTAAGCTAGTTCAACCCTGATCTACTTTTGATACATAAATAATAGTATAAACATATATATAGTAAAATAAATTGGTTTGGATTTTATTAAATAAGGATGCGTATAAAATTTAGAATTAATGCTATTATACGAAAGCTGACCAATTTTATTCAATTCTTCAATTAACCATACATGAAAGAATGGAATAAGAAATCATTTTCTAAAACAAGGCGGTAGCTGTTATTTTGTCGGTCAAAATTTGTGCTAAAGATTTTGGATAGTCTATTTAATAAAAAAATATTTTAAAGAATACGCTGCTTATATTTTCATTAACATACTTGAAAATGTTTTAAAACACACGTATATATAATTTTAAATTTAATAAAGGTAAATAAATTATATATAAATAATATATTTAAATATGTATCAAAACCGTTTAATATAAAAATAAATAAATTTTAAATTAATGTTAACGATGATGTTGTCTAATCCTTCATCATTTGATAAAAAATAATTATTGAATTCTTCATCATAATTTGTATAATGTTGACCGACTGCCAAATAACACTAATAAATAGTTTAACATTTTTATGAGATTCCGTTTGCATTAAGATAACATCTATAGCATTTTATAGTTTAACTAGTTGATCGATTTTCTCTAGTCATTAACATTAGTTAATGGGTGCAAGTGCAATTTTATTTTACTTCATTAATCTTTTAATAAATCATTATTTGCATTGGGTTTTATAGTATAATTAGGATGACAGTTTAATATAATTAACTATATTATTTTTATTTAAATTACATTTCTTTCATTTTATTATAGAAGATAGAGAATCAAATAGGATATTTTAAAGTTAAAAAAATAAGAATTTAGAACATATTTAACATATAACTACGTATGCACGATCAAATCTAAAAGAATAATTTGTGTTTAGCTAGTCTAATATGTTTATGCAAGATCCCACATCAACAAATGTTGATCATCATTTTTACACGGTTAATCAAGTGTGGGCATAATTGTGTACTTGTTCAAGTGTAAGCATGGTCCTGCCATAATGGAAGCAAATTGTTGATAAAATAAGATAATGCCTAACTCTACTACCTCCATGCTCCGATTTTACATGCTTGTACTTCAACAAATGAGACTTTATCTACATGGCTATACAAGATTCTGCATGATAATGCTTAATATAATATTTGAATTTCAAAGTAAGCATACGTAAATATAAAGAAAGAAGGATATCTTTATCTATAAAAAATATACATCTTAAAAAAAGAGCATGAACTACCTTATAAATATCATTTTACTCTACACACTTTTTTTCTTATCACTGTCATTTTGATCATCAATGATTGATGATAGAATTTTTCTAAAGACAATCAAAATCTCTCATAGTTCATATTTGATCCTTCTTAACATTTGCAACAGACTGTCACATGAATTTTTTCTTTTCTTTATATTGTGAGATTTATTCTTTAAAATTAATTTATATTTATCATTCATAGTTAAATATAACTAATTTTATAGTTAAGAAATATAGTGGATCTTATGTCATAACTTGATTTAGATCATTTTTTTATAATATATATTTTTTTTAAAATTTACTTGTCATATTACTTAATTCAAGATTAAGAACTAATTATTCTTAATAAATTTGGATAAATTAAATAATATGTGATTGGAACATTATTTGGTTAACAAATGTACAGCTACGCTAATTCTAAGATTTTTCAGAATTAATCTTAATTCTAATTTTTTAATTAATTATTCAATTAATAACATGTTTATATCATTGTATTTCTCTTGTTTTCTATCTTTGCATTATAATTTGTGAAAAATTAAAAAAAAATTATAATATTAATAAAATTAAAATATGCAATTAACCATTTATCAACATATTTTTTAAAGGATTGAAGATAAAATTATTTAAACATAGAATAACAATAATTAAGATTATCCTAAACAGTATCAGTTAGATAAATGTTAAACTAGCCCTATTAGCTATTTTTTTAAACTCACATTAATGTGGACACCCAAGCATAATATCAGTCAAACCAATGCTAATCGTAAGAACTTGTAATGTTGGATGACCAACCTTAATCACCTATGATATTTTTCAATTGAGTTTTATAAAAATTTAGCTGAATAGATTTTTTAACCTGTTATAAATACACACAATTGATTTTTTATAAAAAGTTTCACTAAGCACTCTTTAACCTATATTATAAACACACGCATAACACTAGTTTAAGCAAGACTAATAACGTTGATTGTAGTTGATATTAAATAATGAAAAATTTTAAATTTTAACATCAACTTAGTGTTGAAAAAAAATTATTGTGGCTAATGTTAAATTTTACAACTATTTTAAAGTATTTTTATGGTACTTAGATGGATATTATACTAACAAAATTATTTTAAAATTGAATAATTTTTATTTGTTAATAAATAATTTTTTATTATATATATCAATCTAAATTAATATCTTCATTATTTAGCAAAATATTTATTAAAAAATATTGAATATATATATATATGAATATCATATTTTTTCTTTATTATCCCTTATATAAAAATCAAACATGAAAAAGCTATACTAAATTAAAATATGTTGACATGAAAAAAAAAATAGCTAGCATATTTTTATTAAAAATAAAAAGATAGTTTTGTTCAACAAATAATAACTAATTGTATAATGGAATAATAACTTAAGAACCTGTAAACTCCCAACTAGTATTAGATAAAATTTAGTTAGATAAATATTCTTAACTAACAAGAGTTTTGACAACCGTTAAACAATATATTCTTAAAAAAGATCCTAAGATCAAACTAGAGAGAAAGTAATTGTTATAATGGTTTTCTTTTTTATTAATCCTTGAGAATTAGCCATACAATAATATCTATAAAAATATCTTAGTCAAAGATCATAAAAAATAAAAACAGTAAGGTTTTGTCAAAATCATTTATTTGACATGAATGGAAAATGAAACAAGCATGAAAGTTATTTGATAAAATTATTATTACAACACCGAGAGCTATTTAAATACCCACTTAAAAGCTATCTCCAATACTGCAAAAGTAGGAAATCAAATACTTAAGTTGGGAATGTTATGAAAATAAAAAAGAAATAGTAATATTTACTAAAACATTGAACATAATTTGATTGTTAGCTCAATTTTTAATTTGAGAGTTCCTAATCTTAAATAATCTTTAAATATTAAGATGTTGGTGTATGACTGCATGCCTTAAAATTTAATTATTTATTAATATGATTATTTTATATTATATTATCATTTATTTAACATGTGATGTGTTTTATCTATTGTATTTTTATTTTAACTAAGTGAATATAATAAAGTTTTATATAATAAATTTAATGTTAGGTTTTAAATTTAAAATTTTAAAATATGTCAAATTTAAATCTTTAATTAATTAATTTAAATAAATTAATTAATTTTAAATAATATTCTTTATTTTTAAATCAAACTTTAGTTTAAATATTAACTTAACTTGGTTGATTTACATTTTTAATCTAAAGATAATTAAAATAAGAAAATAAATAATTTATATAAATAAATTTCTTTTATTTATATTTAAAAATTAAAATTTATATACATATTATATCAACCACTCCAATGTCATATTTCTCAAACTTCCATTTTGATATCTGCAATATAAACTATTAAAAATATCATTCACATAATTAAATATTGTATTTTTGTTTCAACTAAATGAATGTAATAAAGTTTTGTATAATAAATTTAATGTTAGTTTTTAATTTTTAAATTTATTTTTTTAAAATAAGTCAAGTTTAAGTTTTAAATTTAATTTATTTAAATAAATGAATTAAGTTTAAATATTATTTTTTCTTTTTTAAAATCAAAATTAAGTTTAAATATTAACTTAATTTGGTTGATTTACATTTTTAGTTTAACAAATAATATTAAAATAAAAAATTAAATAATTTATATAAATAAAATTTGTATTTTTATTTAAAATTTTAAAATAAAATTTATATTAATATTATATCAACCACTCTAATGTCATATCTTCAAAAATTACATTTTAATATATACAATGAAAAAACTATTAAAAACATCATCTACATTATCAAATATTGAAATTTTATTTCAACTAAGTGAATATCATAAATTTAATGTTGTATTTTAAAAATTAAAATATGTCAAATTTAATTTTTAAATTTTATTTACTTAAATAAATAAGTTAAATTTAAATGATATTTTTTATTTTTTATAAATCAAACTTAAGTTTAAATACTAACTTTATTTAAATTCCTAATTTATCAAAAATATTAAAATAAAAAATAAATAATTTATATAAATAAGAATTTTTTATTTATATTTAAAAATTAAATTTTATATTAATATTATATTAATCACTCTAATGTTATATCTTCAAAACTTTCATTTTGATATCTGCAATAAAAATTATTAAAAACATCATATACATCATGAAATATAGTATTTTTATTTCAACTAAAAGTGAATATAATAAATTTAATGTTAGGTTTTAAGTTTTAAAATTTTAAAATAAGTAAATTTTAAGTTTTAAATGTTATTTATTTAAATAAATTAGTTAAGTTTAAGTAATATTTTTTAATTTTTAAATCAAACTTAAGTTTAAGTATTAACTTAATTGGATTGATTTACATTCCTAATCTAACACAATATTAAAATATTAAAGTAAATAATTTATATAAATAATTTTTATTTGTATTTAAAAATTAAAATTTATATTAATATTATATCAACCACTCTAATATCATATCTCCAAAATTTCCATTTTGATATCTGAAAACTATTAAAAACAGAATCTACATTATTAAATATTGTACTTATATTTCAACTAACTGAATATAATAAAGTTTTATATAATAAAATTAATGTTATGGAATACAAATTTAATTTTATATTTTAATTTTTTAATTTAAAATTTTAAAATAAATTAAGTTTAATTTTCAAATTTTATTTTTTAAATAAATGAGTTCAATTTAAAGAATATTTTTTAATTTTTAAATCAAACTTAAGTCTAAATACTAACTTTATTTGGTTGATTTACATTGCTAATCTAATGACATTATTAAAATAAAAAAATAAATAATTTATATAAATAATTTTTTTTATTTATATTTAAAAACTAAATTTTATATTAATATACATCAACCACTCTAATGCCATATATCCAAAACTTTCATTTTGGTATCTGCCGAAAGCTATTAAAAACATTAAATATTTATTTCAACTAAGTGATATAATAAAGTTTTATATAACAAATTTAATGTTAAGGAATATAAATTTAATGTTAGGTTTTAAATTTTAAATTAAAATTTATAAAATAAATTAAGTTTAAATTTTAAATTTTATTTTTTTAAAATAAATAAATTAAATTTAAATAATATTTTTTATTTTTAAATCAAACTTAAGTTTAGATACTACTTTATTTGGTTGATTTACATTTTTAATTTAATGAAAATATTAAAATAAGAAATTAAGTAATTTATATAAATAAAAAATAATTTGTATTTAAAAATTAAAAATTATATTAGTATTATATCAACTACTCTAATATTCAAAATTTTCACTTTAGTATCTGTAATGAAAACTATTAAAAATATCATATTTTTCTTACCATTTTCATAACATTATGTGATACATTAATATATATATATATATATATATATATATATATATATATATATATATATATATATTATGTTGTTGTCATCTGGCTTTGAATTTATTCTTTTTGGAATTCAATTCTTCAATTTTAACTTTGATTTTAATCTAAGCTAGGCTATTGCATCTTATATAATTATAACATTGTTCAATCTTATTTTACAAATCAAATATCAAAGTTAATTCAAATATTTCTATTGATGGAAGTAGTAATGTTATTATATTGAGCAAGTAACCTTCAATTTTTTATATTTTTAATATTTTCTACTTGTTCTTCAATATGATTTATTTATTTATCTAAGAAAAAATAATGTCAATTAGCACATAACATATAGTATAGTTGTGACTTGTGTCATGCTTGAAGTAGGTGATTTAACTCTTTAACCTTTGGGAATTGTAACTTGGTATGATGCTTCTATAAGCTTTTTTGTTTTGCTTTAGTAGATGATTTTGGATTTAATTGTGAAAATTGTGTTCAAACAATGATATAATTTTAAGTTAAATTTAATTTTTTTTGTTAATAATAATTATTTGGATTGTGTTTATTTTTTCATACTTTCTATTTAATTTTTTTTTATCTATTTTTAAAAATTTTGACATTAATATACATAAGTGACTTAGATTAAAACAATACCTTGATTTTTTTTACCAACTTGCTATAAAATTTTATATCACTATGAATTTTGGTTTATCCAAAGCATCCTATCACATAATATTTAACCATTCTCAATTTATTAAATATCACCACTTTAGTATAAATGATCCTTTTAACAAGAGAGAAAGATTTTATTGAAGATTATCTTTTTAAAATCAAGGATCGTTTTCTATTTTGATTCTCCATATATATGTTATGCAATATTAATAATTATATTTAAAAAATATTTGATGTAAACATGTAATTTAATCAAAATTATTCTATAATAATTAAAATTAAATTAACTTTACAACTATTCATTATTAAGAGTTTTTTTTTTCATTTTGATTTAGTTTATTTTTATTCTTTATTTTCTAGAAAATGCAACCAAGTTAAAGATATTTTTGTTTAATTTTTCAAATAAAATAAAATTCTAATATCATGTGATCTTTGCAGTACAAAATAACTATGGAATATTTTTTAGACAAAAAAAAAAAAGTAAAGCTGAAGGAGAGAAGGAAAAAAGAAAAAATTTAATCAAAAATCAATAAATCACTGTCATCATGTGATCTTTGTAGTACCAAATAACTATGAAATATTTTTTAGAAAAAAAAGAGTAAAATAATTAAAGTTTAATGAGAAATAAAAAGAAAACTTAGTCAAAAATCAATGAATCACCATCAGAAGGAGGAATCTAAGAATGCAAAGCTTTTCTATGTTAAATACTCCCAGTCGTATTAAAACAAAAACTGTGTGCTCTCAAGATATACTCAATATAGACATTTCAAACTAATTTTAATAAAAATTAAATTTATCTTATGAATGTTTCATGTTTATAAAAAAGTAATAAAAAATGAGATATATATCGTTTTGACGTGGCATGATCAATAATAGACACTTTTAAATCCATCGTTCTAGTCAAATTTAAATCCATTTAATAAGGCAAGCAATTCAACCAAAATATTATTTGAAGGAATCAAATGTATATATAAAATTTATATAACTAATTACCACAAATATCTTGTTTAGATAAGGTAATTTTTCACGTCAATATTTTTTTAAACATTCTCATCATATCAAGAATTACTAAACTATGGTGAGAATGTATTTACCTATCTAGATGTATCCATCTTGGTAAAATAATTTTTTACTTATGTAAAAATGTGAACTTTTCAAATTATGAACAATGTATATAATATTATACGATAATATGTTATATGAGATTAATGACTTCAACAATTATATATAAGTTCAGTTTCAACCACACTTATAAAAAGATAATTATAAATTAATTTTCTACAAGCTTAACAAAATAAATAATCTATAAAATTAGATTTATGAATGTTAGAAAAATCAGCATAATGAGAAAAAATCATAACCTCCTAAATGGAGCTGTAGATTTAATTAAATTTAAGTTGTGATTCTAGTTTTTAACCTGGGTTTACAGTACCAGTTTCTTACTCTTTTTTTTATACATATTACACAATATATTAATGAGTAGTTTATAATAAACCTTCTATATAAGCAATATACCTATCTTTTTATATATTTTTAAAAAATTATCTTTAATAAAAAATATTTATAAATATATGCTATAATATAATTTTGATTTCTCACTATAAGCTTTGTACTTTTTTCTATTTTTTTTTATCTCTTTCCTTTTCTATCTTGTAAGGTTTATTATAAGTTTCTTTTGAAAATTTTATTTTATGAGATAATTTAAAATAAAACATTTTATTTGAATTAGAATATTTTAAATTCTGTTTATTTGAATAAAAATTATAATTAAATGAAAAAATATATATTTTTTATTTTTATCAAAGTATATGATATTTAAAAATTTAATTTGTTGTAAATATTTTAAATAGAATATTAATACTAATTTAAAATATTTTTAATTTTTATATGTATATTCTTACTTTTCTTATATTTCCACACTTGTATATCTACGATTTTGTATATTTGTTTGAATATATTTATTTTTATTATTTTTTAATATTTTGTATAGTTTTTTTTTATTAGAATAAGTGATCGTTAGCCTATGAATATTAGTGAATGTAATTTGTTTGCAGTTACTGAGTAGAATTTAAATCATTTAGTTTTTTCGTATTTATTCTCTCTCATACCTTTATCTAAAAGTAAACGAATGAACTTTAATTATTGTTAAACTATGATGTCATAACAAAATTTAGAGCTGGTTAATATTAACTATGTAAAAAAAATAATATAATTACCTAATGTTTTTTCATAATGTTTAATATTAATATTTTAAATTTTGAATAAATATTCTAAAATAAAAATTTGTAGATGGTAGAAATTGGATTGTTTTATCTAAATGAGAAAGAAAAATAAAATATTTTAAAAAAAATATTAAAAATAAAGTAATTAAATTTTTATGTATTTTAAATTTTAAAATAAAAAAATTCTTCATCCAAAAGTAATGTAGAATTAAAATAAAATATAAAATTCAAATATGGATTCACTGTTAGTTTTTAACTAATTTTTTATTATAAAATACAATGTTCTAACAATAAGTGAGATTTTGTTCCCTACCATTTCTACGTAGACTTGCAAACATATGATGATTTTTTCAATGTGAAAAAAAAAAGAAATAAAAAAATAATTTATTTTTAATTATTTAGATGCATACAGGATTATATATTTTACTTTCAATTGAGAAAATAATAAAAATAATAAATTATGTTAAGGAATTAAAAAATTATTAATTTTTATATTATAACCTTGAATTTTTACATTTGAATGAGAATATTTTGAAGACATACTCTAATTTCTTATTAAATCATATTTTGAATATATAATTTTATTTTTTAAATCTGTTATTTAATTTGTTTTAATTTTAATTTTACATAATTAATTTTAAAATTATTATAACTTTAAAATAAATAATTAAAATTTTTTTTTTGATGAATAAGACTAATGTATCCTGATCATTGATGGATCTTGCTCCTCCAAACTGTTGCCATCATTCACATACATATAAAACATTTAAATTGATTTTTAATAAAATTATTGAATTAATGAAAAATTTTATATTAAGTATTGAAAATAATAATATAGTTTGTATTAATTATTTTCAGTGAGATCCATTAGTCTTTGAAAAAATCAATATATTTTATATTTATAATTTTAAGAGAATAAAACTAAAATTTTAACATTTTTTAAAAACCGACTGTCTATTTCAAAAAATTTTATACATTTTTTCCTTTGTTTTATGGGAAAAAATTAGAAGAAAAAATATAAAAAATTTAATTAAAAAATAAGAGAGAAAATTTTAAATTTTGTTTTTAAAAATATTTTTTATTTAAATAAATAAAAAATTTATTATTATCCTTATGTTTTCTATTTTACTTTCATCTAAATAAATTATTAATATTATTTTGAGGTTAACTTCCTCTTATGTAAAAAAAATTTTACAAAATTTTTGGCCTTCCAAATTTTTTTAAGATCCACCGTTGGTCTTGATTTTAAACTTTTATATTTTTAAATTTTATTATACCTAAAAAATTGTAATATTTATAATTAATAATAAAAATACACATAGTTTTTAATTTTTAAAATTTAAAAATATTCATGTAATGTATCAAAAACTTGTTAATAGACACAATGAAATAAACAAAATTTTCATTTTAATATTTTCTTAGTTTTACCTAATTATAATTTTTTCTAAAAGAATTAGATAATACAAAAATGTGATACTAACTGCGTGCTTCATTTCTAACGATCCTTACCATTTCTTTTTAATAAAAAAATCCTTAACTTTCTTTCATATCTACAGTTAAAAACTGATAATTTAATTTAACTAATAAAATACAGTTATATTCGTCACAGGAAAAAAATTACACCAATTCACACTATTCAAATTTTTTACCGGGTCCACTTTTTCTCTCCCCAAGTAATCTACCAACTTCTGCCAAGTTCCTATTCTTTTTCTTCGACCCCAAGTTCAACCAAATCATATAAGGTTACAAAAAGCAAAAAAAAAAAATATGCAAATAATGTCTATGCAGTTATGCACCATGCAATTGCAAATAGATAAATAGTAATGATTAAGTAAAAAAAAAATGTAAAATTGGGCAGCGGATAGCCCTCACTTTTTCCTTTTTTTTTTTTTTTTTTTTTTACTTTGGTCTCTGTTATGCTGCTTGTAAAAAAGACAGAGAAAGAAGATAAAAGCTGTCCCCACAGTTTTTCATGGTTAAAAACGTCCCATATCATTAAAAACATTTTTACAGTAAATTTTCTCTTCAAATCCAAATATCAATGAATTTTTAATATACAATGAAAATAATAAAATTTAAATTTAAATTTAAAATAATTAAAATGGATTTTTATTTATTATATATTTAATTATATTTAAGTTAAAAAATAGAAAAGTAAATATTTAGTGTGAAAGTAAATTTGGTGTTGGTTGAAAGAAATAAAAATGGGGGGTGAAAAAGAGAGAGGGTTATTGTTAATTGTTAAATAATTAATAATAATAATATAAATAAAGAGAGAGTGGAGGAACCGGAGAGAGATGGAGAAGTGGTATAGTGTGCGGTTGTTAAACTTTGCAGAGTAGCTGAGATCGAAAAAGGAAAAAGAAAATTGAAAACATTAAAAAAGAAGAGAGGTGAGTTGAGAGAGCCTAGAGTAGAAGAAGGTGAGGAAAAAGGCTGTGTTGTGAAGTGAAGGGAGAAAAAAGTTAGTGTATAGTGTGTGTGTGTATGTGTTGAGAGAGATAGAGAGATAGAGAGAGAGAAAGAAAGAAAGAGAGAGATGGTGGGCTCAGGAACATCAGATAGGAGCAAAGAAGCAGTTGGGATGATGGCCCTTCATGAGGCCCTCAGAACCGTCTGTCTCAACTCAGACTGGACTTACTCTGTCTTCTGGACCATTCGCCCTCGCCCGTAACTACTATGTTCCATTCATTCATTCCCTCTCTTTCTATATATATGTGTAGATATAGATATATGTATGTATATAACTGTAATAAGTAACAGTCTCCAACTTGTTTCAATCTTGTGTTGGTTCATTTCTTGCAGACGAGTTAGAGGTGGTAATGGTTGCAAGGTTGGGGATGATAATGGAAGCTTGTGAGTGTATTCTTTATTTCATGTTTTATTGATTTATTTATACACATGGTTACATTTACCATGTTGAAAATATGAAGTGATGATGAAAATTTCAATTTTTATTGGTAGATGTTTTATGGATGGTGTTTATGATTTCATGTTTTGAATGGTGGTGAAGGATGTTGATGTGGGAAGATGGGTTTTGCCGTGGAAGTGGAAGGGGTTCGGGTTGTCTTGAAGATATTGATGGAGAGGATCCTGTCAGAAAAGCCTTCAGCAAAATGTCCATTCAGTTGTATAATTATGGAGAAGGGTGGGTACTGGGTAGGTGTTTGTTTTTTTGTTTCTTATCTTATACTATAACTTGTGCTTTTACTCTTTCTCTCTCTCTCTCTCAATCTTCTTCAATGCTATCTGATACCATTTGGATTGTGGAGTATGGAGGGAGGAGTTACTTATACTTATTCACACACAAGCACAATTTCTCCTCTGTCTGCACTGTGCTCTGATTGGGTGAAATTGGATTTTGGAACAGGTTGATGGGGAAAGTTGCATCTGATAAGTGCCACAAGTGGGTCTTTAAAGAGCCCACAGAATGTGAACCCAATATCTCCAACTACTGGCAGAGTTCCTTTGATGCTGTATGCATCCAACCACCCTTCTAGTTCTCTCTGATCTTTCTTTATTTTTAAATATAAATATAGATGTAGATTTAGACAGTGTGTTACATTTCAACAAGTATTGATTAAATTTAAATTTTTCTATTGGTTATGTGTGGCTATTTCATCATTGATTGACTCAACCTCCTCTTTTCATGTTATTAATTGCAGCTTCCTCCTGAATGGACAGATCAGTTTGATTCGGGCATTCAGGTCAGAACAGAATCATTGTGGCCTTTGTTTGTTTGGCTTTTCCTACTATTATTGGTCTCAAAAGATTTCATTATAGATTTTTGTTTTTTTCAAACAAACTTCATTTGCATTTGTTCCATTACCAGACCATAGCTGTAATTCAAGCTGGACATGGCCTTCTCCAACTTGGTTCTTGCAAGATTGTGAGTAAATTTATATCACTTTTTGATTTTTTACCAAAAAATATTTTACTTGCTTCTACTTTGCTTATCTTATCAGTAATTTTTAAAATTTACCTTCACTATTTTTATACAGTTTGTATTTGCTTGACTAGTTATTCATTGGATAGAATGAATAGAAGATTCTCACTCAAAGAAAATATCAAATGTTTGATATTTTTGCTTCTATTATTAGATTCCTGAAGACCTCCATTTCGTGCTAAGAATGAGACACACTTTTGAATCCCTGGGCTACCAATCTGGTTTCTACCTCTCCCAACTCTTCTCTTCAACAAGGAACACTTCCTCTTCTACTTCTGTTCCATCAAAACCATCCACCATTCCAATTAGGCCACCTCCTCCACTCTTCAACTGGGGTCAAAGGCCACTTCCTTCTGCTACTTCCATGCTATCCTCACCCAATTTTCAACAACATGCAGCTAGGCTTGGGTTTCCACAGGCCAAAGATGAGACACACATGTTTCTTATGCCTCATGCATCATCTGAAACTGCAAGAATTGAAGACATGATGGGGGAGCATGAAAATGACATAAAGTGGCCTAATGGGTTGTCTTTCTTCAATGCTCTCACTGGAAGGACAGATGATGCCAAGCTTTTGTTCAATCCAGATAGCTTGGGGAGCAAACCAGGTGATCAGAATCAGCACCACCCTCTTAGTCAAAATCCCAATTCAGATGCTGCCTCAAACATGCAAAATGCAAGTGGAGGAGCCAACCCAAATGAGTTCTTGAGCTTGGATAGCCACCAGGAAGATGCAAGGAAAATGGACAAGTTCAAGAGGAGCTTCACTCTACCTGCAAGAGTGGCCTCATCTTCTTCATCCACTTCAATGGATCATCACCATCAACAGCAAGGTGTGGAGTATAGAAATTCAGAAGGAGGTATGTACCCGGATGTCATGGAGACCTTTTTGGAGTGAATGGGGGGAAGAAAAGGAGAGTTTTAGTACGAAAGATGAGAATTTGTATCTAGGAAAAAGCTATTTGTGTTCCTTTTTCATGTGTTGGCTTTTCACTTTGTATCTTGTGTTCTTCTGTCTTCCACTTAATGAGACTTGATTAATGATCATTTGTTTCTTTCTTCTAAAGTTCAATTAGACATAAAGTTTTCATGCTGTCTTACCTCCTATATAAGTTTTTCAAATTTTAGATATTGGATCATCATTGTAACATTGAATAAAAATGATGAAAAATCATACTAATCAATTAAGGTATTTAAGTTTTATTTTATTTTATTTTTTAACCATGTCTATTATATTCAGATTTTCAATATTTTTTTATTCAACTATATCACAAGATAACCCTGGTAGCTAATATGACGTTGGATAGTGTTAAGGAAGAATAAGATCATTAGTGTATTTTTATTAAACTTTGTAAATCATGGCTTGGATAAAAGTAACTTTTTTTCTTCCAATTCTATTCAAATCATAATTTGGGACTCAAATTATGTTGAAACATAATTATAATTTCATTAAGGATTTTTTTTTATTCTATATCCATAGATACATGATATCAAAGGACTAAATCTATTTTATTTAATCTTTTATATTATTTTAAAAAAAGTATTGAATTGGTTTTGTATTTTTATTATAGTAAATACATAATTAATAATTTTTAAAATTTTTTATCATGTTTCAATAACTATACAAAACATAACTCTTTTAACCAAACATTTTTTTATGGATGGATTTCCACTTGCGGTCTCCAAACCATGGTTTGAGGGTGTGTAAACTACAACCCCAACATATACATATTTATCATATACATATTTATCATGTCTATGTAAGAATCTGGTTGCAGATACATGCTGACCGCAACCAATATATGGTTACAAATTATTGAAAGAGTAACATATAATTTAATCAGGTTTTGATAAATTAATAACCAAGTAAATTGCCCATTAAATTCACTAAATTAGAAGAAATTTACTGATTATTTCTTTCCTTTAAACTGAATAACTCTTCTTTTGTTTTCTAGTCAATTGTGTGATTGATTTTTTACTTTTTATAATGATTTTTTTATATTTAAAAATAGGTAAAATAAAAAATAATATAATATAAAATATAATATAATAGAAAGAAAGACAAAGAAAAAAAAACAATATAAATTAAGATGAAAATACTATTAAAATATATAATAATAATTTCTTATAATAATAACTCCAGAAGTACTATATGTTCATTTTAACTTAATTTATAAAAGATTACACATCAAAGTTTAAAGAGTTTAATTATATTATATATATACCTTAAAAAAATTTTATACGGCACTCATTTATTTATTTTTTATTAGTTTATGCATTTTTGGTGAGGACACATGGCTATTAGTCTTATCAGAAATCAGGGCCAGGTACATATGGGCTGAACATACTGGCCTTTAAAGATCATATACGTATACAGTACTTACTATGACGTGGAATAAGACATCCCATACGTATTTAAATCATGCAAAGTTCTTAACCCCTAAGATTTTACATAATATAGTACACAACCACTTCTATAACTTGTTCAACAACCCCTTCGTATCTGTTTCTTGTTTCATTCATTGCCAGAATCCCACTGATCAATTGGAACAAAACTAGCACTCTTCCCATGACTGAAACTAATAGTAACTATATGATTTGATTAGATAGTAGATCTCTGGGTGCAATTAAATTTTGGTATCAATGCCAATCTTTCCATTAGCGAAATACATAAGAAAATTTAGGACTCGTTTGTTTTAAAATTGATTTTAGAGTTTAATTTCTTTAAAAAAATTATCCTATCAATATATTTCAAACTTGATTAAAATATATACCAAAATCAATCTTAATCATAGATTTTCAGTGGAATTAATATGTATTGTTGTTTTTGTAAAATATGATAATTGAATTTTAAACAGTAAACTAAATAGGTACTTAATTAGTTTATATTGTATGAAGATGGGAATGTAAGCAAGCACTTTGAATTCGAGATTCTTAAGAAACAAGCAAGCTAGAAAGTGGATTCGCACCTTCGAATGGATTCTGAAATTTCCCAAATTAATCCATAACTTGGATAAGATGTAGTGTGTGATTTTATGTACTTTAAAGAACAAGTTTTGATGCTTTCCACATGTAACTGTGGGTTAAGATGGAGCACCTGATATTTGGTTGTGTGCCACAAGATCAACAATAGCATTAAATAAAAGCATAGCTGTAGTGACACTATTTTGCTCCCTATATTTGGTCCTATCTTTACTCACTAAGGAAGCTCATCTGATTAGTAGCTAGTAGTGATGTGTGGGCATAGATATCTCTCTAGCTTCTTCTTCTTCTTTTATTTGTTTATATAATATTTTATTTTTTAATTTTAGGCAACCTCTACCCTTAATCCAACCTTTCCATTTTTTCCTCCAAAAATCAAAAGCTATGATCCTATTTTGTGTCAAGTTTATACGTACAATTTTAGTCCTACCAGGTCATAGTATAGAATTCAGGTATATATACCCATGCTCATAAAGGGAAGCAGGTTGTACTGATCAAAATGAACAGACATTAGTGTACCCATAACGCAGTTATTTTGTATCTTCTAGCTCATACTACATCTATAAAAAATAAACAATATATATAGGCATGATCAAAGAAAACGACATATTAGTAAGATAAAGCAACTTAACTAATTAAGGAATATTAATTTATTGTGACCACACGCTCCATCTATCATAATCTTCATCAAATATATTTTTTGAGACTTACACCATCATTTTCCCTTAAAACTACTTTTTAAGGTTAAATTAGACTTTACCTATTTTCAATATATGATATTGAAAAAGCTATAAGATACCGATATTAATTAGGAATATGAGTAGACTACAATATGAACATAGGGCTAATTAACCATATGGACATAGGTGATTTATAATAATAATAATAATAATAATAATAAATCACACGAAAGAAGCGTGTTTGTGTTGTTGTTTGGCAATCATATCAACCCCTCTTTGCGGCGATGCTGATGCTTGGATTCGTGTTGGAGATTTTTTGAATGAGGTATTGGTTATGACTTATGAGCCATATATAGATGCAATTCAAGGACATATACTCTACCCTACCTAGCTTCGTCTGTGTTGTAAGGATTCTGTTAGCTAGCAAAAAATGTAAGTCAGATATTATGTCAATGTCATGATGTGGAAAAAAACGAGTGTGTATATATATAATTATTATAATAATAATATTGGGTGTTAATTGTGGAATTTTCCCATTAGTTTTTAGAAGAGAAATGAACGTTGATAACAAGTTTGCTATGCACAAATTTGTGTGAAAGGATGTGGCGATTTTCCAGCACATATTATTGGTGTGCGCCGTGTATATATACACACGTACACATTTTAAAACATGAGCAATTTGTCTTGTTTCGGAGACAGATTTAAAATTTTGATCATGAAGTATAATGGGCCTAGAAAGTAAAAGTTAATTAATCATCACGCCCCTTTTGGCTGGAAGACATTGTCTCCGTTCAATTTAAAATTGGTTTTAATAAATTTGATTTGGAATTGTTAAATAAAATTGATACACGTATTTAACTTAATCTGAAAAATATATTTTCATTAAAAAAAATACGATAATTGATTTCTGAATGTTAAATCAAACATGATATTAAAACAATAATTCTGATTAATAATTTCCTAATTAATAAATAAAAATATTATATGTATTTTTTTGTTCTTTTCATTAAATATTTTATTTATTTTTGTTTCTTTAAAGTGATCTAAGAATACACCCATGGCATTTGTTTTACTTTATTTAAAAAACATTTTAAGTTAATGATTGTTAGTTCAATTAATCTTTGTTTATCCCAAGTACAATGAATCACTCACTAATCTTTTGTCAAGTTGCTTTTTGTTATTATTGTAAAAGACAGAGTCTCAAATATATAGTGATCAGTATTCACTGTATAGACAAAGAAAAAGAAGAAAAGGAAAAAGGGGAGAGAAAAGGAAAGTGAAAGGAGATAGAAGCCAAAGATGCAGCAGGAAGTGGTGTAATAGTATGTAATGGAGGTAGCAGTACTGCAGTCATCTCTCAAAAAAAAACCAAAGGAATGGTATGATAAGAGATGAATGTGGGTTTCTTTGTGTAAGAAACAATGCCAAAGGGGGTAAGGGACAAGTACTAGTTTGAAAAATCCCTAGTCTCTCTATTTTGGGTTTCTGTGGCAGAAAAACTCATGGGCCCAACTCAGCTAATTTTGCTTTTGGGACCACTCATCTGCCAGATTCACTCTTCCATTTTTTCTTTTATCCAACATAGACACATTATTTGTCAATCTTCCTTAGAAAATAGGGTAGCACATTTGTCACCACCAATACAAAGTGCCAGCTATGGTCCCTGGATTGAACAGATTTTGGTTCATCTTTGTTTATAACTCAATAAACTATCTTAATGCCTAAAACCATTTTATTTCTAACATGTTATGTAAAATTAGTATTTTTATTTTATTATTATTTTTATTTTGTATTTTAATTATCTTTTTCTTTGCTTCATTTAAATTTTTTTATCTCTTTTTATTTTATAATTTCAATTTAGTTTTATTTACCATAGAGTAGTTCACACAGGAACATTTTAACTTTATGAGGTCCTTGCCAACACCATATCAACTTAATCATAGTTTTATCAAAATATCACAACACCTCCAATTCATCCCAAAAGTTCATAACTTTATCGAGTGGAAAATTCAGGAGAAAATGGAATTTTAGTAGACAACACAAACAAAAAAAATTAGGGGGGCTGGGGCTATTTGCTTTCAGAAAGTATTTTTTTAATTTATTGTTTCTATTTTTAATTATAAAACTGTTTTTTATTTTTTTTAAATTGTATAAAAGTAGTAAAGCATTACAATTTTATTGTTTCCTAAGAAAATTTTTTAAAATACAAATTAAAATAATGATTTATATTAAAAAATAAAAAATATTTTCTTTAACCAAACGACTACTCAGTCCTTCTAATCAAAACAAGTGGCATTTCTTAAGGAGGCTATACCATTTTCTTCTATTCTAAAGTGAGTTTGAATTTAATTAATTTTAGAAATTATTTTAATAATTAATTTTAGGTATTATAAATTACTTTTACAATTTATTATATGGAATAAATTTTATATTTAGATAGGATAGATGAAAAGTAGTTTTAAAATATTTTTTATTTAGATTTTAAAAAACATTTTTAATAAAATTACAAATATCATATAATTTTTTTATTAATTAGTTTCATATTTAAAATAATCAAGTATATAAAATATAGAAATAAAAATTAAATGAAAAATAATTTTTATCTTTTAATTATAATCTCCAAAATCATACTTGTTTGTTTTTTTTTATAAATACTTTGTAACAAAAGTAGATTGAATTATAATCTGATAACAAAATATGCACTAAGTGGCAAATGTCATTCCTGAAAATATCATTTATTTGTATTTTCAAAGATGATAATGGGTCATTAAATATTTTGCAGGTTTATATTATATATATCGTAGAGCATGAATGTTTGTGGGATTGGTTATAACGGATTTATTTTTGTTTTGTTGGAACCATCAGGTGGTTAATTATTTAAATTTGAATATGATTATATACAAAAGAGTGATTGGTAGATTGAAAGATGAATAAGCTAAATATTAAAAATGTAGCTAACTAAAAGTTAAAAATTGAAAGATGAAAAGTTAGCAAATATTAATAAATATAAAAATGATAAATAAAAATATGATTAAATAATGAATTAAAATATGATAAATATATTATATTTTTTAATAAAAATTATATTAAAATTTAATTAAATAAAATTTATTTTTTAAAATAAAAATATTTATTTTTAAATATTTTTTTAAAGTAATATTTTTATAATTTTTAAATTTTTATCAAACGGTTTAACATTTTTAATAAAATAAAATAAATACTATATATTAAAAATCTAATTTAAAATATAATAATATAAAAACAAACTTATCAAATTTAATAATATTATTATAAATTTATCAAATAATATTAAATTTATAAAAATAAATAAATAATCAAAATATTAGATTATAAAAATATATTAAAGATAAAAAAAATTAGTTAGAATATAAAAATACAAAAATTATTCGAATTAATTTTAAAAAAATAATAATAATGGTATAAAAAAACTAGTAGCTACTAAAATAAATTATTTTATTAAATAAAACTGTAATATTTAACAAATTTTTTAATTTATAATTTAATCTTTCAGTTAACTGAAATATTTTATTAAACATATTTACAATAAAATTAAGTCAATTCAATTTATTGGTAATAATATATTAATCTTAAAATTGTGTATAGTTAAATTAAAGAATATAAATTAAAAATTAAGATATATTTTATACTATATATTAAAAAATAAATAATATTAATATAATATTATATAAAATATTTTTATTATGATAATTTTTATTAATATTTAAATATTAAAATAAACTTGAAAAATAATATAGAATATTAAATTGGGTTAGAATAACTTAAAATATATCCCAAACCATTTGGTGATTAAGTCGAGCTGGACTCGGAACAACCCCATAGCAAAGGCTTCTTGATTCATATATGAAAAAGATATGGATATGCAAGAAATTTAACCATCTTTATTTTGCAAAATGCGGAGATTTATTTGACTTGAACTTAAAAATTAAGATGTGTTTTGTAAATTGTTGGATAAGTTAGTTGAAAATTTAAAATTTAATTGAAAGTTGATAAATGACTGATTAAATAAAAAATATTTGATAAAATTAATTTTTGAACTAGTTGATAAATATAAAAATAATAAATAAATATATAATTAAATAATACATTAAAATAGGATAAGTATGTTATATTTTTTAATAAAAATATATATTAAAATTTAATAAATTTTTAAATAAATATATTTATTTTTAATTTTTATATAAATAAATTTCAAATAAACAAAGTAATATTTTTATAATTTTAACTTTTTATTAAATAATTTAATATTTTTAATAAAATAAAATAATAATATAATAATTATAATAAATAGTATATTTTAAAAGAATATTTTATAATAATATAAAAATAAATTTATCAAAATTAATAATATTATTATAAAAAATTAGAATAAAAAATTGATAATAAATAATTAGATTATAAAAACATATTAAAAATAAAAATAAATAAAATATTTTAGTTATAAGTTGAAAATATAAAATTTACTTGAATTTTTTTTTATAAACGTTAGTAATCATTTAAAAAAGTTAATAACTATTAAAATAAACTATTTTATTAAAATAGAAATATTTAATAAATTTTTCAGCAGATACTCTTAATTTATATTTTAAAAATGTACAATTTAAATTAACTTGTAAATATATATATTTTTATTTAGTATTTAAAATTAATTTTATTCAAATTTAAACTTTATACTATTTTTGGAACCAATGAATTGTGACAGCATGTGAAAACTAGCAATGCGAATGAGATATTGAAAGGGATAGCGATCATTAATATTTCCAATGCATAGGTATGGAACAGTGTGTAATACTGTGGCAAAATAAAAGATTCAGTTCTGAATACGAGAGGCTTCCGTCACCAGAAGTCAAACGAAACATCTATGTCATTATTTTTTATCTAAAGTAGTGGCCACAAAAATTTTGCTCAATTCAATAATTATAATCACTTTTGTGGAATGTTAGTAGTTTTTAAACTCCATTATTTTATTAAAAAAAATCCACAGCAAAATTGTAAGTATACTCTGCACCATTTTTAAATTTTTTATTGTTTTAAAATAAATTAAACTCATGAAATAATGTAAGGAAAATAAAGTTGCATCATACAACAGTCACCGAATAATTAAAGGAATATTCAATAATATAATCTTTTAAATCTATCTTAGGATAGAAATGGCATTAAATCTAATTTCCAATTTGAATATGTAGATCTCAAATATAATTTCATTTGTTTCAAAATTATTTTTACTTATTAGATATCTTTACATTTTGCAAGTTTAAGGCTTCCTACTTGTTATTTTTATGCAAAACCAAGAGATGGTATTAGGCTTTGATATAAATCTAATTGTGTGTATATTAAGTTAACTAATTACATTGGGATGACAAAATAAATTAATCTAGTTGTGTGTATTGAACTTTCTGGTCATTATTAGTTTTTTTTCTTCTTCTAAATTTGTCATTATTTATTATTGTTTAATATTTCTTAAAATAAAAAGTTATTTGTTAACCCATTAGTTTAAAGATTTCAAACTGATTTTTTTTTATGTTTATTGCAATCAATCAATTATGGCCCAGAACAAAGGTCTAATATGGTTTAGAAAAAAAAATAGTATATGATAATAAAAAAAGTTGCAACAGGTCAAAAAAGAAAAGGCAGGCCATAATGGGTCCATAATCAATCAAAATTTTAATTTTAGAATATATTTTAAAAAATTCTGAAAATTTAATTTCATAATACAAAAAATACATTTTGAAACTAAAATTTTAAAAATTTATTTTTATATATTCACATAAAGATAAAATTGAAAAAACAGACACAAGGAGGTGTGAATAAAAAACAATATCATCAACATTTATCCACTTAATTTGTTCACCTGCTGAATTGATACTTTGAACCATTGACAAAAAACAGGGTCAATAGCAGCCCAAGAAAATGGTAGATTGAGTTTATCTTGGATTGGGGTTTGTTTTTTTGCAACGCCTCACTTATCTTCTTTATGATCTCTATGATCCATTTGTTCAGTCTTCCAGAGAAGTTTCAAGATTACTTTTTCCATCTAACTTTGACCAATTGGCTGATACACCCATTACACCTTTTTCGAATCTCATTTCCAAGCTAGGACTGCATAATAATAATATACACTCTCCCACTTGAAGGAGATATTGAAGCATAATACTGAATCCTCTTATATATTCTTCAAATTTAATTTAAATATATTCTTATTTCTATATTTTTATAATACTTTAAAAAAAAATCATTTTCCTATAATTCTTTTAAACATTTTGGTGTATGCCATCGACAATGTATCACCGGATCTATCCTTCAAAAGACAACCATTAAAACTAAGCTTTAATGAATTATACAAAATCAAAATACCTAAATAAAATAAATTTGTGAAGATCTAATCCTTGACAACATGAAATTATAATGACAAAAAAAATAATATTTTAAATATAAAAATCAAAAACTAAAATCGAGGTCATGTATAAAAAATGTATATTCAAACCTTAAAATTTGAAGATATTCCACATGGAAGTCTAGATATTGGAAACACCTGCTAGGCTGCAATAAAGAAACTGATCCGCATGAAGATTAAAAAAAAGAAAAAGAAAAGATTGTCTGCAGAAACTAGAAGGGGTGTGAAGGATGGAGAATTCCAATGTATTAGCCCCTGACCTGTACCTTAGTAAAATGACACGTTATAGGGTTTTTACATTTTTATATTAATGTTATAATCCCTTATATTTTTTTATAATATATATACAATTTTATCTTTAAAAGTGTTTTATTTGATTTATAAAATTTTATAGATGTATTTATATATACAGACAAGGAATAGCTTATGTAGAAGTAATTTTAGTTAAACATATTTGTTCAATAACTTTGATAGGCATAAATAGTTGAATTTTAACCATTTAACTATTAGATTAGTATATTTGATTATGTAAATTATGTTTAAATTTTTTTATAAAATTTTAATATTTAATTAAATAAATTTAAATTAATAAATATTAGAAAAATATATTATTTTTTAATCTAAATTTATTTAATGAAATATTAAATTTTTTAAAATTTTTAAACATAATCTATATTATAAAATTTATTAATCAGTTAAATTAATAAAATCTAATAGAAAAATAAATTTAGCTAAAATTATATTTAAAATAATTTAATTTTATATAATAATAATATAATTTAGCCTATAAATCTATGAGTAATGAATCTTTTATATAAAATTGATAAAATTTAAAGATTAAATGTTATTACTTTGATCAATTTGAAAAATATATTTGTATGAAATTGACAAATTTAAAAATTAAGTTGATAAAGAAAGATTAATTTATTATGAAACTATTGGTAAAGAAAATTTTATATAAAATTTTGAATTTAAATATTATTTTCTTCTTGTTGTATGTAAAAAAAATTAACATAATTTTTATTTTTGAAAATAAATTATATATTTATTTTATTTAGATAAATTATATTTTAATTTTTATAAATATTATTAAATTTAAAATTAATTTTTAATATTTTTATTAATTTTGATCTTCATAATTTTAATTTTTTTAAAAAATTATTATCATTACATTTTATAACATGACATGCATATCAATATCATTACATCACTTAACATTTTAGAATAACTATTGACGTAACATAATTATATATCATGTTATCATATAATAATAATTATTATTATTATTACTTATAGAAATTAAAATCAATAGAAAAATTAAAGAACTAAAATCAAGTTTAATCATATATTTATCTAAAATATACTTAAATATTCCATTTTTTAAAACTGGAATACGTATAAAGTTAATAATAATTAAAAATTTTAATATTTTCCCTATTTTATGATTAAAATTGGGATAACATTTATAGCGCATAAGAAATATATTTGTACACCAGTATACAAGCACGTACAAACCATAGATATATATATATATATATATATATCATTTCGTAAAATCAACGGATATTAAATAACAGGTAACTTAGTTGTTGTTGTCATAAATTATCAAAACCTAAAATGTAGTCACCAAATTAATTGCTGAGAAGTCCATTCTAAACCCTAACCTTTCTTTGATTGCCTTTGGCCATGGCAAAAATGTGACTGTTAAGTTGAGAAATAGTTGATTCCCCCTCCCAATTCGTGAAGAACCAACCACTTCAAAAGAGAAATTATAACAATCTTTTTTAAAAAAATGCTTTTAAAATTATATTTTTCATAAACTCTTTTTTTTTTTTATATATTCTTAAAATTATTTTTAACTATTATATCTAACGGTGAGAAATTGTTGTGTACAAGAACCACTTATGAGTAGGTGTACCCTACAATTCTCTGTAAAGTTAAAATAACAGTTTTAGTAGTTATCAAATCAAGCAAACAAGGTGGACTTGTTATTGTCAGACTTGTCTGTCAACGCCACTATTTTCCTTGCTCATCACCATACACCACACTCACTTATCTTTCCCTTCTTTCCTTTCTCTCTTTTCCACTTCAATTCAAGGATTTCAGCTATGACTGCCAGAGAAATCCTTCATAAAATGAAGGTATGCCTCACTCCCTTTTGTTATTTTGCACAAAATCATTCATGGTTGGACTTGGATTACAATTTTCTTGTTTTGTATTCACTAATTGAGAAATGCTGTAGATCTTCATCTTTTGGTATTAGTCTTCATCAATCCATTCTATGGATTGCTTATATTGCTATATTCTCTAGACACCACAAGTTTTCTTGTATGCTTTTTTGTGGTTATCATTGTATGCTTTTTGACTTTGACTAGTATGGGAGTGTCTTCTTTTACTTTTCTGCATTCTAAGTTAGAATCTTTCAATGAACTTGGATCTGTTGGGAAAATATGAAGAAAACTGATGTTGTGTCCTTATTTCTGGGTGAGATAAATATGCCATATTATGTCAAATACTTCAATTGGTTTTAATTTAACATCTATTAGTGTGAATTGTGATGAGTGAAGCCTTATTCGAAAACCTGCTTAACCTACGCCTTGGCTTGTGAAACCAATTTTACAATTTTCTCTTCTCCTTGAGGTTTACTGGCTTTGCTCATTTCTTTTGTATCATCCCCCACTATCTAGGTTTCTCTGACATTACAAAAGTACAAAACAAGATGTTAGAGTGCTTTCTTCCAGAACTTGGGTTGTGTATATCACAAGATCCACTTGTTCCTTGATATTAATCTGGGGTTTTCTTCAAAGAATTCTTAGAAGTAAAATAAAATGTGTTTCTAACTTTCATCCAGCAAAGTTGTAAAAGCTATTGCTATGTAATTGAAAAAAGTCAAATTAACCAAAGTATAATGAAAAAAATAGTTAGAAATAATAAATTGGTTATTTAATGGAGAGGGTCGGAAAGCATAACTGGTCTCTCTGGTCCGAGCATATGACTTTACATGTGGCCTACAACCTTCATAATTGAATGCGCCTTCTTCATGACCATCTATATATGGAAAGGTCAAATCACTGGTTTAGCACCCACTTGCCTAACTTTATTAACCACAGTAAAGATATGGAATGGAGAAAGTCAATTATATCATTTATGAAGGTTGACTTGCTTTCATTGTTCTCCATGCCAGTTGTTAATTCCAGCTAGCTGCAATATTGATCATTTCTTTATGAAACATTATCCATCAATCTAGTGATGGGAATTCTTGATAGTCACTCTAGTACATAGCATGAGCATCTTGTTCAGCGCTGTTTTCTTCTCCCTATCATATATGCACTTCCACTCTCAAATTAATGATCTGTTATGTGTGAAAGAGTGAATGATATTGATGAAATGGGAAGTTAGAAATGTAATTTAATGATAATATGTGTAGCTTTAGTGATAATGTTCATTGGACAGTTAATGTATACTTTACTGTTGAGGAAAAAAATATCAATTAAAAGATTTAGTTAAATGGAGGTTGTGAGGGACAGTGAAGTGATGGAAAGTTTTATAATGGTAAGATAATGATTGGTTACAGCTTCAGATGTTATTTGGTTGCAGAGGCAGATTTCATATGGTGGATAATGGATACAGTTGGTGATATAGGAAAACCCAATTGTTAGTGATATAAGATTTCATAGGCTTGGCATTCTTTTGTTTGCTTATTTTCTCAACCTTATGAAGTTTTGACAAGAGCATGTTGCTTGCAGGTAAAAGTTGGATTGGGTTCATCAGACCCTGATTCAGGGAAAGGAAAGAGCAAGATGTCGAAGAATATAACTCATGGCTTTCACTTGGTAAAAGGAAGATCATATCATGACATGGAAGATTATGTTGTTGCTCAATTTAAGCAAGAAGATAGCAATGAATTGGGTTTGTTTGCGATATTTGATGGCCATGCAGGTCACAATGTACCTAATTACTTGAGGTCTCATTTGTTTGATAATATCTTAAAAGAGGTAATACATAGTCTTGGCTTGAAGGTTACTTAGTCTGTGAGCTGCTTTCTGTGAATCATGTACTATAGTGGAGATTAATTTCAAGCATATCTGCAGATCCTCAAAATATGAAATTCAAAAATTCATAATGTCAACTCTAGTTGAATGAATATAATCATTATGTGTGTAATAGATGTTCAATATCTTTTTTTCTTTCTTCTTTTGTGTCTCATGTAGCCTGACTTCTGGAAAGAACCTGCAAATGCTATCAAGAGAGCATATAGTACAACTGATTCTAATATTTTAGACAAATCAGGTGAATTGGGTAGAGGGGGTTCAACTGCAGTTACAGCAATATTAATCAATTGTCAGACGTTAGTAGTAGCCAACATCGGGGATTCTCGGGCAATCTTATGCAAGAACGGTGTGGCCCTACAATTATCAGTGGATCATGAACCAACCACAGAACACGAGGATATAAAAAATAGAGGTGGTTTTGTATCAAGATTTCCAGGTATACCATGATTAAAATTCATATAATTTTCCCTTGATCTTATTAAATGCTGCACTAGGTTGGCCAGTTGTGGAGTTTGTAACTCAGTGAGCTAATGATTCTCAATGTTTTTCTGATCTAGTTGAGTTGCTTGCTCTAAAGAAGTTCATTTGAGCAGGATAGACTTTGTTCCAGTACTAAGGATACAGCTTTTGTCATCAATTCAGGGGATGTTCCACGGGTTGATGGACGGCTTGCAGTGTCAAGGGCATTTGGTGACAAAAGCTTGAAGAAACACTTGAGTTCTGAGCCATATGTGACAGTAGAGAAGATCGATGATGGTGCAGAATTTGTTATATTAGCCAGTGATGGATTGTGGAAGGTCAGTTTTGATAAATGAAGCATGATGCAAACACCTTATGGATATATTGTTTTTTATGTCAGATTCATGTGTGGTGCCTACATGCTTATTTATCTGGGGTTCAAATCTTTATCCAAATTATTCCAGGTAATGTCAAATCAAGAAGCTGTTGATTGTATCAGGAATATAAAGGACGCTCGGGCTGCAGCAAAGCGCCTTACTGAAGAAGCAGTTAACAGGAAAAGCTCGGATGACATCTCCTGCATTGTTGTGAAGTTTCAGTGATCACTAGGCTCACTTGGTAGACTTTGATCCGGAAACTTGCAAGTGTAACATATATTTTGGTGTAATGATTAGTGATTAAGATTGATAGCCATCATGTGGTGTTATTATGTTGAATCCTTCATGCAAACTAACTTGGACATGCTATTTGAAGTAACTTATGTGGGAAGGATGTAAAATTCTGATTATGTAGACCCAACTAGTCTAATAAGTGCGTTTGCAAGGAAGTTTGGCCAACGTCGGTGATCTTGAAAGCTAATTTTCATATCACTGCCTAGGCCTTTTAAGATTTTAGATTAAGTCATTTGCTTGTGTTATCTCACACTCCTTCAAGTGATAACTAGAGTCTTAAACAATATTTTCAGAATGAAGTTGGGAATGGCCTTTAAAACTATTCCATCATCAAATAGGAAGGAGGGTGGGTTTTACAGTAACATAACCATACCATTGACACAGGATGAGAAGGAACATATTTGTTACCCTATTGAGCTATGATATCATTTTATTTACCGGAGATGCAAATAAAGCTTACAATTATATTGTAGAGATGTTCAAGGCAAAATGAAAAGAATGCATCCTTACAACCCCCCAACAAAAAAGAAAAAAGGTATAAAAAATAATTGAAAGAGATACGTGAATTTACTCAAAGGAGCAATTCATTTTATTCTAATAAAGGGGAAATGGGGGTACATCTTTTAAGGGTGATACAATAGGAAACTTATATGGCAAGGCATACAGAAACATAAGAAACTAGCTAAGAAAAGTAAATAAGTATAGAGCTTTAAGGAAATGAACTAGTTTACATAAGACACCACCTTTAGATGTTGGGAGTTTTTCATTCTGGTTTAGATGCTTATTCCCATGACATTCAAAGGGGCTTTATTATATGCCTTGATTTGTGAAGAACCATTGACAGAAGAGAGGGAGCGTGCTGATTAACACATTGGATTCATCTGATATGGAAGGACTTGTAACCAGAACTCCTTGCTATATTCATCTGAATTCTTCTCCAATCATCAGAATTTCTGCAGTGGCTTTCAGTAGGGTACTGCCCTTTGCTGCTGCTGGATCCTTCATTGCAAGTTTCAGCATTACTTTTCCGGCGTCGCTCATTGTGTCTCGCCAAGCGTCTCCGGCAGCTTCTTTTGGCCTCATCAAACTCTGCCAGTTCATGGAACCTGCACACACTCATCATATTCAGAGGTTTCTGACAAGGTAAACACTTGGAAGCAGTCCTTTGAAATAGTTCACATTTCTGCTCCTATGGAAGCATAATATGGAAAGATAAGTTAAAAGGTCTAAACAACAAACTTCATTTTCTTAATTTGTGTTTCTGATATATGCATAAAACATTATTTCTTAATTGACCCAACGCCATATTTTTTAGGCAGGGATCAATGCATTTTTTAAGGCTTACTTCAAAAATTGTACTATGCTTATAGCATGTTTGAAACCAATTAAATCTTAGGAAACAAATGCTCACTTTTCAAAAGTCGCCAATAAAAATAGGCGATTATTTCTTCAGAGTAAGTTAAACCAAACAGTTTCAAAAATAAAAACACGTGATGAAAAAGCATGATCAACTCTACCATATATAGTGAGAGTGCTAAAATCAACACAAATTCACACCAAGAGAAAATGCTTTGGATGACTGAGGACTGAATACCTGCTACATTGCTGGCAAAACCTCTGCCTCAACCCTGCAACCATCACAAAAGGTGCTTTGGAATGAAGCTCACACACCTTATGGCGGCGATGGTATCTCTTAGCCACGGTCAAATCAGCACCACACCTCTCTGCTTGACAAGAAGGTGGAGAAACTCCACTTCCATTTGACCCTCTTCTCCCACCTCCTCCACCACCTTTCTTCTTATCATTTTCTACAGGACCATAACCACCACCACTTTCATCCTCCTCCTCCTCCTCTTCATCTTCTACTTCTTCAACTGTTCTCTCCTTCCTCACCTTCTCAATTGACATTTGCTTCCTCTCTATACTTCTAGCCTGCATTGAAAGTACTAACAGTGATGAAGAAGAAGAAAATGCTTTAGCTAGAAAACGAATAGAACCTTGTCTTTTGGGAGCATTGTGAATGAAAGAGGGAGTTTATAGAGAGCAAAAAAGGTAGAAAAAGAATGTGGAAGGGGTGTGGACCACAGGCTTCATATTGTTTAATTGTGTGCTTTGGTGGTGTGGGAAGTGGTAATAGTAGTAATGCATGGTGAAGTGTTTTGTCTGTGATGATAAGCAAATAAAGCAAAGTTTAAATCTCGATTCTTGCTGTAAGTGGGAAGTGGGGATTGATTTTGCATAAATGGTGTGTTGAAAGTGATAGTGCTGTCAGATAATTCCAGGTTCCTTTGTGGCAAATGCTTATCTAATGGTGCTCAAGGAATTCACAAATTGTAGTAGGACGATTTTCCCTTTTGTTTGTTCTTATTATTGGTTATTGATTATTGATGTGATTTCTGATACGCAGGTAAAGGACACATATCACATGCATTGCCACTATATTTATAGAAAAATAAATATGATATGACTAATGACTCTCCTGCAAAATCTGCAAACAGAATCAGAAAGAAAAGAAAGTAGCAGAAGGGCCAATTTGGACTTTGAATCCGCAGGCTTGATATGCTGAGAAATGTTCCAATTGGGTTGTTGGAATCAGAAATCATGGTACAATCCATTGTAATTCTATCACAACTAATCTAGCATAGGAAATTAACTTTTTTTTCATATGGTTCACTCCCAATATGGCAGTTACTAAGAGTAACATACTTAAACATTGGGTTTAGGTAGTTTACTCTCCGTGTTAGTTAGTTGTAGTCACTTAAATGTTAGTATTTGAATGAGATGCACAGGGCCAGAGGTAATTGAGAAGTGGATTTTAATCTAGAAGACTGTAAAGTACTTATAGTAGTGGTAATTTGGTAAAGGGTAGAGAGTTGAATGAGACATATCATGTTTTCCATGGAACCCTTAAAGGACTAGGGAACAGCAACAAGAAAATCCACCCCCTTCCACTTAAATACATAGTACAAATCTGTTCCCTTCATTTTCAAATTTTGAACCTTGCTCTATCTTCATTTTCCTCTTTGTTTTTTTAGGATTGGTCTATTTTATATTTTGGATCAATAATTTGTCATGTATATGTGATTAAACGGTTAAAATGTCTAGTGCTTAGGAATATTAAATTATGAAAATTGTACTCACACAACGTCTTTGGCGTAAAGTGATGTCATAAAACTTGGGAGGGTAGCTAGTAAGTAGTAACCTTGACACGTGCATGTTGAAATAGTACTACTGTGGCCTCTGCAATCATGTGGTACTGACATGACCTAGCACGCTAGCATATGGTTTCACAAGACGGCGAGATGCCATTGTACTTGGTACTTGATGCGAGTTTTCACCATGGTTTGCATCTAAGGACAAAAATAAATGAGTTTTTCAGCCCTTATCAATGTTCCAAGGTTAAGAATTTATAGCATGTTTGGTTCATGTTAACTTTTATTAGTTCCACTTTTTCTTTTAACATTTCCAAGAATATTTTATGAATTTTGAATTCATGTTTGTGAGTTTCAAATGTAGATTCAAACACCCACTTAAGGTTCCTCTTTATCTCAAAATCAACTAGTGTTTTTACTTCAAAATCCCCTTAATGAACATCTCAAAAGAAAAGGGTAGGCTCCTTTGTATTATAGTTAAAACGTTTGATTACTATACAAAAAAAAACTCACATTAAACATGCCTTGTAGATAATGTAAAACTATATAGAATAAGCTAGATAGAAGGAAATGAAATAAAATGAAATGATTTACCATTAAATTGTGTAAAATAGAATGGAATACAACAATAAATTTCCACCTCATTCTATTACTTAACCTAAATTCTCCCCAAGTTTATTCGGGAAAAATGAGATGGAATCTATTTTTTATTTAATTATGAAATTACTTTCTTGTGCTTGACCTAAAAGGCTAAAACACACTTTCCCTTTGCAACAATGCTTCCTTCTGGCTACTGCACCACCTGAAACCAATTGGTAGATATAGTCCAAAGCCTTATACAGAAGAAACATAGGAGAATGGAACCATGATATCTGTTTTCCTCCTCATTTAAGGACTTTTTGCAAATGACAAACACTATCACATTGACAAAGTTTGTAACACAGTCAAAATAATGTATGGCAAGAGCTAAGTAACGTGTGGATAGTGATGGCAAAAGAAAGTGGCATTGGACAGCTCAGAATTTTGGGTTTGTTCTGCCAGTGAAACCCAGGTAAGACACCACATTGATGTTAGACTATGAAGTATATGTGAATGGAGAAGAATTTGTGTCTCATGAATCCAATAAGCAATTGCTAGGTAGTTATTCGCATCATTTAGTAGGAAATAAATAGAGTAGGTTGCGGTAGTAATGAGTTTCACCACAGTATATATGTATGTAAAAGTGGAAGATTCCTCTCTAATAGATCCTATACTATATATTAATATTTATTTATGAGTAAATAATCAATCTAATCCTAAAAAAAATAGGGATCGATTATATTAATTTTTTAAAAAATAAAAATTATTATGTTCAATCTTTTTTAAAAATGATTGAGCTGAATATACTTTATATATATATATATATTAAATACTTATTATTTATATAATATACTAATAGAATATACTTATACATATATATATATATATTATTTTATATTTTATTTCTAATATCTAATAATTTTTTATTTTTAATAGTTAAAATAGAACATATAAATAGTTATCTATACATTTCTATAAAAAAATATATATTTAATTTTTTATAAGAATTAAAATGATTAATTTTTATTTTAAAAATTAAATTGATCAATTATTTATCTTTTAGAGATAAAATTGATCAACTATTTATTTTTAAGTATCAAAAATATGATTTTCATGTTTTATGAACTAATTAATATAATTTATCTTAATGTTTTAAAAATTGAAATAATTATTTAGGAAACAATTGATGTCACGATTTTGTTATTTTGAGAAAATAAGATTCACATTTGATGCTTAGAAATTGAAAATTTTTTAAAAATTGAAAAAATGATTATTTTTTATTATTAGAAAAATAAAAAATATAATAAATTTTAATATATTTAATTAGTCTAAAGATAATACTTGAATTATAAAGTTATGATACATTTTACTGAATTTACTTTCTAAACAATAGAATAATGTTGTATAATATCTCAATAATAAAATAATATTTTTATTTTACTTTGTTCCATTTTACTCACCACTAAATATTTAAATATAATCTAAGAAAAGTTCTATTTAAGACACGCTAGAAAGCTCCGAAAGGTCTACCCTAAAGAGACCTACCTATATATGACCATCTTGCACGCACTTTAATTATGTAAAATTATCGGTAACGGTCCTTTTTGAACCCAATTGGTAGTTGTTCGATTAATCACAAATTTTATTTAGGGAATGCATTATTAGAAAATTCTGAAACCAAATTATCTCGCTCTTAAAAGAAATAAAAATTGATAATCAAGAGATAAAATATTGTTTTTTTAAATCATGTGTCAATTTTTAACCGAAAAAAAAAAAGGAAGAAGTGATTAATTAAAAGTTATTAACTTTAACGTTTGAGTATCGTGTTTAACGTTTAACGTTTGAGTATCGTGTCTTCTATATATATTAGAGATTTTGGATTGTAAATCTTAATTAAAAATAAAGTTATTGGATAAGAATTTACGATTCAACTTGTTTAAAGCTTAACGAGATATGAAAGTTAATAAAACCGTTCGACAGGAATTTATGATTCAATTCGTTTAAAGTCTAGTTTGATTCGACTCGTTTAATAAATCCACAGACTCAGTTTGTTAAAAAGTATTTTCAGATAAATAAGTCAGACATAAGCTTATAAAAAAATCTATTTAATCTATTCAGATGTCTATTTATATTTTTATATTGTATATTTTATTTATACAATATATATATATATATTTTAGGCATATTTAATGATCATTTTATCTTGTAGATTTTAATTTTGCAAACTTTTTTAATCAATTATTTCTATACGCATTTCTACACACTTTGAGTCTATTTATTAATTTTATTTGTAATGCAGACTTTTAAAGAGACTTATAAACCACGTAAGCTTTAAATTAGGTCAGACCTTAACAGAAAATTTTTTTAACAGATTTCATACATCAAAAATTTTAAACATTCAGACTTAAACATTTAAAATCTAGTTCGATTTGACCTACTTCCATCCCTAATCTTAACAAAGGATGACGAGCTACTCTTAAATAATTAGTCTTTAATTGATTAAGTTTGTATTTGGATAAATAATTTAATTAAATATTTATTTAATAAAATTTATCACACAAAAATTTGATCGAAAAGCTTATTAAATAACTCTTACATGTGTTTGGATAGAATAATTTAAAATTATTAAAATTTATGTATTTAAATAATAAAAAATAATTTAAAAAATATTATAAATTTTTATTTAAATAGTTTTCATGTTAAATAGAAAAAAATTTCGATAATTTTTATTTAAAGAAAATTTTAAAATTTTGTATTATTTTATTTTCTTCTTATATTATTATTTATACTTTTTTTCATGTATTATTTTTTAATAATTAATTATTTTTATTTTAAAATTTTTAAAATTCTAAAATTTTTCACCCAAATAAAGGGTTAGAAATTTTATAAAAAAAACTATAAAATATTTTATAAGCTTAATCAAACATTTATTATTTATTGATAAAATAAGTTTGGAAAAAGCTTTTTTAAATACTTCCTGCTAAGAAGAGTAGAAAATGATACTTACTTTGTGTTTGGATGAGTTATTTTAAGGAGGAAAAATAATTTTTAAAAGAATTTAAAAGTATAGCAATTAAATTATCTTATTTGTCTGTTATTTTGCAAGAAGTTTCAAATTGAAAGAATTTTTAAAGGGTATTTTAACCAATTAAAACAAGATAATTTCAAATTTCTCCAAAATAGATAAAATTTGAAATTCTCTCTTATTATTTTATATTTGTGCTATTTTTTTTTCTTTCACATTTTTTTTTCATCTCTCATATCTAGACATAATATTTTTTAATATTGAATAATATAATTGTATATTAAATTATGTATATTTGTTAGGTTATTTTTTTGATTAAATATGTTGTATAATAAAAATATTTGTATATCTAAATTTTGTTATGAATAAAAAAAAATAAGAAAAAAATTAAGATAAATCTATGAATATTTAAACCTAAATTTTGTATATAATAAAAATTAAATTATTTAATTTAAAAAATAAATAAATTTAAATTCTACCATCCAAATAAAGAATTTTAAATGTAATAAATTAATTTTTTTTATCTAAATAAAATATTTTTAAAATAAAAATATTTAAATTAAAAACATTTAAATTTTTAAATATTTCAAATTTCGTGTTAAAATTCTTTATCCAAATACAAGGTTAAGCTTTTTACCTTACATTTTAAAGGAAAGACAGGTTAGATTTGCACATGAATTTAAAGGATTTTAGATGTCCCTATTATATGTTGTGTCATTAAGTCCAAATTTGTCTATATATGCTGCATATGTAAGTTAGACTCTCACACCAAACATTTTAGCTATATTACAGTTATGCTCAAAGCATCCTTTGTCACTATACAATTTGCCATGTTATTCGGTATGTGATCATATGTATTAATTCAAGGAGAAATTGGAAGCCTCATGACTCATAACATGTCAAAGCTGAAAGCTTAATTGATACAAATCAATTTTCATTTGCATAAATGATGTTTGGCAATAAATGTAGACTCATTAATTAGTATAGTACATCTACCTGAATTTTGTATTTTTTGCATTCTCTTCTTTCCCTTGAGAACATAAGAATCAGAATGTCACACCCTCTAGAGACTTCACAAAAACATCGTGCCCATCACTCTCATATTGAATTGGGTTTGGTCCGTCCAGCTTTTCCTTTTGTTCTTTTTGTGTTTTTTTATTTAAACCATAATCATCTACCAAAAATAATCATTTTCAAATCAACTAAGATCATTTTGAATAGTAAAAAAATTTATGTAAATTTTTAAGACATTATGAATAGTATATTTTTATAAATTTTTTAATATAACCATATTCTAGAATTTGAATTTAAAATTCTTATTTAACCCAAATAAACCTTTTACAATTGATGTACATTGATGGTTTTTAGTATTCTCCTATGGATGTAGAAGTAAATCATCTAGCACAAGGTGAATATTAAAGCTAACTAACCCATTAGGCCATGGTACTTGATCACACAAGGTGGACAGAGAAGCGTGCATTTGGGATACCATATCAAATGTTCCTTCTTTTTTGTGTACTTTTGTAAAGTGTAAAACAGTTGTGAGGAATTATATACGAAAGGACAAAAGTAAGAAGAAACACTTGTAGTGATATTCTTGCAAGTCTTTGTAAAGAAGGGATAAGTGCAGAGACAGCTTGCATAGGATAAGGGTCATTACATGATTCTAGCATGGAATTTGTTGGTCCCAAGATTTTGATAACCTATGAATAAAGGCATAAAATGAAAATCTTGTTTTCACGGCACACTTTTGTAGCTTAGATGTGATGAAGTATTGAAGTTACCTTTATCTCTTCTTCACATATACAGAAAAACCTGTCATTGGTTCTTTGCAATTTGCATACTTTCTTTTCTTTGATCGCTTTTGCTATAACTTTATGGGAAAGAAACCGACTAAGGTATCTGATTCTGCTGTATTTTCAGAATTCAGACATGAGTCCACAAGGTTCATAATTGACTATTTTCTCTTAGGATCATACACTCCCAGTTGGGTTCAAGCAACTATATGTTGACTCATTTTCGATTTGAATTAGGTTCTCTTTGCATGGTGTGAGTTTTTAATTTTTTTTGTTTTTAAATTAAATTTTGAAAACAAAATCGGCTAGAAAATATTAAGTTGATTTTTAATATATTTTTAAAATAATTTAAATTTAAATTTTAAAATAAAAATAAATAATTTTTTAATTATTATTTTATATTATAAAATTTTCCATTCTGAATATAAATTCATCTCTTTTAAAATATAAAGGTCATGATCATGTTTAACCTATTATTACCATTTTATTATATTTTAATGTTTTAACTATCATTATATTTATCATTATAATAATAATAATTTTTAAGTTTTATTATTTTAAAATAGTTTACTTTTTTATTTTAATAGATAATTTTTTATTTTATCTATTTTTTTATTAGTTCATTATGAACTGGATAAGATAGAATAAATTCATTTCCTTTCATAACAACTTTTCAAAAGTAAAAATAAAAATTTAAAACATCAAATTAAAATAATTTTAAAAATTTTTAAAAAATTAAAAATCATCTTCAACCAAACTTTAATAAATTAGTGTTATTCAACATACTTTTACTAATTATATGCATTTAATAGCAATAGTTATCTTCATAGAAATGATGCTATCTTCAACGGGTGCTGAAACATATTAAGGCACGATCTATTCTATTTCTATTTCCTCTATGGAGTTCTAAGCCACTTCTATGTTTTAAAAGTTCATCCTCAATGTCAGCACTAAATGATTGTAATTGGGTTGTAGCAACCCCACTGGTTCTGCCAATTAACTTTTATTTTGCTGATAAAAAAGTTAATAGCATCAGTAATTACCCTTTGAAATAATTTTACTAATATATAAATAGATTATTAATTTGGTTAATTAAATTGGAGTTTATTGCCACACTACAACAGCCACTTGAACTCATGTAGACACATCAATCATTTATTTATAATGTGTGGGAAAGATTATTTAAAGTCATTATTCAAAATTAGATTAATATAGAAATTTGAAGATGATGGAAGAAAGTGAAGAGATGATGGCCCAATTTTTGTCGGATAAAAATTCAAGAAATGAGCTGAGAGAAAAGGGAATGGAAAAGGATCAGTGGATTGGAAGGTCACAAAAGGGGGATTTATTTTATAAGTCCATACTCAGATCACATAAAATGAAAGGTTCTTTCTATAATTTTTATGTAACAAAATGGTTTAGGGATATTTTATAAATATAATTTTTTGTATTTTTTTATTTTTAATGTTATGAATATAAATTTTTTTTAGATATTATATCTGTCGGTTTAATTGAAATTAACTAATAACTCGTTGATTTAATCCTTAATTAATTCATTAATTTAATATTTAACCGAGATAACAATTGGTCCAAGTTTTAGACCATTTTTAAAATATAAAAAATTTAGTTAATAATTATAAATAATAATTCATCTGTGTATATTCATTTACATTTCTCATTCGATCATTAATAAATTAAAAAAATAAATTCAACAATCCACAGTGAATATAAACATACGTAAGATAAGGGGAGGAGTTTGTCCTTCAAATTATTATAAAAAATGAGATAGGTAATTAAAGTATTGCTTGTATTATGTAATTGTATTATAAAAAAATCTATGATTAATGTGATGAATATAGTCATCTATTAGTCTACCTTATACAGACATGAGTCGTTACTTATTACTTTCAGTGATAAGAATAGTCGTGAGATTGATAGTACTTCATCTGTTTGAAAAAAATGTTAAATAACTATATAGATATTATCTTAATTTTATTTTGTAAATTTATATTAAAAATAAAAATTAAATAATATTTTTACATTTATTTAAATTAAATTAATTATAATTATATATTTATATATCATTATTTTTTCACTATTTTGTAAAAAAATAATAAAAACAAAACTATTTTATAAATATTATATAATAAAGATAAAAAATTACACCGCAAGTCACCTTTTTTTTTTTCACCACACACCTTCCTTTTACTTTCTTGGCCTCGTGCTCTTACTAACTAGAACAAAGTTCGACTTTAAATTTAAAGATCTAAAAAATTAAAATAAAATAGATAAAATAAAAAATATTAAGTATTAAATAAATATTGATACTATTAAATATTTAAAAATTATAGCTTATTGAAAATCCCTACCATCATGATTTCCGATTATTTTCTATTATCACGAACTATATTTATTCTTAGAAAAATCTGAATATGCATATAAAGAATTGCATATAATGAAAATGTAAAATATAAAAATAATTTAAAACTATACAAATCATAGAATGATTATATTTGGTTGTTTAATAAAACACTTTTTTATAATATTTTATCTTTTTAACCATTCCAATAAAATTTATCTATTTCTGCCACTGATTATTACTTGTTAGAATATACCAGAAATACATAATTTTGATTTGGTGAAGCTTTGTTTTATTATTTATCATAAACTATAATTATTGACATTATTAATTATATTAAGAATACTTTGTGGAAGAGAAATAGCATTGGTGCAAAATTTTGACCAGTGAAGCTATTTTTGTTTTGCTATATGTCACAGGATGATTCAATGACAATGGCATTATATGATATGGGTTTGTATCTCCAAACAAGAAAATGGAACATAATATTAGCTTCTATTCCTTTCCTTCAGTCTTTTATCACCCATATATAATAATACATTAAAGTCAAAACATGAAAAAAACATAGGATTACCCCTAATTAACTCCTATAATTCGATGCATTTCATTTATAACTATCATAGCCATCTCCAAGTTGCCCTGTCGTATCTTCAGAACTTCTATACTCAACTGTGTCCACAACATTGGTATCAGCCTCTGCCATGATTGTTGTCTCTGTCACTAACTCTACACTCTTCTTTGCTGCATCCTTAGCAGTATCCACCACAGTTTCCTTAGCTTTTTCTCCCACACTCTCCAACACCTCTGTTGCTTTCACTGCACCTTCTGCTGCTGCTTCTACTAATGAATCACCACCCTGAAAATCATTCAAAAACTTTCAAATTAAAAATAGTGACAATTAATAAGAAATATTAAGATAAAAAATATTGTTAAAATTTAATTAATAATATTAAAAGGAAGAGTTGTACTTGAGTATGCATTACATTTGATGAGAAGCAGAATCTATTTGGTTTAGGAGTGGTTGATTGGATTTGGAGTTGATTGATGAAATCTTTGTAGGACACAACAAAGGGGAATCTCTTTGCCATTTTTGGGTCTCTTATGTGAATAATATCTTTACATTGGTGTGAATGTGAAGGGATCATGTTATATATATATATGATATAAGAAACATTGGAAAGAAGAAATAGCGGAAAGGGTGGAATCGGTGAATGTGACACGCGTGGGAAGTAACGCATGTGCGGAGAGTGACTCATGAGAAATGGAGATTTTGCAACTCAACACGTTCCAAGTTCATCACACCAAATAGCATGACACTTGTAAAAACCTGCATCGCTGAAAATGAATTCAAGAGAGGAGACAGGAAGAACAATATGATATTTTTCGCCGACACATCTTCCCAAACTAAGGGATTTATACGCTGAATCTGCTGCTTGATTTATTATTACAACTTCAATACCTTTCTCTTTTTTTATGACATAGCTCTGTCCAATTATTGTACCATCATTGTTCTATGTCACCAGCACATGCTGTTAACTTGTCATTTACATATTGTGGTCTTGTACAAACCATTTTTTTTTTATAATGCATATTATTATAAAAAATTATGAGTTTAGTTTTAACATATTATTAATATGAAGTATTTTAAATTATCACTCAGTTAAAAATAATGGTAGGTATAAATTTACAGTAATTATTATAAAATTAACAATTTATAGATACGTTAGTTTATAATTAAATGGTGGTAAGTTTAAGAAATATTATATTATTAATTAATTAAAAATGATTTAATTAGAATATATTAATAATATTATGTAATTATAAATTGTTGTATCATTAAAAATAGTTATTGTTTAATCATTATTTTAAAACTAGATCTATTATAAATTTTAATTAATTGATATTGTAAAATTTTTAGACATATATTAAATTTCAAATTTTTAAAAATATTATAAATACAAAATTTTAAGTAATTATTATAAAAAATTAATAATTTGTAATTAAATGATAATATATATAAATTTTAGTTAATTTTTTTTAAGTTCATCTATCAAAATTAAGAAAGTCACTTAACCTAGATTAAGAAAGTTTAGTAAAACATTTCTACTGAGTTTATGGCCACAACAAAATTAACAATCAGTCTAATTTAAATTCAACATAATGTTTGAGGATTTCGTTTGTCATGCCAATCCAGATATAAAACCCAGTTGACTTCTCATTGATGCTAAAAAGTGTTCTTTTCATATATACAACCCATAGCAAGTGGTGAATCTCTTTACATTATATTCTGTCTATTTAAAACATTTTCATCATTTTTGTTTAAATAAAATTGGAAAATTTTCAAATTTTGCATTGTTAATTTTCACATACTTAGAGACAATGGAGGTTGGCCAATAACAAAAACTTTCAATTTGTTAAAATTCTCACCCCTGCATCGTATACCATATCAACGAAGTCTTGGTCAACAACCAAACAAGCTCTTATTCTTTCGGAAGATAAAATTTTGTTCATAATTCAATAGATTTAGTACTTAAGATCAATATGCATTTTAAATTAAATTAGGAGTCTTTATTTACTGCCAATTTAAACAAATAATTCTATTTTGCCACTAAAATTAGTTTAATAACGAAAATTTTCATTAGTTTATAAAAAATTATAAATTCAAACCTTATTATTTTTATTATACATGGAAATTTTTTTAAAATATTTAAAGATTTCAGTGTGTGGTACAAGAAATAAATTGTATAAAATTAATTGGGTAAACATTCAAGTGAGTTCTTAAGATTGTATAGATAGATTTGTAATTTTAATATCTATTTTTTTTTAAATATTAGTCTTTACCTATTTAAAAAATATTTAATTTAATTTTTTATTTTGTTTATTATTATTATTTTAGTAAAAAAATATTTAAATTAATTTAATTTTAAAATTTTAAAATAAAAAAATCAATTCATAACATTTTTAAAGACTAATTTAAAAATTTACTCAAAACTAATTGCTGGATAATTAAGCTGGGTCAACCTCATTTTTTGCTTTGTAGGGTCAAACTGGCCCAAACTTAGAGATATAGACCACGAGTCCATGCTTAATATGTGGGCTAGCACTGACCCAATGATAATATCACGCTGGCCCAAAATCCATTGAGCGGCTTTTTTTATTGTGCACAAACTATTGACCAAGAAAAAAAAAACACTATTTCAACAAAATGAAACCAATTCTTTTCATGACCTAAAAAATAAAATATCTTTATGTACCATTAAATTATCGTAAGTAGGACGTCTTTCTATTTTTTATTTATCTAAGCTTTAATTTTTAATTCCCTTATTGTGAATAGGAAACATGTCTTGTTCCAAAATACATGTTATTCTTACTAATAAAGTTAGATCTTATTTAGTCAATAATTTAAATATAATTTCGTAATTTTATTTGACGAATTAAAATGCAACACTTTTTTATTTGAGGGTGACTGCAATTAAATAAATGACCAATTTAACCGGATTGATAAATAATTAATCATACATTCAAATTAAAATTTGTAAGCGCATTAGTCAATTAGCGAGGGATTGATAATTAAAAAGTATGAAGTTTAAATATTGAATATGTAGCTATATTTAAAATTTTAATAAAATTTTAATTTATAATTATTTTATCTAATCCAACAAGATTATTTTCAATGAAAATATTTATGATCTATATATATATATATATATATATATAACAGTTTATAATTAAAATTTTTATATTGTCAATTAATTTTAATTTAAAATATAAACTCAAATTGAAAGAGAAATTATTCGTTATATAAAAGTATATAAAATTGAGAAGAATTAAATCCTTACTATTCATAAATAGTAAATTTTCATATAATTTTATCTTATTATTTAATTTAAGCCGTAATAATAATTACTCGATTTTGAAACTCAAATAGAGATACAATTTACAAATTTAATACTAATTAAGTTAAAATTCTCATGGAACAGTGCTCACCGCTTTTGTATTACTCAGGTCATTCATTACATTTGTCCAGCTCCTATATTTTTCTTTTCATATATTTTTTTTTTCAATATAGGGAACGAGAAAACGATGAAATAAAGGATGAAATTCGAACCCTATAAAACTATTCTAACCTCACCAAATTCTTCTCACGTAGAACTATAGAAGACATCATTATCTATATTTTACATAAAGTTATATATATAATTAAATTAATATTTATTTATTTTTATTAATTTAATTAAATTTTAATTTCCTTATTTATTTTAATCAAATCTTAAATTTATTTAATTTAAAATAAATATAATAAATTATTTTTAAACCTTTTTTATCAGTTAAATTAATGTTTAAGATTTGTCAAAATTAGAAATTTCGATACATGTACTTTATATATTTTAGGGATAAAAAATCATTATAATTTAAAATTTCTAGATTTTTTAAATTTAAAATTAAATTTTTATTAAGTATCCGATCTTATTTGATTTTTAAATTTTAGTCAAATTTTCCTATTAATTAATAATAATTTATTACATATATATATATATTACATAATATAATAAAAATAAAACACAAATAAAAATTCTAATAATAAAAGGGTAAGATTATTTTAATAAAAAACAATTCTAATAATATCTTTAGTTTTGTTTGAACTTTTTTGTATTCACTCATTAATAATGATTTTTAGGATGTTTCTTATTGATGTTAGTGCGCCTTCTTATATAATATTTCTCATCATTATATTCATAATAAGGCCTAGGGTGCTCGAATAAACATAGAGAAAATCATAAGTACTTCTACCTTTTTGAAACCCAAAAGCAGTATAGAAGTATAATTAAACTCTTTGAATTTGATTAACAATAAAATAAAACATTTAGCTATAATACTGATCATGAATCATGGAGTTCCTTAGGCCTATCTTTTTCATCTTGGAAAATGAGTAGTGTTAAATGATTGTCCCCTTGAATCATCTCTTGGATCAATCAATTATCCTTGGTGTCACCATCTCTAACCTTATGTGAAGTTTCTTGAGCTGCCATCCAAGCTCCATCCATGGACTCCTTGGCACTATCTCTAACCATGTCTGCCTCCTCCACAGCTTTTATTGGGCCATCTCTTGCCACATCATTAGTCATACTCATGTCTTCTTGTTTTACTTCATACATATCCTCTCTCTTCAACACCCCATCATCACTACTTCCTTCTGCCACCGCATTACTACCCTGCAATAATTTTCAACTCCCATCTTAAATATATAAATCATTATTCAATTCATCAATATAAATAAATATATATATATATACAGAAGTAATTATTAATATGTGTCACACTATATATTTTAAATAACAAATTTCCATTATCAACAGATAAAAAATATTGTAAATATATCTTTTAAAATAATTATTAAAAATTAATAATTTTCAACAATATAATAGTTTATAATTAAATAAATATACAAAATATTTTCTACACATTCAGCATATTATAATTAAATTTCATATGTTTAGTTAATAGTCAAAATTAGCACAAGAAGAGAGTGATACTTCTGCACGTTCATACGCAGTGGATAAGTATGCTGTGGAAAGACGAGAAGCATAAAGAGTAATTGATTTGGAGAGGCCAAGGAATTTTTTCTTGGTTAAGAACATTGTCTCTTTCTCGTTCGCTTGGTTAACAACATTGTTAACAACATATATATAATGGGACTAAGCGGTGAAAGGGGCATAAATTGCTTGGGAATTTTTGGGTAACACGTTGAAAGGGTTTGGATGGACACGTTTCTGATATGTGTCATTCAGCATTTGCAGAGTACATGTATCTTCTGTAATAATAGTAATATTTTTGACAATTTATTTTTATTTAATTCTAGCAATTGTTTTTATTTTTAATGATCTAACATTTATTTTTCATTTTTACTCTTGTAATTGTTGTGATTATCCGACATTTAATTTGTAAATATTTTCAGGGACCTATTGATAAACTATATAATTTCTTTCGCAAGTTAAATATAAATATATTAGATAGATAAGAATGAATCTGTCAAAGTATCAAGATATTTTAGGCACAAGTGTAAGTACTACTTATTATGATAAAGGTGACTCTCTCTTTTGCTTTTTGGTCATTATGATAAAGGTGACTCTATTGGTGAGTTTTTATGCAAAATTTCTTGTTGGGCCAAAATATGGAAATGGGTAGGTATGGCTTGATGTTTGTTTCCTTGTGATTCATGGAGGCCCAGAAAATGTTGGGAGACCCACCAATTTAGTCCACTCTTCACTGAACTAATATTTGGACTACATGGTTCTAACTATTCTCTTTTGTTAATGTTTGACTAAGTGTTCTTTTCAGCTGGTCCTAAATCCTAAAGCAAAAATACAAAAGTCCAAACGCCAAAACAGCATTGCCTATGGCAAATATGTGCCATTTGTTGAATACTTGTACCCTTTCTCTAGTTGTAGAAAAATATTTTCACTGATCCAGAGTATGTACCCTTTATATTAAATCATAACATCTGGCATGCATTTTAACTTTTAGCCTAATTTGAAATTTGAGATAAAAGTTCAAAAAATTCAAGTTAAGAGTATCAATTATAAAAAAAAAAAGATGTACTATAAGAGTATTAAAAATTTGTGCCGCCTATTTGCTATCACCATACTGAGTAATTATTATTAGGTCTCAGGAATTTTTGTCTCTAACTACCAGCTTTCTGTTCCTTATCCATCATTTTCTCCCTAGACATCAAATGAGAGGAGAATATTTCCTATTTACCTAGCATCATATTGTAGCTGAAAATTTTAATTTTAAATGCAAACGTATTGCTTCTACTTTAATAGATGATGACTTGACCCATATCATTTATATTTCTTTATGTCTAAAGTACATCTTAAAATATAAGGCACTATGGGTAACCGTACATGGATGATGGATGAGACTAGGGAGATTGCTTGGGTATGTTTATAACCACCCAATTTGTACTGGCTAGCGCATTAGGTGAGTTCACACCATGTTGTTATAGAAACATGGAGAAAAGTCTCAGCTGCCCAAAAAGCTTAAGCATATATCTTTTAATTTTGTTTTTATTAGGAATATTCACAGCATAATAAAATTAACTTATCTAACAAATATTTTTAAACTTAAAGAAATTAAACATATATTATTTGAACCAACTACTTGTTACAACTTTGTGGTTGGTTTCATGAGATTTAGGTTAATCAAAACTTTCCATTTTTCTAATATAAAATTTCAAGTAGGGTGCTTTTGAACCACAGAAATTCATTCCATCCCCCATAGAAAGTCACTTTAGGAGTTGGTGTTCCGCAGCCAGCTCTTGCCAAATAAAGTAATGGCATAGGAGGAGTTTGAACATGGAAAAGACAGTCCTATGTATAATACATGACAGTGGTATTTCACATCAATGCTATGATGGAATTTATTTCTTCAGCCAATTGTTAAATTCAGAAGTGCATATTCCACTCATCTTGTGTTGGCCATGATAGCCCCACGTTTTGAGATTTGTTTTGTCCATTCTCCCTTAAACCACTAAGAAATGTTTTTCCTTTTCAATGTGAAAGAGATAATCCCATGACCAATTCGTTAGAAGATAGCAGTCAATGTTTCCCTCCCCCTCAAAAAACTCTTTTGACTTGAAGATTGAAGTCTTTTTCAATTCTCATTTTCCACAAGAAAATTAACATAAGTAGGAAAATAGCATATCGTGCAAAATGTTATTCTCTAATCCAATCCCTGACTAGACTTTCACTTTTGGATGGTCTATGATTGCAATGAAAAGAGCAAGGATTTTACTTGTCAACATTGTCCTGCAGCGGATTTTGGAATGACATATGAAGCAGTCACAGCAGATAGATGGATAGCATGAATACTCCATACAACTTTGAATTGAAAAGAGACATTTATTGCAAAAAGGAATAGACAGTTCAAGGAAACTAGTTTATGAAATTAATATTAGTAATTTTACACGCAAGAACCTTTCTCTTCTAAAGCCACAAATGTGCCTCTTGCTAGGCTTTTATGTAGTTATATTTCTCTGTTGAAATAAGGAAACACCTAAATGAAGGGAGCAAACTAATTTTGCAATATGATTCGTATATGTAGAAACCATTAAAAAAAAAAAGAAAGAAAGAAAAAGAGGTTGAACTATCGGTGTCAACTCTTGTTGAGAAAAAGAAATTGTGCATGCATGCTTTTTAGGTACAAGCACAATCCACAAATTGTAGCCACACGAAGTGAATCTTACCAACAATGTGGAATAGGACAAAAATCCAAAACTGAGAATGATTTAGACCATATAAAGAAGTCAGCCTGATAAATAAAGACACTAGCTTTAGAAGGATCAGAAATTATTTTTGTCATACTCACCATGCATCACATGCACATGCACATGCATGGTACAGTGGATGACTCCAACTATGACATGACACTAAAATCAACTACAATGGGCCATAAATTCTAAACGGGAAAAAGGAAACTTATTTATATTGTTTACTGCAAGATAATCTCATTGCCAAAATTATCAGTTTTATACATATTACACCTATTAGTATTAATGAACTACTGGACAAAAAATCGAAATTAAGCAATAGCCATATCAATAAGATTCCATCTTCATACAACAAACTTGTTTTACAACTGTGTCTTGAATGATACACCAAGCAAAGCCCAGATATCAGGGCACAAAAGCAAGAACTAAAAACACTGTTAAGAGATATCAAATCTTACACTATCAAGCCATGAAACAACTACTTCAATAGAGGGTCTCTGCCTAGGATCTTGGTCTAGACATTTACAAGCAATGGCCAACACCTCCAACAGCTGTTTCTCATGATCCTTCTGCCAAATTGCTGGATCAAAAATTTCATGCTCCTTATTCTCAGATTTCATTTGAAACACCCAAGACACCAAATTTCTGCAATTTTTCCCCTTGATGACTTCTACAGGCCTTCTACCGGTAAGGAGCTCAAGAAGAACAACGCCGAAACTATAAACATCACCCCTGAAGGTTGCTGTCAGTGTTTGACTATATTCTGGAGGAATATATCCTAAAGTTCCTACCAAATCTGTTGTAACATGAGTATCATAAGGTTGAAGTAGTCTTGAGAGACCAAAATCGGCCAAATGAGCTTCAAACTTGTCATCCAAAAGTATGTTGCTAGACTTAATATCTCGATGCACTATGTATGGTTCACACCCCTTGTGCAAGTAAGCTAAACCGCGAGCAGCACCTTGAGCAATCTTGAGTCTTGTATCCCACTTTAGAGCTGAATTTTCGTCCACACACTCATGTAGCCAATAATCCAAGCTTCCATTCTCCAAGTACGAGTAAATTAGCAATCTGTCATTGCCGTGCCGACAATAACCTTTAAGAGAAACAAGGTTCTTGTGTTGTGCTCTAGAGAGGACCTCTACTTCAGCTTGGAATTCACGCTCCATCTGACCACAATCCCCTGAAAGTCTCTTGATAGCTGCTTTTGTGCCATTTGGAAGATATGCCTTGTAGACAAGACCAAACCCACCACAACCAATAATATTTGCCTGGTTGAAATTGTTTGTGGATTTAACCAAATCTGCAACTGTAAGGTCCTTGCAATCTGAATTCCGAAAAAGCACCAACTTTGAGGAAACAAGTGCTTCTGATAACCTGTGCGGCCTGCTATCAAGTTCCTCATCGTAGTTATCAATAGGCTTATCCTGATCCCTCTTTGACATTCTTAGCAGAATAATTGCAAGAAGTAGTGCAAGCCCTATCCCCACACTGATTGTTATGCCAAGGACATTGCTTTTACCAAGTTTTTTGGAAGAGCCTGAAGAAATATTGGGCCTCAAATTGTTGAAGGTTTTGCAAGGAGAATCAATTTCCCTACAGAGCCCCAGGTTTCCCTCAAAGCTTGAATGCGGGAAGCTTAAAAATTGCCCCCCGGTTGGAATTGGTCCTTCCAAGTGATTATATGCCACACTGAACTTCGACAAGAATGTAAGGTTGTTAAATGATGGAGGGATTTCTCCAGAGAGATCATTATAAGATAAATCTAATGATTCCAAGTTCTCCATCTCTGAAATAGTGCTAGGAATGGTGCCAGTGATGTTGTTCCTGCTTAAATCTAAGACATGCAGTGCTTTCAATTGACCAATTTCAGACCATATACTTCCACTTAATATGTTATTGCTCAGTAAAATTGAAGGAGGGAAGCTTGAGGCCTGGTTATATTGCAGCCCACTTGCACTCGTGTTTCTCTTAACAAAGAGAGGAATGAATGCATAAGCAGCAAGATTTGATCTACTACAATTTGGGCACGTGAGGCCCCTCAACTCCATCAAACTTCTTGGTATTTCTCCTGTGAGAGAATTATTAGAGAAATCCAAATAGAACAAATTGTCCATCTGACCAATCCAAGAAGGAATACTGCCATTCAAATGATTCCAAGACAAATCAAGGACCTCCAATTTTCTGCATTTTGATAGCCAAGAAGGAATACGGCCTTTAAGACCACAATTTCCAAGTGCTAAAATCATAAGGCTCTCAAATCCAGCAATTACAGTTTCTGGAATTTCCTCACCATGAAAATTCCTAGTGAGGATAAGAGTGGTGAGATTTTTGCACTGCTGCAGAACAGACAGCGCCCCAGCTAAGTTCTCAATGCTGTTGTTTGACAAGGAAGCAAACAAAAGTGAAGTGAGGTTGGCATAATTTTCAGGGATAGGGCCAGTTATACCATTCCTAGCAAGGCTTAAAACTTTCAATTCATGGCAATAGGACAAAGAATTTGGAAGGTGTCCAGTGAAATGATTAGTAGCAAGGTCAAGTGTATGAAGATTAGACAATCCAGTGAAATTAAGTTCAATAGGACCTGACAATGAATTATTTCGAAGATCTAGCACCCTAAGCTTAGAGCATAAAGCCAAGGTGGAAGGCAATGATCCAGAAAATGAATTGGCATGTGCTACTAATTCTTCAAGCTGCAAAAGATTCCCAAATACATTTGGCAGTTCCCCTGAAAACCGGTTGCCAGAAACCACTAAAGCTTTTAAGTTAGAGAGCTTACTTAGCTGCTTGCTTAACTGGCCAGACAAATTGTTGGCAGATAGTGAGAGTTGTTCCAAGGCTGACATTGAATACAAGGAATCAGGAAGAGAGCCAGAAAATGAATTGGAATCCAAATGCAAGTATTGGAGAGATGTGGTGCAGTTGTCCAAGCCTTCAAGACCACCATCAAAATGATTTGAAGAGAAGTCAAGGGTGTGAAGATCCTTGGAAGAACTGCAAAAATGAGAGTTGAATCTGCCAGTGAATGAATTGTTACTCACGTTGAGAGCAAGGAGATGTGGAAATTCCCCAAACTGGATGAGAGTTCCAGAAAGTGAATTACTAGAAATATCCAATATTTCAATTGATTGCAAACCAGAAAGTGTCTCGGCAACAGGACCTGACAGCATATTGTGGCTCACATCAAGGAACTTCAACTGCTTCAACCTGGAGAACTCTAGAGGCAATCCACCTTTAAGATGATTGAATGAAAGATTTAGCATATTGAGCTGATCTAGCTGTGCTAAAGAGGGTGAAATTGTCCCATTGAGACTCATTTCTGTCAGGATCAATTTGGTCACTCTTCCAGAAGCTGCTCCACCACCACCGGTCACATTACCACACACAACTCCAACCCAAGTGCAACACACAGTGTCATTGGACCATGCTGTGATGATAGAACCACTTGTAAGCTTGCCTGCAAACTCCTTCAGGGCTGATAAATCATTAGGGTCACAGGATAGGGTTTGATTGCTAAGACCCAGAGACAAGCAAAATAAGCAAGCTAAGAGAGACCACTGCACAAGTGTAACTGAGAAGCATCTGAGCAGCACCATTGCTGAAACAAGAACAGATATGCTGAACTCAGAATCAAAGGTCAAGCTCCCATGAAAACAGTAGAACCTAGTATCACTGAAAAGTGCACTGAGAAGAAAGAACCCCAAATGAAGTTAAGTAACTTCTAATCACAGCTCCAAAACTTTCAACCCTCAAACTGCAACAAACAACTTGCACCTTGCAAGGTAAAACACCAATTTCAAGGAAAAGATTTAGATCATCAATCCCCACCAAAACCAAATCCCAAGAACAAGAGATCTAGACAGTGAAAAAAAAATAACTCAATCTGAAAGCAGGTTCAGAAACACCACCATTGAAGAAAGAGATAGAATGCCCAAATGAAGATACTTATATCCCATATCCCCAAACACCAAAGAAAGTAGAACATGGACCATATGACAACAGCTTGTGGACGAAGCAATCAACAGTGGCCACTAAAAAAAGAAAGTGAGAAAACAATCAATACACAAGTAGTAGAGGGCGGTGAGATCCCTCAGTCCCCACCTGAAATGTAAGATCTTTGACCCAAATAACAAAAACCCATGAACTGATATTGCTCAGAACTCAACTCAACAGCCACCATTTAACACCATGGGATCTCTCAGGACTCACAACACCCCCATAGAAAGCCCTTTTACACAAAAATGAAATCTTTGTTTATTTGGGATGCCAGAGAACAGAAAAAGGTTTGAAATTTAAGCTCAAAGGTGAACTGAAGAAGCAGAACAAAGAAAAGGGTAGCTAAGAACAGTGCCCTGAGAACCTAATCTCAACAAACTTTCATCAAACGGGTCCCCTTCAGTTTCCAAACCAAACCCTTTTTTTAATATTTTTTAGATTTTGATTTTTTTTCTATTTTTTTTGTCAAATGGTAATAGCTGTCAGGTCTCTCTGATTTTCAAACCAAAACAGTGATAGATAGAATCTAGAGGAAGACAATAGACAAGGATAGCAGAAATTTCAAATCAAGGAACCATGATGTAGGAGAGATATAGCACCAAGACAGAAAACGAAAGTTCTCTTTCTTTCCGGAGAATCTAATATCTAATATTATAGTACCCTATAGTATATTAGAAGAAATTATGGTAAACAGTCCTTATTAAAGAGGGACACGGTAAAGCATTAAATATTCTCCTTTAACACATTTTTATAATTAAATAGTTTATATCAAATCATTAAATAATTTAAGTCCATCTCATATTAAAATAAAAATTTAATAATAAAACAATTTATTAGAACCATTTAAGTCAAAAAAATTAAATTTTCACCAAACATAAGTTTATTTTAGTTAAACTTATTAGTTTTAAATACTTAAAAATAATTATGCTAATATTTTTTTTAAAATAAAGTACATTAAAAATATCTCTAATAATGCATTGGAAATATTAATCTATTATTGTTAAAATATATTATTAAATATTCTTAAGATATTGATTACAAATTTTAAAATATAAAATATATTGTTAATGTAACACCAATATAATTTTTATTAAAAATTCTTAAGTGATGTATGAAGACATTTGATAGGAAGATGTTATTATATATTATTTAAATATAAATGTGATATACAAGTAGATTTAAAAAGAAGAAAGAGGAAGGAGCTGACTTATGTACTGTACAAAATTAATCTATTTTAGATTTGATTTGATAAGAATGGACAAAAAATATTTAAGATAGAAGGTAGCAAACAGCAAAAGTCTGAGTTGCTGACTTAGAAACACATGGCCCATTTCTCTCTCTCTGATTGTCAATGCGGGGCACCTAATTTTGTCTGTTCCTTTCTCTCTCTTTGGAATCGAGTGGACAACTTGGTGCGGTAAAACAAGGAACATTAGAACACAAATAGGTTTTCTTTGCTTCAACATTCAAACTTCAAACCCCATGTTTTCTTTATGCGCGTGGGCACACCATCAATTAAAAAATATGCTTAAATTGTTTATACAAAATTGGAAAAGTATTGATTTACACTGACTTAATTTATACTAAGTATTATATTATTACTAAATTTATGTAATTTTTATCTTTTAATTTAATTTATTTTAATTTTTAATAAAATTAAATCATTATAATAATGTAGTTAAAATTTATATTATGTTACAGAATTATATTTCAAGAACTTATAATAGTATGACTTATTTATAAATATGTAATTTAGTAAAATTATATATTAAAATAAAATAGTATGAAAATATATTTATTAATTTTTTAAATTATATAAAATTAGTAAAATTTGTTTATTTTGTAAACAACTAATTTAATGATTAATTGTTAAAAACTAATTTTAAATAAAGTATTAGAAACATCATTTTCTGTAGTTTAAAAAACTGATTAAAAAACATTTTATTCTTATGATAAAAAAAAGTATTTAATCTTCTTCACTTTTAGTCTCTTTGAAAATAAGCATCTTTGATCTTAATGGATCTTTAAATTTTATCACATTTACAATATGATAGTATCAAATTTTACTTTTTAATTCACTGTTTAAATTTTACATTAGACTCTTTTCCCTATTCTTATATATAATACTTTTGGTAGGGACATACAATATATAGTTTACATTTGGTTCACACTGCGTAAGTTCCTGGCTTTTGAAATACAATATATAGTTTAAATGGAATCTGATTTTTTTATGGTAGAGTCGAATATTTAAGCAAACATAGAAAATGTTGGAAGCGGTGGAATGCACGCGGATGAAAGAGAGTGGATTAACGTAAACGGCGGTACGGTGGAAGAGCGTGACGGGGAGTGAGTAGTGAACACTAATAGTGATAATGAATAATAATTATTTAATTAAAATGAATTAATGAAAAATGTAGTGTGTGATTTGATGTGGTGCTTCGTTGGGTAATGGGTTGGGTCAACTACTCAGCCTACTGCTACTGCCTGATTCTATTGAGTCAATTAACAACTTCACTTTTTCCGCTTCTTTTCACCTATTCATTATTCACCATTCTCTCTCTTTCTACTCTTTTCAAAGTTATGGTTAGAAAGGGAACACAAAACCATATTAGTCAATTTAGTATATATAAAAGTATTCAATTATTAGTTTACTATCTAAAATTACTATCATCGATCAATTTCATTTTAATACTTACAAATAAAAACTAAATTTTAACTTTGATAATTATTGGTTAATTTAATAATATTATAAAAATAATTCATCTTTAAGTTTGGCAATTGTTGATTTAGGCTTTGAACTCTGTACATCAAACAACTTGGTATCTAACCCGAGATTGACTTGATTAATAATTTTTAAATTCAGAAATTAAATTGATTGATTGAACAATGTTAGAGACTGAACTGATCGATGGGATCAATTTTAATATTATATTATATTTATTTCGACGGAAGATATTAAATAATTTTAGATTAATTTTTAAATTTATAGATATAATTTATATATTAAAAAGTTTAATTTAATAATTAATTTGTAAATTAAATTTATTCAATAACATTAATGATTAACTTACAATTCTAGGAAAAATCAACTTATTATAGTCTAGTACATTAAGTTATATCAAATTTTTTATTATCAACAGTTTTATATAAAAAAAATATTTTTATCAATTCAATCTTTAAATTAAAACTGTATATTACCATAATTATTATCTGTGCTGAGTTTTATCAAAATTAAATAATTATAAATAATGAAAAATACTTGTTTTTATATAATTTAAAATTATATATTATGTTAACTTTAATATATTTTAATAAAATATTAAATAATCTTAAATCAGTTTAAAATTTTATAGAAATAATTTATATAATAAAAAAATTATCCAATAATAACAATGATAACAATGACTAATACCAATTTTCAATAATTACATTGATGTTTACTTATCTTAAAATGTGAAAAAGAGGATTTTTTGTGTTTTATTGTTTTTATTAAAAATTTCGTGGCTCATATAAATCGATGTAATTTTTATTTAATAAAACAAAAATATTAAATAATGTAAAAATTCCTTTTTTTATTATTTAAATTTTTATTGTAAGTATGACCTTTGCAAAAAAAATGGTTATGTTCAAACTAAATAAATTTACGATATGATTAAGTTATTATTTTTCTAATAAACAAAGGTTTGAATTAAAAATATTAATTTAAAAATCTAATATATTTTTAAATTTATTATTTGTTATTTTTAATAAATAAATAATAAAACACTTAGCTCACATACTACATATTTAGTTTTTTAATTATTAATAATTAGTTTATTTATTGTTAAAACAAATGAAAGTGGAAAAGGTAATCAACAACATTGACATTGGGCAACGTTTTGACCATGATATTTCATGCATAGATAGAAATAGGCTAGACAAATTGTCACGAGTTTCCAACTTAGATCAGGTTTAACTTGTTCTAGCCTTGTTTGTTAAGTATGTGTTCAAATAAACGTTTTATAAACCTGATTTTCAATTATTTTGATTATGTAAAATTAATTTTGGTTAAAAAATAATTTGAAGTAAAATGATTTTAATATAAATATTTTTATTTAGATATGTTTAAAAACAATGCTTTAAACAAGGAAATAATAAATAAAGATGTGTAAATAACACTGAAGTAACAGTATATATAAATTAAATTATGAGAATTCTTTTCTCAATGGACGTGTAATTGGATTAAAACTATGCCGTTTTAAAAGAAAAATATTTTTAAAAATAATAATTTGTTTTTTTGGACGAATTAGAAGAAGAAAATTTGAGAGAAAAAAAATTAGGATTAACAAAAATATTTCGAAGTAGGATTGATAGAAATATTTCGACCTTTACTTGACCATACATAAAAAGAAAGAAATTATTTGTTAATGCAAAAAAAAAAAAAAACAATCTGTTCAAATAAAAGAGAATTAAGAAGAAAATTATTTATTTTTTATTTAAATATTTAAATTATAAAAAGTTTTTAAAATAAAAAATATTATATCAATAAAATAATAATATAATAATATAAAAAGGTTAAATTTTTTAAGTTTAATTTATTTTTTAATCAATATAAAATAAATTTTTCATATCAATTATTTATTTTAACATCTAAAATAATAGAATATTTTTTTTATATTTTTATTTATTTATAATTTTTTTTTATCATATTGCCGTTATATTGTTTATCCTACTATTCTATACTATCTTGTTTCTTTTCTACCAATTTCTACATCATCGAAACAAAGGTTATTATTTTTTCATATTGCTCTAATTTTGGAAAGTATTATATAGATAGAGGATATGCATTTTTATATAATTTGAACAAAATAAACTAATTTAAAATCACTTTTTATTTAACATATCTTATCATAAAAATTGTTTATATAAGTATTTATAACAATAATTAATAATAAATATAATTAACTATTAAAATAATATTTTTTTCAACTAATTCAAATACATAGGTGCTAATTGAATTATATATAAAGTTATATCAGTTTTTATATGACTATTTATTTAATTTTATTAATAACGTCTATAAAATTTATTTCATTTATTATTATTATTTTATTTTAATATATAAATTTTAAATTTATCTTAATTAATTTTTTTATTTATACAATTTTATTATTTTATATTGTATAATATTAAAAATATATCTAATTATTATCGATTTCATCACAAATTAACTAAAATTAAATCAATAATTAGTGAATAAATATCTGCGTCGGTTCAATTAATTAAATTTTTAATAGATCGGATAAAACTTGATTTAATTTTAAGCATTTCTACCACTATTATTCGTACAGATTTTATTATATCACGGTGAGTGAAAAAATTAAAAGTGCATAAAAATAAGATTATATATATATTATCAACTTAATTAAAATATATTATATATCATTTAATTATAAATTATTGTAAAAATAAAAACATTAACTTTTATTATAAATATTTAAAAAAAAATTCTTCAAAAATTTATTAAAATGGATTGGGTCGTACTCACAAGTATAGTTTTCTTCTACTTTTTTCTACATAAACACCGCCAAAAAATTTGCTGATTTTGAATCACAGCTCAAAACTGCCACAAAGATTTAACATAAAAAATAAATAAAAATTACTTTACATGCAAGACTTATTTCAATTTGGTAAAAATTCTTGAAAATGCGCTAATTTTGATTATTTTAAAAGGAAATTACACCATTTTTTCTATATAAAAAAAAAAAAGCCTACGTCCGTTTAGGAGGAAATTTAGTTGAGCTTATATTATGTATTATATTACATATGATATACGCAACGTAACTCTAACGGCATTATGTTTGAGAAATAACATAATCGTAGGGTTAGTCTGACATAAAAAAAAAATAGGCTTCTTGTTACATTTTTTGCGTGTAAATCAACCAAACTTGCAAGACTCAAAATTAATATCAGAAAGAGAGTGAAAAGACTTCTGGGAGTTATTGTAATTTCTGTTCATTATCATAGGACTTAGTCAAATATAGAGTTATAAATTATCAAAATATGGGCTGGGTTAACTAAAGCCCCTATTTAAGCAATCACTGATTCCCCACTTCTAATAAACAATGTTGATTTTCAAAAGCAGCATCATATACTTGAGAGTGAATCATTATTGAGACTTAAGCATAAAGCTTGTTAGGAGAGATTTCAGGTGTTTTTGGAATGGACACGACTAAACTATTAATGTATTTTTGTTCAGTACGGTTCTTAAAAGTAACTTGTTAATTATTTTATTAGTGGTTGGTTATATTTAATAAAACTTTAAACATTTATTATAAAATATTAATTTATGCAATAACTGTTAAATTATCCATGAAGGAACTACAATAATTCTTATTTTAAAATAAACATGGCCGATTTTTTATTCAGTAATATACTAACCATTAGCTGTTTTCATAAAGTGAAATGAGAGAAAAAATAAATAAATAATTATATTTCTTTAAAATTATATTCAATTTTTTTTTAAATGGAAGAAGTATTAATGAAGATAGATACTATTTTAATTATATAGGAAATTATTATTCCTTTATATTTAATTGCATGTTCTTTTTAGTATGTGCTATAATTTTTAATCAACAGCTGATAATTAATCCTTTTAAAATATAAAGATAATTAATTTTTTAAACTTAATTACAACTTTACTATAATAAAGGAATAAATTTAGCATTCATTTGTCACTTACTACATAAGAGAAAATTATTGCATAATTCATCTGTATTCAATCTGGATACATTTGTCTATCATATTATTGTTACATTATTAATTATGATAGTAATTATTACTTAACTATATAGTAGTTAGTCATGGAAATGCATTATTATGTCAAAATTTAACATGATATGTTATCATATTTAAGGTTAATTTTTATTTTTTTAGTTTTGAACTTGTACAAATTAAATTTTAAAATTTTCAATTTAAATGATTTATTTTAGTTTTAAAAAAAATTAACTTTTTCAATTTTCTTCTTTTTGAAATACTAAAATTCTCATTTTTTATTTACAATTTTATAAATTAAATCAATTAAATTATTTTCTAATATAAACTATCAACCAAAATTTTTAATTTCATCTTAAAATTTTAATTTTCTTTAAGCCCAAATATCATATATTATAATATAAATTTTTTTATTAAATTAATTACTTCTATAGTTTAAATTATTTTATGACTCAATTTCATCATAAACAGCCTAAATATTTGGATATAAATAAATACTTTAAGGATTTTAAGTACAAAATATTAATAGGAAAATCAAATTTAGTAAATTTTAGAAATAGGCAGGTTTAATTAATTTAAAAATATTTGAAAGATCAAAATCTACAAAGTTGATTCAACCATAACTCTTTATAAAATATAAATTTAACCAATTTAATCATTAAATTAAATTTTTTTATCATCTATTAAATTTATAGAATTTAAAATTATTTAATATTTTGATAAATAATATCATTGAATACAATACATCTTTTAAAATATAAGTAAATGTTAATTATAAAATTACATATTTATGAAATTTCAATATTTTAATATTTAATATGCATAATCATCCCTTTATTATCATATTATTTAACAGTTAAATTTATTATTTTTATTCTATAGTAAACTATCAAGTGAAAATAACTTTAGGATGAATAGGTATAAAATAAATAAATTTCTCTCTTATGTCAATATTAAAATTTGAAATAAAAAAAAAGTATCAATTTTTACTTAGCCATTAATTGTCCCTAGTTTAGCTTGTGCAAATTAAGTATCACTTTTTTAAAAAATAAAAATAAAAACATCAATTACTTTTTTTAAACCCCTTAACTTCATCCCTATCTTTTAATATATATATTGAATGGAATGAGCAAGCATTAATCAAGTAAGGGTGTAATATAATTAAAAATGAATTCTTATTATCTTGAAATTGAACATAATTATTAGTTTGCTTAATTTTTATGAAAAGCCTTATATGACAATTATTTTAAATGTAAAATGTAATAATATTCTTTACAAGTTCCTAACTTGGGTGCATGAGATTTATTCAAATTCTCATTGATTCATGAGTTCATTAGGTGTTTGTGGTTTTGTTATTAAAAAAATAACATGTACATTATTTAAAATAAATAAATTTAATTTGTAGTTCCTAATATTTTTGTTATTTTTTAAATAGACTCTTATAGGTTAAATATTATAAGTAGATTCTTATACGATAAACAATGATTCTTATAATTATAACTATGCCACTGCAAGGATAAAATTGATTATTTCATAATACAAGAATTTCTTTAAAAAATTTAGAAATAATTAAAGGGCTTATGAATTAATCTAATATTTTTTACTGTGAGAACTTTTTAAAGGAATGAACTGGCTCAAAAGATACATATATGTTATTTTTATAAAGGTCGTACTAATTAATTTTCTAATTAGTCAACAAATTAAAAATAAAAAATTATTAAAAATTATGTTGAAATATATTAAAAATTATGAAGAAAGATGTATAAATAACATTTTTAATAAAAAATTATTTTTTATTCCTTAACCAGGATTCTGATTAATATTTTCTTTTTTTAATTAATTCATAACATTATAAATTCTCAAAAAAATTATCTAAATTGTTTGGTTGCAATAATCAACTCACGTAAGTCACGGCAGAAGAGTACACCGCGTGCATAAAATTAAAGTTCACATACTACCAGCCATCCTCAAATCAAATGACTCTTGCAATAGGTAAGAGTCAACTTTGCCCCCTCAAATTTCTTAAATGGGTTCCAAATTCCAATATAATTACTATGACTATTATGCTAAATATCCAATAAGTTCTTCTTATGAACAGCATAGGATTCTGCTAAAATTAATTTAGCATCCAAATTTTAGGACATAATATAATTGTGACCTATATATATATATATAGACCCCTAATTAAGATACAATTTATTTAATTATTTACATGCAAAATCATTTTTGTTACCAGGAAAGTGAAGTTACCTTTTTTGAATCCTAGGTGATAAACTCAAGTCAAATTTTGTGACGCCAATTTTTTATTAAAAATCCGGTATTTTTAATAAAGATTGACGCTCATTATGCTATTTTGGCTTGTAACTTGTTAACTTTTTCCTTCTTTTTTCATTTTACTACCTTTATTTAGGACAAAAGTTAGTTATGATAAATCTTAGCAAGCAAGCTTATAAAAGACGAGGATTTCATACTTGCATGATGGCACCGTCCACAATAGACACATTCATCATAGCCCTTTTTCACATGCTCTTCTCTTTTTTGATCGTTGACATTTCTAAAGTAATTAATACACCCCATTTTTTCTTGGAGGCAATAAATAAATTTAGTTTTTAGTGACTTTATATTAGTGTTAAATATTGTATATATAATAAAGTAGCATACTCTGCATCCATCCCTTGAAATATGCCATTCTGAATTTGTGATGACCTTGCTGGGGCATGAAATATGATAAGTGGCGTTTGGTTGTCCTCAAACAAAGAAATTATGCATTGCAGTTACGCCTTTTGTATATTGTCAACTTTCAAGTTCTATGCTACTCAGATTTAAGGCATTGGATTCGGTTCTTAAACGTCCACTTGTCATTGTTTGTTTAACTAACAACACATTTTGGGCATATATTAATATGAACTATTTTAACTCTGATTTTGACTATGTATGAGATTATGATATCAAAATTAATCATTTTAAAGAGTGACCGTTTGTCTTAAGAAATCAATTCCTGAAGCCCTTCTGCATTTTCTATTTCTTTAATTATTGAAGAATCTAGAATAAGAAACGTTACGCAATCTCAATTATTTCACACTTAAATGTAGATAGCTTCACTTCATTCTATAGTGCAGTATCACTTAACTCTAGGCGCGCACCTTGTCAACCCAAGATGCTAATTAACAATTAACAATATGTAATAACTTGGTTTACAAGAAACCAACTACAGCTTGAAATACAGAAATAGAATAATATATGACACATTTCAATGTTTAATGGTTAGGTGAAATAGTAGATTTTTCTTTTTTTTTTTTACTATGATACATGTTTTAATATAAAATTTGTTGTTGAAATTACTTTTGATTAATATGCATTATAGTTATATCTAACAATTTAAATTAATTTTACTCAACTGCAAAATAAATAGATCCTTAACAAGTTTTTTTTTTCAAACAATTATTTGATTAAATTCCAAAGCACTTACAAGAGACAACTAATCCATGTACTACAATATAAAATATCACAAAAGATAACATGCTTGATTTTAAAAAGTACTAAACAAAACAGCAAAAGGAAAAACAATCAAATAATCCCAAAACTCCACCATGACTAACATGCATGCGAGATGGATGAAAACATCAACTTTACCTAGGTTGGATTAGGTCCAAAACTTTGTATTAAATTAATTTTACCAGAGTTTTATTCTAGATTGAGGTCATTTTTCCTTTTCTGGTATCAAGGTGAATTTGTCCAGACACACTGCTGCTGCGAATTCATACTGGCCCAGATAAACAACATCCTTTTTTTTTTCTTCCAAATGTCAGGTGATAATTTGTCAACCGCACTAGAGAAATTATATTTGTGTGAGAAATTATGAACAAAAAAAAGTTTAAAAAAATCGTATGAAACGTAATATAAATTTGTACTACAAATAATATATCTCTTCTTTTTATGAGTTTCCTCATTAGGTTTTATTTGGCTTATTGCAGTATGTATGTACATAAGTGAAATATTGATTTGATGTAAATTGCATACTTAATCAAGCACAAAAGCCATAGAGAGAGAGAAAGAGAGAGGCCCATGATTCCTTGGGAAAAAACCTATGAGCGATCGTCTTCCAAACTCGGTCCTCTTCCTCCAACTTTGAAACAAGGGAAAGAAAAGAGGTAGAAAAAAAAAAGTGAAAATGGCATATATTCTTTTTCTTTTCACTTTTTCTTTTGGTTGCTAAGTTAAATTTATCCTTTGGTCCAAAAGGAATTGAATTTGAACTGTAGAGGAGGTTAAACAAACTTATGGGTTAAGACAGCTAGCCCAATCCACAACTTTTCCTTGTTAAGACATTTATCATTTTTTTCTTGTCAGATCCAATTGTTTTCCCTTTTGTATGTTTTGAAGGAAGGAAAGTGACTGACCTAGAAAAAAGAAAAAATAAGAATGGCAATACCAAAAGAAGGAAGAGCCCAAAGTCCCAAACATTAGTAACTTCGGCCCACAAATGAGTAATCCGCATTGTGATGGAGATACCAATAGACTGTGGTCTTGATGGTATGTTTCATACATATTTTGGCAGTTTATGGCCTTATGGGCACATAATAATTTATTGACCATTGAAAATTTTGAGGTGCAGAGCACAAGAATTATATGTGACAACCAAAAATATTTTCTCATGAGGTCGTTGTATATATTAGAAAACATCATAATACTCATATTTTTAACATATTTTATATTAATTAAAAATATTATTGAGCATGTAGATCAACTAGTAAAAGTTGATTTATAACAAAAAAAAAATTGAATTTAAGTTCTAAATATATACCTATATTAAAAATTTGGAAGGAAAATTTTATTACTTACAATAATCTTATCTTATTTATTAAAAGAAAATATTAATTAAAAACATTTCTTATAAATTTTGTACAAGCATATTTTTTTTAGGAAAAAACTTTTTATATATATAAATATTAATATACATTTATTTATATTTAATTATAAATTGTTAAATTATTTTATTTTTTATTTTTTATTTGAAAAATTATAAATTAATAAATAAAAAATAGATGAATAAATGATATTATTTATATATTAAAAGAATCACTGATTTTTAATTAATTTTGAATATGACGTTCGTGATTTATAGTGTGGTGTGCTTCCAAGATTTTAACTAGTTTTGGATTTGACCGGTATGATTTGTAGTGGGGTGTGCTTCCAAGATTTTACCTCGGAAATAGAATTAATGTTATGAAGATTTAAGTTGGTTGTCCTCTTCCCAACAAAATATATATATATACAAATGATTATATAAATATATATATATATATGTATATATATATATATATCTTATTTGTTTAACTAAATAAATAAATAAGTTTAATAAAGTATTTAATGAATAAACGCGAACAATTTCTAAATCATTAAAGTTGATATAATAATAAAGAGTTGGATTAGTTTATATTAGAAAAATTTATACTTAGGAAGTGTCTGAAATTTGTATTAATAAAAGTTAAAATATAAATTTAAAATATAATTAAATAAATAATATTTCGTTCAAATGGTTTTTAGTTTATGGTTTTAAAATTGTAGAAACTAAATACAGTTTTATTTTTGAGTTTTAAATTTGTTTTATTTTTTTTTTAAAAATTGTTATAAAAATGAACCAACTTATTTTATTTTAACTTCTCAATATGAATATATTAAAAATAAATAAATAAATAAATAAAAATATTTTAAAAATAATAAAAATTAAATTAATATAATAATAAAAATAATAATTAAGTTATTTATAATAATTATTATTGTAATAATAATTATGATAGTTATGATAGGCATAATAATATAGTAGATGATGATACATCATAATGGTAATGGTAGATAGATGAACGGTGCATTCTAATAAATTAATTTAAAGTTAAAAATAAAAAATTTAAATTTAAAATTTAAAATAAATTATTTTTTTTTTAATTTTATGAATTGAATTAAAATTATTTTAAAAATATATAAAAAATTAATTCAAAATTACTTTATTTGAACATTTTGATTTAAAAACTAAAAATTTATAACTATGTTGAACGAAAACTAAAATTTTAAAATTTTATTAAAATTTAAGTGCATAAATTTAAAATGCAACTAAATAATGTAAAATTTATATTCAATAAATGAATCAGTTGGTGAAATTATAATTTGGAGCTAACATTGTGTTTCATTCATGAAAAATTTTTGTTTGAAATTAAAAAAGATAAATAAAATGTATTAATTTTGCATTTGAGATTGGCAATTTGAAAATTATCTAGTAATAAATATGATGGAATTAAATAACGAACGATACAAAATTTTAAGAGATAAAAGTTAAAGTTTAATATTTAAAATGAGGTTAAGATTTTAAAATTATGAAAGGATACAAAACTCTTATCTTTTTATTTTCTAAATGTATTTTTAATTATAACCTTTTTTTTTATTAAAATAATATTATTTATTTTTTTTAAATTTGATTGGACTGATTGGTTCATGAATTTTTTGTAAAAAACCATCAAATAAAATTACACTTACCAAAAATAAAATTACCAACATACCATTTAAACTACCAGTTGGCATAATGAAACATTTATATACATATATAATGATACGAATCGAAGATAATGATAAAGAATGAAAGAGATAGAGAGGAGGATCACCAACAAGGATTTAAAGGTTATCTACTGAGTCAAAAATAAAGAAAATAAAAAAAGTTTTAATCCAAGAGACAAGAGAAAAAAAGTACAAGACTTTGTATTTGTATTATGAATTTGAACTTTATATTTACTCTAATAATTAATAACAAGTTTAGTTTATTGTGTTAATGGCTCGACCGTTATGATTTAAGCTTGATTCATTGCTTATAAAGTATTTTTAGGATTTATTTACTTTTGTTTCACTGTGTAGATCGGATTTTATTTTTCAATGGTTATTAAATATTTAGAATTTTAATTTTATTATAAATATTTATGTAATTTTTCTTAGGAGAGAGTTTTGATAATAATATTTCCCTCACAAGAGAGTTTACATACCTCGTTTATTGAAAAGAACTATTACTTAGATTTTATGATTCTACATCGAACTTACCACCCTCGTTTCTTTATAAAATATCGAGCATGTGACATTTTTCTTAGTTTCTTCGTTCTTCCACATTATATTCTTACAATTATTAAAATCCTAACATTTATTTATTTCTATTATAATCCAAATTTTCATTTATTTTTATTATAATTCTATTTTTTTTAAATAAATCAACTCAAGAAAATTTTTATTTAATTCATATCATATAATCACATCAAATGATTTTAAATAGAAAGTTAAAATTCTCCTTTTATTTTTATATCAAATTTTCTTAATTATATATAAAAAATAAAAAATCAAAATATAAAAATTATGATATATTTTAAAATTATGTAGGATGCTTTTTTATTTTTTTTATATTTTTATTTATTTGATTATGTCTTCAAATCTCTTAATAATAATAAATGTTATTATACATCATAAAATAGATGGAATGAGAAAAAAAATAGAAAAAAATGTGATATAATATATTATGAGATAAAAAATATATAGAATTGTAAACACCCATTTATGTCCAAGGCCCCCCCAATTAGCAAAATTAATAAAAAAAACATAACATAGAAATAAAAACAGTAAAAATATACAAAAATATAAAAAGGAGAAACTTAAAATAAAATAGGATTTTTTTTAATCTGAAAAAAAAAAGAAAATAAAATCAAGAACAAAAATAAACAAAAATCAGAAAAAAAAAACAAAGATTAAAATCTAAAAAAATATAAAACAGAAAACAAAAAAAAACAGAAAACAGAAAACAAAAAAAAAACAATAAACAGAAAACAGAAAACAAAAAACAAAAAAAAAACAGAAAACAGAAAATAGAAAACAGAAAACAGAAAACAAGAAAAAAACAGAAAACAGAAAACAGAAAACAGAAAATAGAAAACAGAAAACAGAAAACAAAAAAAACAGAAAACAGAAAACAGAAAACAGAAAACAGGAAAAAGAAAACAGAAAATAGAAAACAGACAAACAGAAAATAGATAAATAGGAAACGTACAAATAGAAAAAACAATAATAAAGTTTTTATATATAATAAGATTCTGAAATTTTTTTTAGGAAATAAACAAAATCAGAAAAATTTAAAATCTAGAAAAGAAATGAAATAAAAAAAAAGAAGAGGAAAAAGGAAAAACAAACCATTAAAACAAAATCCTGAAAATTCTGAACTAAAAATATAATAAAAATAAAAAACAAAATATATATAGAAGTAAAATGAAAATTAATGAAGGAAGTTTTAAAAGAAAATAAAAAATTGGAAATCTTAATTTTCGGATAAAAAAAGAAGAGGGACGGAAAAGTAAAAAGGGAAAAAGCCAAAGTAAGTTTATTTGCAAAGAAGGACAAAATCAACAAAGGGTAAAAATCAAGACACTGGGGCCTATAAAAAGACAAAGGCAGAATGGAGAAGGGGCTTTTTTTTCTTCGGATTAGAGGGAGAGAAAACAGATTGATTTTTCGGGAAGCGCTAAGAGTCTTCTGGAATTCAAGCACCTGGAAATCGGCGTTGGAACTCAATCGGATTCAAGAAAACAGGTGAGCATAATCAGAACACATCAAATCTCCGGATACCTCTCTGTTCTTGCATGAAAACCAGAATTTTTGTTTAAGCTTGGCTCGCGTATGAGCTGAATTCACCTTGACGTGTGTAATTGAACACATTCGATCATGAAACCAGAGCTTTGATCTTGGATAATGCATGAATATGAGTCAATGAGATTGATATATTTGCATGAAAAGTGTTCGAGAGTGGTTCTGCGTTTACTTTTAGAAATCTTGTTCAGGATATAGGGAATGAATTGATATGTAAAATCTTGATTTCCTGTGCATGCCTACCTTATTCTCATACAGTTGGGATTGAGAATCATCCCTAAATACACCATTCAACATAAAGGTGAATTATGAGCTATGATAATGCTAGCATTCAGTTTTGGTGATCAAGAATCATCAAGAATTATCAGCTCTAGTTTTTGTGTGAATTTAGCTCGACTAGGAGTGGTCTGAGATGAGGATACTGATGCCCAAATCTGTTAATCTGCAAAGTATTAAAACTGATATTCCACCACAATCATAACAAATCAGTAGATTCTTATGGCAATATCGAATCAGCTAATGGTCATCCTCGATCTTGCCTCGTAGCATATGAACTAACCTTGAGGACAAGCCAATGCACTAAGTAAATCGTCCCTCACCAATGTAGTTACTGCTGCCCAAATTTATCTGCAACCAGTTGGCTAAGTGAATTGAAAACGAGCCAACAGAGTCATCCATACGAAATGATGTGCTCAAGCAAGGTTTGCTAGAAGTCATACACTGTTTGTGTCACTGCTGCTTGCAGGAATAGTCCCCTGATGAGATAGCCCACTGCAGAACGAATGAATACTGAGGGAATCAGCTCATTCTCGCATGCTGAATCTTGTTTAAATCCAAATTAATCTGCATCATATGTTCACCCAAATATGTAATAAAATGTTGTTGAATAATTCTTTAGCCCATGACCGATTGGTTCCCATTGAGGCAAGTACTTTTATCCACTGAAACAAGACCAATACACAGGACTCAGTGAATGTGCCATTTACCAAAGGTGAAGCCATTTAGAGTTGGCTAAATTCATATTGGCAAACCATCAATTTTGGGAGTCAATTTCTGTTAAACAAACTGATATCTATAAGAACTCCCTCAAATTTAAAATAAACCTCTTCCCTGAGGTATAAGGGTGTAAAGTCTTCAAGAGTAAAATCCAATATGCTCACTGTCAAACTGAGAATCATGTGTGTACTGTCTTTGCTTCCAAGCCTTGCTGAGATCCTGCCTTTCCTCCTTATAGAGCCCAGCTTACATACACACTCCTTGCATCAAGAGGCACCAATACCGCGTAGAGCTTTTCAAATACAGAGTAGGCAGCTTCTACACCTCAATGAGTTCCCTTGTCTGAAGTGATATGGGTTTGAATCTTACCTGTTTGCTTCATGAAATAAGCCTTAAATGTCGGGTCTACTTATAAATACAGAGAGGCAAGGTTGTACTCAGCTAGGAAGCTAGCCTAATGGTGGAGGCATCCCTATTATATTCCCCAAGTCTACTCCTCGAAACCCACAGTATGCGTCTTTCACATTTTAATTTGCATTGTTGCTACTACTCAACTGGTTAATATAATGCTCCTATGGAGTATGACTAGTCAATGATATAGCTCAGATGGCAAAGCATGTGGCCTGGGAAATGCCTGCGCTGGGTTCGAACCTCATATTCCTCCAAATCCCTTTCTTGTTCACAAAATAATTTGGGCAATTACTATATTGCCCTTGAGAGATTTTAGAATTCCCAATATGTCCCTGCCTTTGCAATTACCACACTGCCCTTGAGGAATTCCAGAATTCCCAATATGTCCCTGCCCTTGTAATTACCACACTGCCCTTGAGGAATTCCAGAATTCCCAATATGTCTCTGCCCTTGTAATTACCATACTGCCCTTTGGGAATTTTAGAATTCCCAATACGCCCCTTATCTTTGAAATTACCATGCTACCCTAAGCTCTAAAATTAATAAGAAATTTCCAGAAAATAGAAAATTAATAAAAAATTTTCAGAAAATAGAAAATTAATTCAAAATTTCCAGAAAATTAATAAAAAATTCAAAATTTCCAGAAATTAATAAAAATTTTAAAATTTCCAGAAATTAATAAAAATTTCAAAATTTCCAGAAATTAATAAAAAATTCAAGATTTTCAGAAATTAATAAAAAATTCAAAATTTCCAGAAATTAATAAAAAATTCAAAATTTCAAGAAATTAATAAAAAATTCAAGATTTTCAGAAATTAATAAAAAAATTCAAAATTTCCAGAAATTAATAAAAAATTCAAAATTTCCAGAAATTAATAAAAAATTCAAAATTTTCAGAAATTAATAAAGAATTCAAAATTTCCAGAAATTAATAAAAAATTCAAGATTTCCAGAAATAAATAAAAAATTCAAGATTTCCAGAAATAATAAAAAATATTAAAAAATCCAGAAAATAATAAAAAATTCTAAAAAATCCAGAAAATTAATAAAAATTCTAGAAAAAATTCCAAAATTCCTAAATAATTCAAAAAATTCTATAATTCCTAAATAAATTCAAGATTATCAAGTATTTTCATAAAATTCCTTAATTGATAAATTCCCTCTTAAATTTCTAATACTTACTTGAGTCTTGTCTTTTTTATTCCTCGGTTTTCAAAATAAAAAATCTTGTTTTGCGATTCTTAATCTCACGCGACGAGCTCTAAGCACGAACTGGTAGCTTTTTCTGCTGTTCATTGTTTAGAGATTCGTATGGGTCCAAGTGCAGCCGTAGTTGTCTTGGACCCTGTGCATATGTGGATGAAGATCGCCCTCCTAAAAATAGTTTTCAAAAAATAGTCAAACTATTTTTACCTTCCAGGTAGTTCCGAAGGTCAAGCCTTCGAGCACATTTCAAACACTTTCGAAAGTCAAACTTTCAAAACATAACCAGAACTACGTAAGCCTTGAGTTTCCCATTGCACCGGGGAATACGTAGGAGCAGGATCAAGTCCTGTCAGGCTAACCTCCATCAAGTATTTATTTTCACACTAATTAAAGGGATCAAACAATTTTCAAATAATCACACACTCAATTTAAGGGTACTGTTCTTCGGAACAGGCGAGTGGGGTGCCTAACACCTTCTCCACTCGTAACCGACTCCCGAACCTAAATCTCATCCAGGGTTTTTCCAAATCTTTTTCCCTTAAATAAAAATTTGGTGGCGGCTCCACATTAATTCAAAACAATCAAATCATTTTCGAAATTTTAGCAAGTCCGTCGTCTCGTCGGAATTACGGTTGCGACAGATGGCGACTCCACTGGGGACCATTAGAGAGTCAAGCCCGATCAATTGAGTGTACATTATATTTGATCTCTTCCCTATTTGTTTGCACATTTTATTGATTGCACGATTCATTTACTTGTTTATTTATCTATTGTTTGTTTGTCTATTCTTTGTACAACCCTAGGATAGATGAATCATAAATTGCAATATATATCTGTACAATTTCCCCAATTGCAGGTATCCCAATTACTTGTGTGCCCTCATACACATTGCATACGCATTTATCATGAGTGGGGCCCTATACCCGGGTCTGAGTGCAACCTAGGAATAGAGGGATCTAGTGGTGTCACTTTGGGGCTTACGTCCTGTTTGACTATCACGAAAATCCCAGCTAGAGTGCGTCCTATTTGTAATGCCCTACAACTGGTAGCTTTTTCTGCTGTTGTGGCAAGCATTGCAAACTGGAACTTGGCTCTAGTAACCTCTTATACCTCAAGATTACAAACCACCTTTGAGAGGTTCATATAAAAGGCCATAGATCCTTAGGACAGGTAACCCACACAAGAAGCAAAGAGGGCACACACACCCTTTTCAAGATACAAGGTTCATCGCTCACATGCACCTATTTGAACCAAACAATATGAAGCAGCAAAAGGAAGCCAAAAGCTAAAATCGGGGAGATACAAAATTCCAAATCAAGATAAAAAGTCAAGAAAAATTCAAATAAAAACTTCTAGAGAAAATATATTCCAAAGAAAACTTAAAAGGATGTCTTAGAAATAGGAAGAATTATGGAAAATAATCTTTTGAAAATACTGAAAAAATAAAAAGATTCAATAGATAGAAAATGAAATTTTGAAAACCTAAAGAATGCTTTCTAGAAAAAATTCTAGCAAAACTAAAGAGTGTTTCTAAATAAAACCAAAAGTTTTTAGCAAAATAAAAAACACCAAAACTCATAAAACACAAAAATTGCTAAAAACAAATAAAGAAACTCTGGTTTATTTTCAAAATAGTCAAACTTCAAAAGTCTCTAAAAAATTATTTGTACATGGCATGCATTCATTCATTAATAAATTTATCATAAAAAAACAATATTTCAAAAATCATTTTTCATCCACATACTCATTTTACCCCAACATCTTTATCATTCATGATTTTTGCATTCAAATTATTTCACAAAAATTAATTTTTAACTTCACCAGAAAATTGGAGAAACACAGCTTCCTCGACATCCTTATAGAACTCGAGCACAATCAAGAATCATGGATGAGCTGGAAAGACAAAATGAGGAGCTAAGAAATGAGGTCAAATCACTGAAGGAACAGATGGCCAAGCTAATAGAGGCCATCCAGCAGTCTAAACAGAAAGAGGTGACGAAACCCTTACCAAGAGAACCAACCGACCCAACACACCCTCCTGGCTTCATTCCACCATTAAACATACCTTCGCAAGCCGAAGGAGTTCATTATGGGTTTCCTCATGGGCATGCACCTTCATACAACCAAACACAAGCCCAAACACAAACCCAAACACATAACCTACCTCCAAACACCACCTCACAAGCCTACCAAGCACCCGTTGGGGGAACGCACCCTATGTTCACCCAAGGGCCGCACCCTATATACATACCGTCTTATCACCATCACCACATGCCAAGGGAAAACCCAAACCATCCTTCAAGTGAAGATACAGAAAAATGGAAGGGTCTAGAGGACAGGATCCGGGCAATTGAGGGAAACACTTATGAAGCCAAAGATGCATCTGATCTATGCTTGGTACTAAACGTGGTCATCCCTCCCAAATTCAAGGTTCCTGAATTCGAGAAATACCAAGGAACCAGCTGTCCAAAGAAACATCTGATTATGTACTGTAGGAAGATGTCTGCATGTACCTACGATGAGAAGCTGCTTATCCATTTTTTTCAAGACAGCTTAACAGGGGCAGCTACAACCTGGTACACTCAGCTAGAGCGGACACACATCCGTTCATGGAGGGACCTGGCTGAGGCTTTCCTCAAAAAATATCAGTACAATGCCGAGATGGCTCCCGATCGAACCCAACTCCAGAATATGGCCAAGAAGGGGGATGAGACCTTCAAGCAGTTTGCTCAAAGATGGAGGGAGTTAGCTGCTCAAGTGCAACCTCCACTATCTGAAAAAGAGCTGGTCAGCACGTTCGTAGACACACTCCAAAATCCTTTCTATGACAAGATGATTGGCAGTGTGACTTCTAGCTTCTCTGATGTCGTCATCATTGGAGAAAGGATTGAGGGTGACATGCGTCGAGGAAGGATCACACATAAGGCCACATGGACAGTTGACGCCTCTACAGAAAAGAAGAGGACAGGTGAAGCTTATAATGTGGCTTCTGGTCAAGGACAGTATATACCTTCGACAGCACTTTATGGACCGATTAGCTTCCAACCACCACCATATACACCCTACACACCATATCCTTGCATTGCCTCTACCTACCAAACACCCTACCATCCAGCTTACAACTATCCAACGCAAATACGACCGCCCACACCATACACAGTCTGAACACAAGCCATGAGCTCAAATTCTAGCCAAAGCCAAAAAAAGGAAAAAGAACCCGTCCAATTCGACCCTATCCCAATGACCTATACCGAGCTGCTACCTCAGCTAATCCAAAATTCCTTGGTGGTTCCATACCCGCTGAAACCTCAAGAACCACCATATCCAAAATGGTACGATGCAAATGCCATATGTGATTACCATGCGGGGTATATTGGTCATTCAACAGAAAACTGCCAGGTTCTGAAGCATAAGGTGCAAGGCCTAATAGATGCTAAACGGCTAGACTTTGGGAAAATTGCCCCTAATCCAAGTGCCGAGACATGAGAGCTCATCCGCTGGCTAAGAAATGGGAGCAATACAATAAGCAACCTTGCACAAGTCAAGCTATCAAGGAAGATCATCCAGGATTTGTCATAATTTTCAAAATCAATCTTTTGTAAATAAACATCAATGAATAAATACAATAATTGCATTTTCTTGTTTCTTAAGCACGTGCCTCTCATTTTGACTTTACTTTTAAAATTCACCATTCCTTTTCATCATTTAAGCCCACTTCTTCTTCCTATATCCAAAAAATAAATATCAATTGGTGATAATGCCAGTGCTGTAATAAATAATCTTGAACGTCGGATTAATCAAGCTCAAAGAAAAAAGCCCAGTGAGGAAGCAGAATAACAACCAGGGATTCTAGATCTCTATTCAAAATGTCTTGTCAAATAAAACATCCCGCTGGAATCAAGTCTAAATTCAGGAAAAATTTAGGGATGCAAAATAAGATCCGCTGAATTGGAAGCCAAGATGACCCAGGCAAGGTCGATGTCAAAATTCAAAATTCAAAGAAAAGAAGAGGACCTGCTGGATTAAAGTAAAAAATAATAATCCAGGCAAAATTAAGGTCAAAACATGAAATTCAAGAAGAAGAGAAACCCGCTGGATTAAAAGCTAAAAGAATCCAGGCAAAAATAGGGTTAAAGTTCAAAATAATGATTGACAAAGTCATGATCAAAAAAGGTCTTGTCGGTTTCCAACAATAATTCAGGCAAAATTAAGATCAAGCAAAAGCCCGCTAGGTCAACAATCAAGAATGACCTAGGCAAAAGTTAGGGCATAATCAAGCAAAAGCCCGCTAGGTCAACAATCAAGAACGACCCAGGCAAAAGTTAGGGCACAATCAAGCAAGAGCCCGCTAGGTCAACAATCAAGAACGACTTAGGCAAAAGTTAGGGCATAATCAAGCAGAAGCCCGCTAGGTCGACAAACAATCAAAGACGACCTAGGCAAAAGTTAGGGCATAATCAAGCAGAAGCCCGCTAGGTCGACAAACAATCAAAGACGACCTAGGCAAAAGTTAGGGCATAATCAAATAGAAGCCCGCTAGGTCAACAATCAAGAACGACCTAGGCAAAAGTTAGGGCACAATCAAGCAGAAGGTCCGCTAGGTCAAACCCTCAAAGAAGACCTAGGCAAAAGTTAGGGCACACAATCAAGAACCCGCTAGGTCAAAAACCCGTAAGGGCGACCTTGGCAAAAGTTAGGGCAATACAAAAGACCTGCTGGGTTAAAAGCTCAAAAGAACAACCCAGGAAAAATTAAGGTCAACATGACATTTCTGCACCTCATATCTTCCTAAAACTGGGGCAAAACTTTCCATTTCTCAAGTTTGCTTAATTTGACAATCAAGATTATGAAAAGCAGCATTGACATTTTCATCGAAAGGTGCCATTTGGGCAATCGAACCCACATCTTTTGTCATCTTTCCCTTTCAAATACACTGCCTTAAAACACCCTTTGCAAACATTCTCTTTTCTTTTCATTGATCATCCATAAACCACTTTGCACGCCTCAAAATACACATGCCGCAAAGAGATGTGAAAAATGTAAAAATAAAAAGGACTAATTTTGAAAAGTCATGACAAGTCGGATGAATCTCCGACCGTTGCAACATGACAGGATTGTTTCCCAAAGATTCATCTTTCCACCAGCCCGAATGCCACCAAAAAAAGGGGTGTGTCTTATTCAATAAAGCAGACCAGTGTTGAATCTCAAAGATCCTAAAAAAAGAAAATTACAAAATTGACCAATAAGCCAAAAGACTGAGTCAATCCAACTCGTCCTAATTCTTGATTCTTTTCACACCCACTATGGAGTTGTCGAGGAAGGATGTGAAAAAAAAAACAAAAAATCAAGAGAAACAAAACTTTTTACACCATTTCATGGTTTGCATTCAATAACATCTGTTTCATCAAAAAATTATTTCAAGCATTAAAATAAGAACGCTGCATCATTTCTGCATTCATTCAAGCATCACAAATACCACGTTCTCTTCATTTATTCAAAACAGCACATAAGCATCTTTTCATTCAAGCATTTCATAACTCATTTTTCAAAAACTAATTAAGACCTAGGTAAAATTGCCTGAATCGATCATAATTAAAAGATTTCCAAACTGGGGCAAACGCTTGCCCACACAAAAAGGGGGGGTCAATTTGAGGTCATCCTCAAATTCTGAATCAACTCAAACTGGGGCAAATGCTTGCCCACACAAAAATACAGTTTGAGATCAAAATCAAGTCCAAATTGGGGCAAACGCCTGCCCACAAAGATTTTAATTTGAGGCCATCCTCAAAGTCTGAACCAAGAACAAAACTGGGGCAAATGCTTGCCCACACAATTCAATTTGAGGTCATCCTCAAAATCAAGTTCAAACTGGGGCAAACACTTGCCCACAAAAGCTCAATTTGAGTTCATCCTCAAATTCTGAATCGAGTTCAAACTGGGGCAAGCATTTGCCCAAGAAAGATTTAAAATCAAGTCCAAACTGGGCAAAACATTTACCCAAGAAAGATTTAAATTCAAGTTCAAACTGGGGCAAACATCTGCCCGAGAAAATTCAAGTTGAGGCAATCCTCAATTCCTCAACTCCAATTGAGTTCAATAGGGCAAGGTTGCCCAGAAAAATTCAAGTCAAGCTTATTGAAACCCTTCAAACTGGGGCAAAACGTCGGCCCAAAATTCTTTCAAATCAAGACGCCTCTCAGTTATCAAGAAATTTCCAAACTAGGGCAAAATGGTTGCCCAAGTCTCTTCAAGGAAATAACTATCAAGCGCAAGGTAAAGTGTTTCATTCATTCTTGCCGACGCCTATGTTGTCAGGCCATAGCATTACATCTTTCCATTCTTGCTCACTGGCCTATGTTGTCAGGCCATAGCATTGCATCTTTGCATTCTTGCTCACTGGCCTATGTTGTCAGGCCATAGCATTACATCTTTCCATTCTTGCTCACTGGCCTACGTTGTCAGGCCATAGCATTACATCTTTGCATTCTTGCTCACTGGCTTATGTTGTCAGGCCATAGCATTGCATCTTTTCTGCACCTTGGCCTATGTTGTCAGGCCTCTTCAAGTTTATTTTTCTGCACCTTGGCCTATGTTGTCAGGCCTCCTCAAGTTTACTTTTCTGCACCTTGGCCTATGTTGTCAGGCCTCTTCAAGTTTATTTTTCTGCACCTTGGCCTATGTTGTCAGGCCTCCTCAAGTTTACTTTTCTGCACCTTGGCCTATGTTGTCAGGCCTCATCAAGTTTATTTTTTCTGCACCTTGGCCTATGTTGTCAGGCCTCATCAAGTTTACTTTTCTGCACCTTGGCCTATGTTGTCAGGCCTCATAAAGTTTACTTTTCTGCACCTTGGCCTATGTTGTCAGGCCTCATCAAGTTTACTTTTCTGCACCTCGGCCTATGTTGTCAGGCCTCCTCAAGTTTACTTTTCTGCACCTTGGCCTATGTTGTCAGGCCTCTTCAAGTTTATTTTTCCGCACCTTGGTCTATGTTGTCAGGCCTCTTCAAGTTTACTTTTCTGCACCTTGGCCTATGTTGTCAGGCCTCATCAAGTTTACTTTTCTGCACCTTGGCCTATGTTGTCAGGCCTCCTCAAGTTTATTTTTTTCCGCACCTTGGCCTATGTTGTCAGGCCTCATCAAGTTTACTTTTCTGCACCTTGGCCTATGTTGTCAGGCCTCATCAAGTTTACTTTTCTGCACCTTGGCCTATGTTGTCAGGCCTCATCAAGTTTACTTTTCTGCACCTCGGCCTATGTTGTCAGGCCTCCTCAAGTTTACTTTTCTGCACCTTGGCCTATGTTGTCAGGCCTCTTCAAGTTTATTTTTCCGCACCTTGGTCTATGTTGTCAGGCCTCTTCAAGTTTACTTTTCTGCACCTTGGCCTATGTTGTCAGGCCTCATCAAGTTTACTTTTCTGCACCTTGGCCTATGTTGTCAGGCCTCATCAAGTTTATTTTTCCGCACCTTGGCCTATGTTGTCAGGCCTCTTCAAGTTTACTTTTCTGCACCTCGGCCTATGTTGTCAGACCTCCTCAAGTTTATTTTTCTGCACCTTGGCCTATGTTGTCAGGCCTCATCAAGTTTTTTTTTTCCGCACCTTGGCCTATGTTGTCAGGCCTCTTCAAGTTTACTTTTCTGCACCTTGGCCTATGTTGTCAGGCCTCATCAAGTTTATTTTTCCGCACTTTGGCCTATGTTGTCAGGCCTCCTCAAGTTTACTTTTCTGCTTTCAGGCCTATGTTGTCAGGCCGCCATGTAGTTTAGATTTACTGCTTTCAGGCCTATGTTGTCAGGCCACCCTATAGTTTAGATTTATTGCTTTCAGGCCTATGTTGTCAGGCCACCCTATAGTTTAGATTTACTGCTTTCAGGCCTATGTTGTCAGGCCGCTGTAGCTTAGATTTACTGCTTTCAGGCCTATGTTGTCAGGCCGCTGTAGCTTAGATTTACTGCTTTTAGGCCTATGTTGTCAGGCCGCCAAGTAGCTTAGATTTACTACTTTCAGGCCTATGTTGTCAGGCCGCTGTAGCTTAGATTTACTGCTTTTAGGCCCATGTTGTCAGGCCGCCAAGTAGCTTAGATTTACTACTTTCAGGCCTATGTTGTCAGGCCGCTGTAGCTTAGATTTACTGCTTTTAGGCCCATGTTGTCAGGCCGCCATGTAGCTTAGATTTATTGCTTTTAGGCCTATGTTGTCAGGCCGCCGTAGTTTAGATTTACTGCTTTTAGGCCCATGTTTTCAGGCCGCCATGTAGCTTAGATTTACTGCTTTCAGGCCTATGTTGTCAGGCTGCCAAGTAGCTTAGATTTACTGCTTTTAGGCCTATGTTGTCAGGCCACCCTAGTTTAGATTCACTGCTTTCAGGCCTATGTTGTCAGACCATCTTTTAGTTTAGATTTAATACTTTCAGGCCTATGTTGTCAGGCCGCCGTCAACCTTTAATTTTCTGTGTCATGGCCTATGTTGTCAGGCCTCATCAAATTTTTTCTGCACATATCCTGGCAACAGCAAGATTTCATCATTTGCCTCTTCCCGGCAGCAGCGGGACCTCATTTGCATTCTCCTGTCAACAACAGGACTTCAAGCACGTTTAATTTTCCGTTCACCTGTCAAGCAGGTTTGCATTCATCCTGGCAACAGCAGGATTTCATTTGCATTCTTCCCGTCAACAACGGGATCCCCATCAAGTTTAAGTTTCTGCATCAGGGCCTATGTTGTCAGGCCACCATCAAGTTTTAATTTCTGCATCATGGCCTACGTTGTCAGGCCACCATCAAGTTTACCTTTTTTCAAGGCCTATAGTATCAGGCCTCATCAAGTTTAGATTTTTGCATCATAGCCTATGTTGTCAGGCCACCATCAAGTTTAGTTTTCTGCATCACGGCCTATAGTGTCAGGCCACCATCAAGTTTCCCTTTCTGCATATTAAAGTTTTCTTTTCTGCACTTCGGCCTATATTGTGAGGCCACCTTGTACATATCTTACATTTTTGATTCTTGCATACTCTCCTGCCTCAAATAGGCCCTTCTCACCTCATTTTCTTGTACTTCAACAGTATTCATAGCCTAATCAGGTTATGCAATCAAACCTTTCATATTTAAACTCTATCGGCACATAAAGCCGGCAACACCATTTAACCGCCACCCTCCAGGCATCCATGAAGTTCAATTTAAGCTCAAGGCTTCTAGTGTTACTCTCGGACTTTCTTCAAAAAGCCTGCCTCGGAAATAAAGTGTTCACGTCTTTACTCATTTCCTATCCCGATAATTTAGAGAATTAATTCTCATATTATCTGGTAGAAAAATGAGTAAAGAGGGGCAAACTGTAAACAACCATTTATGTCCAAGGCCCCCCCAATTAGCAAAATTAATAAAAAAAACATAACATAGAAATAAAAACAGTAAAAATATACAAAAATATAAAAAGGAGAAACTTAAAATAAAATAGGATTTTTTTTAATCTGAAAAAAAAAAGAAAATAAAATCAAGAACAAAAATAAACAAAAATCAGAAAAAAAAAACAAAGATTAAAATCTAAAAAAATATAAAACAAAAAACAAAAAAAAACAGAAAACAGAAAACAAAAAAAAATAATAAACAGAAAACAGAAAAAAAAAAAAAAAAAAAAAACAGAAAACAGAAAACAAGAAAAAAACAGAAAACAGAAAACAGAAAACAGAAAATAGAAAACAGAAAACAGAAAACAGAAAACAGGAAAAAGAAAACAGAAAACAGAAAACAGACAAACATAAAATAGATAAATAGGAAACGGACAAATAGAAAAAACAATAATAAAGTTTTTATATATAATAAGATTCTGAAATTTTTTTTAGGAAATAAACAAAATCAGAAAAAATTAAAATCTAGAAAAGAAATGAAATAAAAAAAAGAAGAGGAAAAAGGAAAAACAAACCATTAAAACAAAATCCTGAAAATTCTGAACTAAAAATATAATAAAAATAAAAAACAAAATATATATAGAAGTAAAATGAAAATTAATGAAGGAAGTTTTAAAAGAAAATAAAAAATTGGAAATCTTAATTTTCGGATAAAAAAAGAAGAGGGACGGAAAAGCAAAAAGGGAAAAAGCCAAAGTAAGTTTATTTGCAAAGAAGGACAAAATCAACAAAGGGTAAAAATCAAGACACTGGGGCCTATAAAAAGACAAAGGCAGAATGGAGAAGGGGCTTTTTTTTCTTCGGATTAGAGGGAGAGAAAACAGATTGATTTTCCGGGAAGCGCTAAGAGTCTTCTGGAATTCAAGCACCTGGAAATCGGCGTTGGAACTCAATCGGATTCAAGAAAACAGTTGAGCATAATCAGAACACATCAAATCTCCGGATACCTCTCTGTTCTTGCATGAAAACCAGAATTTTTGTTTAAGCTTGGCTCGCGTATGAGCTGAATTCACCTTGACGCGTGTAATTGAACACATTCGATCATGAAACCAGAGCTTTGATCTTGGATAATGCATGAATATGAGTCAATGAGATTGATATATTTGCATGAAAAGTGTTCGAGAGTGGTTCTGCGTTTACTTTTAGAAATCTTGTTCAGGATATAGGGAATGAATTGATATGTAAAATCTTGATTTCCTGTGCATGCCTACCTTATTCTCATACAGTTGGGATTGAGAATCATCCCTAAATACACCATTCAACATAAAGGTGAATTATGAGCTATGATAATGCTAGCATTCAGTTTTGGTGATCAAGAATCATCAAGAATTATCAGCTCTAGTTTTTGTGTGAATTTAGCTCGACTAGGAGTGGTCTGAGATGAGGATACTGATGCCCAAATCTGTTAATCTGCAAAGTATTAAAACTGATATTCCACCACAATCATAACAAATCAGTAGATTCTTATGGCAATATCGAATCAGCTAATGGTCATCCTCGATCTTGCCTCGTAGCATATGAACTAACCTTGAGGACAAGCCAATGCACTAAGTAAATCGTCCCTCACCAATGTAGTTACTGCTGCCCAAATTTATCTGCAACCAGTTGGCTAAGTGAATTGAAAACGAGCCAACAGAGTCATCCATACGAAATGATGTGCTCAAGCAAGGTTTGCTAGAAGTCATACACTGTTTGTGTCACTGCTGCTTGCAGGAATAGTCCCCTGATGAGATAGCCCACTGCAGAACGAATGAATACTGAGGGAATCAGCTCATTCTCGCATGCTGAATCTTGTTTAAATCCAAATTAATCTGCATCATATGTTCACCCAAATATGTAATAAAATGTTGTTGAATAATTCTTTAGCCCATGACCGATTGGTTCCCATTGAGGCAAGTACTTTTATCCATTGAAACAAGACCAATACACAGGACTCAGTGAATGTGCCATTTACCAAAGGTGAAGCCATTTAGAGTTGGCTAAATTCATATTGGCAAACCATCAATTTTGGGAGTCAATTTCTGTTAAACAAACTGATATCTATAAGAACTCCCTCAAATTTAAAATAAACCTCTTCCCTGAGGTATAAGGGTGTAAAGTCTTCAAGAGTAAAATCCAATATGCTCACTGTCAAACTGAGAATCATGTGTGTACTGTCTTTGCTTCCAAGCCTTGCTGAGATCCTGCCTTTCCTCCTTATAGAGCCCAGCTTACATACACACTCCTTGCATCAAGAGGCACCAATACCGCGTAGAGCTTTTCAAATACAGAGTAGGCAGCTTCTACACCTCAATGAGTTCCCTTGTCTGAAGTGATATGGGTTTGAATCTTACCTGTTTGCTTCATGAAATAAGCCTTAAATGTCGGGTCTACTTATAAATACAGAGAGGCAAGGTTGTACTCAGCTAGGAAGCTAGCCTAATGGTGGAGGCATCCCTATTATATTCCCCAAGTCTACTCTTCGAAACCCACAGTATGCGTCTTTCACATTTTAATTTGCATTGTTGCTACTACTCAACTGGTTAATATAATGCTCCTATGGAGTATGACTAGTCAATGATATAGCTCAGATGGCAAAGCATGTGGCCTGGGAAATGCCTGCGCTGGGTTCGAACCTCATATTCCCCCAAATCCCTTTCTTGTTCACAAAATAATTTGGGCAATTACTATATTGCCCTTGAGAGATTTTAGAATTCCCAATATGTCCCTGCCTTTGCAATTACCACACTGCCCTTGAGGAATTCCAGAATTCCCAATATGTCCCTGCCCTTGTAATTACCACACTGCCCTTGAGGAATTCCAGAATTTCCAATATGTCCCTGCCCTTGTAATTACCATACTGCCCTTTGGGAATTTTAGAATTCCCAATACGCCCCTTATCTTTGAAATTACCATGCTACCCTAAGCTCTAAAATTAATAAGAAATTTCCAGAAAATAGAAAATTAATAAAAAATTTTCAGAAAATAGAAAATTAATTCAAAATTTTCAGAAAATTAATAAAAAATTCAAAATTTCCAGAAATTAATAAAAATTTTAAAATTTCCAGAAATTAATAAAAATTTCAAAATTTCCAGAAATTAATAAAAAATTCAAGATTTTCAGAAATTAATAAAAAATTCAAAATTTCCAGAAATTAATAAAAAATTCAAAATTTCAAGAAATTAATAAAAAATTCAAGATTTTCAGAAATTAATAAAAAAATTCAAAATTTCCAGAAATTAATAAAAAATTCAAAATTTCCAGAAATTAATAAAAAATTCAAAATTTCCAGAAATTAATAAAGAATTCAAAATTTCCAGAAATTAATAAAAAATTCAAGATTTCCAGAAATAAATAAAAAATTCAAGATTTCCAGAAATAATAAAAAATATTAAAAAATCCAGAAAATAATAAAAAATTCTAAAAAATCCAGAAAATTAATAAAAATTCTAGAAAAAATTCCAAAATTCCTAAATAATTCAAAAAATTCTATAATTCCTAAATAAATTCAAGATTATCAAGTATTTTCATAAAATTCCTTAATTGATAAATTCCCTCTTAAATTTCTAATACTTACTTGAGTCTTGTCTTTTTTATTCCTCGGTTTTCAAAATAAAAAATCTTGTTTTGCGATTCTTAATCTCACGCGACGAGCTCTAAGCACGAACTGGTAGCTTTTTCTGCTGTTCATTGTTTAGAGATTCGTATGGGTCCAAGTGCAGCCGTAGTTGTCTTGGACCCTGTGCATATGTGGATGAGGATCGCCCTCCTAAAAATAGTTTTCAAAAAATAGTCAAACTATTTTTACCTTCCAGGTAGTTCCGAAGGTCAAGCCTTCGAGCACATTTCAAACACTTTCGAAAGTCAAACTTTCAAAACATAACCAGAACTACGTAAGCCTTGAGTTTCCCATTGCACCGGGGAATACGTAGGAGCAGGATCAAGTCCTGTCAGGCTAACCTCCATCAAGTATTTATTTTCACACTAATTAAAGGGATCAAACAATTTTCAAATAATCACACACTCAATTTAAGGGTACTGTTCTTCGGAACAGGCGAGTGGGGTGCCTAACACCTTCTCCACTCGTAACCGACTCCCAAACCTAAATCTCATCCAAGGTTTTTCCAAATCTTTTTCCCTTAAATAAAAATTTGGTAGCGGCTCCACATTAATTCAAAACAATCAAATCATTTTCGAAATTTTAACGAGTCCGTCGTCTCGTCGGAATTACGGTTGCGACAATAATATATAAAATATATTAAAATAGAAATATTGTTAAAACCTCTTCAATCATGTTAAACACGTTCCTTTAGGATTATGGGTGTATCAATCAAACCTCTTCAAGTCAGTACTACACTGGCTTGTGAGCTGTGTGTTATGCAGTTGAGTTAGCCATTTTTTAAAATTGCTCATTAACCTAGCTTTTGAGATAATCCATATACTAAATTATATTTTGGGATGGACTATTTTTTATTTCATAATTTTAAATCCCATATGTGTATGCTGGGAAGTGAATATAATAAAATACTTGCAATACTGCTGTGACTTATTTTTTTTTAGATAATACATATATTTTTTAAAAAAATATTAATCATACAAAGTATAATGACCGAATAGCTTTCTTTGACATAAAAACATTTTTATTTAAAGAGCTGAATGTATGTGAAGCCATTTAAGTATGTAGGTGTGATATTAATAGACAAAAGTATTATTAAAAATAAATAGTTAACACTAGTTTGATCTTTTGAAGTGACGAATATTTTAAGATAAATTAAACAAAAATTCAAAGAGACGTATTACATGAGAGGGAGAGGGAGTATTTATCTGGCAGTCGTTTCTTAAGTTTCCATTATTTGTTTTGGTATATCTCATTGGATTGGATGTACATAAAAAAAAACTTTTTATATAAAAATAATATAAGATAATCACTTAATGAATATATATTTGTCAAAAAAATTTGAATCCTTCACATGACTTAGTGAATGGTAGTAGTAATTATGCTCTGTTCTCCATATGTGAATCGTAAATAGCCAAAGTCAATAAAATCATCTTCCCATATGCTCTGTTCTTCATATGGTTGTTAGGGAAGAAAAGAATTTTGACCCCAAACCTTTTGCGTCTGCGTGTGGGCCAAACCACTGAAATTGATAAGATTAATCTTTTACAGAAGGATACGCAACAATAATAATATAGTTCTAACACCCCACGTGTACCTTGTGTTTGCTCGTGTGACATATACTGTTGAAGTTGAAGTTGAAAGGTATGGATACAGCTATGTGTGTTCTGTTTTGCTACGCAATTTGTCTCAGCCTTGCTATGCACTGTTTCAGGTTGCATGTGTAAAGGTTCATGAACCATGGTCCATTCAAATTGATGAATTAAATTAATTTGCACCGCTTTTTATATAGTAAGAACTAGAAGCCAATAGCAATCACTTCTAGCAATTATGGTTTGTACATATTGTCCCCCCTTAATTTAATGCTACATCAAGACAACCTTTAGTGAAATTGCTAATGTTTCTGAACAAATTGATATTCATAACTCACTTTTAGCTCTAATCTCTAGAGGGGATTAATGCTGTTTTGACCTGTAATCTGCATAGAGGGTCATTGTCTAGCATACTTTCTTGACTAGCTTAAAGATTTTCTACTTATACTTAAATGTTGAACACTCTTATTCATGAAAAATAGCGGTGGTTATCATTTTGGCAATAGGACTTCATTGAGTGATCAATATCTGATGTCCAATTATAGAAAGCTGAAAGAAAATTGGCATCCAACTCATTACAATATGTCATCATAAAGATGGGTACGTATTATTATATATCTATTTTATTTTTCATCTTATTTGCCGTCTCTTTTTTTTTAATGATTTTTTCTCTTACATCTCTTATTTTCTTTATTATTTTACTATTTTCTTAAATCTATCTATCTATCTACTTTTAGGTTTATACTACTAATTTTTTATACAGATAAAGAAAATTTCATGCTCATCTAATAATGTTGTTTAAATGATACTCTCGTGTTAGATAGAGTACAAACTGTAGTCAAGCTTCTATTTCTTACGGGACCACATTAATATTATTATTTTTTGAATTACATTAATAATTTTGTCTTTATACATGACATTATTTTTTCTTTTAGTTCTTTTGTGAAAATATTTACATTTTAGTTTCCATATAAAAAATCTTTATAAACAGATTTTCTTGTTGTTTGCTTGAGTTAAAATAGCATCTGAATTCTGAGTTAGTTAAAGTAAATTAAATTTTGATAGTTGATTATATCGTTTTAGTCCTTAGACAAATAAATTTATATTTATTTTAAATTTTAATCCCTTCATAAAAGTTTCTTCCATGTTTTAATTTTTACATGAAAGACAGCTAAGCCAAATCTAACTTTATTATGATTTCAAGTGTAAGATTAAATTATTAATTTAACCTTGATATTGTCATAATAATGAAATTTGAAATTGGGTACAGCATAATGAAAATAGGACTAATGTTTCAAATGTGAAACCTCCTATGGAGATAGAATTATGCTTGAAATGGTTGCCAGCTTAGGAGGAGCGTGTTTAATGGACCAAAAAAAAAAAAACAAGATATGGGTGCATTCTTTTTTGCATTAGCATTGGGATGTAGACCCACAAGGAAGCAACAATTGGGACTACTAACCCCATTTTCAAATGGCTAGGCTAGCCCAACTAATTGAAGGTCACTCTAAAGCTGGCATCATTAAACAGACATGTATGTTGAAAGTGACTAAAATGGAATCCAATGGACTCTTCAAGATAAAAGGAAAATAAAGGGAAACAGTACAGAGGAAATTAAGGGAATTTATAGCATAAATTATTGAACAAAGAAACAAAGATAGAAAGAGGTCACAAAAACTCAACATTTCCCTTCTTTTACAGGAATTTGAGATCTAAGCACTTACCAGGCAATGAAGTTCTTGTTCCAGTGCCCATGCTGCTCTTGCTTTTGCTTTATGAAGCCAAAGAAAGGGAAGCCAAAGGTGAAGGAAGTCAAAGAAACCAAGGAGGAGAAAATTGAAGCAAAGATTGAAGAAAAGATTGAGGAAAAGAAAGACTGACATGTACCTCCATTTTAAGCTTTCTAAGGTTATTAGTAATTTTTTTTTTCTTTTTTTTTTCCTCTGCTTCTCATCAATATTCTAAGCATGCACAACAAATTGCGTTTATTTTGTGCTTCTTTGTTAGTTGCCGTCCAATTATCAGTTTGAGAATGCACAATGCCTATGTAAGTAACTGCTTAAAATGGAAAATAAATTGCCATTTCAACATTGATTATTTCCTTGTGGTCTATAGTCTATACTTTATAGACTATATATATACAATTTCGTGGCTCCAGAACTCTGTTGGGCAAATGCAATTAATCTTTGTAAGCTTGATTTCTCTGTTATTATCTGTAGAAAGAAGTTTATCTCAGTATCTATGGAATTTTTTGTTTCTGTGAAAATATTTATACAATGTTTTTAACTTCACATTGTTCCTTTGACGTGGCTTGTAATTTGTTTATACTTAGTTTGTGATTTTCATTGGAATTAAATCAAGATTGTAAATATTATTAACTTTAATATCTGATTTTATTAAAATTTTAATTCTTAATTTGTTGAATGATATAAAATTTTATTTATTTTAATTTTAATATTAACAAAAAAATATAATGAAAAAGAATTACATAAATACAATTTTACAATATTTTATAAAATCAGATTTGAGATATCAATGATTCAAAATTATGGTATAATCTATATATATATTGAGGGGGGGGGAGAGGGCGTATTTTCGGATATCAGTTTCATTTTTTTTAAGCTTTTGTTTTAATATAAATAAAATACCATTGATCAAATAAAAATAATACTTTACTATTTTTATGACACCTACTATTGGGTGCGTAAATTAATTTATCTGAGGGTCTTCCAATCTAAACTGCAGTTTGGGTTTGAACTCTTGAAGAATTTTGTATATTATAAAAAATATATATGATCTTGCATCAAAATATTTTATAATGCTTATAAAATGTTAATATTTTTATATTAGTTTAGAGTTTTAAATTTAAAAAAGATTAATTTATACTAGTATAATTTATATAAGTGTTATATTATTAATATATTTATATAAACTATAATTTTTATTGATTTAATCATTACATTGTAACTATATATTATATTTATTATTTATGTAAACTTTTTATCAAAATTAAATAATTATAAGAATATAATCAAATGATTCTTATAATTTATATATTTTAAAAGTATATATTTTGATAATTTTAATATATATATAAATAAAATATTAAATAATTACATATTAGTTTAAAAATTTACAAACATAACTATATAATATGAATTTTTAATGCAATTGATAATTTTAAAAAAAGTATCTAATAGAAATTATTATATGATATAACTTGTATTAGAGTAAGTTAATTTCTTTTCTTAAAATTCATATTTATATCATTTCAATTTTATGAATTATATCTTAGCTGTGTTTCATATTTTAAAAATATCTATATTTCTTGGTGTCGGTGGTTTGAATTGGAATCCTGCCGTACCGGAGTGCATTATTCGTAAAAATGATTCTATATCTTTTAAATTTTTATTAATCTTTTTGTTTATTATACTAGACAAGTATTAACTAAGTTTATACTTTTAAATATTAAATAATTTGTTTTTATTTAAAAGTTTAATAACTTATTAAAAATTTGATAAAAAAGATATTATAAAAAAATTTAAAATTATATATATATATATAATTTTAATAATCATAATAAATATATTATACAAATTATACTTATTATATAGGAAGATAGATGTAAAATCAACATCTCAAAGGTTTAACATCTTAAAAATACATATAACAAATTATATGAATAACGATAAAATAAAAAATGATGAAATTTCATAATTATAAATTTTTTTTTTATAAAATCTCAAATTTTATTGAATAACCTTATATTTCTAATTTAGTAATATAAATTTTAATGAAGTATATAATAAAAAGAAAATTATATTTTTTATAATTTTTAATATATAAATATTAAAGTTTCAAATAATTAATTATTGAGGTTATTGATAAAATTTATTAATATTTTTTATATTGTAAATTTTTAAATAAATTTATAAATTTGATAAATTTTAAAATAGGTTAGATGTTGATCATAAAAAAGATATATAACCAAATAATATTTAAAATATAAAATATTATAATTAGTTAATATAATTTAATACTTATGATAAAAAAAATTAGTAAAATTTCTATTTTATAAGAATAATTAAAAAAATTAATTATTGACATTTAAAATGACACGAAAGTAACATAATTGATACAGTTATTTTAGTATAAGTAAATGGTCCAAAATCATTTGAGTCTCTTCATTATTTCAAACGCAACACAGCTTAGAATATAAACCTGATTTTTATCTGATGTTTTTAATTTAATGACTACATTAATCACATTAAAATTTGACCGCACCAAGTGCTTTTTTGGTTTAATTTAATTTAAGGAATTAATTAATTAATTATTTATGTTTAAAATTAAAAGTTATTTATTTATATTTATGTTGAACCAAATATTCTATAAATTTGATTCCATCTTCAAAATCAAAATTTTTATATATATACTCTTGAATAAGTTATAGGTATCTATTTCGTTTAATAAATCTTCGGTGACATTTGATGTATTTGTTTAATTTTATTGTATTTATTCTACCTTTTATAATAGAATAATATATTATATTTTAATTTTAAGTATTATTCTCTTCTATTTTTAAATATAATAAATATAAAATTTAGTGCTATGAAATTTGCTTGTCCTTTTATTGTTTTTTACTTTAATAAAAACAAAAAATGCCTGATGTAAAACAATGGTCCCATTTTTTCAGTAATGTTGAAATCAATAAGAGTCAGTTTCCACCATTCTCAATTTTAAGTGGTGACACTTTTGAAGTTTTAATCAAATGTACATTTCCTTCGTTTCACCTCTCTTTTTACTTGATTTATTGAGAAAGTGCTGAAGTTGTGTCACCATCTTGAAAGAATGAATGATAAAGATTGAATCAATAATTATTCAAAAAAGTTTCACAGGATAAGATATCATAGGGCACATGAGTTCTTGGAAAATTATAGTTTCCATTTCAAAAATGATGCGCAATAATAGAGTTTCTACTAATGCAATTCCCCTGAGAAAAGTTACTTCTATTAGTTTATATTTAGTTATATTTTTTAAAAAATATTCTACCATTAAATTAAAAATGTAAAAATACTTTTTATATCATTGCTTAATTCAATTCGTAAAAGCCAAGCATCTCCCTTCAACAGTGCTTACTTGAAAAAGGGGAACTACAAAATATGGGATCATGAAATTAATCTAATTCCCGCATGGGGACAAACACATACTCATTATTTGTTATAATTTTTATGATTTTATGATTATATATTTTAATATATTTTAATTTTATATAAGTTTTTTTATTTTTCAAAATTTTCCACCGAAGTCATAATCAGGGACTGGATATACACAAATTTCAAGGCCTGCAGGTACACGACAAGGTGCTTGAACTGCACAATTTTCTTTTAAATGTTCCATGTTTCTTATCCTTATCCCTTATTATATAAAGCAGAAGTGAAGGAAACAGTATTCCCGCCTAAATGTATTTTTTACTATCTTCCAATTAATACTTGACACATGTCCTTCATATTAAGTGGAGGTATTTTTGTCTACAAAATAAATGAAATAACCTAACATTAGGGTTTGTTTCCATTCTTTTTGCTTCGCTTTCTATTCTCTGCTTTCCGTTTTTTCTGTTTTCTTTTTTTCGCCTTTTGTTCTCCGTTCTCCATTGTTTTTGTTCTTTACTTTCCGCTTTCTGTTCTTCACTTTCCGCTATCTATGCTCTCCGCTCTTTGTCTTTCTTTATTTTTTATTGAAGTTTTGGTCTATGAAATAAATGAAACAACCAACATTAGGGTTTGTTTCTATTCTTTCTATTCTACTCCCTATTCTCCGCTTTCCGTTCTCCACACTCTATTCTTCGCTCTCCGTTGTCTCTATTCTTCGCTCTCCGCACTCTGTTCTCTGCTCTCCGTTGTCTCTGCTCTTCGCTCTCCGCTCTTTGTCTTCCTTTACCTTTGATTGAAGATTACTGGGCTCAGGTATTGTTATCTTTGTTACTTTCTTCACATTTCAATTCTTAATCATCTTCGTTTACCAACTATTTAATGGTTTTATTTTTAGGTTACGTTTACTGATGATTTTTTTCTTTTTTTCCTTCAAATTTCTCTAATTTGTCTAAACATAAATGTGCGAAAGTATTCTTTGAACTTGAAAAGAAGTAAGGAGTCATTCCTTTCCTGTTGCATGTACGTATGATTTCTCTACCATTTTTTATCTTTTCTGGACTTGAAGAGGAATACAGAGGTATTAGTGTGTTTTCCTCCTATTCTTTCCATTCTTTCTTTATCGTGTATTTGATGATTCTATTTTTTGGTTATATTTGCTAATTAATTTTTCTTATATTTTTCCTTCAAATTTCTTTAATTTGTCTAAGCATAAATGTGTCGGAAGAATTCTTTGAACTTGAAAAGAAATAAGGGGTCTTTTCTTTCGTGTTGCATGTGCATATGATTTCTCTATCATTTTCTAATTTTATTTTATTTTACTTGAAGAGGAAGACAAATGTATTAGTATCTTTTCCTCTTATTCTTTCCATTCTTCTTTTACCATGTATTTGATGATTCTATTTTTTGGTAATATTTACTAATAATTTTTCTTCTATTTTTCCTTCAAATCTTTCTAATTTGTCTAAGCATAAATGTGTCGGAAGCATTCTTTGAACTAAAAACAAAACAAGGAGTCTTTCCTTTTCTGTTGCATGCGCGTATGATTTATGTATCATTTTATGGACTTGAAGAGGAAGACAGAGGTATTAGTATCTTTTCCTCCTATTCTTTCCATTCTTCCTTTACCATATATTTGATGATTCTATTTTTTGGTAATATTTACTAATAATTTTTCTTCTATTTTTTCTTCAAATCTTTGTAATTTGTCTAAGCATAAATGTGTCAGAAGCATTCTTTGAACTTGAAAAGAAATAATGAGTCTTTTCTTTCCTGTTGCATGTGCATATGATTTCTTTATCATTTTCTACCTTTTGGACTTGAAGAGGAATACAGAGGTATTAGTGCATTTTTTTCCTATTCTTTCCATTCTTCCTTTACCATCTATTTGATGATTCTATTTTTAGGCTATATTTCCTAATGATTTTTCTTCTTTTTTTCTTCAAATTTCTCTAATTTGTTTCATCACAAATGTGTGGAAAACATGTTCTAAACTTGAATAAAAATAAGAAGTGTATTCTTATTTTTCTACTGCGGTATTCCGTATGATGTCTCTACCACTTTATATCTTACCTAAACTTGAAAATGAAGACAAAGGTATTATTCTCATAGGTTTTTTCTATTATCTATGCTCTAAAAGATATTGTTTATGGTATTTAAGTTCATATAATATTACTTTATTTGGTATGTGATGAAAAAATATTAAATTTTATTGTACTTTTCTTTCTTTTCCCTATCTTTTTTCACATTTACTTTCTTAGGTAGGTACCAAGGTAACATACTGATGACAATTTTTTTTAAGAAGGTACAATCTTTTGGTATCAACTTGCAATGTTTTCATATACTTTATTTTTACATGTTTAATTGTTTATACTTATTGTTTTTCTAACGATGATTTTTTTCTTTCATGAATCTATATGGGTCAATTGAAAATGTTACAGATTAAGGTAATTTTACATAAACAACCTTTTATCTTTCTCAATAGTACTTTTAATAAATTAGAAAATAAAAGTTTGTTGTATGTATGAATGTTGTTCTCTCTCATACTTTTTTCCTTTATTTACCTTCAAGTTTTTTTTTTTACATTTTTTTTTATCTTCACTAGACTTGAAGAGGAAGATGAAGGTTTTAGTATTTCTTCCTCCGATATTTTCTATTCCTTTTTACAAGATAAGTTCTCCACCATTATTCTTTTATACAATTTTATTCATTTCTCATGTTAATATGCATTTTTTGTGCACATGTTCTTAAAAAAATTTCATATGCTTACATAAGTTTTTTCTGTTATCTTTGTTTTGATCAATATTGTTTGTGATATTTATGTTCATATAATATTATTTTATTTAGCATGCTGTGAAAAAGTTTTAGATTTTATTATAATTTTTCCTATTTTTTCAGTTTACTTTTGCAGGTATAAAGGTAATAAGACAATAACAAAAATTTCTTAAAAAGGTATAACCTTTTAGTATCAACTTGCAATATTGTTATGTACCCTGTTTTTATATGTTTGATTGTTTATACCTACTCTTTTTTTAGTGATAATTTTTGTTATTAATTTATTGTGGACTGATAATTTTTTAGCTTTTTCTTAATAGTATTTATTATAAATTGGAAAACAAAATTTGAAGTATGTAATAATGGTGTTTTATCTGTTACTCTATTTCTTTATTTACCCTTAAGTCTTTTTTACATTTTTTATAACTTAAAGAGAAAGATAAAAGGTATTAGTATTTATATTCTAACTTTTAAGACATGTTCTCCATCACTGATTTTTTTTTTATATATAATTTTATTCATTTATCTCTCAATGTTAATATCATTTTTTGTGCACATATCATGTTCATGGATAAGTATCATTGACCTTACATCTGTTTTTTTATGTTATCTTTTCTTTGAAAGATATTGTCTGAAATACTTATGTTCATATAATATTACTTCATTTGGTATATGGTCAAAAGGTTTTAAATTTTATTATATTTTTCCTTCTCTTTCCTGTATTTTTTTACGATTTACTTTCTAATGTAATAAGATCGTAGCCGAATAACAAAAGTTTCTTCAAAAGGTATAATCTTTTGGTATTAACTTGCAATGTTTTAATATAAATTAGAAAACAAAAATTTGTGATAAGTGGAAATGGTGTTCTCTTTATTACACTATTCCCCTCAAGCCATTTTTCTATTTTTTTTTCTATTTTGATCTACTTAACGTGACCTTATTGTGTTTTCCTTTTCTATGATCATTTTTAGATTTTACAAGTTACCAGATTTTAAGTTCTTTTAAGATATAAAGTATGATTTTTAGGTTTCATTTAGAAATTTATCATGTGAATCGTTCATATTTCTATTTCCATTATTCATACCAAGTATTCATTGATTTAATTGTTTATACTACCATGTATTTTTAACTTATAATTTTTTTTCCATGAATTTGTTGTGGGTCAATTGGGAAAGTTGTAGGTGGAGATAATTTTCTTCTTATAATTTCTCACATGATTGCTTTTTGCTTGCCATATGTAACATTATCTCACTTCCCATGTTTTTCTTCTTCTGTCTCTACTTCAATTTCTCCTGTTATATTTAAAATATTTTTTAAACTTCTAACTTACTATTATATATTTAGTATTTTTTCTTCATATTACCCAATTGCTTATACTTGCCTAATTGCTATACATTCACTTTTTTTCATTGATTTAATTCTCTTATTAATTAGTTTCTAATTTTAACTCCTTTCTATGTCTTCTCTATATATGAATTGAATTATATTTTATGAACATTTATTATTTTTTTCTTATTTTTTTTATTCAATAAACCCATTATTTATCCTTACCCTTTTTTTTATTTCTTTGTTGGAAACTGACTTTCATTCCTATATTCCACTTCTTGGTTTGAAAGAGGTAATCACTATCTAAATATTTTTCTACCATGTTCCACTAATCATTTATTTGTTATAAGTAATATTTTGAATATGAAAGTTTTGATATTTTACAATGGATTTTACCTAGATCAATTCAAATTCTTGGTTTACAACAGTAGTTTGTTTAGTACTTTAAAGGAAATGTAAGAGTGACATTGTTGTATTATTAGAAAAGCTGATGTTGATTAATGTTATTGTTGAAAGATATACCTTTCTTTATTGTACAAACATCAAGTGAGCTTATTTGATCATTTTAAAAAAAAATTATTTTCATTTATTATTATTTTTAGATAGTGTGTTGTTTTATTAGACAAATGATATGTTTATTATTTATAATTAATTCTTTATAATATAAAATAGCGATTATAGTATATTTCTCCTCTCTGAACCCATCTCTTTTGTCCTTAGAGGCTCAATTTTTCATATCTAAATATCCTTCTACTGTGTCCAATACTTTTTACATATTAATGTAGTTTCATATGCAAACTATTGAAGTCGGATAGAAATGAAAGATACCCTTCAATGGTCAAAGTATGACAAGTTATGGTCTTTATTTGCTACATGTGATGAACGAAAGAAAAAAATTAAGATAAATAGGTCCTTCAATGGTCAAAGTATGACAAGTTATGGTCTTTATTTGCTACATGTGATGAACGAAAGAAAAAAATTAAGATAAATAGGAGAAGATGTTAATTATTTATAATTATATAGTTATGGTCTTTTTTGATATTTTTTAGTAAATTTTAATTTTTAAATTTGTTTTTCATTTTATAATATCAATGGATTGTTATAATCTGAGAAAGAATTTTTGGATATTATGCTTGAAAATATTACAAAAAATGTTATTCTAGAATGTAAGGTTGACTGATGAAAGTTTTCATATGTAACTTGGTTTCTTTTATCTTTTATCCTTCTATTAAATATTTTATTTGCTATTTATGTTTTATTGCTCAAATATATCATATACCAGTTCTTTAATATTTTTTTTTATGTTTTAGTATATTCCTATAATTTTTGTTAATTTAACTTGCAGCAAGTAAATTTCTATAATTTAGACTTTTGTTTAACATAAATTTTTTTTTTATAATTTTTCATATAATTTTGTTTTTGTTTGCTACAGATGATATTATCTCAATCCTTTCTTGCTATAGTCATTTGATATATTATTAATCTTATGTTATATGAAGATAATAACACCATTTTTTGTGTGTGTTGTATTTGGTTGAACTTCGTTTGTTCTTTCTTTAATCTTCTTTGTAATTATTTTATTACATTTTAAACGATTTATTAATATTTTTAATTTACTATTTTATTTGATATTTTAACTGTATCCTGAATAGATTAACAATATTTGTGAATTTATAATCTTTATTTAACATACATGTAAAAATTTACATAATATTTAAATTATATTATGAATTAATTAATATACTATCAAATTTACATAATATTATAAAACTTTTATATTTGTAAAAAAATACAAGTTTAAAATATTTTTATTAGTTATAAATTATTATAAGTATAAAATATCAATACCATTTTAAATATATCTTAATTAAATATTAAAAAAATCTGATCAAAATATTATGTATTAAATTTTTTATATATTTTATTATTATTTTATATTTATTTAATTAAAATTATTTTTTTATTTTTTAATTTATAAATTTAAAAAATTATATTAAATATTTTTTATCAATAAAATTAAAAATACTAATAATAATTAAAAATACTAATAATAATTAAAAATATATCCTAGTTATATATATTTATGAAATTTTTTGTTTGAAAATTTAATGAGCCGTCAGAAAACCATTCAATAGCTCTCTTAATATTTTTTCCTCCCTTTTTATTTTTATAAAAATATTATTAAAATAAAAATTATTATAATATATATATATATATATATATCTATTTATATAAAACATCATTTTTTTATTTTCTAAAAATTATTTATTATTAAATAAAAGATATAAATAGATAAATAATATTGTAAATATAAAATTATCAAAATAATTATATCAAATAAAATAAAAAATAATACAATAATTAAATAAAAAATGTATTGATATACCATTGTTAAATATTAAATAATTTTTAACAATTTGGTTAAACAATATTTTTTAGTTAAAATTCATACTTTTTTATTCTGCAACAACATTAAATCATATCAATTATTTTATGAAAAATAGAATTATGTATAGAACAATGAATCTTTAGATTTGATTAAATTAAAAATAATAAATTAGAAAAAAAATTGTGGCACAATGTTTTGCACAAATCTTTCAACAGCTTTAACTTTTCAGTGGCTGCATGCATTAAAAGATTTAAATAAAATCTGTTTAGGAAACAACATCATGAATATACAGCGATTTTTTTTTTATAGTTTCATATTCAAAATTTTAACTTCTATAAAAGTGTAAATGCAGAGACATTTTTCGACAATCTATCAAGTTGATCAATTTGAAAGCACAAGATAATATTTGAGCAAAGTATATGGTTGTTATAATTTTATGCCTTAAGCTCTTTAATTTTTTTTAAAATAAATAAATTAAGCTTAATCTTATAAAAATATTTTAAATTTATTTAAAAAATTGTTTATCTATATATATTATATTTATTTTAAAATTTTCTAAAAATATATTTTTTATTAAAAGATTTTAAATCTACAAACTTTTTAATCTTATATATATATATATTAAATTTATTTATTAATTTTTTATATTGTATATTTTTAAACAAATTTATATATTTAAATAAATATATAAATAGGTCAATTTTTAATAATAAAAAACATGATAAATAATATATTTAAATTCAGACCTAAAAACTTTAATTATAATTATAATTAAAGTAGTTTTACCTGTTTTTTAATTATAATTAAATATTCATCTGAATATAATTGTGCATTAAAAATCAACATAAATTACTAAAATAATTTTTTAATTAAAAAATTAAAAAAATTATAATATTAAACCTAAATTCTGTTTAAAAAAAAATTTCTTTCAACCACTTTTCAAAGATACCGAATTGAGTTGCACCAGTATATCAAAGACAAGATGGGGACTTCTTATGCCAATATTTTTTTTGGTCAATCTTGTGGGCAGTATGTTACATTTTATACTTCTCTTATTATTTTATAAATATTAAATAATATATATTTATTATTTTGATAATTTAAAAATATTTAATAATTAATATGATTTATAAAAATAAAAAGGTAAAAAATTTAAAATTATTCTATATCATAAATAATGACACATGATATTATTTTTTGTTCAGTATAATAATTAAAAAAAAGTAAAACGCAATTGGAAATAGGAATAAATTAAATTCTTAGATGGCCAAGATTCGATAGGGGCAAGAACAGACCAATTACTATTTTTTCTTTTATTATTTTTTGTTTTGATTACTCATCAGTCAGCAACCTACTCCTGAAGCTATTTTCAAATGATGAATATTTTAATTTTTAACTCGAGATTCGGGATTAATCTATAAAATAAGACAAAACAAGCCAGTGGGGATTATGAAAAAGAAAATTAAATGACAATAACCCCAAAATAAAAAATGAATTACGACAAGACAAGCATGGTGCATAAAGATCCAAAGGTAACTGTCAGAACATATATTCCATTTTATGGTTAATAGTACAAAAAAAATCCTCAAACTTCAGCATTTATCTGCAATACCACAGTTTTATATAATACAGTAACTTTTAATTGGCGCATAGTTTTATATAATATAGTTTTCTGACGGTATAGATATCACCAATTATTCAAGTGTTTACAACAATATATATATATATATATAGATAAGATAGAGCATGTGAAAGAGGAGATAGAAAAACGATGGCGGCAAGTAATAGTTCAGATGGCACAGGAACAGTACCCTTGTTATTAGGGGTCACTGATAATGGAAAAGAAAACAACACAAGAGCCTCCCAAGTTGGAAGATGGTGGAACAAGGTCTTGGACATGGAGGAGGCCAAGCATCAACTCTTGTTTTCACTGCCAATGATTCTTACTAACTTGTTCTATTACTTAATCACTTTGGTTTCTGTCATGCTTGTTGGTCACCTTGGTGAGCTTCAACTTGCTGGTGCTACTCTTGCAAACTCATGGTTCAGTGTCACTGGTGTGGCAGTCATGGTAATTAATTCCCCTCTGTCTCTCTTACTTGTCTTTCTCAATCCAGAATCTTTGCTATTTAATTATGATTAGGGTTGTCAACTTCCATAGATGCTGAAACAAATCTGTATGTGACATCTATGACAAATATTAGTTGTTCTGCTATTGGTCTCACAATAAATGTTTGAAAGCCTCTGTAACCAATTGCCCATTAATGTCCAACAACCCTTCTAGTAGTGCCAATTATCATAAAAAACCTTTGGTTGATTTGCTCACTTTTAGGAATAGGTACACAAATTTCACATCATTTTAATTTATTTCTTTTTAAATATTTGTACCGGATTAAGTGCCAATTTTTTAAAAAATGAAAATAAATTAACAACTTTGTAATATTAATCAATAGAATTTAATTTGTAATACATAGATAATGTAAAATTCATTCAATTAAAATTTAAATAATTATTTTTAAAATTATATTTAAAATATCCTTTAATTCGTTAATAATGTTAAAAATTTTACAATCATCATGTACTAAAACTAAATAAAAGATGTCTTACATACTAGAATATACCATATATATATATATATATATATATATATATATATTTCAAAGATGTTTTTGATAAAAGACATTGTCCATGTCTTTTATGCAACTGACAATTTTTACTAATAATCTCATCTGATGTAGCAAGATTAACAAGCACGCAATTTTCAGGCTACTTGTCAATTATTGTTTCTGATATGTTTCTTAATCTGAATATTTGTTTCATTTACCATGACCTTTGGCCAATGTTAGTACAAATTAACACCATAACTTTGTTTCAATTATGGATCCTTGAATTTATATACAACAAGACTAAATGTTGTTACAATATTGAACCATGTTCTTTCCCTTATTATTGTTATAGGTTGGTTTAAGTGGGGCACTGGAAACACTGTGCGGTCAAGGATTTGGTGCAAAGGAATACCAAATGTTGGGAATTTATCTACAAGCCTCTTGTATCATATCTCTTATTTTTTCTGTGATTATATCCATTATTTGGTTCTATACAGAACCCATCCTAGTGTTGCTTCATCAATCTCATGACATTGCAAGAACAGCTGCACTTTATATGAAGTTTCTTGTCCCGGGATTGTTTGCATATAGCATGATGCAAAACATGTTGAGGTTTCTCCAAACACAATCAGTTGTAATGCCATTGGTTGTACTCTCTGCTCTTCCAATGTTGCTTCATATTGGTATTGCATATGCCTTGGTTCAGTGGTCAAGTCTAAGTTTTAAGGGTGCACCAATTGCAGCATCTGTTTCACTTTGGATATCAATGTTGTTGTTGGGCTTGTATGTCATGTATGCTAAGAAGTTCAAGCACACATGGCAGGGATTTTCAATGCATTCATTCCATCATGTATTCACAAACTTGAAACTAGCTCTACCCTCAGCAGCAATGGTATGGTATGAGTCACTAACAACCTTTCACTTTGCTAGCCCCTTTTGATAATTGATCTTAGAAAGCTAAATGAGGAGCATTAGCTTCCCTTGCTTAAAATATTCTCCCTCTAATCCCATTTATAAGACACTACTTAAAAGATATTGGTGGTATTTATTATAAAACATTTTACAATTTTTCTAAAACATTTAGCTTTTTCTTATTTATCCTTAATAAATAGAGTTGGGGAAAACTTAAATTAAAATTAATAAAAAAAATTAGTAATGAGATTAAAGTCAATGATACTAAATGATAATACAATCGGTAAGTTGTAATTCTTTTTAAAAGATTAAAAACCTAATTATTTCTACTATTTTTATTGATTTTTGTAATTTAGCAAAATATGTGTTATAAAAGAAAAAATGTTGTTGCACATTTAAAATTATGTCAAATGAGGTAGGAAGAAGAGAGAAATAAGAAAAAAAAGAAGATGTATTAAAAAGATAACACAGTTGAAATGTATGATAATCATAATTGGTTATAAAAATGATGACAGGGCAATAGCCTCTAAATTAAACTCTATCCGCAATTAAAAATAAGAGAATGTTGTTGTAATTTAATGTAAGATACTTATTCCTTATACTATCTGTTCATCTTACTATCTGCAAGTTTGGAGTATTGGGTTTTTGAAGTTATGGTCTTCTTAGCTGGACTAATGCCAGACTCACAAATAACAACTTCGTTGATTGCAATATGGTACGGTTCTAATAACTTTATATTTCTTTTCCTAAAATGAAAACAATAGAAGATTCATAGAATTCATTATTGTTCTTCTTCAAAAAAATCTGCAGTGCAAACACAGAATTCATTGCGTACATGATCACTTATGGTCTCAGTGCTGCTGCAAGGTTGGTTAGTTAAACACATTCTCCTTCACTTGCATATTGCATATCTTCTGAGTCAATATTCAAGTACAAGCATTGAAAAGTTGAAATTTAACTTTGATAGCACAAGAGTATCCAATGAATTGGGAGCAGGCAACCCGGAACAAGCTAAAAAGGCAATGAATGTCACTCTCAAACTCTCTCTCCTCCTTGGTGTCATTTTTGTTTTGGCACTTGGGTTTGGTCATAATATCTGGATTCAGCTCTTCAGTGATAGTTCTAAAATTAAAGAAGAGTTTGCTTCAATTACACCATTGCTTGCCATTTCCATACTAATAGATGCTGTCCAAGGTGTCTTGTCAGGTTTGAATTCCTAATTATCCTTTAACCTTCACTGTCTTTACAACTTAGGCTTATTTGTTTTATTGAAAAACCAATTCTTATACTTTCTAATAAAAAAAACATATTTCAGTGAAAACATATGGTTTGGATTAATCTATATAGACATTTCAGTCATATTCAACTGTTTAAAATCAAGTTTATCCAAATCAGTGTTACTCAGAACAGTTGAAACATTAACTTAATTGTCTCTATAATGCAGGGGTGGCCAGAGGATGTGGCTGGCAGCACTTGGCTGCTTATGTTAACCTTGCAACTTTTTATCTTATTGGTTTACCAATTTCATGTCTCCTAGGATTCAAGACCAACTTACAGTATAAGGTAAATAAAATATAAGATAAATTATATTTTTAGTTTTTTTTTTTTTTAAATTTTTACATTAATTTTTTATTTTTTATAAGATAGATTTTGGTTTTTAATTTTTAAAATAGATTATTTTATGTTTTATCATTAATGTATCATGTATTTTTATATACTATATGTTAAATATTGATATTTTAAAAATTAAAAATCATCTATTTTAAAAAAGAAGAAACCAAAATTCATCATTTAAAAACATATTTTACCATAAAATATATATAGTAGAGTTTGGTTATGTTAGTTCTAGAATCATCTAGATTCTAGAAACCTTTTACTTTTATTATTATGTCTCTGTTGAATTTGCTTTATGATATGTATAGGGTTTATGGATTGGTCTGATCTGTGGGATGTTCTGTCAAGCTGTGACTCTCTTCTTTTTCATAAGGCGTGCCAAATGGACGAAATTGGAACTCTCTGGGGACAAAAATAAAGACCAACCACTTGTGGTTTAACTGCATGTCTTCTAATTAAACTGGGACTGAATAAAAAAAACCACATTTTAATGTAAAAGATGATCACAAAATGGGGTGAACATGATTTTGGTAAAAACGTTTCTTGCTTATATTCATTTTGAAAAGTGCAGATACTCTGCATTTTTGTTTATATTGATGGTGAGTTGCAGATAGTAAATTTTGAGATATAATGTAAGGAATTCTCCCATTTAGAGAATAAATATCTAGGATCTGATTATATAGTGATGCAAATTATAATAAATTCACATAAATTTCGTATTGCATTGAGTATTTAGAGGAAATTCGAATCCATTGTTTTGATCTTGTCAATGTCCTAGAGAAATAAGCGAGGCAATTGTGGAATTTTACAGGAGTCGGGAAGCCATGCCCCTTCCAAAATGTTTTTCTTAATACATGTACATTTAATTTTTATGTATAACTCTTTCAATAAAATTAAATCATAATATAGAAAAATATGTTAATTGCTTAAAGCCTCTCCAAATACATAGTTAACATTTACAAAACTACAATCAAAGAAGGGTGAAATATATCAAGCTTACAGATTTTGAATTTTTAAATTTATTTTGTTTAAAATTTTATAGATTTTAATTTAGATTTATTATTTATCAAAGACTTTTTTTTAACATTAAAGTCTGATCTTTCTAAGGTTTATCCAATCTATAAATTTATTTAAAAACATATAATGTAAAAAAAATATCTATAAATGACTTAAAATCTATATATATAAATGATTAAAATAATTTATAAATTTAATATATATTTATATCTTATATTTTATATATTATATATCTTATATATTGTACATTTTATATCTTATATTTTTTATATTATATTTTTTGTATATTATATATTATATAGTTTATATTTTATAATATATTAAAATAAATTATAAAATTATATATTTAAATTAATATCTAAATATTTTTTTTTATAAACTTAAATCTTGCTTGTTTTGTTAATTTTTTTAATAAATTTAAGCTTATTTACTTATTAAACGTCAAAATAGATTTTAGAGAAATCATCTCTATTGACTGCTTTTATATATGATGGTAAGATTTTTTTGCAAGATAAATTTATCTTTATTGATTCCTTTTATATATGACGGTAAGATTTTTTTGCACTGTAAATTTATTCGAATATTTCATTGAGTACTAATGGTCTATTTGGAATGTGATAATTTCGTGAAAAAAAAAATTAGAGGATAAAAAAAAATATATGAAAAAAATATTTTCACAAATTTAAAGAAATTTTTTCAGAGATGAGAAAAAAAAATCATGTGAGACTCATATTTTTACTTTAAAAAAACTTTAATTGAGGGGAAGGGGTGCTAGGTTTTTTCTTTTTTTATTAAATCTTTTACAAAATTAAATATTTTTATAATATAAAAATAATAAAATTAATTTTACATTAATAAGAATATTTTAAGAATTTTTTTAAAATTGATATACAAATTTTTATATTACTTATTTACTTATATTCTTTTTTTATTCATCTAAATAAATGAAATTTTTTTTTATTTTTTTCTTACTATTTCTATTTACACTAATAATATTTTTTATTTTATTTTTACTCTATTTTTACATTTCCCCCCTATTTTACTTCTAATTCAAACAAAAGAAGAATTCAACCTTATCATAGTCCATTCCCATAAAAAAATTCTAATAAAAAATATTCATCGTAATAATTAAATACAATAAATTAATTTTCATGACTAATATTATATAATATCTCAATAATTATTTCAACAATTAAATAATGCTAACTCATACATAATTTAATAAAATATAACATGGAATTGATCCAGGAAATGTTTTTTTATACTAGGACGAAATTTCATTAATTAGAAATATTTAAGGTTGGTATATGAGAAATAAGTATAGGCAATAAATCTGAGGGAAATGTTGCACCCAGCAATGCTTTCATCAATTGAGGAGGGTACTCTAATCATGTGGTGTGTGGTGGCCGCATGGTTCACGTCTCTCCCAATGGGCCAAACTATATGCTGTAAAGATTAAAGAAAGGAACAAACTCCACAAAATCACTTTTATAGGTGACAGAATCATTTTTCCAACCAAAACTGGGACCTTTTTCAAAATGATTTTCTCCCTCCACCCACATGCTTTACTCTAATTTACATTTAATTCAAGAAATTTGAATCCTCCTTCCTGAATTTGGTTTATTTAAAATAAAGAATGGAGTTACAATTGTTGATTAAAAATTAACCATTGAAATTGTAATTATATATATAAATAAATTAAAATTGTTAAAATTTTAATTATCAATTTTTTATTAGTAGTTATTAATTTATACTTTATTTTCTAAGACAAACCCTATATTTTAAAGGAATTAATTTTTTCTTGTATTCATATAACAATTTTAAGATTACGTACCAAGAATATGCATCTGAAATAAAGTCCCGGTAATATGGTTAAAGTCCACCATTGATGACTTGTAAATGTTACTTCGCAAAATCAACTTATGACTGAACTGTAACCCGAGAATCCGAAGCTAAACAAATTGGTGAGAGAATATAAGGGATGATTACACTTGAACCCCGATTTATTAGGTACCTGCATATGAGTGAGTATTTGCATAAAATACTCATAATCAGAAAGGAAATTATATATTCGTTAAATAAATTTAAGTTTGAATATATATATTTATTTGTAAAAATTTATAAATTTGCGTATTACATAGGCCGATTTCTAGTTTATTTTAGAAGAGGAGTTAGGTTAGAAATAAATGAGGCTATTTTTTTATTCTTTATATTATATATCTATTTTTCCTCATTGTCATGATTACCTTATGTACATATGTTTTATTATGATCACAAATTTTAAAATATGATTTAATAATAATAATTATTATTATATTATTAATATCATATTTACTATTATCATTATAATTGTGATTACTATTATTATGATCTCTTTTATCATCTTATATTAACATTATTTACGTAGTTATTACAATATTTACCATCTATTACTTACATTACACCATTTTATTTTATAGGATAATTTCATTAATTATGTAAAAATTATACCAATATTCAATCAATTATCTTGTATACATTAAATACAAGATAATTTTTTTATCATATACTTTATCCTATCGCCCTATATTGTGGAATGAATCCTTATTTTTTACCATTATCATATAACATCTTTTTCTTTGAGACAATGTTGCACACTAATTCACACTAGTGTCGACTTTGTTCTAGATTTATTGATCAAATTGCAATTCCTTGGCCAATTAGAAAGATTCGCTGGAGCACCCTTTGGATTGATGAACTCTACGTTTAGATCGAGAACCTTATACTCTAATGGAAGTTACCAGAATCAGACATTGTTGTGTCGGATCGAGAACCTTATACTCTAATGGAAGTTACCAGAATCAGACATTGTTGTGTCCCGGAAATGTTCCATCTTATTAGGCCTACAATTTAAAAAGTATATATAAATTTAATACTAAAAAACTAACTACTCTATTAAATCTCCGACCAAGATGCTTTCACATGCATTTTTCTTCCATAGTATAATTGATTCAAACACGCCTTAGGCGGTTTAATACATATAGGTATCTTTTTCTATACAGTTATGAGTCAGTTCATATGTTTGTCATCAATATATCAAAGTCTTTGAACATTAGATTTATTTTGTATTTGCTGAATTTTCAGTATGAAGTAATATACGCGATTCATGTAGACCCAACATTGCATGTGTATTCAATGCGAGCAGGGCCAAATTATAGTATGTGTTGTAAGCTTCAATTGAAGTACTTTTCGTTAATTTGATTTGGTGACAAATCTTTATAGCCCTAGTTTCTCTGGCCATTGCCACGCGTCAAACTTTGTTTCCGGACCCCATATATAATATTTTTAGTAATATTTTGTAAAAGTATGAATATGGGTTTGAAAGGATGTTTTTTGTCTCTTTTCCATGAATTTTGCATGCTCTCCCCAATTATAGATAACAACAAATCAGGATTTGTCACGTGACTGAAAAAATATTAGTAGTTAAGGAGTCAACTTTTCTGTCTACCCGACGTTAATTTAGAATTGTCATTTTTATATCTTAAAAATATTAATATTTATCTAATTTTTTTTATTTTTATTATATTATACTAGTAAACTGACCCGTGCCGCACGGTTGATTTTGTTGAAGAAGAAATTGTGTGTATAAAAAATGATTATGAAAAATTTAAAAGATAGATGCTGTTTGCAATATTGATTAAGAAGATTGAAATTTATTTTTAATAATTCCACATTTGTATATGTTGTCAGAGTTTGCAAATTAATATGTATGGTACGGTGGGGAGTATATAAAAGTAGAAAACCGCGAAAAAAAGTAGAATATGAATCACATAATATGTCTTATATAATATCAGAAGGTAAATATATTAAGTGAAGTAATATATAGTTTGAAAAGAAGCTGAGATAGTTTGTCGGCATACATTTAGGTCAAGTAAATGATAAGGGAAAAAAAAGTACATTGTTCAGTTATCAACTGAGATGTTGATAATGTCTGGTTTTTTATTGGAACATCCAAATGTGAGAGTATCACCTTCTTTGAATTCACAGAATCCACAATATGCTGGATAAGAGATTTAACAAAATACCGGGGGGTTCTTGAGGTTTGGTAAGTGAACTTTTCCTTGTCCACACATCATATTCCAAATTTCGGGTTGAGGGTGTTGTACCTTTTGTTTAGCCGTTCAGGATACCACATTAATTCAATATAGATGGTGAAATAATTGAGATAAGAACATTGATGTGTTTGATCCCCAATGTCCCAATAACCTATTTAAATACAGGACGGTTTAAGTATAGATGGTGAAATAATTGAGATAAGGACATATGACATTCAATTATAAAATTAACAAAATCACTTAATGTTCTATAATACTTGAAATAAGAACGAACAACTTGAATGTATACACTAATTTAAATACAGCATGCGGTCATATATTCATGTTCTATAATACTTTAATTAATGTAAATTTTTTTTAACCTGCACAGGAATCATGCTGACCAATAATGGGGGTATCAGCATCTTCTACGTTTAATGTGGGTTGAGGTATATTGATAGTGCTGGGAGATTGTTTCCATTCTTCATTGGGTTCTACATTGAGCATATTAGTTGCTGCCTTATGATGAGTGCGTATGTGCATGGAGAAATTAATCCCTGCATTAAATATGTATTAGATGCATAGTTTGGTTAGCATTAAACACAATTTGACATAAACACTTCAAATACCCCAATGATTAGGTGTAGGACTTCCTGAGCAACAGACCTCATGCATGTGTTGATACATTCATTTCTAAAGGCCATGCAATGATATATACACGATGCAGGTTCAATGTACACTAAAAATGGTGCATAACACTTAAATGGAAAATTTATTTAACTGCATCGGAACCATCGTGCAGAACTATGGGAGTATCAGCATGTTCTCGGTTTAATATGGTCTCAGGTACATTGATGGGGGTGGCAGGTTCTTCCCCTGCTACCTTTTGTTGTAGACTAAGGACATTATTTTGTGGATATTGTTGGGGGCATCCTTGGATGAACAAATTAATTCCTGCATTAAATGGGTATTACATGCATATTTTGATTGGTATTAAACGCACTTTAACAGTACATGAAACAAAAACCAATGATTACCTGTGGAAATTTCTGAGCAAAAACTATTTGTTAATCTCTCACTATCTGGGTGTGGTGATTCATGACAATGGTGAATTTCATTACAGACATTCGGGGACAATTGGGAAAAACGTTCACTTCCTTTGAATGGGCTGTCTTTTATTTGATATATAATGAACTGCATGGAATAAAAGATTTTTGTGTGACATTGACGGTTATGTGAGAACACTGGATACATATGGATGTGGGATAAGAATGCTTACTATATCTATTTTTTGATAAGGGAGAGTTGTCAAAGATCCACTTCCGTGATGTTATATCAGGTGTAACAACATGGAAGGTTTCTGAATTGAAATCTAAACATACATATATGAAGTTTGATGTTAATAGTCATATATATAATAGAATCTCACAACACATGTCCATAATAAAGGACATTTAAGTTAATTATACACACCAGTATGACATTCAGGAAGCACCAAGTTACTTTCAACATTAATATGGTCATTTATTGTGGGAGGACTTGATCCAAGAACCTCTGCAACATTCCTCCGCGATGTAAAAACATGCTTACCTAGGGTTATACATCTGTCTTTTATGGATAAATCATTACCTGCAATTTTGATTTTGCATTATAGTGTGAATAATTCATAATATAAATTTCATGCCAATGAGATATTAAAGCACCTGCAAAGTCAATTAGATACCAATGCTTTCATGCCAATGAGAACATTCGAATTAACTGCATATTGATAGATAAACTTTTTCCTTCTCCTGAACACCATGTTGTGGGTTTTGGTGAAAGATGTCTCCGTTATTTCTTCAAGATTATATCCTTCAACATTACATAGAACAGAAACTTGAGTTTAAGGTGTTGGCATAGTCCCTGTAATGATATTGTTCATAGTTGCTCTAATTTTATACTTATATATGTATAAAGTTATTGTAGCTAATTAATTTGGGACAAATATTGATATAGGCTAACACCCTTCCAAAGCTAATTAATTTGGGACAGATATTGATATAGCCAAACGCCCTTCATATTTCATTGAATAAAAAATTAGTACACCATCCACATATAATAGCACAATGTTATACTCTAAGCACTTGTACAATAAGCCTGAGTGGATAATGACAAAGCTGAAATTGAAGAATATCCCCTTCGTTTAGGTGTTTGGAACGAATAAATTGATACCATGCACTTGTGATATAATGCTCGTTGTATGAACCAGGTCTGCGTTTGATTTTGCACTTGTGAATATGCCCATCTTCGTCAACCACATCAATGTGTTGATTCACTACCATGTTGAGAGCACGGACATATTTCGCTGGAATATACTGAAAGATATAACACACCCTATCAGCAATGACATATGTTACCAAATAATGATGTATCTATCTAACAATACAATTTAAAACATGTAAATCTCCTGATACCATTGCTTGTGTCCCAGAAGCTTGGGAAGCAGACAATTTAAGATCCCACCTAAGAGGATCCACCTGGGGATGATTGTCAGAATCTAAATCTTCATCATCACCTAATGTTGGTTGCAATGCAACAACATGAGGCAATACAGGCTTCACGTCATCATCATCATCAACATCAAGCAAGTCACCGTCAACAGGCACAACAACAACATGCTGATGTATATCCATGACTGAGTACTCACAACGATTGGGATAATCAATTTCAAAAAGGAACTGATTATATATTCTAATTCTCAGCATATCCCGGAAAACCCAATGAAACTGTATTTTATGGGGCTGTTCCAAATGGTAGAATTCAATTAGAGACCGAAATCCTTTCCTGATATAAGGTCCATTTTCGGACTCTTCAGCGACCACTGTGTTAACGTTTCCCATTCTGTCAAACACATGAATGTGGCCAGGTAATATGTAATTCCGGAACTTCTCGCAAAAAGGCATGCCTATTAGTATGTCACCATATACAAAAAACATCAACATTACAGGTACGTTGCAAATTGTGAACATAACGATATATGCTATTGTTTTGGTAATACTTACAGCAGTTGGACCAATAGATCCTTCAAAGTGATACTTGTTTGACATTGCACTATCAGAGAAACAATTGTTGGACGTTACAAATGTTAAACCAATGGCTGAACAATAATCGAAAACAGATCCATTAACAAAATCAGACAAAATAAGTTGGGTCTGTTTATTATCAAAAATAAATCAGAGCAGGAATGGAAAAACGTTACAAATGTTAAACCAATGGCTGAACAATAATCGAAAACAGGTTCATTAACAAAATCAAACAAAATAAGTTGGGTCTGTTTATTATGAAAAATAAATCAAAGCAGGAATGGAAACTTCACAATTAGGAGGATACCATGGCATTGTATTTTACGCTTCACTATTATAACTACCTTTCCAATGCAGACAACCGAGGTGGGAACAGGAAAGATGGGAACAGATGTTGGAATCGGAGGTTCCCTTGCGCTGCTGCAAAAAAAAATGTTCTCATAAGATTATAAGAGAAACGACGTTTAAGTAAAAAAACGTCAAGCCTATTAACAATGGGCAAATATAAGAACAGGGATGGGAACCAGCGATGAGGAGAACAACAGAATAGATCCCCGATGTACCGATGCCGAAACAGGGGACGTCTGAAGTGCGTAAATATGAACTTCGAATGGTATCAGAACCCTGCACAAAAATGGTAAAACTGCTCCATTAACTAAACCCCACTGAATACGTGATGGTCGAAAAAACTACAACCTATTGATGAAAGTTGGGTGGTTTAATGCTCCCAATAACCGTTCAGTTGACGATGAGGAATGCAGAAGGATACTTTGTTTAATGGACGCATCGTTCAGTTCAGTTGTGTTGCAAGTTGTCTGGTTTAATGGATTCGGCCGTTCAGTTCACCATCAGGGATGCAAAAGGTTATGTTGGGGCTGTAGTAGTGCATTAAATGAGTACGACTGTCTGACTGCAACACTGAGCGCAAATTTTCCATCCACGCACGTCAACAGATTTCAAATAACGTATTAATTGACAAAAACACCTTCATATAAATGACAATGTTCAAGGGGAAATAAGACATGTACAACTCTCATTGGAGCAGAAGTAAGGTCCATTTAGGCGGAAAGACTATTCCCAGCCTCACTTCTACTTTATATTATAAAGGATTATAAGGGATTATCTGTATATATAATTTTTATCTCTCTAAAAATATATGATACTCAAAATATCAACATCACATTTTCTAATAATTTACTTGATCGGTCTTCACTAAAAGACAGTAATAGGTTTGGAAGTTATGATATTGACATTTTACCTTACACGAAGACTAATCTTCTCCTAATCTGAACTTCTAAAAAAATGATAAATACTTTGTCGTATGCTTTTTTTACTTATTTTGTCACTATAAGGGTTGCACGTGGTAGGATTTACATATATAAATAATAACATATATTTATTTATAAATTATTTGAATTGACTTTATTTTTTTTAAAATTATTAACCATGAGATTACACTGAATGATGATTGTATATAGGAGAATCTTGCCATCAGTAAAGAGTAATTAAAGACACATGATGAGTTGCCACATGACTATTGGTAGATGTATATCCATGTGAAACACTCCATTTTTTTTTTCTTTTTATTATTATATCAGCCATTATATTTTAGACACTTTTGATTTTGATTATTTTCGTCAAGGTATCAATCAATGCATTTTTTTTTATTTAATTGAGTTTCGCTCTTTATAATTTTTATTTATTAGGATATTATTTATTGTATAAAAATGATCTTTAAATTCAAATTATTTAAATAAAATATTAAGATTAATATTTAATAAAATCTTGTTTATTTCGACTAATTTTAAATATTAATAACAACAAAAAATATATGGAAAATTTTAAATTCATTAAATAAGAGAAAGGTTCCCAATAAATGATTCACAAGTATGTGTAATAATAACATTTGTTCGGATTTTATGATGAACACACTTTAACCATTGAAAATAGTTATAATACTGAACTGTTATCATTTAACAGTCTTATTGATATTTTTTTTTATCTATGTCATGGTCTATTTATGATTTCGTAAACTTAAAGCAAACTTTAAAAGTGAAGATTCTCTAAATTAATAAAAATAATTTAGTGAATTTATTTTAGTTTGATGTGAAGCTATTTTTTTTTTAATTTTTTGAATTATAAAACCATTTATTATATTTATTTATTTTGGTATTTATGAAAATTTTACAATGCAAAATTATTTATTTATCATGTAAAATCATTTTAGATCCTATCATATAAAAAAAGAAACTCTGTTATATTTTTTTATTTTATAACATAACAAGTACATTTCTTTCTTGAGAAGTTTAAAGTAATATTTTCTTTTGAATTTGGTCCAATGATAGGACGTCCGTCCTTGATTTGTTTTCCAAGTAATACAAAAAAAAAACTCAACCTCAAGACCTTATTCATTAAGAGAATCTAACACATGCCATTTGAAGTAGTCATTTGTTAGTATGAGTCATATTGATAAGTGTTTATGTCAAGAAATAAATAGTCTCAATGTTATTATTATTTTTTTAAAAAATAACGTTGAGTATCTTTTAAAATATTTATTTTCTTTACCTAACCATTAATGTGATTTGAGTACGTGTTACTACTATATGAAGAGGATGGGATGAAAAAAAATTTCTGGAAGTTTCAAGTAACATGCCAAGAAATTTGTGGATTTCCTTTGTTACACGTAGGGGACAGCCAGGGTTGCAAGGAGTACGATAAATTTTCTCAAAAGTGACGAGTCATCATGGTTGTTTGATCACAATTGTTCACCAATCATTTAAGTACTTACATATATGCATACCCATTACCATATATAACATAGAAAAGAGCTAGCTAGGAGCAAAGAACACAACTTAGAAAAATGTTGGCGTGTAGGAGTTCAAGTGGCACATTACCACACTATGCACCTCTATTGGAGGCCACTACTGATCGTGAAGAAAACACAACACCTCGATGGTGGAACAAAATCCTGGACTTGGATGAGGCCAAGCGCCAGCTACTTTTTTCTTTACCAATGTTTCTTACTAACTTGTTCTATTACTTAATCACTTTGGTTTCTGTCATGTTCGCTGGCCACCTTGGTACCCTTCAGCTTGCTGGTGCTACTTTGGCTAACTCATGGTTTAGTGTCACTGGTTTGGCTGTCATGGTAATAATATTCATCTCTATGCATAATTTTTTTCTGAATTATAAATAATATGATGTTTTTATATCTCAAATATTGTGAATCAAAATTATTGTATAGTCCCTACTTTATCACCTTACAAATTCTTATAAAAAAAAAGAAGCAGTTAGACATACCTAGGTTACACACACATATATATTACATAATTCAAACGGTTATATCAATAAATGTATAATATTATATAACATAAAAATTTGTTAAATAATATAAGTATTTAAATTTAACCTTTAATAATAACGGATCCCGAAACTTATATATATTAATTATGCATACTTTGGAATTTGAGAAGGTGAAGGATAAAATCTGAAATTAACCTATGCATGACAATCATTTCATGTACGTTACATGTGGCCCAAGTATTTACTACTATTACTACGATTTATACAGTAAGTTCTTTTGCTGTAACAACGATGTAAAAAATTTTTGGGTCTAATTAAATTGATGCGAATTATTCTTAATTTCTATGATGGTGCAAATTTGACATGATAACAAGGCGAGGAAACTAGTTAAATTGAACACGACAAGATTAACATGTTTTAGAAGATTAAAAACTCCATTTTGTTTCTTCTATTCTTGGTTAGGTTGGTTTAAGTGGGGCACTGGAAACACTATGTGGACAAGGCTTCGGAGCAAAAGAGTATCGAATGTTGGGAATTTACCTGCAATCATCTTGCATCATATCTCTTATAGTATCTGTGTTCATATCAATTATCTGGTTCTATACAGAACCAATCTTGGTATTGCTTCATCAATCACGTGACATTGCTAGAACAGCTGGCCTATATATGAGGTTTCTTGTTCCAGGAATATTTGCATATGGATTCTTGCACAACATGTTGAGGTTTCTTCAAACACAATCTGCTGTAGCACCATTGATGATCTTCTCAGCTATTCCACTGTTGATTCATATTCTTATTGCATATGCCATGATCTACTGGACAGATCTGGGTTTCATAGGTGCTCCTGTAGCAGCTTCTATTTCATTGTGGATATCTGTACCAATGTTGGTTATGTATATTAAGTATGCTAAACAGTTTAAGGAGACTTGGCAAGGATTTTCGGTTGAGTCATTCCGTTACATATTTGTAGAGTTGAAACTCTCTTTGCTTTCTGCAGCAATGGTATGGTATGTCTCTAGCAACCATTCGCTGGCTTAGTTACCCCATTACAATAATTGGATCTTCATAAGATAAACAAAGAATTAACAGAGTGCTTAGCTACACGTAAAGTCTGTTTGACCATTTGAGAATTTTTTTTTTGTTTTGGTTTTTATTTTGATCTAAATAAATATAAAATTATATATTATTTTTACTTTATTTACTCTTTTTAAGATTTATATAAAAATAGTGAAAATAAATTAAGTATTTTCTACTTTATTTTTTGTTTTTTGTTTTCAACCTTTTATATTGGAAAAAATAAAAATAATAAATAGTTATTTTCTATTTTTACTATTTACAGTATAAAATTTTAAAAATATAAAATAAAATACAATTTTTGCAAATAAAAAAATACAAAATGTTTTCTAAAATCAAACGTCACATTAATTTTTTATATTCATAAAATTAAGAGATTAAATTTTTTTATAAAATAAAATAGATCCGTAGATTTTAATTGAACTCTATCTATTATTTATATTGAGATAGTATTATTGTAAATTTGATGTGAAACAGTATATCTCATCAATCTTATTTGTTTATGTTATGCAAGTTTGGAGTATTGGGCCATGGAGGTTTTGGTTTTCTTAGCTGGACTATTGCCTGAGCCAACAATAACCACTTCATTGATTGCAATATGGTATGGATCTAATGCTTTTGCAACTAGGATAAATTATAGATGTAGTTTTTTAGGTGCCTTTAATTTTGTTTTCCAATTAAAATTAAAATTTTATACCGATAATTAACATAAATTTTTATCAGACATTAATCTTGAGATCAAATTTTAATTTTAATTTAAAAATAAAATTTTAAAAACATAAAAAATATACCTCAGTTTTTTCCTTGCAATTATTCATCTAAACCTAAGTTTTGTTAATCTTTGATGATATTTGCAGTGCAAACACAGAATTAATTGCCTACCTAGTCACTTATGGTCTGAGTGCAGCTGCAAGGTTAGTTGTTTGAAAACAATGTCATTGTGGTGTATATTGTGAATATGCACTATTGTATAATTGTATAATTGTTAAAATGTTGACATTTAACTTTGATAGCACAAGAGTTTCCAATGAATTGGGAGCAGGCCGTCCAGATAGAGCTAAGCATGCAAAGGGTGTCAGTATCAAGCTCTCTCTCCTCCTTGGTTTGTGTTTTATTTTGGCACTTGAATTTGGTCATAGTTTTTGGATTCAGCTGTTTAGTGATAGTGCTACAATTAAAAAGGAGTTTGCTTCAATGGCACCTTTACTTGCACTTTCCATACTACTAGATGCTGTCCAAGGTGTCTTGTCAGGTATGAATTCCTCATTTTCCTTTAATATGCTTTATATCTCTAACCTTATTTTCAACTTAAAATTCACATATATAAAAAAATTACATTTGAAACTGCAGGGGTAGTTAGAGGAATTGGTTGGCAGCATTTGGCTGCATGTATCAACCTAGCAACTTATTATCTTATTGGTTTGCCTATATCATGTCTTCTTGGGTTTAAGTACAACATGCATGTTAAGGTAAAATATTTGTTAATTAAATAGTTTGGTTAATAATGTACCATTTTTTAATTAATTTGTTTAATATGTTATGTCCTTTTGATTTGTTTCTATGACTTAGGGTTTATGGATTGGACTAATTTGTGGGCTGGCTTGTCAATCCGGGACTCTCTTCATTTTGACATGGCGTGCCAAATGGAATAAAGTGAGTGTCTCCAGGGACAAAGATGAAGCCCAACAACGTCTTATTTAACTGATTGTATGCCAAAATGTGTCAATAAATGTAGTCCATAGAGTGCTATTGCATTTCCGACTGCAAAAGTGGTACAAAATATGTCATGTTATGATTAATTTTGTATCTAAAATGTTAGTGCCTATGTTTATTACAATAAGGGAAAAACATATTTGCGGAAACGATAGATTAGATTATTTGAGTATACTTTCGAGCTTGAGTAGGAATGTAAGATCAGAGTTCTATTTAATATATAGCTTGCATTAGAATAGTAGAAGAGTGTTATGTTTTAGCACGGAAAATTTCTAATTATTTATTTATTTTAGTCAAAAAAATATATTCATAAGGGATGCTGAATCCATGTCTAGATCACGATTTGTATTGATAGACATGAAGTATAAAGCGGTTTACGTGGCTAATCATAAGAAAAAGAAACACATTCTACTATGGCGGATATCCAATTCCAAAAAGAAATCATAATAAAATTCAACACTCTATACTAATCTAATTTTCTATGTCTAAAAATAATATTATTCCTCTCATTCCATATTGACCACAAACCTAGAAACCATATTGTAAACCACAATTGCTTTTGTTTCTTTTTGAGCTTGGTCCCTGCATTGAAGAAAATGTGCCTTACCATTTTTCGGAAGAACCGTTTTTGCACGAAAAATTTCTATCTATTATTACAAAATATAAAGTCTGATGTACAACTTTTGTTGCTTTCACATCTAATTTTTTCATACTAACAATTTTGCTAAAATGGCATTTGTACTTCCGTTAAAAAAATCGTTTGTAAACTATTTTAATCTCTTGTATTTTGTTAAGAAAAAAAAATGGAATAATTAACATTAACAATTCACATACAAATAGAAATAAGATTTGAAATGAATATAATTTGAAATATCAATTACACAGCACTTTTTTAAATGATTGACCTTTGTTTTCTTATTTGTTATACTTTTCTCATAATAATACAACCCACTTGGGAGGAGGAGGATGGACCTAGTTGGAGGTAGGATTGAAGCTCAAAATTCAGAGCAGTTTTGGGAGCTCCTCAAATTGTGTTCAATGTAGCACAAAATTGTGCATAAAAATGAAAAGAAGAGGAAACATAAATTTGCAAAATGTAAAAAGGGAATTGGGGAAGGTGATTGCAAGAATTAAAGGCTGGAAATAAAGTGCAGAAATGGAAGAAAGGGCAAAACGAAAATGACCAAAATTAAAGGGGAAAGGGGCTGAAAATTAAAGCATAAACTAAGAACCAGAATTGTAAATTGCAAGAAGGTAAATGGCAGAATGTAAATTGCAGAAAAATAATTCCTAAGCTAGGCGCCACTCCACTAGCTAGAGGAAGCTAGGAAGATAAGTCAAGTTCCACCACATTGGAGGCTCCAATGATAAGGAAAAGGGTCTTAACCTCAAGAACAAGCAAGAGGAGAAGAAAGAGAAGAGAAAGCTGCTCTCTCAAGGGAATTTCGGATTCCAATAGCATAAAATGACCAAAGGTGCCATTTGCTTACATTAAGCCCTTATTTATAGGAAAAAAGGAAGGGGGCTGCTTGATTGTGGGTTTGGGCTGCCATTAGCCAACCAAGCTCTTAACCTAAGCCCTTTTCTTCCATTTCTGCACTTTATTTCCAGCCTTTAATTCTTGCAATCACCTTCCCCAATTCCCTCTTTACATTCTGCAAATTTATGTTTCCTATTTTTTTCATTTTTATGCACAATTTTGTGCTACATTGAACACAATTTGAGGAGCTCCCAAAAATGCTCTGAATTTTGAGCTTCAATCCTACCTCCAACTAGGTCCATCCTCCTCCTCCTAAGTGGGTTGTATTATGTGGTATCAAGAGCTTGTTGTTTGGAGGTAACTTCTCTCACTTTTCTCCTTCATTTTTCATCATCTTCTTCTCCCATTTTCGTCTCTGTTTTTGTTCCAGTTTTCTGCATATTTTCAGCCCTTTCTTACTTGAATTCACATGTAATTTGTGTTGCTTTGAGTCATATGTTGTTGGATCCTTGCTTAAACATCAATTTAACCTCAAAATTGCATCAAAATGTCAAGAAATTGAAGAACCCCTTTTCTGGTTTTTTTTATGGGTATTTCCAGCAAGAACATATCTATTGTTCTCTCAAATCCTTTGGAATTTGTGGGTTTTGTTGTTGAAATTGAAACTTGATCATTGTTGCCTCAAAAACCCCTCAATTATTTTGGCAAAATTTTGCAAATTGTTCATCATGTTCATCACTGTTCTTCATGTGTTCTTGAGGAAGTTTGTGTTTGATCTTTGAAAATATTGTTGTTGGGTGTTTAAGTGTTAATCATGTGCTTGTTTTGGAGTGATATAAGTATACATTACATTTCCCTAAAAGATACAAGGCAAAAAGCAAGAATCAACAAAGAAAAAAAAACGAAAAAAAAATCTGGGCAGAATTTTTTTTCAGAAAAAAAAAAGTAAAAAAAAAATTCCAGAGTTGAATGATCTTCAAGTTTCATTTTATTATATTTCAATTGTAATATTTGAGTTCAGTTTGGGATCAATTGAAGTGTGTTGAACAACTTGAGTTGAATTTATCCTCTTGAATGAACTATGATGCATATGAATGATTTTCTTTCAAAGAAAGGTTAAGTTCAGTTTTAAGAACAATTCACACAAGTTTGCAATCCATTCATCCTTCTTGAATTCCTTTTGAGTGCCTTTTTTTTTCACCACTTAAATGTTGCTTGTCTTCTTTGAATTCTAGTTTGTCACAATTTTAATCCTTTTGAGTTTAGCTAATTTTTGTGATAAGAGTTTCTTGTTTGTCCCCAAAATTCCTATGTTTTGTCCATTCTTGAATTCTGGATGAGTTGAGTTTTTATCACATTGGAAACATCAAGGCCTCTAATTTTAAGTTGAATATGTGTCTTTTCTTCAAGGGTAAAACAAGACCAAATTGAGTGACTAAGAGTGGCAAACACTGGTGAGGAAGGAAGTAATTGGTTTTAATTGTGCTAACAATTTCTTGGTTTGCAAAGCATTCTTTGTTTAATTTTGTATGTAGCCCTAAGAAAGAAATTTTGTTTGACTTGGAGCTGAACTTGGAGAAGACTTGGACTTGAAGCTTGACTTGAAGAATTTACCCATTTGTAGTAGATTAGGATTTCTCTTACTAGGACTTTCTTTTTTGTGTAATTTTAGAATTTGGTTGTAGTAGGGTTATAATATTGTAATCCTTTTGATTTAGTTTGTACTTAGGAAGTTTCCTTGTAATTTTGTTAGTAATTGTGTGTAAGTTCCAAGGCCTTTGTGTGGTTTTAAGGAGCCATAAGGGGGAGTCTAAGTGTGCTTGTTGAAAGGAGTAATAAGGGGGTTCCATAATTGCTAGGTTTACAACTTAGCCTATGTGACTACTTGTTACTTATTTTTCCCTATCTTGGACCTTGGTTTGTGTAAGAAACCAATTAACTTTCTGCATTTTAATTTCTTAATTGTTCAAGTGTTTTATGTGGTAGGAATTTGTACTTAGAATATTTGTGATTTTCTTAATTGATTGTTTGATATCTTGTGTCTTGAGTGGAGAGAATCATGAGTGAAACTGAGTATCCACCTAGCTTCAATAGGTTACAACTAGAAGCCCTTACCCAAACCTTTGAAAAAATGTTAAGAAAACAAAGTGAACAATTTGAAGATCGCTTGTAAGAACTAGAAAAAAGGAATGAGACTTTGTTTAAAAAGAAACAAAATGAAGGGTCTAGTAGTTCTAAGAAAAACAAAAATAAAATTGATTCACCTAGGGAGGAACTTTCACAAGAAGATTTCTATGAATCCCCTAGAAGAAACCAAAGGAATAATCACAGGGGTGGGAATCAAGGTAGGCATGAGAGTGATAGGGAATCATCTAGGTCTCCACTTAGGGTTAGAAATTCATCTAGGAGTAGGATCCATAGAAGTAGAGATAGACATTCTCCTAGCCATCATAGTCGTAGAGCTTCTTCTAGGATTAGGAATAGAGGTAGGAGAGAAAATGGAAACCAAGAAAGAATAGATGGAACCAAGTTTAGAATTCCAAAATTTCAAGGGTTGAATGACCCTGAAATCTACCTATCATGGGAGTTGAAGGTAGAGCAAATTTTCATGTGCTATGAAGTAAGGGAGGAACATAGGGTAAAGCTAGCTAGTCTTGAATTTTCAGACTATGCTTTGATTTGGTGGGATAAGCTAGTGAAAGAGAGAGCAAGGTTTCATCCTATTGAGACTTGGGAAGAAATGAAAGTCATCCTTAGGAATAGGTATGTACCACCTCATTACCTTAGGGAGCTTCATAATAGGCTTCAAAGATTAATCCAAGGAAATAGGACTGTTGATGAGTACTACAAAGATATGGAGGTAGCCATCATTAGAGCCAACATAGAAGAATGTGAGGAGGCTAGAATGGCAAGATTCCTTGAAGGGCTTAGGGATGAGATTAGGGATGTTGTGGAACTCCACAACTATATGAGTTTGAATGAACTCTACCACCAAGCTCAAAAGGTAGAACAACAACTCCATAGGAAAGGTAAAAGTAAATACTCAACCTCAAAGCCTTCTTGGAAGGAAAATAAGAGGAAGGAAGGCCACAAGGATGTTCCTTTTAAGCCTAAAGATCCTAGGGAAATTAAAGATCCCAAGAAAGAAAAGGCCAACACCCCATCCACTCCGATAAAAAAGGAATCATCCATTAAGTGTTTCAAGTGTTTGGGACAAGGGCACATTGCCTCTCAATGCCCTAACAAGAAGAGCATGATCCTTAGAGATAATGGACAAGTCTCATCTTTGGAATCCTCAAATGAAAACTCTAGCTCTAGTGCCACTAGCTCTTCTAGTGAAGAAGGATTAGAGTATGCCCCCGAAGGTGATCTTCTTGTTGTTAGGAGATTACTAGGAAGCATGGTCATGGGGGAAGATGAGAGCCAAAGAGAAAATATTTTTCACACAAGGTGTGTGATTGGGGGGAAGACATGTTCTTTGATTATAGATGGGGGAAGTTGCACCAACGTGGCTAGTGCTAGGCTAGTACAAAAGTTAGGATTAACCACTACCCCACATCCTAGGCCTTACAAGTTACAATGGTTGAGTGACAATGGGGACCTCTTAGTGGATAAGCAAGTCTTAGTTGCCTTTTCCATAGGTAGGTATCTTGACCAAGTAACTTGTGATGTTGTGCCCATGGAAGCAAGTCATGTGCTCTTGGGAAGGCCATGGCAATTTGATAGGAAAGTTCACCATGATGGGCATAGTAATAGGTATTCCTTTGTTTTCAATTCCCAATAGATCACCTTAGTTCCCTTGGCCCCTAGTGAGGTTTGTAAAGATCAAGTACAAATGAAAAAGAAAAGAGAGAAAGAAAACAAGGGAATTAAAGGAAAGAATTTAAAAAAAGATAAGAGGTTGAGACATGAGGAAAATTATAAAAACTTCTTCATCAATCAAGGAGAAATTAGGAAAATTCTTCTAGTTAGACAACCCATGTACATGCTCATGTGCAAAGAGTATTGCTTGAATACTCAACCAAACCTTGAGTCTAGTGAACTTCTAGAAGAATTCCAAGATGTATTCCCAAAAGAGTTACCTCTAGGGTTGCCACCTGTAAGGGGTATTGAACATCAAGAAAACTTAGTGCCTAGTGTTCCTCAATTCCTTTCACCTATCATAGGGGTTGAAATGTTCTCCTTTACAAAGAGTAATCAAAAGATGGAACTCCAGCCTTCTACCAACATTTGGGACACCATTGTTGCAAAATTTGTTGGAGATCATGTGTCTAGATCCATTCGTATGCCTAGATTATCACCACTGTCTCTTATGCTTCACAGTGATAGTGAATTCTCACATATAAAGGTCCCTAGCATGCTTCAATCCTTGTTTTATGATAATGCGTCTAGGATGCTTAATTTGTTAGTAATTACAAATATTCATAGCACTAAGATCTCTTTAGGGAAAAGAAAATGGATCAAAGCACGTAAGTTTACTTGGCACATGTTTGTTAATAACTATGAGCTTGCAGATCGAATCAACCTTTTGTTTCTAGTCAAATTTGCTTTCCAATGTTTATGACTATTTGAAAAATTAAAGAGGTTCGTATTTGATCCTGGCATTCTCCATAATTTTCTTCCTTCTATAACCACATATACTCTTCTACTCTTATTTGTATCCTTTGTTTTGCAGAAATTGGTGATTGCCATTCGAGGGCGAATGCTTTTAAGGGGGAGAGGATGATGTGAGCATGGAAATTAACTTTCAAGAGAAATTTTTAGCTTAAGGATAATAAAACTGAAAATTTTCCTAATTGGAGGCTCCAATGATAAGGAAAAGGATCTTAACCTCAAGAACAAGGAAGAGGAGAAGAAAGAGAAGAGAAAGCTGCTCTCTCAAGGGAATTTCGGATTCCAATAGCATAAAATGACCAAAGGTGCCATTTGCTTACATTAAGCCCTTATTTATAGGAAAAAAGGAAGGGGGCTGCTTGGTTGTGTGTTTGGGCTGCCCTTAGTCAACCAAGCTCTTAACTTAAGCCTGTTCTTATTCTAAATAACCTATTCTTATTCCATGTTGGAATAAGCTATTCTCACTTTTACAACTTAAAGAAAAATACAACCAAATTAAAATTAGGAAAATTTTCAGTTTTATTATCCTTAAGCTAAAAATTTCTCTTGAAAGCTAATTTCCATGCTCACATCACATAAATTAAGGAGTTCTTTTAAAAAAAATTGATGAAAATAAGAAAAAGATGTTATGCACAACACGTTTATTATCACAAATAATATAAAGATGATTAAATATTGTTCTTACATATATTGTAACTCAAATACCAAGCTAATGATTCAATTACAATCTAAACTACGAAACTAAAAGAGTATAGATAAATATCAACGAAATGAAAAACTAAATTATTAATCAACAATGAGAAAATTTCTGCAAAAACAAGAGAAGATCAGAAAATAAAAGTAAAATTAAATGTATTAGTAAATATTACAGTTAAGAATTCATCAAAAAAAAAATTCTCATGGAATTGATTTCACTGTGAATTCAATTTTTAGTGCCTAATTGATTAAATTCACATAATATTAATTCAATTTTAATTTATTGAAAATTAATGTAAATTAGGATCATATAAAAGCTGTCAAAATAGGTTATGGCCCTAGGATCAGTCCATTTAACCCTAAGTTTTAGCCCTACATTATGTGCCCCATTTAGAAGTAGGACTTTTTTAAGCCCTAACCCTATATGACCCTTAATTTAAAGGGCTTAGTTAGGGTTGGCTCTAGGGCCAGCCCTAGTCCTATTTTTTTTTTTTTGTAATTTGTCTTAAAATATAATTTTTAAATTTAAATCCATATGATCTTCAAATTTTATCCTTTTTCTTAATTTTTTCTCATATTTTTTTATTTTTCTCTTTAAATAATCTTCAATATTTTTTATTATACTAAAATATTATTTAATTTATTTATCTTCTTTTTAGATTTTTTATTTTTCTCTAACTATTTTTTCATTTGTCCCTAGAATTTTTCTTTCTTTCTCAAAATTTTCTCAACTTTTTTGTGTTTTTATCTTTTCTTAATTTATTTTTTCTAATATATTTACGTCTCTATCTCTAAAAATTTTCCTTTCTCCATATTTTTTCTTTCTCCTCTTTCTAAATTTTCTTATTTATTTTAATTTTTTATTACTACTTTATTTTAAGAGAGGAAAAAAAAAAACTAGAGAGAAAAAAAATTTATAGAAAAAATTAAAATATTTGAAGAAAAAAATGAAACTCATAGGTAACCAAGCTATTTTGACATTAACCCACATGAGTTAAAGTTGAGTTGGTTTGCATGAATCAAATTGACACCTTTATCAACAAGGAACACTTCTTATGAGAATAATAAAGAAAAAACAACTCCAAACTGAAGCAATTTTTAGTCAAAAATTTAATAGAATAGGAAATATAATTATGTAAGTTTATAAAGTTAAACAAACTTTACCTAAGCTTACTGATATAGAAAAACATGTTGTTAAAGAAAATTCAAGTGAGTGACCACCTGTATTAGATATAACATCTTGCTTGGAGAAAATTGTTAAAGATGAATTGATCTTATAACATTGGTCATTGTTTCCGTGTGTGACAAACTTGTTTTGATTTTTGACATATAATTATGTGAGTAATGTTCTTTTAAGATTGTAAATTATTTTGAACTTGTTATATATTGCTTATCATTTGTAGTTTTTTGGGGTTTACTTTTCCTAATCTACTTGTTTTGATTTTTGACATATAATTATGTGAGTAATGTTCTTTTAAGATTGTAAATTATTTTGAACTTGTTATATATTACTTATCATTTGTAGTTTTTTGGGGTTTACTTTTCCTAATCTTCATGAAGTGAAGGAGATGGCATCAATTACATTTTTTCTACTAAATACAATTTTTTTTATTTTGCTTGAAATGTTTTCATTGTTAGAATTAAGGTGAACGACTTGGTTCGACTTGCTAGCTCGTTAAGTCAAGACATATAAACTAAAATTAAATAAATGTAGAATATTTAAAATTTGTAATTTACCAATATATTTTTGATAAAATGGTTGTCTAATTAAAAATTATAAATATAATTATAGTCTATATAAAATATAAATATTTACATTTAAATTATTATTAATAATTAATAAATCAAATAACTAATTTATACATTGGACATTTTAAATTTATATTTTGTTACCAATTTTGAAATTAAAAATTTTCTAAACATATAACTTATACTAGTATATATTATGATTAAGTTATATATTTTATCTATTTTATAAAAAAAATATTAAAAATTATATGAATTTAATTTATATATAACAAGCTGGTTCATGAACCAAACGAGTAGAGTTATACATAGCTCAGGTTCAGCTGGTTTAGTTAACAAGTTTAATTTTTAGCTCAAGTTCAGCTTATTTGGTTCATGAACTAAGTTCAACAAATTAATTATTGAATCAAGTCTCGAACTAATTTCAAGTTGGTTCAGTCTATTGTCATTCTTAGTTAAAATCATTTTCAAGAGCACAAACATTTATAATTTCATCCGGTAACCTTTTTATTTTTGAACCAAAATTTGTAGTCAGCAGTTTAAGATAATAATAATTTTTTATGTAAGGGCTGGCCCTAGCCCACTTGGCCCTAAAGGCTTTTTATATTTAGGGCTTTTTGGCCCTAAGGGATTTTTAGGCCCTAGCCCATAGGGTTAGAGCTTTTTAGGGTAGGGCTAGCCCATTTGACGACTCTACGTATAATTCAACAAAAATTATGAATTAGCGTGCCTTGAATGTTCGGTTTTGAAAGTTTGTGAAAATCAAATCCTCTTTAAGACAGATCCAAATCTTCTCATATGAACAAGGTTCATACCATGCAATAACATTAAGAGCTTACTTCTTAAAGAGGTATTCTCATTTATCTCCATCTGCTTTTTGTAAATTGTGTTTAGGTTCTTCTTATACTCTTTCTCCTCTACAAAATCTCATGTCCATTTCTTGATTCTGAATAGAAAATTTTAAATCTTACATTTAGAATTTTGGCACCATTTTACGCATTTGTAATATCCAACAAAAAATTAGCTTAATTGTGCCAAAAAAAAAATTGTATTTCTTGATGTTTTGGTATTATTTGAGTTTTCCATAGTTTTATATATATATATATATATATATAACCTTCTCTTTTCTTGTTCAAATTTTGTTGAAAAAGTTAAATTCCACATTTTTGAATTTTTCAGTATTTTTGTCTACAAGTTTTTCAATTTTTTTTCTCAATTTTCATGGATCTTTCTGTGTTTGTGATAGATTTATGTTGTTTGATGATAGATTTATGCTTTTTTTTATTTTTTATTGAATTTTATTAAAAATCAATCAAAAGAAGCTACACTTGAGAAGAATTTCAAACACATGTGTTGGTCATAGTTCATGTGACTTTTCAATTTCAAACACATGTGTTGTCATAGTTCATGTGACTTTTCAATGAGATTAGTCTGATGTACATCTAATTTTGAATTATCTTAGTTGAAAGTGTTATCTAACTAAATCTTAAATACAAATGCATAGAAAATCACTTTTCAATATTTGTACAACTTGATTATTGTAATCCCTCCTAATGATGTGATTACAAGTGCTAATGTTGAAAAAAAATGAAATTAAAATTATTTAAAAAAAATATTTGAACTAAAAAAAAAAGTTGTAAAAATAGTGTGATGCATGTGGATTTATTTTATCTCAGTTAATTTTTAACTTTATAATTATGAATTTTAAAAATAATATAATATAAACTTAATTAAATGAATTGTATCTATAATTTACCATTTATCATGGTGGAGAGATTTACATATTTTATAACCTATAAAATGCGGGTGCATTTTAAAAAAATAATATTTAATCTTTATTTTTATTAACGTTTTTATAAATTATTAAATAAAATTGAAAACATACTTAAAAAAATTTAATAAAAATACTTTATTAGTGGTTTTCTTTAAAATCACTAATAACAATTTAAAAAAAATTAAAACACCTTTTATACAATTCAACGTAAAAATACTAATAAAAGATATAATTCTTTATTTTAAAACTCTATTTCTCTTAAATCATAAATAAAAATAAATTTACATTGATGGTAAGGATGGAAGTGACATGTAACAAAGGTTTATAAATGATTTTATTTGACATCTAATTTGATTTGATTTGATTAATAAATAGATAAATTTAGATTTGTTAAAAAAATTTAAATAAATAAGCTAAATTTAGGCTTATAAAAAAAAACCTATTTAACCTATTTAGATCCTATTTATATTTATATATTATATATTTATATTTATTTTAATATATTTTATTTACATAATATATATATATATATATGTTTTAGATATTTTAAAAGTCTTTAACAAATTATAGATACAGGTTTATTATTCAAAATTTTTAAACAGATCAAACTTGAATTTTGATATGGATATCCATACCACTATTGGTCATGCATGTCAAATATGCAGAAAAGCTCGATGACTTAGACAAAACTTTTAGTTGATTAATTTGTTACATATTTATAAACTTGAAACTATGATTACTCTCTGCATTCATGGATGGTACATCTCTAACAAACTTTCACTTAGTTATCCCTTTTATGATTGATATTAGAAAATTAAATGAAAAACATTAGCTTTTATTTAAGGGTGGACATCTACTTGTTAATTTAAAATTACTAATAATCAACAAATGATCGACATGAATGGATAAGTGGAAGAAGATATCAATTTGCGATGGGTTGATTAATTGGAGATGAATTTTGAAAAGGTTGTCTTAAAAATTAAACCTTACCAATAACATACACATTTGTTGGAATACATGTTTGTCATCGTCGGATTTCATGATTTTTCTCCCTTTCATTGTCTTCTGCTAACCATATATCCTTCCAAAACTCTCAAGTTTTATACTTGTTCTCTTAATATCTTAAGTTTTATCTTTATCTTTACTATGGCTACATTACTCTAAATTTCTCCACCTTAAATTATCATTAACTATTTGATTAAATCTCAAAATCAACAACTGATTATATCTACATCTAATTAATATGATGATGTATATGGATAAAATCAAATTATTTTATTATAAAATTTGGTTTACCACAATTGAAAGATTTTCTATTCATCATTCCTAACTTTTTTAACTATAAATAGTGTCTTCTATAAAAAAAAATATTGTATTTTTATCTTCTTAAGTAATTATAAAATTACGCTTTCTTTTCATTTTATTTTTTGGTTGTATTGATTTGTATAGAAAATATTTAAAAATAAAAAATAAAGTAAAAATAAGACAATATATTTATAATTATTTATAAAAATAAAAAATAAAAATCTTTACTCAATCTAAACAAGCTCATAGATTCTAGAATGAACCCGATCTACAATTAGAATTCAGGAAATAATGTTGGAATTTAATGACAGAATAGTTATCTCATGAATCTTGAAATCTGTTCGTTTTATGTAAGTTTGCAGTATTGGGCTTTTGAAGATTATGGTTTTCTTAGCTGGACCGTTGCCTAACCCAACAACAACTTCATTGATTGCAATATGGTAAGAATTTAAGGCTTTCTGAGTTATACATCTATTTATTGGCCCAAACAAAGTTAAACTGCCAAAATACTCTGACAAAAATAAAATATATTCCTAAAATAAAAATGAGCTCTTGATTACAAAAATAAAATAGAAAATGGGCTCATTCTTGTCAAATCCTCAATAATATTTGCAGTACAAACACAGAATTAATTGCCTACTTGATCGCTTTTGGTCTCTGTGCAGCTGCAAGGGTAGTGGGTTGAAAACACTCCCTCCATTTCTTTTATTTTGTTATGCAAGGTTTATGTATATAAATTAAGAAAGCTTTAATTAATGAAATATATTAATATTTAATAAAAATTTATTTATTTATTTATTAAAAATAATAAAAATGGTTAAAACAATTAATATATTGTAGTTTTAATTTAAATTTAAAAAATATCTATAATAAATATTTAAACTGGTAGCATAAAAAAGATTTGTGTTTTGTTAATATAAATCTCATAATAAAATGAGGATATAAAAAAATTAATAATTAATATACTAAAAATGAGATTATATTTCTTATATTTAAAATAAATATATAGTGACAAATATATTTTTTTTATAAAAAGTACTGAAAGGAATATATTATTCTGACTATCATCTTTTCGTTTATATCTCCAACTATTTCATTTTATTTTTTATTTTTTATCCACTATTATTAGATAAGAATATAGTTGAAAATATTAAATAAATCTTAAAAGTCTAAGACAACAACATTTTCGAAACAAATTAAAAAACAAACAGAAAAACAAAAGGAATTATCCTTCCCTTTGCATTGTGGTGTATCTTGTGAATATGAGATTATGTACAATTGTTGAGAACTTGATGGTTGACTTTGATATAACATAAGGGTTTCCAATGAATTGGGAGTAGGGAACCCGGATAAAGTTAAGCATGGAATGGTGTTTGTTTAAATCTCTCTCCTCCTTGGTTGGTGTTTAGTTTTGGCACTTGAATTTGGTCATAGTTTCTGGGTTCAGCTGTTTAGTGATATTGCCACAGTTGAAAGGGAGTTAGGGAGTTTGATTCTTCAATGGCACTTTTACTTGCAATTTCCTTACTGCTAGATTTCGTCCAAGTGTCTTGTCTGGTTTGGGTTCCTCATCTTCCTTATTAGTAGGAAAATGTATACCATTGCTATAACATATCACATTTTTGTAATGTTTAAAAAATATAAAAAATATTATCTATTAATTTTAATAATATTTTAAAAAATATTGTATAGAATTTATGTTACAAATTATTATTAATAATATTTGAAAATGTTAAAAAAATTAAAAAATATTATTAATTTTAATAATATTTTTAAAAAATATTAAATTTGATCTATGTTAAAAAATAAAATGTGATATATTATATTAAAAGGATGATTACAGGGTATATGTGAACTTTTTGCATTATTAGCAAGGAGAATAATTTTTTCATTCATTATTTTAATCATTTTATGTTTTTCTTTAATTTGTTTTATGGTGTAAGGTTTATGGATATATTGGCCTAATTTGTGGGCTGGCTTGCCAAAGTGGGAGCTCCTACTTTTGACTTGGCCTACCAAATGGACTAAAAAAAACTGGATCAATGAAAACAGTATATATATATATGGGTTAACTGTATTTCCAGATTCAGAAGTGGATCAAAATATGTCAGCAAATTTATATGTTTCTAAAATGTTGGTTCGTATCTATTCATTACAATAAGGGAAAGGATATTTGCATAATAGATATGTAAGCTATGTGTATAATTTCACTATTTTTTTTTTTGTTGAATAGAATCACAGATTTCTGTACGAAAGATAATTTTATTTGATTTAAAAACATTTAAAATATTATAAGATTAATTTTTCCAGAAATTTTTTTTCATACACTGAATATAAAAATAAAACCTTCTTAAAAAATCAAACATAAACCATCTAATTCAACTATTTGTTAGTAATTTGGATCATTTTAAAAATGTTCATAGGATCATAATATATCATTTAGGATCTTTCTTTAAAGAAGTATATTTAACCAAAATAAATATTTAAAAAATTGTAACAATTATATAAATCTATATATTTGATATGCTTACATTATATATATATATATATATATATATATATCATTTAATAAAAATAATTTCGAACAAAACTCATGTAAAACAGTATTATACATCCTTAATAAAAAATTATTTATTAGATTTAGTTATACTTATTATAATCAATGTGTAAATTTTGGTCTTTTATAACTTTCCAAATGGATTTGGTTCCCAGTTCTTTTAATCACTTAAATTGTTCATTATTTCTCTTTAATTATGTCTGACAAATTCATATTTTCTTAATATTTATAAAATAAATTGATAAAATGGTAAAATTTATCACACATACGATGTTTACATCTGGATACATAAAATCATTTTAAATTATCACACAATTAAAATTCATCAAGCAAGTTATATTGCTTCCAAAATTAAAAATTTTCAATTTTTCTCTTTCAAAATCTTAACTTTATATCATATAAAATTCTTCATTTTGTATTTAGATTAAATATTTTAAAATTGATCAAAAAATTTGAAATAATTAAATTAAAATATTTTTAATTTTCCTACATCCTATTTTTAAAAATATTTTTTTTAAATAAAAAAATTTATTTATTTTTATTTGGAAGCTGAACTTTAAATTTATTAAATTTTAAATTTTTTATTTAAATAAAATAATTTAATTTTTACTATATACAAAAATTTATTTTTAAATATTTAGAAATTTTTATTAAGTTTGTTCATATTTTTTTATTAATCAAAAAATTATAATATACAAATAATTTTATCAAAATCGATGCACATATTTAAGTATAATAATAATTGAAAGAAAAAAGATGAGAGAGTAACGAAACGAAATAAGAGAGCTAAAAGAGAGAATAAAAAAAAATATAAATAGAGATATATTTTTTATTAAAGTGAGTTAGAGAAAGTTTAAAAAATTTTAAATTGTATTTACTTTTAAAAATTTAATTTTTTATTTTAGTTTATTAAAACATAAAATTACAAAAATTTAAAATTTATTAAAAAATTATATTATTTATAATTTTAAATTCTTTTAAAAATTACTTTTCTTTTCATAAAATGATTTATACAAACAAAAGAATTTTATAAAAATTCTATACTTTTAAATATTTTTCTATTTCAAATTCATCCCAAATTTTTTTAAATTATAAAACAAAAAATAAAGAATTGATGGCGGAGGAAAAGAAACCAAGAATGGTGAATCCAACGCTCTTAATTAAGTAATGCAACTTTTGGATAGAAGAATAAGAGCACAAATTCACCATTAATTCTATTTGGGAGCCAAAAATAAACGCTTTCAAATAGGGACGTGATTGACGAGGTTATTAAGCAGATTACCATATAATAAGGTGAATTGTTTCCATTAGTGCAAGAAGCAATCCTTGGTTGAGATCACGGAAATGGCTTCTAACAAAGTTGCATCAATATTGTTCATTGCCTTGATACTCATATTGAGCTACGCTGGTGTTGGACATGGCTTGAAACACCAAGCTCCTCAGCCTCAAGCATACATTGAAACTACCTCTTTGGGTGAATCTCTTGAAGTGAAAAGAAAGGGAGAAGTCAAGAATGATGGATCAGCTGGACGTTGTTATGTGAAATGCATCTCTGGATGCAACAACCCTTTTTCTACGGACCCTGAGATTGGCGACCTCTGTTCCAAGAGGTGCAAAGCTTGGTGCAAATTTTGAAAGCCATCCTCACAAAATAGTGTATGTGTTCATTTGTTTAATTCATGAGTTTAATTTTTATATAATTAATTAATTCAAAATTGTTATAGATGTAATTTTTTAAATATAAAATTAATTTTAAATTATATAATAATTAACTATTAGATGATATTATAAAAAAATTCTATTTAAATTCTTAATTTATAGTATTGGCTTATGTCTAGTTTAAAAGGGTTTGTGTGGGTTGTTATGTTGGTTTAATTATAATCCTATATGATTAATAACAAGTTGAAGGTAAGGTTTGGTAAAGGTGTCAAAATAAAGAGACATAGCATATCAATTTGATTTTTATGTTTTATATTTGTTATATATATATATATATATATATATATATATATATATATATATATATATATATATATATATATATATATATATATATATATATATATATCGTAATATATAAAACTGATGCATTTAAATAATACTGACCATTTATAATTAGGGAGAAACAATTTTATATTTTATATATAATACTAAAGTTCTTTCACTAAGTTGCCATATAACATTTTTTATAAAAAAAATCATTCATATTTTTTACTTTTTATTTACTTCACGTATATGTTTTTTAACTTTTCATGTTGTTGCCTTCCAAATTTTAATTTGTAAATTTTTTGTGCTCATTTTCCTCCAAACTTTTAAATATTTAGCAACTAAGGCACATAAACTTTTAATAAATTAGAAATTTATATTTTATTAATTATTATTTTATGTTATTTATAATTTTTTTATTTTCTATCTTCTACATATAATATTTGAACTCCCCTTTTAATTTTTATTAAAAATTTATAAATTAACAAAAATAAAAATTTTAAATGTGGAAACATGAAAATTCAAAAAGTATACGTAAGTTAACTAAAAGGTTAATGGAAAAATTTAAATGAAGTAATAAATTTGAATAATTTAGATTATAATTAAAATATTAAATTAAAAATTATAATTTATATTGTACATTAAATAGATATAAATACTAGTAAACATAGTGAGCCTTATTTATGTAGACATATCCCTAATGGATATCCCTATACTCCATAAAGGGGTAGAAATGAATATTATACTATACGTCAATACCTTCATATTCACAAAATTTTATAATTTTATATTATTTTAATGATATAAAATTTATTTATATTATTTTATAATAATATTGTTAATATGTGTAAACCATAATGATGTCATATAATACTAATTTATATTATAAAACAATAATATTATTTTATACTATATTATATAATAATCTCTTTTTTTTTCATAATTTTTAAACTCTCAATGTCTATTGATACTTGCTAGATTAGTATATTACGTGTCTCCACTTCATCTTGTTGACATCCCCTAATATCATTTTTGGATTTCTGTCCAATTAGCTTGCAAAGCTCTTAAGGATGCCTTCTCTTTCAGGGTAGGTAATGGAGATAGTTCGTAATTACCTGCATACTCAAAGTGGATGGATAATGATGCTTTATGTGAAAAGCTTCCATATATATGTTCATGTTCGTGACTTTGATCTCAAGATTAAAGACATGTGAGATGATGCTACTTTTTTATTGAATTTGTTGTATTCTCTAACTTCTCTTGAAGATTAGAAATTGTATTAATTTCATTTCTCTTGGTATCAATGATGAGCTTTATAATGTTGTGGGTTGAGGGCAACATGCAAGTGGTGTATGTATTGTTAAGGGTGCTTATTGATGGATTTCAAGACCAAGTCAAAATATGTATGGGTTGCATGTTGTGAAACTACACATTCTTTAAAGAAAAAAGATCATTCTTTTTATTTGGCTTATCTATCATGGATCTTTACTCACTAATTACCTCGAGTTCTACAAAAATCTTTCTTCATTATCTATCTCTAGAGTCATCATAGTTAAAAAATTAATAAATGAAAATTTAAAAAAAAAAATCCAAAGAGACATTTCAAAGTATTTTGGCATTCCTAGCTATATTAGTTTCTTAATTAATTAGGTCTAAGAATTAGGTGTTAAACAGAGAGTTTGCAAGAAATTGAAAGTTTGGAAATAAAAGATAGTGCTTGAAGAGGTTAAAGAGGTAGCCAGTCATCAAGGCAATGGCTCAATCCAATAATCACAACCTGAACCATGCGATGTAATTCCCTTCTACCATAATCCATGTGCTATTGTGCATCCATATTAAGTTCATGATTCATATTGGTATATGCAGTTTATTGTAGAGGGGTTGCCAACAAATATGGCCATTTCTATGACAAATTAAAGATACATTATGGAAATTGAACATGCGTCTGATATAGGCACTTGGAATTTCATGAGATACGTTATATTTTGTGTACATTAGCATGAAAACTAAGTAAAACTTTTTTGTATGAGAAAGGGACAAATAATTTTTCTTGAATCAGATAGAATTATTACATATGACAAAATATTCCTTCTGAATATTTAATACATCCACCTACTCAAGATTTAAACTTAAAGATCACTGATTAAGTGAATAAACTTCCATCAGCTAATTCTTACGTTTGGTGAGGGAATCTCGGTGAATTAGATACATCTTTATATATTAATAAACAAAATATTAGTTTAATATAAATAATGATGCGTTAACATTTCATTAATTTAGTACAGCTATGTTAGGTACGTTATGTTTGCCCAAATATCTCTCTAAAATTCATTTGGAATAATTTTCTTTGCCCATACTTTTAGTTGTGAAGCTACTGCTGGACCTAACCGTTGGGAACCGCTTACTGGTAGATATACAATATCAATGTGGACGTTATGGGCGAAGTGAATTCTCCAAATTAATTTCCGTTAATTGGTAAATAGAAATGAAAAGTGTATGATTCTTGCTGTGTGCCACAAATTCAGGAGGAAGTTAATTGGATATCGTATGTCAGTGATGAATTTCAATGTATCTTATTTTTTATTTCTTTTTCAATTATATCATATCTTTTTTTCTTGTTATTTTTTATTTTAAAAACTTTAAAATCAAACCGCTCATTAAATGGATTAAAACATTGGTCTAAAATTTAATAAATTCATTATAGTCAAATCATGATCAAATCAATACTAATTAAATGCTTATATGGACAACCATGTTTATTCCTATTTGTACTAAATCTTGGAGGACTAAGCTTCCTTTTTAGTTTTTCACCCCTCCATGATCAACATTTTCCGTGGCCCTTTCCCTGGTCATTGCAGTTTTTTGAATCCCAGGTGTGTGTGTGTGTGTTATTCTTGGCCCAATTGAAAAAATAATGGAAACTGGATCAAGCGGAACCACAGTTTGAATTTCTGCAAAAGATAGAAAATAATAAGATTTGGCTGCCGTGTCTCGAACAAGATTCATTTCTATAAAGGTTTGGATGCCCGTAAAAAACAAATAATAATAATAATAATAATAAATTTGGAGTTTATATTGTTATTATAAAGTCCTTCATTCCTTGTCTTCATATGTAAAAATAATAAAAAAGATTTCATTAAAAAGATATAATACGTAAAAATGTATTTGTGTAAATTTTATTATCCTCAAATTTTAATAAATTAATATCACTATGCATTTTGAACTAAATTAAAAATGAAATTTACTTATTTTAGAAACAAACTCACTTTAAAGTAATATGTAATAAACATGCTAGAACTTAAATCGGCATAAATAGAAGATGTGGGTTTTATTTTATATTTGGTATACTTTAAAAATAAAACGGCAAAGATCACAGAGTTAAAAACTTGTGTATTTTAATTTAACTAAAAATTAGCAAAAAAAAAATATTGATTAATATTGAATATAATCATGCATTGAGGAGGATACATGTTAAGAATAAGAAAAGAGAAAGAAGTTAATCTTAAAAGAAATGTATGACTATATATATATATATATATATATATATATATATATATATATATCGATATTAAATATAAAAAATTATTATCATACATATTAACAATATTTATATCATTTAAATATATTTTTATTTTTAATTTTTTTTATTAAACCATATATCATCTCTATTTTTTTTTATATCTCTCATCTTTAACATTTTATACTGTAAGAGTATCGTAGCTCCATTAAATACTAACGGAAAATAAATGTATTTTTAGGTGAAAAGGAAGAACAAAACTACACTGCTGAAAAAAGTGCCGGTCATGTCGGCAAAAGCAAATGTATGATAACGTATAGTATCATTATAAAATGGGTCCATTTTTTAAATGGAAATGGGCCATTGTTTAAGATTGGAAGAAAATGTCTATCATTTGAAACGGGTATAATTTCAGTTTCTATGAAAAATGATGTAATTTTAGTAATTTAATTGAAGATAATTTAAAAGTATAGGTTTTAAAGGAAAAAAAAAAGTAGCCATGCCCATCAAGTACTAATGTAAAATATGGGAACGTTATAACACCTAACAATAATGTTTTTCAAAAATAGGAAATTTCTAGTCTTCGAAATTAAATTACAACTGCATCTGCATGATTAGATAATGAAGATAGGAGTAATGACTTCCACAAAGGTCAACTTTCATCCCTCCAAATGCAATAATTATACATAATATGTTTGTCTTTAATTATTTTTTTTAAAAAAAGTCTTTCAATTTTGTAAATAATTAATTTCAAAAAAATTTAAATACAAAATAAGATTGGAGCAAAAAAAAAAAAACACAATAAAGCTAATGCAATAGTACTCACGTATGCCTTTCACCCAAACTAGTTAATATTTTCTTTTATGTGTATGTGGTCACTGTTCAAACCAGTTAAACAAATCAAAACATAAACAATGCACATTATTAACTCGTAATCTCATGGCCCATTTCGTCCACCAAAAAGTCCATGAAAAAAGCAAAACAAACCACAGTTTGATTACCCAAAAAGAAGATGATTACATAACTTTCTTAAATGAATCATACATCAGCCAAATTTTATCAGTCATAGCGGGCCCGACCCAAGGCATGAATGTAGAGTGACGATCCAATCCTTTTTGTCTTTAGTGATCTTCGTAGTTTTGATCTCTTCATATAAAATAGATATAATTTTATTTAATATTTATTTTTGCAGTCTGATTAATAGAGCGCACAATTTTCATGATCTAACTATAAACTCCCTCTATAAAAGAAGAGAACAGTTATTTAAAATTAAAAATTGACTATAGAAGGAGAGAACAATTATCAATGGGTCCAAAATCGGAATCGAATATCACCGCTAAAACTGAATTAAATTCGAGTTAGCTCTAGTAAAGTTGTAAAAAAATTTGCAGCATGAAGTGAGTGAGGAAAGGAGCAGAATAGGGTATTATATATGGTATTGGTAGGTACCTACTACCTAGCTAAACTGTAGATAGCACCAGGTGATACAGGCCCACCGTAGAGGACCCCGACAACTTTGTATTGAATAATGAATCCTACTTAAATTTCAACGTTTCCAACTCTATCATTTCGCCACATGTAAGCACTTCACACGCAATGCCTCGCATTTTACACGCTTGGTCCTACACTATCACCACAACGGTAACCAAGCAAAAGTTTTCTCTTTATATCTCAATCTATTTCCATTCACTTCTCTCCCAACTACCTTACTTCTCAATCTTCTACTGTTCATATATCCTCACTCACTCTCTCTCTCTCTCTCTCTCTCTCCTCCTTTTATGCCTCTTTGTGCACACACTCTATACTATACTACAACCTATCTCAACAATTTGCCTCCATTCCCTCATGGAACTTGGGATACATATTTGCCTCTTGTTGTTTCTCTTTAGTTTCCTCTCTGGCTCCCAAGCCAATACATTCTATGTTGGTGGAAGAGATGGGTGGGTTTTGAACCCGTCTGAGAATTACAATCACTGGGCTGAACGGAACAGGTTCCAAGTCAGTGACACTCTAGGTGAGTTAATTCCCTTGCAAAAATAAATGATCAATATTTGTAGTGCTAATTGATTGGTTTTAACTTTTAATTAATTGTGGTTAGTTTTTAAGTACAAGAAGGGTTGGGACACGGTGTTGGAGGTGAACAAGGAAGATTATGAGAATTGCAATAAGAAGAAACCGATCAAAAAGATGGAGGATGGTGTCTCAGAGTTCCAGTTTGATCGATCAGGTCCTTTTTACTTCATCAGTGGGAAGGATGATAATTGTGAAAAGGGTCAGAAACTTATTATTGTGGTCTTGGCTGTGAGACCACCCCCTCCCTATTCTCCTACACCTCCAAATACTCCACCTAATGTTCCTTATCATCCTCCAAAAGCACCTTCACCTTCTAATCACCCTCCCTATGTTCCAATCCCTCCAAAAACACCTTCTCCTATTTATACTCCTCCAAACACTCCCTCTCCTATTTCCCAACCTCCCTATATCCCAACCCCTCCTAAAACCCCTTCCCCTGCCCATCAACCACCCTTTGTTCCAACACCTCCAACAACTCCATCTCCAATCTCTCAGCCACCTTATGTGCCAACACCACCAAAAACCCCTTCCCCTACTTCCCAACCTCCCTACACTCCAACGCCTCCAAACACTCATTCTCCAACATCTCAGCCACCATACATTCCAACACCTCCAATTAGCACTCCTTCTCCCACATCTCAGCCACCTTACATTCCAACACCTCCAATTAGCACTCCTTCTCCAACATCTCAACCACCTTATCTTCCAACACCTCCAAACACTCCCTCTCCAGCTTCTCAATCACCCTATCCCTATGCCCCAACTCCAAAACCTAATTCCCCGATATCTCAGCCACCATCATCACCAATTTCACCATCTCCATTCACAACAATATCACCCTATCCATCCACTAACCCCCCATCTCAACCACCTTCGGTTTTAACTCCACCGGCATACGCACCCTCCGTGACTGCTCCCGTTCCGGCCACAACATCGCCTCCCTCTCCGTCGCCTATCACTCCGACTGCATCTCCGCCGGCGTCACTCCCGGCAGCATCAACTCCCTCACCGTCGTCGTCGACCACTCCGGGATCGCCCCAGACGCCGTCGTCCACTCCCGGCGCTTCCGCAACGCCGTCGTCGTCGAATGAAACGGCGCCAGCTAAACCAAACGGCGTGTCGTCTGCAACGCCGTCAGGGTTAACGGTGTGTTTGCTTACCATTTTAGCTGGTGCTGCTCTAAGTACTATTCTTGGGTAGAAAAAAAGACTTGTTAGTATTAATTTTTTTTTTATAATTTTCGATATGTATAATTTGTGAACATTTTTTCTTTGTCCTAATATTGTTATTTGAACATATCATATGTATGATATGAGATCACATCTCTTAATTAATTTTATGTACTACGATCTGTGTATTTATGTTGGCTTCTATAGAAAAATATGTGTATTTTTATCTTGGACAAGACATTGTTCTGTTTCGAAAAACCAACGGGACCAGAGGAATCGATAATCATCAAATAGAAAAGTTGACAGGCTCACAAATCAGAGTCATTCATAGAACCATAGGCTTGGGAAATACTATCCAAATTTCAATTTATTAATACTTTGTTTGATTCTTGAACAATCATTTACTAAAAAAGTTGTACTCTTTTAATTATGTAAATTAAACTCGTATATCGAAAATGCCTCAAAATTCACAGTTTTTCTAAATTTTATATTGATGCACGCAATTGGTGTCGCTCTTTAAAAAAATATTCGCTATAATAAATAAATGGAGGAGTAATTATATTATGATCTCAACGAATGATTGTTGTATAGACCAGATAGAGAAGAAGAAAAAAACTGTTACGTGTTGTTAAATGTTAACATTATTTTAATATTAAATATATTTTACTACTTGTTCACTGTTTTTTTCATCTGTCATAATTTTTGGTAAATTTTTTATTCGTTATTTTAAAATTTTAAAATAATATTTATTATTTTTTATTATATCTTTATTGTTTATAAGAATATGTAAAAGAGACTAACTAATAAAAAAATTAAATATTAAAAATATATAATAATTTTAATAGAAACAATAATATTAATTATTTTTAATTGGTATGACATAATTATAAACAATAAATAAAAAATAAATATTCTTAATTATTTAAAAATTCCTGCACTACATAAATTTTATATAGCAATATTGTGAGAATGTTAATTAAGTTATATTAATTAAAATAAAAAATTATAAAAATGATATTTAATATTATTAATTTACTCTACTATAAGTTTATTAAAAATATTTATAAATTCTTTAATTAACATTTTAAAAACATATTTATTTCTTTCTAAGACAACCTTTTTATCTTTTACCCAGTCCCTGACAATGTTTACTAGTCTTCTGCGTGCATTAAATATTTGTTAGTCACGCTTTAGATCTATAATAATAATAACGATTGATGTTTATTTTTTTATTTTTTCTCCTTTATCTTTAAAAATTACATTTTTTTATTTGGTTTGTTATTTAAAAAATAGAAAAATACAACTTTTTATTAATAATATACTTAACTTAAAATATAAAAATAAATAACTAAATAATTAATATAATAAAAATATATAATACTTTTGATAAATATAAAAATAAATAAATTTTTATTTTTATTTTTATGTCAAAATTTAAAATTAAAATAAATATAATTTTTAAAATTTTTATTAATAATAATTTTTTATACAAATAATATTATTTATCTATTATATATTTTATTTAATAATAAACAATTTTTTAAAATTAAAAAATAAAATAATCTAACAGTTTAAAATTAATTGTAAATAAATATATATTATGTATAAAAAATTTAATTTTTATCTTATAAAATTAAATTTGTTTTCAATTTTAAGTTTTGGACGACGTAACATCATTTTTTCCTCGTAATTAGCATAGGTGTCATCATCCTCTATATATATTATGCAAAAGAACCATGCATTACACTACACCATGGGTGACATTTTTTTATTATGTAAATAGCTGCCATGTGTGCTGTGGATGGCGCTGATCCTTGTGGACCATCCAATTGCCTTTTGTGAAGTAGCTTTCACAGCATGGGAAAAGTTGGAACCTTCCTATGTGTGTGTATGTGTACAGTATATATAATGAATCGAGAAAGATGTGTAGCTCCTGTATTAAAAAGCATCCCTCTTTTTATCTTTTTTTATTATCATAAATGTTTTTTTATTAGAATGATGAACATTTTAAATAAAATTATACATATAAAAGTATACGTCAATTAATATAAGAAGATTTAATTCTTTTTCAAACACACATATTGCAAAACAATTCACGTAACCTTAACTTTAACAGAAAGAAAAATTTTAAAATAAAATTAATAAAGTATTACTTAAAAAGTATCAACAAAGATTAAATAGATTGATTCTGCTATTAATTAAAAAATAAATGTTAAGTAAAATTAATTATGATAATTTAATAAATAATTTTATATCTAAAAAGTTTTTAAAAAATTTAAATAAAATATTATGTTAATATTTTATTTTAATTAGCCTAAAAATAGATTGAGAAGACTGAAGGTGATATACAAACATATAAATAGTGTATCAATTCTTACCGCTTCTAAATCAACCATCCGAAATAGTTAAAAAAAAATCATATAAAAGAAATGCACGGCTTACACTGTACATGTATGTGTGCTAATATTTTTTGGAGAAGATCTGACCATAAATTAATTAGATCCGCATTAATTAACTATATAAAACCTTGCCATTTTAATAATTAGTTTAATTTTTAAAACATTCATTGTATAATAAGCTTTTCTTAATATTTATTTCGTTCCATATTAACATATGGCTCGATAATAAAATAGTTCTACAAGCATATCATACGAAGATTGGCTCTCATATCCTATCAATTAGATTTCTTCTAATCTTCGAGTTAAAGCCACCAGTCCCACGTGTTACCAAAAACAAATGCCACGAGTTCACGACATAATATTCCAATGAATAAATATCAGCTTATCTTATATTCTTTTATTGAACTATTATTATATCCAGATCCTTGTTCCACTGCTGTTTTTAAGCTAAATAGTATTTTGATTTGATCAATGGCTATAAAACAAGTGCAAAAAAGGTATGAAGAAAATGTTGAATTTAAATATATTTTTAGTTTTTTATTTTATAAATACTTTATTTTATTTTTATTTTGAATTTTTATAGTTTAATCGTATATTTAAATATTTTGATTTTTTTATTAGTATTAACATATAATATATATATATATATATATGGTAATGTTTTTATTAGTTACGCTATAATTTATTAATTATTAGAAATTAAAAGTGTCGATTCTAACAAAATCAATCATTAGAATTAGAATCATTAAAAATATAAAAATATAATTTTATTCCGATTCCATTTATCTTGTACAGCAAGCAACGGAATACATGAAGTTACTTTTAATTTCAAGAAAATTGATAAAATCATACGTATAAAAATGTTTTATTATATTTTTATTTTATTATATTTTTATAATTTTTATATTTATTTATAAAAATAAAAAATTAACTATTAAATTTAAAATATAGAAAAATATGAGATAATTTTTATATTGCAAGCATCTCTTGTTATTTTATCGCTGTGGCTAAAACTTTTCCTTTTCTCTTCGGCGGTGGAAATTTCAAATCAAGAGTCGTGTCAAGTCCATGCGTTTACAGATGAATTTGTTTGATTTTTATAAAAGAGTTATCTAAATTCAACATAAAAACAATCTATAATTCAATTTAAATTAAACATAATATAAAAACCAAATCAAATTAATTATTTAATATTTAACTTTGATTGATTTATTTAGTTTATTTATACGATTTTTTATTTTTATTTTATGTGATTTTAGACGTTTAGTTTATTTTTCAATTTAAATTAAAAAAGATGATATATTGAAATTAGAAATTGAAGTAAGTTTAGAAGAATAATAAAAAATAAAGAGAAAAATAAATTTTATTATGATGAAATATTATAAGAAAAGATATGTAAATATATTAAAAATATAATTAAATTTTGTTTGATTCAGTTCTAATCATAAAAATAAAAAATTAAACCAAGTCACAGTAAAAAATATAAATTTTAATTTAATTTATTTTAATTTTTTCCATAATAATTTGATGATTTGAAACAATGAAGTGGTGTTTTAAACACTCCTAGTACAGAGTCTCCCTTAATTAATTGGGATTCAAAGAGAAGAGGGATGGTACTTTTCCACTCACGACAAATTACATAATTTTTTAATATATTTTAGTTAAATCATAATTATTCAAGAAAAAACTTTAGAAAAATATTTAACATCTTTGTTTTAGAAAAATATTTGTATCTTTATTTCTCAACTAATATATTTTATATATAGGATAAAAAATGGAAAATTAAGCTAACATTGTCCTTTCCCTTGTCGCACTTGCTTACTTTTTTTAAAATGGGAAGATGAGGAGGAAAGTGTGATTCATATATAATAATAGTCGCTTTACGATAATCATTTTCTTAATCTAAAACTTAGTAAGCTCACGAGCATTGTTGAAAAGACAAAAGGGAAAAGGAAGCTCACAAGCTTATATGATATTATTATTAGTATCGCCCTTTATAGGTGTGAATTGAAAACAAATTTCCTTCAATGTCCGTGCGCGTCACATGACCCATAATGGCTTGATCATGAAAAATCAGCATCATACATTTGGAAAACATTGGTTCAAAGATAAATTTGTCTTTCAACTGAATAAATGGAAAATTAATTGAATTAGAAATCTTAAATATATATATATATTTATAATTGGTCTTAAATATAGCAAAAAATATTCATATTTAACTTTAATAATTACATTATATAATTATTTCAGTTGTTTATTATGTGAAAAATATTCATACGTATTAATTTTATTTTAAAAGTAAATTATTATATATTAAGTTTGATAATTTTTCTTTAAAAAATTTATATATTTATGACTCTAAAACTCAAGTGGAATGTGAATTGAAATTTCAACACATTTTGCAAATACTATTTTCAAACTTATTTTTGAAGCTAAATTTTCTCAAAGCTTAAGTGAATGAATGGATAATACAAGTAAACCACACAACAAATAGCTGAATCAACCAAGGAGTGTTAATTATTATTAAAATTTGTTACTGGTCATATCTAAGAGCATAAAAGAGTGTTAAGTAACCGGTGTCAAAAAAATTCTTTTGATAGATTTAACGCATGACTATTATTTCTTCTGTTTTTAACCCACTCTAGTGTAAGACTTTTTATAATCTCGAGTTCAACTTCTAACTGATTTGATCTAGTTATGAAATTTTTTTAAATGTTTAAAAATTTTCTAATTTTTTCTTTTTTAGACCTGATCACAGTTTCAGCAGAGAAGAAGCGAAAGGGATCCAACATAGAAAAAAATTATGGTTAATTTGGATAAATAGTGTAATAAATTATTTATAGATTTTTATTAATTTAGAATATATATATATATATATATACATAAATTTAATTTTATAAGTTACTAAAATAATTTCTAAAAAATATTTTAATTCTTTTTATACAACTTATAAAGTAATTATAAATTAAAAATTGCTTTTAAAAATTTAAATAAATTCTTCTAAACTCCCCTACAAAAGATTTAAAGGCTTATACTATACTTGAGAGTTTAAATAACTATTTCTGAATGCAAGTAATAAGTTAAAGTTGAGATTAAATTATTTAATAATTAATTCATACACTTATGTAGTAGTTTTATTTTTGTAAATACCAATAAATTGAAAGTTGAAACTAATTTTGTAATGATTATATTCATATATTTATAAAAAAAATTACCTTTTTTTCTTTTTCTATTCTATTATATCATCATTTATAATATTTTTGATTTTTATTCTCTTTCTTTTGTTTTTATTTTTTATATATTTTTATATCTAAAAATAAAGTGTAGAGTAATTATTGTCTCCTTATTTTCTGGAGCATTTTTTACAATTAGGTTTTTTAAGTTAAATTAACATTTTTCTATATTTGTTTATAAATGTTGTTTACGATTTTATAATATATAAATTAAGAAAAATAATAAATATTTTAATAAATTATAAAATTTTATGAACTTATTATAATTATATTTTATTAAATAATTAAAACAAAATAATATTAAATATTAAATTTAATAAAATATTTTTTAAAAATTTTATTAACATTAAATTTTTTTATATTACAATTATTGAATAATTTGATATTATCATATATTATTATATGTAATCTTATATAATTTAAGTATTAATAAATATATAATTTAATAAGAATTATTTATCTATATTTTAAATAATGTATAATATATTAAAATAAAGTAGATTAATTAAATATTAATTAAGTTTAAAATTAATATGTTATATAAAAATTTCAAACTAACGATTAAATTAAAAAATTAATTTTTATTAAATTTAATATATACCATTATTTAATTTTTACTGTTAAAAAATGAAATGGTTTATTAATATTATAAAATGATAGTAGCCGGAAATAAATTAATTTCATTAAAGGGCAAGAAAGGCAAGTACTTGATAATTTTTAAATTATCTGCTTTTGAGATGTCACTTTGAGAATTTCAGAAGTTTTAATAAATGTTTATATTGTTAATAAAAATAAATAAATTATATTCGTATTTTTAGGGTTTAATGCATTATCTTCCTAATTATATAAATTGTTCTAATTTTTTTATATAAAATTATATCAAATAAAAATTAAAAAATACATTATATAGAAAATATATTAAATAATATTTGATTTAATTTTAAAAATGTAAATATAACCTAATCATAAAAATATATTTGGAGTAATAAAAAGGTGGGAACTCTACAATTGACGCGTGGTGAAGGAAGAAATAACAAAACTTGTGGCTGGTGGCTCTTTCTGCCAGAAAAATGTCCACATAATCCCCACACGTCCATATCAAACTTACAGGAAACGACACGAAATCGGAAGTGTCTTGTGACTCTTCTCCTTTTTTTTCTTAATCAATGACGGATTCAAATTATCTATTTCTTTTCACTAAAAAGAATGACATGCCAGTTAAAAAGTTAATATATGGAGTCATGATTAATTCATATCAGCACATTAATCATACATTTTATACACTTATCCAACGATTCACAATTAAAAAAATGAACACTGAGATTTTATGAAATTAATTTATCATATGTTATTAGAATTTGAACGTTTATATTATTTTAAGAATATATTAAAAGTACAATAAAATTATTTGTATACTTTTTTAACAGCTTGAAATTTTGAAATAAATAATTCATGATGAATATTAACTCATTTTTAAAATATAAAAAGACTATAACAAGGAGAAAAAGTTTAAAATTAAGATTAAGAAGAAATTTTTTAAGAGATATTTATAAATTATTTATTTCTTTTTTTATTCACTCTTTTTTATCATTTAAATTTAAAATTTAAAATTATTTTTGAAAATAAAAATTTTATTTTATTTTATTTTTCTATTATTTTAATTTTTCCTTCTTTTATTTTCCTTTCTCTAAACCAAAATAAAAGGTTAGATTAAATTAATATTGCAACCTATGCATTATACAGTTCATAACCACATACATTTCATCATTTTCTTTTCGAAAGGTTTCAAGGAATCCGCTTTCTGAATGGACGGCTCCTTTGGATCCCTTCATTCATATTGTAATATTCGTTTTGTTTATATATATAAAAAAAGAAAGGCATGCATGATGCCATCTGTAATCACAGATGACAAAGGTCACCGAACAAAATGGGACAAACATTCAATTGGCAAATTGGAAAAAAATTGAAGAAATGGGAAATAGTGAGAAAAAGAAAGAGGTTTCATTCAAAGTGTGAAGGAATTTTATGTTCATGGTGTATGGATACAGCAATGGAAGAAAATAGAGACAACGAAGAGCTTTTGTCAGAAGAAGGAGCTTGAATAATTTTTGTTCATTTTCAGCTGAGGTCGATTTTGGAACGAGAAACTAATCACGTAGAAGCATTAAAAAAATTAAAGATTATACGAGTTTTCAATTTCTGTTAAAGAGGGAAGAATTCAAGTAGAGATAGAGATATCTAGAAGTAATTGTAGAATATCTTTATTTTAAAATAAATTTTATTTATTATATAAAAATTTATAAATTATATTTTAATTATGTTTAAAATTTTAATTATTTGATTAAATTGATTTAAATGTTAATTGATATTCAATTGGAAAATATATGTAAGATAATAAGATTAAATTAAATAATTATTTAAATTAATATAAAATAATATATTAAAAAATAATATATTAAAATTTTGAATTTTTATTTATGTAAATTTGTATTTATAGATAAAATATTGAATATAAAATATTAAATACTTAACGATATAAATTTATAGATCGAGTCTATCAAATTTTTTAGATATTATAAATTTATATAAATTTTTAAAATTATAATACTTAAATTTAGAATTATAAAAAAATATTATTTAATTATTTTTAAATTATATAAATATATTTTTATATATAAGATAGAAGGAATTATTCAATTAAACACTTTGAAGAAAGAAATTGAATTATTTTTTATTTTATAAAAATATTAAAAATTTATTATCTTATAAAAGTTTTTTTTTATATTTTTATAATATTTTAAAAATATATATTTAGAATATAATTGACTTATTTTATATATAAAAATATTTTATTTAAATCTTAATATAAAAGAATAAAATATAAAAAAATTGAAATAATTTTATATTATTTATTTTATAAAATAATTATTAGCTATTTTTTGATGTTATCCTATAACTAAATAATATTAGAATATTTAACTTTTATTTTTTTAAGCAAGTTTTTTTTAAAAATTTAGAAAATTAATAATTTAATTATAAATTCTTAAAAAATAATTTTTATAAAATTTTAGTTTAAAATTTAATGAGGTTCTAAAAATCTAGTAAATATCAATTAAAATATGTAGATTGATCAAAATAAATTTATATTTAAGGATTAGAAACTTTGTTTAACATTCATCTAAAATTGAAAGGATAATTGAAGAAATTGAAGAGAAATATGTATATGATAAAGAAGGACAAAGTTGAGGAATGGTACAAACGTACTAAATGATAAAGACAAAGATGAACAAGACTAATTCCAATATGGGTGTACAAAGTATACAGAGCATGATCATATTGAGGGATCTACATGAGCGTACAAAATAGGACTAAACAGCCATGTAGATAATATACATATCCATGTAACTTATTAATTAATGTACATTATGTGTCTATGTTGAATGGACTAAAAGTCTAAATATTGACACTATGTATTGTTAGTAGATAAAATAAATTGATGAGTGGAAGTTAGGATCTCTTTCAGTAGAAATGAGTTATATATTTAAATTTTAATGTTATTAAGATAAATATCAATGTGATAAGTGGAAAAGAACAGTGAAGTTCTCATTTTGAGAAGAATGGATGACCTTACGTTGAAAATGATGAATGGTAAAAAAAAGACAATATGATCCTGTATTTTGAGAAGAAAGTGTGGCTTTCAGTGTAGAATGATGAATAAAATAAACGAATAAAATGTCGATCATGCATCATATGTATAAAAAATTGTTTTGTAAATCATCAATATGTGGATAATTTACGAACCCTTCTGTCAAAGAGAGTTGAAAAATTTAAGAGTCGGCTTACATGGAAGTAAATCATATTTCGTGAAAAATAGGAATTTCTAAGCTTAGGAAGTATGTGAGCTAGGTTTGAGTCTCACCAATGACTATGTATTGCTCCTTGTAGTCAAGACTGCTCTGATAATTACCGGTTGAACAATTTTGAAATTTTGTAAAATAATGATGATTTGAGTATTTTCAAAAGCACCTTATTATTATGGTGAACATTGCCAAGGGAATCTATAATTGTGAAAATTAAATCTCGGTACCTCTATTGTTTTAATAGTATGGTGATGATGTTTTGCATTCATATGCATTTGCATCTTATAAGGATGACCAATTTCATATTAATGAGAATTATTATGGTATGAAATGCAGTAAACCTCAATCTAATCTCGAATTTGTCATCATAAAGATATTCAAAGAAAATGATAATTTAAATACATGAATTACGTACGACAATTGTCTTTATAAATTGATCTTAGGATAGTTCTTTATAAAAGACAAAAAATTTATATGTTGTTTGGTTAGACCTGAAATTAAGTATATATATAAAGATCGTAAAACCCATGTGGTTGAGTATAATATATATGGACGTATATGATTGAAAAATAAGATGATAGAAATAATCTTATGCATACGATGCATGCTAATATTGATATTGTGATAGTTTCCTGTGATTATCAAAAGAACTTTGTTTGATATATTAAATTTTAATCTAACATCCTATTTTTAATCCAATTTTACTTGAATAAAATGTATTACTAACTCTTTACTATTTTTTTTTATATAATTATGAGTCTTATAATGAAACTATGGTGTAAATAGTTTTTTTTTTTAATATTGATATAATTGAATTATAATTTTTATAATTTTTAATTACAGAAAATAAATAATAAGATAAAAAACTTTTTAAAAAATTTAAAAAATAATCTACTATTTTATTAACTTATCCTAAATCATCTATAACTCAATTATATTAAAAAATACGTAAATAATTTAAAAAATTGTTACATATATCAACCAAATTCAAAATAACATGTAAATTAAAATAAGAATGTATAAAAATAAAAAACTTACTTTTTAGGCTCTGATGCAGAAAAATTGTTTTTTAATGTCTCTTCATATTCTAATACCATATATATAATATGTAAATTTTTAATATATAAAAATTATTTGAAATAATTACCATATTAAACTAAATCAGATTATTGATACAAATATTAACTGAATAATACCGTAAAGAAATTTATTAAACTGATTATCATAATATATAAAATCAGTATTATATAATATACAGTAAAATGAAAATATGACCGCACAGGTATAATATTTACTGTAAAAATGGAAAACGATTGCTATAATATAAAAAACCAAACTCATCACAAAATTTTATTATATAAAAACTCTCTTTTACAAATAAATAAATTATAGATTATAAATTTGACAATTATTCCAAAGCGTTATGCATTAAGTTAGTGTGATCTCTTTCCAGTTATATCCTTTGATTCTTTTTCTTTGTCCCTTGTTGCTTTACGCTAAGCTTGTTTGTAAGACTGTTCATAGCAGCCCAAATTCGATTTTAGAAAATTAAAATAAAATTACTGAGATGTTAACCTCCGTTCAACTATATCTTGAGATTCACATAAAGGCATCGATATTGATACATTATTATCTGTAAAATAACTTATATGCATATACATTATAAATTTAATGATTATAAATTATTTTACTTTTTTAAAAAAATCAATAATTCAAAAAAAAAAATATTGATAGACACATTGCGGGACGGTAATGTCGTAATCCAAACATGCTAGCTATCAACCACTCTTCGGTCTCTTTCTTGTCAAATTGATTACAGCCATTGCTTCTCTTTGAACGTAAGGTAGCTAATTGCATATCAAGCTACTTAGGAGTTTATTTAGATAAAAAAAAAATATTTAATATTTTTCTCGTGCTACAGTGACGGAAACTGGTTTTCCAATTTTCATCAAAAGCTGCTACTATTTACTTCACTCAAATGCCACCTTGCCATCAATATACAATTTATTTCTTTTAAAATGGTAGCTTGCATTATTTTGGTAGCCGAAAGTTTTCATATAAAATTGTTCTTTGAAGGATGAATTACTATTTATCAATTGATAATTTAGTAGAAAATTTAAAATTAACTTAGATATTAATTAAGTGCATGTTTGTTTAACCTTATTTTTAAAAACTAATCATTTACTTTTGTTGATTTTGTAAAAATTCTTTTGAAATAATAATTATTTGGCTAAAAAATTGACCCAAGCTAGTGTAAAATAAGTCTCTTGCTTTGGATCCCAAAAAAATAAATGAATGTGTGTGGAATCTATTGTATAAATAAAAGGGAGAAAATTATAAAAAGATAGATAGAAAAAAAAACAAAAATAAGAGGTTTTTTTTTTCTTCATTGCTATGGGCTGTGTGGGCCTTGTATAATGACAGTAATTATACTTTTTGTCGAGGACTAATCCAGAAAATCTTTTAAGATTTTCTTTTAACGTACGGTCAACGAATTATTGTTTTATCATCTTTGAAAGTTAAAATTTCAGATTGTTGAGGTATAGGGTTTTAGATTATTTATCGTTCTTTTATATTTGCTAACGTTCTTACTGATTTAGGCGATAAAATTTAAAATGTGTTTTGTAGTTATGCCTTCTTCATATTGTCATCGTTCAAAAACCATAGAAAAGTGTTGCATTCAATGTCAAAGATTCTCTTGAAGAATGGGTATATATCATAATATAAAGTGTTACTAACGTGGTGGATGGTCATGGATATGAAGGCTTATTGCACGTGTTTTTCCTGGGCAACTCAAGTATGGAAAACCTAAACACATGATAGTTTATAATTATATGTACTTTACAATGGATATGGACTGAATTTCAGATTAGTCATCGCCAAAAGTTAAATTTATTATGTTGAAAAGTAAGCATTTTTATATATAAATTATGATATACTACAACTTGTTCTCTATGACTTAAAAAATTCTCACAATTTTGAAGCGAGAATCCTTACTTATAAATATCTATCCGGGACCGATTCTTTTTCATTTAATGGAGATTTAAATTTAGAGAAAGAAATGGATAATTGATATGTGTGGGGAATTTAATATACATGTAAGAAAGAGAAAAATATATAGAAATAAAGATAAAAAAAAAAAGAAAATTTATCAAAAAAGGATAGTGTTTTTTCTATTCATGTCAGGTCATAGTTATAGTATTATAGTTTAATAATTTGTACTTTTTACAATTTTTATATAAGAAAGCTCCTCTCACGAATAAAAAATGCTTTATATCCGAATACATGTAATGTAAGCCGTTAAATTTTTGTATAAGTTACTTTTGTATATATAAGAATGTTATTGTTCAATTTTATATAACAAATATTATATATATATATATATATATATATATATAAATTTAATTTATTCTATTTAATAATTTTATTTAGATAATAAATTTTATTAAACTATCGAAATATATGATATCATTTTGATAATTATGTATGTAAATTAAATATTTATTAATGTGTAATTTTATAGTTGATATTTACTTTTATATTTTAAAAATATTATATTTTAAAAGAATGTAAATTGATGAAATGTTAAACAAATTTTAAATTATATGAAAAATTATAATTTTTGATCTATTTAATGTAAACTCTTAATCAAATGATTGAATTAATAAAATTTAATAATAAATAGTTATTAAGTTTATCAAGTAATATATATATATATATATATATATATATATATATATAATATTTTTTGTTTGTGTATGTAAAAAAATAGATTGATACATGAAATATCAAATAACTTTTAAATTATATAAAAAAATTGTAAACTTAATCTATTTAATGCAAAATTTAATCAAATTATTTGATTAATGAAAATTAATATTTAAATAAAATTATATATATATATATATATATATATATATATATATATATATATATACGTATATGTATGCAGGGATATACTTATGAAACACATTAACTTATACTTGGATAAGCTACACAAGCTTTGAATATTATTTTAAAAAATTTAGATTAATATAAATTATTTAATATCTTATTTATATATATCAAAATTAATATAATATATATTTTTAAAATATATAAAAATAAAAATATTTTGATTATATCTTTTTGGCACATCATTTGGATTATATTTTTATAGTTGTTTAATTTTTACAATATTTAAAAGTATATAATTAATTAATATATAATTATAATTTAATTCTTCAATCGATAAAAATTATTTGTATAAAATTAATAATATAAGAATTAATGTAATTTACACTAATATGAGTTAATTCCATACACACATATACACGTTTTATTTCTTAGTATAAACTTGATATTTTACACATGTTTTATTTTTTAAGTATAAATTTGATATTTTTATATGTTAATATTTTTTAAAACTTGTTAGTTTATTTTAAATTGAATATATTAAATAATACACACACATGTTTTATTTCTTAGTATAAACTTGATATTTTTATATGTTAATATTTTTTTAAAACTTTTTAGTTTATTTTAAATTGAATATATTAAATAATTTTTTACTACCAAATAATAAATTTACTTTTAAATTTTTACTATAATAAATATTTGTATTTCATCATAAAATCTTACAATCTTAAAAATAAAACTAAGATTACATTTGTAACTTTATGCTCTACAGTCACAAAACATATATTATTACAATAGATTTAAATTTAATTAAATATTAATTTATTATATTTTATAATTAAAATTTAAAATATCTTTGAGCATTTTAAATTGAGTTTTTTGTTTTAATTTTAATTTTAAAATATTTATTTTATTTTATTAGTCTGTCAAAAGGAAATACATTAACAAAAAGAATATATTTCATTGAACTGAAGCGGATGTAATGGATCTAAATATTTATAAGATACGAGGAAATTTAATAGAGTTGTTTACTAAATTGAAATATGAAAATGTGTATTGTATTATTCTCTATTCAAATTTGACTTCTTGCCACTCGGACTAGAAATGAGAAATATATATTTAGGGTAGTTTGATTTGTTTTTAAATTTGTAGTTTTTAAAAAATATTTTGTTTAAAATAATTTTGGAAATTTTTTTAAAAGGAAAAATGAAGAAAAATAAATGAAGAAATAAGATAGAGTAATACATGAAAAAATATAAATAAAAGAACTAAAAATTTAAAATTTAAAATAAAAAAACTTAAAACTGTTTTGGTTTTGTAGTTTATTAAACTAAATTTTTTTAGAATAATTTTCAGAAATTTTACTTATTAAATAAATTTTTAATTTTTAATAACATAAGTTTGTTTAAAAATAAAAAATAAACAAACCATTAATAAGTGTGATAGGGTAAGAGATTTACTTTTAATTTTAAAATTTTTGAAAATAAATTTTAATCAACATCAATTTTATAAAATTAAGATAATTTAATATTAAGTTTGTAAACAGTCTTGAAAACAATTGTTTGTTTGGGTGTAACCATATAAGGTTAAAGCAAATAACGTCTCTTTATGGTATTTTATGGTATTAAGATGTCTTGTATTGGTTAGAAATATGGTTAAAAAAACACTTCTATCAGGCTTGAGTAATTTGACTATTAAATTAATTTTTGAAAGTGAATTACATCCCATTTTTTAATATGATATAGGAATTTATCTAATTTTAATGTTATGTTACTGTTTATTTACATACCAAATATTAATTTCAAATGTAAGAGGATGTAAAAATATTTTTATATTAATTAAAAATATGATTAGAATATTCTTTATAAAATTTGGATAACCTTATTTTTTAATATTTGAGATAGTAATTGAAAAATTAAAACATTGATTAAATAGTTTCAATTATAAGTAAAAATAATTATATTTAATTGATTTATTTTTTATTTTATATGAAATATTATTATAGCTTGATTGATTTTCTTTTGCATTTGTAAATTCTAAGATGAGTTAAAATAACTAATGGCTTACTTATTTTTAAAACAATAAATAAAAGGTTTAATTTCATTAACTTTGAGATTTGATGATTTTGATTTCCGTAATTTATTTTTGACAATTTTGATTCTTTTAATATTATAATTTTGTAATTTTAATCCATCTATTATTATTTTTATCTAATATTAATAAATTTAATTTAATTTCACCAATTAACTATTAATTTAATTTAAAACTAAAAACTAATTTTTTAATTTTTCATTCAATTTTATCGATTTGTTGATTATTTAATAAAAATTGATGGGTGGAAACTCTTAAAACATGAAAGATTAAAATCGTTAAAAATAAATTAGGAAGACCAAAATCACTATATCAAAATTGAAAAGGCTAAAATTAGAATTAAGTCAATAAAATGAAACAAAATATTCTTCTGAAAAGCACATACAAAAGAAACAAAATCAGATTTAGGAGGGTAAAAAATTATATAGTTGGTATAATCAAATACAATCACTAAATTCGTATAAAAGAGATGTAATTGAATATAAGTTATGGAGCATAAAATACGGATACTTTGCAACAAAAGTGGATGGAGAAAAAGTATTGTACACGAAACAGCATACATTTATTTTCTTACATCTTCTGTGGACTATAGAATCACCTGTACAAATCATTAACTATAGAGAATGTCCCACCACCATGACATTTACTACTTCACCTCGTCCATGCATTGATATTTGAATTGAAGTTCAACGGTTTTTTTCCTTTATTTTATTTTGAATTGTTGACTAATTGTCTACGGTCATTTTCAGGGAACAGAAGTTGATAATTTGAATTGTTCTGTTCATGAAAGAGAGAAAGATCTGGAAGGAGCGTCTCGTCGGCAAAAGGAAAACTCGAGTTTGAATTGGATAATTGGGTGGCAAAGTTAAAAGCATGTCCCCAAAAATCCTTTCTCGACGTGTAAGGCATACACTCATAGACAACGATGTAATACCATACATTGTGATGTGATTTGACATAACAAAAAAAAATTTAATCCACGGCATGGTGAGTGAAAATTTCACGTACTTTAGGAACGTTAATTATTCTATTTTAAGTACTTAATTTTACAACTTAATCATAGATCTACCTTTAAACTTTGAATCGGTTATTGGGTGAATTTTTTTGGCATGTACCAAATGGAGAGTTGTGGTTTGGCTCGTTTTCTTTGCCGGAAAAACTATAAATTACTGTTTAACAAATCGGGAGCAAATCTATATAAGATGCTGGTGAAAGTGAAATCTAATAAAATATTTGCATTCAGGATTGGTATAATTTCATAATAATGTTTTTCGTATAATATTTCTTTTTTTCATATCTGTTGATGGCTTGTTATCTTTATTACCTCTATCTTTTGTCACAAGCATTACATCTAATTCCAATAAGAATAAAACTTAGATATGGTTAATATATTTTTAATATTAATTCTTCAATCAAAATTAAAATTTTATTTCAATAATTGATGGAATAAAAATTGACGTCCGATATAAAGATGAGACATTAATTTCAATTAAAGAATGACACTAAAATTACCGATGGTGCCGCATCCAAATTTTGACCTTACAATAATAAAATGCTTTAATAGAATTTATATTTTGGTAGGAATTCAGCAGTTTCCAACTTGATTTTGTGATTACGTGTATAGCATGGATGTAAAGCAAACTAGCAATTTGATTATTTTAACGTTCACCTATTCATCAAATTGAAAAAAAAAAAGCGTAATCAAGTTAAAAGAAGGGCATTCATCACAAAAAAAAAAAAAAAAAACTAGGACCGCAACAGTATGCATAGTTACAAATTATAACAAAAGGAATTAGGAGTCCAAAGAAGGATGTTCAAGCATATAGTGGCTTTGCACATGTTAAAAGAACCACCACCTCCGTCTGCGATGTCTCTGCTGAGAAAGTAAAAAACATTATATTAATTCATATTTTTTATTATTTTATTTCAAAGAAAGGCATGCAACTAATGAACTTCAAAAAAATTAGCAAGCTCTGAAGTTTCAGTATCTGCTTGATATCATCTACAAGATGCAAGATCTCCAGTTTTGAATTGTAGAACATCCATATTGCCATCAGAAAATGCTAATTTATGCTACAAAGCTTGTATGAGTTTGCATTACTTGTATAAAAAACGCAATAGACTTCAAAATGGAAAATAATAAAACTAAAGCTATTAAATTGGTATAAAATGGGATGTTGAACACCTACTTAGAAAGCAACACAATGCAATCCAATAATCGGCAAACAGAAGAGAGTTGGTGGCAATAAGTAAATCCAACTTTCCCCACATGCAATTCTCATTGACAACTAACAAATATGAGTAGACATTGCATAATAGAGTCTCTATCCTAGTCAACATGCATAATCAATGAATGTTAAACCTGGATAACACACATGAGAGAGATAGAGAGAGAGAGGAAGAAACCTTATCCTGATTTTGCGATTGTAATAAAATAGGCTCAGAAAGGCCTGCTTGTTCTATATCCTGAATGTATGGCTTCAACTTTGCCTCCAACATGTCATTCAACTGAAGGTGAAATCAAGCATTAGTCACTTGCACAAAAGATTGACGAACATTAGAAAATACATTACAAAGCGCACTCTTTCACAAATTGAATATATATTAAAAGGCATATAATAATTCTGAAAGCAGATTGAGTGCACAGAACTCAGTAAATCATAGGCATTTTTGAATCCTGAATTTTTAAGAAAGAACTAAAAGTACCGTGTACATTTTGAACAGTAAAAGCATAGGATATATAGATGTTATTCAGACAAAAGTAAGACAATTGTATATGCTGTTTAACACAATTTCATTACATGAAAATGCCTGATAAGGACATATGTCGCTTCTAATTAGTTGATCCTTTTATCATGAATAAACGAAGTAACAAACAGGAGATGTAAAGACAAAAATCACCAACCTTATCCTGACGCCATTTAGTTTCCCACTGTGCATCCAGTATCTTATCAGAGATTTCTCTTTGGGCATTAAGAAGAACAGTCATTTCATAGAACTTTTCTGGATTTTTGAGATCCTCCTCACTCCAAGATGATGTACTCAATGGAAGGTCTAGCTCCTGCCAATTCACTGCAGTTAGTTACATCTCGTTTGAGCAGATAATGCTTACATCTTACACCATGCAAAACTTTCCGATGGATAATATACATACATATACAATCAGTTGAAGGGAATGACCAACTTAACAAGGTATTCATGAGCACTGTCAAGCAAGTGAGCTTATGTTGCAAAACCAAGGTCTTGTGGAATCTCAAACTCCTATTAATGCGATCTATGCAGGACGTCTGATTGATATTATTTGATCACACAACATCTTTGGTATAAACTGTGTTGGTATGTGGATAATGCACAAGACCACCTTACCTTGTGCTAAAATTCAGTTTTTATTAGAGGAATGGAGGGTGGCAAAGATCAAACTGTAGACCTCTGGGTCATGAGGCTCTAATACCAACTTGAAATTAATTTGAATTTGGTAGCTAAGTGCTTGAGAGAAAAATCCCAGCCCAATGCATTCATGCACAGAAATTACAAAACAAGAACACCTAAATTTTGGGGTTTAAGGCAGCTATCATTTCCATTCTATGGAAACCATACATACCAATCCAAATAATGGTGTAGTCTGGCCGTCCCAAAATGCTCTAGCAGGGTGGCCATGATATACTTAAGTTTTGATATGCAAATTAAATAATTTATCCTATAAATATACAAGTTTGCATTTTGGATTAATGGTAAAGCATATATTTTAATAAATGATTATGTTTATAATCAATTATTGTTATAATTGATAATATAAAAGAAATTTCATGTTAGAGCTGTTAAAACAAGCTACCCAGCCCAAATGAGGTACACTGCTTTGAGTTTTGGGCTCTATCAAGATGGCAAAAGAAAGGCCCACCTTTTTATTCAGACCTAAAATTTTAAAGCCCAACCTGTATTTTACACTTAAATAGACTAGACCAGGCCAAACCTAATCAAAGAACACTTGGATGGGTTGTACTGAAAATAGCCAGAATTGATTCGGGCCTTCAAAGCCCAAGCTCAATGTTTTGGGGGCTTAATCAGAATTTTGCCAACTCTACTTGAAGTTCTTTTACCACTTGTATGCAATATAATAACTTTGTATGTCCAGCAAATAATAAAGCATGCAGAGATATTAAAAAGACTGAATAAAGAGGTATATACATGCACAGTTGCATAACTCAATCAAAAGAACAACTGGGTTATATGGCCTGGTGAGTGATCTAAGCACAGATCAACCTGTTGAACCAGAAAACTAAGGCAAAAGGGGGGAGGGGGGGATTATAAATGTATTTATATATAAGATAATAATACCTTATGATTTAACCAAACTAGTGCCAATAATGGTTCAGCATTGTTAAAATATTGAATTGGTTAAATAATAATAGAAATTAAAAAATTGAGAACATTGCTCAACAGGAGCCATGGTCTAGTGGTAGAGCTGCAATGCACTTCACAAGGGTCATCCTTGTACAGTTTTCATATACTATAAGTTTGTACTTTTGAGGCTTCAGAAAAACTAGTTTAGACCATCCCAGGTGGGTCACGCCTGGGTTTGAGTCATTCACAGCATAAAACCATAAAGAGGCCTGTTTGAAACAGCTTTGAGGTCAGTTTGTAGCTTTTCTGGTCATACTAGCCATGTCAATCCAGTCCATACAACTATTGTTATATATGCCCATTGTAGTCAACAGAAAGGAGAAAGAATTCACCAAATGCAATTATCTAAAGCACATCATAACTTGAAAGAAAATTATGTACATTCTTAAGCATAGACAAACCTGGATTATCATAAAACTAAAAGAATAACTAGAAAATGTGATTTGAAGATAGTGAAGACATACACCCCAATTTGGCGGTCTTGGCGGAGGATCAAGCTTCATAACCTCTGTCTCCAATGCCTTCTTAGCCTTGAAGTAAGGGACATTTTTAACTATGACAGGATCATCCCTTGCACGGACAGGATCTATGGTTATCAAGGCCTGTGTAACCAAATGAATCAAAATAATATGAAAATTGCTAAATTTGATCCAGAGGAAACAATACAAAAATTAAGATGCCATAGTTTCAACCACACAAATAACACTATCAAGCATCCAAGTAACAGAAAAAAAAACATAACTATCACAACATAGTAAAAAAACATTTTCCTTTTATTTTAGCGACTAGATAAATCCCCTGCATACCTACATTCTATACTGCTTGTGTCTTCCTCAACTTAAGTATGAGCATAGGGCATAGCTAAACAGCCATGCCTGCAAGAAACAATGTTTAGTGTGCAGGACAAAAAACTTACATCCTGCAGATACTCCCATCCTGGTTTCCTCTTGGCCACTTCATCTCGGAGTTGATCATAGCGCCTGGATTCCTAAACTCACCCACAAAAGACATATTCAGAAACATAGATTTGACCAACTGCTATAATGCATGAATGTAATAGATGATGATGACTTAGGCTGCATGATGTCTGGCTAATTTTTGAAAAGGTAAGTTGCACGGGGACAGAACAAACAATTCCAAATATTATATAATCAGAGTTATGCCCTTTGTTCCCTTTCTTTAATTCCATTTAAAATAGTAAGTGCAGGTTTCGTTCAGCTTTTTTTGAAGAAATAATTGCTTATTTTTGTCAGCTTTTGAAAAAATAAGCTATTATTTATCTCAAACAAGCTAACCCAAACATACACTGTCCTTCTGCACCACCTCCTTCAGCAGTCTGAAATCCCAAATAGTTATTGGCACACAGGTGCCATACTTTCTTTGTACAAAGAACACCTTCCAGGAGTCCTTCACTATCAAGACACAAATACAGAGATGAATAAGCAAAGATGCTGGGAAAACTACTTTCTGTGCTAGAAAAAGGGATGAAACTTACAAAAAGCTTCAAGCAGACAGTACTAACAAACTAAGTGCCATTCTGCTTTTATCAATAGTACCTTTCAATTTCAAATATCAACTGAGATCAGTTGCATCTGGTATTTTGATGAAATTCTACTAAAATCAACATCTGAACAGATGTGCACGTAGCACTGAGCTCAGAGTAGGAGTGTATTGATAGGAGAAGTAGAAAATTGAGGAAATTAAATTTTCAGTTTTTCACTTGTGGATCGTTGAAAATCATTCTCATTCCTCTGGAATGATTGATTGGAAGTAGTGAGGAACTGAAATATATTGTATTTTTAGTTACTACACTATCCTTGTTGACCACATTCCTAATTAAAAATAAGGCTATACAAGTATAAACACGCATTTATCATGTTTAATCCTGAATCTTAACATCACATTTTCACCTTATATTCATCATTCATCACAAATTTACAACAAAAAAATTGCTTCAGGCAAGTATGCAATTTCATCATTTCCTTTACCAAGCAATCATTTACCGTACAATAATCTTCTCTCCTAATTTTCAGCAGACGTTTCCACACCCATTTTCATCACTACCAAACAACATATTATAATTGCTGCTTTAAGCACAAAACCCAAGAGGCCACAGCTCCACAAGTATTATTCCTTGAGGTTTCTTGCATTCAAAGCATATTTTCCATTTCAACATACTCCAAGCAGTCCAATGCTACAATGGGTAACTTAGGTTGAAAAGAATTGATTTGAACAAGCATATAAGACGTGCAAATGGACAAGAAAAAGCAAATTGAAAAGCTAATGAGGGAAAAAATAACAGATGAATGGTAGAGCTGAAACTGAACTATGGAAAAGAATATGAAGTGACAACCTTGTACTGCCACCATATTTTCTGCTTCACATCATCATCATAGGTAAATCCACCCATAATCTGAGGAAATGTAAACAGCCAAAATGCAGCAATACTGGGATCTTTCATGCTGTGTGCTATGTGCTGAAAAGGAGGGAAACAAAAACAAAATAAAAATAATTAAGATTACAATGTCAAATAAGAGTGAGAAATCTGAAGTGAAATCCATTCTATTATATGCCCCTCATGACACAACAGATAAAAGTTTGAGATGTAAAGAAATGAGAGTATGAATGCCTGGAATCACAAACTCCAATGCAAGATACAAAAGTAAAGAAATGAGAGTAAGAATTCCACAAGTGAAAGGTTTATTTTGGTTGCACATGAGAGCAATCTATATTATATTGTCAACTGTCACTAATAATAACAATAACAATAACAATTGCTTATTAGATAGAATCAGATTAGAATTTAGAAATAACACTGACCTCATATGGATAATCCATCTTTTTCAAGACATTATAAGCTTTCCATGGGGGCTCCATAATCTGCAGAAAGAAAAGGGCGCTTAAAAACAATCAGAATTATTAAAATTTAAAAGCTTATATTAAAGATCAAAATATGAATAAGTTAAAAATATAAAATGAAAAAAAGAAATCCAAGCACCATGGAACAAAAAAACTCACATCATCTGCTGAGATCCTAACTTGCAGTTTGTGTTTGCATTCAGGACAGCCCATTACACCCTGTGAATGGTCAATAAATTCTTCAACCAAAATCAAAACACAGCATTGCAATGTAAAAGTTACAAGATGGAGCACATATGAGACCTAATATTAATATGAAAGTATAATTTTTCTTTTTTGGGGGGGAGGGGAGGGGGGATTGGAGGATCACAATTTACCCATGAAGTACAAGAGATTCAGTGGGAACGAGCTATCCATTAAAACAAAAATGTTGGACGAAAAGTCAAGTTAGCTTGGAATTTAGCTCATACCGTTCCATCACAAGTTGGACACTCTTTTGAAGGTAATGGTTTCTGAAAATCCAAGGACGATGGTATATGCACCAACTCAGCCCGGTTGTTGGCAATGGCATCTGCTACAGACTCAGCAGTCGCTTTCTCTCCACTAACAGCGAATAAGTTGAAGAACACATAAGGTGTATATAAGGTGGAAAAGAATCCTATGAAATGATAAATGAAGATACACTAAAAGCAATCAAAACAGAGGGGCATTATTCATTAAAAAAAATTACTGCACTATCTTACATACCTAATTTTATATATAGATCAGATAGACATTTTCTTATTTGACAGCAGACATTTTCTTTCCATTTCCAAATATTAATACATTAATTAATTCAGTGTAATTTTGATGGTTACAATCAACCCCAACTTTTATGAACTTCAGAAAACACGGTCTTCCTAAAGAGCTCTTCCAAAAGACCATTTTATTTTATAAAAAACACACTAGTATAGAATTAGTATCAGTTAAAAGAAGAGTATTTTCCATCACAGCTTTGCAGTTTGTTTATGTGTGTGACTATTTATTACTTGAAAGTTTCTTTGGAGGCTTGGACTAACTACATACGCATGACTACAAATGACAAATATTCAAGAGTATTCTTTAGAGACACTGAAATCGTTTTTGCAAGCTTTAATGTCTGTGATCCTTATTAAAAATCTCAACAAGAGCACCAAACAAATCACACTTTACATGGTAATATTGACTGCAACCTCTAAATTTATTCATATGGAGAGTATATACCTATTCAAGGTGAAATTCTTCACTTGATAATGCACCTTTCCACTTCCTCGGCACATTGTACATCGCAAAGCCTGCCATCCATTACATGTCTTACAATTCCTGCTCTTGAGACACACATATAGTCAGAGTTTAACAAACACAAAAGTCAACAAACAACACAACACTACACTAACAAAATATTAGAGGCATCATGTATTCAAGAGACAGTCGTCAAGGAAAATAAAATAGCACCTTTGACATATCACCTTCGTCCCCAGCTCTAATGCAATGTCATAAGTCCCAAGAGCAGCAATAGCCTACAACCAAACCATACAGCAACATTCATAAAAATACAAATTAAAAAACACGATAAAAATAACCCAAGGACTAACAAGGTGAAATTCCCGATAATGCATTCACATAAACATCAAAACCAATAATACAATTGATTAAATTACAACTTCAAGTTAAAATGGTTCCCAAATACTTGTTTGGTTTAAGAAAATGTATTTTTTATTCATTTTCAATATTCACTAATAATTTCACAAATATCACATTATTTTCAAAAAACTTCACGCAAAAAGCAAAATAACAAATTTTTTCATCATTGTCTGTATAAATACGCAGGATAGTGAAAATTAAATTACATTTTATAATCATTAATAATATTAATAAATCCATAATCCAAAGATATAAAAGACAAGATTCAGCAGGTGACATCTATACTTAACCTCCATTTCCTCAAATACCCGTAAACTAGGAGGGGGAATTGTTCACATAAAAATGAAGACTTTGCATCAAAACCCAGAAACCCAGAAATGGGAGAGGGAAAAAGGAGGGATTTTTGGGTAGAAGAAGGAAAAGGGACTAACGAAGACGGAAACACCAGAGAGCTTAGAGATGAGTTGGGGAACACCGAAGCCACGAGGAGCAGAACCAGCAACGTTGATGGCAAAAACTAAAGGAGAAACGAGCACCGCAAATGGGAAGTCGATGATATCCATTATGTATTGCCCATAAACATTGCGGAGTTCATTGTATCGAACCTGCGCTAATTGCAACAGTGACTTCGCAGAACGCCCTGACGGCATGGCGCCAACACAGAGTGAAACTGAAGAGGATAGAATCACAGATTAGATAGATAATTGCATAGATACACACTTGTTCCTGCAACGGTACAAGTAAACTTCACTATATCCATTTTCAATGGGTTTTTTCGTTCTTTTTTTATTTTACAATTAAAATGTATAATTTTGTTATTGCTTTTAGTTTAAAAATATTTGTTTTTGGGATGTGTATGCAAAGAAAAAATTGGTGCATGACAGCATTAAATATCATGTAAATCATTTGATATTTAAATAACTAAACAATTTGAACATATATCAATATACAATAATAAACTCAATTTTTCAAACATATTTTCAAAAATTAAGAAAAACATTTTGAGTGTTGAAAAAAATTAAGAGGAATTTTATTGTAAAATGATCAGAGTATAAATTAGAAGTATATGTAATAATATAGTCTTACACATTTGTTTACCGGAAAATTTTTAAGAAATTAAATTTAAAAACTAAAAAAATAAAATTGATTTATAGATACACGTTTAGTTTGATTTATTTCATAAAATCATATATTTGTTAATTTTTTTAAAAATGTCAAAAAATATTATTTTTATTAAAATAAATATTTTAATTTTATTTTAAAATAGATTGACAATGTAAACAAATTTATATTATTATTCAAATATTAACTGTTATGTCATTAAAAATTATATATTTTTATATATTTATTTTTATTATAACTTTGGTTGATAAAATAATTTTTTATATTATTTATTTATTTAAATTAAAATTTAAAATAAATAATTAAATATATTTCTATCCTATATAATATTATTTTTTTATTAACTTTGATCCTTATAATTTTTTTAAATTATTTATATTACTATCTTATCATAATATGACATTCGTCTAATTATATTAAATTAATTAAAAATAAATAATATAAAAATTAAAGTTTATAAATAATAATATTTTGAGAGTGAGGATGGATAATATATAAGATTAATTATGGTTTCATAACTCAAAAGTAAGGTAGAAAAAATATATTATATTATAAAAAATTTTATAAAAAATATTTGTATCATAGAATTTTAAATAACAAAATTATTAAATCTAAGTAGATGAATAATATAATGGTAAACAAGCTAAGTTAAATGATAAGATTGTATAATATTATTAATGACAATAAGACAATATAAATGTTGCCAACAATATTTTATGTATTTTTAAAATTATAGTCAAAAAGCAATTAATCAAGGAATACAGTAAAGCATTATAGTTTACTATTAAGACATAATTCTAAATTTAGAAGGTTAAGCATTGTGAATACTTGCAAAATGCAAGAGGCTAGTCCTATTTTTTCATTGCAACTTAGGTTTGAAAGGTCCTATATATGTTTAGAGTGATGTAAGAAAGAATTTTTAATGGTTTGAAGTTATTTATAAATGTTGATTATTTAAAGACAAAGTATGGTGTCAAATTATTGATAGCAGTTGGGAGAAACTCAAATGATCAATATTCTACCGGAGCATTTATAGTTGTGGAGACATAATAAAAAAATTTAGAGATGGTTCCTCATCCAACTCTTGAAAAATATTGAGGATGTTATTACAAATAAATAAGTCTTATTTTTTTATAAAAAAATGTGAATGACTAATTTAAAGTATTTTGTTTAATTTAATTAACATATATTACTAGTTACTTTCTAATTTAAGATTTTGTGTTATTTTATTATCTTAATAAAGACTAATGCAAGTTTTGAAAAATTATTTATTTTATTATTTTTATATTATATTTTTTTAATAAAAAAAGAGTTTAAGAAAGAAACATTTATAAATAATCTACTGATAAACATTTATATTGAACTATAGAAGATACGAATGAATAAATTGAAGGTAATTAATATAACAAAATTTAAGTAATTAATTAACATATTTTTACACAAATATAATAAACATATGTTTTTAATTTTTTATCCTAAATATAAATTCATAATTAAAAATTTATTAAAATACTTAATAGTACCATATAGATAAATCAATAACAATCATGTTTGAATGGAAATTCTTCAAGTATCTTGAACATGCCATGCCTAAACTTAGGTGACATAAGTTTATTATGATGAAACTTTAAATGATTTAGTTTATGCTTGTATACATTTATGCGTCTATCTTTATTATTTTTGAAATTGGATAATATCTTACGTAGAAATGTTATGACAATCATTTATTTATAAGGATGGTGATCTTAAAAAATATTTACATTAAAATTATAGAATATATATATATATATATATATGATTATATGAACACTATTGTACATAACTTATAAATATGATAACTAATTAGAAAATATCTAAGAATAAGAATATTTTATTTATTGACTATAAAAGAGGGTTTAAAAAGACTAAAAATTAAAAAGAAAGCTCAATAAAAAATCAAAAACATTATATTGAAGGAGATCATAAAAATCATGAAAAAAAGTATATTCTTGAGCATGACCTCAACAATTGAAGTTGTATAAACCTCCCCATACTCATATCCACTCCTTTAGAGTTAGTAACCTGATTTATGTTTTATTTAACTAATCTATTATTATTCATACAATGATCAATACATTAATTTTAAAATGACTAACATTGATGTATATATTATAAAAAAAATTTAGATAAAATAAACATAAAGTTAGAGAGGTACAACATGGTACAATAATTAAGGTTTTAACATGAGTTCCAATAAAATGATCTTAAGGTTCCACATCTCAACAAGGAATTCATAATATTAAAAAAGTAATATTATATTTATATAAATTATAATTATATTTTCATATGATTAAGTTTAAAATAATAACATAATTGTATTATATAATTATAGAGAAAACTCAAATGAACAAAGAAAATAATAGGACAGAAAAGTAAATCACCTATTAATTCTCTTGGTGCAACCTAGAGTGTTTTGCTAACTTTAGAGGCTAATGCCTGGGTGATGAGAAAAATGTAACTTATTATCCATGATCTGTATTTTTAAATTCTTCTCTGTAACGTATGTGGTGACTAATACAATAAATTTTTTAAATTTTGTCCCATCATTCCTCTCGCACTTTCATAATCAAATACAATAAATTATATTTTTTTAAAATTTTTAATGTTTTGTTTTTAATTTACTATTAACTTGCAATTAATTACCGATTTAATTAATTGACGTCCAGTTAAAATCTATCATATATACAAATTCATTGAATGTGCTAATTTTTTTTCTCACAAATAATATAAATTGTAAATTTTATCATTAAATTATATAAAAAATTATTTTCATGTTTCCCCACAAAGTTACTTGTATACCTTTTTCTCCAACATATTTGATTAAGTGATATATATATATATATATATATATATATATATATATATATATATATATATATATATATATATATATATATATATATATATATATATATATATATATATTAGAACTTAGTCAGATATCTCACAATAGAAATCAGAAATAAAGATTTAGAAAAATCAGATAGAAAAATAGATTCTTTACAGAAAATTAAAACAAAAATTTATTGTATTTATATAAACTAAAATCATATTTAAATCTTTAAAAGAAAGAAAAAAATCATAAGCACAAATTCCGGACCAAAACATGCTCTATTTAAATCATGAATCTGTTTACAAATTGAATTGCAGCACTTAAAAAAAATTCCATCATATCCTATATTCCTATTCCTATTCCTATTCCTGTATTCCATCCTATCCTATATTCCTATTGTTGACCAAGAAAGTCAACATTCATAATCATTCATATTCCAACACAACACATACATTGTGTTATGTAGACAGATAGCTTACATGTGAGGCTCCATTCAGTGTCACACACACTCTTTGTCTCTCTCTAGAATCCGAATCCATGGCAGCGGTTGGTTTGAACGGCGTGAAGGTGGGGACGACGTCGTCTCAGGCGTACCTGGAAAGCAAAGCAGTGAAAGAAACGAGGGCTCTGATGGCAGAACTGTGTCGTCACTTCTACAAACTGGGATGGGTCACAGGTACGGGTGGCAGCATCACCATCAAGGTCCACGATGACTCCATTCCCAAACCCAATCAACTCATACTCATGTCCCCTTCTGGTATGCTATGCTATGCTAAAACCCCTCTTCTTCCCTTTTTCTACCCTCTCATTTCTGTCTCCCAAGTTCATAATTTTTTGTGTTTTCTTGTTATTTTGGGCTTAGTTGGACTCAGGGTCAGTGCCAGATTTTTCTCTGTTGTTAGGTTTTTTTGAGTCAATTTGAATATACTGGACTTAAATTGAACGTTGATATTGCCTCATTGGTTAAAGGCATGTTTGGATAAAGAGTTTAATTAAGTTGAACCTTATTCATAAAGCTCTTTCTACATGTTGTAAATTTGATGATGAATTGTAATGAAATAAGGTAAAAAAAAAGGAGAAAAGTTTATTTTGATAAATTTTACCGAGAAGCTAATTGAAAAGAATTTGTAGGAGTTATAAGTTATTTTCATAAATTCAAATAAGTTCTTAAGGAAGCTCTTCCAAACTCCTCTTGAGAATTTAATATGTTTTTTTTATGTAAGAGGAGGTGTAATTCTATCATCATCTGTTGATAATTGCGTTGTGTTGTTCTAACTTTCTGCTGAAAATGTGTGCAGGTGTTCAGAAAGAAAGAATGGAGCCAGAGGACATGTATGTGTTATCACACGGTGGGTCAGTCTTGTCTGCTCCATCTCCTAAACCATACCCGCATAAGCCTCCCAAGTGTACTGATTGTGATCCACTTTTCAGGAAGGTAAGTTTGGTTTAATTACTATAATGTCTGAGTGATGAGAGTTTGATGTACACATTCTTCTTTTAAGATTTCACAATACTATGTTACATTGCTCAACTGCCCAATATGTTTTCCTTTGTATCTGTTTTGTATCTGTTTTTTGTGTACAATTTGTGTTTATTTTAAACTATTTGAGTGGCATCGCTTATATTTCAGAGTTAAGGTATATCAAACATTTGGACTTATGGTAGTAAGAATTAACTGTTATATTCAGTTGATAAGTGCTCTATACTAATTGCTTGACTCACTTTTGATAAATGCTATAATATCTGTAAAATTTCACGTCTAATGGGAAATGTCTGCTATTTGACAAATGAATAGTGTGACTAAATATTTCTTTGGAATAATTTCTTTTCTCAACTATATAGTTGGCTGGCATTAGAAACTTACAATTCTTATCTTTTCTTGATAAATTAGCAATTGATATACACATCGTACATTTCTTTCACTTCCTTTTCAGGCATATGAAATGCGTGATGCTGCGGCTGTTTTCCACAGTCATGGAATGGAATCTTGTCTAGTAACAATGATCAATCCTTTATCAAAAGAGTTTCGAGTAAGTATTCGTATGTGGATGCTTTGTTGTTTTGCAATATTTTGGAATCTTGAGATATTAAAGATGCATATTAAAAGTTATTATACATAATTATTGGTTGTCAATATATCTTTGAAGGGGATTTAGATTGGTAATAGAACTTGCAGCTGAGTAAAAAATAATCACTTTGCTTGGGCGTAAGATTATTTGTGGAGTGCTAAATTCCATGCAGGCATGGATGTTTTGAAAAAACAAAAGTCCCTTTTATTGTACTTAGACAATTAAGTGAAAAAAATATTGTAGTGCCACATAATAATCAAGGACTACCATGGGACATCCTTCTTGGAGGCATAATTAGCTCTCTAATTGCATTGATCTCATGGTTTCAAAAGTCTCTTTCCACTACTCTGGTTTTGGAAAGCAATAAGTACTACTTGCCTGTGAAAAACAGTGAAATAATTAACAAAACTGGAGATAGCCTAAGTTAGAAATATTGACTCTTGATAAGTATTTTGCTGTTCATCTCTAAATAGCTATTTGCTGAAAATGTTCAACTTTCTTGAGAATTATGGCTTCTGCTACATGTATGGAGAAATTTATACCCAGAGTTGGAAAGATTAGCTATGGTTCTAATACTAAAAAAAATGTAAAGGATAATTTGGGGGGGGGGGGGGGGAGTACTTTTGAACACAAATTATTTTGAATGGGGATTTTTTTTTCTTGGGAGAGGGTGGATGGAGAAGGCACCTGGCATCCCGCTTCTCTTGTGTCCTTTTCTTGTTTACTGTTGTTAATTTTTCCTCATCAAATGTAAGGAAGTTATTTTCTGTTGTTATAGCTTATTACATAGTGGTAGTGTTCTGAGAAGACCAAACAAAACATACTTTTAAAGTAGTTTATGTTTCTCTTTCACATTGTGTATCTTATCCCATGCTTTCTTTACTCTTCCAATGATACTATTTTCATTTGATTCTGGTTGTCTCTACAAATGGCAGATCACTCACATGGAAATGATAAAAGGAATCAAGGGGCATGGTTATTTTGATGAACTTGTGGTCCCTATAATTGAGAACACAGCCTACGAGTATCAGCTCACAGAATCTTTTGCAAAAGCTGTATGTTTCTTCTGACGATTCTGCATATGCATTATATGTTAAGAACTCTAGATGATTTTCATCTACTTTTTCTTTTTCTTTTAAATCCTGGTTGACATAACTGAGTATGTTATTCTTTCTTTCCCCCTAATTTGTAGATTGAAGAGTACCCAAAAGCAACAGCAGTGCTTGTTCGCAACCATGGGGTATTTGTCTGGGGAGACTCATGGATCAGTGCTAAAACCCAGGTTTTTGTTATCCACAAGTCCAATGGAAGACTGCACTAAATTTTATATCAGATGTTTATTTGAGCAATCTGCTTGGGGTTTTGATAAAATATGATACTCCTCCAAAAAACAGTTCTTTGTGGATTATTTACAGTTACCATACTTTTTAAAATTGATGATTTTTCTTCCAGTCTGAGTGTTACCATTACCTCTTTGATGCTGCTATCAAACTTCACCAAATGGGGTTGGACTGGTCAACTCCAAATCATGGTCCAATACAAAGTGCAAGAAGGGGTCTAAATATTTCTGGGGAGTCAAATGTGTCAGTTAAGGCCAGGAAATCTAATGGTGAAATTGATCCATTCCCAGTGAGTTCACATAATCCTTCCTTTTTGTTTAAAACTTTAGATCACTAAACTTGTGAGTATTTTTGTTTCCTTAAATTCCTGAAACAATATCCTCTAACATCTGTTGAATGCTAGTCCCAATTCTTAGAAATAGGATGCTGGACATATCTTGCAGGGGTTGTCTTATAGTTTCATATTAAAATGTTCATTTTTATCACTATTTGGATTGCAGCGTTGCATTGTTCTTGACATTGAAGGAACTACTACTCCCATATCATTTGTTTCAGAGGTTCTCTTCCCATATGCCCGTGATAATGTCGGGAGACATCTATCCGCAACATATGATACCCCTGACACTCAAGCTGATATCAAGTTGCTCCGTACCCAAGTAAGAATTTTATAGGGTGGCATGGCTAAGTGTATGTTTGAATTGGGTTTTTTTTTTCGACCCAAATAATTGCTTATTTTTGAAAAGATCTCACAAAGTTGGCAAAAATAAGCAATTATTTGTTCAAAATAAGCTGAGCCTAATTTGCACCAAGTTATTTATATTCCTATATTGAAAGATGTGGTTTAGGCATTCAATGGTAGTTGTACAGTACTGTGGAATGTTATGCCTTATTGATACTGAAATGATATGTTGGAGATAAGAATGATATTATGGTTTGAACACTGTCCATGAGTATTAAAAACACAGTAATGACAAAGTTGTTTGTCATGCTTGTGTCATTCAAATTTTCCTCTGGTGGTTTTGCTTTTTTTGGGGGTTTATTAAAGCATAAAGTCAAATAAAAATGATCCACAACTGGAGAAGAGGTAAGCCGGAAGCTAAGGCCTGAGGGTATGCTTCTTTTTTGTTTTAATTTTCTGTTGATATGTTTCCACTGATAGATACACAAATGTTGCATTGTTTTCATTTCTCTGTTTTCAAGAATTTGTAAAGGAAATTGTAAAAACAAGTATGGAAGCAGGGAAATGTGCCCTGAAGTTTCATATGTAAATTTTATGTAATAATAGGGAAGTGAGCCAGGGACCAGTCCACCTTCTTTCCCAGTGTAATGTATATCGATTTTATGTATATGTTGCATTCAAAGAATTTGGAGTTTGGACTATTGACTTCTTGTTCATTTTGATAACAGGTTCAAAGTGACCTTGAACAAGGGATTGCAGGTGCTGTGCCTATCCCTCCAGATGATGCTGGGAAAGAGGAAGTCATTGCTGCCCTTGTTGCTAATGTGGATGCTATGATTAAAGCAGATAGAAAGATCACTGCCTTAAAAGAGTTGCAGGTAGTTAAACCTAATGCTGCTGAATTATTCTCTCTGTTAAATTCATCTTTATGATGTTGCCCATTTTTAGCTATGCAGGGTCATATATGGAGAACTGGTTATGAGAATAATGAATTAGAGGGAATAGTTTTTGATGATGTACCAGAAGCTCTAGAAAAATGGCACGCCTTGGGTATAAAGGTTGTTTTGCTGATTCTTAGCTCTATACTATACCTCTTTTCGGCTCACTTGTTACGTTTCTCAACAGCTGTTGCTAATTATTTTCCTGCATTTTGACCCTAGGCATCTTTGATGCTTAAGCAAGATGCCTATGTTTGGTACAAGGGTAAAAGATAACCATAGGTTGAGATGCCCTCTTTTAGCTAAGTGCAGAACTTATGTGTCGGTGTAGGTGTATGATGCCTTTCTAAATCCATGAGAATTTACCCATTATATCCATTATATGCTTTTCAAAACCTTTTTTTTTAATTTCCCATTATATCCATACAGTGGGCCCCTGGGTATAGGCACAGGACTCCCCTCAAATACACCAGATACTGTCCCACTAAGCATAGTTCCTTTGTAACACTTGCTTACCTCTGCCAGCCATCCATTACATGCTTATCTCCTTTATCCTACCATAGTGCATTTCTTTTTCTCTTTCTGTCACATGTTGACTCACCCATGGGCCCACTAAACTGGCACATGAGGCCTGCTATGAAATATCAAGTTACCAAGGATAGACACATAAACTTGACCTGAAGAGACAGTTGCCACTTTGAATCATCCAAGAATTGGCCTGAAGAACTAGTTCTTTCCCATGAGGCATTTTCTATTAATAACCTGCCTGACCCCCTATTCTTTGTGCTTAGTATACTGTTAAAAATCCAAAGTTTGTTGAGGGTTAGGCAACTGTTATTTTCTGTTACCCTAGAATGAAACAAATAGAGCAGTCACATTTTATGTGCATTCTTTATCTGATGGTTGGAGAGCATATTTCCATTCCTTGCATTTTAATTGCTATTTCTGATTCTGCAACAGGTATACATATATTCTAGTGGTAGCAGGTTGGCGCAAAGGCTAATATTCGGGAAAACGAACCATGGGGATCTGAGAAAATATTTATCTGGTTTTTTTGACACCACAGTGGGGTAATGTTTTTATATTGATGTTTCCTCTTAATGATTACTGTCTTAAGATTACCTATATTCATGCAAAATGCTTTTGCAGAAACAAAAAAGAGACACGCAGTTATGTTGAAATTTCCGAGTCCCTAGGTGTTGATAAACCATCAGATATTCTATTCGTCACTGATGTATATCAGGAAGCTACAGCAGCAAAGGCAGCAGGTACGAACATTTTTCTTAATCCATCATCTAACTTACTAGTTAAATTTAATCCACCATCTCTGAAACTTTTTACATAATCACTAAACTTAAAGTGTCATGTGATTATAGTACCAAGTTTTTTTCACTTGCTGTGAAGACTTTATAAATTTAATCCTTTATTTTAATGTTTCAATTTGATGCACTATATGAACTTATTTATATATAGTAAACAAGAGAGTGTCAAATCATGATCCACATGAAATAGAAAATTGATATCAAGTTTGGTTTCAGTAAATGCAATACAACCTTTTTAGTTCACCTACTAGAACACCACTTGCACCCCCATTCACTGGCAAATTGATTTATTTGCATATCTATTGGAGATAAACTGCAAGCAAAAATAAGATATAAATCCCTAGAATTGGCACTTGAGTATGCCATACACAAGTGCCAAAGGTGTGAGTGACCCCCTAATTGGTGTGGTAGAGGAATCATTATAGCCTCTATCCCTAGGATCCCACTGACATGACCAAATAAGAAATTACTTATTTTGTCTGCACATCTATTTGTTGACAATTGTCTTGTTTCAGGTTTGGAGGTGATAGTTTCTATTCGACCTGGAAATGGACCACTCCCTGAAAATCATGGGTTCAAGACAATCAAATCCTTCTCTGAGATCTAAGAGTAGTTGCAGTCATTTGGAATGGCATTAAATGTATTATGATATGATAACTAAGGGCTGTAACGTCCTCTTGTTATTATGGAATAATGTAATATATTGCTCCAATTTCTCTAAGTTTCTGCTTAACTTGCATGTTTCAATTTTTATAAAATGACTCAAATATAGTCCCTATGCGTTTTCATTAGTATTATAAATCACGTTATGGTTCACATGAGACATTCTAGTAACCAAAACGATTTATTACCAAGTAGGTCTTGAATCTTTGTTAGACAGTGGAGCTGCCTTTTACTTATGGATATTTAAGGGGTTGTTATATATTTGCCCATATAACATTTATTTTTAACATTGTACTTATTTTAGAAAGTAAAGTTAAAGATACTGTACTGAAATAGGAATTTTTCCTATTTTATTATCCAAATATATAAATTTACTAAGAATGATTTAAAAACAAATATCGTTGTATATAAAAGAAAGATTTAAATTGTATTATGATATTCTTCTTTTATATGAATTCTAAGTAACATTTCAATTTTGGTCTTTTGATTTTATTTTTTTATTTTGGTTTGATCCTTCAACTATTCTTTTGTTGTATGATTTTTTTATGAAGTTATTAGCTTTAAAGGCAGTTAACATATTGTCACATTTTTTATATAAAAACTGCCGTAATCAACAAAAATGAACGAAGTTAAAAAAAAAGGTTAACTTAATTAAGAATTAAATCAAAATAAAAAATAAAGTTAAATGACATTATTCATACAATAGTTTTATTAGATTTAGATTTGTACACAGTGCACACATCAAGATTGTTGCCGGAATGTGAAGCAAATTTCCTTTTAATATTTATTCTTTAACCACGCGGGATAACACATATATAGACTTTTGTTGAGGCTTCGTGGCGTGTTGGGAATTTATGTGAAATTCTTCCGGAATATTGTTATTTCATGCATGCCTTTTCTCTCATGCCGTTTTCATTTGAACTTTGAATGGCAAATTTCTATGCAGTATTAAATCATAAAGACTAGCTACATGTATACCAAAAACAAAATCCCAGTCAAAATAAGTTCCCATCAAGCTTTCTTATACCAATAAACTTTCCTAATTTTTTTTATCATAAAAAACAGAATCCAGTGAATGAACTTATAGCATGATTTTCTTCGGTCCAAGTACTTAGATTTGAATGTGATGATGTCTATTGTTGGATCTTCCATTACTCACATTTCCCCCTTTCCTACTTTCATAAAAAAATAAAGCATTAAAAAAGAAAAAAAAAGATAAAATCCCATTGGTATTCCATTACTTTCAGTTTTCACATATAACAAGGAGTATCATACATGCCTAATTTCAACTAGCGTTGAGATAGACACATAGGTATTTAATATATTAAAAAAAGGGTTTATGTTATCTTGGTTGCTTGTATAACAAAAAGGTCCTTGAAGTTAGTTTCAGTTTTTGTTTGTTCAATATCATGTGGTCTTACTTAGCAACTTGGTCCTATTACAAAGCACCTAATTAACTGCTATCTTTGTCAAAAAAGTGGTGTCAGATACCCGGAACTAGAAGATGTTTGAAGTTGCATAAAATCTGGGGAGAAAAAATAAAATAAAATTGGCGGTTTATTGTTCAATGAACCAGTTGTTGGGTCCAACCTAGATGTACCTAAATGACAAAACAAAGTCTAAAAAGGAGAAGAAAAGAAAAAGGGTGGTCTTCACATTTTCTCTGCTTTCGTTATTTACATATGGTTTCTTTTCGGCCTTCCTTTCTCTTAGCATGATGATTGTAACAAAAGTCCCACTTTCTCTATCTTATCTCCTCTCTTGTCATTTTGTCTACCCTTCAATGTTTCCCATTACAATATAAGAAAATTTAAATCAATAAAACAAAGCACAAACAAAGGGAAAATGGAGAGAGAAATCTTCTGAAGTGCTTCAATTTTGTAAATTATACTTAACAAATTATTGATAATCCCACTGTATTTTAGTTTTTGCTGATTTATTTAAATTAAAATAACTCATGTATATGAAATTTATGGATTTGACTAAAGCATGGAATTGGAATGTACTTTAAAGGATAAAGGTGTACTAGTTATTCTTAATTTGGTTAAAATATATATGACATGTGAAATAATTATAAAAATGTTAAAATATCAATGAATGGTTATTATTTTATTCTTTATTCTCTAAAATACATCTTATTCTTGAAAGGAGATAAATCCAATTAAAATATTAACAGAAAGAAATGTAAGGGGGAAAAGATAGTAAAGAGATATGCACAATATAGTCTATAGGATCCACAAATACTATTAGAAACTTAAATATCAGATGTGAATAACAATAACAAGTAACCCCCCCCCCCCCCCTCCCTCCCCCTTTTCATGTTGTTTAATTTCTCACACCACACACCATAGGAGTTTTCCTTTTGCGTGCTTTGAAATCTATGAATGTCGTGGAAGTTTTGGTCTTTGTTTCCCTAGTACAAGGAAAACATTTGCCGCTGTACGCGGGCCACACAAAAATTCTTACTCATGGAATGGTCTTGTGGTTTCAGAAGGACATGCCTGAACAATTTTTATGATCAACATAACTCATAGGGTCCTATACAAAACACAATTTTTATGATCAATACCAACACACACATAGGTCCTCTGTATTGATTGTTGTTGTAAGAAGTACAAGTAGGTCACTGACATTATGCATAAATGTTCTGCAGTTAAAGAGCAAAGAAAGTAAAGTCCTTGCTTTACTTCTTGATCAGAAAGGGGAACTTGAAAACCAATACAGAAATGGTTTTTTTTCTTCTCTCCCAATATTATCAGAAAAAGAAAAGGAAAAACCAACAAACTCATTGTTTTGAGTTACTTGAGAAACATATTAGACTAAATTAGCATAACCAAGAAGAGGGACCCTCTCACCCTTCATTAAGTTAACCCACCCACCTTCCTATAGTTGCAGCTTTATGCGATGATGACAACATAGGATACGGTTATGTCCTTTCCAACACTGATTTTTTCCAGCGAAATATGTCCCTTCCATTTTCCAAGCATCCTCATTTCCTTGTCTTCTTTTTTTGCCTTCTTTGGATTCTGTTTCATCTCTGAATACACACCTTCACGGGTGGTTGGTGTGAAACAGTTATCACCCACACTGGGAAGAGTGAAGACCCTTATTGATTGAATTCATCATGATCAATTAAGAACGCACACACACTGGTTTATGATTATTCCTAAGATGTAATTTTCCAACAAAAACAATCCTTGAAGAAGAACTACTGATGGAATATAAAGAAAAAAAAAACAAAAAAATTCAATGGACAAAGACACTTTTTTTTTTCTTCTTTCATTTATGGAAAGCAAAAAGATACCAAAATATTTTTGAGGAGGGAAGACAAAGCAGGAGAATAAAGAAAGAGGGCCTTGCCATTTCATGGTAAGAAAGCCACTTTTACAATTAGAACCAAGCTCTGTACCTTGTTGTTCATGGAGGAAACCATTCAAATCAAAAACCATGTAATTGTAATCATTCTCTCTCTATCTAAATCATCCACAACACAAGTTATAGCCAGCCTTGTACAAACACAAATTTTCTTCTCTTCGCTTCTCTTGTCTTCAAGAAGGTGATTCTGAAACTCTAGGTGAAGTCTCAGGAAACAAGGGCAAAAGTTGTGGTTCTGAGTCTCTAGGAGTTGTCATAGGAGAGCGATGCAAATAGAAACCCTTTTCAGCTATGGCTTTTTCCTCCTCTGAAGAGCTCCCCAATGAAGGTGAGGACTTGTCAAAAGGGTCATCATTCAATGGTGTGACAGGGCTGAGGGCAAGGGAATGGAAGTCAAGCCTGCTTGGAGAGTAGATCTCAGAATTATTGCGGGGTGAGAATCCTGCTGCAGAAGAAGAAGAATAATTAATATTGTGTGCCAAATTGAGCATCAAGGTGTTGAGCATGTGGCTGTTCTTGAGGCTGTTCCTCCTTTCATAGAGCTTGAACCCTTGTTTCTTTGGTGGTGTCTTGATGGGAGGGATGTTGAAATTTCTAGAAGGTGGTGGTGGTGGTGGTGGCAATGGATCTTGTGGTTGTGGTGGTGCTTGTTTTGTGGTGTCTGATGATGAGCCGGTTAGCATTTGAACTACTTGCTTGAAAGTGGAGGTGTCAGCTTGAACAAAAGTGGTAGGATAAGGGTTGGAATCAGATCTGGGGATGGTTTTGGGAGTGAGAGGTGGTGTTGGGATTTGGATGCCATTGCTGTTGCTGCTGCTCATGCAGTTGCTCACATTGCTTCTTGGAGAGTTCATAGGAGATGTGTTGTTCTCTCTATCTTGATGAGGCCTTGAGCTGATTTCCATTGATTGCACTAATCTGCCTCCAAAGTAAGAGAGAGGGGAAAAAAAAGGTTAGGGGTGGTTTGGGTGGAGATTGGAGAAGGAAGAAAAATATGCAAGAGTGAAAAACAAGGTTTTGAGGAAAGAAAGAAAGAAAGAGGGTTGGTTGCTTATTGTGCTTGTATTTTTGTTTTGTTTTGTTTTCTTGTGTTGTGTTGTGCTGTGCCCTGTTGTTTCTATATTCTACACTATATACTATTTTTTTAGTTTCTTTTTCTCATACTATTCAAACTTTTATTAATGAAAATAAAAATATTTTTCTCTCTCTCTCTCTCTTGAAAGCTGAAATTGTTATGTTGTTTTGGTGGGGCTTAGGGGTGTGGTTGGCTAGAGAGAAAATGTCCTCAACGGTCTTTGAATTTATAAAGTCACAAAACCAAGGGAATTGGTTAGAATTGGGAATTTTTGGTATGAGCATCTGTACCACACCACTGGCAAAGTTATCATTATTAAGGCCTTAAAAATATTTGTGGCATTGACTTCAGAGCCTAACTTCAGAGCCTAACTTCAGACACTACTATTGCATTTGCATACGTGATGGGATTGGAGATGGATTGATGAAGAATAGTTAGATAGATAGATACATGTTTGATCAGAACACTGAACACCCCATTATTCATTCATTCCTAGATTGTGTTGCTTTGTACACTTTCAAACAGAGCGTGTGTTTCACGTACAAATCATGTGTGAACTAACTCTCTACACACGGCTATGTGACCAAGTTTAGAAGTGAAGTTTGCAACCTGCCCACCTCAAACGAATAAAGTGACCATGGAAGATAAATTAAGAGGATGACGTTATTTATATATATATATATATAAATTCAAAGTATGGAGAGTATTTTTCATATTTTTTTAACTTTGTAGAATCAAGTACTTATTTTTAGAAAAAATTAATTTACACATAATTTCTTGTAAAGGGATGTTGGCAGTCTATTTCTTAGTATAGTAATACTTGGGCTATGCTAGAAGTCACATATGCATCATCAAGTAAGATAAAAATGCTTGTTCTAAGCAAATTCCTCAGGCAAGAAGAGAGTCAAAGTTTTGCTTTTGATTGTCTATTGGCCCCCAAGACAGGAATTAGACAGATCTTATCTCAGTTTATTTAGCAAATCACAAGAGTTGACACAGTTTAGAGACAATTTTTGGTGTGATTGCATGTAATTGGCTAGCCCTTTAATCTTCTTTCCTTTGAATATTGTGTAAAATATTCTACTTTAATGGCTCATCCTGTATTGGCATGAGTTTTACTGTGTCACTTTTTATTTATAAGCTTTTGATTTTTAAAATTATTTTCGGGTTAATTTAATTCCATTACAACTATTGATTGTTGAATATATAAACTTCCAATTTAATCAAGTGTTTGGATTTTATAGATTTCTATAAATATATGCAATTTCACGTTGCTATATTTATACGTGCCAGAATTACATTAAAATAGTCCAAGGTTGCGCTAAACTTATATTGAATATTGTATAGAGAATATATGCCAATTTTTTATTAAAAAATATTTTATTGAATGAAATTTCAAAAAGAGTGAGCTAGGTATGATGATAAAATATCATACATAATGCTCTATATTACGTCACTAGTACACGCCTGCAGAGAGTTAAGACCGAATCATATGAATACTAAAGCATGTTTCATATTTTCTCGAATTGTTATAATGCAGTTTTATTTTGTTATAGGTATGAACATGAAAATTAACTATCTCATTTTTTTTTCTTTTATATATATATATATATATATATATATATATATATATATATGTAAAATGATGTTTATTATATATGTGTGTTCAACTTCGGATGCACACCTAACCTCTAATATTCTCAAAGATAAGATGGATGAGACATTTGATAGAAAACACTTATTCACGCCTTATCAATGCAAATATGAACAGAAAAATATTCTCAAGAATGAAAACAAAAACTCAATCTGCACTTTAATATTAATACTTCAAAGATATCATACAATCGATCTTTACCTAAAGACCATCCATATATATAATAAAAAGATTTGCAATTAGCTTGCTTGTATTCTCTAACAGACCATATGGCATTATAGCCATATTGAAGGAAAAGCAAGCGTTTATCATGTAATGGCATTATAGCCAGTGGGGTGGTTATATTGGATAAGGATTTTTCATGTACTGGCTAATATGAAAGGATCATGTTATAAGAAAAATATTAATATATAAAGGTAAAAAATCAGTAAATTTTACTTAGGATTTTATATGATAGATCGTATTATAGCTTATTTTTATGTTTTTCCTTTTTATAATACAATACTCTCATATTTTTTAAGCTGGTGCTCTATGCCAATTGTTGGAGCTTTAATGGTCAATTATTTCAATGTGTATATCTATAGGATTATTCCAAAATATCTTCATCCAGTGACTAATTAATATATTATGATAATGGCATTAATTTAAGATTAATGAGTATTATTTTGTACCTTGATGGCTTATGTGAATCAGTTCGGTTCCCAAAACAAAGTGCAGCAGGGAGCACTTGTGGGATTCCACAACTTTCATTCTCCAAAGCTGCTGATTGGTAATATGTAATTTCATATCCACTGTCCACTTGGGTTAGTGGTTTAGATTTTTCTTTCCACGCTTTAAAATCTTGAAAAGCAAAAAAGAAAAGAAAGGGGGAATCAAATTCTGATTTATATTATTTACATTGAAAAAGAGATACACCGCAGAAGAGGTGATGGGGGGGGACCAAATGCCAATAAGACAAAAGTCACTGCTTTTATGAATTGATTTATTACTCTTTAATGGATAATCATTATTTGACATTTTTAAACTCCTTCTGTTATGTTAAAAATATGAATTTATTACCGGCTTAAGTGCCTAAGAAGAAACGTTTAGTACTAGCTACCATTGCAATCAAATACATATATTATAACGCATTGAATTCTCAGCATGGTAAATAATTAAATATTATTATGCAGAAAGAAAAGGATATACCATCTTCCCCAAATTTTTTTCTATTGACATAAATTTTTAGTGCCTCACTAGCTAGTGAAAGTGAAACACACTTTATGGTAATTAGGAAATGAAATTCAATGATAATTTGAGAGAAGGAAAAAAACTTATTTGTTTGGATGAAGAAGTCTCCAAGTTGGGTTTATAAGCTACTAAAATCAGTGAGATAGTTTAAGTTGGTCAAGAAGCTAAATGGATTTTGGAGAGAAAGTGAGAGATACCATGTCCACCTTCAAGTGGGAAATGAGTAAGCATTGAAGAATGACTAGAAATGAACACATGACAGAGCGCAATACCAAATAATGTGATGTCTTCAGCAACAAAAGAGACCATACTAAAGTCATGATCCATTTTTCTGAAAATGACCTTTTTTTTTTGTTCATCAGCTATGGTGTTGGAGGCACATGATTGGAGATTTGACATACTAATTTCAAAATAATCATCAATCAATGATGTTATTAATAGAATTAGCCTATTGGTTATAATAGGAAAGATCTATCTTGTGTGTCTAACTAAAGACTCCCCCCAAATAAAAAATTAAAAAGTATCATCCTCCATTCTCAAACACATTATTCTTACAAGAGTGAATTTCAGGCTTCTTCATGTAAAAGGAAAAAGATCCCTGCATAAGGTAAATAGACTAATTGCCTTCCTAGCTAGAATGTCTTCAGAGTAAAAGTCTTATTATGGTGTATGTTCATAAGTTAGATAAAAGGATTTCTTAGTTAACTCTTTCATTCCTTGGATTCAAATTTAACTCCTTCAAACAACTTTTGAAGCAATAGCTAGAAAGTTTCTTATTTTTAAAATAAAAAGTTTACTTTAGTGTTTTTATTAAACACACACATGTAAATATATATTCAATAGGTGAGCGGGTGATGATAGTGTTCTAAAACCACTGACACGCCAACATCTACTTATATACCCCAAAAACATGTAATAACATTGCAGACACAAACCAAAATTAAAATATTTCAAGATGCCAAAACTTTATCACACCTTCAGTAATTTATTTATCTTCAAATACTGCCATGTGCATACTTTCACAAGTTTCTACAGTATATTACGTGTCAAATGCCAATTGGTCAAGACAAATCTGTTCCCTAAACATACACCGAAGGTGGGTTATCATTTTATCAATTATTTTATAATGTCAAATATAATAAACTGACCAAGATATAAAGAGAGGGTATTGGCCGGCTTGCTTGACTATAGGACCATCAACGAGGAATATATTAAATTAGTTTCTGAAACTATAAGTATCTGTCAATTTAAATTTTTAAATTAAAAAAAAATCATTTTAATCTTTTATACTATTAAATATATATTCTTTTTAAAACTAATTTAATGTATTATTTGACTATAAATAATATTGTAAAGTATTAGGTGTCACACTGGTGGTTCTTATGCAAAGGTGCGATAAAGGAACAAGAGGGTGACAATTTATACTGAGAATCCTTAATTACTATATGTATATATATATATATTATATATATTATATATATTATATGCTGGCTTGGCTTTGCAGGGTCCGCCAAACTTAGGCTTTAATTATGTCACCGTCATGGCCGGTTTAAGTCTCAGAACTGGTGGATATATTAGACATATGTGTTTTGAGCTCTATGTACTGCAGCTATATTTATATAATTATATATCTATATATCTATATATCTATATAATAATATAATATTTAAAAAAGAAAACAGTTTAAAATGTACAGAAAGGAACAAAGACGGATTCATTTTCCTATCTCAACAAGGTTACGCCGAAAAGTTTGACACTTTTGGTAGGCCAGTTCATACTGTTAGGCAACTTCATAACTATGTATCTATTCATTATTCCTCCCCATCCCCCTTTAAAAGAAACTTTCTCATACTTGTAAATGTCTTTTGATTAAAAATAAGTAACAGTATTTTAAAATTCAGAAAGATAAATGATCAATTATTTTAATTTTTAAAAATAAAAAATGATTTTAAAATTGTCATTTTTTTTATCTTTAAAAGATAATAATGATTTTTTAAAAAAAGATTAATGATCAACTTTTACTCTTTTAAAAATTGTAGACTATTTACTATTTTTTTTAGGACATGGAATAAGGTAAGGTAAAGCAACAATTTTATTTATTTGTTGAGAGTACACTTTGCGTGCTAGTTTAATTTAACATGAGAAAAAGCTTTTGCTTAATTAAACACGTGGATGAAATAAAAATGTAAGTTGGATTTGTACCACCATTATTATCCATACCCATTATAGAAGAAAGCCTTTTATAGGTGCGTATGAAATTTGGACAAAGGAGTATATTATGAGGTGAATGTCTGGCAGGGAGAGAGAGAGAGAGAGGAAAGTGGGAGAACAAATTTATGTGGGAAACTTCTTGGTGGGTAAAGAGTCTTGGTAGGTTTTGAGACATTTTGAGTGTGTGGGTGAAATGGAGACTTGGTTTCTTTCATCATTGACAACTTGATATTGTAATATCTGAAAAAAAAAGTTCTATATGGATGTATTTGATAATTTTAGAACAATTTCAAACAACAGCTATTTAAAGGATTAAATATGAAAAATGTTTTTTTTTAATTACCTTGAAAGATTTTGTTTGTGTTATAAAATAAAACTTTTAACATAAAAATACTAAAAATTATCTAGATTCACACCATGGACGTAGAAGAAAGGTAATATAATAATTTATGAAATAATTACATTGATATTCTTGAGATTTATAAAAAAAATGTCTGATATTTTTTTTATCCTATATAATTATTTTTAATTTATACAAAAATATAACATTATATATTATATAATTTTACATAAGCATTCCATAATATTATATACATAAAATTAGTTAAAATAATGTAAAAAATATATCCAATACTTTTTTATAAATGTCAAAAGATATATTAATATAATTTTTTCTAATTTTACATTTTATTTTTATAGAATTGATCCTATTCATAAAAAAATTATGTCTTCTTCTAATAGAATAGTTGAATTGAAAATTATGAAAATGAATATTTTTCAATCTTACTAAACATAATAAAACATGGCACAAAATGATATTTTGTTAAGGTGCTATAAAATAAATTACAATAATCAAAATTAATAAGGTATATATATATATATATATATATATATATATATATAAATCAAATCTTTATGCGTAATATGTTTAATTGCATGCATGATTTCAGTCTTTTTGAATTAGATTCTATATAATTTTAGTCTTTTAAATTTTTTGAATCAATTAATATTTTTTATTTTTAAATAAATTTGATCTAGCTCTCAAATTTCTTTTATATTAAATCTTCAAATTTTCTCTCTCTTTATTTCTTTTTAAAATTATGATAAATTAAATCAATTGAATTATTCAAAACTTTTGTATTCAAATTTTATTAATTAAAATATAAATTTTATTTCAAATATTTTTTAAATTTATCCTTTCACATCTTAATTTTACATCTTGTAAAATCCTTCAATTTTTGTACTATATTTATAACGTCTAATTTTTTAAAATTATTTCATATTCTATATCCATTAAATCTCAAATATTTGGATAAAAAATAAAAATTTAGAATTTTAAGTTAAAATATCTAACAAAAATAAATTTACTCAATTTAAAATTAAGAAGATTTAATTTATTTAAAAAATTTAGAAGCAAAATTATATACCATTAAAATTTTATAGGATATTACTCCATATTTTTTTATCTTGATACTTATAAAATATAACATTACTTGATTTTTATATTTAATAATTATTTAAATATATTATAAAATTAATATTTAATATATGTTTAATAATACATTCTAATATATCTATCAAAGTCGATTTAACAGTGAAAGGTTAACTAGTTAACGTGAAATTATAATTTAAATTTCATTATTTTTACTGTACATAAAAAAAATCAACTAACAAATTTACTTTAACTAATTTTAATTGTAAAAAAATATGTGGATTGATAATTTTAGTTCGAAAACTTGACTCGGATTTTAAGTCTCGGGTTGAAAATTTTTAAAATCGATAAACCCGAGTCAATTTAATACATAACTTTTTACTTATAATAACATTTTTTATTTAATTTTTTTAATTAAATTTTTTTAAAATTATAATATATGTGGACTAGATATTCTAATTAATCCGAGTCAAGTCAACTTTAATTGGGTTATAAAAAATTTAAATATATTTTTAATATATATATATATATATATGCTTAAATTTTATTTTAATTCTTTAATTTTTTTTAATTTCAATTCTTGTAAAATTTTAAAATTTTTTCAAATTTTTTTTTATAACCTATTAAACATTTAAATATATCAAGTTCATCTCAACATAATGGTAATAATAATTATTTTTAAAAAATTTAAAATTTAGGAAAAATAAAATAAAATATTTTAAAAATAATTTTTTTTATGTTTGCAAAATTTAAAAATATATTTAAACATAACAGAAATTACCAACTCACCAATTTTTTTAATCAAACTGAACCCCTTTTTATTTTTCATAAACCGATGTCAATTACCTATGTGACAAAGTTCCATAACATATCTCTACTTTATAAAAGAAAGAAAAAGAAAAAGAGAGATCAGAATATGGAAGCCATAATATCAGATAAACCCTGGTAAAAACCATGCCATTAACTATTAATTAATTATTAACTCATTATCAAAACAGCATCATACTATTGATGAGATGAGAGACATCATGTTTGATCTGACTCAGTATTTTCTTGCTTGAACGTTCCTTCTCCCTCTTTCAAGCCAAAGGAAACAAAAACGGTTGTTTAGTCAAACTAAAGGGCCCTCACAAAGGCCATTGCTTTCAAGATTGACATAAATGAAATCCCCATCTTACAGAAAAGCAACCGTTGATACATTCATACATACATACCCGTGTGATATTCAAGTTTTCTTATGCAGGGTATGATAGATTTTTCATGAAGCTTATTTAGATTTATCTTGTTATATAATTACTCAAGTATAAATATATGCATGTATTTTGGTGATGAAGTAACATTTCTTCCGATTCAATAAGTGAGTTCTAGCTACCTCACCCAAACGATGAATTTAAAAAAAATAATGAAAAAAAGGTAATTATTGATATTAATAATAATTATTTAAAAGATGTCAACTAGTGAAAATAGTCAACTCTAATAATGGGAATGGGCATGTGCATGTGTATGAGAAGGAAGAACGTAGCTAGCACTGCAAAATAGTTCAATTTTCTGTTTTTTCCCTTTACAAAAACACTTACCGGTTTGACCCGATCAATTTTGGTAGGAAGCAGTTACTATCAAGAAAATGGCATTGTTCCTTTTCTTTTTGTCCTTTTTATTTTTTATTTTTTACATTTTTGGTCTTCGGGTCATGCAAGGAAGTTGCAATCACCAAATTCAGGTCAAAAAGACCTTGTCAGTGAACAAATTTCCTATACTACACTTAGGAAACAGAAAATAAGGTTCCCCACTCGTTATTAAATTCATATGTATTCTGAGTGTGTCACATAGACACAACTGGTTAGACAAAAAGTGCTTACTATGACGAAGAATCAACTAAAAATGTAAATTAAAATATTTGTCTTCTCATTATTGTTATTATTATTATGCTCAAACAATTCGTTTCGACCAAACCAGTCAATGCCTTGCAATATTGAAATTACTAATCAAAGTATTGTTTTTCATTTTACCTAACAAGCCATTGAATTGGTCTAATCATAATTTTACCCTCCTTTCTTTACGTGGCGTTTATTGCAAAGACGGACGAAATTATGTCCTATTCTTACGAGTTATATTATATATTAGAATTGTTCGTAATAATTTAATTCAACTTAAATTTTAAAATTCAAATAAAAAATTTAAAATTTAAAAACTAAATTATTTTTTATTAATTTGAATTGGATTTTGAATCTAATTTGAAAAATTAATCCAATTCAATATAAAATGAGATTGTGTATTTTTTATATTGAATGAATGGTCCAATCCAATTTAAATTTCTTTTACTTGAACCGAATTTTATTGGATTTAAGATTTTATTTAAATAATTAAATTATAGCATATTTTTATAGTAGGATTGGATTTTTTTAACAATTAATTTAAATGAAATTATGAATACCTTTATATTTATACAACATTTTTTATATTTTATTTTTTCTTTATCTCTTTTCATTATATCAATTATTTTATTATATATTTTTTTCTATTTTTAAATTTTATTTTATTATATAATTATAATTTCTCTAATCTTATTATCTGATCACTTAGCTTGGAGAAGAAAAACTGACCAATTAACTTGCTTCAAAAATCATACAATGGATTTTGAAATTGAGGTCCAATATTGGCCATGTACCTTTTATGATTATGATTTGGTAGCCATTGATATAACAGCCTTTGACCTCATGTCAAAGGGTTCATAAATAAGTGCCCCAAATTATAAATTTTTCTAAATTTTCCGTGCACATTTCGGAGAAAAACATTTTCCTATATTTGAATGATGACTAAGATAGAAAAGAAAGAAAGAAAGAAATATAAAGAATTAAAAAAAATGTTATTTCGATAAATAAAAAAAATTTAAAAAGTAAAATAATTTTTTATTTATTTGAATGAGTAAAAATAAATAAATAAAAAATGTAATAATAAGAATTAAATTAAACTTAAAAATTTATTATATTATTTTTCATTAATGGAATTTGTTCATTATTTTTAATATAAAAAATTATTCAATAATTTAAAATTTAAAAAAAAAATAAAAACTCTTCTTCCCTGCTAAATCTCACATCTAAGGGAGGAGAATTTTTTTTTTTTCCATATAAGACCTAACTAAAAAATTATTCTATCTTAAAATTTCACTTTAAACAAATAAAAACAATATTTTTTAGATTTTATCCCAACAAACAAAACATTAATCACAATATATGGTTTCATCTTTATCTCCTCTGAACTTCTCAAATTTAGGGTTTGAAAAATAAATAAACCAATGGGCAGTGGATAAGGTAACCTGAAGAGTGTATGATAAAATGGGTAACGGTAGGATTAATTGCAGTCAACAGTAATGAAGCAATTGTTATTAATTATGATTGGATAGTAATAATACTATCTTGTTGGAGTAGGTCACTGGTTGTGGGGACATGGATGAAGTCCTTTTATGGGACCACTTTGGACTCACTCTCCTTTTGCCATTTCAAAGCTTCATCAATTTTGTTCACAGCCTCCTTACAATATAGCTGTCTTTACCTTTTATTTTAGTTCCCCCTTAGCTTATATTTCGTTTCAAGTCATGCATTGATGTTATCATCATGACATGAGTAACATCTAAGAAAAATATTCAAATGCTCATTCATTTCTAGAATAGTCAATACAAGACCATGTATTTCTTTGTCTTTATTTTTTTAAATCGAATTATTATTATCTATTGTCCATATCCTTTCATAAATTTACAAGTTACTGAGGGTATTCAAATGGTCATCAAATCAGCTGGTTGTGTTAATGTGAATAAGTCAATAACAGTTCTCTTTCTACACAAGGGTTATTATTTTAATTTTTTGCAATGTAAGTTTCTAGTTAGAGAGAGGATTAATTGGATTCAACTATAATTGTTCCATGGAGTAACACTAAATTAGGAAGGCCTAAAGAGCTTTTGGTGTGCCACAAAATGTAGGTCAAATGAGGCTTTCTCTAAACGAATAGGTATCATGTATTTATCCAATTAGTTAGAGATAAATGTGTCATTAATTCACAAGCATCAATAAATTTCGTAAAGTAACAGAACCATCTAAGGCTTGTCGCTGTTGCAAACATGGTCCCAATGTGGTTACCCTTCCTAACATGCATTCTGGAATGAATGGACGTAGTGGTTTAGATGTCAAGTGGCACCAAACTATAAATTTGAGAACCCTCCTATTTTGTTTCAAGGAACAGCCATTTTACATTTTACAAATACCATGTGTTAACCTAGAGAAAACATGTCACTTACAAAATAATTTTAATTCCTCTAGGATAACTTTGAACCATCTAGTTTAAAAATCAGTAATCTACATCAGTAGTGAAACCAATGAAAATTCATATATTACAGAAGCATATTACTCTTAGCACTTACAACTTTACAAGTAAACTCTTCCTTTTACATAAAAAGAAAAGGAAAACCTTTCACTAGATGCGAATGAATTTAGCAAGATCTTGGACTTTTGGCTTAAGAATAAAACTACTTGGGAGGGTGTTAGTCACACTCTTACCAAAGAGCATAAGTAACAGCTTTAAACTCATTCAAACAAAATTGAGTATCTTCTAACGCCTCTGTAGAGACTAGTTCAGTTTGCAGCACATCTATGGCACCAGGAGTAACAAACAAGTCCATGAATTTCTCATTGTTCAGAGCAAACAAATCTAACCCAAGAGTAACCACCAGTTTTTCGATCTTGCTGTAAGCTAAGAATGCATTGTCAAAATGAGGTTGTGGTCTGAATTGGAGACAGTAAATGAATTAATCAACATAATCAAATGAAGAAACAGGAAGAAGTTATATTAACGAGTAGTTAGAAATAATGTAATTATGGTTATATTATTTGTAATTACTCTTGTATTCGTGATTCCTAGTATAAATATATGTTTTGTTGTGTAATTCAAACAGACAAATTCATTTATATGGTGTCTCATTCTTTCTCTTTCAACAAATATAACAGCCTAGTTTTTCTTATCCATACCATACCGTACATGATATCTGCCAAATAGCTACAAATAAAATAGAACAAACTTAATGGAAATTTTAGCTTGGCCAGGGGAAGCTCCTGAATGATAATCAAAATGTTTTAAAAAAATATATAAAAATTAAACAATTAGCCATTATTTACAGAGTAAAAAAGTAAAAAATGAAATAAAATTGCCAGTCCAGTTAATTTTTTGCCACTGGGTGATGGGTCAGAAACAATGTGATTATCTTATCTTGAATGCAAAGTATGCGATATAAGACATCTTAAAATTGGACAGAAAAAGGTGCAGATTGGAGTAATTCCAAAAAGGGAAAGCCCAATGGACAACTAACTATAAAAGAGGCTAAAAGAAATAGTTAATGTGCAGAACCATTATATTGCTGGTAGATCTACGCAAAAAGTTTCAATGTGACACTGAAAATATCCAAAAATAAATCTAACAATACCAAAGGTGGGAGTTTTTACATAAGTAAAGTGATGCTTGTAATTACTTGTATAACATTGTCCTTCCCAAGGTGACAACAATATGTTGTTACTTATAGCTTAAACTGAAAAATGCATCTACTTACCAAGGGATTAGGAGTCCAGAATGTTACATCCCCACTTCCAATTTAAAGGTCACCGTTTTGCCCTCTAAAATAATCAGAATTTTTGCTGTTTCCTGTTATTCTGGACAACATGTTTCTTGGTCCTATGCCATTGTAACTTCCAAGCTCTTTTTCAATCCCCAATTATAACTAGGATAAGAGAGGCATGTGATGCCAATTTGATGTGGTCACACAACATAAAGCTCAAAGTAGAGAAGAGGTGTGTCATAGAAAAACATTGTGTTAATTGATTGAATAAGCTGATCAGATACAGGGAGCACATCATATATTTATAGAGATTAGCAGCATATATAAAGACTACATGAACTACATAGAAGCTATACAAATTACACTATAGAACTACCACAAAGTGTATAACCATATATACCCAACAACAGAATCTAATGCTCACTATGAAGGTCCTGACTACCTATCTAGCTGGTAGTTGACATTAGGCACGTGTGATGATGATGGACTCCTAATACAGTAAATCACCTAGCTGGTCAAGAGATGGTTTTCACTGATAGTCATGTGGGTTTCATGCAAAACGACTGCAGCTTTTGCAACTCTGCTTGGGACGTTCTCTTGTGTGTTCTTTTATGGAGGTATATTTTCCTGATTCCTCATTATATCATGGGAAACTGAACTTGTATCACCCAACTCAAGAAGAAAACAAATAGGCTGAAGCCAGGCTGAAATTTTTTAAAGAGGGAGCACTTAGAAGATAACATGGTTGAAATCCATTATAGCAACTTTTGCGTATGGAGTATGGACTGGTAACTGAATCAAGGTGGTGCCTAACTGGTTGTTTGCATTGCTTAGCACGATCCTTTATGAAAGCACGCCTTAAAGCAGCATGAAAATTGAAAACTTATGTAGCTTAGAACTAAAAGGAACCTTCAAAATAGACCATGTGAAGTATTTAGAATTCAAGGACAATTGAATAAAAGAGAGAAAATATGCAGGAAATTGACATGATGAGGAGGAGGAGAATTCCAAAGGAACTCTGACAGATACTGAAACTAAAGAGATGAAACTCCACAAAGTAACGACTTCATCTTTGATTGGAAACTGCAAAAGAAAACAACTATATGAGAAATTTTCTAAAATTCTACTAGTGATGACAAAGAACCTAATTAGAAAAAGAACAGTATGCCAATAGGGAGATTCACTTGCATGCTGAGTTATGACCTCAATTTCTTTCTAGAGCCAAATCAAATAAGTTTTCTTCAACAAAAGCAAGCCAGTTTGTCAAGAAGAGGAGCAAGTCATGATCCTAAATTCCTGTGTGCATAAGATAGTTTATCATCATCAAAACCAACCTCTACATAATACTACACCTTGTGCAATTACATACTACCTCTACTGCCTACACACATCTTCCAAGAGCCACAACACTCATTTCACAATCTCTTGAAGATGTCATAAATAGATTAATAGTGTGCTTCAGGAAAAATACTTGAATACTCTAAGAGTAATACTCTTGATAGTTTCATAATCGTCCATATCTAATTCAATAATACTTCATTCTAATCCAACAATATGTATGGTTATGTAGAGACTCCCAGAGTACACAAGATCCTCTTATGCACAGGATTTCCATACACTACTGAATCCTCCTCCTGTATTCCTAACACCTAAGTTTCACCTTTTTCCATTATCAAACACATTCGCACACACAACGACAAACAAAACAAAACAGAGTAATGGTCCAATCAATTTTAAGATTCAATGGTCAAATTATTTCTTAAAAAATATAGTAACAATCATGTTATCAGTTCCTAAATAATGAAAATTACCTTTCATGTCTCTGGATGAGTATTTCTTTAATCAAATTAGTGTCCACATAAGGAATGCACGTAATTTAACCTACTAACTTCATCGTTCAGGATCATTGATGTGATTTTCATTATTCAGGACTACAATGATGGACGCGGAAGGGATTAATTTGAATACTTGAATTTTAAGGATCTCGAAACCACAAATAGTTAATTTACAAACCTATGACTAAGAACAACAGTTGGATGAAGTATTATAAGAAGAAAAATTAATTTTTAAAAAAATTTAAAATTACAAAAATTAAAATATGTTATTTAGATTTTTTTTTTAAAATAAGTTCAAATTTTATAAATTTAAAGAGAATTTAAAATTTCACCAAAATTGTTACTTTCTCTCATGGCTTTTTCACTAGTAATTGATCCATTTTGTTACTTTTTTACAGTTTTAGACGCATTATTTATGATATAATTATATTTTGTTATCTTTTTAATTATGTATATGTATTAGATTATTATTTTATTTAAATATGTTATACAATGAAAATATTTGTATATTTAACTTTTTTGATGAAAAAAACCAAGAAAAAAATTAAGGAGAACTTATAAATATAAAAAATTTTATATATTAAAAATTAAATTATTTAATTTAAATAAAAATTATAAAATTCACCATCCAAATAAAAAATTAAATTCTTTTATTCAAATAAAATATTTTTAAAATAAAAATATTTAAATTAAAAACATTTAAATTTTAAATATTTTAAAATATTAAAATGCTCCGTTGAAAATTTTAAATGGACTATTCAAGACACTCTGATCTGATCAACTATAACTGTCCTCTATTATAATTTGAACCTAACTACGCTCTTTCTCTGATTTGGACTAAAGACGAGACTGTTGAAGGAATTTTGGCCCAAAATAATAGAGTTTGGGCTATACATGGACAAATTTAACTTGGCCTGCATCATGCTATTTTGAGTTAGAATTAATGGTTTATATTCATCTAATATTTTTCAACAAGATTTAGTTTGTCTTTTCTTTTTGTCTAAGTTCAATGAATGTAATTAGCTATTACATAGGAAAATTAATTAGATTAAACGCTAGTTAATTTCTAGGTCCAAATTTCCTAAATTGAACAATTTCTATATATTTCAAATCCTAATGTATTAATTTGATCGGAAATAAAAAATTTTGTGAAGTTACTTTCTTTCAAGTTCTTCTAAGTACTCTTCACCAAAATAAAATCTTCTAAGTACTCTTTCAAACTTATAAAGGATCTCTTCCTCGTGGCATTTGTTCTAGCTTAGGTTCTTAGTTTTCTATACTTAACAGATCTAAGTTTTTTTTTCTCAAATCTATCATAATTTTTTAGGAAAGTTCTATTGTTTCTTAATCATTCACATCAATACCCATTGATAAGGAATAAAGATGAGTACCTAAAACCACCAAATATCACCTTCACAAGAATTGTTTCCAAGTATTAAGCCTAATCAAATTCTTGATTACTTATGAAAATAAAAAAGTATGATTAGTTAAAATAAGAATAAAGAAAAATAGAAAGGAAGAAAGAATAAACAAAGATGAAAAAAGATTCTAAGAGTTCAAATAAATTACATACAGTAATTCATTATAGAAAGGTTAGAGTTTATACAAAAAGTTCAAAACAAAATAAAGAGAGAGAAAGAGAGAAACACCTTTTTTTTTTATCAAGTGATGTGATGTGCTTTGCGTGTCCATGCTTCTACTCGTACTTGTTTTAATGTTCATGCATCTTAGACACCAAGAGAGAGAGAGCAACACCATTTATTTTTTCAAGTGATGTGACGTGCTTCATGTATTTGAGCTTCTCGTCGAACTTGTTTCAATATTCATGCATTTTGTTGTTGAGAGATCATTCTTATGTCCACACTATCTTATATCAAATTTTAGTTTTTTTGTCATGATTTTCCTTAAAATTGACTATTTTGTTAAGTGTTGATAATAATACTTGAACTCTCGTAAAATCTATAATAATGGAAAAAATGTTAAAATTATAAATTAAGTTTAAAGATGTAATATACAATGAACCAATTTTTTATAGGGAAATAAGAAAAATGTTGGTTTATATTGTAACTTATCAAAATTATTTTCCATTTTCTTTCTTATAGATAAAACTTTTATCAAAATTTTTAGAAACCCAACAAATTGAAGCTCAATGCCCCAAATTACTTATCACCCCCTAAAAAGGATGATCGTTTTTCATTGTTGAAGCATATTTGATAATCAAAGAGTCAAAATGGTTAAAAGGAAGGGGGAAGTGGTTTGAAAGGGAACGATGAAAGAAATGGTAACAAATGAAAGGAAAAATTTATTTAATAGATGCTATGTATCCAATCACATTTAAATTGGAAAAGTGAAAAATTAAAAAACAAAATCAAATGACTCACCTATTTGTATATAAATGATAAATGTCTTACAATTTTAAGAATTAATGTTTTATTTTATAAATATTAAAGATTAAAATAAATTATCCTTAATTTTAAAGATAAAAGTGAGAGCTTAGTTAAATTAAAAGAATTGAGGTAGAATGAATCAAATTTTCCTCTTATATTATAAAATCAGTTTATTCACTTTAATTCTTTTTGAAACTTTCTTATTTAGTTTTTCCATAAATTGATGAGATGCATAAATTTTTTAATTTATGGAAAAATTTTAATTTCCAATTTTTATTAATAAACTTTATTTTTCTTCTATAAATTTTTGAGAAATATATTCAACCTAAACCTAAAGTATTACAAGTCAAAATAAATAGGATGAAACGAAGTGAAATACGGTTTTTGAACTTTTCTTGAATAATAAAATATGGTCTAATGAAAAAGACACAAATTGTAACAAATATTATTATCGGACCGTATGACTAATTATTGTTTTTTAGTTCCAAAAAACACATTTTGTTTATGAAGCCATCCAAATATTACTATTCTATTATGTAAAAAAAAATTATAAGTTTAAAAATTTGAACAATTAAAAATTTATAAAAACTAAATGCAATGAATTAAGTAGATCAAGATTATATATAAACTAAAATATGAAGATTAAGAAAATATTTATGAGAAGGATTCTTTTAAATTTTTTAAGCAAATTAATTTAAGAATGTTTGTTTTATATATTTGGTATGAACATTTTAAAAAACATTCCTATGAAAGAAAGTAGATTTAATTAAATAGATCAAGATTATATATAAACTAAAGTATGAAGATTAAGGAAATATTTATGAAGAGGATTCTTTTAAATTTTTTAAGCAAATTAATTTGAGAATGTTTGTTTTATATATTTAGTATGAACATTTTAAAAAACATTTCTATGAAAGAAAGTGAGGGTCTAAGATTTATATAAAAATAAAAACATTTTAATTATACTTATTTCACAGTTTTTTAATTTTAATTTTTTTATATTTTTATAACTTTTTAAATAAATTACATTGATATTTTTTAAAATTTATTAAAAAAATATTTGATACTTCTTTCTATTTTATCCTATATAATTTTTTTTTAATTTATATAAAGATATAACATCAAATACTTATTTTAATTATACAACTATACGTAAATTTTTTTTTAATTACTTATGTTGTTTACATATATAAAGAGTTAAAAAAATTTAAAAACATAAAAATATTGATATTTTTTTAATATATTTCAAAAGATATCAATATAATTTATTTTAAATTTTTTAATATATTAAATATATTTAAAATATTTTAAAAATTATAATTTTTAAAAATAAAAAATTGTATCAAACATCTCTAAATTTTTTTTAAAAAAAATACCATTTAATTATTATTTTTTAAATAAGCTTAAGTTCATTTCATAAAAGTATAGCTTGTCTCGTGCGTGCTATCAGGCTTTAGTTTTTTTTTCTGATCCTAACCTATGTGAAATATAAAAGTCTAGTATGATTTCAAAATTTATTTAAAAACCATATATATATATATATATATATATATATATATATATATATATATATATATATTATGGTCTACACGTCCGTTTAATTTTAAGTTGGATAAAATAAATTTTTAATTATAAAACATGATTTAAACGTATGTGTTAATTATATATATATATATATACATATATAATGTATAAGAAATTAGGTCTTGTTATAAATAAATGTTGAAAATAAAAACATTGTAAATATACTATTATATTAGTCTATAATTATTTAATTATGTGAATATTATAAATTATTAATTTTATATAAATAATAAATGAATAGGTCAATTGAGTATGATAAATAATCTTTTCCTCCTTATAGTTTAGGTACATTTTCTTATGTAATTCAAAACATATAAATTTTTTAAAAGTTTAAGTTTGATTTATTTATTAAAAAGATTGATTTTGATATATTATTATTGTATTTTATTATTAATTAAAAATTATAATAGGTAAAAAATTAATAATTATTGTAAAAATTAATAATTTATAATTAAATAATAATGTAAACATATTTACTTTATTAATATTTTAATTAATGTTTTATTAAATAGTTTAAGTCTAACTAAATTAAATATTAGGTTATAATCTTGTATAAATTATGTAATTTAAGTATTATAAAATGATTTAACTTTTCAGATCAACTCGTCCAAGAGTTGGATAGTGGTGGAAAAACTCACCAAAAGATTAATCCATCAACTATTATCAATTGTAATTCATTAAAATATCATGATAATGAACTATTTTGTAGTCAAGCTACAATAATGGAACGTGTGTTTTGTTACTTTTTTATATATTTTTTACTAATACTTTAACTTTATAAAGTAAATATTAAATATATTTATTTATTTTGAAAATATAAAATTATGTCATATTTTTAATGTATACAAAATTAATAAATAATAAAATTTTATTTATTGCATTTCACATTATTAATACATTATCTATAATTTAGTAAAGAATTGTTATATATAAATTCTTATTATGTGTTATTAGATATATATTTATTATTTGATAATTAAAAAAATTATAAAAATAAAAGATTGTAAGATTTATAATTATTTTATCTTAATTAATTGAGCAAATGAATCTAATTTGATCTAATATACAGCACGTTGGTCAAATTTGATCTAATATACAGCACGTTGGTCAAAGGAGAAACTAAATTTCCATTCTTTAAGTTCATGACTTTGATGAGTTGACACTCAACACCTCATAAATCTCAGGTATTAAGGCAATGTAATAAGGTTCGTATTATATTTTTATATAAATATATTATATTTTTTATTATATGATATATTTTATTTTATTTTTATATATTTCTTTCATCCTATCTAATAATTCTAGTTGATATATAAAAAAAAAAAATCATGCAAGAACTAACAAGATGAAAGTAAAGTCAAGGTCAACCCCATTTGCTACCATAGGCCATAGATCCATTCAACGTCTTCAGTAACACTGATTCTTTAAAAAGAATATTGAAGGGTGCTTTGATGGTTGACACTTGTATAAGTAGCAACGGCCACCGTGATACCCTCACACGGTGACTGACGCACTTACCGCCGGGAAAGAGGATCCTCTACATGTGCACCTACGTTAGATGTCATGGTCAACCATTTTAGGTCTACCAATGTCTAATAATTGAGGTTTTTTTCTGACTTCTTTTAGTTGTAAGTAACTTTTTAGTTTTAATTTTTATTTTATATTTATTTTAATTATGGTTTTGTCTTTTATTTGATTAAAGTTGTTGACTTTTAATTTTTATTCTTAAAATTGTTTATATTTTAATTTTTAAAAAATTAGTTTGTATAATTTATTTATATTTTAATCTTTTAAAAATATGAATTTATAAATTTTGATATCAAATATATTAACTTGGTTCATATGTTGTTTATGTTTTTACTAGAAAAGGAACAAAATATAACAAAATTAATATAAAATTATACATACCAATATCTTTTAAGACTAAAAAGTATATATATATATATATATATAATCCAATTTTAAAAAACTAAATTATATATTTATTCAAATAAAATCATCATTTAATGAACAATTTAATAATAAAAATAAAAATTAATAATTTTTATAAAATAAAAGATCAAAAATATAAAAAAATAAAAATAAAGAAGTAAAACTTCGTTAAACCTTTCTTCTATTTTTATTTCTACTAGGTTTGTTTTAGACAGCTTGTTTGAAAATTGAAATACAGTATTAAAGCAGTCCGGTAAGATTAAAGTGTGGGAAAAAAATTATACTCGGATTACATTTTAAAATTTAATTTCGGGCAAAAGTTTATTTACAATTAAATAATTCATATTTAGAAAAAATATGACTTTCAACGCAAAAACAATTTCTTTCTTAAAACTCAAAAAGGTGTTTAGGAAAAAAAATCAGATTGGTAAAAACCCTTTTATTTTAGTTGAAGGTGGGGCAAATATCTTTAAATAATGAAGTCACAGAATCACAAATGGTAAATAGAAATTCTATCTGTTTGCATAATTTTTTTACAGCTATGAAAGAAATAAAAGGAAAAATATTTTTTTCTTTAACTCAGTGGGCCTTGTGGCCTTACAGATCTGCGAAGTTACATTATGGTTTACGGTAGATACATATATATATATATATATATATATATATATATATATATATATATATATATATATATATATATATATATATATATAATTGATTATAATATATATATATATATAATATGGATAAAGTTATTTAAAAATAATTATATCAAATTTTTTAATTAATAATTCTTTTAAATAGTTAAATTTTATTAATTCAATAGTTAAATTAATAGATTTGTAAATTATATTTACAAAATTTTATAAAATTTTAAAAAAATTGATATTTTATTAAATATATTTAAATTAATGTATATTAAAAATATATTCATTAAAATAAAATTATATAATGAAGTACTAAATTTTTTTAATTCTATAAAATTTTGTAAATAAAATTATTAATTTAATAGTTAAGTTTTAAAATTTAATATATATATATATATTTTTTTTTTAAAACTGAAAAAAATACTTGAAATATATATTATATTTTATACCCAAACCGGAATAGGTGATTTCAATAAACTTGGCCACCCAATCTCAATGGATGCAATCCTTGTATATGAAGGAGTTTACCATAGAATTTGCCACCATTTGTTGCAGAGCCAAAAATTTCTTGTTTTCAAATATAAATTGTATTTTTATAAAAGGACAGCATAAAAGTTGCACATAAAATATAATATGAAATTAAAATATAATTAAGGGATACCCTCGGAAATCCCCTCGACTCTGCCCATATGACTTACAAGTCTAATTTCTGTGAGTTTTAGTAGTATTTAGGTGTAAGACTCTCTTTTAATAATCGATTTACCCCTAATCAAAGATTCAGAGTGTTTTAAATGGAATTCAACTACTGTACAGTAACCTGTAAGTAAAGTACATGTACATGCACCTCAGTTTATCAAGCCAATTTGAATTATTTTGTAGAGTTCTCATTATGATCATCATATAGTTCTTAATATATTTATTTTTCTATTTTTCTTTTTCTTTTCACCAAATATATCTCAAATATATGGTCTATACACAACCCTTAATTGTTCTATGTACAGCAAATTTGAATTATTTCGTAGGATTCATAGTAACATTTTCCTATTTTATATAGAGAAAAAAAAATTATCTACATCCGTATAATGCGTTCATCTTATTACACACTGCTTAAACCCATTATAATTGTTTTTTTAAAATAAAACATAAAATTTTAGACCTGTTATACTATACAGGTATATGATAATCAGCGTTCTTTTATAATCAACCTATCAACACCCTTTAATAGAATCATCAATCAAGTGTAATGTTTCCGGCTTCGGTTCACACGTTATTAAATGATCAAAGAATACGTAGCTACGTTCCAACTTCCAACAAATATTCTATTAGAACCTCCTCAAAATTAGCTTCTAGCAAGCTTAAATATTAACAAATCCAAATTATGCAATTTAACAAAGTTTCTTTCGATATTATGCTTAATACTAATTTAAATCAGATATTCCTACCTACTGATAAGAAAATCTAATTATCAGTGATCCGAAGTAAAATATATATTTGGCTATAGCCCCAGATTTCGGTATAAAGGAAAAAAATAATATTAATTACGTCAAGAATTTAATTTTGCATCAGCAACTTTTGTCCTTTAATTATTTATGACCATTGAAGCTTTCGTAAAACATGAACAAAACAGGTTAATTAACTTGTTCAATTTAGAATAATTAAATAAGTAGCAGGATAATGCTTGTACATCAATTATGCTCAAACCGAGAATTTAGATGAAGCTCTCTCTTATTCAACCTTGCAATTGCAAGCAACAGGTTTTCGTCCCCTAAGATCATGGAGTATTTTGCGATGAATTGCACTTTAAATTGCACACGAATTCCCTTAATTATCACACACTTGGGTTATAGCAAGTAGCAAACTCATAACTGAACATGGCCAACACAATGCGAAAGCTCATAACAATTCTCTTTCTGCTAATCTCTGCTTTAGCCCTGCATAGTTCCGAATTTGTTTCTTCAACTGATGCAGATCATGATGATATAAATGAAGAGGAAGAGTATGTTCTTGACACCCCATTACTCCATTTTGGACCAAGAGACAGGTTCTTGGTCAGCAAAATAAAGAAAGGAAGACGGTGCAATCGTGTGACTAATAATATCTGCAATGGGGTTAGAGCAAACAAGGGAAGAGACCTTCTTTTCTGTTGCAAGATGCATTGTCGTAATGTTCTTAGTGACAAGAACCACTGTGGGGTGTGTCTGAACAAATGTGCTGAAGGAGAGCACTGCTGCAATGGGGTTTGTACCAATGTTATGACCAATGTTCATCATTGTGGCAAGTGCAAGGAGGAGTGTTCACCTGGGGATACATGTAGGGATGGAATGTGTGGGTATGCTTGAAGAAAGTTGTTGAAAGGTTAGGGGTCTAATTAATCTATATTATATAGTTTTGAGACATTAAAGGATTTCCCATTACAGTCGTTATTATAGTTCTCATGTCTCATATTCATAGCCTATTAATAAAGAGATAAAAGGAGACAAGGGTTGGATTGGGTTTAATTTTTATTCTGTCCAAAATATAAGTGTACACATTTTACTTTTGCTAAGTGCTTAATTTCAGCTGTTTAGTTTGTCTTATTCTTTACTTTGTTTCTGTTGATGATATTATTGTTGATTAAATCTTCAGATTAATAACAGATTGTTGAATTTTTATGTTAACGAAAATGCAGATTATTTGTATATATGGTCATTTAGTATTAGTTACATGTAAGTGGATTGAATGTCTCATGTCCATTATCGTATAAATTTCCTTTCCAAAATAAGTAGGGTGATAAGTGATAAGAAGTTCGTGTAAATTGATTCAAATCAGAAAATTCAGGTCAGTTGGGAATGCTTATATAAAAAAGCAAAAGTATCTCACCTAATTGGATCATCTCAGTTTTTTTTTTTTCTTTTTTATTCTTTTTTTAAAATTAAATATATGCATAATATGGAAGTTCATCCTAATGCCTTTATTGGAAAGGTTGCAATTGATTTTCAATGAGGTTAATTTTTTTTTTTTTTGCATTGTTCTTTTTTTTTGGGCAGTTTTAGCGCGCACACATATTTATATGAAAAGTATAACCTATTTATCATATTCAGAGGACCATAACTAATATTATTTTTATCATTCCATTTGATGGTAAAAAATGAGTTACACCTTTACTCTTGTGACTTGTTCTAGATTATTATCTTTCTGATTTGTTCTGTATAGATTTTGGTAAGACTCGATATATCAGTGAACATCTGATTAGATCATAATAATGTTGGCTTTGACAGTGGGCTCTATCATGACTTTTGAAAGCCCTCTAGATTTTTAGAATATGTTATTAGTTTCTCCTGCTAGATAAGAATTGGCAAAAAAAATTTCTTAATTCAAAATTTCAGACCGATTTAAGTTTGATATTCGTGCACTATCCGTGGTCATTTGATATTTGAATCCCCTGCTCCATTTGAATTATAATGTTCCTCGGCATTTTGAATCACTTGTTAATATGAACTTCATGCATCATCTAGGATATGCTTACTTGATAGTCAATGCACTGGATATGGATGGTAAACATTCTTTGATGGTCAATTTATTATAGTACTTATTTCTATTTATTTTTGGATTTGCTAATTCTGAATAGTGAATATATTTGACTAATTTCAACTAGGATATTAAGCTCAGTTGGATACTACAAGAGGCGTTTTGCTCTTAGCACTTTTCTGTCCTACTCTCCAAACTAGTTATTTTTATTTCAAAATTACCTCTTTTTTTAAAACAAATTATGTATTCTTCTTTGTTTATGTTGGCTTTTATATCATACAACTTGTATCATAAGTGAATATATATATATATATATTATTCAAATTTATTTATATCTTTTTTTTATAATTTTACATATTTGTAATTATTAATCTTTTAAATTTATATATTTCTAATTAAAATGTTTATCTACATATTGAATTATTTTCCACTAGTATAGTTAGATTTAAGGAGATTCTGTAGTTATTTCTAAAATTAGGTAAATTATATTTTTTATCCTCTAAGTGTAAGTTAAAATTTAATTTTGTTTTTTGATCTTTTTATTCAAATTAGTCTTTCAAGTTTTTTTTTAAGTTGATTTTTACATTGTAATAACGTTAAATCTTGTTAAAAATTTGTTTGAATTTATATTTTTCTTTAAAAATAAAATCTTTTTATAGGAAATTTGTAGAGTTTCACAAACATGCAATTTTTATTTTAAAATTTTGTAGTGTTTCATCTTTTATTCATTGAAAAATAAATATATTAAGATGATCTAATTCACTTTTTAATTTTTGACAAAATTTAACATTGTTATGACAAAAAGGTTAACTTAAAATAAGAAAGAAACTTTGAGTAAAATTAAAAATTTAACCTAAACTTAGAAGATGAAATGTATAACTTAGCCTTTAAAAATAAAAATATTATTAGATTTATATTTAATTCAAATATTTTTTAATTGTTGTAAATATTTTCAAATTTAAAATTTTGTATTTAAATTCAATATTAAAATAATTTATTTTATTTGAATTTAAAGATAATAACATATTAAAAATTTAAAATAGATATTAAAAATATGTACACTATTAAAATAATATAAAAAATAATAATAAAATGCATGTAAAAATTAAACATTATAATAAAGATAAATATTATTGAAAATAATTAACATATCATTTAAATTAAATTTAATAAATGATAAAATATTATTATGAAAACAAAAAAATGATAATCTTATTTTATGTAAATCAGCATTTTCTAAAAATTAAATAAATATGATTTATTTTAAACATTTTATGGTATTCATCCTAATATCATATTAGAATACAAGTAATTATAACACAGTAAAAAAAAAGGAATAACTTAAACTTTTATTTTTTTTGGCTGAAGTATTGGTTAATTATAAATATTAATTTTTTAATGTACGTCTAGCAGAATATTAAAAAAAATCTATATAAATGAATATTTACTAAAATTTACAAAATTTAATACATTAATAATATAAATATTACAATTTTAATAAAAATTTACTATTTATTAATTTTTATTATTTATCTTTAGATATACAGTATAAAATTGTATAAATATCTCACAAATATTATGATACAAAATTAATTTTTTTTATCACAACTCTTTAAAAAATAAAATTAATGATTAATGAATCAATATAAAAAAAATTAAAATTTACATGCATGCATGTCTAATACATAAATACAAAATCTATTTGGTAAATTATGTGCTGGACACATCTATTATTCCTTCAAACCGTTACAGTATCAGTAATTATATTATATTATAAATTAATTAAAAATTTTAATAAAAAAACTCTAATAAAAGATGAAATGAAATTTTTTAATTAAATTAAGTATTATTCAAACACTAACAAAAATTATTAGATTGATTCAATGATAAAAAGATGGAAATTAAAATAATTATATAAAATATTATGTTCGAATATATTTTTTTATTGTATAAAAAAAACCTCATGATGAATAATAAAATTTTAAAAATTTATAATTAATGATTAATTTAATCTTACTAATTATATTATTTAATATTTTAAAAATATTTTAATTTAAAAATATAAATTTATTTGATAATAATGATTCTAATTGGTATCATTTAAATGAAATGAAAAGGTGATAATATTTTGTTCGTTGATAATATTTTGATGTATATTTTTATATCTTTTATCATATCATACTATAATATAATATTTGTCACACTTTTGATAAATGACTTTTTATTAATAATTTGGCTTAATTTTTTTAATTTAAAATATAAAATAATAAATATTTCATTAATATTTTTTATGATCTGTTTGATGAATTATTTAACTAGTTAAGATCTAATTTGTTAAATTAACTTCAATTTGATTTTTAAAATATTAATTTTACACATTAAATTTTAAAAATTAATTTACATATGATCAAAATATTAAAACTAATGTGCATTTATATTTCAAAAATTATTATAAGATAATTGATCAATTATTATTTTTTGTGAACTTATAAAAAAATAAAGAATAAAAAATATTAGAATAAATTAAATGTTAAAAAGTTAATATTACTTTATATCAATTAATTTATTTTTTAAAATGTTACTACAACTAAGATAAAATAAAGGTTAAATCTAATTATTTTATATTTTTTTAATTTCAATTATATACAATTTAAATTTGTTAATTTTTAATAATTTTTTTAAAATTTAATAAATTTGATTTTATATTAATTTTTAAAATTATAATTTTTTAATTTTAAATATTTATAAATCAAATCAATTACCTTGGATGAGAAATTTTAAAAAATTTTATGTAAAAAATAGTAATTATAAAAAAAATAATATATTAAAAGAATTATCAATAATATTTTAAAAATAAAATAAAATAAAATAATTGAAAATTTTAAAAATATTTTTTAAATAAAAATCATTTGAAATTATTTCTATTTAACATGAAAATTATTTAAATAAAAATCTATAATATTTTTAATATTTTTTTATTATTTAAATACATAAATTTTAGTAATTTTAAACACAAGGTTAAATTATTCTTAATTATTTCATCCATTTATATATGTTTTTTAATTTATAATTTAATCCAACCTATAATAATTCTTTAAAAAACTTAATTCTCAAATAAAGTATTAATTATTATCAATGAAAAGATTTTATAACTTAAATATCACATTAAATTTATTCAACTCAACAAATTTTTTAATATTTTTTCGGTTTTACTCTTAATCGTGAATTCATTCAACAAGATCTGAGCTGTTAAGATCGACAAAAACTTTTAAATGGAGATTGAAGGTTGAAAATTTCATTTCTCGCATTACCAATAGTTTTATCGTTGGATTAGATACGAATTTTCAAATAATTCTGGAAACATCCAATAATAAATAAATTCATCATAGAAATAATAGGCAACCTGATATATTTAAATATAAATTGTTTAATTTTATTAATCATCAAATCTAAATATAATTAAATAGATAACATTGTATATATGCAAGATAATCAATTCTTAATCCACAGTTTAGTAAGTCTCAATTTTATTGAATTGCTAAATTGATAAAACTTATTATCCAACTTTACACTTTATTTTATGATTAAAAAAATATTTGGATGGATAAATTTTTTTCAAAATAAGAAAAATTTAAGTAAATAAAATAAAAAATCATTTTTCTCTTATTTTAATAAATTAAAAAAATATAAAAATAAAAAAACAATGAGATCCAATAAAAAATCTCTTCCCAAAAAAAATGAGAAAGTAGAAGCAAATAAATATAATGAATTTTATTAATAACTACTATTTAATATTATTTTATATAATAAAAATATAAAATAAATAAAATTATTTTTTATCTTAAAATTTTATAGTAAAAATTGAATATTTTTTAATTAATTTAAATATTTTGTATAATTTACTTATTTTTTATTAATTTTTATTTATCCAAATAAATGGAAAAATTTTCTTTATGTTCATTTTCAATTTTTTTCTTATTTTACTATTTATGAAAAAACTATTAAAATTCAAAAGCTGTTAAAAACCTAAAAATTTTTCAATCTTTTGCTGTTATTAATTTGTTTAAGTTCCTTTTACTACCACTAATAATAGATGAAAGTTGACTCTGTATTCTGTTTTTGGATTTTTTACGTCAATAATATTAAAATTAAACTAAGTATTCCAATAAATATTATTAAAAATTATTTATTTATATATTAGTTATTCTATTCTTTTTAATTTATCGGTAAAGAAAATATAAAATTTTTATATTTATCTGTTTATTTTAATTTTTAAAAAATATTAATTATTTTTAAATATATATTTTATATAAAAAAAATGAAAATAAATTTATATAAAAATAATTTTAAAATAATTAATTATATTAATTATATCTTTTAATATTTATGTATTTTTTTTATAAAAAATGATAGAAGTATTATTAGGATGAAATTACGAAGCACAGGGAATCATATAGACGCCACGCGCGCTATGGAAAAAAGTCACACGAGAGACGGAGAGTTGAGAGAGGCAACGACATTCTTGTTCTTCGATCTCCTCTCCCTCACACAGATCCAGAAAAAAAAAAACTTCCTATAAAGGCGCGACTCAGGTTACGATCTTAGACGTGATGCTGGAGAGGGATCCCAACGCTGAGATCTTGCACTGGCTAGAATGTGTCCACTTGTACTCACCCAAGGTTCCTGTGTGTTCTTTATGAAAGAATCTTTGGTAACTGTTCAAATAATCTGGATTTGGTGGCAAACCAATGATTCTACCTCTGAAGCTCCCAGTATTTCTGTTGTTATGTTCATTTCATACCTTGTTAACTAAATATGTATGCTTGTACTTTCCAAGGTTGGATTCTTTACCATAAAAGCCAATAACATGAAGAAAATTGCAAATATATGTCACATTAAGTATGATGGAGACATACCGAGCACACTGAGGAATCACTCTTACTTCTAAATGCAGGTTCTAAAATCGCTCATCTGAACTTAATATAGGCACAATCTAAACTAAATATATATTTTATAATTATTTTATATAAATTAAAATATATTTAGTTTTTCTTTTTTAATTGATGTTATGTAATTTTTTTTTACAGTACATTAAAATAATAAACTTGTCTTAATACATATTATAGTATTGTAAGTTTAATCAGTCAATAGTCAATTTTTTTTAACTTAATATTTTACTTGACATATAATTTGTATTAGTTATTTTTTTATTTATTTTAATTTTTTCATGAATAAGAACTAATATTTTTCTATTCAGATATATTTGTACAACATTGAAAAATGTAAAAATTAATTTTATAGAAATATTAGAACACATCTTCATTTAAAATTATTAAATATATATATATATATATTTAACTTAATTAAAAAATATTTATAATAATCATCTTTTAAATTCTATATATTTAAAAATTTAATTAATATAATTTTAAAAGATATATCTCTAGAATTTAAGGCATAAAAAATTTAAAAATCTGAATTAAATATTTTTTATAAATCAAAGTATATTTTGCTTTTCTATATTCAATCAATGTTATGTAGTTTTTTTTTTTTGAATTATACTAAAATGATAAGGTTCTCTTTATTCATGTTGTAATATTTATAGTTTAATTAATTAATAGTTAATTTTTTATTATTAATTTAATATTTTATTTGATATATAATCTTTATAGTTATTTTTTATTTATTTTAATCTTCACATGAATAAAGATTAATATTTTTGTATTTAAATACATTTATGCAACATCAAAAAATACAAAAATTAACTTTATAGAAAGATTAAAACACATCTTTATTTAAAAAGATGTTTACTAAGAAATAATATTTCATATATACATAATTATCTTAATTAAAAAATATTTAAGACAGTTATTTTTTAAATTTATATATTTTAGAATGTTAATATAATTTGAAAAAATTATAAATCTATAATTTAAGATCTGAAAAGTTTAACTATCTGAATTAAAATATTTTTTATTATTAATTTAAACAAATTAAAGTATATTTTTCTTCTTTTTTTCAGTAGATATTGTGTAGTATTTTTATTTTGCAATATATTAAAATGCCGAGCTTTCTCTTGGTCTATCCTGTATTATTGTTAGTTTAATTTGTCAATAAACAATTTTTTTATTATAAAAAAAGAATTAACAAAAATATATATTAAAAAATTCTCATATAACCCACAAATATAATTTTTCATATAACATTTTCAATATTATAATATAAAAATTTAGAAAAAAAAAAATTAAACGTTAACTTGTTAACTTATATTGGCCTGCGATCCTAGATTTATTTAGATCTTATAATAGAATATGACCTTTATTTTTAAGGTGCTCTAGATAAAAATATCAATAAATTTTAATTTTTAATTCAAATAAATTGATGCATATGCTTATTTAGATCTTCTAATGAATACTTTATATATAAATAACTAAATATAAGCCAAACACAGATAGGACAACCTTAATTAGAAAGATGATTTCATAAAACTTAACACTAGGATGGATGGTAATTGCTTCTCCTATTCTAACTCATTCTAAGATCAAATCAACAGATATTTCTTAAAAGAGGAAGAAAGAATAGGGACATCTTGATGGGATTTTTTTTAATAACTTATTATTATTTTATATAATAAAAATACAAAATAAATGAGACAATTTTTTATTTTTAAAAAGTCATAGTAAAAAGTTTATTATATTTCTATTAAATTAATTTTTATTATTTAATTTTCTTAAATAACATTTATTTTTTCACTTTTTTATTTATCAAGCAAGTGAAAAGAATTTTCTTTATTTCTCAACCTATATTTTTTTTATTTCCTGTAATCCTATTTTACTCTTGGTCCAAATAAACCATTAAAGTCCTCAAACCCAAATTTTTTTTTTAATCTTTAACTATTGCTATTACTAGTATTCCTAACAATAATAGATAAAGTTGTCTGTACAATCCTCTTTTTCTCCTCTTCCTGAGTTCCCACAAAGAAGCATGTACACTATATAGGAAAGGTAGGAAGCTCCTCGTAAAACTTCTACAAATACCGAATGAGCTCCACCGCAAACTTCCCTTTCTTTGTGGAGTTTATTTCTCCTACCTGAATCAAAGTGAAACAAAACATAACTAAAAAGGCTTAGTACAATATCCAAAGACGATCCATCCTTATTTTAAACTTTTGCCAAGTTACCTTTAATCTTCCCTTTCCACTAACAGATACAATATCTCCACTCTTTAGTGTGGTTCCTTTGGTAGTAACGGTGATCCAGTTGATACGCACGTCACCATTGCTACGACCATGATAAGTAGAATAGAGTTCTCATATAAATATAACAGTTATTTCTTCCATAACGTATCTATATATAATAAGATTTTGCAATAAGAAGGTGCAATATAAACAATTTTCTGTATGGTACCACAAACTCAGTCCATCAGTAGAAAATATATAGCATAACATCTAGGCATGATTGTAGCTTTACAAGAATAAAACTTGCATTACTTCACAAGAAGATAGGAAAGCAAACTTCTGTATCAAGTATCTCAAATTTTCAAGGACTAGTACCTCACATCTGATGTCTTAAACTTCACCAATGCATTTTATGGTTTGCAATTGTCCAAAGTTGATTTTGCAACCATTAAAAGTTTACCATACTTTAGAATAAAAAAGAAAATGCAAATTAAGAAAACTAAGAGGCCATTTGGTTTAAAAAAATATTTTCTATTTTTATTTTTTGTTTTCACTTTTATTTATAAAAATATCACCTTATTTTAATTTTATTTTTTATTTTCAAAGTGTTGTATGGAAACAATGAAAATAAAGAAAAAATTGTTTTCACTGTTTGTTGCATAACACTTTAAAAAAAATAAAATGAAAACAAAATAGCATTTTGTAAATAAGAATAAATACAGATAATGTTTTCGTAAATCAAATTCAGAGACATTCAATTTATGCGTACATTTTTGTATATTTCTGTGCAACGTTCATACTGACCATTATCTCACAGAGCAGAAAAAGATTTTGAATAGGATTCGGAAAATTAGATCTCATAGACCAGTGCACTATAACAGTGGGAAATCAACTAAGTTACAAATAATTAATAGACACTATACAAGTTGGAGATTGCCAACCTGATCAAGTCAACTAGCTTTGAACGTGAAATCTTAAATCCAGCACTAGCTAGTGCATCAACTCTTAGTGATGCCTCTATTGTTTTGAATGACTTTGTTCTGCACAATAAACAAAAAAAGTAAAGTCTGATGACACAATTAAATATTATGTGAAGTTGGACCAGGATCAATACTGCACCTTGGTGGTTCATAATCAAGAGAAATTAATGGTATCTTGCTGCAAGATACAGGAACATTACGAACCTGAATAAGAAAAATGCAATCAGAATATAAATAATATCCAATAATACAATACGCAAACTACTTAAAACGGTGTAACATGAAAAAGACAGCCTCAGGACAGCAGCAGGATGTTCAATCAGACCTTTATATATGGGTAAGACTATATTATCAAACTATCCATACCACCATTACATACGTAACTAAATCCAGTTGTTCATCGATAAAAATGTCCGAAATGTTCACTTCACGAACCAGTTCTAGGATTTATTTTTATTTTAATTTTCAGAACCAAAGGAAAAGATGTAACTGGTTTGATCATATAAGAAGCACAAAATTTGCATTTGGTATCTACCTGCATCTGATGAATTTTAGCAACATTTTTGTTGAATACTCCTCCTAGCTTATTTAAGGTATATCTAATATCTTTTTGATTTATTGTTTCTGAACTGTATTAGATTAGATCCTATAGCATGCCTAAATGTTTGAACTTTTTAGCTTAGAATGAAATGGACATATACATATATTATTCTTATAAACAAATTTAGCAATGTTTATTTACGGTTTTTCAAATGTGTGTCCAAAGACACAATAAAATAAATAAATAGTAAGTTTTATTGAAAATTGTAACATTTAATGTTATCAATGCATTGGATAAAGTGAATTTTAATAAAAACTTATTATATGTTCTTGAATACTCATTAGAAAAAAAATCGATTTATTTATATGAATATAAATATTTCTATAATATTTTATTTTGAATAGTCTACCATACCTGTATCCAAGATTTTTAAAGGTTCTTGTGCCCCTATAATTTGGAAACAACATTCATATCCACATCACAATTACATAATCTGATAATTGATGTTTATTAAGAAACTGTAAATAGCATAAAGTGGAATAACATTACCTTAACCAATGTTGACATAAGAAAGTCAACAAGTTCTGGTACAACAAGTATCTGAGCACCCTGTTCTCCCTGGATAACAGTGGCAACAAAGTCAGTTTCCTTGATTCAACTTCATGAACTTCTTTTTGCCACAATGGTTTGACTTTGTTTGGATTCATTTTATGAATAATTTTTCTATTATACATGTATTTATCTGAAGTAGAAGATAATAGAAATAGAGTCATCAAACAACAAAAGTCACTAAAATTGACATTAGACAGAAGAGCAACATTAAACAAGAATATTTTACTACGTACAGGCCAAAAGATGACACAGAAATTAGAACAAAGTTAGCAAATAAAAAACTTGGGAAGGAAAATTCTGCTATAGTATGTAACAAATTGCTGATTAAAGGCATGTCCATTAGAAGCTACTAATGTTTATACAACAGTGGAACAGTCTTAGTTGTTGGTTGTAAAAATGCAACTGTTCCTCAATCATATAAAATATAGATATGTTCTGCTATTAGTACCCGTCTTTCCTCTGAAAACAGTTTCAAACTGAAATTTACTGTAATAAATTTTAAAAAATACCTGCAATATAATATCTCCAAGTTTCTCTCTGACAATTCCTGTACCAAGAATTGAGCCAAGGAAGTCACCGTGTGAGCAAGGTTCAAACTGAAAGTTCCCTGTAATGCTGAAAAAAGTAATTTTATGTAAATATTATTAGCAAGGAATTCTAGGAACATCAAAAATGGGTCTGGTGAGCTTGAAAATTTTCAGTAACAAAATTACAAGATTACCTCAATGCTGAAATAATATCTGGATCACTTGTCAATTCTTCTGGATGTCCAACAGAAATCCGACAACGTTCAGCCTAGAGAATACATGTGCTATGTCTACATACCAATTCAGATGATTTTTGTATCAAGGACTGGAAAGCACTCTCTATTTACCTGTGGGTAACCTCCTTGAGCAATTGCTTTCACATCTGCTAATTTTTCCAAAACTTGCATAGATTCTTTCAGCACTGGAGGGGTTAGAAAATCTGTATGGAGAACCTCTCGTTTTAATGATGCTCGTCTGGCCTACAACAAGTGGACAAGAACTACATCAGGGATTAAATAATGCTTTATAAGGTAAGATCTTAAGACATGTAATCATCCAAAGGGCCTCAACATTTTTGGCACAGGAAATAAACATCAAACTTTCATTAGGGGAAAAAAGGGAGTTCCAAGGTTGTTCATGGTATGCTTAAGGTATTAATGTTTAAGGAGCAGGGAAGAAACAAGAAAGTACCATGTCAAGAATATGTTTCACTTCTTTTGTTACATTTCTATCTCCTACTCCCTTGAGCAACACATCAATGTCTCCCTTTAAAGCTTGTACTGTCTGGCTTACACCTGAAGCTGCACTTAATAAAGCATAAAAATGTGAAACTGGATCATGATTGAGATGCACAAATAACACATACTTTAATGAACTAGCAGTTGAAAATTAGTGAAAGAAGTAATTAATAGTGCTTAGTTATCACCCAGTGCACATCTTTCTATCAGATGATCAAACTACAATACCTCAAAATTGCTTAGTAGTTTGGGGAAGGGACATAAACAGGATTTATATGAAAGTTATCTAGTCGTAACCATTAGTTACTAGAATATCTGACATGTACATTACCACTGACACAAATAAGTACTCTAGATGACACTAGAACAGTCTTTTACATGTTTTCCCAGTTTCTTAAGAAAAACATAAGGTCCTCACTTAATTGGTTTTTAGCAACATATGGAGATAGCCACACTGTTGAGCTGTTAGGGGTAGATATGTTTCAATGGACTTACCAAGGAAACCACTCCAGTGGGCCCAACACTACCTCTCAACCCAAAACCATAACAGTAACATCCAATCTGGAACTCCTTCACTCACAGCCAATTGCTCTAACACTTGAATTCCCAACAATCTCTCAAGTGTGAGTGCTTAACACTCCTAGTGCAGAAGCTTTTCCCAAATATTCAGTGGCCAATGTTTCCACAAGCACACCAACCTACTTTTCCAAGATCCACGTATCTATCAACATGTTGGCAGTCTTCAAAACAACCCATGCATTAACCAGTGTATCACTCATCACCAAGTCATGCCACTTGCTCATTGCTCAGACCACCATAGCATCATTCGTCAACCACGACTTCAAAAACCCATTCAATCAGATCCAAACCATCAGCTCTCACCTCAAGCAAGTCCATTGAAATATATCTTCCTGGTTTTACATAGGCCAACATCATTGCTCAAGCTGTATTACATTACAGGAAGCCAGATGAGGTTAAAACTCAGTTTTTACTTGTTGACTAAAACACTGATCAAGACTCTAATTCATTTAGTTAATCGATCCGCCAGGTACTTTATTTTGATTCTATTCTAAGACTGATGTTCCACTTATAACACACACGTCCCCAACAACTATGAAATTAAGTGCTTACTAAGGATGCCTTGGGGTAAACAATTTAATTAAGCGCTTATTCAATACACTCTAAGTGCATAAGGGTTTATGTCATAGATTTGACTATAAAATTTATCAAAATAAACTAAAAAGAGTTTATTTTGATCAGCTACACTAAAAAGAGCTTATAAGAATCATAACCTATTTTCATAAAGTCCCAATGAGCTCTTCCAAACACCTCCAAAATTTGTTTTAGTGCCAAGCCCCTTCACCACTATCGCACATATAGTACAGGTTACGACTTTTGATCAACAAGCCTATCTATCCAGTTTAAAATGATCAATGACGCATGAGCAACCCAGCTCGCCAAATTACAAACGGCAAGTTTTCAACTTGATTACAATTCATGAAACCCTTTTGAGCATTCAGTTATATTCATTGCCATATTGAGTTGGAAACAAACCCTAATTTATGCACCATGAAATTAAAAAGAAGAGGCTATTATTTGCGTTCTCGAGCCAGGTCAAAGAACAAACATCGTCACCTTCGTTCCCAGTACCCCACAATTTCTTTTGTAAAAAAGATTACATTTTTCAACAATTGAACATAATGGGTATGTCAAACAGCATCACTTATAAATTGGATAAAGTAAGTGGAGACCTGAAGAAGTAGGAACAGTGAGAAGTTGAGAGCAAAGGTTCCTTTGGAAATGGAGGTTTGCATTGCTGCGAAGAATATGAGAATGAGAGAGTGCAAAAGCCTTAGCTGCTCTTCTTAGACACCACGCAGTTCCAAAGCTAGGGGCAGCAGCCATGGCGGAGGGGTTAGTTCCACCTAAGCTGGCACGTTAACTCAGCACCACAAGAGGAGTTAAGCTACTTTTGGGCAAGACTATGAATTTGTCGCCTCAACGACAAAAATTAACTATTTCTTTTTCTTTTTCTTTTTTTTAAGCAAGATTGAATTAGCAATTTTTTTTTTTTTTGTTACAAATTAGTAATTTAGCTATATGTAAGTATGTAACTGTTTTGTATGAAAAATAGTGTGTATTCACTTTATTTTTTAATAACAATAAAAAAGGTAATTAAAAATTGACTAAAAGATGGTTATAATCTTAAATATTAATATGAAAACTTATTTCTTAACATGAATTCTATTCAAATTAGAAAATATGTACTGAAAAATGAGTCAACCAATATATATAATATTTTTAAGAGTTGATTTTTTTACATTATTTTTTTTATAACTTTCTCTTACTTTATTTTACTTGTCTCTGTCTCTGTTTTTCTTTTTCTGTTATATTATCAATTATTGTATGTATCGTTTTTTCCCTCTTGGTATCTCCTTTACAACGATAGATGTAGGGTTATTATTCCTTTACCGATCCCATGTTTGAATCCAGCTTTGTTTGTTTTCACATTAAACATAGCAAAATTGATTTTGAAGTGCAAATCAATTACAAGGATAACATGATGCGCAAATTACTAAGCACCTTCTACAGTAGTGGCAATTCTTTTCTTTTAAAAAAATTAATTTTTCTATTTATATACAGATAGGCTAAAGTTTAGAAATAAAAATGTTTATTTTAAATTAATTTTTTAGATTACAAATATTTTGTAGAAAGACAATTTTGTTTGAATTAAAAATATCGTAATATAATAGGAATAACTTCTTTGATAAAAAAAAAAAAATTATACTCAAAATTCAAATCCCAAATCTTACTTAAATCAATCATGTGTTAATTATCTTAAATTAATTTTTCCTAATAACAATGATAATAATAATAAAATTATAAAATTAAACTTGCATGTTTCCACTAACAATATAATTTGGTTTTAAGATTTTTTATTTTAAGTTCATTTTTATTTTTTATTTAAAACATGTTTGATATACATTTTATTTAAAGATAGATAAAAGGATATGATAATGCACAATAAGTGCTAGATATTAATTTTTCATCTCAAATAAGAATTAGGACGGAACAAGTTCAAAGAGTAAGATTGAAATCAAAATGGAGGAGGGATCAAAGCCCACCTTTGCCCACATTGTCATCCTTTGAAAAATTATTCCCACTTTTATTTTTAAAATAATATTTTGATTGCCCAACTAAGTCATTGGATTGTTTAATTTATAGTTGAATCAATCTAGTAGTTCAATTTTCATATTATTGTAAATAACATGATTTGCCTAATTTTCTCATCAAATATTAACTCCTTTCATAATAATAAAAACTCAATCTACCATCATTCTAGTATACATAGATGTTACTAATTGGTAAATTAAATATGTTCAACATTAATGTTAAAGAAATCTTATAACAACATCCAAATATTTTCTTATTAGATAGGGTCAGCTATATGGATCAAGCGATAATGTAACATTTTATTATGAATCATATTTATAGATAAATTATTGACTTTTTAAAATTCTTAATAATTTTGTTTATATTTATTCTTGATCTTCTACTATCTTAACGATGAGCTACCAGAAAATAAGAACCGATACCTCGTGGGTGCTACACATAGTATCGCGTTGCGCTTAAAGAAATAACTCAAACCCTAATACATAGTTGAAGGAACTATTTTGTTGCTAGCAAAATTTGAAAGGCAAAGTGCAAAAAAATCCGTTTGGGTAAGCTATTGGCCATTTCAGATAAATGCAAGATTCTCAAAATCAAAATACAATTTCTCCAATTTTAAAATTTTCACTCACTCTGTTTTATAGGCACAAAATACATTTGTATATTAAAAGAAGGAAAAGATTTAAATTAAAAAAAAACGTTTTAAAACAAAAAAGACTGTGTACTTAAACAGTATAGCTTAACCTAAAATTAGCAATACCTGCATGAACAAAATCACAACTAGTCTAACATTATCTTGAGCTTTAGTGAAAATAATTCTGCTTGAGCTAGGTAGAACCGCTCATAGTAATGAACAAGATTATTTTCAATTAAAAAAAAACACTTGTAATATGTAAAAAAAATCACAACAAATCTGATGCTCAAGATAATATCAAAATAACTTTTTAACATTCTTTACTAAAGTTTTGTTGTTATTTAAAAACATACTGAACCTGGCATGGTTGTCTGTAGACATTGTGCTCATGCAAAAATTGCTCACCAAACCATTTAAATAGCTTGCCTCAACTTGCAGTCAAATAAAGAGAGGTTCAGATTCTACCATCACCCTCCAACAGATATTATTGTTCAGTATCATTAAAACTACAACTAACATGTAAAATCCCTCAACTTGAAGTATTCAGTATATCCTGTGACAAATTAACTATAGAAACAAATTCAAGCTTCCGGTAATATCTCAGGAAATCTGAACAAAATTTGAAAATACATAGTCAAACTAAATGTATGCATGCATGCAGGAGCTAAGCACAACAGCGTCTGATCCATTCCCTCAAGAGTATGTATAGAACAGAAATAACTTAGGCTACCTTCACAAACCTAGCCATCCACTAGTAAAATTGGTTTCACAGCTCCTTCTAGATCTAAACTTTTTCAGAAAAGATAGATGTATCCAAGCACGAACAACAGCAGGACTAACAAAGCAGCAGCTGCAACCCATACCCAGTAATTGTTAGACTTTTTGCGCTTAAGAATAACTTTTGGAATCGAATCCGGGCCTCTTGCTCGGCTCCTAGACCTGATACCACTCTCCTTTTGCACCCTTTCCTTCACAGGAGCCGGGGCCTCAACATTGTCATTAACCTTTTCTGGTTCATCAGCCTCATCTACAGTGTCTTTCGGTTCATCCTCGGGATTAGGAGCACCTGCAGAGCCCAAAGCTTTCTTCTTTGCTTTCTTCTCACGGTCCTATAAAAAAACCAATTTCACATTTTCAAAAACATTTATTAATGGAATGAGAAAAAGAAATGAATCAACAATCACATCACCTTAAGCTTCTTCTCAGCCTCCTTTTGTGCCCTGAGAGCTGCTTTGGCTGCAGCTTTCTCCGCTAACTTCTTCTTCCTTTCCAAGGCCAGCTTTGCTTTTGCCATTTCTTCTTCTCTTTTAATCTCTTTCAGCTTTGCTGGGTCAACTTCGGGCTCCTTGGCAGGGGTCTCCTTCTGGGGATTTTCAAATTCATATTCATCAGTTTTTGCTGGATCCTTATTCTCTGGTTTGGAATTCAAATCTCTCCCTTTGATTTTGGATTCTTTCTGAGCAGGCAAAGTTTCTTTTGGAGAAGGCTTAGGCTCCTCCTTTGGCAGTTTTGGGACGGCTTTTGATAATGCTTCAGTTTCAGCAGGTTTTGGTTCTTCCAGCAGTGGCTTTTCATCCGGATTCCTCATCCGTCCATCCCTACTCAACTGTCGCATGTCCAATGATGGCAAAATCCTTTTCTCATAATCATTCCTAAAATTTTTGTCACTGCTCCAGAGTGCCATAAATTTCTCAGCCTAGAACCAGAGAGAAAAATCAAAGAATAAGAATCAACCATAATAGTCGGTCAACAAAAGCAGGAAAAAAGTGATCAAATTGTTATAGATCCTAAGATAGCTCCAAAGAACAATTATTATGCAGACTAACCTCTGTCTGTGAAAGTTCATCAAGGGCATTGATATCTTTCTTTGCAGCCAGATCCCGTGCTTTGTTCAAAAGTGTACGACTTTGGTAGAAATGGGTGTTCTGAACAAGATAACATTTATTCAAATTCAGAGATTATTCAACATTGCTACATCATAGACTGGAAAAAACAATTTAACTTCAAAATAATGACAAAAAATGCTATAAAATGACACAAGGACCAAAAACAGTGCAACAAGGAAAAAATCTTTATTGGATTCATGACAATAGATATAGGTATGCTAAATAATTGTCAGTTCAGTAGGACTCCAAGATTCTTGTTACAATGTCAACTAAAATTTTAAAACAGCAAGTATTAGGTACAGATTTTACAAAATACCAAAGATTAAATGTGGCATCTAGTATGGATAAAAATAGGAGGATTAAAAAAATGGAAGTCATCAAATCTTGCTGATAAAAAAATATCAAGGGGATAGATGAAGATGGAAGTGAACACACAACCACATTTTGCATTCAATTTTCAAAATTTTATTGTTAATACCAGATGAGATGGAGATGCAAACACAAGATTTAAAGAAAACAGTTTTGAACCTCCCCATTCTCCACTAGCTCTAACAAAAACCAAGTGAAGATCAAAACCATTCCATCCCACTTCATCTTGCATTCCCTATATTCCAAGCACATCCTAAAACAATCACACTGGAGATGTGTTCATATTCAAAGTGAAACATACCCCCTCATCACGCTGTTTTCTCAGCTGCTGAATGCTCTCAAAAGCTTTATCCCTCTTCTGACCAATAGCTGTCAGTTCATCCTGTAAAGACTGGATATCTTTGTCAATGATTTTCAGTTCATCATCAATTTGCTTGATTTTGGACCGAATTGCCTGTCTCTCTTTCTTCACTCCATCCAAATCCCCACCTATCAGCTGCAACAACAATTATTTTCTTAGGAACCTTCTGAATGATACATATTTCTTCTTACCAGGAGAAAAGGAAAGGGCTCATTACCACAAATACAAATAAACTATCTTACCTTAACCTGATCCTGAAGGGCTTCTTTCTGCCCCATAGATTCCTGTAACTTGGCCCTCATTGCAGCATTAGCAATAACTTTCTCCCTTGTCCCCTCAAGCTGTTTGATTTCTCGGAGGATCTGCTTTTCCTCAGTCAATGAAATGCTCTCATGCTGTATGCGGTATTGTAAACTATATATCTGCATCCATCAAAGCATATAGGAGAAGTGAGTGAATGGAGAAAAAATGTTGGGATTAACTAGATGAACTGACAAACTTTGGACTAGAAAGAACTCAGACTCATAACATACAACATCATCAAGTTCCTCCTCAGATGAGCATAAACTGCCCCGACCAGCATTATTTGCGGTGCGCAACTTGCCCAGTGCTTGCTGAAGTGGTCCGATCTCTTTTATTTTCTCATCCACAATACTCTGAAATTGCCTATTGTCACCTCTTAGGGACTTAATCTGAGAAATCAACTCTGCTCGATCTGACTGCAGTTAAGAGGAAAGACCAAATATGCAATTATATTAGATTTTTGGTAAGAAGTAATCATCAAATCATGTCACTCTGCATATAAAACTTTCATGAAAAGGACAGTCCACTGTTAAGAGATATGTGAGGCACATTAAGTTTTTCTTGCATATCAAATAATTTCCAGATAAAATTTCTCAAGCAAATTTGTTCCACAACTATTTACCTATGCCTGATAGCACAAAATGGACTACCATCAATGGGCCAAAAGCTGTTTAAATTATGCATGGTTATGTTCAAACTCTAACCTAAACAAAGCAAGGAGGCAAAATGATAAAGATTTAACAACTAAGTACTTTGTTTATAATTGAAAAATGCAAACGGAAGGACTGCAACAATAAATATAAAGATCAAATAACTTTGTATACAAAGCCATTATGCACGACATCTATGGAGGATGGTGCCAGCCCAACATCACATCAAGACCTCACTTGATACCTGACAGTTTAGAGGGCAGAATACCACAATGGAGAGGACAAAAGGAGTGTGTTAATACAAATCCCAAGGTACTCAAAGGAAAAATGTTTCCAACAGCTTGAGCCAAGAGGCATCAAAACCTATGTGCCTCACAAGAAAGATGATAATATTAGAAAATAAATTATTTGATTCTTTTGCATTAACTTTACATATAAATTAACAATTTAGGAAAACTTTTATAGAAAAATAAAATATTAAAGTTCAATTTTGAAAAAACACTAAGCCGCTTGCTGTTTGGAGACCCAAAGATCAGCAACTAGTTTTTTCATTTTTTTTTTTTAAAAAAACTCTGACTATTTAATCTCCCTTAGCATAATAGCATCACAGTAGTACCCAAGCTGAATTGGAATAGTGAACACCCAATGTGGGTTCCAGATAGTGAATGGCGCAGACCGATAATAGCTGGAGAACTTTATAACAAAAAGAAACATGCAGATAGAGGGATTGACTTTTGGGGTTCTTCAAAGTGCTGATCCCAATTTGGGGCTTACTTTGGCACCTTTGACAACATTAATACATCCTATTTCCCTCCTTGGATTATCCTCCCACCTTGAAATCCACTAAGTACAACTAAAAATATAACAAGCAACAATGATGAATTATTCTCAACTCACCCGTTTAGCCTTCAGTGCTTCAGTGACCTGGAACCGAGCTTGATTTTTCTTGGTAATCTCTTTATCAAGCTGATCAATTTTAGACTTAATGATTGGGTCCTCAAAAGGTCGACACCTGATAAAATAAAAAGAATGAATCTGCTTAGGTGCAGGCCACTCTTCAACAGCATCTTTCGGGGCACTCAAATCCGAAACATCATTCCCTTCCCCTTTAGCAGATTCATCTCCATGTGTCCCAAACTTGATGGCCTCCCCAGCTCCCAGATCTTGTTCAGGTTTTCCATTCTCCTTCTCATGCAAAACGGGTTTTCCTCCTTCAGCACCATTCTCTATCGGTCCTTGAACCATCTCAAATCCCACAACCTCAACCGCCATGGCTCCAAACTACAAGACAGGCTTACTAAACACAAGCAACCTAATTTCAAAGCAAAAAACAACATATACATATGATATCAGCATAGGGAAGATTCATCCTTCCAAGAACACATATAATTCAACAGTTTGATCCAGACTCAATAAGCTGGTGCAAAAAATGCTAAATCATGAAACTAGAAGAAAAATCATAGCAATATTAACTGTGTATTATTATTATTAACAAATAATAAATATCCATAAGAAGGATAAACACCCATTTCGTCAATAAGTACACGAATTCCATCAATTTGATATTTTGATCACAAACAACAAACCCTAGCAGGGATGTGAAATGAACAAAGGGATCTAAAAATTATCGTCTTCATCTCAAACATTCAAGCCAAATAAGAATTTTTTTTAATAAAAATCTGCTCTTTTGGGGCCAAAAATCACACCTTGTCCTGCGATCAAACCCAACATGCAAATCCAAATCCCAGAAAATGGAGACAAATACATCAAAATAAAATTCAAAAGGGACATGATCTGAATACATAGAATGATCACCCCCACCATCGATGAATCCAAGAAAGACAAACACTTTGAACCTAAAAAAAAAATCAGAAGAAACTAAAGACCGCACAAGAAAACAATAACTGAGAGAATATAATACCCGCGTGGAGAGAAAATGTGATTGCAAGGAAAAATACTCCCTTTTCACAAAGGGTCTCCAAATCCAATTCCAAATTGTGAAAAAAAAAAAAAAGAAGAAAAAAATTAAGAGAAAATGGATCTGATACACGATCCTCAAGCCCCTCCTCCCTGTGCAACCAGGACCAGTTCCAGAGAGAGAGAAACAGAGGAGAAGCTACAAGTAACAGTGCCCAATTTATATATAAACAGAAAAATAGGCGTAGATTTTTTCAGGTTCAGCAGCGGATTTCGCAGCCTCGATTTCTTCAAACAGTAAAAACGTTGGACTATCGTTTTTTTTTTTTACGCTGTTATTTTAAGGATATTTTGTATTTCCTCCTTTTTCGGATAAAAAGATAGGGTTCTGGGTTTTTAAATTTTGGCACTTTCTATGATGTTTTTCTAATATGTTTTTAGTTATTTGAAATTTGAAATTTTTATTTTTAAAATAACTTTTTATTTGTAAAATAAATTATTTTTAATATTTAGAATAATCAATATTTAACCTTTAACATATATTAATGTTTGTTAGATTAGTGATAAAAAATTTTAAAAAATACTTTAAAATTAAAACTATTCATTTTAAAAATTAAATATTAAAATTAAAATTTTACGTTTATAAAAAAATTTAAAATCTTATCTAACCATTTTTTATTATTTTTTTTTTGTAAAATATTTGCTTTTAATAAGCTCTTTTGGATCTTGTATCATAGAATTTTAGTAAATAGTATCTTCTGCATAAATGTTAAAAGATGATATAAAGAAATATATAAATAAAATGACTTTTCTTTTTTACAATTTCTCTTTGAGAGGAGCTATTAAAAAAAAATTTCAAAATTTAAGTCGAGACGTACACGTGAATTCCTTTTAGGTACATAACAATAAGGTGAGTTTTAATTGGTTTTATCATTAACATGACAGTGTAAAAGAAATTTACAATCCTTATAACTTTTTTATATATTACCGAAGTACTTTCAACAAATTATAATTAATTTCTTGAAATTATACTAAAAAATAACAAAATTTAGAAAAAATACTTGTATTTTTTAATATACATTTTACCGTTAAATCTGTGATATTAAGACCAAAAAATTAAAAGTCTAGTATTCCTGAAAAATAAATTTAATATTCGTAAGAAAAAAAAATCAATTGTCAAATAAAATATTTAAGACAAAATAAATTATACTATATGCCAAAAACGAAATACACCATCATTTATATGTCATACATCTCACTGAAATAATTAATTGTTTTAATTTGTAGTACTGATATTAAGTTTTAAAAAAATGTTGTTGTTTATATGAAAATATATATAATATAATACGAATATATTATATTAAAATAAAAAAATTATTAAAAAGATATAATCATTAAAATTTTTAAAAATTCATGTGTACTTTTCGATTTAAAGAATTATAATTTTTTTAAAATATCTTTAAATATTGAATAAATTGACTTTAATGGTTAAACACTAAAGTTGATTGTGGAAAAAAATTTAGAATTAAAAAAATTTACATTAAATTTTGTATTTGAATCTCATCTTTTTTATTCTATGAAAAAAAAAACTTGATGCTAATATATATGTGAATTTTATAAATAAAAAAAAGAGAAAGTTATTGATATAGTTCCTATATGAAAGGTCAAGATGTTAATAGTATATATATAAGTTTTCCAAAAACATGAAAAAAAAAAAAGTAAAACATGATTGCGAATTACTTAGGCAAAAAAGATCCCTTCATAAAAAATTTACCTTAATTTACAATTTATTTAAGAAGAATATTAATAACACAATTCTTGGTATATTTTAAATTGTTAGATATAATTATTAAGTGTTTCATTAAAATAATGAAATTATTATTTCATATTTTTAATTTTGATCTAAATTTGATTTAATAATAAATTTGTAGTACATTTTATAAAAATATCATTGATTTTTTATTTATTTAAAAATTTAAATGAATGAATATGAATTCCATGTGTAGTCAGAAACCTAACAAATGATTAATACTTTCAGCATTTAAGTCAAATGATTTCCTTTTTTGTAAATGAATGACATTATTTTTATATATAGTTACAAAATATTTATTACAGTTTACATTTCATTAATTCTTATTAAAAAGCAATTAAGTGTTATAAACAATAACTATTCTCAATAATATTTTTTATACAAGGAGGTTAGAAGATAAGAATTACTTTTATTCGAGCTAATACTGATACATATTAATTAAGTCACTTTATATAGCTCGAATTATACTTTTAAACAAGTCCTATTCGTTAATAGAAAATATGTTGCTTCTTTATCAAAAGGAATCAAAACATTGAATATATTAGTAAGTGTTTTAAATATTTGTAATAATTTTTATTTGTTATTATATGAGACTAAATTTTCACACCAGCTCTTAATGGTCGTATTTTTACTTAATGGTCGTATTTTTTACTTAATGTTAATTAATGTCTTTAAAATATCAGTTAATGAAATAAAACAAATTTTATTAATGAAAAATTATTTCTTCTATTAGAGTTAAAAAAATTTATAATTTTTCTTTTTAACTAATTAAAATTATTTCATATAATATATTTAATTATTATTAAAATTTTATATAATCAATTGTATATAAATATATAAAAAAAATTCAAGTTATTTTATGAGTAATTTTATTTAAAATTATTTTATTTAATAATTTTTATAAATAATTAAATTTTATTAATTCAATCGTTAAATTAATAAATTATATTATATATATCATATTTATAAAATTTTAAAAATACTTTTAAAATAATTTAATTTTTTCCATATATATAATTATTAAATTAATATTTAAAATTAAGTTAAATTTAATTTTTAATATAATACTAAATTTGCTTTTAATTTTATTAACGAAACATTCTTATATATTTCATCTTGTTCTATAAATTAATAAGGTTAACCGTATAAATATATATATAATATACAAAAATAAATTTTATTTTATAAATAAAATTAGACCGAGCTTAAAGAAAAATTACCCATTAATATTACATAAAATTATATATTTACACTTAGTTGTTTTTTTTATCCTTAGTTTCATTACACTTTAAAAAAGTTCACTATTAAAATACATTCATAACCAATTAATACGAGAGATAAACTTTAAAGTTTTAACATTGCATTAAATAAAATTCAAAAGTCCACTTAAATAAAAAAAAATGTTTAATAATTAAAGCGTTAAGCAGATAAAAAAAAAAGTTGATCCACTCTAAGTAATAACTTCAAAAAATTAATATTAATGTTAACATAAATTTAAGTTTACCGTGAATTTTAATTATTAGTGTAACGATACATAAATAATTCGTTTTAAAATTAGATATTATAAATTTCAGCTTATAAATAATTTAGCATATATACAATTTATTGTTGCTTATTAACACAATCCTATTCTAATTTTTTAACAAGTTTATTTTCTATATTGTTGGCGTTTCGCAGCTTCTACATACCTTAAGATATGGCATGATTTCAAATTTACAAAGCATTACAGTATTTGTGGAAGTTTTGGTGGTGTATAATTATACAATTTAACATTAAATAGTTAATAATGTATATAATTATTTATATTTTTCATATAATTATACTTTATTCGCATTTTATTTTAAAATTTTCACTTTCATTCCTTAAGAGATTAATATTAAAGAATTAATATGTTCTACTTTAGTTTATTTTAATATAAACAAGTACATATTAATGATGATAAATAATTTTATGTACTCATTTTCTTCATTTTCAATGACTTTTAAATTTATTCATAAGTAATTTTAAATATCATATTATAAATTTAAACATTTTACTAATATGATATAATATGTTAAATATTATATAATTGGGTTTAGAAAATTATTTATAATATCCATTTAATCTTTTGAAATTTCAGAGTGGATAATATAGATTTCAGACTAGATATTAATAATCTTGTGACCTGTGGGTAAATAAGAAAATAAAAATAAACAATACCTAGAAAACTATTTGTGCATAAATATATTAAAATATAGTATGTATTAACTATTGAACAGGAAAAATTAAATTTTAAATAAAAAATAAAAATTGAAAACTATAATTTAAACTTTAAAATTGAAAATAGAATATAATTATTTCTACAGTTTTGATAATAAGTATTTTAAATATATTGATTAAAAATAATAAATAAAATATTATTAACAATTATGTAAAAATATAAGAAAAAATCAATTTTGTTAATTTTAGTTTTAAAAATTGATGTTAAGTATATAAAAAAGGATATATTTTTATTTAAAGCTAAGTATTTGTTATGTTTCTTAAAATAATAAAGATTTATTTTTAATAAATTTATTATTTTATATTTAAAATAAACTTAAAAATTAAGGTAAACATTTTTAAAAAATGTTTTAACAATAATTTATTATTTTTAACTAATATATATAAATAAATATAATAAGAGATCAACTTATTTTACATATAAATTTATTATAAATATTTTATTTAATATTTTAAACAGTTAAATTAATTATTGTTTTAACTATAAATTAATAAATTATATTTAATAAATTTTGTAAAAATTTTTAAAAATTAATATTTTATTATACTTCTGAATAATATATCTTTGTTCATATATATTAATTTAAAATTATTTAATAAAATATTAATTATTTTAATATATAATTTAAAATTAAATATATCAGAAATATTTCAATATTTTTTAAAATATTAAATTTTTTAAATTAAAAATTAAATTAATATATTTTATTATATAAATTATATTTATAAAATTTTATAAAATTAAAAATTTATTTATTTTATTAAATAAATTTTAGTATATATTAAAAATATTATTTATTAAAAGAAAATAATATAATAAAATATAAATTTCATTAAAAATTTAATAAAAATTATAAATATAATTTATAAAATAAAATTTATTAACTTAATAATTATATTAGTAAAATTTAATTATTTATAAAAATGTTAACAAACTAACCTACCATAAATTTAAATATGTCATGTGTATATATATAATACATATATTTATCATGCGTTAAAAATTTGGGTAGGTGGGCGTTGACATCGAGAAACGCGTGGGAGATCTACATGCAGATGGGAACAGAACATAACAATACTCTAAATTCTCTCAAATTACATAAATACCCTTTCACCTTCCCAAATTACTCAATGCTTTTCTCCACGTGCAATGCGCATTCTGCCCTGGCTTATAATATATCTTATCCTTTCTGTCTTCTTGGTTAATGGTTAAGGTTTGATTATATAAATTTATAAAAATAATTAATATATAAAAATTATTGTATGATGATTTATTATATTTCTAATATTTTATTAATTAATATTATTATAAAATATAAAAATATTATTAGGAAATAATAAATATTATTTAAAAATTTTAAAATAATGAATAAAAATAAAAATAATTAAAATAACGATAGATAGAAAAAGATAAAAGAGTATTAGTTTTATTTTTTTTTCTCATCTATCTCTTTTTCTTTCACTGTGCACTGGTCCCTGTTGGTGTTAATAAAGAAAAAACTGAATACGTACAACCAAATATAGATAAATATGCTTTCATTGTCAAAAGTAGGTGTTGAAAGAATTGAATTTAAATATCCATTCAATTTTTAAAAAAACAAAAATTATTTTGTTGAGTTTAATTGTATTTTTAATTTTTTTATACAGGTTATGAGATTAGTTTAATTTGATTTTTTCAATTTTCAATTTTTATTTTAAATTATTTTTTGTCTAAATATTTAAGAATTTATAATAAAATTTAGAAATAAACTAATTTCAAATGTTTAAAAGTAAATATTTGATAAAATCATAGGATTTAAAATTAAATTCTTTATTTTAAGTAAAAGATGATATTTTGATTAACAAACTTTCAATAAAAATAATTATACATTTTTAATAAAAAATTTAAGAGTTAATTTTAATATAAAGTTTTGAGTAAAAAACACGGGACTTCAAAAAGAAAATTTCTAAAGCCAATTTTATAAGTTATTCATCCCCACTTTTTTTTAACTGTTTGAGAAATAAACTTAATGAAAAACTATGTAAACAGGAAATGAATTATCTTTCCTTTTTTTATATATTTTTATTTTTTTCTAAGACGGCATGTAATGTTTTTATAAATTAATAAATAATTTTTTCCAAATTTCATTTTTGTAATATTGTAATTAAATAAAATAAGTATTATTATTTTTGGGTAAAAATATAATGTTTACTTATTAGACATATTGTTAAAAAACTTATCAATCGAATTATGTCATTATAGTTATATATAATTTTAAATTATTAAAAATAATGTTTTTTAACAAGTGTATTAAGTTTAGACAATAAATTTCAAAAATTTATTTTAAAAGGTTACATAAAAATATTATTTTAAAATATAAATTTCTAAATTTAAAATATTTTTTAAGGTTAATACAAAATATAAAAAAAATATCAACAACCTTACAACAAATTTTAATGATAATAACAACCTAAAATCATTGAGGATGAAAGAGAGCTGTTGATGAATGAAATTCATCCAGGATTTGTTAACCACTTTAAATTTGTTGATAAATAGAACGTTGGTATCTTATCGGTGAAGATCTTGTTTGAAAATGTGAATATTTTGAAAAGAGATAATTTTTAGTAGATATTGAAGGTTAATAACCACGAATATTATTTGACTATTTGGCGCTAATTTTTTATTGTTTTATTCTAATTATAAATAATTTTTTATAAAATTAAATTGAATTACAAATAAATATATATTATGAGAGCTTGATTAATTGATAGTTAGATATTAAATTTAACCTTTTCATCAACTTTAATTTTTTTTATAAAATATAAATTTTATTAATATATTTATTAAATTATATGATAATACATATATATTAAATAATTTAAATATTTATAATTATATTATTTAATTATTAATATTTATTTATATTTTATACAAAATTATTAGATAATATAAATATCAAAATTTAATACTGATATCAACAAGATATATATATATATAGAAAAAAATAAAAAAATTAAATTACTTCTAGAATAAATTTATCATAATTTATTCCGTTTAAAATTATTTTTTAACCATTAAATTTTATCAATCTAACAATTAAATTTATAAATTTTATTATATAAATTATATTTATAAAATTTTAAAAATATTTATATTACATTATATATTATTTTATTTTAATAAATAATATATATATATATTGTATTATATGATAATTTAAATTAATTCAATAAAATATTAAATTTATTTAAATTTTACAAATATAATTTATATAATAAATTTTATAAATTTAACTATCGAATTTCCCTAAAAAATTATTATGTGAAATAAATTTCACTAAATTTACTCTTAAAAAAGTTATCGCTATATATATATATATATTATAATACAATACTCAAAAGATAAATATATTATAATAGTAATAAAAAATAAAATTTAAAATTTACATTTTAAAATTAATTATTCTATTAATCACAAAGAGGTGAGGATGGAGATACTGTTATTCAACCTGCGTTTGGAACTAAGCAACTTTCTCATGTCTCACTTGCATGCGCAGAGTAAGACTCAGCCCAAAGACTCTTAAAACGAATTGCAAGCCCAAGCCCAAGATTGTATTTTAATTGTTGATAGTATATTTGATTGCCACAGTTACTCGTATTTGTTTCTAAAAGTTATAATAGAAACAATTATAATGATAATTGTATATTTTAAAAATATAATGGGCAATTTATTAGAAAAATGAAGAGAAGTTTCGTAACATACTTAATATATGTAAATCACTTGGGGAACTTTTGATGTATAGTCAACTTCTTTTGTTTTTTCTAAAATATTCAAAACGGTATTATAGCATGAAAAGGTTGTAATTTTGGAAAATTTAAAATTTTCCACTAAAAATAATGTAATAACATAATATAACCTTAAATTTATATCCTAATTAAAGTTTAAATTCTTAAAAAATCATAAATTATAGTTTTAAAATTGTAACCTATATTCTAAAACAATTATAATTAAACACTCAAATTGTAAAATAATTCTAACAATCCTAAATAGCACTCATAATAAACAATATCTAAAATACTTATAAATAAATATTTTAAAAAATTGATAATTTTAACACAAGTATATTGTTACAAAATCTAAGACGTGTGAGATTGTCTTATTAAACTTTTTAGCATGCTTATTCGTTGAGGTTTAGATTCTTGAAGGTCCAAATAACATAATCAATGGTTTAAAGGCACATAATTTTGAAGGTGCATATATAGATTTTGCTGCACAGTTAATATATTCATTAAATTTATAATATTTTGTTATTAAATAAATTGAGATATTAACTGTTTTAATTTTAATATAATCTAAATTAGATATTTAATGATAAAATTTTTTTAACATAAATTAATTTGTTTAAAAATTTTAAGACCGAACTCTTTTATTTGTCATATACATCTCGTATTATTATTGTTTTAATTATTTTAAAAAATTTATAAATCTATTTAAAAGTTTATAATATTAAAAAAATAATAAATAAATTTAAAATCTAGATAAAAAGATTTGAACCTTAAAATCAACAAGATAATTTATAATCTTGAATATATAATTTTAGAATATATATATTGAATATTAATTATGTATAAATATAATAATATATATAAAAAATATAACATATGTATATATATACAAATTTAGATATATATAAAAATTAAAGTAAAATATAAATACTTATTTTAAAATTAAAATAATATATATAACTATTATAGTAAATATTAAAAAAATTTATAAATATAAAGTTAATTTTATTTGAAATTAAAATTAAAAATATAAATTTTAATTTTTAATAAATTATAACTATATCAATATTATATAAATACAATATATATTAAAATAATATAAATATATAATATATAAAGATAAATAGATTCTTAAATAAATTAAACGAATCTTTTAATAAAATAAAACTAACTTATATATTTAAAAAAATCATTAACAAATATGATAATATCTATTTCTTAACAATCACAAAATCAATTTTAATATTTGTTAATTATTATAAATAAAATTTACTATTTTTATAAAAAATAATTAATTAATTTAGTAATATTAATAAAAAATAATTAAAATAATTAATATATATTACGACTAAGGTCTTAGACGAAAAACAGAATACTGTTATTTCTAAATAAACATAGCTGCTGTAAAATTTTATTTGATAAAAAAATAATTCAAAAATATTAATTCAAAAATTGATCAAAAATCAAAAATATATTAGTGTTATATCTGTCTATTTTAGGATAATGATGCTTAAGATAAATGTATAATTTTATGATAACTTTAGAAAATATTTGTTTTATTTTATTTAAATAAAAAAATATTCATAAAATATATGTGAAAAAAATAAATAAATAAATTTATTTTAATAAAATATTAATTATACTGTTACATTGTTTTTATATAAAAGGAAGTTTAATGTTATAATTTTTTAAAAAACTGATTCTGATTGTTTGAAAATATATTTGTTTTAAAAGAGAATTGAATGGTAAAAATAATATTTTGATGAATTTTAAAGGAAATATATTTTTTAATTTTTATAAAGAAATTGTTATTTAAAAAAGAACATACATCCTATATAAATCAATATAAACATGGTACATAAATTAATATAAATATGGTTGAAGTAAAAAATATATTAGTATCGTATTTGTGTATTTTAAAATACAACAACATGAATTAAATATGTAATTTTATGATAATTTTAGAAAAATATTTGTTTGATTCTTTTTAAATAAAATAAAATATTTACAATTTGTATAACGAGAAGAAATTAAAATAATTACAATTTTAACCTAATAAAATATTAATTTTATTTATATATTATAAAAAATATAAAGGTTATTTTGTTTTTTTTAAAAATTAATTAATTTTTATTTTTAAAAAAACATACATCATACATAAATCAATATAAACATGGTTGCAAGTAAAAAATATATTAGTATCGTATTTATGTATTTTAAAAAATAATAATATGAGTTAAATATGTAATTTTATGATAATTTTAGAAAAATATTTGTTTGATTCTCTTTAAATAAAATAAAATATTTACAATTTGTATGATGAGAATAAACTAAAATAATTAAAATTTTAACCTAATAAAATATTAATTTTATTTATATATATAATAAAAAATATAAAGGTAACTTAGTTCTTTTGAAAAATTAATTTTATTTATTTAAAAATATTTTATTTTGAAAAGAAAATTAATTAATAAAAATATTTTTTTTCAATTTTTTATAAACCAATTTATATTTAGATAATGATTCACCATAGAATATAATATATTAATGGTTACCTCCTAAATATTTAGAATTTTTATAAGAATGTGATAGTTGAAAAAATTACACATGCAATAAAATTTGTTGTATACAATTTTAAATTTAAAATATTATTATTATTATTATATATATATATATATATATATATATATATATATATATATATTAGGTTTAAGTTTTACTTAGGATGAAAGTGAATAAAATCATTTAATAGGAACCTATGACTCAATTCGTCTAACTTTGACTTGGATTATTTAATAAATCGATAGGTTTAAACTTGTTAAAAAATATTTTTAAATAAATAAGTCAGGCTCAGGCTTACAAAAAAATCTTTTTAATTTATTTAGGAATCTATTTATGTTTACATATTATATATTTATTTTAATATATTATATTTTTTTAGTATTTATTTTAATACATTTTATTTACATAATATTAATATTAATATATATGTGTTTTAGATGAATTTAATAAAATTTTTATCTTATAGATTTTAAATTTATAAGTATTTTTAATCAATTATTGATGTATGATTTAAATTTATTTATTGACCTTTTTTAAAATACAGTCTTTTAAATAGCATAAGCTTTGTACACTTTAAATCAGATTAAACATTAATAGAAAAAAAACCTTTAACAGATAACAGACTCAGACTCATACCTTAAAATTTTTAAAAGTTTGAATACTTGAAATCTAGTTCTACTCGACTTACTTCCACCTCTAAGTGCATATGTAATTTAAATTTTTAGAGTTGTAAATGCATATATGTACACTCTTTTACTAATGATTTTATTATGATACTTAACTACATTTCCAATAAAAAGACTAATTGTTTTTTAGAATGATAAAGTCGTAAAAATAACGATAAGGAAAAGACTGATTATTTTTTGAAATGACAAAATCGTAAAAATAACGATAAGAAAAATAAACAGTTGTGATAAAAGGAAAGTTTTAAGATTTTTTCTTTGTAGGTACGAGTTGGTGTTACTGGTGTTACTGATAAGTAACCCTCTTTAATTAGATTTTGTTATTTTTCAGAAAACTAAAAAAAGGTACTTCTTTTCAAATTTTTACTTTTAATATAAACATTTTATTTTGATTAAATGCACATATACTAAAAAAATAATAATATTAGATTAATGATTAGGTTTTTTTTTTCTGATTTATTTTAAATTTAGTAAAAAGAAAAAATATTAGATTAATGAATAGGTTAAATTTTTTTGTTGTGATTTATTTTAAATTTAGCAAAAAGACATAAAAGGAAAGAAGATCTCAGGATTGAACTGAGTGTTCACAATTTATTAATAAATTTAAATTTTATTTTTAAAATATTGATAATATTTATATGTTTGAATTGGTGGCTTAAAAAGTAGATAACTATTTCATTAACCCAATTCACACAATAAACTAAAAATATAAAAATATAATAATTAATGCAGAAAAATAATAATATTACATATCCTTTTTTTATCATACATATCATTCTCAATTTCTATATAGTTAAACAAATAAAAAATTCAAAAATAATATAAAAATAGAAAAATATTGATTAAATTTTTTAAAATATAAATATAATTTATTATTAAATTAAAATATTTTTTATCACATACTTTTAGATATATATTATAAAAATATTAGTTATATTTTATTATATGGTTTAAATTACTTAAGAAAAAGAAACTGTGAATGACTTGCCTTTTGGGTAAGTTAATTATGTGTTTTTTATTTAATACATATTTGTTCATAATAAAAGCTTTTTATTTATGATTTTAATAAGGATGTAAAAAAAAAATCTTAAAACAAAAATGAGAGATAAGGGAGAAGTGGAAACATAGAGACAAAAAGCAAGTGAGTGCTTCCCATCCTTACTTCCCACATGTGACATCCTAAATAACTAATGTACTATGAATCTATGATCTATGATTATTCACTCCTAAACTTCAGGACGGAAAGCACGGCTATGCCCTGGTTAAGGTAATTGGTGACTTTCCAAGTTGGACGCTTTCTCAAATCTGGTATGTACAAACATAGTCTCAAATGTGGAAAAGTTTGAACCACATATTTAGAATAATTTATATTTCATTATACTTAAATATAAGTTATTTGATTTTTTTAATTTTTTAAGCTATTAAATGAAAGATATACATAGATAGGCAATCTTATTTATATGATTGTATATCAATGTTAGTTTCAAAAGTCTTTAACTATGGAAGATGAATGCAGCTAACAAAAAAGAATTATATTTACATAGCCCAAAGTCTGGAAGAGAAGGCAAAATGTGAATAATGCAATACAAAAATCTATGAGCAAATATATATATATATAAAGGTAATTTTTTTTTTGAGATCTAAAATATAATAAATTATACATGTAAATTTATATTTTAGAATAAATTTCATTAATATCTTATAGAATTTATTAAAAAAAATCCGATATTTATTTTGTTATCTTCTACAAATTTTTTTACTTTGTATAAAGATATAATATCATTTTTTTAATTATACAACTTTGCATAATTTTTTTTTATTTTTATACAGTAGTATATATATAATAGAAAAAAATATTAAAAATGTAAAAATAAATATTTTTTAAATATATGTAAGAAATATCAATAGAATTTATCTTATATTTTAACGTGTTATATCTTATATGATATGGAAAAACTATGAGTCTATGACAATTGGATGGAGACCTCACACCTCGATTGAGTGTTACTTTCAAGAAGATTTTAGTGTTTTAATTTCCTTGGAATGTTTTGAATAAACGGTCTAGCATTATAGGTAGAATGAACAATGATCCATGAAAACAACGTATACTCAATTTTGTACTGGTCAGGAAACACGCCCAATAAGAACATAAGCATCTTTGATGTCTATATCTCATTGGGATTGCGCTAACTCATTACACATTTTCAAAGTGCCTAGTTGAGTATTAGCATAGAAATTATAGATGACTTGAATTGATTGAATTAATGGTCCAAAATGTGAATGTTATCCTATTCACAACCTGTACTTTTTCTCAAACTGTCATTGTAGTTTTTTTTTTTCAAATAAGATGTGATAAGGAATATTCAATATATATATATATATAAACTTTATTACAATAATGTGAGTTTCACTCCTATTTAAAGTTACATAAATCTTATTTATTATAAAAATATATTTTTAAAAATCTATGTGAGGGTGGTAGCTTAGATTACAAAGCTTTCAGTATTGTCATTGTCATAACCATTTTGATTGTCAGCTATTTTCAGCAAGTCGCTATAATGCTTTTACTTGGAAAAAATCTTTCTTTCACGTAATTATTATATGTATGAAAAATGAGTCCAATTACCAAATTACACAAGACGTATTTGAGTCGATCCAATGATGTATGCGTTATTAATTTAGGTCTGTTTGTTTATTTATTGGAACGGATTTTACGGTATTATTCAAGCACGAAATCGTAGTGGGAAGTAATAAGTTTTCTTAAAGATATTTTCTTTTCAAATCTCACGTAATTCCGTTTTAGTCATTGTACAAAAGGACACTTGTTTTTAGTTAATTTTACAGAAAATTACAAGACACCTGTTTCTTAAAGTTAATCGTTACGAGTTCAAACTTCACAAAAATGAAATATAAATTTCAAGGGATGTTTGGAAGTATTTAGAGAACTTACTTAAGCTAAAAAAATAAATTATAATTTTTGTAAATATTTTAAAATTATTTTAATAAATTTATGATCTAATTCATCATATTTTTTACCCCCTATCTTATTTATGTAAGTATGTTATTTGATTTAATTTATTTTAGAAAAATAATTACTTATCCTTTTATTAACTTTCTAAAACAATGTTTGTAAAATAAATGATTAATTTTCTAGATTAATCTATTACTTACTGAACATGAACCATGGTATCATTCCCACCAAATAATGCTGCTTGATGTTTTGATGTTAGAAAATCAATTTTTATATTTTTAATGTAAAACATATGTTAAAAAATATACGATTCAAATTAATATATATATATATATATTAAAAATATGAAATAATTTAAAATTACTATAATTAAAATAAAATTTTATCCAATTATAAACTAAAAGAATATTAAGCTGATTCGTACCTTTAAAAGAAGTATCATATAAATTATCTTTATAATATATATAAAAATAAAGAAACTTTTACAATAGATTGATAAATTTTAGAAGATATTTGTAGTTAGAGAGAAATTTCATATTACGTACTATTTTATTTTTTCTATTTATCTTTAACTTTTTAAATGAGTAATGAACAATGTTTATCAATTTATTATATATTTTTAAAAAATTAAATATTCTGTTAAGAATGTTAAAAAATACTGAAGTGAAGAATATATTTTATAAACAAAATTAGTATAGATGATTAGATTCTATTATTAAATTTTACATGTTTTAAACATATTGCTATAAGCGACAATATATGGCTTGTGTGCAGTAAGTAATGCAGGAAGACATTTAAAAAATAATTAAAAGATTACAAAAGCAATAAATTTTAAGATATACAATTATATAGTTAAACTATAAACATTTTTTAATAAAAAATTCAGCCTACGTATGTAAACTTTTTCTAAAAAAAAACTTGAAGAAAGAGAAGTGAGATAGAGTTGTAAATAAAAAATAAAAAATTAGTTTGAATAATTTACATAAAATTATAAATTTAATCTTTATTATTGTTTTATAAAACAAAGCCAAGATAAATTAAATATTTGCTCTTTATGTTTTGGGTTATAAAAATAGATTATTTAAGTTTGATTTATTTATTTAAATAAGTTAAATTTAAAACTTGAACTTGATTTTAATAAAAATTTTAAAGATTGAGATTGATTATTAGCTTGTTTATGATTTAACTGTCTTTTTACTAAATCTTTCTTTAAATAATTTTTTATTAATTTAGTATTTGATAGATATCTTTATATTAAAAAGTAAAGTAAAATATTAATGAATAATTTTATATTTATAGAGATGATTTAAAATATTGCAGATGATATTTTTATTATGAAAATGTTGGACCTTTTTTAAAAAATTACTGTCATTTATTTAAAATAAATTTTAAACATTAACATTAGGTAAATAGAGCATGTATAAAATAATAATAAATAAAATTATAATTTTATAAAAATATGATACATAAAATCACAATTATATATATATATGAATTAATAGTAAATTATTAATATCAAATTGATAAAATTTAGATTTGACATATTTAAATAAATAAATCTATAATAATTTATAAATAACTTCACGAATAACCAAATTATCAATCCTAGTTTGTATGAAAATTATATACACAACTTATTGCTCACCTAGACTTGGAAGAAAGTTTTCTTCTATAATAAACAAAATGAAAAGACTATAATAACTTTATAAAATATTAATTATGATATATATGTGTTTAATAAAGTATAATTTATAAACAGAATTAATATTTAGCAAAAGAAGTTACTTACCATAGCAAATTATTCTAAATTGATAGTACCTAGCAAAGCAAGTCCCTAAATAAAAGGAAACATATTGTCTGACACGTGCATTCAAACTATGCAAACAAACGTACGCCTTACAAGTTACAACAATAGAAACTCCTTTTCTCTTATATTCTCTTATTTAATAAATCAAATCTCCCTCTGAATCTTAGTTTATGCGTTCAACATTAGATCCTCTCTCTCTCTCTTTCTCTCTCACACACACTCAGACACATATGATTCTTTATTCTTAGACGTGGACGGGTCCCTGCATCACAAACTGGTTTGCCCTCCCTCGTGTTTATCTCTGAGTGAATTCATTAGTGTGATTTACAAAATTGTGATTAACACCTCGAGATTTATTCTTTGTTTCTTCCATATTTCAGTTAAGCTTAACTTTCAGCTCGTGTTCTTCGTCATGCAGGTTTTCTTTTCTCTTTGTTTTTGTGTCTCTGCGGTTTCAAGGGTTATCAAAAATTGAATTAATTAATTTTTTATCCGGTTTGTCTCCTCTTTTTTTCAGTTTTGTTTCTTTTGATGATCATATTGTATTAATATTTTTAACACAACAGTTTGAAATAAAATTTAGAAACCATTGTTTGAGCTGAAATCTATGTTGATTTAATCCCATCCAATTCAACGATTTGATCTAGATCGTTGTTTTTCTTGCTATTATTTTATGATAACCGATAACCAATTTCGTTTATTCTTTGTTTTTTTTTTTTGCCCTTTTTTTAGTTCGTCATTGTCAAGAACAAAATCTATTGTTTTTTAATACTTTTAATATTCTTTGGCCACTTTTTTTTTTTCTTTCGATTTTTTTTATGCTCAACTTTGTCTCGTTTCAACACACATGCCTGCATGCGTATGTTCTAGTTTTGGTCATTTAATTATCGATTTATTTATTGATTCTTAACCCGTTTGATTACGGAACTACGATTCTTTTGTTTACTAGATAATCAATATCTTCCCAAAATAGAACTATAAATTTCTTGAATATAATAGTTGGTGTTGATTCAACAGACACTATTCAAAGGCAGAGATTGTTAAGAGAAGATATATGAAGAGGATGCCTAATATATGTTTGTTTTAGTGGCTGCTTGATGGTGAATTGGTGATGTATGCTTCAGATTCATGAAATCTTGAATGTGAAGTATCCACAATAGTTCTCACTTTTCAGTGATGGGGTTCTTAAATATGGAGAAGAAATGGTTATTTCCTCTCATAGTGTGTTCTGCTGTGTGTATGCTCTTTCTAACCTTCAACATAGGTCTTATCTCTTCAACTCACTCCATCAATTCATTATTCTTCTTTCTTCCATATCATTTACGCCCAAACCAAACTTCGGTTGTGGAGAGAAAGTCTTCTCCTGCACCAACTCCTGCAAAGCCTGCGATTCCTCGTTTTGCATATTTGATTTCTGGCTCCAAAGGTGATTTGGAAAAGCTTTGGAGAACTCTTCATGCACTTTATCATCCACTAAACCATTATGTTGTTCATTTGGACCTTGAATCATCACTAGAGGAAAGGGTTGAGCTTGCACATAGAATTGAAAGACAACATGTCTTTGCTGAGGTTGGAAATGTTTATGTAGTTGCAAAGGCTAACATGGTCACTTACAGAGGACCAACCATGGTTGCAAATACCCTTCATGCCTGTGCCATTCTGCTCAAGCAAAATAAAAACTGGGACTGGTTTATTAATCTTAGTGCTTCAGACTATCCTCTTGTGACTCAGGATGGTTAGTTTATTATCTTATATGGTCGATTCTATTAGTATTTTGTTCTGATTCAAACTTTTTCGGATTGTAACTTTTCTGCTCAATGATTCTTAGACTAATAATATGGTTATATAATTGTGCAGATCTACTACATACTTTTTCAGATTTAGAAAGAGACTTTAACTTCATTGAGCACACAAGCCGGTTAGGATGGAAATTGTAAGTTTTTCCTTCAGTTTTTCTCCTGATACGAACTATCTTGACATGTAAATAATGAATTGTCCCCACCCCCATGACATATCACACCTGGATTTATGCTAATGATGAATTGAACCATACTGTGCAGTGATAAACGAGCCATGCCTTTAATTGTAGACCCAGGACTTTACATGTCAACCAAATCTGATGTATTTTGGGTCAATCCTAAGAGAACTTTACCAGATGCTTTTAAACTATTCACTGGTTAGTTTTCCCTTCATATCTTTATTTCTGTCTTTGTCATTGATCAATTGATCACTTATCTAAAGGTTCACTTATGTGAATTTGAAGAAGAATAGCATAGTCTAAGAATCAAACCAGTTATATGTTGTAGTTGTAGAAACCACTTTTCTCTTGATTGTTGATAAGATAATATCCACTTTGGTTTTGATACCTTAAATAAGTTTTCTGATTCATTTAATTGTTTCCTAGGACTTGGTTTCTTAAGCCAGAATTAAAGTATATGCATGTATATTATCAATCTTAAGGCATAAATCAAACAATCCCCTTTTAGAACACACCAATTTCCAAATGACTGATTTCTGGCTTGCCATCATTTTCTCCCTTTTTGTGAACTTATTGTACCTACCTTGCAGGTTCAGCATGGATGGTTTTGTCGCACGAATTTGTTGAATATGTTGTTTGGGGTTGGGATAATCTACCAAGGACCCTTCTCATGTACTACGCTAATTTTCTCTCTTCCCCTGAAGGCTACTTTCAGACTGTTGCATGCAATGTGCCGGAGTTAGCTAAAACCATTGTCAACAGTGACTTGCATTATATTGCTTGGGACACCCCTCCACAACAGCACCCTCATGTCCTTACAATCAATGACACAGACAAAATGATTGAGAGTGGTGCCGCCTTTGGTAGAAAATTTAACCAAGATGACCCAGCCTTGGATTTTATTGATAAAAAGTTACTCCGTAGGAGAAATGGACTATTCCCATTTGGTGGTTGGTGTGTTGGTAAACCCAAATGTTCGGATATTGGGAACGTTTATAAACTCAAACCTGGTCCAGGATCTCAAAGGCTTCGTCGCCTTGTAGCTTCCCTAACTTTGAAGGCTAAATCTGGTGAGGATCAGTGTACATAGATCCTGTTTGGAACTTTTGTGGTTGGAGATAGAAGAGTGAAACAGATGAAGGTTATTTTCATAACCTGATACATTATTTCAACACTATGCTGAACGGTGATAACCTTTGAGGTTGGAGTACAATTGCACACTAATATAGCTTGAATACCACACCAATCCCAGATATCAACTTAGCCACAACTAGTTGCCTCTATGCGAAGTACCAAAATGGCATGATGATCATCTTTCATTTTGTAGGTCCTTTTTACATAGAGGTTTCACAAATTTTTTTAGCAACATCATGATCCCAAGATTTTATAGATTTTTATTTATGTTTATTGTTATTTTACTTCTTGTTTCATGAATCATGATCTTTTTTATTGACAACGGAATTTGGATTTTTTAGATTTTAGGCTCAATCAGCCAAAACCTTTGCCAGACACTTTCATATATAATGGCCAATATTTCAGTGGATTATAAAATTTTGGATTTTTACAGCATTCTCTAGTTCAGTGGCAACGATTATCCGTGACCAACAATCCATATATTCTCAATAGAGAGATTCTGCGGCACCTCTAATTGAAAACTAAGAAAGTACTGTTAACAATTTTTCTTGATGTCTAAAAGGCTAATAACAACTGTTATTATGACTTATTTTAGGTGTGGTAAGGACAATTTGGAAACTAACATACTGTGACTTGTTTTATTAATTTGGAAAAGATTGTTAGACCAAAGAAAAAAAAAATATAAGATTATTGTGGCGGAAGGAATTTGGTTAGTGGATAACAATCACAATCTTAATTCTTATTCATTCTCCTTGTTTAATAATTCTGGTAAGTCATGGATATTTGGTTGCTTGTTTCAACCGAGAAAATCAGGTGTTCAAACCTTTGATTTTTTTTACCAAAAAAGTCGTTTGTTTGATGGCTGTGTTTAGGTTTGCTGAAGAAAACGATGAGCCAAAACGGACAGTGAGAAGAGAGAAAATTCACTTTCACACCTGATTTTTGTCTCCCTGCAAGTTGATGTAGTAATCGTTAGAGTTAGAATCTAAAGTGTAATCAACTTTTTTTTTTCTTTTTTGGTCAATATTATTTAATCGATTTTATTAAATGCTATCAATACCCTTTAAGTAAAGGATGAACACAAATCCAATAATATATCTCGGCCAATTTTTTCCCGTTATGACGATATTTGTTATAATATTTACAAAAAATATTCGATAATATTTAGATTATATTTTAGAATAATCTAAATATCTTAAATCATGTTTTAAGATTAGTTTCATATTTCTTTAATTTTTTTCTTTCCATATTTGATATGGATTACTAGAAATATGACATTAGAGTAAAAATGTTAATATTTTAGCTTATATAAATCATCTATTACTTCATTACATATCTAATACATTAATTATGAAATCCATATAAATTTCAGAACATTCAATCTCTATTATCTCCTTTTTCTTCCCTCCATTCTGAAATTCCTATAACTTAACAAGGTAAAACACGCATATTACAAATCCATTTGCAAAGGAAAAATAACTAGTCCACAACTATAAAAGTCAAAGGTGAAAACAGGAATATAGCTATTTTAAATTATCAATTTATTCCATAATATTTTATGTTCAAAAATTTTACCCAACCATACCCTTTGGTCAACAATTACAAACCTCTAGAGAAAGGCTTGTAAGACATATCATAGTTCAAACATCATTACATCACATCCGCTGTAACAAGAAAACACAGGAATACAGGATATAAAAAGCGTTTGATATTTATTCCGCATTCTACATGGTATAGAACATTCAATTAATCAAAGCATGCCACAGTAGAGCACATAAAAAGCAATACATTTTTTTTAAAATGTAATAGATTTCTATCTGTAGATATTATCAAATTCTACACAAAAAGAGTAGCTTCCACTAAGTGAATGTACCTATAAAATTGAATATGGATCACAACCTTAATAAAATCAGATATAGATTTTTGACCTTCACTTTCTTCCATGTGACACATTATCTACAGGACCTTTCCTTTTCTTTTCTTTTTTTTTTTTACTTTTCAAGAGAACATTCTCACTCTTCTCTTTAACTGCTTCCGCTATGATCTACCAATACAAAAATTTTGTTATGTTACAACTTACAAGTAATAATCAAGGAATCTGTATACCCCTCTGTATAGCATTTACTGGCAACAGAAACTAATCTCAAACAAAGGTTGTCACCTCATGCACGCAGCAAACTTTGTATTATTTTGTAGATTGCTTGTAGAGGCCAACTTACACCATCTCTAGAATTTTGACATTCCCTGTGGAATTTGCAGCAAGTAAGGTTGATGACTGGCCACGCCAACAAACGGAGGACACGAACTGCGCTGCATCATCCACTTCATGACCAGAAAGAGGGTCTGTGTTCTGAAACTTGAATGACAATGCTGGCATGGGGAAGGCTTTGTGGTATATGAACACCTGCTCCACACAGAACATTACCTTCAGTAGAACTGAAAAATGAATAGGAAAACTGATAGAAAAGGATATATGAAATACCTCATTTGTCTCTGAACCAGTAGCAATATAACCATCAGATACTGATAATCCCACGAAGTTCTACAACAACAACAAAGGATTTATAAGCGAGATAATATATAATGCCTCAAAAGTTCAAGCATTGATCACATAAAAATGTCAGGAAATTAATAAGAACGGCCGTAACTTTGCTTGTGATATTTTTTTAGGGGGTGGGGGGATGTTGATAAAAAAGCCTTTTCTTTTTCTCCTTATATAGTGAAACTATGAGTGACCATAATAAAACAAAAACTTGGACAAATATAACTGAAATTCATGTCAACAGAGAGACAAGATAACTCTTGTTAAGAAATGTACCTTAACATTCATGTGACCTGTAAATGATTGAATTGGTGAGTCTATAACTCGAGATGCACACGTGGACAAATCCCAAAGCTTCAAAGTGTTATCTGTGGATGCAGAGACAAGGTTCACAGTGTCTACAAACTTGACGTAGCTCACAGTCTTATTATGTCCAACTAAAGTACAGAGTGGCATTTTGAGGTTGCGGAGATCATAGTAATATATACGGTGATCTGCTGAACCAAATGCGAGGAAACGAGCAGAATCCAGAGGGAACTGAATACAGCATACATTTGCCTTTGTTTTGATGGTACCAACACTAATTCCCTGCAGTAACAGCCCAGGTGAGAGAAACAACTCATCATACATCCAGCATTAAATACATAAAACATGCAATAGATGACTGCAGTACGTTTAGTTTCAAAGCTGACATCCACCAAGTGCAAAAATGGAATTGCCTGATTGATACTCCATAGCTTGACGGAACCATCATCGCTCCCACTTGCCAACATTGTTGGGTCTGCTGCCGAGAAATCAATGGACCACACCCGCCGCTCATGCTCCCTCATTTCAGACAATATTTGACTTCTTGTCACATCCCATAACTGAATAAGATAAGTAAGTTACAATATTGTTATAGATACCATATACAACTTATCAATGAAAGTCCACTTACCTGTACAACACCTTCAAAGTTACTTGAAGCAATTTGACTTTTGATGTAAGTATTCCAACATATACTGCTTAACTTTGACCTGCTAGCCATCTCCACCACCGGATAATGGATATCACGATCCTCATTTATGATTGCATCACATTCAAACACTTTAATTTTCTTATTCACGCCAGCAGTAGCAAAAAATTCTCCATCACGATCAAAGCTGAGTGAGCATACTAGGTTGGAAGAATGCAAAAGATCTCCTTGCTTCAGGTCAGCTTTAACCTTTAGCTTACTGAATGATAAGTACTTGCACAAACCCTCAAGGAAAGGATTTATCCAAGCACTTGCACCTTCCCTGCTCTGCTCTTTTGAGGTCATGTCATTGATGCAACTTCTTTCTGTCCTGACAACAGACCCTCTACCATCATGCATAACAGGTGGATGTCTAACCATTGATTTCCCTGAGGGATAGGCTGGTCTACATCGTGTTAAAAAGTATGCTGACTCAAGTTTCTTAAAGTTCTTCATTAGCCGTGAACTTTTTGAAAGAAAAGTTTCGTTATTTTTCTGATCATCCCCTGTGTCATCATCATATTCCTCACTGTTTTTAACATGTACCCCTAGTCTGACTCGTTTTCTTGTCCCTAGATAAGCAGAATCCTCACTATCAACAACTGTCATGGATGGGAGACTTGATGCTGTACGATCATCACTCCCCAATTCAGCACCGGTAGTCTCTTTAAATCTGGTTTGCTGCTTGGTCACTTCTTCAATATCAGAACACAGAAAAGAGATAGTATGTTGCAACTTCTCAGCAACTTCCTGTTTTCTTTGTTGAAGTAACAAAAGGAATTCTAGCAACAAGTCCTGATCCTCTAGCCTTTGTCTCAGCTCTATTGCTGCTTCACGTTCTTCCATATTATCTCTCTGTTCATTTAGGAACTCGCTCTCCAACAACTCCCTGCTACACAAGTAAATGAATGGTTTGAAAAAATATCCGTGATGTTTATTATAGGATTGGAAAAGGTTTGATCAATCAGGATCTTGATTCTTAGTTACAAGTCTAAGGAAGCTGTTCAGACAAAGATTGCATCTCCTTATTTATCACTCATAAGAAAGAACTAGCAAAACAGTATGAATTTCGCAAACACTAGATGCATACTTTTAGCATACAATGCAAGAATTTCCTGACTCTACCCATTACACAAATGAGAATTAAAACTTAAGTGTTTTTGAAAGTTTAAAGAGATAAGTAGATCAGAGACTTGAAGCTTATATAACCTCAGGAATTCAACTTAAAAGAAGCTTATAAAATTCTAATTTGAAATATTGTGCCAGTTATCTGAATCAGACATCTAAATATCTAATAAATTGAAGACTTGGAAAACAAAAAAGAAAATGAAACAAGGCTTTCAAGTGGCAGGTCATTGGGACATGTCACAAACAATTTGGATATTTATTATGTAAAAACCATGCGATGAAGATAAATTACCCCAGTGTTGGACGACTACTAGGATCGGGATGTAGTAACCATAAGCAAAATGAAGCTTCTTTAGGCCACTTTAGAAGTAACTGTGGAGGAAGAACCCTGTGTCTAAGGCTAGACATGGTTCTACTCTTTTCATCTCTCGAGCTGAGTGGACAAAATAGCTGGTCATATGTAGAATAATTGAGTTAGAGTACATGAACACATAAACAGGGTCTTTCAACACAATATCTTCCTTCCATTATGACAATAAAATGAAGAAGATAAAATATATAAAAGTATCCAATTAAAAATAAGAACTTAAGAACAGCACAGTTTCTGTTATGAACCTCAAAGAGGAGAACCCCCAATCGATAAACGTCTGAAGCACAGGAACTAGGAGCACCAGCAATCTCCTCAGGACTAGTGTACCAACCCATCTCCATTAGCAGTATCGGTTTCATTGGAAACGATTGCTTCTTTCCTTCCATTTCTTCGTCCTTTCTCCTATCTTTCATTTTATTTTCTTCAGTTTCTTCTATTAATGATGCACGAGCTGCATACACTGCACTTGACAGCATGCAACTAGAATCCGATAGAGCAGTTGTTGTTGAAGTCTTGACAGGCATAAAGTTTTCACTTCCTACACTCTGCTGATGCATATCATGGGGACAGAGAGATGTTGGAGTTTTAACCTCAACACCTTGGCTGTTCAATCCATCTCCTAATGAATCGGAGCCAGTATCTGAACAAGATGCCGATTCAATAAACGAGATATGGTTGAAAGATGACATGACAAAGCAGGAAGGCCTCACATTATGAACTACAACTCCTTGAGAATGCACTACACTAACAATTTCTACTATCTGCCTAAATATGTGCAAGCATTCAAAGGCATGTACCAATCGTTCAGGTTTATCCAACCACTGCCTCAAGCTGATATCACCCCATTCTACAGAACTAAAAAAGGGGTCAACCTCTACATCTTCACAAAACCCAGAAAAACCACCAAAGTTTTTAGGCTGATCACCAAGTGCCAACAGAACCCTGTCCCTTTCCTTTTTAAACCCAGAATCCTGTGATGCCTCGCCAGAGAAGGGGTTTCTTTCAGGACAAAGAAGCCTTTGGTTCCTATCTGAGACTCCAGAACTATTCAATGCCCTAGAACTATCAGAATTCTGCAAAGCAGACGAAGAAGAACCCTCCATCTTCATCCAGTTAGAGTTGCATGTAGACCAGGTACAACAACAACACATCCAAGAACTAGAAGAGTCCTCCAACTTGTTTCACAATCTTGCACCTCCAACATCACCATTATTCAAATTCATTTCATTAGTTCCAGGAAAACCACAAAGACCATATATCACGATCAACCTCTCAGCCTTTTAACACTGAACATGATCACAATTTCCTGTGAAGTTAATAATATAAATTTACAAACTTTTCAGGATGCAATCTATCCCTTTAAATAATAATAAAAAAAGCAGTATAAATTTAAAAGGAGGTTGAAAAAGGCAAAATTTTCAGTGGGGAAAAATTAAAATTCAGAAACCCCCAATCCCCCCCCCCTTTCCCCCCATCACGCAGACACAAAAAAAAAAACTGTATTATTACAAAAGTTAAAGGTTTCTCTCAACTCCAAAACTAGGAAAATTAAACATAGACCCTCAAAAGGGCCAAACTTTATCCAAATTGATCATAATTCTCCACCACCCATCAGAGGTATAAATGGGTAGATAGAGAGACACATGTTATACAGACAGAGAGACAAAGAGGGAGAAAGAAGAAGAAGAGAGAGAGAGGTGTACCAGTGTTACCATAGGAGGATCTCCTGTTTCTGCTAGGCCAACTTCAGAACAGAACCACACAACAAAAACTCTTTAGTTGCATAAAGCACACTGAAGCTCCACAGCCTCATAAATTCCCAACATTTCTCTCAAAAAAAAAATCAAAAGAAAAAACACACAATATAAAAATAAACAAAAGTACAAAACAAACAAAACCTTCCCCACATAAACGATAGAATAAATAGAATAAAAAAATTTGCTTGAGAATTAAAAAAGTAAACTTTGCCTCTGTTTCGGACTCTCTTACTTCGTTTCCATATTGGGTATCTATTTTTCTATTTTATTACTTTATTTTGTTTCCCTTTTAAGCCCTGAGAGCATTTTTTCCTCTCCATTTTCGTTATCTTCCCGCTTTATTATACGTGGCGCTACAATGGCCTCAAATGGTTGGAGGAGACAGATTAAATTTTGGTAACTCGTGGGCCATGTTTGAAATTTTCGAAAAAGTAACACATGCATGTAAGATAACTATATAAATATATATTTTATTAATTAAATTTATATCTTTCTGTCTCCGTAACACATTGCCCTATCCCAAAGGGGGAAAAATCCTCTTGGTTATTAGCGACACAGACAAGCTAATAAACAATTGGTTTAGGAGTGAGCAAAAGTGTGGTCTTATTTGATGAAAGTAACATTGAATCATTGATTATCCTAAAGAACCAAGTGAATAGTTTAAGCATTTAGATAATTAGTTTTGTTGGTTCCAATTTTAAATTACTTATTCCATCAATAACTTAAATACGGAGCCGTATAGTCATGATTTCAGGAGTGGTCATTAGTTAATAATTACTCTGTTCCTTTTTATCGGTCTTAAAAACAAGAAAGGAGACAAATAAATATTAAAAAATATAATTAATATATTTTTAAAATATTTATTTTTTATTTTTTTATTTATTACAGTTAATGAATATAATAATGTATATAAATAATAATAATTAAATTGAGATGAGTAAATAAATTTTGCACTCTCTTACAGCTAAAAGAGCAGAGAGAGTATTTGTTTAATATTTATATTTGATAAAAAGTTTGTTTCTAAACTTACATTCGGATATGTGATAATATTTTAATGCACCATTTTTTATAGAAATTAATAAAACAAAAATATTATTTAATTATAATAATTATGAAAATTCTAACAAAATAAAAAATATTAATAAAAATAAGCATTTAACTCGATTAAAAAACATTCAAATGTATTTCATATCCTAATTATAAAACATATTAAATGAAATAATTAAATTAAATTAAAGTCTAATGTAATTAATTAATTAAAAAATATGATTTAATATTGGGAGATTAAGTAAATATTTGACGCATTTATGAAACAATCAATTTAACAATCATTATTTTATTTCGATATATTAATGATATATGCAAATATATGATAGGTGGATAGTAAGTATCAAAACCTGCATTTATTCTCATAAATTTTTGTCGATTTGCTCAATCATGGTTATTTTAAAAGTTTAACTTTTTTTTTATAATTAGGATAAATATGCTTGGCACTTTAGAAAAAATGGCTTCTTATAACTATAATGAATACAAAACAATGATAAATTATTATTATTATTGTTTAACTATTAATTCTAATAAATATTTTTTAAAAATTTATCCTACTTCATCAAATATTGAAATTTAACCGAATGGTATTGACAAATAACAAAAGCTAAATTAAACAAGATAATGAAATAAATTTCATTGAATAAGCTAATAGCCTTTTAAATTCTATTATGACAAATATGAATTATTTTATTTTTGTTTTCATTGTGTGCTCAATCCAAGAGTTTGGGTTTGGGGTTGTTTTCTCACATAAAGAAGGCATTGAGGCCCCTCAGCTTTGTTCAAGTGTTGTATTTTTTGCTCTCTTCTCTTCTATGTAGTTGTTAAATCATTCTGCTTTTGGGTTGTTCTATTAATTTTGGTCTTTTGTTATCTTTTAATATTGTTCTACATATATTTCAAAATTTAATCAATTTTAGGGTGTGTTTGTGTGAATTTTGCAAATTTAAATTTGAATTAACTTAGATTTGTAGAATTAATTTTACTTAAAAACTAGTTTAAGGTGAAATAATTTGTTTAAATTTTTTTCTTCAAAATCAATTTTTACTAAAACTTAGTATAGATTTTATAACTTTAAGGTAAAAGTTACAATTTATTATATTAATTCAAACATAAATAAAGATAAAATATGAAAAATAATCAAACTACAATTTTTTTTTTTTATAAAATCATGTTACATCGAAACAAATCAATTCTAAAATATTCGAACATGAACTCAAGTATGACTTCTGTGTGTGATAAACAAAAAGTATTAGGTATGATTTGATTTAAGAAAATATATATTTTATTTATAAAAATATATATATTTTTTATTTTTTAAAATTTTATATTAAAAATAATCCAAACATAAAATAAAAATAAAAATATTTTTTTATTATTTATTTTTTATATAAAACATTAAAAATAAAAAATAAAGCATAAAATAAGATAATATTTATTTAAGTGTAAGTAAAAAATAAAAAATATTTTTGTAAAGTTACCTTACTTTCTACCTATCGTTTTTATACGTTCTTTAACGAAGAGAGAGAGTTAAGCTAAACTTTTTTATAAGAAAAAAGGAGTACCAAAGTAACGTGTAAAGTTAAAATTGATGATTGATAAAATAGAGAGAAATAGCAATATGTGTTGCAGTACAATCTAATGTGTGACTATGGTGCCATATATTAATGCAGGAAAGGGTGTCCATGTTTTGATTTGGACCACAACATTAGAATTCAGAAGTATGAGATTTTATGTAACAGACAACTATAGTTATATAAACTATAATAAATGCATCTGCCTGTTGTTATTATTTGTTGTTTTGTTTATCTTTGCACCTTTCATCAATTTGCAGAGTGAAAGTATAGGGTCGGTTGGTAGGACCCCAATCCAAGGTGTCCCTAAAGTGTGGCAGCTATCTCTTCCTTTCACATTTATTTTTTCTTCCACCTCATTATCCTTCAATTTGTATGTAACACATCAAAAACAAACCGGGCAAGAATTGTGGACATTAAGCATTCAAGATTAACAAAACCAATGTTCATCCATTTTTTATTTTGACTTTGGGGGAGAATGAACCTGCAAAATAATTCCATACTTCCAATGGATTATGTTATTAAATACAAATTTGATCATAAAATTTGTAATCATATTAGAAAAAGAAAGTAAAAATTTGACAAATCACGTCTGTCTGACCCACCAACATATGTCTTTAAGTTAGCTATCAAACCTATATTTTAATTTATTATTGAAGATCATTAATAAAAAATAAAAATATATTTAAATTGAAAAATAAAATTTGAACAATAAACATATTTACTAACCATTTATCCAAAAATTTAATAATTACCCTTCAAGTCTTTTAAAAAATTTCTATAACTAAACTAGATTTAATATTCAACCTTTATCTTTTTTTAAAATGTTAGTAATTTGTAATAAGATTATAAAAATGAAACACATGTGACAAGCACATGCATGCACATAAAAGAAAATTTTGATTTATAATAATATTAGTTATATTTATTGGTAATATTTTAAAAAAAATTAAGTTTTATATTATTTGATAAAAGATTGTACCCTCGTGCATATAAATTATATAAAAGATGCATGGTTATATAAATAATATCTACAAAATTTATATTAATTTAAAATTATTTAATGCTTTATTAATATATTTATATTTTTTAAATTTATAAAAAATTTAAAATAAGTTCACACATAATCTAAGTAATATATTACTATAATTAAGCCTATACACAATAACATAATAAATCGGTTGAGAGTTTATTTATGTTTGAATCAAAATAACATTTGTACACCAAATTCTTAACTTTAGGATTGAAAAAAAATTAACTTTGAAATTTAATCCTAAAATAGTGTGAATATTCAGTTGAAAAATTAGAACAAATGGAATTTAAATTAATAAAAATATATTTTATATAAAACTATTAATAATATATTCAATATAAAAAATCAACATTTTATATAAATAGATGTTAATAACACATTTTTAATATATCTTTATGATTATTATTTAAAATACTTACTTTATAAGCTTTTTTTTTTTTTTAAAGTTACACAATTACGTAAGAAATATATAGGAAGAATATTGCAACGCTAGCATTCTATGATATGCACATGTTCCTCCAAAACCAATAGGCGCAACGAGTAGAATTACGCACAGCAAGCACAATCTCAAAGCCATTCAACCAGTACTCAAAGATATAAGTTTAAATTTTAATAAATATATTTGATTCATTTAAAAATTTTAAATTTTATATTTTAGTTTATCATTTATTATAAGTTTTTAAGATTTGATTTATTATAAAATTTATTAAATCTACTTAAAAGTTTATAATATATAATAAAATTAATTAATAAATCTAAACTTTATATATATAAATAATTAAAAAACTTAAATTTAAAATTGTTAAAATGAATAAATAAGTTGATGTAAATATAATATATTATGCAAGTATAATATATTTAAATAAATCATAAAATTATAATAAATTAATATATAAATAAACTTTCTAATCGATTTAACAATTTTTTATAAATTTAAACTTGATTTATTTATTTAAATAAATTAAAAAACCTAAATTATTTTTATTAATAAATAAATTAAGTTAAATAAATTTTAAATAAATGAACTTATAAATTTTTCTTTGTCATTCATAATTATAATTATAACTATGCTTCAACTGGAATAATGCTGGTTTATATAAATCTTTTGAGAAAAAGTTTTTCTACATAATAACAGTAGTTTGTATCTTATTATTTTTAGATATAAGTTGTTCAATTTTTTAAAAATATCTAACTGTTATGTAATCTAATGTATTTATGTAAGTTAATTATAAAAATACCATGTGACTGACATTACTTGTAAGGTCGACAAGAAAAAATAAAAATAAAATAAGGAAAAGACTTTGGTAGGATTCAGAACGAATTAAATCTCAAAAGGAAAATGAAAGAAATGGTGATTTCCTTCAGATTTGGCTGCGGAAAAAGTAGGCGTTCTTATGCTGTGGGTCAAAAGAACAAGACCATAAGCATTTGTTATGCAATGCTCCCAACATTTTCCACAATCAATGGTGGTGTGAATCACAAGATACATTGCATTTGAATTTTGAGCATTGACTTGACATGCATCACGATTTATATATATATATATATATATATATATATATATCTTTTAGACAAGTGGATTTAACTTCCATACATTTACAACATAATAATCTTTCTTCTTCTATTTTTGCTATAACCCCACCTATTTCTGAAAACTAGTGGATAAAAATTTGAGTTGATGACTACAAATTTTGGGGCAGCGATGAATTTATGTATGCTCCACCAATATATGTAATGCAACTCCAATTTTCTATATACGCTTTTTAAATGCACAGTCCTATATGACATTAATCATCCGTCTCCTTAGGATGATCTACCCAATGGATTGGACCATTTCCTTTAAGTTAGTGGCTAGTTTTGTTTCTTTTCTTGTTTTCATTTAGTACATACCTGATAATCATGCATTTTAAATTTTTTAAAATTTAAAAATTATAGATATATAATTTTATAGTTAATATTTTTATTATCTTAAAAATATGTTATTTATTAAGTTAAAGTAATTTGATAATATAGTAAATAATTTTAAAATTTTTTATAAATTTATTTCATAATATTAATTTGTTATTAAGTAAGTGAATCCTTTAAATTCAAATTCTATAGAAAGATATCAAGTGAAAAGATAATTTTTTGTCTTTTATATATGTATGTATAAATTTTTTACTTATTTTAATAATAAATATGCTATATTTAAAATTTATTAATTTAACCGTTAAAATAAAAAAATTATTATATAAATCAAATTTATATAATTTTACAAATTTAAATTTAATACTTTGTTAAATAATTTTAATTTAACTAATTACTTATTAAATTAAAATTATCTAAAAAGTATTAAATTTTTTAATTTTTTATAATTTTTTTAAAATTTATCTAAATAATAAATTTTTTAATTTAATAGTTAAAATGATGAAATTTAATATTTTTAAAATATTATTTAACAATGTAACTTTAACAAAAAAAAATTAAAATAAATTAATTTTCATCTGTATAAGAACATCCACATACTCCAATATATATATCAATTTATTTAATATAGATGTGTAGGGCATATAATAAGAACATCCACATACTCGAATACAGTTATTTTTGTTGAAAATCATATTGGTAATATTAAATATTATAATTTTTAATATAAATTTACTATGTATTAATTTTTTATTATATTATTAAATATAAATTAATATATATATATATAGAAATAATTAAATTAGTATAAAAATAACTTATGTTAGAATTATTTTACTTTATATTTTTTAAATAATTAAATCTTGACCATTCAATTATTAGATTGTATTATGTAAATCATGTTTGCAAAATTTATAAAATTTAAAATAGATTTAATATTTTATTATATAAATTTATTTTAATATATAATATATCTTTCCTAATATACATTAATCTAAATATATATATATATAGTACAAAGTAATTTTAAATTAAATTACAGGATTAGATTTATTCGGATGACAAGAAAAAGTTTTAAAATACTGCAGAATTTTAATTAAATAATTTTTATTTTGAATAGATAAATTTTTAAATGATACTAGTTCTTTATCATTCATCACTTTTATCAACCTTTTTTTTTTTAATGATCACGAGTTGTTTATTTTCCGATCTTTAAAATTCTAAAATTTTCTATCCAATCCAAATGTAAAATAATTTAACAATCCTAAAAACTTTACACAGCAATGTAAAAACTAAGATTACATTGTAAAAGAACATATTTTTCTCTTACAAAAGAATTTTGAGTGAGCCACTGGAAATGAAAAAGGGCTTGATTTTATTTATTTCCCCCTTTTTCTCTCCTTTTGTATTAGCATAAAGCCCAAAAGCTTACCAGAGAGAGTTACAGTGAAGACAACCACCTATTTGATGATGCTATGTTCCAAAATTCCAACAGGTATGGTTGTAGGGACACGTATTGTGATGGAGAAGATGGTAACACGAAGATGAAGGTTATGTGGTAAGAAATGGAAGTACTAACTAGATGAAAGAGAAGAAAAGACTATGAAAAAATATAAAGGAAAGGGAAAAAAAATCACCTACTGTGATTAAAAAAAAAAAAACCCATAAACCCCCAGAAAAGGAAGATGGAAGCTCTTCTCTAGGTTTCTTTCTCGGTTGAAAAATCTTGATTTCCTATAACTTATTTATACTTTGATCTTTTGGAATATTTGGGCTATAAGCCCACTTGTATAATCTACCAATAGGCCTAAGTTTGAAGAATTTGAGAAACTAGTAAAAAAAATTTCAAGTAAAGTTAGCTTTAGGTAGTAGTTTAGTGGACAACAATGATTTTTCTGCACAAAAAGCATGTTCCACCCCACCTTTATATTTCTAATCCAATGGTTAGATATTTTATATAAAAATAAAAATAATCCAACAACTTACACAGAATGTAATCAGGTGTAAGTCATTTTTTGATATGTAAGAAAAAAAATTTCTTTTGGTGAATTGGTAAAAATCCTCTTAAAGAGAGATCTTTTTGGTAAATTTTATGTTAAGAAAATGGTGAGATGATTGCCACCCAATTAAACGCATCCAAAAGCTTTGGAATTTGATGTTAATTTTATACCACATCACAAATGGATATATGCAACCATGTACCACAATGACGTAGCAATAATTCAAGCTTGAGAAATGAGACGAGTGACAAAAAAGAGAATGCACATATATACATCAATACATACCTAACCATCTTCCCAGTGATAATTACTCTATTCATAAGTTAATCATAAGGAAGACAAGGTCCCCCAGAATTCTACTGCAGCTTAAGGCTGATAAGCTTTACAAGAATGGCCATATATTAGAAATTGCAGCTGTAAGTGGAATGAAAAATACATGTGATGTGATATAGTGGAATGGAATATTCTAAGCTAGAGTAGTTACCTAACATGGCCACAGGGGACATTTTGCAAGGGATGATACTGACTCCCTGTACAGGCAAAATAGAGAAGGGAAAAAAAGGCAAAAAAAGAATCAAATATTCTCAATGATGCTTTGCTACATCATCAGGTGCTACAACTCAACGACCAGAAACAAATAATGAATTGGTTATCTGGTTCCCCTCTGCTTGGAGTCTTCTCATTTTTGCCTTGTCCAAACGAGCTCTTCTAACCGCCTCTTGAATTTGGCGATCATGGTCCTTCAACATTTGATCCATGTTGCTTGATGGAACTAGCAAAGGACCAGAATAATGAATTTTATGACCCTTGGACCCATAACCAACCTGCAGCATTGTCAAAAGATAATAGAGTAAGCAAGCAGAACATTTAGACAAGAGAAATGCTAGCAATACACTTTTCACCACACTTCTTGGGATTGGTCCTTCTTTAAAATGTCAAAGCAAATTTTAAAAAATGATCAATTTACAAATTAAGTGCTTTGACTTTTTTTTTAAAAAAAAATAGATCAATTACAAGGAGTGTGCTGAGTATGTTCAAAACAACATTTCTCATAAAAGAAAACTAAACCAAGAGGGAGAAAGTGCAACTACTTACAAGATTTGAGTCTTTGTTGCTACTTCTCCCTTCTTCCTTTTGAGGAGCATGTACATGATGCTTCTGATCTGGTTGCATCGTGGATTCAGAGGCCTCCTTGAAGGATCCTGGGAACCTGCTTATCAGTTTTGGAGCATCCACTTGTGATGATCCAGACCTTTCTCTGCGATCATCAGACAACATACTCCTCCTTGCTGCAACTAAGCCTGTCATCGTTGATAAGTCACCCCCCATTGAAATCTTTGGAGCATCATCCTGGTTCTTCCCAGCTTTAGCCCAAGCAGCACGGTGGGTCAGAGGACCTGAATGGGAGGCTCTTTTATGTTGATGTGCCATTGTATCCATACTTACTTCTGCAACTTGCGATGGTCTAGGGGGATCGATGGGAAATCCAGACGCAACTTCTTCAGGATGAGGGTTAAACTTCTCACTCCTGCTTTGAGAATTAGTATGCCCTTGTCTCTTCTGTAGAGGAAAAAAGTCAACGTTTTCAGCTAAGCAAAACAGATGTAAACAAAATGAGTACAAAGAATTAAAAGATAAAGGAATTCCAGCAGGGAAACTGAAAGAAATTCAGCAATCATCAGGAAAACAATATACATATTCAGCTAAAGAGGAAAGCCATAACAAATTTCAAGGAGATGGTAGTACACGGTAGAAGAGTGTATGGGTATCATCTTGTTCAGGGTTGACTATTCACAGATTGAACAAGTTGTGAAATAGTAAGAAGTGTTTCAAAGAAGCTTCCTTTAAGAATTAATTTATTAATGCTCTCTCTCTTTCTCCTAAATGCAATCAACATATTTAATTGTCAGCATAAAGAAAAAGTTCATGCAAAAGACATATTCATGCACCTGAAAGGTTAATTGATCTTAGTACACAGAACGATTATCATACATAAACAGCAATGAGAAATCTCTGGGGCCTAGTTGGATTAGAATAGTATTACAATTAACATCAAACATACCTGCATTGACAAGACCAGTTCAGCGTTGGCATCGGGTGCAGGAATGGCTCGTGATTCTCTTGCACCTCTTCTCTCAATATCATGTCTCTGGCCTTTGCTTCCTGCAGCTCCTTGTCTGCAAACATCATAACCAAAACCATAAACAAAATTCTAACACTCAACTTTACAAGCCAGCACTTGAGGACAAGGAATAAGAAGCCACGAAAACACTATAGTAGAACTAACAAGCATAAGACAGACTTTAAAAGCCAGATATAATTTAGCTTGATTTGTTGATAACTTCTGTATACAGCCATGTCATGAATCACACAGAAAATTAAGAATATATAATTTATCCCTTGTTCTATAGTCTATATAATTTTTTGTGTCGGGACAGCCACACTATATATGCCATGAATTTAAAAGGTATAACAACGAAATGGATGTTTGTAGGTGAAGTATTAGATCCAATTTGGTGATTGGGTGGAGGGTTTTATAGAAGACTCATGTCTTCCAATTTACTAAAAGTTAATCATAGCATATGAAGCTGTCCATTTTGAAAAGAAAACCAAAAATTTATACCAACAGATGCAACAAGCTGCAATTGGAATTAATACACTTGGCAATACTGAAGATAAATAACTACAACTCCACACCAAAATTTAACACACCTTCTAGCTTCTTCATCTCGTACTTTGGCATCAAATTCTTTGCTAGGAGGGTACTTCGGTAAGCTTGAGGGATCACAAGGAAGAGGCTTTGTTGAGAAGAACTATATTGCAAGTAAACCAAAAGGAGAAAGTCATGAATAACGCATACTGAAGAAGTTAGACAACAACATTCTACTGCCATCAATGCGGTGTGAAACTTAAGCAGAGCAAGAGATACTGAATAACTAACTAACCAATAAGTAATGAACACATCAACTTGTTGGATATACATATTAATTTTCCACCATGTTAAGGTTTTGGACATACAGTATTACACATAATGAAGAGAACAGGGGCATGGATTTATTTATAAGCTAAGCATATATACACAAAGATGACATAGAAACATTTAAGCGTGCAACTTTTAGAGGATGTACAGTATAGGTTTGAGAAATAAGTTAAACTGATGCTTTTCCAAACACAAACATGAGCATCCACTCTCTATAGGTATTGATAGACTTGCCTTCCATTATTAAAAAATAAAAGTTAACAGCATTGAAAACACTTAAGAATTTCACACCTCACTCTTCAAAGCAGATGCTGAAGTTCCACGATCAGCGGGATCTATGGATAGAAGGATCTCTATCAATTCTATTGCAGGTGCAGGAAAGTCCTTGAATGTTTCAGCAACACAACGCCTATAGGGCTGTTGAGGCTTAAATATTGTTGCATGAGGCAACTTTGATTTTCTCCAATAGTCCTCAGAAGGTGAACCACAAAGTTTAAAAATTTTATGTAATTGCTCCACCTACAAGACAGAAAATTGTAGTTTCTAATCATTTTATAATACAACCAAGATGCTTTTGCATATGACCACAAAAGAACATGAATAGGATATTGAGAATCACATAATATTTATGTATTGCTGTATTTTGCACCCAGTACCAATATTTTCTTGTTAACACTTAACACAACCTAATTAATGTTCAATGAATTTTAAAAAGCCACCACAAGTACACCCTAAATTTTTCTTCCAATAGTGAAGAGCAAATATTCACAGTGCATCATAGTAATTTTTATCGAATGAAAAGAAAGAAAATGCTCAAATGCCATTTGAACTGAAACATCTAAGCATGCATACCTCAGTTCTTCCAGGCATTATCGGCTTGCCAGCATACAGCTCAGCAAGTATGCAACCTGTACTCCATAAATCTACAGCAGTGCCATAATAAGTGGCTCCAAGCAAAAGCTCCGGGGGCCTATACCAAAGAGTGACAACTCGACTTGTCAGTGGCTGAGTTTGATTGGGGTCATAAAAGCTTGCCAAACCAAAGTCTGCAATTTTCAATATTCCATTGTTGTCAATCAAAAGATTGGAACCCTTAATGTCACGGTGCAGTACACCACAGCTGTGGCAGTGATCAAGTCCGCGTAAAAGTTGCTGCATGTAACATTTAACCTGCCAAGTTTCAATAGGAAATTAACTCTCTGTCTGAACTATTTTTATCTGCCATGTGGCATTCTGTATTTAACTAGATTTATCTTTGCCTTTCATTAAGTTTCTTCCTCCAAATTTTAAGAGTTTATTTTTCAAATTCAGACAAAAAGAAGTAAAACTTGATGATTCTTTCTTTCTTTCTTTTTTGTCTTTAGCATTTCATCTTTAACTATGATAGCCTTTAGTGAAAATTTTATTCTTCATTTAGTTTCTTCCACTTATTTTCATTAGTCTCAATTTCAATGGGAAAAAGAAAAAAAAGAATTAAATTTCAATGAATTCATTTAGGAAGTAAATGCAAGAATCGGCTATTATCTAAACAGTACAAACATCAGGCAAAAAAAATCTTTTGGCTGAAAGTCACACCAAAGAAAAATTAGTGGCAGGGATATTCTCCTTAAAACATATGGTAAATTCCAGAAGCAAAAAAATGAACAGAGAGAAATAGAACTTAAGGAAGCTTCAGGAATTACTTGTGCTTCTGTAAATTTCAGTCCAGGATGTGATGCAAGCCCAGCCAGGTCATGTTCCATGTACTCAAAAACAAGGTATAAGCTGCAAGACATCCTTGATGTAACCAAACCTTCCAGTTTTATGACATTTGGATGATCAAGCCTACGCAGGATGTGAATTTCCCTTGCCATGAAGCGAACACTCTCAGGCTCAAGATTATCAAACCTCACTTTTTTCAAAGCAACAATCTTTCTTTGTTCGAGATCACGAGCTCTATAAACATTGCTATAAGTTCCCTGTCCAATCTGGCACATCAGAGAGGAAAACTTTATCATTCACAGCCAAAAAACATACAGGAGGTAATATTTACATTGAAGTAACCTGAAATCAAGGAGAAAAAATATAACTGTAGAAATATCTGAGAACTAGAAGTACACAAGTCCCACAATCTAAACTATATTTCAAACACATTAGAGCATGAATTCGAGAACATATGACATACAAACATAAGCTGCAGTAGCTTAGTTTAGGTTTTACCAATATGAAGCAGTAGTGAAAAAGCATAGTATCATTAGCATTTCAAATTCAATCATTAGTAAAATTCCAGAATTGTGTTAAATATTATACAATGAGATCATAAAGATCAAATGTCACTTTAAAAATGATAGCTGGCATAATGTATCTTTTAGCTTTGTAAGCAAACAACAAAGACTAAGCACATTGATTAAAGAGGGAGGAAACAGTTCCAACTCAATTAGAGACAGTTTCCTTACCAACAGTTACTATCAGCTGTGAAATACTGAAATTCAAAAGGTTTTGCAAAAAAATTAAGCAATTTTGGCCAACTATTTAAAGGGAGGAGCCCATAATTAGTTTAGATAATTCAGCCCAGCATCATGGCAACTTTTATACTCAAAATCAAAGAAGATGGCGGGGGAAGTTGGGATGAGTTTTTTTTTAAAAAAAAACTCAGTTTATATGCTTTCATTAATAATTACAAACATGACCGTTTTCACTTCATTTCTTGTTTCCAATAATTTGCAAAGGAAATAGTGAAAACAACATTTGAGCCTGGTTAGTTTAATGAAACGTTTTCTATTTCTATTCAGTTTTCACTAATAACTACTGCACATTGTTTTCACCTTTCTTTTTACATTTTCAAAGATTTGTATAAGAAATGAAGAACACAACAACAAAGAAACAGAAAACATTTCCTTAAACTACATAGATTCTTGGTCTCTCCTTTTTCACCTTGCCAACACAGGCATAGAGTAGATTTTGTACTGTAGATATCAAAAAGAAAAAGAGGGTAAAATAGATTGGGAAAAAAATAGCATTTAACTTGAATTTGAAAATTTTTAGCATTTAAAACAATACTCTACCGGCAATTGTAAAAACAATAAGATAGAAAAGAAAGGAAAAACAAATTATCTGCATCAAACCAAGGCATTATCACAATGTAATTTCACAGCCAGATCAAGGAAAGAAGCATACTTTATCCAACTTCTCAAAAGAATCTGCACGCCGCGGCAGCCATCCCTTGATAGCCTCTCCAGCCACCGCTGCCAGCCATGAGGGCCATCCAGCTGCAACCTGCTCCCCTTCCATGGCTTTGGGAACACTACCAATCCCTGGATGTTGAGCAACAGCATATTCCATTTTTTCCTTCTTTCTTTCAAAACTATCACCTTGCACTCTAACAGAACCATTCCCTTGTTTATCAATCAATGCAGTTCTTCCATCGTTGTTATCATATCTATCTTTTACCCGATACGCATCCTCCCTCCTTGATGAAGTTCCCCTAGATACACGCAAGTCTGACACAGCCTTACTTGATAGACGCTCCCTTGGGCTCTCCTTACTATCCTCAATGGCAGAGGGCTTACAACACATGCCACCCATTATGCACACCAACCTTCCCTCTCCCAAAACCAACCTCCAATATCAATGTTCACCCCTTCAATTGCATTTCCAGTATTCTATCCTATTATCCTCTTCTTTAGTACCCAGAATCACCAAACCAAGCCAGAAGTCTTCTCAAATGTCACACAAAAGATATATACAATCTTTAGCTAAAATAGCAACCTAGTATCCATCTCAGCCCAAATTTTGTCACAAATCATCAAACAAAGGACACCATCCATCCATAAAACCCAAGAAGATGTGCAATCCAACAAGTAGTAAAACCCTCAATTTCAACAAACCAAACCTCATAAATCTCAAAAGATCATTACTTTACTCTACCCAGTTGAAGCAAAAACAATGATAACTTGAAAATGATTGTTATTTGTACAGCAACAATTTTCCCAGTAAAGCCCTGCTAGTTTACAATCCAAGAGATATCAAAGCTAGCAAATTTACAACAATAAGAAGATCCTAAGAACCTTGTGAAATGGATTTCCAAGGCATGGCACCTTGATAGAGAGCTCCAGAAGGGTTTTCCCAGCATCCAAAGGCGAAGAGTGAAAAAGGGTAGCATTGAAACTCAGCAAAAGATGCAGAGAATGGACAAGGAAGCCATGGATCTAGGGCAAACCGGTTTGAGAGAACCGTTGAGTGTGTTTTGGAAGATGAAGAAAGGGAACTAACATAGTAAAAAAATCTACATAGATATTCAATTATATGTTAAATAATAAATAAAAAACTTAGGGGAAAAAATAATAATATATGTATTTAATGTTGTCGCGGCGCATATTTATGTTGCGAAGAGGGAGTGTCCCCTGCACTGCAGCTCTCTGTGAAGAGAGAGAGAGAGAGAGAGAGAGAGAGAGAGAGAGACTGTCAAAGCCCAGCGCATCAAGACATTCTTCTTTTTCATATTACACAGCCACGCGCCTAAAAGGCCAAAATGATATTAGAAAAATAAATCACATTGGTTTCAAGATTAAGTTTGACTCTTGGAGATATGCAAATAGTAATATTGATTCTAAAATATTTCTCTTTCTGTCGTGCATTAAACTTAGTAATATAAAAATTGAATTCAAGGAGATATAGATCCTCCCAATAGTTCTTCTTCTAGAAAAAATATTAATTGCATAAGATTTTCTTTTGAAAGAACATAAGATGTTAACCTTAATTTACTGTTTGTATATTTTAAACCTTAGTTATTCTTAAGGATTAACTCTAGTTTATGGTATGTAATTTGAGTTTGACCCATAAGTAATATGTTTGATGAATCTTAAATTATAATTTAAATTGAAATAAAATATTACTACCGTTAGTTAATTTGAATGGCAAAGACTGTAAGTGATGTTCGGTTTAGAAAATGTTTTGTTTTTATTTTCTGTTTTTTTAACATTTTATATATAAGATATTGAAAATAAAAATGATTATTATTTTTTAACAAAATTTTAAAAATAGAAAATATAATTAAAATAATGTAATTTTTTTTAGATAAAATTAAAACCGAAAATTAGGGAGAATATTATCTATTTCTTAAGTAGATTCATTCAAATTAATTGAAATCTTAAGTAGACTTTAGATATCAATATTCTCATAATAAATAGATAAATTACTATGAAATAAACTATAATTCCATTGTATTACACGCACTCAAACCTATTGTTACTATATAGAAAATATTAATTGAAAATTTGTTAAAAAAATTTAATAAAAATTATTATAGTATATTTTCACCATAATTTTAACTTATTTTAACAAAAATTTTAATAAAAAATATTTTAATTTTTCAACTAATATATTTAAAATATTGGTTACAAAGATTCTTATTATATTAATCAATAAATTATTAGTTTAAATAATATATTTACTTTCTTTTCTGAATTTAAGTTTTGTATATAAAAATACTCTACTCACAACTAAGAGAATTTATCCTGATATCTAATTATGTTGTTAATTGTTTTATAATCCAAATAAAAATGTTTCATATAAAAATATGTATATAATATTGGACTAACTTAATTAATGTATTTAAATTTTAGTTAGGAAGATTTTTATTATATTAATTAATAAATAATTTAATTTTTTTTTAATTTGTGTTTGAAAAACTTTACTGACAACCGAGAAAATCAATCCTCATATCGGATTATGTTGCGGATTGTTTTATAATCCAGATAAAATTGATTCATATGAAAAAATGTATATAATCTTAGACAAAAAATTCTACCTGACTGAAATCATCATCTAATTACTATTTTAAAATAAATAATTTATTAATGTTCTAAATATTTTGAAAGATAAAAGGAGAATGTAAGTATTAGGAATTATTTTGAATGATTGTTGAGGAGTGAAAATAAATTAGATTGAATTTAAATCAACACAATTTAATAAAAAATTATTAGATTTAAATTTGAGTTGAATTTTGTACAAATAGCATTTTTAGCTTAAATTCAGTTCAATTTAAATTTATAAACTATTTGGTGTAAAAATAACAATGAAAATAAGATTGAAGGAGCTAAATGAATATCTTTTGCAAAGTCAGAATTAAAGTAAACAATTTGTAAAATAAAAAATTAAGATAGTTGATTGATACTTAAAGACTTTGCTCAAAATAATTCATATAACTTTGTATTGTTATATATTTAGGATGAGTATTCGATTTATTTTATATGTTTATATGTGTGAAGCTAATTCATGAATTTAAGATGTATTATATTTAATAAGTGTATTCAAATTGAGTTTACTTTACTAATTAACTTAATTTTTAACTTGATTTTAAGTCATTAAAATTATAAATAAAATTTATCAAATGAACTAATAAATTAAATTTTAAACTAATATTAACTTAGTTTCATTTAGTTGCTAATTGATTGATGTCTGTGATATTGTCTGGCAATTAATTGTAGTTTCTCTTTATCTATTTATTTTATCATTGAATTCATATTATATATATTTTATGATAAAATTTTTTTTTTACTTTTTTTTTATCTTTATGTCTCTTTATTTTTATTTTTATTTTTATTTATATATATATATATATATACTGTCTCATACATACATTAACTATTTATTTATTTTTAAATAAACCTTTGCATTAAATGGAGAGAATTCTTAACTTTATCATTTCAAGTTTAAAAAAAGTATGATATAAAATTAATTAGGAACCTAACATATTATTATGTGAATTATAAATTTTATCTAAGATCTTGTATTCAAATTTCATTCTTTTATTGTACATAAAAAAAATTATCTTTAATATGTTAAATATAAAGACATAGTTATCATATGTTTTTACCGTTTGTAAATTTCAAGACTAAATTTATTACAATCTTACCTGTCCCATGATAAAAAAAATTATAACTTAGATAGTTAATAAAAAAAATGTAATCCATATATCAATATTTTTATAAAAATAACATAATATGATCATAGAAATTTTAATTTTCAAAAGAAAATAAAATTTAAAATGAGTAACATAATATATATTTTTTCAATTATCTTTATCATATACAAGTTATGAGATTAAAAAAACTAATAATTTATAATATAACCATGACTTTTGTATCAAACTTACGGTGGAACGTTTTTTTTATTTATAATCATGATTTTATTTGGTCATTAACAAGGATTGTTTTTTAGTAATTGAGAATAAGAGAAAAATATATTTTAACAATTGGAACATAACTTTGTGAAAAAAAAAATCAAAATCCTAAAGAATAAAGTTTTACTAGTAAAAATATTTAGTTTTTTAGTAAAAAAAATTAGTTAATATTTAAATTATTTTTTTACACCAACGATTGTTTATTTTTAAAATTCTTTTATGAAATTGAAAAAAAATCTACAAATTAAGTTCTTAATTATAAAACGTAACTTATAAATGTATAAAATTTAATTTTTTATAATATTTTTTATTTAATTTTATTTTATATATTTAAAACTTATTAATACATCTTTTATTGATAAAATATAAATATTTAATAAAATTAGTATTCATCAAACTTAATATACGTGTATGTTGTATACAATAGTGTATCTAATCATTAAATTAACATAAAAAATTCTTAATATTAATATAAAAAAATTTATACATCATCAAAGTTTTAATTAATATTTAGTATATTATAATTAAATTTGTGGTGGTAGCAATATCAATATCATTATGGTATTAGATGATAATATTATAGAAACATATATTATTAATTAAAAAACATTTTAAAGTTATAGTAAAAAATATAAGTGAGAACACACGAGAAAAATTGTATCCTATACCATATAAATCAATATAATTATCATATCAATTTTTTGATAAATTTCATATTATGAAAGATAAATTCCACTAGTAGAGATCAATTGCTCTTCATCGACAAAAGACCATTACATATGTTGCAAATATAGACATAAATGTAATACAAGCCTGATTACACTCTGTCAACATCTATAAATAACAATTTATAAATATAGGAATGGATCAAGTATGTTTCATCTACCAAGCAAATATTTTGCCAAAATTTCTATTTACTTGACTGTTGAAATGTTCTTTGCAGGGCCTCCCACCATTCATTATGTAAGGAGCAAATGAGATCTTTAGGATATCATCATATCGAAATAGTTTATTTTATTAGACTGACTAAGAAGGGGATTGAGATTATTTGACATCACTTATAGAAAAAGGAAAATTTATTCCCATATAAGTATGTTTAACACAAATCAAACACAATGATTTACCATCCTTAAAGGTCACATCCAAATGTTATTGGATAAAATAAGTCAAAGGTGGAATTGTAAGACCTAAATTATTGATCCATTTACACTACATTATCATCGTGAGAGGATGACAAACCACACATCCTGCATCCATGATCCAGGGCATTAGTTGATAAAAAAATTTGCAAGCACAAATAGTGAAAGTTCACCCTAAGTGCCACAAACACCCCACAAATAAGAATAACGCACCTTGGTCCTAAAATATAAAGCTTTTATGAATCTTAAAATGATGATGCATTCTCGACCTAAGCATGAAGAAATACTATAAAACGAGTATAGGTAGATTTATATTAATATTGTACATCAAGAATTATTTTAACAATTATGAAGCTGAACTATCACCATCCAGCTTAGATTCATTATTTATTTTTAGCTAAGTTGGTCAACTTTAGTATTCCAAACCAGTTTAGAGCCTCTATTTATGACGTTGATTTGTATACTGAGACCACGAACACACAGATCATATGAAAATATGTGCTTATTAAATATATCTTGAATTTCCTAAGGTGGTGTTATGTTAAGATTTTCCAAAGACATAAAACAATAGGAGGCCTTAATCTAATTTTAAACTTTGTTGGGAGACTCTTTCTGAAGTAAATAATATTTAGAAATTGTACGGACAACAACATTTTACAAAATGATCTCAAGACCGTTCATTTCTTGAAGAAGATGGCATAGCATGATCAAGAATCGTTGAAGACCTTTTTTTTTAACAATATCTTACAATAAAAAATTTCATATTCCAAATTTGTACGGATCTTATAACTCTTATTACTAAAGAAGAAAATCCAAAAGGACAAGTCAAAATATTGTGTCTTCCATGGGAGACATGGAAACAATACTGGTAAAATATATCCAACTAAAGAATACTATAGAGTAAATAATCTCAAAAATGATGCTTTTTTCAATATTTTGTAGTTATTATAATAATAGATAAATATTGATGATTTAAAGAAATACCTTAGAGACATGCTCCAAAAATATTGTTCACCTCAACAGCATTCCTTGTGATGAGGCACAAGAGGTAGAAGAACAAGATATTTGAGAGATAACTCATTTTAGCAATATCAATTACTTTGATGCATTTAAAATGAAGAACATCACATATAATCCAATAAAATCATCATTATTATCATCATCTCTTAATATTTTATTATCACAATCTTTTAAATAAAGTAAAAGAGATAAATAAAAGATAGAAATGATATAAAAAAGAGTAACTATAAATAAATATTGTATTGAATTAGCATATAAAAAAATAACATAATTTGATTAATAATAAAAAATAAAATTATAAAAAAATGATTGCATATAAAGAAGATAAATAAAAAATATATAAAAATTTAGATAAATTTATTACATTAAAAATAAAATATTGTCTAAAAAAATGATGATATTAAATCTATTAAAAGAATATAAAAAAATTAAAAACACCAAACTTAAATCAAGTTACGGTAAAAAAAAAGTCATGCTTTTAAAACTACATAAATTTTGTCACGTGCGATGGATACAAATTCAAACTTTTCATTTCCTTAAAAAAAAAAAAAACAATTATGAATGACAAGTGAGGAAAAAAAAATTGTTAATAAGAAGAGTCAATATCGCCAAATAATTATTAATTAAACTAATGATATAAAAATAATAACAAGGAAAAGACATTCTTAGCGTTGCGTGGAGTCACATGCTTAAACTGGAGCGTGTGGAAAAACCTTTGCACACAAGAAAGTGAAGTTTGGGTCATTTAAGGTCGTTGCCTTTTCCACTGCTTTATCTCAGTTCACTTTGCATTTGTTATTTGTTGGCTGTGTTGACGCAGTTACAATACAATCACCCACATCGTAAAACCTAACGTTTAGTACTGTTTGGGCCCCACTTATTCCTTTTAATACGGTTAACCGTTCGATTTCTCTATCATCGCACGGTTCATATCCTTCCTCCAATCATATTCCCCCAATTTTTCTAATTGATGAGATAATAAAAATACACAAAATATTCTTTGATCGTTTCGGCTTAACAATTCCCTTGAAATGTCGTTTTCGATTTTGGGGCATCACGCCCTATCAATGTAACTTGTTTCCCGTTTTTACCATCTATTTTTATTTATATTTTAAAAGAAAAAAAAGGGGGAATACACATCACATGCTTTTCTGAATAACTTATACTACTGTATAATTTTGGCTTTTATTTGATATTTTTAAATATATAATATTTTGTTTTATTATAAATAAAGTAGCTATATATATAAAGTGAAAAAAGAGAGTTATTACGATGATTTTTAATCTTATAAAAAGAGTAGAGAATTTTTTTAAAAGAAAATATTAAAATTTCATTATAAATAATATTCAAAAATTTGATTTATTATCAAATTTAATGGTATAATGTAATTTATGTGGTCAATCTCATTTAGTAGAATAAATTTTTTTGTTATTTCTGTTTGTATATATAAAATTAGGAATAAAGTTACTGAAATTAATTAAACGTATAAATAGTTATAAATGAAATAAGAGTTAAAAAAATTATTTCTCTCAAACTCAATTTTATTAAAATAAGCAGATTAAGTAACAGGATTACAAATCACATTCATGCATAAGTTATAAACAATATACAATCGTCCAATAACTTTGCTTAATAAAAAATTAAGAAATATTAAAACTAAAAAATCCATATAATAAAATTTAATATTGTAGAATCAAATGAAATATAATTGAAAGATTGCTTTGAAAGAGAAAAGTGTTCCGTTGTTTAAAAATGTTCCTGAGGTGAAATTTTGAAGATAGTGAATATCCTTATGCAAGAATGATGTCCCCTCATAACCCATTTTTGTTTTCATGTTATTGTTCATTGACTACCCCCTGCCCTAGATAATTGGGCGCACCATAAGCTGAGAATAGACCCTCTCATGTACCTTTTTCCTTTCGTCCAAAAAGGTTTAGAAAGGCATGAAATCATGAAATTGGTTATAATTAATTCCTTTTTGTATAATAGAACAAATCATGAGAAACTCCAAGATCCAACACCTTATTGCCAATTTGTACTAAAATTAATAAAAGATCAAGTAAATCAATCCGGGCTATCCTACGAAAAAAGCAACATTGGCGATACTCAACATGATGATTAGTGATTACTCTCTCATAATAAAATAAAATCATGATTAAAATGTTAGGGATTTGGTATTTGCCAATTCCCCGGATCTCAAAAATGGAATAAACTTGATTATTTCAATGGATAGGAATATATATCACTGACTAGACAACAAAATCAGCAAGAAGTGACTAAACAATATGAAGTCCAAATTGTGAGAACCCAATAAGGACAGGAGGATGTGAACCAAACTAAACCTTCCAAGAACACAAGAAAAGGCAATGAACATGGTGAGTGTGAGCTTCACTTTGCCATGACCCACCTCACAACAGCTGTCTGTGGCCATTTAATAATGAACAGTTTTTCTAATAATCATTCATGGGTGAAATTTATGTCTATGCCTTGTGCCATTGAGACATGTAACGAGTAGGTGGGGTTCTATTTTAAGTCATGGGCACGGCTACTAATGGGTCCACTGTTCTGGCTTTGTGTATTTTTGTGTCTTCATGGGGTCTAACATTAGAGGGAGCTTTTTAACAATCATAAACCTCTTAGTTTATATATTACGTAATGGACAATCCCAATTTTGTTTTAATAATGGATACACAAAGTCAAATAGTCACACCCAAAAGGGCATATTGGGACATACCTGCCTTACTTGTGTTTAATCAGCTTTTATATACCTCATTGTAGGTATATCTGCCTGTCTTTATCATTGTTCTGTTTTTCTTTTCCTTCTCTGATGATGCAAAGTAAATGTAATATTAAGAAAAGTTATATGCTCATCTTAGTTCATACTTCATTTCCCAAAAAAAAAAAAAACCTTAATTTTAATTTTTTAAATGAATTTTGAGAATTGCATTGTTTCTTACAATTTTAATAGGGGGACTAAAATTGTACAAATCATATTTCACGTGTTTTTCTTTCTTTTAATTCTTTTGATATAATAATAATAATAATAATAATAATAATAATAATAATAATAATAATTGACTATGTATTGTTACATACACATGTATGAGATTAATAACAAATGGTGATTTTAGGATTTAAAGAATTGACATTGTAAAAAATTATTTGAAATTATACTTCTAATACAATAAATCAACGTTGGGTATTTGAATATATTTTGAGTATTTTTGTTTTTTTATTGTAAATTAATAACAAAAGCTATTCTTGCACTTGTTATATCTCCTTTAAATTCTATATTCACTAATTATATTTCTAAAGTTAAATTTTAATTTAATTCTACCAACAAGGGTTTCATCCGGTGAAAAAAATAATAATTTTCCTCCAAAATAATAAACCACAGTTAAATTTTGTCAATAAAGTAGAAACACTGTTCACACTAAGTGCTTGACCGCATTATCTCTTATAGACGATATTCGGTGGGGGGGGGGGGAAATCTTAATTTATTTAAAAGGTGGCAAAACAAAATTATCAAAACATCATGCTTATCACTTCAACTTATTAACTACTCTAACTGTACTAACGCATTTATTCTTACACCAATAGAGTGGCCAGTTCTTGGAATAGAAATAACCTATTTGTAACTGTAAAGAAGAATTTCAATTAATTGGGTCTTAAAAGAGCATTATTAGCTTTAAAGACTAAGAATAGTTAGGCGAGGGATTCTTCTACATGAAAATTATGATGGAGATATGAATCTTGTTTGGCATTTATCGTTGGGAATGGTGTAGTTGCGGGAAAGTGTTGATAACCATTAGAGTTGGGTAGCCACGTTTTCAACTAAGCTTATGATTACCACTTTAGCTAACCGGTCTTTTCATTCACCGTTCCTTAAATCTTTGCATTAAAAAAACTATAAAAACTCAACCCCTTTTACCTCTAGTCATGCCCAAATGATTTCCACCAACTGAAAATTTTTATGTTAAAGCTGAAAGTTATCTTACTTAGTCAGGACACAAAGTTGTCTCAACTTTTTCTTTCTTAATTTTTGTACGGAAAACATGCAATAACTTTAAGGTATTAGAATACAAGCTTTTGTGTATTTTTGTTTAATTATGTTGTAAACAAGATATTTTGCTAAGTTTATGAATAAAGGGAAGCACTCTTTGAATCAGCATACTGTATACATGGTTATTAAGGCATAAACGTTGAAATACTTGCAACTTGGAAAACAAGAAGTGAATCTACATTAAGTTAGATTTACCTTTTAAAAAGCGACAGAGGCTTTATGGAGGTAAATGCTATGGTTGACATCACTTAAATTTATATGTACAATTGGTAAAAATGAATTCACCTTTTGTAAGCCAAAATTTTTCTACACCGTTTCTATATTTTATAATTAACCGTTCTTCAAATATAGTATCCTAAAAATTTATTTATAACTATTCTATTAACCATATTATATACATGGCAAGTTATGATTAAGTTATTAGCATAAAATTGACCTACACATGCACTGAAATTTATTTAAAGTAGCATCTCCGTATCTAAGATTCAAATATTTATACCTTTTTAAAGGCACAATTCACTTAAGGCTATACAAACTTCATGTGGCCTAATAAGGTTTTGAACATTATATTCGTTTTTCCATTCCCTTCCTCCTTCCTCTCTACAAAGACAGTCAAAATTATTTGTGAACTCATGGATGAATTAACCTTGTTTAACTCAACTTACAGGTAGGTTTAAGTTGTTGTTGTTGTTTTAAAGAGAGACTTACTAAAAGCATTACTTAATTAACTTGTATTGATTCGTTTATCCCAATTTGCTTCAGAGCGATCAGCTCGATTTTTTAACTTTAAAAAAATCAAGTGAGTTGAGATTGAGTGTACATTAGGATTAGCTGAAAAAATTAAATTATTTTAATAATTAATCATTGTTATAAATTGATTAATAAAAAATTTATATTTATATATATAAGGAAAAAATAAATTTTAAAATATTCTATATTATTTAAATGATATGGTAAAATTATAGAAATGGATATGAAATTATTTGTAGTAATTGAGTTCTACTTACAATAATCAATTATCAAAAATTGCACTCCCATTTTTCTATTTTCACCCCATTCGTTTTTTTTTTTTCAAATTTTGTTTCTTTATAAATATGTAAAAATAAATTTATTTATTTTTTTGAAATATACTTTTTTCATTTTAGAATTAAATTTTTGGAAAGTTTAAAATATCTTCTGGAATATAAAAAATTCATTTTTGAAAACTTTTTTATATCTTTACATAAGATATAAATTAAAAAAAAAAAGGAGAACATGTGAATAGAAAAAAACGAGGGTGTAAAAAGCATTGGTCTTCAGTGAGCTCCTATAATAAATGGGCCATTTCACTGGATTAAAAAACGACCATTGGACTCCTATGATAAATGGGCCATTCACCGGATTCAAAAGTGTGAAGTACAGTTTTTATTTTTACATTAAGTTGGGCCAGAGTAAGAGCCCATTCAAAATATTCTTGCAACTCCAGTATCTTTCTCTTCCAGTAAAAGTTGCTATTGTCTCTTCCCTCCATTCACGGTGCGCCTCAATCAAATCTTGCTCCTCCCCATTTTCATTTCCAATTCCAATCTCTGATTTCAAACCCGACCGCGACAACGCCGACGCTGAAAACGTTGTCGTTTCGAGGATTCTTTTGTCGCACACCCCCAGAGTCTCACCCACCCTCATTTGCTCGCCACCCTCCTCCGCTTCCAATCAAGGTGTCGTTTTTATGCCGCCCACGCGCTCCGCGACCGAAACGAATCGTGGGTTTCGGTTACCAGCGCCCGACATTGAATGCAGCTATCGAAACGAATCGTGGGCCTTCGAATGGTTGTAATGGAGAATTCGGAGTGGGTTCGAAGAGATTAAGATTGGCGGGTATTTTTTAAATTAATTTTAATATTAAAAATTGGGTTGGGGAATTTGGGATTCAGATTCGTGGTTGTGGATGATGATGATATGAAAAGTGAGATTTTGAAGGGAGAGCAATGACTGGAGTGTCATTGGGTCTACGCACAGGGAGCTATGGGTCGCTGCAGCTTCTGCAAAACGGCAACGTTTCGCCCATGCTTGTGCGTAGACCTTCAAAGACTCTCCTTTATAACCCCAGAGAGAAAGAGAGGGGTGGTTGCCCTTTGATTTGCCGGCACCTTGGGCGAGGGAAGGTGGCAATGCTACTCATGCTTGCCCTTGGCCTTTTCATCTTCGTTTTTGGTTGCTTTACTGTTTACAAAGGTTTGTTTTCATGTGTCTGTCCTTCCCTTTTTAATATATATCAAATTGCTTGCTTTTAACCTAGAATAATTGCAAGTGTTTGGGACACCTCTTTGTTGAATGTTGAGCTGTGGGTGCCCTATGATCTGTTTTATTTTGTTCTTGTCTTTTAAGGCATAACGTCCCTTACAGTTTGGTGGATATCATTTCCATGATTCGGTGCGTCTTATAAGTTTGTGTTCTTGAGATAAATAAATCTTAATATAATGGCTTTAGCTTTTGGATTTCTGGTGCTGTTGGTTCATGTAGTGAAACACCACTTTGGTCCCAAAGGATTTGAGGTCGGTCATATTAATCCTTAAATGATAGAAAGATGAAAATGTTGATGAATTTAATCCTTTTTAAAGCACTAAATTGTTGCTAAAAAAAGACTAAAGCCAACAACTTTTACATCATTATGCCATTTTCATCCTTATGGGACTAAATTGACTAATCCCAAATCTTTCAAAGATCAAAATGATGATTTAGTTGTCTTTGTCATTTTTATTCAACTATTTTATTTTTCTTTCTAAAGTTGAAGTCATATTGGTTAAGACATAATTTGAGATGTTATGTTTTCTGTTTAGGACTTCTACTGGTTCTGGTGCATGTGTTTACCTTCACATGCTTTTGATTATCTGCTTCTTAAATCTGTATGTTTTATGGTGTGCTTTTGGCATTGTGATGTACTAGGTGGAAACATCACTGGTGAAATTGAAGATACACGATCTTTTGCCATTAATAGGTATGAAATTATAAAACCTCATGGAGTAGTAGAAGCTAAGTCACAGGATAGTAGTTTTTCTAGAGCGACCTCATTGACTAGTAGACATAGAAGTACAACTAGGCCTCCTCCTCCTGCTTCTCGATCACTGTCCTTCTCTAAGTCTAAAGGCAAAAAGGGGTATTTTCCTACTTTGGGACATCAATGTGACCATTTTGCATTTCCTCCTCCTCCACCAGCTGATAGAAGACGAACTGGACCGCGCCGTGAGTCTTGTTTTTCATTTGGGCCTTGTTTTCAATTCTTAATTCAAAAACATTATATTTATCATGAATTTGGGAAATAGCATTAGCAAAATATACATGTACAAACACAGTGCATATTCAGTTATTATCAATTTGTCATTGTAGAATTCTGTTAATCAGGTTCTTGCTCTCTTCCCTTTCAGCATGCCCTGTGTGTTATATTCCAGTGGAACATGCTATAGCTAATATGCCAAGTTCCCCATCAGAATCTCCAATACTTCGCTCTTTGACATATGTTCATGATGAAAATCCAATTGAATTTGAACCCCATGGTGGCTCTGATTTTGGTGGATACCCTTCTCTGGAAGAAAGGGATGCTGCTTTTGATATAAAAGAGACCATGACAGTACACTGTGGGTTAGTTCATTTGTATTCAATTTTCTCACTACTTGGAGGATAATTTTCCTGGAAGAATTCATATAAGTCACCCACATTAGTGTCCCACAAGTATTTGTGTTTACTTAATGTATTTTCATTCCTTTTCTTGCATTTTCATGACTAGCATAAACTCTTACCAGATTTGTCAAAGGAAGCAGACCTGGTTGCCAGACAGGGTTTGATTTTGATGAGGAGGATCTCTTAGAGTTAGATCAGTACCATGATGTCATTGTTGCATCTGCGGTATTTGGTATGACTTATGACTGATGTGTTATGCATATACTTTTTGCTTGATTTCTGGTTCTCATAGCTCTCTTCAATCTGTGCCAGGAAACTACGATGTTATACAGCAGCCCAGTAACATCAGTTCAGAAGCAAAGAAGAATGTTCCTTTCTATATGTTCATTGATGAAGAAACAGAAATGTACATGAAGAATGCCAGTATTCTGGATCACAGAAGGAGAGTTGGACTATGGAGAATCATTGTTGTCCATAATGTTCCTTATGCTGATGCTCGGCGTAATGGAAAGGTTGATTGCATACTTTTTGCTTCTCACTTGTTATTTTTTGTAAAATCTCATTCTCATTTCTTAATTTTTTTACTGTTCTTAGTGTATGTTATGTAATTTCAATACATAGTCCCCTTTTTTAATCAAAGCTTTTGATTTTCTCACCTAACCTCGGTACTTTGTTTTGTTTGTTTCCTTTTTCTTCCACATTCCACCAAGTTGTATGTTTTAGGAAATGATTTCACTAGTTGACATAGTTTAAACAACACACATTAATCATAGTGTATGTAATTGTAGTTGGGAGCTTGAGCTTATGACCATCCTACTCCAATGTTCAAACTAATTTAGATATCTTGTAGTATTTGATTATATGTTTAACTGTTTTGTACTGAATCAGATAATTTTCTAAAAAATTAAATCTAATGAAAACTTGTTAGGAAAGCCAAAAGGGAAGGGAGTGAATTGGTTGTAATAATCTTATGAGCAAAAATGGATGAGTTATTTTTTTTTGTACGAAAAGAATTTGCTTCTAAAGTAAATGAATAACTCAGTTTTGTGTTCTATTTAAGTTTAATAAGATTTTTGGTTACATGCCCTGTATTTCTAACATGAGTGCTCCTACAATTTAAGTGTAGAACTGACTATATGGTCTCATATTATGCCTCTGAACAACTTATTGCAGGTTCCTAAACTTCTTTTGCACAGGATCTTCCCCAATGTTCGATATTCAATATGGATTGATGGGAAGCTTAAGCTTGTTGTGGACCCATTTCAAATTCTTGAAAGGTAAAAGCCATATCTTTTTTATTAAAATTTATTTTGGTTTTTATTTCTTTTGTCTGTGTAGTGGGATAAGTTTATTTTACTGTTGTTTATTAAAAATGTTTCTATCAACCCTCATTTAGACTTGAGAAAAAATGATGTTGTTTGATTCCACTATCTTTTCTGATGAAATTATATGATTTCTTCAGTTCATTTAGTTGTTTATTGACTTTTATCTTGTAAAATTTAGATATCACAATATCAACCATATATTTAAAGGATATAATTCTTTAATTAATTGCTAAATGATTTTCTGTACTGAGATTTACATGATTGTTGATGTTATTCACTATTTCCAAGTCGGTACTTATGCATATCTTTTATAATTTGATGTGGTGCAGTCAGAAGATGACAAGCTATTGATATCATCTATAATATGGTAAAAGGAAAATTTAAATTGTTCTCTTTCCTTGGTATTTTCTATAGAAGATTTGAAGATTCCATTAAATCTTATAACTACTATCAATCCACATATCGAACTTTTTAAATTGAATCTTCTTATTATGCAGTATTATTATGTAATGACAATGCTGGCTTATGTCTTTATACTGAAGTTATGCTGATCAAATGACACTTATTCGCTTTACTTTTGGTGCACTGCAAGTAACTGCTGCTTATTTAACCTAGAAAACTTTCATAATGTCACAATAATAATTTTGGTGTTAACTAATATTCTTATGACACTGGTTAAGGAATTAAAATGGATAATATTAAATGAAAAGTCGAAGTATTTAAAATCTTGGTTATAAAAGAAGCATGTAATGCTTTCCTTGAGTAACTAGGAGGATTTATTCATTAAATAATATTGTTAATGGAGAATATTATATACTTTTTAACAAGATTTCTCAAGGAAGTAAGGGACTACAGATGCTCAATAATCTGTTTTTAACAATTTATAATATTTACCTAATCTGTTCTTGTATTACTCGTATCTTTTACTAATTTAATGGTTTGTGAAGAAGTGAATTTGAGATGGGATGTGCTGAAGTGGTAAACCCTGGCTCTGTCCTTGCCACGCATCTTCATTATCATTGTTGTGTGACTTATTATACTATATATATATATATGATTATTTGATAATATGTGCTGCTTGTTTGACAAAACTTGCAGATGTTTTTGTACTTTTATTTCACGAGTTATGTTTTTTTCTGTTGTTTTGTACAATATCAATTTGTGTGTAGTATTTTATTCATTTGTCTTTATTTTACAACACAATATGTGAAGAGGATAATGTCAACAATAATTTGTGATTGTATATCTGTAATATCTTCATTGTCACTGCCTTTCATATCATCCAGGTTCTTGTGGCGCCCAAATGCTACTTTTGCAATTTCAAGACACTACAGACGCTTTGATGTGTTTGTTGAGGCTGAAGCTAATAAAGCTGCTGGGAAATATAAAAATGCTTCGATTGATCGTCAAATTCAATTTTATCAATACCATGATGGTTTAACTCATTATTCCAAGAAAAAGCTTCCTATCACTAGTGGTAAGAATAATTTTGATATATTTATGCCTTCATATGTAAAATGGATTTTGTGTGGAGATGTGTGCCTCCATCTTCAAAATCTGAAGTATTGTTTATGACTGAGTTTCTGCAGATGTTCCTGAAGGTTGTGTTATCATAAGAGAACACATTCCAATAACAAATCTCTTCACCTGCTTATGGTTCAATGAAGTTGATCGCTTTACTTCCAGGGATCAGTTAAGCTTTTCCACAGTAAGAGACAAAATAATGGCAAAAGTTGATTGGACTATTAATATGTTTATGGATTGTGAAAGACGTAACTTTGTGATACAGGTTAGCATTTTGTGTTGCAATGTTTGTGTTTAGTTTTAGAAAAGCTACTAGTTTCTGAAGAGGTTTCATTTCCAAATGTATATACTTTAAACATTTGATAGATATCTAGAGATATTTGGGGGATTTCTATATTGTACCTCATTTTTTTTTCTTTTAAACTTTTTTCCCATCTGCACTTTACCATTTATATTCAGATTAAGAAAAGAAGGGGGTTAGAAGTAAATTTTCAAACCGAGCCTAATGATTTCTCCCCCTAGATGATGAGAACGATGAAAAGGTCAAGGTCATCACAGTCACTGCACTGTTGTAAGAAATTTAGTCAGTCACATAAATGCCCTAAGATTTTTGTCTTGGATTTGATGTTGAGTCAGGTGCAATGATGCCAACCTTTATTTCCTCTTGAGATTGGCTAATGCCTCAAATTTAGTGTAGCCTTTTGAAAGTTCCCTCTGCAATGTCTAACTAAACTTCTTTTAGCATAAGTATTTTATTTTCTCTTCTATTCTTTGAAATTAAGGATCTTTATGTTGGTGGTTTTTGGATAAATACTATCAGGCTTACCATAAAGACATATTGGACCACCTGCCTCCTCCAGTTATTGTAACCCGACGACCTCGTCCACCTGTTGCTTATTATAACAGGCTTCAGTTGAAGAAGATTCCTACTAAGCCTGGGAGAGGAGATAAGAGATCTGGTTCAAAGCATCATCGTAAAGTAGGCCGTGTTTTCATGAACCACAATTCATTTTAGCATCATCTTCTTCCTTGAGGTTTCTTAGTTTCTTCTTAACTTCCTCTATTTAATTGTAAATGCATTCTTTGTTGCAATTTATACATCAAAGAGCTCAAACAACTGATACGATTTTGAAATTAGTGCTTCATTTTCTGTTTTAATTGTAAATATCTTTGGTAAGGTCCTTACCACCTATTCCAAAAGGGAAACCACAAAAAAGAAAAAAAAAGGGGGTACTCACTACTGAGTTGTGCATTTTGCACTCATGCATAATAGTTACTCATGCATTATATCTGTGCAACGCCTTTGACCACTGTTCAATTATTATTCTTCTGTTGGTTCTTCGTAACTCCACTTTGGACTGATAGCTTTCATGCTTATAGGAGCTTTTCAATTGAGAGAATTATTTGATTCTGACAAAAAAAAACTTATAGATTAATAGTTGTTTATGGCCAAGTTAAATTATGGGAGCTTTTGAAGTTGAGGTGTACAAGTTGATTTATTGTGATCTTTACATTTTGATATTGGATTAATTTAGTTGTTAGTATGAGATGTTTTTAATTCACCCAAAATATTTCTTTGATTAATTTTTTCTCTTTCTAGTATTTAAGCATGCTTTAAGAACTGAAGTAGGAATAATAATTGGTGGTCTGAAAAAAATTCATAGATCTATGATTTGTATGGACTTTGCAAGCTACATATATGTTAGATTTAACTTTTCAATTTTTACATATTTTTAAGAGTCTTTTCCACACGCACTAAATACTAGTTTGAGAATAAATTATGGTATGTTTAGGTGGGGTAGACAAGAAGGATATTAAGGTAGAGGAAGGAAAAAAAGTATTTTTGTCATTTGTTTGCGTACGAAAAAAGAATTTTTTTTTTACGGGACTACACCAAAAATAATTGATCTCCTAGATGAGATAGTGAGAGGAAAAGTTTTTTATTAATTTTTATTTATTTATATTAAATTGTTAAAATTTTTATATATTTTTTAAAAATATATTAATAAAAATATATAGTAAAAAATTAAATTTTTAAAGTTAAATTTATTTTTTTAAAATTTATATAAAGTAAAATTTATACTAGTAATATGTTTTTTTTATTTATCTAAATAAAATTTTTTTTTTTACCTTCTCATTTCTATCTATTCAAATAATTTTTCTTCTTTTTTTTCTATTTTTTTTTTTTTTCACTTTTCTTCTCTTTCTTTTTATTTTTTTTTCTATTTTTTACATCACCCAAACAAATTATTAGTTTATATAAAACATGGTATCTTTTTTTGTGTGTTAAATATACATTTATATAAGGAATTATAATTACATTTGATTGCCTTCCTCCTAGACTTGTATCAATTTTCGTATTCTCACCAATTACGTGAAAGAAATTCTACCATTTTTATTTGCAATAATAATTAATATTTGTTTCAATAAATATTTTACCATTAATTTTAAATTACTACACTTAAATGTATGTAATTTTATTTAAGAAAATAAATCACATTTTCCCTAGAGTGATTCAAATTATATATTTCTTCTTTACTATTTTTTTTTCTAGTTTTAGAAGTTGAATTTTTCTATCTTGAGAAAAAAATAAGTATTATATGAGGTTTACTTTGACCTTGTAACAATAATGGATAATTGTAAATAAACTTTCTAAAGCTATATTTTTTCTTTAAAATTTTAATATCTTTTATTTTAAAATATGTTATTATTGATCTTAAATTTTAAAATAAGTAAATTAAGTTTTAAACACTCATGTTTTTGAGTTCAAAATTTTAAATTTTATAGTTGTATTTTTAATTTGTGATTTTTAAGTGTAAATTTGAAAAAGAAAATGATAGGTTACAATAGGATTAAAATAATTTTATTTTAATTTTAAAATTATAAGAAATTAATATGATAATATTGCATATTTTTTATTTATTAAATTGTTATCATTATTTATCAAATATTTTTTTGTTGTCGTTGGACATTTTTTATTGTCACCATCACCTAAAATTCGTCACCATCATCGCTTGACATTATGCATTGGTGTTATTATTATCGGCTACATTTTATTATTATTATCAACGTCTAGTATTTTTTTCTGTAATCATTATTCAACGTTCTTTATTACTATTGACAATGTTGATAATATTCACTTTCTTCTTGATACTATTTTTTTGATTAATATACTTTATCATCCTTATGAAACATTTAATTACTTCATATTTTTTACAATTGTCATTGTTTAATATTTTTTATTACCATTTTTATTAATGACATTCTATCATTATTATCGTCACCATTAAACACTTTCATCATTGTTTAACATTTTCCACATTAATATGTTGTTATCATCACCTGACATTTTTCACTATCACAATAATCTCACATCTTTTTGGTCATATTCATAATCATTTGATAGAATTTGCTATCCTTATTACTACCTAATCTTTTCTATTATCAATGTTACCGATAAACCCTTATTTAACATCTTCTAATATCATAATTATCATTATACAATATTTTCCATCATCACCATTGTTGCTCACTTTCTATCCTTTTTTATTATCTGATAAACCCTACCGTCATTGTTACTATTATTTAATACTTTCTGATATCATAGTTATCATTATACAACACTTTCTATCATTATTGTTTATTTTCTATTTTTTTTTATTGCCTAATCTCACTATTCTTATTTCCATTAATATAGTAATAATAGTTTAACTTATTTTATTTTTATAATTAAAAAAATATTTATGACAATTTTATAAAATTAAAAATCATACAAAATTAAAATTAAAACAAATTATAAAAGTAAAATATTTATTTTAATTTTTAAAATAAAAAATTATTTTAATTTTTAAAATAAATATTTAAAACTGAAAATATCTCCTATCGGGTCTTTAACTTTATTTTTGTGACACAATAAAATTAATAATATAAATTCAAGTAATTATCTATGATAGAAGAGAGAAGAAATATCTTTAAAAAATTTGTTCACATTAAAATAGATGAAAGTGCAAGATATATTTATGTTTCAAGGCAGGTATAATTTTTAAAATTTAGAAGAAAGGCTGTATAATTTGAACATCTCTTATAAGATCGAAATATAATTTACCTTATTTAATGTTAATGATGATCCTATTAGAAAAAGAATCGGTTACTATTTTAAGAATAAGCAATCATTTCCCCAGAAGTTATTTTGTGAACAGGGTACACTCATAGAAAAATATCAAGATATTTAGAATTCGGGTGGAGGACGATAGATTTCTGGCATACTTATCCATAACATCAAATAAACACAAAATTATCAATTGGATTAAGATATGAAAGCACCTTTAAGTCTTGAAAAATAATATGAAAAGGACCAACCAAGTTTAAGATTAGCAATTTTACCCTAATAAAAAAAGAAAATTAAAATGAGCAACTCCAAATTGGCCCTACAAGCTTGAAAAGACAAAATATAACAATATGATTTTCTGAATAATCTTAATAAGTAGACCCATATCCATGACCCACCTGCTTTCAATTGCTTAGTGCAACAAGAAAGGAGGCCACCAGAAAAGCATGGGATTTTCTGCATGGAGCATGGAGGCTACAGGCATGGAAGAAATTTATAAGGTATTTATGGCAACATAACAATTGCACAACCAACTTTGATTCATCAAACTCTATGCAAATTCAATATCAAAATTTAATTTTCTCCCTGTGTATTCCTCTTAGCCCTAACACCGAAGCTGAAACCATTTTAGATACCAAATTGGTTTGTGAAATTTGTCAACAAGTTATGATCAAGGTGAATTTCTTCATTCTTTTCCCACTATGTTTGACAAGTTGAGTAGACTAAGCCATGATCAATAGCAGTTTCTGATTTGTTGAAATTACAATAGTTCAAATCCTGACGTTATCATGCTTCAGACTAGAATCAGGATGGGTCATGCCACTGGTTTGGTTATGTTGTTATTATTATACTACCGGTAAGTAACTAAAGCTTGAAATTTCAATTGCCTTTACTGTGGAAGAAGCTTAATTGAGTGCTTAAAGTAAGAAACAGAAGACCTTCAGAGTGGTTTTGGATGAATGGGTTCTTCTTGCTTTTTCCTAATCTGCGTTCTGCATTCAGCTATAGCTTTGACTTGTGGAGGTCTGATGGTGTTTTACTCAAAAGAAATTTGTGTATTGGGGCATGGATCAAAGACAGCAAGTAAACTTCAAGGGTCAACACCCCATGATCAACTACTCATTCAAACTTCTGATTCCTTTTCTGGCTTGCTTTTGTTCACAATTGGGTTCCTTGTGTTCATGGTTGCTTGTGTTAAGGACTGGGAATTCCAGAGCTTCTTTGCTAAAGGGTGTGTGCTTCTCCACATTTCTATGGCAGTGTGGAGATTCTACTTTGAGGGGAAGCTTGAAGATCTTGCACATAGTTGGCCAAGACATGTTGTTGGGGACATTGCATTGGCCATTTCTTGGGTATTCTTTCTTGTGTACATGTGGAGGGAGAAATATGATTAGTTATTGTAAAGTGTAAAATTTTAAGTGTTAGGGGTTTGTAGATGAATAGTACCTAAGAATGGTTGAGTTTTATTAGGAAACAACCAAGTTTTTTCAAGCTCTGCGATTTGTTTAAGATAAATTGGGTTTACCTCTGATAAAAAAAACTTGGGTTTTGTACTGTGGTTTCTTGTTGGATTCATGTGTACATGTATACAATTTTAGATGTAAATTTATACTGTGTTGCTTTTGCATCTTAATATTGGTGCGATCGTGTTTATTTATTTGGTTAAAAGTAAGTTTAGTCACGAATTATATTATATATTTACTATACATTTTATTTTCTACTCATATTGTTTTTGTTTCCATAGGTTTATGTTTTTTATTAATGTAATAGATTGTTATTATCAGAGTTTTTTATTATTTTAATTTTTAAAAATATATAAATTAATTTTTTATTTTTACAAATTTTACAAATTAATTCTTTCATTTACTTATAATAATATAAATTAATCCTTATAAAAAATAACTTTGAAAGATTATGTAGAAATTGAAAACTAACGAAAAAAATTTAGAAGAAAGGACTAATTTATAAAATTAAATAAATTATAAATTTAAATGTTAATAAATTTGGTATTAATATGAATTTGTTTAATTTTAAAGTAAGTGTCAGCTGCTAAATCAATATTTTTCCGTTGCTTGAATATATATAATTCATAATATTGACTGTAGTTAACCACTGGTTAATAGCAATGATTTTTAACTTGTATTTATAATTGCAGGGGAACTGATTCAAGTTATATTTGTGGATAAGCATGCCACAACTTATGATAAGATACACTTTTTTTTTTCTTTAAACCTTTTGGTATGATCCCAAAGTTTTCTAATAAATAGATGTAAATGTTGGAATTTTAAGTGGGGGTTAGTGATTAAGAGTGTTTATCAATGAACATGTTCACATGATTTTATGTGACGGTTGAATTTTAGGTGAGGCCTTAAATATTTGAGATATAAAGACACCCAAAAGGGTATAATGGTATTTCTATTTTTTTTCAAAAAAACTATTTCATTTTTTTTCTCAATAATATTCACTAATATTATTTTTTAATGCGAAAAGATTGGCCAAGTAAATGTAATATTTTATAATAAATCAGCTGGATTGGTTAAGGTAGGATATATCTAATTTGGATTCGAATTTTGTATATAAAAAAGTTCACCATAAAAAATAACTTCATTTGATATATATATGTTGTCGATTAAAATATTTTTATAAAAATATTTGCAATTAAACCAAGAATTTTTTTACCATAATTTTTATTTATATATACATGACTAAACTTAAAAAATTTGAAGCTAGTATGCATAAATGTTTACGGAGTAATATTATGTGTCACTTTTTATTTGTCTTCGTTTCCTAATTCCTTTAATTAAAAAATTGACATTTCAGTTATTTTTTCAAATAATAATATCCAAGCATCGTTTTTTATTAAAAATAAAAATAATTATGAAATAGATAATCTGACTCCAATGTCCATATTTACAACGTTCAAAAATTATGAAGGTTACAAAAAAAAAAAAGTAACATTTGTGTCTAAACTTTTATCCATATTTACAAGGCTTCTACAGTTTTATACCATATAAATTTTGTGAATCTAAACTTCGAATCTTAATATTTGTCTTTAAAACATTACAAATTAAAAAAATAAATAAATTGAGCATTAGGTAATAACAGTGTCGAGTACTAATTATTTTGTAAAACTTATGAAATTTTGTTACGTTATCCTTCTCACTAAACTTTCACTCAAGTGATAAAATTACTATGGAAATGTTAATTAATATTTAAAACCATTAATAAAAATATTTAAAAAAATATTATTTAATATAATCAATATATTTATAATTTTTAATAAAAAATTATTCAATTTTTAAATAATATCTTTAAACCTTCGTTATCAAGACAAAATCATTATATTCTCCTGGTAAGTAGTGTAGGTTTCAGATATTTAATCATAATATTTACTAGATATTTAAAATTTAGTTCTAATATATGAACAATGTAAAAAGTATAACATTATTTAATTAAAAATATTTTGCAATGATTACTTTAAAAAATATGACTAAATAATTTTAAATAAGTTAACAATATAAATTCTTATACCAACAGAATAGCAATAAACTCATGTTATTTTTATAACATTTTTTAATAAAATTATCATCTTTTCTATATTTTTCTATCAGATTACACATTTTTTATATAATTTTCTCTGTTTATATGACATGTTTTACAAATCTATTGGAGAAATAGTATTGAATACAAAATTTAAATGTAATAATTTTTTATTATCATCTCATTATAAATTATAACATTGTTATAAATTGTTAATTTTTATAATAAAAAATTATAGTTTAATATTATTTATACAGAAAATTTATAATTTATAATATAAATTATTATATATAAACTTTTATTAAGTAGCCTTAAACACGGTAGAAAAAAACCTTTGTTCACTTAATATTTATCTGCATATTTTCTTTTTACCACTCTTCTTTCTAGAATCTCTGCACTTTCCTTTTTTCTTCGAAAATTTTCTGGACATTAGAGAAGGGAAAGAGCGAGATCGTTCGCATTGAATCCATCAAATTTCAAAGAGAAAAGGCTTTGGATCTTCAGTAACGATGAACGGCGCGCAATTACAAAGTGGCGCTACTACTTCCCCTTCTTTGAACGTGACCGGTGAATCTCCGAAGCCGAAGAAGAAGATTTGTTGCGCGTGCCCTGACACGAAGAGGCTACGAGACGAGTGCGTGGTGGAGCACGGTGAAGCCGCTTGCGCCAAGTGGATCGAAGCTCACCGCCTTTGCCTCCGCGCCGAGGGATTCAACATTTGATTTCACAATCACTTCGATAAACCCTACGCATTCCCTCGGATATACAGGTTTTGATTCGTGCTCCATTTTTATGCCTAATGAAATTGATTATTGCTGCGCATGTTTTTTTTCCTCTTAACTTTTAGGTTTAAATAAAATTTAATAGTTAATTATGTGACGCTTGGGTACTAATTTTGAAAATGTATGTTTGGACTTTGGATTGATTGCTTTAGGATGCATTTCATTTGATTTTTTATTTCGCGTCTAGTTGATATGCATTCCTTATAATTTTAAAAATTAATAAATACTTTTTTCTTAATAAAAAATTTGCAGCCCTGTTAACGTTGAGGGGAGAGCCACGGCCATGGTGTCACTCTCAAAGCGATAAATAAAAAGTATTTACAAATTAAAAATTTAGCACTAGTTATTGTAAAAAAAGGATAAAAAGTAGAGGGAAAAGTTGACTTTATAATAGTAAGATTAGTTTTTAACCATCGTTATCCAATTTACTTACCAATTACGTTTTAATTCTATAAATAATTAAAATATCTATAATTAGTTTTAAAAATTATTTTAATTTTTAAAAAACTTACTAATTAAAGAACATGTTCAAAGGAATGTGTTAACGTCCTCATATATGATATCCTTGGGTAAATCTCAAGTTATTGATTTAATCATTTTATAAAATCAAATCCATCAATTAATAGGAATCAGAAAATTTTAACATCCAAACTCTTTCTTGAAACCCAAACTGCGAGCAAATTTGGTCTGCCTTGCACCTCTACTAGACATTGCAAACCTCATCATCCGGGTTGATCTTACCGTGCTAGTCTCTCTTGCTAGATCTTGGGATCTAAAATTGAAACCGCCATGTTAAAAATAGCTTCACTTAGCTTGAGATTGATGGAGAAGTGAGAAATCATGGTGGTGTTGGAGGAAGTCTGCAAAAGGAAAATAAGGGAACTGAGAAAAGGACAAAAGCAAGCCTTTTCCTCCTCGACATTAACACCCTTCATTGATCCGATTTATCTTTTCATTGAGAGAGGCAGATGTATGTAAGTGAAGGCAAGAATTAAGAGTTTAGTTGCGATAACAACAATGGAATGAAAATAGAAGAGGGGAAAATATAAACAAATAAAAATTGACGAAAAATAAAAACATTGTGGTATCCAACATAGCATTTAACATGATACATCAACACAGTTAACAAAAAATGAAGTTAAGGACCAACATGCAAGACAAATGATAAAATAAGGATTAACAGTTTAATTTTAGAAAGTTAGAACTAGATTAAAACTTATTCATTTATATTTAATCCTGTTAGATCTTGATAGAATTGATTGTAAAAAAAATTGCGTTTAAAAATAAATTTTACATTGTTGGTTTTATATTTTGTTAAATGCCATCAGCATTTAGAAATATAAAAAAAATAAGAAAAAAAATATAAAAGGCCTAAAAAGGGAAAAATAAAAATAAAAATAATATAGTAAATTTATATTATTTGGATGATAGAAATAGAAAAAAAAAGAATTTTTTACTTATTTAGATGAATAGAAAAATTAAATGATACAATTTATTTAGAGTACTCACAAAAATTAATTTAATAAAAATAAGTTTTTTGCCATAATAGTTTTATTTTTTTATAATCTTTATATTATATAAACTATTATTTATAATAAAATGTTAAAACGAAAAGGTTAATAAAACAGTGCACCCTCCTCCCACCTATATATAGCCTGTTTGGTATCTGGTGGAAGGTTGTTAAAATCGATTCCCACCTCTTTTGGGGAAGGTTGTTAAAATCGATTCCCACCTCTTTTGGGGTTCCGCATGTTTGGGTTGTAGCAAAAGATCCACGGTTGATACTCATTTACAATCTTCAAGATGCGTTTAACAAAATTGATTTATTTTCAATTCTCTCCGACGGAGTTAAGGGTCATACAAAATAAATCTTTCGTCGTCGAGTAGAGTTGCTTGAATTAATGTTGAGAGAAGTGAAAACTTTTAACCTTTTCATTGAAAAAATTGGCTCAAGATGTGGAACATATAAAATAGATTTATATTTTGATTCTAATTTACTATACTAACAAAATCTTTTTTTTTTCTAAACTTAGTCTTAAAATATCATTTCTACACAAATTAATTTTTTTAATCTCAATTTTTTTTATAAACCAATCGTCTTAACATCACTTATTTTAGAACCAATTTTTATCAGAATATAAAATACAAAACAGAAATGAGAGTTAAAAATATCTTGCTCTGGACTTGACTAGATATGTGACTGTCATGATAAAATTAATGGATTTGACTCCTTAAAAATGAATAAATATGTAAATTAAAAAAGTAAAGATATAGTCACTATTGATTTAAAATTAGCTATGGTTATAAGATACTTTTAATTGAAACTTCCTCACTTTACATATTTACCCATTTTAGATAAATTAAGCCCAGAATTATTGTAGTTGTTAAAAGGAATTGAAGCAATGGAGGCCTGGCCCCCTCTGCTCCTCTCATGTCACTTCATGATTTTGACAGAGAATTTTAAAGATTCCATTACTTCTGTTTAGTTCAGTTTTTAGTTTTTCTTTTGTCAAATATTATGATAATCCACTAGTGTTATTCGAGGATGAACTACCTTATTTTGATTTGAAATTAATCGGCAGGATGTCTATCTTTCTTATCAAAAGTCAAGCTCTATCATATGGGTGCTTTTCTACTCCTCTCTTTAAACCAATTCCTAGAGTCACTAACCATATATTCGCACCAAGTGGATGTATTTTTAAAATCAAATAAATGTCTCAAAATCTTGTGCAAGTTAAAAGGATTCATTTATGTTGGGTAAGTGGCGAGTTTTCTCACCATCATCATCATCATTTCCACTTATTGTGGCGCTAGTATTACAATTGTTCCCAATATGAATAGAGTTTTTACTCCCTTTTTTATCAAGACCTTATTACTCAAAGTAAGATTTTAACTAATAATTTTGGGTGGTTGGCATGAAGTCTGAAAGAGTGCGCTTACTGTCCGGGAAGAATTCGTCATTTTGACCGTTGAATGCATCTTCCAGTTTAAGTCACCAGTCATTCTCTTATTCAGTAACTATAGATAGCAAGGCTTTTTTGATTTACAGAAGAAATTTTTTTTCTCGTGCAACATCGCTCTCGGATATGAAGCTAGCATGCTAGGAAGTTGTGTAAGAAGTTAATTACTTCTTCACTTTACAACTTATTAATTCAACAGCCAATATTACTTGACTGCTTGAAAGTTTCCCTGAATACAAATTATGAATCAAATAAAGGACTACAAACTGTGTTTGCAAAACTGATATTTCCGAATATTGATATAAAACTTTCCAGGTTGGAGAGTTTAGAAAATCTATTGAAGACAACTCAGATTGTCCTCCTTTGGTGTAGTATGAGGATGTAATCGAAGATCATTGACCACTTACAACTTTATCAAGGAAGTATAAGAAAAACACAAGAAAAAATCGATGAGTCAAGACCCGAAATGATGTTCTAAGCATTGGAGGAGCAAATGGCATGTCAAGTCATTCATAGAAACCAAACTGTCTTGAAGCAATTTTCTCTTTTTTCCTAAATCAAATTATGATATGATCATTTCCACAATGAAAACCTAGATACGAGAACCAGCTTACTTTAGACACTATTCTTGATGTTTCTGAGCCTAATGATAAATACTTCTATTTGACAGTGATCTTATTCAGTAATATCAACAAGCTTCCCTTGAACAGATACCACCTACTGAGATCAAATATTTAATTTAAATTATAAATTGTACAAAACATATCTTTTGCGAACCCATTTAGAGTATTCCATGTTGGTTACTATCAACAATTGAAGGGCGTTGAATGAATGCCTATTCCTTATCAAGTCCTGGGTCCAACAAAACAGAGTAATAAATCGAAAGACGGCCATGTTAAATTTACCTACATCTATTTGTTGTACAAAACATATCGTTTGCCGTCCCATTCATTATATGGGCTTATTAGGTGCGTTCATTTTTTTATGGAACAAATAGCATGTATGCTTCTCAGACGGTTTAATCTACAAATTTACCGTTCTAAATCTAGGAATTCTGTTCCCCAAAAGACAGTCCCTTCAAAATTATCATAATACATTTAATGCTAACTAAATTGGCTGAAAAATAAATAAATAAATTCAATTAGAATAGACCATCACGATTCATTAAATTCAAATCTCCACACTTATTTGTAGGGTTCCAAAACAGCAATTTTCACCCAATCTTAATTTAGATTAAGTGAATATCGTAAGTAACGCTAAAGCTGCCGTAAAATACAAGAAAAAGAAAATCATCCTTGGATGGTTCCTTAAAATCTTTTACCAGTTATATTCTAAGGAAAGAACATGATTCCAGGAAGCGAACCTAGCATGAATAAACTAGCTTCGGAACTATGCCTCTTTAATCAGTAACCATAAATGGATCCACATCCCCAAGTTCAGCAACCAAAGGTTTCAAATTATCTGTATCCTCCTCTTCTGCGACAAAGAAAGTTGGGAAAGGAAGTAGAGATATGTCGGGTTTCTCATAGACAGCATCTTTTATAAAAACAAAGTTCCCTGTAGCTCCTGGGACCTGTTGTGCACATCATACAAAGAGAAATAGCAAATCAAGATGCAGCATTTTTTTCAGAAAGTTAATGGACAACTGTGTTACTTAATAGTCCAAAATTCTTAAGCAAAATTTCTGCAGTTCATGCCTACATAGACATTTCTGTAGCAGTACTACAAAGTGAATTGAGTGGGATTTGAATTGTTTAAAACTTAGATCATTATGCTCAAGTTTCTGATGTGATATCAGAGTTTCAGCCCTTCCCCTCAATCTCAATGTGAGAATAAAAAGGGAAAAAAGAGTTTACCTGGCCTTTTACCCACATCAAATTCCTTGCTGGATCAATTTTGTAGACCCATACATTTTTAACTGTTCTTTGCTCCCCACCCATTCGCCCAGGCATCTTTTTACCTTTAAAAACCTGAAGTGCGATAGTGAGAAAAAATTATTTATAATTAACAGAGAAAAATTATTGTAAACAAAAATAAAACTTATTCAAAGAACAAAACAAACATATTGTAACAAACAATAATCAAGAAAGAATACTGAACTAAAGCAGTCCACAACTTACCCTGCCAGGAGCATCCCTTTGACCTGTAGAACCAATGCTTCTATGTGATAATGATGCACCATGGGATGCTGGCATTCCCTTAAATCCATGCCGCTTCATCCCCCCCTGGAAACAAAGAAGATATTTGAAATTGATGCGCATACAAGATACAACTTGACTTGGAAGCACAAAAATGGTCAGATCCTTTTAGTGTCTGATTTATTCACTTAGGAGGATTCAACAGGAAAAAGAAATATCCACAATCATGAAATATATAAATAAAATAAGGAGGAAAATAATGTGATAAACACCCCTAGAATCAAAATTTGCTCTTTCTATAAATCAGCAAGCTCAAGCAAAAGGGGGTTGGGGAGAAAAGAATACTGCACTACCAACCAAACTTGAAGATAGTTGAACAAATAAATAGTGTCTTCTAGTACACATTTCAATGTCTGTTGAATTTGTCAACTTAGTTGTGTCTTCAAGACCTTGGCAAGTGGCAACTAATGATCTTATTTGTTGTTAGCAGAATCTTAATCCATGTTTGAGATTAATTGTAATATAAAAAAATTGCAACAATTGCTAACTAATATTGTGTGGGAGGAACGCTCAAATTCAAGACACACTTAAAAACTCAGTTCTAAAATAATTTCTTTTCTGCATCTATATGGAATCAATTGATCTTTACATAAAAGCATCCTAATTAGTCATTTATTTTTACCCTACAAAGACAAGTTACTGAATTTCTTTGACAAAATAAGAACCAATCAACATCATCTCAACAAGAATACAAAGAACACCATACTTTCAACTACCATCATATGGGAAGGGGAATAATATATAGACACATGCAGGCACAAACACATGCATAGACATACACATGTGCTCAAAGTAGCAGAATATTAAAGAGTATGAGTGATATTTAATATGAAAAAAAGAGAAAACACCTGAAAACCTTTTCCTTTTGTGATTCCCGTGACATCAACATACTGGCCTGGAACAAAATGGCGAACATTAAGTGATGTACCAAGTGGAAGAAGTGCATCCTCTGTCACTGGAAACTCCCTAAGCTTCCTTTTCAGCGGAACACCTTGAGCCCTAAAATGACCCACTTCAGGCTTGGTCAAATGTTTATCCTTCTTCTGTCCACAACCAATCTAACTAGAAACAAAGTAGCAAATAAGTCTATAATCAGATATACACGCACACACTTAAAAGCATTAATAACAAAGTAATACTATTATAATGGAACCAAACCATAGCTAAATCGAATCACACCACAAAATATCCAAAATGTTTAAACAGTTTAATAACCCAAACCTGTTTACATAAACCAGTTCAGTAACCTGAACCACCCTTCAATTATATCAGTTATTTGGTAATAACCAAATCCAAAATAAAGATCAAGTTACACATCACAATTGATTTGAGTATATTTGGACAATAATTTTTTGGTTTGATGGACTACCAATATTTTAATTAGAATATTAATATTTTTAATTGTCAATCAGCTAAAGTGCAGCACACAATAATTAGTTATATTGACATGGTTGGCTTTGTACAAATCCTAATCATAGTTGGTTGAAAGTTAATTGATATATATTATTTGCCATTATAAACCTAATCTTGGTTTCAACAGATATTTATGAGATAACTTCATGACTCTGGATAAAAGTTGCAACTTCAGAGATTTACACTATAGTGAACCATTGGGGGTGCAAAGTTAACATGAAAATAACCAGTTAACTTTAGGCATGTTTTAAGATGGCTTGTATGCCCTTTTTTTAGTTTTACTAATATGATGATCAGTCATGGCTTCTTTACAATTTTGACAAATATTTTAGATAGCGGTTACCTTAAGAAATGTGGACAAACATTCACTGTGGAGAAAGGAACATGTGCAAATCCTCTTGGGCTATGTAGTGTTACAAAACCTTTTTATAGTCATTGCATTTGACTTGGTTGTTCATGACATACCATAGCATCCTGTTTTGGCTTCTCAGGGCATATAACTGAATTTCCTTATTGTTACTTTTTATGATTGGTAGATTTATAGAACCTAACAATCTATAACTTTTCCAGCCATAGAAGCTTATGGAAATATAAGATAATCTCTGCCTCTACAGATTGAAAGGGTTTACTTAGGCAATCCCAAAAATCCTGGAACTATCACTTAATTTGCTTGTGTCACCCACAACAGGCAAATTTGCTGAAAAGTGATGTTTCTAGTAAAAGAAGTCCTGGGCAGTAGATGTAGTCAGATAACAAGGCTCAAGTGGTAACATTTCTCATTTCCTAAGAGAGAACTAGAAATCATGTTGAGTCCTGCCCCCTTTGAAGTGCTTTTTTTATTAGACAAGAAACTTCAAATTTAACCTTTTGAGTTTTGACTATTCTAAAGTCATGATTTCTTTCAAATTGGAACATTTTCACACTTGCGATCCTAAAACCTTGTTATTTTTGTTCAGTTACATGAAGCATAATGAGGTGCAAGCCAATTTTTGTTGAAGGGATACAAAGTTTGTGGCAGACCAATTGTTTCATAATGGCAATAGAAAGAAGAAAATGAAATAAAAAAGGCATTTTGCTTCTTTTCTAGTGGTGCCTATTCTGAGTTTCAGTTGCCTTTTGCACCAAAAACACAACCGGTAGAGTTATATTAAGCCATTTAGGGGATGGACTCTAGATTTGGATGAATAATATTTTATCCTGATGTCTCCCTCTAATTAATCTATTTCAATTCTGCTTCCAACAATAAAAAAGGAAAGAAGAGAATTTGAGGAGTGAATAGATGCTTCTCTTGCAATATTTTTTTTTTTTGCATCCAAAGTTTACATCCATGATGGAAATTATTACCTTTACATGACATGTTGTTAACCATTAATTTGAATTAAAGAAGTTCATTTGGATAATTTTAGCATAATATAATTGCATTGGAATGAAACATTTGTCCATAACAATAAACTATTCAGCAATCAGTATAGTATTTTGTCATACAAACAACATTGCATTATTGAGGTATCATTAAAGATTGAAAACAACACATCAGCTTTGCGAGCATATAGCAAACATGAATGTTGATTTAGAAAATCATTAAAAAAAATTTAACAGAATCAAACATGTTTTGAAAACAAAGTTATCAAACAAGTTTTTTTTTTACTCAAACAATTTTCAAAAACAGACTTACCAAACAGATTTTTTTTTTCTTCTTGAAAACAGTTTCCTAAATTTATTTATAAAGTAATTTTCAAAAATGAAAAAACATAACACATTCAAACAAGCCGTAGAGAGTTTGGTTAAGTTATATCTTGTTCATGGCTTTGATATATGACAATCTAGAATATTTTCTATATTACATCTTTAATGAGGACAGGATGACTTTGATTTTGCTGCTATCTGCCTGCAAATAATGTCTATAGTCAGCTTTGATTCTTCATTTTTACTTTTTCCATTTCTTTCTTTCCTTATGCATTCAAAAGTAGGCTTTCATGTACAGTTTCACAGAACTCTGCCAAGAATGTGAAATGCGTATGAATGTAGGATAGTATTAGTCTATAGGAAATTTATGTGGATGTACAGGAAACTGTATCAACTAGATAACTGAGCCCAAAGCCATCTACCATACTCCAACACAAGTCTGTCTTGTAAAATTCAAGCCTAATATTGCAACTCATGTGATTACAGGGAAAGCAAACAACAAATATCAATTGTTTTGCACCATGATCATTCTTTACAAGTTTGTATTTAGCGAGCATGTTACTCAGGCAAGTTTTAAATTTCAGTTACGGCAAGCAATTATAGTATAAAGGAGAAAATAGAAACAAGATTTAAGAGACTGTAATGAGAAGAGAAGGCACCTACCTGGAGAGCACAGAAACCTTCCTTCTCCGGGGTCTTGACCTGAGAGACAATGTTGTCATCGACCCAAAGCACCGTGATTGGGATTCTAGCACCCCATTTATCCCAAAGTGCACTCATTCCACACTTGACTGCTATAAGCCCCGTTCGTTTTGAATTAGCAGTCATCACACCGGGTTTCGCATCAATTATCCGAGTCTGAATCTCTGCATCCGAACTGAATCCTCTCAGAAATCGGAGCGGCGAGGGCGAATCGACGGTGAAAAGTTGAAGACGAGAAACGAGGCCTCTCGAAAGGGCGAGCATGGCAGAGCTAAAGAAATGGAAAGAGAAATAGAATATATCAATGGGAAACAAATTGAATCGAAACTCGAAGAATTTAATTGATGCATTTGCCAAGTGTAGAAAGTAGCTCAGCTCAACTTAGCTATAACGTACTTACCCACCGAGATGAAGATGACGATGGTGATGGTGAGTAACGAGAATGCAGTACCCTAGTCACGCGAGTGATCGCTACGTGGTGCTGCGATCGCACACCCACAAACCCTAACCCTCTGCAGACGAGCCAACGGGTTAAGAAGTTCGGGGGTTTAGGGTTTTGAGTGAGAAATAGTTCGTGTAAAATAATGATAAAAGATGTTAAATGAACTGTTATGCTGATATGATTGTAAGTATTTAAAAATAATTTTTATTAAATTTATAAATATTAATTACATAGCATCGCACAAATAGATGAGATTTAAAAAAATTGTTGTTAGTAAAGAAAATAGAAAAATATGATAAAAATATTAAAAATAAAATATTTTTTTATTAAAATTATAAATATTAATTACATAGCATCGCATGAATAGATAAAATTTGAGAAAATTGTTGTTGCAAGTGAAAAATAGAAAAAAAAACTAACAAATAAAATAATGTGGTATAATAAAAAATTAAAATTAAAATTATTTAAATATATAATTTTAATAAATTGAAAATTAAGCACAAGTCACAGCTTACAAAAGAATAGGATAAAGAATTATCAACTCTGAACGCTAACAAACTTTTAAAATATTATTATAAATTTAAAATAAAAATATATTATTAATATGTATTAATAAGACAACAAAACTCAAGGCACCGGCGCAATTTTTTTCCGAGCAAAAAATATGTATTAATGATTTGAAAATACGCTTTTAACATCTATTTTTTAATGTCGTAAAAAACTTTTTAAATATTAAGTACAAAATAATTAAACTGTTTTAATGTAATGTTCTTAAATATCAGGTTAAATTCAATCTAATATTTTGTTAAATATTATCTAACATTATATATTTATTTAATTATAATTTGATAATAATTAAATTAAAAAAATTTGAACTAGTATTTTCATCAGTTTAATCCTTGGTATAGTTTTAAAAATATTACCTACAACTACAAAAATATATTTTATACATATTTATATATAAAATTATCCTTTTTTAACTTACATTATTTATGTTATTGATTTTAAAATATTCAATAATTATAGAAATTCATTATCATATTAATGTATCACATTAACATTATTTTATTATAATGTTAACTTATTTATATTTAAATTTTATAAAAATAATATATTTATTATTTAAAATTATCATAAAATACTATCTCTTATTTTTATCATTAGAGATTTTAAATTTGTTTGATAAACCTCATCAATAATTAAGTTAATTTTAATAATTATATATAAAATTGATATTAACTTTTTATTTGATAAGATAAAAAAAAATAAGAGAAAGAAGTTATTTTTTAGAGTTGAATAAATTTTTTTTTGTAAAATATTTCTCCTGTCGTTACCTATCTTTTAGATGGGAGAAAAAAATTAAAAAGATGATAATAGAAAGGAAATGAAAATTGAAGGGATAAAATTAAAAAATTAATCATTTGGATTAAATGAAATTGAAATAAAATAAATAAATTTTTTTCTAACTATTATTTAGGTTTATGAAATAATTTGATGAAAAATAAAAAAAAATTATGTTAAATAAAAATATTCTTATATCAAACCATTTTAGAAAACAATCCAATTTCATAAAATTTATTCATGACCAAAATAAAGAATAATTAAATAAAATTCAAACAATTAATTTCGTAAGAATAATTTATGTCACTTTTATATTGAATTATTTTTCTATTCAATTAAAATTCAAACATCAATCATTTAAAATAAATTAAAAATGATTTAACAAATATTAAACATTATCATCATTGAAGTTACAGGAAAATTGAGTATAAATTTCATAATTATGACAATAAGTAATATTTTTGTTGAAATTTTGCAATGCTTGCTTTAATTAACAAATAATAAAAAATTTTGCAACAAAATAAAGTATATTATGAATAGAAAAAAATTGGGAAAAAAAAAACTTCACCTAATGTACCAAAACTTTCTTATGCAATTTTAGGTTAGTTATAAATATAATATCTACGATTAAGTTTTGATCGATTACGGTATATGAGATTATATTTTTCTTCAATCAACTGTGTATGTTTTTAAAAGCTAAACAAACGATATTCCATTTTTGTTCAAACAAAAATGTATGTTTTTGAAAGTAAATATGTTTTTTTCATATAAGTGCATCATTTATTTATATGTTCTATTTGTTGTTTTTTTTGTTTGTATTTTGATATTTTAAACAACGGTATAATAAAAAGATAAGATTATTCATTTCATCCAAAGTCTATTGTTCCATGATATTTCCATGTTTTGCCGTCTAGAACCTATTTCTATGAAATCTATAAAAATTATTCTGAGTCATGCACGGAACAAAGGCAACTAAACACACATCTAGACTTTTAAAATTTTAAAGATAGTTAATAAATATAACAAGTTCATGTATTATATAATGTTAAATTTTATATTAAAGGTTCTTATTCTATTGTTAATATTTTAATGATATATTTTTTTCTTAAATTCATTAATATACAATATAAAAGTTTAATTATTTGTCAATAAATAAATATATTTTAATACACATATTTGTATAGTTTGATTAATCACAACACATCTAAATAATGAAAAATTTATGTATAGTCTTATCTTAAAAATTATTACTTACATTTATTCTCCCACATAAGTTTATAACTCAATTTGTTTATTTATATAATATTTAGGTTGATTTATCTTATTTAATAAATAGACAGAGTTAAAAAAATTGTTAGATAAAGAAGTCAAATTTAAATTTATTAAAAAGTTCATTTAACCTTATCAATTTTTTTTTATCGTTATATACTGTATATTTATATTTATTTTAATATACTATAATTATTTAATATTAATATATTTATATAATTTATTATAAATTTAAATTTTTAATTTTAATTTTGGAAATAAATTCTAAATTTATAAAACTTTATAATATTTATTATAAAAATTATATATGTTACTTTATTTTTAAAATAAATATTTTATATTTTACTTTCATTTTTATATATATATATATATATTTAAATCTGTATATACATACATATTATATATATTTTTATATATATTATTGTATGTATATATAATTAGTGTTTAATATACATATTCTAAAATTATATAATTAAATTTATAATTTTTTATTTTATTAAATTTAAAATTTATATATTTTTAATCAATTATTTATATAAACTTTAAATTTATTTATTAATATTTTTTATATTATAAATTTCTAATATTATATGCTTTAAATTAAATTAAAATTTGATAAAAAAATTACATAACTGATAATAGACTTAAACATACTCAAAAGAGTCAATATATTTTTATCTTTATCTGTTCACTTACTTTTTATAGAATAAAATTTTTATGATATAAAAAATGTTAATGTATTTTTTCTATTAAACCATTCAAATAAATTTATTTACGAGTATACTTATATTATACTGTAACAATAATAAAAAATTTCTATTAAATTCATCTAATATATTGATTAAATAATAAAAATATAAGTTTTTATTGTAATAATTTTTTAAATGAATTATTGTTACTAATATAATATTTTTTAGTTGTTTTAACTTATGCAGTAGATACATAAAGTAGAAAATTTACGATAACATCGTCTGTAACAACAGTTTACATCACATTATTACATATGTTTTACGTTTCCACATACAATCAAATAAACATATAATATACATGATTTTATTATAATTAAATATATAATGATATACTAAATTTACCAGAATATGAAGATTTGTATTTTCTTTTAAAAACAGTTTATATATTCATAAAAATAAAAATTAATTTTTTTAGTGAAATTTATAAAAACTATTTTAAAAATAAAAATATTTTTTTAAAATTAAAATTAATATATTTTTAAATTAATTAAAATATACCTTTTTTTTATTTTATTATTAAAAACTAAAAGAAAACATAGAATCAAAAAGTAGTTTTTAAAAACTGAAAAGAAAAAACCCAATGTAACACCCCCCAGGAATCAGAATTTCAAAATTCCTGACCCTAACTCCTTCTCTTTCGCGCTGTGCCGTTGTCTCCTAGCTTCATCTTGTTCTTAACTCCATTGTGCCTAATCCGAGCTTCATCATCTTCGGCCATATCCAACCTCGCACCGCCATACTCCAAGCTCCATCTCTGTTGGCCATCATCATCTTCCATTAGTCAAGCTCTACCTTCGCAGCTACAGGTCTGTTGCAGGTTCCATCTTTGCACGACCATCTGTTCTCATAGCTCTATCTTCTCAGATCTCCATCTCTTTTATTTGTTTTCGTACTTTTTGATCTGGAGTTGCAAATTTTAATCATATAAACTTTTCTTTTCCAATCTTTGATTTCGTATTTCTTGATTTTGTTCAATGCCTTTCTTAATTATTGCCTTTCAACGAGTAGAATCTGAAGATGCCTTTCTCATGCAGGTTTGTGAACTTGGAGCTGCTTGTAATGTGGTAGTAACCACTATAACATTATAGAGAAGTCTGTCTGTAACCAATTAGTTTCCACTGTCTATGAATGCAGCATTTGAACTTGATATGTTCGATACCATTGGCTATATATATATTCAAAACAGGCTGCACAAGAACCAGGGGATGCAATAAAGTACATTTCTCAAAGTCACTCACAGTTCACAACAGCTAAAGGTATACTTCCTAAATTTGCTTAACATTTCCTTGACTAGTTTGTAATGTTGCCGACTAATTTTAATTTGTAATGTTATTTGTATTAGTTTTTTGTAATGCTCATGAATATTTTACCCTGTATTAAGATATTAAGGAAAATTGCCCTGCTGCTGAAGTATAGAGGCTAAGAAAAATATGAACACGCAAAATATTTCTATTGATGTAAGAATACATTCAAAGTTTGGCTATTGTTAACAGCCAATTTACACGCTCAAAACAAATACCACCTAAGTTGTTGTTGCTTTCTTAATTTTAGGTACTATTCTCACACTCACATGTACCCAAGCCAAATAATAGTTTTCTATTTATACCAGTATGAGTCGGTTATTTGCTCACCAAAACTGACATAGGACATCTCTAGTACGATAAATAATTTTGACTTTTCAGAGCAAATATGTTGGGCTGTTTTTACAGCTAGTAAACTGACATGTCCAGTGGCAACTCATGGACTTATCTAAACAACTATAATCTGATATAAGACTAGCTGTAGATTTTAACCATTCAGTTTTAATAACTAAGCTTTTATATGGATAATTCTTGAAAGATTAAAGGAGGCCCAGTTTAATATCTAACAGTTGTGCTTGCTCTTTCTATTAGCTGTATGTCTTATTTGAATGCTTTTCATTTGATTAGTTTTTATTTATTAAACAGTTAAACTAAGAAAGGAGAAGGTTAATGTTGTTCATTTTAATAATCATGGTATTGTAAAGCGTTTAAACAAACAGCTGTCTGTAGTGGCTGATGTCTTAAATTGCCATGGGTTGTTGGTTCTTATGATATAATAATAATAAATATTTTACTTTCTTTCTTCTGCACTGCTTATGTCAAATATTATGCTTGTCCGGTTTGTTGTTGCTGAAGCTGGTGGACCTTACAATAGAACAAGTAGCATGAGTGTTTTCTTTCAACATGACTGTCAATATTGATTTTAAAGTTTCAAATGCTCAAATTGTTGGCTATGATTTTTTTCCCCTCTCTTTTCACTTACCCCGTTTTTTGGAAGCTATCAAATTGAAGGGATGGTCAAACTAACAGTGATGACTTAAGTTCATGGTGTTAACTTTTGTTGGGGCATGAAAGCAAATAAAAAGAATATTAGAGGAGAAATGCACTTGATCAGCTTGCTGTATTTTTGTTTTAACCCACCTAGTTGTATATATTAGAAATTATTATTATGAAGAAATTCATATGTAACAACACAATCATTTAAATAAACAAGAAAAGGTACAGGTTTGGAATTACTCTCTGCAAGTCTGCACTTTACTTTCATCAACTTTTTTTTATGCATTTATCATGTCTTCCCCAAACTAGTTTTTCTTCTCTATAGTTGGCAATTAATGATTGAAAATCGATTGTTGCTGGTTGTTGTAGAAGAAGATATTCGGGCTCATAAACAATGGCCTTCAAGCCTATTGGTCATTTAGGGTTATGGGCCTGCTGACCTGTTTATAGGCATTTTTATAAAAACAGGCTTTGAATGGGCTCTTACAACAGGCCAAGGTTTTAAACAGGCCAAGCCAGGTCTTATAAAACTGCCAGTCATAAGTAAATAGGGCAGGCTCAGGCTTGCCAAAGCTTGGCCTGGCCTGTTTCCACGTAGAAGAAAGTGCTGTGTCTGTGATCATGGCATCAGATTCTAATATTTTTTCCCCTATTTCTTCCTGTTTAGTTTATCACATTTCTATGTTTCATTTCTATTTCCTTTTTGCTCTTTTTTTGCCTTTTTTATTATTACTGTTAGGACCCACCCCAAAACACAAAAGAGTTGACATTTCCAACTGTTTTTCTAAATTGGCCTAACACTGAAGAATCGGTTATTTTCTCCCACTCCCCCTCTTTTTTCAGGATTGCCTTGGCAATGCTATCAGCAGAGGAGGGCTAGAAATGCTAACCCTAATTTCCCACAATTCCATAAGTAAAACTTAACGGCTCATATGCCAATCCTTTTGTCATAGGTATTCTTTTATCAAATTTGGCTAATGTTTTAATTTCCTTTATTTTTTTGTTATTTTTATTTTGGTTCAGTTTAAGGGTTTTGTGAGGACATGATCTATGGCGCTTGCCTCACAGCTTCTAAGTCACTGTAAGAATTCTTTGCTACTTTTGAATTTAACTTTAAAGCTAGCTTGTTTGACAAAAAAAGCTTTTGGCTGATACAATGGTTGGAATATAGGAATCAACTCTGGGATTCTTGATCTTTTTCTTGAATTTGTGTTTACTATGTTTGAATGTTACTTGACCCAAAAGAATGCTTGGTCCCATGGGTGAAAATGTTTTCTTTTTTCTGGAAGAAAATGTGAAGGTTTGCATTATTAATTTTAATGTTTGTAGTTATACTGGGGTTTCTTGGATTTCTTATTGAAGGCACAAAGCGTAGAGGGGAGTTTTTTTTTTTAATATTTTTCTTTAATTTCTGCTTCGTCAAGGACCTGGTTTTTCTTCTGCAGGATTTTTAGAGCACAAGTGTTGCTGAAGCCATTGAATTTTCAAGTGAAATTCTCCTCCAAGTGTTCTCCTAGGAAGATAAGAATGGAAAGTAATCTTAATGGTAGCATAGAGGACAACAAAAAGGAGTCTAGAGGTGCCTTGGTTGTCCTTGAAGGCTTGGACCGTTCTGGAAAGTCTTCTCAGTGTAGCAGACTAGTGTCCTTCTTGGAGGGACAAGGAATCTCTGCTGAATTGTGGAGATTTCCTGACAGAACTACAAATGTTGGGCAAATGATATCTGCCTATCTTACTAACACATCACATTTGGATGATCATACTATTCATCTCCTCTTTAGTGCTAATCGTTGGGAAAAGAGGTTTGTGCGCTTTTCCTTTTCTTTTCAAATCAGTTGCAATATTATTATTATTTGTGATTTGCAACTTCGATTTATGTTATTTGAACTGTTATTTGCAACTGCAACGAATTTTATGATATTTGAACTGTTGTTATTTTTGAATTTCGCTGATAGTTTTCTGAAACTTGAGGCCTGGGGGAAGATGGTTGGGCACTTAGGTGGTTTGAATGTAGTAGTGGGTCTGGAAAAAGTAGCATGTGAATAGTAAGCCAAATTCTTGATTTATGATATGTGAAGTGTGACATATGGCCATCCATGTCTACCTGGAAAGTGGATAAAAGTTTCAAGAGCAGCAGCGGTGTAAAGCAGGAAACGGAAACCATACCATGACTTAGGCATTTAAATCCTTTAATGAAGAATTCGAGTTGCCAAATAAACAGCAGTTTCTGATATGATATGAACATATGTTTTTGTAATCTGAAGCAAGCTGTTGCATTGCTGCTTGCTTAACTTGTAGTACATAATGTTGCACACCATGCACTTAGTCATGTGAGAAGGCTGACTTTAGCTTTGAGGGGAGCATATTACAACAAGGCACAAGCTTCTGAAGTGGCTCAAGTGATTACATAATATGGCTGCTGTGAGCCTGTGACTTCAGTGATATCATAACTTTATGTGTTATGTATATTTCCTGGATTGCTGTACTTATTAGCTGATGTTGCCTGTGGGTTTGTAGAACACAAAACCATTTGGATATTGTTTGCTAGTACTTTTTTATGACAGGTGAAATTCCAAAATTATATTTTAAAATCTTCAATCAAGTTGTGTTGTCTTTTTAGGTCATTGATGGAAACAAAATTGAAAACTGGAACAACCCTCATTGTTGACCGTTATTCTTATTCTGGGGTGGCTTTCTCATCTGCCAAGGGACTTGATATTGAATGGTGTAAGGTAAAAGATTTACTGTGATTTTATTTTTCTTTTTGGTTGAAAAGAGGTAGGGATTGCAATGTGAGGATTTCCCTTGAAGTCTTCTATTCCAGTTCAGTTTACATAATTATGTATGTTCTCTATGTGGTAGTAAATGGTGAACTTTATTTTTTGCAGGCCCCAGAGATTGGGTTGCTGGCACCAGATCTGGTAGCATACCTTGACATATCACCAGAGGTAAGCAACACTTATTGCTGTGTGGCCAATAAACAGTGCCTTGCTAGCATAGATTTGAAGATGCTATCTAAAAGCTGCTTTATTTAGTCTTAGAAACAAATTTTCCATTAGTTTATTTTCTTTCTTGTGCAGGTAAAAGGTTTGAATTCTGTAAAACCATGCTTATTTTCTAAACGAGTGTGTCTCTACTTTCTTTTCTGTGTCCTATGCTGTTGGGGTCTGAAATTTTGAAGCAAAGAGGTGTTGAGGGCTGATTTACAAAAGTTAGATGCGTTACTTTTACCAAGAGGGTGATTCAAGTTCTAATATATAGATAAATTTGTAAAATTCATATTTTTTTTTTCTGATCTTTCTCACTATTAATTTGCTAGCATGTTCGGGCTTGATTTGTGCCTGAAACTGCTTTTTGCTTATTTATATTTCCTGTGTATTCAATATTCGTCAGAAAGCTGCAGAAAGAGGAGGGTATGGAGGTGAGCGATATGAAAAGCTGGAGTTTCAGAAGAAAGTTGCTGATTGTTACAAAGTTCTCCATGATGCCTCCTGGAAGGTAATAACTGTTTAGATGGCCTTTCCTCCTGAAATTAACTGTTCTGATACTAATGCTTTGTTGTAGCTGTTCAGTGGCTGTGCTTGGTTGTCTCTATTAGCTCCATCAAAACTTAACCACAGACTAAATTTTTTCTTTCCTTGATTTTCTTTTGTTCTTCTTTTCTCTTTCCACTGGCTTGATGCAGGTTGTAGATGCTTGCCAACCCATGGAGGATGTGGAGAAACAATTGCAAGAGATAGTGTTTGATTGTGTCACCCAATGCCAAAAAGGGAAACCCCTTTCTACCTTGTGGTCGATATAGATTTTACACTCGAAAGAGATGTCACATATGATCAAATACGCCAGATATATTCTGAAACACCGAAACCCATTTACGTGCAATTCTGATTGCTTTTTCTCAATACGTACTATAGTCACAAATTTATTTGCCTTGCAATTTGAAGACAGTCTGAGTATTTATAATAGGCTCAAGCTAGAAAGGAATGAAGAATTTTTTATCTTACAAATGTTATACAGCAGCTTTCTGTAGCCCTGATGAGATCCGGATTTTATATGCCAAAATTTCAGTGAAGTTGAACTGCATTGGGAATGCGTCAAGAGTGTTTAAGGCCTGTGGGAAAATGTTTTGGCAAAAGCCAAATTAGATTAATCTGAGAATTTTATGTATCTATCAAAATGTTACCTATTTATAAAGGCTTGATTCACTCTTTGGTTTGGTTTTTTAATGTCGTTTGTCAACATTGTCTAGATTTAATATTATGAAAATTTGCCCTACAACCGCGTTATATATATATATATATATATATAAATATAATAACGAAAGATTAAATTATTTTAAAAGTAATTTTGTTTAAAGTTATTTCGTTTATTAATTTTTATAAATAACTAAATTTTATTAATTTAATTGTTAAATTAATAAATTAGATTATATAGATCATTTTAATTTTTTTATAACATTTAAAAAAAAATTGATATTTTATTAAATAAATTTAAATTATTGAATATTATAAAAGATATATTATTCATTAATTTAAATTTATTTTTTAAATATTAAATTATTTTTAAATTTTATAAAAATAATTTATATAATATAATTTATTAATTTAATAATTAAATTAATAAAATTTAATTATCTATTACAATTATTAAATGAAATAATTCTGATTAAAGTTGTTTTGAAATAATTTGATCCTTTTCTATTCTAATTAAAATTATTCTTACGTAACTTGATCCATCATGTATATATATATATATATATATATATATATATATATATAATTAATTAATTAATATTAAATATTAATTAATATTATATATTAAATGTTAAATTTATTTATATTATTTAATAATATTTTTTAAATATTAAATTAGATAATTTAATCAATAAAATCATATATATATATATTATCTTTATAATTTAGAGTTTATATATATATATGATTTAAATATTTATAAATATGTTATTTATTAAAATATATTTACTTATATTTTAAATAATATATTATACATTAAAAAAATATAAATTTGTATAATCTCAAATATATATATTAGAAAGAACATTGAAATATTGGCTCCACTTAGTGTCGTAGGCGTAAATTTTCTTAGATTTATGTTTTTATCTTTTAGTTTTTAATGGAACAAGAAATCTACATATTAAAAAAATTATTTAGTGGAACAAGTTTACAACTTTGATATATATATATATATATATATAATATAATATAATATAAATCTATTTATTATGAAAGTAATTTATATTATAATTATTTCATTTGATAGTTTTTTATGAAATATAAATTCAATTATCAAATTAATTTTTTTAAAATCAATTCTACCTAATTTTAAATATTTAATAAGTTATTTAATATTTTATTCAATAATATTAATTTAATATTTTTTTTAAAATATAAATAAATATTGATTATAAAATTAAGAGGATATTAATTTTAAAATTTGATGTGTATAAATATGATAATTATAATAATAATATAGTAAAATAAATAATGATGATGAATGGTTAACGAAGATAAGAATAATACTAATAATAATAATAGTAAAATAATCAATAATAATAAAAAAAGATTAGTGATAGTAATAGTACTTATTTAATATAAAAGAGACAAAATAAACATTAAATATATGATGTAGAAATGAGTTTTAGAATTATAACTTCAAAAATAAAAGTTAAAAATTAAAATTAAAATTGTAATTTCAATTTTAAAAGAATTTTTAAATATTATAATTGCAATTCAAAGATTTACTTTTAATTTTAAATTTCAAAGATATGTCTAATTTCGTGCATTACGGGAACACCAAATGTTTTATATGTATGAAACTTTTATATTTTTATAAGATAATTTTTATTGTAATATTTTACTTATATTTGAAGATGAGCTTAATGGTGCAACAATATGATTAACGGAGGTGCTCATGCAACTTATTTTTGTTCCCAAAGATAAAAGGGCACCCGTCCATGAGGATGAGGTGGATGGTTTCAGGGCAAACTTCTTTTCTATATTTGATGAGGAATTTCTTAGATATTGATCCCAATTGAGGAGACGGTGATCCCTGAAGCGATCTTCGTATAATTGCGGGACAAATATCTATAAGCTACTTCTAAATAACTTCAATTCTTCCATTACATAGGGTTGCGTACCAGTTGAGTGACAGAAATGCATTTGAGTACTTCCCACGGACAACCACATCTTTTTATTATTATTATTATTATTATTATAAGCTCTATGAGTCGAAATTGCTCCTTTGTAACTATCAAATTATGGGTTCAAATGTTGAAAACAATCCATTTACTCATGTAGATTAAATTGCATTTTTTTTCCATTTCCAAACTTATTAAGTAGGAATCTTGTACACAAAATCATTTCTTTTTTATTTATATTTAAGGAATATTTAAGTTTATTGGATGGTTATGAAAATTGACTGTGACTTTCATAACCTTTGTTTATCTTATTTTAACTTAAATTAAATATGCAATTTAATAAAATTGTTATAAATAAAATATATCTACGTATTTAATCTACATGAGTTTATAAGTTTATAATAAAATTATTATAAATAAAATATTTTTTTTAATATATCTACGTATCCAAAACTTAAATTAAAAACCTTTAATTAACCGGAAGAATTTGTTGATCTTTGATTAATTACTATTTAATAATATATCTATAATAAAAAATATTTATTGTTCTCTTTAATTGTTTCACAAGAATTGCTAAATTAAACGAAAAATTTTCACACAAATTTAACAAATTCGACATGGTTTACAGCGAGTGGTTTAAACAGTAAATTTAAAAATAGAAAGTTAAGTGAGTGCTTCACGGAATTCAAATGATTTTGTACTGTTTAACAATTTCGTTGTTTTATTTATAATTTTTAAAATATCTTTTAAATATAATTGATTAGTCGAGTTGGTGGAAAATTAAACATTTTTCGAAAAAAAAATTAAAATTCTAAATAAATTTAGTATAATAAAAAATAAAAATTTTATTAAAATTGAAGATAATTGAGCCCCAAGTAATGTATGATGTATGAATGTTAGTAATGAAAAGCTTTGAATAAAAGTTAGTTTTGTGGCAAAAGCAGCTTTAGTTGATTGGGGCACACACAGGATTGAAAAGCCAAAAAATCATGGAAGCCGTGATGGTAAAGTTGTAAATAAATAAAATATTATGTCTGTTTCTAAAAGTAGTAGCATCCGGCTTCTACGTAATTTATGATCCGGTCAACGCGCGAAGCCATGTAAAACAACTTCTTCTCAGTCTTTCTTTCGGAATAGTACTTTTAAACAATATATAATAATAATAGGAATGAGATTTTTGAATATTTAAAAATATTTGATTAGTTTTTAAAATTTTTAAGGAAATTTTTAAAACTTATTTAGTTTAAATTTAAAAATAAAATATAAAATAAATAAAAATGTCTCTATATATTAAAATAAATTTTTTATTCTTTTATGTAAGAGAGTTTTTAAAAATTATTCTAATATTCATTAAATCATATGATTTTATTTATATTAAGTATTTGATTTTTATAATACTATTTTCATTTTTAATATTATTATATTATAATAAATTTTAAAATATTTTATATAATTTAAATTATTTTAATTTTAATTTAAGATCATTTATATTGTTTACATTAATTTGATAACTTAAATTATTTTTTTAATATTTGTGTTTTTATTTTTTATAATTATATTTATTATTATTGAATGATTTTATTATATTTAATAATACTTAAATAATTATTAATTAAAAATTCAAGGTACAAAAATGATATTAGACTATAAGTTTAACACAACTTTTTAATTAAAAAAGTTTAGGAAACGAAAGATAAGAGTAACTAAAAATGAGCGGCAATAAAGACTTCGTAGATGCTGGAATTACTCTTTGCACATTTTCCAAGGACAATTACACAGATTTGATACTGGGCAAAAAAAAAAGAGGATAGATTTTATCTAAAAAAATGTAAACATTTTCATCTTTTTATATTACTCATGCAAAATATACCGGAATTGTTTTTATAAAGTTAAAAATCTTAAGCATGTTTGAAGATGTAGGTTATATATCATATAAATTTGATATTTAATTAAATAATTTTAAAATAATGTATATTATAATATTATATATTAAATTAAATTAAAATTATATAATGATCTTCAATAATAAAATTTTAATTTAATGATTAAATTAATAAATTTAACGGTTTAAAAAATTATTAAACAAAATAATTTAAATACAATTATGATAAAAGAAGTTGGTTCTTCTTTAAAAATTTTATTAAATAAGTTTAGAAAAAATTAATTGAATTACGAAAAAAATAATGGATATATTAATTGTTTAGGTAAAGAAAAAAAATCACGGATTGCATAATTTTCTTTGAATTCCTAAAAGTGATTTTTAAAATAAAAATAACTAGAAAAATAAAATAGTACATCAGTAATAAAAAATTAAAATAAGTTAAAACTATTTTAATTTTTAGATATAAAACTGAAAAATATATTATTTTTTAAAATAATTTTAAAAACTTTATTCACCAAACATGTTTTTTGATTTACATACATTACTGTATTTTATTTGCATTGATATTTTTAAAATTAAATAAAAACAAATAAATAAAAAATAGTAATTTTTATTATTAAAAAATAATATTATACTATATTTTTAAAAAAATTAAACAAGATATAAATTTTAATGGTGAAAATAAAATTAAAGAATAAATGATTAAAATTATAACATATAATATTATTAATTTTATACATAAAAAAACAAATTTAAATTAAGAGTCAATATAATTATAATAATTTTTAAAAAATACTAATGATTAATTATTTATTAAAAAGGTGAAAATATTTAAATAATTTAACCAATTTTCTTAATGATTTTACATTTTTTTATACATCATTACAATATTAACTTAGTAAAAGTTGTTAGAACATGTTATCTTCCAAACTTGTTTTGTACTAATTTATTCCACATTCCATATGCTTATAAGAGTCAAATGATCCTTGAAATTTAATTTCCCAAGTCGATGCATGACTTTGAGCCGATCAATGAAGCCGCGCCGCAAATCTCAAATATATCCATTTCGGAATTCACCAACACTAAGGTCTCTTTGTCTTCTCACTCTCTCTGTGTGTGATTCTTTTTTTTCTACTTTCATTTTCTTTCTCCGTGTTGTGCATAACAATATAATCACAAAACCTCCGCGAAAACATTCACTCTTCTTTCTTTACCCACTCTTTCTTTCCTTGTTTTTGCTGTGAGACGATCTCAACAACAGGAAAGAATATTCGTATAACGTTTGTTTATCGCTTCATGGACCCTGAAATCGTCGAGATTCCTCCCCCAATTCATCATCATCACTCTTCCAGCCTTTATCACCATAACAAGAACAAGGCATGTTATGTTCCTCACACCCATTCTAACTAACTTTTTTTTTTCTCCTTATATTCTGGGGGTTATTAATCTTGTTTCGTACGGTGGGTTCTTCAATTCATTCAAAGTTGTGATTTTTTTAAAAATCTTAATCTGGGTTTTCACTTTTCAGCTGTGATCGCTCTCTTTTGTTTTAAGTTAAACCCGGGTTTTCCTTTTCTGCTTTTAAGTCATTGCTTTTTCTGTTTTTGTTGTTGTTGTTGCAATCAATGCCATTTTTTTCGTGTTTCCTGCTGCGTTTGAGCTTTGTTCTTAGAATTGGTTTGGTGTGACTCTGTTATTAAAGTGTCCATCCTGGTTCGCTTTATGTATATTTTGGATGGGTTATAAGTTTCTTTTGTCTCCTTCTTGGCCTTTTGGGTCTTCATTTGATGATCACGTCATTGTTACCCCCATGGAATTGAGGTGCAGGGGCTTTTACTGTATTCCTTGGATTGAAAGGGGCTATGGCTGTATTCCTTGGAATGGAAAGAGGCTATGGCTATGCTGTACATAACCATTGGATAATAAAGTGTGATCATATACTCGCTTTTGTTTGTGTACTTCAGAATATATGTCTATTGTGATTGAGAAACTCCAAATCTCGTAGTTTTTTATTCTCTGGTTGTCCTATTTTTGGTAATATGGGTTTTGCACGTTGAATTGCCATTTGTAATGGTAATTTGGTGATATGATTTAGAGGGAGAAGAAGGTTTGTGTTGTGTGGGCAACTTGGCAGTGGAATGGTGTTTATGGTCAGAACTATTTCATAGGGTTTTCAATGATAATTTATGTGCCATTGCAAATTGGGGTTGTGTCTGATGCATTTCCCTATATATTTCCTCAAACTGAGGAAGAATTAATGTGTCATCCTGTTGTATTTACAGTAAAAACAAAAGAAAAACATCGTGATTTTATGACATTATAAAGGACACTTACGCATGGAACCCTTTCTATAATAGTATAGATTTCATTTTGCTTTTTATTTATGGCATGTGAAGTTTTGGACTTCATCATTTTCTTTTGGTGTCTTCTCTAGCATAATTATATTTTTTTTATTAAATCCCTTTTATTTGTATGTGTTCTAGGAATGTTCTATCAGTCTATCTTTTCTTTACTCACGCATAATAATTGAATTTTGCTTTTCTAGGTCATTTTTCATGACGTGAACGTGATTGACATTGACAATGATGATGACCCTGCGGACAATGATGATGACTCTGGGGAAGTAGTGATAATTGGCGAAAAAGTTAATAATAGTAATAAAGGGAAGACAGTTGATGCTGTTCATGTTCATGGTGGTTATGATGATCATCAAGTTATGGTGTGTATAAGATTTATTTTTTGTTATTTCTTGCAGCAGATTGATACTACCTTTTGCAACAAGAAAATGACTCTGACATTTTACTTGGAACCCTTTTTCCTTTTCAGGAAATGTCTGATAATACTTTCTGTCTGCCTGGTGTGGAAAATTTTGAATCGTTTAGCACCATTGCATCTTCTAATGGTTTTACTTCAGTGTCTCATAATTTAATCAATGTGGATGGTCATAGTTCTGATCCATTATATGATGACGATGACTACATTGATATCTTTTCGGAAGATTACATTGATGTAGATGAGTATGCTTTATTACAAAAACACTTTGATAACGTGGATATACCTCCTGGAATTGAGGCACCTTTTACCTGGTTGCCGCCAGGACATGACATAGGTTTGAAGAAGGCTGGAAATAATACATTATATCCTTTGCATCATATGCAATCGAATGCTAAAAAGAGTCACGTGACACACTCCTCTCAGCCTTCTATGTCATTAGAGCCTATTAACTCTGTAATCCAAGGATCTTCAGTGGGTAGTTCTAGCATTCAAATCAAAATGGATAATGTTGATCACTCTTCTGGAACAAAGTTGTCTTCTCCTCTGTCTCCTCAATTATTTTCTCGAGCTGCTTCTAATAAGAAGAAATCAGCTACTTCAAAACACAAAGGGCATACATCGAATGTTTCATTAGGAGTAGAGTCATCCAAGTCTCCCTGGTTTTTGGGACCTTTCCACAGTAAAAAGAAGTCTGCTGTTTTTGCTGCTTCAACGAACCATGGTTTTATTGACAAATCAGAAGCCAAGCAGCTGCCACATGCAGTTCAGTCACCATATTTACCCAAATTTAAGACTGATAAGAAGGAAGCTGGTGGTAGCGGTTCATACCATTCAAATTTCATTGGACATCATATACCAGTGCATCCTCCAGGAATAGGATTACAACCATTAATTAATAACACTAATCATATTTATTATCCATTTGATCCTCTTCATGCCCATCCTGAGCAAGTGTTTGACAACACCTGGGTTCACAATTCTTCTGGAGATGGAAATGATGGAACAGCTATAGATGGCCCTCTTGTGACAATCACCGATGAAGCCAGAGATGAATTTCTGAGGAAATTCCGAAGTTTTAAACAATTTGACACTGTTGAAGACACTTCTGATCATTACTTCATTCGCAATAATTCTTCAATGCTGGTAGTTTTTTTAAGATGCACTTTACCTCCGTTCTGATCTTAATTATTTGGATTTAACATGAAGCTATTTCTTAAACAGCATCCAAAGAATTGGGCTAAAAAAATCCAGGAAGAGTGGAAGATTTTGGAGAAGGATTTGCCTGGTGAGTTTCTTTTAGTATTCCTCTTTAGAAAATAGCTGTATTATTTAGTCTTTAATTTCCTTTGAAGCTGATGGGCTTGTACTATGTGGTTCAGCTCCAAAGAGCATTGCTATGGACTGTTGGCTAATTTTCTTTATGATTTATCATAATGGAACAGTGCTTATTAACTTTTTCGTCAGAAAAGTCTTGGTACTTGTTCTGAAATTGGAAGTTGAAACATAGAAATAACAGTAAAATTGTGTTCTGAATATGATAACTGCAATCTCCCACTGGCATTTTACTCAATCTCTTGCTGTTTTTTGTTCCATTCAGATTCAATATTTGTCAGAGTTTATGAATCAAGGATGGATCTTTTAAGGGCCGTGATTATTGGAGCAGAAGGAACTCCTTATCATGATGGCCTTTTCTTTTTTGATGTTTTCTTTCCCAGTGGCTATCCCAATGTGCCACCGGTATGTGGTTGAGGATACTGTATCTAACTGGCATTATTTTTTTGTTTATTCTTTTTTAAGTCATGTCTGACACAAGGGGCATTTTTTTCATGTCAGCAAGTCCACTACCACTCTGGAGGTCTTCAACTCAACCCTAATTTGTATCAATGTGGCAAAGTATGCCTTAGTCTACTTAACACCTGGTCTGGCAATGAGAATGAGAGGTGGCTTCCAGGTGTTTCAACAATTCTACAGGTTCTGGTGTCTATACAAGGTCTAATCCTGAATACAAAGCCTTACTTTAATGAACCTGGATTTGCACACATGAGTGGTTCAGCAAATGGTGAAATGAAATCCTTGCAGTATAATGAGGACACATTCATTCTATCATTGAGGACAATGATGTATATGATACGAAGACCTCCGAAGGTTTGATTCTAATCTTGGATCAGTTTTTTTTTTTTTTTTAAATACCTAGCAAGGTTGCTTTGCCATGTTCACTTGTGTGCTCTGCTTTTGTTGGGCAGGGGTAGGGGTTGCTAAAGAAGCAATCTAGGCTTGCTTGTGCCTTTCTGTGGAAGATGAGAGAAGGAATAAACATTGTGTTAGATAGTTTAGGAATGAAATGTAAATTTTAGAAGAATAGACTGATCATATTACAACATATAAGCAAATGCTCGATGGCTCCATTCAGTTTCAGTCCCTTCTAAAGTATATTATACATGGAATTTCATTAGTCATTAATTGATATATTGCCATCATTAAAAGATTTATCATGTAATGATGAATATGTTTAATACTACATACATTGATCTAAGGAAAATGGGAATCATTTAAATGAAGAATACGGCAAGTGCTGTAGTGTGCATTTATTTCAATCAGATAGTTGCCTAGGGGACTTGTTTCTGTTCCTTTTTTTGGGATTCAAAATTTAACTGTTCAGTTTCATTTTTGGTTTCAGAATTTTGAAGACTTTGTTAAGGGGCATTTCTGGAGTCGAGCTCGTGATGTTCTGGTGGCATGTAAAGCTTACATGGAAGGTGCTCAGGTTGGGTGTTTGGTCAAAGGTGGGGTTCAGGATGTTGATGAGGGTGACAGAAGCTGCTCAAAGCGATTTAAGGAGTCCTTATCTGGATACATGAATATGCTTGTCAGAGAGTTTGCTCAAATTGGAGCTAAGGACATTCAGAAATTCCTGGCCCCAGGAACAACACTGAACAATCCTTCTGATCGATTGCCTCAGGCTGCAGCCTGAACATTCTCTTGGAAGAACCAATTTTGAGACTTGATTTATAAGGGCATATTATTACTACATCACATCTATTTCACCTAATAGCATGTTTTTGTTTTATGTTAACTAGTTAGCTTTTGTTATCTATTATCCACCATCTTATCTTATTTTGACCAACATGAAAAGATACCACATAATTGTATATAGTTGCAAATAAAAATTTACTACGTTTGTTCATGGTCACATTATATCCGTTTCTTTCTCATTTACATTGCACAGAAGGGTAAACAAATTTATATAATGAACTCTATATTTGTAAAATGGACTTGCTTTACTTTAACAAACACTCCTCCATACCCCATTCCTTCCTAAATACAAAAAAAAAGGAATTGTTATATTAGTTTTATGTACTTGAAGTGTGAATATTCTTTATGGATTGTTAAATTGTACAATTGCCTTTTTGATTGAATTGTTATATTAGTCTTGCGTAATATTAAAGCATGCTTAAAGGGAATTGGTGTCAGCGGTCTCAGAACCGGTTTTATTGGACTGATTATTTTTGACCATATTGGACCCGTTTTATTTGGATTAACAAATGGTTGGATCCAATATTAAGTTTTTTTTTTATTTGAATTTACTGGGTTTGGTTTTGAACATCCTCGTTTCAAGTGTGGTTACAACGGTGAAACTGTAAGATATTTGATAGTTTCTTTTTTAAGTTTTTCAATAATTTTAAGTTTAAAAGGTTAGATTTTCACGTTTAGTTTAATGATTTTAAAATCAATAAATTTAAATTTAAATTTAAATTTCACCCCTATATGATATAAATATTTGTCCCTTAATATATCATAACATATTTCAATCTCAATGCGATTTAAATATTCATCCGTGTAAATTTTTTTATTAATATATTAGAACTTCTTAAAGTTTCTACATGAATTTTTTAATTCCTTAATGTAAGTCAAATATTGAATAGTTTCTATTTTGAGTAGTTTCAATTTGTTTCATTTAGTTAAAGATAAATTTTTGTATTTCAACAACTAATAGAAAAACATTTGAAAATTTATTTTTTACCAAAGAAAAAATTCTATTGAAAAGAAGGGATGTATTTGAGTAATAATTATTGAGAATATCTTAAAAATACTATTTAAGACATGAAAAAAGTTTATATGAAACGAATTAAGTAATAAGAGAATCTATTTATTGTAATTGAAAAATAATTAGTTTAGATTAAATATTTGTACATCTTAAAGATAAAGATCTTATAGACTATCATAATAATTGAGAAAAATAATAATTTTTTTTATGTTTAAGTGAAGTGTAAATAAGTAACTAAGAGGTTTATAAAATGATATATCAAAATTAAAACAAAGCCTAAATAACTTTGTTTTTATTGTCTCTATTTCCAATATATCCATATTTGAGAGAACTGGATTTCAAATTAAATTTATGATAATAACAGAATGTCTCATAATTTAAAGAATATTTATACATATTTACTAATTATCTACCAATAAGACTTACCTTTTATTTTTTAATAGATAGATAAATATAGTAACAGTCTGTTGAGAATTAAATTAATAGTTTTCATCTTTCAAAAACTGAACCGAAGTCTACTCAAGTTGTTACGTTCTAAAATGATAATTTACTTACTATACTATCCTCTTTATAGTATAGTTCATATTCTAGGTCCACAAGAATCTTCCCTTGTCCCACCTGCCCCAAGAATGAAGTCCAATTGACTCTTATTTGTGGTTGAGGGGACAACAAAAATGCCTTATTGGATTGATCATTAACATCACCTCTTGACTTTTGTTATAACCTTCTCACCAAAAGGAAATCTTCATTTCTTTAACGTGTTCTTTGGTCTTTGATTCTCGAGATTCTGCACATTATGTGATTGATTGATGATGACCACGATGACCTGCTCCAAGTCTTTGTGGTGCTACACTCCTAGTCTATGATTTCTCATTTCTCACTATTCACAAAGGCTAATTTTCTTATGGGCGAAAGAGAAAGTATACGTCCTTACATCTACGAGAAACATCGAAGAAAATGCCTAGAAAAGAAAGATTAGCTAAAAAGACTCATCAACAAAATAGTAAAGTCGTGCTAAGAAAAGTATTTTATGATAATCTTGCTCAAGTCAAAACATTCACATGGTAGGACTAGTTTTTCAGTAACATTTTTCAATACACAAAGTTTAAATTTGAAATCTTATTTAAGAAGAATAAAATATGTACTATTTAAACCTATCGTTCATTGATGTTACTTGATACAACAACATATTTATTTTTTAATTTAATTATATACTTCGTGAAGCCTACCATATAAAGAAAAGGCCAATCTTTTGATAGCAATATCCAAATCCATATTGCAATTAACTAAAGAAAATAATCATGGAATCTTGTGCATGAAAATGTGATATATAATCTTATTTTCTTATTTCATGTTGCGGTTAAATCCTAGCTCTTGGGTGATTGATAAACAACTAAAGGTTAATATTAGAACAAAATTTAATGCAGAATTAACATTTAGTTTAAGTATTATTGATATTTATATACTTTTCAATTAATATTGAAATTTTAATTTAGTAATCAATATAATAAACGTCAGTATTAAAGATTAACGTCAATTACTGAAGTAATTTCAATTTTGATATCACCAACACTAAAACATCTATGAAAATGTACTTAAGTTTTGTCATAAGGTTAAATAGTAGTTTTGTCGAAGATCAAACATTCTTTTTTATCATACTGTACTTAAGTTAGTTGCACGTGTGTTTTTTGGCGAAGAGTAAATCCTAACTTTTGTATGACTATAAACAATAGGTTAACATTAGAACAAAATTTAGGTATAATTATTATAGATAATTTTAATGTTGTTTTTCAATTAAAATTGGACTTTTAGCTTAGTAATGAACACAATAAAGATTAGTAGTAAAGGTTGGCATTAATTATCCAAGTGAAATTCCAATTTTGATCATAAAACAACACCAAAATTTAAGTTTTGTCATAAGATCAAATATATTTTTTCTTCAGTTGAAAGAAACCCTGAGGTGATTTTAGCCTTAGAAGTCACTCTCACTATCTTCTTTTGACATTCAGCAGTATAGAGATATTATATATATCACTGCATGGAGTTCTTCTATATTCCCCTACCTTTCCTAATAAACTAGTTGATCATGGTGATGGATTCCCTTCTCTCCTTGCTCATCTTTCTTCTCTCTTTCTCTTCCTTCAACCTTGTCTCCATCTTTGCCTCACAACCCTCTTACAAGGACCACTGTGCTTCCATAGTTCCAGAGTCAATTCCTACCACCAAGCTCACCCTCAACCTTTTCCCTCTTGGAGGTTACTACATAGGAGGTGATAGCATCATCGATGTTGGCGTTTCCTGGAACCGCTTCTCCTTTAACCTCTCACCAAGGAACACACGTGCAACTCACACCCCTCACCTTTTCAAAGTTGAAGGCACCATATCATTTAGAAGCACCAACACATTGATCAACGCTGATGGTTCATATCTTTACCATGGTTACCGTAGAGGTTACTTAATCTTCAAGCTTGAAGGGTTCTGGTCTGAATCTTCAGGGAAGGTTTGCATGGTAGGGAGAGGAAAAGGTTATTCCAAAACAGGTAAGTATCTCAATCTGGATGCTGTGTTTAAGCTTGATAATATGTTCAATACAAGTAATATCACTAGCTTGGTCAGTGGAAGCTTGGAGAGCTTGAGTTCTCAAAATGATGAGAATCAGTTTGAATCCATTTCTGTGTTGATGTTTCCGAGGGCAAATTACAGTTATACCTTGGATTCCATAGAAGCTGAGAATGAGTTCACTTCTGGGAGTGATGCTGAGCAGGGTTTAGCCTTAAATTTAGATTCATATAGTTTTTGCAAATATCCCCTCTCTAGGGGGATTCGAAGACTTCAATTAGAGTACTCTCCTGAGTGCCATTCTTCTATGAATTGCACTCCTATTGGTGAGAGTGGGAGTTCTGATCAACTTCCATCTTTGATGTCTTTGGAAGGCATACAATGTTCTCTTACTAAGAAGTATAGGCTGAGGGTTCTGGTTGAATTTTCAAATATTGGTAACTACTGGATTAACCATAGTTTCAATCCCAAAACTATGCTAGTAGGGGAGGGATGGTGGGATGAGAAGAACAACATGCTGTGCTTTGTTGCTTGCCATATCATGGACAAGGCATCATCCTTAACTAGCACTCATGTGGGTGATTGCTCAGTAAGATTAAGATTGAGATTCCCCTCAATTTGGTCAATAAAAAACACTAGCACTATAATTGGCCAAATTTGGAGCAACAAGAATGCAAGTGATCCAGGATATTTCAATATGATAACATTTAGAAATGATGAGGATCATGGGGTGGGAGGTCAAGGCTTAAAGTATGAGTATAGCCAGTTAGAGAAAGTTAACCAGTCATGCCCAAAACACAAGCCTAATAATGACCAGGTTAAAAGATATCCAGATGCCTATTCTTATAACATGAGGTTTGATATGTCAATTAGAGAGGCCAACAAGAGAGTAGCATGGGGTTATGCAAATCCATTGGTTGTTGATAATGATCAGTTCTATGATTTGTATTTACCTACATCTTCTGATTCTTTATCAAGTTACTCAACTGAAGCATTGAACAACAACAATGGTAGCTTGTTTAACATTAGCTACAAGATTAGCATCTCGGTGATGTCTTATTCAAAGTTAGGTGACAGGAATTCTGTGTTTAATTTGTCCTCTCAGTATGTGAAGATCACTACAGAAGGAATTTATGATGCTGGATCAGGAACCTTGTGTATGGTAGGTTGCCGTGACCTCCTCTCAAACAATGGGACACCAATGGCTCATGCTTTGGACTGTGAGATTCTAGTGAAGTTTCAGTTCCCATCATTAGACACAAATGATGGAAGCTACATTAAGGGAAGCATTGAAAGCACACGTAAAAAAGTTGATCCCCTTTACTTCAAACGTTTAGATGTCTCTGCAGTTGCATATTACAGAGAATCAGCAAGAAAAAATGTTTGGAGAATGGATATGGAAGTCATGATGGCTTTGATATCTACAACTTTAGCTTGTGTTTTTGTGGGATTGCAACTTTACCATGTGAAGATACAACCAAATGTACTCCCTCTCATCTCACTTATTATGATGTCAATTCTTACTTTGAGTCACATGCTACCCCTTGTTTTCAACATTGAAGCTCTTCTCACTCAAAATCCCGAAAACAGAAACATGGTTCTTGGAAATGTTGGATGGCTTGAAGTTAATGAAATCAGTGTGAGGCTGATCACCATGGTTGCTTTCTTATTGCAATTTCGTCTCCTCTATCTTACTTGGTTAGCAAGAAAAACTGATGAAAGCAAAAAAGGCCTCTGGGATGCTGAGAGGAAGGTTGCATGTGTCATGTTACCTTTGTATGCAGTTGGCTTATTGATTGCATTGATGTTGAAGTGGAAGAAGGATGGAAATAAAGATCTTACCTATAGCCCAATGTATCAACATCCTTCATCTTGGGAGAACATCAAATCTTATGGTGGATTGGTGGTGGACAGTTTTCTCTTGCCACAAATCATTCTAAACCTGTTTTCAAATATGAGGGAGAATGTTCTTTCATGTTCATTTTACTTTGGAACTACTTTTGTGAGACTGTTGCCACATGCCTATGATCTTTACAGGATTCATAATTATTCTCGCCTAGATAATGGTTCATACTTCTATGCAGATCCAAGTGCAGATTTTTACTCCACTGCTTGGGATATTGTCATTCCATTGGGAGGTATCTTATTTGCTATCATTATCTACTTGCAGCAACGTTTTGGTGCTCATTATATTCTCCCTCATAGATTCAAAGGGTCTAAGGTATATGAAAAGGTGCCTGTGGTCACTAAATCTGAAGCAGAATTGGAGACAGCCAACATGTAAAACTCCCTTTATGATGCCAAGGGCAAATGGCCTAATCAGGGTGCATCAAAATTGGCCACTCCCTAGCAATTCTGATCATATATGTATTTTAGCTATGAACTTGTGTTGTTGTAATATAGTCATGTAGCTGATTAAGTAAAGCCCAGTTTGAGTGCTTTGTGGATTGTAGAATTGAATAATGATGAATCTCTGGATTATATTTTAATACTAGAGAAAGTTATGGATTTGATACAAAAGGCTTATCATCATCTATTGCTCCTAATGACCGATTTTTGTTAATTAATAAATTGTTAAACTGTAGTTATGGACTGTTTTATTTTCATTAAACTGACACATATATATTTTGGATGGGGTATATGGTTAGAAAAAATGTTATTGAGTATGTGAAAATAGATGAAATGAGAGAAAAGAGAGATAGATAAAAAGAAAAAATTTTAAAAAAAGATGTAATATGATATTTGATGAACTAAGAAAAAACATTTATTGAAATGGAAATAGCGATAAGATGTTTAGATAAATATTTTGGATAAAATTTCTCTAAAATCATTTGTTCCCAAAGTAAGTTGGCAAGGGATGTGTGTTCATCTTTACTTTTCAGTGGATTAAAATTACAATATACTTTACATTAAATAAAAAATAGATATGTCTTCATTTATTTATTTTAGAAACGAGTTTTCATTTTAAGATGACATAAAATACCTTATCTGTCTTATTCCTGCTTATTACGTTTTGTATTTTATTCTTCATCGGTGCTGTGAAAAAAGTTGAAAGTTAATTAATACTTTAATAGTGTGGAAGCCTATATTTTCTTTTCATCCATTATATTTTGACGCAACCACACCCATAGTGAGAAGTCAGAACTTGCGTTAATATATTTACCTTAGGGTTAAGCCTCGGAACCATGTTGGGTTAAAACTACTGCAAATTTTTTCGGATATTACTTTTTACACCTTAAAATAAATAAATAGGGATTTACATCCTTACAATTTTATGTTTATGTCTTTATCTTTATATATTTTTAAATTTAAAATTAAAATTCTGAAATAGATTTTTGTATTGTACTTTAGAATTAAAATTTTGAAATGTATTTTTTTATTTAACTTTTAAAGAAAAATATATTCTGAAATTTTAATTTTGAAATATAAAAAATATATTCCAAAATTAAAATTTTAAAAATTTATTTTTATACAATCACGGAATGATAAAATTTTAAAAAATGGAATGAGGTATGAATAGAAAAAGTAAAAAGTAATATCCATTCTGAGAATTGAGCTAGTGTTGCAGAATGGGCCGATTTGTTAAACACCAAAATTTGTGTTTAATTGGGTCAAAACATGAGTTGTGTTGTTAACTTCTCTATTGCTTAATGTAGATATCATATTGTAGGATCTAATATTATTTAGTTATGCATAGAATAAAATGAATTAAAAATGTTTTAAATCTCTTATGGTCATTTCTTTCTATCGTGTGCAATATTGAATTTGCCAATATTTTACACTTTACTTACATATAGATAAACTAAATAGTTTGGATATATATCCATCAATAAACTTCCTTTAAGTTTTTATTGAAACAGTTTCTAGAATATTGCTTTGTTGCATGTTAATTTCGATTTAGTTAACCAATTGAAATAATTGTCCCTCTAACTAAAAAACTACAAATTATTAAAAATCTCTCTCTTTTAGTTATTATTTTTTATTTATGTATTATTTTAAAGAGTTTAATTTACTTATAAAAAAAATCAATTTTAATAATACTATTAATGTAAAGATTTTTATACGGAAAATTTTGTAGAATGTATGATTTTTGAAGAAATTATTAATAAATTTTATTGATATAATAATTTATAATTGAATAATAGTATGATATATTATTGGTATATATCGTTAAAATCTGTTTTTAATTGGGAGAGACAATAAATAAGACACGATTCTTTTGCAAACTATGTTTTAAACATTTTGGTTAATGAACATTTAATACACTCTCTTAGGTCTTATTTGAGAGCTTCCAGATTTTTAGTTTTTAATGTTTAAATTAAATTTAAAAATAAAATTCATTTAAATAAAATATTTTTAATATATTTTAAAAATAATTTTTAACTTAATTTTAAAAATAATTTTTTTAATTTTTATTTATAATTTTAAAATATTTTTACTTTTTATTTTTAATTTATCTTTTAAAATATATCATCATTATTATAATAATAATAATAACAATCATAATAATTTTATTATTTTAAAACTGTTTAATTATTTATTTATTTTTAATAAATTTATAGTAATTTGATAGGATAAAGTAAATTAAATTATTTTACAATAGCTTCTATTCTTCCAATAATAAGACCTTTCTTTTCTATTAAATATATTTTTTCTAATATTTAATACTATTTTTTTATTAGCATTCAAGGATATTTATTAATATTTTTATTATTTTTAGGTATATATGTTTATACAATTATAAATAGGAATAGAAATAGAAATGGATAAGGTTGTCCGACTGAATGTTTAAAGTCTAATTTGATTTGATTTGTTTAATAAATAAATAGATTTATACCTGTAAGAAGACTTTTTTAAATAAACAGATCAGACCTAAACTTATAAAAAATTTATTGAACTTGTTTAGAGGTCTATTTATATATATTATATTTATATTTATTTTAATAATTATATTTATATAATAATTATTTTATATTTTATTTATAATATATATATATATGTGTGTTTTAGGTCTATTTAATTATTTTTTTATCTTGTAGATTTTAAATTTACAAGTATTTTTAATTAATTATTTATATAATCTTTAAGTTTATTTATTTATCTTTTTAAAATGTAAACTTTTAAACAGACTTGTTGGTCTAGACTTTAAATCAGACCAAACCTTAACATAAAAAAAAACAAAAAAAACTAACAAATCAGATTTAGATCTAAAATTTTTAAATAGACCAAACTTACATATTCAAACTATAATTTAATATGATTTACTATTATCTCTAATTGTAAAACTTTATTTTTATTTAATTTATAATTTATTAAAACTCAATTTTCTCAAACTTGCTATAAACTCTATATATATTAATTTCTTACATGAGTTTTCGTTTTTTAGCACATACACAATGAGTTAAGTACACACTATTTTATGGTGTTAACTAGATGAAGTTTTTAAGTAAATAGCCTGTAATTTGAGGTTTTCATGTACATTTTTAAGTAATTAGCCTCTTAAGTTTTACGCTTCATATAACAGTCTATACTGTAGGACCTATCCCATCTGCCCCTAGAATGATGCCCTATTGACATTTTTCCTTCATGCTCCCTTTGGGCTAACTATCCGTTTGAATTTAGCATTTGTCTCATATCTTCATGTTAATTTGTTTCATAGTTAAAATTATAGAATTACCTTTTGCAATAATCTTGGCATAATTAAATTTTCACAGGGAAACTTTAGATAAAATAGTATACTAGATTTTATGTATTATTATTAATAATAATATAATACATCATATTGCTAATATAAATTTACAATATTTATGTCAATAGTTTAATTTTTGTTAAAAAAATATTAATAGAGGCTAATTCACTGTTATTTTATTTTATTTTTTTGAAAAGGAGAAATATGTGAGTAATTAGATCACTACAAAAACAATATAACTTAATTTTTCACAATAATCTAATCATCAACATCCTATCACAAAAATAAATAAATAAATAAAAATCAGAAGGACACTTTAAAAAGTATTAAAGTATTCCTTGCATTAACGTGTTTCTTTGGTCTTGACTAAAGACTTGATGGGCAAGTATGTGATTGGTGTGATTGCTGACTTTTTCCAAGTCTTTGTGGGCATTGAACAAGAACAAGTCCTTATCTATATATCCATAAATATACAATACCCGATAATGGCGATTTCATCATGGTGCCTATGGAAATTCGCCGGCAACACCTCTGTCCTATTACATAACAATTATTCAAGTACACAACAAGCAATAGGATAAACATAGAAGAAAACGTTCCTAAGTAGAGAGAGATCGCTATTTTCACGAGGTCCTCTGTCCTCACTTCCATTGAAAAATGGAATATTATGAATCTCATGCATAGATAAAAGAAGAAAATGAAAGAAATCAATAAATAAATTATGAGGATTCATGACGAATTTGTTATTGTCTCATTCTAAAGTAAAATGAACGGCAAGGTAAATTAGTTCAAGTGGCTTATACTTTATTCTCCTTAAAGTGTGGGATAAATTATTTTTTTTATCTTATGTAAAAAGTATCTATAGTCTACAAAAAAAAAATTAAAATATTTCACAAGCATCTATATCTATTTGTCAATACAATTCAATCCTGTAAATTGAATCAAACTTTATTAACAAGTTTGGAAATTGATTTGTGCTTCAGTAAGACGCTGCACCAAAAAATCATTTCACACATAAACAACATATTTTTGATTATTGATGTTCGTATAATTTTCGGTATAACTTTTTTTTTCTCTAAAGATAAATACAATATGGTGTTAGATTTCTACTACCAAGGGTGAATCAACTGGGAGAAAAAGTGAATTTAACAGGGCCTTAGACATGTCAGTGCTTGAGTTCATAGAAATGCTTTGTGATTTGTGAGAGCGACATCACATATTGGAATGGTGCCGCACCAAGAAAAAGTTAATAATTGTAAAAGGGTTATTTCTTGAAGATATTCTACTAATTAGTTCATTTCATAACTAGAACTTAAGCAACAAAAATACAGCAACACATTCTTACACTTGAATCCACGTTTGATAGAAAATAGCTATTTCCTAGAACAATGCATAGTGAATTGACATATATAGAGCCAAGTGGGAATCTATCCACTTAAATAGAAGCGAATCATCTAATTAATATCCATCTATCATGGATTTTAATGTACCCGCCAAGTCCTACACAAAACTAGTAAATGTGGTCCATGGCACAATAATTACATTGGTTTACTAAGTCTAAACTCAGAAAATGCTATCAGAAACTTCATAAAATTTATGTCAAAAAAGAAAAAAATTGTATGTATGACTTTAGCATACTAAGTCTCATTTGCCATTCAGTGGAGCATAGAAGCATAGAGATATTATTATATATAACACTGGATTGTGCTCTTGCTATGTTCCTCTACCTTTCCTGATAAACTAGTTGATCATGGTCATGGATTCTCTTTTCTCCTTGCTCATCTTTCTTCTCTCTTTCTCTTCCTTCAACCTTGTCTCAATTTTTGCCTCACAACCCTCTTACAAAGACCACTGTGCTTCCATAGTTCCAGAGTCAACTCCCAATGAACACACCTTCAACTACAACTCTTTCCCTCTTGGTTATCATCATACTGGTTACTTCACAGGAGGTGGTGGCATCATTGATGTTGGAGCCTCCTTGAACCAATACTCCTTTTTTTTACGACCAAGGCACTTGTTTGCAACTCAGGTCTCTAAATTGTTCAAAGTTGCAGGCACTGTATCATTCAGAAGCATTTCCAACACATCTTACTACTATGTAGGGAATTTCAGCTATGGTGATAGATCAGGTTATAGGAGTAGAAGTCGCTACCGTAGAAGTTATGTAATCTTCAAGCTTGAAGGGTTCTGGTCTGAATCTTCAGGGAAGGTTTGCATGGTAGGGACAGGACATGGTTATTCCAAAACAGGTAAGTATCTCAATCTGGATGCTGTGTTTAAGCTTGATCATTTGTTCAACACAAGTGATATCACTAACTTGGTTAGTGGAAGCTTGGAGAGCTTGAGTTCTCAAAATGATGAGAATCACTTTGAACCCATTTCTGTGTTGATGTTTCCAAAGGCAAATTACAATTATACCTTGGATTCCACAGAAGCTGAGAATGAGTTCTCTTCTGTTAGTGATGGCAGGAAGGGTTTAGCATTAAATTCATTGAGTTTTTGTTCACATCCCCTTTCAAGTGCAATTAGAAGACTCCAATTAGAGTTTTCTCATGAGTGCAATTCTTCTAAAAACTGCACTCCTATTAGTGAGAACTCTGGTCCACTGCCATCTCTACTGTCTTTGAAAGGCATTGAATGTTCCTTTACTAACAAGAAGCATCGGTTGCGGGTTCTGGTGAGATTTTCAAATATCAGTAACTATTGGATTAGCCGGAGTCTCAATCCCAAAACTATGTTGGTAGGGGAAGGATGGTGGGATGAGAAGAAAAACATGTTGTATGTTGTGGCTTGTCATATCATGGGCAAGGCATCATCCTTGGCTGGCACTCATGTGGATGATTGTTCAATTAGATTAAGATTGAGATTCCCCTCAATTTGGTCAATCAACAGCACTAGTAGCATCGTGGGCCAAATTTGGAGCAAGAAGACTATTAATGATCCAGGTTACTTCAAGATGATAACATTTAGAAATGATGAAGATAGTGGGGTGGGAGTTCAAGTCCCAAAGTATGAGTATAGCCAACTAGACAGAGTTAAGAAGTTATGCCCAACACACAAGCCTGCCAAGAACCAAAGGAGAAGATATCCAGATGCCTATTCTTATGACATGAGGTTTGACATGTCTGTTAGAGAGTCCAACAAGAGAGTAGCCTTGGGTTATTCATCTCCCTTATTTGTTGGTGATGAGGTCTCTAACTTAGATCAGAATAGTGTTTCTGTTTCTATCTCAAGCACCCTTGCATATGCTCCTATGCCAATCGTCAATGGTGGTGGCTTGTTTAACATGAGCTACAAAATCTTGATGTATAATTCAACATCAAATGACAGGAATTCATTCTTTAATATGTCCTCTGAGAATCTGAGGATTTCAGCAGAAGGAATTTATGATGCTGGAACGGGAAACTTGTGTATGGTAGGTTGCCGTGAAATTCACTCAAACAATGTGACACTAACAGCTTATTCTCCGGATTGTGAGATTCTAGTGAAGTTTCAGTTCCCATCATTAGATACAAAAGGTGGAAGCTACATTAAGGGAAGCATTGAAAGCACACGCAAAAAGTTAGATCCTCTTTACTTCAAAAGTTTAGAGTTATCTTCAGCTGCATTTTACACTGAAATGGCTGAAAAAACAGTTTGGAGAATGGATATGGAGATTATCATGGTTCTGATATCTACCACTCTAGCATGTGTTTTTGTGGGATTGCAACTCTACCATGTGAAGAGACACCCTAATGTGCTCCCCTTGCTCTCACTTATTATGATGTCAATTCTTACTTTGGGTCACATGATACCCCTTATTCTAAACTTTGAAGCACTTCTTGCTCAAAATCCTAACAACAAAAACTTCGTGTTTGGAAATGTTGGGTGGCTTGAAGTTAATGAAATAGCTGTGAGGCTAATCACCATGGTGGCTTTCTTGCTCCAATTCCGTCTCCTGCAACTAACTTGGTCATCAAGAAAGAGTGATGAAAGCAAGAAAGGCCTCTGGGTTGCTGAGAGGAAGGCTTCATATGTCACTTTACCTTTGTATGCAGCTGGCTTATTGATTGCATTGCTGTTGAAGTTGAAGAAAGATGGAGATTTGGTTCCTGTGATTACTTCATTGTACCAACAACATCATTCATCTTGGGAGAGTTTGAAATCTTATGGTGGTTTGGTATTGGATGGCTTTCTCTTGCCACAAATCATTCTCAACTTGTTTTCAAATATGAGGGAGAATGTTCTTTCATGTTCATTTTACTTTGGAACTACTTTTGTGAGACTGTTGCCACATGCCTATGATCTTTACAGGACTCATAATTATGCTCGCCTAGATAATGGTTCATACTTTTATGCAGATCCAAGTGCAGATTTTTACTCCACTGCTTGGGATATTGTCATTCCATTGGGAGGTATCTTATTTGCTATCATTATCTACTTGCAGCAACGTTTTGGTGCTCATTATATTCTCCCTCATAGATTCAAAGGGTCTAAGGTATATGAAAAGGTGCCTGTGGTGACTGAATCAGAAGCTGAGGTAGAGACAACCAACTTGTAAAATGCACTTTTTGACCCTGATGTGCAAATGGCCTGATGATGTTGAATCAAAATTGGGCCTTTTCTAAGCCGTTTTCTTCATGTATTTCAGCTATGAAGTTGTGTTGTTGCCATATATATAGTTTCTACAAAATAAATTTATTACAGTAAAGGACTTCTCATGTGGCTGATTGAATGAAACATGAAACACATCCATTTGAACTTGAGAACAAGATTCCTTGCAGCCAAGGATAGATTCAAAAAACATTTGGTGTCCGATGTGATATTTCTTGGTTACTTTCTTGACACCTTGTCACAAAACAAATTATTTGATATTTGCTAGACTCTTTCATTGAAGCTTATTTTACTTGGATAGTGATTTCATATGCAACTTCTAATTTATGCCACATTTACTTCTGTCTCACAACTGAGACTTTTCCATGATCATTTGGGGCTAACTGAACAATGCAAAACATTTACAACTTAAGCATTTGAATAATACTTGGTTACAACTCTGAAACTTACATCACCTTGCAAGAGAGTGAGGCAGCAAATAGCAAAATTAGAGTGGAGATGCTCAGCAGCATTATTCTCAGCATAGATGTGAGGTGATGTGTGTATACGTGTAAGCTTATGACAGGAGCATTATTCTCAGCATTTTGTTCTATCATCTTTATATTTGAAATTCATCTTTGGGTTTCTGCATAACTTTGTTATCTATCATCTTTATCTATCATGAAAGTTTGAAATTCACATGCTCCCCTCAATAGGTGTAGTTTGTGCCATTGAAATGTTGGACTCCAGATGTAATTCATTGATAGTCTCTTTCATCAAGTTTCTTGCTATACTTACAAGGATCTTTTTCTCAAGCTATTAAGCCTTTTAACGAAAATTATGCTCTATGCCAATTAACAAAACCAAGAAGGGGTGAATTGGTTCTATAGATTGTATAACAATTTAAAAATTAAAATCTACCAATAAAACACAAGAAAATATGAACTCTTGAAATTAAGAGATAAGGATAATAAGATTGCACAAATGGTTTACCCATGTCTAGCCTCTAAGCACATAAGAAGAAGAACAAATATTATTAAAAAGATGGTGACCATACAAAGACACAAGAACTATATTAAAATCACATACTGCATTGGCAATAAAAATATGAAAATGCAAGAGAAAGGTCCGGGGAGGATTGTGGAGCAAATGCTTGAGAAGCAACATCATGTTCAATGATTTGAGAAACAACTTCTTGTTATTTTGTTTTTTTCTAGAGAAAGTTGCAACTTATGGTTAAATGTCAAGTCTGTTGAATTTTGTTGAGGAAAGAGAAAGAATACTTTGATCATAGCATAATTGCATTAGTTGTAAATTCCAAAATATTGATGCCCATCCTAGATTTCCATAAAATCCTCATCTTTAGAAAAAGTTATCATCAAACAATCTTGGCTGGTTTTTATTAGGCTGTTGTCATATCATAAAATTTGCAATTTCGCACATAGAATTTTCTGATATGATCTTTACACTAGTAGTTTTTATGTCCTCTTCCTTTAACCTTAGGAACTGGAAATAGAGTCCTCTCTTTTTATTTCGGTACTCAAAAGGGGAAGAAAAACAGACTCGTCTTTGGGATGGTATTTATAGTTGCAAAATGAAAAATAAATAGAATTTTGTCAACCATCTCTAAGAATACTTGTTAAAGGATCAATAAATAAAAATGTTTTCTTAAAGGAATTTTGTTAGAGGTACACTGCAATTTACAAGGAGAATATAATGTTATACTTTTTAATGAAAAAATATATTTGTGATTTTTTATGGACACTGAGCATTTTTCATAAATAAAAGCGTCAAATTTGGACAAAGCTTAACATGGTAAGCAAAAGATGGAGAACAACACTTTTTCCAGTCAAATTGCTTAAATTAAAATGTTGGTGACAGAATAGAAATATAAAAGGAAGATTTTGTGAAAGTTGTACGAACTGACAAGAATTTTGCGATGATTATTTCTTTTAAAAAGTGTAGTTTTATATTATATATATTTTTATTTTTTATTATATCATCTATCATATTCTATATATTTTTCCTCTCTTTTTCTTTTTTATCTGATTTAATATTCATTTTTTAGTATAATTATCATTTCTCCTTTTTGTTGATGTACTGATCCATTCAAAATTTCATTTTGTTAAACTCCTTTTCAGGTCCCCTTTATGAAAGACATCAATCCTGTTTTTTGGGACAAGGAAATCAATAATCCATCTTCCATTTTTCCATGGAAGGAGAATTGTTTGAAAGAGAAAATAAATTTCAGTCTTGTCAAACGATTAATAAAGAATGACAAAATGGTAAGTATCCATTTTATTAGGATGGATCCACTTAAAAAGAAGAATAAAACAATAAAAAAAGTGAAAGATATGATTAAAGAAGGTAACATAAAAAAACAAGTATAAGATAATATTTGTTCTAAACCTTCTATCTATATTTATGGCTAAAATTAACAGAACAAAATACAGCCGCAAAAGAGTATTATAAAACATTTTAATCTTATTTTCTTTTAATTTATAAATGCTGACTTTTAATGCTAAATAGGGACTGCATCATGACACAACTAATTTATACCAAAAGTAAGCATGTTTAACTTAATTTATTGGCATATACAATAATTCCATGCACTTTTCATAATTACAACATTTTTAATCTATATGCAACTACGACATACTGGACAGGTTAATTTCTTCTGCAACCAGTTATCTATGCAATTTGAATGAAAAATGTGACTGCATACAGGAAAAACTTGACAGAACTGACCAAGTTCAAAATCTTCCAAGCAAATGGCACAGTCACCATATCTTTTTATTACATTATGCTCTCCATAGCCCACCAAAGGAGGCAATTTGTTCAAAGCTCTAAGCATTTGTCCTCGTTTCTCATAAAAAACTCCTCCAAATGCAGTCATCAATGTCCAAGCCCGCAAGTTGCTATGGGCAAAAGCATGAGAGATTGGAATCTGGCGAGATGGATCAGAGGCCCCATAAGCTAGATGAGCACTTCCTTCTTCAAGATCATATTCATTTGGCCTTGGAACCAGGAACCAGAAGAACAAACCACAGAGAATTCGGTAGAAGATGAAGAAAAACAATGTAACTATGATACAAACAATGATCACAGTTGGAGGGTCAAAAGTGATGATATACACGTACATATGCACCCAACCATCCAATTGTTGCCCCAAGGGAAATAATTCTGTGAACTCTGCCATGGTGTGTTTTCTGTATATTTTGCTGAATCAATTGATGAAGCTTGAGTGTGACAATTTGTGCAACGTTTTTATATGTGCCAATAATTTGTTACAAATCTGAAATGCATAAGCTGTACACTCTAATCATAGATAGGTTTATGCTTTATCCTTCACAACTCCCAAACGACAAAATACATATATATATATATATATATATATATATATCCATTAACCGTAGTGAAGGAAAAGTCTGGTAGATTTGGTAAGCCACACGTATTATAATCCTAATCTTTAAAATTTAAGGTTAAATAACTTATTTAAACGTTTATTTGATAAGCGTTTATTATATAAAAGCTTGTATAATAAAAACTTTTGAAGATGAGAAGCTAAGTATAAATTCTATAAAATTTTTATGGTAGTTATGGTAACGTGTGGATTGAGAACAAATTTTGTTTTCTTCGTTTGTGTCTTACAAAAGATTGGGAGGTGTAAGTTTAGAATGTATGACGATGAAAAAGTTCATGTAAATTCGTGAAGAATCAATATTCTATTTTTTTATAATTTATATTTTTTTATATTTTTAAATAAATAATATATTAAATATATTTTTGTTTAAATTATATATAAAATATATATTAAAAATTAAAATGAAATAAAAAATTTAATAATAAAACATGTTTTTAACAAATGTAAAAATTTAAATTTTATTATAATTATTAAGATGGTTTCAGGACGAGGGTGGATATGTATATACCTAGAAATTTTGTATATGTGAATTGAATATAAAGTTATTCTTAAATCTTATTAAAATATGTTTTTCCTATCAAAATTAAGATGGATCGGATGATTATTTACAAGTTTAAATTTTATTATTATGCCTACGTTTTGTAAGAGCTTCTCCTGATAATTTATTTAAATATGTTAAAAATAATTTAAAAAAAATCATAAATATTGTTAAAAAGTATCCAAACACTTGTACAAGTATTTATGTTATAAAATAAATTCAAATAAGTTAAAAATAAACCTTCTCAAACAAGTCTTAAGTTACTAGTTTTTCGTAGGTATAGATGTTAGCTGGTTTGCAATTTTAATAAGTCGAAATAAATTAAAAATAAATTTATATCCTAATTATCTTATATTATAATAAAAACAAATTATAGTTACATCTTTTGATATTTGATGAAGTTATATTCAATATATATTTTTTATTATTTTAAATTTGTTTATGTATATAATTTTTCAAGAGATTATGAAAGGTTAGCCATAAGATTTGTATATTAAAAATGATACGAAATATTATATTTATATAAATTTAAAAAATTATATAAAATTAAAAAAGTAGAGATATCCGACCAATTTTTGTTAAATCTTAAAAGATATAAATAAAATTTACTATTATCATAATATAAGTTGCATGTAAATTTGTTAAGTTACATGATTATTTAGATAAATGTCATTTATATTTAAATATATTATTTTATTAAAATATATAATATTAGTCTCTTATTAAGAATTTAAATACACAATTTGTTGGAGCTTAACAATGGGACTCAACTAGGAATTAAAGGACTTCAATGTAGAAACAGACTCATTACTACTCAAACAAGCGATGGACAATGTGGCTCGTCTATCTGGATTATCAAATCTGATTAAAGATCGCAAAGCATTAGCAAGTAGATTTGGATGTATTTATTTTTCGTTTGTAAATTGGGAAGGAAATAAAACAAGTGTGTATTTATGGTTCTCATACCTAATCATGTGCTAGAGTGTGTATTTATGGTTCCTTGATTCATTAATGATATGATATTTAGTTTAAAAAAACACAATCTTCATAATTATTAAAAATAAAATAAATAAAAATAATTTAGAAAAACTGATTTTTCAAAAATTGAAAACATATTTAACTGTCACTATCAGTTACCCTGCTTAACTGTAGGTTCGAAGTTTTATTGAGATTGGCACCAGCGTCGTCGTACATAAACCCTAGGAAGAACCCTAACATCAATCCTCAATCTTATTATACCCTCCTTCTCTGTTCTTCCTCCTTGGTTTCCAATGGAGGATCAGGAACAGCAGAACCTGCAGATTCCCGAAACATTTGTCTACGAAACTCTCAGTCCACTCTCTCTCTCCTCCGCTGCCGCCGCTGGTTCCCCGGTTTCCGAACCATACTCCGTTTTCCGCAACGAGATTTCCCTCTCCACGGTCCATTGCGCTTCTTCCGACTCTATCGCCGTTGATTTCTTCTCCCTGGACGTCGCCGGCGAGGCGTCCGACCGAGAATCCCTCCCCGAACCGGTCGCCGCACCGGAGCCGAAGACGCCAGCTCTCGCGCCCGAGCCAAAGCTCGAGAGCGGTTGGTTTCGTGGGAACTGCAAATTCAGGAGTCCCATGCTTCAGCTGCATAAAGGTGCCGAACTCACCCGTTTTTGCACTTTCAAGGGTCAATTAGAGATACTTGGATTTTTATTTTTATTTTTTGGTTCGTGTGTGTTTTGCTGGGACTAGATAGGGCTAAATTAGAATGAAGTTTTATTGCGATAGATGGTTTTGTGATTTGTTTAGTGATGATTGCTATTGCAGAGATAGTGGACTTTTGTGAGTTTTTGTCACCCACTCCTGAAGAGAAAGCAGCACGAGACACGGCAATAGAATCTGTATTTGAAGTTATAAAGCATATTTGGCCTCACTGCCAGGTATAATATCATTTATTATTGCAATTTGCACTCTTTTCTGTTGGAGTTTTATGTTTTATTTTTCATTGGAGGATTGTTTTCTTGTTACTTTCAGGTGGAAGTATTTGGGTCTTTCAGGACAGGGCTGTATCTTCCAACTAGTGACATCGATGTAAGTCTTGTGGATATCCTGATACTGTATTGTCCTCATGAACTAGTGCATGTGGCTGGTTGATAGATTGTTATCAAATCCTTCGACTGCAGGTTGTGATTTTGAAATCGGGCTTGCCGAATCCACAGATTGGATTGAATGCAATTTCTAGAGCATTGTCGCAAAGGGGAATGGCTAAAAAGATTCAGGTCAGCTCAGGGTACTTAATTATCAGTGTTTTTGTTGCCAGGAAAAAGTAATCAGTCAAATTTTTTGGTGGCCGTAGCTGATGTTTTGTTTGTGAATCTTCTGCAGGTCATTGGAAAGGCTCGTGTGCCAATTATTAAATTTGTGGAAAAGAGGAGTGGTGTTGCATTTGATATAAGGTTCCACTTTCTCCCCATGAATTTTGGGTCTTGAAAATATTGTTGCAGTAATTGATATTTTCTCCCCTTTTAATTATTTCTTTTATGCTTGTGTGATTTTGTGATATTCGTGTGACATTGTTAAGTGCGTTTACCAGTCAGTTTACTCTACATGATGTTGAATTTGTTGTTTGACTTGCTCATCTTTGCATTTTTTCTTTAATTTTTATTATGATTATCCATTTATCAATAAAATAACTATTATAAATGTACTGGAGACTGGAGAAGATAAGATGGTTTCCATTGTTTGGGTTTTGGGGAATGGGAGTGTTTTTTGATATTGTATCTGTATATCTATCATAGAATTTTTTCTGACATGATATCTGTGATCCATATGAAGTCGTATTGTGCCTCATGTAGATTAGATTAATCTGTCACTATCTCATATATCAAGATTCTGCTTAATTCACCCTGTGCTTTCTGCATTTCCTTGTGGGGGCTCGTTTTGGTTTTCCTTCCATCACGCATTTATTTTTCTTGACAAGTAGCTAAATGCCTGTAGGTAATAGGCCATAGGCCTATAGCGCACACATTATCAAGTTTCTTACCATATAATATAATATTATCAGTTACATATTGTGACACGTCATGCCCAAACTATTCTTAGTATAGTTGCTCTGTTGTATACTATAGATTGATGCTTGGTTATGACATATGAATATTGGATTGTCGTGTTGTTGCTTAATATTTTGTGAATATGACTGATCCACTGAGGAATTATGCTTCGTTTCAGTTTTGACATAGACAATGGACCCAAAGCTGCTGAGTATATTCAGGTTTTTTTTTTTAATTTTATTTTGCATTAATTGGTTTCAAGATGCTTTTTTTAATTTTGATTTGAGATTCTGTATTTTGAGTATTTAAATTTATAATTGATGTAAAGTACACAATATACTATTTGACCAATACATAAAAGGAATCATTACAAAATGTGAAACATAAGTGGAAATTTTAACATAAATTTATGTATTTAGGCTCTTGCTCAATTCTCTCCTATTAATAACTAATAAGACATCTGAGAAAATGATTGTATGAAATTCTTATATGGATCTGTGGTTTGAGCTATATTATGAACCTTGTTATATTGATTAATCAATTCCGAACTTTGGATGCCATGCCATATTATATTACTTTGGTTTTGATATATGGAATTATGATCCCTAGTGGTCAGTATGTTTGTTGCACTGTTAAATTATCCATAATATCCTTTGAAAATTAAATTCCAGTAGTCTCAGCTTTGCAAAAGGAGACCCTTGGAAAACAGACATTTCAAAACACTGCCTGTACTATCAATTTCATTTTTTTCATCTTTTAATGGAAGAAACAAGGAAACAAAAGAGAAAATATTACACTGAGTGACTGCGTTGGATAGAACATTATGTGTATTCTTATTCATGGTTGAACTGTTGAATCTGCAGGAAGCAGTTGTTAAATGGCCACCACTAAGGCCGCTGTGTTTGATTTTGAAAGTATTTTTGCAACAAAGAGAACTAAATGAGGTATGGCCTTTTCTTAAATATGTACATTTTTCCTGTAATGATCTGATTCCAGTCTTACCTAATTGAAGATTCTTATAAAGTATGCAGGTTTATTCTGGTGGGATTGGTTCTTATGCCCTCCTTGCCATGCTGATGGCAGTGTTGCGGGTTAGTGGTTCTTAAATATGATTTCAAAAATTGCTGTTCACTGGCCTTCACCATAAGGCTTGCCTATTTGTTATTTGGCATAAGGCCTTCACCATATGGTCCACAACTCTGTATCAAGAGAAATAAATCAAAAAATTCACTTATTTCTTTCTAAGGCATTTAAATATTTGGCATTGCTTAAAACACAAAGCACTTCTCTTTTTCAATGATATGCTCTAAGTTTGTGACCATTATATGTTCCAGAATCTCCGCCTGAGCCAAGCATCTGCAGAGTGCAACCTGGGTGTCCTATTGGTGTGTATCTTCTGAATCCGAACAACAGTTTTGCATTTATTTTGAAGTTCTAGGCATTTAGTTCCATGGGCCTTCTTCCATGATTGGCATGCTATTTTATTTATACTATTTCTAATATTTAGAAAAGAAAGAAAGAAACACATGCAATAATCCAATGCTGCATGCCTTTGTTTGGATGGATATCTCCATTCTCATACTGTTCTTTCTTTTTGGAAATTAGGTGCATTTCTTTGATTTCTATGGACGTAAATTGAACACCTCAGATGTTGGTGTGTCTTGTAATGGGACAGGCACCTTTTTCTCGAAGAGTAGAAAAGGGTAATAAATGGATTAATTATATTTGTGAATACAGGTTATTTTTAATTATGCTGTATAGTAGATTCTAAAGGTTGTTAAACTTTTCCCGTTGTTATCTCAGGTTTTTAGCCAAAGGACGACCATTTCTTATTGGCATTGAGGATCCACAGGTTTTCTTCGAAGAACTGTTTTTTGCTTTCATAGAATGAAGATTTTATTTTGGTCAATCTAATAAGGCTAGTATGTGAACTGTATTAAGATGGAACTATCATGCTTTTCCTCCTGCTTTTATTTGTATTTATCAGTTTTAAGATTGTTTGAGATTCTGTTCTTCACCTATATTTTTTTTGGGTGCATTTGGGAGTGGGGATAACACTGTTGCTCTGTTCAGTTTGTTTAGTGGGGTTTCAATTTCCGATACAGAGATTGGACAGTTATATTGTATTCTTTAGCTCTCAATCTATTTGGGTTACCTCGACTTGGAAGATAGTTGATATTCTGATATTCTTCCTTATAGTTATACTCTTTCTCTCTCTCTCTCTTGGGGTTGCTTTCTTTTAGGCCATCTCCAATGAAGCAACTTCAACTTTAAGCAGTTTAAAATATAATGTTCTATTTACACAATTTATCTTTTTGAGTTGCTTGTATAAGCAACTACTATTACACAAGCACTCTCTTTATTTAAGCTACTCATTTGTAGATGATCAAACACCCTTTATCTTGCTTGGTTCCTCTACGTTTTGAAAATAATGAATGTTTTGATTCACTATTCCATATCAAAGCCTACCAAAATGCTAAGAAACCCTATTCATAATTGGATAGTGAACTGTGGATTATCTAAATTTAACAATACTGTTGAGGAAGGAGTCTGTCTTCTCCATTTTCTGGAGTAAATGCCTTACTATTCATTTCTGGTATAAGATTTGTATGATATATAAAGTGGACAAACACTAATAATTTATGCATTGAGACAAGTTATTATTGTAGGTATAGGTGATTGACTATAGTTTTTCTTCTGGCTGAATCAGGCACCAGAGAATGACATTGGGAAGAACTCCTTTAATTATTTCCAGGTTTGTTACTGTTTCGTACTACTGATGATCTTTATGATCATATATGAAGGATGTTTTCATTCAACTGTTGCACTGAGCTTCCTTTTTTTTTTTTGACCTTCATCATGTTTTCCAAATTTCATTAAGTTGTGTCATGCATGTTTGTCCTTCGTGGAATTTTGAATTGCATTATTACGATTATCAATTTGTCAGTTGCTGGAAATTATGTTCAGGCATGCCATATTTTTGAAACCTGCAATTTTGTGGAAGGAATAATAATAATCCGTGTGCAGGGCCCCACTATTTGTTAATGCTTATCAATATCTTCCATCTTAGTGCATATTTGCCTCCGCAGTGGCAATAAACTAAATGATGATTCATTGCACAATTATTTAGAAATTTAAACGACCGCTTAAGAATTTCTGGCCTGGCTTGCTTGTAATTTTTGTTGATCCAGCTTGTCGACCTTTTCTACTGGTTAGAAGGAGGAGTATATCATTACCACCATCACCACCCCCTTAAAATAAAAATCCCTTTTACCCCCTCCCCCCCTTTCTTTTAAGTTAAGACTTAATTATTCTTTTGAACCCTCTATTATGTTAAGTAATTTTGGTCCCCTGATAATTTTTAACTCCAATCAAGTCTGCCAAAGTTTAATTGTAAAAATCAAGTCCTTTTGATGCGACACTATTTTCAGGCGTGGTGGCATAAATGTCGGAGTTGATCATCTTGAAAGACCCATTGTGGCATGTTGGATTAAAATGAATCAAAATGTATGAACCTTTGATTTTTTTTAACTAAATTAATCTGTTCGAATCTTGCATGTCTTTTTTATTTGACGACTAACTTAGCGACATGACATATTGTGTCACATTTGATAATTGTGTGCTGTGCAAGTTATTTCCCCGAGTATTAGATGATAGACACAAGGACTCATGTTTGGTTCAGCTTATATAATAGTTTTTTTTCCCCAAAAAATGTTTAATTAGTAAATTGGGGGACAGTTGAAGAAAAAATTAAGGAAGTCCAACATCACACATAGGCTTTAGTGTTCATCTGCATGCAAGTGTGACTGAAATGAAATTCTTTTTGTTTTTTTTCACAGATTAGGTCAGCTTTCGCAATGGCTTTCACAACTTTGACAAATCCCAAGATCATCACGAGTTTAGGACCGAAGAGGAGCATTCTTGGCACTATAATTAGGCCAGACCCTGTCTTGCTCGAGCGTAAAGGGGGTTTGAACGGGGATGTGACTTTTGACAGCTTGCTTCCTGGTGCTGGTGAGCCATTACAACAACAGTATGGAGAGCAGGATATGTTATGCAATTGGCAGTTAGATTATGAAGAAGAACCACTACCGAGGGGAATTGACACTAGTGCAGAACCTGGCACACGCTCTTCAACAAAGAAGAGAAAATCAGCATCAAAGGAGAAATCTAATAAGAAGCTAAAGGAAAATGGGGATTTACGGATGACCAGTATCGAGGAGAATGACTCTAAAAAAGTGAATGGTATAAAAAAGAAAAGAAAGAGAAAACAACACATTGGTGACAATGGCAATTAAGCCAGAGAGGGATTGTAATTTTGATCAGTGTTTAAAGGTGAAGGAACAGGGCACAGCACTATCGTAAAATGAAATTTGAGCCCAATGTTACGCCTGCCCATCGTGACGAAATCACAACCAAGATTTATTAAATTTATTTATACGTTGTCATCTGTCCAATTTTGTTAGAGAAGCTACTAACTCTGGAGACCGTAAATTCAATGTAAAAACAAAAACAAAAAGATGAGATTATGACAGAAGATGAGTAAGCTAGGGTATGTTATCTTGTTTTGTTGTAATGAATTTAATAATTTAGCTGATTCTTATTGCTTCATCAGCTGTTTTTTTCTGTTCTCGTCAGTATTTTATTAATTGAAGTAGTTAATATTAATTTTGATAAAATTAATTTTGAATTGTTGAATATGATTGAAATGTATATATAAGTTAATCTAAATTATTTTTTATGGGAATATGTTCTTTGTTTAAAAGTGAAAATTATTTTTCGGCAGTACAATAAACACGACTTCAACAGTGAACATATTTGACTTGATGATTAGAAAACGAATGCATCATATTTTTTTATCAGAATGCCATGCCTTTATAAAAGAAGTTAGTTTTCTTAAATATCATTCGCAATCTGGTCAATTTTTGGGGCGCTTTCTGGTCATAAATAATGAGTTTCTTATGGGAAAAAAGTTTATTGTTTTGCCATAGTGCAAAAGTGAAAATGTGAATGCAAACCGCAACTTACAAGACAAGTAAAATGGTGGGGAATTATTCAATTGTTGATAACAGTCTTGACCAACGTTGGGTTCTTAATCTGGGAAATCGTTTTTATAGTAATTGTGAACCACGTGCATTATTTTCTTCAAGAAATGTGCTAATCAACAAAACACTTAGTATTTATCTAGTTTTCAACGAGCCAAATTTTTTTTAAAAAAAAATAAAATGATATGGGAATTCGAATTGAACTACTTTATCTAACATGCGTAATGCAAGAGTTCCTTTATCGGGAAACAAGTAGAATAAAAAGTAAACAAAAGTCAGAAATGCTGGACCCCCAGGACCAAAACACAGTCTTCTGAGTTCATAACAAGGGGTGAATAATGAAAAAGTAAATAGGGAACACTTCAAATGAATGAAACCAAATTAGGCCAGAGTTAAAAAAATATCCCAGTTAACCTGGGTAAATTGCAATTTCAAAAAGTGAATCTATATTCCTCCGACAACCAAAGGGTTCCCCGTGGTCGGTGTTTTGTTACTACTATCAACAGACAGCATGACAAAAACACTGTTCATTTTTAGGCTTGTGGCTTTCAATGAAATGAATAAACGACGAAACCAAACCAAATATGACCGATCCCTAATCATAGCCTTCCTCACCCATCAACTAAATTTCCGGCTTGCTCATAAATACACCATCCAGTCCCAACCCTGAACTTCTTCACATGCACCTATATAATCAAACCCAATAAGGTTGGTAGTTTCACAACCAAGTCATCAACCTTTAGAACAACATGATAAACTATTATATGCCGGTTAGTATCCCAAACATATATATTAACCTGTTACCGTTTGTGATTGTGAATGTAACACTTTACAAGGAAACTTTTGGGAACCGGGTAAGTAATTGGTTAATTAAAGAGTGGATTGTTGAGTTCACACATGCGAAGACAACCAATGACACAACATGAGTTGTGATTGGAATCAAGATTACTTACAATAATATGTATATTCGATTAAGGAACAATAAAAATAAGATTAAGGAGGAGGTGGTTGCGTAACCAAGTGAACCTCAGTTTTGAAGAGAAGAACCGAAAGCGAGTCAATTGAAAAGTAGATGAACCCGCCACCCGTGTGACTCACAAACGACCCGAAACTCTTCCCTATCACACAGTGCCACGCCAACCCATACTTGGAGTCAAACTCCTGAAATTGATACATAATAATAACACTAATCTTATTTATATACAATAAACTCTTTCCCTCGTGATTACTCTAATGATAACATGGAGGATTAAAGAGAGAAGAGGTTATATACCTTTTTGAGAGCTCTAGCTAAGTGAGTGTTTGTTGGTTTTGGAGAAGGAGGATGAAGAGGGATTAGTGATCTGGTGTAGCGCAGAGCATGTTCCTGCATGTGCACAGGCATGTCAGATGATTTCAACCGCACGTTGGAGCTAATAGCAAGTGAGGCTAATCTCATGGTTGCTTCACACGGGTTTGGATACATGTGCAATATCATCTTATTGTTCTCTTTGGAACCATGACCGTGCCTCATCAGTTTTGCTTCTTGTTCCTCCATGGCCATGGAAGAGGGAATTTTGCATTTGATGAATTGGGTAGGTAGAAGTCAAAGAAAAAGGAGAGAAAGTGGTTTGTGATTGATATATGGTACTAACAGGGTTTTGAACATTGACCAGCTGACCCTGTAGGACATGACAATGAGAATTTCATGCATCTGGTACTACTACAAAATGAAAACACATTTATTTTGACACCTTTCAAAATCACCTCTCTCTTCTTCTCCACGTTTTTCATTTTTTTGGATTTTTATTTTAAATAATATCTTTCTCTATATTGTTAGTTTTTTATTATGATATATTTTTTAGTTAAATAAAAAAAATACCAATTTGGGGCAAGAAATATTATTGAGTTTTTGGCAGAGTGGATTTTGAAAGATCTTTGGGATTTAGTTTTACCGGTTTAGGTTTGGATTACTGACACAGGACAGGAGCCAGGGAGAGATTGACCCTACGGGAGGGTTAGGTGAGCAGTGTGTAACACAGAGATTCGATAAACAAAAAACAAAAAAATTAAGACGAATGATATAACATGACAGAATAAAAAATAAAAAAAAAAGAGATAAAGAAAAAATCGAAAAAGAGATAAAAATATTGAGTATATGTATAAGAATTTAAATTTTGTCGGTTCAAACATAACACAATTGACTCAATTGAAAAAAAAAAAATTCTTTTGACATTTTCTTCTTTGTAATGGGTACGGTGGCTTGCTCGCAACTCTGCTCCTTCCTTCTATACGTCTACCTGCTCAAATAGCAGTACAAATTTTCTTCTTGAAAATGTCTGATTTTATTTACTTATTCAAATATGAGATATTTTCTTGAAGAAAAATTCTAATTTTTCAAGGTTATTTAGAAGCACAAATATAAATATCATCAACGAGACTATTAATATTGCACCGTGACGTACATACAGAAAAAAGTTATAACATGTATATATATAGAGAGAGATAAATAAATGGTGTTAAATTAAACACACGAATCTTAAATTAAAAAACACACATTATTATTTATCCTATATACAGTAAAATTTTATTATTTATTTAATTAATTGATTATTACTTGTATTTATATAAAATAAAAATCTATATATTAAAAATATTCAGAAAATATCTAACAATTATTCAAAATAATGTACGGTAGTGACAAAGCAGTTACTCTTTTTTTAAAATTATATGTACTCTATTCGAGAGATAATTTTATTCAAGATAAAAATATTTACCAACATTCATTTTTTAATATTTTTATAAATAAGATATAAATTTAAAATTTTATTTTACAAAATTATATATATATTATTTAAATTTACCACTTATTAGTTGATTAGTTGACATGATACTTTAAGAATGTATTAAGATAAACTACTTAAAAGTTAAAATTCTAAATAAAAACTGAAATGAATAATTGAATTAAAATTATTTAATATAGATAAATATAAAATAATAAATCAAAATATAATTAAAGTTAATTAAAAATTAATATGTATAATATATTTTTATAATAAAAAATATTAATACTTAATTAAATAATTTTTCTTTATTTAAAATAAAAAATATTTATTTTAAATTTTGATAAAAAAGATTAAATAATAAATTTTTAAAAAATAAATATTTTTATAATTTTTATCAAAAATTTTAATATTTTATTTGAAAAACAACATAATTAAAATAAACTGTATATTTTAAAATAATAGTTCAAAATATAATATTTAATTAACTATAAATATAAATATACCAAAATTATTAATATTGTTGAAAAAAATAATTGATGTTAAACTTAAAATAGATAAATAATATATTATATTAAATATAAAATAAAAATAATATTTTTATTAATTAAATGACAATAAATTTAAGAGGGATGAATTAGATTGATAATTTTTTATTAAAAAAAATTATTAACAAATTAACATAATAAGTTTAAAAATATAAATTATTCAAAAAAATTTAAATATGATATATAACTTGCACAATATTTAAAATGTTAATGTAATTTTAATAATTAATTTAAAAATTAAGTTATAAAAATTGTTTGAGAATAAAAAATTATGGAGCAATATCAAATGGTGAGACATAGAAATGTCGGAAAAAGATAGTATGATAATTTATTTTGATTCATTTTCGAAGAAAAATATCTGACGTCTAAGAATTACTTAAATTTCTTTTATTATTTATAAATATATAACATTCTTTTATAAATAACTATTTTAATAGATAATTTTTTTAAATCAACAACTAATATTAAAAAAATAACAAAAATATAATAGAAACATTCTTAAATTTTAATATAATTTTTTTTTGAAATAATAATAAAACTTTCACACTTTTATCAAAGTTTTTTATAAAACAATTATGACAAATTTTTTTTTTCATTTAATAAATAGACAGACTCAGAATTGTTAAAAAGTATTTTTAAATAAATAAGTAGAGTCTATGCTTATAAAAAAATCTATTTAACCTATTTAGAAGCTTATTTATATTTATATAATATTTATTTTATATTTTATTTACATAATATTAATATAACTTTAAGTAGAGTCTTTTTATAACTTTAAGTTTGTAAACATTTTTAATCAATTATTTATATAAATTTTAAGTCTATTTTTTATAACGTAGGTTTTTAAACAGACTTGTGAACCTTGTAAACTTTAAATCATGCCTTACCTTGACACAAAAAAAAAAAACTCAGACTCAGACCTTAAAATTTTTAAACAGATCAGACTTAAACACTCAAAACATAACTCGGCTCAACATACTTTCATCTTTATTAAGAACAAATATTTATATATAAATTTTGATGATAGTTTTAAATATATTGATTTTAAATCGTTGTAACTTAATTTTTTTTTTAATTTTCAGAACTCTAACTTGATATTATTAATAATTGATTCTTAAAATATTTTGTTACTCTTGTAATTTAATTAAACTTTTTTATAATTGATGAGCACATATAATAATCAATTACATGAATTGATTACGTTAATATAAAATATGGTTAAGTATGTGTAATATTTGCTTAATTTGTTACCAATATATGATTAACTAAATACAAATATTTAATTAACTATTATAAAAATTTAATTATTTTATATATATGTTATAAAAATTAAGTTTTCATAATTTAAAATATATAAATTTTATGCATTTTTTTAAAACATGTTTTTACCTCTAAAACATTTATTTAAAAATATTATTAATTTTTTTAAAAAAATTAAAATAAAAACCTTGATAAAATATAATAATGATAAATATATACATATAATTCTAATACTTAATCGTATTTTTATTTGATAAAAATTTTTATCAAAATTTATTTGCTAACAAATAAAAGATTTTTTTTTACAATTTCAACTAAAAACTAACAAACATAAAATTGTTTGGAGTAACTCATTAAAAAATAGTAATTATTACAAAATTAATTTTAAAAAATTAAAATATAATAATAAAATTTTTATCTAATAATTTTATCTTTAAGTCAATTCAAATATATTATAAATATATTCTTAGTGTTAACTTAATTTAAAATCAAATAAAATTATTTTTAAATATTAAACATTATATATATTTAAACTATGTATTTTTAATAAATATATATTTGCATTAAAAATAGAAAAATAATTTTTTTTAATTTTAAAATAAACAAATTTTGAAACATAGGTTATAAAAGATTAATACATAATCAATATATGATAATAGAGATTATTTTTATTAATTTTAATTTTTATAAAACTGAAACAAAATTTATTTACATAACTAAAAGTAAAATTAAATATTTTTATAATATTTAATAATATATTTAAATCAAACTTCTATTACTTAATACTTGTTTAGTTTTCAATTTTCGTATTTTTAATTAAGAAACGCATTAATAAAAATAATAATTTTAACACGTATTTTAATTTAATATAAAGTTAATTTGATTAAAATCAATCCTACATTACCAATGCATCACCGATGGTAAGTTAACACATCTTTAGTACAGTGATCAAACAAGTGATGGTAATGTGCAAATTTTTCACTGACAATTGTACACCGGACAATAATTCATTTTTCAACCAATATTAGCAGCACCCAAACCAATCCTTAATATGTATAAATTTTATTTTGTCATTATTCTTTTTGAAGTATTCTAAAAATTCTCAATATATTGTATTAAATACTTGTAATTATTTTGATAAATATAAAATTGTTTTATATTTTTAATAATATTTTTTATTATTTCTTTGAAAATGTCCCGAATATTTATAACAATATGTTTATTTCGTCTTACGATTAACTTATTTCTCAATTTTTAAACTTCTTATTAGTTTGAAATTAACTATAAATCATTTTTATTTTGTAAAATGACAATTTAAAATCTTTAATTTCATTATTTATATTAGCAATATATTCTTTTACATCTTTATTCGATCTACGAATAAGAAGTCATCCTATAAACAATATTATTTAAATTATAAAATTTTAATTATATTTTAAAAAGTTTAAATAATATGAAAATGATTAATAGTATTGTGAACACTCAATTATGTCCGAGGCCCCAATTGTTAGAATTAATCGAGAAACCAATACTAATTTAAGTAATAATAAAAGGGAAAAGAACCAAAAAACAAAAGAAATAAGAGAAATAAAAAAAAAGGAACAAAAAGAAAAGAAAAAGAAAAATTCTCCTATGTGGGAAATAAGTCCCACATTGGACAAGGAGGACCTCTTTAATCCCTCTTCCTTCTATATAAGGAGAGGTCCTTCACCAAAATGGGGGAGCAAAAAAAGAGGAGAGCACTTGAGAAAGGGAACATCTTTTTTAGAATTTCTGAAGGGAGGACCTAGGAACTCTCTATCTCTGCCTTCAAACCAGTTTTTCATCACCTTCCAATCAAGGTTAGATCCTACTTTTAATTTCCTCAAGCTTCTTGCTTCTTCTCGGATTTCCGAGCTTATTTTTGTTGCTGGTTTTCGTTTTCATTTTTGATCGATCAAATGATCTCCGATTTCGATGCTTTTTGTTGCGTTCTCTTCGTCTTTCTCTCTAGTTTCTGGAATGATATTGTATGTCTAATTTGGATCTGAAATGAAATTTTAATCGCCCGATTAACGAAGCATGTTCATCCTGATGCACAAGTGAACCTAGCTTATTTGATTCATGCATAACTTGCTCATTTCTGATTGGATTTATGTCAAACTTGTTTTGTTTGATTTATATGATCCATATCTTGCAATTAATCGGTTTTTATTTTTTCAGATCTACCAAAAATATTTTTTAAAAATTCTGAAATTTGAATTTAAATTTTGGTGTCAAAATCTTGTGTTCATGAGCTTGATCTCCGTCTCTGTTTTTCATTGTTATTTTTGATCAGTCAAATGATCTCCGATTTCGATGTTTTTTTTTGCGTTCTCTTCGTCTTTCTCTCTAGTTTTTGGAATAATATTGTATGTCTAATTTGGATCTGAAATGAAATTTTAATCGCCCGATTACCGAAGCATGTTCATCGTGATGCACAAGTGAACCTAGCTTATTTGATTCATGCATAACTTGTTTATTTCTGATTGGATTTATGTCAAACTTGTTTTGTTTGATTCATATGATCCATATCTTGCAATTAATCGGTTTTTATTTTTTCAGATCTACCAAAAATATTTTTTTAAAAATTATGAAATTTGAATTTAAATTTTGGTGTCAAAATCTTGTGTTCTTGAGCTTGATCTCCGTCTCTGTTTTTCATTGTTGTTTTTGATCAGTCAAATGATCTCCGATTTTGATGAATTTTATTGCGTTCTCTTCGTCTTTCTCTCTAGTTTCTGGAATGATATTGTATGTCCAATTTGGATCTAAAATGAAATTTTAATCGCCCAATTACCGAAGCATGTTCATCGTGGTGTACAAGTGAACCTAGTTTATTTGATTTGTTCATAACTTGCTCATTTCTGATTGGATTTATGTCAAACTTGTTTTGTTTGATTCATTTGATCCATATCTTGAAATTAATTGGTGTTTTTATTTTTCAGATCTAGCAAAAATATTTTTTAAAAGTTATGAAATTTGAATTCAAATTTTTGCGTCAAAATCTTGTGTTCTTGAGCTTGATCTTCATCTCTGTTTTTCATTTTTGTTTTTAACCGGCCAAATGATCTCCGATTTCTGTGATTTTTGTTTCTTTTTCTTCGTCTTTCTTTCTAGTTTCTGGAATGATATTATTTGTTCAATTTGGATCTGAAACTAAATTTTAATTGCTTGATTACTGAAGCATGTCCGCAATTCTTTTCCTTAATTTCAAATCAAGTCAAGTTTATTTCAAATCAAGCCCAATTCAAACCCAAAATTCAAATCAAGTTTATTTTATTTTAGATCAAATCCAATTTTATTTCATCAAATTCAAATAAAGTTCATTTTGTTTTAAATCAAGTCTTATTTTGCATTCCTTAATCTCACGCAGTGGGCCCTAAAAACGAACTGGTAGCTTTTTCTGCTGTTCGTTGTTTAGAGGTCCATATGGGTCCAAGTGCAGCCGTAGTTGTCTTGGGCCCTGTGCATATGTGGATTGAGGTTGTCCCTCTTTTCCCTTGTTTTCAATAAAATAAAAATCTCATTTTTGCTTTCCTCAATCTCACGCAATGAGCCCTAAAAACGAACTGGTAGCTTTTTCTGCTGTTCGTTGTTTAGAGGTCTGTATAGGTCCAAGTGCAACCATAGTTGTCTTGGGCCCTGTGCATATGTGGATTGGGATTGCCCCTCTTTTCCTTTGTTTTCAATAAAATAAAAATCTCGTTTTTGCTTTCCTCAATCTCACGCAATGGGCCCTAAAAACGAACTGGTAGCTTTTTCTGTTGTTCGTTGTTTAGAGGCTTGTATGGGTCCAAGTGCAGCCGTAGTTGTCTTGGGCCCTGTGCATAAGTGGATTGGGATTGCACCCTTAAAATATTTTCAAAAAAAAAAAAACAATGCATTCGCTTTTCAATTCAAACACCTTTCGAAGGTCAAGCCTTCAACTCAAACCAGAACTACGTAAGCATTGAGTTTCCTATTGCATCGGGGAATACGTAGGAGCAGGATCAAGTCCTATCAGGCTAACCACCATCAAGTATTTATTTTCACTCTAATAAAAGGGATCAAAATAATTTTCAAATAATCACACACTCAGTTTAAGGGTATTGTTCTTCGGAACAGACGAGTGGGGTGCCTAACACCTTCCCCACTTGTAACCGACTCCCGAACCTAAATCTCATCCTTGGGTCAGGGTTTTTCCAAATCTTTTTCCCTTAAATAAAAATTTGGTGGCGACTCCACATTAATAAAATAAAATCCATTTTTTTAAAATTTTAGCGAGTTCGTCGTCTCGTCGGAATTACGGTTGCGACAGATGGCGACTCCACTGGAGAATTCAAATAGAGAGTCAGGCCTGTTTAATTGAATATGTGTTTGTTTTGATCCCTTTCCATTTTATTTGCACGATTTATTTATTCGCCTGTCTATTTCTTGATTTTTTACTTTATGCATAACCCTAGGGTAGACAAATAATAACTGCTTTAAATTCTGCAATATATCTGCGCGATTTCCCCAATTTCAGGTTTCCCAAATAATATGCCCTCCATGCATTTTATATACATTTTATCAAGAGTGGGGCCCTGTACCCGGGTCTGAGTGCTGCCTAGGATTAGAGGGATCTAGTGGTGTCACTTTGGGGCTTACGTCCTGTTTGACTATCACGAATATCCCAGCTAGAGTGCGTCTATTCATAATGCCCTACAACTGGTAGCTTTTCCTGCTGTTGTGGCAAGCATTACGGACTGAAACTTGGCTCTAGTGACCCTTTACACCTCAGGATTACCGACCACCTTATGAGAGGTTCATGCATAAAAGGTCATAGGTCCCTAGGACAGGTTACCCGAGTAGTAGGATAAAAGGAGGGCATTCGTCACCAATTCTGGTTTGTTTTATATTTTCTGCAATGGGGATGATAAAAAAGAGGGAAAGAAGAGCAAAATAAAGAAAAGAGAGAGAAAATGAAAAATAAAGAAAAAGAAAAAAGGAAAAATGAAAAGTGAAAAGTGAAAAGCAAAGAAAGAAAAGAAAAAATGAAAATAGTGAAGGAACAAAAAGAGAAGAAAAAGGGAGACAAAAAGAAAAAAGAAGGGAATATATGTCACGCTTGCATCATAAAATCATTATAGCTGTTGTCTTTCTTCATGCATTTAGTTTCATTTTGTCAAGCGTCTAACATGTTTATTTTTGTTTTGTCTCTTTTCTTTCCACTTTGAGGGGCCAGGTTCTTATTGACTGTCAAAAAGGGTGAAATGGAAATTAATGCGGAATATGGGCAGTTGAGAAAAAGAAGACAAGTTGGGATCAAGCTGACAGACTTCACCAGTTCAGAAGCCTTCGGGAATAAATTGACGAGCACCCAGCAGATGTCGTTCGTCAAAAAGTACGGCAATGTGTTGAAGCTGCTAAAGGTTAAGGTACATGAGGAGGCCCTCACAGCGATGGTACAGTATTACGACCCCCCTCTCCGGTGCTTCACTTTCTCTGATTTCCAGTTGGTACCCACCCTTGAAGAATTCGAACAGATTCTAGACATGCCTCTGGAGGGGCACAAGCCATACAACCATTTGGAGCACCACGCTTCGTTCCGAGCCGCCGCGCAAGCTTTGGGTATACAATCCGGCGACGGACTAACAGATTACCAAGGGAAGAACCAAGCCAAGGGATTCACCCGAGGATTCTTAGAGACCTACATGCAACACTTGGCTGACACCCACCGGTGGGACACCTACATGGACGTGCTAGCCCTCACCATTTATGGGCTAGTCCTCTTCCCCGGTATAGAAGACTTCGTTGACCTTAACGCTGTTGATATCTTCTTGGCCCGGAAGAATAGGAGTGAAAACCCTGTCACTGCCCTATTAGCTGATGTCTATTATACGCTGAACCTTTGCCACGAAGGAAAGGGGAAGAAGCTGATTTGCTGCTTACCTGCGCTATACATTTGGGTGACCGCTCACGCCTTTAAGAGGAATATGAAGGTGCAATGTCCGATATCTGATCTCTTGTGCTACCAGATCAAGCCAATGAACAATGAGGAATGGGCAGCCCACTTCGCCAGTTTGACAGAAGAGCAGGTCAGATGGCAGCCGGCTTGGCAACAAAGAACAAAACTGATCTACCACTGCAAGGGATTTTCTAATGTACCGCTCATGGGAATCCGAGGCTGCATCAGCTACAACCCGATACTGGGGCAAAGACAACTGGCCTACCCCATTCGGAGACCCCCAACAGATGAGCTATTGACCCCTTTCCTGTTAAAATATGAAGGAGATTTTGCCGAAAGCCTCCGAAGAGTTCGCGAAGCCTGGGAGGTTGTCACCCGTAGGGGAAAAGACTTAGGGGTCCGGAGTTGTGCCGCTAAGGAGGAGTACAAGCAGTGGGTCAGAAATAGGGTACGGCAGATCAAGCTGCCATTCCAACCTCCGACCACTGAGTCCGGAGGTCAACCATCCACAGCGGTATTTGAGGACGAAGCTGTTAAGAGCCTAAGAGAAAAATTAGAGACAATGACCAGGAAAAACAGCCAGTTAGAGGAGGAGCTACTGAAATCGCGGCAAGAATGTACCATGCTGAAAAGAGAAAAGCAAGAAGGCGAGGTCGCGATGGAAAACATCCGCGAGCAGCAAAAAGGCGAACGTGAGCGCGCCTCTCGAGTTCATCTTAACTTGCAAGCAGCCAACAAAGAGCTTGGGATAAGGGCACAAGAAAGGGACGTCACTCTCCAAGAGAACCACCAACTAAAAAACGCCTTAAAACAAGTGAGGGCCAAAATCCGCGCAATTAGGGAAGAGAAGAATCAACTCCTCGCCTTGAAGGACCGGATCCAGATGGAAGTAGATTATGTCATAGAAGAAAAGAATGACCTACTGCAACGAGTGGAGGAGATGAAAAATCAGATTGACGGGATGCTAGTGGCATGGCAGAATGAGGTCAACGAGGAAAAGTGAAACGTCATGGAGGTCATCCGGATGCAACAGAGAGGCATCAGCGATATACAGGACGAGAACAAGTGGTACAAGGACACAACCGATCACTAGACCAGGTGTTTCGAGAGACTGGCCATTCTAGCAAACATAGCTATTGAAGAAATACCACAGCTACTCAAGAAGGCGGAAGCCTCATTACACCCACTCCATACCCCTCCGGAAGTAGAAGATTTCATTCAATTTTGCAAAAACTTGATTTTAAGAATGAACAAATATATTGTATTGGCTAAGCAGGAAGGGCAGAATGTAAATTGAATTTGATTTGATTGAATGAAGTCAATTCCGCTCCTCACATGATTCTGCATTAATTTCCATTTCATGCTCAAAATACCGAAAGCGCACCGAATCGATAATGACAGTCAACGAGGAACTGGTCCCTCCATGTTTATTTCGCGTCCAAACTAACTAATGTGATTTTAATGAGCAGTTAACAAAATAGCAGATTCACGACTTCCTCGGCATTCATATAGCACTAGATCACGAGCAAAAATCATGAGCGAGCTAGAAACTCAAAACGAGGAGCTGAGAAATGAGGTGGCCGAGTTAAAAGACCAGGTCGCCAAACTGATGAAATTGCTAGAGAAAGGCACAGAGGGACCCTTGGGGATTGAGGCATCAGGGGCTATTGCCGCATTAATGCCGCTTCAGGCGATTGCTGAACCAGAGTGGCCATATGGGCTACCGCCGGGCTATGAGCCCCATCATGTACAAGGCTCCCAAGGGATCCCAACGGGTGAAAATCTTGTTCCGCATCCACTCCACATCAACCCAACCACTCACCCTCACCATATCAACCCACCAACCTACCTTCCTCCCACCTCAGGCTATCCGTCTCAGATTCATCCTACATACACGAATCCACCGACCTACCCCTACCACACAAATCCATCTCTCCATCCTCACATTAACCGTCCAACCGCATAGCCGCACAACGCCAACCCTGACTACACCCATACGAACACCACCATCACCGAAGACCCTATATATTTTATCCCTGTTTCAACCCATCCAACAAACCCACACCAACCACATCCCTATGGTCATGCTGCCATACCTGAGGGACAATACACCTCACCCCATCACACTGGTCAGCTTTTGACTGGACCCTGGCCGAGGCCAGCTGAGCAAGAAGTCCATCTCAGTGGGAGATGGCAACACTTGGAAGAAAGGGTCCGAGCAATAGAAGGAAGCGGGTATGGAACGATCGAAGCTTCTGATCTTTGCCTCGTGCCCGATGTGGTCATACCGCCCAAATTCAAGACCCCCGAATTTGAAAAATATAGAGGCATCGGTTGCCCAAAAATCCATCTCACGATGTACTGTAGAAAGATGGCTTCATACTCCCACGATGACAAGTTACTCATTCACTGCTTCCAAGACAGCCTGACGGGAGCAGCGGCTAGTTGGTACACCCAGGTGAAGAGAGTGCACATCCACACGTGGAAGGACTTGGCAGATTCCTTCCTGAGACAATATCGATACAACATGGAGATGGCACCAGACCGCATCCAATTGTAAAACATGGTGAAGAAGGAGAGCGAATCCTTCAAAGAATACGCGCAGAGGTGGCGAGAGCTGGCCGCCCAAGTTCAACCCCCATTGCTGGAGCGGGAGATGATAAGTACATTCATGGATACCCTCCCGACGCCGTTTTACGATAAGATGGTGGGTAGCGTATCTGCCAATTTCTCCGATATGGTGTTGATCGGAGAACGCGTAGAAAATGGCCTCCGCCGAGGCAAGATCATGCATAACACCGTCGGCAGCGTCAACGTGAAGAAGCCGACTAATAACTCATGGAAAAAGAAAGAGGCAGAGGCCTATTATGTCTCCGTTGGTCCGAACCATGCTCCTGCCGCACCTCTACCCGCATACCAAGCACCTTACCATCCACAATACCAGGCACACCCACACATGGTGGCCACGGCCCAACCCTCTTACCAGCCAACCTACAGCCCAGCTACTCCATTCCAACCAAACCCTCCATACATGACTCAACCCCTGCAAACATTTCCTCAACAACCTCCCAGACCATGGACGTCAAACACCAACTCTAGCTCACCCCCACAAAAAACAAACAATCAACGGAAGATAGTGCAATTCGACCCTATTCTGATGAGTTACTCAGAATTATTACCCCGATTAATTCAGAATTCTTTAATTGCACTATGTCCCATGAAACCGCTGGAACCCCCGTACCCCAAATGGTACAACCCGGAGGCTAAATGTGAATACCATGCTGGGGTAGTGGGACATTCCACTGAGAACTGCTTGGCTCTGAAACACCGGGTTCAAAAATTGATCAACGCTAAGTGGCTCAATTTTGAAAAAGACGCGCCAAGCGTAGGAAATAACCCCTTTCCCAACCACGGAGGAGCGGAGCCCTCGATAAACTGTATCGAGGTAGAAGAAGAAGTGAACATGGCCGGTGAATCCTTTCCCGGCCAACCTAGGCCCCTAATCATCCGGTACACTGAGGCATCAGCGCTACCAACGCCAATGGGGATGAGGCCTGTTATAATCAAGATTCCCGGGCCCTTTCCATACTAGAGTAACAAGATGGTGCCCTGGAAGTACGACATAGAGGTATCCAGTGGCAAGATAGAGGAAGGACAAGAAAAGGAAGCCTCGGAGGACCTGACTCCGAGTATTGTGAATATAGCCGTGATTGGAGGCATAACCAGGAGTGGTCGCATCTACTCCCCTGTGGAAGAAAAGAGAAAGCTGCCTTGCGACGAGGCAATAGTAGCGGGCCCGACACCCGAGAGCGGCCGGCGGCAAGAGGAAAGGGAGCTAAAAAGGCCGGTTTCTGAGGAAGATGCTTGTGAGTTCCTCAAGATGATTAGACAAAGCGAATATACGATGCTGGAGCAGTTAAACTGTATACCGGCTAAGATATCGCTGCTGACCCTGATGATGAATTCGGAGCCCCACCGAAAAGTACTACTGAAGGTACTAAATGAGGCTCACGTGGTCCAAAACATCTCGGTGGACAAATTCAAAGGAATTGCTAGCAACATCACCGCCAATAATTTCCTCACTTTTGCTGATAAGGAGATTCCGGATGAGGGAGTCGGACACAATAAGACATTACACATATTCGTTAAGTGTTTGGACCACATTATAGCAAGGGTTCTGATAGACAATGGTTCCTCACTAAATGTAATGCATCAACTGACGCTATCAAAACTGCCGCACGAGGGGATCCTCATAAGGCCGAGCTCAACGGTGGTAAGGGCCTTTGACGGATCTAGAAGAGAGGTCATAGGCGAGGTGGACCTGCCAGTCCAGATTGGACCAGTGATTTTCAATATCACTTTCCAAATCATGGACATACAACCAGCCTATAGCTGCTTGCTAGGAAGACCCTGGATCCACTCCGCTAAGGCGGTGCCATCGACTCTCCACCAGAAATTGAAATTCATTACAGACGATAAGTTGATCATCGTCTCTGCAGAGGAAGATTATCTGGTCAGTAAGCCCACCAACCCTCCATATATTGAGGCGGCCGAAGAGGCCTTGGAAACTCACTTCCAAGCCTTAGAGGTCGCTAATGTCACCACCATTAAGGAGGGAGACGTGGTTGACCAAAGGCTGCCCCCCAAAGCCCTCATGATGATGGCTCGAGTAATGCTGAGAAATGGGTTTAGGCCCGGTAATAAACTGGGGAAAAACAGTGGCGGCTTGTCTCAGCCATTGTCACTAAACAAGAATAAGAAGCGATATGGGTTAGGGTATAAGCCCACTGATGAAGACAAAGCGTTGAGGCCCCGGACAAGGAAGGTTCCTCTGTGCCATATTTCTCCAAGCTTTCGAAGCGCCGGATTCGAAAGCCCAGATTTGGTAGCAGCTGTAGAGAGGGAAGAAACATGGAGCGTCAGAGATCTAGTGACAGCCTGTCCTCCTGGGCATGAACTGAGCAACTGGGAAACTATTGAACTACCTTTGACTTTTGATTCAGTTCAAATATTCGACCCAGACTCGCCTTGTGACGACAGTGCTAGTATTATATCAGGCGATTTCAGCTGTATTGTCAATCAGGCCGATGAAGAGGCAGAATTCGAATGCGAACCCACCGAAGAGATGTTGAGACAGGTGGAGCGCGAATTCAAGATAATTGAACCTCATCAGGAGCCCACTAATTTGATCAATTTGGGGGACCGAGGAGGACAAGAAAGAAGTCAAGATAGGCACGCTGGTCACAGGAGACAATTGCAAGCGGTTGATCTCACTCTTACAGAACTATAGTGATATCTTCGCCTGGTCTTATCAAGACATGCCGGGCCTGGACACCTCTATATTAGAGCACAAGCTGCCTATGAAACCCGGATGTGTGCCGGTCAAACAGAAGCTGAGGAGAATGAAACCGGATATGTCTCTAAAGATCCGGGAGGAGGTAAGGAAACAATTTGACGCCGGCTTCTTGGCTGTCGCGAATTACCCCGAGTGGGTCGCTAATATAGTGCCAGTCCCCAAGAAGGATGGAAAGGTCCGGATGTGCGTAGACTACAGAGATCTCAATCGAGCTAGCCCAAAAGATGATTTTCTGCTCCCTCATATCGATGTACTGGTCGATAACACTGCGCAGTTCTCTTATTTTTCATTCATGGATGGCTTCTCAGGCTATAATCAGATTAAGATGGCCGAAGAGGATAGAGAAAAGACCACCTTCATTACAGCCTGGAGAACCTTTTGTTACAAAGTCATGCCCTTTGGACTGAAAAATGCTGGAGCAACCTATCAAAGAGTCATGGTAACACTATTCCATGATATGATTCACAAAGAGATAGAAGTCTATGTGGACGACATGATTTCCAAATCTCAGACGGAGGAGGACCATATCACGAATCTTCAGAAGTTATTCGAGAGACTCCGGAAATTCAAGCTGCGGTTGAACCCAGCTAAGTGTACTTTCGGAGTGAAATCAGGAAAACTGTTGGGATTCATTGTCAGCGAGAAGGGTATCGAAGTCGACCCCGACAAAGCTCGGGCAATCATAGACATGCCAGCTCCAAAAACCGAAAAGGAGATCCGAGGTTTTTTAGGAAGACTCAATTACATCTCCCGGTTCATTTCCCAGTTGACGGCCACATGCGAGCCGATCTTTAAGCTCTTGCGCAAAAATCAGCCTATGAGTTGGGATGAGGATTGCCAAGAGGCTTTCAAAAAGATCAAATCTTACTTACAGAACCCGCCGGTCCTGGTACCTCCAGTCCCGGGGAGGCCGTTGATACTGTATCTGACGGTGACGGACCAGTCAATGGGTTGTGTGCTCGGTCAACACGATGAAACCGGAAGGAGGGAGCAGGCGATATATTATCTGAGCAAAAAGTTTACAAATTGCGAAGCCAGATACTCTCTATTAGAACGGACCTGATGCGCCTTGGCATGGGCGGCGCATCGCTTGAGACAATACATGCTAAGTCACACCACATGGCTAATATCCAGGATGGATCCGATTAAATACATCTTTGAGAAACCCGCATTGTCACGGCGGATTGCAAAGTGGTAAATGGTGCTTTCAGAATATGACATCCTGTACGTGACCCAAAAATCTGTCAAAGGCAGTGCACTCGCAGAATACCTAGCCCAACAACCCCTAGATGATTACCAGGCTATGCAGCCAGAATTCCCGGATGAGAATTTGATGGTGATATCTAATGAAGAAGAAAGGGCAGAAGGAGAGAAGTGGACCATGTTGTTCGACGGCGCCTCCAACATGATGGGCCATGGTATTGGAGTTATACTGATTTCCCCAGAAAAGCAGTATATACCTATTACCGCCCGACTAGCTTTCGATTGCACAAACAATATGGCAGAGTATGAAGCTTGTATTTTAGGGATTCAAGCTGCAATCGAAGCTAAGGTAAAGCGCCTAGAGGTCTTTGGTGATTCAGCCTTGGTTATCCACCAGGTCAAAGGGGAGTGGGAGACCAGAGACGCAAAGCTGGTGCCCTATCAAGCTCGTCTCCAGGAATTGCTAGAACAATTTGAAGAGATTACCTTCTCCCATATACCTAGAGAAGACAATCAGTTGGCTGACGCCCTAGCCACTCTGTCATCTATGTTTGAAATAGGACGAGGAGAAGATATGCCTCTCATCCACATCCAACATCATTCCAGACCGGCATTCTGTCAAGCAGTGGAGGTGGAACCAGATGGAAAGCCTTGGTATCACGACATCCGGCAATTCTTGAAAAATAAAGAGTACCCTGTCGACGCGTCCGAAAATGACAAAAGAACCCTACGGAGATTGGCTGCGGGTTTCTTCCTCAACGGAGGAGTCTTGTACAAAAGGAATCACGACATGGTTCTGCTCAGGTGTGTAGATGCAGCAGAAGCCAACAAGATTTTGAAAGAAGTTCATGAAGGGTCCTTCGGCGCTCACGCTAGTGGACATGCCATGGCAAGGAAGATTCTTAGAGCCGGATATTATTGGCTGACTTTGGAAACTGACTGTTACAAACATGTCAAAACTTGCCACAAGTGCCAGGTGTATGCAGACAACGTCCACATGCCGGCGACGTCTTTGAATGTGTTGTCGTCGCCTTGGCCGTTCGCTATGTGGGGGATGGATGTCATAGGCCCGATCGAGCCTAAAACATCTAATGGACACCGTTTCATACTGGTTGCCATTGACTACTTCACAAAATGGGTTGAGGCCGTCTCATATGCCAGTGTAACCCGCAATGTAGTGGTTAAATTTGTGAAAAGAGAATTGATCTGCCGATATGGGCTGCCTAGCAAACTCATCACGGACAACGGTTCTAACCTAAACAACAAGATGATGTCGGAATTGTGCGACCAGTTCAAAATCCAGCATCACAACTCATCCCCATACCGACCAAAGATGAATGGAGCGGTCGAGGCGGCCAACAAGAATATTAAGAAGATCATCCAGAAGATGGTGCTCTCATACAAGGAATGGCATGAAATGCTCCCCTACGCACTACATGCGTATCGGACCTCAGTCCGCACTTCTACTGGGGCAACGCCATTCTCACTGGTGTATGGGATGGAAGTCGTACTCCCAATCGAGGTCGAGATCCCTTCGCTGAGAGTCTTGATGGATGCTAAGTTGGAAGAAGCCGAATGGGTTCAGGCCCGAATGGATCAATTGAATTTAATCGAAGAAAAAAGGTTGGCGGCGATATGCCATGGCCAACTATACCAATGAAGAATGAAGAAAGCATTCGATAAGAAGGTTCATCCTCGGGAGTTCCGGGAAGGAGATTTGGTGATCAGAAGACTGCTGCCTATGCAGAAAGCGCTACAAGGAAAGTGGTCTCCAAACTACCACGGACCTTATATAGTTAAGTAGGCTTTCTCCGGAGGCGCCTTGATCCTGGCCGACATGGACGGAAAAGACTTGCCTAACCCTGTTAATTCGGATGTCGTCAAGAAGTATTATGCCTAAAGCAGAAAAGCTGCTAGGCCAAAGACCCGAAAGGGCGGCTTAGGAAAAAGTTAGGGCAATCATTTCAAAAAAAAAAAAAGGGCCCGCTAGGTCAAAAACCCGCAAGGGCGGCCTAGGCAAAATTAGGGCAATTCAAGCAGAAAAGAAAAAAAAGAAGGCCCGCTAGGTCGAAAACCCGTAAGGGCGGCCTAAGCAAGATTTAGGGCAAAATGGCACCAACAAGACGAGCGTGAGAGGTGTTGTTCCTTCCAGTTAAGAAAACTAAAAAGAGTGGCAGACATCCTCTGTCCATACTGGGGCAAAGCAATGGTCAGATGATGACCTGGGCCTCATATTGGGGCAAAATTGGCAAGTGTCCGGGGTTCCGAAAAGCGATGAGCAGAACCGACTTCAATTATGGTTAAAACGGAAGGTTCAAGACCGGTTTGGGACAAATCGATCAAGCCAGAGCCAACCGATTAAACTGGGGCAAAATTTTGTTTTCTTTCAGAAGCAAGGTTGACGAGATAGCAGTTGTTGCCGAAGTACAATACTAGCACTGACCGTCTCAAAGGCATCCAACCAACCCAAATCAAACCACCAAATGCCCATCTCAGCATGGGCTTTGTCCTACGCCTCAAAGCAACTGTATTTTATTTTGTCAAGATGTATATGCAAAATACAATCTATCATTGAATTTTGAATGACCATTACTATTGCTAATGCTATTCTGAAGGTCAGGGTTAGTTCAAAATTTTCTCGACCACAAATTCTCACTAGATCAAAACACCTTACCCCTCAAAAGAGTAACAAACACAGTGGACGCTTCAGCAAAGCAAGAAGAGCAAACAAACATGTCAAAGAATCTAACTCATTTCGAAAATCATGATCAGTGCTAAAGAAAGCCAAGAAGTCGAAGTCTGCTAACAAAAACAAAAAATTTTCACTCTCAGGCCTACCAGTAGGCCATCTTTACATTCCAGTAATTTAGTTTCTTGCACCTCGGCCTATGATGTCAGGCCTTGCATTTTAAATTCTACACCTTCGGCCTATGACGTCAGGCCTTGTATTTTAAATTCTGCACCCTCGGCCTATGATGTCAGGCCTTGCATTTTAAATTCTGCACCCTCGGCCTATGATGTCAGGCCTTGCATTTTAAATTCTGCACCCTCAGCCTATGTTGTCAGGCCTCTGCATGTTCAATTTTCTGCACCCTCGACCTATGATATCAGGCTTTGCATTTTAAATTCTGCACCCTCGGCCTATGATGTCAGACCTTGCATTTTAAATTCTGCACCCTCAGCCTATGTTGTCAGGCCTCTGCATTTTAAATTCTGCACCCTCGGCCTATGTTGTCAGGCCTCTGCATGTTCAATTTTCTGCACCCTCGGCCTATGATGTCAGGCTTTGCATTTTAAATTCTGCACCCTCGGCCTATGATGTCAGGCTTTGCATTTTAAATTCTGCATCCTCGGCCTATGTTGTCAAGCCTCTGCATTTTAAATTCTGCACCCTCGGCCTATGATGTCAGGCCTTGCATTTTAAATTCTGCACCCTCGGCCTATGTTGTCAGGCCTCTGCATGTTCAATTTTCTGCACCCTCGGCCTATGATGTCAGGCTTTGCATTTTAAATTTTGCACCTCCGGCCTATGTTGTCAGGCCTTGCATTTTAAATTTCAGCATCCCAGCCTATGATGTCTGGCTTTGCATGTTTAATTTCCAGCACTCCGGCCTATGATGTCAGGCCTTGCATGTTTAAATTCCAGCACTCCGGCATATGTTGTCAGGCCTTGCATTTTAAATTTCTGCATTCCGGCCTATGATGTCAGGCCTTGCATGTTTAAATTCCAGCACTCCGGCCTATGTTGTCAGGTCTTGCATTTTAAATTTCAGCACCCCAGCCTATGATGTCTGACTTTGCATGTTTAATTTCCAGCACTCCGGCCTATGATGTCAGGCCTTGTATGTTTAATTTCCAGCACCTCGGCCTATGTTGTCAGGCCTCCTCAAGTTTACATTTCTGCACGTTCAAGTTTTCTTTTCTGCATTCTTGGCTTATGTTGTCAGGCCACCTTGAACGTATCTTACATTTCAGTCCAACATACCAACCTGTCTTCACAGGTCCCTTTCCCTTTTTCACTTTGCCCATCATGACATGTCATTCCCTCCTATCGTGCTTGTTGTAACAGGTTTTCTTCATTTCACCTGGCCTCTCCAAACAAGAAATCCCATTTTCCGCCCACGTCTGTATTTAAACCATCTGGGTCAGCACTTGAACCCAACAGAGTCACTCAGAAACCACTACCTCCAAAGCATCCATCTTCAAGCTCAAGTCTTTTCACACTCTTTAGGCACCCTCAAAGCCTGCCTCGAACATAATATGTTCACGTCTTTCCTCATTCCCTACCACGATAATTTAGAGAATCATTTCTCACATTATCTGGTAGGAAAATGAGTAAAGAGGGGCAAACTGTGAACACTCAATTATGTCTGAGGCCCCAATTGTTAGAATTAATCGAGAAACCAATACTAATTTAAGTAATAATAAAAGGGAAAAGAACAAAAAAATAAAAGAAATAAGAGAAATAAAAAAAAGGAACAAAAAGAAAAGAAAAAGAAAAATTCTCCTATGTGGAAAATAAGTCCCACATTGGACAAGGAGGACCTCTTTAATCCCTCTTCCTTCTATATAAGGAGAGGTCCTTCACCAAAATGGGGGGAGCAAAAAAAGAGGAGAACACTTGAGAAAGGGAACATCTTTTTTAGAATTTATGAAGGGAGGACCTAGGAGACTCTCTATCTCTGCCTTCAAACCAGTTTTTCATCACCTTCCAATCAAGGTTAGATCCTACTTTTAATCTCCTCAAGCTTCTTGCTTCTTCTCGGATTTCCGAGCTTATTTTCGTTGCTGGTTTTCGTTTTCATTTTTGATCGGTCAAATGATCTCCGATTTCGATGCTTTTTGTTGCGTTCTCTTCTTATTTCTCTCTAGTTTCTGGAATGATATTGTATGTCTAATTTGGATCTAAAATTAAATTTTAATCGCCCGATTAACGAAGCATGTTCATCCTGATGCACAAGTGAACCTAGCTTATTTGATTCATGCATAACTTGCTCATTTCTGATTGGATTTATGTCAAACTTGTTTTGTTTGATTCATATGATCCATATCTTGCAATTAATTGGTTTTGATTTTTTCAGATCTACCAAAAATATTTTTTAAAAATTCTAAAATTTGAATTTAAATTTTGGTGTCAAAATCTTGTGTTCATGAGCTTGATCTCCGTCTCTGTTTTTCATTGTTGTTTTTGATCAGTCAAATGATCTCCGATTTCGATGTTTTTTTTTTTAGTTCTCTTCTTCTTTCTCTCTAGTTTCTGGAATGATATTGTATGTCTAATTTGGATCTGAAATGAAATTTTAATCGCCCGATTACCGAAGCATGTTCATCCTGATGCACAAGTGAACCTAGCTTATTTGATTCATGCATAACTTGTTTATTTCTGATTGGATTTATGTCAAACTTGTTTTGTTTGATTCATATGATCCATATCTTGCAATTAATCGGTTTTTATTTTTTCAGATCTACCAAAAATATTTTTTTAAAAATTTTGAAATTTGAATTTATATTTTGGTGTCAAAATCTTGTGTTCTTGAGCTTGATCTCCGTCTCTGTCTTTCATTGTTGTTTATGATCAGTCAAATGATCTCCGACTTTGATGATTTTTGTTGCGTTCTCTTCGTCTTTCTCTCTAGTTTCTGGAATGATATTGTATGTCCAATTTGGATCTGAAATGAAATTTTAATCGCCCCATTACTGAAGCATGTACATCCTGGTGTACAAGTGAACCTAGCTTATTTGATTTGTGCATAACTTGCTCATTTCTGATTGGATTTATGTCAAAATTGTTTTGTTTGATTCATATTATCCATATCTTGAAATTAATTGGTTTTTTGATTTTTCAGATCTATCAAAAATATTTTTTAAAAGTTCTGAAATTTGAATTCAAATTTTTGCGTCAAAATCTTGTGTTCTTGAGCTTGATCTTCATCTCTGTTTTTCATTTTTGTTTTTAACCGGCCAAATGATCTCCGATTTCTGTGATTTTTGTTTATTTTTCTTCTTCTTTCTTTCTAGTTTCTGGAATGATATTATTTGTTCAATTTGGATCTGAAACGAAATTTTAATTGCTTGATTACTGAAGCATGTCCGCAATTCTTTTCCTTAATTTCAAATCAAGTCAAGTTTATTTCAAATCAAGCCCAATTCAAACCCAAAATTCCAATCAAGTTTATTTTATTTTAGATCAAATCCAATTTTATTTCATCAAATTCAAATAAAGTTCATTTTGTTTTAAATCAAGTCTTATTTTGCATTCCTTAATCTCACGCAGTGGGCCCTAAAAACGAACTGGTAGCTTTTTCTGCTGTTCGTTGTTTAGAGGTCCATATGGGTCCAAGTGCAGCCGTAGTTGTCTTGGGCCCTGTGCATATGTGGATTGAGGTTGTCCCTCTTTTCCCTTGTTTTCAATAAAATAAAAATCTCATTTTTGCTTTCCTCAATCTCACGCAATGAGCCCTAAAAACGAACTGGTAGCTTTTTCTGCTGTTCGTTGTTTAGAGGTCTGTATAGGTCCAAGTGCAACCATAGTTGTCTTGGGCCCTGTGCATATGTGGATTGGGATTGCCCCTCTTTTCCTTTGTTTTTAATAAAATAAAAATCTCGTTTTTGCTTTCCTCAATCTCACGCAATGGGCCCTAAAAACGAACTGGTAGCTTTTTCTGTTGTTCGTTGTTTAGAGGCTTGTATGGGTCCAAGTGCAGCCGTAGTTGTCTTGGGCCCTGTGCATAAGTGGATTGGGATTGCACCCTTAAAATATTTTCAAAAAAAAAAAAAACAATGCATTCGTTTTTCAATTCAAACACCTTTCGAAGGTCAAGCCTTCAACTCAAACCAGAACTACGTAAGCCTTCAGTTTCCTATTGCACCGGGGAATACGTAGGAGCAGGATCAAGTCCTATCAGGCTAACCACCATCAAGTATTTATTTTCACTCTAATAAAAGGGATCAAAATAATTTTCAAATAATCACACACTCAGTTTAAGGGTACTGTTCTTCGGAACAGACGAATGGGGTGCCTAACACCTTCCCCACTTGTAACCGACTCCTGAACCTAAATCTCATCCTTGGGTCAGGGTTTTTCCAAATCTTTTTCCCTTAAATAAAAATTTGGTGGCGACTCCACATTAATAAAATAAAATCCATTTTTTTAAAATTTTAGCGAGTTCGTCGTCTCGTCGGAATTACGGTTGCGACAAGTATCACTAAAATTATGACATTTCAATAATAATTAAATATAAATCGTTAATAGTACAACTAAAGCAAATTTTGTTAAAAAAATAAACACGGTGAAATAATTAAAGAATCTAAAAAAGCTAAATTCATATATTTATGCTTGTCATGTGAATCTAATTTTTTTAAGAAATGTGTAAAATCTTAAAAATTTTATATAAAATTATTCTAATCTTCAACGATTTAATTCGATTTTAATATATAATATTAAAAATATATTAATTCGTAAACATGTTCTCAAAGTAAATTACATTTTATCTCTTATTAATTTTATATTTTCAACTTATTTTTTATTTGGTAAGAATTGTTGAATTCTTTTATCTTTATTTAATTTAACTATATTTTAAGTTTATTATTTATATTTAACCATACTTATAACATTTTATTTTAACTCTACTTTTAATAATAAAAAAATAAAAATTTTAAAAAAATATGAATTTAGTTTATTCTTTTTTACATATGTTGTTAATATTTTAAAAGGAAAAAGTTCCAAATCTATATAGTTAAAAGATAGTGTGATTACCAGTTAAGAAAATAGAGTATGTAAACTTCATAAATTTTTATATGAACTAAAACAAACACTTAAATAATGACATAAAAAATTTAATAACATTCTTATAAGTCATACGTTTTCATTTCATGAAAGTGACAAGTGTGTTTATACTAAAGTAGAAAATAATGAATGTGTGATTATATGTTTTTATGTTGATGATATGTTTATCTTTGACACTTGTATTGATGTTGTGAATAGTACTAATACATTTCTTTCTTCCAAATTTGACATGAAAGATATGGGTGAAGCAGGTCATTATGACGCAAAACCCGTGAGTACTCCTTAGTCATACTAATGAAATACTTAAGAGGTACCATCAATTATGGTATTTCATACGGTGGATTTCCCGTTGTATTGGAAGAATACTGTGATGCAAACTGGATCTCAGATTTATGAGACAAAATCCACCAGTGTGGGAGGTAGTGCAATATCATGGATATCATCTAAACAAACTATTGTTGCAAAGTCCACCATGGAGTTAGAGTTCACTAATTAATTTTCTCATTCCTATAACGAGAGAGGTGTTAGGCTGCACTAGCCGAAAGGTAAAACCTTAATTGTTTTAATGACACTCATCACTTATGGGTAGTGTATTAAATGTAGAATACTTGATGAGATCACTTATATGAATGTAAAGTTAGGTCGCTTGTATGAGATTGAGACACTATCTTTAGAGCATTCATGAAATAACAAGCAGTCGCATTGCCTATTAGCGCAAATCCAGCGAAAACGGAAAAGAATTGTGGGATATAATGTGATAGATAAGTCTCTAGTTTGCGTCAATGTGACGTTGGTTCATAGAAACTCTACTTCACCAAAACACAACAAGTTAAGCTCGTATGTCTAAAGTCTGATTCATAGTCCAAAATACACCAGACCTTATGCATGATAACTCAGAAAACCCGCAAAATTATTTATTTATTTATTTTCTTCTTTTTCTTTTTCTTTTTTTCAAAAAAACCTTTTGACCTTTTGAAATATGTGGGATTTGTTATCAATATTTCAAAAGGAAAGAGTTACACATATATTAGACTAGGAACCATTAAGATCCTTATATACTTACTTGGTCTTATCTTGATATTGTAAACAAGTAAGGAAGAGATGTACCCTTACGCAAATGAGCTTGAACTAATTTAGTTCAAAATCGGAAAACTTCTTCTGGATGTGACATCCTTGATGACACATCTTTTAAAAAATATATTTTTTTATTAAGTATTTAATTTTTTAAATTTTGATTTAAATAATACTTTAATTTAAATTTTAAATATCAACATATTATAAAAATTAAAGATTTATATTTTTAATAAATTAATTATGGTTATTGTTAAAAAATTAATCCTTTAATTTATTATACATATAATATAATATTTATTATTGTTAATGAATATATTCATTAATGATAAAATAGTTATTATTTTTAAGTTTATTTAATTTTAAAAATATATGTATATGGCTAGATAGTAGATAGGTAGAAAATTAGTTGCCACTAATTAGCAGTACAGTGGCACCTCATCCACACAATAATAAAAATATCTTCGAAAATAAAACAAAACTATTTAAAAAAAAAAAAAAAAAGGATTTGCCCTAATTGTCTCACTCTTGTCTTGTTCATTCATCCCAACACATCCACTTTCATATTCTTTCCTTTCTCTGGAGTTGCGATCCTCTGCATCAATGGCCACCGTGCAACTCGAATCCTTCACTTTCATTCGCTCCTCCGCACTCCCTTCCGTTGCCTCCTCTCCTCCGATCAGCGCTTCCTCCCTCTCCGCCCGCCGGAACTCTGTCACGGTTCCCCGCTACGCTGGCCTGAGACTCAGACCCGCCGCCGAGACCCGTTTTCCGAGCGGCCCCGGGTCAAGAACCGCTCCTCGCAGCGGACGCATCGCGTGCGAGGCCCGAGATACCGCCGTTGAAGGTTAGGTCTCGATTAATTAGCAAAACAAAAAAAATAGTCGTCGAGTTCTTTTGTTGAATTTTATTGCTTTTAGGGTTTATTTGTTGATTATGTCGTATGTGGTTTTCGTTGTGGTTTTGTTAATGTTCTGTGAAATTTCTGTTACACTGCCCTGCATGTGTAGCTGTTACAATGATGCTAATTGTTTGAGCCTTTGACGATGTTAATGAGTGAAGTTAAGAAAGCAGTTTCCGTTTTTTAATTTGGTTTCATTTTTGAATTATGGCTTTTATTGGACACTTAATATGTTCTAGATCTAGAGTCTGTATTTTATAACCTTAGTTTATCTCTATTGGCATCAGGACTAATTTGACAGTGTTCATGCTTCATGCAATCGGAAACTAGATCATTTAATGTCACTGTGGCAGCCTATTTCATTTTCTTCTGGGATCTCCTTTGTTTCATAACCCATAATGCAGAAGCAAAGTACAGGGTTTTTGCATGTCTACTTCAATTTTAAATATTTTCTGCATGCTTACATGCAATCCATCTCTCTGCTAGTCTAATCTACATAGCTGAATTTATTATCTTAGACGTTGAGCTCCTATTTCCATTATCAGAAATGTCCCCTTGGTGGTGTTTCTTGAAACGAATGGTTTTAGGTTAGATCCATCAGGCATATTGGTAGGGGTGCTGGAGACCTGACCCAGAGCTAATCAAGGCTGGGTTTGGACCTTGAGAATTAGATAATATCTGTTTTGAGTTGGGTTGGGTCATATTTCAGGTTTGGCCCAGTCCTTTTTCCCTAAAATAGTGATAAATTATTTTTATAAAATATATTGATGATGAATTATATGAATTCTTGACCTGAATTAATACCTTTTCACCATATTGAAATGTTCTTGTCTTGTAAATTGTAATATATTTCTTTAAATACACATTACAAAAATCCTTTAGTTTTAGTTTCCTACTTCTAAAATTTTATGACCATTCATACATTTTGTCTAAAATTGGGTTGTTCTGGTAATTTGTTCGGTCATTAAGTGCTTGGGTTCCAAAAAAATGGGCGTGGTCAAATATTGTGCTCAGTTTGGACCAAGCCCATTAGCATCCTACTTGTTAGATATTTGGGGCTTTAGATCATTCAACATCATGCATAAGGTGGTGAGCCTAAGCATTTTTTTGGATAAACCAGAAATATATTAATAGAGTACAAGAAGTATTTGAAAGTACAAATAAATACACCACCAACCCTTTTATGAAATGGAATTTGCTAAAAGGGCAAAGGTCACCTGTAACTACTAACAGAATGTAGCAAAACAAACAACCAAGAACTGAGCTTAATAATCTCAGTCACCAAATATACAATCTAGAGGGTTATGGTGATCCTAAGCATGAATAGAATAAAACAAATGGAATGCATATATATTTATTCAGATTAGGTACCTAATCATGTCACTAAGTTTCCTTCCTTTTCTGGAAGGAGGGGTTATGAGTAAAGTCTTTGTTGGGGTGATCTCCAGATCCGTTTCGGGTTTCTATCCCTTGTATAGTTTTCGGTTTCTTCCCTTTGCATCCTGCTGATGTATTTTGAGCAGAAAAGACATGATAAGGATTTCTACCTTGCATGTTCTGTATGAATACTTTCCTTGCATAGTTGACATATATGACAAAGTCATCTTAATTGCTTTATATAGTAAATGGATCTATATAGGATAGGGATGGAAGTGAACAAGACTGTTCGACAAGGGTTTATGACTCAACTTGTTTAAAGCCTAGCTTGGTTTGGGCTTGTTAAAATTTTTTTTTAGATAAACAAGTCAGGCTTAAGCTTATAAAAAAGTTTATTTAACCTATTCAGGGATCTATTTATTTTCATATATTATATATTTATATTTATTTTAATATATTATATTTGTATAGTATTTGTTTTAATATATTTTATTTATACAATATATATATATATATTAGATCTATTTATGATCTTTTAATCTTGTAGGTTTTAAGTTTGCAAGCCTTTTTTTATATAGGTTTTACTATTTATTGACTTCTTTTGGAATGTAAGCTTTTAAACAGGTTTATAGGCCTTATAGGCTTTAAATCTGATCAAACCTTGATAGAAAAAAAAAAATCTTTAACAGGTAATAAGCTCAGATTGCAAAAGTTTTAAACAGATCAAGCTTGAATACTTATTTATGAAATGAGACTTCTTTATGCTGATTGTGATCTCAACCTCATTGGAAGAGAAACAAAGAAGCTGTTTTAGAGTATTAGAGTTAGAACCCTTACAAATAGAGGAGAAATTGAGTATCAGATGTATGGTCTAATTCTGATCATTAGAGTTCAGAGGAACTTCTTTTCTTGTCCTCATTGGTTGCCTTATTTGTAGACAATGTAAGAATTTTCTAACACATCCCTAGACATCTGCGGGTGGTCCATTAACAAATTAGGGTATGCTATGATACCATGTTGAAATTTAGGTTTGGGTCTAAGTCAACTCCAAAAGTTAGATCAGGAAGTGAGGATTGTCTTCACCTTATATATATATTTAGTTGATCTTATTTCTAAACAATGTGGGATTCTAACAATATATATATTTTAATATTATTTCTTATTTTGTTTGTTTGTGCTTTGTCTGGGATGTTCATGTTTTGCAATTTAGCATTACACATCATTGTACTCTAAGCGATGCAAATGGAACCTAATTATCTGTTGCTTTACGTTTCCAGAGAATTGTTGCATGGCTGAGAGAAATGCTTACTGAAGTTAAATATTTTGTATTATTGGATATTGCAGTGTCTCCTATTACTGAGGCAAATTGGCAGTCGCTTGTAGTTGAATCTGACACTCCTGTATTGGTTGAATTCTGGGCTCCATGGTGTGGTCCTTGCCGAATAATCCACCCGGTAATTGATGAGCTGGCAAAGGAATATGCTGGTAAGCTTAAGTGTTACAAACTCAATACTGATGAGAGCCCTACAATTGCTTCTCAGTATGGGATTCGTAGTATCCCAACTGTCATTATCTTCAAGAATGGTGAGAAGAAGGATGCAATTATTGGTGCTGTGCCCAAAGAAACATTAACCTCAAGCTTAGAAAAATTCTTGTGAGCTTCAGCTGGAAGTAAAGCTATTTTTCTCATTAGCTTACTCTCATCTAAGCCAAAAATCTCAAGTTTGGATGCTTTGTTTCTTAAATAACCATTTATGGTCCTGTATAGTAATGGATGCAACCTTATTTTCGGGTGCTTTACATGATTATAGTTACCAATATATTTTACATCTTTGGCTTATATTTCTTTTCACTAGCCACTGAACATTGTCGGTACATATGGGTAAAAAGCAAAATTAGATGAGATTACTAAAATTTTGGGGTGTTAGGGATGCAAAATGGTTTGTTGGGTTTGGTAACAGTATTCTCAATATTGCCAATTTCTAGTTTTAAGAATGGGCTTTAACATCTTAATTTATTTTTTTGGTTTCCCATGTACTTGTGCGTTGCACGCATGCTCAATTATTGTTAATTTCTGCTTTTAAAATTGGCTTGTCGATCTCGTTTTAGGTAAATGTAACTCAATTTTGAACTTTCTAATTTCTATTGGTCTACCTTCCATGAAAGCTGAAACATTCCCGACCTCGAAACTTCTATTCCAATGTCATCAACTTGTCATATAATATCTCCTATTTTTGCCACCATTTCAGTAGTAGTCCTCAATAACCATTAACTAGACGCAACCTAAACTACCCTCCCCCACGACTAGCTTTATTTTTTGGGCTATAGCTGATAGGATTATGATCTAGGTTTTATTGGCCCATTCTAAAAAATTCCGTTTAGCACCTCAACTTAGCAATTTTCTTTATATATAATTAATTAATTAAAAATATTGAATATTTAAGTTTTAACAATTTATATATAAGGTTTTTAACTTTTTTCTGTAAACAAATGTTCTTACTTGAATAAGGAAGAAACTTATAATTTTTTAATTAAAAAATGTGTCATAGTGCGTGAGAATAACACAAAATTAGTGAAGTAAATTTTTAAAACAAAAAAGGATGAAGTATAATCAGTTATGATTACGAAGAAGTTGGTCCAATTATCCCATTTTATATTATTTCAACCAATAAAATAATTATTTTATTTTTAAAAAAAATTGATGATAACAAATAAGATTATGATTTTATTTTAATTTTAATTTTTAAAATCAATCTAATTGGTTTAATTTATTAAATAAATTTATTTATTATTTGGTTCTTGATAGATTATATATTTATTTTGTTATAATATTGCGTTCTCTTATTCGTCAATAATCTATTTTAGAACAGATAAATACTGTGTTAATTGTATTTTTTTTAATCAAAAAACAATTTTCTATTGTATTTAATGTTTTAAACTCATGACAAACCAGTTTAAATATGCAATCTGCATTGACATCATATAATTTTATGTGATGTTTCTATCTATAAAAGTAGTCGTTTGCGTGATCCGTATTAACTGGATGCCGCTGGCCTCGTGGAGGTCTCTTCCACTCCTCATGTTGAAATGTGTGACATTTTAATTATTAATAAACTTTTTATATATTTTTAAAATATCAGTATGTATAATTTAATTTTTAAATTTATTCATTTTATTTATATTTTAATATTTTATAGGATTATTTATTTTCTTAAAAAGGTTAATGTATACATGTTAATATTTAAAGGTGTTTTATTCATATTTCATTTATATATTGTTTACACTTTTTGTGAGAAAATAAGATAATATTAATATTAAATTATACATCTGGATACTTTTTAAAATTATCAAATTCTACATATTGATACCTTTTAAAATTAAAAATATACAAGGTGTAACTTTTAAGAATTAAACCTTATACTTGCTAAAACAATATTATTGTTTAATAAAAATTTTCAATAAAAAATATTAAAAATAATAAAAATAAAAGGTAAGTACAAATTAAAATACAAAATATTATTAAATTAATTAAAATTACAAACCAAACACACCGTATATTTTTATATTTCACCTCAGAACCAATTGAACTTATTCTTTGAATATCTTGGTACCGTACTTGTCCCATTTTACTTAACCATTCATTGCTTGCTTTGATTATTAATAAAATTATAAATATTATTAAATATATTTTTAATATTTTCTAACAATAAATTTATATACTTCTTCATTTAATATTTAATTTATAAAATAATAGAAAGATTTATAAAAGGATAAAATTTTATATTTTTATAATAACAAATTTATATTCTTCTTCATTTGATATTTATTTTATAAAATAATATTTTTTTTTATAAAACGATAGCTAAAAGAATAACGCAAAGCTAAAAAATAAATGAAAATATGACTAGGCCAATGTAACATTCATAGGGAAACTAAAAATTGATTGTTATAGTATACAATTTGAAATAAAATAATATGTAATGATTTAATATAATAAAAATTATTGGCAAATATTTTTTTATACACTTGGAAAAATGGTTTTAGAATAATAATATATATAATAAAAAATTAGAATTATATTACAAAAAGTATCCAGTGAAATATTTATAAGGAAAAATTGATTGTCGCAATATATAGAATCTCATTAAATAATATTTAATGAATTTTACCTTAATAGAAATCAATGATGAATGATATTGTATTTTATAATACAATGACTAAAATAACCTTTTTCGAGTGATGAAATGTTTTCTAAACTACTTTACTTTAACAATCTATACTAAATTCAGTTAGCTTAATATTAATATAACAAATTGTGAAAAATAAATTTAAAAATTTAAACATGTAATTTTATAGTTCATATTTAGTTATATTTTAAATATATATTATATTAAATTAATTTTATTTGATAAGGTATTAAATAACTTTTAAATTTATAAAAATTTGACATATAAATTTTTTTTACTAATTTGATGGTTAAATTTGTTATAATCGTATTATATAGAGAAAGTATCAAGTAGATTAATTTTAATATGAATTATTTCTAAAATAAAATCATCATTTCTCATATAAATACATTTATATTTATAAAAAAATTTATGAAAAAGAATTGACAATCTTTTGGTGATATTTATACATTATTGTGCTAAAAAAGTTTGTTTTTATGTTTTTTTAATGATTTTCTTGATTTGATTTGATTATATAAATTTTAATACAAATTTAAGAATTATATTACAAAATTATCCTGTAAAATGAGATTTAGTTTTACGAGCTGTATTGAAGTTTTGTTGAATTTGTTTTTGGTAAATTTTATTTAAATTTAAGATCTTGAACAATGGAGAAACTATGAGAACAACAAGCATTTTGGATGATAATGAGAAAGGGTTTGGGAAAAGCAATACATGGCTTTGATTGGTGAAAGGATAAAAATTGAGATAGAGCATACACTTGTACTAACTCCTGCCTCGTATAATTCTTATCAATCTTATCCTTAGAAACTAAATATTTTAGTGTAAAGATGGCTCTTAAACAAAATTTGTTATTATTTTGTCAATAGTTCTTATTGTTTAGAGTAAACATAAAAGGAAAGATACTCGCAATAACAATCTGTTTGGTACGATACAATAAATGCTAACAAAAATAATTTTACCTGTCAGAAGAGAAATTTTATTTATACAATAATATATATATATATATATATATATATATATATATAATATAAGAGAAAGATACAAATAAAAAAATATCTATGATTCAGTGGATGTTGTGATTAATAAATTTTTTTATATAAATTATGATTAAATATATTTTTAATCTTTTAAAAAAAATTAAAATTATTGATTTTGATTATTTTTAAAATAAATTATTTTTAATATTCGTACGTGAATGGTAAATATTTAAAAATAATTTATTTTTAAAAAATTAAAATTAATAATTTTAAAAAATACTGAACATAACTAATTCTATAAATTATTTTATATTTTTGCTATACACATAACATTATTTTTTAGCAAATTGCTTGGACATGTTTAAATTTTATGCCATAATTTAATTTGTCAGAAAATCAATATCATGGAGAAATGATTTCTATCAATAACTCAATATGAAGTTTGAAACAAGCAGCAGCCACAGACTAATAAGTAGGCAGCCATTGAGTGATGGTACCTGCACCGAACTTCCATTGAGTGGTGAAAGAATCCATTCTCTCCATTTTATTTTATTTTTCTCCATAAATAGAAGTCATAAAACATGGATGGTTCACATATTCTAGCAACTCACAACATATTTTCATGCATTCCATATAAAATAAAATTTAAAATAATAGACATTATTATTCTTAATAATAAACATTAAATTATATTAAATAAATATAATATTAAAAATATAAACAATTTAAAATTGATAAATGTTTATTAAAATAAAATATTTTAATTAATAAAAAATATTATTGTTATATAACATATTAAAATTTAAAATTTAAAAATTAAATTAATTTAAAATGGATTGAGGTTATTCTAATCTTTAAATTTAGTTTATCTAAAATAAATATCTTTAATTTCAAATATTATATCAAGATTTAAAATATAAATAAAAAATAAACTAAGATTTAAGTATTTAAAACTTAAAATAAATTAAAAATGCTTAAAGCAAAAGAAAACACACACTTAATGAAATAATAGATAATTATTCAAAATTTTCTCATTTAACAAAGATATTCATTCTTATAATATGAAGATAGATTAAAATGTTACAAATATATTATATATTTGACGAATTGAGTTTAAAATATTTTAACAAAAATTAATAAACTAATTGAGTTTAAAATATTTTAATAAAAACTTTTTTCTAATATAAATTTTAAGTAGATTTTATTTTTTTATGCTCTGTTTGAAAGAAGGGTATTAGAGAAAAAGAAATAAAAAGAAAAAGTAAATTTTTCTTATTTATTTTTATTCTCCTTTTCAGCCATAAAAAAGTGAGAGAGAATTTTTTTTTGTTTTATTTATTTTAAATTATTAAAATTATTATTTATTTTTTAGGATATAGTACAAAAATAAATAATTTATAAATAATATTTATAAAAAGGATATAGTACAAAAATAAAATATTTTAAAATTTTATATAAAATAAAATTTATACAACTAATATGTTTTTTTTTTTATTCATCCAAACAAAATTTTTTTTTCTTTTATTTTTACTCTTCTAAACAAGTTTTTGTCTCAACTCTTTTTTTTTTTTTTCTATTTTCTACGTTATCCAAACGGAACATTAAGAAAAATAAATCATTAACAAATTTTAAATTTTATTCAATAATAAAAAATTAAGTAAAACAATATGTTGCATGTATATTAGAATTAATTTAATATTAAAAGATTAAAAATTAAAATAATTATAAAAACTGGATTCGAGCTTCACATGTTTTAATTTCCGTGGTTGAACAAATTTATTATGACAAGAGCTCTTCAGTCGTACCCATGTTGTTGACTTTTCGCCACACGAAAACACATGTAGAGTTGAAAGAATGATATGGACATTGAATTAAAATCTATATTGTAGATTATATTTTCGCTTGGATTTATTTTCTTATGAGATTTGATATTCTTTTTCATATAAAAAATAATATTCAATAAGGTATAATAAAAATGCTTATTATAATTGGTGGGTGTGTATAATTTTTTTTCTCCTTTATTGATTATAGATTCGCTTGGAATTTTTTCTTATCAGATTGGAATTTTTTTCTTACAAAATTAATATTAATATAATAGAAATGCTTATTAAGTTATTATAATTGATGAGTGTGTATGACTGTTTTAGAAAGAAGTTATTGTGACATAGCTGAGTATCCATAAATTATGATAACTTTTTTTTATAAATTTTTTAACATAGCTGAGAGTATCCATAAATTACATGTGAAACCTCTGATATTAAATTAACTTACCGCTAGTAGATTTACATATTTAGTAATTAAAATATATATTTATAAGGATGAATTATTTTATGAAATAATTAAAATTACAATCAATAGGTATATTGTATGTATTATAAAAATAAATATATATTAATTTTTATATGTCGATAAAAGGTTTGCATAAAATTATATTGTATTCTAATCAAACGGTTAAATTTTGTTTTCATTTACGGATGAAAAATATTACATGATATATTAATATTTAATTATGGGGATAATTATTTACATTACACATTTACATAGGCAATGAAAATTTATATGAAAAATTTTCATTTTTAAATTATGAGAATAAATAATGATTATCATTAAAATGTATTATCTTAAAATTACATGGATAAGATCTTACATGACATGAAAAAAAAAACTTTACAAATTGAATTTTTTACAGTATTTTTTCTCATATGAAAAGAGAAAGAAAGAGAATAAATTATTACATAAAATAATATTAACATGTGAGTTTATAGGATTGAATTTAAATATATATATATATATATAATTATCACATAATTAATATTCACTTTATATAAAGCGAATTAATATATAAATTAAATGAGTAAATATATTTCACATCAAGATATTAATTTAAATGAAATTATTTTAGTATTTAAATTAAATGGATAAAAAATTACATTACATTGGAATGAAAATAATTATATAAAAATGCGTTGAAATTTAAATTATAAAAATATTTGTTCATCATTCCCGAGGAATGAAAACTTTAAATAAAAAGTATAATTCTTAAATTACAAGAAAATCAGCATCTTCAAAGAATAATTTTAATATCTAAATCACATAAGTAAACATTTGGATTATATAGAGATATAAAATTTATTTCAATTATATTAACTTAAATATAGAATATTTATATTATGTGGATGAAAGTTTTATATTAATTATATTAATATTTATATCATTAAAATAAATATATACATCTACACTAAAATGAAAATAATATATGATAATATATTAAATAATATTAACATTTAAATTATAGAGGTAAAAAATATTATTTTGAAATTACCTTATATATATTATGAATTAAATTTAATAAAGTAAAAATAGAAATTTTTTATTAAAAATATTATATAAATACATAACTAATGTGATTACCATGCATTCTAACATTATTTTTAATAAAAATTTAATTTTAAATTTCTTAAATAGTATCCATAAAGCATTGGTTATCAAGATATTTAATATTATACTCCAATAGTTTATTTTTATTCTCTTTTATTATGTATTTTAAATTACAATCTTTTATTTTTACAATTATTTATTCAAACTATTATTATGTTTACATTTTTTTTATAAATTTATGATATACCTCTCAAAATTATTTTTTAATTCAGATCATAATTTCAAAGAATGAAAAATGACAATTTTAATATTATATATAATGCTGAATTATACAATAATATTTTATTTGTCTAATTATTTTTAATCTATATTTTAACATTAATTATACTAGCATTAAAAAAATCTTACAAATAAAATAATTTGATAATACACTATGAAAAAAAATTATATTTTGTTAATAAAAATTATTATTTATTTTTATATTTTTAAAACTACACAATATAACTTCGTACATTACAGAAGTTATATGATGCTAGTTTTTTACAACATTCTTTATAGTAATATAATATTTATTTATATATTATATTTTATTATGTATATGATGCAAATTAATATTACCTAAATTTAAAATAATATATCTAATTCATTATTTGTTAGATAATTTTAATTTTTTATAATATTAATAAAGAATTGATTGATAGATTTAAAATTTTTTTAAAATATATTTTTATAAATAATTTTAAATTTATAAATCTTTAAAATAATATATATATTATTTATTTAATAATATTTTATTTTATAAATTTTTTTAATTATTTATTTTTATAAAATTTAAATTTATTTATTAATTTTTTATATTATAAATTTTTAAACAGATTTATAAATTTATAAATTTTAAAAAAATAAAATATTAATAATAATAGAGCATATAATAGATAATAAAATTAAATTCATCTCAATATGTTTTCACTCTAATTATGGATTTCATATTTTATTTATAGGATTTCATCTTTTATTTATATGGTTTTATTTATTATTTAATAAATATACAATGAAAAAAAGGAAAATATTAATCCGGACTGATATTAAGGAGAGGTGATAAAACAAAAGGAACCAAACTAATCAATAAAATATAAAGCTGAACTTTAAATTTCGAACACATATTAAACCTAATATTTTTAAATTTTTGATTTAATTTAAATCTAATTTACAAAAATCCAAAAATTCCAAACTTTCATTAAACTTAAAATTACTTTGATAATTGAATCGGAATACATTTTGTCAGGCCAGTCATAATTCCAGTTATATTTTTTATTAAAAATAAATATTATTTATGTGAAAGTATAATAAAAAAAATTTTAATAAAAAATATTATTTTAAAATGTTTAAAATTAATTTTAAAAGATAAACTTGACAAAATTGTTCAAAGAAAATGTTGAAAAAAAATGTGAGACAGTGTCTTCCTGTCAATATGGAAGCAATTTATTATGATAACCTCTTCAATCGTACACGCGGCATGTGATTGACTTTTCCCCAAGAAAATACAAAGTGGAGAATTGAAATTTGCCTCCTCCATCCGTTTCATCTCGTTTCTTCTTACATCTTTTCTCAGCTATTTCGTTGTCAATGAATTAAGTGTCATCTCTCTTACTTTTCAACTCTTCATTCATGCCTATATATATGTGTCTTACACACACCACTTACCATCATCACACACATTTAGCACATATAAGTGAATCACTACAAGTCATAATAATGGAGAAGAAATCACTCGCTGGATTCTGCTTCATCTTCCTCGTTCTCTTTGTTGCTCGTAAGTCTTGCATTCATCAGAATGTTAATACTACTGCAATGTTTTGGATGCAAATAGTTACATTCTATATGTCTCTACCTTATGTTTCTAATGTTACATTTTATATATGCATTTTACTCATAACCAGAAATGGAGAGGGAGCAGGCAGGGGCTTTGATCCCCTCCTCTACCAAGCTTTCTTTTATATATATTATATGTATATATTTTTTTAAAACAAAATTAAGTTATTATTAAAAAAATTAAATATAGTTTTATAAGTATTTTAATTAAAATTCAATAATTATATCAACACTCAAATTTATCTTTATTATGATGATTATCTACTTGAAATTTTAATTTTGATTGAAAAAAAATATTTATGCCAATGCATAATCCATAAAATCCTCATAAAACATTTGCAAAAGGATTCTATACCATCACCCACGTGTGAATCTAAGTTACCAAACACAAGACGCTACAACATGCAGACCATGATTATATTCAAAGCAAATGAGAAACCAATACCTGCATGCCCACAAAGGGCAAGCTTCCAGGAGCATCCAACATCATGCCAAAAATATATTTATTTTTCTTGCATTTATTTTATCTCTTTTAGTTTATTTTAAATATATTTTTATAAGATAATAAGTTAAGTTAAAGATATATTTATCATACTTTTTTTTAATCTTTTTTCATTGCTTTTTTATAAATTAAATTTTATTTCATTTAGATTAAAAATAATTTTTTTTACCTAATATTAATTATATATACTACAAAAAATTCTTTTAATGATATTTTTAAAATATAAATAGTTGGTTTATTCTTTATCAAGTTCTTTTCAACAAATTTATATTTATCACAAATTATCTATTAAGAAGCATTTACAACCAAAAAAATAATTGTTACAATTTTTTTTTCTAATCATACTCTATATATTGTTATCAATTTTGTTGTTATCATTATAAATTTTTATAAATTTATATATATTTTAACTTTCTATTCATATAGATTTGATTTATAATATTAAGTTTTATTTTATTAATAATATTATGAGACAAAAATATCAAGATAATTATATAAAAAATTATCCACAATTGACATATATTATAAAAGGAAAGTTATTAAAACTCCGCGTTTATGACCCATAATACTTTCATTCACCCGCATTTGCATCATTTCTAGATCTACCCTATCTGTAATTATTAGTTATCAACAGAACAAAGTCAAGTTATTACCCCTATTGTCTATTCAGGAGAAGTTAAAATTTAAAATAATTTACAATGAATTTATAATTCTTATAAATTCTTTTATACTTATTTCCATAAAATTTTATATAATTAATAAAATCAATTTTTTAAAGTTTATTTTAATAAATATTATAATCAAATTTATAACATAAATTTTGTTATAAAAAGAATTTATTGAAATATAATTGCTTTCATTATTGAATATATATAGTACTTTATAGTTGCATATCATTTATGAATGAATTGGTACATGCAGAAGAAGTTGTGGTGCAAACTGAGGCAAAAACATGCGAGAACCTGGCTGACACATACAGGGGTCCATGCTTCACCACTGGCAGCTGTGATGATCACTGTAAGAACAAGGAGCACCTACTCAGTGGAAGATGCAGGGACGATTTTAGGTGCTGGTGCACCAGAAACTGTTAAATGGGATTCACTGCAAATTGAAGATGCAAGGGGTTTATGAATAAGATTACCATATATAAATAAAATTACTGCCACTGCATCTATGTGTTACTGTCATCTTTGAACTGCGTACCTGTGCATAACGAATGAGTTATGTACCTTATATATGTTATTATGTTAAAGAATAAACCGTTTGATATCGCATATATGAATTATCAATTTTCTTCCCTATATACGACTATGACCGCATTAATTATTTGTCATGTCATCTCCGTATATATACAACATTTTAGTAATTGGTTTGCTATGAGGTTGTATAAGTTACACCTCCGACCAAATAACTCGATAATTAAATTATATTTATACTACAAAATAGTATAATAACTTGAAATAAATTTATTATATAAAAATAAGAAAAAAGAAAGATAATATGATAAAAAAATATAAATTTTTTTAATGAATTGAAAATACTACTTAAGATATATGATAATTAGAATCTAATAGTTTATATAAAAAAATATAAAATATAATGAATGATACTCTTAATTATTTAGATACAAATTCAACACCTCAATTTTGGATGCAACTAATTAAAATGTCTTTTGTTGTTGCATATTTAAAAGTAGATGAAAATTTGAGAAATAAAAAAGAAGAAAAAAATAAAAAAAAAAGAATGTTATGTAATATATAATATGATAAAAAATATAAAAATAAAATATATTATTATAAAAATGTTATTAAAATATATAATAGTTACAATTATTAAAAAATATAACATATGTTAACTTATTTAGAAGGGAATAAAAATAATTAAAAAACAAAAGTAAAATGTATTAGAAGTTGGAATAAATGAGTGAGTGCTTGAAGGGTGATGGATGTTGGGGCCACAAATCATAACAGTGGGTTAGTGGCGGCCCGAAGACGGAAATACAAGGTCGTGTCTGGTAATTTAAGATAACGTTAGATCTGTTAACATATTTTTTATTTTTATTTATGAAAACGTTATGCTATATTATACTGTATTCTTTTTTGTTTTTGATATTTTATATAATAAAAATATAAAATCAAGATAAAATTTTAAAAATATAAAATAAAATAAAAATAAAGTATATTTTTATACATAAAAAAAAAAAAAAAAACTACACAAGACAGTGGCTTGCGACGTTGAATGGAGGTGGGTTCCCATTGGTTGTTTCTAAGGATGATGCGTTCAATTTAAGCCGACAGAATAATTACTTGATGAAAAAAGATAAAAAAAATAAGCATATATGAACTGTTGTTGTATAATTTTATAGTAATATATATTTTTAACTCTATTTCAAGCTACTATGCTATCGCACTCTATTTTAATAGTAGTTAAAATAATAGGGATTGGAATTATTAAATTATATATTTTTAATAAATTTTAAAATATTTTTTAACATATATTTTTAAATAATTTTAAATAATTTTATTGGGATTTTATTAAATTTTATTTAAATTCAAGATAATAAACAATAGTGAAAAAATGATAAAAATAATTTCAAGCATTTCATTATTTGTTTGGATAAATTGAAAAATAGAAAGAAAAAAATATAAAAAATAGAATGAAATAAGTTTTTTAGATAAATAAAAATGTGAGAGAAAGAAAAAAAAATTTCTTACATTGTTTAGATAGGTAAAAAAATAGAAATAAATATTTTTAATATAAATTTTAAAAATAAAATTTAAATCTAAAAAATAATTTTTTATTGCTATAATATTTATTTATTTATACAAATATTTAAGTATTTTAATAATTTAAAAATAAAATTTCTTCTTTAATTTTCATGGAACACATGTGGTAAAATATTTTTTTTAGATTCTATAAAATTTAATTTTATCAATTCATATAAGATAAATATAAATAAATAAAATTTTATCTAATTTTTAAAAATAATTTTTTTTTTCATTTTTTTCTTATTAAATAATAGGTAAGAATCATAGTAACATGAACTTTAAAAAAAAAATTAGAAATTTATAAAAAAAATATAAAAATAGAACAAGGAAGAGATTCATGAAAAAGTAAAAAGTAAAAATATAATTTATAATTTATATCTTTTATATAATTGTTACTATGTTTATATTTGTTGATAAACAAAGATAATATATGAAAGAGTATAATTTTCTTATATTATTTATTCTTGTAATAAAAAAATAAAAAAAAATAAATTGGTTTAACACGACTTGTTACAATTTGTTTATATTTTTAAAATATTTTAAAAAGAATTATTATTACTAATAATTTTTGAATAGATAAAATTGTAATTTTTTTATAATTATTTAATCAATAAAATTATAATTTTTTTATAATTATTTAACCAATAAAATTACAAATCCTCTAATAATACACGACTAATCAAATTATAAGTATATCAAAAAAATTTATTATTGTAATCATAAAACTTATATAAAACATTTATATTTATAATAATTTTTTATTTTATTTTTCAAGTTATATGATGTGAGACTTTAGTGGATAATATATATTTTGACTCAATATATCATTCTTTTATTCATAATCTCATATTTTTTTCACTTTTGATATAAACTCTTTTCATCAGTGAAAAATGAGTTTTTTACCTTAGTTGTTATGAACTTTTTACATTGGTTATTTGAGCGATGTTGAAGTAGACGATATAGAAAATAAGACTTTTTATATCGGTTATAGAATCGATGTAAAAAGTATACTTTTTACATTAGTTGTGATCAGAACCGATATATAAAGTAGGACTTTCTACAACGGTTGTGGGCAGAATCGTTGTAAAAAGTTATATTTTCTACAACAGTTCTGCCAACAACCGTTGTAAAAAGTATATTTTCTATATCGATTCTACCTACAATCGATATAGAAAATCATTTTTTACACCGGTTATAGTCTTAACTGATGTAGAAAGTTTAGTTTTTTTTTAAATGTTCATTTTGTTTAGGCATACTACTATATTATTTATTCGTAATACCTGCATATACAAAACCAGACACACAATACAGAAATCACAGAATTTATATATTTAAACTAAATACATCATTATTTATTATTAAATTTTAATTTACAAATAAAATAACTTAAAATTACATCAAATGTGTTGTAATTTTAAAAGTTTTAAAATAAGGATTTAAGAAAAAATTGTTAACCACTTAATAAAAAACTTTAGTCGCAATTGAATACAATGACTTGTTTACTTATTCAGTAATATACTCATTGTATTTAATCTTGAACAAGAAATTAAGGGTATGCTCATATTTGAACTCAAGAAAAGAAACCAACTTAACTTAGAAAAATCAACATGCAATTTAGATATATAATTATGGTAATTATCATTTTAGTAATCAACAATAAGTCGTAATCAACTGCAAGTAACCTATCTCATATCTATTATGACCTTAATAAACTTAGTTATGAATTCTTTATGAATTAAAAATATTCCCTTAACAATTTATCTACAGAGGTTGAACTTAGGTCATATTCTAAAGTATTACCTATATTTAAAACGAAATCAATACTATAACATACATATCACCTAACAAAGTAAAGGTGCAGAGACTTCTTTGTTTAAGTTAACACAATCAAATTTTCACATAAATACCTTATAGTCAACACAACAATGGTAGAGCGGTGTTCAAGCGGAGCCACAATGGTAGTCGAGCAAAGGTTGCAAATTATAGAAAATAACCAAAATAAATGTAAATTTCAACTATAATAACAGAAGGAGATGGATAAATAACGACAAAGACGACAGAGGTTGCTCGTACCTTAGGGTGTGTGACAACGACTTCAAGCGGAGACAATGTTCACAACGACAACGACGATCACGAATGTAATGATGAAGTGCAATGACGAGCAACAGCTACGACAACACAGTGGCTAAGACGTAAACGAAGATAGAGAGAAAAAGCCGAGACGAGAAATTAGGGATTTAAGGATGAAGTTGAAGACGACCAGGGTCGAAAAAAAAGGGAAAGCGGAAGAATTTATACATCGGTTGTTTCTTATAACCGATGTAGAAACTACTTACTGCATCGGTTAAACGAATAACCGATGTAGAATCTTTGCCATTTTATTTACAAAAATGCCATCACCAACTTTCTACGTCGGTTCCTTAAAAAAAATGTAAAAAATTGTTTTAAAAAATCGACTTGCTACATCGATTCTTAAAACAATCACGGTAGAAAGTATTTCCTACATCGGTTGTTTTGATAACCGATGTAAAAAGTTCACATTTATTTACAAAAATGCCACCTTATTTTTATTTACATTGGTTCATGACTAACCAATGTAAACTCTTGTTATATAAAATGTTATTTTTTCCGCTCGTGTTTATTTGAAAACTCTTATTTATTGGTGTTTGCGATCATCCTTTACTACAAGTCCAACAACTAATAGAATTTTTTATTACACTTACCATAATAATCTCTCTAGTAGGGATGGAAGTGAATAAGGTCGTCCAACAAGAGCCTACTACTCGCTCATTTAAACCCTAACTTGACTTGACTTGTTTAATAAATATATAAGTTCAGACTTATTAGAAAACCTTTTTAGATAAACAAGTTAAGCTCTAACTTACAAAAAAATCTTTTTAGTTTATTCAATGACATATTTATCTTTACATATTATATATTTATATTTATATTAATATATTATATTTTTATAGTATTTATTTTAATATATTTTATTTACTTAATATTAATATATATATATATATATATATGTTTCAGATATATTTAATGACTTTTTTATCTTGTAAGTTTTAAATTTACAAGTTTTTTTAATCAATCGTTTGTATAGGATTTAAACTTATTTATTGGCTTTTTTTGAAATGTATATTTTTGAATAGACTCGTAGACCTTGTAGGTTTTAAATCAGGCCGGATCTTTCCAAAACAAATCTTTAACAAGTAATAGACTTATACTCAGACTTTATAATTTTTAAACAAACACTTAAAATCTAACTCGACTAAGTCTACTTCCATTCCACTCTCCTTCAAGTGTGAGATCTTTCAACATGATATATTTTGTCTCGCCTTTCTACACAAAAAGTTGCTTTTACGTTTTTACATTGGTTCTTTTTTGTTTATTTTCATTCTTGTGCCAAAACCTCAACTAATGATGGATAGTGGAAAGTCTTTATCAAAGGCACTAAAGAATACAAAAGCTCATCTATATTCTTTATCTTTTAAACACTAAAAAAAAACAAAAGAAAGAAACATACTGTTTACATGTAACATGAAACATCTCAAAAGCAATTTTATTACTATTTGTAATTTTTGTAAAAAAAGATTATAAATCTTTTTTTACAATTTTGAACCAATAAAATTGTAAATCTTTCATAATATACAACTAGTCAAATTTCAAATGCAAAAACTACATTGTTGTAATATAAAGCTTATACAAAATTTTTATATTTATAAAAAAAATTACATACTTTTTTTAATTTATTTAATATAAAATTTAGATGAATAATATTTTTTTTATTTAACAATAATTTTTGAATTTAAATAATATTTTATTATAAGAAAATGTATTAGAATGGTTTTTAAAAAAAAAAATTGGTTATTTTTAAGAAATTATTTTTTTAATAAAAGTAAATTTAGATATAAAAATCTAATGAAATTTAAAAAATTGATTCATTTGTATCAATTTAAATTGAATTGAATTTATACTCTACACAAAACCAATCTAACAATTCTAAAAATATGATTAGATTAATTTTGTTATTTTTTTTTAGAACAAGTTGAGTGTAATCTGGAAATATCTCTATCTAATGTGAATGAATGGTATTATTGCACTAACGATTCTAAAAATATGATTAGATTAAATTTGTAATTTTTTTCTTAGAAGTAGTTCAGTTTAATCTCAAATATCTCTATGTAATCATGAATGGTATTATTTCACCGCTTCATTCAACAATTCATGATAGCTTGCTCACCTTGCTGCACCGTTCGACCGTTTCATAGACTTTTCAATTTGTCATGTATGCTCCATGCATTTATAGTGCTTACTCATAATTTTGTCATTCATTCGTCCATGTGTATCCATTTATCTTAATTATTACGTGTATACCTCTTCTACTCTGTAATAATTACTGTTGTTTTATGGTGTTGCATGTTTAAAAATTTATTAATTTTTCATAAAATCAGAAAAACAAACAATAAATTTACCTTTTTTTTTCACAGAATTATAGTTCATCTTAAAAAAAAAGTAACCTAATTTTATAATTATTAAGACACAAAACGCTTAGAAGAAATATGAAATTACTTAAAATTCATTAAAATAATTTTGGGAAATGTATAATTATAGTAGTTATTCAGCATCAGTGTAAATAAATAATTTAAAAAAATATTTAAACCAAAATTATTTCAAAGTTGAAGGAATATGTTTTAAAAACCATATACATGAACTATAATTTTTTTTGTCTTTTTTGCACACAAAAAAAGGTTTAGCCAGTTTCTTTATTTGTATTGATAGTTTGGATGATAATGTATATATAAGAATAAGTATGTTTGTAGTTTTGATTTGGATCAAATTTTAAATAAAATATTATTTAATCTAATTATAGAAATATATTACGATTCAGTTTAAATTGGTTTGAATAAAATTTTAAAATTAATACAATTGAATTCGATTAAAAGTGATTTAAATTGGGTAATTTGGTTTTAATATTTTTAGTTTATTTTAGTTAAAAATGATAAATAAAACTTTTTTAATTAAATTTTATTTTTATGTATAATTTATATAATAAAAAATATAAGACACAAACAACTTTAAGTTAATTTAATACGAGTAAATTTATAAATAAAATTTAAAAATAAATATTATAAGCTCATATATACAATTATATTAATAGAATGAGAAGTTAATTTTATAAATAAAATTATATATACAAATTTTATTTACATGTTTTAATTTTCTTGTATGTTTTATGTATCATTGAATTTGTCAGAAAATCAAAATAATCAATCCCAAAAAATTTCTATCCAGAATCCAATTAATGTTCAAGTTTGCAAACTTTGAGATAAAATATCAAGCAGCAATAATTGACTAATATAAGTGAATTCCTACCAAATGAAAAATTTTCCCTCACTTTAGCTTTTAGTTGGCCTGCACTTCCTTTTTCTATAACGAATAATAATAATAATAATTGTAAAACATGCATCGTGTCATGCAAATACTATAGCTAGCATTTTATTTTGATAAGCTCTTGGGCTGTACACGCATATGCTATTGACTTTTCCCCAAAAGAATACAAGTCGAGATTTGAATTCCTCTTCCACCGGTTTCTTCTAGTTTCTACTAATTACGTGTCACTGTATAGCAACTTCATTGTCAGAAACCATGATCTTCTTAATTACAAGTCATGCCACTGAAAATCAGTATATATATGAGTGTAACACAAACCAACCTCACCAAATTCATACAGCCATAAACATAACATATACCTTTCATAAGTGATAATCACTTAAGCCAAAATGGAGAAGAAATCACTCGCTGGATTGTGCTTCCTCTTCCTTGTTCTCTTTGTTGCTCGTAAGCCGTTACTCTTAAGTCTTCACATCAATTCTATTGCATATCTATTATAGCGCTGTATAATTTTCCACAAAAATAATGCTTACCTTCTAAATTTTATTTCACAAAATTAGTAAAAATAAACAATTATTTTATGTACTAACATGTACTTAATATATTTTGAAAAATAATACTCATATTACTGCACAGTTGCAAACATTTATTTTTTAATTTCTATGTTAGTTAAATCATCATAAATATTTTATAAAATTTTAAAAAAAATTGTCATGATCCGAATCATTATAAATTTTTAAAAATAGAAATGGTTTGAATATATATTACTATATATGCAATGGTACAAATACCATTTCTCCTTTAGTTTATAGTTTATACCAATTGGTTTCATTTTTTCTTTTATTTTTAAATGTTTGGGTGGAGAAAGAAATTAAATTGATATGTGAACTATTAAAATTAATCTAATTACGAGAGATTAAGGATTAATATAATTTATATATGATTCTAAATTTTAACCTTATCTTTTGTCATTGTAAAAAATAGATATGGGTGATTAATTAATTAATAAATGAATTGGCATAAACGTGCAGAAGAAGTTATGGTGAAAACAGAGGCAAGGACTTGTGAGAACCTGGCAGATACATTCAGGGGTCCATGCTTTAGCTCGGCCAGATGCGATGATCACTGTAAGAATAAAGAGCACTTAGTGAGTGGAAGGTGCAGGGACGATGTTCGCTGTTGGTGCACCAGAAATTGTTAAATCCATTCCAACCTCAAAAGTGAAGATGTAGGGGCATTTATAAATAACACTGCCATAAATATATATCATATAAATAAGACTAGCTAGGAGCTAGCACTGCATGTGTGTTACCCTCATGTATGTATCATGTACTGAGTGAGTGAGTGCATAACTGATATCTTATGCATTCCATGTTCAAGAATAAAATGCTGTTGTTCACTAAACATCAATAAATAGTTTTCTACTTTTCTTTCTTACGTATTCCTGCGTTGTTCCCACGTACGAACGTTTTGGTCACCTCATGGACTTCGTTATACATCATAAAAAAAAATGTTTAGTTGCCATAAAAGTAATGAAGTTTGAAAATTGTGTGTTTATATAAAAATAGATAAAATATATTGATTTATCTATAATTTTCAGAGCTAAAAAAATAGAAAATAAAGGAGTAAGAGAGGTAATAATTTATTATTTTCAATTAAATGAAATAACTTTTTAATTTATACAATTTTTTCTTAGAAAATGAAGATAAAAGTGTTATCTTAAAAAAATTTAGTAACAATTTTAAAAAATAAATAATGATAATTTTAAATTTATCATATTTTTTAAATATATTTATATTTGTTAAAATTATCTGTTAAAAAATATTTTAGTAATATTCAAATGATATAAATATTATATTTAAATATATAATTTATCAATTTATATCATCACAAAAAATAATTATCATAAGCGACTATTTTTTTAATGTGGCATATAAAATTTTATTTTATTTTTGTTTATTTTTTAATATATGTAACTTACAAATGTATTTTTTTTCTTCATATTTTTCTTCTTTTCTATTTAATTCTATCTATTTTATTTATTTTTAAATTTTTATTTTTACAATCAGTTATGATCATTGTATAATTATCATCTTTATTTTTTTTAATTATTATGAATTTTTTTATCGGCTTCCTTTATATAAAACCTTCATTTTCTTAATTCATATACTAAAATAGTCAAAGATTAAGGATAGACTTATAGTACATGGAAATGATTTGAAGCGTTTAGAAACTAAAAGATTGATGAATTTTAGGAATCTTTCATAGTAAGATTCTATTAAAAGTTTAGAAATTAAAATTTAAATTTAATCTTTTTACATTTAGTATGAATATTTGAAAATATATTTATAGAAATATTTTTAACTATGTTTTTTAATAAAATGTTTTTATAAAGAAAGAGAAAAATTTATAAATATAATTTTTTAACTATATTTATAATTATATATTTTTAAATTATAAACATATCAAATATAATTATAATATTTTTAACTATTATAAATTTTAAAATATAATTTTTAAAAATAAAAATTAAGTACCAAACATCTTCTTAAAAAATATTGTAGAACGAATTTAGAATTTTGAAAAAAATTATTTTTTTTTATTTTGGATGATATATAATTTTTTTTATAAAAAATAATAAAATTTGAATTTAAGATTTCATTAAATATTTTTTAATTTTTTAATCAATTCTAATAGCTTAAATGATATATAATATTTTGATTGTATAGTTTTCGTAAAATATGATTTAAAGTTGTATAATTGATTTAATTTATAAGTTGCAAAATAAATGAGAATTTAGTAGGGTCTTTTTCTTTTTTGTGATAAGCAGAATTCGGAAGTTTTCAAAAAATAAGTTAAAACTGATTAAATGACTTGATTGAATCACGTAACAAATTATGAAACCAATCTTTTATAAAATATTATTAAACAACTATAATTGGACATTAATGATAAAAGTATAATTAATTTAGCTTAAGTTATATTTATATATTTAATTAGATTGTGATTGTGAATAATTAATTTTGTTCATATTTATTTATAATAAAAATTAAAAAATTAATTAATTAAATAAAATAATAAAAATAAGGAAGATTATTTTTTAATAAATAATTGTATAGTAATAATTAGTTTTATTTAGTGGAACAGTGGAAAATATGATGGTAGAGTAGTTTTTATTAAGTAAAATGATAGTTAATGAAAGAGTGGAATAGTGAATGTGGTTAATAAGATCGTGTCAAAGTAGTTTTACTTAATAGAAAAAACATACAAAGTTTTACTTAATAGAAAAAACATACAAATAAAATAAAAGAGTATTAAAGATAACATAAAATAAAAGAGTATGTGAGACGTAGGAATACAAATCAAATTTAAGCTTTTTGAAACAAGGTAACATCTTTATTTCATCTCGTTGTTTGTTTCTTAATATCCATTTGTTGTTACTTTTTTATTTTGTATGTTTTGCTTAGATGCATGTTTTTCTCATTTTTCTAATTCTGATATGTAAAATCTAGTCTCTGCTATGTTGTTTGATTTTTAACATACATCTTTTCGATTTTCAAAATCAATATTCTAAATTCCTCCTACTATCTCAACCAGTTTAAAATCAATTTACGACTTCTCTTCATTTATTTATTTTTTCTTTTGATTAAAGTTATTGATTCATAATATTTTTTAATTTTAAATAAATTTTAATTGATTTGTTTTTATTTTTCATATAAGGGTAAAATGATGTTAATTGAGTAGTTGATCCACGTTTAACATTATTTTATTTAATTTATAAGAATTTATTAAGTAGTTGCTAACTTATACCCTATACATTTCGTTTAAAAAAATTAAAAAAAAATATTTTCTAAACTTTTTTAAAATAAATTCTTAGATTTTTTTTATTTATTTTATAAAAAATAAATAAATAACTTTTTAAATAAATTACATATCAACAATACAATTTAATAAAAATAATTTTTTTTAATAAAATAAATATTTTAAAAATTAATTGTATCCATACATAATTAATTAAAAAATAACTGTTTTAATAAACATTGTTGGATGATAACCCGTGTAAATACTCCTAATGCAAACTGATTTAAAAATTACAATTTTTAAGTTTTTTTTTTTAAATTTAATAAACTTTTTTATTTTTATTAAAAAAATTTGTTTTATCAACCGATTGTGACAACAATACTAACCACTCATTTCAATAAAAGATTGGTCAACGAATAAATAAACATTAGTGTGATTGATTTGATCTATCTTAAATATTTACTTTTTTTAACCTTTTAAGAAAAAATTATAGAAAAATATTATTTTCATGGAAAGAAGTATTAGAAATTGAACACCGACACTGTCTCTTCGTAAACTTGGTCGTTGAGCCACACACACAGAAATGGTCGTGACTCGAGAGTTTTAGAATATATTGAAAGTAAATTGAATCGACATCAAGTATCTGTCTCTTGACAAAATACTCAGGACTTTAAGAAGAGCACCGTACCCAACACAGAAGCTTTGCCTTTATTTAGTACTTCATGGACTTTGGGAGTTCAAATTTCATCAGATTCAAAGTATTAAACTATTAATTATACGGTAAGTTTCATTTTTTTTTTTATATGTCTTATCATGGTTTTAGCGGAAGAAATATTTTTGAATATTTAGAAGTAGATAAGATGGAAATGAGAAAGATAAAAGAAAGATATATAATATGATAAGAAAATAAAAAATAAAAATAATGCTAAGATGTATAGTTTAAAATTTAAATTTTTTATAATTTTTTCTTAGAAGCTTAAATTCCTCACAGAAATGTATAAGTTATGTCATAGTAAAATATTCATTTCAAATATGAAAGGGTTCAGGATTATTTTTCTGTATGTTTCTTTATCCAAGGTTAGAAATCCTTGAATTACGTTTAATGTATGAACGGAAAACAAGGTGAAAACCCGTTGAACTTTGACTTAGGTCCTGTGTTTACCCTAGTGGGGTACAGTTTTGACCCTTTGTTTTCCACGTGCTGGCTATTCGTGCATTGTTCATGTATGTTATGTTATATACAATTGTTTTTATTAAAATATATAATTTAATATATTAATAATATGAATGTTATAATTTTTATAAATATTTTTATTATTTATTATTTATTTTTAGATATACATTAAAGATTGTATTATTATATAGATATACATAAATAATTGAAGAATAAAAATAATTAAAAAATAAATAATATAGAATAGTATAACAAAAATCATGAAAATTATTGTTAATATATTAACAATTTAAGTATGAAAAAACATTACAGTCATTGAATATATATATATATATATATATATATGAACATAATAATAATATTATTATTATTTATTATTAATTATTATTATTATAAGATAAAAGCTATAAAACTAGAATTTGGAATAATATATGGTATTAAAATCACCCGTATGATTTAGTGAATTTTTATTAATTAATGAAACATATTTCTCTATCATTCTAGAATTTTCATTATATATAGGTATAGCTGAGCAAGCAGCTCATCAAAGGCCTTTGATACGTAACTCAGCCATGCTTTCTTTCCATATTACGTCCATGGAGAGAAAATGAGAAACAAATAAAATAAATAAATAGGAAAGTAAATTTTTTTATTGTTTCAATATAAAAAAAATAAAAACTTGATTATAAGAATATTAAAAAATAATTAAATTAATAATTTTATTTTCTTTTAGTTTAATAATCAATAAGTACGTAGATTGGTAATTTTTTATCTTTAGAATTTTATTTTTATATTTTTTCACAAGGACATAAAACTTCTTTTTTTAAGTTTCTTTCTCTTAATTTTTCATTTTCCACATGATTAAAAAATAAATTTCCTTCTCATTTTTTGGTAAATTATCCCCCTTTTTTTTTTCATAACCAAACTTATCGTGAATCCTTATCAAAAAAATATATGACAGATGATACGAATAGAAATTTAAAACTTTAGATTATTTACTAAAAAAAGTATAGATTAAACGTCAGAACTGTATTATTGAATCATATCGAAATATACTATCACCAGTCGTACATGTTCTTGTGGCTATTAAAATACGAGCTTTTATCCTTGTGCAGTTAAATAATTTAAATTTATGAAAATATTTAATAAATTTGAAAAATTATTTTAATAAATTTATGAAAATTTTATCGAAATAAGTTTTCTCAAAATAATTTCCGTAAGATAGTATTTGATTTATTCTTTTGTTTTTTTTTTGTTTTTCTTTGAAAATGTAAATTCTTCTAATGAACTTGAATATACGTTTTATTTTTTGAGTTTTTATTCATTAAAAATTTATTTTTAAGATCCTTTTTTAAAATTATATTTAACCTAATTTCTCTTATAAAATAAAAAAGAAGCAAGTTGAACCAAATCTTACCAAAATTTTCATATATTTTTTGTAAACTAAATTTACTTTCAAATTTACAAATAAAATTTTATTAAATAAGGATTGATTGAAGCCTATAAATAAATTTTTATTTTGTAATAGTTAATTAAATACTGATTATATATTATGTTTCTTTTTCATACATTCCTTTATATGTAAGAATGATGCTTATCTATCATATAAAGTTAATCAAATAAAAAAATTATATTAAGAATTTATAATATAAAAATCTAAAATTAGTAATATTTACAATTTTTAAAATAATTTAAAATAGTATGTTAATATCTCTTAACTTATCTACTTGATCCATAAGAAAATAATTTGATACTTGTAAACGCTAAAATCGTCACACTTTTATTTCTTTAAGGAGAAAATAAGAAAGGTGAAATTTATTTTTCAATGTTTTTTTTAAAATGAATATAAAGGACTAGCGTAATATAAAAAATTACTTCTTAAATAAAGATAAAATTTAAAAGTAGTAAAAAATTTCTCGAATCAAAATTAATTTATTATTCACTTATATTACGGTATTGAAAAATACAAATTATTTAATGTCATATTTCTGAAGAAAATCTCTGAAGAATGTCAGCAGCTAGCAGCCCACTTCCAGAATACAAAATTAGCTTACATATGAAGAGACAAATAAATATAGATATTTATTAGCAGAAAATGCCGTTTTATTCCAAAATTAAACGTGGTGGGTTCACTTTCTAATCATATTTTAGTATCGAACTTTTTTTTTTGGTTAATTAATAAAATTTGCATTTTCTAAAAATAATAATATTCCCTCTATTTTGGTATTTGTTGAGAAAAATAAACATAAATATCAAAAAATATAATTAATATCATTATTCTTTTAATATTTTTTATTTATTTTTATTTATTTTTTTTACTTTGTATAGTTAACAATAACGAAATAAATATAAAAACATATGTAAAAAAAAAAATCAATAGTTTATTAAAAATAAAAATTAAACCGATAAATTTTGTTTATTTTTGTAGATGGATAAAATTGAGTAATTATTTTTCCTCCTTCGTCAAACATAAGGTCTCTTTGTTATTAGCAGATCGCAGATATCTTTGAATTGAATTTTCTTCATCATAAATTCGAAGTTTATCGCTCCATATTTCCGGTCACTAAAAAGTCTTCACATGTTGTTGTTGTCTTCAGGGGTTTCGTTCTAACACGTACTTCTCTAAGTTATGGGTTGTGTGTCCATTGTTATGTAACTTCTCTTTCTCTCTTGACCCTAGTCTATCATGTCTTTTTCAGTGTCTCCATAAAGATAATGATATTTAATAAATAAAAAATAATAATTGTTTGCTTAAAATATATATTAAGTTTTAATATTTTTTAATTTAATATTATTATTTAAAAAAATTTAATTATATCTTAGATATAATTAAATTTTGGAAAAGTATCGCTCTAGTGATATACAAAACTTAAGGAAGAAAAAAATATTTTATGATGAATTATTTATCCTTGTTAACAATTTATAGATAAATATTCTTATAAAGCGAAAGGAAGAGGAATCATTAATAAATAAAATTTATTAACTTTCAATGTATATCAGATAAAGCATAAAAAAATATATCAAAAGATGATAATTAAAAATTACACAAGGGGGATAAATTATCTGACGTAGAGTTCGTTAAAAATAATTTACACTCAATTTAACAGATGTTCTAACATGAGAGTTTATATAATAGAGATCTATATAACTATTAACGTTCTACTATTCTTTTATCACATTTTTTCTTGTTGTTCTTATCTTAGTGTGAGATATGCATATCGGTTTGAAAATCATACAGTTTTGTCTGTCGTTGTGGTTTCTTAGATAATGGGATCACTTGAGTCAATGAATGATGCTGGGTCAAGATTATGAAATGTTTATCTCGAAACAAAGTCAGGTTAAATTTTAGTTAAACATAAAGTTTATATAAATGAGTTTTAATTATATTTTATAATTATTAAATTAAAATATAATAAAATCTAAATTATATATTATGTGAATTATTTCTTTGACAAATATTCACAACATTTATCATTCCATATATCTACTATAAATCTTATGACATACACCCGCGTTGTAATTTTTATTTAGAAGTTTTCTCATATAACTTTTAGAAAAAGTGAAGTGTATAACTAGAAATTTTTTTCATTGACTCATGACTAAATTTTAATTCACGAAATAGGTTTTATATATTCATTTTATTTCTTTATTTTTTCTCTTACCAATATTTGTGGAAAAAAGATATTAATTTAAACTAGATATCATAGCAAAAACAATTTTTGCATTTGCTATCCCATTACCATCGGAGATTATATTATTTGTGATCGAAAATATAGTTGCTGTCAAAATCAAATGGGTAGCTTTGAGGGACGTAGTTTCAGATTTGAAAAAGAGAAAGAAAGAAATGAAAACCTCAACTTGATTGTGGGACAAGGATAAAAAATGAAGAGAATATTTTTCCTTTTTGTGAAATAAAATAAGGAACTCGATAAACTATCTGAAATGACTTTCTTCACGTATGTAACCAAAGCGGGGGTAACAATTTAGTTTCTTCATTTTATTTGTATAATTTTGTTCTATTTGTAAAATGTTATCTCTATGCTTTTTCAACCCCCTATTTTTCTTTTTACATCCAAAAGCAAGTATTCAAAACATTCTTCATTCTTTTCGTTTTTATTTTCTCCTCTTATGTTCAATTTCAGTCCAGAGAAATTTGAACCTTTGAACTTAATTATATAGTTGTTTTTATTTTTTTATATAATAATAAGAAAAAGACTTATCTGAGACTTTTTTTTTATTAAACCCGATTAGAGTATCTGTTGTATTAATTATTTTTTAAAAGATACTTCTAATTAATTAAGGAGATATTATGCATTAAAATGTAAAAATTAATTAAGAGAAAAGATTAAAAGAATGTATTTCATTAATATTAAGAATAATTCTAAAAAATTATATAAACTAATGAAAAAATTAATACTACTAAATTAAATAAAATTTTTAATTTTTGTAAATTAATCTTTTTGAGCATGCTCGTAAATTAGTTAAACAAGCTAGAAAGAGTAGTTGGTAGAATCAAATCAACAAATCCATGTACTAGAGTAATTTCACATTGAAGTACTTTCAACATTCTTTGTTACGAGTAATTATACTTGTATCTTTATATATATTTAATTTTTAACGGATATGTATTTTAAAAAATTTAACAATTTATAATCAGATATAATTGAGTGTAAGATAATTTTGATATAGGGAAGAAATATTATATATATAATTTTTGTGAACGGCCACCCCCACAATGTTTGAGTGTGTATACTCGGCCATTCTTTTTTTTTTTTGGTTTTTTTGATCTTTTAATTCCCTAACGCCGTATGGGCCATCTTGTAAGTTTGTCTTTAAGGTCCACAAATTAAATGAAAACTCCAACAACTGGCCCTGTATATTGGGCTTATACCCAAGCCCATCGAATCAGAATACACTAGATCGCTCGAGGACTCTTTTTCGATTTCTGCCACTTAACACTGCGAAAGCTGAAGCTCGGAGCCGAACATGTCGAGAGACGGGAACGGTGCAGTGCCGAGAAAGGCAACGAGCTCAGAAAAAGACGAAGACGAAGCTCCAACAAAGAGAGATTCCAGGAAATCGCGAGAAAATTCGGATGTAGATTCTGAAATCGACAGAAGGCACAGTAATGCTAGGAGGAAAGCGCGAGAAAGCTCGGATTCCGATGCCGATAGACCACACAGGAGGAAGAGGAAGTCGAGGAGGCGTTACAGCAGCGATTCGGATTCTTATTCCGACTCGGGTTCGGATTCGGAGGACAATGAGTCCGAACGTTCCGGTTCGGATTCGGAATCGCAATCGGAGAGCGAGGAAGAGAGGAAGGAGAGAAAGAGGAAGGAGAAGAAGAGGAGAAGGGAGCGAGAGGAAGAAAGGGAGCGGAAGAGGAGGCGGAGAGAGAAAGAAAGAAAGAAGCGGAAGAAGGAGAAAGAAGAGGAGAGAAGGAAGAAAGAGAAGCTGAAGAAGAAGAAAAAGAAAGAGAAGAAGAAGAAGGAGAGGGAGGAGAGAGGGAAGAAGGGAGCAGTCACAAATTCATGGGGAAAGTATGGGGTTATAAAAGAAACTGATATGTGGTAAGAGATTTATGCCTTTTTATTATATATTATGTTTGATTGTTGTTTAGAATGTGAGAGATGAATGCATCTTAGTGATTATGATTGAATTGTGTGGTCATGGAGGCAGCTTGATTGCTGGTGACAGACTACCTATGTTGTAGTATATAGATTTTGAAATTATTCAACTGTTTCGTTACTTTGGTTTTGCATGTGAGTTGTTTGTGTTTGCATGAGGATAGGATTGAGCTTGTGGTTAGTACACTTGTGAGTGGAGACTTTTATAGAATTTGATCGAAAGATGGTGAGATTGAGCATCATAGGCTTTCATGTTGATCAGTGTTGTACTTTTATATGACCCTTGGTAAGATTGGTGAAGAGCAATGACTAATAACAGGTTTTGATTTTGTTCTTTTGATAAGAAAAAACATAAAGGAGCGAAAAGAAAGAAAAACAACTCCTCAACAAAATTCTAGCATACTAAAATCTCTCGGTCCATTGTATTTTGCTTGAAAGAAATATTAAAACTTGAAACTGTTTTACTTTAACAAAGCGTCACAACTTAATACTGTCTTTTGGATCGCAATCTTAAATACATGGTGAAAATATAGAATCCTTGAAAGAGGTGGTGGTTATTGTGAGTTTTTTGTTCATTGTGGAGGATTCATGGGTCTTAGGTTATACTTCAGTCTCCTGATTATGGGTTGGGTTTAAGGCTTGGGGTTTTTAAAATTTTGAAATTTGTTGGCTAAATGCTATCATGATTCATGCCACAACTTTTGGAATATTGGAAGAAGATATGTGTTTAGGACCAAGGTGACATTTTTTTTTCCATTTATTTTATTTAATGTAGGGGAACAGGAGCAGAAATTTCTCAACCGGGGTATTTGGTGAAAGGGTTAAAGCATAGCAATTTGCACTTGATATTGATGGTTTGTTCCACCTGTTGCCTCTTTATGGGCACTTTAGCTAGATTTTATGTTTAGGAAAGCATGTACTTTTCTGTTTAGACTTTAAAAACTAGAGTTACTTGTTAACTTGTTACTGGATATTATGATCTTACTTTAAATTTTCTTATGAAAGCTCCAATTTCTCCTAAAACTCTCAACTGTCATGTTTGTGGTATCAATTACTAAAGCTCAGCAGATTTTAAAGTAATAAAGTTGGAAAGGTCTTGTTGAAGTAAATAAGCAGCCTGAATTTTTAGTTGAGTCTGAATTTAATAACTAGCTAATTTAGCTTTTATATCTTGTGAACTAAGGGTCTCGTCATCCCTTCTGTGAGTGATGTTATGAATATTACAGGAACAAACGACCAGAGTTCACTGCATGGTTGTCAGAAGTAAAGCAGGTGATTATTTGGTCTACTCTCTATATTATGCAATCTAACAACATATATGATGCTTCCTCTTCCTTTTACTTGGCGGTTCTTTGTTCATTCTGGCAAAAATTAAGTTGGTTGCTTCTCTACATCATCTGGGAAAATGTTTCCTATGTATTCTTCATACAAACTATTGATCTTGTTTCCAGCATAGATGTGGCATTGAGAAACCAGATTTTCTTAATAATTAGATTATGCTTATTTCTTGCCTGTTGGACTTGGCCAGTTGGACAACATTATTTATTGCTTTTAAATGAGATGCAGAAAATCTTTTTTTATTCAGCTATTAGTGTCCTAATTTATATGTTTGTGGACTATATGCTATATCATAATTGCTGCTGTATTTTCACAGGTGAATCTGGAGAATCTGTCTAATTGGGAAGAAAAGCAGATGTTCAAAGAGTAAGCACCTAGACTTGCTAGTGAGGAGAGAGAAAAAAATAGAGAGAAAGAAAGAAGGATGGGAGGGGGTCAAGTCAGCACATAAACTGTTTTCTATTAGTATTAAGGTAGTACCATAAGAGAAAGGGAACTAAAATATGTTCATATTGATTTCTTTCACTCTCTCCTTAATGGACCTATTGGCTCACAATTGTTCACATATTAATTGTGTATGGATATTTTTTTTGGGGGAAAAGGGGGGGGGGGGTACTTGTATTTTGTTGATTTAAATGTAAGTTTGTTTGTCTCTAATTTCTGATATGCAGATTCATGGAGGATCATAACACAGCTACGTTTCCTTCCAAAAAGTAAGCTATTGAAGAGTTTTAGTTTAGCTTATTTTAATCTGTACAGACCTTCATGCTCGTTTTTGCAAATTAAAAATAATCTTTTGCCTGCATTCCTGTTATTTGGTATCTGTTAATATTTTGTCTTCTGATTTATCTGTGCTGTGCTCATCAATGCAAACTCCTTGTTTGTTCTGATGACATGGATTTAAGATTTTGAATGACTCACTTTTTTATATTTATGTGGGTTGACAAATGGTTTTATATGGCAGGTACTACAACCTTGATGCTCACTACAGGCGTCAAATGGAGAAAGAGAGACAGAAAGGTTTTAAGAAGGTTCGGGCAACAGAACGCACTGTTTTCAATGATGAAGAACAGCGCAGGTATATTTTTGTTAATGCTGCTTTTACTTATTTAATCTTTACATTGGTTTGGCAGCCGTTTTCTTTTCAAATTACACTGCACATCGTCACATACTGTTATTTGACCTGTTTTCTACAAAAGTAACAATGTTGACTATCTTCTTGTTTCTGTTATCGATATGTAAGATGTTTCAATAACTAATATCCTTTCACTCTTTGTCAACTGTTTTTCATTTGCAAAAATACACTCTTTATTTGTAGCTTATATATTGGTACGTCAAATTCTTAACTCTCTCTTGGTGTTCCTCAAATGGAACTATGGCACACACCAGAGGTATTGCCAATGTTGACCCAATTGCTTCTCCCTACCATAATCATTTTTCATTGCACTTGTAGGCAAGAATTGTTACAAGCACGTGAAAAGCATAAGGAAGAGCAAGTGATGGCATTGAAGCACTCTATGCAAAGTGGAATGGTTAGTTTTTACCTGATTGCTCTTGTCGAAATTTTACATCTTGTCATTTTGTTAATGGCCAAGTTTTTTTGTCTTGTTGCTGTGCAATAACATACAGGCACAGGCAATGAAAGAGCAAGCTCAACTTAGGGAGGAGATGGCTTACCAATACAAGCTTGGAAATTTTGAGGTGAGAATTACATAATCAACCCTATTGGGAGCTAGGGTTTTAGCTTCTGAGTGTCAACTCATTAACTAGCTGGTTGCAATTGTATCTCTATAGGCTGCTGCTGCTATCCAGAGAAGGTTGGATCCTGATGCTGCCATATAGTTGGGCATAACTTGCTGTAAATTGAAGAATTAGGTGATAGAATCATAATCGTGTCACCATGACAATCTCATTTATGCCAACTTTGCATCTTTTGGCTTTTAGTGTTGGCATTTGCAGCTTGACCAAAAACAAAATAAAGTTACCATTTGCTGTGGAAAGGTTATTTTCCGATAGATGAGATGTTCATTTTACTGGCTCTTCTATTACGTCTATCATTGCTAATCTACTGGCTCTTCTATTACGTCTATCATTGCTAATCGAAGAGTGGTTCTTGTTCACACGATAGAGATTTTGGCATTGTATTTGATCTTGTAACCATTTCAAAACTGTCGAGTCTGAGCTACATACCATTAAAATTACCTGTCACTCATCACAGACACTAAAATTGGCTATTGCATTTGAGGATAATTTTTTTTTTAAATTGTAGTATTTATAATATCTTTGATTTATTTTTTCAAAATTAATTAATTTATCAAATTAACATATAAAAATAAAAATAATTGATGTTGTCAATTGAAATTTTATCTTAAAATTATTTATAATATTAAATGTTTAAATAATGATATGCAGAATGAATAGATATCTCATTAATATAATTTTTATAATAAATAAAATATAAAAATTAATAATTATTATATCTAAAGATAAAAAAATGATCTATGTTTCTTATATTAAAAAGGGAATTTTTTATACGTACAGATTCTAATTTATTTTAAGATAATAATTATCGGTTGTTGAATGAAATGTGTAGATGAATGAATAATATTATTTTTATGTAAAATAATTGTTATTATTAAAAATAAAATAATTATTTCTTATGAAAGATTGAAGATAATATTTTATTATTTTATAAAAAAACATATTAAAAGATAAAAAAATGTATTTTAATTATAAAATTATAAATAATTTTTTAAAATATGAATAGATAAATGAAAGAAAAAATGTTGTTTTTATATCTAAAAATAGGTAAAATAAGATAAAAAAATATAAAAAAAGAGAGAAACATACAATATAATAAATAATGTAATTAAAAGAAAAATATAAAAAAATTAAATACATTTAAATAAAAATACTTGGGGGATTTGCAAATAAAGACTACTAACTTTTTATCCACATCTTGTTTATTGTGATTCGCATCGTCAATTGGAACATTTGACTTTTCTGCAATTGATTTGTTTCCATCCTTGTAATTCTCAGTAGTTTTGATGTAAGATTGAGTCATGAATTCTTAATAAATGCATAAGTGTTTACTTGGGTTGGGTGTTGTTGTTGAAACACAATCTATATACATCAATGGGAAGGTATACCTTCCATGAAAGGTTTAAACAAACTTGGAAGAGAACTCACAAATGACATAGGTTAAAATAAACTCGGCAATCAAGTAAATAATCAAATTAAACTGTTGATTAAAATAAACGAAATAACATGCTCCAGATTTTCAACAGTGAAGAGCATATCTTGATGAACATGCAAGTGTTGAAGGACAAAAGCACTTTTTAGGCAAATAACTCGGAAAGGAATAGGACCCTCAGACATCGTCAACATCAAGTCAACAATAGTTTCGAACGATTTGAGGTTTCTCAATCTTACGCCGCTTCAGCAGAACAAATGTACGACCAAAAAATGACCCCACGCGGAGTCTGCTTTTTGCAACATGCTCAGCTCAAGTTTCGTGTTATGTTGAGCATTAGGGACGAAAGGATTGAAACGCGCAAGACTTTCCTCCACTATGGTTGTGGATGTAATAATAATAAAAACTTCAATAGTGCCACACATCTTATTAATTCTTTTAAAAAATATTTTAACTTTTAAAAAATTGACTAATTACATAAAATACATTATAAATATATTAACAAAATATTAGTATCCTTTCTCATTTAATAATGTCAGCTAATGGGGAAAGAAGAAAAGAAGTTCTTTGTTTAACAAAATATATTAACAGTTCTTTGTTTATTGATTGATTTATTGAAATGTGCACCTATTTATTATTTCTAGCTTAAGTCATTGTCTATTCTTATCGCCAGTAATTTCTTTTTGTTTTTTAAGTACTTTCCATATTGGTTTGTCTTTTTGCGTTCGGCTCTCGGCTTATTTTTTATTCCATACTTTATAATAATTCATACAAATACTTAACTTAATGATTTGAACTCATCCAATTTGATTTGTATGCACCATACTATAAGAAATGGATTTTATACTTGTATGATATATATAATTAATTAAGTTAATTTATTTAAATTATTATCAATTAATTAAAGTATTATACTATTTTTAAAGAATAAATCAATTATTTAGTCACATAAATATTTATTTAACAAATTTTATTTGTAGTACTAAAATATCTCTTTTAAAATTTAAAACGAAATATGATATTGTACTTGTGGAATGCATTTTAAAATGACATATGATATTGAACTTGTGCAATGCATGTTAAAGTATGTTTTTATATTTATAATATTAACTTTTGAAAAGATAAATTATATTTATCGCGGTGTATATGATAATTAATTAATTATGCATGTTTTCAAATTTATCTCAATGTTATATACATTAAGATAAAAGTATTACTATGCTAAAAAAATAATATAGATGTAAATTGCGACAGTTCTCGACATTTTCGACTTAATATAAATATTAGTTTAGGAAAATAACGGTAGAGAAATATTTTATTTTATTGGATATAAGTATTTTTTTTCTTTAAAAAGTATCATTCACATGTTTTTTAATATTAAAAATAGAATAAATTATATTGATATTTTTTAATTTTTAATATAATTAAATTTGATCTTATTTTTTTATCATTTAAAAATATTTTCTTAATTAATACATTGCTTACTTATGATAAATTTTATTATAAAAATTAATTTTTTTATTATTGTAGTAACCATCTTTATTTTAATGTAATTACCAATTTTATTTCTTCTTTTCTTCATTCAAATTTTTTATTTTATTCTTCATCCATGTTGTGCATAAATTTTTTATCAATATAATTATATTTTTATATTTAAATAAAAATTTTTCTTCATTAATAAAATATTTTTCTAATCCTAATTTAAAAACATCATTATAAATATCAAAGTTTAAATAGAATATTTATTATTCTTTTAATTATTATTATTATTATTATTATTATTTATTGATATTATGACAATTGTGATATATTTGTACTGGTAAAAGAAAAAGTGAACAACAAGAAAAATATATAAAATGTGTAAAATATTATAGATTAATAAGATAAAAAAAATTAATGGAGATAACTTAAAGAAGAAAGATCAAGAAATGACAAAAGAAAAAAATTATAAAGAATTGAAAAGAAAAAAAAAATTCTTAAATTAATTTTAATTAATGTAATTGATTCTATATGTCATTGTATAAAAAATTCATAGAAATATTAGAGGCTCAAAATGAAAGTTTTTCAAAATTAAAAATAAGATATTTTAAAAATATATTTTTTCAAGGTTAAAAATAAGATATTTTAAAAAAAAATATATTAATAACAGACATAGGTTCTCGCGTAATAAAATTCATCTACCATTTAACAAACTTTAAATAATTAAAAAAATTTGTGTTGGTTTTAAAAAAATTAAAATACAAGGCAATTAGGTTAAAGCTCACAAAATATTAATTAAAATTTAGGAGATATTTGAGTAATTTATCCTTAAAAATATTAATATTAATATTAAGATTAATATGTGGCATTTGAATCTTATTTTCAGTTCTGTCACTATGCTTCACGACCCGGACCCATAATTTTCTTTAGAGCCGACACATCTTAACTCAATGGGATTGTGAAGTGAGTCACAAGAAGACAAGAACTCTTTTTTTTTAAAATAAAAAACAACTACTTTAGAGAATATCTTTGTCTTGTGATGGAATTTAATTATTAAGAATCATTATTAATATTTCAAATCTGAAAAACCCTTTGCTCATTACAGAAGCTTTGTTCATAACAGTGTCTTCTACTCCAATTCTGTCCCCTGTAGTGGTTCTGCTGTCTCTCTGCATCTCTCTCTGTAATGTTGAACTGAACTGAGCCAACCAAGTGAAGAGTGCCCACAGAGATAGATAGATAGAAGGCTTCAAAATGAGGGGTCCTTTGGGTGCAGTGATAGGGAGGTACCCTTCAAGTGATGGAACTACGCATTTGGGTGGGATTATAAGACACAACAGAAAATGCAGAGACTTAGCGGTTCTTGTCATCTTCATAGCCTTCTGGGTTGCTATGATTGTCAACTCTAGCTTTGCTTTCAACCAAGGAAACCCATTAAGGTAAGGATCTTAAAGTTTCCTGCTTTATCTTGTTCTGTTAATGGGGTTGCTGTATTGGCAAGTTTGCAGGTTCAAGTCTTGAATTTAATGCATGAAATGCTATTTCTCTAGGGGTTCGTTTTATAGTGCTTTTGCCATGGATGTTTAACTTCTAACAATTTTTGCTTTTCCTTGTTTATGTATGCGCGCGCGCGCGTTTGTGTGTGTGTGTGTGTGGGGGGGGGGGGAGATTGGTTTTCTTCCTTGCCGTCCTACATTTTCTACTTTTCCTTTTCTTTCTATTTTCTGAGTCTTTAATTTGTATAATTATTCAACACAGCTACGAAAAATGTCCCATGCTTATTGGACCTTCTGTTATTTATATTGTTTTTGTCATGTGCACTAATCTTGCTATTTGTTTGGTTGCTGAGGAACTGAAAGTCTGGAAGTAAGATGTTGGACTTGATTATATAGTGACATGAAAGCTGTAATTTTATTCTCCCTTTTGTTGTTAAGGTCGTGTAAATTGTGCTCACTGTTATAGTGGCTTACTAGGCTTACTTATGGACTGGACTACAAAGGAAATGTGTGCGGGGACAAGCATGCCGTTGAAGACCTTCGAGAATTGGAGCTCCGATACTGGCTAAATCCTAATCAGGTTTATCAAAATGGACTGAAGGATAGCCAATTCAAACTGGTCAATGCCCGTAGTATATGCTTGCTGGACTGCCCTATGCCTTCTGAAGATTCACTTACTTGGGTGTGTGATTATCCTGAAGGAGGTATTCGTGTTTCAATGAATGATTGGATTGATATGAACTATGATTATTTTGAGCTCCTTTCGCCAGAAATGAGGAACTCGTCTCTTCAACTTCAGGGTCCTTGTTATCCTGTCATATTTCCTAGTGTAAATGGTGAGAAAACTTTTCTGTTCTAATGCATTCATAAATATCATGTTTTGTTGTTTGCCTAGTAATGGTTGTGTTGTGCGGTTGCATTTCTTTGATTTTTCCCCTTGGTTGCTAATTGTGCCCCTCATAAGAAAGGCTTTGTTTTTAGGTTTCCTTTCTTTCTTTATTTGGGGGCTGGGGGTGGAGAGGGTGTTATGGAGCTGTTAATATCCTATATATAACGAGATTTATAAAATACCTGATTCTTGAATCATACTTTTTCTCTAGTTTACTGGAGTTGCCAATTCATTGCTAGAGCTTCAAATGTGTCTTTAAAGCATTGGCAGCAGATGGGTGGAGTTAACATCAATCAAGACATTGCTATTGACAAGTCCATTCATGAGTATATCAATTCTCGGTCAGCTGTCTTAAAGGTTAGCTTTTTTCAATTTTCTACTTTTGTTTTTAATTGATGTTATGACTTATTTTTCCCAGGAAGGCATAACCCCTTAAATTGTCCCTTTATATTGTGTGTATTTTTTATCAGTATATTAGTTTGTAACAGAAGAAACAAGAAATTAAAGGAAGTAAGTTTGTGGGGCAAGGAAGCATCCTAGATATGAGCATTTTGCTGAAAAGGTATATTTGTAGGAATAGGATAGTAAAGGAAGAAAGCATATTTTAAATTTTATCCCCTTGGTTATACCAAACCTTTCATGCCAAACTCAATGCTCTCTGCTCATTTTAACATTTGACTGGTTGATACTTTAGAGTGTTCTTGGTGGGGTAAAAATGCACCAAACAGAAGGTAATAAGTGAAAATTATGGATGCTTGTCTATATGCATTATGTTTTGATCTTGATCCTTACCGATTGTCACTTATCCTTTCCTTCACCCTTTGTAACATTTTCACTCTTACTAAGTACACTTGTTTGAAACTTTGCTTTGCCTTTTCGTTTGGTCTTCCATTAATCATTAATGTATGTGTTGCAGAAATTTGAAGCTTCACAAATATTTTTATTTGCAGAGATACATGGCTGACATAGGAAAGGCATGGCCTGTACTGATTGTTTGCGGAGGGATTTTACCTCTGTTTGTGTCTGTGATTTGGCTGCTAATGATTCGGCATTTTGTTTCTGCAATGCCTTGGATAACAGTGGTTTTCTTTAATGTTCTCATAATAACGGTTACAATGTTCTTCTACCTAAAAGGTTAGGATCTCTGCTGGGATATTTTGTGGTCCAGAAATGTCTGTTTTATAAGGAAGTATCACTGTACAGAAGATGACCAAAATATGAATATTCCTTTCTTTACCCTATGTATTTAATGTTTACTTCCTTGTCAGCTGCATGGCTTATTCTTCTTTGCTATCATTATTTATTTAAGTACCCTTGCATCACCTATACTTTTGGTTCCTCTCTGATATATCGAATCAAGCACAACACTTCTCTGGTTGTATGTTTAGTTTGACGTGTTGTAGACTTAACAAGACTTGCTTGTGTTAACTTAGAATAAGCCCCTTTTTGTTCTGAAGTTAGAAAAACAATTCTTGCAGTGAAAACATGTTTCAATGTAAAGATATGGTTCATATTAATTTAGGCTCATATCTCAATCACATTCGATTGTTCAAAATTTATTCCGTCAAAGTGAATTCTACCAAAGACTAGACTAATTGGACACTAAAAACCGAATTGTTGGCCCAAACACAAGTTCAAAGTGTTCAAGACATGTTTGTGTTAAAATGTATGTTTTATGGTATAAGGCAGGGGTCATATGAAAAGAACTGAACAATTTAATTGTAATGTATTTTATTTTATAAAATATTAGACTTTGAATGTCAAAACATTTTAGATGATATGATTTAATTTTTGAGTTCTGAGTTTGTATTTTGATACCTTTTCCATTCATTGGGACATGGAAATGATCCAGATTTTTATTTTTGTTCTATATATTTTGAGCATTGCAAACAATTAAAATATTTGTTTGCTTGTGTGGTATACGCACAACTCATAAAATATTAAATTTTGGATGAAAGGATGTGTTTAACTTGAAGTTTACTTGGTGATTCAGTTGGAAATCTATTATACTTGCGTATACTTGCGTATATAGCCTATTAATTGTGTAGCCAAATATTTTGTTACTATTTTTCTAGATTTTGAGCAAACATCAATCAAACAAATAATGCTTACTGTTGTCTTCCTGACTTTCAGCTGGATGGATAGGAAATGATGCTATTTCCCCCATCATTGGTGAGCATGATCCTTACATCCATGTATTTGTGAGGGTAAGTATCATTGTGACTGTGCCCTTTTATATTTATTTTATCATCTATCTCACTCTTCCTTGCTCTGCATCGATGGTTTTATCATGCAAAATTGTAAATCCTACAAACGGAGTTCATTTTCAGGAGCTGACTCATCTACATATTGTCACTATCCTTATGACCTTTATCATGGTTGTGGCTATTCTTACTTCAATTGCTATTGTTCGGCGCATCCTTATGGCAACTTCAGTCCTTAAGGCAAGCAACTTTATTATATGCAATTATGAAACTATGATTAAGTTTGTTGTTTTTGTTCTTTGATTGATATCTGATAGCAATCATGTAAAATTTTGACCTAAAATATTTTTCAGAGGTTGAACTTCTAACCATGGTCAAATTTGACATGATCTTTTAATTTTTAATAACCTCTGACTAAGTAATTATATATACATCATTTGCTATGCAAAGTTGCTTGATGTGAATACTAAGTTTAAGTACTTACTATTACTGCTTAGATTAAGCAATTGAAGTGTGTATAAACCTGTCATGCAAAAAAAATAAAAATAAAGCTAGAGCTAATCTTACTAACTCTGCATCTGGCACGGACAGCAGTATCACAGTTTAATCAGACTTTGGTCATACAGGTTTGGCAAGCCAATTTTCTTGTTTAACTATTCAATGAATGGCTGCTTAACCTTTTATGCTCCTCTTTGGCAATGCCATTTGTTGGAAACTAAAACATTTTCACTGTTGAAATGTGATATATGTCTTGCATGTGGAACATCTATTTCATAACTTTTGTGATCTATACCCCATGTAATACATTAGTTTTCACATCCAGTTGTCACAAAGTTACACGACTTCTCTTTCACAAAATTGTTACACTTACCTAGCCCTTTGGCTCATATCATAGCTGCAGCATAGCAACGCTAGAACTATTAGCCATGATTACCAGTATCTCATGAATCTTACGATTTGATATACGATACGATTCATTTTAACCTCCCAACAATATGAATCTGTTTGCTATCTGAATCCACCATGAGTCTTGTGAATCTTACAATTCGATAGATTGTATAATTCACTTTGACCTCCCAACAATACGAATCTATTTGCGTCTCTAAATCTCATGAACCTTTTTTTAGCTTCTTGCTACATTCATGGTACATTTTGAAGGGCTGAACTTATTTTCATGACTTTGATCTTCTATAATTGGATTAATTTGAAGTTCATTTACGATATATCATGTTTATGCAATGAGTTATTCATTTATTTGACTTAAAATACTAATATTTCTATGGTTTAAATGTTTCTTTGTGTGAATATATATATGTATGTTATTTTTAATTAAGTTCATGTATCTCACGATTCAAGATACAATTCGATTCACGATTTGGAAAATAAGGCTTCCGTTCATGATTCGAGTCTTGATTCAATAACCATGCTATTAGCTAGCAACTGTGGAATGATGATTCTGCATTCTTTGAATTGCAACATTCAATCAATTCAATTGATTTCAATGCTAATATTGCTCACAGGTTGCTGCAAAAGTGATAGGAGAAGTTCAAGCACTTATTGTTTTTCCAATCATACCATATGGTATTCTTGCAGTGTTCTACATGTTCTGGATTTCTGCTGCTCTCCATTTGTTCAGCTCTGGTCAGGTTGTTCAGAATAACTGCAACTCTAACTGCTGCTCATATGATCTCCTGGAGAAAAAAGTGATCTGTGATCGGTGTTGCGGATATAGTATTCATTACACACCTCATATTGGAGTTGCCATCCTTTTTCACCTATTTGGGTGTTATTGGGTTACACAATTTTTCATGGCTTGTTCATCAACGGTGATTGCTGGATCTGTTGCCTCGTACTATTGGGCCCATGGTGAAGCATCTGTAAGTCAACATACTTTCATAAATGAAATGAATAATGCAATTCAGAGGATGTTTTTTTTGCTATAATTCCAAGGATGCAGTGAGGGAAGGTTTTATACTGATAAGACTACTAAACTTTGATTTGATTGAATAATATGTAGTCCTGGCCTTAGCAAGGCCATGGTTTGCTTTTTGGCTCAAATTCTTCTTTATCAGCATTAAGGTGTACTAGTGTAGGATTATTAAGTGTTGAAATATGAATATCATTTTATCAAGATTGTAAATTTCCTTGTGTGAAGGCAAACTTTCAGCTTCATAGTAATAAAGATCAAATTCAGATTAAATGACGAACTGCTGATGCTAGTTTGTTGGCTGATTTGAATTTGATTATCAATTAATTAAACATTTTCCTCTTGACAGTATCAAAGTTACTTTTATATATGTTATTGAATGTAACTCATCTTTCTCAATGCAGCCAGAAATTCCTTTTCTTTCAGTCTTTTCCTCCATGAAAAGGCTTATGCGTTACAATCTTGGTTCTGTGGCTCTTGGCTCTCTAACTGTGTCGTTTGTAGAGTCAATCCGCTTTCTGCTTGAATCCATTCGCCGGAAACTAAAAGCCTCCGGTCATGTGCCTGACAACTGGATTGGCAAGGCTGCTTACCAATCTTCTCAATGTTTTCAAAGGTGCATTGAGTGGATCATCAAATCAGTGAACCGAAATGCTTACATCATGGTAAATTTTGTCAATCTTTATGTACCTATTAATTTAGTGCAGCTATTATTTAACAAATAAGGATATATTAGTGACCAATGGACGGAAAAGCTCATTTTGATTACCATTTTACCATGTAATCAGCAAGTTTGGGAGATGTTGAATTGAATTCTGTTAGTGCAAACTTCAATTTGTCTTTCTGCATTTAACATCTCAGTTATCCCCTCGACACTTGCAGATTGCTATAACAGGTGAAAGTTTCTTTAGAGCTTCTGCTATTGCAACAGAATTGATCATGAATAACATCCTGCGGATTGGACGTGTCAATGTGATTGGAGATGTTATTTTGTTCCTTGGAAAACTATGTGTCAGCCTCTCAAGTGCTGTTTTTGCTTTCCTAATGTTGGATATGCACAAGTACAGATCTGCTCATAACAAGATCTCGTCGCCATTATTGCCTGTTGTGGTATGTTCTATATAATCTAATTAAAAGAGAAGTGTCTGAACAACAATTAAGGTTTAACCAAAGCATAAAAGATTGCAATTCAATTTTTTTAGCTGATAGAATGTGAACCTCTCGTCTAGATGGATTGTTGCTTGAAATACTTTGGTGTTCTATTATATGAACTCCATAGGTTTCAGCTCCAAACAAATGGTTCATCACCATTCAGAATTTTCAAATAAACTGATTGATTCAAAATCATTTTGGTCCTACATTAGCCAATGTGTGGCCACCCACTCCTCTTTATAGAACTTGTTTTTCTTTCCCAAGAGTTTAAAATATTGACTTTATGCATTCAACACCAATTGTGTATATATATAAAGAGAGGAGAGATCAACTTACTTGGGGAGTAAGTCTACTATGAGTTGTTCCACTCAATATTTGTTTTAAACGATTGAATTTTATCAATCCAATTGTTAAACTAGCATATTTCATTATATAGATCATGTTTACAAAATTTCATAAAATTTAAAAAGATTTGATACTTTATTAAATAAATTTAAATTAATATATATTAGAAGAAATATATTATTTGCTAAAATAGAGTAATATAATGAGGTATCAAATCAACTCTAGCATAAAGTTACTCCATTCATGGTTTTTTCTAAATGGTTAAATTAATAGATTTTATTATGTAGATCATGTCTATAAAATTTCATAAAATTTTTCAAAAATTGGATATTTCATTATATAATTTTATCTTAACAAATAATATACATTTTTTATTATCCGTTATATATATATATATATGAGGACATATCTAGTGTATGAGAGGTAAAAGGAGTCAATCTTGGCCTTACAACCATATAGTCATGATTTTTTTACTTGAATCTAAACTTGGTCATTCATTGTATTGCAAAGATTTACCTTTTTCATGGTCTCATTATTAGAACCTGAGAATGGATTCTGTGTAATGCAGGTTTGCTGGGCTCTTGGATATATTGTTGCAACTCTTTTCTTTGCAGTTGTAGAAATGTCAGTTGACACCATCATTCTCTCATTCTGCCAGGACTCCGAAGAGCATGGGACAGCACAGTATGCTCCTCCCCTTCTCATGGAAACTCTTGGGGACCAAAATGAGATTCAGAGACTTACACAAGGACCACAATGAAATATTTCCTTGTATTATTTTCTGTGATGAATTTTAACAAAGCTCCAACACTTAGAATTTGTTAAGGTGCTTATTTTGTCACCTTGGTTCTGTTTCTTCTCCTTGTACATATGTAATGTAATACACAATTTGGTTCCACATGGTTCAAGGTAGCCTTTTCAGTAGTTTTATTTTTTGACAAATGGGCTATGCTAGGATATCATGTTGTGGGGACAAATAGAACAAATTCAATACTTATTATGTAATTATAATCTTTCTCAAACCTGCATCTTGTGATGAGTTATAAGATCTTCAGTTGTAGCTTATTGATTGTCAGTTTTAGAGTTTCCATTTTTTTTTTATCACATATTGCAAGACAATTTTTCTTAGTGACAATGAACAGCTAGAAGTCACGATGAGGAGTGATCAAAATCGAATCTAATTATTTTAAATTGCCTAATCGATTATCGAATCAGACTATTTTAAATTGTTAAATCCATTTAAAGAAATTGAAAAATGTATAAACTGAAATTTTATTTATTTATTGCATCTTGATTTTCAATTTTTATTATTAAAATTTAATTAAATTGTATTTATAATCCATTTATATTATTTTGTTTATTATATTTTATATAATTTTTTCTCATCTACGTTCATGCCTTTTTTATTTTTCTTTCTTTACCATCAAATATTTTTTTTCATAGTTGTCTTTTAATTAAATTTTTCTATGTTTTCTCTAACAAATCTATTTTAATTTTCGATCTTATCAAATCATTCTTCTCTAATATAAATTAATAGTTAAATTAAAAGTTATACTAAATCTCAAATTACAAACATCCTATTTACCACAGACGGGGAAAAAATGTTTGGTCCGTTTGAATGAGGCAAAGAAAATGTTTGCAATGTAAGAATTTAGTAAGAATTTTTTTTTTCTTTTTCCCCTAGTTATTGCTACTTTTCTTGTTATTTGTTACTTTTTACGGAAATAAATATTGTTCCCCATCAATGTTAAAATATTTATTTATTTATTTTGCATATTATTCCTCACAAGTAATTTTATTTGCCATGTCGAAACATAACTCATTTTAACAAAACAGTTAAGGTACTGAATAATTTACTTTCTTTTTTACTTAAAAAAGAACTTACATCAGTTATGTTGTATCAACTTTTAATACGGTTAAGTGAATTATATATCTGTTTATCTTTATCGCTGAAAGGAGTTAAGGAGACACAAAATCGAGTTTCACCAATTTTCAAGCATATTGTGTGGCTTTGATTTCTTTTCAATTTCTCCAAACTGAATTTTAGTAAACCTAACTGAAAATTTTAACAAAATTCTACGAATACTTATTGCTCAACTAGAATTTTCCAAAGTATAAAAGTAGGGTGTTCTACGAATACTTATTGCTCAACTAGAATTTTCCAAAGTATAAAAATAGGGTGTAATGAGAGTTTGATTTTCTGAGTTACTTTCCTTTTAACTCTTAGATGACGTGATGCTTTGCTTATATAACGTATCATTAAATATTTTATTTGCGATTGAGAATCTGATAATTACAGGATTTTTGTTTCATTCAAATATGAACATGTCAGTTGTAGTAGTTTCCTAATATTGAAGCAATTTTCTATTCAAGTTCTTAATTTAATCCATAAAATTAAAATCTTCTTTTTATTAAATTAATTTATATGGGCATTGAATTTTCTGTTAATCCAGCCACTCTTTAGGTATGACATCATTACATTTATCTAGAATTTTTAGTATCCATTATTTAAAGTTAAATAAAATTAATTTTAATAAATTAATTTCAAATTATTGAATATGATTGTAAATTTGTAATGTATGGATAAATTATATATATATATATATATATATATATATATATATATATATATATATTCACCAAAACAAACAAGCTTTAGTTCCTTGCAATTATAATTTTTTATTGCTTCAGATTTTATCATGGTTGACACTCTTTTCTTGTCAATGAGCATTAAATATAAAAACATGATAATAACTACTATTTGATTTAATTAAAATTTTGAAAGAAATTTAATTAAAAAGTAAGATATACTTATTATTTTATCTTTATGGTATTTATCTTTAAAAGGAGTAATAAGCTAAGAAGTACATATATGAGGTATAAATATGATATTTATACATGAATACGACCAAATTAAAAAATTGTAAGACACAATACGGTTAATATATAATGCATAAAGTTAGTATAATCTAAACAAACAATTTAAAAAATGTAAATAAAAACATCAATGTTTCATAAGTCAATTTTAGTTAGTTTATATAATAAAATATCATCATTCATCTGATTATTATAATATCTCACTTCCATAGAATAAAAGCTCAAAATAATTAAGTAAAACATGAGTCAATCTAAAAGTATCTAATATGAAGTGTCATCTACCATTTTGAAATATTGTGATTTGTGGCAGATGAAGTTCATTCATAGTTTCTTACTTCATAAATTATCAAATGAGTAATTAATTATGGTAGTTATTGAAAAAGATAACACCTGCAAATTTTTTCTTTATCCTTATTTCAGAAGAGTTAACACCTATAACATGATAGTTTAAAAAAAATAAATGATTGCAATGCCTTCTTTAATCTTCTTATATTAAAATTTACATGATTTTATTATATTAAAAGTTTTTTTTTTCATGAGTATTAAATGGATGAAATTTTAAAAATATTTATAAAAAAATAAATACAAATTTTAATATGATATATCGTATGATATAAGAGAAATGAGAATCCTTTCTAAATTGTCACTAGATCATATTATATATATATATATATATATATATATATGGATGAAAGTGAATAAGACCGTCCAGCAAGGATTTACGGCTCGACTCGTTTAAAAATCTAGTTAAACTCGACTCGTTTAAAAACCTAGTTAAGCTCGGCTCGTTTAATAATCAGACAGGCTCAAGCTTGTTAAAAAGCCTTTTTAAATAAACAAGCTAGACCTAAACTTATAAAAAAACCTATTTAACCTATTCAAGGGCCTATTTATATTTATATATTATATATTTATATTTATTTTAATATATGATATTTATATAATATTTCTTTTATATTTTATTTACATAATATTAACATAGATATGTTTTAGGCCTATTTAGTGTAGGCTTTAAGTTTGCAAGCTTTTTTAATTAATTATTTATATAGCTTTTAAGTTTATTTATTGATTTTTTTTGTAATATAGACTTTTAAACAGGCTTGCAGGTTTTAAATTAGGCCAGATCTTGACAGACCTTGACAGATAAAAAAATATTTAATAGGTAACAAACCCAGGCCTCAGCATTTTTAAACAGGTCAGACTTGAACACTCAAAGCCTAACTTGGCTCGGCCTACTTCCATCCCTATATATGGATCATGTTTTGGACAGACGCTTATCGCTCTGTTATGCCGAAATCATTGGTCAATTACTTATTTCATTTTTTTATTTAAACTTTATATATTTAAATTAATCATTGGTCTAACTTTTTTTTAATTTGTAATCATTAAAGATAGAGATGAAAAATAAATAAAAAAAACCTTGAAAATATAAAATAACAATTTTAAAATAAAATTAAAAGTTAAAATAACGAAAAAGAAACATAGGGAGTATAACTTATCTTAGCAAAGATTCACTCTCAAAATCCTGTTTCCTAATAAAATGAGAAACCTCTTCTATTTCCCTTATAAAAAATTATATAAGAAAACAATCATGTTTGTTTCTGCAGAACAGTAACTCTTTCATTTTCATTTGCATAAGTAAAAAGGATAGAAATGTAGCCACGAACATTTTGGGCTCCCATAATGCTGCATCTGATTAATGGTACACAACAATTTCGATATTATATATATCTTCATAAAATTTATTTGATATATATATATATATATATATATATATATTGATAATGGGAGATCAGGTATATTTTTGAAAGACGAAAATAGACAAACTAACATTCAGTCTTTTTGGGCAAAACTCAAGCTCTTCCTATCAATGGCATCCACTTGGATTTGTAAGGTCCGACCATTGTCCTCCTCTGTCCATTTAATGGAATTCTTGTTCAGCAACTTAATAATCTGAGAAAGAAATCCGGAATATATTATGAGGTTATAATCATATCAAATGTCCCCAACAAAGTATTTTCTTGGAAAACAATTTTCATCATCTGCCTCCTAATACTAAGGTAATGTAATGTGCATGGGAATCCAAAATTTGAATGCTTGAATAAGATAACTATGTTCGCATGGATATGGGATGATCATACGCATTTTAAGTCCCCAAAATGTAACATGGGAGTGAAATGTCGTTTCAAATTGTTTGAATATGAACCTTTATCATGTTTCATGAATGATCAACATTACACAAATTTGAAAATTTCAAATTTACCATTATTTTATAAATTATTAGAATATATAAAAATGATCACAAGAAACTTATTATTAACGATTTTTTAATTATTAATGATATCATCAAATAACAACATAATTTTTTAGAAAATATTAATAAAATTTTATAAATTAATTTTATGATATAAGAGCTAAATAAAATTGTAAATATTTATTAATTTTATTTTATAAGAATATATACTTAAAATTCATATATTTCTTAAGATTAAGTACAGCTAAATAAAAAGCACCATGCATAGATGTCTAAGATGAATATCAAACATAAGAATCTTATATGTCCAAATATCCCAGAGTGTGTCAATTTCAAGTATTAGAAAGTTATTCGAGAAAAAGTGAACTTAACAATGTAACCTTCCTATGTTTCAAGTTTTAAAAACATCCATGCATATTGTTGATTCAGTATTTTTCTCATGTGTTAACTTATTTTCATTCTCACGAGGATGATATATAACTCAACGAGAGACTAGCGACAACTTCCATTTCCACTCACATTTTTCTTCCTTTATTTGAATGTTGAAAAAACATCTCATAAATATTGAACTCTAAGGAAACATTTTTTATTCTTCTGGTAGTAGAATTTGTATCCTAGTAATAATATTTCTGGCAGATACTATGGCTAGGATATTTTTCTTCCATTATTTTAATTTTGAAAAATATCTCAAAAATATTTAACTCTAACCAAACATGTTTTTTAATTTTTCTAATAATAGTATTTCTGGGAAAGTTATCACTTGGGAATGTAAATATATATACCTTAAAACAAACATCATCAAGGTTTTTAGAGAAATACCTTAAAAAGGGTATGTAATGTAATATTATTATATAAATTAAGAGAAATCTGTATAGGAAAAAAAGAATACTAAATAAAATTTTATTAAATCTCAAAAGATATAAATATAATTTGGCCAAATTTTTAATATGCTTGAACATTTAGGATATGAGTAGAACTAATAATGATTATCTATATATTATTGGATATATCCTTTTGTGCTCTTAATATGTGTAGAAAAGAGGATATCATGTGAGAACATGTCCCCAAGTGAGGGACAATCATCCAAGTATCTAAATTCTCATGTATACAATTATATGGTCAACATAAACACATAAACTTCTCTCACATTGTCATTTTATACACTCCTTTATAATTATATTAATAAGTTTCAACTTTAAATTTAGTAATATATTGTATCTTGTTAATATACTATGTTCTAAAATAAAAACAAAAACATATTAACAATCCCTTGAGCACACACATACACACATTTAATTTGACTTAAATGGATAATTTATTTAAAGGCAGGTCTCATTTGAGAAAGTTATTAGGAGTTTGAATAGCTAATTAGATATTTTTAAATTCAAGTTTTGAAGTTTCACAAGGAAAAATGGAGTTAGCTTTGTGTTAGAATATATTTTATATTTTAAAATAGTTTAAAGTACTATTGGTTTTTATATTTTCTTATCATCCTATGATTTGTTTTCTTATTTAGTTAGGATTATGATATAGTATTAGCATGAATAAAAGGTTTGTACTTATATTTTGCATTGCATGTAACATATTACAATATTTAAGAAACTATTATTCAAAATCCCTATTCTCTCAATTTTCTCTCTACTCAGTTAAGAATTTGAAATTAAGAAGTCATGTGTCTAAATCCCAATAATTTCAACAGTTAAGAGGTCATAGGTTTAGACATAATATACAAACAATTTAATGACAAGGGTAAGAATAGAGTATTTCCTCTCCTCTGATAGACACTTCAATTACACAATCCTTCCATCTATTTTTAAAAAAACAATACATTTTTTCTCTCATGAGAAATTAAGATGCACTACATTTCAGTTTATTAGTTTTATATAAATGAGTCTCTTAGGATAATTTTTCTCTATTTGCAACTCTCGGCATCATCATCGATTAGTGTTGAAACCCTACTATAGAGTTTGAAACTTTAGAAGATAAAATAAAAATTGTGAGAAATTTTGAAATTGATGAAAACTTCTTTCACTTAAAATTAGCCACACTAGAAGTTGAATACAAAGGAAAAATACCCTCTATAGACTCATTTATACTCACATTAAAAGGTTTATTTATATTAAAATAGACTGAAGTGTAGCTTATTTAATCACTTAAGGGAGGAAAGCGTAATTTTCAATATTAAAAAGGATGGTAATTGCATTGATAAAAAATTGACAAACGTAATTTACACTTATGTATAACAATTTTATTTAAGCATATTACGTGGAAATTGACACATTATTCCCCAAAAATATGGCACAAATTTGTTAAGCTATTATCAAGTGTGTGGCTTACCAATTTTTTCCTTGCCCCTTTTCTATCTTCGTCTCCTGTCCCAACTTCGACACGAAGGTACTTGATTTCTGGAAAGGTAAAAATACGAAATCATTTGTCAGATTAAGTTGTGCCATGCAATTCTTTCCATAATCAAATGACTTGGACGGAAATTACTGCCTACCATGAATGCCAGAGAGAGAAGTTAAATGCAATTTGAGAAGATGAAGGGCTTGCTCTGGCTCCTGTTCGTGCAAATCAAGAGGTATTTCATCATCCTGGGATTCTCTGCAGGCAAATTCAAGTAATGCTTTCCAATGAGTCAGGGAAGGAAACTTATGGCTAAAAAGGTGAAGGTAGAGAGAAATTGCAATATTTTGCTACAAACTTTGTTCGAAGAATCTTTTCAGCAGATTTTTCATCTGCTTCTTGAGCCTTTTGATAAAAAATATGTCCCTGTACATTAACGAAAATTGTAAACAATCTAATATAGGTCTTTGGATTTAAGCTCCAATAGCATATGAAATCTGATTTCCTTCAGTTCTTTATATAAAAACACAATCAACTAAAGTGAGGAAAAAATGAATAAAAATGAAAAACAACTAAAAATTTGAATTAATAACAGACAGATGTTTGAAAATTCGAAATGCTCAAAAGATAATCCTTCCAATATAAACAAGATTAAGGGTCAACTGGAAGTCTTGTTGGAAAAGAGGAAACAAACAAAACTGAATACAAAAACAAATTACACCACTCATATAAACCTGTTCTAGAAGTCTGTCTGCCCGGGCATAATCACTCTTGACAAATGCATCAACAGCCTGCAAAGCTATTGAGATAATTAATATTATTACTTTCAACCATATTCATAGCATTGTCTACAAAACACAATAGTTGATCCTCCTGAATAGTCCCACAAGTTCACCTTTATACAAACTTTAGTGTGCAGTTCAGAAAGATCAAGGAAAGAAAGGGTAGGAATCTTACAGCTCCATAGTATTCTTTCATGGTAATCCGATGTTCCCTCACTGCTTGACGTAGTGCCTTATAGCTGTTCTCATCATCATCACTCTCTATATACAAAATTATGTGACAAAGTGGACAAATAACAGAAAAGAATACATTGAAACAGTTCGGAAAGTAGAATCAACTGAATAAACAAAATGTGCCTTCTGAGAAGCAAGGAAGGCAACAACAAAAAAATTCTGACAATTCATAAATTAATTTATTGACCCAGTACAGGAAAGGGTTTTTGCACAAAATTTGTTCCTGGATTTCAGCAATTCGACAGGCTTACACTGTCCAGAGGACAGAATAAATTGAGCCCAAATCATGGCAAAATGAGCTTTTTTGTGTATTGGTGTGTGTGTGAAATGTACCTCGAGGGATGCAAGATTATTTCATGAAGCTGAAGGTTCAATCCATGAAAGTTCATCAGTTAAGTATATAAAACAGCATGAAATTCTTAGTCCTTAAGTTGATGGGATTCTTAAGAAAAATGGTAGGCATAGCCAGAAAAAAGACACAACATTAGTGAAGATCTATTATTATTATTATTGTTGTTATTTTTGGAACAAGAGAAAAACCTATTATTATTATTATTATTATTACTTGCAAACTGTTTGTCACATTAGATGATGATGAAGGTGGTAAAAGGCGCTACTTAACGTGGTTCAGGTCAGCCGAAAAATCCTGCTTTTGTTTGGGTCACAAAAATAGTTGCCTAAGCCCTGAAGCAACCAAGTCACCCCAAACCCGATTAAAAAGCCTCAAATGGGTCAAACCAAAGAGGCCCAAAATTTGGTATCCCAGCTCTATAGTTTAGCGGGTCTAATCAGATTGACCCATTTTTGCTGCCTCTAGATAATGACAGCAATGGAGAATTTACTAGTGAAAACAAGTTTCTGGAACCTATTAGTAGAAAAGCCAAAAAAGAGAGCATAAACTACAGATCTATAGCAATATAGCTATCAGATTGTCCTTAGAGCATCTACAACCCACAATTTGGATAAGAGTTGTTTAAAAAAAAATTAATATTAGTTATGCTGATCCTATATATACATATAATTTTTTTTTTATAATTTAAACAACTCTTCATTCCAATAAAACAATTTTATAAAAACTTTTAAATAGATCTCATATATTATTCTACATTTAATATTTATAATATTTTAAATTTTAAAATTTATTTTATTATTATTTAAAACTAATAAATGAATTTTTTTTATAATTAGTAAAAGTTGCTTATTTAAGCAGCTCTCTCTTAAAAGGTTCTTCACATCAGCAAGCTTTAAGGACCAAAAAAAAAAAAAGAACACCAATACTTAAAATTTAAGATGGTCTTATACTCTCAATCTCTCATCAACTTCTTCACAAATAATCTTAGAATAGTTATTTTTTATCCTAGATTTTGGCAAAGCATATGTTTTGCACATACCTTCCTTAACAATTTGTGATTCTATATCAATTGTCTGTTGGACTATTGTGGTATTTTTTGGAGGTCTCACAGCTGGTCTGCATAATGGTATTACTCTCACTGGACGCCTTTGTTTTGGTAGTTCTTCAGACCTTGGTGGAAAACTAAATAATGATTCTAAAATTTCTTTCTGGAGGCCAATTCTATCTCTGTCTCTTTTCGGTGAATTAGTTGAATTGCATAATTCCTCACTGCAGAAAGCAACCACATAAAGTAAGTATATCCTCTGAAAATGAAAAAGATAAAAGTAGGACGCAGTTACACAAGATAAAGCAGTAAGCAGAACAATGGGAATAATGCACCTGGGTACACGGTTTACATCTGGATGCTGATTTCTTGACTGTCACCAAAAAAAACCAAAAATAACAAGAAAACTGCATAAGGAAGCTAGAAGAATATTTATATCAAAAGGCATATCAGAGTTTAAGTTGCACGAAATCATAGCAGAATGTGTTCTTATTGGAAGGCTTCTGATCCAAATAAGAAATTACAATTGATTTCAGCGAGGATTTGAAACGTTAAATTACCTCCATCTATCTCTTCTACATTACACTTGTCTCTCTTCTTTATCTCTTGTTTCTGATCCTATGTTTACAGGTGAGACTTTTGCAGAAAACAAGTCATGTTTAATGAGATGAATGCTTTCAACAAATTGGGACCTAGTTCCTCTTCATCCTGAGAATTATGTTGCTGGTTGCAGATGAATTTACACAATCAGAGTTGATCCTGATGGCAAGGTGGATAGACTCAAGGCTCGCCTAATAGCTACACCTTAGACGCAAAGTTTTAGCTCAGATTATGGTGACTATTTTCTCCGATAACAAAAATGGCCTTTTTCAGACTTTTATTATCTAGTCATTATTTGGCATTGGCCCTTCACCACCTTGATATCAAGAATGTCTTCCTCCATGATGATACTACTGATACTACTGAAAAGGTTTATATGGAGCAACCTTCTGAATTTCTTACTCAAGAGGGTCTTTGGGGCATGTCTGTCATCTTAAAAAATCATTGTATGATCTCAAACAGTCTCTAAAGGTTTTTGTTTGGCCCGTTTAATCCTATGGTCTAGCAGTTTGGCTTATTCGAAGTGAAGCTGAACACTCAATTTTCTTTTATCATTTAAACTTAGGGTACATTTACTAACAGTATAGGCAGATAATATTGTCATCACAAATAGTTATTACCATAGGCAGATAATATTGTCATCACAAATAGTTATTACCATGACATTGCATAGGTAAAACATCTCTGTCACCATTTTTAAACAAAAAATTCGACAGACTTTAATACTTCTTAAAGATAAAGGTGATACAATTTAAGAATGATTTTATATTTTCTAAAAGAAAGCATGCAATGAGCATCCTAAAAAAAAATAATTAAATTGATGAGCGTTAAACATGTTAACCTTATGATCCTCATGTCAAATATAGAGGAGCCACTTTAGACCCAGAGATATTTAGAAGACCGGGTAAGTTGAATTATCTTAGTGTCATTCTTCCGGACATTTCCTTTACAAGTTAGTTTCTTAACTTTCAGTGTGAGGCTGATTGCGATGCAGCAATCAAATATTATATCAAAGGAAGTTCATACACAAATAAATCTCTTATATAAAAATAAAAGCCATACCTAAATTATGAGATACTAAGATGTATATCAGGTAGACTCTCCCAATGATAGAAGGTCTACTTTTGATATCTATATTCTAATTGGTGGAAATCTGATTTTTTTTTTAAAAATAAAAAATAAAATGTTGTAAGATCTATTGTAGAATTAGAATATCAAACATGATTTTAATTACTTATGAATTTATGTAGCATAGGTAGTTATTTAAGAAAATAAAATTTGATGAGATTAAAAAAGATACTCATTTATGATAATTACACTATTATATATTATTTTAAATTTTATATTTTATAAAAAAAATAAAATATTAAGATATATTGTCATTTCAGAAAGAAGATTTTATTTAAAAATATTATTTTTAATTTTGTCAATTTTAATGATAAATTGACAAAATATATAAGTAAAGTAAATAAGATAATTATAATAATATTATAATTAAAAAATTATTTATTTATAATTATATTAATTAGATAATCAAATAGTCTTATAATTAACTTTTATACTAATTATTTTTATTATAAGTACATATTCCATTATATATTTAAAATATACAGATTCATTCTATCCTTCTTAATTTTTTCTCTCTTTCAACAAGATAAATTAGTGGTTTATTGTTCCACATAGACAACTTTAAAAAGGTTAAAGGGAGTTCCCATCTAATTGTATTGTTTAGTGGTTTAGCATCAAATGCCAATTCAAAATAAGTATTTGAGGTTCCTCAATCCTATCCCTTGACAAAGGAAAACCCAAGCACAATCTGAGCTTCTATATACAAATATTCTGAAGGTTTCCAAATTATAATTAGTTATATCCAGGGCAGAGCCAATCTGAGCTAACAGTTGTCATTGCCCCTTGAGACTCAGAATTTCTTTAAACATTCAACGAAGTTTCATATAATTTGGTGTTTGGCCATCTCAAAACAATTAGTTTGGCCAACCCAACAGCAAGGGTCCTTCAGTTGAACGGTGAGCAACAATGACACAGTATGAAACAGGATGGATGGCCAATATTTATGGGACATGAAGTTTTAACTCTAAAGCACGTTGAATGGCAGTTGAAAATTTTCGCTTTCATCAAAATTGATATTGCTCCATATAAAAACACATGAAATTGCTAGCTCCACCCCCGGTATTAAAAATAAAATTGGTCTGATTTTTACAATATATGCGAGTAATAACATGTTATTTAAAAATTTAAATTAGTAATCAGCCTGATTATATCCTTTTTCCTTTTTTGATTATAAGACAATACAGTGTTGAGTAGCTTGGCGATGGTTTTCCTTCCTTGTTGCAGAAAAGTCGAAGTAATTTTCTATAACCGCACTGTATGACTATTAAAGATTTAAAGACAGCAATAATAAATTATTTTGAGAAGTTCCTACTATGGCATCAAAACACTTACGGTAGAGCAAATTTGGCTTAATACTTACGTAATTGTCTAAAACAGAATCACTAGTTGCAAGACGAGTGCAGGAGCAATTATTAAAATCAAATTATGCAAATTAATTAATTATTGAATATTTTGTACCTAATTTGAACTTATATTTTAGATTTGTTCGCTGAAACCTTACATTTTCAACAGCCTGGTCACGAACATCATCGCATTTCTCCAAAGTGGAAGCTGACTCATCAAGCAGTTCCTCCATTGCCTACATGATGACTGCAGATCAATTCTTCTACATGATGGATTTCCATTTAAAGAAAAAGTTTAAGGCAGATAATAAAGAGGATTTTAGAAAGAAGTGATATAAATTCTAATATGTTGACACTGATATTTGATTCATCTGCGGATTAGCTAAATATATTACATAGAATTTGAACCAATTTCTATATCTGATAGCTATTGCTTGATGGCATAATTGTTGTCATAAATAGCTAGCGATATCAATCCATGGTTTCACATTCATGAGCTTACCCTTTACAAGTTTCAACTACAAATTCATCGTGGACTCACTGACACTACATTGTATATCAACTTTACATTTCTGGGCATTGGCACCTACTTTACTCAGACTGGTAAACCACAAGATTATACGTACCTTAGACATATGTTACACTCAGTCTGGAAATTATACCCTGTCTACATCCTATTTTATCAATGTAACCAAGGCTATTTAATTCATTGAAAATATTTTGGTGTATCTGTAGCTTATTTATTTGGGAAGCCAAGAAGGACTTTGGAGAAAATTATCAAATAGTGTCGGGTAATCCACGTAGTTGATGTCACCTTGTGACATAAGGTTGTATCTTATTTAGTCGCCAACAGTACAAACAACGTTAAATACTATGTTCCAACTATATTGATTAGACACACGCACCTTTATTTAAGCTTATGCTCTTTACAATAGCTAGCTGGTGACAATTGATGTAGTAACCATCGTTACAAATGTTGTACTTATTAATCTAACTAGGCCCAAAAGTACTAAAATTATTAGATTTCCCAAATGGCAAATTAGAAATTGTAGGTAAAAGTAAATGTACCTTCTTCACATCATATCCACAGAGGCCTGCATATGCAAAGGAGATTGTCTTGTCAAGTACATGGTCAAACAAAATGTAAACAATGTATTATTAATATGGGGTAAACATGAAGGGCAAATTCCCCTCTCAAATATTAAAACTAAACAGTAAAACCATTAGTATTAGTATAATGCATAACAGGACACAAGATTTTGAAAATCTAGTATGAGTAAGTCCAAAACTAACATCAGGAAGTCAATGTCCTAAGAGCAATGGCTATAAGGAATTAGCATTATAGCTTACTCGTGGAGCATTAAGAAATTCAACTTCACATTGAAAATCTGAAACAACTAAGTTCATATATTGCTGCAAAATTATAACGTTAACCAACCTAAGAAAAAGACGATGAAATGACATCTCTTAATAAAGAACTAGTATTGTGTATGCACATGTTAGGAAAGGGAAGTATTCTAAACCATATCCTTTTGCCATAAACTATAAACAAGCACCTTGTGGAGCAAATATGATGGGAATACACAAAGATATCTCAGGTGATATTATAGGACAACAAGCCAGTCTTTTTCAGCATGTAACTTGCCCCTCAACAGCCAGAAACAACTTATTACCATGCAAAATTCATTAGATTAATCTAAATAAATAAATAAAAAAAGAAAGAGAAACTGTCATGCCTTTCTCCTACCACTTTTCCGATAGAATCATTACCAGTCTACTCGGAATTTTAATTTTATGAACACTCAACTCTTTAAAGAAAAGAAAAAATTTACCTAAAACATCATGTATCTTATTCTTGTCAAGTCCAAAGCCTTCTCCAAGCATATTAAAGAGGAAGTTAACAACCTCATCGCTCACGACGCCCTTTGCTGCTGCAGTACTCGGTGAAGAATTTTCACCCCATATCACCGATTCAGGCAGTTCCTTTGCATCTATTTTCAAAGGTTTACTCACTTCTCGGTTAGACTTAGTCCATGTCTTGGGTTGAATGTAGTCTCTTCCAACAACTCCAGAAACAGTACCCAGTGAGGCACCACGAAATTCTGATTTCACCGCACCATCACAAGACTTTGGAACAGGGACACTTGTTGCACCCTTTAACTTATCATTAGATGCACAGAGAATTTCAGCAGCCAGATTAACGTCTCGCTTTGCCTCACAATAGGCATTTGCTATGTCCTCCAAAGCAAATGCAGAACCAAACGATTCAAGCAACCCACTCAGGTCCCTTTCTTCAATGTCAGATGATTTTGCTTCCATTTTCAAATATCCTTCTTCTCAGCACAACAGAAAGTTCCTATCAAAAACAAAAAAGCGTCAATAACAACATGAACAGCACACAACGCCTGCAATGAAGAAAAACCTTTCCAAGAAAATTGTACGTACTGCCAAAAATAATTATAATAAATAAATACAATCAAACAAACAGTGATTAAACTGAAAATTTTCTCTCACAATACGTCCTTCTTACTCGAGCTTTATCCTCCAAGTAAAATAATAAAAATTGAAAGAGATATATTATTTATAAAATATTATTTATAAAATATTATTTTCTCTCTCTATCTCTTTCAATCCTATCAAATATCAGGAAACGGATCCTCTGCAAATATCAATCATCTTATTTTGCATTTTTTGTTTATAGTCTTTCGATCCCATCGACTATATGACACTTACATTTCTTCTTATCTAAATAATTGTGTATAAATACAAATTCTTAAATTGAAAAGTATAAGACTGTACATCAAGCTATCAAATGTTAAGGCGATTCATCAAATTTTTCTTACTTCTATTTTCTCAGCAACTAAACAACGGAACTGAAGAACGTGAAATCACCAAAAGGTGATAAAGAAAGAAGGAAAGCGAGAGAGGGATAAAGAAAAATGAAACGGTGATTTTGGTTAAGAGAAGCGATGCCTGTGGAAGTGTTCTGACTGTAGTGCTTGGTGCTTCAGAAAACGAAACGACGGAGGAATGTGAAATGAAGAAGAGAGCGAGATGATCATGGATGCATGTGGCTATGTGAGGCATGCATGTATGCGCACACATGGACACGCATGGATGCGAAGAAACAAATTAACAAACTGGGAAAGCAAGATAGTGCAGTTAATGCCACTTTCGATATCATTTTCTATAACAAACACGATTCTTTCAGATTCTCTTACGCGCGCGCTTGGCAACACGCTCCTTAGTATCATGAATGAATCTGATTTATGGGGATTATTTCAAAAAATATATATATTAGCGAATGTTAAGATAAAATTTTGAGAAATAATTATTTATGTTTTAAAAAATTTTAAATAGTTGAAAAAAATAAATAATCAAACACGTATTTAATTTAATAAAAAATAAAAGGAGAAAAAGAAAAATTAAATTTTTTTTTTTTTAGTAAAAAGCTTAGATGAGTTATACTTTAAAGATTTATCGAAATCTGTAAAAATTATTTTATGAAATATATTTATAGAATAATAAATTTTTAAAAAAGGAAATCGGTGAAAAAAAAACAATTTCCATCAAGTTTTCATAAACATTTACAAAGATAAATGCGAACACAGATCCAATCCGAAACTTTTTACTTTGATATAACATTGATTCTTCTTTTCAAAATAATTAATTTTATAACATTTTTTAACGTGGTTTTCTAAAACCTTTAATAGTTTAAAGTTATAATTTTACCTTCATATAAACTTGAAATATATTCCGTTAAAAATTACTTAAATATTTAATATATTTTTTACTAAAATATACTAAATGTCACTCTTAATTTTTATTTCAAATTTTATATTTATATATTCAATTATGTGCATGGGCTTTTATAATTGTAATGTTTTCTATTTTTTATGTGTATTTTACTGATTTTATATGAATTTATACATATATTTTATAATATTAAACATTATTTATTTTAATAAAATTTAATTTATATAATTTAATATTTTAAAATTTAAAATTTTACTTGAATTAAAAGAATACACAACCTACACGAAATATTTTCTACCCGTTTACATATCCCTTTCTATTTCTACTAATAATAAAAAGTAATCAATAAATAGTTTTTTCCTTTTAGTCATTTCAACTTTTTGAAAATCGTATTTGATTCCCCATCAATTCTAGTCAAGTTGAATGGAATCATATTTGGAGGTAGCTTTCCCAGTGTAAAGCTTTGAAGAATTAAGTCCATTGACACCTAACCGGACATTGATCTCAATACTTATTTGTTTATTTATTTGGTTTTTTTTCTGTACCTGTAAATTGATGGGTACCAAACCCTTTATGACGTGAACCATTCATATTTAAATATATGTATAACATATCAATTTTGTTTACGTAAATAATAAATTTGCTTTAATAGATCATAATTACAGAAAATTGCAGAAGGATCCTTATAATAAATATGTTGTTGGTTAAATTTTACAATAGAAATAAAGAGAAGGTTTTAACCATAGTTATACTTATAAAAACCCTACCTTACAAATTAGTGGGAATACTGTAGATTACAGTAAACGAAAGCAAAGCTTGTGAGAGCCCTATTTTACAAATCAGTGGAAGAACAGTAGATTTCAGTACAACAGAAGAACAAATATTTGTTATATATTTGAAATCGTTATTGTGAGTTGTTCGAAGACGGTGTTGGAGTTCTGTTTGTCTTTACTATTTGAAGTTGTGCATAAGAAGGCCTGTGTCTGGTGAGAAGTTGGTATTATATTTTTCTTGTTTTAAATTTAAATACCTTTTGATTCTGGAGTTGCAAAACAGAATCGAATGTTGATATTTGATTTCTCCATTTACAGTTGTGTTTTTTTTTATTCGATGTTGTTATTTATGGATTGTGATCTGCATGTTTGAAATAAGTGCTTGTGCTTGTCAAAGTTAAGCTTACAAATTAGTGGGAGAACTGCAGATTATAGTATAACGGAAGCACGGAACCAACAGACGTTTGATATACGTTTGAAATCGTTATCTTTGAGTTATTCGAATACTGTGGGGAGTTCTGTTTGTCTGTTATTTGGATTTGTGCGTAAGGAACCCTGTGTCTGGTCAGAAGTTGCTATTATATTTTTGCTGGTTTTAATTTTAAATACCTTTTGATTGTGGAGTTGCAAAACAGAATCGAATGTTGATATTTGATTTCTCCGTTTACAGTTGTGTTTTTTTTATTATTCGATGTTGTTATTTATGGATTGTGATCTGCATGTTTGAAATAAGTGTTTGTGCTTGTCAAAGTTAAGCTTACAAATTAGTGGGAGAATTGTAGATTATAGTATAACGGAAGCACGAAACCAACAGACGTTTGGTATACTGACACGCTCGTCGCAAACGCGCAAAAATAATTTTTAGATTTTCCCCAAACTATTGGTATAGTATAAGGTGCAACCTAGGTCATCTCCCAAAGACCATTTCAGATTCTTAAGAAAATAAGGAGAAAGTTAGAACAAGGGGGTTTTGTAAAGATTTGATATGAAGTTCTAAATGCAAAATATAGAATGAAATTAATTTCACTTAACAATTATCAACTCAAGGAATTCAGAGGTTATTTTCTTAACTAATCATTGATCACTAAAATCATGCATTGTGTTTATCAACCTAGGATCATCTGGAACCCCTAAAATGATCCTTGAATTCTCTACTGAGAAACCTCTCAGAATTTAATTGATTATGATCAACAAGATTTAGTAACCACTTAATCTTTTATCTAAACCAATTTCACAATCAGAATTCAGTTGAAATAAGTAATAAAATGAAAACCTTCAATTCAATTACTTAATTTCTACTCTTCAAACTTTTGGAAAATGATTTACAAATCAAAAACCAATTATAAATCAATTATGCATTAATCAAAATACGTCAACCGATCAAACTTTGATTAAAGAATAAAATTGAAGAATATAGTGAAGCAGAGTAGAAACCACTTAATAAGCATGTAAATAAAGATCAAGACCTCAAAGTTAAAATGAAAATAGCTTGAATCCTTGAATTGAAACTACAAACCTAGCCTTCCATGAAGGAGGCAAACTAACAACAAAGAAAAACTAAGCCTTCCATGAAGGAGGCAAACTAACAAGAAAGAAAAACTAAGCCTACCATGAAGGAGGCAACTAACAATAAAGAAAAACTAAGCCTTCCATGAAGGAGGAAAACTAAGAAGAAAGAAAGAAAGATGGAAAATGGTGTTGGAGTTAATCTCCAAGGGGTTGTTTCTCCTCTTGTAAACCCTTCTATTTATAGAGGATTTTTGAGGCATCATTTTCAAAAAGTCACCAACTAGGATATTACTTTTCTACCCTTTTATTGCTTTCACATGGGCTTTGTTGAAAATGCAAAACACTTTTGAATTTTTGTCACCAATCAGCACAACAATTTTGACTTTCTTGCAGCGCAATTTCGGATATTCACGGGTCCGAATTAGAGCTTCACGTCTGAACAAAAGTTGTAGCCCCGGATCTTAGGTTTCCAACAGATTTGATTGCATCTCAATATGACTTCTGTATCTCAAGATATGGCCAGATCTTTGCACACTGTTCAAATTCCACGTCAGCAACACTATCTCATATTTTGAGATAATTTCGGAGTTCTAAACACCCCATTTAGAGTCTTCTCTTGCTTTGTAACTGTGGACACTTCTTTAAGCTTTCATTCAAGACAGATTTCATGATTTTTGGATGTCTAAAACTCCTATTATGCTCAAAATACTATAATAGTGTCATTTTAATCGGGTAAGCAAAGAAATTCAATTAAACTTCATATGAACCCAAACTCATAAAATATGACAAAGACCACTTAATTGAACATATAAGAAGTCTTAATGAGATAAAAGTGAGAGATAATTATTTATGAAATCTATGCTTATCAAATTCCCCCAAACTTATCTTTTGCACGTCTCGGGCAAACTTAAGTTAAGGATTGGTGACTAATTTTTTTTTATTTTTTTATTTTTATTTTTTTGAAAGAACATCAAAGTTTTGAGTTGATTTCTCAAGAATTCACAAAATTTCATGAAGCATTCTTTCATCACATTTTTGAAATTACTTAGAAAGGCAACTTTAATTTGAAAAACATAGATTCAGAAAGATAAAACCTCACATGATATACTCTGAATCTCTCAAGTGTTTGATTTGGCAAGTGTTTCTCTCAAATTCAATCCATGAAAGATGAACTATCATAGGCTTGCATATCTTCTACTTCTCTACTACTATGTACACATGCAATGCACAAATCAAGAGGTCTTTATTTTGGTTATAACGGGATTAGAAAGATGAAATGATATATTGAAGAGATACAATGTTAGACCAGGGAAAATGGTGAGGATTGAGAACTGAGTCTAAGTGCAAGTGTGAGAAACAGATATCACTTCTTCATTCTTTTTTTCTTTTTTTTTCAATATAATAGTTTATTTATTAATTTATTGCTTCAGTTTTTTTTTCAACCATGATATTGATGAACACAACAATAATCTCCCCCACACTTATTGAAACACTTATGGTATGATAAATCCAGTATTCCTCACCTTCTATGGTCAGACAAAGTTGTTTTTTTTTTTCTGGTGAGCTAAAAAGAAGGAAAGGCTAATCGGCTCAAAGGGCTGATCAAAGGATAAAATTATATGGTTTGGTTATTTGGCCAAGTGGTTTGTTCAAGAAAAAGAGTGCCTCAATCATTTTTGTACAATTCATGTGAAAATGTAGCTTCAAAAAGAATCAATGCAAGTTCTAAAGTAACATATTCCATGGATGAAAATCACACAAGAAAGAAAATAATAATAAGGCTCAAAATCTCACAGGTAATATATTTATCAAATCTAATCTATCCAGTTCAAATATGTGTTGCCAAACTAATTAATCTCGAAATGTAAATCATTTTGCTTCAATTATTTTATGAAATCTAAAGAAAAACATACTTCCACATTCAATTTTTTTTTTTAATCATAAGATGCGTATCAAGAGTCAAGTGTAACTCCTTACTCAGCCATCTTACTCAAAGCAAGTTTATGATTCTAACCTAATTTTTTTTTATTTTTTTTTTATTTTTTTTTTATTTTTTTTTTATTTTTTTATATATATTTTTTTTATATCGGACCATCCTCCCCCCAACCTATCCAAGACATTGTCCCCAATGTCTTAGATGGAATTTCATATGACAGGAAAAGAAATGTGAGAAAACCACCAAAGTAAGGAAAAGTTATAACCGAAGAGTGGTATCTGGTTCTCTTTTGTTTTTGCCATCCTGATTTGGTTGGTTCACCAGCTGCATTGCTATATTCTAAAAATGGTGAAAATTTCAAATAAATTGAAAAGACAATGTAAATGACAAACATACACGCATGAGAATGAACAGTAGTTGTGATTGTCACTCATATCTTCCTCTGGTTTTACGTCCAGTAACGGCTGAAACACCTTCTAAGAGTCGAGGATGTGCTTCCCATTCAGTTTTCTTGTAAACTGACAACAGGGTCTTTTAAAGTCAGATTCCCAAGACTATAACGTGTTTTTTCCTTGCGGAACAGTTCAAACAAATCAAGAATGACTCCTTGTACATGCCCACTAGGATGCGTCTCAAGAGTGTGAATGATATCATCCAATGACTCCTTACTCAGTCCATGCTTTATAATCCAAGAATAGTATACCTAAAAAAAAAATTCAACATACACAAAAAGGTGAATTGATACAGAAAATCCAAGAATATATACCTAAAATAAAAAAAATTGTTAGAAAGGTTAAAATTTTTATACAAACTCCTAAATAAGCCTAGGAAACTAAGATGGTCCCCGGCAACGGCGCCAAATTTTTGACACGCTCGTCGCAAACGCGCAAAAATAATTTCTAGATTTCCCCCAAACTATTGGTATAGTATAAGGTGCAACCTAGGTCATCTCCCAAAGACCATTTCAGATTCTTAAGCAAATAAGGAGAAAGTTAGAACAAGGGGGTTTTGTAAAGATTTGATATAAAGTTCTAAATGCAAAATATAGAATGAAATTAATTTCACTTAACAATTATCAACTCAAGGAATTCAGAGGTTATTTTCTTAACTAATCATTGATCACTAAAATCATGCATTGTGTTTATCAACCTAGGATCATCTGGAACCCCTAAAATGATCCTTGAATTCTCTACTGAGAAACCTTTCAGAATTTAATTGATTATGATCAACAAGATTTAGTAACCACTTAATCTTTTATCTAAACCAATTTCACAATCAGAATTCAGTTGAAATAAGTAATAAAATGAAAACCTTCAATTCAATTACTTAATTTCTACTCTTCAAACTTTTGGACAATGATTTACAAATCAAAAACCAATTATAAATCAATTATGCATTAATCAAAATACGTCAACCGATCAAACTTTGATTAAAGAATAAAATTGAAGAATATAGTGAAGCAGAGTAGAAACCACTTAATAAGCATGTAAATAAAGATCAAGACCTCAAAGTTAAAATGAAAATAGCTTGAATCCTTGAATTGAAACTACAAACCTAGCCTTCCATGAAGGAGGCAAACTAACAACAAAGAAAAACTAAGCCTTCCATGAAGGAGGCAAACTAACAAGAAAGAAAAACTAAGCCTACCATGAAGGAGGCAACTAACAATAAAGAAAAACTAAGCCTTCCATGAAGGAGGCAAACTAAGAAGAAAGAAAGAAAGATGGAAAATGGTGTTGGAGTTAATCTCCAAGGGGTTGTTTCTCCTCTTGTAAACCCTTCTATTTATAGAGGATTTTTGAGGCATCATCTTCAAAAAGTCACCAACTAGGATATTACTTTTCTACCCTTTTATTTCTTTCACATGGGCTTTGTTGAAAATGCAAAACACTTTTGAATTTTTGTCACCAATCAGCACAACAATTTTGACTTTCTTGCAGCGCAATTTCGGATATTCACGGGTCCGAATTAGAGCTTCACGTCTGAACAAAAGTTGTAGCCCCGGATCTTAGGTTTCCAACATATTTGATTGCATCTCAATATGACTTCTGTATCTCAAGATATGGTCAGATCTTTGCACACTGTTCAAATTCCACGTCAGCAACACTATCTCATATTTTGAGATAATTTCGGAGTTCTAAACACCCCATTTAGAGTCTTCTCTTGCTTTGTAACTGTGGACACTTCTTTAAGCTTTCATTCAAGACAGATTTCATGATTTTTGGATGTCTAAAACTCCTATTATGCTCAAAATACTATAATAGTGTCATTTTAATCGGGTAAGCAAAGAAATTCAATTAAACTTCATATGAACCCAAACTCATAAAATATGACAAAGACCACTTAATTGAACATATAAGAAGTCTTAATGAGATAAAAGTGAGAGATAATTATTTATGAAATTTATGCTTATCATATACGTTTGAAATCGTTATCTTCGAGTTATTCGAATACTGTGGGGAGTTCTGTTTGTCTGTTATTTAGAGTTGTGCGTAAGGAGCCCTGTGTCTGATGAGAAGTTGCTATTATATTTTGCTGGTTTTAAATTTAAATACCTTTTCATTCTGGAGTTGCAGAACAGAACTGAATGTTGTTATTTGATTTCTGTGTTTACAACTTTGTTTTTTTATTATTCGATGTTATTATTTATGAGCAGTACAACGGAAGCAACAGATGTTGGTATATGTTTGTAATCGTTATCTTAGAATTATTCGAATACTGTGTTGGAGTTCTATTAGTCTTTTATTTTGAGTTGAGCGTAAGGAGCCCTGTGTCTGGTCAGAAGTTGCTATTATATTTTTGCTGGTTTTAATTTTAAATACCTTTTGATTCTGGAATTGCAGAACAGAACCGAATGTTATTTGATTTATCTATTCCCAATTTTGTTTTTCTTATTATTCGATGTTATTATTTAGGAGTTCTTCTCTGCATCTTTAAAAATAAGTGTTTGTGCTTGTGCTTCTTGAAGTTTGCGCTTGTGGTTATCTGAATTTTTATTTGTTTACAATAATTTTTTAGTAAAATTACATAATGTGGTTATTTGTTTAAAAAGAAGATGTCTCTTTCTAAACCTGTGCCTGCTGAATTACCCGTGTATGAACTGCACATGTCTATATCTTTAATTGACATATGTGGTATGGGTCAAATTTGTATTTGTATACTGATGTTTTGTATATGTTATACTCAGGTTTTTATAAATGGAAAACCAGTGTTGTGATGAAAAAATAGTTAGCGCTAAACAAGAAGAAGAAGAAGAGTACTTTATGAAGAATATTGAAAAATTGACATATGATGATATATGGGGTTTGGAATTTGATACAGAAAGTGATGCTATTCGGTTTTATTCTATGTATGCACGTTTGAAAGGGTTTTATGCTCGTAAAGATGAAATTAGGAGAGATTGTAATGGATCGATTACAATGAGACAATTGGTATGTAATCGTGAAGGTAGTAGACATCGAAAACATTATTTAAGAATAAATCGGTGTAGAGATCCCAGGCCATTAACACGAACTAAATGTGGAGCTAAATTTCGTGTTCACTTTGATCATAAGTCTTTGAAGTGGAAAGTTGTTGCCTTTGTCGATACACATAACCATGAGTTGACGCCAAGTGATGCAGTTCACCTTATTCCTAGGTATCGTTCACTAGATGAAGCAGATAAAGCACAAGTGAACATGTTGCATTTGCATGGCATTCAAACTTCTCATATCTATGGGTTGATGGTGGGACAAAAAGGTGGTCATGATAGTTTAGGATTTTGCAAAAGAGATCGGTACAATCATATTGACAGAGAAAATCGAGCAAAAATAGAAGATGGTGATGCGTTTGCTGCCCTTTGTTATTTGCAAGCAAAAGCTGATAATGATCCTATGTACTTTTCTAAGTTTACAACTACTGCTGATGGTAGATTGCAACATCTATTTTGGGCAGATGGCAGCTGTAGAGTTGATTATGAGTGTTGTGTAGATGTGGTTGCATTCGATACCACATATAAGAAGAATAAGTACAATCGACCTTTGGTCATTTTTTTGGGATACAATCATCATGGACAAACCTGTATTTTTGCATTTGCATTAGTTGCAGATGAGAGCTTAGAAACAAACAAATGGGTTTTGGATACGTTTTGTGAAGCGATGTTTGGAAAACATCCTACAGGTGTTGTAACTGATGGAGATCTTGCAATGAGGGAAGCAGTAAGAAATGTCTTTCCTAATAGTTGTCACAGACTTTGTGCTTGGCATATCCAAAAAAATGTTGCTGATAATGTTAAAAATAAACACTTCTTGCAAGATTTTAAGCAGTTGTTATATCACAATTTCAGCATTGACGAATTTGAAGATGGGTGGAAGAAATTATTGGATAAATACGCAGTTGCTGATAAGAAATGGATAAGAAAGATGTATAGAATGAAGACTATGTGGGCTTCAACATATCCCTGTGATAAATTTTTTGCAGGAATCAGAACCACCTCTATTTGTGAAGGTATAAACTCTTTCATTAAGAGATATGTGAAAAATAAAAGTAGTCTTGTTGATTTAATGCATAACTTGGACAGGGCTTTGAAACAGTATAGGCATAATGAATTACTATCTGATTTCAAATCCACATACTATTTTCCTGTAATGACAACCGCATTGTATATGTATGAAGATGTGGCATCAAAAATTTTTACTTTTAAAAAATTTCTTGAGGTGAAGAGTGAGATTGATGCTGCTGCATGGCTAAACGTTGTGCAATGTGTTGAGTTTGACGTTGTTGTGAAGCTAACGATGAATGAATTTGGAGCTCCAAATAAGGAAATAACAGTTGTTTTTGATAAGTCGAGGTTTAGTTTTGCTTGTGAATGTAGACTCTTCGAATGTTGTGGCCTTCCTTGTTCTCACATTTTCTGTGGCATGAAACATTTACATGTAGACATCCTGCCTCCAAGTTTAATTTGTAATAGATGGACCAAATCTGCTAAGTTGGACTATTTATCTTCTATCTGCAAAAGTGATACTGATGTAGATAAAGAGAAAGGGTGTATGCTGCGCAAAGGAGCACTAGCTGGACTTTGGAAGAGGTTGGTCAATGTGGCTACAAGGAATGGGTCGGATTTCATGGAGGTTGCTGAAGATATTAATAAACTTGTTGGCAAGTTTGAGAAACGTGATAATTTACGGAACAGCAGGAATTTAAAATCATATTCATTAGTAGGAGATCCTGTGATGGTAAAAACTAAAGGAGCCCCTAAAAAGAGGAAGGGTGTGAAGCGTAGACGTTGTGGTAATTGCAGAAAATGTGGGCATACAGTAAGGAAGTGTCCAAAGTTTCTTTCTTCTGATGTGGTATACTTTGTTCAGGAAAGCTTAGGGACTCCTGAGTCCAATGAGGTAAGGATAATATGATTTGTTTTTTATTTTTCTGATAATGTTATTTATTAATATTTTTAGGTATTTTTATGTTATTATTTGGGTGATGTGGTAAGCTCTGCTGATAATGTTAATTGTTCATTGTTATTTTTCTTAATTTGATATTGTGAAATAGGATTCAATTCAAGTAGTTCAAAAGGAATCAAATTGCATCCGACAAGAAAAGGTATGTTAATACTGTTAAAACTTTCTTTTTGGCCAGCGTGTTTTGTAATTGTAATTGTTGACATTTTGTTAATGTATAGGATAATTTGCAAAATTTCCAATGTGGAGTGAGGATGATTGAAGAAGAATTAATACAAACACAATGCTCTGCAAAGGTTTATGATCAAATGATGTTCCATTGTAGTAAAAAATTTTATTATAAAAATTAACTATTGTTTTTTAATTCCATAGGGAAAGGATGGTCGTGATGAATTAAAGTATTCAAATTTGAATAATGTTCCTTCTGATGTGATGAAGATGAAGACCAGTTTCACTTCTCTCTTACAAAATTTGCATATTTTAGGCAATACGGGATGTCAACGTCATGTCAAACATTCACATGTTGTTGGTATTACCTTCATCCTTGCAATAGTGTATTATTTTAAGCTTTGATGAATTAATTGATGAATTGATAAATGTTTCTTTTTCTGTAACAGATTCAGAGGGTTCTTGTTAATTATAAAAAAGGGTGATGGCAGCATTGATTTATGTTATCTTGACATTTTCTTATTTATGATATGTAATATTTATTGACAAATTAATATGTACTCTCGGTGATATTTATGGTTTGATTTTATGTTAAACATTCTGGTTACGACCCATGCATAATTTCCTCTGATGTGATGGGTACTAGTTTAATTTCGCAAATTCATTGGCTTCCATTGTCCATGAGACACTTGATGTTGTGTCTTTATGATAAATGGGCAAATTTGATCAATCGCATATGATGTATGTATTCATTAACGTTAATATTAATTAATATTAATATTAAACAATACAGTTACAATTCAAGAATCTGATAGGAAACGTGTCCTCACTTTGGTATTATCACTTTGGTATTATCTGCAAAACAAACAACCGCTGAAGAGTTTTATACAAAAGGTACACAGGCAACTTCTACACAACTGTCTGTCAATGCAGTCGGTTATTTACAGTTATAAAATGTCTTATAACTACTGCAATGTCCATAACTCATTTAAAAATAGAAATTCCGATTGCATTTAATCCTTTTAGATTTATATACAACAAATCTGTAGAAAATATTCATTCACATCAATCAATCAGGTTCATTCACTCAACGGCAGCCATCCCTTCTAAACAGATTTGTATATTCATAGTTACATTGCATGCTCTCTTCTTCGTGTCCTTTTTTGTTTTAAACTTAAATAATCATTTAATGTCTTCATTCTTTCGTCAACTTCAACTATTCTGTTAAAAATATGGAACTTGGACAAGGATCAAGAGGAAGTGTCCGAAAATGTAGCAGTTTTTGGATGCAATATGACCCCGACCAGGTTTTCTCCTCAGCCTATGTTTATCATAATTCATTATTACCATAACAAACATAACCACATATGTGATTTCGTACATATTTTATCAGATGTTGGATTATTTACCTTCCCTCTTTGTAAAAAAACTACTTACAAGACATCCCAGATGTAATCACACTTCGGGATCAAGGAAAGACTGAAATTTCCCTGGATGTTACTAAGAAAACTAGAACTGTATCAGTTTTTGAAGGATGGGAAAATTTAAAAGAGTTGTATCCAGATTTGCAAAATGAGGGTTGGCTACTAATGAAGTATGCCGGACAGGGAAACTTCAATATAAAATTTTTTAACTTTAAGCATGAGAAAATTTCTTATCCACCTGAGGAGAGAATCATAGCCGCGGACAGTGTCAGGATAAAAAACTTATTGGAAGATTTCAAATATGATTCAATGTATGCTGATCATAACCTTCCACCAAGACCATATGATTTTGTCTGTGAGAAAACACTCACACAATTCCAACTGAAGAACAAATTGGTAATAATATTAATCTTTCTTTCATAATTTAATCTATTGTTATTTAAATATGTTATTTCTATTAATTTTTAACATTACCTATATTAATAGGCAATGTCTCGGAGATTTACTGAAGCTGCACTGCCTGATATGCCTTCTTATGTTGTTCTAAGATACGAAGACGTTGGAGAAATGATAGTCGAAATGTCTTGGTCGAAGGTCAAAGGAACAATACAATATATTGGATACCTCAGTGATGGATGGTCAAATTTCTGTGAATTTTGTAATTTTAAAGTTGGTGACACAATTACTTTTTCATCTTATGCAAAAAGACCTCGTGTCCTTCATATAGAACTTAAGAGTGATTGAAGTTTTTTTTTTTTATATTCTGTCAATCTGTCTATCTTTTAATTTTGACTTGTTTTTAATATCAATACATTGTCTACTCAACTTAAATATACAATGTTTATTTATACATTTATCTATATTTGTCATACAATACATTGTTGAATACATTGTTTAATTATACATTCATCTATAATTGCAACAAATAAAACCCCGTTCATTATAACAAAATAAGTTGTTCTGATGTTATGTTTTGCTATCCAAACCTGCGAATGCCTACATTTAGAAAAAAGCTTCTACATATAAAAGTGAACTAAAAAATGGCAAACATGTTATGTTTGTGGAAATTTCACGACTTTGTTAGGATAGTTTTCTTTGTTATTTTAAATTCAACATTTGATGTGATTTTTCAAAATGGAAAACAATTTGTTATGCGTAGAATAATTCATGACTAAATTTATGATCTGCATCATACTGAACTTTTAGTCCTTTTGGAGTTTGTGGCATGTCAAATTGTATGATTTTTTGTTGTCCAGCAAGAATATATAGAACAGTTTAAATTGGTGGTCGTTTCATTATATATCTCATGTTGAATGATATGATGCTTAAAATATGTATGCATTGACATGGTACCATTATATCAATAATCATCTTAACTTGGTGTTAGAGCTCACTGACATCTAGTGAGCTGCTGGTTTCAAAGATATGTAATTGTTTAGACTACCACAGTTTCACTAGTGATCTCATGTTATACTTCCAGGTGAAATCTACAAGGGTATGTGCCTTTAAATGCTTGGGAACTGTAATTTTGCATGGTTAAACCATGAGTTGAAAACTTCACATCTAAGTTATTTGTTCTTCTGTTTATGACATGCAGACTGGCAATGATATTTTCCAATTTTTGGGGCCCCTTATATTGAATCAGCTGCTACTAGTTAGTTGCTCATTTATTGAATTGTGACCGGTGAAGTACATCTAGTACAATTTTAGTAGACTAATAGAATATTAGCCCAAAACGTATTATACACACTGACAATATTATTTTCTAAATACCTTATTATTTTTAATAATAATAATTTTCTTCACATTTGTTATAATGTCATTTGACTTGTCCTGTAAATTGTCTGCAGTCTATGCAAAGTGGTGATCGAGCCTAGAAAGGCTATGTCTATGCCTTCTCAATATTTGTTGGAGTGGTATGATACAAATCTGATTACATTCTTAACTGATAATATTTAGTTTGAGAATGGATTGTGATTCCAGCAGTTCTAATGTTTGTATTTTTAATTTTCCATGTTTGATGATATTACTATTTGATGCAAATTCTATGAATCATACAAATTGACATGTTTACAAGTTTTGACAAACAACAAAAGATATTTTGGAGTAAATTAACCCAAACTCCATGGCAGCTTGGTAGAATTACAGTCAAGTAATATTTAACTTTGGGAAGTTTTGACTGATTAAGATCCTATCTGAATTTCTGTTTGGTAGGTTTTTGGGGTGTTATGTGAAGCTCAATATTTTCAGAATGTCATGCGGGTTGGTTTTCGGTTAAGATCAACATTGGTAAGTTTTATCTATTTTTGCATATATTTAAGCCATTAAGTGGACAACAAGGAATTTATGACCCAAAGCTCATTAGATTTGTAATAGAAATCCTTTTGCACTGAAATTCTAGTTAGTTTTTGGTTTTCCACCCATCTTTTCCCTGCCTTTATTGTATTTTTCCTTTTTGCTCTCTAAAAAATTGCTTTCTATCCAAACAAAAAAGATCACTTTGTCAACTACGCTTTGAGACTGCCAAATGCTGAAAGCATAATTTCTAAACAATTTCTCGAGCAAAACTTTATACTATCCAAACTTTGTAATGTAATACATTTCTACTGCAAAACTTTATTTTTTTATAGACATGCAAAATAAATTGTATGAACATTTTTATAATTAGTTTCGATGTCAAAATTCCATCCCAAATTTGTTATTATTCAGTCATTGACTTAGAATTAGAATCACAATGACGGAAGTTATAGCATTCATGTTCTTCCATCTTAAGATCAAAAACCAAAAACAATCAAAGGCACCTGTCCTTGTGCAATTATTTTTTCCCACATAGCCTAACACAATTACGTATATGTATAATTTTTTTAAAACAAAAATTTCTACATGTGCAAAATCATCTAACCAAACAATGTACATAACTATCGTTTCAACCTATGAAATTACGCTACTTCATTCAACGTATTAAATTACGCTACTCCATTTAAATAAACTAAACCATTCATCAGCAAATAAAATATCGTTTACAAATACATCCGTCTACATACCATCATTACAAAACAACATCATTTAAACCGAACATCATTACAAAACATCATTTAAACACAACATCATTACAAAACATCATTCCTGCTAAGATTTACAATTAAACAACCCATCATCATTATCAATAATGTTGAAAACACAACATAAATCTTTCGATGCATTCCTTCCCGAGTACCACACTCAGCCAACAGTACATGTAACTTACCAATCTCTGTGTCTTTTACAGATATCTGGTTTTGTAACTCCACCAATTCTTTATTGAGGATTCCACACTGAGAACAAACAGCATCAACACACGGATCTAACCAATCATAATAATTACAACCCTACAATTATTAACAACACTTGTCAAAAAACCAGAAAACAACTAATTAATTCAATACTAATATATTTAAAAAAATATAATTGTGAACATACTAGACTGTTGTTAACATTTTTATTTCGACATTTGTAGTATCTCCTCCTAGGATTCTTACTGGACCAAGATGTCCTCAAGATTACAGGTTGGCCACAATAGCAAACCCTTCCATAAGAAGAAACAGCCCTAGCACTAATTGAGGAATCTGATTGCGATGTTATTCTCTGTTATTACTAATCGACAAAAACGTGGAATCAACACAATTGTTAAAAGATATTCCAATGTCCAATGAATCAACACATTCATTTCTAAACTAGTCAACTAATGCATTTTTTAACATTCACAATGAGTTATAAACACAAATGTAGATCTCCATTTCATTTATTAAAAAGCACAAAATTAATGGCTAGGATTTAAATCTAAAAATGATATATAACTCTGGACATGGAGCCTATGTCAATTATCGTGCATGCCACAACCACGTCCATATTCATTCATCAAAGCATCAACTGATACAAATGACAGATTATTTATGCAACTAAATGACAAATTAGGGAGACATATTTCCTGTCTTCAAAACAATAACAACATATCTTTTTGTGCATAAATGAAGATAAATAATGCAGCAAACATAATATACCAACAACTCTCAACAAAATAATCACAACATCAACTACCTTAGTCTCATTTCAGATATCTTATTAACTAAAGCAAACATTTGTTCCTTCACAACCAAAAAGCAAATTAACCCCTTTCATCTATACCGTATCTATTAATTCTATTCTTCATATAAAAAAATAAGAATAACTTATACATCAAACTCCAAAAAGCCAAAAACTTTATCTAAGGATCGATTCCATATCAAGAGGTCCTTCATTCAGCACACTTAATCTTCTGACATTTGTCCACCTCAAACCAAAAAAGGACTCACGTCATCAACACTTGAAGAAAGTTTAAAATATCCAACCACAAATTGGATACTATCACAAAGGTTGTTTGGAAGACAAACTTAACAAATAGATACTAACTTTTTTTTTCTTCATAACATTAACATTTATTTCACCTACTCAAATCAAACACAATATGTAGCCCAGCAAGTAACCCACATGCATAAACAAATTCTACCACCATAAACAAATTATTACTACAAAAATACCAAAATAGTAAATTTATTTAACTCAACTTTCTATTGGAACACAACGACCACTGTACCACCAATTTCTTCTCACCAGAATCCCAACTCATATCCAAAATCAAAGTCAAAATACATACCAACAGTCCATAGACAAGAAAGACCAAAACCGAGACTAAACTACCTTGCAGCGGCTTTGTAGTAGCCTTTTCTAACATCAATGAAGGATATTTAACAATGGATCGAGCAACATTAAACCCTAATCACACATTCAAGCCAAAGATGTGAAACCCCAAAAGCAAAATACAAATTAATCCCTAAACATTTGTACATACCGATATTCGACGTCGCTGTGATTGAAGTAGAACGGCAAATATTGCTTCCTCCAGAATGTCTGTTTAAGCAACGATGTTTCCTTCACAAGCTTCGTTCCTAAAACACCTACCCACCCACCGCCTCCTTCTCTCTCTCCTTCTCTCTGTATTTTACAGAAGGTTTCCACCCACCGCCTCCTTCCCTCTCTCCCTCTCTCTGTATTTTGCAGAAGGTTTATAAAAATACCGTCTAACCATGGTTACATACAGGTTAAAGAATAATAAATAAATATTTTCAGAAATTATGTTACAATCCTTCTTTTAGCCCCTTTTTTTATAAATATTCTATTTTATGTATTCTTTTATTAATTTCATATATTTTTAATCCGTGGTAGCAAAAGTTAAATTTGAAAATATTATATTTAAGTTATATTAAATATGCAGCACACATGTCAGCATATAATTGGTCAACAGCAATAGAGGGTATGCTACCCTCCAATTTAAAAAGGTACCGGAGAAGGCACCTATTTATTTTTCTTATGTATTAATATGTTATTGCTATTAGATGTCAAAATGAGCTGCAACTCAAATTTGTTTATTTATTTTTTTAGGACAAGTCGTAAACCAACTTGACTCACCTACTAGTTAGAGAAATGTCCTATATGTTCAAGATTTGGAGAAGTTTTAATAAATTACATATTAGAAACTAGATTTAAAAAATGACCCTATGTTTTGGAGTTTTCACATCACCAATTTTTTCTAAGCATCACAATTCAACTGTCATACTTCATAAATTCTTATATCATCAAGATTTTTTTTCCTTAAGTTCCCAACCTCTTGATTCACCAAGAATCTCTTCTACTATCTTCATGATCGTTTCTTTAGTTATCTTATTTTATATATATCATTGACATTTCACAGAACCTTCCAACACCCTTCCTTCGAAACTCTTCACTAAAAGCTTCTTTGTTTTTTAATCTACAATTGTCAGCCCATAATCCTTGAAATATTACGTCAATGACCAAGACTCTATTGCATCGTTAGACATGACTTTGTAGTTTGTAGTCCATTATGCAAAGTTTTTTTTTTATATCAAATTTTCTTATGGATAGGAAATTAGATTGAGAGAATTTCGTTGAAGGATTAGATGTTTAAAATATTGCAACGAAATTAAAAAATAATTCTATAATTCACTATATGTTTAAATTTTAGAGCAATTAACATAATTAAGATATAAATACCTTAAATATATTATAGTTATCTAAACTTTTTTATGTTTCAAAGAATCTAAGCATATTCTCAGGATTAAGTTTTTTCCATCAATATCTTAATAGAATGGAATGTATATATTGAATAGATTTTTTAAATATTTTAATAGAAAATTTAAAAATGGAAAAGATAATGAGTTCAAATTATATATTATATTTTACGTATTATTTTATAAATACATAACAAAAATATGATTTTTTATGGATGTATTCTCAAAAGAAATTCAATAAATTTTCTTTTTATTACTATTATTATAATAATGTAATCAAATCTTTATTTGATATTTTAAATTTTTAGTTTTATTTAAAATTAAATTAAATTTTTTTCATATTATTATATTATTTTTAGTGCTAATAAAAAATATAATAATATTTTACTCAAATTAAAAATTTATTTATTTATTTAAATTAATTTCTCTAATTTAATAAATTAAATAATTTTATAATAAAAATTGGATCACTCATTATTATGTGATTTTATAGGTTCAATATTAAACTTATAACAAGCTAATCACATTAATTTACCAATCAAAGTTGAAGTCTAACAAAAAAATTTTAATAATAATATGAATAGAGATCTAAATGAATTAAGTTGTCCCACAAAATTTATAACCTAACTTGTTTAAAGAAGTCTAATTTAACCTGATCTGATTAATAAATAGATAAATTTAAGTTTATTAAAAATATTTTTAGATAAACAGATAGCTTAAACCTATTAAAAAGGTTGTTTATATATATAAATTTAGTATGGTTTATAATTTATTTTAAAATATATAATAATATAAGATATATAGTACATAATATATAAAAAATAAGATATATAATATATAATATATAAGATATAATATAAAATATAAATATATATTATTATATTTATTTTAATATATTAAATTTATAAACATGTTTATATTATATATATATATATTATTGTGTAGATCATGTTTATAAAATTTGAAAAAGATATAATATTTTATTAAATAAATTTAAATTAACGAATATTAAAAAAGATATATTATACATTAATTTAAATTTATTTAATGGAATATCAATTTTTTTAAAATTTTATAAAATTTTATAAACATAATCTATATAATAAAATTTATTAATTTAATAGCTGAATTGATAAAAATAATTTGATTCCTCCTATTCATATAGAGAGATATCAAGTCATTTTAGGAGTAATTTTAGTTAAAATTACTTTAATAGTTTTTATAAATAATTAAATTTTATTAATTCAATTGTTGAATTAATAAATTATATTGTATAGATCATCCTTATAAAATTTTATAAAATTTAAAATATTTAATATTTTATTAAATAAATTTATTAATAGATATTTTTTAAAGTATGAAATCTTTTTCAAATTTTATGAAATTTTATCAAGATGATCTATATAATATAATTTATTAATTTAACAATTAAATTAATAAAATTTAATTATTTATAAAAGTTATTGAACAAAAGTAATTCTAACTAAAATTTCTAAAGTGGCTGATTCTTTTATATATATATATATATATATATATATAATAAATAATATGCATAAATTTAGATTTTTTTAAAAAAATTTTAAAAAATTAAATATAAATACTTAAATTCTAATCTTAACCTTGTCTATCTCTATTTCTATTCCTAAATATTAAGTAAATTTTACTTTCAAAAATCGTAAAAGAATAAAGTAAAGTTTCAGTACATCTTTTTGATTCTACTAATCATAGTAGGATATAATTATTAAACTTTAATTTAGTTAATTTATAAATAATTTAAAAAAATATATTTTATTTATTTAATTTATTTAATCAATATCTTAGTTATTATAATTATAAAATTTAAATTTATTATCAAAAATTGATAAATTTAATCATTAATGTACAAATATTTAATTATATCCAATATCCTTTCAATTAACATCTAAGTAGATATCTAAAATAAAAAAAAAGTATAATCAATAAATTTATCTATTATTATAATAAATTTTAAAATTTAATATCATATTTTTTATTAAAATATTTTACTTACAAATTAATAATAATTATAACAATTAAAAATTCTTAATAAATCAGATCAACAATCATAATCATATCTTTATATGTATTATTTTTATAAATAATTTAATAAATAATATTTATTAATTTTTATTCAATTATTATATATATTAATTTATCAAAATTATTAATATTTTTTTAATAATTCAAAAATTAAAAATAATTTAAATAAAATTATAAAAAATTGATTTTTTATTATTATAATTTTTATTATAATATTAAATATTTAAGTTAATTAAAAAATTTATAATAATTAAATAACCAAATTTTTAATATAATAATAAAATAAATATTTTCTACACGATAAATTAATAAATAAGATCTCAGATATACCTTTTTATCTCCACAATCATCCCATTTTTGTAAGTGACAAGACGCCCCCACCCTGAACCTAAAACAAGTGTTTGCTTTTGTAATACCATAAGCTAATGAAACTATTTTTTCTTCACATTTGCTTCTCTCAAGCCATAATTAACCTCCCATGTGAACCTTCTTATCTTCTAATCTTCTAGATGTGCCCCACATGACCATTTAGATCCCCTCTAGGATTTAAGAGTTATGATTCTATTCCCTAGCCTTGTAACACCCACATCACTTTTTCATTATTTATTTACAATTAGCCTCACTTCACTTTTTGGATATAACCTTACCTTATTAAGGACAATATATAGTTTATGCTTCACTCACCTCCTGAACCACTTAAATTCAATAAGTTAGGTTTAAATCTTATACTTAAATTTTTAAATAATTTTTATACATGATAAAAAAATTATTCATAATTAAATACATGCACATTCAAAAGATTTCCAAATTTAATAGGTTGTTATTTGATAGTCCATACACCAAATTTATTGAATTGAAATTTAAATCATAAATAATTGCCAAACAAAATTTTGAATCATGAAATATAAATCATATTAAATGGTTAAATCTAAAGAAAAAAAAAATGAACATCATGCAAATAATGTAGAGTGGTAAAATGTAAAACTTTTGAAATAGAATAAAACAACATGATTATAAATTCACAGAATTAAATTGTCATAACTAAATGTGAAATATCTCTATTTCAAAAGATTGATTATCAAATTTGATGACGGTGAATATCATTCCATTACCCATACAACAACATTGTTAAATTGTGATCCAAACCATGAATTATCAATCTAATTTTGAATCATAAATTGTATCAAAATATAATATTTAACATAATAAAAAATACAATATATTATGTGAATAATGTACAATGTTAAAAGTAATAATTTTAAACTAAAAATTGACAAAAATAACTTAACTGTTTTAATATGATATTGTGTTATAATTAAGAGTGTTGTTTTGATCATATTATCATAGGTCAAGACTCAATGAGTACACCTTTAAGAATCTCTCCTGCACCCGCATTCGGATGATCAACTAGCATACCTCACCCCTTCCACATCCATGCATAATGCTTGCACATTCATTCTCACATAAATAGAGCCCACAACACAGGAAAAAATATGCATATTTTTCATATTATTACCTATAGAAATACAGACTAATTTAAGTATAAAAATGTCATTAAAAATATTATCCTAACTAATTGAGTTAATAATCATATCAAAGTATAATTTTTAAAAATAATCATTGTAAAAATTAATCATTTTTAATAATATAATAATTTATAATTGAATAATAATATAAAAAATTTTATACTATCAATGTATTCCAATTATTTTTTAATACTAATCATTCAATTCCTTTTTATTAATAATTTAAATTTTACCAACTTTTCAAAAATTTTTTGTAAAAAAAAATAAGGAGAAGAATCATGCAAATCATAGTGATACAAAACCATACCGATATATGGCATGATTTGAAGTTATTTATGATTCATTACTTGACACAAATTGACCAGCCAAATCGTATCAAATTATTTTTTTTGGTCAAAATTATATTATTTAAATCATAAATTGGAAAATTCTAATAATTATGACATTCACAGCCCAATTTGAGTATTCTTCTGCCATAGGAGTTCTAAAGCTACATCCAAACATTCATTTCCTTTCACGTATATTCAACTTTAATTTACATCATTTCAAAACCAAAAAAAAAAGTACAGTATATTTGGTCCATACTCCAGTGTTACAACTTGGCATCAAATACAAAAAAACTCTCCCTATTCTATAATTGTCTCACATAAATTAGTAACGTTGAAAACACCATCACCTTGTAGTATAGATTTTGAAGGGAACTAGGAGTAGTCATATTATACAGTTTAAGACAATCATACAAAAGCCATGTTAATCAATAATGTACCCTTTAACTAGTTTCATTTTCTTCACAGGCATCATTTTCTTCCATTGCTATTTGTCCATAATTATTATCTTCCACTTGGCATAGAGGAGCATCTTGGAATTGCTTCTGTTTTAGAACTACATTGTACTGAAGAAATTGAAGCAGAGGGTCTTAGGAGGGGTGTAACAGCCCTACTTGAGGTTTCATTAGCAATGGGAGAAGGAGTAGATGGAAGAGTTGTTACTGGTTGTAATTCTACTTCAGGGCCAGTGGCAAGGTCTCCAGGTGTATCAATTAATTGATCATCTTCTTCAATAGACAATACAGTGCTTGTGTCTGTATGAATGGTGGAGTCATCAGGGAACATACCATGCCTTCTCTTCCTCCTAGCTGCCTTACCCCATCCATGAATTGTCTCTCTTATCCTCTGTGGAATCAATGCTGCCTTGTAGTTTGTTCCCATCTGAAATAAACATAGGAAAGCTGTTGTTGCATGAAACATTAAAGTGGCAAAAAGCCTTCTTTAAAATGATTCACTCAATGCAACCAACTCAGTTTCTCAAGCAACACAAGATTGGCTATTCATTACTCTAAAGGAAAGCCAACTATAGTAGCACTAGTGCAGTGAACAAACATGTTAGTGCATGTTTGGAAATGCTTAAATTAGGAGAAATAATAGTTTTTTTTTCTTTCAAAATCTCTCAGAAAATTGGTAAGAATAAGCAGTTATTCTTTCAAAATAGACTCAACTAAACTAAACTAAACACAATTAGTTTGGAATAGCTGAATAAACTAGATTATTTCAATAATTGATATGTTTATAATTGATTATTGATATAAAATAAGTTGTACTTAGATATACTAGGTAACAAGTAATTTTAAAATAATCTACCTTATTTGGATTATATAGGAGAATCACTTTTTCTATATTAAAATTTTACAAAAATGTATACCAAGTTATTTGTAATAGTTAATTTTGTATTTAGAATAATCAGTTATTGAGAATAAAATGAGAACATAAAAGTTAACTAGAAAATAAGCTGATAGGTTTTAATCATAAATTTTAAAATTTTGCGTATCTGCAATAGTGTTTATTTGGCATAAAAATAATAAAAAATTATAAGCTGATTTTCTTATAGGTTATCAAATCAAATTGAATAGTATTGTCCAAATAATCACCTAGACTAATCATTCCTAAATACACTTAGTAGTTGTCATGTTTAAATGAAGCTTGGGGGTAAGGCATGCCATTTATATAATGAAACTTCCAAAACATGTGATATAGTGAGAGGTAAGCGTACATTTCCTTTTATCATGTTGGGGGTTACCTACCTGTGTAACAAGTGCATAGAGTGGCAAGGTGCTGTAGCTGCAAAGAAACTGTCCCGCAAACCTACAAAGTTGAATACAAGATATAAGGTGCATGGTTGATTTAGCCATTTGTGTAAACTAAGCCAATTAGTATCCATTGCTGACATTTTGCATTAAATAGTTGAATATTGTCCATGCCAAATATTTTGTATTAATAATGACGTGACAATTATTTATTGACTTAGTTTACACAAGATAATTTGATAATCCTGAATAAGGGGGAAAAAGTGCTGATTTCTGCATACCCCAAGATTAGCCTTAAATAAAGGAGAAGGTGATTCCTAATAAAGCAGGAATTATATCCGAACTGCCACTGCAGTCAAAAAAGACATTTTGCTAGTTTAGTAAAACGCAAAAATTCAAAGTGTGTGTAAACCTTATATGCTTTGCCTATTGTTCATTACCATGTTCAATGGAGATAATGATTCGTTATCACAAATATATAGTTGTATCTTATTTTATTTGAACTCCCTAAAACTGAATCTTGTTTACATTATTGGATAATTTGTTTTCAAGCAATATAAGTTATTTTATTCAAACTCCCTATTGCTCAATGGTCTAGTTCTATCTGGTAACATGGATAAGTAAGTACCCAGAACCAAAAGAATGAAGCCAACTCAAATGCATTCTGCCAAAAGAAAAATAAGGAATCAGAAGTTAACTAGAAAATAACAAATTTTTGGAAAGAAATTATTGCACAAGATGTAGTCGAACCATGGCCAACCTGGAAGAGAATGAAATGGATCAAGGACAGCAATAGTTCAGGCTTATTAAACCAAAAAAGTTCATCACGAGGTCTCAACTTTGCTTCAGGGAAGAACCCTGCAATTCCAGCATTTTCCGATGCCAAGGTTGCAATAACATGCTGTAACTTTGTTCCCACCAAAAGCACAAGCTATGTATGAAACAAGAAAGAAATAACATGAGAATTTCAAGACTAGGCAAGGTTCAGATAATCTTCAGCTGTAATTCCCCATGCTACGGAAATATCATGGATATGGAGGGAAAAAATAGACATGGTTCAAACAAATTGAATACACAATATAAAAATTTAATTTGAAAATTACTAATAGGGTTTGTGATTAATCAAACAAACATAATGATTGTATTGTTGAATGTGTTCAATAATTTATTTACTTAGCATATAAAACTTATATAATATTTCAGTAACTAAAAAGGAAAGAAATAACAGGTAACTTACAGATACAGGAATGATAGCTATCCAGAAATAGAGATTAGATCCTGTGATACACCCAAAAAAAACTAATTGTAAGTTACAACAATAAGCAAAACCAAACATGACCTAGGCACAATGTTTCAAGTAATCTTACAAAGAAAAGGGATTGAAGTGGAAGTTTTTTCCAAAAGAAAGATCCATAACAGATTTTTTTAGGGGGGAGGGGGCATTATTGTTAAAATTTGGGAGAAAGATGATAAACTACTTTCCAGCTAGATTTCTTACAATAGACTATACCTTTAATATTGAAAAGCATGAAGGCAACAACAAATCCCCAGAGTGGACCACTGCAAGAGATTTTACAGCTAGAATCAGCTTTTAATTTCTTCAATAGAATCAATTTGTGAAAAGAGGAAGCAATAAAAATATAACAAGAACAAACATAATACCCAAGATGTTTAAATTAAGACACCACATTCTTTCATCCTTATATTTTGATTATTTGCAATGAATTTGGAATAGGAAAGTGAAGCTACTTCTTAAAAAGCTAAATGTAAATGAATTAGTTAGTTTGTTAACTGTTTATTAAAACACTGGTCACCACAGAAATTAAAAGATCATGCACAATATATAAAAGTACACTTATTATAATGGATGAACAGAAATTGATATCCTAAAGAGAAAGTCATGAAGCTGCAATAATAGTGACTGCTGAATCTCAACTGTTACTGACCTCACACCAACTATCCTTTGGAATTCCTCTTCCATAGATCGAACCATATAGCTGTGAAAATCATATTTTAGTGAAAGGTTGTGATTCTGCCATGAACAACAAAAGTGGACAGAGTAAAGTGGTTAGCATTAACAAATCACTAAGTAGTAGTGCATAAATACTACGTAGTTCCAAGAAACCTGGCATACAAGTACAATGGAGGATTGTTGTTACAAATGACACTTAAAGCAAAGTACAAACTTAAAACCAGAAGGCTGAAAACTAAAATTAAACAATCGAATGAGGTGTCTCCCTTTTAAGTATGAATTTTAAGTTTACACTATGAACTTAGAACAGGAGTTTTTATAAGAAAAGACAGAAGTTTGTACTTGGTAGGTATTAATTAACTCCTGCATCTTATCATATGGTGAGATGAGAGTTTAAATAACATTAGCAATATAACTTTGCGAAAAACATGCAGATACTATAATATAAGAACCACATTAGGTAGCTTTTAAATCAAATCATTTATATCTAAAACAAATTTCATTGCATTATTGCATACCATGATGAAGCCTTTGCGAAGTGTAAGGTAATCAGCGCGAACCACAGAATGTCCAAATTGTCGGAAAAGGCATGTCTACAACTCGATTAAAATTAAAATTAGATAGATATATAAATGTACAGAATAAGTGGTTCAAAATGAAACCTGGATTTGTAAAATCAATATTTCTTACAAATACTCCCCCAGTACTATATATAAGACCAATAACTAATTCACAAGAATTAAGGAACTCAATTAGTTGGTAGATAAATTTATTAATTTTTCAAAATTACTATTAGGATTAACGAGATACATTCTTTTAATCTTTCTCCACTTAATCAATTATTGAATCTTCACTTAATAATCTCTCTCCATTTAATTAGGGATTTTTTATAAAAAATATTAATGCAGCAGGCATTGTGGATTGGATTTATAAAAAGGATTAAGATGAAATTCTCTTTTGGTTCTTCTAAAAAGGACCAGAGGCAGTATATGTTTGTTAACATACAATTAGATGGTTGAAATGATATATAAATTAAGGAGTAAAGAGTATAAGGTAACAATAGAAGGCTCATGTAAAGTAAGCTTGGTCTCAACAGGATGTTGACAGCTATAAAAGATTCAAGCAATTAGTCTCATGAACTATTAGCATTTAGCATTTGGATAATCACAAATTGAATTCTCATGCCTTTTACCACTTAAAAAAACTAATCATTAGAAGTTTGATCTTATTTTACTTGATATACTTGCTTCACTGAAGGTTGGGAGAAGAATTTTGTAATGATTTAGCCAACTCTATTGACCATTGTGACAAACTCCCCTTGCATAATTTGTTTTGTGAAGCAAGTTGTTTAAAAGGTAAGAAGTCTAGCCAAGTTAACCATGCAAAAGATGATAAATTCTTGAGTATATTTTGATTTCAAACATTCTTCATATGTTCTTTCATAAAAAAAAAATTAAGAAACTATAGACGGGCACATAAAAAACACAAATGAAATAAATGAAATGAAGCCACATGGAAATGAGAAAACAAGTGGAGATACGTAATTACCAGCCAAACGAGGGAACTGTTTCTGACCAATGGATTTGATGTATGAGACTTGACAAAGGTTGATTGCCTTCGCGCAGTCAACCCTCTTGTAACTTCTGTCGCAACAAAAGAATTGGCCAATCAATTCCTAAATATGGTTTAAATATGCACACTATATGACCATATATTTTCTGTCAAGGACCAACTCTCCTAAAAGCTTAAATTGTTAGATGAAGAGCTATATGAATATTTTTAACATGCTCCCCCACACAGCTCTTTGAACTTAAACTGTGGACGATGCATTAAATATTAAGAATAAGGGTAGCAAAGATCAAACTCCTCATCAATTCAAAGATTTAATACCATATCAAGGACCACCTGTCTTAACTCTTAAAAGCTTTAGCTGTTAGGTGAGGGTACATTTATATCTCAGAATTTCCATCTATCATAAATCACTGAATGGTTCAATTTTGGGAGGTTTAAATTTTGGTCATTCAAAATGTTTGTTTGTTTTACTGAACTTCAGTGGCTAGTGGCTACCAAGTCAACAATCAACATAATTGCTCAACAGGATCAGTAAAGTGAAGAATTAGGGGAAAGGGGTAGAGAGAGAGAAAGATCAAGCACAGAAATTGCTTTGGATTTTAACTATATAACAGATTATATTACCTAAAATAACAACAGAAGTGAGACAAGAGATGCATTATAGTATAACAAACCTGATTGAGGTGCTTTGTTAGTTTGTATAGTGGAAACTTTTCAAATGTAACAGGATAACACAACGCAAAATGCAAACAGAAAATAGCTTTAGACCAAAAGAATATTGTGAAGTATTATGCTAACCAGTTAATGAATGATGCTGATCCATGAGAGCCTCATCCTCCCATGCTCTCCAACTGTGGATCTGGTTTAAACTAATAGTGTTATTATGTCAAACAAAATCCAAACTGATAATGCCTGAATGTTTTACAATACAGAGCCCAGTAAATAAATAAATCTTAAAATATCTTGATGATATTGTTTCATAGTCATACTATTAGATTTGCTTGATGCAATGTAAATTTAAATTAATCTAAAGTAATGAACAGAACAACATTCACTCATTGACATAAAAATATAATTGGAGAATATGTTTTATGAAGCTTTTAATAGCTGCAATCTCCACACTTTTACTATGAAGTATGAAATAATATTATATTCTCAATAGTTCCATGCCACATCCGCTCCCATGTTTCTCCCCAATTTTGCTGAGTTTAATCATTTCCCACGATGATGCTTCATAGAAAATGATTGATACTCTGCTCATATGGTTACGTATCGAAGTGATAGTTTAACCGTTCAACCATTTTTCAAAAGGAAAAGTTACAATAATCTGTGAAATATTGGTGGAGCACACTACATATTGTACAGTAGTCCTTCTCTGGAAACAGGAATATAATATATATTGTATTGATTAACTTATTTAGAAAGGCTCAAACTATTGGTATCATTATTCCAACATTTTTAAGGCTTTCAGCTTAGAAAAGAACAAGAAAATTCAATGTATGAGATATATGGCTAATTTTTTGCAATAAAGATAAATGTGTGGCAGCCAGGCCTCATCTATATATAAAAAACAATGTCTCACCTTCACAATGGCTAACAGCATAGTTAGGCAACTGTAAGATATATGTGTTACTGCCATGACAAAAATGAATCGGTGCAACTGCTCTAGTCCTTCATACGAAACAAATGGTTCATAACCCTGAGCAACATAACCAAATGCAAATAAACCTAAATTAATTTAGAGCAGTAAAAGCTAGTATTAGTCAAAATGTATACATGTAAGGTGCTCATGCCTCTTTGCAGGAGTTTCTATTAATTCCATTTAACATCCTCCTAAGTAAGTGTGGATAAGTAGAGGCAATCAATAATTTACGCCCTTGGGGACCATTCTCTTCTATTTCTTCATCAATCTCAGATCTAGTGCATGGAGCAAAAGCACTGTTGTAGAACTTAGATGGAATGCAAATATTGGCTATCATACGTGAGGTAGCTGTTAATAAGAGTGATATAAATCCAAGCAACATCAACTCTGAAGATAGAATTGCAAAATAATGAGAATTGATCAGTAAAAAGAGACACAGATTACATCATAACATAGGGAAATTGGTAAGGACTAACAGATCAAAAAAGAGTTCTTTTTTATATGTAAAAGGATTTCAGTAGAACTTAATGCACGGTACCTTCTTTCATCTTCTCCAAAGCTGCAAGCAAGGGTTTTCGATTAGTTTTCCTCAGCCACTGCAGCCAAAGAAAATTCTCAAATCAGAATTCATATCATAGCTGACCTTAAAGAATGGCTTATTCACTAACATTGTGAAACAAAGGATGGTTTGATCACAAGTAAGATAAAATATATGATTAAGACAGAATCAAGCTTTAAACCAAAAATGAAAATGTAAATGTACACATGCCAGGGAAGTTGCGTTTGAAGAGAAAGAGAGAACATCTTTCCATGTCAATTAATGTAGATACAGATAAATGTGCTGTAGAAATATATTAAACCTATGTATGAAGCTTCTCACCACATTTAAATAGTTGTAAGGCAAAATACTCTTTCTTTTTCTCTTCTCATTTTTGCACCTCTGCCTTCCCTTCACTCAATTCATTAAAAAGTCTGATAGCAGCTCCTGACTCTTAATCCTAAGTTTACAAAATGCCTTAAAAATTGAACAAACTCCCAATTCCTACAATGCAATTTTTGGCTAGACAACTAAGATTAACATCAAGAACCAACAAAGCTCAATAAAGATTCTAGCAATACTTACATTGCTTAAACGGTGAATGGAGCGCTCCACAAGCAAAGAGACAGCCACAAAGACAGTCAATACAGTGGCAACAGACCATGTAGGAGTCAAGGCCAACGACCGTGTTTCTTGTACATTTTCTTCCATTTTGAAATTTCCAAATCACGGACCAAACCTTAAATATGACTATGCCTTAAAAAAATCGCAGGTCAACTTCTTCAGGACTTAAGATATGGTCTCCAATGATCAGCTTTGAAAATTATAAAAGCATAACTCAGTAGTATAGCACTTAATCAACCTATAAATCAGTGGAATAATACTGAATCCTATAAAAAGAAATCTTAATGGTGGTATCCTTCATCAACAAATATTATCAATTATTGATCCTGATTTCTAATTTACATACAAATGATGACCCCAAAGGAAGCTTCTAGTATCTCGAATCTCTCCATCATTGAGTACAAGGTTTTTCGAGCATAAGAAACAGACAAATACCACATGTCAACAAATAGAAACTTGGCAAAGCCCCCAATGAACCTGGTGGTTCCTCACTGCATATCAAAATCCGGCATAGTATAACCATCAAAGACTTCCAGAAGAAAAAAACAAAAGACAAAAATAAAAGTCCCTCACAGCTTTTACCAATAGAAAAGATAGAAGAAAAGAAAATTCTTTGACCTGTTTTCTCTTACTTCCTCCGTTCCTCCAAACAAAAAACAAAAAACAAGACTATTTCTTTTCCTTCCAGAAAGCTCTAGTGAACTCTTTAGACCAACCCCTTTTTCAAATCATGCTCACATTCCCAAAGACACATTACTAGCTCTTATAAAGGCTCATTTTCCTTCCCATGACAGTGCCAAGCAGATTCAGACATTCTCAAATCAGAGTAAACGTCACAACTTTTTTCCCAACATCAAGTACCCACAACCTTAAACCCTGTCAGGAATCTAGGAAACTTAGAGAATGGAAGTTGTCACGCCATAACAAATGATGCCAGAACCAGAAGAGTGAATCCTGAAGATCCCTCTCTCTCTCTCTCTTCCTCTCTCTTTGTAACCCAAAAAAGTTGCAAATACAATGAATGAGTTCACCAAAAACTACATGCAGTTTTATGATTCCCATATAAAGTGCAAAGGGCAAAGCGCGTCATTTCCAGCTGCAATGCCAATGCAATGCACACTGTTCAGTATCTCTTCAATGGGCCACAGATGCGTGCCAACTCGCACTTGTTACAGACTATATATTATAGTATTAATTATTACGCAATCAAAAATAAATAAAAACTATTGTTCATGCAGCATGCACGTGTTTCTCTATTATCTTTTTTTCTCTCTGTATTACAGTATTAATTTGTGTCTACCGCACTTGTCATTACATTATTAGTATTCCAATTATTTATTAATTGTTTTGGTCTATTGGAAATGAATGAAAATTTACGGAGGATAATGTTACTGTATGTGACTAAAAAAATGAGACGATTAAAAAAATTATCTCTTTTAATTTTAGAAATTAATTTTTTGATGTTGAAATAAAGAAATTATTTATATAATAAATTGATACTAAAATTTGTATAATATAATTTTTTTATCTTTTATTATATTATCCGTTATATTTTAGATTTTTCCTCATTTATTGTTATATAATGTATGTAAAAATATAGTATAAATTACATTTTTCACAGTAAAAACTTAGAAAGAATTCATTTGAAAATTTTAAATATGATCATTAAATAAATAAATATAATGAAAACTATTTTTCCATTTAATAAAATTGTTGATTGTGTAGTATTTTCCAATATAAATAATGTTAAGACACTACACATGAAAGAAACTTTAGATGTTGGTGACTGGTTAGAGATGTCAAGTCAGTGATAACCTCCAGCAACATGGTGCTGTTTAGAGTGTTAGATTCCAAGAGTGAAAAAAAAAATGTTAGGTTTCGTGGAAACTCAGTCCACATTTAAAATATGTCGGTGCCCCATATCATATGAAAGTTGAATCAGGAATTTATTTATTTTTTTCCTTTTACGAAGTGTATCTAGCAATATAATTTATTTAAAGTTTAATTTAATATATTCTTATTGTAAATATTTTTAAACTTCTAGTCAATTAAAATTCATAATAACCATAGTTTTATAATAATTATTATAAAAATTAAAATGTATCAAAATTTAACTCTCCACTAAACGTGATTTAAATTTAATAATAAAACAATATGTTTACCTAAAGTTTACATTAGTAAGTGAGTTACTCTTCATAATTATTAAAAGATTATAAGTGCAAATGTATATGTTGATAATTAAACATGGATTTGTCTATCCCTGTGTAGAATTGTATAAATTAAAAAATTAAAAATATTATTAATGCATAATTATCATAATTTTTAATGTATCTTAATGTAATCTTTTTAATTTTTTATTTTTTAATATGTGCAAGTTTACACTGGATAGAAAGATGTTTTTGATTCAAGAATTAAACTAAATATAAATATTAATTAGTTATTCCATTGTAAAATTATGCGCCAACAAGTTTTATTAATTTACAATTGTAATTACATTTTATTCTATGAATATGTGATATTAATTTATGAAACAGTAGGAAAGAAATAAAGTTGTATCATTTTATGAATGCAAGGCTGCGGTACTGGAATAGCAACAAAAATAAGCCAATTAAAGTATAGCATATTATTTACACAAATATGGCTTGCTTAAGGTTAATATTTTGTAATTTTTTTTTATAAAAAGTGATGAGATTTGAATTTAAAATTATATTAATATTTGTGATTGGTATTGTTTTTGTGAAAAAAAAAAATGATTAAGGATAGCATTGGATTTAATATCTATTGAATATTTACAAAATAAATATTTAAAATGGTTAGGACAAATATTTTTTTATAAATTTAAATAAGGGTATAAATAAAAATCCATAAATTTTTTATGAAAACAGGTATGAATATTATAATATTTATATTTATTTATCTGTATTATATATAATTAAAATATTAAATATATAATTAAAATTAAAGTTTTATATTTTTAACTTAAAAGAAAAACTTGATGTTTTAAATTCAGTAGTGAAAACTTATACATTTTCGTGAATAATTTTGTTATTTTATAATAATATCTATATTTTATTAGTTTCTAAAAAAGTTTTAAAAAACAATATATATTTTAATTAAATTAAGTGGGGATAATATGAACAATGTAAAATCTTAGATATCCATCAAATATGAAAATTAAAATTATTATCTATATAAATATAGAAACATATAAAGATAACTTTTTTAAAATACAAATATAAACATGAATATTATAATATTTTGTGAACCTTATCCATTGTTGTGTTTGGAAATAATCACTCCACAGCTTTTGTTTAATTTCTTTAAGAGATAAAAGATGTCACTTGATAGCAAAAGCCAAGACATCCCAAAATTGTCGCAGATGATGACGGTTTATTGGTTTTATCATAAATAAATAAATAAATAATAGTGTTATGAGATTCGAATCAAAACATAGTATAAAATTATTTTAATCTTCAATACCTCTTCATGAGATATCATGCTTTAGAATTACCTTCCTTGTTATTATTATTCGGATTTCAACTTTTTGTTAATAATGTAATCTCATAATATCAGGTGAAGTATTATTAACTCATGAAGAACTAATAAGAAAGGCTCGCTATATTTATCACATAAGATTATTGCTCTTTCATGAGTTTTGAGTTAGAAAAAGTGGAGGCATAATTGAAAAACACAAGAAAATTTATGTCCTACTCGATTTGGAGCGGTTTTTAATTTTTAATTTTAAAATAGGTTAAATTTTTAATTTTTAATTTAAAAAATTATTATAAAAATAAATTTACTCACTTTATTATATTTTTTTCACTATAATTTTTTTAAAAATAGATAAATAAAAGATTTTAATAAATTATGAAACGAAACACACACAGGCACATGTGCTTTATCTTAAAAATAAGGGTAAATTATACTTTTCTTTTCTAAAAAAAATGTTTATACACTTTTTTATTTCAAATTTACATTTATCCTTTAAAAGATAAATATATATATATATATATATATATATATATGAACTCATTTAAATATAAATTGTTTTTAAAAAATTATGCAATAATTCTTATTATAATTAATAGTTAATTTTAAATATGTACTATCAATTTTATAACTTCAGAAGATAAAATAAAAATTTTAGATAAAACTATAAAGCTAATAAATAATAAAGGAATTTAAAACTTGTTTACACCTAAAATATTAAAATTTCAAATTTAGTCGTTAAAGATACTGATATTAAAATAAACTATTATTATGAAATATTCATAATCATTTACTACTACTAATAGATTGATTTAGATTAAAATAAACTAAGTTGTAACTCGTATTCATCTTTTAAGAGAAGGAAATGTATATTTTAAAATAAAAAATATAATTTAAAAATTTTTAAGAAAGAAGAAAATAATTATTCTAAAAATAAATATTATTTATTTTACTTAATATCTTTTTGTAAAAGGTATTAAATTATGTTTTGCAAATATTAGTATGGGATATTTTTTTCTACATTGATTTTGTCATCTGTTCTTAAGTTTTTGGTCCTTATTGAATATTAAAATGAAGGTACTGAATTATGTGTTTTTATCTTGATGATTATACATAAACAATTTAAAATAAATTAAATATTTACAAATATATAATTTAACTGAAATTTATTTATTATATTTTAAAAATACATTGCACATAAAAAAATTAAAATTAATATTTAAATTATAGAAGTTTTTGTAAACTTAATTTAATTAATAAAAAAGATCAGTTCTACTATCAAATTGATCAAATTCAATGTTCATGAGATGGATTGCAATATAGGTGGATCTTCAAAGATCTTGCTGAAAGGATTTACTCACACTTAAGATCACAATTCTCACTTTTCCAATTTCCTATTTTTCTGAAAGAGATGATTTTTAAAAAAAATTAGTCATTGAAAAAAATCACTTGATCCCATTTATTTTCTTTATAAAAAAGGTAAGCAAATAGTCCCTTATTACAAATGTATGACAGTTTAGTCCTTTAGTCATTTTCTTTTTATTTTTAATGCATTTTGAGTCCCTATAAAAGTGAATGTATATTAATTTAGTTCCTTAAAGAATTATTAGTGACTCAAAATGGATATTTATTCTTTTCTTCTATTATAAATAGTTCTATTTTCCTATTTTTCTGACGACTGTACTCCATATAAGAGAGACCCCAAATATGATCATCTCATTCCCTCTATTGTTTCCATTTATAGCCTCTTTACTAAATTAAAGTATAGAATGCCTTTGTGAGGACACCTCCCCTTCATTGTGGTACCAAAAAATCATGAATTGGATCTTATAACCTACATTATGGTAACAGTAGTTCATAAACAGTTATTCAGCATAGTAAGTTTAAATACTTACACCAAAAGTGTATGTATAAAAAGAATGCTACACTGCAAAGTCAAGTGCCAAAAAATATTTATAAAAATACACTTACTTTACTTGTTAAAGGAGACCCTACTTCACCTCGTAATTACCTCTAATGATTTCCTTTGTTTTTGGAACAACAATCAACAGCGTCTAAGATCCACCGTTCACGGATGGATTTGAAATCTCATCCAAGACTATGGTCATGGCCAGGCTGTCTAAGCTTCGGCCTACTTTCTAAATTATTGCAACCCAGTTAAATCTTACCTGCAGCCGCGCTTTTTAGTTTCTACCGAATGCTTACTACATAAATCACATCAACGTTGCTACCAAATGTCACGTCATTACACCGTCAATTTTGAATGAAGTTTAACATCAGGCCAACTTTTGGGCACGGAACATGGGATTTTGGCAATCTTAGGTGCATCATTAAGCATGCAGGGACAGCATATTAATTTGGGACAAAGACAACATATTTCGTGGCTCAAGGTTTTATGAGAAGATGGAACCTTATAACCCATCGCACTAAGCTACCTATCATTAATTTCGTCTTGTTCTTTTCCTAAGTAGATATGAACACGAAAAAATTCAATCACCAAATGGAATGCTATATACAACAGATTCACTAAAAGGAGGGTACTTAGTGAGAAACTCATTGTATATAATTTGAAGATTTAATTAATATTATCTGCTTAGTGATAAAGTAAACAATCCAAGCTTGTCCAAACTCTCAACATGTATGGCAAAATAATGGCATTACAATATATCATCGTTTACAACCTAGAATCATGGAAGGGTAACTTGGCAATTACATAAAACAAAAATTTTCATCATAGTGCAAAAGGTACACAACTAAAACTAATGCTCAACAAACCAGAAAATCCTGCATGTTCTTATAATCTTCATAGAAATATCTTCCCCGTCTCATGAGTCCAAAGATCAGTCGAGCTTGTTCCCGAGAGCTTAATTTACATGACCAAAACATTCCCGAGAGCAAAATTGATGCATTTGACAAGCGCATTTGTGAGGCAAATGAAGTCCCAACACGGAACTAGCCTCGCGCATAAAAATTGTGTGAAGGGAAAAGGAGCTTGTTCTCTTCGAAGCTTTTAAGAGGATGGAAATAAAACCACTTCATAATTTACATGGATATGCCTGGCAGCTATATCTGCAACCAAAACTTATGACTCACTGGTTGGGACCAGCTCATCAGAAAGTTACTCAGATGGAACCTCAGAAGCTGGATCCTGCTCAGAAGTGCCACTATCAGGGGTCAGAATTTCTTCGGAGGCATTATCCCCCATGTTTATAAGTTGGTCAGTAGCTTCCCCCTTCAACTCATTCTCGCTATATAAATCCCCTTGAACAGGTACATTTATTTGCTGCTGCGAAGAAAGAATATCTGCAATAGCTTTCATAGCAGCAGACGCCTCATTTCCATCAACTGCATCATCTATGGTGACACCATTAACATTAGGTTCCTTAGACAAGTCATCCTGCCTTGGAGGAGCAACAAAAAAGGGAATTCTACCCCTCTGCCAGTCATGAAGTACCATCTTCGCTGCAGTCATCAGGTCAGGCTCACCACCCTGAAACAACCGTTATAAATAACACTCAAACTGAAATCCTTTATCTACTCTTACCACAGCAAAACACTTCAAGAAAAAAAAAAACAAAAGCATTATCCCACCAGGCCAGGTAAGATACATGAATCAAGCAATGGCATTATATCCTGTCATAAATATAATCTCAATATTTCTAATATATACCCAAGGACACAATAAAAAATCGATAAACAGTAAGGCTTTATAGAAAATTGTAACATTCAATATTTTCAATGCATTAAATCCTGTGATTTTTAATAAAAACTTATAACATATAGGTTCTTTATTGCATGATCTTAAGCACATGTTAGAATAACCCCAACAATCTAATGACAAACTGGACAAACCATTTAACTATTTCTTTTTAATGATCTGGCCTACAATTCTCCTTGGCTTCCCTCTACCTATTAAATAGAGGACTACCCTCCATTTGATCTACTCTCCTTATTGAGACTTCTTTCAGTCTTCTCCACATGCTCAAACCACCTAGGCAAGATTCTACATCCTTTTATAATAGGTGCAATAACATATCTTGCTTGTGTATCCACCCACCCATACAACATCACAGCTCCTACAACAATGAAGTGTAATTTCCCTTGAACAATATGACAAAGTGTTGTCATAAAAGAGGAAAAGATAGCCGTCGAATTGCATCTTTTTCCCCTTGCACATGGAAGCAGATGAAGAGATGAAATGGTGTTGCTTCAGTTCATTATCAGTTTGAACTCTGGATAGTCATCCCATACATTGAAGAATAGGTATATAGAAAGCATACTAGTCTAAGCCAAGTAGAGGAAAGCCAGAATACATTATTAGAGCTGATCATCGGCCTCAAGAACAATGGTATCATGAAATAAATATCAAATATAAAACTAAGGATTTCGATCAACTCAAGAAGAATACCTTTAGAAGTTTGCCAGTTGATTTGCAAAGCTGAAGTAAGAAGTCATTTTCATCATCCCTGATGACAAGAAAAAATATTGCTGAAAACCAAAGTTGTAAATAAGCTAATATTGATAAGCAAATTAAGGTGAATAAGTATTAACTGCATGTAATAGTCGCACAGATCATGTCATCACTGCCTCGCAGTGCGCAATCAGTGACCAGAAGCTAATATTGGCAAAAAAAATCTTTCAAGAAGCCAGCACAGAAATATAACTGGGCGAAAAGTTGCTTCCTGATAAAATAGTCAGTTTTTGTTTACCTATACTTCCAATAGTCTAACCTTTTCATGTGGGTTGATAATATGACATAGCAAGGAAAGTTTACTATCAACTATAACAGCATCTTATCACAAATGAAGACAAACTTTGGTTGATTTGAGCAAACACAAGATTACAAAAGGAGGACATACTTTGACACAGATCTATTTGTCACAAGTCCAGGAGACAGAACCATACCATTCTTTTATTCTATATGCTCTTTCCAAATGCTCTTTCTTCACTCGTTTCAAAACCTCGCCTATATGGTCTGCAGCATCTTTCAGGTTTGTTACACGTACCTGAAAGCAATTCAAGTATTAGCATGTTGAAGTGGTGGTGGCAGCAATAATAATATATTTATCATCAAATTCCACAGGCACTTCTATTACCATAAGCAAAGAGCAAATCATCCATTGGAGGAACAAAGAATGATTCTGAACAATCACAATATATGATATAACATAACAAAATAAAAGTTACATACATTCAGGAGATGCCAGGTTGATGCTAACACAATATCACTCAAATATACTATCAACATATTAATAATGGATAGTGGTAACCATTCTGATAAATCAGCAGAGGGGGGAAGCAATAATGATCACAATCATATTTTGATGGCACAAAAGCTATGAATAGTTCCATTTGCATGTCTATACCTGAATATAACATCGAATAAAGCAATATACTAGTCATTCAGCCTTACAAAATCAAATCATAGTGCTTTTAGGACATGAGTCCAACAAATCAAAATAAATAATATACAACCCAACAAAATAGATGATATCTTGGGAGACAACCAGGTTGATTGGATTGCACCATATCCCTAAACAGTTGCTAATTCTTTTTGCTTGCATAGCAAAGAAAGGCACTATTAACAAATTACAGCATTGAAATCTATTCCCCACTAGATGAAGTCACCTACATGGATTAAATAAAATTAAATGATGCAGGCATGTATATTAAATTGACATTCAAAATAGATCGAATAAAACATTCTTTATTAAGCACATGAGAACCAGAATTACAGAAAGCAAAAGAAAACCTACCACACCCTTCAACACAACATCTGTTTCAGAGTCATTGTTGTGGTAGACAACACCTGGACAATCGATCAGAAAGATCCTCTTTGTAAGAGTTATATACTGCCAGACTTTTGTTTCCCCTGGAATTGGAGCAACCTTACAGACCTTTGACATATAATGGGATAAATGTCAATCAACATGTTCAAAATCATTATATTATTCCACAGCAAAAACTTTTATCCCAGAGAAGATTTGGGAAAATATGTATTTCTATGTTCACATTATTGTCCACACAATCTAATTAACAAATTGAACAAAAAATCAGCAGCAATAAAGGAGAAAGAACCATTACATTTTTTGTACGCAATGTGTTGATCACTGATGACTTCCCAACATTTGGATATCCAATAAATCCAACAGATATTGCTTGCTTATCACGTTTCAATCGAGCAAATTGTCTCAGAACAGATAAAAGTGAACCCTAAGCACAATAATGATCAATAAGAAAATAGCAGCAGATGCAGAATAGTTAAAGATGAGAAAAGAAAGATGTGTTATCACAAATTTCGGTTATCTTCCTTTCACAAAGTAGCAAATATTACAGCAAATTGGCAGATAAAATAAACAAGTAAAATAAAGATTAAGTGTATCGGAAATACTTTTCCAAAGGACTTGTTAATGCTTGCATGGAATGCGAGAGTTGGATATTCTTTTGACAAAACTCTAAGCCATCCTTTAGTTGCCCAAGCAGGAACTAAATCACACTGAAAAGGAAAAAAGTAAAATATTTTATGTTACATAATAGCAATTTAAGGCACTTAGCAACATTTTAGAACAATGCCAAGCACAAAATGCGATGTTGCTAACCTTGTTCAATAAAAGCACCATATGTTTGTGCTTGCAATTTTCCTTCAAATGCTTCTCTAAATGGTAACATCTTGTCCCTTGTGGGTCCCTTGCATCTAGAACCTGCATTAGGATATAATAAGTATTCAAACTTCAGGAGGAGGAGAAGAATTGTAGGGTGACAACAAGGAATCATGAAGTTAAAAGAAATCTGACCTACCAGTCTTAAACCAGCAAGAAACAACCATATAAAGAAACATGCTTTAAAAATTGGAAGACATTAACCATGACAAACTTTTTTTAAATTCAAAATAATGTTTACAAATTACAATACATCGACATAGCAACATGACATGCATATTTGAAGCAAAATTGCCCATCATAAAGCACTTTTTTTTAACCGTTTGACACAATCATATCATCATCTAATAGAAAGCACACACATGCTCACCATTTCAGAATCAGCCAACATATACAAGTGAAAAGTTTAACAAAATCTAAGCAATAAAATAAGATACTACCTGGACAACAACATCAGAAGAATCTATCACTTTGTAAAGCTCGCCCCATATGCGTTTACTTTGACCCTTTTCAAACATGGTATGTCGCACTAAATCTCTAAATCCATCTCCATCATTAGCTTCTGCAGATACACCGGAACCATACTTCTGTTCAAAAGCATCTGCAAAGCAATGTAAGAAAAAACATAACTGTAATAAGATTAAGTGCAACGTTATTGGGCTGAAAATATGATCAGTCACATAAAACAAGCATTCCCACAATAAGAAACAAAAAACAGCATTGTTCAGTTTCACATAAGCAAATAAGTTATGTACAACAATGAAAAACAAATATCAGACAAAGGGTAAGTTAAAATAAGAAAGAAAAAAACATTTTCATACTGACTCATTTCTAACTGCTTAGGAAAACACTAAATAAACTTTCTCTTTTTAGATTTTTGCCCTTTTATGGAAAACTTGTCTAATTATTAGGAATTTTTAAAAAGAAAATTTTCAATTAAATTTTTTTCTTGACACACACACACAAACAAGCAAAAGGCCTTAAGCTCTTAATGAAATCCAAATTTCAACATACTAATTTACAAAGAAATGGTCATTTTTACCTTGAGAACCATCAGCTTTCTTAACTAAGGACTCATAATCAGCCGCCAAGAGGATGGGTCGTTTTCTTTTAGTCTTAGGTCCAAATGCATCCTGGAAAGGCTCTCTATCAAGAAGGTGAACCCTAGCTTGCTACATTCAAAATCCATAAATTAGTTAACTTATTTAAAAAATAAGAACACATAATTACCTCATCATTTACCGAACAAGCAGCTTAATAAACAAAACAAACCTTCTGGTGATCGTTGAGGAGTGACAGCGGCAGTTTCTTCTCCTTAAGAATCACATTGTAATTACTCGACATGCGGTTCTGCAGCTCTTCTCGGAAAAACTCGAGCTCTTTCTGATTCACAACCCTAGTGTTCCCTGTGGATCATAAAATTTACAATTTCAAGTTGAAGAATTACGATAACGATATATATATATATATATATATATATATATATATATATATATATATATATATATATATATATATATATATATATATATATATATATATAGTGAAATTGGACTTACCGAACCATCGGCGATCAGGTTGGATTCGCGTGCTGGGAAGGTCCTTAGATTGAAACTCGTTGGAGAGGATTTTTCCCTTGCGGTCGCGTACAGGCCTGGTCTTGTACATCTTGAGTCGGCGCACTGTAGCGGCGGAGCGTGACTCATTCTTGGCGTCATTACTGCGATTCACGTCGAGAGAGTGCTTCGGTTTTCCGGATACGTTCACTTTCTTCTCCTTCTTCTTCGCCATTGCAGATAGAAAGTGGCGGTGAGCTCCAACTTCAACTTCAACTTAGTTGGTTACAATTGAAAGAGCGATGCCGCCACGCACAGTTAGAGATTAGCCTATTAGGGTTTTGATGATTCGTCTGAGACACACGGTGGGAACTTCCTTTTTCTTTTGGTTCTATGACGGTGGGAACGTTATTCTTTTTTATTTTTTGCAACCATGAGTGATCTAAGGGCCCAAAGTTATGTTGGTGAGTGAGGTTGCGAGCCCAATTAAGGGAAATGCAAAGCGCACATACTTTTTCACCATATTTTTCTTTTCACATCTTCTCTTTTTTTTAAAAAAAAAATTATTTTTATTTTATTTTTTATATAAATTTTATAAATTAATTTTAAAATTTTAAAAAATATTTTATAAATTAATTTAATATTTTTATATTTTATAAATTATTTTATAAAATATATTTTCATATTTTACAAACTAATTTATAAAATATATTATAATATTTTATAAAATAGTTTATAAAATATAAAATTTATATTTTATAAATTAATTTAAAAAAATAAAAATAAACATTCTATAAATTATAAAAATATATTTTATAAATTAATTTATACATGTATATTTTTATATTTTATAAATTAATTTATAAAATATATTTATTAAAAAAATAAAAGAAAATATGAAAAAAAAAGTGAAAAAGCAATTTTCAACGCAAAGTTGGAAATGATGACACATGAGTTTGACAAAAAAAAAATAAAGACGAAACCTGTTTGAATTAATTTAGTTACTTTTGTATTTAAATTTAAGGAATTTTCTGTTTTAAAAAATTTATTTTATTTTTAATTGTAAAATTATTGTAACATTTTTAATTTTTTATTATAATTTATATAAAAATATTAAAAATATAAATTATATTTTTTAAAATAATAAAATAATATTTTTTTAAAATAATATTACCAATTTCATTAAGCATTTTTTAATGGAAAGAGTTTTTTAAACTAAAATTAACGAAATCTTATGGAATATTAAAAAAATATATTAGATAGTAGCTAAAAAAATATTAACAATATTACTAATATCCGTTGATATAATTTGAAATATATTAGAATATAATTTTTAATTAAAAAATAAAATTTTAACCAATGCTCTAAAAAACATTAGTTATAAATATTTTTAAAAAATTAAATTTATAAAATTATATTTTACACCTAAAAATTTAAAGATAAATTTAAAATAAAATTATATTAAATTTAATATTTATTTATTTAAAATTTGCTGAGTTTAAATAAACATTGAAATACATTAAATATTTTTATTATTATTTCATGTAATTAGTATATATATTTATAGAGAGAAAAAGAGAGATAGCATAATTGGTTGAGGATTGATTTTATATTTTCTATTTCTGTTTTTGTCTTTTTCTAATTAAAAAAATAAATTTCATCAAAATCAAACTCTTATTTATTTCTATTCTCTTTTTTATATTTTTATTTTAATTATTTTATAATTTATTAAATTATTATATATTTAGTTACTCTTTTAATTTAATTAGTTTTATAAAATATTTATGTAATAATAAAAATATTTTTATAATTTAATAATTAGAACACAATTGACACGGATATTATTGTCTTCCACACTCCACTTTCAAAGATTAAATTTTACTCAAATTTATTCTAAACTTCAATCAACTCAACTTTTTTTTTGTTAAAATTAGAATGGAACAAGACAGATATATATTTATTTGTCATGCATGTGTAATATTAAGTATTAAATTTAGTAAGATAATATTCTTAATAATTTGTATTAATTTTTTTTATTGATTTAAATATTGATTCATATCATATTATATCATAACAATAATGTATATAACATTTTATACAATTTAAACATAGGTAGATATGGAATCTAATAATTGTTGGTGATATTTTAAAAAGGGACCAAGTCCCACATTGTTTGGTAGATTTTATATACGAGGGCACTGGACCACGTAAGAGACATACTTTTGTGCACATGAGATACCGCATTCCGGACTACTTATGTGTTAAATAATTTAAGAAGAAGAAATATTAATTTATTTAAATTAGGTAAACGTTATATACTATATAATAAATTTGGATTAAAATATTGGATTGACAAAAATCTAATAAAAAATTTGTAAGAGGGGCTTTATCTTCGAAAATCAATAAATACAACAATATTTTGTATATGTGTTTTATTGATTTTATTGATTAAATTATAATTACTTAACAGCAAACAAACTTTGGATATGTGTACTTTTAAATACTAAATATGAAGTGTTTCTCTTAGTAAAAATTCAAACTTCGATTCAACAACTTTATAAAAGATTATTTTCTTCTATTAGATCCAACCTCTTTCGTTAGATGTTTACTAAAATGTGTTTATTTTATTTTATTTCCTAAAATAATGTCAGAATTTTAAAATAAAATTATGGTTAAATATGTAAATCCTTTTATTTATTAAATTGTGAATTATCCTATATTTTTTTTAAAAAGAAAACTGTTACTTATCCTAACGGATCGTATAATCTTATATTTATGAAAAAACAAAAATTGTATTACCTTTTTAGTATTGTTGGTTAAATTTTGATTTATTTTTATGGTTAAAATTGTACATCTCAACTAACGGTTTATCATGATGTTATAGTTGGATGTTTAAACAAAATATTTTTATTACAAATTACTTTCATTAATTATATTTATATATATTGTAATTTTTTTTATAGTACATAATATTTATTTTATGAGTTCATTTTTGACAAGTATTCCAAAAGAAACTTATAGTTAATGAAGTTAACGTATTATATGGAGGAAAAGAAAAGTATTGAATTATTTAAATAAGCATTGATGCTTATTTGAACTATCATCACGTAAACATAAAATAGATGAAGGAGAATATGAACAATAGCCAACCTAAACCAGTTAAAATATATAAAAAAAAAAACACAACAAAAAAAGCATAAAAAATACAAATGACAAAAGAAGAGAAAAATACAGCACAAATAAACTAAAAAATACAAAGAAAAAATAAGAGAAGGATTAAAGATCCAATGAAAATGAAGATGATGGTTGAGGAACAATGAAAAAAAGGTAGATGTTGTTCAAGAAAAAAAATTAGAAAACATGAATATTGTTGGAAAAGTGGAAGGATAAAAATGTCTAAATCAAAACAACAATGATTCTCCTATATACAAACAGTGACATCCATCTATATATACCTCTCATCCAATCATTGACAATTTTTAAAATAAAACAAATTTAACGACTTACAATTAAATGTAAATGAATGTATATTACTGTTTGTATGTGTAAAAAGTTTTTTCAATTAAAAATATAATTGTTTCATTGAGATTGGAAAAGTTGAGAGTGATTGAGATGGAAATGGATAAAGGATACATGGATTAAGTGTTGGTAGGAGAACAGGAAGAATCTCACATGTTTTTAGAGAATATAAAAGATTTGAAGTGGATGCATGGGTAAATGAGGAATGAGTTTAAAAAATAAATATTTTTAAATTTTTATTAATTTAAAATAATATATTAAGATATTAAATATAAGATAACATGTGAATTTATTTAAAAAAATTTATTAAATTTTGTTGTTGGAGTAAAAATTACTTAAATTATAAAAATAGTAACAAAAATTGATGTATATATGGATTGGTAAAAAATTTATTAACAAAGTTTAAATAATTCTTAAGGGTTGATAAATTGAAAATGTTCTATGAGCATTTTAAATGAAAAAATTGATCAATAATTGTTTAATAATTTTTTAATTTTCTTTGTATGCATATTTTTTTTAATATTTAAACAACTATTTATTTTAATGCAACAACTTAATAAAAGTCTAATATAGATTAATAAATAATTTCATATTCAATATTTAATATTTTTTATTTTAATTTTTTTTATTATTTAAAATAAATTGTACTATTATTTAAATTTAATAATTTAAAATTTTGAAAAAAAAATATTTATTTTAAAAATAATTTATTTTAATTTCTATTAATTAAAAATAAATTAAATAACATTTTTTAAAAATTAATTCTTAAAATTTAAAAATAATATATTTTCAATTTTTAAATAATTTTCAAAATTGTACTTTATTAATATTTTAATTAATAAAAACTTAAAACTTTATTTACCAATTTTTTTTACATTCATTTCATTTTCCTAACCTTTTAACCATTCACTTCTTCATCTCAAGTCACTTCTTCCTCACCCTTTCTTTCCTCGTTGACCTTTCAATCTCCCTCACATTGAACACAAACTAATTTAATAGTAATACGATCTTGTAATATTGAGATAATTTTCACAAAATAAATATAAAAGTTTGAAACAAATATTATTTGATATTTTAAAATGTTGTATATTAATTCCTTAAATAATATCATTTCTAATTCTAAAAGATAATATATAAAACTAACTTATAAAAGATGTTATCAACTCTGAGAAAACAACTAATTAAAAGATAAAAGTAACTATAAAAGAAAATATCTCCTTTGAAAAAATAGTTAACTAACATATAGAGATAGAAACTAATGGATAAAAGAAGTTATCCACTTCAAGTAAACAACTAACTAACAAATAGAAATAAACTATCAAAAAGTTATCAGCCTAGTCTCCATAAATGTCCATTATGCATCATGTCATGTACATCGTGGGTTTAGCTTGGGGCCCCTAGTGCTGGATCTAGTGGTCCCATCATTCCTCCCCCTAAAGCGGCGACTTGTCCTCAAGATGTAAGTTGGGATAATGATATTGTAGAACCTCGGCAGGTTTTCATGTTGCATCATCTTCTGAAAGTGTACATCTAACCATTACTTCTCGAGTATGACCATCTTGATTCATAATCCATTGATAGCCTAGAATTTTCTCAAGTTGAGGATTGGTTCACCATCATCTTTATTTGGAGATAAGGTAGTATGTGATATAGGTTGATTATTGAGCTTCCGTCGAAGCAAAGATTCATGGATTACCGGGGAATTTTTGTAGAATCGGGAAGATGCAATCGATATACGACTTGACCAATTCATTGCGCCACTTGGAAGGGCCTAAATATTTGCTTGCAAGCTTTTGATGTGCTCATCTCATAACTGAATTCTACCAATAAGGTTGGAGTTTAAGATAAACTCAATCTCCTTCTTGAAATTCATCCCTCGATGCTTATCAGCAATTTACTTCATTTTATTTTGAGCATTGGTAAGGTTGGCCTTGAGTTCTCGAATGATAATGTCTCGAGATCGTAGAAATTGATCAAATGCATGTACTAATGCAAAACCTACATCATAGTGGATTAAGGGAGGAGGAGGTCTACCATAAATTTCTTTAAAAGGTGTCATGTCAATTGATTGGTGGTAAATCGTGTTATACCAAAATTATGCACAGGGCAAATATTGTTCAAGGCAACGATTGATAACTTCAGTCTGTCTATCAGTCTTTGAATGATAAGCTAAAATGGTTCTTAACATGGTACCTTGTATTTTAAACAATTCCTTCCAAAAATGACTTAAGAATATTTGATCCCAATCAATTACAATAGACTAGGGGGATATCATGTAGCTTCACCACTTCACTCACAAAAGTGTTTGCGATATCTTTTGCTGAGAATGGATAAGTTAGAGTAAGAAAGTGAATATATTTTCTTAGTGTATATACCACCATAAGATAAAGTCTTTGTCATGAGACTTGGGCAAAAAATCCTTTAATAAAATCTATGAAGATATCGATCCATACTATGTCTGGTACCTGTAATGGTTCCAATAAGTCAATAGGCACCCGATTCTCGACCTTATTAGCTCACAAATATCGCATTGCCGAATGTAGTCAACTTTCATTTGTGGCCATGAAAAAGATCAAGAGAGACGCTTGTATGTTCATAATATTTCTGAATGCCCAACCGAGGGTGATGAATGGAACTCATACAACAACTTGCTACTAGTTATCAGTCAGCCTACACAATGATCCTTTCATCCAACCAAAGATAATTGTTTCTCTTGCGATATCTATCTCTTGGATTAGTATTTGTTTGAGCCTTATTAAATATGGTTGTCAAAGTAAAATCTTCCTTGGTTGCTCATGCGATGTCTTCCTGTAAAGTCCATATAGGACGTGAGACAACAGACAACTCGATCTCATTTGAATTTGAATCTGTTTATAAACACCTTGATAATGCATAAGCTTTATTGGTTATTCCCAGCGTATAAATAATCTCATAATCAAAACCTAGCAACTTAACCAACCATTTTTGTTTTTTTGGGGTGATGATTCTTTATTCAAGCATGTGTCGAAGAATTTTTTGATCTGTTTGAATTTAGAATTTTCGACCCAATATGTAAGGATGCTATGCTCGGATTGCTTCCAACATTACTAGCATCTCCTTCTCGTATGTTGACCAAGACTTATTTTTTTCACTTGTTGCCTTGCTCAAGTATGATATGGGTCGTCCATTTTGAGATAAGACCGTCTCAAGACTTGATCATGATATGTTAGTCTCGATAACAAAATCTTCTTCAAAATTTTGAAGTGTAAGTATTGGTGTGGTGGTCATGGCTAATTTTAAGGCCTCAAAGGCATATTCAGTTTCATCTCCCTATTTAAAGCATCGATTCTTTAATAATTGTGTGAGGGATTTGACAATATCTCCATAGTGTTATACAAACTTTTGATAATAACTTGTGAGGCATAAGAACCCCTTAAGCGATGTGGTGTTTATGGGCCTTGACCAATTTTTCATGGCCTTGATTTTTCACAAGTAAAATTGAACACCTATTCACAAGATAAAATGTTCCAAGTACTCAACTTCTGTTTGTCCAAATTGGCACTTTGAGAATTTTACGAAAAATTAGTGCTTTTGCAAGATGAGCAAAGTAGTTTTAAGGTGATCCACATGGAGGTTCCATATGGTGGTATGAATTAAAATATCGTCAAAGAAAACCAAAATGAATTTACGAATATGAGGCCGAAAGATTTCGTTCATGATAGCATGAAATGTTGATAGGGTGTTGCATAATTTGAATGACATCACCAAATACTTATAATGGTTGTTATGAGTTCGAAAAGCTATCTTCTACACATCGTCAGGATGGACTCTTATCTGGTAGTACCCATATCATAAGTTGAGTTTAGTGAAATAGGTGGAACCATGTAACTCATCTAACATATCGTATATGGTGGGAATTGGAAATCGATCCTTTATAGTTACCTCGTTTAATGCTCGATAATTAATAGAGAAACTCTGCGATCCATCATTCTTCTTGACTAAAAGTAATGATGATAAAAATGAACTAGTGTTGGATCGAATTAATCCTAAACGAAGCATTTTTGCTACTTGTTTCTCAATTTCATTTTTTTACAAGTGTAACAATAGGGTGCCATGTTCACAATCTTTAACTCATTCATTAGTTATATTCAATGATTGAGGACACATCGTGGGAAGGGGGAAATACTTTTTGTTCTCCCATAACATCGCAAAACTCATTTACAAGTTTCGTCAGTTCTCCTTATTAACATTCATTTATTGCAATTTCCTCAATTTTCGTCAGTTCTCTTTATTAACATTCATTTATTGCAATTTCCTCAATTTTCTTGTGCTTAACCATTAAACAAAATAGTTCTACACATTGGTTCCAGCCTTGAACCACTACTTCAAGGCTGGTTGTTTTAACTTTTATCCCTAACCAAGTAGAATTCCTTCCTTTCAAGACGGAAGGTTATCGTAAGGTGTTGATAATCTATGGTGAGTGGCCCTAGACTCACCAATCATGGGATTCCCAATACTACATCCAACCCTTTGATTGGTAATGCATAGAATTGAATTATCAAGGTAACTGCTTCATACATTTCTCGACACTCCAATTGTTCTCCGTTTGCTACCTTCACCCAAAAGGGTTTGGTAGTTGTGACCCTTAGGTGCATGTGTCTCGCCAATTGTGGGTTTATGAAATTTAAGCTTGACCCATTATCTACCAATGCAAAAATTTGTTGGTGTTGTATGAGACCACTTACTCGAAGGGTTTGTCCACTTGATTCTCCCACCAAGGCATGCAAAGATATCAAATGTTTCTTATCATTCTCATTGTATTTTTCTTAATAATGTTCTTCATCCTCCTCGCATATCTCAATGAGAAGTGCCCATACGTTCTTACAACGATGCCTTAGAGTGAATTTCTCGTCACAATTAAAACATAAGTTCCTTTCTCGTTGTTGTTGCATCTTTGTCCAAAAAAGTCATTTTGGCTTGTCATCTACATGCTATATCGATCTGATCACTGGCTTGAGATTGCTCGAGAATTAGCATGTAACATGTTAGTCGTGATCTTCTTAGATTATTGAAATTACCCGTTTAGGGTTTCCGTCCTTCGTTTGGGCTAGTTCGATGACTACTTGTAAATTTTGAGAGTTGAACAGACGAATATCTCCTGCGATTTCTTCCTTCAATCAAGCCATAAACGCCCCCGTTTAGGCACACTTTGACTAACTTGGGAGACAATTCATGAGCCTCTCAAATTCCTTCAAATACTCTGGAAAATATATTGCTTTTCGTAGTTTATTTATCGCTTCATTTGCATCCTTATACTAAACTGATCCAAAATGCAACAATAACCCTTTTTACAAACATCTTCCATGTGATTTTTCTTTTTCTATTTGCATATGAGAATTAACGTCACCATGTGTTGACTTCACTATCAAGATAAAATGAGGTTAGAGACATTTTTTTTGAGGCATGGATGTCTTGCGCAACAAAATATTGTTGTGCTCGATCTAGCGAAACCCGGTGATCCTCTTTGAGAAACTTTGATAATTCCATTCGGATCAAGTTCTTTGATTGCTTCCTCTTTCCTTCTCCACTTCGATTTGTCCAGTTACTTTGGACTGACGAGTCAGAATTCAAGTTTCCATTGCTGTATCAGAATTTGTAGATTGACGATGATGACTAATGATTACGCTTTGATTTAGTGAGTGACCTCTTAAGGATCTTGTCAATAGATTCACGCACTTCTCCCATGGACTTATGTATTCCTTCCATAGAGATTTCCAATGCATTTCTTTATTGGTTGACATGTTGATAAGCAAAATGATGATGTGATCGCAACCTAGCTCGAGCGAAGCAATGGTGTGATCACAACTTGACTCTAGATACCAATTGATACGATCTTGTGGTATTGAAATAATTCTCATGAAATAAACGTAAGAGTTTAAAATAAATATGATTTGATATCCTCAAATGTTGTACATTAATTCCTTAAATAATATCATTCCCAATTCTAAAAGATAATAAATAAAACTAACTGATAAAAGAAGTTATCCGCTTTAAGAAAATAGCTAATTAACAGATAGAAATAGAAACTAACAGATAAAAGAAATTATCTACTTCAAGAAAATAACTAACTAACACAAATAGAAACTATTTAAAAAATTATCAGCCTAATCTCCACAAATGCCCATCATGCATCATATCATGTATATTGTGGATTTAGTTTTGGGACCCTGATGTTGTCCCATCAAATAGCTCTGGAAGAAAGTAGCTCAGGCAGTGGTCAGAACTAAAATGGAGGTTTGTGATGAAATGCAGTAGAGGAGGTGGTTTGAAAGAATCTCTATTCGTTATGTGGCGCGATTAAAGAGGAAAGCTTTACAGTATATATGTGATTTTTTTATTTTTGTTTTTGTGTATTGAATTTTTGGTTTGTATTTCATTTCTGTTTTACCTAACATTTCTATTGAGCTATATTTCTTCATGCAAAATTTAGTTGAAGCCAAAATACAGAATGGACCTACAATTTTTTATAAGAACTTGTTGCTTAACTTTAGAACCAAGTTAAGAACCTCAATACCCATTAGTATTCATGTGCACTCCATACCCATTAGTCTTGTATTCTCAGACATCACTCCCTTTCTTCTCCTAATCAACAACTAATTCAATCATTCATGGACCCAACGGACTTTGACTCTCGATCCCCACAAAGGCTGGCTAACGAGACTTGATTATTTCTAAGTGGAGAATTAAATAGTCAGCCACCAATTTGGTGTTCAATCATTGACATAAAATTGCTACATTGAAAATATATCAGGTAACTATACATTGAAAATATTTCAAGCAACATCCACATTGAAGTCTTGCCTTGGCATGTATGTAACATCTTCTCACACATTTGGAAAACTCTTCCTACTTTATGTCCATCTTAATGAACTGCATAAATATAAAAATGTTCAAAGTGGAATCTGAATAAGAAAGATTCAATTAGTATTTAGTACAGTTAACTAATCCATTAACCGTGTAACTGCAACAATGTGAAGTTTAAATGCTGTCCCACACACTAGCATCCATTCATTTCAGCTAGTTCAAATAACTTCAAAATCAGCAGTGGAAACATCTTTGCTTCTAAGATATTGCGCACTCAAGTCTTGTTTGTTGGTGTGGTTAGTGTTGCTGAGGAAACTAGAAAACCATTGAGCAGAAAGTTTGGGAATTCGTTCAAGAGTCAGTCTATCCACATAATAAAGCCCAAATCTTATGTCATAGCCCCTTGCCCATTCAAAGTTGTCCAACAGTGACCACACCATATATCCTCTTACGTCCGCACCTTTCCTGCACATAATAAAATTACCCCTTCTCAACAAACAAAATAACTGAAAAGAAGCCTAAAACTACGCTGCTATTTATTTATTAGTCCCCTTAACTCACTTTATGGCTCTAAGCAGAGCTGCAAGGTAAGCTTTGTGATAGTCTATTCGTTTGAAATCTTGTAGTAGATCATGCGTTGTCACATTCGACTCAGGCGGTGATGAATATCCTGAAACAAATTTTATGTTGCCATTCATTAGTTATTAACTACTCATGCCTTTACAATTCAAATTTACATACCAAAAGCGACCTTGAATAGTCAATGTTCTTTGTGCCTTAATTAAAGGTAATGTGTTCAATTTTATATTACTCAATTGTTCAAGCAACCATGTCAGGAGGGACAAAGGGGAGAAAAAATGAGATATTCTAATGTATTTAGCATTCACGCACCATTTTCTGTAATATACATGGGCATGTTGTGGTATCTTATCTTAATGTAGTCTACAATCTTCTCCATACCCCTTGGAACCACAAAGAACCTTGGCATTCCTGTCTGCTTAAAACAAAATGAATCATATCTAATATTATGTTCAATATCAAATCCTTCAGAAAAATTAAAGTAACCACCAACCCAAATATAAACACAATGATAAGAGCAGCTGCATTGCATAAAGGTACCTGATTACCAATTGGAATGCCATCTCTCATTCCAGCTGTTTCCACATAGCCTCGTATTGGATGATCTGCTCCATGAAGACAAGCAGAAAGGGAGCAATCCTTGGCATAGAGAACTCCATAATGATTGATGCCAATGAAGTCCAGACTGCCTTTTAAGAGATTTTTCTCCTTATGAGAGAATCTTGGCAACTGGCTCCCAAGAATAGAGCGCATCCCAGCAGGGTACTCACCAAAAACCAAGGGATCCAAGCACCTTCAGAAGAGCAAGAAAAGCTTTCAGAAAAACGAGAAAGGATCATGTGCTGCTAATTCTTTTCAATAATAACGAACATAATAGCTTATGCAGGCATGATTCTCATAGACAAAACTCTCATTTTTCATTTATTTTTGTTGCAGGTATTAAATGGTACTTATCAACACAATACCAGGCTATGACAAAAGCCAGGGCCCTTTTTGCTGCTTGTATATCACATTCTTCATCTCTAAAAGGTTCATACATGAAGGTATGCACAACAATGCCAATGCTTCCACCTTGCTTTGCCTGGATTAGCATCAATGCTTACTAATTAAACACTCATCTTGGCCTTTAATCGTTTTTCCCCTTAACTTAGAAAATTTGACAACAAATGCCTTCAGTTTAGGCCCAATATAGTTACCTGAAAGTGCTTGCGGTATAATTCAACAGCCTTTGCATGTGACAGTAGCATATTATGCATGACAATGAGAGGCTCAACATCAGAGTTACCAGCAGAACAATTTCCAAATGGTGGGGAACAGTGACCTGGGGCGTATGCTCCTCTTATAAAAGCCATGTCTGCAACCAGGTTCGGCTCATTAATGGTGGCCCAGTACTTAACCCTGTCTCCAAAGCTCTTAAAACAAATTTCAGCAAAATGAACAAAATCTCTCCTGCAACCAAGGAAGTATACAGTTATCAGAATCTCACAGTTTCTTAGCTAATACTTTCAGGCTTCAATTATATAGGGGAACTCATCAGCTTAATTCATAGAAGTGACAAATTTTCAAATTCTTCAGTATTGCCATTATACAAATAATTTTGGACTTAAAAAATGAGAACAGTAAATTTACAGTATTAGGGGACTAAGCCAACCACCATATCTTTCTTCCAGTTCTTGTGGTAAGTCATGATGGTGAATTGTCACAAATGGTTCAATGCCTGGATTAAGCATGCCATGTCCAGATTTAGATACAGCCAAAGACATATCATACTGTTAAAAACATAAAAACACCATTATGTGGTTCCATTTAACAACTTTAGCTTTTACTTTTTACGAGGGTTAGTTCTTGTATGCTTGATACTTACCAAGACTGAAAACTATCAATCTTAAGTCAAAACGAAGTAGCATATGGAATATAAAGAACCAAGTGAACATTGTAACTTCACCTCTAAGCAGCAGATTGTCTATAATCTTGTTGTAGAACATAATCCCACCTGGATTTATGTCCCCATATATCCCTCCTATAACAGCTCATGAAGATCAAATCAAATTGAGGAGAAAATTTCGAAGACCAGGTTATGGGAACTAGTTATGTGAATTCTCAATTACTTACTAGGTAGGATCCTGGCCCATGAAATTGAAAATCGATATACATTTACTCCAAGAGAGGACATCAACTTGATGTCTTCCTGTCAAGTGTGAAGCGCAATGATTAACAAAATCGATGATACATTGCTACTAGTCAGAACACAACAAAGACAGTTAAAATGTAAAGCCAACATATATATACCAAATAGCGATGATAATGATCATCTGCTGTGTCGCCATTCTCATCATTGTTCATATTTCCTGAAAAATTATTAAATATCATAATGATTATTCATGCTCATATTATAATTCTAGAACGGCGTGCAAAACTTGCAATCAAGAGAACACTGAAATGGGATCACCAGTCACCATTTACCAGGTATATGACTAAAAGCATCCCAGTTGCTTAAACCCTTTCCATCTTCAAGAGGTGCTCCTTCAATCTAGTTTTTTGGAGACAAAAGAAGTATCCCATTAACAGAACCAATAAATTTTTTCAGAAAATATAAACCTTGTGTAAAAGTAAAGGAGCCGTTTGGGTTGCAAAAAAATGTTTCCTCTTTTCATATTTTACTTTTATGTTTATTTATAAAAACGTCAGTTTTTGTTTTCAAAATATTAAAAGTAAGAAAATTATAAAAATAAAAATAAGAGGACATTTTTAAAGTAACTTGAATGTTTTTGAAAGCAAGGAAAGCAAAAGTAAACTGGTACTTGGTATGAAGATGTGCTTGTTCCGAAGAGGAACCGTTCTGGGAATTCTGATCTGCTGATTCCATCTTCAACTTCATGACAACTTCGAACATGAAAATGAACACAGCAAAGTAGTGTCAATACAACCTGTAGCTGCTTTTCTAGCATTATCTTTCTGTCGGTATGATTAATCATGATACTCTCCACTCTTGTAGCAAAGACGTTGAAAAGCTTATATAATTACACAGATGAACACTGTCTCAATTATGGACCAACCAATTTTGTCCTCTCCGTACTCACACATTATAATGAGATTGGACAATAGAAGAAAATATGTGGTCGCCTGGTGGGGATTTATTTTGTACTGCCACGTTGAACACTAGTAAAAGTGATAATTGAAATGGTAGGGTCATAAAAATATTAATTTTCTCTTTACACCTTATTTTTGTTTTAATTTTTACATTAAAAAAATGTTACGGTTTGATTGTTATGCAACTAAATGTTTACATGATTCCAACAATTTCTGAAATTATAATGATATAAGATTTTTTTTGAAGAACCAAAACAAAACAAATGTCAGAATAAACATTAAAATATATATATATTTTTTAGTATAAAAACCAAAATAAAGTATAAAATCAAATTTAAAATGGTTATAACGTCAAGAAACAGTAAAGACTAATTCACAAACCTTTGTTTTACGTAATGACCTAAATATATTTTTTTACAGAAACAAAATAAAAATCCTGTTGTCAAATTTTTAATTTAATAAACAATAAAAACTTTTGTATTATAGAACTAAGCGATATTAAAAAATATGCTAATGATAAAATTAAAAACGTTAATTGAAAAATCTTTTTAATATGTTTTATTAAATATTTCTAATGTTTAAAATATAATAATTAAATAATTTTTACACTTTATGCATAATAAATATTTTTTATTTTATTTTCTTCTCAATGCACAATAATAACAATTACCTTAAAAAACTATATAAAAGTTTTTTCCGGTTACGCAAACATATATATATAGTTACTCCGAGAGTGTTTTCTTTCAGAAGCCAAACAAGATATATAAAATTTAAGGTGGAGACAACCCAAATTTTATTACACCCTGGGACAATTGAATGCTTTGTAACACCAATACATATAAGGGCTTGACTTTTTGCACCTCCTTTAATTTTTTGGAATTTTTTTATTATCATTTTACTCTTAACATCTTCTCATTTCTTTCGCAAAATTTTTTTCTCTTCCGCAAATATTCGTCTGTTCCGCAAATTAATTTACGGAATGCAAAATGTATTCCGTAAATTAATTTGCGGAATGTAATTTTTTGTTTTCCGTAAATTAATTTACGGAAGGTTACATTTTACATTTCGTAATCTAATTTGCGGAACAAAAAAATTACATTCCGCAAGTTTATTTACGGAATACACTGATGCATTCCGTAAACTAATTTGCGGAAAGCGTTTAACGTTCCGCAAATTAATTTGCGGAATACAAAGTCCGTTCGTCTTCTCCGATGCTCTTTCGACATTTCTCCGAGGTTTATTTTCTTAACTTTTTCTCCCACCAAAGCAGAACATATGGATTCAATTAATAAGGAAGAAGATGTAATAATGGGAAACAAAAATAAGAAAGCGTTTAACGTTCCGCAAATTAATTTGCGGAATACAAAGTCCATTCGTCTTCTCCGATGCTCTTTCGACATTTCTCCGAGGTTTATTTTCTTAACTTTTTCTCCCACATAACATATGGATTCAATTAATAAGGAAGAAGATGTAATAATGGGAAACAAAAATAAGAAAAAAAAAAAAAGAAGCAGGAGAACGGAAAGACAGAAAAGGAAGAAGAGAAAAGTTTAATAAATAAGGATATTTTTATCTTTTCACACGGGGTGGAAAAAGAAATTTTGGGATGCAAAAAGCAATCCCCTACATATAAAACTACACCAACCAAGAAGGCCACGTGCTACTGCATTGCTTGGTTCCTAAGATTGAGTCCAAGTACCTGTCCACCAAAGGGAACAGCCAAAACGCTTTGCTCTTCTAGTCCAGCCATATGACCACATATGTATCTAGATGTGTTAAATTGGAATTTGGCGACTTATTTGTTTATAAATTTTGATTTTAAATTATATAATCTATTTAAAAGTAATATTTTTTTAATTTTATTTTTACATAATTTTTAATTTTTAATTTAAATAGACTGATACATATATCAATTCATCTAATTTTTTTTATAATTTATTTAAAAGTAAAAATTTTAAATATTAATTCACTTAATCTTTAAATTAAATAAAATAAATATGAATTAAATTATCGAATTATATTTTATTATTCTTTATTTATAACTTATTTAAAAATAAAATTTTCTACAACTTTATTCACATAACCTTTAAATTAAATGTACTATATACACTCAAATTTTGTACTTCATCTCTAAGATTTTTTAAACTTTAATTTACATAATTTTTAAATTAACCAAGATGCATCTGGATTAACTTTTATGATATTATTTTATATTTAGCTTTTTTTTCTCTTAATTTTTTTTATTTTTTTATTTTAATATTTTTATTGTACTAAGATATTTTTTAATTTATTTATATTTTTAAGATTTTTTTATCTTTCTCTAAATATTTTTTTATTTTTTTTTTTAAAAAAAATTCTCTAAATTTTTTTCTTTTTCTCTCTTAATTTCTCTTAATTTTTTATACTTTTATCTATCTTTATTTTTTATTTTTTTTAAATATATTTGTTTCTCTACCTTTAAAATTATTTTTCTCCCTTATTTTTTTCTTTTTCTAAATTTTCTTACTTATTTTAATTTTTAATCCCTATTTTATTTCAAAAAAAAAAAAAAAACAATATAAAAATTAAAAAAAATTAAACTCATGAATAACTTAATAAATTTTTAGCTTTATAACTTTACAAATTCAAACCTATATCTATAAGTCATTTGTATCATCACCCAATACTCACTTCCTCCATTTGACAATAACTAGTTAGCATCTCCACACCAAAACCATTCATCTTTTTTGTGTTGTGCCCAATACATTGGAGGGATGTCGCTGCCTAAACCTAGTCCAAAGTGTAACTCTATCAGCGGGGGTGCTTTGTGTCCCATTCTTTCCGTGTTAAAAAGCTTTAAGGCATAACAACTACAATGTTTGCAGTTTGATCTCATACGATTGAAAAAAATTAAAATATTAAACTAAACTAATTAATTTGATTTGGTTTGATGTTTAGGATTTTTTTACTATGCTTTAAGAAAATCTAATAATGAAGACAAGTAAATAAAAAAAAAAAGTAAAGTAACAAATTTAACTAATAAAGATTAAATATACAAAATAATACATTCAAATATGAACATACAATTTACATTAACATTAAATTTCGTATGTCAAAAATAATTAAAAAATAGAATAGTTAATAATAAAAAATATCAATAAATTACATAAATTTTAAGGTTCTAGGTTTTATTAAAAAAAATTGTAAATCAAATCAAACCATACAAAATTTTAGTGTTTTTAAACATTTTAATTTTTTTCAATTCAATTGAACACTTTGATTCCGTTCTTAAACATCCATAATAATAACAAGAATGAATGGGTATAAAATTTTTGAGACATTTATTTTGAGCCAGAACATGTTTGTCATTTTAATTAGGTTTACGATATAATTACTCATATTTAGATATATTTTTTTAATATATTTTTTAAATGGTTAAATTTTATTAATTTAATTATTAAATTAATAAATTTAAATATATAAATTATATTTATAAAATTTGATAAAATTTGAAAATATTTAATATTTATGTAATTTTATTTTAATAAATAATATATATTAATTTAAATTCATTTTAATAAAACATGAATTTTTTAAAAAATTTTATGAAATTTTGTAATATGCTATACACAATAAAATTTACTAATTCAATAATTAAATCAATAAAATTTAACTATTTAAAAAAATTATTAAATAAATTATCTTTAGTATGAATTATTATTAGAATGACTTAATCACTTCTTATATAAAGAATCACCATTTATTAATATAATATATTAAATTTAATACTTACACCAACTTAATAACTTTTTATAAAATACATTATTCATCAATTTAACCATTAAATCATGATATAATATATTTATGATTATGTATATCAGATTTTAAAAAATTTAAATATTTATAAATATATTATTTACTATTAATATTTACATAACATATTAGATATTAAAATAAAATTATACCATAAAGTATCTATTAATTTTTATTTTGTATAAAATTTTATATACATAATATATTTAATAAAAATTTCTAAATCAAAATTAAATTAATAAATCTTATATTTTATATAAAATTATTAAGTTATTGTAAATATTTAATACCTAATGTGAATAAATTTTATATCTCTCTTTCTATATATACTAAATCAGGATTTATTAATATCAAATATTAAATTTTAATATTTATATCAATTTAATAAATTTTTATAAAATACAAAATTTACAAATATAATCATTACACTATTTAATAATATTTTTATAATTATTTATATCAAAATTTAAATAATATATTATATATTTTCAACTATTAATATTTATATATTTAAATAATATGTTATATATTAAAATAAAATTATGTAATGATATAAATTTTTATAAATATAATCTATTTGATAAAAAATTTAAATAAATAATTAAATTAATAAATTTTATATTTTATAAAAAAATTATTAAATTAATATAAATATTAAATTTAAAAATAATTCTAATTATATATATATAGATATTTTCTTAAATCACTTTCAGTCCCATCATTAAAATGGGCTTCGTTAGAATAAAAAAAGTTTTAATTACGTACACATTTATTTAAAAGTATATTATCATAAGTTTACTTATAATTTTATTGTTTATTAATTAATGATACTCATGAATATATTTAATTCAATAAAATCAGAAAAAAAAACCGCAAAACTGAAATTTTATTATTGATTTATATTAAGTTTTTAATCTAAATTTGAAAACTAATGCAATATAATTTAAACCAAATTTATATACTTGTGTGTATATAATTTTATTTATAAAATTAACTTTTTACCCATAACTATATATTTATAAAATTAAAATATTTAATTATTTTCATGATTTTTATTTTAAAAATACATCTTAATATTTTCAAAATTATATATTATTATTTTAATTTGTTTATAAAATTATTAATTTTTAATTCATTTTAATTTGTTTTATGTTTTATTTTATTTTTCTTTATTATGTAATTTTTGTGTTTTATACAAAAATAATAAATTTCATTTTAAAAAGTAAAATAAAATACATTTATCATTTATTAACTAAATTAAAAAAAGACAAAATTTGAATCATTCAAACTATTGTTATTCAAATTAGATTTGATATATATTAAAATGAATCCAAATTAAATTATAATATTTTTATAAGTAAAATAAAGGATTTTTTATCCAGAAACACGCAAACTAAATCGTGATTTAGGATGAATAGTTTGAGCTTAATTATTAGAAATTTGGTAGAGTTGTTGGCTTTCTTTGGTAGATGAATCCGAAATCTATGTAGTGTGTTTCACTCATCAGTTTTCCTATTAGCAAGTGACTAAAATGAGAATGTTTTATTAAAAAATGTAATATCTAAGTTTAAGTAAGTATATTCTTAGGTTCGCTGTGCAATCCATTTCAGCTATAAGCGACAAAATCTGGTGAATTTCTTAGGAAGAGAAGCTAGCTTGAACCTGTTTTTTTTAACATCACATGTGTGAACTTAAGCTAATGCTCAATCATCTTTTTCATTATCGTTACGGTGGCGGTGGAGCGGGACTCTTTCTTGGCGTCATTGCTGCGATCCGCGTCGAGAGAGAGCTTCGGTTTTCCAGAGACGTTCACCTTCTTCTTCTTCGCCATTGCTGAGAGAAAGTGGTGGTGAGCCTCAACTTCAGCTTGTTATTTACAACTGAAAGAGCGAAGCCAAGCACAGTTAGGGTTAGCCAATTAGGATTTTGATGGTTCGTCTGGGTGGGAACTTTTTTTTCTTCTACAACGGTGGAAACGTTGCTCTTTTTTTTTTTTTGCACCATGATTCAACCAAGGCCCAAAGTTATGTTAGGATGTGAACCTAATTAAAGGAAGGGTGTTGGTGTTATTTCAGTTAGGGATGGAAGTTAACAAGGTGATAGGGCGTACGGCTAACTCATTTAAATTTAACAAATAGATAGACTTGTAAAAAAATCTTTTAGATAAATAGGTCAAACCTAGGCTTATGAAAAAATTTATTTAACTTATTCAGAAGCTTGTTTATATTTATTTTAATATATTATATTTATATAATATTTATTTTATATTTTATTAACATAATATTAACATATATATGTTTTAGACCTATTTAATAGTATTTTTATTTTCTAGGTTTTAAGTTTACAAGCCATTTTTAATTAATTATTTATATAGATTTTAAATTTATTTATTGATTTTTTTTGTAACGTAGACTTTTAACAAATAACATGTTCAGACTCATGTTTCAACATTTTTAAACAAACCCTCAAATTCTAGCTCGACTTATTTCCATCTCTACTTTTAGTACACCTCTCACCTACCTCCTTTAATTTTTTTAATTTTTAATTTTTTGAAAGTGTAAAATAATATTTCTGAAATTAATTTTTGGATTTTTTTTTATATTTTCAAAATTTTAATTTTAAAAATATATTTTTATATTTTAAAAAATTTAATTATGAAAGTTTAATAGGTTTGTGAAAAAATAAATTTGAAAATAAAATTTATCAAAAAAAATAAAGGAATTTGAATAGAAAAAAAAATTTGAATGTAAAAAATATTATCCTTAAGGTAAATGCAAAAGTAGAAAGCTCCAGAAATGATGAGATCTGATTTTGACCCCTAAAAAAGATGAAACCTGACTGGGTTAGATTAATTTATTTACTTTTGTATTAAATTAAGGGATTGCTTGATTTACAAAATATTTTCTATTTTATTTTTAATTATAAATGTATTATATTATTTTTAAAAATAATAAAATAACTAAATGATATTTTTATTATTAAAATAACATTACTAATTTCATTAAATGTTGCTTCAATGGAAAGAGTTTTCGAAACTAAGATTAATGAAATCTTACCAAATTTTAACAGAAGAAAAATATCAACCAATCTCCTAAGGATATTAGCTAAAGAATCAAAGGTAATTTTTTTTAACAATGTTATTAATATATATATATATATATATATATATATATATATATATATATATATATATATATATATATATATATATATATGATTTCCAATGTATCATAGTATGATTTTTAATACAAGAATTTTAATTTTTTAACCAATGCTCTTAAAAAATTAGTTAGTAAGATCCTTAAAATATGTTAAATGCAATTGCTACAATAATTTAATCAGTAATTTTACACCTGAAAAATTTAGAAGATAAATTATAAATAAAATTATATTAATTTCAATAAAGTAATTTTATTTATTTAAAAAATCTAGAATTTCCTTTGAGTGTAGATAAACATTGAGGCTATCTAGATCTTCTTTTAGTTCTTTCATGTAACTAGAAAGGATAAACATATAAATATTGATATTGTCTCAAATTTAATAAAATGATTTTTAATTATTTTTTAATAAAAAATTATTGATTTAATTCTTAATTTATATCATATTTTTATAACGATTATCCATGTAAAATTTAATATAATTTAAACCTTTATAATTATGTGATCCTAACATCTATTTATTTGTATTTTAAATAATTTATTATACATTAAAATAAAAGATGAAGAAAGATTATTAATTAATTTTAAATTATATAAAATTTTGTAAAGTTAATATATTATAGAAAAAATTTAAATTCAAAAATTGGATTAATAAAATTTTTATAAAAAAATTATTAAATTTGATATTTCGACATAATTAATCCTCACTCAGTCACTCATGCATAAAAAGAGAAAAAGAGAAAAAATGAAACAGAAAATATTAAATAAAAAAATATATAAAAGCATCTTTATTCTTAGAAATCAATAAATATAACAATGTTTCGAATAAATAGGGCTCATACTTTGCTAAGAAGTCGTTTCTTATGCCAAGCAATTATTGTTTATTAATTACGCACAAATGAGCTCGTGTCATTGATTAAGTTACTGTCTTCAACAGCAAGCAACCACTTCAAAGTTGTTCTGCATAGGAGGAGATAAATCAATGGGAGATATATTTGGATACTAAATGTGACCTCTCCAAGAAACTACGTAATCTTATATCTGTGGACTAAACAAAAGCTGAATTAGTTTTTTGAGTTTGTTAGTTAAATTTTGATTCATTTATATTATTAAGAATGAGACGTCTTTACTAATAGTTATGATGGGTGGTACTCTAGTTAGATGTTCTAAATTTATCTATTTGCATTTCATTTTTATTTTTATTTGGTAATTGATTATCATTTGTACGTAATCATGATTTGGTACGTAAATAGACAATTAAAGTAATTATGATTTGGTATAAAATTAACTAAATGTGGTAATGGATTATTAAGATAAATTTTGGGTGTAAACAGATGGGTTTAGTCTATCTATGTGTGAATATCATTTCTTTCATTACAAGCTACCACCTTCGCCATATAGTCCTGTTTTACATTTTGATTTTTGGCAGTACATTGTAACTGTTCTGTGGGTTCATTCTTCACAAGTGTCCCAGAAGAAGAAACTGATGGTAAATGACATTTACGCATGAGTTCCTAACAACCCTAAAATCCTTCGATACTTTTTAACATCCATGACACGCTCGTCGTAAACGCGCAAAAATAATTTCTAGATTTCCCCGAAACTATTGGTATAGTATAAGGTGCAACCTAGGTCATCTCCCAAAGACCATTTCAGATTCTTAAGCAAATAAGGAGAAAATTAGAACAAGGGGGTTTTTGTAAAGATGTGATATCAAATGCTAAATACAAAATACAGAATGAAATTAATTTCACTTAACAATTATCAACTCAAGGAATTCAGAGGCTATTTTCATAACTAATCATTGATCACTAAAATCATGCATTGTGTTTATCAACCTAGGATCATCTGGAACCCCTAAAATGATCCTTGAATTCTCTACTGAGAAACCTCTCAGAATTTAATTGATTATGATCAACAAGATTTAGTAACCACTTAATCTTTTATCTAAACCAATTTTACAATCAGAATTCAGTTGAAGTAAGTAATAAAATGAAAACCTTCAATTCAATTACTTAATTTCTACTCTTCAAACTTTTGGAAAATGATTTACCAATCAAAAACCAATTATAAATCAATTATACATTAACCAAAATACGTCAACCGATCAAACTTTGATTAAAGAATAAAATTGAAGAATATAGTGAAGCAGAGTAGAAACCACTTAATATGCACGTAAATAAAGATCAAGACCTCAAAGTTAAAATGAAAATAGCTTGAATCCTTGAATTGAAACTACAAACCTAGCCTTCCATGAAGGAGGCAAACTAACAACAAAGAAAGAGGCAAACTAACAACAAATAAATCCTAAGCCTTCCATGTAGGAGGCAACTAACAACAAATAAATCTTAAGCCTTCCATGTAGGAGGCAACTAACAATAAAGAAAAGCTAAGCCTTCCATGTAGGAGGCAAACTAACAAGAAAGAAAAACTAAGCCTTCCATGAAGGAGGCAAAACTAATAAGAAAGAAAGAAAGGAAGAAAGAAAGAAAGAAAGAAAGAAAGAAAGAAAGTGGTATTGGAGTTAATCTCCAAAATGGTGTGTGTCTCCTCTTGCAAACCCTTCTATTTATAGAGGATTTTTGAGGCATCATCTTCAGAAAGTCACCAACTAGGATATTACTTTTCTACCCTTTTCTTGCTTTCACATGGGCTTTGTTGAAATTGCAAAACACTTTTGAATTTTTGCCACCAATGAGCACAACAATTTTGACTTTCTTGCACCGCCATTTCGGATGTTCACATGTCCGAATTAGAGCTTGACTTCTGAACAAAAGTTGTAGCCCTGGATCTTAGCTGTCCAACAAAGTTGATTTCATCTCAATATGACTTCTATATCTCAAGATATGGCCGGATCTTTGCACACTGTTCAAATTCCACGTCAGCAACACTATCTCATCTTTTGAGATAATTTCGGAGTCCTAAACATCCCATTTAGAATCTGATCTTGCTTTGTAACTATGGACACTTCTTTAAGCTTTCATTCAAGATAGATTTCATGATTTTTGGATGTCTACAACTCCTATTATGCTCAAAATACTATAATAGTGTCATTTTAATCGGGTAAGCAAAGAAATTCAATTAAACTTCATATGAACCCAAACTCATAAAATATGACAAAGATCACTTAATTGAACATATAAGAAGTCTTAATGAGATAAAAGTGAGAGATAATTATTTATGAAATCTATGCTTATCAAATTCCCCCACACTTATCTTTTGCACGTCTCGGGCAAACTTAAGTTATGGATTGGTGACTATTTTTTTTTTTTTTTTTTTTTTTTTTGAAAGAACATCAAAGTTTTGAGTTGATTTCTCAAGAATTCACAAAATTTCATGAAGCATCCTTTTATCACATTTTTGAAATTACTTAGAAAGGCAACTTTAATTTGAAAAACATAGATTGAGAAAGATAAAACCTCACATGATATACTCTGAATCTCTCAAGTGTTTGATTTGGTAAGTGTTTCTCTCAAATTCAATCCATGAAAGATGAACTATCATAGGCTTGCATATCTTCTACTTCTCTACTACTATGTACACATGCAATGCACAAATCAAGAGGTCTTTATTTTGGTTCTAACGGGATTAGAAAGATGAAATGATATATTGAAGAGATACAATGTTAGACCAAGGAAAATGGTGAGGATTGAGAATTGATTGTAAGTGCAAGTGTGAGAAACAGATATCACTTCTTCAATTTTTTTTTTTATTATTATTATTTTTTTTCAATATAATAGTTTATTTATTAATTTATTGCTTCAGTTTTTTTTTTTTTTTTTTTTTTTTTTTTCAACCATGATATTGATGAACACAACAATAATCTCCCCCACACTTATTGAAACACTTATGGTATGATAAATCCAGTATTCCTCACCTTCTATGGTCAGACAAAGTTGTTTTTTTTTTTTTTTTTTTTTTTTTTTTTATTTGTGGTGAGCTAAAAAGAAGAAAAGGCTAATCGGCTCAAAGGGCTGATCAAAGGATAAAATTATATGGTTTAGTTATTTGGCCAAGTGGTTTGTTCAAGAAAAACAGTGCCTCAATCATTTTTGTACAAATCATGTGAAAATGTAGCTTCAAAAAGAATCAATGCAAGTTCTGAAGTAACATATTCCATGGATGAAAATCACACAAGAAAGAAAATAATAATAAGGCTCAAAATCTCACAGGTAATATATTTATCAAATCTAATCTATCCAGTTCAAATATGTGTTGCCAAACTAATTAATCTCGAAATGTAAATCATTTTGCTTCAATTATTTTATGAAATCTAAAGAAAAACATACTTCCACATTCAATTTTTTTTTTTTTTTTTTTTAAATCATAAGATGCGTATCAAGAGTCAAGTGTAACTCCTTACTCAGCCATCTTACTCAAAGCAAGTTTATGAATCTAACCTAATTTTTTTTTTTTTTTTGTTTTTTTTTTTTTTGGGTTTTGTTTTGTTTTGTTTTTTTTTTAATTTTAGATATCGGACCATCTTCCCCCCAACCTATCCAAGACATTGTCCCCAATGTCTTAGATGAAATTTCATATAACAGGAAAAGAAATGTAAGAAAACCATCAAAGTAAGGAAAAGTTATAACCGAAGAGTGGTATCTGGTTCTCTTTTATCTCTGCCATCCTGATTTGGTTGGTTCACCAGCTGCATTGCTTGACTGAGCTCAGATGTAGGATTTTGCAAAATCTCAAGTAGGTGTTCAACAGTTGAAGCAGATACTATGATGTTGCGCATGGATTGTGGCATGAACTCCTGCTCTACTGCATGATCTAAAAAGGATATCAAACCATTATAAAAGCCATTAATATTCAATAAGCCCAAAGGTTTTTTATGAAAATTCCGATAGGCCCAAAATATAATGGTAAAAATTTCTTCCATTGTTCCAAGACCACCAGGTAATGCAATAAATGCATTAGAATTAACCAACATGTGTCTCATACGGTCATGCATGGTTGCAACCTTCAATTCAGTACCCAGGGTGAAGTAGGAGGTGCTCCCATTTTTTAAGCCAACACCTAAGACGTTACACCCCTTTGTGAGTGTAGATCCTGCAACACATCCTTTTAAACCCTGAATCCCTCCCCCATAAACAAGATTGATTTTTCTTGCAGCTAATGCCTTACCAAGGGTAGAAGCTGCATGTTGAAATTCTCCATCCTTTCCAAGGTTAGACCCACCAAAAACACAGATAGTATTGATCTTATCCATATACAGTGTTTCTGTCTTTTTTTTTTTTTTTTGAAAAAATATGTCATAGAGGTGGATAATTTATAGGGACTCAATATCAGACAAGGAGATCGCTTGAATAGTGCGGGATCAGGATTTGGTAGCAAAAGTTTGAATTTTTTGCTACAAAAGTTTGAATTTTTGTTGCAAAAGTTTGAATTTTGGTTGCAAAAGTTTGAATTTTGGGTTCAAGGAAAAGGTGAATGTCAGAGGGGAAAGACTTTAAGCAGGGGTGAAAATTTCAAAAAAAACGGTGGCCCAATAAATTGAAAAGACAATGTAAATGACAAACATACACGCATGAGAATGAACAGTAGTTGTGATTGTGGCTCACATCTTCCTCTGGTTTTACGTCCAGTAACGGCTGAAACGCCTTCTAAGAGTCGAGGATGTGCTTCCCATTCAGTTTTCTTGTAAACTGACAACAGGGTCTTTTAAAGTCAGATTCCCAAGACTATAACGTGCTTTTTCCTTACGGAACAGTTCAAACAAATCAAGAAGGACTCCTTGTACATGCCCACTAGGATGCGTCTCAAGAGTCTGAATGATATCATCCAATGACTCCTTACTCAGTCCATCCTTTATGAATTGAATTTTGTCCTCTCGATTTCTTGAAACCATTCCAGGGTTCTTGCATCTTGTGTTACAGGTCCATCTTGCACACCTGTAGCAAACTCCAATTCTTTTTGCCCTTCTCTTCTTTGCATAGGAACTTCTTCCCATACCTGGCATATTTTTAACAAATGATTCTTGGAATTCACCTGCTAAACGTACCTTAGCTTCAATGATCCAACGGACATCTTCTGGAAGGCCTAAGAGTGTTAATGCTCTCAATCGTTCAAGTCTGCAATTGTAAATGTCTGTAAGAAAATTTCTGGGGAGAGTAGGGAACAAAATTTTGATCCTGGTGAGAGCTTTCTCCATTTTTTTTCTTAAAACACTCAAGTTATTATTCCTGCAAGCTCAATGTGGTGTAATAGTTGGGATGATTTAAGAGGTGAAGAAGGAAGTTGAGAGATTAGTTGAAACTTATAAGCGAGGAATGTGAGAGAGGGAGAGGGAGAAAGAGAGAGAGAGAAAGAGAGAAAGAGAGAGAGAGGGAGAGAGAGAGACTTCTCTTGAATTTATTGCAGGTATGTGGCATTGTGCAAATGCACTTCTTCTACCGTGTGCTTTTGAAAACCTTCGAAAAATGGTTTAAGACGATGTCCATTCACCTTGAAGATTTTTTCAGTTACCTCATTTTTTATTTCCACTGCACCATAAGGAAAAACATTAGTAACTACAAATGGTCCTAACCATCTAGAGCGTAGCTTACCAGGCATAAGCTTTAGCCGAGAATTGAAAAGGAGAACTTTTTGTCCAACGGAAAACTCCTTTCTTGCCAACTTTTTGTCATGAAGAGCTTTGACCTTTTCTTTGTAAATTTTGGAGTTTTCGTATGCTTCTAATCGAATTTCTTCAAGTTCCTGCAATTGAAGCTTTCTATGGATTCCTGCTTGGTCTAGATCCATGTTGCATTTCTTTACTGCCCAAAATGCTCTATGCTCTAATTCAACTGGAAGATGACATGCTTTACCAAAGACAATCCTGTAGGGAGACATGCCAATGGGTGACTTGTAAGCTGTCCTATATGCCCATAATGCATCAACAAGGCGCAAGCTCCAATCCTTCCTGTTAGGATGAACTGTTTTCTCTAAGATTTTCTTGATCTCTCGATTAGAAACTTCAGCTTGACCATTTGTTTGAGGATGATATGGGGTGGAGACTTTATGCATGACTCCATATTTGCGGAGTAGGGCTTCCATTGTGCGGTTGCAAAAATGAGTACCTTGGTCACTAATTAGAGCTCTAGGAATGCCAAACCTGCTAAAAATGTTAGACCTGATAAAATCTGCAACAACTCGAGCATCATCAGTACGAGTGGCTTTTGCCTCCACCCATTTTGAAACATAATCAACAGCTAGCAGAATGTAAACAAAGCCAAAAGAGACAGGGAATGGACCCATAAAGTCTATACCCCATACATCAAATACCTCACAAAAGAGAAGTGGTTGTTGGGGCATCTCATTTCTGCGCGAAATACTCCCTATTCTTTGGCACTGCTCACAAGTTATGCATAATCTGTGTGCATCACGAAATATTGTAGTTTGAACAATACAGGCCTCCTCAACATTATCAGCAACAGAAGTTTGAACCACCTTCTGGAACATACAATCCTAGTTGGAGAAACCATTCTAACTTGAGATATGGTCCTCCACAACAACAAAGGATTCAAACATCTGACTCCCAAAATAAATACCAACCACCGCCATTCAGACAACAACAACAGCATATGCAGCAATCTGTACCCTCTAATGCTTCTGAACCCTCTCTTGATGATTTGATGAAGCAATTAGCAACCAACAATCTTCAATTTCAACAAAATGTAAGTTCTACCATTCAGGATTTACAAACTCAAATTGGGCAGTTGGCTACCACTATCAACCAATTGAAATCTCAAGGTTCTGGTCAACTACCTTCTCAACCTGTCATAAATCCCAAAAGTGTGAATGTCATGACCTTGAGAAGTGGGAAGAAAGTGCAGACAGACCCTACAATTTTAAAGCAACAAAGCTTCAATCAGACTAATCCACACCAAAAAGAAGCATTTATCTCCACACCTGGAGATATCTCTGATGAGCCATCTGAATTAGAAGGAAAGTCTGATGAAAAAAGTACACCAGCCTTCGATAAGACATCGAATGATCAACAAAAAGAAGCTTGCCATAAACGATCTGCACTTGAAGCATCTGATGAGAAGAAAACCCCAAATTGTGCTGATCAGAAGGTATCTTTACCTTTTCCAAATAGAATGGTTCAATCCAAGCCCAATGTTCATGCAGAATTGGATAAGGAGCTTCTAGATACTTTCAGGAAAGTGGAAGTCAACATACCACTTCTAGATGCTATCAAGCAAATTCCGAAATATGCCAAATTTCTAAAGGATTTGTGCACGCATAAGAGAAGACTCAAAGGGGATGAGAAGATTAGTGTGGGACGCAATGTTTCAGCCTTAATTCAACCCAGCCTCCCTCAGAAATGTAAAGATCCAGGAACTTTCACCATTCCTTGCACAATAGGAAACTCTACATTTGGTGATGCATTGCTGGATCTAGGTGCTTCCATTAATGTTATGCCCTCATCAGTTTATAAATCTTTGAATCTGGGAGAACTGAAGCCAACTGGTGTGGTGATTCAATTAGCCAACAGAAGTACAGCACATCCAGCCGGAGTACTTGAAGATGTGCTAGTTCAAGTGAATAAGCTGATCTTTCCAGCTGACTTCTACATTTTGGATATGGAAGATGAGTCATCCATCAATAGAGCAACCTTGATCTTAGGGAGACCTTTCCTCAAAACTGCAAAAACAAAGATAGATGTGCATACGGGGACTCTCTCTATGGAATTTGGAGATGATATCATCCAATTCAACATATTTGAAGCCATGAAGCATCCCATAGAGAATCATTCACTCTTTCAACTTGATGCCATAGACCTTCTTGCGGATGATTATTCTATTGACAATCTACTTTTTAAATTTTTTGATTTTGATTTAGATTACTTAGATAATTTTACTTGCACATGTGATGAATTTGATTCATGTATTGTGTGTTCCAGGATTAATGCTGCAGACCAACCTTCGTTGAAAGATGACATGTTAGATGCAAGTGTTGCAGACATTTCAACCTCAGATAGATCTCTTCCTTCCATAATACAACCACCTCCTTTAGAGTTGAAGCCTTTGCCTGAACATCTAAAGTATGCTTATTTGGGGGAAAATGAGAAGCTTCCTGTCATTGTAGCAAAGAACCTTCTACCACAACAGGAAGAAAGGTTACTGCAAACCTTAAAAAGCCATAAACAAGCAATTGGATGGACTTTGGCTGATATTCCAGGTATTAGCCCATCTACTTGTATGCATAGGATACTGCTAGAGGAAAACACCAGACCTGTTAGACAACCACAAAGGCGTTTGAATCCAACCATCCTAGATGTGGTAAAGAAGGAAGTAGGTAAGCTTTTGGCAGCTGGTATCATCTATCCCATCTCAGACAGTGATTGGGTAAGCCCGGTGCAAGTAGTTCCTAAGAAGACTGGCATGACTGTAGTCAAAAATCATAATGATGAACTAATCCCTACCAGAATACAAAACAGTTGGAGAGTGTGCATAGATTATAGGAAGCTTAACCAAGCTACTCGCAAGGATCACTTCCCTTTGCCCTTCATAGACCAAATTTTGGAAAGATTAGCAGGAAAATCTCACTATTGCTTTCTAGATGGTTTTTCAGGTTATTTTCAAATACATATAGCCCCAGAAGACCAGCATAAGACCACCTTCACTTGTCCTTTTGGTACTTTTGCCTATCGAAGGATGCCTTTTGGTCTATGCAATGCCCCTGGAACCTTTCAAAGATGCATGGTAAGCATTTTCTCTGATCTCTTAGAAAGTTGCATGGAAGTGTTTATGGATGACTTCACTGTATATGGTTCTTCTTTTGATGCATGCTTAGAAAGCCTTTCTAAAGTTTTGGACAGATGCATTGAGACTAACCTGGTTTTGAATTTTGAAAAATGTCATTTCATGGCAACAGAAGGTATAGTCTTAGGACACTTGGTATCTAGCAAAGGTTTAGAGGTTGATAAGGCCAAGATAGACATTATTACTTCTCTACCTTACCCCACTTCTGTGCGAGAAGTACGTTCTTTACTTGGTCATGCAGGTTTTTACAGAAGATTCATCAAGGATTTTAGCAAGATTGCACAACCTCTTTCTAAACTACTACAAAAAGATACCAAATTTGTGTTTGATCAAGCATGCAAGGATTCATTTGATGAACTAAAGAAGCGGTTGACAACCACTCCCATCATTCAACCACCTAATTGGACGCTTCCATTTGAATTAATGTGTGATGCATCTAATTATGCCCTTGGTGCTGTACTGTCTCAAAGAGTTAGCAAGAGATCTCATGTCATTGCATATGCCTCTCGCACACTTGATGCAACCCAATCCAATTACACAACTACTGAGAAGGAGCTTCTGGCAATTGTGTTTGCATTAGATAAATTTCGCTCCTATTTGCTTGGATCTAAAGTTATTGTCTTCTCTGACCATGCAGCTCTGAAATACTTGCTGAAGAAGGCAGATGCTAAGCCAAGACTGATTCGCTGGATGCTTCTGTTACAAGAATTTGATTTAGAGATTAAAGACAAGAGTGGTGCAGAGAACCTTGTACCAGATCATTTAAGTCGGATCCAGCAACCTTGTGAAGAAACTTCAATTGCAGATTCATTCCCAGAAGAGCATCTCTATCATTTGCACGGGAAGGATCCTTGGTATGCAGATTTGGTAAACTATCTGGTTGCTAAAGAAATACCCAAACACTTCACCAAATCGCAAATTGCCAAGTTGAAAAGTGATGCCAAACACTACATATGGGATGAACCATACCTTTGGAAGACATGTAGTGATCAAATTATTAGAAGATGTGTTCCAGATCATGAAGTTCAGTCTGTACTTACCTTTTGCCATTCCCTAGCTTGTGGTGGACACTTTGGGCCACAACGGACAGCTAGAAAAGTACTAGACTCAGGCTTTTATTGTTGTCCTGTGCCAAAAATACCATTTACTGCAGCCTCAGGTGTCTCACTTTCTTGCAATGTTGGGCATGCATCAGTAGGATGATCTGCAGAAGTGCAGATGCCACATGTTTTGGTTTTGTCAACAACATTAAGTTGCTGTTGTTGTCCGATGGCCAACTGTCTTACGATGGAGGTTAGTTCTTCAATTTTGTTCTCCAATCGTGTATGGTCTGTCTTGGTGGTCATTTCATGGACTCCTTTAGACAAGGAATTAGTTCGAGAATTGAATTGCTGAGAATTTTCTGCCATGTTGGCAATCAAATCTCGAGCTGCTGTAGGAGTTTTGTCCATAAGTGCTCCACCACTAGCTGCATCAACCATGCTTCTGTCCATTGGCATGAGTCCTTCATAGAAATACTGAATCAGTAATTGATCACTGATTTGATGGTGTGGACAAGTGGCGCATAGTTTCTTGAATCTCTCCCAATACTCATAGAGAGTTTCTTGGGAGTTCTGTCTGATGCCGCAAATCTCTTTCCTGATAGCTGCTGTTCTGGATGCAGGGAAGAATTTCTCCAAGAATAATCTTTTCATATCATTCCAGCTTGCAACAGATGTTGGATGTAGATAGTACAACCAGTCCTTAGCTCCATCATTTAAGGAGAAAGGAAATGCCTTCAACTTGATATGATCTTCTGGAATTCCTTGTGGCCGCATTGTGGAACACACAATGTGAAATTCCTTCAAATGTTTATGAGGGTCCTCACCTGCAAGGCCATGAAACTTAGGTAGCAAATGTATTAGTCCAGACTTCAGTTCAAATGGTGCATCAACATCAGGGTATTGAATGCACAATGGTTGATAAGCAACATCAGGTGCAGCTAATTCTTTTAAGGTTCTATCAGCCATGTTCTTAGCAAAATATTTAAAACTATCAAAATTTAAAGATGAAAAATCACTACTGTTACTTTCTTGGTTATTACTGGATGAATGTCTTCTATGTGCTCTTTTCAAATGGTGGAATGTTCTATCAATCTCAGGATCATATGCATATAAATTTTCAGGATTGGATCGGGTCATACACAAAAAGGTGAATTCATACAGAAAATCCAAGAATGATATACCTAAAGTAAAAACAATTGTTAGAAAGATTAAAATTTTTATACAAACTCCTAAATGAGCCTAGGAAATTAAAATGGTCCCCGGCAACGGCGCCAAATTTTGACACGCTCGTCGTAAACGCGCAAAAATAATTTCTAGATTTCCCCGAAACTATTGGTATAGTATAAGGTGCAACCTAGGTCATCTCCCAAAGACCATTTCAGATTCTTAAGCAAATAAGGAGAAAATTAGAACAAGGGGGTTTTTGTAAAGATGTGATATCAAATGCTAAATACAAAATACAGAATGAAATTAATTTCACTTAACAATTATCAACTCAAGGAATTCAGAGGCTATTTTCATAACTAATCATTGATCACTAAAATCATGCATTGTGTTTATCAACCTAGGATCATCTGGAACCCCTAAAATGATCCTTGAATTCTCTACTGAGAAACCTCTCAGAATTTAATTGATTATGATCAACAAGATTTAGTAACCACTTAATCTTTTATCTAAACCAATTTTACAATCAGAATTCAGTTGAAGTAAGTAATAAAATGAAAACCTTCAATTCAATTACTTAATTTCTACTCTTCAAACTTTTGGAAAATGATTTACCAATCAAAAACCAATTATAAATCAATTATACATTAACCAAAATACGTCAACCGATCAAACTTTGATTAAAGAATAAAATTGAAGAATATAGTGAAGCAGAGTAGAAACCACTTAATATGCACGTAAATAAAGATCAAGACCTCAAAGTTAAAATGAAAATAGCTTGAATCCTTGAATTGAAACTACAAACCTAGCCTTCCATGAAGGAGGCAAACTAACAACAAAGAAAGAGGCAAACTAACAACAAATAAATCCTAAGCCTTCCATGTAGGAGGCAACTAACAACAAATAAATCTTAAGCCTTCCATGTAGGAGGCAACTAACAATAAAGAAAAGCTAAGCCTTCCATGTAGGAGGCAAACTAACAAGAAAGAAAAACTAAGCCTTCCATGAAGGAGGCAAAACTAATAAGAAAGAAAGAAAGGAAGAAAGAAAGAAAGAAAGAAAGAAAGAAAGAAAGTGGTATTGGAGTTAATCTCCAAAATGGTGTGTGTCTCCTCTTGCAAACCCTTCTATTTATAGAGGATTTTTGAGGCATCATCTTCAGAAAGTCACCAACTAGGATATTACTTTTCTACCCTTTTCTTGCTTTCACATGGGCTTTGTTGAAATTGCAAAACACTTTTGAATTTTTGCCACCAATGAGCACAACAATTTTGACTTTCTTGCACCGCCATTTCGGATGTTCACATGTCCGAATTAGAGCTTGACTTCTGAACAAAAGTTGTAGCCCTGGATCTTAGCTGTCCAACAAAGTTGATTTCATCTCAATATGACTTCTATATCTCAAGATATGGCCGGATCTTTGCACACTGTTCAAATTCCACGTCAGCAACACTATCTCATCTTTTGAGATAATTTCGGAGTCCTAAACATCCCATTTAGAATCTGATCTTGCTTTGTAACTATGGACACTTCTTTAAGCTTTCATTCAAGATAGATTTCATGATTTTTGGATGTCTACAACTCCTATTATGCTCAAAATACTATAATAGTGTCATTTTAATCGGGTAAGCAAAGAAATTCAATTAAACTTCATATGAACCCAAACTCATAAAATATGACAAAGATCACTTAATTGAACATATAAGAAGTCTTAATGAGATAAAAGTGAGAGATAATTATTTATGAAATCTATGCTTATCAATCCATGTGAACTCCACACCCATCAATCTTGTCTTCTCAGACACCACTCTCTTTCTTTTGCTAGGCAAACAACCAATTCAATCAATCATGAACCAAATGGACTTTGATTTTCACTCCCTCAAAGGCTGACTAATGAGACATGGTTATTTCTAATTGGAGAATAAAATAGTCAGCTACAAATTAGATGTTCCATCATTAACATAAATTAACAACATTGAAAATATTTCAAGTAACAATACATCGAAAATATATCAAGCATCATCCACATTAAAGTCTTGTCTTGACATGTATGTAACATCTTCTTGCACATTTGGAAAACTCTTCATACTTTTAGATCCATCTTTGTGACATGTTCAAAGTGGAATTTGAATAAGAAAGACTCAATTAGTATTTAGTACAGTTAACTAATGAAGAGAGTGTAATAATCTATTAGCAGTGTAACTGCAACAAAGTGAAGTTTAACTGCGGGCTCACACACTAGCATCCATTCATTTCAGCTGGTTCAAATAACTTGGAAACCAGCGGTGGAAACAACTTTGCTTCTAAGATATTGGGCACTCAAGTCTTGTTTGTTGATGTGGTTAGTGTTGCTGAGGAAACTAGAAAACCATTGAGCAGAATGTTTGGGAATTCGTTCAAGAGTCGGTCTATCCACATAATAAAGCCCAAATCTTATGTCAGAGCCCTTGCCCATTCAAAGTTGTCCAACAATGACCACATCATATATCCTCTTACATCCGCACCTTTCCTGCACATAATAAAATTACCCTTCTCAACAAACAAAGTAACTGAAAATAAGCCTAAACAAATCTGCTACATATCTATTAGTCCCCTTAACTCACTTTATGGCTCTAAGCAGAGCTGCAAGGTAAGGTTTAAATATCTGCCATCGTTAATCTATCATTGTAATTTTTTAATTTCATACTTATAACATTAAAATGTATCCATCCAATATATATATATATATATATATATATATATATATATAATTTCAATAATTTTAAATTTATTTTTAATATGTATTTTGTTGATTTTATTATTTATAAATTAAAAAAAATTAATTAAATGATCATAAATTTAAAAAATTAAGTTTAATAAAAAAAATTAAAATTTATCAACCAATTAAAAATTAATGAACAAAAACATACAAGTCACTTGATAATCTTAATTATGATGTATAACTTATACTATATATACAATTTCAATATAATTTTAATGATTAATTTTAAAAAATTAAAGTTAAATTATAAAAATTGATCAATAATTAAAAATAATGTAGAAAATATAATAAGTATTAAAATATAAAAGTGTTGTAAGAAAAAAAATATTATTTAATAATTTATTTGGTTGATTCTCAATTACAAAGAGCTACATCCTTTAAAATTATTTTTAAAAATTATATATTTTTTTTTATAAATATTCTCATTTAAAGATAAAAAATTATGTAAAAATTATCCTCTTTGCGCATGCACAACCACCTTTAAAAAATAAATTTTTTTAATAATCAATAATAAAAAAAATAACAAAAAATCAAAATACAATCACATATGAATCTCAATATAATAAAAATTTTAAACAATAATAAAAATTTTACATTTTAAATTAAAACTTTCACAAAATAAATTTTAAAAATCCTTTCTTTTATTGTTTTATTTTTCAAAAAAATAAATTAAAAATAAATATTTATATATAAATTTATATGAAATTTTAAATATATTAGTTTTAAATTGTTATAACCAATAATCATATCAAAACATTCAAATCATAAATTTTCAATTATTAAATATTTATAATTTGATTAATTTTATTTTTAATCAATTATTTTATTTTTAAAATTATTTAATAATCAAGATAGTTAATTATTATATCTCTATAATGTTTTAATAATCGATTAAATAAGTATTTTATAACATTTTATAGTTAAAATAAATTTTGATAATTGATTATTTCATGTTATAATTGATGATATATTAATTAATCTAATTTAACAAATAGTTAATTATATCTAAATATATAAATTTAATTCAAAATTTTTGTTAATAAATTATATATAATATTTGATTAACTTGAAATTTATATAATTAACTTTATATCCATATTTAAAATGTTAAATTTTTATAGTTTATAATATTTAAATTTTACATGATTTTATCATTTAAATATTTTATTTTAAAATTTTATTAAGTTTTTATTTAAAAATCATTTTAAAAATCTGATCGAAATATAGGAATCATTATTACATGTATATATATATATATATATATAAATCTAATATTTAATTAAACTATAATTTAGTAATTTTTTTTATTAAAATCTACCTACTAGCATATATAAAAAAGTTTCTTATAAAAAAAGTTAATTTTATTTATTTATTAATAATATAATATATATTAAATTTAATTATATTTAGATTAATTTTAATTTTTACTCAATGTTTTTTATGCTTTTTTAGAGAAAATTCAAATTAATTATTATACGTAAAATTATCCTTAATTTAGTTTACGTCTTTATATGTAACAAATGATCACAAAAATTAAATTGAGAACGATTTAACACATGTAAATTAAGTTAAAAAGTTTCCATGTAATAATCAAATTAAGAATATATTTTACGTATAAAAATTTATGTTTAATCAAATGCATTTGTAAAATACAAATATATTAATATAATAGTTTTAGTTTTAGTTCAATCATTACTTTGTGACTTTGTGTCATCGTAGTTATGGCTGAAACACCAAACTGAATTGAAACTGCACCAAATCAAAAAGGAAGTATATTTACTTAATAGTGTGTTCATTCATGTTATGTACACACTTGTAATGCTAGAAAATTATTATTATTATTATTATCCTTTTGAAAATTATTTGAAATTTGAATTGGATGCCATTCTTCCTTTCTCTCTTCTGGATCTGATCTGAGCAATACGGTGTCATGGATCGGTTACTGAAAGCGGCGAGAGCCTCTGGTTCTCTCAACCTCTCCAATCGCTCCCTCAGGCAAGTCAATCTCTCTCTATTGCTCCTGTCAATTGTACGTTGGCGTTCTATTCTTCCTTTCGTTCTATTCATTGGCGCATTGTTGTTGTTCTTTGTTGCTGTTTTGATTTGCAGAGAAGTTCCCGACGAGGTTTACCGGAATCTGGAGGGGCTCGGAGGAGACGACAAGTGGTGGGAGGTACTGTGGTTATCAAATTAAATTGAAATGAAATGAAATGTCATTTTATTTGGTTTGGTTAGGAAAATGGAATGAAACTATGAAATGAAATGACATTTACAGGCTGTGGAGCTTCAGAAGCTTATTCTGGCTCATAATAGTATTGAATCGTTGAAGGAGGATCTGAGAAATTTGCCTTTTCTTGCTGTGTTGAATCTTAGCCACAACTCTCTTTCACAGCTTCCCACTGCTATAGGAGAGTGAGTTTTTCGAACGTTTGGATTTGGGTTTCAATTTTTAAATTCGATGCTGGATTTTCATTGTTGTTTGTGTCTGATTCACAGGCTGCCTCAGTTGAAGTTGTTGGATGTTTCGTTCAATTCGATACTTCAGATACCTGAGGAGATTGGATCGGCTGCATCGCTTGTGAAGTATGCTGAATTATGTGTTATTTTTTGTAGGCTGATATGAGAAAGATGACTTCTCTTTGTACTCTGTTTGCATGTGTCCCTTGCAAATCACTCAGCTTTTGCATTTATTTGTTTAGGCTTGATTGTTCTAATAATCAGCTCACGGAACTTCCTAGCTCCCTTGGCAGATGCTTAGAATTGTCGGACTTAAAGGTAATAGCCTCGCATTGCTGAAACTGCTGAGTGTGGGTGTTAGTTGTGGGGTTGGCTAATGCTGCTTATCTGACATAAAACGTGGTCTGTTTAAATCATGCTTGTGAATATTGTGAATTAAACCTTGGAATGCTATCTAGTTTATCTTTTCTTGAGGGGTATCAATGGAATTTGGTTGTGGGAGCACTCTCAAAAGCACAGATACAACATGGGACATAGATATGTCGTGACCAAAAATTTAAAAATTGTAGAAGATGAAATGGCTATACTATAACACAACTTAAAAAAAATAGTATAACATTAACATAAAAACAAGTCTTAATTTATGTTTTAAAAGTGTCCCGATTCATGGTAAATATAACAAAATGCTATAATTTATGTAATTATTGTGATATTCTCATTTGTATTGGAATAAAAATTTTGAAAATAAAAGTAAAAAGAGATTGTTAAATTAAGTTAGGACTAGTCAAGTGTCTGACATAGATCTGTGTCCAATGTTGGTATGACATGGACATAGCTACAATTTTGAAGTTTTCATGCGTCTTTTAAGAGCCTAATTTGCATCAATGTTAAGATTAGAAAGCACATCTGATTAGTAACAATAAGATACATATAAGGTCAGTATCCAAACTTCAAATCAAAGAACGGAGAGTGATTTTTTGGGGGTGAGGAGGGGGTGGGGGGGGGGGTGCATGATTAAGGAAGGGTTTCCAATTGTGATAGCAAAAGTGGTGTACCACAATTTGTTAGCTAAATTACTTGTTCCAAAAGGATTTATTCAATTCCTGTTACTCCCAACGAACCTGCTTCTGACTTAACTATACATGTAATTTGGTATTTCTCTCTATCAGTGTGCTGCTTCCTTTTGACTTATAAATTACCTTTTTCTTCTCACTACTTCATGATGTGCAATCCATTTCTGCTATAGGCCACAAAATCTGGTGGATTTCTTAGGAAGAGAAGCAAGCTTAAACCTGTATTTTGTAACATCATATGTGTGAACTTAAGCTAATGCTATGCAGAGTGTCAATCATCTTTTTCATTATCGTTACAGTTGCCTGTTACCTCTTAAGCCTTGACTTTTAAATTTGACTTTACAGTGATATTGGTTGATATTTTTTGTCTTGTGACCCTCTCACCTTGCTGGACGGTCCTGATCATCAGATATATATTACATTCCTACAATCCCACTGTTGAAAAAATTAGGCAAATTTTAACAAATAGATTCTGTATTTTACCTTTAATAATATATTTTGAGTTCCTCGGTTTTGCTTTAGGTTATTCGACATACTTAAATCTATTGATGAAGATTGTGCTTACTTTAAATGAGGGGCCGTGGGATTTTCCTTAGACTCTACCTGCCTTTGCAATTGAACGGAAATCTGTTATATAAGTTCACTTTTTGTCAGTCTGTATTCATATGGTCATGTACATGCTGTTTGCTGAAATGAGGCTTAAGATACTTTTTTGGCAGGGATCAAACAATCTTATTGCAAGCTTGCCAGAAGATTTAGCAAATTGTTCCAAATTGTCTAAGCTAGATATGGAGGTAGTAATTGGTAGCAAAACTTAATACATTAATTGACAGAAAACATCTCCTTAAACCTTTGAAAATTTACACTTTCATTATCATGTGATCTCACAATACTGTGTATTTTCCAGGGAAACAAGCTAATAGCGATATCTGAAAATCTCATTTCATCATGGACCATGCTTACTGAATTCAATGCATGTAAGAGCCTTTGTTCTCTAAAACTACATGTATGTTATCAATTAGTTATTGCATTCCTATTTGTAAAGCCTCTGATATGATAAACTTGTTTCCACCATTACCACTGCTGCAGCAAAAAATTTGCTGAATGGTATACCAGTCAGCATTGGAGGCCTTTCACGTCTAATTCGCCTTGACCTCCATCAAAATAGTGAGTTCTTTAATCAATGGGTTAACTTTTTTTTTCCCTCCATTTTTCATCTTGACTTTTTAAACTATGTGTATCTGTGTAGGAATATCAGCAATCCCTTCATCAATCATCGGCTGCCATTCACTTACGGAGCTTTATTTGGGGTCAAATTCTAACCTATTCCGATGCAAGTCTTCATATTATTAAGAGCATACTATGCACTTGGTTTTCTTCAACTTAACTTCTGCACTTCTGATACATATTGTGATCTATTTTTTACCTCAATTTAGGAATAACAATATTTCTACAATACCAGTGGAGATAGGTGCCCTTTCTCAACTTGGGACTTTAGATCTTCACTCTAACCAGGTAATTCATAGCGTGCTTATAAAAACTTTCTTAGGGGGAATATTTATTTTTTCTTTTCATAAGGTATCTCAAGAACCTAAAAAAACAATAATTTTTTTTCAAAATAAACTAATTCGAACATGCACAAAATAAGATTGAAATTATTTTTGTTTATAATTACCTCTATTATGTCAGAAAAAGCTCTTGTGTGTATAATTTTGTTGAAATAGTGGGCATAATAAGCATATTGCCATTTTTTCTCCTTTTGATGCTCTGCTCTGTTCTCTTCTCCCTTAACGGTTGATTTCTGTTCAGTTGCTCATTGTTTTTGTGTATTCACAGCTGAAGGAATATCCAGTGGAGGCATGCAAATTGAGTCTTCTAGTGTTGAATCTTTCAAATAATTCATTGAGTGGGTTACCCCCTGAAATGGGTAAGGTCAGCAAATTTTGGTTCTATGATAGGTATAATCTTCCTTATTTTTGAAAAAGGACAATTGTATGTAACTATGAGAACAGTGTATGAGTTTGTACCAAAAATATAAATGAATACAAATTTTCTGTCTCATCACTCTTTAGTCTTCATACTAGTTTCAGTATCTAAAAGACTTGCAAAGAAACTCTAGGTGATAAAATTGTAAAATTAATGCAACATTTGATAAAAGAGTTCTAAATCACCACCAAGCACAGGGATGAACTACTGGGAGTTAATTCAGCTTGATTAGAGATCTCAGGTTTGTGTGGTCAACATTAATGTATTCTAAATGAACAATAATTTTGGGTGCCAACATTAATGTGTGCACATGATTTATCATTCTTCAAAATGTAAACAATTCTCCACAAAAATTATTGAATCTCTACTCAAGGAATTTGATACATGGTAGTCACATTGTTGTCAAGAGAGTTGTTTATTCTGCATCCTAACCAATTTTATGGTCACTATACCATAATCTCTCTAGCAATCTCATCTAGTCAAAGTAATACCATCACCTGAAGCACCTGAAGGAGTCTGACACTTATGCTCAATTATTTGTTTAACCTGGATATTTAGTGAATGGGTCATAGCACATCTTAACTTCCTTACAGTATAATGATATTTATAAGTAAAACAGTTAAAAGTAATATGGAAATAATTTATCTTGAATGAAGAAATAAATGTTAGTATTTTTCTTTCTTGTTTAGGCAAGATGACTACCTTGAGGAAACTTTTGCTCAGTGGAAACCCTTTGAGGACTCTTCGAAGGTATGGGAAATGATCTGGTCCTTTCTGCTGCCAATCTTTGTAATTATGCATTTTTACTGATGCTTTTTCTCACCAGCTCATTAGTGTCCGGACCTGCACCTGCATTGCTGAAATTTCTCCGAAGTAGACTTTCTGAAGGTGAAGGTATGTTACAATGCTAGATATATTATCATATAACTTAAACTTGAGCCTGTTGCTTATGTTAGATATAATATTTTAAATTTCTTCTGCCGATTCTGAAGCTATAACCACAACAAAAGAAGAGGTGATTGCAATGGCTACCCGATTGTCTATCACTTCAAAGGTATTGAATCTCTTGAAGAGGAAAATATTCATGCCATGGGTTGCATAGATTTCTTTTTTTTTCATAACTGTTGATAGTCCGTGTCACTGTGTCAATATCCCTATGTCCATTAATTGCTTCAATGGGATCAGAAACTCACTTTGTACAATTTCATATACAATAATATTTGTGCTAATTAATTGTTCAAGATTATTCAGTATTTCCACAAAACTTATGCCGTATGTATTCTGCTAATTGAGACTAGATGATAAAATATTCTAATGTGAGCTCAACTATCAAAGTTGGGCATGTGGCATAGAAAAATAACAAGTTTTTTTTACTGTTCTTTGATAAGAGAATTTGGTTGGACTGGTGGCAATTTAAGAATCCTTTTGGGATAAATATAACAAAAAAGGAGTATGCTTGTTATCTATCAATCATGATTTTAACATCTAAGTTGATTACATTTTAGCAAGACATTCATTTCCTCACCATTACAAATTTGTTTTTATTTGTGTTCAGGAACTTTCTATGGAAGGTCTGGGGTTGAGTGCTGTTCCATCAGATGTATGGGAATCCGGGGAGATCATAAGACTTAATCTTTCCAGAAACTCCATCCAAGAGTTGCCAGTTGAACTTTCTTCTTGTGTTTCCCTCCAGGTTAAACCTTATCTTCTGATTTTAGTTCCCTTAAGATGCTGCTATGAGTTAACGTGGTTATCTTCTTGTATTGATGGACATCGTCATCATCTTTAACGGATTCCTCACTGGAATCTGAGTCAGCCTGCCAGTTGACTAGTAATGATGAGTGATCTTGGTCCAGAAATTTTGAAGATATAAACACTGCAGTAAGGCTTAAAAAAAGAGCCATGTGTTTGTTAAATCTGACAAACCATAGGTTGACTTGAAATAGAATTTTACAGTTAATATATGTTTGATATTGTTTGTAACAAAGGACCCCTTAACCTGTAATCTGAAAAAGGAACATAGACCTTTAGAAAAGAAATGCTAATGAATTGCATTACTTTTACATAAAATAGATAAAACTGGTTGCTTTGTTTGTCTTTGTGGCATACTTTTTGGTAATTAAATTTACTTACGGTTTACCTGAAGAGCCCAAACTACATTGGTTTGGCCATATAAATGGTATTAACTGATTTTAGTTTAATTTAACCATTTTCTCACTTTGGTCCATGTTTTCTCATTATATTATATTATTATTGTTTACAATTTTTTTTTGTAAGTTTTGTCTATGCCAGTTTTTGTGCCTGTACTGATATTTTACAACAAAAATAATGGTAATGATCCTTAATTTCCCAAATCTGAAGGAAAATGTTTTTTTTTTTTCCATTATTTCAGATTCTTTATGTAAAGTACAAAATTTCTTGTATGGTAAACCCTCTTCTTTCTGTCGAGTGATTATTTCATGAAGGTTCATGCTCTAAGCAATTTATGGATCTGTTATGATAATGTTTCCAGCTTTTAATTAATAAATTATTATTGATCAATGATGTTTGAGACTTGGGATGAATACTTAGACATACTGATCATAAGTTGACCTGCTGCTGATCTGAGAATGTTCTATATTAATTCATTAGTATGTTTTACACTTTCCAGGCATTGATGTTATCTAAAAATCAAATTAAAGACTGGCCAGGTTCCATTCTTAAATCACTTTCAAGTCTTTCATGTTTGAAGCTGGATAACAATCCCCTCAGGCAGGTAATGACTGATGGTTTGAGAGCTTCTGTCTGTTATTTTTCTTGTAAAATGAATAATGGTATCAACACATATAGAACCATTGCAGGTCATAATACTTCATAAATAATTAATATGGTTTTTCTAATTGTAAATCCATATAAATAATTGTTTGGCCGTTGCTGTTGGTATGGGTTATAGAGTTATCTAAACAGTAATTAAACAAAATAGACCGTGTATGTTTTAATTCCTTTGTATATGTATGATTGACAAGTTGAAGTCTTCATTTCTTTTTACTAAACAACATCACTAATTTTGTTTTCTTTGAAATAAACAACTCTTTCTGTAAGGCAGTGAATCTCAACTCCCATCAGCCACCGTTCCTCCAATCCCTGTCTGCCAACCCACCCAATCATCCACACACACACAAACACACAAGAAAAAAAATAAAAGAGAAATTGAAAACATAAAAGGTAAACAGTGCCCAAAATGTTGGTTGTTAGTACTTCTTAAAGCTTAATATTTCTATGTCCACATGTTTTAAGATTTATAAAATTAATGCAGAAATCTTAACAGTTAGAAAATTTCTATGTCCACATACTTCTAGATTTAATCTCTGTGATAAATTCAAGTCAAAAGTCTGATATGACTGACCTTCTCTGTCGCTTAAATGATAGATTCCTTCGGATGGCTTTGAAGTGGTGCCAAAGCTTCAGATCCTGGATCTAAGTGGCAATGCAGATTCATTACTAGATGGTCCTGCATTTTGTAATTTGCCATACCTGCAAGAGCTTTACCTGAGGTTGGTTACTTTAAGTGTGAGAATACACCTTCACACACACACACACACACACACACACACACACACAGATTTAACTTTCTTATAGCTTTATCTTGGGAGCTTGTGCATGACTTTAACGTCACAACATAACAGAAGAATGCAGCTCAGAGAAATTCCATCTGATATATTGGGGTTGCATCAACTAAGGATCCTTGACTGCAGTCAGAATTCCCTTCAATCAATTCCAGTGGTAATTTTTTTTTGGGTATAAAATAGGAATTAGGTTTCTGTATATGCTTCTTTTTTACTTAGGTCCTGTGAAAGTTATGATAATATCTTTGAGCTTCATTGACATTGACTATAGCTTAGGGTCCATCGATTTGGATGTATACCTCATTGACTCAAATTTTATCAAAGTTTATGGGTCTATTGTTCAAACTTTTCAAAAAGCTGATTTTAAAAATATATAAAATGTGATTTATATTTTAGAGATTTTTTGAAAAGCAATTTGGTTTTGTTTGTTTACAATTATAAAAGCACTTTTATTTTAAAAGATAGCTATAATTTCATCTCTTTTTGAAAAGCTATTCAAAACAACTTATCAAAATAATGAGAAATCTATTCTTTTTTTAAAAGCTTAAACAAAAACTAGAAAAAGCTGAGAAGTGAGAAGTGATTTTTTTTTTTTCAAAAAATGTGATTTTCTCATGAAATAATCAAAACAAAGGGCCCTATATTATGCCTGACAGAACTTTTTGGCGTCCACTTATTTTCCTCTCAACTTTGAATAATGGCTTGCCATTTTCTTGGGTTTCTTCATGTAAAAATGTTCATGTCATGTGTTTTGTTATTTTCTATTATGGATAATGTATTTTCATCGTTGCATGTTCATAAAATTGGTTTTCTGTCTACTATAGACTCATGATGAAGAAAAATGTCTTAGTCCAATCTTTCCTTCTGGTGAATTCCTTATCATACTTTCTTAAATTATGGTGGTCGAAAATCATACTTGTGCAATTGATCTAGGGCTGGGTTCCACACATGCATGCATGCAAACTCGAGCCCATAAAACATGTCTAATAGACACAATGAATTTGTTAAAATTATTATAAAAAAATTGTTAATTTTTTTTTTCCTTTGCTTACCTACGAACTTGTTTTCAGGGTTTAAAAAATCTCACTTCTCTCAAGGAGCTTGACCTATCTGATAACAACATCTCAGCCCTTCCACCTGAGCTGGTGAGAAACAAACACTGTCCCCTCTCTCAAAAGAAGAGAGTGGGTGTATATTGCTCGTGTATTTTTAAATTTACATATTTAAAATTATGAAAGATATGCATAAGTATTTATTAAGTATAATCTAAAAAGTATAGTTAAAAATAAAAAAATGATTAACGTTATAAAAAAGATGTGTATAATTAGTCCAAACAATTTAAATTTAAAATTTTAAAAAAGAAAGTAAAAACTTACATGTGTCATCTTTTTAAGGAAGAGTACACCATGAGATTTAACGTCCAAGAGAGAGGATTCCATTTTAATATATAGGAGTGATTTCATTTCAATATTGGGATTATAGTTTTTCTTACTAACATAAACTTTTATAAGAGGATTCTATACCTCTGAATGTTGGGCATGTAAAAATGGCAAAAAGGAAAAATTTATTGAATTTATTTTGGCTCAGTCTCCATACCGTGACCTTGATTGCCTGCATTTTTGGAATTCATAGCTTGTTTTGGTAACTTCAATTCATTGTATTTATTTTATGAGATTAATTTGGTCAGGGTTTGCTGGAACCAAGCCTTCAGGCATTGAGACTTGACGGGAATCCTCTCAGAAGGTAACTTCCTTCTGCCCCCAAACTTTCCATGTGCTTTTTCAAAAGGGAGAACTATTTTTTGACTATAATCTGGAGTGTATAAGTATAAGTGATTTTTGCATTTCTTTATATTAGTTCTTTAGGGTCAACAAAATTTTCAAATGCGGAAAAAAAAAACTGTCAAGAAGTACATTTTGAAAGTTGTTCCCCCCTTCTTCTAACTCTTCTATAATTAACTTTGTGCTCCTTGAAGTGGATGGAGCCTCGATGCTGGTCTGGCTTACCGATTTTATTATGTTTATATATTAGGATAAATACATTTTTCCCCAGGTAGTTGAACTCTTTTTTAGCTTACCCCCATTTGTTTTTCCTGTGTCATTAAACCCTTATGTTTGAGTTTAAACGAAAAATGATAAATTCCGTCAACTTCACTTAGTTTAGCTACAGTCTTAGACTTATTAACCACAGTTTTAACCTTGTGACATTTTTCACTTTAGGGAATTTAGTGACTCAAAATGTTTGGAGTAAATTGAGCAAATGTTTAACTAGAAGAAGCAGAGTGTAGTTTACCCTTCTTAGTAGTATGCTAGAATTTACTTAACCAATTGGACTCCAGCAAAAGTAAAATGCGATACGTGAGAAAGATTAGCTTGATCTCAGACGTGGGAAAGCTAGGTGTCCAAATTGAACCTTGATTGATGAAAATCTTAATACTGTTTCTTTCTTTGTTTCAGCATTCGGAGGTCTGTCTTAGATAAAGGAACAAAAGCTGTTCTGAAATATTTGAAGGACAAATTGCCAGAGCAATAGTTTATTTTGTTTTCCTTCTTCGAAAGTGTTGTGCTTGACGTGAACAACAATATTTAAGTGTTCAATTTATCCAGGTGTCACGTTCTTCAGTGACAGATAGATATTTTTTTACCCCTTTGATATCTGTGTTTGCGCTTCGATTTGTTCAATTCTTTTCCACCGTTGTAGCTCTGCTTTTGGGTGCTATTTCATGTCACTCATTTGTACTGTTTGAATATTTAACATTACAAAGTAATTTGCTACGCTTGTGTGCTATGCATGACTTGATTTGATTTGGTAAGAATATATATATGGTCATAAACAAGAGAACATTTTTTATGTTAAAATTGTTAAAATAATTTTTTGACCATACAATTTTAATTAATTATATAAGATCCAATAACTAATATTTATTTTTATTTTATTATACTAAAATCTAAATTTAACTATCTAGTTTAATAACCTAATATGCTTCTGATGAGTGTGTTGAGTTTTTTTTATTGAAGGTGTTTTTAGGGGAGGGAGAGAAGAGGGGGGGGGGGGGAGGAGATTAATCCCATAGTGGAACCGTGGACTACTGATTAGCACTTCCAGGTATCCATACAACATTACAGGACGCAAATGATTTACTTTAACTTTAGAATATCTTTCAAAGTTACTCCTACGGTGAACAACTGAGATTGATGAGATTGCAGAGCAGAGGAAAGTCATTGAGCCTCCCCTTCTGTAATTACATTATTGTAGCCCCAAATAAGGAGTAATTGAAGGCCTTAACCGCCAAAGCTTCAAGGACATCAATGGTAGTATGAACCTCCACTCTCAGGCGTAGGTAGCCAACAAATCATCCTGAGATGAAGAATCCCACCCATTCCTCCATTGATTCTATCTAGGTTAGCATCAATATCCATCCTGACAAATGCCACTTGCAGGCAACATAATTTCTGGAGGGTAGGTTCTCTGAGAATTGAAACTTTAGCGTCCCCCACTGAACTCCTCCCAAAAAATGAGCTTTTATAATCTCATGATTAAAAAATGTCTCACTTTCCCGAGCCTCGTTGAACTCTGCCGCTGCCAATTACAACCAAACGATGAAATTTGTATTATGGTTGGTAGGAAAAGTCATTCAAATTAATGGAATCCCAGGGTTCTTTAACCAAAGGAAATATAGCAGAGCATGACAATAGATTCTTCTTCTACATGGCAACGCACACACTAATTTGTCAACATGCAATCCTCTCCAAAATGCTTGACTGGTGGGCATAATTTCTCTGTGACATCACATTATGAAGTGTTTTGTGTTTTGAAGAAACTTTTGCTTTCAAATTGAATTCCACAAAAGGTCATGGCATCATTATTTAGATCCTCGAAATCCTTAAATATTTTTGTTATCGGATTTCGTAAGCAAACTTCACAGAAAAGATACCATTATTAGTTAACCTCCAACTCCGAGTATCCTACACTATTCTTTGGCTCAAAGGTAAGTCGCAAATAATTCCTGCTTCTTCCTTCAATACGTCGTGAATAAAATCTGTGTCTCGTGTTTTCATATTTGACTGAAACTGTCTCTGAACGTGTGGGATGGCTAGTTCCTATGGAATCACCGAGTGGACTTTGGGCTTTTGCATTCTGGGTAATCAAGGGTCAGAGCTCATAATTGTTGGGGATTACTTTTTTCACCCTCAAAATTTCTTTTTACACAGACAAAATTGCTTCTCCATACTTTCTTCTTCTTCCTCTCCTTCTTTCTTTCGTTTTGTTTTTTTCTCGTTTCTTCCTGTATTTAACATTATTATACTTCCTTCCTTGTTAATCGAATCTAGGTTAGGTTTTGATTTTTGTGGGAGAAAAATTAAAAAATAACGTTGAAGAAGTGTTGGAGACGAACGGACTTTATACTCCGCAAACTAGTTTGCGGAAGCTTAAACACTTTCCGCAAATTAGTTTACGGAATGCATTAATGTATTCCGTAAATTAATTTACGGAATGTAATTTTTTTTTTTCACAAATTAGTTTATAGAATGTAAAAATATAACCTTCCATAGATTAGTTTACGTAGAACAAAACAGTACATTCTGCAGATTAATTTACGAAATACGTTGATGCATTCCGTAAACTAATTTGCGAAATAAAAAAATACTTGAGGAAGAGATAAAGAGATGTTAAGGATAAAATGGTAATAAAAAAATTTCAAAAAATTGAAAGGGTGAAAAAAAAAAAAGAGATGCGAAAAGTAAGGGAATGAAAAAAAAAATCCGAAAAGTAAAGCCCTTGTAGGGGTGTTACTGTTACCCGAGCTCCAGCGTTTCTGGTTTCCTTCAATTTTTTTTTTTATTTTTTTTATTTTTTTTCAAAACTTGGGAAGTAAACTTTCAAAAGTTTTATACCCTTGCCGACTTCAAATTTTTTTCCGGAAGTATTTGTGTAAAATAATCCTTTTGGAATTTAACTTCCGAAAGTGTACTTTTATGTTTTTAAAAGTTATAGGTTGGTAGAATGATAAATTTAAAAACAAAATTTATAAAAAATAAATGGAGGTGTGAATAAAATAAAGGAAAGGGCCAAAAATAATACCCAAATTGTAGTTCTTCCATCTCCAATTCCTAAGAGTAACCCAACATTTAGAATTGATATAATACTCCATATTCCTTTTCTTTTTTTTTGTTGTCAACACTCTATATGCACCGTCAAATATTAAGGAGAGGTGTCCCGGCTCTCACTTCTAAATTGAAGAACATGGAAAATACCATGCCTTTTTAGATCGAAGCAATGAGAGACTTCGGATGCCTTAACAGACGCCATGCTTGCTTATATAACATAGCCTTTTAGAAATCTTCAAGATTTTTAATACCCATTCCATCCAGATACTTTGACATTGCTAATTTCTCCCCATCTTATCTAATGGATCTTCTACTCATTAGAATTTTTCCGCCACCACAATTTTGCGATTTAGAGGTTGATTTTATAGCAAATAAGAAGGTTCATGGGTAGAGGGAGAAAATGTTATCAAAGGCAGGAAAATAGATTGACCCATGCTATACCTATATACTCTATGGGCTGACGTTTTAGTTGTGAAAATTTGAAACACATTAGTTAACAGAAGGTTTAATTTGTTTGGGACGCATCTTGTTCTCCTTGTTTAATGATTTTTTTTCCATATAAAACAATTAATAAGGTTTCAATATATTATTAATATTCATAAATATCACGACATTCCCATTTGATTTTTTATATGTAAAAGGTTGTAATCTAGTTCTCATAATTTTTTTCTTTCGCATATAATTCATCTGTTAGTCTTTTGTTTTTTATTTACTAAGTTCCATTTTAGTTTACCTATTTAATTCTTTTAAATATCACAAGTTTATCACTTGGTTTCTCTAAATATCACAACTTTTTTATTTGGTTTATTTAAACATCATATATTTCTCATTTATTCTCCTATTGTCAAGAGTCATGTAGACATTTAACAAAAATAAATAAATGAAATACTAAAAAATGAATATATAAAAATGAAAAATATAACTTTTAAAAAAAATTAAATAAGAAAATTGTAATATTTAATTAAAAAGTGGAACTATATTTAAGCAGATACTGAAAGCACATTCTGAATTACCTATCCTAGAATTATATAGTAAATTGATTTTAGATTGTTTAAGGTAGTGTTGTTCGAGTATTTTATATATTATAAAAATTCACCATTTTTTGTACTATTACAATTTATAGGTTTTTTGTAGTATAAATCCCCCCCCCCTCAAAAAAAAAACTTTGCATAAAATATAATAACCTCCCTAGTATATTATTTCTTTAAATGTATTCATATAAAACCATAATGTAATTTATAGTTTTATACATGACCTCAATAGGGTAAAATATATACCAACTGTTATTCTAAATTGAATAAATATATGCAAAAGTATACGGGCTTAAGCCCGTAGGCCCACCCACGAAATCACATTCAATGTGATCCAAAATTACAGATCCATTTAGAAACGGGCTTATTATACAGTTAAACCGCGTAACCCACAGTTTAAATGGTCTTGCACCTCCAACCAAAAAAAGAAATTGGTCTTGCCCCTTTATCCATCATATCTCTCTCCCGTTCTCACGTCACAACTCGCAAGCGACACTCCGACGGCACTGGTAATCCTCTACTCCGACGAGCTACTTCAGCTTCAGCTAGTGTGTTGTGAATTCACGGGTGAGAAAAATAAAGTATTCTCGTTTCTACCAAATCCTAATTCAATCAATTTTTCCTTTGAAATTTTTATTCCCATAACTCAGCCATTACGTTCTACAATGCACCTCTAAATTTTTGAATTTAACTAATCACTATCCAATTCCGTAGCTGGAACCCTCGGTCATGCTCAACACCAACAGCAGACTCATTCATGTTTGACAAATCACTATCCAATTTTCAATGATTTTTTTATTTAGTATAATGCTTTCAATATCAATATTATGATAATTTAATAATGAATTAATGATGGAGTTTTGAATTTTTTTTGAAAAAAAAAAAGAATTTTGAACAACTTTTGTATGTTTCTTTGTTTGTTGTTAGCCTCCTCAACATTTGTTATCTGCGGTTAGGGCTTTAAATTTCAATCTGTTGCATCTTCTTTTAACTCCAGTTCAATTTGTTTTGCAAATTTATTTATGCTCCTCCTGTCCCTTCTTAACATTTTTTTTCAAACCTAATTTTCTGTGTGTGTATATTAACTTGAAATCCCACAAAGTGACCTTCTTGAGCCATTGCTTCAAAATCAGAATCTCAACTCTTGTTTTTTCAGTTTGAACCTGCTCCAAGATTTTTACGCTGTTTCGACTGTGAATTTTTTCTAAAAAAATATAGTTTTATGTGTCTTTTGTTATTTAAAAACTAATAATGTACATAAACTGTCTTCCTTCATTTCAGATTTAGTATGGTGTGTCAGTTTTTACTTGCAATCTTTGCACAGGAATATGGAGGCAAATGCAACTTTGCAAGATAACGAGGATCAAGACGAATATGTTTTGCTTGACTTGAATGCTGTTGCTGATCAAATTGACTTTCCACCAAACGCAAATTATGTTCTGACTGTAAGTTCCCAACCTGCAACTCATACTTCATATTTTTCACTTAAGTGTTTGTCAAATTCATCAACTTCATAAATTTTCAATACCTGACCATTATTCTTTTTCAAACGTGATTATTTGTCTTGATTCAAGTGTTATATTACTATACTTCACTGTTTAAGCTTTCTGCATTGTGTTTGAATTCTGGGCTAATCGAAACTGTGTATTTAGAAATGATGAACTTTTTTCCAGAACATTTTAGGTGTCAATTCATTAAGTATACTATATGCTAGATAAGCACCAGAACTTCTAATTTCACTATGGGATGCTTTCTTTTATTGTTTGCTTTTCTATGTCAATTGCATTGTTCTCGCAATTGTTCATCCGAAAGTTACCTTCTTATTGATTTATTATATCATACCTTAGTAAAGTATGCTTATATTATTTATTGTTAATTATAGGGCCTTGATACATTAAACCCAGTATTGATCATTGATGACAAATTCAAGCTGGTAAGTTTTGCTGCTTTAAAATTCCTTGGCCCTTTAAAATTTTGATTATGGGGAATCTTTGGGTTAGGTGATATTTTGGTGCTCTTGTGAATCTGTTGAACCTATGTAGATGTTGGTTGTTATGAAATCTGTCCATTTGTTTAGATGTATGTTTCTTTAATGCTATATCTAGGATTAAGCAGATAATTTTAATGCTGTGTTTGAGCTAGAAGCTCTGGCAAGTTAAAGTTACTTCTATCCATTTTGGTTATTTTTCCATTTGATAATTTGAGTTATAGCTGAGCTGAGGGTTCAAAATACTTTTTCTGCTTTTCCCTTCACTGAATAGATGATGACCATCAAGTATTCTTATGGTTGGTTGTTGTCTACAGATTGGGGAATATGAGGAGACAATTGGCACATGTCTTGCTTTTACAGAACATGGTGAGTTGGAGTTCATATATGTGGAATACTTCTGGGGAAGGGAACTAGATCTTGGAAATGATGTCCCCCTTTTCAGGATACTCTGAGCTGATTTAGTATACCTGTAATAGTTCATGCAACTGTAGTCTACTTGAAATTTCTGCTCTTTCACCATGCTGTTGTTGTTAGAGTCTGAAGCAGACTCGAGAATGAACTTGTAGAAGATTTGACAGATAAGGAATATCCTCTGTTTTGCATCTTTCTATCTTCCTGGCTGCCAATCAATTGGTGAATTAGATATGTCGCCAGAAGAATGGCTAGCCTTTAATCACTCGATAATGATCCTTTCAAGTTGTTAATATACTCTGTTATGTTGAAGACAAGGTTTTATGGAACCATTTTTAATTTCACTTGCTTCCCACTTATAAGAACTGCTCAAAGTAAACCGTTTGCTAAAGCATCCCCTTGTGCAGATGCCCCTGTGGTTCATGAAGAGACAGGACCATCTGAAGTGAACCTTTTCTCTGGAACAAGACTAATTGATTCAAGCCAACCTCCAACAAAGCAAGTGAAACCTGTGTGTCAGCTTCAGAAGGTTCTCAAGTTTAAACTAGCACCTGATTCTGAAATTCGAAGTGTCACAACTGAGGAGGCCAAATGAATTTAAACATAATATGAGAACCAGTTCCCACTTTTTTTCTAGATCAACTCAGAACATTAACCTAGGAATTTATGCCAATTGTAGTTACCTTGGGGAGCAATGACTTGCTGGTGATTTGTGTAGCATGGTAGCAGCTGCGTGGAGAATCTATTCCCTTGGATTTTCTTCTAGATATGTACAGACTACAGAGAGCTTTTTTCAATACAGGGCACATTGTTCTTTGATACATGTTTAAAGATCATGCCATATCGTTTATCAATCAATACGTTAATACGGGTTCAACCCCCCCGCTATTTTGAGTAATATATTGTATTCAATATATTAAATTCGGATATCTGAATTCCAATTTACAATTTTTCTTTTTACTTTTGCTGACAAACTAGCCCAGTCTGAAAACAGCTAACAGTAGCTAAATGTTATTGTTTTTATTGGATACTTTTCCCCGATGAAGCTCGAAATAAAATTGAGGGGACCAATGTTATCGCCAATTTTTTTTTAAATTAATGATTTAAATATCTATATTTCATTAATCTAATTGTTCTCAAAGAGCTTGAAGGAAGAACACATTTTCTTCACAGGTTTGTATAACCTACAGAGGCTAGGAAAGCCACCCAAGTCTAGTAGTCTAGGTTGCAACGAATTTATTCCCTTTCCTTCCTTTTAGTAATGTATAACTGTTTCTAATAGAGAATTTAATCACAAAATGTGCAGACTGTGTACATCACCAAATCATTTATTTTTAAATATAACTAAAATTCATGTTAAATTATTTTAATTCTCACTCTTTGCCATTAAATTATTTAAATAATAGTGACTAGATAGAATTAACATTTTGCTTGCTTTTAAATGAGTTATGATGGCCTTTTAATTATAATAATAAGGAAAATGTGAACAAAATAGGAGTTTTTTTAACAATAATATAGATATTGGTAGTTATGTTTTTTTGTACATTCTAAATTTAAAAATACCCAAAATCCGAAAAACGGAAAAGCAAGAAAACAAAAGAGGCGCTTAAGTTTAAATATTCTTGATATTTGCTAAAGGATCAAGCCAACCTAATACATTGCTGTATGTTAAATTTTTTTAAAAAAAGAAATAAATTTGTATTTAATACAGTTCAATTTGAAGAATGGAAGGTTCGAAATTCGAATTTATAGTTGTCATTGCCTCATTGGCACATAGCCCCATGCCTTCAGTGACCTGCTAAATATCCTTACATACTAAGGCAACTAGGGAGAGGGTATAGACACATTCAAAAGAAGATGTTAGGTAGCATTGACATTGAGAATCTAGCTGGTTAGCATATGGACAAATTTGTGGCTTTGAGCTGTTGTATTAGTAAAAGAGTGATGCCACCTATATGAATGTCACGTTTAGCATTATGTATAATGCATGATTAGGCATGTGACTCTGTTTCTTTTCTTTTTATTCTTTTACGACTCTCCTTCGTTGTGGATGACTTTCTTTATTATTTTGTCCCCTTAATGTCAACAATCCCATTTCCAAATTTGAATATTATTTGCAATGAAAATTACATTGTGCATCATGGCATTTCAAACTTTGCTTGGCGATTAAAAAAACGCTTAATGTAAGTAGTAATTTATTTGGTAGGAAAATATTTTATGTATTTAATATTTATAGTTTAAATTAAATGTTTTTTTTAACAATCTATCTGCCAGAAGAGTTCATGTTTTCGCACATTAATAATAATAATAATAATGTTAGAGTAATTTCCTATTTAATTTATGTTTGAATTTATAAATTGCGTTACGCTATAAGATTTCTATTAAACGCCTATAGATATGCCCTTTGGGCCAACAAAACATTTTTATAGCTCTAAGCAAGTCATCCTTTACTTTTTCAATGGATTAAAATTCAACAACTTGATGTATTAATGTATAAGGGTTATGTATTTAGCTCTTGAATTTTTAAAAGATCTGTTAAAATATAAAACTGAGAGCAGAGAAGAATGGACTAAAGTACCCTTTTCTGTGCACTAAACTTATCATTAAGCATAGAAATCATTGCTTAAGGACTTAACTATTTGTCAATTATGTCTGGTTGTTTTGGTGTTGGACTCGCTTGAATTTTTTATTAATGTTTTAAAAATCAAACTGAACATAAGATCTACGACACATCCACCATTTGTCAATTATGTTAGGTTGTCTTGGTGTTGGACTCACTTAGAATATTGTTCAATGTTTTAAAAATTAAACTCAACATAAGACGTACAACACATTTAAATTTGTGGTTGAATTATGATTATATTAATTGATCTAATTTTCAATACATTGCTTACAATTTTTTATCTTCTATTTATTGATTTATTAATTTATTCTTTCAAAGATTTCTTTTTATCTTCATACCTCAATACCTGATGTTGACTTTTGAAAGGTGACAACTTTACCGGAAGAGCAAAACATCAAGCTAATAGTTTAACTCAATTAGTAAACTATCACTAATTTGAATATTTTTTTCTCATCCATAAAAATTTGTGGGATAAAATCTTTCGTCAAATGTAAGAGTAGTACTGTCCACTTTGGCGATCTAGACAGAAGAAAGCAACTTCTATTATCTTTCATTATAACAGTTTGGTTTTATGATAGATATATATATGAAGTCTAATATTCTTCTCATAGTTTATTAAAATTGTGATCTTATTACTATTTATCCAACAAAATCGACCATCAAAATTATAGTCAACCATTGATTTTTAAAATGTATTGTCAAAATACCTATAACTGTGTAGTACATGTATGATTTTAAAATATTCTATTTGCCTATTTTAATAGATAAATAATTTTTTATAATCTAAACAATTGATTAGGCTTTGAATGTCTCCAAGCATAACTATAAGATTAACTCTCAAGACGACGGTTAAGTAAAGTCCTTTCTATAAGGCAAGAAAAAAATTGAGTTAACTATGAACTTTACATTGGATAAAGACAAGAAAGAAATTAGTGGTTTTACTTTATTGATGCAATAAACCAAATTTTAGATGCAGGGAAACTGGAACGTTCAAATTTTATAACAGTAAGATGCAAAATCATAAAATATACAAGAAAGAATTTAGTGGTTTAATTGCAATAAATGATTCATTTAATTGATGAAGATAATTTTTAGGATCATATTCTAGAACGTGTCACGTAACACAATATGATATATGAGATCTTAACGAGATATTTCACACATCTTAATTTAAGCAAAATAATTAGTTTTAAAACAAGATAATTATTTTAATTAATTTAAATTTAAATTTTAATATTATTAAAATTAAAATATCTTAAAAAAATATTGATAAATGGATAATTTAATTGGCATATATTTAATTTTTTACAACAAGGTTTTGGATTCAAAATCTTCTATCCAGAAAAATAAAAATAAAAGAATCACTGTGCTGTACGGATTGAACTATTGGAGCAGAATTTCTTCACACAGAAGATACCTACGGTGAAGAGAGTGTGGAATGGAAGGACATAATAGACAAGACCAAGTGGCGTCACCGAAAAGCGAGGTAGGTTCATTAGTGGATACTCGTTGTGCAACGCAACTACAGCAAAATAAAAATAACTCGTCTGTGACTCACCATTTCATGACGTGGCACGTTCAGAGAGTGCCACGCGTAATCAACTTCGACGACAAAACATAGATGGAATCTAAGCTGCAGGTCCAGCCAAAACGCCACCGTTTTTTTTTCCCTCTTTCCTTTTCACGCTTCCATCCCCATGAAATTCCACGCTCTCTGATTCCTCAAATTCTCTCTCTAATGTTCCACACTCTGCACACAAACTTCCATTCAATTCACGACATAGAAAGCTTAAGCTAGGCCTAGAAATTAGTTGGAAAATGCCCCATACACAAAACCCTAACTTTTTCTGATTTCGTTTTAGACCCACCAAACCAATAACATTACCCTCAATTCCTCTCTTAACTTATTCCCTCCCAAACATCAATCTCTTTCGATTTTTCTGCTAAAGCTAGTTCCTTTTGCTTTTCCCCCCTCCTGGGTAGGGCTCCACTACTTGCCTTCTTTTACCTAGTTTGATTCAATTCATGTGCTTTCGTTCTGATCCCAAACACCCTCCTTTTTGTTTCTTGAATTCTTTTCATCAGTTACGAGCTCAATCCATTAGATCAGTGTTTGTTGATTTGAATTCAATTTTATTTTTAGTTTTTGGTGTTTGTTTCCTTGCAAAATAATAAAATTCACACTTTTTTCACAAGGGTCTGTTTTTCTTGTGTCTTATTTATTTTGCAGGTGAAGAAGGTCCACTTTGATCTTCGATTTTCCACGGTGATTTTGTGGGGGGTGTGATTAGTTCTCTTCTGATGTTTTATTTCCAATCACTGTTTCAACCATCATTCACTAATTATCCATCATCTAAACCTCCTTTCTCCTACTCAATTTCCTATATTTTTCTCCCCTCTGATGTGTTCTTCATATGCTGCTTCAATTGCCTGAGATTTCGTCTCAAAATTTGATGTTTTGTTCCATAGGGGAGTTGCTGCTCGCTGTTGTCACTGTGAATCTTTCTGCAGGTTCTTTGAATCGCATTTAGTTTTCTTTGGCGGAATAATAAGAAAAAGAGAGCGAGTGAGAGAGAGAGTTTTGAGGATGGGGGAACGTTGTAGACATTTTTCCATTGAGGAATTGCCATCACATTTGGTTTTAGAAATTGTGTGCTCGGGCAGGCTCAGTGCAACAGACCTTGTTTGTTTAGAATTGACTTCCAAAACTTTTGGTGGGAGTCATGGCATGTACCCTTTCAAGTTTAAGTCCTTGATCGACTTTGCTGCATTTCAATTGTGTGCCTGCCATATTATCTATTCTAGGATGGATTTGAATGCTCAGACGGAGTTATATGATCGATGTGGAGGAAATTGGAAGCGAGTTTTGAGGTTCTTGCAGTCTGTGGAACAATCTTCTGAGATGGTCGAGACATCATCAGGCAATGTACTATTTCATTATATCAAATAATTACTTTTGTCTGCTTTTGGTAAAAAAAAAAAAAGCTATTTTCTTTTGTGAATTATGAATTGTCATTTTGGAAATTGATCCTCTAAGAAATATGTTTCTGAAGGGTGGGGTATTTTCTCTTTCCGTTACAACCCCAAGTTGTTTAAACAACAATATATTGCATAGTTTAGCTCCAATTTTTATCTCTTAATTTCACTATTGTAACAAGTAATGTAATAATGCATTTGTGAAATAACGAGAACATGTAGAAAAGAGGAAACACTGTCGGAATTTTGAATGTTACGAAAATACATTCCATAGCACTGACAAATATCATGTATTTTTTAAGAGCAAAACTCATAATTTGGATATTTTATTATTATTATTATTACTATTTTCACTTTCATTTCTTTTAGCCTTCTTACTTTTTTTTTAAAAGAAAAGTTGTGGAGTTATAAATAATGATGAGAAACATTTCATTGGCAGATGCAAATAACAACTGGAAAGTATCACACGTTGTTGATCAGCAATTCTTCTGTCTATTCCTGTGGTTCTGGTTTGTGTGGTGTACTTGGTCAAGGGCCTGAAACAACACAGTGTGTAGCCTTTACCCGGATTGATTTGCCACCTTTGGCACGTGTGATTCATGTTTCAGCTTCCTACAACCATGCAGCCTTCGTAATGCAATCTGGAGAGGTTAGTAGTGGCATAACTTTTATTCATTTGGTTATGACTCATGAGCAAGTCATTATTAGTATGGAACAAAATGTATCTTGGTGTGGCTGCGATGTCAACTGATGCAGCAGCCTTAAGAATGCTACATATATAAATAAAAACCATTATTAGGCTTGCACTTATATTTTAAGCTTATTGGATAATTAGTTACATAGCCTCTAAGGTAATGCTTGGTAGGGTGATGTTTTTTAACTTCACAGGTATGTTAAGTTAAGAATTTTAGATTATTATGTTTAATATAAATATTTTTTAAAATTGTGTTTATCAAAAAAATATTTTCATAGGAGGTGAGAATCTAAGGGATTGTTTGATTTGTAGAAATGTTCTCTATTTCATTTTGTTTCTTATTTTCAAAAGTTTGTATAAGAAACAATGAAAATAAGAAAAGTGATTTTCACATTCTCCTTTGTAAACTTTCAAAAAAAAAAGGAAACAAAATGGAAATAATTTGACAATTGTTCAAATAGAAGTGAAAATTGAAAATGTTTGTGCAAATTTAATAACCACCGATATTCACATGAAAGGTAACAAAGTTTCAACTATATTCTGGTAATCTTTTAAATATGTCAAACATATTTATAACATTTTCAGCAGTTATAATTCTTAGAGATTGCGATGTATGTAGAATATGATTCTTAGAAATGAAATACTATTCTGCATGCCAAACATCCCCTAAGAATTTGATCCCTACCTTCTGCACTTCATTGGCATAAGGTTTAGATAGGCTTCTCCTATATCCATGCTTAAGCTCAAAAGACCCTTGCATGGTATTGAGAACACATTCTAGATGTAATTAAAATCATTCCAGGACTAACACTTTAAAGCTCAAGTTTTTAGGATATTTCTGGTCAAAGAAACATTGGTGCTTGTTACAACTGGTGAATGAGAAACATGGAAAATAGGAGAGCTGCTATTAAAATTTATTAAAGAAACATTAGAAAAACTTAAAAATTTATCTTTAAAAACAGTTGGATTCCAGAGTTGTTTCCACATAAGAAAAGCATTAACAGTGTGATGACGTCCATGAAGAGAGTGGTTACCTTGGATTAATTTTGCAAAAATATAACTTCAAAAATATTTATTCACTTCAAGAAATATAATTTTTTGTTATTTAATTTAAATTACTAAAAAAGTTATTTACTGAAAATTTTAATTTTTTATTTTTTAAATAAGTAAGAAAAGGTTGGAATTTTTATTTGGGCTTGATGGTGCAGTTTCTGCCTCTCTTGAACAAAAGAGGATTGCTGAATTGTTATCTTTCCAAAAAATGGTGTTTTGGGTTTTTTTTGAAAAGACTAAAGTTTGAAATGAGAATTTGTAATTTTTTTTCTTTTTTTAAAATGGTTTTAATTTTGAAAGAAACTATTTTATTTATTTATTATTTTGTGGAAGAATTTATTTTAAATTTTGATGAGAAAGTGTTTTTGAAATTTTCTAGGATAGAAGGTAGTTTTAAATATATTGAATTTAAATTTAAAAAAGAAGTTATTTTTTATTTTTTGAAATTTTTAAAAAGGAAAATATTTTTAAAATTTTTATGGAGATTACAATTCAAAACAATTTTAAAAATACTTGAAAATTTTTATTTTTTAACTTTTGAAAAGGGAAGATATTTTTATATTTTTTGAAATGATATTAATTTTAAAAAGAAAAAAAAAATCAATTGTACAAATAGCTACTCAACAAATCCTTACAAGATTTTTCTGTTGCCATTGCAACTATTCAAAACAATTTTAAAGATTTTTTTTTTGAAAAAGATTAATTAAAAAAAAAATCCACCCTTACAAGAGGTTCAAGTTTGGAAATGACTACTTAACAAAGTCCTTTGATTCACATAGTATTGTTAAAGGTAAATTTACCGCTCAATTAACATTATTTGACCATTGCAAGCATTCAGAAACAATAAATTTAAAAAGTACTTTACAAATTAATTTTTGATATTTTGAAAAAGAAAATATTTTTAAATTTTGTTATTAAAAAAAAGAAGATATGTACATGACACTGAACAACGCTAACAATGATAAAATAAATTAAGACATGTTATTTACGTAGAAACTACTTACCCAATTTTCACACTATAATAACAAGTATTAGAGTTTGTAAGTGGGATCCATATTTAATAAGAACACACATTTTTTGGTATTTGATTTAAAATAAACATTAACACATTATTTTATCTTCAAATGAGTTAGTAGAGGTAAGGTCAAGAAAGGGGGAACCATCTGGACTGGTTCAAATCTCTACAATCTTTATTTCATCTTGTCTCCCCCTTTTGCTTATGTCCTTTAATATATCTCGTGTTCTCTAAAAAGATTAAAGAATGTTATAGTAGGTGAAGTGAGATTGAGCCAGGATAGAAGTAGAGGGATAGACTTGATTTAGTTCCAAGTTTTCGCATCCTATCTTCTACTTTACTAACGGAATGGGATGAACCATATTAGATTATTGCTAAGTGCTAACACAACATTTGCTTAGGGAATGCCAAAAAATATTTTTTTAGTTATTATATTAATTGGGTTTAATATATGTACAGATTGAAGTCTGTAATTTAATTACTTATCAAGCAGACTTCAAGTACTCATTGAAGTCTTCTTGAATATAAATTCTCTGAAAAAGAGTGTTAATAATTAAGATAAAACTGCAATGCTTCTTCTATTACAAATAAACAGTGATTGGGCTGCAGGTTGAATCTGCTCTAACAATATGGCTCATCTATTTAATTTTAATAATGCAAACATTCGGATATGTAACTGGAGTTTTGCGCATCTAAAACTTTACAAACTATAAGTGGATAACCATTCATGAAAAATTCTTGGGAGTTAGTTTACGAATCCAGATATGACAATCAGGTTACTTATACTGTTCAAATTCTACACTGTTGAACTTTTTCATTTAAATGTTAGCACTATAATTATCTAAAGTGCAGGGTGTAGATTCTTTTTGAATTTAAATGTTGACTGTTGTCCACCTCTCTAAAATGCACCTGCATTGCAGATCATGTTATCGTAGCTGGAACAGATTAGAGTTTTTAATGTAATGAAAATTGTTAAAAGAATAGTATTAACAGGTAGCTTTACTGATTCTAATATCTCTTTTGCAAGAGCAATGTCGTGGTATAATTTTGTAATGTTTATCAACCAATTTCTTCTGGTGTTCAGTTTCTGGAAAGATATGAAATGTTTGGAATAATGTATTTACAATGCATTTGCTCTTAAATGTTCATTTATAACTGTGTTGCTTAAATACTTACTTACTTAGCTACAAATTTGTTATGATTCATAAAATCTCTAGATATAATGCTTGGTCTGTAGATTTTTCTGCATGTCCCATACTCTTATAATTCAAATGATCAGATCAATTGTGGCTTTGTATTCCAGGAATTAGAAAGGGTGGTTTGAGATTGTAAAATGATTAATAATTGTTTCCATCACAAACCTGCAACTATACCTTTGACTAATGCAGGTATTCACATGTGGAGATAATTCATCTTCTTGCTGTGGGCATAGAGATACAAGCCGACCAATTTTCAGGCCACGTCTTGTTGAATCCCTGAAGGGGATTCCTTGCAAACAGGTATGTAAATCTTCATCATCATCATAATATTCTGAATTATCCATAGATTATAACTGTTGGAGTTGAAAGTTAATGGTACCTATTATCTGTTAACATTATTCTCATGGGATGACTAATAATGTCTCTTTTGTCTAAAAAATGAATACCTCATACCAAAGCTTGCTTTGTTTCTTATCTATAACCTTTTCTGCCTTGCAATATTTTTTTTATCTTTGTAGTCTGATATATTTCAAGATACACAATCTAGTTTTTCATGAAGTCTACAGTAAACCATTTTATAGTTCTAGTTTCTTACCAAGTTACTTTAAAGAAAAGGGGGGGGGGGGGGGGGTATCCCTTTTGTATAAGGAATATTAACTTGCAAAATGTTTTGAGTTTAGTATGATTGATATATTTCAAGGCTAGTTATCAAGTCACAGCATGAAGTTGGCAGTAAAGCATTTTGTAATTTTAGTTCTGTAACAAGTTAGTTTATTAGGGTTCTTATTGCTTTGATGAAAGTGATTTGTCATATATTTGAGACATTATGTGTTGTTTCAAGCTATGCAACAGCAAATTTTATGTTTCCCAACACTGTCCATGCTGATTGGGTGTAAGACATTCCACCAGTTTGCTATAATGTACTATTTTCTAGTTGTACCATTCCAAATTTATTGGATGTCCATGAAATACTAACTCTTCAATTATTTTTTTTATTGTTCCATGAAGTCTGTTTTTGTAAGGTTTCCTTTAAAAGATACTGAAGTATGTCAATGTCTCAGGTTGCAGCAGGGCTTAACTTCACAGTCTTCCTCACTAGACAAGGTCATGTTTATACATGCGGAACCAACACACATGGCCAACTTGGTCACGGCGACACTCAGGATAGACCAACCCCAAAAATGATTGAAGTCAATGATAATGCTGGTTCTGTTGTTCAGATTGCAGCTGGACCAAGCTATATCTTATATGTCACGGAAAATGGAGCAGTATACTCCTTTGGATCAGGTACTAATTTCTGTCTTGGCCATGGTGAGCAACATGATGAGTTTCAGCCACGTGCAATACAAAAATTCAGAAGAAAAGGCATTCATATAGTCCGGGTATCTGCTGGGGATGAGCATGCAGTGGCACTTGATTCAAATGGATTTGTGAGTTCCATTGTATCATATATATTTCCAATTTTAGTTGTCACACTTGGGTTATAGATTGTTTAAGAACTCGTTGGAATTACCCTAAGATTTTTGCTATTGATGGTCCAGGTGTATACATGGGGCAAGGGATACTGTGGTGCTTTAGGACATGGAGATGAGATTGAGAAGACAACTCCTGAGATCTTGAATAGTCTCAAGAATCACTTAGCTGTTCAGGTATTGTATAATTATACTCTTAAATTTGATCAATCTGTGTTGAACTTGGAACCAAATGGTTTACAATAAGAAATTGTATTCTTTACCATTTGCTTATACATATCATATTCATACCGAAGTGCTAATTGTTACTTGTAGATCTGTGCAAGAAAGAGGAAAACATTTGTTCTAGTTGATTCTGGTTCAGTCTATGGCTTTGGCTCCATGGGATTTGGGAGTCTCGGATTTCTAGATAGAAGGGTATCAGATAAAGTCTTGAAACCCCGAATCTTAGATACTTTGAGAGCTCACCATGTTTCTCAAATAAGCACTGGCTTGTACCATACTGTGGTAGTCACTAGCCGTGGACAGATATTTGGCTTTGGAGACAATGAAAGAGCACAACTTGGCCATGACACATTAAGAAGCTGCCTTGAACCCATTGAAATTTTTATTAAAGATACATCTGAAGATGTAGATCCTATAGAAAGCATCTGAGACTACAAAACCAATCACCCCATTTTTATGTGTGGTTCTGGTATATCTATCAGTCACCTGACTTCTCTAATATGATATCGGTGACTAATGTTAAATGTTTATTGCTTTGTATTATTTTTTAGTTTTTTAAAAGAATAATAACATGCAACATTGTCACCATTTTTCAATACGTTAAAGGGTGTGATTTTGTTTTGCTCAGAAAATTCTGGAATTCATTTTTTTGTGCTGCTGGCTTGAATTTTATTAATGAATATTGAACTGTGTTAGTTCCTTCAAATAGACTAACCGTCATGTGGGATTTAATTTTCTCAGTTTTAATATATAAATAAGTTTTTTCATCTTTATAATTTTCATTCATTTGGGTTTTAATTTTATAACTTTTATATTAGCCCTTCATTTTTTAGAGTTTTAGTCTTTCGGAACCAATATTTTAAAGACCAATTTTCATGGTACATAAGAACTATTGTAGTAATGGAATAATAACTAGAATTAAAAACCAAATTAATAAAAAAATGCATGGATAAAAAATTTATCAACAGGAATTAAAATATAGATTTTTGAAAATATAGGGTTTGGTATAAAAAGATTAGAGACCCGTACTTGGTATAGTTTATATTAAAAATATTATTTCCTTTTTTATGAAGTTTTTTTAAAAGAAAAGATCAGCTAACAAATAAATTAATTTAATCACGTCTTAACCTAAATGAATGAAATTATAGTTAAAATTTTATTTAATGTTAATTCCAAATTTGTTGTCGTTAAAGCACAAATAAGACATGGGCATTACATCTACTCAAAATTTTGAAGAAATATGTCGTGTTCCGGTTCCAATACTATTTTGGAAACCGATATAATAAAGAAGCAGAATTTCTATTGATATTCTTTAACTAAATTCCTGAGTTTACTTGGCTTAGCAGAATTAGTCATACAAAAGTATGTGAAGTTTGAAATATGTCTCTGTCGTCTCTCACCGATAAGTCAGCCCAAAAAACAAAAACATACGATGTAGATAAATGCTTACCACTACAACATACATGTCCAAAGGTTATGTTCGACACGTGCCTGACACGTGAACATAACAAAATGGCGTGTCCTTGGCTTCTTGCTTTGTATAGGGTAAACTGTCCAACATCTAAACTATTAATAAAAAATATCTGTTTGTCTAGCATTTTCTAAGCTTAAATTCTTACAAAATGTGTCCCATGCGTTCTTTGTTTTTTCTGTACTATGACTATGAACCATCCATGGTTTTTGTTTGTCACTAAAAGATAGCAATGACTTGAAATTTCAGCTAAGGCTAAATTTTGCCGGCACCAAAATTCAATATAGTACTTAACTGATAGAGTAGTGTACAACTATCCAAATCTAAATCTGTCAACAAGTGAGTATGATAACAGAGACTTTGATAATCACTATAAGGGGCCACGTCTTGTAGAAACTAGGTTCTTCTATAGTTTCTTTCAATTCCATAATGAATTATAATTAGGCTTATTTGTCTACAAAAGTGAGTTTTGTGACACTTGGAAACAATGAATCTTCTCTTTCCTTCTACCTTAGGAAGAGTTCAATTAAAGACCACGTTCTATGGACAAATGAAATGATGAGAAGATTCATTACTTGTTGAAGTCTACATATAGATATGCATCATCAGAAAACAATGTTGTTTAAGAGAAGTTGTAGTGTGACCAAATAAACTGCTGGAATGAAACCAAGTGTTATCAAACTTAGAAGATCTGAACTCAAAATGGTGCACAAATCTCGTTGCATTCCCACAATGCAGCAATGTCATTTGATTTTTTATTAGTATGAAAACAGTTTTCATTGAGAAGGGAAATTTTCAAATACTTTTAAAGCAAACTGAGGCAGGAAAAACTGACCATTTTACATAGGGCATTGAAGGGAGTTTTATTAGAAGGGAAGCACACAGAATTAAGCAAAACAAAGATCAAACCTCCCTGGCCAGATGCAACATTCATAACAGAAGGGCCATGTTCATGTCATAGACCTTGGTTCATGCTTCTTACAAGCATCCAAAGCCAAAACTTGATCACAGTATCCTAACAATCTAAATAGTAGTCTCCAAATGTTCTCTAAACACCTTCAACATATTAGAAAAAGTAACAATGCCAACTAAGCTACAATCATCCTCAATAACCCACAAGTAGTTCACTCTATGAGCAATTGCCTGAATCATCACAGCAACCAGGGAGCTCTTGGGATGACACACTATAGCCTCAGCCTTCCTCACCATCCTGGCTGAATAGCTAGAAGACCTTGTGTACCTTCCAGACCTAGTCAGAGTCCTTGTTGAAGACTCCTCATCAGAGGAAGATGAAGATGAGGCTGATGTATCACCACCCATCAAAGATGACAAAATTGTAAACTCCTGCAGCATTTTCTCCAAATTCTTCTCCTTCAACCTTGCCTTGACAACTCTCACAAGATCTTCTGGAGGACCACCACAATCAATGTAGGCCATCAAGTCCCCTGCAGACAGCGTGGTGATAGCAGCTGCCACAGTCTCATCACAAGAGGCAAGGGTCAAGGGTGATATCTCCCCAATGAAGGTTCCATCAGAGTCAACAATAGCAACAGAAGTTTGTTGTGTGAGGGACTTTGAGATGGCTCCCACTGCAGAAGATGCAGGGGAGTAGTAGTCAATGGCTAACACATCTGAGCTAATGATCCCAAGAGAGTCAATAGATAAAGCAGGGAGGGGTGTGAAGAGTCCAATGGAACCAAGCAGGAACCGAATCACATCCTCTTGGGTTAACCAGCAGAACTCACGACCGTTGTGGCTATTCACAGTTGATGCCTTCTGAAGCTGTTTTCTTCTTGAAATACCACTCCTCTTTGTTGGCAATATTGGTACCACAAGATTCTGTGCTCCTTGCAGTATCAGATCAATAGCCTCTAACAAGCTGAAACATCAAAATAACAAACAACAACGGGTTAATTCACTTACTTCTTATCCCAACCCTCTGCAGAAACACCAAAAAATATTCAAGTTTCAACTAGAAAATCTGATAATTACCCCATTTTCCATGTAAATTGAACACTCAAAAAATCGAGTAAACAACCGCAAAAAATTTGGAGTCAGTTAAATTAATCTCAATGGTTTAAAATTACTATTTTCATCCTGAAAAATATAAAAATCATTCAATTTATTTTTTCCAAGATTCAACTTACTTATAAAAGGAACTGAATTAATAGGCATTTTCATATTTCAAGACACCGTTCAGCAAATTCATGAAATAATTAAAAAATAAAATCAATCTTGCCACTTTTTTTATAAGTTTCTTCTCACTTGTACTAATCGATAATTTCTTGTTTATTTATTTATTTTTTCACACACAGAAATGTCTGAACCAAATTAAGATCACATAACTAAAAAAATCCAACTCCTTATTCTCGGACTTTGACTTAAACCAACAAATGCTAGGAATCAACCTTGACATTTTATTCCTCAGACATAATATAATATAATAATATTTTTTATTCAAAAATAAATGTAGAGAGAGAGAAAGAGAGATTTGGAATTGGGGGGAAGTTGTGCTAAGTTGAAAAAGGAAACGTAAAAGCGAAGTACCTAGAAGACGGTTGAAGATGCACGACGAGAGAAGGAAGCTTAGGGAGAATGGAAGAAAGGGGTTTGTTGAGAGCAGAGGAAGGAGACAAGAGACTCTCCTCTTTGCAAAGGTAGCAAATAACATCTACCATGCACAGTTTCCCAACGCATCTGCAGCAACAACCCTCGTTTTCGTGCTCACAGCTCCACACGCTGATGAACGTCTCGTCGGAACTCTTCAGAGCGCCCAAGGCGTCGGCGACGGTGGCGGATACGGACAGCGACCTCAACGGCGGCTTCCCAAGACAGAGGTCAGATACCTCATGCGCCAGAAAGCTCACTGCCATGCAAAGGGTGAATCTCCGAGGAAGACGAGTACGGTGGCGCGTGGTAAATTGCGATTGTGGGAAATTTGAGTTTGTGTTTGTGGAAAATGAAGAGAAGAAAGGTTGGTATTTATAAGGAAGATGAGTTGTATGATTGTGAAGTGTGAACTGTGAACTCGCTATGGCCGAGGGTACGGTACTACCGTACAACCAACTTGTGGGGCTCAACTTGTTGGGTGGGGATCATTGTTTTTTATTTTTATTTTGGACAAAAATTTAAAATAATTAGTGCACTTTTTAATTTTTAAATTTTGATACACCTCATTTGGAGGTATAAAAGATGAGATATATATAAAAAGAAATAGATAAACATTAAATGTCATATATAATATGATAATAGAAAAAGTAAAAAATAATATACTAAAATATAAATACGATTAATCTATATGATGATAATTTTTTAATTGTTTATTATGTTTAATTTTTTGTATCAACAAGGGATAGAAATAGGCCGAGTCGATTTAGACTTTAAGTGTTTAAGTTTGACCTATTTAAAAATTTTGAAGTTTGAGTATATTAAAAGTTTTTTTCCTGTTAAAATCTAACCTACATTACAAAAAAATCAATAAATAAATTTAAAGTTTATACAAATAATTAATTAAAAAACTTTACAAATTTAAAGTCTACAAAATAAAAAAATTATTAAATAAGTCTAAAATATATATATATTAATATTATATAAATAAAATATAAAATAAATATTATATAAATATAATATATTAAAATAAATATAAATAGATCATATTTAATAGATAATCGACGTAAATTCAAATCTCAAAATCCTAATTACAACCCATATTTATACCTTAAGTTAGAAATTTCTGAATTTTTTTTTTATTTTTTTTTTGGCATTTCAACAATTTACATTTGATGCTTAGAGAGGGGTTACCTTTTTGTGATTGGGTTTTCTGAAAGAGAAACTAAAGTTATAATGAGAGTAAAGAGCACAGAAACCTTTCAGACAGAATTGACAAATTGATAGTTGATGGATCACTAAATTGTATATTTTGTTTTGATATTTAACAAGAAATTTAAAATTTCCAAATGTTGCTATATTCTTTGGTCAAAAATATAGGATTTGAAACAACACATCTCCATCCGGGGTCCACCCATTACCATGGGACTACATAGTAGAAAATGAATCCTTGCCGTTGAAAAAATAACTATTGGCTGCATAGTTTTTATTATCTAATATTCTAATATCTGTTCAACCATAGTCTTCTTCATTTATAACATCAAATTTACCAAATAAAAAGTAAATATATAGGTAAGATTCTGCAATCTTGATCTGGTACAATTCATACAATTTAGATGGCATTTAATTATTTTTTGTTTTTATTGTTATTTATAAAAATGTTATCTTATTTTTATTTTATTTTTTATTTTTAAAATTTAAATTTTAAATTTTAAATTTTTTAAAAACAGAAAACTGTAAAAAATTACCATTTCCTGTACAAAATTTTAAAAAATATATATTTTTATAATAAAAATAAAAATATTTCTTTTCAAACATAAAGATATCTTAATTTTCTTTCATTTTAAACTATTCATAATTTGATATTATCCAAACCCAATATTAAATATCAGTACCGGCAATTTAGTGGAGGAAATCAAAGCATACATAATTGAAATCCAACCGTATTATTATTATTATTATTATGGTGCAAGCACCTAATAATAACTAGATTATTACGCCTTTTAAGACTGCGAGAGTTTATTGATTTAATTAATAGGGTTAATAATGTAATTGGAGGGCTAGTGGATGGTGGATGTGCAATATATATTATCAGTGTTTTTGTTTTGTTGAAAAGATTAACCCCTGATACAAGTTTAATCAACGGATGACCAAGACCAAGAAAATGGACCAGCTTTCAACTATTGATCCGCATGAGGGTATATTTCAAAATTGTCCACATACAGCGATTCACAATACACTTGCACGAAGGAACTCGAGAATTTCTTTTTTTCTTCCTACCAATTACGAAAATATTCACTTCTTCCAATCATGTTTAGATTAATTTTAGAACTCCACGTGCTTTGAAGAAAAATATCTTGCTTGTTCCGCAAAGGAATCTTGAATCTTTCTATCATGTTTAAAATATATCCATGTTATTATGTAAATATTGTCATGTAAATTATAAAACTGTAACGTTACATTTGGATAGAGTATTTTAAAAAATTTAAAATAATTAAAATTTAAATATTATTATTTTAAAAATATTTTATTTAAATAAAAAATAAAAATTTTATATTTAAAATTTTTTATTTAGGTTAAATTATTTAATTTTTATTATATAAAAATTTTATATTTAAATATTTATAGTTTTTTTAATTTTTTATTAAAAATTTAAATATATAAATATTTTTATTATGCAATATATAATAAATTAAAAAATGTATATATATATTAAAATTATAGTAAAATATAATTATATTATTTAATTTAAAAATATTATATCCACATGTAAAAATATAAAAAAAAAAAAAAACAATGTAAAAGAAAATAATACGAAGAAAGAAAACTATTGATAATGGGTGAAAAAATTATTGTTATGCAAATAAGTTAAATAACTTTAAAAAATTTTAAATTTTATCTAATTTTAAAATTTAAAATTTTTTTCTTTTCTTTTATTAAAATTCATTAATTTAAAATTTTTTTAAAAATATTTAAATAATATATTTTAATTTTAAAAATTTTAAACTTTTTTAAAAATTATTATTCTTCTTTAAAAAATCAGATAATATTCAAATGTAAATCATTTTTATCTAAAAGATATTTTCATTCTAAAAATATCTTTTAACATTTCATATGTCTATCTCCATTTTTTATGTAAGTACTTTTTTTAAAAATATTTTTTTAATTGAATTAATAATAAAAATGTTATTTAAATGTTCTTTTAATTGTTATTCTTTGAGCTTCAAGAACAAGAATTCTACTACGGCTCAAAATTAAATTAAACGCACAACTAGTAATTCTTGCGTCTAGTGAACTTTTTGTCCAATTTTTAATGTTAACAACTATATTTTTATCCCTTCACTATAATCAATATTCAATTTAAATCTCTCGAGATAATTGTTTAATTATTACAATCAAAACTTTATGTCAACTTTGTTTATATAAAAGGTTCAAATTCTTCTGATGGATTTAAAATTAAAAATGATTTGAAGAGTTCAATATAAAGAAAAATTATAAAACAATGGACTTTCTTAGATATAAAATTAACGTTTTAAAGTGAGATACAGATAAAAATAGAACTTCAGTTATTTTGGATGAAATGTGATGATTTGATTTATTAAAAAAATCCCAAAAATAGTTTGATGTTAAATTAGTCTTCGTTGATATAACTTTAGTCAATTAAAAGTTATTTTTTAATAAAAATATTACAAATTTATATTAACAAAATAACAAATCACATTACTAAATAGATATAGTTTGAATGTAGCATTACTTTTTATGATTAGTATGAAAATTATTTTATATAATTTAATGGATTATTTTCATTTTCTATTAGATCTAGAAACAGATTATTATTTAATTTGTAATAATTTAATTTTCATAATTAGTAAAAAATTAGATTATTTTTAATTTATAAAAAATACGTAAAGATAATATTATAGACTTATTTTAAATTATAAATATTGATTATAAAATAATATCAATTTTCACTATTTTTAATTTGATGGCTTAATAATTTCAACCGTTATAACTTCTCTAAATAATAACAATGTATTATAAGATAGAAGATGTTTTATGTACTTTATTTTAAAATATTTTTGATATTTCATTAATATATATTATTGATTTTTAAAAAAATTGTTAATATATATAAAAAATTAAATATTTTATTGATATGTCAGATATTAACATTACTTTCATTATATAGTTTAATTTTATACTGTTTTGTATTAATGATTTAATTATTGTTATAACAGTGAAAGTAATCCTAATATTTAATATTTTCTAATAAAATACGATTAAGTCTATACTTTGCAATAAAATTGTAGTATTGTTTATGGTTGAGATTTCTACTATTTTAGAGGTGGACAGCCCAAATTCAAGAATGCCCATTACTAATTTTCGCTTTCCAGTTAATATTGCATTGGAATTGGAAACTTTAGTTTTGAAAAGAAATAAGAAAAATGATAGTAATATATTTTTTTAAGTTAAATAATTTATAATTTTTCTAAAAAAATATTTTAATTTTTAAAAACTTAATATGTTAAAAAAATATACTGTTATATATTATATTAAAAAATTATATATAAATAATATTATTTATCTATTTATATATTTAATTTTATGATTGATAAAATTTTTAAAAAAATAAAATAGATCTGACAATAAATATATAAATAGATATATACTATTTATATTTATAAAAAAATACTTTTTTAAAAAATGCCGTGAAAATTAAAAGTGACTTGATGTTTGAGATTGCAATTATATATTCACAAAGCAAGACGAGATAGTAAAATAAGCAGTCTAATTTACCTGTCATTGTAGTGGATGTATACAAATCTCAATCAATTTGGAGCATGTCTTGGACTCTGTTTTTTCCTTTATTTTATTTACATTTTTTATGGCAACCTTTTGTCCTCTAGATCCTTCTTTTATCCTCCTCCACATTTCATCATTTTGTAGTGGGACATACTTTGACATGAGGAAAAAAATAAACATATGAAATTAAATCTTATCTGTAAACATCGCTGATCTCTTCTGATCTACTTCAATCTTGTCTAATGTTACTTTTCGTTTATTTAATTATTTTTAATTTTACATTTTTACTTTTGTTATTATTATATTATACTAGCGTTTGTTCAAACTTTCTACACTTGATAATTCGTGATTTTGCAGTCATATAAATCACAATTCTTAGACGAAGATGTGACCATTCAGATTATGAAAGGGTATTCTAAATCTCATGTTAAAATTTGAATGTAAATTTTTCAATATTTACGAGAAAAAACTATTTTTATAATTATTGATTGAAAATTAAGTTTAAATAAAATTTAAATTTGTGTAAATATTTTTAACAAATATTTTAAATTTATGTATGGCGTGATATATTTAAATATATAACATGATGTTAAAATTAGTAATTATTTGTAAAAAATAAATTTTTATAAAAATTAAAGTAACAAAAAATTAAAAAGCTAAAATTTATATTTAATGTATTAAAATTATAATAAAAATTAAATATATGCATGAAAATTTTAAATTAATTATAATTTTAACTACTAAAATTTTAATTAATAATTACTATATTTTATTTTAAAAAATATAAGTTTCTCCTTTTAAAGGAAATCATATAATTTGAAGTTTTTGATCTTCGTTCAATAACTCAAGTTGGGATGCAAAAGTTGCTAACGCGAACAAATTCATAATATATAAATAAATTATTTATTAAAATTTTGTTACGCACGTCGCAGAAAGAAATATAAAAATTAGTAATTCAACCGTCGTGAAATTCTGTTTTAATATTAAAAAGAAAAAACAAACACACCAATCATATCATAAATCAAAATGTCTGGTAAGATTGACTTGAACAGCATTACATTATGTGAATTATACCTGTGATTTAAATTTTTTTTAAATACCAGTAGAAGGTACGTCAGCCACTTCTGCAACTATCGGTATGCAAAAGAAAAATTATTTTTATATATGTGAAAATATGCGAAATAAAATAGAAAGATAAAAAGAAAAAGAATTATTGTAATAATTATAATATAATAAAAAAAAATATAAAAGATAATTACACTATTAAAATATATATAATAATTAAAAATCGATAGAAAAAGAAAATATGAAGAAACAATGAAGATCTTGCTAGTGCTAAACAATTCCACCTTTCGCGTCACAATTTGCTTTCACGAATTTAATTCAGTGGTATAACATCAGTTACAAATAACCACATAAAGAAGGAAGTTTAGACAAAACTCTTCTAGACAATTTCTGAAAGGGCAAATAATTGTAAATTACATACAAACTTTGATATTCTTACCCTTGTTCTGGAATATAAAGTTAAAAGAGATAAAAATATATAAAAAATTATATATAATATATAATATAATAAAAAATAAAATATATTAAAATATAAATAGTTGTAATGTATAATTTTTCTTACGTAAACCAATGACATTACCTCAGGATTAGGGATGAATCATTGATGTCAAAATCCGTCTGTCAGTTTTCCGCCGATCCGTTGTCTACGATGACCTCCAAATAAATAAGGTTTTTAACATTTTTTTTTAAATTTAAATTTTTATATTTATTTCATATTTTACATGTCTTTCTTTTGTATTTTTAATAAATTATATTTATTCTTTTTTTTTCTTATCTTTCTTTTCTAACCACTTATGTTACTCAAAGTTTCCTTCCGATCATTATTCAACATAATGTGGCAATAATTTGTAATAAACTGTTCATCAACCCTTTGTAAATTAAGCAGTAAAAAATTTATTATCATACCTTTCATGTTCTCCTGTTTTTCCATGACACATGTCTTTCACACACAAAGAGATTATTTTTATAATTTATTTTTTATTTTTAAAAGAATCATGATGTGTTTTATTTAAATTTAAATATTTAACTGCATAAAAATATTAAGATTTTTTTAATAATAAAAAATTAAAAATTAAAATAATTTATATAAAAAATTAAAATTTATATATATCATTTTCTATGTTGTATAAAAAATATTTACTGTATATTAATATATTTATTTTAATTCAAACTAAATATATATGATCAAATTAATTTTTATTTTAAATTAATTATTTCTAAAAATATTAAAATATCATTAATTTAGTATAATAGAATATTTAATTTAATATATAATATAATATGATAAAATATTAAATTTAATAAAAATTAAATTATTTATTATAATAATAAAAATATTTACTAATATTTAAAAATATTTAATTTTTTAAAATTTAAAAATGTATGCCATATACAAGTAACTTGCTAATAATAAATTATTTATGTAGTTTTCAATAAACAGAAAAAAAAAGATATAATCCCATTTGATTTAAATTTAATAAAATTTAATTTTTAAATCATTATATGTTTTAAAGTATCTGTGCTTTATTATAAATAATTATTTTTTAATATAAAACACCACCAAAAAATATCTTGATTAAAGTAACAATTATTGTGTCACTGGCGCTCGCTCTACGCCACTGTTCAAATGAATAGACAAATATATATGTTTCACTTTTTGATCTATTTATAAAAGCGATCTATTTATCAAAGCAATGATATCAACATGTTAAAAGTTAAGAAACCAAAACTTGGCCCGTTCTTTTATTTTTTTTCGCAAGTTATAACTAGGGTCTATTTAAAAATTTCAAAGTCTTATATGACCATGTTACTTGTTAAAGATTTTATTTTTCTATCAAGATCTGGTCTGATTTAAAACCTACATAACAAAAAATTTAATAAATAAACTTAAAATTTATATAAATAATTAATTAAAAAATCTTACAAATTTAAAGCCTACAAGATAAAATGATCATTAAATAGGCCTAATAAATATATATATATTAATATCATATAAATAAAATATAAAACAAATATTATATAAATATAATATATTAAAATAAATATAAATATAAATAGATTCCTGAATAGGTTAAATAAGTTTCTTTATAAGTATGAGCCTGACTTATTTATCTAAAAAGACTTTTTAACAAGCCTAAGTCTGTCTATTTTAAATGAGCCGAGTTTAACTAGGCTTTAAACAAGCCGAACCGTAGGCCCTATGGAACGGCCTTATTCACTTTCATCCCTAATTATAGTGAAAGTTTTTTTTTTCACAATTATAACAAATATTAAATTTTTTAAGTATATTATTATTTTTGCTTTTATTTATTTTTAAAAACAATAAATTTTATATTTTTTATTTTAAAAATTAATTTTTATTTATTAATTTAGATAAAATTTTAAGATAGTATTAATTTTTTATTTTTACAAATAAATAAATAAAGATGTGTAATTAGGATTTTTTTATAAAATTAGTTAAAAGTTGAACAATAACTTAAAGTTAAAATGATGGGTAAAAATCAAAGAATTATTTGTAAATTAAAAATAAATTATTTTTTAATTAAAATAAAAAATATTTGATAAAATTAGATGTTAAATAAGTTTATAAAGATAAAATAACAGGTAAAAATATTATTATATTAAAATTCAGGTATTATAATATTTTTATTAATCTGAAATTTTAAAATTTTATTATTTAAATTTAATTATTATGTTATAATTAAGGATAATTTTTTAATTTATTATTACTTATATATACTTCTATTTGAAGATTTATAAATAAATTTATCATTGTTTTAATAATTATATATTATAAAAAACTTGATAATTTTGTTTATTCATTTATTTTATTATTTATGATATATTTTTTTAAGTTAAAATTAAATTTTAAATAAATAACATATTTAAAAAAATAAAAAAATTATTTTTATTTTTACATATAATTTTAATAATATTTTTTTATCTTCAAATTTTTTACAAACAAAAATTAAATATTTTAATATCAATAATGAAATTAAAATATTTTATAAGTAAATTAAAAGTGTATTTGATGAGATTAAGTGATAAATTAGTTAAAATTGAAAAATATAAAAATTAATAAATTATTAATTGAATTATGAATATTTGATAATTTTAAATATTTGAAAAAATTAATAATATAAGATGATAAATAAAAATATAATTAAGTAATGGATTAAAATTTGATAAAAAAAAATTTATAAGAAAAATATGTTAAAATTTAATTAAATAATATTTCATTACTTTAAATATATATTTATTTTTAATTTTTGTATAAATAAATTTAAATAATATTTTATTAAACTAATTATTTTATAATAATTTTTTATCAAACAGTTCAATACATTTTACTAAATAAAATAAATAATATGATAATAAAAATAAATATTATATATTAAAATAATAATTTAAAATATAATATCTTATAATAATATAAAAAAATTATCAATTTTTTAATATTATTATAAAAATAAATATTATTAAACTTATGAAATAATAAATAAATAAAATATTATATTATATAAATATATTAAGAATGAAAATTAAAAACGTATTTTATCCATAAATTAAAAGTATAAAAATTATTTGAAAGAATTTTTTTAAATGTTAATAATTATTTTAAAAATATTAATAACTATTAAAATAAACTATTTTACTAAATAAAACTAAAATATTGTAACAAAATTTTTAACTAATGATTTTAGTTTTTAATTTAAAATATTTAACCAAAAATATTAAAAAAATAATTAATTATATCATCTTTCACCTAATTAAAATATAATATCAAACATGATCTAAATAAACAGTCTAATTACACATGAATATTTTGGATTAATTTAACCATATAAAATGGTAGATTTTTATTGAAAAATATGTTTATTACTCATTTTTATTTTTATAACAGATATTATTATTCTCAATAATAATTTATTATTTGTAAAGGTTTAAAATTAATCTAAAAGGTTGGAGTTAAATTTTTTTTAAAAATAAGAATGAAATAAAAATTATCCAATAATTATAATTTAAAATTAAATATTTTTTGTGCAATTTTATAAAATAAGAATAAAATAAAAATTATCCAATAAATATTATAATTTAATATTATTATATATAATTTAGTTATTAAATATTTTATTTATATTATTTATAATAAAAATATTTCATATTTATTGATAAAATTTTAAATTAAAAAGATAGAGTAAATAATATTTTCATAGAAATATAATTTATAATTTATTTATAAAATTTAAAACTAAATATTTTTAATGTTAAAAATAAATTTACTAATTTAGTAATATATATTTTTGTTGGAAAGAGTAATACATTATAAATGTAAAAAATAAAATTATCAGTTTTCCTTTTTTATATACATAAATAGGTATAAATTAAAAAATTTAGTTTCCTCATTTTTTATAATAATTTATTTAAATAATGTATATTTAATAAAAAAAAGTTTACTACTTAAGTTTTGGCAAGTAATTATATCATTATTTATTATTTTTTTATAAATTATTTCAACAATTAATTTTATTAAACATATTTAATTTAATAAAAGAATTATTAACCTTATTAGTTTTTGGCTACCTTTTTAATTTTTAATTAACTTTTTTTATTTTAAATTAAATTTTCAATTTATTTACTAAATTTAGCAAATACATTCTAACCTAAATTCACAATAGAGATATAAAAAAAACTTAAAAATTAATACGCATACAAATAAATCTATATTTTTATAATTAAAAGAATAATTTATTATTTTATAAAATAATATATCTTTAATTTATTTTGATTTATACGAAGAACTTATTTACTCATTTTATGATAATATCATCATTTAAGAATATAAACAATCATTTAATGATTCCTCCAATGAATTTTTTATTTTTTATTATAATTTACTATTTAATTATTATTTTCTAGTAAAAATGGTTAGAGTTAATATAATAAATAAAAAATATTTTACTTTTAACAATGATATTTTATTAAAAATAAATATTTACTATAAATTTTAATTTTATATAAAAATATTTATTTTTAATAAAAAATAATTATTATTTTTGAATGATAAAATTAATTCTAATAACTGATATTACTAAAATAGATAATAAAGATTAATACTTACATTATGTGAATTTATATATAGTGGTATGAACTCCACGTTGTCTACAGTGACGCGTTTATGAATATGTTGAACAATGCATGGCTTTCCCCTTCCACCCCACCCCACCTCACCTCGTTCATGATTTCGAACCACATGCTGGCTGACACTTCACATGGCTAGCTCATCATCGTTCATTCATAGCCCCAAAACATTGTACCTCTGTACTTCAAACTTGGTTAAGGAAACCATCCTGAACCAGAATTTCTTATTTTATTTAGGATTTTTTTATAAATATAAAATTTCTTTTATTATGTATAATTAAATATTTATCATTACTGAAAAAAAATAAAAAATTAAAATAATTTATTGAAGATTCTGAATTTTAATTTTATTATTTTTTAAAAGTAACATGGTGAATTTTACTTTAATTCTTAAATTAAATAAATTAAGTTATTAATCTTTAGCTTTGTTATGTATTTTTCATCTTAGTTCTTTAAGGATAATTGTTGTTAACGGCATTAGTTTCCTAAGAATAATTATTGTTAATGGCGTGTTGATATGTGGCATTAAATGTTAGGTTGGAACGCTAAAACGATATTATATAATTTTTTGTATTTTTTATATTATTTTTTTAGTGTTTTTTTGACTTTTATTTTTTGCTCTTTACTTTTTATTTTTGTTTTCGATTTTGGTTTTGTATTTGGTGTTAGTTTTGATTTGGTGTTGTCTTTTCGGTAGAACCTGTACTCACATATTCTGTAACTTTCTTTGTCTGTCTTCTAGTCATATAAATTTTTATTTCATTCGAAACAACAACATCTCCATGATTATTTTCAATCTCAAGACCAATCTCATCTGCAACAACAATTTCATCTGCATCCTTTCTTTATGCCCCATTGTCACCCTGCACACCTGCCTTATTACCATCAAACCCATGAACTTCTTCCCATTCACTTTCAGCTTACACACCCTTAATACTATCATCCTATCCACTTGCTGGCTACCTTCGCCACAATCCAAGTCAATATTAAACTCAAAAATCAGTATAAAAAATCAGTAACATCGTCTACTTGTATAAAGTTAGCACCATATCCACCCTCATCATCACTGTCATGTGAACCAACATCAACTTGAATACCACCTTCAACATCATCAAATTGACCAAAAACTATGCACTCATCTTGCATATTACCACCAACCAAATTGTCACATTTTCATTTTGAGTCTCAAATTGGCAAAACTTCAAGCTATGCACATACTAATCTGGTCTTGAATTGTTGAATTGCTCTACACATATTTCCGTACTCTCCAACACTCATCTATAATACAACATCCCAATTACAAAAAGATTTCATTTTTCATTCTTCCATCCTTATTTTTGATTTCCCTCCAATAATGTTGGCTTCCACTTGAGTTTTTCCAATTCCTCCAAATTTTCTATTGCAAAATTAGGATTATAGGTAAGGAAAATTTTTTGAAATTTTGGACATTTTTAATTGATGAAGATGATGATGTATACATGTAGACACTCAGATATGTTATACCTTACCAAACGACATAGTTTTACTACACATAACCTTTCAACGTGACATTTAACGTCATATATCAACACTATGTTAATGATAATTATCTTTGGAAGACTAATGTGAAAGATGGATAACAAAATCAGAGATCAAGAGCTTAATTTATTTAACTCAATAACTAAAATAAAACTTACAAACAATGTTAGAAACTAAATCGATAGTTCATTCTTTTTCTAATTATAAAAATATATTTATCATTATAATTATAATATTAAAATTGTAATTTAAGATAAACATAGTAGTTTTTTACCAATATATCTAAAATAACTCACAAGTAATAGATTACAAACTCATTAAAAATGATCAATGACAAATTTTATCAACATTGTCAAACATTTTTAGAGTTAACATCTCGTAAAGATTTTACTTGAACATCATTTTTTTTATATCACAATTTTTTTTATTAAAAATAATTGCATTTAAATTAAAAAATTATTATATATAATATTTTAAATTTTTTTAAATATAATTACCTAGAACTCAAATTTAAAATCTTTCATTGAAATAAGTTAATTTTTTAATTGATTTATAAATTCAATTATAAATAAATATCCTACTCAACTTTAAAATTTTTAGCCAAAAAAATAAAATTATTTTTAGCCAAAATAGTATAAAGAATTAAGTGTGAAATTATATATTTTTTTACAAAATAAATAAATTATACGATAAAATAAGAGAAAAAAATATAACATATAATTTTAAACATAATATATATAATTATATAAATTATAGGATAAATAAATAATACAAATAAGTTATCTCTCTGTGATAGAGCTACTTGCCTGTTTATTAATATGAGCAATAAAATTATATTACTTGTTGGAAATAAATAAATATATATATATATATATATATATATATGATTTGCATATGTAACAAAGTTACCATTAGATCACTTTCAAAATAAAAAACACAGCAATAAATAAAAAAACTGAAAAATCAGATGTGAAAAAATCAAATGCATGTTAATCTTCGATTGATAAATTGTTATGGCCTGTAATTTTGACTGATTCTGTATCAACAACAACTACTGAGTCGTTGCCTAATTATTAAAAGGGTGTTTGATTGTGTTTTGTGTGTGTTCTTTAAATTACTATGTAAAATATTTTTAATTTTTTTTAGAAAGGAAGCGAAAGAAAGAAAATAAAGGAAACAGGTCCTAATGTGTCATTTAAAATTTTGGAAGTGTTGAAAAAAGTTTCACAGCAATAAACTCACATCCTAATAATCCATTATATCCCATTACACCTCAAATCTAACAATTTTTTAAATAAATAAATAAATAAATAAATACTTTACATGTATCCAAATTTAAGTTATTATTTCGTATGTAGAAATATATTTTTTAAAATTAAATATTTTTTTAAAATTTTACTTATCAAATTAACTATATAAATCATATATATAAATTGTAATTTTTAAAAAGTAAATTTTTTTTATTTTTTTAAAAACAATTGTTTGAAAAAAAAACAGAAAACATAGGCCCTAAATGTGTCATTTTAAGCAATCACAATTATTAATACAAGGCTATAAAACAAGATAAATGATAACTTTCTTACCCATTATATTTTTTATACTTAAAACTAATGAGCATAAAATATTTAAAAATTATTGCTAAAAACGTTACTATAAACATAATATTTCATTCTTTGTTAACAGCATAAGTTCGTCTTAAAAGTAAAAAACAAAGAGAATGGAGAGGCCATACAAGGGCGTATAAAGATACACCCCAATTGAATAAGTTGAGAATTTTTTTTTAATAAAAAAGAGGAGATAAATATATAAAGATTTAAAATAATAAAATAATAATTTATTTATTTATTTATTTATTTATCATGAAGGTAGAGACAACGACGTGGGAGGAGGCTGACAAATATGACGATATGAATTGAAAAAAGAAGTGCCTCCTTAGTCCTTAGGTAGAATTGGAGCATATGGAATAATGGAAGGATATGGCGATATGATACATTTATTACATGGGAGGCAAGAATCATGTTAATATCCACAATGAGATTGACAACTGCATAAACATGAAAAGAACCAGGTATGTATAAAATTATAAAATTAAATTTATTACATCAATGTTTATATATATAAAGTTTGAATTTATAATTTTTATGTAAAAATATTTTTATTTTTATTTTTTTATTATTAAACAAATTTTAATAATATTTATATATATAAAATAATTTTTATTATTTATTAAAAATGTTTTTAATAATATAAAAACAGAAAAAATAGAAAAATATAAATTTCCTGTACCATAAGAATATAACATGTCAAAATAAATTTATATATTTTTTATTTAAGTATATTACATGTTAGCATCAATATACATTATATACATAAACTTATATTTGAATTTTATCATAATATTGTCACAAATAATTAAAAACATGATTTAATTATATTTTAATTAATACAAATATTTTCATTGAGCCTTATAATTTTATAAAATATTAAATATATTTTTAAAAAAATTTAAATAATTAAATGTTAGTTTTTGTTTTTAATTTAATTTTTTTATTTAAATTTCTATGTTTTGAAATATTTGATTATAATTTTTTTAATTTAAATTATATTAAATTAAGTTAGATTAATTATTGTAACAAAATTTATTAATAATTTTTTAAAATATTTTGATTATATTCTCTAATTAGATTAGTTTATTTTGATTTAATATAATTTAAGTTAATGTCAATAATCAATTAAAATTTTTTAAAAAATAAAAATTTTAAAAATAAAAATTATAAATTAAAATTTAATTATTTTTAAAAACTAAAATATATTTAAATTATTCATAAATATATTTAAATTATTCATAAATATATTTAGACTAATTTATTTAATACTTTATATTTTTTTCATTAAAATGATCTTTTTATATATTTTTCAAAATAAAATTATTTAAATTCGTAGACATTTAAAATGACTTTGGCTACACACATTGAAGATAACATTTAAAGCCGTTCATTTGTATTAAAAAAAATCATAGAGCATACGTCTCTTTCAAATCACTATCATATTATGAATAAAGAAGCAATAGAAAAAAATTTCCTGTCACAATTGTCTATGGTGTAATACTACTAAAGCGGAAAAGTTGCATTTATTTATTATATATTATAATAATATTGAAATTTTAGTATATTTTATTTTATTTTATATGTTTTTTTTTTCTATTTTCAAATCTGAAAAACAGATTGCCTTTATTTACCTGATTAAACTTATCTTCTATCTGAAAAGAAATTATATAAAAGAGAAACGAGGGTAGGCAGGAAAGGTAGATATCCATATTAAGTTCAGGAGATACTGCGGATCTAACCTTAATAAATAAAATATTTGTTCCTTATGTGTCCTTGTTTTATTGAATACAGTCTTATTCAAGTTAAAAGATCATTATGAATAATAAAATTTTTCTATCAAATTTTTAAACATGAATGTATATTTAAAATTTTGGTTTAAATTGAATCAAATCTTACAAATTTTACCCACATGCTTTATGAAGTATTATAATATTTTTAAATATTATTTTCTTATAAAATGGGAGCGTATCTCAATAATTTATATAATAAAAATAAAAAATAAAAAACAAAAAATAATTTGCATTTAAATTTTGTACGAGACTAAATTTAAATTAGAAAGGAACATTTACCTGCTATTGAATGAGTAGTATTCCAAAGGGGACCATATTTTGTTGGTCATCTCTATCACACGTACTTAGGTTTTGAGGAATGTAAAGAAGATTCACCTTCAAGTTGGTGAGATCCCAAACAGCTACCAAATGGGCATTTTGCAAACAACTGAATTTCGGTTTCGGGCTTCATTAGAACACAGAGGGCATTCTGTGTCAGAGATGATAGTTCCTCGTCCACCAAAGTTAGAATGTTTGAAACATAATACTTAATATTAGGAACAACCTTATTTAGCAGTCAGTTCCTCCTCCATGTACCATAAAACTTAATTTCATATAATGGCTGGTTGTTCGTGATGGTGAATTGGCCGTGAGAGGGATTTTTTTTTTTTCTTTTCTTTTTTTATGGTTATGACTTGTGTGCTGGCATATGTTATTATAAACTATTTTTTAAACCATCATCATTTAGATGTTTTCAATGATTTTTAATTAATTTTTTATTATATTATTTTATCTTAATAAATAATATTTTTTAATATTTATTAATTTCAATTTATTTAATAAAATATTATTTTTTAAAAATTTTATAAATATAATCTATATAATTAAATCTGTTAATTTAATAATATAATAATAAAATTTAATCATTTAAAAAAGATATTAAACAAAATAATTTATAATAAATTTATTTTTAAAATAAATTAAATTAAAATATATTAATATCAATAGTTAAATTTTAATATTTATATAAATTTAATAATTTTTATATAACATAAAATTTATCAATTTAACTGTTAATTTAAATTTTTTTATCAAGTATATTATATTTATAAAATTTTATTATATAAATTCTTAACATATAATATATAATTTAAATATAAATAAATATAAATAGTTTAATAACATAATTATAAATATCTAAATTTTTTAAAATTTAATATATATTATTATAAATATATTATAATATAACTAATAATTAAATTAATAAATTTTATATTTTATAAAAAATATTAAATTAATATAAAAATTAAATTTAATATTTGATATTATATATATATATATATGGAAAGGGATTAAATTATTTTAAAAATAATTTTGCTTAGGATTATTCTGTTTAATAACTTTTATAAATAATTAATTTTATCAATATAATCGTTAAATTAATAAATTATATTATATAGATTATTTTTATAAAATTTTATAAAATTTAAAAAATGTTTGATATCTTAAAAATAAATTAAATTAAATTAATAGATAATACATTTCTTACAATATTTATTAATTTAAATTTATTTAATAAAATTTTAAATATTTTTTAAATTTTATAAAAATAATTTATATAATATAATTTATTAATTTAATAATTAAATTAATAAAATTTAATTATTTATAAAAATTATTAAACAAAATAATTTTAAATAAAATTAATTTTAAAATAAGTTAATAAAGCATTGACTGGAGGGTTTGTTGGCAACTGACCCTTGGCGACCCGCGAGGGCAACAATGCGTTGGCAATTGAAAACGAATTCATGCTGCGCAAATCATGTGCCTCTACAATCCATCCTTCTTTTTTTTCTTTTTCTTTTTTCTTTTATCTTGTGAGTGCAAGAGTCTCTCTACTCATATACATTTAGTGTTTTGCATATTGTATCAATACTTGATTCATGGTTCATTAAATTTACTAATACAAAAATAATGTACCAAAGGATACTTTTAATGATTCAATTACTAATTTATTTTTAGTTCAAATTATTAAAAAATATCATTTTACAAAAGTAGAACATTTAATATTGATTGATCTTGTAATATGTATACAAACACAATTGGAGATTGGTAATTTATTTATTTACATACAAAATAAGAATAAAATTGTTGATGTCAATGTCATTGGTAGGCCACTTTTAATTTAATTTAATTTAATTTTTTTATCCATGTCTCTTATTATATTTGGTCTCAAACATGATGTAATATAAATTTTATGTTATATACAGGTATTATTTTGAATTGAGTGCACTATTACGTACGAGAAGATAAAGGAATTGGTTTAACCTGTCACGTAAGCAAGAGTTTAAGTAATTATAAAGAAAATCGAGTAACAAATATTTTATTAAAAGAAGTTACTCATATCTAACAAAGCCAAGATACTACCAAAAATACTTTTATGGTTCTTTATCAACAAGTTGTTTTAGAATGTTTCTAACAAAGTACGGATAACTATTATGGATTTGCATACAAGTTGCATATCAACAAGTTGCATACTCCAAAAAACACTAATTAATTGCCACTTACTGCGCTTACATGCAATTTGCATAATAAAGGACACATGAATATATATATATATATATATATATATATATAAGAGCCTATAATAAAAATAATAATAAATAATAGTTTTTTAATATATATAAAATCAAAATTTCTTAACATCATATCTTAAATTTAAGACTTATATAAATTTGACAATTTTTTAAAATTAAAATTTACCAATTTAATATTTGAAATTTTTTATCAAATATATTATGTTTATATAATTTTATATAAAATAAAAATTAGTAAATATTTTATTACATAAATTTGTTTTAATAAAGTAATTATTTAAAATTTTAATTAATTAAAAATTAATTAAAAAACTATCTTTTAAAAAATGTGATATAGGTTTTTTTATATCCTCTTTTTAATTAATTAAAAATAAAATTATCAAAATTAATTAAATAATTCATAACCCTACATAATAAAAATTCTGTTTCACTCAAAAATTTCTGAGTAACTAATGAATTCACTAAAATTAATCGTGCTAGTTAGGTGAAGAGACATGTAACTTCTCCAATCAGCCAACCTAAACCACAATTTTTCCGCAATAAAATTGAATTCCAGTCGCTTAACTATGTAATTAATAGAGAAAACTCCGGGTTTTAATACCTAGATCATATGTGAAATATGGACGAAGTTAGTAGTGAATTTTTGCACTTGGACGGGGGATATTTCTAGAGTATATATAATTTAAAAATAATAATACATGTACATCTAAAAAATATTAACACCTTTTTTATTTAATTTTTCTATTTATATCATATCATCCATCATCATATCTATTATTTATTGTTATCTATCATTTATACTATATATATTTATACAACAACTTATATTACACCTTTTTTTCATATTACTTATTAACATCTCAATTTTTTTACTTCTCTTTCAAGATGTCCTGTGTCTATATTAATTTTATATTATAATTTATAAATATACCTTTTTCTATATCTTTTGACCATTAAATTCATTGATTCATTTCATATTTCTCTATTACTATTTTTATATAAAATTTTAATAAGCATTTTTTATAACAATATTATTTCTCTCTTTCAAGATAAATATATTCAGGAAATATCCACCAAACATTATTCATAGCTTTATACTTATTGAGATCATTTACCTTAAGACCAGAAGCCACATAGAACTCATTCAGAACTTTCGGTAATAACTAATAAGGAAGATCTGTGATTTTTTTGGCTTTGACAAAATAAGAAGGAAAGTATGGGCCAAAAACATGTACGAGATGGCCTTCCATTACAGATTTTCAAAGGATTAATAACGTTAGAGTTAATTAACTTTTGAACAAAACTAAGATTTGTTTTTATAAAATAAAACTTTATCAATTTGAAGTATAACGGGTACTTGAATCCGTCTATTTTTCAGTTAAAATCAATATTTTATCTTAATAATCACTGTCAATTTCAATTAGCGAAATAAGCATAATAATTATCGAGATAAATAACAGATTTTAATTAGAAATCAACACATAAATTATATCTAAATGATATTCTTAACTTTTAGCCTCTTCACGCATATAAAGAAGTAATTAAAGTGATTCCGTATATCACCCTGCAGCCACAAACCTTGAGCAAATGTCGGAAGCCTGCTTCCATTCCACAAAAAATAAATTGATAATTATTTTATAAAAGATTCTCAATTAAAATTATTATTTTATAACTTCCTAACACTAATTATTAAGACTGAAACTAGCAATTATTTAGTCGAAATGCACTTGTGCCAAAACAATCTAAAAGGCCCAAATGTAGAGGGAAGAATAAATAAATAGATTAGAGAAAAGAATCTAACAGATTTCTTAGTATACTTAAATTTGTTGTTTTGTTTTTCTCATTGTACTTATCTGGCTTTTTGTTTGATAAGACGTTGCGGTGATTATCTGCTGATCGCAGAGGATCGATACGGAACCATCTCAACATAGTGACATACAATGTTTTTATCAGGAATATTCTCACATGCAACCTAATTAATTAACTTTGTAGTCATAATTTTAGCCTTTTTCGTTGCATGAGCCATTGAAGATGTATTATGTGGGATGAAAAATCAAAATAAAAGAAAGGATGTAATTTGATATATATATATATATATATATATATATATATATATATATATATATATATATATATATATATATATATATAATTATTATGATTATTTTCTTTAATGTTGTGGCAGGTAATCATATATAACACGTTGCTTAGATTATAGTAAAAAAATTCCTCAACAATTAACGAGGTGTATAGTTCAAGGAGGAATATTTGTCCAAGCTATGATACGTTAATAAGCGACAGCCCAGCTATGTCCACGTTAGTTGATTTTCAAATCCTAATTTTTATATATCTCTCATATGTGATGATCGATGACATGCATGTTGTAGGCAAGAAATATGCTCCCAATATATTACGGCCTGTGAATTAAGAAATAATGAACGAAAGAAATGGTATACCCAACATGCTTAAACAACTAGATGTATCGAAAAAATTAAAGGTTTAACTGTATTTTTGACTTTTAAGTTTAATTTATGTATAATTTTAGTTTTACAATTTTTTAAATAATTTTAGTCTCTTTATTTTTAAAGTTTAACAATTTATTATTATTTTTTGAATTAACATTTTTCACTCTGAAGTTCTGAAAAGATTTATAATGATATTGAAATATGAAAAAAAATTAACAGGTTAGAAGTAAGAAAAAATGATAAAGGTTATAAGCCCCTTTACTCTATTTTTTTAATATATTTCTTGGCTTATAAGAAAAAGTAAAAAAAAAATTATAAGATGTGATATTATAATTTTATAAAGAAAAATTTTAATTTTTTTATTTTGAGTAGAATTTAATATTTTGAATGATGATTTTTAAATAAAAAATATTTTAATCAATTCAATTTATAAATATTTTAAATAAAAGATAATAGAATTTTAGGAAAAAAAATATATTAACAAGAAACCAAAATTGTTTAAAAAGTTAAAATTGCATATAGATCAAATTAAAAGAATTAAAATGTAATTAAATCAAATTTAAACTAGTAAAGATCTATAACAATATATATAATATATATATATATATATATATATATATATTATTTGCAAACAAAATTTTAATTAGTAAGAATGAGTACAGAGGGTAATCTATCCATGTGCAAACCTCGGTTGAAAGGTAATACGAAAGTGGGGTCATACAGAAATTAAAAAAACCACAACCAGCTAATAGAAATTTTCTAGCTTCTAACCAATAGCACGTTCCAACCACAAATCTATCATCTACCTGGTCTCATTTACCTTAATCCTACTCAAAGACTATTTTATTGTAAAGTCTCAAAATGTTTTAAGCGACCAATGTCATAGTAAAATATAACTAGATTTTTTCTTTCTCACCCTTTCATATTTTTCCTTGAACCATCCATAACATAACAGGTATAGATTATTTACAAAATTATTAATTTTTAGGTTATAAATTCATTATTAATTTATCTTGGTGTTTATATTTTAATCCAAGAATATTGTCGAATGTTGATTGTAGAAACACAAGACAAGTGTATATATAATTAATTTGATGCAAATGAATTAATTAATTAATTAATTAAATGCACTTATGTACATGTTGGTAAATAGACCGGAGATGATATAGATGGTTAACCAGATAGATCCCAAGAATGGTTCTCCATCGTCACGCGGATTTGAAAAAAGGAAAATTGAACCTTTTACGACGACTTATATTTGTTGTGTGTAAAGTTTCACAGCTAGTAACTCCATTGAATTTTCTTAGCATAGCGTTTTCCTCGTTGAATGCATGCACTTATTGGGATATAGCTGCAAATGAAGTTTAATTACTCTGAGAATATATATATATATATATATATATATATATATATATATATATATATATATATATATATATATATATATATATATATATTTCATTCTCATCATATTTTGTAACTTGTATTTCAATCGATTTTTCAACTGTTGATTTTCTCTTAGTTTTTGTGTTAACCTAACTTTTTTTTTAATTTGACACTTATTAATGTTAATTTATTTCTATATATTAAATTATATATTTTTTAAATATTTAATTTTTTTTGTCAAAATAAAATTTTAAATTTTAAATTTAATTTTGTCAAAATACGCCTGCCCCTACAGAGCTTGATTGAATTATGGAAGATTCACTGCTTTCGGTGCTCGAGTGTATTATGGTAAACTAAAAAGTCTCTTAGCTAAACTTACAAACTCTATTACATGATAACAACATTGTAGCAATATATTGCACACATTTAACTTATTATTAGATAAATTTCAGATGATTTAGAATAAAGTTATGTTGCTAATATTATTTTACATGACAATATCTTTCACACTTTCATTTTCATTGTATATGTTTGCTTTCTCGTTTCAGAACACAATTCCTCAATGCAAATATTTTTTCTGACCCACAAGAAAAAAATTTCAAATAAAATTACACTTAACAGTTAACACAAATAAAGGATACTTTAGGAATTTTTTTGAAAAAAAAAACTACTATTGATTAAAAAATTATAACATGCAAGCTGCCTTTACATGATAATTAATACCTCTCCCTCTCTCGTTGTTATTTCCAGCAAGTTATACGGCCATGTACGAGTCATTTTAATAATCATAATAAATAAATAAAATAGCAAGTGTTTTTATTATTATTAATTTAATTAAATAATTTACCATATGAAATTAATATACTTTCATATTACTAAAAGATAATTTATATAAAGAAAATTTTAATTTAGACATATATAACTATTAAATAATACAAATTAATTTAAAATAAAAATAAAAATGTATTAATATACCATTAAACATTTCAATCGCAATTATGAAAATAATAATTATTTAAAAAATAAAATATAATAAATAAATTATAAAAATTATCAATCATACATGTTATATGTAGAAGTAACATATCATTAAAAAAAATAACATATAAAAAATATACTATTACAATAATAAAATTTATTAAACATCTCAATCTTTAAATTGATAATTTTGAGTTATATAATAAATTTTTTTCGTAAGATATAATAAAAATTGATTATTAGTATCATGCTTTAAATAATTTCCTACTACATGTATTTGCATTTCATTAGAACTTTCTTGACATACAACTGTCCTTACACAGGTTTTTAGTTTTCTATTCTAAAAACAAATCTTTATCCTGATATAGTATAATAATAAGCATCTCATGTTTTACGCAGGCATTTTTTTAATTTAAATAATATATATTAGTTAAATATTTTTACGGTTTCATAAATTTAATTCATTTATTTTATATAAGATAAATATAAAAAATAAAAATAAAAAATAAAATCTATATAAATTTTAAAATCAAATTATTTCTTCCCTTAATTTCTTCTAATTAAAAAAATAATCATTGATTATGGGTTCAACTAAACACGGACAGTTATGCAGTCATTATGATCAGGATTCAACATTTTTGATTGAATTTATGCTGACATTCTACCAACAACTGCAAATGAGAATAATTCAGATGGTTGATTGAAGTAATTGAGGTAATTGATTTGATTTGTTTAAAGTTTAATTTAATTTAATTTGTTTAATAAATATATAAATTTAATTTTATTAAAAATATTTTTAAATAAATAAATTTAATTTTAATTTATAAAATAATTTATTTAGTCTATTTAAGAATTTATTTATTTTTATATATTATATATTATATATTTATATTTATTGTATTTCTTTTAATATATTATATTTATATAATATTAATATTTTTACATAATTTATAAAAAAAATAATTTTTAAATTTTAATTTTAAATAAAAATAATTTTAGATAATTTTTTATTCTCAAATTTAAAAAAATAGATGATTTATGCATAAATGTTAAGATATATTGATTTTTTTTTATTTTTTTGAATAAATTTTAAAACTTAAAATATTAATAATATAATTTTTTTAAAATGAAATTTAAATTCTTTATTTTTTTATAATTTTTAAAATATATTTAATAATTTTAAAATTCTAAAATAAATAGAAAACAAAAAAAGGCTTCCCATTTCCACATCTAAGTGAGGAAAAAAACTTTTATGTAAATTCTGCATATTTTAATTCTATGTTTTTATATAAAAAAAAATCAAATTTGTTTAACTTTAAATTTTTTTTTTCCTTTTTCGTTTTTCCGTTACCAAACAAAGGGTTAGAATCCTTATTTGTAAGTAGAAAAAATGACATTCATACAAGGTATAGTATGGAATGTATTAAATTGCCAAACAAAGATTGATGTCGTTATTTTTAAATAGAAAAATGATATTCATCCGTCTAGTATAGAATGTATTAAATTATAAAAAATAATAAAATATATAATACAATAGAATGAAAAATATTAATATATATTTTATAAAAACATGAATCTGAATATCCTCTATCTTCTTAAATTCCTCATCATGCAATTATGATTTTTTTTTTTACAAATTTAGGATGATTTAATGGGACTAAGCCAATCTTAGGTGGCTACTCATCATTTCCCTAAAAGTATGAAACAAAAAATGGGAAAAGGAAATAAAAAAAGAAAAGAAAAAAGGTCAACAAAGGCGCACATGGATTGAGTCAGGATGGAATGGTACTGGAACAAGCACATGCGGTGTGATGATGATCATCCATTCCGTACGTTTCACATGCAACAAATAAGTACACAGCAAGACAAAAAAGTTATTATTCAGAGGTTGACGCATGAAAGGGACTCAATCAATTTTGATTCTGTATCTATAAATTAAATCCATATTTTATAAAAATATTACTTTAAATTTTATTATTAATATGAAACTCTGTTAGCATGCAATCTGTAAGTATCTATATTATTTAAATTTTGAGACATGTTTTTGTTAGCATGCAATTTGTAAGTATTCATATTATTTAAACTTTGAGACATGTTTCAAGGAGAGTTCTTAAAATTCATCTTGCTTTAGATCCTTACTTTAAAATTAATTAATTTATGTTGAGCTTTGCCTCTGAGTGTTTGATCCAAACACGTCTCCGACTCTTTGAAGGGCTTGGAGGGTAGTCATGATCATTGTCCTTTGATATATTATACCGACAGGAATCAAATCCCTAATAATAAGTCAATTAAACCAGATATCTTGGATTGTTTTACGTTAAGTAAACACATGCCTTGATCGAGACACAATTAAATTGATTGCTCAGATCAAACATCAAAATTTGTAAGAGATTTTGTAATATATAAAAATTTTTAAAAATGTAAAAGTTTTACTTGATGCTTATAAAATTATAAATATTAGTTATGTTTAATTTTAAAAAATGACTGCTAAATTTAAAAGTTAATATGAATTAATGATGTTTAGTTTACTATTTTATTTATATATAAAATAAAATTGAATTTGTAAGATTAATTGATTTGTGTGCCACTATATTTTTTTAGAAAAACAAATTTGGAAATGGACTGAATGAAAGGAGAGTTGGCTTATCTTATCTTCTATACAGTCTCCTTTGTCGCCATTCATCATGTGGAATCTCTCGCATGCTGAATGCAACTATGCGTTGTACAGATCATATTCTATTTTTTAATAAAATTTGTAATCTTTTATTTTTATTATTTTTATAAATTTGATTTATATAAATATTGATTTAATTTTTATTCTTCAAAAATTATTAAATAATAATATTGTTGAAAAAATTATACAATTTAATGTATAAAAATTATATTTTATATTTTAAATTTTAAAAGATGTCCATGTGTATAATTTAATTATTATTTTTTAAAATATAAATAATATAAAACAAAAAATTTAATATATTTATAGACTAAAATATAAAAATTAATATTCTTTATAAATTAAAGTTTTCTAAAAAATAAAATATAAGTAACTTAATTAATTAAAAATTAAATTATGCAGACTATTAACTTTTAAATTAAAAGTATAGATAATTTTAAGATAAGAATCAAAATCAATAATTTTTATAACTAAAAAAATAATAAAAACTAAAAAAATTACATATAAACTAAAAAATTAAAAATTTAGTTAAACCTTTTTTTAATAAAATAAAAAGTAAGTGGTTAATCGTCTTAGGTGCTGTGTATGAAACCATACAAACTTGTAAAACAAGTTTTTTACGCCATTCATTGAATTATCAATTGATTGGTATTATTAAAAATAGCTAATTTTATAATAATTATTTTAAAAATTATATCTATCTTAATTTTTTATTAATTAAAAAATATTAAAAAAAATTATATTAATAATATATTAAGATTAAATAAACTATATATTTGTAACAATCATAATAACATTATATAAATAATGATTGAAATGATAAATTTAGTTATAGTAAATTTGATGTTTAGTTTCTTTTAGTCAGCTGGTTGAGTTTTTAAAATTCAGTTTAGATAAATTCTCAAATAAAAGTCACCTGATCCAAATATTAAAATAAATATTATAATTTATTTAAATTTAATTGAATATAATATTAAATTAAATCTAATTTTTCATTCCTAAAAGTATGTTTGTTTTGATGCTGAAGGTAACTAAAGTGTGGTTTGTAGAAATTAAAAAAACAAATCAGTCGTCCAATTAGCTTTGAGATTTATATAATTATGTTTTAAAATATATAAATTATAATTTAGATATGCATTAAATTGCTTTGAATGGAATTTAATTATTTGGAATTTTGTTTTTAATTTATTTTTATTTTATTTAAACTAAAAATTGTACACTAAGGTATCAATATTATTATTTATTTATTTATAGGTATAATAAATTATATATATAAACTGAACATTCTAATTATTATATTATAATTATTGAAATTTTTAATATTTGTTAATTTATTATTAATAAAAATATGAATACAGAAATAATAATTACTTAAATTTTTATATATAAAAATATTTTTTAAATAGAATCCGAGGCAATATTGTTTTACAAGTAAAATAATAAAATAATATAATTAACGGCTCTTATCTTATTACTATTTGAACTGGACTGGTTCTTTCTAGAAGTTTGCATGTGTTTTGGTTTTTAGAAAATGGGGTAAAAGCAAGCAGGTTAAACAATCAGTGTGTCTGTCATTTGTCTTTATTCGTAAATTGATTTCTCTTTATCGCAAAAATTCCATTTATGTAATATTTGGCATTTGGGACCATTTAATTGAAATGTTTTTGGTATATCGAGCAGAGTGAGCTGATTAAATCGGTTTAAATTTATTTTTTTAAAATTGTTTAAAATATGAATTTCCAAATTTTTAAACAATTTTTGTAATGTTTAAAAAATGTTGTACCAGCTAAATTCAGAACATAACCTGGCATGGTTTTTTAATCTTTAAAACACTTCAATTTTTAACAATTTTTTAACCTGCCATCTTTTCTAATTTTTCAGAATTCAACTAACATAATATGATTTTAAGCTTTAAAATTTTAACTTTAAATATGTTTTTATATATAGTATAAAAAATAATTGTATTGGCATAATATTTGTAAAATAAAATAATTGATTGAGGTTTTAATGTACATATTATATCTGAATTATGAATTACAACTACACAAAAAATTGAAAGAATTTTCAAATTAAAAATTGTCAATACTAACAATTAAATCATTCACATTTAAATTTTGTTAAACATAAATTATCTGAAAAATGAAACGGAATAAGAGAAAATTATACTACAATTGATCATCATAGGCCATATACATTGTTAAAGAAGGGGAAAATTAAAAATAATTAGATAAAAGCATCATAAAAAATAATTAACATACCAAGATAAGAGCAAAATTTATTGAAAAGAAACATTAAAAAATTAGTGATGTGGACAAAAGATTAATTAAGTTTGAGTAAAATAGATGCTGTATCATTAAGGAAAAAAAAAATAGTCCACATGTGAACATCGGATATCACATACTAAACCCTATAGAACAACATCCTTATTTACAAAGATATCATTGATGACATTGCATCTTTGATAATAAATATAAAAATATAATTTTATTAATCTCAACAAAAAATAGTTTCATTAATTTAGTCATATTCCATCACAAATAACAAACTACAACAAAATTATCATATTAAATTTAATCTTAAACTCTTAGTAAATATCATTGATTAGATATCCATTAACTTAAAAAAAATTAAAAAATATATAATTTTTTTATATAATATAAAAAATAATAAAATTAAAATTTATAATTTTTATATAAAATTATTTTAATTATCAATTCTTATTATTAAATCAATTCTAATAATTTTAAAAACATGTAAATCCAACATAAACAAATGCAAGATGCAACAAAAATAATAAAAGATGTTATAAATCTATTGAAACACAAATGCACAAGATACAACTGAAACGACAAAATAAATTAGAATCATAGGCATAAAAATAAAATAAATAACATTAAAAATTAAAAAATAATAAATTTACAAGTATACTTGTAGTTTTAAAGATATAAAAAATTAAAAACAGATAAACATGCATTTCAATAAAATTGTATTTAAATATATTTTATTTGATTCTTTTACCATACTTTTCTTCTTAATTCTATTTTTTATATTTTAAAATATTCTAAAACAGGATATATAAATATCATCTCTCATAAAAATACTATAAGTGCAATGTATCTATAAAATATGCAATGAATAATTATATATTCATAAAATAAAAAAGGATGTACATTATATTACACCATGAATATTTATATATTTATAAAATATATTTTTATTAAATATATTTAAAAAATATTATAACTTTACAATATAAAATGATTTTATAATAATATTATCAATATATTAATATATGATAATATTATATAATATTAATTTATAATATATTATATGCTATTTTTTTTATAACTTTTCAATTTTAAAATTTCGTAAATATTTATTTATTTTTATAAATGTTTGCTAATTTTACTTAATGTAAATGTAATATCATAATATCCACAAAATGTTTGTCTCGCTCTCGCTAACATCCCTGTGCAGGACAAATGCAAACATAAATTATGTGTAAAACTTTTGTTAAGTTCACTCTTCGGATGGTAACTGAAAGATTGGATTTATCATCTAATCACCTAAATATTTATATTTTAAATTTTGTTTTAAAATTATCAATATATAAATGATTAAATGATAAATTAAATCTGCACTGTTAAAGATCCGGATCTTCACTCTTCCCGTGTCAGAACTCAGGTAACGATTAATATTGGAGTTTCATATGCACTGTGTTAGAATTTACGCTTTTCTTTATAGATTTACATTCATTCAAACACTGATAAGAAATAATTTATAAATTTTGAATGTGTCTATCCTCTTTTCAGACACGTATCTAGATAAGCATATAACACGTATCTAGATAAGTATATGGTCTAATTTTCATGAAACACTTTACAAAATTAAATGGATATAAATTTCACTATATCAGTTCTCCAATATCTGTAAAAATTTATATATTTAATGAGGAAAGGTTGGTTTATATTAGTTCTCGAATATCTGTAAAAAAATTTATATTTAATAGAGGAAAGATTGGTTTATATTAGTATGTTATATTTATTTTATATTATTAAATAATTTTATTTTAAAATTAAAATTTTTTATTATATAAACTTTATTTATAAAATTACAGGTTTTAATAAAAATTATTTAATATCTAATTAATATATATATATATAGACTAAAAAATATATTATAAACTTTTAAAATATATAAAACAACAATTCTTCAATTATATTCTTGTTGTAAAGCTTACATGTTATATAAAAGTATTAATAATATATGAATGATTGTAATTGTTTGTATTGTAGATCTAAGAACTTCAGTCTCGTCTATAAGTCATTCTATATTATAGATATATTTTTTAATCCCAAGTAAAAGTTTGTTTTTTTAATGGATAAACTCTTAAATTAGTTCATAAAATCGTTTAGATTGAACATTTCAATTATTAAAATTTTAAAAAATTCTTATTAGTCTTCAATGTTATAAAAGTTATTTTTTAATTTTTATTAAACTCCCACTACCATTTAAACAAAAAAGGTTTAACAAAATTTTAATAAAAGTGTTTAACAAAATTAGAAACTAATAAAAGGTTTTAAAATTTCAATTATTTAAATATATGACCTGTATAATTTTAAGGACTAATTTAAGGATTTATTAAAAACATTATTAATGATATTCTGTTTGTGATAAACAGGATAAAAAAGAGAGAAAAATTATTGTTATTTATTTATTAAATAAGGTCCAATTTTTCTCAAGTCCAACCTTTTCCTTGCCGTGGAGAGTATTTTATTAGCTGATTTCGGATTTGCTAGTTGGCTTTTTGTTGCTTTGCTGTTTTTGTTTCCAATGAAAGCAAAGCCCAATAACAAAGCAAAGCCCAATTTCAATTTACAATGCTATCCTTTGTGTAGATGTTTTCAGGAACTCACAAGACAATCAAATTTCAAGATTTTTATATGTACCTAGATATTGAAATTAAAAGAGAAATAATTTTACATAAGAACAACTATCATTACATTGAAGATATGTGTGAATCCATATATTAAAAAAATTTACTTTCCTAAAAATATTATTCACTGATTTAAACATTAAAAAATATTTTACAGGTACTTTCCTTTCACATCATTGGTCCTATGTGAAACCATCTCACTTCAATTATCTCAAATCGAATGAATAATATACACTAAAATATTCAGGCTTAGCAAAATTACAAGGCTATTATTTGAAGAGAAAATATGTCATAAAACAATGACAGGTAAGTAATTAATTCTTGGATGGATTTAATGATTAATTATGTGTGGAGGTTATAGAAGAAGAAGTTGGTGTGAATTTTAGGTGAGTTATTGTGTGTTTCTCTCTCTGGTAGTTTGGATCCAATAATATGGTTCTGGTAGTGCTTGTGCAGTAAAGTAGGGTGGTCCATTACTCCTTGTGATGACACACCTACAATGACACTCCATCATCCAAATATGAATATGCTTATGTTTAGTGGTTATTAATACTGACATAGCTGTAACAACACATGTGGGTGAGGTTATCACCACTCACCAAGACCCACCATTTGTAGCACTTTTCCCAACATGGTTGAGGCTACTACACTACACATGCCTCCTTGGAACACCTCTCTCTACTCTATCTTGTTAAGTCTTAATGACAGCAACAATGTTTTGTGTTTTTTGGTAAAAAACTTTTATCTCATCATTTTCATATTATCTCCAAGAAACTTTTATCTCATGATTTCAGTCATTTTTCAATCTAATAATATTAGGCCTGTTCAACGTGCCTAAGTTCATGATGCCCACATTTTGATTAAAATAATATTATTTAAAGTGTTTATCAAAATAATATTGTTATAAAATTATTTATCGAAATAGTATTGTAATAATAATTATATCAGCTCAAATAAAATATATCACATGTATATATAGATATATTAGATGTGTAGAATTGATTGAATTACGCACGCACACTAAACTACGTCTAAATATATTTTATTTTTTTATAATTAATTAACTATATTTTTCTAATTCATCACAAAATAATTGATTAATTAATTGCATAATCAATCAATATATTTTGTTAATTAATTAATAATTTTTATTTTTATTCATAGTTTATATTAAAGAATTAATTATATTTTTTATATTATTAATTATAATTTTTAACATTCATCGGTTATATGATCAATTATAAAAATAATAATTGATTAATAAAAATTATATTTACAAATATAAAAAGGTAAATTTATTATATATATGATTGATTTAATCATTTATGCTTACATGTATGTAGTGCATTTTTCGAATAAAATATACAAAAATATTGACTCATATATACACAATACTGTCGGTCTTTCTACACCTATGATTAGACACATTTTTTTTTAATTTCTTTTTTTGTGTTTCTTGAAGATAAAATTTCAACCATCTAATCCGGAGTGTAAATAAGAATAAGATATTGTGCAAACGTTACTTAATCATTTTCTAAATAATGTAAGTGTGTGACATCTTTTAAGTTTTAGAGACACGTTTCAAAAGATAGAAAATGTTTCTCATGTTCAGAATAAGTCACATTTGTGTTTTTTATTAGAGACATGTCATATACATGTATTTCGTATTTTTATTTACATATATTTCTGATGCATTTTACTTATATATTATAGTTAATAAATAGGTGTATAGCAATATTAATCTGATAAATACTTATAAATGATAACATTATTTCGATCAAAATGTGATGCCCGAAGCAACTTTAGGTGCAGCTTTGGGAACGGAGCAATAATCAACTGTGATTTATAATGACATAGGTCTCATCCATGACTTCATAGTTCTTATTTTTTTTTTTCTTTTTGTAAATGTCATGGGCTCACCCACAACTTATGGCTATTTTTGGTATCAGCATTTTAATAAGGAGTCATTGTCCTCACAGATGATTCAGTGAACAAAATTTTATATTATACGTTTTTGGAATAATAAATTTGTTGTTCTAACTTGATTAAAAGAGATACAGTTGCACTAATTTGAAATTTTTGATCAATGTGGCTATTTTAAATGTGTTTTAAAGCTTTTTTTTTTCTATATTGGCAGGATGATGGGCTGGCCCAATCCATGATCCACATTAAACTGGACTGGACCAATAAAGTGGCATGGCCTGCTCAGTTTGCCAGATATATGCGAAAGTTAATAGAAGCTTTATTTTATGGGATTGCTTTTTGCACCCTCAAATTTCTTTTTGCACCCCTCATTACATGTGAAGAGACAAAAATGTCCCTCTGACTATATCTCATAAGCACATCTCTTCTTCTTTCTTCATTTTCCTTTTCGTTCTCCCCTGCCATTATTGTTTAATGAATAGAACTCAAACCAAAATTTGTTAATTCCGTAAACTAGATTGTAGAATACATATGATACATTCCGCAAACTAGTCTGCGGAATGCATCGGTCATCTTCTACCTGGCGTGCACCAGAGAAACTAATCTAAGCCCTAACCTAAACTCCTAATCCCTAAATTCCTACATCTAGCCTATCAATGAATTACAAAATGTTAATGGATACTAACATGAAACTTAGATCTTGGAGGTTGGACCTTGAAAGCAGAAATTTATGTTAAGGGTATAATTGAAATAAAAAAGTTAAAAAAAAAATGAAGGGGATGTAGAAAGAAAAAATGGGGATGTGAAAAGTAAGGCCCTTATTTTATTGCATAGTAACTAGACCGTTTATTTTTTTAAAACGTAACATAGAAAGATAATAACACACTGATGGAAATGAGTAATTGGGCCTTCCTGCACCTATCTTATTGTTCTCATCCATTATATATTAACCTTTTCAGTTTTAGTCCTCATCTTAGGCTTACATTTTTTCGTAGGTCCATTTTCTGTTTGGATATAGGTTTTGTAGCTGAAGACCGAAAACATTTTAAGGTCCGGTACAAATCAATGGGCTCCGGGGAGATCATCAGGCCCAAGTATCCTTATCGTTGAACTATTGAAGTCCAGTCCATGTATTATACTCTTCTTTTGTTTTTAATAATGCATATTTCCACTCTGTTTATCCTACTCCAAAAATATTTTTATAGCTTTTTACCTCTCTATTTTTCACTTTTCTGCACCTTTTTTATGCAAAATCTATTTATTTTGTATTTCAAAATCTTATCACTATACATTCCAAAATTATATTTTTGAAATAGTTTAATATACATTTCAGAACTAAAACTATGAAATGTATTGTTTGCATTTAGAAATTAACCTTTCAGAACTAAAATTTTGAAATACATTTATGACATTTCAAAAAAAAAAATTTAAAATTTAAAAAATATATTTTAAAATTAATGTTCCAAAAATCATAATACAGCGAACATTGAGCATGAATGTAAAGATGATTTTAGAATAATAATTTAAAAAAAGTAAGAGAATGGTAAAAGTAAAAGTGAGAGGTATAAAAAGCAATACTCCTCGTTTCAATTTCCATTTCCCCTTACATTGACCCTTATTCAAATACTCGGAAATTCGTATTTTTTTCACAAAAAGCTCTAAGCAAAATTTTTAATCAATTTTCGGAGAATACGTAAAACTTAATTGATAAAGCAATCTCAAGCACAAATATTAGTAATAATATTAATTATATAATTTTAAAAATTTTACTCTCATTTACTTATTATAAAATATTATTAAATTACTTTATATACAATAAAAATAAAAAAAATAATGATAAAAAATAAAAAAGATAAAATTTTTTTTACAAAAAATTAAATAAAAAAAGAGTTAAAGAAATTTTAAATTATATAATTATAATTATATTTAAACTAATTTAAAATATGGATGAAAAGATCACAAAACCAATCAGTTTAAAATAAAAAAATAAATTTAACTTATTTTAATTTAATTTTTATTTTATTTATATTTTAAATTAAAATTTTGTATTTATTTTATTAATTAATAATATAAATTTAATTTATTATGTTAATGAATTTGGATGTAATAATTATTAAATCTTTTTAGAATCTATTATTTTTATTTTGTTATATTAACAAGCTTCTTATTAATTATTAAATATTTAAGATTTTAATTTTATTATAAATATTTATGTAAATTTTTTTAAAAAAATAATTTTTTATGATAATAAGAATTATAATTTTTTTTAAAAAATATCTTATTATTTATATTTTGTCAAGAGTTTTTATATTTTTATGATGATTTTATATTGAATTTTTTTTTTGTAAATTTAAAGATGTGACATTTTTTTTATTTTTTTATATTTTATTTTACAATTATTAAAATTTTAATTTTAATTTATTTATATTATAATTATAATTATATTTTGTATCTAAATAAATTAATTTAAAAAATATTTATTTAATTCACATCACTATATATTTAAAAACTACATATTTTCTAATTTTATATGGCATGTAGATCTTACAAGTTAATATTTTAATTGCATATAATGAAGGTGAAAATTATTGGATGAATTAAAATTTTTTGTTTTGACTTTAATAATAAAAAACAAAAACGATGGGAAAGCTGGGAAATTGCAATCAACAAAAGCATTAAATGGAGGGTAGATCTTATCCAAATTAATCATTAGGTGTGGTGTCCACCCATAGTAAAGAAATAGGGACAGTTTAGCTAGTTTTGCCGTGACAATTTAAATCTCATACAAGATAAAGAAATGATACATACCCACAGGTTCTTAATAATACTGTGGCTGTGCCCCTTTTTATCACAGTTGCCTTTCTTTGTAGCAGCCTAAGGTCCCTTGCCAAACATATCCTAATTGCCTTTTTCATATTCACTAGTTTATTAACATAACTTGTTCAAACCCATCATTTAACCCTCTAAATTCTTAGGTAAAGATAATGCTAATTAGTTAAAAAGTTCAAAAATTAAATTGGAAAGAAATATTATTAACACATTTGACTGTTTTGAACATAAATTTTTAATAAAAATATTTTACTTATTAATTTCTTAACTAATGTTGTAATGACATTTCTTATAACACTTTAATTATAATAGCTTGTCACATCCAATGCTAAATATCTTCTCCTATTTTGACAGGTCATGTTAACCGGTTATCACACGCAATTGCATTCGATCTGTTAAAACAAAAGGCCAAAAAGATTAAAAGAAACATAGATGATAACTTAAATAATTAAAAATGAAAATTCCAAGTTGAAGGCTAAAAGAATAATCAATTTCTTGGGTCATATTGTTTACATAAACTTAAGTGACTTTGGTGTTCAAACAAGGGAAACTGGTTCTATCTCCCATGGTAATGGCAAATAAGGTGGACTTAAAGGATAGACGATGATGAAAGTGACCATGTTGGACCAAAAAGTGCCTCAAGAAACAAACAAAAAAACAGAAAAATTCTTAGATGTTTTTAGAAAAAAGATATTTTTCTTATTCTGAACGATCAAATGTGTTATTGGACTATCATTCTCTTATGTTAGTATAATTAAGGCTATACATATTCATTAATTTTAAAAGGGAAATATTTTTCAAGATAAGATAAAGAGAATACCTCTTGAAATTTGATACTTATCCATCAAACTAGGACCCACACATTCAACTTGGAAGACAGGGCCACCTTAACCACTCCCAAGTCTTTTGTTCACTTTAGGTATGTCCAACCATATAAATACCACAAATGACCCTTCTTCATAATCCCTGATTTCATTTTAAACTTGAATACTTGGCAACTATAGTTAAGCCTCAGATTGGTGCATAACATAAAAATGTTGGCCATTTTCCACAAGGCTTTTGCTCATCCACCTGAAGAGCTGAACAGTCCTGCATCTTACAAAGGTTCCAAGAAGCCTAAGGTTCCTGAGGAAACTCTCAAGGATTTCCTTTCCCATCATCCTCACAACACTTGCTCTTTGAGCTTTGGTGATGCTGCTGTGCTAGCTTATGTCCGTCCTGATCAACCTTTCTCTCTTCATCAAAGGTTATTTAATATTCTTCTTTTGTTGATCGATGATCAATAATTCCATTTTGTGTTTTAATGTTACCAACAAGCAGTATGTTGGGACAATAACACCTACCTTTCTTGCTTTATTCTTAAGGGTGCTTAATACTTTGGGTATGCTCACCTACCTTTACTTTGTGTGATTTTTAAAAAATAAAGATATAAAGTAAGGAGGGTAGGTGTAAATTTTCAAATAAATAAAGTGCAAGTATACAAAGAGAACTCATTTTGCCTTTCTTGCAATTGCAGGTTGTTTTGTGGGCTTGATGACATATATTGTCTCTTTTTGGGGAGCTTGAACAATTTGTCCTTACTCAACAAGCAATATGGTTTGTCAAAGGGTACTGATGAGGCCATGTTTGTGATTGAAGCTTATAAGACTCTCCGTGACCGTGGTCCATACCCGGCAGATCAAGTTGTGAAGGATCTTGATGGAAGCTTTGCCTTTGTTGTCTATGACAGCAAGGTTGGCAGTGTCTTTGCAGCACTGGTATGCTAAGTTAACAATCTACCATGTTCCTTTGTTAACCCTTTTACAACCTCTTGCTTCCTCATAGCAACATGCATATAGTCATTCATGTTTGTTTTGCCCATCTTTTAATTATTCAAATTCATCTATAAAGAAGTTGATGTTGATCATGGTTTGCACTTTGCAGGGTTCTGATGGAGGAGTGAAGCTGTATTGGGGTATTGCAGCTGATGGATCTGTGGTGATATCTGATGATCTAGAAATCATAAAAGAGGGTTGTGCCAAATCCTTTGCTCCCTTTCCAACAGGTACCTTTTGCGCCACCATTGATTGCTTTATTATCTACAAAATCAATTCAAATCAGAGAAAAAGCATTAATTTAGAGACTGCTATGGATTTTCAATGAGCTTTTGATTGAGATTGAAGCACAATCATGTAATATATTCAAGGAAAAGTTATAGACTAATAGTATTAGATATGATCCATGACATGTTGGTGTTGGAATATGCAGGGTGTATGTTTCACAGTGAAGGAGGTTTGATGAGCTTTGAGCATCCAATGAACAAATTGAAGGCAATGCCTAGAATAGACAGTGAAGGGGCCATGTGTGGGGCCAATTTCAAGGTTGACAAGTTCAACAGAGTCAACAGCATTCCTAGAGTGGGAAGCCAATCCAATTGGATGGAATGGGACCAACATTAGCTTAAAATGTAAATAAACCTTATATATGGTTCATGTAGAATAAAAGTGTCATCCATGTTCCCTCCTTTCCTAACTTCCCTACCCTGCCTTACCTTTCTGAATTTGTTTTGTTTTTTACTTGCTTGTGTTGTTTTCCTGTTTCCTTCTGAGCAACCTGGCATACATGTTCAATGCTTTTCACACATGGTTTCATGTTAATAGTTGGCTTCGGTGCTTGTGACTCAGAGACATTAACACAGTTAAAGTGAGGAACTTGTGTCACAATGTCATCTGTATTGTTATACATGAAGATGCATTTAGTAGGGCCTAAGAATTTCTAATGTGTTATGGATGATAGTGTACCAAATGTTAATAAATGGACGAACAAGAACCAAACATAGGTGCTTCCGCTGGCTTAATGCCATATCAACATTCACTGAAAAAATAAACCACATTAGCTTAACAACTACATTTGTCTTGATTCAAAATTCATATGAATTGAGATAGTTACAGTCTAGCAAAAAAAATTGGGTACATGAGAGAAGAAACGTAAACCGTGGTATAGAAACACCATACTTGTGCACTAGAATACTAGGGAGGATATGGAAGCAAGCACAATCCAACAGAGAAATTATTTTGTACATTAACTTTGTACAAGTATTATTTCTTCAAATAAGATAGATAAAAGAAGAAAACGGAGAAATATGAAATAAAATATGTAATACAATAATAAAAATAAAAAAATAAAGTTGTTGTAAGAATTTGTTGCAGAATTTCTACAAGGATTTGCTCATTCTTTGTTCAAGATCATGATATCTTATACATTCTTCAGGTGTAAAACTAATCTATATTTGAGTGTAAGACTTGGCGTGGACTATGGGCAAAGATTTAAAATTACACAGTGGATAAATGTTTTCTTTTACGGCAAAATAGGAAGTTTATTTTGATTAATCGTGATGTAAATAGTTAAAATATTTCAAGAAAAATAGAATATGGACCATATAAATTTATGGCAAATGATAATTTTTTATATGGTGAGTGATAAAAAGTATACTGATGATTCTTGAACATGCAGTTAGTTGGTCAAATTAAGATCTGAATACATATTTCACTGGTTAAATTAATTACTCCTTGAAAGACTTATCATTGGAGACTAATGGAATCAACATCTTTCAAAAACATATTAATGAAAATAAATTATAAACTATTATTTTAAGATATATTATTACATTATTTAATAAATTTAGTATCTTATAATTATTATGCCATCTTTATCACTAAAACGGTTGTTCATTTCTTTTTTTCATTAATTATTAAAAATAATAGAAAAAAACCTATCTCATTCATTGAAATAAAATCTTGTCGATCATCGTATACCTGAATAATGTGCAAATATTTCTATTTTATTTTAAAAAAATTTGTGATAGTTAAAACAGATTTAAAATTTAAAAGAGAAGTGAATTGAGATGTATGTATACATGTGCGTTAATCATTTTTCAATCCATTGATTCTCTAAAAACATGTTGCTTCTGAAATGTACCAGTATCTGGTGCAGTTACTTTTGTACAAAAACAAGGTAAAAAACTGTGTTAGCGAAAATCCCAATTTTTTTTTGTTTTTTTTTTCTCTTAAAGCAATTAAGTGTTTTATGCATAGAATGTTTTCGACAAAAACAGCAACATTCTATTTTAAAAAGTTAAATATATTTTTAATATTTTAAAATAATCAATTTTAATTTTTATATCACAATTTTAAAATTTTTAATTTTAATTTTTTATTATTTAATATTTCTTAATTACGAGATGATTGAAGATTAATTCAAATTACATTACATTAGATTAAAGTAAATTAATTATAATTAATATATTTTAATAAAAAAGTAAATCGGTCATAATTATATGATTATAATTGAAATATTTTAAAAAATATCAAAATTTTTAATAATAACATCAAAATCATAATTAAGATATTTTAAAAAATAAAGTTTATAAATAAAAAATGGTTAAAAAATTTAAAAATGAGAACTAAAATTTAATCCACTTTTAAACGAAGTTAATGAAGATCTTAAATATGGTTACTCTCACTCCTCTCAACATTGTTTTGTGGCTTTGGCTGGAGATGGCTGATCGCTTCTTTCCGAACGATATGCCATGCTTCGTGGAAGAGAACACTGAGCAACCTCCAACAGCAGACTCTCTCACCACCCTTCTTTCTCTCCCATACCAAACCCTCTCTTCAAAGTTCCAAGCTGCAGCATTTCACTTGAAACAATCGGTACTCAAAACCTTCCTTTTCACTTTCGTCAAAATTCCATTTTTTCCCTATTCCATTCATTTTTGGCTCTTCGAATTTGTGGGTTTCTTTAAATTGACGTTCTTTGATTTTGGGTAGCCTCAAGTTAGTAACTTTTGCGTTGGTGCTATGGTGGGTCATGTGTATTTTCTAATCGGGTGGTTGTGCTTTGTTTTCTGATTATTCTTCAGGTGGTGAGGGAGACATGGGGTTCGAGTGGGAAGCGTGTGAAGGACTATACCCTTTACACGGGGGCACTTGGGACAGCATACCTTGTTTTCAAGGCCTACCAAGTAACCAAGGACAGGAATGATCTTAACCTGTGCTCAGAGATTGTTAGGGCTTGTGATTCCGCTTCAGAAAATTCTGGGTACCGTCTCCTTCATGCATCAGAGGCTAGGCTATCATGAGTTATGACTTAGCCATTGTAAAGGGTTGGTTCAAAATGCTTAAAGTAGAGTATTTTAACTGTTAACAATTGCTTTTCTGAATTGTTGTATTGATGCACAATACCATTGCTTTGCCTATGAATTAATATCCTTTGTTGTCTGGTTATGTACTTGGCTATTTCGACTCGTGTTTAAGCTAGGGGAATTACTTGAACAAGAATTTTAAATGAGTTTGGAAAAGTCTAAACTAAACAGTTACAGTTTCAGCTCAATATGGAAAAAAAAGAAGCAGATTTTGCTTTAATTTGCTAGTGTATCAATTGCAGCCGTGTGACGTTCATGTGTGGGCGTGCTGGCGTTTGTGCTCTTGGTGCCGTCTTGGCCAAGGATGTTGGTGATGAAAGACTACATGACTATTACCTGCGACAATTCAAAGAGGTATTTATTAGATACCCATTAGTTGTTAGTTAGGATTCTATTTTACAATCAATAATTAGTTAGGTTAGTTGTTAATTTCAGTTAGTTAGTTGGGTTGAGATGGAGAGGAATCAATGCAGTTTGCCTATAAATAATTGGAAAGGTTAAGAGAAAATATATCTGGTCAATTTGTGAGAGGATTAGGGCTTTAGGCATTAGGAAAGAACCAGATCTCTCGAATACCTAGCTGTACTGCTGTTTTCTATTAATAAAGAGTGTCTTTCTTGTAAGTCTGGTCGAGTTCCTTACAGTATTTTGTTGTATTTATTTCTGATCCTTGTGCTACTTCCATTTTATACATGAAATCGGTCCAGTTGTTTAACTGGTCTTCATATTTGTCTCTTTGCTTTGAGAACAGATTGTGATACCCAGTGATTCACCCTATGAGCTATTGTATGGAAGAGCAGGTTACTTATGGGCTTGTTTGTTCCTAAACAAGCATATTGGTAAAGACACAATACCTACTACCCACATGGTAAGGTGTATTTGCTTCTTGTCTTTTAGTATTTTTCCTCTTCAATTTATTTTGACAAGATGGGCTTTTAAATTTTGTAGAGATCAGTTGTGGATGAAGTTATTACAGCTGGTAGACAATTGGCTCACAAGGGAAGGTGTCCTTTGATGTATGAATGGCACGGGAAGAAATACTGGGGTGCTGCTCATGGACTTGCGGGAATTATGCATGTTTTGATGGACATGGAACTAAAGCCAGGTGAGGTGGAAGATGTCAAGGGTACACTACGTTACATGATTAAGAATCATTTCCCCAGTGGCAATTATCCCTCCAGTGAAGGAAGTGAATCTGACCGTCTGGTGCATTGGTGTCATGGTGCTCCTGGTGTCACTCTTACACTTGTAAAAGCAGCTGAGGTAATCTTTTCTTTAGTTACCAAATTCAAATGTAAACTGCTTGCAGAGTCTATAACATGTAAAGGAGCTGATTAATTGATGATCTGCATGAATGTGCTACAAGGGATTTTGAAGTATATTGTTTTGTTCAAACTTCAAAAAATTGAACGACTAATAGTAATTAATGCATATGGGGTATGAAGACTGAATTATGAGCAGTTCAGTTACTAAATAATGTAAGTAATCACTACTTCATTCTTTGAACAAGTTTACCTACGGCAGAAGTCATACCCCTTCAATTACTATACTCCTGACCTGAGTACAAGCATGAAATTAAGTGCTGCTTCTGGTTTGGTTTTTGTTTTACATACAGAACCTATGCAATAATTCTTGATGCTAGTTATCAAATACATGTGCAGATGTCATAACTAGATTTTTTACTATGATCATTAGGTTTTCGGGGACAAGGAATTTTTGCAGGCTGCTGAAGATGCAGGGAAAGTAGTATGGAATAGGGGTCTGCTGAAGCGAGTTGGAATGTGTCATGGCATCAGTGGGAACACCTATGTCTTTCTTTCTCTGTACAGATTGACAGGAAAGGTGGAATATTTGTACAGGGCCAAAGCATTTGCATGTTTTCTTGTTGATAGAGCACAAAAATTGATCTCTGAAGGAAAGATGCATGGAGGAGATCGTCCTTACTCCTTGTTTGAAGGTCTTGGAGGAATGGCATATACCTGTCTAGACATGATTGATCCACATATGGCTAAGTTCCCAGGCTATGAACTTTGAGTCGCTTCATACATGATGCATATTAAAACATTAGTAATAATGTGCAGCCCAAAAAAAAAACTCTGCATCCCCAAAAAGAACTAAATGAACTATATTTAGGTTTGACAAGGACATGATATATTCTGACAAATATTTGTAAACATGAGAAAAAAAAACTGCAAATCTGTAAATATAGGAGTATAACTATGATGCATGTTTCCAGCTTTTAATGTTTTTTTTTGTCTATGATCACCAATACTTGGTATCACAATAGGCATTCGACTAATTTGGTTTGAACAAGTATGATTAGAATTTATTAACGCAACTATACTTTCAAGGATTCAAATTTAAAATGAAATTAGTACAATTGCTCGGTAGATGATTTGTGCATTTGGTGGTGGATGCAGCCATTGGTATTCTATGCTATGGAACTTGGCCTCATTTTTGTTCAATTTCCAAATTTGCCCCATCTTTACGTGATGGATTTCTATGACAACATATTATTATGCCGCAATACTCTTGTGCTTTAGTTCCCCATCTTTGCATCTGGGGAGCAAAGTGTTTCAGCTAGACTCTCTTTAGAAGTATGTCATAGTTATACGTGGATTACATAGTAACCCGGAAACCCTCCCGCACCTTTGGATAGTGATGATATATACATCCCATCTTTTACAAGTAAACTACCATTTTATTTGCTGAAAAATTTAGAATTGGCCATATCAATTTTTGAAAGATAAAAACAAAATATTTGTCTCTAAAACAATGAAAATATGATCAATTCAATTCTTCTTAGGGATTAAATTAATTTTAAAAAGGAATTAAATTGAAGAATGATAATTTTTATCTTTCACTCATAAATATTTCCATTCAACTAATAAAATTGCTACTTTTTAACAGAAAGAACCTCTCTCTAGTTTTTCCTGAATATTGCTTATGTAATTGATCTGTTATGAAGCAAGATCTTAATTAAACCATTTGATCTGGAGTTGACTTAAAATGAGACACTGATGTAAAAATTAAAGAGAAATTCCAGAAAACTGACCCAAGGTAGGCCAAATGAAGTGAAGAACACCCGGCACTACTATTTGTACTTGCTATGCACAGTTATTTCAGAAAGTATATATAAGCAATTTCGCCACACCCCCATGGTTGAATCCTTTTATTGAGAGTCTTGATTCACAAAAGCCTTTGACACCCTACATGAAGACAAAAAAGGTCCTAGCTAACAAAACAACATTAACGCACCCAAAATCATAGGATATCCACTCTTCTGAGATGTCATTTTTCTTCATGCCAGTGCTATCTCTCACTAATCTTATCTCACTTATTAGGCCAAACCAACAAGTTTCTCACTAATCTCCCAGACCTTACGAGCCTTCTCTGCATCACTTGCCTCCTGTGACAACTGGTTTTCAAATGAAGCAGAGGTTTTATTCCAGCTCCAGTACACACCAGATTTTGTTAGGCTTGGTTCACTCACAACCTACATAAAAAATAGACAAAGATATTTCAATAAATTGTGCTCTTTTATCATTATCTTTCCCATAGTGTCATTGATATTACCTGAGCAAGTCTCTTTCCTGCTTCATCTTCTGAGACAAATCCTTTGGTTATGTACTTTTGGAATGGAGGGAATAGAGTTCTGAACAAGGGAATGTGCTCCCTGAACAAGCCTGTTGTGGCAATGCAACCCGGGTAGAGCGAAGCAAATGTGATTCCAGTTTCCTCATGGTATCGTCTGTGGAATTCTTGCATTGTGAGCATATTACAAACTTTGCTGTCCTTGTATGCCTTGGCACCATCAAAGTCTCCACCATCTATCATAGCCGAACTGTTTAGCCCATTCAGGCCACCCGCAAGTCCCCTCAAGTCACCGAGGTTAGCCTTGGGAGGTACATTTCCAGCCAATGTGTTTGTGTTACCTGTTTAATCCACACAATCAGCACAAAAATGCAACCAAATAATGGGTGGTAAGAACCGGAATTCACAACAAACATGCTAATGAATTAGACCTGTGATTGAACCAACAATGATCAAGCGCTTTGAAGGATAATCAGATTTGTTCAAGTCTTCAAGCATCATGCGTGCAAGGAGAAAATGCCCCAGATGGTTTGTTCCAACACTAAGTTCAAAGCCTTCAGCAGTGAATGTAGGTTCCTTAGCAGTTGGCAAGTACACTGCAGCATTGCAAACTAACACATCCAGTGGCATGCCTGATCTTCTGAAGGTATCTACGAATTGGCGGACACTGTCAAGAGACGCAAGGTCCAAATGCATAATGGTGTAGTTTTCCTTAGCCATGCCAGCAGATTTTGCAGCTCTTGCAGCTTTGAGGTAATCCCTGCAGGCCATTATTATATGCCATTTTCCTGTCTCAGCCAAAGCCTTAGCAGTGGCCAAGCCTAATCCAGAGGAAGCTCCAGTGATCACAACACTGCCTTTCCTCAATGTTTTCTTGCCTTCCGGTGCAGACTTGTTAACTGCTGGAGTGGTTGTAGCCACTGTCTCGGCCCTCACAACACAAACCCTTTGCTGGAATTCCCTCTGATCAAAGGGAGAAGACAAAAATTAGATAAAGGTTCCAAAAGCTGAGGGACGATTACATGGTGCTTTGTATTTTGTTGTTAAACTCTGAAATTGATTAAAGAATGAAGATCAAAAACCCATCTTCAACGAGTATATAAGTACTTATCAGAGACTAATGGAATCTAAATTTCAATGGTGGTCCAAAATAAGAGAACTAGAATTTACCATGTACTAACTTTTTACATGAGAAACATCAACACACATGGAGTTCCAATTTTTTATTTATTAAAAAAAGAAAAATTAAATAAATAAAGTCAAATATCTTAATATACTCAAACAAGTAAGAAGATAAGAAAGATTTGATTGGCGTTACCTTGTACCTCAATGCAGAAGAGCCGAAGTCAGCTTTGAGAGGTTCTGACAACGGAAGACCAAAAAAGGTGGAATCCTTGAGAGATACACTAGACTTTCCCTGCAAACACAAAAGACAAATTTTTCCCTAAAAATTCCAATTCAGATATTCAATTATTTCTTTGGAAAGAGAATACAATAAGAAGAAGAAGCAACGGCCTCTTAGTGTGGAATTGAAGCAAACCTCTTTAGGAATGGAGAAAGAAGCAGGAAGCAAAGAAGCAGCCATTGAAGGAAAAAGGTATAAACTGGGTTTTGGGTTTTACAGTGTATCACTCGGCAAGCAAGTGTAGTGAGTTGAAGTGGTGTTAACACTGCAGTAATCAAATATGTGGCTGAAAATGTGGGTCTTTGAAAAAGAATTTAAACAGTGAAGTGTTTGTTTAGAAATGAGAGGATAAGATAATTAGAGCATGGGCACCTGCCACGTCATTTGGAAACAACCAATGAGGTGTTGTGTTTTAGATTTCTTAAGAAGGGGATATTTCCATCCATTGGCAGTTATGGCCTATGGACAGCGCTGAAAGTGATAGGGGGAGTGGACGTAATTACAGATGCAATATCAAAATGCATGGGGATTGTTCATTTCTTCTCAGAAGAAGTAACTAGAAACTCCTCTGCAACTTGCAGCTGCCACCGGAGACCCAAACATGTTCTCCTAGCCCAATTGGATTTTTTGTCAGAGAACCCAATTAGCTTAAATGATTCCAAAACTTTTCCAGATTGGGCCTACTGGTTGTGGGCTAAGCCTGGGAACTTTGCCGGGTTACCAATATGTAACTGATTAGCGTACAACTTGGGTGCATCTGTTCAAGCATGTATGTACAAGATCATGGATTCATGATTGATGTTTTGTCGACAAAAATAAAATAAAATCAATGTGTTGACGATGACGAATCCAAATCTTTATAATGGCACAAACAAGACCCAAATCTTTATACAATAGTTTTAACACAAATTTTGGTATGCTAGCATGTGTCTAATTGTTTGTATTATTTGAATTTCTAGGCTCGGAATGTCGGTATCACAGCAACGTCCCATATTTCGGAATCCAAGTTCTTCATGTTTTCTAGTGAATTTCAATTTTAAGGAATTAAACAGTCGTCCACCCACCGTAGTGAGTTTAAGTGTTAGACGTGAATTTTGACATTTCGACTCTTCGGCCAAGAGAAGAGGAGAGGTTATTAGATCAGATCTGCAGTAGCCTTGCCCAATCATTTCCTATTAAGTTTTCATTGAGTGAATAGGAATTTATATTCACGACATGCCCATACTTAAACATAATACCCTTTTATCTTCATCCTGACTGTAACAAGCCTGGAATATGCAGATGGATTTTGCTATACCCTCCCTCCTACATCTACTACTTTATATAGTTAGCATTAAATAATATATATATATATATATATATATATGTTTATTTTCTTAACAATACAAAAATTACTTTTATCAATTAATAATTAAAAAATTTGTAAAAGAAAATAAAAGATGGGAAAATGAAAAGTTAATATATACATATTAACTGCTGATCAGTAGAGTATGGCCCGTCACGGTTCAATCAGAACTTGCAATTAAGCTATCCCAATAACGTGTCTTCAATACTTGAACATATCAACCACATAACCAACTGAGTGCTTCAGTTACAAAATTTTCTTATTAAGAGATTTTTGAGTTTCTTTTTTCTAGACTGAATGATGCTACTAGTGACGCACTGACGCTAAGACTTGCACCCATGCTATTTTATTGAGATTGATTCACTTTGACAAGATAATGAATTCCATGTCAAAATCAAGACAGGTGTAAAAGAATCATAATTTCTAATTTCAATAAGCTTTTCCCATGCTCGCGTTACTCTACATTTCCCGATTACATCCATCGGTTTCTAAATTCCTGGTGTAACTTTTTTTTTTCTTTTTTTGGTTTTTGTTTGACAATGTTTCCCCCCTTTATCCTCCTCAGTGCCTGAAAGGAATGGCAACCTATCGGGTCATCCCAACACAAGAACAAGAAAAGAAATGTAACCCCGCTAATATTACAAATCTCACCCACTTTTCTGTACAGGTTTTCGCCAACTAATGGAGAAGGTGAAATCCACTGTCCTCTGAGCTGATATCGTCAACTCATTCTCTGCCATGCTCAATCATATGCAAGCAAATTCTTTCACCTCTTTATATCCGAAGTGGCAATCCAAAATTTTGGAAAGTTCTAATTTCCCCACGAAGGCCGGCAGTTACAATCACCATACCCCAAGCTGACATTTTTTGACCTACCCCATTAGAGAAATCCACACTGACACGAGGGCTTTGGTTTCTCGCAGCCAGAATAAGTTTTTCCTCTGGCCACGTTGCAGAAATTCTATCAAAAAAGTAACTATTTGTGGCACTTGCAATGGTTGCATGACGTGGACTGTTGCTGTAACCTGATGTAGCTCTTGAACCCTCGGTAACAAAGTTTTCCTCTACAGGGGTAGGAGGATGATGGGCTGACGAGACTTCATCGGCATTGTTATCAAGCTCAGGTTGTTCTCCAGAAAAGGTATCATGCATGTCCCATGCATCACCCATACCAGGCCAAGGAATGGCCACCGACACATCTTTACAGTGAAAATGTTCGTATGAGCGCGTGACAGTGACACCTTTACTTCTGTTAGGCCTGCAATCGGCTTCATTTTTCCAGATGTATACATGGGAATCCTCACTTGCTGCGACAACATATTTACCATTTGCTGTGAGGGAGGCTGAAATTGGGCTAGTTGCATTTCGAAAGCCTGCACAAAACATGCATCGGTTTGATCAGCAAGGAAATAAATAAACTGAAGACCAATTGCCATTTGAGCTAAGTTGAAAAGCTAGCAAGACAACAACTTTTTATTCAGTCCAAATAAATATACCATATATGACACAAATAAATATCCTCCCACTCCAGACAAAAAAAATTGTTGAAAGTTTTGCTTTGACCATAGAATTAAACAAAACAAATTTTAAAGCAGATGAAAGCAGTTTACCAACTGCTTTACCCACTTATTTTATTATCATTTAAATAAATTTCATTTGATATATAACTGCATACCTTTAAACTTATGAACCAGATCAACACCATCAACAACCCGAATTCGTGAATCGGCAGATGTGATAAGCACCTCTGAAGAACTTCCTGGGGCAAACTGTTAATAAAATTCAATTAGGAAGACAAAGGATAAACATAGTAACTTAGTCAAAGAAAATCCACTGTAGTTGTACACCCCACTGTTTTATTTTATTTTTAAAATTTTCCCCGTCCAACATCTGGGGTGGATACACAAAGAAAAGGAGCATATCTCGTAAGCACAGCAGTAGATCATTATTATTACCTGGAAACCAGTAATTTTCTTGTGATGTGACTTCTTTCTCTTGTTCTGCAAACTGATCTGACTTTTCTGTTCCAGCTTATTTTCTAAATGAAATATAAAAAATACCATAATCAGTGGCCCCGCAATCACCGGAATACACAGATGAATAGATACAGTACAGTTATATAGGGGTGGAAAAGCCTCAGACAGTACCAGATGTATTATATAAATGGCAGCTACCCTTGTATGAACCCACTAGTGCACCCTGCATCAGCAAATTTAACTAAGTTGCAGCTTAAAAATTGAATTTCTGAGTGTTCAAATAGATGCATATAAATCTGGGACCAACCTGACCATCAGGTGTATAACAAGCAGCAGTGACCATCTCATGCAGATCAGTCCAATCAACAACTTGTCGATCAGGAATGCTCCATATGCGAACTTTAGCATCCAAAGATCCGCTAATGAAGTATCTATCATCAACAGGATTAAACTGGATGCAAGTTACTGTGGCAGAGAGAAAGAAGATTGAGGCAAAATGGCTTAATTAGCAAAGAACAAAATGGGAAGAGGGAGGGAATGGAACTGTTTTATTGCTAAATTTAACACCCCGGTGGGCATTAACGAACTCTAGTAGAATTAGTCCTATATGCAGCAAACACAAATCTAGTGATAAAACTGTGCCCGTGTGCAATTATGTTATTACCCAATCCTCAAAGATGGGGTGTATCTTGAATTAGATTGGATAATGGGGATAGGATGGACTGGGAATCTAATTCAATTTTCAGTTGGGAAGAGGCAGGAGAAACATTGATAAGAAACACAAAAGGATGAGTATTTTGCCATTTAATCTAAGTTATGTAGTCATAGGAATGGCCTATATGATTACTAATCAGATTAAGGGAAAGCATTTATAATAACTGCATCTACTTACCATAGTCACTGTGTGAAAAGATTTTCAAACAAGACTTGCTAGACAAATGCCATAGCCGCACTGTTTTGTCCATTGAAGATGAGAGCAAGTGCTGAGAAAAATGAGGAAAAAATATTAAAAGGATGCTCTAAAAATAAAACTTTTTTAATTCATATTTGTTCACTGTGTTTTTGACAAACACTTTAATTTTAGAGATTTTTCAACAGACATTAATCAAAAAGATCTATAAATAAAAAGTAGATAGCATCCCCCACCCCGAATTGAAGCTTTTCGAAGACAATGTTTGAGCTTGCAATAAATATCAATCATTACAATTCATTCTTCAACTTTTAGTAACCCCAAAAGGTGCTCATCCTAGTCCCAGTAAAATTACTGTATAAGGACCTTAAAAAAATTGTTACTCTATAAGGAATGACCCAACAAGGAGTTATAGAGTCAATACAACAGCATATTAGATATGTGTCCACTCTTGTGTATATAATAGAGGAAAGCTTGGCAATCGAAAAAATCAAGTCAAAACTTCAGTAGTTTTCTGCTTTTTCCCGACAGGATCAAAATTTTCTACGGTAAATATGGCTTCATAAAACAATATAAATTAGAACCAGTTTCAAATTTCATTCATTTGCCAAAACACTGGGGATAAACTAGTTCAATAACAAATATTATCTGGTACATTTGAGCAAATTATTATTAAAAGTCCAAACAAATTACAAGGAGAGCAAGGGAGATAAGTAAAGATTTCCTTTTAGGGAAAAAAGCACAAGATTACAGCCAACTTAGTTTAGAATTGCTTTGGGGCAAATTTGGACTAAAACTGATCAAAATTAGAGCTGATTTTTAAACATTGAGTGATTACTAAAAACATTTTAATTAGCTATACTGTGCCTAGTTAGTAGTTATCCAGTTCTTTATGTTTAGCAAACACCATCTAAGGCTTACATAGGGGATAATGACCAATGGACGAGTAGATAAGCTTAAAACAAGATCCAATCTCAACCACTCATCATAAAGACATCAATAATCCATCTAAAATAAAAGGCACTCCCAATTTACAAATAGAGCATCCATAGCAAGTTACGACCTGTTGGCGTTCTTTCTGTCTTATGAGCAGTAAATTTCAGTTCTATTTTCCCCATAGGCAAGCCAAACTATGTCTACAGCTACTGTTCATTATAGTAATTGATGGAAAATTTGGATATACCTATGGAGAATTTCACTATTAAAATAAACATTAATTATAAAGAAATCTTAACACATACTGCCCTCGCATTGTTAACGAGTTACCTCCCTAAATTAATCATTTTTAGATGCCTTTCCGAGGAAGACCTGGAATAACAATGGATTCCATAGGAAAAAGAAACCAATTAAAACCCTTTAAAATCAAAAGTTTATACACAAAAAAATAAATAAAAATTCAACCTGACAAGGAGCAGAAGAAAAGAAAAAAAGTCCAGAAACCTCAGTTCTCACCGGGACAGAACGCTATCTACTTGATCCTACAATACATATCACAATAACTCAACCGAAACCAGGAGCTAACTAGCCTGTGCACCGTGCATAAATATTTTCCACGCCTTACTAACCAGAAAACACCAAACAAAATAGTGTCATCATCTCCCCCAAATAAGAAGATAACCATTGCTATACAAACCACATATTAAAGACGGCAGATAATGCAATCTGAAATCAGTATTTGTCCATGGATGCCGATTCAGCCACTTGAAAACCACCCCATTCAAATCAATTATCAATTATATAAAGAACGATGAATCCCATGTGTCATGGAAAGAAAAGTAGAAAACACACTCAAACTGTTAAGCAAAAGCGAATTCATGAGTCACAGCAGAAAAAATCCAACTGATCCCCAGCCGAATATAAGATTTACAAGCACGGAGAGATACGGAACAGCCTCGTGGAATTACAGAATAGAAAGAGGTATCTCAAAAGGAGAAGCTAACCTGGGACTTGGACCAGGAGAGATCAAGCACATCATGGAGATGACCTTGAAAGGAGCAAACAGGTTTGTCAGTGAGCGCAAACACGGTGTCCGGCACAAGGAATTGGTCCAAGCTCAAGGACTTTCTGCTAACAGAGGACCTCCCTTTCCTCTTCCTCTCGGGATGGTTATCCACAAGAGGCGACAGCAGCGTGGGTTCCGGTGACCCATTGACCACCAGCAACATATTAACATTCACATCTTCAGGCTTCTCCATCAACAAGAGTTCCCCTTTCCTCTCGGTCTCCACAACCTGCCACACATGAATCACGCAATCCTCACCCGCACTCGCAAGATACTTCCCATCCAAACTAAACTTAATGCTCCAAATGGATCCACTATGAGCCTGAATCTCCTGGCTCTTATACAAAGCACTGAACTCTTTACATGATTTCCCATACTGTCTAACCCTCACTCTTTCAGGACCGTGAAACGAAGCATCCTGGCTATCATCCGTGGCGGAACTGGACCTCCTTCCTCCCTTCTCAGACGAGGTATCCCTCTCGTCGCTGCTCCGTCGTTCCTTATGTCCCGCCATCGAGCTTGCAACACTCCTGATACTTTTCAACCAACCTCCTTTATTTTTCTTGACCTTAGAACCACCACCGGCGTTAACTCCACCGGCGGTTGCTCCACCTGCATTGGCATCATGATTGTCTTCTTCAACATTCTGACGGCGCATTAACTCCTGCACGATGGGGGAATGTCCGACCGTCATCTCGAACTCCTCTATGGTCAACTGTCTCCCGGTTCCAACCTCTCTGAACTTGTTCCATATCCCATCTTCCCTCACCTCCTTCACCACAAACTCCTTCCCGTTATCCAGATCCCTTATGGTACAAGCCTGCTCGCTCACCCTATCCTCGCTCTCGGAAAGCGAGGATTCACTCCGGCGGGAATTCTTCCCGGAGGGAGGTTTACTCGGAGAGCCTCCGGCGCGATTGCGAGTATTTACATGAGGTTGAGAAGGAAGAATGGAAGAAGAGGAAGAGGGAGGGGGGTTAAGGGAATTATGGTTACGAGAGGAAGAGGGAGGGTCGGATTTGGATCGGAAGATTGAAGTGTGATCGCGAGTGAGTCCCATGGTTTGAAGGAGGCGCGTGCGGCGTTCGGAGACGGAGGAAGGTTGGGAGATCCATATATCGTAGTTGTTGAGGGCGAAATTGTAATTACAATTGGTAGAGTCTTGTTGTTCTTCGTTATCAGAGTTAGAGTTGGAGCAAGAGCAAGAGGAAGAGAGGGAGAGCAAACGGTCGTGGGAGTCGTAGAAGCACTCTCGTTCTTCGTCTTCTTCGTCTTGTTCTCCCACGGCTTTGCTCATGATGGTTCCACTTCTTCCTTGAGATTGGGATTGGGCATTCCCATTTGCAATGAAAATGCCCCCCGATAAAATCTCAATCCGATCCGATCACCCTCCTCTTCTCCGATTCGGTTAGATCCGATTCCCGATCCACCCGACCCGACCCTATCAGATGCTGTGTCTATGTCCACGACAGAGAATGAAGAAGGAAGGAACCAAGGAAGGAAGGAAGGAGTTGGAGAGGTTTTTTCTTTCTCTCTTCTCTTTCTTTTGCAATACAATATGTCTGAGAAAGTGCAAACGATATTTCTTTTGGGTTTTTCATACACAGCACAACATAACACAAAACAATCCAATACGGAAATCTTTTTCTACCCTTTCGCCGTTTTCCTTTCCTTTCGGGGTTTACTTCTTTCTTTTCTTTTCTTTTCTGAAACGGTCACAACTATTTCTTCTTTTTTTAAAAAAAAAATTATCGCTTTGTTTTACTAAAAAAATATTTCTTTATTATCAAAATTTATTTGTTTAATATTTTCTTAAATTGTTAACCTAAAATATTTAAATAATAATGCTCATTTAAATATATTATTTATTGTTAGTAAAACTTACTAAAAATCACAAAGTTATATGGAAAATGGGATCATATTATATCATGAGTTTTAAGAAATTTTATCTAAATAATAAAAATGGAATGTAGATTGTTCTTCTTCTATGTTTATGAATGTTTTTGTTTAACTAATTTTTATCTAAAATGTTTTTCTTTTTTGTTAATCGAATTAATAATAATAATAATATTTTTGAAAAATACTATTTGCATAAAAATATAATAAATGCAGAAAAATGATATTAATCTCTTTGATAAAAAACATGTCATGACTTGTGACATTTAGTATAAAATATAACGTATGTGATTAAAGATTTCTGCATTTAATGAAAATGTTTATTTAAAAAGAATAAGATAATAGATATATCATATATGTGTGACATTGATGAGAGAATGGGATAATAGATACATTATATATATGCGTAAGATTAGCATCTTTGTACAAATGAGAAAAATATATGAAAATAAAAATAAAGAAAATAAATCAAGAAAATTTTTATTCAACCTATATTTATCATTGGATAATTTATGTTCTTTATATTTTAAAAAAACAGATAATATAAATATATTTTATTTTGTTTCTTAGTTAGAATGTTTTATTATTCATTAAAGAAGAAATCAATATTCTATCATAGACGGCAAAAACCAAAGAAAAATCCTCTACTATATATATTTTTTGTCTGTGATAAACATGTTCCATGCTTTGATGTTATTCCCAACAATCCCATTTGCAATTTATTAATTTTAGTGTCAAAATTTCTTTATCTTCTTCTATATATAAAAATGTGTATGCGTGAGAAATAATAACTTCGAAAATATAATATTTTGTTTTTAAAAATAAAATAATTAAATACAATTACGACCGATATTTATTTGAATGATCCTATTTGGTGTCCCGTGAATGTACTAAAGTATAATTAAGCACATAAACTTGACTTTCACGATTAAGTTCAAAGTAACAGCGCTGTAGATCTCCAACCAACAAAAGTTTTCGTGTTTCTCAAATTGTCCCTCAAATAGTTTGTGTTCCTCAAAGCGTGTTGCAGTTTAGTGAGGCATTATTATTATGTCTTGGATTAGCACTCAGCAACATTTTGTTTTATTTTTGGTAATTCAAAGCTACCATCACAACAAAGACATTTGAGAGAGGAATTTTAGGGGCATTTGATTATGCTAACCGGGGACAAATTAAAAGGTAAAGGTGTGTCATTATGCGATAAACACTGTAACTTTGAAAAGTAGTCACTTCCACCCTCCTTACAAGGCTCACCTGAATCATGTATAGGTAGGGATCACTAAACCTCTTTTCTACAATTAAGGATGAGGTCCTATTTGTTTAAATAAATAAGTTAGCTTTACTTTTAACTTTTGATTATTCTTTTATTGAGTATGATTATAACTCAAGCCCATGTTAACTTTATTTTCCTTTCAGATATTGTTTCAGTTGTTTTTAAATAATTAATGGAAGGAAAGTTTTTTTTTTCTTTGCACATTTAGTATCTATAGGTCACTTAGATTCTGAAGAATTTGAGATAATTGAATCCGACTAATCTAAGTCAAGCAAATTATATCTATTTAAGGGAGACTAAATTTTCTCAGGATCTTTTTTTTTTCTTTTTCCATTGATATTATTTGAATCTTAGACCTTGATTGAGGAAATAATCTACTTCAACTATCAAAGACCGAGAATGGAAGGAAATTATTGTTCAAAATAAATAGTGGCTGATACTTTCAATTATTGTACCCAAAAAAAACAATAGGCCTACTAATTAACCAGCCTTATACTTATGTTAAGCCTCCCTGCACAGAAATTTTTGAAATAATGACAGCTCATGAGAACATCGAGAAGTGAGAATTATTAAAATCATTATAAAAGTTTAAGACGTGTTTTATTCAGTGACTTAAAAGATAAAAATGTTAGAAATCACAAAAAAAAAAGAGAGAAAAAAAAATGAAATTTTGTATGTGTGTAAGCTATATTGATTTATTGTAAATCTTGAAGTTTTCTCTATTTTTATTATATAAAAAAAGTTTAAGGTGAGAGGAGATTCTTCTTACTCTAAGATAAAGATAAATTACTAAACTCAGCTATCAACAGAGGATTCCTAAATTTAAAATTAAGTTAAGCATTTGATATGAACATAGTATAATAAACCAATCTTGTTGACAACAAATGAGATATGATTCAATGGGACTAAATAAATTTCATTCATGAGCAAAACAAGAACTTTCATTCCATTTCTTTTCCAATAAAAGTAAATTTCATGTACTAAATACCATTTTTTTATTCTTTTTTTTTTGTTACGTGATGAAGGCATTATTCATTGTTCAATTTCAAATTTATGTTCTTATTATTCCATTTTAAATGAATTAATTTGATAGATTTAGAAATTAAATTTACAAATATGAATTTTCAAAACTAAATTGATATAAATTATTAAACTTGTAGAAAAAACTGTATATTTAATCCTATACTTTTAACTATCCCTTCCATATTATAACTTACTTTTAAATTTTTTACAGTTCCATACTATATATCATGATTCGAATTTGAATTTTTAAAATAACCTCTTAATATATACACAAAATAAAAATAAAAAACACCTCTCTTGATGCATAAGAACACAAAGTCAAATAATAAAAACTTGATTTTCACAAAGATGTCTTAGTTTTTTTTTTAAATATTTACTTAGTACTACACTAATTACTCTAACATAAGGATGTAAACGAGACAGGATTGGCGTGGAAAATACTTTTTCTGTGTTTGTATCGATTAAATGAAAATAATTAACACCTCACACTATGTTAACATTACATAATATTATCATATGTTTATTTACTTAAAATTTATTATAAAATAATAAAATAATTTTATCTCATCTTAGAATAACAGAAAAATCATAACATATATATAATATTTGATGAAAAATATATTTTACCAATAAATTGATATCCATAAAATTATATTATATTATCTATATCTACTCATCAAATATCCATCTTACATTTAATATTTATAGATAATTTAAATATATATATATATATTTATAAATATGGATATTTTTATCCTTCTAATCTAACATAACAATAAGAAAGAAGCTCTTTCTATAAGTAGCAACATGATGAGAGTATAGAAAAATCAATATATAATTCCACAGGATATACATAATTATGGTAAGCACAATTTATAGTATTATGATAGTTAAATGTTAGCATAGATAAATCATTATTTTTTTGTTTTTAATGCCGATTAATAAACTAATGTATTTGATAAAACAACACGTCTATATAATTCTATAATATTAAAGCTTAATTGTATCGCTTACATCTTAATTTGTCCACAAGTGAAGACTTTCTTTCTTTCTTTTGTTTTGGTAAAGTCCATAAGTGAAGATTTGGCAAGCAGAAAATTGCAAATAGTATTTATTAATTAATTAATTAATTACTTTACAGATCATCATAACATGGAAACATATAATGAGCAATCAAGGCGTAACAAGTGCAAAATACAACTACACATGGGGATATATTCTTAAGGCCAGGGGTGCCTTCTTTCCAAATTGCTGACATTTATTCTCTTCTTCCTTCCTCTCCTTTTTCTTTTTCCTTCGTCACACTTCTATTCTCCCCCTAAGAATGATTCTTTTGTTTCTTATAAGTTTGTAATTAAATGGTCAAGAAGAATCTTCCTTATTTAAAAATTCACAAAACAAAAACAAATCCAACTAAATACCCATAGGATGTTCATGTCAAGAGAAAATAAATTGAAATAATTTTTTATTTTATAGTAAATACAATATGTGAATAATTTGAGTTGTTTATAAGAATGAAAAATCATTGTAAACAAAAATAGGCAAAGCATATCATTAAGAGTATAAAAGTATGACTACTAAAAAATGTAGAAGACCCTTAATTCAACATAACAACAGTAAATTACAACTCAAGAACAGATGGAAACATGTTAAAGAGAGAGAGAAAAGCCTGTCTTGTTTTTATTTGTTTCCTCTTTGCAAATGAAAGCACTGTCCAAAAAGCACATTGTCTATGGTAAATGGTTAGGAGAGAAAAAGAAAGGTATAGAATATTATGTCTTAATAGTGACATTCCTCATATATGTCATGCAATGATTGACTTCTTCTTGTAGGTTTTGGTCAAACTAAACCTTGCATAGCTCACACGCTATCTACATACTTGTATCATTTAATTTAATAATTTACCTCTCTGTTTTTATCCCTTTTTTTAGTAGGCGCAGGGGGAAGGAGCTTCTCTTTAAGTAAAAGTAAAAATTAAGTTAAACTTTAATGAAACCCTGAGCATAATTAGCTACAAATAAGGCTTTAAATCTTCAAAGTCACACTTCCATTTAGTTTTTCTAAATGGAATTAATAATTTGACCTATGCTTTTGGCAGAGGAAACCACTGAGTTTATCTCTTTCTATTTTGCTCATTTCTTTCCACATTTTATCATACCGTAATTTTTATCCCTTTAATTTTATGAGTGCCTATAGTTTTTGTGTCCAATTGGTTAAAATAATTGTGCTATATATCGTAACTCTTCAACCAACAAAGTCTGATACAGTTAATAAATAATTATGCTCCTAAAATATGTAGACAAGGGTCCAATAATGTAATATAAAAAATTCAGCTGTCAATTAGAGTATACATACACCAAAAAAAATTTCATAACTCCTTGGTATTTACATATACATTTTTTCTTTAAAAAAATATGTGAGCTGCTAATTAACTTAACACATTTTGCCATCTAGTATTATTCCAAGGAGATTGAAATTGAAATATGGGTTCTATGTGAGAGAATCTTGGACCAATTAATGTTGGCATAATTACATTAATTGTTTGAACAACATTAAATTATATCATATATATATATATATTATATATATATATATATATATAATATGCAGCTCTTAATCTGAGGGGACCAAAAATGAATAAGATGTACGAAATCTCCCATTTCTTCTTCGGGGAAGGGCCAAGGGGGTTGAGAGATTAGAGGACAGAAGTTGGGAAGTTCAAATCACCATTTAATTTAAACGTGGTTTTGTTTGCCACAACAAAGGAATGTTATCTTATTTAGTTACAAGCTTAGAACTTAAAAAAATAGAGATAAGTAATTAAGTGAAATAAACTTGATGTTGGGTAGTGTAGAGAATTGGTTGCATTTAATTATTTTGTAAGGGAATTGATTGAGTGGTTCTAAAAAAAGTAATTAAAAAAGAAAAGTGATGAGGAAGATGAACAGTAGTTATGTTTATTAAAGTAAAAATTGAAGAGGTGGGCTTTTTACTTAATTGTGATGGAGAGAGCCCAGGGAAGGTGGCAGAAAGAGATTAAAAACGGGTGCAGAGTGGGCAACAACTTAAGTTACTGTTCTCCCACTTCCACATGGTATCCAGCTTCAGCCCATTGTGTTTACTGTTAACTGAAGGCGACACCAATTGCTTGTTCCAAAATGCTTCTGTGTGTGCCTTTCAGGACCGTCTTATTAATGTCTCCCACTCCCACCATTCTTTTTTACCTCTCTCTCTCTCTCTCTCTCTCTCTCTCTCTCTCTCCTTCAAATCACAAAATTCTCCAGCGCATATATTTTTATAGGTTGGTGGATTTGTGGTCCAAATAACAACAAGCATAAATGGCCAACATCTACTTCTTCTCTTATATATCAAACTTCATTCCTAAATTCATTTCTAGCTATCTTCCCTTCACCTTTCAAACACATAATCCATAATTCAATAAAATCAATTTATAACTCTTTCAAGTTGAAATGATTAATTGCACCTATTTTCTTTGCCTCAAGCTTTCAATTCCCTCTCTCTTTTACCTTACTCATTGCAACAGTGCCAGAATTTGGCGTCACCAGGTTCTATCTACACACAAGCACACAAGCACAAATGAGAAAGTCAAAGTTTATTTCGAAATTGCATCGAATTAATTTTAGATTGTTAAATATAATTAAAATGTATATATATATATATAAATTATTTCGAATTTCATATTAGAAAATGTATTTTATTGAAAAGTATGAAAATTGATTTTTCAGTTATGGCCGAAAGTGTGGAATTGAGAATTCGCTAGTGGCTTTAAGCATACAAATAGGGTGGAAGTATTCTTGGCTGTATTTGATTACCCGTTGGAAAGCTCTTGTGCGCCGCGCGAAAGAGAAAACGTAAAAGATCTTTTTTTCTTCTTTTTCACATTTAACTAATGTATGAAAAGTATTATTATAATGAAAAAACGCAACCATACACTTATTCAATTTATTATATACACAAAAGTTATGTAGTCTCCCATAATATTTTAGGTTTTTTTTTTGTATGAAACTTCATTACCCAATAGTTATTTGAGAATTGATTAATTTAAATTGAGTTGGTTTTGGATAGATCGACTTAGGAGATGTTCTGTATAATTTTTTTTTTAAGTTTTTCAAATATATTAGTTAATTCAGAAATGTTAACTTTCTCTATTTGATATGAATATTTTAAAAAATATTTTTAGAAGATTAGAATTTTATGACTTTTTAAAACTATATCTTTTTATTAAAACATTATCATAAAAGGAATGGAATTATTCATAGATTCCTCTGAAGGTGAAAAGGTTTTAATCCATGAATTTTCATGAAGATGAGAAAATTCTAATCATACTAATTATAACATTTTCATAATTTTTTTAAATATACCAAACACATTTATAATATTTTTAGCGATTATAAACTTTGAAAAGCATGATTTCGGAAAATAAAATAAAATTTTATATATCAAACATAATCTTAGAAAAACAAAACACTTTTTATCAACATAATTTATACCTGAACTTTTATTTAAAGAAAAATCAAACTTACCACATATATTAGTAACTGCACCTATTTGATACGTACTACCATAACAATTCCATTGTTTAAGTATCACTTATAAAAAGAAAATTTTAGGCATGAACCAACGTTAAATATTCTCATAATTTTTTGTATATAAAGTCAATACCAATAATTTGAAATATTATACTAGTTTTTCTCCTATCAAAGAAAATAAATCATCCCTTTGATAGGTCTCTTTAATATGATGCGCTGCCCTATTAAATTAAGTGTTAGGATTTTATTTATTTATTTAAACTATAGATGCTTTTTATTTAAAACAATCATATTTGAGTTGGATACAGTAAAGTTATACTTGAAATTTTAAAATAAGATTTTTAATTAAACTAAATTAATCACTAGCTATAAGTCAATTCACGTGGGGCTTTTTTATGTGGCTATTTTTATATCAACATAAAAAACATTGATCAACCAAATGAATGTTTAACCCCAAGTACGCCCATATTAAGTATTTTTGGTAGGATTTCCTTGTTATTTAGAAGTCCCATTGTTCTTTGACTAATTCAAATTCAGTTAAATAAATTCATTTAAGAGAATAAAACTCCCTCAATACTCATTTTTTATTTTTAACAAAACTTGAATTCAAAGTTCAAACCCACAATTAAAACGAGGCAACGTTACCACTTGAACTAACATGCATTGTGGGCATAATTACATATATTAATTGTACGCTTGGTATCAATATACTTTAGATAAATAATTGTTTATTTTTAAAAAATTTGAAAAAAAGTTTATTATTTTTGAAATAAATTAAATCAAACATATCTTAAGTATTTTATGCAAGCTTTAAATATGAAGGCTATATAAGGTCCCAATTTAACTTTTATTGTGTGATATTTGTAGAAGTTATTGGATAGAAGGTATATTTTGAACCTTTCTTTAAGTGTAAAAAATTATTAGTTATTATCAGTTTAATATTAAATTAGTTTCTGTTAATATATATTTTAGTGAAAATTAAATTATTCATATAGATACCTGTAAATTTATTTAACATAATAATATATTATTTTAATAAATAATATTATTAATATATATTATCAATATATCAAACGTTAGGATAATATATTCTCTATTATTATTATACATCTTCAAAGTATATATTGACAAATTAATTTATAAAGATTATATTAATAAAAGGTATCCTAATTAACACTTATAATTTTTGTTTTTTAATAAATAATATGTTTATAATATTTAACTACTTTCTAATGTGCATAATATATATATATATATACTCCATTAATTAATTTCAATTATACGTTAGTTTATGAATCATTTAACCATAAGAGTTAAGTTTGAAAACATAACCGTGAAATGAACTATAAACCATTGCTCATGCTAGTTAAAAAGGAGTAATTCTAAGCAATAGAATTTTATATGTAATATTTATGCATTACCATTTTCTTACATTTACAATAATATATTTAATGAGTAAATTAACATTTTGATTCTAAAAGATTTAAAATTATATTAGTTTCTTTTTTCAAAAATTATTATTTTTGGCATTAAAAGATAAAAAATTATTTTAATGTTTTTACAATAATTAAATGAATGATTGAAAATGATTTACATTTTATTCTTTAAAAATAAAATTAATGATCTGTTTATTTTAAAAACTAATATAACTAAACTCAAATCTTGTATAAAATAAAATGATGATTTAATCTCTTCATTAATTATCCTTTAATATCACATGTTTATTTTAAGTAAAAAAATTATATCAAAAGAGCATCATACATTTTAACATTTAAGGATAAAAAATAAATAAATGTTACTGAACTAAAAATAATAATGATATATATACATTCTAATAATATTATTACCTATTTAATATCTTATCATTCTTTCTTTTTATTTTCTTATAAAATTACATTATCTATTATATCTATTTTTTTATCCTTTCTCTCATAAAATGTCTACACCTCTTTGAGTATCCACCAATCTTTATCTGAATTAAAAACCCATATTTTTTTTGTGGCATTTAGACGAAATTGCATAACGTGCAATTCCTAAATCTACCATTTATTTTATTTATAGTAAAAGATAATAAACAAAAAACATCATCATTGGCAAGATTTAAAACTGCACTTTGTGCAATTCAATTTTAACTGGAGTCAAAATTTAGGGTGAAAATTGGTCTGGTCCAAACCTAATGACTAGGATGTAGACCAAATTTTAACTTGCATTTAAAGGCAAGAAAGTCAAACAGATAGACAGCTCCCAGTTTTCAGTTATTGGTTATAAATATTATCAATACCACTCACTCGTCAAGCATTAACCTTCAATCACGTGTTGCATACCAGTGCTGGTGGCTTACCCCCACCCACATGAAGAAATAACAAGTTTATGTTAAGTATAGAAATTCAAACCTTTTTGTATATTTAAGGAAAATTTCCGCCAAAATCAAATGGTGTAAATAAAACACAAGAACAAAAACATGTTAGTCAAATACTCAAAACTCTTGGCCAAAGGAGGGGTATATATATTATCCGCACTCTCAAGCCTCAACACAAATATCTTGAAGGGTGAGCCCTATATCCAAACATGCCATTTATCTATATTTTTTCTCTTGTCCTTTTGGTCATATAGAACTGTGTAAAAGTGACTTAATAGTTAAATGCATTGTCCAGCTCAAAATGACATTTTTGACCTAAAAGGAACATTACAATTTACAACTCATTCTTGCAATTGAAGTTTTGCGAACATCGTGCAACATTATTATTTAATGTTTCTTTGAGAAGAGGAAGAAGCAAAGAAAGAAGAGGGACGGTGGTGGCGGTGATACTTCTTAGCATGAGGGGCCAAAAGATGCACCAAAGTTTCACATTAGAATTAAAAAGGGCTAAAACTTAAAAGTGTTAATTTGTGAAAAAAAAATTATGAGAGGGTGTAATAGGAAAATTTAAGTACTTAACATATATTATGAGATTTAAACGCTTTAAGCTATGGAATCATGAAATTAAAGCAATTATGAGATGCTTGGCAGTTTTGGTCAGATTGTCAGGTGAGTTAATCATGTTCTTTGGCCTGGCCATTTATTTAGACATCAATTTGGTTGAAGCACATGGCACAGGTATTGTGGTATTAGAGAGTTGCTCATGTGCGTAGCAATTGCTATCTGTTGATGTTGAGTAGAGTGTAACATGGATTTGGAAATTTTGGACTAGTTTGGAGTAGTTCCTAGGTGCCAATGTAGATAGCCTAAGGGAGGAAAAAAATAATTATTGTCGTACATTAAGTTGGTTGAAGAATTATACAAGATATTTAACACACAAATCGAAAGCAGTGTGTTAGGTCTTCTTTTATTGGGGAAATGGGGTACAGCCTCCAATTTTCCTTTGGTCAATCATATAGTAGATAAAAGGGTCATTTGCTAAGTTGACAAATTTTGTTACAAGCTCCAATTTTACCTTGTGGTGATTGTTATTATTAGCTAAGGACCTTTTTTTTTTCTTTTTTCGCAAATGTTTCATCTGTCCTTCAAATTTTCGAAAAAGATTTTGTGGGCATTTACCCTACAGATTTGAAATAGTGATAGTATTGAAGGCATGGGTATCATAGATTATGTTCGACATAAATGCATATCTTCAATAAGGTGAAAAAAAGGATCCAATTTGGATGTGTTACTTGAGGTGGACAATGATATTATTTAAAGCATGGTACACTTTAAAAGGTATGCTACGTACTACCGGGTTAACATATATGTATAAGAGTCTATTATAACAACAGTAAGAATTTAAGAATTCAAGTTAGGGTTTAAGGTGTTTTTGTTTTTTCTTGAATTGCATATATTTTCTAGTGGAAATAATTTTTCTTGAGTTGGATAAAATTACTATAAATAACATATTTATTCCTTTAAAATTTTAACACAGTTAAATATTTAAGTAAAAAAATTTAATTTTTAATTAAATTAATTAAATTATCTATTAATTATTTCACATGTTTGGTAATAAGATTTGAAATATCTAGTTGTAAATATGAAATTTGCTATAAATATAAATTCTTTGTTTCTAAATAATATATATATACCAGTAGATAAACAGTAGTTTGCCATCACATTCAAGAAGCATAATTTGAATGAGATTTTATTTATTTAAAGTTTGGTACGTTCAAAAGACAAAGTTATCGCTCTCAATTTTAGAGAAAAATTAATTCTATCTGTACGACGTACGGATTTATAAAATTTATAATATAATAATAATATTAAATAATTTTTTAATTTACATTACACTATATTTTAATAAATAAATTGTAATAGATTAATTTAAAATATTAAAATATTTATTAGTATTTAAATTATTTGAAATAAAAACTATGACATCAAATATATTTTTTAAATGGTGCTAAAATAGCCATTATATTAATGTATAAATTAAAATAAATGTTATTTTTATATTATTTAATATTTGAAGGATTTAATGTCATAAATATTTAGAAAACTAAATTAATGTATTGCTAATAATAAAAAAAGTTAAAGTGTTAAAATTTGATTTATAAATTTATTTATGCATATCATATTTTTTCTATGAATAAAAACAAAAGAAAGGGGAAAACGGGGGGGGGGGTTTGGGAGGTCATTTGCTTCCTTGCTTTTATATTTGAAAAGATACGTTGCTTTTTAAAAAAAAAAATGGGTCCTTTCATATATTTTTCTTTATTAATATGTACCAAGACACTATAAGAGGAGGTTGTTTTATTTTTTATCGCGATTAAAAAATGCTTAGCAATTTAAATTTGTCTCTAAATCTTTTTTATACTCCAACATTTCATAATTTTTTCTTTACAATTTCTAAATTCTTAAATTATTGTTTTTCATTTTAATTACTTTACATACGTAGATGAATGAAAACTATACATATAGAAGAGTATTGCTCAAATTAAACGATTATGTAATAGAATTAGGATATTAGTTAATGAGTTAGGCAAAATGTTCTTGATGTAACAATTGTTAGGCGACAAATTAATATTGGAATATTTATATTTCAAAAGTGAATATAGTGCCTCTAGATTCAGAATTTCCATTTAGACAAGAAAGGAGACACTTTTTCTATATCTTTATATTTGCAATGACTATTAACAAAAGTTAAGAATTATTTCATGTATACCTCTTTCTTTTGAGATCTGCTTTCACAGATTGGCAACTTTTGCGTTGCTTAATTCAAGGTGAGGTTAAAAAAAAGTTTCAAAATATTGATTTTGGATGATAAGAAAAATATATGCTCTTCTAAAAAAAATTGTTGTTTATAAAGAGATACTTTTTCAATGTTTAAATATTTTATTATTTTTTCTATAATAAATCATGTAATACTCTCTCTTTTTTCTTTTTCTTGTGTGACTAATCCTATTTAATATGAACTCAGTTATTACTGAGAAATTATTTTGAGTAGAATGAAATTGAGTGTAATATAAATAATTATTATTTTGATGATAAATATATTTTTATATATTTTTATAATTTATTTAACTATTTTTCCGATTATAGAAAATTAACCATGATTACCAATGTAAACCCTGCCCATGTTTTTCTAGAAATATTGAATTGTTGTAAAATCATAATTTCAACTTAAAGTGGGGTTTAGCAAATTATTTTGATAGTTTAGTCATATGTTTGGATAAGAGATATTAAAAAAGGAATTTATTTTATGAAAGAATTTAAAATATGATAGATTAAAATATCTTGTTTGAATTAAAACATTTAAAATTATGAAAATTTAAATAGAAAATAGTAATTAACAAAATATGAGAATTTATAATTTCATCTAAATAGGTAGAATTTTCAAAATTCTCTTTTTTTAATCCAACAACTCTCTTATGTTTTTTATATAGTAATAAATTTAAATATATTTTATTTTTAAAAATAAACTAAATCTTAAAATTACTATAATTTTAATAAATTCTAATTTATTTTTATTTTTAAAATTTAAATTTTAATACATGATATATCATTAAAGATTATATGTTATTCTTATTAATATAATATAATATTTATTATTAATAGTACAAATATTAATAATATTTAATATATTTTTATTCATAATTTTTATTTAAGTTTAAAAATACTCCTACAATACATAGGTAATATATCTGTTTGTCAATATACCCATATTTTGAATAAATTTAATTAGTCACAACAAAAAATTTAAAACATAAGAATTTTTGTTGTTCTATTAAAAAAAACCAGTCACAATCAAAAAAAATTATTTGATATTTCAATGAAACTTTACTGTATCATTGTATATGCCTTTTTAATAAATTTTTATTCATATATCAATTAAGTATTAGATTAAAAATAATATATTTTCATTTGGTAAATATAAAAAAAATTATTTTTATTTAGTAATTAAGAATTTATAAATAAATTATGAGAATTTATTATTAAATGTTTTATAATAAATTTAAATTACTTTATCAAAACGGAAATTTAAATTACTTTAAATAATAATAAATAATTCAAGATATGGTCAACGTAGTTCATATTAATTAGGTTGAGTTTTCCTTACCTTCCATCATTGAAGTGGTTAGTTTATATATATCTGGTTTCACAGTTCAAGGCACACACAATGCAAATAAGATATTAAGTAATGACCGAGTATGTCCTATTTCAGATCAAGTCCTTCAGGAGAGATAACACTACGTCAAGATTGAATTGTTACAACATTTTTACTGAATGTTTTACAATGTTTGATAAGAATCTCCTGTTAGAATAAACGTCAAACTTACTACAACATTTACTAATGTAAAATGAGAAATTAATTTTTTATAATGTATATAATGATTAAATACTGTAAAATTAACCATTATAATTTTTTAAAAAATATACAAAAAATTATGATCCTAGCACTGTCAATTTACTAATAATAATTTAAGAAAACTTTATATATATATATATATATATATATATATGTATGTATATATATATATGTATGTATATATATATATGTATGTATAATTTGGAAACTGTAAATGCAAAAGGCAACGCATGTCCTTCAAATTCAACCAACACTATAAACAAGAAATTGAACTTAATAAAAAATCACCAAGATCAGTCTCGCTATACAATGTTAGAAATGAACTACAATAACAGCATTGTCATTACTGTGACCAAAGTAATCTTTCAAATCTACAATCAAGCCTACTGCACAAGACTTACATACAATGATTTTATACAAGCAACCATGCAGCTGAAGTCAGTGCCTAAGTACAGAAGTCAGAACAAAGTCAACTAATATTGCAGATTAAATGTTTTCCAGGTTCCTTTTGCTCATTATTCAATGGACAAAGACATTCATTCATCTCCATCTTCCATTAGCAGCAGCCACCTATCCATCACAGAAATTGAAAACATCAAATTGACACAGTATGAGCTAACGGCGAGGGAGGAGGATTGAAGGAACTGGCAGAGAAGAATGACTCAGTAGAGATCTAACAGTATCACAACGTTGAGAATATTGAAACGCCAAGAAATATCACATATATTACAACGTGCATCTACGGAAATGCCATAATAAATTCTTAAAAAAAATAAAAAATCAAGCGTTTACCAATTCAAATGCTATAAAAAATCTCATTTATAATGGAATTTTTGTACGGGAACACTAATAAATCTAATTACTCACTCTTACTGTGTTTGCTCTTTCTAAATACTATAAAATTGATGCTGTAGTATCTCAAATTTGGTAGTGTAATGGATATGATATGGATCCCTTGATTATTGCGTGTGACCATGTCCTATACTTGTTCCATAATGTGATGCTCTTGTCATCCTTTTCAAAATTTTGGGTTGTCAATTTTAAGCCTCGGATGACGTGATGTGTTCTTGTCTAATTTTTACATTTTTCCTCTTATAGTCTCATTAAGGCTGTGGATATGTCAATCCCAATGATGATCGGATAAATGTAAGTAACATTCTCCAATGTAGTACTAACTACATAGCAAAAGCAGCTAAAATATTTTCTGAAATTTGATGAATCTCACCCTGATACGCTTCCATTTCTTTCTTTATTCCACAAGCTTTGCCGCCAATTATTGTGATGTTTTCTGTTGCAGATGGCCATGGCGGGAATATCTCCACAGATACGTGTTCCTTGTAGAACTGCATAGAAATAGGAAACTAATGCTATGTGTTATATCCCTGTATACTACCTGGTGGTCTGTTTTAACATAAATGAAGAGCATATTCTGAAATTCAAGAAATTAAGAGGGCGCATTGGACCTAGTTTGCCTAAGCAAATTTAGTGATGAAGCGCGCATATAGAAGTGTGATGTTCTACACTGGGTAAAAAGAACTGGAGATGCAGTTTAAGATGAACAGCATTGTTGCTCAATGCCCGCAGAAATGCAAGGTGATGCAAGAGAAGTTTACAGAAAAAACTACAGCAGGTGCATGCTGCTTACCAAAAGATGGTCAAGAAGTGCCAGATGGTGCAACAGGAAATTGAGAGCTTAACCAAGGACAATCAAGAACTTCAGGGACAAGTTGCTGAAAAATCTCAGTCAGTGTCAAACATTTTCCTGCGTATACAAAGTACAAACTATATCTCATTGTTGATGCCTTAAATGTATTTCAATTTCAATTGCACCCAATGTTACTCACACAAACAGTTTGAAGACATTTAGACATGAAATGGAACACATTTGGGGTAAAATAATCTAATCTTGAAATTATCTATCCACAACACATTTGACTAAATTTGAGGGACCAACCATTGTGTCAACAGCACAGCAGCTCCATAAGTTTGCTTACAAAATACACCCAGACATGAGCTATACATTTTCATATGCCCTGGCATTGACCTTCACCAATATTCAAGAACAATACCTAGTTGCAAAAAATCAACAGTCAACAAGGGTTTGGAACTTCACTCGCTTTTTAACACTACGCATTCGGTCATACCCAATACCAATCTTGCTATGCATCAACTTTATCGCCAAATCTGCATTACCAGCTTTCCTCAAGGCATTAATCAGCACAGTACGAACCTTTCCCGGTATTTCCCTACCCCTATCCACAATTCCATCAGCCAATTTGCAGGCTTCCTTCACACGACCGGCCTTGCACAGCACGGTAATCATATCTTCATAAGCCGTTTCAAGAACAATCCCCATGGGGGCAAGCTCATCCAACACCTTGCAGGCTCTGGCAACCTTGCCAGAAAGACACAGTCCGGTGGAAAGAGCCCTAAAACAGGCAACATTGGGCGTGACACCTTTGTCAATCATCACATCCCACAGCTTCAGCGCCTCTTCATTCCTATGCTCCTTGAAAAGCTCACCAATTAGTATTGTAAATGTATATACAGTCTGCTCACAACCCTCTCGCTCCATCCGCTTAAACAGCACCAGAGCCTCATCAATCCTCCCACATTTGCACAAACCATCAATAAGGGCATTATAACAGTACGAATCCTGCGGACATCCCTCCACTCCCATCTCCTCAAACAACCTCTCAGCCTCATCCACCCTCCCCGCCTTTCCAAGACCATCAATCAAACTCGAATAAAGCACAGCATTCACGGCCACACCATTACCCTTACAAAACTCAAAATAACCCAAAGCTTCCTCCACCCTCCCACTCTTGCACAGCCCATTAACAACAGCCCCATAAGTAACCTCATCCGGTTCAATCCCATCCCCTTTCATCCTCTCGAAAAACCTCATTGCCTCATCCAGGTTCCCACTCTTAGCATTACAATCAATTATAGCAGTATACACAGCCTTATTAGCTCTGCAACCTTTCCTAATCATATTCTCAAACAAAGCACAACCCTCCACAATCTTCCCCTTCTTACACAACCCGCATATCACCAAACTATACGTGTGAGGGGGAACCTCCAACCCCTTGTCCTCAATCTCATTGTAAAGCCTCAAACAACAATCCACGTCACCCTCGTTGTAACACGCCTGCACCAGGGTCATGTAAGTAGCCTCATCCGGCCCCACATTTTCAACCTCCATTTCACGAAGCGCTTTCAATGCTTTGTGAGTTTGTCCCACCTTGCAGTACCCTTTGATCAGCGTGTTGTATGTGACAACATCCGGTTTCATCGCTCCCTCCTTCATCGCCGCAAAAACGCGCTCCGCAGAGTTCACCATTGCGGCGTTCGCCAGCGCGTTGAGGAGGGAATTGTAGGTGAACAAGCTGGGTTGGAGGTTGGCCTCCTTCATCGCGCGCCAAACCAAGAGAAGCTCCTCGACGAAGCCGGCGGCGGCGAGGCTGTTGATGAGGGAATTTGCGGCAGAGAGCGTCATGGGGAGGCGCTGGCGGAGGAGGTCGGCGAAGGCGCGGCGGAAGGTGGCGGGATCAGGGGAGTGGGAGAGGAGGGCGCGGATGAGGGAGACGTAGCAGTCGAGGGTGTGAGAGTAGCGGGGTTGGGTTGCGGCCCAGTCGAAGAAGCGCGTGGCGGTGAGGGGATTAGTGAGGGAGCGGAGAGTGTGGGAGACGAATGAGGGGGAGAGAGTGATGAGGAATTGCCGGCAGAAGGAGTCGAGGTTGGACTCCATGGAGGGGGAACCGTCGAGGAGGTTGAGGATTTGGTTGATCCACGGGGAGGGTTGGGGAGATGAAACGACGTCGGAGAGGTTGCAGAAGGGTTCGACGATTTCAGGGGGAGGGAGGGATACGAAGGAGCGTGGTATTGGGGATGCAGCATTGGGGTTGTGTGGGTATTGAGATCGAAGGGGAAAGTGTGCGATTGAAGGTAACAGAGCGGGGAGTTTTCTCATTACTCGTCTTTGAGGATTATCACACAAACGGTGAGTTTTTCTTGCCCTCTCTCGTTGGACGCCAATTTTCAGGTCATCCTATTTGCACTTCCCATTTTACATTTTCCAATTTCCTTCCAATTTTTTTAAATTTTAATTGCCAATCCACCCCTCACATCTTTTTCCTTCTCTTCTTCATTATTTTCTACTCCCTGCTCATCGCACGTTATGGTCTTTAGTTTAAAAAGAGTACACAATATGAATTCTGAAGTTAAAGTTTCAGAATTTTATCAACGTCAATTTGCAAAATCAATATTTTGCGCAAATATATATATTAAAATAGAAATTTGTTAATTTATGAATGAATATATGTTTGATTTTGTTATTAACATGAATTAGTTAGTATTTTTACAACTATAATAAAAATTAAAACAAGTAGTTCACAAGAAGAGTTAAGAAAATATGCGCGACCAATAATTTTAATATAAGGAGAGAACATGCTTCCATAATTTTGATATAAGAAGAGAACATTCTTGTGTTATTGAGCCGATGGTTTTTTAAAATCTCTTCATGAGAGATGATTTAGGTGTTATTTGGTAAAAAATAATTTTTATTTATAAAAATATCATTTTATTTTTATTTTGTTTTTTATTTTAAAAATTTTATATTGAAAAATAAAAAAGAAAAATATTTATTTTTTATTTTTATTATTTTCTGTGCAAAATATTAAAAATAGAAAATAAAAAATAAAATTGGAAAATATTTTTTGAAACCAAACTTAAAAATAAATGTGAAAGGTCAAGGTAAAAAGTAAATTTAAAAATTGATCACACACAATGTATATAGAGCTCAATTAGCTTCAAAATGTATCCATAAATACATTGAGAAAGGATAAATACATTGAAAGAGGATACATGAAGATAATTGGTGGGTCGTATCTACTTTGACTTGTAAGTTGTGTCATTTTTTCTAATAATAATGCAATTTATGTTGGAGTAGTCTATTTCAAATTTTGTTGAGTTATAAAAGGTGGAGAAGTATGCTTGAAGCGCAAATGTCTTGAGATACTTATTTGACCACCACCAATATGATGCAAGTCTTTTATGAAACTTGATAAATAAATGGGTATAAAATGTTGGTGCATGTATAATCAAATTTATATAGATATATTTTATGTAATAAGTTTTAGTATAATTATATAATAGTTCTAATTATGTTATTTTCATTTCAAACGTAAATTTTAGAGATTTTTATACATTAATTTTTGTGCCAAGTGAACCAAAACTTTAAGATTAACATCCTTTTATTTATATAGTTGATGGTTATATCAAATAAATTTAATTATTTAAAAAATTATGCATTTTAAGTTGAGTTAGAATTTATAAATTTATGAATATGTATGATATATTGAAAAGATTATAAAGTTGTTTAGTAATATTTAATATAAGAAGCATGTCAAAGAATATACAAAATTTAAACATGACACATGATATTTTAAACATAACATGTATTTATTCATGAGATATAATATGTAATTAGTTGTATTTGATATTAATATTTTTTGTAAATTTTAGTATGTTATATATAAAATAATGGCATCAAGTTTTATAAGTTTAATTTATATTTGTATTTTTTATTTTTAGATTTATTTAATTTTTTTTTAATTTAACTTAATAACAAATACATGAATATTTTACCATTTAATTAATAATTATTTTTATTCAATATTAAAATTTAAATTCCAAAATATTAGAATAAAATCATGTTAAAATTTAAAATCCCGAAATATTTAACCATAGTTTTAAAATTAAAATTTTAAAATAATATACACATCTTTCGAAATTTAAATTTTAAAACTGACAGACGCAATACTTTGGTAATTTTATATGGTTTAGAGTGCAAATAGCAATTTAGAGGAGTGCAAATAGCAATTCCCTAAATTTCAACGAAAACAAAGTCAGAGTATTACGTGGGCTTCTACATTTCAGGCTTTTTAAAGCCCAAAGACCACACTGTGTTGTCTCCGTTTCTCGGTTTCAGTTTCTATTTCGGTCCTTTTCGTTTTCTTTCTGCCAAATCGCGCCAAAATCCATCTTCCATTCCTCTCTCAAATTGCACGTTTCTTTCCTTCCTACAATTCCTCGATCTGCATGCGAATCCCTGCTAGGTACCGTGTTCTCGAAACTTGCTCTCTCTGTTATTCGATACTCTCTCTTGACGTACAATAAAGTTCTCGAAAACTTGTGAAAGCTTAAATTTATTTCGGTATTTATCGCTTAAATTTGTGAAAAAATTTTAAAAACAAAATTTAAGCTGAATTTAATATGCGTTGAAAGAATTTAGTTGATGTTATATGTTTATGAAATTATGGTTCTGGGAGTTATCGTGTAACTGAAATTTTTTTATTGTTGCCAACTTTGAACTAAAATATGATGTGTAAAATAACTGAGTTGTTGATGTGATTGTTTTTTGCATATGCTACCTCATCCTCTAGGTCATATAATCCTGTTTTGCTCCCTATTATTTCGTGAACTTTATGGCAGTGGATGAAAATTTTGTTGATGATGCACTGGTGGAGATGTATATTCATTGCATTTCACTTTTTTTCTGGTTTGTACTCCTTTTTCTCACGTTTTATGGTGGTGAAGCAGCATTACGAAGTGCTTTTATTTTGATCTTCGTTCAAGTTTCTATCTTCCTTAATTGATGTTATATGTTTTTGAAACTTCTATGGAACTGCCTGATTAGGGAATAGGGATTTGTTGCTTTATGATTTGCTAATGAAGAAACTAACTAATTAGTTCCCTGATGAAGTAAGAGCAGCAATTAGCAGCCAGAGCCTGTGTCTGCGTGGTTAGTGTGTGTCAAACACACAGGGAAGGGGTTGCTGTTTAGCTACCTACGAGGTAGGACTGTGAATTAGTTTATACAACTTGGTAGTACTGTTTAGGTGTCCAGGTATGTTACTGAATTTTTCTAGACAATCCTGTGTTTATCGGATCTTTGTTAAGATAAGCATCAGGTGGTGATCTGAGGATGTATTCTTACATTCTCACTTAAAGTTGTCTTGTTGTATAATAGCACATTTTCCTAATATAATAACTAATCTATGGACTCAATATTGACCTACTCAAAGTCCAAATATTTTTGTATTCAACTTTTAAAGTGAGAAGCAGATAGCTTCAACTGCATTGATTATCATTGTTATCATAGTTATGATGTTGAGGTAGATTATACCTGCCACTTGAGTATATATACCAGCTCCTTTTCCTCTCTCTACCTTTGAGTAAAGCAGGTATTCTTATTAATCCATGAAGAAAGCTCATGCATGGTTTTGTCTTCCAGGTATTTCTATTCGACCTGTAGACATGTATGGTTAATCTCAGACAGCTGAAATGAGATGCAATGCATGCTGGCGAGAAGTAGAAGGGCGAGCCATTTCCACAACATGTGGTCACCTTTTGTGTATCCTGATACCAACAATTTTGACTTTGAATTCCTCCTTTTTTAATAAAATATGACCAATGTAGTTCATATTAAATTAGGTTGGATTTTCTTTACCTTCCATCATTGAGGTGGTTAGTTTATATATATCTGGTTTCCTTATCACAATTAAAGGCACAGATGATGCCAATAAAATATTAAGTAATGATGGAGCATGTCCTATTTGTGATCAAGTCCTTTCAAAGAGGTATGGTTGTGATATGAATCTATTGATTGTTGCTTGTGATCATATCCTATGCTTGTTCCGTAATGTAATGCTCTTGTCATCCTTTTTAAATTTTGGGTTGTCAATTTTAAGTCTCATGGATGACATGAGGTGTTCTTGTCTAATTTATACATTTTTCCTCTTATCAGTCTCATGAAGCCTGTGGATGTCAATCCCAATGATGAATGGATAAATGTAAGTAAACATTCTCCAGTGTTTTACTAACTACATAGTACATGCAGCTAAAGTATTTTCTGAAGATGAATATCATCCTGATACTCTTCCCTTTATTTATTCCCACAATCCCACTAGTTTTGCCGCCTATTATTGTGATGTTTTCTGTTGCAGATGGCCATGGCGGGAATATCTCCACAGATATGTATCCTTGTATAACTGCATATAAATGAAAAACTAAATTTGTTTTGTATCCCTGCTATCTGGTGGTCTGATTAACATAAATGAAGTGCATATTTTGAAATTCAAGAAATTAATAGGGTATATTGGACCTTGTTTCCCTAAGCAAATATAGTGATGAAGAGTGCATATAGAAGTGTGATGTTCTACATTGGGCAAAAAGAACTGGAGATGCAGTTTAAGATGAACAGGATTGTTGCTCAATGCCGGCAGAAATGTGAGGTGATGCAAGAGAAGTTTACAGAAAAATTAGAGCAGGTACATACTGCTTACCAAAAGATGGCCAAGAAGTGCCAGATGATGCAACAGGAAATTGAGAGCTTAACCAAGGACAACCAAGAACTTCAGGAAAAATTTGCTGAAAAGTCGCGGTCAGTGTTGAACACTTTTCCTGCGCAACAAATTATATCTCACTGTTGATGCCTTAAATTTATTTCAATTTCAGGCAGAAGAGAAAATTGGATGAAATGTATGACCAGCTGAGGAATGAGTTTGAATCAGTGAAACGATCGGCCATACAGCCTGCAAGCAACTTTTATTCCAGAAACGAGCCTGATCTGTTCTCTAACCAATCTAACATAATGGATGAGAGAGAAATAGGCAGAAAAGGTAATCCCTTGCTTTGAAATGTCAGAGAGCACTGCTTTTTAGAGTCTTTAGAAAGTGTTTTATGATTTATTAAAGTTTCAGCCTGCTCCAAAACCAAATTAAGTATCAACAGTTTAAACAAAATAATCAAAACATGGACTGCATGACCTTGTTTCTGCTTACATATTTCCAAAAGTAGATAACTTATATGTTGCAGGTCGGCCGGTATTCACTCCTGCCACTCCAGGACCAAGAGAGGATGTATGGCCAGCAAGGCAGAATAGCAATAACTCTGGTCACTTTGATCTCTCTGTTGGCTCACCAGCAAAACAAACAGTCGGTGCAGGGGATGCTGGGAACAGAAGGGTTGGTGCTCACCCTGTTTTTGGAGCTGGTGCTACTAATAACCCGTCCATGACTTTGAGGAACTTGATACTGTCTCCAATAAAGCGGCCTCAGCTCTCACGTAATCGCCCCCAAATATTCACGTGAGGAATAAATTCAAGTCTGCTAATTTTACTCTTGCATACATTTCTTAATTTTTCATATATTTTGGTGTTTCAGGTTGTAGGCACAAAGGAGGCTGACCTTCTATAATGCTAGTTAAGCTTTCTCGTTTGGTTCTGGCTTTAGTTTCTTTTTTCTTTTGTGTTATCCCTTGGTTGTTGTTTTCATTTGGCAGGGAAAAAACAAATGGAAAGTTAGCACAAATGAATCCGTAGTCTGTTTAATGTGCTATGATATTTTAAACTTCTGTTTCTGCTCCTGACCTTCAAACGTATAGACAGAGAGCTGCTAACATGAACAATGTACGTATCGTCTTTGTTGCCTGGCTTCAATCAGTAGATAGATAATTCCCAGCGTATTATATGGTGATTAGAGAAAACTCAATAGCGGATACCCCTAAAACTTATTAAGTATGAAGCTGTAGTCCCATTTGGTTTCAGAGAATAAAGAATAAAACAGGTGTCTTCTTTCTTGCCTTTCTTTTCTGCCCCTGATTTCATGGTCTCATAAACTAGGGAAATCAGCAATTATTAGCACGATCATTTTGAACTATTAAAAATGCTAATTTGTGTTCAAATTGTGAGAGGATATGTATGTCACCTGATAACATATATTTGTTGTCAATCAATATCCGTCTTCAGCAGACAAAATAGGTAGGAATATAATCAGAAAGTTATTTTGTTGTACTGTGTCATGTCATTAATATGATGTTATATGAAATTTTGATGATTCTCTTTGGTGCCACTTAATGCGAAGGTACTTGAGCAATTGAAAATTTATTTGGTTTGCGCCTAGAATAATTATATTAATAATAATGATGTAATAACAATAATAATAATTATATTAATAATAATAATAATTATATTAATAATAAAAATAACCATAATAATAATGATAGTAACTTTTGAGAAAAAAATAATAATGATAATATTAATGGTTACAATGAAAAAATATTTGAAAGTGCATGTGCATGATTAAACATATAATCATCATACTATTAGTAGTAAAATTGTAGAAATTATAATTTAATTAAATATAATATTAAAATTGAATTAAATCAAATTAAATTAATTTTTTTCAATTTAGTCTGTATTACAGCTTTTAAATTATTTATATTTTTTTAACATTATTCGAACATCATTTTTACGTATACACACTATTATCGAATAGTCGCACAGTCATGATGTATCTGATTTGCCAATCATACGTATATCTGAATAATCGAATTCATAATAACTACTATGTATATCTGAATAATCGAATTCATAATAACTACACATATATGTACATCTTCATTCAAAATTACATCAGTTCCACAGAATATAAATAATTTAGGGTATTATAATTGGGGTTATAGGATAAATACGTACAACATTATGTTATTATATCTAACAAAAAAACTACAGAGATTCGCTTCTCTTTTTCGAATTGATACTTCCTATTTTATAGTTGTTCTTATTGTTCATGGAAGCTTTATATGTCAATGATCACCTCACTGTGGCAGGCTCATTAAGGAGTTATAATCACACATATAAAATATAATAGAGGGGAGTGAAACATTTCATTCAAGTAAAAGTAAGAATAGAAGTAGTGCGTTAAATTATACTTTAACATAAAGAACAAATACATTCTTTGGCATTTTCAACGAACTATTAGAAAAACAATCCTCCTATGCAATGTGTCATAGTCCTAGGTTACTTGTATTCTCTTAACATTATTTGTACGTCATTCTTTACGTATATACACTAATATCGAATTATCGTACGATTATGTTGTACCTGATTTGGCCAATCATGCGTATATCTGAATAGACAACTTTCTGGTAATTACATACATATATGTACATCCTTATTCAAAGCTACATCAGTTCCACAATTCTAGAAGATAAGTAATCTAGGGTATTATGACTGGAGTGATAACATAAGTGCGTACAACATTACGTTGTTATATCTAACTAAAAACTACAAGGATTTACTTCTCTTCTTCAAATTGATACTCCTACCTTATAGTTGTTGTCCTTGTCTATGGAGTGATAAATCCTTATATGCTTTCTACGTCGATGATCACCTCAATGTCGAAAAGAGGGTGATCCACGTTGCAGGTTTACTAAGGTGTCACAGTCACGCATACAAAATATAAAAGAGGGGAGTGAGATACTCCGTTCAAGTAAAAGTAAGAATAAGAGTAAAGCATTAAATTATATTTTAACATAAAGAATAAATACGTTCTTTAACCTTCTTAACGAAGTATTAGAAAACAATTCTCCTATGCAATACATGAATGAGATTGTTCTATTCTTTCCTCCACAAGTTGCTACAATGATAGACTCAAAAATAAGTTAAGATTATTGTGTCGTATAACACAATAATCTTTACTAATATAAAGTTGGTCATCCTTATAATATGTAAATGCATGTGGGTCCAAATATCTTCATAATTTTATCAAAATAACAGGGTATCGGGATCCAATTTCAAATCACAGCATGTTCTTGGTAATACTAAAATCATCATCATCCTTATTCCATAACATTCTGAAATTGCTTGACCAATAATAATAATTTTCAGAGTCTTGTTGAGGCGGCTAAGTTCGACCTGAACAGTCCTAGATATAAGGAGCAACCACAGACCATTAGAGGGCTCAAACTCAGCTCACGTACCGAACTTTGGTCTACTTCCATGTGAACCGACTCTTAGATTTCCCAACTCCCTTTCACAAAAGGGCTCGCAGATTATCCCTTATTACAATTTACAAAAAACACTTTTATGCAAAGGATGCATGTCAACTAATTGTTCTAATTTTTATCTCTACCTCACCTTGAAGGCATCGCTTTCTTAAGGGGCAGGACCTCATAGTCCTCAATCAATTATTGTTCAACTATATATATATATATATATATATATATATATATATATATATATATATATATATATATATATATATATGCTTTCTACCAGCTTAAACGGAATTCTCACCCTCCAATAACTATCCCTTAAAAACTTAGACCAATAATTTTATATAAATTAACTACTAATATAATCTTTTCCGGTAGTTTTATATTTTATTTTCTTATACTAAGGTTTAAATATAATGGTTTATATATATATATATAAAGCCAATTAAATACTAACTATATTTTTATATAACGTAAAAATAGGGAAAAGTAATATATATATATATATATATATATATATATCATAGGGTATTTGATTTTAAATATTTTTATAAAATAATAGGTGATTCTTTTTTTTTTCATCAAACTTATTAATTGGATACCCCTTACATTTATTATGTAAAAATATATCTGTATAACTTAATTTATTAAATAATATCCTTTTTTAAAACTCTTTCATACAGCTCCACGTGTAAATATTATAACCCCTATAATTTATATTAATTGATATAAGGGTATATAAATTTTATAATTCTTACAAAATTTATTAACGTAATTCATAAATAAATATGTATATATTTTTGGTCACTTAAAATTTTTATATCACACTTCCACTTAAAATGAATTTAATTACTAACTATTTCAATCACCAATTTATAGTTATATAATATTTAAAATTTAAAAATAATCACAGATAAATTTACACTATCACATAATCGATAAAATTTTATTTTAGCGTAAGGGGCTCTAGAACTACCCCTATAAACAGATAAATTTTATGCAAAATTAAATTAAGATATAATTAAATTCAACCCCTAAATTTATCACACAATTAATAAATTTCATTTTAGAGCACGGGACTCTAGAATTATTCCTGTACTCAACTTGAGTAACGAAATCACGAGCCTCTGTCTGCTTACTGTTAGCTCCCAAATTTGCTCTCAATCAATTTTGTAATTGTGAATTGCAATTACTAAGTGTAATTGCCTTCCTCCACCCTTTTTTATACTGGCTACGTGGGTGTATGTGGTAGGCAGTGTGCATGTTGCCACCAAATGTTGCCTAAAATTGTTTTTTTTTTAATATTACACAATGCATGAATGTGATTGCTCTATTCTCTCTGTCACAAGTAGCTACGATGATAGACTCATGAATAAGTGGAGATTATTGCGTCGTCTACCACAATAATCTTCATTAATCTAAAGTTGATCATCCTTACGAAATGAAAATGCACGTGGGGTCCAAACATCTTCGCAGTTTTATCCAGATAATAGGGGTATCGGGATCCAATTTCAAATCATAGTATGCCCTCGCCAACACTAAAATCATCATCATCCTCATTTAACAACATTCCGAAATTGGTCAACCGAATGATAATTGCCAGGGTGTTGTGGAGGCGGCTAAGTCCGACCAAAACCATCCGGGCTACAAGGAGCAGCAGCCCTAGGTTATTCGAAGGATTAAACCTAGCTCACGTACCCCATAGACTCAGAAGTTCGTACTAGCATGAACTTTGGTCAACTTTCATGTGAACCAACCCTTAGATTTTCCAACTCCCTTTGATAAAAGGGCTCGCAGATTATCCTCCGTTACAATTTATAAAAACAACTTTGATGCAAATGATGCATGTCAACTAAATATTCTAATTCTTATCTCTATCACACTTTGAAGGCATCACCTTCTTTTCAAGGGACGGCATCTCATAGTCCTCAATCAATTATTTTATTGTTTAACTCTATACATATATATTTTATATGTTTAATTATGTATTTTCTATCAGCTTAAACGAAGTTCCCTACCTCCAATAAATATCCTTAAAAAACTTAGACCAATAATTTTGTATAAATTAACTAATAACATAATCTTCTCCGATAGTTTTATATTTTATTTCCTTATACGAAAGGTTTAAATATAATGGTTTACATATATATATATATATATATATATATATATATATATATATATATAAAGCCAATTAAATACTAACTATATTTTTATATAACGTAAAAATATATTGGAGTAAAAAGTAATACCTATCATAGGGTATTATATTTTAAATATTTTTATAAAATAATTGATGATTCCTTTTTTCATCAAACTTATTAAGTGGATACCCCTTACATTTATTATGTAGGAATATATCTGTATAACTTAAATTTATTAAATAAGATCCTATTTTAAAACTTTTTTCTACGACTCCATGTGTAAATATTATAACATCTATAATTTATATTAATTGATATAAGGGTATAGAATTTTATAATTCCTACAAAATTTTGGACATCTAAAATTTCTATATCATACTCCCACCTAAAATTAATTTAATTACTAACTAATTTAATCACCAATTTATAATCATAAAATATTTCAAATTTAAATATAATCACAACTAAATTTACACTATCACATAATCGATAAAATTTTATTCGAGAGCAAGGGGCTCTAAAACTACCCCTCTAAACAGTTATATTTTATCCAAAATTAAATTGAGATATAATTAAATTTGATCCTTAAATTTATCACATAATTAATAAATTTTATTCTAGAGAAGGAAACTCTAGAACTACTATTATACTCTACTTGAGTCTTCTCTTCTTACCTGAAATTTAAAAACCGGTGTAATTCTTTCCTCAACGAAATGCCAAGTTGCTACCCTCCATCTGCTTAATGTAGACTCCCCAAGTTTGCTTTCAATATCCCCTCCCCTTGTATACCGTGGTTGCGTGAATTGGGCAAGGCATGTGGCAGCGTGTATGCTACCTAAAATTATTATTTTTTATTATTATTACATTTCTTTTTTTTTTAAAATAAAATTTCATCCTCAAAATTTTTTTCACTGAAATAAATTTGGATATAGGTCTTTCATGTTTTCTTCCCAAATTGTATCTTCTTCTTCATTCCATGTAACCTTTACTAACTTCAACGTTTTTTTCCGTAACTATTTGGTATTTTTTTTTAATGATCCGCATGAACATTGCTTTATAAATAATATTTTCTTTTAACTGTATAATATCAATTTTTATGATATGTAAAGGATCGAAAATATAATTTTTAAGTTGAAACATATGAAAAATATTATGGAGATTTAAAAAAAAAAAAGGTAAAACTATTTGATTATTTCAGTTTGGATCAATTATTTATTTTTAAGTTTTTCATGGCTTATGTACCTTTTAAATTTATTTATTTATTTATTTTAATTTTTAATTTAAATAAGCAAAGGATGACTTAGTATAAATAAAAAATTAAATTAAATTTATTATAAAATTAAAAAATAAAAAAACTAAATATTAATTAAAGAGATAAAACAATAAAAATAAATAAATTTATTAACTAAAAAAAATCAAAAGAATACTTGATTAAAAAAAGATAGATAAAAATTAAAACATAAATAAGACCCATATAAAGTGAATTAGAAAGACTACAAAATAATTAAGATTTTACTTTCAAGTATTTATTATTAGATTTTTTTAATATATTTTAAAATTTAAGGATACAATATTTTAAATAATATGGTTCAATGTATTTATGAGATCTATCATGTGTCATATATCTAATGTTATTAGAATGTAATTAATACAGTTAAAATTTTGATATATTAATTTTTTTAATTAATTATATTGTATAATCTAGCTTTTTGAAAAGTCTAATATAATTTATTTATATTTTAATTTAAATTAATATTTTATTAATGTAATTAAATTTGTTTGATATTTTACTTAACATCAAATAATTTAAAATTATTACTAGAATTTAGAAAATATGTCGTGCTTTTATATAAAAAGTTAGTACAAATTAATTAAGATTTATATAATATATATAATTTAATTTGATATATGATATTAAATAATTAAAAATATTAATACTTATTTGATTTTGTTTGAAATAAAAAAATTTAAATTATACAATAGAATGAATACAAAATATTGATATAATTTTAAAATATTTTATTTTTTTAATAGTTTAATTTTATATTAAAAATTAACAGCAAACTTTAATATTTTAAGTTAAACTAAAAAAATTAGATTTATAATACAATTTTTTAAAAAATTTAACTTAATTTCAAGATATTGTTACTAACGCATTTGAATTTGTTAACATTTTAGTTAACCTCAAGCAGGTTGAAATTATTAAAATTCATAAAACACATCGTATTTTTATATAAAAAATTACTGTCATTGAGATTTAATATATATTTATTTAATTTTCCATATGATATAAAAAATTTAAAAGTTCAAATATTTATTTTATAATGTTTGAAATGAAAAAAATATATATATAAAATAAAATTATTTTAAAATATTGATATAATTTTGTAATAATTTATTTTTATAATTTTAATAGTTAAATTTTATATTAAAACTGAGAATAAAATTTAATAATTTAAATTAATGTAAACTAATTTGAATTTAGCATATAGTTTACTTTTTTATAAATTTAACTTAAAGTAAAATATATTTTTAATAATACACTTAATTTGTTTAACATTTAATTTAATTTTAAATCATTTAAAATTACTAAAATTCAGAAAACACATAATATTTTTATATAAAAACTACTATTGACTAATTGAAATTTATTGTATATATAATTTAATATTAAAAATTTAAAAATTATAAAATTAGTTATACTATAATATTAAAAAATTAAATATTTAAAAATTTAACTTTATCTAGTAGAAATTGTGTTGTTATTTAACATAAAAAATAAAATAAATTTTTATTATTAAAATAATAAAAGTATTTTAAAACATTATTATAATTTAAAAGTTATAAATAATTATTGGATGATTAATTTATCAATTATGATTATAGAAAATGTTTACGGATAAATATATTAAAATAAACAAAATTCTTGATCGTATTATTTATATTTTAATAGCATTAATTACAAATATAATATATGACGTACAAATATTGAATCACATCATCTTTAAACACCGTGTCTTCAAATTTATAAAGACGGTGAAGAAAATACTTTATCACAATCATACGGGTGCCTTTTGTTGAAGCTGCTCCATTTGAGTCTAAAGCAATTGAACCAGTTCAGCAATTGCTGATTGGTATACTTTGAAGATTGAAATGCACCCAGAGTTTAACAACCTTTCGGATCCTTATCCGAAACAATTTTTACTCAAAATTTTCCAGAAATTGTTGTAAAATGAAATTATACATGACTTAAATCAATATTATGATTTTAAAAAGAGTAACCTGTCACTTTAGTCTCTGAGATTGTTATCGAATTTCATATTAGTCCCTGAGATAATTAAATTAACTATTTAGTCCCTGACTTTTTAAACCGTGATTCAAGTTAGTCCCTGGGGTCAACTGCAACTGACGATTTGCTGATATGTAACGTTAGTTGACGTTAAGTGACAACGTGGCCAGCCAGGTGGACATCCAAACGCTGTCGTTTTATGTGACACATGGATTTAAACGTTGTTTCTTTGACTAAACTCTCACCAACATGCCTACCACCCTCAACTGAGTCAACATGCAGTGCACCATCATCACCTTCAACATCTTCAGCATGCTGGCTTTTTCCTAATACATCAGCCTCCTGCATTGCTTCATTATCCTTCAACAAAATCGAAAATTTCATTCCAAATGTTTGCATAAAAAATTACCCCCAATTTTTCAACATTCCAAACAACCCTAACCTACACAAACCCCATGAAAATTTCAACAAAACACACAAAATTTCATGCTTTAAATGGGCGCATATACCTGTTCCATTTCGATTACAATATCAGCAACAACCCACAAGTTTCCAGCAACTGCTTTCTTTCCCCCTTTCCAAAATCAGGTATAACAATGCAACTGCCAATCCAAAGTTTGTGTTTTCCCTCCAAGGACTTGTTTAACGTTTAAATCCATGTGTCACAGAAAACGACAGCGTTTGGATGTCCATCTGGCTGGCCACGTTGTCACTTAACGTCAACTAACGTTACACATCAGCAAATTGTCAGTTGCAGTTGACCACAGGGACTAACGTGAATCACGGTTTAAAAAGTCAGGGACTAAATAGTTAATTTAATTATCTAAGGGACTAATATGAAACTCGATAACAATTTCAAGGACTAAAGTGACAGTTTACTCTTTTAAAAATTACACCGAATCGGTTGAATCAAAATTTAATTATCTCTCTAAATCATTTGAGCTATAAGATTTTTATAATTAAAAATTGATGATAATAAACTAGTAAAATTGATGCATATATAAAATAATAATATTTTAATATTTTTTACAAAAAAATAAAATAAAATAAAATATTATTTAATTTTAAATATATAACTTAAAATTTAAAATAATATATAATTTTTAATTTTTAATCATATAAATTTATAATATTAATATATTTTTAATATATTATATATTATAAATATTTTAAAATAATATTTAATTAATACCTATTAAATCATGATTAGACCATTAAATTTTAAATCAATACATTAATTTATTCAATAATAATCCAACTTTAAAAATTTTGATCAATTAAAGTTAAATAAACTACTTGAAATTGACTTAACATGATCCGGTTGGAGCATTCATTAATGACTCATTTACAATCTTCTTCATGTGAGGTTTATTATGAAATACCCTGTTAATGAAAACCTCTCGATTGAATTGCTTGTAAATTGAAATTAGTTTGATAAATAATATTTATTAATTTCAAATTATATATTATTTAAAAAATATGTAGTGCCATGTGAATTGTGTGATCTAATATGGAAATGGACCTCCTAGTCTATAGGGATTCACCCTCTCCAACGTTCAATTCTTCTTAGAGTGCCTATTGAATTTCTCCAACTCTCAATTTTGTCCGTTGCATATACAAACTTACCAATCCAAATTAGGCATTTCCTACTTCTGCATGCAACCAACGGCATGTTGAAGAGAAGATTGAATTTGCGTTAGTAAAAAAAATAAAATTGATGAATCTAGACCTTGTCCTTCTATGTTATACCAAGTAACATAACATTGTGTAATAAAAAATTTTAAAATATATGTAGCAAAAAATTTAAAAATAAATTTTAATTATTTAGTTTATCTACAAGACGTTAGATGATCGTCTCCTCACTCTTGTGAAATATGATTACAGCAGGTTAGGTATTTATTCAAAAATTGGGACTAAAAATCCTTTTATTAAGATCGATAATGTCACCTTACAAAGTGTATACTTAAATAATATATCATATCAAAAAATTTAAATTATTTAAGTAAAATAAAAAATAGAAAAATACTTACGAATATCAAAACATATATATATATATATATATATATATATATATATATATATATATATTATCCATAAGAATAATAAAGATATCCATGTTAATTTTATTGTTTGTCCTACTTAAAATAGATGATAACGAAAATGTTTAACTTAATAATATAAAGAAGATAATAATAATAATAATAATTTTTTTTGAAAAAAAAAATAAATGTTTTGTTTTTAAATTAAGAGAATTATATATTAGTTATAATTATAAATAAATAATCAATAAACTAAATTATGCTAATCTATCATTTTATATCTAATTTAAAAATTAAATTAAAATAAAAAAATTATTCTTTCCTCTTTTTTTTTAAACTTTTTTCTTTCCAAGCAATCTTTAAATAAAATCATAATGTTTTTTCTATTAATTTAAAAATACTTCATCTTAAACTTAATTTTAGATTTAGATAGACATCGAGCCAGTTCTATTTGAATTACTGATTAATTTGAGGAAACCTTGTAGGCATTTATAATTTACAAAGAATGTCATGAGTTGGATGATAAGAAAAACTAAGGAAGATGATGAAGGGAGAGAAAAATGAGATTCATTATGTGCAGAAGATGATGTTCAAATGGCTTTTCTTGGATACCTTTCTTACATACAACAACGTTAATCTTATTCCTCCTGCACATTGATCCCTTAATTGATCCAATTAAGTAGTCATTATTCTTATTTTGTTTGCTTTACCTACTTTTTATTATGATTTTGCCATAAATGGAAAACAATCTATCAGTGTGCAGGATGCGGTTTGTCTGGTGGAAAACAACTGGAAAAATCATTAAAAAAAACGGCAAGTGCCATTTATATATGGTCATGCAGTATAATAAAACATCAAATTGCGTCCAAAGCAAATGATGCACAAAGTCAATAACACTGTTCACTTATTATATATATTTTTTATAATTTTTATCTGTTTTGTGTTCAAAACCATGTCACGTTAGACGCAAGTGGTTACCATCTGCCCCTATGCTTTCTTCAACTACGTATAAATTATCATGAAATGAAATAATATAGTAGCTTGACTGCATAAATTTTAAAAATTTAATTTTTATAATTAATATTTGCTTTTGGGGGTTGGGGGGATTAGATGTTATTAATTTTTTAAACTTACTAAAAATATGAAAACTGATTTTTTGAGTTGTTTGCCTTTTAAAATTGTTTAATTGTCACGAAATTTTTTTAAATTATTTTAAATTAGAAGTTCCTTAAGAAACAAAAACATACGGAACTTTCATCAAATAATTGCTCTCATTACCTTGGAAGCTTATTTTCCGTTTGCCTTGCACCATATTGATTTTAACCTCACTAATACTACTAATAATGGAACATAGTTGAAACTATAACCAAATAAAAGGGAAATTTATATTTAATCACCGAATTTAGACACACCACATGTCTTGATTCCTGACGCCTTGTTAGATTGTTTGAAAGGAATTTAAAATTGAAAACAGAAATAAAGCATAAAATGATGAAGGCGGGGTATGGAGAAATTAAAAGTAATAGCAATGCAACATGCTAATGCGTGTTGAACTTGGAATTAATTATTTAAGCTCCAACACCATTGAATTGTCGTGAGTATCTTTGAAATTAAATTTTGCATGGTTTAAATATTAATTAAAGGAAGTTGCCAGTAATATGTAATCATTTTCATGTGTTACATGATAGCACAATATTCTCATCAATTGGGGTTGCTTCCTAGAAGGTACATGTCCCATCTCATTGATAATATTGAACAATTTATTGGAAGAAAAAATAGTAGACGTATATTTACACTATACATTCATTTCAATATATTTTGGATTGTGATGGTTTTTGACAGTCATATTTATTTATTTTTTACAAAAGAAATAATTTTTTTAACCGTTAGAATGATAAATATATAAACATATATATTATTGTGTGAATGTGTGAATGTTATATATATATATTAAAATGTATGTTATTGTGCTTACGTGTGAGAGGGATAAAACTACCAATCTTGGAACATTTTATGGCATTGTAGGTAACGCCATAAGTCTACAATCCAATGGAAAATTGAGGCTGAGAAGAAATGAAGGGATTTGGTTGGGGCGTTTAATTATCACAAGATTCCAAAAGAACTAATTTCCATCCAAAATTAATTATGGGAATAATTTTGTCTGACAGCTTCATTCCAATTGAGTGGGTTTGTTGTATAGTCATGGCGTGAGAATAGTTTCATTATGTGAAATGTGTAAAATATTCACACCAGTCCATGCATCCATTAAAATGATCATGATTTGAGAAATCCATGAATTAGAAATGAATAATACTTGTGCATCACATGAACCATTAATTTAAATTCAATATTCATAATGATGAGCTTTTATATATATATATATATAGAGAGAGAGAGAGAGAGAGATTGACTTTAAAAAAAGTTTATGATTAATTTTTTCAAAAAATTACTCGAAAAGCTTGCAATCTAAAAATGTTATGATTTTATTAAGTATAGAAAAGAAGTTCATATTTAAAATTTAATAAATACATAATTTTATTTTATTTATAATTATTTTTAATAGATAGGTCATTATATTCGTTTACTATGTTAATTTTAGAATAAAAATCTATTTATGTTTAGAATTTAATTTTTTTATGTTATTAGTCTAAAAAATACAGTGTTAACTAATTATAAATTTTATAAATATAATTTTTAAAATAGTTATTATAAAAATAATAATCTTCAACTACATACAAATTAATGATTAAATGATAATATAAAATATTTATTGTATTAATATATTTTAATTAAATTATTATATATTATTCTTTATCTTGATATCTACAAAACAATTTTCTAAGTTACTTCTATTTGTATTTTGATAAATTTTATTTTAATTTTTTAAAAATTTTATTAATTCAACTTATACTTTCTTAATTTTTTTATTTTAAATTCATTCTTTAAAATTTATTCCCACTAATTCAAATCTATGTAATTAAATTAAGACGATATTACATAAATGTTAGTATCTTCATTAAGGATGGGACTGATTATCATCATCATATAAGTGATAAAAATGTTGTTGACATATCTCAAAACCTACAATTATGAGATACTGTTTTAATTCTTACTAACTTGATAATTTTTTGTTAGGATATTCATTGACTTATCCAATGTAACTGTAATTAATTACTATTTTGATTCAATCATATTTTTCTTTTTCTTTTTGTATCATGTAAACTCGTCCATCTTTTCTGCTAGTACTTGCTGGCTACATGCACGACTTAAGAAACTATGACAATACAATTTAATGATAAACTCAATTTATTAAGCTATTTCAAATTCAATCAAATTCGATGTGTTTTTAGGTGAGAGTGAGAGGTCTTTTTCTTAAAAAAAAATAAAACTATCAAAATGAAAAAAGGCTTATTCATTTCCAAATTCCCCCAAATATACCAAACAAATTTAATGACAATGTCCCAAAAAATTCCACCCCTTTATTTCCCTCTCCATCTTATTAATAATGAGATTAGGAGATTGTAAATTCAAAAATAAAATGTCCAATAATAGATAGATATATACATGTTGCAATAAAAGTAAGATGCCATTACTACAATAGAAAGTTGAGGGCATGTGTGTGGCAGCTATTATCAAAGCTAGTTAGATAAATGATTATGAGGATTTTTTGGTAGCTTGTTTAAAGCATGCATGTGCACTGTACTACTTCTCCCATTAAATTTAAAAGATAAGAAGAGAAGCAACAGCCAGACAGAAACATAAATGCATGCCTCACCTCTTCACAATTTTTGAAGCTAAACCCTATCTATTATTAACCTGAAAGGATTTACTTATTTTTGGAGTAAATTTTCAACACTTGCCCAATTTAATTATTTTTAATAAATCTAACTATTACATAATATGATATTATATTTTGATACTTATGAACACTAAATTTTAAATAAATCAGGCTTCATGTATAGATAATAATATTATAGTTAATATTTATTTATATTTAGAAAATATATTATATATGTTAAATAAAATTATATAATAAAATTTTAACTAATTTTAAATTATATAAAATTTAACTTTTGTATGAAAGAACTATATTATTATTATTATTATTATTTGGCAAAAAGAAGACGAGAAGAAATAATTAATTTTACAAAACAGAATGTAAGAATTATAGCTGGCAGGATAGGATAGTATTAGGTCTCTATCTGTGTTTGGATTTTCCAGGTATTAAAGTTAATTCTGTGGGAAATGAAGTTACAAAAGTTAGAATATACATAGGAACGAGAAAATTGGTGCAGGTAAAAATGGTTTTATATTATAGGATTATAGCTTGCAACCTACTCTGATGGGTTTGGCCCAGATTTTAGTTTGGTGTATTATTTTTTTTTTTATCATAGTTGTAATCTGCTCCAATGAACTCTCCGTATACAATACATAAATATAAGATATATAGAACCGGCTTATTATATATCGATTCACTCAAAAGAAGACCAAAATATGTTATTTGTTAATTTCTTAGTGTTTACCTAGCTAATTTAGGTTGATTTTTTTAAAATATATAGTATTGGAGCGTAATCAATGGTCAAAATCTGACTCTTAATTCAACATAATTAAAGATTTAATTTACTCTCCCCTAGTGAATTTTGCACAAAAAAAATCCACCTATTTGTTCGTTTAGTTAATTATGAAAATATTTTAAGAATATTGATTAAAAAATACAAAGATTTTATTAAAAATGTGATAAAAATATATTATTTACATTAACTATTATTTTTAATAAAACTTTTTACTTATGATGCTTTAATCAATATTTCTAAGATACTTATTAGTTGTTAGTGTTCTATGAATTAATAAGTTAACTGATCATTCCTTCTTCGTATTGAAAGTATCAAAATGACCAAGAAACTGACAAGATGGATGCAACAATTAAGATGTTTATAGAAAGCATCTTTAAACATAAAAATAAGTACGTTATTTGCGAGAAATAAACTTAGATATAACGCATATATAGTTAATCATCATGAACAAAAAAAAAAATAGAGTCCACCCCATGACTGCTTCACAATGTTATCAAATTCGACGGTGGATTTTTAAAATTTTTTATTTAAATTAAATAAATTAATTTTTATTATATACTTAATTTTATATTTAAATATTTATAAAAAATTAAATTTACTTTTATTTTTTATTTATAAAAAGTTATATATATAAATATTTTTATTGTATAACATATTCAAAGATAATAATAATTTAACAAATTTATATAATTAAATAAATAATAAAACAATAACAGAAAAAATATGTAAGATAATAATAAAAAAATAATACAAATAGAAAATAATAAAAGAAAAATAATACACTGATTAAAAAATTTTAAAAATAAATAAATTTTATTTGTTTTTTAAAAAATTAAATTATCTTATTTTAATTTATTAAAATATTTTAAATTTATAAAATTTAAATTTTTTAAAAAAATATTCAAACAACATATTTTAATATTTTAAATTTTAATTTTGGTTAAAAATTATATTTCTCACTTAAAATAATCTTTCAAATTCAATGTTAATTAAAACCATGTTGAGATATAATCCTTCTTAAATAATTATATATGTATACTCTCTCCTCCTTTTTTCTATGAAATGCTTTCTCATACTCGATATTTCAAACAAATGCATACTAGGATTAACTAAATAATTATTTGTCCAAATATATAACATTAATGTAAAAGATATATTTTCAAAATTTTTTAAAGAAGGATTTAGTAAAATGTCAACTCTTAATGGATTAAGTGTTATAACCGTTACTATAATTTTAATTTTAAAAAATAACTATTGATTTTTATATTATAAGTTTAAATTAACAATATTATGTACTGTATAAATATTTGATTCATGGGAAATATATATATTTTTCTAAATAATATATTCATTTTGTATGTTAATAAAATTATTTATTAATATAATATATAATATTACTTATGTAAACTTTTTAAATTTAAAATTTGTTAAATAAAATTTATTTTAATATTAAATTATTAAAATACTTTTTATTGTTTAGTATAAAATGATTAATAAAAATCATGCATGAGAATACCCATCCTAATGTAGAGGTGATGAGAGGAGATAGTTTTTCTTGATACATTTTGGATAAAGAGAAAAATGAAGAATGAATAAAGCTTAGATCTAAATTTGACTTTAAAACGTCATTTCTAAAATATTTAAAGGAGAACGAACAGCTATGAATAAAGGGATTCTTAATCCAAAATTTGATTTTAGAAAAGGAAAAAAATTCTCAAAATTTTGAGTGCAAAAAATTTTAATTTATTCAAATTAATATTCTACTACCGCTAAAATCTCTGCATCGCATTCTATAAATCTAAAAGATATAATTTTTTAAGATTTTAATTTGAATGTAGTAATAATAAATATTTTTATATTATATCTAATCATAATTTGATACGTTATTATAAATTATTAAATTTTATAATAATTATTTTAAAAATTTATATTTATTATAATTTTAATTACTTAATGGTGTAATTTGTTATTAATAATATATTAAAATTAATTTTTTTCATTCAAACATTTTAAAAATTTTACCTTATTATATTAATATAAGTTAATGAAATATGATCATAAATATGAAAAACAAATTGGATTAGTTTTTATTTTTTATGATAATATATAAATTTTTCTCTTTAGTTATTATAAAATTTTTTAATTATTTAATTTTAAATCTTTTATTAACTTCTTGTATCTTCTTTATTTTCTACCTTGCTCCCTATACATAAAACTTATAATATATAAGGTTTCTTTTCAGCGTAAGAAAACCTACTTTTTGTTTGCTTGTTTTAGTATGTTATCATATTTTTTTTTAAAAGTTTTGTTGCATTTTCTTTTATTATTATTTTTTTCTTAATTTTATGCTCTATATCCAACTTGTCTTGTCAAAAACCAATTATCATTTGGATAAGGCAGTGAAATTGAGCCTTTTCACTAAAAGCAAATCTTAAGATGTTTTTTAATTTTAAAAATTAAATCTAGCTTCAGTTTTAAAATTTTAATAAATTTTAAAAATTATTATAAAAATAATTTTAAAAAAATTATTATTATTATAATAACGATAGTAATTATAATGATAGTAAAAATAATATTTATAAAATAATAATTATATAAATATTATATAATTATATAAATATTTATTTTATATACTATATAATAATTATATATATTATTATTTTAATATTTTAATATTATTTAGTATTTATTTTATATAAAATAATATATATAAATATTATAATATTATATTATAAATAATTATAAAAATATAAAATTATATTATAATATTATAAATTTAATATATTTTATATATTAAATAATACTATTTATTTTATTATTAATATATAAAATAGATAAACAAAAATTAGAAAATAAATTATTATTATTATTATGATGGTGATAATTTTATTAATTATGATAATTATAATATAAATAATATTAATTTTATATTTTTATATTATTTAATAATTAATATACAAAATAAATAATTTTATATATTATTATAATAATTTTTTTATATTAGTTAATATTTATTTAGTATAAAATAATATATAATATTATTTTATAAAAACTTATATAATATAAAATTATATTATAATATTATAAAATTAAATATAATTTTTATGTATAAAAAATTATCATTTAATTTACAATAAATTTATAAAAAAATTAACAGATAATTAATTTTTTAAAAAATAAAAATAATAATTTTAAAAATAATTTATTATTATTATTATTATTATATTAATAGCGAGGATGTTAATAATAATTATAATGTGAAGATGAATATGATGGAAATAATAGTTTAAATGATTATGATAATGAAAATGATATTTTGGTAATCATGATAATTATAATGATAGTATAATTTGGAATAATTAAAAATAAAAATATTTTAAAATAAAAATAATAATTAAAATTTTTTTAAATTTAAAATAAAAATATTTTAAAAATATGTTAAAAATTAATTTAAAATAATTTTTAAGAGAAATATTTTGTTTTTAAAATTAATTAAAATAAAAAATTTACAAACCTGGAAGGAGGCCTACTTTTTTTTTTTTGATGAATTTTGTTTATAAACCTTCCATTAATAATCATATCTTTTTATTTTAGCAGTGCTGTAACATTTTTATTTTCACATGGTTGATCAAGTCTATGACTACAAAAATTGCACACTCTATTCTGTATAAAATCAAAACTTCATAAATATGACCAAAATTAGAAAAAAGATCCTCACAACTTTATCATTTTAGAATTTATGAACATTAGAAAAAACTCTACAGTCTAGTACAAGCAGACTTCTGAATCACTAATATTATACTTTCATGTGGTGACCTAAATATTTTAAGGTCCAATCTTACCTGTATCTGGGATGTTCATTATACTTGTAGTTTCACGTTTAATATTGAAAAAGACAAAGATTTAAATAATTTCATAGAACTTGACTATTGTATTATCTAAAAAAATTAAAAATAATCTTATTCATCTATTTTTATATCCTTTAAATCATGAATAGCCGACATATTTATTAAAATATTTAATTATTCACCTTTCATCAACATTTAATCTAATATATAAAAAGTTAGAAGGTATTAAAAATTTAAATAATTTTATTTAAATATTTTGAATTTGAATTTTATCAATTTTTTATAATATATGAAAAAATTAATATATAAATATGTAAAATATATTCTTCAAGTTGTAAGCTATTCTTTAATAATAATGACTTTAGTTGGTTAAAATTAGTTAGTTATTTTTCAATCTGTGCATTATCTTCCTATGTTTTCTTAATTCTGTCCTGCCCCTGCATAAGCCATATATATATATATATATATATAAGATTTCTTCTCATAGTGATAAAACTTGCTTTTGGCTTGCCTATCCTATTAATTTTTTATTCTTATTTATCCATTATTTTTTAAGTAATAATTAAAATAACATTTTTCCCTTTCTTTTTATTTCTTTCAGTACTTCATTTAATTACTCGTTATTTTTATTATAAAAAATTACTTTCAAAAATCTCTTTTAAAGAATATATCTTACACATATGGGCCACAGCCCACAGTTCTAATAACGTTCAAAAGAGGAAAGGTGAGAGGGGGACTGTTTGAACCATTTATTATTAATAGTAAATTTTATTCTAACACTATTAGTTAAAATAATATAACTCAATTTAATGTAACTGTTGAACTCATAAGATCATTTTGTTTATAAAAGAACAAGTACTTTTATAAAAATTATGGAATCCTATGCAAATATTAAAGTTTCCTAAACATTTGAATTCGGTACAATTTAAAACGGTGCAGTTTATACAGTTGATACTTTTCCATTTTAAATTTGATGTATTATTTGACTTAATAAATTATAACTGTTAAATGATTTTTAATTTAAATATTAATTTAAAATTTAAACCATTTAATATAAGTATAGATAACAGATAAAAATTTAATTGGAGAGGATTGGGATCCTATCTTTATCCAACTGCACATTTTCAACTACACCGAATCTTCAAACATCTAGTTTCTTTTGTTGTTTTTGGAATTTATACCCCTCACTTTTGTGCCTCTGTATTGAATAAATAATATATTTTTATTTTATAAAATAATAAAAAATTATAAAAATATTAATGAAACTTCTGTGTAACTTTAAAATCATTCAAAAAATATTAATTTAAATAATATATATTTTATTTTTTATAAACAAAATCCCATTTAAATTTTACTTATAAAAATATCCTCACTAAAAAAAATCATCCTACAATACATTTAATTTAAAAAAAAAATTGTAATTTTGTAAAAAAAAAAAAACCCTTTTAAATAGCAATTATCATAAAAGTGTTATGTTAGCGAGTGATACTATGCTGATAACTTTAGAGCTAGTAGGATTTTCCTGTGGCTCTATCCCATCTCTGAATTATGCAGCTTTATATTATATGATATCACTTCATGAGATGCTTCAAAACTTTCACAAACTAAGCCAATTCAATTTACGAGCATAGTAGTAAAGTTATGAACCATAAGCTAATGATTTATAGTGAGTAGGGTAGCTCCTCGCTCTAAGGTACTGAGCTACATAGCTAGTTCTGTTTGCTTTCCCAATATAATAACAAATGAAATGGGACGGCTACAAATGCAGGTTTGGATTTTTCTTTAATTCTAATTTTGACATCTGGGTTTGGATTTTATTTTTAATTCTGATTTTTGACATCTGGATTATTGAAATTTGATTAGAAATGTGGTTTTGACGTATGAATTAGGACAAACTGTTGTGATTAAAAACTTAATTCGGATTACCATTTGTCAACGAAGTTAGTTGAGGGTGGTGTTTCCCATAAAGATTGATAACGATGTGAACCTTGATTCATTGCCAATGGTTTATATGAAGCCAAAAAATAAGATTATTGACATTTCTTGCAAATTGAAATCATGGTTGAAAGGATAAGAGGTTAAACCTCGCTTTCATTTCAATTTTGAAACAGGAGAAAATTTAGTCTTATAACGGCAATCAAAAATCATTCACGTTGCTGTCACTTTGAGATAAAATCAAAATAAAATTTATGTACGGTAGATTGTACCCTTTACATCTAATCAATAATCAAAATCAAATTTGTATGCCAAATTTGTTAATATTGTAAACATATTAAATGGATTAAAATATTTTGACCGTTCTAATTTATATATTGAAGATACTGTATTCTTTATATTAATGCAAGTGTCATAACAAATTTCTATCATTATTTAAAATTTTTATGGCTAATATTATCACAATGTTGAGCATTGGAATGTGTGAGATACTAGAATCATGTGAGCAATGAAAAAGGAATGCAGAAAAGTACTATTGAGGTACTGCATGCTTTGATTTTGGCAACAAAAGACTTTCTTAGGATTCATCCATATGAAACGATTACTCGGAGTTTTGTGTTGGGGTTTGTGCTACATTCTAAGTAATTTGCTTCAATATTGTTGGTTTGAAACAGTATATTATGTTCCAGAGATGCCAAGCAAGTATTAACCTTAGCATGTGGCACTTTTCTTTTTTGGGGTCAGGGATTTGACCTTTTGGGACTGAATCCTACTAACTATATTAACTACATAGGTCCTAAATAGGACCCAATCTCTTTTGATTTTTTCTTCCTAACTGTTTAATTTGAACATGTGAAGTTTATGAGTGAACCAAGGCCTACAGCTTTGGATAATAATTTTTTATTTCTATTTGCAAAATTAATTATATATATAAAAGAATAAATTACTTTAAAAATAACAGTTGAATTTTATAAATATACTTTACATGTTAAAATAAAATATATTAATATAATTAAATTGATAAACTTTAACCATTTATATAAATTATTAAATAAAATAATTCTAACTAAAGTGATATGAAGTAACTTCATCCCTTTCTCTGTATAAATATAAACAAACACACTAAACTTTGCTTTATGGCCCACTATCTCCCTTTTGGCGATTCACCAATCACACAATCCATTAAGCAAATCATGAGATGTATTGTTCAAAGTTTCAAAGTAGATCAATGCGTGGGCTTTTTGGTTTGCAGTTCATATAGAGATAAGTTGGGGTAGCAAATTTTTAGCCCATATTTAAATAGGCCCAATCTGATTAACCAAAAAGAAAAATCAACGACATAGTACCATCTAAATCCCCGACAAAAATTAATAATAAAAACAAATAAATAAACACATAACACTTGATTAACGAAGCAAGCACACAAGATTTCAGCTTACATTCAACAACTTAGAATTCTTGATCCTTTTTTATAAGTAAAGTGTTTGAGTTGCTGATTCACCAATTAAACAATCTATTAAGTTCAGTTTAATGATAGGGGGATTTGAATAAATTGCATAAAGTTTAAGTTTAAATTTCCTTCCATGTAAAAAATTAAAATAAAAAACTTACCAATTAAACTAGCCACTTATGCCGAGTTTTATATATTAGCATTTATCCAACCTCAAATGGGTGTGAAAGCATTTCACATTTCGTATATGATACTTTTGTTTGAGACTTCTTCTTTAACTTGAAAAGACTAGTTTTATTAACATGAATTCTACTACCATCATCATTTATTTTTTGAATTTTGATATTTTTATATCTTATTTAAAAAGGTATAGAATGATAAAGATAAGAGATAAAAAAAAAGATAGAAAAATTTAGATATGATAAAAAAATATAGAAAATACATTTAGATATAAATTCAATTTGTATATTGAATGATAATTTTTTTTTCAACCGGACACAGCGAAAGTCTGCAAATTGAAGGATTTCTCTTCTTTTACCTAATTTAAAATTCCTACAATTTCTTTCCATCTCTATACTCAGACCGAACAAATAGTGCCCGGAGGAATATCCTTATTAACATAAAGTTTACTATTAGTCTCTTTTTTCACATAAAAATTAAATTTTAACATAATTTTATTAACATAGAATATTAAAATATATTATCAATATATGACAAAACAATATAGTACATCATTTGTTAGTATAGATCTTCAAAATTTATACTCATAATTTAATTTTTTAAACAAAATTTATATTAATAAAAATTGCCTTCATATTTGATAATTTTTTTTATTAATAAATATTTTTTTAGAAAAAAAATATAATTCTGAAAGGCACCATACAAGAAATACTGAAATTATCAAGACTTCTGAAATATGTGTATAAATTAATCTGAATCACATATTTTAATTAGAATATTTATTTTGTACTAAAAAATGTAAGAATTAAATTTTCTATTGAAAATAAATAAATCCTAAAACTTATTGATGATAATAATAAATTATTAATAATTTTTATTTTTCATAAATCCATAAATTTAAAAATTTAGTTTATTTTAAAATATTTGTTTCATTAAAATAATAAATTAATAATTATTTTTCAAATAATCCTATTATTTATTAGTATCTCACCTAAATACATTCTATATATATTTTTAAAAAGTTATTCTAGTCAAAAATTATTTTTGTCATAGTAAATTATGCAATTATTAATTTTTTAAATGTGTGTATCATCTTAAAAGACAAATAACTAATATGAAACAAAAGAAGTAAAAATTATCAACAGGTCGTTGAGAGAGAATTGATGTTAGAGACATTGATAATATTTACAGATGACAGTTGGATTTAAAGTTTGTTGTTATTTACAGGAAATACTTGCAACGAAAAGAAAAAATTACTTGTTAAATAAGTCTAATTAATATAAGTATTTATTTTGTAAAATTTTATAAAAATACATGTTAAAATAGATATTTTTATTTAGTGGCTTACTTTATGTTTGGATCGACTGAATTTGGGAGGATGGGTTTTTAAGAGATCGATTAGAATGAGGAAATTGAAGCTTTAATTGTTTGAGAATATTGATGTTTATGGAAGGGATGAAAAAATTGTAGTAGGGTCCATAGTTATATTTTCTCTTATATTGTACTGCAGTTAGGGCCATGTCTTTTATTATGTATTGGGAAAAAATGGTGCATCTAATGGCTGATTTCTAATTATATAGTACTTTTGTTTTCTTTTTATTTTTTATTCAACTAAGATAAAGGAAAGAAATTTATTTATTTTTTATTCTTTTTACTTTTTTTTTATTATTTTCACTTTCTTTTTACAACCAAATAGAATGTGGATATTCTCATGTTAAAATTAAAAATCTTAACTCCTTATTATTGGTATCTAACATCTATGTATGTGGCTGTGCACAAGACTGATACAATGTCATTTTCTAAGTTCATTGGTCAAGAAATTTCAGTCTAACAACTTCGTCTTTATAATTAGGACATGAAATAACACCTTTTATTCAACGAAAGTGTAATAATAGGTTAGAATATAGGTATTGAAGCATTTGCAAGGCATGAGAATGGACATTAATTAAAGATATTATTCGCATAAATATGAGTTTGGAGACTCAGATTTGTTTTTTTAAACAAATATGGGTATTAAAACAGTATTATAATATACCTTGCCCAAACCTACGTTAATGTCATCCCTATATATTATCATTAATTAAAAAAAAAGTGATGGTAATACCAACACTTAAGTGATTAGATAATAAAAATAGTCAATAAACGAATATTTAAAGTAAAAAGTTGAACAATAACGATAACTCTCGTAAATAGTATTTAATTATTAATATTTAAGTGCTATGTTTGTTTGAGTATCCTTGTACTATTTTTAATAAAATTTCCATTGCTTATAAAAAAATTATTGACAGTTAAGTTCTCAATGTATAAGAAGTATTTATTATCATTTTTAAATAAATAAAATTTTTATTTACTTTATTTTTTATATTTTTATATAATATATTTTATTTAAATAGAGCAATAATTATTTTTATACATAATTATATTAAATTCATTAATCTAAACTTTAAATTTTACTTAATAATAAATTATTGAAAGTGTGTAACCAATTATTTATTAGTTACATAAATCATTTTTATATAATTAATTATTACGTTTTTTAATAATTGATTATATAATTTTATTAATTGATTATCACTTATAATTAATTATAAAAATGATATAATTAATTATTAAAAATATATTTAATAATATAAAAATTAATAATTAATTTAATTATATATTTAATTAAATAATTAATTATTAAAAATATACTTAATTATTATAAATAATTTAAAATATAAATAGATATATAAGTATAAAAGAATATTTTTTTTCTAAATAGAATGTTAATAATTCCTAACAACTTTAGAGAAATAAACCATAAAAAGTTGATAACAAGAAATACAAAAGTTTAATATTTATATAAGTTCTCTGTGAGTAGCTACTCAGCCTATAATTTTTAGCCTTCAATTTATAGGTTGGCGTATCTCATCGACTGTGATGTCTCTTCATGCTTTATTGTCTTCTAATAATAGATAATCAAGTTCTAAAAATAAATATCAAAAGTTAATAAAATTACCATCATTTTATATTAATAATATTAATATATTTACATAATAATAAAAAATATATATTATTGAAATATAAATATTATTAAAAAATTATGATAATTATATTATAATTTTTAATAAAATAATTTTTTATATTTTATATTTTTTATAAATTTTATTTATATTTTATCTTTTATTTATTTATATTTTTTCTGATTAATTTAATGCTTACAGAAGATTTAAGAATTCTTTCTAATAGCACTAGTCTAAACTAATCTGTACCACGAAAAAAATAAAATAATATAGTAATGAATAATATATCTAATCCAAAATAATTATACAATTTAGCAGATGCGAGTTTTTTATATAACAACTCAAAATTTTAATATAAGATTACTTTAAATTTCAACCTCTTATTATTAAATAATCCAATCAACTTTACTATAATGTGATTGATCACGCATTAAAAATTTACTGCACACACTATGTGAAATAAAAATATGAAAGATTTTTTTTATATTAATTAAACATCCATTAAATTCTATTAAAAAACAAAAACACGCATGCAAAAGCGACAAGAAAAACCTTTCAAAATCCAGTTATGAAATTATAATTTGAGCACACACAAATCTGTGATTTTGCTTGTTAATTTATGAATTTCCTTTTCTACCAAATAGAGAAATCCACTTTTTACAATCTGCTTTCGGCCGGTTAGCCGCAGGATGTTATATCTTTATGAGACATTTTTTGTTTTCATAAACTAAATTCCAACAGTCTCCTATTTTAGTCATTGCTTCAGAAAATGAAGTTGTTACTTTTATGTATTTTTGTCTTTTGCCTCCACATTAAGCTTAAATAATATTATTTATTCTTACATACCCGTACCCCAAGTCTATGCACTTTGTTTTATTTCAAAAACATGTTCACCTTGTTCCTCACTGGTCACTACACTGCAACCAGAGTTGTGCACAGTCACAACCTTGAAACTTTGTACATAACGTGATAAAAGTGTTATGTTAGTGATGTGATAGTGTGCTGATAACTTCAGAATTAATAGGATTTTTCAGTGGCCCTATCCCATCTCTGAATTATGCAGCTTTATATTATTATATGATATGATATCACTTCATGTCATGAGATGCTCTAAAACTTTCACAAACTAAGCCAATTCAATTTATGAGCATAGTAGTACAATTATGAACCATCAGCTAATGATTTATAGTGAGTAGGGTACTTGGGTAGTAGCTCCACGCCCTATGGTACTTAGCCAGCTAGCTATATGTTTGGTTTCCGCATATAATTACAAGGAAAAAGGAAAGGCTAGAAAATTAGGTTTTGATTTTTTTTTAATTTTGATTTTGACACATAATTGAAATTTGATTAGAAATGTGGTTTTGATATATGGGTTAGGACAAACTGTTGTGATTAATTAAAAACTTAATTCGGATTAGCATTTGTCAACGAAGTTAGTTGAGGGTGGTGTTTCCTATAACGATTGATAGTGATGTGAACCTAGATTCGTTGCCAATGGTTTATATGAAGCCAAAATATAAGATTATTGACAGCTTATATTTAGTGGTATCTCTTGCAAATTGCAATCATGGTTGAAAGGAATAGAGATTAAGCCTCGCTTTCATTTCAATTTTGAAACAGGGCATAACTTTGTCTTATAACCTCAAACAAAAATTATTAGTATAAGTCACGTTATTGTCACTTTGAGATAAAATCAAAATAAAATTGATGTACTGAGATTGTACCTTTTATTATCTAATCAATAATCAAATTCAAATCTGTATGCCAAATTTGTAAATAGTGTCAACATTTTAAACGGCTTAAAATAATTTTGACCATTCTAATTTTGTATTCTTTATATTATTAGTGCAAGTGGTCATATAAAAACTTCATCCTTAATTAAAAATTTTATGGCTAATATTATCGCAATGTTGAGCATTGGAATATGTGATGTGAGATACTTAGAATAATGTGAGCCAGGAAAGGGGAATGCAGAAAAGTACAATTGAGGTACTGCATACTTTGATTTTGGCAACAAAAGACTTTCTTAGGATTCATTCATATGAAACCATTACATGGAGTTTGTGTTGGGGTTTGTGCTACATTCTAAGTAATTTGCTTCAACATTGTTGGTTTGAAACAGTACATTATGTTCCAGAGATGCCAAGCATTAACCTTAGCATTAGCATGTGACACTTTTCTTTTTTTGGGGTCAGGGATTTGACCTTTTGGGACTGCATCCTAGTAACTATATTAACTACATAGGTCCTAAATAGTAAATAGGACTCGATCCCATTTCATTGAACATGTGAGGTTGAGTGAACCAAGGTCTGACACCTTTGGATAAGAATTCTTATTACTATTTATAGAAGTAATTATACTTTTTTAATGTATTTAAAGAGATGGTTTATTTTATTTGAGAATAAAAATAATAAATTCAAATTATATAATTAATATTAAATTTATTTGAAATTATATAATTAATAGAATTTTAAATTTTAAAATATATAATTTATATAAATAATTTTAATTATTTATGATAAGATGTAATTTGTTAATGTTTATTCTTTCATTTTTATAAAAAATATATTCTTCCATTTGATTTTATATATGGTGATTAGAATTAAAAGATTTTTAAAATTATATGATCATTTAAAAAGGTTAAATATTTTTTTTAAAAAATTAGATAACTTGTATATTTTAATTAAACTATTAATTTATGATAAAATTTAATGATCATTATTTATTTAGAAAACTCTTCTATTTGCAGGGAATTTCTCATCATTCGCTCAGTTGGCAGGCGATTCTTCCTTGTCCCTATTTTGTCATAATTCATAATTCAACTCATAAGAATCTTGCCTTATGGAGTTTCTTTCATTTGAGTTTTATGGCTCATTTTTTTAATGCTGTACTATTTTATGTGTTTTATGGGTCATCTTGTGCCAATAGTTGGCCTTTATTAAAAAAAAATTATATATGTATGTGTCCCTATATTATTTACTTTGACCCGGACTTTTAATTTTTAATTAGAGAATGATAAAATAAATTATGATATTGGATTTAATTTTTATCCGCACTTACAATGTTATGAGAACAATTATTATTGTGACAAATTTTATCTTTGTTATTTGCTAGAAGTTAAGACAGTTTGTTTGAATAAATAAAAAACCTCGGTATTATCAATCATGTGATTTTAAGTCGAGTAAACTACGTCAGTGATCTCTCTGAAAAATTTAAAGTGAGTTATATTTAGTTAATAAATAAAAAATTCGTTATTTTAATTTTTAAAAAGATAAAATAAATGTGAAAGGATTTAAATAATATAACTTTTTATCTTCAAAAGGTAGTTTATTCTTTAACAATCTCACTTTTTTTAGTTTTGCTCCGCAACAATCTCACCTAAAGGCTTCTTGGGCCATCTTCCTGGGCCTCATTTACTAATGGAAAAAAAATCATTAATAATGTTGAGAGTATTCTGGGCTGGGCCGGTCCAGGAAGCATGGTTGACCCAAAAACATTATTGGTAGGCATCAGTCAGGCTTAGTCCATTTGTCTGTGTCAGGTTAGTTCTTTTTTTTTTTTTAAATATATAATTATTTTTTTCTCTAAAAATGATGGTTTTCAAGCATGCATCAGTTCTGGTGCAAGAGCCAAAAATGTTTTATACAAGAAAGAAAAAACATGGTTAAAATGTAAAATTATGTCAAAATAATAATGAAAGTATAAATGAAAATGGCTTGAGCGTTTTATATAGGAAATATACAATTACCGACAGACGAACTAAGGTAACATTTGCTTTCCAAAAACATTTTGTTCACATTTTTATTTACAAAAATATCACATTATTCTCTTTTTATTTTCTGTTTTCAAAATTTTGTATTGAAAACAGAAAACGGAAAATTTTGAATCACTTCTCACCTGTTATCATCTCATGGTTGTACTTTTTTTGGGTTAAAAGTTAAATAAAATTCAAAGGTCAGAAGCATAGTGACAGAAGTCACAGGCAAACAAACGAAAAGGTGAGAATGCTTGCCCAAGTCTAAACAAAACAATTCTTGAGATGTATGGTTCAAATTTTAGCCCATAATTGAATTGGCCCAACTTAACTTGATCTAAAATCATGTATTGTTGAGCAATGCTTAAACGGCCCATTCTAGCTCGAATTGACAACCCCATAAAAAAGATGCACAATCTTGGAGAATCCAACTTACATAATATTTTACCAAAAAGGAAAAACCAAGGACATAGTACCATCTAAATCCCCGACAAAAAATCAAATAAACAACATTTTGCCACTTGATTAGCGAGCAACAACAAAACAATTGAGGACCCGTCTATAATCACTGCCATGGAAATAGATTGAATTGGGATGAGTTTTCATGTTAAAGTTTATTTCATTTAAAAATTTTGACGTTTGAATTTAAATTTATTATTTGTTATAATTTTTTTTTAAATTTAGTTTGTATTAAAGCTTATCAAATCTGTTTAAAGAAAATTTATAATTTAAAAAATTAATAAATAAACTTAAAATTATATAAATTGTTGATAAAAAGGTTAATAAAATTTAAATTTGTAAAATAAAAAAAATTTAAATCTATATAAATGATTGATTAAAAAAATTTATAAATCTAAAATTTATAAGATAAAAATAATAATAAATAAACTTAATATATATATATATATATATATATTAATAAATGATTTAAAATGTTCGCAAGCTTAAATTTTTTATAAAAATATATTTTAATATTTTTTTAAGTTGTAAAACTATTTAAACTAATTCTTACCCATGTTACATGTTCTAAGAAAAAAAATATACATACATAAACAAATTTAAATTCACATAAAAATTAAAAAAAAATATGAAATATTTATTCTAAAATTAAAGTAACATATATAACATTTATAATAAATGTTGGACAAATCTAACAATAAAAAACATCATAACTGGGTGATGATAGATGCGTGGAATAGATATATTTAAAATTGTAAAAATAAATCGAGATAGCGTATGAAGATTATATTTTAAAAATAAAAAAAAAAATAAGATTCATTTTGTTTAAAATTAAAATTTATTATTTTTAACAAATAATGTAAATATATTAATATTATATAAATATAATATATTAAAATAAATATAATATACCAAAATAAATATAAAAATAAATAAATCATTAAATAGATCAAATAATTTTTTTATAAATATAAATTTAACTTATTCATCTAATTTTTTTAATAAATTTAAATTTATTTATTTATTTATTTATTTACTAAACAAATCAAACCAACCTAGATTCTAAACAACAAATTAAGCTTACGATTTATATTCAACAACTCGAAAGAATTCATGATCTTTCTTTTGTAAAATGTTTCACATGCTGATTCACCAATTAAACAATGCACCAGGTCGATTTAATGATGAAACGACTTCAATAATTTGCACAAAATTTGAAGTTTAAAGTTGCTTTCATGGTATTAAAAAAAGAGCATTCCACATTTCGTGCATGACACTTTTGTTTGAGTTTCTTATTGAAATTGAAAAAGACTAGTTTTGTTAACATGATTCTAACCAACTAAAGTTTTTCTGCATAAAGAAATATTTTTTAACTTCTACATTTTCAACAGAATAAATACTTACTTTCTCAAAAAAAATAAAAATTCTATTTGTAATTATTTAAATCAACTCGATGTTAATAACTGTTTAAATGTTTATTTTAATTTTCGAATGTGTCAACAACAGAACCTGCTATTAACAAAAAAATATCAGCTGCCTTATGTTGAGTGTTAGAAATTAAATGATAACGCAGTGTATCTCCATTCTTTGAAGCATCAAATGCGTGAAATACCTCACATCATTATGATTACCATAACCTACTAAAAATATTAAAAAAATTTACCATTCTACATCGTTAACATTTGCATGAAAGAACCACAATTTATAAGCACTTACATAACCATATAGAATTATAGATCAAGTGTCCAGTGAATGCAAGAAATTATTTTCACTTGTCGGTATGTATACATCACAGAGAACACCAAAAAATGGAGGCAATGAATCAATCACCCATAAAAAACGAAAGTAGGCAATAACAAAAAAATTACTAAGATACAACTTATACATTCTAGTAAAGAAGCTAAAGTGTAAATACAAGAAATGCAACAGAATCAAGGAAATGGAAGAAGCAAATGTGCTGCAGAATCCATAGTCCAGGTACAGTCACACCTAAGGCCATATGTTGGTTGTAAAATTCTGAACTAACAACCTCATTTGTAGGTTCCCATACCTACACCAGTCTCACCGCCACTGTAAGGTTGGAAGCTTTCCCTGGCACTTGAGTAGTTGATATAATAGAATTCAGAAACTATGGCAGTGAAGAAAACGAATGCGGCACCGGCAGCAAAAACTCCCTTCCTAACTGTCTCGCAAGAAGGAGGATTATTCACGAAGAGGGTCCTGTACTTGGTGTGATATGCATTTTCTACTGATCCAGCCAACAAGCACACCTCAGCTATGAAGAAAAACACCCTGAAAGATAGTTGCAAAACAAAATGCTACAAGTTAAATACCAAAAATATAAAGGAATAGCTATTTGGTTTATTATGGTGAATGGAAACTAAATGAGGTTAATCAGTTTTGCAGGATATACAAATGTTGGAATATTGTATATTTAGTTAAAGACTTGATATCAATATTGCTAATTGAGTGAAGAATGATGATATACCAGCAGACAACGAAAAGGACAACTGCACATGCCCTTGAGCCTCCAGGGCTTAGAGGCTTCCCACAACAGAAGCATCGACTTGCCACCATTACTAGGACTTGACTAACCATGAGGAACAGAAATGCACCAACACCATAGCCAGTTGCTATATCTGAGTTATAGACACAGTAATTATAATTCTGTTCGTTATCGGCCACAACTCTAGCCTGCAAATGAAAGTAGAGATAAATATTTAGTTAACAAGGAGGTCAAAACTCAAAATTCATTACATCCTTCTAAGTATAAAAAGGTCACTTATAAGTCACTACTCCCTAGGGGTAAGTCAATGGTGAGGGGTTTAGTTAATTTAGTTCAAAGCTTGATGTCATAAATGTACCAAAGACCCAAAAGCCATTTTATTTCTTCAACCAGAAGAATTATGATTTTAGATAAATCACCTCAAGCACTCGGTGAAATTTTTTTGAAAATTACATGACACTACTGTTTGGTACATACTAAAAATTCTGGACTTAGAACCATGAGTTACATCAACCAGGATTGAAAAAAGTCAAGAAAACCTTGACTGCTTAGTTATATAAGCAATAAAGAGTAGCAATTATCCATTAGGGAAAGACCTGTGTTTGTTAACCAGTCACAAATTCGTAATCAAGCAAAGGAATTCACAAGTATATATTTGAAACTAATGTGGCAAATGTGGTAGAGAGAGAGAGAGAGTAATAGAGATCTGAGACTTCACATCACATAGAGCATTTCTTTCTGCATAGAAACAGGACAGTAACATGTATACATACAGATCTGGCATTCAATTTGCAAAAATAGCCAAAGAAATCAGAAACCTATTACAACAATGAAGAACTTCTTGACCCAAGGTAGAAAAGTTCAAGATTCGGCATGTTAAAAGGTCACAGAAAGACAAACTATTTGTTGCAGATAGTTTCGTTTCTAAATTTGATTCGTATCACATTCACAACAAGTTTAAAAGAAAGAAGAAATTTTAACAATGAACATATTTGGGCATTCCCACAACAGAATAAACAGGGAATTCAACAAAGAAATAGAGATAAGGTTCTTAGAAGCCTTTATAGTAGTAACATATGATAAACCCAACATCAAATTCCCAATCTACTATATTAAAGATTGAAGCTTTGCCAACATTTTCTCATATTCTCAACAATCAATATAAAAAAAAAAACCTCTCTTATCTCCTTGGATGATTCATTGATTATATGAATCTTTTCAAACCCAGATTCACATTTTGGATTTAGAGAAGAAACAGTGAAATAATGGGAGAAAAAAGTGAATACTCACAGTGCTTCTTCTCTGCTCAGCAGCCACGGCAAGACCAAAAGCAATCAAGTCAAGAACGAAGACAATGATGAGTAACAGCTTAGAAGCCATGGAATGTTAGTGGAAATTGAGAAGAAAATGTTGCTGAGTTTCTTCTCTCTCTCTCTGCTCTGTGTTGAGTTGTATTGAATCCTCACTGCTCCTTTTGCAACTATAAAAAGTAGCTAGATTCCTGAATGTGCAAGTTAAGCAGTTATCAATTACCAAAAAAATAATTAAAAAGTAAATGTGGAAAATGAAATAGATAAAGAAAAAGACATGGCACCAGTTTACTAATATATGAAAATAGGCGTTTTACCTGCTAACACACATTACTTACCTAACCATACTGCAAGCTCATACATTCTTATTTCATCTTGTCTATACATACACTTACAATCATAATGTGTCACATGATTAAACTGTAAATCTATAAAAATATAATAACAATGAATAAATGTGCATTATTATTATTTTTATTGTATTTATTATTGTATATTTTTAGTTACATAACAAAAATTTATTTAATTTATACATGGAAGTAAATGGTAAGAATAAGATAATTTGAAAATTTTATTTCAAGGTCACATTAATTTTTAATATATGAATTTTCTAAACAAAATAAATTTGTGAGGTTTATGATTACCAAAATTCTTGTTGTTATAATTTGGCACTTGTGATTGAATTAGAGTGTAATAAATAACACGAGAATAGCCTGTTTGCGTTCTTGAAGTTTGAATCGGATTTGGTGGCAGAGTGGGTGAGAAAGAGAAGGTTGTTGAAGAATTGAAGAAGGGGTAGTATGGTAATTCAGTTTCACTTTAAAGTGTCGGAGAAGTTGTCGGTGAGGGCATTATCGGAACAGAATTACGTAACAGTGAAGGAAGAAAGGGTGAGACTTCATGACAATGGATGCTTCCAAAACACAATTCATAAGAATCAGTGTGTTTTTTTTTTCATTCCTTCGGTGAAAAGAAGAAACAAATGGAATCGCACCGCTTAGAATTTAGATGGCAGAACCTTGCTTTCATTTGCATCCGTAGATTAGGTTTAATATTAGAGGAAAAAAGTATTTGTATTAATTAAATTCAAATTAAACTAATTGGATAAAAAAAAATAGATTGATTCATCTCGACACATTATATTGACAGTCTAGATATACTTTTAAATTCTTAAGTTAAAAAAGGATGGAAAAATTCATAAATTTATCATTAAAAATAAATAAATAGATCATTAAAATAAAAACAGTCTGTGAATTTAAAACTCCAATTAAGATATAGTTGTTAAGGAGAGAAGATTTTTCATATTCCAAAAACAATTAAATATATATATATAATATAATATAATATAAAGATCGATTTAGCTTAAATAAGTTCAGTTTATAAAATTACGAATCTGAAAAATTAAGCTATCAATTTAATTGATTATTTCTATTTGTCAGATTAATCGAGCTGAACTAATCCAATAAATCTGACTAGCTTTCAATTTCAACCTTCTGTTTTGTTGTTGGTTGATGGTTGTATTCTTATATTTTGATATTTTAAGGACAATAAATTATGAGCAATTCTAACGTCACCACTGATTAACTTTTTTATTAATAGTAGATTTAATCATCAAATTATATTGGAAGTTTAATTTAGATCAGGGTGAAATGGGAAAACCAGTCAAACCGTATTTTTTATTCATTATTAAAACAAGCCGCATTTTGTTTGCATATATTTAATAAAATTATACACGTAAAATATCAATGAATTTTATCTAATTGTTGACATCAATGTTTATTTTCCAATTTGAAACTATAATGTACTATAACAGATATGAAACCAAAACCAAATTACTGTTTTTATATGGAATATATTAAGGATGACAAAGTTTTTCTTATGATTTTTTTAACACAATTATATATCTAATTCAAATTTAGAATTCTAATTAAGTTAAATCAACATTTTCTCGATTAATTTGTTTCTATTAGTTATTAGAATTAAAAAAGAACAACTTACTCAATTCCAAAAGAAAGTTCACTAAATAAGAGAATATTATCAAGTTACTGAAGGAAGTATTTTCCTTCAACAGCATACTTGAGATTTTAACTCAACCTTAATCCTAGGATTGAACATGTGCAAGTGACACAATACCATGAAACGACTCTTTAGTCAAATTAAAGTTAATAATGGACTAAATTGAGCTCAATCTAAAAAACTAATTGGGGGTATTAATCTTATAGCTGTTCGGTTCAGGGTCAAAATTGTTTTTTATGTTGTGACACACTACTAAATTTAATTTAAGTACATATTTTAATCATATTTAATGAATTAAAATCAGTTATATTAAAATTTAAAATAAACAATTAACAAAATCCAACATAATCAATAAATAATAGCATTCCTTAAATATGCTGATAAAATTCGATTGCAGTTGTGTGTGTAGAAAGAAAAATGTTAAAAAAGTAAAATCTATTTCAATAAACATCTTTACTTTTTTTAAAATTATTGACTGGAAAATATTTTTTATACATAAAAAAATTTAATTAAATAAACAGGAACTTGTTAATTTAATGTTAATACGAGGTTATTTATCAATCCTTTAAATGTAATTTTGTTTGAAAATTGAGGAAAATTTAGATTAATTTTAAACCATTCGATATACTAAAATGTAGGTTTAAATTAATTTTCATCACAAGTTTTATATTAAATTATATATACATTAGATGTATTTAATAAAATTAACGAATAAGTTAATAAAAAATTAAAAAATTAGATAAAATTTAAAACATGTTATTAATTGAACTAAAAATATTTTATAAAAAATGTAAGGTAAAAATTTATAAATATTAATTAAATTATAAGTATTCAGTAAAATTAATAGTTGAATGAACTATAAATATAAAATAATAAATAAAAATATATTTAAATAATAGATTAAAATATGATAAGTATGATATATTTTTTCTTTTAGATATATATATATATATATATATATATATATTAAAATTTAATTAAATAAAATTATATTTATTTAAAATACTATTTATTTTTATTTTTATATAAATAAATTTTAAATAATTTTTTAAAAAGTAATTATTTTTATAATTTTAAATTTTATCAAACAATTAATTATTTTTAATAAAATAAAATAAAAATAATATATTAATTAAAACAAATAGCTTATATTAAAATAATAATTTTAAATATAATATTTTATGATAATATAAAAATAAATCTGTCTAAATTAATATATTATAAAAAATCAGATAATATTAACTTTATAAAAATAAAAAATTAAATTATAAAAATATATTAAAAAAACTACTTTAAATAACTTTTCTAAAATTATTAATAATAAACTGAAATACTTTATCCAACATACTCATCATAAAAAATTAATAGGTGACATAAAAGAGACTAATCGTAAATTAAGAAAAAGCATGATAAAACAAGTGCGGCCTAACGTAAATCACGGTGCTTCATTGCTCTTTAATGGGTCAAAGCCACTAGCTGGACGACAGCTTCCTAGTAATACCGCATTTTCTGCATAATCCTTCTGTTTATTCGATAAGATATATTTTGTTACAGTTTGAAATTAGTTGTTCTGCAATATTCTACACCTTTTCTTAAGCATCGTAATTTCTCAAATAAAGTAACAATGTTCTGCAATTATTTAATGTAGATGCGACATAAATGTGCTCATGTGAAGTGACTGAGTGACAAAATGACACCTCATACCAAGGCACAGCTAAGCACGGTTCGGTTTTCAGCTAACGTTTTCGTGCTTTTGTCTTGCACATCATCGTGATATTTATTGCTATTTATGTCATTGTATTGTTATGGAAATTGATTTTTCAAAGTTGTATTATTTGAAGATATCAAATCTTGAACATTATATTTCATATTGTATACATTTATCTGTCTCTCACTTAATATTTGTCCTTTTAAAAGTTTGTCTAAATTACCTTCATAAAGTAAACATCTTCATATTAAATGAACCAATAAAATTTTATATATAAAAAGATTAAATAAAAATAAGTATAGTTTCATATATAATGCCTTATAATTATTGATTTATCTAGGATGAAATTGTTAAACTTAACCAAGCCCCTTCAAGGAAACGGATAGAATAAAAAACTCATTGCTGTAACATATCATTGCAAAAGAATATCAACATGGAATAATATGAAAACAATACACAACCAAACATTACAACTTTCATGATTTACAATACAATGGAAAAGGTTTTGGCATCAAACGACATTAAACAAGATTATTACCTGTGAAATCCTTCCTTAGGATACGGCATATTAATATAATTTACATCATGGAGCCTCAGGATGATAGCAACTCCAAATGCCATCATCTTATTAAGCTGGAAAGTATCTACAATCTTCCACATGACTGCCATGTCACATGAATGAGTGTGTTCAAAACAACAAATAGTTCAATGTGCCAAACATTTTCTGTTGAGATAAAGAATGGAGTAAGTAAATTCTTCTTGGAATATTGAACAAACAAAAGCATGAATAAAGAACTGATAAATGCTCTGAACACTTTAGAAGATTATTACGAACCCAATTTTGCACAAAATCAATCAAACAGTGTGCTTCAGCTCTTCCTTCCAAAGAAGAGAAGCTTACGAAATCCTTTTGCTGCTTTTGAAGAGTCCTCAACACTGTTCCATTTCTTCCTAGAGTGGATTGGTTCTGGCATTACTTGGTTAGTAGGAGGAGGAGTAGTAGTAGAAAGTAGTATCTCAGAGACTTTAGGCAAGACAGCATTACTTTCATATATTTCTTGATTAACCTTTGACTTCACTGTAGAAACTGTTTGGGGTGTGCTAGGTAATGCAGCTGCAGCTGCAGGATTTTTGATCACATCAGCAATATGATGAGGTTTGTTATCACCAGGAAGTGAAGGTAACTTGTTCAATACTTCTTCAGCTCTTGACTGATTTTTTCCCAATGCATGATCATGATTTTGCAAAGATGAGTCCATGTGAAGCTGGTCACCATTTTCATGCACATGTTCTCTTTCTGATTTCAAATGTGTTGCTTGTTTCTCTGATGATGTCTTGGATAGCTCTTCAATGTCTTTCAAGCCAAGATTATTGTTATTTGGTTCATTAGATTGGACGGCACCAGATTTCACTGGCAACACTACTGAGTCATCCATTTCATTCTTAGCCTGCACGTTAGAGTCAGCAAGAACTTTCCCATTTGTTTTCTTCACATCTTCTTTATGGTTTGAAGATTTGACCTGTTTTGGGCCTTGTTTCTTCTTTTCTGCGGCAGCAGTCTTCTGCAAAGGCACTCCCTTTGCCTTCAAGGAAGGTTTCTTGGTTGGACTTGATTTTGCTTGACTTGGTAAAGCCTTCTGCTGACTTACTCTGGCAGTTGCGAGGCGATCAATGGTGGAATTCCTGAGGACTGGTTTATGCAACTTCTTAGTCTCCTCATTGGATGGATGTATCTTAGGATTCTCCTTCTTTGTAGAAGTCAAGGAAGTCTTAGTTTCCTTTCCAGTTTTCTTAGAGCCACTTCTTTCAGCAATTCTTTTCTGCCGCTGAATCAGTAACTCCTCCTTTCTCTTTCTACTTTCCTCTTCCTATTAATTAGAGTGAGTAATAAGGTAAAGACATAAAAAAATTAGTAAAAGAATGGTTTACTCCAATACAAATGAAATTGCAACCAAGAGCTATAAAAAAAGTCAAGAAAAGTGGAAGTTCGATGTGGATTTGGCACAAATTGAAAGTATTTTTTTTTTTCATGAGCCATATGGTCAAATAAGTGAACAAGAAGTCAGCTTATGGAAACCAACAGGCAGAAGTTCAATTGAATGCAATTTCAAAACAATTGAAAACTCACAGCACAGTTAGAATTATTAGAATCATTGCAGTTTGATTTATCAATGTATAGGGCATAAGTGAGTTCACTTAAGATGATAAATTCTAAAATAATCTAAACATGACATATCCTACCATACCTTTAAGGGTCATGTAGGGACAGATAATGTTTGTTACATAATTAAACAATCACAATCCTAATTTTTATCTCAGGACTCCCTTAAGTGAGTATAGGATAGGTTTTTCAGCTCATTTAGTAAATCAACTAAATAAATGATAAAATGAACACCTTAAATGTGATCTGCATGATTAGTATAGGGTGAAGATTTTAGGTTTAGATCACTTTGTAAACAGTTTAGACCAAGCCATAATTTTGCTACCCTCTATGCCTAACTGACCTACCTTTTGGCTGGTTCTGGATCTAACTAAAGCAATTAAGCATCCTAAAAGAGAAGTATTGCTAAATATTCCTCTTTCTTTCACTTAATCTTACATGGAAATTGGTAGGGCCTAGACAGTTGTTAGTTTACCTTCTCAGATTTGTTCTTTATAACTGAAGTTTTGCTTCCAGGGGATGCTTTGCTTCTTGACATGATATCAGATTTGCTTTTCCCAAGAGGTGCATTTAGAGCCTTAGACTTTGCCTCTTTACTTGAAACTCTCCCAGTTCGCACTCCAGTAGTTTTTGCATCAGCACCATCATGATTAGACGGATGATTTTTATCTGCTTCAACTTCAGAAACCTTTCTATTTGCTTCATTTGAAGAAATATTATTTTCATAATCCATTTCCATGCTCCAGGGAGCGGCACTTTGCTCTAGAGCTGAATCACGGTCAAGAACCATGAAGAGATCATCTGGCTCATGAGAATTTAAGGTTTCAGTCTTATTGTGTAAACCTTCTTGTGTGCTGTTTGCAAATTCAGTAGCACCAACAATGTCTGAAACCAAACTTATGTCAGCTACTGATTGAGAATTGAACTGATCTTCTGATGATCGAGCCTGAATCATGAAAGAGTCATCACTGATAATGTCTTTCTTGTTTCTCTCTACATGAAAACGATCAATAGCTGATGATGAAACAGAAACACCATTTATCATACTGAAGTCTTGGTTTCTGTTCTCATTTGCTGGTTTATCAGATTGGTTGATAATGAACCAATCCTCTTCTTGCTGGCGTTTGGTGAGGGAAGATTCTAGGCCATTGCCGGACACGGTTGACATAGAATAGCTACCTGATTCGTTATTTCTCCGAGGAAACAACAATTCCTCATCTGTGTTATTTTTTTTCTTCATAAATGAAGGTGCATCCTTTCCTTCCTTGAAGTATTCAACACCATTTTGACCCTCATTGTTGAATCCCCTCTCTGTCACAACAAAGGAATCATTTGAAATTGCTTGAGTTTTACTAATATTTGGTTTGTGGTTAAATTCCTCTTGAAAATTCACAGGCTCTTTTTCTGTTTCAGGAGCTGAATCATCATCTCTCAAAAGAAGATTCTGGAAAGCATCCCAGTTATTATTGCCTTTTATGCCATTGGAATCAGCATCAGTTGAACCATTCTGCTTTGTACTATGGTGCTTCTTATGGTGATGGGAGCTTGACTTGTGTCTTCTCTCCAATGATCCTACAGCTTCCTCTACCTGTTGTTTCAGGGAATCTCCATTGATAAGTTCTTCCTCATTGGACAAACTCCCTTCTGTGACACTACCCTTTTCACCATCTCCATTAGAGGTTATATAGTTTATATTGCGAATAACTACTTTCCTTGAGGACTTCTTTCCATGCTTCTTTTTGTGCCTATGTTCTGTTGAAGAGTGCTTTCTACCTTGGCTTGAATGGTCATCTGAATCATTCTCATAACTAGAGTCAGATGATGCTGTTGACTCATCTTCTTCAGATTGCTCTGGTACTTGAGAATGTTTCTTCTTCTTCTTTTTCTTATATGATGATTTATGATAATCCTTTTCTCGGTCAAGAACAATATGAGAGTCTTCCACATTTGGAGGCCATTGCATGTTCCCTGGATAATAAGAAGATGGAACCTGCATACCGGGATAGAGATACCCTTGGTATGGAGGCATTTGTTGAAATGCATGACCCTGAAAATTGTGAATGTACTGAGGAAGATGGTTTGGCCAGGACATTGGTATTTGAGCCCTTCCATCTGTTGATGGTGTTTGACCTGATGTTGGCAAGCTATAATCTGCAAATTTTCAAAATCAATAAATATTTTAAATTTTTGGACCAACCTGTACAAGATTTAAGTTGTTCAACAAACTTTGTTAAGGAAAATCAGTCACACTTACATTTTTCTGGAAATTTCAAGCAGAGATTTATATAAGTCTATTCAAGCATGAGGGAAGCATAATCAAGGAAGTTGAAGTATTAATTCTAAATTTTCTCAAAAAGAACTATATATTCTTTTTGTTTAACAGCAACACAAGTCTTATCTCATTAGGTGAGGTCAGTTACATGGATCACATGGCATTCTTTTTGTTTCATAAATCCATAATAATATATTTTGATCAAACAAGACTATGGCTAAAAGTAAGCAGTTTCAGAAAACCACATTTCTCAGAAAGGGGCAAAGACCGAGATACTGAACCCAGTTAGTAGTAGAGGATACCTTGGCCTATCTCCAAACTTGCATGACTTGGAGTTGATTCAGAAATTGAAGCATCAGCTAAGCCATTTAGTTTACTGGTTGTGTCATCTTCACCAGCAAGTATGATTCCAGATGTCCTCAAATATGGCAATTCGGCCTGAGAAGATGCCTGCATGGCTGCTATCTCATCTATCCAGAGCTTGTCTTCGTTCTTTTGCTTGCACAGCTCTAAGAAATTTATGCAGGCTTCCCTACATGAGACAGAAAGTTATATTAAATAGCAAAACATATAAGGTTTTCTAAGTCTAAAAGAGTGAAAAACATTCATACCACGGTCATGTACAAGGAATCATGTGGATATATTACCATATGCAATGTCTGTTCAACAATTAAGTCAAAGAACAAAAAGATCCAACAAAAACTATAACATTGATTAACGATAGTTGAGAGAGAGAGATGTTCATTGTTATTTTGATCATTTTCATCCTTTCCAAACAAGCCCATAACAAGAAACACACATCAACAAATTATTTGACATCTGTTTCTTGTATTTTTGCGTGAATAAGAGATAAACAAGTTATTATGGAATTGTATTTAAAAAAACTTATCCATTAAACATTTGAAAAGAATGACTCTCAGCCAAACAATAACGAAGCAATAGTATTTGTTTTAGTAGGTGTTATAGCCTATTTATGTCAATATGTGATGTTCATGTCATATCTTAAAAGGAACACGGTCTAAATAATGTCAGTGACAAAACAATTAAGTAAAATGAAAAAGAAGCAGCGAATCATTATGCCTAAACATAAATGAACTTCCACTCAAGTTAGGAAAAAGTTTTCCTTTTTTTTTTAATTGAAGTAAACCATTTTAACTGATCAATGTCATTTTGTGGTATGCTTGCAGACCTTAACCGTGAAGCTCCAAATGCATCAGCAAAATATATAAGATCATCGATAGATTCTGGGTAAAATCCTGCAACTAAAGCTCGGGCATAGGCCATTGCTTGTTCTTTGCAAAGCATAGCTTTGCGATTATCTAGAACACGTTGAAGGCGAACCCTGTTCATCAAACATTGATAAAAAATTATTGCACACTATGATAGATACTTCCAGAAGAATAAAACAATTTCACATAAGACAACATAAGTAAAACACCAAAAACAATACCTGGAGTTTTCCTCATGTCTATCTTGATTGGTTCCAGCCAGTTCATCTTTCTGCTAAAACACACGAGGTAATAAGAGGTTCAATATCTCTTATCAAGACCAAGGAAAACATTATCAAGAATCAAGTTTACATACCTTAGAGGAAGTTATTGACCTTTTGACTCGCCCATCTGCAAATGACACATTTTCTGTTAATCTCAGGTCAAAATATGTATTCCTTTCATAAAATGCATCGAAGAGAAAAAAAAATGGAGTTTGGAGTTACAAGTCTATTTTATTTTTTATTTATTTTTTCATTTTATTTACTTCCATTGTTACAATACTAGAAACAGTGCAATTTCCAGCCAACGTAGCCTGTTTTCACCTTATCTTTTTTCCCTGATCCTATTTAAAATGGTAATGAAAGATAAACTGGTAGAAAGGGAAAAAAAACATAAGACAGCTATTTGTTGTCTTCAAAAAGAGTGGCTAATGGTAATGCATGGATTCATAGGTCTGTAGAGACATTATTTGTTAATTTTACCCTCACATGGAACATTTTGTGATATCTATTACTTGCAGAGCTAGCATATTAATATGAGTTATTAGTCCAGCCATCATTTTCTTTAAGCCACTTATCCACACACACACACAACAAAATTTTAAAAATTATTGAAAACTCCTGCCAAACATCCACGTAATTTGATACATTTCCAATCAAGTTAGCTATAGATAAAGCCATATATAACATGTCAGTTTATTACATAGCAGTGTCGTCAGTACTCAGTAGTTTATCACACTGGACACAATTCTCAAGTAAAATAAATAAAACATTGGCCTTTATAATTGACCAGTTGCATTTGGGTTGATGATTTGAAAGAAAAATAAGAATTTACCACAGGAAAGTTCAATTAAGAATAATAATAGGGGGGAAAAGGGTTGAGAAAGAGCTAGATGTTCCTCCATATACAACAAGTCACCAATGTGATTAAAAGTTCCCATCCATACCTTCTGCTTCTGCCACCAAATTGCTTCTCTCACTTGATTGAATCGAACCTTCAATCTGCACAATCTCCTTCTCTATTGTCACAAACCTCTCTAGAACTTCAGGAGTGGTTACAAATCTAACAAACCTACAGAAAATGAACCAAAACAGACAAACAACATTGGTCATGCAGAATTCTTCAACATGATAACCTACACACAAAGGAGGGTAATCCTTGGTCTGATCCAAAATTCACATTTTTCTGCATTCAGAACACTTGTGATTCAATTTATCAAAAACCCAAAATTGCTACAAACCAAAACACAAAATCAAAAAGGAAAATGAGGAACCAAAAAAGAAAAAACCTTTGCAGGGTGGCTTTAGTGAACCAGGGAGCATGTGCACCAGGGGGACGCAGAGTGATGGAATAGCCACCTTTGGAAATCTGATCCTTGGCACTCTTAAGGTGAGAAAGAAACGGTTCTAACAGCCCAGAAGCTAATCTTTCACTCACACCTCCACCAACAATGACAAGGTCGCATCTTTAACATAGAAAACACACAAAGAAGTCAAAATCACCATAACATTTTATTTTTCTCATTTAGTGCTGGAATTTTTGCTTGTCTATGAATTGTTAAATTGTAGAACCTGGTTCTGGTAGGAGTGAGCTGAAAAAGGGCATGATCAAGACGAGAGCTTGGGTCCATAGCAGGAACAAGATGGTGCGATCCAAAAGACAGTGAGGTTCAACCTTCAAAGTTCAAAGCTGTGGATGCTTAAGTTAAGTCCCTCCCTCCTCTTCCCTTCACATGGAATGCAGAAAGATAGAGGTTGGCACATGGTTTTGTTGAGCTATGAATGTGGGACCAATAGAACATGCTGTCATGTTACACACACACACACACATACACGTTCTTTTTTAAGAAAGAGAATGCAAAGAGATGCTTCAACTCCAAACTCCAATGTGGTTTCAGAACTTGTAAGGGGGATGATGAAAGCAGATAGAGTTGAGGGTGGTTAAGAGGTCCATTTTCCTTTCTCTGTTAACTTGTCATCCAAGAGAGCACAGAAACTCTCTCTCTCTCTCTCTCTCTCTCTCTGTGACCATGGCTTGCTTTAGTTTGTGTCGGTGTCATTCACAGAAGAAGTATGAGTGAGTGAATGAATGAGCAGCAAAGAATAATTACGGTTGTTGTTATCATTTGACACTTGTCAGTGCCAACCATACACACAAAAAAATAAAAAAAGTATCCATGAACTTCATCTGTCTACATCCCATGCTCCAGCAAACAGTAATTATTATGCTTCATTTTTGTGGACCAACCTTTTCTTTCTTCTACAAACTATAAACCATTGGATTTTATTGGATTATCTTCATCAATACATTTTTGTTTTTGCGTCAACTAATTTTGTGTGATTATAGCCATTGTGCGTAATTAGCATTGGTACCCTTTTTCGATTAACTTTTAATTTAAAAAAAATTTCATAAATTAAAATTATCTTATACATAATCCACAAAATATGGTATAGTTATTAAATAATTATCTTTTACATATATTAACAGAAGTTCCATCTCTAATCATATATATATATGAAAAGATATTGTTAAAAAAATAAAATTTATTTAGCTAATTTTTATATTTTAAAAAATTAATCCTCAACGATCAATAAAAAATATACACAAGTTTATATAACAGTTTATATAACTTTTTCATATATATATATATTATCTTATTTTTATTTTAAAAATAGGAGATCATGCCACTTTCCGTGATATGAGAGAGGTTATTTCATAAAAGAATAATAATATACAATCAAAGTTGATTAGTTAATTGTTTATGTATTGATGTTATCTTTTTGAGCCACAGGATTCTTATCCTCAAACCAAACTACTTTACCAATGCCTAAATGTTTGAATATGTATGAAGTAGTAGATTGAATAAACTGATCTAAAATTACAATAAAAAAATGCTGAAAAAGAAAGTCATTCTTAATGTGAGAAGATAAACGGTTGCTATCTATGATTTATAATTATGATTAGAGTCAATAAATTAGAAGGCACTAGCTGTCTATGATTGTGTTTTTGGTATAAACAAATGTACATCTCCAAAACAAAAGAAACCGACAAATAGGAATAAGATAACCAAAGCTCACCAATTGCAATGACAAAAACAAGTTATGGAAAGAATGTTGTTTTCTTGCATTTGCACTTTTAGAAAAGGACTTCCCAGATGAGGATAAATAGTTGTCCTTTTTTATTATTATTTCTCATGAAAAATAAACAATTGTCTGATTCAAAAAAGATTCTCTATTCCCTCTTCATTGATCATTGACAACAGAGGAAGTAAAGGAAAAGGTTTCAAAAAGATAACCAACAAACTATTAGACGAAGAAAATTTCACCACTAAACTTTTATGTTAATAGAAAATAACCATTTTTATATATGTTAGATATAATTGTTATTTTTTAATTTTTTAATTTTTTAATATTTTAATATGGTTAAAATAATTTTAAAAATTTGTTATAATATTTAATTTATTTAGTATTTTATAAAAAAATATTGACTGCAATTTTTTATAATTTGCATAGATTATATTTTAGTTTAATAAATAGAGTATAGTTTGGTTGTAAAAAAAATAGATTATAATAAATTACTTTTAGTTTCTTTTTCTCTTCTTTACATTAATAATAGATACATTTTTCCATTAATCTCTTTGAAAACATGGAATATGGTTCTTATAGATGTAAATGTGATTCTTTTTTCACAAGATGTAATTGTGATTTGATTATTATTTAAATATTTTTGGTCGGTCTGAATTATAATTAATTTTTCTTCTAAATTTATGTTAAACTAGATGTAATAAATTATATTTTTTGCATTAAGTTTTATACTAAATTTTACTCTAAACTTATTTTTAAGATACTAACATTTTCAAACACAAATTATATCATTTTAAGCTTATTTTAAAAAAAGTTATAATTATACAAAATCAAATTCATTCGGATTTAAATTTAAAAACACTCAACTAAACACATACTAATTTTTACAAATAATTTTAGGGAATGTATGGAATAATTGAAATCTACCTATTTTGTAGTTAAGGACAAGGACATTGGCACTCGTGGGGCTATGTAATGGTGGTTGGATGGTTGATATAAGACTAAAGGTAAACAAATTTGCAATCATAGCATTACTAATAATCCATGACTTTTCAGCTTAATGTCGGTTCATATATAGCTTTCAAATACAGAAATCAAATGCTTATCAGATTGCTTCATCATGTATGTGTTCACAGTAAGTAGGCCCTAATTATTGTCATTTGATTTGATACTTCATTGATAATATGGTTTTTGAAGAAGCACTGTTCCAACATCCAACTTCATGTGTTTTAATGTAGGGGCAAAAATGAGATATCCAATTAAGATACCACCATAGCTACCAGTAGATGGTGCAATCAATGAATCATTAGTTAATGGTCTTTTTAGATGAAGTCTCAACGTCCTAAGGAAATATAGTTCATGAAAAAAAGTTCTCACTGTCCTCAAATGGTAATAATTAGCACAAAATTCCATAGGAAAATACAATAACTGTAAGTATACATATCTGTGGACTCACTCCCACAGGTCTCATAAGAATTTATGAACCTTTACATTAAAATTCAAAGAAATGATCAGGAAATTTATTCTCAAGAAAGTGCAAAAGATTTTTTTTAACTTCATAGCAATTGAACATTTCTTACTCTTCGGACACTACTTTGAAAGTAATTATTCATCATAAGTTCCACATTAAATAAAATAAAAAATTTAATATAGTATTTAAATAATAAACTTTCTTATTTAATGAATTAATCTTTTGAGCTAGAATTTTTTCAGGTGCTTAAATCTTAACATTATCTTTTTTTTTTGTTTACAATGGTTTTTTGTACTTCATTTTTTAAAAATAAAGATCTCTTGTAAGATCCTCTTCTTCATGGATGAAACTGTGAATTTTTTTTTCTAAGCTTTTGAGACCATTGCAGCCATTGGCTGGCTTTTGTTCCTAAATTATTTTGTTTCCTTGTAATTGAATCAAAAGCAACCCATTTAAGATATTTGTAGAAAGTCACCTTTATACGGAGCCAACATATTTTATGTTCTCAACTTAATCACTTGAATAGTTAGTTAGACCCACTAAAGAAAGTTTTAGCTTAAACAAAATTAACAAGGTTTACCAAAATAATATATTTTAATCTCCTTTTATCTAGGTTCATATTTTGATAGATATATATACTCTGTTTATAAAAATTAATAGAGAAAATAAATTAAAAAAGAATGTTACTTGTTCTCAACGGTCTACCAAAAAACAATGATTTAAAACATCTTCCTTGTGTATATTGTGACAAGTTGAAGATGGTCAGATCCATATCAATGCTATTTTTGATTTGTTCATCATTGACAAATATGATAAAAAGTTTTAACCAACATCACAATACAAACAAATTGGTCAAGTCCTCTCACCCTATATGCCATTGTATCTCATAATCTTTCTAATATTTGAGTATATTTGTTATAATTATATGTTTACATACCATTTTTCATTACTATCAGTCTTGGAGGATCCTGAATTTATATAAAAAGTTATAGGATAGGATATATGTCACTTCTACAATAAGTCATTTTAACTTTTTAATTACGTAAACAAAAAAAATATAAATTAAAACTTAGGACTAAGGATAAATATGATTTAATTATTTATGCTTAACATAATTACTTTAATATATAGATATATAAGGTATTTAATTAGTCATTTCAGCTGACTTACCTTCATCTAAACGTATTTGATAAACGATATTGTAAAATGACACTTTTGTAATCCTGTAAAAACATGGTTATTCATTTGGATGAATCATCTTGACTTCCAAACATACACATGATAAATTTTAATAATATATTTTTAAACAATTTCGTAAAGTACTCTTATTATTGATGATTTTTTGTTTTTATATTTATGAAAGGATATAAGTTTCAACAAATTTTGTGAGTCTTAATAAATTTCAATTAATAATAGATAATGCATTATGAAATACTTTTATACTTATTTATCTTTATTATTCTGTTAAAAATGTCTCGCTATTTTTCCAATGTAGCACATAACAAAGTATTGCTCAACTTAATGAATTTTTTTATGCACAGTAAAGATAATGAGGTTGAACTTAAAACTTTATAAAAATTTCTCAAATCCCTGTTACTAGATTAGTTCTGGTGGCTATTGTAGTAGATTCTCTAATAGTTGACAATTAACTGGATATAAATGGAGACGTTGTGTGGTCAGCAATTGTGAGTGTGACATAAATATTTAATCCATAATTTAATAGCATAATTATAAAAATAAAAATAAAAATAAAAAAACGATCAAAACAGTTACTTTCTTGACACCAATGTATTCAGATAATCCATTTATTTAAAAGTATTTTATGTGAAGTCACTTTTTTTAAATCAAAATTATCACTTCCAGAATTTTTTAGTTGTTTGTTTAAGATTTTGAAAAATAAATCATAACTTGAGAAAAGTTGGTTTTTTTTATTATTTTGAAAATTTATGTTAAATAATTTTAAAAAATTGAAGTTACAACTATCTTTTAAAATAAGAATACTTTTTATAATTATCAAAAAATAAAATAATTTTTTTATAAATTTATAACATATAAATCTTTTTATTATACTTTTAAAACCACTCTTTTTAAAAAAATTAAACAAGCATGCTAAAATTTACATTCAAATAAGAAAAAAATAAAATCAAACATCACTCAAATATGATAATGATGAAGTACAACATTAATATATGAAAAAAAATTGTTTTTAAGTTCGAAATTGAAATCCATAACATAAATGTAAAATATATTTTTTTTCCACAACCTAGAATAAGAATAAATAAAGGTTACAATTTGTGATAAATTATGTTCACTTAAAATACTGATATGAAAATTAAAATAAATGTTGATAGAATCATTGATTTGTCAATGCTACGGTTTTCAAGCTTTAAATTAATATTTCAAAAAGGTTTTTATTAGATAATTAAAAATTTATAAAAATTTAAAATCTATTAAATTTTTAATTTATTATTTATATTAGAGTTGATAATTTGATGTTGCAAGGAAATGCTTTTTATTTTGATGCTATTTTTTTGCCAACCATGGGTAAACAATGTTTTGATATGGTCACATTAATTTTTTAGTAAACTAAAATATTTTGATTTTTGAATTTAGATGTTATTGTATTATTTATTAATATGATAATATTATAAAAAATTATTTTGGCAGCTCTGTTTTTTTTACGATATAAAATTATCTATCAATAAATAGTATGTTTTATAAGTTTAAAATTGAAACTTATAACCATAGTAAGGAATGTTGGTATGTTTTATAATATTTGGTTGAAGGGAAAGAAGGATTTGTAAGAAAATATGTCAACGTGGCGAACATAATAAATAAATTATGATACGGCAACGTATTAGCTTGTTTTTAAAAAACTAAGAAAAATTATATATTCTTTATAATATAAAATAGAAGTTTCTGTTTAGAGTGTTTGTCTAAACGAATCTTTTGCTATTTTTTAATTAATACTTAAAATCTGTCCTTTATATTAAGTGTGAGTATTTTGGTCTATAAAATAAATAAAATAATTTAATATTAATGTTTGTTTTTATTTTTTTTGGTTCGTTTTCTGTTCTCCACTTTTTATTTTCTCTGTTTTTCTTTTTTCGTTTTTTATTTTCCATTTTTTACTGTCTTTATTCTCTGTTTTTTGTTTTCTATTTTCCGTTATTTCCACTTTCAGTTGTTTTTGCTTTCCACTCTTTATCTTCCTTTATCTTTGATTGAAGTTTTGGTTTATGAAATAAATGAAACAACCGACATTAGGATTTGTTTTTATTTTTTTTATTTTTTTGCTCTCTATTCTCCGCTCTTTACTTTCCGCTCTTTGTTGTCTCTGTTTTCCGCTATCCGTTGTCTCTGCTCTCCGCTCTCTGTCTTCCTTTATCTTTGATTGAAGATTATTGGGCTCATGTATTGTTCTCTTTGTTACTTTCTTCACATTCCATTTCTTAATCATCTTCGTTTACCAACTATTTAATGGTTCTATTTTTAGGTTATATTTGCCGATGATTTTTCTTCTTTTTTTCTTAAAATCTCTCTAATTTGTCTCAACATAAATGTGTTGGAAGCATTTTTGAACTTGAAGAGAAATAAAAAGTGTCTTTTTCAAGAATTTTGTGCTCATTGTTCGTATGATTTCTACCACTTTCTATGGACTTAAAGTGGAAGGAAGACAAAGGTATTAAGGTATTTTTCTCTTATCCTTTCTCTTTTTTTATTTTACCATTTATTTGATAGTCCTATTTTGAGGTTATATTTGCCAATGATTTTTCTTCTTTTTCCTTCAAATGTATTAAATTTATCTCATCACAAGCGTGTCAAAAACATTGTCTGAACTTGAAGACTTAAAGAGAAATAAGAAGTGTCTTTTTTTTTTCTTTTTTGTTGCAGTCCGTATAATGTCTCTACTACCTTCTATCTTCTCTGTACTTGAAAATGAAGACAAATGTATTAATATCTTTGTCTCTACTACCATGTTTGTGAAAAAGTCTCATAGGTCTTATATAGGTTTTTTTTTCTGTTATATATGTTTTGGAAGATATTGTTTATGGTATTTATATTTATACAATATTACTACATTTCGTATGTGAGGAAAAGATCTTAAATTTTATTATACTTTTCTTTCTTTTCCCCATATTTTTTTTTCATAGTTCACTTTCTTAGGTAGTTATGAAGGCAACAAGGTAAGCTAACAAGGTAACATACCAATAACAAGAATTTCATAAAAAGGTACAACCTTTTGATATCAACTTGTAATATTTTCATGTATTCTATTTTCTATTGCTTAATTGTTTTAATACCTTTTATTGTTTTTTTTTCTCTTTCATGAATTCGTTGTGGGTTGATTGAAAATACTGCAGATTAATTTTACATAGATAACTTTTTAACTTTCTTGGTAATACCTATTTTGTTGTATGTAGGAATGTTGTTTTCTGTTCTCTCTATTACTCTTTTTTTATATTCCATTTTTTTTTGTCTTCGCTGGACTTGAAGAGGAAGACAAATTAGTATCTTTTCCTTTTATTTTTTTTATTTCTATCCTATCTTTTTTTTTTTTGCAGTTGACTTTCTCAGACATCAAGGTAACATACCAATAACAAAAACTTCTTAAAAAAGTAACTTTTACTATCAACTTGCAATGTTTTCATGTACCTTTTTTAGTGATTTTTTTTTCTTCTTTCATAAATTTACTATGGGTTGATTGAAAATGTTATGGATTAAGATAATTTTACATGGGTAACTTTTTAGCTTTCTCAATAGTATTTACTATAGATTATAACTTTTTATCCTTGCTTTTTTTTCCTATTCCTTGGTTAGTGATTCTAACTTCATTCCATGTCTGAATTGAATTATGTTTTAGGTATGTTTAATAAATTTTTGGTACATCTACTAACTTTTAATAATTTTTAGGTACATTTTAATGATAAACAAATAAACTTAGTCACAATTTTATCTCAACTATTTGTGGTTTATTGGCATTGTTGAATAGCATATGTGTGAGCATGTACTTGATACAAACAAGAATCAATAAGCATATGTGCCATTAGGTTAGATCACATCTATTTTCTTTTAAAAAAACTAGAGAAAGTAACTTATTGTATTTTCTTTTTTTTTTATCTTTTTATGTTAATTTTTGGAATTCATGAATTACCAAGTTTTAAGCTCTTTTGGGATCTAAAGTTATAATTTTTAGGTTCTAGTTGGAAACTTAACATCTGAATCTTTCGTATTTCTATTATCCACTATTAGTACCAATTATTCAATTATATTTAATTGTTTATGATACCATGTGTTTTTTACTTATCTTTTTTACTTCGCATATTTGTTATGGATCAATTGAAAATGTTACAGATTGAGATAATTTTCTTCTTACCATTCTTCACATAGTTGCTTTTTGTTGATCGTCCGTAGGTAACATCATCTCACTTCTCATTTTTTTCTCCTGTCTCTTTTTTCCCATTTTGCTAATAATATGATGGATGATACTACGACAACTATTACTGTCTTTTAAACTTTTGGCTTACTATTGTATATTTAGTATTTTTTCTCCACATTGTCTAATTGTTTCTGTTTGCCTAATTGTTACATGTTCATTGCTTTTACCATTTATTTATTTCTCTTTCTATTCCTTGGTTACTAACTTTAACCTTTTTCTATGTCTTTACTATATTATGTCTGAATTCAACTATATTTTAGAAATATTTACTAATTTTTTATTTTTATTTCCTCTTTTATTCAATAAACCATTTATTTACCCTTAACATTCTTTTATTCCTTTGTTAGGAACTAATTTTTACTCACAAATTTCACTTTTTGATTTGAAAGAGACTATCAGATAATCATTGTTCAAGTGTTTTCCACCATGTTCCTCTGATCATTTATTTGTTAAAAATAATATTTTTTTGTATAAAAGTTATAATATTTTGTAATAGATTTTATGTAGATCAATTCAAATTTTTGACTTACAATAGTAGTTTGTTTAGTATTTTGAAGGAAACATAACTATGACATTGTTATATTACAAAAAAAAAGATATTGATTAATGTGCTTGTTGAAAGATACATGTTTCTTTGACATTGCATAAACACCCATGATATATTGAAGTGAGTTTATTTAATTACCAACTTCACCAATTATTTTTCACGTGTGACTGTGTCTAATTTTTTTATATACTTAACTTGAACTATATTTTAGAAATATTTATTTTTTATGTGTGACTGTGTCTAATTTTTTTACATACCTAACTTGAACTATATTTTAGAAATATTTAATAATTTTTTTTATCTTTTATTTTGTTAAACAAATCACGTATCAACTACATATTATATGACTAAGTTTATATAGTTTAATTCTGTACCATACATAAATATTTTTTTTTATACTTTCATTTTTATATTTCTTTAATAACTTTTATATATATATATATATATATATATATATATTAATATCAATTAATTTTGTAATATTAATATGCAATTTCTAATTCTATGGTATGTTACCATTTTTTTTAAACAAATTAATATCATATCAACAATTATCAAATATAAAAACAACCGTGCAACATGGATAAGACCACTAATTATAAATAAATGGAAAAATATTAAAATTAATCTTTTAAATTAATTTTAAAATATCTAAAAATAATTAATTTTGTTGAAAAATAAATAAATTATTTATTACATAAAAATATAAAATATAAAATATAAAATAAATATTTATTTTTATTAAAAATTTATTACTTTTATATGTTTAAAATCAACTCTAATAATTAATATTAATAAAACTGTAAATAGACTATAAGACGTACTTTCATTAATTTAATTAAAAATTTGTGTGATAGTTCTAACCAGATACTTTATCATTATCCCAACATGTTAATAAGCAAAAACCATGATTGTAACATATATTGGGTGATTATTTTAACTTTATGAAAGAGACAAAGAAAAAGATTAAATTAAAGTAATAAACAAAAGACTCAAGAGGGATCAGCCAGATTGTAAATGTGTGGACTAATAAACAGAGAAGCCCATTTTGAATTGCACAATGCAACCATAAGTCTCTTTCATTATAAAATATAAATGCATTCAAATTAAGTCCAAAGTAGTGGCCCAAGAACTAAGTAGCCTCACGCCACACTCAAATAAAACCCACTAGGATACAACACACATATGTAAAATGAAATTTTATTTTATTTATAAAAATTGTCGTTTATTCTTTTAGGTTAAGGGTTCTTATTTATTATTTAGCTTATAAATATGTATAAAGGAGCTCAAATTTTACAGCTAGACTATTAGTTAAGACAGTGGTGATTCCAATTTAGGTTAATAAATATAAAAAAATATGTATTTTTACTCTTTTTTGTTTTTCTTTTCTTTTTAATCATATCATCTACTACATTTCTTGATTTTTTATTTTAACATTTTTAGGATATATTTATCCACTTTTAAGTGTACACTTATAATTTTTCTAAATCGTGCCTATACAAGAACCTTGAAATAATGTGTCCCTGCGTGTTCTTGATTGAAACATATGATTAGGTTTTCCCATCTTTGTATTTATAGAAAGTAACAAAAGAAAATGAAAATTTTATATAATAAAATTTTCTTGTTTACATATTGGAATTTACTTTTTATAAATGAGTAGTGTTTATTACTTTATTTTATTTAAGTAACACTCTTCCAACGATTTAAATTCTGTCAAAATTTTAACTAATTTTTTTTGGTATAACAATGCTTTAATTTTATGTTTAGATGTGTATCTTAAAAGGGAAAATATTTTTTAAAAAAATTTAAAATTTTAAAAATTAAAATGTTTTGTTTGGATTTTTTAAACAAAAATTAAATTTTTTTTAACAAATTAAAATTAAAAAATTTAAATTGTTTTTAAAATAAATAAAATTTAAATTTTTTTAAAATTATCCAACTCATTATTATTAATATAGTTTTTTTAATTACTTTTTTTTCATTATTTTTGTTTATACTATTTTCTTTTTATTTAACTCTTTTACATTTTTTATATTTTGTATTTGAATATAATATTTTTAATATTAAATAATATAATCATATTTTATGTTAACTGTGTACATTTGTTAAATTATTATTTTATTTAAATATATTATATATTTAAAAATTTTAATAAAAAAATACAAAATAAAATAAAAAAATTATAAATATTTAAATATAAAATTTTATATATAATAAAAATTAAATTATTTAATTTTAAAAAATATAACTTCTAATAAATTTACTATTCAAATAAAAATTTAATATAAATTTTTTAAATTTATTTATTTAAACAAAATATATTTTAAAATAAAAATATTTAAATTAAAAATATATAATTTTTTAAATAATTCAAATTCCTTTAAATATTAAAATGCTCCGTCAAAACAAAACCCAACACACAAGGTAATAGAAACCTTTAGGTAATGCAATGTTATAGTGCAAGTAAGATACAAAACAAAAAATAGAAATCCCTTTTTCATGTGATCAACTTGAAGCTCACCCTTCTTTCACGTGATCTATGGCGCCTTGTATTGTCCATGATACACTTCAATGCCTCCCCATTTTTTCTATCCCCTTTACCCCTTCCTATCAAATGTATCTGTACCAGAATATTGAATAATTATTAATTAAGGTTCCATCCAGTAAACATGAATTAATTACAAACTTTAATTAAAAATTTAACTTTTTTGTTTTTAAAAAAATTAACTAAGTTAGATTCTTAAATTTTTTTTTGGAACATATCTCATGACTCAACAAATATTTATAAATTATTCATCAATAAGATATTTATATAATTAATAAGATTCAAACTCAGCTTTATCTTATCAAATATGTATTCATTCCTTAACAATATTCATTAAGACAATTTAATTGATTAAAAAAGATAATTTAATAACAAATATTTAGTTATGTCACGATTCAAACTTTTATTATCAATAATTATTCACTTGGCCAAATATTAGCAGAAATTAAAATATACCTTTGGAGTTTTTCTCCCTCAAAACATTTTTTGTACCTGTATTTTAATTAAGATTAGGCAGATAAAAAATTAAAATTATATTTAACTTCATCTTGAACTCCATCAGGGAATTGCTTAAAGTTAGTGTTTGAGATTGATTGGTGGACTAAATTGTGCTTGGAAATAAAGAAAGTGCGAAGGTAACAACATTAAATAGGAAAAAAAAAATCTTATGCAGTCCAACATACAAGATTCACCATCTCAAGTCTAGTTTACATAATTATGTAGAAACAGTCCAATACCAATTAATGCACTATGGTTGTTATTAATTACTAAAGTCACATTTTCCCAAGGAATCATAGAATCTAAGTAAAAGATGCTGCTCTGAAATATTGTGTCACATGCTCTATAACTCACATGAAGTTGCAAACCAAATTAGATGGAAAGAAGACACACAAAAAATATTGATCATGCCATAACTTTCGTTAATTGAAATAGTAGTATATATTGGTTTGTTTCTAGGTGTATTTCGATATAGAATATAAAATTCTTTTTCAACTATAGGCATGAGAAAATTTGTGATCCATTATGACTTGAAATTGTCTATTCAAACAGTCAAAGGAAGAAGCACCCTGGAGTTTGCTTGGCCCTCAAATTAATCTTTGTAATATACAATGAGAGTTTGAGACAATGACATGCATATATAGTTGACTAATCAAGAACTCATTCAATATGTTGTACTTTGTTTACACAAATAGACAAGTTGGTCAAAAGCCAGAAAGCAAATTTAAACAAAAAAAAAAAACCTTGGCGCATACAAAACGAAATTGCTTTGAAGATGTGTAGAAAATGAAGGGGACAAGGGAAAGTAGTTTAAATGCCTTTTTGTTTCTTTGTTCTTCCAATAGTCCAACCCATAATAGGGAGAAATTGAAGTACTTTTTTTTTTACCTCCGTACGAAAGGTCAACAATTCATGCCTCGTATGGATCAAGTTCAATGTTCACATGTGAGAGTGACCATGAAACATAAACAAAAATGAAAGACCACAACGTGTTTGAAGGGGTATACTACTCTTGAGTATAGAGCCTAGAGGGAGTCTAATTCACCGTTTCTTTTCTCTCATGTCAAAATCCACATAAATCGTTAACAAACTTTTGAATCTCAATAGTTTCTTTTCCATGCTTTCAAAATCAAATGTCGCCAATTGGGCAAGTAAAACAAAATTGAACATCCCACCAAAAGAAAGTTGGACAAACTAGACGAAAATAGATGAAAGAGAAATGGAATATATATATATATATAAAATACACTTTTATATATCAACATTATTATTAAATTAAAAATTCAAGATACACACACCCCTATAAAAGGGAACTCCATCAAATCTATAAATACCGATTTCATTATCACTGCCATCATATCACATTACAAAAGAATCAATAATAGTACTAAAGTATTTTAATATTGTAGGATGCAACGTTACATTGAAAAGAGCTTCCAATACCAAAGGAGGTTTTTGAGCCAACAAATAAAAGAACAACTTGTTGGAAAGCGAGTGATGGAGCCATGTGATGTGTTCCTGAACCACAGATGCAGGGACACAAAGAAAACAGTGGCAACATTGCTTTATGACCATTTGAAGAGAAATGGTTTCAACCCATTTTTGGACAACAAAAACATGAAGCCAGGGGATAAACTGTTTGAGAAAATAAACAGGGCAGTGATGGAATGCAAGATTGGTGTGGCAGTGTTCTCACCTCGCTACACAGAATCCTATTTTTGCCTTCACGAATTGGCACTTCTTATGGGTTGCAATAAAAAGGTCATACCAATCTTTTGTGATGTTAAGCCTTCTCAATTGCGCGTTCTCAACAACCCAAATTGGTCTCAAGATGAAGTTCGTCGCTTCCGATGGGCTCTTGAAGAGGCTAAGTACACCGTTGGACTCACCTACAATTCCTCAAAAGGGTTCGTCTAGTATATATTATATGCATATTATATAACATAAATAAATAACTTTCATTTTCTTAACATTATATAACATAGTATATTTTTATATTTTACCTAATTTTTCAATAACTTTAATATTGGTTATAAGGACTGGCATTAACATTTTTTGTAAATGATTTTAAATCTTTTTATCATATTTTTGTAATAATCTCTTACTTGCTAAAAGAAAAGAAAAGTATTTGAAATATTTTTTTTTATGTTTTTAAGATATTAGGTATGTGTTTTTCATTTGTACCTTTTCCTTTACGAAATATTGTCTAACTTTGATTACCCATGAATCAATTACTTGTTAATGTTTATCTTTTCGGTTTGCAATTTTTTTTCTTCCCGAGAAAAAAAACATGTTTTATAGAACTGTTAACCCATAATTACTAGTCCATAACCATGTGTTGATCACGTGTAGCTAGAGTTTCAGGTCCAGAAGAAATATTTTTATACCTAGACTTTAACTAATTTATATGATATAATCTGTGCTAATATGCCTATGAATAAATGTAATGGAATAATAATTATGATATATATATATATATATATATATATATATATATATATATATACGATTAAATATCGACAAGCCTAATTCTCAATTCAGATACATTATTTGTGATATTCATTTAATATTTCTTTATGGTGAATGCAGGAACTTGTCCGAAATTGTTAATAGTGCTTCCGACATCATCATTGGCAGCATGGTAGAGCTCGAGAATGAAGAACGGATGCAGCATCAAAATTTACCAATTGCTCTTTAGAACTGACCACTTATTCTACCTCAAAATCTCCAAGAAATCTAACGTATATTGCTGATTTGGAAATAACCCCTCCTTACCAGTATAATATATGCTCTAGATCCTTTTAATTATTCATTTGTTAATAAGGTCTTTAGACCTAATAATTGTCATTTGTTGATTGATTTATTCTTGTTTCAATATGGTCACAACACATTAAATAACATCATTTTTTTCTACAATGTATGATATACTAATAGCAATGTAAAGTGCAGATAATCATAAATAAATGTTCTTCTATTTCTGCAAATGTTGCAATACTGCAGCGGTTGTACTCTTATGATCAGTTCAATGTAAATAAAAAAGGTCTCTATCACTGTTTATGATTCATGTTTCGGGGTGGACATAGATTAGAATGTTCATTCAAGAATTATAAGCTAACTCATGTTAAGTCAAATCAGGAGTGAATTATTTGCTAAATAAATTAGGTTAAAAATTTTATAAAAAATTTAAATAAAAAGGTCAAATTTTAAATTATTTAAATAAATTGTTTATATCTAATAATATGACTTATTTAAATAAATATAAATAATTTAATAATATTATTATTACTATATATATTAAATTTATTCTGTAAAATTTTAAGATTATATATTAGTGATTGCTTTATTTAAATAAGTTTATTAACTTAAAAGCTACTTTAACTCCTATAATCTATCTAAAAGTAGTTTGTTTTTACTTATTTAAAAGATTTTATATAAAATAATCCTTCAATAAAACATATTTTTGAAATAGACACTTTTTAAAAATGTCAAATAACTTAAACATAAGTTTGTGGAAGGTAAAAATAGGGGCAGCATTCTCTTTAAAAAATGTTAATATGTATTATTTACTTAATTAGTTGCCTCCTGTAAATTTCTATAAAGAAATGTTATTTCTATTATAAAAATGTACAACAGTTCATATAACAAAGATAAATATAAAATATAATCGGTGATGTATGTTGGGAAAATAAAAAAATGTGTTATATAAATTATTGTATAACTTTAGTAATACAAATAACAATTAAAAAATTGTTATTTGTAAATTTATATTATTTGGGAAAATAAAATTTATATAAATAAATAATTAAAAAATTTGTAAATTTAAAAATTAAAAAATAAAAATAAAAATATTATTAAATAGATATTATATATTAATATTATATAAATATAATATATTAAAATAAATATAAATATACAAAAATAAATAGATTTTCAATAAATTAAACATATTTATTTATATGTTTAAATTTGGTTTATTTATTTAAAAATATTTTTTATTAAATTTAAATCTATTTATTTATTAAATAAGTTAAATTAACTTAAATTTTAAATAAATTAAATCATAGAACTTTATTAAATAATCTTATTGATCATAATATCAATGTATTTCTTCATTATATATATATACACGGACGTTTGAATATATTTTGATGCTGATTCTAAATCTATTAGACTCTTTTGAAAAAAAAATAATATATATATATATATATATTTATATTGTAGTAAAATAATTATTATATATATTAATTTTATTTTATTTATAATATATAATTTTTTTAATGCATAAATATATAAGAAAACTGTAATATAAAAAAGATAAGATAATTTTATTATATAAATTAATCATTACTTATATATTATAATGTAAAAAAAGAAATGCATGAATATATAAGAAGACTGTAATATAAAAACAAAGATTAAAAAAAAAAATACGAGAAAAAAAAAAAAGAGGTGCCAGACTGCCAGCAGAAAAGATTTAGACGGCAAATGAATTGCAATACCAGCATAATTGACCAAAGGTTTAGACTAAAACCTATGGGAATTTATGGGCTAAAGTTTCAACTCCACATAGAATCTAGGGGATTTTAATTACTTACAGTAGGGAGTAAGGGTATTCCCAAATGTTACGAAATGTTTTTCGTCTTCATGGTTATCATTAATACATTAAGTAAGAGTAAGTCTTCGGTTATAATCAAGGTCGTTAACCTATTCGGCTATTCTGCATTACCAATGTTGTTTAAGTCAGCCTAGGGTTTGTTTTCCATTGTTTTTATTTTTATTTTTTATCTTTATTTTGTTTTTCCTTTTTTGTTCTTTAACATGTTGTTTTTAGTTTTAGTTTAATTTTGTAACTTTCTGTTTTATTTTGCTTCTCAAATTTTATTTTTAGTTTAATTTTTCCTTTAATTTTATGTTTTTATTTTGATTTAGTTCAAAATTTAGAAAATCAAACTAAAATAAAAAATAAAGTTAAAATAATAAAAATTTAAACGACACAAATAAAATATTAAAAGTTAAATAACTAACCTAAAATAAAAATAAATTAAAGAAATAACTCAAGATAAATAAAACTAGAGAACTATACTAATTTTTCCATTTAATTGAAGCTATAAATATTTTTTTAAAAAAATAATTTTAATAACTTATCAATCTAAAAATTTTAAATTATTAATTAATTAAAAATTATGATAAATATAATTTTTAAAATAATTATTATAAAAATTAATAATTTTTAATAATATGATAATTCATATTGAATAACAGTGTATAGTCCAATAATTAATAAAAATGATATAAATTTACGATAAATTAGCATAATATAATAAAAAGCAATCTTGCTATTCATTTTTTTTTTCTTTACTAAAGTCACTCTCCATGCATTTGATCTTCTTAGAATGTCTTCTATACGCAATTTGTTCTTACTTGTTGTAATATTTTATTTTTTCTAAAAATAATTTTGTTTTAAATTAATTAATATTTTTTAAGAATAATATAGCTTTTATTTTTAATTTTTATTTCATTAAAAGATATGTTGGAACTTGAAACAAATAAATATTCTAGTTAAAATAAATTTTACAAAATACTTTTTATAATTTTTAATTTTATTTATTATTTATTTGGTTAAGAAAAGAAGAAAAAAATTTATTATTTATTTATAAAAAATTAAAAAAAATATATTTAGCAGAATTTAAAAAAATTTAATCCTTCCGCTTTAGATGAGAAAGACGAGGGAAGGAAATTTTATTTATTTATTTTAAATTATTAAAATTATTATATATATTAAAAAATTATAAAAAGTAAAAATTATATTTATAAAAAGATATAATAAAAAATTAAATTTTTAAAAATTTATATAAAACAAAATTTATACTATTAATATTTTTTTATTTATCCAAATATAAAAAATAAATTTCTTTTTCTCTTATTTCTACTTATTCATATAAATTTTTTATTTTATTTTATTTTTTATTTTTATTTTTCTTACTATCCAAACAAAGTATTATTTTATTTTTATCTACTATTTTTTATTTATATAATTATATTTTAAAAATATTTTTGGACAATAGTTGTAACAAAATATTTTTAAAATTATCAATAATTTAGACAATAGTTGTAAAAGTTATCATTTTATTAAATGGACGTACTAGGATGTAATAAAATTTAATTTTCATCCTATTTTATGTTTAATTAGACTTACTTTTAAAAATAAAATATTTTTTAATTTTTATTATTTTTTAAAAAATTTGATGGTAAGTTGATGTTTTATATTATTTTTAATCACTATTTTCATCCTTATACTTCCTAAAATGTGACAAATGTATTATATATTCATTATCTTTTTATTTTATTATATTATATATTATTTTTTTATTATAACAAGAATAATGAAGAACGACGAACAAAAATATTTTGAAAGAAAAAATTATTTTTAAAAAAAGTAAATTTGTTACCAAAATTTTTATTTATTTTAAAAGATAAATGTTAAAAAATATCTTTAAAAAAATTTTAAATCTGGAAATCGATTACAAATAAGGAGAGTATAAACACATTATTCGTCCATCCAAAAGAACGGTATCTTTTATTAAATTAATTGTGCAGTTAAATTTGTCGTAAATTTAAACAAATGACAAAACTAATTGATCCTAAATTTAAAAAAATGATAAAGTCAAAGCACACAATTAAATTATGTAGAAGTAAATCTAAAAATCAAACAATTAGAATATGATGAATAGAAAATTTATTTACACGTGTAAAAAAATAAATTAAATATGCATATAGAATAGCTTGACAAAAATCTAGATTTTGCCCCCACATATTTCCGTGTACGATGAGAAACTCAAGCTAATGTAGTTCTATAGCTTATGATTTGAAAATAAATTGCAGACCTTTAAGACTAATAAAGTTTTGCAAAAGAAATTTTTTTTTGTGAGAACATTCATATTTAATTTCTCTTATATGTACAAGGTTTAATATAAACGTGGGCTGCACTTAAACTCATACAATTATTTTTCTTTAATCACAGTAAGACAGAGTGATTTATACAAACATATCTGACTTTCGTAGCATGAAATTTAGATATAAAATATTTAAATAAAAATAAATTTATTTAAATATTAAATCAATAAATTTAAAAATTTTATTTAAAATAAATTTTTTAATAATATTCTTAACTCATATATGCACAAGATTTAAGACAAACGTAAGTTGCACTTAACTATATACAACTCTTCAAATACAATAAGATAAAGTAATCTATACGTACGTGTCTAAAGTTTGTTAGGTTAAAATATTAAAATTAAATATATAGAATAATGAATTTAAACTTAATTTATTTAAAGAAAAATTTAATAATATTTTAAATCCACTTATGCACAAGGCTTAGGACAAATGTAAGATGTCTATATGAATATTTAAATACGATAAGATAGAATAATTTATACATATGTATTCAAAATTTGTTACGTAAGGTCTAAATTTAAAATAATTAAATTAAATATATAAAGTGATAAATTTAAAGTTAATTTATTTTAAAAAAAAAATTAGTAATATCTTAAACCCATACACATACATGGGGTATAGGATAAACATAAATTGCACTTAAATCCATTTGATTCTTCAAACGTAATAGAGTGATTTATACATTTACGTTTAAAGTTTGTTGCGTAGGATTTGCGTGAGATTTACAATTAAAATATTTAAGTTAAAATTTTTTTATTCAAATATATAAAAGGAAAATGAGGATAACAAATTACTTTCTTAGATATATTATTATCATGTTTTAATTTTAATTTAATAATAATAAATAAATTATTCAAAAATTATTTTATAATTTATATATATATAAAGAAAAAATTGATTTCACTATCTTCTATTTAAAGATTTAAAAAAATATATTATACATTTTTTTAGATTGAACAAAGATTATATCAAAAGTTTTTATTTTATTTTATCATTTTTAGTTTAAAATTAATAATAAACTTTTAATATTTTTATTGTAAGTTTATTCTACAAAATATTAGACTAAATTTATATTAATTTTTTTATTAATTCTTATTCTACAAAAATATTAAAAAAAAGAAAAAAAATTAAGAATTTTTGGTTTTATATTTTTATTTAAATTTTAATAATTTTTTTTAATTCTATATATAAAATATATCAAGAGAAGTTAGGTTTTTTTAAAAGGAATAGATTTATTTTATTAAATTTAGGTTTACTGTGGTTTTGATTTTATTTTCTTTTTGTTTGGAGTGTGGATTTGTTTTGGGCTAAAAGGTAAATATTTTACCTAAAAAAAATTGCAACTGCGGAAATTGAGCTTGTTATGGTTTTGATTTTATTTTTTTTTTGTTTGGAGTCTGGCTTGTTTTACATCTTCTACTAGTTTAAAATTAATAATAAATTTTTAATATTTTTATTGTAAATCTATTTTACAAATTATTAGACGAAATCTATATTAAGAATTTTTTCTATAAATTTTTATTCTAAAAAAATATTAAGAAGAGAAAAAGAGAAAAAAAATTAAGAATTTTTAGTTTTATATTTTTCTTATTTAAATCTTAATAATAATTTATTTTAATTTTATATGTAAAATATATTAAGAGAGGTTAGGTTTTTTTTTGAAAAGGAATAAATTTATTTTATTAAATATTTCTATTAAAAGAAAAATTGAAAGTGTTGGGCAAATAGACTATTAGGCTTAGCTCCAAGTATGTGTTATTATTTATTAATAATGTTTAAAAAATAAATATTAAATTGATATTCTAAATTAACTTAAACTTTTGGAGAATTAGAATGTTTTTATCGTTGGGAGTGACTAGGGTTAGGAGATGTTTAGATAAAGGGAATTAGGAGGAAGGGAGAAAGAATGAGTAACTGCCATCATTGTAGTTACCGCTGCAAGGCACTAGGAGAAGCGGTGATTTGGAGTGGGGCCTTGGAGAGGGAGAGAGAAGGAGAGGGGCACTAGGGTAGCTGCCATCGTGACTTAGGATGCGAGAGCCGCTGTTGCAGCTTAAGATACCCTTAAGATACAAGAGCCACTATTGCCAAGTATGTGGAGCAGCGAAAAACAAAAGATTGGAAAAGCGGAGCGGAAGGGATATGTTTCAACTTTGGCCACCATGGCTCTGAGTTGGGTAAAGACCACCATTGTCGGTGGAGGTGAGTTCAACCTGTGATGGTCAGAGACAAGAATGATGCGGTGCAAATTGAGTCTGTGATGGTGGAGAATGACTTTCGGCAGCGGCTATGGTAAACTAAGAATGAACGTCAACAAGATTTAAGATGGAGAACAAAATTGTATTTTTATTTTTATTTTTTTAAAATTCCTACACCTTAATCTGATCCTCCTTTATTGTTTATTATTATGTGCATATATATATATATATATATATTGGAAAGATAACAAAAGATTAAATGTTATGTATTCAGAATGTGGATTAATGGATACGTTAAGGATAGAGGTGGTTTTTGTCTATGATGTTTATGAGTGAATGGTTGTTGATAGTTAAGTCGAAAAAAGAAAAACAGGAATCATTGCAATTGAAAAAAAAAAAAAAAAGACTTGTGATGCTCTGGATTTAATTGGTTATTTTGAATCAAAGGTTCACATTAGTTCTAATTATACTTATCCAATCTCAATTTAAAATAGGCAACTTTTCATTTCTACTAAAATATAAAGATATTTTGAATAAAAAAATCTTAGCTAGGCAAACTAAAAAAACAACAAAGATCAAGTCGTAAGAGTATAATATACAAGCATGAGTCATAGGCTCACCTCGACTATGACAACAACTTTCAGATATTAATTTCTTTCATTTAGGGAAAATTAGAAATCAATAGCTCCCAAAAAAAACTAAAAAAAAGTTCCTTTAAAAAATTTTAAGATTCTATTTTATAACTAACAAAGTATCAATTTTATTCAACAAAGGTTTCTTTGCATTTGCCTTTACCATTTGTAATAATCTGAACTCTAAAAAAGTATGTAATTATTTTTTTATATTTTTACATTTTTTTTAGTTTTCTTTTTAAATTCAGACTAAGGTTTTAACAATTTAAGTTTCTATTACTTATGTATGTTGTTCCTTAATTTTGTATGCTTTCTGTTGCATTTAATTTAGTTTACCTTTATATATTTTTATCCATTTTATTTTATTTTACTTTTTTAAAAAAAATAGGATAAAAATTATGCTATTCACACTTTTATGTATATCTTTACTTTTTGATAAATATTTTTTTTTTTCATTTTATGCTAAATTCAAAAAATATCATTAAGTATAAGTTTGAAACAATTAAACTAAAAAATAAGAATATGTTTAAAGAAACAAAAACTACTAGAAAGTAAGGATAACCAAATATGATAGAAATGAAATCTATACAAATATAGTTACATTATAAGGGAAGGTAATATATTTGAAGTTTCTTTATTTTCACTTTATACCATCTCATATGTTGCTTCCACCACTTTCATCTTTTAAGTCTTTTACATTTGGAAAATTTTGTCCTTTGAACTATCTCACATCTCTAATTACCGTCCCATTATAAAGTTTTAGGATTTACGAAAGTTAATGACTTGCAGTGAAAGTTACATTAAAGGTTAATATCAAACTACCAGACGCACCACCTCACTTTATGCTTACCAGATAGCTTATTGCTATAGGAATATTGGTTATTAACCATTCCTATATCTCAGCTCATTCGTTACACAGGTTTGGTTGCTTCCACAAATCATAGTACTCTAGAAGTCACAAATTGTTAGCAAGCACATATGCAGTGCACAGATTTAAAACCTTTATTCGGAAATCTTTTAACTTATTAAAAAATCTTATTATTACAAACAACTATAATAATAATAATTATATTGATTTATCCTGATTGCACAATAACACGATATCAAAGTTAGTTAGTGTTATATACATCTCATACCCATCACCTCAGAGACTTTCAAGCAACGCGATGAAAGGATTCTAATTCTTCATCTAAGTTAAAATTATTATATACCCATGTGTCTTTTTATTGTAGTCACCGAATAGTTCTATTGAAATTCGCAAAGTGATTTTTGGCTTCCACAAAATCCAAGATCATTCTCAAGTTACTGTTTTTCAGTCCTTTTATTTTATCTCTTTTAATCAATTTTTTCTTGATCTTGCCCAATTGAATGGGTGTGATTGTAGCAAGTAGTAGTTCTATGGATTTTTTTTTTTTTAAAAAGATTGGATTAACTAGTTTGAGCGATTAAATTGCGAATCAGTTAAGTATTTGATTCATTCAACCTAAATGAAATTTTTGAAAAAGTGAAAAAAAAATTAAAAAGGTGAGAAATGGGAAAAAAGTAAGAAAAAAAAATACAATATACTGAGAAAAAGGATGATATTGATATTCAGATTTTTACTCATTATATATCAGGTTAATTATGCATAGTCAATAGATCAAATCTGATCTAATAACCATTAATCCAAGCTCTCGTAATCTTTAATCACAATTTATAATTCCAGCCTTCTCATTCATCTTCCATTCTAGTTTGTAATTAACTGAGTGATCAAATTTGTTCTTAACATTTTCAACGTTCTAAAAACTCATTTTTAACTAAACAAAAATTACTTAAAAATTCTAAACGTACGCATATTCGTTGAACGCGTTAATTTCTAACATTATCCAAGAGTTATTAATATTAATAGACTAATGTAACACGTTATGTGTCATGTGATATATATCCTATTATATTGTTAATATGTTATAATTTTCAAAATCCTTCGATTGAATCCTTGTTAAAAAAAATATTAAAATCTATTAGATATTACTATAACTTATTTATTACAAAGAGCTAATATGACTAATAGTTCAAATTATTAAGGACTAATATACGTACAAGGATTGGATGACTAATGTAACTTATTTATGGTTAATGTGCCTGCAATTTTTTTGGATATAGGTTGCCATTCAATCTTTATGGATCTGTTTTGACAAAAATTTTATTGGATGTTGTTTTGGTCACTTCTACGATTCTATTTTATATTAAATGAACAATTCTAATTATTAAACATTCTAACAAATTTTTTATCTTAACACATCTTAAATTTTTTATATTTCTTTTTTTATTATATCATATTTTATATTATATTTTTTTATTTTTAACTTGCTCTTTCTTCTTATTCAACAGAATCAACACATCCTATTTGGAATGTATGATAAACATTTTTTTAAAATGGATGCTTAGAATTGTGTTTCCCTGCTATTTTCCTCTGTTGAATTTACATGAATGATCACATCTAAGATTTTGGCAAGTTGATAAAAATCAGTTCTATAAGAATTTTTTAAGATAATTATACGGTGAGTAGGAATGGAAGTAGGTCGAGTTGAGTTAGACTTTAAGTGTTGAAGTCTGATCTATTTAAAAATGTTGAGGCCTGAGTCTGATCCTGTCAGACATGATTTAAAGCCTACAAGGTTTGCAAACCTGTTTAAAAACTTACATAACAAAAAAAATTCAATAAATAGATTTAAAATCTATATAAATAATTGATTAAAAAAACTTACAAACTTAAAGCCTATAAGATAAAAAGACCATTAAATAGGTTTAAAATATATACATATATATATATATTATGTAAATAAAATATAAAATAAATACAAATATAAAATATTAAAATAAATATAAATATATAATATATAAAATATAAATAGGCTCTTGAATAGGTTAAATAAGCTTTTTTATAAGCTTAGACTTGACTTATTTATCTAAAAAGACTTTTTAACAAGTTTAAGCCTATCTATTTATTAAACGAGTTAAAACAAGATAGACTTTAAACGAATCGAGTCGTAAGTCGTGTTGGATGGCTTTAATCACTTCTATCTCTAATGGTAAAAATTCTCATCCCAATATTATTACAAATAATTGTACTAATCTTTGGATACATAACATGCAGATGTATTGGAGTATAAAATTTATTAGGTTCTTCATTCAGAAGGAATGCTGCTACTAATTCTATTGATGCAAATGTAACTTTTTTCGTTTTTTTTATGGGGTTATATTCCATCTATATGCATTTAGTAGAAAAATAAATTTCGGTGTTGTCAGAGTTTTTTTTCATAATTATTTTTAAATTAAATTTTAATTATCATATATTTTAATAATATTTTTTATTATATTTTTTAAAAATTTTTTAGTTTCTTTCTTTTATATTCGATTCTATGGGCCAAGGTGAAAGGAAGGATTAACAACTATCAAGCTCTCTTGGTTTAAAGATTTCATTTCTCATTTCTGTACAGTTTTATGTGATTTTAATTATTAAGTAGATGAATGAAAAATGGTTTTGTAGTCGCTGACGTGTAGCTTTTACATCTCAATGTGCTTATTTCCCTTTCAAGTGTGAAGTTATAAGAATAATTACTTTCACCTTTTAACAAACTTGCTCAGCAGAAGAAAAAGAAGGCAAGAAAATAAAGAAACTTAATAAACTTTTTTTATTGAATTGAAAAAATTATATATAGAACAAAGTACAATATACTAACTTATATATCTTACAACTACTTAATAGATTATAGTTAATTATTTAATAGACTCTGCTTTTAACTGTATATGTTATCTAATATCTTTTCAAGCTGGAAAGTGTACGTTAATCAAATCCAATTTTTTAAGAGAAAAGTAATAATTACAGAATTTTGGTAAAGATATCTGTAATTGATTTGAAAAAGAAATAGTAATCAAATCCAATTTTTTAAGAGAAAAGTAATAATTACAGAATTTTGGTAAAGATATCTGTAATTGATTTGAAAAAGAAATAGATATCACATGAATGATATCTTGTTAAATATTTTTTGAACTATGACAGTTAATTTTTATATATTTTATTCATTTATGGAAAACATAATTAGCAGCTAAATTAATGGTTGATTGATTATTACAATAAATAACCGTCAGTGATAAAATAAAAATTTAAAAGTTTTGAAGTAGATAATAAAATCATTGTACTGCACAAATAATCATTGTGAGAGCTCTATGCTCTATTTTAGAAGAGAATCTAACAACAATATTTTTCTTCTTTATCTTCCATAAAATTAGTACTAAACCAAGAAAGATGCAATATCCTATAATAGATCTATAGATCTACAAGAATCGTTGCATCTTGTTCAGTTTGAATCTGCAAAACCAGTAAGCGTGAGCATATTAGTAGAAGGAAAGAATAATCTCTTTCTACGAGAACTCTTTAATAAGTAATGTTAAACTTGTAATGCTGCTTGATGATGGAAAATTGTTGGAGTTAAAATAAATTAACTGGCTACTGAACTGAAAATTATATATCAAGCCTAGTAAAGGTAAGATACAATAATCGTTTAATGAGTTTTTATAACCACTTGGATTAGAAAGAGGAATATCATTATTCTTTTCTAATTTTCATGAGGTATCCATTTGGGTAGATTTTAGCTTACACCCCAACATGCCAATATTAGACAAAATCTCAGTGACATACTTCCTTTAACATATATATTAATGCCTTTGTTTGATCTAACTATTTCAAGACCAAGAAAATATTTAACATCACCAAGGTCCTTGAGCTTGAAGTTTGCATCCAGGAACTGTTTAATGTGATGAATTTCATCCAAGTCATTACTTGAAATGATGCAATCATCAACATAAATCAATATCGTAGTAAATGAACTAGTTGCTTTCTTAATGAACAAAGAACGATTTATTGTAGATTGCTAGTAACCATAACTTAACAAGGAAAACAATAACTTAGAATACCATTTCCTACTATCTTGTTTAAGTCCATATAAGGGTTTCTTTAATTTGCATACCTAGTTAGAACTACTTGTCCAAAGTTTGAGGGGTAAAGATATGTAAACTTCATCATGGATATCTCCATGAAAAAAACATTATTGACATCTAATTGCTTCAAATGCCAATTTGAAGTTGCTATAGTAGCCAATAATACTCTTATAGTTGTCATTTTTGCAATTGGAGAAAAAGTATCTAGATAATCTACCCCTTTTATTTGTGTATAACCTTAGCAACCAATCTCGCTTTGTATCGTTCTATAGTTCTATAGACCCATCATATGTATACTTGATTTTTTACACCAATTTGCAACCAATGGAAATTTTTTCATCAAGAAAATTGATTAGAATTTATGTATGATTAGCTCCAAGAGTTTCTAACTCATAATTCATAGCATCTCTCCAGCACTTATACTTTATTGCTTATGTATAGGTTTTAGGATCAACATGAGATGAAATAGAAAGATCAAAATGTTTGTGAGATGATGATAATTTTGCATAATTAATAAAGTTAGAAAGGTGATAAGAAGTGCTGCCTGAAAAATATTGAAAATTAGATGAGGTAATTAGATTACAATGATAGTCTTGAAGATAGGTAGGTCTGGACCTTATCCTAGCTTATCTTTTAGTTTGAGCAACTGGATCATCAAACAATATGGGAATAATTGATTGAGGACTTGATAAATTTTGTTGACCAGCATGTAAGTTTTCATTATGTTCAATAAATATATGGAAAAGTAGTTTCATAGAAGATAACATCTTTGGAAATAAATAACTCTTTAGTTTTTTTTAAAAAAATGAGATAACCTTTAGCACTAGGACTAAACCTGAGAAAATTGATTTTCTAGCTTTATGATCAAATCTGTATCTATGAGTAGACAATGTACTAGCAAAGCAAAGAAATCCAAAAAATTTTAAATATGAAAAACTTGGAACCTTTGCATGAAAAACTTCAAATGGAAATTGATTACGAAGTGTGGGAATGAAAAATCTATTTATAATATGTACAATATGTGCAACAACCAAAGACTAAAAACTTTTAGGCAAACTTTTTGAAACAATAAAGATCGTGCAACATTTAAAATTTTTTGTTATTTCTTTTCTACAATAAAGTTTTGAGAACTTTTATTTTATCAAAAAATTAATGTTTAGCAAAATTATAAAATGTGCACAATATTTTAGATATTTGAAATTTAGATTTCATAAGATAAATTTAAGTATATCTATTAAAAATTCATCTACTAAGATGAGAAAGTATTTATGACCTTATAAATATGCAATGTTAAATGGTTCCTTCAGCATGAACAATTTCAAAACAATTAATTGTCATATAAGTGCTAATAGGAAAAAATAGTCATTTTTTTTGGCAAAATAACAAATATTACAATTAGGCATCTTACTACAGGGTGTAGCAGAATTTTGCACATATATAACTTTCAATATATCATTGGATAGATGGTCTAACCTATAATGTTAAAGGATGGAATTACTAAAAATATTATTCAAAGTATTAGATTTACAATATGATGAAAAATTGCAAGAAAGAGGTGGTTTAATATTAGGTGCAGCAGGCTCTAATAAATGGTAAAGGCCTTCTTTTACCTTAGCTGAATCAATCTTCCCCAAGGTTTTCATTTCTTGAATAATGCAAATACAATTTTGAAAGATCAACTAACAATTTAAGGTAGTAGTTAATTTATGATAGAAAATAGGTATATATAACACATCAATCAAGTGAAAGTGAAGACAAAAGTGAATAGTACCAAAATAAATGACACTCATATGTTATTCATTTGCTAATTTTACAATGACAGGTTTAATTTTAGTTAACATGATAAATAAAGAACGTAGATTTGTAATGTGATCCATGGTTCCTGTGTCCAGAATCCACTAACACCTTCTTGGACTCAAATTACCTTGATATAAGGTGTTGAAGAAATTTGCATAATGTATATTACTTATTTGATACATTTGATCGAAAAAAAGTGCAACATTTTAAATTTTTAAAATTTTGCGAGAAAGTTATTAGTTCTTTATATTACTTATAAGTAATGATACAATTTGAATTTGTCTCGATCTCTGATCTTCATTACTATAAATTAAAATATGATCAATATCGAGGTTAACACTATTAACAAAAACCTTAACACCCTTAAATTTATAATTGAAAAAAAATTATGTATAACAAATTTTGCCTTTTTTATAATAGTAATAGATGCAAATCTTTTTAAAATTTGATGAGAAAATTTTTTTATATCCTTAATTTCTCTCGGCATTATAATTATTATTTTGTTCATTGATATTTTCCATTATCAATATCTGCTATTTATTTTAATTTTATGATATTAAAACTTTATTTTTTAAATTATTAGAAAGAAAATCTTATTTAACCAAGGTAATAAATTTATTAACAGAATTTATAATCTAATATGAAAAAATTGATTATTCAAATCTTTTAAAAAATACATAATATAATCTTAATTTTTGTACATTCTCAAAGTATAATAGATAAAACAATTACTTAAACCACAAAAATAATGTGAAAACAAAATATCTAAATCATTGTTAAAATTCATCATAGCAGAACTTTGAAAGTAAAAACTCTAAACTCTGATAACATATCAAACTTGTTCAATAAAAAAAATTAACAAACTTCTTTCATTAAATTAAAAAATTACATGAACTACAAAGTACAATAAATAACATATATTAGCTGAATTATAACTGTTTAATATATTATAACTAACTATTTAAAAAATTTAAATAAAAGGGATATAGTTAGATTCTAATAATTTATTTTTTCCGTGCAGGAGATAACTCATTTATAATTTGTAAATATTTATATTAAACAAAAATAAAAATTCAATTAAATAGAAAGGTGTCAATTTCTGAATACAGAGTGTAGCATATTCTACGATTCCCGCATTGCTTTGTGATTATAATATTATTGTTAAGTTTTTTTAAAATATTTGCTTATTTGTTTGTATATTGGTTGTTCTCATTTAAATTATGCAATAACGGCATATTATTTCTTCTTCTTGTTATTTTGTTGTTTGCTTTGTTTTATTTGGCTATTTTTTATGGTTTATTTAATAGTAAGTTAATTTAAGTGATATTTTTTATTAATTTTATATTTTATGGAATATTTTAATTGAGATAGTTTCATGTTTTTAGTTTTTATATAATAAAATTTATTAATATGAAATAATTAAGATAAAATATTGTTATCCTATTTTTAAAAAATATTTTAATTAAAATAATTTGATATTTTAATTTTTCACCTCTTAAAAATAAAATATAAATATAATTTTTAAAATAAATTAATTTAAACAAAACATCTTATTATTAATCCTGCTTCCAAAGATATTTTAGCTATAACACCTTGGTGTTCCTAAAACCAAAACAAATATTTTTTAAAATTTAAAACAAAAACTAGATTTAATTTTTAAAATTAAAAAATAAAAAATAAAAACCACCCGACCCGAACGACCCTAACTTACCAACATAGGACAAATTAAATTCATTTTGAAAAGATTTTGAGATGCGTTTGGATTGTAGTATATTATGGGCAATCACGATTCTCTACTGTTTTATTTTTAAACAGCAAAGGAAATCGTCAAATTTAGATATAAGTACAATAAATTATATAAAAATAAAAAATTTGACTCTAAAAAAGTAAAAAAAAAAAAAAAAGGTAAAATGAGAAGAAAATGATATATCTCCTGTTAACTTGATTTAAGGTATTTTATACATTTTTATTTAAAAGAGTTAAATCTAAACCATTAATCTACAACTACATGAGGTGCAGTTCAAAAATGAATTGCAGCAGATCCTTATGCAATTGCTAAGTGAGTGAGCTTGGTTCTTTTCGTATCTGAAAGATGTCGTTGTTGATGATAATACGAGTGGTTTCATATACATACATCTAGTTGTAGACTTTATTTTCCATATTCATATTACACATGATTTTATAATATTTTAATTTTAATTTTTTAAAATATGATAAGCCAACACTTTTAACCTGTTACATGTGAGAGCATGAATCTTCTCCAGGGTACTGAAGAGTTCTAGTTCCTCAAACAACGAGAGAATAGCATGTGTATGGATTCCATTACATAAAAGAGAGAACACTGTAAGAAGAGATAGAGAGAAAAAGAAATGAAAAGAGAGAAAAAGAAATAAAAAAAAAATGGAGAAGAAAAATGGAAAGGATAGTTAATCTACATCTGATGAATTAAGTTGGGTTAATTTTTAGTCATCAACGAAAACCAGCCCAAGTGGAAGTAATTTTAGTGATAACTTTTGGTTAGTCAAGCTAGCCTCACATTGGTGCTAACATGAATTAGCCAATTTGCCTCACCTTAACGACTTCATAAGCTAGTTAATTTTTTATTTTTATTTTTTATCAAGCAAGTCTGATTCAAGTTTAACCCAAAAAGGAAGAAGATAGCAAATAGAACTTGATTTCAACAAAAAAAAAATACAGATTCATTTGTTATTAATTATTTAAGAAAAATATTAACATCAATCATCAAAGCTTATTTTAAGCAATTATAAATACGAAGGCCTTTTTATTAAAAATAATGTAATAATATATTACTATTTTATTTTTTAATATTATATATATTATAAAATTTCACTAATTTTAAATGTTTAAAATTAACCGAATATTCAAAAAAGCAATTATTTAGATCACATGACACATAAAAAAAAATGCTGAAATCAATGCGCATAAAGTTTTAATTACTCGTAGTTAGTGTAATCAAATTTGAATTAAATGTGGCTTATACTTTATAAAAATTCAAATTATAACAACCAGCATATAAAATATTCGAAACATTTAACTACAACTTAAATGTGAAATAAAATTTTATCTCAATAATAAAAATCAGCATTTAATGTTGATCATTATTGTATAAATTATTAAAAAAAATTCTAATTTTAATTAAAAAAAAACATATAAAACACTGATGATAATACCCCCTAAGTTTAACCAATCATGATAAGCACTTGTTATTGATGAGTTAAATCTGAGCCACACAAAGTCACAAGCAAACTAGACTTAAAAAACAGAAAACAGAAGTGGGAAACAAGAGGTGTGAAAGGCTAATGGACACATACATGGGGCTATGAAGGAAGATAAATTGATAGAACAGAAGAAGGGCTTTCTCTCATAAGCCTGTAGATGGTGCATCCTATCATTACTCCCATCTCTGCAGCATATTGAAACATCATTGGCCGCACAAACACTCCCCACAAACCTACCACCGCCATCACCATCTCCACCATCAAGCACATCTTTTATCTCTTTGTGTTTCCTTTTTCTTTTTCTTTTGTTGATTTCCCTTTGCTTCTGAGAAATATCTAACCATTGGTTCTATCTATGCATATGCAAGTGGGTTTAGGTAATTGATCAAAGAAAGAAGCCTAATAATTTTTTCTAAATTTAGGACTTTTGTACTTTCATTACACAACTAACAGTCTTCACTTATGAGAGGAGGTTGAGTCATTTATCTAGCTGTCAATCTCAAATCTGAAAATTTAGGTGACTCCTTAGTGACTAGTTCTGTCACGTATATTCAATAATGGTATTCAGAAATAGGACAAAATTATGAAGGTGGGAAAATGACTTTGCATCAAGTGGAACCCTCAATCTTTAGCTACAACTGGGCCTATCATAATAAAAGGCCTTTGCTATATGTTTCTCAACGGGCTAGTCTTGGACTTTGTTATTCAAGTTCACTTTTAATTGGGCCAAAACAATAATGGACCAAAAAAGAAAAAAAAAAAGAACTCAATTTCAAATTTCAATATTATTAGTGTAGTAAAATACAAGGAATTACAAGGGTGTTGTAGTAGTGACTAAATTTGAATTTAGTAGTTGAAGTAATTTTATCATGTAAAGAGTTTGATTTCCCATAAAATTACTTACTAGAAAGGGTAATATCACTAATCTAAATAAAAATTAATCTCACATTCAAATTGTTTAGGGAATCTTCATCGGATCAAAAGGTAAAATTCTGAGCGTGGCCAAGGACATGGTGTGGCACCGTTTTCTTGTGCTAAAATGTAGTAAAGGACCAAGGTTGAATCGATGTAACACATGCTGTTTCTTAAAAATAATATTCGAAATAAACAAATTACCCCATTTTAAATATGTAAATTTTAAAGCTACTTATCAAGTTGTTATATAGAGAAGGATATATATATATATATATATATATATATATATATATATATATATATATATATATATATATATATATATATATATATATATTATTTATATATATAAATAAAAAATTGAACTATATCATTTTATATATATATATAATTTATTTAAAAGTTACATATATATATATATATATAATTTTATTTTAAAATTATCTCGTCATCAATATTTATAAAACTACAATATTATTTTTTAAATTACATTTTATTTACTAACGTATTTATGTTTATTAATTTTAAAGTAATTAAGAATTTTTTTTATGTCTTCTGTTCTTTTATTATATAACTTTTAACTTTTATATTCAAATGTTTTAATGAAAATATGTGAAACAAATAAAATAAGATTTATTTTAACAAAATAAAAATGAAAAAAATCCATTCTATTCGAACTATTTTTAATTTTAGAACTAAATTAATTGGAAGGTTAAGTTTTAAAATAAAAATGGTAAATTGAGTGAGATGGTTATTCTCCTCAAATCATTCCAATCTATAATCCCATCTAATCTAGAAACAACCATATTTGAAAGACTTGTTAAAATAAGTTTTAAAGCAACCTTTTCAAGTTAGGTTATACTTTTAAATAAGATAGATTAGACCTTAAAAAAAGTTTGTATAAAAAAAAATTAGACTTGATTGAAAAATAAGTTTTAAAGCGACCTTTTAAATTAGGTTATACTTTTAAATAAGATAGATTAAATTTTAAAAAAACATTTATATAAAAAAAGAAAATTAGACTATTTTTTTATATTGATATAAATTAATCTCTCCACACATCCAAATCATAATATCCTAAATGAAGAATATTTGTTAAACTCATGAGCTGTAATATGTTAATTAAAAGATATTTTGCACTCATCTTCTTAAATTACAATAAAAATCTATTTGCCACATCGAATTATAACTGTAGTTTGAAATTATAATTTGAGTTTATTTCAATTCTATAAAAATTAGACTTAGTTCAAAATTATAATTTCTATATTTAAGTCAAGCAAAGAATTAGATATGAAATTATAATTTTACGTTAGATTTCATTCTATTTTAACATCTCTTATTGATTATAAATAGTTATAGATAAAATTATAATAAATTTGTATAAAAAATAATAATAATTTATATATAATAGTTAATAGTAATAGAAAAAATAAATGGTGTTGATAAGAGCAAGAGTTATAATAATATAACGAAAGTAATTAATATAAATTTTAATATGGTTGTTAATGATAATGATAATGTTTAAATAAGTGAATAATATTAGATAAAGAAATCATCAATAACAACAATCTATAGAAATAGTGATTGTAAAAAAAATGTGATAATAAAATTAAAAATTATAATAATTTAAAAGATAAAAACTAAGAATTGTAAATTACTAATTATAATTATATTAAAATTTCATGAAATTGAATCTTAAAATTATGATTCTAATTCTAAAAAATCTTTCCAACATCATAATTACAATTTCATCTAATTCTAATTCTGAATCTTGATTTATACCCAATCCTATACATCAAACAAACACTAAACACACACAGAGAGAAAGGATTTAGATTAACTATCATAAACTATATATAATACATATTAATTGAAAATTATTTGCAATCATCTTTTTTAATTACAATGTAGATGGAATTTGGTGCAACGCTTTTTTTTTTTGTTTGTTTGAACAGATTCGATATGTGCTATGCTAAACATAATTGTTTGAGAATTAAGCATAAGCTGAAGTGCGTATTTACTTTCTGGATTAAATTTTAGGCCTTAAATTTTATTCCAAAAATGCTTAATCTCTTGGGCGGGAACTCCGGCTTAATAATGCCCACACTGGTGTATGAATAAGGCTTTTAAAATTCTCCAGATTATTAAACCGGTAAAGATAATAGGTTAAGATTGAATAGTTTATATGTAATTGAACGGTGGTAGAATTGATAATAATTAAATATTATTTTTAAAATATTTATAATATAATATATTAAAAATATAAAATATATAATAATAAAATATATTAATATTATAATTTTATATAATAAAAAATTATAAAATTTTATATTTAAATTATATATAAAAATTAAATAAAATATAATATAATTTTTTTAAAAAAATATTAGCATAATTTTATTTTATATATGTATCGATTTTTTACTGATTCGTTATGAGTTTACTAGTTTTATTAATTTTTTGTTAATTTTTTATTAAAATAGTTTGATGATTCAATTAATTTGAAAAGAAAATCAATTTTCAATGCAACCGATTTAATTAATCAGTTCAATCCAACTTTTATAATCATGAATTATCATACGATAATATTTTCACTAAATTTTATCTGAAAAAATAAGAATGTTAATAGAATTTAATTAAAAAAATACTTTCATCTAATTAAAGGTGATCATATTATTAAAAATTATTAATTTTATAATAATTATTTAAAAACATATATCTACCATAATTTTAATTGATTAATAATATAAAAAAAATTATACTAGCTATATATATATATTTTAAAATTATACTTATATTAATAATATATTTTACAACATATTTTTTTTCTGAATCTGTACCCTCAAGGTCCCAAATTAAGCAGTAACCTTTTTGAATTGGGCCACCCATAGTTGATACAATAATTGGGTTTGGGGCCATCCAAAGCCTAACAAGTTGCATAGCTTGCCTACTACAAGTACTCCCCTTATGTTGAATAATAGAAAATCACATTTCAATGTTCACATCACTAACATCTAGAGAATTTAGAATATTCAACAACTTTGAACCACATGTTACCCTAGACTATGTTTTGTGAGGATATTTTGGTGTTAAGATTATGACTCACCTACATTCAAATCTTTATGTAAAGAATATTATCATTTTATTTTTAGGTATAAGCATATTGTATATATTATTTTATTGAAATAGACATTGATTTAAATATTGAAGTGTTTTTACAAAACTTCATACTATTTTTTACTCAAAACTCTAAGATTTCTAATGTGAGGTTTTTACAAAGAGACGCATGTATAGATTACTATTAATCCTATATATATATATATATATATATATATATATATATATATATATATATATATATATATATATATATATATATATATATATATATATATATATATATATATATATATATATATATATATATAAACTCTTTTGCAACAGTTACAACATATTTAAAATTTCATAAGGAGATATATAATTTAATGTCTCACGTTAAGACATTATTTTATACGTTATATAAAATGTAACGGATTTATTTGTGAAATAAAACAATGCATCACATGTGAAATATATTATTTTATATCATTGTAACACACATAAATATATTATCCTTTCAACCTTCACCTATCTTTTAAATATTTTATATTTTTATTTATAATATATAATAAAATATATCTTATTTATTATATAACATATTTTATTATATATTATACCTATAACATAAACTTTTATATATTATATATTTTTATTTGTAACATATAATAAAATACATATTATTTACTATATAATATATTTTATTATACATGAAATAAATCTTTTTACATTACATTCATCGTTTGTAGCCTACAAACAAATACTTTTAACTCCTCCACCACTTTATAAAAAAGCCTCAATTGCATGCATAGTCGCAATTTTCTAACCTTTCGGTTTATTATAAGGTTCTTTTATCAACAAAGTTTTCGGTCAACTTGGAATAATTTTTGTTTTCTATTCTGTTTAGCTTTATTTATTTATCATTGTAAACATTTAAAATTCTATTTCCAATTTTATTATAAAATAAATATTTTATTAAAATTACTAAAATAATTAATGTGTTATAAATTTAAATTTTAGTTTAAAAGAATCTATAATATTAAATATTTAAATTAGTAAAATAAAAAATAAAAAATCTTTTATTAACATAATTCCCCCGATAAAATAAGGATATAAAAGAAATGTAATAATTAATATACTACAAGTAGAACTATATTTTATATTTAATAAGAATAAAAAATGATAGTTATTTTTTATAAAGAATAATAAAAAATTATTATTATCTTGATCATTCACAGTAATATTAATTCATAAAATATTAAAGATATAATATAAAATTACATAATAAATTTAAGAAAAAAAATATTAATCTTGATTTTTAATATTAAATTTAAGTATCTAAAAATAATCAGTTTTAATTTAAAAATAATATTTATAATGATGGAACAAATACTTTTTTTTAATAAACTTACCGTTTTTATATTTAAAATCATATTTTAAAATTAAAGTTAAAAAATTATAATTTCAATACAAATATTAATTAAATTTATTAAAATAACTAAAATAACCTTAAACATCTTGTATAATGGAACTAAGTAATAACGTGTATTTATGGGTAGAAATAAATTAAGTTGTTCATTCCAAGTTGACTACTACTACTTCCGTTCAAAAATGTTATTTAGGGCCGTACACATAAATTAATGAGTTACTAATTAATGCATGATATTTTTTAAAAGAATATTTGATTAGAAAGATCATATTTTGAATTATTTAAAAATTTTAAAATCTAATAAGCTAGTCTAAAATAATAATAATAATTTTATCATTATTATTATGTAGATTTATGTTACTTTGTTATTGTATTAAAATTTTACTGAAACATTTTAAAATTATATATTATTTTATTTAAAGGTTTAAGTTCACTAATTTACATATAAATTTAGATTTAGTTGATTTATAGGTAAGTTTTCTAATACATTAAAAAAATTATTATAAAATATAGTTTTAAATAGGTTTATAAGTAAGGTTTTACAAAACGTCTCAAAGTGTTTTGAATAAGCTTGCGTCTTAAATTTAGAAATAAGACTACATTTAAACCTAATAAATAATCCAACCTAGTATTATTTATATCTATGTAGAGTAAATTAGTCATTTTAATTAAAAAAAATAGAGATTGATTATATTAGTATTAAAAAGATAAAGATTATCAATTTAGTTGCTGAAAATAAATTGTCCATCCTTTTAATTTTTCAAAGAAAAGATAATGATTATTTAATTTCTAAAAAATTAAAATATTTTTTATCTTTTAAAAATAATAACGAGATATAAATTTGATGTTTGAAAAATTAATATCAGGAAATCCTAATTATACGTGATTGGTGAGATGGAATAAGAAAGAGTTTGTCAACAAAGAAATCACGTGTGATGAAATTGGTTAATATTTTCCACGAAAAAAGTAAATTAGAACAATTGTGACGAGATTTATGAATAGATAATGGTGAGTAACAAATGTGGTTATGTGATGTGATGAGGACGATTGCTTACCAATAATGTATGATGCATAAATTCAGTTCAATTCTTACAGAATATTTCCAAACATGTTTAAATTTAATGTCTGCAATCTGAATTCAGCATTCAGCTCAGAAGCCTATTATTGTGCATGTCAAATAGTACATTACATATTTGCATAACCACGAAATCTATATAAAGGTGTAAAGCAAGTCCAAGATATCAGTATTAAAGTTTGCATAAAATGTGCTTATTCAGCCACCTGTAGTATATATGGTATGTAACGGAACGAATCGGATGGACACTGAACGCGGAAATTAAGAAACAGAACTTCAATAAATCTCGAAAACAAACAAACAAAATTCAAGTGTGTTAAATTCTTCTTTCTACAATTTGAACCAATACATCTCGTCCTCTTGACGCTTCGTCTCTCGCTTATGTGAACATAACATTCACACTTTTCTTGTCAGCATTTATAAACTTTTAGTGTAAGGCACACATCACACATATTTACTAATATTAGTTGTGTATAAATACAATATACAATGATGCACCGCTTCACGGTTTTATGATTTATAGAAAAGAGTGGTGTTTGAGGATTTCATAGTTGTAATAGCAAATTGCGGTGTGAGATTGTTCATTGGTATCTCTTGAGATTATTAGGGACACAGAAACAAGGTAGTGTTCATAAATCAAAAGAGGGTCTCAAAGCTGTGTCTCTGAAAGTTGCAGGTAGATATGAATCAAGAGATGCCAGACATTGAGTCTCAAACCGTGGAAACCCCTCACATCATTCACAAAGGAAAATGTCCCGTAACTCTAAAGGTATGCTTGCATTTCAATATGAACCTTTTGTTTCCCTCTATAATAAAATTCTAGGCAGGTATTAGGTATACCTTAATTCTAAGTAGCTATATGTTTTTATCATCAGTGACAGTGAATCATTCTGTTTATTAGTCCCCATATGTAATCATAATCCTGTAAATAATTATTTTCTTTCACAAATTCTAAATAGTACTTTTTTTAAAAAAAAAATGCAGTTATTTCCCATAATTTAGATTGAACTAAAAACAAACACTCTTTTGTTCAACATTCTTCATTTTTATTATGGAAAAATAAGTCAAAATCATTGTACCAAGAAAATGATTTTGGTCTCATTCTTGGAGGTTTCCCATTCTTTCCCTGTAGTTTTTAATTGTCAGCATGCTGATATGGATCAAAGCTGATTTTTTTTTTAATTAATCACTGTGCAGTTTGATGATGTTGTGTATAAAATTAAAACCAAGAAAGGTGGAATGTTTAGGAAAAAGAGAGAGGCAGAAGAGAAAGTTATACTGAAGGGAGTGACAGGTGTTGTTGAACCTGGTGAAATGCTAGCCATGCTAGGTCCATCTGGAAGTGGCAAAACAACTCTGCTTACAGCATTGGGAGGAAGGCTTGGAGGGAGACTTAATGGGAGCATAACTTACAATGGTCAACCATTTTCAAATGCAATGAAGAGGAACACTGGCTTTGTTACCCAAGATGATGTTCTTTACCCCCACTTGACAGTGACTGAGACCCTAGTGTTCACTGCACTTCTCAGATTGCCCAAAAGTGTCACAAAAGAAAAGAAAACTGAGCATGCAAAAGCTGTGATAGATCAACTTGGTTTAACCAAATGCAAGGATAGCATTGTTGGAAGCCCATATTTAAGAGGGGTTTCTGGGGGAGAGAGAAAAAGGGTTAGCATTGGACAAGAATTACTCATAAACCCAAACCTGTTGTTTCTTGATGAACCTACCTCTGGCCTAGACTCAACCACAGCACAAAGAATTGTCTCAACCTTGTGGGAGCTAGCAAGTGGAGGAAGAACTGTTGTGATGACAATACACCAACCTTCAAGTAGACTATACTACCTGTTTCATAAGGTGTTATTGCTATCAGAAGGGAATACATTGTATTTTGGAAAGGGAGCTGAAGCCATTGAATATTTTTCTAGTATTGGATATACCCCAGCATTGGCCATGAATCCTTCAGACTTCCTTTTGGATCTTGCAAACGGTATGCTTCCTTTTTCTCTGTATGTTCTGTGTTATTTTATTAAACCTTTTGTGTTCAGTAGATAGAAACTTTCGTTTCTATTCTGAGTTAAATACCGTGTCTTTTGCACCTATGTATTTAGAATCTATTATATTGTAAAATACTACTTGCTCCTAGAATTGGAGCTTTGGCTAGTACATTTGCTTCCGAAGTATGAGGCATATTATAGTCACAGACACGTTTAAAGCTGGGAAAGATATTTTTGCTTTCATTTGATTTTTATTTCTTAAATAAATTTGCTTATTATTTACAGCTTTCAACTTGCAACATTTTACATCTATACAATTCAAAGATAGAGATATAAATTCTCTGTAAATGTGTATTAGATTCTGTAGCTACTACTAAGGTAAAGTTGAGTTCTGACTACCGAAGTATGATTTTCTTTTCATAGAAGTAAACGGTTGATTTTGGGTTATAGTTAGTTAATTTGCTAAGTGTGGAAGAATTGCAGGTATCTACACTGATTCATTGAACGAGGACCATGCCATAGATAAACAGAAATTGATTTCAATATGTAAGAGAAATTTTGATGCACAAACGAAGGCAGCACATGAAGGAACCAGTGACACTGCTAGAAGTCAAAGTAGATCTCAAGATAAGGGCTCTAAAAAATGGCCTACTAGCTGGACGCAGCAATTCTTTGTGCTGTTAAGAAGAGACATCAAAGAGAGAAAGTATGAATCATTCTCTGGTCTGCGGATTGGTCAGGTCCTTGTGGTTGCACTTATTTCAGGACTACTATGGTTCAGGTCTGATATTTCACACTTGCAGGATCAGGTAATTTTTTTGTTTTTTTTAAAAAAAAACTGCTTTTCATGCAATATTGAAAAAATATATATATTGAGATTCCAATATGTCAGCTCTAGCTAAATGTTTAGTATAATTGGTGCAATTTTGACTGAATGTAAGCTAATAATCATAAGTGAACAATATTGTATTTACAGATTGGGCTTCTATTCTTCATATCTGGATTTTGGGGGTTTTTCCCTCTCTACCAAGCAATTTTCACCTTTCCCCAAGAGCTTATGATGTTAGAGAAAGAAAGGTCATCTGGAATGTATAGACTTTCCTCATACTTCATGTCAAGGATGGTAGCTGACCTTCCCATGGAACTTGTTCTTCCCACCACATTCCTTCTCATAACCTATTGGATGGCAGGGTTGAAAGCTAATGTGATAAATTTCTTGTGCACATTGTTCAGCCTCTTACTCAATGTGTTAGTGGCCCAAGGCCTAGGCCTTGCCATTGGTGCTGTTGTAATGGATCAAAAATCAGCAACCACACTTGCCTCAGTGATTATGTTATGTTTTTTGCTGGCTGGTGGATTTTATGTTCAGCATGTTCCAAAATTTATAGCATGGATTAAGTACATTTCCATCAGCTACTACACCTACAAGCTCTTTATTGGGTCTCAGTATCACTATGGACAGACATACCCTTGTTCTAATACTCAGTGTCCAATTGCAGAATTTCCTTCTATAAAGGAAATGGGGTTTCATTTTCATTTGCATGAACTACTCATGGCTGCATTAGCTCTAGTGATAATGCTTGTAGGTTATAGACTTATAGCTTATCTTGCTCTTATGAGGATTGGAGTAGTAAAAAACTTGGCCTAGGGTACTTCTCTTATTCTGCTTCACTACTTAGATTTTCATTTTCTTCAATTGAATAGTTTTCTTCTTGGCGTGAGGTCTCCTATTACTTCATGCGCTAGGGAACTACCTAGGAACTTCCTAGTTCATATGAAACTTTTGGTAGGTAGAGTTGCATGTTTACGATCAGAGCTATTTCATGTATAACATTATGTTTGTTGAAATATAATTACTGACTAGACATTCTTCTTTGTTTTATTTGATCTATTTTTAAAACCTATTTTACATATAATCTTTTTATCTATTTTTTATTTTGTGTAGCATGTAAAATATAACTTATCTATAAGTTAACATTAGGTATAATCCACCTAAAATAAGTGTAAAACATTCATTTCTCCTTCCAATGCGTGTCTGAATTGGATTGTTACTAGAGATTATAATTCGTTTCTATAAAAATAAAAATAAAAATAAAATTATTTATAAATTTATTCTCTTATTTTTATAATATATTAGTGAAAAACAGATTATACATATAGGCTAATTGATACTTTTGAAAGCTCAAATTGATAAAACCTATGTTAGAATGTCATAACCAGAGATTTTAGATTCGAGAAGTAGTTTTGAATTTCCTTAGAGTAAAGATTAAGCTAATCTAATATATTTTAATCCTAGACAAACATAAAATTTTGTTAACTAGAGAAATTGAAAGAAAATAAAATAAAAATTTTCGAGTATCAATTTATAAATTATCATTTATAATAAAGAGAGAAATATGTCACTTTTAAGGGTTGTTTAGTTTTTAAAAATATTTTTATTTTTAAAATGTTATCTTGTTTTATTTTATTTTTTAAAATTCTATATATAAAACATTGAAAAATTATTTTTATTATTTTTATATAAATCAAACAACCTCTTAATTCTTCAAAAAATAGATGCCTCAAGTTTTTTTCGGGTGTATGTTACTCAAAATAAAAATTAACTTTTAATACTCTACTTCATTATTGATTACTCACTTCATTTAGACTTCATAATTGAGATGTAGCCTCTCTTTTAAATTATCACTACAAAAAAGTTATGCACAGATTAATAGTTCGGTCTTGAGTTTGTCATTGATGATATAGTTGTTATTTAATAAAAATCAAATTATTAATATATATATATATATGTAAATATATATATATATATATATATATATATATATATATCAGCATTATAAGTTTAAATACTGTTATAATGCATCATAATAATAAAAAATTTAGTTGATACAAAAATTGAAAGGGGTAATTAGATTGATAAGTTACATAATTTTTACTTTGTTAATTTTAAAATTGCCAAATGTATGGTCCAAACATAAAGTGAAAGAGGTATGAATAATTTTTTAAGAACCATAGGCATCTAATATATATGAATTTGAATAAAGTAAGGGAGATGGATATAAATTTTTAATTAAGAAGGATCTAAGTGTAATTAGTCTTGAACTCTAAAAAAAATCAATGAAATGATATATCAACTTAGTTCTTAAAATTATAAACATAAATCAGTTCACTTCTAAAACTATAAAAATATCATTTTGATTTTAAAAATATTAAATATTAGTAAATACAGTCCTTATATATATTGTTGTAATTTAAGGGATAAAATCATCATTGTTTAATAATTTCAAAGTCTAATTTGATATAATAGTCAAAGTCAATATAATTATCCCAAATCGATATATTATACTATTAAATAATATTATGCATTATACAGTTAGTATAGATGCAGAATCTGACCCTATTAACAATTTAGTTACAGCTAAACAAAAATTTATAATAACAAAGATGCTCGTAATTAAATCAATCTTTGTTTTTTGTTTCTTTAGTATATAAACCTTTTATGTAGTGTATCGTAGAAGTTCATATAAAAAATTGGATAAAAATAAATTGTTTGCGTTTCTTATTTTTTGTTTTTCATTTTTTTTATCTTTATATTTTCTCTTTCTTATATATATTCATATTAAAGAAAGAAAAATATACATTAATATGTTACAAATAATTATTATTTTAACCTATTTATAAATTCTATTATCTTTTAATCTTATTTTTGTAAATACTAATGAAACTAATATTTAAATATTTATTTTGTTAACAGACATATCAATTTTTTTATACAATAGATGTGTTATATTCAATTTTATCTCAAACTATTTCTTTGCTTAGATTTTATCATTTTTATTTAAAAAGTATTTTGTTTTCAAAAATAAATATATGAATAATTAGATCTATTATTTATAAATAAAATATTTAGTTCAGTCTTTAGTTTATTCTAAATATCTTTTAATATCTTGGTGAATTAAAGATTTAAAATTATCCAAAAAAATTAATCGTCTTGTTGTGTTTTAAGAATTAAAAAATAAAAAATATTAAGAATAAAAATTTATATTTTATATTTTTCCATTTTGATTTCTTTAATAATTAAAGTGAAAAAATAAAAAAATGTTTACAATAAAATTTTAGAATTAAATTTAATTATTTGATGTATTTTTAGAGATTAAACAAAAATCTTAAAATATTAATAATAATATTTTAAAAACTAAATGAATATCCATAATACTTTTATTTGTTGATAAACCAATTTAAAAATAAATAAATTCATATTAATATTTTATAAAAATTCTTTTTTTTATTCTATTTTTCTATAAGTCTATAAGAATCGCACCTTCGCTCATCACTCAACTATTTTATCTTTTCCCTCACCCTTCTCACTCACATTGTCAGATCCCAAATAACTCTTCCATCGAAAATATTCTTCCATAAATACACTCATTTCCATCCTATATAATTAATCATATATATTTAATAATCAATTACATCCTAAATACATAACTAAATTAATCATATTTTTATATATTTTTAAAAAATTATATAATTAATTAATTATTAAAAATATAATAATTAATCGTATAAAAAATAATTATTAATTCAATTATATAACTGATAAATATCGATTATATATTTTTAATAATCGATTATCAATAATAAAATTTAATTTATAAATAAATATATTTACTATATTTATATTTTAAAAATAATTATTGTACATATACTTTGACACTCTGTTTTCCTTGATCCACGGCACAAAACACGAATTCTTTTTTGGACCCAAAATATCATAAAGGTAGCATCTCTCCTCTCTCCATTCTTCTTCTAATCTGTTTTCTATTACTTTCTAATATTTGACTTTACATTTCTGATTAACACCTAATTTCGTTTATATTCTTTTGCCATAGTTTGGATTAGCTTCTTGAATTCTAGAGTTTGATTATCTTCTGGTAATTTGGATATGTAACACAATTTAGCTAAATTTGAGTCCAATGACAAACCTGTTTGGATCCGATTATTCACAAAAAATATAAGAAGGGGCTTCTGGGCTCTGGCTTCAGATGGGCTATAATTGTATTTAAAAATAAATAAAACAGAAGAGAGTGAGGTTGATGGTAAGAGAAAGTGGGCCTGTTCTTTTTTAGGTGTGTTTGCTACCTAATAAAACAAAAAAATTTCTAACAGTTTTTCTCAACCATGATGATAATAATAATAATATTTATTTTCATTTCTTTATTTGTTTATTCTATCGGTTCAATTTTATTTTTTATTGTTTATTTATTTATTTTTTAAAATATTTTATTATTTTATCTATTATTTATTTATCATTTTAAAATTATATTTTATATAAATATTTGAAATCTAAATTTTATGTAACAAACATAATTATGTTGTACGAATTGTAATAATTTATTATATAAATAATATTATTTTAAATATTTTTATATTTAAATTTATAATTTTTTATATATAAAATAACATTATACCTTATAAAAACATTTTAATTTTAAAAAAAAAATCTTCTAACCAACCTTGCATGTAACTTGTTTATCATTACATATTATAGAAATTATAAAATTGTAGTATATAATCGTTATTATCTTAAATCTTATACCATGTAAATATTTTTAATAATATATTTATAAAAATTAGAAATATTTTAATATATATATTCGTCTCTGATTATAGTAATAATCTATTTTCAACAATCAAAAATATATTTTTAGAAAAAATTTATAAAAAAACAATTTAATTCTCTTTTCCAAAAAGTTAACAACAAAAATCTTCTTTTTCAATTTTCAAAAACTACTTAACTTTGATAATTTTTTTTTTCATAGCATTGGACAATATAGAAGCTCGAACTAGATCCATTCTTTCCTATTTCAAAACTATCCTTTTAAATTTATGAATTACATTATCTTAAATTTTTTATCCCATAAAAAAGTAGAAGCGACAGAAACAATATTCCATCAAATTAAGTTATTTATTTATTTAGATATATTTTGTAAATAGTTTTATTTTGTTTTAATTTTAAGAAGATAAAATAATTTTTTTTTTAAAATATCGTAAAATTACATAATTTTTTAATGTACAATTAAAATAATGAAATTTAAATTTAAGGATGTAAAATAAACTATATGTTTTTAATTTTTCTATTATATCAATTTTAATAGTTTATATAATTATATATTTAATTTAAGATGCCATGTTTTAGAGATGAATGAGTGGAATGCTAGTACGTTTTTCATTTGTAATGAGTTTTCAATTTGGATTATTTTTTAAATTAAAATAATTTTCTAATAAATAAAAATTTAGTAATGATGTCTCTACATTTAAATTATATATTATTTTTTACCATCATCTCGTTGTAACCTTGATTATAACAATATAATATATTATCCTGTTTAAATTTATAATATTTATATTAATATATACTTCAACTTTTTATCAACCATAGTTTATATTAATGGGAACAAGTCTAATGACTAGTATATAGAATTTATTTGTGTAGTGATCCTTCATTATCAGATTAATCTAATTCTTGTAATTGTGCTAGCAATAAGTGTATGAGTCAATAAACTTGAAAAAAAATGGTTAACATACAAATTTTCAAGGTGCTTAATTATGGCATTCCCTATCCAACTTGTCACAGCTACGATGAGTTATTTAGTCAATAATAGATTACTTCTAAATCTATAATATATAAGCCTTGACAATTATAACGAATAAAGCACCCTATCTTTTAAATGGCACGTGAAAAAATAATCGTTTTTACAAAGATCAGAACATGGTACACGGGGATTGGTGGTGCTTGACTAGTAATTGCAATGTAAACGAAGTCAAGAAGGAACATGTATGTGTTTGTTAATTTAAAATTATTTAATAAATTATTAAAATTTTATAAAAAAAATTTATACAATAAAAATTATTAATTTGATGATTAGATTGATTAAATTTGATGATTTAAATAAATTATTTAATAAAATAATTTTAATATAAATTATTTTTTAATTGAATTATCCTTCTTTTATAACATTTTTATATATATTTTAAAGATAATCTTTACCATTAAGTAAATTAATAAAGTATTTAATAAATTTTATAAAAATTTTCTTATAATAAAAATAATCTCAAAAAATATATTTCTAGCATTTTCGTAATGAAGTGTAATAATCTCATGTCCTTTCTCCGTGAAATTTTAACAGTTCTCTTATTTGAACATCAAATTAAAAAAAAATAAAAAATTTTATTGATCATTTTTGTATTTAAAACACAATTTCCAAAGTTGAACATACTGGTAGAAGTCATTTTCAAAATTAGATCAGTATCTGGTTAAATCTAAAAGCTAGGAGCCACAGAAATTGAACGGGACATGATTTGATAAGCACTTCCCATTGTTTTCGCTAGATTCTAAAAATTTATTAAAGTTATAATATATTTTAAAGTTTAAAAAATATTTATATAATAATAAACTATTTATTATAAAATTTGAATATTAAATTTAAAATTTTTATGAACTCAACCAGTCTTAATTAATCGGTGCTTTTCCATCAATTTCAATATATTGACTTTGTGTCTTAGCTTCAGATATGAAAGACATGTACCCAATTAATTGTCGTATTGTCAATGATAACGCCAACTTTGTTGGTGAATTGTTGGTTTTACACATTACTCCGTACAAGTGAGCTATAAACATGCTAAGTATTGGTAATAATTGAATTCAATATCATTTACTGGCACAAGAAATATTTCACATTCAGGACTTGCTTGCTACATCTACCACTCAAGTTCATAGTGCTTGTTTTTATATTATTTTTGCTCCCATGTTGAAAAAGCTCAATCTCCTTTTTATACACATGACTAATCTTCTCATATAAATATGAATCCTCTAAATATAGAAATATATATACTAATAAAATAAACATTCAATCAAATCAATAATAAGTTTTTAAAAAATGTCTGACTTACGAAAACTGCTATTATTTTAACAGACAATCACAATCCCATTATTAATTATGATTGGTTAAATTTCAACAACAATCCAACAATTGGCTACCTTGCCCGTAATTTTGTTTTAAAGTATAATTAATTGAAGAAAGTGGATGATTAAGCTCTTAAAACTTTGATGAATTTTTCAGTTTTCTTAACTTCAAGAATTTGATCTAAGAGTTTTTGTCAACACTTATTTTCCTTGTGGAAGCTTAAGTTAAAACTTGCTTCTAAACACCATTAATTAAAAGATAAGAAAACTTTGATAAGAAAATTAAATGAACAAAGATGAAGTCAAGGATACAGATAATCAAACCAATTTTATATTGGAAATTGTTCAATGACTTTGATAAGAAATCATCTAGTTTGGAATCACCTATCCACATCTCACTCCAAAATTAAATTTGATAGAATTATTAATTCCAATTCTTTTCTTCAAACTACCCACAAACCAGTTAAAGGGGAATTCCCCTCCGAATACCAAAAGAACAAACATATCCTTTCATCAAGATGCATTTTTTTTAATGCTTCATCCATAGTTTTCATCCAATAAACTATGAGTAACATTACCATATCTTGAACTAAGCACTTTACTACGTAGTACATCTTTTTTTAACTTTAACCTCCAATACCATATTGACCAAGGAGACTTTAGTTAAAATTATAATTTTTCCATTCCAAGATCTCCTTTACCCTTAGTCTAACAAATCTCTTCCAATTTAACCCAATGAATCTGTCATATTCTAATTTAAAAAGACATTGAAACATTATAATTATAATTAACTCGCTATGTATTTTTCTTCCCAAAAACTGTCTCAATGTTTTCCTAAATTGTAGGTGCATGTCAGAGGAATGTTAATCTCCTTTTAATAGATCTGATTAATGTACTAATATAAATATAAATATAAATTCCTTTAACATATAAATATCCAAGTAAATCAATAACACATTTCCATAAGAGTAAAAGCGAAAATTTCAAAATATATTAATTTCGGGAAATTACCAGTTTAGGAGATACCTATCAATCTTTTTGGTTTGGGGGACAATTTCAGCCACAATCCGGCCAGTAACTGAGGAACAAGAAAAAGCGATAGTAAATTTGAATTCTTTGAAAGCACGTCTATCATGTCGGCTCTGGCTAATCTATATAGTATATTTAAGGTAATTAATTGCTAAACCAAGACTCAATTACAATGATTTGAAATTCCTTGTATGTAGTATAAGGCTAATGATCTCATTGGGAAGAATAAAATAACCCTCCATCTTGAGTTTATTTTATTTTTGTTAAAATCAAAGATACAAGATGCACCCCCTTAATTAGTACTAGAGACTATTATGTATATTAAAATTCATAATACTTCTTATGTAATATTAAAAACAAAGACTAATTCTAATGCATTCCGAATATTGTAATTAAATTTTAAAAAAATATGGATAAAGATGAATAAAAATCCAAATTAAATGATGATTGGCCGCCCAATAAAAGCGGTATGGTAGCTGTTGGGCTTGTTTTCCCATTTAGAGGAATTTGAAAGAAAAGAGTTTACTAGTTTTAGTATAGGTTAGGGCAGAGTCAAAAAACTTATGCTTATGCTTATGCTCTCAGGTTTGGCCAGCCACCAGATTGACGTTTATATGTTAGGCGCCTACAGAACACAAGGTATAATCACAGTTAATCAATGCGTGTCATGCATCACTTTACACTAGCAGCCTTAACCACATTTGTTCTTCTGCATGCTGCGTTTAGACACCAACTTTTCATATTCTGCTTTCTTATTATTCTTTGCTCATAGAGGCAACATTATGTAGTGTATTTTTCTACTTCACTTCTTTTTCTTATCAATTTTCAATGTTTTATTTCTTTATTAACGGATAAATCATTTTTATGTTATGTATTTCATTTTTTAAAATAAAATTTTGCATTCAAAGTATATATAAAAAATACCTGTTAGAAAAGCTACCCATTATAAATTACAAAAAATTATTATTTATTAACATTTTAATGTTGAATTAACCTTTATTAGTATAGTTTTTTTCTAACAAAAATTAAATATTATATTCTGATATTATGAAGTTTATATTAATAATAAAAATATATTATACTAATAATAATTCATATTAATAATACTATCATCTTATTAAATGTTAGTAAAATACATTATTTGTTAGTATATATTTTAAAAAAATATATTAACAATTGAATTTTTATTATCTTAACTCTTAAACTAGTTTATTTGATTAGTCATTTAACTAATAATTTATTTGATTAGTGTATAAACTTGTTTAATTTATTTGATTAGTCATTTAACTTATTTGGAGATATTTCCTTAAAACAATATTATAAACAGTCTTGCACATACCAGAAAGGAGTGTTGGAAAAAATATTATAAACAATTAAAGCATCATTTGACAAGAATAAATTATATTATTATAATTATAATAAAAGTATATTTATTATGAATTTTTTTACACATTATATAATAATTGTTTGGTGAATATCCTATTAATTAATAATTTAAATGTTTAAAAAATGACATGGTACATAATTAAAATTTCCTCTTGAAAAATGTACACCGGCAGACAGAAATGAATGATGGCTTCGTCAAAATTTTCCTCTCTTCTGCCACACCGTTCAACATAAAATTCATTTCACGATTTAGAAAGCATTGTTATGGTTTCTACTAGTGATAAATCATATTTTCAGTACTTGTGTTTTTTTCTATACAAAATATAATTAAACTGAAAGTTTTAATCTTAGTCATACGTCTTTCGGGAGTAAATTAGACGCCACTGATAGATTAAAAAATTCTGAAAAAAGATTATTTCCTTCATTATAACCCTTTAATAGTAATTTCACTTTTTTCCCCTCAGATATATTTCTCCCTATTTTATTCAACTGTTCTTGTAGTAATCGCTCATTGCTGGCTACTTCCGAATATTATACTTTGACAAGACAGAGAAGTCTAACATTTTATTTTATTTTTGTGAACAGAGAATCAAACAGTAATGAAGTAGTTCAATTATCGCTCGTGTTTTTTCTTTCTTTCATTTTTAAGGCCTTTGGCTAAGACCTTAATTATGCATGTGATGTTAATAACCAAAATGTAAAGTTTGACATGATCTCCCAATCTTTGAATTCTAAATGGATTCAAGTCACGGCTAAAAAGATAAACAATTAATATATATATTTAGTATCACAATACCAGATTTGGCTAATCAGAAATCAACAAATCTGTAAAATAACAAATTAAAAATGCATTTATTTTAATTTAGATTTAATTATAATTATATAATATTTTAATTAAAACTCAATGATTATATTTTAACTTTTTCAATTTACAGATTAACTTACTTTAGATGAATTAAATCTCACAATACCAAATTTACTACTCTCCCTTATAATTTGTCCTTTGAAATTATGTAAATATCTTTAAACAAAAACAATAGTTATAAATTCACTTTCAAATAATCTTATTGACAAACCGAGTATATACATTTAATTCTGCAAAAGAATAATAATTTCATACGTCACAAGTGTGAAACCGCCGTAAGTTGAACTTATTGAAAAAGATAAGAAAGTCCGTTCCATTATTGAAAGACAGCACATATTATATATATATATATATATATATATATATATATATATTTATAAAAGAACAGAAAATAACCCATTGTACACCAAGAATAGTACTGAACTAGAAGGATAAATTTTATGTGAGAAAACAAAAGAGGAAAATGCAATTGGATGATAATTGACTAAGCTTTTTGGTAAAAGGTAGAAATTGAATAAACTCGTCAAATTTGGCCGTACGAATTTTCCTTTCCATATACTAGTCAAGTTAAAGGAAGGAAGCAAGAAGAGGGGCATGGAATCGATGAAGATGATTAATTGGCAAAATATTATGAGAAGTAAAACTTCAATATTAACACTTGAAACAATTTTGGCAAATAATCACGTTATTAAACGAACAAAGTAATAATATAGGTGCTTTGAATCGTTGTTTGGGGTTCACGGTCGCGGTCGATTTTTTCTGAACCCGAACCTTCCTAGTGTTTTGGTTAACCATTGAATTGAAGCCAGCTTATGAGGTGGAATCTAAACGTGGCACAAAGGCAATTATTCTCATGACGACCTTGAACATAATACAAAAGTAACACCCTATTGACCACAATGCATTTCCTTGAGCAACCTACAACATTATTTTGGATATTATTTGTCAACCACACAATGTCTCATGCTAGTAGTATACTTGTCAAAATACCAGCACCGTCTCTAACAAATCGAGCATTGACATACACCAAACCCCTCCACGTCACACATTGTATATAATATTTTTGTGTTACCTTTTTCTTTTACATTTTGTATTTTGACTAAATTGATGCAGTACAATGCCAAAACATGCCGATCTCCAATTTGTTGAGTTTGCTATCTCTAATCCACGTTCATAAAACTCTAAGACGTCACCAATCAAGGAAGAAGAATCGAGTGCATTGCACATATTTTAGACCACTCTATAATATATTGACCTTGACCAACCACGTCACCACCCTATGTTTTGTTTGAAAACGACACCAAAACTTGGAAACCACATCCATACCTATAATTTATACTTGTAAGCGAGCCGATGGAGGTTGATGAGTGAAAGAAACACCTAAGCAGATGAAAAAGAGAAAAGAGGAAAGCACGAAAAAAGAAAGAGTGTGGTACGTGTCGATGTGTGGAGATAACACCGCACGAGCTTTATACTTCTTTCCTTTTCCATCTTACCTGTTCTAACAAAATTCCAGCCTAACTCTTACTCTCTCACATGGACACGTGCCCGCACGTGTACAACTTTCCCGCATCCTCTCCTTGCCGACGTGGTTTAAACTCACGCGTGAAAAATGACTTCGCCCCCATCTCACACTGCTCTGTCACAAACTTCATAGTGGATACTCATACCAATTATGCTTCTAGAACAATGAACCTGCATCAACTATTAACACGTGTCACAAATGTCTCCTTCTAAATATGTCAAAAGTAAGAAATTATTTAGACTGCGGTAAATACTTTTAATTCAATAAGTAGAAAATATATTCTGTCAAATGTGGAATTTTAACTTTCACCACTATTTTTTAATGACGAAATTAAAGTTTCATCTACTTTTACTTTCATACGGTTATATACAATGTACCTACCGAACGCCATGACCGTATCGGAAGCGGATAAGGTCGAGTGTCTGGATGCTCTTTTGTAGAGGACACGTGGTGAAGTCCAAGAGGCGAGTAACTCAAGTGGGACCCAATTACAAACAGTAAGACAAAGATAACCGTACTTATCTCGGTCCATGTGTTGCTATAAATAACGACCTACTTCTACCGTTTCTGAGAAAAAAAAAAAAGGAAAGAAGGAAAGGAAAAAAACTTTTTGGGTTTTGCATCTTCTTCCTCATCCTCCTCATCAGCGGTTCTGTTGGTAACTGTAACTAACTGTGTTTCTTGTTGAGAAGAATTGTGTTTGATAATGGGAGTTCCAGAGAAAGACCCTCTTTCCCAATTGAGTTTGCCTCCAGGTTTTCGGTTTTACCCCACCGATGAAGAGCTTCTCGTTCAGTACCTTTGCCGCAAGGTAGCTGGTCACCATTTCTCTCTGCAAATCATTGCCGAAATTGACTTGTACAAGTTCGACCCCTGGGTTCTTCCAAGTAATTAATCTCTCGTTTAATTTTTCTTTACCTTTTTTTAACAAAATTTTCTTTGTTCTGAATTAACTTGATTGATTAATTTTTCAGGCAAGGCGGTTTTCGGTGAGAAGGAATGGTACTTTTTCAGCCCCAGAGACAGGAAGTACCCGAACGGGTCCCGACCGAACAGGGTAGCCGGGTCTGGATATTGGAAAGCTACCGGAACCGACAAAATCATCACCACTGAAGGGAGAAAAGTTGGCATTAAAAAGGCGCTTGTTTTCTATGTTGGCAAAGCTCCCAAAGGCACAAAGACCAATTGGATTATGCACGAGTATCGCCTCCTTGATTCTTCCCGAAAAAATAGCGGTGTTAAGGTACTATTGTACAAAGTTACAAGCATACACGCATATTTTCATTCATTAATTTTTTACTAATGTTGAATAATTATATTCTTAAATGCACTTGTTTTGAACTGAGTTAATTTTTGGTAGTAATCATTTATACAGTAATAATTGATCTTTAAAAGTCTTTAATCATAACTGGGTTTCCGTTCAAACGGATAAAAAGACATTTTTATCCTTTTACTTGTATCTATTGGCGTAAGTCAGGAATATTTCTTGTCTTAATTCGGTTTGAGGGATTCTGCTAAACAAGTTTTAACCTATTTATTTATAGATTAATAATTATTTTAGAAGTGAATATTATTAAATAAAAAGCACAGATAATTTTCATTTCAAATCCTCTGTTTTTGTTTTTATTATTGTTCATTTAATTAATTACAACGTTTGTGGGTGATGCAGCTGGACGATTGGGTTCTTTGTCGGATATACAAGAAGAACTCGAGTGCACAAAAGGCTATGTCAAACGGCAGCGTTTCGAGCAAAGAATACACTCAATACAGCAACGGCTCTTCTTCGTCATCGTCCCACCTAGAGGACGTTTTGGAATCACTTTCCGAAATTGACGACCGTTGCTTTGCGCTGCCACGTGTCAACTCGCTGAGGGCGCTGCAGCAACAGCAAAACCAACACGACGAGAAGCTCAATCTTCAGAACCTCGGTGCCGGGGGTTTCATGGATTGGGCCAACCCTGCGGTTCTGGCTGAGTTCGTTTCGGGGAACCAGACGGTGCAGGACCAAAACCAGGGGATGATGAATTATGGTGGCTGTAATGACCTTTATGTCCCAACTCTCTGCCACGTGGACTCCTCTGTTCCGGAAAAGCCGGGGAATCCGTTAGAGGAGGAGGTTCAGAGCGACGTGAAAACCCAACGTGTAGACAATTCCGGGTTTTTTCAGAATGAGTTCACACAGGGATTGTCAAACTCGGTGGACCCGTTTGGGTTCAGGTACCCGGTTCAGCCCATCGGGTTCGGATTCAGACAATGAACCGGGTTCAGGTTATTGTGTAAATAGATGGGGATTCTTTGGGCTAACAGGTTATGGCTTTTAGATTGCAATGTTAGAAAGGGAGGTGGAAAATGCAAATTTTGGTCCTCATTTTCGGCTAGAGATGCAAGTGGAGGCGTTCAATGAATCAATCCAAAAGATAAAGCAATGATGGAACCATTCTATATTGCAAAATTTATTGGTTAGGATGTAGTTTTTTGCTACACAGGGCGAACTGAGCCACATGAATCACATTTTGTACTTAAAATGAACTAGCAATTATTCGCAATGTTAGGTTTCGTTTCAATCTTGATGTGATATTTTTAACTATCCACATCATTCGAGGCTACAAGCCCACAACTTTATTAATGCAATATCAATCCATAGTTTATTCATATTTTTGCTATTATGAAAACATACAAAAATCAAGGTGTATTTTAATTAATATGTTACACGCTTTAGATCTCACTAAACTTTAATATATTACAGTGTTCACGTGTAAAATGAGTCACTATTGATCGTGTGATCAAAATTTCGAAGGGTAGGTGCTTCACCATTATGACAAAGAAAGTGATATAAGGCTCGTATATGAAACTCCTATGTGCATAAATAAAATTCGAAAGTTGAATGTCAAGTGCCATTTTCCTTCTTCTTTTCTGTACTTTGACAGTTTCAAACACAGAATAAAGAAAATAGCTTCATGGAGAAGGAAATGTAATTCATTAAACGAAGAAACCGTATCCAATTGAGGAAAAGTTTGAGTAAGTTGACATTTTTAGAAATAAACAAGTTTGACCGCCGAAAATTGTTGAACACTAGAGCAGAATGGTATTTTAATATTAAGTTAAATAATATATATGCAAGGTAATCAAGTTTTCATGAGCTTATGGTTTGTAAGTGCTGTATGCAAAAAAGATTTTTCAAAAAATATTTCACGATAGGAAGTTACAGAGCATTATTTTTCGTTCTCATGTGTTCTTTTTTTTTTACAAATAAAGAGGGGTAAAAGAAAACTGTTTGTCTGAATTAAATGACCAGTATTCAATAACTGTTTATTCCACTTCTGATACAATGAGATGGGAGCTACCTAATTAAAAGTATTCATTGTTATATTATAAATATAGTTTTTTTTTTACTTTTTAAAGTAGAATATTTTTAAAAACCAATTTATTATTTTAATTTTAATTTAATATAATTTTTAAATAAATTAAATTTTAAAACTATCATAATTATAATAATTTTAAATTAATTGGTACTGCCGTAAAAAAATTATATAAAAAATTTGGTAGAATATTTCTGTTCTATTTAAATGAAATACTTTATTGTATTAACTATAAGTTTTTTTATAGTTATTAATAATTTTTGAAAGTCTGCTCTAAGTAGAATTTAAGGAGTGTTTCAAGAGTTTGTGTAAATTTCAGAAAGTTGTTTTTATTAAAATAATTTATTTTAATAAAATTTAAAATTAATAAGCAGTTTATGACTAAACTTTTGTTGAATGAAAATTATTACATAAAAAATTATTTAAATTTTTATCTAAAAGTGTTCTCTTAATAATTCGAAAGCATTCTCTTGAAGATTAATAAAAATATTTTATCTAAAATTAACCGAAATAAATACACATTTATTACATAAAAGCATATATTTTACACGTCATAATATGTTCCAATCCTTTATCTAGAATCTAGAATATTAACGTAAAGAAAAGAAAGTAAAGAAAAAGAAATGATTAACAAGTGTGTGCTCCCATCCCACATATAACATAGAAAGGGATAAAACAAAGTGCGACTGTCAGATAGGACAAAAGAGGACAGATAAGCATCTTATCCTGCTAGCTATAAATATACAATAGCTACATGTAATTTATTAATCACGAAGGTTATTTTCTCTCATATTCATATACAACTTTTTTATTTTTCTTTTTCAGAAAAAAATTTCACTTTTTCTTTATACAGGAAAAAATCATATGTATATGTAATGTTTTCGTTCGCAATTTCCGAAGACCTAACCTGAATGTGTGGAAAGGCATGAACCAACAGTCAAACGCAGAACCACAAGCCTCGGCTAAATGAAACATTATGCGTATATATTTAAAATTAGGTGGATATATTCTAAAAAATTATAAAATAATAAATAATATGAGAAAAGAGAGAAAATAACAAAATAAATAAATAATGTAACAGGAATTAAATGTAGAAAAATAGATATGGTGTTGTTGTTGTGCCAGGTTTCAGGTTTTTTAGCCGTTGGTAAAGAGATGTTTGAATTTTGACCAAGTTTCAAATCAATCTATGAAATTGGTGCGCCAATTCACCACCATCTCACTGCTGTTCGGCTATACCTTCAGATCACTAATTAATTCTTTGATTTCTTCTGACAAATTATATTTGTGTATATACTTTATATAATTCTTTTACAAAAATATAAAATAAGATAATAATATAAAGAAAAAAAATTAAAAATAATAAAATAAAAGTCTTCAATAAATATATAAAAAAAAATTGATCCTTTTTCTTTTTTCAGGGATCAAAGGATTTTTTTTAAAAAAGTTGTTATTACACATATATTATATGAAAGTCTAAAATTTATTAAACAATATTGAAATTTAACAATTTTTATTAAAATTTTCTATTTCATTAATGTATTATAATATTTTATTTGTGAATATATAAAGAGATAATTATAGAATACTTAATGTGTACTTAATTTAAAATTTAATGAAAATTTGAAATAAAATTTGGAAATAAATTCCTCTTACTGATAATTTTTACTTTTTCATAAGTTTTTTTTAACTATTTTTGTTGGTATTTATTTAGTTACTTTTAAAATAAAACATATATCTAAAGTTATAATTATTTTGAAAATTAGTTTTCTATCTCATTTTGAATTATTGTCTTGCTAAAGTTTAGAATTTATTTTTTAATATATTTGATTGAAACTTATTGAGAATGCAAATTTTTATATTATAAATTAATTATAGATTATTATATTATTAAAAATTATTTTTTAATAACTATTTTAAAAATTATATCTATCATTTTTTTAAAATTAATTAATTATATAATTTTTTACATCAATAATATATTAAAATTAATTTTTATTTTCCACAAATTCTTAAATGATAAATTATTATTATTTTTAATTTCTCATAATTTCTTAAATTCTAAATAATAATAATAACTTTTTATTTCTCATAACTTCTTAAAAGACGAATATGACTTAAATGTATTTTTAATTATTTAAAAATATTAATATATTTTAACATTTAGCTTAATTTAATATTGATTAAAATATTTTTCATTAAAGATGACAAAAAAAAGTTGAACCAATGAATACCCACTGATTTCCATCCCAATTTTTGATGAAAAAAAATCTTTTTCTAACTGAGTTTAAGAAAAGTCTAAATACAAATTTAACTTGCAAATTAATGATAAAATTAGATTGTCGATATAAATTCCTACTTATAGTTCAAATCTATTTAAATAATTATAATAATAAATAAATAATAATATTAAGTTTTTATATTTAAATATTTAAATTATTTAAATTTATTTTTTTAATATTTTTCATCTCTATCTTATATATTATTAAAATTAAAATATATTGAACAAATGGTTTGTTTAAAATTAATATATATATATATATATATAAGTAACTAAAGTTTATAAAACGATTTTATAAAATAAGTATAGATTTCCAATGAATTTATTTAAATTTGATAAAATTAAAGTTAAATTTTAATTTTTTCCCTATATCATCCAAACTCACACTTAAATTCTCCCTGATTTTTTGGTGAATGAAAAAGATAAAATCCATTCCTGATGGGCTTCACTGCATGCCTACCCTTTATTTAGAAGTTAGAAACTAATAACTGTTCAATAATTCACTTTGTTCATGAGTCGTATAAATGCCCGTGGAAATTGCTTTTTCTTTTATGTGAAGCTGTCAATCACTTACGACTCTGAATTCTGATTCTTCCTCTTGTTTCATGCACGTGATTTCAACGTGACAGATATTATTTATTTATTTTGGACTTTTTCTTTGACAAAAAATATCTCGCGTTTATTTTAATCACCTTTCGTTCTCTCATTCTGGGTTTTCTTGGCTCTTTGAGATGGCCTTTTGCTTCCCCCCTTTTAAACAAATTTCAAACGTGCAAGTTACATGCGTTAGAAGCGTTGAATTTGTGCAAAAATGCATAACGTATGTGTGTGTATACATCCTTTTCAGCAATTAATATAATCATCGGTTAGATATTGGTTCATGAATGCTCTCATGCAGAGTACTCATGCTAATGAACACCTCCTTTTCTCTTTTTATATTTAATTATTGAATATAAGTAGGTAACGTAGTTGTTGCATTAATTATGTTAGCATTCTTTAATTCTCTGGTGGAACGTACACATTGGCTTTTTTTACAAAAATAGTCCAATTCCCTTCTAAAATTATTAAATTACTGCATTTTTTAAAGTTTTTATGATCCTATTTAAATTTTTTATTTGTTTATTATCAACCACAATCCTTGGGTTTCAATTGCATGCATATATAATTTTTATTATTAATTTATTTCTTTCTATAGGTAATACTTTCGATTTTAAAATAAAATAAAATTATGAGCCTATTTAAATTTCAACTTTATGCTCCTACAAATTCTTTCTAATTGCCGAGGAGCTTAATCCGTTAAGATGAGTTAGTATTCAAAAAATATTTATATATTTTGTTTTTTATAAGATTTGTAATAGAAATAATATAAACAAATTTATTTTCATTATTTTGAATATTAATATTTGAAAATATAAATTGAAAAATAATACTATATTTTATAATTACAAATAAAAAAAATAAATAATTTCTTAGATTAAAAAGTTACTTTTTTTTTTAAAAAAAAAAGTCAATTTCTCTCTGTCGTTTCTCTTTAATCAAATTATTTTTTTTATATTTTTTTTCTTCTTTAGTTTTCCCCCTTTCATCCGAACTAATCAAAAGAAAGCTTTCAAGGTAAAACCAACACATGCTTATATTTAAATGATATAGATTATATGATTAATAAAATAAAAATGTCACATACATACATGATATAATATGTTAATTAAGGAAAATCGAAAATGTTTCAAGCATAATTTATGGTTCGAAATCATATATCTCTCAAAATTAAAAGAATTTTACCAGATAAACTATATGTACCGTAAAAATAAATGAATGTTAAAGGACCTTCAAAACAAAAACATAAGTGTAACAAATATATAATGAGAATGTTTAGATAGACGAATCCAAATAAAAACTCAAAAAAATGAAAAAGATAAAAAAAAAAAAAAACTGGTCAACGTGGTCAATTGATTCGTTTGTTATATAACTTCTATCACAAACAATTACGTGATTTAAGTTAAAATCATTAAATTTGTTATTTGGTTCTTATATGCATAAAAATTATCATACAAAAGTTTCAAAAAACTCATCAACTTGTCAATGATAATTTGTTTTCAGGGCAAATACAGCATAAATGTTCATTCAAACTACGTGAATGCTTAATATGAGTAAAATTTAAAATGTGACAAGTCTCAGCTCTTAACGTAGATAATACTATTTTATTTGCAATTTGTAAATAAGACCCTATGACTTGGTAATGCAGTAGAAAGAATTTTTTTTATAATAAAAAGTGTATTGAGTTAAACCTATATAAAACAATGGGTAATAATTGATTTTTATACGAAAATTATCTTATATCAATCTACGCTTTAAATTCACCTGTTGATATTTTTTTTTTAAATATTAAAAAAATTATATGACCATAAATATGATAAAAATGGATGCAATGTATCTTTATTTTGTACAACAATCATTTTGTATAAAACAATTTCATAAAAGTAGCTCGGAGGAATTGCATTGTATCATTTTGCTTCTATTCTAAACTGCATAGCAGGTTCTGTTCCTTTTTCCTACCTGGGAATTCCAGTTGGAGCCAATGCAAGAAGGCATTCAACTTGGAAACCTCTCTCCAAGACCAAATGCTTCAACTGTCTATGTGGAAGCCAGAGAACTCGTCTCCCTTCTAGTGGTAAAATCAATCTCATTAACTTGATATTATCTCTTTTTTATCTTGTACATTTTTTTTTCTAATTACCTAAATTTATATTACCTTTTGTACATTTTTTTTTCTAGCTACCTAAATTTATCCTAAATATAGTATTGTTAGAATCTAGAAAAAATATTTTAAATTAGAGAAGAATAAAATAGCATAGGTTTGGATCATCACTATAATATATATGTTTTTTATAATATAGATAAGATACAATATTTTTTAAATATATTACTAAAATTAATAGGTAATATTTTTTTTATATTTTTGTAATATTTTATAAATATTATTAATAATATTTTATAACATAAATTAAATACAATACTTTTTAAAATATTATTAAAATTAATAGATAATATTTTTTATATTTTTATAATATTTTTTAAATATTACAAAAAGTGTGATATGTTATAAATATTAAAATAAAATGTTATATGTTATAGTGTATGAAGGTTAATTATTGCAAAAAAATTAACTTTGTGAGACTTAATCATTTCTGCCCTGATTTTTGGAAATGTAATTTGGATCATGGAGGCACATATTCAGTCAAAAGTACGTATAAAATGTTAAAACAACCACAAAAGTTGATAAAGGCTTTTTCAAGAAGTTTTTGGTCAAAAATTGATCCTGATAAATTAAGTCTCAATCTGCAATTGGAAGGCTCTTGGACAACAAATTAAAAACCAAAAAGAAGTTGAATCAAAGAGGTATTATACTACAAGTGCAAGACCAATCCTAGTTCTTCCAAAACACAATATATTAAATCTCACCAAGAAGCAAGACAAGCTTGGTTCTCAATTTCGTCTGCTTCCATTTGGTCTATTTGGAATCAAATGAATGGTATTATATTCAGATAGGAAAGAATTAAAAAATACCACTTATTGGATGATAGTTAAAGTAAGATCCTTGAGTTGGATAAAAAGCAAAAAATAGGTGGTTCCTTTTTCTCCTTCCATGATTGATTTAGTAACCTCTTGGTATGTTTCCCAATGACTTCACTGGCTTTTTCTCTCTAGTATTATCGTTGTTGACAATTATATACTCAAAATGGGTTGGAACACACCATATGCACCTTAAATGAAAACTTACTTATGTCGATAAGAAAAAAAAAAAAGAGTATAAGTTTGTTATGGTGAAATTGGTAGTCATGTTCCATTTCAATTGCAGGCAATTATTCTATTCGACTTCTCTTGATGTTACACCTATTTTTATAGTCGTATATATGTTTAATTTCGAATATTTTTTAAGAGAAACTCTTGGAATAAGATTTTGATTAGGGTATTTTAAACACAAAATAATTTAACTTAAACATACATTAATCTTTTTTCTTAATTCCCTAGTAGTCTAAATATTTAGATCCTAACTTATATTTATTATTATAAAATATTATTTATTTACAAATAAACAATCTTAAGTATTAACACAATGAAATCTTTATTTAATAAAAAAATTGTTAATATAGATATTATAAATATATAATAACAGTTTGATGTACTATATTAAACATTTTTTTTTTTGCATTTTCCAATTATGAATTAATATATTATTAAAATTATTAATTTTTAATAATTATTTTCAAAGTCACATCTATCATAATTTTAAATTAATTGACAGGATATAAATTTTTACACTGACAGAATATTAAAACTAAACTCATAAAATTATCTATTAGTAAGTATTATTTATAATTTTGAAAATATAAATTGATAATGTCTAAATTATTAGTTTGATTAGACAAATATTATATTAATGGAGACTAATCCAACACTAAATCTTTATTTATGACTTGTTTTTGTATTACATATCTATTTATTAGGCCTATTTTATTTTGTAATATTGTATTCGTCACCTCTTTATACGAATTTAATATTTCTACAATTATCTGTGATAATATGGAATGTGTGATGTGGTGAGACGTTTAAAGTATTATGCGACACCCACACGTCAATAAAAGTTTTATTTAAATACTTAAAGACATTCCAGAAGGAAGCAAGAACAGGATGAACACAATACATTTTTTTATCATTAGGAGCAACGGAGACGGACAAATATTCATTAATTGGACTTCTTATTCTTAATATTCTTCTATACATCTCTCCTATTAAAAGAAGATAAACAGAGACTTTTTTACCAACTTTTCTTTCTCCGTTTCCGTCAATTGATTCTGCAAATTATTGGATGCTCACTGGCATGGCAAATTCATAAAAATGATCAAATAATTCAAATATCTATTATCAACGTGTTTAGTAATTAAGTATGTTGGTTCAAACTCCAAGGCACATTCTGCAAACGTGGATCAAGTATCTTCTAATAGTTTATTTGGATTTCGAAAGAAATAGAAAAAGTAAATAAATAAATTGTTTGAATAATTAAAAATATAAAAAAAGAAATTTTTTATTTAGATAAACAAAAAAGAAAAAATATATTAGTAATATAAATTTTATTTTATATCAATTTTAAAAATAAAATTTAATTTTAAAAAAATTAATTTTTTACCATATTTTCATTAATATAATTTTTATTTTTTATAAATATTAACAATTTAATATAAATAAAAAATAAATAAAAACCGTCCTATTTTTTCATATAAAAGAAAAGAATTACTTTTTCTGTAAATTTTGCAAAAATTAATTTTTTTTATTTTTATATATAAATAAACTACAGAAAAAAATTATATTTTCTTTTATTTTCTTCTTTCCTTCGTCGTCTCATCCAAACATGTTTTTAGTGTGGTTCTAAACAGGCTGTATCCAATTCTTTTAAACGTGAATTTTGGATTACACCAGTGACATCCAAACATATTTTTAGTGTGGTTCCAAACAGGCTGTATCTAATTTCTTTTAAACGTGGATTTTGGATTAGACCAGTGACATCATTCCACTGGCAGTATAATATTATTTAATGAGCCACAGAGCATGTGTCTACTTTAAAGTTCAACCAAATAATTCTTATATGTTTTTAAAAACAAAATATGTTTTCGATTAATTTATATAAATATTAAATGATTTAAAATTAATTTTGTTACCTAATTTTAAATGAAACTGATCCTGAGCCATTGGGCATGGTTTATGCGTTTGATGTCTTTTGGGCTGGCATTTTTGCGTACCTAATTAAAGAAAGAAAAATGTGAAAGCAGCATAGCATGATCGAGCAGAACTTAACTTTGAATCAGAGTGCCAAAATAAAGAAGCTGTGTTTGATTCTGACGCATGAGAATTGAGATGAGGGTCAGAGTCACTCCCTCTGTCATCCTCCACTTTCCCTCCAATTGCCCCGCAACTTACCCAATTATATATTCTTCTGGACATTCATTGCCAAAAAAGCATCTTCACCATTCACCATTCACCATTCACCATTCACCATTCACCAATCCTACTTACAATTAATTAATTAAAGATAAGTGCTAACAAGTATTTTTAGAATACTGATTAACGAGTTTAAAATAAAAAAAATTTATTAGAAAGTATGGAAATGTTTTCTTGAAATTTTTAATAAAAATGTATTTATTAACTTCTTAATTAATATTTTTAGAATAGTAATTAACATAATCCGTAATTAAATTAAAATATTTCTTAACTTGTTGATGTGTGAACACCGTCTAAATTTATTCGGGTTCAAATTATTAAGTAAATGTTTGGAGCGAAAACAAAAACCAAAAATATAATTTCAATCATCTCTCTTATGTTTTATGTTTGGAACTAACTAAGAAATTTCACGAATCATATTAGAATATGTAATTATTTACATTTTTGGAATGCTTCAACTTTCAATACATAATGTGAGTTTATTTGTTTTCTAAAAGGAGGGTTTAAGTAGCCAACAAGAGTTAGTTAACTTGGTCCATTTTTTGCTTGTGACAATTGTTTGATGTTGGTCAACATCCTGCCTTGACTAGCTAGGCATAAATAAGGTTGAGGTCAAATAAAATTGTGGTGATGATTAATAGAGTTTTTAGTAAAAAGAATTGAAGCATGGCATTAGGTCATGATAAACACTTGATGTAACAAGTAATATCAAAGCTAAGGTCATGCCTTTAATTCCCCAAAGGGCACCTACGTGTTGGGAGGGGGATGTTTATTATAACCTCTCTCTCTCTCTCTCTCTCTCTCTGTTGAGCATAAACCCAAACATTTTTACCGTGGCATGGCTAGGTGTAGAGTTTGGTCAAATTGAAACTTTCTTCTTCTTTTCTTTTGGGCCCAAAGCACAAAATAACCAATTGCAATAGTCAAGTGTTAGGAGGGGGATTGTTTTTATGGGCCATCATTTTCTGTTGATGAAGCCAAGGTTGGGTTAGAGTTTGATGGACCCTCGATGCTTAAAACTAGCTTTTTAAATGTAATGAGTTGATCGGTTGTGGATAAAAAAGAAGTTGATTAGCCTACAAAAATAAGAACTCAAATCCACTAAAGCCCATTTCAAAGTTTTACGGAATTGTTTCCTTACTTTGTACAGCTTCTTAGCCCATCATGAATTCAAAACATTGATCTGCGTAGCACAATTTTTGGGGTAACAAGGAAAAAATAATAATAAAATAATTGTAATGGTATTGCCTGTTATTTACTTATTTTAAAAAATAAATATGTTCTAGTGATTGAAAATCATAATAAAACAATTATTTAGCAAATGGATCATTGGTAAGTCGCCTCTAATATATGCTTCTTAATGTTATTTTTAGTGAAATATGGATAATTTATAATAATCTTATGTAACTCAAATAGAATTATTTTTTTAAAAGTATTTATAATTTTACGCAAGGCACAATAAAACAAGTGGCCTAAGTACCTTCAATATATATTTTTAATGTTGTCTTTAATGAAAATTTTACGGTAACACACTTGAAATTTATTTTAAAGAAAAATTATCATTAGTTCTTTAGTTTTTAATTCGCCAATCCTCCTATGCATTTCCTACAAAAGTGTTCATATACCTTTTGAACCTAAGATTAATCCTTGTTTAAGTGTCTAATAGCATAGGAAAATGGATAGTGTACATAGTAGATGGATACATTCAAGGAAATTTATAAAATAAGAAAAATAAAAAATATTATGATAAAAAATATAAAAAGAGAAGGAATAAAAAATGAAATGTAAGAGAAATTGAATGTATGATAATAAGTACTCTTTTTTAACATACAATCTAATATAAAAAATATATATTATTGTCCAATGACATGTTAACATCAAGATTTATAGTTTATTTGGATGAATAATTTGAAAAATAATAATTTATTAAGATAAATTAAATTGATTTGATATAAAATGCTTTGATTAGATATTGAAAAAAATGGAAATGCTCAGTATTTTTATCAAGTAACCTTATTTTACCAAAAACATTAGTATAATTCAAAATTACAAAAACTAATTAAGTAGGTTTCAAAATTTCAAAAAGCATGAATTTTTCAAGTATTTTTAAATACAAACCGACATCTGATTGTTAAAATTTAGTACTTGCATCTAAAGTATGCACATGGCATTACAAACTTAGCCATTAAAAATTAAAATTAACCAATCTGGTGAGATGATTTAGTAATTAATTAGCAAAACAAGATTTTTTTTTTGTGAAACCTAGTGGTAAAGTATGTTATGCATGTGTAAGTGTAACTTAATTATATTCATTAGATGTACAAGATATCTTAAATTAAAAGACCAAATGATCATATTAATTGGTCAAAAAGCACCGAATGCATAGTCATAAGCAATGAATTGATGGGTTTATTTAGCAATCAATGGATGCAAGCATGAGCTGGGACATAAGCTAATGTGGGTAGTAGCCACTAATGCTAGCAATAGCCCAAAAGGTGCAGAGTGATTTGAAACCATAGTGAACATATTATATGTATTAAATAAATTTAAGGAGCTATAGAAGGTGATGATGCTAAACAGAGAGAAAGAATACATAAAAAGATAATATTATCCGCGGTTCACTGGATCATTTTCACGGTTAAGAATCAGTGGCGGTGTATGGTTTTGTGTCCTGTTTTTGAATTTGTCCCGTTTCACAAAGAGGCAAGTGATTTGCATTTGCAAACAATGTCATCAAAATTTGACTTAAAAACAGCTATTAGTGAAAGCAACCCTTAAACTCGCATTTTCTCTCACATTCTGTATAAGGTTAAGCAGAACCCAACGCTAATAAAACCCTGATTGCCTTTCTTAAGCTCTACTTGATGACTCACCATTCACCCCAATTTCTTCTGTTCAACTGTATCTTTCCGATATGAAAGCGAAATTTAATTTACAATTACATTGCATGGAAATGGAATTTCAGGAGCATTAATTATATATACGCTTCTACACACTGCAATTCCTTATTTAATTTCTATGGGAAAAAAATATTTGTCAACCATATCACACCCTACTAAAATGGGAGTCAAAAGGTTTGGCAAAAATTCAAAGATGATATTTATGGTAAATTAAATTTTAGAAATACCTGCAAAAAAAATTACTCACACTATGGATATGGATATGGATAAATACTTGATGTATATGGATAATCCATTTACCCACTCTCTCCACCTCCTCTTTCTATTATATATATAAAATTAAAATTTAGAATTATATTGATGCTTTTTATATTTAGTAACAAAAACTTGTGAATTTAATAAATGTTTTATGTTATTATTTTTTTAAAAAATAAAAAACATATTTCAGTTATCTAAATTATAAAATAATAAAAAAATATAAAAAATAAAAATTATTATCCATAAAGTTATATACAAATAGTTTTTTAAAATGAAAATATGAGAAGCAATAGTATATATTATCTTACTGAAATTCTAGGCATTATGATCGTGGTTAAATTCCTTGGAAATATTAGTTAAGTTGTTATTATTGGTTGGTACTTGGTTAAGCCACGTGTGGGTTGTATTTGATGGCCAATTGAAAGGCACTACTAGACAAATTGAGGAACTGATCTACACAAGATAGAAAAATAAAAAAGTGAGGCAATGCTTGTAAATTCCCAATTTGATATCTTTTAGAAGTGGTAATCTATAATGCATGAAAGGAACCTACATGAATGCATTTATTACGACAAGAAAAATATATGGAACTAGCAGAGAGATGATAAATTTGACAAAGATAACAAGAAAATATGGAAATGTCACTGAAGATAAGCATGCGTTTTTGTTCGTAAGCGTATTTTAGAATAGATTACATTCTTCAACATTTTATATTTAGATATATCCTTTTATCCTCTTATGCGTGCAAGCATCGTGTTGCGGCTTTTTATCTTAAAATCCACGTGCAGAAAAAAACCCACCTCAACTTTTTAATAGAGATAAATCTCAAAGATGAGTTCTCTTTGAATTGATGCTTTTTCTTTAATTAATCCACATACTACATGTTTTGGCCATATATTACTTCCTTTTGAATTAATATAAATTAATCACAAAGCTTATATTATAGACAGGTAGCTTGCATCCGAAAATCAAATTGGAACATTAGTTCACAATTTACCACGTTCTCTCAATAACCGTACCTACCAAGTACCAAATTCATATCATATCACGTACCGCATATCACTTTCTCTCTTGTTTTATATATATAAAATGAGTCTTATAACTTTAATGTAAAAACCGATGAATCATATAACTCATAAGAACCGCGTACCCATACCACATTTATGGTCACTATGGTTGACATCATGAATTATCATGTAACTAACAGTCACATGGTAAAATTCAAATGATCATGTTATGTGATCACCACGAGTTTGATCATTTTGTAGGTCATTGAGAAATTACAAAGAGGGCACATATATAGGAACTTAATTTGGTGAACTAGAAATTAAAGTGATTTCCAATAGTTTAATTAAAAAAAAATTCTCTACCCAAATGCAAAATTGATCAATTGGGTATCATCCTTAATATTTTTTTTTATCATGATAATGATGATAAGATGATTGATGAAACAAAAAAAATTGATTAATTAATATTTGCTCCTTGGTAAAGATGGGTTTGAATTTTGAATTTGGAGAGTTAGTGAAAGAAGTTTGGGTTGATGAAGAATGAGGTGTAAGGTGCCAAACTTATGGTTACTTGAGAGGGATGGATGACACCGCAAGCCAACTGAATGAAAAGGTCTAAATCACGTGTGAAAGGGTCATGCAATTGAGACCCTCTTAAAATCAGTTACAATGAAAGAGGGAATTAGGCATTTTTTGGTGGCATTCTCAGAGGAACTTTGTCTTATACAGTTTATTGGTATATCAAAAACCAACCCATGGGAAAAAAGGGGGCAAAACAGAAAGGGTAAAGAAAAAGGTTTTGTAGAGAAAGTCAGTAAATAAGTCTTTGAAAATAGTAAAGTAACGTGTTAAAGGCACCTAGCAATTAAGATGTGACCTTAAAAAGATTTTCCACTGCAAGAGAGGGAAAGGTCATGAAAAACATAACAAGGTGGTGCAAATCCCATTAAATCCATTCCTTTATGTAAATTAGCAACCCCTCCTTCTTTAAGCTACTATATAGTATATATATATATTATATTCACTCTATGTCACTATTTTCTATTGTACTTCTATTTTTCCTGTTTATGCATTATGTTCCATGAGCCCCACAGTTTCTTTATTGGCCTCCTCCCTACATGATTAAAAAACTTCCATGTGTTATCTCTTAATATAGTTAAAATGGTTGAGGGGTATCTGCAATATTTAACCATATAAATGCGGCATTAATGAAAGATGGGGATGGTACATAATGACATAAATCTACTATCTATTCTAATAAATTCCCACGGGTTAGATGAATTTATTACATCTTCTTATTCAGTCCATTAAGCTTATCCTATAGCTATCCGTGACTACAAAAGTGCACTAGGAAAAATTAAATTAAACCCAAGTAAAGTTAAGACAAAAATGAAAATTTTATGGGACATTAATAAAACGAGAAGAAGAAAATGCAATTCCCATCTAGGAATATTGACACGCACAGTATTAATTACCCTTTTTTCTGTTTTCCCAATTGATAAAATAAAGCAGAGGTTACGTTTTCCACAAGAGATGGATTTTGATTGATATTTGATAAGATAATATGGTATATATCTCGCTATGAACCTAGATGCATGCTTATGTAATTCACATGCATAACAACTATACTACCACGGTATGTATCTGTCAAATTCTTCAACAACTTGTACTGCTTCCTTGATGATGAATTTGAAATACTCTTTTCCTTTCTGTTTTGGTGTATTAATTATGTGTCTTAAACCTATGATGAGAAGGGGGCATCATTTTGGACACAATCAACTAGGTCTTCAATTCAAATAGTTATTTCTAAAATGCTAGCTAGCTTTATATTATTTATTAGATTATAAAAAAAATATCATCCACTAATGGTTTAGTGTTAAGCACACTTTTATAGGTTTATTTATATAAATTTTATTTAATATAAATATTATGAATTTACAATATAGTGTATCATACTAACAAATATTATATTGATATATAAAATTTATATATTATTGATACAACAAGCTATTAGTATAAATTCATAATATTTTTATTATTAATTTAATTTTCACTAAACATAGGTTACATAAATCTTCACAAATATGACTAACACCAAACCCTTTTTATTTTCAAGTGTATGAAATCTTTTTATGGTCATACATTACATGTGCAAAAGTTATGAATTTCTTGGTAAGTTAATTAAGAATGGGGGAGAGAGAGTGAGTAGATTATAGGGTGATCGGTGATTGAATACTCCAACACAATTAATGGAAATATAAGTACAAAATAATGATGTGAGTACTGTGGATAAGTAACCTATATATATGGGACCTCTGCAGGGCAGCAAAACTGGAGTCTTGTGTATTATGTTTTGGGTACTGTCAAGGTTTCTTTCTACTTGGAATTGCATTTTGGGATAACATGGACACAGATGTGGTCCAAGCATATAATATAGACTAAACATCAATAATCACCATAAGGCAAATTATTTTATTGGTTACTATTCTTTTCACCAATTTGTGAAACACAACTTCCTATATTATTCAAGGAATGTGGTCAGTGTATGTCTCTCTAAGCATTAGCTATGTGTCAATTGTCAATTAACCTCAATAGAAAGGCAAAGAATATTAGTGCAAATTAATGTACACAAGGAACATAATATTATAATAAACCTTCCTGTTTCCCCCAAAATTCTCAACACATGTGGGATTAATAAAAACTTGAAAAATAATTCACTAATTTTTTTTCTAAAGAAGAAAACAAATAAAAAATTAATTTTGTACTCAAAACTAAGAATAAAATGTTTTCACATTTCTGGTTCAATTAGTGTGTCTAACTTTGCCAATATGTAATTTTAATGAAATCAGTTGATTATAGACATTTCTCAATTAAACGTAGTTAAAATTATGAATAATTGTGAATCCGAATATAAACATGTTTGCAGACTAATACTGTTCTATTGTTTATGGGATTATAGTTGCTAACAATTTATACCGTCTTATAGTGGTGGAGAATATTCCAGAAAACAGGGTGATAAAGTAAACATCTTTTCCACAAGGATATATACTTATGTGGTACACTATTTTGTTCATAATAAAGAGTAAAAGTTTTGGGGCTGTAGAAAATAACCTAAATGGATAAACAAAGAGACAAATAAGATCTGGTACATGCCGGAGAATCTTGGATGAAGATATCTCCCAGGTACAACTTAAAAATGGTATCAAGTCAATCATCGTCATCTTTTTTTAACTTTTTGTTGTGGAATTAAAAAAAATATATAAACTTGCTTCTTTTACTTTCCGAAAAAATTAAAGGAGATTTTTATTTTATTTTTATACATTTACATAGTATTTTTATTTTTTTAATTTATTGTATCATATCACATATTACATTAATCAACCAATAGTTAGTTTAAATAATATATACTTAAATTTTTAAATAAAATATCATATTTAAGTTTTATAGTCATATTATAAATATTTTAGATTAAAAAATTACTATATACAAAAAAGCCATGTGATCTAAATAAAAATATTATCTATCACATTTTATTTTTATTTTTTTTAATATTTGTCACTAAGAATATATATCTTATGAAATATATGGAATAATCTTTTCCAATTTATTATATATTTGTTTCTTAAAGTCAATTATTTCTTATATTAAAAATCAAAGTTCAAATTAAGGAGAGAGATAGAGATGGATTGGTTTTGCCCTAGTTTGAGCATGGGTCCTGCCTTCCAAGAGTGTGAATGCTACTTACAACAGAAGAAGTTGGATGACTCTACTGTTATTAGGATCTGTCAAGCAAAAGGCACATGCATGTAACTTGTTTTCTTTTCAAATGTTAAAGAACTCATTTTTAATGACTTTTGTTATCATCTTTTTGTTAATAAAATAAGTCTTGAGTAGATTAGATTCATCACCTACAATTATGAATTATTTAATTAAAATTTAACAATTTAACCTTTAAACTAATTAAATTTGGAGAGACAAAATAAAAATTATACTTTTTTAAAAAATAATTGTCTTTAAAAATTTAATTTGTTAAAGATTAAATTATCAAAATCTAAATAGATGATATATTAACAGAATTATGTTTATTAGAAAAGAAGACCATTTTACAAAATCATGAACTATAATTTGAAATTTTATAAAAAAAAAAAAAAACACATGTATTAATGTCCTATCATAAATTTGAGCAAGATCGACTCTTCCAAAAAAATTATATTAAAAAACAAGTAAATTATATTTAAAAAAATTCTTAGCTTATTGTAATTAAAATGATCTAGTTATATAAAGATCATATAAATTCCCTTTCTCAATGCCAATATGAAGGGAGTTATATGTCTTTTTTCTTTTTGGGTTGAAATAAGGGGACTTATGTCTTTGTCTTGCGTGATCATGTTCCACAAAGTATGATGGTCCCTTAAATAGTTTCGATATTCTTATTTAGATATTTTTTTTCCCGAAAACATTCTAGAAAATCGAAAAGAAGAGGCAATAGAAGAGAGGATGGCATGCATCATTGTTTTGTGATCCACATCATAGTCTAATCAGGGTTGTTGCGATGAATAAGCATGGATTCTGTGGGATAATTAGATAAATAGCAATGGGTGAGGTGAGTTGCATTTACCACAACAATCTCAATAGAAAATAGTGTAATTAATTAAAAGTGTTTAGGTAAATCATGTGTGTGGATTATGTTGGTAGAAGTGGTTTTGGGGTGAGAAATAGCTAGGGTTTTTAGTTTTCACCTCCACATGGTGTCATGTCATGGGGTGTAGCAAGTGACTCCCAATGGGACCCTGTGGTCGCTCATGGAATTAGCATTTGGACCCACCCATCATAGTGTATGTGTTTACCCTCTTAGAAGAATTTTGCAGCCTCCATTTGATTTGATTGGATCATTGGGTCATTGTTGGAAATGGCCATTTTTTGTCTTCATGCTCTCTGTGCGTGTGTGGCCATGTACTTCACCTTCACCTCCCCTTGGTCAAAGACATTATGCCAATTTCAATTATAAATTAACATATGAACTTTTGCTCAAAAACAAACAAAATAATAATAATATCAATTCGTTGCAAATTCTAGCAAAACTAGTCCTTCTCTTGTATTATAACAGCATAATTATAAAAAATAATGAAAAATAACTTAAATGTATTTAACAATAAAATCTAATATAGCTAATTGGTAGGTGTTGAATTCTTTAATTATGTCAATGAGGGCCTGAGATATCTATCTATGTATATATAAACATCTTTGTTATATAGCATAAAAATCTATTTCAGTCATTTTTATAATTTTTAAAAATATTTTTAATTATTTTTATTTTAACAGTATTTTTATCTTAATTTTTTATTTTTATTTTATTATATCAGATTTCTCTTTCTTTTATCACGAAATATGCTCAAATGAAATGTATATTTGCCTCTTTCGATTTAGTTATTGATCAGCAATAGTAAATAATCATCAATGTCATATTAACCATTTTTATAATTTTTTATTTTTTATACAACATGCTGACTTATCGTTTAATAATACGATTTTAATTTATGAAAATATATGTATCTTCAATAAAAAAAATATTATTATTTAAATTGAATAGAATTATTATTATTATTATTATTATTATCATTATTATATACTTAAAATTCTTATTCAAGTTAAGTAAAATCATTATATGTTGTAATTTTTTAAAATATATAATCAGTTATATATTTAAAACTTGAACTTGTCTACAGATTAAATTAGATGAACTGTTCATATTTGATTTATGTGTTGGGTGGTTCAATAATTTAAATTCAAAGTATGTCGTAAATAAAACAAATATCAAATATAACAAATTATATTGATATTTTCTTGCTCATGCCCCTTTATTACTGGTAGATTTTACGCTAAATATAGTAAAGAGTATTTATATAGTATAATTGGAATATATGCTTTTATAGTAATATAGAGTATAGCCTACGGAGATGAAAATCGTCAAAGAAAAGCAATTAATAATCTCCGTGTGTCAACACCCATATGGTATGTCTTTATTGAATCTCATTCAGCATTTTTAGTTTCTCAAAAATTAAAAGGGGAATAATATTATAGATATAATTTAATAAAATAATGTTTTTAATAATATTTTAGTAACTATAAATATGATTAATTTAACTATTCATTTATGTAATATTATGGTAATAATTATATACATTTAATTTTATATAACTTATATATGTATAAATATATAATTTAATAGTGATTATTTATGTATATTTTTTAAAAATTTAAATCTAATAGTTATATTAACTAAAAATATCATTTTATTAAGTTTAATATTTGATATCATATATATATATATATGTATATATATATATGTATATATATATATATATTTGTATATGTATATATTACATACATAAAGATAATTTTAAAACTTTTTAATTTTCGTAATAAATTAACTAGCGAAATTTAAATTTAGAATGATATTATGTAATCGGCCCAAACTTTTTTTCAGTTTGACTAACTTGGTTTGTCTCATCTCTCTTTTTGTATTATTATTTAATTAAATGAATACATGAATATAGATCCATAAATGAAACGGGTTTCACTTTCACACGATAATCTCAATTGTATTCGTTGAACCTTATAACTTAAGCGAGGATAAGATCTTAATTTTATCGGAAATTATGCGCGTAGCCTACATAAAAAAATAGGAAAATCAAATTTATTATTGTTAAGCACTTATCATGCTATATAAAGGAGATTAGTATTCCTCACTGATCAAATACAAACAATTCAATTTAATATGTAAATTTTGATATATCAATTGACTTCAGAGTTTAAGTGTTTTTATAAATCAAAGGTGAAAAAATAGATTATCTATCCCAATTCAAAACTGTTTGAATCAGGTTTTAGATTCTATCAAACTGGACAAATAAAACACCCACTTTTTTATTTAGGTAAAAAATTAAAACTTAAATGCAATTTGAATTTACAAATTACACTTTAAATATATTGAATTCAATCAAAGAAAAATTTAAAAATAATTTAAACCAAAAATTAAAAAAGTTTGACATTTTAACAAAGTTAATTAGGCGAACCTAATTGGATGAGGTTATTTTACAAACTGATTAGAAGTATAGCACCTTAAAAATTGGATAGTTATTTTGTATGGAAGGAAAATGCATATACGTAGAAAGCATTAAGAGGAAGATAAAGTTGAATACATACACTAGATTACGCATTTATGATGAGCCATGGCATGACTAATAATGGTGTATTGTTACCATTGGCATGGTTGAAAGTTGAAAGTGGGTTTAAGGCATGGGCCCCACTTGATTAGCATGGTAATTTTCTTGTTTCACAGGTATTGGTTGTGCCATCTCCGCAACAAAAGCAAGCAGAAGACTAAAATCTTATCTCCACTGCCACACCTCACACTTATCATTCCATTGGACCCTTTTTCTTTCATGAAATAAACTATAATTAAAATCACGATCATAGGTGAAAATAAAAAATAAAAAAATCTTAACAGAGAAAAAAGGGAAAAAGAAATAGCACAGTTCCTCTTAGCTCCCACACACGTGTCAACCTCTCCATCATTTGGAATCCCACGTATCAACCTCTTAACGGCCAGAATTCCAGTTCACGTCATCCTCACACACCCACCTTCTCCCATACACCCTCAGCCACCTCATTCCATAGTGTTAATTCCTCTTTATGAAAAGACAAATAAGCCCCTCAACTTGTGACACGTCGAGAGACTATTGGATGATAACATACACTTGCATGTAGCGGATCATTCCCCACTCCCGTACTGGTATAAAATATGGAGTTCACTCTTTTGTGGGGTAACAAAAACTACAAACAAAACATTTGGTCCTAACTAACATGTTCTTGTGTGGAAGCCATAGCCATAACCTGAAGAACCCATCTCAGTAAAGAGAAAAAGATTGGTTTTTGTGAGCATGGAGAGCACGGATTCATCAACGGGTTCACAACAACCCAACCTGCCACCGGGATTTCGGTTCCACCCAACGGATGAGGAACTTGTGGTTCACTACCTTAAGAAAAAAGCAGCTTCAGCTCCTCTCCCAGTAGCCATAATTGCCGAGGTTGATCTCTACAAATTCGATCCATGGGAGCTACCAGGTAGGTTCAATTTCACCCAAGGAATACAAAGACTCGAACTTTACGTTCAAATCCAGAATGGGTTTCTTTCGTTCTTCTGTATTTATTTTATTTTATTTTTTGTTTTTTTTTTAAATGTTTGGTTTTTGCAGCTAAGGCAGCGTTTGGGGAGCAGGAATGGTATTTCTTTAGTCCGAGGGATAGGAAGTATCCAAACGGAGCGAGGCCAAACAGGGCTGCCACATCTGGGTATTGGAAGGCCACAGGAACGGATAAACCTGTTTTAACCTCTGGCGGAATCCAAAAGGTTGGGGTGAAGAAAGCTTTGGTTTTCTATGGAGGGAAGCCCCCAAGAGGGATCAAAACCAATTGGATCATGCATGAATATAGACTCGCTGATAACAAGCCCAACAATAGGCCTCCTGGCTGTGACTTGGGCAACAAGAAAAACTCTCTAAGGGTAATTACTTAAAGAGAAATGATTAACATAACACTGCACAATATATATATATATGTAAATCCTAAAATATCTATATGTACACACAAGTGTGTGGTGTTACGTTGAACATTTTTTTTAGTTCAAAAATATAATTTATTTATTTATTTGTGTGTTTGTAATTGTATTATGTATGGTGATATATGTTGCCCCTTGCCCCTTTGGGTTTCTGAATTGTGTGCTTTTGGGATTTTGTGTTTGTAGCTTGATGATTGGGTGCTGTGCCGAATCTACAAGAAGAGCAACTCGCATAGGTCCCCTATGGAACATGACAGGGAAGACTCAATGGATGACATGATTGGAGGGATACCTCCTTCCATCAACGTGGGCCATATCAATAATAATGCAAGGTTTCATCATCTTTCAAAGATCTCTTCCACAGGCTACAACAACAACAACGGTGCATTGTTGGAAAATGATCACCATAACTTATTGGAAGGGATGAATATGATGATAGGTCACAACACAGGTACTGCTAATGCTACACCTCAATTGGGACCCTCTAACTCCAAAGCTGCGGAGCTTCCTTTTGTCCCATCCATCACTCACTCTTCAAACACTGCTTCCAAAAGGACACTCTCTTCACTGTATTGGAATGATGAGGATGTGGCTGCTGCAGGTACCTCTTCATCCAACAAAAGGTTCAATTTGGAAACTGGGGATCATAATGATCATGCAAGTGTTGCTGTGAGGACTGATCAAGAGAATGCCACTAATGTTACCTCTATTGCAACTCTGCTTAACCACCTCCCTCAAACCCCTTCTTCATTGCACCAACAATCAATGTTGGGATCATTAGGTGATGGACTAATTAGGACACCCTATCAAATACCAGGGATGAATTGGTATGCTTAGCTCAATTTCATGTTTCTTAATCACAAGGATGCAGCATGCTACCTTAAACACTATACTCCCTCCCTCCCTCTCTCTCTCTCTCTCTTCTTCCTCCTGCCAATTAGATTGTAAAGATTTTAATGGGATATTGAGATTTTGGTTGTTAGGAATTTGGAAGCAATTGTTAGAGTTTAATCCATTACAAGATGGGCCTCATCAAACTTCTTGATCAACCATTGAAGGCAGCTACCTGAAAGGCAATAACAAGGCAAGAGGTGAGGCCATGGATATTTTTAGCTAAACTTAAATATAGCTTTATACATATATATAGATATAGAATATTTGCTTGTTTTATTGGTATGTAAATAAAAAAAAATGGTGGTGCTCTTCATGTACAAATATTCCAAAGAGAAAGATTTCAAATCAGATGTTATATGTATACCTTGATTTAGGATACAAATTAATGAGCCTTGCGTAGATCATATACTGTAGAACAGATCTATTGATATAAGAATTAAAAAAAAATGGTGACCGTGGTTTGTCAATGTATTGTATATTGTTCTCTTTCAAGAACTTGATAGATTGATTTAATTTCTATTGGTTTTATCTGTGAATTACTGTGAAGGCTAATTAAGTTAGAATAATAGTAAAGGGATTTTAGTTTGTTCAAGTATATATATATATATATATATATATATATATATATATACACATATAGGGTTACAATTCGCGATGTTAATATGGTAACCAATATTCTCGATCACGTCTCTGCATGTAACCTAGCTAGAAGGTTGTTAGTCTCATTCACTTCTTTATCTTTTTGCCCAGAATTATTCACGACGAATCTAATTGAGTTGTAACATTGGTATCAATAAATAAACACATAAAAAGTATGCAATATTAATTTGTTTGTTATGAAATAATTTTCACTACGTCCTATGCGATGTTGCAAGATCTACATGTGCAACTTGTTAGCTAAGGACCTTTTTTATTTATACAGACCAATTCAGTTTATGAATTTTGTTCTGACTTATAAAGTGCACTCAACTTCGAAAACCAAACTGTTCTCATTCTCACAACTTGTATTCTATATTTGATAATAGGATATTTGTCTTATTTAATATTAAATTTTTTAAAAAGTAATTATGAATAAAAATTAATTATCGATACTCATAATATTCATTGTTTTTATGCTTGATGCATGAAGACAATAATGTTAATCATATCCCTTCACATACTATTTAATATAAGATAAGCAGATGCCATCTTGGGAGCTATGATCTAATCACAAGTCTCGGTGGATGTTGATGCATTACTGCCAATAGAAGATGGAGTTAATTAAATTAAGTTTGTCACATTATTTTAAACTTAATTGATATGAAAGATTTATGGCTTGTGATGCCACGATTCCATGATTACCAGGAGCTAGTTTTTTCATGGTGTCAATTTTTATTTCCCTATTTTCTCCCTTCTAAAAATGTCATTGACTAGTACAACCCATATCCCAGGATAAGTTACCCTTTTTCTTTTTTCACTACAAATCCAGTACATATAAATTCACACAGATAATTCCAGCATCCCTCATCTGCAGAAACTCTGACACTTCATCCTACCTAATCATAATCAATTTGACATGCGCCCATCAAAGTTCTATATGACGTGTGTGTAGAGAATATCATTTTTAAATTATATTTAAATCTATAATTTAACATCAATTATCTAATTCTTTTTTATTAAATCGACCTTAATAACTATCACATATTAACGGCTTCTTTGTCCCTACATCTAAACGGAAAACGCAATTCATGATTCCCTTTTATTGAAAAAAAAAATTGCAGTGACCTAATTAACCTGCCTTGTAACGCCAAATCAATCAAGCCTTAATTTGTGAGAATTGCAAGAGTAACAACGAGATGAAACCCACATTTATACACATACAGTGTTTGTTTATATCTAGATATAAGTCGTTATATATATGCTGTTAAAATTTTAAAAAAAATATTGAAACATTATATTATAATTATAAGTGGATGTATGATACTGTAGGTATATATGATTATCATTTCTTAACAATGAGGTAATACAAAGAGGGATGAATTTGGATAAACACCCTTTCTGCATCCACCCTTTTCCAAGAGAAAATAATGAAGTTTTTTATTTGGATTAATTACAATTGATCCTAGAAGAGAAAAATTAGTGATATGCAAATACATAATTAATTAATAGGACAAGTCAAGAAAAGATGAAGGGACATACACATACACATGATAATCGTCACTTGAAGGATAGATTCAAGCTTCAAAACAAAGAATTTCACATCTAGAAAACCAATCACTAAACACTTGCTTTGGATACATCTCTTTCTTGATAGATACCCATAGAGCTGCAATCACAATTTTTTTCTAACCTAATTGTAAGCTGGACATGGTCAATAATAGAGCATGAATCATGAGAGGAACAAAATTTATATACTCAAGGAGAGTGGGCGCGGTCACAGAAAATATTTAAATGGGAATATATATTATTATTAACTTGAATTATAATATATAGTTTTGCACCCACACCCACACGAGATTTGATTTAATCTGAAAAGGGTATGAAGATATTTGAGCATGGGTGTCATTTTCTTTCGTGGGAGTGATAAGACGTAGTTAAGTATATTCCACCACCCAGAGGTCACGCAAATAGACAACAAAGTCGACCTCACTAGCAGATAGCTTTCTTTCTGGCTTGACTCTTAGGGACCATTCTTGCTATCATCTAAAGGAATCATTATCCTAATACCACACAAATTTAATACCCTTTTAATTGCATTCCTTTATGAGGAAAGAATACAAATCAACTTTATAAAATTTAGCATCATTTGTGCTTCATTTTGGAATAGATATCATAACGATATATTGCACTATTATTGCTCTTGCTATGCTTGAGTTGTGCATATATCATGCTTTCACACACACTAAATGTATCAAACTGATCCATGAATTATGAGAAAATATTATAAAGAAAGGAAAGAGGCATACATGCTGCCCCTAAGAAAAAAAAAAAAAAGAGGGAGAGGGGGACCCTAAGCCATAGCTTACCTGTATCTTCCCTCCCATATTAAAATTACTTTATCAACTCCTTTAAATTAAATATTTGCATATTCACACTTAAATTAAAAGACTTTAATGATCTACATTTCTTTTTTACCTTATATACTTCTATTTTTATTTGTACTTTTAAAGTTTACTTAAACATTTTAAAAATATTTTCATATGAATTACTACTTTTTAATTAAATAAAATTAAATTTATATTTTAATCTTTAATCCTTTGTTTGGTTGGATAAAAAGAAAAAAAAATGAAAGGAAGAAAAATAAATAAATAAAAATATTTTTTGCTATTTATTTATGCATAGAAATGGAAGAAAAGAAAAAAAAAATTTACATGTTTTACCGTATATTTTTTTCTTCCTAAATTAGTGAAAAAATGAAAAAAAAATTGTATTTTAAATTTTTTATTTTAAATTATTAAAATTATAATATATTTTTAAAAATATAAAAATAAATATTATACTAATATAAAATATAATAAAAATAAAATTTTTATAATTAAATTTTATATTATTAATATGTATTTTTTTTATCCATCTAAAAAAATTCTTATTTTAATTCGTCTAAATAATTTTTTTTTATTTTTTTATTTTTTTTATTTTTTATGTGATCCAAATAAATCATAATTTATGAAGTATATTAGTTTTCTTTAAACAAATTTAGTTCTATCTCCGTATGAAATGTCTTATAATTATTTTTTTTTATATAGCTATTTGGAGATTAATAAACCAAATTAACATTTTTTATGATTAAGAAATGAAATTAATATCAAATTTGTATGATTAATAAACTAAATTAATTTTAATTTTTTAAAAAATTAAATTAACATAATTTTTATGATTAAAATATTAAGTGTATTTGAAAAGTTATTTTGTCTAATTTATAAATCAGTTGATTAACTTATAAGGTTATTTATTAAAATATGAAGGTTTAATCAAATTTTTATTCATTATTTTATATTTAATTTGTTTTAATCATTATTTTTTTTATAATTTTGATACTTCTTTATTTTATAAAAATTGTTGGTTTTGATTTTTTTATTAATTTTTTTTATATTTGTAGTTTCAAAAGTATCCCTACGTACTGGTTTTTTTAATTTGTTTAATTATTTACACATGTTTTAACTTTTAAGAATTATTTGGTTCTAAAAACATCAACTTATATATTTTATTTTTAAATACATTAACTTTTTTTTATATTTTTAATGAGAAAATAGTCAGAATATAATTAAGTTAATATCAGTATACACTAATATCTTTTGAAATTAAGAGTATATAAGATGATTTTATGAACTAGCATATTTGTTTAAATAATATTACCATCCAATAAATATTTTTAAAAATAAAGGTTAAAACTAATAATTTTATAAAATTGTATGATAAAAGTAAAAAAAAATTGTAAAGATTAAAATATAAAATTATTGAAGAATAAAATCTTCACTAATCCAAATAGAAATATTTTTATAAATTAATTTATTTTAAATTTATAACTAGATTTTAAATATTTGAAACTGATTTATTTAAAAATTTTGATATCTAAATTTAAATTTGTTATCGATTAAATTTTTTTTTGTCATTTACTTTAAAATTTACAAGATCTATAAATTTGTTTAAAAATTTACATTATAAAAAAATTCAATAAATTAATTTAAAATTTATATAAATATTGATTAAAAAAGTTTACAAGTTTAAAGCTTATAAAATAAAAAAATTATTAAATAAATTATATATATATATATTAATATTATATAAATATAATATATTAAAATAAATATAATAATATATAAAAATAAATAAGTTAAATAAGTCTTTTTTTTTAAATTTAAATCTAATTTATTTATCTAAATTTTTTTTAATAAATCTAAATCTATTTATTTATTAAATAAATTGAGTTAAGATGAATTTTAATGAAGATAAATTTCTATATTCACTTTCATTCTTATTTACATTTTATAGTTTATTATATTTTTTATGTTCAATATTTTAAAAAATATCTATTTATTATCTCCTTTAATATTATATTATTTATATTTTTTTAATATTTAATATTTATGATATTTTTGAAAAGTAAGTTTAAAATTAATAAAAATTAAAAAATATAATTACCTAAAATAAATTTTTATCAAGAATATAAAAATAAAAATATATCATTCTATAAAATTTGTATTCATCAACTAATTTAAAAATTAATTTTATAAAAAAATTTAATTTACCAAACTAACTCAACAACTTTTAACTAATAATTTTTAGCTAAAAAAGCTTTCAACTTTCAAATAATTTAATAGTTCTTTTTGCTAAAGATATATAACATGTACTAATATTTATTTTCTTCAAAGGATGAAAATTATGTTACCTATATCCTGGGAGAAAGATAGATGTTTACTTTAAAATTTGTATGGTGATGAATCTTTCGAAGACTAACGCAATAATTTGCATGTAGACATATATAATAATGTCTTTATCATCTAAATCAATTCTAACTAGTACTATTTCACTGTAAAATATTAGAATAAAAAAATAGAAAAAGCTGAGAGGTGGAGGGTTTCCGATCATGAGTAGAGAAAGATATATATAGTTTTTGACTTGTTGCATTTAAGTTGATAATTGAGGGCATCGGTGTGTTCCTTTTCATGGATGGAACTTGGTGAAAAGAAAAGAATGAGGGTCTATGAATCTTGATGGATGGGTTGGCATATCCAGCCAATTACAAATAGCATGCAAATAATAATAATAATATGAGAAAGCAGTCAATTAGCATCAAGTCAAATTTAGCACTGCCCCACCACCACAGGGTACGTAGGTTAAGTTCCCCTCTCTCCCCCATGAAAAAAACTGTTTATGTTAGGCCTCTCCTTCCTTTGGCAACATGTAATCCAGCATCAGTGGGGAGAAAAGGAAGAAAAAACGAAAGCAAAATAATTAGAACCCACTTTAGGATAGACATAATAGAGTGTGACAATCATAGAAGTTGTACTATGCCTTCCAATTATTTGCAAAAAAAATCTTACATGAAGATATTATAAAAGAAATAGATAAAAGCTGCAGCCAGGATGTCCTAAAAAAGAAATAATAATAATAATAATAATAATAATAATAATAATAATAATAATAATAATAATAATAATTATTATTATTATTATTATTATTATTATAATAATAATGTGATCAATTGATGGAAAATTAATTTAATTAGATTTCTTTCAAATTTTTGGATAAACAGATCGATATAAAAACTGAAAAAAAATTATTGTTTAAAGTTAATTAATATTTTTAAATAACTAAAAACATCTATATTTAATATGTATCGATTGACACATATTAACAAAAAAGAAACCAATAATAAAGTGAATTTAATTTTGATATATTGTGAAGGAAAAAAAGTATTTATACTAAATGATGATAGATATAATCTTTAATTAATTATTATAAATTATTATAATTTTTAATAATATAATAATTCATAATTTGATAAATATAAACAAATTTATATTATCGATACATTCAAATTAAATTTACTTCCATTTCCGTTTACCTATCCACGAGATAGGAAAAAAGACATATATTATAGAACATAATTAATGTTGTTGTTCAAATCAAAATTATTGTTAACTTTTTAATATGATAGCAATTTTTTTAAATTTATGGTAAAAGTGTAAAGTATTTAATAATAAGGTAAAAAATAAGGACACAGCAAATAAAAAAGATAGTAACTACTATTGTTTTGAATTTTGAATTAGATAAAAAATAGAAATAATTATGAAAAAGGAAAGTAGAAAAAAATGAAAAGAGTAATATTGATGGACATAATAAAGAGCAAATAGGTGGGTGGCAGTGGGTTGGATCCAAAGAGAAGAGAGAGTGAGGAAAAGCAGGTATTGGTTTCCCCAAGCAAGACCTAATGCGCCCAACAATGAGCCAACTAAGCGTTTGAGATGGGATTTAGCTGTATAGCGCATTTTGTGATCAAAAATTGGTGTGTGTCTGTGGTATGCTAATATGCTATTACATTTACACCACATTAGATATTATCAAATGTGGAGGCTGATTCTCATCTGTTATAATTCCCTGTCATCATGTGGCCTCCATCAATGTCAAGTGGGCTTCATGGCCCAGTGCCAGTTATGAGCCTTTTGTGAACCTTCTTCTGACTTAGCTCCAGCTCCAAAACGTGAGAAAGAAGCAAATACCCAATTACTTTATTTTACTTACACAAACCAATCAATCATCAAACGTTCGAATTTCAAATTCGTGTGTGTCAACCATTGGTAATTTGACCAAATTCCAAGTACACACACGCCAAATAAGCACTGGTCAAATCAAACATTTTGGTCACTAACTCTTCCCATTTATTTAACACTCACTCTTCCAAATTCTAATTCAACAATGCCCATTGCCAAGTCTTCAATTTGGTCAAGCTTTCCAAACCCAAACCAAGGTTCACGAACCTTCCCTCATCTTTTCAATTATAAAGCCCCAAATTTCAAAAGATCTTCCAAACCCAAAACCGAAAACACAATTCCAAATTTTCTTCATATTCTTGGCTTGACAAGGGAAAATGGAGAGTACCCTTCAGCATCAAAGCAAAGAAAGTTCACAACTTCCACCTAAGATGTCAGTTTCAGGGCACAAGATGAGTGATGGTCGGAAAGGGGGTTACTTGGCCGTGACTCCCCGGTTTAGACCGGCCTGCACGTGCTCGAACCGGCCCGGTTCGGTTCGGTGTGCGCGTCACGGGTATGTGGTGCCAGGGGAGAAGTTGTTGAAGAAGCGCGTTGCGAGCAAAGAGATTCTGAGAAGAGCACTAACACCACCACCTAAACGTTTGGGCCTTAGATGGTTGAATTTCAGACCAACCCCTAGCAGGCTCTCTAACATGTCCATGGCTTGATTTTAATTTTTTTAGATGTTTGTACAATTGAGTTTAACAATCTAATGAAATTAGATTATTCTATATTCTTTATAAACTTTCATTTCTTTTTCTTTTTTTTTGGCGATTGGGTAATTTTGTTTCTGACTCCTGTTTGATCTACGTGGAAGCTGGAATTGGGTATATATGAAGACTCAAAATTTTGTATTTGATTTGCTTTCCCTAGCTCTAATTCAACTGATACGATGTTTAAATTAGATATAGCTAGTGATTTATGTGTGCATTATTTACTCTGTATGGTTTATTCATGTAATCATGTCATATCTTTTTTTACTCTATCAAGATTTGCTGTGATAGCAACTACTATAATGTTGTTACACAGAGAACATAAATCTATAGTTTTCAGAGCATTTGATTTTGAATTCTTCAACAAGGTCAGATTTGTTCTGTCCTGTTTTTCTTTACCTGATATTTATTCATTCTAATCTTGCCCTCTGATTTGTAAACTAGATGAGAATGTTTAGGTTACTGATATCGTCTTGTAGCAATATCATTTGAACTGGCAAATCAGGTACCGAAAAGGCGATACATAGCACAGGACTTACTTACTGACAAATGAAAATGTTCAAAATCTAAATACACCTTAATTAGATATGTTAAGTTGTATGTGCATCATACATTCTTGGAAATCTTGGATGAATTTTTTTATTTATTCATAAGAAATGCAGGTGAGATTAGACACAGCACAAGCATAAATTTAGGTTTTAGCTAACCGAGTATGAGAGTACTTCTTCAGTCTGTATGCGAGTTCAACATTAATCAGATCAAGATTTAGATTGTAACAATTTTATCTTATCGAACTGTTTGAAAATGAAAAAAAGGAAGGACCACAAGGACGTAAGCCCCGTTCTGTTGATCGGAAAGATCATGTGAATGACTGTGGTATCGGCCAATTGCTTCGGCGAGATTTGTGAAGGCTCCACACGCGTCTCAGCCCCTTGCTCCGAAGAACAAGACAAATCTCGACTCAAAGATTACTCGTCACCGAGCCTGCATCTCTGCAGTAAATGGGCCCGGGGACTTTCCTGAGCCCAGCACTAGGCTTGGGCCCAATCACATCACCTTGTGATCCTATTTGTTGTTATAATGCTCATTCCAGTATATAAAGGCCTTTAAAATTATGTATTTACCGATGTGGGACTTGAAAAATATTGTTTGTTATTTCATGCGCTCCGCAGTCCGCACCATGAAATTTGCCATCTTACGCGTGCGATGTGATGTTTCTAAGATATTGGAACAGGACAATTTGTCAATACTCAATACCATAAATTGAGAGACTGAATTTTTCAAGTAAAAAATTATTGGAAGATCGAATTTGCAAACAGCTCTTCTTACGCATGCGATGTGACGTTTCGGAAATATTATAACATCATGATATTTCAATTAATCTTTATTATTATTGTTTTAACAGTATTTTTATCATACTTTTAATTTTTTATTATATTTTATCTATTTTCAGAGATACACAATAATATATCTCATAGCCTAAATTGAAAGATTAAATTTCAAATAAAAAAATTGTTCGACATCAAAATTGCGAACAGTTCCTACACATGCATAAAATAGTGACTTGGCAGCGAAAGCTCAATTTATGCTAGCTACAACCACTAATAAGCTACCGTTTTGATCAAACGAAATAGCCATTATAGAGCGAATTATTTTGGGTGCTACCATGCTTCATAGAATCATACATTTGTATGATTTTAAGGTTTTCTTTTCTAGGTATTAATAGGGAAATTTTCCAAAATAACCAATAATAGAGCATTTTGCCACGAGTATTAATTTATTTTTCTTCCTCATTGCAATTCTATTTTAAATACTGTGAATATATTAAAATTTTAACTTAAACTCAAATTGGTTTGAGAAATACAATCAAAGTATGCTAAATTTAAAACAAAAGAACAGTGTCTCATTATCGGGATCCATTATTAAGGATATTAATTGAAAAAAGAAAAAGTGTATACTAGCGGTGTTGATTGGTTCACTTGGTGGAATCATCAAAGGGGTGCCAGTATCTGTTGAAAAACCACATGGAATCAGCTTGAACAGAATATTCATCTTCATTTCGGTGCCAAGAATAGTGAGCATGTGTTCTATTTTTTATGTCGAAAATGGCATGCCCAAAACTGGCTTCCCTATATGCAGAATACTCTGGCTGTGGCTCTGTCATGCTGCAATGCCAAGGAAGGAAACACAAATCAGAATTGAAAACAAACCTCATAAATCAGAAGAAAATTTCTTTACAGCTTACTTTCTTGCTAACCCTTCAATGTTCCCTCCATCTCCAATGTTTATGTATACAGGAGCTGACAGATCCTTCACGGGCATACAACGACCATTTATAATGTTGTATGCAATATTGGAGACACGTTCCTGAAATTTTGAAGCACACAATTTGGTTTTCACCAACCAACTTCAGAATCGTTTGTTTTGGGTACTAACTTCGAAAATTATTTGGGGAGAAAAGGGGTAGTGTGGGAGAAATTTTTGTATGATATTGACCAGTTTTTATGTTACAATTTTTTTTTCAATTCACAAGAAAGAGACAATAATATAAGAATAATCTTATCTTCTGCTGTATACAAATTGACCAGAATCATAAATACGAAATGATTTCTTAGACCTTTACTTTTTGAGCTATTTTTAAATTATGAGAGTTTACACCCTTAATAATTTCAAAGTTACAGTATGATATTTTTACATATCAACAATGATATTTACATAGTACATTAGTACTTCATTTTTTATTTTTTTATTTTTTTTTTACCTCTTATTATATCACTTATTATATCTTTATGTCTCTCTTTTCTTTTATTATTTCTTATTAAGTATATATACCTAATAATGTATAATAATTTTTTTCTTAATTATATTGCTCATCTTATTTTATATTTTTTTCACCTTTCTCTTTTATCTTTCTATTATTTGTTAAAAAAATGATGTAAATATAATTTCAATATTTTTATTAGTGGAGTATTTTATTCGCTTTTAGAGATAAGGAATCTAACTTAAAATATTACATACTCGACATACAGTTTTAGATTAGCTTAAAGATAGCTAATGAAAGAGAGCGTTTTTTAGCACTTACCATTCGTTCATAGGCATGGACGTGACCAGAGAACACAACATCAACCTTGTACTTCACAAACCAGGGCTCAAACATTACCCTCATGCTTTCCCCTTCCATGTAATGATAGGTGTAGCTGTTATACCAAGGCGAATGAACAAGAACAATCAACCAAGGAGTCTTTGTTCTATCAACCTTTGTTAGCTCTGCCTTTAGCCATTCATATTGAGGAGTATATGTACCTGATTATGATCCTTAGTCAATTTAGGATATTTAAAAAACAATTCAGCTTTGAATTGATTATTTGCATGTTATTAATTAGGAATTCAGATAAGCTTGATTATTTAAAAATTATTGGAGTTTGATCCTTAAATTATTTGATCAATTTGTTTATTTTATTAAAGAAACAAGTTTAACTTTAACTATAAGCTTGACTCTATAAATGAGTGAAGTTCAAGTTTTATAAACTTAAAAATTAACATTAAAAGTTTGTAAATAACTCACATGCAATGTGTATACACAATGATAGAAAATGTTAATTTTAAATTAGAAAAGAGATGTACTTAATATATGTAATTTTGTCTAAAAAAATTATCAATCATGTCACAGACAATAATCTCTTCCGTTTTTAGGCAATTTTTATGCAGCACTTGAGGATTGAAAAAGCAATATCTAAAGAAATTATGTTTTTATCTATGTAAGATAAAGGATGCATCTAATATTACCATAAGCTGAATATGAAGATAATACTATGATGTGTGCTGAAGCTCTCTTGATAGAATACCAAAAAGGTTTAGTACTTCCTGATGCTTTGTAAGGAACATGGTAACGGTGGGTAAAAGGCTTGTAAGGTTCTGTTTCATCCTGAAAAGCATCATCAATCTCTTAAGAATTCACTTCTATACTAAGCTTTGCATTTAGAAGAAGCATAACATGAGAGTCTTAATTTCTAATTGAGGAAATAATTAAATTGTGAATAAAACTAAACTCAAACTCACAATTAAGGCATTAAATCAAGTGAAAAGCTTACAAGTTCAGGGGCAAAATCAAGTTCATGGTTCCCTGTAGTCCAAATCCAAGGTTGATAAGCAACACTTCTTTCTACGAATCTTGCCCATGTATCCCACCTAACATTATCATGATTTAGGTGATTATCTGCATAAGAGAGGTCTCCAACATACAACACAGCTTGTCCTTTAAGAGGGTTTGCTTCATAGTGAGCAAGGGTCCTGTTTGAATCAGTAGTCTGACCCAAATCCCCTACAATTAAAGCCCCGTCATATAAAATCAATTTTGGCAAAGCTTAAATCTCAACGCCAATGGTACTAAGTTCACAAAAAAACCATGATTTGAAAGAGGATAAACTTGCCAATGAGACCAAATGTATAAGGCACATCAGGGTGAACCTCAGGTGGAGTCATAAACCAAAATTGCCTCGTAGTATGCCCAATTCCAACCTCATAATAATATTTTGTATTAAACTGCCAAGATGAAGGACTTGAGTTAACAATTGATTTGATGTATGATAAAAAAAATGGACAAGACTTATGTGTTGTTTCATAGCTAACAATTGAATTGATACAGTTTTCTAATAAAAATATGGAAAAATGTTAACATCAAACTATAGATCTAAATTTAAACATCTAAAAATGATAAGATTTTATAAAATAAATAAATAAACATTTACAGTATAAAAAATATAATAGTATAATAAATACTGTCATTCATAATAAAAAAAATTACTATTTTTATATGTTCAAAATCAGTTAGAACAACACCTTACTTTTGTCCTGGAATGATTACATGATCAATTGATTAATTTGAGTCAATCCAATAAACAAAATTATGTATGTTTTCCTCCTTTACAAGAAGCATAAGTAATGATCTCTTTCTTACCTCCAAATCTCTAAGGGTGCAGTGATGAATAAAATTGGAAGCGTAATTGAAGAATCTATAGGTAACATGATTTCCCTGGGCCACCTTCTTGTTGGTGCTGTGCTCAGTCCAGTAATACACCATACTCTTTCCTGGTTCATCCACAGTCACCCATGACACGATCATGGCCTTTCCCACATGGTCACCTTGTGTTATATGAACCTATAAAACAAAGATGAACATGTTTGCCACCATGTTTATAGAAGGAAAGGAAAGTAGAAGGGTACCTGCTGAGGAGCATTATAACCAGAAGGGGCTTTAAATACATCGCTATCAAGTGGCATGTCCTCATTCTCCTTAGATTTTCTGATGAAAATGCCTGTCTTGCCTCCATTGCAAACCTCAGCTTCACTCAGAAGGTGCAAAACCAAGGCCACAGCTATTGCTGCAAAACAAGTGCAACTCTTTGACATCACCATATGTTAATTTCTAACCCCTTTGTTATGTGTTGAATTGCTCTTCTGAAGGAATTTATAGCGGAGGGTGGTTAGGCCAAGACTTGGCAAAAGCCAATCCTACCAAATCTTTTTATTTGTATGTTTATTCATAGATCAGACATATGTATTACATTTTTTTATATATGTAAAATGTAATTGATTATGTAATGAAAAGAAATAAATAGAAAAAAGGTGTTGTATAAATTGTAATATAAATAATGTATTTTATATGTATATGATGCATATCTAACATAAAAAATGAAAATATATATATATATATATATATATATATATATATATATATATATATATATATATACTATTTATATGATAACTCGAATGACATAAATTCTAAAATAAAATATTATCCACAATTTAAAAGTATGATTCAATGTATATTTTATTTTTATAAATATGATTTTTTTTTTGTTAGGTTGTAGTGTTTGCAAATTTTAAAATTCTTTAAAATGATCTGTATCATCATCTAATGGTAATGTATTATGCATTTAGTTATATTATGTTGATAATTATTTTTAAATAATATGATTGAATATTTATGAAATTATTGGTAAATAATAAATATAACAAAGAATATTTAAAAATTTCAAATTTGTCAAAATCAAAATAATAAAAAACAAAAGCAAATTAAAGTTATGTTTATAAGAAATAAAACACATTTTATTCTTAAATTTAAATTATTTTTAATTAAATATTATAATATCAGATCAAAAAATATAAATATAAAATTAAAATTAGCTCGTAGTTTATTTTCACTACAACTCACGTTTTCAATTATTTTTAAAAATCTTACATTTCTTTTTTGTTTTAGAGTGCCATTATTCTTTACAAGATGATTTTGTAACATTTTATTTAACTCTCTTTGTTTCTATTATTAATTATTTCAATAAAAAATTAGATGTCAAATAAGAAAACTTCACTTAATTTTTTTATATTCGAAGAAAATTTGTTTCAAAATAAGTATAAAAGAGTACTCAAATCCAAATAATAAAAAAAATCACGTCAAAGAACCAGAATACAAGTGTAATTATAAATTTCTATTGTATCATTCTATAGCAGCACCATGTTAAATCAGAATTACAAGACTAACACTAACACCCAATTTGTTCAAAGAGCAGCACAAATAGCCAAACCCACTTTTCTGACCAAAAACTAAATGCAAAACAGAGTCGTAGCAATATTGAACCAAAAATTTACACTAGACCAGTGCCCGCACAATAATAGCACCGTTACAGTCCCCGGAAGAAAATGTCATTTAGTTCTGTGAACGAATTCTTTAGTAGATGATTACAAGTATTGAAAGTAGAGCTTCTGAATCTATTTTCTTTGATTTTTATAAAAAATAAAGGGAAAAAGGAGATTGAAGTTATAGATCAAATAAGTTACATGACACAATAGCAGCAATTATGCGTTCCAACAAATTTTATATACAATCTTTTTTATCATATATTTTAACAATATTTTTATTTTAATATATCTCACTTTTATATATTTTTTATCATATTATATATATGATATTTTTTTATTTTTTTTACTCTATTCCATTTATTTTTAAATATGCATTAACATTCTTTCTTTCATATATATATATATATATATATATATATATATATATTGTTAAAAATGTATCACTGTTTAGACTCAAAGATTGACCTCACAATTATACTGCAGAGAGGTTCAATCAAGCAGAGACAAAAAGAAATATAATTAAAGATTGACATAATTTAGACATTGACCATATGATTTGACAATTTTTTGTGAAGATATGATTTGATTTCACAAATAGGGCAATGTTTCTCCTTTGAATTTTGTTTTCTTTTTCAATACATCGTGACCGGTGGAGATTAAAAGTTCATAATGGAATGTCAATAGTAGTACCTAATATAATACAATAATATAATTATTTATTTAAATGGAAATAAAAGTTATTCAAATCATCATTACAAACCATCTAATGTGCATCAATGGGAAGAAGATTAATTCAAATTAATTAATAATTTTAAATTTGAATTTTAAATATATAATTATATTAAATATTTTTCAAAAAAATTGATACTTATAGAATCTGTTTGATTTATGAAAATATTTTTTAGTTTTTTTAGTTATTACTTTTAATTTTATTTATAAAAATGTTATTTTATTTTTTATATAAAATATTTAAAATAAAAATAAATTATTTTATTTTTATACAAAACTTTAAAAAATAAATAATTAATATCTATATAAATAAAAATAAATCAATACTTATATAAATAAAAATATAAAATATTTTCATAAACCAAACAGCACAAAAAATTCTTATCCTGCTCAAGCAAAATTTCTTTCTATGAACTCGATATTGTAAAAAAAATTATTACAAAGGAAAAAAAAATAATCAAGTTAAATACATCCATAAAGACCAACTTTACCCAATCAAAACTATTTGAGTAAGTTAAGAATTAGTGTGTTTTCAAATTAAAAGTGACAAAATTGTTAAAAAGGAATCATGAGTACTATCTTTCTAATAGATGAATTATAAAATATTAATCTGTTTTAATATGTTAATTTATAAATTTTTTAAATAAATAATTGATTTTGAAAATAATTTCAAATTAGGGTATGTTTAAATTAAATTATATTAGAATTAATTTTAAAAGAATTAATAAGAATTAATAAGAATTAACATTAAAAAATGATTTGTGTTTAAGAAAAATATTTTAAAAATTGAGCTTTTTTATCTAAACGAATGAGTTTAAAATAACTAGGTTTATTTGAATGGTAAATATTTTGGACGAAACAAGTACGTAGTACTTTAACAACACTCTCCGTCTAGGGCATAATAATTTTTTAATATAAATTTAACAATTAAATAATATACTATTAATAAGATAATCGTGCATATTAAATTTTAAAAAAAATTATAATTTACATACATATAATCTTATGATTTATATTTACTTATATTTTAAAAGATATATTATATGTTAAATTGATATCATTTGATAAAGTATTAGATAATTTTAAATTTTATGAATATCGTTGATTTAATTTATATAATAAAAATATTCAATTTAACAATTAAATTTATAAATTTTTTATTCTGTAAAGAATTATTTGATATAAGTTAATCTTACAATAAATTAATTTATTCATATATATATATATATATGGATAAATTATTATTATAATCCTTGAAAGATTTAAAGTCATGTTAGTTTTTGACAGAAAAATAATAATAATGTTCATCTTTAAAAGATAAATAATTGATAATTTTAATTATTTTTAATATTTTTTAATTGTTATTTTAGTACTTCAGAAGAATAAAAATAATTTTTTTTCAAGAATTAAAATAATTATTTTATTTTTTTAAGGATGGTAATTTTTCAACTTTTAGAAACTAACATAATTGGCACTAAATATGTCAATAACCAAAAGATTTTTTTAGTTACATATACTTCAAAATTTAACATCAATTATCTTTTTATCTAGAAAGTGGAAAGTGGAAAAATTAATAACGGAGAAAATTTTTACTAAAGTAAGAGAAAAAAAAAAAAGAGAAAGTGACACTTCGTTGAGTTTAAATCTTCTCTAACCTCACCAGCAACATTTTCCCTTCCACCCAAATCTTAGCGATGCATTTCATTCTTTCTTTTCATTAGGTGAGTAGTATAGCTAGGAAACAACTTTGAGAATAATGACCCAATGGATTGATGGTCCATCAAATGCTTAAGATACTTGAACATGAAAACTGACATAAAGTGAAACTTGGATTGAAATCACTTGTTTCCATTTCATCTTTTCTCCCCTCATCTTTCAGATTAAAAAATGACACGCATTGAAAAAAAAATTTCTCTATCTTAATTATTAAATTTTTACGGAGATATTTTTTTAAACTTAAAATAACTTTTAATTGATTTTAATTCTTAAAAAAAAAATCTTCAATTTTAATCTTTGTAAATTTTAAAAATAATGTCATCACTTAAATGATATGACATGTAAATAACCATATTAGCTTAAAATAATTGTTAACATGATATAACTTGGTAAATATCATGTCATTACTAGTAATTGTATGGTTAAAAAATAAATATTGGCAAAAATATAACCACATATAGCACCTGAATAAGTTGATCCGTTTGGAGTTCTTTGACGTGCTGCTGATCAATTGATTAGGTATGAAATATCAAGCTTTGTATGTATTATCAATATCTCTTCATGCGATTCATATCAAGACACAAGCTTTTTTATACTATTGTTATTCAACATTCATATTAACATTCTTTTTAGGAATTAAAAGTCAGATGAAGTTATGTTTTCAGATACTAAAAATATATTTTATCTTGCTTATAAACTATAGGGGAAGAAAACATGAATAAGCCATAATCAACTGAGCAATAGCAATAGTGAAAGGCCAAAGTGCCGAAGACGATCTGCCGCATGATTACACAAATCTTGTTCTTCAAACCGGCCTGCAAGAAAGTATGATGTCTGTGTTGTTAAATGAATCAGCAAGCTCCACACACCATAGGCTATCGGGCACTCAAACAGCACATGAAGAGAGCATTCCCCTCTAGTGCTACATCTATAAGTCTATAACCCACCATTATGATTACATCAAATATCTTCAGTATTCAGAAGGAAAACGTTATTTACAGCCAACCATAACCATAAGGTCTTCAACCGCTGGGGAGCACGCACTTTCCAAATGACTGTAATTGTCAGAGTTTTCACCATCGTAACGATTTCGTATGCTGAACGAATAGAGGAAATCCCATTATTTGTGGGAAGCCATCCAGCTGTGTCGGGAAGAAGATATGGGAAAAATATATATATAAGAACTCACATGCATAGAAGACAAGAGCATCTCAATAGAATTATCATAAGAGATATGGTTATTAACCCCACCAAAAGCTATTCTCCACCATCAAGATTAGTTACCTCTTTTCTCATATGCATGTCTCAAACACGACTTGTATGACAGTGAATCCCATCTCGACTAGGTCTTAATACATACAATGATCATTATTGGAACTTGGAAGGCGAGTCGGAAAATAAATTATCTATTGATAAAATTTATAAACAATTACATTATGTAATGTTCACAGGAAAGTTGATGTTACCTAATTACATACATGAATTTCCGAGGGCTGCAACATATACACATATACAATTAGCTTCTCCACATTCCGCATTATAATCCATGTCCAAATCAAGGTCACAATCTGATCGAGCAAAGCCATTCCTCCCCTGCTTCTGGTCATATCGCTACTCGTTACTCCTGATAAACATAAGAGAAAAGACTTTTAAAAAGACCAAAAGCCAAATAACTATTTTTAACAAATTTATTAACTATGCGCGCACAATGATTATTAATTTATCATGTACCTCAGGAGGATTAACAGATGCAGTGGATTTCACTTCTATAGGCACCACAGGCTCAGACTTTCTTGCTTCTGACTTTTCATTTGAAAATCTATTGATTACAGAAGCCCGCATTAGAACCATCGCAAAAATTTTCACATGAATACAAATGCAGGAAAAGCAAGAAATATTTTATTGTTTTAGACTGTTAAATTTATCAGCTTCGGCATTCTAGAAGCAGGCATTGACAGAAAAAAGGTGAATTTGCTAATTGACAGTAATACAAAATCTAACCCTCATGCCTACACACAAATATATATATATATATATATATATATATATATATATATATATATATATATATATATATATATATATATATATATAAAATCTTCCCAAAACAATGCATGGTTAGAGCCATCTTATGTATTTTCTAGGAGAACAACGTGCAGCAGGCAGGTAGTACACTTTCACCTCCACCATCTCTGCCTTTCATTATACAAGTTCTATTGGAGGGAAACTCTATACGTAACTATCTCTCAAACGAAAACGGAAAAGATTAAATGAATATAAGGGTCCATCTTAATATGATCAAACTTCATCCCGACAGCATCAGATGGAAATCCAAGCACAGTACAAAGTTATTAATGTTCAAACTCTAATACAGAGCCTTTCAAAAAAAAAAATCCAGATTGACTTACGTTGAAAGTATGGTCACCCAAACAAGCTCTACAATATCCACCCAAAGCAGTCTTTGCTCAACTGGTACTACACCATAAGTAATGAGATGAGCAAATGGCCATAGCTTCCACCCTGCCTGTGTAAGGAAATATAAGAAAGCATTAGATTTCCAAATTGCCGGGTCCATTCCGTGTCTGAGCCAGAACAATAAATAAATTGGACACATAATGATGTATGTCAGACACGTGAAGTCAGTACGTGGTACCCAGCACCAAAATGGTATGTTCATGTGTGGGTTGTTCTCAAAGAAAAAAAAATGAACTGTTTCAATGCAACACATGAAATAGGATAAGCAGAAGGTTCTCTTACCGTCAACATGGGAAAAAAGGTTGCCCTCAACTCGTTAAAAATACTGATAGGAGAATCAAAACGCAGGAATCCAACAACTGTATAATAAATGCTATTCCAAACTGCGGACCATGCAGTTTGATCGAAGGCCACTTTGGCAGGAACTACCCACCATTCTTTGTAAGGAAATAGCTCCTGGTTAAATGATAAAGCCACTTAGTACATCACCATAAAGTCAGAAATTGCAAGAACCAAACAGAACAAGAAAATTATTATTATGCTCTACCTCACAAAACTGATAATAGTAATGAGAAAGAGAACCATGCAGTGTAAAACCAACAAGCCCTGATCTGAACATCCGTGCACGGTCAAACTCAAAGAGAGGTTTTCCTTCAAAGCACTGCCAAACAAGGAGTAGTTAAACCACAATGCATTATAGAATAGATTGTCACAAAATGTGGAGTAAATTGAGACTCAGGTGTACATGAATTACACAGAAACTTACTTGTGCAATCCAGTCCCCTACAGAGTAAACAACCCCACTAATCACCATCTTGGCAAAAACCGGATTCGTCTTAAGAGCTTCCTCATAAGCAGACCAGTTGTGCTGGGGTGCATACCTTAGTATCTCATACAGTGTCCATCCCTATATGATATCAAAATTCATAAGTCCCAGCAAATAATGAAAACCTCAATTAAAAAACAAAATAAAATTTCAACCAGTGTACGAAGTTATTCTAAATTAGCAACCAATGCATGATAATTACTTTAAAAAGATTATTTCTGAAAATCATCGCCAAAACTATCATTAAACTACAGTTTAGTTTCTGAATTTATTTCCGTGTTTAGCCTTGAAATTCACAAAAATTGGTATCAAATTAGTTTTTCGATTTCAAAATTTCCACAGCAAAACCAAATTAACTTCCCAACACAAAATCATACAAACAAAACACGCTCAATTGAAGACAAGATCGTCTTTTGTTCGGCGTTTTCACTTACATGCCAGTAATCACTATCAATAGTGAGAAGTTTGGTGATGGCAAAAGAACCAGCAACAAGCACAATAGTAGCATTGATAGTTCTATCAATCAGCTTCTCCACTTTCTCCTCGCTCTCGTTCCCAGCTAAAGCTGAAGAAGACGGCGATGAAGAAGAAGAAAACCCTTCCAACGATAATAAACCCTCATTCGTTCCGAATCCACTCACCTGCGTCACCAATTCTCCATCACCACCTTCCACTTCCACACGGCTCACCACCACGCCCTCTTGCTGGTCCGTAATATCCGCGCTCTGCACCGATATCACGTCGAACTCCTCCTCCGCCGAATTAGCCACAAACGCTTGTTTGTTTCCCGAGAAAATGCGATTTCGGGAAAATCTCGTGGCCGGAAAGTTTTGCGTCTTGGGAACGGATTTCACGTGCTGTGCCTTCGGCTTGGGTTTGGAAATTGATGGCAAGAAGCTGCGGGGAGCGACGGTGCTGTGGACCGACGCCATGGCCGCAAGTGGCAGAGTTCTGAGTTCCGAGTTACAAGTCTCCCCACTGCGTTTGCGTCTCCGAGTTTGGTGAACATGGAAACGCGCACGTTTATAGTCGTTTGGTAATCCGGTGTGTCGCGGTTGCGTGGGGTTTGGTAGGGCTTAAGAGAAGATGTTTAGCTGTCTCTGTCTTTCGACATGTGGGTGGTTACGAGTGAGGGGATGCGGGCTTGTTAAGTGGAATGTGAAATAGGTGAGTTTTGCTACGGCGAATACGAGGAGGACGTTGAATTGTGACCACATGAAATTAAATAAGAGATAGGTGGATGACTGGATCCTTTAGATATCATAAAAATTAAATTAATAAAGTCTGCTAGAAACCTTCTTTTGTCCTTTTCAAAAACATTAATATGAGAAGAATAAAGAAAATATTTTTGTTACTACTAATCGTCTTTTTTATAAAAATATATTATCTTAATAATATAAATTAAAAATATTTATTTATTTATTGTTAAAATAATAATTATTGTGTAGAATATTATAATATTATAAATGTAATTTATTTTAATTATACATTATACCTATACTAATATAATAATGAGTGTCAACTTGAATATAGTTTATTTTAAAAAAATCATAATTTTAAAACGATATAAGTATTATAATTTGAAAAAGATATCATAGTTCAAAATATTACTAATTGTGAAGAGATGTTACAATTCAGGATGTATTTTATTTTAAAAAAATATTATATTATATGTTTAATTTAAAAAAAAAACTAGACAAATTTTTATTAATTTGATGAGTTTATATTTATCAAAAAATATATTTATATTATTTATAAATATGTGTGATATATCATCAATATAAGTAACACAAATATATTATTAATATACATTTATCAAACTAGTAAAAATTCATTTAATTTGACCTATTTTTAAAAATTAGACATCTATGTGATATCCTTTCAAGGTAAAATACGTTTTATATTATAACCTATTTTTAAAATAAGCTACACCTTAAACTGTAATGTCTTTTAAGATATATATTTAAGATAACTACATTAACATATATTATATTGATACAAATGTAATACATCATTAAAATAAATTACACATTTAAGATTTCATTATTATATACCTTAGTTATTATTTTAATTCTACACATAAATATTTTTTAATTTATATTATTAAGGTAATATATTTTTTATTTAATCTTATAATAAAAAAGCCATATTTTACCATGTGGTTAAGATATATAAAAATATCATCTATGATTAACATATCATAAGAATTCTATGTATTGAATATAAATAAAACACAAAATTTTAAGTAGAGTATTGTATCCATTGTCTTATTTTTTGATAAAAAATATAAATTTTTAAATATATAAATTAACTTTCTCTTTATCATTTATCTTTCTATCTTTATTTTGATAAATACTAATAATTAAAGGGTATGATAAAAAAATTTAAAAAGTGAAAAATATTATTTGAAATTTTATGTATTACATACAAATATAATATTTTTTTCTAAAATAACTAAAAGTCTCTATGTTTAACATTTTTAACTAATATCTTTTAAGATAATAGTGAAAAAAAATTCTCTTTATCATGATATTAGAATATCGAGAATCAGAATCTCTTGTTAAAGTGTTTTTGTTTTCGGTCATGAGAATCTGTTGTCAAGGCAGTCTTGCCAGGATTCACTCAAGGCAAGCATTGTACATTGGCCACAGTTGTGACTCCTACTGATCCACAAGCTTAAGCCTACGTGTTCACTTGGAAAACAATCAAAGCATGCTTCATATTTTTAGATTTTTGAATAAGAAATAATTACTAATATTTTTTATTTTAAATATAAAATATAATTTTATTTTTAACATACTAATTATTAAATTTTCATATTTTTATTTTATTATAAATTTTAAGTTAATGAATATTTATTATTTTTTAAATTTATAACATTTTGATTATTTTCATTGATCATGATACATTAATTATTTATTTTTATTAAAAAATTGGAGGAAGTATTTTACAGGTACAACCATACAAAAGGATTATGTTTCGATCATGGACTGCTGATTTTAACACAATTGGTTATTGGTCAACCAATTTAATACAAGCCATTCAAATTGTTAAGGTCATAGATAAGTATGAAATAGATATTGTTGAATTTTTGTTGGGTGTTTAAAAATACTCGTAACGAAATAAGCAGACAAATAAATGCAAGTTGAAATTTTGATCCACATACAGTACAGATATTCATTTGAAAATTGAAACCATTTTTTGGTCACAGCCCGTCAACAGCATGTTTATTCCGATGAAAACGCCAATACTATTTGCATGTACAACATGGAAATAATGTTTTCCCTTTTTGCTTAAACTACCAGTATCATATTAATTATGTCACTTAGTGGGAAGAGAATTGAATGGTTAAGAGACCTTAATTATTTTGTGTCAGTCCACGGCCATTGTGTCTACCTGGTTACGGTGACTAAGGACATTCTTTAGATTTGTTCAATTTCTCAGTAAGAGCTTCGGATTTAGGTTAGAACAAAATATCCTCATCGATTCTATCCATGGTGTGGTGCAGAGTAGGGAACGAAATCCTCCTTTATCTATAACCACTAGTGGTTGAATGCAAAGAAAATGGTATGAATTCCCCTCCACAAACAAAATCTAGAATTTCGGCGCATGTGCTATGAAATACTATTCTACAGAACATCAAAGAATTTTGGAAGAAAGTACATGAAGTTCCTAGTTGTCTCTTGCTTGGAGATTGCTTTCATTGTGCCATTGGATGATAGATAATTCAACAAAACTTTCGCGCTGATTAACCCTTTGTAATTTAGAAATTTACAACGCAAACTGCAGCACAACAAAATGAAGCAGATGCTGTGTACATATAGCAAATATAACAAAGAATGATATATTAATTAAAAAATCCAAACTCGAGCATGACTGTAAGACAAAAGAGACCCATTCAACTTTCGTTTGGCAACACAAGGAGGTACTGAGCTTCAATAAGCTTTGGAGAACAAATAATAATGACCAGTTTTTATCAGGAGGAATATCCCCTGCCACTGGATGTGTATCTGCATATTGAAATGTCATAAAAAAAAAGAGCCAAAAGTTTAATATATTTCACCTTTTTGCGAACAATGAACCTGATTTTGCAGGTAGGTATGTAAATCATAATTATAAAAAAATAGACTCACGTGAAAAGCAAAAATTCCTCTTTACTAATGCTCTGTACGATGTGAGAAATTAGGGAGTAAAAAATAGAATAAAAAACAAATTATTTATAAAAATATAAAGTAAAAGAAGATTTTTTATTTTACTTGGATGAATAAAAAATAAATTGGTAATAAAAGTTTTATTTTATATTAATTAAAAATTAAATTAAATTTTTAAAAATTATAATGTTATTTTTTAGTATAATGATTTAATTTAAATTTATAATTTTTAAAATAATTGTTTAAACATTAAAAGTAAAAAAAGAAAAGAAAACTCTTTCCCTCAATTTTTTTCATCTTGAAAAGAGATTAGAAATTCATGGATCGTAAAATAAAATAATTTCTTCTCTTCTGTTTTTATAGCCAAACAAACATAAAAAAATTATTATTGTCACCTTTATTTTTATTCTATTTTTTCTTATTTCTTTTATCAACTAAATAAATTAAAATGATATCTTTTATGAACCAACATGTAAAAAAGGAAAAACCTAGTTACATAAATGTATAGAGTAAATTAATTAATTGAATTTGCAAAATGTAACTATGTCGAAGCTTTAAGGGTGATAACCACTGAACGAAAAATCATTGATAGTAAGATCTTTTAAGTTTTGTAATAATTTTAAATTGGTAATATTAAATTTTTATATTATTATAAAATATTTGTAAAATATTCTTAAAAAATTAACGTTCTTAGAAATTATTTTTATTATAGTTTTTTACTCATCGAGGAGGTATGAATCTAAATTTTGATAATGAAAAAGGTTCTATTTATATTTATGATAATATTTTAAAAAAAAATTTAAACATATCAATTTTATCTATGACATTTTTAACAATTATAATTTTAAAAAATATAATTCTTGAAAGTGTGACTCTTACGAAGAGAAAATGTAATTATTGAAAAATATGTAAAAAAATAAATTTTATTTATTTTTTCACTTTATTTTTAAAAATAATTTTAATTATTATTTTTACTTATATCCTTATATTTATCTATACGTAAATGTTATTATTAAATGTAATAAATATAGAATTTAAAAATAAAAAAAAATTTAAAAATATTTTTTTAAAAAAATTATAGTATTAATTATATTATTGAATATTTATATATATTTTTTATTACATATAAACATGCTTTAAATGAAAATTTTGAATATTCAAAAATTGTTTAATATGTATCTCATATTATTCATATCTATGATAATTATTAAGTGTATTGAGGGAGAGCTATAAGAGATCCAACATATAAAATGCATCTAACAAACATTCCATGAATCATCAACGTTCAAGATTATACTTCATATGACATTATAGTATTAAAGCTGAGTCACCTACGTTCAAATCTTGTAAGGCAAACTCTTAATCCTTATATTATTATTTAATGAAATAAATACTGATTCAAACATTAGAATAGCACATGAAGGTATTCTTATCATTAGCACTCAAGACTCCACTTCACCTGATTCATCATTCTCATCAGAAGATCAAGATTTGAATTCATCCTCAACAAAAGATTAGAATTTGGATCATTAAATATTGCTTTAATTTTTTTTTAACAAGATCACTAAGGATTATTTCATTCATGAAAACGTAATAAATACCAAATTTAAAATTATATGTTCGTTCTAGTATTTTTTTATAAGATATTTTTAATTAAATATCTTAAAATATATACAATGTAGATTAGTGTTCAAAATTAAAATTAAATTTAAACTAATATAACATTAGAACATAAAATTATTTTTTAATAAAGAAAAATTCGCTTAATGAATATAAAAATAATTTTTAAAATCTTATTCAAGAATACAGATATTAATTGTATGATATAAAAATAGATAAAATGAACCGAAATAGATGTAAAATTAAATCTTTAATTTCTTGTAAAATTACAAAATGAATCCAAAATTTATCTAATTAATTTATTTTAAATTTTGCGTGAAAAAAAAAATAGAGAAAGTGAATGTAGAGCAATTTTAGTAAGATTTCTGTCATTTAAGCTTAGACCTTAAGCAAAAATATTTGTATTTTTAAAGTTTAAATATTGTATTAACCATTATAAAAATAATTAATTTAGATTTTATATTTTAAATTTTACTAATTCTAAAATTAATATTTATCTTATATATATACATGAGAGTATAATTAATGTTTCTCTTTTCTTTAAAATTATGTTTGCATAACAGAAAAAAAAATACGTATTTTTATTATTGTTTAATTGAAATAAAAATAATTTGTTTTTAAAAATAAGAATATATTTTTCTTATAGTTTATAATTTAAATTTGTTTATTTTCTTTTTCTCACTTTTTTTTATTCGCACCTAAACAAAGCCTAACTAAAATTATAATGTTAGACAGGACACATTATTGTACAATTTTAACCCTGGTCATTGTGAAGCTAGAGGACGGAGCACCTAGCATTTTTATTTTTTCTAAGGGGAAAAAAATACAGAGACATGACGGCTGAGGCAACGGTACGATGAAATGTGCGAACGGTGATTATGGTACACCGCGAAGCACTAGATCTGCGGGCCGTGACCTCTCTCTCTGACCTCCATCCTCGCACTCGATCATCGAACTCAGCACACTGTCTCACTCACTGTATACCACTTCCTTCTCTCTCTCTCACTCTCTGATTTCCATGGATCTCTGTTGATTCTTCAGATCCAGCATGGCCAACTTCCTCGCTCAGTTCCAGACAATTAAGAACACCTCCGATCGCCTCGTCATTTCAGGTATTTCATTACTATTTTCATCGTCGCTATGTAACCAAAGATCCAACATTCTTCTTCTACATCCGTTCCTTCTAAGCATTGTCCAAATGCACAATCACATAGAAATGTTCCATTTCTTCTTTTTAAAGGATCTTTCCATCAATTTTAAATCGCGGTATAGGGTTTTTATCTGTGTTCCGCTGCAATTTGTTTTTCTGGCCTCGTGATATTAGTATTGTCAATAATCGCTGATATAAATAATCTCAATGAAATGAACTCCAAACAATCAGGTTTAGTAACACTTCAATTTCAATGAATTGTGGTGATCGTTTTAAGGCAAAGATAAGAAAGGTCCATTGGCAACTGCAAAAATGATCTCCACGTGTTTTCACTGTTGTCACTGGTCGCCATAGAAGTGGAAATAGTATAATCAACAATAGATGGTGCTGTCATTGATCTAGTTGAGCGTGTGTGTGTGTGTGTGTGCACTGGTCGCCATAGAAGTGGAAATATTATAATCAATAATAGATGGTGCTGTCATTGATCTAGTTGAGCGTGTGTGTGTGACCTTATACTGATGCTTCATCAAAATGGTTCAGTGGAGGATGTGAGTGACTTGTGGCCAAGTGTCAAGCCTGCTTTTGAGGCGCGGTTGCCATTCAAAAGGGCGACTTTGAATAACAAGACGCGGAACCCTGTCCTTGTTGAGACATTGCCAGCTGAATTTATATTAACTACAGATTCAAGACTCCGTAGCAGGTTCCCTCAGGAGCAGTTTTTATTTTGGTTTCGAGAGCCGTATGCAACTATTGTACTTGTCACCTGTGAGGTAACGTGAATTCTTGTTGATAGTGTTTTTTAGACTCTGACAGAAAGTTATAATATTTTAATAACCTCTTATGTTAGATAAGGGAGATCCACTGCGATTTTTACCAGTTTGTAGCTTTCTGTTACACTGTGATTCATTCACTTCTTGTTGATACTTTGATGTTAAACTTAGGGTTAGGTAGGGAGCATTTGAAAGAGCTTATTTGATCTTTTGAAAGTTAAGATCTTTTCAGCTTATTTCAGTAAGCTTCATTAGAAAACTTATGAATAAATTCTTATATGATTAGCCCTTATCATACAAATGTTTAAATAAACTGTTTACTCAAATGCATTGTTAGTGATGCTACATTTTGTGTGACTGAATGGGAGAACAGAAACATAAATAATAAGTAAGTAGATAACATTCAAAACATATTGATTTTTGTTAGCAAGTGGAAAGAAAGATTTTTATTGTGTTGGTGAATTACATATAATTGGAGTACATTTGATAATGTCAGTTATGTTGAATGGAAAGAATTTGCAAACCTCATTTTTGGATTTGCATCTAACAATTACAGCTTTTGTGATTAGTAGTTGCAGGACAATCTATGCAATGTTCATAGTCATGATAGTTGCAATCATGAATCCATTTTAGTTCATTGGATTTGTCTAGCTCTGCTTCTGTATGGTTTTCTCACCCTCCATCTGTAATTTTTGTTGGACATGAAGATTAAATGTTATTGGTTATGTTGAATAGATAGCCTTATGTATGGCTGATTTTCTTGCTTCTGGTGAAGAGCAATACTGATATTTTCCCCCCTGTTTTTGGGAGTTCTTCAAATGCTGGAGGAGTAATTATTGCTAATCTGATGCTAAAATCCATTATAAGGAGTTTTATTTCGGGGAGTTAATCTATAATCCTGTTGTCATATTTCTGGTCATAATTCCTTGCTGAGGTTTAGAGTCTGTGTATGTTTGTGGGCTGGGGGATCTGAACTATCAATTATTGGGTTTTGAAAATATTTCATTGAGTTATTTTTGGTGTATAATCCTCTTTCACTTTTTAATTCAGCTGTGGGATCCATTATGTAGTATAACTCTTACTTTTTCTTCCAGGATCTGGATGAGTTCAAAACCATCCTTAAACCGCGCCTGAAACTAATTGTCCAAAATGATGAAAGAGAATGGTTTATTGTATTTGTATCTAAAGCTCATCCAGCTAATGATCAGGCAAATAAAATGGCGAAGAAAGTATATGCCAAACTTGAAGTTGAGTTTAGCTCCAAAAAAAGAGAAAGGTAGACTTGAAAAATTGGGCTTGCAACAAATATACTCTCCCCTTCCCCAATGAAAATTTGAATGACCTGTTAGTTAGTAGTTTCCTAATCCTTTTTTTTTTCAATTCAATGTCTTGTCGACCTTTTTTTTTTTGACATTACAGCATATGGTCAACATGCAGGAATCTTAACAACTATTTAATTGCATCCTGTTTTCTTTATTTTGAACTTGATGTGGCAGTGAAAAGCAAAAATGGTTTAATTGCTTTAAGTAGGATTTTTTGTCTATCATTTCATCTTTTACAGTTTTACTTGTTTAAATATTTAACTGAAAGGAAAGTCCATGGAATCATCTGTTTATATTACCCACCTGAGTGGTTGAGAGTTTTGAAGGTACAGTTACCAAAACAGAAATAATAACCACGTGCGAGGGAAATGAAAGATTAATTATTCTAGTCTTTCCATCTCATTTGTTTCCGAAGTACAGGTTGTTAATGTTTAGTTTGATTGCATTAATGATAAAAATTTAATTTCCTTTCTTTTGATGCTTTTAACACTGCTTCTTTCTCATTTAGATGCTGCAAATATGATATGCATCTCCCTGAAGCAAACTTTTGGGAGGATCTAGAATCAAAGATAATGGAATGCATCAGAAATACTCTGGATAGGCGTGTACTGTTTTATGAGGATGAGATACGAAAGCTCAGTGAACAGCGCCTCATGCCAGTCTGGAACTTCTGCAATTTTTTCATTCTGAAGGTTAATCCTTTTCTGATGAATTATTCACTTAAAAATGCAATAAATGGTTCTGAAAGTTGTCCAACCTTTGTTGTTCTCTATTAATTTTTCCTTTCTGCTCATTCCAAGAGCATTTGGTGTCTTTTAACAAATTTATGTTCTGTACTCAGGAAAGCTTGGCTTTTATGTTTGAAATGGCTCACCTTCATGAAGATGCCTTACGGGAATATGATGAACTAGAGCTGTGCTATCTTGAAACAGGTGCATGATGCTTAGTTCCTTTCTCTGTTGTACTCAACTCGATGCTTAGATTGACAGTGTTTTGCTTTAAACACCTCTATGGAAAATTAGATCTTGTGTTAGGCAGAGAAATTTCCTGTAAAGCAATGAAACTTGATTCAAATATAACTGGAATTAATGCAGTTAACATGACTGGAAAGCAAAGAGACTTTGGAGGGGCAGATCATGGTGACGATCAGGCAGCATTGCTTAAGCCAGGAAACAAAGCATTGACACAAATTGTTCAAGAGGACTCATTTAGGGAGTTTGAATTCAGACAGTATCTGTTTGCCTGCCAATCAAAGGTTTGCCCTAGCCAGAGCACTTCTGCTACACAAAACCTGTTACATATATTGGCAGCTTGGTTGTAAAACAAAATTGGATTTATTTGTCTTTTGTGTCTTCTTTGATGATTATTAACTTGGTTGCTTCTTTACTAGTATAATTTATTATATGATTTAAGATGCATTTTACAGATTGGACTAAATTTTACCTCTTGCATTAGAAATTAACATAAAATAATATACTTGAAAATAAGCAACGAATTGTATGCCTTTGGAAAGCCTTTTTTCACTATTATAATATTCCCTCATTCTCTCATGTGCCAGACTGCCAGTATGTGCACATTGATAGCTTGTGCACAATCACTACAATGGTTTGATTGTTCAAGTGCTTTAAATATATGTCAAGACAGGGCAACCTACAACCATCTTTTATAGAAAGCTCTGATTTTGTGTACATTTGCTGGTGTTTTAGTTATTGACTATTTCAAATGTGGTATAATTATTTCCAGTGTCACAATGCAAAGAATATACTGGTCAATTCCCCTTAAATTTTTTCTTTTCTTTAAGTGCATCATGAAAGTTAATTCTGTGTGTTTATTAATTTAGTAAATCTTTCTTTATGGAACAAATAGTAATCTTGTAATTAGATGCTGATAAAAAATAAGTAGTTTTGTACTTACATATGCATTGATGCTGGATAATCAGTCTTCTTTTCTGCTTCTAAACAGCTTGTCTTAGCAATAGGCACCTTATTAATTAGATATCAGTCCAGCTGCTGGAGAACTAATGTACTTCATACATACTAAAGTGTGCATTTCTTTTAATTTTAGATGAATATATAAAAGGCTTCAAAATTTCAATGGGTTTTCATGTTGGTTGCACAAGAGAGATATTAAGAAAGAAAAAGAAGAAAAGCCTTCACTTTCATATGCCAAGAGTTTTTGCTTGCAACAAAAAGCATTTAATGATTAAAGTTCTGTTCCAATTTTGGTCCCTGAAGTTTTATCTATTTGGTCTTTAATTGCTGATTTAGAAATCTTTTACTTTAAAATTTAATGTCTTAAGATCTGTTTGAGTTTTCATTGACATTTGGGTAGCACTAGGACAGGGAGCCATGCTATAAAGTGAATACCTATTTGTTTAACCTTCTATACCTCTCTACTTTACTGTCATTTTGTAGCTCTTATTCAAGCTAAACCGTCCCATTGAGGTTGCATCACGAGGTTATTCATTCATAATAAGCTTCTCAAAATCCTTGGCATTGTATGAGGTATTTGATTTTCTGTTGTGCATATGTTCTCTTCACATGTGTATATTACTAATTATTCTAGTTTGAATTGTACAATTTTTTTTATTTGTCCCATTTTGACTGGTAGATGATGTTTCTTCTCAGCGCATTATGCCTTTCTGTATGCGTGACATCTGGGTAGTAACTGCTTGCTTGGCTTTAATTGAAGCAACCACTCTTAATTATAATGATGGACTTGTGGCACCTGACATAGAGAAGGAGTTCTTTCGGCTTCTGGGTGACCTATATTCTCTAGCTAGAGTTAAGGTAGAATTTTTGTCTCATGAGGTTGATCAATAGGCTGGATATCTATTTTGGTTTGATGTACTCTTAACTGAGAAAACTCCAATGATCAAAATCTGCCGTTGGAAATAGAGTTGACTTAGAGGCATCCCTTTCCTCATTTTTTCTTCCCCTTTTTTCTCTGCTATGTTGATATTATTTGCCGCCATTGTTAACTAAGATTGCTTTATGAATTTTATATATCTTGGCAGTTCATGAGGCTTGCGTATTTAATTGGGTATGGATCTGATATAGAAAGAAGTCCTGTCAACAGGTACATTTTTGTACTTAAAAGCCAATAATCTCTTGCATTTTTCTCTTAATCTGGTCATTTTTTATTCCATTGGTTAATCATGTAATGCAAGATAACATCACATCTGGTATCATTCTCCTTTTTTGATAGTTGTTTCTTTCCATTTGAGTAGTGCTTCTCTCAGCTTGCTACCTTGGCCTAAGCCAGCTGTTTGGCCTTCAGTTCCTGCTGATGCATCAGCTGAGGTGCTTGAGAAAGAAAAGGTAAAATGTAATCATAATTATGAATATGACATCACATAAGATTTGGTGACCCAACAGATTTTAATTTTCAACAACAGAAAAAGAATGCTCGTTCCTTAATATGTCACCACAATGTTTTTTGCACCTGTTAAATAATTCAGTTGAATGCCAAAAGGGAAATTACTGGTTATTGAAGATGTAGTTATCCCAGGCCTGGTTCCAAGCCCATAAAAAAGATGAGGGTTGTGTGAGGCACTCTATAGCCAACATAATTTTTGTAGAATCTTTGCATCAAAGATGCTGTGAATTATGTAATGTAATTTATAAACCGTCATGATATTTTTTTCTGACTGGCTTGTCTGTCATCCATCAGTGAAGAAAGTAATTTTCACTGACGGATCTGTTTAAGATCATAAGCGTGGGGAATATATATATCACCACTTACAAGCTACTGGAATTGAAAGATTTTCCCTACATAATTGACATATTTTGCGCCAGCAAAAGGCACTAAGAATAGCATATGGCTATGTTGTCATGGAACTGTTACAATTCCACTTTTTCCCAAAATCTATTTCATTTTATTCTTGGTTAGAGGCATTTTGTCATTTTTTATTCCCTTAATAAAATTAAAAGTATTGTGCTTACTTGGTTGTAGAAAAAAAATTGCTAATATTTTTCCTGAATAGAATTAGAATTTCAATTCAAATAGAAAGAGAAAAAAATTACATATGAAATGTGTTGAGCACATACTGTATGTTTTAATATCATTATTTTAGTTTTCCAAGATTTTTATCCATCATATTTTAACTTTAAATAATGTGATTATATCTCTGCAGCTGATTCTCCAAACAACTTCTAGAACAAAGCACTTTGGTATTCAGAGGAAACCCCTGCCTCTTGAACCTACTGTTCTTCTACGAGAGGCCAACCGACGAAGGGCTTCACTTTCAGCAGGAAATGTATCTGAAATATTTGACAATCGCCCGGGTCCAATGGAAGGGTAATGAAATGCTATATGTGGTTCCAAATGAATTCATTTTCAATGAACTGTTCAGAAATCCTAGATTTTCTTTTACAATTTGGGCTTTTATCAATGTGATTTATATGCTGACAGATCAGGTTTCGATGCATCCCCAAAAATGTCCCCACAAAAAACACTTGCAAGTTCCATGTCACGTACAAATTCTTCACCAGGAAACTTCGATAGTGCAATTGACCGACCAATGAGGCTTGCCGAGATTCATATTGCTGCTGAGCATTCTTTGAAGAGAACAATTTCTAATCCTAAATTGCTGCAATCATTATCATCATCTGAGGAGTTCGAGGTATCTTCTTGGGCTGACAGATAGCAGATGGAATGATTTTTTAGGATCTCTCATTGAGAGTTTCACAAAATTTATGTCCATATCTCTCTGGTTATATTTTCCCCCTTATGAGTACATCTTGAATACATGTAAATATATTTGTTAATATTTTAGCGCTGTTTGGACTTTATTAATTTTCTTAATTGTCTGTCTCATGTTGTGGGCAGCAAAAATATTTAGAGCTAACTAAAGGTGCTGCTGATAATTACCATCGTTCCTGGTGGAAAAGACATGGTGTTGTCCTTGATGGTGAGATAGCAGCTGTCTCCTTTAAGCATGGATTTTTTGATCAAGCTGCAAAGTCATATGAGAAGGTTTGTGCACTGTATGCTGGTGAAGGATGGCAGGACCTGTTGGCTGAGGTCCTTCCCAATTTAGCTGAATGTCAGAAGATGCTTAATGATCAAGCTGGCTACTTACTATCTTGTGTGAGGTTACTTTCTCTTGATGAAGGATTATTTTTGACCAAGGAACGTCAAGCTTTTCAGTCAGAAGTTGTTCGTCTTGCTCATAGTGAAATGAAGGACCCTGTACCTCTTGATGTATCATCATTGATTACATTTTCTGGAAATGCTGGGCCACCATTGGAGTTATGTGATAGGGATCCCGGTATCCTTTCTGTAACTGTTTGGAGTGGTTTTCCAGATGATATAACTCTTGATTCAATCAGTCTTACATTAAACGCAACATATAATACTGATGAAGGTGTAAAGGTATTTGTTGTTGGTGTTATTTTACCCATTTCAACAACAATATGAAAAGCTTATAGTTTATAATTATTTCCTCCCTGAATAATTCATTTATCTAAATTGTTTTAGGCATTGAAGAGTTCTACAGCTATTGTGTTACACCCTGGTCGGAATACTATTACCTTGGATCTACCACCTCAGAAACCAGGATCATATGTTCTTGGAGTTCTTACTGGGCAGATTGGGCAGCTGAGGTTTAGATCTCATAGTTTTTCAAAAGTTGGCCCTGCAGATAGTGATGATTTTATGAGTTACGAAAAGCCAGCTAAGCCCATTCTGAAGGTAGTCTCTCGTCTAACAGGATGGAAAAAGAAAGGAATCTTGGAGTGAAACAAGTAGATCTAGAAAAGAACAGGGGTTAGATTATATTAGTAACAAGTAAATCCTTTGTATGTGTAAATTCCCAATATTTTTTTTTGAGACAATTCAATAGAAGATAGGCATGTTTTCATTCACATTATTTTCCCTCCTTCCTTTAACATTTTTCTCATGATCATTACATAACTTAAATTGATTTCATATAGGTTTCTGGTAATTATAATCTGTCCTTTAGCTGTGATGTTCGTTTATTTAGGCAAAAAAAAAAAGGAGTTAAAGTAAATTATCTAATAATACCATTTATAATTTTTTAGGTTTTCAAACCTAGAGCCCTTGTTGATCTTGATGCTGCTGTTTCTTCTGCTTTGTTGATAAATGAAGACCAATGGGTTGGCATTTTAGTTCGACCAGTAAATTACTCCCTCAAAGCTGCTGTCTTGCATATTGATACTGGTCCAGGGTTGGAGATTGAAGACTCACAGATAATTGAGATGGAAAGTGATGCTGGTGTCTCTCAGAATGATAATGACCAGGTGCAGAAGGATGGTGCTCAAATAAGAACGCTAAATTCTGATAAAAAATTTGAACGCTTGACTCTTCATGATGGTAAAATAGAATTTCCAAATTGGGCAAGTGACACACCTTCTATTCTTTGGGTTCTGGTTCGTGCCATCAGTGATACACTCAGCAGAGGATCATCTTCAGGTTAAGATGGTGACAGAAGTCTAAACAACTCCATACATGTGCAGTTTAAATTTTGCATTGTTTACTTATTTTGGTTTCTTTTTCCAGCCACAACAAGGAGAGAGAGTATTGTAGATGGAATGAGAACAATAGCTCTGAAACTTGAATTTGGAGCTTTTCGCAATCAAATATTTGAAAGGTTTTTACATTTTCCTTCATTCTTATGTTTTAATCATCATAATTTATCTAAGGCTGTTGAATTATACATTCCATGCATCTGACTTTTGCATACTCTGCCACTAGTTACTTAATAATCCCTTGCCTTGATATCCAGGACCCTGGCAGTGCATTTTACATATCCTTTCTATGTGACAACGCGTGTTACTGATAAATGCAACGATGGTACCTTGCTTCTGCAGGTATAGGTCTTTATTTTCATAATTATTTAATTACGGGCTAACCACTATCTTGAATTGAAGAATAAAGGAATCAAGGCACCCAATACAATCCCTTCCATTGCATTTTTGCCAAAATTGGAAATAACACATCCATTGCCTTATTTTAATATGAAACTTTTGAAATAGTTGGTTAATGACATGGTATAAGAACCTCTATGACCAAGTGGTCTAGAATTCAATTATTGGCACCCCAATTCTTCTAATAAGAAGTTGAATTTAAGCACAGGGTAGGGGCCTGTGCATTGTCCACACTTCCCAAAGGGATTTTGCATGAGGCAGCATGTTAAATATGTTATTATAAAACCATTCATGTGCCTTTACTTAACTACTTAAGCTTTTTGAATAGTTCATTCATGACAAGTAAGGTCAGTGTTTTAACAAAGTTACAATTGCGGTTTTAGTACAATGCTTTAAAAAATTAATCAGGCAATTGCTAACATTTGTTAGATATAATGATATAAAACCATTCATGTGCTTCTCTAAACAGATTGCTTTTGGGATATGACAGGGTATCAAAACCTCTATAACCCCATCCTTCAGTCTCCCAAATGAAATTTCTTATACAAGGAAATATAGACTTGGGCATTGTCCACGTTTCAAGTCTAAAGCTTTCTTGCAAGAGAGGATGTGGTAGATGTAAAATCATTCATGTGTCTTCCCAGACAGCTTAAGTTTTTGGATAGTTGGTTTAGGACAACATTCAACTGGCAATAATACACGAACAGTTAGTTTGAACTTTATATTTGTTTGAAGATTTTTATATCAATAAAAAACAATATTTTTTCATGTACACATTTAATCACTAAAATTCTATAACTTCATCTTGTTCTTTTTTTTTTTTTTTTGATAAAGTACACAATGGTTCATGTGACTTCTAGGTAATACTTCACTCTGAAGTAAAGGCCACATTGGCCATATATGATGCTTGGCTTGATCTTCAAGATGGATTTGTTCATACTAGACAAACTGAGGGTAGACCTAATTCAAGTTTCTTCCCGCTAATCATATCTCCCACTTCCAAAGCTGGGATTTTGTTTAGTATCTGCCTAGACAAGACAAATGCAGAAGGTAATTACATTGTGCCTCAGATCAGTGAGATGGAGTTATTGGTGCTTTTTGATATGTTTACACCAATTAAATTGACAAATGCCCTAAATGTAAAGTTACTATATAATCAATTTTGGGAACTGTTAATCACAATTAGACTTTAGCGGGTCTTTTACATTTAACTGGACATGCATTTCTGTTATTCTATCCATTTTTGGGGGTTTCTGATTGGTTGACTTGTTCTATTTCAAGTTTAATAATTAGTGGCCAATTGCAGCAGTCCAGAACTCTACTAATGTTTTTTCTTTTGAATTTACCAATTCCATATTAATCTTTTTGAACATGCAAGAAAAACTTGTTCTTACATCTTCAGCCTGTAGTCTATGCTATAAACACTAATGATTTGGTTTCCAGTTTTTATTAGTTGCACAGGCAGAATTGACAAGTGATTTTGATGGTATCACTGTCACATGTTCATTTTATACCTTGTATTTTCTTCAAGAGGTTTTACTCTTTAAGATTAAGAGGCATGCTAGTTAAATGTTACTTTGATCATGCGGTTTTTATTTTTATTTTTATTTTTTACAAAATGATATGAATATAGCAAAGCAATATGGCATTCTTTATTTTTCTGAGGTCTGGACATGTCGCAAATTGACAAGCTGAGTGATATAGTCTGATTACTTGTGACACACATTTTTTAATCCCAATAAAAATATTTACCTGTGGAAATTATAATAGTCTGATTTCTGCAATTAATCAGCTGATTTGATTTTTCATAAACATAAAACAGAAGAAGCCAGGAAGCAACCAGAAAGCATATTAAATATCAAATATGGAATTTCTGGTGATAGAACAATTGGAGCGCACCCTCCTGTCATGAAAGAATCTACTGGAGTTGATGGTGCCAGACAGGAGTTAATCTTCAGGAGTGCAATTACTTTGCAAAGGCCTGTACTGGACCCATGCCTAGCTGTTGGTTTTCTTCCTCTACCTTCAGATAGCCTAAGAGTTGGACAACTAGTTAAGATGCAATGGAGAGTGGAAAGGTTAAAGGATTTGGATGGGAAAGAAGTTTCTGAGCAGAATGTAAGTCCTGATAAACAGAGAGAACTTTGCTACTTGTTCAACATTTTTATGGTACCTAGATCTCTGGTGTATTTACTATTGTGGATTTCAAATTTCTAACTTCAATCAACATATTTACTTTAATTTTTAGTTTGACAGCTAAGTGAAGATACAAATACGAGCACACCCTTTCTGTGCACCACCCTTAGGACCTAAATACAGGATGCTTAACCGATACTTAAGGAACAAATTGAGAGAGGACAGAAAGTAAAGCCTCTTCTTTTCTTTTGAAAAGAAAAAGAAAAGAAGATTGAGAAAAATGGTTATTTTAGGGAGAGGGCATTCGATTTTTCCCTCTTGTTATTGTGAAACAACTGAGCGAGATGTTAGAAGGTAATATTACATCATTAGAGGACAACAAACAATGCAAGAAAGAAAAATTATTTGTAGAAATACTAGCCTTTCGTTAGCTCTGTTTTTTATTGATCAATTTTAATGGGCCCATCTTAAAAAAATTCTCCTTTTATATGTTCCTTGCATATATTCTCTTCAATCTTCAAAACATAGTAATTAGAACTTTTACCATTTCCTATTCCTCCATCCCTTCCCAAACCACCAACCATAACGATGTCAACATGCTCCTTGTCTCTGTCTGTGTCTATTTTCTTTGGAGAAACAGGTGAGGAAATTAGTTAAATATATGGTTTGTGATGAGTTGTTTCAGTCCTGAATCCGGATAAATATTGTGCAATTATGTTATACCCTCCTGTATTATGTTTGATGCCACAATTTTGTTTATAATTTTGACAGGACGAGGTGCTATATGAGGTAAATGCAAATTCTGGAAATTGGATGATAGCTGGGAGGAAAAGAGGGCATGTATGTCTGTCCACAAAACGAGGTACTTGAATCCTTAGCAGTTTAAAAAAATCGTTTTTGGTAACCGAGAGAAACATATTTTTAAGCTGTTGATGAATGACTTGCAATGTGCTGTGCCTTTGTTGATATTTGAATTTTGTTCTTATTATGATAGGTGCAAGGATAGTTATCTCGGTATTATGCATGCCACTGGTGGCTGGTTATGTTCGCCCTCCTCTACTGGGGCTGCCAGATGTTGATGAGGCAAATATAAGCTGCAAACCTGCTGGGCCACATCTGGTCTGTGTTTTGCCCCCGGCTCTCAGCTCCTCCTTCTGCGTTCCAGTTAATTCATGAGTTTTCAATGTGTTTCACTCAAGCTTGATTAAGTTTTTGTGTTCCATAGGAAGTTTGAGAAAATTTTTGGTTTCGGTAAGGTAGGAAAGTGTAACTTTGTGCCTGTTAACTTCATTGCATGAAAAATCTACTTGGTTGGATTTGCGTTGCTTGTGGCCGTCATGCAGTGTTCAGAGTATCAGCAACAACCCTGGCGCATGTACAGCGGAATTTAGTGCTCTTCCTTGTACGATAGATACACAGACCCTAACATTGTTTTGTCTCAAAATTATAAAAATTGGTAGGAATCATATGCATTGAAAAATTATAATTTTTTTTTTCTTCCCAATCGCCACTTCATAATGAATTTCTCTCTGCGTTAGCAATCATACAATTACGCCATTCTATTCCCGAATATTTGACTACCCTTCTACCAACTTTTTCTGTTGTCATAAATAAATTAGAGATATCAATCGTTGTAAATAATTTGGAATCTATTAATGTAAATATATCTGGGATGCCAATTGCTAAATTCATTTTCCTTTAGATAACATGCAAAATTCATTTATTTTATAGAATGCTAAATTCAATTTGATCACAGCTTGGGCGGTGATTGTAACCCATTTTCAATGCCAAATGACGCTTTGCCATTGACATTGATGCTGCTTGTGGGCAGGGTCATATATTAATGAAAGCTTAAATATATAAAGCATAAATTTGATGAAAATTAAGTAGCTAAAGACCCTTCGACTTCTTCCCCATCAAAGATAATTTGCCGAAGCACGAGTTGGCCAAAATATCATAAGCAGAAAAATGTTATTACTAAATCAAAAATAGGTCAAAATATCATAAGCAGAAAAATGTTATTACTAAATCAAAAATAGGTCCCACCGAGATTTGAACTCGGGTTACTGGATTCAGAGTCCAATGTCCTAACCACTAGACCATGGGACCGTAGCTGTGTAGCCTATTGATTTTAATACAACAAATATGTGCTTTACCATACGTTGCCCAAAAGTTGGTGGATAGAATACGAGGCGGAAATTATTATTGGATGATTGAATCTATTATCAATTAACCTAAACAAAATAAACTTACTAATTCAGTGTTTACCTTAAATCTACTATCAACTCAAAATGCCATCAACATATTTTTATATTACTTTATTTTTTAAAATAGACCAATCATATAAAATGTATTGAAAAATATATTATCAACATTTCTTATCAAACGAAACCTAAATTATTTGTTATATATCAATTTAATTTCTAGCAATCGATCTATATATTGAAAGCATGATCCTTTTTTTAATTCACAAAAATTACTTTTACCTTTTTATTTTATCACAAGTTTCACTTGCTGTGCTTCAACAATATTGCATCTTCTTCCCATGCATTAGTAGCTTGTTTTTCTCAGAGAGAGAGAGAGATTATTTGCGATGCTCCACCTAAACTTTGGAGCACGGTTGATTCATAGTTTTTCATAACTCTTAGTTTCAATGAGAACCACTGTTTGATATAAAAAGGAATAAAATGGTCACAATTTGGCATGCAAAGGTTTTTTAAAAGATTCCAACTGAATCCATGATAAAATTTTCCATTGCAAAAACAAACTGCTCTATCACCAACATCCTTCCTCTCCTGCAACCTCTCCATCCAATCCATCTACATCGCCGACAACCTTATTCTCCTCGTCCCCTTCACCTTCCATTCCTTCGAGCTTTGTGGTGGAACAAGATCAGGGTCTTATAGTTTTGGTGCTATTCTTTCAAATGCAATTCCTCTAACAGATCAAACAACTGGAATAACAAATAATTTTTTCCATTGAAAATCTTCCCATTTCCTCAGGCTTCTCTTCTCTTCTCTTTACACTGTTAACCACACTAGTTATATTTGCCGTCAAGAACCCAAAATGGCAAACCTTAAACGGTGCACAAAGTCAAAATCAAGGACTACTTTCTAAAATTATTATACATAGGGACTATTTTATTAATTAATCGAAGGAAGGATTAAATGTTAAATTCTTAAACTATAAATTTTGGCTGCACCAGGATGGAAATTTTGGCTGCACCATGGTTAGGATGGAAATTTTGGCTGCACCATGGTTAGGGATGGAAGTAGGCTGAGCCAAGCTAGAATTTGACTGATTAAGCTTGGTCCGTTTAAAAATTTTGAAGCATGAGACTGAGCCAGGTACGTGTTAAAAGTTTTTTATTTGTCAAATTTAAAGCTCTACAAATATGTTTAAAAGCTTGTATTACAAAAAAATCAATAAATAAATTTAAAAAATTAAAAAAGTTTGTAAATTTAAAAGTTACAAAATAAAAAATCATTAATTAGGCCTAAAATACATATATATTTTAATATTATATAAATAAAATATAAAATAAATATAAATATATAATATATAAATATAAATAGGTCACTGAGTAGATTAAATAGGTTTTTTTTATAAGTTAAAGCTTGACTTGTTTATCTAAAAAGACTTTTTAACAAGTTTGGACCTATATATTTATTAAACTAGCTGAACCTAACTAAGTTTTAAACAAGTCAAGTAGTAGACCCATTTCGAACGGCTTTGTTCATTTCTATCCCTAACCATGATCCAAAACTATGCTGGATCACACTAAAATTTCTTTTAAAAATGTTTATTCTAACTTTTTATTGCTTAGACAAATATGGTGAGTTAAAAATAAATAAAAGAACAATAATTATTGAAAGAAAATAAAATTTAAAATCAAAGAAAAAAATTGGAAAAATATATTTTTATCTATAGTAATCTATAATATAACCATAAAATAGGTTGGCACTTCATATTTTTCTGTTCTTGTACCCTATATTGCATATTTTTCTGTTCTTGTACCCTACATTGCAAATTTCTCTATTTTCACTCTTTTGCACACACTTCATTTACATTTACAAAATATATAAACACGCTGGCTGGAGAAATGACTAAATAAACTTGGTTTAGTTAGGTTGAAATCGCTTTAACTTTTACTCATCCTATAATATTTAAAAACAAAATACAAATTTTTTTGCATATACATTTTAAAAATACATTTCAAATTCAAGAGACAATATTTGACTTCACCGTACTGAGGAGTGCATGGCAACATGAACCTAAATCAAGGGCTTGACCTTTCAAGCTGAGGCGTGCCCTTACATTACAACCTTTGCTGCATGCTCAATCAAGTTAATAAATGAACTCTCTTAATAAGTTTGTTTATTCTTTCCTAAAGTTGCTTGCTATTCTAATTTCTATGTAACTCACCTATGAATGTCAGTTGTGTTTACCAATATACCAACATCGGGCGAGGGATATAAAGTGGCTTATCTTTGTTTTTTGCTTTTGTTTTTCAAGAAAGATAATTTTATTAAAAAAAAATGGAATACAAGGGCTCTCCAACCCAACCATACAGAGTACTCAGAAAATGGCTTATCTTTGATCACTAATACCTTGCTTAACTTTTAATTTATCAAACAATTTCAATTTTCTTATAGGGTTTTCTTAGCAGAACATTTTCCAGCATAAATAAATTCTTAAATATATTCTTGCAGGAGGGTCTATTTGTTAGTGACGAAATTTTGATTCAAGAGGGCACATGTATTTTTCTCAGGAAAATTTAAAGATTCAAAGCACTAAACCTAACACCTACAATTTTACAAACCCTATGCTGGTCTTTTGAGAAGTGGGGGTATTATTGTCAACATTGCTACCACTATGCAGCAACAAGCTTGGTCCGAAGAGCTACCCTGGATTTATCTTGAACACATGAAGTATCTATAATTTAAGTAAGATCTGTTGAATTTTGATGGTTGCTGGTTGACCCTTCAATAAATTCTGCACATTGGGTTATAGAAAGAGAGTCTATTTGATTGAACAGCTTATGCCAATGTTCCACACCGCTGAGGAAAAGGTATATGGACCAACAATTCTACTACAAAAGAAGCACTCCAGCAATTTCAGAAGTATACCTTTCTCGGCCTTTTGGCTAAGATCAAGTGTAGTATCTGTTCTTATCAGTTTAATATCTGATACGTGGGTCATTGATCCACATGATAATAAATTAATTTGTAAAGGGAAAGGGTCTATAGCATGGGCCTGGCACATCCCATCAATTCAGTTGAAAATTGAATTAATTTATGTTAGGCTTTGAACACACCTAGGTTTGGGTTCACTGGCTATTTAAAAGGTGTGCATTATGTTGACATGGTACTTTTGTAATGCATGCTGCTATTCTTGTTAAATGGAGTTTTGGGTAAAGGTTTTCTTTTGGTTTTAATTGTTGGGTATGTAGAATATTTTTGGTAAATACTAGAAGAGCTCAAATAATTAATAAAAACGAAAAAAGAATATTAGAATTAATAGTTTTTTTATCGAAAGAGTTGGTTGAAGTTAAAAATTTATGGTAATTTTTTAGGTGAATCAAAATTAATGATACTGATTGGTAATTTTGATGAACGTATGCATCAGAAGGTGCATGTAGGGCTGGTTAATATTTTATCCTAAGGGATTTAGGGACTGGGTTCGATCCTTTGTACCACAAATTACTGTCATATATAACTGACACGGCTAATTTTTTTCCTATATAGTGTCGCATTTGTGTTTCACCCGGGCCTGGTACACCCCCACCAACTCAATTTAAGATCTTTTTCATGTTGGGCTTTTTTTAGACAAAATATGGGCTTGTCACATTCCTTGGACGGCCTGCATTACTAATTTGCATTGGGCTTATGTTCTTTGTTTGGGATGAGGCCCGCATGTAATTGTCTAACTTTGTTGAACGAAGTTTTGGGCATGTAATTGCTTGAATATTGGAACTAGATGAATGATTAGTGTAATTTCTTGAATATTGGAATTTGAGGAAATAGTTATTTTATTGAAAGATTTTTCTGAAGTTGAAAAGTTATTGTAATTGTTTCAGCGGAATTAAATTACTGTTATACACTTTCCCAATATCCTTAAACATCAGCCTTGTGGTATAATTAACAAAGTTGCACAAACATTAAATGAGTCTTTAATAAAATTTAGTCATATTTTAGGTGCTATAGGTTTCCTAAAATTAAAATTTCATAGTTATGTGAAGTGAACAAAAATATAAATAATAAAATCTAAAGAGTTCAACCATGCGTTAAATATAAAAAGAAAATGAGTTAATTATAAACTTTACAGGAATTGTAAATTCTTGTTGAGAACTAAAGTGTGATAAGTATTCTTGTTGAGAATTCTACGAGTGAAGGCTTGTGTTACCAAAAACATGGATTAAGAAAGCTAAATGAAAACGATGCTCATAAATGTAGTTGACTTTAAAATGATAAAGTTGAACCAAATGTATTTGATTACACATTCCCAGACCGTTACTTATTTTGGTCCAAACAATTATCACTTTTGGCGAATAGAAATTTATTTTAAATTCGCAATCAACCAATGTCTCTATTGTTCCTTGAAAGTTTGATTGCTTCCTTGTATGTACACACTTTTATACCTTTCAAGTTTCTATAGGTCATATTCAATCAAAACTTACTAAATTAATTTGCACTCTCCGTTAATACAAGGCCATATAGTGTTCCCTTTGAAGGTGATAGCTAATTGCATTGATAAAATGCTAATTGGGTATTGGATTTTTTGCTTGTTAATTTTGCACTGAATCATCTCAATCCAGTGGCCTGTAGGTCTATGTTTTTGTGTGTATATATGGACTTAATGGGTGTTTGCAAAATTATTGACTTATGGCTATGGCATTAATTGATATAGACATGAATGCCTGGTTGAGGGATAAGAAAGAATACCCTCAGGGCTAGGCAATACATGGTTGGAGAGAAATGAGGAAGAAAAAATATCAGTCAACACACCGATCTATGTTTTTTCATAAAATTTACCTATGTATTGAAAAGAATATGCTGCTATCTTTATTTATTGAAAAGTTGAACTGGGAAATAACACCATAAGTATAAAGAGTAAGATTATTTCCACTTTTTTTTTACAAATTTTTTACGACAAAGAAATAGAAAGTGAAGTAAAAAAAATTGTAAGATAAAATAAGTGTAATAAAAATAAAAAATAATTATAGAAATATGTTATAAAAAATAGTAAAAATGTCATTATTTGAAACAACATATACGACACTTCAAAAATAGAAAAAAATATATATTCACAAAGTTGGTAAAGTATCAACACCAGAAATCATACTCCAAGGTTAAGAATGATTTTCATAATTTTTTTATAAATTTTTTTTGTTCTCGTTTTCTTTATATCTTTCTTCTTCTTTTTATCCTATCACATAACATATCTCTCTTCTATTATTATTTTTTTTTTTAGGTGTACACTTATAAATTTTCCTCCAAGTTTTATGCACTGTAAATTGAAACTAAATTATTAAAATACTTGGGCTTGTATCACGTTTCTTTGTGCAGCATAGCTAGCAACAGAACTTCAGTTAATTAAATGCTTACCAATTAAACCAAATTAGTTGTAAAAGAGCATTAGTTAGAGCTAAGACTCCTAAAATATAATGTTGCCAGTGCAGTCTCCATTTTGACGGAAGGTAGCCAAGGAAAGACCCAATAATATCCTTTTTGGTAAATCAAGCTACATTATTGTGGAGTACCATTGACTCTCCCATTTGTTTTATGATACAGAAGATGAGTGTCTCAATATTGATTTATGGTACATTCCTTACCATATTGCTCAAGGCTTTAGAAGATCAATGTTCATCAAATCTACATCATTGATTTTATAGCCAACTTTGTCTTGTCCAAGGAAATTTGCTTCCCCACCACTATTCCTATAAAAATCATTTATCCTCCAAAGGAGAAATTATTGTGTGACTAAGAGAAGATCACATGTCCTAAACAATCACCATTTTACATATCTGTAAGTTTTATTAATTTTTTTTACGTTAATTGTAAAACTTAGACATATATCAAGTGATAAGCGGTTAGAATTATGGATACTGATGATCCCATATCATCCAATAATTTCTCCTAAGAAAACCTACATATTTAGGATGATATAGTTCTTAAGTATAATAGATTTATTTTTCCTAAATTTTGGCACTGTGGATTTGTATAAGAGGAGAGTACAAACAATGATATGGTGCCATTAAATCAAGTATGGACATAGTCTAAAGAATAGTTTAATTCCCCTCACTAGCCCAAAAATATTCCATCAATATTGATACATTGTAGTCCACCGTTCACATTTGACTACCTTTATCAACACCATGAAGAATCTTGTCTATAAATATTGAAAACACAAAATGTCATTGGCTATCAATCACATGCCAATTACACAAAACCATTCAAACAAATTGGTCATGGTGCAGAGAATGAGTTCAATCCATCATCTCATATGTAGAAACAAATCAACCAATTTTCAAGTAACAGCTTGGCATGACTTTATAATTTTTCTTGGAATGTTCTAAGAGAGAATGGAGACACATAGATAGAAGTAATATGATGCACTAATATTTGGGTGCTTTTTCTTCCCCCAAAAAAGGGCACAAGTAAATAGCCACATGGGATTCAATTTGGCATGATCACTTGACACGGTATACTCCCTGTTTGCTAACCTAACTTGTTCACTTCTCAATCCTCTGCGGCTCTGTGATCTCAAAGACTCAAACAATGAAAATTATTCAATTTGTTTCACTTTTCATCTTTCTTTAGTAAAATAAAGACTTGGACTGAAATTGTGTTACCGTGTACTCTATAAACCCTGCGTCACTGACACAAAGCAATCAAATTGCATAAAAGAAGAGAAAGCACGAAATCTAGTATAGTAGTTTTTGTTACGTTGAAATAGACAAAGAATATATGAATTTTATTCGCAACATACAGTAATGTGACATAATAAAGTATAAAGTATATGATAGAAAAGAGAATTTATTGATTCTTAATTATGAATGTACAATTATAATCCTGTTTTGATCACTTCTACATTAGCAACTTGCTCTAGCAGCTCACGGTGACTGTTTCAAAGAATGACAAGGGACAAAGTTTACAAATGGTGTACGGTATATATAGATAAGACGAAAATGTGTAGGAACCTTCCCTGACTTGTACATTTTTTTTTTTAAAAAAATTAACTTGAGAAAATAAAATATTGAGCTCATAGCAGAGTTCATTTTGTCTAAAGCCTTTGTGGGCCTTGCATTAAAGTTTGGTCAAATGTTTATCTCTACGCATGAAACTTATATTAGAATGGTAAATAGATATGTATCTCTGGTCCCAAAAGAAATAAAAAAATAACAGAGAGAAATAAGCATGATATCATGATTGCTTTTATGTAGCAACAAGCATTTACTGGTTCTTATTCATATCTCACTTTGCACCTCTTTTCTCTGGATGGAAGATCATTACGGCAATTTTTAATGGGTTTCAAATTTTTGAATCATAAAGAACAAATGGTTCTACAGATGACCAAAGAATTTGTCTATTTTGTGTTTTACAATAAGTGAAAGGAAGAGATTTTGTATTTTGGCTTTTAATTTTCAAACTAAAATTTAAAAAAACAATCTATTCAACTAAAAAGATTTTGTGTTAATTTTCAACATATTTTAAAAATAATTTAAATTTAATTTTTAAATAAAAATATTGTTAATTTTAATTTTTAAAAAAATACTCTTAAATGTAAATGTAAAAATTGAGATTTGAGTTTAATCATTTTCATTTCATGGTTATTCTCAAATTATCACTGTTATCATAATATGAATAACAATAATAATAAATTTATTTTTTATACATTCATAGTAAAAAAGTAAAATAGAATGATTTAACTCATTTTTAATTAATATTTTAATAATTTAAAATTAAATTCAAAACTTAAAAAAAATTAATTTAATTTTTAAAAATTTTAAAACTAAAAAAATTACTTAAATAAAACCTTAAGTAATATCTACTTAATTTAAACTTAAATAGAATTGTTTTTAATAAAATTAATTTTAAATCGTTAAGTATAATTAAAATTTATATAAATTAATTTAAATTATATTTTTAATAAAATTCATATCTTATTTAAAAGTAATAGAATTGTTTTTTGAAAAAATATGGAAATTGATATTTTAACCATAAAAGAAAGAAGGCGTAGTAGTTTGGGTCTGACCCCCACCAAAAGGGGCAGTCTTTTAAGATATTTATCCTTCTGATTTTCACAATTGCAGAATCCTTATCGCTATTTTAAATTACAATGGAAGAATTCGGACTATATGCTATGCTATGGATAATTCTGAAAATGTCATCTTCTGATAAAATGAGATATCTCCATTGAACCTAACAAAGGAAATCATGGCCTCGTAGATGTCAAGTACCAAGTGGTTATTGGTTATGGGATAGCAAGTATGGCCCCATAGTCCTCTGGTGTCAGAATTAGAGGCGCACATGCACCATGTGGTCCTGGGAGAGGCTACTACTACTATGCTCTACATAATCACCGTCATTTATAATGTCAATGACCAAAAACTTAACCGTATAATCCTCACTTAATGATTTTAATTTTGATAGTAAGGAATAAATGTTAAGTAACAGTAACATCAACAAACGGACCAAGCCTCGAATTAAAGAAGCTAATACATTTAAGCACACATCTTGCTTTCAACTTTCAAGTGTTTTCTAGCGACTTTGACAGTGGAGCAACAACCCCACAAAGATTATGCAAGCTATAGCTCAATTAATTGACCATTATTATTTCTTATGAACCCAATACCAGTAAGTAATATTGAAGTTCACGCATAAATGGGTAGAACAAAGTTAAGTGACTACATGGACCAAATATAAACGAGGCTAGTGTAAAATTTAGCAAACAATTTCCATTCTCTACCACTACTGGCTAACATTACTTCAAAGCATGAGATGTAAACTTCCAACAAACTCGTCCGGCACGTTGTTAAAGCTTCACCATCGAAAATCTCTGATTGTGACTCTTCAACATGGTCACCAGTCCACGCCATCTTTTCAATTCACAACCTCCACCAAGCTCAATTGCACCGGCAAGAAATATCACTACCTACTTTTTTTTCCCCATCTATTCTTCGCCATTAGCTTTCAACCTTTTTTAATAGAATCCAACCTCACATGGAGGGAAGAAACTTGAAACCCCAAACATTAAATAAAGACAGTGACATCTTCAAGCTAAAAATTCAAAGGTAACTCATCTCGACCCCTCTCCTTCGCCTTAGGATTCAACCCACAATTACCGGCTTTTCCGTCGCTCATAATTAAACAGTTCCATTAAAAAAATTAAATTAAAGAACATTTTCTGCAATCAAGGGCTAGTTTGTTTTATAATTTGAAAATCAATTGTTACACTTTTTATATTAAACTCATATTTTAATAAAAAATAATTAATTTTAATTTATAAATAAATCTAAAAGATTCAAAATTAATGATTAAAACTAATTCTACCCCCATTACCAACTCCGTAGCAAAACCAGAAGAAGAAAAAAAAAACATATTCAGAGACATAACACAAATTTTACACAATCACACCAGAGAGTTTCACAAAGATGGACCGTTTCAGCCAATCCATTCTAAGACAAATGAAAATGCTATAATTTCATTGCCATCTACAAAATCATCAACATATACAAAAATCCTGGTCCAGTTCTATCTCATCACATTATTACATCAATCACTCTTTTTACAGATTTTTTGAGTTTTAACATCTGGTTCGACTTCGCCTCCCCAGGCATAACTTTACCTTCAGATATCCATCCATATCTCTCTCTTTTTTTGTTAAAAAACAAAAACATTTTAACAAAACATCTCTCAGTATAAATATATATATTTTTTTATATTTTTCTCGATGTATATTGTATTAAGTACTGGAAATGCCACATCAGCATAATCTCCAATCCAAGCAAACTTCGGCAGGGCCATGCACGTGCTGACTCGGTTTCCTGAATGATACGATGTGGCTGCTCACCATGAAGGCTGTTACACGCTCAGAAACCCTCACATCCTCCATCTTCAGCTCCTGCAATCTTAGCACGTACTCCGGCACGTGCAGCAGGTCCCACACCACTCCTATCCCACCGGGCTTCATCACCCTTACCAACTCCGCCACCGCCCTCATCCTCTCCGCTGCCGCCTCCGCCGTACGCGCGCCGTACTCCCTCCCCACGGTATGCACGAACACGCCCGACACCACCACGTCGAAGTAGTTGTCCGGAAACGGCAACCGCCGCGCGTCGCCCTCACGGCACGTCACGTACTCCCCGACGCCCTCCATCTTGGCCGCACGCAGCGTCGACAGCGTCGTCCGCTTCGACCGGTCCAAACCGACGACCCTGCCGGAGCTTCCTTCCTTTTTCAGCTGCGTCGCCACCGCGTTCAGGAGGATGCCGCGGCCGCAGCAGCCAAGGTCCAGCGCCAGCTTCACGGAGGACCAGTCGTGCACGGCGGATACGATGCGCTGCGCCATGTCGAAGTGGAGCGGCACCGAGGAGTAGAAGAAGTTCGCGGCGGCAAAGAAGAGGCAGAGCGCGGAGAGCGCCGTCACCGAGCCGGTAATCCCGGCGGCGAATCTCGCGGAGCCGCCGGCGCCGGAGAAGATTCGCTCGAAGAAAGCGCAGATTAGATCAAAATACAAAAGATACAAAACAGACAAGACAGAGAAGAGAATCGCTTGGCACAAGAGGAAAATCAGGGTTTGCCATTGCTCCATTCCGTAGATCGCGTACATCTGCGTCCAATCCCTGTTACCGCTCGTTGATTTCCCCATTCAATTTTTCTTGAACGTTCTCGAACCTCACTGATTCAGCGAGTTGCTGAAATAGCAACGTGAATTTGGTGAAATAGAAACGTCGATTCTGCAATTCAGAGTGAGGTATGCGAGAGTGAGAAGAAAACAAGGTTTATTTTCGTTTACATGTTTTGATAGCGTTTGAATTGAACATGTTACTTACAGTTACAAGTGAGAATCAGATCCAAATTTGCCATTGCTCCATCCAGAGGTACAGTTGGAAGTTACGCTTATTTTGGAACGCGTTTGGGTTCGTCGGTTAGCGTTGCTCAAAACGGCAAGGATATACTGCGTTTTAGTATCTTGTCTGGGACTAGCAGTGATGATGAGATTGCACGGATTTTAAGAGAGAGCGGCGAAAGAGGGGAGGAAGTGAGTGAGTGAATAAATGAAGTAAAACGACAATGGGACCTTGTTGGTTGTGATGCGTCAAGAAATAGTTATATAGTGTGTACGGCGGTGGAGAGACTTTTTGAAAGTTTGAAGAGTTCACCGGTTTACCGGCTTAGGTTGTAGCTACTTGCTAACTAGTGGGGGGAGATTTTGTCGTTTATAGTGTGAAAAAGGGGGGGGGGGGGGGGGGGAACGAAACTGTGTCGATCGGGTCCTTGTAACGTTTGGTCGTCTGCGGCATCACCTTCCGGGCTTAGTAACTAATTAATGCGAATAACTTTCGTGGTCATATATGGACTTTTTCTTTTCTGTGTGGGGAAAATTAAACAAAAACTGACTCTTTCCTCTGGAAGTATACCATTTATTATTAGGGTGGTAAAATTCATTTCTATTAATTTTGCTGCTTAATTCAACAATAATTAATTACTTTTCTTCTGTGGGCTTAACTGGGGGAGAATTTCCGATAAAAATAGTATTAGCACGTGATTCTTACCCATATCCTTTCAAAAACTAAGTATCAGTCGGCGGATTGTTTTGCGATAAATTGGAGATACTTACGACTTTCGGATGCAAAATTACCTCATTAGTAACACTTTCGCTCAAAATTCGACTTAGCTAGCCCCCATTTTCCCCCTTCCCTATAACCATAATAAGTTCTCAAATACTTTTTCATTCTTTTTTATCCGTTTAGATAATAAAAAAATTATATATTTTTAAAATATAATTAATTTTATTTATTTTATTTATTATAGTTTTAATTCTCTGTTATTTATTATTAGATATATTTTTATATATAATTAATTAATATTTTCTTAAATATTTAAAATTAAAAGATAAATAAGAATAATTTTTTTTATTTCTTATCTGAACTAATAAAAAGGATAAAAATAATGAATATGTATTCATTATACAATATATCCTACTTTCTCTTCTTTTTTCAAATTCCTATTTGGTCCTTCTTGTCTGCAAGAAACTTTTTATTTATTTATTTATTTAAATGGTGAACCTTTCCTTAATCACATATTTATTACAATTTTGAATGCACAATCGCTTTATAATGGTATTTTTAATTTGTTGCATAATTCTTTAATTAACCGTTTTTTATGTTGTCTGCATGTAATAATGTGAAACACAATCATAAGAAAAATCTTCTTAATCAGTGTTTCTAGGATATTGGTTTATATTTTTCTAATATAATAATAGGATTAAAAAAACTTCTCAAAATAACAAAACATGATAAGAACATAATCGTTGCTTATTTCTTTCCAAATCGAAAAGGACTTTCAGTTTTTTAAAATCAATAAGCATATTATTTCCGTAATGGTTGTTTTTTAATTTACTTTGTTCTCATACTAACTGCTTAATCCCCAAGTTATTAGTCTTAATTGATGCTTGATACAAAGTAGAACTATTTCGGGGACTTTAACTCAACTATTGGGGCAGGTGCTTCCCCTTCCCCCTTGTGATTTTCGAACAAACCGCAGCACTATTATGCCCATTAATTCACGAACGGTTTTATTTTATACAGGGTACTGTATGTTGGCTTATAAATACACAGTATTAATATTTTCAATTATTTAAAAATTCATTTTAAATGATTTTAATATTTTTTTTACTTCTTATCATGTACTTATAAGTATGCCACAAATTACCCATTTTACACAAACAGAATTTTCACAGGAATTTCACACGGATCACAACTGTGGTTTAATTTCGAACCTTGTAACATGTTTGGATGTACAAAATGTAAATCGTAAGTTCAAGTTTGTTCTTAAGTGCAAATTTAAGCAAAAGTGGAATCAATGCAATTTTTGTATTGAGGAAGTAATTTTTTTTTATTCTAAATTTTACCGCAAATTTACTTTTTAGATAAAAATTTAATTAAAAAAAAAGAGTACTTCGCTTCTACATGAATTTTGATCAACAACAATTTTATAAAACTATGATTATTCAAAATCAAAATTGTATCTTCTCATCCAAAAAGACTAATACACTATAAGTTAAATGACAGTTTTGATAATTTCCAAATTAATTTTTTAAATTCTCGAGTAAAATCATAATGTATTTTATTTATTTATCATTGCATGGTAAAGCTCGCTAACTTTCATAAGATACTGTTATTTGCTTCAAATTCAAAATAAGTAGTAAACACGTAACCAACTTTGCAGATTTTTCTATCACTTAAATGATCTAGGCGACAAAGATGCCATGGTGTCCTTTATTCAAACTTCACATACAGTTTGCAAATCACACTTTTCCTTCTTATTGTTATTCTCTCTCTAGATTTTTTTTGTCATGAGAATTTTCTGATACAAGTCGTTTAGCTAGGTAGAAATGCATATCTTAATTTGAAATTCGGTATGTAAACACCACTAGGTAGAAATGCATATCTTAATTCAAAATTCGGTATTTAAACACAACTATAATCCGAATTTTGGTGTATTAGCAATAAGACAATATTGAAATCAATACTCAATGGATAGGGGACTCTTACACTTTCTGTAGCACATTTAGCGCACAAAATTGTATAAATAACCAGTGAGGAACAAAAAAAAAACAATCCTATAACGTTTAGGAAATCCCAATCTTGACTATGCATAAATCTTTTCTCAAAAAAAAAAAAAGGATTTGAATTTTTTGGAACACAGGCAATAATTGTGCCGAATACATCATTGTTAGGAAAAAAGGAACTATTGTACAAGTAATTATTATTACAAATAAACATTAAAGAAGGTAAAATATTACAATTTTATATAAATCTAAACAAAAATTGTTGTAGCACTTCATTAATTGAGTTATTAGAATTTTTAATTGTTTATTCATTTTTCGAAATAATTTAAAATAATTCAAATTCTCTTAATCTTTTCTGTTAAATATTTATTCTCGTTAAACATTAATACTTTAGAAAAAAATAATCTGTTAAGATTTATTTTGACAAAAAATTAATCATAGGAAATAGTATACACTTTGTTGAGAGTAACTTGATTTTTTACACTCCCGTTTCAAAAATGGCTCATATCATCCTATAGTCCATTCTTTTAAAATTTAAAATAACACGTCCATTTTTAAATTTTAAACATTTTTAGATTTTTTTCATTATTTTTAAAAAATTACTTAAATCAATAAATATTTGTATCATGAAGGAAACTGTGTCAGTTTAAAATATGTTTATGTGGATCGTAAAAAAATAATAGGAATTTGTCTTGGTCTTAACAGTTAAATAGATGGTTGGATTTGAATAAGGTCAAAAAGAGTGAAATAGCAGTAATAGTAGTAAGTTGGAAAGAAAGAAAATCTTGTGGTTCAGACAACCATGTCCACAAGACTAGGACAACCATGTTAACATGATTAGGTTCCTTTCTTTCGCCATACTCTGCGTGAGGGAAGCGGTGTGGTGCTAAATTTGCACGGTTGAGAACCAGTTAATAAATTAAAATTATTAAAGCTCATCATATTCGTAGACTCATTCATATTGGGATCACCTTTGTCAAAAAAAGCTTTGTTCTCTGTCTCTAATGATTTTATCTTACTCAACTTCAATTAATCAAATATCAAATGAGATATCATGGCACTAGTTTAAAAAAAAAAAAACAGAAAAAAGAATGAATTTGGCAACAATAGCATTGAATGGGTAGATCATATTTACATAGAGGGAAATGCAATCAGATGTTAAGTTAAGAGAGAAAGAGAGCTCACAATTTAAGTTAGTGGCTTTCCTCATAAATTTGTTAAAACACCTAAAACATAAGAGTAATGCACCAAAATATTTTGGTCTAAGCATCTCATATTTAACTTTCGGTAAAAAAACAAAGTTTAATTTTGATGCATAATTAGTATAAATATTTTTATATTTTAAAAAATTTAGATGTAATTTAAAAATAAATATTAAAAAAATTAATAATTCTTTATTTTATCTTTATCTTATATTTTTTACTCTAAACAGGTATACACGTCAAGAAATATGGGGGAAAAAATCTTCTTTGATTTGCGAATACTGAAATTGTAAAAAGTGAAAAACAGTATGATGAATTGATTTGACAAACGCAAATGATGTTGTTAGAGAACCAAAGCCGTACTGCATGGTTATATTGGATTCTTCACACCACACACACCACACTACCCAACATTCCTTCTCGTTTCTACCTTTCACTCCCCAACTTCCATCACTCCTTCTATCTCCACTGCTACTTACATATTCGTTTATTTTAAAATCAATCAAATTAATTTAAAATTATTAAAATATACATATATAATTAACTGGCTGGCTCAAATTTCTGAATAGTTAAAGTTAATGAAATTAATATGATGGTAAGAAATTAAGAATTAGAACAATTTTTATAATATTTTAAATTTGTACTTTATTATTTTTTATATTATAAAAAGAATCTGAATGATTGAGATGTAAAAATTATACAAACATGATTATACATGTGATAAAATGAAATTAAAAAATACAGAATTATATGTAATAAATAATTTATTAGAATTAAACATAACCTTGAGCTATTTTTATATTCTTGGTTAAGTGTAAGATTTATTTTGAGTTGTTCCAACCCAATTTCATCGCATTATATTTTAATTTTTTTATATTTATAAGTTAGTTATAAAATATCTAAATATGTAAATCTTATGAAACAATTAAAATAGCCTAATCCTTACTCGATGAATAATAAACATAATTACCAGGACAAAATTGCGACTACAGAATTGTCTCAATCAAAATATAAAATAGCACTACTACTTTCCCTCCATTAGTCCATTCCATATCTCCATGGTTCTTCATCCTTTATCTTCAGTTTGTGGCTTTATTCCCAAAAATACCACTGCCGTCGAGGACAATAGGTTGCAGCACATTAAGGTGAGTTGGCCACCAACTACGCTAGACTTTTATTTCTTTATTTCTTTCTTTCTTTTTATATTCACTTCTTTAGTTTTATGGAAACTAGGAATAGAAATAAAATATTAGCAATGCGTTAGATACTTCTCTGATCTGTTCTTGCTCAATACTGCTACTTTACATGTCAACGCGCTTCTTACTTTAATTAAATAACTATACCAATTCTCATAATAAATGAACTTGTCCTCTTCTAATGCTCCAATATTCCAATAATACCATTCGCAGATTCTTCAATTCTTTAACGATAATTACGTTTAATTTAATCATATATTTAACTTATTTGTCATAAAAATTGGATAAGATGCAAGTATAGAGAGAAAAAAAATATATCTTAAATTGTCATATGCTCATATATGTATGATTTGTGTGAAAATTTATTTATGTGAGAAGAAAATTTATCTTGGTTTCGACTTTAGATGCGACAAAGCATTATTTTGTATTTTTATATCTAAGTTAGAGAATAATTTTGATATTTTTTATAATTAAATTCAATCATATACTTGAGTAATATTTGAATTTTCTATATCTATAGATATAAATGGAGTATAATGGAGTTTTTACTATGCTTATGCTGACATGAATAGTATAGATTAAATTATGTTACAAGCAAAATGTTTATAATGATTGTACTTTCTTTTAATTCATAAAAATAAAAGTCAAGAAGATATTGATGTGGTAATTAATTATGATGACTTATATATCCAAAATATTTTGTAAAATAATCTTTATTCCAGATATAGAATTACCCCCTTATGACTTTACCACATACCATAAAACTAAAATTATAGTTATATCGGGTAATCAGAGAGATTAGATTATGATCAAGATGATTGTACAATCTATCTCAAATTTAACTCAGTTAGGCAATGTTGTATATTTTCTAGTACATGTCTTGTCTGAAGGTTCGTTCAGATCAACCAAAAGCCATCAAAACCATAAGCTGGCACCAAGAGGAGAAAGGTTCGTTCAAATTCAACATTATAGGTTGGTAGAAATTAATTTAAGTCTCAACCGTTTTAAGTCGAGTCAAAACCAATTTAAAAGAACAAAGCTTTTCAAACACCTGTGTTGTTTATTTACAAGATCATTTAATATCTCCCTAAAAAAATGATTAAATTCGTTACTACTTTGACTAACTGTCAAGTAGTACAATAAAAGTGTTGAAGGGGAAAAACTTTTTAAAGTAATATTATTACTAAAATTAATAGAATAGTATTTAGGATAAAACTTAGATACATTACCGTGGTGCTAGTGGTGTTCTTCTTCTGTCAAAATTAGAATTTAGGCTTGGTAACTAATATCAACTTTTAACGCTTACATTTAATATCTTTTATTAAATATTGATATTAAAGGTAATAAAGATTTGCATTAAAGACTATTATCAACTATCGAAATAAAACTCCAATTTTAATGAATAACTTCATCTAAAGTTTTCTCTAATATTTATCGTAAATTAAACTTATGGTACACATTAATTACATTGAATGAATGAGAAAAACACATTTATTCTTAGTTATTTTAGAAGTATTTATTTTATTAAAAAAAAAACTAAGATGACATCTAGTCTTTACCTGTCTCCATTTTCTATTTTTTATTTTTAAAATTTTATATTATAAATAGTGAAAACAAAAAAAAAATATTATATTTATTGCTTTTTGAATAAAATATTAAAAGTAAAAATAAAATAAGATAAGGTCATGTTTTTATAAACAAAAATAAAATAGAAAAAATTTCAAAAAATAAATATGGCTTAATATGTCCTAAAAGTTATAGTAAATTTAGTTAGAACACCTCATTTTCACTGTGGATTAACCGTGGTTAATAATTACCCTTTCATTTTAAAGTAATTATCTTTTAAGGTTTTATATAAAAATTAATAACGTCAATAACTATTTTTAACTTTAAATAAATAATATAAATTTATTTATTATATTATCCTCTATTTCATTAAATATTAATGCTCTTACTTTAGTCAATGGTAATGTCAAAAGACAAATAATAAACTTACAAAAATGTATTTAATTTAATTTTTTAAATTTCAAATAATTTGCAATATGTTAAAACTTCCAAGTGATATATTTTAAAATGGGAAATGTATTACAAATTGAAACAAGACTCTTCCAAAAGTTAAGGATGGTGATTTTTTTTTTCCATTATTCGATTGATATGCACTGAAATTAATAGACTATATTTGACCTTCTAGTGATTAATTAAGTTCAAAAACACTTTATCACCAAGTGTTATGAAATTTAGCGTTTTATGTTTATTTTCTATAGTTCCCACGCAGTCACTCTAACAATTTTTCTTCTTTTATTGTAACTATAAATATATACTAAAATGGGGAGATAAATTTTTATAATTTAATTTACATAGTTTCTATCTTAATACATATCATTTTTTATATTTTTTATTAGATTATATTCTTTTCTTTCTTTCTTTCTTTATAATCTTCTTTTTTTCCATCCTATTTCACTTATTTTTATATATAAAATAATACTTTTTTCATTTATATTATACTTTCTTTTTATCTCTCTTTTTGTTTCTACAAGCTGGTAGATGCTGCCAACGTTTTAGGTGTTAGTTTGGTGAGACACTGGTCGCAAGTAAAGGGGATGATGCTCGGTGGCTCTCCCCATCACTAGAGGATTTCATTAATTTGATAATGACATTTTATTGCTTGTTATATGGTACCAAAAAAAATAAAATATACCTAATATTGTTATTTGGTACTCAGAGACAACCCTGCTCCTAAAGGATCAAAACTAGACCTAAACGAATACAGTTGACTGGTGCCGAGTATACCCCTAGATGGTAAGCTATGAAAATCACCATCCATATCAAGAACAATTTTCAATGCAAGATTGGAATTCCTTTGTGTTGCAGAACAATTTCAACTGTTTTCAAGTCAATGGATAAGAAATTAAAACTAAAATTTTGTTAAGAATTATGTTAGGATTTATTAAAATTTATTTTCTTCAGTTCTTATTATAAAAAAATAAATTTATCTTGATCTTTTCTAAAGGATCAACTCATATTAATTTTTTTATTAATTATTTTTAATAAAAATATTTTTAATTAAGTAGAAAAATTTATTAAATGTAAATATTATGATTACTTAGATAACAAATTTTTAAAAATATTTTTTTGATATTAAGGATAATTTTTGAAAAGTACATAAATAAATAATATATTTTATATTATTAAATAAACTTATTAATTATTATAAACTAATTAATTTATTATTATAAAAACTTCAAAAAGTTATAATAAAGGAGATTAATAAAATTTTATATTTTAAATTATTAACCAATAGTTTAAAGATATTGATTACCTTTTCTTCAAATTATGAATGTAAAATCAAGGATAAATTATATTAATATTTATCTAAAAAATATTTAATACTTTTTTTTTATGTTATTTTAATTCCTCTTATACATATAATATCATCAGAGAATATAAAATATTTATATAAAATTATATAATTGATAACTGTATATGCTGTTATGTTTTTATATAAATTAGTAAAATTTTGTTTGGAATAAAAAATAAAATAATAAAATATTTTTTATGAATTTTAAAGAAATTAATATAATTTTCATAAAATAAAAGATACACTTACATCTGATACAAAGAGGACAATTGAACTAGGAAGGTTTCAATTTGGGTTGCTTGAAGATGGTGGTGTTGTGCTTAATCCTATCAACTACATTCGATGAAGAGCCTTACAAAATCAATGGCAATGAAATAAAATCTAGTTACCATGTGATTTTTAGTCAAATTGGTTTTTTATGTTGATATTACCAATCCAAACGATGTACTCTCAACTGATTCTATTATTCTAGAGCAACCATCAATTTTGGTGGAGTTTTCACTAAATCACATCACTCGAAAAATCCAAAAGTAAATTAAAGTTGGACAGTTGTAAAAACATTACCAGATAACGTTTGCATGGATTTAAGAAGAGGAAAAGGATCGTGGGGTCAATGGAAATAGTATCTGCAATCTCAAAACTGACCAAAGACCCATCTACAGTTACCCAATTGAGGAGTATATATGGCTATTATCTAACCTTAAGAATTCTAAGAATTTAATAATTAGGTGATTTTCATGATTTTTATATTTTGTTCCATTATAATTTGTGTAATTCTATCAGTTTTAACAATTCAATCATATATGCAGGAAAAATGCAATCAAAATATTAGATTAAGGAGTAAAATGCTTATTCAATAAATTAAGATAGAAAATGCAACTAAACTTATAAATTGGGAAGATGAAGTGCTTTCTATGCCAGCAGCTATTCAAGTGATAAACGGTAAACATAGCATTGAGCAAATCAATCCATGTGAACATTTTTCAACTATGATCGTTAACTTCATTTATTGTCTTTGACGATTAAGTTCTGAAAGTGTGTATAAAGATCTTATTTATATTTATAGAAATAATTTATGATTTGTAATTTTTTTGAATTTGATTTATTTTTTAATAAATTTATTAAAATAATTTTTTAAACTTATTTCAATAAATTTTATAATTAAATTTATGATATAAATTAACAGTTATGTGAATCAACACTTAATTGGGTTATTTATCAAATATAGCCCAAATATATGAGCACAAAAATCTTTCAATTTTACTTTAATTCTCGAAAAAAAAATATTTGAGTCGTATAAGAAATTAAAGAGTCACATTACGATAAAAGGTAAAATAATTTTAGAACATTATAAGAGAATATAAGTATCGAATTTTATAATATATATAATGTTAAATTACATAAAAATAAAGTGTACTATATCCAATTTATTTTTACTTTTTAAGCAAGGCACATTGTTCCTGAACCTTTTAGACCACTATGCCGAATTTGAATTCTCTACAGTGAAAGTGCACAATTTCTCACCATTAAAAAAATATTTTGTACATTAAATAATAGAAAATATAAATTAAATATTGAATAATTAAGACAAAAAAAAGTAGTCATGTTCAGAAGTTAAATCAATCCGTTTTAAATAGTATAATTAAACCGAACATTAAAAAGTTAGAATTATTTAAAATTTGGTAATTTTTCATAATTTGATTTAGTTTCCGATTTTTCTATACAGAATCAACTATAACGAATCAAACCAAATTTAATTTTATATATATATATATACATTTTAATTTAGTATATACTTTAAAATAAATTTAATATTTAAATATTTATATTATTATATTTATCATAAATATTTTTATTCTTATTATACATTATGAATTTTTTAATAGATTTACTTATTTTATTCTTTTAAACATAATATTTTATGTCTAATTGACAATATTTTTATTGTTTAATTGTAAATAAAATAACAAAACTAACTCAAACTATTAAAATTGATTTAATTTAATTTTTATAATATATTTCAACCCAATTAAATTAAACTTTAAATATCTTTCGTAGTTAGTTCAAATAATTTTTCCGCTAAAATTAAACCATTGGGCAGCAAAAGCATGGGCAATTAGAAAGCATAATGTTACAAGGCAATGATGTTCCATGTGGCATATGTGAATGAAAGAGAGGTTATTGTGGTGAGAGTAATTTAAGATTTGATTATCCTTTTAAAAGAAAAAGTTAAATGGTGTTTAAAAAAGGGAAGCAAGTAGGTCCCAAAAATGGAGAAGAACGCGGGAATGAAGAAAAGGGTAAAAGCGAATGCGCGTGGATTGAGGCTGGTTCGCACTTCGCAGTTGGCACCCATAACACTCACTCCCTCACTCACTCACTCATCTTGACGTTTCCCACCTTCCAACTTCACCCACCGACTCTCTTCTCTCTCTCTCAACCGTTCCCTTTCCACATTTTCCAACCAAAATGCAACTCCAAAATACACTAACATTTTCCTAACTAAAAGAAACTTTAATAAATGTAAATAGATCATTCACTCACTTTTATAAAAGTATTTCAACCACGTAACTAAATGTTTGTTTGATAAAATTAAACAAATAAAATAGTTAGAAAGTTACAAAATTAAATAAAAATTAAAAATATATTAATTAAAAAATGTTGAATAAAATTAAATGTAAAATTAATAGATAAAAATAAAATTATAAATAACAATACCATTATTTAATTTGACTTTAAATATTATGATTATTTATTATTAATTATAACATTTATATTGTTTAAATTAAAATTATTATAATAAAAAGTAAGTCTATTTTTTAATTATTTTTATTTATATATTTTATTAAAATATTTATAAATAAATTTATAATTATTTTAATGTATATATATAAAAAAAGAATTTGGTAATTTTATTTATTTATTTTATTATTAATAATATATTTTTAAATAAATATTTTTATTTGAAATTATAAATCTTTTATTTTAAATTTTATAAATATAGTTTAAATAATATTTTTACAAACATATTATTATATTTTTATTATTTTTAGAACAAAAATTAAATATTTTATTATAAATAATTTAAATTAAATATTTAATAATTAAATTAAATATTATAATATTAATTAATAATATAAAAATTAATATTTTATAATAAATAAAATATTATCATATATACAAATGATAAAAATAAAATAATTACTTTTATCTAATAGCTAAAATTTTAAAAACTATTAAAAAATATTATTTATTTTATCTAATAATTAACATAATTATTATATTAAACAGAATTAAAATTATTTTAAAAATTTTTACTAATTAATTAATATTTTATCTAAATAAAATATCATACCAGATACATTTTAAATATTTTAATTCACACAAATTATTATTTTTTAAATAGACATCTATCTGAAAATTGAGCATTAAAAAAATTATTATTTATCCTTTACATAAAAATATAAAATTTTAGTATTTTATCATTAATCAATTTAATAATTTTAAAAAATTATTATTTTGATTTAAAAAAATAAAAATACATAGATAATAATGTATTTTTATTTAGTTAAAAGAAAATAAAAAAATTTAGATAAAAATTCAAAAAATTTATTTTTGGTTTAAATTAAATTTTAAATTTATTTATTTTCTTTCAAAAAAAAATTCTTACCAAACATATATAGCATAGAGGGCAAACAGAAGATTAGAATGGGAATCCGAAAATTCCATTCACTTAAATGTTTGTTTAATTCACCAATTGCACAATAATTTTATTTTTTCGGAGGGGCTGGATGGCAATATTTTGCGTCAAGGTTGGGTGCTGCCTCACTACGTAGTTTTTTAAGATCATAATAATTTTTTTTATAAAAAAACTGTTGAAATTAAAAACAGTATACCAAATATTTATAATATAATAAAATTGTTTTGGTATTAATTTTTAAAAAATAAATTTATTATATTATAAAATATTCTTTATTCAAACAAAAGTAATTGTATCTTGTAGATATTGTGGCTTAACTAGGAAAAACACACAATTTTTAAACGACTTTGCTAGTTAGGACAAATTCCTCCCACGAAAACCAGCGAAATTCAAAATTGATCAAACAGATTATTGGTTAACAAACATGCGGATCTAACCATCGTTTCGTCTACTTTCGTACCAAATTTTTCGTATTAAAAATAATATCTCATTCTTAATTTATCTTAATTTAAAGTCTAACAAAAAATATTAGTTTAACGTAAAAAAGAATTATTTAGCGACCAAGTTGATAATTTTTTAATGAGTAACTATTCTGCAAATCTTTTGAAAAATAAATGAGAATAATTAAATTGTACTTGAGTTTTATCATTATTTTTTAAAATATTTTTATTTTATTTTTTCATTTTTATTTACAAAAATATTACATTATTTTTTATTTTTAAAATTTCATATAATAAACAGTAAAAAAATATTTTTATAAAATTTAAAAATAAAAATTTATTTTTGTAAACCACATTCTCTTATTTCATTCACCGATTAAATATTTAAATAATAGTAGGTATACGAAAATTTTCATTGCTGATCAGTAGTTGCTAGTTAATTTAACTTCTAATGTCATAATATTCATTTTATCCTTTGACTACAACGGATCAGCGTTTTAAAAACAAATTCTCGCTATACCAATGTAATAATTGCCATTTTTGCGGACTAGGTTGCTGTTTATTGATGTATAATCATCTTTATTAAATGCCATAATCCATCGAATCTGTGTAAATGCGTAATCTTATTCTTATCCTAACTGTCAACCGTCCATTTACAAAGACGTGACAGATTTATTCGCTTCGCTGACAATTTTATATTCATCTAAGTGTAAAATCGTTTAGAATTTTTGAAAGTAATCTTCATTTTCCTTTTTAATATATATTTATTTATAATTACTAATATAGTAATTTATAGTTACTAAATTTTATGCATTTAGATAATAAAGAAAATAGTTTTATATTATTATATTTTTAATTAATTTTTATATTAAATAAATAAATTTAAATTATATCTATAATTTCTTTCATATTTCAATTTTTTAACAATTATTATTTTTATTTAAAAATGAATGAAATTCTAAAATTTTCCATCGGAATACAAAGTAGATAATTCTCAAATAATATAATAAATTAAAATAAAATGTATATTTTTCTTTGTTATGAAAGAGGTATTTAACTTAATGTGTTTGTGTTGTTTTTATTTGCTGTCATATCAGCCAAATACTAAAGACCATAATTTCTTGGTGATCATGTGATGATTGCTTTATTTTTCAATTACAGGTTCTTAATTAAACCAAGAAACACCTAGGTGACAATTGACTAGATTATTTGTTGAGAAACTAGAATAGAAATAAAATAATGGCATAAAAGTTGTAAATTATATGTGGTAAATTATAAAAAAAAAATGTTATAGATAAAAATGTAAAGTAATATATTATACACTTGATATTTATAACTCTAATTATTCCTTGATTCCCATTATGCATGTCTGTCACGCTTTCCATTTTTTTCTATCTATATTTACATGTGAGATTGATGTTACATTCATACTAATTTAAACGGGTACATTAATTTGTGCACAAATCTGCATTTCTTGACTACTGTAATAAGGGTACAGATTCCTCAAGTGATCACATCAATCAAATTCCTATTTTAATGTGGTGGATTAAGAGTAACACCAGGTTCAATCAAGCTAGATCTTGCAAAATTTCCTACTTTATAATTTAAAACCTATATCTAGTTAGTTTGCTTAATGAAAATTACCTTTAGGACTTTTATTTTTTTAAAAATCTAATTTAGCCAATGAAACTATTTAAATATCTATTTATAATTAAAAAAATTTTAACATATAAAAAAATTTATAAACCTATAAGCTTATATATACAGATGTATTAATTACTAAAATTTAAATTTTTAAATAATAAAAATACAAAATATTATATATATTATTATATTTACTTAAATAAATTAACATGTTAAACTATTAAAATGCATTAAGTGATAAAATGGTAAGAATTAGAATAATTTATACAAAATTTTGAATTTAAATTTATATTTATTGTAAAATAAAGTTAACATTAAATTTAAAATTTAAAATTTTAATTAAATATACTTTTATTTTTTTCTTTAACCTATTTAATAAACCAATACGATGTAAGCTAGATTTTATATAAGTCAAGATGTACAACCTCAGCATCGATATGTTGTTACCTATCTTCATCCATAAGTAGAATTCCATTTAATCTCAGAATTGATAGCCATTGTGGTTGCAACATGATGAATTAGGGATTAATGAGCTCACCTAAGCTTAAAAAGGCCTATGGATTTATGACACATAAGTGGTTTCCTTTTGAGAATGAGAAAATTTACATGAGAAATGCTAAGAGAGTAACAGAGACTTTAGGTATAAGTCCTTTCTCATAATTACTTTGCAAGAAAATGATTTTTATTTTTTATAAAATAGATTTTGATAAAATGCAGTGGGAGAAGCATCTATTTTTCCGTCAAAATTACGTGTCATTTTGGTAAATTATAGATATTAATTATTATTTTTATTTTATTTTTGTAGTATTTTTACTAAATGAGATGAAAATATAAATATCAATTAAATGAAATAAAATTCAATTATTTTTTATTAAAAATTTGAAATTTTTTGAATTCTTACATATACATAACTTTAAACAGCAGTTGCTTTAAACCCAGAAACATTTCTACAAACAAATCCAAATTTTAATAAAATGTTAATTTCCCTATAAAAAAACAAATCAAAATTTATGAAAAATTTTTAGATCTATAATTTAAAAAATTTAAGATATTTTTTTTTTCTTCCACAACTCACGTTTTCCTTTCACCATTTCTTCAATTTTTTTATTTGGACAAAAAAGTTCAAAATGACAAAAAGAAAATTATAGTCGTATTAATTAAATGAATGGAAAATAATATATCCGAAAATTTGGGATGATATATAGAAACCAATTTATAATACACACTCAAACCCTTGCTTCTAGTTCTAGTACTCAACACATTTTTAATAGACAAATGCATGTTCAGGGAATATTGTTGTTACCTCTCAGAGACTCAAACAAATGCTAATCTTTATTACTTCATGATTTCATTTAAATGCTTTCTTGGATCCTGCGTCTATTCCGCATAGACTTTAACAATTCCTTTAATTAATTACTCTATTATTTTGTTTATGATCCCTTCTAATTGAATAAATTAGCTACAAATATCAAACTTATTCGTTATTCTCTCTATTATAAATTATGTCACTTAAAATTTTTTAACATGTTTCAAAATATTTTTTATTTTGAAAATTGAAACATATTTTTAAAATAATATCCTTATTACTACCTATGATATTTATTCAATTTTTTAATCCTTAATATAAGATTTTTTATAACATGATAGAAATATTCGTTATTATTTTTTATATTTATATTTAATAGATATTTAACTTTTCTTAAATATTAATAAATTAGAACACTGTAAAAAAAATTATTTTTTTAAAAAAATCTTAACATGTGCATGCCTTTTTAATGTATATATATATATATAGAAATGAATATATAATTTTTTTTATTATAAAGTAGATAACATAAATAATATAAAATATTATTACAAAAATTGATTTTTATTAATTTTTTATTATGTATCATTAGATACATAATAAAAAATTGATATGTATAATATGGTTGAAATGATGTTATAAATAAGTTTTGGGAGTACAGACAAAATAAAAAGATCTTAAAAAATGCTAACCATTATCCTAAGAGTATTAGTTAAGAAATTAAAATTAAAATATTAAAATATTATTAATGAACCTTTTTTCAATAATTTTTTCTTGAATCTTTACCTAGTGATCTTGGAACTGGTTAGCATGACCTAACCTTTATTATATCTTCTTTCAAAATTTTATGTTTAACCATCTACCATTTTATTAAGAAAACAATATAAATAAATAAATACATGTATTTATTGTCTTAAGAGTATGAAAAGTAATTATTACTTTATTTATTTAGTATATGAGAATTTATGAAAAATAGAAAAAAAATTAAGAATTATTTATTACAAATTAGGGTTAAAGATAATACTTTTTTTTTTATCTATCATCATTTATTTAAATTTTTATATATATTTTAAAAATTTAAGATAATATTTATTATTAATTTTTTCAGTATAATATTATTCTACACAAGAATATTAGTTATAAAAAAAGGATAATCAATAAAAGAGACAGAGGACAAAATTACATGACGATTTCAATATAGATGAAAATATTAATTAGTTTTATTAATTTATAATTACACTGAAATTTTTACTACGACCATTTTAGGAAAAAAAAAGACTATTTTTTCATAATATTTTATTTTTTGAATAATTTTTAAAAATGTACATTATTTTAAATGAAAAATAACTTGTAAAAAAAATATTTAATAAATTTAAAAATTAACAAAAACCCTAAGTAATAATATGTGTGTGTGAAAAAGTTAAAAATTTTATTAAATTTTTTTTGTTAAAAGTATAAAAAGTCAATGTTTAGTTTTCCACATATTCTTTCTAGATATTGAATTATTTTTTACTTTGAGAGTTTTAAATTATTTTAAAACACTTTTTAAACAAAAAATATCAAGAAATCATTAATTGTTCATTTCTGGAAAACCTATATTTGTTGTTATTTCATTTAAATATTAATTGATTCGCTACTTCATTCTAACTCTTTTAATAATTTTGTTAAATTCAATTCTTAAATATAATTGTAAGCATTTAGAAGTGATAAATTTTTACTATTGAAAAAATATTTATCATATTTTTGTATATATTTTTATCTAATAAATACATATATTTCCAATAAAAATCTATTACTTTTAAAATCAGATCCAAGAACGGAATGTAAACGTTTTCCTTTTCTTATTAATGGTAGTTTTCTTAAATATTACTATTTTATTACAATAACTAATATTATTTAATAACTTTTAAAGATTTAAAAACTACATTAAATGATAACTAATTTGAGACAGAGTAATATTTTTACATTTAATAAGATGTATCTAATATTTTTACATTATATATTCATGAGTTAAAAAAAAAAATCTCCTTCAAAGTATTGTATGCATTTTGAGTAATTTTTTTGGCACATTTAATTCTTTGAAAATAAAAGATTTACTTTAAATTCAATAATTATGTTTGAACTAAGAGTCTTACATATCAAAGAACTACATGTACTCGGGTCATTGTTTATTTTACAGAAAATACAAAGATCCAGAACATCTAAGAAAAATAAATTATTGAAAAGATATGCTTATGCTTACAACCTAGCACATTACATGGGTTTTTGTTTGAGTATATTGCACAGTTAAATGTTTCTTTTAAATGACTTACCCCACGATCCATATGTAGGAAAGTTATATCTATCTAATATTTGCCATTCTTGGGAAATTAAACGTAAGTAGTTTTGGAAAAATGTTAATTTCAATTTTTAAGCTTAGTTTTAAACATTTATATGTAACATTTTTTTATCAAAAATATAATATCCATTATATTAAAATATACTAAATATTTTTATCATAATTTAGTAATAATTTTTATTTATTTATTGATTCTCAAAAATATTCATTACGTGATCTTAACTGTAACGATTTTGTTAACTTTTAGAAAAGTTAAAATTAACGTACATTAATTATATTTTTATAATTTCTTTCTATTTTAAATTTTTTATCAGTATTTTAAAAGCACGAGTAAGCATTTTCTTTCTGTAACAAATTTATTTAAAGCAATTTTTTTAAAAATAAAAACATTTGTATTAAATTATGATCACGAAGATGTATTGTTAAAAAAGTTAAAGATAAATAGGTCCTTATTTTTTAGGTAAAATATATCTTTATGTTTAAATATGATCCACCGTTCAAAAACTAAATCTTATCTCTAACTTTTTTATTTTTCAATATGATATTATGTATTTTTTTTACTTCATGGTGATTGTCATTTTAGAATTTTAATAAAACATCATTTTTCTCTATTTTATCTTTATCCATTTTTTCAAAGGAAATAAATTTTTTTTGAATATATGATTAATTAATAATTTATTCAACTCGTTGAATTATTTATTATTTGTTAACCTCTTTAAAAAACTTAAACGATAATCATTCATATATTATTAAAGATATATAGGTCCTTATATTTTTAGGTAAAATATATCCTTACTTTTAAAATATGCTAAAAAATTAAATCTTTTCTCTTTATTTATATTTTTCATATGCTATAATGTATTTTGTTTATTTCAAACTGATTTTCGTTTTAGAATTTTAATAAAATATTATTTTTTCAACTCTATCTTTATCCATTTTTCAAAGGAATTTTTTTTTAAATATGATTAATTAATAAATTTATTTAATTAATTGAATTATTTTTTATTTTTTAATCTTTATAAAAAACTTAAACTATAATCATTCATATAATAAAAATTAAAGATAAATTGGTCTTTATTTTTTAGGTAAAATATATCCTTACTTTCAAATATGCTCGATTACTTTAAAAAATAAAATTTTTTCTCTTTATTTTATATTTTTCATAAGCTATAATGTACTTTTTTTTATTACAAAATGATGGATGACGTTTAAGAATGTTAATAAAATATTAAATTTTCTCAATTCTATCTTTATCCATTTTTTCAATGGAATAATTTCTTTTTTAAATAATTTAATAAAAATATTTAATTCATTGAGTTATTTATTATCTTTTAATCTTGATAAAAAAAACTAAAGCGATAATAATTCATAATTTGACAGCAGATCATAGTTTTAATTAATGTGGGAGAAAGAAAATGCATTAGAATAAATTTTCCACTTTGGTGTTTGGCCAAAGTACAAGAATGACCACGACAAATGAATAAGGTTGAGATTTGAGTGTAAGACACGATTATCATGCAGATGACAAGGAGCCAAATGTGTTGAATTTGGAATTATTATTAATTAATTATATATACAAAAAGAAAAGAATTTGTGCAAAACGAAGGGAAGATAAGAGTGAACGTGCATGCAAGGTACCCATTGTTCTTAGAAAGCAACCTTCCCTAAATTGAGACAAGTAATGGGATGAGAATCCAACCAAACATATTGACTTATGTTCACAACACATTAATTTTAAGGTTTTGAAGTTTCTCCAATTTTAAATTTTCTCCATCAATAATAATCCATTAATCATACCAAGATTTGTCATTTGCTCAGCTAATAAAATTAAATCAATACTAAACAGGACCTGGTCATCATAATTACTTAAATTAAATGAATTATTAGGAGTAGAATGGTCAACCATATGGGCTTTTGTTGGATAAATAACCACTTGATGATGCTTTTCGGCCTAATTTTCGGCTAACATAGATTGCAGCTATTGCTGTATTTTAATAACAAGGGCTTTCAACGGACGGTACCTTGTTTTGAGGTACTGTTAGGTGTAATGTGTTACACTCAACAATGGCTGATATTTCATTTAAATGATAATAAATATATTTAATTTCAAAATTTTAAGGCCCATTTCAATCTACTACTCGTTGATGCGAAGAGCAATGGTAACAGCACAGGAGTAGATCATTTCATATTAAATCCGGTGATGTGAAATTTTGTATTTAACTTTTTATATTCATTTATGAATATTTACAATTTTTTATAAAGTCAACAAAAATCTTTCTCAGGATAGATCATATGAATTTTAATGAGATGATCAATTTCATACTAACAACAGATTATTGAGTTGATACTGTTTATTCGAAAAACATGTTACTAATGTTTTTCTTCTAAGAAAATAATCATTCATAACTTGCACTTCAATGTAACAAGAAATTTCTATTACTACTCCTAGTCAAATTATTTTTATCTAAAATATCCTCTCTGTTTTTTTTATTTATTAATCCAATCTGGTTGTAATTGACTAAATGGTAATAAACAATGGACGCAGTATAAGTTGTAAATGTTGACCAGAAAAATCAATAAAATAAATTCGATATATCACCGGTATTCTATCTATTCTAAATAATTTATTTTTCGTTAACTATTAATTTATTTTTATTTAATCACTAAATTTCACCTTGCACTTTAAATATTCTTTAAATTAATGCTTGTCAAGGATAACTGGAGCAGGAGATTTGCTCCCTAAATAAATAAAAAAAGGTGGATTTGAACCCATATTAACAAGGAAATAAGCACAAGCAATCCCCTTTCGGATAATAGGATCGTTTAAACAACCCTTATACAATAAAATGGGGCAAAAATGATGCAATAATCTCTATACATTTTTGAGGGGATTGCTTTTTAAACCCTCCAAATTTCTTTTTGCACCCCCCATTATACGTGAAAATACAAAAATGCTCCTGTAACTATATCTCATCAGCACCTCCCTCTTCTTTCTTCATTTTTTTTTTCGTTCTCAGCTGCCATTGTTGTTCAATGAAGAGAACTCCAACTAAATTTTTTTAATTGAGTGTAAGTTAAGTTTGCGGAATGCATCAATCGTCTTGTACCTAGGGTGCACCAGAGAAACTAACTTAAACCCCTAATCCCTAAATCCCTACATCTGGCCTACCAATAAACTACAAAATGTTAATGGATACTATGAAACTTGGACCATGGAGGTTGGACCTTGAAGGTGCTTGCGGAGAAGAAGAATGCACCTTGCGGAAAAGAAGAGGTTGATTGCGGGAATGCACCTTGCGAAAGAGAAGAGGTTGATCGCGGAAAAGAAGGGAGATGCTAAGGGTATAATTGGAATAAAAAAGTTATAAAAAAATTAAAGGGGGTGTAGAAAGAAAAAAAGGGGTGTGAAAAGTAAGCCCCATTTTTGAACCTATGCTTGGAGGCCCAAAAAATACATCTAAGCATAGTTAAATGCAGTGACTTGGGACAAAAACAATTATAAAAAACACCATGATCGGGTTTCTTTAGGTTTTGGCATAACGGGGCCCAATGTAAGGTCCATCAAAATGGGCTATTGGGTACATAACGGGCCCCAATGTAAGGTCCATCACTGCATTATATTTAGATTGTTGATCCTTCTAGTGTGAGGGTCTAGCACTATAGCCATATGGATAGTGGCAGCCCTAACCTAAGATGTGGGTTATACTGTACACGAGACAACATTGAATATCTCCAGTGCAAATCGCCATTTAAACCAAAACTCCCCTAAGGTAATATTGCTTTCTTACAAAATTATAAGGATGAATTTGTTTGTAGAAATATTTTCTTTCTTTTTTTATTAGTAATCACAAAATGCTGCTTTTAAATCATTTTATCTTTAAATTTTAAATAATTTTAAATACTTTTTTTTTTATTCTTAATAAATAACATGAAATTGGATTGCATCGATTGAATCCAAAATATGCTTAATCCTTATTAAAATATACACGTTAGCTTTTTTTAAACCTAAACTTAACTTAATTAGCTTCGTGTTAAGTTGAATTATTAGGCCAGATTGGATATCAGGTATGCTTATGTCCACACTAGTAAAAATCAATTAAAATGTTGTTGAAATCGTTGAATTATTAGGTATGCTTATTAAAAATGCTTTCGTATTTTACTTATAATAAAGTATAATTTACTATTTATTACATAATTTTAGTCGGTGAATTCTAAAGATATAAAGTTATTATGTTGAATTATAAATTACGTGATTTTATTATTGTTTAAACTAGTTTGATGTTATTTTATTTTAAACTATATTTATAAGTTATAATTATCAATTAGTCATAATTTAAAATAAAATTTTAAATTTATAATTGTAGAACTTCACATATTAATTTGATAGATTCTCATTTGTAGTAACAAAGTTTCAAAAATAAATTTTCTTTTGTCTACAACTTAAATTATGCTTCTTACGTATTTAATTGAATAAAAGTATAGATTTTATTTAGCATAAATAAAAATTTTATAATTTCCTTTTTTAATAATTTTCTCCTCTTACTTTTTAAATCTATTTGCATGATTTTTTATTCACTCACTCAAATATATATTTTTTCACTAATTTTCTCCTGCCATTTATATATTTCCTTACCCTCTTAACTGACTGTTTGCATAAATTTTTTAATTTGATAAAAATTTTATAAAATTTAAAACTGATTTAATATTTTATTAAATAAATTTAAATTAATATATATATATATATATATTAAAAAAGATACATTATCTGTTATAATAAATTTACATAATAAAATATTTAAATTTCATGAAATTTCATAAACATAATTTACATAATAAAATTAATTAATTTAACTGTTTAAAAAAATATTAAGCATAATAAATCTATATAAATTATTTATAAAATAATTTAATCCGTTCACACACATGTATAGGTATAAATGTCATGATAAAATAATATTAAATGTTAAATTTTATAAAATAACATACTTTTATTAAAAATTATTAATTTAACTCTTGATCTATATTATATTATTATGACAAAATTTTATCTAAAATTTTGCATTATTTAAATATTAATAATATGCAATATGTAATTCAATATTTATCACGATAATATTTGCTTTAAAATTCTGGTGAAGAGACCAACACTCGGATAACTATCATTATGTCCTTATAAACTTAGCTATGAAGAAATCTAACACATGTCTGTATCCTCTCTGTGTGCATTCCTTCTACACTTCCCTTTCAGACCAATAACATTAAAACTTATCCCCCACCCCCTCACCACTTTTCGCTCATTCATCTAATTCTCATAACACAACTTTCCAATGCCGTTTAGACTATTCAAGTTCTAGGTAAGAGAAATATTTATAAAAAAAAAATTAACTAGATTTATATAAAGTGTACTCCTTCTATTTTTTTATTTATTAAAAAAATTGTTTATTTATCTGGACATTTGTATTTTAAAAAAATATTAATTTTTTTTAATGTACTCTCATCTATATATTATTATCAATTGTAATAACGAAGAAAAATATAAATAAGGAAGATAAATAATTTTTTTGAAAGTTAATATTAATTGTATTTTTAATATTTATATTTATTTTCTTTGTGGATAGATAAAAAATAAAAAAAAAAGTATATCTAAATCATTAAATATGTAGGGAATAGAGAGTTTGCGTAAAATGGTGAACTCATGTAACAAGATTTAAGTAATAATTTAATTTGAAAATATATTCGAGTCATAAAAAAATTATCAGGAAAAACAATTTCAATATTCTGAAATTAAATTAGTTTCACATTTCCTGAAGAAGAAAAAAGTTATTGTAAACTGTACTGCAAAATTAAGTGACATCAAGTAGGGTCTTTACGTAGCATTCAACTTAATTATCTGTGCACTGCCATATGAACAAAGAAAGGTTCCTTGATCTTGATGTATGCCAACGTTAGGCCATTTTATTTGTAAAATTTTCAATCTTTTCTCTCTCAATAATAATAATAAATGTGTGATAGTTTAGATATTTTGATAATCAATATTGGATATATGTTCTACATGTTACACCAAAAAGAAAAAATAGTTCCACGCACCCATTTACTTCCATTAATTATAGCAACTCCGCATTCACTCTGCCAAAGGAACCCCTTCTTTCTTTACTATCATTTACACACTTGCAACTGTAACTTCAAAACTTCCACGTGACAAATGGTCGTGCAATCATTATTTACCATAGCTGAACCAAAAAAGTAGAACACGTGTCATGCATCCATCATCTCGTTTGGACACACGTCGCTCATCTGATTGAGATAATTCTGTTCTTCCAACCCCCATCACTTCAACCTTAACCAATTCCGCTCACTATAAATACACAGTTTTCAGTTAGCACTTTTTGGGTACACACATCACACTTTAAAGTATTTATCCATTAAAGCAACTTTCACTGCAAGAGAAGCAAATCGAAGGAAGAAAAAATCTGTAGAAGGAAGAGGGAAACAACGTTTGAGTGAAATTGATCAGCATGGTTTGCTTCTGTTTTCTGGTGGATCAGAGAAGGAAGGTGCGGCAGAGCAAGCCGGCGGCGGGAACCTGCTCGCGGTGCGGCGGCGGAACCAGCGTGGCGGACATGATAACACAAACCAGATTTTGCTATGTTCCCTTTTACTCCAAATCTTGGAAAGCTGTTATGTGCACTTTTTGTGGAGCAATTCTCAAGTCTTACAGATGAGCCAGCCTTGATATGCTTCAATTTATTTTTTATTAATTTATAAGTCATTATATTCTGGATTAATTTTAGCTAAGCTGTTTTGCTCAATAATTTTATAAAAAGTTAAATTTTATTAATTTAATTGTTAGATTAATATATATTTAAACTTTTTTTTATAAAATTTAAAAAATTAATATTTTATTAAATAAATTTAAATTAATAAATATTAAAAATATAGATTATGCTAGTTTAAATTATTTAATAAAATATTTTTTTTAAAAAATTTTATAAACATATTTATATAATAAAATTTAATAATTTAATGATTATATTAAAAATTATAATAATCATTAAATAAAATAATTTAAATTAAATTTATTTTTAAAATATCTTGATTATATATATATATATATATATATATATATATATATATCAAAATAATTTGAATATGATTGTTTATATTTTATTTTAAAAAATTAAGAGGTTACATTTAAATGTAATTAAAATATTTTATGTGTGATTTAATATTTTTATATGTAATATATATTGAATTATTTTATTATTTTTTTATAAATAATAATAATTTTTATATACAATTAATATTATTTATTTGTTTAAATTTTTTATTCAACTGATAAATTAAAAGAAAAATAAATTTAATTATCTGTTTAAATATAAATGGATGTATATTTTTATTTATATAATTAAAAAAAATTATTTCATTTTTAATATATATAATATTTATTCTATTCTATTGATTTTTTTATGAAAAATGATGTAAATATTTATAAATTTTTATATAAAAATAAAAGTAGAATAAGTGGAGTTAGACTTTAAATATTAAATTTTATTTATTTAAAAATTTTGAAACTTGAATTTTGAAAATGTGTGTTTAAAAGCTTACATTTCAAAAAAATTAATAAATAAATTTAAAATTTATACAAAAAATTGTAAAATTAAAATTTACAAGATAAAAATTATTAAATATGCTTAATATATATATATATATATTAATATTATATAAATAAAATATATTAAAATAAATATAAATATATAATATATAAAAATAACTAAATTTTTTAATAAGTTAAATTTTTTTTTATAAATCTAAGTTTAACTTATTTATTTAATTTTTTTTTAACAAATGTAAATTTATCTATTTATCAAATAAATTATAAATTTCTATTAATTTTATTTACTTTTAAATAATATTTAAATATATTTAAACTTTTAAATTTTATAATAATTTTAATTATGAAAAGTTTAAAAAAATTATACTCAGATGTAGTATAAGTATACTGTACACATGTATGAAAACAGATCATTCCATCATTATTAGATGTGGATCGGATTAAAATACTTAAAATAATCCGAATTTAATTTGAGTGTTTAAAATAATATCAAACTCCCTATAATTTTTATATTTTTAGCCTCTTACCTGTTTTTTAAAAGAAACTCAGATCGGATTAAAAAGATGTTAGTTTAATTTAATCTTAAATTTTAAATTTTAAAGTTTTATATTTTATTGAAGTGCAACGGTCAAGATTGCCACCTCTACAAGTATTATTGCCATGTTGGTTCCAGTAGAAATTAACTAGATTAAACATGTGATCTTAAATAATTTGAGATTCGTGTTTGTAGTCAAACTAGTGAGGAGGACTTCTCATTTTGATATCTAACTCTATTGCGAAAAAAGGGAAGAAGATAAAAAGTCGCCCGCTTATGGGAGATACAATATGAAACTTAAAAATAAATAAATCAACGTGTATATTATATCAGTTATATTAATTATTAACATTTGCCACTTTAATAAAAGTTATAATGTCATAGCTGCAATGATATATATATTTTTTCTAAATTCTGGAATACCAAAACTTTTTTCAAAATATCAAATATACTTTTTATATGCAGTTTCAGTGAAGACCATTAAGGAAATATTTTATTCCATGTAAGAAAAGTCTTGCATTGTCCTTTTTTCAAGACGAGGAATATATTTCCTATGTCACTTTCTTTCTTAATTGTCATTTTAGTTCCGATGAAAAACCTTTATTGGTCCCATGTTTTTGGGATGGTCTGTTGCAGTGCTGTCAATTAATGGTTCTAATAATTGAGGAAGGGTGCCAATGGAATACTAATAATAATAATAACTCATGTAATTTTCAATAATGCACCTCCGGGTGTTAATTATATATATATACTAATTCAATAATTTTTTTTATAAAATATAAGATATATTAATTTAACAGTTAAATGATATTATAATATCATTATTATTTATATCAAATTTTAAATATTTATACGTATGTTATTAAAATGTTAATATATATATTTAAATAATATATTAAATATTAAAATAAAATATTGTGATAAAATATTTATTAATTTTTGTTTTATTTGAAATTTATAAACATGATTTATTTGATAAATTTTTTTAAATTAATAATAAAATTAATGAATGTTGTATTTTATAAAAAAAATTATTAAGTTGGTGTAAATATTATATTTGATATTAAATATATATATATATATATATATATATATATATATATATATATATTTTGTTAAAAATGACTAAATTAAGTTTCAAAAACAGCCTAATGAAATTTAATAATGGAGATTAACAAACCCCAATGGAGCAATATGCAAAGCATCAATAAATAACATTACAGATCTAGGTGTGCCGGTTCAAAACACATAAAATAAAAATAGTTGAGAAATCAACAAAGCAAATAAACACCTATTTTCCTTGAGGGCCAAGCTTGTCACCTAAATGAACAGATTGCCAAAAAGTTTTCCGAAGGTTCTATTTTTCTTACTGGGCTTAGGTAGAGAGCATTTGGACTCAACAACTAGTCATCTTATAACCTTATAGCTTTTTTATATTCCTGACCCGTGGGCCTCACACCGAACTGATATACACTTTCTAACAGATGAAAATACTTTACCAGAAAAATAAAATAAAATAAAGATGATTTTTTTTTTTAGTTTTGGTTTGTTTTTCCTGATTTAGTATTTTGACTCATTCAATTTTGAATTGAGTTAGATCAAATTATTAAGATCGATAGAATATTTTTTTAGTGCTTTGTTTGGTTTGCTTGTTTAAAAATTAAAATAACACTATTAAAAGTTTATTAAAATATTTAAAGGTAAAAAAGTTATTCTTCATTTTAGTAAATCCAAACATGCTATGAATGTGGAAATAAAGAAAAAAAAAAAGGATTACAAAGGTCATTCATATATTGATAGAAATTAGGCCTGCGAATATGTCAATGTGTTATAATACTTGATGATATATTTATTTATTTTATTAAATATATCTACAATTAAAGGTAAGATCATTACAGTGAAAAGTATAATTACTTACAAAATAAATAGAGGAAAAAATGTAACCAGAATAATTATTTTTAAAAATAAATATATTATTATCAGAATTATTATTTTCTAAAAATCATTTCATTTAAAAACTAGAAAAATGGCATCAAGGCGTCAACCACGCGGCAAGACAGCGATGTAGGCTGCTCATGCGGTGTAATCCTTTTCAATGCGCAGTGCCTCCCTAACCTTACAATTTTATCAATATTATGTTCTGATAAATGTGTGAAACACACACACCTAAAAATATTGGTTTTTATATATTACATCATATTTATATTTATATATTAAATTAAAATTTTCATTCTTAAGTATGGATATTTTTAAAATTTATTTTTTTTATTAAATTATAAAAACTTTCTTCCATTAAATATTTATTTTTAAGTGATAAGTTAATTTAAAATTTTTAAAAAATATATTATAAAAGTTTAAATATTTTTAAAATAAAATAATTTTCAATTATTATAATTTTATCAATCTTAATTTTAATTTTTTGAAATTTTTTATATAAAATCAATCAAGAATTTATATTATAATTTTAATAATTTATTTATCTAATTTATTTTTAATTTTAAGAATTTTATCCTTTCAATATATTATTAATATAGTGTTATTTATAGTTATTAATTACTTATAAATATTTATTATTTTATAAATGATTTTTATTTTTAAAATTATTTAATTTTAATTTCACATGTGCAAAACATAAGTGATATGCTAGTTTTGTTTTAATTTATAATGATATATTTTGATTTTATAGTTTTGAATATTTATTCTTCTATTTTATATATTCTCTCTTGAAGATTAATTGTATTTTTTAATTTAACTTATATAAAAAGTTGGTCTCTTAAATTTTTTGTTCAATTAAATTTTTATATTTTTAAATTAAATTAATTTTTTTTATCAATTTTTATTTAAAATTTTCATCCAGTAAGATTTAAAAATAAAAATTAGATATGAAATAATTTTTAAATTTTAAAAATTGTTAAACACATCAATTACGGACTGAATTATGTCATGAATAAAATAATTTTTTATTTTATAAAATATAAAAAATGATGTGATTTAAAAATTTAGAATTTTGTATAAAACTATTCTAATTTTTAATTTTTTTTATCATTAAAACAATTCTATTAACTTATGGTTACAATGATTTAGTTTCCTTTCTTATTTTATGTAATTTTTTTTCTTTTTCATTCAGCTCTATTTTATTTTATGGAGAGATGTAATAAATTTAATAAAATTTTTTGATAAATTTTAAATAATTCTATACAATGTAAGATTAGGTTTTAAATTATCATTTTTTAAAATTTTGAGTAAAATTTAATATTTTTAATTGAAAATTTTTGAATATGAAAAGATTAGTTAGTTTAATTTATAAAATTTTGAATAATTATATATAAAGCTTTTAGATAGGAAAAAATGTTAAATATATATAAATAAAAAAAAATCACACACAATTTAACTTAAAAAAAATATATCTACATAAAAACAAATGAAATGCAGGATTAAGCATTTTTCTGATTAAACTTGATTATGACAAAATAACAATTCATCATGTAGCATAGAGGAAAAAGTCATGGGTGAAATGGAAATCGGTTGTATTGGTAGTTGACTTGTGAGTTGAGAAGATAAAGAGTTGTTGTTTGCCTTTAACCACCATTCAACGTCAAAGTCCGCCTTTAACCACCATTCACGGCACGATGACGTCAACGTCAAAGTCCGCGCCGATGGTTTGTGCTGCACAGTGCACGGAGTTGGCTTCACGTACACTAAAAACTTCCTCTCTGGGAGTGAAATTAAACAAGAAATGTTTCAGCTTACATTTTTTAACCCACAACTTGCTTCCACGACTTGAGGAAAACATTTTTTTTTTCAAAACAAAAATCCATCTCATTTAATTTTTTGATAATTAATAAAAATCCATCTCAACATTTTATGAATCATAATAATTTAATTTTTTTAAATTAATAACAATTAAATTCGATAAATTTTAAATTTAAATTTTGTGAGAATAAAAATCGCAGATAATTATATCTTATGAGTTTTAATAATTTCTCTTAATGTCACTTTTTAATTTAATCCTATAATACATTTAATTTAAAAATATTTATTTTTTATATTTAAAATAAAACAATTAAATTATAATATACATTTAACTAAAAAATATAATTATTTATTTATATAAAAAATTAATAAAATTTAGATTTACAGTGTAATATAAATTGTCTCAGTCCATTATTATTAAGTTAATCCTAATGACTGAAATAATTAAATTAAATATAAAATAATATTATAATACAAATTAATAAAAAAATCAAGTTAATGATTCACTATTTAGATAAATTTTGTCTCATAAAAATAAATAATATATAATTATATATGTAATTGTAATTAGATAATAAAAATAAATATACTTTTATAAAAAATATAATCATATATATGGATATAAAAATTTTGTTAAAATAAGTCAAATATATTTTTATCTTTACTTTTTTGAGTTAATTAATCTTTGATATTGGTAAAAAAATGTTCTTAATATACGTAGAAAAAAAAGTTATATTATCAATTAATTAGAAATTTTCATAAATATTATTCACGTATCATGTGTTACAACAATTTTGTTAGTATAAAATTTTTTCTGAAAAAATTTAAATTATTTACATAAAAATAAAAATAAAAATAAAAATTATACTAACAAATAATACAATATACTAATTTGATGTAGTAACGGTATATATCAATATTCTAATTTTTAGTAAGTAATATTTTATTATTAGTATATACTCATGATGTTTATGTTAATAATTTGTTTTTTTTTAAATATATTAATAAATATTAATATAATATTAAAATATCAACAATTTTTTAATAAAATATATTTTTAAAAATAAATTTTAATTAATTACATAACTATTGATTATTAGATTATAGTTAAAAATATTATATATATATATACTAATTAAATTCTAATGAAATTTTATATAGATGTAAAATAATGCATAGAAAAGTATGAATATATTATTTATTTATTTATTTTCAATTTATATTACCTACAATAATTACCATTAGATGTAACTAAAGCCACACAGATAAAACAAAGATGATAACTTAAGAATATTCGTAATTTATTATAAACTTGATTTACAGTTACATAATTTATATAAAAAATAAAATAATTGACCTATATTTTGAGAATTATTTTAGATTTATGAGCATACCACATTAATCACTAGGTCTCACTTATAAAATTGTTTTTTCATTTCAATTTTATTTTCACCGCCAACCCCAACCTAGACACATGATCCTTTAATATTTTAAATTAATAAAAAATATTCTGTTCTATTTTTAAAAATAGCTGGCAAGGGGTTAAAAACCAAGCAGCCGATAATAATAATAATAAAAAAAAATAGAAATCATTGCAAGGTGAATTGTATTATTGATGATGTTATGTGATGTTATGTAAAGCATTACACTAGTATTTATATAAATCAGAGATAATTAGAAGTAGTTGTTATCCTTTACACAAGATAATTTTATTTTAATTTTAAAATCTAATTTTAATACATTATCTCTGCAATGAAATCCTATATCCTTGGATACTGATTATACGTCTTGTACGAATTCATTTTTCCAAGTCAAATCATAAAAGTGAGCTTGATCATTGTATTACTATTACCTAATCCCAAATTCCACTAGTAAATCCTCAAAACTTAAAAAAGGTCAACGTTCAAATAACTAACATGCGGACTTTGAATGAAGCAATTTTTTCAAGAGATTCGATAATTACACATCCGTATCATACATTTCAATATATCAAATATCTAATCGATTATAAGTTTTATTTTATTTTTTTAAATTTAACGGCCAAAAACTATTACAATTTAAGATATATTGAAATGACCTTTCTCTATTAATATGCGTTCATCATTTTTTTCTTTTTCATAAAGAACAATGACCGTAGTTCATAGTTTATTTTATTTTTACTGAGATTCTTATTCTTGCCAAGATTTTTATTATTATTATGGATAAACAAAAGACAGGTTGTATAAATTAAATAATCGATAATTAACTAAATATAAAGCAAATGAGTACAAGAATTTCCCATTCCTAATTTCTTACACCAAGGATGGGTGGATGCCACTACCCACAAATTAGTAGACTAGCTGTCAGATAATGAAGGAGACAGTTTTTTGTTGACCGAAAGATTTCTAATTTTTTTAAATTAAAAAGAAAATAAAAACTTTGAAAAGTGTATAGGGCATATATACCTCGTTTAAGAAGAGAGTTAGAGAGATAAATAAATAAATCTGATGATATGTGATATGTAGAAAATAAAATAAAAAGTAAAACAATAATGAGAGTAAAAAATATTAATTTTTTTTATAATAAAATAAAATTTCAAATAATAATTTATTAATTTTGTGTAATACTCTACATAATTACTTTTTACATAATAATTTTTTTTATAATTGAGTGTAAATAAACGTTTTAGAGACGATGAAAAGCTAAACGAACTCAGTTCATCCAACTCCGTCAATCAAGAGATGAACCCCTTCCCTTTTTTGCATTTTGAAGCCGCGTTAAAGCGGGGCCCATTTCTCGTTGAACCCAGCGCAACAACCATTTCATTTCAAGCCATGTTCTTTTGTTTCGTTTCCCCTATAAACTTTTAAAAAATATTATATTATCATATATTATATAAAACCCAACTTTTTGCTAAGAGTTGTAACCTTCACTTCCTGAACTTACATTGTGTTATTTATTTAGTTCATATTAATCCGTTGGTTTCAATGATTCTGAATTTTGAAATCTTTAGATTTTGTTTAGCATGATGTTGGAAAAATCATTTTTTTTTCACTTTTTCAATAAAACATATCTTTTAATAAAAATAAATAGTTGACATTAATTTATAGACAAATCTTAATCTTATTTAAAAGATTCAAACTAAAAAGTACATTAAGAGCTGGTTGAAGGGGAGTATAGAGTTTGAAGTTTCATTAGCACTTTCTTAATTTTATTATTATTGTTTTTTTTCTCTTTGTGGGTCCTTTTTTGCCCCTGTAATTGACAGCCTAATCAACAACCTGGAAAAGGGTGTTTGCATTGCCGCCACACTAAAAAGCTAAACTTGATGGGATTTCAGTAATGGGATTCACGTAATCTAAATTGGGTCTCATTCCGTTTCAGACTTTTTGCTTTGTTCACTTTGGCAGTAGCAGGTTATTCACATTTTGCTCCCTCCATAGCCACAAGCTGAAGGTAAGTACACCAAGATAACTCCTTTTTTTCTCAATGTACTTGCGTCACAGAATTCTAGCAAACTAGATTTAATGTATGTTTGTGTTGAGTTGTGCCGTGACTCGTGAGTTGTGATGTTAGAATCATGGTATTTTGTTTGTTGCCTGTAGCGGAAATGTCTTGTTCTGTGCATTGAATTTGATATATCTGAGGTTGTTGCAGGTTTTTTGTGGCTTTGGGATTGGAAGTTAAGGTTAAAAGGTATTGCGTACAATTTATTTATGGGTTGGTGAAGACTTGGGCAACTACAATGGTGATGAATATGATGAAACTTGTAAAAAAGTGGGGTTCCTTTGTTTTTGTTGTTTTTTTGTTTTTGGTGAATGGGTCATTTGCCACATACACTCCTCCTGATAATTATCTAATTGCTTGTGGTTCATCGCAAATCATCAATTTCCAAGATCGCACTTTTGTTCCTGATTCACAACATTCACCATTGGTATTGAAAACCGGAAATTCTATTGTTGCTAGTTCCAATTCTAGTGTTCCATTCCCTATATACCAATCAGCTAGGATTTTCACTGAGAAAACTTCTTATAGATTTGAGGTTGAGGAAGGTCGGCATTGGGTCCGGCTTTATTTCTCTCCTCTTCCTAATTCTGGCCATAATTTGACTGCTGCTGCTATGACAGTGGTTACTGATGATTTTGTTCTTTTGTGCAACTTCACCTTTGAGACCTACAATGGTTCTTACATGTTCAGAGAGTATGCCATCAATGTTACCTCTGACACCTTGGCTATCACCCTCATTCCTTCAAATGGTTCAGTAGCTTTTGTCAATGCAATTGAAGTTGTGTCAATGCCAAATGACTTGTTTGTTGATCAGGCATTGGCCCTTAACCCGACCGCACCGTTCAATGGCCTTTCTGAACTCGCTTTTGAGACTGTTTACCGCTTAAATGTAGGAGGTCCCTTGCTCACTCCCCAAAATGACACCCTGGGAAGGACTTGGGAGAATGATCAGAAATATCTCCATGTGAACAGCTCAGTCACAAATGTGTCAGTTAACCCTTCTAGCATTAAGTATCCGGCAGGTGTTACGCCTGAGACTGCACCAAATTGGGTTTATGCCACTTCTGAAGCAATGGGGGATGCAAATGTGGCCAATTCAAATTTCAACATTACTTGGATCTTTACTGTGGATCCAAACTTCTCCTATTTCGTTCGGGTGCACTTTTGTGATATTATTAGCAAGTCTCTCAACACTCTAGTGTTCAATTTATTCATAAATTCTGACATAGCTCTTGGAAGTCTTGACCTCTCATCTGTAACTAATGATTTGGCTGTGCCTTACTATAAGGACTTTGTTTCCAATGCCTCAAAGGACTCTAACACTTTGACAGTAAGTGTTGGTCCCGATACAATGGCAGATGTCACAAATGCAACTATGAATGGACTGGAGATAATAAAGATCAGCAATGCATTCAAGAGCTTGGATGGACTTTCTTCAGTCGAGAGTTTTCTTCCTAAGTCATCATCAAACAAGAGCAAGATAGGAATAATAGTTGGTTCTGCTGGTGGAGTTGTGGCAATCACAGCTTTGGTTGGTTTGTGTTATTGCTGCTTGGTGAGATACAAATCAAAGTCTACTCAACAGGGCCATCCTTGGCTGTCTTTACCCTTATATGGAAACTCTCAGACCATGACCAAAATGTCAACGACTTCACAAAAGAGTGGAACTGCAAGCTGCATTTCTTTAGCTTCAACAAATCTAGGAAGGTTCTTCACCTTCCAAGAAATTCTAGATGCAACCAACAAATTTGATGAGAAGCTCCTTCTTGGTGTTGGTGGTTTTGGTAGGGTTTATAAGGGAACACTTGAAGATGGGACCCATGTAGCTGTCAAAAGGGGGAACCCTAGATCTGAACAAGGTCTTGCTGAATTCAGAACAGAAATAGAGATGTTATCAAAGCTTCGCCATCGTCATCTTGTGTCTCTCATTGGTTACTGCGATGAGAGGTCTGAAATGATTCTTGTCTATGAATACATGGCTAATGGACCCCTCCGGAGTCATTTGTATGGAACAGACCTACCACCTCTATCATGGAAACAACGGCTTGAAATTTGTATTGGAGCAGCAAGAGGCCTTCATTATCTCCACACAGGTGCATCTCAAAGCATAATTCACCGAGATGTAAAGACAACAAACATTCTCTTAGATGATAACTTTGTTGCTAAAGTTGCTGACTTTGGCCTCTCCAAAACCGGTCCTGCCCTTGATCAGACTCATGTGAGCACTGCCGTTAAAGGTAGTTTTGGTTATCTTGATCCTGAATACTTTAGAAGGCAACAGCTTACTGAGAAATCGGATGTTTATTCATTTGGGGTAGTTTTAATGGAAGTGTTATGCACAAGACCGGCCTTAAATCCTGTCCTTCCCAGGGAGCAGGTTAATATAGCTGAGTGGGCGATGAACTGGCAGAAGAAAGGAATGCTTGATCAAATCATGGATCAAAATCTGGTGGGGAAAGTCAATCCTGCTTCTCTAAAGAAGTTTGGAGAGACGGCCGAGAAATGCTTGGCTGAGTATGGAGTGGATAGGCCATCTATGGGAGATGTTTTGTGGAATCTTGAATATGCTCTGCAGCTCCAAGAGACCTCATCAGCACTCATGGAACCTGAAGATAACAGCACAAACCACATTACTGGAATTCAGTTGACTCGTCTAGAGCAATTTGATAACAGTGTGAGTACCATTTATGGCCCAAACTCTGGCACAGATGATGATGGAGAAGATGCTGCCACAAGTGCTGTGTTCTCACAATTGGTTAATCCTCGTGGAAGATGAGTTCTTTTGATGTATCCTTGATTCTGGCCATGGACCATTAAGTATAGTGGTTGTATTGGCCTTGGACTAATTAAAAACTCCTGATTGATGAATGAATGTTATTTTTCATTTCGTTAATGCTTTTGTAATCCATTTTTTTGCCCACAAGCAAGTTATTATGTAATATTTGAGTGGTACTGATGGGTGCCAATTAACGGTTAAAAGTTGTCTGTAAGGTATCCCTAAGATTGTATTGTACATTATACTAGTCAATTAGGAGTTTAGCTCCAATAGTTGTTCTTATATGTTACAATAAAGTTCTTTAGAAAGTGAATAAACTAAACAAATGGTAAGATACTGCTTCTGAATTCTGATAAATTGGCTTGCTTTACTTTCCTTATTTCTAGTAAATCTCGAGAATCTGTTCTACTCTTTACATAAAGCTGCTAAATAAACTTCTTGAAGAACTGAATATATTGTGTAATCAATAGGATACCAAAAAAAATGATAATAATAGGAAACTTTTGAGAAGATCTATAAGATCTGAACTATAATTTCTTGGATAGTTGACATAGGAATACAAAACTTTTGAGAAGATCTATAAGACCTGAATTATAATTTCTGAGATAAATTGACATAAGGAGATGATTAATTTTTTTTCTCCATATTGATGTAGAAGCAAAGAAAATTAATCCAAAAAAAAAAAACTAGTATTGTACATTCGCTCTCTTACCAATAAAATATTTCATCTGATATTTTCTTCAAAGCGTTTTTTATAGGTTGCTTCTAATTTCACAATGACCGAGACAAAGCTCTTTCATTAACTGTTCTCCACGAAAAGGTTCTTCACCTTTTCTGCTTGCAGTTGTTGAATATGCTAAAAAGTCTCGTGAAATATTATCCTATGCATGTGTTGTATCTCTATGCCATAACAGATTCCAATACACGGGGTTTTCAAACTTTTTATTATGGTATTGATCATCACACTATTTGAACATTTACGAGTTAAGCAAACAGAATATTGCACCTTTTATTAAACAGGAAAATTTGGGTACAAAACACATTTTTTTATCAGTGAGTACAACACAATTATTTTCTCTAAGTTACAACTCTCAATTACTCTAGGAGAACAGTGGAAACTGCCAAATTTATCTTCTGCAAACTATACCATTTTCCACTATTGGCATCACCAATGCAATCCAGCACACCATATTCCATCTTGAATCTTCCTTATCTAAAGCTTTAGTAGTAGGTAATATACAAACACCATATACAAAATAGTGCAGTTGTATGATTTTTGAAGTCGTGTCACAGTCACAGAACATACAATAATCTCACATTTGCATTGAGTTTCCATATGGGAGAATCACATGAGCTAGTGATTTTGAAGGGCATTCTTGAGAAAACATGAGCCTCCATGGTTGGTGTAGGTCTGAGTTTCTGCATTAATATGCATTGCAAATAATGTAAAATAACAGCAGGACAAATACTAAGCCAATGCTGCTTGAGACAGCCATGACTTTTGCTTTTTGGGTTCGCTAAGCTATCATATAAAACTTAACAAATGGTCATTTTTGTACTACTTTAAGTGAACACTTTGTTCTGTAGCTCAATTCCACAAACGTGATTGGGAATAGTTCTTGAATCTTTAGGGCATCTTTTAAATTGTCAGAATGATTAAATTATAGTAGAGTAAATGGTAGTTTACCTTATGCTACAAGAAGTTAAAGTTGATCTTATACTTTAAAAATTTAATATTGTCAAAGTATTCAAACATTAAAAAGTGACTATTTATCAAAACAACAACGTAAATTTCTAATTAAATTATCAACAAAACAACTATATTTTGAATTGTTTATAAAACATCAACTATTTAATTTGTTTGCAACATGATCTAAAAAAAGTGATGTGGAATCATATTTATTATTGTTATTTTTAAAAAAAAACAAAAGCCAATCACCTGCGATGCAAACATCCATTTCATGCAACTTTGACTTTCTTATATTCTTAAATTTTAAGTAGTACATTAATCAAAGAGCTTACATTACATTAGGCAACTGATCGTACAAATAAAGTGGTAGATAGTATTTGGAATCATTATTCCAACAAGCAAGGTTTCAGATTTCACCTCCACCACGCATTAGATCATTGTTCCTTAACAAGGTATCCAACAATACATATATAAATGATAAATGGTTCTTATTTCTTGCAAACGATTCCCAGGCCATATGAAAATTTAGTGCAATCAAGGGTGCCATATTCTATCACATGAGTGGTGTCTTTCTCAAACGAAGTTCCCTGTGAGAACACACAAGAAGCACAATTTGGAGAAAGCAAGGAAGTGGTTCTATAGCTATCTTCTCCACCAACAACAGGCATTGCCACACCAAGCTTCGCTGGATTCTCAAAATCCAACCTATAAGTCCTTCCAAGCACACCATCAACTTTTGAGGACAGTGCAAAGAACCTAAACTGAACTTCCAAGTGAGCAAAACAATCATCAGAAGGTACTTGGTAGCTATGAATTCTATCATCTTCTTTTGTTACTGGCACAACATTGACCAAGATTTCAGCCACATCCTTGAGTGTAACCATGACACTGTTCTTGCTTGCTACTCTCTCCACTTTCACTTCTTTTTGTGGTGAGTACCAAGTGGAGAGAGAGCCTTTAGCTAGGACTACATGGTTCCCATTACAGATGAGTTTGAGATGGTCAACATTGTGATCCCATTGAGATGTCTTGGTGGCCTCAAGTGAGAAGCTTTGGGAATTGAAGAGAATTCCAAGGGCTTGAATCCAAGTGAAGTCACGGTTCTCCAGCAGGTCTATGTCCAATGAAGCGAGCATTGATTTGAAGGTTGGAATCAGAAACTAAACTGAAATGTTCTTTGCTCTTTCCATGGAAATAGAAGACTCTACCATCTCCACCAATGAAACGTGGATCATGGCATCCTGATCCCGGTGCATTGCAGTTTGGCTTGCGATCTAAACACCATAAAACAAATTTCATTATGTTTGTTTAATGTAGATATTATTGCATGATCCAAAATTTTATTAACTCTTTGTCATAAATTAGAAAAATTTGTCACATATTTTAGCTAAGACTATGAATCTGTGGTAATTCTTGACCATACAATAATTTATGGAATTAGTCTCTCATCCTCCTCACTTTATTCCTACCTTACAAGATTTTTATTTTAATCTTTAACTTTATAAAATATCATTTTATTGTTATCCTTTATTGATATATATTGTATTGATATTAACAACTGAACAAGATTAAGAAATTGAGAATGGTGTATCTTACGTCAGCAGACAGCCCAGCAAATAGGTTTGTTGCAATCAATGTGGCAAACCTTAGCCTTAGGATCTGATGCTTCACTGTTTGGGCATTCATCTGGACACTTGATATACTTTTTATAGCATCGGGTTCCTTTGGTGGCACGCTATAGGTAATTATATCCGTTGGCATGGATCAAACTTGAGACAAAGACTAGCAGGAAGATTAGGATGGAATTGTTTTTGGTGATCTCGATTCTTGAATGAAGAATCAGTGTGTTAGTGAAATATAGGAAACATAGAATTGATGCAGCACCTATATGATCTTCCCCTGGTATTTATAGATGTATCTTCCACAGAGTGAATGCTTAGGATTCTTTTTTACTTTCCCATATATATGATATCATATGTTTCGGGTGCGCCTTCTTGCTCCTAATCTTTGGGTTATTAATGCTATTTCTTAGATGCCATGTGCGTGAGGTTGGCCCGTAATACATATACATCTATCTATCTATACATATTTATAAAATAAATTAATATTACATTTTAAATTTTAATCTTCACACCAATTTAATAATTTTATATAAAATATAAAATTTACTAATCCAACAGTTAAATTATATTATAATATCTAATAAATTATGTATATTAAATTTTAAAAAATTTAAAAATTTATAAATATATTATTCAACTATTAACATTTACATATATCTAAACAATATATAAACTGTTAAAATAAAATCATAAAATTAAATATTTATTAATTTTATTTTATTTTATGTAAAATTTTATATACTTATTTATTAAATATTATAATATAATTCGACGGTTATATTAATAAATTTTATATTTTATATAAAATTATTAAATTATATAAATATTAAAATTTAATATATATATATATATATATATATATATATATATATATATATATATATATATATATATTATTGCTTCCATTCAAGGTCAACGCTTCAAACTTTGTTGTCAACTTTGCGTCACTTACCCAGTGTCTCAGTCCCTTCCCAAACATCAATAGCCAGTAACTAATAAAAAAGTAATAGTATGACTGTTTGTTATAAAATTATAAAATAAATTATCATGTATATTTTTTAGTAGAAAATATTTTTTTAATAAATTAATTATAATTTTTAATTATATTTAATAGTTTAAAATTAATTTTATTTAATTTTAGATTTAATGGGCATTATTTGTCACTTAAATTATTCTTTCAATAAAAAAAATATTAAATAGAAAAGTAAACACAATTATTTTTTAAAAACACAAAATGTATTTCATATTTGGACAGATTTTTAAAAAGAATATTTAAGATCGAAGATTTAGAATTATTTATGATAATGATATTGAAGCAAGCTACCCCTAGAAGACGGGTTCGATTTAACTTTATTTGTATCACTGTTTGGCATGCATAGGTGATAAAAAAAAGTGACACCTTTCTTTAACCTTTTTTGTAATCTACTTAACTTAACTATGTAAAAAGCAGCATATACAGCATGCTGGAGTATTGAAATTTTTGAAATATAAATTTGAATATTTATTTTTTTTACTAGGGCAGTAAGTTCTGATAAATTATTCAATTTTGATCGATAGTTAGTTTTAATTATACCTTCGCTATGACTATAAGATTTTGAAAGATGAAATGAAACTTCTAGGTGAAAATTCGAAAGACCTAAAATTGAGAAAATAGGTTGTATAAAATTAGTTAAGGGCCTCAAAAGTTACATAAACGATAAAAAGTATTCCTAAATATAGAAAGGTTGTTCATAATTATTGTGATTTAGTTTTTTTTTTTCAATTGTTTTGTGCCAAAAAAAAACAACTTTTTTTACCTAGGCCTAACCCTTAAATTATGAGTGGTGATCAAATAAAAAAAATTTTAAAATAAAAATTTTAGAATTTAAACATCTTATCTTTTATCTAATGGTAAGAGGTTTAAGGTTAGATTAGTTTTATATAAAGACTTTGAACTTCAATCCTGTCACTTTTTTTATTATAAAAAAATATTTACATTGCACATAAAATTTACTGTGACGTCATAATTTGTTTCCACTGTGATCAAGCACCATTAGGCGAGCTCAGGATCATAGTTAGTTAAAGTTTCTCTATGCGTTTGATGATCAAGTCCTCTACATAATAGCAATTTTAAGATAGTAAACTTGTGCGTTCCTTACAAACCAAAAGTTGGGCCTAAACGTAAATTTTAGCACAACTCATATTTGGGTATTGTGTTTTGGATGCATCCTATCCTCCATTTTTTTTATTCACATCTCTTATTCTTTTTATCAAGTTTATCCTTTTACAAATATATAAAACTTCCAAAATTTAATTTTTAAAAATATAAAAATACACTTTGAGAATTTAACTTTTAAAAATATATTTTTATATTTTCAAAAATTAAATTCTGAAAATACATTTTTACTCTTTCAAAAGTTAAATTTCGAAAATATAAAAATGCACTTCCCGAAGATTAATTCAGATACACAATTTGAAAATTGAACAAGAAGTTAAAGGAATGCAAAACACCGCAGATAGAAGGGATGCGAAAACTCACATTTTGGACAGAGAACAGTTGTGTGACGAACTATAAAAAAAAGCCTTAAATCTTAGTGTCTTTTTTTAAGGCCCTAAGAGGGACCTAAATAGGATACTAAAACTTTTTGGACCGTAGAAAAAACGATTTGGACCAAAACTTTTTTGTTAAACTTTGGAAGCTTCACGAATTTACCAGTGAACCCTGGTCCAAAACAACCCTAGAACATTCGAATGACTCATATTCACATATCTTAGCTGAGGATTGAATTTCAATCTTAAATATGGATTTTGTGCTAAATGTTTAAAGAAAAAATTATTTATATATAATGATTTATCTGATTTAAATAAAATTATGTTTCATTAAAATATATAATCTTAAATAAGAATATTCATATAATGTACTTAAATTTAAAATATTATATTTTAAAATTTACATGTTGATCACTATAAAAATATAAAATGCTGTAATAGTTAAAGTTTACTTTAAAATATTCAAAATATAATCCTTCAAAAGGGAAATCGTGTGTGCACATAAAAAATATTACAATTATTAACTTTGAATCGTGAAATTTAGATGGTATGTACTCTCTAAAATCAAGTAGAAATATTGACTTCACTAATAAAGTTTTTGTTGTTATTGCTTATTTGATGTAAGAGCTATAAAATAAGAACATTGACAGTGAAAAATACAATGAAATTGATGGCCTGAAGTCCAGAAAATCGATTGCACGACATGCAGTTAGGATCCTTACAGCTCTAATTTTTATTTTATTCTGTTTTTATAAAATAAATTTTACTTTAATATTTAAATTTCCTGCAAGTGATATAAACGAATGAGAACCAAATAGTCTTATTTATGAAATTATATTTTTAAACTACAATTTTATGTCAAATTTTATCATTCTTAATTAGACCGTAATATCACAAATACTTTAATTTTTTTAAATAAAATAAAAAATTGTTAATTGAAAAATGGAAACCACGGTCGGAAGAAAAAAAATACTTAAGAACCATCATAATAAAAATAATTTAAATATATGTTTATTTTATAAATATTTTTAATTTTAATTTTTTAAAATTTATTAATTTTAATATGTATAAACTTAAAAAAATTAAAATAATAATAATTATTTTATATAATATATCTATATATTAAATATGTCATATTATATTATTATCATTATAATATGTAACAGAACATACTTAGATATATATTAATCAATAATATTTTTTTAAAATTATGAAAAATTAAAATTACTAAAAAAATTAAATTTAATTTATAAAAATTTAAAGTGTGATTAAGTTTAAGGAAAATCTTTAATAATTTGATATTGGAAACATTTTTTTTCATGTTAGTACTAACTACTATAAAGACTATTTAAATATTTTTACATGACAAACAAATAAATCAATATATATATATATATATATATATATATATATATATATACTTGTGACATGTTTTCATTTTATGTGGCATCTTCTTGAGCCTTGTCTTGTCTTGCTGTGCGTGAAGCTGAGAATTCATCAATCGATTCATCACCGAAACATGGCGGCATGGACTGTCGCGGCTCGTCGAGCCGCCGATATGGCTCGGCTCTCCACACGAAGAACGCCTTCCCTCCTTCATTCCCGCGGCTTGGCTGGCGCCGCTGGTATTTCCCCTCTCTTCTGTTCTGCGTTCGTTGCCGCCAAGGGTTTCCCGTATTAATATTTCATTGCTGAAAACTTCAAATCTTTGAATCTAATCTACACTGCTAACTTAAATGCTCCACTTGGAAGATTTCAATTTTGCACTGTTTGTTTGTTTTCTATGATATTTGTCAATAAGGTGATTCTAAATTCAACTGCATAATTTTATTTTCTTCTTGTGATATTATACCTAGTGCTGGAAACATGTTCATGAGTTCGTTGTGTCTGTCTTTGATTACGTATATGGTTAGATAAATTATCGTGGAAAAAATGGGATTTTTTTTACTCCTTGATAAGGATCATTCATAGATAGGTGCGGGTCAATCTAAGTTTATGCTTCTAGAAAGATCCAAAATCAGCATTGTGTAATTGTTGAAGTTCTGGTATGATGCTGTGTATGATATTCATGGTTTTTTGGTTAGATGTTTCAACTTTGGCTGTAGTTTGTGAAAAGAACATTTCTTTATTTATTTTTTTGGCTATTGATGTATGATGCATAGGTAGCTGAATAGAAAGGCCTTCTGATGGTGCAAAGTCCACGGATTGGTAATTTGCATAACGTGCTTCTTTAGGCTATGGAACTTGATTGGTTAAGATTGAAATAAACCTCTGGTATAGGTAGAGTGATTGATGAAGTGAAATATTTTCCCCATCTTTACCGGAGAATCACTTTACTATATTACTTTGACATGTTGCAGATCATCATGGACCTCCTAAGGTGAACTTTTGGCAGGATCCATTGAGTCCATCCAAGTGGAAAGAAGAACATGTGAGTCATTTTAGGATTTTAGAAGCCCTCTCCTATGCTAGTTTTCCAGATTGAGCACATTTTGATGCTCACTGCTGAGTCATTCTGGTATTGGCTATAATACTCTGCTGTAATGGTAGCTTCCTACATGTGTGCTACTTCTGAACTGTTTCATGAGCTAGTCTTATGATTGTAATAAGTCTTTGAAAAGTTTATACGGACATTGAAATTCAAGGGAACTTACCTCAATACCTCCTAACAAATAGCACACATGCACACACCCTTGATATAATTCTTCATACAAACATGCTGATACACACACATGCAAACTCGTAGTTCAAGTTGTGTTGAGAAAGCTGATCTTCCATTGAACTTCTAGCAAGGAAGATGATTGAATAAGGCCACCCATGAATGTATTGATCCCCTCATTGCTTCTTAGACTTGTTTCTCTGAGATTTGGTGAAGCTAAAATATTGAATCTTTTATCATGTCTTCTGTTTTTGCAGTTTGTGATTGTTTCTTTGACTGGATGGGGTATACTCTTCTATAGTGGTTACAAGTTCTTCACCGGAGGCAAGGACAAGAATGAAGAGGTACATAAGTTTACCTTTATAGGATGTATGGTATGAGTTTTAGGGCTGCTGCTTACACTCTGGATTAGCAGGGGACTTGCACTGCCTTCTCATGATACTTGATAAAGCTCATTCTTGTCTGACTTTATATGATTGCATAGTAAGATAGCTTTTTGCTTGCTACATCCAAATCTCTACAAAATGTTGACTGCTTTTTATTTTCTTTCTTCAGTTCATTCTCTGCTAGTCAAGCAGTCCTTGTATTCATTAGGGTGTACAACAGAGCTAAATATGCAAAATCTGTCTGGCTTGATAAGGCTACATGCATATGCTATTCATGTATCATTAACAAGTTTTATTTTTGAACATTATTTGTGCATCATGAATTGCTTTGTTGACCGTTAACTGTACAAGATGACTACTACCATGCTTCTTGATATAGGAATTTTCTTACAAATTCTAGTTGCCATGTCTTGCTGCAGAAAGTTGGAGCATCGAACAAGGCTTGAGTTTGTTAAACGTCGGCTAGGAAGCTGCCCTACTTGACTTCAGCTCTCCTGGTTGTGATTTTTATCCTTGTAACGAGACTACTTTTAGTAGCTTTTACATTGCTGCTAAGGCAATGGTTTAGGAATAATTACACCTTTTAGAATTGTATTTCTGTTGTGAATTTTCTTGCTTATGCGTATCATCGTCTCTGGTAAATGGGTAATAAATTCAAGCATTTTGTTGGATATAAGCCTGCCAGCTGATAAATTAGCCTCCAAATTTAAATTTTAACTTTCTTGTCCCTTTACTCCATGACTTAAGTTGTGGTACGATTATATTACCTTCCTTATTTAGAAATTGTCCCGGACCCATTTCTGGCTCCTGGGTTTTGAGCTATGAAGCACGGACTCTATACAACACTGACACGGACGGTTGGGGACCCAATCATAAGACATAAGATCTAAAATGATAAGCAAGATTTGATATTCTTGTATATTTACCTTCCTATGATTAATAAGCCTCAGAAAACAAACCGGGAGACATTCGAAAATGTGTCCAACTTCGTTTCATATAGGCAAAAAGTGAAAAATGAATGTCTTAACATGAAATTCATCGGTTAGTAGTTTTATATGGTTATTGGAAATAGATCTGCCCTTGTAATTATTTTATTTTGAAGGCATTGCACCTAGATCTTTAATGTGACCATTTCCCTAGTATGTGTATATCTTGGTTCCAACATCAAGTTTTGTTGTTTACATGTATGAATAAAACCTTCAGCAAGAATCAATCGTAAGGTTTTTGCGTCCACGCAATTTGTTCTTTTCACGGCAGCGTTTCTTTAAAAAAAATCACACGCTTATCCCAATGCGCTTGTCAATTAGCTTATATTTTGTATATAGATTAAAAGACTATTCTATGCAAAAAGTTGAACAATATAAAACATACCACTAATATGATATTATGATTCAGTGGGTTAGATATGTTGAAGGATATACAATCTCCATTTATTTGAGATTGACTGTAAGTAAATTGTTTCTTTCGATTCTTTCCATAATTTTTTTTTATCATAAATAATAAGAAAACATACAATAGTATTAATGTACTGATTTTTAAACTATTAGCACAGTATGTCAAATTTATCCATTTTAAAGAAAACTTTTTCTATCATTTATTAATGATACTACTTCAAAGTTATTAAAACTATAAAGAATAAATATGAAAAGAATTAATAAATACTTCTAAAATTTGATAAAGAATTTTAAATTAAAAAATGAAATTTATCTTAGAAGAATCTTATAAAAAAAAAAACTAAAGAAAGTATTAGTGAAATCAACTAGAAGAATGATTAATTAGATATAAAATCAAAATGTTCAGTCAAATTATCATTTGAGAAGCACAAGAAGAAACTAAGCTCAATCTAGCAAATGAGTATTCAAATTTAATTTAAATTATTTTAAACTGTTAAACCAGTAAAAAAAAATAAAAAAGCAAACCAAACTGCATTAACTAAAAAAATTGAAATACCACTTTATTTTATTTGATTAAAATCGATTTTTAGATTCTATTTTAAAAATCAAACCAAATTGCATCCTTAATGATATTATTATATTATACAATTAAGTAACCATCCCATTTAGTTAATGAAAGTGGCCATAAAGAACTGATGTTATTAGATTATTGCTAAAGAGGCTTGAAGCCTTTTACTTGTAAGTGCCAAAGGATCAAAATATCACCATTACTAAGAATAAGCAAACTCAAATCCTTATAATCAATTACTTTTATATATTTAAGTAGTATCAAAACTAAACTAATTATTGAAGTATCGAAGTAGTTAGTTCTTTAAGGAAGATATACAAAATCAGACTAAAGGGACAGAAAATGCACAAGTAAATTATACTATTTGAAAAGTGTTGATGTGTTAATGTTAATATTTTGAATAATATTAATAAAAATGAAATAAATAATCAAATCATCCAATTAAATTTAAATCACTTTTCACTGAATTAAATTAATTCAAATTTAATATTGCATTCAAACTGATTCGAATGAAACGAAAATATCCACAAGAACAACTTTTACAAGGATTGCTTATTTACCTTTAGAAAAAAATAGTAGATTCATAAATTGGACTGCTAGAGTGCTCTAAGCTGGTAAAATAATTAGGCAACATGGGCATATAAAAAAAGTACCATAAAAATTCCCTATCATTTTCTCGAGTCACTATTCTTCTCATTTCAAGATTTTCACTCCATTTTTATTTTTCAATTATAAGTAAATTGAGGTAAATATTGAGAATATGTATTACTTTATTCCCATGTCCTATAAAGGGGTTAAAAATAATAGAAAAAAGTTAAGGCTGTTGTGCCCAGACATTGAAATGAAGCATCCTTTATCCCCCCCCCCCTAAACCTTTTACGTAACAGGAAAAAATAATATAGGTGTGATCTGAGAAACATCACAGTCAAAACTTATATTACAATTGCAATGTTGCTCTGCTCACCACACTCATCTCCTCTCTAGAATGTGTTTCGTTCATTGCATGTTCAGCACAATAGAAAATGCAAGCCACAGCCTGTTCTTTAACAGAATAAGATTCATCAGCAGTATCGTCATCCTGAAAATGAAATAAGAATTTCAGAAAGGTATTTATTCTGTGGCCAAAGAGAAACAATTATTAGAACAAAAACAGATCCAGAATACTTATTTACTGAATAATGTGACATGCTTAACTGTGACTACTGACTAGGACTTAGGTAAGTTAAATATGCAAATTACTAGCAAAAGATAAAAAATAATGTTTGTCAATTTCTAAAATGCATTGAGATAATCTGACCATATTCCAGACTCTTCATAACTGTGATTTTACAGGAAAGTTTCTGGCTTGTGGCATATAACTATTAAGCTAATTGGAGTGAGCCACCAGTGAAGGGATTGAGATTGAGTTTACATGAGATCATAGATTCAACTCACAATGCTGTCAATGAAAAAAGTAGTCTTCAGACCTAGTATCCGGAACTTTTAATTCTATTTGCTAAGTTTAAATACCATGGTGTCAAATTCAACTATTCCTCATCCTAAATGGTTTTAAGCAAACGTGGATATCATGCACAGGAAACATCTACGAGGTACTTTCTATCTTCAGGTGAATGCCAGAAAGGAGGAGGAATGATGTAAAGATTATGACTGATAGGATTAACTAACTTTATTAAATCCAATGTTTGCCATTTACATCACACCTACCAACATGGTATAGCTGTAAAGACTCAGTCTGCATCTTTAATTTCAGCTTCAACATCAATTGCTCTACCAGAATCTTTTTCTGTCACAATAAAAAAAGCCCACAGAATCATCAACCAAGATAAAAAGATAGAGAGAGGGGGGATAGGGGAGAGTTGAATTTAAACATAATGTACTTTGAAGGGTAAAACGAAACAAGCCTTGTGAAGATTACCATTTCTAGAACGGGTGAAATTATTGAATGCCTGTCCAAATGTCGTAGATTGGTTTGAGAACTTCACAGACTCTTTCACAAACTCATTGCCAACAACTGATATCAAAATAAACCTCTTTAGCAGCAAGAATTATGCACACTGTGATTTTTCATAATGAAATACTGCTGAATGAATAAGACAGTGAATAATATAAGCATTCTAATTTACTACTTTCAGAACACCACATTGAAGTTATATGAAGGTACCATACAAATCAATGGTGGGGCATCTCTATGAATCGAAATCAGTAATCTTATAAAAAAGATCATCATTATCTCCCAGACAATTAAAGCCGTCACAATTCAGAACATTAAAAGATAGATAACTAAAATGACAAATTAGTTGACAGTTACAAGCATAATATCAGTCAATCATTCATCTTATTTTAGAGTGGCATGTTTTCTGCAACTTGTAGCTATGTTTTTGACTGAAATACAAGACTAAAAAATTTACACAAGCAAAAATATTTTCCACAATATGCTTTGACATTCTTAAAGACAAAAGGAAGAAATAGATTTCACTTGGGTGGGAAGAAATTCACAATTGTCAGTGTTAAGCAGCTAAATTGTACTTTTCAGAAACCATATCGGAATAATAGACAGGAAGCAACAATTAGAGCTGATAATCGATCAGCTAAAAGAGTTAATTATTTATAGACCTATATGTAAGAAGATACATAACTAATAAAGGAATGCAAAGAGTAAAACTATCTAGAACATCTGAAATATACAGAATATTTTAGTGCCTATGCATGGAAGAAAATAAAATATAGCAAATAGATCAATTAGATGAGGCAACATGAACATTATGTGAGTTTAAGCAAATAAGAATCATGTAACATACTCAATAAATATAGCCAATGGTATCAATAAACCATATTCATCATCTGTTATGCATGGCATCCTTTCAAGCTTCAACTTAAGTTTACACAGGAACTAAGAACAGTAACAGTTTAGCAAGTAACAGCGGGTTTGAATGTTGCTAAGAAACAAAGGAATCTAAATATGTTTTAAAAGTCACAACATTTGTAGAATGTTCATTAACAGTCTAGACCAAAAATCTGTAAATCTGTAATAAAACTTATGCCACTTAATTTTTTAATCAAAGCTAGAAATAATTCACTTTAGTGTAATGCTGAAACAACATAACAGGGAGAATCTAAGGAAAGACAGGCAAAATAATCCACTCTTACCAGAAAAAGGTTGACCACAAAAAGGGCACAGCTGCACGTCATCATTTAGAGAGGATCTGAAACAGATAATTAGACATTATAAAGTAAAGATGGCTCGTTGAATTAATTCAAAATAAATCATCTATAAGTAGCTCAACAAGATGTATCAACGGATCTTACTTGAAAACCTGAAAATCATTTCCACAATTTGGACACTGCATATACAACACACACACATAAAAACCCAGTCAGTACAGTTACAGGTCAACTTAGAATAGACCACTTCTCAATCTTCTTAGCATTCACAATAACTGGATAGCATTAAATCAAGAAATTTGTTTCAAAATAATAAAAAGGCTACTTTGATATAAAATAAATAAACATTTAACCTTTCTCCTTAAATGTTCTTAAAAATAAATCTCCATACAAATTCCTCAGTTGGGGAAAAATGACTTCGAGTTTAAACATGGAAGTATGTAAAGGCAGAAAAAATAAAGCAATTGTAAGTAATATATCTCATATTTATAAAGTGTGAGTTAAAAGATCAAGAAGTTTCAGAGTTAAATTTTGAAGAAGCCTCACAGTGCCTTGCATTATATCTCGTCCAGCCCACCAGAGGAAAGCACCAAGACCTACTATTGGTATTAACACAGCAAAGATCTGTGCATGAAAAAGAAAAAGAGAAGAAAAATCAAATCAGTCAGATGATCAATTTACATGCACTGATTTTGGAGGAATAAGTATATTGGAAGACATTAAGGATTGCCAAGGGACAAAAGGATGATTCTTTTGAAAAAATAATTTACATTGAACAAAAAGAATTTGCATTTACACTATTTTTTATGAAATACTAACAAACAATAATGGTGCTTTTTATGCAGGTTAAAAACAATAAATGGGGTAAAAGCAGGTAGCAAGAGCTTATCCCCCCATCCCTGGACAGGTAGCATGGACTTGTATTGAAGCACAGAGTTTGTCAGACAACCTAGACTTTGTGTGGTAAACCTATTTAAGCATTTTGGTGTCAGAAGTTATAAGGACCAAGAAGAATAATTACTAAAATAATCTCAAGAGCTTTCTACAGACTCAGAATTTATTTTTCTGGTTAAACTCTTAACTTGTTTGATCTGCTCATAAGCTCATGTAACACTTTTCCCTTGGTAACAGCCTATTATGGCCACCAAAACAGAAATAGCTTAATGGCATGAAATTTTTATTTAGTATGCTGGTGCACTTAAAAAAGTATAGGAAATTATCCTTCTCCTATTTTAGTTCAATGGCCACACCGTTGTCTATCTTGGTTCTACATGGAAAACTCATTTGATTGAACCTGCCATAATAAGTTATGCAGTTAATTGATTAAGTACTCTCATATTTGGTTCCTCTGTTAATCTGCTTTCATTCTCTCTTGTTGCTTTCTTCTTCTTCAGTGGTGTACTAAATGAATTTCATGTAAAGTAACATTCCCATAGATGGCATGATGATAGTAAAAAACTATGGCCAAGTTTGGATAAATTTTTCGATAAGTACTAGTAGGAGAAAAAATTAAAAGGCAAAATAAATGAAGCTTTTACACATGTTAAAATCAACTTGTAGACCTCAACTTCTTTTATAAGCTTTTTCATCTAACTTCTCCAAAAACTCACGTGCATTAAGTTGATTTTAACTTATGAGAGAAGTTTGACTCATTTAATCCCCTTATTTTCTCCTTTTCTAAGTGCTTATTAAAAAACTTATCAAACTGAGCTTAAATATGCAAATCGCTCGGCACAGAAAGTTTGATAACTTAAAAACAAAATAGAACAGAAGCATATAGCACAAACACAAAAATTAATGTCCACTTCCAATATTTCAATAAAACTATATTGAGATTAAGCTAAAAAGGACAAAAATTAAGCAAAACAAGAGAGGGAATAATACCCAAATGGACACAATAGCATCCAAAATCCAACCAAGTTGTCCAGTCATAGAAAGATAAGTTAATCCAATAGCTAAAGCAAGATTGCCTAAAACCCTAGCAGTGGCTCCATCATCTCTTCCACCACCGCCGCCGCCGCCATTGAAGCCAAACCCCTGATTACCCTTCACCAAAACCACTCTCCTTTCCCTCCTGCACCCCTTCTCTTCCAACAAAACCCCATTTTTAAATACTGTACCTCCCAAGAAGGACCATCTCTCCCTGCAAGCTCTCAGTTTGAATCTATTATGATTGAAAGATACAAACTTTGTTTCCAATCGAGAGAAAGAGAAAGTGGGTCTCTTGTATATGCCATCATGGAAGAAGCAGGGCTTCAAGTGCGAAAACTTGATGGAAAATTGCACGAGTGTGGTCATGGGAAACATAGAAAAAAGGAAATCTAATGTAATGGATTAAGAGAAGGTGTAAACATGGTCACATGAACCTTATAGCTGATATTATTCAGTTTTGAAGTCTCAACTCTCAAGTTGAGTTCCATCACTCTTGGCTTTTCCTTCACACATTCTCTCTCCAAATCCAAAGAACCATTGCCACTTTGGCCTGAATTGACCCCCTCCCACGCTCCAACCACATTATCTCTTTGGTTTTAATTTTTTATATTAATTGAAATAAAATAACTTTTTGTATTATTTTGATAGTTCTTTTTATCGAGATTACACATATTTTTTTTATTGGAAGCTGTTCTATTCAAGTCAGATAATTATGGATAATTTTTTTAATATTTATATAATTATATATCCAAAATTTCAACTTGAAATCATTGAACTCGGAAAGTAGTTCAAAATTTAAAAAAAATAGCAGCATTTAAAATGATTTTCCAAGATGCAAAATGATGGTACACCAAGTTTGGAGGGTACAACTTTGCAAAAATGAAGGTGTGAGAATTTTGCATTATTAGTGAGATGTTTACAGATGAAAAAAATATTCCTGTACATCTAAAAATATATTAAATAAGATAAAATAAAAAATTAGAAGAAAAAATAAAAAAAATAAAATATATAATATGATAAATAAAATATAAAAAAATATTAAAATAAAAATAATACTAAATATATGATAATTAAAATTGTTCGTAAATCCTTGAGGACCACGTGATCTTGGTGAAACAAGAAGTAGCTAGATGTTTCTAAGTTTTGGGGTATGTCAACTAAGGTTGCACAACGAGTTGATTAATGATGAAGAGAATGGAAGTTATTGTAATATTCTTCTAATGGAACGACTAAATGATATTTTACGCACTTGATTTAAAGGAGGGCTGGAATTTTAAAGAAGAAGAAAAAAAGGAAGGAAATTAATTTTTATTATATTTTGTTCCTATAATATAAAAAGTTAATTAACATCATTGTTCAGATTAAAATTACTATACAAATTATTATTATTTTATTAATTAATATTTTTATTAAACTCAGAGTATAATAAAATAATAATAATAAATACTATTTTAAACTTTTAAAATAACAACTAAAGAATATTTTTCTAAATAATAACAAATACAAACAATGAAATGAGTATTTGGTTTAGAAGAGAAAAGAAAAAAATAACATTTTTTTTATTCTTTTAAATTTTATTTTAAAATTAAAAGGATATTTTTATTAATTAAATTATTCTTTTTTTTGAAAAAAAAAAACTATTAACTTAATTTTAGTTTTTCCTTTTTAAAATTGAACCAGGCAGAATAATTTAAAAAAAAAAAAAAAAAAACCTTCTCCAATCCTCATTATTTTCTTATTAGAATTTTAGACAAACGAGAAAGAGATGAAAAGAAAGGAAGATACTATACTTGAAAGTTGCTTAATATTTTAGGATAGAGATATCCATTCAAGGCGGTCTGGCTCGTTATTCATCCGATTAACCCAGGGTCAAAATTATTTGTAATAGTAAACTGTGCAATTTAACCTTATAGGATTTTCTTTTATTTCTTCGTACAATTAGAATTTAAAAATATTAATTTTTTTTATAGTTGATTTGATTAATTTATAATGAAAATTTTAATTTATTTATTACTAAACCAAATTATTATTTAAAATTGTATTTATGTAAAATTAAAAATAATATTTTTTATTAAACATTTTAAATATATTTGATAAAATAGTTTATTTTAGTAATTATTATTTTTTTAAGACGATTATTAGTTTTTTAAAAAAATTATTTTGAGCAACTTTGATATTTTTAATTTTTAACTGAAATATTTGTTTATTTTAATTCTTCATATATTTTTATAATTTAATTTTTTGTTTATTTATTTATTTTTATAAATTTAATATTATATAATTTTTTATAATAATATTAATAATTTTGATAGATTTATTTTTATATTATCATAAAATATTATATTTTAAATTATTTTTAATATATTCTATTTATTTTAATTATTATATTATTTATTTTATTTTGTTAAAAATATTAAATCATTTAATAAAAATTAAAATTATGAAATATTACTTTAAAAAAAATTATTTAAAATTTATTTATCTAAAAATTAAAAATAAATATTTTTATTTTAAAAAATAAAATTTTATTTAATTAAAATTTAATATATTTTTTAAAAAATATAATATATTTGTTATGTTTTAGTTTTGTATTTAATTATATATTTATTTATATTTTTACTCAGTTGATAGAACAATTAGTTTTGTTAAATATTTTTATTTAATTGGTAGTTTATTAATTTTTAACTTTAACTAATTTTTTAATTTTCAATTAATTTATTCACTAGTTTACCAAATTTAGCAAGGGAAGTTGTTTTTTTGCATCTTCATTCTTTTTATAGAAAAATAAATAAAATTATTCATAAGTAATCTTTGAAAACGTAGAAATTTGAAAAAAAAATATTTATATATTAAAAAATAAATTATATAATACTCATTAAATTTAGATAAATGTATTTAAAATAAAATATGAATTTTAAATATGTTGTTTTAGAATGTTGTAAAAAAAAATATAAATATATGTTCTGTAAAAATATTTTCATAGTAACATAAATTTTTTTAAAAATAAATTTAATTATTTTTTAAATATATATTTCTGAAAGTTTATTAAATTTATTTTAAAAAATATTTTTTAAAAGTTTATTAAATTTATTCTAAAAGAAAATAAAATATTTTTTATAAAAAAATAATTTTAATATTTAATTTTGATAAAAATATAAAAAATAAAAGAAAATGAAAAACCAACTCCCCTTCCCAACTGTGCGGGATCAAATTTTGTACGGGAAATGTTTTACCGGCCCAATTCACACTGAAGAATTGTTTTTTGGATTTCCTTCACCATCAGATTATTTTTAGGAAATATTTTTTAAATATGTACAACTATTCTAAAAATACATTCATAAATTTTAAAAATTTATTTTTAAAATATTATTAATAAATTTTTAAAATAAATTAATAAAATTTTTAAAATACGTATTTAGAATATATTAATAATATTCTAAAATTAAAATTTTAAAATTCAAAATTTGAATTTTGAAAATAAATTTTTAGAATTTATTTTTATAAATATAAATTTTTTATTAATAACTTTTTTTAAGATATATTTTTTTAAGATATATTTAAAATTTTTGAAACATAAAAGAAGTAAACGATGGATCTATCACAAGGATATTTTTTATAAAAAAAATATTAAAAGTATAAAGGATGTCGAAAGTAGGCTCTTTTACTAAAGTAGGATTAAAACAATTAATATTTATTTAATTTGAGTTTAAAAAATAGTATCTACCAACTAGGGGTTGAAACAGTATCTATAACGCATAAATCAATCATACAGTATCTATCATACATAAATCGTACATTTTAACATATAAATTTATGTGTCATATATTAAAATATTAATTAAAAATTTCAGAGGATTGACAGGTGGAGAGGATGGAGCAACGGACGAGAAAATCGAAAACTATTTTTTTTCGAAAAATCAAGATTTTCGAGGAGTAAAAAACCGGTTGTGGAAGTTTGTAATGTATAAACTAACGCTACATGTGTGCAGAATTAAAAATTATTTAATATTTTTTTTCTGACGCATAAATTTATGCGTCACAGATACTTTTGAATCCTCATGTGGTAAATATTATTTTTTGAATTTTATTTAAATAAATATTTATTTTCTTAACCTTAGTTTGATAAAAGAGCTGCCAAAAGTATGATTTTCTGACAATGCTACCTGCTTTCTGACAATGCTACCCAATCCACTAGGCATGGTGTAATCTAGACTGCACTAAGGTTGAAAACTAGATCAATTTGTTTCAAGCCGTTAGATTATTAAAAAAAATCTGAATATTTGATTAAAGTGTAAATAGTAAAAATTATTTTTTTAATTATAGTTTGGTTCAATTTTGATTTTTTATTATTAAATTGAATTATATTTATAATATATTTGTACCATTTTTATTATATTTTTGTTTAAAATTTATTTATTTTCATCTATTTTCATACTTTTATTTTTTTTTCAATTTTTTTATCAATTTATATTTTTATAGTTCATCATCTGATTAATATCTATTTTTAATTTATTAATTTAAATTAATAAAATAAAAATTAAAAAAATAAAATAATTAATCCAAACCAAACTGTACAACGATGATTTTGATTTTTACATAAAAGTTCATTCAAACAAAACATAAAAATAGAATGAGGTTTAGGGTCAATTCATAAAGAAATGCAACTTGGTTTTTTTATTAAACTTGAGGTCTCCTTTATAGGAAGTAATTTTGTTTAAATGAGATAGAATCATTATGAACACCAAAACTAAATCTCTAAATATTCAAGATTATTCATTAAACTAAACCAACTTCTTCGTGGTTAATTTATGTGATCAGCAGTAAAAGCAATTGAAGGTTTGAGTGATGATTAGAAAATACAGGTTAAAATCTAAATTTAGAAAAAAAAATTCTTTTAGTTTAAATCATAAATATTAGTAATAAAAGTAATTACATATTTGAGTGATGATTAAAAAATACAGGTTAAAATCTCAATCTAGAAAAATTTTAAAAAAATATCATAAAAATTAAGAATTTCAAAAGATTTTAAATTTAATAATTAATATTTTTATTTTAAATTTTAATATTTAAATTTTATCATTATCATTATAATTTTAAGATATTTAAAATTTATTATTAATTATTTTAAATAATTTATAAATTATTTATTTATTTATCTGTTAAAGGTTTATTATGACTTTAATTTTTTACCATTGAAAAATTACTATAACTTTATTTTTTATCATTATGAATTTAATTTTTGACCATTGCACTTTTAATTTTTAGCTGTATTGGTTGCATCCAAATCTTCTACATATATAATTATTTTCTACTGGATTGAGATATAAAATTTTTTTATTAGTTTTGTTTCATGAGTCGAAAGATACTATTGTATGAAATCATGTCACATATGTATAAATTATTGAAGGCAGTGTTATCACGTATCTTAGCTTATAAACAAGTCACTGAATCTTCCAACGATTTCAAGAATTTATTCAATATTATCTTTATAACATATTAGAAATTTCTTTTTTATAATAGCACATATAATTTTTCAATTCTTAGATGTTCATTAATTTTCTTTTTGCGAGTTTTAAATATCCGCTTAAAAGTGATTCTACATCTCAACCAATGAAAAACTTATATTGCAGTGCTAATTATGGAATGAGTCTATTATCCAACCAGCAGAATAGTGGAACCTGTTAAGTTATAATTTTATAATTTTATAGGTAGGAAAGTATTTCTACTATAATGTTTCCTTAAAAAAATAAAACAACTTTTCTATAAGAATTTTTTTTTTTCATAATTGTTGGACCTGCTAATTTTACATTTTGTTGATATTTACAAATTGTGATTACATATAATGGTATTAAGATTTTTAATTGACAATATTGATGATTCTATATTTTTGAAAAACAACATGTTGAATATTTTTTTTATATCTAGTTTTGTTGTTTTTAAATTTTACCTAAATTTTTCAATGTTATTTAATTTGTTTTCTAATATAGATATGATCATTAATATTTTTGTGCAACCAATCATAATTATTTGAATGTTTTCATAATTTTTCTAAAGTTAAAAATATAATTTTTTAAAAGATTACATTTATATGTCTTATAAGTGTTTCTATTTTATGTATGATTTTTTATCATATATTTTATGTGTATATGAAGGAGATTGGATCTTTATAACAACGTTGTTATTTTTTTATTAAAAAATAAAGATGTTATTGATTAATTATATTTATATATATTTAATATCAATTCTATTAAATTGATAATATATTATTAAATGTTGGAGGTTGATTTTTTTTTTTAAAATTGGTTGATTACCTATACATATATGAATCTAATTTTTTTTATATCATGCACATTACATTTGTCTAATAAAAAATATTATATTTTATTGATTATATAATATACAAATTTAATAAAATTTTATTGATATATGTATATGTGAGCATTGTAATTTAATATATTTTATTTTATTATAAACTTGTGTTTTATTTTTCTATAAATTGTAAAGTGTTAACAAATTAGATTAGTATGATTAATTGTTTATGATGTTCAGTATGAATATTTTAAATTTGAAAAAATTTTAACATGACTATTGAGATGATTATTATTAATTAAGATACTCTCATATATGATAAAATATTTAAGTATTTTGATATATTATTATTGTGAAGTATATAATGAAATAAAAATTATATTATCATGTTACAAATTTAAATAAAATCACATATGTAATTCATGCTTTATGTAGTAAAGATAAATTTTATACTTATATAATTTATAATTTTTTATTATTTTATATAAACTAATTTTTAGACATGCCAAAAATTGAAAGAGAGGTGTAGCAAGCAATTTTGGATCATATGGAAAGTGATAAATATAAAAATATCAAAAAATATAATATTGTGAAAAATCATTGAAAAGTATTATTGATAATATCTTATGATGTTGACACTCAATAAAATAAATTATATAAATGATTTTGTTGATTGTATTCAAATTATTAAAAAAGTGATTATTATTAACAATATTTGGAACTTGTTGCAAAATATTTTGTTGTACCTTTAATATTAAAATATTTGAGATATGTCATTAATTATGGTGTGAAAATATTTTTCACTATATTAAAATAATATAGTGATAATAAATAAATTTGATTTGTAAAAAAGTAAATCAAAAGTGGATTATTTTAATCTTGAAAGAGATATATAGATTATCCAAATGTATAATAAAGTAGAGTATGGAGACCAAGTTATTATTTACTTGAAAGAGAATTTGAAGATGAAGATTAAGAATTTTTTTTATTAAACATTTTATACAAATAAAACTTATATTTATTGTATGCATATATTATGATTGCTAAAAAGCAATTGCAAAAAATCATTTACAAGTATAACTTGAGATATGTATACATGTAAAAAAAGATTGTGAAATGATTAATGATGTGATCATGTGACGAAAAAAATAATAATTTCACCATAATTCTCACAAGTAAAATATTAGTGAATGACATTGAGGAGAATGAGATTTTAGCCAAACTAAGATCGATGTAACGACGGGAACACAACTTCTTTGATTAGAGATCCCATGAGAAATATTCATATGGATAACAACAAGGTACTGTTTATTATTCTAACATTGTTAATATTCATTTTTATTTTTATGGTATGAGAGGTGTTAGGCTGCATTAAACGATAGATTAAGCCTATTATGGATGGTGTATAAAATGTAGAATACACTTGATGAAGTCACCTACCTACGTGAGTCTGCTTGTATTAGATTGGATAATCTTATAACACTTATGAATCGACCGGGTACATGCATGACCTATTTGCGCAAAACTGACGAAGACAGCAAGAATTGTGGGCTGTAATATGACACGTAAGCCTCTAGCTTACATCTAAGTGTTTTTTGATGATTCATAGAAACTCTGCTTTACCAAAACACTGTCAGTTATAGAGGATCTACTTTACCAAAATTCTTCTATGAACCAAAAACACTTGGTTGCAAGCTAGAGGCTCTCATGTCACATTACACCCCACAAATATTTTCGTTTTTATCGGTTTTGTGCAAATAGGTCACGTGCGTGTGTGGTTGACTTATGAGTGCCCTAAAGATTGTACCTCAATCTCATACAAGTGTCCCCATTTGACACTTATTTAGGTGACTTCATCAAATACGTTTTCCATTTCATACACTACCTATAAAGAATATGATAATCATTAAAAAGATTAGACTTAACCTTTCTAGTCTAACACTCTCACACCATAAGAATGAATATTTATAGCATTAAAATGATCAACAATAACTTGTTGTTACCATATTAACCTTCTCCACGGAATCTCCAATTACAAATGTTGCGTTCCTATAATTATTGATTTTATTTTGCCTAAAATTTCATTCTTCTCGATGTCATTCAGTAAGCTTTTACTTGTGAAAAATATGGTGAAATTAATTTTTTTTTCACATGATCACATCATTAATCATTTCACAAATTTTTTTGATATATATGAACATATCTCAAGTTATATTTATGAATTACTTTTCACAATTACTTTTTAGCAATCATAATGTATGTATACAAGAAATATAAGTTTTCTTCATATAAAATATTTAGTAAAAAATTTCTTAATACCCATCTTCAAATTCTCTCCCAAGTAAATAGTAATAATAATAATAATATTAACTTGGTCTTCATAATATAGTTTATTATATATTTGGATAATCACAATATCTTTTTCAAGATTAAATAAATCAATTTTTTATTTATTCTCGTACTAATCAAATTTATTTATCATCATTATATTATTCTAATATAGTGAAAAATAATTTCATACCATAATCAATGGTATCTCTTAAATATTTTATATATCAAAGGCAAAAAAATATATTTTATAACAAACTCGAAATATTTTTATAAGTAATGAGTTTCTTAATAATTTGAATATACTCAACAAATCACTTATATAACTTATTTATTGAGTATCATTATCTTAATAGATTATCAATAATATAATCTAATATATTTAAACTTTTTAAAAAAAAAATTAAAATTTTATGATTGTGGTATTATTATTCCATCACTCTTCTTATGATCCAAATTTTTTCTTACACCACTTTTTCAAATTTTGACACGTGTAAAATTTAGTTTATATCTAAGCATAGAATTTATCTTTACTATAAAAAGTATGAATCACATCAAGTAATAAGTATTCTACTCTATTTTATTATCTTATTACATTATTTTATTATCTTATTACATATATGATCTTATTCAAACTTGTAGCATAATAATTATTCAAACATATCAAAATATTAAAATATTTCATCATACATGAGAATATCTTAACTATACAAAAGTAATTTTATTGGTCATTCTAAAATTTTTTCAAATTTAAATTATTCATACCCAACATCATAATCAATTAATCATACTAATATAATTTGCTAACACTCCAAAATTTATAGTAAAATAAAACATAAATTTATAATAAATTAAAATATATAAAATTACTATATTCACATATACATATATCAATAAGATTTCACAAAATTTGCATATTATATAATCAATAAAATATATAAAAAAAATTATTAGACAAATGTAATGTGCATGATATTAAAAAAATGGATTCACATATATATAGAGGTAATCAACCAATTTTTAAAAAATCAACCTCCAAAATTTAATAATATATTATCAATTTAATAGAATTAGTATTAAATATATACAAATATAATTAATCAATAGCGTCTTATTTTTTTAATAAAAAAATAATAACATTGCTATAAAGATCTAATCTCCACCACATACATATAGAATATATGATAAAAAATCATGTATAAAATAGAAATACTTATAAGGCATATAAATGTAATCTCTCAAAATGTTATACTTTTAACTTTAGAGAAATTAACAAAACATTCATATAATCATGGTTGGTTGTTCAAAGATATTAGTAATCATCTCTACATTAGAAAACAAATTAGATAAAATTGAGAGATTTAGATGAAATTAAAAACAATGAAACTAGATGTTAAAGAAAAAAAATTATACTCAATATTTTTATTTTTCAAAAGTATATAATCATCAATGTTGTCAATTAAAAGTTTAATACTACCATATGTGATCGCAATTCACAATATCAACAAAATATGAAATAAATAGGTATAACAAGACATGAAACTTACCTCATGTAGCAATTTTTTTCTCTCACTTGACATGTAGAACACTTGTTTTACTTGTGAATGAAACATCATAGTAGAATCTTCCCTACCTGTGAAATTATAAATTTTTTTTAACTTAACATGTTCCATTATTCTGCAGGTTGGATAATAGATTCATCTCATAATTCACATTGTAATGTAAGTCTTTCATTGGTAGAGATCTTCCAAGCAGAATATCAGAAACTCGCAAAAAGAAGAATAATGAAGCGTCTCATAATTGAAAAAACATACGTGCTTTCACAAAAAAGAAATTTATAATGCGTTATAAAGATAATATTGAATAAATCCATGAGATTGTTGGAAGATTTGGTGACTTTTAGGTTGAGGCATGTGATAATACTACTTTCAAGATTTATGCGTGTAATCCTCCAAGATAGAACAGTCTCTTCTACATGACTTGTAAAATAGAACTAGTAAGAAATTTTTATATATCAACCAAATAAAAAATAGTTATATATATATAGGAAATTTTAATGCAACAAACATGTAGAAATTAAAATTGTAACGGTCACAAATTAAATTCATAACGACAAAAATAAAGTCATAATAATTTTTCAACAGTCAAAAATTAAAGTCATAACAAACCTTTAATGGAAAAATAAATAAATAATTCATAAATTAAATTTAAAATAATTAGTAATAAATTCTAAATATAATAATTAATATTATTATTTTAAATTTAAATATTTAAATTAATTTATAATTATTTTTATAATTTTAAGATATTTAGAATTTATTACTAGTTATTTCAAATTTAATTTATGAATTAATTATTTATTTTTTCGTTGAAAGTTTATTATGACTTTAATTTTTTATCATTAAAAAATTTTTATAACTTCATTTTTTGCTGTTATAAATTTTATTTTTGATCGTTGCAATTTTAATTTTCAACTAAGTTAACTGCATCCAAATTTCTTTTATATATATATATAACTATTTTATGCTAAATCATAAATACATAAACACATAACTTCTTAAAAACAGTGTTATCACACATCTTAGTTTACAAATCATCAAACTTCCAATATTTTTTTTAATTTAAACCATAAATATTTTTTATTAAAAATAATTTTGTTCAAATTGAGACTAAACCATTATGAATTCTAAAGTGCTTTCTTGAATCTTTAACATAACTTTGTATTTAAGATTCAAATCCAATTCTTTTGATTAATCTATATAATCTTTTTTAATTGATTCATTGATTCACATATTTGATGACGAAATTGAGAATTATATACATATTAAAAGTATTTTTTTAAAAATAAGATATTTATCTAATAAATTAGTTAATTTAATTTTTTACAATTAATTATTTTAAAAAATTGATAAAAACACATTATTAACATTTTTTATAATTATGGTAAATATACTTTTATTTTCTATCACGTACATCTCATTGAGCCAAATTCATGAAAGCTATAAGCTAAAAGAAAGTTGGTAAGGGCAAAAGATGCTGCTGGCATGTATATTTTGTTGAAGTGTCAAAGCATCTTTGGGGTGTCTCGTCTTTGTATGTTGATGTCCTTTTGCGCATAAATAACTATGCAGCTACGAACACATACTAATGAAACGGCACATTTAATATAGAAGTACTTAACCAGGACATACTGTCATATTGTTTGTTTTCATGTCTTTCTCCTTCGTCTTATTAGGGCTTTAAGAGTTGCACTTTGCATCATACCTTCACAATTATCGGGAGCTAAACGATGCTTTCGCTTATTAAACTAATATTTGACTATATTGTGCTGTTAGGTACAATATTGATAATTAATTCCTCAAGTAATTTTTGGAGCCATTGAAGTATTTGTTGTATGACAAACAACATATAAAAACCAACGAAAAGGGAAATAAAGTAGGTAGAAAAAATCTGTCACACATACACATAATAATATACATATATTTCTACTTAGCTTGTCAGTTTCACCTTGCTATGGTATTACGATATTGATTACCATTACATCAAAATCAGTTAAAAAAGAGTGTCTATAAACTGAGCATTACTCTGAGCTAAGTCAAATTTATAAGTGCAGCTTTAGTTGGTAGAATAAAACAAATAGGTGGCATGTATCAAGCATCACACACATGACTATGCCGGTAACCGTTGGATTTAATTTCAGCTCCTTCAGAACTAAGGTGGAGACCTATAACAAGTTCAAACGAAAATATTATAGTGCACTTGGGAATCACACTGCTTCAATTGAATTAACTCTCTTGCATCCGCAACTCATTAAAATATTCTATTACAAATTCTTAATCACTTCACTTTCAACAGTCATTTCAATTTCAGTGATCTCAAATTTATTTTTCTTTTATTTTTATTATTTTCTTTTGTTTTTAATTTTTTTAATTAATCTCCTTTTATCTCATTAATATAATTAATCTTTGAGATTGACTTCAAAAATGTAATTTTTCATTTAGATTTACTCAATTATCAAAGGATTTTCATAGAAAATGATTCCGATCCTTAAATTAAAATCCGAATTTATGTTCCGATGAAAGTTGCAAAATTTTCCATAAAAAACCCGCATTATATGTTTAATGGATAATTATACAACAAAAACCTAGAAACATGAGTGTTCTAATATGGGGTTACAGATTTATTATTTAATAATTATAGAAAATACTATTATATCTTTTGCTACTTCCAAGAATATAAATAATAAATAAAAGCACCTTCTAAAATTATAGTAACTAAATTTGACTTCATCTGACTAAGTCAAAATTTTCAAATTTTATAACAAAATATTTGGTTTGTCATTTTGTTTTATGAATGCCATATAAGATGGAGAGAGGAAGGAGCTGTGTTCGACTTGGTCAAAGTCAAACCACTTCAATTGAAATTGAAAAAGGTAACAGTTTATGGATAAGCGCAGCGTGATCAGTTTCTATATAAGAAACTGATATATTGTTTGTTTGAGAAATACGCAAGGCACATTGTATTATACACTAATTAAGCTACACGCTAAGAGAATCTATTTTTCTTTGCTTCTAGAGAAGGCGATGTTATACTGTTTCAGTAATTAAAACCTTTCATATGTTTAAAGGAAATTTCATCGAATATATTCCGCTGCGTGTGTGTCTTCTGAACATTGTTTTATCTTCAATAACGTCTTGATTCTTTTTAGATTAACAGAAATAGAAAGCTAGTCTTCAACCAAAAAAGAAACACAAAAAAAGTTACAAAGGCAAAGAAAGAAAGAGTGCCCAACATTATTTAACCTCTTTTCATTACTATGATTAAAATAATTTAGTTAAATGATTAGATTTAGAGCGAGGAATAACAGAAACCAATTATAAAAACTTGATTAGCAATACCTAGACATTGGTTTCCTTCTTGTCATCCCTATAAAAGAAAGCAATCAAGGAGAAAGTAGTCCAATGATTAAGACTTGTTAGCTGAATTGAATATTAGTATATATGGGTTTTCTTTTCTATATACTCGAACAAATAAAAACAAAGGACTGAGAACACGCCAAGAGAAGCCAAGCCAAATGGGTGTCACATGGTCTTTCAGTCACTTTAATCCCATCTACTTCTTATTAGGTGGACTAATTGATAACACATCTTTTTTCCGGGTGCACTTTCCCTTCATCCACTACCACCACCATAATGCACATGGAAATTTTTTTGCTATACGTCCATTTATATATAAATCTGTTTTATTTTTTAAAAATTTATCTATTATTAAATAAAAGATATAAATGAATAGATAACATTTTCTATATATAGAAAAATAATTACTAATGAATTATCTCTCCATACAATAAGCAAGGTTTGATTCCTCATTCCTCCCTCTCAATTCAGTCTTTCAAAGCATGTTTAAGATTTTCTCAGCAGAATTACCTAACATATTGACCTCCATTCCTCATAATATTTGTGTAGAAGAAAGAATAGAGCCAGGAGCAAGAGAGGGCTTTATCCTAGTCACTTTAATTTTGTGCTGGACTGATGCCTACTTTTAGATTGTATAGAACCAGTTCCTCTGAGTCATGAAAGCTAGAAAGTTAGGCTCACATGGTAATGAACTGTGTTAAATCAGCTTTTGTTTTAATATGGGACAAAACTATTGTACAGTTGAAATCATTTTTCAATTAAAATTTATTTTTTATGTCTATGACTTATGTAACAAATTTATATTATAAATTATGTAACCTTTTTTCTATCTCCTTTTATCATATTTTGTATTTTTTTCTCTCTTTTTAGTATACAGTATAATATTTTTTTATCATACAAATATAACTTTTAATTCACTTTAACTTTCATGTTAACATCCCTAAGTTATTAAAGTAAAAATTTAATTTTAATTAAATAAATAATACTAAAAACACTCATAACATTATATATGTTTTATTTTGTATATGTTCGGTTCATGAGTTCTATGCTTTTTTTATATTATTAAATACTTTTTATTTATTTGTTTTCAGATTAAAGTACTTTTTTAAAGTCAAGCTACATATATTAAATAAACTTACTAAATACAGGAGAGAAAAAAAAATCAAATTATGGTATAGCATATTTTTAATGTGATTTTTTTTCCTTGTATTTGGTCTTCAATATTTCGGTTCCTCCAGAAAGCCGATAATGACTGGTTTCTTTTATTTTCTTGTTGGTGTTGACATTAAAAACCCTTAAAATATGATTTGGTAATGCCAATAATAATAATCTTTGCGCCATTACCTGTCATATCATGGTCCATGCCTCCATGGTCTACACCTGTGCAACATTAGGTCACTCCTTTTTCAATCTTTATTAATTATTATATGTCCGAACACAAATTATATATTCTTTTCAATGTCAAGCTAGAGCAGTCCAATTTTAGATTGTAACGGAAGATACTAGCATGCTATGTGGGGCGATACTATATACCAAATAGTTTTGTTTTATATAATTTTTAGAAATTTTCGCAATATATTATTGAGGTCAAAAATATACCTTTCCTCCCTTAATTTTGAATCAAACTTCAACGTTGAATCAATAGTTATATTTTATTTCATATTTACTTTTTAAATTTATTAAAATTTCCCTAATATTAATACCAATAAACATTGCAATAGAATTTTCTGCCATTACCACCTGCACGGCTATAAGTTGCATTTAGCACAACATTTTCTTGCTAAAAGTGTTTGGAAGTAATCACTGGAACATATTTGGTAGTTTTGGGGGAAAATTACGATTAAATTCAAATACTAAAAAATTAAGAGCGCATAATTTTTTTTTTTACCTTTACAAAAATTTGAAAGAAATTGAAAATTATCTCCATTTTATTTATTAATAAATGCTTAATTATCTCAAAATTTAAAAGATTGTTAATAGGAAGCTGATTTCATGTATTTAGTGCATGTTTGGTATGGATTATTTTTGAAAAAAAAAATCGATCATGAAACTAATGAAAATAAATAATTTTTTAAAAAAAAATTAAATCAAATTTACACTTTACATATATGTTTCCTTATAAAATTTGTGAGCTAGCATGATCAAATAATTGAATATCAAAATTTTTTCAAATTGAAGAAAATTCATGTTAAGATTCGCCTATTCATTTTCACAAATTATAATTTTTTAAGTTGAATTCATATAATTATTTGTATTTTTTAGTTGTTCTAATTTATGTAGTATTTGAGTCAAAATATAGTTGTGTTAAAATTGTGGATGGAGTTTTTAAACTCTGTTTATAATAATAAAAAAATGGATGGAGAATTTTATTATTTATATTTATTTAATTTGGTTTTATTCAAATCAATCAGATTTTCAATGCGATATTAGGATATCAATAGTTCTAAACTAAAATATAATGTTTATATAAAGACAAAAATTTGACGTGCATTTATTTTTACTAGTTGCGTAGAATTTGCATATATAAAGTTGAGTGCTATTGTATAACAATCTTTCCTGGGGACACAAAACTAGATTTCCTTCCTTTGCTTTGTTGACTCTGGGAACATCCAAAATAAGTTATAGTACTTAGGAAATGAAAATAGGGGTGAGAAACAAAATATTGGAAAACGTTGCACAAGTTTCAAATTTTATAGGAAATTTGGGTAATGGTATTTTTTATTTTATTTTTGGCAATTATTCACAATACAAAAGAAAAAGAAACTTGAAACCTAACTTTCACATATACAACATATTATTTTAAATATATTTTTTGTAATTAGTTAATTAAAAAAAAAAAAAACAGAAGTGGGACGAACCATGAGAGAATTCCATGTTTACCGCTGAAAACGCTGTTTCCTCACTTCTGGCTCATCCCAAATTTTCAAATAGATAAGATTTATTTTATTTTTAGGAAATTAATTTTTATACTTTTAATAAAAATGTATATTCCAATAAAGTGTATGATTTAAATTACTTGATCTAAATATTTTAAAACATTCAATTTTAAATTATTTTTATCAAAATTAATTTTACTAATCTTTAATAAAAAGACATTTGAGAACTATTGAAGAAAAAAGAAAAACTGTTCTTCTTTCCCTCCTATAAAAGCAAATAATTATATCATTAATTCATGAAATAAATGTGTAATAATCAAAATACATAAATAATATGTATAGGAGAGAATAACTATAGAAGCGTGTGGGCCAAAAGCCGAGCGCGAGAAAATATAGGGAACACGCAGATAAATAAAAGTCAAGGAGGGCGTCTCCATTACTACGTTTTCTTCTTCGATTTTTTCACTTTTTGATCGCATATTAATAATCGGAGACGACGAGTTAGTTCGTGAGAGAGAGAGAGAGAGTGGAAACAGCGTGAAAAGACTAAATTGACCTCGGATCTTCTTCTTCTTCTCTCTCCCTTCGCTTCTGCTAACTCCCACTCCGATTCATTTTCGTTGGTCTTCTAGAAGCTTCCACTATGAACGGGAAGGCCAACGTTTCCAAGGAGCTCAACGCCAAGCACAAGAAGGTTTCTCTCCCTTTTTCTTTTTCCTTGCTTATTTCAATTTTGATTTGCCAATCCTGTATTCGCTAATTTCCTCGGATCATTAACCGTTAGTTGTTGGATTTGAATCCATCACTGTCCGATAGATGTACATCGCAAATTTTGATCGTGAGAAGTTTCGATTCTTTTTTTTGTTTAATGCGAATGCATATGGGATAAGTGGCGGTGTTGCAGGAAAATGAGTCATTGTTGGGTTAGTTGATTAGCTTTGATCTGCTTGTTACGATATTGATGCACTGATGATTGCTAGGTTGATCGATCTTTAGTGTTTCGAAATTTTTGGGGATTAGTCAATTGGGATTTTGTGTTCTAGTAGTGCTTAGTTTCTTATATTTCCTTTTGGAGCTGCGTTGGTACTATTTGCATGCTCAATGACAGACTATGAAGCTATTGGACTCCGTCCTTATTAACGGTCCATTTTTTTAAAGTATTTATAGTTGTTTGTTTGAGTAATTGTAAGTTTATAATTTTAAGGAGGATGTATTCCGTGATGACTGAAGAGGTAGATTTGAGTATTGTTATATTGATCATGGAAAAAGAAAAGACATTGTGGGGATCTTATTTGGTTTTTTTTTAAAATTATTGTGTTTTATTCAATTTATATTTTGAGCGAGAAAGGAAGTAAACTTAATTTGTATCTCAAATTTTGAAAAATTTTCCTAGTTGGTTTCCCTATGTGACGACGGGCCAAGATCACTTGATTTGGGAGTAGTTTTTCTTAGTCACAAGTGTGATGTGTGTTTGTGAGTGAAGTATGTTTAGGATCCTTAATATGTTTTCCACGTATGAACTTTGATTTTAGTTGTGGCCTTTATTGAATGTGTTTGAAATGTGCCACATTTTCTGTTTTCCTTTTCTCTTTACATTTTTCCTTTCTTTATTCTAAATATGCAGATACTGGAAGGACTTCTTAAATTACCAGACAATAGGGAATGTGCTGACTGCAAAGCTAAGTATGTATTTGGCTGGATCTGAATTCATGTCAGTAGTAGTAAATCACACCAAGAGATACTAATTGATTCATGAAAGGAGGATTATCTCTGTATTATGCATTTTTCATATATAATGTTATTAATGTGGTTCCCAATGTTGACTCATCTTTCTATGTTAATTTACTTTGCAGAGGTCCAAGATGGGCTAGTGTAAATCTTGGCATCTTTATATGCATGCAGTGTTCAGGAATACATCGAAGTCTGGGGGTACATATATCAAAGGTGATGTTATGTTCCTTGGTATGGCAAGACTGTTTAACTGCGAATATTACAAATATAAGTGGATGAGATCTGTGGTTTCTCTTGTAGTGCTGATGCTAAAAAAGGTTTAAGTTAGATCTATCAGAAAAAAATCAAGAGAGGGAGAATGCATATTAGGCTTGTGGAGATAGGGTCTTTGAATTCAATAATATAATGTGTTTGGTGTATTTGGTTGGAAAGAAATGCTAGAATTTTCACTGGTTTAGAGTTCATTTGGGATAGAGAAGTGCACTTAGAATTTTTGCAGTGTTAAAATGACTTTTTGGGGGGTTGTCTTTGATAGATCTTCATAGAGATTTGCATGCAATGTTACATATTTCATGTTACGAGTTTTCGTCTTTTTTTGTTTTCTTGGATTAGTTTTTTGAGAATATCTCATTTTCTTGTATTTGAGTCATTTTTCTTTATTAATAAATTCTTATATATATATATATATATATATATATATATATATGGGGTGGGGGTGGAGTATGTTTCTATGCTCTGCATGTCTAGTGATGTGGCTAATTGATTCTCTATACTTCATGATTGATTTTGAGAAATACTGCAATTGTTGTATTCTTGTTTAACTCCCTTGCAAGTAATGACTAGCAAAAGGTTTTAAATGAGTTTCATCAATTTTTCCTTACTTAACTAGAAATTCTGTTTTTTTATTTTATTTTTTAATTTAGACAATCTCACCATGTGGGAAAAGACTTCTGTTGTTCTATATTTATGGGTGAGTAGTGCTGCTTAAGGGCATTTATTTGTTAATTCACAGTAGGACTGCTATTTTTTTTCTTATTTTGGGGCAGTGTTTATGTAGATTAATTTTAATTTTGAAAGTGCTAGCTGATGAATAACTTATTTGGTTGACAAAGTTTATCAATATGATTTTGTTACTTTTCCATTTAAAATCATGTAATGATATTGACTGGCTCAAATTGATGTGGGAATAAGTAGAATATGGCTCCTAAGTCCTAAATGTAGCATTTTCGGAATGACTAAAGACTTCCTTAATGACTTCCCTTGCAGGTTCGTTCTGCAACCCTCGACACTTGGCTTCCAGAGCAAGTTGCATTCATTCAATGTAAGCAAATCTGAATGGTCATGATTTTGTGATTGTTATTTTGAATTTTGTTGAAGTGCATTAGTTATATAACAACTTATATTTGAATTTCTCGTCTTGGTCATATACAGCGATGGGAAACGAGAAAGCAAATAGTTACTGGGAAGCAGAATTACCCCCAAATTACGATAGAGTTGGAATTGAGAATTTCATTCGCGCAAAGTATGTCTGATGATAAACTCCTTGAATCTTGCTTAATTTTCATCTTGGTACTGTGTGCACCGGATTTCAATCATTGCATATGTTTAAAAGGTATGACGAGAAGAGATGGGTTCCAAGAGATGGGAATTCAAAAGCACCCTCTGGATTGCGGGAAGAGAAAACTCCTTCACATTGGCAGAGGCCTGTGGAGAGAAGTGGCTATGCTGCTGTTTCTGAGAATACTTCTGAGGAAAGGAAGAGAATCCAACCATCACATGCAATTCCTGCTACAAGAATTAGTGTTCCTGTGCCTCCCAGAGCACCTGAGCAGGTAATCTTATTTTCCCTCTTTATTTTATTACTGTTTTGTGAGACTTCTTTTCTTCTATTGATATTTGACATCTTATGTTGCATTACATGTGGTATTGCAGCTATAATGTCTGTTCCTCTGTAATCAGTTTCATGGGTTACTACTGTTATACAAAGAATTTTGTATATTTGCAAAAGCATGATTAGTTATGCTGTTTGAGGCTTTGAGCAATTTACATGGATGATTCCCCCTTTCTTGTAATTGTAAATAGGAAAAATCTTCCTATGTTCTTTAAATTTGGAAATTATTATTGTTTATAGTGGTATTGAAATAATCAATTTGTGAACAGGTAACTCCTGTTGCCAAACCTCTGCATGTTGAGAAAGTGGAACCGGTAGCACCACAACCACAAGCTGAAACTTCAAAGCAGGCTACAGACACAACTCAAAATACCCCTCCAAAAGTTGACTATGCTACAGACCTTTTCAACATGTTGTCTATGGATAGCCCAAGTGAAAATGGCTCAGAAGCAGCTGGTGCTACTGCTGAGGATAATCACTGGGCTGGTTTTCAGTGTATGTTTGTACCCTTAAAAAAAAAACTCAATGGAAACTCTTTTATAAAGTGTTATGAGGCATTTTGTGTTGGAAGATTTGAGGTTGCTTCAATTGATTATGTTGGGTAGAACTTGGGTTGTAATTTTGTTGCTATAATTGTTTCAGCTGCTGCAGAGGTGTCCACAGCGGAGAAGACTAGTCCACCGAAAGTAGTTGATAGTACTCCCCAGTCTGCATCTGGAATTGAGGATCTTTTCAAAGATTCACCTTTTGTGACACCAAGCTTGGCTCCAGGAAAACCTCAGAAAGATGTGAAAAATGATATCATGAGCCTCTTTGAGAAGGTACTTGCTACTGCTTCTGTAGGTTTGTTTAAGATTGTGGAATTACTTCTTTGACTTGATATGCATTGTTTTATTTATTGAATATATAAATTCTTATATTCTTATTTGAGCAGTTGTTCCCATCTTGTCTTTTGTGAAGTTGTTATCCCAGACGTATTTTAAACGAATTTATTAGTTGCACTCTATCATCAAAAGCTTCTTTCTTTTTGGTATATGAAATGCTTTTACCTGACTGGTGAATGGGATATCTGTAGGGCAATATGGTGTCTCCATTTTCTGTGCATCAACAGCAGCTTGCCATGCTAGCACAGCAACAGTCTCTTCTAATGGCTGCTGCAGCTAAATCTGCTGGTGGGGATCCCAGGTATCCTGCTAGCATACAACAACCTAGACCAAATGTTCCTGTCCAAAGTTGGCCAGCTACTGGCTACTCAATTTCTGGAGTAATGCCCATGGGTGGTCAGGGAGAGCTGCATACACTTATGCAGGTAATGAGTTAACTAAGACAAATGTTAATTGAGGAATGATTTGTTTATATGTATCCTTCAACTAACTTGTTTCTCTTCTTTCTGGGTCAGACTAGGAACATGGCCCCAGCACCTCTGGCAGGAAGCTCTGTTCAATATCCACCATCTGGGTATGTTGTTATTTTGTGTGCTTAAAGCTGAATTACTCTCGGTTTGGATAATTTGTAGGAATTTGACTTGAATATTAGCTGATGTTGGTCCATAGAATTCTGAATATTCCTAGGTTGATATCAGTCATAAACATTAACAAACTAGAGTTACTTTTAGACTGTTGTACCAAAAGGCAATTTTGGGGGTTTGTTTTCATTCCAACTATTAAGACTGTCGAAGTAGATCCTCTGGTTCTTCTAGAATTTTCATTTTCTAATTGAGGGTGGTGCCATTAGCATTGTAAAGTTAAATCACATTTATCAAGTGCAAGTTTTTCTGCCTTGTGTGCTGCTCTGAATTTAATTGTGAATGAGCTATCCCATCTTGGAATGGCACGACGCCAATAGGACATTATTTTGTTTCAAGAACTTTGCTGGAATGTACGTGGACCATGGCATCTTTTGCTGAAGCTCTTCTACCAAATAATGCGCCAATCTACAACCTGCATTGCAAACGTCTTATACAGTTATACTATTTTATTAGTTAACTTACATTGATTTGTTACATTCTCTACAACACCCTTGTTCAACAAATGAAACACATGATGGTGTTTTTCGCTGTGGATTCCTACTATTCTTTTTGTTATATGTCCTCCTTTTATCTTATTACCTCTCTACCAAGATCAAATTTTATGCATTTACTCTCCTTTTATTTTTATGTTAACCGAGTTGGCATTTGATGCAGATTCTATGCTATGGGGCATGTTGCTCCAGTTAATGGTATGATGACTATGGGAGTTAGTAAACCTCAGTCAGCAGCTCCAGTATCTTCAACCACTTCACAGTCTGCGAAGGATTATGATTTTTCCTCCTTAACACAAGGGATGTTTACGAAACACTGATGGGTCTTTTATTGGACAATGCCGGCTATGTCATATACCATAGATGATTAGTTAAAATTACAGGAATTGTACTTTCTTCTGTCCATTTTCTCTTGACCTGACCATGGGTTGTAAACAATTTGTAGAGCTAGTTCAATTTTTACCTTGTTTATTTCAGGTGATTGCTTCATTTGTATCCGTAGGTGTATTCAGTATTCACAATAAAAAGAAAGTTAGCGATAACAATTAAATATTCCTTCATTTGCTTCTATATCTTCTGTATCTTAATTAATGCGCAATATAGTTTTGATGTTTGGTCTATCTTACCAAATGAATTTAATTCTAAAATTGTGGAGGTATTATTGACAAATGTTAACGAGTATTCATGATTTAAAATTAAAAAAATAGTAAAATTGTCCTTTTAATGTAATAACTGTAATTATTTATTAAATATTTTAATTCGTTAATAAACGCTGTAGAATATTTATTAGCAGGTTTTCTTTTATTTTTGCGATGCGGCCCTAGAGGGCAAAGGGACCTTCCGTTTAGAAAATGGAGCAAAGGGCTTAACGCATGCTAATAGACTTGATGGGGTAAGAATTGATATTGCATTTGTGCCGTAAACTCTTATTATTACCGCTGGGAAGGACAGCACTTGTTGCGTTCCTAGGAAATCTGAAGATGATGAATGTCGAGCTAAGGGATGGTGTAAATATTTATTTTAGGCTTTAGTGCTGTAAGAGTATAAAACGGGACACTATCCAATCCTATTTATATAAAAATAAAATAAAATAATTCATCAAAATTAATAAAATTAGTTAAAATAATTAATATTTATAAATTTAAAGTTTTTCAAAAATATTCGTAAAATTAAATATTTAAATTTGTAGCATAGAAAGAAATAAATCTTACAATAAAATAAGAGCGTAAAATAAATTTAGTAATTAATATATTAAAAACTGTGGTTTAATTTTTAATTTTTTATTAAATAATTTCTGTCAATTCAAAATAACCAATTTGTTTATTAAAAAAAAGTATAAATTATTTCAATAATTTTTAGGTTTAAAAAGCATTATTGATCTTTCTCACAAAGATACTCTTGGTGTACATTAAAAAATGTTAAACTAAGGTGATCAGACGATACATTTAGATAAGGTTGAAAGAAAATTATTTTCAACTTTTTAATGTATGATCAAGGATACATAATAAGAATTTACATATAATAATTATTTATAAAAAACTATAAAATTAAATATATTGTTAACATTAAATATTAAAATTTTAAATAAAAAATTAATATTTGTTGACTTCTTATGATAGGCATTGTTGAACATATATTAGAAAAAAATAGAATTATTGTTACGATCTAGTTTTTTAAAGAAATTAAAAATTACTTTCCGTAATTAATTTGATAAGCCCTACTTCACTAAATTTCACAGATCAATACACTTAGTTAATTTTTTAATTTTATTCTTATTTATTATTGTAGATTTTATTCTCATAAATAATATTTAATTCTAAATTAAATATATTTTTATCCTTTTAAAATTTATTTTTTATTTTATCTTTCAATTTTAAAATCTTTAATTTAGATCTTATTTTTTAAAATATCTTATTATGGTTCTAGAATTTAACCTAAATTATATTAAATTAAAATAGATTAATCATGATTAGAGGATCATAATTAAAATATTTTAAAAAATAATCAAAATTTTATTTAATAATGATTAATCTAACTTGAGTTAATATTAAAAAATATAACCAAAATATTTTAAAAATATGGACCTAAACTAAAAATTTTAAAATTAAAAGATGAAAACTAAAATTTAATATTTTAAAAAAATTAAAAATATATTTAGTTCTTTAATATTATAATTTTAATTTATGTTCTGACTAGCTTCAATTGCTAAGGAAAATTTAAAAAAAAAATAATAAGTTTATTAAAATTTTAAAGTGCCTTATAATAAGAATTACTAAAACTTTTTATAAAGAAAGAATTTTTTAATGTATAAAAAAACCGAAATATTAACTTTTTTAAAATTTAAAAATTAATTTAATTATTATACATTTTCAAAACATGCTTTTATGTAAACTTGTTTTAAAACATAAAATAGAAATAAACATAACCTAATTAATTATGATTTTTTTAATAAGAAATGTTAATCCATAGATATTACCTCCATACTTACAAAATGAATAGGATAAATATTATATTACTAATCCTTCAGATAGTTGCATATATATATATATATATATATATATATATATATATATATAATTATGATCATGTATTGTTTTATGATGATATAAAATTTATTTTATAAGATTTTTCTAATATTAACTATTTAAAAAGTGATCTAAATTTAGATCACTACATTTTGCATGTTATTGAAGGTAAAAAAAATTATATGTAAAAAGGTGATTCAAATTTTTAAAATTTAAAATTTTTTATTAACATTTTAATTAACAGATAACATTGTGATATTAATAATCAGTCACATTAAATTGTAAGTCCCATTTATAAAGTTGTACATAGTACATAGGTTCCTTTTTTTTTTTTTTTAAATAAATTTACAATGTAATTCTGGTAAATGATAACATTTAGTAATAACTTCCTCTTTAGTATATGAAAAAAAAATTCCATTAGTAAATATAACGGATATAAGTAATCAATTTATTATAAATAAATTTAATATATTAAAATTTAGATATATATATATATATATAAATTTAAATTATTAACATATTTAAAAATCCCTTAATAAATATACTAAATATTTTAATAATTTAATTTAAGATTTAAGGGTAAAAAATAATTTAGAATTTAGAATACTATTTTATTAAAATTTAAAGACAGCAATATTTATTATATATCGAAAAATAGTTTATTTAATATCAATTTGAAGAAATTAACATTTTTATAGATTAAATTAATAAATTAATATTTAAATATTAATGACGGTAAATTTTCATATTTTTGGTTTAACATTTTAATTTAGAAATTAATATTATAGACAAAGTAGTTAGTAACTTGTGCCATACACAAGTTTATTTTTTAATTTTAATAATAATAATAATAATAATAATAATAATAATATTATTATTATTATTATTATTATTATTATTATTATTATTATTATTATTATTATTATTATTAATTGATCATATCTTTGTAAAAAAAATTATTTACTTTGGCATATCATATTATTTATTTTAAGAGTTTAAATTAATATTTTTGTAAATAGTTATAAAAAATTGAATATTAATTATTTTGAATATAGAATTTGGACTTGTTTGTATATTAAATCAAAAGTATGTACCGTGATGAAGTATATGATTTATTGTTAAAATTTGTTTTGTATGTCGAGTCATTAATTGAAATACAATATATTTAACTGCAGAATTTAAGGTTGAAATTTATCTTATGCAATAAGATTGGAATTTTCATATTCATGAAATCACCAGTTAAGATTTAGAGTTGAAACATATCTTATTTGTTGGATCACAAGTTGGTTTCATGTTATTCAAGTGAATAATTTAGGTTTGAATATATCTTATCCATTGGAACACGAATCGAGCTTCAAGATTTTGAAATACAAACTTTAAAATTGCAACTTGCTGTATTAGTTAGGTCATGAGTTGAAATATGAGATTACAACCATAAAGGACAATCTGAGTACAACTCGTTTAAACTACACATTTTAACTGTGTAAGTTAAGAGTTAAAATATACCAACATATTTCGGTTAACTCGTAATTCAAAATAGAATAAACAACAAAATTGTTGAAATTGTCAAATTAATTTTTTAAAAATTCTATAATTGAAAATATTAACTTTTAATTGTATACTTTTTAATTCCTACATACATAAATTTAATAAATAAAAAATATACTTTAATATCAATTAAACTAATCATTTGTATAGAATTTTGATAAGAGTTTAATTTTAATATATATATATATATATATTTTTTATTTTTTAAAATTTTTAAACAGATCAATTTGCCAACCATTATATATATTTTTAATAATTTAAATAGTTAAATATCTATTTATTAAACAAGATAGAATAAAAAAATATGATATGAAAAGTGAATAATGATAAAATTTGATAAAATAAGATTAATTTTTAATTTATATTATGCTTGATTCATATTAAAATAATAAACTAGATAATACTATGTTATTTTGTTAAACAATTGAGATGAATAAATCAATGGGATAAGATATAAAAATAAAAATATATAAATATATTTAAAATTAAATTAAATTGTTTTTGTTTTTAATAAAATTTATATTAAAATTTTATATTAAATTAAAATAATTTCTTTATTCTTTAAAGTTATTTTTTTATGATTAAAGTTTAAAATATTTTTAAAATAAATCATGATTAAAACAAATAAATTATAAAAAATTAAGATTATAATATATAAAATAAGTAAAATATTTTTATAATTTTTTAAAATATTAAAAGTATATATAAATTTTATAAATATTAAAAATAATTTTCATATTAATACTTATATTACATGTTAGTAAATAAAATTTATTAGCATTTTAGCCTATGACTTGTTTAATTTTTTTTTTTGTAAATTCATTCTTAAAAGAGGATATTTTTAAAGTAAATAACCAGAAAAAATTAAAATAAGTCAAACTAAAATACTAATAATTTTTTATGAATATATGATGATTTATGTCTCTACAAATTATATATCAAATAAATTTAACAAATGACTCGTTTGTAAATAACTAGAAAAAATTAAAATAAGTGAAACTAAAATACTAATAAATTTTTTATAAATATATGGTGATTTATGTCTCTACAAATTATATATTAAATAAATTTAACAAATAACTTGTTTGTAAAAAATAATAATTTCTACCCATAAAGGTAAGGATAATTTTTTATATAATTTTTTTTACATCTTATTATGGTAAAGTACGGTCAACGTCCAAAAGGAACACTTCTTAAGTTTTTTTTTTTAAAAAAAAAAATAACCAAGAAACATGGTTCATTTATAATTGAGATATGTAACTTGAAATGTGATTAATTATTAATGATTATAAACTATAATCTTAATTTTTTATTGATATTTTAATAAATTTTAAAAATATTTTTAATACTAATTTTATAATTTTTTATTTTATCCGGAACCCTCTTTTCTAATGATGTTATTAATACATTAACTTGTAATAATATTATATAATATTAATTTATATTATATAAAAAAATATATAGTATATTATATAGTATTTCTTTTTATAATTTTTATTTTGTAAACATCATAGATATTTATAGATATTCACTATTTATATAAATATCTGTTAATTCTAATAAATATAAATATGGATAATATATTATATATTTTATTTTTTCTATTTATTTTTTATTTTTATCTTTTCTATATATAGAGTGGATCTGATACATATTTATTGTCTCATTTTCTTTCAAAATGAACATTTTTATTAACCGAAAAGAATCCTATCCCATCTATTCTACCATGTTGATGTTCCTAGAATTAGCATAATTTTTAGAATAAATACTTACTGTAATTTATAAGATAATATGAACCGATCAGATTATTTTGAAAAACAAAGATTAATGTTATTATTTTTAAAATAAAAAATTAATTATTTTAATTATTTTAAAATTTTAAAACAATATAGTATTATTTTTAGAAACTAAATAATAATTTTATTTTTAAAATTAATATAATTAATTTTTAATTTTAAAAACAAAATAATTTTTTAATTTTTAATTATATTTGATCGATCTTACCCAATAAATATTAAATAGCAATACCTCCAACCATAACCGTTCTTCGTCATGATAAATGGTAAAGAAATGTGCCCATGCCCCCATGGCATGCAGTCCAGAGTTTCCTACCTAATTAAATTGATTTTCCACATGGGACCTAAAATTAAAAAATAAAATAAGAGCATAAAATAAATTTCCACTACGTATCATTGTACTGTATACACACCAAATTAGCAAGCCAGGCTGGGATCAAAACGCAGAACTTTATACAGTAGAGAGTAGAAAGTAGTCGTATTCGATCGGCAAGGTGACGTGAGTTTTCAAGTTCGTATAACGTGGCATGTATTTACATATTTGACGGTGCCATCTAATTGATCAATGGTATGGTACTCCACAACCCATCTTTCATTCATTATGCCTTTGACCAAATCAATAGTGGTCATGTTTTCATCACACACCAACAAAATAAGAACACGTAATCCTCTTCTTCAACTTGGACGATAACAAAGAAACACAACTGGCGACAAAAATTTTAAAATGATTTGATTTCTTTCAAGTGTAATATTTTTTTTATATTCATATTCTGGCTTCATTTACCTCGCACAAATATAATAATGTATTTAATATTAACATGCATCTGACATTATATATACCAAAGTTTTAGGAGAAAAAAGTCTACATGCTTCACAGTAGCATGTTGTTGCCATTAATTTGTTCAAAACTAATCAGTCATCATACATTTGGATTAATAAATAGGTCATACGTGAAGTGACACATCACAGATGCCACCCAATGTAACGACACATAATTGTTAATGCATGTGGTAGTGTATTATATTAAAGTTTATATAAAAATTACATTATTTCTTTAATATTTTTATAATTTTTTTTCTTTTCATCATAATATAATATTAAAATATTCGTATTTATATGACATATTTTCCAGTTATATTAATTATATGACTTTATTAGCGTGAATTTTATATTAAAATTTTAAAAATACTTTTAAAAAATAAAATAAATTACTTTATATACTTTTTAAATAATAAATATTTAGATTTAATAGTGTTTGACTTTCATATATTAACATTGACTTTATCAGTATTTTTAGATGAAAAGATTTAAGAAGTAAAAGAAATCCAAAAGAAAGGGACAGATGAGAAATGCATAACTTTACTCATTTGGACCTATTTTTTTAGGTGAGAAAAAAGTAATTAAAAGGTAGGACTTGCAAAAACCAGTTTTTTTCTTCTTTAGCAAAGTACTTTTGTATGGAATGGATCGAAGAAGAACAACTGAGTTTTCATGTATAGTAATAAGTGTATTTGTGCATAATTTTTGTACAATATTGTTTATATATAAGAGAGTGATAAAAAAATAAGAGAAAAATATAAAATAAAATAAGTTGTATAATAATAAAAAATATATAAATAATATAACTCTTTCATGTACCATTTCTACCTAATAAAGAAGCTGTATACACACTCGCATTATTATACTCATTTAAATAAACTAGAGAGAAATATCCTCATTTATATTTATTCAAATGTATTTCTTTAATTTATTATTTTTTATGACCCAAATAAAACGTGAGAGCTGCGGTTGATAAAATCTATAATTATAAACATGTGTGGTGTGAATAAAATCATAATTCAATCTAAAATGAAAACAAAACCACAAATGCAAGCGGTCAGGATCTTAGTCACTGCTCATGCATAGTTATATAAATATATACACTAAATTGTCTTTACGTGCCCATTCCGTCTTGCATTGGTTGATATCTTCTTCGCTCACATTTTCAATTTGTTGCCAAATCAATAGGATAACAATATCTGACTTTGGTGCATTGGAAATCAAATTCACCGCCATGAACCCTAAGTCGTGGTGCTAAGATCTCGTGAACTAAACTTATAGTTCTCTCATTTTAATTATTATATAAAGGCAAAACCAAATTTCTAACCATTTGGTTGAGGTTGGTGCTACATGATATCACACAACTCAAATCAAGTACAACCACATATGTATATGTTTGAAGTGTGCCTTTGCGTCGTATTCGATCAAATTGATTACTGTCTTGTTTTGGGTAGCGAAAGTACCAAGTCACTGCCATAATTATTTTGTGGTAGGCAACTAGGGATGATTATTAATTATTGACCATTCACAAAACACATTGCGTATCTATCGTTTTTTGACCCTAAAAGTTGATCGATCATTCATGCCAGTTCCTCACTGTGCACTTTTTTTCAATGTAAAGGATCAGATTAGCAATGACTTTCGTTGTTGTCAAGAACATTGTGTGTTCAAAAACTTAATTTGTTGATATATACTCCATTTATAGGAGGAAAATAAACTTTTCACTTTAAATGTTATATAATTTAACTATAAATGAAAACAAACCTAACTTTGAAAACGTACACACTTTAATATATATATATATATATATATATATAATCATCAAATAATGTCAACGTAAATTAGTAATTATGTAATTTAAGTTAATGTGGGTTAATTAAGAGCATGTTTGTTTTAAAGTCCACTTCCATTAAACAGAATTCCGAACAAAGAAATAAAATTTTGTTTTCGATTCAGTACATTTGGAATTCGTATTTCAAGTGATCAAGAATCTTAATTAGTTCTCAAAGGTTTGTCACGGTGAAGAGAATCCTAAATAAGCATATATTATATTGAGCCATTTATTAATATTCATAGAAATATTGAATGATGTGTCATGTCAGTTCCATATTATATTAGTCATTTGACGAAAGGTTTATATATATATATATATATATTAATGCAAATAAACAAATCATTTATAGCCCTCATAAGCTTTTAATATTATGGCAATGTATAATCAAACCAATAGTGATTAGTCGGATGGAAATGATTAGTGTGACCTCACAAGAACTTTATTTTTAATAATTAATAATTTAAATTATACAATCATTATGTTGGAAAAACTAATGCTTAATCGCACCATCAGCTAAAAACTTAGTCTTAAAAGTTGGGACTTATAAACAAATTAAATCAAAATTAATTTAAGAAATAATTTATTAATTAACATTAATTTTTTATAAAAAATTATTTAAAAAATAACTTTTAACAATGATTAGTTTTTACAGTTTATAAATTAATAAAAAATATGTTAATTGATAAAAATATATCTTGATTCTAACGGTTATAGAGTTTGAACTATTACTAAATTCTCTTTTAATAATTAATTTTTGATAAATATATTTATAAAAAATATATAATAAAATTTAAATTTTTATTATTTATTTTTAAAAATTATCACTAAAATAAATTTTTTTAATAAAAATAAATTTAATTATTCAACAAAAATTACTCTCTTTTTTATAAGATTTATCAGGGAACAAATAAGAATATGAAAAATATAAATATTAATCTCATACAATTAAAATTAATAATTAAAAAATGTTAATTCTTCATTTACAAGTGTACATTTAAAAATAATCTCTCATTTCTGATCTCTTACACTTATATATATATATGTATTTATACACTTATATGTATATATGTATTTATAAAATTAAGTAATACTTTTTAGTTAAATTTGATAATTAATTTAAATTAAATTCATAACTATAATTCTTGTATTATATATTATTAATCTTTTTACCTAAAAAATAATTACCAACAACTTGTGCGTTTGAATTGTTTATGATCTAAAACTATTTTCATCATTTGTTCATGTCATTGGAGTTAAATTATTATTATTTTTAGTTTGAATTGAATAAAGGCTAAGTTTAAAAAATATTCATATTAAATTCCAATCGAGTTGAATTTTATTATTTTTTTGTTAAATTAAATTGAACCAAATCAAATTTAGTTTGACGAAATTTATTTTAAATCCTTCTTTTATATATATATATATATATATATATATATCTGTAAAAGACGAATAAAGTTCTGGCAATGTTTAGTTAAGTATTAAATCATATTTATTATATATTTAAATTTTTTTTAATTGCTAATGAATTCCCTTTAATTAATAACTAAGTATCATAAACTAAAAAGCTAAATTCTTTAGCATTGTTAGTATAATTTTTATATAGCACATTTAGGGTGTTTTTAAACATTAGTTAGCAAAGTTCTTAAAAATGATGACTTTTCATACTATTAATTAAATAAATGATTCTTATCTATAATTTTATTGAACCCCCCTTAAGAACCAGGTTCAATGTATTTGGTGTTCGTTCACCAAATGAAAGAGAAAATTCTACTCAAATCTCAAGCAAGAATTGGGGCTAGCTTTAAAGGTATTCCACATCACTATATGAAAAGTATATAGATATATCCTTTTACATTGAATTTAAATGCAGGTGAACCATAACTCTGGTATTAGAATATTTCCGAGAGATACAATTTAACACGGTATATGGCTAATAACTGTTGAATCTTGAGATGTGATCTTTTTTAACTGCGCCAGTAAAGAATATTTAATACTCCATTTTGTTTTTTGTATAAAGTTTTCTTTATTAAATCATACATATTAAAAAAATATAGTAACATTAATTGATGTGCTATTGTTTAAAAAATGATATAATATTTTAAATTTATTTTTATTTAAAGTAATACTCTTTCATCATATATTAATTACAGCACTTTAAAATCATTAAAATTATAAAAAAATGAATAAATAAATAAATTCTTCTAAAATTTTGCAAAAAATCTTAGTCTTTTCATTTGTTTTATATATGGTTGGGTGTCCTTAAACCAAGTTTTAAAAAAATTAACATATTCATCCAATAAACTTTGGAATGCATGTAATATGGTTTTAGATATTTTTAACTATAAAAAATTAATAAACACTTATATTAAGATGATCATACTGGTGGTGGATGACCTGATCCGAAGAAATTATAGAGTAATTTGAATACAAGTGTGTAAACCTAAATTATATATATATTAATTTGATTTATGCTAAAACTAATTAATCCCATTTATATGTTCCAATGTTTAAACATTATTATTATTGACCCAGGTACGGGGTTAATTTGGTAACAAGCGTCAGGTGAGAGGAATTGCTTTATTTGTTTGTAGTGTAACATTGGAGAGAGAGAGAGAGAGAGAGAGAGAGAGAGAGAGAGAGAGAGAGAGAGAGAGAGAGAGAGAGAGAGAGAGGAGGGGTTCACACTAGTCAAAATGCTTCACATTAGTGGTCGGTATGGCAGTGGAATTTTGCGTAGGGCATGTGGAAGGCCCGCAAGCAAGGGCAGGGAATCCACTATCCATATATTGCGACCGCTCCGCCTTTAACGGTCATATTTTTTTTTAGCCGTTGAGCTCCATTATTTAAATATCCCCTCATTCAAATTTATTTCTCCTTTCTGTCACTGACATCAACTGTCCTTCCAATAAAGAATTTTATGTTTCCAACTTAAGAAATACTTCTATTAGTACTACCACCCCACAAGCAGGAATCATGATTATTATAACTTAAAAAGCTATTAAACAAAACTAATCACTTTAGCACTGTTAATAATAAATTGAGTGAAAAGATAACCATGTCTTGAAACATCTCGAACAAGTGTTTAACAGAGAGGATGATGCGTTGGTTTTGCTGCGTCCGATTCGGCAGCAGTGTCTCTTGCTGTTACGTCTGCTGAGATTATATTACACCCTCAACGCCTCATTATCCTAAGCAAGTAACACCGCTCAATTTAATTAACCCTCCATGCATCGCCGACTATCATTACTTATATTTTGTGAATACGAAATTACCGTACACCACTTTGTTTATGCTAATTTTACTTTCGTAAACAATGATTCCAATTTTTGTTAATCATTATATAAATTAATAAACAAAATAATAATAAATTTCCCTAATATAATATTTTTATATGTAGAAGAAAGTTAAAAAAAAGAAAACCTATTAGTAGTATGAGTTAACGGCTTAGAAGATTAAAAAAAATTGTACTTACCTACCATCCCCATTCAGCATCGAGCATTAGGAGAAAAAAATGCTAAGGCCACCAATATTTCAACGTTTTCCCACACTTGATCAAACGGTCTACATCGCATCACACACAAACGCACACCAATTATAAATATCCTCATTTTTCCACTCCCAAAGCTCCTTGCACTCACAACTCACTCACAGGAGGGGTACGGGAGAAGGTAAGTTCCTGTTATAAGCAGAAGACGAAAAAGGAAAAGGAAAAGGAAAAAGAAAACAAAAATGGGTTATCTTTCAGTGAAAGTGGTTCTAATCTCCACTGGAATTTTATCCATGGCAATGGGGTTGAAGCTCACAGTCCCTTTGCTCTCGCATTTTATCCTCACCGAAGCTCCACACGTGTGGACCTTCCTCCTCACGTGCTTCACTCCTCCTTACCTCTACATCCTCCTCAACTTCATCATCCTCACCATCGTCGCTTCCTCCAAGTTCCACCACTCCTCACCCGACACCGTCGTTTACGGCCCCGCATACGACGGACCTCCCACTGCCGGTCATATCGCCGCTCCCGAACCGGTCAAGATCTCCGACGCCGCACCAATGGACTACCAAGCCGTCGTTTCCAACGGTTACGTTTACGAAACGAAACCGACGCTGAACGACGATTCAGTCACCGAAGGTAATAATTCTGTCGGTTACATTTACGAAGACGACAGCACCCCGGTGAAAACGGCGGTCATCAACGACGACGCCGTTTTCTCTCCGAGCTTGCAGAGGAAGGATTCAGTAGACTTCGCGTTTTCCAATGAGAACGAGAAACCTCCGGTTTCTGCCAGATTCAGCCATCGGAAAGCCGTTAGAGCCAGTCCAGAAGGTATCGTAACCGTTTCATCATATATTTTGAAATTTGAAATTGGAAAATAATAAAAGAAAATAGATAACTGAAATTGGTTTTGGTTGTGCTGGTACAGGAGGGAAGGTGGTTGCGTTGGGAGTAACAAAGGCGAAGAAGCAGGACACGCTGGAGAGCACGTGGAAGACGATAACGGAGGGGCGAGCGATGCCGTTAACGAGGCACCTCAAGAAGTCGGAGACGTGGGAGTCACAGCTGCGCCGTAACGCCTCGCCGTTAAAGGATTTGAATGGCGCGCGGGTGATGAAAAAATCGGAAACGTTCGGCGGGAGGGAGAAGAACGCGTCGCCGAAACTGAGGAAAGAGCCGTCACTGAGTCAGGACGAGTTGAACCGGCGAGTGGAAGCGTTTATCAACAAGTTCAACGCAGAGATGAGGTTGCAGAGGCAGGAGTCGCTGAAACAGTACAGAGAGATGATGAATCGAGGAACTCACTGATACTGTGACTCGCAGAATCGATGCTTACATTTGCTCTTTTGCTTACCCTTCAATCCAATTTGGGGGGAAACGGAAGAAAACGCTGCCGTTTTTTGTGGAGGATGAAATGTGTCAAAGCGAAGTTCAATCGATTGAACACAGTGTGATTAAACAAGGTTTTGTTATATTGCATTGGTTTTTTAAGAAAAGAATAGATGAAACACAGTTTGTGATATAAGGACAAACTTTTTTAGTTTTAATGTAGAAAATGTTTGGACATGTTTTCAATTTCCGTCAATTGGATTTTTTGGTTCTTTGTTATGCTAATAGAGTATACTTTACCTATGCTTTTAATGCAATCTTCCATTTGGGGAAGGGGGAGAGTTTGAATTATTACTATTATTATTCTTCCTTTTTTACAGTAAGATTGAAGATGTATGCTATGTGCCTGTGACCCACCCACCACCCCCGGCGTTTCATAGGTTTGAATTCGAATGAATGAATAATTATTGCTCAAACCAGTGATCATCGGGTAATCACTTTTGAGTGATTAGGTCTATAAGAACCGTAATTACTCATTCAGTCTCTGAATCATACCACTGAACGGAAATTGCAGGAAGTTGTATTTAAAAATTGAATTGGTCTATTTTTAAAAAACTATATTTATATGATAAATTGATAATTTTAAAAAATTGGTTTTTTTAAAAATAGATTAGTTATATAAAAAGTATGTTAGTTAACTATAAAAATAATTTAAAAATATGTTTAAAAGATTGCATTTCTCATTAGATATAAAGGAAACTTTCCTTTTTTTGTATTTGTATTCTTTCCGTTTTCTGAGAGAAAATTCAAAATCTTTCGAAGAGATTTGGAAGAGAAAATAGGCACTCCTAGTAATAAATGTTGAAAAGAAAAATGAAAAAGAGAAACAAGGAGGGAATAAGATAATATTGCTGTAACTGAAATCTTGATTATGTTCTCTGATTCAACGGTACAATTTTGAAGCACGTTTCATTACATTTTAGTAATTAAATATAAGATTTTTAAATTAGAATTTAGCTGGTGAGTGTTAAAGAGTATTTAATAAAAATTAATAAATAACATGTTTTATTACATACAATTTGTATTATGCTTTTAGCATACATTAGAAAAAACATTAAATATGTTTTCTAATATAAATGTTTTGACAAGTACCGAAAAAAACATGCACTTTTTCAAACTATACTTTTAAAGAAAATGTTACTACGAGCCAATTTTAAATATTTAAAAATAATAATTTCTACTAAAAATGTAAGTATTTATTTTATAAAAATATAAAAATATTTTTAATGAAAATGTTACTATGATTCAATTTTAAATATTTAAAAATAATATATTTCTATTAAAAATGTAAGTATTTATTATATAAAAATGCTATTTTCAATAACAATTTATAACTTTTAAATATTTATAATCAGATTTATTAATAAAATTGATTAAAGGTCTTAAAATTGAGACTTAAATACATTTTTTGTTTAACTTTATTTATTTTTGTTGATGCATCATTTTAGAAGTTTTTATAGTTTTGTTTGAATTTAATATTTAAATTTTTTTTATTATAATTAAGTATTGTTTTAATCTATCTAACTACCTATAATGCTCAAATTATTATTATTTTAAGATGGATTTGAGTTTAAAAGTGAATTGAATAGTATAGAGTATGCAAATTTAGTTTAAATTTGATGAATTTTGGATGAAGCTGGTTGGAATTTTTTTTAAAAAAAAAGAGAAAAGTATTTATTTATTTATTTTTGCACGAAGTAATATTTAATTATCTAAATATAATAATTAAAATTTTAAAGATTAGATTCATATAATACATAAACTAAGTAATTAGAATTTATCTACTAGTAAGAGATTAATGATTAAAGTACTTTAACATAAGGTATTAGATTTAAACCTCATATTTTTTGCACTGTACCAAAAAATATAATATATAAATTTAATCTTTAAAATAAATTATAAATATTAGTTGATATAGTTTCTCAATTTATGAAAAAAAAAGTTTAATCCTGAAAATTGATTATTATGTTTCTGATGTTAAGGGATGGCAAAATGGACCAAATTATTTCACCCCTGCCTTTGGTCAGCTTAAGACCAGGTTGGCTAGGCCCGATTCGGAAATTATTTATAATACATCCATGTTTTATTCTTTACACATTTGAAGCTCTTCTTGTATTTTCCTATTCTATTTTTTCTTGCATACTTTATGTAACGCACCCTTATTTATTTATTTATTTTTACATCTTATACCACACACATATTTATTTATTAATTTTATTTATAATAATTTAATTAACTTAAATAATTTAATTAAATATTTTTATTTAAATTTCATTTACAATTCAAACAAATTACCTCTAAATATATTTTTATAATTTATAATAAAAAAATTTAAAATCAAAATATATTTATCCCTATATATCAATGTATATATTTTAAATTTAAACCAATTATCTCCCACTATCTTTAGTTCAATTAAATTTTTATTTAAACTAAATATTTTTTAATATTTACTTATAAAGTTTAAATTTAAATTAAATATTTTTATAATTTTTAAATATTTATCTATTAAATATTAACATTTTAAATTTATATTGAAATTAATCATTTTTAATATATTTATATATCAACAATAATTTAAAATTAAAATATAAAAATATTTATCTATATAATAAATTATTCAAACGTGTATTGTTATGTTAATCCAGTGTTTTCAAATATTTTCAAATTTAAAATATTATTGCTATAAATATGTTATAAATTATACAGATAATATTTAAGTTAATTTGATTATATTATTTAATTTTCTTATAATAGGTAAAAAAAATAAAGTGCATGATATAAGATGTGAAAAAATAAAAATAGATAACTAAATAAAGATGTCTGACTTAAGGTGTAAAAAAATAAGATACAAAAAGTATAATATAATTTACAAAATAAATTAATTGATTATTACTAATTTAAGAACTAAGGTTTCTTTTTATATTTTTAAAATCTAAATTGATCGATATTTATAATTTTGATAATTAATTTGATGCAACAACTGTCAACTGACTATGCTGGAAAGGAGTTAGTTTTTCTCATTCATTAGTGAATATCTTATTTTATATATATATATATATATATATATATATATATATATATATATAATAAACTTGACAATGATATCAAAGAAAAAGAATTGTTTAGACCAAAATATTTTGTAATTTTTTTTGTGGGTACAAGGAAGGCAGCGTGTCACAAAATGGAAATGGTATAATGCAATGTGTGAGACAAGCTCTGTTTGTGAAAGCCATCTCACCATTATAGCAATGATCAAACCACGAGGTGTTTGTTGGCTGAGGAGATAAGGCCAAGAAGTGTATCAGATAATGGTTTCAAAGTAGTGATAACCTCAAAATATTTGCCATTCTCATTCATTCATCTCTAATCTCTTCAACGTCACAAAGGGGGGGGGGGGGGGAAGGAGAAAAATTGTATGCAGAAAACTACATGGTTTGCCTCTTGGCTAGATGATAAAGCAGTTGCACAAAAACACAAGCACAAGCAGCCACCTTCCTTACTTTGAGGGAGATTAAAGAAGCTTCCGCATTAGTCCATAATGAGTGTAATTGTCACAGTCAAAATTGGCATCATAATGAAACACCACACTATGGATGTACCCAAAAATACAAGAGCAGAATGAATTATAAATATTGTGACCAATGATGTCATGTCATAGCACTGTGCAATTTTCAAACCAAGCTTAACAAAGCAAAGTGATCTTATCAACAACTGCGGCTTTCCGGTGGTACATTACAACATTATGAGATCAGACATAATGAATATAAAATTCTTGCATTTATTTTGGTAATTGGGGACCCGGCTTGTGGATGGACTTGGGAACTTCAAATCAATTTTCACCGTTTGAGGGAATCGACCATGAGGAGTTTCAAGACAGGTGGAAAATTGCAACAGTTCAAAGATATGTCTTTTCTTTCTAGTTTCTATGTTGCTTGTAGCACTCCTCTGGTCTCAAAAATGAATTTTAAAGAAAAAAAAATCCATCAGAAAGACAAATACAACAATAACCCATTCATTTCTCTTCGTGAGAAGCAAAAATATTAAGGGTTTGATTATTTTAAAATAAAAAGTTAATGTATATATTTTTTAATGTAAGAAAAATGTTCCAAAAAATACATGATTCAAATTAATTTAAATACATTTTTAAAAATATTCTAATAATTTAAAATTAATTTTATTCAACTTTAAATCAAAACAATGTTAAAAATCTTGTATTCATATTCACAAATGAGGTTAGGCAAAAGTGAAACTTTCCTTTAACAAAACTTTTTCCACCATGTTTTCAAATTGGTGAACATGGTTATAAATGTTTTTGAACTAGGGTATGAGATTTTCTTTTCCTACTGATATCTTTCATAAAAGAATGATTATGTTCAAAAATATTTCCTTCTATTCTTCTTTATAAGAAATAAATATTAATATTATTTTGTTTTCAAATATATGGAACAGTTTTATTTTCTAGTATAACAATTATTAACTTTCTTTAATATTTTTGTTTTATTATAAAATTTGTACTAATAAAATGTTTATTCACTTTTAAATACTATCAATTCAAAAATTAATATTTTGAAGGTTTTCACAAATTTAAATTTAATATATTAATTATTTTAATTAAGTTTTATTAATTTTAATAAATTAATTTTTTATTTTTGATAATAAGAACTAGGAGTAACTAGTGATATACATTACATATCATTTAAATTCTTTTATCTATGATGACATGCATGATTATGTAAAACGAACTGGAGTAAAAAGAAATTATACACACCACCTCTTAATAGACTGTTTCATTGTGGATTTGTGGGGGAAAAAGTTGTATCATACTTCTATTTTTTTTATAAGAACTACTTCAACAATTTGTTTGTTTGTTTGTTTCTATAAGATACTTAAAATTATTTTTACATTAATTATTTTTATAAAATTATTCGCATTAAATATAATGAGGAATCATGTGTTAGATTCTCTTAATAAAAAAAGAGAATAAAATTCTCACAATATCAAGGACAATTATAAAAATATTATACAGATAATTGATAAATTTAATACTATTAATTTCATTAACTATTTTTTTATTTTGTAAAATGTTGAGTGAATACGAGGAAGTGCATCTAAACTACGAAACTACATTAAATCTTATAAAAGGATTAAGATAAATTTTATTTTTAATTCTTATAAAAAAAATTAGAGGGAATATCTTAGTATAAAGATTTGAAATTAAGACACTAAGAATTATAGACAATTAAATATCGAGCAGTTTTTGTAACATACTCTTTTTAATATATATTTTGTAATTAGTTTAATTTTAAAAAATTAAAATATTTAAAAGTAATTAATTTACTAGACAAATATTTTAGTTTTTCCAAAAATACACCAATCAAAAAATATATTAAAAAGTATATTACTAACATTGATCTTAAGTATTTTACATAAAAGATTGTACTGAATCTCCTATTTAGACAAAAAAGCAAGTATATAATTTTTCATATAGTTTAAAATTTTAAGTTGGGATATTTTAATTTTTTTTGTTTGCAATGTTTTCAATACCTTTACTTCTAAAAATAAGCCATGACCATTAATATCAAAATTTTCACAAAAACTTAAAGTTTGTAATATAATATATATATGTTTTAAATTTACATATTCAAATAAAAAACAAACCTGTTTCATATCCTAAAAATGCTCAAATAAGATTTCAATAAAAGAAATAAGTTGATCTAGTATGAAAACAAAATTAATAATATGAAATGAATCTTTAATTGAATTTGTGATCTCGTCACTAATATTTTTTTTTATCAAAATACGTTTTTTTATGAATCATATATTTTTCATAAAATTTAGGCTTATATCCGTTTTAATAGCTTTTATTTTGTAGTGTTAAGCAAATGTAATTGAAACCTCCCATTATGTTTAAGATAGTGATTATATGTTGGTAAAAACAAAATTTAAGGTAACGTAAAAAACACAAGAACTTTCTGAAGTTATCAGCATTTAATTTAACACCAAATACTTTAAATTAATAATAAATAAAAAATTTTAAACACAAAATGTTGAGAGCTTAGATGATTGGGAATCTTAGTCGAATGTCCAATTATCGAAGCTTCTAAAGACCCTATCTTTATATTAAATTTGATTCCTTACTTACAAAAATAACTATTTTTAATGATTAATGTTCCTTTATATCAAGTATTATCTTCTTCTTTTTTTACCTAAAATTTTGCATTTTCTTACTCTTCCGGAATTCACAACAGTTACCAAATTAATTCTAAATGTTGATATTACATTTCATTGAGATTTAACTCTTTCTATGCTTATACTTTTGCATCCTTACCTCTTCAATCAAAACATGATGACAAAGTTTATTGATAGAGACAAATAAGGACAGTTGGTACGTAATAGTTTATAGGCCCTGGAGTGTCAAAATGAACAAGAAAGAGATAAGAGAAGTAATTACCAAAATCTAAAATACACTGCCTTAGCAACTAATTTCAGTTTAAGGTAAAGAAACTTGACTTCTTTAAGCACGTGGCTCCTAGTATGATCTTGAAATTCTCTCCTAGTTTAAATTAGTGAGTTGCTTGGATAGTGGATCCCATAAACCGCCCGGCTTGGGTTGTGGTTATGTTGATAGCCAAAACAGAGCTATGATTTTTCCTTTTAATATCATTGAAACAACAGAACAAAAGTATATAAAAATATAATTACTATAAGGATGCAACAAAAAGAAACTTCATTCTTAAAAAGAGAAACACTTTGCCTACTAAATAATAGAATTTAGCTAAATTAAATAACAAAAGGCGTATATGCAGTTTTTGCAAGATATAAGTATCAAAATTTTCCAATTGATGAAATGAGGCATCCAGCTATTCATTCATAAAGTGTTTTCGCAGACTGAACTCTACTTTTTTTGCTTTCATTCTTCACCATTTTCTCGGTAGACTTCTCATTTGCGCACACAGCTTTTGCTATTGCCTTCATCTTTCGGACATTTTTTGATCTCTTCATAGGTCTTCCTTTCTGCTTCATCTTTCTGTTTCGCAACAGGTCAATAGTTAAAGGTAGCAGTTTAGATCAAGTAAATATTAAAAGAGTAGGCATCTGTATCTGAGAAAGCAAATGGATTGCAGCCTTCATAGCCAGAGATTCATTTAACAACAGTTGGGGGCTAACAAGTTATGGATGAGAGAGAATTAAGCATATTTTTTTTGTGCAAAGAAATGGAAATCATGAAGCAGGTGCAAGGTTTTCACCCCCATTCTATATTTTAAGTGCCATAACGTTAAATAAACTTTCAAGGGATAAAAGTCTTTCATCGACTTCAGATCTTGTGTGCCATACTTGAGGGCAATCAGCCATGTCAAAAAGTCAGAGCAAAACAGTGGAGAAGTATCCAAGAAAGGAGAATGCTAATAAATAAGTACTTTTATGACACTGGATAAGAAAATAAAAATAGAAAAATAGTTAAGAGAAAAAAAATCATACTTAAAAGACAAAAATCATTTAATACTTTTTTTAAAGTAGTTGAAAGCATTTAATAGAATATAGTAAATGCCCCTAAACTATTGTCCTTAGAGCAATAGTTAGCAAGACCCTAAAAAAATATCATTAGCAGAATCACAGGGCTTTTTGCATTTTTTTTTGCTAAGATTTTCTTGACTATGGATGAGAGTGGATGATTATATGATTTCCTTGGTTATTTATAAAAGTGGAAGGTTATGTATAAGAGAGTTTGAAGGATTATATGAGTTTCTTGGTTATTTATGAGAGTAGATGGCTATGTATGAGGGTGAATCTGAAGGGTAAATTTGGCAAAAAATTGTGAATACCAACACACTAATATTCCTTTTATTTATTGTTATAGATTAAACAAAATGATATATTGTCCAATAGTAAATGGTCCATTTTCTAATTATTGTTATTCAAGACAATTATGAAAGTAATTCAGCAAGGGTAAAAACGAGATGTGTTCTGCTATGCACTCACAATTCGCAAGATATCAGGGCATCAAACATCAGCAACATCTATATCCTTGCAACTAGAATAAAATAATTAGAGGGGGAGGCAGCACATGTTCCATTAGATGCCCGCCCCTCTAATGGCCTGTTTAAAATTTTGAGGCATGAGCGTGGGTTTGTTACGTTAAAGGTTTTTTTTTTCTGTAAAAGTCTGTCTTGATTTAAGCCTACAAGTCAAAAAAGGTCAATAAATAGGTTCAAAGCCTACATGTACGATTGATTAAAAAGGCTTGCAAGCTTAAAACCTACAAGATAAAAAGATCTTGTTCACTTCCATCCCTACCCTCTAACAGACAAACGAAGAGAAAAACTCACAGACCTTCCCTTTAATACATGACAAACAAATATCATATCTCAAGAAGGAAGCTACAGTGTCTACACTGTTAGAAATGACAAGATACACGATTCAACTTGGGGTCCAACAAACCATATCATGTTCAGGAAGAAAATGAACAAGGACCCTTCAGACCTGACAAGTATTACACCCTGACAAGCCCAGCCTAGTTTCCCCCACCAACTCTCTGTAAAAACAAGTGTACCTCATCCAGATGAGAGAAAATGTAATAAAAAAATCCAGTGTGTTGTGATTGTAGAAAGAAAAAAAGAGAGAAAATTGTTTTCAATTTATTACCTTTTTCATTTTGCATGCATTCAATGATTTTCTCCCAATACTTTGAAATTTTTCATATCAAATAGTCTATTGTTACTGATTAAAAACACAAAGGTCTGTCTTTCTTGTAATAATAATCAAGTCAACTACCGATTTATAGTTTATAACATTTTAAGATAACTGGCTCAACTTCTTAAACACACACACACTCTCTCTCTCTCTCCACCCAGAAACAAGCAGACACCTCTCCTCCTAAGTAATTTGGTCAGATTTGATATTTGTGTTATCCTGATTCAATGGTCTTGGGATGATAAATTTCCATTTTTCAAAAATTGGTTTTAAAACCATTCCAGAACTATCTATCAGTGGCTTCCATTACAAAACTAAGCTGAGAAAACCCCTAATTAATCTTCAAGATTGTATAATGTAGACATTTTTATCCCCATGATTTTAAAGATTCCTAGTTAGTCCCTGATTGTTTTACAAAAAATCATTCATTTTAATCTTTTTTCACTTTATCTTTCATTGTCATTTTGCACTAAAAAGGATTGAAGAGAATGACTTTTGCAAAGTCAGGGACTAATGGGTTTTAAAACCTCAGGGATTAAAATGTTGGATCCATACAATTTGGAGAACTAATTTATAGATTTAGTGAAACTATAATATATAATATTCAATTGAATTTGTATTAATAAAGTTTAAATAAAACCCTGAAAAGGGGTAAATATTAATAAAGCATAACCTTACAGTGCACCACAGGAATGCTATTAGAATACTCTTTCCCAAGAACTTTGACCAAGTAATTGAAACAAACAAAATAAACTAACAATCAGTGAAAAAGGAGCACTGCCTTTTAAGATGAAGTTGCTTTGTGCATGTAAAACAAAATTGTTCACCATCAAGATATTAACCAGATCCAGAAATTCCAGTAGCTGCACTGGCATCATAGCTAGATAGTAGAGACACAAACATATTGTGCATGGTTGAACACAATTGTAGAAAGAGAAGATAGGAACAAACATCAGAAACCATAATTTAAAACCATTCAATTGAGTGAGTTGGAGTAAAGGGACGGCAATATTCATGGACCATGTTGCATCAAACAAACATTATGTGATGTGTCAACAGCAATTAATTGGGGAAATTTTAGAAACATTCACATGTTCCCAATGACCAAAGCATTTAAAAGCAGATGGTGCTAAGTGAATCTCTCTACAGGGGCAGTAAATTAAAATCTAGCATCTATCTCCAATGAAAAGTGAGGGCAGTTAGTTACTTACATATTGGCACCAGAAACCTTGTTTTGAACTACTGACTCTGATGTATCCATTGCTGCTGCAAGTAAACAAGTCTCAATTTTAAACCACATCCAGAAAGTGGGAACCAAAATTTTATAGAAAACAAAAGTTAAAATAAAAACAAAACAAGGGTTTAAGTAAAAGGGGTTAAGTTACAGTGAAAGATTAAAGAAATAAAATTGTGATATTTTCATAGTTGATTCCAACCAAAAACACAAAAAGTACCTTGCAGTTGTTCCGAAACGACTAGGTCGGTGGTGTCCATTGAAACGACACCGTTTCGCTTCTTCTTGTTCCTGTTTTTGGCCATAGTCGCTGGACAGAGGAGGCGACGGCGAAACAGCAGAAAGTGCAGTTGCTGTTTGTTTGCGCAAACGCAACTATCCTTATGTAATGTATAAAATAATTTTGGATAAAAACAATTATCAAAGGTAAAAATTATCTTTTGTTTAAATGAAATTATAAAAGCATTCTTTGTTTCAAAAATTAGCTATAAGTTTAATTTTGTTAGGTTATTCAAAAAATTTAAAATAGTTGAAACTTTAACTTATTTTTTTTCAAAATTTTAAACAGGTCATTAACAAAATTTAAAAGTAATTTTTTTAAACAAAACCAGCTTTTCAAAAAAAAAAAATCAAATAAAACATATTCTTAATTTATCTTAATTTAAAATAGTGGTGAAATTATTTTAAATTACTGGTTGGGGGCTTGGGCATAAGTTAGCTTATTTATTCAATAAATCAGATTCTTTTAATCTTAAAAAATCAAATTATTTAAATAAATTAAAATATTATTATTAATTTATAATAATAATAATAATAATTTATTAAAAGTATTAAATACTTTATATATTATTTTAGAGGAGTTTAATTTTAATATATTGTTAATGTGAAATTTGTTGACAATTAAAAAATTGAAAATTATGGTTGGTATAAAATTTAATAAATTATTATAAAAATTAATAATTTTATTGATAAGATCATTCATGTTTACGCGATAATGTAATTTTTTTTTTTATAATGTCAATACACTTCAATTAATTTTTATTTATTTATTTAATGGCTTAAAAATGTTCACCAATCTTTCTTATTATATAAATTTAAGCATATCATTTAATTTAGATGTAGATATAATCTATTGTGAAAAATTTATTAAAAATAAGTTTTTAGAAAAGGTTGGGCTAAGATCTTATAAAAGTTTAATATAATTCAACTTATGATTATTTCTACTCAAAAGTTACACTCATCTTTCTTTTTTAATTCGTTTGAAATTAAGATAAATTATCAAAATAACTATGGTCTAATATAAATAGAGTTCATCGTATGAGTTAAAAGAAAATAGGTTAATGAAAGGAGACTCGCTCTAAGTTTTGAAGGTGTCGTTCTCATTCACACCTTTTCTTGCCAACAAATCATCACAATAATTAGCCTGGTAAAGAGAATGTAAGATTTGCATAGATTGATCCATGTCAAGCATATCCTGAATGTTACGAATAATGCTCTCATATAGAGTAATTTTTGTCAAAGAGTTCTTGACATGATCTAACACATGGGACCAAAACGAATGTCCAAAAGCTTCACATCAATTACCAATTATAGATTTTAGCAGTTTAAACTAAAAGAAAATTTAGATTCAATTTGGATTTTTAAAATGATGATTTAAGTTCGACTTTCTAGACTAGGTTCATATCAAATTTAAATGGATTGATAAGAAATTTTATGTAAATTCAGGTTCAAAATTTAAAGGTTAGACCAACATATTGGATAAACCGATTTCGTCAGCTCTAACAAATCTATCATACTTCTACCAAACTCTGCTATATCACTGTTTTCAAAAGAATTTTCATCAACATTGAATTTGTTGATCAGACGAAACATTCAATGTTCTTTAAATAAGTAATGATAATTAGATTTTTAAAATTAAACAAACAAGTATAACTTTACTTCACTACCATATTATTTTTATATGGTTAAAAAACAAGTAAATCAAATGTTTATTGCAGAAATCAATGTAGGGGGTACATTAAATTTTATAGGCTGTATCGGTGATACTATTTAAAAAAAGATTGTATTCTTTAATTAATGATTTAAAGATTCTTTTAAATACTTTTTTGTCGAAATGTATAAAAAGAAGAGAAACAAATTACCAAGTGTATAATTGTAGCCTAATTTATTAAATTGAAAATAAATAATAATCATGAGTTGTAACATAAAAAAAAGATTAATTTTCTGTTTTGTCAAAAAAAAAAAAAAACTTAAAGTTCAAATCATTAAAATAAGTTGAATCGAAGTGGAGTTGCTGAGTAATACTTTTTCATCCCTTGTTTTTGTTATTTACACCATCTTTTAGTGAACTTAATTTCAGAATATGTTAAATATTTTGAGAATTTAATTGTAAAATTAATTTTATAAATGATTTGTAAATAATTTTTAAAATTAAATTTAAAAAATAACATAAATAATAAAAATATAATGGTAAAAAAATTACCAACGTTAATCGTATTATTATTATTTTTACCCGGAAACAAGTATATATATATATATATATATATATATATATATATATATATATATATATATATAAACTTACATTCTTCTAAATTACATTTAATGTTTCTATGATTAATAATTTTATTAAAATATAATTTTTATCAGTCTAACTATTAATAATTTTTATATATTTAAAAAGTTATATTATATAAATTTATATATATATATATAAAGGATTAAATACTTTTAGATTAGTATAAAATTTTGTATATATAATTTATATAACAAAAATGTTTAATCCAATAATTAATTTAAAATAAAAATATTAAACAAAAATTATTTAATTATATAAATTAGTATAAGTGTATAACTTATGTGGGTGTAAATTGATGTCCTGTATTTCTCATTTGGACTCACCTTAGGATAATGGGCCTTGTGTTTCGCAGTTTTGGCAGTAAGATTTACCTTTGCGAAACTTCGCCCATAAATAAAAAGAGAAAGTAGGACACTCCCCTCTCTACTGCATTACAAAAATTGTGTTCATCTAATTCCATCTTTTAGATTGGATTACAGTTCACATTTCGTACCATTTTGGATTGGTGTGACAGTGCTGTCCCGGTAGCTACCCAGCAAGCCTGGTCACTCATATAGTCATATACTACTTTCTTTTTTAATAATGTTATTTTTATAACAATTTTTTGTACCATTTTTTCCTACTATAACTTCGTTTATATATATATATATGATATGATATGAAATCAAGTTAATTCAGTAATTAAAACGATTAAATTTTATTAATTTAATTAATAAATTAATAAATTATATTATAAAATTTTAAAAATTTAATATTTTATTAAATAAATTCAAATTAATAGATATTATATTTTTTATAATATTTATTATTTTAAATTTATTGAATAAAATATTAAATTTTTAAAAAAATTTATAAAATTTTATAATATAATTTATATAATAAAATATATTATATAATAATTAAATTGATAAAATTTAACTTTTTATAAAAATTATTGAATAAAATAATTTTTGTTAAAGTTATTTTTAAAGTAGTTTGATTTTTTTATATATATTTTAAAAAAATTATTATTTTTTACTTAAATTGATGTAAACAATTAGAATAAATATTCAATTCAATTTATGAAGAACTTTACTTGATCTGACTTGATTCTTAAAAAAAATTATTAAATAATTTTTAAAATATAATTGTAAGATATTTAATGCTTTCATTTATTAAAAATAAGAATTAAAATATTTTTTATTTATAATTTTTAAAATTAATTTTTTTTATATAATGAAAATAATAAAGTTTGAAGCTATTTTTTTTAAACTATCCTAATTTTTTTAGAATTAGATCAACTTTAATGATGAAAAATAAAATTGGATTAAATAATTTTTTTTTGAAAACTAATATATATTTTATCGATGAAAATTTTCCTGATTTTTTTTCGGAATCAATTTGAACGAAAAGATTATTATAAGTGTCACTAGTCCCTTGTTTTTCTCAAAAAAAAAAGAAAGAATAACATTACTATTTTTTTACATCTTACTGTCCTATTGCGTAGTTTGCGCTTCTATTGCTTGAGGGCCTATTTTGTTTCTTATAGTTCTGTAACACTTTATTACCTACCAGAAAAAAGTGAACAACTTATTTCAACCTAACAATCAAAGTGTTATTGAGAGCCGAAAACACAATCGAAGAATTACCAATCATTCAAACAGATTTATATAATTTTTTATACAAATTGAATATTTATAGATATTTTATTTGGTGGATATATTTACTTATGTTTTAAATTAAAATAATGCCATATTAATTAACTTTTTATTTGTATAAAAATTGGTTATACTTTTTAAAAATGTTTACTTTAATGATTGGATTATTTATTTTTTATTTTAAAAAGTATATTAAATAGTGTAAATTTACAAATTTGACAGTTGATGCCAATTGATTTAATATCTATTTGAACAAGTTTAAATATAAAACTTAAACCTCTTCTGCAGCTAAAGAATCATTATTTCTAATAGAAAAACAAAATGTAACCTTAGCTTCTGCTACTCCAAAAAGAAGAGTGATAAAAAAATAATTAAAAGTTGTTATTTTAATCTAATCTTAAGAAATTGAAAATAATATTTCATCAAGCATGATTAGTTATCTACAAAATGTTGGAGATGCATGTTATGAATATTATTTGACTGATCAAGACTGATAAGTAACTTTTAAATAAAAGATTAAATGTTCTCATCAAAATAATATGATATTAGAATGGTCTACTTTTGAAGATGGTTTCTAGAAGAATGATATTAAAACCACTATTTCCAACCAAAGACAATTCGTATATCACATGCAAAAATATCATACTTTGATTGAATCAAGGTCCATTATCATTGAGAAATTACATGACATTAAAGAAGTCAAAGCTTTCAATTAGGCAAAAATTCAACAAGTACATGAAAGATATCTATAAAAGAATTTTAAAATGTTTATCAAGCATCTTCCTTATATAAATTTTCACTAGCAACTAATACCATATAATATTTTATTAAAATAATAGTTACGATATAATATTTTATTCAAATAGTAACAGCTTTCATAGTATAAATAAGAAGTTTCTCAAGATGTTTGGGTAATATTTTCTATTCATGAGAATTTTCGTATAATTTTTTAAGTAAAGTGATTTTGTTGACTACAAAACTCTTTACATCCTTTGAAATTTTGCTATTTATACAATTTCATTATACACTTTTAATTAATTCTTAATATCTTTAACTTAAATCAATATTTTTAACTCTTTTTAATAAAACTGATTTATATACTCTTTAAATAAATTTATCAAATCTATTTTTAAAAGAAATACATATTATATATAACTGTTTTAAATAAAACTTTAAAATGTTATTTAAACTATACATGTTGATATCATTTTCGTCCAATTTTATTTGTAATTAAAACCTAAGAAGGAATGTTTCAATTCAACAAACTATCTACTATAAATAATATATGTATCGAGATCGAGAAGCAGAAAATGACTGAATATTCTCTCTATTGGAACAAGGTTGTTCTTCTAAAAACAGAAGGTGATTATATAAATGTTCCATCGCACGCATCTTCACCGCTACGTCAACCATACAGGAGTTCTTCCAGTCTTATTCACGTTACATACCAAACAAATAGTAAAGACAAGGAAAAGAAAAAGTTAAAAGAAACGAATTCTCTTATTAGGAGACAATACATACAGGAATTTTCATCTGTCAGAATGATGTGCAATGATGAAGGCATCTCATTGTCTCAGCCACTCCCTAATTTAATTTTTTTAAAATTATAAAAATATCACTTTAATAGATGAAGTTATTAAATATATGTATATTATTTTAGTCTTTTTATTATAATTTTAAAATTAAAATAACTTTTATTTGGTAGTTTAGGTTATATATAAAACAATTGTCGTTTGATAAGTTAAAGTAAACAATACTTTACAATTTCAAAAATTAAATTGATGTCTTATTCAACTCTATAATTTTATAAATTTTAAGTTAAACTAAACAAATGCTTATAATTTGAAGAATTAAATTACTCTATCATTCATATCTCAGCACATGATAAGGTATATTTTTTCGTATCTATAGTATATAGTAAAAGAAAAGGCAATATTAAAAGAATAGATACGAGAAGGCAGTCAAAAGACCTTGACTACACATGGTATGGAACTAAGTGCTCTCTCTTTCAGTGTGTTTGGGATATTCTACACTTCTTCCGTTTTTTCCCTTTGCAATAAGGTGCTGAATGAGATATTGATTGGTTAAATGATGTTTCATTAAATTAATATTGGCTAAAGGAACATGAAGTAAAAATGGCCTAGCTAATAATCATTCCCAAATATGTGCAACCGGGATATAATTGAAAATTTGGCACTAGTGCTTGAGGGATGAATATGATTGCTAATGCTAAGTTTTCTTACATTAGGTTATTGAAGTTCAAGGAATAATGATAGCTAATTTAATTGTCCTTTCCCGGACAAGTTTCTGTGGTGTATAGTGATGTTTTGAAACCAAAGTTGCATATCCTCTTTTTGTTAATCGTGCGTGGCACAAGTTACTAACTATGGAATATAATATATAAATATTACACATATCAATATGAGAGAACCCAATGACAACTTATGTTAGCCTCAACTTTGAAAAGAGCTTGATACCCCTCTCTCTCTCTTTCTCTAAATAAGGTTAAAATATGGATAAACAAACTCCTTTATATTTTACGGTTAATTGCAAAACCAATTTTAGCGAAATTTATTATAAAAAAATGCAAATTGTATATCAAAAGATGATAGTTACGTCATTGACCTATTATTTCTCATACAATCCTATGCAAAGTTTCATAAAGAGTGCATAAAAGACCACATTTTTGGACAATGTAAATACAAATATTCCTTTTTTTTCTTTCGAATTTACTTTCATAGCTTTATTATCTTATTGCAAATGTTTGAACAGTAGCATAAAAATAAATAATTAGTTCATTAAAGTTAATAAAAATAGTTAAAAAATTAATGTTATATATTTAAATTTTATTTTATACAAATATTTATAGTATTACATATTTAAATTAAAAATATAAAAAATAAATACTTTATTAACAACAATAAAATAAAAATATAAAAAAAGGATTCGGTTTTTAATATAACTCATAAATTAGTACAATAATGCTCTTGCGAGTTTATGAATATGACTCAATTCATGTCATTAATCAAATAAGTTTTATCCCAACTACAGTGGAGCGGAAGTATCATATTGCATTCAAGTAATTAAATGTAAACACCACATCAAAATAATAATAATAATAATTAAACCTAAACAGATTAATCATCACACTATTCTTCTATTAATTGCAGAATGTTTATGTCATAATCATAAATATGGATAACGATATCCTGTCATTATGCATAACTAACTCTTTGTTTTGTTTAATTATTCTCATTGCACCAAAACTTATGATCTTTTGGGACTTGTTCTCGTACATGGCCTAAAAAAGAAAAGGTGCTTATTTAGTTAGTATATTTAGAATTGATTTCACATACATATTTTAATATAAATTTATGGTTAAAAATATTTAAATACACATTTTAACAACATTTAAAAATTTAAAATTAAATTAACCAAAATTTACATAAAATAAATTCTTAATAATAAACATGCGTGTGTCACAACATGTGTAAAAGGTATCTTGACAAGAGGCGAATAAAAAATATTTGAAAAAGAATAATGAAATAACCACCAAATTTTATTTAAAGGAAAACAATTTAAAGTATTTTTATTTTGAAAATTTGGCCTTTAAAAATTAGATCAAGTCCAAAAGTCTAAAAAGTGAAAACTTAATATTTCATTATACATCCATTTAAGCAAGTGGTTACTTTACATTAAATATGCAGTTATTGATAACATTAAATTTAAATATATTTTAAAGGTATTTTCTCGTCCTCTTGCTCACTGCTCAGTCTCTTTCCCAATTGAAAAACCTCCGGTTTCTCCACGTCAGCCGAAACTTCATCTCCGGCGAGATTTTCAGCTGATTTGCAAAAAGGCTATGAATTTTCCTGGAATGGCTCTCTAATCAAACTCAAAAAATTTTCAAAAAATGGAGTTTTTAAAGGACCTTTCTGTAAAATATAAATCTAATATATCCATAAAAAGGAAAATAAATTCTTAATATATAAAAGTTGACTAACATTAAATGCAAGATCCACGTGTCAACCTACCATAGGATTAGATCAAAGAAGCTTTGCTAATGGAGTACGGAGAAAGAATCTATTTTAAAAATAAAACTTGTAAAATTTAGATCAAATAAGATAAACTAACACATATGAAAGAACTGTTCCCAAAGAGCACTAAAATTTTGCATCGACTTTTTATAGTATGAAAAACTTAAAATTACATTAATTTTTAAATGATCATTGGTGGAATGATTTTAACTTAAAAAAAATTATATTATTTTAACTTAGTTCTGGTTTTTTTTTATCGAGTTGAGTTCTTCTCCTACTTATAGTAGAACGTTTTTTGATAAAATTTAAAATTATCAAATCATATCGATTTGGGCAATCCAACATAAAACATAAGAGAGTAACAAGTTATCATAGCTAATTAATCCATTTTATTAAAATAAATTAATTTCCATAATTACATTCTTTTATACAAATATAAAAAAATAAAAATCTTACGATTACCAAGTTGTCGTATCTTAAATATCCTATGTCAAGATATTAGAGCAAAATTTATTCCTTTGATTAAAATAAACTTATCATTATCATCTCATATTTCTTTTCAACCTAGAAAGCATTTATATTATTCTTATTAATTCTCTATCTCTATTTTTTTCACCAAAGAAGAATGGTTGATAATAGAATCCGTGCAGCTTATGCTCTTCACACACTGATGGAGTGAGTAATGTGTGAGATGATGAGAAATGATGGTGTGTAGGTACGTAGAGTGGTAAGGAGGGTCCATTGTATGAATGTACATGTTAGTACACGGCATTGTGTAGTTCAACATTGGCATAAACATAAAAACCCCTCGCTGCAGTTAATGTCTTTAATTGGTGTGTGTGAGGCAGATAGCTGTTGGGGAACAAAGCAGCCTTTGGGTCATGAAGTGAGCAAAACCGTTGCAGCTTTGTTGGAGAAGACACGCCAAAAAGCACTAGGGACTAACCCTTTCTTTGATTTGATGTTGCAAATATTCATTTTAATAGAACTAAATACTTCTTTTTTAATTTTATTCAACAATTTTAAATTAAACCAACATTTAGAAATTGAGCCTACTTGTTACTCATATGGGAAAAGTGGATACGCCCTTTCTACACCAATTCTATTTTTCTTCTTTTGTTTTGGTATCTTTTGCTTATTATATATGTTATTGCTTTAATGGTTACATTAAAATACGCCAATCTTATATCTATATGGACTTGGGCCAATTGGGAAATGAGCATTGGATTTTCAATAGGGTGCACGAATGGAAGTCTATCATATTTTTAATTTTTTCCTTTTTATATTTTATTTAATCATCTTTATATTCTAAAATTTTAAATTTGATTGGGGAAGTGCGGTATTCACAAAAATATATAACTACAAAAATGTGAAAATTATATTTTTAATTCTAGTATTGAAAACGGTTAAAAATGTTATAAATTACAATTAAAACACACCACACTTGAAATATTAGAGTATATAAAAAAAAAGGAGATTTTTTTTTTCTCCAAATGCATAGATGGCTTTTAGAATACTATTACTTATTCTTGTTATTACTGTGATTTTAGTAGAAAGAAATTTTTAAATTTAAATTTAACAATCTTTTTAACATTTCAAATAATTTCAAGAAAACTGAACAATTTAATTTTTTTATCAATTAAAAAATTAACCTATAAACTTTGTTTATACAAAATAATTGAATTTAAATAAAATTTTCAAAATAAACATTTTACATTATTAAATAGCCTTAATGTAACGTTTACTTAGAGTCTCAAGGATTAAATTAGACGAATACTTAGAATATAGGTCTTATATATATATTTTTAAAGACTGTGAAAAATCTTTTCATTCTTTAGATGTGAGGTTCTGCTTATTAATTAAAATTCATCAAAGAAATTAGTGATCTTAAAAAGGAATGTAACATGATCATGGTCCATGAGCTCCCCTATGTTACTCTTACCAAAAAGCAACAAAAATTAATGGGAACATGTATCTATAGGATAAAGTTTTATTTGATAAGAAATTGCATCTTTTCAATACACATAACAATTCATATATCAAATCTCTAACTAACCACACAATATATGATTACGTGGAATGAGTGTGAACTAAGCAATAATAGCTTGGCACTTGGTGTGCATGCAGCTATATAATGCCAAATGGTGTCTCAACGAATTAGCAAAATAAATGGCATAAAATCAAAGGAAATGCTAAACGGGAAAAGAACAAGCATTAGATCCAGAGTGGCGAGATAGAATTAATTCGTTATGGATGCTGGTTCAGACCCACATGAAATGAAGTGAAACAAATTAAAGAAGAGTAAAGGAAGATGAACAGAACCATTGCATAGACTGCACTGTCGTGTTCTGAATTGTATCAATTGAATTTAATTCATTAGTGGGGTGGACTCTTCATTGCTTTATTGATTCTGTAAATCCTCTGCCTCTCTCTCTCTCTCTCCCTCTTATTTCTCATGTGTGGGCCACGTCTTCTTTAACCAATTATGAGCAAGTTTTTAATCACTATCGTCAATTAATTATTAATCTTCTAATGAAAACAAATAAATGGATAAGTTTTCTCCTACGCTGTGTCCATTAGTGCTTGATTACTAATAACAAAAAGGACTAATAAAAAGGGACTTATTTGTTTCTTATTCATCGTCATATGTTGGTTTGACACTTTGATTAAAAATCATAAAATATAGTTAGGAAATCTTTGATTAGTTATGTTCGCTGAATACCATTTGGCTCTTAACCTTTCTAACGAATATGCTCATTTTGGAAGGTGATATAAGTTTATCAGTATTATTAACAATTTTATAGATGACATCATCATTACATGTTATTATTACCAGTTTGTTATTAAAAATATTAAAAAATTAAAATTAAATGATATCAAATATTAAATTTAATAAAATGATATTTTATATTTTTTTATAAAAATTCAACTATTAAACATATGATTCTTATATAATGAATTAAAATTTTAAAAAATTATAATTTAAAAATTAATAAATACTTTATTAGTTTTATTTTATTTTGACATATATTATAGTTAAAATATAAATAAGTAATTATTATTTGATTGAATATTAATAAATATTTACATTGTATATAACTTGACATACATGACCATCGTATAATATAAACATAAATCAATAATTAAATTTAAAAATTATTTTAATAAAAATTATTAAAAATATTATTTTATTAAATTCAACATCTAATATCATTTCTCATAACCTTACAAAAAACATCAGAGCTCTCTCTCTAGCGATTCCAGATTGAATTTCATATCAGGATAATTTTCATGTTGATGTGTAAGAATATGTAAAAAGGTATTGGTCTGTCATAAAAGCAACACTAAAATCAAGTTGGTTATATATTTATATATTTTATTCATTAGTAACATAAGGACCATGTCAGCATTAATGAAGGGCTTAATTTGCTTCACTCTAATTAAATATTACACAACACAATTTTAAGCTCCTAACAGGACCATCTCTTCCTCCCAATATAACTGTAGATTAGTTATTTGGTCCACAATTCCAAAAACAGATACTCCCCTCCGCAACATGCATGATAAATGATAGTTGGACTATAAAAATATATAATAGAAAATATGATAAAAAAAATTATATCAATTGATAAACAAATGACATATCTCATTTATAGGTCTATCATTTATTAATCATAAAAAAAGTATCAATTAATAACAATTTAGTTGAAGTAGGGATTTGAAAGAAATCAGCACCACGTGCTTTCATAACCATTGGAATTGGATTATATATAGAACACACTGTCATTAAAAAGAAAGAAAAAAAAACAAAAATGGAAATATAAACTGAAATTTGAGACACACACACAAGTGTACCTTGTCATGATTTGTGGGAGCTGATTTTGCTTTACATGTTAGCTGCAGTGTCTGCTACTTTTTGCCTTAAAAGAGACGAGAAGGCATGCTCACCCGCTATCAATGGATGAGTGTACGATTTATACGTTACATTTTTTCCACCTAATCATATAAAGTTGTCTGAAATTTTATATTTGCCCTTTAAATAATATAACTCGCTGTTGTTTTTTAAAAAATCAAGTTCATATACTTCTAATACATAAAAATCGCTCGAAACTCCCTTTAATATATGAATGTCACAATCACCAATGAACTTTGACTTTCGAATTTTAATAAAAATTATATATAATGAAGAAAGAGATGTCTGGAATGTAGGTTGGTTTAGTACACGTAGTATCCTCCTGGGTTAGGTGTTCATAGTTTAATGTGAGTGCGTGGTCCTCAAAGGAATTTAAAAGCGTTCGCAAACAAGAGCCATTTCCATTTCCAATTAACATGACTAATGATATTCTTCATCTTGAAACATTTTAATTAATTTAAAAGTTATATTTTTTATTTTACCGATAAAATGTGCATCCACATTCCCTTAACAATTTCATCTTCTCTATTTACTGTGATATATGTTAAAAATATATTACATTTATTTATGATTATAATTTTTAAAATAATAAAAAATTATCGATTATTAAATTTGAGATAAGAAAATCATAAATCATCAATTTAATTACCGTTTCAAGTTCTTGTTATGTCCTAAAATCATAAAACCGTTAACTTTGCCCTTTGGGATTAATTTAATGCAAGTGGGGCTACAATTTTCTTTCCAATTATTATGACACAGGACCACATATTAATATGCCCTTACCAAAACGTTGTTCGCTTGTCTTTGGCTATAAAGCACCTTTTATTGACGTGATTTCAAGGTAATAGAAAGGAAAGGGAATACAAGGTATGTTTTGGCTAAGCATTCTTGTCCTTGATGTTAACATTTTACATACGCTGAATGTAATATTAGTACACGATCACAAAATAAATTGATGATTATCTTAAAAGTGTTAAGTATCTGTAAACCGTTATATATAGACCATAACTGCGTAAGATTATGACTATATCAATTAGTCTAAGCTTCAATTTACCTTGTTTGGTTTTAGGATGTAATTTTGTAAATTTATTTAAGTGTTTAATTATAATGGGTTTCCTATAAATTAAATTTGAAAAATATTGGCTTATTTTATTAAAATTCTATAATTGATAAAAATATTTATTTTTATAAAAAGTTTAATTACATATTTAATAAGCTTTTATTATATAAAAATTTAATAAGAAACTTGACTATGCAGTTTGTTAGAATAAGTCAAAAATTTATTATGCTAAATTTTTTATTAAGAATAAGTTAAAAATATATTAATAATAAGTTTTTTATATATAAATTCAAATACATTTTGTAAAAAATATTTTGAACGTTTCTTGATAACTTTTTTTACGAATTTTTCGAAGTCTTTCTTAGTAATATTTAAAATTAAAAATATTCATAAAATTTTAAATAGAAAATATAATAGTCTAAATAAAGCATAAAAGCAAACTATATAATTGATTAAATATGCTGAAGTTCTAGTAACTATCCCTGATATTATATCATTAGTAATTAATAATAATTTAAACTGCTAATTAAAATTGTTAACTCCACTATAATAATCTTTAAAGCCGTATGAATTCTTTTTAAAATCTTATTCACTTTTATTTTTGAAGCATGAAATTAGATTTCTCTTTTAATTCATTAACCATGCAATTTGCCATCCACATGGGGCAAGAGATATACGATGGACGATATACATGATTGCTTTTGGGTTTGCCATACTTTGCATCAAAGGAGAAATCATTATAGATTGGACAGTAAGGAAATAACATTAAGGTACGTATATGAATAAAATTTAATCATACTATTATTTTTACCGCAATTATTTGTATACTATATTTGAAGGATTTGAGTTTTAAGAGTTATTTCCCCGTACAAAGGAAGAAAAAGATCCTCTTAACCAGTTACTATTGTTTTAATATAAGTAGATAAATTTCCTGTGTTATGTACGGTTTAATAATTATTTTACTATACAAAGAATTTTTAATATAAAATACAAAAAAATAAACTTTTTTCATAAATAAAATTAACTAGATACATATATAAGAAACAAATATTATTATACATATGAAAATAGATATAATTAGATATAAAAAACATACAAAGAAAAAAAAGGTATGATGTAATATGTTTTAGAGAAAAACACAGATAACTAGACACCTATATAAGAAAAGATGCTGTTGTACATTTAAAAGTATGTGAAATAAGATGAAATTTTTTTTTATAATAATAAAATATTAAAAAATAAAATATATCAAAACAGGATATAAACGTATGGTAATCAAAATTTTATATATAATCCTAAATCAACTATGCATAAGTTTTTTTTTCACCAAAACATAAACTTTATGTGAAAGAATATACACAAAATGAGTAAAAAAAACATGTAAATGAGCAAGAAAAAATAAGTGACTTTTTTCTCTCTAAAATATGATAAAAAAAAAATAAAACAAGTAACAAAAAATTATACAAATAAACTAGAAAAAATATATACGCAAATGGGTAAAAAAATGTAGCGAGAAAAAATTATGAAATTTTTTTTTTAAAAAAAATAATCATAAAAATAAATAAAAAATTGTAAATAAGCAAGAAAATAGGATAAAAATGACATAAATAGATGAAAAATTGGTAAATAATATACTTTAAATTAGTAAAAAAACCATGCAAATAAAAAAAAGGAAATGAGCATGAAAGATTATTTAAATTAGTAAATAAAAGATAGGGAAAAAATCATACAGATAAGTAAGAAAATGGGCAAAAAATAGGTTCTTGAGTGTTTCCTTAATTATAATATGTTTACATAACAATAAAAATTTATAATGAACATTTAATATTAATAATAAAAATATCTTTTGTTATGAATTCCAACCTTTATTTTAGAAACAAATATTATAATATTATTCATTATTATATTATGTACTTTTATATATTATAATATAACTATATATTAATTGATAATATTATAGTATATTAATATAACAATATATGGATTTGCTATAATAATACATAATACGATAATCTTAAGAGGGAAGGTAGGATAAAAAGTGACTAGAGGGAAAAAGGAGAACCTCAACTATAATTATAATTTTAAAAGAAATTTTTAATGTGTGTCAAAAAATATATAATGTAAAATTAATAAAATTTTTATTTATTAAAATTATGTTATTTAATATTATTAAAATATTAAATTTTATATTTTCAACAAAAAATTACCATATATAAATTTTATTACATTATTAGGTATATATTAGAAAATTAATTATAATGATAATATATGATAGATAAATCTAATTAAGCAAATGTATTCAAAGTATTAACTAATTAAATTAAAATTTTAGAATAAAATATATTTATATTTTATTTTGAATTATTAAAAATATATAATATTTTATTATTTTTATTTATTTAAATAGAGAAAACATATTAGAATATGTAATTAATATGATTAAATTTTAAAAATTAATTTTTCTATCAGTTTATTTTATCTCTTTTTATTTATTATAATTTTAATCTTTCTTTCATTTCATTAAATATATATGAAAATTTAATTAATGTTCTCTTGAATATCTAAATTTTTTAATTTCTAAAAAGATTTCTGTTAGTATTTTTTTTACAAAAATATATTATTTGTATGGTTTCATATATAAGATTTAAAAAATAAAATAAAATAAAAATAAAAATATGAATATTTTCAAAAATCAAATAACTGCTTAATAAACATACAAGGACAATTTTTTTCTTTCTATCTCAGCATGTTAAAAGAAACGAAAAAAGAACTTTGATTATTTTTTGAAGTGAAAGATGCTAACTTCGTAATTGCAGTGAAGATCCAACCCATTTAAGTAATCTTACTCTTTAATCTTTACTGTCAGTCTTTTCCCACGTTCTTTCACTCACATCCATATCCATTTTAAAACAACATATTCACTTCTTTTCAAAATTCACAACTTATGTATTATACCTTCAAATTATTATTATTATTATTATTATTATTATTTTATTTTTTAATTTTCATAGGTTAAAATAATATTCTTTGTCCAGTAAGATCCAAACGGTTTTCTGAAGGAACGAATTACGAATATTAGCAGGGTGTTAGTTGCGACGCCAACTCATCGGAAAAATTTGAATTTCTGGGCAAAAAGCCATCATCACCAACAAGTGCAACAAAGACAAAGTTTAAAGTTCCTGTTCTGTTTTGAGGAACACACACAGAGGAACGTTTGGTTTTGCAAAGAACAGAGCAGAAAAACAGAACACCACCATACAGCACAACAGCAATTTTCCCAAATTGTTAGTTTCGGTTTTCCTTACCATTTTTTCTCTGTCTTCTCTCTCCTCTTTTTTTTTTTTTTGGGTTTTTCTATTTCTTTCTCTTTCTCTCTGTCTGAGTCTGAGGAGGTTTGTTTCTCGCAACAACCTCAACCTCCTCGCCAACTCTTTCATTCAAAACCTCGTAACTTTCGCTTTCAGTAATGGAAACCCGCGACCTTCCTCGATTTGGCAAATGCGCTTCTGGAGTTCGTTTTCGGAGATTGCGTTGATTGGCGCAACGAGGAAAACGTTCCTTTCTTTTTCCCACCCCTTTAAACCTTATCATTTTCAAACCCCAAAATATTTTTTTATTTTATTAGCATATTGTGCGCTAAATCCCAAATGGGTTCTTCTATTTCGTTCCTTTCCGCAATGCTTCGGCGGAATCAGGAGAAAGGGTGGTGAAATCTCGAGTTGGGTATGAGAATTTGAAGGAAAAGTTGTTAATTTTCTGTGAATTTTCTCTATCGAAGTTACCAAGATGATGTTATCAGCTTCAACATCTTCTCTAGCGAGGAGTTCGCTGGAAGAGATGCTTGATTCGCTTCGCCGGAGAGATGAGGAGGAGAAGCCGAAGGACTTGCCGCCGGCATTGCCAACTAGGCCGCCGTCGAGGGGTCGGTTACCGCCAGGGAGACGGTTGTTGCCTAATAACTTCCAGGTTGATGGTGACAACGGAGAGAAAGGCAAAACTGGGCACAGAAGGAAAAGTAGTTTTGGGACCAAGAAGATTAAGATGGATGTTGAGTCCCCTTATGTGGTTATATCAGAAGAGGAAGTGATTGAGCAATCATCACCAGGTCCAGGTCCAGGTCCAGGTCCAGGTCCAGGTCCAGGTCCAGGTCCAGGTCCAGGTCCAGGTCCAGGTCCAGGTCCAGGTCCAGTTCCAACACCCACTGGTTCTTCTGCTGCTAATATAGCTCCTCCTCCATCTGGGGAGTTGGAGGATGATAATGTTGGTTATTTCATCAAAAAGGTAAGTGGGACTAGAAAATTTTTGTGATAATTGATAGTAACTGGATGATTTTTATGGATAGGTGGTGATGTTGCAACCTGTAGTTTTAATGGTGGTTCGTAGTGTTTGAATCCCTCAGGTTGTTTTCAGTTAATCTGCCTCTTTTTTTGTGTTACACGCTTTTCAGTTAGAGAATGATAAGGTTTTGGTGTTTGGACGAAAGCAATTAACTTGAATAAAATGTGGAAGTTGGTGTTTTAAAAAGTTACAATTGTGATACTGCAACATAACCCTTTCAGACTTGCAAATAAAAAGATAAACTCTATCTTCGTTCATTCAATTTGAAAACTGCTTGGTTATTTTTAATTTAAATTCTGAGGATATCGTAATACCTTGTTGGCCTGTTATTTATTGGCTGATACTTCTGTTAGCTTATTTGTGAGATGTTTCATACATGCATGACTTTTGTTCTTCAGTAGGTTAACATTACACATAGATAAATTGTTTGTGGCATAGCATGCATACTTCCAGCCCATTTTTCTTTGTTTTTGATGATTCCCCAGGGCCTCCCTATTGGCTGATCGCATAAGAGATTATTTGATTGAAAGATATCAAACTTCCTTTAACATTTAGTTTAGAAGAATGTTTGTTTGCTGCTTTTATCTATTTATGTATCAGCCTTTATTTTTTCTTGTCTATTAACCATTCGTATAGATTAAGAATTGAGACATCATTGTTTATGGCATGTGTGTGTTTCTTAAATTTCCTGTGTTTTTGGCTGTTTCCACAGAAACTTCATGTTTGGTGTAGGCAACCAAGAGGGAAGTGGGAGCTGGGAACAATACAGTCAGCTTCAGGAGAGGAAGCATCTGTTTCACTCTCAAACGGAAATGTAAATTTCTAAGTTTTTTGTGTTTTTTAAAAATAGTATTCACTCTGGAATGTGCAAGGTAACAGTTCATTTGTGCGGTTGAGTTGTTACTGCAGGTTATGAAAGTAGGCAGATCAGACCTCCAACCAGCTAATCCTGATATTTTAGAGGGTGTAGAAGATCTTATACAGCTCAGTTATTTGAATGAGCCCTCAGTTCTTCACAATCTTCTGTCTAGATATTCTCAGGATATGATTTACGTATGCTTGTTGCTTTGACTTGTTTTTCCTACTTGGGTGATTATCTATGTACTCTCATATACTGCCCATACTGTTTGTATGCAGAGTAAAGCAGGGCCAGTTTTAATTGCACTCAATCCCTTCAAAGAGGTCCAGATTTATGGAAATGATTATATCTCAACTTATAGGCAGAAACTTGTTGATAGTCCTCATGTTTATGCTATTGCAGATGCTGCTTACAATGAGATGATGAGAGGTGAATGGAATTCCTTTTTTCTTTCTCCTACTTTGAAATCTGTATAATGTAGTTGTATGATATATTTACTAAGGTTTTCTGGTTACATGTTGTGCATTGCAGATGAAGTAAATCAGTCCATTATCATAAGGTCAGCACTAAGCGCATTAGATGATCTGTTCCTGAACTGAATATCATTAAATTTTTATAGTGATAAGTGGGTATAATTAATCACTTGTGTACTTGTTAATAATCACTGGTAGAATTCTTTTACAGTGGCGAGAGTGGAGCTGGGAAAACAGAGACAGCAAAAATTGCTATGCAATACTTAGCTGTTCTTGGTGGTAGCAATTGTGGGATAGAAAATGAAGTTCTTCAGGCAAATTTTATACTAGAAGCTTTTGGGAATGCAAAAACATCTAGGAATGACAACTCTAGCAGATTTGTGAGTTTGTGTTTCTTTTTATTCAGTGAAACTTGCTGCACCTGTTCTTGTTCTATCAGATTTCTATGGCAGATTTGTGAGTTTGTGAATGTTATCTAATGGCTGAGCAATTTAATTGATATACATTTTTAATTTGGTGCAGGGGAGGTTGATTGAAATTCATTTCAGCACAATAGGCAAAATTGGTGGGGCAAAAATTCAAACTTGTAAGGGTGTTTAAGTAAAATATATTACATAAAATTTGCTCTTTTCTGACATTTTCTTTTTACAATTTACTGACCTGGCTTATTCTTTCGGCTTTGGGTTTCTCATATGCCAATTCCTATATGCTAACATGAACAGTTCTATTAGAAAAGGTAACTTGTATGCCTTATTTGACCAAAAGTGTGAAACTGAAATATTTATTATTCTTCACTTCTGAAATCCTCTTGTTTACTGTGGGCAGTCAAGAGTTGTTCAACTTGCTTGTGATGAGAGGTCGTATCATGTATTTTATCAACTTTGTGCTGGATCTTCATCTGATCTTAAAGGTGCATTTTCTATGCAATCTACCTGTTAGTTTGCATACTTATATACTTGTGTGTATCTTTGAGATGTCGGTGACCATCTTTAAGATAATCCGTTTAAATGCCTATTGACTCTGATTCTCCCAGTATCATCATCACTAACGATCTTCTCTCCCTTTAATCTTATTTACAATTTTTAATGGACACTTGATTTTGAAATTCATTGACACCAATTTCTACATGCATAGTGATAAGTTACCATCATCAGCTTATATGGGCTTGTAATATTTTTACTCATGCAGAATTGTTTCTTTTTATGTGCAGAAAGATTGCACCTTAGGGCGGCCAGCGAATATAAATATCTTAATCAGAGTGATTGTATGACAATTGATGGTGTTGATGATGCTAAAAAATTTCATAAGCTGATGGTATATTATTTGACGGTTCAATTTTCAGCTTCTTTAATTTTGTTTATGGTCCCTAATATCTCATGCCTTTTTTTTCTCCTGTTGCATTTGTGTCCCCCCCTGCCCAGAAAGCATTGGATGTTATTCGCATGTGCAAAGAAGATCAAGAGCTAGTCTTTAAGATGCTGGCTGCAATATTATGGTTGGGAAACATATCATTCCAAGAGACTGACAATGAAAATCACATTGAAGTTGTGAATGATGAAGGTAAGTGTTAAAATGGTTCAGTTAGTAATATGACCAAAGTAGTTTAAATAAGACTGGGCAATTCCTCCCCCCTAACTAGCTTTTGGGGGTGAGTTAGACCTAATCCATTTCTTATGTTAGAATATATGAAAATATCTTCTTATATCTTAGGTTATTATCTTGGATTAGTTTTCCCATTTCCTCATTATCTGTTAGGAATCAATACATTGTTATACATCTTATTTAAATACCAATTCAATGTTTAATTCTTTTTATCTCTCTTCCTCCTTTTATACCTATAACCATAATTTCAACATCTTATACAGCATAAGAGCTTATCTGATTTTAATGTTAGGCCATCTATACATGTCCAATTTTGTAACATTACATTTCAGATGTTTAGCCTTGGGGATTTAGCTTCTCTAAACTGAAGGGATTCACTTTAAAGGATACAGTGTATTTATAACCATTGATTAGAAAATTAAAGATTGAGATTTTAACAATTACAGAATTTGTTATACATGTACTTGTATCTTATCATAATCTCAACTATTGAATTTTCTAATAAATGATTATAAATGCTCTTCAGAGTAGTCAAATCTCAATATTGTGTGGGTGTTAAGTTGTTCTACATCAACTAAGAATGTTTTCAAAGTAGTCTATATAAGTTTAAGCAATCATTACTTCCTGAGCTTAATGTTTTGATGGGTTACTTGCATCTTATTTTGTTTTGTATTTGCTAATTCAGTGGCATTGAATGCTTAAAGCTAGCTGGGACTCGGATTATTTTCAATTCCAAATACTGAATTGAAAGAAATATATTTTGTTATAAATTGTGTGAGATGGAGCCGGCTCATATTGTTGGTGACTAACTAGTACCACAGAAGATACATATGAAATTTCAGTTACTAAAAAGTGAATTTTTTTTCCTTTGGCAGCTGTGACAAGTGCTGCTTTGCTAATGGGTTGCAGCGCCCAGGAGCTAAAGGCAGCATTATCTACCCATAGAATCCAAGCTGGCAAGGATACTATTACCAAGACATTGACCTTGCCGCAGGTCAGTTTATTACTTAAACAATTCAATTAATCTGTTTTTCAAGTCTCCTAATTGTATTATATTATTACATTATATCCATTTTTTTATTCTGTGTTCAGGCAATAGATGCTAGAGATGCACTGGCAAAATTTATCTATGCAAGCTTGTTTGAATGGCTTGTAGAACAAGTTAACAAGTCACTTGAAGTGCATAAGCGACGCACTGGGAGATCCATAAATATCCTTGATATTTATGGGTTTGAGTCATTCCAGGTATGCGGTTTTATTGATGTGTTTATTAATGCTTCTTAGACTCTTTGTATGTATTCTAATGGCTTATTATTTTTCTTTGTAGAATAACAGCTTTGAACAATTTTGTATAAACTATGCAAATGAGAGGCTTCAACAACATTTCAATCGGCATCTGTTTAAACTTGAGCAGGAGGTCAGCCATTATGTTAAGCTTTAATTTGAACTCAAACTTGTGTATGTGTGTAATATAATTCCAGGAATTTATTTGTGTTTAAGATTGCTGGGTATTTTGATACCTGGTATAATGGTATCTTTAATTTGAATGCAATAGTGTCATACAAATCCAGGAATTTTGTTAGTATGCATTTAACATGTGTTACTGCTTCTGTTATCTTTTGGAAAATAGCAGATTTGGTGAGGACTTCCCTAAATTTTTGGCCAACACAATTCATGACTAATTAAAATTAAGTCATCAAACTAAAAATTACTCATTACAAGCAACCTATGAAGTCCAAAATGATAATATAGTTTAATCCTGAGTTCCTGATTTTACCTATCTTAATTAATGTAACTTCAGTAAATTGTCTGGCACAGTTAATGATTCCTAGTTCTTTGAATTAATTGTGAACCATTTAGTTTCTTGTCAACTAAGTCCTCATTTTGTGTGTATCTGTATGTGTGGGACAGAGGGGAAAAAATTACTAACTCAAGAAAACAACTGTAATTCAACAAAACTAGAAGATTTGTGTTTGTATCATCACATGCTAAGTATGCATTTTTTAATATACTTGGTATGCTTGACAGCAACATTGCAATTTACAAATTTATTTCAGGACTACGAATTAGATGGCATTGATTGGACCAAAGTAGATTTTGAGGACAATCAAAAGTGTTTGGATCTCTTTGAGAAGGTATTTACATGGTTTAAGATTTCTAAAATTTTAGGAGTTATTCCTCTTTTGCTGAGCTGGAATCTTGGCCATTGTTTTGATTTTTGTTGCATTCTTTTCTGGACAACATGCTTTTCAACACAGCAGATTATTTTTAAAATCATATTATGTTCAGGTGCTCACTTTATTGTCTGTGGCTAATATTTTCATGTACTCTGTTATATAATGTGCAGAAGCCTTTGGGACTATTCTCTTTGTTGGATGAAGAATCAAAGTTCCCAAGGGCCACTGATCTAACACTTGCCAACAAACTTAAGCAGCACCTGCACACTAATCCCCGCTTTAAAGGGGAAAGAGGCCGGGCTTTTAGTGTATGTCATTATGCAGGGGAGGTTAGTAGCTGTTCAGTATTTATTGGAAGTTAGTTCCTCTTAATATCTATTTGTTATGGTTTATAAAGTCAAATTGATCCTTCAATTTAATTGCTACAAAATCCACTTGGCTGTAGTTTTTAAAGTTAAATTAATCCTTAAATTGATTTCTTGTTCATTTCCAAAATGGTGCACCCAGAGTATTATAGCATCAAGCATAAACCTGCTTCACATTGATATTAAGAAAATTGAAATAACAGTACTACTAATAACTATCTGTTATTGTTATTTTTGTATTGTATGAACTGATATAATCATATACAGCATATGTTTCATAAAGACCTAAGTTTTCTAGTGATTATGTAGTTGTTTTGTTTCTAAACATGATAGTATATGTCTCTCTTACCTCTGCCTAACGTACTTTTCTTATGTAGTTTCTTTCATTACTTGCAATTCAATAATAAAACTATATGTTGAGTGCTTTCATTTGGGCTCTAGAAATGTTGTTATGACATATGGTTCTGATATTTAGCATGCAAGTTTGCCACCGCAGGAAATTGTTTTTGCTGGAGCCTTTTTCCCTAGCCTTTTTATGTGTATGTAGAATGCATACTGGGGAATTCAATTTTGTATGTGTTAGTGACTATTCTAATATCTACTCCCCATCAGGTTTTATATGATACGTCTGGCTTCCTAGAAAAGAACAGAGATCCACTGCCTTCTGATTCCATTCAACTACTGTCATCATGTAGTTGTGAACTGCTACAGTTGTTCTCCAATATGCTTAACCTGTCTCAGAAGCAATCAAATTCCTTGCAAGGAGGTGCTCTGGACTCACAAAAGCAGAGCGTTGGCACAAAGTTCAAGGTATTTATAACTTGAACTGAGTATGCATCTTTAATATTTGGAAAGAAATGATCATGACATTATTGGTTTGTGGATGACGAACTCCCCCGAATATTATATGATGTAATAACTGTACTAGGATTTTAGAAGTATTCTGACAAATAAGAAACACAATAATTTGAGGGGAAGTAAGCCTAATGTTTCTCTTTCTTTTAGGACCAATTGTTCAAGTTGATGCATCAGCTGGAAAGCACCACACCTCACTTTATTCGCTGCATAAAGCCAAATTCTAAGCAACTTCCTGGAATATATGATGAAAATCTTGTGCTACAACAGCTCAAGTGTTGTGGAGTTTTGGAGGTCGTTAGGATTTCAAGGGCTGGATATCCTACAAGAATGACACATCAAGACTTTTCCAGAAGGTAGTAGAGAAACTGCCATACTTTTTAGATTATCTTGAATAGTGGGTTGATTTATTTTCCTGCACACATTAGGTATGGGTTTCTGCTTTCTGAGGCAAACGCATCTCAGGATCCATTGAGCATCTCAGTTGCTGTTTTACAACAGTTTAATATCCCTCCCGAAATGTACCAAATTGGCTTCACCAAACTGTATCTTCGAACAGGGCAGGTATATCTGAGTATTTTTGCTTTTTCACTCCCTTTAAACTGGACTTTTAACTGTATATGTTTGTGGAATATTTATTGAGTTTAAATGATGAAGAGTCATAGTATTGGGAGGTGGGTCATGATGGTTAGGACAGCAATTGGATGAGTGGGATACTCATATATTGTTAGCACCTAATCCCATTTAGGGAAATTTACATTAGGAGACATAAAAATGGACGTGAGGAATCAAGTGGGACAGCACCTTTTAGTTTGGCGTTGCTGGTGGATGGGTCATTATCTGTGATCGAGTTTGTGGGAAGCACTGGCAGAAATTGTGGCTTCACCTTGAAGCAGCATGCATGGATAGGAGAAGAAAGAAGGGGCTGAGTTGGAATTAGACAAAAGGAGCTCATTTTTTGGCTTAATAGGCCACAGCGCAAACATAGGAGTAAGGAGAAAAATTGGAATTGTAGAGAAGGAATTGTTTCTTTCGAGAATGATTGTGTCCATTCCAATGCAATAAAGTGGGAGAAAGAGAAGCAAACTGGAACCTGGTACCTTATTAAAAGGATAGGGAAAAACAAAAAACCTTCCTTGAATGTAGCTACAAATCTGCAGAACTTTGAGTGTCTGCACCTCCCAGTGCCCAAAGAACCCAATTCTCTCACGAATGACAAGATATCCATCTCTCTACACCTCTCCTCATATTTGTAGGCAATCTACTTTAATTCTTCTCTATCTCAGCCCAAGAAACTAACATATAGCAACAACAAACTAACTCTCACTAAACATTAACAGATATCTAACACTTCTATCCTATCCTTTAAAATGGATTAATATATACCTTGGATATCCAATCGTTAAAATGGGCCATGGATGAGTTGGATGCTTTTAGCAACTTTTTAGTAAATCCTAAATGGATTAATGGTTTTCTAGGGTGGTTTCCGAAAAGACACATTTAGGGTGATTTTTAATTGGTTAATAGTGTAAAATCTTTATACTGATGGTGTATCAAAACTAAACTCTTTCTTTTTTATTTGAAATATACTGACAATGAATTTTTTTTTTACACTATCATCCAATCATAGATTGACATATAACTAAAAATAGTTAACTTTTGTAATAATTACTTTAAAGACATCCAAGGTGATTTGCAGTCGGTTGACAATGTAAAAATCTTCATACAGGCAATGTATCAAAATTAAACTTTTTTTTTATCAATTCATTATAATCTAATCCGTTCATTTACCACTCTAGTCACGGTTGACTTGACATGTCGTTTGATGTGTAGAAAGCTATCAACTATTTGCTTTATTCATTGAGTATTTTGTTTGCTTGACAGAATATTTAATTATATGTAATGTTTTATTGTCTTGTCTTGAATGGATTTTACATAATTCATGTAGTGGTTTCTCTGATTTAACTTTTCTTGTGTTCTGGTTGATTTTATAGATTGGGGTACTGGAGGACAGAAGAAAACTAGTTTTGCAGGGAATACTTGGGGTTCAAAAATGCTTCCGTGGTTATCAAGCTCGCCGTTATTACCATGAACTTAAGAATGAAGTGACTACTTTACAATCATGTAATGTCAAGCTTTATGCACAACTTCCCTTATTTTTAGGCAGATTTATATTTTTCATAAAATCATAATTGATAATAAATCAAAATAAAATCTTGATGCTTTTTTGCTTCTACTTTTAAATCCAAATCGGAGGGACCTTATTGATATGTATAGTAAGAGCTTCATACACTTAAACTGATGCCTCTAACAGTCAATTTCTTATTTCAAATGATGGACAATAACCTTGGTTATAGTTTGTATCTGTAACTGAGTTGCTCGTTTGGTTATACTGTAGTTGTTCGCGGTGAAATTGTAAGAAGGAAATATGATGTTATGGTGAAGTCCTCTATGATTATTGCTTCTAAAAATATTGAGGAGATACAGGCAGTCATAACACTACAATCTGGTTAGTGTGTTTCTGTCATTTGCAAGCTTGTTCTTTGCAATGGCATTGCATATGATTTGCTTATTATTCATTTCCTTTTCAATGTAGTAATTCGTGGGTGGCTGGTTCGAAGGCAAGCTGATGTCTCAAATAAGTTTAAGAAATATCCTGAAAATGCAAGAGCTAGGCGAAAGTCACGTGTGAAGATGCCTGAAGTAAAGGTATTTTACTATGCACCTTTTCATTTTAAAAAATCAATGCAATATACTAGTCTTAGTTTCTCAAAATTTTAATTTAGATAACTCAATTTGGTTCTTTTCCCATTGCTTTATATATATGATAGTGTTTTTTTGCTTTTTATTTCTTCTACCCAACTAAAAATTGAATCAATTTGAAGTTTCTAATCTAAAGCCATGTAATTTTTGGTTCATTTTCAACCCATCATTTAATACATAGAAGTCCACATTGTCTAGAGATAAAGTCAACCAAATATATATATATATATATATAAAGTAAGGACAATCCTCAGCCAATGAGCTAGCTTTTAGGGTTGAGTTAGGTCCAAACCCAATTTCAAATATGATATTAGAGCTTATCCTAGATTTGTTATTGAAATATTTGCACATATTTATTCCTGCAATTGGTCCACCCATAATTTTTCACACTCAGTTATTCAGTCCTAGGGTGAGTGAAGGGGTGAGTTAGAATAACACATTGTCTAAAGATAAGGCCAACCAAATATATATAAAGTGAGGACAATCCTCATCCTATGAGTTGGCTTTTAGAGTTGAGTTAGGGTCAAGCTCAATTTCTAATAAATACCATTAATGAGATAAGCGAATTTAAAGGTGTTTGATATGAGAAAACATTAAGATTTCTAGGCATCTTGAATATCTAAGTAATATGAGAATTTATTGCCCCATGTTTGGTATGACAATTGATTTTCTTTTTTCGATTCTCATGAACGAATGGTATCTATATTTGGTAGCACATAAAAGTGTATGAAATGAGATACTCCAATTAAAATAGTGAGACATTTAATTTTTTTTGGAACTTTACATATTAAATAAATGACTTAACAAAATTTTTAGTCTCTGCCATTCTTTCTATGGTTCTGGTCCCTCGTTTTTTATAGAAGTTATTGGTTTTGATCCCTATCATTCACAATCTCTATTGAGTGATGATATTATGTGGATAAATTCAGTTTACTCTCTGAAAGTTGCATCCTGTGCACTTTTATAGTCCTAAAAGGTATTGCTGTGTTCAATTTGATATTAATTTGATCATATTTTAGTCATTTTCTCATCAAATGTGAACAATATATAGACAAAAGCTAGCATATTCAGATACCAAAATTTATAAATTAACATTTTTTGGAAACTAAATAATACTCTAAAAGGTTAAAATGTGAGAAAATAAACAAATTAAGGAACTAAATTGGACACACTAATATTTTTGGGACTAAAAGTATAGATAATTTTAATAACAAAAAGCAAAACCAACAACTTCAGTAAAAGGATCAAAACGATAAAAAAAAGAAAGATAGCAAAGACTAAAACCATAATTGGATATAAAATGAGAGACTAAAAACTTATTAAGCCTAAATAAATTAAATTGGAGTAACACATGTAATTGTTAATAATGTTAAGTATTGATCAACAAATTTTTTCATGGGTAATTTTATGATTTAATTGGTAGTAAATAAAGCTCCCCCTCAATCGAGATTAGCATCTCACAAACTGTGTTTCTGTCCGTTTTTAGTAGTCAATTGTAAGATATCAGAAAGTTTTCAAGTCTTTTCGTTGTTATGCTGAATATCATACCAGCCTTTCTGCAGAAACATTGACATGTACTTATTTACATGGTGGTAAAAAACTTTTAAGTCTGTCCCTGCCTTAAGCATATTGTAGTGCCTTCTTCAGAAGCATTCAAAGTCTGTCTTCCTTTTGGAATCAGATTTTGTCGTGGATATTGAATACTGAATTTCATGATCTTTGTTATATTCCCAACCACTCAATATGATAAATGTCTTATTGTTTTGGTTTCGCAGGAAGTGTCCAATGAGCGGGTCCAGAATCTGTCTTCAGCTTTAGCAGAACTTCAAAGGCGGGTTATCAAGGCTGAAGCTACCATAGAGCAAAAGGAAGAGGAAAATGCCGAATTGAGAGAACAACTAAAACAATTTGAGAGAAGGTGGATTGAATATGAGAAAAGGATGAAATCAATGGAGGAGATGTGGCAAAAACAGATGGCATCTTTGCAAGTATGTTTTCAGCTCGTAAAAATTCTTAGTTTTTGTCAAACTCGTGAATATTATTGTAATGGATGAAGTTGTCTGATCAAACTGAACTGTTGACTAACTCATTTTGCTTTGGCCTCCTTGAACAAATGCCTAGTATCTGCTCTACCCTCTCATAACCAAACAAATTCATTTTAATCATTTGTGCCAGTCTTCTAAAAAAACTAACAGGAACTGTTATAATGGGGCTAATTTCTTATTGAGATGAATTTTGTTTTGCCTTTATCATTGCTGATAGAAAAAGACTCAATACACAATAATTTGTTAATGATAGTGATTATCTGATTTACTGTAAGTTTGTTGCAACCTTATTTACCAAAAAGTCCAATGCAAAAATGGTTTTAATTGTAACTTAAAATTATATAGAAGTTTCTGATTGCAATTTTGATGCAGAAGAGCCTTTCTGCTGCTAGAAAGAGCCTTGCTTCTGAGAATGCCAGTGGTCAACCTGCAAGACACGATATTGCATCACCTTTTGGCTATGATTCTGAAGATGCTACTTCCATTGGATCTCGAACGCCTGGTGCGAGCACACCTTTGAAGTATTCTAGTAGTCTTTCTGAAGCTGCAGGGAGAGATGCTAATGGTACTTTGACTTCAGTCAGCCACCTAATGAAGGAATTTGAGCAACGCAAACAGACCTTTGATGATGATGCCAGAGCTCTGGTTGCGGGTAGAACAGGTCAATCTGCTAACCCAAATTCATTTGAAGAACTTCGGAAACTCAAATATAGGTTTGAGGGGTGGAAGAAAGAATACAAGACTAGATTAAAAGAGACAAAAGCAAGACTTCATAAATTACGGATTTCAGAAATGGATAAAAGTCGGCGAAAATGGTGGGAAAAATTGAGTTCTAGAGCACTATAGCATTCAGTTTACAAATGTTCTTTGCCAAAAGTTTTAAAAGGTGAAAGATTAAGCAAAAATGGTAAAATGATTGTTGTCATAAACTGTCTCATTTTAAGGAGTTGCTTACTCCTTATCTCTTATGGGAACATTTGATGAGTGTTACTTACTGTTGTACTAGTTGAAGGGAAAAATTGTATATCTACCAATTTTGTTACATGGGGGAAGTGGTGTATAGTTCTTGACTTTAGGCTGCCTAGTTGTATTAGTAGGCTAGTTTGGTTATGTATATTATGCTGTTGCTGATGTAGTGTAGAACTTAGCCTCGAGGATATAAATAGTAAGTGTTGATATCTTCAATCTAAGGGAAAAACATTCATTTCTTATGTGTCTTTTTTATTAGTCAAGTTTATGTAACTGTATTGATATATAATAGAAGTTATAAATTTCAACTTAAAATCTCATGTCTAGGATGATCATGCAATTTTCAGTGTGTTTTGGTCTATGATTGCACTGGACACGGATCCTAATGGAGAGGTCTGTTAGGAGAGTGAAAGAGATAAAAAAAAAGTGTAATAGAATCCAATATATGCATAAGAGAGAGAAAAAAAAAGAAAAGAAATAGAGAAAAAATGAAATGAAGAGGAATATTATTTGATTGTGTTACTCTCAGTTCTGGTTAGTTAAAAAGTTTAATTAATAAAGGTTCATTTTAGCTGCTGAAGAATATTGATCGTAAATGTTTATTTTCACGATGTAATTGATTTTTATAGAATCCAAATGACAAATACTCATTGTTTTTTTTCTTTGGTTAAAGCATATAATCTATTGTTATGAATTCAAGCCGGTTTAAATAAGTTTTTGTTCCCTTAAAATTTTGCATTTTTTTATTCGGTTGTCTTTTGTTTTTAAATGAGCTTTTTATGAAATATTTTTCTTTATCATATAATTCTTCTGTAGCTTTGTTTCTTTTAAATATCATAATTTATTTAAACTTTTTAAATATTACAAATGTTTTATTTGGTTCTTTAAAACAGAAGATTAAATAGGAAAATTGTAATATTTAGAGTAATCAAATAGAAAATTAGAAAAGGAATATAAAAACGAATTATTTTATATCAAAATATGTTTTATGAAAATTCACTTAAAAAATTAATAAAAAAATGAGTTTAAATGAAAAAATTTGGAAATTTTTTTATTAGGTCATCCGTAGGATATTTTTTATTTAATTTTAATGCATGGTACGAAAGACTGCAATTTATGATCAAGCATAAAAGAGCAGTGAAATATGCAGATAATTTAGTCTAAATAGTAAAAATAAATAAATCAAGGATTGCAAAAGATTTTTTACTAATTGTAATAGTATGGAAGTTATCACAATCAGGAGAATTGAATGTTTGTTGTCAACACGTTACGTTGCTGCCTATATATATATAAGTTGAAGGATAGGTAGTAGAAATGCTATGTTAACTTCTTCATCTTTTATTTTTAAGTCACAAAAATAAAATTTGAATATTTTTTTCACGTCCTCTCACTCCTCATGATATGCCAATAATTATTAACAATTTATGATGATTACTTTCTTTGTAACAATTAACCAATTATTTAGATCAAAATTTGAAAAATTAAAGATAAATTACATTCTTACAAAGATTTTAGAAAAATAGGAAAAAGTGTTGATAAAATAAGTGATGTAATAAAGAAAGATAAAAAAATCAATAATAAAAAATATTCTAAAAACTTTTAGTAAAAATATTATATTCCAAAATAAAATTATAGTAACTATTAAACTTTTAAAATTTAGAAACTAAAACTAAATTAAGATGAATTATAAGAATTGAATATAATATATTTAAACCTATTCTCTTATATTTTAGTGGGATTGATGTATGAAATAAAATAGAAGAATTGTTATTGTAAAGAAATAAATAAACCCTTATCTTTAATATTTTACACGTTATCATTTTAATAACTAACTTTATAAAATATTTATCTTAATCCTTGAGTTTGTAAAAAATATTTATTCTAGTTATTTTTACTTTTTTTTTTGTTATTTTATGTAAAAAAAAAGTTAAAATTAATATTATTTTATAAAGTAAAAAATAAAAATTTTATAAAATTAAAGACTGAAATGACCGATTTTTATGATCCGAGAGACTAAAGTAAGACTTTGCTCGCGTTGTAGTAAATATTTGTCACAATGAGCAGTTGCAACCCTTTAATTTTAGTTCTGTTGTTGTAAGCTAATGAAATTACCATGGTGATTGGTTGTTTTAAACAAAACTATACTAATATGTGATTTCCCAGGTTTAAAATGAACCTTAGTCCTTAAGAAGTACACTAATCCAACAATTTTTATGATGATCATAATCTACACATAAATCAAAACGTCCCATCATCATTCACACAAAGTCATGGAAGCATAGGGGATAGATAGGGAAGTAATGTTTAATTAAGAACCGGGCACAAACTTAGTGGCATAGACCCAAGCATTGTTAGCCACAGGGTTATCAAGGTGATCCAAAAGGTTCTCCAAAGGGCCTTTTCCAGTGACAATGGCTTGAACAAAGAAACCAAACATGGAGAACATAGCCAACCTTCCATTCTTGATCTCCTTCACTTTGAGCTCAGCAAAAGTGACAGGGTCATCAGCAAGACCAAGAGGGTCAAAGTATTGACCACCAGGGTAGAGGTTGTTACCCTCTCCCACTCCTTCAAGACCATTGATGCGGAACCCTTCAACAAGACCCATTAGAACAACTTGGAAGCCTAGCACTGCCAAGATGCTTTGTGCATGAACAAGGTTTGGGTTCCCCAAATAGTCAAGACCTCCTTCTGAGAATATCTGAGCTCCAGCTTTGAACCACACTGGCTCTTTGAAGTCCACTCTCACCCATTTTTCTAGCACTTCTGGTGTGATGCATCCTAGTGCTCCAAGCATAGCCCATCGCCCATGTATCACCTTATTCCAAATAACAATTTTGTGTCATAATTGGAAATATCTTTTTGGTATTACACAAATATATACTCTTTTTTGTTAAATTCATGATACTAGAGAATGTTTTCTCAACAGTTTTGAATTGTCTCCTTTGCTTTTTGAATATGTTTTTGAGATGTAATATCATTTACCATTTTAACTTTAATTTTCCAAATAATAAGATGTCAAACTAAGAATAATAACTATAAAGAGTAGTTAAGAGTACCCCATAATTTGTCTCATTATATTGTAAAAGGGCAATTGGAGTTTAGAACCTTAAGATTAATTTACTTTTTTTTTTTGAAGTAAAATTAGTTAGAAGCTTTTGTACTGTATTAAATTAGTTTAAGAAATCTTATAAAAAAAGAATGAGAAAGAACAAGTATGTTGCAATTTAAGCATAAAAAACTAACCTCAAGAGCCCTGTTCCTGGCAAATGCTTCTGGGTCAGCAGATAAACCTGCAGTGTCCCATCCATAATCCCCTGGGAATTCTCCTTTCAAGTATGAAGGGGTCTGAGCTGAAAAGGGTCCCAAGTATTTCACTCTGTCTGGTCCATACCACAAATCATTGCTCTGCATGTTCACAAACACAAACAAACCCAGTAATATCAGTTATACAACCAACACTATAAAGCTGTTGTGAGAGTGAGACAGAAAAGGGTGTTTTGGAGAATGGAGAGTACCATAGTGACTTTTGATGCTCCCATGGCGACAACATTCCTAAGAGGGTTGGCATTAGTACCCTTGATTTGGCCAAGGAAAGTTGGTTTGATAACAGTGCCAGACCTTGCTGTGGCAGCCATTATTGTTGTTGCCATGAGCCTTCAGGTTCTTCTTCAGTTTGAAACCTTACCTTAAAAAAATGAAGATAACAAACTTTTCACAGAAATGTGTAGGAAGGGTGAGTGTAACATCATATGTAGGGAAAGAGAATCAAAATGATATGTGGTTAAGAACACAAAGTGAAAGTTTGTGGTGGGGAAGGTGTGGTTTGGAGCAACCAATGAGAAGGCTCTAAAGGATTTTATGTATCTCCAACTCATATCTTTCTATCCACATTTTATCTTTGCCCATCAAATCATTTGTCTATATGTATGCATGGCACACCCACCTTAGGTCTAACATTAACCAGACAAAACCATAAAAATGCGAGAATGCGGTGAGCGTGGATCGAACACGCGACCTTCAGATCTTCAGTCTGACGCTCTCCCAACTGAGCTATCCCCGCAACATTGACATTTAATCACTTTAATAGTTTTTAACGTATGATTAAATTTGGTTGATATCATTTGGTTTTTCAGACACCAAGAAAATGTCTTTAGGTTAAATGTCTATGATGATACCGAGGAAAAAAAAAAACAAAAAAAAGGAAGAAACGAGTTATTGCTACAACAGAGATACAGAGTTGGCGATGTGAGTAACATCAACTTTACATGGTGAGCACACAATGAATTGCAAAACCAATGGCGAGAAGCTACTATCCTTAAGTCATTTGTTTTTTTGGTTATGCTACATAACAATTCTTATTTTAGCCATTCTAAATGACTCTTAAATTGAGCAACTCTAGCCTCTCCTATGTGCACCACAGATTGAATTCAATATTTAAAAATTATCAATGTTGAGACATTTTCACCAAATAATTATCATTTGAGAATTGTGAATATGTACTTTCCTACTTATCCTTAAAATCTGAAATATCTCTCACTGTTTTGAAATTGAAAGTATATTACTACCAGAATGCAGTGATCACATTTTTGCTGGTCCAATATCAGCTAGTACGTTCAAGGGTTTACTGCTACCCAGTCATAATTTAACTGGCTGATAACATAATTTAGCGAGTAAATGATTAATAACTTAATTAAATATTTATCTAATAAATTTTTATCACACAAGAATATACATTATAAACTTAATTATGCAATCTAATAAAATAAGTTACAAGAAAAAATTATTAAAATAAATTAAAAGGGGCTTATAGAATTATCAGTCATCTTCATAAATCCAAATAAATTTCAAAAAACTCTTCCAATCACTCTGAATAATCTTTATGTTTCAGTTTATAATTTAATTTGTTTATTGATTATCTAAATTTTATAATTCAACCGATGATCTACCTATATTTTGATGTATTGCTTTTTTTTTAATCAGCCTCAAATATTTTGTTAAATAATTTTTTTTATCGAGTTACAACAATATCCAAAGTTTTTTTCCTACTATAAAAAAAAAAAAAAACCCAATCTTTAGCAAGACTAAATCCTTTTTAATGAGTTTCCTAAGGGTTTTTCTTGCTTTTCTGCTATTTTTAAGTATTAGGCTATTATCCGCCTCATCAGCTCTTCTAACTAAAGCTTGTTAATATTTCAAACCATCTTAAGGACAACTTAACTAGATTTTCCTCAGTAAGCGTCACTCCAACTTTCTGTGTGATATATTTTAACTGCAACTCTTTTATATCATTATTCATCTAATATAACATTCTTAATTTAATAACACTTAGCCTTTGTTTGAGACGGTGAAATTGGGTAAGAAAAAAAAGTAAAAGCAATCAAAAGAATGAGAAAATTAAATTTGTAATTATGTAGATGAATTTGTCATTAATGGAGGGATAAAAAAAGGTATGGAAGCCTACTTAAAAACTTCTTTCATTTCATCTGATACATGATTTTGGATAGGAAAGATGAAATCTTTGTCTTTATTTTTTATATTTTATATAATATACAAAATAAAAAATTATAATAAAAATTTTAACTTTTTTATTATCATAATTTGTTATATAATTTATTTATTTTCTTTCATTTTTTTCTATTCATCTAAATAAGCAAAGAATTTTTTTCTACTTTCTGTTATTTCTATTATTTTAGATAAAGCATATTTTCCATCGGACTTCTACTCTATTTTTCATCTGAAATTTTCTCTTATTTCTTTCCTCTATTTCATCTCTAATCCAGGCAAAAGCCTTATTGACACTATCGATGTTCTTATTCATTTAACTGAAGCTTATACTCTTATAATGTCAACGTTTTTATGCTTATGCAGCAAAACTTCCTTATTTTCTTAAGAAGCACATTGGCATCACAAACAACGAAAAATTTCTTAATTCCATCTATCTAAGCTTGAATTTTTTGTGAGCCATATCTATGGGCCATTTTCCCTTAAATTTTTGGCCATTAGATAATATGCTTTGCTTCAGGAATCGCGTTTGTGTAAAATCAAGTAAACGAAAGAAAGTAACCTTGTACTCCTAATTCACTTTCTTCACTCCCTTTCACATATCACATCACTTGCTCCGAATTAAATGGCTTCATGGGCACTCAGAAAGAAGAAAAAAAAGGATAGCATTCAGCATAACACAAACTGGTTGGAAGGCAGCAGAACCCATTCTCAATTAACTGGGTTCATTTCTGTCTTCATGTACCAGGGTCCACATATAACATTACTTACTGCACTCTGCTGAACCAGTGCATCTTCGAATCCAAGGGAAGACGTTACTAAACTAGTTGCAGACTTCTCCAATATTTCTTTTATACAATGTAATGCAGTTAATGATTCACCCTATAACAGTATCTTGACATCAAGGGCGATCGAAAATATCGCATATAACCGATTGATCACCTTCTTAGAGCTCCATAGCTTTTGGTCACCTAGAAACAAGAGAAAGGACTTAGTTCCATGAAATCACCCAAATCCAAAAATGTGAGGAATCATGAAGTACATTGCAGAAAAAAGAAAAAACAATCTCAACCACAGTTGCATTTTACGTTTACTCTAACTAAATGATAGAATCCTGGTATCTTTATTATAAAACTACAGGGAATAACTCCTAGATTACAAAACACACTGCAGAACTATGAGGGTCCCTTCCATTGTTCAAAAGATCCTAAATGCCTCTTTAAATGACCCGTTGCCCCCTCTCTCTTAACCTCTCCTTTTAGTTATAGGCAACCTACCTTGTTTCTTCTCTATCTCAGCCTAACCATCTAACAGAAATCAGCAACACTAACTAACTGCCAACGACACTAACTGATGATGTTGATTAACAAACTTAACTAATATATATATATATATATATCAATACATCATTTGCCTGGAAACGTGATTGGGATGACATATAAGCTAAAAGATAGCAGATCACTAAGTCACCAATCAATTCCCTTCAAGTAATTTTAACATCTAACTATATTCATATAGGAAGTCAATAAATTACTTTCACATACAAAATATCCCCAGTAAATTTTCGGTTTGTTAATACCAGTTGTAGAAATTTCAGAATCATGCTCGTCTTAAGGGTGACACATCAAAAGTATCCCAGGCAACTTTTTGGAGACACTTCATTTGGAATATATCACTGTCGTTGCCACCAAAGCATAAAATTCAAATCCTTCTGCTTTACACTCTAGATCTACTATGGGTAGCATAAATAGTATTGACAATTAAATGTACAAGGAGGACACTATATGGATCATCATTTATTCAAACAAATGTTTTGAAAGGGAAATGGTCATTTACATCCTATCAGAAACAAGTGAAGAAATAAAAAAGGGATACAAACCCGAGGTTGAGACTTATTCATTCTCTTTCTGATATCATCATCATCATCGTCGTCATCATCATTGTTCATGAGCATTCTATGTATTGAAGAGTTATCTGATTTCCTTCCACGTTTAGAAGACTGCGTAGATCCTCTACCTCTTCCCTTTGAAGCAGCCCTCTTCCGTCCTGGTAGCTTGGACTCATTTTCCTGTGCAATATAAGATGCAGTACATTCAACTTATTAATCATTAAGGCACCTCAGATGCCTTCATTGAAAAACTACAATTCAAACCATGCATAAAACTGTCAGGTGGCCGGTATCAGACTGCCAAGCACTCAATCAATGAACCTAATCAACATTTCATATTTAAAGGTATTACAAACTAAGGAATGCAATATACAAGGAATTAGCTTGATTCATACCGAACTATCATCAATCTCTTCAACAGCATTTTTATTGGCATCATCACTTGAAGCAGAAGCCAAATTATCCCCATCAGTACCACTTTGGATGGCAGTTGCTGCAGCAACTGATGCAGACCTGAATTAAGTCAATGAAATCATGATGAATACCTATCCACAGTCAAGGCACAATCATTGGAATGGCAAAGTGACTTTATATAAACCCATCAATGGGGAAAACTAAATCTTCTTTAAATTATTTTAATCCATGTTCTAAAACACCTTGTCCACATTGGCCAATATACATGTAGCAACAGTGATGCTTAATATCCTGAGACGGGATAATGGAGTGGAGCTAATATCTCTGCTTTGGCTGATCATGTACCTATTTTTGTCATCTTTAACTATAATATTATGAGACCAAATTCGGTGAAAAACTTTTTCCGATATAATGACCCTGGGTGTCCATAGGCCACAAATAAGTTACCAAAGTGAAGGGGATATTCTGCCGTAAAGACATGTTTATTCAATTAGAAAGTGTCATCAAATAAACTAAAAAATTTCAAAATTTTAAGTTTGAGTCATCATCATCACTTCCATGTTCCTTCTGGATTAACTTTCCTGCATGAATTCAAAAAAGCTACTAGATTTATTTATTGACAAGAAAAGCAACCTCTGAGAAAAGCGAAGCCCTAAAGTTCCATCAAGAGTTGCCTGCTTCAATGTGCCGGAACCCCTGCCTCTGCCTCTGCCTCTGCCCCTTCCTCTGGTAGGAGTTTGAGATGCACCAGAAGACCCTTTCCGTCCTCTAGTGGTTGGCTTTGAGCTAGATATTGGCATGGCATCCTCATCATCACTAAAGGAAACAGCAGTTCCAGTTCCGGCAGCACTTTTGCCTCGGAAATCCTATATGGAATTAGAGAGAGAAGTTAAGAAGGAGGTTGTGGATAATAGTATTGCCAGCACAAAAACTGCTTTTCCTACATATGTAGGGTATACCTCCCATGACTGAGCACCAGAAGTGGGCTGAGTGGGTTCCTTGGAGCATACAGATCGTTCCTTGACACGTTCCTAGAACAAAAGAGAACCAATAGAGTCATTCATGAAACTAATCTTCATGTTCCACCAATCAAACCATTATGATCACAAGGCAACACTTAGTAAAAAAAATATGATGGCCCCAACATTCTAAATATCACAAACAAAATTTTGATCAATGGAGGTCCAAAGGACACGGGAAACTGTTGTGCCTAGATTATCTGCAACTGCTATAAGGCTATTTCCTGGAAGCTCCAGTAATAGCAATGCTTTCCCACAAGGCAAAACGAATTTCAAACCTAAATATATTGGAGATTAATGATTTCTAAAATTAGTAAATAATGAACAACAATGATAGAGCTTCTAACCTCCAAGCATTCTCCAACTTTAACAATTAAATCTTCCTCTTCAAACTTCACGTTATCTGAATCCTTAGCAATTTTATTCTGCACAAGCATGAAAGTATGTATCAATGAGAAGAGGAAGGAGTGTGACACTAACATGAAAGCATACTTGAATATGGAGAGACGTGGACCAGGTGATCCAACATAGCAGCATAGCAGCATTGGCATATGGCAGATAAATGCAGTATAGAAAACTCACTCGTGTTTCCTCAATATTGTATTGTACACAAGCGTAAAATGCCATTTTATCATCCTTGTTCACAAAATTGTGCAATGCGATATCCAAATCATTCACTGGTAGTATCTCCATTTTCTGCAAAACAATTAAGAGTTAGATACATTGAAAAATAAAACTGAACTGAACTAACATTGCTTTTATATTTATATTACTTTTAAATGAAAGCTCAAGTCAGTCCAGAATTCCAGATACTAATAAAGTCATCCAGTAGAACTATACAACTAATAAATCAAGCACCCAAGCTTAAACTGTGATTAATCAGAACTTTCATGAAGTTGAAAATTACATGAACAAATATACAGAAGGATTTGAGTAGTCTTTTTCTAATGATTATATTTTTTCAATGCATCCTTTGTTGAAGGAGGATGACTTATGCTTGGAATATTTCCAGAAAAATTCAAGAAAGTTAGATTGTCAATTTAATATATAATATAAAGTACACAGTTAGTGAGTCATAAATTTATATGGCTGTATATTTTTGAAACAAGTATCTACAAAAGCCATAAACAGAAAGACTGAAAGGATTAAAGTGCTCAAAATTAAAATACCAGATTATTCTCAGCAACCAAAGCCTCTATGTTCTGTTGATTTAATTCCTCTGGACGAAGTCGTTCTGAATCATCAATTTTACCTTCAAAAGAAAAGAGTAGGGCTTACCAACCATATTCCCAAATGTCTTTTAGTTGAAAAATGAGATTATGTCTGTTTTTCAAATTACATAACATGACTGAACCAAAAAAATAAATAAATTGATGAATGTCATTTGACCAACTAGGGATTTTAGGTACTTTCAACGGAAATGAGTGCATGTCTTGCACATGATTCTTAATATGTCCAATAACCAAAACCAGCAATTCCTTTGATTTCTCCCCAATGCTGATTCTAAATTTCCAAACATAAAAACAATAGGTACAAGGAGTAACTCACAAATCAAATTGATGTTTAAATGTAAAGAGGTAGTATAGCATCTTAGAACTATATCTTAGGAAGATTGTGCCCTCTCCATTGCTTCTGTAAATTAAACACTCGAATCTCACAAGTTCTGATTTGGGATATTAATGAGCACGTGTAACCAATGTGCAGTACTCGATTACAGATATATGAAAGCAGAGGCAGGCCAATTGGTGCTGGTCAAAACAGATCACAGGGGACCATGTCATACATGTTGAAGAAACAGCATCAAAGTGGGTACAACCAGGCTAAAATAATTTCTTTGAAGGAAAAAATAAATAACTAGATAAACATGGACAAGAAGCATAATTTACAATGTAAAAAAGATTAAAAACAAAGCTTCCTCATCCTTGGAACTTGGATATTGTAACTGGCAAATGAAGTCGGGAAGAAGGATAAACAAAAATAAATCAAATTACCTTCAACCTTGGCTCTTTTTGTAGCCTTTGAGAAAATGAGAATGTCTTGGGGGTTCGCAACCTAATATAAGGATGACTAATCAACAGTAGAAAACAATCCTCAAGCAAAATTGGCATTACCACAATAATTCAGGAAAAGGGATAGGCAAACATTACCTTCCCAACATATTTCTGCCCAAATCTTTGAGGATTTATAGTCATAAATCCAGAGTAATCTACCTGTAATTTACATTGTAGAAGGTACAACCATGACAGAAAATATCATGTAATATCCAAGGAAATTATATGTCCATTATAGCCAATAGACTGAACAGAAGTTCCAAAAAAAAATTGTAATAAACTCTGTTGTTTGATGGAATTGTGAATCTGACTCCATGCATCAAGATTCAAGAATGGACTCTAATTGGTGTAAATTCATGAAAATTACTATCTTTTCTAGAAGAAAAGTATAAGATCAAAACCAACAAGATTATAGAAGTAATGAATAGCAGAATGTTCTTCCGGCTAGGTGGAAAGCAAAATAGGAGGAAGTTCCATTAAATCTAGAAGTGATATTCAAAAGTCAATTTACATTATACAGAAATTACCTTGACACGTATTAGAGGAAGCTTGAGTTCTTTTCTATTGACAGCCTTCTTACTGGATTTTTCTAGCAGCTTCCCAACCTGAATAATCTTTTATTATCAAACCACAGTTGCTATACATATGAACACTGGTCCACACACAAAAATAGTTCAGGAAAATTGAAGTTCCATTCACAAATTTTACAATGGTCCCCAAACAGAATATATAGCAGAGTAGCCAGATTTTATCACAACTGAATAAGCACGTTTTATTATAAAATTAACCAGTATGAGGAGCCAAAGAGGAAGACTATTGTCAAAAGATACCTAGGTAGGCCTCTCCTACAATAAGTTTGTAAGCAACAAAAGCAGCACAGTAAATTATATGGATAAAAAAACAAAAACAAATTTTCATTTGATATTAAGAAACACACATACCACTGTGTCTAGGTGTTCAAGAATAGAATTTTGATCATTGGGATCAATATCAGGCTCATCTTTTAGTATTACCTGCATTATGAAGATTTGAAAGATTATTGAAGAACCATAAGATGGCTTCAAATGTCAACCACTTGATCAATTCAGTGCCCATTTGGATAACATGTAGAATCAATTTTCCACACTGTGACATATGTTCCAACATAAAATCTATGACTAAGATTAATATGGATATATATATATCTCAATCACATTCCATGGTTTAAAATCAATTCTACCTAAACTTTAAAACAAATGGGCATTCAGTATTTGCTTCAAATGGCAGTGAGAAATGGAAAATTTGTGCTTAATTAATAATTACAAAGGAAAACAAAATAATATAAGTATTTTACCTCACCTCAGTATACTCAAAAGGCCGCACAGACGTCAAAGGTATCTTGGTTGGGCGATATTGATTTCCCTGTCAAGAACCATTAATTTAAACACTTAGTAAGAATGTGCAAAAAACATCAATCGCTGGTCTGCTACCATGAAAGAGACATTTAGATTCTCGTTATATAGACAACCTTAATTTCTAGAAGAAGTACATGCTTTGGCTTTGATTCTCCATCAATAAGTGATGTTGCAACTGATGATCCTGGTTGTGAAATGTGAAAACCCATTCCTGGAACTTCCTGGAGAAAAATTAAAATCCATATTAATTTTGCATAAAGCAACATGTATATCCAGGCCTATTTAAGAGATGTTTAATCAGTACACCTGTGGGTCAACCAAACATTCATGCTCATGACCCCACACAATGAAGTCTAGGAAGCGTGGCAGGAAGTGCTCATTTATTGCATTTTTTGGATTTGTTTTCACCCTACATACCATTATTGAAAACAAGATTAATCATCATGTAGATTAAAATCTAAGATACTGCACACAATTTGCAAGATCAATAATTTCAAAGTCAAATGTAAATTCAGGATACTTAACACATCTTCATTGATGTGTGATATTAAATGCAACCTCCTAAATAAGAGAGACACAAAGGAAGGTATAACCTGTTCTGATGAAGTACCAGAATGTTGAACCAATCAGACACTTGACACGCTTCCTGAGATTCAGGACGCATCCATTGCACAGCATGCGGTGTCTGAAAATAGATAACATGCCACATCTTAATGTGAGTACACTTAAATTGATGGACTGCTTGAAATCAAATTTTATCAGTAGCATACTTGAAACATCCTATTAAGTCTTTCATCTCTAATGTTTCCCAGACCATACAGAGCTACAGCTGTTGAACCCTGCAATTCATAAAAACACAGCCTCAGGACAATATTAGATTTTTAACTACTATACTTTTCTCTTCCTTTATTTCCCAGTTTTAGTACATCTGCATAACTAAAATCTTACTGAGAAATATTTTGATGGGGGAAGAAAAAAATCTTGCCCTCAAAGTAAAGCAAAACCAAACATGCATCTAATCAAAAAAATGAGGGTTCACTAAGTCTACTTTATTCTAGTATTAACCGTATTCATCACAAACCTTCTTAATAAGAATAGGGTGGAGAGTGATCTGACCAACACCAGAACCCCCAAGAACTGTTTTCCCAAAGTAGTTGACCAGATTACATGCTGAGAGAATATCAACTACAGAAAGGTTGTCCTGCCACAATCATTCAATAAAGAATATTTTTAGTTTAAAATAGCAGTAAAACAAATATGGAGCTAGCAAAATCAAAAGGGGAGGGAGGAATCAGTTTCCTTTGAATTTATTTGAATTCTTTTATCATATGTCAGCAGGAACCGGGAAACCCAGCAAGCAAAAGAAATAAAATGATCATCACCCCTTCAACATTACATACAAATTGCTTCTTGAAAGAAATGTAAATAAGTCTTTCCTTCCTACTGTTATAATTTAGACTCTAAACAGCACCTTTCTCAATGCTATTCTAAATTTATCTTGCCAAAATGCAAAGTACAAGACCAATAACTGTAATCATTTACAAAATTTCAAAAGCAATTATCACTGGTAACATATCTTCATCTTATACCATCTTGAAATAATGAATACTTGTCCAGATATTAGTATTTATTGCTTGTACAGAGGTGTAACCAACAAAAAACTACACTAATATTCTCCAAGTACACATGGGAAACCATTAACCCCTTTTGTGGTGTTCACCACCCATCCAACCCCAAGGAAAAATAAACCAAGGCCATTGAAGACACAAAAGTCAAAACCTCTTTGATGATCTCTCCAAGGCCTCAGTTTATAATGCACATCCTCCTTCCAACTCCTAGCTATTTGAAGTTTAATTTAACCAGCTGAAATTCTGAATAATGACAAGTATTGGAACCAATGTTGCAAGTGAAATCTAAAATGCATTTCAACTACCAAATTACACCAAAAAGCATGCCAAATGTTCGAACATGCAGACTTTCAAAACAGTCAATCATCCCCAACAAGCATAGTGGAATTCCTGAAATATCACTTCTCGGTATCATCTTTCTTCCAGATTGAACATGTTCTAAACGCAGCACCAAACAAACCAAGTCAAGGCCATTGGATTTGCATAAACCCCCAAACAAACCATATTCACCTTATAAAATAGAGACTCCACAAGTAAGAAAGCTGAACTTACACAAATCAATACACCAGCAAAGACGCCAACATTAGAAACAAAAGCAAATCCAAAAGCATAGATAATAACAACAACACCACAGGTTCAAATAACTCATACCACGCCCGCAGGGTCGTCATGATTTCCATGAATAGTAAAAACAGGCAAACCAACGTTGAAGTGAGGATCTTCGTAATTTACATGACCAAACCTGTGGATTAACAAGCAATGCACAATCACAAATTCACCGAATTAACACTCAAAAAAGGAAATAATGAAAAAAACTACCAAAACTGTTAGTGAACGAGAAACTACGTGTTCTGAAAATTGAGCGTTTGGTCACTGACAACTTGGAAGGAAACGGGACGATCGTTGAGGCAATAGCGACGGAGAATCTCGATGGCTTTGACTAGGGTTGACCGGGAAGGCTTGTTCTCGTGAAAGAGGTCACCACCGAGAAGCATGAAATCGACGTTGTTGCGGTCGGCGATGGAGCAAATCTCTTCGAACGCGTGGAAGGAGTCGTGGCGGCGCACTTCGTCCTTCTCCATGTAGCCGAGGTGGCAGTCAGTAGCTATCAGTATGCGAACTGTGTTCGCTGCGTCAGTGTCCTCCATGGATGGCGTCGTTGCTCAAGCCGAAGAACAAAGAAGAGAAATGTAGTGACTGAAAGTGAAGAACAAATTTGCGGGTGTAATTCTCGAGAACCAAACGCCGTCGTATCGCCTCTGGGTTTCTTTAAGAAAAGGGCGGGACCTTTTCTTCACCGTTTTCTTCTTTCCTAGTTTTTAATAAATTTTATGAAAATAATGTAAAAAAAAGGATAAAATAATTTTTACTTTGCACTTTTCAATGCTGAAAATGGTCATAATATTTGTTTCTATTAATTTATTTTCATAAAATAAAATAATATTTTTATATTTTTGAGTTTTTTAAATATTTTTAAAAAAAAATTAAACTAACAAGTTATTATTAGTTACTACAGTCAGATTCACAATATTTATTTTTTAATGGTTATTTATAACTTACTTTAGTCAGTAAATTAAAATTTTGAACTTTTGAATATTTTAACCTTTAAATTTAAGTCTTTGAATGATTTTTAAACTATTTTTATCAGCTCCCATTTTGAGTTTGATTAAAGTTTTTTTACAATAAATTTACGTGAATAGTTTAGTTTTTATGATCTTTAGGTTGAAATTTTATTACTGACAACAGAATTTTGTTGGTACAAGGTATACAACTATTTCTATAAATGTTTTTGAAACTTCAAGACATATTTGTCCTTACTAAGTTTAAAAGATCTAACTTAAACTTTTACATAAAAAATTAAAGTTTAAAAACTCATGGTACTGTCAATCACTTATATCCCTATAAATATTTTTAGGTTCAGTTACAGTTCAAACGTAAATTTAACTAATTTAAAGAATTGAATTAGGATTAAGAGGATTTTTTTCTTCTTCTTCTTCTTAATAATAAGAAGAAGAAGAAAGATTAAATAATTTATATTAAATCATAAGTTGAAATTTTAACGTCTACAAAATACTGAAAATGCATATCAATCTACTATTACATACTTGTTTTGTGTTCCATTTTTTTTGGGGGAGGGGGGTCAGTATTGTCCAACTATATCCTGCTGCAGTTTTTGTTTTTGGGCCCAAATCCTGCTGTCTGATAGGCCCGTAAATTCTTAGTTTCTTTGTATAAGGTCTTGAATCAATTTATCTTGAAGATGGGCCTAATCGTAAGGTTTGGAAATACAAAGATTATAAGGTATGAAATTGGTATAGACTAATAGACCTTACACAACAGCATTAGTTACTGACCAAAAAAAGTAACACGCAATAACATCAGCTCCATCCACGATTACATAATAATAATAATAATAATAATAATAAACATCTTTAAATTGTTTTTCAAATGAAAAATGATTCGCTTACATATAAAAAATATTACCATTCATTTATATTATTTATCCAATAGTTAATAAAAAAATAGATTCAACCGTTTATATCCGTTTAAAAAATAAGTTTCTATTCTCATTTAGTTATGCAGAACTAATCTCTTTAAAATTAATATATACAACTTCAAATAATAACTTATATTAGCTTTATTGGTTTGTACATTTCTACACATGTTCAACCACCACAAATTAACATGTGTATGTGGTATTGCCATCTTATTACACAAAATTATAAACCGTGCTTAAGATCTATTTCTCTTTATAACTAACGAGAATTGGTGCACAAGGGTGCTAAGGCATTTATAATAACACTGTTGTGCGTTGTGTTTTGCTACAAACAAATACTTCATAATCAATTATCAGACTTTGAGAAGTATATTGTAATTTGAATAACTTTTCCACAAATAATTTTGGAAAAAAAACAGGGGATAAAATAAATCAATTTTTTTATCAGTTAAAATCAAAGTTACGATACCTTTTAAAGTGATCTATGATGGACAAGTATAAAATGACTTTCTATTTGCCAATTAAGATCTTTTTCATTTTTTATTTAACCTAATATAACATGTCTTCTATCCTTCATCGTGATCACTCATTAAATTACTTCAACATCCAACGGTTAAAATAAAAATAGTCCATCATAAACCACTTTTGCAATGGACATTCATATGCTAGCTAAGCACGGCCTATAGTTATATATTTTAGCTTTTTGAATATGCTTAAGAACAAAACTTTTTAAAAAATTAAGATATATAAATTAATTGTATCTTATAAGAGAAATTTAATTTATTTTACTTTCTTATTTTTTAAAATATTTATTAAGAAATTTATTCAAATTGAAAGATTCTTATTAAAGTTGACGGTATTGTAAACAAAAAATTGCCTTATCGTAGAAATAAGATAAGATATCCCTGGTTTAAGAATTGGTATCATTGGGTGTCATAACACATGTTAAATGGTTTTTTCTAATTATTTGACAAGAAAGCAACGCATTGTGAAAGCCTAAAAGGATGTAAGTCTTTAAAGGTAAATATAACAGTGTAGATGAGGTTATATCAATCTCCTTCTGTAACATCACCTTTTTTGGATACGCGCCTTAAAACTCTTATAACTCTTCTTCCTTGTTACTGATAATGCCATAAAAACAATTTAAACCACTTTTTAGTTTTACTTCTAGTGGAGTTGATCTTCATAAATTAGCTAGTAAAAATTATTTGTTTTTTACTGGGTGATATCTGTTAGATTACACACATACGCGTATACGCTTAGCCAATAACTTTAGCTTAAGCATAGTTAGTTTCATAATATACATTCTTAAAAATATTATGATCATTAATCTAGAGTTTGATTATTGTTACATTCATTCTTCTAAATAAACTTTAAATTTTACCACAAAGGTAGAAAAATGTATATTGTTCACGATTCAAGTTTAAAGAGAATTTGTGTGAACAAATATATTTATTTTTAAAAAAATACATTTCATATGATTCCTCCAAGGTTAAAGTATTAATGATGAAAATTATTCATTTATCTTTAGTCCTATTAATGCAAAAAGATATATATATATATATATATATATATATATATATATATATATATATATATATATATATATATATATATATATCTTAAATGAAATAAATTATTTAATTGGTGAAGGAAAATGATCGGCGCTTTATGCATAACATTTCACAAATATTTAATTTGAAATCTCATGTTTTTATTTTTTTATATTACTTTGTAGTATTTTAAATATATTATATGTAAAGTGCTATTATGGTTTTATGCTATGTTGCAACTTACCGAATAAGACAGATAATATATAAAAGGAAGTTAAATTGTGGGTTAAAATTTTTTATAAATATTTTTTTATAGAAATTTAAAGTTCAACTTCGTTTCAAAGAGAAATTGAATAACTTCAAATGACTTGAAAAAATTCTGAAAAAGTATTTTAAAGTATATGTTCCAACCATTCTAATTAATTAAACAAATAAGAGAGGAAAAGAAAAAAAAACTTAAAACATAATAATGTTTTTTAGTTCTCTCACTTAATACAAGAATTATATAGTTCTTGTTTAATATAATATAATTTTTAATATAAAAAAATATTATATAAATAATAAATAAATGTTTAAATATTTTTAAATAAATTTTTCTAATTTTAAAATCTAAATATTTTTTAAAAATAAAATATTTCAAGCTCAAACCAACAAAAACTTAAAAAATTAGAATGATTATCAAAAGGTAAAACATAATAATATTATAAAACTTTCGTAACAATTCAACAAATAATTTAATGTATGTATTCAAACAATGAAAATATAAGATATTTTAATTTTTTTTATTAAAAATTAATATAAATTTTTTTTTGTTATCTTATTTTTCAATAACTTGAATTTATATAAGTAAGATAAATTAGTCATCAAAAAATAGACATAGATTTGTAAGATCTTTTATCTTACTATCTAATTAGGGGTGGGTAAAATAAATTAGTCATTGAAAGATAGACATAGATTTATAACATCTTCTAACTTCCTATCTAATTAGGGATAGGTAGTAAGCGAGTTTGGACGAGTTAAAACTAGTTCAGGTAGGAGAGATTGGATCCACATTTATCGATCAAATAGATAGTTTGCACTGTTTTCGTCTGTTGAACTGATCAGGTCTTAAGCGAATCAATTAACAGGTTAACAACTCGGTTGTGTAATTTTTAATGTGAGCAAAAGAAACTGAAAACATAAATATTCAAACTTTGTTTTGCTACTTTTGCATATTTTTTAGATTAATGAAAATTTTTCATACTTCATCCTGATAAAAAAAATTATGATATTAAAAGAATTAAAAAATAAAAGCAAGATAAACATACATAATCTTTCAATATCACAATTCATATATTTTTTAAAAAAATTTATTGCATAGAAGAGAACCAGTAATAATATTTTTAAAAAAATTAGAAATTTTGGTACTTATGAATATACATGTAATTTTTTACATTTCTAAAATGTCATAAATGTTTTAAAGACATTTTGGGTTTTGTATTGAAATTAATAAGCTTATCTTGAAGAAAAATAAAATAAAAAAATATCTATTAACAAACAACAAATAACTCTAAGTCATGTTTTGTCTTGCTTAAAGAAGTAAAAAAACAAAAATAAAATTGTTTACGAGATTCATTACTATTGAATGTGGAAAAAAAACAAATAAAGTTTTCTATTTTTTTATCTTGTGCATTAGACAAATAAATAATGCATAATAACAAATAACGTAAAATAGGATTGTGAATAAAAAAAAAGAAATCAAGAAGAATAAAAAAGAAATAAAAGAGAAGAAGAGAAAACTAAGTTTTAAAATCTAAACCTTTAACAAAAATTACGATCCTATAAAACAAGAGAGCTCAAAGTGGAGTCTAAAGAATGAAGAAGATAAAATGAAACTTGAAAAATTTGAAAAAATTCAAAAGAAAATAGAAAATATGTGTGTCTCTAAAAAAAAGAACAAAAGCAATGTGTGAAGGAGGTGCAAGGCTCTCAAAGATAGAGTTTGAGAAAACTCAAAAGAAAAGAGAAAATGTATGTGCCTCTAAGAAAAAAAAAAACAAAAGCAATGTGTGAGTGCCTCTAAGAAAAAAAAAAACAAAAGCAATGTGTGAAGGAGGTGCAAGGCTCTCAGAGATAGCAGGAGAGATGACTGTGTGAAAGACGAAAGACAAACAAGAAAGAAAGGTATAAGGCTATTCCACTAAATGAAGGTTTTGAATAAATTGAGCTAGCAATAAGCCGACACATTAACATAACATATTAATATATGTTATTATAATTATAATTTAATATTATGATTGGATCACGTTAGATTGAATAATAAAATCTCCACCAAATTTTTATTAACCATTTAAATTTGTTCACATTAACTTGATTTACCTAAATTTAACTCAAATCTAACTCATATTTCTAGTTGGACCTTCATATTTTTTAAGTTCCAGCGATCCATTTTTTTTTTTCATTCCTATTATCTAATGCATGAATTCAATTTCAGAACATATTATATTTTTTAAAAAATTACTTTTATTATTATCATACTTTAAAATTTTTTAAGTTCCAGCGATCCAATTTTTTTTTCATTCCTATTATCTAATGCATGAATTCAATTTCAGAACATATTATATTTTCTAAAAAATTACTTTTATTATTATCATACTTTAAATATCCTATTTATAATAATATTTTATTTTCTTTTTGCACGGTGCACGTCGTTAAGAATTTTGAAAGTTCCATTTGTGTGGACTTATTTCTATATATATAACGTAATACACTAATTGTCCATTTTACTTTTGGTTAATTGTGTTTAATTTTAAGAAAAGTTGCTGCAGTTGATGATGTTTACATTTTGTAATTAACAGGTGTGCTCAACTTTTTATATATTTTAGATAAAAGGTGTTCGAGATGAACTTTAGATATGTATTTTTAATTTTATGTTTAAATAAAGTATTTTAATATTTAAAAAATTTTAAAAATTTAAAAAATTTTAATTTAATTATTTTATTTTTAAAATATTTGGATGATATTTTTTAAATTTATTGAATTTTAATTGTTGTATTTAGATTAAATAATTTAATTTTCATTATATATAAATTTTTATATTTAAATATTATATATATTTTTTTATTTTAATTTTTTTTTGTTTATAAAAAATTTAAATATATAAATATTTTTATTGTACTAACATGTTGAAATAGAATAGTAATGTAATTAAAAGAATAAAAAAATATAATTATATAATTTAATATTAAAATATTATGTTTAGATTGAAAGATGAAAGAGAAATATATAAAAGAATCATAGATAAAATAGCATAAATAAAAAATAAAAAAAATTAATAAATGGATAGATTTTAAATTTCATTTATTTTAAAAAAAATTCTTTCATTTTAATTTTTTAAATATTTTTTTAAAATTTATAAAATTTAAACTTTTTTTTTAAAATATTTAAACAAAATATTTCAATATTTTTAAATTTTAAATTCACTTAAAAATTATTTTATTCTTTTAAAATAATTCATCCAAACATTAGATAAAAAATAATTTTAAATACTTGTTTAATAGGTTAAATTTTGAGAAAATTTTCTATTTAAATGAATAAAAACTTATATATATATATATATATATATATATATATTAAAGTTTATATGTCGTTATATTAAAAAATTTTAAAATATAAAGATATTTTCAAATTCCAACAAATTATTACATAGCAAAGAGTGTATATATTTCTTATCGGCATTCTAATTAAAGTTAAATGGTATGTAAACAAAGTATTGAATGTCCTTGTCCTACGAATAAGACATGATCCATTCTTTAAGGATTGGTGTTATGGCATATTAAAAGATGTATGGTTTATGGAACAGGTTGGAAAGAAAGCAACGTTTTGGTAGTTTTCAAAAGTCTATGTATAAGAATGCCGATGAAATCACATCAATCTCCTCTTGTAATTGTTGATATACGTAACATCAAATTCTTAAATTTAAATCTAACTAACAATGCCGGTAAAATTTTGATTTCGAGAGTAATTTTTATAAGAATTTAAAGGAAAAAAAAATAATTTTGAAAGAATTTAAAATTTTAAATATTAAAATATTTTTTAAAAATTTTAAATTGTAAAAATTTTTAAAAATTATTTTATTAAATTAAAACAAAATAAATAACAATTTTACTTTTTCTTTTATCGTTTTCATTATTATTTTTTTATTTTATTGTTTTTTTATTTTTTGTTATTTCTTTTATTTTTGAACATAATATTTTCAATGATTAAATGAATTAATTGTATTTTATTATTATTTTTTTACAACTGCTGCATTATTATTTTATTTAAATATTTAAATTTTTTTATAAAAAATTAAAAAATCAATAAATATTTAAAAATAAAATTTTAAATATAGTAAAAATTAAATTAATTTATTTAAATAAAAAATTTAAAATTTAATCAATTTTAAATTTATCATCTAAACAAAAAATTTAAAATTTAAAAAATTTAAAATTTTTTATCTAAATATTTTAAAATAAAAATATTTAAATATTTAAATTTTTTGAATTGTGAAAATTTCCGTCCAAACACAATTATTTTTGTCTTCCTTGTAAACAGCAATCTATGTTACGAATTGCCCTTGACATTTTGAAAGGTCTCTTTTGCAAGGAGGTTTGTGGATTTCTCACCAACTCCAATAAGAAAGCCATCTTACCGATTCCATGGTTGTGCCTTGCTCATCGCACCACCTTCATGCAGAAACTTACAAAGGTTAAAATGTTTAAGATTTGTAGTTTAATGTTGTTCTCCTTTTCTGAATGCATTGAACCTTAATCTATCTTGCTAATTTTTTTCATTAATTCGTTTTCCATTGAGTACACATTCACTGCTAACATTACGCTAACCATCAAACCATGGTCACCATTATCACACCAAAACAACGTTAGCACTGCCATCCTCTACAAAATCGTCAATGAATAAATGATGCACTCAAAGTCACTACGAAACAAGACTAAATATAACACCACCATCTAAGCAAGCATTCTCCTTAGATTTAGGGGGGGAAAGGAAAACTTTAGCTCATCTCATTCAAATACTTTTCTTCTGATCTTGTAGCATCTATGAGTTGTTATGGATTTTTTCCTTTCCTCTGATGTTAAGGTTTTGCCTTTTTTTATGAAATTTGATTAATTTGTCTTCCGTCTTCCATTATTAGAATAAGAAAGAGTCATTAAATTATTGTGCTTTTGTGGACCTGTTGTCTTTCGCTTCTACAAATAACTCAAATTCAACACCGAAAGTAAAGTTATAATACCAATCGTATATCTCTTTCCTCATGTAAAGACAGTATTGCTCATATTCTAACAAATCAAACCGTAAAAATATGGACCATGCAATTTTCTCAACCTTGAAGCTACAGTAGTCCGAATCAAACTTAAAACAAAAGTCAATACTCTAACAACACAACATAAATTCTCCAATAGATGCAATAATTACACAAATAACTTTCCAAAAATCCCAATCATCACCTAACCTAGACATATAAATAATATGTGCATACATTAAAAATTAACAAAATACACCTGATAGGGAAAGAGTAATGCAGAATCACATTTCAGAACACATAATCAATAGCGAGACATATATAGAGAGAGAGAGAGGGGGGTACTTAATGACTTCATTGTCCCTCTAAACTTCGTAAAATTTGACGAAGAAGTTTTTAAGAAAAAATTGTCATTAATGACGGTCGTTTAGTTTGTCGTTCTGTTTTCTAGAGGCAAGTGGGATCCATGATGAACCTAGGCTTATGTCGTTAGAACTAGAGTGGTAACTTGTGCCCAAGTGAACTGCTATCATAAAATTCAAAGCACCTTACAAAGCTTTCAAATAGGCTTAAGTGCTTCGTGACAAGATCCTTACCCGCCTCTTAAAATCAAGATTTGTGTTTAGATATTTATTATCAATAAAATACATTTCAAGAAAAAGAGAAAGAGAAGAATGACACTTGGAAAAGGGTAAACACAAAACCATTCTTTAAGACAATTTACGTCCGTTCAATGTAATTTTTAATTTTTAAAAATTATTATAAAAATAAATTAAGTTATTTTATTATATTATTTTATTATTAATTTATAAAAATATTAATTTAAAAATTAAAATATATTAAAATAATATTTAAAATTTTAAAATAATAAAATAAAATATTATTATTATTATCATAATAACTATAATATATAGTAATGATGATGATAATAATAAAAATAAAAAATATTTATAAGATAATAATAATGATATAATTATTATAATATAAAAAATATTATATAATTATATAAATTTATATTTATATATTATTTCATTATCAGTATTTAAAAAAATAATTTTATATATATTATTATTATAAATTTTTATATTATTTAATATTTATCTTATATAAAAATAATATATATTATAATATTATATTATAAATAATTATATTATATAAATTATATTATAATTTATAGATTTAATATAATATTATTTATTTTTTAATATATAAAAATTTTAAATATAAATTATTTTAAAATATAAAAAATTAAAAAATTAATAATAATAATAATTATTATTATGATAATAATGATAATTATATTGATAATATTAATTCTAATAAGTGATAGTAATTACAATGTAAAAATATTATATAATCATACAATTTTATATTTTATATATTATTTAATAATTAATATATAAATAAATAATTTTATATATTATTATTATAATATTTTTATATTATTAAATATTTATTTTATATAAAATAATATATATTATATTATAAAATTTATATAATATAAAATTATATTACAATATTATATATTAAATATAATTTTTATATATCAAACAGAATTATTTATTTATAAATATAATTAATTAATTATTTAAAATTAATAAAAAATTAAAATAAAATTTATTATTATTATGATAATAGTGATAGTAATAAAAATAAAAATAATATTTTTAAGATAATAGTAATGATATAATAATTATAATATAAAAAATATTATATAATTATATAAATATTTATTTTATATATTATTTAATTATTAATATTTAAAATAAATAATTTTATATATTATTTAAAATTTATTTTACATAAAATAATATTATATTATAAATAATTATATAATAATGTTATGAATTTAATATAATTTATATATTAAATAAAATTATTTATTTTATTTTTAGTATATACAAATTATATATTAAAAAAATTAAATTCTTTTAAAATAATAAAAATTAAAAATTAATTATTATTATTATTATAATAATAGTGACGATAATAAAAATAATAATAATTATAATTATGTTAGTAATGATAATGATAGTTGTAATAAAATAATGATGATGATAAGAGTAATTATTTAATAATGGATAATAAATTTATTTTTTAAAATTAAAAATTAAAAATTAAAAATTTATAATGGCATGAAATAAATTTTAAATATTAATTATTATTTAAATTTTTAAAATTAAATCGATTAAAAAAATTAAATTGATTAAAATAATTTAAAATTTAACAATTTAATTATGATTGAATTGATATTAATTAAATATTTTTTTAAAATATTTATAATATATAATATAATAAACATATATAATGATATAATACATTAATATTATAATTTTATATGATTAAAAATAAAAAATTATATATTATTTTAATTTTTTAAATTTAAATTATATATGTAAGATTAAATAAAATATAGCATAATTTTAAAAATATTTAAAATATATTATTTAATATATAAATTGATTTTACCCATTTATGAATTTATCGAATTTTTATCAAATTTTAGTTTAAATAATTTTATAATTTAAATAATTTAAAAAAAAATAATCTATCTCAATATAATTGATCTAATAAAAAAATTCAATTAAATTTGTATAATTATGTTATTATATATAACTGTGTTTCAAAAGTAGTTATGTAGTAATTATTTTTTAAATACTATTTAAAATTAAAATTATTTTCTCACATAGATGATGACATATTGGAAAGTAAAATGTTAAGTTTCTTTTTTTAAAAAAAAAATCTCCACCTGCGAAATGAGAAATGTAGAAAGAGAGAGATTACTTTTAGTATTCAGCCCTATCTTGGTACTATTTAAAATGCGATTTTGCTTCCATCACTTTCTACATAACCATATCCTAATATAAAAAATATGTAGTGAATGGCCGCCGAATCAATAAATCAAATTTCATCGCTTTATGATATGCACTCATGTTGTTGTCAGCTAAATTGATGCAAATTTTGAATTTGTGATAGAGTTGGATGGTGCCAATCCAACCATCCCCAACTCATTTATTACGAGCAATGTATGTAGGGTCAACTTAATGAACACTACTTACATCAATTCCGACACCAATGCTAATATTGCCAACTGGATTGCAAATTAGTATAAATCCAATATATATAATTAATTTCTATTAAACACAGGCTATATTTAGCAATGGAATCAAACCCAATGCCTATCCATTAATACATGACCCTTTTTTACAGGCGATTTGATCATTATTGTTTATATTCTTCTTAATAAAAATGAGGTTTTAGTAAAACAAATATAATGTGTATATATAATATTTACATTTTAAGTGTAAAGAATTATTGTATGAAGAAATGTTTTAAATATGTAAAAACTCATATTTTCACTAAATTTCTAAAGATTTTGTATTATTTGGTTGATGACAGTATATATTAACCTTTAGTACTAGCATCCTTAATCAAGGATATATCATTACTCTGAATTTTATAATTTTTTAATATTTCTTTTTACATGATACATATTGAATAGATTCTGTATGAAAATCGTATTTCGCTCCATCAATTCTTTGAATATTTGGTCATGTTCTGTCTCTTACCGGCGTTTGGGCAGAAGCAACAGTTTTCATCAAAAACTTCGTGAAAATTGATATACCAAAATGTTTTTTTAATAACATTATTATTGTACCAAGTAGGGATAATTTGTATAAGAGAAATATGTAACCGAGGATCAGATTTGTTTTGTGAAAGGGGGAGGACACAGAATTTCATTGGTTGGTCTCTTGTGCCATTGCTAGAACAAATTGGTTCTTCGGCCTTTTTTAATTAGCCACAAACTATAAAATATGGAGTTCTATATATGAACTATGGCCTACAAAGTACAAAAATTCCATTTATGGTGAGGGGTCACCAAGTCGAGTACATCATCAATATCCCAATGCCCTCGTAAGAAGTGGGGTTGCCTGTATTTGTTACTAGTCTAATAATAGAAAGAAGAAAATCTTTTAACTTTGTATTTGAATAGAAGAATTTGATATTATTAAATTTTGTTTTTTAAATGATAAAAAATAATTTTAAAAATATTATAGATTTTTACTTAAATATTTTTTTATATTAAATAAAGAGGATTTTAAATAATTCCTATTTAGATTTTTTTTAAAAAAAATCTCTACTATATTAATTTAATTTTCATTATCATTTATAAATATTCTTATATTTTACGTTTTTTAAATGTATGATTGCTATTTTTTATTGACAAATTTCAAGAATTTAAAAATTATGTATCCAAACCCAAAGTAAAGGTATTTAAAATCAAGTTAAATCATTTTAAATTATTAAATTAATTTCAAAAAATTAAAAATAATTAAATCAATATTAAAAGAATCAAAAGGTAAAAAAACTACATTTTATAGCATTCAGTTTTTCTATTGTTAAAATGAAACTAAATAGAATTTCACCTACAATATACTTAAGTCAATTTCCCTTTTATACCCCCACATAAAAGCAAATTATTTTTTTAACCCTAATCTTGTATGGTGCATTGCTCTTATCTATTCTTTAGATTCTCGTTCATTTTATTTTAATTGAGTGTTCTTTCTTTCTTTTTCGTCAATGAGTTCATTTTTTTTTTGTTTGAGTTTCGACCCCTCTAATATTATTATTTTTTTCATCAAAATCCTATTTCTATTTTCAATTTCACCAAATTATCTATAAAAACAATTCATATAAAATTTTAAAATTATAGAAATTAATCAAAATTTAACCATAAAAAATAATTTTCTTTTATTTAGTTTTAATATTATATTTAAATTGGATTGCATTATTTTTATATTTAATTTAAATAAATTTTTGTAGAAAAATCGAATTAAATCATATCCCACAAACCTCTAGTTTTTCACTCCATTTCTTGCTTGATTTTTCTACTTGTACAACTTGTATTTGGGTTAACACCTCCTTACATTCCTTTTATTAACCCTCCCAATTAATTGTAAAACACACTTGGTAATTTCTACTTGTACAACTTGTATTTGGGTACATACCTCCTTATATTCCTTTTATTAACTTTTCCAATTAATTGTAAAATGCACTTCGTATAATGAATTTATCATCAAGAAAAACTTTCATTTTTTACCCCATCAACTTGATGGCCAAAAAGATAAAAGCATTATATCTTCTCATGCATTATATCTTCTCAATCAAAGGGTATATGGTAACATAATAAGGATCATAGAATAAAAGCATAAAGAAAAATCAACATAATTACATTTTTGTCCTATGCATGAATCTTTCCTACACTAAAAAAAATGTTTAGTAATAATTTTTAAAAATAAATAATGATGATTTTAATTTTTATAATAAATATTTTAATAATAATTTAAATAATATAATCGTTAAATTTTAATATATTTTATATGAATTTATACCTTAAATAAACGTATTTTTTTGTTGGGCGGTAATGTGGGCCATATGGTTTTTCTTTGTGAGACATGAGATTTACATGTAATCATATATGGTTGAATCGTGGACCAGAAATTGTTAGCACAATGCGTTGGGTAGTTACGGATAAGCAGCTTTATTCTTCTTCGGTTACATGTAATTCCATGACCTACCAAAAAAGCTGGCTTAACTTGCTGAATTTGAAGAACTAAAAACCAATTAATTCTAAGAACTTAATGAGAGCTCTAGCGAAAAATTTGCCAAAGGGACAATATCTATCAATTATAAAATTCGGAGTTCCAACAATATAAAAAAACAAAATTGAAATGCCATCAACCCCACATAATGGGATAAATCATAGTGTATTCGACGACTATCTAAATCAGCTAGAAGCTAAACGTTTTTTTATTTCTATATATAATTCATTATGAATTACAAATGAACGATGCCTATCCATTTTCGCCGGGTTGGAAACAATTAAAATAAAACGAAATAAATGCCATTATCCGGTTTATAGATTGTACACCGAACATTGAAAATAATGAACATTGGTTCCAAATGTAAAAAATTAAAAGTAACCTCCGTTAATTAATTATTCGTTGCGCTTCAACATGTGAGGCCGCTGGCTGTAGCACTTGCCACTGATGTGTGTTGTCATGTATATGTCCCTCGTAAATTAAAATCATGCCCAATATAGATGGACGCACTGAAAATATATTAAATATGCCAGAGACATAAATACTTCACTGTATATAACTAATAATTAACAAGTATCTTATGTCAGTTATGTGTTATATGTTTATTTCTAAATTAGTTAAAATAAAAAATAAAAAAAGTATAATTAATAATATTTAAAAATAAATTATAAAAATATAAAATTTCAAACTTTCGCTTTTAACTTTGTTTAATTGATTTATTGATAAAAGGTTATATTTTTTTTTTAATTTGATAAAAATAACTTATTGTACTAATTAATTAGTGTCAATTTTGAACATTCAAATTTATATTTTTATTTAATACAAAAATTCAGAAAATGCATATGACAAAATGAGGATTACCAATTACATACGGTTAATATTTAATAAAGAGAACTTAAATATACACAAGGTGGATTAAACAAGAATATAAGATAATATGAAATATTAATATTAATATAATTTTTATCCTACTCTTTGATTTAAGAACTTTCAAATATGGTAAGAAATTTATTATGGGCACAAAACATTGATTCTTTCTCCATCCTTTTTTATTATTTATGTAGTAAGTAAGGTTCTCTATTTGCAGTAATAATTGGCAAATGTATTATAATATTCTCAAATCATTATATTTCATATGGTAAACAGATTATTTTAGTTGTCACATCATTCGTAACTATAATTGGAAGAAGTTGTTCGTGTGATATAGCTATCATCATTTACTCTGTTGCCATCTCGTGTCTCTGACAAGTTTCAAACAGCAGCCTTATTTCAACAAAGTTACAATGTAGAAGGACACTTTCAATTACGTCACCCAATGCCCTATTTGTTTAATAGTTACAGAAATAAAAATCAATTTCGCATTTAAATTAATTGTAGAAATCGAATTAAAATGGCCCGATATCAACACATTTCAAACAGTTTAAAAGTAATTTGCTTTTTTGGATAAAAGTTATTATTTTACTTTATCATGTATAAATTTAATTTTCAAATATTAATACTTAATATACAAAATTAATTTTATATGATGAGAAATTGATCACTTATATGTTATTAGTAGGGACTGTTAAATAAATAGTTTGTAAATAATTTACCTATTCATATTTATAAAAATTATTTTATAAAAATTATTTTATAAAAATAAAAAATAATAATATTATTATATTTTTTTTTGTTAAAAAATTATTATAATTTTATTTTCATTATTATTAAAAAATTATTTAAATATTATTATACCATTTTTTTAATCATTACAATTTAATTTTTATTGTAAATCAAATAAAAAAATTTATAAATACCACTTAATTCTTTTACTAAAATGCAACAAAAATTTTAAATATACAATTTTTTACATATTATTATATTAATTTTAAAAAATAAAATCAAAATCAGATTACATAAAAAAATTTACTAAATTTTTATTTTTTTAATTAACGATCGCAATGTCTTTTTCTCTTCCAACATAATTAACAGTAACAGTTATTTTTCAATTATATGATGGAATTGTTTTTCAAACGTGCACAAGCAGGGCTTTAAATTGTACGGAATTTTCTTGTTCTTCGATGTAGGGTTAATTTTATATTAGTACATGAATTGCATGTATTTTATTCCATTCAATGACTTTTTTTAAATTAGTTATTAAATTAAAGTTTTTTACTATATATAAATTATATATGTAAATTTTAGATTAATTTTAAATTATTTTATATCTTATTTATATATTAAATTAAATATATATATTTTACATTTATCAAAATAAAAATAATTTAATTATATTTTAGTTTTTGCATAATTTTTAAAAGATTCAACATATGTAATATAAATAATATATAATTATAATTTTAACAAATAAATTGATAAAAATAATATTTTATATAAAACTATTAATGGTATTAGAGCGAATATAATTTATGTTGTTATAAGCTAGTCCCTTTAAAACTTTTAGTTTGGATTGTGAATAATGTTGACCTTTATTTTCTTTTTCAACTGATTAAATTTATCTAAGTTCAAAATTAAGCACAATTGGTCTTGAGAAATAATATTCTTTTTACCTAAAACTCTTAATTTTTTTCTCAATATATTCACAAATAAAATGAATTAAAATTTTAAAATACTTTTTCACATAAAATTCATCAGCTAAAATATAAAATTTTATCTAAAATAAATAATTTTAAAATTTTATCCTCAAATTTTAATCTCATATCAACCAATAAAATTATTTTAATTAAATTAAAATTTCAACTATATTTCAGATTTTTAAAACTTTAAAATCATATTATATCACATCATAAAATATTTTAATATTTAAATCAAAATAAAAAATTTAGATAAATTTTTTATACCAAAGTCAAATTTACTTAATTTTAGAAAATAGGCATAATTAACTCAAATAAACTTATAAGGTTGGACTAAAATCTCACACATTTCAAACTAAAAATATGTACATGTACACGCAAAGAATAAACTTATACTGCAATAATTGATATTAATTCTTACATTATTAATAAATTTATGTGAAATATAATTTTTATTAATTAATTTATTTTATTAAAATTATAGATGACCTTATTAATATTTTTATTAAATTTTATCAAAAATTAAACAATCATAAAATATATAATCAATATTTTATATATTTTAAAATTATAAATTACATTAATTTTATACTTATCAATATAATAATAAATATTTTTATTAATAAAATATATATAAATAAAATTCATATGATAATTAAAAACTTTCAATTCAATGATAAACTTTTGAGATAAAATTACAAAAAAAACTGTTAAAATGTTAAATAGTACAACTTATATTAATATAAAAGTGATATTTTCTCGTGCGCATATAAATTAATTTAAAAAATAAAATATTTTTTATAGCTCTAATGAAAATAGTTAGCCACCATACATTTATAACAACTTTTATTTCGTTATAAATGACGTACCAATAAATAATAAATTTCTGTGGACGCATACCTATAGGGAATAGGTCACCTATATAGGTGTACTGGTTCAGAGGTGGAAAGCAATCAAAGCATAAAAGGTGCCAGAGGGTCAAACATTTAACACACTTTAAACAAAATTAACAATAACTAAGTTTTATTACTAATCATCGTAGTTCAAATGTAAGAACAATATAAAACATAGGAAATCAAACAATAATTTTAACTTATGATATTTGATATATAGGACTGAGAATTAAAATACAGGACATCTTATTAAATAAACCCAATCATGCTTAGAAAAAATAATTCTACATACAAGAGTTAAAATAAAATATTTTTTTGATTTTGTTAATATTTTAAAAATAATTTTAGTCAAAAAATTTTAAAATATTTGATTTCAATTTTTTATTTTTTAAAAATAAATTAATTTTAATATCTTATTATTTAATTTATCAAATATCAATATATTATGTATTAAATATAAATTATTTTCAAAATTAAAATGAATCAAATTTTAAAAATATAAAATCATAGTTAAATATTTTTAAATTAAAAACTAAAACTAAAATTTTAAAAACATAAAATATATTTAACCTAAAAAAATATTTGAGCTTATTATTTATCCATATGTTTTATTTAATTGTGTATGTAAATGTGTTTTGGTTATCATTACTTATTTTTTATTATCATAAAAAATGATTATTTTAAAAAAGTAAAATTATAGAAATATATAAAAAATAAAACTTATATAAAAAATTTAAACCATCTTTAATAAATTATTTTACATTTTTAATTAATAAATTTTAGATTTACATATTTTTTAAATAGGCATCTAAAATATTAAAAAAAGTATTTAAAATTTTTTAAATCTTAATATTTAATAAATATAAAAATAAAATCTAGATATCTGGATATTTATCATTCTGCCTATTTTTTAATAGAAAAAATTATATGTTTAGTTATAAAAATAAGATTAAATTTTAAAATATTGATGTTTGTCTTGTTTTCAATTTTTTAACTTGTTATAATAATTATAATATTTAAAAATTTATTAAATTATTTTGTTTTTTTTAAAATATAATTTTATTGTTGAATTTTTATTTAATATAAAATTTTAATATCTATTAAAATTATTTAAATTAAAATATATTTAATATATTATTTATTTAAAAATAAATATAATAAAAATAAATTTTTTTAAAAATATAATAAATTTTTTTATAAATTTATCCAAATTCATCACATTAAATTCGATTTTAAAATTTAATTTTTACTATTTTTAGAACCACATTTATATATTATGAGTTTGAATATATTCTGAGTTTAAATGTATTTGGTTGGATAGTTGAAAGTTTAAATTATCAACTGAAAAGTTTATTAAGATAAAGTGTTGTATTTTAATAATTATTATTTTTTAGATGGTTATTAATTTTTTTTAAAAAATTACTTTAAATAATTTTTATATTTTCAAATTTTAATTAAATATTTTTTTATTTTTAATATATTTTTATAATTTAATTTTTTATTTATGTATTTTTATAAATTTAATATTATTTAATTTTTGTAATAATATTACAAATTTTAATAAATTTATTTTTATATTATCATAAAATATTATATTTTAAATTACTTTTTAATATATATTATTTATTTTAATTATTATATTATTTATTTATTTTATTAAAAATATTAAATCATTTGATAAAAAAATTAAAATTATAAATTTATTTTTAAAATATATTTAAAATTTATTAATAAATATTTTTTATTTTAAAAAATAAATTTTATTTAATTAAATTTTAATATATATTTTTATAAAATATAACATATTTATTAAATTTTAATTTATTATTTAATCATATTTTTATTTATTATTTTACATTTATCAAATAGTACAATAATTTATTTTATCCTACATTTTTCGTTTAATTGATAGTTAGTTTAATAAATCTTTAGATTTTTTCAGCTAATTTATCCACTGATTTATTAAACACACTTTCTTAATGAGACGGAAACGAGAATAACAAAATCAATTCCAACTTACTTGATGTTTATACCTAAATAAAGATAATATAAAAATATAATAAAATTAAAATACGATAAAATTTATCTTAATAATTAATAAACATTAACTGTTGAAATAAAACTTTAATTTTAATTTTAAAAGAATAGAAAGAAAACAACTATAATACTAAACTTAAATCTTATCCATAAAATTATGATACCAAACTTACCTATCTTAAAAGGAACGAGTGCTCCTCTGGTCCGATCCTGTACTGTTTTGGATTATTTAAACTTCTAGATGTTTTATGTTTATTATAACAAATTATGTTCGAGCTGCACGCACTAGTGGTGGATGCTAATATTGTGCTACTGGAGGGCAGAGTCGCCTTCAACTTTACCTGGCAAATATCACATACAGTATCTTGTTACCATATTTTAGTGTAGGGATAAATACAATTGATGAGCAAACAAACAAAAGGGATGAAGTTGCTCCGAACCTCAGTTGCTGAAACGTATTCGCGAATGGGACAATATGTCAAGTCCTTTTCAGTTTTCATAGGTAACTACCACTGTCCTTAGTCACTTTCCCTGATCAGTCATTTTTTACTCTCTCTTAGGCATAATTTATCTACCAAATTAAATTAATGAATTTTTTTAACTCTAACATGCAAACGTAGCATCCTCAAATTAAAAGTGAAATCGCCATCGTCAAACTCAGAGAAGCACGTGGATAATGTGTTTTCAAATAGTGAAAAGGCGGCATGGTGAACTTTAATTTAATGTGTTACTTTCTTATTATTTTTCCCCGTTGATCTGTTCCTTATGATGCTCATGGAACCAGATCAGCTAGAAAGTTATATGACAGAACACTTTCATAATGTAATTTACACTATATGGTACCCCTTTTCTATATATTCCGATACGAAATCATTACGCACACGGTTGCAGTATTAAGTTAGGCACACCCCTAACAAAATTCAACTATCATTTTCACACTCGCGCCTGTGAATATTGAACATACCGGAAATGCTGTGCCTTTTTTCAAAAAGAGATTGAGATCCAAATTATTACTTTGGGTGAACAATGATAAGTTCTAAATTACGTTATATCAGATACTACTTTAAAATAATCATTGATAGAACATAGTTAAGATACATATTATTTATTATTAAACAGCAGCAACAATTGTTTTTAAATGAATTTAAAAAATTCATGAAAATAAAATTAATAATTATTTCAAAAATAAATAATATCATGTTTATAGAGAAAAAACATATTTTAAATATTTAAAAAATACATTAAAATAAATAGATTATAAAAAATTAATAATTAAAAAACTATTTTTCACAAAATTTTAGATGACGTATGATTTGTGAAAATATATTTTATTTCTTATTTTTAATATTTTAGCAAATCAAATATAAAAATTATTATTTTTTATTTGTTACTATTTTTTATATGAAATAAAATAAAAAATGAAATAATATTTTAAATAAAAAAAAAAATATTTCACCTTTATTTTTACTTTTGTCATCGATCATCCCATCCCACGTAGCCGCATCATTGGATTCCAATCCACATGGTTCGCTGTTTTTTCTTCCGATCAAGTATATTTGTCGATTTGTAGTTCAAATTCAAAATGGTTCATCTTTCATCACTCAAATCAATTAATCTTTCTCACACATTCACTTAAGGGTTATGATGTTAATTTCCTAATAACTGTTTTCATTCTTTGTTGAAGGTTCATTTTCAAGACGTTCAGGAAGGGTAAAGGGAGAAATTATAAGAACAAAGGTCATATTGGATCCCATCTTAATTTTTTAGGTTTTGGTTTTGTCATTTCGCTTTCATTACGAATTCAAATTTGATTTTATTATACGATCAAAAGAAGCTTTGATTGGGTTTTTTTTTTGTAAAGACGTAATAAATATTTTTCAAAATATATGATAAGAGTTTGTTTGAAATTTTCTTAACTAGCTGCAATTAGTTAAAAAATTTGTTAAAGAAAAATAGTTATATTTGGTAAATTGATTTTTCTAACCGTTAATACTTTTTTTTTAACATGAGTTTAAATAATATATGAATTTTTAAAATTATAATTAAAAATATTAATTTAATATTTTATCTTTTATTTAATTTTTTATTTTAAAAAAATTAATAACCCTTTATTATTTCATAATATTTGTAATTTATTATGATATATTTATTTTAATATTATTATGAAATATTATTTTTTAGTATTATTCCTTTTGTTTTAACCATTATATTATTTATTTTTAATGTCAAAATTTTTAAAAATTAAATTAAAACTTTTTAAAAATAAAAATTTATTTATACAATTATTTTAAAAACATTTTTAATTTTGATAAAATAAAATTTTATTGAGTTAAAAATTATAATATATTCTTATTCGAAAAGAAAATAAACATGTCACCTTTATTAGATTTTATTATAGTAATTAATGATGTTTTTATTAGGTATCGCAAACAAGCTCAAATTCGTTTAGTCTGATTTCATCCTATTCTTTTCTCGTTCTGATTTGTATTGGAAAAACTGAGTTGATCATATATGAAGACATTGATATCTATCCGTCTTAGAATAAGCTTTGTTTATAAAATTATTAAAATATTTATATTATTTTAAAATATTATATAAAATTAATAAAATTATAAAAATAATAAATTATATAAATTAAAAAAATATATAATAATTTAATATATCATAAAAAATTAAAATTAAAATATAAAAAATATAAGGAACAAATATCAAACGGATTTTCTGGACTCCAATTGAAAATGGAGATGAGATCCAACTCCAATAAAGAACGAGGATGAGGTTAATATTTTTAAACCAAGGGATGATGGAAACAGGTGTTGGGAACGGGAATGAAAAACGTGAAACTTTTACCCCCGATCCATCCCATTCCCAACTTGCCACGCCTAATTCTAATCCATCATTTTTATTTTATTAAATTGTTGAACAGATTATTTTATTAATCATTTTAATTCAATTTATTTATTTATGAGTTTTATTTTTCAGATAATTTTCTAATTTTAATTTTTTTAGCTTTTAATAATTTTATTTAAGTTTTAGCTAATTTATAATTTTATCAAATACATCATAAATATAATAAAAAATATAAAAAAATATAAAAAAATTCATCGGGTACAAATTCAAAATTAATATATCTCATTTTTATATTTAAATTGCACATAAAAACTTAATCAATATCACAACCCATATTTTTAAGTTACAAACTAATTCATTTCTTTGTGTTGTAATTTATAATTTTTTATTTATTATACCCATTTTAATCAAAATTTGTTATTTAACATAAAACCTACATTATAATAAAAAATAATAAATTAATTAACAAGTAATAAATATATTAAAAAATTAGAATGTTTGCCGCTATTTACTACAACAATACGAGAACTTCAGGAGCACAATGTAATTTCAAGTGTTTATTCTCCTAAATTAATGTCTGAATGCAAATGGTAATTAGAAAACATCTAAATAGTCCTTAGGTTCGGGGGCATTTATAGCACACTGTATATACTCTGAATTATAACGATTTTTTCCGTTGAATTTAAACTAATTTTGACGAAAAATATATTTAATTTAATTATAAAAATAGTTGTAGATTGTATTTTGAATTTGTTTAAATATAATATTAAAATTGAACCCATTTAATTTGATTTGTTTAGTTTGTATTGAATTTATTATTTTTATTTTTATTTTTAAATTAATTGATAAATAAAATTTTATTAATTTTTTAATAATCTCAAATCAATATATAAATATTTAAATATAATAAATAAAAATTATTTTAAATATTAAATTTTATCATAAATTATAAATAAAATCTAAATTCCTACTAAAAAATGTTTTTAAAATTAAATATATTCAACAAAATATATTTTAGATTAATGTTATATAGTAATTTAATAGAAAAATAATTTATATTTAATATATTTTTACTTAATTTAATTTGATTTAATCTTGATTTAAAATTTAAATTAAATCACATAAAAATAAATAAATTTTAAGTCAACAGTTTATTTATTTTCTTTTTTTAAATTGATTTTACAATTTAGAATGATTTGAATTAGTTTTTGAACATCCCTACTCTAAATTTACTGTCTTGCTATTAGTTTTATTGTTGATTCTATGTCAATGATGACACATGCTATTCCATGTATGAATTAATTTATGACAATGAAAACCTTTATAGCTATAAAAATATGTTGACAAATAACTACAACATTTCTAATTTTCTCTCTCTTTTATTTGTATAAACTATTGTAATTATTAAAATTAAAGATAATAAATATATTTTTATAAATTTAAAATAATAAATTCATGCATTTCTTATTTGATATTTATTTTATAAAATAATAGAAATCTTATTTTAAAATATAACAAAGCTTTAAAATACTATTATCTAGTTATTGATGTGATAGGAAATTCTTTTTATCATTTATTACAAAAGTGGAAGTAATTCCTGTGGCGCACTGGCGTTACTTTTTAAAAAAGTAGATATGGCTGACATGATTTTCTTAAACTCACAAGTCCTGACAAGTTAAAGTTTATACATCAGAACCAGTAGGTTAGCTTTTCACAATTTATTTTAACCATTTAAGAATTGTAATTTAACTTTGTTTCAGTTTCAGCTAATAATATTTGTACCATTTCTATTAATGGGATCACGCTTTTGACGGTGATGAGGTATATATTAAAAAATAAATAATCTATAATAAAGTTGAAATTAATTACACTTTTAATATTTTAATTTTCTAATAAATAGTTATTAATATATTTTATTATTTAAAGTTCACTCACTTTCACTTTGGACTATCCAAATTCCTATAAGTATGTACCAATTCTTATTACTCTTAACAACATGGTAATCGAAATGAAAACTTTAAATGTGAGAAGTATATTAAATATAAATTGATTCTTATACATATTAAAATTATATTACATCTATTTTCATTTTATTTATGATTAAATACAAAATAATTTTCATACGTATCAAATTATATTAACTTATATACATCTTATTTATGTTTGTATGATTTTTTCAATGTTTTTAAAAATAAAAATTTATAATTAGTAAATTTAATATATATATATATATATATATATATATATATATATATATATATATATATATATATATATATATATATATATATATATATATCACTTTATATATAGAAGGATCCGTACTCGTGTTAAAGCAACTAAAAATTACCCTATTTCTCTGTGAATCTGTTGCTAAGCATATAGAGGCATGGACCGGTATTTGGTTGAATTCGAGGGAGTCTATCTAGGAATTGGGTGTAGTTTTTGCTAAAGGCTGCATGAAAAAGTAATTGATGTATCTCCATCTTGTTGTATTGAGAGGTAGAACAATAAGTTTGATAGTATATTTTTTATTAATAATATTGTTCAAAGTTAAAACATAAGTTTCAATTGATATTATTTTTTATTTTAGACTTAAAAAATGAAAAGAAAAATGTTTTCACTTTAAGGATTGCGATTTGTAGAAAAAAAATTGAAGAAATTTACAAGCTTATTTAACGTTATAATACTCCAAAAATTTACATTCTTTTAATTTGATTCTTTATATATAGTATAATGTCAGTATTTAATGATACAAATAAATAATAAGAAAAAATTTTAAAAAATAAAAATGAGAAACTAAGTTAAAAATCGAAATATTTTGAAGATAAAAACTTTGTTTAAACTAAAAAAAAAATTATATCTTATTCATATAACTTTAAAAAATTTATAAACATGATTACCAATAATGGAATGAGCACTTACTAAACTGACAAACCTTTAATGATGGACATACTAGTGCTAATTGACTAATTTCAACATAATGTATTATTTTTCAATAATATTAGGAACATGAAATTGCAAGAAAATATATAAAAGACAGGATCACTGGTAAACGTCAAGTTCATTAGGAAAAGTAACAGCTTGTAAGAATGAATTTTTCTTTACTTTTATCTAGTGGAATGCTATTGGATAGTGTAACATCATAAATAATTCTTTGGTCAAGGAATAAGAATGTTAAGAATTATTAAAAGTGAACTATTGTCTGAAAAGGAGACAAAGAAAGGAGCAATTCAGAGTAGCCAGTACAGGTCAATCTTGCTCAAATCTTGTGTTCATTTCTCCTCATTTTCAGTGTGAATCTCTCTTCCTCCAAAGAGCATTAGAGGTTAGATCTTCAGTTATAGCTTGTTCATTTTCTTCATCTTTAACTGCGGATTCAGTTCAGAATCATTGGGGAATAGGGGAGTATCAAATTAGAATTTCGAGGAAAGATACAAATGTGGCCACACATCATAGGTCTCAAAGTACAGCAAAGCAGTTTCATAAAAGTAGAAGAGCATTACATCGGTTGAAGGAAGAGATATTTGATTAAATATGTTTTTAAATTTTTTAAATAATTAAATTTTAATTTTCTATTATTTAATTTAACTTGTTATTTTTTAAAATATTTTAATTATAATTATTATGTTAATTCAAGTTATCTTAAATAAAGAAATTAAATATGATTAAAATATCAATTTTTTAACAGTTATTAATTTAACTTAGTCAAAATTTGATTATTTTAAAAAAATTAAAATCATATTTAATACAAAAATATACGATATTATTAATTTATTTTCTCATGTTTTAAATATAATTTATTTAACTATTTTATAAGAAATAATAAATTTAGTCAATAATATTAATTTATATATTTTTCAAAATTATTATTAATATTAATAACGTATATTATTTTAGCCTTTTTATCCAATTAGTTGTTTTCTTAGATTCTTTATAAAAAATGAATAAAAAATAAAAATTGAATTAATTTAGTTAGTAATATTAAATTCATTATTACTTTGTATAATTTTTTAAAATTATCTTTAACATTAACGAGATATATTTTTAATCTTCTTTACTTAATTAATTATTATATTTTTACTTATTAATATTTCTCTACTTATTTAAGATATTTTTGTAAAAATATTTATTGCAACAATAAAGGTGAATTAAATTTTATAAAAGATAAAAATAAATTTATTTTTTATTCTTATAAAAATTTTGAAACAAATATTGCATATTCATTTTGATGTGAACAATTTTCTTCATTTAATTATATATTTTTATAAAAGATAATTAATACAACAAATATTTTGCATTGAACATTAAAAAAAATCCACTTGAGTTTTATAGAAAGGACAAAAGAGACTGGGAGGGAACATGTATATTTATATAAAGCATGAGGCAGAACTAACTTCTAAAATGATACCATTAAGTTGAAGCTAGCACTGACAAACAAACGAGTTTAACACACAGCAATTAAATGTATAACTTGAATTATGCGTAGATCACACACACACGTGAAAACCATATAACTTTTATAATAATTAATAAACTCTCCATATTTAGTTCAATTAGCTCTTTCGGACCACAGCTTAATATAGATGTGCTGAATTCAAGAGCTTCTGAATTTATTCTGCCTATATTTTCAGTCCATTTTCTTGTGTGCTATTTGTGGGACTAAACAAAGCTTAGGATTTTCATTAATAAAAAACAGAGCTTAGGATTCTCTCTCAATATCGCCATGTAATATCTTTTTGTTTTCTCTTTTATGAGTATTATATATATATATATATATATATATATATATATATATATATATATATAATTTTTACATTTTATTTTAAAAAAATAGAAAATAAAAAAAAAATATAATTTTTTTTTGTGTATTATAAACAGAAAGAAAGAAATTATTTTTTGTTTATTCTATTCATTTTTTTTAAAATTGATGAAAAAACGAGGAGGAGGAAACCTGTATTTTTTTTTAAATTATTAAAATTATTATATATTTATAAAAATATAAAATATATCAATAAAAAATTATTTATTTTAATTATATAGTATTATATGTAGAAAAAATCAATCTCATAATTTAATATATTTATTGTTACATTGTATTGTTTTACTATTATTCTTGGATATAAAGAATTTCGAACCATTTATGATGTATTTTTTTTAAAATTAATATAAAATTAATGAATTTGACTATATTTACAATTATTTTGTTTAGTTACTAGAATTTATCTAGTAATAATAAACTATGAATTAAAATAATTTTATATAAAATTTAAATTTAAATTTTGTTATTTTTATATTGTATAAAAAAAATTATTATTTTTAAAATTAAACCAAATATATATTGGAGCCATGAAATCATGCAATTTGCCTTTTACAAATAAAAAAAATGAACTGGTAAAAACATCCATATATATATATATATATATATATGAACCTATTAAAGTGAATTTTATTTTTCTCAACAACATTTTTTAAATTTAAACTTCCGCTGGATTGTTAAAAAAAAATTCACTGTTTATTAATTGTCCTGAACTTTGTTGATAAATAATCTTTTTCTCATTACAGTGCCCAGCTTACTTATTGAGTCATTGATTGATTTTTATTAAAAAATTAAACTTAATTTATTTTTAAAATCTAATTAAAAAGTGAGAGGAATTGTCTTAAATTTTATAAATAGTATTCTAACTCTATTCCAAATTAATGTAGGATATTTTAATATCCTTCACTCTTAAGATTAAACATCCACCGTATAAAATTTGTAGAATTGATGAATATTTTCTAGTAACCGAATATTAAAATTAAATAATTTTTAATACTACATTAAAAAACTAAAACTAATCCACTTTCAGACACTAGTCTAAAAAAATAACTTTAGTTTTATAAAAAAATATTTTGACTTTATTAATTCCTAAGTAATATTCTAGCATGTAACATTTTTTTTAAATGAGTCATTGGTTTTTTTTAGTTCAGACTATAGATATTTTTAGCAAAGTCAAATTTAACACGGCTACAAATTAAAATTAAAATTTAAAATCTTTAATTAAATTAAATTAACCTCAACGAATTAATCTAGTGTTTGATACTGTTAATTCTTTCTAATAGACCGACCGCGTGGATTTCTAATAAAAAATATTAAATTTTTACACACACACCTGTATTAATCTAGCTTCGATCGCGCGGGAACAGACATTATTTTAACGTAATTACATTATACATGCTTCTAACCCATGAACCGATAATCTGATAGCTTTCATTTTTTTAAAAATAAATTAATGATAGTTTTTAAAATAAATAACATTATTTTTAAATTTTATCAATTTTTTATAAATTTATATTCACAAAAATTTATCTGTTAAAAAATACATGATTCAGATATTATAATTGCAGATTAATGTAAATTTAATATATTTTTGATAATTTATACAAATACAAAAATAACTGTTATAAAAAATACTTTTTTTATAGTGTGCAAACTTTTTATTTTAATTTTATATATAAGTATTTTTTAAAGCAAGATCATTTTTATAATAACAATGTATTTTTTTTCCAAGTACATGCATTTAGTATTTTTTATATAATTACATTTTTGTAATTTTCGATAAAAATATAAATAATTATTCGATAGAATCAGATTTTTCTCACTCTTTCCCGGTACTTTTGTATGTGTCCTTTTAGTTGCTTAAATTCTCTTCTCACTTTGAATAATTTTTATTTAATCTGTGTCTTCTATATTTGCATTCTAGTAACTGACATTTCTTATGTTAAAAAGTTCTATTGTTTCTTGACTAATTTTTAATAAACCCCCGACACGGCATAATTAAATAAATTACTAAATAGAATAACAATGTATTTAAGTCAGTTATTTTCTTTTCCTACGACGGTGTCGGTGTGGGATATTCTCATATGACTGTAGAACAATTACTTGTTTGCTTAAAATATATTAACTGTAATATATATATATATATATATATATATATATATATATATATATATATATTAAATTAGAGGGCAGAAGTTTAATATAAACGTGTTACACGGAGAGAAAATGCAATTTATTCTAATCGTTTTAAAAAATAAGAAGGCTACAAAATTATGAAATTTCGAATCTTATAAGTTTTTAAAGAAAAAAAAATCAATTTAAAAGCCCATGAATATATCAAACTTGATATCCAGAAGCATTAATAAATAAAAATACAAATAATATTACCAGTTAATTATAAATCTGATGGAAAAAAAACCAATATAAACATATTTAAAATCTATAAATAAACCTTATGCATCTAAATTTTTTTCTTTTTCTTTTTCCCTAACGGATCCACGTAATTTGTTTTGGCCAAACTTAACATGCAAATAATAATTTAAGAATTAATTCTAATGTATTTATTTACATATTAAATTATAATTTTAGAGCTATAAAACATCTTTATGGTATATTTCTTTTAAAAATAACATGGAAATTTTCATTTTAATTTTACATTAATATATATATTTTCATAATTTAAACATTTTATAATTTAATTTTCACTTCATATATTTTACTTAAAGTAAATATATACATATATATATATATAATTATCAATAACTTTAATTTAAATAATTTTTTCTTGTCTCTGGCTTAAAAAAATATATTTTTTATAAAAATTCTATATGATAAAAAGTATATATATATATATATATATATATATATATATATATATTGTTAATTATAAAATATTCTTCATAGAATATTTCACTATAGTTTTTATAATATAAAAGTGATAGCTAGTGCTCTAATTAAAATATTTGTTGATAAAATAAAACTAAAAAAAAGTTACAGAATGATTTTAAAGTGTAATTATTATGATTTTAAATGTATTTTAATAATATTTTTAATAAAAATGTACTTTTTCTTCCTAATTAAATAATATTCTAAACGCACTCTTCAGTGGAGTATTATTTTTTTATATTTTTATTAGGATTAATTATATATTTAATTTTTAAAAATTATAAAATTTTAGTTTTAATTTATTATTTTTAAATTCATTGATCTTGATTCTAATTTTTAAAAATTTTTAATTATTTATTATTTTTGTGTCAAATATTAATATATATTACGTATTAAATATCGATTATTTAGTAACTAAATTTATTTTGTTTAAAAAAAATTAAGATTTTTTATTTTAAAAATGAAAGATTAAGATTAAAATTTTAGAAAAATAAAAAATATATTTAAATATTTTATTTATATATTTATAAGAAAAAATATTACATAAATGATTAATATTTGTGAAATTATTTGATCAACTTCTCATTTATCTTATATGTTAATTATAATTTGAAAATTACTTAATTTTTTAAATATCAACTAATCATAAAAAGTAAATTTAAAAAGTATTTAAAAATAAAAAAATATCAACTCACGTCACCTGACATCCCAATACATTTGGATGTAAGTTTGTGGACATGTTTTTCTTTAAAAAGCAGGAATAGGAATCAATTGGTGTACAAGAGATGGGTTTTACTATGAGGTGTGGGATTCTCGATAATATATATATATATATATATATATATATATATATATATATATATATATATATATATATATATATATATATATATATATATATATATATATATATATATATATATATATATATATATAGCTCGTCTACGATCGTATGATTTTTTAATATTTTTAAAAATAAAAAATTATAATTTGACAATAAACAAAGCACTAAAATATCTTTTAATAATAATTTTAAATGACAAATAATAAAAATTTTAACTTTCATCAATGTTTTAACAAATTTTTATTAATTAAGAATGATTGATAAAAAATTAATTTAATAATAATTTAAATAATATAATGGTGATAATCTATATATTTTATATTAATTTATATAACCATTAATTATAAATATAATTTTTATAATAAATGTAGAATAATTTGTTAAGTAAATTTATGATTACTGTTTAAAAAAACGTGTTTATAGCATTGGTGTTTGAATCCACTACTGGTATATACGAAAACATTTGTCAATTTGTATTGACGCTCCTCCACTCACCTCTATCCTACGCACCTTCCTAGCTACTCCAATTATTTATGTCTCATATGGTAATTAAATACCCCTCAACACACATCACTTTAAACCTTCCCTTCTCTCCTCTCAAAATCTGTGCTCACTTTTCTCTCTCTCTTTTCTCCATGGACACTGTCCCTCACCAACATGACTCACGTGTTTCACGCATGCACTACTTCTCCACTGACGAAGACGAGGACGACGTCGACGACAGCGACCTAGACGAAGACGACATTAACAATGGTAGCGATAACGAAGAAAAGGGAGGAGAATCCCAAAAAACAGATGTCCTCGGCGTCGGTTCACGGCGAGAGGGAGGGTTTATGGGTCGGGTGCTGCTCGACCCGAGGTCCAAATGGGTCCAAGAATGGAACAGGGTGTTCCTGCTTGTGAGCACCACGGGATTGTTCGTGGACCCACTATTCTTCTACGCGCTTTCCATAAGCGACACGTGTATGTGCCTCTTCGTCGATGGATGGCTCGTCCTAACCGTCACCGTGCTCCGTTGCATGACGGACGCGTTGCACGTGTGGAACATGTGGTTGCAGTTTAAAATGTCCAAACGTTCATCCTTTTCTATAACAAACACCACTTCTTCAACCAAACATCCCTACTTTGCCCTTCACTACCTCAAAGCCAAGAGAGGTTTTTTCTTTGATCTCTTTGTTGTTCTTCCTATTCCTCAGGTTAGTTTATTATTCTCTTTTTATTTTCCCCCTTTTTTCTTAATTAATTACTTTTTTATACAAAATCAAAGCTTATTTATAATTTTAATTGCGAAATTTAAGTGAAATTGAGAAAATGTTAAATAATTTGAGAGGGGGAGAGAAGTTCGAAGTTTGGTACGGTAGAGAGTGAGGAAGGATACACGACAAGTGCATGAAACCGCTTCTTGTTTTTATGCATGCAGACTGCGACGGTTACCGGCATTACACTTCATCATATCATGTTACTGTTTTGGCATATCATATGTCTGTCACTAATGTGTTTAACATTTGTCAAAGGTGTTTTAGGTGTATTAGTTATTCAAGATGGTTGTAGAGGGTAGCTCAGTATTAAAAGCTATATATATAACTAAAGATAGAGCTTTGCCGTGTTCTTTTCTTTAATATTTTTTTAAAATAAATATTAAATGATAAACTAAATTATTTAAATTTTAAAAAAATTATTTTTATTTAATAATTAAGAATATAAGTAGGAATAAAGATTACAAGATTTAGAATTTTTATTATGAAAGATAACTTGTTGGTCTCTCATTTTGCGCTGTGGGAATTAAATTTAAAGTCCATAAAGTACCTTGAAAATAGTAATTAAATACAAAGTAGTAAATTAAACACGAAAACTTGCTGAATTTATGAGCTAATTTCCTTTAATTCTTTTATATTCTCATTCTATTATAAACATGATCTTTCGCTACTAAATGTGTATTTTATTCTGGATGATGATGAGTGTACTTCCTAATTAATCATAATGGTTTCAATTAATGCACTCCATCCAAATCGTCGTTACTTTATTTAATCGCTTACATAGAACAACATATGCCAAAATATTTAATTGAACCTGCAACAGTAATCCTAATAACTATTTTTCTTGTAAAAGAGTACTTTTTCGCACATGGTAGGTAGCTGATTAAAATTCTGGGCAATATTAAATTCTGGTGAAGTTATATATTTCTAATTTGTATACAATTCAAATATTTGTCTGAACAATCATTAGAACAAAGTAGCGGAGCAATAAATAAAGGGTATTTCATGGAACTCTACCTAAGTAGGGCTAGGGATGGCAAGAGCCTAATTGATAACAATGTTTCCGCAGGAAACAAATACAAAAAATACAGATATATATGGTTTTTTCATGTTAAGCTTTATTTGCGAACTTGGAGCCCTACCATATATATATAAATATATATGCATTACCTCATATATCATTCTTTATCTGATATTTGCATTATATTGAGCCCATATTTCAAGAGAGATGCTTGTCATTATCCTTAGAAGGTAGCCCAGGCTATTTGTGTCAGTGTGACCAAAATGGATGGCATAACAAAGACAAAACAACATTTTACAGTAAGTTGCCAATAATCAAGAGTTCCTCAAATTCATATACCATACAGTACTTAATTATTCGTGCCGTTGCAATTTATTGTAGCATATCGCGTCACTTAAAACATTAGTACAGAATTGCATGTTTCTCATTTAGAGGACTACATATGTGGTCCTGAAAGTTGCAGCAGAAATACACACACGAAATATATATATATATGTATATATATGTAGATATATATGTATGTATATATGTATATATACTAAATTTCATGTATGTTTGTATGTATACTAATTTTTGTGTAACATTTTTATACGAGCTGCTAATCACGTACCAATTTCTTGTTAAAAGTGTGCGTTATGTAGTTATTAATGGAGACACTGATGACATCTTCATTGGCCACATATTATTAAGTAAAAATTTATAATTATTAACTATGTAAAAATGGTATATGCAGATTAGAGTTTTGCTAGTAAATATAGAACATACGAATTTTATTCTGGGTTTAGCTAAAACTAATATATTAATATGGTTTACAGTTATAGCAGTATAGTAGCAGAGTTCTGTGGGAAAAAAATAGTAAAAGTTAAATTTTATATATTTTTTTTTCTATTTTTCAGATTGTGCTATGGGTGGCAATTCCCTCTCTGTTGGAGAAAGGATCAATTACGTTGGTGATGACAGTGTTCTTAATTATGTTCCTCTTTCAATACCTTCCCAAAATTTATCACTCAGTTTGCCTCCTGCGTCGCATGCAAAACCTCTCTGGCTACATTTTTGGAACCGTTTGGTGGGGTATCGCTCTCAACTTGATCGCTTATTTTGTAGCCTCTCATGTAAGTAGTACTCCTTATACCCAAAAATTTATTATTTATTAATAGTTTAATATTAAATAAGTCTTTATTAATATAGACTTTTTCAACAAAATTTAAACGATTAGTATATATATATATATATATATATATATATATATATATATATATATCATAGATTTAGAGTAATAGTAAGATATATTATATTAATAAATAAATTTGTTAGTATAACATATTAATATATGTTATCTATATATCAAATTTAGTATGACGCATTATTTGTTAGAATAGATTTTTAATTTTATATTAATAATTTTATTTTTATTAAATAAAATATATATTAATAAAACAACTTAAATATTTAATAAATTTTTATGTTTTAGTAAATATTTTTTAGTGTTAATTTCTTTTCATGCCATGTTTATATCTGTATATATTGTTACGAGGGCCACAATGATTTCAATTTAATTAAATTTCCTATGATTGCTTCGATAGTTATTGAGGAAATACGTAGAAGGATATAAAAAATTGTTATAAATTTATTGATTTGTTAGTTAATCTTAATTTCTAAAATAAATATGAAGTATTTAAAAGGAATATTTTTAATAATATATATTTTTAATATAATAAATAATAATATTTAATTAGTGTTAAAAGTTAGTTGTAAGGAATAAGATGAATATTTTTCAAAATTTATAAACGGTGTTTGTTTGTTTTTTCTTAATCTTAAAACGATGATTATCTTAAACTATGATGATTATGTGCAAATGAACACGAGTACAAAAAGCGGGTGGGATATCGAGGAACTTTACGTTATAAAGCATTGCAATGTTTGCTACATAAGAAAGTGGACGTAAAGGAGCGAAAGTTTTTTTATGATTTCAAAGTTAATCAATAGATAGATACAGGACTTTAGAAAAAAAGTTAATAATAAAATAACTGTGTTTCTTGATCGACGTGTTAGCTAAGATAATTTGATTATAATTTGTTAGGAAGAAATTTAGCAGTAACCACGGGGCTAACAGTTACAGATTTTATCATGAGGAAAGAAAAAATAGTCCATGAGTTTTATTATTTACTTCATTCAACTAAACTTAGCTTAACGATTTTCAAAGCCTAATCAGGTTTTGGATTCGGGTCCCTATATATAGGCCAAGAGAGTAGATAGCCGTTATTTTCAAGTTGGAATACGGACACTTAGACAGAACCAAAGTCATATTATTTGAATCCTATGAATGATTAAAATTCTCATTGGTAGAATATTTGTTTGATTAAAAGTTGAATAAAAAAAATATTGTGTATGGTAAAACAGGCAGCAGGGGCATGTTGGTACTTGCTGGGGATGCAAAGGGCAGCGAAGTGTTTGGAAGAGCAATGTGCAAAAACGAGTGGTTGTGGCATGAAAACGCTGTGTTGTAAAGAACCTATATACTATGGAAGCACAAGCATGGTGAGAGAGAAAACAAGGTTGTTATGGGCAGAGAACAGGGAAGCAAGGTCTACTTGTTTAGGTGGCCCTGATAACTATGACTATGGTGTTTATAAATGGAGTGTTCAACTCGTAACAAATGATAGCCGATTGGAAAAAATACTTTTCCCTATCTTCTGGGGCCTAATGACTCTAAGGTACCTATCTCTATTTTCTCTTGTGGCCCCCTCTTCCATGATTTCGCAAATGCTTTGTGTCTTATATTCTTTTGACTGAAGCTTTTGTTTGATTATATCCCTTTATCTTCCTCTTTCTTGGGTCATGATCTCTTATATAGTGACAGTTAAAAGCTTCATCTCCAGAAAAATCAAGCCCGTATATCTATTTATGTGTGCGTATTCTGCGCCTAATATTTGCTAATTTTATTGTCCATTATAATCCACATATTAATTAATTTGCTTGATTACTGTTTTTTATTCCATATAATATAACATTTTGCTTTAATTTGAAATTGTCTAGCGAGTCACATGCAATCATTAATTATACTGGCAACTATAACCCGTGCTTGGCATTCTCTGTACATGGTGTGCGTACATTTCACTATTTTGGCCTCAAGAAGTATCAAATCAAAGTATTATGTTTGTACTATGGACCTAATAAAAACGTGTATTAATATCTCCGTACGGACTTTGATGGAGTCGTTGCTTCATAGTTACTCCAATATCATACTCATACAGTCCCACTCTTTGCTAATTGTTTGATGTGACCAGCACTTTTGGAAATCTAGAGAGCACAACGGAACGGCTAGAAGTGGTTTTCAACATTATTGTGTTGACTAGTGGCCTCCTCCTAGTCACTATGCTGATTGGAAACATCAAGGTACGTGTTACGTAACATAAACATGGGTCACTTATATATTTAAAATAATTCAACTGTTAATTAGTTTATTACTTAATTGAGCCTACACACCATAATTATTTAATTATATAGTTAGATTGGTTGCATTTTGGTGACATAAATAGTAATTAAACACCACTATAGGTGTTTTTGCATGCCACAACATCAAAGAAGCAAGCAATGCAATTGAAGATGAGGAACATAGAATGGTGGATGAGCAAAAGGCGTTTGCCACAAGGGTTCCGGCAACGTGTGCGTAACTACGAGCGCCAACGTTGGGCTGCCATGCGTGGGGTTGATGAATGCCAGATAATCAAAAATCTTCCAGAGGGCCTAAGAAGAGACATCAAGTACTATCTCTGTTTGGATTTGGTGAGACAGGTAATGTTCAAAAGCTGCCCAATTTTTTTATCGCATTTTTTTGGTTTCATTTTTGTTTTTAAGACAAAATGTTTTTATCTTATTTAACTCTTCAATCATACTTGACCGCAACCCAACGCGACACCCATATGTAAACTCATAAACTTTAATGTAAAAACATTGAAATCTCAAGTGTCTAATCTATGAATATATTAAATTAGTCCAAATTAGAAAAGGTGTCAACTGGGGCTAAATTTTTTCCACCCGTACAGTTTTTTTCCCTTTGTTGCATTGTAATTGATTGCCTTTTTTCTTTTTGTTTTTAGTCCATAATTGTAATTGATTGCATGATTCAGTGATTTTTGTTCGTCGTGGCCCACTTTCTAATGAAGATTTGAATGTCTTTTTTATTTTTTGTCTTTATATACCGTTGTTTATATGTCTAACTAAAACCCAATTTTCTATCTGTATTGTTAATTTGTACTCTGTAAGTACTATAACAAAATGTCAAAAACCACTGGAATAATGATCATACTATTAACTTCCTTACTGGGCCCCCAAGATATAAAGCCCAAACCCAATAATAACGTGGAGGTAAGCCGGGCCTGAATTTTAATGCGTCAGTGCTTTGTTCAGGTGCCTTTATTTCAGCACATGGATGACTTGGTGCTACAGAACATTTGTGACCGTGTGAAGTCCCTTGTATTTACAAAGGGAGAAACAGTAAGCTCTAAATCCCTTATATATATATATATTATAGTGAGAATATAAAATTAATTAATATAAACTATTAAATTTATTAAATAATTATAATTAAAATATAAATGGATGTATTTTTAAAAAGATCAAGTAATTATTAATTAATTTTTAATTTTGACCATACATATTGAATTGTATGATAAGATTTATAGTTATCATATTGTTAAAATAAAATTTATTCTCACATATATATATATATATATATATATATATATATATCTAGTGAAAATGTTGTCTTATTATAAGAATGAAAAGAGTACATTTAGTTTATATAATCATATATAAATAGTTAAAAGTAATGTTTCTTTAAGGGAAAAGAAATAAGAGGCTGAAAAATAGAAAAAAATTAAAAAAATATTTTTTGAATGGGTTGAAAAATAGTAAAAAACAATTCCTTCTTTTATTTAGATAATTAAAAGAGAATGAAAAAAAAATATAATATATAATATTTACATTAATTAAAATTTTAAATTAAACTTAAAAATAATTTTTTATTATGTTATTTTTCATTCATTAAGATAATTTTTTTATTTGTATATTATACAAAATTGACTAAATATTTAAAAGAAAAAAAAATACAGGTCTCACTTCTTCCCTCCCCCTCCCATTTCACGCAGTTGGGGGAGGAAGATTATCTTTGCTGATCCCACCAATTTATTTTTTCTCTCCCATTAATTTCTATCATACAAATTATTGAATTTTTTTTATATTTTTACTTGAAATTTCGTCAAAACAAACATAAAATAAAAATTAATTAATGTTATATGATTTTTTTAAAAGAAATATATTACATAATATATTTTAATTTTAATTAATCATAATAAGAGTTAATAGTTAAAATTTGTTTATGATGTTCTTAGTTGGATAGATAGAGAGATAGGGATTACCGAAATTGTTAATTGAAAGAATGAAAATGAAAAAAATGATGGTGCAGATAACGAGAGAGGGAGACCCAGTAAAAAGAATGTTATTTGTGGTAAGGGGTCACCTTCAGAGCAGCCAAATGCTACGAGATGGAGTGAAGAGTTGCTGCATGTTAGGCCCTGGGAACTTCAGTGGAGACGAGCTTCTTTCATGGTGTCTAAGGAGACCCTTCATAGAGAGGCTTCCACCATCTTCATGCACTTTAGTCACACTTGAAACCACTGAAGCATTTGGTCTTGAATCAGAGGACGTCAAATATGTCACACAACATTTTAGGTACACATTTGTGAAGGAAAAGGTTAAGAGAAGCGCCAGATATTACTCACCTGGTTGGAGAACTTGGGCTGCGGTAGCCATTCAATTGGCTTGGAGAAGGTATAAGCATCGTTTGACTTTGACTTCTTTGTCCTTTATAAGGCCTCGTAGACCTGTCTCAAGGTGCACTTCCATGGAAGAGGATAGGCTTCGTCTCTATACCGCTATGCTAACCTCACCAAAGCCTAATCAGGATGATTTTGATTTCTGATCATAACAATATTTTCTCTTTATGCATGCATCTATGCACTTTATGCCAACTTCTCACAACCTTTTGCTACACTACTCATTATTTATTCATCTATCTGGATTATACTCATCTTAGTTTGAAAAAACTTAACCCAAATGTTATTTCATTTATTTAAACAGATTTTTTAAAAATCCAAATCTGGAATAAATTAGGTTGAAGTAGGTCAACAATAGCTAGCGGTAATTAATGCCTACAGCTAATTTTTATATTGGTTATTTAGTATCCAATTTTAAAAAATAAGTAGTGACATTTTTGAAATTACATGTTCATATACTACGTTCTTTAATAAATAATCAATATAAATTTTTTTTTTATATTATTTAAACTTATAATCGATATAAAAAATATTTTTTTTACATCGGTTATTAATATAACTAAGGTAAAATATGATTTTTATATGGGTTAAACTAAAAATCGAAGTAACCAGTTGGAACATGCTTTCTTAAAAACACTTTTGTGGTTCTGTCAAAGTAAAACAATTTTGATTGCCTATGTAAATGAAATTTGCTGAATATCTTTTCACTCCCCTAAATTGGAGATCTTCCACTCCTCAAGTCTCAACATTCCTTGGTTGATTCTGTACTATTCAGTGCAATACACTCACCACTTGAAAGCAAGAGAAGGGCCTAATATATCAAAATCCTTTGTCAATATCAGCTATTTTTGATACACAAACAAGTTCCAAAATGTTTGATACATCCTTTAAAATACAACAGAATTCACTCCAACAATAAAAAAAAAATTCCAAACAGAGTATCCAAGTATGCAGCTAGCCTAAATTGTGAAGATGATGAATGATGATCATAACTCTTGGTCTAGACCGGCAACTCAGTACTCTGTCTCCTATAACTATCAATCAATTCCTTGATTATATCAAAAATTGCACAAGCAGCCAAATTATAGAGCACCTTATAAGAGTAATAAGCAGTGACAGCAAAAACGCCAACCCAAAACAGAACAGTGAGGTAAGCGATGTGTGGAGATATAATGGTCAAAACCAAAACTGAAGAAACGCTTCCTATCACCATTATGATGCAGAGTGAGACAATTAGAAAGATCCCAGTACGGTGTGGAAGCAGTGTTGTCAGCAAGCACACTAAGAAAAAGACCACAATCATCAAAACCATAGCCATCATAACATTGTTGTGTGCTATGAATAAAGCTTCTCCCATATCCGTGGTCTTCAATGCAATTACACCAAACAATAACTTGAAGAGTTTGTCCAAGATCTCTTGTGATTCCCTGAACCGATTCACCTCTTCCTCCCTGAGGCAGGTTAATTTGGTCATACCCATCAAACAAAAATGTTAGAAATACATCGAAATCATACAGAAACACAGAATATGAAACAACGCTCAATGACTTACCTCATAGCATTCGTGTGAGGCATCTTTTTCTTAACAAGACAACGTGATAGGATCATACAGAGGAGTTCTTCCTTGGTGGGTGTCTTGGAATAACGGGAATTTGGTTGCTACTTGGTATTTATAGAAGAAAATAATACTGAAACATGCCACTAGATTACACTTTAGGTAAATAAACCTAGCCTGTCTCAATTTTTTTTAACATAAATAGTTTTGATTTGTTATTTGTTTTAAGTTTTTTTGTAAGGTTTATTTTGTTACCAGGCCTATTAAGTTTATAAACCAGATTACAATGTCACAAAATCAATAACTAAACTTCTAGTTTATATATATAGAGTTAAACTTATAAATCAGTAAAGTAAATATATATAGATTATGTAATATATTATATAAATATAATATATTAAAACAAATTATAAAATTAGAATAAGTTAATATATATATATATATATATATATATATATATATATATATGTATATGTCTTTTAATTTGTTTAACAAATTTTTTATAGCAAAGTTTCTTTTATCCGAATTATACTTTGGAAGTATAAAACGCGTATGGTTATGGAAAGAATTGTATGAATGAGTGGAATGGAAGGGATTAAAAAAAAGATATCTTTCATTGACTTATATGCTCTTATTGACTATAGTCCATTCTCCAAAATGTTAACGAGAGTCATATATACGTCCACTTCTTACCAAAAATTAAAATACATAGGTTTTCGTGTTCGTCTCACTTTCATTCGGCCAGAACTATTGTTTATATTATTTATATAGCCTCTTACGTGTTTATGACTATTTTTTATGCAAATAATTTCTTTAAAAATGTTCTTATTATTAATTTTATAAAAAAATTATTTTAAATAAAATTAATTAAATAAAAAATGATAATAGAAATATGAGAGTGAATTCAGTCACTTTATATAAAAAATGTCATTAACTTTAAATGAATTTAAATTTTCTTTCTTGTTCTTTAGAATATAATTAATCAAGCATTAATTAAACTTGAATTTTGTACTGAATTAAATATCATTCAAAGTTCTAAATTAATTTAAAAAAACGAAAATCACTAAATTTTATAGAACTGTCTTATAGCTTCCAATTCAATTTTACATTCAAATTAAAAAATTAAATAAAGCCTAATTTAAATTACAACATGAAATATAAAAATTAAATTAAACATTTAATTTTAAAATTAAAAAAAAAACAAATATAATCAATTAAAAGTGAATTAAAAATTGCAATAAATTTTAAAATTAAAAACAAACTTTAAATCTCTTGAGCATCTAGAAGAAGTTAAAAAATTAAAATTTTAATTGAAAGCAAATTGACTAAACAGAAGTTAAAAAATTAAAATTTTAATTGAAAGCAAATTGACTAAACAGAGAGAACGACAATTTGTTTCTATCCGAGTACAAAAATGGGAGGTGGTAGTTCCTCTCCATAGTGCTACATTCCTAAATTCAAAATATAAGAATCACTTTGTCCAAAATTTAAATTTAAAGTTTACCTGTTTTTAATCAAACGTTAAAGCGTTCATAACTAATCCTAAATGTTTGCTCCTACTTGACGGTTCTAATTTGTTATGATTAAGATTAAGTTCTTAGTTCTTGATCTACCATTATTTTTCCTAATTTATCTAGGTGAATTCGAGGATGAATAAACTTTAACTTTTTGAACAAAAGTTATGGATAATTGAGTTATGGAATCATAAAATTTGATCCACCTAAAATTAACTGGATAGCTTCGAATATTCTTATCTTACTAAAATGTATTTCAACTGTTATGCAAGGTTATTTAAATCAATTTTAGAGCTTCAAATTAGTTACGGAAACATATATGGATTTTTAAAAGATATGTTTAAATTTTCCAATATGATTAAAATCACTTTAAAATCATATATATAATTTAAAATATAGTTTACACAATAAATAAAGGTTATAAAACTACAAATATAAAAATTAGTTAAATTTATCATTTGATTCAATAAAATCTAATAATATAAAATTTATTTAAAATAACATAAATAAGTATGATTTGAATCCAATTAGACCTAATATAAAGTTACAACAAATGTACTAAAATTTATTTATAAAAAATCATAAAAATTGTTCAATTTAAGTGTTCTTCGACAGAAATGAATTTTTTAAGAACTAAAAAAAAAAAAAACAAAATTGATGTACTAAAATATAATATATTAAAATATTAAAAATGATAAAAATGATAAAAATTAATATATATATATATTTTGATAGATTTAATAAGTTTTTTTTATAAATTTAAGTTTTATTTATTTATTTTTTTAAATTAAAGTTTAAATTCATCTATTTAAAAATAAATCAAATCAAATTATACTTTAAATAGACATTCCACATGCACCGTTTAGGCTTAAATTAAAACACACTCATATTATTGCTACCAGATCTATCTGTTAGAAAAAAAGTAATAAGAACGTGAAAATATCAGAAATCTATTAGCAAAGTTTTTTTTTATCCCATTTATACTTGCAAGTATAAAACGCGTACGGTTTGATGGAAGAGATTTAATAGAAGTATCTTTCATTGACTTATATGCTCTTATTGTCTATTATCCAAAATGTCAAAATGTGAATGAGAACCGTACATACATCCAATTCCTCGCCAAAAATTAAAATATATAGATTTTCTTCTCACTTTCGTTTGGCGAGAACTATCAACAATTTTCATAGGCTATTACGTGTTTATCACTATTTTTATGCAAATAATTTCTTTAAAAATGTTATTATTAATTTCATAAAAAACTGTATTTTAAATAAAATTAATTACATAAACGTGATAATAGACGTATAAGAGTAAATTCAGTGGCATTATATCAGAAAAAGTCATTAACTTTAAATGAATTTGAATATGTGATTTTCAATAGAATAGCTAAGATTTTATCGTAAATTTAAAATTAATGGTTTAATTTATAAAAATCATTAATTTTTTCTATCATAAAATTACTAAAAGATAGAGAGAACCGTTAACTAAGTCAAGAAGCTTGTTAACCATGACGAAAATTTGTTATAGCTGAAGAATCGTGAAAATCGTTCAATTCAAGTGTTTTTCAACAAAAGCAGATTTTTAAATACTAAAAAAATTAAAAAAAGAAAACAAATTGATGTACTAAAGACATGTATGTATAAATGTACACACATACGAAACAGTATACTGTTATATCATTCAATGAGTTTTTCATTAACACAACGTTGGTCCAAACTTTAAAAAATTTACCTGTTTATTAAAATAAAAAAAAAAATTATTAATTTCTTGTTTTTATTTTAATTTCCACGATTTTTTAAATCAAGGACAGTTAAATAGTTTTGTTATCAAAATTGAACTCTAATTATTTATAATGGCTTGGAATTGAAAATATTTTAGAAAAAATAAAATAATATGAAATGTAAAAAAACATTGAAAGTTCACATATTTATTTTAGGAGTTAATCTTAAGGTGATTACGAATTTTAAGTTACAAATAAGTTAATAACACATTTTCGTCAAATAAGCATATGAATATAGTCTCTGTTATTCCTATTTAATTTAAGAATTTTAAAAGAAAAATGTGTTTGGAAGGTTAATTATAATCTCAAACAACTTTTTAAAATCATAATCATATAATTTTAATTGTAAAATTAGTAAGAACTAAAAATAATAATAACAAAAAAGTATGAAATAAAAAAAATTAAATCAAATAATCACAAATATGTTTAAAGAAATCTAAAACACAAAAGAGAAGACATAGGTAAAATTATATCGTATTTAAATTAAAAATTTAGAATAATAAAATTATTTTTAATTTAATTTTAATTGTATTTGTATTTTAAATTAAAAATTTATGTTTAGTTTAACAATTTAATAACTTATGTTTCAGTTCGTTATATTAGTGAATTTGATAGTATTTTTAAGATTTGTTTATTTTTTTTATGTTAATTTGTTGGATTATAATTTTATTAAATATTTTAAAGTTTTAATTAATTATAAATATTAATATAATTTTTTTTAATGAGATGATAATAGAAATTGATTATTTTCTCTTTAAGAAATCTTGTATGTCTGGTAAGATTCTTTAATTAAAAGATTGGATCTTATAAAAAAATTTCATATTCTTACATCAATTCTCCATCTTATCACTCTTATTGTTTTTAGAGCCAGGGACGTGATATTTTTTTTAATTCTTTTTTTTCATATTTTATTTTCACGTTATAAAATCTTAATTTTGACTCATTATCTCATTTGTAACTCCACCTTTATCTAAACAAATAAACTAAAAAAATTACTTAATTTACACTAAAAATTATCCCATATTTAAAATTTTACTTAAATATGATTTCTAATTTAAAGATTAACGCCAAAACTATGCATAATTTCACCATTATTTAATAGGCATATAAAGACAAAATTTATATTTGCACTAAAAAAGTTTATATTAATTATTTGTATATTAATTTTATACAACACTATTTTTTTTCATTTTATATCATATTAATTATATTATCACAATTTTTTCTCTCCTCTTCTTATTTTTATTTGCTGTATTAATTATTATATAAATAAATTATACAAATACAATTGTTATAAAAATAAAATAATATAATATTTTTATAATTATTAATAAAAATAAAAAGTGCTTGATTTCTGTTACGTGCGAACTTGGGCTGTTACAATAGTTGGGCTTTACACACGTACTAAACGTATCATATCATAGTGTTGAAAATGAAAAGCGCGTGACTCTTTCGCAATGGTATAAAACTTTCTGAGAAATGTTAAAAGAAAAGAGAGTAAATGTATAAGAAATATAGGGATCGTAGCACAGTTTTCAAGCTCGGAAAATGACACCGACTTTTATCCCTCATATTATACTTGCAGGTATAAAACGTGAATGAAAAGGCTAATGTAAATGGTTAGCAAATGTCAATTTGTTTTAACTTCTATTAGATAATTTTATTTAATTACCGATAGTTGTTAAAGTTTTCATTACAAAAATTATGTTTGTAAAATTTTATATTAGTTTAAGAGTATTTATATCCAACTCATGAACATTAAAATTAATGTAATATATAGTTTTAAAATATATAAAAATAAAAATATTTTGATTATATTTTTATAGTTATTCAATTTAACACAAATAAAAAAGGAAATACGTCTAAGTTAAATCCTAAGTTATAATACTATACTTTAAGATTTGTCGTATCTTTATGTAAATTTCTGTATCCGTCTTTACTCTTAGGTTTGGATCAGTGGATGTAGTGGTGGCTTCTAATTAAATAAATAGTTGAGGAAGTTTTAATATAATGTGATATGGGACAGATTAATTAGGTATAAATTTTGGGTCAGATTCTCTTCAATTAATCTATTTTAAAAAGAAAAAAACAAAAAATATAGGTGTAAGATTTAATATATATAAATACAAATAAAAAAAAGAAAAAAAAAACTTTACCCATAAATTTGTCATACCAATTCAACTTTTTGAACCTTTTATTGTGTGTCTTTTTGGTCAAAGGACGTTCTTTTGTGTCAAGGACCTGAATTATAGGTTATTAATTTATTGGGTCTGAGTTCCCTCGATTCTGTACTTTAGTCCTAAAGCACAAGGGTATTATCTATGGATCCTGCATACTGTCTCAACTTTCAAATTATTAGGGTTGGTTTAATAATAATATTGAAAAATTAAAATTAGAATAGTTTATATAATATTTTGACTTTGTACACAAATAAAATTCCCAAATTATCTTTTATATTTTTAAAAATTAACTTCTGAGAATATAAAAATTTATTTCTAAAATTAAATTTTAGAAATGGAAAATATATGTTTGAAAGTTAAATTTCAGAAATATTTGTATAAAATAATGTTAATAAAATTTAACTTATATAATCTAAAAGTGTATTTTTATATTTTGAAGAGTTAAATTTCAGAAACATAAAAATATGCTTGTAGAGTCTTAATTTTGAAAGTAAGTATTATACGTTTAATAAAAATAAATTTGAAAACAAAAAATTTTTGAAAAAAAAAGGTGCGAAGATTAAATAAAGAACATAAAAGTGCGCGGATCTGACAAATTTTATCCAACTCATTAATTGAGGCGGAGAAAAACGCCCTAGGCCACATCAAGGGAAAAAGAAATCCATGGTGGTATTTCACCAAGAAAAAGAAAATGTATATACAAATATAGAATAAAATAATGTCAGAGCATAGAGAGTATGGGTTTGTGTTTAATTTGTTTTAAAAAATGGTGTAATGCGAAAATATTTATTCTATATTTAATTTTAAAAATAATCATGTGATTCTACAAACAAAATATGTGATGTATAAAGTAAAAGTTTAAATATTTGTTAATAAATAATAATATTTGTTTCCAAGACAGTATATTTCAGTCAGTAGCGAAAGATAGTTATTAATTTGGATAAAGATAATAGTCATATATTAATTTTATACAACAAAATTTATAATTCAGGAGAGAAATAAAAATAAAAGAGAGAAAAATACAAGATAATATATCTGAAATTTGGTCTATGAATTCTATAAATTATTGGGTTTTTACGTCTAAGATCTTGAAGCTTAATTAGATTAAAAAGGAATATATAAAAATGTGTAGAAGGAAATGAAGGTTATGCCTTAGCTGCCTCTAATGCTGAGAAGTGATATTCCTGTGCCTGTGGAGCAGCAGAACCCCTGAAGAGCAAAATGGACAAACTACCTATACGGAAATAGATGAAGCAGCCACAACAATGAGTCACAAAGGAACCAAAATCAGTGCCTACAACGCATTGCCAACCAGGTCCATGCATCCTATCAAATTCCTGCCATAACATCACATAAAAATGTTCTAAACAAGAATTAGTAACAAACACTACTTGAAAAATGGGGTTGTAGAAGAAATTGAGATGCTTCAAAGAAGACTTTCTTTTTTTTTTAACGAAACACTATACCCTTTGATGTTTTTACCTTCTTGATAAACCGGGCTATGTCAGTGGCCTCTGTGACATCAAAGAAATCCAATGCTTTTGATGCCAAATTCAGGGCATCTTGTTGCATGGTTTGAAGCATATCGGTCTCACCAATCACAGCCTTCCCTTCTAGCATGATCAACTATTGGAAATGAAATTAGGTGCTGAAAAGTGAGCACAATAGAGCAAAGTTAGCTGCTTCTAGCTAGTAGCTTGTGAAATGTGGATTAAAGGTAAGTGGTTGTGATTGAGATTTAATAGATTAACAAGGCTGGTGCTGATGGATCACCCACGTGTGGATTCCCTTCTTTGTGGCCACCAAAAGATTCCATGGAAATAGCACTTTTATTTTACCATATGATATATGCTTAATTACTATGGTCCATGGATCAAGTTTGGGCTACTATCATTGATGGAACAAGGACAAACAATATTATTTCCTAGAGAATTAAGGATAAGAAATTGTATGTTACATAATTTCTGATCCTAGATAATGTTGTACACGTGTTCTATAATCTGTGGCTTTGTCGGTGTGATTTGGCCATTGAGTTTTGTCGCAAGGTAACTGGATGCTCTAGTATTTTGTCTAGTTCTGTTTACTGTCACTTAGATTTGGGACATTCTGGCTAGTGTACGTGGCAGAAATTTCATTCTAATGTAGAAGCTTTGGACTTTGGAGAAAGCTTTAGTAATCCAAGTGTTCCCTACATTATGGGAAATTAAAATAGACACCAGCTATTTATAAAAATCCAAGCTACGTTTCCAACTGCAAGTAGTTCTATTCTAAACCTTTTTCTTGAATATAATGGATAATATTTTTCACATTTCATTTCGAAAAGTCGCTTTATGTTGATTTTGAAATTATAGTTTGTGCTCGGCTTTAATCGAATTATTAGCTTATGAAAGATGGTTGTTATATACTCATGCGACATACATACTTAACAAAGAGATGAGAAATAAAATATAATATAAAAAGAAAGATAAAATTATAAAGTGAAAGACAGGTAAAATGTTAACTGAATTTTCAAATTAGTCTTTATCATTTTAAAGACATTTAATTCATTTTTAAATTTTTTCTATTCTTATTAATCCTAAAAAATATTAATGTGACTGATAACAAATAAGTTTGTAGATTTTTTTTAAAAAAATTCTGAGATTAATTTGATATGTCCTCAAAATAATAGGAACTAATTTAGGATTTACTTCGTAAAAACTATACATATATATAACAAATTAAAACGTTTAACTTATAATTACACTTTATTTGCCTGAAATTTTTTTAACAGAAACGAAACTCTAAAAGAATTATCTTATAATTGTGGTTTAATTATATTTTTAATGATTATGGCCATATAAGGTGCCTGTCTGAATATTAATACATCATGAATATTTGGAATACTACTTAAAATAAACAATTTATTTTGACATGGGTTTAGTACAGGTACTTCGTAGATGAATACAACAGAAAAAACTAGAAACTTACAATGACGACAAAGTAGTTCTGGCTAGCAAATGTGTGAACCTCAGCTTATATAGTGAGCATATTCATCTACAGACTCACAGGAATATTCATTCATGTTTGCATTTCACCCTTACCTTTTGCTCATAAAATATTCATTTTTCGGGGTTTAAAATGACAGGAATTCATTCCTTGTAGGTATCTTTCGGAATAAAAATAACGTTCCGTTGGACTTAATGTTTCTTTGATATTAATTGGAGGCATAAATAGGCATTTCTTAAAAGTTTATTAAACATATATAAGAAATTGATATGGTATGTAATATCGTGTCTATATATATATATATATATATATATATATATATATAATATTTCGTATATATATGTTAAAAATGTTTCAAAATATATCCTAAAATCAAAGGAGATAATTTTTTATTTTTCCATCTTTTAGTTTATAAGAAAACATCTTCCTTCCTAAAAATGTGACGTTTTAAATATTAACTTTTTCATTCTTACTTCTCACATTTAAAATTAAATAGTGTATTTTTATTCTCTTGTTATGAATTAAAATACAATTTTTTTATAATTTTTAAGGTTTCAAAAGAATCATATTTTTTTATTTTAGAATAAAAAAAACAAGTTTAAGATGGCGCTGTATTACAACAAAGTAATCCAACATCAATGTAGTGTCTTTTGCTTTTTCGTTAGGTGTAGTGAAAAATCAATTTTGGAGAAAGTAATGTTTTATCATTACATTCAATGTGTTTGAGAATTTTTCGCTCCAAAACCAAGACTGTGTGTATCTCAAAAACTCGTGTAACTGCTACTCAACGTGTAACCAAACTGAACCATAAAGGATTAAAACTTGAAGAGAAAATTATTGTATAACACTAATACATAATGAAATTTTTTTATAGTGTTCATGTGTTTGTCGGCAGGGAGAGGAGGTAGGATTAGGAGTGAAGGATCTAAAACTATAAGTCTTTAACGATGCTTTGTTGTTGAAGTGAAGATGGTATCTCGTGCATGAAGAAAACAATCAACGGGTGACAATGCTAAAAGGCAAATGTGGAACCAATGCACCTCAATTTCCTAGTGAGTTCCCTTCGAAAAAAATTATCCCACTGAGGTATAATATTCACATATTTCTATATCTTGTTAAAGACATTTAATAATTGATTAGTATTCTTTTAAATTAATAATATATATTAATGGAAAATTAAAAGTATTTTAAAATAAGGATAAAATTTATAAAATATTTTATATCAAATTATAATATCTTATTTTTATTTAGAAAAATATAATTATTGAAGATAGTAACTCAACCACTTAATGGATAATGAAAATTTGTATCATTTGTTTTAATTTACATCTATAATCTGAATTTAATTAAGTTCATAATATCATTTTTATATATTTTTTGTGAATTAAAACTAATTTGATTTTTTTTATCAATCATAAATTTTAAATTACCATAAACTAAATAGTTATCCATTTATATTTGAATTTGATAGGAAATGAAGTTAACCTATTGAATTGCATAAAATGGTTTCTAATGTTAATGAAGAGCAGTGTTATACCTAAATTATATTAGACATTTTCTCCAAATAATAAATAAAAAAAATATTGTGTTGTTTTCATTTGAATTCTACATCTAATACAAACTTTTCACTTAGATTCAATCACCCCTCTCTTCATCATATTATCTTTTAAAGGTATTCTCTTCAACATCACTTGTTAAGTAAAGGAATTTACTTTAGTAGGTATATTTGGATACCAATTTTTTTTAAAAAAATGATCTTCATATCTTGTTTTGCATTCTCTTACAATCTTGTATGCTATTTTTGTTAAGTAAATTCTTCGTAAAATATAATTATTGTTTTTTTTTGTTGAGTACATTTCTATGAAATATGGTTAACTGTAATCCAACAGGACCAATACTAGAAGATGAAATAAACATGTTTCTAACAACTACAACAAATGAGGGCACTCTGGTAAAAGAAAAAATAAAATGTTACATGTGATTGATAATATACGAGTGTCGAGTTGGACATGGATAAAAGAAGAAAGTTAGTCTTCGAATCTATTATCAAATTATTACACCTACCATTTGTTTTGTACATATGAGTAAGTGTCTATTGTAATTGGAAAGGGGTGCATATGAGTAAGCGTCTATTGTAATAAACTCATGGTGCTTGCTTTGGTATCCTTGTAAATTTGGAGGGTACAAACCTCTTTTTATAAAGGATCAATCAAGAGTTGACACGTGTTCAATATGGTTGTCCATATTTAATGTGGTTAAATATAATATGGTATAGTGAAAAATTTGCAATTAAGGCTAGAAATTTTTTAATTTTTGCTAAAAAGTTATTTTTGTAAAATCTTTTATACTTTATTTATGATTTTAAAAAATCATTTTTATTTAACGTAATTTATTTTATTAATTTTTATTTAACCTTGGTTTACACCTAACCATGGTAGAAAAAATCTAAAGAAATTTTTTAGGTCATGACATTGAACATTGTAAATGATGCTGGATTTTTTTTGAAAGAGACAACACAAAGAAGCATGTTCGACATAGATCAATCAGGTTAGAGGGGACGACAACGACATGCAGACGATTTAAGGTATGGTTTATTAGTTTGTGTTTTCCTTTAATTTTTAAGCTTTGGTATCAAATTTTTTAGGGTATTTTTCATACTCTGTTTTAAGCTCTTCGACCCATATCATTTAGTCTGAGAGGATAACGCCGTTAAGCAAACAATTTAAGGTTTGGTTTGTTAGTCTATTTTCCTTTAATATTTAAGCTATGTATCAAGTTTTTTAGGATATTTTGTCTTACTATGTTTTAAGCTCTTCGACCTATCATTTAGTCAGGGGGACGACGCCGTTAAGCAAACAATTTAATATTTAAGGTTTGGTTTGTTAGTCTCTGTTTTCCTTTAATATTTAAGCTTTGTATTAATCTTTTTATGGTTTTTTCATACTTTGTTATAAGCTTTTCAACGCATTTAATTATGCAATAGTATTTTCTCTTATGCTCTCCCTTATACTTTCTTTATTATTACTTTTTCATTTTGACTTATTGGTGTTTCAATGTTTCTTTCCCCCAAGTACGCGTATTACATATGATTGAAAAAGTACAATTCAAAAGTTTTTCAAAAGACTTGGAACCATATGAATTCATAAATATGTAAAAGAATCTTTTACTTATCATTTAAATCAGTGTGTCCTTTTAGAATTTTTTCCAACGTGGTTGTTGGGTAGGCACAAAGTATGACCAAGATACTAGGTGAGGTTCTAGTTTGTTTACTCCTCAAACGTTTTGGCTTACTAAAAGTTGAATCTTGAAAGCAAAACATCTAAGTCGGGAGTTGGATTGACTTTACCAAAGTGATTAACATCAATACCCGTCTTTAATATTTTATTTTAATTTAGCTACAGTTTGTGTGTTGAATTTTTCTCAATTTTTTTTTTAAAAAAAGATGGCATTTTCTTTGAGAAGGAATAAAAATACACAATTTAGAAATAAGAAAAAACTTTAATACGTTGATTTTTATTTCATATTTATATTAAATCTTCTCTATAGAAAAAATTTCAAGTCACTTCAATTTAGCGAAGCACTGATATAAAAAGTAAGAAATGAAATACATTTCAGACCAATACGAAACTAAACAAACTAAAAAAATAATGAGTAATCAAGCATTAATATAAAAATTAAGAAAAAAAAGATATTGTTCAATAGGAAAAAAAAAACATTGTTCAATATCAAACAAAAAAAACTATCAAAGTAATAACTAATCACAAGGAAGCCCAAAAAACACAATCCAAAACATTGATCATTGTTTATTAACAAGGTAATTAGAATTTGTGTTCAATCTCGAGCTCGGTACTCCTGAAGATATTGGTGAGCCTTGTTAATTACTTCCTCCCTTCTTGTATTGTATGGATGAATTATGTGATCAATAGGAAGTTTCAATCTTGTTCCTTGTTTAATATGTAATTTTCACTTAAAAAAATTCAGTGAAGGTTATGACAACTTAAACTTAGTAATACAATATACAATATGCACCTGAAGGTTAAAATCATCACCCATTTCTTTCAATATCCATATGGCTGTTGGATAATTTCGAACAATCGTTGGAGAAACTTGATGATGTTGATGATGTCTCGTAGGCTGAGGCGTGTGATTACACTGCCCTCAAGGATTTGTCCGCCCATGGCGTAATCCCCCAGGATACAACAGCCCCATCTGAAATATTCAGGAACAGAACTAGCAAGAAATTTCACCTCATCTATAACTCATCACAGATAGTGGTATATATAGAAGATTGTTAGGGTTAGAAATTAAATTCCTGTCAGAAATTAAATTAAAAACGGCAAAAAATAATGTCGTAATAATTTCTCAACGGTCAACTTTTAAAACATAATGACCATTAATGGATAATTAAAATGATTGATTCATAATTTAAGTTTACAATAATTAGTAATAATTCTAAATATCTTAAAATCATAATGATAATTATTTAAAATAATTTGAATATTTAAAATTAAATTAATAAGATTAATTTGAATATTTAAAACTATTTTGAAATACACAATTTTTACAACAATGGCTACCCTTACACCACAGTCATTCCTGATGTGAAGTTAGTTATTAGATATTGCATTAAAAAATTAAAATTTTACATGGCATGAAAATAAAATAATTACTTACAAGTCATTATCTTACATATTTAACTCTTTTGGAACTACAATTTCATAATTTGAGACCAATGGTTTCATGGTAACATCAAATTCATAAAAATCAGGAAAACTAAATATTTCCTCAAAGCACATGGGTTGTAAAGAAAATTGTTAATAATTTGAAATAGCAGTATTGTGACAAATTCATAGTGTGAGCAAAAGTAAACCACATTACCACTTTTTGAACAACCTTTCTTCTAACATCAAACATATCTTTGGAGGGGTATGAGTCTAGCAAAACTAAATCACATTTTGCAAAATCTATGACCAGCAAGTACCAATGAGAATTGTCCTCATTTATGGGCACATAAATCTTGTTAAATAAAGATGAAAAATTAATACAATATATAAGTGTCCTGAGTTAGTGTATAGTATAATCAAATGAAATGTAAAAAAGTAGTAATGATGCCATGTATCACCTTGCTGACATAGTCAAGGTAGCCCATGATGCATTCTCTGTTGTAATTCGTCAACATTTGTGGACTTGAGTCTCGATCAACCAGGATAAATTGCTAAAATTAAAAAAAAATACTTAACAAAAAAACAACAAAGTTGATATAAAATAATGAAGATCAAATTTTGTGAAGATTTAGTTAACGCTTACATAGAATGATGTTTGCTTATAGAGAATGATGTTGGTAAAAACCAAACAGTAGAAAGAGTTTTTTTAGAATTTTGTTCAAAAGTCTTCAAACAAATAACCAAGTCAAGGACTTAACATGAAATTAATTATATGTTATCATGTATAAGCATAATTAAAATAAGTCAATAGTAGTTGTATGCATTGAATGTGTTACCTCTTTCTCAATTTGTCCTTTTGGTTTAAGACAATTGAAATTTTCTCTTTTTCCTTAACAATCATCATTGTGATGGGAAACCAAAATCTCGTTCCTGCTATTACCAATTATACGATGATAAGATATCATTGACATACAAGTATTCAAGGCTAAGAAGAGGAATAATGTCAGAGTAACAAAGTTAAAATATCTGCATAATGACCAATTCCCAGCCCTCCCCCACAACTATACAGAGTCATAGTGGACATAATAATTAAAAAGAAGGGACTTTTGCCCCTTTTTATTCATTGGGGAATACACGTGGACTAAAGGCGTGTCACATACATTACAAAATTAGTTAGTATATAATAGATTATTTTTTATTAATATTTAGTATATAATATTGAAAATTAATTAAAATATACCAATAACATAAATATTTTTACATTGTTATTTAAACATAATTTTTATATCATGAAAATTTATTAATTTTATAATAACTATTTTAAAAATCTTCCTCGTCTCGTCATAAATCTTAATTAATTAATAATGTAAATTTTTAGATTAACTATTTATCAAAATCTAACTCTTAATACCATATTTTAATATTTTATATTAATAAAATTATTTATTATATAAGAAATACTACTAATATATTTTTAAAATATATTTTTATATAATTGATTAATTTTTAAATATTAAAGTAATAATTATATAATTAATTAATTTAAAAAATATATTAATTTTAAAAAAATAATAATAATAAATTATTATCAACATATCTTGTTAATATATTACATCATACTATAAAAATAAAATTATAATATTTATGTTAATATTTTAAAATTTATTAAAGATTAATCTAATATAATATTAAATATTGTTAATTAAACATATTATTTAATTTTTTTTAAAAAAAATTGTTCTTACTTACATCTTTTAACCACTAAAAGATTGGTGTAGGATTAAGAACAAAGCTTAAGATCTGGTCTATATAAAAATAATAAATTAATTGAAAATAGAGAAAAAAAAGACTTGCCACAAATTTGGCCTTATAATCAAGTAGTGTCTTTCCTAAATAGAACTTGGTTGCACATGAGCATAATGAACTTCAGATGTTAATGTTAATTAATTTTTGACTTAAGTAAAAGGAAAAATTCTTTAGACAATTTCTTATCTGCACATGTACTACTATCATAAAAAGATTTTATTATAAATTTTACTTTGCAGTTACGATTAATTGATTTTAAATTTAATGAAATTCTCAAGTAAGAGATCCTTTTGGAGAAAACTATGTGATTACATCACTTCTTAGTTCTGCTTTTATTTTTTGTTTAAATCTTAACTAAAATTATAAAAGGAGATTCTCATTCTTGCACACTATAGGAGGATTACCAGATTATGACTAAAATTTCAATAATACGAAAGGTTAAATTTCAATAAATACATTTAAAATATGTATATAAATTAATTTAGGTTAAATAATTTATTAAAATATATTTTCATGCTAAAAATACAAAAATTAACTCCATAACAATAAAATAAACATGGCAATGACATGTTTGATGGCTTAGAAATTTTATACTGCATATCACATTGGTTGTATGACTACATCCTAAAGGTGGACAATCCATGTGGTCGTGTAAGAGAAAAGATAGGAAAATATTTATTAAAATGAAGAACAACATCATAATACATAATTAAAATGAAGATAAATATGCATTTCTGCCTAAAATAAAATGTATGAGAGATAACCTATGTAAATATGCAGAAATTGAAGGGCACGTATGAGGTATAAAATGAAGGAAGTTAAGAAATAGAAGAGAAAAAAAAAAAGAGAGAGGAAATTAAGTAAAAAATTGATAAATAATAGATTTTTATCATATTATTTATCATAATTTTTTAAAATAAATATATTTAAATGAAATATAATTTTTTTATCTCTATTTCTCTTTCGCTCTAATACATCTTCTCTGTCTCTCTCTCTCTCATAATAGAAAAACTGGTAATTTGATTTGTTGGTTTCACTACTTTCCGTTAACCCCATGGAAGAAACGTTATATTTATTTAAAACCCCTAACCATCTTCTTCGCCACCTTTCTTTCTTCACCCTCCATTCCTTCCTTTTTCATATACCTTTCTCAACTCATTCCATCCTTCCCACACCCATCCATGGCGCCGCGTATCCGGTATGCTTCGGCAACAAGCATCCCGGTGCCGCCCCCCGTCACGACGCCGTGGTGGAGGCGGAGGCGGACCTGGTCCTGTCTCGGTTGGGGAGGGGTGACTTCCAGTTAGGGTGGGTGCCGGTGGTGCTGTTGGCCTTCCACGTGGATTATTGGGACTATATGGGCTGGAAGGACCCTTATGGGTCCAGCCAGTGGACCGTTAGACAAAAGGCCTATGTTGAGGCCCTTGGGCCTGACTCATTGTTTACCCCTCAGGTTGTGGTCCAGGGTAAGGCCCAGCTACTTGGAAATGACGAAGATACCCTCACCTCTGCCATCACCTCCGCTCTCAGCTTCCCTGCTCTCTCCTTCCAGGTTCGTACAAATAAAACTTTTTAAAAATATAATTTTCCAGGAAAACTAATTACGTTAGCATTTAATTTATATATATATATATATATATATTATACTACAATCACATAAATATTATAGGAGAGAGACAAGGAGATATGATAAATTTTTAAAATTATAGGACAGGTATAATACGATGTATAAAATATTTTTTTAATGTATGTTAAAAAGTATAATAGAAAATTAATAAATAATAAATTTTTATTAAAAAGTATAGCATTAAATTTTGTAAATTTTAACAAAATATATTTTATATAATTTTTTCATTATGTATCTTTTATCATACATTAAAAAATTATTTTATCAAATCATCTAATTTTTGTAATATTTCAATAAATCTTGACATAAAAATTTAAATAAAGGCATTTAAAGTGCCCATGAAGTGTGGTATGGATACGTATCCGACTTAGTTCCAACAGGGCATAGTAATCATTTAAAGTGCGTAATTTTCAAGTATAAATAATTTTTTATCATTAATTTTTTTTAATAAATGCTGTCAAAGTCTAATCCAAACATACTCTTCTTGGAAAGTTTCTTATCCGAAAGTATTAGTGAGATGGTTCTGGAAATTTTTCATCTTTTCCTTTCTCTGAAGGAATATGGTACCGAATTAATTAGCAAAGGAAACAATTAACCACTTTACCTACAGATCGGAAAATTTTCCGCGAGGAATAATGACTCGATCTTCAAATAAAAATTTAAAAAGAAAAGAAAGAGATATAAGTCAATCCATTACTAGCAGTTTTTGCGGTGCATTCATTTTGGTCTTATATCTACTTCTCTTGTTTTAAGATAAGCTCGTGAATTTAGGTGCCAAAAGGGTAGTCAGGACATCATGAATACGTCAGGTAAACCTGAAACTAGTGGTAAAACAGACGTTGACAGAAGGGATTTTCATTCCCTATTTCATCAGCTCACACAACAAGTGGGAGGCACCTAGTAATTAAAGCCAAAATGGGGGTTTTATGGGTTAAGGTTAAGGAAGTTGTTTTGTGCTTTTCATCATCAAACGGAGTTGGATCTAGGGCACCCTTTCAATTGAAACCAACCACATTGCTAATTAGTTTGGTACAATTTTTTTGAAATTCAATCAAAAAAATTGACTTTTTTCTCACATAAAGTTGCTTGCTAAGAAGGTAATTTCCACAGCCCATGCAACCAGAATTTATAACGATTTTAACAGTTGAACAAAATTGTTTGCTGGCACGCAACTTTCAATAGGCCTACATCCGATTCTTTGGAAGTCACCTTAAATGGAGCATTGAGAACCAAGGTGGATTCTAACGGTGCTGATGTAATGGTAGCTTTATATGAAACTAGTTTGATTACTGACTGTCCTAGAGGGGAAAACAAAGGGCGTTTTCTATCCAATGACTATGTTGTTAGAAAACTTGAAAAACTCCGCACTGTCAAAGACCACCCTGCTAAAAAGATAGTATCAGGAACTCTTAGTTTTTCTATGTGGGAAACATTCAACAGCATCAGGTGTGGGCTGGCAGTCTTTGTTCAGAGCAGCTCTTATCAAATTTTAGGTTCATAGAATTTTCAGCTGCCGGATGATATATGATTCATACAAAGTGATTAGTTTTGTATGTGATGCTTAACATCACATATATATGTACAGGACGAGTTCTGTTTTAGGATAACATTAAAGAGAAAAAAAATGAAAATGTTGCCTATTTTATTGTACCTGAAACTTAGCATACAGTTTGTTTACACGTTATGCTGTCTCGTTTCTAGATGTCAGCTAGATTTGATTGCGCATCATTAGCAACTAAGATGTCATTGCATGCATTGCAATGTCACGTAACTTTTTGCCCTCTTCAATGGCCTACCAAGCTCCCATTTTATTTAACTGAAATTATACAGTCATTATTTTCAGTAATACCCAAGGCTAGGATGCTAAATATTATTAAAAAGAGCTTAGGTTTTGAGAAATTGATGGAATTTCCAACAGGTAATGCAAGAAGCACACTAACATGCATCTGATGAGTGGAGGAGAGAAGGAAGAGTGAGTAATTAGTTTACTAAACAAGTTGATGATGATCTATGTTTGATCATAAATGCACCAAAAAATGATAAATGCACCAAAAAATGATTTTATCAAGAATAATCAGTTATTTCAACAACATTATTTCAAAGACAGATGGCAGTGAGGAATTGCATTTATTTTACAAACTAGCAAACTCTACTATGTACAAGTCGGACTGTTCCTCCAAAGAACAAGAATTTTGACAAACATACAACGAATATTTCCCCATCAGATTGTATTCTCAAACTACCAATAGGCTGCGAAGTGCGAACTGATTCCCCCAACAGTTCTCTTGAAGCGCATCAAAGGTTAATGGCAACAGTAGCTTAGCAATGACATCTTGAATCTTGATTATATTCCCCTGAGGGAAAGAATTAGTTGGAAGAACAAATTACGTTTTTACACCGAATCTACTGCTTGAACTTGTTGGCGGGCCAGGTACTTCTCCCTTCTTTCTTTCTATAAACATTAGGGGACAATGTAAGATGTAAAATAACAATATATATATATATATATATATATTAAAAACAATGAAATGGACAACTCTATGCTCAACGTTATGCATACCCATTCATCAATTACAAGCCCTTCCGCAACAACTCGAGGGCCTACCTCTACAGGAGGCTTCTTGCGAGCTTCCAGGGCAGCATCAGCTTCAGCCAACTGTCCTTTCAGTTTATCCAAAGCCTAAAACAACAGACTGTCATTATTGCACATCAATCCTGTGGACCATTACTAGGACTATATGCAAAAATGTTTGACTTACAGTACTTGGCCGTTCTGGATCTATAAAAACAACCCTCAAGATTCGTTCCACTGTCACTAGATCCTTTTGTTCATCAAACTGCATGACAGAAGGCCGAAGAACAAATTTTTTTATATTTTTACTATTAACCGATAACCTTGAAAATATTGCCAAAAGCATGAATAAATGAAACAAGCCATAATAATACCACATAAGCTGATACAACCATGAAAATATCCTAATATACAATTATTTGCCAAAAGGTAATTAAAAAAAATCCCTAGACAGAATTTGAAGTTCAGTTTTCTTGGCATATATTAATGTTGTAGGGCCTATGGCAAACCCATACGAATTAGTGTCCTACATATGGAGTAATATTATGGAACTTTCCGATACTGCAAGTATTGACAAAATAATCAAGTACAGTCACAGTCTAAGGAGTTGAAAAGCACTAGCTGGTTTAAATCACTTGTTTGTTCAGTAAATGACATGATGGTTTCTCTATATAATTAAACAAATTAAAATGAAAATGCAAGATAAAAAGAAGGAACATGAATAACCAACAATATGATCAACCCTTACAATGGACTCAAAAGCACAATGCTGAAAGCCTGAAACTACAGAAATTACAGCAAAAATTGCATGTGTATTTTCTCATCTCTGGATTTTATGCAATCTGACCATTTCTCCTCATCTGCTCTCTCTCTGCTTAATTTCTGTCTCTATTTTTCACTTTTAGATTCCTTTCACCCCAAAAAAGTAATTAAAATGATCATTCATGATAAAACTGAGTACAAATTGCTCAATTCATCCAATACAATATCATATTTAGTGCAAGGAGGACCAAGCAATTGACAATAGAAAATCCGTCTAATCTACCCAACTTGCATATCTATAGATCTAAACTCCTGTTAATGACCATTGGATTTGTCTACTATTCCATTATCCAGAGACTTGAAAAGCCTGTGCATTAGACAGTGATTACCATGTAACCCAATTTCAATAATCAAATATTCCTACCTTAAAGAAAAACAATCCATGCTTTAGGGAGAGAACTATATAGCTTGAGTTATTTGTCAGTTGATGATATAGCTAATATCTACCTGAATTCTTCTAGGCCGTAATTATTATGTATCTAGAAAATTCAACCAAAAAGTAAAGGCTATCTGTGCATGTACATTTCTAAGAATTTTCAGCTCGTGAAATTAATTGTTTGAAACCGCTATGAAGTATTGGTTTGACAATCAAGAGTTCATTCATACCTTCCAAGCTTTTTTGGTTAGCTAGGCCATTGCATCTACCCTCCAGAGGTTCAACCTCATTAATGGATTCCTACTTGTTAGCACATTAACTGTATGGGCTAAGGAATTAAGATCTGTCAGAAAATTCGAGTACATCTTATTCTAACCTAATTAATTTCAGATCCTCCAATTTCTTCCAAAACAGTTGAGAGACCTCAGATTGGCATAAACCAGTTTGTAGGATTGGTTATAATCATGATCGCTGAACATTAGCTTTTCAATTAAGTGCCCCATGTAAATGTTGTAGCTCTACTAATAATGTACGAAACATAACCGTTGAAGCGAGCGTCAACATTTGACAAATCTCCAATTTGCTTTCTCCTTTTTACCACTGGGCAATTGGGTATGATTTTGATGATGCTGGTTTTAGCAGCAATTACACAACTTTCTTTTTATAGCATAGGGTTCACAACAGCCAACAGAATAACCGGAAAGTGCAAATTTTGAGGCAACTCTATCTCTCTCTTCATTGGCATATTCTATATAATATCAGAAGGTACCAGACATACCAGCTCAGGTACATAGTCCACTCCTTCGTTCACTTTGAGACTCATGATTTTGAACTTGACCTTGTTCTTCTGGTCCGATAACTTTTCATTGTTCTCAGGTTGCTCCACAAACTTAAACACTGAGCACCAAATTTATAGGAGCCTTAATATAATGGAATGAAAAACACTAACAAGATGGCAAATAAAATTTTTTTAAAAAAAAGTTAATCTCAACCCTTATTACTAATTTTAGACATCTAAAAATGATAAAATTTTATTAGAAAAGTAAATATTTATTGTACCGAAAATACTAAAATATGGTAGATAAATTTTTTTCAATAAAAAGTTACCACTTTTGGATGCTTAAAATTAGCCTAACGCTGAGGTTGACAAAACCATTAAAAAAAATTACCAGTTGCAATCAAACTTTCCCCAGGAGCAAGAATACCACCAGGAGGTCGCATGTAACAACTCTTAGGCGCCGTAGTTTGAAACTGAAATAACATAAAGAAAGTCATCAGAAAAAAGTCAACGGATTTTCAACTTCACAAAGACACATGAACTAAACGGCGAATAGAATAATAAATAAACCATTTTGTATTTTAAATTACAACATGAATGTTGGTCTTTTCATGCTTCGTAACCAGAGAGAGCGAATACCTTGAAAGCAACATGAGATTTACTAGTGTTTTTTAACCGAACCGCGCTCCGAACCTGTTTACCCGGTTCGTCTTCAAAAGTAAACAAAACCAAAATTTCAGTATAATTAACAACTTAATTTAATTTAAATACGGCACGGAAAACAACAAATTGAGAAAGAAAGAAAGTATAAGGAACAAATCAGAATCAGAATGGCTTTTACATGGAAAGTAGAGGTAACTGGAAGGATCGAGACGGAGTCTACGGCGGGGAGGGAGCAGTGACTTGGCGACGGACGACACCGTTTTGGAGGACTTCTGACCGTTTCCTTCCGAGTGATTCTGTGCCGAAAAAGCGTTCCAGAAGGGACAAAGCCTGAAGAGGCTCGCGTCGGAGCTCGGCTTCTGGCGGGCGGCGATGGCCATGGAATCGCCGGAAAGTGATAGAGATAGGACTCCGGCGAGGAATTCAAGTTCAATAGAAAATTCACCGTTTTGCGTAGGATTTGGATTGAGGTTGGAATGTTGCAGAAGAAAGCAGAAAAGAAGTGAGAGTTTGTGTTCGACTGTCAACGACTTTATGCCGACGTCCCTGCACTCGCAACGTGTCCTTCAGGTAGCGTTCGTTTTATTTAATGCACACGCTCTTCCTCATTTATTAAAAATTGAGATATTTAAGTAGTATATTAATATTATATTATATAAAATTTTCATATATATGAATTTTAAAATTAAATTTAACTACATAATCTTTCCATTTTTTATCTGTCATTTAAGTTCATTTTATACAAATTAAAATCAATCAATATTTTTGTTTTGTATTAATTATTTCTATATAATTTTCTATGTCATCAATTTTTTATTAGTTTATTATTTTCATTAATTAAACTTTATATAAAAAACTTCATATCATCAATATTTTTTATTAGTTAATAAATTTGTGAAAAATAAGGATGTAATAAAAATAATGAATATATGTTAAAATTATAAAAGAATGAATAAAAAATAAAATAGTAACTTATAAAACACGTAAATGAGGTATTGATTCAATTTTTTTTATATATTATGAATATTATTAATTTTAAAAATATTATATTTGTGGAGAATACTTATAGTTTTGATAAGTATTTAAATTGTTATCATGTGTATAATAATGATTTTACTTGCTAAGACAAAATTATTTTAAAAATATTTACACCAAAAAAATTATTATCTAATTACTGATTTAAAAATTTCCTTAATGTAAAAAAAAAAGTAAATACTTAAACAATTCATGTACTTTCTAATTAAGGTAATATACGATGATAATAAAGTCGTCTTTTTAATACTATATTACACAGTGAATTATAAATGAATTTCAATAAATGACTTAACCAGGATTCAACCACTTACATATAATTCATCAAACAATAAAAAGAATATATTGTTAATATTTTTCTTCCACGCAATTAAAAATAAATATAAATTAAACTGTTATTTTTATGATTAAAAACTAACATTCAAGGGTCAAATCCTTAAAGTAACGAGGGATGGGTTGGGTTAGGATTGAAGGGTAAGGGCATTAATGATGGGAGATTAAGTTAGGTGTGGCTTGATGTAGGGGGCATTAACAAATGGGGCTAGGTTTGTTGGTGTGGGTTTGTTGTTCGTTGGGAAATTGATTATGGGAATTATTATGACATTCCTTTGCTTTATCACAAAGAAGGTTTTCCTCTGTTCTTTTCCTACTTGCTATTCTTCAACCAAGATATTTTAATGACTGGACTTTCCATGTCTTTTACCCTTTTTGTTTCAATTAAATGAATATACCTGTGAGGCTGTGATTATTATTATACCACTTTATCATTAAGATCCACTTGTATTAATTTCAATTTTCTCCTTTTCCAAAATATCAAATCCTGGGTTCCTGTCATTATAGGAGTTTGGAGGTTTTAAATGGACTAGCCCAATAATTAATAATAAGGCCCAATCCATCATTTTTTTATTTCAAACTATAAAGTGGGCCCGATCTATCACACCTTTCGATTTCAAAACATGAAGTAGGCCCAATGAATTAAGAAGAGACGAGGTTTCATTTCGTGATCGGTGCGGTGGACGGTGGTCCGCGAATGTTATAAAATATCAACACATTTTTTAAAGTACATTATTTTGATCTTCCTTCTAGTTATACAATTTTTTTATTTCTAAAAATTATATTAATCTTTCTATTTTATAAATATGTTATGCTTAAATATTAAATTTATATTTTCTATTATATTGACAAAAATTCTCTTATAATACAATAATTCTTTTTCAAGGAGAGAAAATAAACAATTTATTTTAATTATATTTTAGATGAAAAAAAGGATCAAATGACTTTAAAGGTAAATTATGCTAAAAAATTATTTAATAACTTATTAAATTTTACCAATTTAACTGTCATATTAGTAATTTTTATTATGTAGATAGTTTACAAATTTTCATAAAAATTAAAAAAAAAAAATTTAATTAAAGAACTTTAATTTAATATTATATATATATTAATATATTATTCATTTAAAATTATTTAATAAAATATCAAATTTTTTATTAACATATTTAAAAATAAGATTCTTTTTCAAATGATTGTATGCTTCTTATTTTTAGTTTTTAAATACAAATTTAAATTGAAACATAATTAGATAAAATTAAGTGAAATGTTTCTTTACCCCATTTCTTAAATACTTTTTCCAATTTTGAAAATATCAAGAAAGAGATTTACTCTTGATACTTTTCCCAATTTTGAAAATATAAAAAAAAAATTCTCTTTATTATTTTTGATTTCAAATAATTTTCTGATTCAGTTGAGAACATTACTCGGATATCTATTCTAGGTAGACGATAGCTAATGAATTTGTAGTCTTACGAACCCCTTTGGCTTTCTTTTATATTATTTCCTCGTAAGTTTTGTCAGTCTTTATTTTTTTATTTAAGAATTTTTTTATTGGAAACCATCGAGAAAAGAGTACATAATTTGGAAAAAAAAATCTCACCAAACATAATTTTTGAATAAATATGCATTAACAGCTAATTTATGATTACAATCATTTAATTCTCTACTCATAAAACTCATCAAAGCAAAAGAAATGTTCTGGATCCCTTTAGCTAAAATTCTATAATCTGGAACGATCATCATCAAGTTTGAGTAAACAGAATTATCCAACATAATTTGCTAAGGTTGTAACGAATTCATCCTAACTTGAATATGAGACAAACTCAATTACACATCAAACACAACCCCCACTGCATCGCAAGACACTCACCTAAGATTGTTTTTAATCTAGTACTGACATAGAAACTAACAGTAAGAAGAATTTCATCATTTGAATTGTTAACCATTGCACCAAAGTCAATTCTATGTTCACTTGCCCAGCCAGTATCCAAATTAATCACATCTAGGATTTGGTTATGACATATTAATCACCGAGCCTCTTCATAGTAATTGATCATCTCTTTTAATTTCAGAAATTGAAAGTCATTGGTTTGACACAATCCAAATGTTTAGAGTCTATTAAAGCAAATATCATTTCGATGGTTCACAAAATCTAAAGAACCATCATGTGTTCACCTAATCCAATCTCAACAAGCTTTTTTAGCAAAATCTCTAATCAATTTGCAACACAATAAAAAGCATATAGATATATTATTTCATATTTTATTATTTTAAAACAATATACCAACGAAATATATTAAATATGTATTAAATAATAATAAATATTATTTATAAAAATTTAAATTAATAAAAAAAATTAAGTATATTTAAAAAATATAAAAACATATTATTTAAATCTATAGGATAATAAAAATATATCACATGACATTATGCTAATAAAACATACTAAGTGATACTCTTTCTGTTCTTTTTCATGTGAGTGATACGTAAATTTGATAAATAATATTATGATATCAATAAAATAATATCATGAAATATAAAAATGATAAAGATCAAATTCAAAAATTTAAATAATAATAATAAGAAATATTATAAATTTTTATGAAATGAAGTGAAATAAATGATAATATATTAATACCAAATCATGAAAATTTTGAAATAATAATAAAAAATATTCTTTAAAATATTTTGCTAAAAGTAATTATTACAATAATTATATAGAGAGGAATTACTTGTACAATTTAATAAATATTAATATTAGTACGGGTAGAAATTTGGAAGGTTAGTGAGTATTTTTATTATATTTTAAAAAATATTATGTAATTATTTTTTAATTTGTCTTAATATTTTCATTTACCACAACATAAGAGGTAAAACCTGAAATTATGTTATAAAAAAGAAACAACATAATAAGATTTAATAACAATAACAAATTATTAGATTTGTAGAAAAAAAACAGAAATAATAGTAAATAATATTATATCAAATAAAATGAAAAAAACTACTATATTACTTCAAAATAAAAAATACAATGAAAATATTTAAAAATATAAAATTAATATAAATATGTTTATTTTTAAAAATAAAAGTAGAAACATTAATATGTTACTATTTTATTTTAATATATGATGTATTATTTAAAATATATAAATAGTTATTATTAGATTATATATTTATGAATGTTTAAATTGTATAAAATTATATATACATAACATTTATGATAATATTATTTAAATCAAGCATGTTCTTTTTATATAAAGGTATTAAAGTGGAGGTATTATTTTGCTAAAATTTGATACTTGATATCATTTTATGTTAATTTTTTATTTTAAATAATATGTTTCAGGTTAAAATGAAGTAGGATGATGAAGAATTAATTCATTTTCAAAATTAAGTACATTTTTTGTAAATTTGATATACTGCATGAGAACTTTAAATTTTACGGTTGAGGTTATAATTTTTTTAAAATAAAGTTCTTAAATTTAACACATGATATTATTTAATTTTGATATTTTAAAATATATTTAAATAACTACTATTAAATTATATATTTATAGATGTTTAAATTGTTGAAAATTTTATATATACGAAATTTATGATAATATCACTAGAATCAACGATTATGTTGATGATATTTAATTTTGATAAAAAAATTATTAAAACAACATTTTTAAAGTTTGAAAAATATTATGTGATTATAATCTATCATAAAATTAAAATAAATAATAAATACAAATTATATGATACTAATAACTTATCATAATAAAATCCTATTTTTAAATAAAAATAATAATATAAAATAATATTTTAATCTTTATAAAATAAAAATGAATCAATAAAAAATAAAAAAAAAACAAGAAAATATTATAACATTAAATTTCATATATAATAATCAAAGAATATTCTTAAAAACATAGTATAAAATAATTATCAATGATTCTATTATTAATTTAACTTGATAATTATTAGTATTAACATTTATCATATTAAATAAGAGAAATAATTTAAGTTAACTCTAAATAAGTAATATCATAAAATAAAATAAAAATACACAACCGTTATAGAAAAAAATTAGTTTATGGTAAACCTTGTTAATATTTATATAATCAATTTATATTTAAGAAGCATTTTGTTGTCCCAATATTTTTATCTTAAAAATAACTTTAAAGTTAAAATGAAAACAATATTTTTTATAAAATAATACTTTAAAATTGTTGTGTACAACTGAGTGAAAGCTGGAGAAATGGTGGCTTAAACAAAGGGAAGACATTAGTCAGATAACAATCTGTTATTGAAACCGTGAAGTTAGTTTTTATCACATGGTTGGAAGGGATATCACAAGGTCCACGTCCACCAGATTTATAAAATACTAAAATGTTACTAGTATTTACCTTACACTATTTATAATAATAAAATAAAAATATAAATTAATTAACATACTTTCTCAATGTTTTAAATTTTCGAAGGTTATAGAAGAGTCCTTTTTCATGACTTTACTGCTAAGAAGTTAATTCACACATCTCAATAAAATTTAATAATTTAAAAATAATTATATCAAAATTAATTTGATTCGGACTAGAATTCAAAAGGAGCAGACACATTCCTTTATTAGGTGCTAGTTTCTGCCGTACGAAAAAAAAAACCAAGGGCAAGAAATTAGTTGGATTCCAAAGCCCCGTTACCAAATCTGGGAGCTGCTGGAAGGTTACATGAACAAGGTTTCAAATCAATATTCATCACATGATGAAGGTTATACCGAAAAGGGTCCTCACTCATACATCACGCTATTCACTCACCTTTGTTAATTACGAGTTAGCTTTTGCCGTGCCTCAAAGAAACAAGGACAAATAATTAAACCGGATTGCAAAACCGGGTGTCACAAAATCTGGGAGCTGAGCCCTGGTTTCCAAGGAGAGTCACTTTCCAAAGAAAATTCGAGACCAAAAAACAATTATATTTTTTTAAAAGTTCTTCTTGGTTGTATTAAGTATATATACATACATATATATATATATATATATATATATAAACAATCACTCAGCAATATTTACCAAGAAAGAGACGTTCTCTTTAGTAATTAATAAATTTGGGAAGCCACTTCCTAAGCACAATTTTACTAAAGTTATTCAGTGTCTTCCAAACATTGGAGTCCTAGCTAAGAAAAGAGGGAACGATGACCGGTAATAGAAGGGTGTGCAAATCGGAAACAGCATTCAAAACGTTGTCGTCGGAGAATCGAAATGCTTCGGTGGCAGAACGTGGTTGCAATAAGGGAAGTGGTGGTATGTGGCATGGTGATTCTAATATTGCAACGCAGTCCAAAAGGAGCAACGTTGATGACAAGAGGAAGACTGAGAAAGCTGAGAATATCATACACTTGATTTGTTGGGGACCTAATTGGTCTTAGAATTTTGATTATTTTTTTTTTGGTTTTAGACCTTAAATTTTGGGTTTGATGATTTTATTTGTACCTTTTTTTTTAATTATTGTCTTATGTTGGATTGTAAGTTTGAGTCTTAATGGAAAATTAGTAATTTGGTTTGATTTGTGGCGTGTTTAAAAGAGCTTTAACGACAACATTTATTTCACACTAGAAAGAGATTAAAAAAAAAGAAAGGTATAAATTATGTGAAAAAAAAAGAGCAAGAATGGAAAAAATGTAGCAAAAAAGTTAAAATTCGAGCTTTAACTACAATATTGATTTAAATTTATTAAAGTGATCCATAGTTTTTTTAGTTTTATGTTAATAAATTTTATTAAAATATTTTTTAAGAAATTTAAGTAAATTTTATATTAAATGTATAAATAAATTATATTATTGTCTTTAGTTAAAATACATACACTCATTCACGAGGTCACAGGATCTAAATAATAACCATAACTACACTTTTTTTTTTTTTATCTTAACCTTTTACCTTTTTTTACTTTTATTCCTTCTATTATCATTTATCATATTTTTCAAATTTTTATTATTTAACATTATTTTGAATACATTTATCCACTTTTAGATACATAATATTAATTTTTTGGATCTAAAGCATGTTATAAGCCTTTCGTATTGGATTGCCTCTTGGCCCCTCTGCTGAATGCATTTGATTACACCCTAAACCCTCAGCTTCTGAATGTATCCCCCATTGAAAGATTACCTTCTCATTATTATATGTAAGTCAAGTGCAAAATTTTAAGCGTAAAATAAACATTTTGATCATAATATAAGGAGCTGTCATTTTCTTCCATATTTTAGAATAGTGAAAGAATTAAAAAAGGTGAATTAATTTAGTAATATTTTTTAATATACATGTATGTTTTGACTACATATATATGTTTTGTGTAATTCTGACTTGACTATTATATATGTTTTGTTCTAGTAACTGGTAAGTTTCCAGGATCAAATTGACCTAAAGCAACCAAATGAAATCAGGGTAAGACCTACTACTGATCATGAGTTCACGACGTGTTTGGAATATAAAACAAAAATGTATCCAATTTTTCACCTTTTTCTTTTGTCTTAACTCCTTGCTATTTAGTTTCCTTTTTATTACTAGATGTCAGTAGTTGAGAGTTGCTTGTTTTCTTTTCTGGCTGTAAACGGTTTGGTGTATTGGTTCTTTCATAAAATGTTACATGGGAGCTTCATAACTCTTGAAATTGAATTTCAAAATTTTCATTTTATTTCTCCCAACTATTGTATTTGTATGGAGTAGAAAATGGGGTTTCTAGAATTTTATTCTAATGTTTTGTGTTGGGAAGATGATAACACGCTTCTCTGCACCTTGACTCCACAATATAGGGTGAATAAAGGACATTTTTTAGATGGTAGATCTCATTAAACAAGTGAGTGCAACTTCTTGGTGCAATCTTTCCATGACCAATTTTTTCAAAAGCTTAAACTGTTGTAAGAAGGCAAAGTTTATTTCTAACACAATTCCTATATTAAGAGAAGATAATACAAGCAGGGGAATGAGCATTTTAATTAAGAAGCTCAAGGAGATTCCTTAAATATGGGGAATTATTGATATTCCCTCCTGAACTCTTAATTTCGCTTGGATAATGATTCATACAAATTAATTATATTTGATGAGTTTCACATTCTTCTCCCGTTTATCAATGTGATTGAGAAAACATTGCAAATGCTCTCTTTGCATGGTAGTAGTTAGTTTATAATATAGCCGTAGAATTGGATCATTTTCTTTTTCAGGTAAACTTTGCCTTTTACAACTTTATTTTCTTTATAAATATAGGCCACAGAACTTCTGATTGGTTTTTCTTTTCTGCTTCAGAGGTGTTTTTTTCTTGCAGGAGCATGTAATGGCTACTAAAATCATAGGTTGCTAAAAATAAATGAAACATGTTCTTTTATCTTGGATCAGCTCTGTGGATTCTACAGCTTCCATGAAAATGTACAAATGCTTGAAATGAAACTAGAAGTGCTATGCAGCCAAGATATGACATAAACAAAGCGCTTGAGACGGCGGAGTTACAACAAGGTAGATAAAAGGAAACGAGAAGTTGAAAATTGATTGAGAAATTTCAAAGGAAGGAAACTGAAGTCTATTAACGGGGTAGGATTCTTAAAGGACTTGTGCAGTGTGCACAAGAGTCTAGAGGTTGTGCATTGTTGACAACAAAATTAACAGGTGAAATGTTTCAGAAAAAATGTTGGTTAAATATGGAACTGTTTGTTTAATGATGGTATGTTAATGATTGGTGTGTATGGCAAGGGAGGAGTTGGGAAAACAAGTATTTCAATGCACATACATAATATGCTTTTAACAGGTGTCACCAAATTGCAGGATGTGGCCAAAATAGTTGGGCTAAATATTTCAAAAGAAAAGTAAAAGAGTAGCAAGATTGTCATGGGAACATGAGTAGAGGTGAAGAAATTTTTGAGTGGAGATATGCATTGGAAGAACCAAGAAACTCAGAAATGAGGCTGGAGGAAATGGAAATGGAGGTACTCCACGTGTTCATTGTACCATGAAGATTTTGAAATTGATAGGGAAGTGCTGATAGAAAGTTTGATGAGGGACTGGTCAATGGTTGAAAAGTTTGGAGGAGATGTTTGATGGAGGACACGCCATACTGAATAAAATTTGTTGGAGAAGATTTCCTTTCTGTGTAGCTGGATACATGAAATTCCAGCAGACATATCACCAAGATGCTCCAAACTTGGATCACTGGTTTTGAAGCATAATGAATCCTTCATTTGGATCTCAGATCCTTCTTTTGTTAACATCTCTTGATCTTAGAGATTATGATGGGTAGGGTGATTGTAATCTAATTGAAAAATTGTAGATCATGATGTAAATATTAAAAGATGAAGACAATGTGAGATCAATTGATTTTATTGGCCAGTTTATCGTCCACAGTGAAGGGTGTTCTGGGCACTGAGCAATGGAAAAAGTATACAAATCAATGTTCGATGTTAATGTACAAGTTCATCATTACACCTTGAGATCTATGTTATCCTATGCGTAATCTTGGCATCATAACCAATTGTCTCTTAAATCCTATGAAACTACACTTTTTTCTTCAATGATTAATCTTTGCCTTTGGACAAAATAACAAACTTTTTCTAAATTTTGCCCACATCATTTCAGATATCATATATCATGACTTAGCAGCAGGATGAAACAAACATACAATCAAAAAATGAAAAATAAACCTCAACTTTTTAGTGGGTCAAATGTACCATTTCATAGGCAAACAAAATTTGGATGAATCAATGAGATCCATAACGCAGTGAAATGAGGGCTACAAAGTAGTATTAATTTGCAGCATAATGATTAGTGGAATTATTACATAGGCATCAAGTGTCCATATTAAAACCTTGCAGTATTGGGACCCCAGCAATTGAATTCCATGACTTTCCTCATGGACTCTTCCTTGGTTCTTCTATTGACCCTTTTGGAAACAGCAGCAGAAGAGGCAGAAGACAATTTGTTGGCCTGATTGTATGATCTAATGTTGTTCTTGGCATGTTGGTGGAGTGACCTGAAAGCATAGTTCCATCTGCATACCCCCAATTGATCTTTCAAAGCCTCCACTGCTCCAATGCTGGATGCCACAATCCAAGCTCTGGTGGCTGCACTCATGTTAATGGTTTCTTACAACTTTTGATTGATGTATTTGTTTTGATGAGTTGTGTGAGTTGGTTGATTCCTATATATATATATATATATATATATATGTGGGTTGTTGAGTGATTTACAAGTGGGACTTAAGAACTAAACCACAGGCTGCTTTTGGGGTGTGGAATACAATAATCAAAACCAGGGGCGGTTTTACCCATTTATTTGCAACCGGAATGGTCTCATTCAACACTCTTCTTACTACCACTTGTTTGTTTGATACTAATGTAAATAATAACAATAATATATCTAGCTACAAATTAAATAATGTATCAAAAGAATTTTAGTTATCATATTTAATAATTTTTTATTTTCATACATCGTTTTTTATATTTTTTATTATGTCATAGTTTATACTTTCTTTATATCTTTTTATTAGAAAAGGAATTGTAAATGTTAAAAAATATAATTAATATTTTTAATGATTTTAAAAAAATTATTTTTATAATTTATTTTTATGTATAAATTTTATTTTTATATTTTTATTTATTATAATTAATAGATAAAATATTATTAATTTTTGAAAATTAAAATAAATTTTTTAATTTTAAAAAATAAAAAGAAATGAGAGAGTACACGGTTTCCAAAAGAAAAACGTGTGGTTCCACTTCAACCGCTTCTCCAGTTCTTAAGCAGGAAGTTCCGTGAAACATCAAAAAATATCAAGAGAATATTCCATATCAATTGCTTTCTTAGATTTTTAAAAGTGACAACAAAATGGTAGAAACCGCAATGTAGAATTAATAATACTTTCATAAATAAAGATTAAATCAATGATATTTTTCTAAGAAATTAAATAGTTGTAATTATTGTATTTTAAAACGAAAATAATCCTTTGCATAAATATTCCACAACTTTCTTTCACAATTCACGAATCCCAAAAGCTATATTATGTGACTTTGAGAGTTTTCATCCCATCCAACAGACAACCAAAAATATAAAATGACCTGATAAATGTTTGGAATTGGGTTAATGACTATATTAATTATTTTAGAAAAAAATTGTTAAATTTTAACTTTATTAACAAAATCTTTTTTATACACATAAAAATTTTAAAATATATTTTTCAATTATGCTATTTTAATAATTAATAATAAATATATAATAATTTATTTCTCATTCTCTTTTTCTCAATTATACTTTTTGATAATTAATAATAAATATATAACAGTTTACTTCTCTTTACCTTCTTTGTTACGTCTTCTCACCTTCTGATTGATGACATTTATAATTGACTTGATTATTGAAAATTTATTAAATAAATATATGATTTCATCCTTAAAAATTGCATTTTTTTATTTTTAGCTTTAAAAGTTTAATTTTATACAGTTTAATTTTAAATATATTAATTTATTTATATTTAATTTTATAATAATAACAATGATAATAAAATGTACATAAAATTAACATATTTAAAAACTAAATTATCTACACCAACATTCTTTAAGATCAATTAGATAGTTTTAAAAGAATTAAAATATAAAAAAATTAAATTATGCAAAGTAAAACTTTTGATCTGTTTAACTTTCAATTAAGGATGAAAGCAAAACATTACCTCGAGACATTAATTTGCGTATTTAAATACTGAGATTCATTTGTAACATTTTATTAATAACCATTTGTAACTTTATGATCATACCAAAACGGAAACAATTACGTAGAGATACGAATAGATACGGTTGAATCTACACGGTTTACAACTAGACGTATATTACTATCTTTATATGTAAAAATTTTTCAAATGAAAGAAATAAAGTATGCTATATTCAGTGACGGCGATTTTGGTTTTTCTTTTCTGAATAATTACATTCTAAAGAAATAATATATCATTATATATATATAATTATCTCATCAACGAAGATCTATTAATCTATTAATATAAAATAATTTAAAACTTATTGTCTATATTCAATCTTAAAAATTTAATCATCATAATTATTATTTTTTCCATGGATGTGAATTTGGCTCCAAAATGATGCACATGTATGTATCTATATTGATTGATTATGATTACATCACGAGTAAAATATCTTGATTACATTCTAAAAAAATTTGATCATGTTAAGTTATAAATTATATTACCTAAAACACAAACTTGACTCTTGTATACCCTCTGGGGCTGAGGGAGTTAACTACACCTCCATTTACTATATATATAATTGGATGAATAAGAATTAAGATACAGCATTTGAGGAGAGAAGACAGGACTACTAAGGAATTGCTTGCACATAGTGATTAATGGGAGATTGGGATTGGATATGCAGTGACTGTTGAGCGTCTCATGTTAGCAGCTCAGAAAACTAATCAAAACCTGGTAGTATTGGGAGCCCAGCAATTGAATTCCATGACCTTTCTCATAGACTCTTCCTTGGTTCTCTTCTCCTTGTTAGGAACTGCAGGGGAAGAGGCAGAGGGCATGTTGTTAGATTGGCTATAAGATCTAATATTGTTGTTGGCATGCTGTTGTAGTGACCTCAAAGCATAGTTCCACCTACAAACTCCAAGCTGGTCTTTCAAGGCCTCCACTGTCCCAATGCTTGATGCCACTACCCAACCTTTGATTGATGCACTCATGTTAATTGCCTTTGCTACACTTTATTCTCAATTTGTATGAGAGATCGATCAGCTACAATTGGTTTGGCTTCAACCACTTCCAGGAGGATCTTTAAATATGTGGTGTGAGTTAGTTGATTTTAAAGTGGGGTGTGAGAAACCACACGCAGTTTTGGGAAAAAGGATGAAAATCAAGGAAAACAAAACCATGTGCGCTTCAAATCTTTGCGCCAAATCTTGGGAACTTGGAAGTCAGTCCAAGATATTACCGACACCAAAGTTTGTATGCAGACTATTTATTTAACCTTGTTTATTAATAAATTAGTTAACAGTTTCAAAAATAGTATAATTTTATTTAAAGTCATAACATTTAATTTTAATAATATATTTTTAATAAATATTGTGATTTTATATATACTCTTTCCGTTTTTGATTTATTATATTTAATAAATATTAAAATGTATAGAGAGAGAGAGAAATAATTTATACTTTCTTAAAATTCAAATAAAAATAAATTTTTTATTTTTTTTATAGAAAAATAAGTAACGGAGATAGTATTTAAATACATATTAAAATATCCATTATTAATATATATATATATATATTTATTTCAATCGGTTTAATTGTTATTCTCTTAATTGACGTATACTTGTATAAATGATTAAATGTGATTTTATATCTATAAATTTTTTATTTTATTGTAGATTAAATTCTTGATCTACTCCTCTAAAATTTCTTATTCTATTTCTTGGAAGGTTGCTTGGAATGATTATTTTTTGGGGTAAATTGTAAAAGTCGAATTTTGAAAATTTCCAAATAAAATGAAGGATGCGTATGCCAAAATTGTTCTTCTGGCCTTATTGAATGCGGTCAGTGATATGCTCAAAATCTGTATGGCAACATTTCGCCTGCTTTTACTGTACAGAGTTTGCGCCAAAAAAACCATTGGCAAAGTCAAGATCTGAAGAAAAGGGAAAAACAGGGGAAGATGGACAGATAGGTAGGTTAGCTGTGCAGTTAAAATTTACAAGTTTTCTTTTACCAATTATTTGTTTTATTTTGAGTATGATAGAAATTAAATGAAATATTTCTTAAAATAATAATTGTAATACTTGATTCTTCAAAGTTATAAATAAAATTTATCTTCTAATTTTTAAAAAATTCAAATTCAAATCTTATAAATAAAAAATAACTGCAGAGATATTTTTTTGTCTTGAATAGGTTTATCAGTTTATTCATTATTAAAATTTAGTATGATTTCTAAATAGCAAAGGTCTAAAAAAACACATAATTATACCTCATTCATTATTTATAACATTATAAATGGTTTTCTCGTAAAAAATTAATAATTTTGATTTTCTAATAAAGAAAAATTAGTTTAGTAAGAATTATATTTCTATTTTATAAAAATGAGTTCAAATGTTTCTACAAATATAAGATTTCGTTAATAGATAATTTGTAAATATATCTATAAGCCTGTTTTCAACTTTAAGGTATTTCTTCTTTTTATTAACAAAATACAATGAAATAATCCATATACATAAAGAAGTTATTACATAGAAGAAGTATAAAGAAAAGATTCGTGAATTCAATCTAAGAAAAAATAATATTTCATTGTAGACGTAATCCATATTTAAGATATATTTTAATTTTAACATATTTTTAACATCTAATTTTAATATATCAACAATTTATAACAGAATATAACTAGATGAATGCTAATATTTATATGTAACAAAAAACTACAATTGACCCATCTTTGAAAAGGTTAGTGGTAAAGAATAAAGAAAGACCGGAGTCTTGGAGTGACCAAGGGCTCAAATAGATTCCCCCAATCCCCTCTCTATTCGGCGCGTATTTTTGACTTCCATGGAAAAGTTTTGTTATGTTATTATTCATGAGGTTGAATCCAGGTTTGCACCATGCAGTGAAGCAAAATACAGAGAACATTCATCATTCATGCTTCCTCCCACGGATTTCAATTATCACCGCCGCCGAAACAAACAAAACAAGGCCATCTGTTTTTGATAAAAACCAGCATCGCAAACAGGACCTTGTCGCCGTCTTTATTTCTTCCGATAATTGTATTGTTAAATTTTATTAAATATATTTAAAAAATCTCGTAACAATTATATATTACCTTATAACAAAATAATTTCATGTTTTTATAAATTAAAAATTTTGTTATAATTAGAGATAATAATGTGCCCTATACCTATTGAATATTGTAAAAAATATTTTAATAAGGATGATAAATATCAGTTTCATAAATGTAAATTTGGATATGAATAAATATTCACAAAAATTATACAGATATGAGTATGGATGTGGATATTATATATAATTGTACAATATATAATTACATGTAAACTTTTAATTTAATGATATAAATTTTTAACATAAAATTTTAATTTGATAGTTGGATTCATTATAATAAATATATAATTAAAATTAAATTTTAAATTATTTAATTGAAAACTTATTAATTAAGTGATTTTTAAAAACTTAATAATAAAAAATTTATATTTATAATATTAATAAATATGTTTTATTTTATAATAATTCTTATATTTTATTAGTTGATAAAAAGAAGTATAAAAAGAGATAGGAGAGATGATAATTTAGTTAATTCAATTATGGGTAACGGAATAGGTATAGTAATATAGCTATCCAACGGGTATAAAGATGGGATCAAAATTCTTATTCATGTAGGTATAAAAACAGGCATGGATAATTTTTTATAATATAAGTATTAAAACAGATATTATAATATTCTAGAAAACACTTAAAAAAAATACTTATACATAATCAGCAGAGTCACTTTCCACTATGCCAGTACTCTGCAATCTGGCTGCATCCAAAGTTCTAAACATATCAGCATTGGCATACCCACAAGAGTTCCACACATTTTACGCTGCACAAGCTGGGGACAGGCCTACAATATATGTTAATTTTCTGGTCCAGTTTCCATGGGCATTTAGTATAAGCCCACACAACTTGCTGGGCCCGGATTACTTACCTTCTTAATCAATACCCTTTTTTTTGAAACAATAGTTTTTAGTTATATGTATATAATGATTAATTTAAATTTAAATTTTTAGTTAAAGATTATTAATTAAAAAAATTTCTTGATATAATATATGTTTGAATCTATTTAAAATTTTAAACAAATAAAGTAATTGACCTATCATTACTTAAAAGGATAACGTTTATTCTATTATTTACATAAAATTAAACTAATAATAAATTTGATTTAATTTAAAAATTTTAAATTGTATAGTTGAAAAATATATTAATGAATGAATGATACAATTATATACTTTTCTACTTCAAATTACCCATCACTTAAATATGGAAGGCCATTTGTAGAAACAAAGACAATGAATGGATGTTAGATTAAGCTTCTTATAGTTTTACTGTTAAGGGTAGAAATAGATTGGACCTTTTAAATAGATTAATATTTTTTTCCTTTTGCTTCTATATATCCAAACACGCACAAGTTTAATAAAATATTTTCTTAAAATAATATTTTTAAATATATTCTTAAATATATTAATATATTTAAACATATATATAAATTAATATAATTTTATCTTAAATTGAATAAATATAAAATATAAAAATATAATAATAATAACAATAACAATTATTATTGTTATTATTTTAAATCTACACAATATTATATTATTAGTGTTTTTTTAATTAAAATTAGCTTGTTAATTCTAAAAGGCATTTTTAATGGCTTCAAATTTGACGTTTTTTAATTAAATAAGTTTTCAGTTAAATATAAATTAGATTATATATTTCAAATAAAAAATTTAAAATATTTTTATTCCTATTGTTAATTTCTAAATTTTTTTTATAGAGATTAGTTTCTTAAATTAAATGATGAGAGATGACAAGAAATCTATATCAATAAACACTTGTAGATGCTTGCAAAAAATATCTTCGTATCCATATAATGAGTGAAGACTATATTATGTGTATTGCACATATCTACATACTCATAAAAATATATTTTTATTAAATATACTTAAATGAATTATTATAACTTTATATTATTTTATGATGACATAAAATTCATTTTATACTGTTTAATAATGATACTGTTAATATGTTACTTATAATAATATTATATAATACCAATTTTTATTATTAAATAATAATATCATACAATATAATATTCTTTTTTTATGATTTTAATTTTTAAACATTTAGGAATATTTATTAATATCTAATAATTTTACAGATACTTACTAATTTTAATGATATAAACATAAATATATTATCCGCCTTTAGTCGACATCCCTATAAATTGACAAATGAATATTTTTAATATTAAATAAAATTAAGTAAAAATATGTTGCAATATTTTAATTTGAAAATTTCATCATAAAAATTAGATATTGTACGCATATATATGAGATTGGAAAGTGGTTTGAATTATTCTGAAAGCAGGTTTAAAATAAAATTTCTGAATTATGCCAGGACTCTTGCAAACATTTGATCCATTTGATGAAGACACTTTACTTATATTTAATCTCATGATTTTAATATTAATTATATGTATTAGTTATTTATCTGTTTAAGTTAGTTAGAAGTTAATGGTAGTTAATTAGTTTTTGCTATTTCTAGTTTTATGCTTACAGCATACACTATAATAAATATCTTTCTTTAATTTTTTTGTTTTTCATTCAATGAATGAGAATGATTCTCTTTTATACTACATCTTAATACACGCAGAACGGGAACATGGCTACACCTTCAAGTTATTAATTAGGCCACCGGTGAACCAAGGTGGTTTCTCTTGGGAAAGCAATTACGAAAACATATTTTTATTTTTCCTAAAATAAAATACACATAAAGAGATTTAAAAAAAAAAATAGCTGGGTCGAGACCGCCCTCACGATCAACTACCCTATTTCCTGAGTTAGGCAAAGTTTCTAATAAAATATTTTTTTCAATAAATAATAATTTACTTAAATTGGCAAAATGGGGTGACTGATTTTATGATAAAAACAATATATTTATGGAAAGATGAGACGATAATAGGTTGTTTTAGAAAATGAAAGAACACTGTATTATAATATAGTTTATTATTTATGGAAACATGAGACCATAATAGGCTGTGTTAGAAAAAGAAAGAATACTGTATTATATTATGATATATTATTTAAGATAACTAACAAAAACATTTAAAAAATAAAAATTAAACAATAGAGTTAAAAAATGTAAGTAATTTTTATATATGTACTTGCTTAATCATTTAACCAATAGGTTATATGACATAGGAAATGGAGACACAAAATTTTGCTGTCTTTTTGTTGTAAATGCCAATAAAGTATAGGTAGGTGACCATTGAGACAGTATACGGCATTGAACTTGACTCCAATTTTAAAAATGAATATATGTTATCCGGGAAAAGGTTCATCATGTGTTTATTCATTGACACAATAAGAATCTGATATCGATTGTATTTTCATGATTAATTAATTCGATCAAGACCCCGAAAGTATTATGAGATCCAAGCGCAGACCTACCGAAGATCTTAGTGATCAATAAATAAAACAAAGTGGTTTCACTTTTTCTTCATTTCATTTCTTTTAAAATCACATATTAAAATTGGGATGTTCTGATATGTTCTTGACTTCAATTTCAAAACGTATGGCCAGAAGATCTTCAATGGCTGCCATTATTTCACAAAATAATTGTCTAATTCTAATATTTTTTATAATGATAAAGATAATAAAATTTTCACTTAAAATTATATATAAAACACTTTAATCATTCTAAATCAATCTTGATGACCTTTTCTAATACTTTATATTATATTGTTCATTACCGATACAATTAAATTAAAAATAATAATCATTACTAGACAAACATTTTCAATTATTGATAGCAAAAAATTAAAATTAAAGTAGTTTACATAAAGTTTTGAATTAAAATTTTAATGATTTTTTTATTGTACCAAAAATACTTACAAGTATGTTTTTTTTTTACGTCTAATAATATTAACATTTTTTTTATCTTTATATATCTATCATATAATATTATTATTCATTCACATGAATTATAAGAAAGGCCAGTCATTTAATTCCAATTGTACGCATCAACGTGCATACGTGGATCAGACCGTCACCTAATCACAGTATGCTTACGTGTCTTATTTTCTGGTTAACAAACTCTTAAAAAGGATCATTTGCTTGCTTCATTCCAGATTCTATGCTTCTGCTTGTTCAAGGTTTCATTCACCTCAATGTTCTTGCTTCTTATACGTATATATCTTGCTTGAAGCTAGAAGCCTAGACTGTAGGTGGGTTACTGGTTACGTAGCATAAGAAAGTTCTGGAGTTCTAGTCACCAAGTGTCCTTTGTGTAATTGATTGAAAGATTCTGTGATGTAATGCTGTTTCCTGGATATGTTTATTAATTAAATTGTTGTATAGGTAGAATAATCTGGTGCAGAGGAGCTAGACATATGAATTGTTGAATGTAAGTAATGAATTATAGGTATCAATGCGTTGCCAACCACTATAGAGTTATGGTAGAAATATGTTTGATTGGTTATTCCAGTCAAATTTTATGATAATTCATAGGATCAGAGTCACATGTATGTGTTTATTGTTCATACCATCCCTAAATATACAATAACACTTTAAAATTTTAAAATCTTGATTAAAAAAAATAAAAAAGGACTTACGTAACATTAATATCCATAGATTATGAATAAAGTTTAGTATTTTTCTTTTACACGATAATTTCAACAAAATGTTCAATTGGTAAATAATAAGGAATGAATTCAAAATTAAGACTTCAAAGTTTTTATTTGTTTTTCAATAAATGTTACTTCTCTTTTTTTTTTTAACTTTTAATTTATATAAAAGAAAATAGAAATTTCATTATATTTTATCTTTTATTCAATGTATAACTTCGCAGCTGCCTTTTTTAAATTCTTTGTATCGATTTGTCTACAATATTTTGAACATGTTATTTGCAAGAGAAAATATTTTTTCTTTTACCAAAAACACTAAATGAAAAAAGTTGAAAGTTTCTTTTCAATGAAGAATGGGCTACAAACATAACATCTTAGATACCTTTTAGGGACTTCGCATATCAGATAGTATTCTTCATTATTTTATTTGAAAAATTCTTGTGAAACTTCAAATTTTAAATATCTAACGTAAATTTTAGACACTTTTTAAGTAATCTTTTAAACATTTAAAATATTCAAGCTTTAGATTATGATATTTAACAAACTCTTTATCTTACGAACAAGATAGAAAAAATAACTATACTTATAATTACAATGTCATCATTACTTCATATGTTATAGGTTCTGACATTTACTTAATTATTTAAATTAAGGAATATCAAAATAGTGTTAAAAATAGAGAAATATGAAGTAAATTAAATTTTCTTGAACTCTACAAATATGTAATTGTAATTATACCCCTTACAAATTGAGATGAAAATAGATTAGACTACTAGCCTAATCTACATCAGATTTAAATTAAGTCAAATTTAATTGCCGTCAAATAAAAAAAATTTAGATCCAAATTAATTTAAAAAGCGAGATTCTAACTATCTAAAGTCTTTTAATTAAGCACAACAGACCCGTATATTTAATAAATATAAATAATAATATAATAATAATAATAATATTATTATTATGATTGTTAATATTTTTAATATATTATATTAAGAGTATATATTTATTTTATTTAAAAAATAATATTTTTATTTTTATATAAAGTTAGATTTAATAGTTTATTTCATATTATAATCTATTAAACATTTTAAGTTTAAATCTATAATTGATTAAATTCTTTTATTACAAAATAAACTTTAAAACAAATTTGCAAAGAGTAATAATACTTTTACATATTAAAAATAATTTATACACTTTTACATTCATGGTCCAACCGTTGAGTATTTTTTAAAAAATAAAAATAAAATTAAATAATTTACACTCAAATATAATTAAATGTAATTTATTTTTTATATGAAAATAAACTTTTTTCATCTCTAAGTTAAATATTTTAAAAAAACAAACTAAATATCAAAATTAACCATTTAAATTTAAATATAAACCAAACTCATACCATGTAAAACTTATTTTGATTTAAGATATTTTATTCTAATTATAAATAAAAATACGAATTGGATGATTTAATGATAAAAAATTTAAATATTTCACATAAAATTTTAATTTTGAATTTAAATTTTATTGTTTTGGTTGTATAAAAAATAAAAGATAAATATGTTACGTGGCATGTAAACGATGTCTCTTTCTAATTAAGAAAACTTACGTTTAAAAGCATCATCAATGAAGGAATGAGTAATCGGATTATTGTGGTAGAACTAATTAGTTGACAGCAGAATACAGAATACTGATGCGGCACTCATTCGCATTGTCGATTTTCAACGGTTCCAAATAATAATGTCTTCATGATTGGATGAAGTAAATGCATCCTTCTGTGTGCTGTGGGCACCGATTTCCTCTTTGTCAGCAAAGAAAGAGAATTTGATCGATGAAGTTCAAATTTTCAAATCTTTCCCACTAACCCAAGTTCACAAATGGGGTTTAAAAACTGTAAAAGTCTCCTAAAATATAACCAGTTATGTATTTTTTTCAAAAATCTTTCTAAAAGTATAGTTAAACAATAGCATCAAAATCAGACGCCAGCAAACAGCAAAAGAAGTGCCATTCTTTCGTTTCATTTTCAACCGTAGGAGACAGTAACATTATGCTATTAATTCAACGAAATTGACTCTATGGAGATGGCTTTTCAATGGAAAGGAATACTCACCAATTTGTTAAAGATACTTATTAACAAATTAGAAATAAAAACTATAAAAATATCGTTAATACATTTTTTTAATATTCAGTATAATTCTATCTTAATTTTTAATAAAAAAATTATCATTGATTCTTTAAATAGTATTCTTGAATAATTGGTTGATAAAGTCCTCTCAATTCCACATGATTTTTTTTTGTCAAATAGGCTTTGATAATTTTATCAATAGATATTAAATATTAAAATAAACAAGATAATACATTTAGTAAATTTTAAGTATTAAACGTTCTCATGAAAACAATATTAATTCTAAAAAATTATATAATTTAAAAATTAATTAATATTTTTCTATATTATTTTCTTTTAATGTATAATATTATATTTAAAATATGATTAAATTTTACTAAAATAATTGTTAAATATTAACAAATAAAAATGATCAAATATATTAATTTTCATTAGTACAGTTTATCTGACAAAAATTAATTTGTTGATGTAATTTTTAAAATTTACATTAATAAATAATACTTTATATTAATATTTGATGTATTAGTAATATATTAATAAATTTATTTATTAATATAATTATACTATTAGTATAAGCTCATAATACTTATTTGAATATTTAAATTTTATTAAAAAAATCTACTAATAAAGATTAATTCAACGTAAAATCATTAGTAAGTAACATTTTTTTTATATTATTTGTATTAGACTGTGTGTGTGTTTTAGTATGCATAATTGTTAAAATAATATTTTGTTATTTAATAATATAATGAATAAAATTTAACATTTACAATAAAATTTGTTCAATTTTATTTTTTCAATTTTCACATTTAGTCTCAATATATATTAGCCATATGCACATACACAAGATTTATACTGGCAGTTCTATTAAAAAAATATTATCTTAGTAAAAACATCATGCATGCTTTATACTAACAGTAAGATGCAATTAAAATATACATTAATTTTTTTATAATATTTCGTTAAAATAAGAAATTGATGTATATATCATCAATTAATGCATTAGAACTTATCATAGATTTACACTAATATATTATTATTCAATTTTTCCGATAATATATATGATTTTGTTTCGTAACAATAGAACTGTACGATTTATATAATTTATTGAATTCAATCAGTAATCAGAATAATTATATTGTTAATAAAACAAAATTCAAGAGAAATATCCTAATTGATGTCATGAAAATTTTCTGTTAAAACAAGAATTCAGTAAATCTGTGCATTATTTATGCTTCAATCGCCCCCTCCCCCTCCCCCTCCCCCAAAGCACACACAAACCTTCCTAAAGAACTTTTACATGAGATCATGTGTTTAATATATCAAACATTTTAAGTAGTTGAATATTAATTTTGACCGATTGTCAAAGAGAGTAGTATATATTAATCCCATATAAAATTCAAGCAACAATTTATGTTTCATTTCTTGTACGTTCTGCGATTGCCTAGAACATATATGGTAAGATACCAATTCCTAGTTTTTTTTTCTACCCTTTAGATTGGTAATTTGGCATATTTTACATCCATATATACATCTATGGACCCAAATGGATAAAAAAAACTAAAAAGCAAATTTGAAGTTTGAATATTAAGAAAATGTAAGTTTATTTGGAAATTTGGTTAATAGCGCCACAAGCCTATTGCATAATCCTTGTTTCAGCACCTTCCTTGTAATAGTAATAGTTGCCTCAGCATCACTATCGTGGAGCAATAAAGTTAATTTCTTCAACTCATTTGCCTGTTCTCTAAAATTCAACGAAGCAGAACAAGTTTACACGAATATATACAAAACAAAAAACATAAGTTTTCCATTAATACAAAACAAAAAAGATAAATTTACTATCCATAATTAGCATGCGGGTAGAAAGGCTATAAGATGGTCAAGGTCGCGCGTGTTTATGGTCTTGTCACTTGTCACTAGAGTTTGGTACATTATTTATCGTCCAAATTAAATTCAATTTTGATTGTTAATGTAAAATGATATGAAAGCTACCTCTGCACTTCATTTTCAATATTCGCCATTAATCTGCATAACTGGGTAGGTTCGGTCAAATTTTCTAGTTTCGTTTGATCATTTAGTTTCCGTTTGATTGAAGTATATTATTATCTTTGTTGAATTGGAAGACTTAAAAAGGGAATTGTGACGTATCAATTCTCTAAACCAAGAGTAATGTTTAACACGAACGCATTAAAAAATTTGTGCGAAAAGCAACACGTAATATTAAAATTTTAATAAAACACTGTAAATATAATTTCCTAATATGCTCGTCTATATAATTGTCTTTAAAATCTTACTTTCAATTTATAATTAAACTGTTGTATTTACTATGTTTAGGCTAGAGAAAACAATCGCGGAGTTCATCCGATGTAATTAATGGTTTCATATTTAAATTCAAGATTGCCTGTAATAAAGAAAAGCTTGAAAAATCAATCATAGTGGTAAAAGCTCGTCTTTGAAATTACTATGTGATAGGATTATTTTTTCAAACATAGTATTCAACGATGGAGTAAACACTCTTGTCTTCCAATATATATATATATATATATATATATATATATATATATAATATTTATCATTTTGGCCTTAGAAATATTTGAACTGAAAATTAAAAAACCATCTCAGTACACCCACATATATAAAATTATATAAAATTTTATCTAATTAATTTACTTTATGAGAATTTTTAACACAAGACTTGATTGATGAGAAAATTTAACATCGATCATTAAAAGGTTATTAAACGTTTTATTTTCTAAATTTGATACTTAATATTAATTAATTATGTCTCATATAAGTGTGTATAAGGTGGCCTTCACTAATCCTAAAATTATTATTTCTACAATTTTGTCTTAGTCAAGTGTTATACGATCTTTACAGTAGATTATCCCTAGTCTCATTATTAGAACCACTGAGTCATAGAGCATTAATTATCAAAGTGGGCATTAATTATGTGACTAACTCATAAATTGGAATGGAACATGTCATCACTTTGACCTTTCAAATTTTTTTTATCAATATAATCTCCCAATCATAAAAAAAGAATTGTCAAGTTTGTCTCAGAATTAGAATTTCACAACACCCATTTTTCTTCATCCAACAAAATAATACCATTGTGATAACATTTTATGTTCTTAAAGGACTAAATCAATCATAAAAATATTTAAAATCAAGTGATTACTTTTTATTATATTAAATTTAGAGAAATTAAATTTTAAGAGCTCGTCAAAAGTAGAACATACCCTGAAATTCAAAAAATACTTATAAACATATGTAAAAGTTGTTCATCATATTATATATGTCCTTACATCATTAGTAAAATTTGACTCTTATCTTTCTGAAATAGAATTTTAACCCTTATCAATTTAACAATTTTCATTGGCTAAAATAAATAAATATTTGGTTAGAATTATTTATTTTAAAGAGATAATTACTTTTTTAAATTTTTTAAAAAATAAACTAATATTTTTCTAAAATTAACTTAAACCAGACATTATATATATATATATATATATATATATATATATATATATATATATACTTTTAATCGATATAATTTTACCAATTCCAACGAATAAATGTTAACCTTATTCGAAGCTGGAATTGGATCCTTTCAATTTCTTTATAAAAATATATTTATGAAATTATTCTAATTTATTATTTTTAAAAAATATATATAAAAAATAAAAAATAATGAAAAATTATTATTTGTCACTTTATTTTTCACAAATTTAATTAGAAATTTAAAGACTGGAATAATTTTTTTTTTGTAAGCATACCTTTTGATTGTATTTTGTTTTCTATTCTTAAAAGCATAGATAAAGAATAACAACAGAATCTCATTGTTTCCTTTATTTCTTATATATATATTTTCTAAAATTAAACAAATCCGTGTTATGCAAGAATTAACGTTTTTATGGACACAGAGAGAACCGCGTCAGGCATGACCTGAAAAATGAAGGAAAGTAAAACCCAATGTAAAAGGCGGAAACTGTTCATAAAATGAAAAGTCAAAACATTAATTGGAAGGAAATAGAGAGTTATATGATATGCGCGTTTGAAAATAGATAGGTATGATGAACACGTTTTGCAATGTGGTGAGGTTTGAAGTTGAAGATTACACAGTAAAAATGTTGCATATAGGAGCTGAGGGCAGTTAATTGGTTCAGCATGGCATGATCACAGATAACGTAGTATCGGTGCCCAACTGTGATACAGTCTATGGTAGCGTCACCTGTGGACTAACGTGGCGTTATTCTGTTCATCATACACAATCGCCGGTAAACTTATTAAAAACCTCTCGCTACTATACACCGACTAACCCCACTCACCTTTTCTTTTTTCTTTTTACTTCTTCCACTATATTTTCTTTGGCTTCATAATACGTGTCGCTACATATAAATGTTAAAAACAAGATTTTTTATATACATATAAATTTCATAGTCTAATTAAAAAATAATTTAATCATTTCAATTGAAGCTACACATTAAAATTATATTATACAATTAAATATAAGATATTTCACTTACTAAAAAATATTATATATTAATAATTTAATTTGGAATTAGTCTTTGTTAATATATTTAGCAGAAATTAAACTACCAGTATAAATATTATAAATTTATAATATATTATACTAACAAAATTTTATTAAACAAATAACTAATATATGTAACTAGTGTTTGAAATATCAGTACGCATCATATATATATATATATATATATATATATATATATATATATATATATATCTTAAAAGAAATTATCAAAATTTATATGCTGATATATAGATGTCTATGTGTGGCATTAGAAATTATTGAATGGTCCAAAATGATTATGTATCTATTATTTTAGTCAATCATCATCTATTATATATGTATGCAAGTTTTGTCATTATTTTAAAAATTATAAAACTTATCCGCATATTAAGTGTTATGTAATGTGGGGAACCATACAATACTTTCTCATGTGACATAGGCATTTGACAATTCAAGGTCGACTGTACATGCATGGAGAAATTTAAAGTTCTTTCTAATAGTAAAGTATCTGTTAATAAATTTATAAATAAAGTTTTTATTAAAATTTATGTTAAAAATGTATTAATATATTTTTAATAAAATTCTTCAGATGCATTGTGCTGATATACGATACAAGAATTTTATTTTTTTAAAAAAAGGAACGAAAGGCGAACTTAAATATCTGAATTGAATAGTCAAATTTATCACATTTTTAATCTGATACCATTGCATGACTAATCAGACATGCATATGTAAGTTTAGCTCGTTCTCAGGTCGTAGATTACAAGTTCATTTTATCTAAGTTGATCAAGTAGTTATTAACAAATCAACAATCTTTTCTTTTTTCTCACAATATATCATTTGATTGTATGTTTTAAAATATTATATGATAATCACTCTGCTTTATGTTGAAAAATTGGTATAATTCTTTGCATAAGGAAAATAGTTTGTCATATTTGCATATTATAAGGGAAGTTATTAATTAATTTCGGAGCCTTTATATTAGAATGCACGTCTCTATTTTTCAATTCTCCCATATATCTTTCATTTGAAGTAAATGTTTTCTTGAAGTATAGATGTATAATACTAAACGTGAGTGCTCCCTCAATAGAAATTTTCGTAGTTCACTAGAAGTTTAGTCCCTTTGCTAAATATTCAGCACTCATTGGTTAAAAGCACGTCTATAACATAGCATAAACATTGAAAAAATAATTATTTTCATAATTAGCGGTGACTCTTATAAATTATGTTTACTGCTGAATTGTATAGCATAATATAATATATCTCTATATAATAAATTAAAATTATTATTCTTAAATAAGAATATTTTTAAAATTTACGTTAATTCTTAATAAGTTATGTACTCTTTTCCTATATTAAGCATTTAGTATTTTTATTTATAATTTTTTTAAAATACTAATTTAATTTAAAATTTAAATATTAACATACCATAATAAATTTAAATATGTTTTTATTTTAAATAAACTAAATCTTAAAGTTATTATAGCTTTAATTAATATGTATTTAAAACTAATTTTAAATTTTAATATATTATATCAATAATAATATTTAATTTATTTAACATTATTTAATAAAGTTAAACTTGTGGTAAAAGTATTAAGTTGGTATGTGCTAGACATAAAATTACATGATAGAAAAAGAAATAGAAGAAGAGTTTAAGTCAAATTGAATCTTAGAAAAATTGGTAAGATCCTCTCTATTTAATAAAAAAAAATTCATTTGAGAAGAAAAAGAGATAACAAATGTATATATAGGATCCGATATATATAAAAAATATAAAAATAAAAATAAAATAAAAGGAAAGAATCATATCCTAATAGAATATAAATAAACTCTATTTATAATTAAGAAAGTTAAAGCTAGAGCTCTATATTTTTTTAAAAAAATGTTTAATAACTATATATATATATATATATATATATATATATATATAAACAAATAAAGGCACATCACTATAAATTACATAAATACTTACACTATTGAATATATTTTTAAAAAATAATTATATTTCAAAAATTATTATTAAATTAAAAATAACTATCATATAAATTATATATAATTTTATATTAATATAAAATTATTTAATATACTATTAAAATATATTAAAATTAATATTATATATACTTTTAAAATATAAATAAATAAAAATTATTTATGCTAAAAATTTTACAAGGTTAATACAAATAAGTAAAATAATAAATGATTATAATTTAATAGTTGAATTAACATAAGTGACATTTCATCTAAAGTTTCCAGTGTTTCAGTGTTGTTTAAATTTAGTTTTCTCCTTATCATGTGTGGGAGTATATGGATGCTTTTTTATAAATTTTCTTTACATTAAGCCACGTTGATGAGGTAATAAGCATAGGAGTGAAAGGACGGTACCGAATCCCATTGACTTGATCATGTTACTTAGGTAGATTGCTTTCCACTTAGCTCTCTACTATTTATATACGCATTCTCACTCATTATCTTACACCTAGCAACCTCCTTTATTTCCCTGTGTTTTTCTCTTTAATTTGTGATTTTCTCAGACTCAAACTATAGCCATTAATTCCATCAGAGACATATTGAGAATATTTTGTGAGTTTCTTCATCATGACCAAGTCTTCTTCTAATGAAAAGAATGGACTCAAGAAAGGTCCATGGACTCCAGAAGAGGATCAGAAACTCATCGATTACATTCAGAAACATGGACATGGTAAATGGCGAACCCTTCCCAAAAATGCAGGTACTTTATCCTACCTATTAATTTCTTAAGGCTTTCACAAAATCCACTTCATTAATCATAATAAACTTTGTTATGCTTTAGTTTTCTCATGATTTTTTCTCTTTCAATTGCAAACATACACTTACATATTATTCAATGTTTAAATTAAAGTTCTTATATTTAATGGAGTGGCACTTAACATGAAACTTTGTATTTGTTTAATTTCCATAACAAATAATAGGCCTAAAAAGATGTGGGAAGAGTTGCCGGCTTCGATGGGCTAACTATTTGAGGCCTGATATAAAAAGGGGAAGATTCTCATTGGAAGAAGAAGAAGCTATCATCCAGTTACATAGTGTTTTGGGAAACAAGTAAGTAATGAAGACTATAATCTCATTCTCTTGTATATTATTTTGGTTAGTCCTCGCTTTCTTTTGTTGGTACATGCGTATTCCTCACACTATTTTAAAAATACATTAAAAAAACAGAACCTTTTTTGAATTTGCATATATGTTATACAGAATCGCCAACTAATTCATGGACTTTAAATAGTGTGAAGCATTAAAATTCATTTTAGTTAGAATAGCAGCTAGGCAACTATGCAAAGTCAATGATGTATACAATAACATACAGTATTTTTTTTTGTCATGTTGTGTAGCTTAGAAATTAATTATTGCTATCTAAATGGAAACTTTTGTGTCCTGCACAGGTGGTCTACAATTGCTGCTAACTTGCCAGGAAGAACTGACAATGAGATCAAGAATTATTGGAATACCCACATCAAGAAAAAGCTATTGAAGATGGGGATTGATCCAGTGACTCACACACCACGCCTTGATGTTCTACAATTCGCCTCTATTCTCAACACTTCTTTATACAATTCACCCCACTTTAACTACCCTGCTCTTTCAGGGGTAAATCCAAGCCAGGTGCTAAGTTTGCTCACCACTCTGTTGTCATGCCAAAGCAGAAACAACCAAGATTTTTTAAATCATAATTACCAACAAAATAACCAACTTGGTGGCAACCCTTTATTGCAAAATCAATCTCAATGCTCCCAACCAATGCAACTTGATCCTGTCCAACCCTTCCAACCAAATCAGCCTCAAGTCTCAATTCAAGAAAACCATTGTACCAAGTCTAATAACCCATTGCATATGGAACCCCAACTCATGAAAACAAAATTAGAGCATCAAATGTCTCCATTTGCCATTCCTTTTAGCCAACAAAACACCCTACCAAATTTGTGGCAGTATAATCAGGCCGAATCATCAGGAACACAATGTTTCTCTTCGCCCAAGTACAATTCCATAGTCAATAATCTCTTTGAAAATCATATTTTTTGTAACAACGAGGGGATGTCAAATTTCAATTTAAGCTCACTGTTAACATCCACACCTTCATCTTCTAGCCCAAGTACTTTGAATTCATCATCTTCCACAACATTTGTCAATGGAACCACTGAAGATGAAAGGGACACTTATGGCAGCAACATGTTGATGTATAACATCTCAAACGGCTTGAACAGCTCTGGACTTTTGTGATTGAACTTGGCTGCAAGTTAATTGTGCTGTAATATGATTTGTCACTACTTCAAAATTTATTTCATTTCAGACTGTTTTTAGACTTGTTTTAACATCCATGTGAGTTAGCTTAATTGATATCTTCATCTTGCAAAAATTCTTCTTTCTCTACCATGTTTAAATTACCTTACATCTATGAGAGTTTGAATGGTTAATTCTCAATAAGTTATTCTGATTGGGTCGTGTAATTTTTTAATGTCTTTCATGAAAAATTAATTAAAAATGCTTAAAATTATATATCACGTATATAATTTTGTTTACGATTCAAATTGTTCTAAAGACCTTTGGCTTTGTCCCTGCGTGATTTCAATAGCCTAGTTAATTAAACTTGATTATACGGAACAAATAAGTGAATAACACGTGTGATATCAAATGATTGCTAGGGTTATTTGTCAAAATATTAGTACAACCACGAACATCAATTATGTGCCCCAAAATTTAATTACATGACATTATTAATGAATTTATTGTGACAAATATTAAAAATTTAACTATGCTAATTATTAAAACTGTGGTCAAGACTATTTGTCAAAAAGTAAATTAAAACTAATCAAATATCTTTCTTGGTGTATGTATAAAAATTCTTAGAAAAAAATAAGTTTAATAATCTTTATATCGTGAAAAAATAATTTTTAGTTATCAGCTGAAATTTTTCCTTTGGTATATGTATCAATAAAGTAAATAATAAAAGGAGTAATTTGATTTTAACCAAAACTATATAGTAGCTATTTAGGTAGACATATCCAGTAACCACGTGCGATGCATTACAAAACGTTTTTGTGTTGCATTTTTCGTTCCAAATACATCATTGCAATTTTTGGAGTGGACTGAGAACTTAAGTATAAAATTACGCGTGTAAGTTAAATAAGGATAAGGCTGTTTTATTGCATGTTTATTTTAAAAGTGAATAAGTAACTATTTAAAATTGAATGATTTAATTTAAAGTATACCGAGATATACCGTTATTTATTTTTTTCATATAATTCATAATAATACAAAAATCTAAATTCTCGAATTCAAATTTTAAATATATATTTAAGAAGAATTTTATAGTTGATAAGAATCCTATTTAATTCAAATAATATTTTTTTAATGAAAAATATATTTAACTTACTAATAAATTTTTCACAAAAGTTTTTATCTAATGTTTAAAAAAATTAGTATAAATTGATTTTAACGTATAAAAAATATAATTTATTTTATTTTTATTTTTATTTCTTTTATACAAATATTTATTTAAAAATATCTAAATTGATTCTGTGTATTATTATTATTATTATTTTCAAATTTTCAACAAGGAATTGTTGTGACCTTTTTCTTGGGATTGCTTTTCTTTTTTCTGTCATTCCATATTGGGAATGGAATGGACCACTTGGAAAGTGAGGGAGAAATTGAAAGCTAGAAAGGAGGGAGATAGGGTTGAACGGAACAGTGAATGGGAAAGCTTTAAGTGTGAAGCGTCCAAGTTCCGTCTACGTATCTACTTGTCGTTCAAACCTTTGACTCTTTGCACTGCCTACTGCTATTCCAGCAATGTCTTCGGAAATGTGAGTATTATATACTGTACATCACTATCCTATCTTTTCAAAATAAAATACACTTTACACTCAATAACTTCAAATAAATTAAATACACCTTCACTTTAATTATTATTTATATAACTTTTAATATTATCAACTAATTATAAATTATATTGAATATAATTTTAAAATAATTAATATAAACTAATTAAATAATTTGAGTATAAAATATTTATAATAAAATAATAGTATACTTTTTTATTAAAAATATTTAATTATATTATAAAACTGAGAATATCAACTCTATTCGATATATATACATACTTTTTGGATTTTTTAACCAGTATTTTATGAATATTAGTTAAAAAATCAATAAATAATTGTTTATTATAATTTTGATAAAAATATATTAAAAATATTTTTAACAAAAATATTTTGAAAGCTTTGATTAATATTTATCATATTTGTTTACTTCTAATATTGGAGCTCCTGAGGGATTGACACTTGGCACTCCTAGCTTCATGTTCCACGTGCTAATTAACCCATAGACGTGTTAGCTTGTGTAAGTTGCTCTGTCTGCGTTCCGCCGGGTTTCCTTTTTGGATTTTACATTAACTCCTCGTAATCACTTTTCACATTTATCAAATGTGTTTGGTTATTTTTTAAAATAAAATCTAAGTGCGAGAGAAGATTATTCAATATAAGAGCAATTTACAAATCATTTCTTTTGTGTGAAAGGATAACAATTTACAAATCTTAATCAGAACTTATGATAATATGCATTAATAAAGAAATTCTCCCAAAATTTAACGGAAACTTATATATTATGGTATACATTAATAAAAGAAATAAGAGTTTATTATAATTATTGTTAATGAAATAAATTCTCGTTTACAGTAAGTCAGCAATATCTAATCCAAATGTTATAAACACATGAAAACTAAATATGTTTTGTAAGAAGGTACTTCGTTTCGAGTAAAATCTCGGTATCTATTGTAATATTTACTCTCTTGCAGTTAATTTTTTTTAAAATTTGGTAAATTTTTTATTTTAAATTTTAAAAAATTAAATTAAGGATTTTTTAAATATACCAAGGTAATTATTGCTCTTTACAGGGAAGAAATATGTACTTCTGTAATATTGAAAACTTTTTCCTTCTGATTTTTTTTAGAAAGTATTTCTAAGTAAATTGAAAATATTAATAAAATTAGTTAAAGTTAGTTAATTTTTTATCTTTTAAAATATTATAACTTATTAACTTTATCATCATTTATTATCATTGAATTTAATTTCACTGTTAATATTTATAATTATTAGTTTTAAGTTTAGGTTTTTACCATTTTCATTTATTAATGGAAGATAGAAAAGAATATTTTATCGGATTTTTAAGAATTAATTAATTAATTTATTAATATCAATAAAAATAGTTAAAATAATTAATATATTATAAAATTAATTTTTTTAAATATTAAAATTATTATATTTGAATTGATAATATAAGAAGTAAATGAAATCTTGTTAACATAAATTTTATAATAAAGTTAAGGTATAAAAGAAAGTTAACAATTAATATATAAAAATGATATTATATTTTTTATATTTAACATTAAAAAGGTATTGATAGTTATTTCTTATAAAAGTAAAAGAAAGTAATTAATATTTATAAAAATGTAAAGTATCTTTTTAACGAATATTACGTATCTTATTAAAAAGGATAGGAGGTAGCATTATTTAATAAAAATAAACATGAACTTCGTTAACTGAGCTAAATACGAGAGTTATTTAAATGATACAAGATGAAGTGAATAAATTGACCTCAAATCAAACCAACCCTAACTCGCAAGTGGCTGTGTTATTTTACCTCACTCTTCGTTTTGCATGTAGAGGTGTGAGAGTAAAGTTGGGAGTGAGCAAGGTTTGGATTTCATGAAAAGCTAAACCAAAATAAATTTATACCAATAATATGGTTTGGTTTGAAAAATCAAACTGCTTCATTTTTCATTAAAATCGATTTAGCTTTGAGGATATACCAGTTTCAAAATGGTGGATTTTGTATAAAAGAACAACTTTAACTTTTTATACTCATTTGCTTTCCCAATCGGCACCATACACTGAGCACAAAACTAATTATCGACATTCATGGCTGATTTTGCAGAGGAGATACGGTGATCCATCATCGTTCTCTTTTAATTTCTTTCTCTCTAGATTTTTATATCATCCATTCTTCCTTACAAATTAAGATTTTTGTGATTCACTTATCCTTTGCAATTCAATCCAATTAATGATTCAGCCGTCGCTCCCAATTCAATCACCATTTTGATTTCCGTTTTAATTTTTATGCTAAATGCATTCATTATACACACCGTACATAAAGCCAAGCTATCTTCACAGTGGCTGTACAAACTAAACCCTTCTTAACCTTTTATTAGGTTTTATGTGTTTGTTATGCATCTTCCGTTAATCTTTGAATAATTTGAATTGCAAACCGGATTATGCATTTTATGGACCGGTATCGCTTAATTCTTAAAGATTTAACTTCCATGTTTTATTAACAAAAAAAGAATTTCAATAAATTTAGTTTTAAATATTGTTTAACTTCGATCTATTTTTATTAAAAAAAACTCAGTAAATTAGATTCTAGAATCAAACTTCTTGTTTTATAAAAATTAAGAAAGTTATTTGTCATTGAAAACTCTGTAAGAAGTGATTCTACGCAATATTGGATCATGGAAATTGCAGCTATATAACTAAAATATACTATTAGTTAGTATATGACTTTAAAACACTGTTGCGATAATGTCACCGTAATTTATTTTATTTTAAATATTTTGAAATTAATCGATATTTATTAAAAATAAAAAAATTCTATTCTTTTTTCTCTTTTAAGAGTTAATTTCTAAACATACCTTAAATAATATATTTCTCTATCCTTTTCATTTTCACATCAATACAAATTAAAATTGAATTATTAAGTTTGTCAAATTTTTTTTCTTTTTAATGTAAAACAGTTAAACATTTGAATTCGAGGCGGAGCGACGTCGTTGCGATACGATGGCGACGTTTAAAAACTGGCGGGCTTCTTAAGTTTCAGTTACATTGAATAACAGATAACCGTCTGGAGAGAGAAAGCCAAAGCCTTGAGCTGAATTACACTCTGCATTTTTTCTCTCTTTCGTTCTGGTTCTTTTCTCCCTTTCTTGGAAAGCAAACAAACTTTCACTTTCTCTCCCGCTCTCAGACGATGGATGTCGATATCGGTTACGATACCGAGTATCCCACGCCTACTCCCAGGGAGCGTGAAGCTATAGGCAACTACCTCCAAATCGAGTCCGAATTCATGGCTGCTGCGAACTTCTACACAAGCACGAGCAACGCGCAATTACGGAGGCAGGCGGTTTCTGTAATCGCTTCGGTAAGTGGCTAAGTGCGAATTGGAGATGCGTTTCCGTTTGTTTCCTTTAGCCGTAACAACAAACATAAATTCATGCAAGAACCTGTTCGTTTCCCGTGAAAATTCTCGTGCCGTCATTTTTAGTTTCTTTTTGCGATCTGTTTTCTAGGTTGTGTTTTATAGATCATTTCTGTCTCCAGTTGGCTACATAGAAAACAGAAAGGAAAACCGAGTGTTCGTTGTTCTGTTTAATTTCCATTTTTCACTATTCTGATTACATTAATTTCTGGAAGTTTCCTTTTATTGGAAATCAAGGACGTAATTGTGCATAATTTCTTGTATCTTTATTTATTTTGGATTTGTATCACTGTGTATGAAAATCTCACTCTCTTATTTAGTTCTCTTTGCTCTGATTTATCTGGCAGTCGTGAAAGGAACCTTTTGATTTCTTTCACTTAATCTTGTCCTTATTGTGTTGATTTCTTCTGCGTGTTTTGCTACACACAGCACTGGCAGAACGAAGATGATGCATTTATTCCTTTCCTTGCAATAAACTACTTCGATCGCTTCGTTTCCAGGAAAGTTATTCAAGTAATATATCTCTTTCTTTTCTCTTCTAGAAATTTTGGAATTTGTTAATCGATCTTTTTTTTTTTCAATTCCATCTGTGTTAAAATTCTTTGGTTTGCCTAAGGATGTGCAAGGTGGTGGTTCTACTTTGAACCAAAAAGTCCGTTGTATTGCAATCTGTTGCCTCACGCTTTCTGCCAAGATGAGGACAAGACAATTCCTTCTCCATCTGTTTCTGGTAAGCCTGTGCATGACACTTCACACTGAAGAATTGAATTTAAGCTCGTTGCATTTAATACATCACTACATGCACTGATTTATTGCATAGAGGGACAGAATTGTTGATATCAAATCTGATACAATAATGAACATGGAGTTTCAAATTCTCGAGGAACTTAACTGGCGAATGCAATCTGTAACTCCCTTTTACTTTCTGGATTACTATTATCCCACCTTTAGAAGATTTGGTGGTTTCAGACGTCGTTGCATCAATGAGATCATAGTCCAGTCTCAAGGAGGTGAATTCCCACAGCAATCGGTTTGCTAGTTCTCTATTTTCTCCCCAATGACGCTTAGAGAATATCGTGTTTTATTTTTCCTATCATTGCAGATCACTTATTCGCTGCATACAAGCCTTCTGACATTGCACTGTCTGCTTTTATGGCTGCTACCTACATTGCATATCCCAAAAAGTTTGACTTAATCATCAAAACGGTATATGGAATGAAAAATTAAATGCACTCACGTTATCCTTGATTTATTAGATAGATTTGCAAATTATGCTTAAGCAATCTTGTATACTATCCTGGTTTTTCCAGGATGAGGTGGCTGGCTGTTGCCGCGAGCTGATTAAGCTTTGCAGTGAGAAGAACCTTCAGGTACATAATGAGGCAGGAATTAATCTCCGTTCACGTAAAATGCCGCCGCCAATGCCCCAGCAGATGCAATATGAAGAAGTTGCAACAGCCAAGGGGAAGATGACCAAATCTGATTCTGTTGAAGAGCTTGCAGCAGCGATTGAGGATTCAATGACAAAAGATGACGAGAGCCGTCCGGCAGAGACGCATTGGGCATGGAAAGTTCTTAATACTGAAGAAGAAGAAGAAGAATTAAGTGATGAAGATCCTGAGGCTCAGCTAGTCCCACGAAAACGGGACAGGGGCAAGACGGCGACGGAGACATCTGCATATGAAGTTGTAGCAGCCGAGACTGAGGCAAACCAACAAGGACAGGACAAGGGCATAGAGATACATGAAGAAGATGTGGCAACCGAGGCTGACGCAAACCAAAGAAGACAGGACGAGGACGAGGCAGTAGTGAAGGAGGCATCTGCAGAAGATGTGGCAGCTGATACTGAGGTAAATAAATCCGGAGAAAAGGGTGTGGAAACTGAGACCGAGCCAAAACGCCAAAGACTGAACAAGGGCAAGGGCGTGGGGGAGGCATCTGAAATTGTAGAAGCTGAGACTGAGGCAATCCAACAAGGACAGGATACGGGCAAGGAAGAGGTGACGCCGGAGATAACCGAAGATGTAGAAGCCGATGACGAGTTCAACCGACAAAGACGGGCCAAGGGCAAGTCGGTGGTGGCGGATGAGGGACCAATTTTGGAGATTGTTCCTGAAGCATATGCAGCACCAAAGAAGCTAATGAACTTTGGCCTAAAGTGGCCAATTAGTGTGCTGCCAGATGATATTATAGAACATATAGATGAGTCCGCCACCGTAAGCATTAAACCTCCTGAAACAATACGAGGGACTGTGCTCGATAAACCTCCGAACGAAGACCCTTGTGACTGTAAATGCAACATCGGCTAGTTCTAATCGTTTTCATTTGGTGGCCATCCAGAAATTGAATGTGGACCGTGAAGTTCTTAATATTCTAGTAGTTCGCGTATAGGTGATTGAATTGTCGCTGTTGATACGATTCAGTTGGTGTTAGTTCTCCAAAATTGATTTTCAGACCGTCTGATGATTGTCGTCCTGGCCAAAGGTTATTCTGCTCTTGTTTCTATACTGGAATAAGCTGCGTGTGAAGGGGAAATAAGGACTTTTATAAGCAATTAAAATCTTGTTATTTCCGGAAGAAAACAAACATTTTTTTTTGCAACACTTGTTTCTCACAAATTTAAAATATATAGGAAAAATATTTTACTATAAATAACGACGCAGATTTTGAATACCAAAGGGTGTATTTGTATGAATAGTTTAATTTAGCATTTATGCAGTAGTTTTTATAGATGTTTGAAAAAGCTTTCGAAAAAGTTTATATAAAAAACTTATGAATTATTTTGAGCTTGGATTTGTTTTTATAAGTTTTTTATATTTATTAAAATATTTTTATAATTTAATAAAAATTTTATAGTTAAATTTATGATATTAAAAAGAATTTATAGGAGTCATAAATTATTTTCATAAGTTCTCTAAACTCTTTTAAATTATTTTCATAACTTCTCTTAACTCTTTTACTTAATTATATCTACAATAAATTTTTATTATAAATTCATCATACAAAAAAAAGTTTTATATTTAAATATGTTAAGTAAAAAATAATTTTAATAAACAAAATTTTGTATAAACATTTAATTATCTATTTAAAAAGCTTATGTGAATGAACCTAAAAGGTATAAACAAATTTTGTAATAAATAAACAAAATATTATCAGATTATATAATTTTATATAGAAACAAACCCGTGCGACCAAGAAGAGTCTTGTGGTAAATACAGGTGTGAAAGGTAAATCCCTTTTGTAAAGTATGGTAAAGTTGACTCAACATTTTCCTTTTTGTAATACGACGCACAACATAACGGAGGAAGTTAATTACAATAATAATTGTAATAAGTAGTAAACCTATGAGTAATGAAAGGAAGAAATTGATTTTTAAAAAGGAAAAAAGAAAATCTACCCACAAATTTTCAAGTACCGTCTTGTTGAATGTTGATTAATGATTTACTCCTACTTGAGTTGTCTAAATGAACAGAACAGCATGAAAAAATTCATAAGACAGATTAATTGAGTAGTCATGCTTGAAATCCATAACAGACTAAAAGTAACGATATTTTATTTTAAGACGAGTGAATGAAAGAGAAAATAAATAAATATGTAAGTTACGGGATTTATTATCTGTTCTCTGGCTTGAAATTAAGAAGCAGTTTTCTGTTATGTTTTATGTAGAAAATAGCGACATAATCGGACCCACGGAATTTGAAACACCACCATCTCTCTATATTTCTTCCTCTCCGCTGTATCGAAAAACTACCCGTTCTTTGTTGCACCTAAAGCAAGATTTTCCTTTATATTATTAGGGGTGTGCGCAATATGTTTCAACAATTACACCCTTGTCCATTGGCACCAGTTCCCTGGTCCTAACCGTTCATTCTTCTTCTTTCTTCCTTCCTTTTCCTCATCTTCTTGTCTTGTCATGGAGTCCACGACAAAAAACAAAGGCAAGAAGTCACTGTTAATGAGTTTCAAATCCGTTGTGGGCGTCAATGACTCTTTCAAGAGCAAAGGGGGTGACCCAGTTCTTGCCTATCTTGCCGGTGCAAACAAAGACGGTGTCGTTTTGCCCCCCATTTTGTCTTTGACGCTCTCTGTGAAAGATGATAGCAGAGGAGAATACGGAAATTGCACAAGAAAGAAGGTTAGGGACCGGTGGCAGAAACTCAAGGCTGTTTTGAATGACACATCATTGGTAATTTATAATCTTTCTTTTCCTTTTTCACTCTTTCTTATTCAACTTCCCATAATCTCTCATCCTCGTATTTATATTACAAATTTATAATCCAAACACACTTTCCACCAATCTCCCAAGTTGTTCAAAGATTTATTCATTTTTTTTTTTTCAATTCTTCACAAACAAAGTTTAGTTTGCTTCTAACCACATAACACATTCTAAATAACTTAAGGAACGCTTAGTTTAATTAATTGTGTCTGTTTGTTTTTCTTCTAAGATTTTTCTTTCGTTATTCTTTTCCTTCTCTCAGATACTTTTCCAACATATATTTTTATATAAAATATCCAATTCAACTATGTTTTATATGGATCAGAAGCCAAAATAGTTTTTAAAGAGTAAAAAGTTCACATATAAAAGTATTCACTACTTTAAAAATTCACTAAATTCTATAAGTTAATGCTATTTCATGAATTTAAAATTAAAAATAAATAATTTGTTAATATTTAAATAAATTCATCATATATATATATTTGTAAGTTAATTCACTTTTTGAACTGATTGGTTCATTCTATTTAATATTATTAGAGTTGTTAAATATGTTTTTTCGTTCTAATCCAATCCTAATGTAGGTTAAGATTAAAACAACTCATACAAATAATAAATTCTTCTGAGTAGGCTTAATCTATAAGTTAATTTTTTTGAAAAATTATTATTTAAATAAATTTGTTAGCCTCGTTATGGATCAATCTATTTTATTGATCATGTGATTCTATCAATTTTTTCTAATTTTCTTTTCTTTCTTTTTGAAAATTATCTTTAATTTCTTTCTTTTTTTAAAACTACTTTATGTATCTTTAAATTCTCTCTCTAATTATTTTGTTTTTAAAAACTATTTTTTTCTATAATTTTTTTTCTATTTTCTTGTTTTTCTAAAAATAAATTAAGAAGAAAAAATGAGAAAATTTAGCATTGAAAAATAATTTAAAAAAATAAAAAAAATGAGAATAGAGAGACAAAATATTTAAAGAGAGAAAAATTGAAAGATTATAGATAAAAGAAATTTTTAAGAGACAAACAAATTTTAGATAGAAGAATTTGAGAAAAAATGAAACAAATTAAAGGGAAAACATTCAAACAACGAGAAAAAAAAATTAGAAAGAGAAAAAATAGAAAAAAAAATTAAAGATAAATTTTTAAAAAGGTAGGAAGATTAGGAAAAAAAAAGGAGAAATACCAATTAGAGAAATGAAATTTGAAGATAGCAATAAAAAATTAGAGGAAGACACCGTTTACACATAGAAGTTAAAGAAAAAAAATGAATTTTTGAGAAAAATTTAGAAAAAAATAATTTGAGAGAGAAAAATAGAAAGACAATTAAAGAGAGAGAGAAAAATAAAAGATAGTTTGAGAGAGAGAAAAAATTTAGAAATAAAAATTAAAGAAAAATAAATAAATTTTAAGTGAGAAAATTATTTTTTAAAAATAAATTTTAGAAAGAAAAATAATTTAGAGTGTGGAATTTAAAGAGAGATAAAGAAAATTTAAAGATAAAAAAATTAGAAAAATAGAGAATTTGATAAGAAAAATGTTTAGGAAGAGATAATTTTAAAAAATGAAATGGTTTTTACACAAAAATTAAAAAAAACCACAAAATATAAGAATAAACAACTGGGCTACTTTGACAATCCTCTCTCCTCTCTCTCTCTCTCTCTCTCTCTCTATGTATGTATATATTGACAATCCACTTTTTCTCTCTTTCTTTCTATATATATGTATATAAACTAAAATGCAATTTTAGTATATAGGTGTGTGTTTGTTTCGGACAGTGTTCGGATCGAGTTAGCTATTATTTTATTAAATAATTTTTAATCATAAAATTTAAGATTCATAAGTGAAAAGTTTTAATACACACATAATATATATATATATATATATATATATATGTAGTCGGATATTAAATTTAATAAAATAACATATTTAATAATTTATTATACAAAGATAATTCTATTAATTCAATTGTTAAATTAAATTTTTTAGATAATATATTACAATTTACAAAATTGAAAATTTTTTAAAATATTTGACACTTTATTTTTATTTTAATATTATATATTATTCAAAATATGAATAAATAGTTATTATTAAATTATATAATTATAAATATTTAAGTTAAATGAAAATTTATGTATGTGATTATCATGATATAGATTATTGACTGAATTGATAAAAATATTTTTTGATAAATAATTATTGAATATGTTTTGTTACTAAATTTAACATCTAATGTTATTTACTGTTCATGTTATTTGTAAATTTAATCTACAGCTATATAAAAAAATTTAAATTTAACGATTAAATTAGTAAAATTATTTTTTTTATAAATTTATTAAATTTAACATCTAATTAATGTATATATATATATATATACACGCATTTTTAATAATGCATGTGTCTTTATATACAATTATTGTGATTAAATGAATATTATATGTAAATTTAGTGCAATAGTATTTTTAATGAAATGAGAAAGTGGAAATGAAATCCCGTTTTGGGAGTAACAATTTTTGTGTCTTGGTGAGGTATTTGGATAAGTAATTAAGTTCGTTTTTGGTCATTCTTGTAGATGAAGAAGATTATTAGCAGAAGAAAGTCAAAGAAGGCTGATTTGTTCTTTTGTAAATCAAGCAAAAATTTGGAACGAGAAGCTAGTTTTGAAATCCCAAGGCCAAAAAGTAAAAGCACTTCCCGAACAAATTCTACCATTTCATCAGCTTCTCCTGGGCTTTCACCTGCATTCAACTCCTCAACATCTTTTAGTTCATTTAACTCTTCAAGCATTGATAATGATTCGGACACTAGTTTTCATGAAACATACTCACCGTCGAGGTCATTGTGTGGAATGCAATGTGGTGTTAAAGAGACCAAGAAAGGACATTATTATGGTTCAAAGATACCCCTTTCTATGCTTTTGATTATTAGCCTATTGGTTTTGGTTATATGGGGTAAATTTCTTGCTATACTTTTCACTTCAATTTGGTTCTATCTTGTGCGTCCTCGTCAAGGAAGGCCATTCAACAAGAACCCTTTCAGTGAAGACATCCAATTTGACTCAGTTCAGTATAAGAGGAAAATCATTATGGAGAGGTTGCTTGATAGATGCCATAGCGATTTGTGTATAGCTTCATCTTCATAGGGGCTACTACTTACTACCCATTTCTCATAGGTCGATAACTTTTTTATTTTTACTTTTATTCTTCTTCTTTAATTCATAACTTGTAGTATATATACATATACATATACATGTTTATCAAATTAAAAAAGATAATTTATGTTGATAAAAAGTCTTTTTTTTTTTTTTGGTTTCATGAAAATATTAAAACAAAAAACTACGAACGACCAAACAGATCAACATCCGTTAATAAATTAAAAATATTTTTAATATAAATAAATATGTTAATTATTATTTTTAAAATAAAAAATTAATATTGTATGATGATAATGCTTGTTTGATTATTATTTAATTTTTTAGTATAATTTTTGGTTGAGTATCTTTTAACTACAACTTATTGTTGATTTCATATTTTATTGAATGATATCTATTTTTTTAATAGATATCATTCAATAAATGGTATAAATTTTATAAATTTAACGTTGTATATTCTAATTAAATCTTGAGAGGATTGACATTTTTATTTTACGAAAAAGTAAATCAGTATTAATAAAAAAATTAAAATAGTTAACATGAAAATTTTTCCCCATAGAAATATTCTTATTATTTAAAAATTAAATTATTTTTATTTATGAAATATTATGAGTCATTTATATTAATTTTTTAATAAAAAAAAATATTTTTAATTTTTTTAAAGTTAAATATTATTTAATCTTAAATTAAAAAATAGATCATTTTTATTTTAAAAATTAAAAATATCATTTTTATTTAAAATAAAAAATAATTAAATTTTTATCTTTAAAAATAATAATAATACATTTTTAAAAAATAATATGATCAAATTTCAATATTTTAAAAATAAAAAAAAACTATTTACTCTTATTTAAATTAACTAGATTATTTTATAATTGAGAATTTTTTAGTAGATCTGGTTCCGTATAAGATTGTAGACCGTTTAATTAGATTTTTATAATTTAATTTTTTAAATAATTAAATATAAAAAGATAAAATATAAATTAATTACACTTCCTTGAAGCATAAATTTCTATCTTTAATTTTAATTTCTTAAAATGTTGAATTATTAAATTGTGATTAAATGATTTATAATCTTATGCAGTTGATTTAAGAATTTCTCTCAACAATTTGTAGGTTTACAAAAAGTCATGATTGTAGTAAAAAAAGAAAATAAAAAGAAAATAAAAAACACCATCGCTTCCCACCTTCCCGTTTTAAAAAGTTACATTTGAGTCAATTCCCCTGCCGTCACACACACATTAAGATAAAGTTTAACATACAAGTTAATATTTGGTTGGAGGCAATATACAAGTTAACAGTGGATGGGATGATTTAAGAATTATATTTGATGTTAGACATATTTAAAAGATAAAACAAAATACTTATTTTTTTAAAATATAAAATTAAGTAAAATAGAATAAATATTTTATTAATTATTTTTTCTTAACAAAATTTTTATTGTTTGTTAATTTTACCATTTAGTTTTCAGATCATTTTGTTTCAATCGTATTCAAATCTAAAATATATTAATTATATATTAAATTTTTTAATACATATGATGTAATTTTTAACAATAAAATAATATATGTAAAAAATATTTTATTTAATTTTCATATTTAACAACTTTTTATCCATCTAAATATTAAAAATAATAGAAATATAAATATAATTGAACATAATGTTATATTTTAGTACATTCTATTCTATTTTATTATTTTTAAATATCATTTCAATTTTTTATGATAAAATAATATATATATATATATTTTTCTTTCTAAAGAAGTTTAAAAGGATTATTTCTTGCTTAACCTTTCCAGCTCAGCGTTACAGATATTTTCGGAACATATGTTTATAAATTATAATACGTTTAAAAATGCTTAAATTTAAAACTAATTTTTCTTTTTTTTCATTTTTATAAAATTAATAAAAAGGTAGGATTTTTTTTAAAAAAAAAATAAACATGAATGAATAACAAAATGAATTTGTCATGACATTGGTGTGATATTTTGCTTGGTCTTCAAGGTGGAGTTATGATGGTAACTGATTTGAGTTGCGGGGTGGAGAAAGTAGTAACAGTCATTGGAAGGTGTGAAAATGATGACCAACCTATTCGTAAAGCCCCATCTTCTTCTTCTTCCACTTCCATCAAAATTCCTTTTCCCACTCACTCCCAAACCTTCACCTTCTCTCTCCATTCCACACTTCTCCACTTCTTCTCTCTCCTACGGACCTTCCCTCCACAAAGGAACCAACCCTTCCCCATCCCATTCCCAATTTCCTCTAATCCAAAACGATGCCGTCCTTATCGAAGAAGCCTTCACCAGAATCTTCCACCTCGCCGCGCTTCGTGTCCCCTCCGCCGAATGCTCCGCCCTCGAGAGCCGCCTCCGCGGTCACCTCCTTAACTGGCCTCGCGTTCGCAACATTGCTCGCGTCCCTGGCGATGACGTCGACCCTGACCTTGTCCCACTCTTAGACCAATCAATTAACAATGACGGCGTAGAGGAAGAAGAAGAAAGAGGACTCGTCTCGTTGCAACGCCGGATTCACGGCAAAGCCGAGGGCGACGGCGACGTTTTGAGCCCGGTGCTGTACCGCGACAAGCTCGCGAAGACGTTCAACTCTCGCGGGTTCGTGAAGTTCCGGAACCTCGCCAAGATTTCGAGGCCGAACAGGAATAGGAAGAAAAAGGAGAAGGTGAAGGAGAAAACAATTGAAGAGGTTAAACGCGTTGGGAGGAATGGTTTTGCTGCGATTGAGGTTATTGAGGAGGAAGAAGAAGGAGGTGGTTTGAGGAAGTTGTTAGGACAAGAGTTTGCGAGGAACAGGTGGAGGGGTTCCACGAGGTTGTTGCTTCTGGATGAACGCTACGCGGGCCGTGGTGTGGAAGAGTTGCCCGAGGCAATAAAGGTACACCGTCTATCTCATGTTCTGTGAGTTTTTCAGTGCCAAAGTGTTTTGTCTTCCACTTTCTGTGCCAATTATTTTCTCTGCCATTTTTTTATTTATTTCAATTTCTCATCTAGATGGTTAAAGCTCTTAAGGTTTAATTTTAATGAAAAGAAGATGATGATGGTTAAGCATGTTCAAACTGTAGGAGTGGTAGCCGGTTGGCTTGTTTCTTGAGCAGTGTTCATTGCAAATGCTCCGGCATTGATTTTGGGAAGGCACATATTTTGGTAAGGGTAGCAAACGTCAGTTTAACCCACCAAAATTGGCGGACCAGGCTGGGGTTTCCCACCACAATTTTCTGGTTTAGAAGTTGACTGGGTTGAGCTCTAGGTGTGTAGCTATCAATACTGCAGTTTCCTTTAGCATGCTGATATTGGCCTCTTCTTGAGAGAATTGGGGAGATTCCAATCTGTCATTTGATGCAAATAATAAAGTTAGCTATACATGATTAAAGAATAATCTTTTTGTTTGTCAATGTGGGACCTTATATAAATTATTAGGTGATTTTTTTTTATTCTGAAAATAGATAAATTGTAAATCTGTCCATGGGAAGTCTATGGCGCCTGGTCATATTAATGGTGAGAGTTAACATTGCATATAATTGATTTGTCCCTGAAATGATGGTGGTTCTTTAGCTGTATTGTATGGGGAACTTTTCCACCAGGCGTTGGTCAATTTCGATGTCCTTTAGTAGTAGAAGGAAGTATTTAATCCACAAATATGCAAAATGCATTATGATGCTATGGTGTACTGTAAAACATCTGAAATTATATAATTGTCATGACTCATGACTTTTTGGCTGATATTTTTTTGTAAGACTTTACACAGGCCATCTTGGCCTTTGGAATTTCGGCCTCTAGTCGATGTTGCCAGGATTTTTATATTGTTTGTCCTTGACAACCGCAGCATCAATCTGATAGGGAACTGGATTAGACAGCAAAAGAAAAGATAATCTTTATTGCAAAGTAAGAACCCTAGGTCCCAATTCTTGGCCAATGCGGCTTCAGAATTACCAATTAGGGCAGGAGATCCAATGATTACATTCATAATTTTGGGATATTCGAGAGACCCAAACTTTCCTACAGCACTCTCCTTTAAAACAACTTATACATTCAGCCCACGGGCTTCCTCTGCAAATCTATTTATTCTATAACAACTAGTCTCCACTCTAACTAACTACCATTCTCTTACAAACAGGGGATAGTCCTTATTTTACAACTCAGTCCTCCAACTACCCCTTATTTCTCCTTTTATATACATTTAAAATAGGAGATCTATCAATACCCCCTATGAAACAGGGGATAGTCCTTATTTTACAACTCAGTCCTCCAACTACCCCTTATTTCTCCTTTTATATACATTTAAAATAGGAGATCTATCAATACCCCCCTATGAGGTGCACCTTGTCCTCAAGGTGAAAGTTTTCATAACGATTGCCTGTCTCTTTTCCCTCGAGCTATAGATGCAATAGTAGCATAATTTCCCCTCATTAAGCACCAAAACTAGACATGGTCCAATCTAGTAAAGTGATGCGTTTAGGGTATTGCCTCATCCCTATAATTTCTTCAACCGCATCAATATATTGTACTCCTTTCCCACTTGCTGCTTATGTACTAATTGGACCTTCATTTTGCTTCTGTATTTTATCTACCAATTTTACAAATCCCAACAAGAAAACAACATAGGCAAGATCTGATGAATTCTTGACCAGGATTTCAGCAGTGACATGGCCACCAATTACAGAGATCTTGATGCTCAGTTTCATGGCCAGAAATACCACACAAAACAGAGCACTAAAGGAGTGTGGAGGTATTCACATGTTTGTATTTGACTCAGGTGGAATTTATATGAAGTTGAGGGTTGGTGGCCATGTCACTGCTGAAATCCTGGCTCCTTAGAAAGCTGCACGACTGCACATGGTTGTAACCGATGATTATCAAATGTGAACTGCTGAACAGTTACCAAGCTATCCTTTAGTCTAGAATATTCTTTACATACTATTGAGTGACCTGATGTTGGATATCTCCTTATATCATGTTTTTCTTCTTATTATGAATTTTTGTTCTGCATATGTGTTTCACATCTAACATTTTCATCTAATCACCTGTGACATGCATCATATTTTAATGTGGTCTTCAGGCTGTCTTGAAGGAATATGCAGAAACGAACACAACTTTGACTTTTGAGCTAGTTAGATGCAAGTTGACACTGTTCTATGATTACTGGCAGATGACTGAGGTATATTATACCAAGGACACTGTTATACAATTTGTGTTTGGGGTGTATGTATATATGCATTTAAGTTTCTCATTTGTACATATTTCTCTCTCTGTGTGTGTTGGTCTATCATGATAAAATGCACTGTTCACCCTCATGATTTACTTGGTGTGAACACGAGCTTCATATCAAAAGTATTTACGTTTCACTCCTTCTTTCAGTTTTAACTCTACAATTTGTTGTTAACTTGTCAAAATTGGATTTTAAGCTACAATCAACTTCTGATTTATATCTATAGTTATTTTTTAAATAGAAATTTGTATTCATGTGTACAACATAGAACAGTTTTGTGATTGGTCCCTCATCCCTTGATGTTCTTTATCTGACTTCAAATTGTGAATAAATAAAAATATGCATGTTGTAGATCTTGGAGGCCTTGCTGCCCGAGGGCGTGGTTGTTCCTTCAACTTTTGAGACTGTTGGTCATATTGCACACTTGAATTTGAGAGATGAACATTTACCATACAAGAGACTTATTGCAAAGGTTCTTCTTTTAGAAATATTTCTAGTTGCCGTTTTAAATGTGGAATATAAAATTTTATTGCAAATTCTTATCTATGTTAATTTATGGAAGTCTGCTTTTATATTCAGGTTGTGCTGGATAAAAACAAGCCAAGGATACAAACAGTTGTGAACAAAATTGATTCCATTCAAAATGAGTACAGGACCATGCAGCTTGAGGTTTTGGCAGGAAACCACTCTCTTGTGACTACTGTAGTTGAAAATGGAATTCGCTTTCAGGTTGACTTAGCAACAGTGTATGCTCTTATTTCCATCACTGGACAATGTAGAAGGCTTGCTTTATTAATTGCTCAATTAACATCTTTACATGAAATTTGTTTGACATAGTCTATGCATATCTTAATTGGATCTTCTGATTTGTTTTTCTGTTTGCTGGACATCATTTTAGCAAATATACCCTTACTAGATCTGAAATCTACATGCAGGCTACATTCCTTAGGTAGGTGTGGGTCTTTGGTGGTCCTATAAATATTGATGGAGTTACATTGTTTTAGTTTCTAGTTCTCTTTTCTACTCATGCACACATGCAGTTTAGTTTGTTATAGAGTTATGTGTATTGATGCATTCATGTGTACATTTATGTTCTTTAAGAAAAAAATCCTATAAAACAATGTTACTTCCTATATTTTAGGCTCATTTATGTCAAGCTGTGTATGTCAGTGTATGCTGTCTCGAAAGTCACATCCATCTTGCTGCCCATGCTTTCCTCTTCAATAAACCCAGACAACTTTGTTCACTTTATTTCATTTGAGAATTCAAATATAAATACTGACAGTCAGCTGAAGGTCTATGGAGAGCCTCTGTTGTGACCTCCAAAAATCCTATGTAGTACCCTTTTGATTTTTATATTATTCTTAATCTCAAAAGATAAACAAGAGAAGGCCCTCCCATGTTGTTTAGGTTAGTCACATTGACCTTACCTCTAACTTGCAAAAAAAGGACTGTAAGAAGAAAAAGTGTATCTGCTAGCAACCCAGAAAATGGGTCCTGAGTTTTTAGAGATTGAGAAACAGAGAAAGGAAAGGGGAAAAAGCGCTTTAGTAGTGTTGAATTACTAACAAGAACCTAATGATAGGATGACGCCTAAGCCCATTATTACAAGAGTCTATCAGAGAAAGAATAGAAGGGAAGCCAAGGGTAATAATCCCTAGAGTTAGTTACGGGATAGTTGTATTCTGCTATGTGTGTTGTAATTCTGTTTATTTGTTAGCTGAGAATAAATAGGAGAGATTGAGAAGGAAAGGGGATCATTTTGTTGAGTAAGGTCTTGGAGGGAGAGTTCTGAGTCTCTAGAACTCTCAGAGATTACACATTCTTCTATCTTCTCCCAAGCAACCCACTTTGAGTTTTGCTGGGTGGTTGTCTTTGTTAGTAACAGGCCCTCAATTAGGAAAGTTTATGTTAGAAGGGGGGAAAGGGATGAAATGAACCAGGGCCCAAAGGATTAGAAAAGCCCAGTTAGTTGGTTGAAACAACTGTGCATACTGTATCTGTTTGTTACATGTAATAGGAACAGGCTAATAAGATGGGAATGGGGAGAAAGGGAGGGCATTCAGTTAGACAGTGGGGATTTGGTTAGGAGAGAAATAGGCTCTTGAATTCCTGTTGATATTCACTTTACCCATTCATCTTCTTCCCCAGTCTGGGTGTTTCTTTTATCAACTGAGAATATTCAATACAGATTTAATTTGCAATAGTCTATCTTTTACACTTGATCCGATTCTTACAGTTTTTGTTCAATAATATTGACTGTTCTTTACCAAGTTCTATCACCTAATGAGAGAGTTCTCCTTCCAAGGATTTCCTTTGTACAAAAGGGTATCCCCCTTTTGCGACAAAGCTAATGATCAATTCTCAAATGGTAACTACTAACTAAACTGAATGAATGATCTTCTACTGTCATCCTATTATTTAAGCTCGTAGTTATTGAATCGAGATTCGAATCGTGATTCGAAAGGTCTATTTTCTGAATCATGAATTGTGAGATACATGATCATAAATTAAAAATAACATATATATATATATATATATATATATATATATATATATATTCACATAAAGAAACATTTACACCATAGAAATATTAACATTTTTAAGTCAAACAAATGAATAACTCATTGCATAAACATGATATAGCATAAATGAAATTCAAATTAATCCAATTATAGAAGATCAAAGTCATGAAGAAAAGTTCAGCCTCTCAAAAATCCTATGAAGACAGCAAGAAGCTAAAAAAAAAAAAGAAACAGAGCATGTGGTATTGTGGAATGGAGCAAAACAGCAAGCAGTGAATGAATGCTGAATAAGAAAAGGAAAACATGGTGAGGTGAGTGGGAAGTCAGACCAACACATCACTGCTTGAGTATTGGAAAATAAAAAAAAAAATCACGTTAGAGATATTGCATTGAGGCAAAAAAGGAAGATAGAAGAGGACCAAACAATCATAAAATTCAAAAGATTTTCTTTAAAAAAATAGAACAAGACCTTATGTCAGTGCATTCCTAATAGATTTTTTTCAAAAAAAAAAAAAACAAAACTAATTTTAGAGTTTTCTAAAACTGGGTCATGCATGATCCGACTCGTTTTGATTATCTGGTTTTCTGCACCATCCCCTGTATCCTCGATACAACCATGAATCTTGAATCGCACGAATTGTATTGAATCGTAAGAGATTCATGGTGGATTTAGATACACAGAGATTTGTATCAATGGAAGGTTAAACTTAATCGCATCGTGTATCAAATTGTAAGATTCATGAGATACTGAAAACCAATTAAGCTAACCACCCAACTGATTCAGCATATTACTGCTTTGCCTTATTTTCTATAATTCTTCTGTTGTAGATCCTATCAGTATACAAGAAATGTATTTGGAAGTTTGAAATGTAATTTGTTATGCAACTTAAGACATCCATCAGTTGAAACTTGAAAGAATTTTATTCTTATCAATTTATGACTACAAAACATCTACTGTTTTTGATTGATTTGGTACATTTCATTTGAAGCTGGATTGGTGGCTTCAACTCCTTGGACCCTATACTGTTGCATCTGAATCAGCTACTGACTTACTGTTGCACCTTCTAACATGCATTGTTTATGATCTATGTTCTTATGAAACTTGTTCAATGATCTGGAATCTAAAATCAGAAATAAATTACATATCTGATTTTTGTTTTGAATTTCAAAAATTTCTCCAGAGAGAGGAAATTAGATTAAAGAATAATTGCAAAAATATGAATTATCACTTTTACTTTTCTTTCTGTGCAGATATTGGAGTTCTAGGCTTGGAACTGAAAGACAACGGCTTCTGAGTGGTTTTAAACAGAATGATGTTGTCTGTATGTGTCTACCTTCTTGATTAGATGATAAAAGAACCCTGCATATTATACTTCACTTTCTACATCTTTTGATTATTGCCTTTTTGATCGTGGAATTTGGCTGGGCACAGCAACCTGATTTCATATACTGATGACAAAGTTTTGCTTGTTTGCTGTCTGTGTGTGTGTTGAGAGGAGGGAGGGGGGGGGGTTCAATATAGAAACAGCAATTACTTAGTGGGTTGAACCATGAAAAAATTTGCGGATTTGATATGCAGTATAAAACTACAAATGTAATAATGAGATTAATGCAAAATGCTTTGAATATTATATTAAGGGGGTTTTAACTTGTTTCACAACTTTTGGTTTTGGTTCAAACAATGCTCATTTGTTCCATTTTACTTGTTGGTATGCTCATGTGTTGGGAGGGGGGGGGGGGTCAATATAGAAACAGCAATTACTTAGTGGGTTGAACCATGAAAAAATTTGTGGATTTGATATGCAGTATAAAACTACAACTTTTGGTTTTGGTTCAAACAATGCTCATTTGTTCCATTTTACTTGTTGGTATGCATCTGTGTAAGCTTATTAAACAAAGCATTGATGTTATCAGGTCCTATTTTTAGGAAGCTAAAGGATAACTGGATAATTTGTTGTCTATCTGCATCTTGGATTAGTTCATAAGAGATTAATTGGTTTGTTGGTATGATATTTGCAGAAATTTATTATGTCCTGTCAAACATAATTATATATTATTGAATGCATATACTTATTGGACTTAATGGATGCTTTGAAGTCTTAAAAAATGAATTGCATCTACTAGCAGAATTTCATTGATATGACTGTACTTGAGATGCGGTTGTAAACTTATTTAAACTATCTTGGTTTATTCCTATGAACTTAAATGCTTACATACAGGATCCGGACATAAGTACATAATCAATGATGAAATCTTTTTGTAGCTTTCCCAATATTTTCATGCATGTGCATATCATCCTTGAATCTTACTATAGAAGCTATTTGGAAATCCCTTAGCTATTGGAATATATAAGGTTGCCTAGGGGAATGAAAACAATCCCAAGGCTTGTCTGGACCAGGTTGTTTTTCCATATTGTTTTCTTGGTTTATATGATGGATGCCAAGTCTATGCTAACTTATTTTAGAAATGATGCTATCAGAGATTTAAATAATGAACATACCCTTCCCTGTCCCAGTAGAAAAAAATGGAAAACAGGAACAACTAAATTTAAATTCTTGAGGGCCGTTTGGTTTCCGAAAATGTTTTCTCTTCTCATTTTCTCTTTTTCAATTTTAATTACAAAAATGCTACCTTGTTTTCATTTTGTTTCTTATTTTCAAAAGTATGTGCAAAAAATAATGAAGAATAATGGGAAGTTATTTCATTATTTCTTATGCAAACTTTTCAAAACTAGAAACAAAGTGAAAATAAGGTGCCATTTTTTTAATTAAAACTGAAAACACAATGTTTTTGCAAATCAAACTGCTCCTTATGGTGCACAAAGTTGAAAATGAAAATGATGCAAGAATTAATGGACATCCATAAAACAGGCAGTGCAAAAATAGCCTGATTGCTTCTTCTAAATCCTTTTTTTTCTGTACTTGCAAGAGCTTGTATTTGTATCTTCGGTTACTGAATTTTTAAAGAATGTTGCTCTTTATGTTATTCATGATAATAAAATATTCATGACTTGCTTACATATGTATCATCATTGTCAGGTGATGTTTTCTCTGGAGTTGGTCCCTTGGCCATATCTGCAGCAAGGGTAGTTAAGCGTGTTTATGCTAACGACTTAAATCCATATGCAATTGAGTATCTGGAAAGAAATAGTGTTCTAAATAAACTTGAGAGGAAGATTAAGGTATGATTGCTTGTTGTGTCAGTATCTTAAAAGATATTTTGTCAACTTTTACATATGAAAAGATAAAAAGGAAAAAGGATGTTGGGAATGGGATCCAAATTTTTGGATTTATGAGATTTGTTGGTTAATAAAACTTTAAAAGTACTTGAAGGTAACTTATTTCCTCAACATTTTTGAACTTTTGTAGATATTTTAAGTTTAAAACTGTTGTGGTTTATCTTGAGTATGAGAAGCATGGCCGTGAAAAACAACACAGAAACAGTAAAATTTGAAATGTCCGTTTAGGGTTTGATATATTGCATTGTGTTTGACACAAGTGTCAATATATTTGTGTCTTCGAATGTGGGTGACTAATGGTTAAAATGATGTGCTATATTCATTTTAATGTTATCTCAGATTGATGAAGAACCAAGGCTAACATTGGAATTGAATCTGCATATGGCAGCACTATTTTTCTTGATGGAACATTCTGCCTACTGAGGTCATTGTTTATTGTTCTAGGTCTTTAACATGGACGGAAGAAGGTTCATAAGGGCTGTGTATGCCAGTGATAAAGCTCAGTCCATCACACAAGTGGTTATGAATTTGCCAAGTGAAGCTGCTGAATTTTTAGGTTGCCTTTCTGACAGGATCACTATTTCTTTATCTGTACAACATAGTTTTATAAGCCACATGTCTAATTTGATATATCCCACACATCTTTTCTGCATGATATACTGAAATATGTAACTTTCGCACTTTTTCCTTAAGTGTGTTGGGTGAATAAATTCATACTGTTTTTGTGTTGCTGCTTGGACTTAGTTTCAAATGGTTCTGAGTAGAGCGAGGGTTGCATTAGTCCTATGTTTCCTCATTGCCACATGCATCATACCTAAAGATATACCTTCATGCCTAGATATGTAAAGGAATGACAAGAAGTCAAAAGCACAGTATGTCTCAATATTTTAAACCCTTGTTTAAGGGAGTGTGAAGCAATATATGAATAATGTTTTCAATTTAAATACACTTCAGAAATAGTGACCTCATGAGTCAACCTAGGTGAGAGTAAAAGCATTAGCACTCTACCTATACTCTAAATTATTCTTACTCCCTCCCTTTTCCGGTCATGTTATTCTTACATTATCATTGCTTAATTTATGGTTTGGTCTTTGATGTCCTGGTTGTTTATATATTAGTGGAGAACTAATGTCTTAAATTATGAGATTAGTGATTTGGGTCGTCATCACTCATCATGTTTATTACGGTCGGGGTGAATACATGTGACCCGTAGGGTAAACTTCTATTATATGTTGATTTAGTTTCTGGATGCTTTGCTTTCCTGTGCAGATGCATTTCGGGGAATATACAAAGATAGACCCAAGGATAGTGAATTTACTCTGCCCATGATCCATGTTTATGGATTCTCCAAAGCACAAGATCCAGATTTTGATTTTCATGAGGTTGGGTGGTGATATTATGTGTATATTTTTGTGGATCCTTTATTAAACTCTTCACAACTCAGCTTGACCTGGCTGTTAGACTAGTGTCATGTCAACCATGCAGTAAAGACCCAGCATTTTAATAAAGCTCTTGTGATGCAGAGAGTAAGAATTGCGCTGCTAGAAGTGGCGGTCAACGTAGATATGCGACGGGTACGACTTGTGGCACCTGGAAAATGGATGTTGTGCGCATCGTTTATTCTTCCTAAAAGTGTAGCATTTGCTAATACTGCAGTTGATATCTAATTCAGTTTTAGATTGTCATCCAGTCATTGCATGCAGTAAATTTTGTTCCGTTACATTAGTTTGCCTAAATTGATACTGTATATATACATGTAACATTATGTATGTATTTATTTTTTTAACCCCTAGGTCTCTAGCATTACTAATTGGTGAATATTGAAAACAACAAAAATACATCCCATAATATTGGATAGCAAGAGCTGCAACCGGACCTTTTCAGTTTACATTGATTTTGCTCTACTGAAGTAGGATCAAGTTATTACAGTCTATGATTAATTCCTGTTATAACTACTTTCAAACTTAATTCCTGTTATAACTACAGTCTATGATTAATTCCTGTTATAACTACTTTCAAACTTACAAATTCTTTAAATGGAAAAAAGAAAGGCCCTCTAAAGTTTGCAAAACATTTTGTTTTATCAATTTCAGAAAAGAAACTAATGAGTAAAGGGACTATTGTATTGAGACTTATCTAATGGCCTGACCACTTTGCCCAAGGGATTACATACAACGTATACCTCGTGTTAGTCTCATCCATTGTTGAAGGTTATGTCATCTCCGAGTTGATCGGGTGCAACCTTCGTGTCTTATACCGCAAGAAGTATGAATATGCAAAGCAAAAGCTTAACGACCAATAATCTCATCAAATTTGAAGACAAATATCTTAAACTAAATCCAATTTTGAACTGTCACAACATGAGAAGATCCTTTCATGTCACATGTAGAAGCCCTTGAATTTGCTCCCCAAAATTGTTAGTACAGCTGACGCTTGTTCTTGCATAGCCCACGGGTCCACTACATCTCTCTCATGTTGGGTATGGCATGGGGCTGTTGCTTGATGTGCCTCCACTCAAATCACATGAGTAGGTGGGTACTCATTTTGTTTTAGTACTGAGATTTATGAGTTAACGTCTGCTTAGCTCAATGATAATACGAACTAACAACACCATTTGTATACTTACAACCATATATATATATATATAATGATATTTGGACAAGTCGTCAATAATTAAATGGAAACCCAAACTAGGTTACAGCCCTAACGAGTGAGAAACTCAGAGAGAACAGTGTCTATTGTTCAGTATTGATGAATAGGACCTGTGGGTATGATAGGTCTTCACAATGTAAATGTACATACATATATACGTATATGATCAGTTAAAACAGAGGTTTATACGTATATGATCAGTTAAAACAGAGGTGGAGGACAGCTGAGAGATCTGAGGGTGTGGGTTTTATTTACTGGGAGTCTGGGACATGTGGCAGACACATATAGCTTTTATGTCTGGGCTTTTTGTTTTGTAATTGTTTTTCTTTTGGCTGGACCAACACAACTACCAGGTGATAGCGACCTCTTCATGCATCCAAAAACATGCCTCTTTCTGTTCTGCAATCAATGCTCTCTCTCTCTCTCTCTCTCTCTCTCTCTCTCTCTCTCTCTCTCAAGCACAAGCACATACCCAATTCTTTGATCCCTGGACGGTTCAGATAAAACTAGCTAAGGTCTAAGGCACCACATATGCTCTTGTATGATCCTGTTCCTTTCATCAAAATCTTGTGTGATACATGTACTATATATATCCTTATGTATCCCTACCCTCTATGTAGAGAGTTAGGGAGAAAAGTGTCCATTCAGAATGGTAGGTGAGGGCAGAATGGTAAAATGGAACGGTGAAAGCAGAGGAAATCTCAGTTCAGATTGAGATCTAAATAATGATCTGTGTGGGGTGGTCCTTCCTTGTGATTGTCTTATTGGTATGGATAGGTGAGGGAAAGGAGAAATAGGAGTTGCAAAGGAGGGATCTTTTGCTATTTTGTACTAAAATGGTTTGGCCCTTCACAAGCTGCATAAAGCCAGAACCAACAGTTACTCTAACGGCCCCTTTCCTTTATGGCAATCTCTACAAACAAACAATTTGTATTAGTTGCTTACCTCCCCCACTTCACTCTCTCCCTCCCTCATTAAACCACCCCTATTTGCTGCTAAAAAACAACAACGGAAACCCTCATTTCAGATCCTGGATTCCTCTATATTTATGAAATATAACTATGGTTATATGTCTAGGGCATATTGATAACACCCCTTCGTGCCCCACTCGCTTTTCCTTTTCATCCTTATTCATTTCTTCAAATAAACTCCAAACAGATCTTTCCTGTGTTAGATCACTTTAACTGAAGTAGTGAAGAAAAATAAAAGAACACCATTGATAAAATAGTTAAATTAGACAAGAATATATATTTTTCTCTCCATAAAACTACATTAAAATGAAGAAATTTAAAAATTTGCAGGACCAAATTATTTTAATTGGGATGAGAAAAGAGAAGAGCACCAATAAAATGATTAAATTGAAAAAATAAATAAATTCTTCTCATGAAAATGTGGGGGAGGGGACCATAACACCCTCCGAGTAACACATAATTTTATCTCTACACGCATTATAGTTACATGGCTAATACATTGTGAAAGTCTGAAATCTTTCTTTAAAGTTAGTTATGATTAACAATAAATTTTAAAAGGCAGAACTAGTCACAAAACTAATGAAGATACTAATTCACCATTTCATTGATTTAATTGTGATAGAATCAATAATAATATAATATATATTTTGAATATTATATTATATAACATATTAAATGACAAACTAACATAAATTATAATAAACTTAAAAATTAAAAAAATTAAATTAGCATAAAATCATTTTATATATTGTATAAGATAAAAACTTCATGACAAATAATTAAATAACAACAATCAATACTTAGACGTTCATAGGAGTTTTAATTTATCTAAAAATATTTTAAAACAAAAAAATTAAATTTGAAAATAAATCTTTCAAAATACATTCCGATTCAAACTGATTTTCCCCTCATCAGTTTTTACATAATTTTGGTTGATTTTGGGTTTTTGGCTAGTTTTGGATCAATTTTTTTTTGTCATTTTTTACTCCACACCATTTGTTGGATTATTTAGACTGGTAATTTGATCAGTTTTTCATTTAAATCAGTCAATCTAATCTAATTTATCATCTATATTGAGAACATACTTAAATAACCAAAAATCCCCAAAATAATATTGCCATTAATCCAAAAATAAGATATTATGGTAGCATAGTACCCCAAAAATTAATTGTTGAAGCTAATGTTTATGTTTATTTATTTTTTCTTTGATTTAATCGAAGCTGATTAATGAGTGTGATTATGATTATAGAGATGAGGCACATGCATTGGCAAAAGAAAGAGTAGTAAATGATTGGAAGGTTACTAATAGTTGTGAAATGGTCCCAAGCTAGAAAAGCCAATCCTACCATGTTAAGGCCCCATGCCACCACCACAAAACCACAAGAGAGAGAGAGAGAGAGAGAGAGAGAGAGAGAGAGAGAGATCCTAAGCCAAATGCCAATGATTTTCCATGCAAATGAAGGGCGCAATCTGCTTTCCAGGAACCCAAGAATCCACCATGTCTGCTCAATCCCAGCAATGCCCTCTCTCCCTCACACGTGCCACTTCTCTCTCTTCAGCCGCCTATATTCCGTACCTGCCACGTAGGAAGGGGACCACCCTTCCTTGTGGGACCTACCATCCATTCCCTACCTACAAGAAGCGGCGCTCCCTCTTCTTTATCATCTTGTCACTGTTCCATTGATCCTTACATTTTCCTATCACTTCCATGCACTCTCTTTTCACACCTTCCCTTTGTTCACGTGGTTTTGGTTTTATATCCCAAATCCCCCTCCAATTCTTCACTAAGATTTGCAGAACTTGGCTTCATAGGATTTGCGTGTTCCAGTTACAATTTTATATATATCTTTATCAACCGCTACCAATGTTGGCGTGCATGTTAAGATTAATTACTACTAGATACTACTTAGCTAGTTAGTAGTTCACTTGAGTACATAATATTCCGTTTTTTAAGTTTTGATTTTGTTGCAGCAAGTACAAACCTCTATGTTGGTTTCTTTTATTTTCTTAGCGAATAAGTTAAAAAAGTAGTATATTTTAAGTTGAGCACCTTCATGTTAATCTGATGCCAGAAGGATTTAGAATTTTTCTATTTAGTAACATTGTTGTTCATCAGTTTGAATTCCGTTACATGCTTTCTATGTGGTCAAACATGAGTTTGCGAAAGAAAAATTGTTGCATTGCATTAATTGGTGAAAGATTTTAATCTGTGGATGGAATTATATCCGGGGAAAAATCCAATTAATAAAAAATTAAAGTTCCAAATAATGATAGTAAAAAGGGATGTTGTAACTTGTAACGTGGGTTGAGGTATCTGTTGTATAAAACTCATCGCAGTGATATTGTTACTAAAATTAAATAACTAAATCAACAACTTTCCATTGCGTGAATATTGATCGCATCACATGATAAGAGCTGAAAAAAACCGGATTTGCATAGAACAAACAACCCACAGAATCATACCGGTAAAACTAGGAGATAGGACTTACTTTAATAGGTTGTATCACATCAACAATGCTAGGGCTTACTAACTAAAAAAAAAAAGAAGAATAAACAAAAGCAATCATGAAATAACCAGAGGGGCATTAATTATAGCTATAAAGCTGATCAATGTATATAAAGTGGTAACTTGGATTTAATCATAATAATAACTAGGCACATAATAAACGAATAACAAGTCTATTTTCCTTGTATGGGATTATACCATGGAACAAATAGATAATTTTTTTTTAATTATTTGAGAAATAGTATAAATTCAAGTTCATTAATCATATATATTATTTTGTATATAACTTGATGGATAAATGTTTTTTTCATAAGAACGACTATTATGAGTTGGATTTAAATTTTAAACAGCTTTATTTCTATAATTAGATAAAATTTGTATAATTTTTTATTTTACTTTAAATTTATATATATAGTTTTTCTTTTTAATGCACTCCTCGCTCTTTCTTTCTCATTAATAATTTTAATTGCTACAATTTATTATATGAGTTATTTAATTATAAAAAGATGACATTAAAATTTTGAGGGTGCATATATGGAATTATATAGAAGATGAGCCAATGGCTTAGTGTGAAAGGCCTGAGGGAGAGAGATTTTGGGACATTAGATGGCACCACATGGGTTCAGCCTTTTTCTGGTTTCCATTATTCCATATATGAGGATAGAAAAGGCATCATTGCAAGGCTATTCCATAGGCAGATTCTCATAATTCAAGATCAAATCTTACTCCAAATGATTGCCAAAAGACCGTTTTCTAAAGGGTTTACCACTTACACCAATAAGAAACTAATAATAACATACACACCCTCTTCCAACTGTGAGTGATGTGCCCTATTTGATCAGATGATCATGGCTATTGAAACAAGGTGTGCAATGCCACCCTCTACAAACACTTCCCTGCCATATTCATATTGCATTATCAAAAGGCAAAAGAATGTAGCTTTTTTAAAATGAACATTGTAAAGCCTAATGATTTTTTACCAATTTGGTTAAAACTGACACCCTCTCCTTTACAAAGGCTCCTGCTACCACCTAGTAGTCATGGGGGGGATAATTCCCTAAGCTTCCGACCATGGCTGTTACACTGGCCCACAATCCCACAGCTGACACGTGTCTCGTGAGTATCAATTCACAACAACTAAAGCCCACTGGAATAAGGGGGGGAGGAGGGGTTTTCCTTTCACCCCTAATTGAAATTATTTAGAAACGAGTACACAATGTGATGAGATAATAGGAAATAGAATAATTCTAAACCTTTTCTAAAATTATCAAGAAAATAATATATATATATATATATATATATATATATATATATTACATTTTGGTACAGATATATTAAGGATATCTTTAAATAGAAGAAAAGGAAAGTAAAAATTAAATTTAAAATTTTAAATAGATACAGTTATTAAATGTTTCTAAAATTAAATAATGAATGATCAGAAAGTTATATGGGAACGTTTTATTTTATTCTTTTTATTTTAACAATATTTAAATAAGAAAATATTAATTCAAATTGAAAAATTAACCTTTCATTTTCTCTCCATCCAAACCCCTCAATTGAAACATACTTTAAATGTATTGGTTATTTTATTCAATACTTTCTCAATTTGCAATACATTCGGTGAATCATAAATTACCAACAATTTTTTATCTCATTCCTTTAATTTTGGAAAATATTAAAATATTATTTTAAATTGAAAAATTAATTCTCTATTTCATTTTCTTCAAATCCCTCCGTTTAGATATGCTTGGGAGTGAAATCTTGGAGAAAAAAACTAAAGAGTTATATAATATTTTGAAAAGAAACATTAATGTTATGTTAAATAATATTCATTTAATTTATTTTATTTTAAAAGAATTACCAAATAAGAGAATATTCATTAAAAACAAAAGTTTTATGTTTCCTTCAATCTTTTTTCTTAAAAGTGTTTTTCCCAAATGTACCCTAACTATATTTACTTATTTTATTTATTTAATGTTTTCTTTATAAAGTATAAGGTGAATTATAGGAAATATATCTTGTAGGAAGATATAGAAATAAATAAAACCAATAACAAAATTCTGTACTTAGGGTGGGAGCAAAAAAATGGAAAAAGGCCAAGAAGATATTGTTGTGTGGAAGAAGCAAAAACTCGGGAGTGGAAGTAGCAAAAGACAAGAAGCAACACACGTAGATAGCTTTGCTTTCACCATTTCACACAAACAGTTTCTGCTTTGGCAGCTTTGCTTTTCACCGAAAACTCTCTCTCTCTCTCTCTCTCTCTCTCTTTCTCTCTTTCTCTTACTCTCTCTCTCTCTCTATATATATATATATATATATATCTATATGTATCATCCTAAACCCTCCTTAAAGGCAAAATCAAAAGAGCATTTAGCTGCAACTTTTCACTTACATTGATTTTTCTTTTCTTTCCTTTTTTTGTTGAAACGGTTTTGAGCTAACTGGCTATGGCTTCTGAGCATATGATGAAAGCAGCTGAAGGTTGTGAAGAGAGCAAGGTTGAAGGTGGAAGAAGAAGAGGTAGAAAAGCGAATGCAAAAGGTCCAAAGAAGGCACCACAGAGAGGTTTAGGAGTGGCACAGTTAGAGCGTTTGAGGATGCAAGAGTCATGGAAGAAGATGAGTGAAGCATATGGGGCATCACCAACCCTTCATGAGCTTCAGTGTCACACTCCAATGTTTGTGAGTGGTAATGTTCCTGTGATGTGTGGTACCGCTGCACCCTCTTCAAATCATCATGTCCACGCTGGCTTAATAGCTTTTCAGTGTCCTCAGCAACAAGTGATCACAGGGAATAAAGGTTGGTTTCTTTCTAATAGCCTTTCTTCCTTTGGATCTGGGCCTCCACTTTTGGTTGGAACCCCTCTTGAGACCTCCAAAGAGCTCTCTTCAATGCCAAATCTTCATTCTCAACCTCAATCTTTTGATCTTTCCCTTAAGGTATATCTATTAATTCCCTTTTTATTCTCCTTAAACTCATCACATCTACATACATACATTATTTTATCTTAATTAGATCATTATTAATGCTGTGTGATTAAAAATGTTTTCTACTCACACTCTATGTATATTTCTTGATCTTCATCTTGTTAATTGATTAAGTTGAATATTTCTGTTTGCTAGTTGTTAAGCTTTTTTTTCTTTTTGTGTGTGTATGTATATTATTGTTGGTCGCAGAAAACACGTTTTAACGAGGATAGTCCAAAAGGATCAAATAATGCAAGGAGAGAGAGGTTGGAGATAGGGCCCAATGTCAATGGCCATGATTTTCTAGGATTTAAGCCCCAATCTGCTGCCCCGAATCTTGTCGGGGAAACTGGTGATTTCTATAACAAACTCTCCAGGCATGCTGCTGCTGATGCTTATGCTACTCCCAATCTTGAAGAGGTAGATTCATATCTATTCATTTTATTTCATGTTGGTTGCTGTATATTTAATGTGATATTATATTATCCATAGTTTTTATTTTTTTTTAAAGGGTCTGCATTTTGGAAGATTATAATTGGGTTTATAAATTGATTTGTTTTTTCTTTTTGTTTTGTTAGTGTGTGGAGGTTGTTGCGGTTCACAGAAGGGGGAGCTCGGGGAGTGGCAGAGTTTTCATGGAATATGAGTTTTTCCCAGGAAAAGATGGCAGAGGCACTACTTCCAAGGAGATGGAAGTGGCCACAATAGGTTCGGCTGCAGTAGGTGGTGAAGCTTCTTCTATCACTGCTACACCCTATGGAGATTCTGCTTCTAATTCCATTGATTTGTCTCTGAAGCTTTCACACTAGAAGCAGATGGAGGGGTCCCCCCTTTTTGATGTTTGCTCAAGTACACCTTTTTCTGTTTATTTCCTTTTGTTGTTAAACTAATACCAAGCAGAACAATTCTATGTATGTCCTCCTTCGGAAAACCCCTTCTCTATAACTCTATCCTACATAAGATTATGTCATTTAATATTTTCCTATTTGCTTTCTCTTCTTTCATTCATGCTCTTAATTAATTTTTGGGACATCTATATATATTTATATATTAACATGAAAACCTACATTACTAGTAGTATTATTGTGCTAAGAGAAATGTCCATTGATGAATTACAAGTCCATATTATAGCACATGTTTGGATTCGCGTTATTTTTTACTAGATTCACATTTTTCTAACGTTGCCGCCAACAGTAATTTATGAGTTTTGGATTCACGTTTGTAAATTCCAAATGTAAAATGAGACACGCGCATATAGAATAAAAAGTATATATATACTCTAAACAACTAAAGAAGAAATAGATGGAGAAGAATGACATTATAAAGACTGATCAACTTGTATGTAGACTGCAAGGCTGTGTTTTTCTCAGTTCTGGGCACTAAACCCTAGCAACTGTTCCATACTGTAAACACTTTGCAGGGTTCTCTCTATATTACTGCTTTAAATATATGTTAGAGGGGGTTTCTGTTCTAGAGTTAATTTACATCTTTTATGTGCTGAAACACATGGCTGGCCTCTGTGTCTTGCCGTTTATGGGAGTCAAGTAATGCCTTAAGAAGTAGAGAGTGCTCCAAAAAACGTGAAAATGATTCATCAGAATAGATGCAAATGCTGAAGGCCCCTACACTGGCATTATTCGCATCTGGTACCTATGTGTACAAAAGCAGGAAAATAAATCAAATATGAAACCAAAATTAAAAAAAAAAATGAAAATAAAATGCAAGCAGTTACTTCTGAGCAATGCATAATCACCTTTGTTTCTTTTTCCATAGTAGTAGGAGTGGGCTGGGAGAGTGGCTGCTGGTGAGTAGTGAGTACTATTATACTGTATGCTGCACCAGGCTAAGGCTATGTTTGAAGCCATATATGCTGAGTACAAGTCTGTGATGAGTATAAATATGTTGAGGCAATAAGGCAGGTGACACTGTCAGTAGAAGTAAGGATGTGGAAGCTTTTTCTCTACATCTTTCTGATCGGTGCCTTTATCATCTTGTCCTACTTATGCCCACCTTTTCCTTTTCTCTTCCTTCTAGCTTGTTTTTATATATTTGGTAATGCTACTCAGTGCTCACCGCTTGTTCTTTCTCACATGTCAAATATACACACACACCCACACTCCTCCATCACTTATCATTTGTTGCATTTATCTCTGAGGCATAAGATAAAATGTTGACACAATATTCAACATTCCAAACACTTGGGAATAACCAGAAGCAAAATTTTACTAGACATGTAATGAATGTCATGCCTATTGTTAAGATTTGTGTCTAATCCATTATCTAATATTATATCAATTGGGGGCTGGGAAGGGGAAGAAGGGACTAGTAGCATGTTTAATTTAGCTTTTAGAGTCATGTAAGTGAACCAAGTTGAGTTTTTGTCCTTGGGTTCAATATGGAGAGAGAAGGGATTTTTACCTTTTCCGAACCAACATATAATACACACACATGCACTACCATAGTCTCCTTGAAGGATGTAACCGAGTGCTAATTATATGTTGTGTGTGTGTTTTTAACAATGCGTATGCTAGCAATTGAGTAAAGGATAATTATTCTTAGGCACTCTTCAATATCTTATACTCACTAATGATCAAGTATGGGAAATTGTACATGAAGAGATAACATCAGAAGTTAAAAGAGATAAAAAGGAATCAAACAAGGGTGTCTAAGAGAGTGAAGAAAAATGGGTATCCAAAAATTAGGACCCTTGAGAAAAATATGAAACACGTAGGGTTTATTGACAATTGACCTCATGTTTCAATTCTCCTTTTTTTTCTCTCTCTCTAAATAACTAATATATCCATATATGATATCCCGAACATACGAATAAGAACCAAATGTAAATTTGATTTGTTGCATTGCATACAAATGCAGGCATATAAGAGAAAATAAAGCCATATGGAAATGAACATGATAAGGTAGTCCCGAAATGATTTTGTTCCCTAGTAACTAACTATGCAACTAAATATGGATGAGAGGATATTTAGTCCATGTGAATTGTTGCTATATGAATCTTATCCTGAAGTAGCAGGAAAAGAGAAAAATGGTATGCAGAATAAAATCCTAATACCAAATTAAGGTCAGGTTCATATTCGTATTGGTTAAACAAAGGGTTAAAAAAATACTTCACATCTTACAATCACGTAAATCACAAGCTGCTGGAGGTCAATGTCAGACCAAAAAACGATGGAAACTTCATATAGGTTATACAAACTTTCTCTTCCATTCCATTTTCTACCCTATTCTTCTTTCCATCCCTTTCATTTCTATTATATCATTTGTCATATTTTTCATTTTCTATTTAATAATTTTTTGAGGTTGATCCACCTAGTTGGGAAAACCATAAACAATTTCCCTATACATATATTGGCTCATGAATAAATATATATATATATATATATATATATATATATATATATACATATATATATATATATATACATATATATATATACATATATATATATACATATATATATATATACATATATATATATACATATATATATATATATATATTGGCTAGTATATAATCAGCATATATTACATTATTTTAAAAATTAATACTTCATATGATATTATTTATATTTATCTCTATTTTTTTCATCTTATATATATATATATGTATATAATAAATTTTTATTATTCCAATTTTATGTTGACAAAACATTATATGTATCACCAACAGGTAAAAAGAATAAAAGAATAATTGATGCAACGAATAAGCATCATATTCTTGGTATTGAGCTTCCTTCTTCCAAAATTTAGCGAGAACTTGTGTTCCCCTTAAAGCAATTCTGACCATAAACATGGACCTTCAATTATTTGCCGAATAACTGTGTGTGCTCTCCAATTTGTCCAAACCTAAATAAGGGCTTACTTGGAATCCCCCAAAATTATCATGGAACTTGTCAACTCAATATAGTGACTATAGTATAGTACAGTACAACCCCTCTAAATTCACTAAGCAACAAGAAAATGGGCCACACGTACGATGTCGAATCCAAAAAACCTTATCTTTTAAATCCAAATCCACCTAAATCACAGCCCACACCTCACCCACTTTCAAACTTGTCAACGCGCATCTTCATTGATTGAACAAACCTACGTAACTCTCCATTGTTTGTTTGTGTTCTAACAACACCTGCCCTGTCACTTTATACAAATGACAAACATTAATAGCAACACTCTCTTTCCTTCCTTTTATTCTCTCTCTCTCTCACATGAATTTCTATTATATGAAAAATAACTTATTAGTTCCAACTAGCGTAAAAATGTATTAAATTAGTGAATTCTTAATAGTATAACTATCAATCGGCATCATGATGTGCTTTATGGTGAAGGTGGGGAAGAAGTTTGAGTTCATGCAAAATTCTTAGTGCATCAACGCGATTTTCAAAGGCATAGAGGTTACTGACTTTATTATTGTTATAGATTTTATTGATATCATTGCAATGTGCAGAAGGACAATATGAGAATCTTTTCTTATTTTAAACTTACTATGTGTGTATGTATTAATTGTACATGCAGGTTTGCTAAGGTGTGGGAATTAAGAACTGCAAGTTGAGGCCTGATTTGAAGAGAGAGACATTCTCATAGCAGGAAAAGAATATGATCATTGTACTCCATGCAGTCCTGTTCTGTTTAAGAACTGTTCTAAGTCACAACTCACAAGGCCTTTTTTATTTTTTTATAACATATAGTTGTTTCTTTTGACTTTTAATATGGTTTTCTTGTGCTGCTTTATCAAGTGATCTTAGATTGCAGCATAGTTATCAGGAAGATTGGGTGACATTGAAGACATCTCAGAAGTCTTAAAAAATTGAACAAGTTGGACAGCAATTGTTTCCTTGTGTACAACATTTATCCTCCTTAGAATTGGAAAATGTAATTTTGTTAGTCCTGACTCAGTTTGGTTTGGCTAATACCCAAACCCAAATTTCTTGATAGATTGGAACCATATCATTGCTTCCAAAGGATGTACTTATATTTGAAATCCACTTAAAATTGGCCAAATTAAGATAATTACTCCAAAACCAAAATTGGATCATTGGTGTTAATTCAAATTCAACTGTAGTTTCCCATTTTTGGCATCTCTTGTTTCTCCAAACACCTTGCATCGGTAGTTCCCAGGGTCATTCTTGTTACATCCAAATCATCTGTTCCAGGATCTAAGTGCTTCGGCAAATGTAGGATTGACAAGATGAAGGGAAGAAATAATTTACCATTTAATGAAAAGCAAAGTTTAAAGAGAGTGGCTGGGAGAAGTGTGAAGCCAATAGAGAAAGTGACAGACGAAACTAATGTTTTGCTATACTAACTAGCAAGAGACCCAATTGACACTAGAAGAAGGATTAAAGCTCAAAAGTGTGTTTGTTATTTCAAGGTATATGATAAAGGTATAGAGAAAATGAACAAAGCAAAAAGGATACTTTTCATTACTGTCAAATTCAGAATAAATAGAAAATATGACTCAACTGAAATCCTAAAACTCTGTAACTTACAGCAACAACAACCAGCATTCCTAAGAATTAGAATATCAAAAACAAACTTAAAAACAGCAGTAACTGAATAACAAAAACAGCAACAAATAACAGTAAAATAACAGCTCTTAATTCACTAACATTCTCCTCCTGAATTATGAGCTACACACACCCAACTTATTTCTAAGAGTCTCAAAACGACCAACATTAAATGACTTGGTAAATATATCTGCAAGTTGGTTTTCTGAACTGCAGTATACCAGCCTTACTTCACTTGATCGCTGCACCTCCCTCAAGAAATAGTACTTAATTTTGAAATGCTTTGTCCTTCCATGAAATACTGGATTTTGTGAAATGGCCAAAGTGGCTTGGTTGTCCACAAAGACTTCTGTGCTATCCTTTTGTTCCAAATGCAGATCATCCATTAGCTTTTTCAGCCACAGGGCTTGATTTACAGCTGCAGTAGCTGCAATGAACTCAGCCTCTGCAGTTGACTGAGCGACCAACTCCTGCTTTTTTGAACACCATGAAAAACATCCTGATCCAAATGTAAAACAGTACCCAGAGGTGCTCCTCATGTCATCAACTGATTCAGCCCAATCACTATCAGAGTAGCCCTGTAGTTTGAATTCTTGAACTTTACAAAACTTGATTCCATATGAAACTGTACCCTGTAGATACCTTAATACTCTCTTTGCAGCTACCATATGCAACTCACTAGGATAATTAAGAAATCGAGACAAGACACTTACAGAAAACATGATGTCAGGTCTGGTTGCAGTGAGATACATTAGGCAGCCAATTAAACTCTTGTAGACACCCTCATTTACAGTTTCAGCTCCATCCTTCTTCTGCAGCTTCTCTTTTTGACCCATAGGAGTACTCATACTCTTGCACTCCTCCATATTAAATCTTTTCAAAATCTCCTTCAAATACTTCTTCTGGCATATGAAGATTTCATTCTGAGTTTGCTTAATCTCCATGCCGAGAAAGTAGAACATCTCACCAAGATCAGTCATTTCAAATATCTTCATCATATCCTGCTTAAATGTATCAATCTGATCAGCATTGCTCCCTGTCACCAACATATCATCAACGTACAAAGATACAATAACTATGTTAGAACCAAGCTTCTTGACATAGAGTGTGGATTCGCTCAAGCTTTTCTCAAAGCCCAAGCCTAGCAAGTGCTCATCTATCTTGATGTACCAAGCTCTGGGAGCTTGCTTCAAACCATATAGAGCTTTCTTCAGCAAGTAAACTTTCTCCTCATGGCCTGGTGTGATGAATCCCTCTGGCTGCTCAACATAGATTTCCTCTTGCAATACTCCATTCAAAAATGCAGATTTCACATCTAGTTGATACATCTTCCAACCTTTTTGAGCTGCTAAAGCAAGGATCATTCTGATTGTATCTAATCTAGCCACAGGTGCAAAAGTCTCAGAAAAATCTACTCCCCAAACATGTGCATAGCCCTTCACCACTAACCTGGCCTTATGCTTATTCACTGAGCCATCAGGATTGAGTTTGGTCTTGAATACCCACTTCAACCCAATGATCTTCCTATCTTTAGGCTTCTCCACTAACTCCCAGGTCTGATTCTTTTCTATCATAGCCAATTCTTCCTTCATTGCATTCATCCATCTCTGGTCATTCTTGGCTTCTTCAAATCCTGTTGGTTCCAGAATAGCCACATTGCACCTCTGATATACATCAGCTAAAGATCTGGTGCCTCTAATCAGAATGTCATCTACCAGCTCATCCGGTTCCAGTGAGACCTCCTTATGCTTGTCTTGTGGCTTGTCTGTCCAGACCCATTGCTCGTCTTCCAAGAATTGAACATCCCTGCTAGTGATCACTTTCCTTGTCTGTGGTTGATAAATCTTGTAGGCTTTGGGAATCAGACTGTAGCCGATAAACACTCCTGGTTCAGCCTTCTCCCCTAGCTTGTCCCTTTTGACTTGAGGAACGTGAGAGAAACATAAACAACCAAACACCTTCAAGTTTTTTAGCATTGGTTTGACACCAAACCAAGCTTCAAATGGTGTCTTCTTAATGGCCTTTGTAGGCAATCTATTTAGCAGAAAAACTGCCGTGTTTGCAGCCTCTGCCCAAAATTGCTTCGGCAAATTCTTCTCATGAAGCAAACATCTGGTCATCTCCATGATGGTTCTATTTTTTCTCTCACTAACTCCATTTTGCTGCGGAGAGTAGGGAACAGTCAACTGATGCTCAATGCCTGCCTCCTCACAAAAAAGGTTGAATCTTTCTGAAGTGTATTCTGTCCCATTGTCAGATCTAACAATCTTAATCTCATGGCCACTCTGATTTTCCACCCACCTTTTAAACTTCAAAAAGATCGATGCAACCTCAGATTTTTGTTTCATAAAGTAGATCCAACACATTCTTGTATAGTCATAAATGAAAATAATAAAATACTTGCTGCCATTTAGAGATGGAGTTGCATGAGGACCACAAACATCTGTATGTATCAGCTGCAATTTTTGAGTGGCTCTCCATGTTGTTCCTTTGAATGGAAGCCTAATTTGTTTGCCTAACAAACAAGCTTTGCAAGTTGGAAACTGCTCCTCCAAATCTGGTAGTCCATATACCAACCCATTCTTCTGTATATACAGCAAGGCCTTGTGATGAAAATGACCTAGTCTCCTGTGCCATATCTCAGAGACATTGACTTGGCACTTAAAGACCACTTGATCCTTCTCAAGTGGATTCAAAGAAAAGCTCTTGTGCTGCATCTTAATTCTGAACAGTTTCTGACCACTTGCATCAAAAATCAAACACTTCCCCTCTTCAAATATCACCTTAAATCCCTTCTCTACCAGCTGCCCCACACTCAGCAAATTCTGATCAATTTCTGGCACATACATCACATCAGAAACCAACCTAGTTCCAGCACAACTCTCTATGGCTACAGTCTCTTTACCCTTCACAGTCAAGTATTCTCCATTCCCAATCTTCACCCTTGACAACACTGATTTGTCAAGGTCCCTAAATAGGCTTTCATCACAAGTCATGTGGTTGGTACAACCACTATCTATAAGCCAACTTTCACATGAGGTACTAGAGCTGGAACAAGAAGCAACAAATAGTTGATCTACTTCTTGTTGGACTGCAGCATGTGTTTCACCTTGCTGTTGATCTCTCTTTTCTTTGCAGAACTTTTCTATGTGTCCAAGCTTATGGCATCTTCTGCACTTTACATCTGGCCTCTTCCAACACCTAAAGTGAGGATGATTCTGTTTTCCACAGTGCTTGCATGGAAAGTACCTTCCTCCACTATTATTTGCACTGCCTTCTCCCACAACAGCTTCTGAGCTACCGTCATTCTCTTTCTTCCCTTTTATCTTCTTGCCCTTTCCACCAAAATTAGATTGTGTCCTGGCCTGCAGAGCACCCTCTATGCTTCCTTCTTGCCTCATCAATCTCCTTTGCTCCTGTGCTTGCAAAGCACTAAGGAGTTCTGCTAGCTTAATCTGGGACAAATCCTTGGTATTCTCCAAGGAGGCAATAGTCGCCTCAAATCTCTCAGGCAAAGAGACCAAAATCTTCTGCACTAACCTGTTGTCTGAGAGGTCAGTGCCAAGGACCCTTGCCTTGATAGCTATCTCAATTAGCTTATCAGAATATTCCTTTATCGTCTCAGACTCTTTCATCTGTAATCTCTCAAACTCTCTAATCAGGTTCAGCACCTTCATGCTCCTGATCCTCTCATCTCCTTCATACTCATCCTTGAGAAAGTCCCAGATGGCTTTGGCTGAAACACAAGCCATAATCCTACTGAAAATGGCAGGTGAAACAGCAGCAAACAGACAAGCTTTAGCCTTGGCTTTCCTGGTTTTTCTTTCCTTGTAGTACTTGATTTGATTCATAGTCGGGTTGTTTGGAAGAGAAGCAACCTCATAGTCTTCTTCCACCGCCTCCCACAAATCACAACCCTCAAGATAAGCCTGTATTTTCACTGCCCAGGCTTGATAATTTTCACCATCGAACACGGGAGGAGTCATGGCTGAAAAAGATTCTGCTTCCATATTTCTAACTTTGTATGAAGAAAAGGTGAAGTTTCTAACCTCTTGATCTTTCTCACGGGTCCCTCACGAATAACCTAGCTCTTGATACCACTGTTATTTCAAGGTATATGATAAAGGTATAGAGAAAATGAACAAAGCAAAAAGGATACTTTTCATTGCTGTCAAATTCAGAATAAATAGAAAATATGACTCAACTGAATTCCTAAAACTCTGTAACTTACAGCAACAACAACCAGCATTCCTAAGAATTAGGATATCAAAAACAAACTTAAAAACAGCAGTAACTGAATAACAAAAACAGCAACAAATAACAGTAAAATAACAGCTCTTAATTCACTAACAGTGTTGCTGTGAATTGCAAGTTGATCTTGTGCTGAACTGGTCTTGTTGCTGTTGTAATGAAATTTTACTGAAATTGCAATGAAATTGTACTGAATTGGAAATAGATACTGTATTGAATTTGTCTTGTACTAAAATTGTAATGAGTGCTCAATAAATCTTTTGATTTCTTGTTGCTTTTATAAATTGATTACAGTACTAAATTGGAAATTAATCTTTCGAGCAATTCAACCACAGATATTAAAATTAATTGACTTAAAATAGTTGTTAAGCCAACAAGGACCTTAAATAGTCTAAGAGGGTACTTAAATGAAAAGAACTCCATTCATTGTCCAATCATGCTCCATGTAAAGAGTGGAATGGAAACACAAAAATACCAACCCATCAACAGTAAATAAATTGAAGTTACGGATTCCTTAATTTCTTCCTTTCCAAAGAAGGATTGCACTCATCAATTTATAATTATGGGTGCATTGAAGTTGTGTTCTTTGAACAAATTTCAAGACTAAAGGTGAGCTACATCAACCATTATCATTAATTTCCTCACCGGGTTATGTAAAACTTGTATTTTGTCTATTTGAGCTCACATGTTATCAAATATCCCATCATAGCTCCATAGCAATATAGAGTAGTTGGAGTACCAATTACACGTTCACAAGCTGTTTAATGTAATCTACATTGCTGCAGAGAGACTTATGCCAATCCTATGTAATCTACATTGCTTTTAGTATGGTCTATATATTTGCATGGCTGATTGCTTCTTGGTTGTTAAGGGTGCATTCACTTCTCAAATGATAGGATGTAAGGATGCTTCTTGGTTTGTAATATATTCTATGAATGAAAATGCACTAGCCTTTCAAAATATAATCTTATTCTATTTGTAACTGACAAAATTGAAATAAAAGTCCTTTTTTACAAATCTTTCTTAGTTAGTAGTCCCGCAAATATATTTAATATTAAATTCATTTATCATTTTAATTACCTTTTCATAACTAGGAGTCTTATCCTCTGTTTAATATGAAGAAATGATGTTACTGTAATGTGTATTGTTGAACTTTTTTGTATTTAGGTTCAAAATTAATGCTATATTTTTATTTACACAAATGACAGAGGTATGAAATTGAGAATGTGTCCAAGTACAAGATTGACTAAAACATGACGGTCCAAGATATCACACTTCAATATATCAGAAAAGCTCAAAGTAGTAAAGTATTTCTTGCTAATAACAAGCTACCAACACTGACAATTACTTTTACCCAACAGATTTAATTTTCAAAAAACTAAATAGAATATCAACAGTCTTGTACAATAGAAGAATTAAGGGTATATTACCATTGAGTTGAGCCAACATGCCTCTTGATCAAAAGATATTTATGTTTGTAAAGTATCTTTTGTATTTAATAGAGGTATTTGTTTAGGCAATAGTATGTAACATTTTTTTTTATTGTATTGTAAGAATTAAGACAATAGTATGTAACATTTTTTTTTATTGTATTGTAAGAATTAAGACAATAGTATGTAACAATACTTTTCATTATTGTAAGCAATTTTGTCAATATACTATAATCTTTCTTGACATTTGACATTTGACATTTGACATAGACAAGCTTATATGCTAATATTATCAATAAAAGCTAAAAGTAAGTATTGCTAATTTTCATAAGCTAAACCAATAGGTAACTAGATTTATTGCTAGAATGAAATATTTATTACTAATTATACCATAAACCAGAACATAGAAAAAGTTATTCCCTCATAAAGATATATTTTATTGACAAACTCTATGTTGAAAGACAATGATAAATTAAAATCTATATGACACCCAAAATACTCCATCATTAGTTAATTTGTCATCATAGGCTCGGCAGAAACACAAAGAAATAACACTAGATAGTAGCAATTATTATAACAAGAAATAAAATAAAATGGAAAATATTTTCTTAAGGTCTGAGAACGCTTACACGCATATTAATCATTTTGATTATTTTTTTCTTGCAAGTTCTGCTGTTGTCACCCACCATGTTCTCTATACTCATGGCACAACCTCTTTCTTTGGTTGATGATTTATTAAGAAATATTTCAAGCCCACTTTTAAATCTACAATTTTGATTCACTCTTTCGCCATTTTTCTTTCTTCCCTTTGTTTGTAATATGTGCGGGTCTTTAATAGTTAGTTATGGTGTTTCGCTCACCTCCTCCAATATGCAAACTTGATTCACATTTTTCTGGCTTGACTCCAAAGGAGTTACTTCAATGTCAATATTTAAGTTTGTTTTCATTTCAATAACTGACTTATGAGTATGATCAAATTTTGAAATAATTAATTTATATATCCCCTCCGATTATTCTTGTTGTGCATGCATCCCTCTTAGAATTCTTGACGTCTTACCCTAACCATCAAAATTATTTTCAGTATAATTGACCTCAATACCTTTTTATTAGCATCTTTAGTCCAGCAATGTAAAATGAAATGGTTAGAAATTTCTACAACACCTTCTGCTTGAAAGATTACTAGTATATGTCTACATAGTATCCCCATAAATTCATATAGTTTCCGTCACATCTAGTAATTTTTTAGTCTAAATCTATATCAACAATGAATGAATCTTGAGCAATGCTGTTGGATAAATGAGTAACAAGTGTAAATTATTCATACTTTTAAAGTTTCACACTGTTCAAATCTAACTTCTTTTTACATTTTTATATATTTTTTTTCTCCACGAGTTATCTCACATAATGGGTTAGGATGTGAGATTTCTAATTAACTTAAACACAGGTGTGCTATTAGGTCTTCAAGTCCAACTGTTTTCTTTGATTTGCTTGATTGAATACTTACTCCAAAACCTCTCTTGTTAGCAAATTTAAATTCAACTTGGATAAAGTGATACAAACTTGGTTGATACATAGAGGTTGTTTTGCCTTCGCCTTTTTGTTTTATTTTTGGGTCTAGGCCTACTTTGTTTTCTATTTTTTTGGTCATGGGCCTTCACTTTTAAATCAATTGTCTCACTAAATGTTTGCTTTTATGCTGGTTATACCATGCCCATTTTCCAACATTTTCTCCCAATCTAATTCCACTTGTTGGGCCAGCCTGAAATTTGAGGAAGACATGTAATCTTGGGCTTTTAATATGGATATACCATGAATCATAACTGAGAACTTAACATTTGACCCCAAAAATATACCAAAGAACTTAATACCATTTTTGGAGAAGGGTAGCAATAGATAGTGCTTTTCTATATTTGTTTTAATTTATGAATATTTAAAATTTACAAAAATTAATATTATATTGTATTACTATAGATAATATAACTTTATTGATTAATTTAAAACCGTTATAAAATCAAAATTATTTTACAAATAATATATCAACTTTATTAATTATTTTTTGAAAATCAATGTGTATAAATAATTATTTGATGAATTACATATTTTAATAGATTCCATTGTTACGAGTTTTATTCATTAAAAATTTATTATAAAACAATAAAAAATTCCCATTTCAATATAATAGAAAAATTATAATATGTAATATTTTTAATAGAGCAATAAATTTTATAAATATAAAAGTATCTATAAAATAGAGTGGATATCTACTCCAGCCTCATTACGAGTAATTTGTGTTAATATTCACATGTATAAATATTTTTTATCATTCCTAAATTGAACCTTTAATATGTTAATTTATTTAATGATCAAGAAAGAATAAGAGTGAATAAAATAAAAACAGACAAACCGAAGTAGAATAAAAATATGAGCTTGATAAATTATTATGTTTAATGTTTAATGTTTAATACACTTCAAATAACTTAGAAAATAATAATATAAAGTATGATTATATATTTTTTATCTCTTACTTTTATATAAAAAGTCACTTTACCCTTTTGATATTTTTTTAATTGAACTAAAATACATTAACATGTTAAACTTAATATTTATATTAATTTACTAATTTTTATATAATAAAAATTTATTAATTTAATTATTAATTTTAAAAAATTTATTAAATAAATTATATTTATAAAATTTTATATAAAAAATTAATAAATTTTTTATTGCAGAATTTTATTTTAATTATAATATATTATCTAAATAACACACCCAAAAATAATTAAATTATTAAACTTTAATATACATTATCATAAAAATATATTAAAAAATAATTAATAATTAAATTAATAAATTTTATATTTTATAAATAAATTATTAAATTGATATAAATGTTAAATTTAACATCTTAGTATAAACAAATTAAAAAAAAAATTAATCTCGTTATTTCTATTTTTTTAATTTGATAATTTTTATCAATTTTATTAATTTTCAACTTTCAGAAATTATGAAATTTTTTATCAATTTTATGGTTTTTGTTAGATTTGGTTATTGTTATCAATTAGATCGATAGAAAGGACAAAATTAAAACTTAAAAAAATAAAGGTTAAATTGAAAAAAAATAAAAAAAAATATAATTTAGCAATTATATTACAATTAGTTATACGAAGCCAGTTAATATATATATATATATATATATATATATATATATATATATATATATATATATATATATATATATGATGAACTGATATAAGTATTTAACTTGGAGATTTATATTATGTAATATTTTTTTCTTATATCTTTAAATAATCGTTGAGATAATATTTAATAAATAAATTCTTATCAATAATATTTACTTAATTTACATTTCTTTATCATGTTATCTCTTGTTTATTATTTTATATCTATTAAATATTAATATGGTTAATTTTTATTTTACTTTTAATTTTAATTTTTATGTTTTTATTATTAAAAATTTATTTAGTAATAATTTTAAAAAATATATTAAAAATTTTAATATTTACCAAATTTTTTAATAAATTTATATTCATTAAAAATTAACTGTTCAAAAATATTTTAATAACGGTTTTAACAATATAATTACCAGAATTCAATAAATTTTGTATTAATTTATATCATTATTAAAAAATATCCATCAACTTTTTTTAGTGTACTCCTTAATTTACTATATATATTATATAATATATATTTAATTATTACTAATTTAAATAAACTAATATAAATTACATGTTTATCAGTTGGATAGTAAGATTAATTTACTTATAACATAATTTAATCAAAATTTGATCAATAAACTATTATAAATTAATTTTTCATTTTTTTATTTTGTATTTAAAATTATTTATATAATTTTTAAAATAATTAATATTTATATTTATATTAAAATTATTATATAATTTTTATTATTATTTATTTTTAATTAATTTTTTATAATTTAATGTTATTATATATAAAAAATATCAAGAAAAGGTAATAAATATTATCTTAACTTTATTAAATGCCATTATATCCCTACTTTTATGAGTGGAATGACAAAAATTAATTTTAATTATTTATAATACAATTATTTGATTTGGATAAAAAATATCAAGAAAAGGTAATAAATATTATCTTAACTTTATTAAATGCCATTATATCCCTACTTTTATGAGTGGAATGACAAAAATTAATTTTAATTATTTATAATACAATTATTTGATTTGGATTGAATACTTTCATCAAATTCTGGTATGGCCAATTTTTGCAGATAATGAATGGGCATGAAAGATGGGTGTCGCTTACGAGGAAACCTCAAAGCATTATGCAACTATTGGAAAGCATCATATCATTTGCAGAATCATTCGAGTTTCCACCAAAATAGGATAAAAAAATTAATTATATCTTCTTTTGGCTTTGCAGAAATGGTTGGTATTCACATGGAGTGTGCAGAAATGGTTGTCGTGTGGTTGTTTGCAAATAATCTCTCCCATCCATAACCCACCGAATAATTGTCCCAAAACAAACATCCCCAATTCCCCATGCATTGGGTTCTTCTACCACAGAAACATCGCTATCTCTTTTTGTTGTTTTTTATTTTTTTTAAATTTAAATTTAAAAATAATCAAGTAAAACTCATTATTATTATTTAAATATATATACATATATAATCCTGTAATACCGAAAAAGCTCTCAGACGTATCTAAAATCCTGTAAAGTGAGATAATATTACATTTTAAAACTTTCATAGCTAGATTCAACCCAACCTCTCTGCATAAATAGAAAAATATTTTATGAGAAAGATTTTTTTATATAAAAATAATAGGAATAATTTAAATTATACAACAATATAGAAATGGTTATAATTAATTTTTTAATTATATAATCATTTAAAAAGATTATTTAATTTTTACAAATAGTTATAAAACTTTAATGTTTTAATTTTAATCATTTTTTAGAAGATTTAATGAATTTAAATTACTTTTTTTTATGTAAGAATTTTTTTATATAATATATTATATTATATATATATAAAAGTCAGATATATTATGTGTAAAATTTTAACACTTATAATAATTTAATAACTATTTATAAAATATAAAATTTATTAATTTAATTATTGAATTATATTATAATATTCATATTAAATTTTAAAGAATATAAATATTTTTTTAACTATTGATATTTATATATATTTAAATAATATATTAAATATTAAAATAAAAGTATTTATAAATTATTTATTAATAAAAATTTTAAATTAACTGTTAAATTAATGAATTTTATTTTATATAAAATTATTAAATTAATATAAATACTAAAACTTAATATTTATTATTAACTAATCTTGATTGATATATATATATATATATATATATATATATATATATATATATAATAGAGAAATTAAATTATATCATTTAAGTTATGCATCTTAGCAACCATCTCTGAAAATACATATTTCTTCCAATAGATATAAAGGCCGATTTCTGGTCAGGAATTATATTATGGTTGTTGGAATTTAATTTGTGCTTTAATTAGGCTAACTTTTTATATTTGGATTTGGATTTGTATTATATTATTATTTTTTTAATTTTTAAAGGATAATCTTAACAGCCTTTATTTTATAATTAATTTTTTGAAATATTTCAAAAATAAAAAATATAACTGAATTCTTGAATCTTCTTTTTATATAGATGTAAAAAATTGAATAAAATTAAAATTGTTCCATAATCGTTACAATACTGATAATCTATTGGTATGTTTATATTATTATAAGTAAATTATGTACATTGATTATTTATTATTAAGATAAAATGTTTGTTATAGTCTAAGTTATGTAATAGTATTATTCTAAAAAATTTAATACATCTTTCTATAAATAAAAACAGAAGTAGAACTAGTTAAAAAGAAAAATAACATATTAAATGAAGAAAAAAATATTTTGGATATGTATATAAAAAAAATAGATTGTATTTTCTTTATATAAAAATGATGTTTCAGCCAATTTTAATAGTTGATAAATGATAATAAAATATATTTAAAATAATAATTAAGTTGATTTAAAATTTAAATTTGAAACGAAAAATTTATTTGTATTAAAACAAATAATTTTAGATTTTAAAAATGATTATTAAAAATCAAAATATACATAAACTGCATTATTATAAAAAAAAGATTTTACTATGTTTAATTTAACTGATTCAATCTCATATCCATAAAATTACATTCCCTACAAATTTAAAGAATATTCTATTATATAAAGTCTAATATAGTCTCTAATCTAAATAATGTGATTTTTTTTTAAAATATTACCAACACAAAATGGATATACTGCAATGAATTTCTCGCAAGGGTGAAAAGAATAGCATAATTGTTGGTTTGAAGGTTGATGGCGTTCAGGGGCTGAAGGATAACCTCATTCATCTCGTCCATCTGAATTTTGATGAAGATATCTGTAGAAAGATGCATGTAGGGTTACAAACACATGGGCTTGCTTGAATTTGTCGACGATGGAGCTTCATTTTCCATTAATTGGTTTTGGACCATATAAAAAAAAAAAGTAAGAGAACTAGTTCGTGGTTTGTTTCCGGCCAATCATGTCCATTTACATTTAAAAGTTGAAAGTCCACTTTTATTAAGATATTTGTTCTCTCCCGTTTATATTATCAATTCGTAACTAATTTTAATAATTGCAGAAACAAAATGTCAAATAATTATGGCATGTTTTTTAGTTTTTATTTTTAAAATAAAATCTATTTAATAAAAATAATTTTTAATTTATTTTTAAAATAATTTTAAATTAAATCTAAATATTAAAAAAATTATTAAATACTATTTTTAACTTTAAAATATTTTTATTTTTAAATTTATCCAACTCTACCATTACTAAATCATCATCTTATTATTATTATAATAATAATAATAATATATTTTTATTATATTATAAATTTTAATAAATTTAATTTTTACACAATAAGAATAAAATAAATAATATTATTTAATATTTTTATTTTTATATTTCTCCAACTCACTATTATTAAATTATCATTTTACAATAATAATAATAATAATATTTTTTTATTATATTACTAATTTTATATAATAAAAATAAAATAAATAATATCATTTAATGTATAAATTATATTAAATTATAATATTATAATATAAATTTATATTATATAAATAATTATAATATAAAATAATAATATAAATAATTTTTATATAAAATAAATATTAAATAATATAAAAATATTATAATATTATATAAAATTATTTATCTTAAATATTGATAATTAAATAATATATGAAATAAAAATATATAATTATATAATATTTTATATTATAACTATTATATTTTATAAATATTTTTATTTTTATTATTATTAATATTTTTATTATAATAATAATAATAATTTTTTAGAATTTTTTTATTATTTTAAAAAAATTAATTATTTACCTATTTTTATAAATTTAAAAATAAATAATAATATTTAATATATAAAAATTATATTTAATTTATAATATTATAAACAAATTTATATTATATAAATTTTATAAATAAAATATATATTACTTTATATAAAAATAAAATAATATAAAAAATTATAATAATAATATATAAAATTATTAATTTTATATACTGATTATTAAATAATATATAAAATATATAATTATATAATTATATATTATTATTTATATGATAATCAGCATCATCATATTTATAATAATAATAATAATAATAATAATAATTTTTTATTTAAAAATATATTTTTTATTTATCTAATTTTATATATTAAAAATAAATAATATTAATTTATATATAAATTATATTAAATTTGTTATATTATAATATAATTTTATATTATATAACTATTTAATATAATATTAATATATATATTATTTTTATATAAAATAAATATTAAATAATTCAAAAATATTATAATAATATCATATATATATATATATAATTTAATATTTTAAACATTACTAATTAAATAATATATATAACATAATTTTATATAATTATATAATATTTTTTATATTATAACCATCACATCATTATTATTATCTCATAAATAAATATTAGTTTTATTTTTATTATTATTATCATAACTATTATTATCATAATAATAATAAAAATAATAATATTTAATTTATTATTTTTAAAATTTATATTATTTTAATATAATTTAATTTTTTAAATTAATGTTTTTATTTATATATTTTTTAAAATTTATAATAAAATAGTATAATAGAATAATTTAATTTATTATTACAACTATTTTTAAAAATTAAAAACTTAAAATAAAAATTAATTTTAATTTTTAAAATTAAAAACTAAAAACCTATAATTAGATTAAATTTTTGCTAATTTTAACTTTGTAACTGAATCAAGCTAATCCAACAAAAATATGTTGAATTAGGTCAAGTAATCGAATTTTACAAAAGAACATTCCACTCAAAATTATTTATTTTTAAAATTAAAAATAACTGGAATAATAATAGGGGTTCATCAAGTTAAGCGATTGCTGAATTTTTGCTATCTAAAATGCTGCATTCCATTGCTTTATTTAGCCGTACGATGCTTATATAGCTTTCCATAACTCCATTTTCCCGGTTTAGGTTGCTTCAAGAATCACTTTTTTTTTTACTATTAAGATGTTTCAATTCTTCAAGTTACCTCTTGCCTGCTTTGTGGATTCAGCAGTAGTTCAAATCTGCAAAACATTTTGCTGCTTACTACGTTCTTCCTAATGGATTTGATATCTAATCTGAAACGATCGAATCTAACCTTTTTAAATCGGTTCAATTCAAAACCAAATTAATCCATTAATTTTGCTTTAAATCGAATTAAATTGATCAAATCAATGAAATCTATCCAATTCAGAATTACTATTACGTACTCATAGTATTTATATTTTCATCATATAGACTATAACACTTATAGTTTTTAGTTTTGACATGGTTTTATACCTTTAGATTTGAATTTTATCTTTAACATTAAAGGGTTATAATGGTTATATATATTATGCTCTATAATTTTTATCAAAATCCAAATAAATAAGTGTAAAGACGATATTCATAAAAATAAACAATAAATATAGAAATAAAATTAAGAATTAATAACAATTATCAAGTTGGTAATGGATTTATTTTAGAGTGACGCAGGATATTTAAAGGGCTTAAAAAATATATCATAATGAAATTTATCACTTAAATAAATAATAAATAAAAAATCATCAATGATATATTTTTTTATGACCTTAGACAAATTCAATGTATTGTCAAGTAAGTGTATTAATTTGCGGAACTTTATTTAGTTTAATCAAAGAATTAGAATTGGAATCTTAGATATAAATCTTTGTAAAAAAATGAAAAAAAAAATTGTTTATAATAGTTATATTTAAAGAAAGAATTATACTTTTCATAAAACATTTATAATCTAGATAAAAAAAAAATCCAACATATCTAGACGAATTTTAAATCATTTTAAATCGCATGTTTTAATGCACTCTTTATTTTATTTAAAAAAAAAAACTATAGTTTCCGCCAGCCAGACTATCAGTGAGTAGAAATTAATGCAAAACAAAGAAACAGTTAAGGTCAGTGCTTATCCCAATCCACGACACCAGCGGCGATTATAACCCAAAATAATGCTAAAGTAAAATAGAAAAATAAAAAACTTAATAAAGCATACAATGGAAAAGGAAAGATAAACAAGAAGAAAGGAGTAAAAATGAGGTAAAAGAGAAAGATTACAGATATTTATCATGGGCATGTGATAATATCTTGAACAGTGGACAGATATAATTTTAAATTGGAGAAATATGAAAGTATTGAAATAGAAGATACGAAATTAAAAAATATATACACATTAAATGAATAATATTTTGTAACTATTGGGAGATTTTGTACGATAAAAAAATCCCCAACAGTTATTCTCATCACTGGACTTCATCTTTTATATAGAATAGAAAACAGAAAGGGTTCTCTCTCTCTCTCTCTATATATATATATATATATCCTAGAAGATTTAAGAACAAATGGCCTAAAATGGATCCGCAGGTACACTATCGAAAGATACTCTAACGCTCAAGCAATCTTTAATGGTTTTTTTGGTAGAAGAAAATAAGAAGAAAAATTAAATAAATATAAATTTTTTGTTGTTGTTTATATACGCATTAAAATAAAAAGAAAGAAATTAATTTTTATGAATTTCATCAAATTTTATTTATCTTTTGGTTGATAAAAAATGAAAAAAAAACATGTATTTTTTTATTTTTTAAAATTATTATATATTTTTAAAAAATGAAAAAAATAATATATTAATAAAAAATTAAATTTTATATTACTAATAAATTTTATACGAGTGATTACTAACTTCGTATGATTTCAGTGAAGCACTTTATTTGAGCAAACATTATACTTTAGAAATCTTATTAAAAAAACAAATTTGAAAAAAATGTTAGTTGCACGTACTTTTATATAAATTGACAATTGTCACAAAAAATTATAATAATTAGCATTTCGTGAATAATATAGTTGATAAATACTTAAGTATATAATTAACATAACTATTAATTTGCCACTTTGCGACAACATTGACTTTGTATAATTATTAAATGCCTAGGGTGTGGCGGTGTGTCCCTATGGTAAAGGCCAAGCAAGCGAGGGAACACGAAATTTATAGGATGGTGATAAGTCACAGGTCTCCCCCTTGTCGCCTACGGGACCGGTAACTATTACAGATCCTTAACCTGTACTCAAATTATTTCTTTCCTTTACTTTATACTTTAATTTAAAAATAAATTTTCATTATTCAAAACATTTTTGAGTGTGTTACAATTCATTTAAAAATAAATTTTCATTATTCAAAACATACGTACTCAAATTGAAAATTTAAGTGATGATCTTAACTTGCCACTCAAGAGATTTCAAATGAGATTAACTCGTTTAACTTATTTTAACTAATTTTTGAGAATTTTTTTTTGAAAATAATTACTTATGTTTATAAAAATTGTTCTAAACAAATACTAAGCGTCAATTTTGTTTAATATTAGAATGATGTTAGAATTCATTTTCAAAAAATTGAGAAAGAAATTATATTAATTAAAATTAAATTTTCTAACGATCCTGAATTTATTGAATAAAATAAAAGTGAATGTGTAATGTAAATATTTTAGGTCATAATTCGAATTTGATTGGGTTGCGTAAGGGTACATGAAATGAATAGTAGTGAGAAACATGAGAATGTGGATGGATGATGACTAAAAAGTGGTTCTCTGAATAGAGACTGGAATGGGACAGGTGGAGTGTGATCTCATGTTGCATGCTTTAGTCATGTGTACAGTGTTACAATTCCAATAAATTTTGTGGTCTTGATATGAATTTAATTTGTCCTATTCATTTGAATACCAATTACCATAGACCAACTAACTATGATACCGACCAGGAAATACAAAATCACACTCACTGGGGTCCTTAGATCCGTATTATTGCATACGTGCCACTGGGGTTCTTATCAATTGGGAGCCTAGTCTCTTTGTTTTTATTTTTTGATATGACACAAGTGTCACCTATCACTTGCACATGCTCATTTACGGGCGTGGTTATTAAATAGCCTCGCTTTCTAGTGTTGTAAAAGGAAAATAAAGTTTTACTTTCATGAATATATTATTCGTTGGATTAATTTCACTCAAAATAGTCAAATTTCAAAACACCTTTCAAATTAAGATACAGTCTAACAAAAGTCACTAACTTTATCAGACACAATGCCAAGGCTTATACTTTACTCCTGAAAGTTTTAAAATTTTTAATTATGGTATTTTTATTTAACTTTATTTTCCTCAAATATACAAATATAAACTTGTTTATCCAAGTAATTTACTTCCATAAAACATCAAATATAAATGTTTGAAAGGTGTATTTATTATTGTTCCAACATGTATGTTGCTACTTAAATTTAAATTAAATAAGTAATAAAAGATTATTAAATTAAAGTGCTAATAGAAATATGAGAGTGGCAAAATACACTCGTTTGCTAGAAGAGTTTTGTTGGGGGAATTCTCGGAATGAAAGATGTAGAAGAACCATTATAATTTTGAAGGCTCAAGGGACAGTTCAAAATAGGGATATTAATTTATATTTTCTTCATGATTTTTCCATTTTTTCGGGAGTTTGAATTGATAAGCTCTATATTTTTAAAGCATTAAATAAAAATATTAAAAAATTATAAATATTTTATAAAGGATAAATAAATGTTTGTAAAAAAATAATAATAGTCCTTGAATTTATAATATTAATTAGAAGATATTTATAAGAATAAAATAATTTTTAAATATTTAAAAGGATATAAATAATTTTTAATATATGTTTAAGAACATACAATAACACATCAATGAATAGTAAATTTACATTAAAAATTAAATATATAGTATTATTAATACGTTGAATCTTATAATTTTTAATAATATATAGTTTTTTATCGTGTATCTTTAAACATTTATTAAAAAAATAATATATAAAATATAAGGATAAGTTTTGTTTGAAATCATTTGGTTTTTTTTTTAAAACCAAAACATGATAACCAAATATATAGAAATCATATTTAATTAGTTAAATTTGAATTGGACTTGATTATGTGAAAAAATTCAAACTAATTTTATTGCTTCAATTTATTTTATTGAGTTCCTTAAGGTTGATCAAATTCAATTAATATTCCTAAAGTTAAGTTGTTAACTAGTGATTTAAAAGCTGTTGGTTTGGTTTAGAATTGTTGAATTTTAAAAAAAAAATTAAACTAAATCAAACCATTTGATTTTGATTGATTCTATTTCTTTTTTTTTTTTAAATTGAATCAAACCAACCTATGTACACCTTTAGTAGAAAGAGAGATGCAACATAGATTTACATATTGTTATCATAGTAATATTTTTTCATTATTATGTATATATTAATAGACAAAAACGAAAATAAATTTAATTAAATTAAATTTACCTCCTTTAAAGTGAATAAATATATAAAGTGAGAATATATTTATAATTAATTTTAATTGAGTTATAACTAAAAAAATTAGTTGAAATTAGTGTAGATATATTATTATTATTATTATTATTATTTTACATATGTTAGTTATAATTAAAAAAATTAGTTGAAATTAGTGTAGATATATTATTACTTTTTCATTTTACATATTTTATTCATTTTAGAGAAGTTAAATAAAAAAAAGTGTAGTGAAAATGAAAGAAATATCATTACTAATTAACAATAAATAATGTGTTATATTTTTTTACATAGTTTTATTAATCTTCTTAATAGTATATCAAAAAATATTGATTAAAAAGTAATATATTTAATATTTTAAAATATATTTAATATTTTAATTTATTAAATAAAATTTAAGAATATTTTCTAAAAAATGGAATAAATGACATTATATAATACAACGTTTTGATTCATAGCTAATGTTTAACTACAGTAACACTACTATTAATTACATATGAAATAAAAGTCTCAAAATTGTGGATGTGATTATGGCCAAGACTCACATCTAAAATCCTAGAATTTATGGACTCTTTTATTTAATTGGCTTGATTTTAAAATAAATTATTAAAAGAATATAATTTTAAAAATATATATCAATTATAAATCCATATAAATATAATAATTAATTTATATTATAATATTATATTATGTATTATGCTAAAGTCTTAGATATAAAAGTGTAAACATTTTTATAAAAAATATTATATATATGATATTTTTTTAAGAAATATCACATTAATGAATATATCAGTTATAAATATTAATTTGATTCATTTTATTTAATTAAAATTTAATAATAAATATATCAGATATAAATATCAATTTAATTCATTTAACTCAATCTAAATTTATATAGTTTAAGATCAAAATGGTCCAGAAGATAACAAAAATTTATATTTATAAAATTTATAAAATTAAAAAATTTGTTAAATCCTAAGAGTTAGAGTTGATTTATAAATTTTTTTTTTAATTTTAATTATTTTAATTTTTTATTAAAATTTTTTTTCTTTCTCTTTTTTTATTATTTTTTTCTTTTAAAATAAAATAGGGAAAAAATTAAAATAAATAAATAAATTTAGAAAGAGGATAGAGAAAATGGAGAGAAAATATAATTTTAGAGATAAAGAGATATATATTTTTAGAAAAAAATAAAGAAAAAGATAAAAGTATAGAAAAATTGACAAAATTTAAAAGAGAAAGAAAAAATATTAGAGAGAAAGAAAATTCTAGACACAAATGAAAAATATTTAGAAAAAAATAAAAATGTTAAAAAAATATATAAATAAATTAAAAATTATTTTAGTATAGTTATGAGGGTTACGAGAGTTAGGATTAAAAATGAAAATGAACAAAACCGTTTGATAAAGATATATGGCTCTTTGTCAAGTTCATGCCTATTCAAAGATCTACTTGCGTGTATATATATATATATTGGACCTATTTAATAACATTTTTATTTTATAGGTTTTAAGATAATTGTTGGACGTTTAGTGTACGTACAAAGTTTTACCAACGGATAAGTGTACGCGTCGGTGTAAAAAGGATATTTAAAATCCTTGATATAATTCCTCATCCCAGTTTTAAGCTTATTAGAAAAGAGTTTGTTTAGAAAGATTTAAAATAAATGTAAAAAGGAACAAAATGAGAGTAAGCGATTTAAAGATAAAAAATCACAAATATGTAAAGTAAATGTAAAAAGGAACAAAATGAGAGTAAGCGATTTAAAGATAAAAAATCACAATTACGAGTTCAATTTTGGAAAGAGATAAGATTTTTATTTCTCTTGTAACTTTATCCAATTTCACCCCAATTTTCTTAAGAATGATTTGAGTAAGTTATTATCCAATGATCATGCAATAACAATATTCTTTCCCTTAAGTTACTACCAAATGATTATGCAAGGTATATAATCAAGAGAAGGACAAAGAACATGCGAACGTGTTAAATTAATAACTGATTAGAAATCAAGCAGTCTGATTGATCCTCCAAAACCCTTAGATTCAGTTTACCTTATAGTTTCGTTAATTAGGCAATGGTACGATCGCTTATCACCCAATTAACTTAGAAATTAATTCTCATTAATTAATTATGCCTAATAAGGAAAACACAATTGAATAGAAATATCGAATCATTCGTAAAAAGGAAAAGGGATTCAATTGGTTACATTATAAGTTTCACTAAAGTCCTATGATTTGGGAGTTAGTTACACACGGAAAGACAAGACAAATAAAAACATACTAATGTCACAAAACAATTCATAGTCCTAATTCTAGAAGAGAATGACAAAACCATAGTGACAGTAAGGCTGACAATAAGACGTCGCAACTCACACTGCGAAAGAGCTTATGCCCCTGAGATCCTATAGGAAGATACCGAAAGAGAGATAAGAATGGAATGACGTGTCTGCAGGATAGTGATAGCCTTACTCACCAGAGAGTGATGTGACCTTTGAGGCCTAGGTGGTGTCATGTGATGTAATAGAGCCTCTCTTTTATATGCGTGTATTAAGGTTTCAATGTGGTGGACCGGACTTGACCTAGCCATTTCATCAGCCGTTGCGACAAATCTACGTAATCTTGCAACACCGTAAGGCTGAAGTGTCATTGTTGCATTAGATGTCTTATCTTTTTATGCTTCTTTTATCCTCTTTTTGGTTTAAAACTTGCCTATTTTTGGATTCACCGTAGAGCTCACGTATCATTGTTGCACTAGATGTCTTATCTTTTTATGCTCCTTTTACCCTCTTTTTGTTCTAAAACTTGCTTATTTTCGGATTATTTACTTGCATGACCATTCTTGCAAAAATAAGAAAAATTAGGTAGAATTATAATTAAATAATCATAAACTATATTGTAATTATAATTAATTTTTTGCAGATAAATCAACCGAACCGTAGTTTATCACATCCTCAAATTTAAACATTGTCTGTCCTCAAGTAATATCCTAAGGAATGAAAATATATCAGGTATAACTAGAAACCTCGTCGTATATTAAGCATACAACAACCAAGTATAATTACCATCATGAGAGCAATTAACAATAATCTAAGGTCCCTTGAAATCAAGTATCATACCTAAATGTGGTCACTCTTCTCACTATCTCTCAAATGTATATGGTTATAGATCATTAACATTCTATTCCTTACAATTGTACACTATCACAGGTTTGTCTATAAACCTCAAATTTCCACTGAGAGTCAAATTGCACACAAGAATCAAAAGGGTTTCATGAAGGTTGCAACATGGACAAGGGAATTATATAATTAAGTATGATATAAGAAGGAAGGAAATACAAAGGTTTTATTTCATTATATTTTCAATAACTTTTACCCTTAAATTTTAAATAGATTTTCTTAGGTTTCTGATTTGATAATTTTTATTTTTATTTTTTATTTTTTAACTTTTTCTTATTTTTTTCCTTTTTTTTTCATCATTTTTTTACTTTCTCAAGCATTTATTTTTCTTTAGTTATAATTTAAGGGTACCAAAGAATATAGTTTTTAATGTGTTAAGCTCAAAGGAACACTAAATGATATCTAAGTTTAGGTTTAATCAAAGAAACCTAATTTACCTTTATCATTTTCTTGTTATGTAATCAACTTACACAAGCCTTAACAAGGTTACAGTGCAAATTCTAGAATGTACAAGTCAAAAGAAAATCACTCAACAAAAAGAGAGGTTGTGTGCAACCTGAATTAGGTCCAATCCTCGCTATAACTATTCTAATGCAAGACAAGATAATAAGGAATACGACTAATTATAAATTATTTTCATCAAAAGTTCTCATATACTCATTAGATTCAATTAATGTTTGCCACAAAATATTTGAGATTCCTAAACCCTGAATTCACTAGCATTTCAAACAATTAACAGATAGGAATATCACATGTAACAAGAATTTTTAGAAAACATGAGAAGGGAGGTATCCCTCCTTAAACTTAATCTACTACTATTTTCTTAATTCATTGGAGAAATTAATTACCACAATAGAGAAAAAAACAAAAGAAGAGGAAGGATAAGAAAGTTTTACAAATGAATAGGAGGGAGAGGGTTTCTCTCCTCAAACTTAAGCTTTGTATACATGTATATATATGTTATAATGAAGAGTAAATGAGAACTTCCCTGAAAAATAGCACCAAGGAGGAAAAAGGTCTCCCTCCTCAAACTTAGAGACCATCAATTCCCTTGGTACATTTCTTGTTGGATGTTAATGGTTGGAGAAGAAGTCTCGCCGCATTAAATTAACCTACTCACACTAAATATACATGTTAGAGGAAAAAAACAATAATAATGCATCATAAAAATAGGTTCTATACATCCATGTGAGAGAGAAAGGAAAAAAAACTTTTGAATTATACGAATACATAGAGGAATAAAAATTACATAATATCCTAAAATAACTAATCATAATAATTTATTGAAAAATAGGTTGTCTCCTGAAAGTGTTTGTTTTTCGTCACGAGCCTGACGTACCTTTACTGATGCTTAAGCATAACCACGAGTGGCTACCTTAGGATCCAATAACATATTGATACATTTCTTAACCTTTATCTCTTTCAAGGTTTCCTCGTTCTCTTTAACAAAGTTCATTACTCCATATGAGAATGCTTTATTTATCTTGTAAGGGCCGCTCCCCCTAAACTTAAGTTTTCTTGGAAATACATGAAATTGTGAGTTATAAATTGATAACTTCTCACCTATTTGGGACTCACGTTTCCAAAAATGTGTAGGATGTCCTATTTTTTTCTTCTGTTTGTGGAACCCCAAATTCTCATGCATTTTAATCCAAAGTTCATCTTTAAGATTTAGGTCAAGCCTCTTTTGTGGTTGCATATTTGGTTCAGATTCTTCCCCTACAAGAATCTCATGGGCGCAGAGTGTAAGACTTATGTCTTTGATACCATGAGTGGACCATCTAAAGGCTTCTTTATTTTCCCAAAGACCTTTTGCAATTTTGCTTTCATTGTTCCTATAAGATTAGAAGAAATAATGATAGAAAGAGAAAAAGTAGGAGGTAGAAATGAATATTTAGATTTAAGGAAAGAGGTTTGAGTTCAAGCACTAAAGGTTCTTCAACTAATGGTTTAAACTTACAGGTTCATGACCCTTTATACTATCGAATTTATTATCTCCATCTTCAACTTCTTTTGAGCTCTCACCCATAGGGGTTAAAAGGTCATTAGTAACCTGTTGGTGATTGTCAGTAACCACGTGCTCATTTTCATTCTCTTTTTTCCACAAGCATCTCCAATTCTTTCTCGCTCTTAAGAGTAACCGCATTAACTTGCTCTCTTAAGTGCACCTCAAACTTGCTAGGTAAAATCTCACGCACTTGTTGTGTCAAAAGGTTAGAAAACTGTCCTAATTGATTCTTTATATTCTGAAATTGGGTTTCCATATTCTGTACTCAGGATTCTAAAAATGTTGGTTCCTTCCTTTCTTGCCTATAGCCTTCCTGGTTCTGTATGTTTGAGGACCTGTAAGCATGTTGAGCTTTGTTAGTATAATTATTACCTTAATACCCTTCTCAAGAGAGGTTGGAGTGATTCTTTCAGGTGGGGTTATAAGTGTTTCCCACACAGGTAGCCTCCTCATTTTATTGGACTATATTGGCTTCATCCATGCATCCTTGATCATCGTGACTTATAGATTCACAAAGATTACATGGGTTAGACTCAAATGCAACTGGAGTTTAGATAGGCAAGGTATGTTGTGTCTATGCTTGCATAAGTGTCTCCATTTTTTTATTTAAGGCTTCTAATTGGCTGACTATCATAGCAGTATGATCAACTTAATATATTCCTACTGGTTAGGAATCCTTCTTCCATATATGTCTATCAGCACACCTTCATTGGTTGCTATTAGAGACTAAGTTTCCTATGATTGTCCAGGTGTCCTCAAGGGGATATGTATGATACCCCTACCAGACACTATATCTATAACAACTTTATTGGCACAGGAAAGACTACTGTAAAAGATCTGCACAAGATGAGGTATTTGGTACCCATAATGCGAGCACCTTTGGAGAAGGTTCTAAAATCTATCACAAGCCTCATACAGGAACTCATTCTCATACTGAGTGAAATTGACAATATCCACTGTGATCCTGGACTTCATCGGCTGTGGAAAGTATTGCATCAAGAATATACGCTATAATTGGTCTCAGGTAGTGATGGATGCTTGTGGCAAAGAGTTTAGCCAATCATTCACCTTTTCAGTGATGGAAAAAGGGAACAATTATAATCTAATGGCATCTTGTGTAACACCATTCATTTTGATGGTATTTGTTGTCAGCCTCAAGAATTTTCTAATATGGAGATGTGGGTCATCTGATGCTGTCCCTCCAAATTTGAGCGAGTTCTGAATCATGTTGATAAGGACAAACTTAAATTCGTAGTTAGGAATACCTTCTAATGATGGGATTGATATGCTACTTTGTAAGCCCTCACCAGTTGGGGCCATATAATCCAATAATGTCCTTAGTCTTTGTGCTGTCATCTTTCTTGTTTTGGTTTCTCCTCTCAATCTTCTAACTGTTTTCTCTATATCAGGATTAAACTGTAATTATGAAGTTAGAGAGCGAGTTAACATAAACAAACAAAAGATCACTACAAAGATATAATAATAAAATTTATTTATTTATTTTTAATTTTTTTATAAATATATACACGTCTCAAGCAATTAAGATTCAAACTTATAAAATTGTTGGAAAATAGTCCATGACAACGGCGCTAAAAACTTGTTATGCGTACAAAGTTTTATCTACTGGTAAGTGCACTAGTCGGTGTAGAAAGGAATATTTAAAATCCTTGTTATCGTTCCCACATAGACTATATCAACAATTTTAAAGAATGGTTAAAAAAATCCTTGTGTTCAATAATTTTTTAGCTCACCATAAAAGAATTTTTTTAGAAATATTTAAAGTGAATGTAAAAAGGGAACAAACGAGAGTAAGCGATTTAAAGATAAAAGAACAAAAATACGAGTTCAATTATGGAAAGACATGATATTTTGGTTTTCCTTATAACTTTACCCAATTTCACCCCAATTCCTTTATGAATGATTTGAGTTAATTGCTAACCATCCGTTTTCATTCTATTACTATCGAATGATCATGTAATAACAATATTATTTTCCCTAAGTTACTATCCCCAATTATCATACAAGGTATATAATTAAGATAAGCAAAAAAAAAAACATGTGGACTTGTTGAATTAATAACTGACTAGAAATCAAGCATTCTGATTGATTCTCCAAAACCCTTAGATTCAATTTACCTTATAGTTCCGTTAATTAGGTAATTGTACGATCGTCTATCCTCTAGTTAACGTAGAAATTAATTCTCATTGATTAATTATGCATAATAAAAAAACTACAACTGAATAGAAATATCGAATCATTCATAAAAAGGAAAAGGGGTTCAATTGGCTATATTATAAGTTTCGTTAAAGCTCCATGGTTTAGGAGTTAGTTGCACACAGAGAGATAAGATAAATAAAAACGTACTAATTCCATAAAACAATCCATAATCTTAATTCTAAAAAAGAATAACAAAACCATAGTGCCAGCAAGGTTGGTAACAGGACATTGCAACTCACAATGTCAGAGTTCTGCCTCCGATATCCTATGGAGAGGATACCAAAAGAGAGATAAGAATGGAATTGTGTGTATCCCGGTAGTGATAGACTTACGCACCGGAGAATGGTGTGACCTTTGGGGCCTAGGTGGTGTTATGTGGTGTAGTAGAGCCTCCCTTTTATGTGGGTGACGCGCTCGTCGCAAACGCGCAAAAATAATTTCTAGATTTTCCCAAAACTATTGGTATAGTATAAGGTGCAACCTAGGTCATCTCCCAAAGACCATTTCATATTCTTAAGCAAATTAGGAGAAAATTAGAACAAGGGGGTTTTTGTAAAGATGTGATATCAAATGCTAAATACAAAATACAGAATGAAATTAATTTCACTTAACAATTATCAACTCAAGGAATTCAGAGGCTATTTTCATAACTAATCATTGATCACTAAAATCATGCATTGTGTTTATCAACCTAGGATCATCTGGAACCCCTACAATGATCCTTGAATTCTCTACTGAGAAACCTCTCAGAATTCAATTGATTATGACCAACAAGATTTAGTAACCACTTAATCTTCCATCTAAACCAATTTTATAATCAGAATTCAGTTGAAGTAAGTAATAAAATGAAAACCTTCAATTAAATTACTTAATTTCTACTCTTCAAACTTTTGGAAAATGATTTACCAATCAAAAACCAATTATAAATCAATTATGCATTAATCAAAATACGTCAACCGATCAAACTTTGATTAAAGAATAAAATTGAAGAATATAGTAAAGCAGAGTAGAAATCACTCAATAAGCATGTAAATAAAGATCAAGACCTCAAAGTTAAAATGAAAATAGCTTGAATCCTTGAATTGAAACTACGAACCTAGCCTTCCATGAAGGAGGCAAACTAACAACAAAGAAAGAGGCAAACTAACAACAAATAAATCCTAAGCCTTCCATGTAGGAGGCAACTAACAATAAAGAAAAACTAAGCCTTCCATGTAGGAGGAAAACTAACAAGAAAGAAAACCTAAGCCTTCCGTGAAGGAGGCAAAACTAACAAGAAAGAAAGAAAGAAAGAAAGAAAATGGTATTGGAGTTAATCTCCAAAATGGTGTTTTTCTTCTCTTGTAAACCCTTCTATTTATAGAGGATTTGTGAGGCATCATCTTAAGAAAGTCACCAACTAGGATATTACTTTTCTACCCTTTTATTGCTTTCACATGGGCTTTGTTGAAAATGCAAAACACTTTTGAATTTTTGTCACAAATTAGCACAACAATTTTGACTTTCTTGCACCGCAATTTCGGATGTTCACATGTCCGAATTAAAGCTTGACTTCTGAACAAAAGTTGTAGCCCCAGATCTTAGCTGTCCAACAGAGTTGATTTTATCTCAATATGACTTCTGTATCTCAAGATATGGCCGGATCTTTGCACACTGTTCAAATTCCACGTCAGCAACACTATCTCATCTTTTGAGATAATTTCGGAGTCCTAAACATCCCATTTAGAGTCTGCTCTTTCTTTGTAACTGTGGACACTTCTTTAAGCTTTCATTCAAGATAGATTTCATGATTTTTGGATGTCTAAAACTCCTATTATGCTCAAAATACTATAATAGTGTCATTTTAATCGGGTAAGCAAAGAAATTCAATTAAACTTCATATGAACCCAAACTCATAAAATATGACAAAGACCACTTAATTGAACATATAAGAAGTCTTAATGAGATAAAAGTGAGAGATAATTATTTATGAAATTTATGCTTATCAGTATGTGGATTAAGGTTTCAATGTGGTGGACCAGGCTTGAACTAGCCGTTTACTTAGTCGTCATGACCAATCTACATAATCTTGCAGTACCGCAGGGATGATGTGTGATTGTTGCATTAGATGTCTTATCTTTTTATGCTCCTTTTACCTTCTTTTTAGTCTAAAACTTGCCTATTTTCAAAAAAAAATTTGCTTACATGACCATGCCACAAAAACAAGAAAAATTATGTAGAATTACAATTAAATAATTTTAAATTATATTGTAATTATAATTAATTTTTTGCAAATAATTCAACAGAACGATGGTTTATCAATAACAAGCTTGTTTAGAATGTAGACTCTTGAATAAGCTTCTAGATATTATAAGCTTTAAAACAGGGTAGGTTTTGGAAAAACAAACATTTTTAATAGGTAACAGACTCAAACCTCAATTTCTAAACAAATATTATTATTCATAAGTGGTGTATTATTGTAATAAAATTAATTATTATATTGACTTATTTATAAATACTTTTAAAATTATAAGTTTTAATAATTTATTTTAATATTTTCTTCAATTAAATAGAAAAATTAAGATGTATGATTTATTTTGGATTTCAAGGCAAATAAAATATTTATCTTTATTTATAATTTATATAAATATATTATTTTATAATAATTTTGTATTATATGTATAGAAATTATATATAGAGGAAGGATCCAGTTACTTAAAAAATAACTTTAGTTAAAATTATTTTTTTTAATAACTTTTATAAATAATTAAATTTTATCAATTCAATTGTTAAATTAATAAATTATATTATATAAATTAAATTTATCAAATTGTATAAAATTTGATATTTAAAAATATAAATTTAAATTAGTGAATAATATATCTTTGATAATATTTATTAATTTAAATTTATTTAATAATATATTAATTTTTTTTTAAAATTTTATAAAATTTGATTAATATAATTTATTAATTTAATAGTTGGATTAATAAAATTTAATTATTTATAAAAATTATTAAGTAAAATAATTTTAATTAAAATTATTTCTAAAATAACTTAATTCTTTTATATATATATATATATAATATTATGTTATTATGAATTAATTAGGTGATATTGAGCAAGTGAAAGAAAAAAAGAAAACTTTGCAACAAACTTGTGAATTAATTTTATTATATTTAACAGCTTTAACATGTTGTAACGTATTTGTGGTGGGATTGATGCATGTTGGTCCATTATTTTTGTTGCTTAAAGTGAAAATTGAATTAACGAGAAGCAAATAAAAAGAAATTGAGCGTTCATGGGTGGTGTTGGAGCAGCTGAAAATAAATGAGACGCAAAACCATAGGGGAACATGGGCAATGCATGGCTACGTTTGGTAATAGGCAACACCGCGACGGCCAACAGCGGTGCAGACGACAGAGTCACATCATATTCAAAGGTGGATCCACCTCTCTGTAATCTATTTTCAAATATTCCCATTATCATAAAATAACGATGCGGATATTTTAAGTGACAACGACAATGACGCTTTGTCTATTATGCAACTTGCTCAGTTGCTGTGGACCACATCAAAATGGTCCCTCAGGGACAACCTATCTGTTCTGAAAATGACTTTTGGATTAAATCATATTTTACAAAACACTACTACACTCCCAATCCCACCACCACAGATAACCAACTATACACGTTACTTTCTTTCACCCCATAGTTACAAAACAACTACAATCTCCTCCTATGTATTATCCAAACATCTCCTCCTCCCTCTTTAAATTTTACTTTTATTTCTCAATAAAAATGTTGAAATTTGATTCATTTATTTTAACGACTCAAATTTAAATTAAATTTTGACTTCATTATATTTTTTAAAACTTACACTTAGTTGGTTATTTCATTTATGACTTATTATTTTTTTTTATTAAATTTTATTTTAATAATTTTTTTTATTAATTTAATTTTAACAGATATCCTCATATTAAAAAAATAAAGTAACATACTAACAAAATATAATTTTATATTAATTATAAAAATAACATAATATTAGAAATGAAGCTTTCGTAATAAAAACGATAATTTTTTTAGAAAAATTGCGATCATTCATTCAAACAATCAAGTTTAACTCAACTTAAATTCTTAAAAAAAACATTTGATGGAATAAATTTAAATAATTTACAATAATTCAACTTATTTATACTTCTAGAACAACTCTTCCAGCCCCAAACTTAGTAGAACAATATGGAAATGTAAATATATTTTAATAAATACTTAATCCAATAATAATTTTTCTACATATAAATAATATCATCTATTTATTTATATATTTTATTTAACAGTAAATATGTTTTTTTAAAATAAAATAGATTCAAATATTTACATCGGAATATAAAATGGATGGATGTTATGTGTATATATGAGAAGATTTTTGGTATTTAAAGAAGGATCCCAAGCGAATAAGTATGACCTTGACAAATGGTTTTTGCGTAAGAAAGTGTCAATGTTGTTAGTGTAACTATATAGTTGGATTCGGGTTGGACTAGAGCATGGTGGGAATAGTGTTCCTCCAGGTAGGACCCGTCCTCATAGTGACAGGGTATCTTGAAAGGATTTGATCCTTGACGACAATCAACAAGGACGTTGCGCACCAAGTGAGGGTCGGTATTATGACGTAGCGACCTATACTTACAGCTTAGGAGCATTATATTTGAGGCCAACACAAAACTAGAAGGAATACGATCAGACAAATCAAAAGTGGAGGAAACTAAGAAGGACCCGATATGTATAGGAAGAATGTATAGTACAACAATAATAGGATTCAGAGGAAGAGAGGCTCAAGGTAAATCATAGAATCGTAGAAGGGAACAAAATTTTATCTTATTTTTGCTTAATTCATTCTCATAATGATGACAATTACACGGCCAAGTGCAAAAAACTAAAATAAAGCATATATATTACTTTATCTAATTCTTCTTATATGCTAAAAAAAATAAAAGAAATATAATTAATGTTATTAATTTTTTAAAAAAATATTTATTTTTTCATTTATTATTAAAATAATAAATAAATAGATATAAAAGTATATATAAAAAATTAATTAATATCTTTTTAAAATTTAAAAACTACAGATAAATATAAATAATTTTTTCTTCTCTTTTTGAACAGAAAAAAAAGGATGAGTATTAATTTTAACTAAAATATTTTATAATTATAAATAATATATTAATATGTTTTTTATTTTTTATTTTATAAATTTATTTATTTAAATAAGTCAAAATAAATTACTAAAATATTTTTAATATAAATTTTTAAAAATAATTTTTTTAACAATAAAAATATTAAAATTTAAATTTAAGATCTTATATAAATTATTGGGTAATTCTTCTTTATTAAACGAATTTTAGTAAGGATGTTTTTATATATAAAAAAAAAATAGCCGTCTTCGAATTCAGGTTCGCGTTGATAATAATTATAGCATCTATTCTTGAAATCCATGGTTACCTAAGTATCCCTTACCCTTATTCTAATTGTCAAATAAGCCTTAAAGAAATAGTTCCTTAATAGTTAATTCTTAGTGAACCATTTTTAAAGTGTCCTCGGTGTAAGTGAAATCCTTTTCGCCTTAATAAGAAAGTCTGGTGAGATTTCTTCTATCATTTATATGGAAATAAAAGTTAAAAGGCATAATCGAAGATTAAATTCATTGCTATCACTATAGTCATTTAATTTTTAAAATTGGTAGGGACATGTACCCCCACATTGCTAAATGTCTCCGTGGTGTCCGTTTAATGTCAATATGTTATATCAATCAATTAGAAAATGCTCAGATAGGAGAAAAAAGAAAAAAAAATAGTAAGTAACCAATTGATGTTACACTTAATATATTTGTTTGCTTATAAAAAAAGGAAAAGGAAATTGAAGTTATACATGTGTAGGCCTGTGTTATTATTATTATTATTATTATTATTATTTATTTTAAAATTTGTATAATATTTTTTATTAATTTAAAATTTAACTTTAGAAGAATCGAATATTTCGTAACAAGAAAAATGAAACACAGGATACGAAAATCAATTAAAAAAATGTGTTAAATAATATATTCTTTTAAGTTGTGATTGGATGAATATTTTAAGAGAAGAAAATAATTTAGGAAAGAATTTTAAATTTTAAAATATTTTATTTAGATATATTTTTAAAAATTTTAAATTTTAAGAATTTTAAGAAAAAATTATAATATAGAAAAATGAATAAATTTAAAATACTTTCAGAATACAGAATTTTAAAAATTCTCTTCTTGATTTTCTAAGATAGACTCCGATCCGATCTACTCCAACCTCGCTCCCGCGGCGCGCTACTCTGTTACTCGGTCATCATGCAGAAAAGATAAAATCAAATAATTTAATAATTAAAAAATAATAATAATTTAATAATAAAAAGCCTATTATCAGTGTAATGAATTTTTTATTTTTAAATAAAATTTTAGTTACCTGTATAATAAACTCTCAATTTTATTTTTAACCTGTACAAAAAAAATTAAAAATCAAATATATTTAATAAAAAGTATATGATATTCAGGATTTTTTTCTAATTTTTCTATAAAATTTTCATTCAAATTATAAATATTAAAAAAGTTATTCAAATAAATTAATATATTAATTATTGAAAATTTTACTAATATAATTTCAATTTTTTTAAAAATATTTAAAGATTAAAATTTTATATAAAATAAATGATTTTATCAAAACAAAATATTCAAAATTTGTAAAAAATCAAAGTCCTTCGCTGAAAGTCAGAATTTTAAATATAAAATTTTAATTTATTTATTCAAATAAAATATATTTAAATTAAAAATATTAAAATCTTTCTAAAATATTAAAATCTTTCTAAAATATTAAAATCATCTATCCAAATACAACCTTATTCTTTTGTGCTTGAAAAATTGAAATCAGGTATAGCTACGATTTAAATATTAACAAAATAAGTTTATTTAAAACAGTGACGTGGTATATTACACGGACTTGCGGTACATTGAAGGCTGTCCCTTGGCATGAGAGGGCAAAATCATACAAATGGAGAGATAGAAATATATATATATATATATATATATATATATATATATATATATATATATTAAGTCCACACTGCTTCATATACCATTTCCAGTTATAATAATATGACTTGTTTAAAATATGCTTACGTTTTCTTTTATTGATGTATTTGCAGCTGTTGCAAAGTTAATTTTTAATTTAAAATGTATTTACTCATACAGCTTATAAATTATTAGGAATTTTATAAGTAATAATTGTCGATTGTGTTATTTAATTATATTTTCTACAAAATTATAAAAGCAACTAATACCTTTTCTTAGCGTGTTAGTAAATTACAATAAAAATACTGAAAAATTTTCAAGAAATCTAGTATTGAAGGCTAAAGTACAACCCTGCAAGGTTAAAGATTTTTTGCAGTAATATTTGTCACTAGGGAAACTTAAGAACACTAAAATTGTAGAGAAGACTACCTACTTTCGTAAAAAAAAAAAATGTTACTACAAAATTAATATAAAAAGTATTTTCCTAAACACTGTTTAAAATGATTTATAATTTTAAAAAATTTAAAAATTAAATTGAATTTTAATTTTAAATTTTACTTTAAAATTATAAAAATAAGTCAACTTTCTCTTTTTACTTTAATTATGAATCTACTAAAAAAATAAAAAGTTATTAATAAAATAAATTTAAAATAAAAATTTTTAAAAATTAAATTAAATTATTATTATTATTATTATTATAATAGTAATAATTTAATGATAAAGATAATAATGGTTGTTAATAATAACAATAATTTAATGATGATAATAAAATTGTTTTGATAATAATGGTTGGAAATATAATCATGGTAATTGAGTAATGATAAAGATTAAAATAAATTTAAAAGTAAAAGTAAAAAGAATTTAAAAATAAAAATAGTACATAAAAAATATTTTTAATTTTAAAAATTTAGTTAAAATTTAACTTAAAATTATTTTAATCAAATAAATTTTATTTTTAAATTTAATTCAAAAACTAAAAAATAAATTGTAACTATCTCAAACGGGAGATAGAAAATTTAATAATCGTTTTTATAAGTTTTTTTTTTACACCAATTTTGCTGTTGAATGCTACAGTGTGTGTTTACGCTAATGATTAAATGCAGTTAACAAAGAGTCTTGCGAGATATCCACGTCAATAATGATTTATACACACATGTATCATATTTAGCCTATCTTCATTGTTGTATTATTATTAGCCAAAATGAATAGAAAAATTATAGAAAGATGATCATAGGCAAATTAAGTGCCAGAAATAACACATGACTTGTGTAGGTATTTTCAATGATACCTAAAAACGTGTCTCTCTATGAACATGGAAAATATGGAAAGAGAACAGCGTAAGGAAGAAAATCCACCTCCTCTGACTGGTGAAACGTTAAACTTCATCACAAATTTAGTGAAAATAAAAGCCTTAAAGCCTTCATAACTACTATATATTCAAATTCCTTATCCCCATTTCCTGGCTCATGAACCAAATTAATCACAGCCTCAGAGGTTAACAAACGTGCATACACATGCACAATTAACATGATCGAGAAAATGACGCGCACTATTTGTGTTGCTTTTTGGTTTAAATTAATTATTAATTGTAGCCTAATATTTGGCTGTTTATTCAAAAATATTATTTGTTTCCGCTTACTTGGCTGTTTTAGGTGTCATATAGCTCGTATGGAATATAATTGCATCATCCAGTCTTATACACCATACTAATGGTCGAAGATTTTGGTCCATTTCCTTATCAACATTGCACTCTATCTTCAAACATTCAATTTTCTTATATCTTCTCTCCTTTCATGTTTTATTTAATTACCGTCTTGAGTAAAATGAATAATAAAGTTCCATTTGCACGCTGCTAGAAAAAAAAAATCTTCACGAAATATTAAAAATTGTCTCACTAACATAACTGACAACAGAATCATTTTTACTATCGGACCATTTTTTCAAAACATAATGAAATTGAATAAAACCTAAAATTCTATATACTTGTGTTTTTTTTTACTTTTGTTGTCTAATTTGAGAATATATATATATATATATATATATATATATATATATATATATAGATATGAGATAAAACCAGTCTTTTTACTATTATAAAAATAAAATATTGAATAATGTAAAAAACAAAATCTCATTCTAACATAATATTAGCCTTAATTCACTGTACTCCATTTCATTTCATATCAATATATTTTATTACTGATTCATGTATATTTCAAAAAATATTAACACTGGTTTAACATATTTTATTTTTTTTATCTTTTTTTTTTATCATATATGACATTATCTATTATATTCTATTAAACTTATCACTAATAACCAAAAATTATTATTGATTAAGAAACAAAAATTTATCAAATATTAAAAATAAAAAAATTAAATTATTAATATAAACTTTAAAATTTCATACTAATAAATAACATATTAAATTAATATTTGATATATTAATAAAATTATTTATTAATATAATATATTTTTCTGTTAATATAATTTTATTAAACATATAGTAACGATTTATTTTGTTAAAAAATTATATCAATAAAAACTAATTTAATACTAAAATATTAGTAAATAACTTTTTATAATGCTAGCGCATATTTAAAAATATACCTAGCCTTACCACATGATGATGTGGCAGTTAGACTGTGTGACCTCACACATTAAATGTCATAATCGATCTCTCTTATAAAATATTATTGCGTAATAACTATATTATTTTTGGGCTGTATGGAGGTCTACAAACGTTGATTATTTTTTAATTTAACAAAATATAGTAGCAATTAATCATATTATGATTCTAGTTCTTTGACATTGACAATCTTGTACAATATTGTGTTATTTATAACTTATTACAGAATATATAATTAACCAAGGAGATAGATAGAAAAATTGAACAAAAAAGTTCAAGGAAAAATAGATGATGTGAAGGAGAGAAATAAAAAAAATTAGAAATAGATGTTATAGAAAGTTTAATTGAAAAAGAGCACGATCATATTTTATATTCCTCCACTGAATTTTTTACGTGATTTATTTTAAAAAAATCATTTTTTTTTGTTTTTATGGTTATTTTTACAATTGTTTCAAATAAATAATTACAAAAACTATAATAAATTATTAATTAATTATCTTTGTATGTTATCATAAAAATATCTCAATAGTATTAATTTAACCGTTATATATTTTATTGATAATGTATTATTTTGTTTATACTTACATATTATATATATATATATATATATATAATTATTTAAATATGATTGTTTCTTTTTTCTTTATATTATACGTGCTAAAGTTTAAAAGTTCGCACAGTATATGAATAACATAAATGATTATACTTTTTATGCTTTTGGATAATTATTAATTTATACTTTAACTGTTATAAATATAATTTTGAATAGGTATGAACATGAGGATAGTAATAATAGTTGTGAGTGGTGATATTTAATGAAGGTTAATTAATGGCCGAACTAGGTTCTGAAATTTATTTGCCGACTTTTACTAATATGTTATGTCTAAAATTATAAAAATCTATTTAATGATTAAATTAGGATACATATAAATAGAATATGAGAATTAAATAAAAAAATATGATAAAAGTTTGATAAGTTTTCTTTATTTAACATATAATGCTTACGATATAATTTATTAAATAATATTATATTATTTTATTTGATGTAAGTCAGATATTAATATGATATAATATAAATTTTATTATTGTTTTTACGTCAAAATGACATATTTTTTCATACATTGGTCTGTTTTATAAAATTATGAAAAATTATATGCAAATTTAATGAAGACTAATTCCAACTTACAGAAATCTTCATATGGCTGGGAAAATCTGTAAATTTCTCCCGAACTTGGTGAATATTTCGTATAAATTTTTTCTAAAAGTGATTATTGAAAGATAACACAAAAGTCAGAACAAAAATGTTATAAACGTATTTACAGTAGTTTTGTATTGAAGTATTAAATCATAAACTCAACTATCAAACTATATGGAGTTTGTTTCATTATCACGTAGCAACGTAGGCAAAGAATTCAATACATCGATCTGTTTCGGATTTGACAGCACATACTTCAATATTGAGGAGAAAATTAAAAAGGCTTTATTTTTTATTGTAATTTATGTATATTTAGATTGAGCATGATGAGCAAGAAACAGGTCTTTAGATTTAAACATAGATCCTGATTATCATATATCATAACAATTTTTTATTTTATATATTTTTTGTTACGATTATATCAAATATTTCTTTTCATTTCTTTCTTCTTTCAATTCCATTCCAACTATATAACAAATTTTTTTTTAAACACACCCATCGATTGATAGTCCAAGATTCGGGCATCATTACTAGAACAAGATACGGCAACAAGCCAAGCAAAAATTAGAGGGTGAAGCAAATTGTGCAATGAAATTAAATGGGAGCATGAACAACGGGGTTTTTAAATGAAAAATAGGATTATCAGTATCTTGAAGTATTGAAAAGTGCCATTCATCACTTGTTTTCTCCAACTGTACATTTTCTTTGCTAAACCGTCACTGTTCAACGATGAGAGATTTTTCTTTTGCAAAGGGAGAGACAAACTAGGGTTAGGGGTGATAATTAAAAGGGAAACAAACTTTTGAATGTATGTATTCCACCTACTTCTATTCCAACTCTCCATAAAGTAAAATTTAAATAGCAAATATGAGATGCAGGATAAGTTTAAATAATAAATAAAATTTTAAACAGCAAACATGAAATACAGGATAAGATTTAGTAGTAGAATAGGCTCAATTAGTTGATCAAATTATGGACGGGATTGTAATGAAACTTGTATGCATAACGCAATAACTTCCTTTTTCTTATATTCTCATTCATTAAATAATTTTACAACAGTTATCTTCTTCCCAAATTGCATGCTTCTATACCTACATTTATGATAGTAATTTAAATTTTAGCACAAGATAGTGTTTTAATTTTTTTTTAAGCCAAAGAAAGTATTTTAATTTAATCTTTGTTACATTATTAATTCATTTTTTCCCCTAAAAAAAAAATAGGCTTGCTCAAGTATCTTGATAAGATTCAACTTCATATTTTTTTTTACTAAGGTAGATGAATTAAAACAATACGAATTAACTAACATGATAAACGACGTGTTCGTCCAAAATCTTTACGCTCCTTGTAAAGAAATCCAAAATGATTAAGTCAATAAACACTTTTAGCAAATAATATTAAATAAATTAATTGCGCATATGATTGTGAATTGAGCAATACATCTAAACAATTAGCACTGTCTTACTTTATTTTAATAAAATTGAAGTTAATGTTAGAAAGATTCCTTTTACCAAATCATAAAAAAAATAATTTAATGAGGCACGTACGTTGGCTGACACTTGTAATGTTGTTAGCAAGAATAGTAAAATTTTTTACTCTAAAAAAAAGTTAACTTTTGGCAACGGATGTTACCTGGGGATATATATATATATATATATATATCTACAGAGCCGCATGTGCGACCTGCATCATTCACCTGTGTCATAAGTAACTCTGTTTGGCACTTCTAATAAAGGCAAGAAAAAGAGAACAAAAACTTGAAATGACGTGTCCCAATCGCTTATCTTGGGAAACAGTGCATGGCTATTGCCTATTAGACTTGGAATAATGAAACATAACGCAATTATAATTATGCATCAGCTTGACATGGAATATGAGAGAGAGAGAGAAAACAGAGTTTGTTTAATTTTTTTTTATTCTTAGAGAGAACATTGAATTGCAAGGGTTACAATACAACAATATTACTCTCAATTGTCATAGACGGAGGAAATTAATTGTTATGGAATCTGGTAAGAGAAATGAAACGGAAAGGAGAGAGATAAGAAAACGGTTAGAGAAAGAGAAAAAGAGACTTTACACTACATTACATTAACATTGGATCCGCAGGCTGTGAAGAAGAAGAAGAAGAAGTGCACAATTTAGGTCCATCCATCAAACAAGGACTCAACCTAAACATGAGAATGCAAAACTCCATTTGACTAAGAGCACCATCTCCATCCAAATCACCTTCCATTAACATGCAAAGAAGCTCGTCATCTCTCACATCCAAACCAAGCAAGAAACAGTTCATCTTCAAACTCTCGAAGGTGATGAGACCTTTGTTAACGTCCATCAGCAAACGAAAACCGTTACAGAGTTCTCCAATGAAACCTTCTGCTCCCAAGCGTGCGATCATGGATGGAAAATAGTCTTCGAAGTCCATAAAATAATCCATAAATTCCATGGCCGCAAGAACACCGACACTGTAGCTCAAACTTTAATTCAAGCGAACCAACTCTCTGAAACTGTTAGTCCAGTTACTGTGTGGGAGAGGATATTGGTAGCTTCTCCTACAAGGGTCTGTTTATATATGGTGGATAATCACAACCAGCCAATCAACATATGGAATATTTTACCCTACATCTCCTTTCGGAAATTGGGAAATTAAATGAGTGTGAATATAACAAGAGGACAGATATAAAATAAGAGATGTCAAGAGTAAAAAATAAGTTAAAATCACATACAAAATAAAGTAGGTGAATCATAATTGGTACTTTTTTCTCTTACATATATTATTCATGTACCATTTTTATTCTCGTTTATTTGTTTGGTGAGAAATAATTGGTCTTATATTTTTATTTATATAAAAATTTAACATAATATTAATAGTTAAAATTTTTACATCCACTTTTCATATCAAAAATGAAAAAAATAAAAAAAGATAATGTAGTAAAAATAACTGTAAAAGTAATTTAATAGTTAGATTATTTATTTTGTATAATTTTTTAATAAATAAATAAAATAACTAATATTATTTTTTATCACATCAATTATTTTTATTTACTTCTTTTTTCTCTCTTTTTTATTGTATAATTATAATTAAACTTTTTTGAAATTTTCTGATAATTATACCTTTTATTTATTTTACTCTTACCCTTTCTTATAATTAAAGTAATAGTACAATAGTAACTTATCAGTACTTGAAAAATACTAAGTTATACTGAGATCAATAATTATAATTAATATAACTTTAAGCTTTGAAATCAATAAAAATAATTTTTTATTTAGTGGACAAATAAAAAGACAGAAATAAAAGATTAAATTGTAAATTGATATTTTATAGTCAAATAAATCATTCGCAAAATCCTCATAAATTCCTAATAAGTTTTTTTTTACCGGTAGTACTATTGTATGTGACTTGTTGAAACAAGTATCTCGTATAAATGAAAGCCTGTGGAATAATGATGACACGTGGCAGTACCATTAAATATGATGTAAATGTTTCTGTTGTGTAGCTTCTTGCGGCTTTCATGATTGAAATCTTTTTCACTGGGGTTTTCGTGAAGTTCTCCTTCGTGGAAGTTGCGCTACCTCTTTTTGTAACCATCGCATATGAACGCATTACTGTACTAAATGATAATGCATACTCTCGCCGTGTAGCTAGTAGTTATTCATAAATGAGAAGGTTCCACGTTTGTGTTTTATTTGATGTGACCAAGCATGCGCTTATTGAACATGCAAATTTATTGACATGATTTATGAGAAGGAAAAATCAAGAGGAAACACCCTTTTTCTACTTTTATATACATCTTGTTTCATTTTATTTGCTTATATACTTGAAAAAAAATAGTATATAAATTAAAAACACAACTAACATTTGTTTTTATGATAAATTTATTTTTAACTATTGAATATTGTCTATTATTCTTATTATTTATTTCTAAGAAATGTGTAGAATATTTAAAAATAATTAGATATAAGAACATAATTAAAATAATTGAAAATTTTTAAATAAACAGATAAAAAAAAGAAACAGACAAAATATACTATTAATTAATGTTAAAAAAACACGTATAATAATGACAACAGAAACACTTCTAAGAATAGGTCACTTTCATAAATTTCACATGCATGCATATTAATTTTGCGAAGTATAAACCTACATTTCGTAGTACAACCGTCTAAGAGAGGATGGTTCTCAATGTTTTGTTAAATGCACTCTTGAGGTGCGATAGTATTTTTTTCACATCTAGTAATAAAAATATTATTTTATTTTTTATTTTCAAATATTTATAAAAAAACCTATGGAAATTATAAAATTCCTGTTTTTTATATTATTTTCTGTATAAACATTTTGACAACCAAAATATAATGAAAATAGCGTGTTATTTTGTAATTATTTGTGAAAATAAAACATTTTTTTAAAAATGGCTTACAACTGTTGTAATTGGGAAGTTCCCTTGCTCTCTGCTTATCAAAATATTATAACATCTGTTATTTTAGAGAGATAGTGTTATACTCACTTTCTTCTCACATCACGCAATATTATACTGTGAGCAAACTAAAATGTGTATGTATCTTATGGTATTAGCAATGAATACTAACAGGCCAGCTTAACCATAAAGTAGGTAAAACAAAGATTTTAGGTCTCCCAAAATATTATTTATATATCCTTTTTTAAAATAATAATTAAAAACTAATTAACATTATAAATAAATAAATAAATATTTATTTAAAAAGACTCTTGTATAAAAAAATACTTTTTTTCACTGACTTTCTTTCCCATAAATTTAATAAAGCAATAAATATTTCTAAACTGTATTTTTTTAACAGTAATTGTTAAATTAGCTTTTAAATAAAGAGGTCTATATTTTAAACACTTACTGTAATCTTAATAAAATTACTGTTATTGGTTTGAAAAGATATTGTAATATAATTGGCTTTAAGTCTAAAAATAAATTGAAATGGGCCAAAGTTTTAACGTGTGGTTGGCTACTTCTCTGTCTCTTTCTCTCATTGAGCTGTTATAACTAGAATGGGTGGAGATCAATGTTTGAACCTCGACCAGGATATGATCCCTAAAAATGAAATAATGTCATATTTTATAATTGTTTAAAATTATGATTATAAAAATTAAATTGAATCAAATATAAGCTGATTAGTTGAATCATAAAACTGTTTTAGTAAAAAATTATTAGGAAAAGGTAAAATTGATAAATCAGTAAACAGAAATTGTTTATATAGTAAATGATATTATTTTAATATTTTTTTTAAAAATAAAATTATGTTATATTTTATTTAATTATATATAATTTAAATTTTAAAAAATTAAAATATATATAATTCTTAATTTTTTATTATATAAAATTATGATATTAATATATTTATTATTATATATATTTAATATAATATATTATAAATATTTAATTATTATCAATTTGATTACTATTTAATCGTAATTAAATTATTAAATCTTATTTCAGTACTGACTGATATGTTTGTTTTGGAGATAAACAATGGATTTGATTGAAAAGTAAAATAGTTGATTAGATCCAAATCCAAAAAAGTTAATTAACAAGGTGACTGAAGTACAGTGGTACCTACCATTAATTCAATGTGAATGCCTCGGAAAAGGTGAAATTAAATGATAACTGTGTTTGTTTGGTTTGTACCAAACTTCATTTGATAGATGCTGTTAATGTTTGATCTTTAATTAAAACTTATTTTCATTTGATAATCAATGTAATAAAAACTAATTTTAAAGGTTATTATTTGTTGTTAAGCTAAATTTTCAATTTTCATTAAAAATAATATAAAATATTTTTAAAATTTTAATTAAGTTTCTTTCATTTGATTTATAATTAAAATTAATTTAATATTTTTAAATAAACATATGTTTTAAAAGAAATTATAATAAAAATTAATTTTAACATTTAAAAATTAAACTAAATTAAATAATTTAAATTAATTTCACTCAATTTAGAGTAAATAAACGAAAAACATTTTTTTCATGTGTGTAGGCGACAAAGTTAAAACATACTACAGGAGAGGTTGAATAAAGTAGGTTGAATGTGAAATAAAACAATACGAGAGGACAATTGCTTACCCCACTATTACAATTTCTAATGAGATGGAAGAAGACAAAAGATAAAGAAAAATTAAAATTTGAAAAAAAAAGCATATTTTTTAGCTTTTATATCAAACTTCGAAAACTGTTCAATCTAGTTTCTTTGCAAGTGTTCGTGAGAAAAAAAATAAGCTAAAATTATTAAAAATATTGTCTTCAAGTCATATAATGAAAATAATAAAACATTCGCCTCTCCCTATATATGTATGTGTGGCAAACAGATTTTTTTTTTAATTTTTATAATATTTCCCTCTTTAAATGAAAAGCCACGTGCGCGAGGTCACAAATACCTTTCAATACAAAGTTATTTTGACTCAGAAACCAATAAGATCTCAAATTTGATTGCTGCATATAAATCATTTGTTTTTAGAATTTAAATTGTTTTTGATTAACAAAATCTTATCTACATTTTGAATAATGGCATGATTTTTGCATGATGATTCTGCGGCATGAATTAAATGTTACTTCCAAGTAAAACTTAATTTATAATTTTGTTTTATACTTGAGAAATTTGTTGATTTGTATGATATATAAAGCAACAAACGAGGACAGTGCCCCGTGCATTCGTGTGGATCCCCATGTTTTAATGTTATCTGTACGTCCAACGGGCAAAGAGATAAGGGGGTGAATGCATTGCTCGTAACTTTATATAGCACCATTGCATCTGAAACTTTCATCATCGTACTGCCAAAGTCTTCCTTGTTATCATAATAGTAACTGATTTTCATTTGAGATGAAGCCATGCATAAAGCCTATATAAGTACGAATCCTGCACTGAAAGTGACATTATTTGCATTATTTTTTTTTATGGTAAATTATATTATATTCTTTTCATATACATGACAAAATTTTTTAACAATATTAATAAATCACAACTATGAAAGTGGTACTAGCAATATAAAAGATACATTATTGCCTTTAAACTTTGGAATTATGCATGAGACAAGTGGAAACTTCATTGCAACTTCCTCTTTTTGCTTCCATTGCCAATAAAATTGTACAAGCGAAACAATATCTTATTCCGTGCCTTCTAAATTCTTTCAGATGCATCACTCTGCCTTTTGTGAAAGGAATACTACCTTGTCTTCGAGTAAATCATTGTTCTCGACCCAAATAGTATAAGTCTTGATCTACCCCACCGGTTACAAAAGCAAATTCTCTAAAGATTTGTTCACCAATCAAAATTGGTACAAATTTTTTGAGTGAACTGGATATATTCTATCGTATATATCATGAGCATGTGATTAGATTACCTTCAAAAGAAACTTTAATCGTCTAACAACTCCCTGTTGTTTCATCCGTTTAAAAAAAAAAAGAAGAAACAATGATTTGAACACATTGAGGAGCATTCAGAAGAATATGTTGGATACTATGCATTCAACATGTTTCTCGTGTTTTTGGGTGAAGGAGAAAATAGAAGATAAAAGGAAATTGAGAGGGGGATTTGAAAATTTAAAAGTTTAAAAAATTATTAAAATTTAGTTTAGAGTTAATTTTCTTTTCTTTTTTAATCTTTTGTTAACCAAATAGTAAAAGTTAAATTTTTTATGTTTTTTCAAACTGTTTTGTGTTGTATTGGGCAGGGGGAGCGTCTTTCACCAATATGGTGGGAAAGGTTGAAAAGGAGCATGTTAGTTTGATGATTAATGAAATTTTAAATCATGTTCAAATATTTGATGATGACCGGAATGAAATGAAAAGAGATGTGATTGAATGAAATGTAAAAATTATTATCACGTCATTATTCCAATATTTTATGATAAAACAGAATATTTAAATCTCAATGAGATGGACCTCTTCCTAACTTTGAAGTTCTTTATAGCTGGGATTTTCAAAAAAGTCGGGCGGTTTATTCAAACCAAACCAAACCAAATTGCATCTAAGAAAAAAAACAAAGTTGGTATAATAGTTAGTTGTTAACAAAATTGGTTTTCAATTTAAAATATAACCCGGATCCTAAACTTTAGGAATCGAGTTGAAAGACAGAGAGAACCGGGTTGTACTCTACAACCAAGGCAAAAACAGGATAAATGCAAATGCAATGGATCGTGGAGACTAGACAATTCTAGAGAAAGATAAAAAAAAAACACATGAAGATAGAAACAAGGGATACCAATCTAAACATTGGTGTGCAGTGTGCACCTTACATATATAACTTGAGATGGCCATACACTGCTTCAACTTATAAATGTTAATGCTCTTAAAGAGGATCATGAGAAGGGAAAAGCACACGCATATGTAACACAAAAAATCAAAATGAAAATTGGACCCACTTCTTCTTGGGTTGGGTTTTTTCTATGTTTGCGGCTGAAGGAATCAAAGTGGTGGCTGAACCACTGGATTTGATTTCAAAGGTACAGATTCAGGAAAGCCTTAATCTGTGACACGGAGATTGAGACCATAGAAAATTCTTGAGCCGAGTTCGCCATGGATGGCACCAACCGTTTGGATTCATTCAATTAGCACGGACGAACAAACATTGTTTCATTATCAGAAAATTAGTTATTCACAACTGAACTGCTTTTAGTTATTCACTCCTAACCATATTACTGACCCAGATTCAGTTTAATGTTTGGTTTTTTAGTGGAATCCAAACAATGCCCATCCCCTCAGGGTAATATGGAAAGGATGATAATTTTACTCCTATACAATCTGCATCTCTCACAATAATTCTTATAATATAAGAAAGATAGAAAAAGATGAAAAAAATATATATAAATAAAAGTAGAGCACTGTTCAAAAAGAGAAAGACTCCATAAAAGAGGAGTGGAATATCTTATCTGTGGATTATGCTTGCGACTCCTTCTAAAAGACATGGTGATAACTTAATGTTTTCGTTATAACAAAAACAAAAACAGAAAAGGAAACAAGCTTTTTTGCATGAAAACCTCCTTTTACAACAACGCAATAACTTTTAAGAATCGTAGAATCTTTGATCTCTTGGACCTTTTGCGGTTTACGTGGAACTTAACATTAATGGTTCTGTTAATAATGCTCCGACCGGGAGTCTTAGTAGCTTTGTAGAGGTCTTCTTGCAGATGACGAATGATGAATGATGATGAGACAATTTTTTTCTATCGTATTATTCATTATATCAAGATTTTTTTTCTCCCAAATTATTAACACTACCCTACCCCACCATGTTTTCTACTTTATAGATTCCGCTCTATGCTAGTTTCTTTGTCATCCTTATCCTTTTGATTGAATCTGAACATCTTTTCTTGAATTCATAAGAATATATTTATCATTAATATTTCATTTTAGTAAGTTACAAATTTTTTTCCATATTAAGTATATCACATTATATATGTGTCCATAAAATAGATTTACTTTAAAAGTATGTTTTATGTTTTATTTATTTCATTTGATAATCTGTTATAAATGTTGAATTTTGTTAATTCAATAGCTAGTGTAAGATTTTTCATCAAATAAACAAGATTATATTATCTCAAAATAATATAATATTTTATTAACTAATTTTATTTGAGCGAATATTACATAATTTTATAAAATTATTAAATAGAATAAATGCTGAAGATTTATTTTCAAAATAAATGAATTCCTCTCTTAATAATAATTATTTTTAAAATAACTTATTTAAATATTCTACTCCTTATATATATATATATTAAAATTTGATAATATTTTTCTAATATTTTGGCAGTTATTTTTTTATCTGTGAAAAAATTTAAAAGAAATCTAGTAACGAATGAGTTAGCCCCATTGCTGCATCCCATGAGCGAAGAAAGAGCTAAAAGGTTAGTTGGAAGAAGAGCGGCACTTAACTAACTAATTATCACAAAATAATCTGCTCTGACAGAAAGATACAGTTTGACATCCCAACCTTTGGAGCAGAGCCTTTGTATGCTTTTGATTAGAGGAGCTAAAGGATGGAATCTGCCAGCTACCACCATCTTCACCCTGACATCTTATTCAAGTTGATTAAAAAATATTTTTATAATTTTTAAATGAAGTCAATAAATATATATTATTTTTCTTATTTTATATAATTTAAACAACTCTTTATTTCCTCTAAACAACTTAATAAAAACTCTCAAACAAATCATACATTCAATATTTATAATATTTTTTTAAATAATAAAATATCCTTTCACTCTTTTAAACTGATTAGACCTACATTTTCTATCACGAATGGGATACTTATATAAATATCTGTCACTTAATATTTTTATCACATCATCAGAATTCAATACAACATTCTCTCATACAAGACTTGCTTATCCCAAAAATTAAGCTAAAGAATTCCCAAATTGCTCTAAGTTACATGCTCCTCTAATGAAAAATAAACCATTCTATTAAGTTATTATCATTTATTTTAATATATATATTTCTTTTATTTTAACACATGTTAAATGAAATATATATTAAACATTTTAAAAAATAAATGATGTGCAAGAAAATGTTTTAAAAAATATTTAGTAGAAATGTTTTAAATGAAAGTAAAAAAAATAATCTAAATAACAATGCTTTCTGTATTTATTTAAAAATAATTAAAAATAAATTATTATTTTCTCCTTCTTCTTCAACCAAACATATCCCGCAGCAGTGCTTTTCTGATTTGTGGCTGACGGATAACAAAGAGAAAGCTGAAGTAGAACTTTCTTTCCACCTTTCGGGGTGCACCAACAAGGAGTCAGAGAAAGCTGCACAAAGATCATTGGGCTTCAATCATTAGCTGTGCCAAGAGTTTGTCAACAAATTATTATAAGGAAAATATTTGGTTTAGTAGGATGAAAAAAATGTAATGAAATGAAAATATCATATATATATATATATATATATATATATATATATATATGATATCTTTATAATATAAAAATTAAAATTTTTTATTATGGTTTTCATTTATCTCTTCACATAAAAAATAAATTTAATTTTTATTTATCTATTTATATAAAAATTATAAATAATATTAATTATTATTTTTTACTAATATAAAAAAATAAAAAAATAATGTAATTAGATAAAAATATATTAATTTAATTTTTAAAAATGATTTCAAGTATTTAAAAATAATATTTTTATTGAAATTATAAGTATTTAATATATTAAAAATGAAAGAATGTAATAAATATTTTTATATTATTTTTAAAATTTGACGTTAACATAATCATTAAATCAATAAATATTAGATTAAATATTTAACAAATAATTATAACATGATAATTGAATTTTCTAATTTATTTATTTTTCTATTTTTAAATAAAAAATAAAGATAGTGTTTTATAAGAAAAATATTAATCAGTCTCACTTATTAAATACAATCAAAAGTAAAAATAATATTATTGAGAAATATTATTAATATATTTTAATTATAAGTCTTAATGTATTTTAATATAAGTTTTATGATTTCAAATTTTTTTTATATATATTACATAAAAAATATTGATTAATAAGGCTTATTTTAAAATTTGTATAATAGTTTAATCTTTAATATAAAATCTATGTTTATGTTTTATTCCAAATTATAAAATTTATTTTAATTATTTTAACTATAATTTTATTAAATTAAATTGTGACGTAGAGGTAACATTCATGTTATTTGTTATTTTATATTAAATTTAACATGTATTTATTATATATCGTTACAGTCTAATAAATAAAAGAATCCGCTTTATCAACACGGTATTATTATCAGTTAAGATATAATATCCAATACCTAGTAGTGAGAGATATGACAATGTTTGTAAGCATAGAGAATTCAAATGTTATTGGATGCGAGAGATCCATGATTGATATAAATATTTAAAAATATAAAAATAATATCTTTAGAAATATTTTTTAATTATATTTTTAGTAAAATATTTTTATCTAGGGAAGAAGAGAATTTAAGATTTTTATAAAAGTAAAAAATTTAAATTATATTGATGATAATATTTTTAAAATTTTAAATATTTTTAATACTAATAATTTTAGAAAATATGATTTTTAGGAAGAATTTTTTATATTAAATTCTTTCTTAAGGATATCTTATTCAAATATACAACAAATTATACTACAATTTATATATATTTTTATTACACTGTTTTATTTTATAATTTTCTTATGATTATATGAATTATAATATATTTTTTAAGAGTTTAAATATTTTATGTCTTAAATTTCATGATTTGATAAGTTTTTTTAATCAATTTATTAATTATTTAGTTAATAACAAATAAGAAGCAATAAGTGCATTTTTCCAATCAAATAAACATTATGAATTTGAAATTAAGCATTGTACTCATAAGAATGAAAGTAAGGGGACTTAGAAGGGTTTTTATCAAATTAGCACTCTTTTTTAAACAAATTGTTTTTCTTTTAATATGCAGAGTGAGATTTTATTCTTCAGAGTAGAAGGAGTAGTTTAAACATGCAAAGGGATTTAGACAGCAATCTAAAAATGTATACAAAATTTGGGGGAACCACAGGATTATACCGTAATTTTGTCCTGTCGTTCCAAACAATCCAAGTTGTCTTTCTGAATATCATTCCAGGGATCCATATCTGCAGCATTACAGCTACTCAAATTAATAATCAAATTTTGTTTTTATTAACTATATATGACAGTAATGAAATGCGGAGTTGCTATCTACAAGTTTAAATTTTTTTTTTTACTCTATTTTTTATTATTAGATCAATCATTTAACTTTTTTTTAATAATATCTCAGATAAAAAAAAAATAGATGGTAAAAGAAAATTGGAGAAAAAATACACAGGTTTTTGCTCTCCATATTTTTGTCTACCCATAAGTATGATATTTTAAACATATTATTTAAAAATATTATTTTAAAATAAATATGAGAACACTAGTATTAACGCATATTACTTACCTATTTATATGTTACATTAGGCTATCACTTGCCTCATCATTAGAAGCCATTACAAGTGTGGTTTCTTCTAGTTGTGCACCACACTAGTGGCTTGTCACATTGCATCAATGACTTGCCACAGCATGGCAAGATGCCACATAATGTTTCTTTGTCCAAATATGTCTCAACAATGTGACTTCCTTTAAACATGTGCAATTAATGTGTTTCACATATCAAGATGGGTGATATATATATATATATATTTTATTGAAGTGCTTCACACTAAAATTGATGACAAGCTTTATTAGGATATTTTATAGACATTAATTTGACAAATTATTTATTATTAAAGGACACCACATATATAAACATATCATGTGATACATATGTATATTCTCTTGCACTATTTTATATATTATAATTTGATATTATTAATTTTGAAAAGATGATTAATTTTGTAACTAACATTATTTAGACAAATTTATCTTAATATTACCATTATTTGGGTTAAAATTTCAGATTTAAAATGTAAGAGAAAAGAATTGTTTTTAAAAAACAAAGCAAATCTTTACTATAGATTGTTGCTGGCCTGTTGTTTGTAGGAGGACGTATTGGAAGTACACAAAAAGTTGAGAGCTACGGCTGTCAATTCTCATCAAATGAAAAGTTATTTGCTTCGTAATGTTGGTGGCCACGTTAAAAAGGTTCGTGCTAGCTAGATTCATCCATCTTAAACTATATTATACAATATTAGGAATGTGTCTCGTGTTTATATTTGAGTATTGCTGACACACTTCTTTAATAAAGTTTTTTGTACTGTTCCAAAAAAAGTTTGATCCAACTTTAACTATAAGATTGCTTCCATTTTAAAAAAAAAAATTAAAGTTACATTTTATGATTTTTTACTTGCTTTTTATTTATTAATTTTACTTTGTTAACATATGATGAAATCATTTTGCCTATTTTGTGGTGGAGGTTTCTTGTGGTGCACAAAATCGTTTCACCTAAAATTATTTGAAGAAAACACTCATTTCATATTTGGATGAAGTATTAAAAATTAAAAAATTTTAATTTTAATTTTTTTAATAAATAAATTTAAATTATTTATTTAATTGATAAATTTTAAATGTATTAAATTTTAAATTTTATATTTAAATAAAATAATTTAATTTTTATTATATATAAAATTTTATTTTTGAATGTTTATAGATTATCAGGATTGAGTGTTATACAACATATTTAATATAAATAATAATTTATTAATTATATAAAATAAAAGAGATAACAAAATATGGTTAAATTATTAAATTATTAAAAATATCATATCTAAAAATAATAAAAAAAAGAAAGAAAGAAAGAGAAATAAAAAAATAAAATTAAAACAACTATTGATTTTGAAAGTGAGTTGGATAAGATTTAAAAAAAATTAAATTTTTTTATTTTAATTTATTAAAATACTTTTATAAAATTTTAAAAATTTATATTTTCTTGCAAAAAAATAAAAATAAATTTATTTTAATAATAATTTTAAAAGATAAATAATAACAATTTTAATATTTATTAAATTTTTTTAATAAATCTATATTCACAAAAAATTATGTATCAAAAGATATTTTAATGATAGTTTGTAAAGTATCACAATCAAATATAAATTTTTATTAATTTTATATATTTTTATCAATTTACATAACTGCAAAATTTTTTTTTAATTTTTTTAATAAAATATCTAAATAAAATATTTTAATATTTAAAATTTTATATTTTTAAAAAAATTATTTTTCCATCTTAAAAGGACACAAACTAGATGAAAAATTAATGTTTAATATAATCCAAGCTTATCATGTGTTGCTATTAATTCATTAATAATAAAACTGTGAAGGTTTGGGATTGATGATAATGTAAATCACTATTTTTATTGTTTAAATTAAATTTCTTCCATGTAAAATTTAATTAATTGGATTTACATAAACAAAGATTTAAAAATTAATGATTATTTTATTCTTATCATGTAAAATCAATCTACCATAAAATTGTTAATTAAATCTTACAAATCTAATCTCCTTGCTTGTATGCCTTGTTGTTATTAATTACATTTGCACTTTGTATATCGGTGACCTATAAGCAGTAATGGAATTTATATGAAAATCGAGTTAAATCAATCTATAAACAAGGATAAGATCATATATAATTTATAAATGTTTGAAAGTAGAGAAAATTGGTCAAAGATAGATCTCAATTATGTGTTTCTATATCGTTGGATCTTATCAATAATCAACAAAAAATTGATTTTATGTATACCTTTTTCTCTATCTATGCATATTTTTTTATATCCAGTAAAAAGGGTCTTCCTTTGTCGTTACATAACTGTAATCTTACAATGTTGTAACTTAGTCTTTGCTTCACTTATGCCACTAGATGGCAAAAGTTGACTTTGTTGGTATCAAGTTGAGTAACTTTAAAAGACCTACTAGATAATCAACTTATGCTTTAAGTCTTATGATTTACCATTTCTTTAGTTTAAAGGGTGCATACTCATGTTTTTCTTAATATCAATTTAGGTGCTATTTTGTTACATGACAACAAAAAATATACAGTATTTTTTATCAAAATCTTTTTTAGCTCGAACGTTTGAACATTACAAATTTGACGATAATATCTAGTTATTGTAGGTTATTAAATTTTTTTATTTTTTTATTTTTTATATGATCTTTCACGATTATGTTAGCAACTTATGCAATTAACATAGTTTTGCCTATCTTTTAACACAGATGTGTCATAACTAGTGCAGAGTGTGCTTCCAACCTTATTAGGAGATGACCTTGAGTCTTGAGGGAATGCCGTATCCCTTTTTAATTCTCTAATTGGATTCCTGTGCAGTAAATGTACCAATGGCATGTTTGCAAAAATTATTCTAAGAAAATTAGTTCAAATAGGTTTCAACTTTTATTTATGCTAAATATAAACTTTGTGATTGTGTTAAAACTTTCTTCTATTCTATTATATATTTAACAGAGGATTAATGCCTGGGTAACTTAATTGTGTAAGTAAATTTTTTGTGTTGAGTAACATAGGTAAGATGATAGACAGAGTTGTGTAAGTAAAATTTCTCACTTGCTTTGATTTTCATATTTTGGAATTGGATTATGTATGTTTTTACATTTTATTGTGCTGATATTTTATAAATATATAATATATAAAAATAAATAAATCTTTAAATATATTAAATAATTTTTTTTATAAATTTAAATTTATTTATTTATTAAATAAGTTAAATGAAATTATACTTTAAATAAATCGAACTAATTTTAATTATTTCTAGAAGATAAGCATCTTATTTTATATTCCAAATTCAAACTATACTTTTTAACTAAGTTTTAAGTTCGTGGACGTATTTACTCATTTAATTATTGTTGTATGGCTTTTAGTTTTTGTTATGATTTCTCTGGTTATTTTATGCAGTGTTCATGGGATTGCATAACCAACCCGGAATATGCTCCTCTCGTCAGCTATTTATTACTGAGATTAATTAACATTTTTGTTTCTTAAAAACACGTGGGTTTTTGCTTATATTTTACTTTGCAGGTGCCATAATCGAAACACGTGGCTTTTGCTTATATTTTAAGGTGTACATACTTACATTGATGATGATGGCCTTCATGTAGGTTTTGTACCTTTTCAGATCCACATTCTTGAATATTTTTACAATCTTGTAGTCTTGTTAGTTATCGGCATTTACAAATGAATCTTCTAAATTTTTTTATACGCTTTTTTTTATAAGATCTTAAGCTTAGATAATGGTGTCGATTTCTTTAAAAAAACGGGAGCAGATTTTGATGTTTTCGGAAGTCTCTATCTTTATCACCTTTTGATAGTTTATTTAATAATAACAAGAATGATACAAACAAGTTAGTTTGCATTATGATCACGGGCATCTGGTTGAAATAGGAATAGCCACTACTTTGGAATGTTTTGTCCTTTTTATCTTTTGCTACTTTATTTAATAATTAAAAAACTAAAAGAGATTATCAATAATTTTGCGTTCCTGATAGTCCACATCATATTATATTTTAAGGCTAAAGATAATGAGCACGTTGCAATTTCTGAGGTGTCTTCGCTTTATTATTGAATGACAAATTAATTAAAAAAGGGGTTTTATAGATAGTTGTTAATATGACTCGACAATCCACTTATCCAATTTTTTGATACATTATGCATTTTAAAAGGAAAGGAAAGGAAATGAATATCTTACCATTATAAGTGTCTTGGTTTTATTCTTGTATTGATAAATTAATTAGTTTTCTTCTTGTTAATTGAAATTTATGCAAATTTAATAACAAGTTAAAAAGAAGACTCATTGTATTGACTTAAAAGAGTAGGACAACCAATTTGCTATTATATATACTTGCTTTCATTATAAATCGCACCGAACTTATTTTTAAAGGTATTTAAATCATATTTGTAAAAATATCTTAACACACATCTCTCTTGCTTAGGATATTTAATATATAAAATTTGTACAACATAAAATATTTTAATGTTTCTCCTTTATGTTTAGAGTTGGACAGACATAGATAAGATCTTATATTATATTAAATTAAGTTTAACTCACTTTTAAATATTAATTTGAGAAAGAAGAATCACCTCAAATTTTTTAAAAAAGTATTCATTTTTATCATATTTTTAATTAATTATGTGAAATATTTTAATAATTTCTTCACTTATTTTCATTAATATATATATATATATATATATATATATATATATATCTCGCTACTATTGTCAGGCAAGTCTCTTTCTTGATCCATATTTTTTAAAATTTTACTTTTAATATTTTTGTTATCTAATATTATGATTCTGACTATATATGATTGATGCTGTTTAAATATAATATTCGTTGTTTGCTTTTAAACCTTTCCAGAGTATAACCATTATAAAAAATAGATTTTTTTAGAAATATTTTGTGATAATTATATAAATTAACATAAAATATATTAAATTAATAAAAAAATATTAAATTATTATGATAATCATATTATTTAAATTTTTATTAAAATATTTTTAATGAATAATTTTTAATAAATAAAATTTGTAAAAAAATATCTAATAAATATTAAAATTGTCATTATTTATTTTTTTAAAATTATTACTAAAATTTTATTTTATTTTGAATGAATATCTGTCACCAATAAAATGCTACGAAATATAAAAAATTATTTAAAAATATTATATATATATATATATATATATATATATATATATATATATATATATATATATATTTGTCCCAATAACAATAAAATCTTAGATATTCTACACAGTCCATCTTACATATTTTACATATTTGTGTTCTGCATGCTTCTTATTAAGCACCACCCAATGGTTAGAGTGCATAGTGGTTGCTGATTAAATTTATTAGTTAAATTTTTATTTTGTCCACTACGCATAATGATTTACTTAAAACAATGTAATTTGTAAGTTCTTTTATAACCAAACATGAATTTTTTTTATTTGAATAAAAAATACTCAATCATTTTATATATAGTGGTTGAAATTGAACAATAAACTTGAATATAGAAATAGAAATTACACATTAGTTTATAAATGATATTATTAATAGTAAAAAATAAAAATTTAATGACAAAATTTTTATATCTAATATTAAAGAATTGATATAAAAAATAATTTATTAATATTTTTGTAAATATAATTTAAATCAGTGTGATGATTTATTTGTAATCGAAATATAATATATTAGATAGTAATATAATCGATGAGCAAAATAATTTTTTTAAATCAAATTTTTGGATAATCAGCGCTAAAAGTCATCCTTTACTTACTTTATAGAGTTATTATCAAAATTTTGATTCATTGTATTGTTCTCAATTAGAATTAATATTTTTTTTTCGATTGAAAATATTATTAAAAAAATTGAATCATTTATTATTATAATTGTTATTTTTATTAGCAATATTTCATTCTTTATTACCATTAGATCTTTATTTATATATTCTTTTTTGTTAGGATTTTTTTTTCTCTATTTTTATGAATATCTTTATTTATATTTTTCTCTTCATTATTTGATGTGGTTGACTTGGTTGTCACCTTACTTAAAAAGCTAATCTTGAAAAAAGAGATCCTTTTCTCTATAAATAAAAATAAATTAAAATCAAGCTAAACTTTGAGAGTTTAAGTTTAACTAGTTTAAAATTTTTTAGGTTTATTATTTGTTATAAATTTTTTTGTTGTTGTTAAGGTTTTGTATGTTTTAAAATTTACTAGATCTATAAATCTTATTAAAATTCTTGATAGAAAAATATTAATAAATAGATTTAAAATCTATATAAATAGTTGATTAAAGAAGTTTACAAACTTAAAATTTGCAAGATAAAAATATCAATAAATAAGTCTAAAACACGAACACATACACGATATACATATAAATGATTTAAAAAATTTGTAAACCTATAAATTTTTATGAAAATATATTTAATAATGTTTTCTTAAGTTATAGAATGTGCCAAATTAACTCCTACTGGTACCATTTATTTGAAAAATTAAGATGAACAATAAATTCACTATATCATTATAAGTTTACATCACTTACATACCAAAACACAACATACAAAATAAAATATACAAATAAATGTTATATTATTATATTTTTTTTAAATTGTTTGTAATACTATAACAAATTCAAAAAAGACTTAACTCTTCACATATAAAATAAATTAATAAAAGTATTTAATTTTCTTGAAAAATAAAAATTATTAGAGATAATAATTGAATAACCTAAAACATTTAACACAAAACTAAAGACATATTTCAAATTCAATATTAAAATAAAATTACAAAACTTATAGCAATATCCAACATAGATGAAATGATTATTAATATAAAAGATAATTTTAAAATAATTATTTAAAGATATTATACTAGGTGATGTATCATATAAACATGCATTTATTTTTTTTTGTATAAAATCATCTTAGAAACTAAAAATTGAGTGAAAGTAGATCATTAGAATTGTATTTTTCTCAAAATTAGAAATATATAGAGTGAAATTCAAGAACCATGAAGGTAGATGAAGATAGTAGAAGAGTGTTCCATTTTGATGATAAAAGAAAATTATTTAAATTTTTTTTGTTTAAAGTTAAAATTATTTTTTAACAAATAATATAAAGATATTAATATTATATAAATATAATAAATTAAAATAAATATAAAAATATAATATATAAAAATAAATAAATCTTTGAATATATTAAACATATTTTTCTGTAAATTTAAATTTAATTTATTTATCTAATTTTTTTAACAAATTTAAGTCTATTTCTTTATTAAACAAATAAAATCAAGTCAAGATTTAAATAAATTAGATCGTAGGTCTTTCTCAGTTTAACTCATTTTTATTCTTACTCTTATTCAGTATCGATGATATATTCTATAAAAAGATAATATATATTTTTTAATTTAAAAATTTTAATATTTTAAAAATTATAGTTCTGATTTAATAAATATTTAGTACAATTGAAATCCTACATACAACACAACTAAAAACCTTTATAACAAAAGGTTACCTTGAAAAACTTCTAACATTTTGTTTTAAGCATTTAAATTATGTTGAGACAAGATAAAATCAACTTGATCATGTGACTTAATGATATACAACCAAAATCACTAGTTGTTGAATTCTTTGTGCTTCACTCTTACATCCACCGAAAAGATGTAGGCTCACAAACATGTGCTTACCAATTATCCCATGGTTTATTGTTATTAATAAGGATTATTTTCTAAATTTATACTACCCAAAATTTTACATCAAGACTTCTTATGTCATAGATTTGTACGGAAAACTTAGAGATGTGTGCAGACAATTGAGGGAATGATATTGAGATTAATAAGGAGGATTTTGTTGGATGATTCTCTTATTGTGAGTAAAACATGATATATCACTTTCTGCTTATTATAATATGCGTAAAACTAGGAGTAATTTGTTAAGATATTGTGAATAAGGGTAGCAATCTCAGTGAATTAGATAAGATTATTCTTCTTTGTTTTACTCATGGTCCCATTTACCAGGCTAGAACATTCTTTGCATATAAACTTTATAGATACAAACTCTGAACCTCGGTGATATATCATGTTTTTAAGCCTCAATGATATACAACCAAAATGAATTTTTGATGAGTAAAGCCTTACTTTAATTTTTAAAATTATAAGTCCCTTTTATTTTAGCGTCCCTTTCAGTTTCTTCTTTCTCTCTCTCTTCTTTAGGTGGTTCTACTTTGGAGTTCATTTTTTTGATCATTTGTAAGAAGTGATAGTGTTATCCTAGGAAGCAGTTGAGAGGTTATACTGTGCAATTCAAAGTGGTATGAACTATGAACAAGTTTGATTTTGAAGATTTACTTGTGTTTGTGCTTTTCTTAGTTTTTGTTTATGATGGTAATACGAAGATCTTGTTGTTTATTGTTACACTAATGTAACAGGAAGTGCCTGAGAACAAAAGGCATCGTTATGGTATTCTTAATTCCACGTTTAGAATTAGGAGGCTGGTGGCTGGGTTTGGAGGTTCAGTCTCTGTTCCCACTGTAAGTATTAGCTTTCCGTTTCTTTAAGTGGATCTGCTTTCGTATGTGCTTCTTTGAACTCAAATATTGTAGTTGTAGCGCGCGTCAAACTAACTCTTCTTTCATCCCTTGTCTCTAGTTTCTATAATTTAGTGTTTCTTTTTTCTTTTTACATATATTTATAGAAAATTTAAAAGAATTATGTTTAGAGAATGAAAAGGTGAACAAGGTTTCCTTTTGTAGTATTAAATTAAATAAGCAAGGTTTTATTTTTGGTATAATAAATTAAAAGCTACCTTCTTGTGGATTAGATTTGCATTAAAAACCTGTTAATTAAGAATCATATGTTATCTTTTGAGTACGGGCTTAGTGAATTTACCATAGTGTACCTTCTTTTAGTTTTTCCGTATTCTTTTGTTTGGTATTGAAACGTAAAAGAAACGCAAATTAGTAGTTGGGTACTAAGGAAGCAACAAATGGAAGAGTGGGAGGGTACAGGTTTGTGAAACGGACAGGGATAATAAATTTAGTAACTGCCTGCTATTGAAAATCCGTTTTAGGTAAAATGACTATGCCTCCACGCATTTATGAATTTATTTAATGGACATTCTTTTAACGGAATGGGACAGCATGTTGGGATATACGTACCCACATGTGTCTATTTAATAAAATTATTAAAATATTCTTAAAAATATAAAGAATTAATTTTAATTTTTTTATCTAAATTTAATATTTATTATTAAGGTAATAAAATATTATATTAGTTTTTTTTAGATATAATGTAAAGTAATAAGATTTGACCTTAAAATTTTATGTAATATTAGTTATCTAATTTTAAAATCATTTTTATGTAATCTTATTTTTTAAGTTATGATTTCATATAAAAATATTTTAATTAAGTTATTTTGATATTTTAAATTTTTTTTTACTAATATCTATAAATATTTATATATACTCATAGATATTTGTAAAGAAAAATAATAAATATATCATCTAACATTATTTATATTTTAATATATTTTATTTTTTATTTATATTTTTTATCATATCATATATTATATTATATTATATATATATATATATATATTATTTTTTTATCATTCAATACATTTCATTATTAAACCCGCACATAGTAAACGGGTGCCCTCTTACTCCATTGACATCCTTAAGCCATTTTCAGTAAAATAATTTTAATATATTTTAAAAAATTTAAAATATAATAAAATATTTAAAGAATTTTCCTTTTTGAGTTGATGATATAAATAACTTTTGTTCTATATAAGTAATTCTCTTTTTTAAATAATTTTTTAACTTTTAAACATCATGTTTGAAGATGCTCTTATTATATAATGACCTATACACTCTTGAGTCATCTTTTAATGCCTGGTCGTTCTTTTGCGCATGTTTTATATTATAGCTAGATATATGAGCTACTCGACCCGTAGCCACACGTACAAAATAATGGTAAAAAAGTTAATTTGTGTAAATATACATTTAAATTGGAAAAAAAGGTTAATTTGTGTATATATAATTTAAATTGATCTATATTTAATAATTTGTATAAGCATGTGGTTAAATTAATCAGATTATGGGCATATCTGCATATTTTTTATTTGTCAAATTTTTTCACTTTCATTTATTTTTTACTTTTAAAAATGTTAAAAATATATTTTCTAAAATTAGAATATATGAGTAGCTCATGAGTCATGCTAGCTAATTTATATAAGTATACAATTAAATAAATTATTATTATTATTATTATTATTATATTATTTTAAAGAAGGAGAAAACACATTTAAAATATTTTACATGTTATTTGCTTTTAATTGATCCTATGTTAGGATGGATACTGTCGCAACCGTAATTCCGACGAGACGACGAACTCGCTAAAATTTTAAAAAAGTTGATTTGCATGATGTGGAGTCGCCACCAAATTTTTATTTAAGGGAAAAATATTTGGAAAAACCCTGGATGAGATTTAGGTTCGGGAGTCGGTTACGAGTGGGGAAGGTGTTAGACACCCCACTCGCCTGTTCCGCAGAACAGTACCCTTAAATTGAGTGTGTGATTATTTGAAAATAGTTTGATCCCTTTTATTAGAGTGGAAATAAATATTTGATGGTGGTTAGCCTGACAGGACTTGATCCTGCTCCTACGTATTCCCCGGTGCAATGGGAAACTCAAGGCTTACGTAGTTCTGGTGGATTTGAAGGCTTGACCTTCGAATGAGGCTTAAAGTTGAATATAAACTTGTTTTGTTGTTATTGTTTTTGAAGACATTTAGAGGATGCAATCCCAATCCACATGTGCACAGGGCCCAAGACAACAACGGCTGCACTTGGACCCATACAGACCTCTAAACAACGAACAGCAGAAAAAGCTACCAGTTCGCCTTTAGTGCCCATTGCGTGAGATTAAGGAAAGCAAAAAGATTTTTATTCACTAGGAAACGAAGGGAAAAGAGGAGCAACCTTAATCCACATGTGCACAGGGCCCAAGACAACAACGGCTGCACTTGGACCCATACAGACCTCTAAACAACGAACAGCAGAAAAAGCTACCAGTTCGTCTTTAGTGCCCATTGCGTGAGATTAAGAATCACAAAACAAGATTTTTATTTTTGAATGGAAAAGACAAGACACAAATAGATATTTGAAAATTAAGAGGGAACTTATCAAGTAAGGAATTTTATGAGAATACTTGATAATCTTGAAATTAATTAGGAATTAAAGAATTTTTATGAATTATTTGGAAATTTTGGAATTTTTATTTCTGGATTTTTTTATTAATTTTCTTAATTTCTGGAATTTTTATCAATATTTGGAAATTTTGAATTTTTTATTAATCTATGGAAATTTTGAATTTTTTATTAATTTTCTGGAATTTTTATATTTTTTATTGATTTTCTGGAATTTTTATATTTTTTATTGATTTTCTGGAATTTTTATATTTTTTATTGATTTTCTGGAATTTTTATATTTTTTATTGATTTTCTGAAATTTTTATATTTTTATTGATTTTCTGGAATTTGTATATTTTTTATTGATTTTCTGGAATTTTTATATTTTTATTAACAATTATGGAATTTTTGGGAATTTTATGAATTTTATTATTTTATTATTTTTATTTTTATGAATTTTGGGAAAAGGCAAGGGTACTATGGTCATTTGGAGAGGTAGGGACAATTCTGGAATTTTGTGAAAGAGGAAGGGTAATTTGGTAAATTTGGTGGGTAGGGGCAGAATTGGCATTCTGGAATTTGTTGAGGGGTAAACTGGAGGGTAGGATGGGAATTGGCCTTTTTTGAATTTGGAAAAGCAAGAAAGCAAAAGTGTGGCAGCCTAGGCTTGAAGGCGCGACCTGGTTGTTGGGAAGCAAGGCATCAACCACTAAGCCAGCACCGCTTTGAGAATTATAGGTGCCCATTTTAAACTTAAACCAGGGCCCCTGTTTAGCCACTAACGCCATCCCAACCTTGCGACCTTCACCGTTCCAGAACAGAACAGAGGCAGAGCCACTGTTCCTCTCGAGCTCATGATTCAAATTCTACTAGATCCGCATACATTGATAAAGTTCGAATTACTACGGAATAAAGCAAACATTCAAGAACCTTGCAATTGATTTAGGCCAACTTTGAACACGAGAGCTTGACGTTTCAGAAAATCAATCGAAGACCAATCTCACATTGTTTATTCAAGTGGTCTTCCAGATTGAAATCAATTATGCAATTCAAGCTCACACTAAACGTTTATAGCAATTAATCTAGAGAAATTTGATCGGGATCTTTCATTGAGCATCACAGAGAAGCATAATACATGGATTGAGTTTTGCAATTGGTCATGCACACTAACCTTCTTGCCGATTGGGAATGGATGGCGATGCGTGCAGCTATTTCCTCTCTACTTCACTTTCTCTCTTTTTGGAAAATGATTCCCCAATTTCTTCGGAAAAATTCCTAACCCCAAGTGCTCCTCCTCCCCGTGCTTTTTCAAAAGCTTAGCAAAAAGCCAACAAAAATCATCCCCCCAACCTTTCTCTGCTCCCCCTTTTATAATCTTTCCCAAATCACCCTTTTTTTGTTTTTCCTTTTTTTTTTCAAAATTCTCAATTCTCATTTTTATTCTATCCTTTTCTGTAAAATTTTTGTTTGATTTATTTGATTTTTGATTTTGATTATATTTTTCAAAAACTGTTTTATTTTGTTCACTTATCTTGTAATTTTTACTTGATTTGTTTCTATTTATCTGCTTTTCTACTTTCTGTTTTTTTTATTTCTTTCTGAATTATTTTTTTTTAATTAGTATTAATTTCTTGATTAATTTTATGATTGGGGGCCTCGGACAGAATTGGGTGTTTACAGATACAAAGAAAATAAATTTTTTTATTTAATTAAAAAAAAGAAAAACCAAATTTTAATTTTTAATTTTTAATTTTTTTAAGTTCTATGTTCTAAAATTTTAAATTTTTTTACATGTTGTGACTTTATTAATATATAAATAATAATCACATTTGTTTATATTTAAAATTTTGAAATAGTAATTAATTATGTAATCGATTATATAATTAAGTTAACCATCTTCTTTAACAAAGATAATCATCACATTTTTTTAATCTATTATACATTTTTTTAATCAATTATGCTTCTAAATCAAGCATTAATTGATTAAAAAAATTGATTATTTTTTTACAAAATGGTAATTATCTTAATTATATAATTGATTACATATTTTTGTTAATTAATTAATTAAAATAATTTTTTAAAATATAAACAGATTTATTTATTATAGATATGTTTGTTAATAATTTTTATTCACAATAACTATCTTGAATTTCCAACACTACTAAGTATCTTGAATGTCCCTCATGTTCCCTAACTCCATTAAAATGCATTTTTTATTCTTAATCTAATCTCTCTGCTCCTTTATGGATCATAGGTCTAAAACGACCCAGTACTTAATAAGTGATGTATATTATTATCATGGAATGGGTTCTATTTTACTGGAATTCCAGCTCAGAAGATAAATCCTGTATATAAGACTGAATTACTTTTCAATGAGAAAGAGGTGTATTATTGGTTTGAACTCATGGATGAATCCGTTTGTGCAGCCTATGTAAGTTTGGACATTCACAATCGAGAAGTGGCTACTTACTTTGGTTTGATGATCTGATTGTACTTTGGTTTGCTTACATGGTGGACAAGACCTGCATGTACGCGTGTCTGCTTCAGAGATGGGTGCACCAATTATTATGTTACATGCTGGTTGGGTCAGGCAAGGGAATAAGAACATCCAAGATGAAATAGGAACTTCTATGGGATTTCTTTTTACATTTTGAAATACCTTACACTATCAGAAACAATGACAGTTTAAACTAGGATATGATAGTTAAAAGATTTTGGTAATGAACCAGCCGAAGGATCATAATGCTGTGCATATTAATTGTTTTGATGATGAATTTCCATAATGTTCAGTCTTACCCTGAAGCATCTTACAGCTTTAATTAGCTTCAGTTACAACATTGAGCTTAAAGTTGTGACTAATGATGCTTTTCATCTGTTAGATAATGTTGAAGTTGACGGCCATGGGAATGTCAAGAAGAGAGACCTATAGTAGGAATAACAGTTTGTTCATTCATGCTAAACATGGGAATGATATTGATACTCTTTGGCTTATCAGTATGGAAAAGGAAACTTCACAAGCCAGATGAGCATATTTTCTATAATATAATAATAGGTAAGCCCATCAAAAGTTAGGATATGTTATGCTATAGTACCTAGTTCTGGACTTTTGGGATATTGTCCTTTTTCTTCCATTTCAGGGATGACAAATATATTTGGCAAGAATAATTACCACAATAAACTAAGCAAGGAAGACATGGATCTAAAGACATTTGATTTGTCAGTCGCAGCCAAAGTCACCGATAATCTTTCAAGCACCAACAAACAGGGAGAAGGTAGCTTTAGACCAGTATACAAGGAATAAACTTCATTTGATAAGGGTCTTGATTTTCTCTTCAATTTCTTAGTATTCCAGTTGATGATGTGCAGTGTATTCGAATAGATGGACAAGAGATAGCAGTGAAAAGGCTATCTAACAATTCTGGTCAGGGTTTGAAGGATTTAAACAATGAAGTTGTATTAATAGCCAAACTTCACTTCAGCACCATAGTCTTGCGAAGCTTCTTGGTTGACATTCAAGAAGAGAAATTGCTGATCTGTTTGCTAAACAAAAGCCTGGATTACTTTATTTTTGGTTTGAGCCTTTACAGTTAACACTTCTTATCTTTTGTATAGTAGAATTCTTGAGACTGCAAATGATATTCTAGATCTGTATGTCTAATTGACTAGATGAAACTAGAAGATTTTGGATTGGCATAAACGATTCTATATCATTGATGGCATTGCTTAGAGACTTCTTTATCTTCATCAAGACTAAAGACTCCAGATTATTCATGGAGATTTAAAAACTAGCAATATTCTACTAGACGCAAATTTGAATCTGAAAATATCCCACTTCGGCCTGGCTTGCACAGAGTGGGCAGAATCACTCAGTGGTCAAGGCAAACAGTATTTCACATAGTAAACTTAAACCTGATTTATGTTCTTTGAAACTATATTTGACTAGTTTAATTTATCTTATTTTATGCCAAGGCAAGATAGAGTATGAAGATTTAAACGCATAAAAAGGTTAACCTTAGAGTATGGGATTAAATAGATTATTCAAACATGCATAGATAAGATATCGTTTGTTATGTCAATGAACTGATATCTCACGAACTTGTTTCAGTATATTTGATGCTATGAAGCTATGAACTCCTATCTCTCCCTATTCCTTTTTCTCTCTCAAGTTTCATAGTCCTTATTGAACTTTGTTTTCCCTTATAAATGACTATATGCTTTACTACCTCTTACTTACAAGAGAGCTATCCACTCATGTTAAACTCCAACCGAAAATAAATGCATAATTGCCTGCACTTACAAATTGAACCTTCCCCCGCATTAACAAAATGTCCAATTTTATAACCATCTATTCAACTACCTCGGTAGAGACACCACAAAGAGTTTAAAAGTGTATAGGATACTTGATGTCTTGAACCTCAATGGTGATTATGCCAATTTGTGGGATTAAGAGGGGAAGGGCTCCATAACGAGGTCGCCATCAGTGGCTCAAGGACCAAGTTTGCATCTGATTGGAAGCTCTTAGTTGTAGTCCCAATCTCGCAAACTTGCAAGCCATATAGATTTGTTCAAAATGTTCCGGATTTAGACTCAATATGTGAAAAATAATTTAATATATAAGCAAATTCCTTCATAATCTTTTTTAAAAGATCTAATTCTATTTAAATTTTTAAACAGGTTAAATCATAAACTTGTGTAGGATAATCTAACCCATTCCACTCCTACTATAAAGTGGTGGCTGTTCTAGCATTAGAAGTTCTGGCCAAAAGGTTCTCTTATATATCTTGAATGTTAATATCCTTCAATTAAATATACTTCTCATAATTAAGCTGTGTTATCTGACACGTGATTGTTGCAATCTAGCTCGTCGGTGACTTGTTTGTCCTCTTCATATGCATGTTTCTGGTGCCAAATGTGAAAGGATATGCCAAGCAAAGAACTTCCATTCAGGTCTAGACACACTTCGTTCCCAAACACATTCATCACTCCTTTCCAATCAAGTAAATGACAAGTTCAGAAGTGAGATGAGTTTGTTTGATTTTCTGAAATAAGAAATATTTTAATTTAAATCAGAATACCTTTATTTGGATCTACTTTAACAAGTAGTGCGTGCCTATACGTTGTCTTGTCATCTGATATCTCTCTCAGCCACTTAGAAGAGAAAAAGCAAAAACATGAGAATGCTTTATATCACTCTTATTTATATATTGTGTTTTCGTTACCTTCATCACAATCTTGGCAGCTCCAGACACTGTTACTCCACATCAACTCATCAAAGATGGTGACAAGGTAGTTTCAGCTGGAGGGACCTTTGAATTGGGATTTTTCAGCCCTGGTAAGTCAAAAAACAGATACTTGGGAATATGGTATGTGGCAGCACCTGGAGCAGTTGTATGGGTAGAGCTAACAGAGAAGCTCCTGTTAGAGATGGTTCAGGAATTCTCAAAATCACCAGTGAGGGGGTTCTCACCCTTGTTAACAATCACAGCACAGATAGTACGATTTGGTCTTCAAATGGATCAGCAACTGCAGAAGATGCATTTGCACAGCTTCTGGACTCAGGAAATATTGTGGTGAGAGACTCTAGAGATAAAAACCATGAATCCTTTTTGTGGCAGAGTTTTGATTATCCTTGTGACCATTACCTACAAGGAATGAAATTAGGGAAGAACCTAGTTACTGGATTGGAGGCATTCTTATCATCTTGGAAAAGTGCAGAAGAGCATGGCCCAGGTGAGTTCTCTCTTCACTTTGATACTCGTGGCTGGCCACAGTTGGTTCTGAGAAGAGGGTCCTCTATAATGTCAAATTTTGGATCATGGGATGGTCACACTTTGACTGGAAAGAAACGGACGAATGTTTCAGAGAGGGTGAATTCATAGGTAATGAAAGTGAGGTTTATCTGGAGTACCAAGTCAAAAACAAGTATGTGCTGACAAGATATGTATTTGAATTTAATAGGAACCATTCAGTGCTTCGAATGGGTTACTAGGTCCCAAAATAATGCTTGTTTTGGTGCTTATGGGAGTTGTGAGAAGATGGTTAGATGGATGTAAACGAAAGAGGCGGTTAGATTGTCATGATGATGGCTTCTTGAGGTATCCTGTATTTAACTTCTTCCTTGTTAATTAAGGCCGTGAATCTTGAAGACTGCTGCAGGAATTTGTGTTTGAGGAACTGCTCATGCACTACAAATACAACATTAAATATTGAAGGACTAGTTGTTTGCTTTGGTTCGTCAAGTTGATTGATATAAATAACAATGGCCACGGAGAGCAAGACCTCTCTGTGGGAGTAGCTGCTTCACCGCTTCGTAATTCTATATCCTTGTTTATTTAAACTCACTTGACATGGTCAAAGTTTTCAGCTTTTAATTTTTAAATTAATTTTAAAAACAAAATTTATTTATTAAAAATAATTTTAAAATTTACTAAACTTCACATCGTCTATTCATAATCATTGCTACTAAATTATTTTTCTTATCCACTGTCAAAATCTTATTTTTATCATCATATCACTTGTTATAATTACTATTTTTATGATGATTATTATTATTATTATTATAATAATAATTTATTTTTTATTTTAAAAAAATTTAATTTTTATATATTAAAATAAAATAAATAATATTATTTATTATATAAATTATATTAAATTTATAATATTATAATATAATTTTATATTATATAATTATTTATAATATAAGATCATAATATATATTATTTTTATATAAAATAATTATTAAATAATATAAAAATATTATGATAATATATAAAATTATTTATCTTAAATATTGATAATCAAATAATATATAAAATAAAAATTTGTATAATTATATAATATTTTTATATTATAATTATTATATTATTATTATTATTTAAAAAATATTATTTTTACTTTTATTACTATTTGTATTATTATAATAATAATATATTTTATTTTTATTATTTTAAAATAATTTAATTATTTATCTATTTTTATAAATATAAAAATAAATGATATTGTTTGATATCTCTAATTTATAGTATTATAATATAATTTAATGTTATAAAATTTTTATAATACAGGATATATTATTTATAAAATAAATATTAAATAATATAAAATATAATAATAATAAAATATAAAATTATTGATTTTATTTTTTTTATTAAATAATATATAAAATATAAAACTGTATGATTATATAATATTTTTTATATTATAATCACAATTATCATTATACTCAGTATCATCAATATAACTATTATTATCATTATGATAATAATAATAATAATTTTTTTAATTCTTAATTTTTATTATTTAAATAATAAAAGTTTTAAAATTTTTTATTTATATAGTTTTTATATATTAAAAAATAAATAATGTTATTTGATGTTATAAATTATATCTAATTTATAGTATTATAATATTTATGTTAGAAAATTTTTATAATATAGTATATATTATTTTTAATAATAAATATTAAATAATATAAAATATTATAATAATATATAAAATTATTTATTTTATATAATAATTATTAAATAGTATATAAAATATAAAATTATATGATTATATAATATTTTTTATAATATAATCACAATTACTGTTATAACCAACATTATCAATATAATTATCATCATCATAATAATAATAATTTTTTTAATTTTTATTATTTTAAAATAATAAATTTTTTAAAATTTTTTATTTATATAATTTTTATATATTAAAAAAATAATATTATTTAATATATAAATTATATTAAATTCATAATATCATAATATAATTTTATATTATATAATTATTGATAACATAATATTATAATATATTATTTTTATATAAAATAAATACTAAATAATATAAAAATATTATAATGATAATATATATAAAATTATTTATCTTGAATATTGATAATTAAATAATATATAAAATATAATTTTTTATAATTATATAATATTTTTTATATTATAACCATCACACCACTATTGTTGTCTTATAAATATTACTTTTATTTTTATTATCATTATTGTTATTATAATCATAACTATCACCATAATAAATTTTTAAAATTTTAAATATATTATTTTAATATATTTTAATTTTTTAAATTAATATTTTTATTTAAATATTTTTTATAAATTCATAAAAAATGATATAATAGAATGATTTAATTTATTTTATAATAATTTTTAAAAATTAAAAATTAACAAAAACTAGTTTTAATTTTTAAAATTTATAAAATCAAGGACTAAAAATCACCTAAACGGACTTAATTTATTTTGGTAGATGTATGGGTATTCGAAATCTTCTTTTCATTCAAGTAGATATATTTGATAGATCTAAGGTCATATAAGCATATAAAGCTAAGTTCAAGTCTGAGTGACCTCCTTTCTTACCTCATGAGTATCTACACATTGAAGGAATGAAAAACAAGAAATCCTATGCTTATGAGTTTATGTTTCCTACATGTTAATATTCAATTCCTTGCGTCATTATTTGTAAAAAGTGAAATAAGAATTAAGAAGACATGTGGAATTTCATCAAAGATGATTAAAATATCACTAACTCTCTAAATTTCTCAGATATTGTAGAGAAAATAACCCATTCCAACAAGAAAAAGCTGGCGACAATCCTGGTTGGCTGCGGTGTATTGGTTATTAGCATGCTCATGCTTGGACTTTTAATCTATAAACGAAGGGATAGGAGAAGAAATAGAGGTAAATTTAAATGATAATTTGATTACTGATTTAATTTCCAATATCTAGCTGAAGACAAATAACTTAACTTTCTACATAAAAAGCTGGCTTATTGAATTTCACATGATTAAATTGTTTATTATTTTGTTAATAAAACTTTTCTGGTCCTCTAATCAAGACAATTTTTTTCCCCTATGCTTCAGGAATGACAATGAAAATTTGTGACCAAGATTATAGAAATGCACAAAGAAAGGAAGACATGAACTTGAATACATTTGATTTTAGAACTATACCCAATGCAACAAACAAATTTTCTAGTGACAACAAACTAGGTGAAGGTGGATTTGGGCCTGTTGGCAAAAACGCATCCACATTATTTGTGGAGTTGCTCGTGGACTTCTCTATCTTCATCAAGACACTAGAATGAGAATTATCCATAGAGATCTCAAAGCCAGCAATGTTCTACTTGATGATAGATGATAACATGAATCCAAAAATCTCAGACTTTGGTCTGGCGAAGGCCTTTCGGGAAGATGAAATAGAGACCAAAACAAATAGGATAGTTGGGACTTAGTAAGAATGTCTTTTGCAGATACTTTTCAGTTAGACAAAACTTATATGCAGTACTATAGATACTTTTTGGTAATGTTATCCTTGCAATAAAAGCTGACATTAAATGTTGATGCACACATTATCAAGGTGAAACTCCAATTTTGAGTGAAAACAACACTGAAAGCACTTATATATTGCACCTAAGTTTTGTCCATTCTAGTTTTGCTACTGCTACCTGATGTAACAGATGTCATTAACTTTATGTGAAAATGATGTGCTGCAGTGGCTATATGCCTCCGGAGTATGCAATGCATGCATGGGAAAGTCTCTATTAAATCAGATGTCTTTAGCTTCGGAGTCTTGGTATTGGAGATAGTAAGCGGCAAGAAGAATAGAGGCTTTAGTGGTCCTGATCACCAACTTAGCCTTCTTGGACATGTAAGGATAATAAACTAAAATAAATATGGATAATAACTAAAATATATATATATATTTGTTCTTATTACAACCATGCTTGTTTAAAAGGAAGTGAGTGCATGCTAGATTAACAAGCATATATTTATATACATTGTTGATGATGTACATCAGAGCTGGAGATTGTGGGTTGAAAAGAGACCTTTGCAACTGAATGATTCATTCGGCAACAACATACATGATGCATCTAAAGTACTGCGATGCATACATATTGGTCTGTTATGAGTACAACAAAGTCCAGAAGACAGGCCAGACATGTCATCCGTGGTTATAATGTTAACTAGTGATATCAGACTGCCTAAGCCAAAATAGCCTGCTTTCTATGTGGAAAGGAACTCATCTCATGAAAACTTGTCAGTAAATAATCAAACATCATGTTCTGAAAATAAATGACAATCTCATTGTTAAATCCAAGATAGGTTCTCAAATTGGAAGTGTCTGTTTACTTTGGATTGGTAACATCATCAGAAAGCTCAAAGGAGGAGGACAACAAGTCTATAAACTCTGAAGCACTGACTCTTTCAGGTGATTATTTTTTGCTTGCCTTTTGCCTTTCTGATTTTAGCCTTTCCATTGAAATGAACTGACTAAAGCAAAACAGCTTAGGTGATCAAGAATCATAGACTTGGAACATTCATTTGAAATGGTGTACTTGTCATAGGTAGAATCACTCAATATCAAATATGGGAAGATGTTAATTAATGCAATAACAGAAAAGGAGCAAAAGAAAAAAAAAAAAAAACCTTTGGCTGTTGTTCTCAGTTTCACCTCTTTTGTTCTATATAACATGTTGACCTTCTTTGCATGGCTGTTCGTAAAGATACATTTTTCTTCTCTCAGGCCTCCTCATGGAGTGTTTATGATCTTGGACACGTGTAACAGTGCCCGGAAAGGAAAAACGAAAAAGGATAGTTATCAGAACAGTTGCACCAAAGACGTCATCTAACGCTTTAATCTTAGTATTTTACATTTTTTTGTCTAGATTAAAAGTATCCTCCACTTCAAGAAAAAGAATTATTATGGACAATAAAACTCTAACAGAGTTTGATAGTCAGAATTTGAACCCAAAATATCTAGCTGAATTCTCTTTCTATTTTAATTTTAATAATGATACTAATATTTTAAGAATATTAATTAAAGAATTATAAATATTTTGATTAAAATATATTATTATGTATTTCTAAAGTAAATTTTAATATATTTTCAGTATGATTTTTTTTTAAAAATAATTTATTGATTCTTTAACTGATATTTCTAAGATATTGGTTACTGAGATCCTTTAATTTTTAATTTAAAATAAATTAGAGCAGTGGGAATGGAACTCAAAAGTCTGAAAACTCAGAATGCAAAGTCAAAAATAGCAGAATCGAGTGAGCTTCGACCCACACGTTATCCTCCCAAGTCCTATCAATTCTAATGTAACACGTAATAAAATCTGTGAAGTTAGAAAATGAACAAAAACGATCAGCATGCTATAAAATATGGTGCCTATGTAATTGTCAACTCATAATTGTGACAAGAAACACTCCTCATCGTATAATTTTGACATGGTTTAAGACCAAAGCATAAGCAATTATTGAACAACAATAACAGTCTATTCTATTCTATTCTACCAATACTAAATACCAATGCTGTGCTTTTTTCTTCCCTGACTCCACTTTTCTTCCTTCCTGTTTTGTTATCTTCTTTCTTCCTTCCTTCCTTCCTTTTACTTTGACCTTCTAAAAGCTCGTACTGGTTCACCCCTTGCCCCTTTAAATTTTGTGTCCTTTGAAGAAAGAGAATTATGATGAACTATAGAAATATGTGTATTTGCTTCTCCTTATTCTTGTTCATAAGAATTTCCAATTCACTAGACGTGATTCCTCCAGGTCAATACATTAGAGATGGTGAGACTTTAGTTTCTAGTGGTGGAACATTTGAACTTGGCTTCTTCAGCCCCGGGAACTCAAAAGGTAAATACTTGGGAATATGGTACAAGCTATCTCCTTTGACAGTGACATGGGTGGCAAACCGAGACAAGCCACAGAACAATTCTTTTGGAGTTCTAGCACTCAACAACCATGGAGTACTTATGGTCCATAATGTCACCAACAGTAACAATACTGTGTGGTCTTCCAGTGTATTAAAACAAGCTAAGAATCCAATTGCACAACTATTGGATTCAGGAAATCTTGTTGTGAGAGAGGCCAATGTTACTGGTGATATATGATGGCAGAGTTTTGATCATCCTTGTGATACTTTGTTGCCAGGAATGAAGCTTGGATGGAATCTAGTGAATGGTCAAGAAAGGTTTCTAACATCATGGAAGAGTGCAGATGATCCTAATCATGGAGACTATTCATTTAGAATAGACCGTAGAGGCTATCCACAAGCAGTTGAATTGAAGGGAACTGCTATATTGAATAGAGCAGGGCCATGGAATGGCCTTACCTTTTCATCAAATCCAATTCAGAAATCAACACCACAGCTTGAATCTGAATTTGTTTTGAATGGCAAGGAGATATTCTATGAGTACCAAATCCTAGATAAATCTTCTTTAATCAGATATGTGGTGACCTCTTCAGGTAATAGGCAGCTTTTCCATTGGTCAAGTGAGACCAACAGCTGGGGGCTAGCATGGTCTCAACCATCAGTTCAATGTGACAATTATGCGTTGTGTGGTGCAAACTCTATTTGCAATTCTGTTAATACCCCAGACTGTGCATGCCCCGAAGGATTTGTAGCAAAATATCCAAGAGAATGGAATAGTTCACAATGGTCCAATGGCTGTGTTCGGATCACTCCTTTGAGTTGTAGCAAAGATGGGTTCAGGAAGTATACAGGCATGGTTCTGCCTGACACATCTTCTTCTTGGTATAATAAGACCATGGCCCAGCAAGAATGTGAGATTTTATGTCTGCAAAACTGTAACTGTACAGCATATGCAAATTCAGATATAAGTGGTGGAGGAAGTGGCTGCTTGCTTTGGTTCCGTGATCTTATTGACATGAGGAAATTCCCTCAAGCTCAAGGGGGACAAGACATTTATATACGATTTCCTGCTTCAGAGCTAGGTACCCTATTTGGTTTTCTCCATTTTCTTTTCATTTCTGATTGAATAGAAGATATTTTATAAATATATCAGTGGAAATGGTTATGGAGCAGGGCTCCATGGGATGGTGAACTAGGTGTAAAAGCACCCAGTTTTTTTTAATTTAATTTTTCCAATGTTCTTCAATGATGACACCAGGAAATTACTTTTGATTGTCTCAATTCATAACAGCTATATTTATAAGCAACTTCTGAAGAAAATATTTTAAATCTAGTTATAGTAATCGCTAGATACTTTCTCATTTTCCTGAAGAGCTTAAAATTTTTCACATGTTAATTAAGAGTGTTCCTGAATCATGATGTCTCAGATCATAATCAAAACAATGGGTTGAGAAAGAAGAAACTTGCAGGCATCATCACTGGCTCTGTCATATTCGTCATGTGCATTATACTGGGACTGACCATATATGTATGGAAAAAGAAACTTGAGAAGACAGGTGAGTACAGGATATTTAGCCTTTGACTACTACTTCTGCAATATTTTGGGATAAATATAATTTCAAAATATTAAGTTTTATTGTCTGTCTAATTACAATTTTGTATTTCCACATAATTTATTAATCTACCCTAAACGTTTCTTCAGCCCTCATCATACCTAACAAAACAGAAAGGGATATGTTTTATTGCCATACATAATTTCCTGATAATGTCATCGTCAACCAGGATTGACAAATATTTTACCGAAGTTATCAAGCTATAAATTAAGGAAGGAAGATCTGGATCTGCCAACATTTGTCTTGCCAGACATTGCTAAAGCCACTGATAACTTTTTGAGCACCAACAAATTGGGAGAAGGTGGTTTTGGACCAGTATACAAGGTAATATAGCTATATTTCTAAACAAGGATATTTATTTTCTTTTAGAAACTTTTTAAGTACTGCAGATGATGATTTCAGGGTACACTAACAGATGGGCAAGACATAGCTGTGAAACGGCTTTCAAAGAACTCTGGTCAGGGTTTGGAAGAATTTAAAAATGAAGTTGCACTGATTGCAAAACTTCAGCATCGTAATCTTGTGAAGCTTCTTGGCTATTGCATTCACGGGGAAGAGAAAATGTTGATATATGAATACATGCCCAACAAGAGCTTGGACTACTTTATTTATGGTTTGAGATTTAAAGCCTTTACAATTCAACACCTGTGGCAGCCTTTTTTTTTTTCTTTTTGGCTACCTCTAAATCTTGTGAGTTGTCACATTGTTGAGACTGCAAATGTTATACTAAACAAGTATCTAACATTGACCAGATGAAAATAGGAGCAAGTTATTGGATTGGAGTAAGCGTTTACATATTATTGGTTGCATTGCTCGAGGACTTTTGTATCTTCATCAAGACTCTAGATTGAGGATTATTCACAGAGATTTGAAAACCAGCAATATTCTATTAGATGAAAATATGAATCCAAAAATATCAGATTTTGGCCTTGCTCGCACATTATGGGGAGATCAAGTAGATGCTAACACTAACAGGGTCGTTGGGACATAGTAAGTTGTCTCCTGCTTGATTATTCAATTCTTTGTTATTGCATTTTCACTTATTTTGTTTGCAAATGATGCTTTCCAGTGGTTACATGCCACCTGAATATGCTGTTCATGGGCATTTCTCAATGAAATCCGATGTCTTCAGTTTTGGTGTTATCATATTAGAAATAGTAAGTGGGAAGAAGAACAGAGGATTTTCTGACCCAGAACACTTTCTTAATCTTCTTGGACATGTAAGTATATTGACTTTGCATATTTAAACCTAGCATTGAAATCAAATTAGAATTACTTTCATGTTTTTACCTTGCTATTTTGACTCCCATGCTTCAGGCATGGAGACTATGGACTGAAGGAAGGCCAACAAAACTTATGGATGCCTTTTTAGGAGAAAGATGCACTCCTTCTGAAGTCATTCGATGCATACATGTGGGCCTATTATGCGTGCAACAAAGACCAGAAGATAGGCCTGATATGTCAGCTGTGATTTTGATGCTGAATGGTGAGAAATTGTTACCACAGCCAAAGGCTCCTGGATTTTACACTGGAAGGGACATTGCTGAAGCAGATTCTTTGTCTGAAAAGTTCAAACTGTTCTCAAACAACGATATTTCCCTTACAGTTTTAGAGGCAAGATAGAAATGAAGACTAAAGCGGATGCAAATATTTATATATAAATTACATGCTAATTTATTGTATTCTGCTTGACCCAATATATATTGATGCTATGTGCTTCTCCCACATCAATCTGCTATCATCAAGATGCAGTTGTTGTTGCTTTTCAAGTTTCATTGGTCAAATGAGATTAATTTCATTATATAGTGTTCACATCTGTTCCTCTCTGAAGTCTGAGTTCCCTTGTAAAGATGGCATACTTTTGCCACTTACATGGACATATATACTTTTTCACAAGAGATTGTATTCCAGACATGTCCTCATTATGCACAAGGATCGCTGACCATTTGTTGATTGTGGTTTGTGGAAAAGTTCCTTATTTTGTTCTAGATATCTTGACCCTGCAGTTACCTTATGCTTCCAAGCTAGTCGATTAACACTTGCGTCTTCATTGTGAATAAGGAATAATGATAATGAACAAAGACAAGACGAGTGAAGTTTGTTTCCAGAAGGGTGTGTTCAGTAGGGCATTGGCCTGCAAAAAGGGTATATGCTTTAGAATAACTCCATAGTTACGATACTACTTTTACTAACTGTTGATATCATCATTGAGGGATCATCTTATATTTCTAACCTTGTGCAAGTGCAGTAACATGATTCATAAACTAACTGCCCTACCAGTTAGTGTTGAACTGTTGAAAAGATAAGAAAATTTAAGGAACTAAAGGAAATTGCAAATTGCCAAGGTAGTTTAAGCATGCTCTTCACTATAATTTTCTTCTTCTTGTGACTTCTTAACTACGGGAAATAATTACTAACTTTCTTAAGTAACTGCCGAAATATCCAGCAGAATGGAATGTAACATGTTGGTTTAATGGCTGTGTTCACACCATTTAGTTGTAATAAAGATGAGTTCAACAAGTACACAGCTGTGGTGTTACCTGACACGTCTTCCTCCTCGTACAATAAGACCATGGTCCTGCACAAATGTCAAGATTTATGTCTGCTAAACTGTTCCAATACTACAGATGCAAATTTGGACATAAATGATGGAGGAAGTGGCTGCATACTTTGGTTTCATCATCAGATTGACATGAGGCATTTGCCTAAAATTCAGTGTGAAGGTGACATTTATATACCTGTCCTTGCTTCGGAGGTAGGTACCCTCTTTGGTTCTATCTTTCGTATTCTAAAAAAAATTATTGAACTACAAGATATTTTCAAAATAATTTAGTGTAAAGGGTTAAGGATAGGATCCTTGGCAGGGTGAATTAAGGGAGGGAAAACTTTTACTTTACATTTGGATGGGGAAAATGGAGGGAGGGGGAGGAATTTTTATAAATTCTTTATGTTTGGTTCAAAATTTTGGGAAAAGAAGAGGAAGAGGCAAGATAGTAGATTTAAGCTTCCATGCAAATTAGATGATTATTTACTTGTATAAATAAACAGACTTAATTTGTGAAGTTTCTCAACGAGAATTGAATTGTGTTTATATATAGAAAATAGAATTAATATACAATTTGGTCTCCAAAGTAACAACTTGCGTAGCTTTATATCCGTTCTTTAAGGGATTAAATAATAAGTTCACAATTTGGTAGGATAAACTTCTTAACAAATTGACTCTTCAAAAAAACTTCTGTGATCAAAGGACTTTTTGTCCTTGTTAAAGGCATAAAGAACACTTAGCGGTTCTCCAACATGTCATACACAGCAGAGAATCCAACATGTGAAAAATAGCAAACATAATGAGCAATATTTGTGATAGAATTTTGATTATCCCGGTAATACATTATTGCCAAGAATGAAGCCTGGTTGGAATCCAGTGAGGGGCCTAAAATGGTTTCTATCATCTTGGAAAATTGCAGATGATCCTGTTCATGGACATTATTTGTTAAACAATATAGTAGAGAATAATAGCTAAGACCACTTCAGTTGAAGGGAACCGCTCTAAGCAGTAGAGTTGGATAATGGAATGGCCTTTGTTTATTTTTCAGCATCTACAATTCATTCACAAGTTGGGAAAAGTTAAGACCGAATATATTTTGAATGAAAAGATATTGAGTTTGAAGTCCTAAAATCTTATCCAGTATTTATAGTGAAACCTCCCTAGATATAAGATCAAGTAAGTATATGAAAGTTACTATTAGGAAAGAAAAAAAAATAGAAAAGATAATAAATGTGATAGGTAATGTAATATAATAAGAGAGATAATAATAATAATAATAAGAATAATAATAATAATAATAAGATAAAAAAAATACATTGTAATTGATGCTCTTAAAAAAAAACTTGTATATTACACTATGTAAAAAATAATATAGTGGTATTTATTTTCTTTTAAAAGCAAGTACATAGGTAAATTATGATTTAATAATATTTATTTTTAAAAAAAGACAAGTTAGTGTGTAAAAAAAAATGATGATATTTATTTTAAAAAAAAGATAATTATACATATTATTGAAAAAATATATTGAAAAGAAAGATAAAAAAATAAAAAAATTAATGTGATAAAATAAAATAAAATAAAAATACAATTAAAAAGAATGGTAATAGAAATGATAAACACATATGCATATAATGCATTCATCTCTTTACATTTTTTTTATTGTTGTACAATTATTTAAAAAAATAATTAAAAAAATTATTTTTTATATTTGTTAGATTTAAATAAACTTAAATGCATGACATAACGTTGTAAAAATATATGATAATATTTTTTGAATGATAATAAAAAAATTATTTTTTTAAAGGACAAATACATAAAAATTAATGTAACAACCACACATACTTTTGTATAAGATTAATAAAAAATATAACTTTATTGATAAATATTGACAACTCAACTCCATTATCTTGAAAATTGACAAGTTTATATTTTTAAATTTAGGTAAAAGTATAAAAATATAAATTATAAAATATTTCTAAAAAAATTGAAATAGCAGAAAAAATATGTATAATTAAAATAAGTAGAATCTAGAACGTATAAATTAAATATCTTAAGAGGCAAAAGTACAACCAAATATTAATTCATTCTAAGAGCTGAGACTGTATTTTACCATTGATAAATAATAAAATATTCCAAGTTACAACTAACAATTGTAGAGGTCTGAAAAAGATCTAAATTTTGTCAAGAATATTAATAATATTACTACCTAGGAAAGTTGTTCAGCAATGTGTCAAAGCTGTTTCCCTAAAAATGTATCAGAAGTCAAGGCACGCATGAAATAAGTCTAGTTCTTGGGGTTGATGAATTGTTTGATGACCCCATTTTTGTTGGAGCAGTTGGAGAGTGTTACATCCACAACAGAAACTAGAAAGATAGTCCAATTAGAAGGGAAAGTTCCACCAAAAAGATACCTTTTCTAATGTAGATGCAAGACTCGTGTGTTCAGTTTGAAGTAAAGTCACAGTCAAAGTACTCTTCTTTGAAAATTTAATCCAGCACTTAGCATTGTCGTCTAATATAAGTTGAATTACTGAAAAGCTAGTAGAATATAATTATGTAGATATTGTAGAATGATTACATGGATAAGTATGAGGTAATAGTGCTGTGCTCTCTCCTGTTCTCTTTCATACCCGTCATCACTGCAATTAGTACTATCACTCCAAATCATCCTTTACATTACAATGAAACACTGGTTTCAGCATCTGGAACCTTTGAAGCAGGACTCTTCAGCCCTGGAAATTCACAGAAACAATACTTCTACATATGTTACAAGAATATATCACCTAGGACAATTGTGTGGGTAGCCAACAGAGATACCCCACTAGATAATTCCACAGGAGTTTTCAAGGTCAATGATGAAGGAAATCTTGTTATACTAGACAGCACAGGTGCAACTGTTTGGTCATCCAATGCTTCAGCAATAGCTCAGAAGCCTATTGTTCAGCTCTTGGATTCTGGTAACCTTGTTGTCAAAGATGGTAGTACAAATACTCCAGAGAAGATTGTGTGGCAAAGCTTTGATTTTCCTGGTGATACTTTACTTCCTGGAATGAAACTCAAGACCAATTTTATAACAGGCGTACACAGTTCCCTTACATCTTGGAGAGACATAGAAGATCCTGCTCCAGGAGAATTTTCACTATATATTGATCCTCATGGTTTTCCTCAACGAATAACTGCCAAAGGAGGGACATGGTTGTACAGAGCTGGTTCATGGAATGGTTATCAATTTTCAGGAGTTCCTTGGCAACTGTTGCATCATTTCTTCAATTATTATTTTGTGTTAACCCAAAAGGAAGTGTATTATGAGTATGAACTCTTGGACAGTTCGGTTGTTACAAGATTTGTGATCAACCCTTCAGGTTTTAATCAACGTTTCATATGGTCAGAGAGGACAAAAAGTTGGGAGCTTTTTGCCTCTGGCCCCAGGGATCAGTGTGAAAACTATGCCTTGTGTGGTGCAAATTCTATGTGCAATGTTAATAGCTATCCGGTATGTGAGTGCTTGGAGGGGTTTCTCCCCAAATTCAAAGAGAAGTGGAGATCATCAGATTGGTCTGGTGGGTGTGCTAGGAGAATGAATTTAAGTTGTGATGATGGAGATGGGTTTGTTAAGTATGAGGGAATGAGATTGCCAGACACATCTTCCTCATGGTTTGACACAAGCATGAGCCTTGATGAATGTGAGACGGTGTGTTTGAAAAACTGCTCTTGCACAGCATACACAAATTTAAATGTCAGAGGTGGTGGGAGTGGTTGCTTGCATTGGTTTGGTAGCATTATGGATATGGGAAAACATGCCTCCCAAGGACAAGACATTTACATACGAGTGGCTGCTTTAGAGCTAGGTACTTTTATTCCCATTTCCATCTTTAAAATTTCAATTTCAATTTAAACATAGAAAAATAAATGCATAACACTTAGTTTTCTGTGACCACTTTCATTATAAACTGCATACATGATCACCTGCATGAACTGATGCTTGTTGGAATTATGGGATGTTAGTCCTTCACTATGACATATTATCAGATTTTACCTTTTTTTCTATCTCACATTCACCATGTTTTAAAGCATTAGATATAATTAGATCCAATACTGACTCAGCAGTGCCTTTCCTTCTTTTTCTCTTAAATTGTTCTTTTCTTTCCTTTTCCTTTACTGTTTCTTGTGTGTTTCCTAATAGTATTTGTTTCCTATCAGACCATACTAGGGATAAAAGGAACATAAACGAGAAGCTTGCAGTGATTCTGGCAGCAACTACAACGTTCATCCTAGGCATAATAATAGGATCAGTCATATATATACAGAAAAAACATGAGAAACCAGGTGACTTCTTTCCTTCTATAATATTCACCAACAGAATAGGCAATGACCATAATAAAACATCATATTGTAATGTGTTTACAATCTATCTGCTTCCATTTCAGGAAAGACAAATATAATTGACCAGATACACACTGTAAAACATGAGAAGAAAGAGATTTACTTACCAACCCTTGATTTATCAACCATTGCTAAGGCCACTAGTAACTTCTCTGCCAATAACATATTAGGAGAGGGTGGATTTGGACCAGTTTACAAGGTAACAAAATAATAATTATATCTCACCAATAGTCCACTAATTCAACATATATCTTTGAATGCTTGTTGTCCTCATATTAATTATCAGGGTGCACTGGAAAATGGACAAGAGATTGCTGTTAAGCGGCTTTCCAAAAATTCTGGACGAGGATTAGATGAGTTCAGAAACGAAGTTGTGCTGATTGCTAATCTTCAGCACCGGAATCTTGTGAAGATTCTTGGATGTTGTATTCAAGATGATGAGAGAATCTTGATCTATGAATTCATGCCTAACAGGAGCTTGGATCTCTACAGTTTTGGTTTGAGGCTTGGGACTCAATCTGTCTATTATTGATCTATTGTTTACTCTTCTCACTACCAAAATTATTTTATGATCATGCTAACTTAAAATAGGAAACATGCAGATCAAATAAGAAGCAAATTATTGGACTGGAAAAAACGCTTCCAAATTATAAGTGGGATTGCTAGAGGACTTCTCTACCTTCATCATGATTCTAGACTAAGGATCATTCATAGAGATATCAAAACCAGCAATATTCTTCTAGATAACGATATGAATCCAAAAATATCAGACTTTGGACTAGCAAAAATGCTTGTGGGTGATCACACTAAAGCCAATACAAAAAGAGTTGTAGGAACTCAGTAAGTGATTTAATTACTTCATGTATGTCATATATTTTTTAATCTAGTTTCATTTTACTCTTGTGTTCTCTTGCAGTGGTTACATGTCTCCAGAGTATGCAGTGTACGGATCTTTTTCAGTAAAATCAGATGTTTTTAGCTTTGGCGTTATTATACTAGAGATTGTAAGTGGGAGGAAGAACACAAAATTTCTTGACCCACAAAATCAACTTAACCTTCTTGGACATGTAAGCATAAAGAATGAAGACTCATTTTATCACTTATAAACAGCCTTATTTAATTTAATGTACAGGTTAAATCATAAAATAGTAATTTGAATACTGCAGAGTGAAGTCATAACTTGGTTTTCATTTTTCTCTAGGCATGGAGATTGTGGAGTGAAGGGAAACCTTTGGAATTGATACATGAATCACGAGGCGATTCGGTCAATGAGATTGAAGTATTAAAAATTGTTCATGTTGGGCTATTATGCGTTCAAGAGAGACCGGAGGATAGGCACAATATGTCAAGTATAATATTAGGGCTTTACTTTCCGTACCCCCATTTTTTCTTTTTACACCTCCTCTTTTTTTGGACATCTGGATATTTCCATTTTATCCTTTACGTTTTTTAATATACATTTCGTAAATTAGTTTATGGAATGTATTTTACATTCCGCAAATTAACTTACAGAATATATTTTACGAAATGTATTTTTACATTCCACAAACTAATTTGCGGAATGTAAATTTTTACATTCCGCAAATTAATTTACGGAATGTAAAAATATACATTCCGCAAACTAGTTTACGGAATGTAAAAATACATGCAAATTAGTTTACGGAATGTAAAATGTTTACATTCCGCAAATTAATTTACGGAATATATTTGTTAAAGGGTATAATTGAAAAAAAAAATTTACAAAAAGTGAAGGAGGTGCGAACGGGTGCAAAAAGCAATCCCCTAATATTAATGCTGAATGGTGGGAGACCATTGCCAAAGCCCAAACAGCCCGCATTTTATCCACATAAGGATCATTCTTCATCAAGCAAGTGTGAATTCAGCTCAAATGAAATGTCCATCACGTTAGTGGCAAGATAGTAATATACTGAAACTGCAATGAAAATGAGAAAGAGACTTTTCCAAATATGGAAAAAACTTTTCGCACTTACAAGCATACTTTCCTTCATATTTAGGTGTTGGTGTAAACATTTAAATCTGTTTTATGTTTAAAAAATCTATCAACCGTCAAATTAAAAATGTAAATCGATAAATAATACTGTTAGGAGAATCATTATTATGACAAAAGTTGGTCTTAATCTGAAAAAATCATTATTATGACAAATGTTGGTCTTAATGTGAAAGGAAAATTAATAAAGCCTCCATGGTCTATTCAAAATTTTCATATTAGGAGATAGTTGTATACCCATGATAATTAATGCTTCTAACTAATGGAGATATACCCATAATGTCTCCATTTTCCAAGGATTGAATAAATTCCAACAACAGTCACCACTTTCCACTTTCCATAGCATCCAACCACCTTCTGGTATGACTTCTCTTCAAAGCATGCACAAAAGAGCAAACATTTGTTGAGAATTTCTCTTTCGTCCTATTGCGTGTCCTTCACTTTTTTGTATGTATTCTTTTTTTTTTTTTACAATTACTGTGTCCTATTGCCTACCCGAATATTGAAAAGTTTCTCCCTAGATTGACTGCATTTTTTTTTTATTCTAATCAAGGTATTTTTATTAGTGATGATTAATAATTATGCTTAAATTTATTAAAATTATTATGAATAGAAAAGCTCTTCCTCCAAATTTTTAATATATGCATGCATTTGATTTTGAACTAATTATCTTATTAACAATAATTTTCTTGTATTCTCCATTTTTTATAATTCATTCTGTATTCTCTCTTTTTTTTTATCATAGTATTTAATATATCTTTTTTTAAAAAAAATAGATACACCCAATTTAGGTCTACGCTTGCAAGTTTCTTTAACTTAGTTCAAGTAACTATCCTTTTTCTTTTCTGCTTTGATAAAGAGTGTTTCGTAATATGTGTTTTATCATCCAAATTCCATTTAAGATTTATCCAATCAAGCCCTTGGTTACTTCTACAATAATTTTTTTTTTCTTTTTCTGATCAATCTTCTAGAATCGTTGACCAATGACTTTTTACCCAAGGTACTTGCTTATCTTTTGAAGTGAACTTTGTCTTGGGTCTCAGCGTGGGATCTAGCTTGAGGATCAGGTAACAATTGCCAAAGATTGGGACCTTTTTATTTTAATATTTCTCACAGTTATCAGAATCCAATTCATTTTTCTCTTTTCTTTTGCTATTAAATTTTGTTCTTCAACTTTTTCCTGTTTTTTGTACAGCAACACTATCTTGTCATTTTCCTTTATATATCTCACCACTACTCATACATATATTGAGTTATCTACCAAAAAAATATGAATGTTTCAATTTGTCAAGTGTACTCGTAATTAGTATGTTCCTATTAATTTCATTCAACTATCACTTATGTGTGTAATTTGGATTTGCTAGTTGAATTAAATTCAAAAAATCAATCATTTTAACTCCATACACACGCACATGTTTATGGAGAAAAAGTATCTACATTGTGGATGAGCAAAAAAAGGAATAGCATCTGTCTAAAAATAATGTTTTTATGCTTCCATGATTATTGCAAGTATCTTTCCTTTTCTATGGTTGATTTGATCATTTGCTTGTATGGTTTACTCTCTCATTCTCTTTTACTCAAATCATATAAAAACGCTACTGTCAGAAGTTTTAATTTAAGAAATTAAAAGAGCAATTATTAAGAAATTGAAATTAGAAATATTTAATATATTAAATTATTAAGAACTGTTTATTTGATCTTTTTTACTTTTAAATCAGCAAAAAAAAAAACACTCACATTAGTACTTGTCTTCAATAAATACTCCCTATTATATATGAAATTGAATAACCTAATCCAAGATGAATGTGATAAAGAAATTGTTTATTGGCAAATGCACACGCCCCTTTTGGATATTTCTATTGACTAAATGGGATGTCAACAACCCAATTTGACCAAAAATCGTATAAACACGTACAAATTACAAAATTAAATATCAGTACCTTCTTGCTTCCAACTATGTATGACTCGTGATTTTAAATTTTATAGTTATTACTACTTTTGAATAAGCTCAATTAAATATGTTTGTAATGCTTTCCATGTTGCAAGCCATTCTTGAAGTTTTCAAGTAACCTTATAATTAAACCATCTTAAATATATTTGGAAAGAGTACTTAATAATAGTGGAAGATGAAGTTCAGCGATGAAGTGTATCCCGAATGATGACTGGAGATTGAGACAGTTAAGAAATTATTTATTGTGAGAGATATATCTGAAAGAAAAAGAAAAGAAAAGAAAAAGAGTTTGGATAAAATAATTTTGAATTTCTGAATTATATATTTAGATGATAAGAAAAAAAAATTAAAAATGCTGTAAAACTTTAATTGGTTAGTTTTCAAAGTAAATAGTTTTTTTTTCAAGATGGCATGTAAAAAAATTTTGAATTTTTTCTATCCTGCTTTTTTTTTATTACCATTCAGAATCTTTACATTTAATCTTTTTTAATTATAACTTATTATGGACTTAATAATTTTCAATATTTTAAATTTTTTTATTGAAAGAAAGTGATTCTTTAAATACATGCATTTTAAGTTTTTTTATATACAGCCAAAGAAATGAAGTTTAAATTTAAAATCTCATGATATGTACCAATTTTCTTTTATCATAATTGTAATGATATGTATTTCAAGGTTTTTGTCAAGGTATTATAATTTTTCTAAAAAAATACATGCACATTAGTCATGTAATTTTATACACTTCCATCAGTATTGATTTAGATTTAAACGCTTCCGTGTGGCTATTATTTCATCAACTTTTTTATTTGTGAGCATCCAAAAAAAATTATTAATAAAATTTATAAATGATGTATACATACAAATATTTTATCGGTATATGACAAGTTTATAAATACAATAGAAATATTATTTCTATAAACAGATACATAACGTACAATCCAAGAATAGATGCATATGAACCTCATTAATAATGATCATGGCATTTAATTAATTTGGTTTGACTTTCCTCAGAACTCAATTTTAGTAATTGCTCATAGCGTATAAAAATAGGCTCGATTACAGAGTAAATTAAATTGAGGGGGTTAAGTTGTTGACCTGTCCAAACAAGTTCTTCTAGTTATCAAACTATCATAAAATAACAACAATCCCTTCTATGGGTCCTAGTAACAACCCTTTTTTTTTTTTCATTTATCAAACTATTATAAAATAACTTTTTTTTTTCTCTTTGTCACACTATCAACAACTTTACTATTATTCATTGTCTACAAAAAAATTACATTTCGAATTGAAATTAGAAGTCAAATTTTATATTCAGACTATGAAATTGTTAAATTCAACAAGCTTCAATAATTGATTTAACTTTTTTTTTTAAGATTGATTTAATTATCAACTACATTGTCATTTGGTTAAAAAGAATATCATTTAGAACACAGGTCACACACACATCTCATGTAGGTTATAAAATCATATCCAAAATATATGTTTCCATTTTCAACATTAAATAGTATATGAAACATTAAAATAATATAATTTTGAACTGATTTAGCAAAATAATAATATAACCAAAAGTTGTTCCACATCCACGAAATTGCGGCCACCAAAGTAATGATGTTATTATGTATGACTTGGCTTGATGGATAGGAACAATTGAAGTTGTATGATATTGACAAATATTAAAAGATCAGTTTGACTTCATGGATTGCTGTTCCTTCAATTCAAGATACATTCCCTTCTTTCATTCTCTAACCAAGGCACAGACATAACTATTAGCAGGAATCCAATTTCGCTGCAAACTTTTGAACTTTTTATGAAGCACTTTGAATGAAATTTAGACCAACCCCTGAACCAAGAAACAATGAATGGAAAGCTTCAAGGTTTTAGTTTTGTGCTCTCTTTTGTTCCACTTCATACCAAGTTTCAACTCCATAGACACCATTGCTCCAGGCCAATCTATCAAGGATGATAAGACTCTAGTTTCAGCAGGTGAAACTTTTGAAGCAGGGTTCTTCAACTTTGGAGATCCAAATAGCCAATACTTGGGTATATGGTACAAGGATATTTCTCCAAGAACATTTGTATGGATAGCCAATAGAGATACCCCAGTTGGAAACTCCTCAGGAGTTTTGAATGTCACGGATGTGGGAAATCTTGTTATTCTTAATGGCAAAGGTGTTATAGTCTGGTCCTCCAATACATCAACCACTGCAAAGAAGCCAATTGTGCAGCTCTTGGAGAGTGGAAACCTTATTGTGAGAGAAGAGAGCAACACAGAGAACTTTTTGTGGCAAAGTTTTGATCTTCCTGGGGACACTTTGCTCCCAGGAATGAAAATTAGAAGTAGCATGCTAAGTGGTAAGCATACATCTATGACATCTTGGAGAGACATACAAGATCCCGGTACAGGTGCGTATTCATATTACATAGATACTCATGGTTATCCTCAAGTGGTGATTACAAAGGGAGGGGCATTATTGTATAGAGGAGGTTCATGGAATGGAAATATTTTATCTGGAATTGCTTCTGAAACATTGTATAAAAACTTTAATTTTTCTTTTGTGATAACTGACAAGGAAGTTTCTTATGGATATGAACTCTTGAACAAATCTATTGTTTCAAGATACATGATCACTCTAAATGGCCAAATAGAACGTTTCATTTTGACAGATCAGACAAAGAGTTGGCAACTTTTCTTAGCCGGCCCCGCAGACAGGTGTGATAACTATAACATTTGTGGTGCAAACACCACTTGTGATGTTAATAACACTCCTATATGTGAATGCCTTCAGGGTTTCATTCCCAAATCTAAAGAACAATGGGATTCAGGACAATGGTCTGATGGGTGTGTTAGGAGAGTTGGTTTAGGTTGTGATAATAGTGATGGCTTTCTCAAGTATCAGGGAATGAAATTGCCGAACACATCAACCTCATGGTATGATAGGAGCATGAACCTTGAGGAATGTGAGAAATTTTGTCTGAAAAACTGCTCTTGCATAGCATATGCAAATTTAGATGTCAGAGATGGTGGAAGTGGCTGCTTGCTTTGGTTTAACAACATTGTGGATATGAGAAAACTAACCTCTGGAGGACAAGACCTTTACATAAGAGTGCCAGCTTCAGAACTAGGTGCTAATATTTTATTTCCATCTAATTTCCTGATTTTGCTTTTCCATTTAAAAATATATAAATTCTAGTTCTTACTAAGAAGCACATTATATTTTTGGAATGCATGTTATAAATTTTGTCCCTATTGCTAGTAGAAAACAGAACATGAAGGACTAGTACTAGTTTGCATAAAAAAAATTGCATGGAAGCATCTAATTGTTATCAACTCTTATTGTGAAGATTTGCTTTAGATGCCTTAGGGATTCTCTGAACTGCCCAAAATTTTGTGTGTTGACTAACGGTGCTTTTAATCTCTCAGGCCATAACAAAGGCCTGAACAAGAAGAAGCTTGTAGGAATTCTAGTAGGCTGTACCATGTTCATTGTGCTCATGATAATAGTCACAGTGGTTATACTCCGGAGGAAGAAAAGTGAGAAGCCCGGTAATCATTTATCATTTCAATTTGTACTGATTTATTTTATTAATATACTATGATACAAATAATAATTATCCAACAACATTAATAAAAAATGGGATAAAATGTAACAATTAGTTTTTCCCCTTATGATAGCACCTATAATGCCCTGTCATTTATTCACAATCATTATTCTACATTCACAGAGAAGAATCAAATAGGTAGCTTGAAGAATCACACTGATAACACGCGGAAGGAAGAAATTGACATACCGATATTTGACTTATCAACCATGGCTAATGCAACTAGTAACTTCTCCACTAGTAACAAATTGGGAGAAGGTGGGTTCGGACCAGTTTACAAGGTACTAGGATTAAATAAATATGCTTTCATTGGATTTGTATCTTCTATACATAACTTTCCTGTTAAATGATTGTCAGGGTACATTGACAAATGGGCAAGATATAGCTGTGAAGCGTCTTTCCATTAATTCAGGACAAGGACCAAAAGAGTTCATAAATGAAGTGAAGCTAATTGCCAATCTTCAGCACCGAAATCTTGTGAAACTTCTCGGGTGTTGCATTCAAGATGATGAAAGAATCTTGATATATGAATTCTTGACCAACAGAAGCTTGGACTACTTTATTTTTGGTCTGAGATTTTATCTGTCCTAATACTTTATTTTCTCTTGGGACAATCACACTCATCTCCATGCTAACTAAACCGAAAATTTTGTCAGATCAAGCTAAAAAAAATTTACTACTTTGGGCTCAGCGCTTCCAAATTATTTGTGGGATTGCTCGAGGACTTCTCTATCTTCATGAAGATTCTAGATTGAGGATTATCCACAGAGATCTGAAGACCAGCAATATTCTTCTTGATGAAAATATGAATCCAAAGATATCAGACTTTGGTCTTGCTAGAACATTTGGTGGAGATGAAGGTGAAGGAAAAACAAAGAGAATAGTGGGAACTTAGTAAGCATGCTGTAAATGATTTGATTTTGTTACTTTACGGTGCATAACCCCCTCCTTTCTGAGTTCCATTTCATTTTCTGTATTTCAGCGGTTATATATCTCCAGAATATGCAGCCCGTGGGAATTTCTCTGTAAAATCTGATGTCTTCAGTTTTGGTGTTATTGTACTAGAGATAGTCAGTGGAAAGAAGAATAGAGAATATTATGACCATCATGATCTTGACCTTCTTGGACATGTAAGTTTAAAGAGTTAATCCACTTAATAGTTAATACCATTTATATTGGCATATTCCAAAGGGAACTCAAAACTCACAATTTCAACTTTCATGTCATCTAGGCATGGAGAGTGTGGTGTGAAGAAAGGCCATTGGAGCTGATAGATGAATCACTAGGCGAATCAATTGCTGCAGCTGAAGTTGATGTGTTGAGATGTATTCACATTGGGCTTTTATGTGTACAAGAGAGACCAGAGTATAGGCCAGACATGTCAGCTGTAGTTCTAATGCTGAATGGTGAGAAATCATTGCCCACGCCAAAGGAACCTGCCTTTTATCCGCACCAATTTGGCTCTTCATCAGGAAATAGTAAACCGCATTCAACCAATGAAATTTCTATGTCATTGTTAGATGCAAGATAGTTAATAGAATTCAAAGTAAATTCTCTATTTGAACACTTCCCTTCACATTTGTATTTAAATTCTTTTGTAGTTGTTTGTCTTCTACTCTTACTTAAATGCCTGTTATAGTCCATATCTTAATACACTATTCGCACACATAGAAGATGAACACGTCAACCAGTGCTTATAAACAGGCTTTAAGACTCTTGTAACAGGATTATGATAAGAACCGATCCTACACACTGGTTTACTGATATTATTATGTTATCAATTCCCGTGGGTGGATTTACAATGAGAGACAAATTGAAATAGAAACATATTACACAAGGTATTTGAGAATTGAGATCACGCGGACTCTTCTTACTTTTCTCCACTCTTTTTCTTGATTTCTCTATTTTTCTCCCTCTCCTTTTTATTGGTTGATTGTAAAAAGCAAAGAATCTGTGCATAATAAAGGGGCATTGTTAGGACTGCAGTAGAATCAATTCAGAAATAAAATCTATCCGTTTGGCAAATAGTGAGATCATTTATCAACTATAGTTTATATTTTCTTGAAGAAGAACTAACAACAACCAGATCTCTCAGTAAACAATCGAAGCATTTTGGTTGAGGCAATGTTCATTCATAACTCAGCATCATAACCACAGATGACATGCTTGCCTGTTTTGTGGACTTTGTTGGGTACATGGTAAACCCACATGAAATGATATTATGACTGCAGAACAAAAATTTCAATTCACTAAATGAGAAGATGATTCTTAGTGCATTGAACAATGAATAAGGTTTCTTTGGAATCAAACCTGATATGAAGAAGTCCAAGCTTCTGTTGGGCATAAATTCATAAAACCAGCAATTTTGCCCTGCTTGAATGCAGTAGCCTAGTAGCCTTACTAAATTCCTGTGATGAAGTTTGACAATATACATAACTTCATTTTTTAACTTTTGGAGTCCTTGCCTAGAATTCTTTGAGAGCTTCTTGAGAGCAATTTCTCTTCCTTCGTCCAGGATACTCTAAAAATTGTACATTGAAAAGGCTTCTTATTCATTAAAATCTGTTTGAGGTAAAAATCCTTAAATTTCACCATGCAGAAGTATTCCAATGTTGAATAATTTTGTTCAAGAATGCAGTATTTTTGAAAAAATTTCTAATAGCTCAACAATGTGACATGAATTATGATGAATTAGAATCTGATAAGAAGCTGGCTGATAATAAAAAGACAGCACCATTTGCCTATAGTAGCTTAATAGAAGGGACCACAAAGACCTGGTTTGACCATCAAGAGATTTGTATAGATTCGAATATAGATGAAAGTATAATTTTTCTTGATGCTCAATTTATTTATACCAATACCCAGCTGAAGCATGCAAATATGCACGGTAGAATCAAAACTAAAGCCATCAGCAGATCAGTTAAACTCTCTCTTAGAAAATTAACTTTTTCCTGGGCAACTGTTGGCCATAAGATCCGTCTCATTAAATTAACATTTCTAAAGATCATATAGAGGTAAGATTTATAACACTGCTCAAAATAAAAGTTGATAAATATCATGTTTTTTGGGTTCATGTCAACTTTTTATCATTTCATTACCTTGTAAACCGATCCGAAACCGCCTTCCCCTAGTTTGTTATCAGTTGAAAAGTTATTGGTTGCAGAACTAATTGTCGACAACTCAAATATGGGGTAACTCTAGATCTTCTTTCTCTTTCTGAATTGCCTTCCATCTTCCCTGCAAAGTACTAATTGGTGTGTAAAGAAAAAAAAGTTGAAATGTAGAACATGCTCGCTCATTCTTCCCTACCCTTTCTACCTTCATCTGCCCCACCCCAAAACTAAAATGGAATCGAAGCAAACTTGGAATGCACACTTTATTTTTCTTCCATTGACAACAGGACTATCCTCCTTTATGATTGATTTGTGTCGAAGACTTTTGATTCTTTAATGATCCACTTGCTTATTTGTGGATAACAGCCTAAGTTTACAGTAAATATAATATACAGAAGAATCAAAACTCGATTTATTTTAATCAAATAAGTAGAGAATTACTTGACTGTTTTTCTGCTATCTTCCACCATCTATAAATGATGAAGGTTAAGCATAGGATTAAAATTGCAACAGCCAACACACAGCTTATGATCGCAGTCTCATGCTTCCAGATGTTGGATTTTCGTGCTTTCTTTCTTCCAATAGCTTCTAAAAAAATTACAGTTGAATAGAGAGAAAGAGAGAGAAGTTGATAAACAGTATGAAACAACAGAAGAAAACAAATGAAGAAAAAAATCTTCCAAGATTGGTCAATTCTTTTATGTCAATCAGATCATTAAACCAGAGTAAATACCCCACTTGCTCCTCTACTGGCATCCAAGGTTGCATAAACTGTACAGGAGCAATTCTTTATGCACCACATCCTACAATACTCAAGACTAAAATTTCAATTAAACAAGGATCTCTGGGTCTGGTAATTTCAGCCCAGAAAACTTCAAAACTCATCTCCATGATAATTCATGGAGTGAAGTTCTCCTGATACAACCGCTATATATATCATCCGTCATAGGAACAAATCCATACAAGCAATTACATTGAGGGATTTCGTTTATATTACAACTACCATATGCTCCATATTTTTCATAGTAGTCAGTCATCTTGGAGTTCTTGTAAAGCCTCTCCAAATATTTTCTTCAAAACTCCAATCAAACCTACTGAAAAATCCTTCAGCTGTTAACACTGAAGACTTGAGTTGTTGATAAGCTCATATATATATATCCTATATCTCTTTATTAGTAACCATAAAATATGAACGATCTTTTAATTGTCTTTAAATTGTAAACCATATGATACATTTATGATTCCAACATAAAACTATTCTCAAGTTAAGGCAGGTATTGAAAGATTCGTTGAGATATCAACGATTGGTTGGCAAACTTAACTATCTTATAATTACTAGATCCAATATTACCTTTGCAGTAAGTGTAGTAAATCAATTTTTTAATGTTTCATATAATGTCCATTGGGATGCAGCAATCCGCGTTCTTAGATTCATTAAAAACTCGGTAGAGGTTTACTTTACACAAATAAAGATGATTTACTCTGATGCTAATTGGATTGCATCGCAGAAGCAGAATATTGTGCAATGATCATCACAGCTTGCAAGCTAACTTGGTTACGACAGTTGCTTCAACAACTAAAACTCAAAAGATACTAAAAAGATAAAGTTAATTTATGACCATAGTGTATACAATTTATATGCTGCAATTTAAAAAAGAATATTAATAACTATAGAATATGAAAGAATCAGTCTTTTAATTATTATTAGTTTTTATTATTTATAATCATACGTAATTATTTATAAAATTTTATAAATACTACCTTAATCAAACATTCTAACATATTTATAAAATCTCTTCCGTATTCTTTCTCGTTGAAAACAAATTTAAAATTAAATATTTCATTTTGTTTCAATTTGGAGGTCTCTCCACTAAACTAGATACCATTCCATAATCGAACACGAAATCTTTTGGCAGAGTCAATTTTTAAAGAACTCGATATCCACTAGTATCAATGTGATAATTATGTAATATACCTTGAGATGGATCATCATAGCTATTCCATGATGAAAAGTATCGATTAAGACCTGTAATTAGATTCCTTCCAAACTTCTGACCGGACAAGATGTGTGTGATGGATAATCAAAACTTTGCCACCGCAAATCTTTTGAGTCATCATTGTTGCTGCCATATGACCTTGTTGAACGGAAAGACCAAATGGCACCCTTGTTAGTGTTGAGAAGTTTTAACATATTCATGATAATTTCTGCAGTGATAGGTATCCCGTTGTAATGCATGCCAATGTATTTAACAAATTTCTTAGTGATTATAACTTTTGGTTGTTATGAAATGCTCGATTTCTTAGCCCTGAAATTGGCAGGAGGGGGGGGGGAGAAGGGTCTTTTTCAAATAAAATAAATAAATTATCAAATATTTTTATATTAAAATATAAATATGTTTATATATATTTTATTAATATAATAATTTTTTTGCTATATATTTATTTTTTAATTTTTTCCACTTATTCAAAAATAAATAAATAAATATTTTCATTTTTTTTTTCTTTTCCTTATCTATCAAAATAATATATATTTTTTTATATTTCTCATTTATTTCGATCACTCATATTTTTTCCTTCTTATTTTTTTTTTCACAATTTCATTCATAAAATTAGGTTCAAATCAATATATGCTAATAGAAATTATTTGTTAAAATTTAAATTTACCATTGAATCTCAAATTTTTTTAAAAGTTAAAACAACGAAATATATTACATTAATAAATTAATATAAGAATCAATTTTCTATTTAATCTTTTAAAATTATATGCATCATATCAATCTTCTGAAAATTTTGATCATCAATGACAGGGAAGTCGAATTAGTTAGGTGTGGTCAGGTGTATATTATGTAACTCTGTGGATGCTTACGTAATGAGTATATTGTTTACAGTATTAAATAATGGAAAAGTGTTGTTATAAATTTTAAAATAGGTGGAAATTCAGATAAAAAGATGAAAGATATAGAAAGAAGAAAAGAGATGTGATATAATATATAATATAATAAAAAATATATTTAAAAAGGTAAGATAAAGAAAAAAGGATTCTACTAAAAATATTAAAATAAAAGAAAGAGTTGAAATAGTGGTGAATTTTATTAAAAAAAAATTGAAACTCATATTTTTAGAATATTTTCTTACTAATCCATAAAAAACTTTATAAAAATGGTGTTAAAGGAAAAATGAATTTAGTATTAATAAAAAAATTAAACATATTTGTTTAATTATAAAAAAAATGTAATACAGCTGAATTTGACGTTATCTCATTTCCTTAATGTTTTTTTCACTCACCATTAGATCATCCAAGTCCTCAACATTCCATTTTTTTCTTTTGACCAATATGCCGCATCTAAAGAAGAGAATAAATAATTCTACGTCCATTAATAAATATATTGGGAAAAACTAAAAAAGATCGATTATTAGTCTAAGAACTAAAGAAAAAAGGATTATTTGACTAAGAAAATTAGCAAGTATAGAAATGATCAACTTTTTTTTAAGAAAATAATAATTACATTTTAGAAGTTCTTTTAAAAAGTTATAAAAAAATCCAATTTCAAAATAAAATAACTCAAACATGCAGTGTGATAAGAATTAATAATAAATTTTTAAGTTAATAAAAATATTTTACATAATGTAAAATTATATTTATAGATATTATTTATCTTAAAATATATTAAATTTTAATTATATATTTAAATTTTATAACTTCACTATATAGAATATTAAAATTGACATATTTACCAACAAGTTAAATTAATTTAATTTCATCCTAGGTATTATAAAATTTTAATTTGATGAATTCCATTCCAAATAAAGAGAGAAAAAGTCATCCGAAAACATAGTGAATAGTAAGGTCAAACCTGTGAACTGAAAAATGTGAAACTTGCAAATTGCAATGAAATTATGAAAGAGTTCATAGGACTAAAATATTTGTGAAGTGACAATTGTACCCTTTTGATGACAAGTTGTAGGAAAGTCCAAAGTAAAGCGTGGGTGAGAGTGAGATCTGTTGCTTAGTTGTCTTCAATGAATCTACGTGCTCTCCTTCTTGGAAAAAACCTTCCTAAGTTCCTCTCTTTTCTCTCTCAATCTTTATATGTATATAAACATGTTCCCTTCATCACCCTTCAACCCATCAATTCATCAACATATTTCTTACTCTCTTTGGTCTTTGTTTTCTCTTATCCAATATCATACTATGGCTGCACAAAATTCCCAATCCCACTTCCAAGATTACTTGCCTGTTATGGCTAACAAGCTTGGTGGTGATGGCCTAATAGATGAACTATGCAATGGGTTTAATCTTTTGATGGATTCTGACAAAGGGGTCATCACCTTTGACAGCCTCAAGAGGAATTCACCGTTGCTTGGCCTACATGGCTTAAGTGATGATGATCTTCGCTCTATGCTTGTGGAAGGTGACTTTGACGGTGATGGGGTCCTCAATCAATTGGAGTTCTGCGTCTTGATGTTCAGACTCAGCCCTCAACTCATGGAGGGGTCAAAATTGTGGTTGGAGCAAGTCCATCAACAAGAAATCAAAGATTATTTCTAATTTTCCTTTTCTTTTTTTTCTTTATTTATTTGTCATTTTGGGCAATTTTCCCATATACTCGTGTAAGGTAAAGTAAAAATAGAAACATGAAATGGCAAAAGTGCTTCATTGGATATTTCATCCCTGTATATTCTTCAGTTTGATTCAAATGTTTTGCACAAATGCTGGTTAATTATGAAATTTGGATTTGTGCCCTCAATTTCTAGTCACTCTTTTTGGTTTATTTTAATTTGTTTCCATTTTTTAATTCTAATAAATTGATGAATGGAGGGCCTTATTCCCAACTTGAACAAACTTTATTGTGAACGGCCAGTGAGTTAGTCCAAATTATCGTCTGACTATAATAGCATTGGCTCAATTGGCTTTGGACAAGCTAATAAAGAGGGGGGGGGGGGGGGGGGACGGAGTAAACCAAAGGACCAAAATGCAAGTTTTTTTAATTTATTTTTAAGATTTATTAGTTGAAACGTTGTTTTCAAAGACAGTGGTTTAAAGGACTGATAAGCTTGTGTGTGGACTCTGGCCACTCAAATAGGTCCGTGGTTGACCATCTGTTTGAGGTAGCATATTCAAATTATTGATGCATTAGCTACTGGAAAGTTGCATATATGAATTTACATGATAACCCTTCTGAGTTTCTTGAATGAAAAAATTGCTTCAACCTTCAAACATGAATCTAAGGAAGCATGGAGGCAGTAATATGAATCTAAGAAAAAAGCAATCTCAGGATGTGTCCATGCATATTATGGACCAAATTCTATTTTAATTCATGCTTCAATTTGCCTTGGATTGAAGCATGGTGAGTTTGAATAAACTAACATGGTCATATTTCTAAATTCTAGAATCAAAGTCATTATCATCCATAATGATCAATTCTTTTCAGTTGTAAAAAGAGTCAACTTACCGTGTTATGGATTTTAATTCACCGCCAGTTTGTGAGACTATGAAGGTTACCAGCATGCCATTGAAAGGACATAGGGACTAAGAAAAGAGATAGTCTTCATACATGTCCAAAACTGGTCAATGCCTGTACAAAAAAATATTGACCCAAACTTCTAAAAAGACAAAAGTTTTTGTCACGCAAGAAATTGAGGAAAATTACAGCAGCCGTTTATATCGGCAATTTTCATGTTTTTAATGAACACAGTTACAGAAACGGTTGCACTTTGTGGTGTGGAGCGACATCACATGTTCAACCAAAGTCCAAAACACTGAAACACTGAGCTCCATCGTGTAACGCTCATTCTACTTTTCAGTAAAAGAAAACACACTATGAAACCAATAGAGCTTCAGGACAGTAAAACAATGGAAAATTTTTCTCTTGTATTTGTCCTCACTCAGATTGTGTTGTTCTTTTTGCATACCTGCAGTGCAGATGACTCCATGTCCCAGTTGCAATCACTTTCTGAAGGCAAGAGCTTAGTTTCTAGAGAGGGAACCTTTGAATTGGGGTTCTTCAGTCCAGGAAGTTCTGCAGATCGTTACTTGGGAATATGGTACAAGTCAATACCAGTTAAGACTGTTGTGTGGGTTGCCAACAGAGCCAAGCCAGTGAAAGATAACTCTAGCATGTTGCATATAAACAGTGAGGGGAATCTTGTGCTTGTTAACCAGAATGGGATTGTGGCTTGGTCAGCAAAGTCCAGAAAGAAGGTCCTCAATCCCATTGTTCAGCTCTTAAATTCTGGGAATTTGGTTGTGAAAGATGATAAAGACCCTGAAAACTACTTGTGGCAAAGTTTTGATTATCCTTCTGATACATTGTTGCCAGGAATGAAGCTGGGTTGGGACTTAAAAACTGGTCTTGAATGGCGTGTATCTGCTTGGAAGAACTGGGATGATCCATCACCTGGAGATTTCACTTGGGGTATCTCACTTGAAGGTTTTCCTCAAGTAATGATGTGGAAGGGTTCAAAAGAGTACTACCGTGGTGGTCCTTGGAATGGTCTTGGATTCAGTGGTGCCCCAGAATTGAAGACTAATCCAGTTTTTGAATTCGAGTTTGTTTCCAACAAGGAAGAGGTGTACTACACATACAACCTTAGGAACAGGTCAATGATTTCGAGGATTGTTATGAACCAAACCATTTCTACTCGTCAAAGGTACATATGGATTGAAGAGGCTCAAACTTGGAGGCTTTATGCTTCTGTTCCTAGAGATAACTGTGATTTCTACAACCTTTGTGGATCATATGGGAATTGCATCATAGGGGACTCACCAGTGTGCCAGTGTTTAACAGGGTTTAAGCCAAGATCACCACGGAACTGGGACATGATGGATTGGACTCAAGGATGCATTCACACTGAACAATGGAACTGTGAGAATAAGAGCAAACATGGGTTTGTGAAATTTAGTGGGCTGAAATCTCCAGATACTTCACATTCTTGGGTCAATGAGAGTATGAATCTCAATGAATGCAGGGATAAATGCTTGGAGAATTGCTCCTGCAAAGCTTATGCAAATTCAGATGTTAGAGAAGGAGGTAGTGGTTGTTTGATGTGGTTTGGTGATCTCAGGGATATCAGAGAGTTTTCTGGTGGTGGTAGAGATCTATATATTCGAACTAAAATTTTGGAATCAGGTAAGGTCTAGACTCTTGATCTCTCTCAAGTAATTGATAGTGTATTGACTCATTCAGGAAGCTAAAATGATTTAGTTCTGTTGTATTTGTTCTGCTTTTGTCATAACTTGAATAGTTCTGAATGATTCATAACTGAGTCTGCTCACTCATTTCTGTGTAGATCATGAAGCTATAAAAGAAGAACATAGCATGAAAGCAGTAGCAATAATCATCATTCTTGCCTCGTTACTTACAATCATTCTGGCTTTGTACTATGTTGGCAAAAGAATGAAAAGGTTCAGAGGTAGCTTTCTTACTCTTACATTTTTTTCAAGGACTTGCCAGTGATGTAGAAAACAAGAATATTGATTTTTGTTTGTGTTTAGTGAATATGTATAGGTCGCCTCAGTGTTAAAGCCATTGCATGACATGTTCCATCTCCTTGATTTATTTTACAACCTAATCACAATGCACATGTGTAGCTAGTGAAGCTTATGGAAGAGCCTTGCCAGAGTCTAAACATCCACTCACAAATTTGCCTACTGTGCTACTTCAAAAATTTAAAGTTCTAGATAATGTGCTGGTGATGTAGCTTATTGGCATGTTATTATGTCTTTACAGCTTATGGAACAGAGAACAACTTGATGGTAAACAATAATGAAGAAGATGAGAAAGAAGACCTCGAGCTTCCTTTATTTGATGCTGCGGTAATTTTCAGAGCAACAGATGGCTTCTCAATTAACAACAAGCTCGGAGAAGGTGGATTTGGGGCTGTATACAGGGTAACTATGCAGTATTACTACCTTGATGAACATAAACAATTAGAACTCATCTTATTAATAATATTTATATGTTGCATATGTATGAAAAATTATAGGGTATCTTAAAAGATGGACAAGAAATTGCTGTGAAGAGGCTCTCGCAAAGCTCTGGACAAGGGTTTAATGAATTTAAGAATGAAGTCATATTGATTGAGAAACTTCAGCATCGAAACCTAGTTAAACTTCTTGGTTGTTGCATTGAAGAAGAGGAGAAGATGCTTATCTATGAATACATGCCTAACAAAAGCCTTGACTGCTTTGTCTTTGGTTCTGACTTCTGATCTCTTAAAATCTTTTGCAATTTTATTTTATTTTAAAATTTTCCTCCTCCATTTTCTCCTTCACATTACCCTTTTCTGTCCTTTCACTTCAATTATTTCTATATGTTTCCTAGGAATGAGTTAGCATTACTGTTAATCTTGGCAGATCAAGCAAAAGGTAGTGTTCTAGATTGGTCTAAGCGCTTCAACATTATTTGTGGAATAGCCCGAGGAATTCTATATCTTCATCAAGATTCTAGGTTGAGGATAATACATAGAGACCTTAAAGCAAGTAATATCCTACTTGACCATGACTTGAATCCAAAAATATCCGATTTTGGCATGGCTAGAACTTTTGGGGGAGATCAGATTGAAGGAAACACAAGGAAGGTGGTTGGAACATAGTAAGTTAATATCATATGACATAATCTGTAATCTGCATCTACCACCATTCAATGATGATCTAAAGCATATTGTTAATGGTTTTCTTCCAGTGGTTATATGGCACCTGAATATGCTAGTTATGGGCTATTCTCAGTAAAATCTGATGTCTTTAGCTTTGGTGTACTAATGCTGGAGATAATAAGTGGAAAGAAGAACAGAGGATTTTCTCATTCAAATAACAGTATAAACCTTATTGGGCATGTAAGTAAAAACTGAAAGAGAGTTTCTTTCTTATTGTTTTTTTGAAGTAACAAAACCTTGGGAATGAATGACAGATCTTTTATATGTTTTAGGCATGGAGATATTGGAAAGAAAGCATGCCTTTGGAGGTGATTGATTGTTGCATAAAAAATTCAACTGTTCTTTCAGAAGCATTGCGCTGTATCCACATTAGTCTTCTGTGTGTTCAACAGCATCCAGAGGATAGGCCAAGTATGTCAACTGTGGTAGTGATGTTGAGCAGTGATAGTGCCTTGCCTCAGCCTAAGGAGCCTGCTTTTATTATGGAGAAGTTCTTTCTTGAAGCTGATTCTTCTTCCACCAATGATATAAGTGTTACCATGTTAGAGCCTCGCTAATGGACCATTTATCTAACTTCTTCAACTAATCTATTATTAATGTTCTGCATATGCTTTAGCTCCTCACCTACTTTCATGCACATGATGGAATGTAATTGCAAAATTTACATATCACTAAGTAAAGTGTTTCAGTGCTTCCTTGGTTTCTGATAAAGTATGAAATCAGCTTGTCATGTAAAAACATGATTAATAATAATTTTAGCTCTTATTAGGTTCCTTATAACCCACCAGAGCTATCACGGGATTCTCATCCTCAATGGACATCTAGTTGGCAATTTAGGGAGAGGAATGTGAAGTGTGTTGATCGCAATTTAAGGGGATGAGAAATACTGTAGCGGAAAAGGGGTGCGAAAAGTAACACCCTCAGATTAAAAGGGAAAATTGGGCTATAGAGTTCTGATTAACAAGGAAAGTAGCCATCGTTTTTTGAAGCATTACACTATATTTTTTTAAAGAACATACCCAACCATGGCCCAAAGACCAAGCCTTGGTCAGATTTTTGAAATTCTCATTGGGTTAAGAACACAAGCAGAGCCTGAACATGCTTAAATTAGAAGGACTGGGCCAAGGTACGAGCAGCCCAACAATTATAAATTTGGAAGGTAGATGAAAGGATTCACTGTAACTATGTAGGAGAATCATTATACTTAATTTTAATATATCTCAATTTATCAATTATAAATTATTATTTTTAAAATAAATATTATTTTTTTTAAAAATTTAAGCAGATTTTTATATTATTCTTTTTAAATTAAGTTATTAAAATTGATCTAATAATAAGACGCTATAAATTAAAGTAATTCTTTCTATTTTTTTTTATGATAAATTATTTTATATGTTATTTCAATCTTTCATCTTCTCATTGAACAGTATTCTACATTTTTTAGCTTGAAAAAAAACTATTTAAGATAGATATATTGAACTCATGACTACTAAATTCAACTCAAGGTATCTAGAGTCTTAAACAAAATTGACATTAGATTCTTTTAATAAGATAGAATATATATATTTTTAAAAATTATTTAAAATTTATTTACTTTATACTTTTTGTGATGTAAAATCAATTATTAAATTTGTATAATCAAGTTTAAATCCTAATGTTACTTTTTAAAAGTATATATATATATATTAAATAATTTAATTATCCACTATTAACTATTATCTTAAATTGTAATAAGCTAGAAATATTCTTAACTCAGTATTTTTTCAATGTGTATGCATAAAATGACTTGTAGTCATTTTCCCTGTTTTCAGAGACTGCGATTGATGTAAAGCAGGAAAATATGGGAATGAATATTTCCAGTCATTACCTTGGTCTACAGAAGCAGTGTTACTGTCTTACTGATAACTTCTTGAGTAGTGCTTGAAATTCAGCAGCAAATAACTATCTACAACTATATTCCATTGAAAATTTGAAATGAACAAGTTCTACTAAAGATTGACGTTACTTCAAATTTATGTCATTTTGTTTTACAATTTTCTTTAGTTAACTGGAAGAGATGATCAAGTAACCTGGAAATTGAAGTAACTAGAACAATGCAGCATAAATTATGCAACATAATGCTTATAACTATGATGTTTCTTATCTAGGTTCCAGCACAGTAATGCTCAATTCATTTTTACTACAGGAGGAACTTGTGGCATCAGAATTAGGTTCTCCAACTAGAAAAGTAGGAGATTTGATTTGAGGCAAGTCAATTTGGCTACCCAACATGAGAACCACAGTTGACATGCTTGGCCTGTCATGGGGATGCTGTTGAGCACACAGAAGGCTAATATGGATGCAGCGCTGTACTTGGGACAAAGTATAAGAGTCCTTGAGGCATTCATCAATCAGTTCCAAAGACCTTCCTTGTTTCCATAAATTCCATGCCTATCACACATATTAACCATGTTATTGACCAATTAAAATGTAGCATATTAACCAAACTAATTTCATCACACTTACATGTCCATATAGGTTGACAATATCATTTTCATCTGTATAATAGCACCCTCTAATTTTTTTGCCTGTTATTATCTCCAGCAACAAAATCCCAAAGCTAAAGACATCAGATTTGGTTGAAAATTGTCCGTTAACAGCATATTCTGGGGCCATGTATCCACTGTAGGTAAATGTTATGAACACCACAGATTGATTTGAAAATATTAGAAGTTCAGAGTTTTAGAGGTTTTGATTAAATGATAGAGTAATAAAGGAAAATCAAATGAGAATTCTTACTAAGTTCCCACCACACTTTTTGTATTTCCTTTGCTCTGATCCCCTCCAAAAATTTTAGCCAAACCAAAGTCTGAGATCTTCGGGTTCATCTCACTGTCTAGCAAAATATTACCTGCTTTGAGATCTCTGTGTATAATCCTCAGCCTAGAATCCTGATGAAGATATAGTAGGCCCCTAGCAATTCCACAAATGATTTTTAAGCGCTTAGGCCAATCCAAGAGTTTTCCTCGTGTTTGATCTGGGCACAATACAGTGGCAAGGTAATCACAAATAGAATATTTCCTTAAAGGGGAACAACTATGTCAATTAGAGTCTACAATCTATATTGATAAGCTTGGTGGATCCTTACCAAAAATAAAATAATCTAGACTTTTGTTGGGCATGTATTCATATATCAGCAATTTCTCTTTGTTTTGGATGCAGCATCCAAGAAGCTTTACAAGATTTCGATGTTGGAGTTTGGCTATTAGTATTACTTCATTTTTTAATTCAGTTTGCCCTTGCCCAGAACTACTTGAAAGCCTCTTAACTGCAATTTGTTGCCCATCATCTAATGTGCCCTGAATGACAATGACACAGAAATTACAATTTCTTAATTGCATAATCGTTACTTATTTTATGAATGCTAAATCAGTATATTAGAAGCCCACCTTGTACACAGGCCCAAAACCACCTTCTCCAAGTTTGTTGTTGACTGAAAAGTTATTAGTGGCCTCAGCTATTCTTGATAGGTTAAATATTGGAAGCTCCAGATCTTCTTTTTGTTGTTCATTGCTTTCAGCAGTCTTCCTATTTCCTAATACCATTTATTTATGAAATAGGGTAGTAAGTGAACTCTATACATACATACATATATATATATATATATATATATATATGAAGTATTTGTAGCACTCTGGTAGCTTCACAACAAAGGATTTGGAAATTGAAAGACTATACAATCATTAAGTGTACACTACTACAAGTTTATTAATAAGATCTTGTGTAATTTAGGATTCCTTGTCAATATATCGTTCAAAATAATGTTGCTGTGTTTTTCTTTTGTTTTCTTTTTTGAAAGGGATTAGATAAAAGTTTCTTCCATCATCTAACAAAAAGTAAATGTTATCCACCCTAAGTATGATTGCATGAGCATTTACCTTCCAAATTTGTCCTCTTCCTGTGCATGTAACAGCATCCAACTCCAAGGATCATCCCAAACATTATAGTAAAAATGCTTCCAATTATTACTCTTACAATCCTTCGCTTACCAAGCCCGTGAGTTTCGTCTTCAGGGTCTGATTATCACACAACATAGCAAAGAAGTATAAAATTACCATTAACAAATTTGTAAAGAAGAAGCTATACGTGGGAATATTTTAAGTACAATTTTCTACCAAAGCCAAGAAAAAAAAAAAGAAACAGAATTGGTCATTAATCAGAATTCAGAAAGCAGGGAAATATGAATGATCTCAAGAGACTCAAACCTAGCTCTGAAGCAGGCATTCGGATATACAAATCTTGCCCTCCTCCTTTGATCACCCTAACATCAAATAGATCACCAGTCCACAATTTGCAACCACTCCCTGTGGTATAAGCCACACAAGAACAGTTACTCAAGCATTTTTCTTTGCAATCCTCCACTCCCAACCTTTGGTTTAACAAAGAATATGTGCCACTGGGCTCTTCAAACACCATATTTATTGAAACCATCCGTTGCACAATTCAGTGCTTTATTGCGTACACATCCCTGTGTATAGTCCATCGCATTCCACCCTTTGGTTGAGTTGGGAATGAATCCTTCTAAACAGACACAAGGTGGTGCCTTATTAATGTCACAGTTCCCATTAGCTCCACAAACTCTATGATAGCTACAGTAGCTATCATCCATGGTCCCCTGAGCTGGAACATTTTGATTCTTATCTGTTGTGTTTTCAAGCACCATATTTCTCCATAACATGGTATCAGACACAGTTGTGTAGGGAAAAAGAACATGAAAACTGATTAGTGTAATAGTAACAAACATGTCCATCCAGTGCCTGCAGTTTTCCTCCTTTTGGTTTGGTCTAAAGGGAATAGACAGCATTATACACACAAATTCAAGTCCTTCAAAATGTGTGGTGCATGTTAGAGTCAAGTTAAATTTACTAATTTAGTAAGACAACTTCAACTCTCACACCAATTGACAAAAGCCAAATGATAAAAAGTAATCAATATCACATGGAAATTTTATGAAATTTTTTAAATGATATCAATGCTATTTTGTTAGTTAATAAGTCATATCTATTTTTTTACATGCCTTGTACGGGACCATGTTATTTTTTTTACGTGATTATAAATTTTTTTATAAGAGACAATTTTATTAAAATTTAGTATTACTACGAAAAAAACTTTTTCAAAATATTATGCTTTTTTTTAAAATTAATACAGGATTATTTCAAAAGTGTAGGAACAAAAGTATATAAAAAAGTATAACATATTAAAACAAAAATATATAATAATTAGAACTATTATAATAATTGGTCGGCATTGATGCCGATGCTACAGAAGTAAGGTTTTGGCATTTACTAACGATGAAAAATTGAAAAGTCGAGTCAAGTGCAAATTGCCAAGAAAATGTTAAGGGAGAGAGAAGATCACAAGAATGAAAATGTTGGCAATCACCGTGTACTGGTCTTCCCTCTTTTGACCCAAAGATAGTGATACTTGGATACTGATAATAGATACAATAAATAATGGGATAAAATAAAAAAATGTAAAATATATATTAAATAAATATTAAAATTGTTGAAATAAAGGTGAATGATTGTTCTTTCTTAGAAGCAGTGAAGTAGCTTGCAAAGTGTTTCCATATTGGGATTGGTAACATGCAAGGAATGGAAAGCTTTCCCTTCTCAGAAGTTAGTTTTTACCTTGTGTTTGTTACCTCCAAAATCATGGGTGCAACAGACACCATTTCTGAGTTGCAATCTCTCAGTGGAAACCAGACCTTGGTGTCCAAAAACGGAAACTTTGAACTGGGTTTCTTCACTCCTGGCAATTCTATGAACTATTATTTGGGCATTTGGTACAAAGACATACCAGTTCAAACCGTTGTGTGGGTTGCAAATAGAGAAACATCCTCCAAATCCACTTCTTCTCTTGTGTTGCACATAAACACCACCACCAAAAGCATACTTCTTCTTGGCCATAACAAGACAGTTATATGGTGTGCAATCCCATCAAGGAAAGCTCAGAACCCAGTTCTTCAGCTCTTGGATTCTGGAAACCTTGTCCTCAAAGAACAGTATCATGATGAGGATCCAAAGCAGTATCTGTGGCAGAGCTTTGATTACCCTTGTGACACACAGTTACCAGGGATGAAGATTGGGAAAGACCTAAGAACTGGTTTTGATCGAAGTCTTAGAGCATGGAAGGATGAAAATGACCCTTCACCAGGAAATATGACACGGGGAATTTATCTAACAAATTGGCCTGAACCAATGGTTTGGGTAGGCTCTAACAAGTACTTCAGCAACGGTCCATGGAATGGAGTTCAACACAGTGGTAAACCAACCTTTAAGCCTCATCCATATTTTGTGTTCATATTCTCATCAAACTAGGATGAGGTGTACTTCATGTTCCAACTACGGAACAACTCTGTCAAAGGCAGGATAATGCTGAATCAAACTAGTTTAGTGCATCAGCAATTTGTGTGGGAAGAGGAAGAGCAACGGTGGAAGATGTTTACTTCACTGCCAAGAGATTTCTGTGATAAGTTTGGTGCCTGTGGTCCAAATGGGAACTGTGATGTCAGCATGTCACCAACTTCTTGTCATTGTTTGAAAGGGTTTAAGCCTAAATCAGCAGAAGAATGGAGTGGAACGAACTATTCTCAAGGATGCGTGCGTGATACGCCACTCAATTGCCACAATGATGGGTTTGTTAAGTATATTAAAATGAAAGTGCCTGATACTGAGTATAGTTGGTTGAACCAGAACATGACTCTGAGGGAGTGTAGAGTCAAGTGCTTGAGCAATTGTTCTTGCACGGCTTACACAAACTCTGATATAAGAGGAGCAGGAAGTGGTTGTGCCATGTGGTTTGGTGATCTTAAAGACTTAAGGCTTCAACCGGATGCAGGTCAGGATCTGTATGTTCGAGTACCTGCTTCTTTGTTAGGTATCTATAACATTTATTTTTACCATTCTAGTGCAATTTGATTTTCAAATTATTACAGTAGTGTACATTTTGAAAAACTTACTAATCCTGGCCTATTTGGTCCTTCATAAATTCGTGACTGCACATTTTGCTTGGTGCTTGTTTGAGTGTTTCCCTCTTTCTTTTGAAAAAGGAAATCTGAGCACAATTTAATTTAAACTACATATCACATGTTCTAATCTGCTTCGCCTCTGACTTATGAGTTATCACCATCAACTTTTAGCTAAATGTTAATGTTTTCTGTGAAATTCAACCATTGAAGAAACAAACAATAGAGGCAAGGCCAAGGTAGGAATTGCAGCTGGAAGCACCACATCAATCTTATGTTTCCTGCTGTTAGCTCTCTATGTCCTATGCAGAAGAAGAAGGGTCACCACCAAAAGTAAGATTTCTTTTCATCTTGATATGCATGTGTAACTTCTTTTGGATCATGTTAGTGTAGCTAACCTGTTTAGAAAATCAGAGAATGTAGCAATAGCTGACCATTGCAAAGAACATGAGGAAGATCTGGAGCTTCCATTGCTTGACCTATCAACTATAGTTGGTGCCACCCATAACTTTTCAAACAGCAACAAGCTTGGAGAAGGCGGTTTTGGACTCGTATACAAGGTGATCTTCAAGATAAACTAAAATTTCAGTCCTCAAAAAGCAAATGAATATCTTGCGAGACTCATCACCATATTATGCAATTGCTAAATGGCAGGGAACTTTGGAAAATGGCCAAGAAATTGCTGTTAAGAGACTTTCCAGTGGTTCTGGACAAGGACTCAAGGAATTTAAAAATGAAATTAAATTAATAGCTAAACTTCAACACCGAAATCTTGTGAAGCGTCATGGATGTTGCATTCAGGGTGAAGAGAAGTTACTAATATATGAATATATGCCTAACAAAAGCTTGGATTTCTTCATATTTGGTACAGAATCTTGATCCATATAAGCATTCTTGAAAGTACTTGTAGTCTTTTAAGTCTGAATAACTATTTTATTGTATTGAAATGTGACAAATATTAACTTGTATAAACAATTTACTAGATCCAACACGGAGAATGCTGTTGGATTGGCCTAAGCGCTTCCATATAATTTGTGGAGTTGCAAGAGGCCTTCTCTATCTTCATCAGGACTCCAGACTCAGAATCATTCATAGAGATCTCAAAGCAAGTAATGTCTTACTTGATAGGGAGATGAACCCAAAAATCTCGGACTTTGGTTTGGCTAGAATTTTGTTGGGAGACCAAAACGCAGCAACTACACATCGTGTGGTAGGAACTTAGTATGGATCTTGACATTCTTTAATTTTGATTTTTTTTAGTGTCTAAAGTCTGTTGCCAGCAATGTTTCTTATCTTTATATTGTTCATTAGTGGATATATGGCGCCAGAATATGCAATAGATGGGAACTTCTCGGTGAAATCTGATGTTTTTAGCTTTGGCATTTTGTTGCTGGAGATAATATCTGGAAAGAAAAAAATTGGAGGCAATCATCAAGGAAAAAATAGAAACCTTATTGGACATGTAAGTGCAAATCAACTGTTATTTCTATTCATACTTACATCACAATGAATGACACACAATTTGATGTGTTCTAGGCATGGGATTTGTGGATAGAAGGTAGGCCTCTAGAATTGATTGGTGAACACTTCATACACTCTTGCAATCTCTCTGAAGCACTGCGCTGCATCCATATCGGTCTTCTGTGTCTGCACCAAAATCCACATGACAGGCCAAGCATGTCATCTGTAGTTATGATGTTAGGTAGTGAAATTGACTTGCCTCAGCCCAAACAACCAGCTGTATTTGTTGGAGAAGATTCACTGCATCAGGAATATTCTATCAACAAATTGAGTCTTACACTTTTAGAAGCTCGTTAGGAAACATTGTTCAATCATAAATCTATACAACATGGTATTAGCTAATGGTTTTATACTGTATAAAGTTATAGACCATTCTGAAGCCTGTGTGATTTCCTTTTTCCTAATTGTCAGCTGGTGGGAAGGTATAAAATATAATATGTTTTATTAGACTAAAGTTCAACTTGGACATAGTATATTTCAAATATTTGATTATCTTTTACCACTATCTACATCTTTTTTTACTCTCCCCTCTGATTTTATTTTATTTCCATTTTACACTTTATCTTCTTAAATTCACCATGCATTTAACATTTTAGAGGTCCTGATCAGTGTAGTGTAGCCATGCAACCCGTAGTGGTTTCTTCCTCTCTAACAATCCGAAAATGTTTTTATTTGCCAGAAACTTGCATTGGACTTTCCCTTATGTGTGCTACAATATACATCTTTTACTCTTTTAGCTAGCTGCATTGATAGAATTTCATCAACGCATTATAGGCACCATTTTAGATCTTTTTCTTTAAATAGCAGATGAGGCTTTCTTTATTATGATAAATCAAACAGCTTCAAACTAACAATAACATAAGTTTTGTGTAATAGGAATCATAACCCGACATTTCATTTGACTAAGCGGATACACAACCAACAGATAAAGTTCTTGCTTTATCCATATCTGTATAAATATATTACAATAATTACATACTCATATATATATATATATATATATATATATATATATATATATATATATATATATATATATATATATATATATATAACTCAAATTTTATAGTTGATGTAGTGTATGGTTGCTTAAGAGTAATCATCTATAGTTTCCATCTCCATGACAGTGGTGGCACCAACACCATGGTTACCAGAATTGGAAACCAAAGTGATCAAAAAGTCAAAGAGATCAGTGGCTATAACGGCAGAGGCCACATCCTCTTTGTGCAAAGTTCTTCTTTTGCCTTGGATGGCTATGATCCAGGACCTTCTAGTAAGTTCCTCAATGAAGAGCTCACAAGCCTTGGAGAACACAATGGGAGCCTCCCCTGATATCATTTTAACATCCTCCCCAGACTTCTTCATGATCTTCTTGATCCTTGCCAAGGGCAGGGAATGAGGCCCTGTCCTTCCTGATATCCCACCACATAGTAACCCTGAATATGCACCAGCTTGTCTCATTTGTTCTACTTCACTTCTATATGTTTATGTGTTAACTTCAAGTGTAGTGGTCTCTGAGATACTGAGTTGCAGCATGTGTGTCAAGTTTCAGTGTTATATATACCAAACTTTTCTGGGAGAAGTATGTCATTTCCAAGTTGAAGCTTTCACTCTAACAATATTGCCGGCCAAGCCTGCTTTTTAGCCGGCTAATTGAAACTCTAATAAATAAATTGGAGACTATGTATTCTTAATTAGACTCTTTGACTCTAAGACTTTAATTGTATATATAAATTTGTTGCTTTCCTCAAGGAACATTAGGAATCATGAAGTAAAAAGAGTATGCAATGATTTGTGACTGATTTCATGGTAAGGTACACAATCAACAATGACAAGCACTTTTCTAATGTTTTAGCAATTTGAAAGGAAAGGTAAAAAATTAAAAAAAAGTTAGTCACATGATTTGGAATGACGATCTACAACGATGTGGCTGTATATTAGACGTGGCACTGTAAAGTATGCTTTTGGATCTTTCCATTTGTATATATTGCATTGCGTGCATGATGTGACAACTATTTATAAGTAGAAATAAAGAACAAAAAGATTGATCAGAAAGAAAATAATTGTTTTTCTATGGTATTTTCTTTGGGCTTGAGTACAAGTCGAGAGAAATTTTTACTCTAATTGAAAACATTCATAATATAATATAAGGTTAATTTTTTAATATAAAAACTTAAATATGAGACTTTTTTACACAGAATTAAACAAAAAATATTGTTAATAATTTGTTTATGTCTTTCTGCACTTAATTCAAAATACAACGAACAATAATATAACAAAAGAACATAATAGGATTATTATTTTATGCTAATCCTTAGACAGATTAATATAGAAATTTCTGCTGTAGCTTAGATTTCATTTGTTATCCAACAGTAAAAAAATGCCACATCATTCGGTAAGGTGATGGCAATTTATGCAAGCAGTTTTAAAATAATTAAAGATGCTGTGGTCTATCCTTAAATATTGCAGAATCTGACAAAAACCAATTTTTAACATTATTTTTCTGAGAAACAGTATAGTTACAAACTTTTCATTAAAAATTATACAATAAAAATAGAAAATGAAAAGAGGAAGTATGTACGATAAAATAATTGATATAATATAAAGAAATAATATTGTAAAAAAAGTTGCATTAATTTATCATATGAATAAATTATCTCTCTCTACATTCTCTTTTTGAGTTTCCTTGGTCATAATTTTTGTTTCAACTACATTATAGCAAGTCTATTTATATTTTGGTATATTTAAATAAACAGTTTAATTATTACATAAAATTGTCAAATTAGTATTAAGAAGTTTAATTATAAAAATTTATTGAAATGATTTAAAAAGCTCAATATAAGTTAGTTATAAATGAATTTTATAACTACAGATAAATTTTATATATGTACACTTCACATATTCTATTTAAATTTAAACATTCTCGTCCAAAAAGATCAATGTTGCTTGAATGGTATACAAACGTATTTGAACCGAATTATTTTATATTTATACTTTTTTATACAAAAATTTAGGTAAGTTAAATTCTAAAGCTCCATAGGAATACTTTTAAATAGTGTTTACAAAATTTTTACTATGAATTTATTTTTTTTATTTTTATTTCACCTATCCAAAAAAAAACTTATTTTTTCATTTTATTTCTTAACCTTCTATTTCTTACCCTTGGATTTTCATATCATCCAAACAAATTAATGCTTCACACACTGAAAAGAAAGGGAAGGAAAGAGTGAGAAAACATAGTCCTTGACCATGAGTTAATTTCTAACAGAATGATGTGTATCTATACAACATGGGCGATGGATGTGCCTACCAAAGAATTATCATCGGGCTTCTAATAAGGTAATAGTTATTTCATTTGTTGAACTAAGTTGTTGCTTACTTGTGGAAGAGTCTCCTTCACCTGAATATTTTGCAAAGAATCCTGGCTGTTTGGGCTCAGGCAATTCATATTCACTCACTAACATTAGTAGTACACATGACATTCCTGGCCTATCCTCTGGGTTCTGTTGAACACACAAGAGACTAACATGAATGCTATGCAATATTTGTGACACAAAACTACTCTCTTCTATGCTTTTATCAATCATTTCTAGTGTTCTTCCTTCTTTCCAGAGTTTCCATGCCTGCATGACATTGACATTGCTTGTTATATAGGATACACATTTGTTTCTTGAACTTGAATTAAACAATTTGTGTCTCAATACTTACATGGCCTATGAGATTATGGCTGTGGTTCTGATTATAATACCCTCTACTTCTCTTTCCAGATATGATCTCAAGCAATAACACTCCAAAGCTGAAAACATCAGATTTCACTGAAAATAATCCATCAGTTGCATATTCCGGAGCCATGTAGCCACTGCAGAACACATTTTGAAATGAAACCCTTAACTAGGAGAAAACACATGTTATGAATTCAGCTTCACTGGAAAAACAATTTTACACTTACTAGGTCCCAACTATTCTCCTTGTGTTGTCTTCTTTCTGATCTCCTCCAAAAATTCTAGCCATGCCAAAATCTGAAATTTTGGGGTTCAACTCATTATCAAGTAAAACATTACTTGCTTTCAGATCTCTGTGAATAATTCTTAGTCTGGAATCTTGATGTAGATAGAGAAGGCCCTTAGCTATTCCACATATAATGTGGAAACGCTTTGACCAGTCCAGTAATTCACTTCTTTGCTGATCTGCCACATTTCCATCATTATAAAAATTAAAATAAAATCAATTTTATTTTTTGCTGTAAAATAATTCTATTGTGAAAGGCTGTTGAGGGATACTCAAATTATGAAACTAATATTAACCATTTAAATAGAAAATTCCTTAGATCCATACCAAAAATAAATGAGTCCAGGCTACCGTTAGGCATGTATTCATAAACCAACATTTTTTCCTCTCCTTCAAGGCAACATCCAAGAAGTTTTACAAGATTGCGATGTTGAAGTTTTGCAATCAATTTTACTTCATTCTTGAACTCGGTCAATCCTTGACCTGAGCTTGTTGAAAGCCTTTTCACAGCAATTTCCAGTCCATCTACTAGATTTCCCTGAAAATTTATATTTTCAAATTGATAATTTGATAGAATATTTTACTATTCCTGCTCCTCAATTCTTAATGTCAAAATAGTCTATAAGCAAATTACCCTGTAAACAGGTCCAAAACCACCTTCTCCAATTTTGTTATTGATAGTAAAGTTGCTAGTGGCCTTAGCAATTGTTGACAAGTCAAAGACTGGGAGATCCATATCATCCACAACCATTCCACTGTTTTGATCTTCTTTGATACTGAAGTCTGATTTCTCTGACATGGTATAAGTGGGTGGTTTCAGATTATGATAAGCATTGCAGCTTATTTCTCTGACTTTTGAAAGGACTAAAATTTCATCTTTTCATAAAATGAAAATTTTCTATATTCTACTTAGTCATTCCACTTAACCCCTCCTCCCCCAAACGAAAAGAAACAAGAAAGGAAATGAGAAGATTAGCACCTCCAAGTGGATGCCAGGAATTAGGAAAGTGAAAAAAATTGAAAGAAAAAGGGGTTTCGAGCATAAATAAGTTAACTTTGAGAAATTAATTAAAAGTTTATTCTAATATACCTTTTCCAACACATTAGCAAGACAAGATTGAAAAAACACAAAAAATACTGCGGATAATATGATCTGTCAATTGGTTGCAATCATGAATAGTGACTCAACTCCATTCAAAGAAGGATTCAGAACAAGTGTCTGTCCTGATTTTTCAGACTCCATAAAACTTTTCTTATTATTTTTATTTGAACTCCACAAACATCTCATATAGCAAGCAAATATTAACCAAAGAAAGTGAAGCAAACTAGCAATAATGAAACCTATACATTTTTTACTTCAGTGGTTTTGTTTTGTGGATCTCTATATAGTTGTCAAATAATATGCTTACATCTATACTGTGAACATCAATAAAGTAATATCGGCATTCTTTTTCCCTTCTGGGCACAGAAATGTAAATTTTACCTTTCACATTAGTGCCTGATTTCTTTCTATAACACCAACAAAGTATTAATATACCAGAAACCGCTACCACGGCCAAAGAAACTGTTACAGCCATTAGGATTCTCCCCTTCTTGTGGCTCTCATTGGCGTCTTCTGATCAAATTTGATCACAAATTTACAAAGTGAACTTAGTTATTCAAATCTGGCTAAGAAAATTTTTGAAGGAGGACTAATAAGTGGCAAAGCTAAGTTCCTACCTAATTCTGAAGCATCCATTCGAACATACAGATCCTGGCCTCCAGCTGGAAACTGTCTCATATCAATTAGATCTCCAAACCACATGGCACAGCCACTCCCCTGTCCACTGATATCTGAATTTGCATAAGCCATACAAGAACAGTTTTCCAAGCACTTGGCTCTGCATTCCTCTAAACCAATTGTCTGATCCAACCAACTATTTGTAGTGTCAGGTGCTTTAACGCCATTCAATTTGATAAACACATTCTTGTGTTTGTCCTTACAGCTTAATGCCTTATTGCGGACACATCCATGAGACCAGTCCATGGAGTTCCATGCTTGAGGTGACTTAGGCTTGAACCCTTCCAAACATTGGCACACTGGTGAATCTGAAATAACGCAACTTGCATAAGCTCCACAAAGGGCATAACTGTCACACAAGTCCAATGGCACTGAAGTGTAGACCTCCCATATTTGCTTTGATTCAATCCACACATAACGCCTACGAACATAGCTTGTTCCATTCAGTACTAACCTTGAGATAACAGATGAGTTCTTAAGGTTATAGGTGTAGTAAACTTCATCCTTATTGAAAACAAAATTGAAGTCATAGATGGGGTTAGCCCTTACTTGTGGTGAACCACTTGAATGCAATCCATTCCAGGGTCCACTTCGGTAGAACTTTTGGTCACCCTTCATCATATAAGCATCAGGATAGTTATGGAGGACCATACCAAAAGATAAGTCATCAGGAGATGGATCATCAGGACTCTTCCAAGCTGTTAAGCGCCTATTAAGACCAGTTCTCAAGTCCCAACCAAACTTCATAGTTGGTAAGAAAGTGTCTGTTGGGTAGTCAAAACTCTGCCACAAGTAGGCTTCGGTGTTTGCATCTTTCTCATCTCTTACCACAAGATTTCCAGAATCCAAGAGCAGTGCCACTGGACTCTTTGGTTTTCTCAGAGAGGTTGTTGACCAAACAACAGTGTCACTCTGAGTGAGGACAAGGTTCCCAGTACTGGTGTTCAATCTCAAGATGCCAGATGAATCATTGATTGGATTGAGCCTGTTTGCAACCCAAACCACAGTTTGAGGGTGGATTTTGCTGTACCAAATCCCCAGGTAACGTTTCTGGGAGTTTCCGGGGGTGAAGAATCCTAGTTCAAAGGTTCCATCTTTGGAAACTAAGGTGTTGCCATCGTCACTTAGGGACAGGTCTAGAGAAATGGATTCAAATGCAAAGGAAATTTGAGAAAGAAAGACAAGTGCATGATAACAAAAGAAAATGATTCTCATGAAAGACATAATGTTCATTTAAGTTATGACGACTGTAAAGAACTATGCACTTCAACCACATACATATATGCAGATTGATAGGCCAAAGGTAAAAACAATCTGAAATGTATAAACACGGGACTGACCACGATGTTTTACTGCATCTAGGGGAACATGTTTGTTGTTTTTATGATTGGTATATAAACATATAAGAGAAAAAGATTCATTTAATAATAATTAATGCAAACTGCAAGTTTGCTGGTGGAAAAGTATGCTAGTTCTTGGGGGTGGTTGTGACAATTATAATAATAGTAGCAGTCAATAAGAGATTTGAGCATACTGGTGCACTTTTACTATGCAACAACGTTGAACAATCATAGACACGTTCTTGGAGAGAAGAAAAGTAGTAAGATCAGAAACGCTTTTAGATAGGCGCAGTGGGAGTATGAATGGATTTTTTCAATGGCGATTTCCATTGAAACATTGCTTAAGCAAGTGTTCTGATTGGAATCCAGAGACTCCCAAGTCAAGTCTCTGCCTACTAAATTGATCCATAAATGGTACTCATGTCATCATAAGGTGAGAAATTTTCTTGTGGTCCAAAACTTTTGGAAACATTCATCATATTTGTTTAATTAATAAAAGGATATTTGTTAAAGTATTATGCTGAAATTATTAGATGAAAAATTATTAATAGGTACTAATTTTCTTTAGATGATTATTAGTATTGTTGAAAAGAAAAATTTAAATAACTTTTATCATTGGTAGCGTGTAACTGAAATTTTTTTTTTATTCTTAATATATTTTTATAATTTAATATTTTATTTATTTATTTATTTATATAAATTTAATATTATTTAATTTTTTAATAATATTAATTTTGATAGATTTATTTTTATATTATCATAAAATATTATATTTTAAATCATTATTTTGATATATATTATTTCTTTAATTATTATATTATTTATTTTATTTTATTAAAAAATATTAAACTGTTTATAAAAATTAAAATCATAAAAATATATTATTTAGAAACATTTTATTTAAAATTTATTTATGTAAAATTAAAAATAATTATTTTTATTTTAAATAAATAAAATTTTATTTAACTAAATTTTAATATATTTTTATTGTTAAAAAATATATCATATTCTAATTCATTAGTTAATTATATCTTTATTTATCATCTTATAGTTATTGGTTAGTTCAACAACTGAGTTAGATAATATTTAGTTAAGAGTATTTTTATTTTACTTTTATTTAAATTTTAAATAAAAATAAAATCCAAATCGATTGAATGGATTTATTTTTTCAAAAAAGTTTCAACTAATTAAACCAAATCGACCTAATTAAAATTGAATTAGTTAAGTTCAAGTTATCAAAATAGGACAAAAAATAAGTTAGATATTCTTTGAGCTTTTATTTTTACATATTATTTATTAATATTATTTTCATAAAATAAAATATTATTTAACTTTAAACAACAATAAAATCAATTTCAGAAATTAATATTATTTTCAATTAATATAGAACTTTTACTACCATCATTGTAGCTAACAATTTTAAACAAATCTATTATGTATTTTTAAAAATATTAATCTCAACTTTTAAAATTAATTTTAAGCTTTGTTATAAAAACAAAAATATTTATTACACTCATATTTTTAATGTAATAAATACCTACTTTTTTGTTAAAAAAATATTATTTTTATACTTAAAATTAATATTAACTAAACTCCTAGATTTTATAATATTTTTACGTTATAACATAATCGCTTTATAATGAAGTGATTTTTGTCTTCTAAGTGCCATGCAATTATCCTTTAAGACTTACTTATATGATCGTTGAAAAAAAATGGTAGATAGAAGCAATCAAGTCAGTTTGGTAAAAATTGGGCCTCCCCATTAAGCATCATCAATTAAGATATTCCTTGAATCTAGCTATATGATATTATTATATATCTATCAAAATCAAAAAGTAGCATTGGCAACATTACATATATTTAACAAAAAGATCATGAGTAGAGCAGTGTCGTGAGATTGTGGAAGTTGGTAATGACTGTTGATGGCTTAGATTTCGGGGCAAATCAGATGGGAAACCCAAAAATTGTCTCAGAATGTCTCCATCACCCTCCCTTTGTTTTGTTTTTTTCTTGTGGGTATGTTCATTGAAGTAGACACTGTGGCCAATCACGGATGAAATGAAAGATAATTCTCGGACAGAAAGATGAGCAAGAAGACCAAAGTCGTAACTTCCTTTTGTTTTAAAAGAAAAAAAAAAGAGAGAGAGAGAGGGAGGGAGAAATTTTTAAAATTTATAAAATAGGAAGAGAAAAAAAATTGTTTTGAAAATTAATTTATTTTTTATTAAAAAATATACTATTTATATATATATAATTAAAATGTTCATCAATGTTTTAGCAGATACATTTTCTTATGAAGTCGGCATTTTTTAAATTAAATATTAATTTTTAAATAATAATTTATTTTAAATTTTGAATATTACAGTAACAAATTTATAGATAAATTTATTTTTAAAATAATCAAATGTTAACATTATTTTAATTAATAAATTTTAATTTTAATATATTATATTAATAGATTACATATTACTACTTTAATAATTTTCTTTATTTTATTTTAAAAAATTTTTTACTAATATAATATCATTATTAATAATGATAAATTTCAAAATATTCATGTAACAAACATAATATTAATTTATATTCATTTTATTCTCCATTTTTATCCCAAAGATACCAGTAGGGATATCAAATGTATTCGTTTTGAAGATTGGGAATTTAGTAATAGAAGTATGATTTTGGTTGGTTTTACTGTGTCGTTGTTTCTTCTCATAAATGACTTCCCTATATAAATTGTCTTGTAAAATATTCTGCGAACCCGTATATTTTGTACGGATATCATTACTCAAATTTAAATGTTTATATTTGAAAAATTATTTTTCCAGTCACATAATTTACATAATATCAATATCGCCCGTAATTTCCTCTCTTTTTTTATCGCCTGTAATTTCCTTTCTTTATTTTCCTTTTTAGAATCAAAATCATTTTTTTATGGTAAACAAAGAAATTGACATTATTATGAAAATTTAAATTTCTATTCATAAAAAAATATTTTTTTTTAATATTTATTACTTCAATAGTATGTAAAGTATATGGGTAAAACAAATCTGATTACATTTAATTAAAAGATATAAATTTTATAAGAAATATTTTGATCATATTTTTTATTAATATAAAATATTTTAACATTTTTTATATAATTTTAAGCATTTTTTTGTCACATTTTTTTAAAAAAAATTAGGAAAGAACTTGTGACATCCTAGAACACTAATTCTAAATTAAAAGTTTGATTAACCTAACCAAAGTTTACAGTTCAGAAAATAGGAAAATATTTTTTTTAAAAAAGATTAAATCAAAATACCCTGTTTCTGACATTATAAGAAATATTAGTTAAAATATACAAGACCCCCATGTTAACATGCACACATAGAAAGCAAGAATATATGCAAATAAAGTTATCCAAAATTAATATGTATTCAAAATAGTGCCATAAGAAAATTTACAACTATCTCATCATCCAAAATTATGTTCCACATAAGGATACATTATATAGTTGTTGCTTGCTCCGAAAAATTCACTCACAATTTCATCAAACTCCTTTACTTTAAATTATTATTAACTATTTAATAAAATCAATAATCAATTATATCTATATATGATTAATCTGATATTATACAGGGATGAAATCATATAGTACTGTTGTGATTGAGTTATTTTTTAACGGTTGGATAATTTGTTTATTTGTATCCATCTCAAATCCATTCTTAATTAATAAATGATATAGAAAAATATAATTAATGTTTTAATATAAATGATTTATGGATAATATTATTAAATATAATTAATCAATTATCTTCGTAATTAATGGTATATAAAAAATTAATTAATTAATTAATAACCATGGTTAATTGATTAAAAGTTGATGTGCAAGTAGATGTAGTTATCATGTTCATATACAAATATTACAGTTTAACTTAAAAAGGAAAGTTAAGGTTGGTGAAAATTAAAAAAATAGGGAGAAACCTATAAATATATGGGAAAGAAGATAAAATTAAAATGAAAAAAAATGAAAATGTAAGTTAATAAAAAAAATATAGAACGTTATAATTGTTATGTAATTTAGATATTTTTATTTTAATGTAATTTTTCTAAAAAAATATTATTTTTGTATTTTTAGTAAATTATTAATTTAATCAAAATTATTTTTAAAAAATATGTAATTTTTAAATTTTTAATTAAATTAATAATATGAAATATGTAATAATAGATTCTATTTATAAATTTTTATTAGAATAAAAATTTGCTTAAATAATAAAAAGTAAAAAAAATTATGTATACATATGAAATCTATAAAAAATTTATTAAAAAATTTTTAAACACTTAAGAAGAGATATTTTTTTAGAGTTATTCTAATAATTTTAAAAATAATATTAAATTTTATTTACAGTCACAACAATTATATTTTATATATCAAAATCTATTAATATCAAATATCAAATTTTAATATTTTGATCTGTTTAACTAAATTCAAGATTCTCTAAAAATACTATCTTAATAAAAAACATATACATAAGAATAAAAATATGAATTTTTCAACAAAATAACCATCACAATCACACAATAAATCATGAAAAATTATTGAACAAACTTAAAAGGAGTAGGGATCTCCTTAAAAACATAAAATTCTATAACTTTCCTAATCCTAAAGGCATGTATGAAAATTTCTCTCTCTTATTCTAAAATAAATATAATTCATGAAGAGAATGAAGGAGTGAAAGCTTTTTTTACTTAATACCCTGTTCTACAAGGCTTTGGCCAGCCAAAACAACATCAAAATAGTTTGTTTGAGCAAAATAAGAAGAAGGATGGAGAAGAAGAGAGAAATTGAAGGAGAAAACTTCACTTTAGAAGAATTGTTTAACAAAATGGATTTTTGTTCTCTACATGATTTGGAAGAAAGTGGTGACTTGAACAAGACAAGTTAAAAAAAAATCGATCTTTGAATATGAGGAGATGAGATATTTGGAGAAAAGTTGAACCTTTGAAGAAATGAGAGGAAGAAACGAGAAAGCGACAGCTGCATATGAAGGCCCCATTCTCCAACAATAAATGTGAGAGATATTTAGGTTTCTTTACTTTGGGCTTCGCCTTTGATTTAGGAAACCCAAAATCAGAAACTTTTTCTTTTTTTTTTTCCATTTCATAACATATCCGGTGGCTACTGAGTCTTGTTAGTGTGTTCCATTTTCTCTTAAGGAAAAATGCTAAAAACATAACCGCATATCCCGTGATATTTAATTAAAATATTTTGGTAATATATAAGCTGTATCGTTAATTATGTAATTAATTACTAATAATTAATAGTATAAAAATATTAATAATTTAATATAAATAATAAATAGATAATATAATTAGTAATTGATTAATAAAATATAAATTTATTATTTATATAATTAATGATATAAGAAAAATTAGTTAATTAATTAATAACCATTATTAATTGAATAGAAGTTATAATATAAACAAATATAAATCCACATATGAACCAGCAACACGACTCTTTTCTTTGCATAATTAACTATGTAATAAGGACTAATATCTTGATTGACATAAAAAGAAAAAGAAAAGAAAAGAAGAAGCTAGTGTCTTAGGCTTTTAGCAGCTACATGGTGCTGTTGTTCTCACATTTCTATAACTCTTTTTGAACAAAATATAAATAATTCATTAAAAATAAATTCAATAAATAAATTAAAACTGGATGATAATTTTTTAAAATTATTATAAAAAATTATAGTAGTTATTTATACAAAATTAAAACTTATAGAGTAGTTATTTATATATTTAGTAGTTACAATTTTTTTAAAAAAAATTCAGTGTATTTTAAGTATTTATATATTTATTTATTTTATATATCTGATTTAATTAATTTAACTAATAAGTTATTAGTTCAATCAATATATTTTTTATAATATAAAAAATATAACAATCAAACTTAGATTCTAACATTAAATCATTTTAATTCTCAATTATTTATCATTAAATTAATCCTAATAACTTCAAAATGTTTTTTTTTAACTAAGTATCTTAACCAAATTAACTCATCCAATAAAATACTTTTTTTCGTCCTACTATTTTAATAAATATACTCAACTCATTTTATTGAAAAATAAAAATTTTAAAATATTCTTATCATTTATTTAATATATACACCTCTCCTTTTGTTAGTATGATTTATTTTAAAAAAAGATAAAAAATATTTTATTAGTTAAAAATTTAACAGTTGATTTTTTAAACAAAATACATAATTTATTATATAGGTACATCTATTTAATTATAATTTTATTTGATTTTTTTTACTAAATCTTTAATTTTTTTAGACAAACTATATTAGACAAAAGCAATCCTAATACATGATAAATTTTCGTATGTTAACAAAAATTTTATAATACAAATTTATTAATCACGTGATCTGGTCTATATTAAATATTTAATTTTATTTTTATTTACTATTTTTGTTTAATTTAATATTAACTTGATTTAAATGTTGAATATAAATACATTATTACAAATTTGAAAATATACACCACTGCAGATATATTTTTTATTAAAAAATAAATAAATACATTTTCAATTTTATAACAGTATATCTATATTCAAAATTTAAATCAAATTAATATATAAATATTATAAATAAAAATAAAATTAAATAATTAATATAATAAATTATGGAACTTAATAAATATGCACTATAAATAATTTCCGGCTGCAATCTTCCTTTCTCTTGTTGTTACATTAGCCAAAACCGAAAGAAAATTTTCTAAACACACATAACAATCTTACATGCATGTGTGCGTATCATACCCACCCATGTGGGGGAGATATTTGTTAATATATATATCCACTTATTTTTCAAATAAACATTTTAGCGTATTATAACTTTTATCCATGCTAACATACTTTAATAATAAACAATTGGGTAAAGTACCCATGATTTTTAGTGCACTTCTATTTAGTTTTAGAACAACATGTCATCAAGTTAAAATTATAACATGATGTTTGATTTTATAAAAAAAAAAATTAATTTTTATTTTAATTTTTTAAAATAAAATTTTAAAAATATAAATCAGAATGAAAATAAAATAATATTTTTATAAATAAAAATAAAAATAGAAAATATTTTTAAAACTAAACATCATCTAATTTTCTTAAAATATGTCCAAAAATATAACTTTCAAAATTTGCTAAAATACTACCATCTCGGTCTTTATATACACTGAACATAGATAGATTATTATAAACGAAATTTTAATTTTATCATCTATATATAATTATATAATATAAATTTATTATTTTTATTTTTTATTATAACTATTACCAAATATTTTTACAAGATATGCTATATTGTTTTCATAATTAATATTAATTTATTATAAAACCAAGATAAACAACACCATGGAGCAACGGTGTTAGTGATACTCTAAGGATTAGTAGAGTAAGAAATTCACTCACATATATAATCAAATTAAAAGAAAACTTAAAAAAGAAACATATGTCTCTTAAAAATTAAATAGAAATAAAATATGAAAATATTTTAAACTAAATATAATCTAACTTAATAAACAGATATAGATTTCTTTTAACAAAGTTTTGGTGTATAAGAAAGTTTTGACTTGGGAGTCTCAAGTTTCCAATCACAACACTTGCTTAAGCAATGTTTCAACGGAAACCACCTTTGCAAATTTCTTTCCCACTCCCACTATGGCTACCTAAAAGCATTTCTGATTTTGCTAATTTTCTTCTCTCCAATAACATGCCTATGAGTGTTGAACGTCTGTTTCAGGGTGAAAGTGCACCAGTATGTTCAAGTCTTATTTGCCATTTTTATAATTGTCACAACCACTCCCAACATAACACCACCGATGATTTATAACAAATAACATGCTTTTCCTCAACCAAACTTGAATGATACATTAATTATTGTTGAATGAATCTTTTTCTCTTATTTGTTTGCATGCCAATCATAAAACAAGAAACATGTTCCCCTGGATGCAGTAAAGCATCAAGGTCAGTCCTGTGTTCACACATTCCATTGTTTTTAAGGCCTTTGGTCTATTAATCTATATATGTATGTAGCTAAAGTGCGTAGTTCTTGAAAGTCACAACTTAATGAACGTTATGTCTTTCATGAGAATCATTTTTCTTTGTTATCATGCACTTGTCTTTCTTTCTCAAATTTCCTTAGCAGTTGACTCAATTTCTCAAGACCTGTTCCTAAGTGACGATGGCAACACCTTAGTTTCCATAGATGGAACCTTTGAACTTGGATTCTTCACCCCAGGAAACTCCCAGAAACGTTACCTGGGAATTTGGTACAGCAAAATTCACCCTCAAACTGTGGTTTGGGTTGCAAATAGGCTCCATCCAATCAATGATTCATCTGGCATCTTGAAATTGAACACCAGTACTGGGAACCTTGTCCTCACTCAGAATGACACTGCTGTTTGGTCTACAACCTCAATGAGAAGACCAAACAGTCCAGTGGCCTTGCTTTTAGATTCTGGAAATCTTGTGGTAAGAGATGAGAAAGATGCAAACACTGAAGCTTTCTTGTGGCAGAGCTTTGATTACCCAACAGACACTTTCCTACCAGATATGAAGTTTGGTTGGGACTTGAGAACTGGTCTTAATAGGCGCCTAACAGCTTGGAAGAGTCCTGATGATCCATCTCCCGGTGACTTCTCTTTTGGTATGGTTCTCAATAGCTATCCTGAGTCTTACATGATAAAGGGTAACCAAAAGTTCTACCGAAGTGGACCATGGAATGGATTGCATTCAAGTGGTTCACCACAAGTAAGGGACAATCCCATTTATAACTACAAGTTTGTTTTCAATATGGATGAAGTTTACTACATATATAGTCTTAAGAACTCATCTGTGATCTCAAGGTTAGTACTGAATGGAACAAACAATGTTCGTAAGCATTATTTGTGGATTGAATCAAAGCAAAGATGGGAGGTTTACACTTCAGTTCCATTGGACTTATGTGATAGTTATGCCCTTTGTGGAGCTTACGCAAGTTGTGTTATTTCAGATTCACCAGTGTGCCAATGTTTGGAAGGGTTCAAGCCCAAGTCACCTCAAGCATGGAACTCCATGGACTGGTCTCATGGATGTGTCCGCAATAAGGCATTAAGTTGTGAGGACAAACACAAGGATGGATTCATCAAACTGAGTGGCCTTAAAGCGCCTGATACTACACATAGTTGGTTGAATCAGACAATTGGTTTAGATGAGTGCAGAGCCAAGTGCATGGAAAACTGTTCTTGTATGGCTTATGCAAATTCAGATGTCAGAGGACAAGGGAGTGGCTGTGCCATGTGGTTTGGAGATCTAATTGATATTAGACAGTTTGCAGCTGGAGGCCAGGATCTGTATGTTCGAATGGATGCTTCAGAACTAGGTAGGAACTTAGCTTTGCCACTTACTAGTCTTCCTTCAAAAAAAAATTCTTAGCTAGAATCCTTTTTCGTTTTTGAATATTTAAATTCACTGAATAAATTTTTGATCAAATTTAACTAGAACACGCCAATGAGGGCCACAAGAAGGAGAGAATACTAGTGGCAGTAACAGTTTCTTTGGCTGTGGTAGCGGTTTCTGGTATACTAATAATTGGCTGGTGTTATAGAAAAAAATCACGCACCAATGAGAAAGGTAAAATTCACATTTCTGTTCCTCTTCTCAAAAGGGAAAAAGAATGTCTATATTGCTTTATTAACGTTCATGTATTGTATTAGACGAATGCATATTATTTGACAACCTTATAGTGATCCGGAAAACAAGATCCGTTAAGTAAACAGTGTATAGGTTACATTATTGCCAACTTGGTTCACCTTCTTTGGTTAATAATTGCATGCTAAATGAGAAGTTTGTGGAGTTCAGATTGAAATAACAAAAGTTTTATGGAGCCTGAAAAGTCATGACATACACTTGTATGAATCCTTCCCTGAATGGACTTTTGAGTCACTATTCATGATTGTAATCAATATAAGTCATTTGTATTTTCAATTTTGTCTGACTAATGTGTTGGAAAAGGCAATTAACTTGAGCTTTTAAATGATTATCTTAAAATTAACTTCTTTAAGCTTGAAAGTCCTTTTTCTATGCATAGTTTCATTTTTTAAAAAAGTTCAGTTTCCAAATTCCTTGCATCCACTTGGATTGGAGGTACTAGTCCTCTCATTTCCTTTATTATTTCTTTTCGTTTGGGGGAGGATGGGTTCAGTGGAATAACTTTAAGTAGGATATAAAAAATTTTCATTTTATGAGAAGATGAAATTTAGTCATTTCAAAATTAGAGAAATATGTTGTGATGCTTATCACAATCTGAAACCACCCACTTATACTATGTCAGAGAAATCAGACTTCAGTATCAAAGTAGATCAAAACAGCGGAATGCTTGTGGATGATATGGATCTACCAGTCTTTGACTTGTCAACAATAGCAAAGGCCACTAGCAACTTTACAATGAAGAACAAAATTGGAGAAGGTGGTTTTGGACCTGTGTACAGGGTAATTTGCGTATAGATTATTATGACATCAAGAAGTGAGGATCAGAATGGTAAAATGAACAATTCTATCAAATTATCAATTTAAAAATTAAAATTTTCAGGGAACTCTAGCAGATGGGCAGGAAATTGCTGTAAAGAGGCTTTCAACAAGCTCAGGACAAGGATTGAACGAGTTCAAGAATGAAGTAAAATTGATTGCAAAACTTCAACATCGCAATCTTGTAAAGCTTCTTGGATGTTGCCTCGAAGGAGAGGAAAAAATGTTGGTTTATGAATACATGCCTAACGGTAGCTTGGACTCATTTATTTTTGGTATGGATCCAAGGAATTGTTTATTTAGATGGTTAAAATTAGTTTCATCATTTGAGCATTCCTCAACAGCTTTTCACTCTAGAATTCTTTTACTGAATATGGTAAAATTGATTTTGTTTTTCTTATAATGATGGAACTGTGGCAGATCAGCAAAGAAGTGCATTACTGAACTGGTCAAAGCGCTTCCAAATTATATGTGGAATTGCTAAGGGCCTTATCTATCTCCATCAAGATTCCAGATTAAGGATTATTCACAGAGATCTGAAAGCAAGTAATGTTTTACTTGATACTGAGTTGAACCCCAAAATTTCAGATTTTGGCATGGCTAGAATTTTTGGAGGAGATCAGAAAGAAGGCAACACAAGGAGAATAGTTGGGACTTAGTAAGTGAATAACTGTTTTTCCAGTGAATCTAAATTCTTAACATGTGTTTTCTCCTAGTTAAGGGTTTCATTTCAAAATATGTTCTGCAGTGGCTACATGGCTCCGGAATATGCAACTGATGGGTTATTTTCAGTGAAATCTGATGTTTTCAGCTTTGGAGTGTTATTGCTTGAGATCATATCTGGAAAGAGAAGTAGAGGGTATTATAATCAGAACCACAGCCATAATCTCATAGGCCATGTAAGTATTGAGAAACAAATTGTTTAATTCAAGTTTATGAAATAGATATGTATCCTATATGACAAGCAATGTCAATGTCATGCAGGCATGGAAACTCTGGAAAGAAGGAAGACCATTAGAACTGATTGATAAAAGCATAGAAGATTCATGTTTTGTGTCACAAATATTGCACAGCATTCATGTTAGTCTCTTGTGTGTTCAACAGCATCCAGAGGACAGGCCTGGAATGTCATGTGTGCTCCTAATGTTAGTGAGTGAGTTTGAATTGCCTGAGCCTAAACAGCCAGGATTCTTTGCAACATACTCAGGTGAAGGAGACTCTTCCACAAGTAAGCAGCAGCAACTAAGTTCAACCAATGAAATAACCATTACCTTATTAGAAGCCCGTTGATAATTCTTTGCTAGACACATCCATTGCCCCTGTTGTATAGATGCACAATATTGTATTAGAAAATAATTCATGGTCAAGGACTATGCTTTCTCACTCTTATTTTCATGTGTGTGAAGCAGTGATCATCAAGCATACTAAACCAAAACACAACGCTAAAAGCTTGGATACGCGTGAATATGATATTACCAAAGAAAAAATAAATGTCACAAAAATAACAAAGAAATTCAGTTTGTGGTTTTCTACTTTCCACACGTTAAAGCAGGATCAATAATAGCATGAATTCTCCTATATAATTGATTACTTTAGTCTGAGAAGATAACAACTTACAAACATCAGGTGTTCACTTATTTATCATTTTTATGTTTCCTTCTTTTTATTCGTCCAAAGAGCAAACAATTAAAAATTTAGATAGGTTGAGATAATACAAAATTACAAAGTGCGATGCTTCAAAATTACTAAGCTTGAAAAACTCCAAAATCAAGTTCAGTATTCCTTAAGTAGAAATGTTATATATTTGGATACTCGTGGTATTTGTTTGGATTTACTAATTCTTAGAATAAAAAAATATGTAATTTTTTAAAAGAATTTTGACAAAAAAATAATTATTTCATCTGAAATAAGTGTTTCCAAACATGTCTAACAGAAGCTGCCTTGCAAAATCCATTATTTGAGTATTAGCTTCTGATATGCTGTCTGATGAAATCACTTAGTGCGAGGCCAAGCCAATTTTCAGCATTTTAGCTAACTTCTCCACTGTAGAGAAATAACATACGGAAAAAGTGCAAGAGAATCACTAACACTTGGGAGAAATTATTTGCACTCATAAGCTGTGCCTGAAATTTAAGTGTGCTCTAACATGGAATCATTTTTGCAATCTCATATCCCTTTGAATGTAAATACTATAAGGCCTCTTAGGCAATTTATAAAAATGAAAATAGAAATGGAAAGTTAAAATATAATAAAATGCTAACTAATTTCCCAATAACTCGTTAAGATATCAAAAGTGAAATTTTCTTATTAAATGCTCCTTTACCATAAGTTTCAATGTATCCCCAATTTTATTTTATAATTTTTTTTAATTTCTTAAATAAAAATCCTATCTCAGCTCAAAATAATAGTTATTTTAAGATTATAGTATACAAATTAAGAAATATAATTAAAATTCTTACTTTTATGTCATTTTTATTAAAAACATGTAACATTCATGTTATCAACATAACGAATCTTGTGATTTCTTATAAATATTTATCATATATAGACTTATTCTGTGTATTTGGATACATATTAGAAAATTTATTTTTATATTTGATAATTAATTTTTCTCTTATTTTAATTTTTTATAACTTTTTTCTCTCCAAATATTTATTTAAAGGTGAAATCGGAAAAAAATTACTATTCATTAGAAATATAAAATAATAAAAAATTAAAAAGTGAAATTCACTAAAATAACTATTATTATAAAAGACGTTATTTTTAAAACCTTTATATTTTTTGGGTGAGAGTCATTTTAGTAACTTAAATTTTCAAAAACTGAGGCTTGGCCATTTGGGCTTGTAAGTGTGTAACACCAAGTGGCAAACTGAATTTTCCCCAAAGATTGCATTGGTTAATTGAGATTTGGGGTAGATACTATGATCCCATTAACACAAATTTTTAAGCCACCTCATAATATGCTTGAACTTTAGAGCAATTTAAAAGAGCATTAAGGAGCATCCAACAGTTTGACTACTGCATATAAAGTCACATTATCATCACAGCTATGTGTAAAGTCAAAACCAACTAATCAAGATAAATTGTTATCCTCTGCTCTTGAATTTGCTCAATCTGCAGAGAACTTCCCATTTCCTCAACCGGGCCTACAATTTCTCATCCTCATAATTACCTAAAATATGACTTCAAAAAGAATGAATAGACCAAAGTTTAGCAATTTTTTCCCTTGACAAACAAAGTGATGTAGAAATACAAGAGGCTTCATTATGCAAAAGCAATTTAAAAGGTGAACACATGTCACTTGTCAACTCTCAACCTTAATGCTTAGTAACGACGCCATTTATTTGTTTAGGTCTCTCATGCACTTTACAGTTAATCCTTTTGAATTTCTTGTAAGCTGAAATCCAAACTAAGACGCCATGTCCACAAAAATTGACCAGCATCCCAGAAAATCAAGTTAGCTGGCAAGAGCAAATAAAGAAAAAGAGAGAGAATCTAGAATTGTGGACCACAATATATATATTTTAAGGGGGCAAAAAGTCTCCACTAAGATGCTATCCTTATCATGTAGAATTAGGTGTCATCCATCTTTCACGGGTCCAATCCAATCATAAGTTCCCCAAAATCTTAGGTAATTTATCCACACCTTAATATGTAAACAAACAATATTATTTACGTTACACCTAAAGAAATGTATTATTTACAGTATTATTTTGCTTTGTGGAATGAAACCTATGAAGAAAACTCCTCCATTTTCTGCATATAGCAAAGCTTGAGGATTATTGCTTACTGGGATTTTAGTGTGAATATGTAGTATGCTTTGCACTGAGCTTCGTCAAAAGATTCCCAGGTTGGTTCTTTTCCTTCTCTTAGATTAAGTAATTTGATGCATCAAAGAGAGTATTTTTCTGTATGAATAAAATGCAGCATACTAAGATTATTTGCAAATACGTTTCAAGAAAATGTTACTTTTCCTGTAACCTAAAACATGCTAATTTTTTTAAAATTCAATCAAATGTTAGACTTTGTAAAATGATGAATAATATCTACAATGTTAAAATATAATGCTGTTCTCATTTCACATTCTCACAATAATTTCCTGGAGAGAAAGATAGGGTGAGAATAGAAACAGATGTGAAATAAAATAAAAAAATATGATGAAGACAAAAAATAGAAAAAAATATAAATAATCTTTTCTTAAAATTATATACACTTTCATAACACTATTTTTTTTATTAAAATATTCAAAATTTTAAGAATCGATATCTTGAATCATTAAAAAACTATTTATAATGAGTAATTGTGTGTATTTTAGAAACATAAACATCAAAAGTTGAATTTATTTGATTTCTTAATATCCTTTATATTTTGTCCTTAATGTAACTAGAGTAAAGGATCGAGCTGTCACGAGCCGCTCGCAATAAACTATGTTGGCACATAGTTGGTATGACTTTCAACAAGTACAATCAATTTTGACCATTCATATCTTATAATTTTTTTTTTCACTATTCATAATTTGTATAATGAAAATTAATTCACACACATGTATAGGAAGCATACAATGTAAGAGCATGAGAATAGCCATGATCAACAGTTCAAGTTTTCTATTTTGACTTAATATTACATCTGATTATTAATTTTAATACGAGAAATTCTATTTTGACTTAATTTTTTACAACATTTTATCCCATTAAGTGAGAGGTAGAAAGAAATGTAAGATAAGATATGTAATGTAATATAATGAAGAGAGATTAAAAAAAATGTTGTAAAAATATTAACATATAATTCTCCTAATAAACCGAAGGGTTGTGATAAGATGTGATGAAGAAAAGATGTCTAGAGGTGGGAAGGGGGAAAAACAGTAAGCTTTGATGAGAAGCAACCATATATGACTTTGAAGTTTGAACATAATTGGTGTAGACATTGAATTCGTGAAGCAAAAGCCAATTTTCATCTTTGTGTATATGGCTTGTGACCCTTTTGCATATATACTCCTCTTAGGAATCATGAAGCAAATATATATAACACCGTAATAATAATAATAATAATATATAGTGGGAGCATGGTCGGTTTCTGATTATCTAAGGGAAGGGAAAGGGAGGGACATGTTTTGTTGTATGGTCCTCTGAATGTGGAATTGTGAACTGTGAAGGAAAAGTTGGTTGGTTCCTTTTTACTTGCAACACATGCAAAACCAGATGTTAATTTCTCTTGGACATTTTTCATATAATGCAAAAAGCGTGACGACTCATGATGCTACACAGAGGGTCAAGTACATTTTTGAGGTTCATTGATGTAATATAACACGTCGTTAGGTGAGTTCACAGAGTTTTAACTATCACCGGGTAACAACATGATGATGACGCTGGACCAATGTTGGAGACCTTGCCACCAAATCTCCAAGACAAAATTAAGTTATATGTAAATTTTTCATAATTTTATTGACCACAATACCCATCACTTTCTCATTCAAAATTTACTATGTTTTGCATTTAAATAAGTTGCATTATATAAAATGTTGGAATAATTGTTGACCTAATATATGCTCATGAGGATAAAATGTTAAATCAGATTTTATCATATTTATAAAGATAAAAAATATATTCAAATTTAAATCTTTCAAGTTCAACAAATTAATAGTTCCCAATAAATTAACTAAGAAAATTATTAAATTATACTAATTTAAGTTATTCAAAATATTAAACAATTTAATAATTTTTTATTAAATCATTTTATCTTACACTCAACTTTAAATTAAATATTCTTATTATATAATTATATTTATAAATTTTAAAATTAACTTTAAATTATTTTATGCTTATTTAAATACATCAAAATCAACGAAATATATAATTTTAAAAAAAAGGACCATTCTTTTTTAAATTACGAACAGATTCTGCTACTCCTATTTCCCACCCCAAGAGTTAATATGACAGCTAAATAATAGTTGTACGGACATGCAAACCGTTTTGAAAAACTTCACCCAAAAGTTGGTAAAAGAGAAATTATTATCATATGCTTATTTTATTTGTTTTCATAAATATATCCACCTATTTAAATCTATGGTACTTATTTTCCTTGGTCAAAATTGTGAATAACGGTTAAACATCAAGGTTTTCTACGACTGGAGGATCTCCAATTGGTGATTGATAAGGAGTATCTGTTATATTATTATTATTATTAATATTAATATTTAATTTTTATTTGATTAATAATATTATTATTAATATTTAATTTTTTAGTAAGAAATTCAACAGTACGTAGCAGCCGTAGACACTTTTGGATTATTTTTGGGTAAATGGCAGATCTGTGATTTTGTTGTGAGTGTTTAAATTTGGGTGAGCATGCGTGTGAAACGTCATCTAATTCCTTTTGTCGATGCCAAACACCAAATAATAGAAAAGTCAAATGGCATCAATTTTATTCAGCAATTGCTGCAAATTCTTTAAACACTTAAAATTTTTCCATCATTTTGATCACTAATCATACTCTTGGTGGACCCCACTCACATTGACACGTCATAACCCATGACCACGCCCTACATTAGGCCAACCAAACCAATTCAACGGCTCTGATCTCACCAACTCTACCTTTCCCCGTTGTCCCTACGTTACTCATCGGTTTTCCTAATTCAAATACCATTATAAAAACCCCATCATTAACTCTAATCTTAAGACATGTTTGGAATCATTATCTGTGAGAAAATAATTTTATATTCAAAATTTCTATAAAAGAAAGTTTTTATTTATTTTAAATAACTCAAACCAAGTACACACTGTACAAAAAAAAAAAAAACTAAGTACACACTTAATAATTCGTCCTTCTTTTAACATTTATATTTGATAGTACCTAGTTTTGTTATAAAGTTGATTCAAAGCATATTTTCTTTCCAGCCGAAGACTCATAATAAGTTTTGTGAAGGGAAAGGAAAGGGAACTAAACCAACAGAAATGAACTTAATGCTTACGGAAGATCGAATCCTAATCTATTCATCTACAATTCACATCTATTACCTTAATTAAATAAGTTTACTTGATTCAAAATACATATTAAGTGTAAGTTTGAATTTACTTAATTTTTAAGAAAATAATATTCTAAACTCTAAAATTCTTTTTATTAAAATTTTAATTACAAGTTAATCTAAATATTAAATGAATTAATATAGATACGTACACTAAAACTTAATTTTCATGTTTATTTCTTTTAATTATATTGAAAAAAGCTAAATTAAGCACTGAATAATTTGTTTAGAAACTCAGTAGAATAGAAATTCCTCTTTTTTTTTCGTTTTATACACCTGCAAACTTATTTTGACTTTAATTATTTTTAATAAGTTTTTTTATGAAAATTAATTTTATTTAAATTAAAAATTATTTATTTTATGATGAGTTTGGTTTTTTTATGATTTTGTTTCATCTATTTAAAGATATATTTAGAAAATTAAAAAATAAATTAGTAAAAATTTAAAATTTAGTTGTATATTAAAAAATAAAAATTAAAAAATTAGTTAAAAGTATTAATAATAAAATTAAAAAATACTTAATAAAATTAATCATTAAACTAATTTATAAATATAAAATAATAAATAAAAATATAATTAAATAATAAATTAAAATGTGAGATTATGATGTATTTTTTAAAAAAGAAAATATCAAAATTTAATTAAATAAACTTTTATTTTTTAAAAAAGTATATTTTTAAATTTTATATAAATAAATGAAACAAAATTGCTTCCAATAAATGATATATGTAGTTTAGATAAAACATTAAACGTTTATTTAATCCATCATTTTATGAAAAAAAAAAAACAAATAACTAATCTATTAAAATCAATAAAAAATAGTGGAAAAAAATTAATATTTTACAAGTTTAATTTTTAAAAATATTTATAATATTAAATATTTAAAGTAATAATATAAAAATTAAACAAGTATTTTATTAATTTAAATCTCAAATAAAATAAAATCATAAAATTATTCACAATTAAACTATCTTTAAAAAATATTATTTAATAAAAATAATAGATATACGTGATAATAATCGTTTACAGAGTTTAGATTTGTTTAAAATCTAGTTAAATTGTTTAATAAATAGATAGGTTTAGTTAAATTTTTTTTTAGATAAACAAATCAGATTTAAACTTATAAAAAAAATTATTTAATTTATTCAGGAATCTATTTATATTTATATATTATATATTTATATTTATTTTAACATATTATATTTATATAATATTTATTTTATATTTTATTTACATAAAATATATATATATATATATATATATATATACATATTTTAAGTCTATTTAATGACCTTTTTATCTTATAGATAGTAAGTTTGTAAATTTTTATAATTAATTATTTATATAACTTTAAGTTTATTTATTAAATTTTTTATAATGTAAACTTTTAAATAGGTTTGTAAATCTGTTAAACTTTAAATCAGATCAGACGTTAATAAAAAAAAAAAAACTTTAACAAGTATCAAATTTGAACCCTAAACCCTAAACCCTAAACCCTCAAAACCTAACTCATATTATCTACTTTCATCCCTACTTATATATCTAATCTTTAAAAAATAAAAGAAATTAAATTTAAATTACTTTTTAATTTCACATCATTATATAATATTTAAAAAATAATCTGTTTATATATTTTATTATATTTTAAATTATTTTATTAAATAAAGTTATTTTAGTGGAAATATTTTCATATACTAAAAATACTATATTTTTATATTTAAAATAAAAAATTGCTAATAATTTATTTCAAAAGGACGAGAGTATTACTGAAAGATAATTGAAAATATAACCATTTTATTTAATATCATATGACGTAATAAAAGTTTCAAAATTGACAGCTTCTAGAGTAATTGCTTTAGTTCTCGAAAACCATGATGATGATGAAGTGCGTGACACCATCCTACCATCATTAATCATGCTGTACACAACGGTGTCGTTTCACCTACCAAACATACAAAAAGGCAACAAGCAAATCAAGAAATTAGCCGCTAATTAAAAATTATTATTATACTAGCCAAGCTAATCAATCCAATGTGCAAGTACACATCACATTATATATATATATATATATATATATATATATATATATATATGTAGTGCTCCCTCGTCATTTTTGCATCGTCAACTTTAGTGCTTTGTTAAGGTAACAAAACTAATCACAGAGAGGGACACAGAGACCTTGGAAGACTTCGTCAATGGCTGTCAAAGTTTATATTGTGTATGTTATCCTAAACCTTTTCTTTTTGGTAATAATGAAATTATTTTTATTTGTAAGCTTTGTTTATCTCCTTCGTTAATTTCCGAGTTTGTACTGTCCTTGTCGTTAGTGTTGTTTTTTACTTGCTTTTTTCCTGCCCGTGTTTTGTCATTTATGTAAATCAAGGTGGAATTTTGTTGAATGGGTTTTCTTCACTTCTTCAATGGGTTCTTAAATTTCGTGCCTTTTGAAAACCCATTGGAAGATCTGGTGGTGTAGCACTTTTCTTCGATCTGATGCATTGTTGTTTTGACCGTGGTTTTTTATATGCTATGTGATGGAGAATTGGCTTGTTTTGTTTTGATCGTTGGGGAAAAAGTATCTGTTTCCTTTTTCGGGTTGTTTGGAATATGTTTGAAGAATGGTGACGATTAGATTAAACAGAACCCCTTTTGTAAGTTTGTTCCCTTGATATACTTGCTGTTGGAATTGTTCTGCATTTTGTTTGGTAGTAATCTGAATCATCCTCCGCGGATAAGTTATTTTTCCTTCGTTTCATTTCTCTGATTTAAATTGGATTTATATAAAAAAAAATGGAAGACAGTAGAATTAATATACTTACAGACACCTTGTGAAAGTAATTTTGCAACGCAGCAACGTTATTCATTTCTTTCAGATTTACTGTACTGAACAGTGAAAATATAAATTTATGGTGTTTTCATTTAGATTTCTCACCTCAGTTAGTCAACTTACAAACTAAGATGTCATATTTTGAAATTTGCTGATTGGCTTGTTTAAGATTCGGTAATTTTCATTAATATCAGCATTAGCACATTTATCAACCTTTGCAGAAATCACTGATGTTACTGGCTCCATCCCCATTGTTTGACAAGTAAAATATATTTTATTTTTTTAATTATTATGCAGCATACTGATAGCTTGTTTTAATGATGCTCCATCATTGCCCTTGAAATACCTATCAGTTATCAATCAGACAAAATTTCATTCATACAGTTCTATTATGTGTGAAAATCACAAATTTGTATGTGTATTTTCAGTTGTAAGCCACATATAAAATTTAAGAGAATGAACTTATCAAATAATAAAAATAAAACAGAGAGAACAAATGAATACTTGTTCATTATTGCTTTGGAGTTCTCTAATTCAATCCTAAAATAAAAAACATTGCATGTAACAAGCAATACTAAAACTATGGTTTTTTTTAACATACATCTGTGTGTGTGTACATAACATCTACAATCTTCATGGTGAGTGCTTTTGCCTCTTTTGTTACCTATCTGGCTGCTATTTTTATTAAAAAAATGTCTATATGAGAGGAGAAAATCAGAGAACAACGTGATTTTTATATTGTTTGTAAGTTTCCAATGAAATTAATGTCATTGGTAGCACCTCTATTTGTAATGGTTGTTATCATAGGGAAAAGAGATTGCTAGTGTAAATTGATCGTCCATATTTTTAACTTCTAAAATGTATGTTGGTGCCAACTGGATAAGTTGGCACTTAATTCAGAATAGAGGGGATAGAAATTAAAAAGGAACTACAAAGTGTTTCTGCTTGGTTTTCAAATCAACTAATTCCACTTCTTGCTAATGTATTTAATTATTTATTGTTTTTCAAAGTAGAGATTCCACATTTTTACTGGTTCATGATCAATAGCTTGTAGACATTGCATTGCAGTTTTCTAATGTATTCAAAGTTGATCGAAGATCATAATTATGTTGCCCTGCCCAATCTTTTAGGGCCTGTTCTAATTTTTAACAGATGCTTTGCCATGATATACTGGAACTCATGGTTGGACTAGGACTTTTGATAGGTTTCTGTTCAGCCATGATGCTTTTGTTAAAGACTTTATTGTCTTTGTCTATTTCTTAGTGGATTGTTACTATTTTTTTGCAAATTATATTTCCTTGGGCATGACTGCAATTCATGTCAGATCCAATTGCACGCATGAAAATGTGAGCCATGATGATAAGAAACATAAATTCATTGCAGTTAGTTTTTAAACTGACAATTTTGACTATTAAGTCAATTGATGACATGGGGCCATGTTTCCAAGCTAATAAACAAACTTACCAAAGTAGGCTGTCTTTTCTAATCGGCATGCAAAGTAAGGATAATACAAGTAATTGATTATTGGTCAAAGCAGGAAATTTTAGATTGCATATATGAAATTTCTGCAAGTAATTTAGGAATAGGGCATTCAGAGGCTGACAAATCTCTGCTTATTAATGCCGATACATAAATTAAGCTTTGCTGTGCACCATTCGGTCTTCATCACACATAACATCCAGCTTATATGATTAGCAAATCTTGCACTGATTTTTTTTCTTACTCATGCTCTCTTGTTTTTATATGATTCTATGGGTAAATTATAGCCTTTTGTGTTTATGCTTTTTGGTCATTTGTTTTATTGATCTGCATTTCCTCTCTTGTTTTTTATTGTTCTGAAGAATTTTGCTGAAATTCCTCATTCATTTCACCAAGTGAATTACCGAACATGTTTCTGTTGGCTTTAATTACAAAATGTAATTTTCACATTGCTTTCACAGGTACTACTCCATGTATGGGCATGTGGAGAAACTAGCAGAAGAAATAAAGAAAGGTGCAGCTTCTGTGGAAGGTGTTGAGGCCAAACTATGGCAGGCATGTGTCTATGTTTCATAATTTACATTTCTTGTGCATTCCTTTGTGCAATAGCATGAAATTATGAATGCAGAGCAACGGCAGTTCCTGAGCTTAGGGTCATTCCACTGTAGAGAAAATAAATGCATTAAGAAAATAAAAAACTGCTTGTATAACACCTATTACACTGTTACTTATGGTTGATAATTGGTTTTCAACGCAATATTGAAGTGCTTGCCTTCCACCTGATACATGGTTAGTTTCAAACCTTCTGTTGGTTAAATTCCTTCATTGTGACCATATTTTTCTGTTGTCAAGTATCTTTATTACTTGTTATTCCTCCAGCACCTTCTTATATAATGCTATATAGCAGGAGGATCTCTTCGCTTTGGTTTCCAAATAATTCTTGTGTAATTAATTTTGGTATACGCAGTAGTTAGGAAGCATAGCACAACATGGGATACAGTTTTAGAAGTACGGATAAATTATTGTAGACATAATAAAATGTCAAAATTTATCTAATTATTATGGTATTTCAATTTGTATTGATATTAAAGTTTAGAAAGTAAAAGTAAAAAAATTGTAAAGATACAATAAAAAATCAAAAGTATTTGAAGTGTCTATGCAGTATTTGACATAGATACTATCAAACACTGCTACAACGCAACACGGTTACCATTCTCTTGCAGTAAGACTTCGCCTCCCAAATTCATCCTTGCTACAACGCAACACGGTTACCAATAAGTGAAGATTGTAAACAGAGATTATTTGCTGACTTTATTGAACATGTGAACAGGTACCTGAGACTCTACCAGATGAGGTGCTTGGCAAGATGAGTGCACCACCCAAGAGTGATGTACCAGTCATTACCCCCAATGAACTCTCCGATGCTGATGGCTTCCTATTTGGCTTCCCAACAAGATTTGGAATGATGACTGCTCAGTTTAAAGCCTTTCTAGATGCTACTGGAGGTTTATGGAGAACACAACAACTTGCAGGCAAGCCTGCTGGAATCTTCTACAGCACCGGTTCTCAAGGTGGTGGACAAGAGACTACAGCGTAAGAACTCTCAATAAGTTTGTTTGGTTCATCTTAATTATGCAGAAATAATCCTTCTTTTTTTCTCAAAAGCTCTCTCAGGAAGTTGAAAGAAATAAGTGATTATTGCTTAAAAATAAGTTAAACCAATCATTGCACTAAGTATTTGGTTTCTTAGTCCATTACCAAGATGAATCAAATATTATTGTTTTTTAAAACTTGTGGAATCCATGACAGGCTTACTGCTATCACTCAGCTGGTTCATCATGGAATGATATTTGTTCCAATTGGTTACACATTCGGCGCCGGCATGTTTGAGATGGAGAAAGTGAAAGGTGGAAGTCCATATGGTGCCGGAACTTATGCCGGCGATGGCTCAAGACAGCCAAGTGAGCTTGAGTTGGAGCAAGCATTCCACCAAGGGAAGTATATTGCGACCATCACAAAGAAGCTCAAGCAAGCTGCATAGTGCTGTGCTCCTATAGATATATATATATACTATTATTAAATGATACCACAATATTGCTTGAAAATCATTGCCCATTTTTTAGCCTTGAAATATAGAGTTTTATTTTTCTGTGCTTGCAAGTAATTTTTAATTTTTTTTCTTTTCAATCTTTGAAAGAAAATGCTTTGTATGCGTGTTACATGTTGCAGTGGATGTTGCAATTTGTTGAATGATGAAAGTTTGTCTGTCTTGTTCTTTCCTAGTAGGCTGAAAAAAATACTTGCTCATAACTTTTGTGTTCCCCCTCTAATGAACTTTAATTTCAATAAGCAAATGCATAAACCCTGCAGCGAACACTTGGGGATGCCTTTATTATTCTCTTGTATATAATAAGGATTGCATATACGTTTGGGTCTACCAAAATAAAAAGTTAATTTGGATATATATGTGTGTACAACAAATGCCTTAATTTGTTGATGCTAACATCAGAAAATTAAAAGTATATAAATGGAGAAAAACAAAAGTCAAAGTTGGAGGTGTTCTAAATCGTCATCATCTCTATTGATGTTAGTCATATATTATTATAATTTGAAACCGTGCCGAAAGGAAACCTGTTTACTTTGTCACTTAGAGCAAAAGTGCTTACTTTATATTATGAAAAAAAAAAAATAGTATTTCACACCATCACTCTACAGTACACATCTTCCAATTGTTCATTCTATATATCTTGTCGGTTTGGATTGTATTAGAGATAGATTAGCTCACTTAAATTCTTTAATGAAAGTAATTTGATAATATTACTCGAGCAGCAGTGTGTTTGGTTTTGTACAAATTTCAAGCAGGTAGAAGGAAGAACAATAATTAATTACCTTTTGGTAAACTTAGGTTCTTTTTCAACCAAAAATTAAAATTGGCATTGTATCTCTCAGTCTATCCCGGCTTCCACTTCTTAAAGTTCCAGTTTGGTCGATTTCTTAGCATTTTTTTTTTGCTTTGACACATAAGTTAGAGCTAGTAAAATGAGCCAGCTCAATTTAAATCTACTAAAAGATAGAGTTTAGACTTTCAATTTTAAATATGAATCAATTCTAAATTTTTTCATTGATCAAAGTTATTGAAGTGCAAAAAATGAGAATTTAGATTGTGTTTAAACTTCTATTTTGTAGTATGAATAAAAGATGTACTTTCTTCATTCGGTCTAGTAGAACTTAAAGCTTGAATCAAACTAGGTTAAAATTTTGAATAGTTTTTTTTGGATCTAGATTACAAGTATTTTTTTTCATGAAATATAATCTTCCTCAATCAGATAGAATCACTGTAAATGGTAAAATAATCTTATTAAATATTTAACATGACTGGATATTAAAAATTGAATTCATATTTTCTGATTAAGCACAAATTAAGTCAAACCCCATTAATTGATTTATATGCTAGAAGAGAACTGAATTGAATAGTTATTTTCACTACTTTATCTATAAAAAAAAATTACATATTAGATTGAAATAAATAGGTAGTTGTTGATTTGACAATGGAAGCAAGACAAATAGGCAGTGATGGAAAGAAATATTCCGATGATACACATTGGTGTTCTTCCTTTGTCATTGTTATGAAAGAAATCCAGTGTCATGTGATTCACTGTTGTTCATTTTCCTCTAATTTGTTTTCCTTTCTTATCATTAGTTTGTGTCCATGAGTTTCTACTTCTGGCTTTTGCAGCATCTTGTTCCATCATTTCACGACAAAAAGTGTCTGCTCTGTTATCTTTTCTCAGCTTGTTTAGCTAGCCACGCTCATCAATTTCAGCACCAATTTTTGGTTTTTTGGGATTCCAATGTCACCGTCCTTTTCAAACATGATGAAGAAACCTGACATTACACATGATGCGCAGAAAAACTTGGAATGTAATCTGCATACAAGTTATATAGTCTTAGCTTCTAATATGGATACTGATAACTGATCACATTGTTCTCTTCTTTGCTTATATATATTTTTTTTATTATCATATATTATAATAGCATTTTTACTGTATCATTTTTTTTCTTTCTTTTTTAATTCAATATCATTATTTAATAATAATTTTTTATATATAAATGCTTGACATGATTAAAGCCATAAGTGAAAGTTAAGCACATATTTGTCTCGAGAGTTGCGAAAAGGGACACAAGTTATAGAATCTTTACACAATTGATATAAACACCTAAATAACTCCATGATTATATTCCTTCTCTTTTTTATCCGTATAAACTTTGGTATCGATATCTTTGTTGATTGGCAATCATGCTTTAGAATTATGCGACATAAACTATTAAATACAATGAAACGAGTTTGATTATTTATTGGTTAAAGAAGGAAACCGTGCCAAAATAATCTAAAAGAAAAAAAAAAATTACTTTTGTTATTCCCTCAATGCAGTGTCGTAGTTATTAATGATTCTTCAATCAAAATATATATAATAAAAAGCCTGATTGTATACGTGTTTTGCCATTTTCAACTTCCGTTTTTCATGCATGAGAATTAATCGGTTTTGTTGTAATGAAAATAATTGATGCCGTGCATTTGACTTTTCAACGTTCTAGAGATTCGTGTAACTTCTATTCCAACGTTAATCCAAACAGATGCGACATCCAGTTCCAAGTAAATGTCGTTTTAGAGTATTACATAAAATTTGAAAAAACTAATAAATTGTCTTAATTTTTTTTTAAAAAAATTGACCACGAGATTAAATTAATATTTTTCCTAGTATTATATATTTTGAATTCTACATCTCTAATAAAAGAAGAAAATAATTTAGTTTTGCAATCACCAAGACATATGCTTAGTGGGCGTTAGGGTAAACAGTTTATGAGAAATAACTATTTATTGTGTAAAAACTCTCTCAAAAATTAGTAAAAATAAGTTAATCAAACATGTATGAGAAGAAATTAAGTGCAAAGAGAAAAGGACAAAATTGAAAAATAATAAATATTTTCTTTATATTATGAAACGATAGATAATTTGCAAAAAGACACTTATTTTAAAATAGAGATAAAATATAATATCACTTATAGAGAATATAAATTTAATTATCAAGATAAAATTAATGATGACATCAAATGTAAGTGGGAGTTATCGAGATGTAACATAACACTTGCCAATTTTAACTAATTAGAAAACATTTTTATCAACAATCATGTTATTGTATCTAAATTTTATTCAAGAAATTAATTACGTTACTCATCTCATCTGCTAGGCGAGGAGTATAAAAATCATCGCACAGAAAAATAGTTTTAACCGGCAGTGCCTTATCTTTATTTTCACTTCTAATCTGTTGCAAATGATGTACCATATCCTATGATTATGCACTTTATGCTAAATAAATAAATTAACACAAATTACTGAGAGGGACAAAAAGAAAGAAAGAAAGAAACGAATCACATATGACAAATTCTTAATGAAGACAATGTGGAAAGTAATTAAAATGGTAAAATTGTGTGGAGCCCCATGACAGGCTAGCTTAGTGAACATAATAATGAGTAAAATGCTTAGATGCTCCATCTTTGCATTAATCTATGTTCAGATCTTGCTAGAGAACTTAGAAAGTGAGATTTGGTAAAGTACTTCTAATCAGAAGGACGCCATCCACCTGGACCAGAACAAAATCGTTTCAAATACTCTCTGCCCAATCTTTGCAAATCCCTAATAAGTAAAGTTGCCATGTTTAAAGATATATAATACCAATCATGTAGAATATAAATTTAAAAAATATTGGTATTCTTATTCTCTTTTGGTGTGCTCTTTGTCAATGATTTTGTTATTGTTTAAAATTTAATTGGAATGTATGAACAATTTTATATTATTATTATTAATTATAAATTATTATATTATCACCAGAACATTAGTAATATAAGCTAAGGTACATATATTATTTTGCTTATGTACGTTCATTTGAATTTCTTGTGGTGAGTCTTAATTACCTTAATTTTTTTTTATTGAGAAAGAAAAAATAGATAATGACGGGCACATAGGTGCATTGACAATGAGGACCATATGTGTCCCGATCCAGAAGTTCGAAGATGATATAAATATTTATGAATTTTCACTTCTTTCTACACATACTTCCAATGGAAGGCCATGTATGTGGCCATTCGGTATAAAGCACAAAAGCATGCGAAAAAGCATCTGCAAATATAAAAATATCTTTGTAATTAATCTTCTTCATAAATAAACATTTGGTTTGAAATTTAAAAAAAAAAAACCATAAAAGGGAGAGTGCGGGCCACCCTCTGACTTCCACTTACTTATTCCAAAGACATAAACAAATCAAAAGCGAAATTTCCAATCAAATGACGCATCCCTTCACTACACTCTAAGTCTATTCTATTCTATATTTCAATGATTCTTTCAAATTAAATTTTCTTTTTCTCTTGATATAAAGGAAGTGTGCCAGCTCTATTCACAATATATAACAAGAAAATAATAATAATAATAATAAATAAATTGAGCTAACAAAAATTAATTTCTCCCTCTTGTATATAATGTAATTAGAAAGTAAGAAGTTTCCCCTATATTGAGCAATTTTTTTGTCAACATTCCTAATTAATCCGACTATTCTAAACATAATTCATGAATTATTACAACATACAAGTTATTATTGTGCTAGGAATGGTCCCAATAATGCCCCCAAACAGTGCATAATTCTGAATGTAGTTGGGCCAACAATGGCTATCTTTTGAAGGGTCATTTCCCTTTCTTTCTCTTTCAACACATTTTCCCTCCCATCCATCACTCTTTTTATTATTATCTTTTTTTCCACACGCCAGCGGAACTAACTAACTTTACAAATTTATGTGGGCTTCCGTGTCCTCTTTCATGTTTCTCTTTTCTTTCATCATATCATTAATTCCCAAGTTGGCCAAGTGTGGTGTGGTGTGGTGTAGTGTGGTAAGGTACATGCATATATGTTATGTCCTAGCTACTACTAGCTACTTGCAAGGATATTGCTTCCGTGACCCAATTTTCCATCCATTATTATTGTTATCTTGAAGTCCCTGATCCGAATGTGGGTGTCCAAAAATCAACTGTGCTTTCATGAGTCACTGGAAATGTACTAGAAACTGGCACCAAGCATAGTCCTCGGCTTCTAAGATCTTGCTTTGGACCCTCACCTTCTTTAGATTTACCACAACTCTGAAACAAATTAAAATCCAAAATAAACACTATAACTCTCTCTAAATTTGGAAAAATCATAACTTATCAGCATCACTGGATGAGAATCAAATATATATATATGCTCACTCCCTTTCCTATCTCTTTTCTTTACACTAGCTCCTTGTAACATCAAATCATTTTTTAGAGCAAGAAAAAAGGAGGGAGAGATAAAAACACCGTTTTATAAAAAAATTCATATAAAATATTTGTATAATATGTTATATTACAAATATTTATACTAATTATTTAATATCCATCAAACCATTGTTATACAAACTGAAATAATCTTAACGTTTATCATTTATTATCTTTGTGTGAAAACAAATCATAAAAGCTAATGTAAAAAAGGAAAAAATTTCTAACAAAACGTAATAAAAAAGAAAGAAAATGACAACTAAGACTGTGTTTAACAAAATAAGTTAAAAAGATAGAGTTTACTTTTACTTAATTATCATTATTTAATCAGAGAAACAAAGAAAGGAAACGACAGATTTAACTCATAATGCTTGACTATTATTATTATTATTATTTTACAATATATTTTATTCTAGAAACATAAATATATAAAGGCATGGTACCTGTTGAATCTGTATTTGAGCTCCACTTTTCATATAGGGGGTACTTAAAGCCTGTAGAGAAAAACGGAAAACAATACTCATAAGATGAAAGTGTTGGAATTATTTTTAGTATTTTTATTAAGAATATATTAATAGGTAATGGGACTTACAGTGACCTGTTCGTGGAGGAACTTGATGTATTCAATGGCTTCAGAGAGCACTGAGGCTGTATCAGTCTGACACGAAATATAAAACAGATTTTAAAACTCTTATTATCAAATAGCAAGCATTGGTATCAAAATTCAAAACTATAGTGTAATCTTATTTTTCTTATACCCACTTATTGTATGACATAAATTCATAAATGAAATGATCATTTTTATTGGAAGGGTACCTTTCCGAAAGGCGACACTAATTGTTGGAGCGCAGTGATTCTGTCCCCCATCTTCTCTTTTCTCACCTAAGAGGAAAGAAAGTAGAATTACAGGTTCATATCCATGTTTATGGATTCAAAGGAAAGAAAATAAAGATAAAAAGATACAAAAAAAAAAAAGTTTAAAGCTTTTCCCTTCTTGTTAAAAGGTTTGTTGCACTTATTGTACCTTAAAAGCTGGCAAAGGAGATGGGGTTTCGTTACGGGTCCTTTTGGGTGCTGGCTCATTCCCACTTTTCTTTACCACACTACCCAAGTTCCTCACTTCAGATATATTCTGCAAAACCATATATAGCTATATGTATCAATTAAATAAAAAACTTTACTACACTGCATCAAATGTAGTGCTTCAATTCAACCCTAATAACATAATATTATTTTTATTATATAATAATTAAGGTTATATATACATACATGTATCAACTATTTCATAACTTTATAGTAGTATAATTAATTATTAGTACCTTTGATTGTACATCAAAATTTGGTGTAGAAAAGGAGGGTTGCAATGAGGGGAAGAAGCTGGAGCGAACATCTTTGATGTTTGCAGTCTCAGAAGCATTCCAAAAGGGGGCGTTGTTAGTGAAATGTAACTGGTTATTGTGTGGAACTTGTTTTGGAGGTGAAGTTCTCAAGAACTGAGGAACTTTAGACCAAGAAGGTGGCATCAACTCATTGTTAGAGTTCAATCCATAGCTTGTTGGGTAAGAGAAACAACTCATGGGACGGTTCTCAAAGGAAGAAACTTGGTGTTGTTGTTGTTGTTGTTGTTGATGCTGCTGCTGCTGCTGCTGCTGGTTATTATTTTCAGGTCCCAATAGTCCTTGTAATATTGAAGGGGTCCCATATAAGGCTGAAGAATCCATCTGAAAATTAGTAGTAGAAGAGGGTAATCCTTGGCTTGTGACAGTGCTGTCCCCAGAACTATATTGAGGACTAAACTGGTTTTGATCCAAAGAGAAACCCCTATTCACTTGCTTGAACTCATTGGTTGAAGAATCTGCAGAGAACATCTTCTCTGGCCTCCATTGAACTTGTTGATGAGACAACCCCATCCCAGTTTCTTGCTGAAAATTTGTTCTTGATGAGCCCAAATTCTCTTGCAACATAGACCTGAAACTGTTCTCTGCACCCTTCTCTCCTCTTCTATTATACATACGATCACCATCAATCAAACCCAACAAAAAGTCACAATTTTTAGCCCATCATGACCAATGATCACTCTATTCTATTATGCTAAACTATCAAAAAATAACAAAGAGAAATAAAAATTAAAAAATATATTACTTTTGGGGTTGAGAAAGATTGCACTTACAACAAAGATGCTTGATTCCAATCCATGGGTTGGGTTGAGAGCCCTAAACCCATCATATGCAAGTTGGGGTCAGTGGAAGTGGCAGAATCCGGAGGCTGAAGCTTATTATTGTGTGTTGTGTCATGGAAAACCAAAGAAGAGGAATCAAGTGAAGACCTTGGCTTCATATCTGCCATATCTGAAGCTTGCCAAGCAAAGTTACCTATGTTGGTGATGGCAGAGGAAGATGACTGTGATGCCCCACTTTCATACCTCACGTTTCTTGTTGTGTCCCACCAGTTTCCACTTGCTTGAAATTGATCTTCTGCCATAGTTGATGAATCTAACAAATGTTGTTCTTTAATTTCCTTGCTTCAGCGACTTAGCCTCCACTATCTATATATATATATTTATGAATTCTGAAAACATGTATGTTAAAAAAGAAAAATTAAAATTAAAATTTGCTGTTATGTGTGTTGTGAGTTTGATGAAAATGAATGGAAAACGGTTCGCTACTTCTCAGTATTTATATTGGCAGCTGAAGAGAGAAGAGATAATGAATGAATGAATGAATGAGTGAGAAGAGTAACCGACTAACCGGATTATGGTTGACACTTCGATAATTCAAGAGGGTCATTGATAAGACACCGGAATTTAATTAAAGCTTCATTTTTTTTTTTTCAAATGGAATTTGGTCTATTCCTTTGTTATTATTATTTTATAGTACTAGCTCTTTCTCTTCTTTTCTTTTTTTCCAGTCGTTGGCGGTCTAAGATTTTTCAATTAAATTAAAATTTTATTGATAATGACAGAACCTTTAAAGGTTAAATCATACAAATAAAATAATAATAATAAAAAGTTAAGGAGTTCTATGCATGATGTCTACCTTAAATATTCCCTTTTCTTGGAATGAAAAGACTGACTTTTCTTAAACTTCTGTTTTGAATGAAAAATACTTGGGATTAAACGTTCAATCAACAATTTATAAAAGAAAACACCTTTGAATCAACAATGTAAAGGGTGTGCTACTAAAACTGCTAGAATATATATATATATATATATATATATATATATATATATATATATATATATATATATATATATATATATATATATATATATATATATATATATATATATATATATATATGAGTAGTATAAAAATTAATTGACATATTCAGAGATTAAACAATAATTAAATAAACGCAATGAACCATATAAAAGGAAGTATTTACACAAAAACGGAAAACAAGAAATATATATATATATATATATATACTTTACTGATTCAAGATGTAAATCTTGAAAACAAGGTCAAAGCTTAAACAGATATTTAAGTCCAAGAAAAAAATGTCATTGTTTATCCTTTTTCTCATATTAAAAGTTTGAAACAGCTAGTACTTTTCTTTTGCAAATAATTGACAAAAGAAACATGTATTATTGGACTGGCCTGGCTCATCCCAGGTTGCCCCTTCCGGGATTCTATAGAAACTTTGTTTTTTTTCGTCTGAACTATATTTTTATTTAAGATCATTCTGGTGACGTTAAATAAAAATATTATGAGTAATAATTTTTTTAAAAATTTAATATAATTATATATTTAAAGTTTAAGCTTAAAAACTTTAATTAAAATTAGATCAACCTCCATCATTAAAATACATATTCAGTAATAACTTTGTTTTTTTTTTCAAATATTTTTGCCAAGTAAGATTTTTTAACGAGGATTCTATTCTTTGTACTTTTCCTTGTCATCATGGTATTAACTTCTTTGTTTATGATTTTATTAATCTTAACTTTTGAGTTGATTTAAATATTTAAAAAATATTTTTATTAAATATATATATATATATATATATATATTTGTACAATGAATATCTATTTTTAAATAAAAATTTACCTTTAAATACTTAAAATCAATTCTCTAACTAAAATTAAGAATTTTCTTTTCATAAACCAGTCCTTCAAAATTTATACACATTATCAACGTCAGGTTTCTGTGAGTTTTAATTATCTAATTAATTATTTAAAAATTTAAATATCATCGAATTAATTTTAAAAAGTTATATATCAAAAGAATTCTTTAAAAAATTTAAATATCACCACATTTACTTTTACAAAGAATTGAGTTGGTGATACAAATAAATTCTTAAAAAATTAATTTAATGATAAACTAAGTTTTTGATAGTTTATTTGGTAAAAAATTAAATGACTAATGTAATAATGTTTTAGATTTTTAAAAAATTAATTTAATAAATAAATTTGAAAAAATAATAATAATACGTATATTTTAAAGTACCAACTCCAAAGTTTACTCTAACTTTTATTTATATACATATACTTTATCACAAAAAAGCTAGATATATAGCTATTTGACAAAAGTGTGATAAGGTCTGTTCTTTGCTTCTTTTGGCAAAATCAAATTACATTGCGAAAAAAACAAAAGGAAAAAGATGAAGACGCTCTTGCCAATGATTATTTCCTGCAATGCCAGTCTACTTTTCTTCCTTTGTTCTTTTCCCCCTTAATAGCCTCTTTCTTATGCATTTGGTATACGGTAATCACGCATACATAAACGCTACCTTCTAATTTCTAAGTAACATTTTTTAAAATCTCTGGTCAAAATATAAAAAGTTTTTTGACATTAATTATAAACATCTTTTTACCAAAATTAATTCTATTCGAATTAAATAAAATCATATTATGAGCAACAAAAAATATAGAAAGTTCAAATTAAATAATATTTCATCATTTTTATGTCAGTTGAAAAAAGATAAATAAATTAGCTGACTTTGTCCTTTACCAGGTAGAAATTGCTGGTTGTGTGGCAAAAGAAACTCATTGACCTAATTAATGAATGAGGTGAGAGTTGGGCAAATTAGTAGGGATTGATGTACATAAGAAAAAGAAAAAAAGATCTTCATTTTAAATTTTGCTATATTGAAGGTTAGAATTAAGTCATTTATAAGTATATCACTATATATAAATTATCAGTCAACTTTTTTTATTTTCATAAGCTTATTGTTCACCGTTAAAATAAAAATACATTGACCTATAAAGTTTGATACATGATTACCTAATTGAATTTCTCGGTACAAACATGAAAAGAGTTCACGCTTCATTATGCTTTTAAACAGGTTTGGCCTGTTTTTCAAATGCAAATTAAGAACATGAAATTAAAGTATGACCTATTACATGAAAAAGATATTTTTTGAAGTTTAAACCTATCATTTTTAAAATTTAACAGGCGTGACAGTGAAATTTGCAGTAAGGTCTCTAATACGTGTTGACCTAAAATAAGTCTTTATTAGATAAATCAGATATCATTACATATAAGAAATTAAAATAGTTGAGGGTTTAAAGTCGAACTTGGACGATCAAAGGTTAAGGATCGGTTCAAACAATGGATGGACAAGTATTGCTGGACGTCAACTGGGGTTTGGTCGTGGGGATAGTAAAAGTAAATAATAATAATAATAATAATAATAATAATAATAATAATAATAATATGAAATATAGGTTTCGGCTATTATAAAAAAGTAAAAAATGATCTAAATTTGGAAAAAATGTTGTTATGTTTATTAAAATTTTAATAAATAGTTAAAATTATAATTTGATTATTATTAATAACGAGTTGTATATGAAGTTGTAGGTCTTGCTTTTAAATGATTTATATTATTTAGTTTTTTTAATATAGATCATTTAAAATAGAGTCTAAATTTTTTAATTATTACACTTTGCTTGTGATAAGAGATAAATATCTTTTTATAAAAAATTAATTTTATCTTTATGATAAAAAATTGGTAATTTATATGAGCCATTTGTCATATAAAATTTATTGCATTCATTTGATATATAATGTGTGAAGGCATGAGTCATCATATATTTATGATCATATTATAATATATAATACAATCATTTGATATGAGTTTTTTTAGCATTTTTTAAAATTTATATTATTTTTAATAGTTTTTAAAAATGTTTTTTTATAAAATAATATTTTACTTATTATGTCAAATATGATTTGAAGGAGATTAAAAAACATTGAATTCTAACGCATTATGTTAATAGATTCTAAATTCTTAATTTATCCTATTAAAATAAGTAGTTTAGGTGAGATTCATATTGATATGTCTAACTATAATTTAAATCTTAATTTATGATCCAAATAATAAAATAAATTATAACATTAAATTTTATATTTTTAAGTTATTGAAATTGATATAATGATGATATATTAAAAATTAAAGTAATTTAATATAAAAATTTGGAATTATTATAATTCTTATTACTTTTTATATTATACTAAAAAAATTTATACGTTAACATTTTTAACTTTAACAATGAAATATTTCTAAAATTTTTAACCAAACAAATAAGATATATTTCAATCCTGCATGATTGATTGAATATACCAGGTTTCAATTCTAAGTGTTGAACTTAAATATTCAACTTGACTCATGACCCAGTACATAAAACAAGTTTCAACCATAAATCATGTACTTTAATGTCATAAACACTTATGATCTATAAGATAAACAAATTCAAAACCTACATACAAAATAACTAAGATCTATTTTAGTCTTCATAACTATTTAAAGAAAAAACAGTAGATCTTAAATTCAAACATTTAAAAATTAATATGGCATATTATATCAAATAATATTTACATATATATGATCAGTCAATAATAATTAAATAAATATTAATTAAAATTAGATAAAAAAAACATGTGAATTACACTGGCTGCTAACTACTTATCATATACTATTCATTTTCAAATTAAAAATGTAAATAAAATATTTTAATAAATTTTCTGGCCTTTAAATTTCAAATTGCTTTTCTATGTTCCAAACTAAATTTGTTTACATAAATCATAAATTCAATTTATCATAAAAAAGAGAGTCGTTATTAATTTTTATTATTCAGAAAAATTATATTATGAATTTATTAAAAAGGAGAGATCTATGTGAAATTTAATTTATAAGTGAGACTCATAATTTAGTATGTAACCGATTGTTAATAGTTATCAAGTCATAAGATTAATTGTTCATTAAAATTTTACTAAAAGCTGTTTTTAATATTTTAAATTTATATTTTTTTTATACAACGTAAAAAGTATTGAGGTTGATTCACATGTAATGTATAATAATTAAAATTTAAAACTTTTAAATAGTTTATATTAAATAAACCGTGAATTATGGTGTTAACTAGATATGCTTGTACTCTAGAAATTATTGAGATGAATATATAATATTTTTATGTTTGTTTCAATTTCTTATAAACAAATGTTCTCATAAAAAAATTGGTATATATTTTGAGTATTATTCTTATTAATTAATTTCTACGAAGAGAGGTGGGTATAATTTATTTCTATGAAAAATAACTGAAGTCATAAAAGTAGGTAGTGGATGACTGGAGTGAGTAGTGAGAGAAGAAGGAATTTTTTTAAGAATATTTTTATCTTGTAATAAATATTTTCAGGAATAAATTTATAAATTCTAAAAATTAAGATACCCAGATGGTCATAATATGCTTTTAGAAATATCATTTATAAGAATATAATCATCATCCAGATACATTACTATTAAGAATGTTAACACCTCTGAAAGAAACGTAATTTTAATTAAATATTTGTTAAAATAAAATCCTGACCTATATATCTTATTTATTAATTAAAGGTCCAGGTCAATAAGTATATTATATAATCTCTTAATTTTCGTAAACAAATAAAATATTATTTTACCTAGGTTTATTCATTGGTATTAAATATTAATCAGCCCTGTAACATTCTTCTGATTTTAATTTTATATTGGTCTTCAAATTTTCACTTTTCACAATTTTTTCTTTATTCATTGTCATATTTAATCCAATTAAATAATTAGGTTTTTAATTTAAAATTACTAATTAAATTACATAAAACTCCTACTATTAAATTTTTTACATTTAATGTAATATTAATATTATTTTAATATAAAATCAACTATTAATAAATTTAAATTTAAAAAATATAGTTGAACTTAATTTTCTTAAATGATCATTTGTGAGAATTTTTATTTACTCCTTTTACATCACACGGGGTATAGATATGAATATTGGATACAATATAATATAGATATATAATAATAAAGTTCGATAATTTTAGTAAATAGTTAGGTCTTTTAAGAATATTGTAAAAATTAAATTTTAATAATATATTAAAAAATTATTAAAATAGATAAAATTTATTTTGATAATTTTTATATCATAAAGAAATTAATCTTCAGATCATGGGTGAAGAATATATCACTAAAAATAATAATTTTTTATAATAATTATTTTTTTATAATGGTATAAATTATTAAAAATATTAAATAAATAAAAATTTATATTAATTTTAATAATTATACTGTCTAAATCATAACTGAAATATTTTTTAAAAATAATTTTTATAAATATAGATTTATTTAAAAATTTTGATAAATATTACAATTATCATTATTTATCTTTTAAAATTATTATTTAAAAAAATTATAGTATATTTAGCATATACAAAAAATATAATAATTGTTAAAAAATTAAAATTTCGTTGTGGTAAAATATATTCAGTAAAATATAATTTTTTTTATAAATTGATTATATTTAATAATTTATTTTTTAATTTCTTTAAATATATGTAACATTTAAAATTGGTTTGCCATCATCAACATCGATGTTTAATCTTTTGAAAATTTTATTGAAAAACCTATAAAAATATTACTATATTCAAATTACGATAATAATTCTTTTATTATCCAAAGAAAAAACGTATATTAAGAGATATGAAAATAACGCAATCAAATTCTGATATTACTCAGGCAACTAAATCATACGAGTATTGAGTATCCGGTACAGGTACAGTACAAATACATTACCATTTTCGAAGTATTCATGCATCGCTATTTCTTGCTCTCTTTTTTAAAGGAGTAATTTCATTTTTATTTTATTTTTAAAAAAATGAAAAAGATAATAATATTTCAATTTTATCTTTCTCAATTGATATGTATTTCTTTTTTTATTTTTATAAGCTTCCCGATTTTATTCATTTGAGTACAAGGGATACTCATCCCATTTACACTAAGCCACGGAGCTAGTTGTTCTATTTATTTGGTTTTTTTATAGGTCTACTAAAAAGGATGAGAGAAGATTAATAAAATGATAAAGTTTTAAACATGTTAATAAATGTTAATTTAACTTTACTTTTTGTGTCGATTTTGTATTTAACTTTTTTGTTTTATTGTAAACTTTAATCAATTTTAATTTTAATTTGATCTTTTTGTCAATTTATTGGTTTTAATTAGTGATAATAAAAATTAGTCACAATAAAAAAATGCACAGATTTTAACAATTAAAATCTGCAAAACTAAAATAAAACAAAAAATTTGAAGAATAATAATAATTTAAAATACCAAATACTAATTTTATTTTAACTAATTAAAAATCATTAAATACTTATGTTTTCCTAATTTTAAAATATTTCAATGATTTTTTAACCATTATATAAAAACATAAAACAATAAAAACTAAATTAATTAACAAGATTAATTAAGCATAAGATTACAATCACGAATGGCATTATATTATATTAATGTGCAGCTTCTGAGTAGCAACAGAGCGTGCACTTTCCTGAGAAGACCTCGGTTTAATTTTCAAATACATGTCATTGTTAATAATTTGTTGGTGAGTGAGTCATGAAATGAATTGCTTCACATAGAGCTAGTGATTCATTTATCATCAAAGGGTTGAATGGTTTGCGTGTGATACTGAGTTGAATATTTTGGGTCAAGGATGGGATCATTTTGACAATAGCTATGCATAACATGTGGTAGTCAATGGAATTTGGAAGTCAAATAGCCAATTTCTTATGTCATTTCTAAGGATGATATTCTACATCATCAACCACATTGATTTAACTTACAATGTGAAATCAAAATAATGGACTTCTTAATTTTCTCTCATTTTATTAAAATATATTTTATCAAAACAATTTTAAATATTTCAGTCACATCACAAATTGCCTATCATGACTTCCAAGCACACCGATAATAACCTTTTTTTGAAAAAGGAGAGAGATATTTTACTTATAAACACATGTGATCATTGAAAAACTATTAATAAAAAATTGTTAAAAAAAATTATTATATTAAGCATATAAAAATCATTCTATACCTATTAGGTTATGTTAAAGAATTTCTTAAAAACACATTAAAAAATTGAAATAAATTATTTAAAAAAAACACAATAGGGATGCATTGATAATATTATGTTACATTTATTCCATAAAAAAATCTACTTTCCCTAATAATGATTTTTGTGTCTAAAATTGCGGGGCAGAGGTACCCGCTTCGGTCCTCCCATCCCTCTTTTCCCTTTATTTTTGCCTTTCATATTTATCATAGGATATTTCTTCCCCATCCTAGTCCCCTACATTCTCACGAAGATCCTATAATTATATAAAAAAATATTTTAAAAAATTATAAAAATTAAAACAAAAAAAAAATTTAGAGTCTAAAATTTATATATTGTATAAAATAATTTCAAAATTAATAAATATATTTATGAAATGATTAAAAAGTATATATATATATATATACAAATACACAAATATTAAGAATAATATTGTATATTATATATATTATACGAGGTGAAGGAGATGAATCAGATGATTCTCATTCTCATCCTCAAAATTATATCGAATTTTTTTTACCGCATCCCCAGGAAAAAAACATACAAAATAAGATATCCAAATAGAGCAATTCCTGTGAGAATTTCTAAAGTTGAAGACATTTTGCCATGTCTATCCTAGAATATAAGGATAACAATAATTAATTAAACATCAGAACACTATAGAGACTAGGTACCTATATAATATCGAAATTAGATAAGGGTCAAATTATTATCTAAACAAAAAGTAACAACAACAACAACAAAGATAAGACTCAATTGATTTCAATTATATATAACACGTGAGTCTTGTCTTCTATTTAATGCTTTTTTTTTTAATTTTTTTTCTTGAGATTTAATCATTTTCATGGAAAAACTGAAGCTGTAACTTATTATTATTATTATTTACCCGGAATTACAAATTAGATTAAATAGATCATAGGAATTTTTACAGTCAGGATTAAAAAAAAAATTATGCTAGTGTTATATAGTAAGAATTCAGTGATGGTGGTATATGCGTCAATTATGTTTGTATTCCACCTAAAATATTTGGGTGGGTTTATTTGACTGCAAAACCTTGGATCACTTATTCGCTATTTGGCAATTAAATTGAACTTCTCCGAATCCAGAAACTCCTGCTACCGTTCTCTCATCTTCCTTTCTCTGCCTGCGGGATGCTATAGCTGCTACTGTTTTTCTTTTTATTATTAATATTGGCTAATTGATTTTATATGTATGTGTGAGAGAGATGGTGAAAAGCGAATCCCCATCTGGTAGGAATTGCCGTATGACGTTCCAAACAATAATCGGTAACCAATATATATATTACTTACAAATTGAGAGAATAAACATACATGTACAATAAAATAAAACATATCCGAATATTGGAATGTCTTACAATCAAGATTGTATCAATTATCAACTGATCATACATCTTATCATAGAAAATTAAAAGAAATAATAGAACACGAGGATTGGAGCAACTGATTTCTTTTGAATTTGGGGTCGCATGTTTTTTCAAAATTAAAAGTAATTTACATACCTGAGTTTTTGTACTAATTTTATAAAATTAATAACATATTTTAATTATTATATAACTATTTTAAATTAATTTATTTTACTCTAAAAAATTCTTTAAGTAATATATATATATATATATATATATATATATATATATATATATATATATATATATGTGTGTGTGTGTGTGTCTGTGTCTGTGTGCTATTTATTCTTTAAAGTATTCACAAAATATTCTAATAAAATTAAACCCAAAAATATAATATATGATACGGGGAATCACCTTAATTATAATTCTATTTATAAGAAAACAAATAACGATAAAAAAATAAATTTAAGTATTTGATCCAGTCAACCTTAATAACTAAAACTTAAATCATTTTTTTCAAATGAAGATATATGTATTTTTTTGTCTTCTCCTTTTCTTTATGGCATATGTATTTTTTATTATTTAACATTTATTTTCATATTCTTAACATTATCAAATTATTAATTATTTTTATATCTTTGTGAGTTAAAATTTATTTTCTGTTCTCAAATTTTAGCTTTAATTATTTTAAAATTTTTACATTATTTTTTTTCTTTCTCAAACTCATTTATTTATCATTTCAAAAAGATTATTTTTAATTTTAATTTTTTTCCATAATTTGTAACAACTTTATGTTTTACTTATATATTTAATTTGAATTTATTATGCATATATATATATATATATATATATATATATATATTTCATATGCATACTTTTAACTTTTATTTACATTTTTTAATTTATTTAAATTAATTAAAAAATACGAGCGATGTATGGAATACTTAGTAGTTACCTTAAAGAACCACCGAAAAGTCCTATAATACTTTGAGTTAGTGTTAAGTTTATATATACACATACAAAAACATAAATGTTATATCAAAAAGAGGATTTTAGTCTCAAGTGACGCAGGTTTGACAAGTAATCTCATCACACAATTTTATAGATTTATTCAAGATTTGCACATCTTTTTGAAGGAAAGAAAGGAAACCCTACACCTATACATACGAGATAACAAATTCATAAAGGAGTAATAACTTATTTAATTTTGGTACGTAACCATGTCTAATGGTCGTAGGTGCAGTATTCGGATACGACTTCATTAATTTTTTCCTTCTGTAAGCAGAGTCATAGTCCTTTGCACATAAACATTATAGTTACATCATACAAGTAAAACTCAAAAGAACATTCAAGTATGCTTCAAGCTGCCGTCGAAAAAAGACAAAGCATGCTTCATGTTTGCTTGGAAAAACTTTGGAAAAAATAATTAACTATCTCCGGAATAAAGGAGTGGTTTTGGAAAGTACTTCAACACCTAACAATAAAAATATTCAATATACTTGAAATTATTTTCTCCTACTAAAAAAAGTTTATATATATTGAGTTTAATTTTTATATATTATAAAAATAAAAGTTGTTATATTGTTAACTAATTAAAAATATATATAATTTTTAAAATAATTATTATAAAAATGATTTATTTTTATTAATACAACAAATTATAATTAGATAACAGTATAAATTTAATATATTCAATTAAAATTATATTCATATATTACTATTAGTCAATATCACGATAATGAATTCAACAACTTTCATATTTCACCAAAAAATTCTAGGCGTAGAATTAAAATCTTATAATTAAATGGTTGAAAGTTTGAGCAGTGAATAGTTTTTTTTTTTTATGTTCAAGCAGTGAATGGCTTTTGTTGGTAAACGGTAGTGAATAGTTGTTAAAAATTTTGTTAGTTATTTAATAGATTACCAGCTAATCATATGCCACCAACGATATTCACTGAGAAAATATGAACTTAATTTTTTTCTTTCTTTCTTTTTGATTTTGGAAGTGCGTAATTTGGTTGTTAATTTAAAGTGAGTTTGTGTTTTTATATAGGTGAGCGCATATATACATATACTATTAATCGGGTCAAAAAATCAAATTAATTAATAATTTAAAATTATGTATAAATTAAGTAATATATATATATATATATTTCATGTTTAAATTTATAAAATAAACATAATTTTTTGTGCATATAAAATATTAACTATTCCTAAACTTGTCTTCTAGACGTCTTCCTGTTGATTCTAACAGTTAAGCAAGCAATTGATAATTAAAACTGGTCCATGTAATTTTTCTGAAGAAAAAAATTTAAACATATGCGTATTTAGTAAAATTTAATATACTTCATAAACTGTACAAAAATACCTCACCGTTACATATTGCCTTTACAAATGCACAATTATAGATTGTTCCTCAATTAGTATACACTCACTGAAGTTAATATTTTATGTCGTTGTGGTAAAAAACGAAATTTATCCATATATATTAAGTGTCTTTTTCACGCGTCAATTTGTATAATAAAATAAAAAAGTGCATAAATTTCTCTTTATGTTATTTTAACTAAATTACACAGATTCAAAATTATTAAAATTACTTATTTGTCTTAAATTTTGAACTTTTCATAATTATCTTTATCAGAAAATTGAAACATTCAACAAAAAATATAATAATGTTGGATAGTTATCACTAGTAGTAACATTAGTCTAGATATCATTATAAGAAAATAAAAAATATTATAAAGTATAGAATAGCTGAGAATAATTTTATTAGAAATTGAAATGTAAATTTGAAGATAAAAGAATAAACGATTTTGTAATTTTTTGTAAAGTGACTTATATAAAAGAGATAAAATGTGATTAGTCAAAAGAAACATGACAGTATTTCTTTTACTTTGACTTACCAATATCCATTCTTAACAATCTTTGTTTTGTTGAAAAGATCTATTTTAAAAAAATTTTAATATGTGTCTAGAGTTTATAATAAAAAAAATTATTTATTAATTTATTATCTCTCTTTAGGTTTACACTAAAAAAACTGATTCTTAAATATTAAGAAACGGTTATTTTGTCAAATATTCTTTTTGACTATCTAACAGCAGATTTATTATTTACTGTATTAAATTCAGATAAAATAATCTTTAAAAAAATGTCAACAAGCATTTAGTTTTAAATAATTCGAAATAGAAATGTAAAATAAAATAATGGGAATTTGAAAGCAAGTGTCAACGAGTAGGCCCCACAAGGCGTGCAGGCGTGCGACGACGTTTGGGTCCCATTTGCAGTCCTTTGTAGGCTGCCAGCAGCATTCCTTTTCTTGAGAGTCAGAGCCCTGATAGTGACTCTTATTCATAAATATATATATATAAATAAAATAATATTCAACCATTTAATTTTAATGTAGTAGTAACAATAATATTTGTCTCACATATGAAGATAGAGTGTGAAGGGGATGGATCTACTAAACCAGTTTATTTTATATAAGAATGAGAGTTTAAATTGTATATAAAAGATGGTTAATATTAAACTTTTTAACGTTTAATATTTTATATAAAAATATTATTAACTTTTAAAAAGTTACATATTTTTATAATTTTATTTTAGTTATTCACAATAAAATTTAATTGTTAGTATGTATTTATTTCATATTAAATAGTTTTTCTTATATGATATGTTTGCATAAAAAAGAAGAAGAGAAGAGAATAAAGTAAAAAAAGGTAAAAAAATATAATAAATTATGATGTAAAATATAAAAAATAATTTTAAAAAGATCTTATTAAACATTATTTTAAGGATATTGGTTAAAAAATTAAAAGTAAATTTTTTATCAAAAATAATATTCAAAATCATGATAGTTATATATTTATAATATTAATAAAAATTATATTTTGGACCTTTTAAATATTATTTTTAGAATATTTATTAGCATTTATCTTAAAAGAAAAAAAGTAAAATAAATATAATAAAAAATTAAAATTTGAAAAAAAATTATTAAAAGAGGAACTTAATACTTTTTAATTACTTAAATATTATTAAATAATTTATATTTTAATACAAAAAATTATTTTCATTAAATATTTTTATTTATAATTAATCTTGTTTTTGGAATATTGTGGTGTCTTAATCATTTGGGCAATTACCCTGAATTTCGTCTCACCAAATCTGAAATGAGACCCCCTGAAAACCCTCCGACAGAAAAACCACTTCCACTTTGACAATTTGTGTCAACTTCACCACAATGTGTTCATAACTGCTAATTTGAACACAGCTTCCAAGCATGGGTTGCCCCAATCCATTAACTGAATGAACTCCTCAATTAGGATCTGCTACACTTCTCATTCATTAATTGCATAATTTCTACAATCACTGATAGTGGTTGACAAATTGGAGGGTCAAACAATGACACATCCCTGTCTATGCTAGAAATTAAGCCCAACAATTGACAACTGCATGTGCACCAATTACATTATATCATTTGCTTTGTGGTTTTAAGTCCTTAAATTATAATTTCAACTAAAACTATAAAGAGAATTAAGCTTTTATCCAATTCTTAAACTCAAAACCAAACACGGCCTACATGTTTTCCGAATTGCTTATTAATTTGAGTTGGACTTTAATTTGTTTTTGATATATAGCCTAACCGAATCATATTAAGATCCGCAAAATATTTGGTCTAAAACCCCTGGATATTATTGGCACCCAACCCAGTATATTATATATTCTATAACGTGGAAGTCACCAAGAAGCCAAATCAAGATTCAGAAATGCTGATAATATATATATATATTGCAATTGATCTGTTTTCTAAATAATATTTAATTTATTAAATTTTATTTTTAAAAAACAAATCAATCATAAAAATTATTTAAAAAATATATATATCATTAACATTTTTTTTGAACAATTTCCTTATATGATTAGGAAAATGATAATGGCTCCACTTAATGACTCCTACAATGGCAAAGGAAGACAAGAAAACAATCTCAAACAAACCTACTAATTAGGCCACAGGCCTCAGGTAGTCATGTTGCATGCATGCCAGGTTGTTTGGATGCATTATTTGCAGTGTTAGGCTTTTAGCAAATCATTAACAATTGCAGAAGCTATGATCATTTATATCAACAAAAGGCATGCATATTATTAAGTCATCTATACAAGAAAAGTTATTAAAAAATATAATTAATATCATTATTATTTTTTAAAAATTATTTATTTTTTAATTTATCTTTCATATATAAACTTTAGTTTTTTATTTATTACAATTTATAAAATAATTAATATTTTTTTAAAAATTGAACTAAACAGATAAATAAAAATAAAATTGTAGTATGATTGAGAAAAATGAGGTGATAATGTAGTATGATTTGGGTGTGCAAAACCGACAAACTGAATTATAAGAGTAGGGGAAGACACAAAGTAATGAAGCATGTTAGGGTTCTATGTGTATGTGTCACATTGAGAGTGTGGAGAAAAAGATTAAGCTAACAACTCTATTTTGATTGGTTGAGCTTTATTGGTCCATGTGTTCTTATGATTCCGCCAATGTGTTTGACTTATTGTCATCTCCTTTAATATAAATAAATATTATATATTTTAAACTTTGTCAAGTCAGCCACAATGTTTAATAGCGGTTGTTATATTGAATTGTAAAACGCTCTGTGCCTTACACGCTAAATTCTCATCATGGCTTGGTTTACTTATCAAACCTCATCGCCAAACTCTGTCTAACTCTGTCTCTGTTAACATCAAAGACATATGACAAAAATAAATTAACCAATTGGACTTGTATAAATGGAATTGCTTTAATTAATTAATAATATGATGTAGATTGGTAAATTTATTTATGAGATAAAATTTTTGCAGTATTTTAGAAGGTTTGATTCAAATCATATCACAAGGGAAAAAGAATATGGTGGGATCTGAATGAACTTGTTAATTAAGGAACACGAGGGGCGTCTGACCAAGGCCATATAATTTTCAGGGTAATGTTATTGTTGATTTTTTATTGGTTTTTGCTTTCTCAATAACAAAACATTGTTTTTTAGGAAGGAAAATAAATATTTAAAATAAATAAATAATTTTATATTTCTGAATTTATATACTTGACTCAAACCATACTACAATTATTTTAAATTGGATTGTCTATGGATTTAATATAATTATTGGACAGTAAGGATGGAAGTGAACAAAGTCGTCCAATAGGATATATGATTCGGCTCGTTTAAAGTCTAATTAAACTTGACTCGTTTAATAAATAGATAGATACACTCAAAAGCTTGTTAAAAAGCCATTTTTAATAAACAAGTGAAACCTAATTTTATAAAAAAAACCTATTTAACCTATACAGGGACCTATTTATATTTATATGTATATTATATATTATATAATTATATTTATTTAATATATTATATTTATATAATATTTATTTTATATTTTATTTACATAATATTAATATATATATATATATATATATATATATATATATGTTTTAAACCTATCTAATGACCTTTTTATCTTATAAGTCTTTTTATCTTATAAGCTTTAAGTTTGTAAATTTTTTTAATTATTTATTTATATAAGCTTTAAGTTTATTTATTGATTTTTTTTATTTAGACTTTTAAACATACTTGTAGATCTTGTAGACTTTATCAGACCAGACCTTGACAGAAAAAAAAAAAAAAGCCTTTAACAAGTAACAGACCTAAACTCAGGCTTCAAAATTTTTAAACCGACCAAACTTAAACACTTAAAGCCTAACTCAGCTCGATCCACTTTCGTCTCTATTAAATAGGTTATTTAAGGTCCAATAAATTGTAAAACCTTTCTCACTCTAAATATTTCTCGTACTCAATTATAAGAACCACATCTCACACCATATACCATCTACTCAGACCCACAAATTTTAAAATAATTAACGGTTATTAATCACATGTCACATTAAATTGTATTTCGTAAGATATTTTGTTTTTATGTCATTTAGATCTATGATTTATATATTTGGTGAGACATTTTGGTCTCATGATTATAATTCATTTGTATTATTTAACCTTTATATGAAGGGTATTGGAGGATATATAGAATCTTTTTAATTAGGTATTTATATTTTTATGCACTGATATTTTATTAAAATATATTGATGTTGAATTTTTATTATTATTTTTTATAATTTTTTCTCAAAATTCCTGCAACACTCCCATTTTTCTTACATGATAATAATATACTTCATTGAGCCTAATCCACCAAGGAGCTCAACCACATCAATTACACCAAAATGAGATTTCCTACAAATGATTTTTCGTTGTGGTAACAAAATATAGAGAAATATTTGCGTAAATAATAAAATCATATGTCAAAGGAGCTTGACTACCCAACATCGAATTTTGGTTAAAGATGTGTTAAGATAAGGGTAAGGAAAAATTGCAACAAATAAAGTTTCAAAATTTTAAAACATCTTCTCCAATACATCTTTTTTGACACGTTTTAAATTATTTCTTAAAATTTATTGAAAACTGAAAAATTATATAATAGATTCATTAAATTAAAAGTATACTCACATAATAATGATTTTTAATATATAAATTTTAGCTAAAAACCAAAAAAAAAATTATCTAAAAAAATGTGTTTAAAAAAAATGTAAATAGCATTTGTCAAAATTAACTAGCATGGCACAAAAGATTTTTCAAATGACATAGATGATCGTAAATTTAGAGGTTTTGAATTTAAAAATAAAAATATTTAGTGGCGAGAAACATATATTCACTTACAACAACTCTCTTCTCTTACTGTTATTTTTTTTATTAGTTTTTTTATTTAAGCTATGTTTGTTATGAAATGGCTTGAAAATTTTAAAATGTACTACAAAATTATTTATATGTTGTAACTGGGGTTCCAATGGAGCAACAAATGAAACATGAAAATGATAGGGAATATCAAAGTTTATTAAGAAAATGTTGAAAAATCTTTTGATTAAAAAATGAGATTTTTGAAACCAATTTTAGATTTAGAAGTCATTTACATGTAAGAAAAATATTAATATCCTAAGATATCTATTAAAAATGGTTATTTATTGTGAAAATTTAATTAATTTAAACATATTTATTTCACTTTAAAATAGAAAATAATTTTGTACAGTAGAAATTTTAAATTTTTATTTAAAAATAAAATATTTACAAAAATATTATTTTAATTATTTTAAACATTATAAATTTTATAATAAAGTATAGAAATTTTTGAAAACGTTATTTCAACCTTATGGATTTGGTTTCCACTCCTATACTTTTCTAGATGTAATAAAAAAATCAAAGTTACATAGTTTTTACAGAAAAAGAAATTGTAAATTTGATTTTTTGAAAAATGTTTGGAGACATTTTTTAATTTAAAAAAATCAAATTTATCTTTAAAAATAAAATTTAAAAATGTTTATGTTTTGCAAAAAAATAAAATAAAATAAAGGTAGCATTTGGTAAATGGATAGAACAGAATGGTGGTTTTGTTCTCCTTGGTTGCGCCCATTTTAGTGGAACATAAATGTATCATTTTTAACCCTATGTTGTTTTGTTTAAAGGCACCAAACATAGAATACGATATACCTTCCGTCACATTCCACCATGTCTACCAAATGCTGCTAAACTTGTTGCTACTGCTGTTCTCCATGCTTGATAATGATAGTTTTCTTTTGCTAAACAATTCTTAACTGTTTCTTCTCATGCAGTGGATTACTTTGGAATTTGTAGAGGGTTTTAATTAAAAAGATAATACTTTAGATGGAATTTTCAGCCATATTTAGCACTATAAAAATGTTAGATCCAGCATCTTAGGGAGTGAGCCAAGAAGTGTATCCTTAATAAAAGGGTGATTAAACAGAACTACTGAAAATTATAATTGTTTTCAAGTAAAATTTTCTATAGGAATAAGGTATAAAAGGCAAAAACAATTAAAGAAAAAATAAAGAAAAATATTGGTAAGAGAATGATCAAGAACTATACAATTGATATTCAGCTATGAGTATTATTATTCTTGATTATATTGTTATATATTGGATATATTTCCAACATGAAAAGCTTTAAAATAATATTTTTATATATTTTTTAAAAAATGACAATTGGAATTGTTACAAAATTTTATATATAAAAAATTAATCTTTAGAAAAATAACAATAGTTAAAATCTTCATAAAATGAAAGTTTTAGCTACTGACATGTGAAATCATTCTAAAAAATATCACTTGAAAACGGTTAATAAACCATTCTTCTAAACATTTGAAGTTCACATAATTCTTTAAAAAGAAATTAAACTATTTTGAGATAGGATTTGTAATCATTTTAGAACTTCTATATTTTTTTTTTAATGATACGAGAATTTCAACTTTATAAATTCAATTTGACCCAGATGAGTATTATCAATTATGTGTCCAAAACACCTAAATTACCAAAGGGATGAAGAAGCAAAAGCCAATTCAGAACTCAACACCAAACTTAATTTGTTTGGGCCACTTGTGTCCTAATGTATACTTGGAGAACAAGAACTTCAACTCGATCAACAATTTGAGAAGGGCACTCGTTTTACATGCTTATTGATGTGATTATATACACGTTTGTGAAAGATGATAATGCTTATACACTGAATTTCACTCATCGTGTTAGTTGAGGGCATATTCTTATTCTTTAATTTAATATTAATTATGCTGCTTACTCACCCACCAAGAACGAAATTATTGCTTAAAATTAAATCCTCTCTCCACCAATTATCTGACAAAACCAAACCAACTGAGATTTCCACTTCCCTCTCGTCGGGACAGCAGCATATATCTACATCAACTCTTTGTCTGCTTTTGGAAAATTAAGTTGGCTCGTCAAAGGACCAATGCTATATATTTTATATAGAGAGGAGAGAGAATTTGTACAACAAATTTAAATGATAAAGTGTACAAAATAAAGAAAAGATAGGAAGTGATGAGGGAGAAGTGTTTGATATGATTAATGATGAAATGGATAGAATTAAAAAAAATATTGTGCAAAATTATCGTAAAAAATAATTGTGTATGTAAATGATATAACTCAATTTTATATATTTAAAAATTGTTGGTAATTGAAATAATGATAAAATTATTTATAATTTATTAAAGTTGATCTAATGATAAAAGATTTACATAGTATGTATAAAATTATAAATTTAAATTTTATTGTTTTTATTTTAAAAAATAATAACAACTTTATAAATTAGAAGATTAATTACTTTCTCTATACTTATGTTTACTGGCATCATGAGATTCATAATTAGTATCTTTATCATGTAAAAATATAATAAATAATATCATGATATAAATTGAAATCTTATTGTATAATGAAAAGTTTAAAAATTATTTAAAAATTATAAAATAGTAAGTATTTACTCTTTTTCCCTTTTATATGTACATTTTAATAATTAATAAAATATATTCAGTTTTTAAAAATAATACTAAATGAATAATTAATTAGAATAGTTTTAGAAAAATAAAAGTGAATGTTATAATGTTGTGAATTCAGTGGCACGATATACTAAGAATAATAAAGTGTATTTTAATTTTATAATAATACGTTTATTTAAATGTTTCAAAAACACGGATAGATACAAAGTACATACCATTTCCTTCTATGAAAGATTGAGTTCATATTGTTTTGGTCCTAAAGACATGTGATATGGTCTCTTAATTATGAAAAGTGAGATCAAAATTATTCTTCTTTACATAAATATTGATATTAAAGAACTAAATTATTAAGGGGATTAATTGATGCCAACTTTCAATGATTGACAGAGTGAAGAATATTTCATGTTATTTTTATTATTAAGAAATTAATTTGATAATAATTTTTTAGAAGACAAACTGTGACAATCGCTTTTTCTTATCTGTTATATACTATGTTAATATCAATTAATCTTTCAAAAATTAAAATAATATTTTCATCTTAAAGTTAATGCTTTAGTGACTTCTAATATTTATATAGAATAACAAACCAATATGCTCTTGAGGTTCCGAATGGCCGCCACATCATTATATGGTTGATTATATTTATACTTTTTTAAAGTGTTGATTATATATATAGTTTATACTAAACACCCACAACAGGAACTATTTGGTTTACTGTATTTTTCCTTGGGTTATTAAATTTCATCTGAAGAAATTTGGATTTGACGCATGTGTGCCTTATGTGACCATCTCTCTTTTCATTGACTTGGATCGAAAATCTATATATGATTTGAAAAATTGTGATGCGTGGGATTTCAACCATAAAAGAAATGTAGGGCACCTAAGGTATATAGCTAGGTAGCAATAGGATGATGAGCATGATTATGATGGTGATGACGATAAGGGGAAAAAATATAAAGAATTTGACTAGCAAGCATGGTAGTGGCTAGGTTGTGTGTCTCGCCACCAAAACTATTGAGTTTTCTTTATTATTCACATTGTTCGTCCTTTGGTGGGGTGGGGTTGACGTGGATCTTGACCCTCTTTCATGAAACATTCCTTCAAGTCATTATTTGGCCCCCACTCATTTCTCAACATTCCTTAAAATCCTACAATATTTGAGGACTAACTTTGAAACCTGTTCCTTTGCTTGTCCTCTTGTGAGCTAATATTCTTTCTTTCTCACTCACTTACTCTTCACAAGCAATTCTTCTATTCTTCGTCTCCAGCTGTTTGATGTTTATGTAAGAATATATTTCACCCATTATTAATAAACATTACCTTTAAGCAGACCCAATATAATGCGACAATTTTCTAAAACATGGACCATTTGTCACTATCTCCGACTCTTGCTTTGTTTAATTATATTACATTAGTTTATATAAATCATAGTTATTTCACACGAAACCGTCAAGTTTTTTGTCCTCGTTTGTTTAGATATTAAAAGTTAATTACTGTATATCGTAACAACATTATTAGATTTTAATATAATTTTACCAACACTGAAGTTTCTTAATTAAACTTATAGCGTTGAGTTAAAATTAGCGGATTAGTTTTGAATCCTTTTTATTTTTCTTTTTAAATATACCCAGTATCAGAGGAGATAAATATATAAATATATAAAAATTTAATACATTTATCTTTCACCTATTTTAACATTATATCTTTCTCCTACTTAAAAATTGTATGTACGGAAGAAAATTCCAATCTAAAGGATTCCTATATTATATCATATTAGTTCTTATTTATGTTATCAAAGTGAAGGACAATTATAGTGGGATCTTTATTATTTGATTTATATAGGTATGGATTTTATTTTTATTTTTTCTTTCATAACAAAATATTATTATGCCTTTTTTTTTATCGATCTTAATAAAAAAACAATATATATATATATATATATATATATAAAAGAATTCTAACGTTACGCCAAAACCTATCCGTAGACAATCAATATTTTATCTTAAAACATAAAAGTGGATCAGTACACCAATCCGAAAATATACGACCATCCCTCTGAAGATAATGAAAGTATATGCAAAGATTGCTTCGGATATATATATGTGTAAAATTATTCAAATGAAAAGGCTTAGTTATTATAAAATAAAAAGATAAATAAAAATTATTAAATTATTTAAATAATTAAAATTATATAAAAAAAAAGAATATACATGACTATTTCAAACATCAACCCGTTACAAGAAGTATAACAAAACTAGGCCAAAAAGAACAATACTAGAATCGGACTAAAAAAATGTGATAAACATATCTCCAAATGTAAATATGATTACGAATTTCCTAAGAATTTCATTTGGCACTTGTATATAATAGATTAAACTGAGTGTTGTCCCTGCATAAAATCAGAAAAAACTACCAGCATGTGTCACAAATCGCTTAATAAACCTCAATAAGATTGTCACCAAGTTATATGATCAAAACCAGTAAGAGTTCAACTAGATATGTTCAGATTTTGAGCACATATTCATAGCACGTGCGAAACCTTTCCTAGATCAGAAAAAAATTGTATGAGACCAGCAAAAGTGGTTCAACTATAAAAAAAAACTAAAAATAAAACGAACAGGACGTCCACCATCACTTTTTCATCTCATAAGCTCTTCATATACTGCATAATTACAGTTCAGAAAATACACATTTGTAATCCAAATTATTCTTGAGAATCCCTCTCCTTCGAAAATTATTTGTAGTTGGAAAACGATCTAATTAAGACCATCCAAACGAGTTTAATTAAAGAATATAACTAATATTGAATCATATTTAGTTTAGAGCCTTGTTAAAATTGATAAAATAATATTTCACATAAACCCTTTGCCGAGATGAAGGAAGTGAAATGATAGGAAAGTTTTATCCATATGAGAGTCATGACTCGTATCTTTCAAAAATCTCATGATAATAAAGGTAACATAGTTTGTGTTATCTCCGAAAATACTAGGATATACGATGGGATTCTAGTCTTGAAGATATCCAAATCCAGGATTAATTAAACGTCACCTTGTATAGAGGAATTAAGAAATTGCCTCCACAAAATTATTTATTTAGTTATTTATTGCTTAATATATATTTATCAAATTGAACAATTAAGATGTCAAATTGTTAACTACTATGATTCTAATTCAGAAAAGATGGAACAGAAGAGAAGGAGTAAGAGAGTAAATGATAAGCAGCAATCTATTTGCAAGAAGTTTCTGATCATGTACAATCTTAAGCGCATTTTTCTGTTATTAATGAAAAATGAGCAATCAATGATTTAGACCATATTTATTTTCTGGTTCTGCTAACAGCAAATCGATTTTGGTGTTCCCTACTTCCCGGTCATTAATTATCAAACAGACTTAGCAACAACTAAACGAAGTTAGAAATGTGATTAAGTTATGGATTAGTTCCTAGCTACCAAAGTGGAGAGCATGACCTCACCCCTACATCATTATCTTAAAAAAAATAATAAAAAAAAGGAGAAAGAGAGTAAAAGGAATGAAATGAATGCATGTTTAGTTTATTTACATTTATGAATATTGAATATTGAATATTTTTGGATCAATGAACAAGAAAAGGCAATGGGCGTAGGACCATTTACAAGTCACGATAGAAATATAAGGGCGACATACAATGGACCTACTCATAATGTTCCTGTTCCTTTCCTTTCCTTTCTTGTAATTATTGCCAATCTCATATATCTGTATTCAAACAAACTCTTAACTGCTTTCATTCTTAAATCAAACTTAGATGAACTTTTTATTTTCATGCACTTTGTCATATGGTATTGGTAAACAACTGTTCAATTTATATTCTTGTTAGTTTATGTTGGAAGATTTTTAACTTCTATCCCCCCAATATTTCAGTATATTTGAAAATATGAAAGCTAGGGTAGAATCATTAATGCCTCAAATCATTTTACCCAGGGTCACTTATTGTAGAATTAGTAGAATTCGAGAGAATAAAATTTATTTTACAAAATTGAGGCTATTGAAAATAAATATTAATTGAACAAGCTTTAACAGAATGAAAAATTATAAGTGTATATCCACTTTGGAGGGATATCTGAAAAGAAGATTAAAATAATATAAAAATAAGAAATGTAATAAATAATTTGATGACAAAAAGGAAAAATAAAAAGAAAGAAGGAAGGAAAAGTGAAATGAAAAAAAAATGAGTATTATTTATTATTATTTTAATAGTATTGAATGTTGAACGTGAAGTTACCAAAAAAATGAAAAAGAAGTGCATGCACAGACATCTATTAAAATAAAGAAAAGAAAAAAATTTATGATTGAATATAATTTTTGAAAAATAGGGACGGCTCAACAAAATTAGAAAATGGGATAAAAATAAATAAAATTTGGCGTACACATTTTTATTAATCAGTTATAAAATTACATAATTTTTTGTTAAAATAAATAAGAAATATGCACATATTTTAGGAGGGAAAAAAAAAAGCGAAGAAGGACACTCGCACTTGCCCACTCCCCAAATTGATCCAAGAGGAGAAAATTGAAGTAACAGCCCTCTATCCAAAGTTAACTTCGTAAAAATGAAAGATAATTAAATAGTTTAGCAATGAAACGAATTGCATAAATCAAACTTGTTATGTAAACGCGACAGAGTGTTGGTTATACTGTCATAAGGGTAACAATCTGTATGCTAAGAGGGTACAACTCGGAGAAACTCTTGGGTAGGCAATGCCTATAAAATCACTCAAATCAATTATTGATATGCATAAAAATATTTTTTAATAAGGATTATGCAACTTCAAAATATTTATGATAAACACTGTTAACCACCGGCAGGGGATTTTAAAAACTGGGGGGTAACCCTTTCCCCCAGAAAGGAAGTTGTCATTTCTAGGAATCTTAGAAATAAACTACATTTTTAAATAGCACACTTCGCTCATTGCTATATTTTTTTTTTCTAAGAGAAAATTCTCCGATCCCTTCCTTTTATTGTATAATTAGTAATTAGATATAATCTTTTTGAAAGAATCGTATTCTTAAAGGTATGCGGCTAACCATGTATAAACTAAGCATAATTATCATTTTATGAAATAATTTTTAAGTTTAAGTTATATTTAAATTCAATTTTCAACAAAATATTGAAGTTGGAGATGTGTATTGGGACTACAAACTTCATTTCAATTTTAAAGTGTATATTGGAAGGCTTATATTGTTTGGAAATATGATTAATTAATAAAAAATTTATCATAGATAGTAGTGTATATTTATTTATATTTAAATATATATTATTAAATTTATTTATTTTATTTTTAAAAAATTATCAATTATTAAATAAAAATATAGATGAATAAATAATATTAATTTATATATAAGAAAATTATTATTGTGGTCAATTATTTACATATAAATTAAAAATAATTTTTCTTTTATAAATTAACTTTCAAAGTTAAAATAGATTTAAATTTAATTTTTAATATATTTGAATTTATTTTATGATATTTACGATATTTACAATTAGATAAATATTATTTAATTTTTTCTATTTTTATTTTTTTTATATTTTATTTTTGCTATTTGTAATGTTGAAAAGTTATTTTCACATTAGTATTTAAAAAAAATTACATTAAATATGAATATTATGTTATTTAATTATTTTTGTAAAAATAATAAAATTTTAAATAAAAAATATATAAATTTTTATCATTTGCATATAAGTTAAAAAATTACTTAGTTTAAAAAATTCAAAGGTTTTTTTCACCATTTTTTTAATTTAAAAGTGTAGGTTAATTGAGTTTGATTTTATCGATATTTTATAATATAATAATAAGTCTTATTAATATTAAAAAAATACTCATTTACAAATAGGAATGTAAAGAAATTAGACTGTTTCATAAAAATTTACGACTATAAATAAATATGTTTATTTTTTATATGTTATATATTATATATTTATATTTATTTTAATATATTATATTTATATAATATTAATATATTTATATAATTTAGTAAAAAATAAAATTTTTAATTTAAAAAAAATTATAGATGATTTTCTTTTTATCTACACAACTTATCTAAATAATAATATATATATATATATATATATATATATATAATATTTATTTATTAACCTTTTGTATACACATGTCCGACTTTGTCCAAACTTAGATCTTAAAATTTTAAAATAAGTTAAACTTAAACACTCAAAATATGATCTAACATAATTTATTTTCATTCATAAATAAACTTAAACTTATTATAAATCTAATACAACCTTGACTCATCATCCAACAAAGTTAAAAAAAATTTAAGTCAAGAAAACTCAAAATAAAAGTATCTTACAAAAAGATGACAACTTCACCAACTGTTTTGTTTGGATCATTTTTTTGTGGGGGCACGGGGTAATTTCAAAGTAAAAAAGTTTGGATACAATTACATGTGTTTATTTTATCTATTCAACCCAATCCACTCCTAGCTCATATGGGTTAGGATTAAAATAGTTCATAAGCCTACACATGCAAAGTTTATAAGTTAAAAATCAATTAAATCCTATCAATTAGGATCAGCTCATGGAAATAATTTTTAAAATTTTCTTTTAAATTTTTTATTTTTTTTATATAAAAAAATTTTCTCTCTACTTTCTTTTTCTTTCTTTAAATAAAATAAAGATAAAAAAAATTAAAAAGAACAAGAAAAATTAGAAAAAAAAAGAAAGAAAAATGTAGAGAAAAGATAATTTTAAAGATAGGAAAACAAATATATTAGAAAAAAATAAAAGATAAAGAAAAGATAAAAGTACAAAAAAAATTAAGAGAAAGAGAAAAAAATTACAAAGAAAGATTATAGATATAAATGAAAAAATATTTAGAAAAAATAGAAAAATTAATAAAATAAATAAATTAATTAAAGAATATTTTAGTAAAATAAAAATATTAAAAAAAATAAAAATACATAAAAACTAGAACTACATGAATTACAAAAAGACAAATAAGAGAAAGAAGATAAGGATAAATGAGCTAATCCATACTCATCCCTCATAATTTGAGGGTTAATTGGTTAGAAAATATTATAAGATAGGATTAGATAAGTTAACTCATATATATATATATATATATATATATATATATATATATATATATATATATATATATATATATATATATATATATCACTTAATTTAAAAATTACATTAATTAAAGTTTAAAAAATTTAATTTTAAATTAGTTACAAAATAAAGAGTATAAGATAAAGTTAAATGTACTAATTCATATTTATTCTACTTAATTTGAAAGCTATATAAATTAAAATTTAAAAATTTTATTTTTAAATAAACTATAAAATAGAAAAATAAAATAAAATAGAATTAGATAAATTATCTTACAGATAATCCACTTAAATTAAAAATTATATAAATTAAAACTTGAAAAAAACTTATTTTTAAATAAAGTATATAATATAAAATCAGAACTTAGAATCAAATTTGACCGTTTTAATTTTAAGCCACAGTATTGCAATTTTAAAAGGGAAAAATAAGAAAAAGTTTGCGGGGATTGGCTAGCTTTAATAAATTCCTAACTGATTCCAGGTCCATTCATTCGTAGGTTGATGTTTGTTTTACTTTTACCAGATTATTATTTCAGAATTTAACAAATTCTACAATACATACACCCATACAGAGAGTTTAATGTGCTCCATTTATTTGTTTTCAGTACTTATTATTATCTGTCATAACCGTAATTACGACAAGACGACGGACTCGCTAAATTTTGAAATGAATTAATTTTTGATTGTGGAGCCGCCACCAAATTTTATTTTTGAGGGAAAACATTTGGAAAAACCCTAACTCAAGGATGAGATTCGAAGTTCGGGAGTCGGTTACGAGTAGGGAAGGTGTTAGGCACCCCACTCGCCTGTTCCAAGGAACAGTACCCTTAAATTGAGTGTGTGATTATTTGAAAATAGTTTGATCCCTTAATTAATTTGGAAATAAATAGGTTGAGGGAGGTTGGCCTGACAGGACTTGATCCTGCTCCTACGTATTCCCCGGTGCAATGGGAAACTCAAGGCTTACGTAGTTCTGGTTAAGAGACTTGATCTCTAAAAGAATACAGGGTGTTTTTAGATAAAAAAAAGACACTTGAATAGGAATTTATTGAAAGTGATGGTTTTCAGAAATTCATGCTTGCGAGATCCTAAATCATTGTAAGCCGTATTTGGATCCCCCATGAATTAAAACACGAGACGGTAGAGAACGCTACTCGTTCGCGTTAGAACCCGTTTGCATGAATTTCGCAAAATAAAAAATAAAATGTTTTTTTATAAGATTTTATTGAAAGTGAAAATTTCAGAAATTCATGCTTGTGAGATCCTAAATCGTCGTAAGCCGTATTTGGATCCCACACGAATTAAAACACGACACGGTAGAGAATGCTACTCGTTCGCGTCGAAACCCGTTTACATGAAGTTCGAAAAATTAAAACAGACGTTTTTATAAGATTTTATTGAAAGTGAAAATTTCCAAAAATTCATGCTTGTGAGATCCTAAATCGTCGTAAGCCGTATTTGGATCCCACACGAATTAAAACACGACACGGTAGAGAACGCTACTCGTTCGCGTTAGAACCCGTTTACATGAAGTTCGAAAAATTAAAACAGACGTTTTTATAGGATTTTATTGAAAGTGAAAATTTCCAAAAATTCATGCTTGTGAGATCCTAAATCGTCGTAAGCCGTATTTGGATCCCACACGAATTAAAACACGACACGGTAGAGAACGCTACTCGTTCGCGTTAGAACCCGTTTGCACAATTTGAGGAAAATAGAAAACAGACATTATGAAAGAAACGAATTTTTTTTTAAAAAAAAAAAAAAAAAAAAAAAAAAAAAAAAAAAAAAAAAAAAACAAACGTTGGGACAGTTCACAAAATTAAAAAGGGAAGCAAAGGTTTAGTGAAAACCAGTATCTGAATATGTGATCAAAACAGAATAATAAAACCAAAGTGAAACAATAATACATCTTCTATCATTTGTTTCATATAGGCACATGGCTCTGTTAGCCGTTTAAATTCATCTAAAGCACCATTTGTACCCGCAATCATGATATTTCATCCTGCTGTTGCTCTTCCCCAAATTTTATAGTAGTCAATTTATCCAAGATTAAGCCTATACTTGAGTCGAATCACAAGCTAGCTTTTACAAGAATTGGTACTGCATGTATGTAGAGATTGATTTTCTAAACTTGGACACAATGGTTTCGAACCCTGACTTGAAACTGGACTTTATCATAGCCAACTTAAACGGCTACTGATCTTGACCAGTAGAGAATCTGATAGGGCAGGGGCTGATTGACAGTTCCTAGAAGTTAGGAAACCAGATGCGGCTTATATGTCCAACCCAATTACAGTTCTTTGACCTGTCTATGGGACATATCTAATTTAGCCTTTGGCCTAGATAAAAAAAAATGGTTTAATTAATCGAAGGCTGGTTGTGGTAAACCAGTTTCTCAATTAAAGGCAGATTGCAATGAACCAGCCTCTATGGCTAATCCTAAACAAAGTTCTGTTACCTACGATGACCAGTGTGATTTGGAACGAATCCTATCAGAATTAAAGCCTAAAATCTTAGTAAACTGAGGCCTATGAATGTAAGCTTTAATTGTCTACAAAACCAGGCCTGCTTTGCTGCACTGTGATCCTTGGCCAGAAACTCCTCTTAGGTCAGTTCCTGTTTTACTTTAGGTCCTGCATCAAACATGGCCTAAAGCTCAAATGCATGAGCTGCTCCTAGCTCGGATAGGTATCTCCAAGAACCAAATATGTGCAACAAACCCAAGACTCAATAGAGATTAAAGCATAGTTTGTTACTCCACTAATTTCCCTGATCAATACTGAAATCTGCCACGATCCCATGCTCATAAAAAGAAATCTGCTACTAGTGCTGACCAGAATACCTGAACTGGGATTTCTAATGCATTGAACCAGAACTTTCCAATTCATCTTAATCATTATTGCACTCCAATGACCATATTAATCAGACCTAAAATCTTAATCTCATATTTGGGGCTCCACCAGAGCTCCATGACCATGCTAATCAGAGATCATGAACTCTGAAGCTGTTTGTCAAGAGACTATTATGTGTTCCAACTAGACCCCTTATGCAAATCTGTATTGGCCATTCCCATATGGAGTCTTAGGCTGGCTAGGGGCTTACTCTGTATTCCTAATTAAGATACATTCAAGCTGAATCAGATCTACCACCCCAAGGTTGATCTAAACCTGATTGAGGTAGACTCATAAGACCTAAAGAAGTGAAACTGGGCATGGGGATCCGGTTGCTGGCCAAAGGTGCTGCAACCAATTCTGATCTTATCAGAAAAAATCGTTCTTTAATTCTCAAGCAAGGCCAAAAAGAATGGATGTTAACTTGCTGCTCTCGCTACCCATATTCTGATAACGCCTAACCTAGGCTCATTTCCCAGTCTAATGCTCTGCTTGAGTTATGCAACTCCTGATCTGACCAAGTGCTTATGGTGAATTTAGGTGAATGAAAAGAAGCTGATTGTTGTATCAGGTATTATTCCTATTAGCAGGGCATTAAACCGATTGAACACCTCTCAATAGGTGTTCAATCAGTTTCAGATCCTATTAACCTGATGCAAGTCATGTACTTAACTAATTCCTGACCTGATTGACCTTATACAGAATCTGAAATGGGCAGGATCAACATCTGTTTAACAGGTATATTAGACTTTACCCTATAGACCTGGTTCCATCCCTGTTGGTTCCGCATGACAGACATCCCTTGGCAAGGACTTGCTTCCACCAGTCCAACTCATGCTCCTAAACTTCCCTAGTATGTTAGGTTTGAAAACTGCAAGGACTTTTCTATTTCTGATCAGTCAAGGGCAGGTTGCAATGAAACTGTTTCTGAGGATAGCTTAGGGATGATTTGTTTGCTGCACTGGACAACCTGATTCTGGAATGAATATATCAGAATGGAGGCCTAAGTTCTGCTAACCTCAAGCCTGAAGATGCATGCTTCTGTTATGACCTTGCTTGACTGCAGTTATTACCTTAATGAGCACTCACAGTTTTTTTTTATTTACCTTGAGACTCAGGATCTCAAGTTAGTTACTTCTCAGGCCATTCACTCAGAGGAAACCACCTAATTTGAGAAAAGTTCATGGTCTCTAAGCCTGTATCAGATACCCGACTTGGTTTTAGTTTCAGTGACTCGAAGTTGGAGCCTTAGTGGCTTGCTGCCCTGGACTTGGGCAAGAATCCTAAATTTGGTCAACCCCAGCTGACTGCCAACTTTGATTTGTGACTGGAACCTCTGGGTATATGCCTAGTTGGCTCCTGATCAGAATAGCCGTTTGGTCCTTAAGCCTGACAGTAGTTCAGAACCTTAGTGGCTTGATCCTAGGCCTGGACAAGGATTCTCAATTAGCTGAATCAGAACCTGGCTAGTCAACCAAGCTGATTGCTGATTTTGTTGTGATCCTCCATTACCTAAATCTCTGAAATTTAGGTTCCCCTTGAGTTTTCTTTTCCCAAGATTTGTTCCTGCTTTCTGCTATGACTATGCCCAGATTCTACCCCCAATTCAAACTACTTTGTCTAGGGTATATGATCTAGAGTCAGAATAGGTATTGTGGTGAACCTAAGAAAAGAAACTTGCTACCAAAGTTGGCCTAAAATGGTTCATTTCTGCACAGGCTAAAGATCTTTGTATATGAATTTGTCTCAGGACTATCCCAAACTATCATGGCCCCTATCTGCCTATGTCATGTACTAAGATTGATTTTTGGACCATGATGCAGACTGATGCATGTTTGATAAAGATCTGCTGTTATAGCAAATCTAATGGCCTAAGTGCTGTCATAGCAGAATCTAATGGATGAGCTAAAACCTGTTTCTATGCTGATAAACACTGGACCTTGGTGGATCTAGGAGCTGATGTAGCTTGTCAAACCAAAGCCTGGTCAAAGACCAGTGGTATTGAATCCTAAACTGCATGAGAAAAACACAGTTGTGACTACCCTCCCTTACAGACTCCCAGATTGAGCTTATGATGGGCTATAATGCGATTTTTTTATTGCCTTATGATAGGCTATAAGACTATGAGCTTTGTTACCTGTTAACCGTATTTCTCTCTTATTTAGAGCTTCTCTTAAATCAGCATAGATATTGTTTTATCTAGGATTGATTGATGGCCTAGACCTAATTGACACCTGGTAGCATAGATCTAAAAAAATGCAACATCCAATGGCCAAATGCTGCAGAACCTCAAGTCCTGTTACATGATTCTAAATGCACTCATAAGTTGCATAGCTTCCTTCTTATTGGCCTTTGTTTAAAGCCTGGTTGGTTTTTGATTTAAATTGTTTTTGTACATCCAATTATTCTTATTTAAAAACACATGGTTGGGCCGCCTATAGACTCAGCTGCAATTAGTCTTTCAGCAGACATTAGACTGTTATTGGGCAAACTCAGGGTTATTAGAACTATTTAAAACCAGAACCTCATTGTTTCCCTAGAATTACTTCCAACTTACACAGTGTCAAATAGAGATTGTATTTGGCTGCTTAGGAATTAATTCCTTACTTGTCATGGTTGAATTAACCCTTGGAGATTAACAGAAATCTAAAACCTACAGACCACCCATGGGAACAATATCCATACTCCTGGTATTGACCTGTGTTTGGTCTAAAGTGAGTAGTGGAGTGGTTGCCGTCACAAAGCTCAGACAGCAGCCCTGGCGTTTGGTATATCCCACTATTCTTCTACTTACTTCTAAGCTGACGCATTCCTACAGCTACTGGCACCAAGGAAACTAGCAGACAAGAGGATGCTTGGCCCAGGATCAATTACAATTACAATTTTAGTAAGCATAGGTTCTTATCTTCCTAAATTGAACTCAATTGATTACAGTTCTAGTTCTAAAGTTTGTAGAGATGAACATATTCCTGATATACTTCCAGGAGCTGAGTCCTCCGAATAGAGATATCACAATAATTAAACACAGACAGTAATTTTCACTAATTTTTCGAGAGCTTCAACCTCACATGAACCTAGAAACCTTAACTAACACATGCACTTTGACTAACAATTATGAATCAAGAACTAAAACAGGCAATGAAATTATCGCAACATCTGAATTTCATAGATTCCACGTTCAATCATAACAGGGAGAAAACAAAAGAACGAAATTGCGCAGATTCGAGTGAGAAAAATGAAAGATGCAGCCTAACCTGTGAGTATTGAACCAAAATGAGAAGACGTTCGTGACTATGCAGAAAAAAATTGGTAGAGCAGCGAAGGCAAACCACCAGAACCAGAATCAATTTAGTTTCACTCGCAAAAATCTCAAAGAAGAGAGAAAGCTCCTTCTCTACTCGCGAATGAAGAAGATTGTGGAAAGAATCCAAAGCAGCAGAGAGGAAATTCCGCGAAAATTCCTTCAAGAAGAATCCTCTAATCCCCCAAGAAGAATGCCAGAAAGTTTGAGTAGCTAAAGAAAAACCCAGAAAATTCCGAGAGAACTCCCGAAAGTCCTTTTCCAAAAATGTCCTCTTTTGGTGCCAAAATGTCTTCCCCTTCAAATTTCTAAAAATTACCTTTATACCCCTAGCTTAACCATGGTCTCTTAACCCTTTGGAAGTTAATTTCTAACCCTAGCCTAACTAACTTTATAACTAACTCCTAACTGAATTTTGTTTGTTTCCTTCAATTCTCTAACTAACTAACTCTATTTGCTCATTTTTTTAATTTCTGCAACTCCTTCTCTTTTCTTTTGACTATGTGAGCTTTTATTCTCTAAAGTTATTTAGTAAATTAATTAATTAAGGAAAATTTCTACCCGGACAAAAATTGGTGCTCACAGTTTGCCCCTCTTTACCAAGTTTCTTACTAGATAATGCAGGAATGCTTCTTGTATTATCAAAGTAAGAAACGAGTAAAGACGTGAGCCAATTTTGTCCGGCCCTTGTAAATAAAAGGAAATCAAGATTTGTGGATAAACATACAGGGCCCTATGTGATAGGCCAGAATGCGGGAAAACAAAATGCAGCGCTGACGTGATAAGCTTTGAACAGAAATTTAAACATGCAGGGCCTGATGTGATAGGCCAAAATACAGAAAAATTAAAATGCAGTGCCTGATGTGAAAGGCTTGGAATAGAAATTTAAACATGCAGGGCCTGATGTGATAGGCCAAAATACAGAAAAATTAAAATACAGTGCCTGATGTGAAAAGCTTGGAACAGAAATTTAAACATGAGGGGCCTGATGTGATAGGCCAAAAATGTAGTAAAATAAAATGTAGTGCCTGATGTGATAGGCTTGAAACAGAAATTTAAACATGAGGGGCCTGATGTGATAGGCCAAAAATGCAGGAAAATAAAATGCAGTGCCTGATGTGATAGGCTTGAAACGGAAAATTTAAACATGAGGGGCCTGATGTGATAGGCCAAAAATGCAGGAAAATAAAATGCAGTGCCTGATGTGATAGGCTTGAAACGGAAATTTAAACATGAGGGGCCTGATGTGATAGGCCAAAATACAGAAAAATTAAAATGCAGTGCCTGATGTGAAAGGCTTGGAATAGAAATTTAAACATGCAGGGCCTGATGTGATAGGCCAAAATACAGAAAAATTAAAACACAGTGCCTGATGTGAAAAGCTTGGAACAGAAATTTAAACATGAGGGGCCTGATGTGATAGGCCAAAATGCAGGAAAATAAAATGTAGCGCCTGATGTGATAGGCTTGAAACAGAATTTTAAACATGAGGGGCCTGATGTGATAGGCCAAGAATGCAGGAAAATAAAATGCAGTGCCTGATGTGATAGGCTTGAAACAGAAATTTAAACATGAGGGGCCTGATGTGATAGGCCAAAAATGCAGGAAAATAAAATGCAGTGCCTGATGTGATAGGCTTGAAACAGAAATTTAAACATGAGGGGCCTGATGTGATAGGCCAAAAATGCAGTAAAATAAAATGCAGTGCCTGATGTGATAGGCTTGAAACGGAAATTTAAACATGAGGGGCCTGGCGTGATAGGCCAAAAATGCAGTAAAATAAAATGCAGTGCCTGATGTGATAGGCTTGAAACAGAAATTTAAACATGAGGGGCCTGATGTGATAGGCCAAAAATGTAGTAAAATAAAATGCAGTGCCTGATGTGATAGGCTTGAAACGGAAATTTAAACATGAGGGGCCTGATGTGATAGGCCAAGAATGCAGGAAAATAAAATGCAGTGCCTGATGTGATGGGCTTGAAACGGAAATTTAAACATGAGGGGCCTGATGTGATAGGCCAAAAATGCAGTAAAATAAAATGCAGTGCCTGATGTGATAGGCTTGAAACAGAAATTTAAACATGAGGGGCCTGATGTGATAGGCCAAAAATGTAGTAAAATAAAATGCAGTGCCTGATGTGATAGGCTTGAAACGGAAATTTAAACATGAGGGGCCTGATGTGATAGGCCAAGAATGCAGGAAAATAAAAATGCAGTGCCTGATGTGATGGGCTTGAAACGGAAATTTAAACATGAGGGGCCTGATGTGATAGGCCAAAAATGCAGTAAAATAAAATGCAGTGCCTGATGTGATAGGCTTGAAACAGAAATTTAAACATGAGGGGCCTGATGTGATAGGCCAAAATGCAGGAAAATAAAATGCAGTGCCTGATGTGATAGGCTTGAAACGGAAATTTAAACATGAGGGGCCTGATGTGATAGGCCAAAAATGCAGTAAAATAAAATGCAGTGCCTGATGTGATAGGCTTGAAACAGAAATTTAAACATGAGAGGTCTGATGTGATAGGCCAAAATGCAGGAAAACTTGGTTTGGAGAGATTTTAATCTTTATTTATTTAGCGGACTTCGAACTCACAGCTTCCTTATAGCACGATTCTTATGACCTTTTAGAATGAGCTAGAGCCTGCAACTGGCCTTCTCTTTCTGGTTTTGTTGGCTAACTTTATGCATCACATTGCTTATTCTGCGGAGAGAAGAATCATTCAATGTTACTAGAGGACTATCAATTGCGAGATTCTCGTTCTAACCATGATTCAAACAGTCTTAGTATTTAATAATTGCTGTAGTATACTTAATTCGATACATATGCTTGATCAATGAATACAATTGAATCAATAAAATGGCTGAATTTCAAAAGTAAACAGAATGAGGAATTAGAGGAGTATGTATTTGGAGATGGAAATTTGGATGGTCTTGTGCCTTCGAGACGATCAATGCTAGTATTGTACTTCCATAACCTTTCTTGTCTTATCACTCATGCTTATTAGGAAACAAAATTTTGCCCCAGTATCAGCCTACTCAAAATTTTGCCCCAGTATCACATTCTGGTTCCCACCTATTCTTGAGGGTCATCTTACGACGATAAGAATTTTCCTCACGTTTGTCTAGGTCGCCCTTGTGGGTTTTCAACCTAGCGCATCTTTTTGGATGCCCTAACTTTTGCCTAGATCGCCTTTGCGAGTTTTCGATCTAGCGGGCTTTTTTGGATGCCCTAATTTTTGCCTAGATCGCCCTTGCGGGTTTTCGACCTAGCGGGCTTTTTGGATGCCCTAATTTTTGCCTAGATCGCCCTTGCGGGTTTTCGACCTAGCGGGCTTTTTTTTGGATGCCCTAACTTTTGCCTAGATCGCCCTTGCGGGTTTTCGACCTAGCGGGCTTTTTGGATGCCCTAATTTTTGCCTAGATCGCCCTTGCGGGTTTTCGACCTAGCGGGCTTTTTTGGATGCCCTAACTTTTGCCTAGATCGCCCTTGCGGGTTTTCGACCTAGCGGGCTTTTTTGGATGCCCTAATTTTTGCCTAGATCGCCCTTGCGGGTTTTCGACCTAGCGGGCTTTTTTGGATGCCCTAATTTTTGCCTAGATCGCCCTTGCGGGTTTTCGACCTAGCGGGCTTTTATTAAGCATAATATTTCATCACAGCGTCGGCATTGGTTGGGTTTGCCAAGTCATTCCCATCCATATCAGTTAAGATTAACGCCCCTCCCGAGAAAGCCTTCTTGACTACGTATGGCCCATGATAATTTGGGGCCCACTTCCCTTGTAGCGCTTTTTGCATTGGTAATAACTTTTTGAGAACTAAATCTCCTTCTTGAAATACTCGGGGACGGACTTTCTTTTCGAATACTTTCATCATTCTTTTCTGATATAACTGTCCGTGACACAATGCTACCAATCTTTTTTCATCAACCAAATTTAACTGATCGACCCGGGCTTGAACCCATTCTGCCTCTTCCAACTTTGCGTCCAGTAACACCCTTAATGAAGGGATCTCTACTTCGATGGGAAGGACGGCCTCCATTCCATAAACGAGCGAGAATGGAGTTGCTCCAGTAGAGGTACGAACTGAAGTACGATATGCGTGGAGGGCATAGGGAAGCATCTCATGCCAATCTTTATATGTGTGCACCATCTTTTGGACAATTTTCTTGATGTTTTTATTGGCTGCCTCCACGGCTCCATTCATCTTTGGTCTGTATGGGGAGGAATTATGATGCTGGATCTTGAACTGGTCACACAATTCATTCATCATTTTGTTGTTAAGATTGGTACCGTTATCTGTAATGATTTTGTTGGGCAAACCATATCGGCAAATCAACTCTTTCTTTACAAATTTTACGACCACGCTCCGAGTTACGCTGACGTAGGAGGCAGCTTCGACCCACTTGGTGAAATAGTCAATGGCAACCAATATGAAACGATGCCCGTTAGATGCTTTAGGCTCAATTGGTCCAATGACGTCCATTCCCCACATAGCGAATGGCCATGGTGAAGATAATACATTCAAGGACGTAGGCGGCATGTGGATGTTGTCAGCGTATACTTGGCATTTATGACAAGTCTTAACATACTTGTAGCAATCAGTTTCCATAGTCAACCAATAGTATCCTGCTCTGAGGATTTTTCTTGCCATCGCGTGTCCGTTAGCATGGGCACCAAAAGATCCCTCATGGACTTCTTTCACAATTTTCCTAGCCTCTGCTGCATCTACACACCTGAGCAGAACCATATCATGATTTCTTTTATATAAAACTTCCCCGTCGAGGAAAAAACTGGCAGCTAATCTCCTTAACGTTCTTTTGTCATTTTCCGAGGCATGGCTGGGATATTCCTTGTCTTTCAGAAAGCGCCGGATATCATGATACCAGGGTTGCCCATCTTGTTCCTCTTCAATTGATTGGCAAAAGGCTTGTCGATCTCGGCGTTGAATCTGGATAAGGGGCATTTCCTCCTCTTTACTTATTTTAAACATGGACGAGAGGGTGGCTAGGGCGTCAGCCAATTGATTGTCCTCTCGTGGTATATGTGCAAAAGTGACATCCTCAAAATGCTCCAACAATTCCTTAATATAAGCTTGGTATGGGATCAACTTTGCATCTCGAGTTTCCCATTCACCTTTAACCTGATGGATAACTAGAGCTGAATCACCATAGACCTCCAAGCTCTTGACATTAGCATCGATGGCTGCTTGTATTCCCATAATGCAAGCTTCGTATTCAGCCACATTATTAGTACAATCAAAACCTAACCTGGCTGTGATAGGTACATACTGTCCTTCTGGGGAGATTAATATGGCTCCTATGCCATGACCCATCATGTTGGACGCCCCATCAAACAACATCGTCCACTTTTCTTTTACTTCCTGTACTGGCTCACTAAATACTGCCATTAGATCCTCATCCGGAAACCTTTGTCTCATCGGCTGATAATCACTTAAAGGCTGTTGAGCCAAGTAATCTGCCAACGCACTACCTTTAATTGCCTTTTGTGTAACATACATGATATCATATTCTGATAGCAAAACTTGCCATCTGGCAATTCGTCCAGACAAAGCAGGCTTTTCGAAGATGTACTTAATTGGATCCATCCTAGAGATCAACCAAGTAGTATGGCTCAACATGTACTGTCTCAAACGATGAGCGGCCCATGCCAACGCGCAACAGGTTTGTTCTAACAAGGAATATTTTGCCTCATAATCAGTAAATTTTTTGCTCAAATAGTAAATGGCATGTTCTTTCTTTCCCGTTACATCTTGTTGACCGAGCATACATCCCATGGCGTTGCCCGTTACTGTCAAGTATAGAATTAATGGCCTCCCTGGGACTGGAGGGACTAAAACCGGAGGGTCTTGTAAGTAGAGCTTAATCTTTTCAAAGGCTTCTTGGCAATCCTCATTCCAACTGATGGACTGATTTTTGCGCAAGAGTTTGAAAATCGGTTCGCATGTAGCTGTCAACTGGAAAATAAACCTAGCGATGTAGTTTAGTCTTCCAAGAAACCCTCGCACTTCCTTCTCTGTTTTTGGGGCTGGCATCTCCAAGATTGCACGGACCTTATCAGGGTCAACCTCAATTCCCCTTTCACTAACAATGAAGCCTAGCAGCTTTCCTGACTTCACACCGAAAGTGCATTTTGCTGGGTTCATTCTCAACTTGAACCTTCGAAGGCGTTCAAATAGTTTTTGCAGGTTATCGAGGTGATCCTCCTCAGTTCTCGACTTGGCGATCATATCATCCACATATACTTCGATCTCCTTGTGGATCATGTCATGAAATAATGTCACCATAGCTCTCTGATATGTTGCCCCAGCGTTCTTCAACCCAAACGGCATGACTTTGTAACAAAAAGTTCCCCAGGCCGTAATAAAGGTTGTTTTCTCCATATCTTCTTCAGCCATCTTGATTTGATTATAGCCAGAGAAACCGTCCATGAATGAAAAGTAAGAGAACTGGGCAGTATTGTCAACCAATACGTCGATATGTGGCAAAGGAAAGTCGTCTTTTGGACTGGCCCTATTTAGATCCCTGAAATCTACACACATTCGTACCTTTCCATCTTTCTTGGGAACTGGTACTATATTGGCAACCCACTCCGGGTATTTTGCTACGGCCAGGAAACCTGCATCGAACTGCTTTTTTACTTCTTCTCGGATCTTTAGGGACATCTCAGGCTTCATTCTTCTCAACTTCTGTTTCACCGGTGGGCAATCAGGTTTTAAAGGCAATTTATGTTCCACAATCGATGTGTCTAATCCCGGCATATCTTGATACGACCAAGCGAAAATGTCGCTAAATTCCTGTAATAGTGACACTAATCGAGAGCGATTTTTGAACGCGCCTATTTTCACTTCTTTTTTGTCCTCCTCAGTCCCCAGATTTATCAATTCGACAGACTCTTGGTGAGGCTGTATCAATCTAGATTCTTGCTCAACCAGCCTTAATAATTCCCCAGATGGTTCATATTCAAATTCTGTTTCCTCATCCGTTTGATTAACAAGACAGTCAAAATTATTCAATACAATACTAGCGTGATCGTCATTAGGCGAGTCGTTTTCGGATCTGCAAATATGTGAAAAGAATAAGATATATGGGTGTATTGGAGGAAGGAATAGAGTATTTCTGAAAGAATTCAGTGGTATTTATTGGTCAATCATATGTACAAAATATTGTTTATTCACAAAATTTTACAGCAATTACAAATTACATGTAGACTGAATTTAAAATCACGGGAAGCTCGATGGTTTCCCAATTGTTTAGCTTATGTCCTGGTGGACAAGCTATCACCAAGTCATTCATGTTGAGCGGCTCTTCTTTATCAACTGCCGCTATCACATCTGGAGTCTCGAACCCAGCACTCCAAAAGCTTTCTGAAATGTGGAGCAGAGGGACCCTCTTTATCTGAGGCTTTCGCTTTTCCAATCTAGCCCGTTTCTTTTCTTCCATTTCTTCCCTGATTCTTCTCCTCTCCTCCTCGGTGGGTTTGTACCCTAACCCAAACCTGTGCTTGTTCTTAATTAACTGCAAAGGCTGAGTTAATCCTCCATTGTTTTGCCCCAGTTTGTCTCCGGGCTGAAATCCATTTTTCAACATTATTTTAGCCATCATTAATAGAGCTCTCGAGGGCCGATGCTGGTCCACCACCTCTCCCTCCTTAATAGTGGTAACATTAGCAATTTCTAGAGCCTGGAAGTGAGTTTCCAAGGCTTCCTCAGCAGCCTCGATGTAGGGAGTATCGATGGGTTTACTGACCAGAAAATCCTCTTCAGCAGAGACAATTATCAGTCTATCATCCACAATAAATTTCAATCTTTGGTGAAGAGTGGATGGCACCGCTCTAGCAGAATGAATCCATGGCCTTCCCAGGAGACAACTGTATGCAGGCAAAATGTCCATTACCTGGAAAGTCACCTCAAAAATAATCGGGCCAATCTGTATTGGGAGATCAATCTCTCCAATAACTTCCCTTCGTGATCCATCAAAGGCCCTAACCACTATTGAACTTGGCCTCAAGTGGGATGCTTCATAGGGTAACTTTGACAGAGTCATTTTAGGCATTACATTTAATGAGGAACCATTGTCTATCAAGACCCGGGCTAAGATATGGTCCCTACACTTCACTGATATGTGTAATGCTTTATTATGCCCAGCCCCTTCTTCAGGGATTTCGCTGTCGGTGAAGGTGAGAAAGTTATTAGCGGTTATATTATTCGCAATCCCTTCAAACTTCTCTACCGAAAGGTTGTGCACCACATGTGCCTCGTTGAGTATTTTCAGCAGCACCTTTCGATGAGGCTCAGAATTCATCATTAGTGCTAGTAGGGAAATTTTGGCTGGCATTCGGTTCAATTGTTCGATTACTGAATATTCACTTTGCCTGATCATCCTTAGAAATTCACAGGCATCTTCTTCAGAAACAGGCTTCTTCAGTTCTCTTCTTTCTTCTTCTCTATTCGGTTCTGGCTCAGGACCAGCCAAAATTGCCTCCCCGCAGGGCCTTCCTCTCCTCTCTTCCATGGGGGAATAAATGCGGCCGCTCCGGGTCGTACCCCCTATTCCAGCTATATTCACCACATCAGTAGAGGTGCTAGTGGTGACTTCAGTCTTCTCTTCTTTTGTCTTACCTCCAGATACCTCAGTACCATACTTCCAAGGTACCTCTTTGTTGCTTTTATATGGGAATGGTCCCGGCACCTTTATAGTAATCGGTCTTAAGCCGTTTGGTGTCGGGACAGCCGGCTCTTCGGAATATCTGATAACTAAAGGCCTTGGACGACCGGGGAAGGCCTCATTAATCATATTTACCTCAAACTCCACCTCTAAGCAGTTCACCGTTGGCCCTCCATGATTTGGCAGAGGATTATTGCCTACATTAGGAGCATCCTTCTCAAAATTTAACCACTTGGCGTTTATCAAGTTTTGGACTTTATGCTTTAAGCCTTGACAATTTTCAGTGGAGTGTCCCACAGCCCCGGCATGATAATCACACTTAGCGGCCGGGTCGTACCATTTGGGAAATGGTGGTTCCAGTGGCTTCATAGGACAAGGTGCGATTAAAGAGTTCTGTATTAGGCGAGGAAAAAGCTCGGTATAGGTCATAGGGATAGGGTCAAAGTGTATCACTCTTCTTTCATTATTTGGCCTTCTTTGAGCTTGGTTAGTGTTTGGGCCAGGGTTTTGATTCCAAGCTTTTTGTGGAGGTTGGGATATGGTTGGTTGTGGTTGTGTCATAAGCGGGGTTGTTTGCTGGAAAGCTGTGGGGTATGGTGGTTGGTAGTTAGGTTGGGAGGCGGCCACCATCTGAGGGTATGGTGCATACTGAGGGTGGTAAGGTGTTTGGTAATTAGGTGGTGTAGGGGTGGAGCGGTTTAGATCATACGTGACGTGGTGGGTTTCCCCTTCCCTCTTTTTCCAGGAATTATTGATTGGCTTCTTCACATTTACATTGCCAACCGTATTATGCAAGATCCTTCCACGACGCAAGCCGCTCTCAATTCGTTCTCCGATTAAAACCATATCGGAGAAATTGGCCGAAACGCTGCCCACCATTTTATCATAAAATGGCGCAGGGAGAGTATCCATAAACATCCCGATCATCTCTCTTTCTAATAGAGGAGGTTGAACTTGAGCTGCTAGTTCCCTCCATCGTTGAGCGTATTCTTTAAAGGTCTCATCTTCCCTCTTGATCATATTTTGCAACTGAGACCGATCTGGTGCCATCTCTATATTATATTTGTATTGCCTAAGAAAGGCATCTGCCAAATCCTTCCAGGATCGGACGTGGGTGCGTTCCAACTGAGTACACCAGTTGGCTGCAGCTCCCGTGAGACTATCTTGGAAACAGTGGATCAGGAGCTTATCATCATGCGCATGTGAAGCCATCTTTCTACAGAACATAGTTAGATGACTTCGAGGGCACCCCGTTCCTTTATATTTTTCAAATTCGGGCATCTTGAACTTGGGCGGGATTATCACGTCAGGGACTAGACACAAGTCAGAAGCGTCTACTAGTCCATAGCCACTTCCTTCAATGGCTCTAACTCTTTCTTCTAGGTGTTGCCATCTACCGCTGAGAGGGGTCTCCTGACTAGGAGTATTTGACCACTGTTCATTTACTACTGGTCCCGCTGTGTGAGGCCCCACAGGTCGGATAGTCTGGCCATAGGCATTTGGTAGAGGGAAAGGGGGTTGTTGGGGGTTTAGTGGGCAGGTAGTCATAGGGATGGAATTGGTGGGATTCTCGATGGTAGTAGTGTTCATGTATGTATAGTTGGGATTAGTGTTTTGTGGGTAAGAAATTGACGGACCCGTGTGTGGAGGATAAGCAGTAGGATTTGTGTTATAAGTAGTTGGTGGATTTGTATGTGGTGGGTGGGTAGTAGGATTTGTATGGTAGGTAGCTGGTGGATTTATTTGTGGTGGGTAGGTAGTAGGATGATTTGGGTATTGAGTGTGAGTGAGAAGATTCTCAGCAGCAAGGTTTGTGGGAATACCCTGTGCTGAGGGTGCAAACTCAGGTGGTATCCCGTAAGGAGGCCACTCTCGATCAATTACCACCTGCACAGGGCCTGATGTATCTGTCACAGCTGCTGTTTCTGCCCCAGAGGGTCCCTCTGCATTCTTCTCTAACAGCTTCATCACTTTTGCCAGCTGATCTCTCAGATCAGCAACTTCATTTCTCAGCTCTTCATTTTGTGCTTCTAGCTCATTCATCATTTTGGTTTTTGAACGCGTGCTATAGGAATGCTGAGGAATGCGTGAATCCGCTATTTTGTTTTCTGTGAGAATTCAATATTTATTAATTAGTATTAAAGAAAAAACAAATCTCAAATTTTAAGACATAATTAAAATATCGGGGATCAGATATCTCGATAAATTTCTTATTGGATGAGCTTGCTTGTGAGACGAAGTATGAAATGGAAATTAATGTGACATCAAGAACTGTAGAGAGAAGTAGATTCTTTATTCATAATATTCATGGTACACCCTTTTCTTCTTTTTCAACTAGAGCAACATATCGGTTCATTTTCATGATTAACTCTTTACAAAAATTGATAAACTCTTCAACTTCAGCTGGCGTATGGAGTGGATGAAGTGAAGCTTCCGCTCTTCTGAGCAACTGAGGTACTTCGGCGATAGCAGTGTTAGCCAAACTAGCTAACCTCCCAAAACATCTAGTCCAATGATCCGCTGTGTCTTGATACCATTTCATTTCATCTTGCAGATCACTTATCCCCCTTTGTTGCATCCTAATGACTTCAATGACATTCCATTTTTCTTCGTTCACTTCATTTTCGCATGCCACTAACAAGTTCTCTATTTGTTGTTTTAACTCCTCTACCCATTGGCGTAACTCATTTCTTTCGTCAATCAGTTGATTCTTCTCTGCCAACTCTCTATCCCTTTCTCCCAAGGCTTGACCTTTCTCTCGTCTGATTTGGCGAATTCGACTTCTCATTTGTTCAATAGCGTCTCTCATTGCCTGATTTTCTTGGAGGGCGGCATCTCTTTCTTGTGCTCTCAATCCCAGCTCCCTATTGGCAGCCTGAAGGCTCATGTGGACCCTAGCTGCGTGCTCTCGCTCAGATTTTTGCTGTTGACGAATTCCCTCCAAGGCGGTATCTTTTTCTTGGCCATCTCTCTTAAGCGCGGCAATTTCCTGTTGGGCTTTTAACAACTCTTCTTCCAACCTGCTGTTTTTGACAGTCATGCCCTCCAACTTTGCTTTTAATTCTTTGACGGCCTCATCTTCGAATGTTTCAGGCAATGGTTGACTTCCTGAAGCTACAGCTTGTGTTTTGAAAGGTAACTTGATTTGTTGCACCCGTTCCCTTACCCATTGTCGGTATTCTTCCTTTGCTGCACAACTTCTGACTCCTAACTCTTTTCCTTTTCGTGTTACCACCTCCCAAGCTTCTCGCACCTTTCGAAGAGGTTCGGCGAAGTTCCCTTCATAATATATAGTGACAGGAGTCAATAACTCTTGGGCTGGAGGACTTCGAATAGGATAGGCTAATTGACGTTGCCCCAGTATGGGGTTATAGCTGATACAACCCCTTGTTCCCATTAGAGGGACATTGGGGAAACCTTTGCAATGATAAATGATCGTTGTCTTTTGTTGCCAAGCCGGCTGCCATCTAATCTTCTCCTCCGTCAAACTAGCCAGATATTCTGCCCACTCTTTTCCAGTCATGTTTCTGATTTGGTAGCACAACAGATCCGAGATGGGACATTGGACCTTCACCTCTCTTTTGAACGCATGTGCCGTGATCCAGATATAAAAAATTGGTAGACAACATATTAGTTTTTTCTTTTTCCTTTCATAACAGAGATTCAGAGCACAATATGTGTCAGCAAGTATTGCAGTGGTAGGATTCTCGGACTTGTTTTTGCGAGATAAGAATGCACCAATGGCCACTGTGTCTATGAAATCATCAACCTGAGGGAACAATATCAAACCGTAGAGGACAAGAGCGAGTGTATCCATGTAGGTCTCCCATTTGTTATTGTCGGCCAAATGTTGCAAATGCCTTTCTAGGAGATCCCTTGTAAAGCCTTTGCATTGATATTTTTCCTGGAAATCCGTGAGGAGATCACTGTGTTGCAACCCTATAGATTGAGCCGCAGCTCGAAATGAAGGACTATGCTCAAGATGATTGTATGGCCTACTTCCCTCCATTGGCAGGCCTATGATTTGCTCGTACTCTTCTAGTGTGGGTGCTAACTGAAAGTCTGTGAACGTAAAGCATCTCAGTGGAGGGTCGTAATACTGGACAAAGGCAGTGATGGCTTCTTCTTGTACTTTGATTTTCAATAATTTCAGTATATTACCATATCTTTTGGCAAAGACCATCTTTTGTATTGTTTGTAACCTTTCGGCGAAAGATTCTAAACTTGCTAGATCCATCATTTTTGCCCCGATTCTTCGTTTCTTTCTTAATTCTGATCCCACATTAATTTCCATTTCACCTCCTTTAGACATAAATGAGAGAATCCGATCCCCTTAAAAGAAAAAGATAAAAAAAGAAAAAAAGAAAATCAAGAAAATAAATGAGTTAGTTATTTGACAGAATAATCAATTATAAGGCATGAAATTATGTAGATTAAAGCATGATGCAAGAATGACAGCAATTTGAGTATGATACATTATAGACTAAGGCAATGTGTGGTATGATACATTTTTTAAAATGTGGTATGGGTCATATGCACTAAGAACATGATTTTCGGAACAGAAGCCACAGCGATCTCTGGGTATCTTTTTAGTCATCACCCTCTTCTTCTTTTCTTTTTCATCTCCCTTTTGTCTTTTCCTTTCTTCTTCTTTTTTTTTTTTACGTTCCCCTATTTGGGATAACACAAGCAATATATGCACGAATCAGTACATGTCATAGAAATGTATACCCTTTTGTGTGTCCTAGTCCGAGGTTACCTGTCCTATGGATCTAGGATGTCTATTTTATGTATCTCGCCAAAGGTAGGTCATAATCCTGGGGTATAAAGGTTACTAGAGCCAAGTTCCAATTCCATAGTGTTGACTGCAACCGTAGAGAACGCTACTGGTTACAGGACACTAGAAAAGGACGCACTCTAGCTGGGGTTTTCATGATAGCCTACCGGGATGTGCATCCCTGGTGGCACCACTAGACCCCTCTATTCCTGAGTTTCGCTCAGACCCGGGTACAGGGCCCCACTCATGATTATGCATGCATGTGTAGTGTGTGGAGGGTAGACAGACCTTTGGGGATACCTGCAATTGGGGAACTTTTGCAAACATATATAACAGTTTATCGTTCGTCTATCCTAGGGTTATAAAGTAAACATCCAGACAGACAACAGATAAATAAGTCATAAAAGTAACAAGAAAGGGATCATGCAAACAAACGAAAAAGGGATCGATATGGCACACTCAATAACTAGGCTTGACTCTCTAAAGTCCCCAGTGGAGTCGCCATCTGTCATAACCGTAATTACGACAAGACGACGGACTCGCTAAATTTTGAAATGAATTAATTTTTGATTGTGGAGCCGCCACCAAATTTTATTTTTGAGGGAAAACATTTGGAAAAACCCTAACTCAAGGATGAGATTCGAAGTTCGGGAGTCGGTTACGAGTAGGGAAGGTGTTAGGCACCCCACTCGCCTGTTCCAAGGAACAGTACCCTTAAATTGAGTGTGTGATTATTTGAAAATAGTTTGATCCCTTAATTAATTTGGAAATAAATAGGTTGAGGGAGGTTGGCCTGACAGGACTTGATCCTGCTCCTACGTATTCCCCGGTGCAATGGGAAACTCAAGGCTTACGTAGTTCTGGTTAAGAGACTTGATCTCTAAAAGAATACAGGGTGTTTTTAGATAAAAAAAAGACACTTGAATAGGAATTTATTGAAAGTGATGGTTTTCAGAAATTCATGCTTGCGAGATCCTAAATCATTGTAAGCCGTATTTGGATCCCCCATGAATTAAAACACGAGACGGTAGAGAACGCTACTCGTTCGCGTTAGAACCCGTTTGCATGAATTTCGCAAAATAAAAAATAAAATGTTTTTTTATAAGATTTTATTGAAAGTGAAAATTTCAGAAATTCATGCTTGTGAGATCCTAAATCGTCGTAAGCCGTATTTGGATCCCACACGAATTAAAACACGACACGGTAGAGAATGCTACTCGTTCGCGTCGAAACCCGTTTACATGAAGTTCGAAAAATTAAAACAGACGTTTTTATAAGATTTTATTGAAAGTGAAAATTTCCAAAAATTCATGCTTGTGAGATCCTAAATCGTCGTAAGCCGTATTTGGATCCCACACGAATTAAAACACGACACGGTAGAGAACGCTACTCGTTCGCGTTAGAACCCGTTTACATGAAGTTCGAAAAATTAAAACAGACGTTTTTATAGGATTTTATTGAAAGTGAAAATTTCCAAAAATTCATGCTTGTGAGATCCTAAATCGTCGTAAGCCGTATTTGGATCCCACACGAATTAAAACACGACACGGTAGAGAACGCTACTCGTTCGCGTTAGAACCCGTTTGCACAATTTGAGGAAAATAGAAAACAGACATTATGAAAGAAACGAATTTTTTTTTAAAAAAAAAAAAAAAAAAAAAAAAAAAAAAAAAAAAACAAACGTTGGGACAGTTCACAAAATTAAAAAGGGAAGCAAAGGTTTAGTGAAAACCAGTATCTGAATATGTGATCAAAACAGAATAATAAAACCAAAGTGAAACAATAATACATCTTCTATCATTTGTTTCATATAGGCACATGGCTCTGTTAGCCGTTTAAATTCATCTAAAGCACCATTTGTACCCGCAATCATGATATTTCATCCTGCTGTTGCTCTTCCCCAAATTTTATAGTAGTCAATTTATCCAAGATTAAGCCTATACTTGAGTCGAATCACAAGCTAGCTTTTACAAGAATTGGTACTGCATGTATGTAGAGATTGATTTTCTAAACTTGGACACAATGGTTTCGAACCCTGACTTGAAACTGGACTTTATCATAGCCAACTTAAACGGCTACTGATCTTGACCAGTAGAGAATCTGATAGGGCAGGGGCTGATTGACAGTTCCTAGAAGTTAGGAAACCAGATGCGGCTTATATGTCCAACCCAATTACAGTTCTTTGACCTGTCTATGGGACATATCTAATTTAGCCTTTGGCCTAGATAAAAAAAAATGGTTTAATTAATCGAAGGCTGGTTGTGGTAAACCAGTTTCTCAATTAAAGGCAGATTGCAATGAACCAGCCTCTATGGCTAATCCTAAACAAAGTTCTGTTACCTACGATGACCAGTGTGATTTGGAACGAATCCTATCAGAATTAAAGCCTAAAATCTTAGTAAACTGAGGCCTATGAATGTAAGCTTTAATTGTCTACAAAACCAGGCCTGCTTTGCTGCACTGTGATCCTTGGCCAGAAACTCCTCTTAGGTCAGTTCCTGTTTTACTTTAGGTCCTGCATCAAACATGGCCTAAAGCTCAAATGCATGAGCTGCTCCTAGCTCGGATAGGTATCTCCAAGAACCAAATATGTGCAACAAACCCAAGACTCAATAGAGATTAAAGCATAGTTTGTTACTCCACTAATTTCCCTGATCAATACTGAAATCTGCCACGATCCCATGCTCATAAAAAGAAATCTGCTACTAGTGCTGACCAGAATACCTGAACTGGGATTTCTAATGCATTGAACCAGAACTTTCCAATTCATCTTAATCATTATTGCACTCCAATGACCATATTAATCAGACCTAAAATCTTAATCTCATATTTGGGGCTCCACCAGAGCTCCATGACCATGCTAATCAGAGATCATGAACTCTGAAGCTGTTTGTCAAGAGACTATTATGTGTTCCAACTAGACCCCTTATGCAAATCTGTATTGGCCATTCCCATATGGAGTCTTAGGCTGGCTAGGGGCTTACTCTGTATTCCTAATTAAGATACATTCAAGCTGAATCAGATCTACCACCCCAAGGTTGATCTAAACCTGATTGAGGTAGACTCATAAGACCTAAAGAAGTGAAACTGGGCATGGGGATCCGGTTGCTGGCCAAAGGTGCTGCAACCAATTCTGATCTTATCAGAAAAAATCGTTCTTTAATTCTCAAGCAAGGCCAAAAAGAATGGATGTTAACTTGCTGCTCTCGCTACCCATATTCTGATAACGCCTAACCTAGGCTCATTTCCCAGTCTAATGCTCTGCTTGAGTTATGCAACTCCTGATCTGACCAAGTGCTTATGGTGAATTTAGGTGAATGAAAAGAAGCTGATTGTTGTATCAGGTATTATTCCTATTAGCAGGGCATTAAACCGATTGAACACCTCTCAATAGGTGTTCAATCAGTTTCAGATCCTATTAACCTGATGCAAGTCATGTACTTAACTAATTCCTGACCTGATTGACCTTATACAGAATCTGAAATGGGCAGGATCAACATCTGTTTAACAGGTATATTAGACTTTACCCTATAGACCTGGTTCCATCCCTGTTGGTTCCGCATGACAGACATCCCTTGGCAAGGACTTGCTTCCACCAGTCCAACTCATGCTCCTAAACTTCCCTAGTATGTTAGGTTTGAAAACTGCAAGGACTTTTCTATTTCTGATCAGTCAAGGGCAGGTTGCAATGAAACTGTTTCTGAGGATAGCTTAGGGATGATTTGTTTGCTGCACTGGACAACCTGATTCTGGAATGAATATATCAGAATGGAGGCCTAAGTTCTGCTAACCTCAAGCCTGAAGATGCATGCTTCTGTTATGACCTTGCTTGACTGCAGTTATTACCTTAATGAGCACTCACAGTTTTTTTTTTATTTACCTTGAGACTCAGGATCTCAAGTTAGTTACTTCTCAGGCCATTCACTCAGAGGAAACCACCTAATTTGAGAAAAGTTCATGGTCTCTAAGCCTGTATCAGATACCCGACTTGGTTTTAGTTTCAGTGACTCGAAGTTGGAGCCTTAGTGGCTTGCTGCCCTGGACTTGGGCAAGAATCCTAAATTTGGTCAACCCCAGCTGACTGCCAACTTTGATTTGTGACTGGAACCTCTGGGTATATGCCTAGTTGGCTCCTGATCAGAATAGCCGTTTGGTCCTTAAGCCTGACAGTAGTTCAGAACCTTAGTGGCTTGATCCTAGGCCTGGACAAGGATTCTCAATTAGCTGAATCAGAACCTGGCTAGTCAACCAAGCTGATTGCTGATTTTGTTGTGATCCTCCATTACCTAAATCTCTGAAATTTAGGTTCCCCTTGAGTTTTCTTTTCCCAAGATTTGTTCCTGCTTTCTGCTATGACTATGCCCAGATTCTACCCCCAATTCAAACTACTTTGTCTAGGGTATATGATCTAGAGTCAGAATAGGTATTGTGGTGAACCTAAGAAAAGAAACTTGCTACCAAAGTTGGCCTAAAATGGTTCATTTCTGCACAGGCTAAAGATCTTTGTATATGAATTTGTCTCAGGACTATCCCAAACTATCATGGCCCCTATCTGCCTATGTCATGTACTAAGATTGATTTTTGGACCATGATGCAGACTGATGCATGTTTGATAAAGATCTGCTGTTATAGCAAATCTAATGGCCTAAGTGCTGTCATAGCAGAATCTAATGGATGAGCTAAAACCTGTTTCTATGCTGATAAACACTGGACCTTGGTGGATCTAGGAGCTGATGTAGCTTGTCAAACCAAAGCCTGGTCAAAGACCAGTGGTATTGAATCCTAAACTGCATGAGAAAAACACAGTTGTGACTACCCTCCCTTACAGACTCCCAGATTGAGCTTATGATGGGCTATAATGCGATTTTTTTATTGCCTTATGATAGGCTATAAGACTATGAGCTTTGTTACCTGTTAACCGTATTTCTCTCTTATTTAGAGCTTCTCTTAAATCAGCATAGATATTGTTTTATCTAGGATTGATTGATGGCCTAGACCTAATTGACACCTGGTAGCATAGATCTAAAAAAAATGCAACATCCAATGGCCAAATGCTGCAGAACCTCAAGTCCTGTTACATGATTCTAAATGCACTCATAAGTTGCATAGCTTCCTTCTTATTGGCCTTTGTTTAAAGCCTGGTTGGTTTTTGATTTAAATTGTTTTTGTACATCCAATTATTCTTATTTAAAAACACATGGTTGGGCCGCCTATAGACTCAGCTGCAATTAGTCTTTCAGCAGACATTAGACTGTTATTGGGCAAACTCAGGGTTATTAGAACTATTTAAAACCAGAACCTCATTGTTTCCCTAGAATTACTTCCAACTTACACAGTGTCAAATAGATATTGTATTTGGCTGCTTAGGAATTAATTCCTTACTTGTCATGGTTGAATTAACCCTTGGAGATTAACAGAAATCTAAAACCTACAGACCACCCATGGGAACAATATCCATACTCCTGGTATTGACCTGTGTTTGGTCTAAAGTGAGTAGTGGAGTGGTTGCCGTCACAAAGCTCAGACAGCAGCCCTGGCGTTTGGTATATCCCACTATTCTTCTACTTACTTCTAAGCTGACGCATTCCTACAGCTACTGGCACCAAGGAAACTAGCAGACAAGAGGATGCTTGGCCCAGGATCAATTACAATTACAATTTTAGTAAGCATAGGTTCTTATCTTCCTAAATTGAACTCAATTGATTACAGTTCTAGTTCTAAAGTTTGTAGAGATGAACATATTCCTGATATACTTCCAGGAGCTGAGTCCTCCGAATAGAGATATCACAATAATTAAACACAGACAGTAATTTTCACTAATTTTTCGAGAGCTTCAACCTCACATGAACCTAGAAACCTTAACTAACACATGCACTTTGACTAACAATTATGAATCAAGAACTAAAACAGGCAATGAAATTATCGCAACATCTGAATTTCATAGATTCCACGTTCAATCATAACAGGGAGAAAACAAAAGAACGAAATTGCGCAGATTCGAGTGAGAAAAATGAAAGATGCAGCCTAACCTGTGAGTATTGAACCAAAATGAGAAGACGTTCGTGACTATGCAGAAAAAAATTGGTAGAGCAGCGAAGGCAAACCACCAGAACCAGAATCAATTTAGTTTCACTCGCAAAAATCTCAAAGAAGAGAGAAAGCTCCTTCTCTACTCGCGAATGAAGAAGATTGTGGAAAGAATCCAAAGCAGCAGAGAGGAAATTCCGCGAAAATTCCTTCAAGAAGAATCCTCTAATCCCCCAAGAAGAATGCCAGAAAGTTTGAGTAGCTAAAGAAAAACCCAGAAAATTCCGAGAGAACTCCCGAAAGTCCTTTTCCAAAAATGTCCTCTTTTGGTGCCAAAATGTCTTCCCCTTCAAATTTCTAAAAATTACCTTTATACCCCTAGCTTAACCATGGTCTCTTAACCCTTTGGAAGTTAATTTCTAACCCTAGCCTAACTAACTTTATAACTAACTCCTAACTGAATTTTGTTTGTTTCCTTCAATTCTCTAACTAACTAACTCTATTTGCTCATTTTTTTAATTTCTGCAACTCCTTCTCTTTTCTTTTGACTATGTGAGCTTTTATTCTCTAAAGTTATTTAGTAAATTAATTAATTAAGGAAAATTTCTACCCGGACAAAAATTGGTGCTCACATTATCAAATAAAAATAAATAATAACTCTAATGAAATTATAAATTAAGAAATGAATGTTACTATAACGACCATGGGTGTTAAAACAAATGAATTTGGGCTGGCAAAATACATGCTTCAACAAAATATCATAGTTGGCCCGCAAATGCTCACTCATTTATATGATATATTGGGCAGTTATGCCTTTCTACGACGATCAAGCTCATGAATATGGGCTCATAGCCCATCTTAATGAATGGCAGAAAATGAAAATCACCTTGAAATGGAATTAATCCACCATTATTCATATGGGTTTCACATTAAATATTCAGGGTTTGATAATAAAATCCATTACTATTAATTAACTACCAATGGCATACTGAAAGAGATAATAATTTTTTTCTGATATTTGAGAAACATGGAAATGGAATCTTGGGTTGGGAATTCAAGTTTTAAAAAAAGATTAAACAGAGTAAAGACTATATAAAGTGGAATGACCCACAAACTAAATGACTTCAGATTTTAAGTCTAAGATGTGGTGTGATTATATAGACAAGGATTCGAACTTATTTTATATAGGTGATCCTCTTCCAAACTCGTGTATCCAAAATATGTATTTGCTAATAATAGAACAAACTTCTCCATCCTCCCCTAAGTTTTAACTCTTGAAAACATTGGTATATATGATGGCACATTACATTATTCATCAATACCTAATATCTAGACAAACCTGAATATCTCTAAACATTAATGATCCATATTTCTTAAAACCTAGTTCATTAGATGAAGTTTGCTTCCTTATTATGTATCTATAGTTGACTCTACCTTTAATCAATATGGAACTTCTAATACTCTGTTATGTCAACATTTTTCTATTTGTGCCTTATTCTTTCCCCAACAGCAAATGTAAAAGGCTGAAAGGGAACAACAAAGATGGGACTACGAGAGAATGCAAAGCATGTCACTACTCCATATGACTATAATCATCATCTAGAAGAGAAAGATTTCTTTGGTTGAATTGAGGTCAAGTTGTGGGTAATCAAATTCAAGGTCCCACAAGCTAACCTATTGGGCAAAATGAAAAAATAGACTGAAAGATTTACCTATTGCCCTGCCTAAGTCTTGGATTGGATATTAGATTCATGGTTTGAATCACATTTAAAACATTTACTTTAATTGGCGAGCCAAAAACAACTATAAGGAATCAAAGCCAGCGCTTTGCAGCAAAAACTTTAGTTTTGGAATCAGAGAATCAGTCAGCCATATTCACTAATAGTTCTTTGTTAATAACAATAGTTTACTTTATTTTTAGTCCATCTTGTCATGTACATATATGCTTAATTTCAACTTTTGGATTAATGTTTATCATGCTCTACTTGCTAGACCATAATGAATTTGATTATGCCTTGCTAGGCTTCCATCCCTGGCATATAAAAGTAGCTGACAAACTCATTGCAAGGGTTTTGCCATGTGATTCGCTGCCTCAACAAATTAGCTAGTCACCCGTTTAATTAGTTGGTTCTTTATCTTGTTACCCCAATGTGTCAAACAATTAAGAGAACTTTGAGAAAACACCAATCATGATTTTTCTTATATGTTCCTTAGTCTAAACTTCCCTAATTGGGAAAGAGGCCTAATAAGGTATTAAATTCATATACTATTGACTAATGGATGTTGGCATATTTCTATTTCATATAATGTGTGATATCATTTTTTTCATGGTGTAATAGGCTTCAAATACCCAACATGAATGATTGTATTTAAAGCCTCTGTTAACACTAATTTGCAATGGTAATGATAGGTCAAAAAGCTTGAAGTGATTATTTGTGATCGATGCCTTTAGTTAAAACACCAAGTTAGAGAATGCTAAATATATTTTTTCAACTTCATATAGGTTGGTATCACCCTTATTGAACATTAATTATTCGTATACTATACTATGTTATGCAGCTTGCATAAACTTCAACTCTGGTAAACTAAATATTTTCAGGATGGCTACAATAGCTCTCACTCCCCATTTCTCTCTTTTTTTTTTATTAAGACTAAAAATTTGAATTGTAAATTAATGAACAACAATTGTTGTTTAAATAGTTAGCATTTAACACCATCCGTTGTCACTTTTGCAGCATGCCTTTTTGTTAAGCAAGATTTAATTCAGATCAGATTAAAATTGTAAAGTTAGGTTGATACTTTATGTAGTTTCATAGGCTAATATGCATTATCATTGTCTCTTCTTAGCCCTTTTTCCCCTTATTTTCTTTCACCTGCATATATAAATAGAAATAGTTCCTATTATAATTTAAATAGTTATTTGTCAATGGTTGGAGAAAGAAAATAGCTACAGAAGGGGTGATCTCGTTTTAAAATTTATATATTTTACATAATTTACTGTTTCTTGTCATATTAATTAGTCATGTTAGTATGATATGAGATGTATAGATACTAACTCAAAAACCGTGCATATTGAAAAATCTTAAAAGTGGAAATACACTTTTGTGAAGATTAGGATTAATTAAGTCATGCATGACTTAAACTTTAGAGGTGTCAATTTATATTTTTCCATAAAAATATTTAGTAATATTTATAACACATAATCTATTTCATTTATTAGTTGTGTATTTAACTGTTTAATATTAATTTACTTATTTTATTGTTTTTATATTTTTTAAGAAAAACTGATTGATTTTTAAAAACAATCGTCACCTAACACTTCCTATATGCTAAAAAAAATAAAGTAATTATCCCCATAATCTTCAATCAAAAAGGTTGAAGTTTTTAAATTTTATTGTGAATGAAGTGCAAATAATTCTACTCCTTGAAATAAAGATGAAAAGGAGACAAATGGCATTGCAGGACTTTTCCAACACATGATGACCCCTCGATGAAGATGAAGGCACTGAGGTGATGGCAAGATGACATCAGCAAGGGTTCCCCTGTCTCCGGGGACAGTTCCTCTTCGTCCGAAAACAATTTGGAATTGGAGTACATTTTTTCAGAATAACAATATTCATTTTGTATAATTTATTATTTTTATTTATTTTAAAAATTAAAACAATTATTCAATAAAAAATTAAGTGCAAGAAAAAAATATTATAATAATATAAAAAAAAATTTAGTTGAGCGAAGCAAGGAAATAGGAATCGAAACAATAGTCATTTTAAACATTTAAATTTATATTTTTACAAATTTTGAGATTTAAATTTTTTATCTGTGATAAATTTTTTAAAAATTGATTTATTTTTAAGTTTACAAATTTTTTTTTAAAAATTTACAATAAAAATTTTAATAAATAAATTTAAAATTTATATAAATAATTAATTAAAAAATTAATTTAAAATTTAAAATTAAAAATTTATAACTATATAATTTTAATATATATATATATATTAAGTTTATGTATGTATAAATATAATAATATAAAAAATATAAGACAAATGTATATATAAATTTAGATATATATAAAAATTAAAAAAATATAAAATTTTTATTTTAAAATTAAAATTATATATATAATTTTTATTATAAATATTAAAAATTTATAAATATAAATTTTTTATTAAAAATTATAATTTTAATAAATTATGTAAATATAGTAATATTATATAAAAATAAATAGGTTTCTAAATCTAATTATTAAATAAATTGAATTAAGTTAAATTTTAAAGATAGATTCTTTTAAACGTTTTTATTTATTTCTGTTTGTAAAAAAATAATTTTAAAATTTTAAATTCAATATTTATAAATTTTTTAAAATTAAATTAACTTAACTACAAATAAAAATATTTTATTTTTATATTTTTTATTATATTTTTATCAGAAATATTTATAGTTTTTTTAAAAATTATATTGAATTGTGATTTTTTATTTAAACTAATTTTTAATATATGATAAAATTTACTGGTTGTAAAAAGTATTTTTTATATTTATTTTTTATTTAATAGCATTTATCTCCTAAATAAAATATTAACCACTAAAATTTTTATTTATTAATTTAAAACTCTATGTTCTAGTTTCATTGTGTATAATTTAATATTTAATATGTTTATTTGATCATATTTTAATATTTTGAAGAATTAATTAGTTTTTAAAAAATTTAATTTATATAATTAATCTCTAAATATATTAATTTTTTATATTTTGTTCACATAATTAAAAAAATTTAAAATATGATTAGGTTAACTTAGTAAAAAATCAAATTGTGTAGATAAAAAATTTTAGAAACTAAAAATATACAAAGTATAATATTTTTAATGATAAAAATTAAAATTAATATTTTTATAGAATAAAAATTAAATGATAAATGATAAAGATTAAATTTAAATAATATATAAAATAAACCTATATATAAAAGAATAGAAAAGTAAATAATAGAATACTTTCGATGGTTAACGGTACGGATGAAAGTATGCCGAATCAAGTCAAGTTAAGCTTTAAAAGTAAATGAAAATTATGAATATCACAACAATGACCCAACATCGGCTCTCTTTATCGGTCAAGAGAACAAATAATTGATTCATTAATTAAGTAGGCAATGAATCATGCGATAATCTCCTTCTTTTTTTTTTATATATAACAGTGAACATAAGTTCTTATTATTAAATTTTAATATAAATCATTAAAATTAAAATATATAAATTATGTAAAATTTTAAAAATTAATATAATTTTTTAGTTAATGATATGATTTAAATAAATATTTTTAACTATTTGTATATAATCATTAAGTTTCAGATTTATTATATTGACTAGAATTTAATTTTAATTATGCTTATATAAAATATTTTTAAAAAAATAGATAGTTTTTTAGATATTCAAAAAATTTAAAAATATATATAAAGAAAATAATCTTAAATAATATTATATTATATTAATTTTATATAATATAAATTGATATTATATATTATTATTGTAACTTTATATTCTAAAAAATTTATTACGAAATAAATTTGATCTTCTTATTATAAGATAATAAAATAAAGTACAATAACATTAAATATTTAATAAAATTTATATTTTATAAATATTCATATACCTATATAATGAATAATATAATATGTATTTGCACCTATAAGTATATAAATATTTATTACACATATTTATGAAAATAAATAATTTTACCATCCCTGGTATAAACCCAACCCAAAGTGATCTAGCCAAAATATATTGTCCCACAGGATGATAATAGGTCAAATTGGTTAGGTAATAGGCAATTAGGAATGGAAATAAATTATGAATTTAGGCTTTGTTACCTTATTAAATTTGGCTTATTTCTTAAAATTTAAACTTTAAATCTAATTTATTATATCTTGTTTATACTTTTAAAAGTTTGATCTAGGTTTACAAACTTAAGCCATTAAAAATGACCATAACATTTTTTTTATATTATCCTGAATTTTTTTATTGTATTATTACATACTGCTAAAAGTGTTTGTCTAACGTCTATAACAATTAATTAAGTTGTCAAATTACTTTGAAACTATATATTTATTTATGAATTTTCAATATATATAAAAGAAGATTTGATAGTGAATTAAAATTTTGTTTAGTTACTCATGATCTTTTGCTTAGGATAATGCATAGATATCTAAATTATAAATTTATATAAAAATAAAAGATGGATCAGCGCTGCAATTATAAAGTGCACGTATAAGCAGATAGACATGTTCACCAGTTTAGCAGTTGAAAATTTGTATTGGTTTAATTCTCATAATTGTTTTTAAATTTATTAAGTTATAGATGGATAAAAATTTCAAAGACATTGAATAATATACTTCAATTGGATATATAATTATATATTTTTTAAAGATAAATGAATTGATGAAAGTGTGTTATGCAGTAAGTAAAGTCAAATGAGTTGAATTTATTTAGTTAGTGCGGAATGTTGTGTTGCGCTGGTTATGATAATGTTTATTTTTTGGGGTAAATAGCAATGATTGATGTTTTTTATTTGAATAGTGTTTATGTAGGTAAGATCTTAATTAGAGAGGAAAGGGTGTAACACGATTGTTGGAAGAAGAGTGAAAGAGCATAATGTTCTTCTACTTACACAAATTAAATAACCAATAGGTAGTTGACAGCTAGGACACCTTCGGGGTATGTACTTATGCAGTTATGCGTGAACCACACAAACTGTGCTCCGCATGGTTCACTCAACTTCAAAGAAAATGTTGAGTTTATGTGGACTCAATAAAATCATATATATATATAAGGTCAGCTAATTAACATTTATTATAAATGATTGTTATAACATGATATGCTTGATACCCAACTTGGAGACGCTTCATTTCGTGCATTGCTTTAGGACCAAATTGGTTACCATCTGTCATTCAAACACGCATTCTTCGGAATCATAGTATATTTCAGTATATATATATATATATATATATATATATATATATATATATATATATATATATATAAAAGAAAGAAAATATAAATAAAACAAAATGAAAAAATGAAATAAAAATAATTTTTACCTTAAACATGCATATGAATTAAGCTCCTCTGAAGTTTAAGAAATACTTATAAGATCATTCAGCTGAAATTCAAATTTTATCATTAAAAATAAAATTCGGATTTGTGCCTCTGAAACGCAACAACTGCTGGGTTGATGGTGCAGTTATTGTTTAAAAAACTTGTTTGGGATTTGTTTATTTTAAAATTAATTTTTTTATATTTTATAATATAATATATATATATATATATCTTAAAAATATATGTAATTAAATTTTTTTATATATTTCAAAATTATTCAACAATTTAAAATTAATTCTATCTAGCAACCAAACGGACACTTAATGCTTCACACAAGGGAATTACAATAAAAAAAATTCACCATGAAACGTAGCATATGCACTAAATACTATATATATTGAAAGGATCTGGTTTTTTCTTTAGATGTTAGCCAAATCAATTTTAGACGGGAATAATTTTAAAATAAACTCTAACTTTAGAGAATCCAAATCCATATAAAATTATATGTAGGCCTCAATATATATATATATATATATATATATATATATATATATATATAACTTAAATTTAAATAAATTATATTTATATTTGACTAGATTTTATAAAATTATATTTGATTATATATATATTTTTAAACATTCTCTTAATTAATAGATAATTATATAAAAAATTATATTAATAAAAATTTTATACAATAATATTATATTCTTAGCTAAATTAAAAAAAATTATGTAATATCAAATAGAAAAATACTAATTAAAATATCGTTTAACCTCAAAAATTATAAATGTATAATTTTCCATTTAAATTTTAAAAATGAGTAGAAAAATTAAGATATATATATATATCACTCTAGTTAATTATTATCATCATCTAATTTCAGATAGCTTTGGGGAAGGAATTCGCCCATCACGTGTTTCAGCTTCAACTTTTAATTGTCAAGCACTATTACTAATGAAGTTGCTTAATTATGATGTTCTAGAAGATGACCTATGTTGTGTTTTATCTTTTTATGGTCGTCCATATATATGGCCACCTATAAACTACCGACCTACACAATAAATAAGAAAAAATTATTTCAACTCATACTTTTTATAATTTTCCACAATGAGTAATCTTATCTTCTTATTTTTTTATAAAAATTTTTATAATGGAAACAAAAAACAAAAGAGAAAATAGATAAGTGTAAAATAAAATGAACAATATAAGAAAAAAAGATAAGAAAAAAAATCACAAAGAAGTGTTATAAAGAAATCATATAGAAATAGTATTACTTTAAATAAAATATCTAGGAGAAAAATAAGAAACGGAGAAAGAAAAACATGAAATAAATGGGTGATGTAACGAAGAATTAAAAATTTAAATTAAGTTGTAAAAATAAAATATATCTTAAAATGAATTTTTTTAACAAGTCCTATGAACAAGACTTCTAACATTACTAGGTGGAGAAATTAATAAAAAAATATTTTATTAAAAATTATGTTAAGATTGTATTAAAAATCACTAGAAGGTTTATTAACTAGTAAAAAAATTTATATATAATTTTTTATTTTTAACTAATATATTAAGAATACTATTAAAAAAATTAGGATAATCCCTTCACGATGAAATATGATTATTCTTAGTTAGTGGCTTATCCACTAGATGATTCTTATTTAAGTAAAATTACAAAAAAGGCATACATAGACAATGAACTCAAGTATTGTAAGAGTTTCGTATGAATAATTTTTTTGACTTTGATTTGAATATGAAGCTAAAAACCAGCAGCATTTACCGAAAGGTCAACTGAATTGTCGGCACTTTCCAGGTAAACCATGCTATTTGACGTAAACAAAGTCTAGAAATGCAAAGTAAAGAAAAATAAGAAGCTCCATGCTGTGCTTAGACATAACTAGCAACCTACCAAGCAATGGAATTTTATTTAATGAGATCTAACAATGTGCCAAGCAATTCATAGCACATTAGTTTTCTTTCTAAACCTATACAAACACACACATGGATTGCACACTCTTATTATCCTAAACATTGGTATTCCACAACAATACGCGACACCAATTAAGATCCTCATATTTATATGATGCCTTTACTTTCTTGTTTTACATTTCATTTCATTTCTCTCTCTTTTTTTTTTAATTTTATTCTTTATTATATAAAAGTTATTAATTTTAATCTCTATTATTAATTTTTATACTTTTAATTTCTAAAAATATAGTGTGTAATATTTAATTTTTAAATCTGTTTATTTATATATATTTTGATCTTTTAAGAAGTATTTCACTCTAAAATAAGTCAATATATATTTCGATGCTTAAATATATTAATATTTTTATATATTATTTATATATTGTTAACACTTTTATGAGTAAAAATTAAAATATAATTAAGTTAATATCAAATTATATACACCAACATCTTTTAAAACTAAAAGTATATAAAGTACAACTTCTAAAGACCAAATTGCATATTTATTTAAATAACTTTATTATTTTAAAAAATTAATATTAAAGATTAAATATTAAAACAAGTATGACAAACATGATAACTTATGATAAATACTAAAATTAAAATAAGTATAAATTAAGAAATTAAAATTTCATTAAATTTTTATGTTATTTTTACATGTAAATTTATGCTATTCATTTTTTTTTAACATTTCATTTGAATTGAATTATTACATTGAGAATTCACTACGCAGTAAAATAAACAAATGACCAATATGAAAAATTATTAGAAAGAAAAGTAAAAAAAAAAATTGCACAAGAATTATTATCCCCCACTAAAATAAGCTCACAAAGGAGAACTTCCCATTGGTTCACGTGTCAACCTAACCAAATTGACATGCAGCTGGCCAGTCCTAATAATTTCGATACTCCAACAAGGAAACCTAAATATGACATTTAAATTTTACTTTTCAAGTATTTTTAAAACATTTATTAAAAAAGTAAATAATGAAAAGTATTCATTCCGAATATGTATTTTTAAGTTTTTTATTTAATTATAATATGAAAAGGTGTAAGTTCTCATAAAATATAAATATTCTTTCTGTTATTTATTATAAATATCTTGCTCACAATTTTTCTGTTATGTCTTTCAATTAAAATTCGCATCAGTAAATCTAATGTTTTATCTTGATGAAGGGAGAGAAGATAAAAATTATATATATATATATATATATATATATATATATATATATATATGAAAAGAAGGTTTTAATTTTAGTTATTTATATTTTTATCTTTTATCGTAATTTATTTATAACTTTTTATGATAATGTTTACACAAAATTAGCTTATAATTTTATCAATTGTTATGATATTTCTTTTATCTTCGGTTTTATTTTATATGAAACTCTCAAATCCGTATATTCTATTCAAATATTTGAGTGTTCTTGAAAGTAAATTCTTTTTTTATAAAAATAAGAATGATTTTTTAGAATATTTTGAAGTTATTAGAACTTTAAAATAGTAAAATGTGAATTTTTAAAATTTTAGGTGGAATAAATCTTTTAATTACAATATTTTGAACGGAGGAGAGTTGCAATAATTCAAACAGTCTATTTGATGGAAATTTTGAGAAAAAAAATTTGAGTTTTAAGTAAAGAAAAATTATAAAAAAAAACTTGACCATAACAATTAAAAAAATCAGGAGATTAAATTTGAGTAAAAATATTAGAAAACCAAAATTACATAATAGTAATAATATGGGGGCTAAAAGCGAAAACATCTTTTTTTTTTATTTAAATGAAGAGAAAAAAATTTCTTGTTTAATTGTGAATAAAAAATTATAATTATATTAAAAGAAATTTTGTTTATAATATATTTATATTATTAGTATTTAAATAAATAATGAATTTATATTTTTTCTAACAATTTTTGATACCCACGTAAACTTTTATTTTTTTATCCCAAGTTCACGATAAAATTATAATTGTCTTGTGTTCCACTTTCATTTTCATTTCACATATTTTCACAACTTTTTTATTAAATTAGTGTAGTTTACTTCAAAACTATCAAACTAATGCAAGTTAAAAAAAAAAAAAAACTTTATTGGAATAGAGTGAAATGTTTATGTTAAAAAAGTAATTAATTTATACAACTTTTTTATTTTCTTTATAGTATGTAAATCGGTTGTGTCCAACTTATATGCTATTTTTTTAATAGTAGGTAAGCTTTAAATGTTACGTATGACTTCATATTATTTTAAAAAAAACATTAGTCAAATTTGTCATGTATATATATGACTTACATATTGTTTTCAAAAAATAATATAAATTGTATATATTAAATATGACATACTCATTTAATTTTAAAAAGTCTTGAAAAAAAAGATAAGTATAAAAAAAATTAAGTATTATAGAAGTATCGAAAACTTATTCCTACAGGACAAACATATACTGTATTATACTTCTTTCTTTCTATGTATCACGTTACAAGATTAATGCTATATTTAGAATGGTGATATGTAATGGTTTAGGGTTACATTTTATCAAATTGTTCGAATTGATTGCTAAAATGTTAAGGGAATAGAATGATGACAGCTAATTAATAAAAATAAATTCCGTCTCATTCCATCCAATTCCCCCCCTCCCCCTTTTTTTTTTGTTTCTTCCAACTTCGAAGACATGGAATGAAATCCATATCATTTTATTTAAATATTCAAAAAATAAAAAATATTATTCATTACTTAATTTAATTCTACTTAACTCGTTTACATTTCACTCAATTCATCATTAGATATCCACATAAAGCCTAACTTTAGGCACACCCTACAATGTCCAAAAGAAAAATATTGAAACAAACCCTTTCCAATACCGAGTTTACTGGATCTACAGGTTGATTAATTTTTCTTACAAAAGTCTTATATAAGGGAGACTAATTATTATTTCTTAAACTTTCATACTGCCGCCCAAACCTGTGCTAGCTTCATATTGCAGAAATTCATCAATATCTATAAATTCAAAATTACCAAGTTTTGTTTTTACCAAAAGAAAAAGAAAATACTCACAAATACTTTAGGCATAACGGTTAACAAATAAAACAATAATTAAAGTATATCTTTTCTATAATATATTTCAATATAATATTCCTAATTTCTTAATTCATATTCTTAAAATATTAAATAATATAAAAAATACAAGTTTTGAACCATTTACTTGACTTTCTTTTTCTTCAAGAAAAAAATATGATTATTTTCTTTATCCGATGAGAAGATTTTTCACAAATTTTCATTTTGCTCCACCCAAAAACAAGGTGCGGGAGGAATGAGTTTAACATAACGTTGGATTCCATTTTAAAATTGAGATTTTTGGATATTTTCTTGAATTAATAGTATTTGTTTTGGGCGATCTACAAGGAGACAAGGGATATAGTCATATAGGTTTGTCTTATTCCATTATTTGATACTAGGGTCCCATGAGGTGTTCCGAAGTGACTGCAACTGCATGCCTTTTTGTCTCCAAGTTAAAACCCTTTCATTTTATCTAACTTTTAAAAGCGGCAACTGTATAAAGGCATGGAACATGAAATTATCAAATGTTATAGCACGTTATTTTTATTTTATTTTATTTATAATAATAAATAATATAATCAATACACTTCTAAAAATAGTTTCTCTCCATCTACATATCATGCTACGTCATTTTCACTTCAAATTTGTGTATATCTTCTCAACTCTTCCTTCTTCTTTTTTTCTGATTTCTCTCTCCCTCCCTATTTTTCCTAACAAGCCGAATTTCAAGTCATCTTGGTAGTTCTTCCTTTCTGTCACTGTGACCGCAGCTTATAACATGACAATAAATGAAAGTTGTATGGTCTGGCATGATACCACCAATTCTGTTATTCTTACATCATAAAACATATATTTTTAATTTTATAAATGTAATAATTTTTTTATTTACAGATGACATAACATAGTATAAATATGTCATATTATTTATTATTTGAACATAATTATTAACGTGATGTAATTACATATTTATCATATTTTGTAAAGTGAAAAATAAACAAGAACTTTTTTTAAAAACTAAAAAGATAGAATTATGTACATACGGATTAAAATTATAACTTAAAAGGTTTACAGTAAAAAACATAAATTATAAAAAGTTGATAAATGTTTGATGAAGAATAGAAAAATGAAAGTGATACAATGAATATATATCCAATTCCACCCTCTACTGTTGTGTGTATTGACTTCATGGTCCCTACTCATTGCGCGAACAAAGCATGACATGTGCCTCTCTATATATACAAGTTTCTGATTCGTTTCCCCTCACTAGCAATAACAATCAACACAAGACCTTCTCATCCTTTGTAAACAATCTCAAACAGTGTTTGTTTCTCATCATGCCTGAGGCTCCTAGAGACTCGAGCATAGACTATGAGCTCTCAGAAAAGAATAAGAAAATTCTAGAGTACATAGAGGATGTTACTGCGAAAGCAGATGAAATCCAGAAGAACATCCTATCAGAAATTCTGTGCAACAATGCAAACGTTGAGTACTTGCAGCGACATGGATTGAATGGCCAAACAGACCGTGACACCTTCAAGAAGCTTATCCCTGTCATAACCTATGAGGATATCCAGCATGATATTATCCGCATCGCCAATGGTGACACGTGTCCAATACTAACCGCAAAGCCGATTTCAGAATTCCTCACCAGGTGAATATAATAGATGAAATTTAATTTTTTTGATATGTTTGAATAAATTAAAGATGAATTTAGATGTTATAAGGATAAAATGGTAAATGAAGTGTTGAATTTTTGGCAACAGTTCAGGGACATCAGGGGGTGAGAGAAAGCTGATGCCAACAAATGAAGAGGAGTTAGGGAGACGGTACTTGTTGTATAGTCTGTTGATGCCTATAATGAGTGAGTTTATTCCCAACATGGAGAAAGGTAAAGGAATGTACCTAATGTTTATAAAATCTGAGTCGAAAACACCTGGAGGAATTGTGGCTCGTCCAGTTCTAACTAGCTATTACAAGAGCTCCTATTTTAGGGACAGAGACTATGACCCTTACACTAACTATACAAGCCCAAATGAGACCGTCCTCTGTCCTGATTCCTACCAAAGCATGTATTCCCAACTCCTTTGTGGCCTTTGTCAAAACAAACAAGTCCTCAGGGTAGGTGCTATCTTTGCCTCCGGTTTCATTCGTGCAATTCGTTTCCTTGAGAAACATTGGTCCCTCCTTTGCAACGACATCAGAACTGGAACCATCAACAGTTTAATCACTGACATCTCTGTCAGAGAGGCTGTCATGAACATACTTAAGCCTGATCCTAAGCTTGCGGATTTTATCCAAGCCCACTGTAGTAAATCCTCCTGGCAGGGAATTATAACAAGTCTTTGGCCCAATACTAAGTATGTGGATGTTATTGTTACCGGGACAATGTCACAGTACATTCCCACTTTGGATTACTACACCAATGGCCTCCCACTTGTGTGCACCATGTACGCTTCTAGTGAATGTTACTTTGGTGTCAACCTCAACCCTCTTTGTAAACCCACCCAAGTCTCTTACACACTAATCCCCACCATGTGCTATTATGAATTCCTCCCAGTTAACAGAAACAATGACCTTGCCCCTTCTCTTCCTTCACCCAAATCTCTCAATCACAAAGAACAACAACAATTGCTCGACCTTGTTGATGTCAAGCTTGGCCAAGAATATGAACTCGTTGTCACGACTCATTCCGGTCAGTTTCTTTTATACCAATATAAATTATTATTATTATTATTAGCTTGTTAATTTTTTAATTTATAATAATTTTTATTTTCAGGACTTTATAGGTACAGAGTGGGTGATGTACTAAGGGTGGCAGGATTCAAGAACAAGGCCCCTCAATTCAACTTTGTTTGCAGAAAAAACGTTGTTCTGAGCATAGATTCTGACAAGACGGATGAAGTTGAACTTCAAAACGCAATGAAGAAAGCGGTGACACATCTGGTGCCGTTTGATGCACAAGTGGTGGAGTACACTAGCTATGCGGATACTGTTACAACAATCCCAGGGCACTATGTGTTGTACTGGGAGCTCAACATGAAGGGGTCAACTCCAATTCCAGCATGCGTGTATGAGGATTGTTGCTTAACCATTGAGGAATCACTCAACAGCGTGTACCGCCAAGGGCGTGTGTCTGACAAATCAATAGGGCCACTTGAGATAAAGGTTGTGGAACAGGGTTCCTTTGATAAACTTATGGACTATGCCATTAGTTTAGGGGCATCCATAAATCAGTACAAGACCCCAAGGTGTGTCAAGTTTGCCCCTATTCTGCAGCTCTTGAACTCAAGGGTAACATCCAATTATTTCAGTCCTAAATGTCCAAAATGGGTTCCCGGCCACCGGAACTGGATCATCATCAATCAGGATTGAAGGATCTAAACATGGACATTGTTGGTTGGCCTTCACATGAACTGTTTCTATGGACATGTTCCTGAAAAGTTAATTACTTTATTTAGCTCAAGTCTATGTTTAATTAAAAAGCTTCTTTAATAATCCAATTTTTAACTTCCGTTTTGCATTGTGATTAGCCACTGTGAAAAGAACCCATGTTTTTCTTTTTATCCGGTACAATAGTTTTTTATTCTCTATTTTATTCCTTTTCCGTGTATTCACCTTTCTATGAATGAACATCATAACGTTGGGTTGGAAATGGGTTTTACAATTGTAGAGAGCAATGATGAGTAGGGAGTTGCCCCACCTGAAGTGGCATGGGGCTTTTAGGCTTATTTCCTATAACGGAAACGAGAAAGGCCTCACTTATGAACTTTCATTTTCTATAGTTTTCAGTAAAAAGCATGCCAACTTTTCTCTCCTTGCCACCATCAACTCCAGCTAACCAATCAATCACACCCAAATAATTAATTATATAATATGCAAAATTAACCTCTTTCACTTTGCTTTTCCAAAGTTTACAATTTCATCAAAACACGCTTTCACGTTATCAATTAATTCTTATAAAATTATTTATTAAGATCAATTTGAATATATATATATATATGTCAATTTTATCCAACAATTTAAGATTCATTTTATTTAACCATAAATCAAACACTCACTATGATTCGTTAGCTTAAATTTTTGCCACAAATCTAGAGAGGAAACACATCAAACTAGATTTTTTTTATATAAAAATATGACAATAAATTTTAAATAATCAATATTAGAATATTAAACTTATGTAAATTTTTTAAAAAAATATATAATTTAAAATTTCTTAATTTTAATCATCTAAGTATAATTATATGATCTATATTTACTATTCGTATTCTCATATAAAATTGATATATCATATATAAATAAATATTAGCAAAGCTTGGATAAAAATTTTGGAGAGTCAAAATAATATTTTTATGCATAAATTAAAAAATTTATTAATCAATAATAAAAAAAAAACAGCGATGGGATTCTCCTGTTCAAGACAAGCATGCTAATAGAATTAAGGGTGTTCAGCTAATCCAAATTGTATCAAATCACTAAATTGATTAAGAAAAATCGAACGAATCGTGAACCCGAAGAGGCACATCTTTATATAGTTTGGTTTAGTTTTTCATTTTTATATTTAAAACTTAATCAAATCAAACTGAATTATAAATATATTAAAATTTTATTAATTTTTGTATTTTATCATTGTATAAATATTAACATTAAATATATTTTATTAATATATTTATATTTTTGAAAAAATTAAAATTATTCTAATTTGTGATTATTGGGATTAAGTTGTGATTTATAATGACATTTAAAAGAATTTAAAAGTTTTTTATATTGTTATATTCTTAATTTTTTATTTATCCTAAAATAATTAATCTAATTTAAACTATAAAATATGATCTAATTCAAAATACAAAAATCATATTAAATTGATTCAGTTTTAATATCATTCTCAAATCAAACTATAAGTTTTTTTCTATAATTTGATCAAATAACTTTTTACCTTAAATAGAATCTAAAAAAAGGACTATCATTTAAAATTCCACTCATAAAACAATCATAAAATAGTTTGAAATATAAATTACACACTTTTCTATGATAATTAAACGAAATGGAAAAAATTTAAATACTATAAGAATATATACTTCTTTTCTAAAAATAACAATAACTATTTTTATATGATTATTGAATTTGTAATATAATTTTTAAAATTATATAGAAATAATTACTAAATAGAAGAAATAACGCTCAAAATATGGATACATGAATAATATAAAAAAAAATTACTCAAACAAATGTCAAAAGTTACCTAGTATAAAGCAAACCAAATAATTGAAATAAAGTGTAAGATGAATTGCATACTTATCTATTAGTACATTCAAATAATCTACTAATATAGATTAAATAATTTGTGTAATATCATTTTTAATATCCTAAATTGACATTATAAGTCAAGCAAAAAGATTTTTATATTGTAATAAATTTGATAATTATAAAAAACATATAAAAATATATTATATTAATTATATATATATAATTCTTTTTAAAGTTTGACGTAACGATAGTTTCCACTTCTTCTAGTATTTTCAAGGTTTGTTTAGACGAAGAGAAAAAAAAAGAAAAATATAAAATATTTTCATCGATTATTTATGTGTGAAAATTAAAAAAAAATATTACTACCGTACATCCTAACAATGTTTTGTTTCTCAAATAATTTTTTTATTGTAAATGGTTAGAATTATTATATAATTTTAAAAAATAAAAATTAAATATTAAATTAATAAAAAATTAAATTTTATTTTTAAAATTTATTAATAATATTTTTTATTTATTATTTATTTAAATAAAAAAATATTTTTTCTCTTAGTTTTATCGTTTAAACAATTTATTTTTTGTTGATATGTTGACTCTCCTTATTTTCCATCTCATTCTTCCTTTTCTTTTTCTACTTTCTCTTTTCCGGTCATGCAAAAGCACTTTGTACATATATATCTTGAATCATGATAACCAAACCTCCTCGTGAATATAGTGATAGCAAGGAAAGAGTCCAAATTCCTCTCCTCTCTCCTCATGTCTCTTTAACAAATAGTTGTTGTGTCAGATTCTGTCGCTAAATCATGGAACTAAAGCCATGTGTGGCTATTAAATGAACAGAGGGGGACTTCTGTTCAAGGTTCAAGCATCGTTTCTTTTCTCTAGTAATTCCAAAACCATACAAAACGAATTCTGTCCTTGTTCCCAATTTTAAAGTTACTAATTAAGGATGATTATAACCAGAATTTGAGTAAAATTTTATAATCATTTTCATATCTGAAAAAAATTATCTCTAAACTTATATTCACAATGATAATAATTTTAATTGTAATATTTTTTACATATTTATATACTTATATTTACATTTATTATTCCTATTTTAATTAAAAGATAAATAATTTTTTAATAAATCCATTTTTTGATAAACAAAAAATAAAAATAATATTTCAATATTGAAACTAAATAAAAATAAAAACAATAATTTTAATTTAAAATATATCTAATTTAATAAAAAATAAATTAGGATTTTCAAAATAATAATAAAAAATAATTGGTAATATATTTAAAATTATATATATATGTGAGTCTATAAGTATAATATTTAAAATTTATTATATTAAATTATATTACGCCGGTATACCTACATTGATTTCTATCAACTTTTGAATAATAATAATAATAATAATAATAATAATAATAATAATAATAATAATAATTATTGTAAGTATACATTAGGTATGGATGTGATAATTATAATCCTATTATAACTATTAACGGCAAAGGTAGAGATGTCAATTGAATCAGCTCAAATGTAGTTAATAAACTCGACTTGGATTGAGTTAAGCCAATTAGTTACGGATTAAAAGTTTACTAATCTAACACATTTTATTGATTATTGTTGGAAATTAGAGGCTTATGGATTAATTTTTCCTTTTAAGTTTACTTCACAATTACGTTAATAATATAATAATTTACATGTATGTAAAATTATCAACTTATTATTATATCTTAGCGTTATCGTACTTTTACATTAACGTATCACATGCTATTTGATATTTAATATATTTATAATTTGGTAAACTTCGTCATAAATTTATTCAGTTGTTAAAACTTTTTATTATATCATTCTTAACATTAACATGTAATTATATAAAAGATGAGGCCTAGTAAATAAAAGTTTAAAATTGTAAAAATAAAAAAGTAATTGGGTTAGTAGGCCCTGACCCAATCAATCAATTTTTTTTACTAAATTAAACCGAATTAAGATCAGATCAAAATTTTTACAATCAAATTTGTATTATATATGAAGTCATTTGGATTAGTCCATAAACTCATCCCATCTTAAAGCAAATGAAGCCAAGTTGAGAAATGTTATCCATATAATACTTGGCAAAATATTAAAAAACATGAGTCTAAATTTGTTAATAAAATCTATCTAAAAATTTATTTAATAATAAAAAAATTGTTTAAAGTATATTAAAAAATATTATTAAGATATTTTTCCTTGCCGCCATATATGATGTGAGTGAGTGTCCCAGTCTGCACCCAACAAGGATGAGACCCATCTCTGTTATGAGCATGAAACTGGCCTGGAAATCACAGTAGTGGTCAAAAGAAGAAGGAAGAAGTTATTGGCTTGTAGTAGGCTAGTAGGTAAAGAAGAGATCAAGAGAAGATCAAAGAGTGGTTTCTTGCTTGCTACATTCTGTGAAAACAAACAAGAACAGTTTTTATTTTTCAAGGATCTCCGGGACATAATCATGTACTACTCCAGACAATTTCGGAAGAAAGAGACAACCCTTTTCAGAGACAATTTCTGTTCTGCTTAGACGGATAAGGCATTTTCTTGTACCTTCAAATTAAATTTGCATGGTACACGTTGTTTGAAATTGCATCATATATACGGAAAATAGTTCACTTATTTCCAAAAATTTTATATTCAAATATTTTTATTGGATAAATTTTCATATGATATAAATTTTATTTAAATTTATTTTTTATTATATAAAATAAGTTTATAAAGTTTAAATTTTATTTAAATAATTTATCAAATAATATTAATTAACTTATAGTAGATCTTTTTAAAATTAAAATAAATTTAGACGATTAAATTATATATTTTTAAATTTTAAATTTTTCAAATTTTATTTCACATAATTTTTATATTATAGATTATTATACGAATGAAGTAATATCTAACAAAAATTACTTAAAAATAAATAGTGAAATTATTTTCTTTTATATATATATATATTTATAATAGAATTATTTTAATTTTATAATTCTTGATAAGATAATTTAATAAATTTAATGGTTAAAAAGTATCGTATTAATATCATATTATAATAAATTTTAAAAAACAAAATTTATAATTTTATTTTTTATTTATATTTTAAAAAACATATTATACATTAAGAATTTTTACTATAGTTTATGTGTATTTTATTCCAATTCATAATTTTTATAAGTTATAAATATCACAAAAATACAATGATTATGTATATTAAATTTTAAAATTTTAAAATTTATATCCATATAATCTTATAATGAATATTGTTTATATTTTGAAAAGTACATTATATATTAAATTAATATTATTTAACAAAATTTTAAATTTTACGAAGCTGTAAAATTGATTTATATAATAATTTTTAAATTTACGTCTTAAAAAAATTATCGAGCAAAATAATTAATTTATATTATAAAAATAAGCCTTTGACAATATATATATATAAAATATAATTTATTAATAAATATTATAATTACTAATAATTACTATTATGTAAAATATATTCTAGAACTTATTTATTATTAATTTATTGTTAATATTTAATTGTTTACCAATTAGTTACCAGTTAAAATAACCGCAACCATAACAAAGAAAAGATAGCCAATAGCCATCGACGGCGTGACGTGAATTCGTGATTCTTCAGTTTCAACTTTGAAATTATAATTTTGTTTTTTCTATTTTGGCTTTTCTGCCTCAAGCGATGCCACAACGCAAGTTACACGATGAACCCTAGCGCCATTGCCTTTCGTCTCTGCGCTTTCGCCCGAACGGGATCCGTCACCGCCGCCGGCCGATTTGTTCTTCTGTTTCGTCGGCGCTACCTTATCCTTCCATGCGAGATCTGTGACCTTCAGCCGCCATGGAGGTTCGGCCATCACTCGTCGTGGTCGCAACATAAGGTATTATGGTAATTTCCAAGCTTCAAGATGTTCCATCTCAGCGATCTGAGAAAGTTGTTTAAGTTTTACACAAGTCTCGTGCATAAAATTTATTTTTAAAATAAAATTACTTATTTAAGCAATTGATACTTAAATAAATAAATTTTTAATCCAATAATTTTCAAAATATTTATTATTTGACTTTAAAAACTTAATGGCCAACTTTTATTGATAGTGCTCTTAATGATATTATCACTGTCTGGATGTTCATCTTAGCTTGCATGTGATGTGTTCACTGTCCAAGTTGTATTATCACTATCCACGTGTTATTTTAGTATGCATTGATGTGTTATCACTATCCAGCTATTTTTTTGAAGGGTGCTGCAAGCTTCGTTTCTTTCGCTTGCTGCTTGCTAGGATTCATTACATGACCTACCATTAGAGAGTGGATATTTACTGACAATGATTAATTTTGTTGTAATACATCAAATATTTTCCTAATCTTCCTAAATAAATTATATGAGTGTGTTTAATTGAGTTTTAATTAATATTATTCTATATTTTAAATTATTTTGGATAATATATATTTTATAATAAGAGGCCTATTTATAATAACAAGTATGCATTTGCAAGTTTGTTTGTAAGCCTTGCCGTAAAATAGGCTTATATTTTTATAAACCTCACATCAAATTTAAAAAAACAAAAAAAAAATTGTGACAAGTATAAGATAGCCAAACTTAGGCTTTAAAATTTAAAATCCGCTAAAATCTTATTTTAATTTGACCTGTTTTTACCTATTATATACGTGAGAATAAGATGAACAGATATTAAATATTATATTTAATTCTAAATTTACTGATAAAATTATTTTTATATAAAAATAGAAAAAACAAATTTGGAAATATAACATACATCTATCATCAAAATTTGAAAAAAAATAAAATTATTCATTTAAAAAGTTCATATAACTTTTAAAATGACTTTTTTTAAAAAAAATTACATAAATTTTATATTTTAATATTAATCATTCATAATGTGATTTAATAATTAATATTTATTTATACCACTCTCATTTTAAAAAATCACATTTAATAATTAAGTAGGGCATACATTTAAATATGGTAAACTTACCTAAAAAATAGTAAAATAATGGAAAGTGTGAGTTATAAATAATAGATAATATGATAAAAAAATAAAAATAAAAGTCGTAAAAAAAGTCTTACTCAGATGAAAATATTTATATTTTAATTAACATTCTTAGACATTGATGAAAATAATCTTTTCCAGCAATATAATATTTTTATATGCATGAATCTAAAACATCTATTTAGAATTATATATTTAAAAAACTAAAACATTTTACATACTGGTCGACATAAATTGATTCGCCTCGCGTTTGTATATGATAATAAAACCAATATAAAATACATAAAGTATAAGCTATAAAGCAAAACTAGAAATAAATAGATGCTAAAAATTAAATAATTAAATATACGACAACTTTCGTACGAAAATTGTTTAGCATTACTCAGATTCTGAGAAGTGGCAAAGAAGATAAGGTTTTGTACGTATATATTCATGTTTTTGTCTTCTTCATATCGCTTTCAATTTCCCTACTGCTCGTGCTTTGTATCTCATATCTAACATAGTAATATTCTGAATGGTAAAAATCCACCCCGCTCATAACTAGAGTCCAATATATATATATATATATCCTGAATCTTTTTTTTAAAAGTATATATATTTATATATATATATCGTAGCAGGTTTCTACACAATTTTTTTCGTAAATAATATTTAAAATCTTGCATTTTATTAATGTAGTCATATAAGTTAGAAATTTGTTTTCTTTTTTATGGATCTATATCTGCCAATTATTACAATGTTTTCTTTTGCTATTGAAGTTTTAAACATTAAGTCTTTAGCGTTTGTGCAACAGTTTCAAGTATAATTGTCGCGCTAAAATGGTCAAATGAAAAAAAAAATTATAAAAGTTTGTAATAAAATATAATTGATGCGTCTTCCATTTCATGAGCGAGTGAGTATTCGTATAAAATAAGCATTTATACATCCTTTATCAAACAAATAATTCTTCTAAAAAATTGAATATTAAATGTAAATATCTCTCTTTAAGGTGGTTACGGTTTAATTAAATAAAATTTTAAGTAAAAATTTGTTCGATTCAGTAAAAAATATATGTCGCAGCTGAGTTTGGATCAAATCGAAAATATTTCTAATTCAATTCAATCTGATTCAATTAAAATTGGTTTGTATTGTATTAGATAATTTAATTTTGTATTTTACTTTTAATTTAGTTAAAAGGTAATATATAAATTTTTTTGTATTTTTAATTTTTTTAATTATAATATTTTATATATAAAAACATACATTTATATAATGAAAAAAAAATGAGATATATGAATAATTTTAAATAAACATAAATATATATTTTTCATAGAAGCGATATGATGTGCCAATAAATAAAAGGGCTAGGCTTATAATCCAAAATAATAGATTTTTCTACCGTTTAATTATAGTTGAGGGAAAATTATGATAGAGTTTCCCAAATTTAATGATGAGTGTGCAAGTATATGGTGGCTAATAAGATTTGACGAGTTGAAGCTTTTGAATATCTTGTAATAATTGTACTGAGTCGGCAGATGGCATGTCTCCAAAGTGATTTCCAAGTACTACCTTTCAATGTGACGTTGAAATGGATCCAATTTGTTGCCTATGGTAAACAAAGCCAACGCACCCCATTCTTGTAAGAAACGATTACAAATAACTTTTTCCATAATAATAATATACATTTTTTATTTATTTATTTAGATCTAAGTTGCCGAATTCATTTTTTATTTTATTTTTTAATTTATTAACTATTAGATAAAATAATATAAATAAATATATAATATTATTTATATTAAAATAGAGACATGTAAATAAGGTTAAATAAATAGTCAAAATTTAACCATCACCTGAATACAAATGTTTAATATTGTATTAATAGTTAAACTTTATTTTGCAAAAAAATTAAATAACTTAATATAATTTAAAAACTCATGAACGATACTAGTTTTTTTATATATATATAACAGCACAATCTTAGTTTCTTTAAAGTAGGATACACGTTCGAATGATTTTTATCATACACAATTTCTATAATTTAGTACGAATTAAATATATGATTAATAAAAGATGCAAGCTAAATTGTACGACTAAGATGCATTTTCGAAATTGAAAATCTCGGGTGTTATATGAATTGAGGCTATTGAGATTTCAAATTCCATCTTTTAACATGTTTATGTTAAAGTTTAAAAGTTAATTTTTTTATATTTTTAATATATATATATATATATATATATTTAAAATAGATAATTTAAATTAATTTATGCATATATTTAAAAATTATTTAATAATTCAGAATCAAATTTATTAAAATTAATTCTACTTTCTTTAAATCTAATGGATACTATCAAATTCATTTCTAATAAGCAAACACTTGCTTAAAGTGAAATATTATTGGCCTATCTCACGCTTTTAAATATAAATTTATCCTTTTTGATAATTTTTAAAAATTTAAAATTATTTTGATAAATTTATAATTTATAATAGCTTAATAAAATCTTTATATTTTATTTTATATTTACTTTAATTTTAATTTTGTCATTTTTTTATAAAAGTTATTATTTTTATCTTTATTATTAAAATATGTATTAAATAATGATATTAATTAAATAAATATGTAATCATATAAAAATAGCTTTAGCAACAGTTTTTTATATAAATTAAAAATATATATTAAATTAATAAATATGCATATTTGATTATAACAGGTATATCCTCTGAATCTTCGTTAAGATGATTCTCCACAAATAATTTATAATGAATATATATTTTTAAAAATTAATAAAAATAAAAATTATTATTATTTCTCTTTTAAAAATATTATTAAAATATATTTTTTAGTAAATTTAGTATATTAAAGATACATTTCATATATTTTTATCATATTTTAATTTTTTATTATAAAAATATAAACATTATATAAATAAAATAATATATTTAAAAATCGAGATGTATAAACTAATATTTTTATAGAATCAAATAATCTGTTAAAAAATTAAAATATAAATAAATTTTGAATTCAAATTATACATACTAATATTTATAAAATTAAACATATAAAAAATTTTAATAATGATGATCAAAAGTAATAATTATTATAAAATTAAAAAAAGTCAAAAACCTTAACAAGCTTACGTGTCCGTCCAATCGGTCTAGCTTGGATTTCCTATGTATGCTGATATAACTTTTTGTATTTCTCCATGTTTCCGCATACTTCCCGATTGTATTCGTTAAAGTGTTTATATATCTACGTATATGCCAGTGAAATCATTAGACAAAATTTATAATTTGATGTTTCAAAAATAAGAGTTACTAATTCGATCTTTTAAAAATTTGGGTCACTAAATAAATTTTTTTAAATTTTAAACCATTATTGTATTAATTTTTAGTTTTTTATTAAATTTACTTTTATTTATTTATTTTTCTAGGATTATTTTTAAAAAAATATACTTTTAAACATTTTATTTAAGAATTAATTTTGTAATATTATATTTTAAATGTAAATATGTAATTACTAGAGTCATAAGGTCGTAAATACTTGGATGGGTCTACAAACGGACTTGTAAACCTGAATACTTTGTACCTGTAAATATAAAATTTTTATCCTCTTTTATGTAATATTATTTTTAAATTTATTTTAATTATGCTTGTATGTAATTTTTTCAATGTTTAAATTATTCACTAACAAAACTAAATAAGATTTTACATGTATTTGCATCTGAACCGTACATGTGAACGTTTTTCCTTAACATCTTGTACCTCCCCATCATTTTGATGATCTTAGATTTTAAATCTAACATTTATGTTAACTAAGTAGCTGTTGCAGATGGATCTCTAAAAGTTATGTTGGATCAACTAAAAGCTTGTATTTGTTTAGATTAAGAAGATAGAATAACTCGCATCAACGAATGTTATGTTAAGGATTTTCTAAAGCTCTCATAGTTATTACTTATGCTCTATGAACATTTGTTTCAACGAGTTTATAAGCAATTGATTGCAAGTTTAATATATTTTATTGATAATGTTTTTTTTTATGAGACCCTTCTAACATATCTTATGATTATGAATAAATATTATTAAAATATAATTATTCTGATAATAATGACAGTTATACTATTACTTGATAATGTATTAAAATAATAATATTTTAATTTTATTTAAATATTTTAATTTATTATTAAAATAAAAAAAGTCATTATTAAAATAATAATATTGTTAATGTGTTAAAATAATGATTTAGTTAAATATAACAATTTATGCTTGATTAAATTTATTTATTATTTATTTATTCTTTTTATAACAAATTTAAAAGATAGTATAATTTTTAAATATTAAAAAAAATTAATAATAGTTTTAAATAATAAATAATGATAGTTTAAATTTTTTAAATATATTTTTTTATAAATTTTTATTTATTAAAAATTATTTGTTGAAAAATACTTTAACGATAATTAATTTAATATGTTTTTTTTAATTTAATATATTTTATTTAAATTTATAAAACTATCATAAAATATTCATAAAAAAGTATATTTTTTTAAGTGAAAGAATAATTTAAATTGTGTGTATTTCCCATTAAAAATATTATATTTAAATTAAAAATATTTATTACATGATAAATCTAGCTATATATTTTTTATTAATTTTTTATACATAAAAATAAATTTAAAACTTTATTTAAAATATCAAATATTCACTTGGATCAATATTTATTTTAATAAGAAAATAAATAAATAATTTTTATTATATTTAACATAAATAATAAAAATATAATTGTAATAAATTTTATAAAAAAAATATATAATTTCATATATTTATAACATTTATAAATTTAAATAAATTATATTGATATCCCTTAAAATATATTGAAAAAATATTTGATGTCTCTTTATTTTAACATTTTTTTAACTTTTTTTTACAATAATATCATAAAAAATAATAAGTTATAGAAGATTTGCATAAAATTATATAATTGAGAGAAATATATAGTATTATATATTTATATAAATTAAAAAAAATTATATAAAAATAAAAAATAAAAAGATACCGAGTGCTTTTTAATAAAATTAAGGAGATATCATTATCCTATAAATATTTATAAAAACTTATTTTTATAAAAATTTAATATTATTTAATTTTTTTATAATAATATTAATAATTATAGATTTTTTTTTATAATTATTATTCAATATTTTTAACTCATAATAAATCATGATTGTGAATATTTGGTAAAAACTAATAATTTTATAAGATTAATATAATATTTTTTAATTCATCTTCATCTATTATTTTGATTTTTTAAATTTAAATAAAAAAAATAAAATTTAGTTCATATTTAATTTTTTTTTGTAAAGTTGCTCCTCCAAGTTAATATTGATTTAAAACAAGTCATCATAAAAAGAGAGAAGCCTGGAAGAAAGAAAAAATGAGAAGAAATTATTACAATATTAAATAATTTTTTCCTAGAAAATTAACAACGAAATTAATACAATTATTAAAAATTACAATGATAAATTATAATTATAACGATAAATCATATATGAAATTGATAATGACTGCTTTCTCTGTTTTTTATACAAAAATTAATTGAGAATGTTTTTTATTATCATTTTAAAAAATTATTAACAACATATTTTTTAAAACACTCTTGAACTCATTTTGTATTTGTTATAATTTTTAAAAATTAAAACACATATATCATAAATTGATATTTTAAAGAATATTTTATTTTTTAAAAAAATTTAACCATTATAAACAGTAGCGAGTTAAGTTTGTTATTAGTATTTTTTATAAAAAACATTAAAACATTTTCAAATGTATTAATTATTAATTATTAATTTATACATTATTTTATTATAAAATTGATGGCTATAAATCGCTTACTCATTCTTCAATTACCAATTAATTATCTAATATTTTGAATATTTTTAAAAATTAAATTTATAACATATTAATTATTTAAAATATTTTTATTTTTCTTTATAATTTATTTATTTTAAAAAACATTATACATAATATTATATTAATGTAATTTTATTTTAAAGATGTAAAAGACACAAAAATATTCAATAAAATTATCACATTAAAAACTTAACACCTAGTAACTTAAATTAACGGTAAATTAAATATTAACAATATTTTTTATTGGATACAATTTATTCATTTATTTATTTTATCATATTATTTTTATATAAACAATTTTATCTTTTTTCATTCTATCAATTTTTTTTATGACAAGTTGAAAAAATAAATGTTGTAAGATATAATTCTCCATCTTGAAAAAACAAATGTTGCAAACTATAATTTCTCCTTCACTATTTTAGTATGCCAAAAATATTTCACTAACTGGGTTGAAACGAAAAAAAGAATTACACTTTTAATTATTCTGATTTAATTTATATATAATTTTAATTTTTAATTTTTTAAATAATTTCGGTCTATTGAATTTTTTTAAATTTAATATATTTAGTTTTTATTATTTTTTAAAACTAAAGTTCTTAAATTATTATTTTTCCAAAATTTTGAAAATATTTTAAAATCATATTAAAGTTGAAATAATTTTAAAACGTGAGGAATTTTTTGTGAAAGTTTAAAAAATTAAAATAAATAAATTTGAAATTTTTTATTTTTCATGAAAATTGAATTATTTAATTAGTAAATTTTAAGTAAAATTAAATTAATTTAGTTTTAGAAAATATAAATAACAAAAAGACTTAAAGTTTAAGGTAATATAAAATTAATAAGAAATTTAATTTATTAAATGTAAAATACTTAAAATTACCTTAAAAATGAAAATTATATTTAAATTAGAGTAGAAGAAGGAGAAAAAATATAGTTTAATGAAAGAGAAATAAAGGGAACAAATCATGTAAGAAATTAATGGGGATGTCGGTGGGACCCAGTTGTAATAGTCACTGTTCCCTGGGGGCGTGTAATCCGCAAATTAAGGAAGCGGAACCTGATGATTGGGCCTAAGGGCCTTTATGCTATGACTGCAGAGGGGACCCTTTCTGAATTGTTGCCACGTGGATAGTTGACCTTTCGTACGGGAATCACTGTTTAGTATTGACCAACCGTGTCTCTTTCTTCTCCTCTGTAAGGTACGCGACAGAAGGGAAGGGCGAGTAGGACCTTTACCAATCAGTACACGTAACCCACGTGGGACTGTCATTCAGTTTGAGGTTGCTTCCCTTCACTCACTACCTGTTTCCTGTTCTATTTTACACATATTACTCTCTTTTTTTTTTTTCTTTTTTTATATCTATCTATTTTTCAAAAATTTATTTATTATTTATCTAATTAAAAAATTAAAATAATATTAATATATTACCTGCGATGTTTTTAAACAGTTTGATTTTAATTTATTATTACTATTAAAAACTATATATATTTAAAACAAATTAAAAGCTTATAATTATTTTTTAAAAAATTATTGTAAAAATAAATACTTTTTAATAATTTGATCATACTATCTCTATTATTATTTTAAAAATCAAATCATACCGATTGAAAATCAATGTTTTATCCAAATTAATTAACTTACAAAACGTTTTAAAAAAATTGATAAAAATCAATAAATTAATCGGATCGGTTAAAAATAAATTTTATATAAAATAATATTATTTTAATATATTTTTAAAAAAATCAAAATAATTTTTATTTTATTTTATTAGTATAATTTAAATTTAAAATTTAAAAAAATATAAATTTTTAAATTAAAATTATATAAAATTATAATTTTAATATATTTTACTATAATTTTATATATTTTTAATATAATATATATTATTAATATATTTTAAAAATAATATTTAATTAATACTAATTTGATTATGGTTAAATTAATAATTTTTAAATTTGGTAGCTTCATCAGTTAAATGATGAATTTAATTTTAAAAAATTTGATATATATTTTTTATTAATTATTTTAAAAATAAAAGTTTTATTTATTTATTTAAATATTTAAGATAATAATAATAATTATTTGTTATTTTTTATTTCTATTTAAAATAATAGTTATTTAAATTTATGGTATAAGAACTAAAAAAATATAATTAATTGTTTTGTTTTTATAAAAAATATTTTATTTAATTTTTTATTTATCCATATAAAAAATAAAAATTAGTTATTTATTTAAATATTTAATAATATAATAGATAAATTTTTATATGTACCTTATTTCCAGCTAATTGTTATCCATTACAATAAATTATTGCATCCAATATCAATAGAAGAGATAATATTAAGTTCTATAAAACATAAATTAGAAATTAAATCTTAAGTTTAAAAAATTAATAATATTTATTATTATTTTTATCTGGACAGATAAATAAATAAATTACTATTTAATTTACCTTGTAATTTATATTCTCACCTTAAATGGAAAGAAAAAAAATTAAATCTACAACAAAGTGGCAAAGTGACTATTGTTTTGAAAAAAATAGACAAAAGTGACTATTATTACGAATAAGAAGGAGTAATATTCTTTGATTTTTTTATTTATCTAGATTGAGAATAGAATAATTTTATTTATAAAAATATTTTTAAAAATTTAATTAATTTTTTATATGTATTATTGATAATAAATGGAGGAAAAGTTAAAATTATAACAAATAAAAAGAGAAAATATATTTTATAAAAATAAGTAAAGTAAATAATATTTAAAAGTATTAATTAAATTTATTAATATATGAAATTTTTCTTCAATTGAATAGATAAAAAACAAAGTAAAATATATTAATTATACATTTTAATATGATGATAAAAACAGAAGAATGAACATTAAAATGTTCAAAAAAAGCATGAAAAATTTAAAATGATTTAATGTTTAACCTATACTTTAATAGAACTTATTAAAATTTAAAAGTTTTATCAAACATTTTATAATAATATTACTTAAAGAAGGAACATAATTATCTTACATTAAATGTCGAGTTTGTAAATTTTCAATATTTAACAATCTTTTATACCACAAGAATCGAAATAATTTAACTATTAAATTAAATATTTTTCAAAATAAATTAATTTTATTATATAAAAATAAAAATATTATTATTTTATTTTAGTATATAATATTATTTAAAATATAAGTAAAATTTTACTATTTGATAACGTAATTACAAATATTTATATTATATCAAATTTATCTATATAATTATAAAAATCATGATAATTCAACAATTAGATAATCTAAATTTACATAATAAAAATTAATTAGTATAAATTTACAAGTTGGATATTTAATATTTATTAATAATATCCCTTAAAGAATATTCAATGGTTTAAATTAATTAAATAGGAATTTCATTGAAAATACTTAAATTTTTTTCGTGTTTGTATATGTTTAATTTTACTTTGAAATTTGAACTATGAATTCAATTTATAGCCTATAATTTTTACTAGTTTAACTTTTATTTTGTCAAAATTTAATTAGAATAATATAGGATCAAATAATATTTAAACTGAAAATATAATTTCTAGATGATTAGACAACTAAGCTTATTAGTTTGAACTAATTTTTATTTAACTAGCATTTCAAAAAAAGTAGGAATCTATTAAAATTTAATTTATATATTAATTTTTTTATTTTTGAAAGTGAACAAATTACACCGGTATAGGTCACATAAAAAAATATTTTTGATTGATGAAACTAAATATTAGTCAGAGTATTTATGACAAATTTTATTAGAATTAAACAACTATAAATATAATTTAATCCCTTCCATTTCACTTTTATTTGATAACTGATATGATTGTATTATTTATTGCATGTTTGATTTGATTTATACTAATAAAATGTATATATATATATCTTTGAAATTTATCATTGTAAATTATCTTAAATACAAAATAATCTAATATTTTATATTTATAAAAATTAACTATAATTTTAAAATTTTAAAAAAATATTTATAATTTTTTCTTTATTATATTAGTGTTTTTATAAATATTAATTAATAAGAGAAGTGAATTAATTAAAAAATTTAAAACATAACAAAAATTTGTACAATAAATTAATAATTTTAATATAAATAAAAATATTAATTAATTCCCTTAACTTATATAAATTATAAAACAACTTTACAACAAATAAAAAAAAAAAGTAACGGAGAGACTACTTATGAATTTGTCCTTTCCAAGGGCTTTGGTTCATTGCTCAATTGGCGAATAGAACGTGGCATGCGGGGGAACTTGCATGCCAAATTCAAGTGGTAAACTAGAAATGGGAAGATTGCAGTACCAAAATCAGCCTAGAAACCAGTCAAGATGAAAGAGAAAAAGAAAAAGATTAGATATAATATATTTTCAAAGATAAAAAAATTAAATATAATATGTGATTTAATAAAAAAATATTAATAATATGTAAGATGAAATATCATCACGAGAAAAAGTCAATGTTGAAAACTTCACAACATTTATTATATTTTAAATAGTTGTTCTTTTTCTAAAGTGGAACAGAAAAAAAAAGGGGAAAGAAGGGAGTAGCTTATTTACTTGATCAAATATGCTGATTTTATCTTTGAAGTGTATTTGACAGTGGAAGTATTGGTTAGTTAAGGAGAGAAAAGGTGGTGGGGGGATGAATAATCCATATGCTGATAAGGAGACATAAATAAGCCGGCAAGATTGACAGATACTAATGCTTTGCCTTTATTTCTTCCAAAAATATGCATTCACATTTCATAACTGTCATCGTCTATGTAGTCAAATCCATACTAATCTCAAACCAAATTCAACCCTTAATAAAGATAGTTAAGTGTCCGATAAGGATACATCACAAAATGCTGACGTCCTATGAACAAAAACTAATTAACAACACCACAATAATTCATCCTCTTCATCACAACTAAATCCATCATTCATTTCTTACTCTCTTCTTCTCAAAGGACACCTAAATTTATTATTCCTCTCATCCTTCCACCTGTGTGTGTACAAAATACTGAGAATTTTTATTTTTATAATTTTTTTTTGTCAAATGATCATTTTTTTTTAAAATACTCGGGAATATCTACAAGGCAAAAAATGCCAAACTGAAAAATATTATAGCAGTGCACAATAGTTAACAACAAACCAAATATGTATGCTCGAATCTAAAATACTTTACCAATTATAAAAACATTAAAGATCATAAAACATAATACCAAGGATGTTCGAAAGAGTCATGTACTTTTATTCTTTTTTCTTTTATTTTTTTTGCTTCTTTCATATTAGCACATACTTAATAATAACTCATGAAATAAGAAAATCTGAAATATCAATGCCTAGCGGAGGCATATAATTGCGGAAAAAACTGTAGAGAAAACGTCTTATCTTCTATTTGAATTATTTTTCCATTAGAGGTGAAAGAGCGAAGCAACTGGTCAATTATGTAAATACTATAAAAAAAAATTACATTTACTAACCATCTAACATTAGATTAAATTTTTATAGGTATAGAATTTTTTATAAAAATTAAACTATATAATTAAAAATCTAATATATTTTATAATTAACAATTTTATTATTATAAAATAATATATTAAATACTAACACATTATATTATTATTATTATCAATCTTTGAAATATATATTAGTAATCTAATTTTGGTTAAATAAATATTATACATATTAAAATGAACTATCTTAATATTTGACAATTTTTGTTTATTAGTAAATGATATTTTTTTACAACGAAATTTTCAACTTCATCATGTAAAAATCTCAAAATAGATAAACGCTGTGAAAGAATGATTTCTAAATAGATCTAGAATATACATAAATAGATAGAAAAATAATTAAGATGTCATTTGGTTTGTAAAAATATTTTTTATATTTATTTTTATTTGTAAAATATTATATTACATTATTTTTATTTTATTTGTTTTCTAAATTTTATATGAAAATAAATTTTTAGTTTTTACTATCTTCACAAAATTTCAAAAAAAAAAAAACTAAAAAACCCTAAACCCTAATTAAATATTTTTTCAAACCAAACGTGCTTAAGCAAAAGGCTTCATATAGATAAACGTACATTGAACCCTACTTTATTCTGCTGACCATGTAGCCAACAACGACAAAGATGGGCAACAATTATAATTAGCTCGAGGGTTTAGATTAAGCAAAGTAAGATGATGTAAAGTAAACAATTGCTAATGTGACACGAAACGAAAGCCACAACATGATTGATAGAATTGAAACTTGATGGTAACCCCTGTCTAGCAATATCCGTGCGTGAGAGAGAAAGACGTGGGGATATTATATATATATATATATATATATATATATATATATATATTCCTAATTAAATTTAAAAGGGATCTTTTGAATTCACTGCATGCCATGAGCGGTACTTGTCATAAATCCAACACACCTGTATTATTTGAAATTAGGAATAGGAAGTGTATGATAATGGTACCTCACATAATACTTGTAATCTAGAATAACACTCTCATATCACATCTTTAGAAGGAGTCAGTGTTAGGTTTGGATTTATTTTTATTATTTGTATAAACAAATTTTATATAAAAATACTTTTTTAATGGATTCCGTGCAAAAAATAAAATAAAATTCTCCTCCTCCCTTCACCATAAAATAGGACGGGGAAGGAAGCTTATTTAGTAATAAAATTAAACATGCGATCCTTAAATTCAGATTTTGATATATGTTACTAAGATATAATACAAAAAAGTGCCATTTAATAGTTCATACAAAAGTTCTTAATTGTATAATTTGATTAAAATTATATGCACAAGAAATCAAATTTGAATTTCTTGTTTTGGTGTTGATCATTATATCTGCTAATACTTGAAATGCAGTATTATATGAGGATCACGAGATCATGTCAATTTGGAACGTTTTGCAAGTACTGCCACCCCTCTGTCACTAAATTATTATGAATATCCATTGCGACCGGTCTGTATATGGTTTATATTTACTGCATAAAAAATTTAACATGTTTTGTGAATGTTTTGTCATGTTTTCTAATCATCCAAAGTTTTTTATCTGAAAATTTGAATGTTTATAAATAATAACTATTAACAGGGTGACGAAGAGTGTTGTTATTATGTTAGAATGGTGACAATGCAAGTTTGGTGCAATTTTGTAAATTCCATCATCTACTTCCTGCTGGCATGTTTCCACTTTTTAAGTTTTCTGTGATAAAATGGTAGAACACTGTTTCACAGGATATGGATTTCTTTCAGCCCGATCTTTGAAATACACAGACCATACTTCCTTATAAGGTTGGTAGTTTAGAGTAGCACCTACTTCGATCTGCTTCATCCACAGTTTTGAATAATGTTATTTATACATAAAACTTTTACTGTAATCTCTGTATAAGGGAGAGAAATAAGAAGAAAAGATAAAAAAATATGTGACAAAATAGGTAATTGATAGAAAAATATAAAAAAAAAAAAGTAAATATGCGGGCAGTAAAATTTATTATATGAAAAATATTAGTCCACAATTTCAAGCGGAATCATATCGCCTCCTTCCCCATATCTTCATTTTTATTTCATAAAAATATTAACGTTTTTTTTTATTTTAAGTATATTTATGTTTTTTTCCAACCAACAATAGAGGATTTATGCAGTGGCCCTCGTGTGATCGAATTTGATTTTATAGGCCTGTGAATTTGGGTTTATTATTATTATTATTATTTTATTTTCTTAAAATTTAAATTTTTTATATTTTGGAAAATAGGTATAGAAATTTTAAGTTTTTAATATATTTTAAAAAATAATTACAATTAAAATAACCACAAAACCTATATATCATATTTTAAAAATAATGACAATTAAAAAACCATAAAAAATTAGTATTTAAAGAATGGTTAGAACCATTTTTAAAGGAGATTCATAAAAGCTTTCTAAAGTTTTTTTATTATATTGATAATGGATAATATTTTATTATATTTAGATTAATATAATTTGTTTTTAAATATATTATAAATATAACTTAATTTATTAACATGGATTGATTTAAGTGGGACATGTTTGATTCACTTTAAATAAGATTTCGAGTTTGAATCTTGTGTATGAAATTTTTTTAGCTAAAAGATCTAACCACTACAATTTTTTTATAGTATTAACAGTTTAATTAAACTCATAATATTTATAATAATAATTTAATTTTTTATTAATAATTTATATTAATCAGGATAAATACAACGTTAAATGTAAATAAGTAATTTCTTAATGAATATTATCAGCATGAAGTAGGTATTCTTACTTTGTTGGGGAGAATCGACTCATAAAAAATATGCGCGATCTAGAAAAAAATATAACAGTTTTAATTTTACATTTTTTAATTATATGATTTAGCTAGCTAATAACTATATACAATATAAATATTAATATATTATATCATTAATCATACGACCTTATCTTCTCTTATATATTATCAAATTTTAATAAAGTTAAATTTAAATATAAATAATAATTTTATTAAGAAAAAAAAATTGTTCCAACTTGTCTCATAAATATCCCTACATGCCGGGCATGGTAAGCCATCACTTTAGAGGCCCACGGGCGAATATAAAAATACGAAAGTAAAATATAAAAAAAATAATAAAAAAAATTAATGTTATTCAATTGAAAAAAGGAACCAACAAGGCAACAAGAGTTTGGCAGTGATAAGTGGTGCTTTGGAGGAATAGACAAAAGTTAAAATATGTCGTCACAATCACCGTTGGCTCAAATTTCGCGTGGAATCAGAAACGGAACTGCGGATGCACAGGCACATTTTCACGGCAAGTCACGGTTCTCAAACGTAACAAAAATATCATCTATTTATCTATATATTTTATTTAAAAATTAAAAAAAATAAAGATTATAAATAAATATATGGTGTTATTTATATACTTAAAATTTATTTTCGTTTTCAGGGGTCACCTCATACATCTGGCCTTCAGGTATTTTCATTTTCCTTAACCATTGACCCTTTTCTTATAAGTTATAAGCCCCACCCACTCGTGTCGTGACCATATTTTCATTCCTTCCTCTGTCGGGCCCATTAGCTTCCAAGCGTAACCCTTTGTTTCTTTATGTTTTTTCAATTATTGGAGAAAATAAGGATGTTGTACTCAAAAACATGAGCAGGGAAGCCACCCCCCACCCATAATCCTCATCCACTTTGCCCGTGTGTTAGCTACTAGCTACCTTTGTGGACTCATGCATACTAAACTATACCAACAATTCAAATCAAATATATTCAAATGTTTGTCTCATCAAGATTAATGCTTCCGCATTTTAATTTACTTATCCTATGACATATGGCACACTTGTTTCGTGTGAGATTTATATCTTTAGTTTCACCCAATCACAGATTGGGAATGGCTTGCTTTTTATATACATTGTTCTTCCTTGCTAAAAGATTAGTTTTTCTCTCTCTCTAAGAAAATTAGAGGTGATAAAAGAAATGTTTTTGTTTAGTCTTTAGTTTTTTTAGTAATAATAAACAACTTCATCCTCGATAAATTAATAAAAAATAATTTTTAATATAGCATATTAATTTTATTGATCCATCTACAATATATAAATGTTTATTTATTTTGCAAGATTAGGGATAATTTTTTTATGGTATACAATAAAAGTATTGAGGTTTAAATCTAAAATTTTATATAAATTATTATAATTTCTCACTTTAGATCTAACTCTATTAGTTTACGGATATATTCTAGGTGTATAGAAAAAAACCAATTGAGAGGAAAATTTTAATTTTTATAATGCTTTTTGTTATTTATTTATTTATTTCCTCTCCTCTTTTATGAATTTTATCATTTTTTTTAAAAAAAAAATCTTTCTTCCAGGGATGTAATTTTATAAAACTAATACAAAATCATTTATTGCTAAACGCGTGAGTTAATTCGCTATGAATTAAATCAAACTTGATCAATAGAAGTTATGTCTACTTAATTAGTTCAAATACGATTATCTCTTATGAAAGCTAAATGTGTTTTTGTATTCAAAAAATACAATGCCATATTTGAACTATATTGTATCATTTTCATGAAGTAGCTAAATAACTATTATTCTCTTTTCACATTCTTCCGTGCCAACCAAAACACTAGCATTTTTTAAATCAGGGCAATACACCACCGCATCAATGTCATCACTCAGCACAGTTTCCTCCATCCCTATAAAAATATTACTAGTAGCTATAGTTTTTATTATCTTAGATTTTTAAAAAAGGAAAAAGCTTGTGCCTAATGCTTTCCTAACATGTAGCAACTGCACAAGGCGGTTTCCATTCCATTGATAGCTACATGAATCTAACACCAAATATAATAAGGTAGCTACTTGTTTGTTACCAGTAAGATGTTAATTGTCACAATGGAATAAATGAAAACATAAGCATATGCTTATAGGGAAGATGAGACAACTACCACTACCCATTACTCGTGAGGCTCATTTTACTCCTTTTTTGTCTCCAATGTCACACACTCACAGGACCACTGGGCAACTAAAACACAACATTTTCATAAAGCATTTCATATTAGTAACAAGTAGCAACTAATATAACTTGTTTTGTAAAACTTTTGGACTAATATTGACATGTATTTGTTGAAATTCTTATATTTTAAAAGGCTTAAACTTTCACTTTATTCAGAATAAAAATAAGTATAAATTTTTTATACTTGGATGCACTATAAATTGGTAGATAAGTTAAAAAGGGAAAAGATTTTGTACATATAAGATTAGGCCGGTTAAGCTTAAATTGACTATTCCTCGCTTGTGTGCTTGTATTAGTAATTAATAACTTTGCATTAAAAGAAGATACTGCTGAAATATGACAATGGCATAATGTTTGTTTTCTTCCATAGTGGTCATGTTCTCTTGAATGCAGATTATAATAATTAATGACAACATCTGAAGCAATATACTGAAAGCGATACAATAGAAGCATAATCGTTCAGAGTTTGAGGTAGTCTTCTATTCTATTGCAAAAGGTTCCACCTACGATAACCACAGAATTATATTTGTTCGGGAGCAAAGAGAAATCAATCTAAAGAATAAAGCAATGACACCAATAACAAGCCCAGTGTCGCCTCTTTACTTAATTAATCCGAAATGGTAACTTTTGGGAGCACTAGACTAAAAAGATTTCTTAAATACGTAAAGGCTTAAAGAGATTATCGATCCCATAATCTTGTTTTGTCAGAGTTATTTATAGAACCATAGATTACCTTGACTTTGTGTCACCCTAGAATTCCACCACACACTATAAGCAAAGTGACAATTTCTCCATACGTATCTCTGCTATTGTTGAAACGTTTCCTATTGATTACAAATTTAGTCAAAATATTTTTTTATAAGATGACAATTCTTTCTTAAATTAATTTTTAATGTCTCAAATTCTATTAGTTGCGGAGGCATGTTTGATAGGCATAACCCGCATGAAATCCAAGGCTGGATGGATTATAAAATATGCTTATTGCATTTAGAATTTGATTTTCAAATTTTGGTCCTAGATTTCGCTTAAAAAATAGAATTCTCTGTTCATATTATCATATATAATTGTTCTGTCTGCTCAATACGTCGACTGAACCAATTTCTCTCCTCCACGCTAAGAATTGCATCTTTAAAAGGATTAGACAAATACATTGATGATAAAACATCTTAAATTAAAGCTTGCTTACAAAATTTTGTCAGCTAGGACATAAAAATCTTTCATCAAGTACCTAACCGAGCGACCCTGAGGATCATGATGTCTTATATTATTGAATTTCACTGCCTACCATAATCATCCATAATTTCTAGCAGGATCATTGATTAATTCAATAAATTTTCAGCCGTATTGCTTGATGCACATGTAGGTTAATATAGTTGTGGAGAACGTGGGGCTTTTGCACATTTGGAAATACAAGCAAGGGGCTAAATTACGACCCAATACAGGCATATAAATAGTTTCCTAATGTATTGTATGCATTAATGTATGACACAAAGGACAATTTATTGGGCTTACATAACTCGCCTAACTCATGAGAATATACTTGTGTTTTTTGTATGACCTTTAACTGAAAAGATATATCATTTATATGTTTTCCTATGAAATGGATTAGGAACATTGATAGTTTGACATAATTTATCATATCAAATTTATAATATGATGGTAAATAATGATGATAACGACAACCAGGATGAACCTTTGATTTGGTCCGCAGTATGATATAATAAATCTTGTTTTTTCTTTTTGGTCCAAATAAGAGCTCTTGTTGAGAGTTGGGATTGGGCCTCTTACTTTTTGTTATTAGCCCATTCATGAAGTTCTACGTGACTTCTTGTTTAAAGTTATTGGCCCAATGTAGTTAAACAGGTACCTATTCACAGGGCTTTTTGGGTATTTTGAGTATATAGTCTCATTTATTTGTGTAACCTATACCTCTCCAAACCCACAAAAAAAAAGGGCTAGATCCCTCCAAGGCTTGTATTATTTTTTTAATAATAAATTTTTTATAAATGATGGGCCTTGTCCCAAAATGAACAAAAAACTTAAGACAAACTCTAAGGTTAGTAACCCCAATCGAGTTTCGATGCAGAAAGCTAAACAATCCTGGTCCTGCTCGAGATTTGTTAGGTATGACCAATGTTTAAGATTTGGATATATGAATAATTTTTTTAATAATTCTATATATATGACTGTGGGCTACATCTACATTAAACATAACTTGGAAAAAATAGACTGTCTGAATATAATTAGTCGTAATTTCCTACCTTGCCAGATAGTAAGTGTTTATTGAACTGGGGACTTATCCAATGTCTTGACACCTTCAGATAGAACAGTCACTGATGGCAGTAGATTATTGTTCACCAAGAAATTCCCATAAAATAAAACTTAATTTCCCGTCACAACACTCTAATTTTAGGTTGAAGCAAGAATTTAATTTTAATGTAATAAATATAAAATTTTTTCCATCGTCAATGAATTAAAAATAATAATTGATATCGTTTTATAATAATTATTAAAAGTTTACAGTTTTAAATAATATAATAATTCATGATTAAATAATTTTATACTATTAATATATTTCAATTAAATTTAATATATTGTTAAAAATAATTAAACTGTACTTATTATGATGATTTTTACAATATTATTCAATTATAAATTACTATATTATTAAAAATTATTGATCTATATTTAATTATTTTAAAAATTATATTTAACAGTAATTTTTAATTGGATGAAAAACATTATTTTTTTACATTCCCAATGTATGAAAATAAAAGTTTATAAAAAATATATTTATAGCAGCATCAAAGTTATGTTATATAAGAAAGAAATAAACTTATATCGATATGAATTACATTAAATTTTAAATTATTTAACTGTATTTTATTATATAATTTTATTTTAAATAAGATAAAAAATATTTGTCTTATAAACTATATTTGTAAATTTTAAAATTAAATAAAATTAACTAATATTAAATAAAATATATATTAAAATTACTATAATATATACTTTTAAAATAAAATAAAAATAACATATCTTTCGTTATATATGTTTATAGTTTTTATTATCTTTGTTTGTGAAAAAATCATACTAAAAGGTGAGAGGACACGCGTTTGACAACAGAGGAATTTCAACAAAATAAATAAATCAACTAAAAAATAATTTAATACAAAATTAAGCTTATAATAATATTAAATGTGTGAAATACATAAGAAAAATATCAAATTATATCTATATAAATTATATCAAATATTACGTTGTTGAATAAATTTTATTAATTAATTTAATTTTAAAAAATTCATTTGATATTTAATTTTTATTATTTTATAAATTAAATTTATAAAATAATTGTTACTAAGTTTAATTTCTATTATTTTATAAATTATATTTACAAAATTCAAAATCATTTGATATTTAATACAAGTAAATTAAAATCATTGTAATATATTCTTAATATAAATAAAAATAACACATCTTTCATTATTATTCTTATAGTTTTTATTGAATTTTGTTTTTGTAAAAAATAAAATTAAAAGGTGAGACGATACGCATATGATATGACCACTGAACAATTTGAACAAAATAAATTAATTAATTAAAAAGAAACTAGACTGGGCCCGTCAAAGAAAATTAGATACCTCCGAAACGATGCGTTTAAGCAGATACCGTGTCGTCTTGTTTCCTCCAAGGGGTTTGGGTTTTAACAGTCGAATCAACGAAGAGCGAAGAAACACAATATCGCAGTTCCTTGGCGGTTCATCTCGCGAAGGGGAGAGATACCGAGAATACTGCGCTATACGGTACGATATATTGCTCCTTGTTTAGGCACCGTTTGAGTAATTATTATCTACTTTCTTCTGTAATTAAATGCTTTTAGGATTTGGATAGTGAGATGGGGACCAAGGCAAAGAAAACAATGAAGAAGAATTTGAAAAGGGCTATTGCAAGTAAGCCATCTGAGAGTACTGATTTTTTGGTATGTCAATGCTGAAAACCTCACTCTCAATTTTCAATTTTCGTTTTGTTTTTTTTATTAATGATATTATTAGTGTTTTTATTTGCTTAATTTTGTTTACTCAATTGCTGAAGCCTTTAGAAGGTGGTCCTGCTCTCAAACTTCCCGAACAGAAACTGCCGGAGAATACTGCCACGGTTTTGTATGTGGGTCGGATTCCACATGGGTTCTACGAGAAAGAGATGGAAGGTGTTTCCGGGTTTGTTGTTTTTCAAATTTTAATTATTTCCACATAGGTTATTTTTTCCTGGAATATGTGCTTATAATTGCTTATTGTAGGTTAGTTTGGGCAATTTGGAACCATCAAGAGATTGAGAATTGCGAGGAATAAAAGCGTGAGTTGCATGCTTGTTTACTTTGTATCTGATTTTGTTATTCTTTACCCTTGTGTTGTGTGTGTGATTGCCCACTTAATGATGATTTGTTTACACTGATCTGTTTACTTTTATATGGTGAATAGTGCCTATAAAATCAGTGATTATTTTTGTAGTGTGTTTCGTACTGGTGTGTGCGCGTGTGATATAAAGTGTCAGGGGAGAGGATGCTCTCATGAGAGTAGTCAATATTGACACTGTCTACCTATGATTGTTTGGTCAAGATTAACTCTTCTTTCCTCTAATGCTTTGTGTGTGTGTATTCTTAATTTAAGAAAAGGTTCAAAATGCAAAATGTTCAGACCGGATAATAGTCATCAATAACTTCCTGGAAGATAAAGTCTGTGCGCATCAATATTTTAACTATTTTTCTTCTGGGTGGAAGTGTGCTCTTGAGCCATCAAGTTATTTGTTTCTAAAATACATTGATTTACCAATATTTTTTTTATTATTAAAGTATCGTTTTAGTGATGATTGATATTGGTTACAGTTGATTAATTGTGACCACATTTGTTTCTTGATATTTGACAGACAGGAAAATCAAGACATTTTGGGTTCCTAGAATTTGAATCTCCTGAGGTAGTGATTGTTTCAGTTGACTGATTGCTGTGTTGTGTTGGGCCTTGTGGCTATTATATTTGTCATATAGTCCAATTTCTATGTGCTAATATGGCCTTGGATTGTAGGTAGCAAAAATTGTAGCTGATACCATGCACAATTATCTCCTTTTTGAACACCTCCTCCAGGTTTTTGTGATACCCCCGGAGGATGTTCATCCGAAATTGTAAGTTATTGATTAGTTTTTTTTCCACGTTATTTTCTTTTAAGGATTCATTACATGTTTGCATTATGCGGGATTTTTCTTTGTAGATGGAGAGGATTCAATTACCATTACAAGCCATTGGACTCAGTTCAAATTGAAAGGAAGCGACATGACAAGGTATCTAGTTTGATGGAGTATAAAGTATATCATTTGGATACTGTCAGTCTGATTGTCAGTATCTTCACAAATCTTATGTTAATTGATGTTTTAATTTCAGGAAAGAACATTGGCAGAGCACAAGAAGTTGGTGGAAAGGATTATGAAATGTGATGAAAAACGACAAAAAAGGATAGAGGCTGCTGGCATTGATTATGAGTGCCCTGAGATGGTGAGTCTTTTGCCTTTATCAATCTGTGTTTTCTTAGTTGTTTTATAGAAATAGAAAGGTTCACTTCTTGAGTTTTGCTCTCATGTTATGTATACTCACTGTTGCAGGTGGGTAACATCCAGCCTGCTCCCAAGAAAATAAAGTTTGAAGACTGAGAAGTAGGTAACCTGCATTGTCTTCTTCAAAAGAAGAGATATGCACCTCAGTATATGTTGTGCTCGTGCCATTTATGTGCATGCTATTATCTTGATGTCTACCTGGAAGTTTTTTGGCCATTCTACAAATGGAAATGGTTGAGGTGGTTATGTTACCGTTCTTCCCTTGTACGTGTTAAGGAAATCTGCTGATCTATCTTGTCGTGAGGGTTCACAAGAGAGACTGCTGTTTTAGGATTTTAAGTATTGACTATGAAATATAAACTATAAAACTACAAGGCAAGAGCCTTCAATTTTGAGACTTAGTAAACCTTGTATTTTTGAAAATATTTATAGAAGCACTATCCATGTCATTTATTCTCAAACTTTTTTTTGGTTCTAAAAGAAGTAAATCCTCTATTTTTGCCTGGCTAGTAGATTGTTAGGATGTGTAAGATTGCCAATTTGTTGACATTGGAACCAGAAGATGGATAATTCCTTAGATTTTGGATACTGAGCTCATTTTAGTGAACTGAGTTCACTTGCAAAGAGTTTAGGGACACGGACACCCAGTGGTCTTGTTCCTTTTTGTTTGAGGGGGTAATACAAAAATCCTTTGAACAGTAAAATTATTATTGTTCAAGGGAAATTTAAAAATTACCTATAACAGGATGGGCGTAAATAACCAAGCATAAAAGGATCAGACTTGAAGGTGGGTCCCGATCTGGACTCAATTTGAGTTGTGTTTTTGTTTGCCAGATCAAAAACTTGCCCCAAAATTTTACAATATTGATAGTTGTGATTCAGTCCATCTTAGAATGCAAGCCATTGCAACCAGTATATTATTTTGAGGATAGAAGGAAAAAAATACGTGCCTCACAAATATGGTACTGATCTTTTAAATGAGCGATAATTACAATTGTATGTTTTTAACAATTAAGGGTTGGACGGTTGCTACTAGTACGCTTTCATGGGATGAAATCATGATTTCGTAATATACTGTATGTAAGCTATTGGTATTGTTTTCAAAATCTGAATGTCTCGTTTTTTATTTTTGAAAGAAAATCTGTAAAAGTTGCAAAATCTTTTATAACAAAAAGGTAGTCCTTAATTCTATGAATAAAGAATCGTAGTTGTGTTTTATTATAAAAAATGGACTACTCTATTTGTATTCAAGCGTCACATTCAATAAAATTATAGTTTTCTTTTATTTTTAATGTCCATAACCCCCTGGTAAATCAAATTAGATTGGGTTTCTGACTAATGCTGTATTTGGAACCACTTTGCATACATTGGAAATGTGCGTTTACTTGAACCCTTGTCAATGTGGAAAATGAAGGTGAACTCAAATACGCATTAATTTGAGTTGAGCTTGATGGATTCATTATGCTTGAAAGTATGAAAATGCAGGGAGAAATAATTAAGGACATGAAGCAGAAGAAGGGAGAAATGATTATAAAATTGGACAGACTTTTAGGTTGTTAAATTTGAAATAAAACAGTAAAAAAAAGAGAAGTTTTTTTCTTTCTACTTATTTAATTGGATAGAAAAGTGAAAAAAAATGATATAATATTTATTTTACCCTTGATAAAACAAATACATTCAAGTGAATCTCACTGGATGTGAGATATATTTTGTAAAATTTGAGTTTTTTCTCTACTTCAGGAGAAAATTTCTATGTTAATTCCATATATACTGAATTGTTTTTTATGAACTTCAGTTTTTCATTTTTATTATGAAAAGTTTACATAAGTTCAAATTTTGAAGGCTGACTACTAACTAGTTATTAAAAATATGGTAAAAAGAAATAATAAAAAAAGCTTCACTATAAAGATTTTTTTATTAGTATGTAAACCGGTTGTATATTACTACAAGTAAACATGTGAATAGACTATATTCAATGGGCTTAGAGCACCTCCTCGAATAAAAAATTTCACAGCCGAAGAGTATCTTAAATTGTATGAGCAATAGATGTTATATATAAAGGATCTTATATTCATGTTCCAAATTTTCCTTGTCAAGCGACAAAAAATAGATTCTCAGAAAAATTATTGCTAATTATCTGAAATGAGAAATAAAAATATTCTAATAAAAACATTTCTCAATAAGATCATCGGCGACTAAATGTGTATAACTTCCCTATATAAAGAATTATTTACGGGTATTACTTATCATATATTTCATCTCCGTACAAAGTATAGGTTTATGAAATATATTATTTTATTTTGATATTGTAAATTATTTAGAATATATTTATAATAGTATTAAATAAATTTTTATTCGTATTAAATTATTTTTAATGAAATATTATTATAGCATTTAAAAAGAAATACTTATTTAATATTTAACAAGAAAGAGTTAATTTATATTAATGTGAGTTACATCAAGCATTATACCATATAATAATTTTTATTAGATAATTTTATCTTAAAATAAATTATTAGATTAATTATTTTTATCATTACATCATTGTTGCAAATATTAAAATTAATCCAAAATTTACACTTATGAAAATAAAAAATGTAATATATAAAAATAAGAATTATTTGATTATATAATTATAGCTGTTCAATTTTGACAAAATTTAATATAAAAAGTAAGATGACAACATTTATTGATGATGAACATTTTGTATAACTCAGCCCCGTAAGTTGATTCTTCTCCCTCTAAACAAAATATTTGATATAAATTTGAGTATTACAAAATTATCCACCAAATAAGTCTCCCCAATAACATTTAAATAGTCATTCAGTTAAGTTATAAAGCAAAATATTTTTTTATATCTTTTAATATTTAAAGAATTTAATATTATAAAATAGTATAACATAAAATTAATTTTAATATAAATCTTCATAAAAATATAATTTATAAACTTATTAGTGTATAATATATTTTTATATTATGGTAAGCACTAAATATGTATAAATATTTATTTAAAATATAAAATAAATTACATTTACTGTATTTTATCTATTAACATTTATACACTAATTTTTTTGCTTCATTAAAAATGAAACATGAAACCAGTTATCAAATTTAGTTTTACTCCATTTAATAACGTTTTTTAGCATAAAAATTTAAATAATCCAACCTTTAAAATTAATATTTTTAAGAAGTAAATCAAATTTATCAAATTCTATACAAATGAAAAATTGATTGTATTATGCAGTATTATTTTATTTTAATGTATACTATATTGTTTAGAATATAGATATGTATACTTTTTATTAGATAATATATTTATAAATATTTAAATTACATAAATTTTTTTATATATGATTTGAAAATAAAATCAGATAATTTAACGATTAAATTTTTCATTTTCAAGTTCTACAAAAGTTTTTAAATGATGTAAATCTACAAATTTAGCACCACATATCAATTAATTTTGCCCCATTAAAAATTATTATATTTCTTATAGTTTTTTTTCAAGTTTTTTAAATTAATTTAATAATATAAAAAATAAAAATATTGAAATACAAAATATTAAGATATACAAAGATTAAATAAATTAAAAATAATCCATCAATAAATCTATGTAGTAATAAAAATAAATGAAATAATAAATTTTAAAAAAATAGATTTCGTATTGAAAATATTATCAAATAAAACATCCTTATGAATTTCATGAGGCTTTTGAAAATGTTTTTTAAAAACTTTATTTGAGTTTATTAGAATTATTTATAATTTTTAAATGTATTTGACTAAGTATTAGTGATAACATGTAAGTTTTACTAAATTTCAAAGAAAAAAAAGTAAGCTTTACAAGTATAATAAAAATAAATTTTAAAAAATATAAACTAATTATTTTCTGAATGATTCAAATAAAAACTTGATTACTTCCTACGATGATTTCTCTCTCTGAAACTAGGATATACAGCTTGATCTTCCTCTATTGTTTCTTCGTAATGGCTTTCTATCACTTTATGATTATTTGATATGATTAGATTGTGCTCTTGTAATTGATTCAACTTAAAGCATCGATTGCAACAAAAAAAAAAAAACCATAGAGCATCGATTCTCATAAATATTTTCTATTTAAATCTTAGTTTTTAAAACTTTATTTTTTACAATAAAAGTGCAAAATTAAAAGACAAAAAAGAATAGAATGGAAAATTTAAAATGACGAAAGGTATAAGATCGAGAATGGTATTAAAAACATTGGAATTAATTATGAAGTGTTGAAAAAGGTGGTTTACATAAATGGAAGGTGTGGTTTGGTTGGGATGTTAAGTTAGGACAAAAATGGAAGATGCATGCGAAATTGCATAGCATCATTAAAACGAAAGACCATGAAACGTCTTCACTTCCTTTTCCTTTCTCTTCAAACAAACATTGTGGGACCCACTCGTTATTTAAATACACAAATTAACGCTCCTTTGCTTACGTGACGCTCATGATGGGAGGCAGAGGAGTTATGAGGACGGCGGCCAAGTTCGCCGTCGCCGGAATCAGGGGCGTCCCACTCGCGTCGGCGGCGATGTCTTCGTCGCAGGGAGCTGAAGTGGCGGCGGCGACATGGGACGTGGACGACTGGGAAGTTCCTGATGACAGTGAAATTGATGTTGTGATGGCCGGAGAGGCTACACCGAGGGTGGTGTACGGCGGTGTCCCTAGTTTTCAGGAGGCCCAGGCAGCCACAGCCGAATTGAAAGATGCTCTTCATAAGTATACTCTCTCTCTCTCTCTCTCTGCAGATATATTGTTAGGGATCAATTATCTACCTGTGAGTTTTTTTTTTCCTTTTTTTTTGGGTCATTTCCCCCCTTGAATTAGAAATTTAATTTTAGTATTATGATTACTTTAATTATGGTTGTATACACTGTAATATTATGTTATAAATTAATTTTTTAATATGATTTGATTATATTGAATAGAAAAAATTAATTTTTTATCAAATTTAAAAACGGATTATACAACCAATTATTTTATTTAACAACAATTGAAAATTTAAATTTAATTAATTATTTAAAAAAATTTAAGTATTACATAAAAGTATATGAATAATTTTGGTTAACATTATATTCTAAGATTGATTTAAAATAATTAAAATAGTAAAATTTTATAGAAAAAATTAACGTTTAAAAATAATATGTATTATAAATTAATATTATATGATATATATTACATGTTAAATTAAAATTATTTAATAAAATATTTTTAAATTTTTTATTAAATTATATAAATTTTATTTATATAATAAAAATATTTAATTTAACAATTAGATTAATAAAATTTAATAATTTATCAAATAAAATAATTTTAACTTAAATTATTTATAAAGTAAAGTCATTTCATATATATATGGTTAAAATTTTAAATTAATTCTTAAAATTTTATAAATTAAATATTTTAATAAACTTTTAATTAATTTATTATAATTATATTTTTAATAAAAGTGCTAAATTAAATAATTTTATAAAATTCAGGATTAATAAATAATTTTTAAAATAAAAAATTGGTCTGATTCACAATTTTGATGACTAATTTAAAAACGTACTTGTCTTTAAAAATTACAAAAAATATATGATTCTAATTTCTATTAAACATCCGTTGAAAGATTAAGATCAAATTATTTGTCTTAATATGTTTGTTTAGCGTGAAAAGAAGAGAACATGATGAGAGAAAATTTCAATGAAAAATATTTTTTAATAATAATCATCATATATCTATTTTTTTTTACCATTTCTTCTTTACATTATTTAAATAATTATAATCTTTTTTTATTATATTTCCATCCAAACTACCTGGATAATCACTATTTTTCCTTTTATTTTTAGATTTTACCTATGCCAAGAAAATGGTAGGACAGAACTATTTGTTTTTCTTTCTGATATCCTTGGTTCCACCAATTTACATCATGTTATATTGTATATATCATATTTACTTTATAATTGTTTATTTAAAAAATAATAATTTTTAATTTTTTCCAACCTAATAAATTTACAGAGGATTTGCTTTTCTCTTTCATTTTCTCACAACTTTCTTTCTTTTGAGATTTTTTTCTCTTATTATTTTTTATTTTCTTTCCTAAACCAAACAAATAAATTATAAATGTAGAGGTTAAAAATGAAAAAAAATTAAATATGAACTAGAAACACAAAATATTTTCAACTGCCAAAAACTTACTTAAATTATTTGTTTTCAAGAATATTAAATAAACAAAGTTAGCAAATATCAGTCAAAAGATAAATAAAGATTTTTCTCACAATATTATTAAAAAAATTCTGATATGATTTGTTTCCGTGTTTACACACATATATCATAGCATATGGGATGATATGATTGTATTATCTCATGAATTTTAATTTTTTTACACTTGATCCTTTGTTTCATTTTTTTCTAATTTCTATCTTCTTGTAACATAATATCATCCATCACATTTTTTTCTTTCTTTCTTTGTATTAGGTATATGCAGCCATTAGGTGTATAACAATCATTTTGTATATCTTATATCTGATGGTACTTTCTCTCTATTAATTAACATCCTAATTATGATATTTTAGGATATACCTGTCTTCAAATTCTGCTGAATGCGACGATTCTTCTGCTGGTAGTGAATGTTCTGAATTTGAGAACAAACCTGGCGTCACTGAGGTTATCTCAAATCCTTCACCACCAAACCATGCTTTACAGGCTTTTCAATTGCTTAGTGAAAGTCCTGAGGCTCAGGTAATGAGATCCACTGCATAGCTTATATACCCTTTTAAGCTTTTAAGCTTCTTTGGTGAATATAGCTAAAGGGTATATATTATACATGTTATTTACTTCATTTATTGAAATTACTTATGTGATGTCTTTGGCCTTAACCAGACTGTTGTTGCTTCCATTGCTTGTGACCCCAATATATGGAATGCAATGGTGCAAAATCCAGCGTTACAGGATTTCTTCCAATCACAGCAAACAAGTAATCATTATTTAATCATGTTTTTATGTTTCATGTATTATATCACTTTTCTAATGTTGGATTTTTTTTGGATGTAATTTAAATTTTAAAGCATTTTGTGCTGCAGCAGCAGGTTTTGAAGTGGAGGGAAAGGAAACTCTTGATCAAAAAATGAGAGATTTATGTCATTCTGATTTAGCATATGGTTTTATTGATTCGCTGAATGTTCTCCAAAATGTAAAACTTACCGTGGCTGAAATGGTAAGCAGCATGTCAAATTACCTTCACAACATGTTTGGGTTCTTTATTGGTCAGAATTCTTCAGCTAGTGAAAACACAAAAGCAAATTTCATGGATCATTTCACTATGGGAGGAACTTTTATGGGATTGGCTGTGTTGGTGGCGATGGTGATAATGCTGAAGCGAGCTTAAGATTCTCTAATTTACTATGATTATATATTTTATCTTCTGCTTGAATAAACTTTAAGGACATGTGCTAAATTTTAACTGCACTTATGAGTACAGGATGTGAACTTGGGCGTTACTTGTTTATGTTCTGTTCTTAACATTCAAATGCCATGTAACCAGCATTATGTTTGGTATTACTTAATACTTAATGGTACTTTTCATATTTCAGTTTGGTATTTCTGTTTTTGTTGTTGTTTCATTTTGATTAATCTAGCCGTCCGATTCAAGCAGCTAGCCCACCTAGCCCACCTAACCCAGGACAACAAATTTCCTTTTGATATGAACAAAACATGTTCAAGGAAAATTGAAAAGTGACTCTTTTTGAATGTATATTGATCAAGAACCTTAGATAAATGTCATATTAAAAAAAAAAAAAAATAAACAAACATAAGAGTTCTAGATCCTCAGTTAAATTTCTGCGCTATTGTTCCCTTTTCTGAGAGTACCGTGAATCTGCATTACCCGGTTTTTATTTGTGGTAGGGCATGTTTGTTTTAAAGTTAGAAAATTAATTTTTATATTTTTAAATATAAAATACACGTTTAAAAAGATTGAGATGTGGAACTCATTCTCTTTGTATTTTATTTCTGCTTGCTGTAAATGATAGAGGAAGAAGTTTTTTATATTTTTTTTGGGTAAGGTGTGTATGTTGGGGATGGAAGTAAAGGTACCGAAATAGGTTGAGTCTTCAAATCTAGTTTTTTTTTAAAATTTTAAAAATTAAGCCAGTCTCACCTTGTTATCTGACCTACATTTCAACAAAATTCAATAAATAAATTTAAAATTTATAAGATAAAATGATAATTAAATAAATCTAAAATATATATATTATGTAAATAAAATATACTAAAATAAATATTATATAAATATAATTTATTAATAAATATAAATAGATTATTGAATAAATTAAATAAATTTTTTTATAAACTTAAGTTTGGATTGTTGATCTAAAAATTTTTTTTAAGAAATTTGAACTTCTCTATTTATTATATAAGCCAAATCAAATTAAACTTTATACAAGTGGAAATATAAATTTCTGCTAAATAAGCTTATTTATTTTCATTCCTATGCGTTATATTAAAATGACTTTGAGTAACTAATATTTTAAAAGGTTAAAAAGAACAAAAAAAAATTACCTTCTACTTGGGTCCTTGGGCCATATATACAACTTTTTCTTGTCTTAACCCAATCAAACTAAGCCTGAAAATACATGCCTAAAGTTGGTCCAAATAGAATAATAGCCTGAACTTTTTTTGATTGGGTTAGGCTTATCTGAAGTGACTGCTATAATTGTAAATATTAGCCTGTTTCACATTTCATGAAGCAGTGTAAGATGGGTGGAGGGATGAGATAAAAAAAAAGGAAAATAAAAAAGAAGAGACATCAAATAAATGTTGGAAAAAGTAGGTGTGAAAAAAAAATCAAAATCCTTGCAATTAACACCCAATAATATGATAAGGTACAAGCAAGTAGCAGTGACAGACAATGGTTAATGGTTGCCCAATAATAGTATCGTGGCAATGGCTGGTTGATGACAATCACGGTATTTGTATTAAACATTTTTATCTTTATTGGAAAAAATATTTCCACGCATGTGACGAAATATGAATATGATGTGCAAAAATTATTACCAAAAAATAAATTTTGAATAAAAATAATATCTGAAAATCTTGTAACTACTAACATTACAAAGTAAAACATTATCAATAAAATGCAAACCATAGTGAGATCAAATTCGGTGCGACATGTACTGCAGACACATCAAATATTGTAGATTCCCGTATATGGTATTGGATTAAAGAATTGAAAACGCTCTTTTCCAATTCATAAATTGGCAGTGACAACTGATAAACCCAACAATGAATTCTATTGCACACATGGACCAAACTGAACAAAGCCTTAGGAAATCAATTCTGCAATGAACCAATGATGTGAGAGCAATGCCCCTTTAACAAAGCAACTATAGAAAATTTATGTCACTGATAGTAACCAAACAATGGATATTTTATATTTCAAGTGCTGTGTCACCAAATTTAGACAAAGACATAGGTAATATGCCGAGACAAATGCAAAACCATGAAATTTTATGCGTTTTCGTGTCTCTGCGGCTTCGACATTATTTGTGTGTGAGACAAAATTTGCTCCTAAAAGATTTATCATTTATGTGGGTTCTTCCATCCACATTAATCAATTTTATTTAGTAGCACTAAGGAAGAAACAAAAAGCGATCGAGTTTTCTAGATGGAAAATGAGTAAATGACATAGAGCCGCAACATGTGTACTTGGATATGTGTGGTGGAAAATTGATTTTGTTTGTATGAATATTTAGTAATAGTTATTGTAGCCTTTGTGTTGGGGCGATCAAATGTTCACATCAGAATGAGAATGGAATCTGAAGTTAGAAGAAGAGTGTCTACTTCCCTTTTCTTCCTATATAAAAGAACAAACCGGGAAATCCAGCCCTATAATAAATTTGTGTAAGGATGAAAATTATATAAGGTGTCAAGCCTATTAAAATTATATTTTAAATAACTATAATAAAATAATTTTTTTAATTTAATAATTAAATTTAAAATTCTTATATAGTAGATTAATTTTATAGAATTAGAAAATTTAAAATTTAATTAATATTTCATTGTTCTTCCTTATTTTAACGTATAAAATATTATTTAAAATATTAATAAAAAATAATTAATTACTATTAAATTATATATCTATAAAATTTTCAATTGTGTAAAATTTTATTTATAAAATTATTATAATAATATAATATGAATTAATAATTAAATTAATTAAAATATTATTTTATCAAATTTAATATTTGATATGCTTTCACCTTAACCCTTATTTTATAAGTATTTTTTATTAGTCTTTATTTTATGATACATATTTTTAAAATTTTTCATATTAAATAAAATTAACATTTTTTAATTAGTTTTTCAATAATGAAAACTTTTCTTTATTTAAAACTTCAATAATTATGTTTATTTAATCATCATGAAACTTAATAATATATTTTCCAATCATTATTAAACAATCTTCTATCAATTAAATTAATTTTTAACCTTTTATAATATGTCAAAAGTTTTACATTTTATACTTTAAATTTTATTTCATTGTTAATAAAATAATCATATATTAAATATATAGAGTAGTTGTTTATTTCTTTTGCATTTATTTTACTTTATATAGTTGGTTAAAATTAAAGAAATTTCATTTGTAATGATATTAACTTACTCTATGAATATCTTATATTAAAGATACTTCATTAAAAAAAATTTAAATTTTATCATCAAATCATCAAATTAATTTTTTTATTATATTATATAGATCAAATTTATAAAATTTAAAAATAATTTAAATTTAAGAAAAATTAAAAATATATTATATATTAAATTAAATTTATTTAATAAAATATTAAATTTATTTTAAATTTTATAAAAAATTTAAACTTGATCTTCATAATAAAAAAAATTAATTTGACGGATCGATCAACAGAACTTAACAAGTTAATAAAATTGTTAAAAAATAATTTTAACATTAATTATTCTTAAAATAAATTTATATTTAAGTGTCTATATATATATATTTAAATTTAAAATTTATTTTCAAGTTAACTTAAAGAAAACAAATTGTCTTAAATTTACTTTTTATCTAATTTATTCAAACTTCAAAATTATTTTTTATAGTTGATTATTATAATAATAATTAGTTATTAGAAAAATATTTTTACAACTAATTGAAATACACATTAATATAACATTTTTACTTTACATTTGGGAACATAAAAGTTATTTTAAAGTTAAAGCTAAATAGTTTTCAATTTTAAGTTATATTTTTTTATCTATACTACATTATCTTTTATTAAAAATAATTTTGTTTGATCTATAAGCATTTATATTATGAGAAGATTGATTATTTTTTAACGAATTGTTTATATAAAGTTCAAATCTAATATCTTATTTAAAAATTAAATCTGTATTATTTAAACTAATTATTCATTAGTTAAGTTACTTAAATTTAAAATTGTTTGATAATTGTATAACTTTTTTAAAGTTAAAGGTTATTTTTAAAGTAAACTTTTATATATAGTATGTTCTTAAATTGAAATTCGAAATAAATTAAGAACAAAATAGAAATTAAAAAAATCTAAAATAAACTTTTTAAAAAACTTAGTTTTCAAAAAATTTCTTCATTTTTAGTGGACTCTAAATATTTTAGTCATTAAAAAACCTAATGTTTTAAAAGCTACATTTTCTTAAAATTCTGTTTGGTCTAATTCCTCCATTTAAGGACAAGAAAAACTCCAAAATGAGTTGTATCGAAACTACCTAAAACATGTATTGTTAAATTTAAAATTAAAAAATTCCCTGTAACTTTTTATTAAAAATAAATCAATTTAGAGTTACACTGAGTACACATTTGACATTTTTTGGGACCGGACACGTTTGATCAAGTTTAATTTTCAGTTAAAATTTATAAAATTTTTAAAATCGCTTTACTAAAATTTTAATTACAAATAATTCTCAATACCGTATTATCCTCCCAACTATTTGTTACCGCAAGTGAAAGAATGTGAATTCTTTTAGACCGTAGACTTAAATTTATATTAAAAAAGAAAATGATAAATTTATAACACTTTTATACTATAAAATAAATAAATAAATAAATAAATAATATGTAAAATAAAATACACGACTGTAGAAATAATGGGAAGGTTCTTTCCTTGGATTCATCCTAGCAGCCAAGCTGGATTCCTAAAAACTTTATCACCAAACTGGCAAAATAAAGTACACTCATACGATAAGAAAATATTTAAAAAGAAAATTATATTAAGAGAATATATTCTTTCTATATTTAGTTATTATTATAGAAAAATTTACTTTTATTTATTTTATTTCAAAATTTAAATATGGTATTAATTAATAGTTTTTAAGCATATCCTAAATTAAAATAAAAAAATGATATGTAATATTACAATAATAGATAAAAAATAAAATATTATTAAAAATAATAATAAATAGATAAATAATTTTAATTAAATTTTGAATGAGTAACATGAAATGGCAGGAAATGCAAATGAAATGAGAAAGAGTGGGTAAAGGAATATGGAGGAATGTGGGACCCGTTATGTTGATTCATTGGGTCTCTTCTCTTTCTCTTATTTATAAAGTGCTCTCAGAAGAGTAGAACACACAACACAACACAACACAGTGTGTGTGTGAATTGTAATGCTCACACAAAATTTCAAAAATTGCAAGTTGCAACCATTCTCCACTCTTACTCCTACCTTATCTGATCCATGATGTTCTTCGTTACTTGTTTCGGCGCCGCCGATCCCTCCGCCACCACCAAGCCACTCGTTCCTCAGTCTTCACCCACTCTCCGCCGCAGAAAGCGAAATTGGAGGCCCTCCCTTGGATCCATTTCTGAGGACGCCGCGCCGCCTCACAAAGTCAGACCGACGCCGCCCTCCGCCGGAGACGTCAAGAGGAGTACCATCACTACCACTGCCGCCACCGACACTACAAAGGTTCATCACCGTCGCTACAGCGATGATTACGATCACGGGTAAGGAGAAATTTCCCCAAGGTTTCGTCATTCTTGTGTGGATACTTCAAAACTAATTATATATAATAAACGATAATTTTTAAATTATGAGGTAGCTATATATCATCCAGTGGGAAATTGTTTTAATTGTACAGAAATTATTTTGTGTGATTATTAATTCTCTGATTTAAAATTTTTAAAAATAAAAAATTATCAAATGAAGAAAGATAATTTTAAAAAAGTAGATACTATAACAATATCAAAGCTTTGCTCCATTGCTTGATGTATACAGTAGAAGGTGAAGAAAAAAAATATTAAAAGAGACTGGATCATGCAATAGTGTATTTTATCAATATTCATTTTTTAAAATATATATGAAGTTTTTTTGTAATTTTGATAACATGAATTTTTAGATTTGATTTGAATTTGAATCATCTAAGCTTAAAATATTTTACGAAGAATGAAAATATTTATTATATTAAAATATAAAATATAATAAATAATTTATTTTTAATATTATTTTGTTTGTAATTGTTAAAAATTGATTAAAATAATGTCAATAATTTTATTTTGTTTGAAGGAAAGTTTGCGTGATCATCTTTTTAACGAATTGCACATGAATAGGGATTGGATTAGATTGCTTGCAAGTTTATTATTTATTACTGAATTTCTGGTTGGAGAGAGAACTATTGGATAAGTGGCTCTTATCAATAATTAAAGCGTAATCAATGAATGCCCATTTACGCATTAATTTATCAATGAGCATTATTGGATTACATTGCTTCGCCAACTCGCCAATTTTTTACCCATCCATAAATTTTGTCACTAATGTTTTTCCTTCCATTCAAAGTAGGCTCGAACTGAAGTTGAATATATCAAGCTATAAAAGATAAATAACCTAATAAAAATAAATAAATGGGACAAAAAGGGAATGGTTTCTTTCAAATCATTGATGATAGATTAAGGAGATTGAAAATTTGATAAGTTCTTCAAGGCTTTGAGTTATTTTAACTCATAAAATTGGGTTAGTAAGACTTTATTAGTTTTTAGTTTTATGAAATAAATTTTAAAACAATGATCTTAAAATAAATTTCGTTTTTAACAATTATCTTACAAACAAGAATTTATGCAGATAACAAAAGTTTAATTGAAATATGAATTTAAGTGTGTTTTGAAAAAAATTTAAGTCCTATACTTCAAATTAATTCTACTAACAAAAATTTAAAGACGAAAATTCAAAATTAATTTCACTCACTACACTTCAGAAGTATTTTTCTTTCACACCTAAATATTAACCAAACAAGTTTTTTTTATACAAACTTATTTTTTCTAACACAGCATTTGTCAAATAGGTTCAAAGAAGCTTAGTTTATGACTCAATCATAGAGATGATGTAACTATAGTATGGCTTATTTTACTTTTAATTATTTTAGTTTATGATTCAAATTATATTATCATGAGGATTGTGGAATCGTTTGATTTGAGAAATTTTTTTTTTATTTACAACAACAATATTATTTTATTTATTTTCAAAATTTTGTATAAAAAATGGAAAATGTTTTCAAAATCAAATGTTTACACAAAGTAAACATTTGTAGATATGTAATATATTAATAATTATTTACTTATATTTAAAATAATGTATAATAATTCAAAATAAAACGAGATGATAAAATATTAATTATTTTTTAATTTATTTAAAAAAATTTAAATTTGATGTATTATAGGAGAACTTTAAATTTAATAGTTTAGTTGATAAAAAAAAATTGATAGAAAGAAGTTATTGAATATATTTTACTGACTTTGACACTTAGTATCATTCAATTCTATCTACCTATATTTTACTTTATTTTAATGTATAACATGTTATTTAAAATATTAATAGTATTAGATTATATATTTATTAATATCTAATTTATATCATGATTATTATGTTCTATATATTTTATATGGATATTTTTAGTTTTATCTAAATTTAAAAACATGTAATTAATGTATGTGAAACTTTTTAATGCATGTTATTTCTTAAGAAACTTTATCTCTTCCTTACTTATTTTTTTGGACCTGCTTAAATGCTCATCTGTCCGTTAGTAGGAGTCGCACAATTTTTGCTTAAAGAAAAAACACGTTAATGAATCTTCGAAATGGGAATAGCTACATTTCACTTTTTAAACAAACACACACTTGGTGATTTATTGCGTAAACAATTATGTGTATTTGTATTTATCTCTATTCTTTTTTTTTTTTTTAAATATGTTGCAGGCGAGTTGCCATGCCCGCGATTATGCCAGCATTCTCTCCGACGCCATTCATGTTCTGAACATTACAGTTGTATTTATTGAAAAGCATATGTACATGTTGATATATGGTTTACGGGGGGAGGGGATCTGTATAGGTATGCAGTTGTATTTATTATATAAAAACGTGTACATATTGATATACGGTATTAGTCTAGGACAAAATAAAGAATTTGTAATCGTTTATAATGAGTTGGTGTTGTGAATACAATTAGCTTTCATTTATGATATTTTCAGTTACAAATAATATTATTTATTTATCTATATTCTTCATTTAATCATTGATAATATTTTTAAAACAAAAATAAAAATTTATATCTAAATATAAATAGATATATATTATTATGCATATATGTTACAATTTTTTTTATTAGCTTTCTATCATGGTGTCACATGCATATTATTATTTTTTAATATTTTTTTTCTTATCTTGTAAAAGATAATAGGAATGTTGATGAATTGAATCAATTTAATATAAAATAAAAATTTTAAAATTTTAAAAAAAATTTACAAATTTTTGTGTTTTTTAATTTAGTTTATTTTAATTTTTTCAAAAAAAAATTGAATCAAATCAAACCGTAAAATTTATATTTTTTTTTAGTTGTTATATTTTTTAATTTATCTTTTGTATTAAAGTATATTTGATCATCAATAGTATTAATTTTTATGTTTAATCTATTTTAGTTTTAAATTTTAAAAAATTTATTATTTTATTAACTTATTTTTATGGTTAGATTATAAAGTAAAAAAAACTAAAAAATCTGAACTAAACTAAATCTCAAAACATTTATTTGGTTTGATTTTTATAATTTTTCTCACCCAATCTAAACCAAACTAATAATCTATTTAAATGATATTTTTATTTAAAATCAAACTAGAGCACACCCAAACATTCTTATATAACTAAAAATGTCAAGCTTCAATTCTTTTTTTCTTATTTTGATTTTTCCTGGTTTTTTTCTAAAATAATAGTATTGCTAAAATAATTATATATATATAAATATCAATTTATTCTAATATTTTTTAATTAAAAAATAAATAAAAATAAAAAATAAATTATTTGAATAAGTTAAAAAAATAAAAAAAATTATTTATATAAATTTTATTTTATATAAGTTTTAAAAAAACTCTAACTTTAAAATAATTAATATATTTTTATTAACATAATATTTATTTTTTAAAAAATTATATAATAATTTTAATACTTTTTTAAAAAAAATTCATTTTTTCTCCTATTTAAAAAAAAAATTTTAATAAAATCTATAAAAAAATATTTCATTCTCTCTTATTTTTATGTGTAATTCTCTCTTATTTTTATGTGTAAATAAGAAGAAATTTTTTTTTATATTTTTTTGTTTTCTTATTTCTAAAAAAAATTATAACAGTAAGTTTATTATAAAATTTTTATGTTAATATATCTTTTAAACGGTTAGAGTCATTAATTTAACTATTAAATTAATATATTTTATTATATAAATTATATTTATAAATTTAAAATAAATTTGATACTTTATTTTAAAAGATAATATATATTTTCTAATATAGAATTTATAAAATTTTATAAATATAAACTATGTAATAAAATTTATTAATTTAATAATTAGATTGATAAAATTTAATTATTTAAAAGAGTTATTAAACGAAATAATTTACTATAAACTTATCAAATTAATATCTTTTATATATATATATATAATTATCATATTAAATTTTTAATATATTTAAAAATATAAATAGAAGTTGCATGTAGGGAATGGATTCTGTGGTTGAAATTACGTCTATTATACAGTTTAATAAATCACATTTATTGAATGAAAATTCAACGATTTATGATTACTTAAATTTTTATTATTAAAAATATTAACTTAAAATCTGTATAAATTTAACTGTTATAATTAATTAAATCGGATAGTTTGCAGGAGGATCGTCCATCGCAAGTATGAACCGACCACTTTTGGGGCGCAACCGTCAGAAAATTTGTTTCTAAACCCAGACCCTCCCCTTCGGTTGTTGCTAACAGTTTGTACTTTTTTTTACTCTTTCTCATCCATGGAAAGTTTGAAGAAAGAGCTTTCTTAAACAATCTACTAATAAGAAAGTTACTAAAACCTTTAACTTAAGTATTTATGATGATTTTATATATATTTTTGTTATAAATATTATTTAATTTGGATATTTATGATTATTTTAGAATTAAGATTTTAATTATATTAGTATAATTTAGGTTTAATTAATTTATAATTATTAGGATTAAATTTAAATTTTAGAATTTAGGCTTTAGTTTATTCTTTAATTGATTATGGTTTTTATGATTTAATTTAGGTGTTAGAATTTAAGTTTTAATTATGTTATGCTTATTAAGATTTGATTGAGACTTTAATAGGTTTAATTTATACTTGAATTAAGGTATGATTCTTAGGATTTAATTTAGACTTTAGAAGTTATGATTTTAGAATAAAGTTATTTTATTATCGTTTGTTGTTTTCATTATATTTTATTTCTTTCTAAATATTTTAAAGGTAAAATATATTGAATGAACATCATTAACTTATCCCTAGCTAATTCATATAAATTTAGGATGTTGTAAAAGAAATTTAATTTCACATCCTCTTTCATATTTTTAATTTTTTTTATTAGATCATCATTATATTATTAAATATATAATTCTCACCATATTTTTCTCTTATACATATTATAGATTTTAATAAGAAAAATATAGGGAAAATTGTGTATTTTGAAAATAGAATGAATAATTTAATTAAAAAACTAAATATGAGAGATGGAATAAAGTTAAAGTAATTCTCATCCGGTGCTTCCTCCTCCTCCATGGCATGCAGGAGAGAGATCATATTTAAGGAAGTTGCTAAATTCTGAAAATGAGTTCAATCTTCAGAGCAAGTCAACCATATGAGATTATGTAGATAGTTTACATGTTTTAGAGTTTGATGCAACAACTTTTTGAATAGCAACATTAGGCACCATCACTATCTTCTATCTCATCGTGATTAGCACACCATAACGGGTTCAATGATGATTATGATGAGGATTTTGAAAGTAAGACCAACAATAAGCAACCCCGCATATCAAAATCATCAGAAGCAATGAGCTAACGCTTAAGCAATAACATTAAAAAATAAATAAAGTTAAAATAGAAAACAGTGATGAGCAAATAGTTGAAGGGGTATTAATGACATAAATCAAGAAATTTCTCTTGCTCAAGGAGCGCTTATAACAGCTTTTCAACTCAAGCAACTATGCTTGCAATCTTCAGCAATAATCTTCAACCATGTATCGTCGCTTGTGTTTTTTTGGACAACAATAATTCGACACTAATAGAAAACACATTAAATGAAAAATTACGTTTGTGAATTAATTTATTTTCCTTCTTCTTGTTCTGCTTCTTTCTCCGCAGTAAGTAGTTGTATAAAATGGCTTCAATGGCGCTCTCAAAGCGATACCAGCGATGACCCATTTTCTACAGTTATCTGAGTCTTTTACCTGTGGCTTCTTTGAGAAGCCAATATTTATCCATGAAAAAAGTGTTACGGGGAAATATGTATATACCAGGGAATAAGCAGTAGAGATGGTTTCTTTTCTTTTTCTTTTTCCTTCTTATTGTTCGCTACTCTTTTGTGTGTAAACTGGTGAAGGAATTAGAAGAAAACAGTAGGGAGGCTTTTTTCCCCCAAAGTGGTGTTAAAAACAAAACTTTAAATAATATTAATTTTAAAGTACTTTTTCATAATTTATTGCATGTCACATGATAGCGGTACGTGCATCAAAGGATTACAATAAATGCATTGGAGTGTTGGTTAAATGTAACGTATTTAATAACAAGAAGGGGTCACACATTTACATTCTTATAAAATTTAAATTTTTTATTGAGATTGAATATATAAACGTCATCAACAAATTAATAAAAATTAATACTAAAAATTAACTCTACTGTAAGCAGCAATAATATGAGAATAAAAATATTTTTAAAATTAAAATTATTTATATTAACATTAATGATCACACAATTTAATAGATTATTTCTTACCTTTTCACTGGGTTATTAAATTGAAAGTTTGTTCTATTTTAAACCATAAAAATTAAATATTATATCGTCTAACTTTAATAACATGCTTTATCTTGAGTTTTACATATTGCATTCATTAATTTCTTACAATAATACTGATAATTATCAATCTCAATTTTTGTTATTACTCTTATTTGAACAAAGTATTCAATTAAACAATTATAAGTACATTTTACAAGAATGATGATAGAAAGATTATGTTTCTCTTTCAATATTTTATTCATTACCTCTCCTAAGTTAGTTGTCATATGACTATATCTTCTTTTATTTTTATCCTAGATTAGACTTTACTTCTCCTTTAATATGCTATCAATTCATTTAGCAACATCAACATTATTCTATTTAAATTTTTTGAGTTTATGATCAAATACTTTTTTACATGTCGTATAACCTCTAAAATCATTTTAAAACAATGATCATAATCAACATTATTAAAAATAAATAATGTATAAAATTATTGGTTCACATTACCTAGATTAAGCAATTCTTGACTCAGTTTTTTATTTTTAAATCCGTAATTGAAATTGCTTGCAATATGCCTATACAATACACATGATTGACATGGGAGGTTATCATCCCAAATGCAGGTTATTGACGACTAATTTTATACTTTAATGTCTTTTTGATATTAGACAAATTCCACCTCTTTAGGTAACATACTTTCTCAGCAATGTTAGAAACCAGTTGCATGCATTCAATGTTTCACTCTCAACTACAGCAAAAATAAGCGCACAATTATTACCATCTTGAGTTGTTGTTATCAATAAAGTACCATTGTATTTTTCATATAGAAAAGTTTCATCCATGTATACGATAGGTTTGCAATATTTAAATGTATGACAACAACGTCTAAAACTCCAAAAAAATTAAAAAAAATTGCGAACTGTTCTGAACCTAATCACTAATTATAACATCTTATGTTTCTAGTTTGTATCTTGACCTTGCTGCATATTGAATCATTTTATATAATCATCTAAGTAATAAAACATATGATTCATCCTAATCACCAAAGGTATGAATGATTGCTTTTTGTTTTACAATCCATGCTTTCTTATGTGACACCTTATACTCGAATTGATTAAGTATTCTTTCTTGAATTAATAATATATAAATAGATGATTCTTCATTTCTATACCTAAAAATTAAATTCATAAAGTTATAACTCCAATTCATGCAATACATTATAAATCAATCTTAACAAAATATGAATAAAATGCAGAAAAACATACCCAACATGTATGAACAAATGACATCTGAGTCCAATTTTTTATGGTTTCGTAGAAAGAAGCATTTACACAATTATATTGACCTCATGTTTTGATACATCATTTTTATTATATATTTTTTATATCGATGTTGTCATTCGTCATCAACAATTAGTGACATGATTAGGATAATGATTGGAAAGATATGTCCGCTTCAATTCAATAACAATAAATGTTTAGTGCACCTTCATTAAATAATCATCTTTCTCACTACATTTATTGTAACACCATTACCTAATTCAATTCTATCGTGAATAGATGCACCAAATGATGTAAACAGAACATGATATAAACTTATATTTAAACTCAATTCAATTTGTTTTTCATCATTATCATCGCAGTCATTCAAATTTTTTCACTCTGATTCATTCTCATTTAAATGATTATGTTCCTCATCGGCAGATTCATCTATCGGAGATAACTTAAAATTTTCACCATCATCTTCAAGTAAGTTTATAAATCTTGCAAAATATTAAGTTATTAAATTTAAAATAAATAAATAAATCTAATAATTCATTTAATAAATAATATTTTCAATAAATTTATTCTTACTCACCTCTTAATATAGCTCTATCATCTTTAATAACTCTTATTGTTCTTGAACTATCACAAGTATCAACTTCAACATACATTTAACATACATTTCAAGTATACACATTAGTTGTTGTTTCTCATATGCATTGATTATACATTTCACATATTCATTTTCGTTTATTTAAACCTATTATATTATATTTTCTTAAATGAAACCAAAAATCATTCTACTAAAGATGAAATTACTTGATTTGGTAATAATTTTAATTTTTTAGAAATTTTTTCCTTAAGTTTGTTTAAACTTATATTTTTAACTACTCGAATTAATTTTTGTTTTCCTTCAAAAGTGAAACCTTCTTCATCTTCAAACATTTTACTATTATAAAATATGACAACAATAATTTTATACATAATTTTTTTCTCAAAAATAATAATACACTTTACAAATTTAAATTAACTACAATTTTTTTTAAAAAGTCACACATTCAAAAATTAAAATAACCACAAATTCTACTAAAATCACAAAAAAATAATTACATACATATTACCTTTTCTTACATTTATAAAATTCAAACTCTTCCACTTATAAATTATCATTTAAAAAAATTAATATATATATATATATATATATTATATTTTTAAATATATTATATAATTTTAAATTATTAATAAAACAATATAACGTATAATATTATAAATTATAACCACATATAACATAATATTATACATTATAACCAATATTATACATCGCATTAATGTTTACGGTTACAATCCTTTAAGGTATATTAAAATGCAAGGTATGACGGACTTTATCAGAATTCACAAACACTATTCATGGAAGAAAATTTAAACCCCAATTATGAAAAGTTTGCACTGAGATATATGGAGAAAGAAATTAAAGAGAAAAGGAGCTTTTGGTGCGCGTGCGTGTAAAATGATTACAGGGGTTCAGAAATGTGGAAAAGACTCCAAATGTGATAACACTCATGGGGAGGTTGGTATAATTGTATAAAAGGGTGCTCGCAATAAACTATTTAGTAAATTGTAAAAATTACACGCATATATATATATATATATATATATATATATATATATATATATATATATATATATATATATATATATATGTGTGTGTGTGTGTAACATATTATTCCTTAGACATCAACTTTTGTCTTTTAGTCATGACTTAATTGAGATGGCTAGGCAAGAATTTTAACAATATCAAACATAAAAGTCATATTCTTTTAATATTGTTTTAATAGTTACTCTAGTATTTCTTATAATTTTACTTATGAATTTATAAAATAAATTTTATGCAGTGACACCAAAATTTAAATAAATATACATATATTGTTAAATAATTATCATATTTTATTGTTAAATCCGAATAATAATAATAGAGTAGTTAAGAAAGTTCGGTTAGTATTTTGGGCGTAGAGACATCACAACAGTAATGGTGGTGCCTTTGCAGTACACTTTTAAGCCTTGGTTTTGTTCCATTATGAATGAGTTGAATTTTAAACTTTAGTTGAATTTGCCTTTTCAGGTGATGATCCTCGTGTAACGGATCAAGCCCTCAATGTTTCTCACTCATCAATGATGCATATGGTGCCAACTCCTCCTCCCCCAGGCCACACAATATGAATGGCCTATAAGTTATGGGACGTTCCGCCATCCAATAAACAAATGCCACCTTTGAAGGATTTCCGACCGACCAAAGCCCTCGTTGAGTAAAGGGTGAAAGATAATGTTGTAATAGTGACCTTTGATAACTATGCCTTCATGGATTTTATTCCGACATGGTCACATTCTCCTTTGAATGAGGCATGTGAATTCACATGAGAGAAAATGATGATCGAGAAAATGTTGTTTATCATGGTGTTACAGAAATGAAGGTGAGTATACATCGGTAATTCTGGTTGGTTTCTGATCCTGCTTAGTATGCCAATTTCAAGCATAATCATGAAAAACTTTTGATGGAAACAAAAAGCCTAGCAAAGTTCGAAGACGAGAAAGGAGTCTACAACTACACTCTCCTCTGTTGCTGAACTAATCCTTGAGGTAGAGAGGGAGGCAATGAATATATTTTCTATTAAATGAGTTGAAATGTGGAATGGATAAAGAACGTAATCTCATTTTTTAACTAATGGGGTGATCTATATGACAGTTGACACATCAATACGACGTTAATGAAAGATGGAAGAAAAATCAATTTAAAAGACAGAACAATAAAGACTAACAAACCATTTTAAAAAGTCAGGCATCATTTACAAGGTATTAAAAAAATATAAACCGATATGTATATTTACCCTTTAACTATACTTCATTAATTAGACTTACTCAACGTTGAATAATTTTTTTGCGGATTTTATTTTTAGAATTTTGTGGAAAAGATATTAAGCATTATCCAGCAAATTTCTAATCCGTTCTCCGAGTGAGAATAGAAAATTCTTGGGGTTTGTTTGTTTGGACATGGCAGATGGTTGGCATTGTTGGAGACTTGTAGTTAGTTTAAGCTTCAAAATTCCACTTGGTTAGAGTAGTCTAAATTCATAGAAAAGCTATACTATTAGTGCACTCTACAAAATTTGACTAAAAATAAAACAAAACAAAAAAAGAAGGAAACTAGACATTCCAAGCAGAAGCATCAAAACGAGACATAAAAGATCAAATAACAATTCACAAGTAGCAGCTAGTATCATGCAAGTCCAGCTTCCATTCCACCGAATGTATCATAGAGAGGTTGATTTAGGGTCTCTGGAAGATAAAACCCAAACATCCCTCCAACTATCCCGCACAACGCAAACACCGCAAACGGCAACCAACCACCCAAAACGACAACAAAAGGAGCCAATATAGCTCCCATCTGCGCGGCCTGCGTGGCACACCCAAGAGCAGCGTTCCTCACCACCGTAGGAAACAACTCCGCAGTGTAAATAAACAGCAAATTATAAGTCCCCGCCATCCCAAATATCCCCAAAACGGCACACACCATTCTCACCACCTTCCACATCCCAACGTTACTTATCAAACTCCCTATCAAACAAAAGAACCCACTAAACCACATCGTCGCAACGGTTAACGGTTTCCGTCCAAACCTGTCCAGAAGCAGTGCCGTTATCATAAACGCCGGCATCTCCGCCACGGAATTCAATGCAACGTTCAAGTAAAGATTGGTTTCGAGGTTCACAACGTTCAAACTAAGTCCATAGTACACTATGGAGCCCAGGAAGTTAATAGCCACCGCTAGAAACAACCTTGCACGTGTGATAGGGGAACGAATCACATCCACGATGGACCCAGCGAGTGCATCTTTGTTCTCCGAGAGTTCGCTCCTGTATCTCATTATTATTTCATAGCCTGAGTCATCGGTGATTGTAGCGGGTGATGTTTCATCGTCAAGAGCGAGGAAAGCACTATCGGGAAGTTGCTTCCCGTTAGAAGAAGCAATGGTGGACATGAGTTTGGTGGCCTCGGTTACTCTTCCACGAACGAGGTACCATCTTGGGGACTCGGATATAAAGGGAAGGACGAGGAGAATGTAGAGGAGGGAGGGGATGGAGGAAGCGATGTAGAGATAACGCCATGTTTGGAAGATGTAAGCGATTCCTGAGAGAACTGCAATGCCACCAGAGAAGAAGTAGAAGGTGGACATCCCTGCGGCGCCGCGCTTTGAGGGACCGATTGGCTCGGTGGCCAAGACGAAGGCGGAGAGGCCGACGCCGCCGACGCTGAAGCCGGTGAGGAGGCGGAGGAGGACGTAAATCCAGTAGTTAGGGGACAGTGCCGTTAAGCAGCCGAAGATTGTGTTTAGGGCGCAAACCACTCTCAGAGAGCCTTTCCTTCCTAGAGAGGAATCTGAAAGGTGACCGAATATTCCAGCACCTGAAATTTCAACATCAATGTTACTATCTTGTTATGTGCAATTAATCAAATTGTGTTGTTACGCCATGCTGAACACTGATTGGGACAATTTAAATGAGGTTATGTATGAAGAGGAGTGGGGATAGTTTATAGCATAATTGAATTCTTATTCATCATTTTACAAAATCAAATCAAATTATGTTGTTAGGTGGAAGCAATTGACACAATTGCTAGTTGAACCTGAACATGATTGCCTAGTATTACACTGCTACAAATTAATCTCTCTTAACTAGTTAAACTGATCATGCATCGGTGAGACTAGCATATTCCAGTTCGAATCTTATAGATTCAACCCGGGGCTTTGCCAGCTATCGTCTAGAGTATAAGCATAAATAATAACACTAATTAATAAAGAGAGAGAGGAAGATACGGATTTTGGATGATTTTCTAATCAGATTTCTATGTATCTCTTCACAGTGTTTGTATAATCTAATGGTTATAAACGTTTTTGTTTTTTTCATTTTTTAAAAAAATTGCACGACGTTTAAGCAAAATGTAAAGGGAATGAGATGTGGGTCCACTTTTTTCATTTTCTAACACTGTTGGTCAAACCTAGAAAAAAGAAGTCCCTATCATCATCGCTCATCCAATTTTTGTTGAGCACAGAATGTTTCAAACTCCTTTTTATAAACTATATTCACCATATATGCACCTAATCTTTTCCAACTCCACTTGCTTAGTGCAATAGTGACAAATTTATCTAACATTTGATTGCGTATATGTTGAAGAGGAATAACAAAATCATTTGTATTCCCATCATCATATCGCCTTCGAATTTCCCGTGTATATATCATTTCATCAAGATTAGGTGGTAAGAAATAATTAATTAAAAAATAATATTTATAAAAATAAAACTAATAAAAAAATTAAAATTAAACTTAGTAATATTTATAAAAATAAACATATATTTTATCGTTTTATTTCAAAGAATAGCCAGTCGCATGCGGCCGGATATGATGAGTATTGAATATAAAATGGAGCATGACCATGTCTTTTATAACATTTGTTACATAAAAAGAAGTGTCTATATTAGAAATTGACTTTATGAGTTTATTAGTTAAAATTATATAAAAGAAATAATGTAACAGAAATGGATGCTTTAAGAAAATGCAATGAAAGTGGATATGTCCAAACAAGAAACAAAAAGAGATGAAAAAAGTGATCTGTATAATAAAAAAGAATAGGATTCTATATAAATGCGATGTATTGGATGAATAGAAAAAAATAATAAAAAATATAATAGGATAAATGTTAAAATTAAAATATTGTTAGTATAAAAAATAAGTTACTGAATAACTAAAAAGTTGGTGTCCAGTTGTTCTTTGAAATTAAAAAAATAAGCAAACTATATCTAACTGGAAAAACGACAAACGGAAAGGTGTGCTTTGGTCCGTTTCTCTCAGTCACACTTTTAGTCCATCATCTCAACACTTCCGGGTCCAGTAACCCGTAACTGACTTTTCTATATTTTCTGAATCTGTATCTATCACGCTTACCTCGCTGCTCATCTTTTATGTCCTTCACGTAATTATATTCTAATCCCCAGGATTATAAAATGTCCCATAACCGCCAAAAGTCGATAAATGAAAGAAAACCACATATCCTTCTCAAATTTTGTAAACCATTCACTGGTAAATTTTATTAGAAAGTAAGAATTTAAGTGCCCGGACAAAAGAAAATTATTTATATATTTTCCAGAAAAATAATTCACTCCATTATCTTCTCTTAACCTTTATATTTTTCTCTCTCCTACGTGTACCTTACACATATTTTTCTCTCTTTATCTGGTACTCTGAACCTCTCCAGGCCCATTTTTCAGTACAATTAATAAAAATTATCAATCTACAGTCTCGTTATAATAATTGAATATATATATATATATATATATATATTTCTTGATTAAATTCGATTCTTTCCAAAAAATAATCTATTTTATTCGTTGAAATTTTATTTTTCAAATAATTCTTATCATAAATTAGTGGCTAGTATTCATCTATCTATACTAGAGCAGCAATTACTTCAGTGTGTGTACAGCTTGACAAATATAAATGCATATTATGTTATGAATAGATATTTAACAAAAAAATAAGAATGATTTTAAAGCTTTTAAAGTAAAATTTATGAAAGTTAAAATTAACAGCAAAATTTAGAAAACTAAAATCAGATTTATCATATTTTAACAAAAATATTTTATCTAAAAAAACAAAAAAGAAAATAGGAGAAGGTGGACCAACTAACCAATCATGCAGCCGGCGAAGAATACGGCCTGGACGAGTCCGACTTTAAACTTGTCACCGCAAATCAGATTCCAATCGGACACGGTAGAGCTGCCACGACCGCCGATCCATTCCCACGATTCCGACGGGAAGCCGCAGATGCTCCCTCCGCCATCACAGGTGTCGCCGGAGACGCACCTCCAATCAGGTTCGCGGTCAGCGAAAATCATGACCATTGTGTGAAATGCCTCGAGAGCCCAAGCAAGGCTTGTGAGGATGAAGTGCTTCAGCTGCCACCGTCCGAACTCCCCGCAGTACTTCTGCAACATCTCGTCGATGGACAGCTTCTCCGTCCCCGTCTTCTTCCCCGCTTCCGCCAGTAATGGCCCCCGGAGCTCGTCGGAATCCGAGGATAACGTGGCGGCCATTTCAGACTCTTTTTAGTTTTTTTCTTTCTGTTTTTAGTTCTGTATCTGCTGCTGTGTATTCCGCTTCGATTTCCCTGCAGACACATCGAGTAATAATAGTACATGTTCAATATATAAAAACTCTGATATCACGTGGTCACTGAAAGTAGACTCCGTCAGTTGAATATTTGAATAAATGTTGCTATATATATATTACATAAATTTTAGTATAAAGATATGATATAAATAACATTTCTCTTTATATGTAAATACTATTTGAAGAATATTTTTACTTTAATTCTTCTATCAAGTCAAAAAGGAATTCATATTTTGCCTTTTAAAATTCATTTTTATCAGAAATTTTATTCATTATTAGCAATAATTTAAAATTTCAATTCATTACCTGTCCTGCTAACGATTTTTTGACTTTTATAATCCATTTTTTATTAGAAAACTTTATTAATTATAATAATTAAAATTTTGAATTAGACTACCAATCCTGCCAACGATTTTATAAGTATGGGCAAAAAAAACTACTTGCATCCTTATTGATCCTTACTTAACTGATATGACTTTTCCTCTATAAAGTATTTCATTTTTTTTTATTTATATCTACTTATAATATTAATTTAATTTAAATTTTGAATATTGATAGATTTTAATAAATTTAAAAAATATTTTTAAATAAGTTAAATATTAAAATTATTATAATTTGATTTTTAAAATTCAAATTTTTTTAAATTTTTATATATCGAATTAATAAAAACTGTGTTAGGACTTTAGTAATTTATTTTTAATTTTAAGACTTTATTTCATTCAATTTTTTACTAATATAATACAATATTTATCATTAATAATAAAAATATTTATTATTTTAATTTTATTAAATATTTTTAAAATATTTATTAAAATTTATACATTTGATTTTTATTCAAAATACTAAAAATGCAGTAAAAATATATAACAATACTATTTATTTTCTATATATTTCTGTTATATATGGCAAGCCCACTTCAGAAATCATTTATTTTTAGATTATAAATAAATTTTAGTTTAAAATAAATAAATTATAGTTAAAATATGTATGTAAATTTATATAATATAACGATTTTGTAAGACAAGTAGGGGAGTCATAGGAAAATGATGGTGGGTGGGTGGGGTCCATGTCATTACCTGGAATGGCAAGTGTAAACAGCCGTAAGTCACAAGTCATAACCGGCGGAAAGCATTCCACGGTGGATCAGCTGCAGAACTTTTACTCCAATAAGTTATCATGAGAAATTGTGTTTATATAATGTTTATAATAAAGAAATAACTAATAATAACAATAATTAATGGGATGGAAATAATATTATAAAATTTACAAAATATACTATGTAAATAATATAGCTACGAATTTTGCTAAATCCTTATATAATTTTCATTTATCTTCTTATTATTTTATAAAATAAATATTAAATGTTTTCATATAATGATTAAAAAAATTATAAAATAAAAAACAGAAAGATCTAAAATTATTTATATAACTATATTATTGACAATCCTATTAATGAAGCATACCAGAAGATGGGTCTAAGCATGAAATAAATAAAACAACTTGCAAGTATGGTAACCTTCTCTTTCAACTCAAGTATATTATATGCTTTCGTCAATTTGGATGGCTTATCCAAATAGATTACCGTACTGCGAGGCCATCGGGGATCACTAAATTAAATTTATTCCTACGCGCCTCACCTATAAATAAGGTAAAAATTTATAGTACTTTTATAATATTTCTTAAAAAAATTTTAAAATTTTTTAATTTTTTAAAAATAAGTAAGAATTATAAATTATTCAACTAAAATTTATTAACTCATATTTTTAATTAATTAGTTAAAAATAAAATTATCTTAACAAAAACAACTTAATAAAATTTTATTCTAACCACTTAATTAATTAATTTGATTAAAATCTAATCTTAATTCAATTATTTTTTAATTAATGAATGAAAAATTTGAATTCGTAGTAGCTTTAAATTATTTTATTTTTCATAATAAATTTTTTTATCATTTTAATATATTACTATTATACTTTAACATTTTAACTAGTAACTTAAGAATACTTGTTGACATTTACCTTTTTAATTTCATCATAGATGTCTTTATTAAATTTTATTACTGTAGAATTTGATTTTAATATATCTTTAATATAAATTTTTTGTTTAATATCAATTAATTAGGCATAAATATAATTTTAAATTTTTTTATTTTGTAAAGATAATATTTTTAAATTGATAAAAATGTATAATTAAATAAAAATATAAAAACATTTATCCTGCAATGTGTTATAACTAAATTTGATTATATCTTAATCAAAATTCATATGTGATTCACATCTTCTTTAGCATTGAAAGTTAAATTTATTTCTCATTCCATTTTTTATCTGTCAAAAAAAAGTAAATATTCGTCCGTATCTATTTGTCTATTTTAAATTTTTAAGAAGTATTAATTACTTCTTTCATTATTTTTGTTTGTGAGAAAAAAATTAAAAAACTGTTTTAATTTATCTGATTCATTTTAATTTTTAAGAAAACATTAATTATTTTTTCCACATATACATTTTATCAATTAAAGGTAATAAATAAAAAATATAAAAACAAAATTTACACATAAATAATAAATTAAAAAAAGAAATAAATTTTAAAAAAAATTAACAATATTAATTTATTTTTTAAAATTTGTACATTTTCTATTTTTAAATAGATAAAAGGAAGGGAGGGAGTATGTTTTTTTACATATACCCTTATATCCATATAATTATTATCAATAATAATAAATAAATAAATATAAAATAAAGGATATATTTAATAAATTTAATATTTTTACAAAAATTAATAATATTTATTATATTTATTAATATTTTTACTTCTTCCATTTATGGGTAGATAAAAAGAAATTAAAGAAATAATTGAAAAGTAATTATTTATAGTAGTTGTTAACATTCTTTTGAACATTTATTAGATAAATTAGAATAAATTTTTTCTTCCTTCTAAATAAATAAACAAGAACAGAGACAATACTTATGAAAATCTTAATCTGACCTCGTGTACTATTTTTTTTCTAAATTCATACTTCGTCCAAGTTTTTTGGAAAAATACCTACCAATATTTTTTTAACCTAAAAAGAATAAAAGTATAATCTTATTTTATAATATATTAATTATGAAATTACTTTTATATCATTATTATTATTATTAAATTTATATTAATAAACAAATATTGTATGTTACCAATTTAAATATTTAATATTATGAATATTTTTAAATTAAACTTTAAATTTATAACATATTAATTGTTTCATCTATTTTTTATTAATTTTAATAAATTATTTATTTATTTCTTATAAAAACAATCAGATAGAATATTAATAATATTTTTTATGATGGTTTTTTTAGTAAATAATTATTCTGCTTATTAAACAGATCAGAAATCGCTTATGTTAGTTGGTATATGAAATCGCTTATAAGAGATGGAAATCATCAGTTGGTATACGGAAAATAACTATATTGATATTTTAATTTCTAAAAAATAATTAGTTAATTGTCTTAGTTTTAAAAATAAAAAACTTAATGACTTAATTTTAAAAAATAAAATAATTAATTTTTATCTTTAGGAATAAAAATAAAAATAATTTTTTTATTTTTATTAAAGAATTTAACAGAATTTTATATTTAAGTTATGGAAATAATTATTTATTTATTTTATAAAATAAATAGACTGACACGTTTTAATTCCCCATGCAAGATTAAACATGAGCTGACCTTTTCATCTGGTAAAGCCACGACACGATGATCTTATCTTTTCCCAGATTAATCATAAAACTTCCTTTTTAATTGTAGTTGTCATGTTTAATCTTAGTCGTGTCTGTCTCTGGTGCCGTGCCATACGAACCGGAACAAGAATCTTACATTTATTTATAAAAAGATTGTTAAATAAAAATAATAATTATATATTTTTATAATATTTTATTTATTTTATCATATCATTTATTATATTTTATTTTATTTTTATCTTTCTCTTTTGTTATCTCTAAATTATCTTAAATTAGATATTTTATTTTTTTTATCTTTCTATTCTGTTCTATCTAATATATCTTAACTCATATGTATAATGAATATTTTTCTAATAAAAAAAAAGAAATTCACACGTATTGAATTCACGATCCGTTGCTTATTCGTCGTCATTCACATGTCCTGAATTCACATTCACATGTCCTGAATTCACAGGACCGTTTCTTTAATTTTGATTTAATGTTATTTGGTATATAGTTGAATAAAATTAATTTTAATAAAATTATCTAAAAATATATAAAAATTAATTTAGTTATAACTTTTAAAAGAGAATAGATGTACACAATTAAAAGCTAAACGCTAGAAGCAAAGAGAAAGGGGTAGTTCATGTATGTTGTGACCATCCCAAATTTTTAAAATGGCATGTAACTACTATATTCTATTAATTAAAAAAATTGTGTCTATTAATTCATTTCATCTTTGTTGTGTCCCGTTCTAAGCCCTTTCACTGCTAATTTTTGTTTGTAGAAAAAAAAAAAAAAAAGTAAAAATTTTGTTTTTCATCGGTGTATTTTAATTTTTAATAAAATATTAATTATTTTTTATCTGTAATAAATAAATAAATTATATAAAAAAAATAAATTAAAAAATATTTTAAAAAATTAATAATAATATTTATTATATTTCTTAATATTACATATCTTCCGAAAAAAAAAAAAATGTTCGAATGAAATGTATGCATTTATATATGAAATTCTTTACTAAGACAGTATGTCACAACAGAATTTATTCCCGAGAAACATGAATTGGATTCGATTCGCTATGTAGTTGGCTCAACCATGTTTTTTCACGTGTAGGGTTAACCTTTTCGACCAAAAAGTAAAATAGAATCACTGTTCTTTTATGCATATAGTATGTTATCAGTTTGTTTTTCAATTCATTGTGGCATATGGATCACGTAGCTCAATAATTTGTAAAGAGTGGCCAGATTACAAGTAACCTGTAACCACTGGAATTGTTAGTAGATATGTCAATTCAATATGAAATCACCAATCCTTCGGGTTCGGATCAATTTCGATGGAGAAGATTGCGTAAAGATTTTATGTTTTAATGGAATATTTTAATATTTTAAATTTAAATATATTTATTTTTAAAATATTTATTTAAATAAATATTTAAAATTTTTAATTTAGAAGAAAATTTTCATTTTTTTATTTATGTAAAATAATTTAATTTTTTATATTAATTTTTTTAAAAATTGAATATTATTAAAAAAGTCTTCAAAAATTAATATATTAATTAGTTTTAATAATTTTTCAATTTGGTTGAGAGTTTTATAGAAAGATCTAAAAAATATTCTGAATATCATATACTTAATATATTTTATTTTTAATTTTTTTATTGGTTAAAAATTAGAATTTTATTATATTGATCGTTAAAATTTTTATTTAAAAATTTATTATATTAATAATATTTTTTAAGAATTACAAAATATTCAAAACATTATAATAAAATTAAAAAATAATTTTATTAATCTATTATAAATTTAAAATTTATTTAAAATCAACATAATAGAAATATGTGTACCTTGACATAATCTTCTCTTCAGCAACGAGTCTAATCTTCTCTTCAGCAACGAGTCTACCACTTCGAGATCAAAATTTTGCGTATTGCGTTTAACACTTTGAAAAAATTTTTTGTACCTGTGAAGAAAACCTTTTGGACTGTGAAGAAAACTTGTTAAATGTTTTAGTTTACTTTCACATTTCTTTATATAAGCGTTAAAAGTCTATCTTTATATTTAAATTGATTAGATAAGTCTATACGTTACTATGATAATGTAATTTTTTTTTTTTAATTTTCAAAATTTAAAATAAAATTTAAATTATAATTTTTTATATTTAAAACTTAAAATTTAAATTTTAAAAATTTAAAATTTAAAATTTGATTTAAAATAAAATTTAAATTATTATTTTATTTTTAATATTAAGGAATAATATAATAATATTTTATTTAAATTAAAAATATTTATTTAATTAAATTATATTATTTAATTTAATTATTAAATAATAATTTAATTATTCCTTAAAAATATTGAAAAATTCATTATTATATAGGTTTAATACTAATTTTGTTCAGCAAGATATTACAAAAAAAAGTATAAAATAAAATTTTTAAAAATAATTTTTTTAATTTTTTTATCTTTATTAATTTTAGAGCATAATATAATTATTAAATTTTAATTATTTAACTTACAAATAATTTTAAAAAATTATTTTTTTATTTATTTAATTTTTTTTACTAATATCTTAGTTTATCATAATTTTATAATTTAAATTTATTATTTAAAAATATGTATTCCTTTTTAACTGATTATTAATTTTATAATATTTAATTATATTTAATATTATTTCAATTTCAACTAATATTTTAAGATATTAAATATATAAAATTAAAGTATAATAAATAATTTGATCAATTACAGTAATAATTTAAATTTAAATATTATTTTTTATAAAAATATTTTATTAATAAATTATTAATAATTATAAAAAATTTTAATTGAATCAGTTTAATGATCATATTTTTTTATATATTATCTAATAATAAAATTTATTAATTTTTATAAAAAATCACATATATATTAATTTATTTAAATTATTAATATATTTTTAATAATTTAACAATTATAAATAATTTTTTTATTCATAATGTTAAAATTTTAAATTTAATAAAAAATTTATCATATTAAATAACTAAATTATATATATAATAATAAAATATTTAATATATAATAAATTAAATTTTAAGTAAAATTATTTATTTTCAACAAATTTTTATTATTAATTATTTTATTTTATTTTTTTCTACTCTGCATAGCCAACGAAGACTGTAGAGCTTGACACGGGAGGAAGGGTTGGGGTCAGGTTTTCCGAAGACAATTTTTTTTTTATTTAAATTTGTAGTATTTTGAAGGTATTTTAAATTCATTTATTTTAATTTATTAATTTTTAAAATTTAAAATTTTTATAAAAAATATTTTAAAAAATTATTTAAATTTTTAAATTTTAGATCCCTTCTTAAATTCTTCTAACAAAACAAAATATTTATTTACCAAAGGAAAGGAGGTTCGGAGAGAGTTAGAATGTAACTACCCATCCCACGGTTGAAATTTACACAAATATAGGATTTCATTTCTACACTATGATTGTTTATAATTATTAAAATATAAGTTAATTATTATATAGTTAAATAATAATAATAATTAAGTAATAAACTGAAAACATATTTTTATAAAAATATAATACAGTGTTTAAGTTTTTTATTTTATATTATTTATTAATTTTTATATACTATTTGAATTATAATATATATTAAACTAATTTTAATTTAAAATTAATAAAAAATAATTTTTTATAATTTTATAAATTTAATCTATAAAATAAAAATTATTAATTTTACAGTTAAATAATAAAATTTAACATCCTTCTATTTTCTTTTAACAAAATAATAGGTAAGTGGTTAAATTATATTTATTATTATTAATTTAATTTTTTGAAATTTTATATATGTTTATTTGAATACTTAAAAATTACAAACTTATTTATATATTTAGATGTATTAATTTATTTAAATATATTTTTATTTATATAAGTATTTCATTATAAAATAAATTTTAAAATAATTTTTAGATATGATCAAACTTTTTAAAAAATTATATTAGATAAAAAAATTATTATACATACAAATAATAATATATATTTATATACATTCAACCTAAGTAGTTGGATTTATTATATTTTTATTTTTATTTTAAAAAGTTAATAAATATTAAATGAAAAATGTAGATGAATGAATAATATTATTTGAATATAAAAAAAATTATTAAAAAAATTTATATTAAGTAAATAAATTAAAATAAAATTATAAATTTATAAATTAATTAAATTCATATGTTATAAAGCTTATCTTATCACAATCCGTTTTATTCTTAAGTAAAATTATTATGAGTGACAAATATCACCCCTAAATTTCTAACAAAACTAAATTTACAGGAGTCTAAACTTATGACCTTTAGCCAAACCAAGATAACTCGTCAATTAATTTATACACTCATCAATTTCATCCTTTAAGTTGTTGATGAATTAGTCTTATGATACATCGTACTATTAATATTAATTTATAAATTTTACAGTATTTGTATTAACAATTTAATCACTCTTTATTGTACAAATATCATATGAATAAAAGCTAATCAAATGCTTAACCATTACAAATGACATTCCTTTTTTTATATTAATATTGTAAGATGCAAACATAAAGAGGACAAAATCCAGGTAAAGTTTTTTATATTAATATTATAAACGATTTGATAGTGAAAATGAAACATTAATGACATTGTGCGAACATTTGATGAAGGCAATTGTTACCAGAATGTATTTTTTAATAAATTAATTAAATCAGAAAGATGTTAATAATATATTTTATTCCTTCCTTCTTAATTATTTGCTTAAAAAATAAATATTAAAAATATTAATACTGTTATTTAAAAAAAATTTATTTATTATATATAAATTTTATTTTATTTTTATTTATTACATTTGATAAATAAAATAATATATATATAAATTAATACTTTTTTAATAATTTAAATGGAAAAATAAATAAAAATAACAATTTTGTTCTTTTTTGAATAGGTAAAAAAGAATTTAGGAAATAATTTTTAATATTTTTATTATTGGTTATATATGTTTAGTACTATTTTCGTTTCTTTTTATCTATAAAATAAAAGAAAGTAAAAATTTGTTTTTATTTTAATTTTAATTTTTTTAATTATATTTTATATATTCATATATTTATCAATTAAAATAAATGAAGAAAGATAAAAATAAAATTTATATAAAAATGATAAATTAAAAAATAAATAATTTTTAAAAATTAACAATATTAATTATATTTTTTAATATTTTTACATCTTCTCTTTGTTACAAACATATAAAATATGAATCAAAGAAATGTGTTATTTTAAACATAAGATATTAATAATATATTTTGCATTGCTAGTGATATATTTTTAATATATTATTTTAAAAATATTTTTATTATTAATTATAATTTATTGAAAATGATAAAACTATATTTTTATATTTATATAATAAATTATATTATTTTATTTTTGGTAAAGAATATAATAAATTATATTAATTTTATAATTTTTAGTCAACTTCAAATAGTAATAACGTTTTAGAACGAGTGTGCTTGTAACCCTCTTCATAGATAGTGGCCTGTGCTCGTGGCCTTGCTTTAACGCGTTTGTCATAATCATATCATTGTCCGGGATACATCAAACTTTAAAAATGATTTCTATATATTTTATTTGAAATAAATTGGACCGTAGAGAGATAGAATATAATAAAAGAAAGACTACAAAAGTTTATTAGAAAAGAAATACTGATAAAGTATTTTTTTATCATTTGCCATGTAACCTCTGTATGATTTGTCTTTGTTCTTAAAAGAATTTTCTGTGAATCTCTCCACCAAACCTTGCTGTGCAACACGAGGCATTGAATAAAAGGAGCAAAGTAACTCGACCAACATCCTCAATGGTCCCCATTTTCTTTGATGATACCAGCAAGTAGTAACAGTTCCTACTTTGCAGAGTCTTTTAAAATGTTATATTAAACTTAAAAAACAAATTTAAAATATTTTAAATTAAAAGAATGTTGTAGATTGATGTTCTTGCATTTTTTTGGGTTAATTGGTGGTCCTAGATTGTTGTCATTTTTTTGGACCCACTCTTCACTCATCTAGCTTGGATTAGAGAGTGGATAATATGAAATAGTAAAGCAAAGATGGAGGTTGGTGGGGTTGTTGCTTAACTACGTTTATCATTTACTGAGTTAGAACCTAGAGATGAAAAATCTTATTCTAAAATTTGTGGATAGATAGAGTCATTTAGTTTACTCGGAAGAAAGTACTTAATTATATACGGATTCTGAATTTGTAATTGGAATATAGTTACTGAAAAATAGATATACCGGCATTGAAAAAGAAGGTACGCCAACTTTTCCAGTTAGTGGTACTGACATGAAAGAAATTGCAATCGTAATGAAATTCCATTGAAGGAAGTTAATAAATCCACAACATAAGTGGATTATGCAGTTAGTTTATATTAGAATGTATTATATTAATTTATTTTGTTTAATGAAGTAGTTAAAATTTTTACAAGTTTAGGAGTTTTTATAATTGATTTTAGTTTGATGAAAATAAGTGTTTTTTTGTTAAATTTTTTCAATTTTTGTAGGTTCTTATAGGAATACGATACAGAGTATTGGCCATGCTAGCTTTTAAAAAAGTAGTATAACTAGCTGGTAAATGCAAAGTTATTCTTTGTGCGGGAAAATGTGAACTCTCTCTTTTTGAAGACTCTTGAAGATCCAAACATCTGGGAGCAAAATTAAAGGGTTTATTGGAGTTTCTTCTAGAGTTTGATTTATCTTTTCTTTGTTTCTTTCTTGTAAAGGATTGTTAGATTTTTTTGGTTAGGGAATGGGAATTTCGTACTCAAACCTTTTGTAATTAATTTTTATGCAACAAATTCAATGTTTTTTTTGGTTCAATTGCATCTTTACTTCATCTTAGTGCTTGTTTGGATTGATCAACTATTGTGTATGACTGTAGAGAGGTTCCACGATTAGAAAATTTGGAAATTCACTCCGATCTGAAGTTAATGACTTAATTGTGTGATTTCCCAACGATAGGAATTAATAACTAAGTGATCTGTGGATTTGTCAACCTTATTGCGATTTTGTTGCATCTACATCTAAAGAATTAGGGTTTATAATTGGGATTTAGGCATGAATTACCAAGGAATTGGAATTCAGCTATATTAAGATATTAAGAAAATTAGATCATCAAGTGAATCTTAATGATTGAATTAGATATCAATATCAGTTTCAAAGGAAGAGGATGAGAAAGAATTAGACCCTAACTATTTGTTTGAGTTGAGTTCTACTTGCTTAGTATAATCACCGCTTAATCTCATTGCGTCGATATAGAAAAAACTAAAAATATGCAATTTAATTCCTTCACTTCAATTGTTATTATTAGTTCAGATAATAGCAACTTCGTAAATTGATAGTGGAACACAATCCTTTAAGAATGATATTCATATTCAGTACTTTATCTCCTGAAACAGCTCGATGCACTTGTTCCTACCATCAGAAGGATTTCTTTAGGCCATTTAAAGTGATGTTGAGGTTCCAAAATCTTTCCATACCCTGAAAAGGTACCCGCCGATGCTGAGAACTTCATAGTTTGGACCAGGGGATCTACAAGAAGCCACAGAATCACATATTGCCTATGCAGATCCGAATTAAGATTTTTTGCTGTTGTGCTGGTATCTCTGAATTTTATTTTGTGTTTTTGTTCATTTTCTATTGTCTTACTGAACTTTTGTGTGTTTGTATGTTGTTATTGTGATTTGTTGACGCCAGTTTACTTTATGCAACTTCCTTAGAAACAAAATGTAAAATAAGCCTTATTAAGGTATCAAGTTGTAAAATGTACCCTAGAAAAATGCAAAAAACTTACATAAGTAAAGTAGAAAATTTTAAAAATTTCTAGTTATCCCCCTTTGCAGTCTATCCTTAACTGTTGTATCAAATCTTTTTCCATCTTATCAGCGGCTGCATCCACCCGTGCATCTTGGTTTGCTGTTGCAGAAGTTTTTTGGTCTTTGAAAATTCCTTATCCCACAACTTATGTTCTACTTCATCAAGTTCCCACAGTCTGTGATTACCAGGCTTCCTAAACGTGCCTCAGCATATATTTTGATATGATCCTTGGTTTCAGCCTCCAATTGTCTTCGAAATAGTAAGAGCCTTTCCATTAATTAAAGCGCATGTGGATGGTCTGGAATATTAAAAAATATTTTAGATGGAATTCAGGTTTGTGTTTCCTCTAAGTGGAGCATTCAATTATAACATATATCTGAATTCAGTTGCTAGCCAATTCAGATAATTAAAACTTACCTTCTGGCCTGTTCTTAATTTCTAAGTTAAAATGTTTCTTCATCCTAACAGAGGCCATTGTAAACTATTGCTAAAAGATCTGGGAATGTCTACATTCCTCGTGGTTTCTCTGTTCCAGTAGTTGACAAAGATACACTTTGGGAAATTCAACCTTAGAAATTCGGTATCAGAGAAATTAGTGTTCCTTTTATTGTAAATTTCTATACAGAAAATAAGAATTATGTGGCCAAATTAGGTTAGCTTGTGCGGTAAACTTTGTTATTGATCTGTGCTTGGGGTCAAAAGTAAGAAAGAACCATATTCTGCATATTGATATGCTACTCTTTACATTCGTATATTTTTCACCTGAGTTAAAATTTTATAGTTGTCCTTACAATGAACTACTTTCATACTTATTTTGGTAATGTATATTTCCCTTTACTTTTCTTTTTGGTCCTTTTTGAATATCAGAAATCACAATAGTTGAGCATTTCAGAGATATGAGTTATAAAGTCAGCCCGCTCTCAGATTCTACTTCTAGCCCAAGTGGTATTCGGTGGCAGCATAAATTACCACCACCATACACATTATAAAAAGGCGAAGGAGTATTGCAAATTGCAATTAAAGAAAAAAATTGGGAGATTACAATTTTGGAGGAGAATTGTGTTGGGCAATAGATGGAAATACAAGATCCCAAAATAATCTAAAGAATTATACCGGTCCGGTCTTCGAACTTCAAATTTTAGATTCAAGTAAAATATAAAAATAATTTTAGACTTTCTTTTTTATTCTTTAGAATGAAAATTTTAATGTTAAATTTAATTATATCTAAATTTAATTATTTATAAAGATAGTTCTAGAACTTCTTATTTTAGGATAAGATTTTATCAATTATGTGATAATTTAAAATTTATCTATGATTATATTTAAATTTAAATATAAATAGAATATTATATAATTATAAATTTGTGATTGGATTAGTTAGGAATTAAATTGATGAATTTTAAGTGGAACTGTGATATAAAAATTTTAGATGTCCAAATATTATATATATTTATAAATTACGTTAATAAATTTTGGAGGTATTATAAAATGGTATACCTTTACATAAATTAATATAAATTGTATGAGTTATAATATTTAAATGTAGAACCGTTAGGAAATTTTTTTAAAATAGAATTCTATTTAATAAGTTTTAAATCATATTGATATATTTTCACATAGTAAACACAATGGGACATCCAATTAAAAAGTTTGATGGACAAAAAAAATCATTTATAAAATATTCAAAATTTAATATTTTATAATAGACATTATTTTTCCTTTCAATATATTTTCATGGTAGATAAAATTATATTTAGTACTTAATTGACTTTATTTATATATATAAATCGTTATATTTAAACCTTAGTATGAGAGGATAAAATATAAAAATATTGAAAAAAATTATATTAATGATTAATTTATAAAGTTTTTACAAGTTAATTCGCTATATTATCCTCTGATTAGGTAGAGCGAAAATAATTAACTTTATTCTTCTTAAATGTCTTCCTAATAAATTAGAAAAGAATGAAATTATTAATAATTTAATTCTAAATTTTTTAAGAATAATTTTTATAAAATTATTAGTTAAGTGTTAAGAGATATTCATTGAAGATTGAGAGTCTCCTCTAATTTGGTAAAAAGTACATAATTAAATGTAATATATATATATATATATATATATTTAAATAATAAAATAATTGATTGAGTACTATAAGATTTTTATCCTTGAAAATAAGGTGATGTCATCAAGTGTGATATAGATAGAAATTAGAATAATTAATTGATATGAGTCATTTGCATAAAAGTATTTTGTAAATTGTAATGAGATAATTTGCGAGCCCTTTTGTGAAAGGAAGTTGAGAAATCTTCGAGCGTACAAGCTCGGTTTGAGCCTTCCAATGACATAAGCTTGCTTCTTGTAAATGGTATTGCTATGATTGGACTTAGCTATCTCAGCAAGACTATGAAAATTATTATTATCGGTTGAACAATTTCGAAATGCCGTAGAATGAGGATGATTATGATTTTAATGTTGTCAAAGGCATACTGTGATTTAAAATTGGATCCAGTACCCCTATTATTTTGATAAAGCTGCAAAAATATTTGAGCCCACGTACATTTGCATATTGTAAAGATAACCAACTTTAGATTAGTGAACATTATTGTGGTATACAACGCAATAATCTCAACTTATTCTTGAGTTTGTTATCATCCACATTTGTGGATGAGAGAATAGAATAATTTCATTCATACATTGTATAAGATGATTATTGCCTGATAGTTCGTTAAGAAGGTTAAAGAACTTATTTGTTCTTTGTATTAAAGTATAATTTAACACACCACTGCTATTCTTGTTTTTACTTGAATGGAGTGTCTCGTTCTTTTTTGTTAACGACTTCCTTTCGATGTTAAAGTGATCACCAACATAAAGAGTATACAAGAAATTCTCACTCTTGATAATTAGAACAACAATCATAATGCAGGAATACTACTTCGAATAAGAGAAGTAAATTCCTATAATTTTTAGTTTAAATAAAATAATTTAATGTTGTATGTAACTATCTTATCACCTCTGTCATATGTTAAACTATTTATATTTAATTAAAATAACTTGAATAAAGATGTAATTATATGTATTTATTTAGATATATATATATATATATATATAATTGAAAAATTAAGCACTCATAAGTATACCACTATTCCATACTAATACTATATAGGACTGATGTGCAAATAATGTTAAAAAAATATAGGTAATCTAAGATATTAATATTTATTTTATAGCATAAAAAAAATAAAAAAATAGTGTGAAAAAAATTAAGAAAAATAAATTGAGAATTTTTTTTTAATTCATCCTGTGTACATACCCGGCACGACTTTTATAATCAAGAGTACAAATGGTACTCTTCCTTTTTTTCTTTTTTAAATAATATTAGTATTTTTCTTTTAAAAAATTAAAATCTGAACCAACTCATTTATGACTCCATTTCTACGCTTGAGAACAGTAAATGTATTTAATGTCAATATTATTTTGGCTGTAGTCATACCTATCTAATGGAATTGAGTGAACTTTTTTTTCTCTTTCTTTTGATATGGTCTCTAGTGAAATAATCTTTTTGGTATTAACTAGCTAGCTTTTATTTTGATTTTAATAATTTTTTTTTTATTTTTAATAGTTAAGCAATTTTATTGTTTTTAGGTTAAATTATAGTTAGTTTTTTAACTTATTTTTTAGTCTAATTCAATTTTTTAAACTTTTTTTTTTGTTTTAAATTAGTCTATTAACTTTGCAAACAACTACAATATTGAATCTTTCATTAATTTTATGTTAACATTATTAATTTTTTTATGTGACAATTAACTATTTTAGATAACAAATGAAAAGATTAAATTGAAACGTTTTGAAAAATGTTATTTTATGCAAATTTAATTCTTGTGAACAAATTCAACTATATAACATGTTAATATAATATTATTTATAATTAAAAATAATATGTAAAAAATAAATTAAAGAACTAAAAAACTAATTATTCTTCTAAAAAGAAAGGAATTAAATTATTCTTGTACTTTAAAAAATAAATTTTAAATTTTAAAAAAATTAATTGCATTTATAATTTTATAAATTAATTTAATAAATCATATGAAAATAAATTAAATAGGGAGGAATAACAAAATTTATACAACATTTTTTGAAATAAAAAGAAAAAAAATGTGGACAAAATCATTAATTTTATGAGTGAGACCTTTTAATTCATAGAAATAAACAAAACAAAGATAATAAAGAAATAATATTAATGTTTTAGATACCTTGGATACCCAAACAAAATAAAAGAAGCTACACATATAAGATATTAAATGAACATAATATCAATAGATATAACTCTAAGAAAATTTAGTCTTTTAATTCTTTAATTAATTTTTTTTATATGTTTTTGTTAATTTTTTACTATTTTTTGAAAAAAAATATTGTATAAATATATTTAATTAAATTGTACAAAACATCATTCTGGCCCTTAATTTTTTTTAAGGTATTTCAATTTGTTTCTTTCACTTTTTATATAAGAAGGTTAATAAGGAACATCAACAAAAATTGAATGAAACTCACGCAGAAAATTTAAAGTTAGCAACTTCTGTAAAGTTAAGAAACTAATTAGAGATAAAAAAAATTAAATTAAAAAATCTAAAACATGATTTAACCTTATTTTTATTTTTAATGGCAATCTCTTGCTAGACACTTTAATAATTCTACAAGTTTTATTACTTGATAAGGGGTAAGTTTCCTTAATATTTTTAAGGGTATTTATGATAATTCCACCGATATAGATACCCATATTATAAGTACTTCAATATCCACCTCCATCCTGCTAATAAGTGGGATGGAAAAGAATTTTATTAAACAAACTTATAAGTACCTATAGATACCAATGATCTTTATTTAATGAATTTTACAATTAATTATACATGTTGAATTTTTTTTTAACAAAGATTGTATTTTAATATGTGTGTAATAAGACCATATCTATTATTAAATAATAGAAGATCAAAATTTTAATAAAAAAATTAATCTTCAAAATTTATAAATCTATTTAAAAGTATTTTATTAAAAAAAATTAATAAATAAATTTAAAATGTATATAAATGATTATTAAAAAAATTTAAAATTTAAAATTAATAAAATAAAAAATTTATAAACTTAACTATATAATTTTATATCATATATATTAAATACTAACTTTATACAAACATAATAATATATAAAAAAATATAACATATAAATATAGCATATACATACATATATGTATATATAAATTTAGATATATATAAAAAATAAAAATAAAATATAAAATATTTATTTTAAAATTAAAATAATATATATAACTTTTATAACAAATACAATTTTTTTTACAAATATAAAATTTATAAAATTATTTTACTTAAAATTACAAATTTTAATTTTTAATAAATTATGTAAATATATTAATATTAAAATAAATATAATAAACATATAAAATATAACATATTTTTAATTAAATTAAATAAACTTTTTAATATATTTAAATTTTATTTATTTATTTTAAATTTTTTTAACATATCTTTCTATTTATTAATCAAGCTGAATCAATATCAGCTTTAAATAAGTTAAATCATAGATTCTTATTATATAACCTTATTTATTTCTATTCTTAGCATGGATGATTTTTATTAAATATGATTAAGGAACTTTATAATTAATTATATATGTTAAAATTTTATTTAAATATATTTTATTCTATCTCTAATGAGATCATATCTATTATTACATAATAGAAGATCAGAATTTTAAAAAAAAATTAAACAGGTACAAAGACAGAATTAAACAACACATTGATAATCGAATGAGGAAGATGGACACAATGCACATTCTAATAGAAAAAATAAATTTATTTTCACACCAAGTTCAATCTTCTATGGTACTTGCTAGTGTGTAGCACTAGTACATCTTCTTAAAATTATTAATAGGATATAGGATGTGTTATTTTTATAAAATAGCTTCTGGCTTCTGATGTTGCTAGATGCACATAGGGTCCACAAGCAGTGAAGAGACACAATCTTTCTGTAATTCTGCATTTGTGAATTTATCTTGATGGTTTTCGTATGAAAACTCACACATTCGTGCCACATTAACCACACAATCAAGCACGGACTTTGGGATATCATTTGGGTTAAGGTACTCTTCATTTATAATCTTCCAACAATCTTCTACTTCTCTGTGAATGAGGTCATAGGCCTCTTCTTTTGAAATTTTATATTGCTTCATGCAACATTCCACAGCTGAGGCAACATGTACTCGTTGTTGCTCAAACTATATATTTAACCAAATCCAAAAGTTCAATTAGGAATATCATAGTTATCAATATTTACTAGTTAAGCCAAGTCTAACTGTTATATATATATATTTGATGAATAAAAATAATTAGGGGTGAATATATATGTCCAATATTTAGCATTTTTAATGAGAAATGAATTGTTACCTTATGTGAGGCCATGTCATCCAAGACTCTGCCAATAACTGAAGCAGCTTTAATGATATTTGGATTACTAAAAATCCAATCGAATACATGCTCTGTTGCAAAGTCTTGAAAGGAAATAAATGATGGTAGCATAAAAGGGATAACAGAAGTTAAAACTCCGTTAACCTTGTACTCGTCGTATGTTGGAATGTAACCCTCATGGCACCATTTGGCTTCAACCATGTAGCTTTTTATTAAATTACAAAACTGCTTGTAAAATAACCAGTATATAATAATCAGCTGAACCAATCTTGTAGACAAGCATTCAAGTGAGAAAACAAAAATTGGAATAGTCATACAGCTTTTTTAAAATGTGGCACTACAAATTTTGATCTTCCACTCTCTGCTGTCATTGATTCTAATTCTTCACATAGTTCTACAATTGTATCAAATATTACTTTCATGCATGGTGGAAGAGATCCAATGGAACTAATATCCCATCTAAAAATTAAAAGAAAAGGGAGTTATCAACAAAAAAAAATTGAGATCAATAGATCATAAGGTAAACGTCAATTATGTTACTTTTAATATAAAGTCCTCCAATTGAATATAATATAAGCCAAAATTTATGAAAATATCAAGTATGAACCTCTGGAATGCCTTTGTCAAGAGTTCAAGCTCTTGAATTGTGCCGTAAGCATCGTAGGTATCATCTATAAGACAGACAACAGCAATCAATTTTCCCCCAAACATTCTTCCATTGCTATATTCAGGCTTGAAGGATGAGGCCAACGGCCAAAGGTACGACTCTACCAACCTATCTCTAGCATAAGGAACCTTTCTAACAAAGTTTGATTTTTTCCACCACCTATTAAAAAAGGTTAACAATTTGAGCATTCTCATATATATATATATATATATATATATATATATATATATATATATATTAAGATCAAATATTTTAATAATATTTTTTTAATAAATCAAGTTTATCATGCAGAATTATGAATTATTCTATTAAAATTATTGATTGCTACAATAATAAAAGTTATTTAATAAGAATAATTTTATTTTTAATTTAAATTGATATGCTTTAAATGAATAATTCATAATTTTGCATGAATTTCATGATTCAAAATTTTTTTATTAATATAATATGATGAATATATAAACAAAATTTTAAAGATAAATTTGACTTACTTGGTGATATTACCGATCTCTTTTTGATACATTTTTTGAAGAATATTGAAATCAACCTTTGCAAAGGTTAGCAGAATTTTGTTATGGGAAGAATCTTGTTGATAGAGATCCATGTGATACCTTGCCTCAAACCTAAGTAAACTCTTGTTAAGAGGTTTACTTAAGCAATGATTAATTTGTGCAGCAACAGATGGAGTCAATTGGTTGGCTAAGGTCTTAAGGTGAGTGTATGTGAACTCAAGTGCTTCATCTAATATATCATCTCTATGAGTTCTTAAATGTGCTGCCTCATACAAGCTACACAACCCTTCAGCATCATTGCCAAGAATTTCATTGAAATTTCCTCGGTCATTTTTGAACTTGTTAAATATATCTGTGCAATTTATCAAACATAAAAGATATAACTACTATCATACTATATTTTTTCTTGTTTAAATATCACTGATAAAGTTCTGCACATACTTGATGAAATTTGATATCCTTGTTGCCTAAGCAAACGAAAGAGTAGAGCAAGAAAGTAAAGATCGAAATCTTCATTAATGGCGTTATTTTTTAAGAATTTGTTGTGAATTTGTTCCAATACTCCGTTAATTTCTTGTTCAAAATGATAGGATACACCCAAACGTTGAACTGTGTCAATGAAATTTAATTTTTGAGTGATATTTTCATTGGTTGATGATTGAAACATCTTCTTCACCTCCTCTTTCAGAATTTGAGCTTGCAACTTCATATTGTCATTGACTTCCTACAAATATATTGTTGCACTCAATTAAACTCTTGAAGATAATTTAATAAAATTTCGATTCAACAATATATTTTATTTGTACTTTAAACTAATTATACCTTTTTTTGATTTTTCATCATTTACAATTTAAAAAGATTAAGATAATATATACTAGAATATTTTTATTTTAATTATTTTAAAATAAATATGTGTTTTTAATTAAAGAAAATACGTATAAATAAAGTAATATGTTATTGTCCAGAGTTTCTTAAAGTTGACCTTTCTACCGTAGAGTGTGTATAATTTGCTTGGAGAAACGTCTTGAAAACGCCTTAAAAAAAATAATGGATTTTACCATCAATTTTATTTAAAGAAAAAAATCCTTACATCACCAAGCTAAGAAAGAAGAGGAAACATATTAGTGATACTGACAACAAAATTACAAAGAAACACAATTAAGCATAATAATTATGTTCTAATGTTTTATAAACACTCCATTCCCAAATTAATCAATACTGTATCGCAAGACAAAAATGTTGCAACTTTTACACCATAAAAGTCTCATCAAATGCTCATATATATGTCAAACTACGCGTGGATATATGAACATATTACCGTAGATTCTGAAGCATATTGAAGGAAAATATCCCCCCAAATGTTAGGAGGAAAATTCACGCAAGATCGACTGAGGTCAGATTCTGCATGTTGGATTGAAACAAGTGCTGAAGGTGGAAGGGATGACATCTTTATATTAATGAAACTCTCAAATGTTGGCTAAAGGTCTCCTAAAACAAAACTTTACAACCTGACAGCTTTTGATATCGTATGTTTTGCTTGTCTAGCGATATATTTATAGGAGGTCTAATCGCTGAAATTATTTGTAAAACTCATTAATTATATTCAATAAAGATTATATATATATATATATATATATATATATATATATATATATTGAGTTTTAATATTTTACACTCCATGTTAAAGTAGGTAGAATGATAAAAATGAAAAAAAATAAAAATAATATAAAAAATTAAATATAATATATGATGTATAAAAAATAAAATACATTAAAATATAAATATTATTAATATATACCATGATAATTTTTCATTTCCCTACAGCTAACTTTTGTATGGTTTTTTATTTGTCAAGATTATTGTACATTTTGTACATATCTCTTACCCCAAAGTGTGCCGATTGGTTTTTTATCTGCAATAAGTCCGCTTTTATCACCATATTTACACGTTTAAATGTTAGCATTGTAACAGCTTAAGGTATCATCCGACAGCGGATTCCTTAAATTCAACATTTGCTATGCTATGCTCCAAATCGGATCGTTGAAGATAAACATGATAAAGCAACCTGAAGAGTAAATGAACTTTAGCATATCACTTATCCCGAAATATGTCCAGACACTCCCTTTCTTGCTATGTACTTTTGCTATTTAGAAAGTGTTTCTTATACAGTTATAAAATTAATTCCCATCCTTTTGAAATAAAAGTATAATTTTAATAAAAGTTTATAATTAAAATAAATTTATGCACACAAAATGATTCAAAATTATTTAATTACATATCAAAAAGGAATTTAATATATATATATATATAATTTTAGAAATAACTCATATTAAAAGTATTCTGTTTAATTTTTTTAAATGATTAAATTTTTATTAAATTAATAAAATATATTATATAAATAATATTTATAAAATTTTATAAATTTTAAAAAAATTTAAATTTTTATAGTAAATAATATATTTCTTCTAAATATATATTTTTAATTTATTTAATAAAATATAATTTCTTTAAAATTTTATAATAATATATTATAAAATTTATTAATAATTATTAATAAAATTTAATTATTTTAAAAAATTATTAAACAAAATAATTTTAAGTATAAATTATTAGAACAAAATACTAATTACCACTCGTGTATACATGTTATCCTTATAAAAATTATTAGAGAAAAAGTAAATTTAATTATTCAACAATAAATATGCTATATAGCATCTCGACTAAGATGATGAGTTGAATAACATATTAAGTAACACTTGCTTATACAAATATCTAGTTCTTTGTTAACTAATTTTAAGTTGAAATAAAAAAATAAAAAAACAAATATAAGGTAGTTTTAGACATCACATCAATATATTTTGGGGGTTCTTATTCTTAATCTCCTTTCATTAAAAATTGGGATGAGTGCGGTGGGAGGTTGGAAGTTGGAGGTGGGAATTCAAATGACTGGGATGGGTGCGGTCGGCAGTTGGAGCTTTAAAAGTTAACTCCAATCTTGCCGGATTTGTCTAAACCTAAGAAACCTGTATTCTGTTCTTAGAAAGATTTAACTTTAAAAATCTTTATATATATATATATATATATATAAATATAATATACCAATTATACTTTAATTTAAATAAGGTATTTAAAAATTTTAGTAAAATAAAACAAATTAATGATAAAATTATATTTTTAACAAAATATAATTGTTTGAGTATATTTTAGTGATTTTTAGTTTTAAAAATTATAAAAATTAAAATTTATTTTTATTTTTAGTTTTTAATTTTTAAAACTTATTATAAAAATAAATAAATTATTTTATTATAAATTTATAAAAAAAATATAAAAATAAAAATATTAATTGTAAAAATTAAATTATATTAAAATAATATAAATTTTAAATTTTAAAAATAATAAATCAAATATTATTATTATTATTATTATTATTATTATTATAAATACAATAATAATAATGATAATAATAATTATAAAAATAAAAAAATATTTATAAAATAATGATAATGATATAATAGTTATAATATAAAAAATATTATAATTATATAAATTTATATTTTATATATTATTTGATTATTAATATTTAAGATAATTTTTTATATATTTTATTATCATAATATTTTTAATTATTTAAATATTAATTTTATATAAAAATAATATATCTTATAATATTATATTATAAATATTTAAATAATATAAAATTATAAATTTAGTAAATTTATATATAAAATAATATTATTTATTTCTAATATTTAAAATTTAAATAAATAAAAAATTAACATTTTCAAAATAATTTAAATAAATTATTATTATAATTTTTTTTATATTATTAAATATTTATTTTATATAAAAATAATATCTGTTATATTATAAAAAGTTATATAATACAACATTATTTTATAATATTATAAATTAAATATAATTTTTTATATTAAATAATATTATTTTTTAATAAAATAAATAATTAAATTTTTATAAAATTTAAAAATTAAAATTTATTATTATTATGATAATAATAATAAAATAAAAATAAAAATAATATTTATATGATAATAATAATGATATCTTGATTATAATATAAAAAATATTATATAATTATATAAATTTTTATTTAACATTTTATTTGATTATATTATTTAAAATAAATAATTATACAATATAAAATTATATTATAATATTATAAATATAATATAATTTATATATTAAATAATAATTTATTTTGTTTTATTATATAAAAATTAGATAAATAAAAATAATTTTTTTAAAATAATAAAAATATTATTATCATTATTATTGAATAATGGTTTAATAATGGTAAAGTTATGTATATATAAAATAAAAATATTTTAAAATTTAAAATAATATTTAATAAAAAAATTTATTTTAATATTTGAATTAAAATTATTTTAAAAATATATTGAAAATTATTTTTATTAAATATACTTTGTTTTAAAAATTAATTTAAAAATTAAAAATTCGTACTCATTCAATCAGAACCTTTATAATTTTATTTAAATAATGTTTTGATTATAATATATTTAAGATAAAAAAGAATAAAATGGATATCTAAATTTTAAACCTAAATTTATCTTTATAAATTGAATATAATTTTTTGAAATTTAATTAAAATAAATTTCTTTTAGTAAAATTAAAATAGATAAAATTTAAATTTTATTTTTCTAATTATATAATTTATAAAATTTATTTAATAAATTATGTTATGTTGTTTCAACGGAGATATAAGTTGTTTATAATTTTATAAGATGAAATAAAATAGTACGTAGCAATAAAATTTACAAAAATATATTTAACAAACTCTTTAAAGTTGGGATATTCGGCGATGCATTTTAGTCTCATTCTTATTTCTGTTCCATTAAAAATTGGGATGTGTGCGGTCGGAGGTTAGGGATTGGGATTGGAAGGATTGGGATTGGAAGGATTGGGATAGGTGGGGTTGGGGATAGGTATTAACATTTAAAATTCAACTCCACTTCTGTCGGCAGAATTCGTGTAAATAACAAACCTGTAATCCATTTTTAGAAAAATTTAATTTTTAGTCATTTATTTATATATATATATATATAAATAATATATTAATTATAATTTAATTTTAATAAGGTATTAAAAATTCTAATAAAATAAAAAATAATAATATAATTATATTTTTAATAAAATATAATAATTTAATAATCTTATTTAATGATATTTTTTTATAATTTTAATATATTTGAAATGAGAACGAGATAGATAATATAAGTAAATTTTATTGTGATAGGTGGGGTTGGGGTAGGTATGAACCTTTAAAATTCAACTCCAATTCTGCCGAATTCCTATAAATATGAGAGACCAATCTGTATTCTATTTTTAGAAAAATTTAACTTTTAGTCATTTATTTATATATATATATTAAATAAAATATATATTAATTTTACTTTAATTTTAATAAAATAAAAAATAATAATATAATTATATTTTTAATAAAATATAATATCTAATAATTTTATTTAATGATATTTTTGTTATTTTAACAGGTTTGAAATGACTCATCTTTATAAATTGAATACAGATTTTTTTTAACTTTAATTAAAGTAAATTTTTTGATAAAATTAAAACGGATCATATGAATACTTATACATCTAAATTTTATTATTATATCTATGTAGTTTATAAAATTTTTGTATAAATTATGTTGAGTTGTTTACAATTTTATTATGATAAAATAAAATAATATGTAACATTAAAATTTATAAAAATATATTTAATTAACTTTTTAAAGTTATTCTATTATGATTGCGATTAGAGTTTTGTTGTTTTGAATATGTAGTTAAGTTAAATATACAAAAAAATTTATCATTTGAAACGAAGGTGTATCTAACTCAATTAAAATTATCTTCCATAAAAAATATTTATAGTAATTTTATTAAACTCTATTAAAATTATCTCTGATCTTATATATATATATATATATATATATATATATATATATATATATATATATATATATATATATATAATATTTTAAAAATAATTTTAAATAAATATATTTTGTTTAATAATTATTTTAAATGATTAAAATTTATCCATTCAATCATTAAATTAATATATTTTATTGTATAAATTATATTTAAATTTTTTTATAAATTTAAAAAATATTTAATATTTTATTAAATAAATTTAAATTAAAAAATATTAAAAATATATATCTATTAATTTAAATTTATTTAATAAAATATTAAATTTTATAAAATTTGATAAACATAAATTATATAATAAAAATTTATTAATTTAAAAGTTAAATAATAGGATTGATAAAATTTAATTATTTATCATTGAATAAAGTAAGTTTAACTAAATAGAAATAATTTTATTATATATATATATATATATTTCATCTCTTTTTAAAATAAAAACTCTAAACATGCGGTTGCTATGTATTGGACTCAAGCTTACGTAATATACAACGATGCAAGCATTTTGACGAAACGGTTAGATCACCAGTTCATTTCACTTCAAATATAATGATTGAAGCATTGCGAAGAAAGGGTTATTGGATGACGATTAATTGAACATTAATTTGGATGGAAATTAAATTTTAAAATAATTTAAAGTTATCATAATTTTATGTGAAGTTTTCTTTTATTTTTTATATAAATTACCTATGAAACTAATAATTCATATATTGTAATTTAATTTTATAATTTAAAAATAATATAATTTTTTTTAAGATATAAAACATTAAAAATTATAAATAAGATGTGTATAAATTATGAAGATCTGAGACTTTTCTAAACTATAAAAAAATATGAAACTAAATACATGAATTAACATACACTATTAATTGTATTAATTACTAATTTGATATGTCAAAATTTAAATTTATGAACTCTAGATTTATAATTATGGAATGTTGTGAAATTGACAATAAAAAATTGTGATTGGTTAATTTAAACAATAATATTTAAGATAAATACATATTATAAAATGTGAGATTTAAAGTAATAAAAAGTTATATGTTCTATTGAGAATGAAAATAGATTATCAAAAATGAGAATTTAATATGCAAGGTTTATTATTGTAGTCAATTTTGTTTTATTTTTCTTTTGACTGATAATAAATTTAATTATTGAAATAAATATGAAATTTGAACTAATTGAGATAATTTATTAAGATTATTGTAATTTTATTCGATATTCTTTTTTAAAAGTTGTAAAATTATTTATTAAACTACTATAATAAAATTTATTTAATATTTTTAATTAATAATAAATCTAACTAAAGATATATATAATTTAGTTTCTAATTAATAAAGACAATCATAGTAAGAAAAGGAATTTATTTTTTAAGATAAAAATATTTAATATTAGTAATACTCATTGGCTAATTATATTAACTTATTTTCTATTATATTATGGAGAAAAAATATTATTAATATAATTAATAATATTTTAGAATTTTAAATCTAGAGTTTGGTGACTACTTTTAAGTCTTTCATATTTTAATTTTTATATATTTCAAGTTATTTAGGTATTTTTATTTTAAAATTACTCTTTTTTTCCATCTATGTTAATTTGTATTTATTTATCTATTTTAATTTAGATAACCGTGAGAAGTAAATTAAAAAATTGAAGATGCTTAACGAAACTAAACTGTAAACGTTGGTTTGCTGTTGCAGAATTTTGGTCTTTGAAAACTCATTATCCCACAACTTAGATTACTCTTGGTATGATCCTCGTTTCATCCTCAAACTATATCTTCCATGACATTAACTAAAGAGCAGGTTAATGGTCTGGAATATTAGGAAATATTTTAAATCGAATTCAATTTGTGTTTCCTCTGTTTGGAGCATTCAGTTAATATATATATATATATATATATATATATATATATATATATATATATATATATATATATATATATATATATATAAGAATTCAATTGCTACCCAATTCAGATAATTAAAGATTTACTTTAAGGCCTGTTTTTAATTTTTAAGTTAAAATCGAGGCATTTGTAAAGTATTGATATCTACATTTTTTATAGTTTTTTTTTTCCATTACTTGACAAAAATACACCATGAAAAATTCAACTTAAGAAATTTGGTATCAAAGAAATTACTCATCGATGTAAAAATTGATTTGTTATGTCACATGTTTTGAACATTTTAATGGTATAAAAATAATTAGTATAAAAAATAAAATAATCAATACAAAAAATATATTTTTTACATGATTCTAAACTCATCTAAAATACAATATCTTATTTTTACATTAATTCTAAGTTTAATTAATGTAAAAAAATAAAGTTTTTACATTAATTAAAAAGATAATCATTATAATAAATTAATTTTTTTAAAAAATTATAATAATTTACCTAACGCTATAGTAAATCAGTTAAAAGTGAAGTTGATCTCGAAAGTGCTTAAATTTTTACTCTCAATCATCTTATATGTATGGTTGCCCTTGATAGCAGGGAATGATGGTGGAATTTGTTGGATCCTTTATATGTAGAACTGGTTCTAGCATCAGCTTGAATAAAGGCATAGAATATTGATGTTGATAGTTTCATGAGAGTCGAGGAAGCCGTTAGTCGATGACCGAAAGAAGTACCTGAAATCCAGTGCATCATGAATCAGATTTGAAAATGCCATCTGCTCTCAAACAATTGATCTTGCAAAAGCAAGTACAGTTTGGTGGTTCCATTCTATATAGCAAGAGCAGGGCCTGAAATGGAAGAAAAGAGACTACTGATGACGGTCATTCTTCTGGTTCCTTACGATTGGGTTCAGAATCTGCTTTTGATTGATCCAATTCTGATCATAAGCAAATAGATATGATTTTTGAATTTCTTAATCGGTCTTTATGCAAATTTTTTCAGAATGATAAAATAGCTGCATTTCCTCAAGTAGGCCGGCCGTACATTTTAGTTGGGCCATTCTGAATTGGACTCTGCCTCGAATTGGGCCATGTTTGAGCCACGTTAATAAGCTGCCTTTTAACCTAGGTCATTATAAAAATAGGTCAAATTTTTAAAACAATAAATATCAATAAGGCTAAAAAGTCATTTTTCTTGACCATTGATTTGTGTCAAACCCAATTCATTTTTAATTTGAAATCAAATTTATTTTCTTAATTTGAATCAAGCACAATTCTTTTTTTTTTTAATTTGAAATTCATTTTCTTCTTTTAATTTGGGTCAAGCTCAATTCTTTTTTTAAATCAGACTATCTTTTTAATTTAAATCAAGCCCAATTCTTTTCACTAAGTATTAAATCAAGTCCATTTTTCCAACAATCCTAGATCTCACGCAATGAGTTTTAGAGTTGAAAGTGCAGCATACCCTGTCTTTTAATGTTCAGAGGATCATATGAGTCGCAGTGCAACTTTCGCTTGCCTTCGGCTTTGTGCATATGTGGGTCCAGGAACGTGTGTAAAAGTTAAATATGTTTTTAAATAATTCTAAGTCTCACGCGATGAGTTCTGGATATGAACTGGTAACATACCCTACTGTTTGATATTTAGAAATCACACGGGTCCTAGTGCAACCCTCGTTTGCCTTAGATCTTGGGCATATATGAACTAAAGATATTCTTTAAAATACTCAAAATACTGTTTTTTCAATCCTCTTTGAAAATCAAACCTTTAAATCAGAACTACGTAGCCTTGAATTTTCCATTGTATCATGGAATATGTAGGTAGGAGTAAGATTAAGTCCTATCAGACTATTTTCCTCACCTATCTAGAAGGGATCAAACAGTTTTCAAAAATATCAAAATCACACTCAATTTAAGGGTATTGTTCTTTAGAACGGGCGAGTAGGATGCCTAACGCATTCCCTATTCATAACCGATTCCCGAACCTAGAATTTATTCCTCAAGTTAGGGTCTTTCCAAATATTTTTCCTTAAATAAAAATTTGGAATTTGGTGGTGGCTCCACTAATGAAATTAAATTCTTTTTCAAAATTCAATAAGTTTGTCGTCTCGTTGTAATTACGGTTATGACAGGTACCGTTTTTCGGAACGGGCGAGTAGGGTGCCTAATAACTTTCCTACTTGTAATCGACTCTCAAACTCAGAACTTTTCCTCAAGTTAGGGTTTTTCCAAATGTTTTTTCTTTAAAAATAAATTTTGGTGGAGACTCCACTAATTAATTAGTTCTTTCTAATTTTTAACGAGTTCATCATTTTGTTGTAATTACGGTTACAACATTATCAAATCATCAAAACTTCAAAATATTTTTATTTATTTAGAGCCAATTTCCTACGTTTGACAATATTTATAGTAAAAGATTGAAATTTTGAAACTCAAATCTTCTCAACATGACACATCCTCATCGAATCAACCTGTCAAATTCATAAGCGAAGCAGATCCATTTATCATATCATTTGATTTTTTAATAAAAAAAAACTAACACTCAAATTCTTAAAATATGTTAGTGTTCAATGATAACTCAGTTAACAAGTCATTGTTACTTTTTCATAATTTGACAAAATGAACAACCTAACATGGAATTTGAAGAATTCAAATATTCACATGACAAAAATACTTCTTTGTAAATCCTAAGATTAAAACTGAAGGCATAATTATAGAGCACAAAAGTGAAGTTACCACAATGAATAGAAGGTGGTGGCATTAAAGCAAGCTCTCAGTCTTGATAATTTAGAGATCGTGGAGGAAGATATTGTGGTGGACGAAATGTCCTTGTGACAAACAAAATTAGGTTACCAATAACAAATGGATCCAATCATATGTAAATATGGTATGTGCAATGGTCGGCAAAAGGTAACTCAGTTGCCAGTGATGGAGACAAAGCGAGGAACAAATCCTTGATTTATGAGATAACAGATAATGATGCTCCAAGCATATATTTAATGGTGATGGAGAACAAAATTTTGTCAATAGAGACAAAAACTGTAATGATAAAGGATTCAACTTTTTCAATGGAGAAGGAAATATGGTTATTGACCTATAACAAAACAATGAACCAAAAACCTGATGTCAACTTTTTAAAGAAAGAATAGGATAACTTTTAATACTAGTTACATAAAAACCTAATATAAAGAGTTATTTTTCAACATCGGTTACATTAATAACTGAGATAAAAAAAATAATTTCTATCCAATTAGGTTAGCTTGTTCGGTAAACTTTGTTGTTTATCTATGCTTAGGGTCAAAAGAAAGCAAGAACCATATTCTGCATATTAATATGCTACTCTTTGCATTCTTCGACGTAATAAGTATATTTAAGATCTAATTTATCATTCGTTAAATATTTTATTTTATTACTATATTTATGATTTAGTTATTTAATTAGAGACTTAGCATTACAATAAAAATTATAATAATGAAAGATAGTTAATTCTTTTAGGATTTAATATAAACTATTCCTAATCATCAGATTATTAAAAAAAATATTAATAATCTAGATAGATTAATATATATATATATATAAAAATTTTATTAGATGAAGATTAATATATATCATTGATAAACCATTATTTTGTTGATTTATCTGCAGAAAATTAATTATAATTACATTATAATTTATGATTATTTAATTATAATTCAACCTAATTTTCTTATTTTTGCAGGAATGGTTACGTAAGTAAAAAAAATTCAAAAATAGGCAAATTTTGGACCAAAAATAGGGTAAGCATGAAAGACAAGACATCTAATGCGATAATGACACGTTAATTTTACTGTGAGATTACGTAGAATGATCGCGATGGCTAAGGAATCGGTTAGGTCAAACTCAGTCCACCACATTGAAACCTTAATCCACGCCTATAACAAAGAGGCTGTGCTACATCACATGGCACCACCCTAGGCCCAAAGGCCACGCTACTTTTTGAGGCACAAGTCTATCACTACCCTGGAGACATGCCTATTCCATTCTTATCTTTCTTTCGGTATCCTTCCGTGGGATCTTGGAGGCAAAAACTCTTCCACAGTACAAGTTGCAACGTCCTATTATTAGTTTTGCTGACATTATGATTTTGTTATTCTTTTTCTAGAATTAGGATTATGGATTGTTTTGTTGGATTAATATGTTTGTGTTTGTCTTATCTCTCGATGTGCAACTAATCCCCAAATCATAGGACTTTGGTGAAACTTATAATGTAACCAATTGAACCTTTTTTTATGAATGATTCGGTATTTCTAGTCAATTGTGTTTTCCTTATTATGCATAATTAATTAATGAGAATTAATTTCTAAGTTAATTGGAGGATAGACGATCATACCATTGCCTAATTACAGAAACTATAAAGTAAACTAGATCTAAGGATTTTGGAGGATCAATCAGAATCCTTGATTTCTAATCAGTTATTAATTTAACAATTTCGTATGTTCTTTATGCTTCTCTTAATTATATACCTTGCATGATCATTGGGTAATTATAGAATAAGAATGGATGGTTAGAAATTGACTCAAATCATTTATAAGGGAGTTATGGTGAAATTAGGTAAAGTTATAAGGGAAATCAAAGTCCTATGTCTTTCCATAATTGAATTCATATCTTTGTTCTTTTACCTTTAAATTTCCTATTTTTATTTTTTTCCTTTTTACATTCACTTTAAATTTTTCCTTTTTCTAATGAGCTCAAAAATTAGAATTTAATTATTAGTTAAGATTACTGAAATAGTCTCTATGTGAACGATATTAAAGGTTTTAACTACTCTTTTCCACACCGACAAGTGCACTTGTCTGTGGATAAAATTTTGTACGTACAGTAAATGCACAACAATCATTTATCAGGTTATATATATAGATAAAATATATGGATGTAAGATCATTAAATGGACCTAATTAAGAATTTCTAACAGTTACAATTAACGTTAGTTTGTCAATATGATATGTCGCAACCGTAATTACAACGAAACGAAGAACTTGCTAAAAATTTTGGAAAGAATTTGATTAGATTAGTTGAGGCACCATCAAATTTTATTTTAAGGGAAAATATTTTGAAAAATCCTAACTTGAGGAAGAAATTCTAGGTTCGGGAGTCGGTTACGAATAGGGAAGGTGTTAGGCACCCTACTCGCCTGTTCTGGAAAACGGTGTCCTTAAACTGAGTGTGTGTTTTTTAAATTTTTGAAAATTATTTGATTCCTTTAATTTAGAATAAAAATAAATAAATTGGTGAAAAATTACCTGATAGGACTTGATCCTGCTCCTACGTATTCCCTGGTGCAATGGAAAACTCAAGGCTACGTAGTTCTGGTTTTAAAAACTTGATCTTCAGAGGTAAAAAGAATTTGAAAGACGAATTTTAAAAGTGTTTCAAGTATGATTTTGAATAATCCTTAGTCCATCTATGCATAGGGTCCAAAACAACTAAGGCTGCACCTGAGATGTATGTGAATCTTTAAATGCCAAACAGTAGAGTATGTCACTAGTTTGTATTCAGAGCTCATTACGTGAGACTTAGAATCATTAAAACAATGTGTTTTGGAATATTTTTATTGTTTCAAAGCTTCCTGAGGCCCATATATGCATAGGGTTCAAGACAACTAAGGCTGCATTGAGATCCATATGAATCTCTAAATATCGAACAATGGAAAAGGCCTCCAGTTCATATTTAGAACTTATTGCGTGAGACCTAGAATTTATAAAAATGCGCCTTTAAATTATAAAAATTATTTTAAAGACCATTACATTGTTCTGGCATGAATAGATTATGCCCAAATTCACCGAAAAAAAAGGATTTAATATAAATTAAATTTATATTATATAAAAATTATTTTTATTCTTAAAAGATGACCTGAAAAATTGTTTGAAAAAAAACTGTTAGTTGGGTTGTTTTTTGCTTTGAAAATAATAATTAAGATTAAGTTAACTTATCATATTGAATGCACGTCTATGGGCCCATCATATTAGCATCATTTGATTTTGACACCACCAACGCATGGAGTAGCATGGCCATATCTAAAACGATTAGCTTTGGTCTAGAATTATTATGCCATGAGCCCACCACAATAGTTCTGATAATAGGTTAATATGCGCTCCAAAAATAATTCTCCTTAACCTTCACATATCACTTTAGGCAGTCTTGTATGCCTCCTATACTCAGGCTCGACAACAGAATATGTAGTCACCCCAAAATCATAATTCGATATTTGTTCTATACTCCTTCCTCACCTGTGCTCATGATAAACCAGCACCTTGATGCTTCCTTGCAAAGTGAATCGCTCGATCTCACTAACCGAATGACAGCAACCACGAGGCAAATGACAAGAGTTTCTTTGATCATAGGCAAACCTTCAGATGAATATGGTAAAAGCGAGAGTATGAATTGATCTGGTTCATAACACTTTTGCTAGAATTCCCATTTAGACAGAATAAGGGCAATTACTTGAATAATCTTCCCCATTCCCGATTCATCAGAAAGTATTACACCTCTACCCGCAGAATTTTCCCCGTTTCAAAGCCTAGGCTAACGACTCTTTTTGGTATTTAAGCAAAGGCATAGTTGAGTCAACAGATGCTTCAGCGAGTTTATTCATTACTTTCCTCTGATTGTTAAAGTCAGCCTCTTCTGCTATAGTCTCATCCATCCCGTCTCTTTCTCTCTCAGTTTGCGGCACCATTCTTTAGGGAGAGTTTTAACAGGCTCGGTACAGGAAATCCACTTGGCATTCTATGCTTCTTTTTCTTATTTTTCATATTTTTACCGCGAATCCTCCACATGGATTTACTACTCTCAACATAGCGATTAGAAACTGCATGGAACTGTGAAAACGTGGCCTTGGACATAATCCAATATTGAGAGTCCTGATAACTTCGAAAGATGACAATCTCTAGCAACTATAGCGGACCCTTTAATTAGATTGGTATATCTGATGCTTGCGAGATCATAGACCTATTCATGGGCTATACTCTTTCATGCAGGATCTGACGTCATTGTAAGCTAATCCTCTACCAGGTTCAGTTCTGGGAATTGGTCGATGGTTCATGAAATAACTTTTCTTTTTGTATGAGTTTTAAAACATTTGCAACCATCCATCCTTAACTATTTTGGACCAAATTTCGAGCAGAATAACTTGAGGTACCATACACTTTGAATTATGAAAACCATATTGAATATCAGTGAAACAACAATAACTGCACTTGTTTTCTTTGAATTTCCACTGATATGAGATTTTTGCTTACCTCATCTTCTCATCTTGCTTTATTGTCATATGTTTGCCTCTATCATTCATTGAAAATGATCCATGGAGCTTTATGTTCCCTGATGATAAGTGTCCAATACGACACTTATTTGGAACATAATTCGATATAAGTGCAAGTAATTGAAACATAAAGCACCATTAAAGCATGAGAAAATGACAGAAAACTGAGTAACCCATGCACAATCTAGAAAATGCAGTTTTAAAGTATTTTAGGCGATAAATTCTCATAAATATGATGTGTTTTAATTTCTACAGCCTGTTATAGGGTTTCGCGTTAGCAACACAACCAGAATTGCATGGAGCACATGAAGATTTGAAGAAAAGGAAGCATTCTGTTACCCGCATCACTTTGACAACGCAAGCACAGCCGTGTTGGACACGTAACGTAACAAAACAACAACTATAAAAACCCAGAACAGAACGAAAACAGGGCATCACCAATCCTGAATTCATTCTTTCAAGTCACTAGTCTATCTCTTAAACGCAGCCACAGAGGACAGGGTCGTCGCTCTCCTGAACGTTGGTTCTATTCTGGGTGAAGGAGGAACCCTAAAGTTGAGGACGTAGGGCAACTGCAACGTGTCTTCATACTCATGACTTCATCCTTCTCCCCTGTTGTCTTTTTTTATCATTATGTGTAACTAGATTGCTATTAGGGAGGAAGGAAGCCATAACTGAATCTATGTAACCCGGATATGTTATATGTATTCAAGATTATTTTTTCTTAAAAGTTGACTATTCATCTCTTTTCTTAATACTTCTATGACTTGGCCACTTATAGATTGAATCAAAATTCTTATTCACAATTAGGAAATTGGTTTTAGAATTGGAACTGAGATTGAATAACATAATTGTGAATGTTCTAGGGATAGAGATTCGTGATTATGAGATCGTTTGAATTCTTGAGCTTAAGGCTCACATCAAATTAAGAATTACTAAGGGATTAGAATTCCTAATTTAAGTGAAGAATTGATGAGTCAAGGGATTGATCTTCAAATAAAATTTGTGAATTCAATCTTCAATTACCTTTTATCTTGAATACATGTAATGATCCACTATTACAGATGGGAAGTTTTGGTGAAATTCAACCCTAACACTTTTCATAAATTAATTTCATACACATTCGTATAAGTTATTGAGTAGTGCACAGTTCTAAGTTTATTTTGAATTATTTTACGCATACTGGAACAGAGTTCCAGTCCAGTTGACAGAAACCAGTGGTTGTTGTTATTTTCTGCTTGTGTTGTCTATGCACTTCCATAACTGAGTTCAATGAGTGGATTAGTGGAAATTCAATACTTGAACCAAACCTCTATGGAGACGATACTCTTACTCGCTCTTTACTCTGCAAGACGATAAGGTGCACTTGCCTTCATATGGTTTTACATCAACACCTGAACCTTGCTGAATTATCTTCATGTAAGATTGATGTTGCCTCTTGAATCAAATCACCACCCTTTCTCCTTGGCATATCTTTTGCTTAGATACTTCTTCAACTGATCCACCAACTTGGATGCTAATTGGCCTCTGAATTGTCTTGTGTAGCCAACATCCATGCCATATCAAGAGAATTTATTTGGATCTATGTCCCGATATTTGTGCATGGCCATCAGCATACAAACCTCCACGAACAGAAGTGTCATTTACGATTGTTGGGTCTCGAGTAACTTGAGCAGCAGTTTCCTTCCTTGAATATACCAAGACGAGAACCCGACACTATCCAATTACAACTTGGATTTACTAGCAACAAATTCTCTTCCTCAATTAAAATCCCAGGAGCTAGTATCAAGATACATACGGTTTTCTCTCTCTGTAAGAACAATGTCTCACCTTCCTAATGTAGAAAAGTACCCACCGGTCCTATTAATCGAATACAATCTTTCGTGGCTTCGATAAATACATAATAGTTAACCCAAGTTGTTTAAAGATTCAGCCTATGAAAGGTCGGAAACATGATATGAATCCGGGAAGGAGAGAGGGAACTTCGCAGAACCATGTTTCTCTGTGCAACAAGAAAACATGACTCGTAGTTCTTAAGAACAAACTAGCAAATATCTAATAGATTCATTATCGATATTTCAACAGGGGAGATATTAGGGTCCAATCCGAAGATAACTTTAGCAAAAACGATTCCCAACTTGATTATGGATGGAAATATCACACATATTCAGATAAGATATACCAACGTATAAATCCAAGATTCTTGATTTTAAGCATAAACTATCGTAAAGTTCTTTGGTTCAAAAATAGGATAGATTTAATTAACCTGCTATGGAGTCGTTTGGACTTATATGCTTAAGCTTGAATCAAACTGAGAAATCCTCCCTCCTTGTTTAGGATAGCCGCTTGCAAGTATCGGAGTAAATCTTCCAATCTTTCCCCAGAATCTAGAACACTTTTCTGAAGATCCGAGCACCCTCGAGAGAAAATCTCCAACCCTTCCCCAAGGATCCTTTCAAGTAGAGAACCCAATAGCTTTTTCTTCATGCTCTGAAAATTTTTCCAACCCTGACAAAAATCTTCATCCTTTCTTATTTATATCCTTTTTTAGTATTGATGATTAACACTTCAATCGATCACCTAACCGAATAACCGCCTTTTTCAACCGATTTTAGCAACTTCTGATTTACTCCTTCACCTTTTATCCTGTTAGATTTTATTCCTTATTTTTTGTTTTACTTACTCTTCATTATTCATTATGTTTTTATTATATATATTTTTTATTTTTTATTTTTGTTTACTCTATTATTTTCTATTTTATTAATCTACTATTATTATTAACAATTTTTTTAATAATTAAATTAAACAAACCTCGAATTAAAAGCAGTGTTTACATGATATATGAATAACATAATATTAGAATTTTTTTTTTACTTAAAACTGTCATAATAATTGATAAAGTTATTTGCTATACTTTAATTTTGAATATCTAATATTTTAGGAACACTAATTGAAAGAATGTTGGATATAATTAAGTACTTGTAAAATTAATAATTGATTAAGAAAAAAATAAGCCAACTCATGATAATGAGTTTGATTTCTATGATTACAATAACTAATATCATGATCAAGGAAATTGAACGAAAAAAAAAGAATTTTTTTTTGAGTTATTAATGAGTTAATTAAATAAAATTTAACAATTATACTATACTCTAAGGTTAACAAAAAATTAGAAAGATAGAAGAAATTATTTTTTTTGTATGATTCTTAAAGTAAAAATTTTTACTTCATATTATTTGATCGTTAAAAAATGTTGTTACACCAACCTTAATTAATAAATTAATATAATTAATTTATTATTCATATTATTTTATCGTTAAAAAATGTTGTTACACCAACCTTAATTAATAAATTAATATAATTAATTTATTATTGAACCTATGAAATTACATACTAACAATTATTTCAATCTTTATTATAGAATTATTTAATTATTAATTGATAATTAAATTAAAAAATTATAATTTAATCAAATAGATAATTTTATAATTCAAATAAAATATTATTATATTTTTTATTATGATTAAAGATAAAATAATATAATAATATTAAAAAAGCTTAAATTTTATAAATAAAATTAAACTTTAAAATTTTAATAAAAATTTAATTGTGTTATTATGATAACATTAAAAATAAAATAAAATTATTGTATATATTAAATACTAACTTTATGTAAATATAATAATATATAAAAAAATATAATACATAAATATAGCACATATATACACTTAGCATGCAGACATGCATTTAAAAATTTAGATATTGAGATATAAGAATCTACAACATCTACATGTATAAATATGTATAAAAGTTTATTATAAAAAAAATTAATAAATAAATTTAAAATTTATATAAATAATTAATTTTAAAAATTAATAAAATAAAAAATTTATAAACTTAATTATATAATTTCAGAATATATATATTAAATATTAACTTTATATCAATATAATAATATATAAAAAATTAATAAAAGATCGAAATTCCAGTAAAAAAAATTAAACAGGTGCAAAGACAGAGTTAAACAATGATAAGCGACGACATATGGACACCACTAACAACGCACATTCCCATAGAACAAATAAATTTATTTCCACACCACGATTCATCTTCTATGGTACATCTTAAAGTTATTAGTAGGATATAGGATGTCTTATTTTTATAAAGTAGCTTCTGGCCACTGATGTTGCTAGATGTACATAGGATCCAGAAGCAATGAATGCACACAATCTTTCTGTAATTCTCCATTTGTGAATCTATCTTGATAGCTTCCGTATGAAAACTCACTCATTCGTGCCACATTAACCACACAATCAAGCACGGACTTTGGGAAATTTTATAATCTTCCAATAATCTTCCACGTCTCTGTGAATGAGATTATAGGCCTCTTCTTGTGAAATTTTATATTGTTTCATGCAACATTCCACAGCTGAGGCAACATGTACTCGTTGTTGTTCAAACTAAATATTTAACAAATCCAAAAGTTTAATTAGGAACCATAGTTGTCAGTATTTACTAGTTAAGCCAAATCTCACTTTATATATATATATATATATTTCTTTTATGAATCAATAATTAGGGGTGAACATATATGTCCAATTAATAATGTCCAATATTTACTAATTTCAATGAGAAATGAATTGTTACCTTATGTGAGGCCATGTCATTCCAAACTCTGCCAATAATTGATACAGCTTCAATGATATTTGGATTACTAAAAATCCAATCCAAAACATGCTCTTCTGCAAATGCTTGCAAGGAAATAAATGACGTTAGAATAAAAGGGACAGTAGAAGTTAAAACTCCATTAACCTTGTACTCATCGTATGTTGGAATGTAACCCTCATGGTACCATTTGGCTTCAACCATGTAGCTTTTTACTAAGTTACAAATCTGCTTGTAAAATAACCAATATATAATAATCAGCTGAACGAATCTTGTAGACAAGCATTCAAGTGAGAAAACAAAAATTGGAATAGTCATACAGCTTTTTTAAAATGTGGCACTACAAATTTTGATCTTCCACTCTCTGCTGTCATCGAGTCTAATTCTTCACATAGTTCTACAATTGCATCAAATATTACTTTCATGCACGGTGGAAGAGATCCAATGGAACTAATATCCCATCTAAAAATTAAAACAAACGGAAATTATCAAATTTTTTTTTTTGAGTTCAATAGATCATAAGGTAAACGTCAATTAAGTTACTTTTAATATCAAGTCCTCGAATTGAATATAATATAAGCCAAAATTTATGAAAATATCAAGTGTGAACCTCTGGAATGCCTTTGTCAAGAGTTCAAGCTCTTGAATTGTGCCGTAAGCATCATAGGTATCATCTATAAGACAGATAACACATATCAATTTTCCCACAAACATTCTTCCATTGCTATATTCAGCCTCCGAGGATAAGGCCAACGGCCAAAGGTACGACTCTACCAACCTATCTCTAGCATAAGGGACCTTTCTCATAAAGTTTGATTTTTTCCACCACCTATTCAAAACAGATTAACAACTTGAGCATTCTCCATTCTTTATGATATATATATATATATATATATATATATATATATATATATATATATATATATATATATATATATTAAGCTCAAGCATTTTGATATAATTTTTTTTAATGAATCAAGTTTATTTCATAGAATTATGAATCATTTTATTAAAATTCATCAACTCAAATTTTTAATTAATAATTCATTAAAAAAAGTAAATTATCTTAATAAAAATTAACTCTTAACTAACTTTAATCTTAATCTTAAAATTATTGATAACTACAATAATAAAAATTACTTTCATAAGGGTAATTTTATTTTTAATTTAAATTGATATATTTTAAATGAATAATTCATAATTTTACATGGTCATTCAAAACTTCTTTATTGATATAATATGATGAATATATAAAAATAATTTAAAAATTTAAAAATAAATTTGACTTACTTGGTGATATCACCCATTTCTTTTTGATGCATTTGTTGAAGAATATTGAAATCAACCTTTGCAAAGGTTAGTAGAATTTTATTATGGGAAGAATTTTGTTGATAGAGATCCATGTGATACCTTGTCTCAAACCTAAGTAAACTCTTGTTAAGAGGTTTGCTTAGGCAATGATTAATTTGTGCAGCAATGGATGGAGTCAATTGGTTGGCCAAGGACTTAAGGTGAGTGTATGTGAACTTAAGTGCTTCATCTAATATATCATCTCCATGAGTTCTTAAATGTGCTGCCTCATACAAGCTACACAACCCTTCAACATCATTGTCGAGAATTTCATTGAAATTTTCTCGATCATTTTTGAACTTGTTAAATATATCTGTGCAATTTGTCAAACATATAAGAAATAGTAGTTAGGGAATTCTGAGTTTTGATATAGATATAACTACTACCATACTATACTTTTTCTTATTTAAATATCACTGATAAAGTTCTACACGTACCTGATGAAATTTGATATCCTTGGTGCCTAAGCAAACAAAAGAGTAGCGCAAGAGAGTGATTATCGAAATCTTCACTAATGGCATTATTTTTTGAGAATTTGTTGTGAATTTGTTTCAATGCTTCGTTAATTTCTTGTTCAAAATGATATGAAACACCCAAACGTTGAACAGTGTCAATGAAATTTAATTTTTGAGTGATATTTTGATTGGTTGATGATTGACACATCTTCTTCACCTCCTCTTTCAGATTTTGAACTTGCGACTTCATATTGTCATTGACTTCCTGCAAATATATAGTTGCATTTGACTAAATGTTTACAGATAATTTAATAAAATTTTGATTTAACAAGATATTTTATTTGTAATTTAAATTAATTATACCTTTTTTCGATTTTTCACCATTTACAAATTAAAAATATTAAGACAATATATACGAGAATATTTTTATTTTTATTATTTAAAATGAATATTTTTTTTAATTAAAGAAAATACATATAAATATCATTATTAATCTGTAAAGTAATATGTTATTATCCAGAGTTTCTCAAAGTTGTCCTTTCTACTGTAGAGTGTGTATAATTTGCTTGGAAAAACGTCTCAATAAAAAAACGCCTTGAACAAAAAATAATAAATTCTACCATCAATTTTATTTCAAGAGAAAAAATAAATTTTTTTAAACATTAATTTTTAAAAGAGTTTAAGTTAAAAATATGATTATATATAAGAAAGGTTGAAGGTTGAATTCTATTTCATCTCTAATATATTTATTTAAAAAATAATTATCTTATAATTAATAATATAATTATTAGTAACTTTTAACTTGATAAGATTTTTTTATATAAACGTAATCTCTAAATATAATAGAAAAAAAATTAAATTATGTTGTTATTAAAAGAAGGAATGTTAATTAAAATTGAAAGTATCTTAAAAAGGATTTTAAGATTATATATATATATATATATATATATATATATATATATATATATATATATATATATATATTAAGATTATATATATCTTAAAAAGAAGGAATGTTAATTAAAATTGAAAGTATCATTAATTATATTCAATAAAGATTATATATATATATATATATATATATATATATATATTGAGTTTTAATATTTTACACTCCATGTTAAAGTAGGTAGAATGATAAAAATGAAAAAAAATAAAAATAATATAAAAAATTAAATATAATATATGATGTATAAAAAATAAAATACATTAAAATATAAATATTATTAATATATACCATGATAATTTTTCATTTCCCTACAGCTAACTTTTGTATGGTTTTTTATTTGTCAAGATTCTTGTACATTTTGTAGCTATCTCTTACCCCAAAGTGTGCCCATTGGTTTTTTATCTGCAATAGTAAGATATACTTAATCAACAATTTTTAAAACATTTCCTTAAAATAGATAGAATGCAAAATCAACATTTATTCATTTATATCTTTCATATAATTTTTTTTTAATTTTTTTAATAAAATCTTATAACTTTTATTATTAGATTATTATTTTTAAATATATTATATGTGCATCTTCTATTTTCAAATATTTATCTCAAAGTGATATATTGAAAAAATAATAATAAATTATGAATTTATTAAAGCTTATCTTTTTAATATATATTTTTAATGATTGAGATTCTTCGTTTATTCTTAAGTAAAAAAAAAAAAAAAAACTAAAAGTAGACTCTCAAATGTATCACATATAATGCATTAACACTAACTTGATTTAGGATAGATCAATTTGCACATCAACATTTTACGCAACTTCTATACGAATGCTATGCTAGTACTGCCTGTAATTCCATAGGGACCGTACGGACAAATAAAAAACAATGACGGTAACTCAAGTTCTAATTATGATGCTACAGATTTTTCAGAAGTCATGGATACAACATCATAATTGCTCATGAAATTACGCGAGTTAATATTACCAAGCAAAAGAGATGTAAAATAGCTGTGTAAATTAAATAGTTACTTAGAACTGAAACCGCTTCTTCTACTCATTTAGCTCGATGCTTATCGGGTCCACAAGCAGTGCAGCAACGTGATCTTTCAGTAGTTCCCCATTAGTGTATTTATCCTCAAAGTTTTCATATGTAAACTCAGTTATACGCCACAGATTAAGAATACACTCAAGCACAGGTTTTGGGATGCAATCTGACTTAAGGCACTCTTCATTTATATCCTTCCATAGATATTCAACGTCCTTCTGAATGACTTTATAGGCTTCTTCTTGGGAAATTTTATATTGCTTCATGCAACATTCGATTGATGAAGCAACATGTACTCGTTGTCGTTCAAACTATACATATATAAAACAAATTAAAAAAAATTAAAAACTGTTAGATATCCATATAATTTTCAACGTTTATGGAATTAAGCGAAAGCTAGCTCACTTCATTGGGTTATAATAGTGGCTAATTCAATCAATAAGCTGAAACATATATTATTTCTATTATCCATTATATTCATAATTAATTATATACATATATTAGATAAAAAAATTGTAAAATAATATATTTTATTTAAATTTAATAACAATCGTTTTTTATTATAAAATTATAAAAATGAATATAAAATTATTTGTAATAATTGATTTTGTATTTAATTAAATGAAAATGGGTATGGAATTAAAATAAAATTACCTAAAAAATAAGCTCATAGTCTTTAATTATAAAAAAAGTTATAAACTAATTTTGTTCCAATTATCAAACAAGATTAAATAATACTTTTCACAGGATTTTTTAAGTAATCACAAAAATTAATCATCCCAAACACACACTTAATACCTTATGTGAGGATACGTCATTCTCAAGTCTACCAATAACTGAAACAGCTTTAATAATTGTTGGATCGGTCAAAATCCAATCAATCACCTCTTGGGTTGAAATTTTGGCCAGGAGAAGAAACGTTATTATCTGAAGTGGGGTTGTAGAAGATACAATTCCATTAACCTTGTACTCGTCATATGTTGGAATATATTCTTCATGGCACCATTTTGCTTCAACCAAGTAGGCTTGTGCCAAGTTACAAAACTAAAAGTAAAATAACTGAATTATTAATCTATTTATTAATTAAGTGAATGATTCAGTGTAGCATTGCTCAATTTAAAAGTATAGGAATTGGAAACCTACTGCTTGTTTACCACATTGCAACACCATGCTTGATTTCCCATCCTCTTCAATGGTTAACTCTATTTCATCCCATAGTTCTACAATTGCTTTAAATACCACTTTCATGCACTCTGGAAGAGATTGAATGACACCAATATCCCATCTGAAATTCAAATATATAAAAAGGGAATTATGGACCAAAGTTATAGAATTAAAAAAAAACATGAGATTGAATAGAGAGAATGGCAAGAATAATCATCACGTTATAATTTTTCAAGTCGGTAATTTTCCCATTGGGATAATATTATGTGAAAATGGTTAATCATTTTCTATTCAAATCAACCTCTGAATTGCTTGTGTGAAGAGTTTAAGTTCTTCAAATGTGCCATAGATATCATAAGTATCATCTAAAAGAGAGATACATCCAATCAATTTTCCCATCATCCTTCTTGTAACGCTATGTTCAGGTTCATAGGACATGGTCAACGGCCAGAAGTAAGCCTCAACTATCCTATCTCTAGCGTAAGGGACTTTTGTCGCAAAGTCTGATTTTTTCCACCACCTGTAATACAAATAATTATCATATTGATAATTGATTATAACTTGACCGAAAATTGTTTGATAAGAACTTAAATAACCAGTACCCCTTTTATGACCAAAAAGATTTGTCATTTTTATTGTTTAACTATAAGCATGTTATTCTATCATGAAATGGATATTGAAGGGAAGGGTTACTGTGGTAAAAAGTATGTGAAAATATTTTTTATTTTTATTTATAAATATTTTATTTTATTTTCAAAATTTTGTATAAAATTTTTTTTTACTGTTTTTATGCAAAATTTTGATAACATAACACAAAATATAATTTTGTAAATAAAAATTAAAATGGAGAATGTAAACAAAATAACCATTATATTTCATGCTAGAAAAACATTCTTATTAAATAATAATTGAACTTCACATGTACTATCGGATTTTTTTATTTTTTTACAATTTAAAAAATGATAAAATTTAAATTCAAAATCTTATTTAAAATTATTCTAATTTTCATCTTTCTTCATTAAATTAATTTTAGTGATTTAATTTTTTTAAAGTTTAAAATAGAGTACATGGTTATATATAGACTTGTAGTACTTACTTGGTGATGCTGCCAATTTCTTTTTTATGCAATTTTTGTAGCATATTAAAATCAAGTTTTGCAAACGTAAGAAGAACTTTGTTATGGGTAGGATCTTTTTCATAGAAAGACATGTAACGCCTTGCTTCTAACCTAGGAACTCCTTTGTAAATAGGTTTACTTAAGCAGTGACTTATTTGTGCAGCAAGGGTTGGACTCAATTTATTAGTCAAGGACTTAAGGTGAGTGTATGTGAAATCAAATGCTTCATCTAATACATCTTCTCCTTGAACCCTTAGTTGTGTAGCTTCGAACAAGCTCCACATTCCTTGGACATCTTTTGCAACTTCTTCGTTGAACTTTCCTTGGTTGTTCTTGAATTTGTAAAACATAGCTGTTAGAATAATATGAGTGTATGAGACTTTAATGGAATTATTAAGAATCTATGTATATAACATGATTAATTATTAGTAGATTTTCTTGGTAATGTAAATATTAATGTAGGTGAAGTTCTTCATACCTGAGGGAATGTGATATCCTCTTTGTCTAAGCAAACGAAATAGTAATGCAAGACAGTGAAGGCTACCTTCTTCTTTGGTAACATTATCATTTGTAAATGTATAGTGAATTTGTTCCAATACTTCATCAATTTCATGTTGAAAATGATATGATATACCCAAACGTTGCAATGAGTCGATGAAGTTTAGATTTTGTAAGATATTGCTTGAAGATAGAAACATCTTCTTCACTTCCTCTTTTAACATTTGAACTTGTTGCTTCATATTGTCACTGAATTCCTGCAATTAGTTGTAAGGAATGAAATGCTTATAGAGCATTTAAATTTTTTAATATAAAATTATAAAGATAATTTTATGCCATGGGAGTACTCCAAGATTGATCGGCTGGAAAAAGCGTATTATAATTTTAGTTTTGCAATCAAAATTTTACTAGAAATAGGTGAGGGGAAATTTCAATCAAAATTGTTCTTATACACATTCAAAAGGATTACTACATCTGTAGGGTGTGTGAAGGATTTTTGACTAAAATGAATGTGCAACACAATAGATTACGTCTATGCCTATAGAACATTTCTTATCATGTTAGTTGCCTTAGGCTATATCAAATTAGAAAATACAGACATAAAAAGATGAATAGATTTTCGGATAAAACCATACAAGAAAAATGACGGAACATTTTCTCAAGGTAAGATGAAAATTGAAATCATATAATATATATATATATATATATATATATATATATATATATATATATTATACTAAAAATTACTTCCTCCTTCCTCTGTTCTTGTATACAAAAGTTAATTAACTAATTCCTACAAATTTAGAAATTTAAATAATTTAATTAATAATATTAAACTTATCATTAACATATAAATTTTTTAAACTTATCTTTTACATTAATAAGTCGTGTTTTTTAATCTCTTCCAATTTTACTAATTATTATGTCTTTATCAATAAATTTTTTATTTAATTATAAATAGTTTTGTAAAAAGAATAATTAATACAACAGAAAATTTGAATTAGACTTTATAAAAGAATCAAAGCAAATTTTATTTTTTATTCTTACAAAAAATAACGGAAGAAATAATATTAAGAAGGAGTTGATGAAACATAACAATTTTGTTTGTTGTTCTATGTAAACACCACTCCACCTCTCAAATTTGGCTCGAAAAGGTGTTAGTGGGAAGCAAGTACAAACTACAACCTAAACTGAATCTTGATGGTCTTTCTGGTGAAGAAAAAACACATTGATCTTAATTTCTATCTTGTAATTTCCATGAAAAGATACATCATACAAACACTATATATAATTTAGTCAAGAATTTAAAATTTAAACTCCATTGATTAAGAGGGGGAGCTAGTGGATTTACATAAAATATATTTAGGTGCATGAGATACATAATTTATTATTTTTAATGCAATAGACCGGAAACTACTACAATTAAAATTATTGCCTCTGTTTATCTTTGCCTTACAGGCTGATGCTAACTTTTAGCCCGAAGGTTGGTGAATATTGGAAAGATCGTAGTGAGAATAAACTGTTGAAGTTTCAATTTTATTAATCCTGCCACATGCAGGATGTACTCTGTGTATTGAATTTGAATGGAAAATATTGGTAGACATTTTTTAAGGCGTCTACATCTTGAGAGAGATAAAGACATAAATATATATATATATATATATATATATATATATATATATATATATATATATATATAATAAATGATGTAGTATGATCATATAATACAAAAAGAGAGATGGAAAAAGATGTGAGGTGTTAAATTAATGTTTAAAAAAAAAAGCATAATTCAATTTGAGTATCCTTTGTATTAAATTTAGTAATAGATATTTTATTTGTTAAAAAAAGAAAGAAAATTGAACCCTATCCAATTTAGTAGTCTAGCTTTTAAATTTTGTTTTTTGAAAAAATGTTGTTTGTACATTTTATTGGGATGTATTGGATGACAAAGATTATCTACAAGAAGAAAGAAAGAGATATAACGTGATAGAAAAAAATTAAAAGAAATATAAAATGAAAATTTTGATATATTAAAAGATAACGAGAATCCTTTTTTATTTTTTACTTATAACAAGTTTCTAGCATGGGAAATAAAGCAATTCAAGATTAAAATAATCCAAAGTTTCAGTAAAATGCAGAGTAACAATAATTATATACAACATATGTAAGTAAAAAATACATATATAAATATAAATATAGTACCAAAGATTCTGAATCATATTGAAGGAAAACATCCCCCCATATGCTAGGACGAAAATTTACACAAGATCGTTGGGAAGCTGCAAGAGACATCGTAAATTGTTTTCAAGAAGTTGGTTTTGTGAAAAGGGTGGGATTGTGAATGAGATAGATCAAGCAATAAAATACATCCGATATGAATGGATGATGGTAATAAGGATCAATGGGTGTTTTGTTGGGGCTATATATATATATATATATATGATGCTTGACACTAGTTGGGTAACTGTGGACGAGGTAGCCGACGGCACGTGGAAAGTTGAAAGATGTTGAATTTTGTGGCAAAGGATTTAAATATGGAATTAGAGATTATTTTTGGTCATGTATTATGCATGGGAGATTTTATTAAGATGGCTATGGGGTCATGTGGTGTGTATGAAGATGGAGAATTTTTAATGCAATTGTTGGTTGTTGAATGTAAAAGGACTAAATACTATAATCAATTTCTTCCATTATAGTAATACATATTCTAACATAAAACATAAAATGTATGGATTAAAATTCATTTGAATATGTATTTAAAATTTATTTTATTAAAATTTACTTTACTTAATTTTAATACAAAAGTGTCATCATGAGGTAGTTGGCAAGGGAGATAATGTTGAGCTTATTTTTGGAGTGTGTGGATGCAAAAGAAATCATCTTTGAAATGTTTGGATGACCCATATATCTTTGAAATTGGAATGTTCTTCGAATAGAAATAGAAAAAGAGAATCAAGCACCTAGAAAAAAAAATACAATACTCATCTTTTATATAAATCATCTTTAAATCTTGATATATAACACAAAAAGGAATCCCTATAAACGGTAAGGTGTTTTGAATGTATCTGTAGAAAACAAAAAGGCTGACATAAACATTATGATCAATTTTATTTTATTTTTCATGTCTTCCATCTTTTAATTTCTTTCTTAAAGGAGCTAACTGAAACAAAATTTTTACCTTTTATTTTAAATTAGAAACATTAAATCATAATGATCCATAGGGATGGAATGAGAAAATATATTATTTCTTTTTAAATGTAAAAAAGATAAGATTTGAATTTTCAATTTTTATTATATTTAAAATATTAGACTAAAATATATTTATTTAAATGTTAACTAGTACTTTAAAAATTAATATTAACTAAGAAATTAAAAACAATTAAAATATTATAAATACATATATTTTTATTATTTTTAATATATTTTAATATAATTTTTAACTATTTATTTTATCTATATCATAAAGATATTGTTTAAACAAACTTTTTAATTTAACATTATACCGAGGTTAAAAAGAATACTAACAAAGAATGAATAGTTAAGATTTTATTGGTGTTGATTGTGATTTTTTAGTTCCTTAATTTTTAAAAAACAAACTTTATTTGGTAAAAATTATTTTAAAATTATTTTTAAAATATTTTTAACATAGAAAATAGATTTAATTAAATTTTAAATTATTATCATTATAATAATAATAATAATTTGCTTTTATTTTTTTATTATTTTAATATAGTTTAAATTTTATTTATCTTATTTTTATAAATTAAACATAAAAGAAATAATATTATTTAATATATAAATTATATTAAATAACGTTATAATATAATTTATGTTATATAATATTTTAATATATTATTTTAATTTAAAATAAATACTCAATAATAAAAAATTATTATTATAATACATAAAATTATTTATCATAAATACTGATAATCAAATAATATATAAAATAAAAATTTATATCATTATATAATATTTTTATATTATAATTATTATACTATTATTATTATTTCGAAAATATTATTTTTAATTTTAATATTACCATTATATTATAATACTAATAATAAATTTTATATTTATTTTTTATTTTAAAAAATTTAATTATTTAGTAATTATTTATTAATTATTTATCTATTTTTTATAGATTCATAAATAAGTAATACTATTTAATTTATAAAAATTATATTTAATTTATAATTTTATAATATCATTTTATATTATATAAATTTTATAATATAATATATATTATTTTATATAAAATAAATATTAAATAATATAAAAATTATAATAAAAATAATAATATATAAAATTATTTATACTATATATTGATTAACAAATAATATATAAAACATAAAATTATATGATTATATAATATTTTTTATATTATAACTACTATATTATTGTCATCATCAATATTATCAATATAATTATTATTATTATTATAATAATAATAAATAATTTTTGTATTATCTAAAAAAATTTAATTTTAAATTATTTATTTTTGAAATTTTTATATATTTAAAAAATAAATAATATTATTTAATAAATAATTATACTTAATTTATAACCTTATAATATATATTATTTTTATATATAATATATATTAAATAATAAAATAATATTATAATAATAATAATAATAATATATTTAAAATTATTTATCTTAAATATTAATAACAAATAAAATGTTAAATATAAATCTATATAATTATATAATATTTTTTATATTATAACTATCAGATTATTATTATTATTATTTTATTATAATAATAATTTTTATTAACTTTAAATTTTAAATTTATATTATTTTGATATATTTTAATTTTTAAATTAATATTTTAATTTATGTATTTTTTATAAATTTATAAAAAAATTACTTGATTTGTTTTCCAACTTTTTAAAAATTTAAAACAAAAATTTACTTTAATATTTAAAATTTTTAAAATTAAAAACTAAAAATCACTCTGTATCTGAAAGAATAGAGATTTTAAATTATTCAGTTTATTAAAATATTGTTTGAAATGATTGTAAATTTTTAATTATAAATTTTTAAATTAATTTTAAAAATAAAATATGTTCGATATTAAATAAGATTTTAATATATTTTTCAAACAATTTTAACTTAAATTTTAAAATAAAAAATAAATTTATTGATAGTTATGTTTTTATTCTTAAATCTACAATTTCATTATTACCATAATCACCAACATCATTAAATCATTAATGTTATTATTTGATCATTTTTAAATTATTATCCTATCACTATTATTATTATATTATAATTATCATTATCATTATTAATACAATTATCATTATTATCAAGTTCATTATTATAATAGTAATATTTTTTTTATTTTTTAAAATAATTTAACTTTTTATTTATCTATTTTTTATAAATTAAAAATAAAATAAATAATATTATTTAATATATAAATTATATTAAATTTATAATATTATAATATATATTAATTTATTTAAATTAAATATTAAATAATATAAAATTATTATATTATATAAAATTATTTATTTTAAATGTTAAAAATTAAATAATAAACATCATAAAAATTTATATAATTATATAATATAACTACTGTACCATTATCTTATTAATATTAATTTTTTTCATTATTATTATTATTATTATTATTATGATTTATTTATTTATTTATTTATAATTTATAAATAAATTATATTATTAATATATAAATATTATATTGTATTTATAATTTTATAATATAAATTTTTATAATATAATATATATTATTTTATTTAAATATTTAATAATATAAAAATATTATAATAATATATAAAATTATTTATCTTATAAATTAATTATTAAATAATATCTAAAATATTTACATATATCATTATATAATATTTTTTATATTTTAACTATAATCATCGATATAATTAATTACATCACTTTATCATCATAATATTAATATTTTTTATTTTTATTATTTTAAAATTTAATCTTTATTTATCTAATTTATATATTAAAAAATAAATAATATATAAATTATATTAAATTTATAACATTATAATATAATCTTATATTATCTAACTATTATAATATAATATTATATATACTATTTTTATATAAAATAAATATTAAATAATATAAAAATAGTATAATATATATATAATTATTTATTTTAAATATTAATATTTAAATAATTTATAAAATATAAATTTTTATAATTATATAATATTTTTTATATTATAACAATCACAACATTATTATTACATAAATTATTCTTATTCTTTTTATTATTATTATCATCATCTTTATTATTATTATTATTATTATTAATTTATTATTTTTTATAATTTTAAATTTATATTATTTGAATATAATTAAATTTTTTATTAATTTTTTAAATAATATTTTTATTTATATATTTTTTTTAAAATTTATAATAAAATAATTTAATTTGTTTTTATTATAACTTTTAAAAAATAAAAAAAAATTTTAAATTTTAAAATTAAAAGTTATAAACCATCTTAAAAAATGAGTGGCCAATGTAAAGTGAGTTTTCACAAGATGTAGATATGACTGTTAACTTCAACAAAATAATTGAACTTCAACAAAATAATTGAGCATGATTTTGAGATGAGTGCCGCGGCTTTGAGGTTTTATTACATGGTCCAAGATCTTCATTAATTTCTTCTTGACATGTATTAAAATTTTCTTTTGTATACAATTAACAAAATTTAATGTTTTCTTAAATTATGCTGTGGAAAAATTATTGTCAAGAAAGTAAAAGTTTAACAATGTGAGTTTGTTGTAAGATTCTGAAAAATATATAAAAAAAATTAAAAATTAAATTAAGTAACATTAAATTTGAGAATATAAATAATTTATATTTATTAACCATTTATCCAACAAGAAAAAGTGATGAAAGATGCATGGAAACTAAATTCGAGTTTGGCACATTGTACACTTGTTTGTGTATATTTACGTGAAAAAAGATTATTATATATACATAACATATATCTTTTTATATTTAGTGCTGCGCTTAAATTTGTTTTTTATTTTATTTTTTAAAATTATTAATTATTATATAAAAAATATATAAATAAATAGATAATACTATTTATATTTACATATTAGGACAAAAATTTGGAAACGTAACTCCATCAAAGACTATTCTTAATTTTAATGGCAAGCTTCACTGTTTGGAATTTGGTGACATTGAAATAACCATGCTTGTTTGAACTTTGATGACAGTGAAGTAACCATGTTTGATTGATCATATGAAAATTTTCACTTTAGCGGTAAGGACGTAAAGTTTGACTAAGTCATAAGCTCTTGAGATGTATTTATGGGTTATATTATATTTCCATATTTTGATGGAAAAGATTAAATTGAGTGCAATAAATGTAAGATTAAATCATTTCAGTAGCCCTCGTAGCTTTATTGAATTTTCAAATAAATATTTATAGTTAAAAACTTTTAACAAATTGTTTGTGGTTTGAAATTTTTAAATAAATTCATATACAATAATTGTTAATTTTGGACAATAAAAACCTGTATAAAACTCCAAATAAAGTATAAATATTAACTTAACCCTTTTACCTATGAAATGGATCCTTATAGTTTGAATTTTAATACGACTCTATGATTTAACAAAGTTTAATAAAATCTTAATAACTATTGGCAAATAAGGACTTATTTAAAATATTTTAGAAATATAGGGACTCTGCATGTTAATTAAAAATGTTTAAATTATCGAAATTTAACTAAAAAAATTAGTAAATTAAACTATAAGGACGTATAGTATAACTTAACCTAAACATTTATAGCCTTAGGTCTTAGTTTTACACTGTTGAAAATGGGTTAGAATAAAATATAAAATAAATTATTAATATTTTATAAAATTTATCAAAAAATATGTAATGTACATTTATTTTTTATATTATTTTGACCTCTATTATATATATAATATTATAAAAAATTTAAAAAATATATACAAAAAATTGTATAATTGAAGGAAGTTTGTGTATGATTAAAAATGTAAAAGGTATTGAATACTTTTTTTATAAATTTCAAAAACTATCAATGTATTTTTTAAAAAAAAGATAATAAGATAAAAATATATAATATTTTATTTCCTTTAACATTTACTAGTTATTTAATAATCAAATTAGAGTATGAGATAAACCTACCCAACCTAATATAAGAATTAATGCATTTTTATTAATTATTTGTTTTACATTTTGTTTAAAGAAAACTAAAAAATAAATAAATTTTAAAAGTAATTAGTTTAGGATATTTGTATATTTTTATGAAGAAGGACTAAACTATACTGATATAAATTATATCAATTTTTACACCATTAATAAAAACAAATATAAAAATATCATAAAAAAATTAAAAAATTTCTTATTATATATTATAAAATATATATTAAATTAATTTTAATATATAAAATAATATATAATTTTAAATTAATCTAAAAAATTTTAAAACATAATTTATTTGACAAAGAATGTTAATTTAATAAATAATTGTAAAATAAAAATATCTAATAAAACTTTATTAAACAATATATATATATATATATATGGATATAATTTAAATCTTTATCTTTGCTTTACTTTTATATATATATATATATATATATATATATATATATATATATATATATATATATATATATATATATATATATCGGATTGATATATGTTTTAGAATATGTATTTCTTCTATTTATTGTTAAAAAATTATTTTGTTGTTGCATTTGTGTACAAATATTTAAAAAAAATAGACGATTGTGTAAGTTCAAGAAAATGGTACGTCAAGAAAAATATTAATATGGCTAAAAACAAAAGAGAAGAGTGAATCTAAAAAAAATAAAACATAAAAACTTTCTTTAATCTAACAAAATATTTTTAAAGTTTAATTTTTATAATTTATTAGTTTATAGTAAATATATCTTTTGAAATAATTATTATAAAAGCTAAAAAATTTATTAATATTTCAATTTAAATTTGGATGAGGATATAAATTTTTTTTACATTATTAGTGTATTTTAATTAAATTCATATTTTATATATATGCAAGGGATGAAAATTCAAAATTTCTATCAAAATATTAAAAAAAACTTTAACCATATTTATAAAAATAATTTCAAAAATTTTTAGACACACCAACTATATTTATAAAATTCCTAAAAACCATAATTTCTGCGAAACTTGACTCTTAAACATGAATCCTAAACGTAAATCTTAAGATAAGAAATGTAATTATTAAAAATGAAAAAAATTACATAACAAACGCCTCTTCAATGTAGATAAATTTATGGAAGAAAGATTGCAAAGGATTTTTTTCAAATTATAGTTCACAACAAATTATCTTTAAATTATAAAAGGTAATATCATAACATGATGTAAATTAAATTAACAATTTAACTAGAGGGTTTGGATCTTGTTCGTAAGCAAACTTGTAAAATGAAAAAGTAAAAAATGTATTTATCATTGATTTTAATCAGAGCATCAATCATAGTTAATTTTTAAATTAGGTGAATTTACTTTCACATTCTTACTTTACAATTTTTTTAAAATTAATTAAAATATAATATAATTTTTATTATCATCTAATTATTAATTAACATATAATTAAAATTTTTATAATAATTACTTGAAAATTTATATTTATAATACCTTCTAATTAGCTCATGGTATAAAAAAATTTACACTAATATATAAGAATTAAAAAATTAATTTAATATATAATTTTCACTATAAAACCTTTGTTTGAATAATGAATGAAATATAAAAAAAATAAAATGTATTAAAATAAAATAAAATAAAATAAAATATTGATAATAATAATAATAATAATAATAATAATAATAATAATATATCTTTCTACTTGTTTGGGAAAATGAATAAATAACAAAAACAACGTGAGTCGCCAAGTGCAGGGAAGGAACCAGCTTCTAATTGAAATGAGAATTATTTTTTTCACTCTTTTTTTTTTCACCTCCATCTATTTTTTATTTTTTCAATTTTAATTCTCAATAAATACATTATCCAAATTAATTTATGAAATATATTTTTATATTTTGTAAATTAATTTATGGAATATAAAATATATTCCCATAAAATAATTTAACAAATTATACTTTTACATTTTATAAATTAATTTACAGAATTTATATAAAAAAATAAAACAAAAATAACAAAAAAAATTAAAAAAAAAAGAGAGGTGTAAAAAGAAAAAATAGAAGATACAAAAAGCATGGGCCATTGAAATAACTTTGGGGAAGCCCAAATTTATGCTACAACCCACAAGGATATTCCAAAGCACTCCTCTGCCTTGGACTCAGGCCCTTTGATAGACATATGATTTAGCATGGATAGAGAACAACAATGCTGAAAGTGATGCCACAATTCAGAAGGACATTGCAAAAAAAACTTCTTCAATTAGATCTCTGCATTGGATTAGGGCCATTTGCAAGATGTCGTTAACCTTGTACAAGATACTCAATTCCTTGTTGACCAAAAAATAAAAGCTACCCATTTCCTCGACAAAAGAAAAAGGTAGTCATTTCCGCAAATCCCCCAAAAAAAACGAGCTAGTAATATTTAGGTAGGTATGGCAATTTCCCCAAGTTTGAAGATTTCCACAAGAACTGCCCCAAGATAGGAATCATTCACCCTGTGTCTTAGGGTCGTAGTTGATATGTGAATATATAATATTATTCTTAATGTTTATATATATATACTTTTAGTTATTGCATAAATATAGCTGTAACTTTCCCATTAATATTACAACTATTTTATATAATATATGAACTTCAAAGTGAGATTTGGTTCGACAATGGATGAGTTAATGATTGGAAAACTTCCTTTTCTTTATCTTTGACTCTCAAAAGCAATTTTTTTAATTTGTGTTTTTAAAAAGTTTATTATATAGTTAATGGGATCCCCACGGAATAGTCGTGAGGAAAATATCCTGTACTGAAGATTGAAAACGGGGAGGAAGAGGGACGCGGAGACAAGGAAATTTCTCTACCCTGCAGGATACAAAATTCATGAAATTAATCATTCCCCCTGTTGTGTTTTTGTCAACAATGAGATCAGTACAAGCTTTTTTTATATATATCATCATCAAATCATGAACTTGTATAATAATGTCACTTTGCCACGACTATACACCCTGTTCCTAAGTTTTGTCCCATCACTAACTTTCCAAAAATGCAATTGCAAAATGATAACTGAAGCCCCAGTCAGCAGTCACAGTCTGCACTACTTCACTATTCCAACACCAAGGTGCATAATAGTATTATTGCATTCAAAACCCAAGTGGTTTGATGACAAATTCGATGTAACCAGCTTATGCAAGTAATCTTATCAGACAAGAATGCAACGAAGTATATTTGTGATTCCCATTATTCACATTGAAAGAAGCAAAGTACCACCTTAGGTACAAGATAAACATCTATAGACCAAAACAGTTAACATAAACATTTTATAAAAGAATCAATATACTACGTTACTAGTACATGAAACATTTTATGGACAAATGTAAGGAGCAACAAAGTCCTATAAAACAATGATGAAGGATACATAGCACTGGAAATCAAAATAAACCTTAGTCAGTTAGATGTTAAACCCTCTCAGATTTACCATCCCCAAATACCATGTGGCTTCCATCATCATAATATTTCTTTCTACTACCACTACAGTATTTCCTATCTATGTTTTATCAATGCCAGGCTGAAGCTGATATCAAATTTCTGTTCTTCCACCCCAACAACATGGCTCCATCCTTCTCCACTAATGTATAATGTTCCGAATAGCACTTCAGAAGGGTTCTTATGACAGAATTCACATAAGAGCTCAAAGGACACTGACGGAAGCCAGCCATTGTTAACCTAGACTTCCACTTGCCAAAGAGTTCATGTCTCTCAATCCTTTCCTTGCCTTCACAAGAAATAACATTCACAATATCCCTGGCCAAACAATGTTGCTCCACATTAATCCGCTCCTTGCTATTTCTTGGGAGGGTCACATCAATTGACTCAAAGATTGCCAAGTAGTAATCCAAGGTTTCAATAAACCTGTTGAAGAAAGGAGTTGTGTTTGTGTTTGATTCCTGCTCCACCAGAGTGGTCACCTTGGGAGAAAGTGACTTTACCAATCTCAATAGTCCATCCCTTGGATTACTCACATCAACACTCTCATCAGCTGTATGATGGAGTTGCAAGGGAAAGTTCACAGCCAAAGCCTCTCCAGGCCTGATATCAAGCATTTCTCTTGTGACATCAGGAGCAAACACAGGCACCCCATGAAACTCAACCGGGATGCCAAATTTCTCAGACATCAAGGCCAACCTTTCCCCAACTACCTCCGGTCCATCTCCACCACGAGCATATTTAGAAACAGGGTCATCAATCCCCGTGATCCGCACATGGGGAGCCCCGCAAGGCCTAGCTGCAAGGGCTTGAAGAAGAGTCATCCATTGAGTTCCATGAGCAATTTGAAAGTCGATGATATGTATGCGATCCTCATTTCTGCATGCTTCAGCAATGGCTCCATTGGCAGCCATGTAACCGAATTTTAAGTAGGGGCAGATTTCAAACAGCAATTGCATGTAAGAGAGTAATTCTTTGCCTTCAGGCTCTCTACACCTAAGGGCCTGATAGATGCTATTCCCTGATGCCTCCTTCCTTGCAACAAGCCCTTCTACCATATAAGCACCAAGCCGCTGGATTGGCTCCCCGTTGATAGACACAGCATTTCTAGCCTTTTCTATCAATTGATCAAAATCTTTCATGCTGTTTTCAGACAGTGCTTTGGCACATGCAATCAGCAATTGCTTCAAATTGTTTGGTGGGAAAACTTGAAGCGATGCTTCCTCCATCAACTTTTGTCGTTTCTCTGCATGCACAACTTCACCTGATTGCCTACTGCTGGTAACATATGATGCCTGACTTTGAGTATATTGTGACCCTTGGTGCTCATGGTTCCATGACCTGTATCTCTGGCCAGAAGACATTGGCCTGCTGCTCCCAGCTAACATATTTGGTGTGCTAACTTCATAATCATCAGGGCCCATCAGAGCAGTTTCTAGTTCCAGTAAAACATGTTCGATTTTTTGGTTACAGTTTGCATTCTGTAGAAGAGAGTCCCTGGCAAAATATGGTGGAAAACTGTCTCTAAGGGCATCAACAGATGAGATTGATCTATGCATATAATGGTTAGTTTCCAGTAAAGAGTTACAAGAGGGTCCAACACCAGACAGGATCTCTCCAGGGCTGTGTTGCTCCTGGCTGTCACTCAATGCAGAAAGAGTATCCGAATCAAAATGAGTGGAAAAGGGTGAATTAGGTGAGTTTCCTGAGTCAAATTTCAAAGATCCAAACAGACTGTTGGGTAGAGATGGAACAGTAGGAAAAGATGACATGTAAGGTAATTCTGCACTACTCACACCATAACTGAAAAGTTGCTGTGAATCCATACTATGATGATAATGGCATCAGCTGCTTTATGTGAGAATTGATCTTAATAATGGAACTAGCCAAACAAAAAAGAACCAGCCACGGTAAACTTCTTAATACTTTTTCTCAGGATTTAAACTCCAACAATTTCCATAAAACCACACAAACCTGCAATATACACAGGCACGAATGAGTACTTTTAGAATAGCACAATCACAAGTTCAGAATGAGTACTTTTAGAATAGCACAATCACAAGTTCACAACACGCATCTTCTAGCACAACTGCAATTTGTAGAGGGGAAAAACTCCTCTCCATTTCCTTCTCTCCAAAACACATGCACTTAGAAGTTTGAAAATTAAATTCATAGCTCTTTTAGCCCCACTGTAACGTGCAGAGCATAAATTTTGCATAATTAATTGAAATCCTCTCAGATGCAAAAACACCAACTCCTTAAAATCAAAGTAAACCTCTATGACAATTAATATTACATCTAGGTTTTTTCACTCATAATTCCGTTGGTCGGTAGGTGGCTTTCATATGGAAACAGCATATAAACTATTTCTATCTATGAAAGCAAAAAATTTGGTCCACTCTCCTAATTCGAAGTCCACCAATAAATCCCACCCATCCAAACCAAATTATTACTAAATAAAAAGAAAATAGTTTAAATCAATGAAATTATAGTAAAAAAAATCCAGGATGTATCTTTTTATTCAAAAAAATATAATCCAACCAAAGAAGAAAAAGAAATATTAAGAATTAACATGAACACGAAATAAAATTAAAAATAAACATAGACAGAGGAAACAGATACATAGACATACATGTTTAGTTCAGACAATCACCGACCTAGTATAGGTTTGGATTATCGAGAATGCAGAGAAAGGAAAAATGGGGAAGGGATGTTTTCATTTCATATTCATTTACATAGTAAGTCACCACGGAATGAGAATGATAAGAAGAAAAATAATTTCACCGAGGAAAGTACAAGAAATTACCTGAGAAATAACAACCAAATTCGGCGTCCGCTATTTGGAGAATTAAGCGTTGAGATTGGTTGGAACTAGGCTACGAGATTGTGTAGTTTCGATTTTCTTTGTTTTTAAAACGATTGTTTTGTTCTATGTGTGTTGTATGGGTTGAATGAAATTGAGGAGGGGTGTTTCAATGTTATATATAGAGGACCAAGTGTTTGTGTATGACCCAAGACTGGTACGGTTAACGTAAGTGACGGTAACGGTGACGGTGAAAGAGATATAGAGTAGTGCGTACTTACGGCGCGGAATTTCAACGGAGCCGACCACACGTTAGGACTCGCCGTAGAACATTCCTCGCTTTTTCTACTCTCAGCTCTACGCGGGTCGCGCGTGCTTTCACTCTCTTTCTTGAAGCGTGAATATAACAATTGATAGAATGATGTTGGTGATATAATTTTATTATGAGTATTTGGTATAATTTATATAAATTTATTTTAAAAAATTCAATTTATGCGTTGTTAAATTCTAGGTACAATACCACCCAAAGCATAGTTCAGCTGGTGGGGTTGATTTCATTTAATAATTGATTTTGAATTTAAATGTTAAATAGGTAGTTATATTAAATATGTTGTTTACAATTATTTTATTTAGATAAAATTATAATTTATAAAATATATAAATTTATATTAAAGTTATATTTCAATTTAAATGTTTTTATTATTTATTAAATTTGTAAGAGAAATAGATTGTAATCGAGGCTAAAAATTAACAGAATTGCTCATTCTTTATTAGGCAGATAAGAAAATAATGTTAATAAAGTTTTACCGAAGTATTGAGGTTTTTTCGTCTTGTACGGTTTTTTAATTTAAGTAAAATATATAAAAAGTTAAATATCATTATGATCGATAATAATTAATTAATGTATGTTAATAAATAGTAAAATATAAGATAATATATTTTATTATATAAAATTAAAAAACCTTTTAAATTAAGAATAAAATCATAGAAATAATATTTTTAAATCAAAATATATCATATTTATATCTATCAAGTATTTAAAATAATAAAATATAAAATTTGAATTATATAATGCAATAAAAAGTGAGAGAAAACAATTCCTAAAAGTCTTTTCATTTAAGAGAAAATTTTCATACACCAAAAAAAATCATTTATTATCAAAAAAAACTTTTACTAAATGTTAGAATAGTTTTTATTAATATAAACTTTAAAAATTTATATAATTAAATAATATATTAAATTAAAATTAATGTATTTATTGAATATTTTAATGTTTTATTTAATAAAATTATTTATTAACATAAAACTTTAACTTTTTGTTAAAATATATATATTAATAAAAAGTAATTTAACATTAAAGTGTCAGTCACTCACAATATTTTTATACTGATATTTGTAATGTAAGGGGTAAGAGTGGATATATAATAAAAAATTCCTCTCAAATTTACGTTTACCCGTTCATTTAGGCTTTTAGCGATCAATCCGCTCCAAGAAATATTTTGCTACACAATTCTGAATATTGTGATTTGTGAAATTCTTAAGCATATCATATTCAATGCAAGTCGTCTAATATTTATGGGTAGTTATTAATTAGAAATATTTAAAATATAAAAATAATTAACAAGTAATGAATGTGAGGTAAAAAAAAAAAATTAACTAGTTTTCTATATTTCAAAGAGATCTATCACCGGTCTCTTACAATAACTGGAAAAGAAAAACCATATGTTAGTATATTTGATTACCAATTTTAATTTATTTTGATTAGGGATAGAAGTGAATAAGTTCGTTCGATAGAGATTTATGATTCGGTTTGTTTAAAGTCTAGTTAAGTTCGGTGCGTTTAATAAATAAATAGATTCAGGCTGGTTAAAAAGTTTTTTTAGATAAATAAGTCAGACTTAGACTTATAAAAAAACCTATTTAATTTATTCAGGAGTCTATTTATATTTATATATTATATATTTATATTTATTTTAATATATTATATTTATATAATATTTATTTTATATTTTATTTATATAATATTAATATATATATATATATATATATGTTTTAGGTTTATTTAATGGTCTTTTTACCATATAGATTTTAAGTTTATAAATTTTTTAATTATTTATTTATATAGATTTTAAGTTTATTTATTAATTTTTATGTAATATAGGATTTTAAACAGGCTTGCAGGTTTTGTAAACTTTAAATTATGTCAGACTTTGAAAAAAATTTTAACAGGTAACAGATTTAGACTCAGGCTCAGACCTCAAAATTTTTAAACAGATCATACTTAAACAAAGCAATAACCAAGTAAAGTAAGATTAAAATTGAGTAAACTAAAGAAGAAAAAAAAAATCAGCTAATGTCCATGTAATCTATTGCGTACGCCAAGGGAATAAGACGATGAAAAAACAAATCAATCATAGGTAAGAGAATCGCATCACTATTTGACTGATTTGATAATCGATTAACATGTGTATTATTGTAAAGCGTGACGTTATTATAAACTCAAATTATGAATAACCATATTAACAATTAAAAATAATATAAAATTGTAAGCATTTGCATATAGTAAAAATCAATTTTAAATATATTGCCACTTGTACGAAGTTTACTGGGAGTTGAAGTTTACAGCATCATAATAAAAAGAGATAGTTAATATATGATTTCTCTAATACTTTATCTCGAAACTTGAAATGAATAGTAGATAAATTTTTATTATTAAAATTATTTTCTATTATTTTTTAGCATTAGGAAGTATTTGAGGGTGATTAAAATCTGATTAAGAAGCATCCCCTTCATCAAGAAAGACTTGGTCCTAGGCTTTTGAGTGGTGAGGATAAAGTAATGCGTTAAATATTGCTGAGTTCACACGCGCCACAGGTGGGGTTGAACTTGACGATGTGACGCTATGTGAGTCATGGGTGACGTTGTACGGTTACAGTTCGAAAGCGCGTGAGGGAAATGCCACCACGCCCATGACACTAATCTCACCAACAGTCACACACGTGTCCAAATCTGAAGCTTCCTTTTGACCCCATTGACCTTACGTGGCATGCGTTCACACGCTCTCTCCAGCAATTTTCTGTAGTCGTGGACCGCTTCAATTTCCAATCCCTGTGGGTAACCCACTGTAACGGTGTTACTTATATCCGGATTCAGTACTGACCCGGACCCACTTGTTAAATCCTTATTTGATTTTATTAATCCATATTTTCCGTTACATCTCTTTTTTTATTAGTCAAAAAGAAATTGCCATGTACTAAACATATGCTTAATATGGTTTATAACAATAATTAATTAGTTAAATTGTACACTGGCATGAATCATGTTTTGGAGCGTACATATGACATTTTCATATTGAAGAATCACGAGTACCTACACATGCAGTTTTTAATTTTATATCGTGAAATTTTATCCCTCTAATCTGATGTTAACAATAAATTAGTGTCCTAAATTCACCAAATAATTTTAGTAGGTACAAGCATCCGTGTTTTTGAATTCAATAAACCCTATGTTGCTCGTAGAAGATGTCAAGGAACACTCAAAATTTGACTCTTAGTGATAATAAAAAAATTATAGATGAAAATAAAAAATTGTATGTAATTGGTTTTATAATACCTGCTCCACGCATGTTATAGATACCGACTTTTACTTAACTACTGAATTAACTGCCAGGATGTGATTAATAGTTACCGCAGTTATGAATGGTTACAAATTTAACATAAATCTGCGCGATAATTGTCATGTAATTTATTGAAGGTAAAAAAATTCACAAAATACTGATTAGATCCTGAAATATTTGGATAGTGAAAAATGCTTACTTTTAAAGTTTAAAATAATCTTTTTATTTTTTTTTATCTATACAATGAAAAAGGATAAAATTTATTTTTATTTATTTATCTATCTTAATTTTAAGAAAATATTAATTATTTTTATTATATATCTTTATATTTTTCAACTTTATTAAATAAAAAATAAAACTAAAATTTATATATAAAAAATAAATTAATAATTTTTAAAAAATTAATATTATTAATTATATTTTTTAATATTTATATAATTTTTTCTTTATAAAGAGATAAAAACGGGACTAGTAATAACTGTAGTCCTCATTCATCATCATGTTCATATTCCATTAATAGCTCGCAGCTGCCTTTGCTGCGCATGTTGGAAATGTTGGAATTTGTCTACTATGTTGTTAAAATCTATGTCAACCAATCTCTAACCTCCATGCCTCTGGATTTAACACTGAAATAAAATACTTTTTTTTCGTTTTATATGCTAAAGAAAAAAAAATTTATCTATTTTAAATTTTAAAAAAATATTAATTATTTTTTATATATCATTATATCCATTTAATTATTATCAGTTGTAATAAATTATTACGTTTATTATTTATTTTTATATGAAAAATAAATTAAAATTATAATAACTAAAAAATAAAAATATAAGAAATAAGTTTAAAAAGTAAATAATTTTTAAAAATAATAATATTAATTATGTTTTTTAAATATTTATGATGGATAGGAACTATGGGATCAAAAATTAAAATGGGCGGGTACATTCTAGCCGCTGGATGATGGATGCATTTAAGAAACCACTAGAGTATGAGAGAGAGTGGTAATTGGTTTCACACTTTCACTTTTGACTCCCATTTGGATCTATTACTTTATTTTTTACCCAAAAAGAATGTATATGGCGGCCATTTTTGTATTTGCTGTTTTGGATCATGGCGGCTGATTTGTCACATGTGAAAGTGTCCTTTCTTATTCACTTTAATGCTTACATCCCAAGACCAAATATTTTTTCTATGCATATTGCATACATAGGTCTTATTGCACAGTATTTTTTACTTTCCGTTTTATAAAAATATTTATAAATATTTTTATCTAAAATATAAATAATAAAATTTATTCTATATTTTTAATCTATATTAAATTTATATTCACAAAAAATTTGTTCATCTATCATATTATTAATTTAAATTTTGTTATTATAATTATTTTAAAAAATTAGTTTAATATATCAGTTGTTTTAATTTTTTATTAATATTAAAATAAAATTTTCATGTATTTACTATAAAAATTTATTTTAATAATAATTTTAAAAATAAATATTTATAATATTAAAAATTATCTGTTAAAAAATATTTTATGAAAATTGAAACAATGGAACTATCAGAATAAAATATAAAATTTTATCAGTTTATACAATTATAAAAAATTAATTTTATAAAAATATTTTTTTAATAATTCACTAAGATAATATCCGACTTTTGTTCATTACCTAAATCATCAAAGAAGAGTAGTAATATTTATGTAGTTTTATGTTTACAAAACGTATATAAACTTAAAGTAATTTTTGTGATCATTTACAATTAAAAAATATTATCAACTGATTCAACGTTATTTATTTTAAAATAAAAAGTAAAATATTTTTAAATAAATTGTTATAGTAACAGAAAACAATTATTTCACTTTTTTAAATTTATTAAAAATATTAAATATTTTTACCATTATTCTTACATCGTTAATTAAAATATTATCACAATAAGATAATTTACTATATAAGTTTCTATATATAGCAAGAAATGAGAGTTCACTAACAGCTGAAAAAAAAAAGTGGAGATCTAATAAGAATAAAGTGCGTAGTGCATCATTATTTTTCAGCCGATAATCTTTCTAAATGTCAATAAGAAATGAGATATTGATAAGAATTTACAGCATGCTAATGTATGATCGAATATGATTTGACATTGATTTCATGGGAAAAAAAACTAGATAGGATTTGGGAATTATTATGGTCAAAGAGTCTAAATGATTTCCATTTCTATACTTAATACTTATCCAGATAAATTGTGAAGACTGATAAGAGAGGAAATATGGCATTCGCTTGTAATGTAAACACAACTTTACTTAAAAAGTGTCATTCAAAGGAAGGACCTATGGTGGGGAAGATATGCTAAGCTCATTTGTGAGAGAAAGAAACAATATTTTAAGCTTAATTTAGGTGCAATATGCTTTAGTTACGGATTAACAAGTCAGATAATTTAATTCTTTTGACTATTAAAGTGATTAAAAACTAAAATAATTATATTTATATATAATAATTTACATTTAAAAAATATTAACGTGTCAGTTGTCCGTTAACTTCAGGATTTAACCCACTTAAATGACAAATTAAACGGATGGATAAAAAATTCATATTTAAATATATCAATATTTTTATTAATTGTAATCCATATAATTCAGAATTATGACTACCCGTAAATTTTGTTTCATATACCCAATTATACCATTGACCCAATAAGCATATTGAATCAAAGCTATCGAAAATTAATAGGAGGATCCCGACGCTTAATTTATATCCATAGCTATCCGTGAGTCTAACTTGCAAAATACACAAATTTCTATAAAACTAAAACTAGGGCTTTAGTTACATGTTAAAAAAAAAAACCTACCTCCTGTATCGAGTAAAGTAAAGTAATTTGTATTTTCGCAGTTCTTTTTAAATATAGAAAAAATATATAATATTAAAAATATAATTAATAATATTATTTTAATTAAATTATATATATTAATTTTATTTTTATTTTCTCATTTATTATAATTGCTAAATATAAGAGTATATAAAAAATAATTATATTTTATAAAAAATAAAATAAATAAATAAATAAGAACAAATTTTTTATTTTTTTATTTATAACAATTGATACAAGAGTATATATAAAAAATTAATTTTTTTAAAAATTAAAATTAATAGATAAATAAATATAAAATTTTTTATTTTTGAAAAATAAAAAAAAAATGAAATGTCACTTTTTAAATGGTTGATATTAAAAGCTTTCTTAAATCAATTATTTTTTAATTCATTGGTAATTTAATAAAGCTCACTTTTTAAATGATTCATATTAAAAGTTTACTTTTTCAATGCTTCATATTAAGTTAAATTTAAACTTTTATGTATTTAACTTGTTAATTGGTATGCATACATAAGTTATTTGTTTTTATATTATTGTTATCGTTAAATATTTTAAATTGATTAATATATATTGATAAAATTATTGGATGATCCATTTAATTTGAATAACTCATACGAATTGAATTTATTCTTATCAATCCAACTTTAAGATAAATTACGTGGTTGATTTGACTTAACTTATTCTTTTTTATTTATGAGTGAAATTTCATTACGCGGGAATTATCAGTCAAATCTTGCAAGCTATAGGCTTCTGTTTTAATCCCAGTATTTATTTTCTTCTAAAGCATTGTCTTTTGTTCATTATTATTATTATTATCTATTATTTAAAATTTTTTATATACATAAAAAATTAATAAATATTAATTTTGTGTTAAAATTATTGTATAAATTTTTATTATACTCTTGATCACTTTCATTATTTTATTCTTTTTAATTAATATCTTTATAAAAATTAAAAAATAAATCTCAATTCGTTAAAATAATAATTGGTTAAATGACGACCGGTAAAAAGAAATGGAGTAGAAAGGAGCATTATGTAACGCAAATCCTCAATTAATGGGTGTTTTGGTCTAAAATTAAGGGTAACGCGTGCTTGGCGTGACATATAGGAGCGCCTTCGTTATAGAGAGCAGTGACAGAAAGATGGTGCATCAACCACAACTCTCCAAGATGCATGCACTAATAATAATTAAACTAAGGACTTTCAAAAGTTGTATTAGCGTCACGACATCTTTCTTTTGGCTTCAATATCAAGGAAATTAGTGGTATCATAATCAGATTAATAAAGCAAAAGCAAAGATTTTGATGCTTAAAGTTGTGAACAATATTGCATTTCTGAGCATCCGAAACGAAGTTGAGGGACACGTATTAGATAAGAATGATGTTAGAAATCCTAAATAAATGGATGTCCGAATTAGTGGTTCGATCTAATGGGTTGTTTGTTCCAAGCACAAGCCGAAAGATACATTTTCAATGTTACGCAGTATTTACTTTAATTTTAATATATTGTTAATATAAAATTTTAATACTATAAATTAACTTAAAATTATTGTAAATATAATTTTAAAGTAATTAATATGAGAATAACTAATTTTTATGTAATAATTAATGTTTAAATATAATTTTTTATATTGCAAGTCCTTTTTAATTATACATATATATAATAAAAAACGAATCAAATGGAAATATTTTTTTTATATGAGAATATTTTTATGATAGAAATATAATAATAAATTTTTAACATTCGATATTATTATAAATAATAAATATTAGAACATAAAAATTATATAAAATTTTAAAAAATTTATATAATTTTTTACACGACATATAATTTTTAAAAAAATTAATCTGTTTATGTATGGTTGTATGTTTTTTATTATAATATAAAATTGATATTATTAATAGATCTATTTCTATTTTCTCTCAGTATGTGTGGAGGGAAGTCAACATTCGTTATTTTCAAATATTAAATTTAAAAGTTTATATTATTTAATAATTTTTATAAAATATAATATCTATTTTAAGTAAATTATATTTATAAAATTTTATATAAAATGAAAGTTAATAAATATTTTATTATATAAAATTATTTTAATATTTAATATGTTATTAAAATAAAAATAAATATAAAATGTTGAATATATCACTGCAAATATTTTTAAAAAAATTGTAAAATGATAGATAAAAAGTTTTTTTTAAAATTTGCAAGTGAATAATGAAAAAACAGCTACCACATAAAAATTGTAGTAGAATTATTAAAAACAATTTTTGTAAGATGATAGATAAAATTCAGCAACGGATTAATAAGAGTCATTTTCCTTATTAATCATAAATAATAAATAATTTTTTTTAAGTTGGATTAGCAAAAATTAGTTCTAACTAATTTATGACAAATTTTTTATTTCCTCTTTTTTTTTTTTTAATTTTCATTTTTCCCTCTCGCACTTTATATATTCTCGTCTCCCACTCTCTCGCTCCCTCTAAAATGTCTCACATCTAAGAACAGATTAACAACAGATAATTTTTGTTGCTAATAGCTTATATTCTTATAGTGAGATATAAATTATAGTTGTCTCCAAACCTATGATAACACAAGTAACTTAAATGTTTAGGCTTGAAACCAAAAACTTTATTGACAACAATAGACCAACCATCGTTGAAATATATGTCTCATTTGTCCTTAAAGAGAGAAATTTGCAACCTCTAGTGAACGTTTCATAAGCAAAGTTACCTCTAAATGACCTTAAAATTATTCCAAATGGATAATATTTTATCAAGATTGACATTCTCGCGCTTAGTATTAATAAGATCTCGAACCTCATGCACCAAAAGAATAAATTCAACTTTATGATAACTTAACGGATCAAATTTTTTTAAGTAAAAAAATGTGTAAAGTAAAAGAAAGAGAGTATAATTGATTTTAATCCATCTTAAAGAGTGGTTGATATATAATTGCTTTACAATTTAATCATTTATTACAACCTTCTCCAACTTCAAATTCACAAATATGATAAAATGGTCACACTCTTATTTAGAGGCCTTTGAAGATAATTTCACTTCAGTCTTAATGAGTTTAATTATAAATTGTAATTGTAAAATAGTTACAAATAACTCATGTTAGTTCAAATCTTTTACTTTTTTCGCTCATAAAAAATAATTTGAATGTTAAGTAAATTTAATTAAACTTAGAAATTGAAAATATTTACAATATTGTGATTTATGAGGTAAAATAAACTTACAAAAATTAATAGTCGCAATATCTTAAGTATATAGTTTTAATATCTTAACCGATGATAAACATATGAAAAAAAGTTTACCTAGTTGTATTTGTATACAAGAAATTTATACAGTGATTAGTTAGTTTCCAATTATAGTTGGGAGATACCTTTAATTTTGGTTGGAAATGTCAAAGTGTGAGAGAGAAATAAATTAAGCACTGTATAAGCGATAACCATCTATATAATTAATATCTTAGGATTTAGGTTTGTTGTGATGTTAGGTTGTTAATGATAGGTAATGTTGGTGTGTCATGAAATTTTTTCTCATTAGAAAGTTAGATATCTTATTCAAAGTGCTGGTGTTTGTAGGACATGAAAAACTTTGAGCATGAAGAGCTTAGGGTCTTAACTGAAGTGTTGGTATTTAGGATGTTTCGAGGAGCGAAGTTGAAAAGTAAATAATTAGGACTAAGAACTCAAACTATGGTAAAAACGGAGGAGTGGTTACTTTAGGTGTATTTTATTACTAGTTTTTATTTTTAATTTTTAAATTAAAATTTTAAAAATTATTCAATTAAAATGATTTAAAATTTTTATTTAATACATTTTTAAAATAGTTTTAATTATATTCTTAAAATTAAAAATAAAAAACTATTGTTCCTTTTAATTTGATAATATTTTCTAAATTGTTATCGTTATTATTATTACTAATATTATTAAATTATTTTTATTATCATAATTATCATCTTAAATTTTAAACAACAACAATAAAAATAATAATTTTATTTTTATAGTTTGAAATAAAATTATTTTTATTTATATTTTAATTCATATTTATTTATTTAAAATATATTTATAAAGATAAAAATAAGTTGATTTACTTTTTTTAAAATTTAAAGCTCAAAATTAAAAACAGTTCCAAATAAGATGTAAAATTCTTTATTCTTAAATTGTACAGTGTAAAAATATTAAGTAGTAACTTGTAGTTACTTTATTTCATGTTAAGATACGCATATCTAAAATTAAGTAAAGTGGACAATTGTGTAAAAATATTGATGTTGCATCAAATTTTGGTTGATGGTTTTATTTTATAATCTATAGAATACACCATTGATCAATGAATTAAGTGTTAGATTTTGTTTACTTATATTTCTTGTTATTAAATTTCACATTATACTTCATAAAGACTAATAATTTGAAAATCGAGTATGTGATGTCACTATTTTTTAGTTTTCTACAAATTTAAATGATTTTACATCTTTTTAAGATTTTTTTTTCTTTTAAGTTCTTGGAATTGATTTCTTCATATTCGTCTAAGATTTTGGATTTTTCCCTATATATATAAATCTCTTTCAAATCAGTCATCCATCTATATACTATATTATTCTACATTGGCCAGAATTATAACTTATTGTATATTAATAGATAGTTGAGAATTTAAAGTATTGATTTTTATGAAAATAGTTTGTATTTTGTTTTTTTATTTATAAAAATATCATCTGTTTTTTATTTCTACCATTTTTATATAAAATATTAGAAACCGAAATAAAATAAAAATAATATTTTTATAAACCAAAACTATTATAAGTCGGAAAAGGATTTAAAAACAGATAGCATGTTTGAACCCATTTGCTTTCAATAGTAATTAAAAAAAAAAAAACACTTATGATTTATTCGTAAAAGCAAGAAGTGACTAAGAGGCATGCCCAGTCAACTGTGGACTAGGCGAGAAAACCCAATATGATGAATACAATGTTTCGTGCTCTGATTGTTCTTTTGGAAAGTCCATAACCATAAGCTGGTCTCAAATATTAATGAACACATGGATAATGTGAACCTTTAATACACATGCTTTCTAAATGCATAATTTCTTATGTTTTGTTTGTTGCTCAATTAATACAAATCCCCACGAGGTTCTTCCAGGCTTTCCCCATTTTGCCCATACTTCTCTGTTGAGTCGGTACGGTATTGTTTTTGTTCAACTACTTTTTAAATAGTGAATCAATTTAAGGGATTAAAAAATATAAAACTCCGTTCATGAAATTGCAAAAACTATCAAAAGGAAATTTTATTTTAATTAAATCCTTAAAATTTGAGTGTAGTTATATTATAGTTAAGTCCCTACTTATGTCTTCATTATCCAAATCTTTGTATATTTAATTTAACAAAAAGAATATAATCTCTTTTTTCAATTTTTAAAAAAATCATAGCATTTGTTGAATTTAAGGATTTAGTAAAAATAATAATAATAATAAGAATAACGCTATATTTTTTACAATATTTTTAATCATTTTCTTATTGTTTTATGAAAAATAAAATATTAAATAAAATGGATATAATTAAAACCTTTAAAATGTAAAAATATTTTTTATTAGATAAATTTAATAAATACTTTAAGATATTAGTTTACAAGTGAAAAAAAATCATATAAAATTATTATTAACACATATTATCATTAATTTTAATATTATGTATGTTTAAAATATTGATTAACAGATTTTTTATTTAATAATTATTAAGTAGGTTAGTAAAAAAATATTAAATAAAAAATTAAAAAACCGTAACATAAGCTGGGTTGAAAATAACAAGAATTTATATCCATCGCATAATTAATTTTTTAAAATATTCGTTAAGGGAATATAATACAAATTAATAATTATTTTATTATTAAAAATTGTATTATTTAATGTAAATAATAAATTGGAGATTTTGATTTTCAATAAAAAATCATTAATATATAAATTTTAATTATTTGGAAATCATAAATAAAAATGTTGATTTGTATATTTAATATTTTCATATTATATTACATAATTTTTTACATCTATATTTTTAAAAGACCATACTAACCAATATTATAAGAATATTAATTTATAAATTAAAAATTAAAAATTAAAAATTATGGTAGAAATATATTTATTATTTTTTAATTTTAGTATTCTAAAAATAGTAGTTAAGAAGTTAAAAACGAAAAAATTAATAAAATTATAATCACTTCAATAAATTTAAATTTAATTAGTAAAAAAATTCTTTAAATAATATTTTGACGATAGTGTTTAGCATGTGTGTTTTTTAAATATATAGATTTTAAGGAATATTTTGCGCACATTAATTGGTGAAAAAATTTGAAATAGATGAAATGTTGTGAGGTGGCGGCAGGGCAGTCGACAATGAGAAGAGAGGATCACCGATCACGTGAGAATTGCGAGAGACGAGATTTGACGCTGTGTTCCCATTTCTCGCTTGTGACGTGGACATGTCACGTATCACACCTCTCTATCATCCACCTATGCTCATTTAATGCTTTTTATTTCAATTCAACTCTTTCTTCTTTCATTTTAATATATCTTAATCTCTGATTGATTCAATCAAGTTATGACACACAAAAGGCACTTTGATTTTGATGCTTTCTCCAAATTTGCTGCTTCTTCCTTTCTTTTAATTTGTTTTCATAAAAATTATTTCAATTTTTATTCATAAACGCATGGTCAACCAAGCGAAGCCAAACGATAGACTTTCATAATTCTATTAATTTTTATATATTTTTATAATTAAAACATAAAATTTAAAATTTAAATATCATATAAATTATTCTAATTTTAAATTTAATTAAAAATAATAAAATTTTAATTTTAAATATTATATAAATTATTTTAATCTCGTATTCTTTATCATTAAAAGAAATTTTACATTTGAAATGCTTTTCATCGTTGTTTTAATTTTTCTTTAAATATAATGAGAAGCAAAAGAGATTTTATATTTTTATTGCTCCCAACATTGTTGATAGATTGGTTCTATACTTTTATATCCAATTTGAAACTTTTTAATAAAATTTAAAATTGAGTTGTAAGAATCTAACATACCAATTTATCTAATAATATTCTGATATCAACATTGTGACATTGAAAATCAATTTTTAATAATATTAAAAGTTTTAAAAATAATAAAAAACATTTTGAAGGTTTTTTTGTAATTTTCTTAAAAACTTATTTATTTTATCTTGCTAAATTACTAATATTTTAAAAAATCAAGTGGATTAATATCAAGGAGGAGAATATATTAGGTTGGGTCAAGATTTAGGTTAATAGATTTGGTCTGTTTTGTAATTTTAAAATTTAAATTTAGATCTATTATTTTTTATAAACCTATTTTTCAAACTCTAATTTGTTACAAAGTTGAAGTATACAAATTTGTTTTTAAAAAATACAATATAATAAAATCAATAAATAAATTTAAAATTGAAGAATAAATTAACATATAAATATAATATATTAAATAAATTATAAAATGATAATAAATTATTATATATATAAACACATTTTTTAATAATCTTATGGTTATTTATAAATTTAAATTGATTTTAATTATTTAAAAAATATTTTTAAAAATTTGTTTATTTATTTAATAAAAAATTAGAATGAATCAAATTTTAAATAAATCAGACTATTGCACGACTTAACTTATTCTTATCCTAATAAACATGTACAGGTCCTTTTTTTAAGGTCAACTTCGTCCTGCCCCACTTTTAGTAGAAGGTTAACCTATTTGGCTAATCTTTAAAAAATAATGTATATACATATTATGGCCCATAAAAATGTATATGCAGAAGACCAGATGTTCATTATGCTTGGGCCCAAGAGCCCAAAAACGAAGCTAACTGAGTAATGACCCAATATAGTTTGTTGAAGCCCAGCAAGAAACTTTGGACGATGAGTGCATAATTGGAGGCCTGTGAAAAGGTGAGAACTGGTGGCTTGGTTATATCTGATAAACTGAAAGGTGTTTAATTTTAAAAGTCAAATAAAAATATGGATAAAATAATGATTTGGTATTTTATACTCTCTTTCTTTTCCTGAAAATGTTGCTGCAACTTTTGTGCGCCTATATTTGACAATATTTTATGATTTAGTCAGTTTTGACTTAAAAAAAAAATCTGATTACACTCTCCAACTTAATTTAACTAATTAATAAAACTGAGTTTTAACTCAAATCATCAACTACAATCAAATCAAATATACTTTAATACAACTAGATTCAAATAATTTTATTTATATATAAATAAAATTAAAATTTAATTATAAATCCAATTAATTTGCATTTCACAATTATTAAAATTCAAATATTGAAAAGTATAGTTATCATCGGAAGAATTTCTACTTACACCAATACATAATGATTGTCTTATGAAACATCATACTTTTTTCTCTCTCTCTTTTTATTCTATAATTTATTCATATTTATAATATAAATAAGGTTTTCCTTGTTTAATTATTAGTCCCTTCCATGGTGGTTAAAATAAAAAATAGATTATTAAATATAGAAATAAAGGGCTGCAGTTGTACCGTAAAAAAAATAATGCTAACTTAAATTAGAAAATAGGAAATGATGAAGGCCAATTTGTTTTGAAAGCACATAGCTATCAAATATTTGATATTTCATTTTAAAATTTTATATCATATTTAAAACAATTCTAGTTATCATAAATTTGAATAATATTTATATCTTAATATTATATATGTATATGTATATATTTTTATTTTTTCTTACCTAATACATTTCAAGGAAGTACGACCAACATTTTTCTTAAAACATACATGATAAGATTTAGAGAGATATGTTAAATGTTGTTATGTAATATATGGTACATAAGAAGAGTGCATTGTGTTCCACTGAAACATATATATGATTCATGAAGATGGAACTAGGAACAGAGTTGTGGAGGCAGAGAACAAAAGCACATGCCTCCACATGTGCAAATCACATGCATTATATATAGACTCTGCCCAAAGACCAAATATAAAAAAGGTTCAGCGTTCCACAGGGTCCCTTCTACCTCATGCAATTACAAATGGCTTGGAATCTTTGGCTTCAAGTTATACGTGCCTCCAAATACAATCGATCATCTTTCTATCTCTCTTTAAAATAAGAGATGATTGTATGCTTCATCTGGTTGAGGCATTTTCTGACAGATAATATATAGTAGATAGCGTAAACTAAAAGATCTTATCAGAATATCCACTCCCATGTCAGAGAACATGACACTACAGGGTTTCATCATTAATTAGAAGTAAAAGAAATTAAATCATCACTTTCTTAAGGTTCCATACAAGCAGATAAAATTTATGGTAACTAATTAGAAGAAAAGGTTAAATATATTTTTAAATTTTTTTAATATTTAAATTTTTAAATAATTAGTTTTATGGTTTATTTTTAAAATAGATTATGTTTGATTTATAAAATAACTAATATTTGATAAAAGATTAAAATCAATTTATTTAAAAAATAAAAAATTAAAATTAATCATTTTAAAATAAAGAATTAATATTAAAAATTTTAATTGTAAAAAATAAAAATATATTTAACCTTAAAAAAAAAACCTACAAACATACTTAATAAGATGCCTTTTCTAATTGTGAGTTGCCGACAACCTCCCCCTTTACTACATAAATAAGGGCTTTTTTGAGCTTTTGTGTCATCTCGCTTGACCGATTGAGTAATATTGATTGATTAAGTATTGATTTGTGTTAAAGTTGGAATATAATTAAATTTAGTTTTAAATTATTTAAATATAATTAAAATATATGTCTATATTCCTCTTAACTATAATTTTTACATTTAAATTTATGCATAGCACAAAAAATTAATTTTTATCCTAAAATAAACAGGCCCTAAATGAATTCATTTTCTCTGGTTCTCTAGAAACATAGAAGAGTAGGTAAAATGAAAAGGTAATAGCTGATTGATCCAATACTTTCTCATTTCAAAAGAACCAGTACCAAACATGGCATCTACCCTTTAGTCCACACAAATATAATTATATAAAATGTTGTTTGTAGTTTTTGGTTTTCAAAAATGCTTTATCTCAAGTTCTAATCAAGCCCTTTCTTTTATGAAAAGGGCCTTGATATTCTCATCCTAAATGTATAAAATATATTGTATACTATCCGAGGTGCATTTCATCGGCAGCATTAGGGTTATATAAAAAGCAGAAGACAAATTGGGAGGAAAAAGTTTATTGCTTTGGCCTTTACTGGCAAAATGACCGATTTGCTCCCCCATCAAAATTGGTCACTTATTCTTATTAACTATTAAGTATTAACAATGTAATATTGTTATATTTATTTCATTTTCGCTACCAATACGCAATAGTGTATGGTTTTGTCCAATGAAACGTGTGCAGCACCAAATACTTTTGCTAAGCTCCGTTGAGCAGTGGTTGACTATATTTATATATATAAAAAGCTTGTTACTATAAATAAAAGAGAACATATATCAAAGGAAAAAATTTTGTTATCATAAAAGATGATCAGAATATTTCATTCTATTTATATATTAATAATTAAGATTAGAAATTATTTAATGATATGACTATTTAGAAATATTACATAATTTAATATTTTAATGTAAACCATTTATAATTAGATGTGTATATGGTTAAAATTTATTTCTTCTAAAAAATAATGTTATTACTAAGCAGATTTAATTGAAATCTCTTTCAAAACTGTAACCAAACACGCTAAATATATACAAATCTAATTTCAGCATTTTGATCCTCATTAGAACGAAATTTAAAATTAAAGTTCAATTGGCGTTAATTTGAGGAAAATATAACTATGATACACTTGTAAAATAATTCAAATTATCATATGATTGACTTAAAATCATATTATTTTAATCTGATGCAAAACTTATAATAATGTTACTCACGTGTATTTATATATTCAATATTTCATATTTATATAATTTTCTATATTCACTTGTTGTTAATTTACTAACTTTATAATACAAATGTATTTTTATCTTGAGACTCACACGTATGTAAGATGTTATACTTGATGTTAATGTTCCCCATACATAATTTTAAAATTTAGCTCTATAGAGAAAGATGCATAAAAGATGAAGAAATTTAAGGTCAAAGTGCTAAACTATAAGATAAAAGAGGTGGCCATTGTAGCTAATAATAGCTTCCTTGCAGATAATATGACTAATTGGGTAAATTGCTTTCATCACGCTGATATTTATTCTAATCATGCAACCCTGCATTCTATAAAATTTTTAAAAAACTTCAAAACCGTGTCTTAAAGAAAATAATTAATTTATTTTCATAAGCTTATCCATAAAATTAAAGAAGTTAGTATAAATTTTCTAAATATAGAAGAAGTTTGCATATTGTTTAAAAAAATAGAAGGAATTAAGAGTAAACGACTCTAATTTATATGTCTGTTTTGATGATCATTCACCATGGCATGGGGTTGAACATTATCTTTAATTAATTAATAATCACAATCAAACAAGAAGTAATCAAAGTCATCACTTTCGTAAAGGTCAGAAGTGGGCTTCAATTGGTTTTCATCCCAAAATTGCAGTCTTGCTTGGATTCATCACTTTCCTCTGTTTCATGTCACATTAGGTCATTTAGGTGTGTTAGGTTGACGGTCGATCACTTCCGTTCTCATTTTTCCCATACCTGTTATTATCCAAAATCAACCAACTTTTCATTTTATGCATTTCCCTATATTTTCTTTAATTTTTTTTATTCTTTATTTGGGGATATCTTTTGTGAATGAAAATTCCAACTTTCGTTAACTTTTATGTTTTACCAAAACCATGTGAGCGTATCGTTGGTTCAACCCCCCCAAAAAAAAATATGGGAGAGAGATTTGCATGCATATGTATATACCCTAGTCCCTTTAATACCTCTTATATATGTAATCAGGCTATATACTTATATATACATTTGTGTTTCTTTATTTTAATTAAGATTACTAAAAAGATAATAATAAACAGGGTTTAATGTTGTTTTTATGTTTACGTTGAAATCCATAATAACTGTCATATCATTTTTAATATTTATTTTTAAATGAGTAAAAAATATTTTAATAAATTTTTGTTTAGATAAGTAAATAATGATATTTTTAAAAAATAAAATTTTGATTCAAATTAAAATGGGAAATTTGTTTTTATATTTATATCATAATGCACTTTTTTTTTCTAAAAATAGTTATAGCTATATTTTCTAGATAAAAATATAGAAAATTGAAATCTGAATATTGAAAAAAATTTATTACACATTCAAATAGTAATATACATCTATTTATATCAAAACATAAATCGTTAAATTTATTTTATTTTTATTTAAAAAATCTATTAACTATTATATTAATAAATAGATAAATAATACTGTTTATATATATAAAAAATTATTCATAATTTAAATACATTTTGAATCATTTGAACTATTTCCACGGTATGTTTATAATATAATATAGTCACAACTATTTTATATTTTGAATCTTGCACATAACATCATGTCAATTAATTTAATACTCTATTTTCATAATTTTCTTCTGAATTTTAAAAGCTTTACTTTTCGACTTGATCCTATTCAATATAATATAATAAAATATTTCTTATTGATAAAGAAATATATTTATAATTTTCTCTAACTTTCATTTACATATTTTATTTAGATTTTAAAAAATCTATATAATATAGAAAAGGATTAGCTTCTAAACAACGTTTGATTCTTTTGGAGTTTTGTATTCCCCATATCTCTATATTGGAGTAACTCTCATTTATTCTGTACTTTATCTTTTATACAGGTAGTTTTTTTTAAAAAAAAAACGTAAAACAATTACAAACAAAAAAGTATAGATTTGAAAATAGAAATTATGTTCAGATTATAACTATTGCCACTTGGCAACTAGGTCGTCAGAAGAATTAAATTCAAATAAATACGATAGACCAAAATTTATGTCTATTGCATGCAACCAAACACAATGTAGCGTTTAAAATGAACATAATGTTTTTTAACATGTGATTAAAGATATATAACTAAAATTAATAAATATTTAATTTTTTATTAAAAATATAATAATTAATATCATCAATATGTTAACTTTTATGATTTTTAATTAGAAATCAATATACAATATTTGATTATTTTTTAGTATATATAATAAAAATTGATGAAAAGATAAGGATTATCTTATAAAAGGAAAAATAAATTAATTATAGTAGAATTTATTATTTGTTAATTGATCCACGGATGAATATATTAGATTTGACTGTTACAGTTAAATAAATCCTTGGATGAGGATGAAGATACACGAGTGAATAGTGAGGAAGTTTTAAAAAAAGAAAAAAAAATTAACATTACAATTTTATTTATTTATATAAAATTAAACAATTAACATGAGCAATTTTTTTTAATCTGATGCACATCCCCTTTGAGGTTGGAGCTATTTATTCTTCTCAACCAAGAAGAAAGGCAATCAAGTGGTTCTTTAATAATATCATAAGTATGAGTGTACGGCCAATAAGGGACCACGTGTCCAGCTTAATATGGGCCCTGCCGCATTTGATCCTTCCAACTACAATTCCCAAGTTCCCAAACATCTCCTTCAATAAGAATAATTGCCATTTGCCATAAAAACAAAAAAAAATTGAAAAAGAAAAAGAAAAGGTCACTTTGGGAATACCCATAAAAAGTGAAAATAAGTAAACTATTTCTCGGTATCTCCCACTTCCTCCTTGGGCGCTTTTTTATTGCAAATTCTATTAATATTTAATAATATTAATTTTTAGCGGCGACTTTGCCCCTTTTAGTTTTTACACTCTCTCGTTTCTTTCTATATACTGTTTTGTTTTTCTTCTTCTTCAGAAACTGCGTCTGCAACTCTTTTTACACATTATTTTTGAATCTCATTCAGAATCTTTTTCCCTCTTCATTCCTTTTTCACTTCTGCGTTTCACTTTGTGTCTTTACTCTTTAGCAACGCTTCTACAAAATAGAAACGTAACTGGCTTCAGTTTTCAGCTATTATTTTAAGTGTGAATTGGTGAGCTTCTGTTTATTGCACGCGTTTCATGGTTTTCTCAGAAACATGTTTACTTTTTTGTCAACCGTTTTTGCTGACAATTTTCTGATCTGACATCGTATGTTTCTTCGATGTATCTTCCTTGTCTGAACGTGGCTGCTTAACTGGATATATGCTTCTTCATTTTTTTTTCCTTTTTAATTTTTGTATGCTCTTATTTGGTGACATGTTTATAAAAATCTGAGTTTAGTTTTGATTTATGAGTTGGACCATTTTTCATTATTCTGATCTTGCTCAACTCCTTATATATTTTTGGTTTCTGTTAGATTGGATGAATACAAAAACCAAAATAAAAAGGGATCAAGTTTGAAGATTTACACAATTCTGCTTTGCTTTTTTTTGGTCTTTGCAGAGAAATGCATTCTTATTCTGTATAATTAGTGGTTTTTTATGAATTTGACTTTTGGATACACATGATGTGTGGTAACTGGTGAAGTGGTTTATGGTAATTGGTAAATTATTCTCATCCTGTTGTTTATTCAATGTGGTGATGTCATTGTCTAGCTTTGATTTTTCAATCTGAGATTTGTATCTTGGGAGTGTTGTATAATTCTGACGACTTCTTGATAATGACTTTGAAAATTAAGAGTAAAAGCCTTCAATTGACCGGTTCAAATTCAATGTTATGAACCAAGCACCACGGAAAGCTATTACTCTATTACTATTAGCATGTCTTTTACCATATTTTGTAGCATGGCTGATGATGCACCTTTTGGCAGCATGTTCAATGGATTGGATGAACAATAGGGAATAGCACAGAAGAGGAAGGAAAAGAGAGAGATGAAAGAGGAGTCAATTGGACTAATCATTGGGATTTCCATAGGTGTTGTAATTGGAGTTGGTTTGGCAATTTCTGCATTGTTCTGTCTTAGATATCATAGGAAGCGTTCGCAGATAGGGAATAGCAGTTCGCGGAGGGCAGCTACCATACCTATCCGTGAAAATGGTGTTGATTCTTGTACCATTTTATCTGACTCAACCTTAGGTCCGGATTCTCCTGTAAGGTCTGGACGAAAGAGCATGTCCTTCTGGATTGATGGCTTCAGGAAGACTAGTAGCATGGTTTCGGCGTCTGGAATACCGGAATATTCATACAAGTATGTTTGTCTTATAGTGAATTAGCTTCATATGCCATTCTTCTTGTTTTGAGATGAACTTTCTCTAAATTCTTGTATATTTACATCCCTTGAGACTGTATGAATAATGATTGACTGTATATTCTTTTCTTATATGGAATATGGAATGGTTCATTCTAAATAAAACTTAAATGATTCATGGTCTTTGTTCTTTGAAGAGAAATTCACTGGAGGAATGGCTTTAAACCACCACAACACTGTTGTTAAAATAAAGGCTGGATTGTCTCTAGGCATTTGACCCATCATGTCTCGTCCTTCCATCCTTATGTTTCAAAATATGCAAATTCTAGTGACCACTGCTTGTTTCTAAAAGTGAAATGAAGTTTAAAATAGCTTAAACTCAACAGAACAACTGCTTTTTTCATGTCATTTATCTCTTTCTTCTTTCTTTCTGCTTAGTTCTTTTATTTATGCTTCAGGGATTTGCAAAAGGCAACATATAATTTTACAACACTCATAGGACAAGGTGCATTTGGTCCTGTTTATAGAGCTCAGATGTCTACTGGTGAGACTGTTGCGGTTAAAGTTCTTGCAACCAATTCTAAGCAAGGGGAGAAAGAATTTCACACAGAGGTGAAGATGGTTACCAATGATTATTGCTCATAACGTTGGCAGGAATATTGATAGAATTAGGCCATGATTGTTTTATAGTTACAAATTCAATTCTTGCACTTTCCAATAAGAATACACATTTAAAAAAAATAGATGATTCAGATTGATTTATACACATATCTCAAAAACATTCAAGGGTTCAAAATCAATTTTACCCAACTTTAAACCAAATGGGCACTTAGTCTGTGTTTCAAAACAAAAATTTCAGAAGAAAGTGTATGTTTAACGTAGTCACTGGATAAAATTTGTGGAGAAAGTCAGACCAACTAATTGAATATAGGAGGGATGCAAAGAAGTATTAATGTCTAAATACTGTTTTAGAAATTGAAATATGAGAGATATTATCTTTACTATACCCTGAATGATATTTTTTTCATTCCTAAAATACCTCTTACATATTTGTTGAATGCTCTGTGCTACACTTGATATAAATACTTGGCAACTTGGCATAATGGTAATTTAGCAGTTGCACAGTCTTTAGTTAAAATTTTTCTGGATGATCTTTGCTTCACTCAAGACCAGAATAATTTGCCAATTTTAGAATTTTATGTTCGATTAATTTTTCTCAGGTCTTGTTGTTGGGAAGGTTGCACCACAGAAATCTGGTCAATTTGGTTGGTTATTGTGCAGAAAAGGGGCAACATATGCTTGTATATGTCTACATGAGTAAAGGCAACTTGGCTTCCCACTTGTATAGTAAGTTAGCTATCTATCTTTTATGGTTGACAAACTTCAAGTCCTAAATTCTTCCCTGTGCCATGGATTGGATTAATTTCTCATTTTTATTAGCAACTATCAAAGTTTGTTCGTTGGCTCCTGGTTTTAATTTAGTGATTAAAGCAGTGGAGGCCTTGGCTTAGCATTATCCAATTAATGAAACAGAATCCAAAGGAACAATACATGACCCCTGCCCTTCATTTTGTAGTTTGTATGAAAAGAAAAATAATAAAAATGTGAAGTAGGTTCTTGCATATACCCTTGTCATACGCAAATTTTGTGGCTGAATATGCTTAATGGAAATATGTATATGCAAACACAGGTTGAGGTTTGAAATTTTCTAGGCCTACGTACAACAGTTACCAAACCTCTTTCTTTGGTTTCCGACTTTCTGTAAATTTCACAAATGGCCGTATCTAGAGTCTATTCTTAATCCGACAATTTTCTCCGCTCGCATTCCACCTTTGAAGCCACTTTTAACAAAATCATGTCAGCAAGATGTGAAATAGTACTTTGAAGTTTGAACTATATGTCTTCAATTGTTGTGTGTGTGTGTGTGTGTGTGTGTGCGCGTTTTTTTGTGATTCCTTTAAAATTCAACTTCCATATGGAATATTTTATGAAGCATATATACTTGTCTCTATATTTAGGTGAAGAGAATGGGGCACTGGGCTGGGATTTGAGGGTTCATATAGCTTTAGACGTAGCAAGAGGCTTAGAGTATCTTCATGATGGGGTAAGTTTCGATGAGATCTGCACTGAGAATCTGAGATAACTTTACTTTGTATATTTAGTTATAATTGTATGTGCTGTCACTTCAGGCAGTTCCTCCTGTAATCCATCGAGATATCAAATCTTCCAATATTCTCTTGGACCAGTCTTTGCGAGCCAGGGTATGTCCTTTCTAATCATCACATTTATAACAAAAAATTAGTTTGTAAAAAAGAAAAATGACTTTTCTAGCTAAGGATGATCTCGGTATCCACTTATGATTCTCCTCCCCCCTCTCCTTTTGTATACTTGGTGCATGTTTCATTCAGTTTATTTTGAAGAAATAAACGCTTATTTTTACCAGCTTTGTGAGAGTACTTTTGAAAAATAAGCAATTATTTGCATAAAAAAACTTTTCTAAACATGTGCTTAATCTATATGATCTTTAAGATAATGCTGAATGATTTTCTTTTAGTCATTTAGAGTTAGTTAGGAAGCTTCTTACGCTGTTGTCGTTGATGCTGAATCATACAGGTTGCTGATTTTGGACTTTCAAGAGAAGAGATGGTGGATAAGCATGTAGCTATTCGGGGTACCTTTGGCTACCTTGACCCTGAATATATATCTTCAGGGACATTTACCAAGAAAAGTGATGTTTACAGTTTTGGAGTGTTGCTCTTTGAACTTATAGCAGGCCGAAATCCTCAGCAGGGTCTTATGGAATATGTTGAGCTGGTAAGATCTCTCTCCTGATAAGCCCTACTGAAGATAATGGATTTGATGGTTTAATTTGGCTGATGTATAATACACATCAAAACAAGTCATTGCTAAACATATGGTTGATGACACTACTGTGTGATAACATTGCCCTTTTCAAAAAGCTTTACCTTAATAGCACAATATGCATAATGCATCTTTTATCCTAATGAATGTTATTGATGGATGATTAGGCTGCAATGAATACTGAAGGGAAAGTTGGTTGGGAGGAGATTGTTGATTCTCGGCTTGAGGGAAAATGTGATTTTCAAGAGCTGAATGAAGTGGCAGCTCTTGCCTACAAATGCATAAACCGTGCCCCAAGGAAGCGCCCTTCCATGAGGGACATAGTGCAAGTGTTGACACGGATCCTTAAATCAAGGCACCAAAAGAATCATCACAAGAAGTCCCTGTCAACCACCGCAGATGACGTTTCTATTGATGTTGATCAGCTAGAAACCAGGAGTTCTGTTAATACTCACCGAAGAGAAGAATCTATAGATAGTGCTGCTGACATGTTTGATTTGTAGAAGTGGTTTTACATATAGCCCATTTTTTTTACATGTTCTTTTTTGCTTTTTGCCTTTGGATATGAAATATGGTCTCAACTAGATATGAGGCAGGAGCGATTTAGTGCTGCCTGGCATAATCTTCTGTAATTCTGTTAACATGTTTTTTTTTTTTTCGTCTCGTTTTTTTCCTTTTTGTTTTTATTTTCTCTTACCTCAGTTCTGTTGAATGAAATTTGTATATTAATACTTTCTTGAATGAAATTGAATGACAAAAAAGGAAGTTACCTTTCTTGCCCATAATCTATTTTCACACTCTTAACATTCTGCAAATTAAAATTAATTTTAAACTAACCCATCTCAGTTGCTTTGCAAATAAGTTCAATTACAATTGACAGATTTTAAAATTTCAATTTAAAAAACAAATGGATTTTAAAGGAGACAGGTTAACTTTCAATAACAGTGGTCCCTTTGTTCTTTTCTGAGAGCCATAGCAGTAAATTACTTGTACGAAAGGATAAAGATACTAACGTGTGTGACTGATTTTGAGTGAATTGAGCTTATTGATTTTAAATTAAGGCAGTGACACATGTCTATCTCACTCGCATATGTCTATTGTCACTTTAGGTTATAAAATTATTTAAATTCTTTAATTATTAATTTGATTTTCAAAGAGGAGAAAAATAAAAAAATATTTAAATAAAAATGATAGTAAACATGTTGAAATAGTAATAGACATAATTTAAATTTAATGATAAAATTTTATCATTTTAAAGAAATTAAAAAAAAAATATATGAATTGTGAAATTTAAACGCATTTGAAATGATTTTTAGTTTTAAAAATTAAAATTTTTTATTTTTTATTTTTAATTTCTAAAATTTGTTAAAAAATAAATTAAATTACTCTATTATATCATTTTTTTATAATTTCATAACAAATATATAAATAGGAATATTAATTTAAAAATTAAAATATATTAAAATAATATAAATTTAAATTTAAAAATAAATAAAATTAAATATTATTATTATGTTAATAATAATGATAATGACAACAATCATAAAAAATAATATTTATAAAATAATAATAATAATACGATGATTATAATATAAAAAATATTATATAATTATATAAATTTATATTTTATATATTATTTAATTGTTAATATTTAAGATAAATAATTTTATATATATTTATTATAATATTTGATATTATTTAATATTTGTTTAATATAAAAATAATATATATCATAAAATTATAAATTAAATATAATTTATATATTTAATATATAAAATTAGATAAATAATTAAATTTTTTAAAATAAAAAAATTAAAAATAAAATTTATTATTATTATATTATAATATAATGATAATCATAATATTAAAAATATTATATTATATAAATTTTTATTTTATATATTATGTTATTATTAATATTAAAGATAAATAATTCTATACATTATTTGATATTTATTTTAAATAAAAATAATATATTATAAATAATTATATAATATAAAATTATATTATAATATTATAAATTTAATATAATTTATTTATTAAATAATATTATTTATTTTTATTTTTAATATATAAAAAATAAATAAATAAAATATTAAATTATTTTAAAATAATAAAAATAAAAAATAAATTATTATTATAATTATAATAATGAATATGACAATTATGCTAATGATGATAAGGATGATTATAATAAAATGACGATTATGGTAAGAATAATAATTTAATAACGATGATTATTTAGTAATAATGGTAATTATAATGATGATGATGTTTGATAGGTTTAAGAATGACAATATTTTAAAACTAAAAATAATATTTAATTTTTATTTTATTTTTAAGATTTAAAATTATTTAAAAAATATTTAAAATTATTTTTGTCAAATAAATTTTATTTTTAAAATTAATTTAAAAATTAAATATTAAAAACTCACAACCATTTTAAACGAAAATTTAACTATTAAATTTAAAATATTAATTTAGATTCATCCAAAATTAATGACTTTTTTTATTACGAATTTACATAATCCAAATCCAAAAATTCTAAAATATCTACTAAATATAAATATTTTTATCCTCCTGTCCGTGGATTGAATCTCTCTGAGTAATCCGTGGCATTCTTTATGTTTCAATAATAAGTAAAAATAAATAAATATGCGGTTAATGTAAAATATTTTTTAATTATCATTTAATTATGAGTTGTCGTATTATTATAAATCGTTGATTATAATAATTATATAAAAATTATAATTACTATAATTTTTAACTAATTAAAAGTATGAAACTTTTTGCACTGACAATATATCAATATTAAACTTCAATAATAATATCTAATTTAAAAAAAAAAGAAATTAAAATAGGGAGCATTGGATCACTCTGAATTGATAATAATTTGGGTTTGTTAAGTGGCCCATTTGAAGCCCACAATTCATCCTCAGACCAAAACAATACGACGTCGTTGTGATCTTCCTTATTATCATTTTCCTTGTTCATTCTCGACTCTGCTCTTCACTAGCACATTGTATATTATCCATAATCGTTATCAGAAGAGAGATTGCAGCAACAATGGCAGCTATGGCTGCTCTTCAGAGCTCGATGACCTCTCTCTCCCTCTCTTCTAACTCTTTCTTAGGCCAACCTCTCGCTCCCATCACTCTCTTACCTCTTCTTCCGGTACGCACTTATCTCTCAACCCATCACTCGTCCCCCCACCCCTTGTTTTCAATTCAAGTTTCAATTTTGATCACTCCGTGTTCTTCCTTTCTCCCAATATCCAAATGGGCTCTTTACGTTTTATAAGATGTGATTGTTCCCCATTAGAGTCCAAACTCATGGACATTGGCTATTTTTTTAATTTTTAATTTTTCATTTGTTACATCAATTTTATTTGGGCTCCTCAATTGTAAATTGGGTGGTATTGCTAGGATTTTTGAGGAAAAAAAATTACCATGTTTTCTTCGTGAAATTAGTGGATTACGTTACAATATTGGAGTTGTGTGCCTTCATACTACTGTATCTGCAAATTAATGTGATTTTTTTTATAAAAAAAAATAAAATACTCAAAGCATATTCTAGCTCCTTCTGGTGGAAAATCTTGTAATTCTAACTTGGTTCATTTTCTTGGTGCTTGTCTATGTGGAACTTTCCAAGTTAGGAGTTGACTCAATAAACTTTGGAGTTGAAGCTGTTGCCTTGTTGTTATGCTGAAGTAACATTCTACTATATGGAATAAAACATTAAACTTGAAGTTCTTTTCCAATTTGGTTTTTGTATTGGTTGATTTACAATTTTATTGTATTTATTTGTCCTATATTAGCTCCCACAAACAGTGGCATTGCAGGAAATAATTGCTTGCCATTTTTTAATAAATATTTTTAATTCAATCTGCAGCCATGATTTTTTCCCCTTATTTTTTTAGTCCAATGTCTTTTTTCTTAATAATATTACTATTTAAGAAACCTTTTCTATCAGCTGCCAAATGTTGAGATTTTTTTTCATTTTTTTGCTCATGGTTTTATTGCCTCTTGCAAGAATGTTTAAGAAATAAAAACTATATTAGTATTTTGCCAGACTGAAGAATGGAATGGTTATTAAGGATGAAATAAATCAAGTTTGCAATCAAATTTCCTAATTCCTACATATGCAGTACTCTAGTTCAGTGGACTAACTTGATATTCTTTTATTTTGTGATATGAAGGGTAAGTCAATGGAGAAACTATGTCCTATTGTAATGAAGGTTAGTATCAGATTCTTGCCTTATCCTTTACTAATGATTATTCTTTTGAGATTTTATTAAATTGAAAATCAAAATGGACCAAAAAGTTAACAATAACGAGATCAGAGTAGAGCATTTGCTGTTGCAATCATTTGCAATTTCATTATATTTTTTTGGTACTTGATGGCATTTAAAAAGGATCCAATTTGATTAAAAATATTTTGCTAATATCTGAGAGCATAATTTGCCATCAATGCCTGGGATACAAATTTGATATACAGTTAGCATAAAGAATTCTGCAAAATTTGTGAGCCTTATTCTGCTTTGTATTAAAAAAGCATGTTCAAGACATAAATGTAAAACCTTAGCTCCTTCATGGATAAAGAACTTTCTCATTTAAGAATAGCTTATAGAACTTAACACTGACACTGGATACATTTAAATTGTGTCTTTATGATGAGGCATGAAGCTTTTTCATGCTCTTAAGAAAATGTAACAAAACAAATCTTAAAGCTTCTCTAATTTTATATTGTAAAACAGCCAAAAAAAAGACATAGTTATGAATCAACTTAAATATACTGTGTAGCTACCTGTTGTCTTGTGCAATATTTTGCTTGTTTCTTCTGTGGCAGGTTAAACGATGGGAAAGAAAGAAATGTAAACCAAACAGCCTTCCTATCTTGCACAAAATGCATGTTAGAGTTGGAGATACAGTGAAAATCATATCTGGACATGAAAAGGGTAAGATTGGGGAGATTACTAGAGTCTTCAAGCATAACAGCTCTGTTATAGTGAAAGATTTAAATTTGAAGACAAAGCATGTGAAGAGTAGAGAAGAGGGGGAACCAGGGCAAATTATTAAGGTTGTTTTCATTTCCCTTGCTAGAAAACAAATAGTTATAAATTCTTTTCCACTTTGTATGTTCTTCTAGAAATGAAAGTAACTGTTTTGTTCACTTACAAAGCATGGAGCGATGTAATTTTCTTTAAAATCTCATACAAAGTAATTGTTCAACGAATTTCATTTACACAAGGTGTTCCCAAGGATAAAGAATACCAATTACCTAGAAATACTAAATAGAAACACAAGCATGCGGTTCATTGGTGTGTATGTTCATTGACTAATACTTTTGAGAAACATTTTTCTTTAATTCCAGGTTGAAGGTCCTATCCACAGTTCAAATGTGATGCTCTACTCCAAAGATCAGAATGTAGCAAGCCGTGTGGGTCATAAAGTCCTTGATAATGGCAAAAGAGTCCGCTTCCTTATAAAAACTGGAGAAATAATTGATAGTACTGAGAATTGGAAGAAACTGAAGGAGACTACTAAGAAAACTGAAGAAGCTGCCGCCGCCGCCTAGTTTTACTGCTGTAGTTCCCTCATTCACAAGTAATGTAACTCTATCTGTACTTGTTGTGATCTCCTTTTCCATTTTATTATCTAATGTATATTTTATACTCTATATGTTGATCTCTCTTCTATTTTTTCTCTGTTGGTTGTTGACATTGAGCAATTGACTTTTTTGGAAGGGAAATTGTTAATTTAAGTGACAGAATGGTTGTCTTTTTTTGTGTAAATGACTCTGCTCAATTCAATCAAGATTGCTTCATTTTGCAATATACCATGATTCCATGAAATAGAGAGCAATATAATGTAATAACTTGTTTTATGCTGAAGTGGATAAATCTTAGCTGCATCTCTTTTCTTTGTTTGTCACCCCTAGTTAAATTTTACTAACTCATTACTGAGAGAAACGTTAAGCGTGATTAGGAAGTTGTATCTAATGCTGTTAGCATTTAACTGTGGTGGAGAAAAAAGCAGAAAATTTAGGTTCAGTATTATAGGTCTATTTTGTTTTATTTGTCAATTAAAATTAAAGATTCATTTCAGTAACTTGATGTTGATCTTTAATGTTCATCAATATTTGATTGAAAAATAGGACAGAACATATTTTTAGTACTGGATTTAAGTTTTGTCAAAAAAAAAAACTATAACAGATGATTTAATTATGCACATATGGAGAATGATTCTCTCATATATATATATATATATATATATATATATATATATATATATATATATATAAACAACCGATTATGTAAGTTAATAGGATTGGTGTAATGGTGAAGGATGGAAATTAGGATAGTTTAATATGATGAGGTTCTGGGTTTAAACTTCATCTCATCCTGCTTGTGTAAATGGTTATTTTGGACATGGTCATCTCATCAATCCAATTCACGACCACAAGCCCATGTAATTCACACGATAAATTCCAACCACATACCCAACAGTCACATTATTTAGATTTAAGGAGGGTTGATTTTAAGAAATTATAAATAGAAAATGTTTATTATATTAAATCTATAAAGTGTAATAAATATACTTTTAATAAAAATTATTTACTTTTTATTGCTTAAAATTAACTTTAAAGATTAATATAGTGTACTTTGACAAATATTTTTAAATTTAAATAATTTTTAAAATATAAATTGAAATGAAATACATATAAAATCACTTAAAATAATATATTAATTTATATCAAACCTTTAAAATAATTAAAAATCATTTAAGATTACAAAAAGATATTCATAATTAATTAAAAATAACTCAATTTAAAAAATTTTTAAAAATGAAAACGTGTGCCATTTTTCATATAAAAAAATATTTAAGAGATTAGGTGATAAACTTTCATTTGATATGAAGATGGGTTAGAAAATAGTTAACTTGAGAATATAAATACAAATTTAGAAATAAAGGAAAATTTTATCGTAGAAACAGACAATTCTAATTTAAAAGTTAAGTCAACAGAAAGAAGAATTTTTAACCTAATTATAATATATATATATATATATTATGATAAAAAAGTATTTATTTTAACAGTGAAATTACATTTCCCTAATAAGAAAATAATATAATATATGGGGGAATATCTCGCCTTAAAATATATGAAACGAATAACTTTTTAAGCAACCAGACAACCTTTTTAAGATTTTTTTTTTATATTCTCATGCTTTTATTCTTATGATGAAGAAATGCAAGTTATTTTCTAAAATAATTTCTCTGTTCTACTTCATTTTACTACATTTTTATTTTTTAAACTAAATAAATTTTAAAAATATTCCTAAAAATCTTAAATAATAACCATATATTTTTTTGAAATATTCAAGGATATCATTTTTTATAATTATATTCTTAGAAATGTTATTTCCTAAAATATATTCATATATTTCAAATAAAAAAATTTCTTAGAAAAGATATCAAAATAATATTTCAAGAAATTTAAATTATTTAAAAATTTAAATACTTTCATTTTAAAAATATTTTGTTTCAATAATTTTTTTTATTTAAATGATAAATTTTAAATTTATTGAATTAAATTTTTTTCCTTTCTTATCTTCAAACCAATTGAACCTAATTTCTTTGTTTTTTTTCCCTCTCCTACCAAACATGTGATTAATTATTGAAATCCACCCATTTAATTTGTAGCTGCATTAGGCATAATGCTAATTCGTAATCTACTTTTCTCCTTTGTATTCTGGTCATCAGTGACTGCGACCGCTACATTTGGTCCTTCACGGAGGTTAGACTCAGCTTACATAGGATTTCGACTTCTCAATTTATGTTTTTATGATGATCGGAAAATTTGTTATTTCATATCTCAAAATAGGTGGAAATAAAAACAATATAATATATTAAAATAAAATTTTTATTAAAATACATAATTTATAATGATAGTGTGCCTTTATCTCTTTCCAAATAAAGCCCTCACACATTTAGTAATATTTCACGAGGAATATATATATATATATATATATATAAAAAAAAAGTAGTTCCAATTCTTATTCCGCCAACACGTTTAACATTCATATAAAGGTGACCTTTTATAAGATGAAAATATAAATAAAATAATAATGGTGGCAGGTTCACATTGTCAATAATTATTACAACTTGAAATATCAAAATTTGCAACTGTTGCAAGATATATGCATGAGTGGCTAACTTATAATTTGTCGCGGTGATAAAATTTGACAGCACAAAGCAAATTAAGCACAGTGAGATCCTAAACTCTATTGTTATATTATCTTTACATGTCCGATAAAAGATCTGCACAAAACATTAATGGATATAATATTCCTATATAATCTAGTCATTATCTACCATGCACAGGTCAATTCAATTAAAATATCCCTGCGCATGCCCAAGTTAGATAATATTTAACTTACGTCTTAATCCAATCTTTTAGTTCTAGAGCGAACAATTCATTTTGTGTATTTTCAAATCCAATTTGAAAGTTTCTATACATGTTTTAATGTAATTAACAATTTCTATATGTCGTGAAGTTAAAGAAAGAAACTTTTTAATATAATAAATGGTTTTTTATTATTGATATAGGGATTTTTTTCATAGAATTTTATTTTTAATCTTTAATTAATGCATCTATTTATAAGATAGCAAAATCGATTAACATAAAAAAAATCATCTTTATATATTCATTAGATATTGTGTAAAAGTATAGATATTATTGTTGTAACATATATACCAAATATTGATTGTTTGTTATCCTTTTGTTCTCTCCATCACGTCCAAAATTTAACAATTTGAGGGACATGATGAATAAAACGGGATAGGATAAAATACTTAAGTTCCAATACAATTTTTTATCTTATATTTTACTTTGTAATCAATATACAATATAAATAATCTTATACGATATATTTATAATATATAAAGTTTATTTTACTTTAAAAAACAAAATATTTAATACAATATATTACATATAATCATATAATTTTATAATAATATAATTATAATATCATATCATATTATAATGTTACAATTAAATTTTAAATATATATATTGCCTAAAATCCTGGTGCGAGATACCGAATCCCAAGTTCTATTCCTTTCTAAATTTAAAAATTTGAGCGTTTTTTCCAAGTTGAATTTCTCTTTCTAGTTCTATGGAAATTCACCAATCTTGTGCAAAGGACAAATCCTCTCCAGGTGATCCTTTATTTTTTACAAAACAGGCCAAGACTCAACTTGATTATTACTAATCCAATTAATGCTAAAGAAAAAAAATATATTAAAAGCCTAGACTAAACAAAAAAATATTTAAACTGTTTCTTTTAGAATTAATTTCATCTCAAAATTATATCGCATAAAAATTTATTTTAAAGATTCAAATAGTCATCTAATACAATTGTATTTTTTAAATAATGTCATGTTCAAAATAACAGAAAAAAAATGGGAAAAACCATTAACATTTTTTTCTCCATAGCATAAAAAAATGCATATAAAGTATTTCTTTTATGCTATGGAAGTAAAGGGAGGTATATTAGAGTTTTGTTTTTTAAAATGAATTTTTAACTTGACTTGAATTAATTAAAATTCAACATCCCTTTTAAATATTTAGAATCTAAAAAATATTTTAATTTATTATATTATAATAATTTACATATAATTTAACAATCTTTTTCAAATTTAATTTAAATATATTAATAGTGTATTTTTATATTGTTATCTAATCATAAATTGATATATTATTAAAATTAGTTAATTTTTATAATAATTATTTTAAAAATCATATCAGCTATAATTTTTAATTTATTATCAAAATAAAATCTTTTACACTAATAATATATCAAAATTAAATTTGTTTTTTTATCGAAAACATGGCTATATTTTTTCTTGCTTTTTAATATTTAAACGTAATTAAAGATTTGATGTTAAATCTTATAGTTACATTATAAATTTAAAGAGGAAATTGTGTGATTCATAATAATTCTATTTAATCCAATTTAAATTAATTAAATGTCTAATATAATGCTTAAATGTTAAAATCCAAAAACTAATATAGTTATTCTCTTTTTCTATATTTTTTTTTGTCTTCCATTTTAATCAAGCAGAGTATATTTTAAAAAAAAAATAGGAATCAAATTTACAAGATAGAATTCAAACATGAATCGGAACTGTGCAGTTGAATGTGGTGCAAACTCCCAAACACATCGCCACTTGTTACTATAATGTGAATGTGGTGGACACATGGAGTCAAGTCATAACATTTGGCAGCCATGCATGGAAAATTATAATAACATAGTATGTGAGTATATTTCTAAACGAAAATAAATGAGTAAATACTAAAGTAAAAATGTTCTCATTAACTTTAAATTAGTTTTTATATTTTAAAATTTGTTTCTAGTCCTCCAATTTTACAAAATTAGCAGTTACTCTTAATCTTTTAATAATTCGAGGACTTATTGAGAGAATTCTTAAGTACTTAATGTCATTAAAAAAATTAGATTAATGATTATTTAATTTAAATAAAACCTAAAAAATAAACTTCAAACAAATTGACCTATTTAAAAATAAAATAATTTATTAATAATAAAATTATAAATGAAATATAAAAACATTAATGTTCAAAACTGAGAAATTTATTTAATAACAATTCACAAATAAATTATTATGAATAACGATTAAAAAATTAATTTTAATTAAATAATTAATAATTTGAAAATAAGCCTGACAAAATAATTAATTGGAAAGAAGAAAATTAATTTGATTTTTTTATAAAAGTTTAAATATATATATATATATATATATATATCATAAAATTAAAAATATATAATTTCATAAAACAAATTTAAAAACTGTATCATTTTAAAAATAATAAACAAATTTTTTATTAATATAAATACTGAAATAAAAAATAATTATATATACTAATAATTTGACATTTAATTGATATTAATATACATACAACATTTAAAAATTAAATTGTTAATATAGATAATTATGAATATGTATTAATAATATAATAACATATCATATTAATAGACAATTTATTAGGATAGAAATAAATATATTATATCAAATATTAATATAATAGATTATATTAAAATATATTTTCCACATTTATTAATAATTTAATTTTAATTTAATAAAAAATATTTTTTGTTATTTATAATTTTTTTTATAAAATACATACATACATTAAGAAAATATATAATAATACTAACTAATGTATTATGTTTTAAAGATTAGTATAATATTTTAAATTTATAGTTATTTAAAATAAGTATCTTGTAATAAATTCTTTTTATTTTTATTTATTATTTAATATTGTTTTACACAATTTAAAAAATTTGATTTTTATTTTATATATTTTTTATTGATTAATTTATTTTTTAATTATTATTTAAAAAATAAATATATAATTAATATAAAAATAATAAATATTTTAAAATTTCAAAATAATAATTATAAAAAAAAAATAATAATAAATTTATTATAATTATTTATAGTTTTAAAATATTTTTATTTTAAATTTATCAAATTCTAATAATCCATCAACACTATTAAATTATCCTCCAACCATTATTATTATTACTACCACACTTACTATTATTATCATCATCATAATAATAATAATAATAATAATAATAATAATAATAATAATAATAATATTTTAATTTTAAAAATTTAATTAATTAATTTATTTAACTTATATATATTAAAAATAAAATAAAATATTATAATATAATTTATATTATATAATTATTTATAATATATATTATTTTTATATAAAATAAATATTAAATAATATAAAAATATTATAATAATATATAAAAATATTTATCTTAAATATTAAAAATAAAATAATATGTAAAATAAAAGTTTTTATAATTATATAATATCTTTTATGATCACTACTATTATTTTAATAATATTATTTTCATTTTTATTTTTATTATTATTATTATAATAATAATAATAATAATAAAAATAAAATTTTAATTTTAAACTTTTTATTATTATTTAAAAAATTAATTATTTATTTATTTTTATAGATTTATAAATAAATAATATTGTTTGATACATAAAAATTTAATTTAATTTATAATATTATCATATAATTTTATATTATATAATTTATTATTATAATATATATTATTTTATATAAAATAAATATTAAATAATATTAAAAAATTATAATATAAAGTTATGTAATTATATAATATTTTTTAATTATAATCATCGTTATTTTCATCTTCAAAATTGTCAATATTATTATTTATAATAAAATAATATAATAAATTAAAGTAATTTACTTTTACAACAAATTTAAAAAATTAAAAACTAAAAACTACCCGCATCTTACTTAGTCAATCTCAGAAGAAATTTCAAAATCCGAATCTATAACTATTTATTGCACATGCCTGGGTGCCAGTTGGATGCTCACCAACTACTAAAATAATACTACAAGTACATAGGATTTATAAACACCATTAATGAAAAATATTTTAAAATAATATTAATATGATTTTACCAAAGATCTTATTATCTTTTTACTATTCAAACATATATATTGTATTTCATTAGCTGTAACCATGCAACAAATACTTTAAAGAGAGAATACTAAGCCACGTCTAATTGGCCCTTCATTATAAAGGTCTCATTAGGGACCAGTGGTTTTGTTTATTGATATTTGCTTTTGTAAGAGAGAGAGAGAGAAAGACATTGGAAATGGTAGAAGCACCAAAGAGGGTGAAGAGCAAAGGCCAAGTTGGTTCTTCTCCTCCAACATACTGTGTTACCGGAGCCACAGGATATATTGGTTCATGGCTTGTTGAGGCTCTTCTTGAAAGAGGATACACTGTTCATGCCACCGCTAGAGATCCTGGTTAGTATAACCCTTTTTCTTCTTCACTCTTTCCTATGTTTTTAGCATGTGTTAGATTTAAAACTACACACAAGATTGAAGATATGATTAGAAATTTGGAATAAAAATTAACAACAAATTTAAAAGTTATGCGATAGTGTATGTATTGGCTATTTCTTACTAGTTATAAACTCTCTCAACAAGCATCTGCTTCTAATTAAACTATTAAATTATTGTGCTTACTGTTTAAAATAGAAAAAAAAATCTTAGGCTTTTAAATTTTTAATACTTGAATGTCAAGATGAGTCTGAGTTCTTAATTTTTTGAAACAATTTTGTTGATATTTTTGTTAGTAATAAAAATTGACGTTTGGCTGAAAGGTGAAAATCGATGGCAAGATATTGTGATTACAAATCATCAACTGAAAATGTAAAGCATAGCAAATTAATATCAGTGATCCTTTTAGATTTGGTGGAACTAGGTAGTTTAAGAGCTTTTAAATGAAAAGACGTTATTGTACATAAAACAATCAATGTATGAATAGATATAAGTTCCTTTAACCAATTTCTTTAATGATCGTACTAATTATTAATTATAAAAATAAAAAATAAAATATTTTTTAGAGAAAAATATTTTAGAATAAATCAACAAAACTTAATTTTTATATATTAAATTAGAATCTTTATGATTTCTCTAATTATATCAGTGTTGTTTCTCATTTTTTATTTTTCTTAAATATTATTACTTAAATTTAGTTGATTGTAATTTGAATTTTTATTACTACCAAAAATATCAGGGAAATTTTTTAAAATTAAAAACTTAGATTTAAACTTTAGCATACTAACTGCATAAAAAAAACTTTACGCATCAAAAAACTTTAGCATACTAAATAAAATTATTATAGACACCTGATTTATACAATTTTTTTTTATATAAAAGATGGAAATTGGACCTAAACTTAATGAATACATTTAACATTGGATAGGATATTTACTTATTAAATCAGCTCGAGTCGAAATATAGGTATTTAGGTACCAAATTTCGTGAAGAAGAGTGCAGTACGAATAGAGTAGTACTTGTACATGTATAATGTATTTATTATATTCTACAACAAAATTTGAAATAATTTTGTATATTTTTTTATTATGTTAAATATTTATATGTATAATATTTTATAATTATAAATATAATTATTTTATATATTTCAAAACATTGAAATTATATCCTACACTCTTACTTAATGCTGTGTTTATTATTTTTTTGGTGGTTAACAAATTTTTTAATTAATTTCCAAAACAATATTATATCCAAATTAATTAAAAGACAAGTATATAAATACTAAAGAAATAAAAGTACAGTTATTAAAATTATTATTCACACTATGAATATGGGTACAAATCGGATATTAAAATTTATTAGTTAATATTTTTAGAACGTTAATTAAAAAAATTATTAAAAATATATTTAAAATTATATTAAAATATATTAATAATACTGCTAAATAATTGTTTTTTTTTTCTATGGGTATCTTTGGTCCTTTCCATATTCTAAATATTCCATGTCGGCACACAAGATACAAAATTTAGTTATGAAGGGGCGCACATGGTTTCCTCAATGGATAATTTCCCTCTTAATGTTGATACTGTAATATTATTTTTTTTATATTACAAATCTTTAATATTTATTTGTCAGTTTTCTTTTCCTCGCATCAAAATGTGATGATCTAAATGTATAATTTCAAAAATTTAACTTGATATGCTTATTTTCGTCCATAGAAATAAGATTCCCAGATTCACTCATTTAATCTTTTTAAAAAAATAGGAAATTACATAAATTAAAAAAATACTAAATAAAAATTATATAACTATATTATTAAAATTTAATTTAAAATATATTAATAATATTAAATTTTTATTTTTAATATATTATTTCTTTTGTTCTTTTTTATCTATCCATAAAAAAAATGTTTCTATTTATATGTTCATTTTAATTTTTACAAGATTATTAATTATTTTTTTTCACATATACCTTTGTATCTATCTAATTATTATCCATTGTAATAAATAAAAAAATAAAAAATAAAGGATAAATTAAGAAAGTAAATAATTTTAAAAAAATTAATAACATTAATTTTATTTCCTAACATTTTTACTTCTTTTTTTTTTACAAATAAAAAGAAACAGAGGAAGTAAAATTTATACTAGATATAGTTTTTAAAATAATTATTATAAAAATAATAATTTTTAATGGTATAATAATCTATAATTAAAAAATAGTATAATTTTTTATGTTATTAATATATTTTAATTAAATTTTATGCAATGCATAATTAGTATATCTGGGAAAATTTAGGGTATATTTTAGGATTTAAAAAGAGTGTAGAAAAATATTTACAATTATCTACCAACAAAACTTTTACATTGAAGATCTGAACTTATGATCAACACAAACCACATTTTTACCAAATGGATCTAGTTTTATTGGTTCATGTAATTTCTTGATTTATATATTTAATAAAAGTATTATAATTAATAGAGGTTTCATATAATTAGAAGAGTGAACAACGCTAATTTTCATTGTTAAAGCAGCAAAGGACAGTCTAAAGTCGAAACACAAAATTTGTTTAAGGAAAAAAAAAAAGAAAGAAAATAGATAAAGGGAAAATGGTTAGAAGAGATAGGTTTTTTCAATTACAAAAATATACCTTTTTAAAACTTATTTTCCTATTTTTGAAAATCTAAGGACTTGCCAACAAAAATTATCAAGGAAACTTGGGCTATATATGGCCCAAATTAAAAGCCCATAACTTCTCTCCAGCCTTTATATTTACAACGGGCATGCTCAATTGACCCAAAAAGAAAAAAATCCGAACTTGCTGAAAGTCTCTTTCCTTCTAGAACACTCTATCTCATATTCATCTAAGTTGAATTTTGTCTGAAAATAATATATCGATTACCAATTATCTATAAATGTTTGACTTGTTTTAATAATTTAATGTAACAGAAAAGTCATTGCACTTTGTGTCATTGTGGACGAGAGGTGACCGATTGAGAATATTCAAAGCGGATTTGAATGAAGAAGGAAGCTTCGATGAAGCTGTAAAAGGATGTGATGGTGTTTTTCATGTTGCAGCTTCTATGAAATTCAATGTTGTTGAAAAAGAAAACACTGGTAATATGACCAATACTTTCAGAACTTGAAGTTTATAGAACTTTTGAATGGTTAATTAAGACTTGTGCCTTGTGTTGAATTTGTAGAGGCATATGTTCAAGCAAGCATAATTGATCCTGCAATTAAAGGAACCTTAAACGTTCTAAAGTCATGCTTGAAGTCCAATTCTGTGAAAAGGGTTGTTTTCACATCTTCAATAAGTACTATTACTGCCAAAGACAACAATACAAAGTGGAAAGCTGTTGTTGATGAATCTTGCCAAATCCAAAGTGAACATATATGGAAAACACAAGCGAGTGGATGGGTAAGTAATGCTTCCCTAGTTGGCTTGTATTTGCATGCTAAGTTGCTTGCTTTAAGCGATTCTTCAATGTGGCAGGTTTATGCACTTTCAAAGCTTCTAACAGAAGAAGCAGCATTTAAATTTGCAAAGGAGAATGGCATTGATCTTGTGTCAGTTATAACAACCACTGTTGCAGGCCCATTCTTCACTGCTAATGTACCATCAAGTGTTAAAGTTCTACTTTCACCTTTAACAGGTTATTTTTACCTTCAATATACATGTTGGTATAATGTTATTCATATAGAGAACATTATATTAATAAAAATTACCTAGAACACTTATGACTATTTTCAGTGAAAGACATATTAATAAAATAAATACAATTCTCTCACATATATATTTACACTCTATTGAATAAAATAGTCTTTGATAATTGATTAATAGTTTTATAATCTATTATATAATTAATTATTATAAAAAAAATATGGTTAATAGTATAGAAAAATAATGTTAACTTAATAAAATATGTGATAACGAAAACGTAATCGTTAATTAATTATTTGTATAGTTAACTATGAAAAATGATTAATTGATTAACTGTTAGGATATAGCTGAATATAGTTAATGTAAGTATATCAACTCTATGAGTATTAAATATTTATCTCCACAACTTTATTTATTTTAAGAAATTTGGTGACATTATTGCATGTGTAAAGTTAAGTATCTTGCATACCAAAGTCCCCAAAATCATTGAATTGCTAGGCCTCATTGTGGATCAATAGCATCAAATTTTTGTGCTCAAAATTCTACTTGAGTTTATGACTTACTTATAATTTATCATGTCATCATATTTGATCATATTGATGTTATATGTATAGGTGAAACTGAGTTCTTCAAGATATTATCTGCTGTAAATGAACGAATGGGGTCAATTGCTTTAGTCCACATTGAAGATATATGTGGTGCCCACATATTCCTAATGGAGCATTCTAAAGCGGAAGGTCGATACATATGCAGCAGCCAAAGTTGTCCATTGTCTATGTTGACTAATCTTCTTGCCAAAGAGTATTCTTATCCGAATAACAAAAGGTAAATGTTCTTCCCTTTAAATTGATTTTTGTTTTTCTTTTTTATTGTTGATGTTATTTTTCATATGCATATGCAGGATTGCTGAGAAAAATTATGATAAAGTCCCTTCTGAGATTTCCTCAAAGAAATTAAAAGATTTGGGTTTTAGTTTCAAGCATGAACCCGAGGATATAATCCATCAGACAATTATTTGTTGCCTAGATTACAGTTATTTACCTCCCATTAGCAAATAGTTTGTCAATATTGTTGTGCATTAATTTTGTTTTTTTTTCTTCTTACAATAGATGCTTTAACTTGAATCAATTACAAGCACAAACTAATCAAATCAGATAATCATTAAATGGACTGAAGAAATATTTGGCAAGATATTGTGATTGAAAGCCATAACACAGTAACAGCAGTGGAAGATCTCAAGATCTATAATATAGAATTATCCAAGTTCTATAATCATGTTTTTATTTGAATCATTCAGAAAATAATTAGTTTTGATATAATTTAACAATTATTTTTATTATGTTAGTAAAGCTTTTTTTTCTTTGAAAGTTAGTCAGTCAATCTTACTTGTTATCACCTATAACCACTATTAATATGAGAAGAATTGTTTAAGGGTTTTGAGTAGATAATTTAATTAAATGTTTATACAATTAACTTTGGTTATATGAAAATTTGAACTATAAATTTTATCATAAAATATATTAAAAAATTTAAAGAATATTTCAATAAATTTCACTAAAAACATTTAATAGAATAATTTTAAAAAATCATATAAATTATAAATTATTTTGACAAACTCAAATAAGTTTCCTAAAAACCTTTTCAAGTGCTTCATAAAATTCATAAGGATATTTTATTTGATGATTTTTCCAATACGAAATCTATAATATAATACTAATTTTTTTCTATTAGAAATATAACACGGCATCTTCTCTTATAAAGAAATTCTTCATAGTATTTTCTCTTTATTTCTATTTATTATTTTTAAAAATTTATTAATTTATCATTAATTATCATTTATATATTTATATATGGATTAGTATTTATTTATTTTATCTAGATATTTCTTTATGTTTGTATTTTGATTTTTAAATTTGTTTAGATTATTATGATTAGTTTTGAAATTTTTTTAAAAAATATTATAAGAAATATAATAAATTTTGATGAGACAAATCAATTGACATAAACTTATACTACTGAATATATATATATATATATATATATATATATATATATATATATATATGTTTGGCATAAAAAAATTATTTTAGAGTGTGAAAGCATGACTATATTTTTCAATGTAAAATTTTAACCAGTTAAATTTTTTTCAAAATATTTACTTAGAGTTTAAAGTAAAATCTAACAAAATCCATAAATAATTGCCTAACATGCAATTACCGGTGACCCTAATCAGAACTGCTAGTTACCTGAATGTGTGTTGGTTAAAATTTAGAGATTGAAAGATAAAAATTAAAATCTAAAATTAATTGTTAGAAGTAAAAATAAATTTATTAAAATTAATCATATTATTATAAAAGAATCAAAATATATTAAAAATAAATAAAATATTTCAACTAAAAATTAAAAAATATAAAATATATTTAAAATAATTTTTTTAAAATATTAATAAACGTCTAAAAAAAATTAGTAACCATTAAAATAAATTATTTAATTAAACAAAACTAAAATATTTTAACAAGCTTGTCAGCTACTAATTTAAACTTCGAATTAGCTAATATATCATATCAAATACATTTTTGAATAGTGAAAAGGATAAAATAAAATTAGTAAATAATAAGAAGATACCAAACATAACAAATTGCTTAATTAATAGATATTTCATACATTCTTTTGCACTATCTTCTAATGCCAAATCGATAAATTTCTTGATAAAATTAAAATTAAATCTGCAGTATATATTAGTATTGCATTTAAGTCATTTAGAATATCATTTGAACCAACATAAACACAAAACTAAAACTGAGTCACCGATGTATGTACCAATCAAACAAACAAATGAATTATGTAGCAATGTGTCGGATGATTAACTCAACAATACATGCATCAGGAAAATAGAACAAGCATTAGACCATTGGTTTATGGATTGAACCAAATCAGACCTAAATTGGGGGGCTGAGATACTGGTTAACTACTTGGAATATACGGTCATTATTTATAGATGCCTATTTTAATTATGTTATTTATAATATTGTATTTTACTTATCTTGATAACCTGTTAGAATTCATGTTCTATACTTTTCCAGTCATTTATATTAATGTATACCTTACTTGTCTTGATATATTTTGTCAAAGCTTCAAGTTCTATTTTAATATAATGTTTATTGTGATTTTGTAGATTACAGATACATAACATAAGCGACTTTGGCTTTGAAAAACAAATCAGTGCCTTTGGAAGCAAATCAAAACATATTTTGTTTCTAACTTAGCTTAAATATAAATTATTTATTATAGCTCTTAATCAAATTGTATAATGATCTCATCATGTACTATTAATCTTTAATTAAAATATCGAAAATCCAATAATTAGTATACACAAATTAACTTATCTCCGAGAAAATTTGATTTATTATTATTTTTTCTTCCCACAACCATTCCTACATTTTTAATTATAATTTCTACTATTTGATCCATTGGTAGTTGATTACTCAAGCTTAATTTATATTTTTTTTCTTTATAGGATCAAGTTAAGACGTCGTTTGGGATTATTTTTTATTTTAAAATTTTAAAAATATTAAATCTATTTTTAATTTTAAAAAATTTTCAAAACTAAATCAACTTACTTCATTAAATTTTTTTATTATGAATCCACTAAAAATAAATAAATAAATATAATTAATTAATTAATTAAAGATAAAATTATTCCAAAATAATAAAAATAATTTTTTTTTAAAATTAAAATTAAAATCAAATTAATACTATAATAAATCATAATAATAATACTACTTTATTATTATCGTTACCATTCATCTTTATAAACTTATAAAATAAAAAAAATTATTCAAGTTTAAATATTTTTTTTCCTTCCAGCTAGAATGGTAAATACCAGTCCAAACTATTATGGCTCGAAGATTTTCCGTTAGAGATGCATTCTTTGTGCTTTCATTGACACTATTTAACAGCATATGCATACTATATTTGACGTTAACATAAACAAGACTATCAAAATTTATCAATGCATAAACAGCATGTAAAATTAATCCGTTCTCAGCAAGCAAGCAATCACCAATAGAATGGATAGCTGGAAGATAGCTGTCAGGTTATTAATGTACAATTAGTATAAAAACAACATATAGCAGTTTCTTGAAATGGCCGTGATCCATCAAGGTCTTAATGTTTTGTTCCTAAATTGCAAATTTTTTTTACTGTTTAACACCGACCCTACTCTAATCAATGTTTTCATTATTGTGCTTGTCAGGGAGATAAAATTGCAAGTCAAGTGAAAAAGGATGATATGGATACCTGAAACCAAAATTGGAGCAAGATAGACTTTATGTGATTCAAAACCTCAAGTACAAAAAAGTTCTGGAGAATATATATTATAGTTTGATTTGAGAAAATATTTTCTGTTTTTAATTTTATTTATAAAAATACTATTTTATTTTTTATTTTTAATGCTTTGTATTAAAAATTATTAAAAAAAAATATTTTTTATTTTTATTGTTTTATGTATAAAATATTAAAAATAAAAAATAAAAATATTTTCTAAAGTCAAATGACACACAAAGTTATTAAGCACAAATTCAAACTTACACTATTGAATTAACCTTTAACTCATGAGTTAACTCATTTGATCCTCAAGTTTATCTCTAGATTATATAACTCATTTAGAAATAGAATTTTTTTAAGTCTTAACCTACATAATCATTAATTTAAGAAAATTTAGTATGAATTGGCTCATAGACCAACTCATCTAAGCTTATTTTATTTTCTTTTATTTTTATAACTTATCTAAAAGTAAATTTTCTAAATTCTAATTAAAGATAAAAGTATATTGAGCTAAGTTGGTTGTTAAAGTTTTTTTTTTCAATGTGATTTAAAGTTTATTAAAAATTTATATTTTAAAAAAACTTACAAACTTAAGGTCTACGAGATGAAAAGATTATTAAATAGATTTATAATAAATATAAGTATATAATATATAAAGATAAATAAACATTTGAATAGATTAAACTGATTTTTTTTGTAAACCTAAATCTGATTTGTTTGCCTAAAAAAAATTTCAACAAGTTTGAATTTATCTATTTATTAAACAAATTAAGTCAAATTAAGTGAGATGAATGTAGATTAACTTATTTAGTTCTATCTTATCATCCTTAAATTAAGTAAAATAAATATGAGCTAACTCATCTAATCTTATTTTATATTTTTTTTATTTTATAACTAAATAGAAATTTTAAATCTTAACTTAAGTAATCCTCACAGAAATAGATATGGACTAGCTCATCTATTTTGTAATTTATCTAAAAGTAAGATATTTTAAATTTTTACCTACGTAATTATCAAATTAAGTAAAATATTATAAATTAACTTTTATGATACTATCTTATATTTAATTTTTTTTAAATATCTTTCTCTTAATTTTTCTTTATTTTATTTTCTTAAAATTTTATCTTTTATATTTTTATTGTACTAAATATTTTTTCCTTTATTTATATTTTCTTTTTATATTTTAATCTTTTTCTAAATATTTTTTTCATTTATTTTTATCATCTAGTTCTCAAATTTTTTTATTTTTCTAAATATATTGTATTTATCTTTAAAATTATCTGTTCTCCTTATTTTTTCATTTTTTTTCTAAATTTTTTTACCTATTTTAATTTTTTATTTTATTTCATTTTAAGAAAAAAATAGAAAAATTATAAAAAAAAATTAAGAAAATTTTTTAAAAAAATTAAGTTCATAAATCAACCTTAATTCTTAAGGCTTAATAGGCTTTTAATCCTATAAATTTTATAAATGAAACTTTTATAAACATGGATATTTTAACCCTTACCTACATTGAGTAACTAAGAATATGTTGAATGGACCAAATTGAATCAAACTCATCCTCTTGAAGGCGACGGTAGTGAAACCCCAGGATATTCCCCAAATTGCTCTATATGCCTTCGCTTTTACTAACTTTCAAGATATCATCTCCAATCAAGCTACATCTGATGTTTTAATGGTTCAGATGAGCATCAACACTTCATTTGATTAATTTATTAGATTCCATTCATATAAATTCTTTTAATTGGTCAGTTTGAAAAGATAGACTACTATAAACCATTAAACCTCTTGACACTCGCCAGAGAAGTGGAATTATTTTAAAGAACAAAAGTAAATAGTATAAGTAACTATCAATTATTATTTGATTTGTTTTATTATTGCATATTAATATATTTATATTAAGAATGCATGTTCGCATACCAATTATGTGACTTGCTTAGTAAGTTGCTCAACTGGTGCAAAATGATGATGAATAAGAAGTGGGTCTGACCTAAAATTTAGCATGAACAGATCCAAATTGGAGATTAATGTCTCTCAAAATAACGAAATTATTATCATGTTTACCCTATAAGATGATACTTGCAAACAATTATTGGAATAAAGTGCTCCTAACCTCAAACAAAGAATGATAGATGTAAGCTAATGAAAAATAATTGACATAGAGCATTTACTCCTTTTATAATGCCAAAAAAGTTTGAGAATAAATGACATGGATAATGCTTCAATGAATATTTTCAAAAATAAAAGGTTAACTAACTCTCAAACTCGAAGGCTCTTGCCCTTGAAAAGTCGATATTTCATAGTGTATACTTAAAATCCTAAAACAGCAGTCTCCCTTGTGAACCCTCATGACAAGATAGATCAGTAGATTTCCTCTAACGCATCCACGGGAAGAAAGTTAACATAACCACCTCAACTAAATAACCGCTCCATTCACTCCTAGAGGATATTCAGCAAAATCAAATCATATTTCCATGATATGTAGAATAGCAAATATATTTCCAGGTATACATCAAGTTAATAGCATGCACATAAATGGCATGAGCACAACACATACTAAGGTGCACCTTGCACATATCTCCTTTTGAAGACAACACACGTTACATACTTCTCAGTCTTCAAACTTTATTTTCTTTGGAGCAGGCTGGATGTTACCCACCTGCAACAACAATTAAATTATACATAACATGAGAACAAAACTCAATAAGTGAGCCTTTCTGTTTTTATAAAACAACTAAGAAAACACAGATTCATGAAGGCAAAAGGCTCACAATCTCAGGGCACTCATAATCAATGCCAGCAGCCTCTATCCTTTTCCGTCGTTTTTTGTCACATTTCATAATCCTTTCAACCAACTTCTCATGCTCTGCCAATGTTCTTTCCTGAAATTACAAGATCAATTAACATAAGATTTGTGTATATACTGAAGAATCAGACTGACAATATCCAAATAATATACTTTATTCTCCATCAAACTAGATACCTTGTCGTGCCGCTTCCTTGCAATTTGGACTGAGTCCAATGGCTTGTAACGGTAATTGAAACCTCTCCATCTATAAAGAAAAATCCCACATTTTCATTTAATCTTCTTGATGATATTCAAGATCAGAAACAAATTCTTTAGAACTTAGTCAACACACACAATATATCATTAGTTCAGTCTAATGTGACCCCTGTTCTTGCACATATTGGGATATCAGTTTCCCTAGATACTATTTTGGGTTTCTGGTATGGTATGTTTTCAAGTCTCTATATTTTATTTGTTAAAAAATTCATTTTTGGTGTGGAACTTCCACAAATTAAAAACCCTTGAACTCTATTTCCTCCATTGAGCCTTATCTTTTCTGCTGTTCAGTTTTGCATATTCTTATCTTTTTTGATGCTTCATCGCTGCTGCTGTACATACTTGTAGCCCATGGGTTTAACTTCTATTTTGCGTCCTACTCTGGTTTGGCCAACATACAATTTAGACTGGTTAATGTTACTTTAATTTTTGGGTGACAACAGCTTCTTTTCTAGGTGTTCGGGGGCATCAGGGCAGACATAACAGGAAAAAAAAAGTTATTATAGTTAGGGAAAATATATAAAATAATTCAAAATAATATTTTTAGCATGCATTGGTTTGTTACAAATCAATTTGTTATTTACATTATTTTATATACATGTATATATGTTTAAGTGTAGTTTTATATTTTAGGTAAGATCTTACAATCCATGTTATGAAAACATAGTTTACATCTCTTCCCTTTCCAATCATGGGTAGGATCTCAATTTTGCCTACCATGGTCAGAATATTTATCTTATAATTCATCTCTTATAAAAAAGTTTTCCCAAACTAACAGGACTACAATGCTACAACTGGATAGAAATTCTGTGGAAGAAAATGATAATAAACATATCTATCCAATATCCAGAAGGATTAGAAAGCTTGTTAGTGTGCTGATTAATCTTTTTTTTTCTTCAAATTTAACCTTTCCACCTGCTTAATTTAGGGAATTTCTGATCCTCTGGAAGTGTTTTCTTCTGGTCTTTTAATAAATACTTTCTTTTTCCACACAAGAAAAGAAAGGAGATAAAAAGAAAACAAACACTAATAGTCAAGCATTAAGCAAACATGTGATGAATCATTAAAAGAAAATAGACGTGGAAAAAAACTAATCAATAACTTACAGTTTCGGATGAACATGCTCCGGGGGTATCACATAAACCTGGAGAAGGTGTTCCAAAAGGAGATAATTGTGCATAGTATCGGCCACAATTTTTGCTACCTACAAACCAAGGCCATATTAGCACATAGAAATTGGACTATATGAGAGATATAATAGCTACAAGTCACAATACAACAACCAGTCAGCTGAAACAATAACTACCTCGGGAGACTCAAATTCTATGAACCCAAAATGTCTTGATTTTCCTGTCTGTAAATATCAAGAAACAAATGTGGTCACCATTAATCAACTGTAACCAATATCTATGATCACTAAAAAGATAATTCAACAACTAATAAATATTGTTGAATCTATGTATTTTATGAAACAAATAACTTGATGGCTCAAGAGTCACACTTACATCCAAAAGTTAAGAGCCAAACAAAAGAAAAATAATTAAAATATTGATGCACACAAGCTTTATCTTCCAAGAAGTGAGTACTAAAGATGAGGAAGTGATAATTAATAACTATTAACCAGTTTAAACATTTTTCGCATTTTGAACCTTCTCTTAAATTAACAATGCACACGCATACATTGAGAGAGAGAACATTAGAGGAAAGAGTTAATCTTGACCAAACAACCATATGCATATAGTGTCAAGATTGACTCCTCTCATGAGAGCATCCTCTCCTAACACAAATTATCATGCACACACACCAGAATGAAGCACTCTACAAAAATAATCATTGCTTTTATAGGTACCATTAACCACATAAGAGTGAACGGATAAGTGGGAACATACCAAGCCACAAATCCTCATTAAGTTGGCAATCACACACACAAAAGGGTAAAGAATAATAAAATCAGATACAGAGGAAACAAGCATGCGACTAACCCTTTTATTTCTCGCAATTCTCAATCTCTTGATAGTTCCAAATTGCCCAAAATAACCTACAATAAGCAATTATAAGCTCATATTCCAGAAAAAATAATATTAAGTTTGACAAAACAACAAAACCTAGGAGCACCTTCCATCTCCTTCTCGTAGAACCCATGTGGAATCCGACCCACATACAAAACTGTGGCAGTATTCTCCAGTGGTTTCTGTTCAGGAAGTTTGCGAGCAGCACCACCTTCTAAGGGCTTCAGCAATTAGGAAAACAAAATTAAGTAAATAAACACACTATTAATATAATAAACACAGGAAAGCAAATTGAGAGCCAAATGTTTTCAGCATTCACACACCAAAAAATCAGCACCCTCAGATGGCTTACTAGCAATAGCCCTTTTCAAATTCTTCTTCATAGCTTTCTTTGCCTTGGTCCCCATCTCCCTGTCCAAACCATAAAAGCATTTACCATTGGCAAAGTATACAGAACTGTTCAGTATGTCATTGTTTTTTAAGCTGGATGGAACAAAAATTGTAAAAAAGCATCTTTGTCCAATGATTTAGTGAAACAATGTCTTATTTTCAAAAAACAATTCTAAAATTGAAAACACAAGTTTGGTTACATCTTTTCATGGATCAACGGGGTCCTTAGTGACCCAGATAACAAAACACCCCCCAGGCCCCAACCTGTGCACACAACATAAGCAAGAACATTTAAGCACCTAAGCAAGGCAGTTAGGATACAGTTTTAAGACATAACAGTTCAAATATTCAAGTGTTAAGACATACACAAATCAGATTATCTAACAAAGGATTGACAACTATAAAACATATGCGATTAAGTGATCGGATTTACAAATATAAAACAGGCAATTAAGAGATGACATTGACAAATATAAAACATGTGGATAGTAAAAATCACTTAAACAGAAAAGGTATCTAATAATTACTTAACAGGCAAGACATCAAATTATAGATCAAAATGAATAAAAAATTTAACCTACCCTGTCAAGACAGAGACAACAGTGTAACAGTGTTGTTATGTTGCTGACTTGCTTGATTTAACTTCAATTCTTCAAAGGCTAGATCCATATTGAAAAATGGGGGAAAATATCAGATGATAGGTGAACAGGGAAGCTGACTACTCAACAACAACCAGAATATAAAACACAATGACAAATTGCATTTATTTTAAAGTAACAGGCTTGTGGTATCAGACAACACAGACTCTGACATAAGTCAACACAGAAACAAGAATGAAAAGAATATATTCAAATTTTGTGGAGATGGGGCTTAAAACAAGTGTTATTGATGTGAAATATGTCTTTAAAAATTTCAACCACGTCTTCTTTTGGAAGTAAGGTTTTGTTGCTGAGGCAGGAATAATTGATATGGATGAACTGCAGCTGAACTGCTTATGTTTATAACAGCATGATGGCAACCAAAATACATCATAATTCTCTTAAAAGTGGTGAAACAGACATGCAGACTACAGGTGATTGACTACACCTAAAGTTGCATCTTCTAGACATTTTTTCTTCCATAATAATTTGCTATGCATTATTGTAAATAGCATTTCATCTGATATCACCTATAGTTGTTAGTTGTGCACACTGATAATATAAACAGACAAGTGTAAGTAAATGGTAAAATTTAGATCCAGTTTGTCATATCCTTATTATTTTATCATATAAAGTTCTCAAATAAATGATGATATATGGATGATTTTTCTAATTCAATAGCCTTCATTAGGAGGTCCCAAAAAAAAAAAAAAACTTGTCATTATTTGATTTGAGAATATGATAACAAGAATATAAGGAAATTATCCAAGTTTTGTCTTAACTAACTTGACCCCTGAATCATATAAGATGAGTTAATGAGTCAATGGTTATCAGAAGGGCCAATGGAAGCGTGTCCCTTAGTATAGCCATAAGACTCTGAATCCAGAATCTATTTATCATGACATGACGGACAGCATTTTAAGCATCTTAGTGTTGGTAGCAATTATTTCCGCTGAACATTTGTGGTACCTCAATCAATAAACCTTAGCTTAATACCATGCATCGTTCAAATTTTCAGATTGGATGTGTATTATGGGATCCTGGTATCTTGACGCCTGCTACCTTATTAGAAGTTGGAACATAATTATTCATGACCGATCTAAGTAAAATGCCATGGCATGATCATGACAACTCGGCCTATTATATATTGACTTGCCTCACCATATATGTTAATATGAAACTTCTTCCTCAGCTTACCTCAAGCAATTCGTTGTCCCAGCAAATCTTCTGGGACTCCCTACGATTTCTGTCCCGGTGAGTGAGAGTGAAGTCTATCACTCATTAATGTGTTGTTAAAATGTTTGTTATGAGCTCGTTATAAGGTGTTTCATGTTTTGTTCTCAAGGGTACTTTTTAACATAACCATAATGGCTAATAAATCTATATTTATCTAAAAACATACTGTCAAACGAGTACTTCAAAAAGAAAAAATGTAAAACGAATCATCAAGGTATAATGAATCGAACTTCTTGCATGAGTTAAAAACTGACTTATACATCTCAATTATTTTAGGAGCTTCTTCATCCAATTTCAGCATAATTAACTAACAGGGACTGTTTTGTAAGTCAGTAATCAAATATTTTATAATGTTCATTCCTCTAAAAAACATGTATCATTTATAGGTTGGTCACGATAAAGAAGGTTTACCAATAGGTTTGCAAATAATGGGTCGACCATGGGCATAGAGAGAAAGGACGAAGAAACGAGAGATGAGAATCGGGGAACAGAAATAATCATAGAACTGAGAGAAGTTGGAATAGAAGAGTGCTGACCTGGGAATGAACTCTGAAATTAGGGTTCGGTGGTACCCAAAACAGCGAAGGCTAGCAGAGCACAACACAAAGTCACAGATGAGGAAGTCGGAAAACCAGAGTTGTGGTATATTGCCCAGCGCCCACTTCCCTCGATTGGGGTTGCTAACCCTAATCTTTAGCTTTTTGTTCATTTTGGGTTGGGCCTAGGCCCGTCATGTGCAATATTAATTTTATTTATAAAATATAAAAAGGTATAGTTTTTTCCCCCCTTTTCTATTCATATCCCTTCTATTTTATTTTATTTTTTAATTTTTCTTCCAATTATATCTTTATGAAATATAAAAATAAATTTTTAATTTTGAACTATATTTTTTATTTTTTAAAGTTAAATAAAAACTTTAATTTTAAAATATAAAAAATAAATTTTAAAATATTAATTTAAAAAATCAAAAAGATAAAAATATAAATATAATTTCGTAAGAATAGAAATTCGTATTTATTTTAGAGGAGAAAAAAGCAATAAACAGGATAAAAATATATTCAAGTGAAATATTATTTACTATTCACAAATTTGTCTAAAATCTAAGTGCAAGATACCCAATCCCAACTCCAGTTCCCTTTTTTAATTTAAAATTTTAAGCATTTTTTCTAAGTTGAATTTCTCTTTCTACTCTTATTCCTATGAAAGTTCACCACGGACAAATCTTCTGAAAACAAAATTTACAAAGAGTCCAAGCTTCAAGGTGATCATTACACGCTACAAAATATGGGAACAATAATACCGTTTATAATTCTACTTGATGTGACTAGGATTACTTCTGGCATAAAATAACTATGATGCACTAAATGATTAAATTTATATTTAAATTGCTATTAAATTAGAATTTAGGCCAAATATAGTTTAATATAAAATGAAAATTTTAAAAATTATAAAATTAAGAACGAGTTAAACATGATTGAAATTTTTTAAAATTATCTCAAGATAAATATCATTTAAATTTTTATGTTTGACATAAAAATTATTCAATGAAAATTTTGTAACATTTTTTTAAAAAATCTTATTCTGATGATCTAAAATTATTCTATTCAAACTCAATCTAAAATACCAAAAGTAGCAACCATGTGTTCTAAGTTTGGATTTTTGGATTTTCTCCTTGTTTATCCATTGACATGTACAGATTTTACGTGGCTTTATGGTACTGCGCTTTCAAAATTGCTGGTGAAAATTAGCAAATAAAAAAGAGATATAGTGTGGGATTAATTGAATGATTTAAAACTTAATTTTGGATAATTTAATATTATAAACATGATTTTGGTTTCAACCATTATTTAAAAAATAATTTATAATAAAAATTAATATAAATTTTTAATTTGACATAAAGATTATATTTTTTCATTTTTAGTCTAACTTATTTTTAAAATAAAAAATTTAATAATACTTGAAAATACAAAGAAAAAATTAGCATTAAGTAAAATGAGCCACCATACTTTTTTTTATAGATTCACATAAAAATTAAAAGGATACATTTTTTAAAGTTTATAAAAAAAATACATAATAATTCTCAATTTTTAATCTAATAAAAATACTATTAATCGTTTTGTCCTTTTAACATAACGTACCAAGTAAAAAATTGTCTATTAACTTAACAAAATAGTAGGCACATAATCCCATATTTATGATTCTTTCTCGTAACTATCCTTTTCGGTGGATGCTTGCATATGCATTATTAGTACCATGTAGATGTGATCTTAAATTTCAATTGATATCCCATCCACTTGCTATGCTGCCAAACGTTGAGATTATGATATTGTAGATGGTGGGATAAAAAAATATACAGACTCTTCATACTTACCTTGAAATGGATGGTACCACTCTTAAATTATACTATGGAATTTTTGAGTGGTCTTGTAATGCACATGTTGCTTAAAAAAAATGATATGACAAAACTAAGTTTATATTATAGTTTGGATCTATTTTTCTTCTTCCATTTCTCTTCTATGTACTGTATTCTTTGTATTTAAATAAAAATATTTATAAAAATTAATACTTAATTGTTATTTAAATTTTAATTATAATTATATTTAAAATTGACAATAAATAAAGTTTGAATAAATATAATAAAAGATAGATTCTCAGCTTCACGTTTTAGAAAAATATCTAAATTTATGCTTACATGAATAATAATTTTATAATTTTTATAATTTTAATTATTATAAAAAATCATAATTATAATAATAATTTAAGCTTAAATTACTAAAAAAATGTGTTAAAATAAGTCATTACTGGTTTTTTCTTTTTTAAACTTAAATTGCTAAAAAAAACACATTGAAATAATGATGAATGATGAGATTAGCGTCAAAGTAATGAAGAAATTCAAAATTTTTATTTTATTTTTTATTAAAAAATAGATTAGAAAAAAAATTAGTAGCAAGTACTACTATGTTCAAATAAATTAAATTAAATATAAAACGTTGTTGTATATTAATAAATATTTTTTAGAGCTCAAGAATAAATCATGTTTTTTTTTTAATATTCTTATCGAATATATATTCTTAAAATCAGAAATGTCTTTCACATAAATATTTCTTTTGATTGTATATGACATCATGATTCAAGCTTGAATTTGAACGATTCATTCAATCTATGTTTCATTGATGCAAAGAATAAATTCAAGTTATCATAAAAAAAATTTCAACTTAATTTTAACCTAAAACCCAAATCTAACTTGAAATTCAATTCCAAGTCAAGTTTTCATAAAAAAATCATGAAACTCCAAATCAAATAATCACTGTCTTGTTTCTCTCCTTTTGCTTTAACCTGACATCAACTATCCCATTTTTCAACAACTTTATCTGCATTAATTCATTGATCATATATCTTGCAATAATAAAGAAATTAGACTTATGGTTCAACAATGACATAGACACGAAAGGAGATGTAGATTTGTGAGTTGCATGGTTCAACAATGACATAGACACGGAAGGAGATGTAGATTTGTGAGTTGCAATTGTTCAAATGATGAAGAGAGAGTCAAAGGAAGTTGTCCTATATGTTGAAGTTGTAAGATTGAGTGAAGTTAATAAAACGATGTGTTTCAGTTATATGTTTGTCAGATGTTTTTACATTAAATGATAAAAAGAACAGAGATATCAGATATTTTTATAATAAATCTTATGGAAGATGAATGTAACTTTTTCAAATTAAAATATAGTTCATCCAACAAAATTTTTAAGAAATAAATTTAAGTCCACACTTCCAACTAACAAAATAATATATTGAAAAAAATAAATAAATAGTAGAATGATATTATTATTTTTATTAAAAGTAGTTAATGAATATGAGCTTGGCTTCCTCTTTTTTTTAATATCTATATTTTGAGAGTTTATATAAGATTAAGTTTTATTCTCATGTAGTTATAATTATTAAAAAAAGATACAAATGAGTTGAATTATTTAAAGTTAACTTATTAAATATTTCATCTATTTTTTTATTTAAAAAATGGTTGAGCTTAAGTTTGATAAATAAAGCAAATTTAAATTTTATAAATTTAATACTGAGAGCTTGTGAATAATGTCTACATTTATGCATATGTATACGGATAAAAAATTTAACCGTAAATAAAAAATATATCTATACGTACTAAATGATTTTATTTAAAATATTATTGTTGTTGTTTAACTTTTATGTCTTAATAATTTATTTTTTAATTTTATATTTTAGTATAAAATCTTTTTTTGAATGCAATATTGATAAAAATAAAAGTATTTTTAAAATAAATTTAATAGATAAAAATAATAATAAAGTTATAAATGAGTTAATAGATAAAATTTAAGATTCATGTTTTTTATCACTATAAATTTAACTTATTTAAATAAATATATTAAGCTCAATGACATGTTATTAAAAGATGGAGAAAAAAAATTACATAAATAAACCATGATATACATCCATTTTATATCTAAGTATAGATCATTAAATCTGTTTTATTATTTGTTTGTTTTAATTTAAACAGTTAGATAAGGGATATAAATAAATGGATGATACTATTTATATGTAAAATAAATATTACGACTAAAAATGATTATAAAGTTAATTACAATTTACTCATTAATAAATTATTATATTTATATTTTTAAATTTATTTTATTTTATTTTTTAATTTATCATATAGATGAGGGATGTAAACATGTGGATGATACTATTTGTATATAAAAAAGTTATTATCGATAAAAATTTGATTACAAAGTTAATTATAATTTATTTATCAACAAATTCTCATATCAACGATGAATTTTAAACTTATGATATTAAAAAATACAAGACAGATTTTTATTAGCTGCACTAACTTTTATTATCACAACTCAACATTAAATTGGTTTACCTATTTCTTAAACTTAAAACTTGAATTATAACTTATTTATGTGGCATAGTTCCTGTATAAATCTTCATATAATCTACTTTGATTCAACATCATTTACATTATACTCAATTAATGTATTTCTTTCAAATGAAATCATTACAACAAATAACATATAAGCCATCAATAAGAACAACCCAATGTAACTAATCTAAATAATAAAATAATATTTGTGTACCCTCATAATAAAAAAAAACTTGCATGACTCTGACTTATAATGTATAAATATCTCTAAAACTATTAATGGATGAGAATGATTAAAGACTTGGAAACAAAAAGTACTTGATCAATCACTCGTTAATCTCATAATGATCCATCTTATATATTGTCCTTATGTTAAAAGCTCGCTTGATGAGTAAGATACACGTAATTTCTATCGTTCTTATTCTCCACTCAAGTTTTTTTTTATGAAGTAGTAACTTCGTTCATTATTCGTTCTCCGTTCGTGAATTTTTTTTGTTCACATTATATCATTTTAGCATCTTTATAAAAAGTTGAGAATTGAAAAAAAAAAACATTACTCAATATAACCAAATATATGTTTGATTGGATTACAAAAAAATATGTTAAGCATTGACCTATTGTTTTAAGTTAGTGACACAAAAGAAACAAAAAAAATTAGTAAAGTGAAAACAAATTGCAACTAAAGAGTAGATGGAATAACTCCTAAAAACTAATATAGAGGATGTGAGATACATTACTTGGTTGCTCAATATAGTATTAGTTGGTAGGTCAAATGGGGAATGAAGAATATGTGTTGATGATATAAATCTTAATAGAAGATTCCTTAAATACATTTTACTTAATAAAAGTAGTTTTGTGGACACATACTTGAACTATCATCTAATATTTTTTCATGAATATTTATTCTAATTACAATCAAATTTATATGTTCCATGAAGATAAAAAGAAAACTTCATTTATCACAAATGAATGAATGTTCTACCGTAAATGATGTCTTTCAAACTAAAAAATGTTAAAACAACCTAACAACATATGATGAATTTGAATGATTTTTTGAATTTACACTTCAATGAATTATGATCAAATAATTTTAATGATCATTTAGTTTAAAATCAAATATAATTAATTAAAATAAAATTAATTTCAAATCATTGAATACTTTTAAAATCCATTACTGATTAATCTAAAGTGCATATTATTGAAATTATATTTTATATTAAAAAATACATGAATCAACTTTTTAACTATAAAAAAATGCTCTTAATTAAGTTTAATCTACTTCTTAAATTATATCAAACCAACTTAATACGTGTGAATGAAGTTTTCAAGTTTATATATTTTTCAACAAATAACCCTAATTAAGATGTGGTATTATTGAATTTTTTCATATTATTTATCTTATTATATATTTTTATCATATAATAAATTTAGTCATAATTATTATATTTTTTAATATATTTTTTCTATATCCTTTTTTATTATATCATATTTCTTATTTTTTTTATTTGTTTTTTTTTCTCACCTCATTTCACCTATTTTTGAATGTACAACAATATTTATTCAGTAATTTTAACCTTGATAATATGGTAATATTATTAATTTTACAAATCTTTAAAATAGGTATGATAATTGATTTTTTTTGGTGATTTTTAGGCCCTTAACTCCATTAGTCACAAAAAAAATAATAATTTTTTTTACAACCGTTTACATTCCTTTAAGAAAGAAACATAATACTATCTTGGCACGATAAATGATAAGTGTTGGAAGAGCAAAGCAAGTTAAGCCTCTTTAACATGCGAAAATATGTATGGTATTAACTCTAGATATATAAATAAATCTGTAAATATATTGTTGGAATAACTAGTTTAGTACTAATAATAATTTTGTCAAAATGCCTAAAAAAACGAAACACCCACTTTGTTTAAAAAGGAGACATAATTAATATAACTTTAACTAAAATTCTAGCATCCTTCAAATATAAATTACATCTTATGTACACTATATACAATTCTGGCTCAATTTATCTTTTTAATCATAAATTTTATAACAACATTATCATCATATTTTATTTTAATATTAACATTAATCACGTAAAAAAAATTATTTTACTTTATTTAAGTGGATAATTTTAGTTTTCTAAATATGCATGGCTTAAAAACATTCTACCAAATATAAATTTAAATTAATTATATAGATTAAATTTCAAAAATAAGGTCTCATAATTACTTTTTTAAAACAATGGTTAAATTAATTTTTAATACATTTTCCAAAAAATCAAAACTTATTTTAAAAAAAAAAACATTTCTTAATTATTATTATTTTTACTTTCCATTTTATCAAATCATATTATTATCCTAATGACCTTTATTATCATCGTTCCTATCATTATCATCCAATTATAATTAATATCATTATTATTATTTTAATCATTAATATCTTTATAACTATTATCATCTTCTTCATTATCATCGTAATAATAATAAAAAATTTATTTTTTAATTTAAATTTAATTATTTTAAGATAATTTACTTTATTAATTTTTTAATTAAAAATTTTTACTTATCTATTTTTAATGGATTCATAATGTTATTTTGATATGTAAATTATATTTAATTTATAATATAATTTTAAATTATATAATTATTAATAATATTAATTATAAATTATATATCATTTTATATAAAATAAATACTGAATAATATAATAAATATTATAATAATAATATAAAATTATTATATTACATATTTATTATCAAATAATATATATAAAAATATATTTTATATTATAATAATTATTATTAAAGTTGGATATACAATCAATGTTCATGGATCAATCTATATATTAATAAATTAAGTGAATTTAAATCAATAAAATTATTAATTTATGTAAATTTTTTTATTTAAATTATTTAACTTATGAATTAAATAAATTAAATTCATAAATTAAAAAATCAATTTGTAAATAAAATTTTTATAAATTTTTTAATTATTTTAATATTAAATATTTTAATAAATTAAAATAAATCAAACACAAATTACCATTTTGTTTTATTCATTTATTTTATCGATATACATGATTCAACCTATTTATAAAATGAAGTTGGATTTAACTTATACTAATTTTTACTTCTACCCAACTATAAATATCATCCAACCATAATCAACATAACCATTATTATTATTATATATTAATAATAATAATAATATAATTTTTTTATTTTAAATTTTATACTTTTTATTATTTCAATAATTTTTTTAATAATTTTGTAAATTTATAATAAAATAAATAATATTATTAGATATATAAATTATATTTAATATATAATATCTTTATTTTTAATGTCAAAACTAATTTGATTTTGGTCATATCAGTTTTAAAACTTGACTTTATATAAAAAATTTAATTAAAAACATTAAACAATCTTGACGTCCGATTTATTTCAATTTTGATTAGCTGAAAATAATTTAACTAAATCCAATTCCAAATCCAAGGGATTTTGAGCCATAGTCAGAATGATGATCCATAAACATTGTAGAAATTATTATGAGAGTACTTCCATCAATTCATACCTTCCTTATAATTCAACATATACATCTTAACCGTCCATTTTCAATACGATCCAACGGTACATATTGCGAATCCGTGTCCTTCAATCTCATTGGCCCAATTTTCTGGCATCCCACTATATAAAGCTCGCACCCGCCTAAAGCTGTAAAACATTATGTTCGTCTTTCCTGTTCTTCAGTGACCCGCAATTCTCTCTATCCCCACTTTTGAACCCTCGTGTTCCTCTGTAGCTTTGTTATACTTCATCAATGGCGGGTAGAGGCAAAACCTTAGGATCTGGCGCCGCTAAGAAGGCGACCTCACGGAGCAGCAAAGCAGGCCTCCAATTCCCCGTTGGTCGTATTGCACGGTTCCTCAAGGCCGGGAAGTACGCCGAGCGTGTTGGCGCTGGTGCTCCTGTATATCTCGCTGCCGTCCTCGAATATCTTGCCGCTGAGGTAATTTTCAATAACCTCTTTCGATCCGTGTTCATTCCCCTTGGTGTTTGTCGTTGGATCTAGGGTTCCGAAATTAGGTCTAGTTTTTCCCAATTTTATTGATTTAAATAAATTATGAGTTTAACTAGTATTTTAATTTTCCTTAGTTCGAATCGCTTTCCCAAGTGATTGTGGGTTCAATTTAACGTGTGGAGTTTTTTTGTTTTTTTCCCAGGTTCTGGAATTGGCCGGAAACGCCGCGAGAGATAACAAGAAGACTCGAATTGTTCCTCGCCATATTCAGTTGGCGGTTAGGAACGATGAAGAGTTGAGCAAGCTTCTTGGAGATGTCACCATCGCTAATGGTGGTGTGATGCCTAATATCCACAACCTCTTACTCCCCAAAAAGGCTGGGACCTCATCGAAGGGTGCCGGTGCCGACGACGACTCTTAAATGTGGCCTGATTTTTCAGGAACCACTTTTGAATTTAGCTTTTTAATTTGTCTCACCGTTTTTGTTTTGTTTTGATCCTTGTGCCTTTTAGAAGTAGTTAGATTTCTAGGTAGCGATGTGAATAGAGCGATCTCAAGCTTGTTCCTTCTGAAGAGATATTGTTGAAATATAAATTGTTTTTTCACCTGTCAATCTTGATGTAGCCTTTGATACTTAATTAGTATTTATAACAATTAAATTTCTTTAATCTACGTGTGTCCTCTGCCGCCGAAGCTGTCCCGTCTCTTTAAATAATTTTTACGGTGTGGTGTTGGTTTTTTTGTGAGCATTGTTGATAGCTTGCACACGACTTCATAATGGAATGAATGTGGATGCGATATCGTTGTGATTTGGATAATGAAATGGTCAATTGATGACTCCAATAGGCAGTTAAGAAGGGAAGGGAACTGTTATTTGCTTGTTGATGTTGCGTAATGCTGTCTTCGTTTGTTTAGATTCAATAGGATGTTATTCATTCTCCGGAGTATCTGATATCATTCTATTCATGAATTTAAAGTGTGTCTTGAGTCAGCTTTTTGTCTATTTAGAAGTGTAAAATATTTTTATAAAGATAGGTTTTAAAGTTTCTACCAGGAAAATAGAAGTAATAAATTGTTTTATATTGAATATGATAGATTCTACATCTTCTTTGCTTGAACATACATAAACCTTTGCGAGATTTGAAGATAGAAGTCTAAATGTAAGTTATATGTTATGTTTAAGAGAGCACATATATAAATGATTGAAAGCTCATGCAATGATTAATAAAAAATTTTCACTCTTAAACCCGAGATAGCTGGATAGGAAGTTGGTGGTTGCCACACACATTATGGGTTATTTGTGTACTTGGTAAAGGGAGATGCTCAAGAAAGGGAAAAATGGTGAGGTTATATGGTGCACGCGCACACGCAAACTCAGGCCTCAGTGAGTGATATTTTGACTGTTACAAGGTTTCTTGTGTGTTTGTGTGATATTTAAGTTATCATTCTTCAAAGCGCTTGGATTTCTTTTTGAGTTCTGCATGTTTAAGTGTGTGGGTAATAAGTGCGAAGATTTTTGAAGTGAACATTTCTGAAATGTTTTGAAATTTTGGGTAAGATAAAAAACAGGCTACACAAAGCATTTGACCTGCAGGCTACAGCCTCTTCTATGATTTCTAGATTTAAAATTCGGCTGGTGAAAGCTATGTATAGCACCAATTTGAAATTTGAACAGATTGAGGTGCAGCTAAATCTGCTTAAAGTGCTTTTTACTTTGACGCAAGGTAATAAGCACTTTATTAAAGGGATTCAACCCCAAGAATTAAAGCAAACAGATATGGAATATTTTATTTTTTGAATCATGTAGGAAATAAAAAGGAAAAGAAAGAAAATAAAAATTAAAAAAATAAATTTTTTGGATGAATTAAAAATAGAAGAAAGAAAAAATTTCTTTTGTTTGAATGATTAAAAAAAAGAAAAAAAAGATATTAATAATATAAAATTTAACTTCAATTTTTTTATTTTGTTTTTATTAACATAATATTTATTCTTTTATATTTTTAAAAATATATAATAGTTTTAATAATTTAAAATAAAAAGTAAAAAATGTAAGTTTTTTCTTATATTTTCTCATTAATTTAGAGAGAAAATAAAATGTGGTGAAATATGTTGAAATTGGTTTTTCTATTTTATTCTTATTAATAAACAAATCATAAAAAACTATTTCATATTTCATATTTTTTTTCTTTCCATTTCTTTCTTCTTTTTCTCTTCTGTTTTTTTCAAACAAACAAGCATTAGTATTTTGTCAGAATCCTATTTAGTTTGAAAAAAGGTTTAATCCTTATGCCTTGTAGCTCTATTTAGGTTTTCTGTGAATATAAGGATGTAGTGCATGTTCCTTGGAGTCCCACAGCTGTTTTACCGGTAGAAAAACAAAGATTATGTACCTCAGAACTTATCTGTTTTCTACTCCTAATCTCTTGCATTGACTTCCGAGAGAATAGATACCAGAAGAATGCAATCCAACCCAGCAATACATGTCTCATCCACACCCCCTAATTCCACTTATCTACTGTCTTTAAGTTATATCCACATGCAGCTTAAGGAAGCATTACTTTGTGAATAAATATATTACCAAAAATTTTGAACTCTGGCATGCCCTTTTCTCATTGCCATCCTATCTCATTCAACACGGGCCAATAATTCATATAATGGTCAATTAAGCATTGAAAATTGTAGCCTCATAACAGGTGGCAACAAAGGAAACAAAAATTAAAAACACTACGAGCCCCATTACCATGACCAACTCTCATCCATTAAATTTACCTGATTCACATACTGCATAATAGTGACCACTTTGATGAGGGATTGGACCAAATCACCATAAAAGAACTACAGGACTCGATGAGAAAATTTTCTATTATCTATTTCAAATAATTATATGAAGCACACTGTATGTTTGAAATATAAAATATTATTATAATGGCACTTCTGTGTAGGACAAGAGAAATCATATATCAGATGTTTAACGAAATGAAGATTGGACCTGAAACACTGGTGATTAATTAACTAAAACCTGGCCCATAAACTGCGCAGCTACTCTTACTAACACATCCCTTAAAAAAAGCTAAAAGGAGAATAGAACTTCATCTGTTATATAGAGGAAATGTGGAGATGCGGGGTATCGATCCCCGTACCTCTCGCATGCTAAGCGAGCGCTCTACCATCTGAGCTACATCCCCATATTATTTTGTGCAGAAGAATGTTTAAATAAAAAGGGTACATATGTGTCTAAAAGGAAGACAACAATTGAAAGAATGATAGTCAACTTTCATGTTACAGTTGAGATTTAAGTGAATAAGATTACACAAGTTAAAGGAAGGAGGAGGGAGTCAATAGGATAATTGTCCTTCAATAAAGAAAATGACGAAGTAGTTATATTTGTGTAATCAATATTTTTGAAACATTCATTTTACTTGTTTATGTAGGAATTGGACCGTTGAAAATAAAAAAATTAATGATTAATATTTAAAATTTTATTAAACATGTATATATATTTTATCTCAATTTTAACTATTAATTTTAAATCAATAATTAATAATAAATTTTATCTTTTAAAATGTATTTGCTCATGACATTAATTTATTAACGCTTTATTTCTGTACAATTCGTTAAAAGAAAGAGTCTGTTGAATGATTAAATTGTCCTTAATATACATGCTTGTAACATTAGATGAGAATTTGTTAATAAAAATAATTTGCTACATTTATCAAACTTCCATAACTTACTATAGAAGCAAATATTAAAACATAAATATACTATATAAACTAATGGAATACATGAGTTTAACCCCAAAAGTTGAAGAGGCAAAGCTATCTTAACAAACCAATAAAAGCCAAAACTTCATGTTGTTATTATCTTATAGGTTCCTTAGAATTTAGATACTTCCCTGAATCAAGCAGGCCAAAACATTCAGGCTTTGTTAGAATGTTTTCAAGAATTAATTAGATCAAAACTCACCATATTTAAGCTATGTTTATTTTTTAGTTGGTTGATACCCAAACTTAATTGAATTTTTTTATATAAATTTATTTATAACAGTAAATTGTTGATTTTTTTTTTAAATTGATCCATCATGAAAATTATAGATAAGCAGACAATATTATTTGTATATGAAAAAATTATTAGTTAAAAAAAAATACAAATTAATCAAATCTAAATTTTTTTAAATAGATTAGGTCATAATTTATTGTATTTTTTAATTAAAGTGGTGTAATTGTTAATTCTCATTCTTTTTTAATAAGCAAAATTTTTAAAAAAATGTTAACATCGTTTAACTTTTTTTAAGAATACCAAGTTAAGTGTGTTCAAGTACCGATAAGAATAGGTTGATCGTAATTTATAAGTATGAAATATGTTAAAATTGTATTTAATATATATGTTTTTTTAGAAAAGTAGTCGTTATGTACCAGTTTTTAATATGCAAGTCCTAATCATAGAATGACTTAACTATTTATCTTTGAAAAATGTCAAAGGAAAATAGCACAACCTCATTAGCTTACCACCGAACAAACAATTCAAACTAGTGAGCTTGGAAATGACATTAGAGTTCACAAGACATCACAACTTGTTGGTAATATTTTAAAAGGGAACAAGTCTTACATCACTTGACAAAGGGTTCTTGTTAGACTTCATATATAGGGATCCACCTTCGACTTGTAGACAAGCAAGTAAAAACATGCCCTCATACTCGTAAACTTGAGCCAACTCAGTTCAACATTTTGATTTGTTAGACCTATTTCTTCTTTTTCACCTTCTTTTTCTTTTCGTTATTGTTATTGTGAAACTGAAAGCATGAGGTCTTGATGTGATATTGAGTCTTAACACTTGGCTCCACTTGTGCTACCCCATATCATGCTCCTAAATTCAAAGACTTCTTGCACACCTTTCTCGTAAATTCTTCGCAACAATGTGAGAGGGTCAATTGCATGGAGTCACAATATATATAACTAAAAGTTAAAGAGTCTACTAAGCGTGATAAGTGTAGATTGTTGATGGCTCAAACAAATATGTTTTATATTAGGAATAGGAAATCATAAACTCAATGTAACTTGTATAGTTAATTAACTTGATTTAATCTAAACCAAAAAGCATGGGTTAGTTCTAGTTTACATGCTAGATTGGATAAAAAATAGTAACAATACCATTGTTATATCATGAGATTGTACATTTCCAAACTTGATGAATACAACTCAACCAAAACTACTTTTTTTATATCATATATTTTTATAACATTTTTTAAATATTTTAAAAAAATATATAATATATGCATAATACAAAATTTATACTTTTCTCAATATATTTTTAATATTCTATAAATATTTTTTTTTAAAATGTTAAAAATTATATATATATATATATATATATATTTGATAACCTAATCCAATTAAATTAGAATTAATTGGAATGATTCTAATTTCGTTAAATAATTTTTTAATAAAATTAATTCAAACCAATCAACTTATATTTAAAATTTATTTTGTGTCAAATCTAATGTATAATATTAAATATATTTATTATTTTGTTCAATAATTTCTTAAAAATAAATTAAAAAATTAATGAAAATATTATAAGATATATTTTTACATGTAAACATCTTATAAATGACATTTACAAGGTTAATTATAGGCATCAGTGGACTTAAGCAACTTAAATATGACCTAATTTTTTTTTTGTTAATTTGAAACATGAACTCATTCAAGTAGAATTAATTAGTCTTTTTAATTTAACTAATGAGATGAGAAAAACAAGTTAACAATTTGATCGATGTGAATACTCAAGAATAACCCTATTATTTTATCATTTTTTTTTTTCACTTTAGAAAATACAGAATAAAACCATCACGTTGTAGTTTTTTTTTACACATTATCACCTTTATTTTATTCTTTTAAGCTTATTATCTAGTGCCCTAGAAATCAAATGATGCTAAATATAGATTTCTACCTTTATTTTGCAAAACAAATTCAATCCTGATTATTATTATTTGTAGGAGTATTTTTATTATAATTCAATTTTTTATGTATCTTTTTTCTAATCATACGGTATCTTTCATTTTTTTTCTCATGTGTATAACTTCTTTTCACATCTCATGTTATCAACTTTTAAATGTATAACAACATTTTTTCAACATATTTTAGCTTTGGTAGTATGATAATAATACTCATTTTTCAAATCTTCATGAATTGTAATGGTACTTGAACCTTATTAGTATAATATTATTTTTAAGCTTTTAACTACATTAATCACATCAATATTGTAATAAAACTTTTTCTAAAGCAGAATGAATGAAACTTTTGAAAAAGAAAAAACACATGCTATAATGTTCATAATATGACCTTTATAGGATAGTGAATAAAACTCGTGTTTGATACCTTGGTAAGATAAACAACATACTCTTTTAACGTAATATATAAGAAGGTATTGGGAGAACAAATTACATCTTGTTATCATGCGTACAAATACTATATTAATCTTAGACTTGTAAAATTTTTTATAAATATGTTATTGAGGTAAATAGTTTATGTATTAATAATAATTGAATCAAAATGTATAGAAAAGAAAAAAATACCCACATGTGACATCATTTAAAGAGGAGGCCCAATTGCTGTGAGTTTGGCTAAAATTCTAACATACTTGCATATATTGAGACTTAAAAGTTTTTTTTTTATAAATTTCATAATAATATTATTATGATATTTTATTTTAATACTAACATTAATCAGGTAAAAAATCTTTTACTTCACTCTAGTCGGTCACTCCAAAATTAGATTTCAAAATTTAAATCAATTATATGGATTAGATTTCAAAATTTAATCTGTTTAATTTTGATGCCAAAACTAGTTTGATTTTAGTCGTACCAGTTTTAAAATTAGATTTTATATAAAAAAAGTTAATACCAAAATTAAAAAAGTTAAACAATCTTGACATCCAATTTATTTCAATTTTGATTAGCTGAAAAGAATTTAGCTAAATCCAAATCCAATTCCAAATCAGAATGATGATCCATAACCATTGTAGAAATTATTATCAGAGTAGTTCCGTCAATTCATATCCTTCCTACAGTCCAACACATACATATAAACCGTCGATTGTCAATACGATCCAACGGCATTGATTATGAATCCGGGTCCTTCAATCTAATTGGCCCAATTTCCTCGCATCCCACTATATAAACCTCGCAACATCTGATAGTTCTAGCATATTACGTCAATCCTTTATTTGCGTCTATTCGCCGTACTCGTCTCTCTCCACACTTTTTGAACCTTCCCGTTTCTGCAATATACTTCATCAATGGCGGGTAGAGGCAAAACCTTAGGATCTGGCGCTGCTAAGAAGGCTACCTCTCGGAGCAGCAAAGCAGGCCTCCAATTCCCTGTCGGTCGTATTGCTCGGTTCCTCAAGGCCGGCAAGTACGCCGAGCGTGTCGGCGCCGGTGCTCCTGTATACCTCGCCGCCGTTCTCGAATATCTCGCCGCTGAGGTAATTTCCCTCAACCTCTTCCGGTCCATGTTCATTCTCTCTTTGTGTTTGTCGCTAGATCTAGGGTTTCAAAATTAGGTATAGTTTTCCCAAATTTAGCGATTTTTCTCTCTTTTTTTTTGGAAAAAAAAACTGATGGTTCTAGGGAGTATTTTGGTTTTCTGGAAGTTGAATTTTATGTGATTGTGGCTTCAATTTAACGTGTGAGTTTGTTTTTTCTAGGTTCTGGAATTGGCCGGAAACGCCGCGAGAGATAACAAAAAGACTCGAATTGTGCCTCGCCATATTCAGTTGGCGGTTAGGAACGATGAAGAGTTGAGCAAGCTTCTTGGAGATGTTACCATCGCTAATGGTGGTGTGATGCCTAATATTCACAACCTCTTACTCCCCAAGAAGGCTGGGACCTCGTCGAAGGGTGCTGGTGCTGACGATGACTCTTAAATAGGGCCTGATTTTTCAGGAACCACTTTTGAATTTAGCTTTTTAATTCGTCTCACCGTTTTTGTTTTGTTTTGATCCTTGTGCCTTTTAGAATTAGTTAGATTTCTAGGTAGCGATGTGAATAGAGCGATTTCAAGCTTGTTCCTTCTGAGGAGATATTGTTGAAATATAAATTGTTTTTTCACCGATCAATCTTGATGTAGTCTTTGATATCTAGTTAGTATTTATAACCATCACATTTTTGTTTATTCAAGTGTCTTAACAGCTGAAGCGGTCCTGTGACTTTAAGGAGATTTTATTGTGTAATTGTAGTTTTTTGCGTGTGCATTGTTGATGGTTTGCACGTGAGCTTCATTTTGGAATGGATGTAGATGCGATATAGTTCTGTTTTGGATTTTGAAATGGTCAATTGGTGAATCCTATCCGCTGTTGTTTCCTTCATATGATTATTCGTTTACTTAGATGGAGTAGGATGTTATTCTTCCCGGCCCATCTGATGTAATTCTATACAAGAATTTTGAATGTGTCTTGAGTCAGCTTTTATCTATTTTTGTGTAAAATGTTTTGATGAAGATAACTTAATTATTAAGTAGCTATGATGGATAAAATAATTCTACTAGGAATATATAGATATGAAATGTTTTGTTTTACAGATTATGCATGATCACTGTTTCAACATATATACACTCTTGCAAGATTTGAAGATACAAGCTCTAAAGCAATAGTTATATTTGAAGATTTGGAGAGCACATGTATAAAGGATTGAACTCATGCAAGGATTAATTAAATTTCTTCACTTTTAAATAGTTAGTATAGCCGGATAGGAAATATGTACGAAAAACACTGTTGGATTGTTGGCACACATTATGGGTCATCTGTGTACATGGTAGAGGGAGATGCTCAAGAAGGGACACACAGTGAGGTGATATGGTGCACGAGACTCCTGGTTGTCACAGTTCTAAGATTTTATGTTGAGGTTAATACCTGAGTGTCACACTACCCTGGGGTTAATATTTTTGTCTGTTCTGGGGATTGTTGTGTTTTAGTGATATTCATTCTTCGAAGTGCTTTTATTTTATGTGTTTGGTTCTTGCACGATTAAGTGTGTTGGTTAAAACTCCGAAGGTTAATTGTGTATTTCTGAAATGTTGCGTAAGATAAAAAACAGGCCACATAAAGTATTTGATCTGCAGGCTGCAAACTCTTCTAAGAATTCTACATTTAAAATTCGGCCAATGAAAGCTGTGTTTGGCGCCAAATTGAAAATTGAACAGGTTGCGGTGTAACTAAATCTGTTGCTTAAATTGATTATTACTTTGATGGTAGTGCCCATTCTAACTCGATACCTAAATAACTATCACGTGCGGTCTGTGCTTACGTGATGGTTTGCTTGAAGTTATTAATTAAATCAGTTAAAAGCTTAAAAATTACTAAAACCTTCGAACAAAATGTTTACTACACCTTAGTGTTTCAGGGTCTAGAATTTGATCAACTAAGGGGTGATTCACCTTAAAATCCAGTAATTCAAAAGCTCGAGAATTAAAGCAAATAAATGCTGGATATTTTATTGATTTTATTTCTCATACTCTTTTCTGATTGTATCTTTCTTTTTTAATCCTCATGTCTCGTGTACTTTCAAAATTTTCTTGCTAATTGGCAGCATGGTATTCAGTTTTAAGTTTTTATACCTACCGATATATTCAGTTATGTATAATACTTGTATTAAATTGCCTAGCTGTTGATAACATCACTTCGTATTTTTGTGGAATAATTGCAGGATGCCATTTTTATTGTATTGGCCACCATTACCAATGTTGTGTAGGATAGGAAAGGATTGTATATTGCTTGCAAATGCCACCCTGCTGTTACTTCTGATTTGAGCTTTTACTACTGGAATTTTGTTTTTGCTATATTATTGTCAGTCCATTGTATAGAAGGTTCTATTCATATCAAGTGTGAAGGTAAATTACCGTATTAATATTTATTCAAATCCGAACTAACTTCAAAGTCTTTTACCAACAATGCCTGATTGTGAGCGCCAGTTGGGTGGAATTTTATTTCTACTAATGAGGCAATAATTGTCAACCAGTTTAAGTATCAAAGGCTGCATCAAGATTAAAAGATAAAAAAAAAAAATCACCAAGGTATCATGCTACATCACGTCCCTTTCAATACAATTTAAATTGAATAAAAACATGAAGGTGGTTAAACAAAAGGGAAAATAAACAATCAAGATCCTACTTCATACCTAATGATTTAGAAGTAGTTTTTTTTTGTCTCAAACTATGTAGCTAATCCCAATGGAGCTAACAAAGACGATAGTAACAATGACCCTGGTTAATGTTAATTCTACTCAGATTTGTATATGTGACAAATTTTTTAATTTGACAAGCATCAATACCAAGTCACTTGAAGCATTCAAGAATAGACATATCTAATCATCCCTCTGCAAAAGGAAAACTAGTAAAAACATGACACTACATTCAAAAATACCACAATCTTCCCTTCAAATTAGACAAGTCATGACTCTAATAATGCTATACACAAACATGGTCAAAGAAAACAAGTACCGCTTCCAACTTGAACCTAAGGACTCTCATCATCTGAACTACTAAAATCATCCATCCTCCTATCTGCAATTGCTGGAAATAGCCTTTGACGAAAATCAGGAGGGGGAGGACGAGTTTCAGTTTTAGATGAGGCTTTAGATTTAGTAGAAGTTTCTTGTTTCACAGTTTTTGGAGCTGGCGCTGGTGCTGGCTTCTTTGCTGCTGCTGCTGCTGCTTCTTTTGCGGCTTTTATCTCCTTGCATACCTTATCCACCATTACTAAGAAGTCACGTACTATTACAAACAATCTTAACCCTTCATCCCTTGCTGAATTCCCATGAAAGTAATCACCAGTACTCTTCACCAAAGCCATGATTTTCTTCTCTTCTTCTAGCAAATTTGTGACATCTACCTCAGCTTTCTCTACAAAACTCTTCACTGTCTCATAAAACCCTTTATCATCAGTTGTGTTATTTAGATCTTTCTTCACAAAGTCTCTTGTTTTTATGAGACCATGGCCTAGTCTTGCAGTTGTTCCTGTTAAGCTATCAGGATCTAGAGCTGCTGCTTTCTTCACATTCTCAAGTTCACTACTCAAGCGTGAAACCACTTGAAGACCAAGTTCACGATAGTGCTCTTCTGATTCAGAAGAAACGTCCTCAAGAAGGTCTTCTGTTTTTATACTTGAGAAACTGTAGCTCTCTTTTGCCATGCGTGCAGCTCTTATGCCTTCGGTTCGCATTATCTCTTGAACAACAAAGTGTAAGAGAGTGGTTTTTCCATCTACTCCTTTTACATCAGACAATTTTAGCAGTGTGTCAAGTTTGAATGCTAGAGCACCTCCGCGGAATGTCCCATCATTCATACGATTGCCAGTTTTAAGAACAGCTTCAAGAAGCTTGAGGAATAGCCGTCTGCCTCTTAGTTCCTTACAAGCAATCTGGTATCATATCAAGGTGTGAGAAGAATCAAATTTGTTTTCAAAAGGGGAATTTTGATTAAAAAAAACTTAATGTTGAGTGCAGGAATCCTCTCCTAAGTTGAAGGAATTACTAATTAAAGGATGTCTCATGTCTGTTTTTATACAAGTTCAATGCTTATCAACACAACAATAGATTGATCTTACAGCATTGAATAACTTGATGTAACCTTTGTAAGAGTGCATGTGTGTGTGTATGGATGTAAGAGAAATGTGTGCATACAAATGAAATCTTGTAATCTAAAATGCATTATAACCAAGTTTGCCCTGGAAAATTGTTTGTAAATGCTTATAGCATCAGTTTTGATAGTTTATTGCATAACTCTTGAGATCCTAAGGTTGGATGAGATAGCCCAGTCAATCATTTCATGATCTTGTATTCCATTAGCTTAACTATATCATAGATGACATGATCATCATGATAATAAGAGTATAAACAATGCAACTTGTGGGCTGTGGGGGCAAAATGGTGAGGTAATTTGGAAATCCTACCTCTAAAATTGCAAAAGAGTCTCGAGTAGTAGTGAGCTCCTCTTGAAGAGTACACATGTAAAACAATGCTTCCAATCGTTTAAAAGCAAATGGAATGTCAACCAAGGCTTTCAGGAACCTATCAGCAGGCCCAAGTTGGGATAGGCTACCAGTGAAAAGTCTAAGTTTAAGTTCTTCCTCTTGAGTTGGTGCCATCTTCAGCAAGGCTTGAAGGAATTCTATGGGCAGCTCATTTCCTGATCAACCAAAGATCGATCCAAAGTCATCATACAAGTAGAACTAGAGACAATAAATTACTTTTGTTTTCCATTTCTAGGAATTGTTATCCCTGATGAATATATGTTCATGATTTAGCACCTAAGAAAGCTAAAAATGTAACAAAATATTTAATTTGGAAATCTTGATATTAGTAACATAGAACAACTAAATCAAACTTGAACATTTCAAATTATCAAGCTAAGGACATCATGTTTCTCCAATGATTAGGAAGGTGTTTTTTTTTTTTTAAGTGTGTTCAGAGAGAGAGAGAGAGAGAGAGAGAGATTGGCAAACATTTTGAATTCTATTTTATAGTTTAGCCGGTGTGTTTAGTTGTATTTATAATCCATTATTTATGGAAAAGCCAATTCAATAGGTAATGCCCATAAATGTATGCTCATAATTAAATCAAAAGGTAGTTGATGTTCACTTAATTAGTCATGGTAATAGCAAAGTGTGTCATGTATTTCATATTGATTACGAAAGATAAATATATCACGTGATGTCAACCAACGTTAAGTTATATGTTTACTCACTTCTCACATTTGAACAACTTAAGCTATAAAGATTAAGTAATGAAATCTCTCCATCTTACTTCTATAAAATGTCTCATGCTACCCTTCCATATACTCATAACACCACACATGACTATTTTAATAGTGAACATTGCCTAAATCATAGATTTAGGGTCGAAATATACTGTAAACTAGAGAAAGCCTCCCTCTCCCAGAAAGAAGAAGGGAATTCATAAAAATGTTTTAAGTACTTGATCCTTAATTTCATGATTGGATAAATCAAATACTTTTAAAATGATATTTAAAAAAAAAACATTTCCCTTATACTAGTTGCCCCAGCTACAAGAAAATGATGGTAGTTTCAAAAAATCTACCTAACACTCTAGATTTGATATTGCTGGCCTATTGGTAGATAAGTGTGGCTAATAAATCTGTGATTCATGTTTTACTGGAAGAACTTAACATTACAACTATCAACAATTCTAGAAGAAAAATTGAAGTAACAAAAAAATCACCTTCAAGGAGTGCATCACTAACTTCATCCAATGTCACATTCAATGCTTTTAGTAGAATAGATAAATTTTGTGCTTTCTTTGACTCAATGATCTGGATATACTGAGGTGCAGCTTCTTGGGAAGACTCCTTTTTTTTCATGCCTTTGTTTTTGTCCGCAGGTGGAGGAGTATAGCCAAAAAGCGTTTCTATCATTTCTTCATTAAACCTATCAAATATTCATTATTAAGAATGTTAGCTCCCAATAAATTATTCTTCAGGAGACATAAAAAAGTTTGAGACATATCACTCACTGGAATGATCCTGCTTTGAGCTGATTCCAAACCATTGTTTGATCTGAGTTGGCTTGAACCTTATCCCAGAAGAAAGGCTTTAGCTTGGTTTTAGGAGGACCATAGTGAACTTCACCTTCAGCATTATCTGGAGCCTTTGGTATATTGGCTGAAGTTTTAGCCCCCTTTGAGCCAAATGGGGGAGGAGCTTTTGGAGCACCACCCATAGGAGGTGGCGGAGGTCGAGGACCACCAGCTTTACCTCTAGGTGGTGGCGGAGGGGGAGGACTAGGGCCATTACTAGGACGTGGAGGAACTGGAGGGCCAGCACCTTTAGGCCTTGGCGGTGCAGGAGGAGGAGGAGGAGCAGAAGAAGAAGGAGGAGGAGGAGGAGGAGGACGAGAAGGAGGAGCAGCATGAGGAGAAAGAGGAGGTGGAGGTGGAGGAGGAGGAGGTGGTGGTGGTGGAGGAGCATTGGTATCATTAGAAGGCCTAATTAAAGGTAGCTCAGGAGGAAGTGGATCAGGTCTTCCAGGTGGAGGTTTCAAAGGAGGCATTACAGGTACTACTCTTCCAGGAGGAGGTTTCAATTCAAATGATGGTCTTGCAGAAGCACTAGAAATTCTTGATTGAATTTCTTGCACTGTGTTGTTCTTCTCATCAATCAAAGAGTTACTTGATAACTGAAACCCAAGTTTATCATCCTCTTTTGTTGAATTTTTATATGAAAGATTATTAGAAGAACCTGTAAGATTGAAGTACATTTTGTCAAGACTTGTGCATGTAGAAATGAAATTTTGTATGTCACAATAACAAGGTATTTATTTAGGAATGAAAGTTTTTATATGTACCAACTGAGTAGTCACTCATGCTCATGCTGAGAAGGGGTCTCTCATCATTTTGGCTAACTCGGCCACTCCCAAAACAACAAAAAAAAAGCAATGCTGCACCTAAAAATGTCACCACTGCTGTTATAACTATGGCAGCTATAATTGTGGTTTGGTTATTTTGACCTGAATCAGAAGTTTTGGACTTCTTAGAGCCTTCTTCATCTTCATATTTTTCTGTTTCTGATATGTGCTGAGGTAAAACATGACCCAAGTATCTTCTAGAAGAAACTGATCCCATAAAAGCACCATGCCAAATCTTGCGGTCATCCTCTTCTTTAGAGACTTGCAATGGAAAATTATTTTTTCTCAAACAATTAAGAAAATTTTCCTTCAATTGAGGATGGCAGGTATTAATCAATTTTTGGATGTTTTCTCTGACTATTGGCCCAATTTCTGAACTAATTTCATTGCTTCTGGGTGATTCCTTTGGGAGGCAAAAATCAAGATCTTCAACTTGTTTCTTTAAATGAACCAAATCTTCCCAACAAGTTATCCATAACAACTCTACCTGCACTCATAAAACTATAACTAGTTTTAGGGTCCATTCATCCATTCTTAGCAACAATGGAGCACATAATGTTACCATTACACGGTTTTAGATCTAATGAATGATTATAAAATAATCAAAGCATTGTTTTTAGTGCCATATGGCCTTAACAACAATTACATAACGAAATATTGAAACTTTATATATTAGAGTGCATGCTTATTGCCCGTGGAAGTTTACTGAATTTCAGATCAAAATCAGGTTAAATAAAAGTATTGATGTATTTCTAAATTATATAATCTTTCATGATCAAGTAAATATGCCTCTAATTTGACATGAAACACAAAGTACATATTTAAAAACAATCTCAAAGAGTTTATATAAAAACTCAAGTAATCAAGTCACATAATGAAACTTTGAAATTGTATGGCCTTTAATGATCTTTAACATAAGGCACATGGAAGGTTAGATTCTGCAATAAGAACACAAATAATGGCCTTAGGAAAAAGCGCCAAATAAGAGGACAGCAAGCAAGTTCAATATCAAATCCATGTATCATGGTAAATAGTGGGAATATAGCAACTCTAATCCTTCCCCCCTCCACTTATTCAATACCAGTAACTAGTATTATTTCAAAAGGTTGCTAAATTTTTTTCACTTAATCAAATGAATCATGGGTTTATTTAACCATAGCAACTACCAGTGAGATTGAGATATTGCTAGATTAATTAGATACTAAATTGAACATTTTTCATTAATGGGGCAAGGTTGATTCAAATAATGGAAGGAAGTATTTGAACTTAGAAGGTATCTATCTATCCATCTATATACAAATAACTAGAGAAGCAAGTCTTACCGTGTCTTCATCTAATAATCCAGATGCCGGATCAAATAGTTGGCCAAGGAATTCTTCTTGAGTTTCCTTCTTTTCTTCAATGCTAACTGCAGCCACAATATTAAGAACCAAAACGATGCAAAAGCTAGCCTTTACGATACCTATATATTGTTGAATTGCCATTCCAAAATGCTTCATATCCTTATTACATCAAGGCCTAAACCCAACAAGCACACAGGTCTACATTGCCTTCATCAACCCCAAAAAAATTCATTTCATTATACAATGCCAACCCAGTTCTAGTCCTCTGCAGATTATCTCTATCACTGGCTTGCATGTGCAGTTTCCACAATTTTGGGATCATACACAAAGAACAAAAGCAACAACCTTTTTTTCTACCCTCTCCAAAATTGCTAATTTATTATTGAATCAGATCACGCTCAATTGAAAGTAATACTTATAATAACAATAAATGCAAACCCACCAGAAAGCAATCAAAATTGGCTCCACAAAACTTCAGCCATTTGAATAACATCCCAGAATAGGTCCTGGCACATGTCACATTGAAATTCAATGCAAATGCAAACGAAAAACTTCAAGGAAGGATTCAGAAAAGGGTCTTTTGTGATTTTTTGCATGTGACAAGGATCCAGGGAAAGTAGCCAAAAAAAAAACACGTGTTGTTGGATCAATGCGAACAGGCCATGTTGTTGATCATGAAATGCTGCAAAATGTGATAACGTTTTTTGTGGTAATAATAATGTGTCATAGTAATGAAGTTGATGAATGTCTTTTTTTGTGTTTTGGATATATGATGTGATGATGGGAGGTTTCTTGACATGAACATCCCACGCACAAAGGCCTGTCCTAACAATTCTTCTGGATTAGGACATTGGCGCCTACTCTGAAACATAGATTTCTCCTTTTAAGTTCCTTTCTCTCTCTCTCTCTCTTTCTCTTTCTCTCTCATCTTCTCTTCTTTTCTTTTTCATTTTTTTTCTGCAATTCTTTTTTTTTTTTTACAATTTTCTAATTTTATTGAAATTATATGAAAATTTATCAGCCATTGTAAAAACAGAGATTCATCATTACCTCTCTATCTTTAGTTATATCACATAGTAATGAAGGCATTGCTCATTGAGATTCATTATCTCTCCACCTTTGGTCAAAATCATTTTAAACAATTGAATATTATTTTGTTGATGTGCTAATGCAGAGATGGTAGTCACAACATTATTTTGTACCGTATGATTCCATAACCCATTAGTTATTTTTGTTTTGGTATTATTATCAACATAAAATATTTTAATATCTTATTCGTGACCCATTAGTTATTTTTATTTTATTACAAATATGTTTTTTTTTACGACAAATAAACGTACTTTTTTCATATTAAAGTTTTTCATTTGCATGTTTATTTTATTATGAATTACTTTTTATAAACATAGTTGAATATAATTTTTTTCTATTTTATATATTTAAATTTTTATTATTACAAATATATTTTTAAAATTTTTAGAAGTATTATTTGAAATCAAGAATTATAAAAATGTCAAGTAAACGTTTATAAATCTAAGTAACTTGTTTAGTTGTGTATTAAAAAAATTAAGGCTACTTTTTTCAAATATATAATGATAAATAATATCATCCTAATTTATCTTTATATATTAAATTAGATTTCTCAGTTTTGAATGAGAACCTTTTTAGAATTTAATATTGTTAAGAATCCTCATTCTTAATATTTTGATTTTTTAATTATTTATTATTATTTTTATTAATATAATATTTATCATTAATAATAAAAATATTTAATACATTATTTTATTTAAAAAACCCTGTAAAATGCACAAACTAACATATTAGTTAATATCATAACTAACAAGTGACAAGTTTCTTTAGCATCATATATGTATTTTAAAATTGGAATATATATGTATATATAATTATAAATAATAATAATAATAATAATAATAATAATAATATATTAAAAATATAATAATTATGGAAGAAGATCAAGTTACACAGATGAATTATCTCAAATATTATATTATCAATAATTTTACATAAAATATAATTTTAACCAATTTAATTATTAAATTAATTATATACTATTCTAATTATCTATATCAAATTTTATTAAAATTGAATAATTATAAATATGGGATCAAATTATTCTTATTTTCATATATTTTTAAAAAAGTATATATTATGTTAATTTTAACGTACTTAAAGAGAATATTAAATAATTTTGGATTAATATCAAATTTTATAGATATAATTTATATGATAGAAATATTTAACCCAATAATATAACATACGATCCTTCTTAATTATTATTCATAAATTAAAAATTAAAAATAATCAATAAAAATAGTCTATTTTATTAAATAAAATAAATTAAAGAGATAAACCTTTTAAAATTTGGAAGAAAATTATAAAAAGAAATTATTTAAATTAATGTTCACCATTTCAATATCTATTAATTTAATACGAAGTATTAAAGTTAAAATTAAAAAATAAATATTTTTAATTTTTTTAGTATAATATGAAAAACGATAAGATTTGAATGAGGATTTTATATAAAAATAGATGTAAAATTTAATTTAAAATTCAATTTAAATTTTAAGTACCGGTATTTGAAAGAAAAAGATAAAAAAAATAAAATATGTTATATTAAAAAAATTACATAACTTAACGAAAGAAGAATAACTCTTAAAAACCTTTCTATCAAGATTGATGGTTTAGTTTTACAATACATATTAATATAATGTCCAGCTATAAAATAATAATAATAATTATAATAATAAGAATTTAGAGTTTCTATTTGTTTTTATCTCACATGGACGATTACAATCACCCCGTACCATAAATTTATATTTTCAAGTAAAAAAAAATTGTTCCACGCAAGAGGTAATTGAACTGAAATATTTTCCCCTCTCAATTATCTTCTTATTGGAAGCTATCTTATTCGAATATTATGAGGTACTAAATGTGAGCATTTTTCTTAATGAGAAACAGTAGTTCTTTATTTTATTTTATTTATAAAGAAAATGAGTCCTTTGTACTATACCTAATTCCGATTGGTAATTGAAAACCTTTATGGTTTATTCCCTGCTGTTATAATTTTTGAGGTAGCTGGTGGAACTTGGGTTATCCTAATTTGAAGATAAATAAGCTACAAATATTATCAACACCGCCCTGCTAGTAAAGGACCCACCATCCAAAGTGGCTTCACTATTTGATGTGCTACAAATTCTAACATCCATCAAGTAGATTCCAATCCTGCTTTTGCCAAAAAAGCAACCCTATGAGATGCCCCATGAATGATTAACAATGCCTTAAGCCTCATTGCCAACAGTCTAAAAAGGTTCAATGTCCTTACCATGAAAGATATACATATGAACATTTGGATTGAGAATGTGCATCAAGACAATGGACATCCATTCCTTCCAAGGCATGCAACAATCAAGATTCCTTTCACACTGCTTTGCTTTATGGAGAGGCACGTCATGAAGAATCTGTAGTTAATGCAATGGATTTGAGTGATAACTCATAAATGAAAAGCTAATTACAGAATTATTGCAAATGACTCATTTTTCTATTGAGATGATTTAAAAATGAAAATTACTATTCAGTAGCTTTATCATCAGGGAAGGGGACCTTGAGATAGATCCACAAAGTGTAACATTTAGCGAATAAAATTTATTAATTTAAATGTTGAATTGATGAAATTCAACTGTTTAATGGAAATATTAAAAATAATTTATAATAAATTTATTGGTAGAGTAAGTTAATCCAACGATGTATTATTACACCTTCTCTATAATGTATTATTACAAATGAGATATTATGATGATAAAATATAAAGTATTATCCTTTATTTGTAGTATTGACAAAAGGGGCCAAACTACATCTAGAATGAAACCATTTGCAATTGTAACAAGCTAAAGCTAAGTTGATGCAACAGTTTAATTAGAAAATTTAAAATTTTTTATGGCACTATTGTTGCCACTTGCCAGAGTAAAACTGTTACTTCCTTATCTGACTTAAGCAATATGATGATGATCTTGTAAAAACATGTTACCATGGCAACATCCTTATCTTCGTTTTATTATATGCAAGTAATCTGCAACAAGAAAGCATCAATTCTCCATGCTTGGCACGTGATAAACAGTTAAATAAGTCAGCTGAAAAGTATCTTGGCAGAGAAAAAGAACAAGAAAATTTATGCTTGTCGGTTCTCAATCTGTGAAAACAGTAATCTTCAATTGGAGCTTATACAAGACAGCAAATAAATATAAACATTCATGATTCATTGAATAGAGCAAAGCCTGCCCCACTTAATTAGTCTAGTCTGTGATTGGCAAACTCTTGGCAGAATAATATGGTTTATGGTTGAAGATAGAAAATGAAGGTTGAATTCCTTATAATTATCTGATTTGCATGTAACAAACAAAAAGAGGTTGATTGATATGTGCATGTTTGGAAATGGTTATTTCTTTGAGAAATAATCATTTTTTAAGTTCTCTAAAAAGATGACAAAAATGAACGATTATTTATTCAAAATAAGCCGAATAAAGCATATACTGATCAGTAAATAAATCAGTAGCCATTACAAAAGAATGACTAGAATTGAACAAGCATAATTTATTATAATAGACATAATTAAGCCAAAGTATTCCTACAAGGGTTCTTGGATTCTGCAAGAGCATCTATCACTTGTCACAAGACTTTGACTTGATTAGTATCCCTTTTCATTTTTCCACATCTTGTGCTGGACAACCAAAATGCAATCAATGGGATACCACATAGCCTTTAGCCATACGTAATATGCCTGACATGGTTTCTCTTTAGAAAGGAGAAAAGTCTAGAAAAGAAAATATTCCTTTATAGCTTTACAGCCTCCAAATATGCCAAAGGAATTTGTTCTGTTTTGTGTTTTATCAAATGGCTTCTCTCACACTATAAGAGAAAGGCCACAAAACTCTCTCTACACCAGAGCCTCACAATTGTTCTTCAGTCTTTTTAGGCATCAATGACTAGTTCTAGCAAGAAGCTTGAGGTTCAAACAGATGATCAAACTCCACATAAATGGTGTGTTTCACTGGGAGAAGAGGTTTTCAAAAGATTCTTCAGCCTGACTAATCCAACAGTGCATAAGGTTTTTGGTGATGGATCACTTTTCAGTCCAATGTTGTTTGGCAAGTTCTTTGATCCTTCTGATGCCTTCCCTCTATGGGAGTTTGAATCAGATGTTTTGTTATCTCATCTAAGGAATTCCAACCAAAGCACTGTCGATTGGCGCCAAACAGATGAAGGCTACATATTAAAAGCTGAAATACCAGGTAAGACAAACAGCTTTTCATTTTACTCTTAATTGTGAACTCAATTTGTTTTAAACAAATTATTATCAAATTGAAACTGCCTCATCATTTTTAAGACCTGAAAAAAATAAATAAAAAGAATCTCAGAACTGGAGGAACTATTCCTTAAATTTGCAGGCACTATTATTTGAAACAAGGAGAGCCTTCAGCTTGCATAAAAAAAATTGTTTACCAGGTTATATATAGTAACAAATAACCAATTAAGGGTGCGTTTGGAAAAGCTTATTGATAGCTTATGAAAACACCTGATAACTCTCAAGTTTATTTTAGCTGATTTCAATGATCTTCTTGATACAACTTATCAAAATAAGCTTTTTATAATGAGTTTTATTGGCAAATTCATGATATAAGCTTTAATGTAATAGGAGCTTTTGAATAAGCACTTAATTAAGCTGTGTATCCAAGCATACCCTAAATGAACTTGAGCTGGTTGGAGTGGATGAGGCCAAGTTTCCTTAGATTTAAAGTGCTTAACTAGTCAAAATTTCTGTGACACCAGTGGTTTGTCAAAACAGGAACTGGGAAAAATAACATTCAAGTCCATGTTGATAAAGGGAAGGTTGTGGAAATTAGTGGACAGTGGAAGCAGCAAAGAGACTCAAAGGCAAAAGACTGGAGGTGTGGCCATTGGTGGGAATATGGATATGTAAGAAGGCTTGAGATGCCAGAAGATGCAGATTGGAAGAATATAGAAGCATACATATATAATGACATATTTTTAGAAATACGAATACCAAAGAGCCAACAAGGTTGTGATCTTCCTCAGGGAAAGGATGTGGCTTAAACAATTGCAGATGCAATGTAAATTTGAGAGAATAACAGGTAGAGCTACTAGAATTTGTTACAGTCTAGTACCAACTTCTATGCAAATTGATACCAAACATTTGAAAATGTTATAGCTCTCAAATCTCAACCTAATATCACTCAGCATGAAAAGGTCTTCTGATGATGTAAAACATATATATACAAAAGAGAGAAGGGAATAAAAAGAAAATTGTGATGTATAAAGTGCAATGATTTTTTTCTTTTTTCAATATTAGAGCTATTTATTGATTGTTATTAGATTGACAGTGGTCATTGAAAGAATGAAGCAAAGGATTTTACTAATAAAGTTGGGAGGAATATGAGGAAAAACCAATGCAATATCATGCAATATCAACCACCATAGCATAAATTCTATTGAGAGTTTCAAGTGTTCAGAGAAAATAATGGAAAAAGTTGAAAACGTCTTTACTATTACATACCAGGAAAACAAAGAATACCGTTTTAATGGTAGATTTTTATAAGAAAAGTGGGTCTTGTTTTCTTTCTGTTGAAACACAAATTGGAGAGCCATCACCATTTGAAAAACAGTAAAGAGCTGCATATCAGTGAAAACCAATCCCCAATTTCCACCAGAATAGGCAACAGAAAGAATAGCATTTAATAACACTAACAGAATCATGAGCACTAGAAGTTACATAAACATATATTTCATCTTTCACGCTGAATACATGCAATAGATAAAGTAGGTATTTGCTCATTCTTAAGTTCAATTACATATTAGTGATGACAACTCAATAGTGCATGCATATTTCAAATGACATTCATGTCTGAGTTAATAGGTTGGTTGTAAATATTTATTGTTTATTGAAAGTGAGCTTCATAACATTTAAAGGAATTATAGTCCAACAGCTGTTTTACCGGTAGAAAAACAAAGATTATGCGCCTCAGAACTTATCTGTTTTCTACTCCTAATCTCTTGCATTGGCTTCCGAGAGAATAGATACCAGAAGAATGCAATCCAACCCAGCAATGCATGTCTCATCCACACCCCCTAATTCCACTTATCTACTGTCTTTAAGTTATATCCACATGCAGCTTAAGGAAGCATTATTTTGTGAATAAATATATTACCAAAAATTTTGAACTCTGGCATGCCCTTTTCTCATTGCCATCCTATCTCATTCAACACGGACCAATAATTCATATAATGGTCAATTAAGCATTGAAAATTGTAGCCTCATAACAGGTGGCAACAAAGGAAACAAAAATTAAAAACACTACGAGCCCCATTACCATGACCAACTCTCATCCATTAAATTTACCTGATTCACATACTGTATAATAGTGACCACTTTGATGAGGGATTGGACCAAATCACCATAAAAGAACTACAGGACTCGATGAGAAAATTTTCTATTTTCTATTGTCTATTTCAAATAATTATATGAAGCACACTGTATGTATGAAATATAAAATATTATTATAATGGCACTTCTGTCTAGGACAAGAGAAATCATATATCAGATGTGTAACGAAATGAAGATAAATGGACCTGAAACACTGATCATTAATTAAAACCTGGCCCATAAACTGCATAGCTACTCTTACTAACACATCCCTCAAAAAAAGCTAAAAGGAGAATGGAACTTCATCTGTTATATAGGCACTTGTTGATGAAATTGAAGGCAATCTAGCAATTATGCAGCAAAAACAACTTCAACTTCTTATGTGATGTGTCCTATGCTTCTAACCTTATCAACCCAAAGGGTCAAAAGACCAGGTTACGTATGAATATGATACTATAATTTATGAAATATAACTGTCCTTGAGGCATTTTTTCCCAAACATGTAATTGACATTAATTGAACAAAGTTTCGTGCAAGTCTTAAACTTTTTAAGACACATTTAATGGCTTGTCAGTTACAGAGACGGAGACAACTCAACTATTTCGTGTAAGATTGAATTGTAAAATAATCAACAGGAAGAGTTTTGGGGAAAAAGAAATGTTTACTTTTTTTTTTACCAAAACATTGTAGAAAATGGAGAAGCGGGGTATCGATCCCCGTACCTCTCGCATGCTAAGCGAGCGCTCTACCATCTGAGCTACATCCCCATATAACTTTGTGAAGAAGAATTTCATATATAGACGATTCATCTTTGTATCTAAAAGGAAAACAATAATTGAAAAAATTGAATGTAATATTCAACTTTAATGTTACGGTTGAGATTGGGATAAGTGAATAAGATTATACAAGTTCAAGGAGAGAACCAAAATGAAAACAACATATCTAGGGATTGATGAAACAAAATTTGTGAGCTGATTGGTATTTTCAAGAATCACTTAAATCAGCCAAGATTCAGCTAAATTTAGGTTTTTTTTTAGTTGATTAACATCTAAATTTAATTTGGAGAAATGTAAAATTAATCAAAGTTACAAAACATAATTACAGATTGGTGAAATGGAATTGGTAAGTTGGTTAGTATTACCCTGTAAATATTTTAGGATTTAATCCTTTCCAAAATCAAGTAGGCTAAACACATTCAAGTTGTACCATTATTATATCAATCAAAATTCAGCCAAATTTAAGCTATATTTATTTTTTTTAATTAAAAGCAATTAAAAATTAATTACACCCAAAGAACAGTTAAAAATTAATCAAACTCAAACTTAGGAGCAATTGAAAATTAATCAAAAGACAAATAACATATTTAGGAATTCGTAAAATGGAACTGGTGAGTTGGTGCAAGAATAAAGCAAACAGGCTCTTAATAGTAAAGTACTAAGTTCCAGAATAATCTTCCATTTATGACACTTGGAGAAGCCACTGTATACCTGAATTCAGGCCTGCAAGTGCAATGAAAAATCTGTGCTTGAGTTGATTTAATTAGTCTACTCAGTTTGTCTCATTTTACCTTGGAATTGTTAAACTAACAGTAACCTGAGAAGCTAAAGTGAATATTCAAACTCAGTTTATTCTATCATGTGAAAAAGTCAACTAGCCACATCAAGAAAATAATGCTATATCATTTGCAAACCAACAAATTTAAAGGTACCCTTTGTTATATGTAGCAGCTTCTTTACGATCAAGAGCTTTGTATAACACACCCAAATGATAATTACAATGTCAATAACTATTGGTACATCAATAACTGTATTGAACAATTATATTCAATACTTACCAAACAATCATATAGTTTTAATATCCACCACACCTAACTGATATCTATTTCAGCATCTGAACGAAGACTTAGTAATTAGCTTTGAGAAACTAACCTTTACACATACTTAAGAATCAAGCACCGAATTGCTTAACAATCTAGCAAAGTAAATTACACAAACTACTCTTTCTTATTATCATATTTGGTTAAAATAACCAGTAAGATTAATTTCCTACACATTTTCATTTTTGGTAACATAGGGACTAATACTTATTAAGAATTTGTGGAAAGCTAAGACCAAATGGTGTGTGATTGATTGATTCCTTGGAACTTTTGCCGACAGTCCATTGCAGGCTAAGGGCAAGATCCGAACATATAGAGGGAGATTGTGACACATAGAATTTTAAACTTTATTCTACTTAACATGGACAATGATGTGCACTATTTTGTGTAGTAATGCAACACGCATAGGACAAAACTTTTTTTGGTGCATAGAGAGAGGAGGATGAGTCAATTCCATAAGCATAGTTGAAGAAGAAGCCTCAAAAAATATAAAAAAAGGGGGTCATAGGAAAAGGACAAGGAATGGAGCTGAGTACCAAGAAATGAATGGAAACACCAACAACTACTACATTTGTGTGATGTGGGATGGTCTACTACATCCTTTCACTGTTTCTATTCTAAGTTGTCACTTGGCAGAGGATGCAGGGTAATTAACAACTTTTCTGGCAAATGAAAGTGAAAATTCTTAACTCTCTTCTGACGCAACTGAAAAAATGATTTTTTATTTCTAAGTTAAAGTTTGGATTTGGGGGAAGTTCTGTGGATCCTGGCGCAGCAGAGGGATGAATAATGTTTGTTAATTTATTCCTTTTTTTTTAGTTAAAGAACATTCATTAAAGTGGACTTCTTTTATTTCTGTCACTAATCTTGTCCTGTCATTCACTGCAGATTTGAGAATAAAATTAATTTTGGGATCCAATTGGTTTTACTATCTAACATTTTCATAAGAAAATGCTTCTTCTCCCCAGTAAGATAAATTTATTATTTCAAACAAATTTCTCTTATGCATTTTTTTCCCTCTTGGGGGACAGAAAAAATTCATCTAATCTCACCATTTTTTTTAAAGCTTTCTTTTTATCCAACTCTTTTCCATTCCTTTTTTCTTTTTACAATCCAAACGATGCCATAATAATCATGCTTCACTCATCAATTTATAGTATTTATACACAACTTTATTGTATATCATTGCTATCTTTCTAAAATCATAGCCAAATAAATATTAAAATAACAAGAGGGTGTATGTGATTTGGCAAAAAAGGTGGATATGTACAAATTTAAGGTATTGTGTAAAATAAAGATCAATCTCGAACAATGTTAATAATTCATTTTTATTATTAAATAAATTTTATGTATGTCTTATTAAAACTCTGAACCTACTGTTTTTGAATGATACATAAAATTCCGTTCAATAATAAAAATTAGTATTATATGAAAAGATATATTATTACTATGTTTTTTATTTAAATGTTACAATTATGTTAGAACTCAGCTTTTCGTAATTCTTTCATTTGTAAATAAGCACCCTGCACGTATTTCTTATTCCTGAAGGTAACTTTAGAGCTACCAAACCATCATTGTCTTATAATTTTTATCGTCCATGTTTATGACATATCATTTTCAATTTGGTGAAGTATTGACAATAGGTATTTAGTAATAATTTTCAATCTAACCCTCATAATAACAATATAACAAAGGCAATAAGCATGTTAATATGGAGCGTACTTAGAAGGTTTTTTCCCCTGTTTAAATGAGATTTTTAATAATTAAAAGATGATTAATAGATTATTTAATGAAAATTACAATGATATTTGGGATAACTTACACTTTTTTGTACTTATTTTATAATTTTTATATAAAAATAAAACAATATATAAAATTAAAATATGAATAAACATAAAGTAAATGACAATCAATATTTTAAAGGTATTAATTAAGAAGAAAATATTATTAATTAATATACTCTTCTTATGATTTCTACTATATTTTTCTTTTTTTTAGAAGTTTTTTTAATACATTTCCAGCATTATTTTGAACAAAAAAAATTATTTATCAATTTTTTTAACTAATATCCTTGTACATTACTAGTTAAATACCCTAAACATAAACATTTTATGATAAACATAAACACTACTCCAATAAACTAAATATTTTATAAAAACATTTTTTTTTTGTTGGGTAATTAATGAACTGCATGGAAGAACGAATCTTACACGTGATGGCCAGCGGCTAATTTTAAAAGTTCAAAAATGAAAAGCAGTAAAAATCTAAACCAAGTCTCAACTGACAAACAGTGCCAAACACAACACAACACAGATCTACAATCTATTGGAAGTCCACATAACTAGAAGATAATAATAACCAACAACATTAATAATAATAATAATAAAACCTCTTTTTCTATTTTCACCTCTTTTCTTCTTTTAAAGGATCCACCCCCATCTCTCTTGCTCTTCTCTCTTTATGCTCTTCACTTGTGTTGTGTGTGTGTGGATCATCACTAATCTCTTCTTGCTAAAGCAACCGCCTTTGACATCTGTTCGCTTTCAATGCAATCCATGGCCCCACAGTACTAGTCTCTCTCTCTCTCTCCCCCTCTCCTTCTCTCTCTCTCTCTCTCTAAGTAGAGTGGTGAGTGAGGTTGAATATCAAAATGGTCACTTTGAACTTAAACTAGTCTCTAACATCACTCACATTCACACCCTCAACTCTCCAAGGTTCAAAGGTACCCCCTTTTCTCAGTTCCCATCATTTATTTTCCATTTTCACCTCAGTTTCAGTCACAGGTCGTTGTTTCCTTCCATATTTGCTGGGTGCTAGTGAAACTTCACGGTTAAAAAAGTTATCTTTTTTTGTTGTTGTGGTTTTCCAAGTTTGTGGGTGATGAGCTTCTCATAGACAGAGAGAGCAACGAGTTGGAGCAGAGAAAAGAAATGGTGGGAACTCCAATTAACGGAAGAACAAGGCCAGCTTTTGCAGTTGTGAACGGTGGCCATGATCTTGGCCCCAGTAGTGCTCCACCAAGCAATGCTGGATCAGATTATGGCATTATTGAGTTCACGAGAGAGGATGTGGAGGCCTTGCTCAATGAAAAAGCCAAAAGGAAGGACAGATTTAATTATAAGGTTTGTTAAAGTTTGTGGCTTTGTTTGCGGTCGTTGAGATCAAGAGGGATATCATGTTCTGTATGCAATGCTTTGGGCCTTTATTAGTTTATGATTATATATATTGCACATAGTGCTACTTGAACTACTGCTTGATTTTACCATTGCCATATGTTAACATCAAACTTTGTGTCTTTAGGAACGATGTGAAAATATGATGGATTATATTAAAAGGCTCAAGGTTTGCATCAGATGGTTCCAAGACGTTGAGTTAAGCTACTCGCTAGAGCAAGAAAGGCTGAAGAATTCGTTGGAATTGGCCCAGCAAAAATGCATGGAAATAGGTGATTATTATTCTTTTTTATATGTTGTTTTTTGGAAAATCCTCGCGAAGTTTGTGTACTAATATGGTTAGATTCATTTAATTGCAGAGTTGCTACTCAAAATCAAGGAAGAAGAGCTGAATTCAATTATTGTGGAAATGAGAAGGAATTGCACTTCCTTGCAAGAGAAATTAGTGAAGGAAGAATCAGAAAAATCGGTAAGTGAGTGCAATTTCAAGAAGTGAATTTTTTTGGTGCAAAATGCAAGGGGAATGTTAATACCTTACAAAATTTTTATACATTTTATCATCTTTGAAAACACAAGGCGGCAATGGAATCTCTTGTTAAAGAGAGAGAGGCTAGGCTTAACTTTGAGAGGTCCCAGAATACGCTATCGGAGGATCTTGGGAGAGCGCAACGAGAGCTCCAAAGTGCAAATCAGAAGGTAACTTAGCTGTACAATCTCAATTCAACACTTTTCATACTTCCTATCTGATACTGTTAGTTGCATCCAGAATTATTCTTATAACTAAATGTCTACACCAATGGCTTTCTGCAGATATCATCACTCAATGACATGTATAAGCGGTTACAAGATTACATAACAAGCTTGCAGCAGTACAATGGAAAACTTCATTCGGAGCTTTCTACAGTTGAAAATGAACTTAAGCTTGTAGAGAAAGAGAAAGCTACTGTAGTAGAGAACCTTACCATGTTGAAGGGCCAACTTACTTTGTCTATGGTGAGTTTGCTTTGGAGTGTGAACTGTTTCAATTCAGAATCAAGTAGTCATGGGTAAGAAAGAAATACTTGGAATTTAGTAGATACTTACAACTCTTTTAATAAGCACTGAAATGTGTAAAGTGCAATCTTTGTTAATGAGGATAGATGGTTAGGAAGAATCTTATGACCAAGTTATTCTTCATTTTGGTTAATGGGGATGTTTAGAACTTTAGATGAAAATGATCCTTCTAGAATACAATAACCTAATAGATTTTTGAAAAATCTTCTTTATGTTTTTCAATGACTTGACTATGTGTTCATTGTTAGCCTGCTTTTTCTTTCCTCGTTGATGTTACTATCTCATAAAGGGTGGATCTTATTGTGTACAACTTCAACTTTAGTAGGTTTACTTAAATGATACTTGTAGAGTTCTCGAGCTCTTCATGTAAGGATAAGATGTATTTAGTTGAAGTAACTTTGGGTTGGGTTAGAATGAGAAACTTTTAGTTGATCCTTGCATCATATTATATGTCCTTGCATGCAGAACCTTGTCAGACAGCAACATTGTGTTGATCCTAAATCCCCTGATGCTGTGTAGTTCTTCATTTGTATGTTGGACTTTGGCAGAAACCATTTGATCTTCGGTATATCTGCTTAAGTGTCTGTGTGTGTGTGTGTCTTGAAATCAGAGTGCCCCAAAGATCACATTATAGCCCTTAGTGGGAAGAACTGCAGAATTGAAGCAGTTCATATCTTGGCAAGTTTGGTAAATCTATTAAAGTATTTTGTAGCGTTGTGTATCTCCTTTCATAATGATTATTTTTTAAAAGAGTTGGGAGTTAAAAGAGATAATTTGTGATATGCATCTAATTTTCTTCTGGGTGTGTTTTATTATATTTTAACTTTTTTGATAAATTTTAAACACAAGTAAATGATGCTTCGTTATATTTATTATTACCACCCTTCTTGAAATCTCAGAATAACATGCAATGGGTATCTTACAGTTTTGTTGGTTGTTTTATTTCTTAGTCTTCTCAAGAAGAGGCCACAAAACAGAAGGATGCCTTGGCTAGTGAAGTCACATCTCTTCGAGGAGAGTTGCAACAAGTGAGGGATGATCGGGACCGCCAATTATCTCAAGTGCAGACTTTAACTTCTGAATTAGAGAAGTCTAAAGATTCTACAGAAAAGTCCTGCTCTGAACTGAACATCTTGACTATAAGAGCAAAAGAAATGGAGGTTGGTTTGTCTTGTTTCTTTTTTGTAAGTATCACATTCTCTTCTTATTATTGTAGAGCTGAGATAATGGTTTTCCTGCACAGGAAAAATGTGCTTTGCAAGATAAACAGATAGAGGTTCTGCAAGAGCAACTTACAACTGCAGAGGAGAAATTGCAGGTAATGAATGAGACATAAATTTAGAAGCAAAGAAAGTCTCATTGGACTTATCTTATGACTACTTTTGGTTCCTTATCAGGTTTCTGATATATCTGCAAGTGAAACAAGAACAGAATTTGAAGGGCAGCAAATACTTGTGAATGAATTGCAAAGGCGCTTGGCCGATGCAGAATATAAAGTTATAGAAGGGGAGAAGCTGAGGAAAGAATTACACAATACCATTTTGGTAAGTTACCGAACCAAATTTGTTGATAATGAAAGTTTAAAGTAAAACCCACACCCTACTAATCTACATTTCAACAGGAACTAAAAGGGAACATCCGTGTGTTCTGTAGAGTGCGACCTTTGTTATCGGATGAAGTTTGTAGCACAGAAGGCAAGGTTGTATCTTATCCCACATCAATGGAAGCTTCTGGACGAGGCATTGAATTGACTCAAAGTGGTATATCTCATGATGCTATCCTTGGAAGTTATTCTTTTTCTAGTTGATATATGTTTGTCACGGTTCATCATTTAACTATGTTGTAACTTATGCTGCTATTTTTCTAGGCCAAAAGCATTCCTTTACATTTGATAAAGTCTTTGCACCTGATGCATCACAAGAAGAAGTTTTTATAGAAATTTCACAGCTTGTGCAAAGTGCTCTTGATGGTTATAAGGTAATTTCTAAGTTTGAATGTTATTTGTTATATTGATCCCATGTCGTGGCAAAAGGCTTGGTTATTGTTGTTGTCTTTTATTCCTTATATATCATTTCAAACTATATTTTATTCATAGTTGCAGGAACAATGGCTGGCCAGTTACAGGAAAAAGAGGGGGAAAAGGCTGTAGAGTTTAGATATATAATATGCATGTTTGTCAATATAAATACATGTTTAGCACCAACTCCCAGGATTCTATAAAATATGAACATTTTCTTTTCCAGGTTTGCATTTTTGCCTATGGTCAGACAGGGTCAGGGAAAACCTATACAATGATGGGCAGGCCTGGACATCCGGAAGAAAAGGGTTTGATACCTCGTTCACTGGAACAAATATTTCAAACAAAACAGTCTCAGCAACCCCAAGGCTGGAAATATGAAATGCAGGTGATATAGAGTGTTTTCTTCTTTATTCACCCTTCATCGCATTAATGTTTATAAATTTTAAGGATGATGTTGAGGTCTAAGAAGGTTTTTCTTTCATAAAAATTTTCAGGTGTCAATGTTGGAAATATATAATGAAAACATCCGTGATCTGTTATCTACAAATAAGTCATCATCAGATGCAACACGAGTGGAAAATGGTACTCCTGGCAAGCAATACTCAATCAAACATGATCCCAATGGAAATACACATGTTTCTGACCTCACAGTAGTGGATGTTCAGAGTGTAAAAGAGGTTGCATTTCTTTTAAATCAAGCTGCAAATAGCAGGTAATTACTTCATAGGGTTTCCTTTATAGGCTTCTAGTTCTTATTTTATGTAAGTGCCTGTGTATACTACACCAACAGGGCATAGTGAAGGAACTTACCATTTTATGGCTGCATTTTATTGCACTTCCTGATGTATTGAGATCTCAAGAGTATCTTTTTGTTACTTATAAAGAATCAAGAGAAATGTAATACTAATTTTGGCAAAATAAATTTGACATAGTTCTAGAAGTTAAAATATTTTGCCTTTTGGATGTTGAATTTTAACCATATTTGTTTTCTTTTAGATCTGTGGGGAAAACTCAGATGAATGAACAATCTTCAAGAAGTCATTTTGTATTCACTCTAAGAATATATGGTGTAAATGAGGTATGGATGTTCCTCCTCTGATATTAATTGAATCATGTTTCATACACTCACTAGCAATCTAACATGCATCAAATTGCAACCTATGTTGTTCTGCCAGAGTACTGACCAACAAGTACAAGGCATTCTAAATCTTATTGATCTTGCTGGGAGTGAGCGTCTTTCAAGGAGCGGGTCAACTGGGGACCGATTGAAAGAAACACAAGTATGTACAGCCATTATGTTTTCTATTTCATACAGTTCTGCCTATTTGATTTCTAGTAGTCTGTCTAAACTTTCTTTCATTTGTAATTAGGCAATAAATAAAAGTCTGTCATCATTAAGTGATGTTATATTTGCCTTGGCCAAGAAGGAGGATCATATCCCATTCAGAAACTCTAAGCTTACATATCTACTTCAGGTGAAGAACTTTCTATGCTATTCACTGTTAGTTTCCATTTGTTGTAATTTGTATGTGAAATTATATCATAAATAAGTCATGTTTCTATACTATCAACCAATCACAAAACAACATAGATATAACTTTTAAAATAAGTATTACAAAAATCAACAATAATGGAATGATAGAGTAATAATCCTTTACATTGTGCATTTTAATTAAATTCATGTAGTGGATATTGGACAAGCAATGAGTTGATTGTAAAACAAAAATTGCAAAGCAGGAGGATTGGTATATACAAATATTGGTCATCTTTGTTGCTTTGATATAATACTTTGAGGTAATCTAATAGTTTTTGTTGAATATAATGTTGAACAGCCTTGTCTTGGTGGGGATTCAAAGACATTGATGTTTGTAAACATCTCACCTGACCAAGCTTCAGCAGGAGAATCTCTATGCTCACTACGGTTTGCATCAAGAGTTAATGCTTGTGAAATTGGGACACCTCGCCGTCACACCAATGGACGTCCTATAGAGTCTCGCTTGAGCTATTTCTAATATTCTCATACATGAATCAATGAATGATTGAATATATTGTTTAACCTATTATGGCAATCAATTGCCAACTTTGTTGTGATCACTACACAAACCAAAATAACTCACATTCTAACATCATGCCTATAGCTTGTATAGTACACAAATTACTAAGTATGCATTTGGTGCAAAAACAAAAAAAAAAACAAACTCCCATTATTATAGTTCCATTTGCATTTCTGCTCAATGTTATATATCCATAATTTCATATAACTATTTATGTTTGTCGTCTCTGACATTTTTCGGAATATTAAATTGTCAAACATGCAATAATCAATGTGACAGTCGTTATCTCAAGAATATTTTAGAAATCACAATCCTAGTTGTTTTTATATTCTAGGTTAAATTAATGTATACATCTTAAACTATTTGAGGATTTTAAAGTTTGTTTGTGTTTAAAAGTTTGTAATTGGGTTTCTTAACTTCAAAATTATTCTTAATTGGGTCTTTTGCCATGTTTCTCTTGGGTTTTTGTTAACTTCAGAGATTTAATGGAACCTTAACGAAAAATTGGCTAAAAAATCAATTCAAAACAATTTAAAGGTTGGAAGATTTAATTATAAATTTTTGGGTATAAAGGCCTAATAAAAAATTAAAATAATTGAGAGATTTGTAGAATAAGTTAACCTACATTCTCCGGATTGACTTAAAGGGAACACATGAAAGCTGCATGCTGATGAGGTTACCGAAGTGTATCTATATTCTCTTTTGAAGTGTTTGATTGGTTTTCACGCAAGCAACGGCTTGGCCTATAGGCTACAAATGTAGACTAAGTTTCGAATGTTACACTTGCAGGCACATGTGCAGGAAATTTAATTGGTCTATTAAGCTGTACCATGTGGTAAGAGACTGTATATATTTTAAGTTTATGCTAAAAAAAACTATTATAATACTAAGTTTCAAGTCAAATTGGTGAGACTTCTAAGCCGATCCAAAGTAACTCCTAAGCATGTGCACATGTAGGGATGTGAGCATAGCAGCATTTTCCTTCTTGGAGGATTTGAATGCCGGTTCCTAGACATGAAACATATTCGCCAGAGTGGTGGTACATACCAATCTGATATATTATGTTCTTACAATAAAATTAAACAATTTATATAATATATTTTTATAACATTTTATCATTTTTTTTATTTGTATGAACCGTTGTATGTTTTGGTTGTATAAATATAATCTCTCAGTTGAAGATATAATAATTAGTAGTTGATGCACACGCACAAAGATGGACATGGTACATGGACTTTGGACTACATCTTTTTCTTACCTTTTTGGAAGTTCTTCCTGTTAGAAAAGGGTATTCATGGTGGTCAAGGACACACCATCATGCATTAGGCCATCTTTAAAGAAAATATCTTACAAAGTTGTTACCTAGAAATTTGAAAAAAGTGAGTCAATGTGTAGAAGGAGTTGCTTATAGTCTTATACATGTAACTAAAAAAGTTTAAGTTGCTTAATTTTTTATTATATTTTATTATTCCAAATATAAGATGCGCACTACACCAAACCAATGTTGCTCTTAGCAATTATGCTAACAGTAATCTATTAATAACATTTTTCCTATCTTCTTGATGGGTGTCCCTCTCTTGGAATCAGCATGGTATTTAATCAAAATTGTAAAATTGATTTTTATAAGAGAAATAATAAAACAGTAACACAAATTGATTAAAATGATGTCAAATTGTTTGGTACATTATAGTCATCCGGTCCATGACCTCTTTAAGCATGACTTCAGTTTCCTGATAGCATGATTTTGTTTCAGCTAGACTTTTCTTCCTTGAAGCTTCTTCAAGCTGTCATTGCATCACAAATTCAATTTGTCAATCCACCAACTATTTATAATAACACACACCATTTTAAAGAGAAAAATAAAAAAAGTATTACCCTTTCAAAATTATCAAACAATTTGATAGCCATATCAGTTAATTGCTGCTTCTCATCCCCTGGAGTGGCAGAGATAACCTTATCAAAATCAAAGTAGATGAAGGTAGACTTGAGCCTAACGTACCTCCACACATAGTTAAGTGTGTCTTGTGCTATCAAATCTGCCATCGCCAGAAGATCAAAGGAACTTTTCTTGATCCTTAAAACACTTCCTTTCACTCCAATATTAGCCATGTAGAGTCCATTCTTAATAAAAGAACGTGTCCCCGTTTTCTCATTTGCAATATCTAACCATACAATAAATATTCACATAAAAAAAAAAACACCACAGTTTACTCCTGTTGAACTATAGAAATTATTGTGATAAAATATTGACATATATAAAATAAACTATGAAATGATTAGAATTTGAACTATTAATTTTCTAATTACTAAGGATGTATACATATGTATATGTATTAATGCAAGAAGTACTTAAGAGTTAGTTTGTTGTGTGTGTAAATTAGTTAGAAGAAATTAAAGCTTACTATTAGTAACAGTTGGTCTAGGAAGAGGATGATCCAAATACCAGAAACCATTATCTGTAGCTAATGAAATATTGTGATTAAATTGGGTTGTAAGAAGTATAGTGGCAAGGCCTATTGTTGCTGCTCTTCTTGTAGTCTGAACTGAACATTCCTGTGTCCTGTTGCTGCTCTTTATGCTCCTGTGTGCATTTGGAAGACATGTGTTGATGGGAATTAAAGTTTTGGAGACTCCATGCAAGTTTGTCAAAGGAGTCATGGTGAAGGAACTAAGACGACTGAGGTATGAGAAACAAAGATAGTTTCATCACTCATTTTGGAAAATAAATATTTTATTTCATATCCATTGAGAAGTGTTATCCACTGAGTACCACCAGAATGGATATCTTCAGCAAGGATGCTTTGGTAATTTTCAACATTCTTTCTATGTTTGGGCTTTGCTGGGGATGCTACATCCTGGCCCAACCCAATTGGATACACTCATCAAGGAATGTTAAGTTCTATCAACGTTTATTTTTTTTTTATTTTCAAAACTTAAAAAGTTGTCAAACTTATTTCACCGAAACCCCTTGCTAGTTACATTATGATAAAAAAAAATAAAGGATTAAATATGTTTTTAGTTTTTTAAATAATTAAATTTTAATTTTTGTTCTTTATTTTTAAAATTTTTGGTTTAGATTTTTTATTTTTTGAAATATTTTGACATTAATCTAAGTCAAATTAAATTTAGTTAGATTAATTATAGTTAGGATATTTAAAAAATAACTAATTTTTTTAATTCCAATTAATTTAACTTATTTTAATCTAATTTAAATTAATATTAGAAATTATAATTAAGATATTTTAAAAAAATAAAAGATTTAAACCGAAGATTTTATAAATGAGAGACGAAGATTAAATTTGATTATTTTAGAATGAATAAAATTATATTTAATTAAAAAATATTTCTAATTTAAATAAAGCTATTGAAATTCTTATATTATCGCGAGAAACATTAAATTCCCTAAAAAATAAAATTACCCTTAAAATGCTTAATTCAAACAGAGTCTCGAGAAATAAACGAGATTCCAGTTTGCCCAAAACCGGCTTCACTGTCCAAACAAATTTCAACCTTTTCATAACAATACTTAAAAAGTCTTATGGAGCATTTATGGTGAGTTAATTATGTTTAACGAACTTGGAAACACGTTGTAAAATTAATTAATGAATAATTAAACAATTGGTTCTAGTTGGAGAAAGGGTAAGTTACCCTATCAGCACTTAGTGGTGATTAGGTTGAAAGACAATAATTTTCATATATAGAGCCAGAAAAAAAGTTCAGAGTTTGAGAGCAAGGATGGCCCACATAACACGCCCCCAAATCACGTTGACATGCGTGTGTATATAAAATGTGCAACTTGTCTTTCATCTAATATTGTTCACAGTGATAAATGAAGAGATTTTGTTGATATTCGCTGTGAAAATGACATGATAAGCACTTTCTCAAATTGTGAGTTCCCCAGATGAATAAGAAGCCACAAGAGTCAAGATTTTTGTTGGCTGTTACCATCTAAAGAGTGAAATACCAGATTCCCTTGCTTAATATGCATTTTGGTTAATTTTATTACATTTTCTAGGGGTAACAAAAAAATTTATTTTAATTATTCAATGTGTACTGTTTCAGCATTTTGAGCCATTGATATTTCTTCCATGAATTATATTTTTAATGTTATAATATAATTTTTTTTCTTACTCTAAAACCAATTATCCGCAAGGCTTTGATGCTGAACAAAAGGTAGCATTAATTGTATTTCTATGCGTGGCAACCTACCATGAGGCGTTGAAAAAAACGCTGACAACTTGCAGAAGAATAGCAATTATCTTAATTAGGAAATTTTCTCAATATTTTTGTTACTATATTTTTTATCGTAGAAAATAAAAAAGTGGCAATTAATGATATACATATTTTTATTCAATGCATGAACCACATGACCATTGAATTGGCTAAGCCAGAGGCCCCAGCTAGACTATTTTTGCTGTATCCAAAGAATACATCAATCTAAAATGTCTCATTCAAAAGAACAAAAAATTAATAAGGATAAATCAGCATTTTTCTTGTACAATCTTGCTCAAATGGCCATATTTCCTCTCTGAGCATTTTTATATGTATAGCATCCTTTTGAAGAAGCAACAACAGAAAAAAAAAATGGAGGACAAAGAACAGCTCAAAAAGTCTAAGGTTATCAAAGTGGACTCTCAAAAATCATGGGAACACTACATCTCTTATGCTACCAATCAAAAGTACCCTGTGAGTCCCCTTTGTTTATGAGAAACCATTCAACACAAATCAGGTTTTATTCATTTATTATTGCAATTGTTTAGCTAAGGAACCAGATTCAGTGATCATTAAGGATGCACAATTCGACACGCAGTACAGGTTTGTTCTAAACTACGCTTTTTTCTTCTATAAAATTTTGCAGGTTGTGGTTCATTTTTCTGCTTTCTGGTGCGTGCCATCTATAGTTATGAATCCTTTCTTTCAAGAACTGGCTTCCACCTATCAAGATGTTATGTTTCTGACTTTGGATGTGGATGAGGTTAAGGTAATTTATTTCCCACTCAAACCCACATTTATTTGTTAAAACTATGCTTGATTTGGTGTTATTTGATACTATGTGGTTCTTATACCACAAATCTGCTATTTTCAATTCATCTATTTCTATGCTGTGCCTTTAATTTGCAGAAACATGCAATGTTATCCAGAGGGAATAATCAAGTAAAGGGTGTCCACACAAATCCTTCAAATTGTTTGTTTTCTGATTCCAAACCCCACTTTGAGCTCACCCTGTCCTGGTTTATATAAACAATCATAGTATAATAACTTGAGCTTATCTCTAATCCAATCTTCAATAAAAATATTCATACGGACTTTAACTTAAGATAATGAAACTATTGATTATAATATATTAAATGGAACCCTTTTGCCTATATTCTTTAATTCTTTGTCTTGATGCATTGTAGACATATTTACAATTAGTATCTAATTCTGATCCCCATTTCTTTTCCTCCAAATTAAAAGATAGTTTCAATAGTATGATATACAGGATCCAGATACATGGTACAAAAGGAAAGAATTCTAAGCATAGTTTCTTACCGAGTAGAATTCATAGATGTTTTAACCCTTTTTATTTTACTAGTATGTGCATTAATTATGTGGTCTTATTCAGGAAATTGCCACCAAGTTGGAAATTAAAGCCATGCCTACATTTCTGTTTCTGAGTGGAGGAGCTCCTGTGGACAGAATTGTGGGTGCAAATCCTGAAGAAATAAGGAAAAGGATTGATCAGTTTATTCACTTAATTCGTTCCTACAAATCTGTGTGAACCTTGCACATGAAAAAAAGAGTTTGTTTTATCAAATCCTAGAACTGTTTTTCATTGTACTAGGAATCACTTCATATATGTTTTATGTTCCAAGAAATAATAGTACTGGTTGTTCTATGCTTGTGTGTAAATGTTTAGTGAGGCAGTGTGATATTTTGGACATGGAAAGTTTATTGGATGTAAATGGTATTTTAATGTGTATTCAAAATTCTTCATGATGACATTTTTCTCTTATAATATTCTTTCTTGTCTTGTCATTCCAAGCTTACCACCTGATTGGATTGAAACTTGTATTATTCTGATTAAATGAGCAGCATTATTTTTCATTCACTATCAATTTAAAAATACTATTTAAAGAAGGAGATTTTTTCATACTCTGAATTTAAAAATACTATTATATGTGAACTTTTATTATTTTTCACTTATTAAATATATAACCAATTATACGTCAAGTGTGCAATGCATGAATTTGTTTTGAAGATTTATAATAAATTTATTTATAAAAGAATGGGATATTTTATTTGATCTAAAATAACTAAAATGAATACGATAATTATGAAAAATAATTTGATTGATTATAATGGGAGCACGTAATTATTTTTAAATAAAAATATTTTTACTATATGGAATTCTTGGGATCTAATAATAAATTTTATTTTATTTAATGATACAAAATTTTTATTATCAAACTTTAAAATAATGTGATATAGGTTTTAAATATAGACAATTTTTCACTATATTTATGAATGTTAAGTTTATGTAAAATTTATCATAAAAATTATAAATATAATGTCGCATAATTTAATTATTATAATTATTAAATTCTTATTTTATAAAAAAATTATTACATGAAATAAGTGTTTAAGACTTTTTCTTAAAATAGTTGGAATATTTGCCTTTAATTTAATATATAAAAATGAAATAATTGACATTTGGGAGAAAAGAATAAATTTTTGTATAAATAGAATTTAAAAGTGTAAATATTTATTTTAGGATAAAATTAATAAAAAATTAAAATTTAATGGTATTTTTTAACAAATAAAGTAACAATTGAGAAAAATAGAAATTTGTTTTAAAAAAAAAATATGAAACAACAGCAATATTACAAATATTTTAAAAAAATATGATAGGCTTTTCAAAAACAAACCTCTATTTAATCATGTAAATTAAAGGAAATGGAAGGATTAAAAAAAATTTAGCTCTTGACGTAAAAATTTTAAATAATGATTGTTTTACAATAAAAATATTATTTTATAAAATAACATGCATTCAACGAATGAATAAAGTAACGATTAAATTACATATGAAATTATTTTACATTAAAATTTAAATAATTTTAAAAAAAATCGTATGATTATAAATAAAATAAAAATAAAATTATTAACCTTTTAATGTTATTTTATTTTTAAAAATTAAAATAAATGATATGACTATAAATAAAATAAAAAAAATATTTTTAACATATATCACAATTAATTCACAGTGGATAAATATTTAATTTTTTTATTCTCTACTAAAATTTTATATAATTATTTTTTAAAAAATAAAATGCATTATTTTCGAAGTGGCATGCATTCATTGAGCTGATATAGAATGGAATAGAAAATTCAGAATTTCTTACTCTTATCCATTTTAGAGCTTCTCACCGTTCATACACACATCTACTAATACATTTAATAGTTTACTCATGTCGGCCAATTTTTATAGGACCACGTTTTCCCCATGTGTAACATACGTTTAGAGAATAGTTCCAACATCAATTGCTTTAAATGGCACTCTTGAAATGATTATTTGTGAATTTTGTTATACCCTTTTATTAATCTTCTTGTTTATTATTTTATAAACAAAAATTAAAATAAAAGATGTATTTTTATCTTGAATTTTTAAAAACATTTAATATTTTTATTTAATAATTAAAATATAAAAAGTAAGAGAATAAGGACTTAAATAAAAATATTTAATATAAATATACTTTTAATTCTTATAAATATAAACGTTCTTTTATTTTTTATTTATTTAAAAAAAATTATTTTCAATCCTTGTTATCAATTGGTAGTTATATATTTGTTAATTTAACAAAAAATGTTAACTAAATTTTATCATATATACTAATTTATTGTATATAACTAAAAAAAAAAGTTAAACAAGCAATTGATTTGAGTGAAAAATTAAAATAAATTTTTATTTAATAACTTATAATTTATGTTGTTTGAAAATAAATTTTTAATATATAATACGTTAATCCACATCACAAAATTTAGTTAAATATTTGTTAGTGAAACTAATAAATATTTAATGATAAATTAATAATAAAAAAGTTAAAATAAAATTATAAAAAAAATTCACTACATTTATGAAAATTAGAATATATTTAATTTAATAATAAAATATAGATAAAAATCTAAAAGTAATAAGCCAAGCCATGAACGTGGAGACAGTTTAATAAATATAAAAATTAGATTAGATAATATTCTAAGGTAATGCTGATAAGTATTTTATTATTTTTATTAAATATTTAAAATAATTAATTTTTATTACACAAATATTTTTATTAAACATTTTTAATTACTATCTTAAAAATACTTATCGGTATTATTATATTTTCATTTATTAAAATTTATAATAAATATAATTTTTGCTTTTCTACTTTTAAAATAGTTTATATAAGAAAGCTTTTACAATAATTTTAATCGCCATTTCAGAACTAAAAATGTTCACCAAACAAATTGACTCTGTACCCTCTTACTTGACATGATTATTGATGAGGTAGATGGTGGTAACTAGTAGGGACAACTTTTTTACACTGTTTTATATGATAGTTTATTAGTACTTGTATAATGTATTTCTGTCATAAAAGATAAACATCAAATTCGTTTCATAAAGCGGTGCCCACTGCCCAACCCCGCCACGTTTCCATTGTCAAATTGTTAATAATAATACTCTTTTGTTTATGCCCCCCTTTCCTTTAAAATAAAAAATTAATATATATGGATATTTTTCTTAATTTATTTTTTAAAAATTGATAAATAAAAAAAACAATAAAGCAATACATATTATGTAAGTATCAAAATTTACTCTTCAATTAATAGTCCAATGATATTTGTTTTTTATAGGCTCAGGTAACATGAAGAAACAAAAAAAAGGGGTTTACATTTAGAAAGTTTAAAATAATTATTGAATTTTTTAAATTTAATGAATGGTTATGATTATGATTTAAATTATTAATAATTAATCAAATATCATGTTACAGATTTATATTGTCATTTTTCTAAATATAAACCAATTAAAAAGTTGTTTAAATCTGGACCACTATATTTTATCAGTTATAAAAGATAGTTTTTTCTTAATATAAATAATCACATTTATTTCTATGGTTAAAAATTTATTTTTTACAAATGAAGCATTACTATATAATATTTATTATATCATTTGATATATAATATGGGGAGATATAAGTTATCATATATTCACCATCATATAATAATATAATATAAAATATAATTATTTCATATAAAAAATATTTTTCAAAAATGTCTTTGATAAAAATATTTTAATTATTTTATAAAATATAATTTTAAATTTTTATAATTTCTGTTGATTCTAATTATATTTCTTACAAAAATATTATAAATTTTAATTATAAGAAAGGATTTTTTTTAGATAATAGAGTTTCTATTAATTTGAATATTAGTTTGTTTATTTTTTTATTCAAAATACAGAGAAAAAAAATTATATTTTCTATTTTTAATATATTTTTATTTTTAATCTTTTCATACTATTATTTATTCATTTCAAATGTTACAAAATAATATAATATTATTTGATTTATTATATTTTTTTGCATCAAATATAAAATATAAAATAGGATAAAAGTTTATATCTTACTTCTATTCCTATTTATTTTTTATGTTCTATTTTTTCAATACTATTTTAGTTAATAAACAGTCGTTAAGAAGTGTACAATAAGGTGGTGGATTGTGTGGATTGACGTGCTTGGGAATTAAAAACAATTTAATTCAAATAAAAAATATAATAAATAAAAAATAATATTTATTAAATTTTAATGTTTACGTTATTAAATTAATGTTTGTAACTAAAAGAATATATACAATAAAATTTTAATTTTGGAATTATAATAATTTTAAAAAATTAACAAATGATAATTTCAACATCTTGTCTTGTTTAACTTGTTTTGAAATGCAGAGAAGTTAACATGTACCAATGAGTTTACACTTTTCGCTAAAATGATGAATTAAAATTAGTTGAACCTGTATTGCAATTCCTAACTACAAGATGGATTATAAACCTAAACTTACACTTTAAAATCTTGAACCTCAATTTACAATTAAGTAAGATTTTACTCTTAAACCTTATATTTGAATGTTTTAGGTATTGATTTATCACTTAACAAATAAGATAGGTTTCAATTCTAAATCCTCTTGGAACATCATAAACATTAACTTATGATCTAAATAGATATGATAGGTTCAAATCCTAAACCTTACATCCTAATATTCTACATCTTAACTCATATTCAACTAATAAGACAAAGTTACAACCCTTCCTATACTTAAGTACTTTGAATCTTGTTATATGATATGTTATATTAAATATTTTTACAGAAATATGATTGGTTAATAAATATTAAAAAAAATTTAAAAATTATATATTTTATAATTTACTAATTATTTAAGCCATCATATGATAATCAAGGATTGTGAATTAAAATAATTTAACAGAAAGATCTGAAATTTAATCATTATTATTTTTCATACTGTACAAAAAAATTACTAATTATTTATTTTATAATTTTAAATTTTAAAACAAAATATAATAATTTATATTCATTTATATTTTAAATATTAATTTTTAATATTAATATATTTAAATTGATATTACATAAAATATTTTTTAATATTATTATAGATATTTTTGTTTTTAAATTTCAATAAATGATATTCCAAATTAAAAATTAAATACCTTTATCATTAAATTTTAAATTTAAATTATTAAAATAGTTATTATGATATCTCATAATATTAAATTATTTTAAATCTTTCACATTAATTAAAACTACTTTTTATATATTTAAATATTGATTTATTGGATTTATTTATAAACACAATTACTTATATTATTTATAATGATTAACAAAATGCTACTTTCATATCTTAAAGATGAATTTGTTGTTAAATTTTATTATTCACCAAAATTATATCGTAAATTTTCTAAAAAAAAGGATTTACTTCTAAATGTCTAATTTTATGAGTGAAACTTGCAATTCGACATATAATTAATTATTAATGACTGTCAAGTCACATTATTAAATAGTCATTAAAATATTGACTAAACAATTTTTAACTTCTCCAAATTTTAACCATTTTTTACATTAATTTTTTTTTATCTCCTATAAGATTTAAAGTATAATAGTTTAAATTTAGGCCACTGTTCGAATAATCTATGTTAGACATCTTTTAAAATTTCAAGATAAAAGAATGAACTTTTTCTCCAATAATATTTTTTCATAATTTAATTAAAAATAAAATCATATTCAACATATTTAAGGTTCTAACTATTTATTAATTATATCATATTTTATTAGTTAGTTCTTACTTTTTTAAATTGTTATAATTATATTATTCTATTAGTTTTTATATATATAAAATTTTCAATTATTTTCTATCCAATTTTTTCATAAATCAAATTAATTAAATCATTTTAAGTCCTTTTCACTGAACGTATCAAAATGTTATTTAATATAAAAATATGTTGGATAACAATAACGCTGAAAAATATAAAATGAATGATGAAGAAAAATGTTGAAAATAATAATAAAGATAATTAATAGTTGTAACGGTAAAAAATATTGAACTAATTGGATAATGGTAGAAAGAATAAAAAATAATAGTATTTTTTTAAATTAAAAATTATAATAATTTTTTATATAATTTTAAAAACTTAGATAAAATTATTAGTTTTAAAACCAAATTAAAATTATTTTTAATTATTTTAATTAAATATATTTTCATTTAAACATAAAAAACTTAAAACTCAATCATCACAGATAAAACTTAATAAAAACTTCTAAATTTTAAAGTCTAAATATTGATCCCGTATAATCTTACATATTAACACATTTACTCACAATTCATTATTGGAATTCGACCAAATTGATTCAATGCCGCTAAAATTAACAATAAATGAGTTTTTTTTTTTAATATAATGAATGTACAGTATTAAGCTAAAGAATAAAAAATATTACATATTAATATCATAACATCTATATTTACATTTAGATATAAATCATTAAAAATTTTTATTTAAAAAATTATCAATCATTATATAAATAAGTAGATAGATAAATACCATTATTTATATATAAAAATAACATAATTAGAAAAAAATACATATGATCAGATTCACCGACATACAAGATGACTTGCCAGTTGCCTCGTTCTAAATTTTATATATATAATGTTGAAAGTGCATGTAAGGTTCCACTCATTCTGAGACTTAAAATTATATGTTTTCAATTTTTATATATAGTGCGTGCTTAAATATTTCACGCATTGTTAACGTGTAGCATTGAAGCACTAAATAATATAAAAATTGTCCATTATTTGTTTGATCTACGTTATGCTGCGTTGTCTTGAAAGGAATTCAACGCATTTTGGGCATTTTATGCTTACTTTTTTTCACTGTATTTCTGTTTTTTTTTTTTTTACTTTTTTGTGTGCGTATGTTATCACTTCATTATCTCAAAGAGTTTCTTCAATTTTAATTATTATGTGTCTCAACCATTTCCTTCTTAATATATATTTTTTATTATATTACCTATTAAGTTGTATTTTTTATTTTTTTCTACTCATTTTTTCATCTATTTTTAAATATATAAAACTTAAATATAATATCATATATGCTTTTAGATATTTTAATATTATAACTATAACAGTTAAATTACTTAAAATATTTATTTGTAATTAAATAATACTAAAAATATTTTTAATACCGAACCTATCTTTATGTTCTTCTTAAACGTTCAACAGTCTTTTTTCCCAACTGCACTGTTGAAAATCCATTAATGCTTTGCTTGTTTTTGCGTTAGAAATGGTAAAATCATCTGTAGAAATCAAATCAACGACATTAATGAAGTCTTATGCAAATTACGAGACACATTCTCCGGTAATGATAATTCTCTGCTTTCTAGAAATTGATTCTACAATTTACATATACAGCATAGAAGTATTGAAGATATAAGTCCTGAAATGAAGCACGTATTAGTCCTTTAATTGTGGATTTACTATGTTCTGGTATTTTTTTTTTCGTTTCTGTTCATAAGATATTTTTTATGAAATCGCATAAAGTTTAAAATTTTAATCTATTATTTTATAAATTTATTAAATTTAATCTTTAAAAATTGTACCATATATATTTTAATCTTCAAAAATTTTGTATTGGTTATATTTCATTTTTTTTACAAAAATGTAAAAAAATTATAAAGAAGAGATATAAACAAATTTAACATAGGAATCAAAATATATAAATTGATATTATTAAGAAATAATAAATTTAAAAATTAAATTATACACACAAATGTTTTTAAAGATTAAAAATATAAAAGATTTAATGACAATAATCAAAATCAATAAGTTATATAAAATAAGAAAATAAAATTATTAAAAATTAATAGGAACTAAAATTAAAATTGAAAAATAAATTTTAAAAAATTGATTAAATATTAAATTCAAATAATTTTTGTCAGTTGAAAAACACTAAAATTTAGAAAAATAACTGTTTATTTTTATATTTTTAAAATATTAATAGAAACAATTGACTATTTGAAAAATAAATTAAGAAATAGATTATTAAAGGATAAATATTGAATAAATAATTTCCACTTTTGCTCGATTAATGCCAGCTTCTAAAGAGTCATTTGGTTTATAAAATATTTATCTTTAATTATAAAAATTTCACATTATATTTATGTTATTTTTATTTTTTAAATTAAAAATATTTTCATTAGTTTTTGCAAAAAATATTTAAAAATAAATATAAAATAATATTTTTATCACTAAAAATAAAATAAAAAAATATTTTGACAAAACGGTTCCAGGAGTTTGGTTTATGTTGGTTGTCTACCTGTATTGTTACCCTTTATTTTTGGATTTTTCAATTTGGACAAAAAAAAAATTGTTGTAACGTGGAAAAGTAAGACTCAAATTAGCATTTTTATATAAAATTATTTTAATTTTTAACTTTTTATTATTAAATTAATCTTAATAATTTAATTTAAATAAATTTTATTTTCTTATGTTTCGTTACCTTTATCTAATATAAAATGATTCAATTAAATTTAGTAAAATTTTTGAAAACTTTTTCTTCTCTCAATGGTATAAAAACTGAGGAAAGATGTTTTTTATTTTTACTTTAAATTATTAAAATTATTAATTAATTTTAAAAAATGAGAACTATTATTAATAAAAATAATTTTTTTTCAATCTCTATCTATTTAAATAACTTATTTCCTATTCCGTTACATTTCTTACCTCTTTTCTTTTTCTTTCTTTCATTCCTATTTCATACATTCACACGAACAAAGCATTAGTTACCATTTTGGGGGGTGTGATAGTAATTCAATGATATGGCATCACTCACACGCACAGACATAGATTCCCCTTTTTGCAGAAAAACGAAAACATCCCTCTTTTTCTCTCAACCCTCAAACGTGCTCTCCTGCATCCAAACCAATTCCTTTCTTTCTCACCAAATTATAAATTCATAATAATATTAATATTCAATTAAACTAATCAAACAAAAGCAACTCAGAAAAATTCACCATTTTCCGGGAAAATCCCACAGCGCAATGGTTTCTCCGGAAAACACCAATTGGCTTTTCGATTACCCCTTGATCGAAGATATTACCGTCCCCGACGCCTCCTTCACGGTCTCTGCTTCCGCCTTCACTTGGCCCACCAATGTCGGGTACTCATTCAACTATTACTTTTCTCATTTTCCCCTTTCTCTTCCCTTCCTAATTAGGGTTTTCATTTCAATCCTCCTCTTGTGCTATGCTTGATTGGTTTTCTTACTTCCAAAATGGTTCAGGTTTGCTAACTTTATGTTCGTGGAACTAGTGTGCTGTTAGTTTTTAATTCGGTTTGAAAATCACAACCTGTAGTTGCAGTTTTCACTGTTGTGCCAGGATTTGTACTGTTTTGTCTGTAAATTTCATTAGTATTTAAGTTAATTTGGTATTATAAGTTTCGTTGCTGCTGCAACTTTTGTTTTACTTGATAATACTCTTAGAATTTCTGTTCTGAGTGCGTATACTGCTGCATTTGATTGTCTGTGCAGCTTTTTTCTATATGTAACCATTCTTTTTAGTTGACATTTAGCTGTGTGTGTAATTTCAGTGGTTGTTCTGATCATGCAATTCTATACCATAGATTGTAGGTTTTGGTATGAGAATGGGAACCATGCTGAAATTTTTTTTTTTGCTAACTTGCTCTTCTGTTTTGATGATACTGTCTGCTCCTAGTGTTGAAATCGATGGCTCACTGGGGGATTCTGATGGTCTCAAGGATTCTGGTTTGAAGAAGAGGTGCACATTTCCTTTCTTATTAAACAAATAAGTTAGAATTAATGAAAGAAATGACCCATAAACAAATGTAGTGTAGTCACTTAGCACTTTATTCCGTTTGTTTCCCGATCTCTTATTTTCCAATATCTGCTGTTTGGCTTGTGTGGTTTAAACTTAAGATTATTTGCTCTACCATTTTTCTTTCTTTTTTTCTTTGATGTAACAATTGAAAGTCTAAGATCAGAAGACAGCATAGTTTGTTTGAATAATTTAAAAAAAAAAAACTTGCTAGCCATAGATTTGTCAACAATTAACTGACAGGTGTTACAAGTAATGTAATTGTGTGAAATGGCAATTCAACATGGTTTCTAAAATAAGGATGATAAAGATTAGCAGAATCAGTTTGTGGCATCATTAAAGAAATTGCCATCACAAATCAATCCTATTGCATATATGTTATCTTGCTTCAGTATCACTTTTCTTTATTTTCGTTGTTTTCTTTAGCCACTCTCCCCACATCTTCTTTCCCTGTCTAAAAGCATAAAGATAATTGGATCCAATCCAGATCCTAGTCTTGGATAAAGTGATATTGTATCTATTGTTTATACCTATTGCAGAGGAAGATCTGATTCATGTACTGCTTCTACCTCTAAGGCTTGTCGGGAGAAGTTGCGGAGGGATAGGCTTAATGACAAGTAAACTTTTTAATCCCTCTGTTTATAACTTTTCCGTCAGTCTCCTCATGGGTCATGTGTTGATGTGTTCTTGGGGCATGTATAGGTTTGTTGAATTAGGCTCCATCTTGGAGCCTGGAAGGCCTCCCAGAACAGACAAGGCTGCTATTCTGATTGATGCTGTTCGAATGGTGACACAATTGCGAGGTGAAGCCCAGAAGTTGAAAGACTCAAATACGAGTCTTCAAGAAAAGATTAAAGAGTTAAAGGTGAGGCCTCGGTTTGTATTCAATAATTTTCTTTATAAGGTGAAAAGACTTGTTGGGAGGCCTTTATTCTACATCATTTCATTTCCCTAAAGTTTTATGCTATAACAGAGTAGTACCCTGTCATCAGCGACGGACATACGAGTATGTTTTTGGGGGCAATTGTTCCACAATATTTTTTTCTTTATATTATGTGTATTAAGTATTATATTTTTTTTTGTATTGTCCGTATAGATTTATATACATTAGTGTTATTCCTGCAGTTTAAAATTTCTGTGTCCGTCACTGCCTGTCATAACTGTGACCAAAACATCATGTAAACTATATATATTACTATCTAATTTCTATCTGCAATGTAGGCCGAGAAGAATGAACTTCGTGATGAGAAACAGAGGCTTAAGGCAGAGAAAGAGAAGTTGGAGCAGCAGGTAAAATCAATGAATGCCCAACCAAGCTTCTTGCCACACCCTCCTGCAATCCCTGCTGCATTTGCTCCACAAGGCCAAGCCCCCGGCAACAAGTTGGTGCCTTTTATTAGTTATCCAGGAGTTGCCATGTGGCAATTTATGCCTCCTGCAGCCGTGGATACCTCGCAGGATCATGTACTCCGTCCGCCAGTAGCCTAAGTTGGCATTATACAATTATTTGGGCTTCCATTTTGACCCAAAAATTGTTTTCATTTTCTCATACCCTCTTGCCATTTAGTTATCTACTAAATGTTCCAATGGACTCAATGATGCACTGATTGTATTCGGTATCTGATACTATTATAAACCAATACTAGTATTTGCATGTAAATGTTAATAAGCTCGTCTGGCTGTCTTCTCGTCGGCTTTAATGTTTGTTATTGGTTTTGATATAATCCGAAGGTCGGACCAAAAGAAAAAAGGTCCAAGTGCAGCAAGTTGTTATTTTGGTTTAATCCCACTAAAACAGTAGAAGTATGAATGCTGCTCTAGTTTTAAATTTTGCTGCTGCCATATTTCTTTCAGGAGTAAAAAAATGGGCTAAATTCAGACTAGTGGGAGTTTCTATAGTTGCGAGGAAGGCGTAAGTAGTCTGTCTATTTATTTTTAATTTAAATGTGTTGTAGTTTTTAACTCATTAAAATTAAAATTTAAATATATATTAATTTACTCACTTCACTGTAATTTTCCGTTGCAGTAGGTTTGCAAATTAGGAAAATTAACATCATATATTCTATTTGAGATGTATTATGAGGAAAGAAAGAAAAAAGAAAAGAGAGAGATATAATACCACATTAAGAGAGATGGAAAGAAAAATACGAAATATTGAGATAGAAATATAATTAGAATGAATGATATATAAAATTTGAAAACTTAAAGCAATTAACCTCCAAGACTTGATGAACTGTTGTGAGGCTATAAGCAAACAGTGCATCTTAAAATCTTATCCGGATAGAGTTTTGAAACAGCTGGTTCATATCAGAGCTATTGAACATTGGTACTCTGTTTAAAAGTTTAAATGGCATCTTCCTATATCCGCACAACTCATTTCCAATCTATCCAAATTGCCAAGCCATCATCGTGGCTGCCTCCACAGTCCAATACCCAGTTCACATCAATCCCGTTTCCTACTACTCATTATCTATCCAATCACCTCCATATCTCCTGCATCCCCCCAAGTCCCAATGTTCATCTCAAAGCAGCATCTACATCCATCTACTCCTCACTCTCTTCCCCTAACCCGCCCATCTCAAAGGAGGAGGCCATTCTTCAGGCCAAAACATCCCTTTCAACAACCTTAGAGAAGCCCCTCAACAATCCTAAACTAATAGGCAAATTCAAGAAGCTTAGGCAACCCAAGTTCCGGGTTGAAATTCCAGTCATTGATGACTCACCAGATTCACTGTCCCAACTTGCCCTTGATTTTTTTGGGGACATACCCGTCAAAAGAAAAGGTTCTCCCATTAAGATCTTAATCCTGTGGCCTGATGCTAGCTTAAAAGAATCTGCCCATGCTGCCTTTCAGTCTCATTCAACTAGCCAAGTTGAACACATCGACATTCCTTCAGTGGCCTATACAGACTCGAGAATCTTGAATTCTGCGGATGTGGCAATATTTTTGGTGCCAGAGAATTCTCAATTGGCACTGATAAGAAGAGTTAGTGATGCCTTTTATCCAAAGCCAGTGGTTTTGTTTAACCCAAAATGGGCATTTGAGGAAGAGAGCGACTTTGGGGATCTGAGTTCCTTTGTGGGTTCTTTTGAAGTGGTTTATTCTTTTATGGGGTTGGAGGTGAGAGGGATCTTGAGCAAAAGAAAGGGTGTGATTTTTAAGTGTGTAAGAGATGGGGTTGTGAGTGGAGAGAAATGGAATGTTCTTGTAGAAGAAGGAGAACAACTAAAGGTAGTTTCCTCTTTCAAGGCCAGGCCAACCATTGGTGAGGTTGAGAATGTTTTATACAATCTGATGGCTATCAATTCACCCATAACCAAATCTGCAAAGTTCATCAGGGGACTGGTGTCCAATGTGACAGGGAAAAAGTAAGTGGAGCTGAAGCATTGGTCTTCAAGATCTCTGATTCACATGAATTGTAGGTAGAACATGTTTGTGAATATGTCTTAGTGATTGTAAGTGCACTACTATGACCATTGTACGCAGTAAACATGTAGTAATCACCAATTTTGAATGAGAATTCAGATTACTTTTTAGGGCCATGCCTAAAGTTATTGATTGTCTGCATACAGTATTCTTATGAAACATTTATATGTCATATAATTGCAAGACCCCACAGCCTGAATATGCATTACATGATAAGAGGTTCTGCTGTTAGTCTTTTATATTATGTGTAGATTGAAATGAAAATGGATAAAACAATCCTTTGGGCTCTTGTTTGCTTTGAACTTTTATTATTTCTCATCTTACAAAAGCTTACTGTTAAAAACCTCGAGCTTGCAGGCTTGTTTTCCCAAAAAAAGGTGCTGTTTGAATATATAGTATATGATCTACAAATACTCATACTTACAATATGGATTGTAGAGAAAAAGAATCTGAGAATTTCAACTGAAGAAAGTGAGTTAAAAGAAGAAAAAAAATTCAAAGCAAGAAAGGAGCATCATATCATTGTTGTCGCTTTGTTGTCAAGGCCTTGTGTTTGGAAGAACTCCTTCATTTTCCTTTTCACTTGGATACAAATACCATTCTTCAACTTAGTCAACAAGGTCACGTTTTCCCAAGATATAAGCTATGATGCCCTAATGTGACAGCTCTTGATGAACTTATCTGAGAAGTTAACATACTTAGTCCACAATGGCCTTAGTTGTGGAAAAGCTATTTCTAGCCATGGCTTGGCCCTGCCATTGAAATGGATGACACCGGCACTCTCAGCATCAGCAAAACTTGTATTTTCCTGATAACCCAAACCCAGCATATGCCAGAAAGGATCAATTATGTGGACGTGACCATGAAATGCTATCAATCCAGGAGGTAAAGTCCCTAGCTGCCACAAACTCAGGTCTGATTTGATATTCTGCATAAAGCAAACCAGAAATATCAATTTTTTATTATATCAACTTACTTTTATTGGGAGTCAATTTTAATGACATATTCGAAGTATATACAAAAGTAGTTTTACTTTATTTTTTCACTTTCTTTATAGGATTATGGTATAATGGAAAATACATATACCTTCTCAACCCAATGATGGTAAATGTTGCTTATATTGGTCTTCCTCCAAGCTTCCAGATCAAAAATGTTCATGCCATAGGCCCATGCACATTCATAGGGACTAAAATTTTCGGATATTAGAGGGTGGGAGAAGTTCAAATAGCTTTTCAACCTCTTTGACATCACAAACTTATCTTCTCCTGTACATGTTTCTACAGCTCCGTTTACTTTTCCATTCATGTCAATGTCCCACAAAGGTGAAAGATCAGTTTGTACCACAATGTCATCATCAAGGAATACCACCTTGCTGAGACTTGGAAACAACTGCAATGAAAAAAGTATCATGGCAATAAGCATCACAGGCACCAAAGACAGACTTGGTTATAAGCTATCAATTAGTTAAAACCTTTACTTGCTATGCTATTCCTTGTACCTCTGGGAGATGTATCCGGATGTGGTTCATCACTGAATTATATTTGGGACTAAGTGCTTGTAGTTTTGCTGCAATAACATTTGGCTTCTCAGTGGCGTTTGCAACGATAGCTGATGAACCCCCTCTAAACTGCGACCGCACCTTTTGATCTTTCTCCATTGCTTCAAGAACAGGCACCTTCCCCTTTGTAAACCAATCAAAATGGTGCAATGCCTTGACCTCAATTATAGCAGGTGATAAAGAATGCAATGAGAACCAAGCCTGCATGGGATAATAAGTTTTTCTGTCTGTAATTATGTGCAGAACTACTTTCTGAGGTCTCAAACAGTTGCGAACAAGTGATGTTGCAACCACAGACGCAGCCAACACATTGTCTGAGGCAAGGACAAAATGGAAGTAGGAATTGTCAACCAGGGCAGGGACTAGTTCTGCAGAGGGTAGCTGAAGGCGCGCAGCTGCATTGTTGGTGTGCTCATTGGCCAGCCTCAAGGCAAGGCAATGAAGTTGTTTTGGTATGCTACTTGATGCTACATGACGATATAGATATTCTTGGATTTTGGCCATCCTGGTTCTTTCTTCCATAAGGGTTACCTAGGAAATGTTCAAATTCATAGTTAATGGAGACTTCAGCTTGGAAAACTATACAAAATGCATGGAACTAATTTTCTTGTTGTTTAAAAGAATAGGAGAATGGTACCATTTCTCGAAGTTTAACTGCAAATGTCTTGGCATCATATCCACCTTCCTTCATTTCAGTCATGAACTCTTCTAAAGTCTGTGGAATATCATACCTTCCCTTAAGTTCATTCTTGCCCAGGGGTTCATCTAACGTTTGGTATATCACTTCTGGGACCTATCAAAAGCCAATATCATTTTCAGCCACCAATAAAAAATTTAAGGTTAAATAATTGCAATATTGATCAAGATGGTGATAAATATAATAAGCGTTTGATCAGGAGATTACAGTTGATTCTGACCGTCTTCCCAAAATCCTTGGCCCTAGTTTTTTTCCAAGGCAACCTACAAGCATGACTTCAAGTTAATCAAAATGTCATAGATACCGATCATATAATAAACATATTCACTGGAATTATAATTTATAGCCGTAATAAGTCATGCCATAATTTATAATAAGGCAACTTGCCTCAAAAGGCCATTTTTTTTCAATAGAACATGAAGTCCAGAGTTTATGATTTGCTAATTCCGAAGCTCATCATTTATCATTATATTTTTAAAAATTTAAAATCATGAAATCTTTCAAGTGTCCACGTGAACTTGTACTGTAATATACCTTATCTACTTTAAAATGGCGATCTTAAATGGATGGTCAAGTTTGCCCCAACAATAACTATTGTTGATGAATCCTATCCCGCTTTTACAATACAAGATAGATGCTGACAAAAGGGATAATATAAAGAAACCCATCTAGTAGATACATTACTATACATGTAATCTTGTTTATTGCGTCTCTTATTACATATATAAATACATTTCTAATCAAATAGACAAATTTATCATACACATTAACCAAGATTCAAAAACAGAACTCTAATGTACATGCATCATTCCCATCTTGTTACAAGTTCTCTTAACTATCAAAAGTCCATTAATTACAAATTTTTTAAATCAAAGGTCGGTGAAGTTTTGACGATTTGTTCGAGGAGTGGGAATGCAGCCGAAGAGCTATTTAAAATCATTAGATTTCAAAACTATGTAAAACAATAATAATATGCTTTGATACATGGAAAATTTAAGCCTTGTTGCACTTCTTCTAGTACACATGTTTGTCTTTCTGTCCTTAGACGTGTGTGTGAGAGTGTATGTGACACAGAGAGAGATAAAGAGGAGCTAATAGTGTACCTATGGTAGAACATTTGTTTTCTCCATCAATGCCATCCACTGCTGTTAAAACAAACACAAACCGGAGAAGGAAAGTGAAGAACAAGAGCGAATAAAAGAGCATCCTATACGAAACACGCCTTGATGCAATCTTCACTTTGATAAACTCCTTAAATCCTTTGCCTGGAAACACAGTAACATGCCTCAAACTTGGTGATATGTGTAGCTGCATATTGTCCAAATGCCAAAACAATATCAACAACACAATGAGGCAAAGCAACACCAAAAGCACAAGAACAAGGCCTTGAGTTCTTCCTCTTCAACAGGATTGGTCCTTATTCCATTTGACAATTCAACAACAGAGGAGAACTGCAAGAGCCCATGTCAGGTTATGCTGTAAAAGGAAGGTTTTTTGATGGTGTTTAAGGTTGCTATCTTTCACCTAACCTTGCTTAGCATTTGGGTTAGACATGTCAATGGTGTTTGAGACTATAATATATTTTTTATTTTTTTGAGGTGAACTTGGGGTTGTTAAGGAGAAAGAGACATGGGACTAAGAGGGAGGGTGTTGTTTGGTTCAAGTTTTGGGTATTGGCTTGGTTTTGAAGGAGGGAAGTTGAGGAAGAAGAGAACAGGAGACAATTAAATATGAACTATTGTGTTTGTTTGGTGTATAGTATATGTTTGCCTCCACATGAAGCTTTTTAGTATAGAGTTTGGAGTTTGGATTATGACAGAAAAGAAAAAGGACTTCTATATGGAAAATGACTAACGCTCTCTCTCTTTGTGAGGTGGGGGTAAGGATGTGGTTGTTGGAGTGAAAATTCAGTAAACGTTACTTCTATTTTCTTTTGGAAGCATATGGAAATATAAGGTAGTTCAAACCCTTGTTAGACTTTTTTTAGTAAGGGGAGTTTTGGGAAAATGATATTTTAAAGGGTTAATTAGCAATTAGAGAAAGCTGCTTTGACCAGGTTCAATGTTATTGATTTGTCTCAAATAAATGTTGTACGAAGTATATTAATTGGAATTTTGCATTAGGTGGAAGAAATTTGTCTTATCATTATCACCAATTCTTTCTACTGGACACTGAAGGGAAATGGTATAATCATACCTCCTAAGTAATAGTCACAACTTCTTTCATTTCTTTCATAAAAGAAGCACAGCCAATCAGCCACCACTGAAATCCTCAAAGTATTTTGTATGTAAATCATAAATAAATGTTATACGCAGAGTTCTAATTGCATCTTATTAATTTCCTTATAAACCTTGTTTTTGTTCTGCTGCATCCTTTAAATATACAACAAAAAATGCTTGAAGGTACAAACCCATAAAAAGTAACTATTGCTACTTTATGTACTCTGTCACTTAACAAACAATTTTATTCACCACTGGTGCAGTCTAGGTGCGATCCGTGTATTGATAAAATCAAATCAAATAATGTGTTTAAAAATATACAATAAAAATGAGTAAATAGTTAATCTTTTTAAAATTATAATATTTAAGATTATTATTGTATTAAATACGTCATTGTTAATAAAAATTTATTATATATTATTAAACATTTTAAAATTTTCATTTTTTTACTAATAAATTTTGCACTAAATGGTGCTGAAAATACAATATTGGGTGTTAGGATAATTTTTTAAAATTTATTTTTTTAAAGTGAATAAATATGTAAAGTAAGAAAGTAAAAAGATATTTATTATTAATTCTAAATTGGTTATAATTATAAATAGATTAATTGAAATCAATAATAAATACATACTTACTTTACATATTTATTTATTTTAAAAAATTTAAATTCAATTTTTTATGTGAACAAATATATATTTACCATTAATTTGTGTTATGATAAGGTGAAAAGTTATAATTTTTTTATTAAAATTATGAATTTTAAGTTATTTAAAAAGCAATCCATATAAAAACTAGATGATTTGTAAACTTATAATTTAAGCATATGATTATATATATATATATATATATATATATATATATATATATATATATATATATATATTAAAAGTTACTAATATTGAGAAAATGATAAAAGAAATGTCATTTCACTTTTTTTTATAAGCTAATGTCATTTTACTAATAATCATTTCTAAAATGTTTGAAGTATCTATTTAAGGTTCTTGTTGCTTTAAAGTTAAATACAATTAATTCTAATCTATTAAATATAATAATGATATATATATATATATAAATTAATCTTAGTGACTAATTTTTATATTTAAACTTATGTACCGCATAAGAAAATAATTTTAAAATTAAACTAAGCATGGAGATCTAATAGCATGAGAGAATTGGGATTTTAAAAGTGAAGTCACCTTTGATGAACGTGAATTCCTGTGGTACATGGGCATCAATCCAACCAAATTAGAGGGGTAGCTGTTCTAGGAAGACATGGTACTTTCTTTGAAGTGAAATTTAGGAAACAGTTGGTGTTGTTTCTAAATGTCATGAAATGGAAACTCATAATCATATAGGCTAGGCTTGGGGTGCAACCAAAACTCCTGTCATGTCCAATTCAACAAATGAAGAAACTAATTTGAGGTTGCAATTCGTATCTTCTTATCATATTACTCATCCCACTATACAACTATAGACATAACAAGCATATGAAAATAATTAAATAACTTTGAGATTTCCTCACCTACTGCCAAATCCTGTTGATTCAATTCGCCATGCATGCCATGGCTAGCTACTTTCTTGCTCAAATTTCTAAGCTCGTCTGCATCATTTATATATGCCTAAATGTGCAATCACAGAATTGAGACCTTAATCCTTTGTTAATTACTAATTTGTTCCATCTTGAAGCCACTCGCACTGCATCTAGCTTAGAAAAATTGGATTATCAACATTTTTCTTGATGACAATTGGAAACTTCAGAGGTGGTTCCAACTTTGAAATTTTCGCCACAGCATATTATAAATTTTGATTTTTCTTATGATTAGTGTCCGGAAGTCTTTGGAGTTTGGATAATTAAGCATCACATTTATAATTTTTTTATAAATTTATTTTGATATATTAGTAATATAAAAAACTTATTGTTAATCAATTAAAGATTTTCATATATGTAATGTTTAAAATAAATATAATAAAAATTAATATTTTTAATGATATGATAATTGTAATTAGATAATAATATACACTTTAATTAAATTCATATTTTCAATTACCAAGTAGATTGAGGCATTAAAATAACAAGGTCTCAATAATTAATATTTCTTGGCCGGCGAAAGTTCCAAATTTATCAGTGCTTTATAAGTAATTTATTATTTATTCATTTTCAATTCTAGACTTTACGTAAATATGGTAACTCCTTACTCTAAATGGATGCATATGGATAAAAAGGAATTTAATTTATGTACAAACTCTTTTACCCAATTTCCAGGTAACAAATGATCTCAGAATGCTCAGGGAATGTGTCATGTGCCTATAAAATCATATGGACAGAGACCCCTGATGCAAACGACAAAAAATTGACATAATGATATCATTACTGTAATAAAAAATTTAAATAATTAATTAAGACTTTAATCCAAATCATATACATAAGTGTAAAAAAGTTACATTAATATTTATAAATATTTTGACACATTATTATTTTTTAAGATATTATTTTTAATAATTAAAATAAATATGATAAACAATTATATATTAAAATTTAATAAATAGAGAAAAATAATAATTTAACAAATACACGCCAATTAAATTCGTTAGTTATATATAGTAATATATAATTCAAATACTTTCTGGAATCAAAGGAATTGTTGAATTTACTATTAAAAAAAGTAGTTATTCAATATTTCAGTTTAGCACTGATTACTCCAGATTTTTATATATAAATTGTCTTTTTTATATACCCAACAAACGTTATTGACAAACTTGTCCAAACGACATGGAATTGACACCCCCAAAAAAATATAAAAAATAAAAATGATAAAAAAATCTATATAAAACATGAATAAAACTTTTTGAAGTAAAGAGTAATCAACAAAATATCATTGTTTAACTAAAAAAAATAGGGTGGGTGTTAGTATGGCTGATACATAACGTGGTTCCACAGCAGGATTCTTAATCTTTCTTATCAATTTGATTTAGTTTATTTTAAAGAAATAATAATTTATTTTCATCAATTTTTAGACAGTTTTTACATTACCAAACATGTGATAGTGATACTCATAAATTAAATTAGACAGTTTTTATATTACCAAACATTTGATAGTGATACTCAAATTAAATTAACCATGTTAACACTTATGTGGATATATGAAAGAATAATATTATCTCCTATACATAATTTTATATTTATCTAGTTTTTATTGTTTAATTACAAAAAAAAAAATATAAACATATTTTTTAATTTATTTTTATTTTCATTTAATGTTATAGTATATAAAAAAAATTAATATCTTCGTTTTATAGTTTTTTAACAATATATGTTATCCTATTTTTTATTATTTTACTATTTCATATATTATTATTTTTATGTAAAATTATAATTAAAATAATAATTAATATTATTTTTAAAATCTTAAATAATAGATAAGTAATTTTTAAAAATAATAATAAATAAAATAAAATAAAATGGAGATAGCATTTTTTTTTTCTTCCCACCTATACGCTAAGTTCTTGTCACTTACTATACCACGTGAAACATTACATAATGCGTAATAAACATTACTGTATCATTGTATGTGAAATTAAATGCTGATTGACCATAATTTCAACTTCCAAGTTGATGTACTAACTGATAAATGGAACTGACTGATAACTATGGATTGGCACTGAATAAAAAACTATATCGAGACAAAAAAATGAAAATTTAATTTAAGAGATTTAGTATCATGCTTTGGTGTTACTTTACACCCTTAAGAATTAGCTAAATATCTTTGGTTATGATAAATATCCCTGTATCTATTACTGTCTCTCTTTCACCTCTCAATTGTATTCGTAGATTTGTAAGTTTAGTTTGTTAAGGGCGAGATTAAGTAAAATGTAACATTGAACAATTGATGAATGATATGATATGATATGCAGTTACACAAACGTACAAATATATGTAAATCAAAATTGATATGCTAACTATCTAATAAAACAAAAAAATTAACTTTAATCACATATAACACAATTAAAATAATTTTCTTTTCCGTATATGCCATGTATCAATAGAGTAAAAATAACGAGATCATGGTCTTTCATTCTAAGATTCAATAGCTAACCTCGCAAACCTTTAAAGACACTCATGTTGGTACTTGCAGGAGCCAAAATTGACTAGTTAGGCTAATTTGCACTCAAGGCAAAACTATGCTATAGAAATATAAAATGTCAAAAACATAGGATCTCTTACACCTTGTTGACCATGTAAAGCACAAATTTGAGAAGCACATGTGGCTATTATTTCAAATACCCCTTTCAATTTGGTTTTCTCAACCACTGAAGGTATGGCTCTTGGTAGAACAAGCAATACTTTCCAAGTATTTGTAAAGGGCTTTTGGGCCCTATTATTATTGTTTACCTAAACAGATCATATGACTTCATTAGACATAATAACATGGGTTGCTCTTTTATCTCATTTTACTTCATATATTTCCTTTTATGTAAAAAAATTAAATTATTTTTATAAATAAATAATTTTTAAAAATATAAATTTAAAAGATTTGGATTTATTTTTGAAAATACTGTATCTAAAAAATGAATTATACATGATTTATTAAATTTAAAGAGATATATTCAAAATAAGAATATAAATTTTTGGATGTTTGTTTGTTTCTAGAAAAAGATGAAATGTTGTGAAGAAGGAAGCGTAAATATATTTCGAAAAAACATTCATGTAATGCAGTGGATAAATTCCACAAATGTATATTCAGAAAAAAAATTTAAAATAAATTTAATTACTTTTCAGATAAATATTTTCAAAAATTTATTAATTTATTTTAAAAAAATATTTTCGAAAATTTATTAAATTCATTTTAAAAAATAGAAATAAAATATAGTTTAACATTTAATTTTACCAAAAATAAAAAATATGTGAAAAATAAAAAAGATAAAAAAGCAACTCCGTTATTAGCATCGTATACAAATTCCTTCTAACTATATTTGCATGAAAAAAACAAAAAAGACAACATAAGTAGGGGTGGTTGAATCTTGGGCCTGACCTTCTGCCATTATTATTAAAAGGCCCTACATAATGTTGGACCCAATTAATAAGGATGGCCTGGCCCAGTGACCTCCTAGCTATTTCTTTAATTGGAAATCAGTAGTAGAAAGTATAGAATCTTGACCTGAAGAAGATGAAAATCAAAATTACAACGTTTAACAAATTTTCAACCATGTAATGTCAAACTAAAATTGGTCTTAGAAGAAAATAGAAAGAAAATGATAAATGCTGGTAAAAGAATTGCAAAAGAATTTTAGGAGTTTCTATCATCACTCATCATTGTCTATTGCTACTCTATTTTGATTAATTTTATATTTATTTTTAAAATATTCTTAATTAAAAATAATAAAATTGTTGAAATAAATATAAAATTTATTAAAAAGGAATCACAGTACAGTATACAAATAAGCAGTGGTTCAAGAGTTCCGTCTAGGTTTGTTTTAAAATAATGTATTTCAATTTGGTTTCCCCAAGCGATTCTTTCGTAACTTCTTATCAAGAAACTATTGCTTTAACATGAACTTTTTTTTCTCAGTACATGCTTTATCATGAACTTCGAATCTCTACTCAAATTTCTACACACTCTAAAATAACTTCAAAAAAAAATTAACAAAATTCATTAATTATTTTGTGATGCACGTAGTTTATTATAATTAGTTTAATTAATTTTTGAAATAGAAATTAAATAATAAAAAATTGAATTGATTAACGGAATTAAAAATTTTCTAGGTTTGCGTTGATGTCAAGGACATGATAATTTTTATAACCAGAAGGAACTAGTCAGAATAAGAGTACTGGACGCAAGATTTGATTCTCATTTCTGAATCATGAAAGAAAGGTTAAAGAGGGACCAACCACTATTTGAGGAGATTCCAGAAGAATCACTTGCATCAGAAGAAATACCAAACCTAGATTATCAAGCAGGGACGGATTTAATTAGTGCATCATTAGTTTAATTCATTTTAAAAATTAGATGCTTATAATTATTATTTTTTCAAAAAGTTAATCATTTCCTCTTCAATAATAATTGTTACCGAACGAAAACCCACTCAGGGGCAAGCGAGACCTAGCCATCTCTTTTTTTTAATAAAAAAATGTTAAAATATGTAAAATTAATTTTATATATATAAATTGTTTAATATTCCATTAGTATAATTATGCATATAAAAGTTTATTGGATCCTCCCTTATATGTTTTCTCTGTCCATTCCTAGTCTCATGATATTTGACTGCATGTTATGAATTGTCTAAGCTCATCTTTATTGCCATTATGTTAGAAGTTGTTTACCTACAAATTTGTGAAAATTTGTTCCACGTGCATTTTAATATTATTATTTTTTTGTAGAAATAACTTAAAAAATAAATCACTTATTTTTTTAATTGTGTTTTTACAATTGTAAAGTAAGGAGCGTATTGCGGTTAGTGGTACTCAAAGAAGCTTTTAAACATGACCAAACAGTGATTCATTACAAATGAGGATTGAGACTCAAGTAAAGTAAAAAATGCATCTAATTAATTTAAAATTCAATAAAATTGATTTTAAAATTTTTAAATCAATCAGAAGAAAAAAATTATCTTTAATAAACAACATTTTCTTGGTAAAATTTTGTATTGAAACTACTATTACTTATGCGGAGAATATAAAAACGCGGAAACTATTTTTTTTCCATTTTTCAAAATTATTATCATTAGTTCACAACTTTTATTCCATGACTACCTTTTATGGATCAAACATAATTGATGTTGATGTAACTTAGCACATCCGTAGAAATTTATACTACATTTACATATTACGCTCTTAAACAACATTTTTTTTTCTGATATTCGTTTTCTATCAGCTACTTGGAAAATCATTGGTCACATCACATCTCATATTTTGCGTGACCCAATCAGTCATTACCTTATCATGTATCGATCTTCTTATCCTCAAGGATATACTTACTAATAAGGCTATTTTAGAGGTTAGTGTTCGTATTGGGATCAGTGAAATGGGATTCTTGAAAATGAGATAAATACCATATTTTGTTGTGTATTCTTCAATTCACCAGATTGAGATTTTAACTTAGTATCTTTCATTTTATTGATAAAGCACTGGGATGGTTGGATATTTTAACTCTGCACATATTTGAAGAACTTTTTGAATGAAAGATTGAGTTTTACAAATTAAAAGGATTTATTACTTATAATAATAATAATAATGATGCAGGATGATAGGGAAATCAATTTAATTAATAGAATAAAAGGAAAAGGGGGAGATACAAAGTGATTCTATTATTTACACATTAGAAACTATTATTGATATACATCTGTCTGTTATTTACAATGTCAACAGAAAAAGAAACCCATCGTAGTATCCACAATTTTGCATCGTAGTCAAGCTACTCTTCAAGCTTCTCTACCTCTTCAACCATATTATATTAACAGTGTTAATTAAGCCTCCAGTGCCAAATGAAAGAATATTTCCATGCCTGAACTAAAAGGGGGAAAAGAAGGCAAATAAAATTACAAATATACACCAATGATAAATGGGTAAATAACAATATTAATAACAAAATAAATCCAAAAGTTTTGATGACATAAGCATAATGTGTATGCACACAACTATGTTGTCTTTTTCATTGTTGTTTTATTGCATCTGGGGTTTCTTATGTTATGCCTATAAGCACTAATAATACAAGAATTACAAATGATTGATTGAGTAAAAAACAAAAAAGAAAAACTTGACATTTGACATTTGACAATTGACAAATCAGAAGTGAAAAAATGATTACCTTCAATCAAATTCATCTCCAATTTCTTCAAAATGATTCTTCATTTTCAGGCCTTGTGTCATTATTTACAAACATGAGTTGAGCCTGTGTGTTTAAGTGCTCCCTTCTATTATTTACAATCTCATGCAGACTATTTGGTTTAAGGGTGTCATTGTTATGTACAAAGCCGGCAGTTTCCGCAGGCGGCACCACATGATTATCCCAATCTGTTTCTTCAATCCCACTTTTAAATTCGGTGACAGCATCACCAGCATTGGTCACACTCTCAGGAGATCCCAAAATAATCCTGGGTGAAATCCTGCCATTTCCAGATGGCCTAGAACTATGATGCAATAGTTGTTCATTTGTCTTGTTATCCACAGCATGCGTCCTGTAAGACAATCATGATTTTTCAATATCATTACTAAGCAAGCTATCTCTATGCATATAAAGGGAAGATTCAATCATATAAAACATGCAAGAAGCCAAAGAAAATTTTTGTTCTTCAAACAAAGTGACCAAACTCATCAATTTTGTAATTTTCCAGCCTTCAAAAATTGAGGAATTATTATTAACAACAATATTAAGAAGCGCAATGTCCAATACCTAAGTATTTTAACCTATCTATCTAAATTTTAAATTAATTTGCCATCAAACCTTGTTTGTTGTATTTTTGGGGTCTGAATATAGTCATAAATTGGAACCAAGTCTTTTGATCTAGCTTCAATTGTGTAAGTTGGCATCCTTTCAATCTCAATTTCACCTCCTGAAGCAGCTTCTTCATCCATTATGGTAGACTCTTTCAACATTGAATGAAAATATATCTGGTTGGCAAAAGAATTATGTATTTAATTGTCAAACCAAAGGGCATAACATAGGATATCAATAGCACAGTTCGGTTTTAATTTTGAAATAACACACCTCTGGCTTTGCCCACAATGGAATCTGTGCTTGATGCATTTGCAGTTCAGCTTCAGAAATATACAAATGATGCTGTTCCTCAAGACAGGGATTCACTTTCATGACTCCATTCTTGACTTTAGGCCTAATGGTATTATCATCCTTCACTTCCTCAGGATATATTTTATTGCTGTCTGAAATTCCATTCTCACCATATATGTCCACATTATCTTCTCGCTCTCTACGACTATGACTCTGACATATATTCCATTTATGGATAGCCTCAACCACTAGTCTTGCATCAGCCTGTGGATTGGATTCATAAGCAGGGGCCAATCCAGAAACAACACCTGAATCTTGACCGATTAATGTCCGCAGAGCATATTGAATCATGGAACCAGTGGGTGAAAAGACCAACAAGTGATACTTTGCCTTGGAATGGTTCCCTTCAACATACAAGGCACCACTACCTTTATAGTTACGGAAAGATGAAGCAATAGCACCAGAAAGGGCATTCTTCCTACCAGCTGCAGCTGCAGCAGCACCAGTTACGGTGCCTCTCCAGCCATTAGCTCCATTCCTAATTCTGCTTACAACAGAAAGTGTGATTGGAGGGCCAGCCACAAACAGGCTCTGCTGTTGAGGCATTTGAATGGCTGAACTATGAGACCGGCGGACTGCATGATTAGTTGTAGCTCCCAACTCACTATTTTTTGCCATTATACTATCATCAAAAGACTGAATATTTACATGTCCTCCTTGCGGATTTATGGCAAATAGATGGCTAGTGCCCCTTGAGGAACTAATCATAATCCACTTGCTATCATCACTGAAACTGATATCTTGTATAACCTGAAAAGGTCCAATACAGATTTAGAGGTTCCAGTTGCTTGTTAGATACATTGTAAAAAAGACAATGATTATGTATTAAACCAAAAGACAAATGGGAATGAACATTCACTCACTGCATTTGTAAAGCCACGTTGCAGTCTGTACAAGTGAACATAAGAAGGACCAGCATCAGACAATGACAAATTCTCACGTACAGGCATTATCTTGAAAACATTTATATTATGACCCTGAACGGAAGCAGTCACTAATATGGTGCCACTAGGATCAAAGCATAGTGCTGAAATAGGACTCTTGTGGGCCCGGAATTGAGCAACAACGTTTTTTGAGACAATATCCTTAACAATAACCTGGAAGATAAGTGTGACAAAGTTATCCTATGTAACAATCATAGTATGAAATGGAACAATTGCAACAACAATGATACTCACAACCAGAGATAAAAGAAAACGTAAGCCGCATAAGCAAAATTGCAACATACTTTCATGTTTAGAAAGACATTACTTTGTTCAAAACAAGATTTGAGCCAACAATGCAGGAAGAAACAGGAGACAATTTTAGTAACAAATACAAGATAATACTAAGTATTATCTCTACCCAGCCAAGGACAACTTACAGACTGATTTAAAAAATATTCAGGAGTAATATATATAAGTTAACAAAATCAAGAACAGCATTCACCATTCCAATATTATCTGCATCTGTTGAATGGCCATTAATGGTTCCATTGCCCTTAGAGCCAGAATTTACAGATTGCAATGAACCATTGCTATCAGAGCAGTATCTTGAAAGTTTCTTATACCCTATATCTCCAAGGGTCACAATCCCAGAAGCCAGATGCTTGCTGGACTCTTTGGCATAGTGTGCAATCAAGCTCCCATTTGAAGAAAAACCAGGAAAGCTTGCAGAAGGTGTCAAATGTTGTGGGCTGACACGCCCCACATTGGAGACTGCAATTGGGCTTCCACTATAAGCCAGCCATCTGGGACCCACCGCAAGTGGTCCGTAACCTATACCTCCAGAACCAGGACAGGTCATGACTATAGGATTGGTAAGTAAAGTATATTCCCTTTCCAATGAGGTAGCATCAAAACAGTGTATCTGCAAAACAATTAACTCCATTAAACATTCCAAAAAAGTGTGTACTAAAGGCAATTACTATGGATATTAAAAAGTGTACCTGAGTGGATTGAGAAACAGCAACTATTCGAGAACTGCACCTTACAGAATAAACAACAGATCTAAACTTCAGTACATGAACATATGATTGGGATTTCATAGAATAAAACTGAACAGTAGTTGGCAGATAGTTTCCATTTATTTGGTCATGGGAATTTGAAGTGCTCCCATTGTAAGGGGTGGTCAACCCATCCTGAACATTGCTGCCTCCGGCAAAGAATCCATCAGTGCAGACTACTAACAGGGGTCGGCTGTTTGCAAACCTGTCTTCTGATCTCTTTGATGCGATAGGATTTGGTACCATTTGCATAAAAGAAACAGGGCCATCATGTCTGGAAACTAGGTCTCGGACATTATTGGATTCATCAACATGCCAAACCTGGAAGCCAGATCGATAGCCTAGAAGAAGTACTTGCTGAATGACTTCTCCCTCACCCTCTAACTTGTCAAACCCAGCCCAGATAACCTATATAAATTTAGAATTAAAAAGATTTATCATTCGTAAATAAAATTTTTAAAATGTAAAAAGAGAACAAAGTATCAATTATTCAGTAAAATGAAAGAAAGAAACAAGAAATCCCAAATGCCAAACAACAAATTGGATCCAACTTGGTGAAGAAAACGTTCCATCAAGAACTTGATATCAATATAAGTAATGAAAGCAATTCACTAGAAATTCAGATGAAGGTTCAAACTATTCAAATTTACAGTCCCTTTACAATAAATAACCCACACTTTGATAGGAAAATTCAACAAACAACTTGATTAATTCCAAAAGCATGGTGAATTTGATTGCCTAAATCTATAAGTTTAGTGTGCACACCCCCGAAAAAAATGGAAGTAATTTTATGTGCATGTCTGCAAAAGAAAACACCAAGGTCACATCACATTTAATTTAACTGAATCAATCCCATATAAATAAAAGGAATTATACCACTTTGTCACATACAGAAGTCTATTAATTCCATTATCATGAAAAAGAAGCATAACAGCACTCCAGCCTTTCAAATGGTTGTGATATTTAACTTGTAGCTTCATACCACTAAAATGTATCCATCAAAATCACAAATGCAAATCTTGTTATCCCTTATTGTGCACATTAATTCCTAATAAATGCATATACCCAGGCTCTACCAACCATGATGTACATGAGATGTTTGCCACTAAAATATAGAAAAAATTTCTTTCCAAAACAGATTTCCTATAATTTTATGACTACTTAACAAACACATGGTTAATAAAACTGCCAAGAAACATATAGAGCTCAGTTCAAACAAAGTTAATGAAAATTAATGGGGATAATCATAATTAGGTACAACAGGAATACAAACAATTTTGGTGTGCTAGAAGATATTTCAAACATTCTGGAATGACCATGCCAGATCCAGTCTGACAAAATGTTAGCTTTCCAACCAACAAAATGATCACTGCTAGCTCAGAAGACCAAAAATATATACATAAAAAACCTTTTGACCAATATCTAAGCCATACAGTATGCCCCTGCTAATACCCAACAAAAGCCATTCTTCCTTAATACACAGGATGTTTAAACACAAATATCCCCACATTTCTAACCAAAAATGAATAAAATCTTAATTGATAGCAAAAAACTCTCATCATGAACTATCAAAAAAGAGCCAGACAAGTGGCAAAGAGATTGGCAGAATCATAAACTAGGAGCCTGAAAAGAACAACAACACCAAATTGTCTGATACTAAAGCATCAAGACATCTTCATATCCAAATTGCAAGAACACATAACACTAATTTTTTAAATACAACCTGCATCTACCAATTGTGGTTGGTTGCAGTTGAAGTGGCCTTCAACCCCAGGCAAACTTTCCTTGCAATGTTAGGGGTTCAAATCCATTCTCAAGAGGACATCACGTAATCACAATTCCCAACCTGAGGGTAATTAGCCTCACAGCTGTGCACCTATACCTATGGGGATACTTGGTCAAAGACCAAAAGGTACAGCCTGCATCTAATGTTATGATTTTCAAAACATTTTGTTCTATATAGCATCCTTGCATAATAAAAAAGACAGTGATGCTCAAGAACTTCATGAACTGGCAGCTGCAAACTTCACCCAGCAAGTGCACTTAGTAGGCTAACAAGGCCAAACAATGACATTCCTATCCCCAAATAGCAAAAAATATAAAAATAAAATAAAATTAAGAAAAGCACCATACCTTCGTAAGTTAAAATTTCCATGTGACAAATTCAAGTATAGAATCTAGTACTAAATTGTTAATTACTAAAAGAACCGAAAAGGCAATAACAGTCACCATGCTTCAATTACAGAGTATGGACTGACAGAATAATAGCAACAACACCGAGTTTGGAATGTAAAACCTATCCTCTAAAATTAGAAGAAACCTAAACCGTTCATCAGGATACATAATATAGACTTCATCTCTGCCATAAAACCAAGGATTTAATTATAGTTTAAAGCAAAAAATAAACACCCTACAAAAACAAACCGCTTTCAAAAAATCAAACCAATACAAATCACAACTTTACAATGATGACCAAGCAAGCAACTATTTTCAAATTACTACAAACAAAAATAGTCAGACATACCTGATCATGGTCAGGGTCATCATCCCTATCCACAATAGATGAAGCAACGGATGCAGCAGAACGCGCAACAGTAGAAGCACCAGAGGAAACGATCCTCAGGTAGCTAGAGAGAGCACGGAAAGAGCTAGGAATGAAGCCGTTGGTTTTGGCACCATTGTTACCCTGATGAAGAAGCTGTTGTTTCTGTGCATCATTTCTCATCCCCATCACCAAACACACCAAACACCTACCCACAACACAACGATCAATGATTCTTCAAAATCACCCTCAATCATAACCCCCCCAAAGTTCAATCCACTACCAGCACCCCTTCTTCACCTTCTTCCACCATCCACAACCTCACACACATACCTCCATCTCCCAAAGCTTCAAAATTTCAATCACACCCACCAAAATCACTACCAACCCAGATCAAAATTTCTCCTCTTCTTCCCAGTTTTTGTTCAAAAAAATCACCACAAAGGACAGAGAAGGGGGAAAAAGTAGGGATTTTTCTTCAAACCACAATCAATCTTTTTTTATCTATTAACAATTATTTTGCTAGTAATCACAAATGAAATAATAAAGGATTCAAGTAATTACACAAATTCAAAGAAGAAGAAAAGAAAAAAGAATGAAACTTGACGGTTAGAAAATGTTATGAGACATATCAAGATATGATTTAAGAGAGAGGAATAAGATTGAGGAAGAGAGCTTTATGGCTTGAAGGTTGGGCAACCAAAAAACCGCCGAGAAATCGCCGGGCAAGAGATCTGAGGAGAGAGAAAAACAACAAAAGTTAGAGAGAGAAAGCAGTAGAAAGAAGGAAGAGAGATATTGGAATTGGTAATTGGATAACGAAGGAGCAAGCAAAATGAATTGGGGAAAATAATAAAGAGTCTTCGTTCACGTCTCTCTTTTCTCTCTCTCTCAAAAATTTTATTAATTTTTTCAAAGCTGTTTTTTTTAGAGGGGTTGGTTTGGTTTTGAGATTGTGTGTTTGCGTTGGTGTGTTGGAATTTCAAAGTTGTTCCTTCCAGTTCAACCAAAAACTAACTCGTTTTCCTCTCTCTCTATGTCTAACTACACGTCTTGTCCATTATCAAACACTGTCAAACAGTTCTTTCTTTCTTCTCCTTTTCACCTCTTTCTCTCTCCTCTTTCTCCCTCAAAAGCACGGAGCAGTGGTACCACTTTTTATCTCACTAATAAATTAAATTACTTTGTGATTAAAATGATTGATCAATTAAATTTTGGGTGTACCTTTCCCATTTCGCATTATGCTTTACATTTTTCAAGTTAGCTACTTCATTTATGGAACAACAATGAATGATACCTAAATATTAGTACATCACTTCACGTCTAAGTTTTTATCATAGAGAATGCTAATGGATGTTTATGTCTTATGGGAAATGTTAACTAATGTTTTTTAAAAACTTTTATAATGTTTATAATTATTTTAGTAAAAATTACTTTTAATTTTTTTTTATGGAAGATGTTAATTTATATTTTTTTAAATTAAAACATTTTTATTAAAATTTTATTTATATATCATTCTTATAATTTTTAATATGTTTTAACATTATTTTTAATTAATATTATTTAATTTTTTAATTACAGTCAATTACATTTTGTTTTCTATATACATATTAAATATAAATTTATTCAAAATATATTGATAGTGTATTACACTTTTTTATATTGTTATTAAATATAAATAATTATATAATAAAAATTCATTATTATTTATAATAAATTTAAAATTATATTTAGAGTAACTTTTCATTATTTTGATATTAATAGTTAAAAAATTTATATTGGTAATGTATTTTAATGAAAATTTTAAAATTAAATTTTTATTAATATAATATGATAATTTAAATATTTTTATGATTAATTAAGAGCCACGATAAAAATATTAAAATGATAATTCATGCTATCATACATTAATTTTGTCACATGTGCAGTTTAATGTAAATAACTATGCATACGCCTTTATCGGAATCAAAAATCCATTGTGTCAAACAAAAATCGCTTAATGTTTCGCTTATGTGGAAAATGCATTAACTAGATTTAATTTATTTTTATGGAAAAATTCATTAATTAAGTTTTATTTAAGTGTTCAGTTTATTGGGAAAATTCACTAAACGAAATGATTAAATGAAATTTGGGACATTTAATAATTGAATTTGGGAAGGGAATTAGTTGATTAATGATGATTATTAAGTTGAAAAACAGGGGGACCTAATATTTTACAATTTTGTTAACATATAAATTATAAAGTATCTGTGAAAGAACATAAAAAATATTTATAAATTTAAATTATTTAAAAGGTATTATATTTTAACTTTGTTTTACATTTGTTGATATGAACACTGAATATGTAATTAATAAAACTCGTACTATTATGGATAATTTAAGAAAGATTATCTTTTCAAAAGTAAATGGTTTTTCAAAATTATTTTAAAAATTAATAAAAATAAAATAAATATGTAGTTAGTATACCACTTGCGTTTTTAATTTCATCAAGCGGGGAAAAAACTTTGCAAACCTTTTTTAAAAATTGTTCGTCTTCTCTACGTGTTCCCACTTTAATTGTGATTAATTTTAGTTTATATAACTTAGGCCATATCATAACAACAATGCACTATTAATTTTTTTTAAAGGGAACAGCGCACTCTAATTAAGTCTTATTTGTCTTGGAATTATAAACAAAAGAAAAACAACTAACTTTTATCCTTCGGAGATGTTTTCAAATAAATAAATAAGTAATAAAATGCAATGGTTGAAATTAGCCAAACATGGGTTGTTTAGTCATTTAAAAATGTATGAAACATGTGAGTCGGCGCACGGATCAAATATATGAGGTTCTATGTGATTTTGCATTTAAAAAGCAATAAATCATTCAACCCTTCAATCAAATTTGCACTTTTCCAACTACCTTAGTTCTCTCTTTTCTTCCTTTTTGTGGATTGAAACAATTAGCCAGGACCAAGAAAGTCAGAAAGTCAGAAAGGAAATTAAGATACCCAAATTGGCGCAGAAAAATCTTCTTTAAGTAATTTATGAATGTGTTATAAGCATGTTTTGCTTCCATGTTTATTATCTCAATTTAGTTATTTCTTAATAAATATGTTTTCTTACATAATTAATTATCAAAGGTTTCACTTCTCCCTTCCACAAGAAGGATGGGGGACCAAACATTTTAGGCCACCCAGTTAGGGGAATGGCCCATCAAACTATTGTGATCCGTTTCGCAACTCATACATGTGATGTCAAGTTCTTAATAAAAACAGACCTCTAAAAAATTCCAATCCTAGTCTTTTCAATTTACACAAAACGTGAAGCTATGCGTAAACACGCGCAAAACAAAACACAAATTAACTCATTGTATAAGTTATTTCTTTATAATAGCATTTAAATGCATTCACATGTTTAATAAATAAATACAAATGTATAATTTAATGCAAATTTTATTACTTGATATGCATGCGAATTAGGAAAAATAACTCGTTGTATAGATTATTTCTCTATAATGACATTTAAATGCATGCACATGTTTAATAAATAAATTTAAATGCATAGCTTAATGTAAACTTTATTAAATAACATGCATGCGAATTAAGAAAAATAACTCGTTGTATAGGTTATTTCTATAGAATAGCATTTAAATGCATGCACATATTTAATAAATAAATTTAAATATATAACTTAATGTAAATTTTATTAAATAATATGCATGCGAATTAGGAGAAAGAATTTTAAAAGATTATTATAAAAAGTAAAAGAATATTTTGAGAGCGAAGCATCGGCAACAGTTTGTTTCACAAGGTGCACTAATGCTAACCCAAAGAAACAAGAAACCCCAAAGCCAACCTCACTTTTTCTTCAAGTTAATGGAACTTAAAAAGGGACACATAAATAATTTTAACCAGTTAATAATAAATTATTTTTAACATAATTTACTATTCATAACATATTAGAAATTTTTTTAGATAATCAGTTGGTTTAAATTTATTAAAAAATTTGCTAGTTTATTTATTTTTATATAATATATATTTATATAATTTATTAAAAAATTAATTTTTAATTTTTAAAATATAATATTTATAAAATTTTTAATTTTTAAAATATAATATTTATAAAATTTTTAATATTTATTAAAAAAATTATACAACATAAAAAAGATAAGAATAAAATTTCAAACCTTTATATTAAACTATTATAATTTTCAACTCATCATCACTAAATCAATTTTAATGATGTAAATTATTTTAATTTTAAAATAAATTTATATATATATATATATATTTATTTTTATAAATATTTAAATTTTTACATATGCATACTATATATTATATATTATATTTTTTTTATATATTGTTATAGTTGTATATAATTAATATTTAATATATATACTCTAAAATTATATAATTAACTTTATAAATTTTTTATTTTAATTTTAAAATTTAACTTTTTTTTATTAATTATTTATATAAGTTTTAAGTTTATTTATTAATTATTTATAAATTTTGTAAATTTTAAAAAAATCAAATATTAACAATAATTTTTTTTAATTAAATTTAAATACTTAAAATCTAACTTAATTTAACCTATTTTTGCCTCTACTACTTTTTTATTAAAATTTATTTGAAACTACAAACTTATAAATAAATTTTACTTATTTAATAAGAAGCATTCACATAATTTTCTAAATTTTAATAAATTTCAATCAGTAATAAACAACATATTTAAAAATACTATATTTAAAAATTTTATCACAAATATTTTTAATTAATTTTAATAAATAAATAAATAATTTCATATTCTAACATTATTTTTAATTTATTATATATATATTAATATTTTTTATCACATCATATATCATAATTTTTTATCATTTATTATATTTTAAAAAAAAGTAAGCATTATAATAGTTCTATAACATAATTTATTAATTTTCATAATCAAATATATACACCGTTTACCGGGATCAACAAAAGGAAACCTAAAAGGGAAGATAACCTCTACCACACATGGGAATGATATTTAACTGAGAATGAATAATTAATTGCTTGAAAAGAAATGTTTTGTTGTTTTGCCTACAAATAATCTCCAATGGTGCCATAGTTCACCAACACAACATCATTTCTGCTCAAGACCACTACGTTAACGTAGAGAGGATGGATCATATGCATTTTGTTACTGTAAGGGGCAAAATCAAAATTTAATCATAGATCACACTGTAATAAAAACTTCATTGAAAATAATTCATGACATGTATATTGTGAAAATAAGTTATATCATACTAAATTTTATATTTTAGGTTTGATTTGCTTTACAAATTTTAAATTTAAATTTATATTTATTATATATTATAATTTTTTTTTATAAAATCTGAAATATAATTAATAAATAAATTTAAAATCTTTATATAAAAATAATAAAGAACTAACAGATTTAAACTCAGTTATTATATTAAAATAAATAAAATATATTAAATAAATTATAATATTATAATAAACTAATTTATATAAACAAACTCTTGTTAAAGAGACTAATTTATAAACCTAATTAATCTAACTTGTTTATTTAAAAATTAATATATATTTTTAATAAATAAATTAGATTAAATTATAATTTTTATCAAACAATTTAATTTATTTTTATTTCTATATATAATAATCTTACTATTCGTAAGAGCCGCAAGAATACAGTTTAATGTTATCAATATCAATATAAATAAGTTTAAGTTATAAGTTTGAGTTTCCGTGTATTACTTTGGATCAGTGAGTACATCTCAGCTTTTATTTTATAAATGTTTTTTTGACTTCAATGATTGTTTTTCTATATCAGAGTCTGGACGTTATTTTTCTATCCTAAAAGTTTTCTTAAAAAAATGTGAGCAATATTTACATTAACAACTAATGAATTGAAATATTATTCATCTTACGTTATTAATTAAAACAAGAGGAGTCGAATAACAATTGTCTTGTTGATATTGAATATAATAAATATTTAATATATTTTATTAAATATTTTATTTTTAAAATATTAATTCATTCTATGTTTTTATATTATTTTTTAAAAATATCCTTAACGATGTTTTAAAAACATTAGTTAACAATTTTTTACGTTGCTAAAATATTAAAACTATTTAATTTCTTATTTACTATTTCTTTATCCGTTATGTATTGAATGCTATAGAGCACACTTAATATATAATATAAGTAATTAATATTTTATTGTATTGAAATTATTTGTAATTTTTAGTAAGTCATTTGTGTATTTTTTATTTATTATTTTAACATTTCATACATTATTATTATTTATAAATATAAAAGTATAATTGAGAAAATGAAATTTAAAATGCTATCTTAAAATTTATAAAATAATAGGTAAATAAAAACAATTTAAAATGAAAACATAAACACACCGCTTTCTTTAACAAATACTTAAAAAATTGATAGGATGAAATTATATGGTAATCAATGTGTTTAGACTAAAATAATTTGGCAATATATTTTAAATTTATTTAGTAAAAAAACTTTCTATAATGACTATTAACATTTTAAAAACATTTGTTAGTATTTTTTGAAAATATTTTTCAATTAGATTTTAAATATTTGAGTGAAATAATTTTTTATTTATTCTTAATATATTTCATAATTACATTTATTATTTATCATTTTATTTTTATGAATTTAATATTATTCATTTTTTATAATAATATTCTTGTTTTTATATTTAATAAAATATTATATTTTTAATCATTATTTTAATTATTATATAATTGATTTTTTAATAATATATTAAATTTTTATAAAAAAGTTATTTAAAATTTATTTATATAAAAATTAAAATAGATATTTTTTAGAAAGAACAGATTTTATTTAATTAAAGTTTAATATATTTTTTATTAGAAATATATTATGCTTATCAAATTTTAATTTATTTTTAAATTATATTTTTATGTTTATTTATTAACTAATTTAAAAACTAGTTTTATCAATTATTTTTTATTGAATTGTTAATTTATTATTTTTTAACTTGTATCTTTCAGTTTTCATCTAACTTTTTAAACTTATCTACTATTTTTTTCAAACACATCTAATATATTAAGAAAACATAAAAAAAAATTCAACAATTTTCTCATTTAATGAATGACATCTTTGATACAAAATGTGATAGAAAGAAAATTAAAACTACATATATGAAATAATAGTCTGTACCTAATCAATGCAAAATAATTATAGATACAAATACTTATCAATGCAATTATTAAATTGTAATTTGATAGTAGAGATTTTTGACAAAATTTTGATATTATATTACTAGTTTAATATATTAATTTTTTTACATTATCAATATAAGTGTTTTTGTAGTAATTCATCCTTATAAAAATTTAGGCATATCCATTGAAACAATAAAAATTGAAGAGAATGAAAATGCTAAACTGTTTCAAATAAAAGGGAGGAGGAAAAAAAATATATCTCAACACACAATGTTTCCTCTACGCCGGGATAATAAGAGAAAAATTAAAAATATTTTATAAAATTTTAATTATATTTTTATTTTTATTATCTAATCGTATATTTTAAATTTTTTATTTTAAATATATTTTATTGACTAAAAGAATTATTAATATTTTAAACATTTATTTTAAAAAGTAATAATTATTAAGATTTATTAAAAGAATATTCCAAACTTTATGATATCATTAGCATATAATTTTTTTTATGTAATTTTATTATTAAAACAAGAATCAAATTTAATTTTGATGTCATTTTACTTTAAACATAACAGTTTATAATATTTCATGATTTCTACATAAAGAATTAGATAACAATATGATATAGTTATTTTTTAAGTTTTTGACAAATATTTTTCTTCTAACTTGTCTACTGTCTTGTAAATTAAGTATTAAATAAAAGTATTTATTATTTTAAAAGTAGAAAATATTTAATATTTTTTCACTTGATAATTAGAAAGATAAGGAGAATTAAAATTGTCATTCGTAATACTCTATTCAATAATTTTTATAATAAATAAATAAATGGCTAATTTATCAAGATCCGTAATAATAGCGGAAACAAACAATATGTTATAAACTTTAATTTTATTTTAAAAATATCTATAATATTAAATATTTAAAATGATAATATAAAAATAAACAAATATGTCATTGATATAAATTTTGAAACAAAATTAAAATATAACTCATACTTAATAACTAATATACTAAAACATGAAATTATATTTTTAAATTTAAAACTAAAAAAATGCTGATAATTGTTTTTTTTTTCTATAAAAAGCATCGAAGAAAAAAATTATAATACGGAAGAGAAAGATTTAAATGCGGGCCAATTATTGTGTGGACACGCATCTAACATGTCAGCTCTGAACAAATAAAAAGTTGTAATATGTAAAATCTGAAAACAGGTTGAATTCACATTTGTGGAGGATTTATTCAATGGAAATGGAAAAATGTTCTGTTTTCTTTTATTTTTCACAACCATCCCAGCATTGGGTTTGAATGCTTGTGCTGAATGGGACCACGTAGAAATTGGTAATCAAAATATAGTCAAAGATTTTACATTATGGAGTTCTTTATTATTATTTTGATGTGTCATGTTTTCATTGTTTGTGTCACGTGTGTGCCCACACAAGAATTCTTCTGGATTGAGATGCATGTAAACATATTGACAATATGTAAATCTAAGTTTTTTTAATATGCTTATATTTAATTTATTTTTTTTCCAAGAAAAAAGATTGTTATCTGTTGTGAAATTTTTAAAGCATTTTAAAAGGAAGAAATTATTAAACATTCATCACATTTTTTTCATTTTATCTGATAAAAGAATTATGTCATTGGTTTCAAACATGTATGGAAAGTTTATAGAGATAGGTTAAGACTCTTATAAGCTTTTTAAAGTTAATTTCGATGATTTTTTATCTGGTTTATAGAAATAAATTGTTTAAATAAAATTTATAGTTGAATTTATGATATAATTTTTTTGTTTAAAAAACTTATTAAATAAGTGCATAATTAAATTTTTATCAAAATACATCCTAATAATTTAATAAATTTTATGGATATGTTCTATATTTATTAATTATTGGATAATGCTGATTAATTAATGCTTTAAGATATTTTTAATGAGAATTTAATTAAATGTATTAGTAATGTAATTTTTATGTTATTATCTAATTATAAATTATATTATTATTAAATTTTATTAACTTTATAATAATTATTTTAAAAGTTATATCTATTATAATTTTTAATCAATTAACAATATAAAAATCTTCAAACTGACTGTATGTTAAAACTAAATTTATTGAACAAACAATTAGGAATAAATAACTTAATTTTAATTTTAATATATATTAATGTAAAAAAAATTAGACTCTATGTAATTAAAAATATGATATTTATAAAATTTAAAATTATTATTATAAAAATTAATAAATCTTAATTTATAATATAATTTTATATTATTGATATATTTTAATTAAATTTAATTTTTATTAAAAATATTATTAATATGTTTATATTATAATTTTATATATTTCAATAAAAAAATATATTTTTAAATTTTTTAATTAATATTTTTAAGATACTTTTTAATCGTTGATTATGCTCTTTATCCCATAATGCTACTTTGAAAAAAAAAAAAAAAAAACTTGCATACAGAAATATAAATGAAAGTTATAAATTAGAGGATGGATTATACTTGGAGGACACGAATCGGCGCCAGCCATAGTTGTCTGTGATTTTACCTTCTTTTGACATCTTCTTTCTTTCATGTTGGTCAGAGCCAGTTGTTTCTTCAACGTAACAAAATAAATTAAATAATGGTTTTTTCATCCAGGTTTCAACATGTGAGAGGGCATTAATACCCTCTAAGTATATATTTGGTATTTGTAATATTGATAAACTTTGTTCAATTTTATTATTGATGTAATTAAAGAACTTGTTATAATTTTTTTCAATGCTTGGTATTGTTCCTTCCTTTTAACTAGTTTAAGTTTAACCTGAAAGAGAATTAATTACAATTAGATGTTATTATAGGATGTTTCATATATTTTTTTTCTGATTAACCAGCTCTTATAATTTAATCTGGATTTTATTATTATCTCTTTTGTCATCTATACTTGTTACAAGTGTTGAATAATCAGTAAGGATAAGAAATACGATGACAATATTATTATATGCAATGATGATGTTAGTCTTTGCTTATATGTAAAAGGAAACAAATTTATGTGATTTTTTGTGTAAGGTTATCCTCTTTCTTTTTTAAAGAATATTAATCAAAGTACACATTTCGTGTTCTCAAATTTCTTCATGAAGATAAAAATTGTAACACTAAGAGAAGTTAAACAAATAAAAGGAGATTAATTTAATCATATTTTATATTAGTCAAATACATATTAAAATGAGATTAATATCATCTGAAATGTTTAGGGAACTAAAGAAAAAAAAAACTTAAATAATTCATGTCTGTATGATTTTAACTAAATTTTAAATATTAAATTTTTTTAATTTTTTTTGCTTATAATAATAGCTAATGATCAGGATGGTTTCATGTAAGGAATCAAACTATCCACGATTGAGAAACAATTGTAGAAAATATTGACTGTGTATTTTAGAAATAATTGAAAAGGATATAAAAAGTAAATTACACTATTTTTTTTTTTCCAAAAATAATTACACTATTCTACTTTAATTTATATATATATATATATATATATTTATTTCATTGTGATTCACGCCATACTTGATAATTAATTTTAAATGTTTTATTATCTTTTAATATTTTTATAGTCTTAATTAGTTTAACATTCAAAACTAGTTATCAAAAGGCTCCTTCATAATTATCTACTAACGTTAAAACTATCATTTATATTAAAATAGAATAAAATATAACCCGTTTTATATCTCAACATAAAGAATATAATTTTTAAAGTTAGAGTAAAAGGAAGTGTAATTTAAATTATAAGATTAAACTTGTATCATTTACATTTTTTGTTTTTTAATTATAGGTATTTAGATGCTTGGAATTGCTATTTAAGCTGAAATCTATATAAAAAAAATGATAGCATAGACAATTTAAACGTAATAAAATAAAATTGGTACATAATTATCGTTATTAATAAATAATAATAATTTCTTCATTTTTACATAACCTAGTTTATACAAATTATATATAAACTACTTTATAAAAAGAAATTATCCAGCTGTTGGTGAATACCATGTACGATTTTTTTGGCACATGATCAACCTAGCATCTTTCCATTGCATGTGAGTTAGCTTGTGGTGCTTTATAAAGATTATTGAGATTGATGGATAGGAATTAAGACGATGGTAGCCATCAAAACAAGCTTATTTTATAACAAAAATAGTTATAAACAGCAATTAAAAGTCATGATGGTGTGATTTAAACTGCTTATATGATCCCTCTATGTTACTGATATTACAAATAGATGATGACATGTTGATGTAGTTGTAAGGAGTCAAGTTGTTGGGCTGTGAACTATAATAAGACTTTTAATATTTTTATTAAATATTCACAGTTAAAGAATTTTTAATATTTAAACTATAAAACGAATTATTTAAGTCTAATTTTTGTTTATTATAATATAATTTTTTTACTTTATCCAAAAATTAAGATTATATTTAAAAAAAAATTATAAGTCGGATATTTTGGGGCTATAAATATAAGAATATTCGGTGAGCAACATTCTCTGGCACAGGTTGCAGAAAACATGGAAACAGAAGATGATGCGTTTTGGAAGGAAAATTGAATGTTGAATTTGGGCATTAAAGTGATAAATTGACCATAAAAGAGGATTGTTAATAGTAGTTATTTTTGTTATGAGTGTGTCACCAATCCCTTTTCACTTCTCACTTCGTCCCATTTAGCTGTATATCATTTGGAAAGGGAATAAAGTAGCAAAGTTGTCCGGGACAAGGTTAAAAAAGAAAAAGAAAAAGAAAGAAAAATATTCGTGGGCCAGTAAGCCTGTAACCTAAGAAAAGATGGGCTATTTCTCATAAACAATATATATATATATATATATAAAATAAAGAAAAAAAAAAGAGATGGGCTATTTAGTCACATCTTATAATATAAATAGTACCCTAAATTATCTCCGCAAATTCAACCTTCTATTTCTTTCCAGGCTACGGATCCTTGGAGAGCGTGATTTAATATATATGTAAAGGAGGAAAAAAATATAAAAAATAGAAAAAAGTTATGAAGAATAATTGTATCCTTTTCTACGTTTCAGAAATACAGTGCACGTTTATGACTTATTTAATTTATTAACTTTTAATATGTTATATTGTCTTTGTTAATTAATTTATCAATATTTTGTATTAATTATGTACTAACTAAATTTATGTTATTTAATAATTATTTAATTATTTTATATTTAATTAACATATATTAAAATTGCATACAATGTAATCTGTGAATGTGAAATTCAAAAGATAAGATTTAAACTAATTGTTTATAAAATATATTTTTATATGATAAATTTTTTATTAAAATAATGAATCACTATTAGTATGATTGTTAAATATTTAGGAGTTATGTTATTTAAATGTTTTTTTTTGTTGATGGATTATGTCATTTATATATAATTTTTTTCTTTATTTCTTGAATAATTTTGTCATCCTTGTAAACAAGTTTAAACTTATATTGGTAAACTATATTGAAGTTAACACTGGGATGAAAATAGGTCACATAATTGATATTAACTCACACCATGTTTATATGAAAATCCTATAGGTGTTGTAACGCATGCTTATTAGAATTGTTTTTTTTTTTTTTTTTTTACTTTTACACAAATATCTTCGGAATTAGAAATGTAGTTCAATTTTGGTTTAGCTTTATATCCGACGAAACTCTAATCCTATTTACAAAATAAGTCACGTAAAAGATTTTTTTAAAAACTCATTCAAGTAAAAAAGAAGTTTTGAATCATTTAAAAAAGCGTTCAAGTCCATGAAACGATCTAATCTAAGCATTTTTCGAGAATTAAAACATGCCTCTAATTCAAACAAAAATAAGACTTATAACAATTATATAATTACTATTATCTATACTTATTAATCTATTTAAAAGTTCAACTCATGCACCTATGTATAAATGTAAGTCATGAGTATATATTTAGAGGTAATTTTTATAATTTTATTCAAAATCTTAATGTTTAATAAGCTTTTAAATGAATTTTCTAGTAAAAAATTAAGTTTTAAATTTAAAAACTAAATTAATATAAATGTATTTAATAAAATATTTTACTTAATTAAAAATTAAACTTATTAAGTAAAAAATTTGTTAAAACATTTCAATTCTGTTTAATACTAATTTATTTTAACAGTTATTAACATTTTTCAAACGTTTACCAGTTTTTAAAAAATTATTTCAAATTATTTTTATATTTTTTAGTTTTTAATTAAAATATTTTATATTTTATTTTTAATATATTTTTATAATTTAATTTTATTTATCTATTTATTTTTATAAATTTAATATTATTTATTTTTATAATAATATTAATTTTGATAGATTTATTTTTATATTATTATAAATTTTATATTTTAAATTATTATTTATATATATTAATTTAATTATTGTATTATTTATTTTATTTTATTAAAAAATATTAAATCATTTGATAAATAATTAAAATTATAAAAAAATTATTTTAAAAAATTATTTATATAAAAAATAAAAAAAATTATTTATTGAATTTTTTATTTTTATTAAAAATATATCATACTTATTATATTTTAATTTATTATTTAATTATATTTTTATTTATTGTTTTATATTTACTAATTAATTTTATCAAATATTTTTAGTTTAATTAATTACGATAATTTATGAACTATTAACTTTTAATTTTTATTAACTTATCTATTAATTGTACGAAAGATCCGGTGTTCTTTATACATTATATAAGTATTTGTAAAAATAAATAATTTTATAAAAAATAACTAAAATAAAATAGTAAATATTCTTATCATTAATAAATATATATTATATTAAGAAAATTTAAAAAGATAAAAATCTTAAAATTAAATATAAATCAAGAAAATAAATGATTAAAATCATATACTTAAATTTTATTAATTTGACACATCATTATTAAAACAAAATATTAAAATTATAATAATTTTAAGATTTAGATTATTTTAAAAAGATATTTTAAATTTATTACAGTATATTAATATTTAAAATTTAAATCAAATTAATATTTTAAAAACAAAAATTATAAATAAATATTAAATATTTAATAAAGAAAATACACAACTTAACAAAAATGTAAATAAATTCTAAAAATACATATTAAAAAATAAAAATTAGAATTTAATATTTAAGAATAGATTACTTACAAACAAGTATAACCTGATTCATCCTATATTCACATCCCTAGCTAACACCAATAGAACGAGTAAAGTGGGCAATGAGAGCCGCAGAAGTCTCCTAAGACGAGCAAGAATAAGGAAAAACTTGTTCTGCAGCATTAAAAAATAAAGATGGTTTCTGTTTATTGTGGTAACTCTGCTCTCAGAAGTGTTTCAACCTACCTTTCCCAAACACCATAAGATTGCGTAGTGGCAACATGTTACGTGCATACATTATCGATTCGCCCTTATTATCTGAATGCTTACGAGTTACAACCAATTGGAAATTTGGAATGCTCGCTACTTTTTTACCATGTTACATAGGAAAAAAAATGTAAAAACATAAAAAATCCAACTAAAAATGAATGTCATTGTAACTCTCGTCTCATGAAAACCAATCCCGAGGCACATGTTACACACTAACTTTTTTTTAATTTTTTTAATTTTTTTTTTCATGTCAGATTGCACTGTGTGTTTTCTGCACATGTACGAAACAGATAGGTATGGAGCTTAAAATAATTAAAAGTTATAGAGATACAGAAAAGAATTATATAGGAATTGATGTATTTTTATTTGATTAAATATAATTTAAATATTTTTTTACCAAATAAGGGAAGATTATGCAAGGAAAAAGAGCAGGAAGGTTTCATATACATTTAGTGGTATCGTTTGAGACAGGCAGTTATATGTTCCTTAATTTCAGAAATTATAATATTACTCTGTCACCTTTAATTTTTATCCAAAATCATTATAATACTAAGCACACTTGTATATTCAGGAATGTGATATAGGATTCCCTAATCAGATTTAAGGGTGTAATTACATTTTTCAAACGACTATACATGTGTTATGGCCTTATGGGGTGTTTAATGGTTAACCCTTTGGTTTCCTAAGTTGTCTATGTTAGTAACCATTTAACATTTACGACACGTGGTTAAGTTAACCACAGTTTACCCGTGTGCGACTTAACCCACTATTTGAACAAAATACAGCGAAAAACAGCTGACTATGACTCGGTTTTACCAGTGGACCGAGGATATATAGCCAAACAAGCTATGAACAAGTGTTGTAGTGAAATAACTAAACTGCTTCTAAGACATGCTCAATTATGACTTGGCCTTGCTAGTGGATTGAGGGTACAACATTCATTCTAAAATGTTATTCAACTTGAGTAACGCTCCATATTCATTTGAGGATGGCATGATTGAAATAAAAAGAGGCAGATTCAATGAACTATGGCAAATAAAACCATAAATAACACTAATTTTAAAAATATATACAGAGAATTTTAGAAACATCACAAAATTTGCATAGGAAAGTTGAAAATTTATGCTGTGCGATAACATTTAAAATAAGATTTCATGTTATGCATGATAGCTTTGGCTTCCGAAACACAAGAAACGGACAAATCGCAGAGAGAGTCGAGGTCCTCCTTCGCCTGACCTGACAAAGACCCATACAAATAGTTTTCTCTCTCACACGTGCCGCACGTGCTTCGCCGCAATCAAAATCCTCTTTATTTTGTATATCACTGATCGGTGCCGAAGAAGGAAGAAAAGGAAAAGGTTCGCTTCAGTTCACGGCAAAACCCGACCCGAATTGCAGGATCCAGACCCTGATATTCCGTCAGGAAATGGAGTCAATACTTGGTCGGGCTCTGGAGTACACTCTCAAGTACTGGCTCAAATCCTTCTCCCGAGAACAGTTCAAGTTGCAAGGCCGCACCGTTCACCTCTCCAATTTAGGTACTATTCAAATCCAAATCTAAATTCAAATTCAAATGCAACTTCAATTTTCATTTCACTGATTCGAATCTACCTCTTAGATATCGATGGCGACGCCTTACATTCCAGTATTGGATTGCCACCGGCGTTGAACGTCGCCACCGCCAAAGTTGGCAAACTTGAGATAACAGTTGAGTCACTCACGGTAAAGTTTACTTCTTCGATCTGTTACCGATTGTAATTTGTTGTTTGTGGCTTTTTCTAGCTTCCGTCGGTGAGCAATGTACAAACAGAACCGATCGTTGTGCATATTGACCGACTCGATCTCGTTCTCGAAGAGAATTCGGATTATGATGATGCTCTAAGTTCAAACAGGTAAACATGAAAACGACACTGGTGATGCTTGAAGCTTTTGCTGTCGTTTGTTTCATTTTTTTGCTGTGCCGTTTATTTGCAGTTCCACGCCGTCAGCTCCATCCGCCAAGGGTAGCGGTTATGGTTTTGCTGATAAGGTTTGAGTTTGACTATCTTTTCTAAATCTGAGTTGATAAAGTGATATTCATATTCTATCAAATATGCCTTTGTTGATTTTGTCGTCAATTTAGACAATGGGAAAAGGGGACACGTTTGGGGATTTGAATTTGGACTGTAGGTTGTAGGAAGTATTTTTAGTAACATAAATAAAAATTTAGGTGAAGATAATTTATTGACTATAGATAGAGGTTATTAAATCTTTAGACAATTATTGAGCAGAACAGGAGGATACGGATGCAGTGAAAGTTTGGTTCATTGAAGTGCTGTCCTGCCTATCACATGTCCATAAATGCAAATATATTGTTTTGAATGTTACTCTTCATACTGACTGTGGGAAATCATCAGATTGCAGATGGAATGACCATACAAATTAATACGGTTAATCTATTACTTGAAACTCATGGTGGTTCTCGTCGCCAAGGGGGAGCAACATGGTAAGTTTTTGATGCCAGCACTCTGAATTCAATACCTTCTTCAGTGTATTTATGCTCTACCAACACTGTCAAGTGTTACATCTCAATAAATTGAAATTGATATTAGTATCTTGTTCTCTACTGGGATTGATGCAGTATCTAGACTAAGTTTCTTGTATTGGTGTTAAGCATAAACTTGATGGGTGGTGGATTTTGCTTTGCATTTGGCTCAAAGACTAATTATTACTTTTACCACCAATCTGTTTATTAATATCTCCATACACCATCTCTGGCTGCAGGGCACCACCTATGGCATCTGTCACTATACGCAACCTTTTGCTGTATACCACAAATGAAAACTGGCAGGTAGTTACCGTGAAACTCAGGCTTATAATAATTTCTGATTGTATTTGTATATTGCACTTTATTGAAGAATTTTTCCTTATCAGGTTGTAAATCTTAAGGAAGCCCGGGAATTCTCCAGCAACAAGAAGTACATCTATGTCTTCAAAGTAATATATCCCCCTTCATTCGTTCTAATGTATGAGTGTGTAATCTGTATTGGTGTTGGTGTGATTGTATTTTCTTCATATTGCTATTCTACATTATTCCTCTCATTTCATTATAAGATTAGCATTCTTCCATAAAATTTGGTTTCTGCCATATTCTCAATGTTGTGGATACTATGTTGCTTATTTATGTATTAACATATAACAATTCTCACATTTTTGTCCTGCCCAGAAACTGGAATGGCAATCTTTGTCTATTGATCTTTTGCCTCATCCTGACATGTTCACGGATGCTACATTAGGCCACTATCACGGTGGATCAAACCTAAGGGATGATGACGGTGCAAAGCGAGTATTCTTTGGAGGAGAGCGTTTTATAGAGGGAATATCGGGAGAAGCATATGTAATGAATGCAGTTCCTCCTATATATTTTATAAATATTCTGTTCTATTATAGAATTTTATGAATCATGAATATAGCTTGATTTTATTCATTCCAGATCACAGTTCAGAGAACTGAGTTGAACAGTCCACTTGGGCTTGAGGTTCAATTGCACATCAATGAAGCTGTTTGCCCTGCACTAAGCGAACCAGGTAAGTAAAAGGGTACATTTTGGGCTTCTTATGTCCATGTTGAGTTGATATAAATGGTATGGATGCGACATGAGGTTGATACGATGTATATGAGCAGGACTACGTGCACTTCTCCGCTTTATGACAGGAGTATATGTTTGTCTAAACAGGGGGGATGTTGATTTCAAGGCTCAGCAGGTTTCACATTGTCTTAACTTTTCCCTCCTTTGAGAACGCCAATACTCAATAATTTACTGTGCACAAAATAATCACGTTTTATTTTGGCTTTGTCTGAATCTGTCTGTAACTGAATTGTGACAGCGATCCACTGAAGCAGCTGGGCGTTCTCTAGTCTCAATTGTTGTAGATCATATATTTCTTTGCATTAAGGATACTGGTTTGTCTTTAGCATGCTTAGTTTTTAAATGTTGATCTTTGTCTCGAATTATTTTTAGATATCCTAGGGCTAATAGCTTTAGGTATAACATTGCATGCACAATGACCCACCTATTGGCATTAATTTGCAGAATTCCAGCTTGAGCTTTTGATGCAGTCCCTCTTTTTTTCACGGGTAAGTCTTTTGATGATTGTTTTTCAGACATCCTCTTACATTTTTGCACTCGTTCATTTTTTTCCTGGGTACTACTTGTCTATATTAATCTTAATATTGGTGTTGGTTACCTTAGCCTTATCTAATAGGTAGAGTAGGATTCACTATATCTTGAGCAATAAAAAACAAAAGTACAGAGACTTATATTTGCCTTTAAGATGCCTTTTATATATTGTTTATTTGGTTCCATTGGAGGCCAATTGAGTAGTAAGATGGAAGGTAACCCTCTCTAATAAATGTGCCTATGTGTTACATGTTGCTACAATTGATATAAATGATTCAGAAATAAGTGAAAAATAAAATAAAATTGTAAATGTTACATTTATGCAGTGTATGTAATGTTGGCACGATAAATTCAATACCTCAATTATCGTCTAAGTATTCGTAGTGTTATCACTGTTATGAACAAACTATATGAAAAAATCTAAGCTAGTACCTGTCTTCTCATGCAAGAGCCCTTTATGATTGAAGCATGGACAATGCACACACCTACCTTACAATGAAATTCAATTTTAAAATTTTATAAAGAAGGATGGAGGCAATAAGGATCAAAGTTTAGGCTACTTAATACCATGTCATAAACTGACAGTCGTGAGGCTTATGCTGTTGTATAAAGGAACCTGAATGCTTTTATTATATCAAGCACATAGAAAAAGCCAAAAGATGGAAAGCTCCTTCTTCATGATGCTATGGGTGTCTGTATGTGGTGTTTGTGAACATAAAATATTTAATGCCTCTGACTAATATACACATCTTTCCCCCTCTTCTTCATTGTCATATCTTCATGTTGGTCACCCTCTGCAGTGCAATGTTATTAGGTTTTCAGTGGCAGTAGAGTTATATTATTTGACTGACTATCCTTGCAGGCCAGTCTCTCTGAAGGAGATAATGACAATAACTTGACCCGGATTACAATTGGTGGATTATTTTTGAGGTTTGTGCTTTTGTACCCTGTCTGAATAACAAGTAGAAAGAATTCAGCAATCTTTGTGTTTGTACGGGTGTCTGTCAATGTATTTTGTGCTCATAGGATTTGAATGGGATCTGGAGCTAACTAATTTGAATATATTGGCAATGGGATATGAGCTATCTAGAGCACCTACTACTTTTGTGGATGGATAATAGATATTCAAGGTTGAATTGGGAGAAGTTAATGCAATTGAAAAGAAAAAAAAAAGGAATAAGAATTTCTTATATTCTTAAGGAGTAGCAATATACCTACTTGATTAGTCATTTGTTGGCTCTTGATAGTTGAAAAAGACACAATCATTTTTTTTGGAGTTGACTCTACTAATTGTTACAATGAAACTAAAATTGTCCTTTGTGTTGATTGGAATGCAGGGACACCTTTTGTAGCCCTCCATGCACCTTAGTGCAACCATCAATGCAAGCTGTTGCAAGAGATGCTTTCCATGTGCCAGAATTTGGTATCAAGTTATTAACATATTCTTCAAAATAAGATATCAATAAAACAATGCATATATTGTTTGTGTAAATATTGTTTCTATCTTTTCTTTTGGCAGCCAGAAGCTTTTGCCCTCCAATATATCCTCTACAAGAACAGCAATGGCAATTGACTGAGGGAACCCCTCTAATATGCCTCCATGCTCTTAAGACCTTGCCTTCTCCACTTCCACCATCCTTTGCTTCTCAAACTGTTATTGACTGTCAGCCTCTTCTGGTATGTACAGGCTTTTCCAATAAATGGCCTATTATAGACTTATAGTGTATGTATTTTGTATTTATTTGTGCAAATCATATTAGTTGATGATATTTCTATATTTTTTAGATTCATCTCCAGGAAGAATCATGCCTGAGGATATCCTCTTTATTAGCTGACGGTATTGTTGTCAATCCTGGCGACATTTTACCTGATTTCTCAGTGAAATCTTTTATTTTCAATCTCAAGGGACTGGATCTTACAGTTCCTTTTGATAAGTCCAAATTGGATACTTCTCGAAATAACATGGACAGCACAGTCCAGACCACCTTTGCTGGAGCAAGGCTTCATATTGAAAGCCTTTCTTTTCTAAATTCACCCTCACTGAAACTAAGAATGCTGAACCTAGAAAAGGATCCTGCTTGCTTCTGTCTTTGGGAAGGTCAACCAGTTGATGCTAGCCAGGAGAAGTGGACTGCCAGAGCATCCCAGCTTACTTTGTCTCTTGAAGCATGTACTGGCACAACTGAACATCAAAATTCCTTTGGACAGGCTGCAGGATTGTGGAGATGTGTTGATCTGAAAGATGCTTGCATTGAAGTAGCTATGGCAACTGCTGATGGCAGTCCATTATTAAAAGTTCCTCCACCAGGGGGTATTGTCAGGGTTGGAGTTGCTTGTGAACAGTATTTGTCCAACACTTCTGTTGAACAGTTATTTTTTGTCCTGGATCTTTATGGTTATTTTGGGAGCGTTAGCGAAAAGATAGCAATGGCTGGAAAAAGGAAACCATTGGAGGACATTAGAGACAAATCTTTTAGTGGAAAGCTGATGGGCAAGGTTCCTAGTGACACTGCTGTGAGTTTAGCAGTGAAAAACCTCCAACTTCAATTTTTGGAGCCGTCTTCCATGAATGTTGAGGGGATGCCTTTAGTGCAGTTTGTTGGAAATGATCTGTTTACTAGTGCCACTCATAGAACCCTTGGTGGGGCTATTGTTGTTTCTTCTATTTTACGTTGGGAGAGTGTTGAGATAGGTTGTGTGGATGCTGAGGGGCACTTGGCGTGTGAAAGTGGCCCATTCTTGAGTTCTAGGGTAAATGCTCCTTCACTGAGTGATAATGGATATCCTCAACTAAGAGCTGTTCTCTGGGTGCATAAGAACGCAAAACATCTATTGAATGGAAATGCTCATTCAGTCCCTTTTCTTGACATTAGCATGGTGCATGTCATACCATTATATGAACAAGACTTGGAGTCTCATAGTTTGAATGTCTCAGCTTCTGTATCTGGTGTTCGTCTTGGTGGAGGAATGAACTATACTGAAGCCCTCCTGCATAGATTTGGAATACTTGAGCCTGATGGAACTCCTGGGACGGGTCTTTGTAAGGGATTGGAAAACCTACAAAAAGGACCATTGGCAAAACTTTTTAAGGGAACTCCTCTCATTGTTGATGATCCACAAGATGGTATGAAACAAACTGCATCATCTAATTTTCTGAAGTTGGTTAATATGCTTAATAAATAATAAATTTGTTTTCTCTTCATCTTTGACATGTTCATTTGTTGCATTTAAATTTTACATTTTTTTCACCAGTTGGAAGTGTAAGAGAGGGGAAAGAAACCGATTTTCCACACTTGAAGAAGCCTGATGATGTCGATGTAACTATAGAATTGAGAGACTGGTTATTTGCTCTTGAAGATGCACAAGAGACAGCTGAAAGATGGTGGTTCTCCAGCCACGAAGATGAAGTTAGAGAAGAAAGGAGTTGGCATGCATCTTTTCATGGTTTACGATTAAATGCAAAAAGTATTCCAAAGAATGTTCCAGATGGAAAAGCACAATTGCGAAGAATACAACAACATCCAGTAGAACTGGTTACGGTGAATAGACGCTTCTTTGACTTTTTCTTTGATGCGTGTGTATAATTTTGGATCCGGATCCTCTGCGGTTGAAATTCTCTACAGTATCCAGTTAAGTTAATTATATTCGTTGGATTGATATTAAATGGTCCAGATTTTAAATTAAAATTTTTAATAACAGAGGGTCTAAATGACCATACATCGTAGGATTCTCATTTAACCGTTGTGATTTGTTAAACTGGATACTGGAGAGAATTTAGACGGGAGAGGATCTGTTTCCTATAATTTTCTGCTCCAAAACAGAATCAAAGATTTTCTTTTTGCTTTCAAGAATGTTTTGTTTATTGACTGACACTATAAAAGAGAGAAAGTAAGATTAACACTTAAAAATAGCTCAGCATTATGCCAGGCATCATATCCAACAGGAATTGTAAAACATGAAATGCCACATTTATGCTTCCATCATCCCATTCTATTGTTCCTATGATTTGTCCAGCATGTTTCTGAAAAGCTTGCTAACTTTTTCCCATTTTTAGAGAGGTGTTTGGGAGGGGGGGGGGAGCTTAGTGGATCGTTAGACCTGTTGTACATTTTTCTGTTGACTAGTAACTATTGCCAATGTTAGGACAGAATAATTCACTGTGAAAACTAACCAAACATCTGTTTGATGGCATATGTAGACTCTTGGTTTTAATAAAATATATGTAAAGGAACTTCTTACTTTTATTGCCTTGTGGTCGTATTTCAGTATATAATTTACTATTGTTCTTTTTTCTGAACAACCCCTTTTTCTAATTTATTCAATTTTATTGCTTCAAAGTCAGAAGTGAAAGTTTCATTAGCTGGATTTAATGGACAAACATGAGGCACAGAGGTTTTCTTGCCATATTTGTTATTGATGATTACGCAGACTTTGTTCATAATGATCAAAACACATCTAGTATAGACTTCTCTGGAAATGTTAAATTAAATACCATGCATTCTGGGTTATTCCTGATTTATATACATTTGGTTTAAAATTTAAATATGATAAAACTCAGTGTCCTTATTAGTCGGTAGTGCTTTTGTATTTTCTCATTTCTGTTTCTTGTCTTTTAAGACATGTCCTACTCCTATCATAGCCCTTACATACCAAGCCTGCACTTGCAGGTTGGAGTTCAAGGACTGCAAATCTTGAAGCCTCATACCCAAAAAGACATCCCTTCATCAATGCTAATTGCAAATGGGGTTAAAGAATTCACTGACACAGTTGGAGGTATTGGTCTTGAAGTTCGCTTGGTATTAGGTGGGGAGAATGTCGAAGATGAAATGGCTAATTGGGAAGTGGAAAACTTAAAATTCTCTGTTCAACAACCGGTAATGAGAATTTCATATTTGAGCATGGTCATTCTTTCTTTTATATGAAGATTGTGGGTGATGATAGTTTCATCATGCAGATTGAAGCAGTTGTAACCAAGGATGAGCTTCAGCACCTCACTTTTCTGTGTAAATCTGAAATTGATTCAATTGGCCGGATAACTGCTGGAATTATACGGTTGCTTAAGTTAGAAGGTTCTGTTGGTCAGTCTGTAATAGATCAACTCAGTCACCTAGGTATGTTGTCAACGTTTCTTATACATTGAATTAATTCTCATTATACATTAAATCTCATTGGTTGGACCTTTCAGCCTTTCCTGAAGTTAAGATCTTAGTGATGGGATTTTATCTTATTTTAGAAAAACTGCATTTTCATGTAGGGAGAAAGATGGATTTAAGATTTGAGGTCTACCATTCTTAACGGGTGGTGACATATATATCAAAGAGAGGCAGTGCACAGGACTAGTAGCCACAAAAACACATCATGTAGTAGTCTGCATTAACCCTAAAAAAACTAATGCTAATGGAGCTTACTGAGAGTCTTAAAGGTCAGAGAGTATTGATTCTGCTATTTGAACGAAGTTGTGAGAATGATGAATTTAGACTGTAACTCAACCCTACTTTTCAATCCATAGATAGAAAAGCACAATTATAATGATACAAGTAATGGTAGTTTGGGGTTTCTGATGAATTGAAGATTCAATTGTGGTTTACTGTTTGAGCACATCATATGGCTTGCCTAGACATACTATTGGTCCTAGGAGTTTGCTTGGTGATGCACTTAGTTATACCTTCTTTCATAACCTTCTAATAATGGTATGATGACTTGCAGGAAGCGAAGGCATTGACAAGATTTTCTCTTCTGAAAAGGTTAGTAGAGATGGTAGTGTTGGCAGCAGAGGACTATCTCCATCACCAAACCTGATAAATGAGGAATCACACAGAACTACGGAACAAACATTAGATTTGCTTGAGGAAGCAGTTGTGGATTCACAGGCCAAACTTAATGATTTAATCAATGATATTGCTATTTCAGAGTCTTCCTCCTTTCAACCCGTTACCATCATCAAACTGAGTCAAAAGATAGAGACTATGCAGGGCTTATTGATGCAATTACGGAATCAACTTTAAGGCCCCCTCCCATTTTTGCTGGGCTTATTGATGCAATTACGGAATCAACTTTAAGGCCCCCTCCCATTTTTGCTGTATAATTATAATCAAAATATTTTCATTTACATAGGTTACAAATCTTGTGTACATAGGATACGATTTGAGTGCTGTACAAGCTAGGCAGCCGACATGGCTCCTATTGATGTAACAAAATTTTGTTCCCTTGGGCAAAAATTGCAATTAAGAGTTGAGGTCTCATAATCTTTGGCAGTTTATTATGTAAGGAAGAACAATCGATATTTTCAAACATTTTCCTACGATGATGATCACAAAAGAAAATTTCCTACGATGAAACTAAATGCCGAAAGGATATCACAACCATGATTCAAGCTACGGTGAATCGTTTTAGCATTGCAATGCTAAAGCAAAATAATGACCTACCACTCACGTATATTTGGATAGAACAATTTAGCAACATCGGCCTCATGTAACCAATGTTTTATGAATCATACTAAAAACTGAACCAGTAAAAACTTCGACTCACTTCGATTATAATTTAACTGCAATATTTTTTTTAATATTTTAAATTAAAATTGTCTCACATAATAATAATACTAAATAGCAGCAATCTTATTTGAACTTCATATGTATGCAACCTTAATTTATTTTAAAAAATGTTTTTGGTTAAACAACATAAAAAATTGAAAATAAAGTAAAATCTTAATCTCATTAGGCTGTTTCTCTAACAAGTAATATTTAACCTGTCTAACCTTTTTTTCATTACATGTAAAACATCTAAGGTTTTACTTTTTACCTTTTCTTTTTATAACTTACAAGTTCTCAGTTGAAAATTGTCATTACAAGACTTTCTAAAACAAAATACACACGCAATAAACCAGGGTCCTGGTGTTTTACATCTAATAAGTGAATAAACCAGAAATGTTCTCCTATTGGAGGGAATATCACGCACATCAGATTGATGGTAATAAGTTAGGCTGAGGAATTTGTAACATCATCCCAGCGCCATATTGTTCCATCCTCACAGCAACTCAATATAGTACTACAACATAACAGGAGAGGGAACCATGGTTAAAAAAAAGAGGAAAAGAAAATTTATTGCATCAAAATTATGAGTAGCAACATCATATGAAGAATTACCTTCCATCATAGGACATAGCAGTCTGCCTGATAGGAGATTTTGATTGAGCATGTGATAATCTGAACAAGGCGACTTCAGCATAAGAATTTGATAAAATAAAAATGCATTGAAATAAAGTCGATAAATGAACCTTGCAATAAGAATAGGGGGACTTGACTGCAATTCCCAAACAAAAATCTTCCCTTCCCTGTTACCTGCCAGACCCAGAAAAATAAAAAAAGTGAAGAACAGTCAAATCCAGAAACTACAAACTTGCCAGCAAAGAGAACTAGTCCAAATTGTCAGCAATATGTAATGAACAAAATTTAATACAGTTCACTATAGGACTGAAGCGGCACATTACTACAGAAAAATAATGAAGCTACAAAACAATACTTATTCTTACCTATTGCAGCTGCATTGTAATGGAAATCACAAGAAAACTTGATGAACCAGATATCACACTCAGGGACCGGGTATTTCTGAAGGATGTCAACTACACCCTAAAACATCCAAAAAAAGAAACTGAAGTCGATAAAAACTTGCACATTAGAAAAAAAGCATAAAATAATTATAACTAACCTCCCCTGGAGTTTGTTCCTTTACTTTAGGTTCCCACAAGACAATTTCATTGTCAACACTCTGGAAATGCAACATAATCCATCACTCAAGGAATTGGTAAATAACTTAATGAACAGAGAAAAGTCAAAACACTACTTATGATTCATAGTCAAGTTACCAAAATGAAGGACTTGCAAAAAAAACAAACTTTAAAACTTTTTCTATCCCAATTATTTAACTTTTTTTTTGTGTGTAAAAGATACTTTATTCAAAGAAGGATTAAAGAAAAAAAGAAAATATGATTTCCTACTACAACTGACCAACAAGGAAAAATACAGAGATTTCCATAGTTGTCCATAGTTATCCATCTCGGAAAATGGCTTGTGTAGCAGCCCACCCCCAAAATGCTATAACAGGGTGACACTATTTTAGAACTTATGCAGACATAATCTACCATATGTACTTAATTACACATAAAATGCTCAGAATATTCAAAATGCATGACATATTCATAATTATCAATAAAAAGTATAGGCCATAGGGTGTTAGAGTACATTGGAGAATGGAATTTCCAAACACTAAATCAGAGTGATTCCAATTGGAAAAACAAATTTTCCAGGAAGGGGGGAGGAGCTCTTTTCAGAAATAACCTTTTTTTTAATTCCTAGTTTTCTTCTATAGTTTCATTGTTGTATTTGGTATCAGGAAGAATCTGATATTAACACAAGTAGGGGATGTAACATCAATTTCATCTAGAGAACAATTTTTTCCCCACAGCAAACTTAATTTTCACCAGGTAGTAGATTGACAATGAGCAATCACTCACCTTTGAGAGGATAAAATCACCCAGCCACCTATTGCAGTCAACATAATTTAAATGTACAGAAGCATTGAATACCTGAAATTAGGTGTTGTCAGAAATTAGAAAAGAACAATGATAAGTACCCAAAAGAAATGCTACTTACAGGAAACTGGACATATTTTGTGGGAAACTTAGAAGGAAGATCTGTCCATGTGAATGACTTTTCTACATATGTCCAGAACTCTGCAATAACACAAAGGACATGATGGAGAAAAATGAAAGGACGAGAATATAGCCGGTACACTAAATAAAAAAATCACATGCACTAATAATTCTTATGCATAGACAACGTATATTTTGGTTTGTACACAGGACACTGCTGCATGGTGGAATCCAACTTCAAAATCACCAACTCAACAACCAATTTTAATTGATTCAGTGCATAAACAGATGGGGCATCATGTCCCACACAAAAACTAAAATACAAAAAAATGTTACTTCCAGCATTTGTGTTATCATGAAACAAATGTCAAAGATACACCAAAAACAATGTATCAAAATCCAGTCAGAGTTGGCTGTCTGTATGGAGGATAGGATAGACTGATAAACAGTCGTAAAGGAAGACTATGGAAAATTCTAGAGAAACCAATAATAGCCTTTCCGAAAATTATTGCTTTCAACATGGACACAATGGTGCCATCTGATCCATGTAGCCAACCCCACTTAGTGGGAAAAGGCTTTTTCCTTAATCCTTTATTTTCACCCTAACTTGTGAAACAGCTATGATTGTTTCAGATAGGCATCTTAGCAACCTAAAAACAAAAATTACATTCATGTTCTTGCTATAATCTTCTTAAGTTGGTATCACTCATTTTTTTGGGTTGGGGAAGGGGACATCATTCTAACTGGATTGGGTTAGAAAAAATGCATAACCAATAAAATAAATCATGAATAAATATCAATAAATTGCAATATCATTAAACAGTGACACAATTTCAAATGCTACGAGATTATGTAATATCCCTTTGCTGTATTATCATTCCAGTACACAATTTCCAGAAGTTATGTTGTTGACTGGAAACTGAATTATGAACTTATCAATTTCTCATTCATTTCAATTTAAAACCTTTATCACTTAGAAGTTAGAACTAATTTTGAAAATGGTTCTCGGTAGTAGTACATTATTTTACATATTTTTATTTTCAGAATCTGATAATCAAATGGTTTTAGATTGCAGAGAGAAATCAGCATTTAAAAATCTGAACCAGTCATTCAACTAGTTAAGGCAATAGTTCATGGTTCATTGGTCCAATCATGAAAAAACTAATATTATGCAATATGTTAAATAATAAACTAACATAAAACGTTAAGAAATAAAGTTAGGTACAATTATAAATTAGCATAAAAGACCATAGTTTAGGTCCTGTAGGAAAAAAATTGATAATATCGGTTGAATAATAACATATGTCTAGCTAATGATTGTTCTCAGGGCACTAGTCAAAGAATCAATAAATAGAAAGTTTTTATTGGAAATCATGGTGGGGATGCACTGGAAATCACAATGTGAGTATATTGGTAACACTTTCCTATAAAAACTTTCTATTTTTTATTTCTTAACTAGTGTCCTAAGGGAACTTGATAGCATTCCCCTAATAACAATACACCTTATACTAGTGCCATTATTTGTCTTGAAAAATGCTTTTGATGTAATAAAAATAGAAGAAGAAACAACTCAAACTGGTTTTCTACGGTTCTACCACCAATTTTGGACCAGTTCAATTGGTCCTCCGTCACTCGTCTGGTTTCATGGGCTGTATAATACACTAGTAACCTGACTAGTTCATTGATTTTCTGGTCAAACTAGCTGGTCCAGTCCCCATTTTAAATGACAAGAGAAGTCATAATTATTTGAAAAAGAAAATATATTCTGTAATCTTGCTTGACTTAGCATGGATAAGGAGGGAGGAATAAAAATTTGTGAGGCCCACGGAAAAGTATTATTTCCTTCCACTAAAGACAAAACACACCAAACAAGGGAAAACCACTCTTTCTCTCTAATTCCTTCATTCCCTAATCCTTCCTCCCTAATTCACCCCATCCAAACACACCATAAGAGAAATACAGTGAAACTCCATTGAAATGATATCAAGATAAATAAAAGCAACCAATGAAATAATAGCAGCAATGCAGCACACATAAAACTAAATATCTTACCTTTCATTGACCATATCTTTACAGTATTATCCATGCCACAACTTGCAATACGAAATATATCCGATGGATGAAAATCCTACAATAAGAAATAAAAAATTAGTTTGACTAATCTCAAAAACCCAAATTTTATCACTAAGAATAGGTAACTAAGCAAGATAAAGGGAGAGATATTTAGATGAAGAATACACTTACAACACTCAAGACTTCATTACGATGTCCTCCAGCTCCAGCAAATATCAAAATGCATATTCCAGTATGAACATTCCACAATCGAACAGATTCATCCTGGTCAAACTTAGATGTCATTGAGTGAAAAACAAATGATCCTTTAATTAGCACAAATATGAAGGGAGAAGACATTTACTTTGCTTGCAGATATCACAAGTGATGGCTTTAACGTCTGAGTCCTGATTTCATTTATGGAGTCCCCATGGCCAAGAAAACTCTGCAGAGAGAAGGGCATAATGTTGGCCATCAGGTGGCAGCAGGGATTGCACAACCAATACATGTTCAATATTATTGAATAAAAAAATGATTTATGACATTTAGCTTGCAATACCCCCCCCCCCTCACAAAAGTCTAAATTAACAACCAGAACTAAGGACATAAGGCTAAACAACTTAATTAAGCACTTATTCAATAAAAAGCTTATCACATGAAAGTTTATTCGTGAACTATATCATGAAGTTTACAGAATTAAGCTAAAAAAGAGCTTATTTTGATAAACTCTTCCAATAAACTTATTGAGAAGTAAGCTCAAAAAGAGCTTATAACAAAGTCTAAGTTACTTTTATAAGTTCAAGCCAAACTCCAACAAGGACAGGCCAAATACAACACCAACACAGACACTATTACATGGCACATGGCTACTGGACACCTTCCTCTCTACCTATCTATCTATCTATCTACCTATCTATCTATTTTGTTGCTGCTAAAAAGTCCCAAAACAAGATGAATTATATCTTTCATGAAATGTACATTCACCTGCTTAAATGACTTGTTAAGTTTTACATTTTTTCTATGATAATGAGTAATTGAGTATCAAAAAAAATATTGAAACATTATTTTAATATTTTATAATATATTCTAACCCATCTTTTCCAAATGTCAATTTTTTTTTTTTATAAAACCAGTGTCCTTGAAGTGCCTATACATTTGGAGATCCTGGTTCTACTGTCCAAGCAAACAAAAATTAATTTTTTAACTGGACACCTAATAAGGAGTGTCTGACATGCGTAGTATATATGTCCAAGTCACAAATGTGTTTGACACTCCAAAGTCTTTTGCAAGAAGTGTCAGTCCATAGAGCTCAAATAAGCTCTTCCAAATGCTCCCCCATATTTTGATATGCTTCACCATCAAGCTTATTGAAATAAGTAAAAAAAATAACTTACAGAAAAGTCACAAACCACTTGGCTAAGCTTAATCAAAGGCCTGCTCAAGTGGTTATATTCATAAGATAAACCCAAATAAGCTCTTCTAGATGCTCCATAAATATATAATCATCTGGTTCCTATGCTTCAAACAGACTATCATTAGTTCATTACAGTAACCAAAATACCTTGTGTGTCTTCTCACTGCCAGCATCAATGACTCTTATTATACCATTGATTCCTCCAGCCACAACAAAAGGGGTCCCATCAACATTACAAGCCCAGCTCACTGTGTAAAAAGATTCATCCTTCTGGTCTACATAAAAACAGGTGAAAATTGAAGCAATTTTCTATACACAGAACATGCATAAGAAAGAAGCCCTCAAAGCTGAAAATGAGAAAAATAAAAAAAAAGTTAGAGAGAGAAGAGAAGAGTGTTATTGTTGACTTACATCTTCATCTACATAAGATTGCAGAACAGCAATAACTCCTCCTTCCAGACAATGATAAACGGTAACCTAAGGAATTAAGAGGAAAAGGCATTAAAGATTGAAACTTTGGGAGAGAAAAGAAAAAGGGGTGGTGGAAGGGGTACCCTATTGCCACCAACAGTGGCGAAAACGTTGAAGTAGCGGGAGTCGATGAAGTTGAAAACGACGGCGTATAGAGGGCGCTTTCCCTCTTGGAGGCGATTGGTGACTCTGTATTCTCTCTTCTTCGAAGGATTCAAGGTTCCAATCACTGGTTCGCATCCCAAACCAAACAACTTCGCCATTTCAATTTCCCACTCTCTCCACAGAACAACCAAGAGAAAGACACACAAGGTACAACATTCTATTTTTCCAGTGTAAAAAAAATCTTTATATAAGGGTTTTGGGGTAGTTTTAATTTTTATTTTCAAAAAAAATTTAAATTTTTTAATTTTAAAAAATTGTCATTAAAGAAATTTATTTATTTTATTCTAGTTTTTTTATTATAAATTTATAAAAAACTAAAAAATAATAATATAATATCAACATTTTATATAATTAAATAATTTTTAATTATGTTTTTAAATTTAAGTTATATATAATTAAATTAAATATAATATAATTTTAGTTTTTTTAAATATTAAAACAATATCATTTTATATAAAATGATATTTTATTAATTCTACGAATTTATCCTGATTTAATTTTTTTACTCGTTTTCTGATTTATTATCAATAGTTTACTTAAATAATTTTATAATTTAGATGATTAAAAAAATCAATTTTCAGTTTGATTTTTGAAATTATCAATTTTTTTTTTATCGTGGTACATTTACTCATTTTTCCAACGTAAACGAATATTGTACAGAGCAATACACCCGTCCTGTGTAAGTTATTCTTTAAAAATTAAATTAATATTTTTATAATCTTATTTTATTTTACTTTTCTGCTATTTTTGTTTTGTTAATTTTTTTTTCATACGTATGAATGAGATATTTAAAAAAAATATTTTTTAAAAAATTTAAAATTTAATAATTAAAATATTTTATTTAAATATTATTTTTAAAAAATTTTAAATTTTATAAATTTTAATAAAATATTTTAATCAACTAAATTAAAAAAATATTTTTTATAAGTAATGGTTTATTTTATACTATTTTTTCTCATTCTTTATTCGTGTTATTTTTTTTATATTATTTTTTTATAATATTTTTAATATTAAATAATATAATTATATTTTATTATCTTTTAATTATATATATTTTTTATTTTATTATTTTAGTTAAATATGTTGCATAATAAAAATATTTATATATCTAAATTTTTTATAAAAAACACTTATAAATATTTAAATATAAAATTTTATATATAATAAAAATTAAATTATTTTATTTAAATAAAAAATTTTAAATTTAATAAACTTAAAATTTATTATTCAAATAAAAAATTTAAAATATAAAAATTTAAAATTTTTTATTTAAATAATATATTTTTAAAATAGAAAATTTTAATTTTTAAATATTTTAAATTTCTTCAAATTCGGATCCGAATTACGAAATATAACCGGATATTATATATGATATGGAAAAATTTTTAAAATTGTCTAACTTTTTATGTTTAAATTTTTCAGCCATAGAATGAGCGGTATAAACGGATGTAGAGCACTATTATTATTCTGTATGGCGCTGATATATGATATGTCAGTGTTTAGTCTTTCTTATATGACATCTACGTTGTCCCGTTAGCAAGACATATTGACTAACTCATAAAATATTAAACTGAATTTAAAGGTTGATATTACTAAATTTGAACATATAATTTGAAGATACTAGTTAAATACTACATTAATAAATAAAAAATTATTTAAAAGAGGGGCAAAGTGAAAAAAAGAAAGAAAAAAATGAGAAGGGTGAATTGCAGTTAGAATTAAGTTTCATTCATCAAAAATAATGCTTGGCCACTTGGGTCATGGGATAGAATTACATACTGAACCAGAACAAGGCTTGTATTTAAGATGTTTCATGACTGTTTACATTGGTGGATTAATAATTTTTTTATCAACAACTTTTGTGCAAGTTCTTAGCATTTTATTCTAGGATGATTCTACTACTCCACACAATAATAACAGTATACCAACCTGAGTTCTTCCTCACTAGATATTTTGAGATATTACTTGCTTATTGAACAATTATTAACTGTATTATCTGTGAAGTGATAGCTACGTGTATATATATAATACCAACTACCAAGCCAAACATAGTCCATTAAAAGAAAAGAACCTTATCTTTATTCACATTGCTTCCAAAGTGGCATGGCTTCCTCACTGCTCTCTCATGTACACATCTATCCAATTAAAACATCACCACACTCATCAGGGATTTCCATCAGAAAGCACTTTTTCATTAGATGCACATCTTTAAGCTCCACTTCTAATCCTGAGCCTGAGCCTGAATTTCCAACCCCTGATCCATCCTCTAGCACAGTCAACAGTCCTGAGACTTTTCCCATTGAGAAGAGAAGAAGATCAGAGATAGTGAGAGAGAGAAGGGCAAGAAGCCTTGTGAAACAAGAGCCACCAAACTTTGAAATAGGTTGGAAGAGGACCAAAGATATTAACCTTGAGAAGCCTATAGGGCATGTCATAGCTGATTTTTTGGAGAAGTTGGAGACCCTCATGGGGAAGGAATTTGGGTCAACAGAATTGTTGGCAAAGGTGGGGGAAATTGTGGCTGAAAGAGCAAGAGAGGAGGCTGAGATTTTGAGAGATGAAGGGAAAGTGGAAGACAGAATGGTGACTGAATTGTTTAGAGTTTTGAGATTGATGGAAATGGATTTGGCCATGGTGAAGGCTGCAGTGAAGGAAGAAACATTGGATGAGAGGCTTGCACAAGCCAAGGCAAGGTGCAGGCAAGCCATACTTGTTGCTTATTCCTTTTGAACTCTTTTCATGGGAATGTGACATTGCATATATACAGTGTAATGGCTATTACTTTAATAACTAGTGCTAGATATTTTGTTGAATTGTCCTTGAATAACTACTAAAAAGCTTGTATTGTTACAAGTGATGAGAAATCTGATTTCAATGTTACTTCATCTCCTTGAAATATGTATACCGAATTCAACTCAGATTAATGGAAACTCAATGTGACTTTTTGTTGGTCGTGAATATGACTCTCTCTCTCTCTCTCTCTATATATATATATATATATATATATATATGGTAGTTTGGAATTTCAGATGCAGGGGTAAAAGTCCAGTTAAAGAAACAATTATAGTAGTTTGGAATTTCAGATGCAGGGGTAAAAGTCCAGTTAAAGAAACAATTATAGTTAAAAACCCCATTACCTTTAATCAATTGTTGAAGTTTTTCTGTTCTTTTACCTTGTATTTTGTTGAAGTTTGTCTATTCTTTTTCCTTGTGTTTGGATGGAATATTTCAACATGGAATATTTCAACATGGAATATTTCAACATTTTGTTGAAGTTTATCTATTCTTTTACCTTGTGTTTGGGTATTTGGATGAAGTATTTTAACATTTCAAGAAATTTGAAATACTTGAAAATATAAATGCTTTCAATTTAAATACTTTTATTTTAAAAATATCTTGTTTGGATAAGAGAATTTCAATTTATTATATTTTAAAATTTTTATTTGGATGATAGAATTTAAATTCATTGAAATTTAAATTTTTGAATTTTTATTTAGATTACATAATTTAATTTTTACTATATACAAAATTTTACATTTAAATATTTATAGGTTTATCTTAATTTTTCTCTTACTTTTTTTTCACAAAAAAATTTAAATATACAAATATTTTTATTATACAATATATTTAATTAGAATAATAACTCAACAAATGTACATAACTAAATGATAGGAACATATAATTATATCAATTGATATTAAAAATATTATATCTAAATATAAAAGATGAGAGATAAAGATGTGAGAGAACAAAAATAACAATAATAAAAGATGAAGTAATACAAATATAAAATAATGAGATAAAAGAATTTCAAATTCCATCTATTTTGGAGGAATTTAAAATTCTCTTATCTTAGTTGGTTAAAATATTCTCTAAAAGTACCTACAATTTGAAATTCTTTACAAAACAATATCCAAACAAAATATTTCAATTACTAAAATTTTAAATTCTTTCAAAAATTACTTTTCCTCTTTAAAATACAACATCCAAACACAAGGTTAGGGTATTTTGAGCAAAAAAAATTAATTATCTTTTCTGTTTTAAACTTTTCTTTCAAAGGTTTTTATCTAAAAAGAAGTTATCCAATGTCAAGATAAAAGGGGCATAAAATATTTGTAAACATCTTATTTTACGAGTTAAGTGAGTAATTATAATAATAATTTTAAAATCATATTCTTGTCTTAAACCAAGTATAATTTTGGATTAATCCCGCTTAAAATTTACCAAATTAGTGTAATTTTAAAAAAAATTATTGAAATAGTGAGTATGAATTACCTTATTTATTTTATTTTTTAAAATGTAAAAAATTATTGGACTGGCAAAAACATCTGTGACGGTTATAAATTACTAAAAAAATTTTGAATTATTTTTAGCTGCCACAAACATCTATCGATCTTAAATCACTACAATTTTTTATATAAAAAATTACAAAGTTAGATAAATCATATAGTCATATTCATACTAGTTACTGCTTTGATAAAATTTTAAAAAGTTATACTAATTTGGTAAATTGAGGAAATTACCTAAATTAAGTAAAAAAAGCCTCCAAACCAAAACACTGGATTCATAGATTCTTCACTATTATTATTTTTTATGAAGAGAATTTTTATTTATATAGAAGAGCTTCTTTTCTTGCTGACAGATATATTCCAAACCCTCCCATAAACATTGACCAAAAGTTATTGACTTAATTACTTTTATTTTTAAAAAATTTGATCTATATGCAATTATGATCTCCAAATTTCTCTCTCGAATAATTATGGTCTCTTTATTTTCAAATTTTAGCAGATTTGATTCCTCGTCAATTTTTCTTTATCCAAACTTTTATAATTATCATTTTCTACAAAAAAATATTTATAAACTAAATCGACTAAATTATCTTTTGTTCAAACCTCAGCAATTAAAATATTAAATTTCACAAAAAAAAAAAATCTTAAACTCCTCCCTCTTCAAATCTTAATATTGCATCTTATAAAATTTTTCAAAATTTATCAAATTTTAACAAAATTTCTTACCTTTCAAATTATTTCATATTCCAATATCATGACAAATCATAAAAAAATTAGATAGAAAATATTAATTTAAGTTATAATTTTAAAAAAATCAATGAGTGATCAAATCTAATAATTTTTTAAAAAAAAAAAAAAATTGCTCCAAAAATTAAGAAACCAGAATTAATAGATTAAACTAGACAAATTAAAAATACTTCAAATTTTGTAAAAAAAAATGCAAAATAAAAAATAATAACTAATATATATATATATATATATATAAGAGATAAAGTTATTTTAAGAGTAATTATGTAAATCATTCTATTTATTGAATTATTGTTTTACGTGAACAGAACACTTTTTTTAGCCAGAGATAAATCTCCATAAAAGTTCAGAAGGTGAAAAGACAGCCCTCTTCAGTTTCAGAGTTGCTGATGAAAGTCTGAATTAGCCTTTAAATCAACACTATGGATGTACTCAAAGACCCTTAGCCCATCACAAATGTTTTTCTGCAAAATTTCAGAAAAAGATTGAGAAAAGAAATGCATAATTTAAAGTAGGTGACGTGTTAATTTAAATACATCTTAAAGTCAACATTTGAAACTTCTTAAATAACCACTAGGGCAATAAAACAGCCTCCATTGATCAACAGCAATATTCCAATCAATGACGCGTCATCAAAAGAAACCACTGACATGTTTTACATTGTAAAAACATATTGAAAGCAATGAATTACCTTGATAATTTTAACTAATCTCCAAAAATACAAGGAGTTTAATCTCCAGAAGTGGCTATTAATTTGTAGATTGGATAAGCTTAGTGAAAACCCCCTTCGCCTACAAGCCTAAAAGTGACCTTGTTCATGGATTTGCATCGCATATCTAAATAAAAAGAGCCATAAAACAAAAGTATGACCACTAAGAATGGCCATAACAATTTTAGGAAGTAGTCCTACTTTTGGCAAAAAAGAAAAAAAAATCAAAGAAATCAATAATAAACAGCCAAAATCTGGGTGCAATGGATGTAAGTACCTTCAGTTTAGCTGCAATTCAACTGATTTTGGGTCAGTTAACAAACAAAATGGTTTCATATGATTGATCGGGCCAGAAACTGGAATAGTTCTCCAATTTTCCAGTTAATCCAGTGGTCAAAGACTCTAAATGTCAATGGAAATAAAACTGGAAAAAATATTAGTCACATTAAATCCTTAGGAGAATATTGCAGACAAATTCATTCAGCCATTACTTAGCATGTAGCTTAAATGTGTTTCTGTCCCAATAAATATGGCTTTATTTGGTTTTGGTCCTTTGAAAAATTTTCATTAGTTTTGGTTCTCGTAAACTTTAAAATTTTTTAAAATGGTTTTTGTCACCACTTAGTGCTAATGCGGCATGCATCTAATTATGCCACGTTAACTACTATTCTGAGGTGACATGTGATATGATATTACTAAATGCATATCATGCCATAAATGCAGGACCATTTTAAAAAATTTTAAAATTTATGAAGACCAAAATCAATTTTCAAAAACTAAACTTTTGGAGGACTAAAATTACATTAAGACATATTTTAGCCAAAAAAATTATCCTTAATATTTTCTAATAAGCTTTTACCTCCTGATAGATGTAATTTAAAGAATTTATCCATATGCCAATAACGTGATCTATTTTAAATTACAATGATAATATATTTTAATATTTTACAAAACTAAAAAGCTATATTCTTATAAATTTGTATAAATCATCCCATGCATTGCATGAGTAACATGATATTTATATAATAACAGAATTTAGGCTTTTTCAAACCTAAAACTAATAATTATAAATCCATCTACATATTTAACTTGCGCAGATATGAGACAAATCTCCAAGCTATATTCTTTTTGAACAATCTAGAGATGCATGCAGAGTCCATTTGATCTTTCTATCAGCAAATATGGCCACAAACCATATTTTAAGTTCTAGCAAACTGTTCCAATCTCATTGAAGAAATAGTAAAACGTCTCTAAGAGTAAAAATAGAGACATCTTGAGTAACCAGAAACAACACCTCTCAAAAACGTTCTGCCATTATGGCATTGTACATGCCTGCTGATGACTTCAAATTCGTTTCCTCCAAGTCATCAGCATCTTATTTGCAGCTTCAAGCTGCATTATGAAACCAAAAATAAATTGATGAAGGGTTAACATTCACAGTGATTCATTAAATTACTATCATAATAGATATTTAGCGAGATACAGTCAAAATTAGTAGAAGACTAACAAACACATTCATGTCAATGAAATCTGTTCAACTTACATCTTTCATCTTCAAGAACAAGTCTATTATAGATCTGAATGTTTCATCATTTGATTCCAAATTGTAAAGACGTATGGTAGAGAGGATCTGATGGACCTTTATTTAAGAATATACCAAAGGAGAAAGCAAACATTACATATTAGAACAGTAAACAATGGTAGATCACAAAGAAGGCTTCAAACAATTATCAGAGCCCATCTCACTCAGCACATACTCTAATGAAATGCTTAATTCTTCCTGTATTACTTATCTACTATTTTTGCAATATCATGAAAATTGAAAACATACAAATGGAGAAAGGAAACACAAAACTCATCGAGTAATCCTTACTGATTATGCTTTTCTTGTCCCCAAGAAAAAGTGTCACCTTTTTCCCAAAGGTAAAGGCCAGTGTGTTGGTAGAAAGGCTTGAATCTTAGACAAAAGTCATCTAAAAGATGAATTAATTAATTCTAATCAACCTCACCTGTTAGAAACTACAGTCAAGAAAGATAAAATTTATGAAATTTGATACTACATAATGCCGCAGAAACAACCATATACTCCTTTCCTTGTAACAGAGTTTTCAGCTAACCAGATTTTTATACATGTGCTATGCATGGATGTAAATTGTTCAATTTTTTAATTTTAATTATTTAAATATAATTTTAAAAAGTATGTATTTATTAAGTAAAATATATTAATTTACTAATTTAGTATAAAACAAAATAATTTATGTTTAATATAATAAATATTTATTTATTTTTAATTTTTAATTTTATGATATTAATTAATTATTTAAAAACTAAAAAAAAAATTTATATTATTTAATATTTGAAGAAAATATTTATTAAAGTAAATGATAACATTCAGTTTTATTATTATAATATTGTTTGACTTTATTTTATACTTTAATTTTATAATATATTATCGTTATTGATCTTCATTCTTTAATAATAATATTTACAATCATTTCAGATATTTAAACTATTTTTTATATTTTTACAATATTTCAGTTTAATTTTGATTAGAATACTTGGTATAAAATTTTATTATTTTATTTTTTATTTGTACAATAGTATTTTATATTACTTTTTTAGTAATATAATAGTAGTTTATTATTGTTTTTCAATTTGTATTGTATTATTTAATTTTTCATAATATTATTTCAAATTTTGTTGTAAGTGAAAAATATAACAAAAATAAAAAATAATAGCATAATTTTTAAAATAAAAAAGATTATTGATAAATTTCCCTAATTCCTTCACTATATTATCATAGTAACAATTATTTCTAGCTTAATCTTTTTGAGAATATTATTTAATTATTGTTTTTTTATTTTCATGTTATCAAATTATTATAATATTATTTTTTATTCTCTATTAATTTATTTTTCATAAAAATTATAATCTTACTTGTTGTTATTATTTTGATATACTTTATTATTACTTATATCTTTTATGATATTATTTTAGTGGCATTTTTATTTTATGATAGTAATTATGATTAATAGTATATATTATTTTTCCTATTTTAGAAATTTTATTTTATGTAATTATAATTATAATATTTTATTATTTCTTGATTTTAGATCATTATATTAAAATTTTATATTTTTCTTAATTTTTAATTGTTATAATGTTATTTCATTATTTTTATTATTATTAAATAATATTATAAAGCAATGCACGTACACCCAAATCTGAAAAAAATACTGTAGCCGCTACAAGATAATTACTGTACCAAGCTACAGCACTTGAGTGAGGAGATTTATATTATAATAAAGATTAGAGACAAAAATATTCTTGGACCTTCACCTAATATCTTAATCTTTTAGGTTAGTTGATTGTTTGATCCCTTGCACGGTGTCATTCGTAACCAAGAAGTAATGATTTTAACTAATGTCAAATTAAATTTAGTACAAGTTAATGATAGGCGGCCTATACTCCATATTTTCTTCAAGACCAATGGAGAATATCAGATAAAATCATCCTTTTTATTAAAAAAATAAGCGAAAATAAAAAAGATGTTTCTTGGATCTTCACCTAACTGTAACACAATAAGCTTTCAAATAAACAGTTCATTGACATAACACAAAACAGTACTTACTTCAAGATCAAAAGCTTAAACATAAAGGCCAAAAGTATACAATTATCTGTGGTGAGAAGATATGAATATATTAGCATACAAGTTATAACCAATGAGGAAATCAAGAAACAAAGGAGTGCTTATATGAAGATTGGTCATACCAAATGATATTCAGATGTTTTGTCACAAATTTGTAATATTGAGTGTAACACCTCGGTTGATAAAGTCAAGCCTGCTGCACACATTTCATCGACAATATCAACAGCAACATGCACCTGCATTACCAACCCAAAAGAATTCATCTTAAATGCAATCTCCAAGCTTTTTTCATGGAGTAATTGGGAAATCCCTGATATGCACACATGTAATGTGTATTGACCATTGAAGGCTGTTGCTACTTGTTACACACACACACACACACATGTAATCTGTATGGACTATTGAAGCCCATTGCTAACTCTTGACAACAGATGATATTTTCTCCTCCTGTCTTCTATCCACCTCAGCAATCTTGCTCTTCAAAGTAGTGACTACCCAATTTTAGATGAGAAGATTAATAAATGATCAGTTGGGAAGGAAATATCTTTACTGGTGAGTGTCTATGAAGTGCAAGCAACATTCAGGAGAAGGGAATGGATTGGCTAGAATGACAGATACTTTGTAGTTGGTGAAAGGAGAGCCATGGAAATTTTAATGTAAATCAAGAAGTAATTCATGCAAACAGAGAGCAGAATGGTTTCAATTTGTTTATTATGAAGAGCAATCCAAATGGCTGCTCAGTTGACAAGAAAGCTAGGCTTAGTGGGGCACTCCATTCATTAAGCTAGCCTGCAAAAGGTTTTGACAAAAGCAGAGCCCCCGTTGAGTAGTCTGGGTAAGGTAAATGTAAAAACAGGATTGCTAATGAATGCAGTTCCATATAATAGGACAAGTCAAGTTTAGCTTATTAGAAATGGGGATGATGAAAGTGCCATGGGCTATGTTGTTTCTTTTCATAAATGACAGTTACATGTAGCAAAGTCTTGTTAAAGATGCAGAGTTACAGAAATCTTCCTATTGACTGTAGGAATGTTAAAACATCACTCTAGTCTAGTAAATCTCAATTGACCAGTCTCTCCAGTATGTGATGTACATGGCAGGCTTGAAAGTGAAAATGTCAAGTATGGTATGAAAAGTGATAAAATATATCACACAGCTTTTGAATAATGATTGTTGTAAGGGAAATGAATAAGATCATCAAATTTTTTTAATTATTTTTATGAATACCAATCCTTGAGACGAATTTGGATATCAGTGGACAGGGCAATGGATAAGATCATCCAATTTTTTTAATTATTTTTATGAATACCAATCCTTGAGATGAATTTGGATCAGTGGACAGGGCAATGGATAAGATCATCAAATTTTTTTCATCAATGAGTAAAGGAATATGTCAGTTACAGCAGAGGAAAGAAGCAAAGTCATTATGCTAGCAAAAAATAGAAGGATCTTAAGAAATTACTTGAATGCATGAATATACGTTTTTTTCTATTAAATATGACTAAATTAACTACGAAGAGAAAGTAAATATATGTAGGTCCACCAATTAAAAAGTAAATAATTTTGTCAATGGTTCAAATTCTATTCTACTGTAAAGGGTGAGGAAAATGATGAATGCACTTTCAATGTCTTGTCATGTTTCTGGACGGGACAATTTTACTTTCATTTTTCCTTTGGGATTTCTTTTTCTTCTCATAAATAATGTTCTGACAGTCACTTAGTAATATGAATATGCAATAAGAGAAGGTTGTACCTTGAGCAAAGCACAGCTATGTAAAATGAGCTTCTCGTATGATGAGGATGAAGGTGAAACTTCTAGTCTTTTGTGCAAATCCTTGAACTTTTTTATGACATCCTCAACCTTCAAGAGTGCCAACAATACATGTGAGGAAACAAAACACACATAGACAATGATTTTTTTCCACAAAAGGCAAGTACTGTTGATAAATGATTATGATTAATATGTCAGACATGTATGCATTAATATAGCTACTGACATCTCTTTGTCATGGTCAAATGTTCATAGACAACTATACACTTTTTAGCATACAAGCACAATGATGTAAGACAACTTTCAACAAGGGTTTTAGATAGAGCTGGACCACATTTTAAAGATATGCCAATTCTATCAGTACCTGAGAATTCACCACAGTACACTGTAGATGATAACCTACAAATGCCTCTCTGTTTAGTCCAACTTTAATCGATAATTCAAAATCAATTATCAAGAAATTGTCACTGAAGTATGCCAATTGGAACTAGCAAACTGGTGTTCGTACAACATCAATCACACTAAAGTCTGAAGTAATATAAAAAGTGGAACTGGTGACATTGTTCTAGGATGAAACAAACTGCATAAAGCGGTAGTGCTTAATAGTATCACAGCCTCAAGGAAATAATCAGCACCATTTTTGAGATAACTCTTACCAATAAATTTGGAATGCTAATAGCATAATTAGCAATGAAGTTAGTAATATGATCAGCTTCATTATCTGCAAAATGTAAGAAAAACTGAGTAAAATATATACAGGGGACAAATTTATAGAGGAAAGCAATGGCTAATCCCTCAGTACAATCATAATATTACTTCAGATACATTTGCAATTACCCAAGAAAAAGAATTCACACAGTCCTAATTTATGAAAGTTAATATATATATAAAACATAATTCAAGAGACAAAAAGATTCATAGCATAACACATTATTTTTCTTCTTTTCCAAATGGAATTTAGTGCCATGTCTCACATACATCATCTACACAGGTGAAAGAAGATAAATATCAAAATTACCACTTGTTTTGAAGTCCAAAAGGAACTTCTCTGCAACAGGTTCCAATACTAATCTTCCAAAAGCCTGAAATATCTTTGCTACAGATTCAGCAGATGAAATTTTTTTAATGTCTATGATTTCCAACAGCTTCAAGATCTCCTCCTTCCGTTCACTCTCACAAAGAGCCAATAAATAACTTTCTGCAACATAAGTTGAACAAAGTAAGTTTCTAAAGTGCAACATAAAACAAAATTTTCTATTATTATTGAATATCGAAGTGCAGAAAAAGCAGCATCATGTTAATAGCTATGTTTCCTTACTAGATAACAGATGCACTGATTTTGAAACATGCATGCTTGGTATGGACACTTCAAATAATGAGCTGCATAACTGCACCGTGCTTGGAAAATAACTTAGCATAGATTCTATTCTCTTAACATGTTTCTTATAGAGCACATGTGGGAATTCAGATAAATATGTAATTCAATATAATAGCATAAAACATTTTATTTCTAAATATCTGATGCAATTAGCCACATGAACCATGTCACTTAGAATTCAAACAGCATGGACCAAATGGTGTCACCTCAAATGATCCAAAAAATGTCCGAAAAGACATCAACTATGTCTCTGTAATGCAAAAACACTGACAAACTGCCCAATATCCGTTACAGTTAAATCCAAAGCTAGATGTTTGAACATAGATTCAGCAGAACATATTACAACAAAATAACTCAAGTAGGAAATAAAAAAAGATTCTCCTACCTTGTAAATCAGACATGTCCTCAACATCATTCTCTGCAATATAGTTACAAAGACCTTGAATCTTTTCTTCGTTATTAACTTTTAACCACAGCATCATCTCATAGTAACCTAGTCTTGTGGCTGAACTAGGATTCTCATTTTTTATAACCTCACAGAAAAATTGAAACTCCTCAACCATACACATGTCAATTATATACAAAAGAAGTGGGCGATATGTTTGCTCCTCTAGCTCTAAACCTTGTTCCCTCATTGATTTAAAGAGGTGAAAAACCTTCCCTGTTTCTTCTATCGCAATGTCTTCATCATTAGTGCCTCTGGCTTTCTCTATGCACATTTCTACAAAAGCATTGTATCCTTGCATACCTGGTTCTCGTCCCACTTTACCAAACAGCTCAAGGGTAGCCTCTGGTCCTAGCATCTTTGCACAGATTTCAATTAACTTTTGAAAACGGTTTTCTTGCGTGAGTTCAAACAAATATTTTTGTTTCTTTTTACGAGATTGCTCTTTCCATTGCTGTAATACATTGCTTCGAGATATGCTCGACAACCCCGATGTATTTGACATTCTTTCAAACTCCTTTGCACCATCAATTTCCTCAGAATCAAATCTCTTGCCTGATTTACCATCTACAATAAGTAACAATAAACCAACATAATTAACCCTTTTAGTTAAAGACAAAACAAGCTCGGAAACTAAAGGTGATTTTTCAAAGGAGATGATGATAAAGTTCATCAAGAATTAAATCAAAAAAGATCCTGAGAAACTAATTTCTAGGCCAAAAAAAGGTGAAAAAATTGTTAATAAAAGTGGAAATTGAGCTAAACTACATAAATTAGCTATACTTCCAGCCTCGGTTTTCCTGATTATCCTAGAGAAAGTCCATAGCATACATGCATATTCTCCTAGAAATTTTAACAAACACTCACCGTAGAAAATAGAGGAAATCTGCTTAAACACCACATTAGAAGAATCACCTGCACCAAAATATCCAGAGAGAGAGAGAGAGACTTTTTATACTCAAATTATCCAACAGTACATCATTCTAAACAACAATTTTCAATAAAACAATGCCATTAAGTATTAACATAACGGTCGATTCTAAAATAGCAGAGAAACCATTTGGGGTTCATTGTGGTTTACATTGTGAAAGGGGTAAGGGTTAAGTGAAGTGCCTGAATCAGAGGGTTGCTTAAGCTTGAGGCTTGAGAGCGTAAAATTGTCATCAAGTCCCGAAAGGAACGATGGGGTTGAAGAAGAAGATTTTGGGTTGGAAGTGTTGCGTTTGGTGGCTGAAGAACGTGAGCGGAAGCCGGTGCTAAGATTTCTAACGAAGGAGAAGCGCATTTGCATTTATGATCAACGTGAAACGCCACAAAATCTCTTCATTGAAATGGAAATGGGAAACACACAACAATTTTGCTTCCTTTCAATCTATAACGCATGAGTGCAAACTGTAATCTATGGCCACTCACCACTGAACAAAACTCTTACAACTACAAAACAAGAGAAAAGAGGAACAACTTTCTTCCGAGTTTTTTTTTTTGTTGGGTAAATAAAATTGTCATACACGAAACTCCGTTTTACTAAGGTAACTATTGCAACCACAAAAAATTACTTAATTATGCCACATTAGTTAGAGTAACGATTATTTTCCTCGAAAAATATTTTTAAGAATTATTTTCCTAATTATTTAAGAAAAAATATTTTTTTAATTTATAAGAACTATAAATTTTAAAAAATTATTGACATAAAAATTATCATATATTTATTTATATCTTAAATTTAACAACGATAATTTATTTATTTTTGAAAAATATATAAAGGATGATCCAACGATTATAAATATGATAAAAATTTGTAATATATTTTTCTATATATGATAATTATTTTATAAATTTTTTGGTATAAATTTTTCAATGTTATACTCTTATATGAAAATAATAATCAACTAATAATTAAGTATATAGAAGAATTTATCATTTTTTTATATTATTAATTATAATTTTTTATAATAAATTATTAAATTTTAGTAATCAATTATTTAAAAAACATAAATAAATAAATTTATTATATATTTAAAAAATAAGAAAATAGATAAATTTATTATAATTATATTTAAGAATATTTTTCGTGAACCAACAAGACCTCCAACGGACATTTGGTACGTTGAATATTTATTCATGCTTGGAAATTGATGCTTTCCACTTAGCATGCACCAATAAATTATAATTATTTAAAATGTTATAAAATATGTAATTGTTTTTAAAATTTATTATAAATATGATTTAAAAAATTTATAAAAAAATTTATCTTTTTTATTAGAAATTTTTGAAAAACATAGTTAAATTTTTTTCTAAAACCATTAACTTTTTAATATATTTTATATTTATACTGAATATAAAAATTTATTTTTAACTTAGTATTTATTAAAAATAATTAATCAATCTTTTACTCTTAGTAAAATTTTATACTAAACCTAGTTGTGAGTTAATTGTTTAATTATGATATTTTGACTAAGTTTTACAATATTAAACGTTATTGAATTTAATTGCTAAATATAAAGAATTTTTATATTGTAATATTCTTTAACATTTACTTAGTGTACATGTTATATATTATTTTTATGATTTTAAAGTAATTTTTATAGTACTGAAAAGTTGAGACATAAGCTAAATATTTATAGAGATTTGGAAGTAGAACATGAAGTAGTTTAGACCTAAACTCAAGTTAAGCATCTGTCCAGACAACTTAAACATATCTTGTATAAATTAAGCATAACTCAAGTTAGAAAAATGATTTTAACGTGGTCCAACATCAAAATATAGAAAACTTAATTATGTACAACGTTTATTTAGATCCTAAGAGGTGATTCATCTTTAGCCTGCCTACAAAATTTAAAACACATATATGCAGGATCTTGATCCAACCAATTCAATTTTAATTGGGGCAATTGACCCCATATGTGCCCAGCTTGTGGGTAATCATTTAAGAGCACATTAGACATTTATAAATAAATGTAGAGTTAGAATTTGAACAATCTTTCATTTGTAATTTTATATTGGGTTTGTAACTTATGGAAGAACCTTTCTTTCCTTTTCTAAAGTTCTTCTTTGTACCTTCTTTATTTTTCTTCTTCAATTTTTGTTCTGATGTTAACGGAAGGATAATATGTTATGATTAACTTGCTAGTTGTGATTTTTTAAGCTTGGATCTTGAGATTTACATTTAAATTTATTGCAATCATTGGTCTAATTTATTCTCCTCTTAATTTCTCTTGGATCTTCATAATTTTGTTTGATTTTGAAATTGATCAATTATTTTTTTTTACATTTTATGACACCTTTATTTATACTAAGAAAAAAATATATTTTGAATTAATTGAATACATAGATAGTAATGACTTGGTTATAGGAAAATGGAATTTTATTTTCATATTTTCTTTTTAAAAACATGAGTTTAAACATTTATTTTTAAATGATAGGTAAAAATTGATTTGCAAATATAATTTCAAAATAATTTTGTTTAAAATAACAATGATTCTTACTTTATTGATGAGTATGAAGTATAAAAATAAATTCGAAACAAAGTTTACAAAAAATATATATCATTTATTTTATTTTTCAAACTTCATTATCGAGTATATTGTAAAAAAAAAACGAATGAGATATGTATCTTAGTTATAAAAAAATATAAAAATGTATCGTTACAAAATTATAATATTTAAAATTAACTTAAACATGATTAGAGAATTTTATATTTTAAAAATTTTAACTCTCACATTACTTCAAATAAAAATATTTTTAAATTTTATATAAATGAATAGGTTATAAATTTATAAATAAATAAATAAAATATCTTATCCACATGAAAATGTTATTCTTATAAAAAAGAAAAAAGTCATATACAGTAACAATTGATACATGACTAAATAACCAATAATTTTTAATAGATAAATAAAGTTGATTACATTATATCATAAGTAATTACAAGATATATCTTTAATTCAACTAACATATCAGTTCCAGAAATTTAAAATATTTCTCTAATCTTCTTTTAGATGAAATATTTTAATATTTTAAAGAATTTAAAATATTTAAAAATTAAAATATTTTATTTAAATAAATGAATTTAAATTTTGTATATTTAAATTTTTTTATTTATATGATGAATTTTAAATTTATTAAATTTTATATTTTAAATTTAAATTAAATAATTTAATTTTCAATATATATAAATTTTATATTTAAATATTTATAGATATTTTTTAAAATTTTATTCCTACTTTTTTTTATAAAAAATTTAAATATATAAATATTTTTATTATACAACATATTTAAATAAAATAATAATTCAATAATGTGTATAATTAAAATGATAATAAAATATAATTATATCATTTAATACTAAAAATATTGTATGAAAAAAATGTAAAAGAAAGTAATAAAGTAATAATAGAATAGAGTTCTTGAAATAATTTTTAAAAAAATTTAAATTCTAACTATTTTATAAAAATTTTAAAATTTTTTATTTTATTTTATTAAAATACTTTTTAAAAATTTATATAATTTAAAATTTCTTTAAAAAAAATTTCAATAATATATTTTAATTTCTAAAATTTTAATTTTTTTTAAAATTATTTTCCCGTCTCATTTAACCAAAATTTTAATTTTGGTTCATGAACCGGTTGTGTATGATAAATGTTTCTTGCTTTTAAGAAAAAACGAAAATCGGATTTAAACTTTGTTGTTTAGGATAATTATGTTTCTATTTTTATACATACAGATTAACTTAATTTTTTTAAAAAATATATTAATTTTATCATTAATTAGCAATAATATGATATATATATATATATATATTTAATTGTGATATTTTATATCATTTATAAATAATTAATATAAAAATTAAATACATATACTGTCTCCATTAAGTGATGATAAATTTTATAGAAACTAAAACTAATAAAATTTAAAATAACCAAATTAAAACATATTTAAACCATCATAGGTTTATATATAATATTTAGGAATAACTTAAATATGATGTTAAAAACATAAAAATCTATTGCAATGTTTATGTATCAATATATTAAATTATATAACTTTTAATTAAAAATTACTACATAAATTTTTTATTATATATTTAAAAAATGAACTTTTACATAAATTTTTTTATCCTAACCTTTAAATTGATCGTCAAGAACTTATGGTTTAACCCACTTTATTTTTTAATTAGATAAGACCTATTTGCTTGACAAGTGAAATTAAGGATTTTTAAAAAATTATTTAATTAAAAACTAATTTTAAGTTATTCAATAAACCTTGTAAGTTTTAACGGTCAACCTATTTAAACAAGTATAGTAATAATAATAATATTATTGTTATTATTACATTAAATTTTTTCCACAATATTTTGAAAATATATTTCTCTTAGGCTATATAAAAACTCAAACTTGTTAACATACACATAAATGTAAACCTATTCATTTATTAAAAATAATAATAAATAGTATCCTAAGAACACTAGTTGAAAAATTTACAAAATATTAAAAATATTATTAGTACATCCTTTTCCATAATTTTTAATCTATCTTAATTTTTTTAATACAAAAATTAATTTAAAATTTTTAACTGATATTCTTTAAATACTGATCAGTAAAATTTGTAATTAATTTAGAAATTTATATTTATAACATTATTAATAAGTCTTGATACAAATAAAGTTGTAAATTAACTTTTAGGTCATGACAAATTTTTGAAAAAGTTAGATCTAGGTCATACTTTAAATCAACATTTACATTAAATAAATAGACTAAATTAATGTAATTATCCTATAAAACATACCAGGCTTAAATCTCATATAAACCAATCCAACCCAACCCATTTTGAGATGTTTAAGGAGTTCTTTAAATCAATACTTTTTTCTTCTTCTTCTTTTCTGTTGGAGCATGCTGGGCATGAGAACATTTTAAGAGAGAATTGTTTAAATGAACAACCGTTGGTTATGAGAAAAGTGGACTCATTTTTTCGATAGATTCAGATAGGATAACAAACAAAAAGTTATACAATCAAAATGAAATATTTCATCATAACACAGTAACAAAGAACAAAAGAAAGAAAAAGGTGAAAGAAAAGAGAAAATGAGAAGGGGGAAAGGGAAGGGGAGAGGCAGCGAGTGGTGTTGAAAAAAAAAAAAAGGGAAAGAAAAGGAGAAAGGGAGGGGTGATAGGAAAGGAGTTAGAAGGAGGAAAAGATTTGTAATTTAATATTTATTTTTTAAAATTTATTTTATTATTTAAAAGTTTATTTAAATAAGTTATTTAAAAACAAATAATAATTTAATTTATTATTTAATAATATATTTTCCATAGAAATTATATTTATTTTAATTATTTTATTCAATAAGTATAATTTATTTTAGTTATTTTTAAATACCTACAAATAAGTTATTTATTTTTAACTAATAATTAAAATAAATAAATATCTTTTAAAATTTTAAATTATTATATTTTTAAAAAAATTTTGATTTTAAATTATAATAAAATAAATTTTAAGATAAAAATATTATAAATATTAAATATGAAGTAATATGTGAAATCTATTTTAAATTTTTTATAAAATTATTCTATTAAAATGCAGAATTACTCAAATTATAAAAATAATAAATATATATATATATATATAAATTTATAAAAATAATAAATTTTTTTTACCAGCTCTTTCCCAAAGATCTGTGGTGGAGATGCTCTAACTATTGAAGATGGTCATAAGCAAGAACACATAACATCTTAAGCTATTATATTCTTGTTCGTTTATTTCCCGGCCAAGAATAAAAACCTAATGCGCACTTTTTTGCATAATAATAATACACCTACTCGCCTGCTAGGGCTACAGCCACAGAAAAATATAGAAGACGGTATAAATTGTGAAATTACTGAAAAAAAAAAAATCCTAATAATTTATTTCTTTTAAGTCTCAGTTTCTTAAAAATAAATACCTTAGTAGAGACCAATCATTCATAAAAAAATTAAAATCTAAACGAATAAAAAAGAGAATGATCCATCCATTAGCAATAAAAATAAGAATCAATATTCAAACTATAATGAATAAAACCTCGTTTAAACTAAGAAAAAACAACACTATTAAATAAAATAATAATAGTGAAGTCAAGACGAAGTCAACCGAAGAGATCAAGCAATAACTAAGACAGCTAAGAAAAATGGCAGAAGCGCACGATAGCATTCATGGAGCTTGGGTGCGCCGGACTCTATGACGGGTAGGGAATTCCCGAGCCTGATGGCTTTGCGGTACACCTTGAGACCAGAATCTCCAATTTCCACATTTGCCCCTCCCCATAAACGGTCCCGTTTCGTGTACCAGAACAGGATTTTGTACTTCACCGCCGTCGCAAAGTCCGCCCGGTAGAAGACCTTGCCATTGACCGGCACGGTGAAGTTGGCGGCGGCGAGGAGTGATCCTTTCTTGGAGGCCTTCTTCTGGTGGCCCTGGTAGAACTGGTCGACGGTGGCATTACCGAGGGGGCGCGTGGCGTTGAGGGAGACGAAGACATTGAAGGTGAGACTAACGGCGTCGTATTGGATTCCCTTGTCCTTGTTGGGGTTGACGAGCTTGAGGGTGAAGAAAAGAGTGTGGTTTCGTTGGGAATTGAGGGATTTGTTGAGGGCAGGGACGTAAATGTAGTCGATGTAGCACTTCGGTTCGTCCACTTGAAGGCTCAGCCACAGGAACAGAGCCGTGAGCCCTATGGCTATTATGAAGCTGCAACAGCGCGCGCAGCAGCTGTCGGAATTTGCCATCCACGGTGGCCGGAACGAGAGAAGGAGTATTTGCTTCGGTGATGTTTTTCTGTTGGAACGGTTCCGTCTGTTTTATTTCTGGTTTTGGGATGGAAGTTGGGGCAAGTTCCCACGTTTTTTTTTTTTGTGTCACTTAGATGAGTTCGTTTCTTTTTTTGGAATGCTATTAAGTAATTTTAAAGTATTATTTAAGCTTATAAACTAATCATATGAAGTAAATAGTTAGGTACAATCATTTACCAAACTCACTTGTGAGCTCGAATTCTATGTAGTCTAAAAATGTTACAAAACTAACTAGATAAACTCGTTTATCTAACACTTCTAATGGTTGTTAAATAAATTTGTAAGTTTGGCTTAATATATTAAATTTGGAGTGAGGTTTGGTGGAAGATCAATCGACAACAACCTATATACATATGTATATATGATTTCATATAACACTGTTTATATATAGAAAAGGTTCTTTATTTGGTAGTTAGGATATAATAGATAAAGTATGATAAATAACTTTATCTTATTTTAATTAACTATTTGATAAATTAATAGAATAAATAAACTTAAAAAAAGAGTTAAGCGAGAGTAGAATACGAAAGGTAAATTTTTTATTCTACTTCTAAACTTTTATTTAAGATTAAATATATTTTTAATTTTTTATAATTTTAAAATTTTAATTTTTAATTTATTATTATTTTTTATCATTATTGATGTTATTATCATCATTTTTAATATTATTTTTATTATTATGTTTTCATCAATTACTATATATTATTATATTATTATTATTATTGCAACCTTCTTATTTATTTTTGTTATTGATATAATTAATATTATTTTAGTTAATATTATTTATTATTATGATAATCATTGTTATTATTATGACATAATGATCATATGCATTTAAAACATTGGTTCTTTTACACTTCTTATGATGTGAAATTTTTAGTTTTAAAATGTTTAATTTTGAAAATCGGACCAAATTGATTTACCAAATCAGTTGAATCAGAAGTAATTTTTGTTTTTAGGCTAACTTCACCTCTTCACCTCTTCACCTCTTCATTGGTTGAATAACCGGTAATGTGCTATTGATTGATTTCAATGGATTATGAAAACATTAGGATGGACATACTTTTAGTATTTCCCTCAAAGAGAGAAGTTGAGGCTTATGATGAATAGAATTGGTGGTGGTAGAGAGCGAAACTGAGACGATGACAGTGGCAATGACTTTTTTATTTGTTAATTTTGAAAACAATGGTTCTTTACCCACTTTAAATCTCAATGACTTTTTTATTTGTTAATTTTGAAAACAATGGTTCTTTACCCACTTTAAATCTTAGTCGTTCATATTTGATGTATCACGTGCTTGGTTATTAATATGTGTGAAATAGAGATTTTCATTTTTTTAAAAATAGAGAGGATCCGATTCGGGTAACTATGCCTCAAACCCATAAGAGTGGCAGCTGTAATAAGACTTGACACTGGTAAGGAAGTTCATTTTTTTAAAGTAATAATTAACTTTTATACAAAATATCTAAATTTTAAATTTAATGTCTGATAATTTTTTATTTTTTTAAAAAATATTATATGATTATAAATAAAATAAAAATAAAAATGATATATATTTTTTATATTTATGACAATTTTTTCGTATTTATTATTTTAAAAAAATGAAATTAAGGATGAAATTGAAGAATAATTAGCCTAACCCAAGGGATCTCAAATACACGGGAGAGAGAGCACAAAGCCCAATTTGAACGACAATTTCGGCCTTTTTAAAAATATTGGGCTCGGCCTATTTGATCTAATTTTCACAATGAACAGCATGTTCTTTAGTTCTCATATATCCAACTAAGTTTTTAGAAAAAGAAAAATTCCCCGCACATTATCTTGGTATCTTGGAATAATTGTACGGCCACAACAATAAATCAACGCTAAAAAATAATCATACACATGCTACAAAAGATGGAATAAAAACAACATATTAAATGCTGTATGCTGCTTACATAATTAATATGCTAAGTCGATTACTTAATTGAATATCAGTATTTATAGGTTAGGTAGAGTTAATTAACCTGACCAACTCAATTTTTATTTTTAAGACTTAACTTTCTAATGTGATCCAACTCGTTTTTGATTGGTTCATTTTGGGGTGAAAATTCTAAATTAACAAATTTGATCAATCTCGTTTCATTTTAATCAGTTAATTTGGATGATATTTTTAAAGTCTTATCCAACCTGAAAATTGAGAATAAGCTTCAGATACCATATTGCCATATTATTTTACTTTAAGATAATTAGATACATATTTTCACGTTATACATATATACAATTTTTAAAAAAAATTTAATAGACAATATGATGTAGAAATACATGATGTGATAAGAATAAAAACAATTTATATATTTTTTATACATACGATTTGAATGTAATTTTACCTCAAAAGAATTACATGCTTTGTTGCAAATTTTTTTAAATAATTTAATTGAACCACCATTCTTGCGCATTTAACATGACAAAAAATTTTATTGTACATTAGAAAGTTTATACATGTTGGTAAATTTTGAGGACTTCTCTATATTGACAAAGATACTCTTTAAGATTGCATGAACTGATGGTCTACTATGCTTGGATCACTTGTATACTTCATTTATGATGCCTTTAAATAGCAAAACTTCATCAAAGGTAAAAGATAGAATACCAATGGTGAATGATTTGATAGCTTCTAGAGCCATTTAATATGCACCCAACACACTAGAATCACCTGTGGCCGAGAATATTGGCTTTCCAAGTTTCATAATGTGTTTAGATATTAGTAGTTAAAGATTCACAACCAGATATTGCTTGAGTACTTTTTTTATTAGATTTAATCAAGTATTTATTTTTATTTTTATTTTTTTATGGTTTTAATTTTTAATTTTATAAATTTTGTTAATTTTGATTTTTATTAAAATTTTACATTTTTAATCTTTTAAAAATATCAGTGTGTATATTTTGATTTCTGAATATTCTTACTTGCTCATACTTTGATTTCTTAATTAATAAAATAATTTATTTAAAAATATCAATTTGTATAATTTAATTCCTAAATGTACTAAATTTTTTTAATACTTTTGAAAAATTATATTAAAATATAACCAAATTAACACGTTTAAAAATTAAAATTTCCATACTAATAATTTCAGGAATTAAAAATTCACTTAGTATAACTTGAAAAAAGTCTGTATATTTTCTCAAAAAATATCATCGCTAAATTGAAACTTTTAAGGATATTAAAACTCATTTTTTTAAAAATAAAACATCAAAATTATAATTTTTTGACAGAAATTAAAATTAAAATAATTCTAATTAGTTATTTATTATTTAAATTTTAAAAATATTATTTATTATTTTTTATTATATCCTTTCCTTCACAATCATATAATTAATAAAAATTAATTAATAAATAAAATATTAATAATAAAATAGAAAATTATATAATATTTTCACTGATCTTTTTATAAGAACAAAAAATATTGTCTTGATCATTTTCATAAGACTCAATCCATATTATTTACTACATTTAGTTTTCTTTTATAAAATACTCCTAGCAAGTGAAGATGAATTAAAAAAATTGTGTCTCATTAATATGAAAATTAATTTTAAAAATCATATAATTTAATAACAAATTTAATACAACTAATTAAATTTTTAATTCTTGTAAGTTAGTTAGTTAGCTTTTATAAATATATAGGAAGGAAAGTAATTTTAATATAAATAAAAATATTAAATTTTTAATATATATATATATATATATATATGTGTGTGTGAAAAATAATAAATGAAAAATAAAAAATACAATAAATGACAATACTAGTTAAAAAAAATCTCGTGCTATTAGCTTAAAAGGTTGAAATTAGGAATATAAGAGAAACTCTCATAAAAGCAGATGTTAGCATTGAAGTGCTAATTAGTAGCAGCATCATATGCAATAGAAAGCTGAAGGATAAAACATAAGGAATACGAGTGAAACTGCAATTGATATATTATTGTGTTAAGGAAAAGTCTAAAATACTATATTTTTTCCATAAAGAGTAAAAGATGAAGACTTTTTGTCCAAGGTAATTATCAAAGTAACAATTGTTTTTCCATTTAAGGCAAGCTAGTTGATTGAATTAACCACAACACTATCAAACTTGCGAACAAACTTGCGGCCTTCTAATGGATTATGAAATTGATCTTGAAACACAAGGCACATAATAAAAGGAATGAGTTTGACATGATTGAATCAACATAAAGTTGAAAAACAGAAGACTAGTGACTCTCTAATTGTGCGTCCGAAAGAATAATTTTAAAAGTTATGAAGCTAATAATGAGTAATAATTAAAAAATTAAAATAAAAAAATAATTGTGAATGATAATTTTAAAAAATAAATATATTAAAAATACATTGTTTTTTTATTGAATAGATATTACTTAATTTTTTATTTGATATAAAATTATTTCATTAAATTTTTTTTCATATTTTTAAATTTTTATTATTTAAATATACTTAATTTAACAATTTAAAATTATTCTATCCAAATACAATTTAATTAATTGGAGTTAATTGAATAATTGATTGACATTTTGTTGTGTACACTGAAAAAAAAAATAACAATTTCGAATTCATAACTTGATGTAAACTCTTTAATCATAAGTTCTAGGCTAATTTTAGTGATTTTGATTGATAATTTGAAAATAATTGAAATTTTATATCCTCTTAAGAGTATTTTTAATTTTTAATTTTTTTTAAAATTTAATTTAATTTTAATATTAAAGTTTAAAATTTTAAAAAATTATTGTAAAAATGAATATTGCTTTTAGATATTAACAGATGAATTTATAACAATTTTTTTAAAAAAATTAAAATTAGCAATCAATATTTTTATTTTAAAAATTAAGTTAAAATTATTTTTAAAATATATTAAAAATTAATTCAACGTATTTTTATTTTAAAAAAAATTCAAAGCTTTTGAATCAAATATATTTTATTTTTTAAATTTAAATTTAAAATAAAAAATAAAAATTTCATTACTATCTTGCACAAGACCTTAGTTAAACAAAACTCATCTTAAACAATGATCAAGGAATTGAAATTTTGAAAGAAAAAGGAATTGTTCAGCCAATCGATTGGCCAATGAATGGCAATTGATTATTAATTTATCCTAAAAAAGAAAAATTTCTAGGTTTTCTCAAAGAAAAAGTTCAAAAACTTTACTAATGATTTGATAAGGATCATTTAACTTTGCTAAAACCAATTTTTGTACCAAAGTTTAGATTTCGTCTAAAGATTAATAAACCTTCTTATGGTAATCAAGCTACGTACTACTCTCACAAATGTTAGGTTCTTAGTTCTAAAGGTGATTTACTTTATACCCCTTAACCTGGAACTTGCTCAATGTTATTTTCAGAAAATAATCATCATCAAACCTTGAAATAAACATTCAGATTATATATATATAAAGTATTATCTTTAATCTATTTTAATATAAACAAATTTCTAAACAGTTGAAAAAGTCTTCCGAAGACATTTTTTCTTATACAGTTTTTAATGTTAACAATAGCTAATTTTGAACACCATACAATTGATTTTAAAACTTGATAAAATAAATAAAATTTTAATTTTTTATTATTAACTTTGTAACATCATACAAAATTTCAATTTCATCCTCTAAATTTTTTAATGAGTTAAAATTAACTGTTAAGAATCACGAAGAAAAAAAAAGGGCTATACACATACTAATCTCTTAAAATATGGAATTTAGTGTTTTAAAATAAAAAGGAATACAGTATAATTTAAGTATTTATTAAAGGAAGATATGATGATGATGAGTGAGTGAGTGAGACAACACTAGCAACACATAATTTCTCAAGGCTAAATCATATATATATAATATTTCATCATCCAAGTTTCCTTTAAAGCAAGGAAATAATAGATAATGGGTAATTGATTTGATCTTTTGGTCTCTATGTTGCTCCCAAATAGCTTATCTTGATGAGATATTAGATCTAATCAATGTTAGAGTTTGGAATTGGATCAATATCACATCGAAAGTGTAAGGTGTCTTTTTCTTATTCATCGAGTGGTCTCTTAATCCTTTTTATTTTTTCTTTTTTTTTATAGGAAGAATTTATAACTAAATGTTAATATTCTTTTTGTGTGGAGTTGAAATTCCATGTTACATATATTTGAATTGGTGTACCCTTTATATTTTCTATAAATAAATTTCTCCTCCTTATATTATATAATAAAAAGGAGATTTGACAGTAATCCTACTAAAATAAATAAGATCTATTACAACTGAAAAACATAAAGAAATTAAATAGTTACCGTACATACATTATCTAATCCTAATCAGCAACCAAACAACCAACCAAATTTTAAGTTAAATCCCAACCAAAGAACGTGACTTGATTTTGTAATGAGAATTGATCGATAACAAGACATCACTAAACAAGGTTTCATTTCTTTGTATTTGTGTGATGACGATAGAGTTAGAGGGTTCTATTGGGTGGGATTTGAAAAGAGGGATCGTACCGTGGTTGGTAGAAGTACAATAAATGTTCTTTTTTCTAATTTATTTTGAAAAATATAATTTTATTGTTCTATCTATTTTATATTTTTTTAATTTTTTTCTGAAAAAATTATTTTTTTTTATTATTGAAAATATACTTTTTATATAGATTAAAATTAATTTTTTACCTTGATTATTAAATTAATATAGAAGTGGATGATATAAATTTTAATATTTTTTATCTTGATTGTTGAATCGATATAAAAAATTATTTTAAATTTAAAAAACTTTCTTATCAATCATGCCTCAGATCCATTGCTGAATCATAAATTCTTAAATTAGTCATTAATTATTCAATGGAAGGATCTTACGTATTATAGAATACAGGTATATATATATATATATATATATATATATATATATATATATATATATATATATATATATATATATATATATATATATATATATAGGTTGGAAGAAGAAATTGTAACTCATTTCATATGCACATACGGTTTTGGATTCATGTCTCTGGCTGTGGGAAGTGATTGGATGGTGACTATTCTGATAAGTGCTTTGTGATTGTGGGGCTCATGTGGTGTTTTTACTTGTCATTAATAAAATAACACTTTGTCATGATGGCCTTTCCCCAGCTAGATGCAACCTTGCCCCTAGCTAAAGTGTTTGGGTTCAATGTATATAATCAATTTTGAAAGACTATATATTCTTATTATCATGATAAAGAAAATAATATTTATATAAATATAACAAAAAAATATCATTTGGCTCTAAGAAAATTAATTGCATGTATTAGATTGAATTAAAGTTTTACAAGACTTGCATGACAATTTTTAAATTTAAGGTATAATTACTCTAACTTATTAACTTAAAATATCTGATCTGAAAGTTTATTTATTAGATGCATGCTTTTATCATATAAGACATTTTAAATAAATCAAGAAAAATAAACTAATGAACATAAACTTATAGTAAATTAGTAGTGAATTATGGTTCTAAGTAGAGTGAGTATACACGGCTGTTTGTTTAAGTTTTTTAAACAATAGTTTTAATTAAAACTATATATAACAAAGTTATTTATGTTTTCTCATTCCCTTATTATATTAACAAAATTTCTCATATAGTTTCCTCCATACTAGTTGTATATATACAAGGATACTTGCATTACTGCATGCCTCAAGTTGTTTGCTATAGACCTTTTAACTACAAGATTAGTATGAATAAGAATTAGAGTTTTTGCAGTCTTCAATTTTCGCTCTCCCTTTTAGAATGCGATATTGGCGATGATTTCTAATATCTTTTCTCATTCTTAGTTTCGAACCCTTCTTCCCTGAAAGAAAAATAAAAATAAAAATAGAATGAATAGTAAAGTAGTTAATCTATATGGTAAAAAGTGGATGCTGTATCATACAGTAATACTAATAACTCTATGTTGGGTTTTCAGCATATGTTACCCAACAAAATAGACTATATTCAAGTAATGGGCTTTGCTTGTAAGCAGATCAACAAAAAATTTGTAATATTTTAAGGATAAATTTTAAATACAGTACGTAATATAAGTAATTTTTATTATTCTTTAATTTAAATTTAAATTTTATTTACTAATTAATTTAATGAAATTAATATTAATTATTATGATAAAAAATTAATTTTAATTAAAAAATACGCAATATAAAAAATATTGATGATATTGTATTTAATTTTTATTTTCATATTTTTAGATGGATTTATTATTGAGTGTCTTAAAGAATTAATAAATATTTTTTTTATTAAAAATCACTATGAATATATGTGAGCACCAATTTTTGTCCGGGTAAAAATCTTCCTTAATTAATTTACTAAATATCTTTAGAAAGCAAGAGCTCAAATTGAGAAAAGAGAGAAGGAGATGCAAAAATTAAATAAACAAGTAATAGACAAATAAAGCTAAAAAGCAAAAAATCAGTTAGGTTAGTTGAGATTTAGTTATAGAGTTAGTTGGGTTAGAGTTAGGAGTTAACTGCCTTTAGGTTAATACCACCATGGTTAAGTTAGGGGTATAAAGGGGATTTTAAAGAGAAAGGAAACGGTTACGAACATTTTGGCACCAAAAATTGAAAGTGGCTAGAAAAGTTCTGTTTTTTTTCTCTCTGGAAGTTCTAGTTTTTTTTCGGTGGAAGGTCTTGGGTTTTCTCTCGAAGTAGTGGGTTCCAGGAAGATTGAGATTGCGGGAGATTGTTTGGTTACTAGGGGGTCTCTACACTGGATTCTCGGTTGAGTTCAGCTGATTCAGTTCCTGTTCTTCCCCATTGAGATTGCCAAGCCTTTTCTGTTCTGTTTCTTGTGCTCCGCATTAACAGGTAGGCTCGTGATATTTGTTTTGTCCTTATATTTGTAAAATTTCATCTTGATTTGAACCTTTGGATAGATGAAACCCATTTCCAAATTATGGTTTGAATGGTGTGCATGAATGTATTATTCCCACAACTGAACAAAGTCAAGTAAAAAATAAAATTGAACTCAGTGGCGTTGATTTTACTTTGTTTAAGAGAGGTTCAATGCTGGAAATGTATCGTAGAGGTTATTTCCTTTGCTAATTTGAGAATCAATTGGCCTACAAATCATTAACTGCCCAATTACAGAATGAATATCCTATTAGGAAGCAAGAATGTGGCGATTCTTGGCTCTGTGATTTCTTTTTTAAACTGTCAGGTGGGTACAGTAGAGGCAAGCTACAATAACAGTCTGTTGGTACTAAGGTTGAGTACTTAATGAACCTTTTAGTTTCTCCTAGTTAAAATCCGTGTTCATGGATAAAGTCAGCCAAGTTAGTGTTCCAAAGTACTCTGCCAAACTATTCTGTATTTGTTGCAACAACAGTAGTAAGAGTCATTTGATTGAGTAGGTGAATCAGATTGGTTTTAGCCTCAATGAACGACTCCTGGTCAGGATAAGAGGAAGGACATGTTTCTAAAGGCAGGCTTTTGTCACCTCAACTGGACTTGATATAAGTCATGGGTAAAGTAAATCCCAAAAGGTCTTTTTGTTTGAACCAGTGAGTTAATGAGCAAAGTTTGAATGGGAATAAAAATCAATTGAGTCTAGGAGATGATGTTTCAATATAGATGGCTACAGTCTGAATGAAAAGTAGATACATGACTAGGACTGCATCCAAAACTAGAGACCAGGTTTGCTGTTCTTGTCACTAGGGTGCACAGACGTGAGCAAGTGAAAACCAATTGCAACAAAACTGACCTTATACAGTTTGGCTGTTTGGGCCCTTTTTCTCTTTTGAATTCCAGTTTGTTTGTGCAGGTTTTGGTTCGGTGTTAAGAAACACAAAGAGTAAAAGTTAAAGGGGGCTCCCGAGTCAATAAAGGGTCCTTAGGTTTACTTTTGGGTTGGATGACTCCACAAAGTTTGATATCATGCTAGCCTTTTGAGTTTATACTAGTCTGACAGACTCTGGATCAAATCAGGTTCCCTAACCGAAGCCTTTATCCTTGACTCTCTCAGTTTTGCTTCCAGTACCCACAGAGAGTGGGTCATTATCCTCGTGCTTAGCCAATTTAAGTATCAGGTCAAACTAGCCCTTGAACTGTTATTAAAAGCCAACTAGACATCTCCTTTGTACAACATTAGTAGAGTCCGGACTAGAATTGAATATAGCAGATAAATCTCTGGGAGTTGATCTCTGTGTTTAAGGGAATCAGTTCAGAACTTGGTACTGCTTTACAGGATACAGGTGCTACTGATCAGAATAATTTAGTTCGGTAGAAAAAGGGGTCAAGTCTAGAGTACTTGAACATCACCCTCCTAAAATTGTATCCGTATTGCCTCCAGTTTTTGGTATTATGGCCAAATCTTACCTAATGGACAGGACACCCAAACACCTGGCTTTAGCTCAAAATTGGAGTCTATTCATTTGGGTAGGAAAAGATCTTGAGGCTTAAAACTGGTGGCACTAGGCCAAAATGAGACGGAGAACATTGGGAATACAGGATTGCTGTTGTAACAGTACTTGATACATGTTACAGTTTGTCTGTTTTAAACCAAAAGAGGTCAATTTAACTTGCAAACCTGCAGTTTGACAAACTGCAACTTTTCATAGAAGCCGAGGTTTGTTATCTAGGAGCTAGGCCTCGGTCAGGGATAAATAGGGGAGTGTTGATGATGTTTGGGTCTCTAGCAGGAGCAAGGGATTGTGTTCCAAGATTAGATCTCTTATACCCTTTTCATCATAGTATCCCCTGTGCTGGTTTCAGTGTTTATCAATACAGAAAGTAACCAAGTAGTATGTTAGCCTCATAAACCTGATACACTTGACACAACAACCCCTGCTGAAATCATGGCCCAGAGGTACCTTATATCTCAGTTGGTGATTTGTTTAAAAGAGCATGAATCTGGTTCTGTTAATCCTGGTTCGCTTAGGACTCCTTGGTGGGTGCTAGGTGTGCTGTTAGTCCTTGGTTCAACTTCATTGGAAAATCACAACAACGTACAGATGTGCTAGTGTAACATTAGCCGCTACTAATAGAATGGGATTATAGGATAAGAAGAGGTGCTCCCAGTCTAAAGGTTTGTCTTAACCCACAGGACCTTGCCATAAGACGTAAGTAGCCAAACTTTTGTAGTTTCTGAATTGAACACCTTAGGGAAGCCTAGGAGCCTTACACGGGGGTCTGCAGGGGATAATTAAAGGCTTTGCTGTTAGGACAGACCTTAGATGCTTGATCTTATTATGGTACCTAGTCAAGAATAGATAATTCTTGATCACCTTAGCAAAACTTAGGACTGAATGCTGGTTTGAAATTCCATATCAGGTTAAGGAGGATTGATACCAGGGGTGAGGAAATGGCTAATGCAGTTAGTATCAAAGGCAGGTAATCATCCAACTCAGATTGAGATTCAGAGTTGAAAATCTGATGTGTCATCACTAAAATTAATAAACCTGAGATTAGAAGGACGGTTGGCAGCCACCTATACTTGATCTTAGGTCCCAAAACTAAATCTGGTCTAGATAAGAGAGGATAACTGCCGAGCTCAGCCTATAACATGGGTTTAGAAACCAGGTTTTCTCCATGAATCTTAGGCAGATCAGGATGCTCTCCCTAGGTAGGTGGCCTAGGGGGCAGCAAATCAGGTTTTCATCTTTGTGGACCCTAAGGCATGAGACTGGTTATGATTTGGGAAGAAACAAGCTTAGGAACCATGTACTATTCAGGAGTTTTGACAAACTGAGTTATTTGCTTTGAATAAATAATTTGTGTGTTTGACAAGTACTTCAGATATGTTTTAGTCTCTGCCTACCTGTTAGTCCTTATGGCAATAGTAACTCACTAATACAAGTCTCCTCACTTTAACTTGCAAATTTCTGCATATGGCAACTTCCAGTCTGTAAGTTCTAAAGCGTGTTGTAGTAACAGGTCTAGTAGTTTAGGCTAATTACAACTTTGGTCAGGACACTGAACATTTAAATCATTTAAAAAAGGGGGGGCTTGTAGTCTTATAACCAACCATAGTGTAGGAGAAAAAAAAACTGAATTGCACCTACTGATAGGCCACAAAGCGTACTAGCTGCTGTAACAAGTTCCAGTTGCAAGTACAGGCTATTATGTGCTGTCTTTACTGGGCTAAATCAAAACCATGGGTATATGGGCTATTCCTCTGGTTTGATGTTGCAAGAATAGTTAAAGAGTCTCCTGATCAGTTTTATGTTATAAGTGGCAAAGGCAGCCAGGGGATTTAGATTTTTGAGCTGCACCAGTAGTAGCCTATCCCTTGTGTCTGTGATACACAGAATCTGCTCCAACTATCATCAGGTTCTGTGAAAAGAAGTACACAGTTTAGTTAACAGCATGGGTCCCAAAGTATAACCCAAGTATGGATACAATGCTATCCCCATGAGGCTAAGGCTTGATCAGCTCAGCATAGCAGTTATCCAAGGCCTTCTAGTTCCGAGTTAAACTCTGGTTTCCAATTTGTGCCCCAAAGAGCATCAATTTTGATCACAAGAGTGCTATGTACATGATCCAAAACATAGGCACTTCTTAAATTGTCGAGCAAAACTAAATATCCTCTGGTCAAACACAAGATAAGATTACTTCCTGTTTGTCAAATAAAATCTATTTCCCTCTGCACATATAGGTCAGTGAAACAGAGATCTCGATGTGGGAGGCCAAGTCTTTGTCAACAAAATCTGGGACATCCCATCAATACCTAGACAATATCAGCAGCTCAACACAAAGTGGCTAGAAATGTAAATATGCGTTTTAAAATTAATGAGGCATAAGATTATGTTGTGATTGATTTTGTTTAACTCTATCTCATACTTTTCTACTCCATAGGTATATTCTTGAGTTTGGATTTGATAAAATATTTTGACTTAAAACTCCTTTATCGAATCATTCCAACGTCTATCTTCAGCTTTCTGTTTTCAAAAACATCTGTTTTTTTTTATTTTCCTCAGATTGTGCAAACGGGTTCTAATACGGGCAAGTAGCGTTCTCTACTATTACGTATTTTAATTCGTGCTAATTCAAATACGGCTTATGACGATTTGGATTATGCAAGCACGTCTGTTTTTCTAAAATTCGTCCTTTTTTTCCAAAACGTCTGTTTTCTATTTTCCTCAGGTTGTGCAAACGGGTTCTAATACGGGCAAGTAGCATTCTCTACTGTTACGTATTTTAATCTGTGCTAATTCAAATACGGCTTACGACGATTTGGATTATGCAAGCATATCTGTTTTTTTTTTCCTAAAATTCGTTCTTTTTTCAAAACATCTGTTTTTTTATTTTCCTCAGATTGTGCAAACGGGTTCTAATACGGGCAAGTAGCGTTCTCTACTGTTATGTATTTTAATCCGTGTTAGTTCAAATACGGCTTACGACGATTTGGATTATGCAAGCGCATCTGTTTTTCCTAAAATTCGTTCTTTTTTCAAAACATCTGTTTTCTATTTTCCTCAGATTGTGCAAACGGGTTCTAATACAGGCAAGTAATGTTCTCTACTGTTACGTATTTTAATTCGTGCTAATCCAAATACGGCTTACGACGATTTGGATTATGCAAGCATGTCTGCTTCCCTAAATCCTGTATTTTCTTAAGAAACATTGCTTTAAAGTTTTTACCCAAAATCACTCTTTTCTTCTCCAAGAGATCAAGTCTCTTAACCAGAACTACGTAGCCTTGAGTTTCCCATTGCACCAGGGAATACGTAGGAGCAGGATCAAGTCCTGTCAGACTATTTTCCATAAACCTATCTATCTTCTATTTTAAGGGATCAAATAGTTTTCAAAATATCACACACTCAGTTTAAGGGTACCGTTCTTTGGAACGGGTGAGTAAGGTATCTAATACCTTCCTTACTCGTAACCGACTCCCGAACTTAGATTTCTTCCTCAAGTTAGGGTTTTTCCAAATGTTTTTCCCTTAAAATAAAATTTGGTGGCGGCTCCACAATCCACAAAATTCATTTTTCAAAATTTAGCGAGTTCGTCGTCTCGTTGTAATTACGGTTACAACAATATACAATTAAAATTATGATAGAAATATATTAAAAATCACAATACAGGTTTTAGTATTCTTTTATATTAAATATGCAAGGATTATAGATATATTGTGCATCTATTAAAAAAACATATCAAGCTCCTAATGCTCTCAATCAAAAGCATTTACTAGTGGAATTATGCATTTTGATCTCCCTTCTTAACCATTGCATTTCTTTCTATCGAAAAGATAAGGCATTTCATTTTTTTTTCTCCTTGTCAATTTCAATTTTAAATCATTTGCTATGTTTATCTTTTCATTTTCTTAAGAATTTATAATTCTTGTGAATTGTTAAGTTTTTCATTCCTCCATTTTAACTAAATAATGATTAATATATATATCTTTTTCATTTTTCATTTTATTTTTTTCATTACATCATTTATCATACCTTTTTTTTTGTTATTTTAATCCGTTTCTGTACCCACCTTATTATTTAAATGTAAACTCAACATTTTCCATTTTAATTCTCTTAAAACGTCATCAAGTGATGATTTTTTTCCACCATTATTGGTTGAAACTTTCGTCACTTTTCGTCTTGGAAGGCCATTTGCTATTCATAACTTTTATTTAATCAGCAAAACAATATGAAACTTTGTTCAAACAAGTATCTACGATGCTCCAAGAGTATAGTTAACAAGATTTGAGCCTACACATCAGATAAGCACAAGCCCCATGTTGGGCTCTATTACTACTTATAATGTACCATACCAAGAAATGTTTCTATCATCCCCAATTTGAATTGAAATTGTTGACACTCAGCTACCTGTTCAAATAAAACTCAAACCATGCACTTTTCAACATAAAGGATTATAAATGGTGACAAAAATATAACTCATACACAACATCAGATGTACCCATGTGCCTTTTGATACACAGGCTTGAATAAAACTTTACTTTTTTTATAAAAATACTATTTATTTTTACTCTCTAAAATAATAATAATAATAATAATTACATAAGACTTTAAAAAGATTATAAAGTTTGAAACAAAAAAAATGAATTAAATGTAATATTTTCATTAAAAAATCATATTTATGTCCTTTACACAAATATTCTCCTTTAATCATTTCACTATTCAATAAGCTCAACCTTCCAATAGAAAGTAGAATTTTTAAGGGGAAATGTCATTATTGAACCTGGAGAAGAAACAAGCACTTGTGTCAAATTATGATTGAGAGATGCCAACTTTCTATGTGCTATGTGGTCCTGATTCCGGAATCTATGATCAGATGTGACTGATTTATTGGTTTGAATTATTAATTGTGCTAAAAATTTTCTTGGGGTCTCATTGTTCCATGTTTGTGCAAGAGAAACCTTGAGAGGCCCACTTTATCACCTGTTTCCTTAACATCTTTCTCTGTCTGCTCTTTGTACTCTCTAAAAGTAAACTTCCTGTACATTGGTGGCATTATATGACTCTCTATCACTGAATCTTTGGAGGGGCTATAGAAATATGCCACTGACAACCTCTCAACCTTCTCAGCTGCCACCACTCGGTGTTTAGCACTTATGTAAATCCCATTGCTTAGTGCCTGCATATATCAAATATATAATTCAACTTCACATTAATTTCTGTTCATTTTAACCTCTAAAATTATCAAACCACAATGATTATTTTAATTCTGACATTATCAAATAATGAATATTTTAGTTCTTAAGAGTATAAAAATTAAAATTAAAATTAAAATGACAGATATTACATGAATTATACTGTATATCCCTCTTGTAGTTTTATGTTTTCTCAATTTATCTCTTGTATGTTTTTGTCAATAAAATCCCTGATGAAAGGTAAAATGATACAAAAGAATAGTACTATAAAAGAAATACAAGAGGGTTTAGTGACAAAAAAAAAGATGTAAAACTAAAGAGGGATAAAATATAAATTATCCAAAATTAATAAATTAATTTAATGTTTTGTTCCACTAAATTGGTATTTGAGTTTTGTTGAGGGAGTTAGGGCAAGCTTAGTTTTTGGGATTGTAGCTAGTGGGTTCATGTCGTAAACATATCCTGTCATGGACTCATCTTTATTTTCCTAACACTCCGGCCCTCTTCTTTTGTCCCTTTTCCGTGCTTATATCATTGCTGTTGGTTTGGCCCATTTTTGTCCACTATGCTCTGCTCAAACATTGCCATTGGAGAGTACTAATTCAAAGTCAGGGAAACCCACCCTTTGAAATTATTAACTCAATTTTATTACATCACCCTTTATTTATATATATTGCCTCTTGAACACGACCAAAACCTAAGTTATCTTAAAAAAAATTGATTATTTTCTATGCAAGTAGAAATGAGGAAAAACTTCTCTCCAATTTTTTTTTATAATTTTTTCTTTCTTATTGAATTCTACACGTACATACTTATTTTTATCTCTTTCATGGATAAACCTCTCAATTAACCGAAGAGATCCTTCACGGTAGAAATGAGGATATATATATATATATATATATATATATATATATATATATATATATATATATATATATATATATATATATATATATATATATATCACATCAAGATTTTTACTTGCTGCAAGCCTTAGGAGGTCATTCTCAATAGATTGATGATTTTGTACATTCTTTTCCTTCCACCAATTTTCTTGATTATAGAATCATTTATAGAGCCATACTATGGTGTATCGTTTTGTGTACGAATTAGACCAACCCCTGTGAAGGGATTTGAGGGATTACATCACCAAATTAAGTAATTGTGTAAAAAAAATGTTTGTTTCACTCATCATTTACTTTTTAATTTTTGTTCTCACCTATCTAAAAGAGTGTCATTTATTCTCCTTATACGTTATATTTTAGGTGATGTAATATTTTACATAGTGTAAAGAAAGTCATGAAGGAAAAAAATTAAGGCTCATGGGTAAATATTGAAATACACTATACTATACTATGGAGTTGGGGCGAGGTTTGGTGTTTGGATTTTCTTGAGAAAAAGAAAAAGAAAGTGAAGGAAATAAAGAAAAAACAATGCAGGAAAAATGAAAAGATAAACAAGAGCTCTTGAGAGCTTCATACAATAAAAGAATACTTGACTTTCATGCAGGATATGTCAAGGTTCTGACATCATATAGAGAAATATGGTAAAACTCTTAGATGAAAAAAATTAAAATTTTTTATTATTGATCAAATAAGTAAAGTGATTACAAATAAGTTCATACATAGCGTATATAAAAGAGATGAAACTAACTAAATATTAATTAAAGATAACTAGTTAACCAATTAACCAACTAACTAATCAACAACGATATCTCAATAATATTTGCTCCCCATTAATTTCATATCATTTTAGTTTCAAAATTTGTCCAATCATTCACATATACTCTACCAAAACAAATATTTCATATACAGTATATTCCCTAATATGTGTGTTGGCCCATTCAACCCGGAACTTGTGGCTTAAACTAAAAAGTTAAATGAATGGTGATGTAAGGTAAATGGAAAAATAGTTATCTTATTATTATATGCATACATGACTAGGGAAATAATAGCCCTTTTGAAAATATATTTTATCCGCCATTACCTTACATTAATCTCCATCACACAAGCTAGATAAAAGGCGTAACAAAATATCAACTGCATTATTCTAAGAATAAGGTAAGTGTGCTAAGATCATTACCTGGAAAAAATCACCAATATTAACAACCAGAGCTTCGGGGTTAGGTTTGACACTAACCCAATTTTCATCTTTCATCAATTGCAACCCTCCAATGTGGTCTTGGTGTACTATAGTGAGGAAACTAGAGTCATAATGAGGTAAGAGACCAAACACCTTTGAAGGAAATGGACATGGTGGATATCTGTTGAGGCGAACAAAGGCAGTGTTTGCTGAACAGTTCTCTTGGAAATACTTGAATTTGATGTTCAATTTCTGAGCTAGAATTTGCACCAAGCTTTCTGCCAGTGGGGTAACTATAGATGCAAAAGCTTCAATACTTGATCTAAATTTAGAATAACAACTGATTAGAAAATTTAGAGAGTAAAGAACTTAATTAATCAAAACTATGCAAGCAATTTATGTGCAAAAGTAAATTTCATATAGAAAGGAGATAATACATAGCTACTGATCTACATTAACTCCTCAATAATTTACAACTTGTTAGTTTTTGTTTCCATTTTTATTTTAAGTTTGATTTACAAAAATGATACTATTTTATTTTTTATTTTAAAATTTTGTACAAAAGTAATAAAAATAATTTTTAAATTATTTTTATATAAATTTTGAAAATAAAAACAATATGATATTTTTAAATTCAAATTAAAAACAAAAAATGGAAACGAAAACACTCATTGTTTAGGTGTGTATGTTGTTAGATATAAAAAGAAAAAAAGAAATGAACAAAGAAGATAAACCTTAATTACATGTGTATCAATTGGGTAACAAATTCGTTTTTAATAACCTATATATACATGTCATGCCAAATGCCTAGTTGATTTCGTTGGCATTATAGTAGTTTTTACTTTGAGATAGAAATATTTAAAGAATTAATTGTTAAAAATTTGAACTTAATCTTTTATTTTTGAAAAATGATCATAATTATAAATATTAAAAATATATTATATCAATTTTCATCTTATTTATAATCATATGATTATTTTTTATATTTAAAAAAAAATTATCATCTGTTAAAGTACATATACATATAGAAAAAAAATTTACATTTAAGACAATTATTATTTTATATTTTTTGAAAAATTAATGGAATGGGATGAAAAAAAGAGAAATAAAAAAAATATGATGTGATAAAATAAAATATATTAGAATAAAAATATTATTAACATCTATGATAATCAGATGCTATTTTTTATTTAATTTGCAAGTTGTGCAAAATGTTTAAAACCCAATACTGAGATAAAGTTGGTTTCCAAGTGAGAATTTGAGAAGAGATGATAATAACATTAATGCATTTGAGTAAGTACCTGAGAGTTTGGTGTTGGTATTCCATGGTGGCAATATCTGGAAGAAATATGTGGAAGGCTTCTGACCATGAAATTTGAGTGAATTTAGTAGCAGATGGGTTGCCCCACCTGTAACTTCTGGAAGGTAAGTTCAAAAAACTCGCTTGTGATTTATTTGCAAAAGGGATGTGAAACAATACCTTTTGCTCACACAACAGACTCTGAAGTAGGTGTTGTGAAACACCATGATTCACAACCTGGAAAAAACCCCATGTGCTGGCAGCTTCACTGATTTCTTTCATGCACTTCTCTCTTTCAAACTGGTCAAGCCTTAATCGCTTTAGATCAATTACAGGTAGCTCACACATCTTTGATTTGTCAATTTTTATGCCACTAACACCAACATCACCACCCAACGTGCTTTCTAGAAGACTCTTGTAGGTCTCTAAAAATGGAGGTTCATACTCCATTTTAGAGAAAGAGCAACTTTTCCAAATACTTCGAATTCTACTTCATTTCAAACTCCCAAGAGATACACGCATATATATATATATATATATATATTCTGTTACAAATAATTAGAAAAATAAAAGTAAGATATATAATATTAAATCTGCTATTTTTTTAGGGTTTGAATTAAATTATTTTATGTGTTTTTATTTTACTTTTTTTAGGAAAAGTACATATGAAATAAAGCATTAAATATTGAAAAATAAATGTAATGAAAAAATTATTTAAATTATTAAATATTTTATATAAATACAAGTTCATATGCAAATTCAACAATTCATTTAGTATATTGCTACTCTTTTTGCAAAACTAAGACTTGTCACTTTTTATCTTATATTTGTTTCTTTTATTATATATTCTTTATCAAAAAATGTTTTTTATATAAAACATAAAGTAATATAATTTTAATATATATATATAATTATTGTGAATAAATTTAATTTTAACTATTTAATATTTATTATTTTTAATTTCTATAAATTTTAAAATTTTTAAAAATAATCTTATCTGTACTTAGTAATAATGTGATATACGTTTTAGGCATATTATATCAATAACTATTTAAAATTAATATATTTTGTAACATATCTAAATATATATCATATTATCAATATTAAATGATAATGAAAAATATTTTTATAAATTTTTAAATTCATGAGAATCAAAATTAATAAAAAATTGAAGAACTAAAATTAAATTTATCTATATTTATAAAAGAGTAAAACCAGTTTTTATCCAAGTAATGTAATAACAAAGAACTGGAGTTAAAAAAAGATATTTCTAATTGAATAAATTAATTAATTTATAATAACACATATTTCAAAAAATAATATTGTTAAAAAAATAAACTAGTATAATAATTTCATAAAATTAACTATAATATAAGTGAAAGAATACGTAATAAAAAAATACGTTCATAAATTTTTTTATAACTTTTAATTTAGATTGGAAAGAAATAATTTTGTGAGACCAAAAATGAAAATAATTTCGTTGAAATTAAGATCAAATAATATAGAAAAGATAATTAATTAGAGGTGAAATTATAAAAAATATATTTGTTGATAAAGAAGGAAAATGAAAGATAGGAATATATATAGAATTCTGGGTGCAGATAAGAAAGTAGATGAGAGAAAAATATTTTTTATATGAGAATATAATATAAAAAATAATATGATAGATGATAAAGTTCTTCTAAATTTTTAATATATAAATTTTAGTTATAGAAACCAAAAATTAAACCAGACTATAATAAAAAAAATTATAATTTTCAAAGTTTTTTATTTTTTTAATTTATTCAATCTTCTGATTTTTCAGTTCAGTTTAACAGTTTTAAAACAATTTAATTCAATTTTGAACTCCCTTACTTCTTTATTTTGTAAAAGGTTATACACTTAAATTTTATTTATATAAAATAAAAAATTAACATTAAAGATTTACTAACTAAAATATTAAATTTGACTTAAAATAGAAAATTCCTTTAAATTTTTTAATATCATATAATATAAAATAAATAACATTCCTCTACCTTTACTTGGTAGAAATGTGATTCAAGTTATGTCTACTATTTGGCAAAATTGGCTGCACAGTATAAATACTTATAATTAAACTTGTGTTTGGCATGTTTAGAATTAAGTGATCCTGAAGGATGCTTCAGAAATCTTTTCTTATAAGCTTGTTTTAGATACATTATTGAAAAAATAATTATATTTTTCAAAAAAAATATTTTTTCAATTATTAATTTAAAATAATTAATCCAAGTATATAATTAATTGACATTAAATCAACATTAAAACATTAATCCAAATCATTTGTACAGTAATGGCATCAAATCAAGCAGTTGATCATTTTGAAAATATGTATATTCATTTTTAAATGTAATCAGACTTCATCTGTATCCATAGTATGTAATCAGAATCCAATCTCTCTTCATGTATTTATACAATAAGAAGTCACATCGTTGTCCTAGTCTTCTTGTCTATAAATTTCTTTTAGATTCTTCAAAGTGTTTTTGAGATAAGATACTTTTTTTTTGGATGATCATATATATATATATATATATATACTCTTTAAATTTTATGAATTATATATCTTAGCTTAATTAATTTTATAATATACATTTACGTTTTGTTGATTGCGAGAAAACAAAGGGGAAAACATAGAAATTTAAATAAAAATAAAAGTAAAAAAAAATTAAAGATTTTTATCTCCAAACTTTTATTTTATTTTTTCGTCTATCCAAAAAATATATAATGATACATGATAAAATGTAAATACTTAAAAAAATTGTTATTTAAAATATTCCTTTTCACTACCTTATAAAAAAAATGAACTATGGTTTACAATATTTTTTAAATAGTCTTTTAGCATACAGACATCTAATTTCTGGATGATCACACGTTCAACTTGTGAGAACAATAACAAAATAATAAATGCTCATATTTGATATATAATTGTGAGATTAAGATTAGTATTGCTCATTTACTTGGCTAAGATATTATTAGATGTATAGACGAAAATAAGTTGCATTAAATTAGATTTTATGAGATTTATATACTTCTTAAATTAAAAGTTTAAATTCAATTTATTTAAATGAAAAATTTTAAGGTTAAGTTTGAATTTTAAAATAATGTATTTAATTTAAATTTTTTAAAAAATTTATTAAACAAAATCATAAATATATTTCTAATTAACTTGATGATCTAACAGTTATTTTTATTTTCATGTAAAATGTAAGCCTTTAAATAAATTAATAAATATTTAATTCCAAAAGTTGTAATAAAAATACTATATTATTGTTTATTTAAATGATTTAATTTTCCTGTTAGGTTAAATTTTTTTCTAAAAGTTTTTTTATTGAAAATAATTTTGCTTGAGTCGAATAATAGTATAATATGATAGATGATAAAGTTCTTCTAAATTTTTAATACACTTGCACACAAAAAATTAAACTCAAAATCTTTAGTTAAATTCAATTAACCACCGTTAGTTGATTTCCGTACCTGATGATGACACAACAAATTTTAAAATAACTTTAAAAATTTAATCTTTTTAAATTAGCTAATTTTTTTAAAAATAATTAACCTAATTTATTTATCACATAGTAGATTAATTATAGATTTTCAATAAATAAGTCACATTATTTTTATTCTTATATATGGCATATATATTACTATTTTGAGTATATTGAAATTTTAGATGTCAACTTCATTTATTTTTTATTATGAGTATTTAAGAATGAAAAAAATTTGAAACTTACAAAAATTAAAAATTAAAAAATTAATATTTTATATATTTTATTAATATTTTTATTATTAAATATTATTTTTAACATACAAAATAATTAATATTTATATTAAAATATATTTAAATATAAATACTATTATTTTTTATTTTTAATCTATACTAATTTTAAATTTTAAAAAATTTATTATTTTATCTATTTATTTTTATTGTTAATTTTTTAAAAATAAAATAAAAATTTGATTTGTTAATTTTTAAAATAAAATAAAAAATTAAATCAAATCTAGCAAAAAATTGGTTTAATTTTTTTAATTTGTTTTCAATCGAGCCAAATTAAATTATAAATATTTTTTTTAATCGATCGGATGATTTTTTATTAAAAAATAACCAAACCGTGCAACCATCCTATTTTTTACGAATTGTCTATTTTTTATTTAAATATATTTTTATTTTTATGAATATAAATAAGTTTACTTGTAAACTTTTCAAATATATTTTTTATTCTTTAATCTCACATTTTTTAAATCATGTTTATAAAAATATATTATGCCACTTGTAGTCTTTTTTTTTTATTATTATTATTTCGTTATGATAAACGGTTGCCCCGCTCAGTTTGTACTGCCACAATGTTACTCATAAGAAGAAAGTAATAAAACACAATTTCATTTTAGTCATCAAAATTGTAAATATCAATTTTAATCTTTATTTTAATTATAAAATTCTCATTTTTATCTTCCTTTTGTGAATATTGTTTTAGTTTTTAAAATAGAATAAACATTTTACAAAATAAGAAATTAAAGAGAATTTTATAAAATTAAATGTTAAAATTAGAATAAAAGGTTTATTTTAAACTAAAAAACAAGTTCGAGCTGCCCAGGGTTAAGAAAAAACATTGAATGGAAACTATCATATATGAGTTATAACACACATAATAATAATAATAATAATAATAATAATAATAATAATAATAATAATAATAATAATAATAATAATAATAATAATAATAATAATAATAATAATAATAATAATAATTTTTATTTTTTATTATATTATATATTTTTCCCTTTTTTTAATCTAAGAAAAAAGGGGTCAGAGTTGAGAGAATAGGATATTAGAATGCTGGAACCCCTTCTTTTATCTTTTCTTTTTTTAATATACAACAAATGCAATAAAATTTAAACTATTAATTTTGTACAAATTATTCAAACTCTTCGTCACTACATTGAGTGCTGACACCCATCCTTTAACCTGGACAGATTTAATATTCAATAAAAAAATGTATCTTTCTACATTTTATGTACTGGTGCCCTACGTAACAACTAACAAGTCATATTGAAAAAATGATAAACATATATTTTACAGTATTTATATTTTAATATATACTTGTCCCTTCCATCGGATAATATTACATTTATTTTATTACTGTGCATAGTCTCAAATAAAATGTATGAAAAATATTTCCCAAATAAAATGTATGAAAATCATGTGATTGATGAACCGCACCGCAATTCATCCCAGACAGTGGAAGATTGAAACGGAAAACAAACTGCAACATTGGGACCCAATAAAAATCGTGATACATGCCTACGGTATATACCTTTCTTCGTTGACACTACATATTCCAATAACCCATTGGCTTCGACTTTTGACATCAAATTAATTCACTTCTCTAGAAGGATTTATGCGGTACGAAGTTCAAATAGAATCATACCAACAATATCAATACTAAAATATATACAACAAATAGGTAGTGGAGGATTGACACTACAACACTTATACATATCAAAATGCTCCATATATATTCCATTTCAAGTAAGGAAAACGTTTCACAAAATATTTTTTCTTTCTATTTTTAATATTTTATTTTTTAAAAAATATTGTTTTTAGTTTTTATCTTTAATATAAATTTTTTAAAAAAATATGTAACATTTTTATAAATAATTTTTTTTTTAAAACCAAACCTCACCTAAATAAATGAATTCGCTCTTTAAAATAGATCTCCCTAATTTGGAAAGTACATACCAAAGAAAATGGTGTAGTAGAAGAGGGTAATTTGAAATGAAAATGAGGATGTCAAACAAGATTTAACTTAAATTAAATAAGACCAAAGATAGGTCCATACCCCTGCATATATACTTAAATTAAACATATACATCATGCAGGTATTTATACCAGCTTTTTTTTATAAAAAAAAAAAAGTGTACCTTAAATATGTTAATAAATAGATAATTTATATATATATATATATAATTATTCACATAAATATTAATAATGTTTCGAATTTAGGTAGTCAAATCCAAGTTAACTCCATCTAACCTAAAAAAAATTAAAGGTGAGCAAATATTTTCAAATTAACTCTAACTTTTTCAAGTTAATTCCGCCTAACCTAAAAAAATTAGGGGTGAAAAAAACAGTTTAAAAAGGTTATATGTGGTGAAGTTTGGATAACAAAATATTGTTGTTGATATTCAAACTCTACCGAATATGATAAACCATTAATCTCCTGCATCTCGTGTTGCTCCATCACCAAGCTCAAACTAGAAACCATAGTTTCTGATCGTAAAAGCAGAGCAATCCTGCCAAAGATTGTGGTGTTGTTGATGTTATAGCATTCTTCCTATGAACTGTTCTTGCATCTACATTCTCAGTGGGGCTATTCTTCTAACTACCATAACATAACTTTCTCTATATTTTTTAATATTTTATTATTTAGCAAAACTGTCATGTTATATTTATTAAATAATTTCTTCCTCTAATAAAAAATATATTTATGATAATATATCTACTTGCCAGAATGGTAGGGATCAACAAAAGACAAGACTGAGTCCTAATTTTCCCTTAATTTTTCCAATATATATATATAGCCAGCTGGACCAATTAATAAAAACTTGAATTTTAATTAACGAATACATCAACGACAAGTCAACCATGTACTGGTATACAGTACATGTGATGGATGGGGAAAATACTCAAAAGAGGGGACAACGATTTTAAATATTAAAAAAAAGTCTTATCTAAAATATCCAAAATTTTCCGTATTATATATATATATATATTAAAATTTAAATGTTAAATTTAGTAATTTTTAAAATTTTTAAAAAAATATTATTTTATAAAATTAACTATTGGTTCATTTTGTATTATTATAATAATTTTGTAAATGAAATTCACATAATTTAAACATTATAGATATATAGTGTAATAATATCTATTTATTTATATTTTAAATAATGCATGATATATTAAAATAAAATAAAATAAAATAAAAAGATAATAATGACCTTTTAAATTATAAATTTAATTTATTGTATAAAATTTTATTTTATAAAAAATATTAAAATTATCATTTTATTAAATTTTATATAATATAACAGAGTTACTCTTTATCTGATAAATGATTAGCTTTTTCTTGTTTGAGTGCGTAAAAATTTAATTTAAAAATTTTAAAAAGAAGATAATTAAATAAATTTGTATAAATTTAAAAATGAAAACTATAATATGTCCTTTTCCATCCTTTTTCTTTCAAAAACTATCTAAGAAAAAGCTTTAAAGTTGAAAAACATGAGTCGGTAGGGATCACCCACGTGATAATTAAATGTCAGAACGTGATAGTTCTAAGTTCTTAATCAAGGATAGGTCCATCATATTGAATGGCCATGGAATTGTTTCAGATCAATTTGTTGGTCACGCATGCATTGGAAAGCAAGACAAGCCGGAAAAGACAGCCAAAGAGAGCAATGGTAGATAGGAACTGCCACTCTTTGACCCTAATAAAAGTGAGAGATAGGAACTCCCACCCAAAACTCTCAAACAATCCTTCATTTTTCCGTTCGGCAGTTCCCATCACCAAGCCATTTTTATTTTTATAAATTTGAGATACAAAGACATGACTACCATACCCCACAAATGAAACTACTAACTATACATTATCTAGTCGGAAAATTTTTATTGCGAATTCAAATTTGAAATATAATTTTGCTTTAGAAAGTTGACATTAAATAGTGATAATTGTTCTTTTTGGTAAAACACTATGAAATTTTGTTCTTCCACAAGTGAATGAAAAATCTGTTGTTCATAATTCTTTTTCGTCAAACTTTACTTAATTGAAATGAAAAGATCATGTAACTAAATTAAAAAATATTGCATTCACGAATAAAAAATCTGTTGTTCATAATTCTATTATTAGTTTTTTTGTTTCTTGTTTTTAATTTTAAATAATTTTCTAATTTTAAAGATTAAAATACCCAAAAAATTATTTGATCACTGTAATTTTTGAAAAGTATGTTAAAAAATTATATTTCTTTTTAAAATTAAAAATTAAAGCAACTATGGCAACGTCCCAATGATGATGACTACATGGTTGCAACTTGCAGAGCTGGTTGCAACTTGCAGAGCTGGTTACAAGTGATTTATTTTTATAGCTGTCACAGGCGATTGGTGGTTCACGAAGGAAAGGAGAGACTTGCGGGTAAACTGGATGGGCTTTGGCCCAAATTTCAACATACATATTATGAGTTAATTGGTTAGTCAATTAGTTTTGGGCTTTATTAATTGGGTCAGGGTTTAAATTTTGAAAATCCAATATGGGAATTTGAAATTTTATGGTGCACTATATATATATATATATATATATATATATATATATATATATATATAGGTCAGGTTAGCCTTTGAGGTGTCTTTACATCCATTATCGAAAGACAGTATTAATCGCCTGTTAGGAATCATAAGATGCTTTCGGGATATTTTGAATATTATGTTTGCATATAAAGTCGTGGTAGTTTTTTTTTCATTATATCCTTGATTAGGAGATTCAATCCAATTTATCTTTTTCAAATACAACCCTTTGTTTACAATTTCTTTTGAAACTGTTAATTTAACGTCCTCCTCTTTTTAGCAGTTAAATTCTTCAAAAAGACCTTTTTGTTCTAGATATTATTAGCAACATAACTCCTAATATTCCATGTTAATAAAGGTTATTTCTGATAATGTGTATATTAATTTTAGTATAATTATAACGGATATTAAAACATGAATAATCAATTTGATTATGAAGATAGAAGAATGTGATATGATAACTCTTATTTTATTTTTAATGTTTGTTGCACTAATAAATAAGAATAACTTATTTTATTATTCTATTCAATCATATTTACCACGTTTAAGTGGGAAATTTATTTGATAATATCTTTTAGCTAGGAGTTAACAATATTTTTTGGATAATTATTATTTTTTAAAACATTAGTCAAAGTAAAATTCAAAATTTTCAGTTGTATCTAAAATATTTTTAGTTTTTAATTTTAATATATTTTATAATCCGATGAATATATTTATTTTCATCAGTTTAATATTATTTTATTTCTTTTTGATAATATTATTAATTTTAATATATTGTTATGAAATACTATATTTAGAATTACTATTTTAATATTATGCTACTTTTTTTACTTATTATATTTTAATATTTTTTTAAATAAAATACTAAACCTTTTATAGATTTTAAATTATAAAAATAATTAATTTTTAATCAAATTTTTTATTTAAAACTTATTTGTGTAAAAATTAAAAAAATTATTTTACTTATAAAGAAATATAAATTTAATATATTTTCGTTAAAAATCTTACATATTATAGTGTTTTAATTTGTTAATTTATGTATTTATTTGTTATTTTATATTTATTATTTAATTCAACAACTAGTTTTATTAAATATTATAAATTCAATCTATTATCTTATAATATTTTATAATAAGATAATTATTTTTATTTCTTCATTGTGTTAAGAATGTAACTATATTGTAAATGTCATCTGAAGAATGATTATCCATGACTGCTTTCATCTACACATCTCAACCACTCTTATGTTTGTAAAGCTAAGTATATAAATCAAAGTTTATAGGTTACATGTAAGCTCATGAATTAAGTAGTTTGAACAATTAAAATATAGATTTTTGATAAGTGAGTTGATTTTACAAGTTAGAGAACTAACTTGCAAGCTGATTTTTTTAAAAAAATCAAATTAATTTTTAATATATTCTTTAACAAGTTGATCCATTAATTTTATAGACTAAAAGTATATTACTATTTTTTTTTACCAATTTATTTTATGAACTAACTTAGTTCAACTCATTTAATATTGGAGGATAAGAACGACCAAAGTTACACGTACCAGATTAACATGAAAATCACCCTAGCTTCATGTAATACTCTCTTAAACAATTTTTATTGCAACGTATTAGAAAAAAAATGCTCGAGGAATTAATGCTTTAAGCCATTGAAGCAATTACGTGAGGCTCCCTAATTATTTAAGACCACTAAAAAAATATATCTTTAATGCACTTTATTTATTATTAAGTGAAATTATTAAATGATAAGGTATATTAAAAAAAATTATTCAATTTTCTTATCAAAATAAAATTAATTTAATTATTATCAACATAATAAGTACTATCGGTTTCTGATTTTACATCTAAGCTATCATTATATACTTTTTAACGATTCTATCCATTGATAACTATAACAATTACTTTTCCATAATTAGTTATCAGTATCGACCATTCCATCAATGGAATTAATATTTGAAAAAATCATGTGGGTCAGAGAATTTCTGAATGTTCAACACTTCAAAAGTTTTCAGATATTAAGAAGCTTGTTAAATTACTTATAAAGTAATTACAATATGGTAATTTTTACTATATTAAGAAGTTTTTTTTAATCATATATATATATATATATATATATATATATATATATATATATATATATATATATATATATTAGAAATAATTAATCCATAATTGGACACTAAATAGGTGTCATTTACAGTAGAGATTCGAACCATGATTTGTTATTTTGCAAGGACTAGGTCCTTTTGCTAGATCCAACTCCATTCGTATATATTTAAATGTAATTAAATTATATATAATCTAAATGTTCAAATTCTTAAAAACTAAAAATAATTATCTATATTTTATTTACAATTTATTAAATAAAAATATATAATAGAATAGAAAAAGTTAAAAAATAATAAAATAATCAAAATCCTTAAAAAATAGCGTAAGAGTAAATATGAAAATAATATTAGAAACACCTACAGATATTGATGACAAGACATCACGAAATATTTTTTATAACCAATCTATTGTAATTTGTTTTAAATTTATAGATCTGGAGCAATAATTGAAATATTTATCAACCAAAGTATTTCATAGTTCAGCTATATAATTTATAATTGATGATAAATATATTTATTTTATTTTTCATCTTATATTTATTTTTATCATATTGAATATTATACATTTTATTTTTATTATTACATTATTATATTATTATTTTAAAATAAATTTACATGACTTAAATATACATCATCCATTTTTCTTATAAAAGTGAAGTCATATATCACGTGTACGAGTTATTAAATTACAATTATTTAAAAGAAGACATATGCCATAAGTATATTTTTTTATATTTTAATCTTTTTAATGAAATATGTAAGTCGTATACTCTTTTCATCATATTATTTTTTATAAAATAATATATAAGTTTACATGTCATGTTTAACTGAATTTGTTTTAAACAATATAGTTTCTTTATTTTTTTTTTCTGCTTAGAAAAACGTATACTACATATTAAAAATATTTTTATTTCTTTTTTGTGTTTTATAATTTTAAATCTATATCTCTTTATTTATTATATATTGTCTATCTTATGAATTATAAGGTTATAATTGAAAAAATAACTGATATATTTATAATGTCTAAATGAACAGAAATATATAGGAATAGAATTTTTCTTATATGTTTAGACAGTTAACAGAAGAACGAATGGAACCGACATAATATAAGTTTTGAAAAAATATTAAATTGAATATAATAAATACATCATGGTTTGATGCTTTGCCGCCATTGACTCAAAAGCCAAAAGCACTAAAATATACAAATCCTAACATCCCATAGATTGTGGCTGTGGAAGTTAGAACTTAGAAGTCCCACAAAAAAATCAAAATCCTCTGAATAATGTGTCCCTACCATTGGTCTTCTCATGCGCAACGTGGCCTCATTCATTTACCATGACCTATGTACAACCTATTTAGCTGTAAGATGCTTTTTAATTATTGTCTATGTGAATGCTCATGGTCAGCACATATATTATTAGGATTCATTATATAATATTTATTTTTTATTTTTATCACATTATTTGTTATATTATATGTTTTGTATTTTTATTATAATAATAATAAAATATTTTTTTTAAAATTGATGAAAGATGTGATAACTTTTAACTGTCACATTCTTTCACTTTGAAGTTGATAAACTTTTTAAGAAAAATGACCAACTAACTTAAATTAGGTATCAAAAAGATAAAATAAAAAGTTTTACTACCTAGTATTTTAAATATATTGATGAAACAATTAATAAATAATGTTATTAAAAATATATCATATTAAAAACATATAAAAATTTATGATAAAAATATGTTAATAACATTTCTTCTACTTAACATTTTTAAAGCTGGTTTCATGATAGAAAATGTTGCTAGTGACTGAATGTCAGCTTTGATTTCTTGAAAAGGATGGAAACAGTGCTGCATTTGGAGGAACAACCTTCATTTCGGATCAATTTATTCAGTGCAGTTACGAAAGCATTTGGTTTACTAATTATCTGAGAAATTATATTTGTAATTTACTTTTGTATCATATAAAAAACAAGAAAAGTAGAGAAAAACACATGTTTAGATAATTAATGTGATAATAAAAATTAAAAATGATGATATAAAAATAAAATATACCCTGTCGACAAGTTCAGGATGGACTTTTCTTGAATGGTTTCATGATCTTCGTTCCTTTTAGGCTTTTATGCGCAAAACGGTTACTGTTAGAACAGGATAGGCAATTTCATGTTTTTCAAATGAATTTTTTTTACATATATAAATCGCATAAAATATAATTGTTAATTAAAAGTATAGATAAATGAATAATAATTTTTATTTTTTAAAAAAATTATCAAAACTGATGCCTCATTGGATACATATATCACGTCATATTGATTTAACGGTTACAGTCTGATTTTCCGCATCACATGACATGCAAGGAAAGAATTAGAACAGAAATCGTAGCATTCCTTTGTTTTTTCTTTTAATATTGTAAAATTATTGTAATCCTTCATCTTTATTATAAGATATTTCTTTAGTTTACAACTGTGTAAAAGCTTAAATAAATTTTTGGTTGATATTTGTAAATATAATTAAATTAAACTTTATCGTAAAATATTATTAATTTAACTTTCCTAAATGGAAAATTTTAAAATAATTTCTATATCACATAATACATATTTAAATTATTATATCATATATCATACATCATTTTAAAATTATTACTTTGTAACAAATAGAAATTATTTTTAAAAATTTATATTTAATCATATGAACAATTTTTTTAAAGTTACAATTAAATTTAATTATATCTAAAAAAGGATTTTTATTTAAGTTTTAAGTAAATTAATTTTAATTATTAAATATTTTTAAGATAAAGTCTAGATTAGATAAATTAATATTAAACTATAAATATTTTTAAGATATAATTCATGATTAATTAAAAAAATTAATTTTTAAATAATATATAAAATAAGTTGAATATATATTTTTCAAAACATATATTTTATATAAAATATATTTATTTTAATTTTAAAACAGACAATCCTTCATTCAGTGAACTTTAGCGGTTTGATTGTGATTGAAACCAAGAGACGATGATAGTAATCCGTACAATTATGATTATACATGTTAATAATATTTATTTATTAATATATTTTATTTTTTTATATTTTTATTACATATAATTTATATCTTTCTCATCTTTACTGTGTGTACGTGTGTGTATTTTAAAGTAAAGCGTAAAGATACCAAAACAGCGGTGATTCATAGCGGATTCACGCGCTCCTTTTTTCTGAAGTATAAAAAAATGCTCTGAAGATAATAATTAAAAATTTTAAAATAAAAACAATTGTTATATTTATTGTTATACTTTTTTAATATATCTTATTAGAATTTTTTTATATTTTAATTTTCTGAACATTGTTTTAAAGGTGCAAATTAACAAAACTCCATTCATAGTTAGTATTTTATTTGAATGAGAAAAAATAAAATAAAAAATAGTTTATTTTGATGAATAAAAAAAGAACAAATATTTTATTCCTTTAAATAAATAAAAAAATATTTTTTATTTTTAGTATATAAATATTTATCATTTATTTTATTTTTTAAAAATAGAAGCACTGTCCCTTCCTCTCCCCCTTTCATGTCTAATGAGAGGCGGTATTTTTTATTTATGTTCTACTTTTTTCTCTGTTTTTTTATATATTTTTATTATAAAAATTAAATTTTAATAAATTAAAAAATTATGTATATATTTTGAACTAATTATTATTTTGTATTTTAATTTAATTTATGTGTACTTTTGATTTTTAGTTTTTTAATTTTTAGTTTCAAATTTTAGTAAACTTGATCTTCCATATTTTTTTTTATTCAAAACTATATAAATTTTATTTTTGCTAAAAAATTTATAAATCAAGTTTATTAAAATATATTAATTAAAATATTAAATAATAATAATTTTAGAAAAAAAATAAAAAATAAATAAAGATAAACTCTTCAATTGATCTGTTAACTATATATATATATATAGCCGATTTTATTATTATGTTCTCTGTGTTTTTTTAATGTAGATTTTGTTTAAATTTTTTATATTTAAAAATAAGTTATAACAAAAAAGAGAAGGATGAATGATTCAGATTTAAGATAAATAAATGGTTAATTTTTTATTTATTATTAAATTAATTTTACAAAATTATCTTCTTGTAATAAAAGGTAAAATTTATGGATTAATTGAAATAAATTAAAGTTTAAGGTATCTATTAGTAAAATTAATTAGTTTAATAAATTTTAAAGAATTCTTTTTATAAAAGTTGCTGCAAGCACATGATATGTCATCAATCAAAATTATTAATTTTGATTTTAATTACGAATTCATATTTGCACACAAAAAATGAAATGTTTACAATCTCAACATTTATAGTTCTCAATTAAATAAGCTCAACATTCTTAAGCACGGTCTAGTTGCATAATTTAAACTCTCATTTCATACACTAATCAGATTTGGGTACATGCGTGTTGGAAAGGGAAAATAGTCCAATTTCTTAATTTAAACTCTCAATCTTGATGACCACAATAGTTCTTCATTTTAGGTATATAAGGACAAATTCAAGCATATGCTGTCAAATGATCAATACAACTTTGGATTATTCAAAATGATATTTGATACATATTAGGTAAGAACTATGAAAAAAGCTGCTATAATGTAGATTATTATTGAATATAAGTTAAAATGAATAGAATAGGTGTTCAGAACCAAACGTGGGATGATATAGAACCATAAAACTTATTTATTTTATAATTTAATAACATAAAGCAGAAAGCATATTTTAAGGAGAAATTTTGTAATGTAAAACTTCTTTACTTCATAATTTAATAATATAAAGTGAAAATCATATTTTTAGGATTTTTTTAAAAATGATTTAAGGTTATCATATAAGATTATAAATTATTTAGTTAAATTTTGATAAATCAACTTGTTAATCAATTAATAATTAATTAAAAATAACAATTTTTAAGAAAAAAATATAATTCAAATTTTGTTTTGTATAATTAATTAAATTAAATTTATAATTTTACATGATAAATCTGATATAATAAAAAATTTTTCCAATAAAATCAAACAACTTAATACACTACATCATGTTATATTTTTTGTAATATTTAAAAAATATTATCTATTAATTTTAATAATATTTTAAAAAAATTTATATCTGATATATATTAAAAAAATATAATATATAGTAATAATATAGTTCTTTAAAGTAAAAATTACTTAATAAACTTTCACAAAATACTTTAATACTTCACGTAAAGGCAGAAACCACATTGCCAATTAAAGAAAGAAACTTGTCTTTCTTCCCTTTATATCTGACATTGGATTGGTCCATTATGTTGCAAAAGTATGTTGCGGATGCATTCATTTCTGCCATAAATCCTATTATTATTATTTCTAAGAGTTAATAGTTTGACTGATACAGTGTGAAAACAATAAAGAAAATTTTGCTAAAATCTCACACAATATCAAGAATTTGGAGTATGAATGTGAGTCAAATTTAAAGGTGGTAAATTTCTATTTTTTTATGTTGTTAGCTAAATAATTTCTTAAATTATATTTTGTAAACCTATTAGTTATTAATTGAGAAATAATTCATACTAATTTGCATGTTTTAGAGTATTTTATAAATCTATTCTTATATAAAGATAGTATAATAAAATATAAGAAATTATATTATACTATTTTATAAACATTCTTACCAGATATATAAAAAAATTAAATGAAAAAATATATATTTTTATATAAGAAGATGAAAACAATATTTACTATTCGATTTTATTACGAATGGATCAAGATTTGAACATAAAATTTATGTAAGTTTCTTTGAAAAATTGACAACTTTTTAAATAATTATATGATTATTTTTTTTTAATTTTGACCATTAATATATAGTTATGCGGTACAAATGTATTATTTTCATATAAATTTAACATTTTTATTTAATATCATATGCAATAATGATTAGGATTATCAGGTTTTTTAAGTTATACAATAATTTTATATAATCACTTGGAATTTTAAAAAATTCATATGATTTTATGTTTTATTTTTTTTATTCTTACATAAAATAGTCTCTCATTTAATATCTTCTACATACCCAGGAAATATTGATCATTAGATATTATTTAAGTCGCAAAACCAAACGTATCTTATATAAATGTATGATTATAGTAAAAAGTAAAAATAATTAACATTGATCATTAAATCTTAATTAAATGGTGAAATTTAAATATATATATATATATATATATTTAAAATAATTATATAATCTTTAGTTAATTTACAATTTTATAACCTTGATTATTTATATATAATTGTATAATTTAAATTTAATATTTTTATTTATATTGTAATTAAATATTTTTATACAATATATTATTTTAACATTTATATATGCATGTATATACTATTATGGAAAAACAGATTTTGTGAAAGTTCAGAAAAAGTTCCAATGTTTAGTTGTAGTGTGTCAAATCAGAATATGTATTCCAACATAGAAGGCAAATTCATTTAATAAATGATTTTCAAGGTGATATCCCTGCTAAGAAAATGTTACATATTATACGTTAGGTGTTAGTTTATTTTAGTTAATATGGTTTTTATCTAATTAAAAATTAAATTATTAGTTTAAATATTACAATTGATACTAATAATATAATCATTATATTACTAAATAATACTATTTTTATAAAAATTCAATATACAATTATCTACATGTCATAATGTTCATATACTGTATACATTATATTATTAGTATAACTTTACGGTAATATCTTTATAAGTACTTTATTTTTCTGAAAATATATTAAAAAATAATTGTATTATTATGACATTTTATCTAGTAGTTCACCGGGAAGGAAAGTCGGTTGCTTAGTAAGATTAATATTATTTCTTCTGTTTTCTTTTAATTTTTTATATTTTCTGAAAAATATTTTATTTTTTACTTTTAAATTGAAGTTTTTTCTAAATTTTATATTTTAAATTATACATTGTTATTTATCATAATTTCAAAAATATTATTCTTTAATTATAATTTTAAAATTTGAAATATTTTTTTTTATTATACTCTCATTTTTATTAAAATTACTAAAAAAAATTAATTTTAAAATATAAGTCTTTTAATTTTTATCAAATATTTTTTTGATGATTTTATATTCATAAAAATTATTGATAAAAAATATTTTAATAACCATTTAAATGATATAATTATAAAAATTTAATATATTTTTTATTAATTTAATGAGTAACAATAAAAATTTTAAAATAATTTTAATATGAATAAATATATTAATTATATTTTTTATTAAATAGAGGAAATATATGGCCTAAGCGAGTTGCATAATCCTGTGGTCAAAACTAATAAATGGAGTCGCCGACATTGAATTTGTTGATTTTTTTTTTTTGTCAGCAAACAAACAAGAGATAAAGATACAGATTTTTTTTTTTTCCCAATCACGACTCACGAATGACATTGTCACCTGGTGCAGTACAATGTATATAAGTAATATGCTATTTTTGTCACGTGATGTAGTGTGATTTATAATAGCAATATGTCACTTTTCGCGTGGACATGTCTAGATAAAACTCATTCTAGGTCACATTAAATATTTTAATTTTATTTGAGATGAAAAATAAATATTTTTAATTTTTTTAATGTGTTAAAGATATATAATAACAAATTAATTAAAAATTATAATAATTAACATAGTTAATATTTTAAATTTAATAATTTTAATAAAATGCATTATATAATATTTTATTATATGCGATTGAATATACATTTATTTATTTTTGTTTGGATGTAAAAAAGATGTGATTACAACGGCGGCATTTCCTGTCGGCAAAGATATATTATTATTATTATTATGAAATCTAATCAATTAACACATCACAAGTACGTAAATAAATGACAAAAAAAAAACTATAAAAAGAATTGTATGTACTTAAAGCATGACACACACAAATTATGTGTATTAAAGGTATTCTTTTAATTATTATTTAGAAATTGATTGTTTTAAAGGGTAAAGGTTATTTTAAATGAGTCTTGTGTATATATAATATTTTATATATACGTGTTAATTTGACTTATCAAATTTAATTTAATTATAATTTATATAAATTAAGATTAAAATAATTTATAAATCTAAAAAAGTTTATTTTTAAAAAATTTACATGATTAAGAGTCTATTAAATTATTAAGAGTTAATTAATGAATTTAATTTTTAAAATTTTTTTATAATTTTTTTCTCTCTATTTTCTTTCTCTCTCAAGATAAAATAGAGATAAAAAACTAAAATTAGTAAAAAAGTTTAAAGTAGGAATGAAAGTGAAGAAGATTGTCCCACAGGAACTTACAACTTAGAGTTGTTTAAAGTCTAATTTGACCGGACTTTAGTAAATAGATAGGTTTAAATTTGTTAAAAATTATTTTTAGATAAACAAGTCAGACTTAAATTTTAAAAAAAATCAATTTAACCTGTTGAAAAATCTATTTATCTTTATATATTATATATTTATATTTATTATATTTGTAAAGTATTTATTTGTATATATATATATATATATATATATATATTAGGCTTAATTAATAACTTTTTAACTCGTAGGTTTTAAGCTTATAATTCTTTTTAATCAATTATTTATATAGATTTTAAACTAATTTATTAACTTATTTTTTAAAATGTAGCCATATAAGCTTGTAAACAAGTTCGTATGTTTTATAAGTTTTACATCCGACCAAACTTTGACAATAACAAAAAAAGAAGAAGGTATTTTTAATGTATAATATATTCAAATTTAAACCTTAAATAAGTCAAACTTAAAGTCAGCTTACTTTCATCCCTAATTTAGAAAAAGGATGAAAAAATGAAAAGAAAATATAATTTTAAAGATAGAGAGACAAATATATCTATAAAAAATAAAAAAAATATAAAAATATAAAAAAATTGAGAAAATTTGAGAGATGAAGAAAATTCTAGAAATAAATGAAAAAATATTTAGAGAAAAATAAAAAATATAAAAAAGAAAGATAAATAAATTAAATAATTTTTAGTACAATAAAAATATTAAAGGTAAAATTTCAAGAGAGAAAAAAAACTGAGAGAAAGAACTTTTAGACAAAAAAAAAAAAGAATTAAATATAAGATAATATCATAAAAGTTAATTTACACGCGTCTTACTTAATTTGAGAATTACATGGGTTAAAGTTTAAAAAATTTTATGTTTAAACGAGTTACAAAAATAGATGAGTTATGTTATGTCAATTTTATTTTATAATTTTGTTGTATCATATCACATATATATGATATAATTTATTTTTAAAATAATAAAATAGTTTATTATATGATAAAAATAATTTATAAACCAATAAATATATATTTTTATTTTAGTTTAGTATATAATTTTGAAAAATATATTTTTTATAAAAAAAAAGTCAAGATTTTCTATAACATTAGAGATGTCAAGTTGACCTTTAACCCATAAGTTGGTCTGTTTAACTCTAAGCGCTGGTGATAGGTTATATAACACATTTAAAAAGTAGAGATTTTTTAAACCTTACCTTACATAACCCTTAAGGTAAAAAGGTTTAGTGTAGGCTAATTTATAAACTAACTCATATAATTTTATTTTATTTTTTTTATTTTAAATTTATTTAAAAGTAAAATTTTTAAATCTTAACTCATATAACTCTCAAATTAAGTATGATGAACGTGAATTAATTCATTTAACCCTATTTTACCTCATTTATTTTGCAATTCGTTTAAAAATAATATTTTATATATCTTAATTTATATAATTTTTAAATTAAATAAAATAAATATGAACTAATGTATTTTATAAGTTTGTATTTTGTAACTAAATTATAAGTAAGATTTTTAAACCCTAACCTACGTAACCTTCAAATTAAATGAAATGAGCATAACTAATATGTTGCATTATCAAGATGTAGAAATAAATTGAAAAAAATAACATCCAATAAATTTAAATTCATTATTTATTTAAAGTTTATGTAATATTTATTATTTTTTAAAATTTACGTAATATCATGTTATTAATTTTAAATTCACATACCATATTATTTACTATTTTAACGTATTAATTATTTTTATCTTGTTCAAATTTTTTATGTATATAATTATTTTAAAAATATGTAAGTATTTATTGAGATGTGTAATTTTAATTTTTAATTTTAAATATTAAAATTAAAATTTATTTCTTATCAGTATATTTTGATTTAATTTCTCAAATTTTTAATTTTTAAAGTAAAAAAAATTATTTTTTTTATGTTCATAATCAAGTTATTATTAATCATTCAATAATATAAATTTTGAGTTTTATTTTATATTTTTATAAATTATTTATTCATCTATTTCAAATTTTTTGACTTATCCAAAATTATTTTAACTTTACATCTTTTAAAATAATTTTATCTATCCAAAATTAAAATTTTTGAAAATTCTTCCTCTTCAAAATTTTATCGTTACATTTTATAAAATCTTTCAAATTTCAAAACAAAAAATTTACTTTTTAAACCTTTTTAATCATCTTAAATTAATTGAAAACCATTATTAATATAAAAATATTTATATTGTCATTTAATTATTGATTAATATATTTTTAAAAATATTAATTTTATTAATAATTATTTCAAAATTATATTTACTATAATTTTAACTAGTTGATAAAAATATTTATATTAATAGCACGAAGAAAACACTACATTTTTTTTTTTAATCCTGAGGTAGGACCACTTGCCATTACAACCACGATGATGAGTACAAATTGCATAAAAGTAGATACACAACAAGAAAGATGAGATGTTGAATCCTGCTCATCCTTATCACATTGAACTTAGCTAATATTTTCAAATCCACTTAAGATTTCTCCTCTTCTCAATTCTTCTCTAATATGAATCCTATCTGGAAGAGCCCTTAAGTGTATGAACATGATGTTACCATCAATGAAACGATGTTTACCTTTTTCTTCTTAAAGAAAACTTTGTCAACGTTCGAACATATTTTAGGAAAGGGCAGATTAATTTTAAATGTGTTGAAAAAAATTATATTTTAAAAAGTTTGAAGTTTCATATTATTTGAAACTGAAGTATTTATATTCTGTATATTGATACATGTATGTTAGACTAGTTGACAAGAAAAAGACAATTCCATGTGCACAAAATTAACTCATTCCGATCTAAATTGTGAGTTCTTCTTCCGTGCACAATAATCTGATTTTGGAAAACTTATGTCTTATTTAACGATGCATTCCTTACATAACCATCATTTATCTTTCTATTTTTTATTTAAAACTATTGACCCAACTTTTTCCTCTTGCACTAATTTTCCTGTGTCCCTACCATGTAAATCCTTTCCTAAATAGTATATATAGATTTTTTTTTCAAAATATTATTTATAAATTATTAAATATTATCAACCAAACTAATTTTATCTTATAGGTAAAACAGCTTGAAACAAAATTTGTTAACAAAATGTTTGGATCACTCATGCTATAAAGGAATTAGGAAATTTTTTTCATGAACACTTTTAACAAACAATGATAAATACATTTCAATTTATTTATGTAATTAACTTATCTAAATTTAAATTATATAATTAATTTTATTTAACAATTATTAAAAATAAGATAATCTATTGAAAATATTCAAACAAATGTAACAATAAATGTAATATATTTTTTTTACCATATTAGTGACATGTATCCCATTATCATTTTATCATCATGAGAACTATACCAAAAATCGATTATCCTAGAATAACTGTAATAAGTTGAATGATTATCATGATGTGGACAAAATATTTTAGAAATTTTTATTTTGAAAATTTTATTGTAATATAATTAATTTTTGAATATTATATTATAATTTTTTTAGTAAGATAATTTTATTTATTAATATTTTTTGTTGAAATTTTATTTTTCAAAAAATTTATTTTATTTATAATTAAAATAAATAATGATTATAAAAAATATAAAAAGTAATTATTGTTATAATTTGAATTATAATTCATATAAATTATGTTAATAATTAAATTAATTAATTATTAAATTAAATAAATAATTAAAATAAATTATTAATTAATTTAATTATTTGTTTATTCATTAAATGTGATAATTTCTGAAAATATAATTAATATTTTATTGATAATTTCTGAAGAATATAAATTTATAAAAAAAATGATAAATATATATATATATTTTTGTAATAGTGACATAAAGTGCTTATTGGCCGGAGAACGTGAAAAATAACTTTTTTTTATGGATATGATAATTCATGAAAAATTATTAAAAGTTATTTGTTAAGTTTCTAAACAGAATTATCAAAACTTGAGATGACTATCAAAATAATATAAAATTATGTGGTCCAAAGTTAAGTAAAAAACTTGATTTTTTTAATAAAGGATCAAAGATAGAATGTGATTGACCTTTAGGTGTCATATATTTTTTTTTTCTTTTTTTAATTGAAAAAAAATCGTGGAAGTCTCTTCTTTAGTTGCACTCCTTATTTTATTGCCAAAAAGTATAACCAAATTTGTTACATGAAACATAAGGATCAATAAGACAATAACTTAAATAAGGACCAAGAGATTGCAGCAAGTTTTACAAAGTTTAATTAAGTAGTAAAATAAAATAATAATTTTGATTTAAGAAAGTAAAATTGAAAAAGTGATAAATAATATTGTAATTTTATTTAATGCAAATTTATTCAGGATTTGAAATTGAATCTATTTTAATCATTAAATATAAATCTAATAAATATTTAAAATTAACTTATGAATAATATATTTTTATTATTTTTAAATTAAATTAATATTTGAGATAGATTTGATTGAATAGGATCTTTTAGAATTATTTTTTATTTTGTTAGTAAGACTTGTTCATTGTTTTTTATTATTAGGATTTGCTTCATTATTCCTTTCATATTTCTGTAAATGTGAGCTTTGTAAATCAAAATTAATTAACAAGTAGTTTTTCCATATGCGAGAGACTTTATTATTATCTAGATTAAAAATTACTCTTTAATATTGATTTTACGACAGGTTGCAATTAGGATTATGTTTTTCATAATAATTTAATTCTACCAGTAGACTGTGATTTAGGTCAAGTTCTTAAGTTTCTATATTTTATCAGTTTTAATCTAACTTAAGTCCTCATGTACCTCATCTCTGTTTTGTCTTCATATCAGTATTGTTTTTTCTATTTTCTTTTATTGCATTTTTTCTTTATCTTTATTGCTTTACATATTATTTTGTAGTATATGTATAAAGATTAATTTAAAAAGTTCTTTATATAAAAATAAAAAACTACTTAAAGAGACCAAAATAAAAATATATGTAAAATATTCTTACAGGTAATAAATCATGTTAAAACCAGTTAATTACGTTTGATTTATTCTGGTGATGCTACAATGAGATATAACGTTAGACATTATTTCTCTCTTTTATTTGTCAAGCTTAGATCTCTTACGTTTCAATTGATCATTTTAATCACTTTTATTTTAAATATTACAGCACACAGTAGGATGTATAGTGGTGTGATGTAATATATATATATATATATATATATATATATATATATATATATATATATATATATATATATATATATATATATATATATATATATATATATATATATATATACTCACACAAAATTATTTAATTTTTGGTAGCTAATAGATGGGAACAGGATGGTTGATCTGTCTCACACTAAAGTAAAAATGTTTTGCCTAAAAAGGAACAAATTAAAGTAAATATTTTTAAAATTAAATAATTTTTCTATTTAATATTTTTAAATTATTATTATTATTTAAAAATATTGAATTAAATTATTTTATTTTTTAAACTCAAAGTTTATCAATCAACCAATTAAATTTAAATATAAAATTTTCATCTTTAAATCCTAATCTCATATCCTATAAAATTGATCAAAATTTTATTAAATTCCTATTTTTAAAATTTTAAAATTATTTTATATTTTAAATTCATTGTTAACTTCTAAAAGTTTTAATAAAAATATTTAAATATTTTAATTAGAAAAAAATAACATTAAAACAAATCATATCAATATTAAATGTTAATATTGTATAATTTAAAATATGACGATTGATTTAATGATAAAAAGTGAAGATAATTTTATTACTTTCATTATTAAATATATAAAAAAATATTATATAATTTGTGTGCTGACCCTTTGAACGCTTAATATTTAGTCGACACTTTGGACTATAAGTCAAAAATTATATACATTTGCATGCGTGTGTCCTCTTTCTCTGATGCTATGCTTGGCCGCGTGTTCTCTGCTTTAGCCATATAATTAATGCAGTGCAATTATTCCAAGCTTTCTGGATTGATGATGCATATAAATATGTGTGCAACTACCAATATCTCATTAACTAATTATCTGAACTAACCCATTACTTTCTTCATGTTACAATTCAATCCATTCGTGATCAATCCAATTTCTTAAATTTGGTCCCAAACTAGAAGTTTCTTCTTGCAATGGTTTACCTTGTGTTTCTTGGGTAGACTTTAAAAGTAGAATAAACCAAGAACTTATAGTAGCTACCAAAGGATCCTTCTGCTTCCTTTCTCACATTTACTTTTTTATATATACGTGATTTCTTTAATTTTCTCGGATTCCTTCTTACTCAGAGGTAGCATTTTGATAAATATATCTTCTTTTTCATGGTTAAATTTTTTAATTAGATAGCATGTGATGCAATCAGCGAGAACATTTAATTGAAGTATATATATATATATATATATATATATATAGACACACACACACTTAGGCTCAAATTAGATTTGTGTGTAGCATAGAAATTAGGGCAACAACGGTATATATATTGCTACTAGAACTAAAAATACTGGGAACATTTTCAACTATAGTTTTGCTTAAAATTTTAATTCTACTGCAGAATTAATTGAGCGAAATTAAAAGTTAATTTACTTATTTTCTTATCACTATAATTTGTGGCACATATACTGAATAATTGATTCATTTTGATATGCTAGTGTATGATTTTCAATTTTTCATATATAGGTTCCAAATGGATTATGAACCTCCATTCCTGGAAACATACAAGAGCCTTGTGCAAAAGCACGTTGGGGATTCAAAGAATGAGTACTGGTGCTCTATGGTGGAGAGTACATGTGAGATACCTTCAATAGATCTTGGGAGAGAGGAATGCATGGAAGAGATTGTAAAAGCTGCTAAGGAATGGGGTTGCTTTGAGATTGTTAATCATGGAATTTCACAGGAGGTATTGGAGAGCATGCTGCTTGAGCAAAAGAAAGTGTTCTATCAACCTTTTGTGCTTAAATCTGAACAAGTTAATTCCAAAACTTACAGCTGGGGGAACCCATTTGCTACCAACCTCACACAACTGTCATGGTCAGAAGCTTTTCATTTTCCTCGCACACAAATATTCAAGATGGACCAACACCAAACTCTCAGGTATGTATCCGAATTCATTATTTTTTAGTTCGCCATTTTCTATGTATAAGAATAGAAGTAGGTATAATTTTAAATGTTTAAATTTGACTTGTTTAAAAGTTTAGAGGTTTTTCTAAAAATTTATAATGTAAAAAAATTAATAATTAAATTTAAAATTTATAAATAATTAATTAAAAAAATTTAATCTAAAATAAAAATTTATAAATTTAATTATATAATTTTAAAGTATATATATTAAATATTATTAATTATATAATAATATAAAAAAATTATAATGCTTATGTGTATATATAAATTTATATATATATATATATATAAAGTAAAGTAAAATATAAAGTATTTATTTTAAAATTAAAGTAATATACATAATTTTTATGATAAATATTAAATTTTTTATAAATATAAAATTATTTTTATTTTAAAATTAAAATCAAAATTTTTAATAAATTATATAAATATAATATATTAAATAAATATAATATATTTAATAAAATAAATATAATATATAAATAAATATATTTTTTTAAAAATTAAATAGATATTTTTATACAAATTTAATTTATTTATCTAAATTTTTTTTAACAAATCTAATTTATCTATTTATTTAAAAAAATTAGTTAAGCCAAACTTTATATAAAGTAGGCCGTAAACCTTTGTTAGACCATCTGACTTGTTTTTATCTTTTTTGTCTATGTATATATGTTTAAACTTTGAGCTAAATATTCAATTTACCAATGTTGTATTATTAATCAATAATTTTTATTTTTTTAGATTTCTAATTTTTCTCTTAAAATTCTAATTGCATAACAAGTAATTTATTTTATATTATTTTTCCTTCTTTTTAATTAAAAAGTAAAATAAATATCATTTTATAAAAGTAAGAAAAAAATTGACCAAATTATGAATTTTTAAAACTAACTCTAAGCTTTACTTGTTTTTTTTTTCAAGGAACGAAGAATTATGTGACCCTTTTTATGTATCTTCTAATCATTAACTACTTTATTTACCATTTGATCCCTTATATGTATTGAATTTTACATATTATCTTTTTTATTTTGGTGCAATGTGGAATGGATGTTTTAACTTATTATGACTATCAAACAGCGATAGTACATGAGTGGGTGTCTCTGCAACGTAACCTCTAACCAGTTTTCATACATGTTCATTCTGTTCACATGCTTTTGAAACGCAGAAAAATGTTTATGTCATATTGTTTTTTATGCTTACTTTCTATTCCTTATAAAATATCAAATTACGTGACAAAAAAGGAAAGGCAATGTGTGCGAAAAAAAGCTTTTATAAAATAGATGTAAATTATAAATCATTTTTTTTTTATTTTTGGAAATGAAATATATATCATAGTCAATATCAGGAATATAAAAGTGTATAAAATGATTTTTTTTTAAAATACCTTCCAGTTTTACTGATATTATGAAAGATAATTTAATAAAAAATTAAAAGTAAAAAATTTAAAACTAATTGTTGTTTATCTATTCTATTTGATTGGATAGAAAATGGTCATTTTCTAGGAGTCACTCAATATGATGAATATCTTGAATCTTATTAAAATCGTATCTTGGAATCAGTTTTCAACAAAATTAGATAGGGATGTTGGTTTTTTTAAAATTGATTTTTATGCCTTTTCCAATGTATTAAGCAAATATGTAAACTTCCCCCCCACCCCCACCCTTTTAAGCTTCAAAATAATAAATTGATGCAGCAAATGTATATGTTTTTCTTTGATTAATTGTTAATTTCAAAATGAACCGTGATATTTACAGCATAGGTAAAAGGTACAAATTTAAACAGCACATGTAAAAGTAAAATAAAAAACTGCAACTGGGTGGGAAGCAGACGTAGAAAGGGATAGAAAAATTAGGAAGTGAGAAAAAAAAAAAAGAAAGAAAGAGAAGTTATATTCAATATGTTGAGAAATTTTATTGTATGAAGAATATGATATCTCAAAACAAAAGAAAAATTGACACAAGCATGGCTATTCATATTTGTACTATTAATTGTTAATATGGTTTGTGTTTTACCTTAACTTATATATGTACCTTTTGAAATTTAGATCAAGCCTTGAAGCTTTTGCAACAATTATGTTCCCCCTTGCCGAAAGCTTGACTGGAATACTAGCCTCCAAACTGAATATGAAATCCAACTATTTCGGAGAACATTGCTTGCCAGAAAGTTCTTTCATTCGATTGAACAGATATCCTCCATGCCCAATATCTTCAAAGGTGCATGGCCTTATACCTCACCATGACTCTACCTTTCTTACCATTATATATCAAGACCAGGTTGGAGGATTGCAATTGTTTAAGGATGGAAAATGGATTGGTGTCGAGCCTAGTCCTCAAGCTCTAGTTGTCAATATTGGCGATTTATTTCAGGTGAAACCTCTTCATATTTTTTTTTTTCCGGAGTAGTGCTATATTTCCATACATTATTTTATTTATTTCTAACATTAAATAAAGGAGTAATTAAATGAAAAATTAAACATATTTTAAATCTTAAAAATATATAAAATATTCAATTTATTTCTTTTTTTCATTTTGTAAGTAGAAGGAGGGAAAGAATAGTTATAAAGCCCTCCATTCTTACCCATAAAAATAGTAAATCCACCATTCTACTTCTCCTCGTCAATGATTGAATTTTTCTTTTTGAAAAATATTGAACAATTTATATTTGGACGGAAGTTATGTAATGTGTGTGAGAGTATTTTTTTTATAATTATTTTTATTTTGCATTCTTATCAATCTTCTTAATTATTAAATGGAAAAATTAATAATTTTTTTAAATAATACAATATTTAATAGTAATTTTATGAAATTATGAAAGAATTATATAAAAAAATATACCAAAACTCTTAATATATAGAAGGGTGTAATAGGAGGCTTTTTTTTTAATTTTTTGTGAAATATGGTAAATTTGTAAATTTAAAATTATTGTAGGTAGCATATATGATTATTTTTAAAATGACAATAATTACATAGAAGGCTTGTATTCGTATATAATGGCCAACAAGTATATGCTTTCATTTTCAACTAGCATTTGATAATGGTTAAAAAAAAACTCACCAAATTTTCATAGTCTCAAAGGACTAAAAAAGGCTTGAAAATATAATCATGAGTCTAACAGTATTAACGATGACAATGTTCCATTTATGTTAAAGATGAAAGCATTATTTCTAACATGCACCAAATAGCGTATCAAAAGTGTCCGGAAAATGGATAACATGTTAAAAGACCCTCAAATTATTTGATTTTTTTATGTCCTATATTGGTTGATTAAAATTAGGTCTTCCGGAGATCTTTAACATGTGTGTCCTATTATAATGTGCAGGCATTGAGCAATGGCGTTTATAAAAGCATTAAACACCGAGTGGTTGCTTCTGAGAAGGTAGAGAGGTTTTCTACGGCATTTTTGTATTGTCCCTCTGAGGAAGCAACTATAGAAAGCCACAACAAGCCAGCAATGTACCGGAATTTCACTTTCAAAGAGTATAGACAGCAGAATAAGAAAGATATTAAGCAAAGCGGCGATAAAGTAGGCCTATCTAGATTTCTTCTCTAGATATTTGAGAAATAATTAATCACACATTTAAGTATCAACTATTATCTTTATTTTACGTCTTTTGAACCAAGTGTTAATACGTACATGGATGTACGTTTCAATGTTTCAAAATTATAATAAAAATTATCTTTATTTTTAATATACATTTATATATTTCAAAAGTATAATAAATTTTTTTATTATTCAACACACGTTTCTTTTTTACCCTAGTGTAATAACTAATAACTATCAGTGCATCAGCAATGTGATAACGGAGGGTTTCAATTTCAAAGTTTTTCCATGTTTTTTATCTAATTAAACAATAAAAAGTTAATACTTTATTTTAAAATAAACAATGACAAATCTACAAAATTTTATATTTTTACGAAAATTCAGAATATATATTAACATATCACCTATTTGAATTCAATATCATATACATATATTAACGATCATACTAAACTATATATATATTTACATAACATTTTTTCTCTATTTTTTAATTTTTTGTTACGTACATATATAACACATCCGATCTATATCTCTATCTCTCATAAATGGGTCTTTTCATAAACAGACCATGGGATTTTCAGGTGTAAGTAAAAAAAATGGGTCATCTTTAATTTGGTGAAATTGCGCAATCCCACAAATCTTGCATGTTTCAACTTCGATCTCACCGATTTAGCAAAAAATAAGTTTTGGCTAAGATCAGGATCGGACTTCATGGGAAAGATTGTAAGATCATCTGATGGAGTTGACTTGCGATTTTGACTATGATGACTTGACCTCTTTGTTTTTCTCTGCCCTTGATCACTATAAGTCTATAACTCAACTTAACAACGGAAACCCTTTTTTTCTTTAAAATGCATTTGGTTCTCATGGGGTACTTGTGTCTAGGAAGCTGCATCACTTATTATGATCCTAGGGAATGGTATCTACTAAGTCTACGAAGAGTGTATTTCTATGGGTGATATACAAGACTCATCACTAGAGGATTTGGATCATCTAGTTACAAGTGGAACAAAAGTCTCAGTTGTTAAATTCATTTTATTACATAATAAATTAATAATTTAAAATTAAATTTAATTAATTTTAACAGTTGGATTTATAACTGGATGTTCGGCAATAAGTCTACTTGTCGGGTCGGTACGGGGGCGTTTAGGTAATATCCATTGTTTTCGATGGAAATTGATATAAGTGATTTAAAGGTTGTTTTCGCCGTTTTAAGTCGGGTTTGGTTGAATATCGAATTTAACGGGATGTAGGTTACAAAGGATAGATTATTTAGTTTGGACTTAAGTGTTGGGTTTAATTTTTTTAATAATTTAATTTAAAATAAAAAATTAATTTTTTAATAATTTAATTTAATTTAAAATTATAAAATAAAAATTAGATAAATTCTGTACATATTTTAAATAATTTTATTTTTTTAAACAATATAATTTTTAATAAAAATTCATATAAATCAATATTTACACAACATAATTTTAATTGAATATATAAAATATATTAACATATAAGAACAAACTAAATTGCATAATTCTAAAGCTAAGAATATAATTTTGTACTATGCATAGATCTATCTGTTTATGTAAATCAATATCAACCTAAATTAATCTTAATATAAAAATATTAATAAAATATTATAAAATAAATAAATTATAAAATATAAAAATAAAAATATTATTATTAAATTTACAATTTATAAAAAAATACATTATTATTTTTTATAAAATAATTATCATTTTTTACTTTTTAGATCCGTAAAAAAAATTATCAAAATAGATAACCTAAAATAAAATTTAAATGAAAGTTTATAAAAAACTTGTTTATTGTCAAGTATCCAATCATAAAAGATAAATCCAAATCTCATTAGTAAAATTAAAATAAAAAATAATTAGCATCTATAATATCAAAATAAAATAAGATTGGATTACAAATTGAATCTTAGAAACATAAATAAAATGTACATATAGAACGATTATTTTACTTTTTTATCTTAAGCAAGTTGTATCAGGTATGGTTTGAGAAGTCGAGCTTTCAAATTGAGAAACTCTAAAATTAGAAGTTGACATTTCTTATGACAATCATGAAAGAAAGAAATAGTATATCAAAATCAGATATAGTATGTATCTTGTATAAATACATAGAATTTGAAAATGAGATAAATACTTACCTTTTAGTATATTTTCAAGAATTTCTAAATCCTCACCCATCACAAACTCCTTATATTGATTAACAACTAATTTTATCCAATTCTAAGTACAAATTAGTGCTTTAGTCATGTCAGGAGAAAGTGAACTTCTAAAAGTATACCCCAAGTGCTACATGCACTCTCAGATGCAGAGTTGAAATATGGGTGACCACTATATCCTTTACCATGTATGAGAGTAATGAGAAACGCGAGTTGTTATATTTCCACCATGTAAGTAGATTAAATTTTTCATAATTGTCTATGCAAGGCTCAGCCAAATATTTTTCAAGTTCATTTTTTTCATCAATAGAATTTTTTTTCTTTCAAATGTTGTCTAAAAACATAAGCTCTTGTAGTATGAAAAAAGATATCAAGATTCACACATTGAGAAGAACTCCCTTCAGAAGATAATGATTGAGTTGATTGGACAACCTGATGTTGTTGCTTATAAACAATTACACATAATAGAAATAAAGAAAACAAGAGAAGAAGAAGAGATTATACAAAATTCCATAGAGTTTGATGAATCTTGCACTTTGATCCCTCAAATGTTTAGATTCTTTACTCTAAGAGTTGTATTAAAAAGAATTTAGGAGAGAACTTCCACTTTCAACTGTCAAAACCATCAAAGAATGAGAGAAAACGACCTTTGATAATGTTGTCCAATAAATTGTGTCAACTAACGCAAATTTGGCGTTAGGTAACGCAAAAGCAACAAAATGCTTCCTTTTTTCTAGGATTTTGCAATAAGTAATGCAAAAGTAATAAAATGTTCTAATCATGTTATTTTTCTATTTTTCTAAAAAAAATGATCAATTCAAATAATTGAATAACACTCTAAAAATTCAAAGAATTAATCATAGAACTTCTACTAAATACTATACTACTAAGAATTACTTCTAACATTAAAAGTTCATCAATTATTTATGAATTACACTCATTTTCTTGTAAAAATGTTCTTTATATGCCTTAAATATCACTAAATAAGTGTCATGTTTAACACTTATCAAACATAAAGAATGTCATGAATATATTTATTACCTTGTTTTGTTATAACTCTAATACTTCCTTTGCCATCAACTTTAACATACTCTCCATTATCCAATTTAGCTTTTGAGTTAAATGAAGAATCTATATCAAGAAAAACATTTTTATTTTCCATCATATGATTGTTACAACCGCTATCAAAGTACTCTACATTTTTCTCCTCTTCAAATGCCTTTTGACAATCAAAGAAAGGTTTCCTTCATTGTTTCTTCCACTGTATTTGGCTTTTGTAAATAAAGCTTGTTGTTGGTTACCAAAGCGACAATGGTTTTATAAATAGTCAAACCTCTTACAAATGTACCATTGAGATTTTCTTTTGTTCCAACAATCTTTCTTACCATGATTATTCTTCTTACAAATTCTATACTATTTATTTGATCCACTATCATTTTCTTATCCTTCAAAACTATTTTTTTCTCCTCTTTCACAAGATTTTTTTCCTTCTCTTTGACCTCTTCCATCTCTACTACCTCTAGAAGACTTACTTGTATTTTGACATGAAAAAGATTTCTCAATATTTTTGGAATCAATGGTGAGCTTAGATTGAAACACATTTTTGATAATTTTTTCAATACATCGTAAGAATCTTTGCTTGTAGGATTTTAATGAACTCATCAACTCTTGAACAATCATGGTTGATAAGTCATTTGTTTCTTCAATAATAGCCACCATTGGATCAAAATTTTCAGATAAACTAATCAAAAGTTTATCAACAATTATACAATCATCAATTGTAACTCCATGTGACTTCATTTAGTTTCCAAACTCCAACAATTGATGATGATACTCATTCAAGATTTGATTTTCTTTCATTTGTTAATTTTCAAAATCTCTATTAAGAGATCAAAGTTTAACAAGTCTTACTTTAAAATCTCTTTCAAATTTCTGTTGTAGAATGTCACATATCTCCTTGGATGTCTTTACCCTCATGATCCTTGAGAGATTTTTCTTTGAATCATTCCCAAAACTCTAACATCTATAATTTCTTTCTTTGTGAACTCTTCATTTTCAACAATAGTAGGAATAGTTATTGGTTGTGCATCTTCTGTTTTGATCAAATGTAACATATCTAAGGAAGTAAATAATGTCTTTATTTTTATGGCTAAAAAATTTTAATTTTTTATTTCAAATAGTGAAACTTAAAATTATAAATTATATTGTTGGATACTAACAAGATATTTGGCAAAATCATGACTCTTCACTTTTTTTTAGTATTTGCTGAAAGAATTTGCAACTCTAATACCACTTTGTTGCTGGTATTTTAGAGACAAAATATTTTTAAAAATATATAAGAAAAAAAATAATTTTTTATATATTTTTATTGTTATAATATAAACATAAATATATCAATTTATAAGTAAAATAATTATTATAATATAATTTTAAAAAATTAAAGGTTACATAAAATCATTTTAAAAAATCAAAAGTTACATATAACAATATAATATAATATCTAATTAATATATATATATATATATTTAATTACTACTTAATAATGGTTAAAAATCCACCAAATCTTTATAAAGACTTAATAAATTAAATTTTTTTTGAAAATATGATCATGAATCCAACACAAACAAGACACAGATAGAAGAAATATCTATTAACGATAACATGATTTAATTCATGTTAAAGATGAAAGCATAATTTCTACCATGCACCAAATTGCTCAACACTAGTGTCCAAAAAATGGATGAGAAAAATAAGTAATGTAAAAAAAATCTTCAATTATTTGATTTTTATGTCAGACTAAAATTAGGTCTTCAGGAGCACCAAATCTTTAACATGTGTCCTATTGTAATGTGGAGGCATTGAGCAATGGCGTTTATAAAAGCCTTAAACACCAAGTGGTTGCTTCTCAGAAGCTAGAGAGGTTTTCTATGGCATTTTTCTATTGCCTTAGGAAGCAATTGTAGAAAGCCACAGTAACCCAGTAATGTACGGAAGTTCAAGTATAAACAACAGAGTGAGAAAGATGTTAAGCAAAACGGCAATAAAGTGGGGCTATCAAGATTTCTTCTCTAGATATTGAGAAATAATTAATCACACAATTAAATATTAATTATGGTGTTTTCTTCTATATCTTTTAAATTTGGGATACCAAATATTTTTTCATAAAAAGGCAATAAAAAATTACCACATGTTTAATGTGATTATCAGCATTTAATATTAGTCAAACATAATATAATTTAGTGAAAATTTATAATTAAAAATAAAATTTTTAAAAATTTTGTTAAAAAATCTTTTCTGTAAAATTTGTTATACTTTATTTATAATTTTTAAAAAATTATTTTTATTTAATTTAATTTATTTTATTAATTTTTATATAAAATTTACAGAAATTTTTATTTAATATTTTTAAATTTATAATTTGTTATAAAATTAAATTTTTATTTATAAAAATTATTAAAAAATTAAAATAATATTTTATTTCTATCTATTTTTTAAATATATTTTTAAATATTTTTTCTTTCTTTCTATATATATATATATTTAATTAAATGTATTTAAAATTTATTTTTATTTTTAAAAATAATTATTAAAATAAAAAATAGATAAATAGATAAATATATTAAAATAATATTTTATTTTATTTTATTTATTTTTTTAATATTTATTTTTTTCTTTCTATATATATATTTACTTAATTAAATATACTTAAAATTTAATTTTAAAATTTTAAAATTTAAATTAAATCTACTTATATATATCTATCTTTATTATATATATATATATTTAAAATTTTGTTTTTAATTTTTAAAAAATAATTATTAAAATTTAAATTAATATTTTACTATTCTTTCTATTAATTTTTTAAATATTAAAAATAAATTTTAATTTTTAAATAATTATTTAAAAAATTATCTCTTTTTTTAATCTTTTTTTTATCTATTTTTATATATATTTATCTATTTTTTATATTTATTTTCTTTTAATATTTATGTTTAAAATTAAAAATAAATTTTAAATAAATTTAATTATATATATAAATAGATACATAAATATAAATAGATTTAATTTAATTTTTAAAATTTAAGAATAAAATTTTAAATATATTTAATTAAGTATATATATATAAAGAACAAAAGAAATATTTTTAAAAATATATTTTAAAAAATAAAAATCAAAACAAAAAGTTACTTTAATTTTTTAATATTTTTAGTAATTTTTATAAATAAAAATTAATAAAATAAATTAAATTAAATAAAAATAATTTTTTACATCATAAATTATAGAATTTTTTTTAACAAAATTTTAAAAAAATTATTCTTAAATATAAATTTTCCTTAAATTATATTATATTTGATTAATATTAAATAAATTTTAAAAATTCTTATTCTAAAGTATAAATTTTTATTAAATTATATCATATTTAATCAAAATTAAATACGAATAATTATATTAAATATGTATCAACTTTTTATTAATTTTTTAATTAAAATTAAATATAAATTATTATATTAAATATATATAAATTTTTTATTAATTTTTTATAAAAAAATTTGGTACCCCAAATTTATAAGAATATTGTCACTACTAACTATATCTCTGTTTTACGCCTTGAACTGAGTGGTAATACTTACACGTATATATGTTTTAATGTTTCAAAATTATAATAAAAATTATCTTTATTTTTAATATATAATTATATATTTCAAAATTAAAATAAAAAATTTTATTATTCAAAACACGTTTGTTTTTACCGATGATCTAATGTAATAACTCAGTGTCAGCAATGTTCAGCAATGTGATAATGGAGGTTTCAATTTCAAAATTTTTCGTATTTTTTATTTAATTAAAAAATAAAAAATTAATACTTTGTTTTAAAATAAACAATCATTCTAATTTTTAGAAAATTGGATTCATTATATAAATTCTTTAAATATAAAAATTATTATTTTTATCTTTTAAAAAATTTAACTTCCATGGTCTGTAACAATTATTATTAAAGAGAATATCCATAAGAATGCCAAATTTAAAGAATTTTATATTTTTACAAAAATTCAGAGTATATATATATATATATATACATGATCAGATAATTTTTTTTTCATTTTCTCTTCTCTATTTCTTTTTATTTCTATTTTTTATATTTTTCTTATATTTATATATATACATATATAAAATAATTTCCATACATATATTTTATATCTCTATCTCTTATAAATGGACATTCTCTTTATATATATATATATATATATATATATATATATATATATATATATGTCATGCATCCATCAATATAGACATAACAGAGCTATCTGTTTATCATTCACATGTACCACAATTTTGCAAAACGAAACGGGGATGTCAGAAACCTGAAATACGTATAGAGGATTACCACACCACCAGCGCAGTATATACTACACACATTCACATATGCAAGCAGAGTTTTGAAACAAAAATGCAAATCTGAGAAACCTGATGATATACGTACAATCATAGTTTTAAAAAGGAATACGGATCTCAAAACCTGATGTACGTACAAAAGATTAACACCAGAATAATCTGTACAAAACATTATCCAATTCCCAAAAGCCCCACCAAGATTGTACATATTTATAAAAAATCATCTTCTCCGTAATCCCCCTAGACTAAAAGGAGATGACTGCTCAAGACCTATGTTTTTCCCTTCTCGTCTAGGTAAAAAGGAATAAAATTTCTCAAAATAGATTAAAAAAAATATAGTTGGCAGTATCAGTTCAGTGTATAGTGAAAAATAGAGCATTTGTATAACTGTATTTCTCTTGAGGTTTTTATCCAACTACTAAACGATTCATGCAAGGGGTATAACATTTTGTAGACGCTTACTCATTCATATGCCTGCAGAGATATTAACATTGAAGAATTCATATATGGTGATAGTTTACCAATTGACTAATCATAATCAAATTAAGAAAGAGAAGCTGTAGAGAGCAAAGGCATATATACGAAAGATTTGAGCTTGACACATGATTACAACTAGAAGTGGATCTCTACTAACCAAACAGAGGCAAAGCCAGAAAGCACACTCTAAGTGCTTACATTGCCTTGAGAAAGTAAACGATCACCAGCGGTGATCTTTATTATATTACAGACACACAGAGATAGCTTACTAGTTACTACCATACATAATTAAGCTATCACATTCACATTTCTCAGTCCTCTTGGCTTAAGTCGCACCCGAATAGTGGTGATTCTCCTAACCCACAACTCATAGGCAAATTCATGAGCTCTTTCTCCATCTGAAGCTTCTCCAGCCCCTGCAGTTTCTGACTCTGCCCCTCCATCTCCATGATCTTCTGCATTGCTCGGCACTGGCATCTTGCGCTGTTCAACTCACTCAGCTCATCGCAGCATTTCTCCTCATGCTCTCCTTCACGCTGCTTCCGAATGTAATTCCTCTCATCATCATCACGTTCCATCTTCTCCCTTATGTGTCTCTCGCAGTGCCTGAGGTTCACCCTCTCCAGTTGCTTGCTGCAGCTGCTGTCATGCTCTTGCCATTTGGAGGCGCAACAAGTGTGAGCCACCAACAGAAGAACAGCGACCAGGGGTATTATTGGAATTGTGAGTTTCGGCATTTTCGTGGAACGGGATTTTGTTTTGATGGGAAAAGATGTGCAGGGATTTATAGATAATTTGGCGTGTTGCATGTGAGGTATACGTGGAAACGAAGTGGGTGGGTGGTGTGAATGCTGTTTTGGCTCGGTGGCTGAATTTGCTTCAATGGGAGTTTGTTTGCTTACGCGTGACACTTTCATGCAGTTTGGTGCTCTTGTTTATAGCCCCTGCGCCAGATGGCTTTGGAATTTGCTTATAAATGCTGCAAATGAACTTTTGAAATTCTCTATTCTTTATTTTTTTTATCATATTTTTTATGTTATTATTTTAATCTTTCCTTTTCTATAACATACATTTTATATAAAAAAATATTATTATATATGTATATATATTAAAATACTATTTATCTTTTAAATATATAAAGACAGATTTGAATAAATTGAACATGGTATGGCATAAGGTGCAAGTTCTCTGAATTCGTGATTTTGGGAAGATTTACTTATATTCTTTACCTTTTTAATTTAAATTAAATGTTATTTTAAATTTTTAAAATTTTTAATTATTTTATTTTAAAATTAAACTGATTTGATTTTTTTTTGTTGAAATTAGTAGTGGGCTTTTTATCCACACAATTGGCAGGTGGGTTTTGTCCTACTGGAGTAAGAGTCTCATCTGAAATGTGATTTTCTTCTACCTCAATATTTAGATATGCATCTATTGGTTCCAAAATTGAACTAATCAAGGAAGGCATTAGAAGAAGATTTACCTATTCTAATACTAGATTTATGTTGAGGACATCTACGACACAGTCCTCTTCTAGGATTCTTGAAGTGATTTGGACTGAGCATAGTTAATGTGTCCTATGTTGAGGTATGCTTATCTATACGTTTTTTTTTAATCATAAAAAAGATCTCTGTTTCAGAAATTGATATAGTAAAAGAATTATAGTCATTAGAGAGGCCAATCAAGATTACATCTATCTGATCTTGAAAAGAGGTGGAAGCAACAATGACAGATAAAGGATCAATTATCTTCTTAATTTGAAGCAAATAATCTACTATGAAACCTTGCCTTTTTGAGTTTCATAGTTGAGTTTTTAACTATTCTTTCTTGGTTTGGATTTGAGAATGAAATGAAACTTCAAATTAGTTTAGATTTAATGTGAAGATTCACACCCTACTATTTCCGCGATCAGTAATTTAGACATAAAGATTTGAAGTCACAACATCAACCATGAATTTTATTGTTCCCAATGTGCATATTCCTCTAAGTATTTTTCAATATCTTCATTGTTATTTGAATTAATTTTCTAGGTTCATTGCCTTTTTGAGATACTTTTAAAGTTTGAAACCCTTAATAACTGCCATAGCTTGCTCTCACGAAATTGTATTGGAAAAAGTTTGTAGGATTAAACAGGTGTCTCCACATAAATGTATCATCTTTCCTTTTTATCTTCTTACTCAATGAGATATATACAGCATAAACAAGGGTCAATTTTTTTCTTTCGTGAATAACAGTTTATCCAACGTAAGGTGTCACATATTTCTTAATTGTTGACTTTATCATAAATATTTAAAAATGTAATGTTGCAATTAATGAATAATAAATAATTGGTTACTCATTCATCTAATTAACGCGATAGTAAAATAAACCATCAAAATAAATCAGTCAGTTCATTAATTGAAAAAATTAAATTTAGATTATCGGATTTGATAATTAAAACAATAAAAAGTAGAAAATGGATTTCGTTAGCTGATTAATCAATCAAACTAACCGAAAACTCACTAATATAAAACTAAATTAAACTAGATTGCTTTTCAATTAAAATAGATAAGGGAAAATTTCTAATCACATGATAAGTTTAAATTACTGGTAAATATTTTAGGCTTTAGTCGTGACATTATAAATTGTGATTATCTTTAAATTTTAACTGGTGTATTAGTTTGTCCAACTGGTGTATCTCGCCATAAATTGGATTATCTTGCAAAAAAAATTATTTCACGACAGAAATCTAACAACGTTAGAATAGAAATTGACGAAAAATAAATATGAATAAATAATTAAATTAAACAAACAAGTTAAAAACTAAAACTTAAAATAAAACTAAGAATTAAAATATAATTCTTATAATGACAAAAGTTATTTTATCCCGAGTGATTTAGTCTTATCCTATTTAAGTTAGATCTCAATCGTATCTCATCAATTTTATTTTAAATTTAAAGACATATTTAATCTGAAAAGAAAATTAATCTTATCGAAATTTAAAATCAGACAGGATTTATTTTTCCAGCATTCTAGCATGTACTTCCTTTTTTTATAACGAGGGATTTATGCAGTGTGTATAAATGTTTTTAATTAATTTTTAAAATAAAAGAAAAACAAAAATATTAAATAAAATAAGATAACTTTAAGGTTGGTAGAAGTAGAGTCAACTCCGGAGGCACTCACCCCTAGGCCCTAAGTGCATTCGTTGTACATGGGCAGTTACTTTTCATTCTTAAAAGGTTAAAATTTTTAATTTATTTAAAATTTTTGGCTTTAATTTCAATTATTTTTTTAATAATTTTAGTTTTATAAAATTTGTTGAGTTTGATTTTTATTTTAAAATTATCTTTGAATAAATAGATAATTTTATTTAAAATCATTTTTAATTAAAATTGTAACATGTAGAATTTGATATTAAGATTTAATTATATTTTGATTTTTATAAATGTATAAATAAATTTAAAAACAAAAACTGAGTTGATATTTTTAGAAATTAAATAATTATCAAATAATTAAAATATAATTTCAAAATAAATAAAAAATTAAATTGTATTGTTAAAATTTTAATAATAAAAAATAAAACTTATAATTTCATTAAAATAAGAAAAAATATAAAAATTAGATTTAAATATAAAATAAATTACTAAAAGCTCGATTAAAATGTTTTAAAATGCAAGCATGTTCCAACATTGTTTCCCGGGATTTCATTACTTTACAGGCATTGACAGTCCTATCCTTGAATATAAACACTATTCATACTCTCCTGGCCAAACATTAAATTGTACTCGCCGAGCATTTGCGAAACGTGTTAGTATGTTACGTGTACTCAGCCCTGGGAAAGGTAGCGCGTGATGTTCCTGACCCACACACGAGAGTAGAAATTCATCTTCACACGTGATGTTCATTTCGACTTAGCTTACGCAAAACGCACCTCACGTTTCTCCATATTTCTTATTCCAAAGCAATCCCTTCCTTGCTTCCTCTCCTCCTAAACAGAGCGCATCACAGAGCGAGTGAGAGAGGTCCTGCCTTATCCAATTTAGGGTTTCAATTTTTCACTCCCAGTTTCACACCTATCGAAAACCCTAAACTAGGATCAGGTATCATCTAATTACCGCCCTTTATTGTCTTCCTTTTGAGATCTAATTCTGCTGCCTTTACTTTTAGAGTTGGGCTTGGCCTTCTCCGTGATAATTGTTTAAATTTGATTAAAGTTTGTTAAATTTTTGGGGGTTTTATTTGTTTCGATCAGATCTCTTCCTTCTGGAGAAAATCGTGTATTTTGTTCGAACTTGGACATTCATTTATTTGTTGTTTTTTTTCTTTCTTTTTTTTTACTGATCGAGTGTGGTAATTTAGATCTAGTCGATATGCCTTTGACCATATAGCTGTTACCTCACATTTATAACTTTCTCATGGTTAATCTTTTATATATCAAACTTTTGGCATATTGCTCAATCTCCTAGTTTGTTTGCTTCGTGCCTTTATGATCTTGTTAATTTAACCTTATGATAGTGTTTGAAACTTTGAGGGAAGTCTCGCTTTAAATAAATAGAGTTTTTTTGTCATTGCCAATTTTGAATAATTTGATTTCATTCGTTTTGGTGTTTCTCAAAACATGAGTTGTTGTCATTCAATACACTCTCAGCTCAGTGTAATGATCTGTGACAAGTCTGGATGATGATGTAATTTGTATTATGTTTTATCGGTCCTGTTATTTTGTGGAGGATTATTGACGATGATTTTGATGTTATATCAGTGTGAAACTTATTTAAATAGTAAGTCAGCTAACATGTTGATTCTGAAATCCAGGTTTGAGCGATCTGGTTCGAAGGACCTTCTGTTTTGGAGAGTTAAGTTTCATGTCTGAATTAGACGCACAGATTCCTACTACCTTCGGTATGTTGGAACTTCTTGAGCAGTGTTATCTGTTGATTAATTGTCTTATTCATGATATGCAGGTCCTCAGTAGGTGATAGGCAGAAGTTATGCATATATATATATATTTTGTGTATGGTTAGGTTCTTTGGGAATGTTGTCACTCTGATTACTAACATAGCATGTCATTTATATGGTTTTTTCCCCAGTGGGGGTTCTGCTATAGGCTATAGCATCTATACACTTTCTGAGGTGGATATTTGTTGTGTAACTTTGTTTATAACTTTAGGGTTTAGGGTTTGGACAAGCTTTTCTTCTGAGAAATAATCACTTACTTTTCAAAAGCTTTTTCACAAAACTGTAAAATTAAGCGGTTATTTTCTCAAAATGAACTGAACCAAACATGCACAAAGCTGACCCTGTTCTTCACTTTTAACTGTTAAAGGATTATTATTAGTTGAGGTCATGTGAGTTAGATTATATTCCATTGTTGAACAAGATGTGTAAAATATGCTGAGACTTGTATTGAAGTTTCTCAGTCAGTTTTTTTTTGGTTCAAGGTAGTTCTTGTATTGGGCTTTTAATGCGTTGATGCATTTGGGTTTTCACATTTTTGAAGATTGTGATAAACTCGATGTCTACAGTCTTGCATTTTATTGTATGGAATACATAGTTAATGTATGGAATACATAGTTAATGTGTTTAAAACAATCGGGTTTATTGTTTATCTTAATAATGTATGAATGATTTGTGGGATGTTCTCCAATAATTTCAGATCCTTTTGCTGAGGCAAATGCTGAGGACTCAGGTGCTGGGTCAAAGGAGTATGTGCATATTCGTATACAGCAGCGAAATGGTAGAAAAAGTTTGACAACTGTCCAGGGATTGAAGAAGGAATTCAGCTATAGCAAGATACTTAAAGACCTTAAGAAGGAGTTCTGTTGCAATGGTACAGTTGTTCAGGATCCAGAACTAGGACAGGTATGTGTTTACAACTTGACACCCTCTTGTGAGATGTGTTCTACTACCAATTGTTGCTTCAATTAACATTTTTGCTTGTGTAGGTTATTCAACTTCAAGGTGATCAGAGGAAGAATGTTTCTACCTTCCTTGTCCAGGTAACTATCACCTTATCTTTGGTGGTATGCAGTTAGTATGCTGTCCCAATTAATTTTTCATTTTGAAGTTTTTTCCTCTCCTAATTCCTGCCGCTTTGTCTAGTTATTCATCCTGCCGTCTATTTTAACTTTGCTGTTTTGGTTTTGGAATATTCAATTGGTTCTGAACCTTACCACATTGTTATATTGTAATAGAAATATTCCAAAATTTGTTATGCCTTTTAAAACATCAATTTGTGTCTTATCTGTATACAAATCCAATTGACATATCTGGAATTTTTCTATTCAAGATGTTGTTTTCAAATTATTGGAAAAATACAAATTTCTTTTTAATGAAAATCCTTTTGTTTTTCCACTCTTGGATGTGAACAGGCTGGTATCGTGAAGAAAGAGCACATTAAGATTCATGGTTTCTGAGCTGCTGGAAACCTGAGTGTTAAGTCTTTTCTGGCTCACTTTGAGTTGGGCGCATATGTGATTGTGGTATTTCTTGTGTTCTGTTTTTCAACATTGTGATTTGTGATGTGGGATCATGGAATGTATGACATTATATGCTATTTACTTCAATAACATGTATCAAAAGAAGTTTAATAGAGTTCTATACAAGCAATTTTCACATTCCAGATGCTGGATGCGTTATTCTTGATTTTCTATGCTGGATTTTAGCCTCAGCATAGGCCTTTGGAATGAAGTTGATTGTTCAGTATAACAGTTTGTGAATAGTTTCTCACCAAAAACTAAAATAGATTCGATAGCTTCTAGAAGCTTTTTTTTTAAAATTATTTTTTAATGGAATTTGGTGGGGACTGGGATATGTTGAGTCGCTGGTGGAAACCCTTGTGTAAATCTTCAGAATTGTGAAAGCATCCAGATTCACCCTCAAAAAGCGAAATTCAGGTTTGTCATTTATTTGGTGACGCTGGCGTTTGCGGATTGATAATAACTAGGATTATCTGTATTTAGGGTTTGTTTGTTATGCGCTTCTTGGGGTATATTTTATTTTTTGCCATTTGATTACTGAAAATTTCTGATCTTTGGGTTCTTGTAGAAGTATAGGTTTTAATTAGGTTAATGTTGTCTTGCTGGGATTGTTAGACTTATATTTCACTTGTAAAATCACCTCACTGAGAAAAACACTGGATTACGACTGCAGATATTAACTATTTTAATTAGCTAACAAAAACACTCAGGACATCATAAAACATGGAGATCTGCATTCAAAAGTAAGAAAAAGCAAAGCGGTACAAATATACTCTTAAGCATGACTCACCATGCGCGGAAGGTCTTTTTTTTCCTTTCCTTTTTGGTATAACTTCATATTTTTCTAAGCCTTAATAAAAGCAAATTTGCCTTTATATGAAAAAAAAGTGTTTTGTATATTTGACATCAGTTTATCTGAAATTACTAGTCTAATACACTCTAAAAGTGCTTTTTGGCGTAAGGTTATGTTTATTTCAAACCGCGCGATATTGTTGAGTTTAACACAAGCTTTAACAAAAAATTATTTTAGGCATTCATAATCTTCATGAAATCACATTTTTATATTTTTGTTTGCTTTCATTTTCATAATAAATAGGATATGTATTTCTTTTCATACAAATATTATAAATTTTATTTTAATTATAAATAATTAAAATTTTATTAAAATGTCTTTCAATTTTTGTTAAAGTATTTTGCGAATATCATTTAGAAAGTGCAATAATTTACTTTAAAATTAACAAATACCCCGAGCAAAGAGTATGGGTAAAATGAAGTTCCAAAGATAACATTCTTAAAATTTAAATTTCAGTAATGTTTGTTAATCAATAGCAAACCTTAAATAATAACTCCTAGAGTAAGATAAAATTTAGGTCCTGAACAAAAACAAAAGTTAAATTCAGATAAATCTAAATTTCTGATTAAAATAATATAACTATAATTTTAGAATGAAAAATTAAGGAGTTTTTGAAAAATAAAAACAACAAAGTAATACTATTTATATTTTTTTATGAAATAATAATGGTATCTTAAACTGTTCTTCCGAAATTAAAAAGATAGCTGTTTTTTATGATAAAGAAAATAATAATGAAAGTTTTTAGGATATTAGTTAAAGAAATAATAAGAAAAATTATTTAAAGAAAAATAAAAGTATTCATTTACATTAAAAACACAAATTATTGAAAAATATTAACTAATGATTTAAAAGATTTTGTTTGATAAAAAAAAAATTTAAGTCCGAATATTTTTTATGTTTATTATAATTAAGAATAATTTTAATTTAATAATTTACATTCACTTTTATAAGGTAAATTATTAAGATAAAATCTTGATTTTAATTAAAAAAATATCATAAATGCCTAATTGTGAGTATGTAAAATGTTTTTGTTATTAATAATATATTTTTGTATATGTATACGTTTATGATATATTTAATTTTTGCACTCATATATATATATATATATATATATATCAATTTTATAGTTACAGAATATATATAGTTTAGTGTTTTATAGTTAAAGTGATAAGGTAGGAATGTACAATATTAAGTTATTCTATTTAAATTAAAAATTAGAAGGATTCATTTTTTTTTTTTAAGCTGATACTTTTCATTGTAATTGTTGCTTTTGACCACAGATTGAGAAAATTATCACTTCAACCCAAAAGAATAATGATTTGCGTTACAAGTTTATTAAAAAGTTATAATTACACAATTAAATTATATTTTAATATAAAGAATAGATAAGTTCTTTAATCTTTTTAACGAACTATTAGAAATCAATCATTTTATTTAATGTATGAATAAGATTATTTTATTCTCTTTTTCATAAGTTTACACTATACAAACTCAAAAATAAGGTGAGATTATTGTTTCATATACCATATTAATATTTACTAATTTAAAGTTTGTCATTCTTACAATATACAAATGTACGTAGGTCCAAACATATTTATAGTTTTTAGCAAAATAATAGGAGTATTGAGATTTAATTTCAAATCACACTATACCTTTGATAACATTAAAATCATCATCATCATTTCATAACATTCCGAAATTGCTCAATCAGTAATAATAATCTTTAAAGTTATGTCGAGATAGCTAAGTTCGATCCAAAAAGTAACGTATCCCTAACTCCATTATCATGAATTCTAATGTATTCACGTGAGCGATCGTTATGTTTCCTAACTCCCTCTCATACTTAATGATTGTTACTATTACAATTTACAAGACATTTTAAGAAACTTTTTTATTTATGTCAAATATTATATTATTTTTTTTATCTATTCAAATAAAATATATTTTTTTTTTATTTTTCTTCTATTTTAATTCATATAACACAGATTATTTTCTTTTATTTTTTCTATTTTTCATGTTATCCAAATAAATATAAGGTAAAAAAAAATATAAATTACTTATTTGAGTAAAATTAAAAAAATAATAATAATAAAAAGATGAAATCCATATTTAAACTAAAAAAAATGGATGATACTAGAAGTAGAATTGTTTAATAAGTTATCTTATTCCAAACTTTTATAGATTAATTAATAAAACTGAATATAATTCATTTTTTTAAGATAACGTTTGAGTTTAATATTTTTTAAAATTTTTATAGGTTAAAGTTGAATAGAGTTAAAAAAAATTAAATTTAAACTTTATATGTTATTAAATAAGTTTAAATTGATTTTAATTAGAGGTTCTTTTTAACAACTTTCATTAAGAAAGAATTTTTTTAATAATTTTATTTTGAATAATATTAAAATACAATATTTAAAAAATATTTCAGTAAAAAAATTATTTTTATTAAATTTATTTTGTTATAATTTTATAAATAATTTTTATGATAAATATTTTCCAATTTTTATTCATTTATGTAAATCAAAATTGCTTTTATTTTTGTATTTATATATTTCATACAATATATTTTTATTTTTATTTTTATTTTCTTTCTTGATATTTTATTTTCCAACCATTCTGAATATAAATGTGTTTAAGATACTAATAAAACTTTTTTTTAAATAGTTTATAATTATTTGAAAGATTTTTTTAATTCTTAAAAAAAGTAATTTTTTATAACTTTAATGTATTAAATAAATTAATTATATTAATATTATATTTCTTAATACGAGCAATATGGCCTTAATCACCTTAATATAAATATAAAGCACGTCATCATATAAAAAAAGAAAAATTGAAAGCAAGAATGCACACTCAGAAATGAAGTCGGTGTATCAAGAAGACAAGGGAAAGGAACGACGTCGTTCATCTAGAGCCCCCTGAGTCGCCGCTCACAGACCCAGTTGAGAAATCAATTCCTTGAGGAACAAAATCAAAAGGAAAATCTCGAGAGCATCGTTCGCGGCAATGGAGGAACTACTCATAGCTATACTTTCGATGCTTTTGGTGGTAGCGTTGATCCCACTTTATCTATGGAAACGCCGTCAGGATTCTCGATCGCCCCCTCACGACGAACCTCAGCAGGTTTGCAACTTCGGACTCCTTCACTCTTCCCTCACTTCGCCACCATAACCCTAATCATTTGAGCTTTCAAATCAAAACGGAATTCTTAGATCAATAATAACCAATCGTCAGGCTCCGCGGAGAGAAACCGTCGTTCGCGCCACCGCTACTCGTCGCATGCGTCGGCGACCAGCAGCATCTGGAGCTAGTACTTCGTCAGATCCACCTGCAACGCAAGAAGGTTGCTCGAATTTCATTTTAATTTTAATTTTTTTGGTTTATTTCTATGTGTAATGCAATGCCTCGGTAAATAAAAATATTAATGAGAGATGTAATTTGAACTAATATGTATTGTTTCCATTGGGGAAGGTCGATGGATGTGAAATCCTGAAAGTTTGGTGATATTTTTTTAGTTTCTTTACTTTGCCTTATCATTAGATACGCCAATGTCACCTTGTCATTGAATTATTTAGGTTAGAATGACATTTGGGATATTTGCACCTGTGGAGTCAACTAGTTGTCATTGTTATTTGGTTTGTTGTTTTTGCTATATGGAAGTACGGTTGGACTGGTTGGTGAATGAAAGCATGGTATGTTCACAATGGAAGCATGTATAGAGATTGCATCTTGAAACTGAGTTGCCTTTTTGAAATTATCAACTTTATGTAATTAAACAGAATCCGCTGATGAAAGTGATGGAGAAGCTGCTGGAGGAGAGTATTATGAGGCTAAAGCATCAAAGAAAAAGGAAATTAAAAGGCAAGAAAGGGAAGCGCGGCGTCAGGTATTCTTTATTATGTTTTTAACTGTTACAATCCTTTTTACGTGGATATATTTTTGGCTGGATTTTTGTTATTTTCACCATGGCTTGTCTCGTAGCCTTCTACGTCAAAGGACAGTTGTTTGAATTTGATTTGCCAAAAGGATGCTTTCTAGAAATGAAAAATGTTATTGGTATTTGAAGGTTTAGTAAGGACACTGACTCAATCTATATTATTATTATTATTATTATTATTATTTAAACTGTTCAATTGCACTCCATGTGTCACTCTCTCCTGAGAAAGTTTCCCGCCTAATGGCATTCCTGTAATTTTCTTAAAAACACAATCACTTTGTTTTGACCACCATTATGGTTTTTTTCCTGTGGAGTTTATGGACACTGCCCCTACTTTGTATTTAATTCACAAACTAATGCTTAAACTGTTGAGGATACAAGGACTTGGAAGAATACTTTACAGAATTTGCATGCAGATAAGGGTGTCAAGTGTGTAATTCAAGATAACTCCGCTCCCCCACCCCTCCAAGGCATTGTTAATTTTTGGTTTTTTTGGGGGTTTCTCTATGTTGATTAAAATTCTAATCATTAGTTGAATTTTGGTTAATCTTGTTGGAAGGCTGATGAAGCTGCACGAGAATCAAGGCAGGCAAAACAAGATCGTTATTCAGAAATGAGAAGGTTGAAGGATGAGGAGCGTGAGGCTCAGGAGCGTATGTTGGTGAGTTCATAGCCTTGTTCTGATTTGATTTTAGGATTAAATTTCTTATAGTTTATTAACTAGTGAAGCACATGTTTGTTCATGGTTCATATAGGAAGAGGAAGCCAGAGCTCAGAAGGCTAAGGAGGAGGAGGCTGCTGCATTAGAGTTTGAGAAGTGGAAAGGTGAATTTTCAGTTGATGATGAAGGTACCCTTGAAGAAGTGCAGGATAGTGCTGAAGACTTGCTAGCCAATTTTGTTGAATACATAAAGGTCATTGTGTTTTTTAATATATACATTCTTACTTTCTGCCGTTTGCCCTTAATTTTTTCTAAAATTTATAAATTTCTGTAGGGCATAAAAACTTAATAGCAATTAACTAGGGTTATCATTGTCACCTGAGAAGAGGTTTTATAGCCATTCTAATTTAGACTTAATTTTTGTTTAATCATTCAGAAGCACAAATGTGTTCCCCTAGAAGATCTTGCTGCAGAATTTAAATTGCGCACACAGGTATTCTTTCCTATTTTATTTCTTTGTCTGAATCAGCCGATTTATTCTCTCCATTACCACTTCATTTTTCTTCTATTGGTTTCTGCCACAAGTTCTATGGGAGAATTAGTGTAATGTAGCAATAAAATTCTGCTTTGTTTATGGTTTATGTGCAAGATCTTTTGTTTCCTATTTGATATTTCTACATATATTTGGTCTAGGGTTTTGTAGTGTTGAAAGAAAACAAGATTTTTAAGAGAGAAAATTTAAGTGAAAACAAAGGAGATTTGGAAGAGGGAACATAGTATTCCACTAATTGCTTAGATTGGTTCTATACACAAGCTGATTCTATGTCCTTGTTTCTACTGGTACACGTGGCTAGTACTATACTACTACATAATGAGACCAGTACTATACCATCTATAAACCACCAACCACTTGAGTCACTCACCACCAATAATCTAATTTCTGTTCCCAAAAACAATAGAATGAAAATATAATTTTGAAGGAAAACTAAGCATTACTGATTTTTATTTTTACATTTTGTGAGGGAAGCTTGGGAAAATTTAAGGTTTAACTTTTAAGATAGATGTTGCTGCTCCACTTTGATGTTTTGTCAGAATAAAGGGAGTTCAGGAGCAAAAGAGGAAGGTAAAAATGAAGAAGATGTGAGGCGGAGTGAGCAGGGCAGACTATTCTACTTGTTACCAGGAATGGCTCAATACATGGTTAAGGCTCAATACCCATGGGATCATTTGATCCGATGGGATTTCATCTGTCTCTGCTTGATTACAAGCAGGATTGCCAGATAGTGAGATTATTCTAGGTTTTCTGGGGAAGATTGTTGGATCCTACAATTTTTCATTTGTCTCTGTGCTCGATTAGAAGCAGGATTGCAGGACAATGGGATCATTGCTTGTTGGCCAGGGAAGATCATTGGATTGTGAAATCAATAAGTTTTCACAAGTTGCAGACCTCTGTTTTTTCCAGAAAGGTTATGTGACCTGGAAGAGAGAAAGAGAAACCCATATTTTGGCCCTAAATCTGTTCTCTTCACATGATAGCACTGAACCCTTCTCTCATGCAACCCAAAACCAATGATTTGAGAACTTGAAATCCCTAAATCCCCTTCCATTCAATCTGTAAGAATCACTCTACTCAACCTCCATGTTCTCTCTCAAACCTGACCCCTCATGCAGATGCCCTTGACAACTGAGCCTCTCTTTGACAGTTACCAAGGTAGTTAACGAGATTTTTACTTTGGATTGGAATGGGGAGATAAGATCATAAAATGTGGGATCATAAATACTGATTGTAAGATCCTGTGAAAATAATATTTTCCTATGTATATGGATGCAAGTTCACACACACGTAAAATAGCCTAAGTTAAGCCAAAAAAAAAAACCAAAAACACTTAATTAAACTTAAATGCATAATCCACAAGGTTGGTGAACAATTGATACATAAGAAAATACTAATCACCAAAACAAAGAATAGAAGTGAACTGATAGAATGATGGACTCAGCCCATGTGTGACCGACTAGAATGAACAAGTCAGTTATCAGAGAGAGTATGAGACAATGGAAGAGCACAACAAACAAGGTAGAGAAAGATGAGAGAGGAACTAAATGCTGGTTGCTGGTCCCAAGTCGCAAAATGGAAACTCATTGCAAGTCACTAAACAAAAATGCAGGTTGCATGTGCAGAGTCAGGTCACAGATGAGTGAAGACACACAAAGAAGAGAGAATGAGGTTATGTGCAGCTGAAAAGACTGAAAAAGTTACTTGGGTTTTGTGAAACCAGGCCAGGTTGTGGGTTGCCCATGGGATTTTCTGGTGTAAGTAAAAAATGGGTCAACCTCAATTTGGTGAGGTTGCACAATCCTACCAATCTTGCATGTTTCAACTTTGATCTCACCAATTTAGCAAAAAACAAGTTTTTGGCTAAGATTGGGATCGGACTCCATGGGAAAGATTGTAAGATCATCTGATCTTACAAGTTGACTTGTGATTTTGACTATGATGATTTGTGTCACTTGACCTCTTTGTTTTTCCCTGCCCTTGACCACTATAAGTCTACAACTCAACCTAACAACCGAAGCCCTTTCTTTCTTTAAAATGCATTTGGTTCTCATGGGTACTTGAGTCTAGGAAGCTGCATCACTTACTATGATCCTAGGGAATAGTATCCACCAAGTCTATCAAGAGTCTGTATCTATGGATGATATGCAGGACCCACCACTAGAGGATTTGGGTCATCTAGAGTTACAAGTGGAGAAAAATCTCTGTTGTTTAATTCATTTTATTACATAATAAATTAATTTTTTAAAATTAAATTTAATTAATTTTAACAGTTGGATTTATAACTGCATGCCCAGCAGTTGTTTCAAAACTGTAGGAGATCCGCATCCTACTCAAGAAGAATAAGAAAGCTTTTCCATTCTCTGAAATATGTCTGGATTATTTTCTCTCCTTCTTTTCCTTCCTCCCTAAAATATATTTTTATACTTTTTGGTCGGATCTTACAATCTGTGCTACAATCCCACAGTTTATGATCTTTAACTCCTCTCTCAAACTTAGCTAGGGTCGTGATTTTGGCTACTTTTAGACTTGAGAATTGCATACACAAACCAGGTAGTTATATATATATAGATATATATATATATTTGGATTAAACCAGAAAAAAGTTACAAAAGAGATCAGACAGACAGCAAAAGAACACAGGATAACATCCCTCAAAGAAGTAACCCAATATACAGGCCTAAGCCGTAACAGATAGTTTCTCTCTCTCAAACACTCAATACCAATTTACCACTGAATACAGTAACTGCCATGCCACATACACAGAACATCACACGATAACTGCCACACAAGTCTCTAATTGCCTAAAGACATATTACACAAACACTAATAATCGATAATTCATATAACTGACTCAAGGCACATCGCATAATTGTCCTATCAACACCTTGTTATTTATACTAGTACTGCAACTACACAATAATTTATACCCTTTAATAATCAAGATGCACTCTCTAAATTACTGATTGTATTCCTTATCAAGTACTCTATTCCATTAATTCACACCAGTCCCCTCTTCCCAAAGAACGCTACCAAAAAAAATTCTTGTGTCCATTGTTGGTGATGGGATGCAGGTGTTGAGTTGAATCACAGTTCCATTTTTGGTAGTTTAACTTGTATTTTACCTTTTTTGTAATTTAATTTTATTGGTGTTAGCTCAACAGGTCAGATCCCTTTAAATGTTTGAGTAATGAAGCTGTATTTTTTAATTTGTTTGAGACTCCATCAATTTATTTGAGAGTGAATTACATTGATATAGTTGGTACTGTCTGAGTGATATCTTTTTCCTCAACGAGCTTCCTTATTTTTGACACCCTAAACTGATGCAGGAATGTATCAATCGCATCACATCTTTGGAAAGTATGGGTAAGAACCTTTCTTTTATTTTATCCCTTCTTTTTAATTCTTTTCCATCAAAAGAATTATGAGTATCTATAACCTTTCTTGTTTTATATTTCTTTTTATATTTTTGTCTTTTCCATTCCTAACTTTTTGAACTCATAAGCCAATTTGCCATACTTAATGGCCAAGTCATTGGCAAGGGCTTCAATAAGTGGAAGAAATATTTGACTCAGTTGGGAATCCTTTTAATTTTTATAATTTATACCCAAGTGTTACACTTACAAGTTATGGGCCATCCGGTAGTCATTTGTTGCCCTTATATTGGAACCTTCCTGCAAAGGTTAGCTTGACATAATGTTAAATAGCAAAGGAAATCATGCCTATTCAATCTACCATGTTTTTTAATCAACAGTATTTTTTCCCCTCACTTTGTGCAATCAAGGTATACATATGTTGTGTCAAAATTACTGTGTTTGAGTTGCCTGATAATTTTCATCGTTAATATTTCCAGTTTTAATTTCATGTCCCTTTTACTCTAATTTTGTTATTCTTGCCTTCTGACTTTTACATCTTTTTTGCTGATAAGCAAACAACAAACTTATTAATAATAAAGATACATGATGTACACAGGCATAATACAAAGTTACATCGAATAAATAAATATTCTGCATCCTGAAAGAAGTGAGTTTACCGATACAATATAAAACTTATAATTAGCACGCTGCTGCTGCTCCTCCTTATTCTTTTGCTTATTGCTTCAAAATAGTAAATTTTTTTGCTGCTCAATCTAACACTACTGAAGAGATCGTAGTTTTTTCCCCATGGTTACCATGATTATTTTGCAACATAGTTACAACCCTGACAAAATTGAAATTCTTATACCGTTCAAATGTTATTGGCTTTTTTTTTCAGATTATAATATCTTGCATGTTGTCTATTTCAGCTGGGATATAATAATGAGTTTATTTTATGCATCAGGTCGGCTTTCAGGTGTTATGGATGATAGAGGAAAATTTATTTACATCTCACAAGAAGAGATGCAAGCTGTGGCCGATTATATTAAGCGGCAAGGGAGGGTTAGCATTTCCCACTTAGCTAGTAAGTCAAACCAGTTCATTGATTTAGAGCCTAAAGCTCAATACACTGAGGACATAAGTAATGTGGAGGAGATAACTGCCAACTGACATTGTTTTGAGTTATGGATGGGAGGAAAATCGTATGATGTACATCAAAAATAGAATGCAAAGATCTGGTTTACTTAGGGTTTGGTACATTGAGCAGCTTTGGTATATAACTCCAATTTCTGATTTATCCTGCCGAATCTATACCGTATAGAAAGAGAACGTATTTCAAGAGGCGGATATTACGCCCCAAAGCACTAATTTTAGATATATTCCATTTTGTTGGCCTTCGGAACAATTTTAGCATACTTGCAGAGCAAACACTTCAGGATGGGACCCTACAATTTAATTACCAGTTAAATTTTAAACTTTGGATATATGGAAGAGCATGTTAAACAAGGGACAAAAAAATTCAAAGGGTGATTTCTTTTAACTTGAATGCTTTTTAGCCCCACTTATTTATAGCTAAAGCTAGCAAGTGTATGATGAAGTTTAGACAAGAACTTTTCCAGGGTGTTAATTTTCGCATCCCCCAACCTCTGAGTCTGATCTACAGTATTTTGCACCCGCCTTTAATTTTTTGTTTATCTCCGAAACTATCGACCAGAAATAAATTTCGGGAATGTATTTTTACACTTTCGGAAATTAACTTTTGGAAGTTAAATTTTGGAAGTATTTGCGTAAAAATATGTTTTCGGAACTTAACTTTCGAAAAGTGTTTTTTTTTTTTACATTTCTGAGTTAAATTTTAAAAATTTTATTCGTTTATGGAATAGTAAATTTGAAAATAAAATTTGCCAAAAAATAAAGTAAAAGGTGTGTGAATAACAAAAGAGGGTGCCAACAGTAATGTCCACTTTTACACCTTTTCTAAAATTTTGGTTTCAGACTTGAGATTTTCCTCGAGAAAGTTGAGTGAAGTCACCTTTAATCTACGGTAAATCCATAATCACAGAAGTTCCTACAATGTCTTACCACAGAAGTTCCTACAATGTCTTCCCCCTCCGCCCTTTTCGGTTCAGAATTGTGCCTATTATACAATAGTTTTTTTTTTCACCTATACCTTGGGGGAGATGAAGGGAAGAGAGAAAGGGATAAATGTGATGAACAAAGAAGAGATTGAATTGGTTGTAAGAAGAGAAGGTGATAGATTTCCCTCTTCTTTTTCTATCTTGGTGGTGTTAACACTCCTTTTCTTTGCAAGTCAGGATGTTCGAGCTAATCATGACATGCTATATTGTACATTTACATAAAATGTAAATTGTATTAATGCAGCAACAGAATCGTGCCATGAATCTATAGTGATGATTATGCATATTAAATTTAAGGGAAGTTATGAAATTTATTGATTAATATTTCAAATTAGCCGTTAAGATTATGGGCAACAGTTAATTTAATCTTAAAAATTGTGTTATTTTATAAATTTAAAATTTAAAATAACAATTAGATAATTAGTGACACTCTAATAACCATCATTAAATAAATTTTGGAATTAAAATGATGTTTTTATTATTTTAAGGAATAAATTAATTAGCAAGCATAATTTCAAGGACTAATATGATGTATTATTGAAATTTATTTCGTCCTATTCTTGTAAACAGTCTTCTTTCTAATTTTATTATCTTGTTTTCCATCTATTGAAGCCGAAGAAATAATAAACCAAGAGAAGCAATATTAAGATTTAAATAAGAGTAGCCTTAGTTCCCCTACCCGCAAGGACTAATATGATATATTATTGAAATTTATTCCACCCTATTCTTGTAAATCCAATTTTATTATCTTGTTTTCAATCTATTGAAGCCGAAGAATTAATAAACCAGAAGAACCAATATTAAGATTGAAACTACCCCCCGCCCCCAAAGCGTAGAATCACTGACCAAATTTAAGAGAAGATTTCGATGACATGGAGAAAATTAACCTAACAATAAAAAAAAAGTAGACACCAAGAAACGTTTCTACATGAACTAATAATCCATACACTTGACTAGAGTAACGTAGGTCGGGAAAAAGGCCATCTAATTGTAATATGAACTAGAAGTACTGAACTTATATAAGCTCCACACACAATCTTGTATCAGATAAACTGTTATGTAGTTTTACATAAAAAGGGTGCATCATTCATCATGGTCATATCACATGCATTGTTAGATATATCTGTCAAGTTTGTACAAGCACCCCGTCGTTGATGAGAGTGATAGATAAAAGCAGCTCGGAAGGAAGAAAAAAAAAAGGCTTTTGAAGCAGATGTTGCCAAAACCAAGAGCGAAATTGTCTGTTGTGTCCAGGTTTAGCCAAAATGAGGATAATAGTGAATCATAACAAGTCAGTAAAAACGATCCGTCATCAGGAAGAAAGTCATGAAAGCCGTGAAAATGACTGCAAGGACACTGATTTTGGATTGATGCCCTGAACTTCTTTTGGCAGGTCTAGTTGGAGGAAGTGCACACTCCTCTCCATTGAAGTAGACCTTTGTAGGGAAGCCATCATGCGTAATATCGAAGTCTTTTACATGCTTCTTAGAGAAAGTAATCACAGATTGCTGCTTTCCTGGCACCCTTGGGTCTTTAATATGGGTTCCATTGGTCTCTCCAGCCAAGTAATTCAAACCCTTGAGGCCTTGGAAAAAGACTGTTCTAAGACCAGGAATTCTTGTCCCATTGAAGGAATACACATGTCCAAAATCATCAAAAGTCCTCTTCAACTGAATGGCCGTGAACCAATCATCAAAAGCATGGTCCTCCCAGTTGAAAAGCGTGATCCTAGCCGTCCATCCATCCTTGTGATCAGAACTCACGTGCCAGTTTATGCTGATAGGACAGTTATCTCCACAAGGCATCTTGGCAGGCACCTTCATGTGTTTGAATTTGGCCCAAGCACGTGCCGTCAAGTTTCTGTCGGCAAAAGGGACAAGAAGAGCTTCAGGTGGGATAAGCATAGGAGAGGCTTCGGAGTTGCAATTCCTTGTGTCGTCACAACCACAAGCACATGTGTTACAAGGGATGGCTGATTCATTGTAGAATGCTGAGAATGAGACACAGCAACGGTTTTCCTGAGGTTTGGGTTTGGTGATGTTGCAACCTATTTGCCAACTTGCAACAGCTGTTGTAATTGCTCTAAGCCCACTTGGGTCAGGGAACTCTTGTGGGTCAACTCTAACCGGAGCACCACATTTGTATTGTGGGTTAAGAACACCATCAATTTGCCATTTGATAGGAGGAGTTATGGTGGTTCTGTTGTCACTATCAGGAGGCGTCTTGAACACTTGCAGCTGAAACATTGACCTTGCTTTGTTCCTGTCCATGATTGGAGGCAACACAGTGCCATTCCTGCAGCACCATGGTAGTTTCCCAAGCTTCTCATCTTGTGCTCTTTCAGAAGGGAGATCAGAGATGATTGGATTTTTCTGGCAGTTTGCCACTTGTGAGAAATCCATGTCCCTGTAGTACTTCCCTGCTGGCCCATACAAACACGCTGAAGGGTCCTTTTTCCGAGCATAGGCTCCTTTCATTGAATATATGAACTCTCCCTTTTGCCATTCCCATGTCAAGTTCCAATGATCAAGACGACCCAATGGATGGTTGTTGTCAATTATGATCTGAACGTAGTAGTTGTTTTGAAAGGATTGAAGCACATCGTATGCTATCGTTACATCTCCATACCTACGAGGGGGGTACTTTGTTTCTACCTGTAACTTCGCCTTCACTTTCGGGTCCTTTCTGCAGCATACAAACATTCTCGTTCCTGCACCATCCACACATACACACTTTTTTAAATAACAAATCATATCATCTAATAAACAAAATGTTAATTGTTATTCTTCATGTCGTATAACAATTACATCACTTCCAATTTCTATATACAGAAATTGTTCCCATCCTTTTACGCGATTATACAAGACTTAAAAAAGTATATAATCATCATGCATGACATTCCATTTGAAAACACATTTATTCAAAATCTGCTGAATAAATTATGCACCAATGTAAATAAGACTTTCATTTTTTCCCTTCTATTTAACTTCTATTCATATATGAACGTTAATGGTCCATATATAATCCCCAACGTCATCACATGCAACAATTAATTACTCTCAATTACATAACCAGTCTTAGGTCATCATGTTAGCCAATAAATGCATATGCTTAATGCATCCACCTATACATCCGGCTGTAGGATCGATTTCTTTTAAAAAAATTATAGTTATTAGATTGAGATGTATTGAGATGGACAGAGATATGTTATTCACATAATAATAATAATAATAATAATAATAATAATAATAATAATAATAATAATAATAAATGATAAAAAAATATAAGAAAAGTAATTTTTGCATGAATGAGAAGAGGGGAGATAGAGATATAAATAAGTACCTCGATGACTAGGCGCGGGGCATTTGAAGCCATCATTCACGAGATTAATAGTCTTAGGCATTGGGGTGGCACCTTTACCAAGCCCAAATTGCGTTCCAATCATCTCAATCTTCACACCCATTTGATTCACATCACTCGCGGTATCGATGGCTGTCTTCAAATCCGTAACGCCGCTCCCCGACAGGGTCGTTCCGTTCCCCACCTCCGCCGGAAAATCTCCGGCGTCGATGAGGACGGCGCCGTCCGCCGCCACCAGAATCTCCCTGTGCTGGAAACCGATGAACATCTTCCATCCCTGAACCTCCTCATCCCCAACGTTCATCAACGACGCTTCCGCTTTGAACGCCCACGCCTGCTTCGACACGTTATTCACGTGCGGATATTCCTTCTCCCTTCCCAGCAAGCTGTACGTCAAGAACACGCCGTCGCAATTGTCCAGCTCCGCCATCGGCGGCGGCGGAGCCAGTTTTCCAGTCTCAAAACCGTCACAAACCTCGAAACTCACCAACAAAAAATGTGCTATGATAAGTACTATCATCATAAGTGAGGAAGCTGCCTCTTTGAAAGCGCTTTGCATTGTCTCCTTTTCTTCCAACCGCTTTCTTTGATTAAAAATTTTTAAGAGTTTTTTATTTTTTTTATTTTTATTTTTATTTTGTTATAGAAGAAGGAAAAGTTGAAAGGGGTGGCGGCCGCGTGGGGACGCGGCGGAGGAAAAGGAAAGTAAAGAAAAAGGAAAGGGAAGAGGGTTTATAAATGAGAGAGGAGATTAGAAGAGAGGTGATATGTTCCGCTAGTTTTAGCGGTTGTTTCGGATGACAGATAGGGCGTGTGATATATTTGGATGCCATTGGAAAATACCAACATAATATTCATTCATTTAGAACCAATACTCACCAAATTACTTGATACTAAGAAATTTTGTTGACCAAAACTGCATGGGAAACAACTCCTTTCATTCTTTTCAATTCAACTCTCCTTATTTTTTTTATTTATTATTTAACTAATGAGAGACTATTATTATGTAACATTTGTGATAGATTTTAGGGTGGATGTATTTTAAAAAAGATGGGGACATCATTAAAGTGGATTATCTTTTTTAACATTTTTTTTTATGAGAAATCAATTTTTATTCGGTATGTTTATAGGATCTAATTATTTATTAATTACATAAGAAGGTTTTATTTCTTAAATTTTACACTATTCTAACATGTTTTGTATATTAGTGGATGAATTTTACTTTAAAAAAAAATAGAATAATAAGCCATGTACATCCAATAAATATTGAAAAGCATTTAACACTTATGATCTATATATCTATTTTTTTGTTTGATCGTGTTATTTATTATTGCTATCATTTCTTTATCTTCTCTTCCTTTTTAATCATTTTCCAAAAACTTATATTCAACCTTTCTTTTTCATAAAACTCATATAAATTATACATATTGATTGATAAAGTATATTTAGAAGTGTATGAAAAACGTGTTTTAGAATTTTAATAATGGTTAGGATCTAATATTAAAAAATATATAATATAACATATTCTATATAATTAAATATTTTAAAAATAAATATTGAATAAAATTTTCTTTTAATATATATATTTTTAAATCCATTTTTAGTGGATACCATTTGTCTTAATTTTATTGAGAGAGAATAAATGTGTTTTAGGTTTGCATATAACTTGGATTTCATTTTTCCCCCTTCACACCATATGGCCAATAATTTTCATGTTCCTTGCAATGTTTGGTTATTAATGTTGTAGATGTTAACAGTTAGAATTCAGGGAAAAAAGAAAAGAAGAAATAGACATGAATAAACGGTTTTCACTTTTTCAAAACAGAGACACCTGTTATTGTCAATTTAATTATCGTTTGTGTAAACAACCATGCAAACATATGATTATATTTAGTTAAAACGATTAACTGCTCTGAGGTATCATTAACCAGTGCTTTGGGTATAGATAACTAACTAATTATGCTAATATTAGTTAGTTAGTTAGTTGTTCATGTATGAAGAATAATGTGTTTGTTTCATTATCAATTGAAATCTTCATTTGAGAAGTAGTCCATCTTACTTTTGTATGTCTCATTTATACAATTGAGTTCTGATAAAATTAAATCTTAAGCCTCCGAAATAAAATAACCAATATATTTGCCATTCAAGTACACTTGATGTGTAAATTGATGTCTATTGTTTAAATATAAAAAAAAAATGAAGTAAAATGTGAAAACAGAAGATCAAAACACTATTTGACGAACCTAGGAGACTGATGACCAAAGAAGAGATTTAAAAAAAAAATTGACTCTCTTGAATATGGAAGGTCTTGAACCGGCCTTATATTTTTAATATATACATGTTTTTTTTTTTTATCATAATTGACCAATAGACTTTATTTAAGTTAATGATAATCCCCCTTAATTCAATAGGACTTGTTAAAGGCAGGCCCATCAAAACAGGCCCAATTCAATGGACCAGCTTATTTAACTTGCTAAAATGTACGAGTGTCAACTGCCTTTTACACCTAAATTGCTTTTTCATTCCCTCCATGCGAAAAAAATAACAATAATTTTATCTTTCTTAACTAAAATTAAAATACATTTTATAAACTAGTTTAAAAAATTGTATATAAACACATTTAATAAATTAATTTACGAAATGTAGATAAAAAAATAATAAAATAGGAATAATAAAAATTTAAAAGGAGAAGGTGTAAAAAAAAAAACAAGGTGAAAAAAGTATGAACCCGTGAGTTAAGTTTGACACTTTTGAGCCCGGTTGAATTGTAGCCCAATCTAGCCCAACAGAAATTCAACTAGCCTAAAGTCAGCCTATAGACCCAATTATTTTTCAAGAAGAAATCAATTTATTATTTGAACTTGAACTTATGAAATTAAACTAAATTTCAGGGTTGAATTTAATAAAATAAATCGATGGCAAGAAGCAAATACCAAATCAATTTCATTGGCTAAAAATCGAATGGCGGTTCCCCATACATTGTTTCCTTTTTGCAATAAAAAATAACAAATATATTACAAAATACAAATACAGAAGAATTCTATTTTCATATACAATCTCACTTCATTATGGATACATAAGAAAAAAAAAAAATTGATTTCACATACAACAGTTGTCACGGGAAATTTGATGGTTGAATACTTGAATCCCCCTTTTCAATTTTATAAACTGAAGTCCAAATTTGAAGGACTTCATTGTTATCTCGCAGGGAATATCATGGTAACGTACCAGAAGCAACACATCACTTGATCAGCCCGTAACAAAAATAAAAAAAGAAAATCATTGGATATATTTGGTGCTAGAGTTTTTTAGCCTGCATCAATTACAAAATCACTTGTATAATTACTTGTAGCAGCATTTTTTTTTCTGTAAAGGAGATAACTAAACACAACTATCTTATATTTATTTTATCAATAAGTGGATGCATCAAGTAATCTGACTATAGTTAGTTTATTAATAAGATCACTTATTATTTTCCTTTCTAGTGCAATGAGTGATGATTATGGCACACAGATCAAGAATCAAGATGCATTGATGCAAATGGTAATAGTAAGTAATCAAGAATGGCAGGAATAACAATTTAAGAAAGGATATTAAATGGAAAGTGTTTAAGAAAAGGTTGCCTTTCTTTCTATTATATGGAAATTCAAAGATGTGGAAAGTTGGGAAAAAGAGTTGCACGAACAACAGTACCTTTTTCAAATATTTTTTGTGAAGTTTCATAGCCCCAGTGCAAGCTTTTTTGGCATCTAGATGTCCAGTTGTGTCATTCAATATCTGAGAAGAATTATATCAGAGGAGCAACGAGGGAAGTTAATTAGACACAATAAAGGAAAGCAAAATTAGTTAAATAATATACTAAATTTTCTTAGGACAAAGCTTTCATTATGAAATAAATGAATTTAACACTAAATTTTATAGAGCTTGTTCACCAAATAGGGAAAATAAGTATTTCATTGGTCTTTTTTTTGTATCAAAGTGATTGCTCCATATAATTTAATGCAACTTAAACTTAGATGTTATATACTAACCTTGACCACATCATCCAAACCTCGTGCTTCATGGAGTAGTTTTGTGCTTCTGTCTTTCAACACACTAGCAACAAGGAAAACAGACATTGGAAGAGGATCTTCGGCATTCTTTTTTGATTTATTTTTCAGATTTTCTCTCTCATACTTTCCACATTGACGTATTGACTTTGATTTTCTTTTAGAGCTCTCAGCTCTTTCAGAAGCTGATTGAGGCTCTTCATACATCAAGAACAAGTCAGGATCATATTCTAGAGCCCACATCATCTGTTAAAGTTCCAAGTAATTGTTATTCCATTTGTGATGGAAAGGAATCATGATTTCCATAAATTAGTCTCAAAACTTATGATATCATATGCCATATCATCAATTATTTGATCCAACAATTTCCAATAGAAAATAATGTAGACAGTGAAACAATAATGAGTTATGACAAAACAAAAATGGAAATCATATCATACAGAGAGCACATTTTATATGCAGAAAGCAACAAATGTAATAGAATATATCACTAAGTACATGAGAAAACAACCATACCTCCCAAAGGTACAATGAATCACAAAAGGAGAATTCTCGACGAAACAGAACCATTAGCATTCGAAAAGCAAACAGATAGTCACCTCCTCCAAGATGCTCTGTGCACCAAAATTACAAGATATCAAATTGTTTCCCATCCATTTCTCAAACATTGAGAACAGTGCAACTAAATTAAATTAAAAAAATAGAGAAGGGATTTATTCAATAAATTTGAATGACAATATAAGAGTGATCATAGCAAATCATTTTCCATTAATAGTTTCTTGCAATAATCATTTCTTAAAACAACAATCACACATGAACCACATAATTAGAGTTAGAAAATTCTATTCCATATTGGCCATAAATAAAATACCAAAAGCACATACGCAAGAAAATACCTAAATGTTTATGAAGTTTTGGATCAATTACTTGAGTAACTGAAGCCAAATTACTTAGTTGAGCCTCCACCCCAACAGAGTTATCGGTGCATCTGAAATTGCCTCGCTTTAAAAATTCAAGAACACAGATCATAAGAAACAGAGATGAAGTTCAATGTCCAAAATACTATAAAAAATCTAGCATCTAGCATCTACCAAAAACTGTAGCCATAAAGTGTAAATTTTCAACTGATCGCATGGAATCTTTGTGCACCCCCTTTTTAAATAAAATTTCAAGCAGCTACAGTCAATGACCAATTCTCCTAAAAGCTTAAGCTGTTGGGTGAAAGCTCATGAATTGCTTTATTACATCCATAACACCTCATCATGCAATATACCTTTTGATCATTAGTGGGGGAAATGCATAGGCCCATTTTTAACTATGTGTTGAAATTCAATTTTTATTTTGAAAAATGGGGGTGGCAAAGATCAAACTCTCAGCCTCACTTAATCATGGAGGCTTTAATACAGTGTAAGCAACCAGCTCTCTAGCCGTTAGGTGAAGGCTCATGAATGGTTTTATTACAACTTTAACATACACAAATACAATATAACTTATCTCTTCCAATTAGTATGTCGGCAAACACAAGCTCAATTGTAATTTTATTATCGGAAGTCCATCTTTAAGATTTGACATAATTCCAATTGTGCAAACCAACAAAAGGAGAATTTCACATAATTTTGGAACAGCAATTTCTGCCTGAGTATGCGCAATAGTAAATGAGGGAAGAATATACATATACATAAGATTAAAACTATAAATAAAAGGAGACTGTAATTGGTTTCCAATACCATAATGAACAGATTTCTGAAACAGCAAAATTAAAATATTAACTAGCCAATACACAATGTGCAACTTAAGATAATACAACTTAAGCCCAGATTTTAACCTCTAAGAACTCAAGGCTAGATTTTAACTAGTGTATACACATTGTGCAACTTAAAATAAGAGATAATATTTCAAAGTAAAACAATCAAGGAGAAGCAAATTAGGAATATAACTTTTCCTAGAAATACCTATGGTGAAAACTACCATGCTTGATCCTCTAAAAGCCCTGAACACATAAGATGGAAAATCTAATAACCAAACACTAGATTTTCTTTTCCCCATCTTTTCAAGAAATCTGTGTAAAAAAGGTGCTAAAAACAAGGTAATAATAAAAATAGAGTAAAGAGATAAGATGTTTACAAGTCTGCGCATCAAACGCTCAAAGCACCAAAATGCATCAGCTTCATCATCAAGAAGAATTACCATAGGGGAGCATAGGTCACTCATTCCTGTACAGAAATGTAAAATGTTAAAAGTGGAAGCATAGGTTGCAAGAAAAACAAAAGTAAAACTAATACATAAATGAGTAGGTCCTATATTTATTATATTTTTTTCCATGAAGATATCCATTAACCAAATTGGGGTCTTCTCTCATGGTTCAGATTTCTCTACTAGTTTATTTTCATCAATGAAAATTAAAAGTTCTTTAATTTGATTGACCACTTAAAAATAGTGACTAAATAATGAAGGAATAGTTATGATATTTCAAGAACCCAAAATAGTTGAACATGGTAAAGTACTGTACATTAAATAATAATTCAATATTCTATGCATGTTGGCCTTCCGTTTGGGACCAGATTTTTTGAGGTTAACATTAAGGTCCATGACTAATCAAATATATCATAGAACAGAGCAAACTATTTACATGGAACTCTCACATATATTAGGGTAAAATCAGAGAGTTTAACAGGAAAATCTAAATATAGTACAGGTCTATGCCCAAAAGACTCCAAATATGTATGATTTAAATGGACCCCTCATGTACAGACCCACCTTGACCATAGCCAACATCTTTATCTATCCAAGCATAAACTGCAAGAATATCCCATAGTTTTGACAAGTTTTCTTGCTTCTCGTAAAACACCAATGTCCTGTCAGTGCGAATCACATCAAGACCTGAAATGTGTTACATGCACAAAAAGGGTCATTCACCATGTGAATTATATTATGGTGATAGGATATTATATTACTACATGAGAAAACTTTCGAAAGATAACATTCTATATTCTTATCCATTTAAAGACATCAAAGCCAAAGCCAACTAAGTCATGCCTGTCAAATCAATTTGCATCTCTGCAACAGTGCATTTCAGGCATAATGGATTTATGAAGAAAATAATTGTGGGACATGGTTCTGCCTAAAACTTGGAGTAAATGTATATATATATATATATATATATATATATATATATATATATATATATATTTGAGAACAATTTATTCACTAACCTATTTGATGGAGAGTTAACATCCACTGGACTACTCTCTTGTCTGTCTTTTCTAAATTATTTGCACCATCCATATTTGAAGGACTACCATTATCTTGAGGAAGTACAGCCACTGGTCCCTTGGCTGGATTTGTTTCTTTCTGAACCAATGGATCATGAATTAGCTGACCATTTTCAGTAACAATAGGAGCAGTGATAAATTGACCACTTCCAACAAGAGGAAACAATTGGCGACATTCTTCCTTCCATTTAGCATATTGCATCCTGATGACATAAAAAATAAAAATGATATTCAAGTAATAATATATAGATCTGGAATTCAGAAATGGAAGTTTTGAACTACAAGTATAGGTATTATTTCTGTATAAAGGATGTGGAAGCAATTCTTGCCATATTAGACATTGCATTTTAAATTTAAAAGAAAGACCTAGGTAACAAAGAAGTGCAACACCAAATTTCAAACGTTCCAGGATGCTCTGATGATAATCAGGGTTAAAAAGGGGATTCTTATAAAAAATTATCATCAGATAGGAAAATTGATTAGGAAAATTGATTACCTTCGGCGTTGTCTTATATGATCTCTTTCGTCAAATGTACTCTTGGGATCATAGCAACCCAGTAGAAATTCCCAAACTTCTCCCTTAATTGATGGATGGACTCCCTGGTTCAAAAATTTTAATAAAGTAGCCATCAATCCACAGCCCTATATATTGGTATACAGACAAACACTTGTCTTTTGCACTTGTGCACAAAAGTAAACCGAATCTTCAGTGATTTTAAGGGTTTGTAAAACCAATAATATGATCAGCATAGCTCATTCATTACTCAAGATCAAGAAGAAAAAAGATTAAATACGAAGAAAATAAATCAATAGGAGAAATGGCCATAATTATTGGTAAATATTTATGTACATAATATGTATGCATGCCTCTACTCAATGGAACTAACTAATATAGTAAGTGAATATTAGACCAAAGATTATTAACAGACAAAAGTCATCTCAAAACAAAAGACATGACTGAGATAATAATTTCTACCATAGACTTGCAAAATCTGTCAAATCTAAATTGAACAACAATTTCCTTTCTTTCCTTATCATTCAAAGATTAAAAAGGACTTTTTTGCATTAGTTTCTTTATGATAATACTAGAGTATAATATTTTCCTACACTTCATGGAATCATCATTTACAAAGGTAAAGTACAGCCTATGTCAAGTCTTAGAAGAGGTATAAGTATTAAAACAAAAGCAACACAAGCAATTTTTTTTCTTTTGGGAAAAAATAAATCAAAAGTAAATTTGAAAGGTAACATTCCAATCAAAAGCCTGTTAAAAAAGAGTAAGATGCCTTACAAGAACAATGCTTATGAAAATATATGCAAAAAGGAATTTCAATCTTATCCTTGTCAACAATATCTTAAAATCATTAGCTCCCAGAACTTGGTCAGTTTGATTTATTGCTGATACATCGTCAGTAAGCACATCAATTTCAGCCAGACCCATAAAGAAAGAGTTCAGTTATACTCCTAGAGTCAGTTCAACCATACAAGACTGATACCCTTAGGTTTCTTAACAAGCTAGAGTTCCCTGTCGCATGGACTACACCATAACTGAAAGTAGGAGACAGACTAAATTTCATATCCTCACACATATTGAACCAGCATTTTAACCATGAAAAACAATTACCCCTCGGTAGATTCGGCTTAGAGTCTTGCCTATATCTAGATACCCTTCTGGAGTAAATGCAGCATGCCATTTTCTTGCACTTAGCGTTTTACCAGCCTGGACCATATAACAAGAAGTTAAATATAAAAGACGATTATATAAGTGTTACAAGACTGGCCAAAAGTATACAATATTTTTTTATAAACAAAGAATTTATTAAGATAGAAGGGGAAGGTACAGATGCAAGAGGATAAGAAATCCTCAAAATTAAAGAAACCACAAGCAAAAGTAAAAGGGAAAAAAATTAAGAACAAAGAAAGCAAAGCAACATGACAATCTGTAAGTCTAACAAAGGCAGCCCCCCTAAAAAGACCATGAGCAAAATACCACAAAGAAGCTAGGAGAACTGCCTGATCCCAAATGAACTCAAGTGACAAACAGCATCCAGCAAAGATTCTAGCATTCTTTTCCAACCAAATACACCAATGAATTGCAAGAAGGTATACGGTTTTTGCATTAACGTATAGAATCATCTAATTGATTTATTTTATATAATGTCTCATAAAATAATAAAAAAAAAGGACTGTTAACTCACGATCCAGCATAAATTACCAAGTGTATGTTATCCATATTCAGATTTAATATTCTTATATAATTGTTAAACTTATCTAGCGAAGCTGTCAAGCAATTAAGAACCAACCCTATACCAATAGGGAAATATAAATCTTAATATAATGAGTCTTCCACTTAATCAAGTTCTAGTAACTCATTAAGTGCCCTTAATTCGCTCAACTATAAGAGCCAGAACTACATCCAGAAGACTGGGGAAAGACATATATAATCAATAACATTTGCATTCAATTTTACATTTACAATATGCAATTTCTGCACAAATTCCAGTCAATGAATCAAATTAAATTGATTAAAAATGACAGTTGACAACACTGAATTTGAAATTCATAACAATCAACAGATATACTATCCTAAAAGCTACAATCACAAAACCTCATATTGACAAGCATTGCTCATAAAAGACCAACACCAAGATCCATTAACCTAATACTCTTTATTCACCGATGAATAAAGATACTAAGATTAAAATACTCAACAAATATACATATTGAACAAAAAAAAAATGAAAAACAAACCTTGATCTTAAATCGAGTAACGGGAACATCGGTGCATTCGGGGCGGATTTGATAGAAAGAATCAGCTGGAACTCCTCGAGATCTCCACATCACAATTAACCAAAAAGCAATGATTTTTGGTATGAACAATGGTTGCCAACGCAGAAACTGGACCCTTTTGAAAAGATCAAGCAAACCCAAAAAGCTAAAACTTATGAACTGAAGAATTCAAGGGGGATCCAGCTCCAAAAGCCACTCACAACAAGGGAAACAAAAAGTTTTATTTTTATTTTTTGTATTTATTTTATAGTTAGAATGTATAGCATTGTTCGGTGGGGTTGGTAGTGGCGATGGTGTTTGAGGAAGATAGTAATACCCTGTCAAAAAGGGTGGAATGGTAAGAGAAGATTCTCAATCTTACACGACCCGTTTAAGGAAAATTGTTATTTTGCATATCTGAAATAGAATGAAATGAAAAAAAAAAATATATATTGAAAAATTGAAAAAGGAGATATCATGTAATATGATATAAAAATAAAATATATTAAATAAAAAAAGTTTAAAATAAAAAATAATATTGAAAAATATAAAAGGAAAATATTGATTAAAAATAATTAATTTTTAGTAAGATATATTGTTACTGTAGTTTTATCTTGTTTTTGGAAAAATATAATCCACCAAGATTTTTAGTACACCTCAGCACAATATCTAACAATTTAATTTATTTATTAATTCTTAATATATTTGTTAAAAAATAGAAAAAAAATTTATTTAGTACTAAAATTAATAAAAATTTTAAATTATTACAGGAAATTGTTAAATTTGTTTTTTTTTCTTCTTCAAACAACTAAATCTTTTAAAAAGATATAGGAAGTGTTTGATTTTTTTTTTAGTTTAGTTTTTAAAAATTATTTTTAAACATAAAAAATAAATGAAGAAAAAAGATTAAAGAATATAAATAATAAAAACTAAAAATTAAGAATTAAAACATTTTGACTAGTAGGAAATTATATTGATTATATTTGGTCCATGTAGATAAACTAAATTTTAGTATTATTAGAATTTAAATTTTGAAAAACTATATAAAATAAAGTTAACGTGTATTGATTTTATTTTTAGAATTTGATTCCTAATTTTAATTTTTATCTTCTTAATGTATTTTTGTTTAATAATAAAAAATTATCATTTTTCACAAAACAATAATATTTATTATTAATAATAATAAAAATTACAATTATCTTTATTAATTTATTTATAAATTTATCTAAATTTAAAACTATTCATGCTTTATAGGAGAAACGAGTGAATTTAATTTTTTTTATAATTAATTAATATATTCAATAAAATCTATTCCATGCTTTTACTTTATATATTTATAGATAAAGAACACAAAAATCCTTACTCAAATAATAATAATAAGACTTTTATTGACATTTATTGCTAAAAGATTTTGCTACATAGATTCTAACATTTACTTCTCAAAACATTATTACCTGTTATATTAATATTTTCTTTGTTTCTTCCATATATGGTTACATACATTTTAAAGCAAATAATTGCGAATTTAAATGTGTAAAGGAATGCGTGAATTTATGAATAGCGTGCTCGTACATTTATACGCTTCAAAATACGATTTGGTCATACGTTCGTTAATTTTCCCAAGTAAATTATATGGCTAGCAATGATAAAAAAAAAGCTTGAGAACAACTACAAGTAAGGCTAGACAATGAAAACGATGAAGACATGTTATGCCAACTAAGGGTTGATGGAGGAGAAGGAAAGTTTCAAGTTTTGAAAATGGTCAAAATGACATTCGGTTTTAGAAAATATTTTTTATTTATAAAATTATTATATTATTTTTATTCATATATTTTAAATTTTAAATTTTTTATTGAGAATAGTGAAAATAAAAAATATTTTTTATTTTTTTCTATTTTCTGTATAAAATATTTAAAATAAAAATAAAAAACCAAAAATATTTTCATTCCCACTGCCTTATAAACTATTCACAAGCTGCTAAATTTGTTGATATATTTATATTATTGTTTTTTTATTATTGACCTATTTGCTAATTAAGATATTTTTGAAAGTTAGTATCAACTGCTTTCTTTATTAAAAAGTTGTTTAACCTCCTCATTGATGGAAATAATTTTTCCCTCCATTTTTTCTATAAAATCCTTTAAGAAAAGTTTGTAGTTCTTAAGATAAGATTTTTTTTACAAAATTTTAAAATATACATTAATTTTTTTATATATTTATTATTCATAGGTTTAATAACTATAAAGTAGTATAATTAATATATTATGATAGAAAAGTTTTATTAAATAAAAGCAAATTTAAAATATTATACTAATTTTAAAAAAAATTAATATATTAATTAATTTACATATATTCATCAATATTTTTGTTACATTAATTAAAAAATTAACTTTATAAAAAGATAAGAAGAAATAACAAAATGCTATTTTTGCTGTGTGAATAAATATGCAGATCACACGTCAAGTGGCAAGTTCATCAATAATTTTTAATAATTATTTATTACTAAAATTAAATAATTAAATTGTTAAGTTTATTCATTCACTATTAATTAAAGAAATTTTCACCTAAGTTTAAGGGCAAAGGAAAGATATTTGCAGGGCAGAGCAAAACGGGCCCTCGACCTCAAAAAGATAAAGAATTGCTTACAGTTTCTTTTTTCCGTCTTGCTTCAGCTCCTTAAAAACATATTACTTGATTAATCCATAAATTTTCTTTTGCGAAAGTCCATTGATTAAATTCTAACAAAGTTCTTATGCGTTAAATAATCAACTTTTACAAGCCAATAATTTCATTGTTAAAAATATCTCTTATGTGCCACCAAACAAGTAAACGATTAAGTGATAGCAGTAATAAGGAAAATTTGTAAAAAAATGTATAATAAAAAGTTACAATTATTTTCATGTAAATTTTAATGATGGTTTTATACCTTTAAAAATAATTTAATGATATGAAATAGATAAGATTTTAAAATAAATTCTTAAATTCATTCCTAAATATTTTGACAACAGACTTAAAAATATAACGCTTTTATCGTAGTTTTAAAAATTCACAAATGTTGACTGTATTGATCTTATTTATCATAAAATACTTATAATTAGGTTAAAGTTTATATTAATTTTATTAAAGCATACTTTTTATGTTTTAAAAGAGAGTAAAAAATGTGTTCCTATTTATCTGTTTATTTTAATTTTTTAAAAGTATTAATTATTTTTTTCACACATATTATTATATCTATCAGCTCTAATAAATAAAAATAAAATAAAAGTCAAGTTTATATATAAAGGATAAATTGAGAAAGTAAATAATTTTTTAAAAAAATTAACACTAATTACATTTCTTAACGTTTATGTTTCTTCTCTTTCTAGATAAAAGAAACGAAAGAAATATTAGTTAAAATAGTTAAGTTAATCACAAAATAGATTTCTAAATTTTCTTTAATATTATTAAACAAATAATAACATTACTGTATTTTTAAAAAATCAAAATAACAATTAATATTATAAATAACTTTTTTATTTATTTGACGAGCATATGTAATAAGCAGTGAATTACAATCCTATTGTACTCTAGTTGTTGCATTGGCGTTTGCACAAGTTGAAATATTATATTACCAACCTCATACCATTAAGTTAATTTCCTAATTATTACTCCATCCGTTCTGTTATTTGTACAAAAGATAAAAGACGCAATTAATAACATTTTAAAAGTTTGTATTTATTTTTAATTTAATATTTATATATAAAATTTACTTTTATTTTTCTTCATTTATTATAACTATAAGTAAAAATAATAATAAATTTTGTCTTAAAAACTGAAATAGACATAAATAACAATAAATTTTGTACGCATATAAAAGAATAGGAGGAAGTAATATCTTTTATCATTTTTATTACCTTATAAAACGTTAATAGAAGTACACATTTAACCTCTCCTTTAAAATCTTGAATATGATTTTATTATAGTAAAAAAAATTATTTATTCCCTTTTTTATTTATTCTCTAGTATTTGAGTTTTATAATTTTTTAATTGAAATTTTCATCATAGTTTTTGAGATATTAATGTTTTGTTTATTTTAATAAAAATTAAGAAAATAATAATAAAAATATTTATCGTTTGATGATGAAAATAGAAAAATAATAATTATTTTCTTATAAATTTTATAGAGTTTCAATCTTTCTAAAGAAAAGAGAAATGAGAATTTTTTTTAATATTTGAATTATTAAAAAAATTAAATAATAAATAATAATATAAAATAAAACTTTTATTATTAACTTATTTTTTTATTCTTTTTTCATATATCCAAATAAAAAAAATCTTCTTTATTTTCTATATATACTAATCGATCTCTTTTTTTTTATTTTAATTTCATTCTATTTTTTATATTTTATTTTAAATTTTAAAATTTTTTTTCTATTTTTTTCATTTCATCCAAACAAAACAGATGAGTTTTATCTATCAATATAGGCGATATGCATGTCAAGAAATGCATTCAATATATATAAGAGAGAATTAAACTCAAACAAACAATAAAGTATTAATTTTGAAAAAAAATTGTAACGTTTGGGACATTGAAATAAGATAATCTAAGGTCTTGTCGAATTTTTATTTGTAATGGAAAAAAATGCCTTAAGCAAAGCATAAACCGATGCACCAAGTTCTAATATGAAAGATGTAAGATTCGAAGAGACTCTTAATAATAATGAGAGAGAACCTATGCTTTGCTGCATAATGAAAGTAATCTAAGCAGAGGAGAGAATAAGAAAAAGTTTCAAAAGCTTCCCTGCCACAGTTGGTAAAGTTTCCATGCATCTGATACCTACAAAAACCCCCCAATGATGGTCTCGTTTCTTGCATCCCTCTAGCTTCAACATTTCCATCATTTCTGTTACAACACATACTTGCCCCTTCTCCAATGGCTACCATCATTTTTAAGTGTAATGAAGTAGTTCATGTCTTTGGATTGTTCTGTCTCTTGCTGTTGTTGCACAAGAGTGATGCCTATCAATTCGTTGTTGGTGGCCAAAAGGGTTGGAGTGTTCCAAGTGACCCCAATTCCAACCTTTACAATCAATGGGCAGAAAAGAGCCGATTTCAAATTGGAGACTCCCTAGGTGAGTTCTTATTCAATCTCAACTGTGTGTATATATATTGATCCGTTTGGTAGTTATAAGAGGATAGGATATATTTTTTCATTGGTTTTAACTTTTAACAAAGGCAGGGGAAAAAGTGGGACTATTTTAACTAGGTTTAAATTGAATTAAATATTTTTAGTTTGATTCATGGAATTAAGTATTATATTACAATATATAGTTTTATGGATATATAAACAATCTTACTACTTTTACCTAATCTGAGTTCAAGAAATTTGTGGACCACAGTGCTATACTGATGGAAAACGCTTTTATGGATATATAAACAATCTTTCTACTTTTACCTAATATAAGAAAATTTTGGACCACAGTGCTATACTGATCATATGCCAATTGTAGTGTTCAACCAATCATTTTAATTAAAAAATTGAGTTCTATATTGAAAAAAAGGTGAAGTTATAGTTCAATTTACACATATGTGAATTTCAGTGTTCAATTACCCTTCTGGCCAAGACTCGGTAATTCAAGTAACTAGTCAAGACTATAGCAGTTGCAACACTGATGCATATTCTGAAAAAATCTCTGATGGCCACACTGTCATCAAACTCAACCAATCTGGGCCTCACTTCTTCATTAGTGGAAACAAAAACAACTGTCTTAAAAATGAGAAGTTGGTGGTGATTGTGCTGGCAGACAGGAACAATAGAAACACCAACCAAACAAGCATTGCTCCTTCTCCTTCTCCTTCATTCACAACAGAGTCATTGGCTCCTTCACTACCACCTTCTCAACAAGAGATTCCATCTCCAGCACCTGCACAGCAAGAGGCTGCTTCTCCACCATCAGTGACTGAAGTTACAAACCCAACTCCAACTCCAGCTCCTGTTAGTGAACCTCCTCCTCCTAATGCTGCTTCTTCAATCTTGGTTAGCTTTGCTGGTTCTCTTGGAGCATTCATGGCTTCAGTTCTGGTTTTTTATTTCTAAGTGGAGTATATATGATATGAGTGATTGAGTATAATTTCTTTAGTTTAATTTATTATTCTTTCTACAAATTCTTTTTTTATTTTTTTCATGGATTATTCCTGTACTTTGAGTTCAGTATTATTGAACTGCCCTGTGGTCAAAAGCTGGGAAGCTGTTTGATATTTGCTTGTGAAAAATGAGAAATAAGTTGGGAAGACAATATATTTACCCTTTTGTGTGGTTCTTACGTGATGATTGTAAGAATATGCTATTACGTTCAACATAGAATAAATAAAATTATTTTTAGCAAGAGGAATGATTTATGGACATTTAATAATTAGAAATATTTATTTAATATTTTTATTATATTATATTATAATTTTTTTAAGATAATATATCTGTTTTTTTTATGAATCAGACTAGGTTTCTAACATCTTTATTATTTAATACCATAAATTTTTAATATTTTTTCTTTGGATATTTAAATTACTTATTTCTTTTTCATCTTTATTCTACTAATTATTAATGATTGAATCACATCATCATTACTAGTGTATATATGAGATAATTGAAATTAAATTTATGTAAGATATATAGTAAAAAAAAACATGAATTTCAGACATAGTTACAAATAAACAACAGAGATTTTTACAATTAAAAAAATAAAATATAATCAAAGTTAAACAAGATACAAAACCTAAAGACATAAAAAAAATATAAAATTAAAATTAAAATTAAGAGGTTGTTTATCAATTTTTCATTATTAGTAACAAAAAATAAAATAAAATAATAATATTATTTTTTTAATTATAGTAAAAAATATATATTGAATTTTCAATAAATTTTTTCTAAATCAATTATTTTATTACTATCTAGCACACCACTTCATCTCCTTTCATCATCATTTCATTTTCATTTTCATTACCTATATAAGTCTAATATAAATAAGAGAATTTGTTTTATCCTAACTCCTAACTATCTAAGGAAGATGGACAAGGATAGATTTTCTTAGATTTACTAATAATAACAAGATATGTCATACGAAAGTAGTAAAGAAGGAGTGGTTCTTACCACAGGAACTGCCTCCTAAGGGGATATAGGAAGAATATAGGCCTTTTAAACGGTGGTCATAAGATGAGGTGAAAATAAGGGATGGTGGTGGGATGGACCTTTTTCACCTAAGGACAACCACAACCAAGTTCATCACATTATCATTAGCATCCTAGGTGGAGGATGGATACATGAGGAAGTACCTGTCATCCAAAGTATGACTTTGATTTTGAATGTATTTCAAAAATGAATCTGTGGAGGTTGGATGTTGAACTCACTCTCTATTCTTCTCATCAACCTTTATTTCAATATCCAACTATATACAGTCCATATTATGAATAAACTTCACATGGTAAAAACTAACATAGATTTACACACAGGGAGTGATACCATTATATAAGTATGAACGATATGTACGAGTAACTAATAGGCATCATCATGGTGTATATTAAATCACACAGTAATATAAAAATAATTATGATATGACAGGAGTTAGTCCATTAATAGTACTATGGCTCAATGCAATGCATATGGTCCAGAAAAATCTAACTTCAAAAAAATGAAAAGTTAGGAGAGAGTTGATTTTCAATACAATATGCACTTAACAACATAGTTTATGAAATTATGAAAACAATACATGTTCTAATATCATAATAGAATCTTAGTAGCTACTCCAATGTTTAAACTTGAATCTTTTTCTTTAACCTTTGGGTGATGTTTTGGACAGTTAAGGAGATAAAGGATTCATCCTGAACTCCTTAGATTAAGCTTGACTATCCAATGCAAATACATGCATATGCAAGATAAAAAGAATTAAGAAATGGAGATGGATGTGATGTGGGTTGTTGGAGAAAAGGATTATTTAGAGAAAAAAAATATAGAAATACAAAAGATAAGAAAAAAAGAATGAAAGCTAAGGAATTATGAGATGAAGAATGAAAAATGAGAGACAAAAAAGAGGGTTAAGAAGTTAAAAGAAAGTATGAAAAGAAAAAAAAATGATATAATTCACCTCATACAAAATTAATCAAAAAAATATAAAAACGCCAATTTTGGAACATCTTGAAAATTAATATAAAATAAATGAATTCAATACAAATCACAATCCGATAAAAAACATTGAAATTATCAAAGAAACATAATACTTACTATCTTTTAAAAATTCGATATTATTAAAAATAGTTCTTTGAACAAAAATTAGAAGAAATCCAATACAAACTAATGTTATTAAAAGGTAATTCTTTATCCAAAAATTAACTCACACAAAAATAAAACTCTAAAAAAAAATTATTTATCATAAAATTTGTTTTACTCTAAATTTAATCATAAAATTAACTTCCTTAAATTTGATTATATAGAAAACCTAATTGGTTTAAATAGAAAGAAAATCTAATAATAAAATTAAATAATAAATTTTAGTTAAATTGTAAATTAATCTAAAATCTTAATTTTATTTATAAATAATTAAATTAAATTATTTATAAATCAATATCAAATTTTAATATAATTTATAAAAAATTAATTATAAATTGTAATTAAATTTATATACAACAAATTTAAATCTTTAACTATAATAATTTTATCACAATAACTTTTTAAATTATACTTTTAATCTCAATATTCAATTATATGAATTTACACTAGTAATGTTAAAACTTTATTTATTATTTTTTAAATTTTATTTTTTAAATTTTATTTTTTAAATTTTATTTTTTAAAACCAAAATTACATAAAAAAAATTTAAGTATGTTAATTGGATTTTTATAAAAAAATATCTAAAAAAATAAGATATCATATGAAATATATATATATATATATATATTATAAAAAATTTATGATAAGTGTATAAAATATATCTATAAAATTTTAAAAAAGATAATTTAATTATACTAATAAATATCTTAAATATAATACTTAAAAGAGAATTATTTAGATAGAATAGAGATTAAATTATAGTCTATAATGAAAGTTTAAAATATTATTTTTATATCTTTTTATACTTTAAATAAAAAAGGAAGAAGTATGGTTATATTTTTGTGTGACTTATATATATAATTATTTGAGAGAATAATTTAATAATTTTAAAAATAAAATTTTATCATCATCTATTTAAATAAATATACATACTTTAGAGTGAAACAATAAAAAAAATCATAAAATAATTATCAAAATTTACAATAATAATATCAACTTAACTTTATCACCTTTCACATATCATATCTATAACTAAAAATAAAGGTGTTACAAAAATACGTTTCCAATTGCATAATTTATTTTGTTCTCCACTGAAGTAGAATTTAGCCTACTGGTAAGAAAATCTGTTTTTTAAATTTAATATATTTTAGTTACATTCATAAATATAAATTGTTAAGTCTTATTTAAATGATTAATATATATATATACATCATTTTTAAATAATTATATAATCAGTAACGAAATTTTAATTTTTTACCATTCATACATATTATAAGTTTATATTTATAATGTTCACATATACTATTCATGTTAGATATTTGTAATTTTATTTATTGTTTATTATTATTATCTTATACATCTATCATTTATCAAACTTTAATTTTCAAGAGTCATATTTTAAAGAGTAAATGATATTCATATTTATGAAGTTTAATAAAATTTAATTAATATTTATCTTTTTTTGACATTATTTTATTTTTTTTATTTAGTCACTACATAAAAAATCATGAGTAATATATATAATTAAAAATGATATGTGATGTTATATAATAAGATAAACTAAAAGAGATTTATTTAAAATTAAAAATATCAAATAAAATTTTATTAAAATTTCAATAAATATAGGTGTAATTTATCACGTTTTAATCGAATGAACGGCTATAAATTTTTTAAAAAAATCTCATTTTTATTACCAAATATTTCATCTCAAATTAAGTCATTCTTATATAAATATAAAATTATATTTTATTTTTATTTTACTTTACTTTTAACATAAAAATATCCCCTAAAGACTAAATTAATTTATATTTTTTAAAGAAAAGTTTAATAAAAAATAAAGAACCCATAAATAAATTAATTAGTCGAGGCTAAACTTCGGCATTTTAATTAAGTCAATCACAAACTTGTAATTAATCTAGTTTAAATAAATAAGTTAAATTAAAACTTTTTGTTCACAAATTAACCTTTAACTTGATTTAACTTGGTTTCATTTTTAACAGATATAAAAGTATGACCGAGTTGAGGAAACACTTTTTTGTTCGAGTAAAGTTTAAGAGGCACTTTTAATTTTTCATTTTTATTCATAAGTTGATAGAAAAATTGACAATGTTTTTCTTATAATAAATATTACAACACAAATATTACTTGCATACTCTTTATTTTTTATTCCTTTTTTAAAAATTTATTAATATTACTCAACTTATTCTTTAAAAATTAACGGTAAAAAAATTTAGAATGAGAGATCAACAACTCACCTGCAAGGTAACTATGATATTTTTTAATTAATCATAATTAATTAAAAATAGTAATTAATTAACAAAAAATATTGTAATTATATTCATATAAAATAATAATTAACTTGATTATATAACCTATGACGTAATTAATTATGAATATTTATTAATTGATTAACATATTAAATTTTAGAATGTATATAAATGTGGATGTTGGGCGCATATATTTGAGTATAAAACTTTTTATAAAAATAACTACAATTTTTATACATTTAATAATATTAATATTTATTTAATTTTTTTAATTTTTATATTATATCATATTATTTATTATATTTATATTTTTTCCATTCTTTTCTTACCTTTTACAAAATATTTTCCTTTCAGAAATACTTTCTATCTAACTGTTTACCCTCTTCTCTTGTGTCACTGACCACCATGTAGGCCTCTCCATCCAACTCAGCGTAGGAATTACGCCTATCAGAGAGACATATGTTAATTTTTAATTACAAATTTATATACTTTATTAAAAAAAGAGAAAAAAAATGCAATAGTTGGTATGATAAAGAGAAATATAAAAAAATATTCCGTCTAATTTCTTTAAGATAGTAAATTTTTATATAAATATATAGTATGATTTTACAAAAAAAAATAAAAAAACTGTATGAGATAATATATCATGATAACATAATGATGTAGACAAAGCATCAATTCACATGACATGTTCCAAGAAAAAACACAAGATGGCATCTTTCGCCATGAATCTAACAACATATATTAAGTAACACATAATTACTCAAAATGAATTAGTATATAAACTGTATGCATGTATTAATCAACTCATAACATTTGTTACTTAAAATAAATAATAACGGCTGACACAATGCATGTTAATTAACATTAATTTATTTTGCTATACATATAATGTTGAAATTAATTATAAAAAATAACAAAACAAAAGACATTAATTAAATTTATAACATCTAAAATTTCAAGATTTCTTAAATTAAAATTATAAAATAAAATAAATATCTAATTATACAATACCTAACTGATGGATAATTATCCATGCTCGAACTTAAACTCATTTGATAGGTAAAAAACCTATCCATTGTAGATAATTTTGTAGATACTTAGACTAAATCCAATTATTATCCTTAATTTATACACCATTAGTGTTAACAACAAACATAAAAACTATTTACATGTCTTGGCACAAATAATACATATCGATTATCCCAATATAATCTATGGGTATAAATTAAATTCCAAATAATTAAGGAAATGTTTCCTTGAGATGGAGTGAAGAAATGAAAGGTGAACCGCAGACGAGAATGTCAAAATGAGAAATTGGGAATGAGTTTCCAAAATTGTGGGAAGGAAAGAAGTCTAGAAAAATAAGTGTGTTCTTAAAAATTTGAATTCGAAGTATTTGAAATCAATTGGTGTGAATGCATGCAGGGACGCAGAAATGAGTCTTGCCTCGTATGCATGTTTCGAAAAATTTTACATGTATACCACTATGCTCCCCTAAAATTGCATCTCTCTCAAGCGCATGACATGTGCCAGCCACTCTTGCAAAATTGTTATTTTTATTTCAAAGCTTGGCGATGATTAAGGCGCTACTAAATTGATGCCTTATATACTCCTTAACACAATCATGACAAGTGCAACTTGAATGAATCCTATGGAAGACTGGATGTGCAACAAGCGGACTCAAAAGTCACCATTTAGTCACTTTACTTCCAATTTTACATTCGAAGTTATTAATCATACTCTATCATAGCAACATTTTTTTTCTCAACCATAACCAAGTACAAAAAGTTAGTGGAGGCAAATACTAGATGCATTTCTGGAGCTCGCAATCCATGTAATGTTCATTTTACCCGAATAAAAACTTAGAAGATTACATTTTTATGCTTTATAGTTTATCCATAGACAACAATCTCCCAAAAGACCTCCTCGCTAAAGTGGATCTAACGCAAACAAGAGCCCTATGCTATAAAAAAATTGCCAACTATCTATCAAAAATTTTTGCCAAGCTCAACCTTTTTCATTATTCTAATAGTGTTGTGTAAAATCGCGTCCATTATTCCAGCTACCTGAAATCACAAAGAAGACTAATCAACCATAAAAATAGTGAACAATACAAGAATTGAACTACATTATTTGAGATACAAACCGTGAAAACACCCCCAATAATAGCACAGACATTTGTAATGAAGTGCGAAAAAGACTTCTGGTTTTCCGTAATTAAGACCTGCTCACAAAAATAAACAAGTAAACCAACAAGAAATAAAAAAGGAGAGTAGAAACTTATTCAAAACCATAATCTCCACAGGCAGACCTGCATGGGGGAGAGCTCAAGATGGAATTTAGCAACAGGAATGTGTAAACTCTGCGCCACACTGCTGTGCGCTGTGTACTCATACTCCTCAACCAATTTATACTCTTTTCTAGTTATCACCTCTGTTTTAACTACCTGAAGGTAATGTTCCATCTGCAGCCATAGGTATCAGACAAATGTGTAACATTTTGACTACAATAAATCTCCAAGCATAGGAAATGCACATCTTTCAGTAGTTATCACCATCCTTACAGAAAGAAACAACCATGATCAAAGTCACCAAATGATAAGACTCTAGAAGTTATCTCAGGAGACTAACAACTATTGAGGGAACTTCTAAATGGATATATCACCTCCACAACATGTTGTTTTATTTTCATTTGTTATTCTTTCGAGTGCTTCAAACAGAGATTAGGGATGTATACAAGATGACAACCAAACATATTTAGGTCTCACATTTTAAATAGTAAAACTAACAGTTGAGAAGATTGAATTTATAGGGAGGTCTTCAGTGATGTAACTTCAACATGCATAGGGAGAAAAACTTTTATTGATGATTTCTGTGTATCAAATTATTTTCCAGACTAATTAAGAGTGGAGGAGGATGGGAAGGCCTGACCTTATCCTACAATGGTTCTTGAATGCTGTTTAGAGGACCATAAGGTACAGTCTCAAAAATGAAAAAAAAATTTCTCCCTGGAGATTTATGCTATCTACTGCATCATACTCTTGCAGATGCAGGTAAATATAACTTGTCCTTAAAAAATCAAACATGCTGATGCCAACCATAGAAAGTCACATCCTTAAGTAAAAAAGTTAAATTAGAAACTTTTGTGTAAATATTAACTTACAGTAACATTTACTCCTAATTCACGTGTATTGATAAATGACCGACCATTCAACCTGTCATGGCTGCTACCAACATAAGGTATCAAACGCTTCACATCACTCATGACCCTGGGTGACACTTTCCTTCCAAAAGATAAATGGTTTATGACATGTGACATGTTCATTTGAGAAGCATCAAATGAATGGGCATCAGATCTAGCTGAGATTATCAAGTTGCCAGGAACCTGCGGATAGCAAAACAGCTTATATTTCAGCATAATATTTAAAATATGGGGAAGAAAGAATATGAGGTCATATCTCTAATACATTTTATTTATGTTATTTTAATATTAAAAAATCTTCTATTGAAAGCAAAAGACAATTTAAAATCAAGCCAGGAATCAAACGTATATGTTATTTCCACAGCAATGTAAAGAATCCTAGTTCATCATCACATGCGGAAACTAGGAAGCAATGAAGGAGTTTTACTACCTCAAAGTAAGTTAATTTTATCTATGTAGGGGTATACCTTCTTGACACGCACATATCCTTCAATTCTACATCCCCCTGCTGATGGTGCAGGCCTTTTGGTATTTGTTAAAGCATTGGATTTATCCTCAACAGGTAACTTCTGAGATTCTGCAGGGAGAGATGCCACTAAATTCTCCATTGTCTGCAGTGGAGATACTTCATATGAGGTATGTTTCACTCTAATGTTAAGAAGCGATGTTCAAAAAGACTTAAGTAGACTCTTTTATGTTAACCTTGATTCAAATATTGCTGAATTAAACTAAATATAATTTGTACCTTGACTAGGCTATCTGTGTCACGATCTCCATAATAGGACTCATGATCATGATGTCCCTGGACGTTTCTGAAATAGGAAAAAGATTCAAAAGACTAGATATGGTCAGAAATCCAAAACTTTCAAAACCCAGTCACAGATCAAAGACATTCAATATTCTGGATGTACATTAAAAGAAACTATCTGGATGTTGATCATGTAGAATTTGTTGAAAATGAATTGAAAAACATAGAATATACAAGGGAGAACCATATTGAAATAGAATTGACATTTCCTACAGATTTTTACTGTGATTTTCATGGAGGAAAAGTATCAGCAGCGGCTCCAAGTTATATTTTATTAATGATACATAGGCCAGGACTCATCCAATATTCCCATACGATCTTTCTTTCAATACTAAGCTGACATACCTATTCCAACACTTGCACCCTTACATCAATATTACAATTTGTCTTTGATCACTATTTCCAATCTAGACATCATTTTGAGGACCATTCTCATGGAAAAAAATGTAATATAATTAAGTAAATAAACAAGTTTACAATACCTCAAAGGATAAGCAGATGGTTATGCACCAATTATTTCTCAAGAATGAAACGTCAAAAAAGATCCTTTATTATTACCTGACATCACTTCCTTTACGAAAGATACGAATTGAAGGATACCCTTGTATATGATGCCTGGATGTTGATGATGAGGTAGAAAGATGAATAGGAAAAGGAGAAGCATAGACGGAAATGAGAAGAAAACAGTACCAAATTAGCAAAAATGAAAAAAAAGAAATATCAAATTACATGAAGAACATGTACTTTCAATCATGCTCAAATTAATAAGTATGATTAAGGGCCATCTCCATCTTCATAGTAAACTAAGCATATATATATATATATATATATATATATATATATATAAACCTATATCATGAAATTTGTTTGTGACAATGCATGATTTTGAAATGCTCCTAACCTCCTGGGTGTAATTCTTGTATGCAATGGCAGAATGCATTGCATAATATGACAAAACTATATTTATTTCCTCATTATCTCTTAGCATTGGTTATCGTATTTCCTCATCTCATGATTTTCCTTGTATTTAGTTAGGATTATGATTAATATAAATAAGGATTAGTGTTTTATGATCATATCAACACATGTAACCCATCATAATAGTTGAGATTATTATTCAATCTCTTCCCTCTATATCAAAAGCCTCGTAATTTCAACATGATATCAAAGCAATACCATCCTTTGTGACCTGTCCCAACAGTCTCATCACTACTCCACTATCAAGCTCCTAAAACTCAGAGTTCTACTTTGTCTTTATGATTCTCTTATGAAATTAGCCATCCCTCCTGTTATGTTGTCTTTCCAATATTGTTCCTATCTCATAAAAAAAGCACATCCAGTCACCTTTTGTTCATTTTCCTGTCCATTGTTCACTGTTGTAACATCTCTAGCAAGCACTAACACCTATGTTTTGCTTTGGTTTATGATCTCCTTTGCGTGCATTTTTCCAGCATGTTTCAAAAAACTTTCCATCTAATGTGCCCTGTTTCTCAGTCGTTAAAAGAGTTCCCCTGGCCGGTTGTTCATTCTGGTTGACGGCCATCTCTTTCGCTTGTTTTGTCTCCACCGCCACCATCAATTTAGCCACATACTTGCCTCAGACCATCACTGCTGGTCGAGAAACCTTCTGACCAACTACAATTGGGTCTAAGTTGCCCTGTTAAAACTGGTCAAACCACAGTGATCTAACTCTGAAGTCAAACAGACACCGGATGCGCCCTTATAAACACATTCTTTGTTCTGCATCTAGCTTTTCCAACACCCCCCCCCCTGCATGTGGAACCTTGTTTCCAATAGCCATCGCCTGCCCCAAACTCTGCTCAATCATATCTTAGAATATGATTATCCTTTAGGTTTAGTGTCCCTATTTCATCATTATCTTTTAGGATTGATTAACGTTTTTCCTTGTCTCATGATATGTTTCCTATTAGTTAGGATTATAATTAGTATTAATAAAAGTTAGTGCTCTAAGTTTTCTGACCATGTCAAGACATGTATATGTAACACATCACAATAGTTAAGAGATTATTATTTTAAGTCTCTTTTCTTTCAATATCCTCTCTCTATACCTAAAATTCCAAATTTCAACAATCTGAAAAAACTAAAGGAGACAACAACATGCATTTCTAACATGTCCAATTGGTAGTAAAATTCAAAGATGTGGTTTGATGTGTTTCAATATGCATTCCTCTGAAATGCTTGATGTGTGGGGATAATTTACAAAGGCCAACACTTTGTTTCTAAGGGTGAAGATGGAGAGAACAATTTTGGAGAAACAAGAAAGATTGAGGTGAAAGTTGCATCACTTTGCTTCGAGAACAAAGAGGAATATATAATTAATGAAAATAAAATGAGAATATATTATAGCCTAAATCTCAGCAAAATCAATCTCTCCACAAGTGGAGATCAAAGAAGAGAAAAATAGAAGATTTAGGTACAGTATTCAGTTCAATACAGTTTAAATAATCCCATCATTTTTCAGTTCTTTTTTGGTACAAAGATACTCTTATAATATTACTAGCATTATATCCATCTATTTTTAAAAATCTATCCCATGACCTTAATTGCCTCTAAATAATAACTAATAAGTGGTATCTGACCAATTGATGAAAAGTACGTCTAATAATGGTAAAAATGAAAAATCAGGCTTTTCTTTCCTAATCACTACAGACTACACGTCATTTTGTTCCATTTCATCCAGAAGACTCAAACTTTAGGAGATCTGGGTGATAAGGAACCCATCCCATGTTTTTTTTCCATCTTTGATTACCTAAACAAAGTTTAAGTCAGTGGTCATTGTTTTTCACCAATCCAAGTTCATCAATGTCACTGCCTTTATAATTATCTCATCTCAATATTTTTATCCAAGGTAAAAATTTTCAAGATGGTTTAGATGATTCAAATTTCAATGACTAAAATTATAAAGGATAGAAAGTTTCAATAGTCAATAAATACAACAGAAAGATTAAGGAAAGGAGATAATTTAAATCAGCTGCAAGTAAGAAACAGAATCCTTATAAAACGGTACCTCCGACACAAGTCTGCTTCTTGAGTGCAGTCTACCTTCCCCAAAAGAATACGACCATCCATTTCTGAATCATATCTTCATGAAAATGCAATAGTAAATTTAAGACATCAAATTAGTAAGTGATGCTAAGATAGTTACCAATTACACAAAAGAGATAACAAAGTAGACTTTCAAAAGTGTAATTTATAGGAAATGAGAAAAACACAGAAAAAATAAAGTACCTCTCTTTTATTATTTTAGCTGCCTTCTCCCATGACGGTTTCTGAAAGAGATGAAAGGGTTACATAAACACCTTCAACCATTAAACAGAAGAACTACATGATTTCTTTCATCATGACTAATTGACCAATCATTTTATATGGGCAGATGATATGCAATATGCAGCACTTACACCGTTTGCATTTGCATATCATTTAAGCTTCTGCACTATGCCATTACATTAGTCACTATTAAAATATATTTGTTGATGAGGTTGCATTACACTAAGCACTCAATTCGGTCTTTTCCCCCTATACATGGTTTCTACCTAAAGGGACATTTATTTTTTGAGGAACAAGAAATTGTTGATAATAGAAACTGAAAAGTAAATGTGTTTAGGCAACAATAAAGACATCAGGAACCACCTTAATTGTTGAAGTGGCGAGGAAGCAAGAAATGAAAAAAATATATATTTACCAAGCGTTGGCTCCAATAACACCAAGGAGCATAAAAATTAACAACTAGAAGTGGAAACCTGCCAAAAGATCATCCAAAATGGTATAAATGATACAATATTGTACATTCCAAGTGAGAAGAAAAAAATAACTATTCAACTCTCAAAAGGCTGAAACTCAAATAACAAAACAAATAAATGAATCACATGATTGACCCACTTACTGATGAGTATATTTATCAAAATTCTGTGTCGTGAGTATGACAGAACCTTCAAGGGATTCTTCATTTACTACATCATCATGCTTAATGATGTTAGCAGCTGGTCCAGAATGAAATTCAACGCCAGTGGGTCTTAAATTGGAATCAATAGAAAACTTCCGAATTGTTTTTGTTAGATTCAGCCTATTCTGAAAACAAGAGGTCACAGATTAAGGACAGGGATAAAATATCAAGGAACCAAGGAGAGGAAATCATAAAATGCATACAAAGATGAGGATTTTATTATTTAGAACATAAAGAATAATGCATAAAGAAGCAGAAAATCCATATCAAGTGCTTCTTATATTTCAGTGCCCTGGCTTTAACACTTCATGGGAAAAGTATTTACAACATATACAATTTTGAAAGTCTGTTAATCAATAAATGTTCAGAGGTTAAAGGTAGCTTTATAAAATAACATCGAAATTTCTAGAAGAAACAATAAGCAGCATTTTCTAGTGGTTAATTACAGGTTGCTTAGGTCTGAATTCACAAAATATAAGTACCACCCATAAGTGGACAGTATTCTCATGTTTAGCCAGAACTTTGCTACTCAGTTTTAATGAACATCTCCATCAACAGGTATTATTTAGCTAACAGACTAAGAAATTAGTATTGTTTAATGTCTTAAAGACAGTTTACTTGCATTATGGGCAATTAGAGAATACATGACACATTTAACTATTCAAAAACTGAAGCAAAATTTCTTAAACCAGAAGAACAAATCTTTCTTTTGCTACAGATGATCAGATGAAACAAAAGGAATAATAGAAACTTACTGTTCCCAGCACGTCACTCACATCAACTGATGCAAACTCACATGAGAGGGCAGGAAAACTACAAAATATAAATTGGAGCCATTAGCAACAAACAATTGATAAAGAAAAGGATAGCTTATAAATAGCCATGAAATTAAATGCACATGGCAGATAATATACTACTAGATACAGTTGCTACATGAATTGAACAAGAAAGTGAGAGAAAAATCATCAGACAAGAAAAATAAAATTATCACTGTGGCAATCCTTTATTTCATGTCAATTTCACAAATCATCATAACATATCAAATGTAAATTGAGTTCCCAGTTTTTCAACATCCCATCCCACTCCCAGTTTGAAAAGGAGCTTGAAAAGAAGAAAGGAGTGTACTATAATCTATATGAATATCATTAAAACAGAACAGGAAAACTTTGACCTCTTCCTTGGAGAAAATAATTTCTATCCAACAAGAAGTCAAGTTACAAACCATTTCTTCAACAAATTGACCAAGATCCAGATGAACAAGTTATCACATTCAAATCCCTAAGAGGTACCCTTTCTCAATTCTTTAATAGAGAGTTAAGCATTCTTGATAACAAGAGCCACAGTAAACAATATTATGCAGCCCAAGTTCTTTGCAGTATGCCATGCTCAAGTAGAGACTATGAAGCTGCCAACAATTTATATTCACAATCACAAACAGATACCTTTCAAAAAACATCATATCCAAACAAAGATAGCAAATGCCTATTTAGGCTTCTACCTGATATTGAAATCTATACGTAAAAAGTCTCCATCAGAACTTTTGTCAACAATCACAGATGTAGAAGTGCTGACAGACAAATAATTATTAAGTTCCTGCAAAACAGTTACATAATATACATCAAAATAAATTTTGACAAGCAAATTGAGGCATAGAAGCGTAGGACCTAATATCAACTCAAAACGCATGCAAACATAATACATTAAAGGGTTCACACGTCATAACCATAAATAAAAGTGGTAAAAGCTACAGACCATTCCAAATAAAAACATCATGGAGAGTGCTGCTATTATGGATAACCCTGCTCCGGATAATGAGGCCTCAGTTAAATCTCTTGGGATTTTTCTGTAGACAGAAGTGAACTGGTAAACATGTATCTATTAACAAAAAGATAATGTCATATGCATCCACAAACCCCCCTATATATTCATTTTGAGTTCTTTTACTTGAGTGATTTAATTTCTTGTTCCACTCTCCACCGGAGAATAACGTATGCAAAAAAACATTACAAAAATGCCACCTTATTGTCACTTTGTTTCCAGTTTCCAAAGATTTCTATAAAAAACAATAAAAAAACAAGATCTTACTTTCACTAATTCCTATGTAAATTTTTGAAAACAAGATTTGGTTATTTTCATTGTTTCATATACAAGTCTTTGGAATCAGCAAACAAGATGAAAACAAAAATGACAATTTTGTAATTATTTGAGAAAACAAGAAGTGAAAATGTAAAAAGTTTTCTCAAATTAAGCAGGCACTTAACTTTTCATTTTCAAAAATTCAAAATTCTTTCAATATAACTAAGCATGTCCTCCTTCCGAATTCCAAACACCTCTCTTTAAATCGACGCTCTCCTACACGAGAGATGAATTTAAAAAAGGAAATGTGCTAGGCATTGGATATTCACTAGTTGTTATTAGAAGTTAGACCGCTTGTAAAAAATTCCATAAATGGACCATATATTCCACCATTTCTTTTACAATTTTAAATTTGATCACTTCATTGTCAGTATAAAACTTATAGCACTTTCAATAAACAAGAAAGCGTCACATTACAATAGTAAATAAGGCTTTCCATTTACAACACTTTCTCAAATATACAGTAGCACATGATTCCCTGATAGTGTAATATATCAAAACTAGATTCACCAACAAAGTCGGACACAGTTGACAAATAGTTGAGTCCTTTAAACATGTTAACCGCGTTCAATTCCTGACCATCTGTATGGAAAAGTGTTTATTGAGTGAAAAAAACTCACTTAGATGATTTTTACATCTCGGAATGGATTAGTCTTTAGCTGTTGGCTAGGGGAATCTACCTCGGTGCTTGCCCCGAAAAAAAGAATATAAAAAATTGAATCCTATTAATAATTTTGCCTTCATTTCTACATTTGGATAGACTAAATACAGCATCATGGTTCTCTTTCGCTGCACATTTCTCTTGAAATCATTCTCGAAAGAACTTAACAATAAATAGAAAAACATTTAAACCGAATGCACAACAGCAGCAAAGCAAATTGAATTACGACTGCACGAAAACACACAGGCTACCAAAATTTCCAAAACCTCATTTAGGGTCAACCATAAGCAACAACAAGCGAGTAACAGGGACAGTAATTATTATCGTAAGCAATCGATAATAACACATTTATGTTCAAATTAAAAGAAGCACTGGCATTGCAACTGAAGATTCGCACGTGAACACGCAAGTCGGTGGTGCACTCACGTAGACAGAACAAACTGATCCAAAAACGCGAAATGCATGAATGAGGGGAGAAAAGAGAAAGATATGCGAAGAGAGGAGATCCTGACCTGTAAAAATCAACGGATTTGAATTTGCTTGCAGATATCATGATTGCGAAAAAATGGAATTTCACGAAAAAAAAAATGAAAACGAAAACAGAGGAGGATACGAAGAAAGCTCAAATCCCAAGGGATTGAGATTTGAGAGCGTAATGCAAATGTAATGGTAATAGATCGAAGGAGAAACTGTTAGCTTTTCCGAGAGTTTTCGTTCAATATTAACTAAAACTCCGCGCGGTGTGTTTCTCTCACTCACACTCAGTATGCGCAAGCTTTTTATTTATTATATATCTCGGTTGAGTCGTACTTGTCTAAAAAAAATTAATATATATATTGATAAATTTTTAAACTTATAATAATTAAAAATTAATATATATATCAACATAAATATTAAATTTAATATTTATATCAATTTAATAATTTTATATAAAATATAAAATTTATTAAATTATGTTATAATATTTTTATAATTATATATATCAAATTTTAAAAAATTTAAATATTTACAGATATATTATTTAAATATTAATATTTATATATATATATAAATAATATATTATATATTAAAATAAAATTATATAAAAAATATTTATTAATTTTTATTTTATATAAAATTTTATAAATATAATTTATTTAACAATAATTTTTAAAATAATAATTAAATTAATAAATGTTGTAAATTATAAAAATTATTAAATTAATATAAATATTAAATTTAATATTTAATATTAATCTACTTTTATTTTCTCTTAATAAATATATAATATATATTTGAGAGTTCTTAATTAATTATTATTTTAAACAAATATAGAAAGAGAGAAAAAGAAAAAAAAAATAGAGAAAACTGTGTTTTCTGTACAAGGAGTGAAACCTCTTTTATCTCCTTTTTATTGTTTTAATTTCTCAATTCTTTAATATTTCATCTCATTAATTTAATATATAACCGTTTTACTAACCATTCTCGTTGGGTAATTGTTAAAAAATTAAAATTAAACATATTTTGTTAAAAATTTAATATTTAAGATTATAAATGTGTCTCTAATGTACTTTCTAATAAAAGTCTTCTATTTATTTATTTATTTATTAATTATTATTCTAAAAGTAGTGAATAACAAAATCATATGTAAAAGTTTATTAATATATTCTTGTTTATTTTTAAGGATTGTTATCTTAGAAAATTATAATAATGGATTTGTTAGAATTGTTTCTAAGATGTAGATCATAAAAACAGTGATTCTATAAAACAAGACCCGACTACTTGTTTTTGGAAAAAGTATTTTTAACAAATTATAACTAAAATATATGTAAATATTTGTGAATATGTAACATGGTAATATATTTTTTCTAAAAAAAAAACAAATAAGATGTTAACAATTACACACATCTCTATCTATCTATACTTTAAAAAAAAAAAAAAAAGGTTCCGCATTGCTTTCTCTCCACTTCAGTGGAAATTAAGACATGCCCTAATCATTTCGGTTAAATGAATATGTTGATCGTGGGGTGTTTTATTATATAGACTTTTTCCATTTAACATAAAATAAAAAAATTGTTACCACTGACAAAAAAAATTATAATATGTTAAAGTAATATTGTTAATATAATTTTTCTAACAAATCTTAAAATTTTATATTAATATTTAATATGTTGATAATATATATTAATATTTTATCTTAAAAATTATATATTAATTAGTATAATACATCATAATATTTATATGAATTAATATAATTTATTCTAATTGTTTATTCTTGTTAAAAAAATATACTACTAAAGACTAATTTAATATTAAAATGTTAATAAATAATAAATTTTTTATAGTGAACATAATATTAGTTTGCACACACATATGGTCAACCATATATTATACACATACTTGATTATAAAAAATTATAAATTTAAATTACATAATAATATGTAATTAATGTACACACATATATTATACAGATACTTGATTTTAATAAAAAAAAATAAGAATTATAAATTCAAAAAGTGTATAATAATATATAATTAATGAAGATTATAATTTGTTAAAAAATCATATTATCACTTTAAACTGTTATGTATATTTATTTTCTTTTAAAGTCATTTGAATAAAATCTAATACTATGTATTTGTTATTATTAATTTTATAAGAATCAAGTATTTTTACTTAAATATCCCTCAGTCTACATATATAATACTGAAAATACTTAGAAAATTTTCAATTGACAGAAGTTTTGAAGTATCTCGAAAAATGATTGATAGAAAATTGTTTTGCCGACCATTTGTAAATATCAAAGTATTTTAATGTTTGATTAAAAAAATTTAAGTATTTATTAAATAAATTAAAGAAAAAAACATCTATATTAATTTAATAACTAATTAAGAAGAAAAAATATTAAGTTGACACGTGTTATAACATAAATAAGATACGTTGCTACTTAAGAAGAGAAATTACATTATGTACTCGAAAAAATAAGGATTAAAAACATAATATAATAGTGAGCTTGTTTAATATGGACGATTTAAAATTACACCATTAATTTAATTTGTTATGAGAGGTAATTTTTGTTAGTAAAAAGTTAAAAATAAATTTGTTTAAATTTTAATCAACAGTCAATATTATGATTGGGTAGTCATTCACGTCTCATTTATATAAGTGCATGCACATAGATTATCTTTTTAGTAAATTTCTAACATAATTATGATAATAATAAACTTTAACAATTAATTATCCTAATATTTTGTAGTAAATATAATTATGTAAATGATTAATTTTTATGAATAAATTAATATATATATAAATAATTTAAATTAGTAACAAATAATTTAAAATAATTATAAATAAAGATTGATTGAGTTGAAAATGAATTAAATTCACATTCAATGAATTTTGAAATATATCCTGATTCTAATAAATTTTTAAGATTCAACACATCTAAATTATTTATATAAAAATATTTAAAAATAATCTAATATGATATATTATGTTACTTATTTTAATAATTGGAATTTAGAATTTAATAGTCAAAATTTTAAATAACATTTCATTAAAATTTAAGGATAAAAATATTTCTTATAATATTAAAAAATATTCTAAATATTAATGTGATGTTATTGATATTTTATAGATAAAATTAATAAATTAATATTTAAGATATAAATAAATATAAATTATCTTATTTTTAAATCAGGATTTTAATTTAAACATTAATGTCATAGAATAAATAGTTAGTAGTCTGCATAACGTACAAGCTTTCTGTTTAAACGTTACTATTTATTTAGTTATGCAGATTTTAAAATTTATCATATCTATATAAATATTATTTAATATAACATACCATATTATTTACTTTAATAGTTTATATTTAAGATCTAATATCAATACGACATATCATATTTCAAAATTTACACATAAAATAATTAATATTTATATTTTTTATTATTTATAAAAAATAAATAAATTTTAAATTTAAACTATTTACATAAATAATATTGTGTATTTTTAAATAATTTTCACATAAATATAATGAATCAAAAGTATTTAAATGAATATTAAAATTGAAAGAGAAAAATTTTATATTGGACAAAATACTAACTACTTATTCTACAGTATTAATGTCCAAATCAATACTCTGAATAAAAAATATAATAAGTTATATTTATTTATATTTTAAATATTAATTTTTAAATTTGATTTATAAAAATATTAATATCCTCAAATTAATATTTCATATTTTTAATATTGTAATAGATATTGTCTTTAAATTTTAATTATTCTAAATTCGAAATTGAACTTCTTTACCATTAAATATTAAATTAAAATTATTAAAATAGATAACATGATATGTCATATTAAATTAAATTTAAATTTTTATTAATTTAAACCATTTTCTTATATTTAGACATTTTATGTTAAATTTATTTATGATAAATTAATTACTTATATTAATTAAATATAGCAACAAAATATTACTTCATGTTTTAAAGATGGAGTTGTTGTTAAATCTTATTATTTACCAGAATTATTTTGTAAATTTATTAAAAAAGATCTATGTGTAGCTTAATGAGTACGACCTATAATTTGATATGTGACTCATTATTAATAACTACTAAATCATAATGTTAACTGTTTATGAAAATCTTAACAAAATTACTTTTTACTTTTCCAAATTTAGACTACTCTACTTTTCATAAAAGAAAATTTTACATCCTATAATGGGTAAAATGTAGTAGCTGAAGTTTAGATCAGTTTATCCATGACCATGTTAGACAAAATTATGTAACCAGTTAGTAATAATTATGAAGTCACAATTATAATCTTTTATTAAAATTTTAACAAATTTCAGGACTATTTTCAATTTATTCGAATTTAGAGATTTTTGTTTTCCATGTTAGTTAAACCCTGAAGAACTGTATCAAACTATTTTACGAAAAATATATATTTTTTATTTTAATATATAAATATTGATTGTTTGAAAAACATGTTTGGAATAAAAAAATTAATTAAAAATTTATATAGAATTGATTAAGCAGAATAAGAAGAATATTATATAAAAATATAGGTATTTTTTCCAAGAGATGATCATATTTGAGATGCTAAAACTTTGTCTTTAAATATTTAATGTAGTTCGATATTTAAATCAAGCAAATTTAATAATTATCTATTTTTATTTTATTATCACCTTTACAAAAAGATGATCTTTATTAGTAGTTGACGAAGGGCGAAAATAAGAGAGCTGAAAATGAAGTGAGAGTATAAAACGTAAAAAGAAAATAAAAATAGAAAAGTGACAACCGGTTTTTATTCTTCAGCAAAATTTATATATATATATATATATATGAATATTTTTTCGTTAGATCTCTTTAAAGGTAATTTAAAAGTACATAAATTTTAAATCACAATAATTAATTAAATGATGAGAAATTAAAAATTAAAATAATTTATATAAGATTATAGGTTTAAATTTCACTGTTTTTTACATTTTAAAAAATAACTAATATTTTTTATAGAAAATATATATTAAGTAAGTCAGATGTTTTATCTTCTTAAATGAGTTTACTCAGCTTAAATTAATCAAGATTCAAAATTATTTCTAATAAAAAAATAATTTTAGTAAAAACTTGTATAATCTTAAGCTAATTTACGAATCAGAATAATTCTTAACGATAATCCTGTCCTAATTTTTTGCCGGAATTTTATTTGCAACCTAAGGTTTAATTTTAAGGAGTGCTAGGTGGAGGAATTTTTAAAATTGTTGACAATGCTTAATTTAGAATTTGCATTGACAGGGTAATTTGGGAATATTAAATCCCTATTTGGTATAAATTTTTTGAAAACTCATTTTCAAGAAATTAATATTCTTAAGATTTTTTTATAATTGTGTTTTCCAAAAAAAAAAATCTATAAAAACAAAGATTTAATATTCTTCTGGAAGATAGAAAATTTTAGATATACCTATGAAAATATTATTATCTAACATTCATAAAAAATACATCTTAAATATATTAAACATATTTATAATAATTTCAAAAATTATAATTTTTAAAAATAAAAATAAATTTTATGTATTAAACTTTTCTTCAATGTTTCGTTTAAATGAAATGAAAAATTAAATTAAATTAAAAGAAAAAGAAAAAAAGAGAAGGATAAAGATCAAGTAAAAATAAATAAATTTTTTATTTATATAAATTCTAAAAAAATAAATTTTAACTTTAAAAATTTAATTTTATTATTAAATTTTTTATTGACGTATTATTTATTTAAAAAATTATGTAATAATTTAAAATAAATAAAAAATAATAAAATTATCCCTTCTCATTTTTTTCTTCTTAAAAAAAATTAATTTTTAAAATTTTAATTTCTTCATTTTATATAAAATAAATACAAATAAACTTATATATAAAAATAAACTCCATACAAATTTGAAAAAGTTTTTCCTTCTTAAATTTCATCTAAACAAACAAAAGTATTAATATTACTTAAGTGTGAATACAATGAATGTTCTGTACCAAAAATTATTTTTTTGGGCTTAGATCCCCTGCAGCCCAGTCGCAACAATCGACCTGCAATCATGATCCAAATACTCAACATTTTTTCGGTTTATATTTTATTAATTTTATGAAGTTTGAGAGAAAAAAAAAACTTAAGAGTAACTTCACTTTTAATTGGTTATGTATATTTACTGATTACTGATGCCAACAAATAGCGCATCTGGTGTAGTGGTATCATAGTACCCTCCCACGGTACTGACCGGGGTTCGATTCCCCGGATGCGCAATATTTGGGTAATTCATCTTTTTTTCATGTTCTTTTGCAGATTTGAATAATAAAATATTTAAATAATATTTATTATTTGATTTTCATTTTTGTTTTTTATATTTTTTTTGCAAATTTGAATTCAAAATAATACAGAATTTAAGTTAATATTTTTAATTATAAAATATTTAAATAATATTTATTATTTAATTTTAATTTTTTTAAACGAATAGCCTTTGTAGATTTACAAAAATACATGTTTAACGGGATGCGTATTACTTTTGTATTTTATTTTTTAAACTTTCTTTCAATTAGGAACATGTGCTTTATACTTTTTATGTTTTTGCGCATCTGTATTTAAGATGATTTAAATTTTAAGTTAATACTTTTAATAATAAATAATCTAAATAATATTTATTATTTGATTTTCATTTTTGGTTTAACGAATAATTTTTGTAGATTTCTAAAAATACATGTTTTACCAGATGCACAATACTTTTTTTAATTTTCTTTTAATTAAGAACATGTACTTTACTTTTTTTATGTTCTTGCGAATCTGTATCCAAAATAATTTAGATTTCAAGTTAATATTTTTAATAATAAACGATCTAAATAATATTTATTAATTATATTTTTATTTAACGGTTATTATTTGTTAAACTAAATATTGAAGTAAATTTAGACTACTGTAAATTCATTTTCAGGTTTGGATTTGTTTAAAATTATTTAACAAATAGTTTTTGTAGTTTTATAAAAAAAATATTTAACTTATTTAAATATCTATTTATTTTTATATATTATATACTATTATTTTAATATAATATATTTATATAATATTAATATATTTAAATGATTTGTTAAAAAATAAATTTTTAATTTTTAATTTTAAATAAAAATTCATAAAAAAACTTTTTTTTCTTTATAAAACTTTTTTCTATCATCTTAATTTATTTCTACTATTCTAAAATATGTTATATATTTTTAATCTCAAGATGTTTAACTCTTAAATTTTTAAATAATTTAAAGTTATTAACTTATTATTTATTATATTTAATATTTTTTATGTTTTAAAAAAATTAGATATTTTTATTAATTTGTTTGATACTTAAAAATTTAAATTATTATTAAATTTGTTATAATATTATAAAAAATTTAATAATATAATATTTATTTTTATATTTTTATTTTATATATTATATCTTATTATATATATATATATGATGCAAGTTATAATTTTATTTAAATTTAAAATAGTATAACAAATTTATTGTTTATTGACACGCTCGTCGCAAACGCGCAAAAATAATTTCTAGATTTCCCCCAAACTATTGGTATAGTATAAGGTGCAACTTAGGTCATCTCCCAAAGACCATTTCATATTCTTAAGCAAATTAGGAGAAAGTTAGAACAAGGGGATTTTGTAAAGATTTGATATTGAGTTCTAAACACAAAATACAGAATGAAATTAATTTTCACTTAACAATTATCAACTCAAGGAATTCAGAGGCTATTTTCTTAACTAATCATTGATCACTAAAATCATGCATTGTGTTTATCAACCTAGGATCATCTAGAACCCCTAAAATGATCCTTGAATTCTCTACTGAGAAACCTCTCAAAATTTAATTGATTATGATCAACAAGATTTAGTAACCACTTAATCTTTTATCTAAACCAATTTCACAATCAGAATTTAGTTGAAGTAAGTAATAAAATGAAAACCTTCAATACAATTACTTAATTTTTACTCTTCAAACTTTTGGAAAATAATTTATCAATCAAAAACCAATTATAAATCAATTATACATGAATCAAAATACGTCAACCGATCAAACTTTGATTAAAAGAATAAAATTGAAGAATATAGTGAAGCAGAGTAGAAACCACTTAATAAGCATGTAAATAAAGATCAAGACCTCAAAGTTAAAATGAAAATAGCTTGAATCCTTGAATTGAAACTACAAACCTAGCCTTCCATGAAGGAGGCAAACTAACAACAAAGAAAGAGGCAACTAATAACAAATAAATCCTAGGATCATCTCAAGGAAATTAATTTTCACTTAACAATTATCAACTCAAGGAATTCAGAGGCTATTTTCTTAACTAATCATTGATCACTAAAATCATGCATTGTGTTTATCAACCTAGGATCATCTGGAACCCCTAAAATGATCCTTGAATTCTCTACTGAGAAACCTCTCAGAATTTAATTGATTATGATCAACAAGATTTAGTAACCACTTAATCTTTTATCTAAACCAATTTCACAATCAGAATTCAGTTGAAGTAAGTAATAAAATGAAAACCTTCAATTCAATTACTTAATTTCTACTCTTCAAACTTTTGGAAAATGATTTACCAATCAAAAACCAATTATAAATCAATTATACATTAATCAAAATACGTCAACCGATCAAACTTTGATTAAAAGAATAAAATTGAAGAATATAGTGAAGCAGAGTAGAAACCACTTATAAGCATGTAAATAAAGATCAAGACCTCAAAGTTAAAATGAAAATAGCTTGAATCATTGAATTGAAACTACAAACCTAGCCTTCCATGAAGGAGGCAAACTAACAACAAAGAAAGAGGCAACTAACAATAAAGAAAAACTAAGCCTTCCATGTAGGAGGCAAACTAACAAGAAAGAAAACATAAGCCTTCCATGAAGGAGGCAAAACTAACAAGAAAGAAAGAAAGAAAGAAAGAAAATGGTATTGGAGTTAATCTCCAAGTGGTGTGTTTCTCCTCTTGTAAACCCTTCTATTTATAAAGGATTTTTGAGGCATCATCTTCAAAAAGTCACCAACTAGGATATTACTTTTCTACCCTTTTATTGCTTTCACATGGGCTTTGTTGAAAATGCAAAACACTTTTGAATTTTTGTCACCAATGAGCACAACAATTTTGACTTTCTTGCACCGCAATTTCGGATGTTCACATGTCCGAATTAGAGCTTGACTTCTGAATAAAAGTTGTAGCCCCGGATCCTAGCTGTCCAAAAAAGTTGATTTCATCTCAATATGACTTCTGTATCTCAAGATATGGCCGGATCTTTGCACACTGTTCAAATTCCACGTCAGCAACACTATCTCATCTTTTGAGATAATTTCGGAGTCCTAAACATCCCATTTAGAGTCTGCTCTTGCTTTGTAACTATGGACACTTCTTTAAGCTTTCATTCAAGACAGATTTCATGATTTTTGGATGTCTACAACTCCTATTATGTTCAAAATACTATAATAGTGTCATTTTAGTCGGGTAAGCAAAGAAATTCAATTAAACTTCATATGAACCCAAACTCATAAAATATGACAAAGATCACTTAATTGATTATATAAGAAGTCTTAATGAGATAAAAGTGAGAGATAATTATTTATGAAATCTATCCTTATCAAATTCCCCCACACTTATCTTTTGCACGTCTCGGGCAAACTTAAGTTAAGGATTGGTGACTATTTTTTTTTTTTTTTTTTGAAAGAACATCAAAGTTTTGAGTTGATTTCTCAAGAATTCACAAAATTTCATGAAGCATTCTTTCATCACATTTTTGAAATTACTTAGAAAGGCAACTTTAATTTGAAAAACATAGATTGAGAAAGATAAAACCTCACATGATATACTCTGAATCTCTCAAGTGTTTGATTTGGTAAATGTTTCTCTCAAATTCAATCCATAAAAGATGAACTATCATAGGCTTGCATATCTTCTACTTCTCTACTACTATGTACACATGCAATGCACAAATCAAGAGGTCTTTATTTGGTTATAACAGAATTAGAAAGATGAAATGATATATTGAAGAGATACAATGTTAGACCAAGGAAAATGATTAGGATTGAGAACTGAGTCTAAGTGCAAGTGTGAGAAACAGATATCACTTCTTCATTCTTTTTTTTTCTTTTTTTTCAATATAATAGTTTATTTATTAATTTATTGCTTCAGTTTTTTTTAACCATGATATTGATGAACACAACAATAATCTCCCCCACACTTATTGAAACACTTATGGTATGATAAATCCAGTATTCTTCACCTTCTATGGTCAGACAAAGTTGTTTTTTTTTTTTGATTTGTGGTGAGCTAAAAAGAAGAAAAGGCTAATCGGCTCAAAGGGCTAATCAAAGGATAAAATTATATGGTTTGGTTATTTGGCCAAGTGGTTTGTTCAAGAAAAACAGTGCCTCAATCATTTTTGTACAATTCATGTGAAAATGTAGCTTCAAAAAGAATCAATGCAAGTTCTGAACTAACATATTCCATGGATGAAAATCACACAAGAAAGAAAATAATAATAAGGCTCAAAATCTCACAGGTAATATATTTATCAAATCTAATCTATCCAGTTCAAATATGTGTTGCCAAACTAATTAATCTCGAAATGTAAATCATTTTGCTTCAATTATTTTATGAAATCTAAAGAAAAAAAAACATACTTCCACATTCAAATTTTTTTTTAATCATAAGATGCGTATCAAGAGTCAAGTGTAACTCCTTACTCAGCCATCTTACTCAAAGCAAGTTTATGATTCTAACCTAATTTTTTTATTTTTTATTTTTTTTGGGTTTTTTTTATTTATTTTTTTTTATATCGGACCATCCTCCCCCCAACCTATCAAAGACATTGTCCCCAATATCTTAGATGGAATTTCATATGACAGGAAAAGAAATGTGAGAAAACCACCAAAGTAAGGAAAAGTTATAACCGAAGAGTGGTATTTGGTTCTCTTTTGTCTCTGCCATCCTGATTTGGTTGGTTCACCAGCTGCATTGCTTGACTGAGCTCAGATGTAGGATTTTGCAAAATCTCAAGTAGCTGTTTAACAGTTGAAGCAGATACTATGATGCTGCGCATGGATTGTGGCATGAACTCCTGCTCTACTGCATGATCTAAAAGGGATATCAAACCATTATAAAAGCCATTAATATTCAATAAGCCCAAAGGTTTTTTATGAAAATTCCGATAGGCCCAAAATATAATGGTAAAAATTTCTTCCATTGTTCCAAGACCACCAGGTAATGCAATAAATGCATTAGAATTAACCAACATGTGTCTCATACAGTCATGCATGGTTGCAACCTTCAATTCAGTACCCAGGGTCAAGTAGGAGGTGCTCCCATTTTTTAAGCCAACACCTAAGACATTACACCCCTTTGTGAGTGCAGATCCTACAACACATCCTTTTAAACCCTGAATCCCTCCCCCATAAACAAGATTGATTTTTCTTGCAGCTAATGCCTTACCAAGGGTATAAGCTGTAGGTTGAAATTCTCCATCCTTTCCAAGGTTAGACCCACCAAAAACACAGATAGTATTGATCCTATCCATATACGGTGTTTCTGTCATTTTTTTGAAAAAATGTCATAGAGGTTGATAATTTATAGGGACTCAATATCAGACAAGGAGATCGCTTGAATAGTGCGGGATCAAGATTTGGTAGCAAAAGTTTGAATTTTTGTTGCAAAAGTTTGAATTTTTGTTGCAAAAGTTTGAATTTTTTGTTCAAGGAAAAGATGAATGTTAGAGGGGAAAGACTTTAAGCAGAGGTGAAAATTTCAAAAAAAATGGTGGCCCAATAAATTGAAAAGACAATGTAAATGACAAACATACACACATGAGAATGAACAGTAGTTGTGATTGTGGCTCACATCTTCCTCTGGTTTTACGTCCAGTAACGGCTGAAACGCCTTCTAAGAGTCGAGGATGTGCTTCCCATTCAGTTTTCTTGTAAACTGACAACAGGGTCTTTTAAAGTCAGATTCCCAAGACTATAACGTGTTTTTTCCTTACGAAACAGTTCAAACAAATCAAGAAGAACTCCTTGTACATGCCCACTAGGATGCGTCTCAAGAGTCTGAATGATATCATCCAATGACTCCTTACTCAGTCCATCCTTTATGAATTGAATTTTGTCCTCTTGATTTCTTGAAACCATTACAGGGTTCTTGCATCTTGTGTTACAGGTCCATCTTGCACACCTGTAGCAAACTCCAATTCTTTTTGCCCTTCTCTTCTTTGCATAGGAACTTCTTCCCATACCTGGCATGTTTTTAACAAATGATTCTTGAAATTCACCTGCTAAATGTACCTTAGCTTCAATGATCCAACGGACATCTTCTGGAAGGCCTAAGAGTGTTAATGCCCTCAATCGTTCAAGTATGCAATTGTAAATGTCTTTAAGAAAATTTCTGGGGAGAGTAGGGAACAAAATTTTGATCCTGGTGAGAGCTTTCTCCATTTCTTAAAACACTCAAGTTATTATTCCTGCAAGCTTAATGTGGCGTAATAGTTGAGATGATTTAAGAGGTGAAGAAGGAAGTTGAGAGATTAGTTGAAACTTATAAGCGAGGAATGTGAGAGAGGGAGAGAGAGAAAGAGAGAGAGAGAGAGAGAAAGAGAGAGAGAGACTTCTCTTGAATTTATTGCAAGTATGTGGCATTGTGCAAATGCACTTCTTCTACCGTGTGCTTTTGAAAACCTTCAAAAAATGGTTTAAGACGATGTCCATTCACCTTGAAGATTTTTGCAGTTACCTTATTTTTTATTTCCACTGCACCATAAGGAAAAACATTAGTAACTACAAATGGTCCTAACCATCTAGAGCGTAACTTACCAGGCATAAGCTTTAGCCGAGAATTGAAAAGGAGAACTTTTTGTCCAACGGAAAACTCCTTTCTTGCCAACTTTTTGTCATGAAGATCTTTGACATTTTCTTTATAAATTTTGGAGTTTTCGTATGCTTCCAATCGAATTTCTTCAAGTTCCTGCAATTGAAGCTTCCTATGGATTCCTGCTTGGTCTAGATCCATGTTGCATTTCTTTACTGCCCAAAATGCTCTATGCTCTAATTCAACTGGAAGATGACATGCTTTACCAAAGACAATCCTGTAGGGAGACATGCCAATGGGTGACTTATAGGCTATCCTATATGCCCATAAAGCATCAACAAGGCGCAAGCTCCAATCCTTCCTGTTAGGCTGAACTGTTTTCTCTAAGATTTTCTTGATCTCTCGATTAGAAACTTCAGCTTGACCATTTGTTTGAGGATGATATGGGGTGGAGACTTTATGCATGACTCCATATTTGCAGAGTAGGGCTTCCATTGTGCGGTTGCAAAAATGAGTACCTTGGTCACTAATTAGAGCTCTAGGAATGCCAAACCTGCTAAAAATGTTAGACCTGATAAAATCTGCAACAACTCGAGCATCATCAGTACGAGTGGCTTTTGCCTCCACCCATTTTGAAACATAATCAACAGCTAGCAGAATGTAAACAAAGCCAAAAGAGACAGGGAATGGACCCATAAAGTCTATACCCTATACATCAAATACCTCACAAAAGAGAAGTGGTTGTTGGAGCATCTCATTTCTGCGTGAAATACTCTCTATTCTTTGGCACTGCTCACAAGTTATGCATAATCTGTGTGCATCACGAAATATTGTAGGCCAATAAAAGCCTGAGTCTAGTACTTTTCTAGCTGTCCGTTGTGGCCCAAAGTGTCCACCACAAGCTAGGGAATGGCAAAAGGTAAGAACACATCTTCTAATGATTTGATCATTACATGTCTTCCAAAGGTATGGTTCATCCCATATGTAGTGTTTGGCATCACTTTTCAACTTGGCAATTTGCGATTTGGTGAAGTGTTTGGGTATTTCTTTAGCAACCAGATAGTTTACCAAATCTGCATACCAAGGATCCTTCCCGTGCAAATGATAAAGATGCTCTTCTGGGAATGAATCTGCAATTGAAGTTTCTTCACAAGGTTGCTGGATCCGACTTAAATGATCTGCAACAAGGTTCTCTGCACCACTCTTGTCTTTAATCTCTAAATCAAATTCTTGCAACAGAAGCATCCAGCGAATCAGTCTTGACTTAGCATCTGCCTTCTTAAGCAAGTATTTCAAAGCTGCATGGTCAGAGAAGACAATAACTTTAGATCCAAGCAAATAGGAGCGAAATTTATCTAATGCAAACACAATTGCCAACAGCTCCTTCTCAGTAGTTGTGTAATTGGATTGGGTTGCATCAAGTGTGCGAGAGGCATATGCAATGACATGAGATCTCTTGCTAACTCTTTGAGACAGTACAGCACCAAGGACATAATTAGATGCATCACACATTAATTCAAATGGAAGCGTCCAATTAGGTGGTTGAATGATGGGAGTGGTTGTCAACCGCTTCTTTAGTTTATCAAATGAATCCTTGCATGCTTGATCAAACACAAATTTGGTATCTTTTTGTAGTAGTTTAGAAAGAGGTTGTGCAATCTTGCTAAAATCCTTGATGAATCTTCTGTAAAAACCTGCATGACCAAGTAAAGAACGTACTTCTCGCACAGAAGTGGGGTAAGGTAGAGAAGTAATAATGTCTATCTTGGCCTTATCAACCTCTAAACCTTTACTAGATACCAAGTGTCCTAAGACTATACCTTCTGTTACCATGAAATGACATTTTTCAAAATTCAAAACCAGGTTAGTCTCAATGCATCTGTCCAAAACTTTAGAGAGACTTTCTAAGCATGCATCAAAAGAAGAACCATATACAGTGAAGTCATCCATAAACACTTCCATGCAACTTTCTAAGAGATCAGAGAAAATGCTTACCATGCATCTTTGAAAGGTTCCAGGGGCGTTGCATAGACCAAAGGGCATCCTTCGATAGGCAAAAGTACCAAAAGGACAAGTGAAGGTGGTCTTATGTTGGTCTTCTGGGGCTATATGTATTTGAAAATAACCTGAAAAACCATCTAGAAAGCAATAGTGAGATTTTCCTGCTAATCTTTCCAAAATTTGGTCTATGAAGGGCAAAGTGAAGTGATCCTTGCGAGTAGCTTGGTTAAGCTTCCTATAATCTATGCACACTCTCCAACTGTTTTGTATTCTGGTAGGGATTAGTTCATCATTGTGATTTTTGACTACAGTCATGCCAGTCTTCTTAGGAACTACTTGCATCGGGCTTACCCAATCACTGTCTGAGATGGGATAGATGATACCAGCTGCCAAAAGCTTACCTACTTCCTTCTTTACCACATCTAGGATGGTTGGATTCAAACGCCTTTGTGGTTGTCTAACAGGTCTGGTGTTTTCCTCCAGCAATATCCTATGCATACAAGTAGATGGGCTAATGCCTGGAATATCAGCCAAAGTTCATCCAATTGCTTGTTTATGGCTTCTTAAGGTTTGCAACAACCTTTCTTCCTGTTGTGGTAGAAGGTTCTTTGCTACAATGACAGGAAGCTTCTCATTTTCCCCCAAATAAGCATACTTTAGATGTTCAGGCAAAGGCTTCAACTCCAAAGGAGGTGGTTGTATTATGGAAGGAATAGATCTATCTGAGATTGAAATGTCTGCAACACTTGCATCTAACATGTCATCTTTCAACGAAGGTTGGTGTGCAGCATTAATCCTGGAACACACAATACATGGATCAAATTCATCACATGTGCAAGTAAAATTATCTAAGTAATCTAAATCAAAATCAAAAAATTCAAAAAGTAAATTGTCAATAGAATAATCATCCGCAAGAAGGTCTATGACATCAAGTTGAAAGAGTGAATGGTTCTCTATAGGATGCTTCATGGCTTCAAATATGTTGAATTGGATGATATCATCTCCAAATTCCATAGAGAGAGTCCCCGTATGCACATCTATCTTTGTTTTTGCAGTTTTGAGGAAAGGTCTCCCTAGGATCAAGGTTGCTCTATTCATGGATGACTCATCTTCCATATCCAAAATGTAGAAGTCAGCTGGAAAGATCAGCTTATTCACTTGAACTAGCACATCTTCAAGTACTCCGGCTGGATGTGCTGTACTTCTGTTGGCTAATTGAATCACCACACCAGTTGGCTTCAGTTCTCCCAGATTCAAAGATTTATAAACTGATGAGGGCATAACATTAATGGAAGCACCTAGATCCAGCAATGCATCACCAAATGTAGAATTTCCTATTATGCAAGGAATGGTGAAAGTTTCTGGATCTTTACATTTCTGAGGGAGGCTGGGTTGAATTAAGGCAGAAACATTGCGTCCCACACTAATCTTCTCATCCCCTTTGAGTCTTCTCTTATGCATGCACAAATCCTTTAGAAATTTGGCATATTTGGGAATTTGCTTGATAACATCTAGAAGTGGTATGTTAACTTCCACTTTCCTAAAAGTATCTAGAAGCTCCTTATCCAATTCTGCATGAGCATTGGGCTTGGATTGGACCATTCTATTTGGAAAAGGTAAAGATACCTTCTGATCAACACAATTTGGGGTTTTTGTTTCATCAGATGCTTCAAGTGCAGATCGTTTATGGCAAGCTTCTTTTTGTTGATCATTCGATGTCTTATCGAAGGTTGGTGTACTTTTTTCATCAGACTTTTCCTCTGATTCAGATGGCTTATCAGAGATGTCTCCAGGTGTGGAGATAAATGCTTCTTTTTGGTGTGGATTAGTCTGATTGAAGCTTTGTTGCTTTAAAATTGTAGGGTCTGTCTGCACTTTCTTCCCACTTCTCAAGGTCATAGCATTCACACTTTTGGGATTTATGACAGGTTGAGAAGGTAGTTGACCAGAACCTTGAGATTTCAATTGGTTGACAGTGGTAGCCAACTGCCCAATTTGTGTTTGTAAATCCTGAATGGTAGAACTTACATTTTGTTGAAACTGAAGATTGTTGGTTGCTAATTGCTTCATCAAATCATCAAGAGAGGGTTCAAAAGCATTAGAGGGTACAGATTGCTGCATATGCTGTTGTTGTTGTCTGAATGGCGGTGGTTGGTATTTATTTTGGGAGTCAGATGTTTGAATCCTTTGTTGTTGTGGAGGACCATATCTCAAGTTAGGATGGTTTCTCCAACTAGGATTGTATGTTCCAGAAGGTGGTTCAAACTTTTGTTGCTGATAATGTTGAGGAGGCTTGTATTGTTGTCCTGTGCCAAAAATACCATTTACTGCAGCCTCAGGTGTCTCACTTTCTTGCAATGTTGGGCATGCATCAGTAGGATGATCTGCAGAAGTGCAGATGCCACATGTTTTGGTTTTGTCAACAACATTAAGTTGCCGTTGTTGTCCGATGGCCAACTGTCTTACGATGGAGGTTAGTTCTTCAATTCTGTTCTCCAATCGTGTATGGTCTGTCTTGGTGGTCATTTCATGGACTCCTTTAGACAAGGAATTAGTTAGAGAATTGAATTGCTGAGAATTTTCTGCCATGTTGGCAATCAAATCTAGAGCTGCTGTAGGAGTTTTGTCCATAAGTGCTCCACCACTAGCTGCATCAACCATGCTTCTGTCCATTGGCATGAGTCCTTCATAGAAATACTGAATCAGTAATTGATCACTGATTTGATGGTGTGGACAAGTGGCGCATAGTTTCTTGAATCTCTCCCAATACTCATAGAGAGTTTCTTGGGAGTTCTGTCTGATGCCGCAAATCTCTTTTCTGATAGCTGCTGTTCTGGATGCAGGGAAGAATTTCTCCAGGAATAATCTCTTCATATCATTCCAGCTTGTAACAGATGTTGGATGTAGATAGTACAACCAGTCCTTAGCTCCATCATTTAAGGAGAAAGGAAATGCCTTCAACTTGATATGATCTTCAGGAATTCCTTGTGGCCGCATTGTGGAACACACAATGTGAAATTCCTTCAAATGTTTATGAGGGTCCTCACCTGCAAGGCCATGAAACTTAGGTAGCAAATGTATTAGTCCAGACTTCAGTTCAAATGGTGCATCAACATCAGGGTATTGAATACACAACGGTTGATAAGCAACATCAGGTGCAACTAATTCTTTTAGGGTTCTATCAGCCATGTTCTTAGCAGAATATTTGAAACTATCAAAATTTAAAGATGAAAAATCACTACTGTTACTTTCTTGGTTATTACTGGATGAATGACTTCTATGTGCTCTTTTCAAATGGTGGAATGTTCTATCAATCTCAGGATCATATGCCTATAAATTTTCAGGATTGGATCGGATCATACACAAAAAGGTGAATTCATACAGAAAATCCAAGAATATATACCTAAAGTAAAAAAAAATGTTAGAAAGATTAAAATTTTTATACAAACTCCTAAATGAGCCTAGGAAATTAAAATGGTCCTCGGCAACGACGCCAAATTTTTGACACGCTCGTCGCAAACGCGCAAAAATAATTTCTAGATTTCCCCCAAACTATTGGTATAGTATAAGGTGCAACCTAGGTCATCTCCCAAAGACCATTTCATATTCTTAAGCAAATTAGGAGAAAGTTAGAACAAGGGGATTTTGTAAAGATTTGATATTGAGTTCTAAACACAAAATACAGAATGAAATTAATTTTCACTTAACAATTATCAACTCAAGGAATTCAGAGGCTATTTTCTTAACTAATCATTGATCACTAAAATCATGCATTGTGTTTATCAACCTAGGATCATCTGGAACCCCTAAAATGATCCTTGAATTCTCTACTGAGAAACCTCTCAGAATTTAATTGATTATGATCAACAAGATTTAGTAACCACTTAATCTTTTATCTAAACCAATTTCACAATCAGAATTCAGTTGAAGTAAGTAATAAAATGAAAACCTTCAATTCAATTACTTAATTTCTACTCTTCAAACTTTTGGAAAATGATTTACCAATCAAAAACAAATTATAAATCAATTATACATTAATCAAAATACGTCAACCGATCAAACTTTGATTAAAAGAATAAAATTGAAGAATATAGTGAAGCAGAGTAGAAACCACTTAATAAGCATGTAAATAAAGATCAAGACCTCAAAGTTAAAATGAAAATAGCTTGAATCCTTGAATTGAAACTACAAACCTAGCCTTCCATGAAGGAGGCAAACTAACAACAAAGAAAGAGGCAACTAACAACAAATAAATCCTAGGATCATCTCAAGGAAATTAATTTTCACTTAACATTTATCAACTCAAGGAATTCAGAGGCTATTTTCTTAACTAATCATTGATCACTAAAATCATGCATTGTGTTTATCAACCTAGGATCATCTGGAACCCTTAAAGTGATCCTTGAATTCTCTACTGAGAAACCTCTCAGAATTTAATTGATTATGATCAACAAGATTTAGTAACCACTTAATCTTTTATCTAAACCAATTTCACAATCAGAATTCAGTTGAAGTAAGTAATAAAATGAAAACCTTTAATTCAATTACTTAATTTCTACTCTTCAAACTTTTGGAAAATGATTTACCAATCAAAAACCAATTATAAATCAATTATACATTAATCAAAATACGTCAACCGATCAAACTTTGATTAAAAGAATAAAATTGAAGAATATAGTGAAGCAGAGTAGAAACCACTTATAAGCATGTAAATAAAGATCAAGACCTCAAAGTTAAAATGAAAATAGCTTGAATCCTTGAATTGAAACTACAAACCTAGCCTTCCATGAAGGAGGCAAACTAACAACAAAGAAAGAGGCAACTAACAATAAAGAAAAACTAAGCCTTCCATGTAGGAGGCAAACTAACAAGAAAGAAAACCTAAGCCTTCCATGAAGGAGGCAAAACTAACAAGAAAGAAAGAAAGAAAGAAAGAAAATGGTATTGGAGTTAATCTCCAAGTGGTGTGTTTCTCCTCTTGTAAACCCTTCTATTTATAGAGGATTTTTGAGGCATCATCTTCAAAAAGTCACCAACTAGGATATTACTTTTCTACCCTTTTATTGCTTTCACATAGGCTTTGTTGAAAATGCAAAACACTTTTGAATTTTAGTCACTAATGAGCACAACAATTTTGACTTTCTTGCACCGCAATTTCGGATGTTCACATGTCCGAATTAGAGCTTGACTTCTGAACAAAAGTTGTAGCCCCGGATCTTACCTGTCCAAAAAAGTTGATTTCATCTCAATATGACTTCTGTATCTCAAGATATGGCCGGATCTTTGCACACTGTTCAAATTCCACGTCAGCAACACTATCTCATCTTTTGAGATAATTTCGGAGTCCTAAACATCCCATTTAGAGTCTGCTCTTGCTTTGTAACTATGGACACTTCTTTAAGCTTTCATTCAAGACAGAGTTCATGATTTTTGGATGTCTACAACTCCTATTATGCTCAAAATACTATAATAGTGTCATTTTAATCGGGTAAGCAAAGAAATTCAATTAAACTTCATATGAACCCAAACTCATAAAATATGACAAAGATCACTTAATTGATTATATAAGAAGTCTTAATGAGATAAAAGTGAGAGATAATTATTTATGAAATCTATCCTTATCAAATTCCCCCACACTTATCTTTTGCACGTCTCGGGCAAACTTAAGTTAAGGATTGGTGACTATTTTTTTATTTTTTTTTGAAAGAACATCAAAGTTTTGAGTTGATTTCTCAAGAATTCACAAAATTTCATGAAGCATTCTTTCATCACATTTTTGAAATTACTTAGAAAGGCAACTTTAATTTGAAAAACATAGATTGAGAAAGATAAAACCTCACATGATATACTCTGAATCTCTCAAGTGTTTGATTTGATAAGTGTTTCTCTCAAATTCAATCCATGAAAGATGAACTATCATAGGCTTGCATATCTTCTACTTCTCTACTACTATGTACACATGCAATGCACAAATCAAGAGGTCTTTATTTGGTTATAACAGAATTAGAAAGATGAAATGATATATTGAAGAGATACAATGTTAGACCAAGGAAAATGATTAGGATTGAGAACTGAGTCTAAGTGCAAGTGTGAGAAACAGATATCACTTCTTCATTCTTTTTTTTTCTTTTTTTTCAATATAATAGTTTATTTATTAATTTATTGCTTCAGTTTTTTTTAACCATGATATTGATGAACACAACAATAATCTCCCCCACACTTATTGAAACACTTATGGTATGATAAATCCAGTATTCCTCACCTTCTATGGTCAGACAAAGTTGTTTTTTTTTTTGATTTGTGGTGAGCTAAAAAGAAGAAAAGACTAATCGGCTCAAGGGCTGATCAAAGGATAAAATTATATGGTTTGGTTATTTGGCCAAGTGGTTTGTTCAAGAAAAACAGTGCCTCAATCATTTTTGTACAATTCATGTGAAAATGTAGCTTCAAAAAGAATCAATGCAAGTTCTGAACTAACATATTCCATGGATGAAAATCACACAAGAAAGAAAATAATAATAAGGCTCAAAATCTCACAGGTAATATATTTATCAAATCTAATCTATCCAGTTCAAATATGTGTTGCCAAACTAATTAATCTCGAAATGTAAATCATTTTGCTTCAATTATTTTATGAAATCTAAAGAAAAAAAAAACATACTTCCACATTCAATTTTTTTTTAATCATAAGATGCGTATCAAGAGTCAAGTGTAACTCCTTACTCAGCCATCTTGCTCAAAGCAAGTTTATGATTCTAACCTAATTTTTTTATTTTTTATTTTTTTTGGGTTTTTTTTATTTATTTTTTTTTATATCGGACCATCCTCCCCCCAACCTATCAAAGACATTGTCCCCAATATCTTAGATGGAATTTCATATGACAGGAAAAGAAATGTGAGAAAACCACCAAAGTAAGGAAAAGTTATAACCGAAGAGTGGTATTTGGTTCTCTTTTGTCTCTGCCATCCTGATTTGGTTGGTTCACCAGCTGCATTGCTTGACTGAGCTCAGATGTAGGATTTTGCAAAATCTCAAGTAGCTGTTTAACAGTTGAAGCAGATACTATGATACTGCGCATGGATTGTGGCATGAACTCCTGCTCTACTGCATGATCTAAAAGGGATATCAAACCATTATAAAAGCCATTAATATTCAATAAGCCCAAAGGTTTTTTATGAAAATTCCGATAGGCCCAAAATATAATGGTAAAAATTTCTTCCATTGTTCCAAGACCACCAGGTAATGCAATAAATGCATTAGAATTAACCAACATGTGTCTCATACAGTCATGCATGGTTGCAACCTTCAATTCAGTACCCAGGGTCAAGTAGGAGGTGCTCCCATTTTTTAAGCCAACACCTAAGACATTACACCCCTTTGTGAGTGCAGATCCTGCAACACATCCTTTTAAACCCTGAATCCCTCCCCCATAAACAAGATTGATTTTTCTTGCAGCTAATGCCTTACCAAGGGTATAAGCTGCATGTTGAAATTCTCCATCCTTTCCAAGGTTAGACTCACCAAAAACACAGATAGTATTGATCCTATCCATATACGGTGTTTCTGTCTTTTTTTTGAAAAAATGTCATAGAGGTTGATAATTTATAGGGACTCAATATCAGACAAGGAGATCGCTTGAATAGTGCGGGATCAAGATTTGGTAGCAAAAGTTTGAATTTTTGTTGCAAAAGTTTGAATTTTTGTTGCAAAAGTTTGAATTTTTTGTTCAAGGAAAAGATGAATGTCAGAGGGGAAAGACTTTAAGCAGAGGTGAAAATTTCAAAAAAAATGGTGGCCCAATAAATTGAAAAGACAATGTAAATGAATAACATACACGCATGAGAATGAACAGTAGTTGTGATTGTGGCTCACATCTTCCTCTGGTTTTACGTCTAGTAACGGCTGAAACGCCTTCTAAGAGTCGAGGATGTGCTTCCCATTCAGTTTTCTTGTAAACTGACAACAGGGTCTTTTAAAGTCAGATTCCCAAGACTATAACGTGTTTTTTCCTTACGGAACAGTTCAAACAAATCAAGAAGAACTCCTTGTACATGCCCACTAGGATGCGTCTCAAGAGTCTGAATGATATCATCCAATGACTCCTTACTCAGTCCATCCTTTATGAATTGAATTTTGTCCTCTCGATTTCTTGAAACCATTACAGGGTTTTTGCATCTTGTGTTACAGGTCCATCTTGCACACCTGTAGCAAACTCCAATTCTTTTTGCCCTTCTCTTCTTTGCATAGGAACTTCTTCCCATACCTGGCATGTTTTTAACAAATGATTCTTGAAATTCACCTGCTAAATGTACCTTAGCTTCAATGATCCAACGGACATCTTCTGGAAGGCCTAAGAGTGTTAATGCCCTCAATCGTTCAAGTCTGCAATTGTAAATGTCTTTAAGAAAATTTCTGGGGAGAGTAGGGAACAAAATTTTGATCCTGGTGAGAGCTTTCTCCATTTCTTAAAACACTCAAGTTATTATTCCTGCAAGCTTAATGTGGCGTAATAGTTGAGATGATTTAAGAGGTGAAGAAGGAAGTTGAGAGATTAGTTGAAACTTATAAGCGAGGAATGTGAGAGAGGGAGAGAGAGAAAGAGAGAGAGAGAGAGAAAGAGAGAGAGACTTCTCTTGAATTTATTGCAAGTATGTGGCATTGTGCAAATGCACTTCTTCTACCGTGTGCTTTTGAAAACCATCAAAAAATGGTTTAAGACGATGTCCATTCACCTTGAAGATTTTTGCAGTTACCTTATTTTTTATTTCCACTGCACCATAAGGAAAAACATTAGTAACTACAAATGGTCCTAACCATCTAGAGCGTAACTTACCAGGCATAAGCTTTAGCCGAGAATTGAAAAGGAGAACTTTTTGTCCAACGGAAAACTCCTTTCTTGCCAACTTTTTGTCATGAAGATCTTTGACATTTTCTTTATAAATTTTGGAGTTTTCATATGCTTCCAATCGAATTTCTTCAAGTTCCTGCAATTGAAGCTTCCTATGGATTCCTGCTTGGTCTAGATCCATGTTGCATTTCTTTACTGCCCAAAATGCTCTATGCTCTAATTCAACTGGAAGATGACATGCTTTACCAAAGACAATCCTGTAGGGAGACATGCCAATGGGTGACTTATAGGCTATCCTATATGCCCATAAAGCATCAACAAGGCGCAAGCTCCAATCCTTCCTGTTAGGCTGAACTGTTTTCTCTAAGATTTTCTTGATCTCTCGATTAGAAACTTCAGCTTGACCATTTGTTTGAGGATGATATGGGGTGGAGACTTTATGCATGACTCCATATTTGCGGAGTAGGGCTTCCATTGTGCGGTTGCAAAAATGAGTACCTTGGTCACTAATTAGAGCTCTAGGAATGCCAAACCTGCTAAAAATGTTAGACCTGATAAAATCTGCAACAACTCGAGCATCATCAGTACGAGTGGCTTTTGCCTCCACCCATTTTGAAACATAATCAACAACTAGCAGAATGTAAACAAAGCCAAAAGAGACAGGGAATGGACCCATAAAGTCTATACCCTATACATCAAATACCTCACAAAAGATAAGTGGTTGTTGGAGCATCTCATTTCAACGTGAAATACTCTCTATTCTTTGGCACTGCTCACAAGTTATGCATAATCTGTGTGCATCACGAAATATTGTAGGCCAATAAAAGCCTGAGTCTAGTACTTTTCTAGCTGTCCGTTGTGGCCCAAAGTGTCCACCACAAGCTAGGGAATGGCAAAAGGTAAGTACAGACTGAACTTCATGATCTGGAACACATCTTCTAATGATTTGATCACTACATGTCTTCCAAAGGTATGGTTCATCCCATATGTAGTGTTTGGCATCACTTTTCAACTTGGCAATTTGCGATTTGGTGAAGTGTTTGGGTATTTCTTTAGCAACCAGATAGTTTACCAAATCTGCATACCAAGGATCCTTCCCGTGCAAATGATAAAGATGCTCTTCTGGGAATGAATCTGCAATTGAAGTTTCTTCACAAGGTTGCTGGATCCGACTTAAATGATCTGCAACAAGGTTCTCTGCACCACTCTTGTCTTTAATCTCTAAATCAAATTCTTGCAACAGAAGCATCCAGCGAATCAGTCTTGACTTAGCATCTGCCTTCTTAAGCAAGTATTTCAAAGCTGCATGGTCAGAGAAGACAATAACTTTAGATCCAAGCAAATAGGAGCGAAATTTATCTAATGCAAACACAATTGCCAACAGCTCCTTCTCAGTAGTTGTGTAATTGGATTGGGTTGCATCAAGTGTGCGAGAGGCATATGCAATGACATGAGATCTCTTGCTAACTCTTTGAGACAGTACAGCACCAAGGACATAATTAGATGCATCACACATTAATTCAAATGGAAGCGTCCAATTAGGTGGTTGAATGATGGGAGTGGTTGTCAACCGCTTCTTTAGTTTATCAAATGAATCCTTGCATGCTTGATCAAACACAAATTTGGTATCTTTTTGTAGTAGTTTAGAAAGAGGTTGTGCAATCTTGCTAAAATCCTTGATGAATCTTCTGTAAAAACCTGCATGACCAAGTAAAGAACGTACTTCTCGCACAGAAGTGGGGTAAGGTAGAGAAGTAATAATGTCTATCTTGGCCTTATCAACCTCTAAACCTTTACTAGATACCAAGTGTCCTAAGACTATACCTTCTGTTACCATGAAATGACATTTTTCAAAATTCAAAACCAGGTTAGTCTCAATGCATCTGTCCAAAACTTTAGAGAGACTTTCTAAGCATGCATCAAAAGAAGAACCATATACAGTGAAGTCATCCATAAACACTTCCATGCAACTTTCTAAGAGATCAGAGAAAATGCTTACCATGCATCTTTGAAAGGTTCCAGGGGCGTTGCATAGACCAAAGGGCATCCTTCGATAGGCAAAAGTACCAAAAGGACAAGTGAAGGTGGTCTTATGTTGGTCTTCTGGGGCTATATGTATTTGAAAATAACCTGAAAAACCATCTAGAAAGCAATAGTGAGATTTTCCTGCTAATCTTTCCAAAATTTGGTCTATGAAGGGCAAAGTGAAGTGATCCTTGCGAGTAGCTTGGTTAAGCTTCCTATAATCTATGCACACTCTCCAACTGTTTTGTATTCTGGTAGGGATTAGTTCATCATTGTGATTTTTGACTACAGTCATGCCAGTCTTCTTAGGAACTACTTGCATCGGGCTTACCCAATCACTGTCTGAGATGGGATAGATGATACCAGCTGCCAAAAGCTTACCTACTTCCTTCTTTACCACATCTAGGATGGTTGGATTCAAACGCCTTTGTGGTTGTCTAACAGGTCTGGTGTTTTCCTCCAGCAATATCCTATGCATACAAGTAGATGGGCTAATGCCTGGAATATCAGCCAAAGTTCATCCAATTGCTTGTTTATGGCTTCTTAAGGTTTGCAACAACCTTTCTTCCTGTTGTGGTAGAAGGTTCTTTGCTACAATGACAGGAAGCTTCTCATTTTCCCTCAAATAAGCATACTTTAGATGTTCAGGCAAAGGCTTCAACTCCAAAGGAGGTGGTTGTATTATGGAAGGAATAGATCTATTTGAGATTGAAATGTCTGCAACACTTGCATCTAACATGTCATCTTTCAACGAAGGTTGGTGTGCAGCATTAATCCTGGAACACACAATACATGGATCAAATTCATCACATGTGCAAGTAAAATTATCTAAGTAATCTAAATCAAAATCAAAAAATTCAAAAAGTAAATTGTCAATAGAATAATCATCCGCAAGAAGGTCTATGACATCAAGTTGAAAGAGTGAATGGTTCTCTATAGGATGCTTCATGGCTTCAAATATGTTGAATTGGATGATATCATCTCCAAATTCCATAGAGAGAGTCCCCGTATGCACATCTATCTTTGTTTTTGCAGTTTTGAGGAAAGGTCTCCCTAGAATCAAGGTTGCTCTATTCATGGATGACTCATCTTCCATATCCAAAATGTAGAAGTCAGCTGGAAAGATCAGCTTATTCACTTGAACTATCACATCTTCAAGTACTCCGGCTGGATGTGTTGTACTTCTGTTGGCTAATTGAATCACCACACCAGTTGGCTTCAGTTCTCCCAGATTCAAAGATTTATAAACTGATGAGGGCATAACATTAATGGAAGCACCTAGATCCAGCAATGCATCACCAAATGTAGAATTTCCTATTATCCAAGGAATGGTGAAAGTTTCTGGATCTTTACATTTCTAAGGGAGGCTGGGTTGAATTAAGGCAGAAACATTGCGTCCCACACTAATCTTCTCATCCCCTTTGAGTCTTCTCTTATGCATGCACAAATCCTTTAGAAATTTGGCATATTTGGGAATTTGCTTGATAACATCTAGAAGTGGTATGTTAACTTCCACTTTCCTGAAAGTATCTAGAAGCTCCTTATCCAATTCTGCATGAGCATTGGGCTTGGATTGGACCATTCTATTTGGAAAAGGTAAAGATACCTTCTGATCAACACAATTTGGGGTTTTTGTTTCATCAGATGCTTCAAGTGCAGATCGTTTATGGCAAGCTTCTTTTTGTTGATCATTCGATGTCTTATCGAAGGTTGGTGTACTTTTTTCATCAGACTTTTCCTCTGATTCAGATGGCTTATCAGAGATGTCTCCAGGTGTGGAGATAAATACTTCTTTTTGGTGTGGATTAGTCTGATTGAAGCTTTGTTGCTTTAAAATTGTAGGGTCTGTCTGCACTTTCTTCCCACTTCTCAAGGTCATAGCATTCACACTTTTGGGATTTATGACAGGTTGAGAAGGTAGTTGACCAGAACCTTGAGATTTCAATTGGTTGACAGTGGTAGCCAACTGCCCAATTTGTGTTTGTAAATCCTGAATGGTAGAACTTACATTTTGTTGAAACTGAAGATTGTTGGTTGCTAATTGCTTCATCAAATCATCAAGAGAGGGTTCAAAAGCATTAGAGGGTACAGATTGCTGCATATGCTGTTGTTGTTGTCTGAATGGCGGTGGTTGGTATTTATTTTGAGAGTCAGATGTTTGAATCCTTTGTTGTTGTGGAGGACCATATCTCAAGTTAGGATGGTTTCTCCAACTAGGATTGTATGTTCCAGAAGGTGGTTCAAACTTCTGTTGCTGATAATGTTGAGGAGGCTTGTATTGTTGTCCTGTGCCAAAAATACCATTTACTGCAGCCTCAGGTGTCTCACTTTCTTGCAATGTTGGGCATGCATCAGTAGGATGATCTGCAGAAGTGCAGATGCCACATGTTTTGGTTTTGTCAACAACATTAAGTTTCCGTTGTTGTCCGATGGCCAACTGTCTTACGATGGAGGTTAGTTCTTCAATTCTGTTCTCCAATCGTGTATGGTCTGTCTTGGTGGTCATTTCATGGACTCCTTTAGACAAGGAATTAGTTAGAGAATTGAATTGCTGAGAATTTTCTGCCATGTTGGCAATCAAATCTCAAGCTGCTGTAGGATTTTTGTCCATAAGTGCTCCACCACTAGCTGCATCAATCATGCTTCTATCCATTGGCATGAGTCCTTCATAGAAATACTGAATCAGTAATTGATCACTGATTTGATGGTGTGGACAAGTGGCGCATAGTTTCTTGAATCTCTCCCAATACTCATAGAGAGTTTCTTGGGAGTTTTGTCTGATGCCGCAAATCTCTTTTCTGATAGCTGCTGTTCTGGATGCAGGGAAGAATTTCTCCAGGAATAATCTCTTCATATCATTCCAGCTTGTAACAGATGTTGGATGTAGATAGTACAACCAGTCCTTAGCTCCATCATTTAAGGAGAAAGGAAATGCCTTCAACTTGATATGATCTTCAGGAATTCCTTGTGGCCGCATTGTGGAACACACAATGTGAAATTCCTTCAAATGTTTATGAGGGTCCTCACCTGCAAGGCCATGAAACTTAGGTAGCAAATGTATTAGTCCAGACTTCAGTTCAAATGGTGCATCAACATCAGGGTATTGAATACACAACGGTTGATAAGCAACATCAGGTGCAACTAATTCTTTTAGGGTTCTATCAGCCATGTTCTTAGCAGAATATTTGAAACTATCAAAATTTAAAGATGAAAAATCACTACTGTTACTTTCTTGGTTATTACTGGATGAATGACTTCTATGTGTTCTTTTCAAATGGTGGAATGTTCTATCAATCTCAGGATCATATGCCTATAAATTTTCAGGATTGGATCGGATCATACACAAAAATGTGAATTCATACAGAAAATCTAAGAATATATACCTAAAGTAAAAAAAAAATGTTAGAAAGATTAAAATTTTTATACAAACTCCTAAATGAGCCTAGGAAATTAAAATGGTCCCCGGCAACGGCGCCAAATTTTTGACACGCTCGTCGCAAACGCGCAAAAATAATTTCTAGATTTCCCCCAAACTATTGGTATAGTATAAGGTGCAACCTAGGTCATCTCCCAAAGACCATTTCATATTCTTAAGCAAATTAGGAGAAAGTTAGAACAAGGGGATTTTGTAAAGATTTGATATTGAGTTCTAAACACAAAATACAGAATGAAATTAATTTTCACTTAACAATTATCAACTCAAGGAATTCAGAGGCTATTTTCTTAACTAATCATTGATCACTAAAATCATGCATTGTGTTTATCAACCTAGGATCATCTGGAACCCCTAAAATGATCCTTGAATTCTCTACTGAGAAACCTCTCAGAATTTAATTGATTATGATCAACAAGATTTAGTAACCACTTAATCTTTTATCTAAACCAATTTCACAATCAGAATTCAGTTGAAGTAAGTAATAAAATGAAAACCTTCAATTCAATTACTTAATTTCTACTCTTCAAACTTTTGGAAAATGATTTACCAATCAAAAACCAATTATAAATCAATTATACATTAATCAAAATACGTCAACCGATCAAACTTTGATTAAAAGAATAAAATTGAAGAATATAGTGAAGTAGAGTAGAAACCACTTAATAAGCATGTAAATAAAGATCAAGACCTCAAAGTTAAAATGAAAATAGCTTGAATCCTTGAATTGAAACTACAAACCTAGCCTTCCATGAAGGAGGCAAACTAACAACAAAGAAAGAGGCAACTAACAATAAAGAAAAACTAAGCCTTCCATGTAGGAGGCAAACTAACAAGAAAGAAAACCTAAGCCTTCCATGAAGGAGACAAAACTAACAAGAAAGAAAGAAAGAAAGAAAGAAAATGGTATTGGAGTTAATTTTCAAGTGGTGTGTTTCTCCTCTTGTAAACCCTTCTATTTATAGAGGATTTTTGAGGCATCATCTTCAAAAAGTCACCAACTAGGATATTACTTTTCTACCCTTTTATTGCTTTCACATGGGCTTTGTTGAAAATGCAAAACACTTTTGAATTTTTGTCACCAATGAGCACAACAATTTTTACTTTCTTGCACCACAATTTCGGATGTTTACATGTCCGAATTAGAGCTTGACTTCTGAACAAAAGTTGTAGCCCCGGATCTTAGCTGTCCAACAAAGTTGATTTCATCTCAATATGACTTCTGTATCTCAAGATATGGCCGGATCTTTGCACACTGTTCAAATTCCACGTTAGCAACACTATCTCATCTTTTGAGATAATTTCGGAGTCCTAAACATCCCATTTAGAGTCTGCTCATGCTTTGTAACTATGGACACTTCTTTAAGCTTTCATTCAAGACAGATTTCATGATTTTTGGATGTCTACAACTCCTATTATGCTCAAAATACTATAATAGTGTCATTTTAATCGGGTAAGCAAAGAAATTCAATTAAACTTCATATGAACTCAAACTCATAAAATATGACAAAGATCACTTAATTGATTATATAAGAAGTCTTAATGAGATAAAAGTGAGAGATAATTATTTATGAAATCTATCCTTATCATTTATTAAATAATTTTGATTAAATTTTTTATAAATATTAATAATAAAGATTAATTGGATAGATTATATAATTTAAAAAATATTATTAAAATATATATTTTAAAAAATTTAAAATAATTTATATATAAATTTTAAATTTATTTATTTATTATATTATAAATTTTTAAACAAATTTATAAATGTAATATGCATCAAAATAATTGTAGAAATATCACATTCAATTTCACGACTAACGATGTCAAGTAGAATGTATAGGTCTGCGGCTAGTTAGCAGATCCGCAGGAAATATCTAACTTCTAACGAGTAACACCTTCTCATGATTCACATCGTGATCAAATTCTACCGCCATTATCATTCCCTGAAAATGTATCACCTTTTCAATATGGGCGTCCCATAATAGAAGCTTCCCTCTAATATTTTGGATGAAGAAAACAAGTCTTTTTTATTTAGATTTAATTAGCCATCAGTGAAATTTGTTAACTAAAAGGCATGGTTGGATCATGAGGGCCATGAGAGACTTTCTCAAAATTATGCTTGCTCCTGCTGGTTGCCATGAATCTTCCTTAGATGTTAGAAACTCTCTAATAATTTTCAAAAAATATGCATAACAAGAAAAGTTTGCTCCTTTCCATTTTTTTCTCGTTGCTTTGTTGGAAGAACCTTACGCACATAGAGCTGGGCCCCTTTGTGCAGAGATGTCGGTAGTTATTTTCTCCGCCATCCTGCCCATTGTAATTTCTTAATATTAATGTAGAGTTGTTGAGCCTGATTAAAACCTAATTAGCAACTTAGAAAATCTAGAAATTAAGGTTTTATTTTAGATTATTTTTAATTTTAAAATTTTTTATAATTAAATTTAACTTTAATTATAATTTTAAAAATATTATTATAAAAATAAATTAATTTATTTTATTATATATTTTAATAAATTATTATTATTAATTAAAAAATAAAAAATTAAATTATTCTAAATTAACAAAAGGTAATTATTTTAAAAACTTAATAAAAATTAAAAATAAATTATTGCTGTTAATATTATGATAATAATATTAATAAAAATAATGCTAATAAAAACAATTTAATAATAATAGGAATAATTATACTAATGATATTTTGATAATTATGATAATTTTAATAATAATAATAATAATAATAATAGTATCATTGATTTTAAGGTGACATAATAATAAAAAAATAAAATATATATTTTATTTTATAATAAAATTAAATTATTTTTAAAATATATTAAAAATTATTTTAAATAAATAAATTTAATTTTAAAAGTTTTAAAATCTCAGAACTATTATCTATCAAGATTAATTTGTCGAAATGTTAGTTAGTTGATATAATTTTTTTATATAAAAAATAAAATTTAAATTTAAAATCTTTATATAAAATTTTTAATTTTTAATTATTAAACTAATTTCAATTATTTATTTAATATACTTATTTGAATGGATAATACCATCATAAAATTATTTGAATGGATAAGGAATTAGAAAAAAATAAATAAAGATGGTCGATATATAGGGGGAAGAAATTGTGCAGAATGTGGTTTAACCCCTTCCGTTGCATGGGTTCAGATTTGTAAATTGATTACTTTTTAAATCACAATCATTGTGAATTGTGGAGCCAGCTTGCCTAACAAACAACTGTTTCTATACCACGTTTTTTCTAATAGCTTTATATACAAATATAAATGTACTCATTTTAACTATTGAATTAATATATATATATATATAATGAATATAATATTTAAGATGATTTAGATATTTTTAGGTATATAATTTATAATAAAATTTATTTATATTTAAAAATATATTATATATTAAATAAAATAATATGATAAATATTAATTATTATATTATATGAAAGTTTAGAAACTTAATATATTTTTTATAAACAATTATTAAATAGTATTATTTTAAAATTTTTGAATTCTAATATTTCTGAATTATTTCTATTCCTAATTTCTTCTGTGAACGCACACATAAAGAGAAAGAAAAAGACATCTCTTTCTCTATCTTTCTACATATATACAAGTATGAAAGGTAGTATTTACACATTATTAGATTTAAATAAAACAATTTAGTATTCATATATAATTTTATAAATAGGTTTTTTTTTATCATTCTCTCTATTTATTTACACATTTACACAGATATGTTGTTTTCTAAAAAATATTAACATGCTCTTTATTATGCGATGAATTATTTGAGTCTTATCAAATAAGAGTATCAAACTATCTACTTTGGAATAACTTATCTAAAAACTACAGAATATCATTAGTATGTTAATAACACTCTTTTCAAATTAGTTTCTCTTATAGTTAGTCTTCAATAAATAAAGTTATACAATAAAATATTAAATAATTTTTAAATAAATGAAATGAAATTAAATTTATGAACTTGACTATTTATAGAAAACTTGTAGTTTAACGCTTAGATATCATTAAATGCCATAATGTCAAATTTACACTTGATGTAAATCGAAGAAAAAAGTTTCTTCTACATTTGATGATGTCACTTTAAAAATAAATATTTTTTCATTAATAGATGAAATACAATCTTGCGAGTGCTTTATATTCGTGCAAGTCTCCTTCCAATTACGTCAACTTATGAGTTAGTCAAGAAGAGAATATAGTTGGAAATTTGTTGAGGCAGACTTTTTTTTTTTTTTTGTTAACTAATGATTAATGCGGCAAATTAGTTGAAAATAGATTGTGATACAAGATAAACCAAATTATATATACCATCACAAAATCAATACGAAGGCGGAAAAAAAAAAAAGGAGTCACCTAATCATCATGTAATTAATAACCAGTAGTTTAATTTATTTCAACTTCTAACGGAATGTCGTGGTTTTTAAAATTTCTCACTTGCCATGATTGTACTAAAAATTAGCTAAATATCTAATGTCAATCTTATATAATTGATATCTTCGCACAGTTGCTTACATTAACTTGGTTAGTTCGTAGAAATAGAAGATGAGTTAATTTAAACAATTTTGTTGTAGCATTAATTAGGATTCGGATCTTGAAATTATTATTGTGGAAAGGATTTCATTTGATTCCTAATTTTGGTCTAAGTTAATTTTAAAGTTATATGTTGTGAAAATATTTTTTCATAGACAAAAAAAAAAACACAGAAAAATAGAACACTTGAGCAATAAACTGTTGTTTCTCATCCAATAATTTGAGTAAGCACCACTTTGAATAACTATGTCTTAATAAGCTAACAAAGACATAAATCCGTTTCAACGTTTTATATTTTAACTGCCACATGGTGAAAATGGCATACATCATACCATTTAGGTTTCCCAAGAAATTTCATAAATGGTATATGTGATTAACTTTGTTTAATATATATGAATTAAATCATATACCCAAATTGCATCTGCATGTTTCAATTACTGGGAAGGGTGAAATTTGAAAATAATGATTCAATTGATTATATACAACATGCTCTAGCTGTCTAGCATGATTATCCTATTCGCTAATGAAGAGAGAGGGGAGGGGGTTTATATCATGAAACTAATATATTAACATAGATATTTCACTATCATCGACAAAGAAACTAAACGAAGGCCTTTCTTCTTCAATTCTGTGTGGTCACTATCCCTCCCATTAAAACACAGGTCTTTATTCTCTATTCTTTCTCCTGAGGTATTTCCTTTTTCCTGCTAAAACATAACACAAGGGCAACTTGTTAGTTGAAATTGCATAAATCATTCACTACCACACAATCAACATGCGAAAGGCCCCTCTGAAATAAAGGACTACACTATTTCAATCTTGAAAGGCAATAAGGAAAAGAAAGAGAGGATTAATCATTTTGGATATAATTAAAATAAATTAATATATATTATTTGATTAATAATTAAGTACGAAATTCTCACGTATTTAATTTCCTTTCCCTTCCAAATAGCCAAAAGTTAAAAATTATAAATATATATAATGTAAATTGAGTTGAGATCAAATTAACCTGATATAAGTCCATTTCTTCCTTTTGTTTTGCATTATTGTATTATAGAATTAATATATATAATTATATCTTAACTGAAAGTAAATACAATAATGTAGGAATAAGAAAAGAAGAAGGAAAATAATGAACCTTGGGGCTAGTATTGACAGGAGAACTTGCAGTATCTTCCAAAGCTTCATCAAACAAAGTCGTTTTGATCTTCTCTCTCTGTTTGAAACTTGTTCCATTACCATATTTCTGAGCTTGTGTGCAGTTATTTAATGTTTTAGCAGTAGGCAAGGAAGCGGCATCAGATATAAGGGAGGAGGAAGAGGTATGAACAGCAGAGGAAGAAATGTAACAATTGTGATCTTCAATATTATGGCTGTTAGAGAAATCCTCAAAGTACTTAGTCCAACCACTTTCGTCTGAGGACTCACACTCCGTGTTCATATTCTTGGAAGAAGGAGCTTTGCTTATGGAACTCATTGGAGGAAGCTTAATTTTCTATCTGAAAGCAACAAGAGAAGATGAAATATGATGCAGTTAGTGGGGGTTCGGTGACCAGTTTTTAAAGAACCAAGTCTCCCACCAAAGCATATACCAAAGAGTTTATCGCATTTTAAAGTTAAACTTTATTATCATATTAATAATGATTTTTTTTAATATTTATGAAAAACAAATATAAAAATTACTAAATAAAAACTATTAATTTTTTTAAAATGTTTTTAAGGTTTTATATTAAAAATTACAATTTTTGTGAAGAAATTCTATAAATAGAATTAGAAAAAATGTACGGAGAAACGTGAAAAAAAATGAGAATAGTCAAATAAGTAATGATGATTGCATTAAAAAAAATTGTCAAATAATTTTAATAAATTAATTAATTTTTTTTTCTTTCTGTCGACGGAGGTAATATGTTATAAACAACAAGAAATATGCGTAAATATAATTAAATAAATGGCAAGTTTGGAATCTTGGGGTGGGACATAGATCTGGGGAAGTTAAAATTAGCTGAGAAATGGTGTGTGTGCATGTATTTCACCTTTGTGGTGAGAGACATATAGAGCAGGCATTAGTTAATATATTTTTATTTTTATTTTTTATTATATCTTTATTTATATTATTATTATTATATTATTATTGTTTTATTTTATTTGGATAAGTATAATTATTATATATTTTATTTCATTTTTATTAATTATATTATTTATTAGATTTTCATTATTTTTATTATTTTACTTAATTTTTTGGACAAATATATAGAAATGTACAATGATAATTTTTGGATAGGTATGCGCCAACAGAGATTTGCCAAATATGGTGAACTTATTAGCTTTCCACTAAAGCGTTGAATTAGTCATTCAGTCGCCATAGAGAAGTTTGGAAACGTTCTCCATGGGCTAACTAATTTCCTAATCTCAAAGCCTCGGGAGAAAAAATATATTATATAATTCTAATAATCAGGTTATCATAATCATTTAGTTTCTCAAAGAAATCATGAAGCCCTACCAAGTAGAATAATATTAGTTATATAAAATAAAAATGAAGAAAGAAAATTAATGGATGTAAATATATATATATATTAGTGGCGATTCTTGAAAAGAAGGATGACATACTTGAGTAGAAGCCAAATTTCAAAGTGGGTTCACTGTTGTAAACATATATTTTGTGTATCCATATGTTATAGTCCCCCCCCTCCCCACTATATATAGCTTGTCCTACAAATTTGGCATTTTGTGTGTAACGAAGGAAACAAATTAACATGTATGATTGCAACCGCATATGTATATGGCCCCTATATATTCCCAAACAGCATTATTATTATTATTATTATTATTATTATTATTATTATTATTATTATTATTATTATTATTATTATTATTATTATTATTATTATTGGTTTTTATATTAAATAATTTTTTATTTACAATATACTTTATTATAATAAATAAGTTTTTATAAATTATTTTTAAATGATATTAAAATATTTGTTTAATATTAATTTAAATATTATAGAATTATGATATCAAATAAGGTATCTTAAATAGTCATTCTATTAAATTATAAAATTAAAATAAGAATTATTTTTTATTTTTTTAAATATTTAATATACTTAATATCCTAAATATCACTAGAAAATAAATTTTTTATAAATATTTTGTGGTGTTTAAATAAATTGATATAAAATATATTAAAATTTTATAATTATACTATTTAAACTGTTTTTGAATATAATTTTTGATAAATATTTTTTTTAAAAAATATAATAAAAATGAAAATTATTATTATTTATCTTTTAAAATTGTTATAAAAAATATTTTTATTAATATATTTAGAAGACAATAGTAATATAAAATATTAAAATTTCATACCAATTGATAATATAATCAAAGTATGGCTTATAAAGATTAATAATCTTCACCTGAAAAATTAAAATTTAATTTTAAATTATATTTCATCAAAATTTTAAGTGATATATATATATATATATATATATATATATATATATATATATATATATATATATATATATATTAAAGTGAACCTCAAATTTGATGTTAGATCTAAAGCTCTGCCTTTATCTATCTTTATTACGTTCCAAATACTCAATTTTAAACAAGTGAAAAATATGTTAAGATCCCATACCTTATAAAAATATCTAAATAAAACTTATAAAGATCACATGATCTCACCTTATGAATTAAATTTTAAAATTAACTTAAACTGGATTGAAATTCCAAATAAAATATAAATCTTAATTTGAAGGATTAAAGTATTAAAATTTAGCTTATTAACTATTCTGTGTATATTATATTTTTTCTTTCATATTATGATAATCACTATATATATATATATATATATATATATATATATATTGATTAATAAAAGAAATTATATTTACCAATCATAACAAAGTAATTAATTCATAATTTTTTCTTAAATTCATTGACAAATTTAATTAAAATTATTAAATTTAATAAATATTTTATAATTTCAATTTTATATTAAAAAATTTAAAAGTTCGTGAGGTAAATGTTTTCTTATTTTCTTCTATCAATAAATTTTAAGACTTTAATTAAATAAATATTTTTATAATATATTTTTATTATATTCACCAATTATTATTATTAAAACAATTTTTTATAAATTTGAAATATATAAAAATTTCAAACTCATAAAATAAATTATTGATTCATAAAATTGTGTCATTTTATTAATTAAATATACAAAATCAAAATCAAAATTTATTTTAGCATTACTTTTATTAAGACTTATAAAGATAACTTTATATATAAGTATAGAAATATTAAATAAAAATTATATTAATGTATATTTTATTTTCTATTTAGTTTATATAATTAAAAAAATTACTTTGTATAAAAATTGTATTTTTATATTTTTCTGGAATTTTGAAACAACTATAAAAATATTAAAAAGAATAAAAAAGTGAACAAATTAAGAAATATATAGATAAATAAATAAAAATAAAATTTTGTAATAATTTTTTAAATAATGAATAACAAAAATTAAGAAAAAATATCATATATTGGTTAAAAAATATAATGTGACATTCTAGTGGAAAAACTTCAATAATTTATATAAATAGATAGCAACATATATTGAATCGAGTGAATGGAATTTCAATCTCTTAAACATATGTTATTTCTGATTTAATCGTAAGTTTCTAATATTCATCTATATAAAAAAAAAACATTGTTAAGGTTCTTATTTAACATTTAATGTTGGATTTAGGATGATTGTAAATTTTTATTTTAAAATAAAATTCATTTGACAAAAAATGATGTTAAAGTTATTTTAATTTAAATTTTTAAACATTTTTAGAAAAATTTTAAAAACAAAAAATTTAATTTTTAAATATTTATTTTAATTGTAAAAATATTCATCAATCTTGTTCCACAACCGTTGTAAGGTAAAATGGTAAGGTAATCGTGTAATGATATTTTTAAACCCCTTCTTATATTCCATTTCAATGATCAGGAAGCATACATGCCTCTTATGCAATATGAATTTAAACATTATAAAGGTTAGAGGAAGTGCATATATGAATTAAAAATAACTAATAAATATAAGTATAATAAATTTATCTATTTATATTCTATTTTATTTTTTATAATTAATTAAAAAATATAAAAAAATTATAGTTAATTTTTATATATAATAAATAATTGATTATCTCATATATATATATATATATATATATATATATATATATGTAACGGATTTCATATTTTATATAATTTATTATAATTTTACGATAATCCATTATGAAAGAAAATTTTAAAACGTAAGTTGTAATTATGTGAAAGAATCGAAGTTGATATTCATGTTACAGTCTCAAACATTATCCGGTATCCACTTTGCAGGAGAATCGTGAAAATCTCACAATAAGTCTAGAATTAAAAAGAGAACAAGAGCCTTTTTTTTTGTCTAATTTTTTTGTCACTTCAAGTTTCTTCCTTTCATAATTTAGGGGTACTCATCCGTTGAAAAAGATAAACAAGGCATCATCATTGGAGGGAATGATTCATTGAAAGTTTGAGTTTATTGACTTAAACCATAAACAAACATATTAATAAAGAAGGAATCAAGATAGCCGATGACTTTGGCGTTGTTGTTGAGCATTTGTTTAAGGACTTCTTCTGTATTTGATGATGTTGCGTCACAATTGTTTTATCGTCTCTGCCTGTCAAAATTACGTCATTGTATTCTAGATCCTATTAAGGAGGCTCCATTATTTTTCTCATCTATATGTGGAAGACTAATTTTAATTAATATCACTACTTTTCTATTGTTTTTCCCCCACAAATCCTACTTCAAATTGTAAATCAATTTACACAATTTTCAACTCTTCAAATCACAGTTTGAAACGTGTCTACTTTTAAAAGGAGAATAAAATGTTGTAGGTAAACTCTGTTTTTAAAGTTAATTTTTAATAAAATAATCATAATTTATTTTTAAGTAACTTAAGATATGATAAAATATTTAAATAAGTCTCTTTTAAAAGAACTGAAGTTGTTTCTGGAAGAGGAATATTGTTAAGTATATGACTATATATGTAAATACATATACACACAAATATATCAATTTTTTTTGGCACACTTCAATTTATTTTTAGATTTGTAAAGCAGGTTGCATTAATTTTTTTTTCTATAAAAATACATTTAGTCTAATTACTTTGTACGTGTGGTGTGTGAGAGTTCGAAAGAAATAATGGTTATTTCTTCATAAATCATAATGCATTCCCCGGCCAATTTTAATTTAGATTTGAATCTTCATAAATCAAATCAAATTTATCACGTAAGATTATGAATTGTTTAATCACATCTTGATAGTGTATTTTTTTAACCAATCAAATATATAAAAAAATATAAATCATACTTTCCTCAAATATGATATCTATATTTGATTGATTAAAGGATTAAGTTCTTGATAACTTATTAAATAGTTTACAATCTTACATAATGGATCTGATCTATTAAAAAATTTTCTCTATATATTAAGTAACACAATTTTAACGGAAACAATATATATTAATGTTTGTTTAGTTTTAAATTGAATAAAATTTATCTTTCCTGTTAATATTTTTTAAATATGTATATAAATTAAGCTAGGTGAAATATTTTTTTGAACATTATTTATTTTAAAAATATGTAAATTAATTTTTTAACTTTAAACCAAATATCACTTAAAACACTGGATTTTTATTTTTATTTTATATCTGAGAGGACACAGTCTGCAGAACTATTAAACCCTCTGGCAACATGAAAGTACCCATACCCAAAGTGAAGGACAAAGGCACAAAAGGATGAAATCTGCCTCGAAATAGTTTCGGTAAATGGAGGATCATCCGAAACGTAAACTCAACCAATGGTTATTTCAAAAAGAAAGATGTGAGAAAGCGTTTTGACCAAAAAGAATGGATCACAAATGACAAAACACATGCAAATTTTCTAAAAGTTCAATCTAGCTCCACACTTTGTCTATGACAAAACAATGAACCTACACGGCGATGTCTCTATGTCGTTGAACTTTTCGTATCTGGAGGGTTTTCCAGTGGAAATATTTATCTCCCACTATTGAGTGTATGAAAGTTAAAAACTAATATGAACAAAAATAATGATGGTAAAAGTTAAGAAAAAGGAAAAATGCGCCTAATCATATCTATATATATACAAAGTTATTTATATAAAAGAGAAACAGAAAATTAGAGAATTAAAAATTATAATTTATTACAATAATTATAAATAATAAACAAATTAATCATCCAATTAATATAATTATGTTATTAAGGATCATCTATTAATAGAAATAATTTATCAATCTTTTAATTAGGCTAACAGTCATCTATTAATAAAAATATATCAACATCCTCCCTTAAATTCAAATAGGCTCCTATAAATCTAACTTGAGTTTGGAATAATCAATGTTAGTAAATATATTTGCTAGTTGGTCAAAAATATCTTAAAGATAAAATGAAAATATCCTCGGAAAATGTGCTAATAAATAACGTCACAATGAATCTCTATATAGATGGTGCAACAATGAAAAATGTCATTATGAGCAATAAGCGATCAAATGAAATTGATCAAAGGCAATGGTGATCAAGTGGAACTGATCAAAGGTGAGGGGATCAAGCAAAAATGATGGAAGATTAGGTAAAACTTATTAATATAATATTACATTATTTGGTTGTTTGGGAACAACAGCTAAATTTATTAAAAGATACCAACCAACTTGAGAACAAACTATCTTAAGTTGGTATAAAATACTACATAATTTAATGGTTAAATTTATTAAATTTTTAATTTTTTAATAAAATATTTAATGAGACGATAGATATTTTCTTTCTTAATATATATATATATATATTTACATTGATAATGTGTTTATATTAATAATTTTTATTAATCTAATTATTGATTTATAATTATGTTAAATTTTATCAAAATTGATAATTAAAAGATTTAATTTATTTTTATATAATTTTTGTCTTTAACTTTGATATAAATGAACATAAGAGAAGGATACAAAGGATGGAGAGAGAAAGAGATTAGCTTAATTATATAAATATAAATTACATTAAATATTGCATCATTTAATAATTTTTATTCGATAAATTTATCATAAATTTAAACGTTTAATTGAAAGTTTCTATCATATAAATTATATACAGAAAAATTTAAATTAGTTTAAAATTATTTGATATTTTTTTATCTAATAAAATTAATGTAATATATATATATATATATTTAAAAATATAAAAAAACTATTTAATTAAATTCTTATAGTTATTTAATTTTGATAAAATTTATTATAAATAATCAAGATAATATATAGTTATAATATATATATATATATATATATTTGTAGATATATAGTTTAATAATACATATTTATTTATATTTTAAATAATATGTATATTAATATAAAACAAAAAGGAATCATTAATTAATTTTTATATCATATAAGTTTTATAAACTTAATTTATTATATAAAAATTAAAATGATAAAATTTTGATTAAAGTTATAAAATATATTATTTTATTAAATTTAACATTTAATATTATTACCCTTATCCATATTTAAAATGTGGTGGCCAAATTGTAGGTGATGGTGTTAAGTCATGCATACGTGAGACAATATAATTTAGTTGTAAATTCTTATAAAGAAAATTAATTAATTAGATGAATCTTAATGTCAAAGGCACGGACATTAAGTTGAGGCCACTACCTAGTGGGACCGAACTAACATGATTTGGGAAGAAAATTACTAAATTTAGATCAAATATCTCTGTATTTTCCTTTTCAAATAATGTAATCTAATCTATGATTTCGGTCATGGTTTGACGACTGGTTCTTTCCAAACTTATTTATCCTTGTCAAACTAAAAAACATTGGATGACGCATAGGGTAATCATAAATGTGTGTCCTACGCATTGCTTTTAACATGTCAGCATGTGAAGCTTATAGAATTCAGTTTCTCTAGCTTTCTCTTCTTTCTCCGTAATTTTTTTAACAATATATTTGCATTCTATTGTTCAGATAAATAAAGTAATATATGGTCAATCTAATTTTTATAAGGGACAATATAATTTTGAGATATTGGCCAATTACAAATAAAATATTATTGAAAAAGAATGTTGGATCAGTCAATTTTTTCAATGAAAGTAGTTAATAACATTACGAAATTGATCAAATTTTTTTAATAAAATAGTTAATAACAATTAAATTAGTTTAATTTTTTTTTATAGTTAGCATACAAAGAAAATGAGGATTGGTCTCAAGAAGTAAAAATTAGAATAATTTTATATAAAAAGTTGGGATTCAAATCTTATAAATTTTTATATTATAATAATAAATTACAATATTTTAAATATTGTGTGCACTTGGTAAAAAATTTAAATTTATATATCTAAAAAATAATAATATTTTAAATATGTAAATTTGAAACTTTACTTGCAAAAATTGTTATTTTTATATTTTTATATTAAGTTTCATGCAGTAAATTGCAACGTATCTAAGTAGCTTTTCCACTATTGCGTAATATAAAAATTGTAAAGGATTAAGGTTTTGGATTCACATAACAAGCTTTAATACATGGTAGAACATTCTCTACTATCGCGTATTGAAAAAATCAATAAGAATTTAGAATGTAATCGTCGTTCACTTTAAATCCTTGTATGTAGGTGAATTTAGAACCAAGTTTCATGCAATAAATCATAATGTGCATACGTAGCTTTTTCCTCTATTACGTTTTATAGGAATCATAAATTTGTTTTAATGTAACCGTAGTTTGCATATGTGGATTAAAATATTAATAAAATGTTTTATAAAAATACTTTTATTCTCAGTTAAATGCAATGAACCATAATTCACGTATATAGTTTTTTTTTAGCATTGCATGTTATACAAAATGTAAATATTTAAAATACCGTACTTATTTATCTTAAATTATGTGTATGTATAAATTTAAAAAATATTTTTAATAAAATTATATTTTATTAAAATTGTTTAAGTTCTGAATTTCATGCAATAGTCATTTACCTAGAAGCTTTGAAATGTAAATCCTTTTTTAAATATTTTTCTTCTGAAAATAAAAAATATTTTCTCTCTTTAAACATATATTTTTCTCAAGCTCTAAAAATAATCTTTTTAAAACCAAAAAAAAAAAATCTTCCCTTTATAAAAATCCAAAAAAATAAAAACCTTCTCTTTTCAATGTTTAAAATCGAGAAAAATATATTCTTTTCTTTTATAATAATTTTTTTTAAATTAAAAAATATCCTTTCTTTTAAAGTATCAAAATATTTTTTATAATTTATTTTTCTTTTTATATCAATCAAATACATTTATTTATTTATTTTTATATATTCAATGAAAAGTGTTATTTTTTAAGAATTATGTAATTTTGATTTTCGCTCCGAGAATACATAAGAAGATTTAATTAAATTAAAGTTTTTAAATATGTATTTATCCTGTTTTAAAATCAATTTTTTTTAACAAAATAGTTTTCACTGAAAAATCTTCTTTTCTTGCAAATAAATTCTCTTGTATCAATAAAAAATAATTATTTTTTAAATAAAATTAATATTTTAAAGTTAATTAAATATTACACAATTAATTGGATGATAATGATTTTCTAAGTGGACGTTTGTAAGGCATTAGCAATTTTTTACACATAAATGACTTATAAATTCAATTTGATTTCAAAAATTATATTTTTAATTGTTTTCAAAGTTTTCTTTTAATAAAATTTGGTAACGATACTTCTATTTTTTAATTATTTACTTATCCTCCCTCCATGCCGTAACTCCAATTGCAACATTGTTATATTAAAAAAGGATCCAGATTTTTTTTTTGGAAAATTCACTTAAAATGTATCTAATATTAAAGAGCATGTTAAATTAAAAATGCATAACAGAAATATGATTAACTTTTATTCTTGAATATAGATTTGAAAATATAATGAATGAGTTCAAAACTTCAAATTGATTGTGGCATGGGTCATGACGAGAGATGAGTTACTTGCCCAGAAAATCATAATTTCTTCAAGAAACATACAGAGAGCTGTAAATGTAGCTTCAGATTGGTCACTTTCTCCGCTGCATATGCATTTGTTTAATTTCTAGGGAAATATTTACTCTACTTTAGCCAATTTAAAATAAGGTATGCCATGTCAGGAAGAATTCTATTTTGATTAACATCTTTTCGGGTTGGACCAAAGAGAAGAAGCAAACTCTCATTTATCCACGTGCAACATGGCATCTCATACATTTTTAGACTAAAAGTTCACCCTCTTTTTCAATAGATAACTTCAATTAAGTTGTGGATAATAATATAAACGTTTTTTAATCTTTAAATTTAATTATTTTGACTATTTATATTATCTCTTCATGCATCTCTTACTCTTTTTTTTTTTTCTTTTTTGTGTCTCATGCTAGCTTGTATTTCTCGACTGCAGTATAACCATTTTCTGAATATTTGTTCCACACTCACGTACCTCTTAAATTTCTTTATCTAATAAAATAGTAACCTATTTTTTAAATTAGATAAAATATAACATCTTTTAAAAATGTTACTAAATTTTTTTTATATTTAACATCAAACTTTAAGTAAGAAATTAAAATTTGTCGGTAGCATTTTATATCAATGACAACTTATTTCTGATACATATGTTTTTATCACAATTACTGAAATTTTTGTTTACATTTTCCTTATTAATAAATTCCATTGTATTTTTTTAAATAATAATCAAATTATAGGTGACGATTTGTAATGGGGTCATAATTATAAATGATATTAGTGATAAAATCATAAATTAATTACAAATCATGACTAGTTAGTAACAAACTTTATATTTGTTATTGAATTTTGATGAAATTTTTTTATAGTGAATTTAAATTAAATTTTGGGTGATAATATCATGTCTTCTAATTTTTAAATTTAAATTTAAATAATTTGACTATTTCAATTATCTCTCCATGCATTCTGTTTCTTCTTCTTCTTTTGTCTACGATGCCAGTAGTATACTACTAGCTTGTATTTCTCTATTTCTCGCCTGCAGTAAAACCACTTTCTGAATTTTTGTACTACAGTCACAGGCGTCTTAAATTTCTTCATCTAATAAAATAACAACTTTGTCGGAATTGAAACTTGTGTGTCCATCTAATCAAATTTAATTTATATATTCATTAATGAATGAATATTAAAAAATAAATAATATAGTAATAATTTTCAAATTGTTTATTTAAACATGCCCTTAAATAAACACGGAGACCATCAACTAACCAAGGTTAAGGAAATTACAGAAATGGTTTACAAATTTTATAACTTTCAAAATTTTAATTTACTTTACTATTTTTTATAATTAATTACAATGATATATTTTAAAATTATTTCAATAAATTTTATAATTAAGTTTACGAATACAAGTTCTAATATAATAAATTTAATTAAATATGAATTTAATAAAATTGTTTTTTTAAAACATACCCTTAGATATTATCATGTACGAAGACCATCAACTAACGAAGGTTAATCTATTTTAATTAGAAAATTTGAGTTTGAGTTTTGAGTATATAATGATATTAAAATTTTGAAGAATTTTTTTAATAATTTTATGCCTTTTAAAAAAAATTACTTTCACATAGAATACTTATAATCTAGAAGAAAAAAAAAAAATCTTTGACTGAAATTTATTTCTTTGTCTATGCTGTGTTCCATCGTAGAGAGAATTGGATGGAAACTCCGAGCAGTTATTACTTAAAATCAAGGTAAAACAAAACTGATTTTAAGTAATAGCAAGAAAATATTAAAATATAAATATTTTATTTAAAAAACCAAATCGTTCAATAAATTAACAAAAGAAAATTATTTGTAATTTATTAACTTAATCATAGCTGGATTTAAATTAGACTAATAATAATAAAATCAATTTATAATTTTAATATAATATAATATATTAAATAATAAATTAATATAAAATTATACAAAAAATAAGTTAAATAAAATATCAATTACTATGAAAGAATTATTTTAAATATCCTATAAAATAAAAAAATCATAATAAAATATTAAATAGTTAACATCAATATATATATATATATATATATATATATATATATCATATATCATATATAATATATAAGTTGTCATTTATTTGAAAAAACTAATTAAAAAAAGCAGTTCAAATGGTTTTCTGTAATTCTTATTTGATGATGCCTTTGATTGAATATTTTTCGCTTCCTTGATTTTTTTAGGTTATCCATATCAACGATCTGACCAGTTCCATTGAATCCGTTGGCCCTCGATTTTAATAAATATTATATTAATTATAAATTAAAAAACACTAGGATTCATCAATCAAAATTATATGTGAAAAAAAATGTTTTATTATCTAGAATAAAACAAACAAAAAAATATCTTAACCTGAATGCGTGAAAAGTTAACAATTATATACGGAAAGGGATAACTTTTGTGGACATAATTTATATTATATAGACTTTTAGATCAATATTATCTAATAGAAAATACTATATCATTAATTTGGTCATGAAAAATTAAAATTTAATCATTTTAATTCCTATAAAATATAAATTATTATTATATTTGTGAAAAATAAAAAATAACCATTTTAATAATTTTATTAACTAAATTAATCAATTTTATTGTTTTTAAAAATTAAATTAACAAATTATTTAATTTTTTAGGATTGAAATGATTAATTAATTATATTTCAAGAACCAAAATGACAATATCTATTTTTAAAAATTAATATAATCAATTTTTAATTTTGTAAGAACCAAATTAATTATTTATTCCATAAAAATTTATTACACAATATAAGTATGGGTATAAGTTATAGTAATATAAGTTGATCTCTTTTATTAAATATAAATTAACATATTACAGCTTTAAATTTGTTAAAACGCTTATGAAAGTGTAAATTGTTAAAATATTTCTTTAAGAAAAAAATATAAATTAACAATCCTATTCATAAATATACGTTAGATGGTCATTATAAAAACATGCAAAAATTAAATAAATTTAAGGTGGTGTTTGATTTTAAAAAATATTTTTTATTTTTAATATTTAATATTTTATATATAAAATAGTAAAAAAATAATTATTTTCTATTTTTTATTTTTATCTTTCAGTTAAAAATTTAAAAAAATAAAATAAAAGTAAGGTGATATTTTTTAAAAATAAAAAATATTTTTTAAAATTAAACGATATCAAAAAATATTGTGTAGATATCTATTAAGAAGATATGCTTACATTTTAAGTGATAAAAAAATGTTTTTAATAAAAATAAAATAATAATAATTATTAATATCAATAGGCGTATAAAAGATTAAAAGTCACAATTGTTTATTAATGGATTTTATTTGAATAGTGCTGTCTACGGATGGTGAGTTTCCATTTTAAGTGAAAACTTAGTGTATCTATGGGAAATTGGGATAGCAGATGAGACATGAGGAAGTGATGATAAAGGCCTTCACGTTCAGTAATCATGACTTTGAAAGTACCACAATATTGCCCTTAAATTGCAAGTCACTGATTCTGTGTATGCCTCTTCAATTTGCTTTTCTGGATCTTCATGGTTGGATTCCAAAGTTTCATAGGTATGTGTTAAGAAGTCTTACAGAAAATCACGTTTGATTTTTTAAAATTATGCTTAAAGTTTAATTTGATTTGGATAGATTTTATATTTTAAGTTATATGATCCAAAAACATTAAAATAATGTTAATTTGGTTGGTTTTGTATAAATTATATATTAAAATTGAATTAAATTGAACTAATATTTTATAGTTCAATTTGAATTAATTATTCTTTTTTTGTTTTTATTTTATTTATTTATTGTTAATAATACTTAATTTAAATGAAAGAAGAATGGTTTGGTGGTAAAAAAATGGAAAAAGATTTGGTAGAACAATAAATAACAAAAATATCTAATTAAAAGAGTAAAACTATAAAAAATGATAGCTTTGTTGACAAAGAAAGAAAATTAAAGAAGAAAAAAAAAATTGATGAGTGTAAAAAAAAATTTGTATACAAAAAGATAGCAAAAAAAAATTATAAATATACTTTAAGTTCCGGTTCAATTTTAACATTAAAAATAAAAAAAATCAAATCACAATAAAAAATATACATTTTTTATTTGCAAAGGTTAGTCTATCTTGCCTTATCATACAAAGATTCTACTCATCTTTCTTTTATCCTCTGTTTGGATATGTTAAGAAGTGAAAATGATATCTTTACATCCGTGTAACAATTTACATGCTACATTTGAATACGATCTCTCATTTAAAAAATAATAATCTTAACCATCTATTCCGAATGCATACTTAGTTACTTACTATTAAAATGTGAGAATAGCACCACTCATTAAAAAGTTGTTTTTTTACTGCTAGGAATATTAAATATTCGATCTGAAACCATAGTTATATTGGGTCTAGAAGTACTGTTTGTACTCGAGTTTTCATTTATTTAGTCAAAGAAAGGACTAAAATGAAAGCACACTTCACACATGAAAATAATACATCAACATTTAAGAATGTTACGTTTTAGTTGAACTAAACTGTAATTTATTTGTGACAATGATATAATCATTTATTGACGTTCAATTGTACCTAATTGCTGTCTTCTAAAAATGTTATATGATTACATTTTAAAATATATAAAATATAAATATTTATACTGTATAAAAGAATTGATTTTTATAAAAAAAAATTAATCCTTACCCTTTCTATTTTGTACTTTTTATGAAATATTTAACAAATAAATTAAATATAATTTTCAGTTAGTCTTTGAAAACCAAATTTTTTTTAAGAGTTATGTTAAATAGATAATTTTTTTGTTTAATTGCACTTGACCTTTATAATTTCGTTAATTTTTTATTTTAAATTTTTAAATAATTATTTATATTATAATATTTAAGAGTTTATGATAAATTTTAAATATGGAATGATTTTAAAAGTAAATAATTAACAAATTTAATGAATTTTATAATTTATTAGATGAAAGGTATTTGGAGAGAGGAAGTTTCGTTTTCCTTTTAGTTTTGGTGTATTTTAAGATTTTGTTAGTAATTTGTAAGTATAAAATAATTTAATCAAGTTAATTAATGAGAAATTTAAGATCTAAAATTTATAAATCTTAGATAGAAGAAAGTAAAAAAAATAAAAAATAAAACATACTTAATTTTAAAACTATAAAACTAAATTAAGTTTAAAAATCTCGAAGGATTGGTGTCACGGATAGTTTAAACTATACAATTTAAAAAATAATATCATTTTTATTTTTCTATTCAGACAAAAACTTCACTCCAAAGGATGAGCATGATTAAAGAAGAACAGTAAAGAATGAATTTGAAATGAATGGACACATTCTTTAATTTGTTAGTAACGGTCGCTGTATAACGCATATAAGAGAGTTTACAAGAAAATAAATTTCAAACCTTATTGTATTTTTTAATACATATTTATAAAAATTTATTTATTGTTAAATTATTAAGAAATTTATATGTAAATAGTATCAAATAACTTCAAAAATTTGATATTGATACCTATTATTAAATTTATTAAAATAAATAAATTTTGATATTTAAAATTAAATAATTATAGATATTTGATCAAATCAAAACTAATAAAAAGTGAAATTATTAGAGTTAATATAATGATTAAGAGTTGAAAATTTTACATACGTATTCTGAATTCAAATTTTATTATTTTTTACATTGTAAAAAAAAAACTTATAAAAAATAAGTCTTGTAGATCAAATCTTCTATCTTTTGATAAAAATAATAAGGTAGTTGAAATTTTGAGTAAGAAAAAAATATTTGTAAACATACTTTAATCTTGTATATTTTAATAAAATAATAATATAAAAAAATGGTTTATATTTCATAAAATAATATATATTCTTTTATATATACTTATTGGGCCCCTAATAGCGTTCTAACCCACTAATTATGATGATCAGCAATGGCCCATTTTCAGTAAATTAAATTTGACTTGGATTTGGTTGTGCTAAACTACAGCAACAACAATGGGCCTAAAATTTAACTTTTGAATCATTTCTTCAATCATCACTAGAAGCATTTGTGCCTATCAACTATAGATAATGTTACCTTTCAACCAATCTCAAATTAATCCTTTCTTCAACCCGCTCATGGCAGTTTCTTCTTCGATCTCCACTCCATTCAAAATTAAATTTCAACCTAATTCAATTAAAAACCGTACAATTTTACTGAATCAAAGACATTATTTTAAAGTTTTTCTCACCCTCTTCTGCTGGTGGGTAAGTATTTGCTTCCGAATTGGATGGATATAGACATGAGATGCGAAGAAATTAGAACACTGGGACATAATAATTAAATGAACCAACTGGGTTTGGCTCGAAATCCAAAATGACCTGTCACTTTTACATGTTACCTACAAGTCAGTTTAATCATTTGATGTAGCACATAGTGCAGCGCAAATGCCATGTATCTGACATCCTAAATTAAATAAATAATGCCACGTATCTGACTAGGAAAACTCCTCTTTCAATGCTGCTAAAAAATGAATATGTTTCCATTCATCTTATTTAGAATTTATTGAATAATAAAAACTAATATAATATAAATATAATATATCATAAAATGTATAAAAATAAATAAAATATTATTAAAATACATTTGTGTTGTATGAAAAAAATAAGAAAAAAAACACGATTTTTCGTCAATAATCCAATTTTGAACTCGACATTTATGAGTATTTTCAGGTATAATAAAAGCATTTAAATTTATTGAATAATAATATTGATGAAGGAAAATACCAAAATATAAAATAATATTTAGGTAAATGTATTAATTGCATTATACATAAACGTACAACGCGTATGATATTTGTTTATTTATTTTTTTCAAAAATCATCACACATATTTATAATAATATATATCTATTAATATTAAAATATAGATGGTTAGATTTAGTTTTTATTTTTATTTATTTTAAAAAATTATTAACATTTAAATCAAAAATATAAATAAATGAATAATTATATAAAAACGTGTTTTGGAATTATTTATTTTATGTTTATTATTAGTTATTAATTTTAAATTGTATAATTTACTAATACGTGTAACATGTGAAAAATGGAATTCTTATTATTCCATACCAAAAATATAATCATACATACTCATAATTTAATGATCCAATTTTTTTAAAAAATAAAATCTAATTACTTACACTTAAATGTATTTAAATCTAAACTACTGTTTATATGACCGTTAATTACAATTATATTTTATATCATCCTAATCGGTTATGACATATATTTTAGTTACTATTATATATATATATATATATATATATATTCTAAATGTTTTTTTTAATATACGTTAATTTAAATTTATTTAATAAAATATTAAATTTTTTTAAATTTTATAAAAATTTATAAATATAATCTAAATAATAAAATTTATTAATTTAATAATTAAGTAGATAAAATTTAATCATTTTAAAAAAATTATTAAATAAAATAAATCTAAGATAAATCAATTCGAAAATAACTTAATTTCTCATGTTTAAAATGTTTTATTAATTAACTACAACTATAATATATGGCCGTTCTTAACAATACGTACCTTTAAAATTTAGGCACAATGAAGGTTGGGCCAAGAGAAACGGCGTGCCAAACGAGGGCCCAAATTTCATGAAGAGTGATGATCCAATATGAATAGGCTGACTAGAGTGACCGGTAATTCAATCAAGGGTTTTACTTTTTGCATCGTTTTTTCTTTTTACACCTCACTTTTTTTTGAACATTTGGATATTTCCATTTTATCCTTTACGTTTTTTAATATAGATTCCGTAAATTAGTTTACGGAATGTATTTTACATTCCGCAAATTAACTTACGGAATATATTTTACGAAATGTATTTTTACATTCCGCAAACTAATTTGCGGAATGTAAATTTTTACATTCCGAAAATTAATTTACGGAATGTAAAAATATACATTCTGCAAACTAGTTTACGGAATGTAAAAATACATTCCGCAAATTAGTTTATGGAATGTAAAATGTTTACATTCCGCAAATTAATTTACGGAATGTATTTGTTAAAGGGTATAATTGGAAATTTTTTTTACAAAAAGTGAAGGGCGTGCGAAAAGAAAAAACGGAGGTGCAAAAAGCAATCCCCTTCAATCAAACCATTTAAAAGTAAAAGGAATTCTTCAGAAGCCCACTTTCCAGACGAAGTGTAAATGAATTGCTTGATAAAGATCAAATTTTGAACAAATACAAAAAATATCAAACTAGAACAGGTCATTTCTTCTCTTGAAAAAATAAATAAATTTAGTAACAGAATTGAGTGTTGAAGTTGAAGTTGAACCCAATTCATATTATAGATTTATGATAGGTTTCGTCTTTAATCAACATGACACTTTTTAGTATATTTCATCATGTTAGGATTGAACATATATCATGTTAGGATTGAACATATAGAACGTAAAATTTATAAGATTGAACATCTATAAACAGTATATTAAACACAAATTTATAATAAACTTTAATATCATATTGAACTAAAAAAAAATAATAAATATTTCATTCTATCAAATAATCTTTGATTGAATATATAAACTCTAATTATATACCGTATCTTAGCTGAGTTACCATACACAGCACAAAAGATAAAATGACTTGGGGGATTTCAAGGCTAACAACAGGGAACAAAGCATGTGTTGTTGTATGTGCTCTTCTTTTCTTTGGTGAGGTGTCTTGTGTTTATAATTGAGTATAGTAGATAATACCATATTAAAATTAAATTTTGAAACCTAACTCAGTACTAATAGTGATAGTCTAAGGTGTGTGGTAGCACTGTCCTCAATGATATTTGCATCGGAGTGCGGTATCCTCCAGGAACAGAATTAGCAAAGAAGAGAGAGACCAGCAGAGGGTGTGAGAAATGGTAATGTAGTGAGGTGCTTTCGAAAAGGCAAGCAGTGTCTGTACTTATAGGAGAGACATTTCGGAAGCAGTTTAAAAAACTTTAAATTATAATTAAGCCGAATTTGAATTTGAATTTAAAAATTGGGATAAAACTTAATTGTGTCATAAACTCCCATAATGACTAGTAAAATGCAAGGGCAACAGAAAATTCGTGGCCCTCTATATTGCGCGGAAGGGGAGGTTTTCGCCGGTTTTGAACTAAGTGGGCACAAGCTTGTCTACAAGCCCAAAGAGTGCCCCCATATATAAAGCCTACCAAGGACCCTTGGCCAAGCAACGTGAGACTTGGTCCCTTTTGAAATATCACCAACAGGATAAAGTTTACCTCCAAACACAGCTTGTATAGGATGGTCTAATGGATGATTCAACTAAAACAGTAAAATATGGTATTTTTTAAAATGCTAATAAATGGTTATGATTAAGAGTTGTTACTGTCAGATGCAATTTTTTCGTAAATTCTATTTAGTCCCATGGTTAAATTTTGTTGCACAATCACCCACATATGCAAGAAAATATTATATAGTTTGACATCATTACTTGTTCTTGAATCTGACAAATTTTTACTATGTGATAAAAAAATTTAATTAAAAAATTGATATTTTTAACAAATATCATATAAAAATTGATCAAAATAATCAAACTACATAATATTTTCTTCCACATGTGAGCTATGCCAGTGGTGTTGACTACTCAACAATAAATATACTAAGCTTCAAACGAAGTGAAGCACTCAATAATACATGGTCTGTGTCTTGACCAGTACTTTGCCTCCTATAACTACTAGGTCTAGTCCTTGGATTTTGCGGTGAGCAACGTTTGAGTTGAAGGAGATTTGCAACATCATTCACTAGTAGAAAAATAGCTTTTTATAATAGGATTTTACGTCGGTTATTCACCAACTGATGTAGAAAAAAAGCGGTGATATTTTTGTAAATAAATTTGAGACTTTCTACATCGGTTGCTTTATAACCGATGTAGAAAATCAGGCGGTGGCATTTTGTAAAAAAATTTAAACTTTCTACATCGGTTGATTTATAACCGATGTAGAAAATCACTTTCTACATCGGTTGCTTTATAACCGATGTAAAAAGTGACTTTATACATCTGTTATAAAGCAGTGTAACCGATGTAGGAAGTCCTTTTTACGTCGGTTCTCTAAAACAACCGACGTAAAAAGTCTGTTTTCCCCCCCTTTAGCTCATGCGACTGTTGTCTTCCTCATAAGTTAAACACTCCATTTACGAGCTCCTGCCCTAACTCATCGCTCTGAGCCTCCACAAGTGTAAACCTAAGCACGCCGTCGTTCTCAAAGCTGCCGTCGTCTACGCGAAGAGCACCGTCGTTCTCGAAGCACGCCGTCGTCGTCTACGTCGTCGTCGTCGTCGTCTACACCGGTATATAGCATTCTGGCTCTCTGTTTAGGGTCTCTTCCTGTTTCTACATTAGTGCTTAGCCTTGTCGCAACCGTAATTCCGACGAGACGACGAACTCGCTAAAATTTTAAAAGAGTTGATTTTGATGATGTGGAGTCGCCACCAAATTTTGTTTAAGGGAAAAAGATTTGGAAAAACCCTGGATGAGATTTAGGTTCGGGAGTCGGTTACGAGTGAGGAAGGTGTTAGGCACCCCACTCGCCTGTTCCGAAGAACAGTACCCTTAAATTGAATGTGTGATTGTTTGAAAATAGTTTGATCCCTTTTATTAGAGTGAAAATAAATACTTGATGGGGGTTAGCCTGACAGGACTTGATCATGCTCCTACGTATTCCCTGGTGCAATGGGAAACTCAAGGCTCACGTAGTTCTGGTTTGATGTGAAGGCTTGACCTTCAAAGTGTTTAAAGGGAATGTTTGAAAAGCTTGAAGGCTTGACCTTCGGAGCTACTTGGAAAGTAATATTCGAAAACGGCCTTATTATTTTGAAAGAGAAAGGCAATTCTCATCCACATATGCACAGGACCCAAGACAACTACGGTTGCACTTGGACCCAGCAATCTTGCAAGTTTTAGCGAACATTTGAAATCCTTGTCAAACGCTCACATCACTCACACATGTATTACAGAGAGAACTAAGTTTTCATATAGCAATATTATCAAGCACTATAACAGCATCCTAACGATTCATTTTCAGGCTAAGTTTATGCAGATTTCTATATATATAATTCCGACGTATCCTGAAAATATTGAAATGGATATGACCGACCTGTGTTCCGTCAATGGAGATTGGACAGCTTCCGTTCGTCAAGACCAGTTCTGCTGGTGATTCTTGCAAAATCGGAGAAAGTTATTAACGAAACGAAGGATGTCACGCCTGCATCTCCAATCTCTTCCTCTAAGTGATGATTTCGCCGAAAGAACCCCCTCAAGATCTTCTCCTCTCGTCCCTTTTTCCAATTCTGTGGAAATGTTGCTCAAAAAACCCCCCGAATTCAGGGAGGTTTGGGGTTATTTATAACTTCCATCCCTTGCCGCTGTTTGCCTCCTCCTTCCCTTTTCCAGAATTTTGATTTTTAATTTCTTTTTAGATTTTTTTAATTTTCAATTTTTAATTTTTTCTGAATTTTTTCGTTTTTAATTTTCACAAACTTTTCTTTTTAATTCTTGAAAATTTTTATTCATTTTCAGATTTTCTTTTATTTATCATTTTCGGATTTTGAAATTTTTACTTCTTTTTTCTGATTTTAAAATTTTTCTTTTTCAGTTTTTTATTTATTTCATTTTCGGACTTTGAAATTTTTATTTCTTTTTTCTGATTTTAAAATTTTTCTTTTTTCAGAATTTAATTTTTCTTTTCAGATTTTTTTTTATTTTTCTTTAATTTTCTATTTTCCTTAAAATCTCCAGAATTTCTTTTTCTTTTTCTGATTTTTTTATTTTTCTTTAATTTTCTATTTTTCTTAAATTTTCCAGAATTTCTGTTTCTTTTTCTGACCTTTTATTTTTCTTTAATTTTCTATTTTCCTTAAATTTTCCAGCATTTCTTTTTCTTTTTCTGATTTTCTTATTTTTCTTTAATTTTCTATTTTCCTTAAATTTTCCAGAATTTCTGTTTCTTTTTCTGATTTTTTATTTTTCTTTAATTTTCTATTTTTCTGATTTTTTGATTAATTTTCAATTTTGGATTTTCCTAGAATTTTTCCTTTATTTGATCTCCCAAGATTCAATTTTGATTTTTCGTTCTTTGTTTTTATTATTTGAAGAAAGAAAAAAAAATTAAAAAATTTATGATTTTTCTTCTTATGTTTTTTTTGCTTTTTTTATTCTTTGTTGTTTTTTTTTTGTTTAATTTTTTATTTTTCCTAATTCCTTCTTTACTTCCCCTCCTTCTTGGTTTTTTTCAAATTTTTTTAATTTTTCAATTAAAGTTTTTTTTTTTTTGTAATTTACATTATTTGAATTAGGATTAATTGAATTTAGTGGCCGAAAACCTCGGACGGAATTGGGTGTTTACAGTTTGCCCCTCTTTACTTATTTCCTGCCTGATAATATGAGGGATGACTCTCTAGATTATCGGGACGGGGAATGAGTAAAGACGTGAACACATTGCGTCCGAGGTGACTCAGGAAGCCATGGATTTGCTTGCGTGGCTTGACTAGGTTGTGGACACTACTGACGTGCAGATGAGACGGTGTGAAACGGGTGTGAACGAATGATAGGGAGTCTTGGCGGATCTTGTTTAATTGGACAAGGCGAAATGAAAGGGAGTCAGCGGCCTGACATGGGGGCCAGGAATGCAGGAAGGTGAGTTGGGGTGAGGCCTGACATCATAGGCCACCGATGCGGCAATTTAGCTAGGCAATGACCTGACAACCTAGTCGAGTGGGCAGGAAAATAAACTAGGTGGTGGCCAGACAAAATTAGGCCTGAAAGCAAGAAACTAAACTAGATGACGGCCTGACAACATAGACCTGAAGGCAGTAAACTAGACTATGTGGTGGCCTGAGAACATAGGCCTGAAGGCAGTAAACTAAACTAGGTGGTGGCCTGACAACATAGGCCTGAAAGCAGTAAACTAAACTATGTGGTGGCCTGACAACATAGGCCTGAAGGTAGTAAATCTAGACTATGTGGTGGCCTGACAACATAGGCCTGAAAGCAGTAAACTAAACTAGATGGCGGCCTGATAACATAGGCCTGAAAACAGTAAATCTAACTAGATGGCGGCCTGACAACATAGGCCTGAAAGCAGTAAATCTAGACTATGTGGTGGCCTGACAACATAGGCCTGAAAGCAGTAAATCTAGACTAGGTGGTGGCCTGACGACATAGGCCTGAAAGCAATAAACTAGACTATGTGGTGGCCTGACAACATAGGCTTGAAAGCAGTAAACTAAACTAGGTGGCGGCCTGACAACATAGGCCTGAAAGTAGTAAACTAAACTAGATGGCGGCCTGACAATATAGGCCAGAAAGTAGTAAACTAAACTAGATGGCGGCCTGACAACATAGGCCTGAAAGCAGTAAATTAAACTAGATGGCGGCCTGACAACATAGGCTTGAAAGCAATAAATCTAAACTAGAGGGTGGCCTGACAACATAGGCCTGAAAGCAGGAGTGTAAAGATGCAATGTTATGGCCTAACAACATGGGCCGGCGAGAAAGAGTGTAAGGATGCGATGCTATGGCCTGACAACATAGGCCAGTGAGCAAGAGTGTAAAGCGACCTACTTGTAGGCTTGAGCGGAGAAGAAACCTTGCGGTTTTGTTCGCGGACTCTGACTCCCTGGCTTTCTTCTAGCACTGATCATACCCTTCCGAGTGAGCTAGATTCTATAAGCTGTTTGTTTCCTTTATTGCTTTGAGAGGCAAATCTGTTGCATGAGCTGTTTTGATAAGATTTTTGGGTCAAAAAGAACTTGCCATTAAGAAAGTTTCGACATAACTCTTACTTTAACACAGTGTTAGTAATCAGCAATGTCATTAAAAAAGAGTAAATACATCTTGTATATCCATTTTGTCAAAAGAAAATACAGTTGCATGTAATGGGAATTAACAAGATAGTCAAAAAGGACATGGGGTGCTTTTGTGACTAGACGTCTGGTGACATGGTTTTGGTTGGCGGTGACGCCTTCGAGACGATTAGTGCTAGTATTGTACTTTGGCGACCTCTTCATGCACTGCCAACCCAGCTTCCTTCGAGACGATTAGTGCTAGTATTGTACTTTGGCGACCTCTTCATGCACTGCCAACCCAGCTTCTGAAAATCCAAAATTTTGCCCCAGTTTATTTAGCTTGTCCCAGACCGGTCTTGAATCCTCTTGCTAAAACGTGGATATCTACCATTTTTTTTTTGCCCCAATATAAGACACAGATCGTGATTTGGTCATGGATTCTCCCCAGTATAGATGGAGAGTGCTTGTCACCCTTTCTCAACCTCCTTAATTGGAAAGAACAAACCTTCCTTTATCTGTTTTGTCGATGCCGTTTTTGTCTAAACCGCCTTTTCGGGTTTTCGGTTTAGGAGGATTTCCTGCTTGAATCGCCTTAACTCTTGCCTAGGTCGCCCTTGCGGGTTTTTGACCTAGCGAGATTTTTTTGCTTAAATGGCCCTAATTTTTGCCTAGGTCGATTTGATGATGGTTGACCCAGCGGGCTTGCCCTAACTTTTGCCTAGGCCTCTCTTGCGGGTTTTTTTGACCTAACGGGCTCTTTTGCTAGAATTGCCCTAACTTTTGCTTAGGTCGCCCTTACGGGTTTTCGATCTAGCGGGCTCTTTCCTTGAATTTTCCTAATTTTTGCCTAGATCTCCCTTGCGGGTTTTTCAGCCTAGCGGGCTCTTTTGCTTGAATTGCCCTAATTTTTGCCTAGGCCGCCCTTGCGAGTTTTCGACCTAGCGGGCTCTTTCCTTGAATTGCCCTAATTTTTGCCTAGGTCTCCCTTGCGGATTTTCGACCTAGCGGGCTCTTTTGCTTGAATCGCCCTAATTTTTGCCTAGGCCGCCCTTGCTAGTTTTCGACCTAGCGGGCTCTTTCCTTGAATTGCCCTAATTTTTGCCTAGGTCTCCCTTGCGGGTTTTCGACCTAGCGGGCTCTTTTGCTTGAATCGCCCTAATTTTTGCCTAGGCCGCCCTTGCGAGTTTTCGACCTAGCGGGCTCTTTCCTTGAATTGCCCTAATTTTTGCCTAGGTCTCCCTTGCGGGTTTTCGACCTAGCGGGCTTTTCTTCTAAGCGTAATACTTCTTAACAACATCTGAATTGATGGGATTAGGCAGGTCTTTCTCGTCCATGTCAGCCAGGAGTAGGGCCCCTCCGGAGAAGGCCTTCTTGACTATATAAGGTCCGTGGTAGTTTGGAGACCACTTCCCTTGTAGCGCCTTCTGCATAGGTAGCAGTCTTCTGATCACCAAATCTCCTTCCTGGAACTCTCGAGGATGAACCTTCTTATCGAATGCTCTCTTCATTCTTCTTTGGTATAGTTGACCGTGACATATCGCTGCCAAGCTTTTCTCCTTGATTAAGTTCAGCTGGTCCATCCGGGTTTGGACCCATTCAGCTTCTTCCAGTTGGGCATCCATCAAGACTCTCAATGATGGGATCTCTACTTCAATCAGGAGTACGACCTCCATTCCATACACTAGTGAGAATGGTGTTGCCCCAGTAGATGTGCGGACAGAGGTCCGATATGCGTGTAATGCATAAGGGAGCATTTCGTGCCATTCTCTGTATGAGAGAATCATCTTCTGAATTATCTTCTTGATATTTTTGTTGGCCGCTTCGACCGCTCCATTCATCTTCGGACGATATGGGGATGAGTTGTGATGTTGGATCTTGAACTGGCCACATAATTCCGACATCATCTTATTGTTGAGGTTAGAGCCATTATCCGTGATGAGCTTACCGGGTAATCCATATCGGCAGATCAGCTCTCTCTTTACGAACTTGACCACCACATTGCGAGTCACACTAGTATATGAGGCAGCCTCGACCCATTTGGTGAAATAGTCGATGGCGACTAATATGAAGCGGTGTCCATTGGAAGCTTTAGGCTCTATCGGTCCGATGACGTCCATCCCCCATATGGCGAATGGCCACGGTGAGGACAACACTTTCAAAAACGTCGACGGTACATGGACGTTTTCCGCGTATACCTGGCACTTGTGGCAGGTTTTGACGTGTTTGTAGCAATCAGCTTCCATGGTCAGCCAATAATATCCAGCCCTGAGGATTTTTCTTGCCATGGCATGTCCGTTGGCGTGAGCGCCAAAGGACCCCTCGTGAACTTCTTTTAAAATCTTGTTGGCTTCTGCTGCATCTACACATCTGAGCAGAACCATGTCGTGATTCCTCTTGTACAGGATTTCTCCATTAAGGAGGAAACCTGCAGCCAATCTCCGTAAGGTCCTCTTGTCATTTTCGGACGCCTTGGCAGGATATTCTTTGTTTCTCAAGAATTGCCGGATGTCATGATACCATGGCTTTCCGTCCGGCTCCACCTCCACTGCTTGACAAAATGCCGGTCTGGAGCGATGTTGGATGCGGATAAGAGGCATGTCTTCTCCTCGTTCAATTTCAAACATGGATGACAAAGTGGCTAGGGCATCAGCCAACTGATTGTCTTCTCGGGGTATATGCGAGAAGGTAACCTTCTCAAAATATTCCAGCAATTCCTGGAGACGCGCTTGATAGGGCACTAGCTTCTTATCTTTGGTCTCCCACTCCCCTCTGACTTGGTGGATGACCAAGGCCGAATCACCAAAGACCTCTAGGTGCTTCACCTTAGCTTCGATTGCGGCTTGAATCCCCAAGATACAAGCTTCATACTCCGTCATATTATTTGTGCAGTCGAAGGCTAGCCGAGCGGTGATAGGAATATACTGTCTTTCCGGAGAAATCAGTATAACTCCTATACCATGGCCCATCATGTTAGACGCACCGTCGAACAACATCGTCCATTTTCCTTCATCTATCTTCTTTTCCTCACTAAAGATCGCCATTAAATCCTCATCAGGGAATTCTGGCTGCATGGCCTGATAGTCGTCTATGGGCTGTTGGGCCAAATATTCTGCGAGTACACTGCCTTTGACAGATTTCTGCGTCACATACATGATATCATATTCCGATAGCACCATTTGCCACTTGGCAATCCGTCCGGACAACGCTGGATTTTCGAATATGTACTTGATCGGATCCATCCTGGATATTAGCCACGTGGTGTGACTCAACATGTACTGCCTCAGGCGATGTGCCGCCCATGCCAAGGCGCAGCAGGTTCGTTCTAGTAAGGAATATCTGACCTCGCAGCTGGTGAATTTCTTACTCAAGTAGTATATTGCCTGCTCCTTTCTCCCGGATTCATCGTGTTGACCGAGCACACAACCCATTGACTGGTCCGTCACTGTCAGGTACAAGATTAGCGGCCTTCCGGGGACTGGCTGTATCAGGACCGGCGGGTTCTGTAAGTAGGATTTGATCTTTTCAAAAGCCTCTTGGCAATCCTCATCCCAATTCATGGGTTGATTCTTGCGCAAGAGCTTAAAGATCGGCTCGCAAGTAGCTGTCAACTGAAAAATAAACCGGGAGATGTAGTTGAGTCTCCCTAAGAAACCTCGGATCTCCTTTTCAGTCTTCGGAGCAGGCATGTCTATGATTGCTCGAGCTTTTTCAGGATCGACCTCGATTCCCCTCTCACTGACGATGAAGCCCAACAGTTTTCCTGATTTTACTCCGAAAGTACATTTAGCTGGGTTCAGTCGCAACTGGAACTTTCGCAGCCTTTCAAACAGCTTCCGGAGGTCCATGAGGTGGCCTTCTTCTGTCTGGGATTTGGCGATCATATCATCCACGTAGACTTCTATCTCCTTGTGAATCATATCATGGAACAGCGTTACCATGACCCTCTGATAGGTTGCCCCAGCATTTTTTAATCCAAAGGGCATGACTTTGTAACAAAAGGTTCCCCAGGCTGTGATGAAGGTGGTCTTTTCTCTATCTTCTTCGGCCATCTTGATTTGATTGTAGCCTGAGAACCCATCCATGAATGAGAAGTAGGAGAACTGCGCGGTATTATCGACCAACACGTCGATATGAGGCAACGGAAAGTCATCCTTTGGGCTAGCTCGATTAAGGTCTCTGTAGTCCACGCACATCCGGACCTTCCCATCTTTCTTGGGGACCGGCACTATGTTAGCGACCCATTCGGGATAATTTGCAACAGCCAAGAAGCCGGCGTCAAACTGCTTCCTTACTTCTTCTCGGATTTTCAAAGATATTTCCGGTTTCATCCTCCTTAGCTTCTGTTTGACTGGCGTACATCCGGCTTTCATAGGCAGCTTGTGCTCCACTATAGAAGTATCTAGGCCTGGCATGTCTTGATAAGACCAAGCGAAGATATCACTATAGTTATGTAAGAGTGAGATCAACCGCTCACGATTATCTCCAGCAATAAGCGTGCCTATCTTGACTTCTCTTCTATTTTCCTCGGTCCCCAAATTTATCAAATCCACCGGTTCCTGATGAGGCTCAATAATTTTATATTCGCGCTCCACCAATCTCAACATTTCGTCGGTGGGTTCGCACTCGAATTCTGATTCTTCGTCGGCCAGGTCGTCAATACAGTCGAAATCGCCTAATACAATACTAGCACTGTCGTTGCAAGGTGGTTCTGATCTGCGTATTGGGATAAGACGAAGAAATAAGATAGGTATATTTAGCAGAGAGGAGTAAATTGGGGAAAGAAAGAGAAGATTTTTGGATAATGCAACTGTATTTCATTTATCAAAACAGATATATACAAAATGTTTATGCTTTGAAATAAAATTTTGGTATGACAATTACAGAATTATATTTGAACTGAACTAAAGGTCATAGGTAGGTCAAAAATTTCCCAATTAGTCAGTTCTTGTCCGGGCGGACAGGCTGTCACCAGGTCTTCAATGTTGATTGGCCTTTCTCCATCAATGGCCGCAATCAGCTCTGAGCTCTCGAAGCCAGCACTCCGGAAACTTTGAGAGATATGGCACAGAGGGACCTTCCTTGCACGGGGCTTCAACATTCTGTCTTCCTCGGTGGGCTCATATCCTAGCCCATATCGTCTCTGGTTCTTGTTCAATGACAAAGGCTGAGATAAGCCATCATTGTTTTGCCCCAGTTTATCGCCGGGCTTGAACCCATTTTGTAACATCACTCGAGCCATCATCATGAGGGCCTTTGGGGGCTGCTTTCGGTCAACCACCTCTCCCTCCTTGATGGTGGTGACATTGGCAACTTCTAAGGCTTGGAAGTGTGTTTCCAAAGCCTCTTCCGCCGCCTCAATGTAGGGAGGATTGGTGGGCTTACTGACCAGGTAGTCTTCCTCCGCCGAGACGATAATCAGCTTATCGTCCGTAATGAATTTCAGCTTTTGGTGCAGAGTGGATGGTACTGCCTTGGCAGAGTGAATCCAAGGCCTCCCCAGTAAGCAACTATAGGCTGGTTGTATGTCCATGATTTGGAAAGTGGTATTGAAAATCACTGGTCCAATCTGGACTGGCAGGTCCACCTCGCCTATGACCTCTCTTCTAGATCCGTCAAAGGCCCTTACCACTGTTGAGCTCGGCCTTATGAGGATCCCCTCGTACGGTAACTTTGATAGCGTTAGTTGAGGCATTACATTTAGTGAGGAACCATTGTCTATCAGAACCCTGGCTAGAATATGGTCCATGCACTTAACGGATATATGTAATGCCTTATTGTGTCCAGCTCCCTCATCTGGAATCTCCTTATCAGCAAAAGTGAGGAAGTTATTGGCAGTGATATTGCTAGCAATCCCCTCAAATTTGTCCACCGAGATGTTGTGGACTACGTGAGCCTCGTTAAGTACCTTCAGTAGTACTTTCCGGTGTGGCTCAGAATTCATCATAAGGGCCAGCAGTGAGATTTTAGCGGGTATACGATTGAGCTGCTCAATTACCGCGTACTCGCTTTGCCTTATTATTTTCAGGAATTCACAGGCATCCTCTTCGGAGACGGGCTTCTTTAATTCTTTTTCAGCCTGTCGTCTACTAGTTTCAGGCTCTGGGCCCGCCAATATCGCCTCTCCACAAGGCGGTTCTCCTCTTTTCTCGGTAGGGGAATAGATACGACCGCTTCTGGTCATACCTCCGATGCCGGCTATGTTCACCACGTCCGGTGTAGAGCTCGTCCCAGCCTTGGGCCTTGGTTCCTCTTCTACTTTCCCACCAAAGACCTCCAAGTCGTACTTCCAAGGCACCGCTTGGTTACTTTGGTATGGAAAAGGCCAGGAACCTTTATCACCACAGGTCTCATCCCTTTTGGTATTTCTTGGGCTGGTGCTTTGGTATACCGAATGACCAGAGGCCTGGGATGCCCCAAAGGGGATTCATTGACCATGTGGACTTCTTCCTCCACTTCAATGCAATTTACCGACGGTCCCGCTCCCCCATGGTTTGGCAGCGGGTTGTTCCCCACGCTTGGTGCGTCTTTTTCGAAGTTTAGCCACTTGGCATTGATTAACTTCTGGACCCTATGTTTCAGGGCCAGACAGTTCTCCGTAGAGTGCCCCACCGTTCCGGCATGATAATCACATTTAGCTTCCGGATTGTACCACTTCGGGTACGGGGGTTCTAGTGGCTTCATGGGGACCAGTGCAATTAGGGAGTTTTGAATTAAGCGGGGCAGCAACTCCGAATAACTCATTGGAATTGGGTCGAATTGCACCATTTTCCTAGGGTTGTTTGTTTTTTGTGGAGGTGGGTTGAAGTTGGTATTTGGTGTCCATGGTTTGGGGGGTTGTTGGAATGTAGGTTGTGGAGGAAAGGGGGATTGTTGAGGAAATGTTTGTGGAGGTGGAGTCATGTGTGGAGGGTTTGGTTGGAATGAAGTAGGTGGGTTGTATTAAGGTTGGGCTGCGGCTATCATATGTGGAGGTGTTTGGAACTGTGTTGGGTATGGTATTTGGTAATTGGGAGGAATGATGGTAGGTTGGTATGTGGGTTGGGCCATGGCTGCTCGGTTGAGGTCAGCTGAAATATGGTGGGTTTCAGCCTCTTTTTTCTTCCATGGACCATTTGCTGGCTTTTTCGCGTTCGTGCCGCTAGCGGTGTTGTGAATAATCTTTCCACGGTGTAGGCCGCTCTCAATACGTTCTCCGATCAGCACCATATCGGAGAAATTGGCGGACACACTGCCCACCATTTTGTCATAAAAAGGAGCCGGAAAAGTCTCCATGAAAGTGCTGATCATTTCACGATCCAACAGAGGTGGTTGGACTTGAGCAGCAAGTTCTCTCCACCGCTGGGCATATTCCTTAAAGGACTCATTTTCTCTCTTTATCATGTTTTGCAGCTGAGTCCGGTCTGGAGCCATCTCCATGTTGTATTTGTATTGCCTGAGGAAGGCGTCAGCCAAATCCTTCCAGCAGCGAATGTTTGACCTCTCTAGCTGGGTATACCAACTAGCCGCCGCTCCAACCAAACTGTCCTGAAAACAGTGGATGAGCAGCTTATCGTTGTGGGAGTGTGAGGCCATTTTTCGGCAATACATGGTTAGATGACTCTTCGGGCAGCCGGTCCCCTTATACTTTTCGAACTCAGGGGTCTTGAATTTGGGGGGAATGATGACGTCAGGCACAAGGCAGAGGTCGAAGGCCTCTATCATTCCATATCCGCCCCCTTCGATGGCGCGGACCCTCTCTTCCAGATGTTGCCACCTCCCTCCGAGTTGGGCTTCTTGGCCAGCTGGCCTTAGCCCTGGTTCATTTAACGGCTGGCCAATGTGGTGAGGTGCGGTATAGGGTCCCTCGGTTCTTGCAGCATGACCGTAGGAGTGTGATTGGTGAGGGTTTGCAGGATGGGTGGCGACCGGTACCGAGTATGTGGGGTCCTCGGTACAGTCGTGTTCATATGGGTGTAATCAGGGTTGGTGTGAGGTGGATATATGTTTGGCTGATTGGTGTGAGGAGGGAAGGTTGGGTTTATATGTGGGGGGAAGGCAGAGGAAGTGTTTAGGTTGTAAGGGTAGGGTGGCGGGTTCATTTGCGTTGAGTATGGGTGTGGCAGATAGCCGGTGGTGCTAGCTGGGGGGAGATATGTTGGTGGGTTAAGGTGGTGAGGATGGGTGGTATGGTTGTTGTGTGGAAGCCCAGTGGGGAGATTTGGGTGGTATTGGTGAGAGGTGGGAATGTGGAGTGGCAGTGCATTGGGATTTTCACCAGCGGTGATCCCTTGAGAGCGCGGTCCATATGGATGCTCGTAACCGGGCGGTAGCCCGTATGACCATTCTTGCTCAGTGACAACTTGTAAGGGCATTGAAGTAGCAGCAGCCCCTGTTGCCTCGGTTGCCGTAGGTCCCTCTGTGCCTTTTTCAAGTAGCTTCATGAGCTTAGCTACCTGATCTTTTAACTCAGCTACCTCATTCCTGAGCTCCTCATTCTGCATTTCGAGCTCACTCATGATTTTGGCTTTCGATTTAGTGCTGTATGAATGCCGAGGGAGTCGTGAGTCCGCTATTTTGTTATCTGTTTTTTAAAAAACATCACATTAATTAATTGTTAATTGAGAATAATCTTTTAGGTCGTGGAAAATAAAAATTAAGGGACCAATTCCTTGGTGACCATCTATTGATAGTGTGCGCTTTGATCGTCTTGAGCATGAAATGGAAATTAATGCGAAACCGTAGACGGAGTGAAATCAACTTTATTCGAGCAGATTGAATTCATTTTACATTTTGCTCTTCCTGCCTGGCTAACACAATATATTTGTTCATCCTTAGTATCAGATTTTTACAAAATAAGATAAAATCTTCAACTTCGGGAGGAGTATGTAGCGGATGTAATGAGGCTTCGACCTTCTTGAGGAGTGGTGGTACTTCTTCAATTGCCGGGTTTGCTAAACTGGCCAGTCTCCCAAAACATCTGGTCCAGTGGTCAGCCGTGTCTTTGTACCATCTACTCTCGTTTTGGATGTCCTTGATGCCCTTTTGCTGCATGCGAATTACCTCGATGACATTCCATTTTTCTTCGTTTACTTCATTTTGCCAAGCTGCTAATAGGCCTTCGATTTGATTTTTCATGTCTTCTATTCATTGCAACAGGTCGTTTCTCTCTTCTATCACATAATTTGCCTCCATTTGAACCTTTTCATTTGCAGCTAAGATCTGGCTTTTCTCTTCTCGAATGGTGTGGATCTTGGCCTTCATCCGCTCTAAGGCACCCCTTAGTTGGCGGTTTTCTTGGAGTGCGGCATCTCTTTCTTGCGCTCTCAGTCCAAGCTCTTTATTGGCCGCTTGCAAGTTCATGTGTACCCGAGAAGCCCGCTCTCGTTCGCCTTTTTGCTGATCCCTGATGGATGCTATGAGAGCTTGGTTCACTTCATCTTCCCTTCTCCATACGACACTCTCTTGTCGTTCTTTTAACAGTTCCTCTTCCAATCGGGCATTTTTCTGGGTCATGGCTTCTAGTTTTTCCTTCAAACTTTTAACGATCTCATCTTCAAATACCATTGGCGATGGTTGGTTTTCAGATGGGGCAATCGGAGGTTTGAACGGCAGTTTAATTTGTTGCACGCGATTTCTAACCCACTGTCGGTATTCTTCTTTGGCTCCACAGCTTCGGACCCCCAATTCTTTTCCTTTCCGAGTAACACTTTCCCATGCTTCTCGTACTTTGCGGAGGGACTCAGCGAAATCTCCCTCGTATTTCAAAAGGAAAGGCGTCACCGATTCATTTGATGGAGGTGCCTTCATGGAATAAGCCAGCTGCCTCTGCCCCAATATTGGGTTGTAGTTTATGCAACCCCGGGTTCCCATGAGGGGTACATTTGGGAACCCTTTACAGTGGTAGATGACCTCCGTTCTCTGCAGCCAAATGGGTTGCCATCGGACCTGTTCTTCTTTTAAATCGGCGAAATGAACTGCCCATTCTTCATTATTCATCGGCTTTATTTGATAGCACAATAGGTCGGATATAGGGCATTGTACTTTCATGCTCCTTTTGAAGGCGTGAGCAGTTATCCATATGTACAGCATCGGCAGACAGCAAAGCGATTTCTTTCCTCTCCCCTCGTGACAGAGATTCAGGGTGTAGTAGACGTCGGCCAACAGGGCAGTAACAGGGTTTTCAGCTTTATTTTTCCGAGCCAACAATATATCCACTGCGTTTAGATCAACAAAATCCTCTATGCCTGGAAAGAGAACCAGCCCATAGATGGTAAGGGCTAGTACATCCATGTAGGTGTCCCATTGACTACTATCGGCTAAATGTTGCATATAGGTTTCCAGGAATCCTCGAGTGAACCCTTTGGCCTGATTCTTCCCTTGGTAGTCGGCCAACCGATCGCCTGCTTGTAAACCTAGAGCCTGAGCAGTAGTTCGGAACGAAGTGTGGTGTTCCAAATGGTTGTATGGTCGGGTTCCTTCCAAGGGCAGATCCAAAATCTGCTCGAATTCTTCCAAAGTAGGCGCCGGTTGGAAGTCATGAAAGGTAAAGCATCGGAGAGGGGAATCATAGTATTGCACCATTGCCGTGAGGGCCCCCTCTTACACTTTGACTTTCAGCAGTTTCAGTACGTTTCCATACTTTTTGGTAAATGTCATTAGCTGAATGCTTGTCAATTTATTTCCGAAATCCTCCAAGTTAGCAAAGTTAGTCAGCTTGACCCCAACCCTCTTTCTCTTTCTTAACTGTCCGACTTCCGCATTAATTTCCATTTCACCTCTTCTTTAGGTGTCACTGAGAACCTGATCCCTCAAAGATAAAAGAAAAGAAAATAAAACAGCACAGATAAATATGTTAGATTTTTGTCGAGGTGGGACTGATGCATGATAGATCATAAAATGCCAATCATAACCTTACGTGTGCAGAAACTATCAATCTCCCTCCTTTTCTTTTTCACTCTTTGTTGTTCCTTTTTGACTTCTTTTTTTTCATTTGATTTCTCCCCCCTTTTTTTCTCTCTATTTATTTTCTTTTTCTTTTTCTTTAATTTTTCTTCCCTTTTTCTTTCTCTCTTTTCATTTTTGTTCATCTCTTATTTGAACTTTTTTTCTTTTTCTTTTTCTTCTTTCTCTCTCTCTCTTTAATTTTTCTACTCCCCTATGCTTTAATCATCCCATCATAAGTGAATTTTAAAAGATGAACCTGAATTTGCAGAGCGTGCCCTCCTTTTATCCTATTTGGGTAACCTGTTCTAAGGGTCTAAGGCCATTAATGCATGAACTTCTCAAAAGGTGGTTAGTAGTCCTAAGGTATAAAAAGTCACTAGAGCCAAGTTCCAGTTCGCAATGCTCGCTACAACAGCAGAAAAAGCTACCAGTTGTAGGGCATTACGAATATGACGCACTCTAGCCGGGATTTTCATGATAGTCAAACAGGACGTAAGCCCCAAAGTGACACCACTAGATCCCTCTAGTCCTAAGCAACACTCAGACCCGGGTGTAGGGCCCCACTCGTAATAAAATGCGTATGTAATGCATGGAGGGCACTTTATTTTGGGACACCTGCAATTGGGGAACTTTGTACAAATATATAGAACAATTTAATATTCGTCTATCCTAAGGTTTGTACAAAGAAATAGACAACTTAATAAATCAAAGATAAGTAAACAGATAAAACATGCAAATAAAAGGGAAAGGGATCAAAGCAAAACACACTCAAGTGACCAGGTTTGACTCTCTAATATTTCCCCAGTGGAATCGCCATCTGTCGCAACCGTAATTCCAACGAGACGACGAACTCGCTAAAATTTTAAAAGAGTTGATTTTAATGATGTGGAGTCGCCACCAAATTTTGTTTAAGGGAAAAAGATTTGGAAAAACCCTAGATGAGATTTAGGTTCGGGAGTCGGTTACGAGTGAGGAAGGTGTTAGGCACCCCACTCGCCTGTTCCGAAGAACAGTACCCTTAAATTGAATGTGTGATTGTTTGAAAATAGTTTGATCCCTTTTATTAGAGTGAAAATAAATACTTGATGGGGGTTAGCCTGACAGGACTTGATCCTGCTCATACGTATTCCCTGGTGCAATGGGAAACTCAAGGCTCACGTAGTTCTGGTTTGATGTGAAGGCTTGACCTTCAAAGTGTTTAAAGGGAATGTTTGAAAAGCTTGAAGGCTTGACCTTCGGAGCTACTTGGAAAGTAATATTCGAAAACGGCTTGATTATTTTGAAAGAGAAAGGCAATTCTCATCCACATATGCACAGGACCCAAGACAACTACGGTTGCACTTGGACCCATACGAACCGCTACACAGCGAACAGCAGAAAAAGCTACCAGTTCGTGTTTAGAGCTCGTCGCATGAGATTAAGAATCGCAAAACAAAATCTTTATTTTGAAAATCGTTGAGTAAAATGAGCGAAGCTTTTTGGTAAAAATGAGAGGCAACCCTAATCCACATATGCACAAGACCCAAGACAACTACGGCTGCACTTGGACCTATACGAATCTCTAAACAACGAACAGCAGAAAAAGCTACCAGTTCGTGCTTAGAGCTCGTCGCGTGAGATTAAGAATCGCAAAACAAGATCTTTATTTTGAAAATCGATGAATAAAATGAGCAAGGTTTTTATTTTGGTAAAAAGGAAAAGCAACCCTAATCCACATATGCACAAGGCCCAAGACAACTACGGCTGCACTTGGACCTATACGAATCTCTAAACAATGAACAGCAGAAAAAGCTACCAGTTCGTGTTTAGAGCTCGTCGCGTAAGATTAAGAATCGCAAAACAAGATCTTTATTTTGAAAATCGATGAATAAAATGAGCAAGGTTTTTATTTTGGTAAAAAGGAAAAGCAACCCTAATCCACATATGCACAAGGCCCAAGACAACTACGGCTGCACTTGGACCTATACGAATCTCTAAACAATGAACAGCAGAAAAAGCTACCAGTTCGTGTTTAGAGCTCGTCGCGTAAGATTAAGAATCGCAAAACAAAATCTTTATTTTGAAAATCGATGAATAAAATGAGCAAGGTTTTTATTTTGGTAAAAAGGAAAAGCAACCCTAATCCACATATGCACAAAGCCCAAGACAACTACGGCTGCACTTGGACCTATACGAATCTCTAAACAACGAACAACAGAAAAAGCTACCAGTTCATGCTTAGAGCTCGTCGCGTGAGATTAAGAATCGCAAAACAAAATCTTTATTTTGAAAATCGATGAATAAAATGAGCAAGGTTTTTATTTTGGTAAAAAGGAAAAGCAACCCTAATCCACATATGCACAAGGCTCAAGACAACTACGGCTGCACTTGGACCTATACGAATCTCTAAACAACGAACAACAGAAAAAGCTACCAGTTCGTGCTTAGAACTCGTCGCGTGAGATTAAGAATTGCAAAACAAAAATTTTTATTTTTTGAAAGTCAATAAAAAGTACAAGTCACAAGTAAATATTTTGAAATTTTGGAGGAATCTACCAACTAAGGGATGTTATGTTTCATGGACTATTTAGGGATTTTGGATTTTTTATGAATTATTTAGGAATTATAGAGTTTTTGGGAAATTTTGAATTTTTTTATTAATTTCTGAAAATTTTATGAATTTTCTAAAATTTTTGAATTTTTTATTAATTTTATGAATTTTTTGAATTTTCTGGAAATTTGAAAATTTTATTAATTTCTGGTTTTTTATTAATTTCTATTAATTTGTGGAATTTTTATGAATTTTTATTGATTTTTACGAATTTTCTAGAATTTTTTATTAATTTCTGTTTTTTTATTAATTTTTACTAATTTCTGGAATTTTTGAAATTTTTATGAATTTTTATTGATTTTATTAATTTTTTTATTAATTTTCTGAATTTTTGAATTAATTTTCTATTTTCTGGGGTTTTATATTAACTATTTTATTGATTTTCTATTTTCTGAAAATTTATTAATTTTTTGGAATTTTTGATTTTTGTTGAGGGGCAATTCTGTAATTTATGGGATGGAGGGGCAGTTTAGAAATTTTTGAAAAGGAGGAGGAGCAAAATGGTTATTTAGGAAAAAGGTGAGGGGTAGTTTGATAATTTGGGGAAATTGGGTGCAAAACGGAAATTTAAGAAAAGGTGAAGGGTAGCTTGGGAAAAGGTGAAATTGGGGGATAGAATGGGAATTTAGGAAAAGGTGAGGGGTAGCTTGGGAAAAGGTGAAATTGGGGGTAAGATGGAAATTTAGGAAAAGGTGAAAGTGGGTTTTGTCCTTTTCTTCAGCCAATTTGAGCCTGTCCCTGTGAAATGAAGATTGTATTGGTACATTACTGGGGGTCTTCATTCATCATTTTGACTTCCCCTTTGGCGGGCCCCACTTCAATTTAAGGCTCGAGCTTGATGTCACAGTGAGTGCTGCACCATGTATTTGACCTGCGCTGTAACTATGTTGGGAATCTTCGAACGCTTGCGAAAAGATTGCTCAAACGGGGACGTGAAGACACGAAGTCAATCGAAGAAGGGGTACGAATTGACGTTGCATGCATGACGTGGAGGGGATGAACGCGGTTTCAAAGTGGTGCGACACTGGAGGGGCACAAAGGTATGAGGGCTTCGCCATGAATGGTGAGATTAGTCTTCGGATGGAGATTGGTCCTCTGCCACGGCCTGTACACAACTTCCTCCAGAGCTTATGCTGTTCAAGATCCTTGAGACAAGCGAGCAAGTAACGTAGGAGTACTTCTATTCTTATGACTTGCGCACATCGTTTCGAGTTGGAAATGTTGTGCTGAAGGCGTGGGAATAGACGCGATTTGGGTTCCTATTCGCTACAAAGGTTTGCAAATGCATCGCAGTAAAGCGACCTTGACTTCAGGAGGTCCAAATTAAGGCGAATTCGGCCTGACTACCATGCTTGGTCTTAATTGGGATGCTCTGCATCTGAAGGGACCCTTGCTACATGGATGCGTTATACTACGAAGCTAATCGTTCAAGCACAATGAATACGCCGAGCAATTGAGCTATGAAAGTCGAAGAGGAATCAGTAGGACGTGAGAATAGAGGAAACCGATTGGAGGTTCATCCCTTAATTTCGTCTTAGATCGGGGATTCACCGTGTATCTAATTTCCTATAAGGCTATAGTTGCATTCTTGGTGAATCCGCTTACAGCCTAATACCTTTTCCGATCCAGCAATCTTGCAAGTTTTAGCGAACATTTGAAATCCTTGTCAAACGCTCACATCACTCACACATGTATTACAGAGAGAACTAAGTTTTCATATAGCAATATTATCAAGCACTATAACAGCATCCTAACGATTCATTTTCAGGCTAAGTTTATGCAGATTTCTATATATATAATTCCGACGTATCCTGAAAATATTGAAATGGATATGACCGACCTGTGTTCCGTCAATGGAGATTGGACAGCTTCCGTTCGCCAAGACCAGTTCTGCTGGTGATTCTTGCAAAATCGGAGAAAGTTATTAACGAAACGAAGGATGTCACGCCTACATCTCCAATCTCTTCCTCTAAGTGATGATTTCGCCGAAAGAACCCCCTCAAGATCTTCTCCTCTCGTCCCTTTTTCCAATTCTGTGGAAATGTTGCTCAAAAAACCCCCCGAATTCAGGGAGGTTTGGGGTTATTTATAACTTTCATCCCTTGCCGCTGTTTGCCTCCTCCTTCCCTTTTCCAGAATTTTGATTTTTAATTTCTTTTTAGATTTTTTTAATTTTCAATTTTTAATTTTTTCTGAATTTTTTCGTTTTTAATTTTCACAAACTTTTCTTTTTAATTCTTGAAAATTTTTATTCATTTTCAGATTTTCTTTTTTTTATCATTTTCGGATTTTGAAATTTTTACTTCTTTTTTCTGATTTTAAAATTTTTCTTTTTCAGTTTTTTATTTATTTCATTTTCGGACTTTGAAATTTTTATTTCTTTTTTTTTATTTTAAAATTTTTCTTTTTTCAGAATTTAATTTTTCTTTTCAGATTTTTTTTTTATTTTTCTTTAATTTTCTATTTTCCTTAAAATCTCCAGAATTTCTTTTTCTTTTTCTGATTTTTTTATTTTTCTTTAATTTTCTATTTTCCTTAAATTTTCCAGAATTTCTGTTTCTTTTTCTGACCTTTTATTTTTCTTTAATTTTCTATTTTCCTTAAATTTTCCAGAATTTCTTTTTCTTTTTCTGATTTTCTTATTTTTCTTTAATTTTCTATTTTCCTTAAATTTTCCAGAATTTCTGTTTCTTTTTCTGATTTTTTATTTTTCTTTATTTTTCTATTTTTCTGATTTTTTGATTAATTTTCAATTTTGGATTTTCCTAGAATTTTTCCTTTATTTGATCTCCCAAGATTCAATTTTGATTTTTCGTTCTTTGTTTTTATTATTTGAAGATAGAAAAAAAAATTTTATGATTTTTCTTCTTATGTTTTTTTGCTTTTTTTATTCTTTGTTGTTTTTTTTTTGTTTAATTTTTTATTTTTCCTAATTCCTTCTTTACTTCCCCTCCTTCTTGGTTTTTTTCAAAATTTTTTAATTTTTCAATTAAAGTTTTTTTTTTTTTGTAATTTACATTATTTGAATTAGGATTAATTGAATTTAGTGGCCGAAAACCTCGGACGGAATTGGGTGTTTACAAGCCTTAGATTCTCTGTTTTGTTAAATCACTATGTTGCTCTGTTAGCTTATCGTTTGCCTTCTTTGTTTCTACATGTTACTCGTTTGCCTTCTCTGTTTCTACATGTTACTTTGTTTTGGCATTGCATAAAATGTATTTTTATTTTTATTACATTATATTGGAAAGATAGTACTCTGTTTCTACATATTACATTATATTGCATAAACCATAATAGATTATATTACTATTTTGGCATTGCAAAGATAGTGTTAAGAGCTTTGGAATTCAAGGAAGATGGCATAGGTTGAGGCTTGAGGCAGTTTAGTTCAACTTAGGTCCCTACAATTGGTTATTGTGGTGTTTAGAAGATTACTAGAGGTGATGTGTATATGAGCAAGAGTTTTTGGGGAGGGAAAATGAAGATAATATGGTCAGTTAGAATCTGTTAGCAAGACAATAAAAATGAAGGATATTTGGGTATTCAAAGCTTAGGAGTGGTTTAATATTAATATGATAGTTAATTGAAGATGGAAACTACTTAAAAGAAGAGATTGATTGTGGGTAAAAGTTTCAACGTTAAATATAAGAAGATATGGGAGCTTGTTTATGACTTTACAGGGTGGATTGAATCACCAAAACTAGATTAGGTGTTTAATGTACACAAATCACCAAAACTTGTTTATGATTCTACGTTAGCCCACCAAGTTTGGCTATGAGCATGATTAGGTGTTTAATGTACACAAATCACATAGTTCTCCCTTTAAAGGGCTGAGAATGTATATACGATGATTTATTTGGCATGTAGTTAATTATTTAGTCCTTCGAGTTGTTGAGAAACGATATTATATTCAAGTTTCAAGAAGAGTCTTTTGATTTGGATATATATGTTATTAGATCTTATTAAGATTAGTTTTGATCATAATTTAGATTAAAACTAGATTTTGGTCTTAATTTTACATTAATTAAAAGGAATAGATATGTGATTTTCATTTTTCATTGGTGTGCATTCCGTACAATGTGTAAAACTCTTCCATAGTTATTCTAAAACACTAACAATGATCATACATCGAATCCCATCTAGATTAAATGATTGATTTTTCTTTTTAAAAAAAATCAAACAACTTATATCTAAATATATTTAGTTGTAAGATACTGTGTTACACAGGAGAAGTTTTTTACTTATGTCATGGGCACACATCAAAAGGGAAAAATCCATTTTTTTTCCAATAGAGAGGGCAAGGCTAAAATTTGATAGAATTCAAAGAATGAAACTCTTTCCTTTTTTTTTTTCAAGTGCATGAGTATGCGAAAATAAGCTGAGAGTTTTATTTTGTTTTATCCTACTGACATGAACAAGTATATGCTTGGAATGGACATTATGGACGTTCAAGCAATAAAACACATCAATGGTTTTGTGGGAAGGTTCACTTTGCTAGTTTGTCTACAAAGGGAGACGGAAAGAGCATAGTTTTCTTGTGGTATCCAATAAGAGAATATATATTGAATACAATTATGACTCAGTACCTAATTTATAAAATTTTGAAATTTTAAATAAACGTTAAAAATAATTATACTATCTATACCATCATTGGTCCAAAACTTACAAGGACCACCCTATAATAACCCCATCATTTGCAAGGACGGTGGAAGAAAGAAAAGTCAGATCCAACTCGTCCGAGAGGTGTATTAGATTCGAGATAGTAAAGAAAATGATGGTAAAATAATCAATATGATTGTTGAATTGGAAATTAGAGATAATATGATGATGGATACATAGCATCATATTTATTCAAGAGGATTCCATTTTAGATGGATTGATGTGTGCATGACTTTATATGTGAGGATAATTTTCTCAGAACTTTCAACTAGCACAGAAACAGGGAGCAACGTAACTGAAGTAGAAAATCATCTAGAATCCTAGTTTTGATGGATAACAAAACATAAGTATGATTAAATTAACAAAAATGAAAAATTGATAATATTAGTTATTCAAATGTGTAGGAACACAACAATTAAATAAGACAACTATTTATAGAGAAAAATAATAATAGTTCATCTACATAGTCACAGGAAAGGTTAACATAAGTGTTTAGATAGTTTGCAGCTTCATCGTCTGACCATGAAGGATTTTAGATAACTTCAAGCTTCTTTGGTATCTTTGGTGTATAGATCAAGGCACAGGTCAATTCAATTCAGACGATATTTCTAGAATTTTGTGCCTGGCACTTGAAAGGAGATATGAAAAATAAATGAAATTTGTTAGTGTTGTGCTATTTGTCTAATTCGGCTTTAAATAGAAAGTCCTATCCAAAAGCAACTAACACTTAAATAATCCTACAACTGGAATAAATATTTAAGTTCCCAATATATTTTAAAGTGCTCAAGCTATAAACACATGAAATAAATGGAACTTAAATGTTGCTAGCCGTGAAGAAACCATAATTAACTCCAAAAAAATTCCATTTCTTTTTTGTTTTTTTGTGTATACCTTATACAATATATTCTTTGAGAGAAAATATAACTTCCTTTTCTTGCGTTCTTAAAGTAGCTTGTAGGAAGTAGTTTAAGAATATTTATGTTCTTGAGGATTTCTTTTATAAGGTTCCCTGTGCATAGTAAAAAAAAAATCTTTGTTGTTGTCAAGAATTGCACGTAAATCACGTGACTTAAGGTGAAACAAGATAATCCTTTATGTCCTTATCTCTTTATCCCTGTAACTCATCGGATTCAACTGTTCAAATATCTTCTACAAAGTATGTTTCGTAACAAGTTTTATGTGTTAAAGACTAGATCATCTATTTCCAATAAACGATGGATAACAACACAACATTGTTGTACAATGTTACACTTTTTGAAACTCTTGACCTGAGCATTGTTCTTTCTGAAATATTTTGCCAATTTTGAAAAAGGTTTAGCAAACATAATTCATCCCTATTTCTCGTATTTTTTTTTGTTTCCCTTTTTGAATCAGGGTTAGGTAATATAATTTGCAATCATTTAGACGGACAAAAAGAAACAAGTGCTATTCTCAGGTAGAAATGATATAGATCAGCGCATGGAGTTGAAAAAAAAAAGTTTTAATCTCGGACGAAATTTTTGTTTTCGCTAAATTACTGCTTATTGCTAAAATCGCTAATAATCCTCTTGCGCACGTCCTTAAAAAAAGTTCATACTCATCTTCATATACCACGTTGTTTTATTCTCTTGTGAGAATTGAATGCTTTTTTCCAAAAAAAATCTTGTCCATATTAACCTTCATTTTATTTTTATTGTTTTTGTTGGATGAAAGTTTTAACATGTGAAGTTGCGAACTATCCCTATTACCAATGTTTTAAATGGTAGTTGTAATCGTAATTGTGGTTATATGATAATAATTAACGCGGCAGAAAATTGTGAATAAACACAGGTTGATGCGGCCAACGTGGCTGCAGAAATCTGAAAATCCGTGACGCTATAGCTCCACAATTGCGAATTGAGACTACAATATAAAATATTGATCTACTTGCTTTTAATTGGGATAATTTTATTGTCAAACTTGAACTTTTAATTTTTAATTTTATCTTTATAATTTTGGTATGGAATTGCGGTCTCTAATCCATTTTTAGAGCTATATTTCATATTATACTCAATTTTTTTAGGTTTCATTTATCATTTGTAGGATGACACCTCATATAATAATAATAAGGTATTTTTTTTCGGTAGTTTTATAAATTTGGGAATACCATATCTTACGAAATAAAAAATGGATATATGTATAAAATTATTTATTACAATCAACTTTAATATAAAATTTTTTATATTTATTTAAAAAAGACAAAAATTTTAAATTTATAATTTGGTCCTAATTTAAATCCCAGCTTTTCGTTCAGCTTATTTAGATCTCGCAGCAGGAGGCTGCGCCGCCTGATTTTTGTGGTGACATGTTTTTTTTCATCAACATAACAAGACTCAAGATTGAGAACTAACTGAATGAAAAAACCAAAAGCATAATCAAGTGAAATATGTTAGTATTGAAGAAATTAAACTACAAATACTATAAAATTTGTTTAGGACAAAAATATGATCAAAATAAAAATATTTTAATTTTAATTTTTTATATAAAAATTGACTATCCATTTTCTACTGTTTAGGATACAATATTCTAAATTTTAAAAATATTAAAAAATACACTATATTTATTATTTTTTTCTGTTTTATTTATTATCAATCTATTAATTTTTATACAGTTTTATTGTTATTATTATTATTATTGATCATTATTATTTTATTAATTATAATTAATATTATTATTTATTTATTTTCGCATTTTCTATCATACATGTTTTTTTAATTGTTGTTATCTCATCATTTTAAAAATTATTGTTTAAATAAATATTTTGGATTTTATTTAATTAGTTACTTATAAATATTTTTATGTATTTTATAATTTATTTTTATTGTTATTATAATTATTATTATTTTATTTATTATCATTGATATTTTTATTATTGTTTATTACTCTTTTTTATAAATGATTCAATTTCATAAAAAAATAATAATTTAGATGAAATGTTTTGTTAATTATTTTAATTAAAAATATTTGAACTACGATAATTTGATAATTTACACACGTTTTGTTAACTTGTTATTTTTTAATCTAGAATATATAAATTGCAATAATTTGGTGTTTTTAAATTCATGTAATTAATTTTTTTAATAAAAATAATTAATCTGTATTTATTTATTTGTTAACTACCTTATTTTTAAAAAAAAAAATTTATTGTCACCGAATAACTTTGAGTTTTTTATTATCCACCAAATATAATAGGAGTGAGAATTAAATTATTAAGTTAAAATTAATTTTTATAATTTTGACGTTTATTTTAATTTTAATTATTAATTAAATAAATTTTCTATTCACCAACTTTGTATTTATCCAACTTTATATTTATTTCATTAATTATTATTTTTATAAAAATAAATTATTTATTTATAAAAAAGTAAAATAAATAAATTTTAAAATTATCACTAATTTACATAAATTAATTTATCTATTTTGTTTTGATCTAATTCGTTAGTAGCATTGTAATTTTATTATTATCCTAATCCTAAGTTTTATCCTAAATAAAATAGAAGAAATATTAAAATATTAATTGTACTACTTTAAAGCTATTAGATTTATGAAAAATAACCGTAAAAATATTAACAAATGCTTCTAAAAGTTTGAAATATTTTGTATATTATGAATGGCTAAATTTATAAAACAAAATCAGAGAAAGTAATTACTACTACTTTTTTTTATCTGTCAAAAAAGGAATATTAATTATATTTTAAGAAAGTATTAGTTATTTTGACTTTTAAGAATATTAGTTCCTTATTATAGTTTTAAGAAAATATTAATTATTTTTATATATGTTTCTGCATGTATTATATATAAAGAATAAATTAGAAAAGTATATAACTTTTCTAAAATAATTAATAAAATTAATTACAATTTTTAATATTTATGGTTGCTCTAATAAATAAAAAAAAACGGAGAAGTACCATTTATTTTTTTATTTTAAATATATTGTAATAAATGAGATTATTGATTACTGAAATATAAATGCTATACACATTTAAAAGAGTTTGACATAGTTAATTATTCCAAGGAGTTCTTTTTCTCTCTCTTTAATTAATATGAGGTATATCTCGCAAAAAAAGCTGAGGACTTCTTTTCAATAGGAATTTAAACAATGAGGAAATAATAAATTATCAACAAAAGTTAAACAAAAAAACTATCGTGAAATTTAGAAAAAATATAAAAAAAATTAATAAAATAAAAGCGTTTTTAAACAAATTTATAAAATAAAAGAAACATGATAGAAGAAAAATAAAATAAAATAAAATAAAATATTTTTTAATTAGAATTTACGAACAAATTTAAACAATTAAATAACAAAACACAGGTGAATTTGTTAGGATGGGTTGGGCCACATGTGAGGTTCATCCCTTGGACAAAGCATATTCTGTGGATCAGAGTAAAGATAAAAAACCCAATGCCACGTAATCACCGTCTATCAACAAAGTTACGTTTTAATCTTCACTTCGACTTAACTCTTCTTCGTCACTCTTCACATTTCCTTCCTAATCTTGATTCCGACTCAGAATTGTTGCACTCAGTTGCGCTCTCGTTTTTCTCTTGTCATCTCAATCAAACCGTGACCGAGTATCCAGGTTCTAACATTTTTTGTGCATGCAGATTTCAAGATGAAAAATAGACTATTTCAATTTTTCTTTTTTCTTTTTTTCTTTAGCGAGTTTGCTACTGTGTTTTCTAGACAATTGATTGATTTAAAAAATTTGCACGGAAATTTTAGGTGACAAACATGGATGATGAAAGAATGCGCGATAATCAGATGGGAATAAATTATCCTGATATGATTTACAAGGTAAATTGAATTTGCATTCAATTAATGGTATACAAATCCTCTATTCTTAAAACTAAGTGATTTTGTTCTAAAAAAAAGAATTTGAATCTAGCTCCTTGATTATCTCTTGATTAATGCTTGTGGCCAAAGTTGCTGGTACCAATCCTCCTGCGCACGCCCATGCCCATGCTCATCTTTTATACATGACATTATTTTATTCTCTTGTCACCAAAGAGAATTGAAAATTTTTGCGACGTGGTTGCCGGAACCCTAAAAACTTGAAGCTACAATATAAAATATGATCTACGCGATTATAATTGGGACAATTTTATTGTCAAACTTGACCTTTTAATTTTTAATTTTATCTTTATAATTTTGCTATCGAAATGGGATCTCCAATCCATTTTTGCATATACTAATTTTTTTATTTTTGTCTTTTGGGTTCGTTTATCATTCTCAGGATGACATCCTACAAAATAACAATGACAGTGAATCCCGGGCATTTTCCTCTCCAGATTCCAGTTCCACAATTGGAATTTTGTTTAATGGAATCAACATGAAACGAGCAAGTGACCTTCTTTTTGGATTCTCAATACATGCTGAGCCAACAAAGACTAACATTATTGAGTATGCATGTTCAGCCATGGATGAGTTGTACCATATGGGTGTTGCAGGCCAACCTTTGTGGCAGACCCGAACGAATGATAGATATGAGACATTAAATGATATTGAATATTTGAGGCAATTTGGTCAGGTTGATGCAACGCTAAGGGAGATTGTTAAATTGATTGAAGTTGGAGAGCCTCAAATTTTACCAAACTTTGATTCATATCAAACTGAGTATCCAACATGGAAGGCAACTCCGAGTATATCTCTACAAATTGAAGCTTCCCGAGATGTTGCATATGTTAATATGAGTCCAATCAATGTTGTTGAATTACTCATGGATATGGTATAGATTATTTTATTCAGCATTTTGAATGTTAAGTTATTTTATTCAGCATTCTGAATGTTTTAAATTGCGGTAAGTGATGGGTAAATACTTTTTGGTCGCGATTGGGACATTGTAGATCCTAGACAACTTAAAAGTGAATTTTGATTATCATATATTTCAATCATATAAATCATTCTTCGTTTGAATATATATATATATATATATATATATATATATATATATATATATATATATATATATATATATATATATATATATATCATATCATATATCTCTGTTTTTTATTTTTATTCTTCTTTCTATCTCTCTTTGCTTTCTACTCTATTTCATTTATTTTTAGATGTGTAACAATTACTTTTCCTAAAAAATTACTATTGTGTATGCAGCATGGTCACTCTCTATAAACATAATGTTTTGCTTATGTGATTTCATGTAACCATGATTTATTTCTCACTCGCTTTTCTTTTATGTGTTTTTGTTGGTTATCATTAGAATCAATGGTCGAGTGTATTTTATAACATTGTCTCAAAAGCAACAATCCTTGGAACCTTGTTAGATGGAGTGGAAGGAAGCTATGATGGAAAATTGCATGTGGTAAGTTCAGTATTTTATCCGTTTTTTAAATACTATGTTCTATTTATGCTTTCACATAAGCTCATTCATTTATGAAGAACAAACATCGCATGGTTTTGAGTTCTTAATTAGTATCATGGAATTCTTAGTTGTCATATTTATAAATCTAAATTAATTTTCTAGGGCATAAGACGATTCAGTATATATTGAAATGATGTCATTTTCAGAATCTATTTGAATTTGCAAAGATTACGATATTGGTTAGAATTAACTATGAATTAAATTAGTCCCTTTGAGCAAATTTTTATAAGATTCTATATTCACTATGATAAATGAATTGCGTTGAAAATGTCACTAATGTTTAAAACGTAACAATCTTTTGGACAAATTTACGTTCATATAATTTTTATAAGTTTCCTATTTGAGCCATTGAATAATGTATTAGCACTTTTTTTTTCTGTGGTGAGGGAAATAAATGGTTTTTAATTAAAAAATAAAATAACTGGAAAAAAGGAACTAGCTGTAAATAGAAGTAATTGTGATGTCATGCTAATAGGCATAAAGTAAAAATATCCATATTTTCCCATCAACGATTTCTACATTTACTTTACACTCATTATAAGATAGCATCTTTTATATATTTTTTTCTTTCTATAATGATGTCATGAGTGTGGAAGAGTTTAAAGAAAATGATGAAAAAGAAATCTAGTTTTCAGCCATAAATAAGCTTTAGATATGCTTGTATCTTTCATCATAGGTGCAGTACTTGCTATAGTAGCTATATTATCATATATGAGAATCTTGTTTCAGTTTCTTTGGTTTCAATTATGCCAGCTGTTAAGGGAATATTTGGTTTGTAAATATATATACATATATATACATATATATATATATATTATTTCTATTTACAAAAATATTATATTACTTTTTTAAGTTTTATACAGATAATAAAAATAAAAAATTGCAAACCAAACATCCTCTAAACTCTTATCATTCGTATGTATTTTTACATGGAACTATTCACAATTCAAATATGTTCTATAATCTATATGCATCCTGTATTACCATTTGTATGCCAATTTCACATGTAACTTGTCATTAGAACTTCAAAATCATAACGTGATGTTGTCTTTTGATCATATTGTGAATTCCTTCCTTTTGATAGATGAACGCAAAGCTTCATATGCCAACTCCTATGGTGGCGACAAGGGAATGTTATTTTGGAAGGTACTGCAAGCAGTTATCTCAGGAAGAATGGGGGGTGGTTGATGTTTCATTGGAGAAGTTTTTTCCTTCTCCAAACAGTAATTTTCTTAAAAGACCATCAGGCTGTTTGATCACAGGAATGCCTAATGGATACTCTAAGGTTGTTTTGTAATTATAATGTTAAAATTTGATTGCATTAAATTAATTTTTTTATTGATTAATTAGTTGTGATTTGTTTTATGTGTTTAATTTACATTAGGTTATATGGGTGGAGCATGTGGAAGCAGACCATAGCCAATTGGTTGATGATTTCAAGACATTAGTGACTTTGGGTTTTGGTGCAACACGTTGGCTTGCTTCCATAGTTCAGTACAGTGAATGGTCTCAATGTCTCAAAGCAACAGCACTGGTTGCGGATAATGGAGGTACTAAATCTTGAGGCCTGTAATTTACATTTATATACATATAAAATCTAACTGTTCTAAAATATTTTGTTATTAAATATAAAAAGGAGATGCACCAATCCATCAAAGAGGTGTATCTGGACGAACTCAAAGTATGTGTGTCCATCTTTTTCTTAAATCTAATGCACCTTCTTCAAAATTATAATACAGAGATAAATATAAAGAAAATATAAGAGAGATAGTATATTAAAGTTTTTTATTCTTTTTAAATTTTGTGTGTTTGTGTCTTTTAAGGAAGAGTGTTATTTTTTAAACCAAAAATATGAAAACCTGAATTTGAGAAATAAAATGTGTAAAATAAAAATATTAATTATCATATTTTTTAACAGTGTATTTTTATCTTAATATCTCAATGTATATTTATTTTATATATTTTTTATTATATCATATCATATTTTTAATTTAGCCATATTTCAATTAAAATATAAATTTTTAACATGATTTTTTTAATTTAATTATACTATAGTTTATTTATTAAAATATCATTAGTTTTAAAGAATTTTATTCAAACTTTCATGATTATAAAAATATTTTTCTATATTTAAAATAATAATATATAATTAAAGGTATTCATTTAAAATTATCAATTCATAAATATATGATTTTAAAAATAACATGTCTCTTCAATAAATTATAAAGGAACCTATGCGAATATTTGTATAATCTTCGAAGCTTTGGAATTTTTTAATCTAAAAAAAATTATACTCATATTAACATTTGACTTCATTATCATGTTTAACATTTTTGGAACTTTGGTGTTTTATAATAATTTTCATAATTCTTATTCAATTAATAGCCTCTCTAGTGTCTTAAAACTTTTTTAAGCATTAACAATATATGAAAATATTCATGTAATTAATTACAAATGTTAGCATCTATCATTAAGTTGAATTAAAATTTTTCCTAAATTTTTTTATTTTAAACTAATACTACAATAACCATAAATTTTGTTTATTAATTTCATATTTCAGAGGAAATAAATTTAGATTTGAGGAATTGAGACCAACGTCCATTTACTCAATAGTTAAGTGTCTGCTTGTGTAATGATTAAAATTGAGGTTGAACAGTAATTTTATATTTCCCAAGCATGAACAACAGAGAAGGCTCTTTTACTCAGATGGTGTGAATTTATTTGAAAATTCTCAATCGATGCAACTTAAAAAATATAGAAAAAGGTAAGTTGAAGGTAGAATCTGAGATACATTGTATCTTTTCTTACGTGAATGCTAGAGTCGGATATGATATTTTTCTTTGTTTTACATCCATGCACGAGTCGTAGTCGACATGAGGTTGTATATACTATATGAAAGTTGCATGTTTTATTTTTTATCTTTTAAAAATTATGAATGTGATATGCGTTTACATTTTTGTAATGAAAAATAAAAAAAAAAATTATGAATGAAAAAAAATCATTTTACTAAATTTGTTTGAAAAATAACAAGTCATGTATGTTATTTGCGATCTTAGTTAATTTTTTTTTTTCAAATTGACGCACTTTTTGGATAAAAGAGCTAACCATAGCCTAAGGCTTTTAAAATAAAATGTTTCATGATATAAGAGTCTTCGTCCTTTTTTTGTTCTCTGTCTTTCTTGTTTTGAAACAGTACGTGAAAACCAACCTACTAGCTAGGGATCATGACTTAGCATGCATGTTTATTTTGATACGAATGAACAGTTGTTATACCTCAAAATGGGAGGAGAAGTTTCTTGAAAGTGGCGAATAGAATGATGAAAGATTTTTGTGGTAATATAAGTGGTACCACAAGCAATCCATGGATGCAAATAGCTACTTTTCCAGGTTCCATAGATGTGAGAGTTATGCTTAAGAATTATCCTCAAGATATTCCCAAGCCTCCTGGTACAATCATTGTTTTCGCTACTACTCTTTCTCTTCAAGTCTCTCCAAATCGATTATTCAACTTTCTTCGTCACGCCAATTCTAGAGCTAAGGTATGCTCCATATATTAACATAGGATAATTTTTTTTTTTAATTTTTTCTATATTTAATCTTTTCCACGTACATATTAAATCTTATACACACTCTTCTTTCAACATAACCAATTAATTATGATGAGATGAGCAAAGCTCGATGCACTACTATATCTTCTAACATGTTTACCTTCTTTGCTTTTGTTAAATAATTATAGTGGGATTTGCTTTCACAAAGACTTTCCATTCGAGAATTCGCATCAATGATGAAGGGCGAAAATCCAGGGAATCGTGTTTCCTTGATGCGCGCAAATGTAAGCACCTTTCATCACTTTTCTCTTCATGGCTTTAGCTATCTTATTCTTACCACAGATTTGACACCATGAAGAGAAAGAAATGTGAGATATCATAAATAATGAAGAAAATAATTATTTTAAATTTTAAATTATTTATATGGCTTCAAAAATGTAAATTATTATTATTTTTTAAAAGTAAAAACAATTATTTTAATTTTATTATAGAAATTAAAAAAACTATAATCCTATTACATAATAAAAATGGTTTATACCTTTCTAATTTTTAATCTAATGGCACCGCATTAAAAAAAAAATAAAAGCTTCAACGAGTTATATTTGAGTACATATGGATGTAAGTCACTTTTGATACGGAAATTTTTTTTTTCTAAACTAAAATTATTAATTTTTTAAAAATTAAAATAATAGAATATTTATCTTTCAAGAATCAAAATCATTATTTATTCTAAATAATCTGAGGGAGGGATAAATTTGTTGTAAAAATTTGCTGTAACCTAACATTGGGTCATTTGGCATATTCATAATTAGACTGCAGAAGGGAAGCTTGAAATATTTTATGTGCAAGAGAGCTGCACTAACTCAACAGGTTCATACGTGGTTTATGCTCCAGTAGATGAGTTTGCTCTTGCAGCTCTTGCAAGGGGATGCAATCCTGAGAAAATGATTATCTTGCCATCAGGGTTTGCTATTCTTCCTAGAAGAAATAAAGATGATAGTGGCACTGAAGGAAGTCTTTTAACTGTTGCCTTCAATATCATTGAAAGTATGACAATTAGGCCATTCATCCCTCAAGAATCAATTGAAACCATCTACAAAATTGTCACAACTACTGTTGCCTCTATAAAGGATGCAGTGCAATACCATAATCTACGCAACAATTGGATGGAGGATTGATGAAATTTCGAAGGTCTTAAATGACTTAGCTTTGCAGAGTCTTGGATGTGTCAAAATATAATGTAGTTAGTGTGTATAGACTGCATTAATCTATTACATGTTTTTGTGCTTCCTCGCTGAAGCACAGGTAAGTACAAAATGTTAAATAGTGGAAGTTGGTATAATTATTTAGATTAGGATATCTGGTGTGATCACTCTATTTTATTTTATTAGTATATGGAATGAAATGGAGTTATGTTACTTCTCTGTTTCTTTTGTGAGTAGTGTTGGTAACTTTATGAATTATTAATTAGATGTGAATTGGATAAAAGTTTAAATTTTTTGCATATTTACTGTTAAGTAATTCTAAAATAAGAAATAATGGTTTGATCATTTAACTTGATCATCATATTTTGCCCCCTACATATTTGGGAATCTGTTTAGGAGCTTACATATTTGTGAAGAAATGTATTCTATGAATTATTCCTTTGATGTTCTATGAGCATCCTTTTTGTTTTTATACCTCAAGTTGTTCCAGATAGGTATTGATATTTCAGATGTTGGTGTCATGAATGGTTTCCCTTTTATCTTCTTACTGCTTGCTACATGTTTGAATCGGGAGCTTTTAAATCTGTGTTTGATATTAGTTTTAGAAGACTTAAATAGATAGCATGCGAATTCTAGTTTGTTTTTGCGGTGTGTATTAAGAACCTTTCACCAAATAGAAACAAATTAAGAGATTTGAAAAAGGCTTTGCTTACTTTGGTGAAAATTATGAAATGGTTTTATGAGAGGGAAAACAGAAATTTGGTTTAACATGCTTTTGAGCTTTGGTATAAGTATCTTTCAGTGCTTTTTCGTCCTTGCGTGTGGTGTTTTCCGGTCATAATCCTACAAGTTTCATGTTGCCTGTTGTAATTCTTTAAATCTCTACGTCATTTTTATTTTTGTAAGTGTACTTTGTATTGTGGTATGCTCTTCAATGTCTTTTCTTTTGTTTCTTTGCTACTTTACTTGGTGGCCTAAATATTATTTTAATTTTAAAAGTGATTTTCCAATCATGTTTTTTTTATCCAACAAATGATATCAAAGAAAAATAATTATCAGCCCCGTGGAATTGCAGATCATAAGTTTGATTTGAAATGTTAATTTGCTACTTGTTTGACAAAAGCATGAAGTAACCCAGCCCTGTATTCCAGAATTCATGTTGTTTTTGAACTTTTTGTTACCGGTGGATGAATGCCAAATAGATTCTTCTTTTGGCCCCGATCATTTTTGTGTACTCGTAGTTATCTTATCAAGTGTTAAGTGCCTATGTTTCAAATGCTTAAACAATGCCTCCTTGTATGCTATTTCTTCTGTTAAAAAAAAAAAAAGAAGACAATTTAGAGTGAGGCAACAATTTGGCTTCTATTATTACGCTAGTGAAGGTATATTGTGGTGCTAATAATTAACACTCATTCTTGGTTAATATTCTAAATTATCAATTCGTCAATGTGAAAGGAAAGATGGGACCAAATTTAAACTTTATGAATCTCCTTTTTGTGTTTTAAATGTTATATTTATTACCTTTCTTAATAAGCTAAATTTCAAGTGAAAGGAAAAATAGAATTGGATCAAAGTTCGGAGTAGATGTTTGGTTTTTTATTTTTAAAAGTAAAATTTGTTTGAATAAATTGCTTGAATTAATTTTTAATATATTTTTAAAATAATTTAATTAAAATTTAAAATAAAAATTATTATTATTTTTAACTTTAAAATATTTTTATTATTAATTTTACTAAATTATAACGCTGATACAACTATCATTATAATTATTTTTATGAATTTTATTATGATAAAAATAATATTAATAATAATAATTTTTTAATTTTAAAAAATTAAAAATTTTGTTAATTTTTATTTATTTATAATAAAATAAATATTATTATTTTATATAAATATTTAATTATATAAAAATTATAATAATATACGGTATATTTCTTATATAAAATACATAATATAAAAAATTTGTATAATTATATAATATTTTTTATATTATAAATATCATTACTCTAACTATTAACTATTATCATGGGTAGAACCATCATCATATTAACAATGATAATAATAATAATTTTTATTTTTTATTTTTTTTTTAAATTTTAATGTTTAGTTAATATTTATTTATTTATTTTTATGAATTTATAATAAATAATAATATCATTTAATATATAAATTATATTTAGTTTATAATATAATTTTATATTATATAATTATTTTTAAAATAATATTATAATAAATATTATTTTATATAAAAAAATATAATAAATATTAAATATTAAAAATATTATAATAATACATAAAATACTATATTTATTATAATATAATATATAAAACAAAAATTATATAATTATATAATATTTTTTATATTATAATTATCGTATATCATTATCATTTTCATTACGACCATTATCCTAAATGTTATTATCTCTCAACATTATTATCATATAATTTTTATATTTATCAAACTATTATTATTATCAACTTAATAATAATAATAATAATAATAATATATTTAATTTTTTGTTAAATTTTTTAATAAATATTTTTATATATCTATCTTTTAGATTTATAAAAAATATACAATAAAAAATATATTGACTCATTTATATAATAATTTTAAAAATTTAAAATTTAAAGTTAAAACTAAATTAATATTTTAAAATTTTAAAAAAATAAAAACTAAAAATGTCATGGATGGATTTTAGTAATTTATTTTATCTTGTACTTGAATTAGGTATTTTAAGGGAGAAAAATATTTTTTAAAATAATTTAAAATTATAAAAATTAAAATATTTTGATTGGATATTTTTTAATAAGAAATTTTAAATTTTATAAATTTTAAAAAAATATTTTAACAAATTAAAAAAAAAATCTAAAATTTCTACTTTCGACTCATCCTTTTGAACAACTTTTCTTTTCATATTACGTGCTATTTTTCTTATTGCTATTTATTTGTATTATGATATAATTATATTTTTCTATTCTTTTAATTATATACATTTATTTTATATATCTAAATTTTTTAATAAAAATATTTATATATTTAAATTTTTTAATAAACAAATAAAATATTAACAAAATAAGGAAAATTTATGAATATTTAAATATAAAATTTTATATATAGTGAAAATTAAATTATTTAATCTAAATAAAAATTAATAAATTTAAAATCTATCATTTCAATAAAAAAATTTAAATTTTTTATTCAAATAAAATATTTTTAAAATAAAAATATTTAAATATTTTAAATTTATTAAATATTAAAATAATTTCTCCAAAATCAAAATTAAGAATTCATATTTTTCTTTTATGAAAAAACAAACTATTTATTTTGTTTCATTGATATTAGTTGATTTCGTGTAAAGTTTATTCAAAGAATTCTCCATCAAGGGCTACACCATGTTGAATAATGACATCATCAATTTTGGTTTCTTACATTTTAAAAGAAAATAAAATTTTAAATCAATATGAATGGGCATGAAAATTGAGATTTTCTATTTTAAACTTGCATCACGGTTGGCCTTTTCAAAATGGTCCAACCCCCCTCTTATGTTAAATAATAATATGAGGTATTATTATATTCATTCAATATCTTAGTCTTTATGCAATGTAGATCCTTCCTTTTAAAAGTAATGATAATAATTAAAAAAAGAAGTAAATATAGTGTAAAAGATAAATGTTATATTAGATTTTATCTTGTAAATAATTTCTAAATATATGAAAAATAATCTTTTATTCATTCCTTTTTTCTATCATTATTATTATATGTTATCTGTAGTTTTTCTTTGCCCTTCGTGTTTTATCTTCTTTATAACTTCTAATAAAATTTCCGCGTAAAAAAAAATACAAAAATCTTGCTTTTGATGTTAATTTAAATGTTTTAAAGTTATTTTATTTTACGTTAAAAATAGGTACTTTAGATAAGATGTTTTGTTAATTATATAATTTAATTAAGAATATATATATATATATATATATATATATATATATAGTGTTGAATATTTATTATAAATATTTTATTTTATGTTAAAAATAATAATTTAAATGAAATATTTTATTAATTTTATAATTTAATTATGACTAGTTTGATAATCTAATATAAGTTTTTTTTAAAAACTAAATAACACATACTATATTTTTAATGAATTATGTAATTTAAAATTTTATTGTGCACAAGAATATATAAATTTATTTTTTATTTTAATATATTAAATTTATATAATAAATTATTAATTTATTACGTAATTTATATTTAAAATTGAAATATAACGGATAAACCAGGAAACTTGCATGTCTTTTAAAGATTTTTATATATAAACTTTAAGTTTACTGTGGATTTTATTATATTGCAGATATTTAAGCTAAATTATAAGTTTGATAGATGATGAAATATGTTAGATTTTAACCATAATAAAAACATTTGACAGGTGTACGTCTGGAGGCTTAAAGTTAAAAATTTTAAAATAAAACCAATTTAAACATGTGAAGCATACATTTATTTTCATATTTACTAGTGAATGGCTAAAAATTTATGTTTTATTTATTTAATTTTTTTGTTTAAAATGTCATAATTTAGATAATGACAAGATGATGAATCTATAAAAATATAATTTTAAATGATATGAATGTGAAAAAATTTCTATCAAATTTTATTTGATAGAGAAAATATTTTAAAAAATTTTAAAATAAAAAAAATCTAAATTTGAAAGTTCGTTATAGATATGGAAAATTTAAAATTATGTAATTCTGTCGATTTAATTTGTTTGAAGAAAATTTAGTTGAAAAAATAAATTAAAAATGTCTTAAAAATATTTTATTTTAAAATTAAATTTTCAAAAGGAATTTTGTAACAGAAAATCTTTTTTGATAATAAGTTTGATTTTCGATAATTCAAAGATGAACCGCATAAGAGAATGGCAAAATGAGAAACTGGGAATGAGTTTCCAAAACTGTGGGAAGGAAAGAAGTCTGGAAAAGTAAGTGTGCTCTTAACAATTCGAATTCGAAGTATTTGAAATCAATTGGTGTGAATGCATGCAAGGATGCAGAAATGAGTCTTGCCTCATATGCATGTTTCCAAAAATTTTACATGTATACCACTATGCTCCCGTGAAAAAAAAAATAAAAAATTCCTCCCTGGAGATTCATGCTATCTACTACATCTTACTCTTGCAGATGGAGGTAAATATAACTTGTCCTTAAAAATCAAACATGCTTATGCCAACCATAGAAAGTGACATCCTTAAGTAAAAAAAGTTAAATTAGAAACTTATATGTAAATATTAACTTACAGTAACATTTACTCCTAAATCATGTGTGGTGATAAATGACCAACCATTCAACCTGTCATGGCTGCTACCGATGTAAGGTATCAAACGCTTCACATCACTCATGACCCTGGGTGACATTTTCCTTCCAAAAGATAAATGGTTTATGACATGTGAAATGTTCATTTGAGAAGCATCAAATGAACGGGCATCAAATCTATCTGAGATTATCAAGTTGCCAGGAACCTACAGAGTGAAAAACAATTTATATTTCAACATAATTTAAAATATGGGGAAGAAAGAATAGGTCATATCTCCAATACAATTTATTTATGTTATTTTAATATTAAAAAAGCTTCTATATGAAAGAGAAAGACAATTTAAAATCAAGCCAGGAATCAAATGTATATGTTATTTCCACAGCAATGTAAAGAACCCTAGTTCATCATCACATCAGGAAAACTAGGAAGCAATGGAGTTTTACTACCTTAAAGTAAGTTCCTATCTCGTAAAAAAAGTACCTCCAGTCACCTTTTGTTCATTTTTTTGTCCATTGTTCACTGTTGTAACATCTCTAGCAAGCACTAACGCCTATGATTTGCTTTGGTTTATGATCTCCTTTGCGTGCATTTTTCTAGCATGTTTCAAACAACTTTCCAGCTAATGTTCCCTGTTTCTTGGTCGTTAAAAGAGTTCCCCTGGCCGGTTGTTCATTCTGGTTGATGGCCATCTCTTTCCCTGGTTTTGTCTCCGCCGCCATCATCAATTTAGCCACATACTTGCCTCAGACCATCACTGCTGGTTGAGAAACCTTCTGACCAATTTGGCGTTTTGTTATATTTTCACATGAATTGCATCTCAATAAAACTCAATTCATCTAAGAAAAATAAAACCATGAATATGTCATAAATATGTTTTAAAACAGGAAATGGTAACCATGAATATCTCAGACAATTTATCAAGCAGTTTGCATGCACTTAACTAAATACCCAACCTCAAAACAAGAAATGGGAAAAGGTAGAGTTGCGAAGGAGCAATCCAGCTGAATTAAATCACATTAGTGATGATTTCTTTTGAACCTGAAGTGAAAATGTGAGAAATCAAAAACTGAATTCAAATTGTATCACTTACCTTGCGAAAGATGTGAATCAAATGCAATAGTTTCAAGAATCAAATCATCAACAAATTAATTTTGCATTTGACCATACAGTCTTTTTTATTGATAGTTGGCACTATCATTCAACGTAGCAGAGAAAAAAAGGTAATATAACTGATACAAAATGTAATGTAATTGATACAAAAAATAAATAAAATATAATTGATATTATATTAATATTATAATGATAAAATGTAATTAATGGAATGATAATTTAATTAATTTAATAATTTGATATTAATTAAAATATGATGTTAATTAAAAACAATTTTAAAAAAGTAAAAAATAATATATTAAATAAAACAGTAAGTTAATAAATTTAAAATTGTAAGAATAATAATTAACTTAAAAATATATAAATACAGTTTAAGAAAAAAATAAAATTAATAGATTTCGAAAATAATTTTAAATAAAATGTTTAAATTAGTATAATAAAATAAATTTTAAAATAGTTATGATACAAAAATAAATAAAATATAATTGATATTATATTAATATTATAATGGTAAAGTATAATTAATGGAATGATAATTTAGTTAATTTAATAATTTGATATTAATTAAAATATGACGTTAATTAAAAACAATTTTAAAAAATAAAAAAATAATATATTAAATAAAACAGTAAGTTAATAAATTTAAAATTGTAAGAATAATAATTAACTTAAAAATATATAAATACAGTTTAAGAAAAAAAATAAAATTAATAGATTATAAAAATAATTTTCAATAAAATGTTTAAATTAGTATAATGAAATAGATTTTAAAATAGTTATGATATAAAAATAAATAAAATATAATTGATATTATACTAATATTATAATGGTAAAATGTAATTAATGGAATGATAATTTAGTTAATTTAATAATTTGATATTAATTAAACTATGACGTAATTAAAAACAGTTTTAAAAAAAGAAAAAATTAAAAATTAAATCATTTAAAGTATCCTAAAATTCCACATATAATTTATATTAAAATTTAAGAATAAATATTTTAAATAAAATTTAAAAAGATATTATACAATAAACTTTTTATTAAATTTGGAGAACAAAAATTTATAATTAAAATTTATATTAGATTTGAATGTGAAATTTGACAATAAAATTTATTAATAAAATTTTGAATAAATAAAATTTAGACATAAATATTTTTAATAAACTTTAAAAAGATACGCTATAATAAAATTAATAAAATAATTGGAGAAAGAAAAATTCAAATTAAAATTTATATTAAATTTGATTATGAAATTTTACTATGAAATAAAATATAATGTTTATTAAATCAAATGTAGCCAAAAGTATTTCTAATAACATTTAAAAACATATGGTATAATAAAATTAATAATGAAATTAGAAAATAAAATTTTTTAGTTAAAATTTATATTAAATCTGAGTATAAAATTTCATAATAAATTTTTAACATAATTTTGATTAAATAAAATGTAGTAAAAAATATTTCATTAAATAAAATTTTTAATAAAATTTAAGAATAAATTTTTTTTAAATGATTCTTGATTCACCATGCTTAATAATAAATCAAATTATATTTAAAAATCACATTATTGGACTTGGGAGAGAGCAGCATTGAGGCAATTATGTTGACCATCCAATTTTGTGATACATCGTTGTGGACAATCATTCACATGATTTGGACATCGAACGTAAAAAAATATTAGTTTTACAACATTAAATGTTTGATATAACTTCGTTAAATAATGTTTTACTGTTAATTGAACTTCTTTTTTGTTATCAAACTCTAATCTTCATCACCAATTACACAATTAGGCAGCTTATCATTTAAACATAAAACATACATTTATATCTTTATTAGGCAGCTTATCATTTAAACATAAAACATACATTTATATCTTTATGTGGATATTCCCAAGGATGTAGTGTAAATTGTTACTTCAAAATGCAGTGTCTAATTCAAAATTAAAATAAAAAAAAACATAACTATTCATAACAAGCATTCTTTTTAAATCTTATTTAAGAAATAACTTATTATCTGGTTGACTGAATTGTTGAACTTGAACAGCATATGATCCTAACGGTCCATTACATGAACTTGGCCTGAAGATAGATAGAATATCATGTTCTTCTTTATCATCATCACCATCATCATCATTGCCAATGTTCCAAATTTTTTTCAAATTATATTTATCTAAATCATCATCACAACAATCATTCTCATCATTACATTCATCAATCCTGATAAATAGTAATTTTTCTCATCATCATGTATCAGTAGAATTGCTCTTGCAAGATATTTAATTAATAATAATTATTATTAATTAAATATTAACATTATATTCAAAACAAATCGTATTATTTTAATACCTCTTAGCACAGCTGTATTATCTTCATTTACTGTTGTTGCTGATAAACTTTCAACTCTATCAACTTAAACGTATATTTCAAGTACACATACATCAGATGTTGTTGCTTAAACGTATTAATCATACATTTCACATCTTCAGTTTTACAAATTTAAAATCCACAATATTCTATTTTTTCGTTAAAACTAAAAATCTATCAACTAAAGATGATACTACTTCATTTGATGATAATTTTAATTTTTTATAAAAGTTTTTTTTTAATAAATTAAATTTTTTTTTCCACTTGGATGGATTTTTTTCCTTAAAAAATAAATCATTTTTTACTTTCATAAATTTTACCATCATAATAAATCATAATAATAATTTTTTTCATATTAAAAATAAATATCACAACTCTTAAAAATATTGAATAATTTTAAAACAACTAACTATCAATCCTTTAGGAAACAAATGAAGAAGAATTAGCTGATGCGGTGCAATGACGCATTGCACGGTGCGTTTTTCTCCACGTATAAGCGTTTTTCTCCATGTATATGACGCACGGTACGATGCGTTTTGCACCCTGCAGGTGGCGCACTGTAGGAAACAAATGAAGAAGAATTAGCAGATGCGGTGCAATGACGCATTGCACGGTGCGTTTTTCTCCACGTATAAGCGTTTTTCTCCATGTATATGACGAACGGTACGATGCGTTTTGCACCCTGCAGGTGGCGCACTGTATGGTACGTTTTTCCCTGCCATTTACGTGAAACCGCCTCACGTACCAAATGGTATGTCTTAATTGTGACGTTTTTTTTTTCTCTACGTTTTTATCACTGTTCTAGTCCAAATAAAAAATTACTTTTATAATTATCCTATTTAGATAAATATTTTATAAAAATATCTTAAAGCTTCAGATATAAAGTAACGATCACAGTGTGCAATACATCCCGATATTGCTACAGTGTGCGATGTTTAATGATTATACCCCCATTTATCTGATACAAACTGTAATAGTTTTATGGTGCTAATTAGTTTTCTAGTTGTCTTTATTTGGAAATTAGTTTTAAAAATTACATCATTTTGATAAAAAAAACGTAATATTTATCTGAAGTGAAAATTAAAACAAATCATAATAGAAAGAAAAATTTAACAATAAAAAAGTCTCTAAAAAAATAATAATACGAGTAAATTTATCATATCGCAACTGAAACTATTTCATTTAATTTTTTCCCTATAATGGGAATTGGACTATAAGTTAGGGAAAGGAGACGGAAAAAATTAAAATAATCTAATCATATATATTATATAGATACACATGTGTGTATTTTAATAAATTTTAAATAATTTTTATACATTTAAAATAAAAAATAATATTTACATTTTAATTGATTTGCTTCGGTTGATTTTTCCTTTCATTTTTTAATATTGTTTTTAAAATCAACTATTTAACTTTCACATATTTACTTTATTGATGTAAATTAAAAACTAAAGTACAGAATTCCACAAAACCTGGAGGCACAAGGAGATACATCTGAATGAATGTCGTTCAACTGTATGTTACATTGTTACCTCTACGGATCAGGAATCTCCAGGAAAATGCTAACTAACTGTGTTTAGTCATAAACAACTGAATAATAGATTTGTAGTAATTGACTTTGCAACATGGAATTCATAATAAATCTTGAAGCCCGTGACAGAAACTATCCATACAGGAGGACTCTAAATCGTTGCTCAGTAAGAAGTTCCTCATTTTGGTATGATTTGCTTCAGCTTCTTTTCCAACTTCATTCTCATCATCCATCACAGTTTGCACAGCTCTACAGACACTTTCTTTATTAAACAAGCCATCTTCTTCACCTTTCTCCACTTCCACCCCAACCTTCAGCTTTCTACTCATCATTCTTGAATTGAAGATATGATCAGCACCTAGTCGCGGTAAGAACACCAACTGACACTTATTCACAAGTCCCTCTGTTATAGAAGCAGAACCACAGTGTGTTATGAAGCACCCAACTGAAGGGTGTCCTAAAATCAGTTGTTGAGGCACCCAACCTCCATAAGCAATCCCTTTTCCCTCAACTCTTTCTTTGAACCCTTGGGGAAGAGCTTCTTCAATAGACTCGAATCCATTAGGGGGTTTAAGTGCTGCAAAAAATGGAAAGCCAGTTAGTTCAAGACCAAGCAATAACTCTTGAAACTGATTTAGCTGTAATTGGCTTTCACTTCCATAAGCACAGAAAACAACAGAACCATCCTTGAATCCCCCAAGCCATGTAACCCATTTTTCCTCTAAAGTAGAGTTTGGTGGTTCAGGTAAAAGAGGTCCTGAAAGAAGAACAGGCTTCTCATACACAGTTTCAAGATAATTAGCATAAGGCCCATCAATTTCTCTACATCCTTTGAATCCAATTGCATCCACAAGCTTGCACCTATACCCAAACGATCGTACAACAAAACACCACCCCCAAAATCAATTTTCCTTGAGGCAGCAAGGAATCGAAGTTCATGTGGATGAAGCTTGATGAATGAATCAGGAAACCCTTGAGGCGGTTTCATGAGATCAGCTTCAGTTAATTCTCCTTCTTGGCTCTGTCTGGGTCCATTCCAGAGGTACGCTACTGATAAGGGATAAGCGATCCAGTGTTGTATGCACTTGATGCCCAACCTTCGTGTCAAGTTTGGCAACCAATATTGGAAATCGAAGAAAACAATTTGTGGCTTTAGTTCCTTCAAGAGAAGTTCTATGTCCTTCTCTGTGCAATCCATAGCGGTTGCGATAAGTGGGAATAAAGAGAAGGGCTCGTCTGAAGTGGTTTCAGCATCATGAGGAGACCTTCAACATGAGGAACTGTGGTTGGGACAAAGGTAATGAGATTTGGATACAGGTTGAATTGCTCTAACTTGGTTTGTGTTCTTTTGGGGATGAAGAACGATATTCTGTGTCCTCTCTTTGCTAACTTATTGGAGAGGTGGAGATATGGGGTTAGGTGTCCCATCGCAAACCATGGAAACACTGCTATGTGCAAAGGACCTGCATCCATGGCTTCGCCTACTCACCATTTGCCCTGCACTAGCTGTTAGCAATTAGCGAATATTTATACTGTTATACAATATACTAATAATTTTGTATAAATTATTTTATGAAAGATAGAATTAAGATATCATGTTAAGGATTATATTCAGAATAAATTATATTGATAGCCTTTCAGATTTATAAAAAAAGCAACAGATACCTCTTTAGTTTTTACATTACTTTAACTTTTTTTATATATGTAATATTTTAAAAAATTTATATAGAACCGCATAAAATACACAGTATTATATTTTTATATAAATTAAAAAAAAAATATGTGTTGGATAAACAAAATAGAAATGAATTAAGTATTTTTTCAATGAATCTTGAATGTAATTTTTTTATTTATATTTTTATATAAAAATTTATTAATCTATTTAGATAAAATTATTTATTATAAGATAATACATACAAATCCTGTAAAAAATAGTTTTTAACATAAATTTACATGAAAAATTACGGTTTCTTTTTTATAACTAGGATTCTCAATTTTTCTATCGATAATGAGGTGCTACTCTTTTGTAATGAATTGTGACCATAAGATTGCATACCATACCGTCCAATCAAATCTTAGCTAGCCAATCTTTTAACCAATTAAATTTTCATAGAAAACATCTATAATTAAATGAATACGTCAATTTTTTGACTCTGTCATTGCTCATTAGTGGTTAGCTTTTAGGGAAAGAAAGAGACCACTATTAAAATGCCATTAGTTATAGTGTCATTATCTAGATTACTTTAGTTCCAATTTTTATTAGTAGTTATAATTATGAATAATGATCATTTTATGCTCCTTGACATGTATACATCAGAAGTGGTACGAGAAACTAAAAAAAAAAGGCGCGAATAATAGATCATGATGAGTGATATATAAAACATGTTTAAAGGAAGAGTAAACTTTTTATATTTCTATAAAACTTTTTTTAATTAATTAACTATTTTTAGTTGGTAATTATTTTCTTATTTTCAATTTTATTTAAATTAATCAAGAAAAAACGTTTTTTTTATAAAAGTACGTACATGTTCTATTTTAAGTAAAGGGATACAAACTTTGAAGAGTTTGTTTATCTAAAGTCATAAAATTAATTATTTATTCATTAATATAAAATAAATATTTAAGAAAAATATATAATTTAGATTCTTAATGTATATATTTCAAAATTTTAATGTTTTAAATTAATTTTATTAAAATTAACTCTACTAAGTTTTAAATATAATGAAAAAATTCTTCAAGAAAGTCATTATTTTGATTTCATTTTGAAATTTAATATTAATTTCTGTTTAGGAGTTAGTAGGGCGTGACGAATTAATGAATTTGGCCATTGTCGGATTTAGATTTATGTGTTGTGACTTTATGTCTTTGGGTTAAAAAGTACAGAAAATAATATATAATGATATCATTCCATCTAGTTAATTAACTAATCAATCAAAATTTGGATCCCTGATTATTTATTCATTTGATAAATAAATACGGTCTTGGAGTGGTGGCTGCATCGATCATTATATATTCATTAAATAAATATGGTCGCCTAATGGTTGCTGCATGGATATAATCGAAAGTTCTCTCTCTTTCTCTCTCTCTATATATAGAGAGAGACAGTGATTGATTAACGTGCGTCTACCTTCATTATATTTAACACAAACGGTTTAGAATTGTATTTAAATCAATGGTTCAGAATTTAAAAATAAAATAAAAATTAAACGACTTACGTGAAATTATAATCAACTGTGAGTTAGTATGTAGATATATATGATTATATTTTTCGTTTTATATATACATAATTATTTAATTGTTTTTTAAAAAAATTTCAAAATCTTTATATTTTGTTTGAAAAAAAATTGGAATTTTTTTTTTAAAATTTATATAAATTTTATTTTTTTATTTCTGTTTGTTTGTATTTATTTGATATGAAAGGAAAAAAAATTAAATTTTATAAAATCTACGAAAATTATTGTATCTTTCAAAAAAAAGAAAAAATAAGAAGGAGATAAAATTTTTATTTTTTATTTATTTTAAATTATTAAATAATTTTTAAATTAAAAAATAAATATTATATTATTAAAAATATAATAATAAAATTAATTTTTTTAAAATTTAAAATTTATTAATATTTTTTTATTTAAAGAACTTATTTTTTTATTATATTTTTACTTTAATTTTTATCCTTCTATTTTGTTTCGTCCTGATATTTTCCCTCATCTTTTCTATTTCGTGTGAGCATTAGCTAACGAAGATAATGCATTTCCTTACGTATTCTTTTGGCTTCTGCTCCATGATGAGATGGATACGTCTTCGACTAACATACCAACATACTTGAGTTTGTAAGGCTTTAATAATGAAAAGAATAAAACTTTTAATAGAAATAGTGATATATATTATTTATATTTAATTTAATAAGTTGTTGTATTTATTTTATTTTTAATTTTTTTAAAATTATTAATTATTAAATAAAAATTATAAATAAATAGATAATATTACTTGTTAATGATAAGAAAATTATCACGATGATTGTTCGAATGATGTGACTTAATAATGTTTGGGAATCTGATTTAACAATCCACCGGGAGAACTAAAAGTCAACTGCATTCTGAAGCCTTCAATCCCTTAATTAACATAAATAACTTTTTTTTTTATTTCAGAGTTTTACTATTATATGCCTATACGTAATATTGTGTGAAGGCATTAAATATATTCTATCAATTATTTTTAAAAGCATATATTGTGTGACTTATTTTTTAATACTTTTTAAAATTTATTTTCTTATGAGAATTATATATTTCAAACATTATATTCATAAGAATTATAATTATTATAAAATTTAATATAGTTAAAAAATTAATAATAAATTATAATAAATATATGGTAAAAAATTTATCTTTATGAAAATCTTAGATTTCAATCTTTTTTAAATAATATTTTAGTAAAAAAATATAGTTAAACAAGTATCTCTAGAGATATTCATTTTTAAAATTACTCACCAAAGGTAATTTTTTAAAAAGTAAAAATAATTAATAATTATTTAATAAATAAATTAGTCTATACGAATCAATTGATGCATTTTGAAAGGTCTTTAATATATATTATCATGGCTTTCTTTTTATAAATATTAATGATTTTTATTAATAAATAATTTTTTACCTTAAAGGACTTGAAAAGCAAGCTTTAAATAAAATTAAAATAATTTAATAGTTTACTTTATCAATTAAAAAAGGTTTCATACACCATATTTGAAGCTTAGATGTTTGTGAGGTTCACCTACTTCACCACTATCCGAGAAAATGAGTTAAATATTTCATTGTTTTCTTTCTGCCTTGCTGTTTTCATTTCGCTGTATCTACTAAAATAAACCGCCCTCTTTAATTTAAACCGATGATTAAGAATATTTTAAATCTGTCTATCCTTTTTTACAAATTTTATAATTATTAAATAATTATATTAATTTTTTATATTTCTAAGATAATAAATATACACTTTTTATTCATTACGTATTTTTAAAAATAATAAAAGCATAAAAAAATTTGTAGGAAGATACAATAAAAATTGTAAAGTTAAATAAATACTTTTTCCTCTTATATTATAAATCACCTAATAATAATGTATAAATGTTTAAGAATAATTAATTTTACTAAATATAGTAAGAAAATAAATTAATTTTACTATAATATCTGTACTGAAAATATTAAAATATATTAATCAATCAACCATATTTTAATTTATTTATCTTCATATTTATACCTTAAAAATAATAATAAATTATAAAAAAGGCTACTAATTAATCAAATTACTCTTAATAAATAAAAAAGTTATAAAAATAATTTATAAATTTTAATACTTAAAAAAGTTAAAAAAATATTTTTTTTTTGTTTTCATCTCTTTTAATTACAGTTTAAAAAATTACAATGAGGATTTTAACCTTTACTTCTTGATTTATTCACAAACTCATATTTGCCTCATATTATTAGTTGGAAGACAATAAGTGAAAGTTATTTTATTCACAAATTCATATTTGCAAAAACAAAAAACTATTTTTTCTGTAGGCCCGAACTGACGTTAAATGATGTTAGAATTCTACATCTAACCTACGTGTGAAAATATTATTTTATTTAAATTTTAATAGGGAAAACAAAAAAGTAAAAAAAAAAAGTTCATTATCTTTCGTTAGTCTAAAATTAAAAAATAAAATAAAATACGATAGTTTTGTAATCATTTATGTATCAACTAACAATTAAAATAAAAATAAATTAAATAATTATTTTTCTCTTCTCGATGAAAAAAAAACCCCCACACAATGGTAACAATAAGAAGACGTGTTAACACACACATCGTGGCCAATATACGAATAAAATAAAGGAAAAAAAAAGAAAGATTTAATAAAGGAATGAAAAACTAATTATAAAAGTTATAAACAAAAGGTAATGCTAGAATCATAACCATTTAAAAATCAGAGGGGAGTAAAACTAAATTAAAAGATAATTACTTCAAGAGAAAAGATAAACTATACGTCCTGTAATTAATCCCTTTTTATTTTGATATGGAATCGTTCCTATTTTATTTAATAATGAAACTAATTCTTTTTTAACGAAAGGAATATTACCTACATGCTACACGTAAGGAAAAAATCAAAAGGAATCTCTTAGCCAGATTAGGTACACAAAAACATGATTGTTGCATAAATTAATTATTTAGTTAAATGGAATATTTAGGTGTAAAGAGCGCATGTATTCAGCCAACTTTATTTATTCAGCAACGGAAACTTGAATGGGAAATGAATAAAAAGTTTCACAATAAAGGAAAATATTCATACATCAATAATCAGCACATGAGAGAAATAAGAAAAGATAAGGAGAAAGTCAAAAAACTGAAGTCTCCTTTAGTTTTAACAGAATAATAGTGGGCAAACATGAATATACTTAAAATCAGTCTTCAACATATGCTCAAATTTTAATAGAAGATAAGGGTTTAAATGCAAACAAATAATCTTAAACATATAAGAAATAAACCTTTTCGTTCTATATAAATAACTTAGGTCAGGAGTTGTATTTGTTCAATAAAAATCAAAACCACATATCTAAGTTTTTTTTTCTTTTAATATAATTTTTTCTTCATCAATTAAAAGGTTGGTCTCATTTATAATATTTGATCAAGACAAATAAGCAATATGAAATTTCATTTTATAATTGAAAATGAAATAAAAAAAGAAAGTGAAATGGATATATATATTTATTAAAAGAAGACAAGTAGTTTCTGAACACAGGATTTTATAATAAATTCTGAAGCTTTTGAGAGAAACTATCAATACAGGAGGATTCTAAACCGTTGCTTAGTAAGAAATTCCTCAATTTTGTATGATTTGTTCTCACTTGTTTTCCGAGTTCATTCCCTTCGTCCATCACAACTTTCACGGATCTGCATACACTTTGTTTTGTGAACAAGTCATCTTCTTCATCTTTCTCGACTTCCACACCAACCTTCAATTTTTCACTCATCATTCGTGCATTCATGATATGATCACCACCTAGACGGGGCAACAACACCAATTGACACTCACTCACAAGTCCCTCTGTCATAGAAGCAGCACCACAATGTGTTATGAAGCACCCAACAGAAGGGTGTCCTAAAATCAATTGTTGCTGCACCCAACCTTCGTATGCAATCCCTCTTCCTTCAACTCTTTCTTTGAACCCTTCGGGTAGAGCTTCTTCAATGGACTCAAATCCTTCAGGGGGTTTAAGTGCTGCAAGAAATGGAAAACCGGTTAGTTCAAGACCAAGCAACAACTCTTGAAACTGATTTTGCTTTAACGGGCTTTCACTTCCATAAGCACAGAAAATAACAGAACCGGCTTTGAATCTCCCAAGCCATGTAACCCATTTTTCGTCCAAGGTAGAGTTTGATGGCTCAGGTAAAAGAGGCCCTGAAAGAAGAACAGGTTTTCCATATACACTTTCAATATAATCAGCATAAGGCCCATCAATTTCTCTGCAACCTTTGAATCCAATTGCATCTGACATTATTATACCGAAGTGGAATCGATCGTACAGAAGAACACCACTTCCAAACTCTAGTTTCCTTGTGGCAATGAGGAATCGAAGTTCATGTGCACGAAACTTGAAGGATGAGTGAGGGAACCCCTGAGGCGGTTCCATTAGATCAGCTTCAGTTAATTCTCTTCGCTGGCTCTGCCTTGGTCCCTTTGCCATGTATGCTGTTGATAATGGATAAACTATAAAGTATTGGACACTCTTGATGCCTAGGCTCCGAGCCAAGTTGGGTAGCCAATATTGGAAATCAAAGAGAACAATTTGTGGCTTTAGTTTCCTTAGGATAAGTTCGATGTCGTTCTGTGTGCGATCCATGGCGGTGGCAAGAAGAGAGAATAAAGAGAAGGGCAACTCTGAAGTGGTTTCAGCGTCATGAGGAAGACCATCAACGTGAGGAAGAGTTATTGGAACAAAGGTAATAAGGTGTGGGTGAAGATTGAGATGTTGAAGTCTGGTTAGTGTTCTTTTGGGGATGATGAAGGAGATTGTGTGGCCTCTTTGTGCTAACTTGTTGGAGAGGTGAAGGAATGGGGTAAAATGTCCCATAGCAAACCATGGATATATTGCTATGTGCAAAGAAGCTGCACTTTCTCTATCCATGCTTCCTTCAATTCTTTCTTCTTTTCCTCCCAAATCAACTATATACTCCTCCACACAACCAAAGGAATGTGTTTTCCACCAAACCTTTCTATTGGACTTTTAAATTTCCAGCTCACATTCTCTCTTTCACTCTTTCCCTCACCAATATAAAATGATAATAATGATTATTTCTTCTGTAACTTCCTAAACGTGAGACGCCAGGAATAAGGATAGCATATTTTAGTTCATGTATATTAAACTATGAGTAAGATCCGTTGAGATTAGCGCTAAACTTTAATCATTACATTTATTTAATAGAATTTTATACAGAATGTATAATTTAATAATTTAATCGTTAAATTATATTATATTAATTAATAGTTTTGTATATTAAATTTTTAAAAATTTAAAAATATATAAATAAATTATTTAATTATTAATATTTATATATATTTAAATAACATATAAATTGTTAAAATAAAATTATGAGATGAAATATTTATTAATTTTTATTTTGTATAAAATTATATATATATATATAATTTATTAAATATTATAATATAATTTAATAATTAAATTAATAAATTATATATTTTATATAAAATTATTAAGTTGATATAAATATTAAAATATAATATAATGTGAATGATTTTTAAATTATTAATAAATATGTTTTTGTATTTTAACAAGCTTCACCCATAAGTGCGCACACACATGCACCATACAATAGAAACCATGAGAGGCTCTCTTCTAGATGTATTAACCACGCAAACAAATGCTTTGGTCCACAGGAATCATGAAAACCGGACTGAATCGAAAACGACCGGTTGGACCGTTGAGCCGTTAATCAATTTTTTTAATTAATTAAATTATAAAATCGTAAAATATGACATTTGTATATAAAAAACATTATTTTAATATTTAAAAATAAAATAAAATAATATTCTATTTAATTTAATTTTATATGTAAAATTTTAAAAATTAAAATATATATAATATTTTACTTTTTAATTATGTAAAATTATCATATTAATATATTTTATTATTATACATAATTTTATAATTTTTAATATAATACATTATAAATATTTTAATTAACACTGATTAAATGTTAAACTATTAAATTTTAAACGAATGTCTTTGGTGATTTATTGAATAAAATCTTGTTCCAGAGGCTACATTACATCATTATATATATATATATATATATATATATATATATATATATTACATTCGTATATATTTGAATTTTTTATTCTTTTTAAAAAATCAGACAACCATTTAAAAAATGTATCCAGATATACTGGGTATACAGTGTGTGGATGAGTTTTTCTCTTTTTCCGTTCAATAGTGCAGATGGATGCTCAGTTTTTAACTTTTTTGAATTACACGTCACATAAGGCTCCAAACAGCTATCAATTTTTTAACCAAGGCCAAAACCTAAGTTTGAAAAAAGCAGGGAAAAAACCTAATTTTCCGACCAAAACGTGTTTGGTAAGGAGAAAATATTACATTATGATTTTACCAGTAAGCGCGGCACATGTACTATTATTGCATTATGATATTAAAATTATTTATTTAATAATTAAATTAAACTTATTTGTAAAATATGTTTTTAACACATCCTTAATAATAATAAAAAAAAGATATATTATACCGTTATAAATTTATCATCACATATCACACATATATATTAGTATATATCAGGTCAAGTATGTTGGTTGGAAATTTATAAAGATACCAGTAAGCACCAATGATAATATAAAATGAAAAGTAGGACCGTGAAAAGAATACGAAAACTTAAATTAATATAAAAAGATTAGATTGAAGAAAACACACATGTATTTATCGATCCTCAATAATGGTTGAAATGTTAAAGGTGTCAACTGTCAAGATTAAACTCTGACTATGATGCTAGCGTTTCGTGTCTCGCCATTTGTCCAAACCTTTAAACATTCATTTTTTATCCTCTTAATATATCTTTCCAGTATTTTTAAGTATTTAACAAATGATTTTGATTATTTTATATTTTACTATATGAATGTATTTTAAATTCATATATTATTTTTATTTTAAATAATCATGATGTCAGGAATATATATTACTATTAAGTATAGACAATAGCGATGGTTAGATTTAAACTAACAAATATTATGCGTTTAAAACAGATTTTATATATTAATAATTAACTCGAGTTTGTTGAATATAGTAAGTAATGATTTTAATATTGACCAATTAGAAATAATTTTAGATATAATTTTTAAAATAGTTATTACTGAAAATAACTATTTTAATTATATAATCACTTGTAATTTGATAATAATATAAAATTAAAAATATTACTAATATATTTTGATTAAATTATTAAATAATAAATTCTAAATAATATAATTTAAATTATTAATTACATAACATAATACATGTCTATTCTTCCTGGCAAACAGAATAATTTAAGTAAATATATAAGTTCAACAATATACACTTGTAAAACAGCTCATTTATAAAGTTTTGAGTGAAAATTATAAAGGTAATATATAGGTATAATTAAAAAAAACTATTTTAAATTTAATCTATGTAATAATCGGTTGGTAAGGTCATAAAATACTCATATCCTCACTCTCCTTGATAAATCATTGCTATTGAATATTTATAGATAAACTTGTTTTTTAATGGCTATTTCTCTCGTGTCTTTTTTTATTTTTTATAAATAATTATGTATCTTAAAGATGATAATGGAATAGATGTAAATATATTAAAAATTAATTATTTTTAACAATTTAAAATTATCATAAAAATTATTACTAATATTTTTTAAAAATATTATTTTTGTAAATTAATATTTTATTCTTAACCGCCAGCAGAATCATCAAAAATGATAAATGAATTTTGACAGTCTTTAATCGTAAAAATATGTAAATAAAATTGTTCTAACATTTTCACCTGTTTCAGCAGCTTAATTTTTAATCTTATTGAGCAATTGGTTAAAATTTGACTCCTTTAATCAATTTTTGGTTGATACACTTATCTCTTAAATTCTTCCATAAAAACTCATTATAAATCTTTATTCTCATTTAATTGGATATTAAACAAATTTTTAATATATATAACATATTGGATCTCATAATGACATTTGAAAAAATGAAAGAAAAAAATATGCTCTATTTACATGTGAATGAATTCATATGTCAAAGAAGCATATATAATTGATGATTTAAAAAATTAAATTAATGTCTCGTTGATAAAATTAAAGTAAAACTATCGTAAAGATTATATAAGGCACATAGAAAAAATCATTAGAGAGAACAAGATGAAGAGGGTAATTTTTTTAATTTTATTTTTAATCAAAATATTTTAACTTATTTAAAATGTTCACAGAAAAAAATATTTTAAAAAATTTATACATTCGTACAAAAATCATATCATAATTTTTAACTTCTTTAACAATGATATAGTGATTCTATGTAGTAGAATGATATCACTAGATTATTTAATGAATTATTTAAACTTGAATCACAACATTGAAATATTTTCATTGAATCTCTCTCTTGCAGAACATAAAATATCAATAATTAAATTATTAAAATAATAAAAATTAATTAATTAATTAGTAGCATTAGCATAATGATTCTTCATAAATTTTTTTTTCAATATTCTCAAATCATAACTGGATAAAAAAAATATTTTTTATAATTTAATAATATTTATTTTTCATAAAAAATTATCACTTGTAAATATTAAAATTAAATCAGATGAAATGTTGAAATTAATATTTTTCATGTACGTGTGGAGATGTGATTCTATCTAAATCAAATACGCTTACATAATCTCCATTCAAATTCTCGGGCTATCCACGCTTTAAGCCTATAACAACTTTGTTAATATTTCCTACTAAGTAGTTTATGATATTTTAACGCATTGAATAATAATCTATTAAATCTAGGATTATTCAACAATTGATGATGCTGTGTTCTAATGAGAATAGAACCATCATAATTAACCAACCGTGGATGCTAATGTTCATACCAAAAGCTGACCAGTGTTCATTTACTTTTAATTTTAATTTTTAATTTTTCTGGTTAGGTAATTGAAGAAACAAACAAATGTGTATTAGGAAGAAATAGATAACATGTAATTGGATTGTTACGAGTAGAAGTATAATGTTGTGCACCGGAAGAACTTGAATAAACCAAAATAGTTATATCCATACAAATATTTTTCTTTCCTAAAATACGTGATCTACAAACAATGTTGTGATTGGTACAGCATTGATGTATCTTAAAGTTAATAACACATCATCACTTGAGGATTCTGTTTTGGAATAAGTATAAAAATAATTTGTATTTATAGGACTTTAAAATAAAAAGTTAATTTTTTTATTTTATTTTTGGTACTAAAAGAAATGTATTTGTTTCATCAAATATTTTAATTTTATTACACTTACTTATATAACAACTTGATAGGTGGGTGAAAATCTCTTTGGGTGAGGGTGAGGGAAAAGAAAAAAAGAAGAAGCTATAATTATGTCTTTCAAGAAGGGGTTAAGACGGGTAACAATAGCCAAACTTTTTTCCACCATGTGGGATTGGCTACATGGATTAAATGATACCATAATTTTCTGTCATAAATCATATATTTTGGCATATTATTGATCATTAGATTTTTGTTAACAGTTTCACATATAAGATTGTCATGCTTATCATAGTTGGGGGCATATTCCAATACTTTGGAAAAGAAGCTAAAATGTAAAATCACAAAATATGCTACCTCTAGTATTATAATTCACATCATAATTCATTCACAAAGAGAAAAAATTGAAAGTTCAAAATGCAATAGAAAGGAAATACAATCAATCAAAATCTTTACTTATATAATAAATTTGCAAGTATTCAAATACCAAGTTTCCAATTAGTGACAAGATGCTCAATAATCTATACAAAAGAATTTTTTGATATATAAGCCTAGAAGAAATTTTTGAAAAAAAACATAAAAAATAGATAGCAAGTTGTATAGAGAGGTTACGATATTTCTGAACACACATACATGTAGAAATGCATATGAATTTAATAAAGCATTGTATGATGTGTATATAGCAACAAAATAAAAAATATTATTATCTTTATATAGAATGCAACTGCAACAATTAAGACACTAAAAGCTATTCAAAATGAAAAGATCTGTAGTTGAAGATTATTTCTAATTTTTCAAGCAAATAGTAACATACAATTAAATAGAATAGAGAAGTTCTGGCTCACAATAAAAAAAAGAGCAGGTGACCAAATTTGGCTACCAATCACAAAGTTAATTGTTGGCAAGAATCTAGATCATATGTATATATTTGCCAGGTTATGATTTGAGAATAATCTAAATATTTAGATTATGTGATCTTGAGTACATGGTTCCATATGCTCAAGCAGCAGATACCAATCATTAGAAATAATTTATTTGAAAATAATAAAAGTTAATCAATATTTTAATAACTACTAATTTACAGTGCAACTCAAAGGTGACACTTTTTTTATTTGTAAAAATAATCTATAAAGTTCATAATAAGTAAAATACAAAATTAATAGAAATGTATTGATAATATAAATATGTCAGAACTTTCATTATTATAAACCTAGCAAATGACACTATTAAAATCATACTCGAAAGAACAGAGTTTTCACCGTCAAACAAATTGATTGTAAGTTAGATGAAATTAAAATTCAACTTTAAGCCAGAGGAGGGGGAGGGGAAAGGACCAATATAACATAAAATCCTAATGGCAATCATTAAAAAGAGAAATTTGAAGTAAGTAAAATAATATGTAAACAGAAAAAAAAAAAGATCTAGGGAGAAAAAAATTCATTTTTCATATGATTTTGATTGCTATAAATTTATTCTCATAATAAATTTATTGGTTTGAAGATTTTCCCTATAAACGAAGAGGGAATAAAGACATAAAAATATTACAAAGTAACATGGTGATCTTTGAAGACCATAAATTATTAGCAAAAATAAATCATACTAAAAAGAGCAATGACTAATTAAAAAGTTGACAACATTCATAATTTTTTTTAAATTAAAATCACAGTTTGATTAATTGAAAAACATCTTGAAACCACGTAAAAACTATCATCATTTTTATTTTACTATTCTTAATTAAGCAATAAATCTAAATTAAATAACAAAGTTACTAAATAGATTATAGAACCAAAAAAAAAATCAAAACAATTAGCAGAATGCAAAATAAAAACACATTTTAGAGAATAAAATAAATAAAAATAACATAATTGAAAAAAAAATAGTTAAAAATTACAAATTTAAAATGCATACCAGAATGCTAAATAAGATGAAGGAGAGTTGGAGGCTTGGATCCGGTTAGCAACTTAAATTGGTAACCATACAATTAGATTAACAAAGAGAGAAAGAAAAAAAAATACAGTAAGATTAGCTTGGTTTGTTGTTGATGCAATGTTAAATTTCAAAAATCAATATTTTTAACTATTTCTTTTAACCAAAAAAAAATAAATGTCAATATATATATATATATATATATATATAATATCAGTGAATATTTAAAAATTATAAAAACATATAATAAAAATTAACATCAAATAATATTATTTAATTATTAATTTAAATCTTTTATTATAAAATCAAATAATATTGCAAATAATATATCAAGTTTAGTTATATATTTTGAATTATCAAACTATATAAATAATTATTGATTGAATATATATATATATATATATATATATATATATATATATATAACGAAATTCAATACTAATATTTAATTCAAATCAATATAAATTCAAATGAATATATATATATATAAATAGTTAATTTTTTTTATTCTACATTGTATTACAAAATAAATATTATTCTACATTGTAATAAAACTTATGCACAGGGGCATCTTAAAATTAATTTTTTCATAAGTTTCTTCAATAATTAAAATTAACTATTTGGCTATAAAAAAAATATTATTGGAAAGTGTTTTATCTTCAGCACCTCCCTGAATTTAGACAAACTCTCGCCTATTAAATAAAATAATATATTCTTAAAATTATTTAAAATATTATAATGGTAGCAAAGAATCAATTTAAATATTAGTATAAATAAAATCTCCTTATTAATTTAAGTTAATTTTTTGCAGTGCTAAAAAATAATAAATTTATGTGTAAGTCAGTAAGTGACTCTGATCAATTTCTTAGTACCTAACCATTATTATAAAAGTAAAGTAGTCGATAATTATTATTTAATTAACAATATATATTTAAATATTTTTTTTAGATCATAGGTACCTTTTATTAAATATAATCTTATTTGAATCATCAGGAACATTCATATTATGGTAAAATTAACTTTTTTAGCAGATTTTTTTTATATATATATATAAGATTTAAATCCCAATTTTTCTTTAAAAATTAAATATATACTAATTAATTTAATTAATCGTTAATTCGTACCGAACTCTTTGGATCAAGATATATTCTCATAAAAAGATTATTTTATCATAGTAATTGGTATGAACAATTTTCTTAAGATGTGTATGTTTCCATAAACGGCAAATAATTTAAAATGAGTGGAACGTTTAAGGTTAACAATGCCTCACAAAATATTAATTGGATTAACTCTATTGTCAATCAAAAAATAAATATTAAACAAAATTAATTATTATATAAATAATTTTATATCTCAAAAGACTCAAAATATTAATTTTAAATAAAATCATAATATTGTTAATAAAATATTTTTATTACTTTAAAAATCTCTCATTGTATAGTTTGCTTTTTAGATCTAAATAAACATTAACTTATCCTAAATATCACTGACCATACTTATACATTTATATATTATATATAAATATTTATAAGCATTGTGCATTTGTATACATACACAAAACACATACATATTGAACTATGTAATGAATTAAATAAATTAAATTATACTTAACTAAAATTTAGACAATTTAGTAAATAAAATTAATTTTTGGTATAAATTCAACTCTTTCAATTTATGAATTAAGTTCGTTGAGCTAATCAAAAGGTTAAGTCTCAAATAAATTCAAGTTGGAATGGCTGAATGCAAGCCCTAAATGAAGTACACTAATAATGCATCGATACATTATTAATTTCAAAAGCTATTAATTAATGAAAAAGTTTAATAAATAATTAATTAAGAATCCCTGCTTTAGAAAAAAAAAATTGTTACATTGGATCCGAAGAAGATACTTGCAAGCTTTCATGTTGTGGGTAGTGTATTTAAAGCCCCACATTAGAGAGATTAATTTCTTTGGCCTTTGCTTCATTATTCTCAACTTCATCTTCCTCCGTAAGCAACCAATTATAAGGAAGTTGGATTTTAGGGTCAGAGCTAGTATAGTTTTTTTCTTCATAATCCAAATTTGTATGGGGTGGAAGAGATTCTCCTAATTGCAACCTTTTTAGGTCATCAATATCTTGCCTGATTACTTTTCTTATCCCCCATTTATTCATCTTAAAACCTGGTTGGGCTTTAAATGTGATATGTGCTCCTGTTTCCACAAAATGACAATGTTTCCGAGAGATATAAATGATCCAAAGATGCTTTGATCCATGAATCTTGCCAAGTTCCAAGTTAAGTGGCATATCAAAGTATTCTTCTGTGTGTTCACTTTCAAAAGAAAGATATAACGGATGCCGCAATGGCGTAGAAGAGGAACAATGTGGAGAGCTAGAAGGCATAGAACGATTGATTACCTCAAATACAACACAAAAGGCAAAGCCAATCCAGTTAGCATCCATGTTAAAGTGCATTATCCTTATAACTGAATCCCGTTTAAATGGCTGATTGAACCACCGTGGAATATTTTCCCAGCCCCACGGAACAACAATGTCAAAGCCACACCGAAAATGTAAAGGCTCCTGTCACCAGTAGGAAAATTACATAGCCTGAGACAAAGACCAAAGGAGGGCATGCACAGTCCATAACCGGACCAATCTTTATATATACACAAAATTATTGTTACATCCACAATCGTATCATATCACATTTTTTTTATATAATATTTAAAAAATCTTATAAAAATATAAAAAAATATTATCTATTAATTTTAGTAATATTTTAAAAAATGTTATATCTGATTTATATCATAAAATATCATTAATAATATTTAAAAATATTACACAAATATAAAAAAATATTATATCTAATTTATATTAAAAAATTATGATATGTTACAATGATTTATCTATCTAAATAAAAATCATTCAAAACGTATCATCCTGGTTCATGATTATTAGATTGAAATATTATTTTTGGAAACCTTCTCATTATAGAGTTTCTTTGAAATAGCTTGATGGTTTTAATTTAGATTGTTTTGGAGGAAAAAAGTATTTTATAGCTAAGGATGTGTTATAAAAATTAGGTGAAAACTAAAAAGTTGGATTGTGATTAAAAAAATAAAATATGTTTCTTATCTATCTCAAAATTTGGATCCGTTTATTTAAATTTTTTTTAAAAAAGTGATGGTAATAATTTGTCAAAAAGTAGTTTATGTTTTAAAATTTTTATGAAAAGTGAAAGTTATATTTTGTTTGTTCGTAATAATAAAAATTAATTCTATTTTAAAAGGTAGTAATAATAATTTTAGTTTATTTTTTAAAAAAGATTATTTAAAACAGCTTCTCAAAATAATTAGAAGTTTAATTTTTTTTCCTTAAACTGTAGTATTTTAAAAGCTTAAACTACAGTAAAAGTTTCTATAAGTGTTTTTTTAATAAAAATAAATTTTCACCAAGAAAAAAATAAGACAAGAAACTACTTTCTAACAAACATACTTAAGCAAAAATAAATTTGATAATATTTAATTATTATTTTCTCCTCTACTTTTTTATTTGAGAAAGAATAAAAAATTTATTTCTATTTATGTGTTTATTTTGGTTTTTAAGAGAACGTATTTTTTTTACATATATCTATTTATTACCAACTGTAATAAATAAATAAAGTAAAAGTAAAAGATAAATTAAAAAAACAAATACAAGATTTTAAAAATAAAAAATATTAATTATATTTTTTAATATTTATATATATTTTTCAACAAATTAAAAGGAACGAGGGAGTACAATTATAATACAAATTATAAGGCAAATATTTGATCCAAGACAAAGAAAGAAAGGGTATGCAGAATACGAACCTCAATTAGTCTTACTAGCCATGCAAGTTCTAAGTCTTTACAAGGGGACATCCAATTCCAATCGCGGATCAACATTTCAGCCACCTTGGGGCAATCAAAAACATATAATCCTGACCTATGATCATGAGATCCAGATACTGTTTTAAAGTATCTTCCCACTGGTGAAGCACTTCTTGATGAAAGCTCTGGCAAAATACTAAGCTCATGACAATGAGATAAGTTTAAATATGCTAAGCAATGTAGCCTCTTGATGGAATGGGGTATTGAAACCAAATTGTTTCCCTGTAGATTCAGCCTTTCTAAACACCTTAACTCTCCAATAGCCTCAGGTAGTTCAAGAAGATTACAAAAGCCTATGTCCAGAAAGATCAAAGATTCCAAATGGAATGAAGAATTGAAACTTTGTTCTAGGGGCAATTCTGTAAGTTTCAAACAACCGCATAAATCTAGAGTTTTAAGAGATATCATGGTATTCATGTCGTTACGTATAATCATAAGATTTTCACAATCTCTAAAACTCAAGAATGTAAGCTTTGAAAGAGCCCCAATAGATTCATGCACCAGTAATAAACTTGTGCATCCATCAATATCAAGATATTCAAGATTTGTTGCCCATGTAAAATCTGGTGTTTTTTCAAGTTTAGTGCAACCAGAGAGATGTAGAACTTTAAGAGAACTTAGATTAGATCCATTGTCAAAATTGATGCTGACTAGATTACTACAATTTTGTAAACTCAAGAAAGCAAGTTTTGAAAGAAGTCCAATTGAAGGATGGAGCAGTGATAAATTTGTACATCCTGAAAGATCTAGTCTCTCAAGTTTGGGAACCCAAGAGAAATCTGGAGTTTCTATAAGATATTTGGAATTGCTCAAATCCATCCTTTTCAAACAGCGAAAATTCTGTAAAGAAAGAATTAACAATCACCGATTAGTATGTCTTTTTAAAACTTCAATTTCAGTATTTCACTTTAATTTGGTATGCTTTCAAAATTTAAGACATTTTTTACAAAAAAGAAAAGAAAAGTATCCTCACATGAACCTGAAAATATATTAAATAAAAATAGTTGGATTTTGGTTCAACATGTAAAAAACTTTAAAATGTACCCCCCCCCCCCCAAATCGTATGTATATTTAAATAAATAGACTATTATAATAATTACCTAAAATCAAACTTTATAATAATCTGTAATTAAGTAGTTAAATGGCAGTAAAAAATTACATTGAAAGTTTATCAAACTAATATTTAAAATGTTATTTTTTAATATTTCCAAATATATCATTTACTATAAATTAAAGGTAAGAAAATAATTTATATTGAAAAAAAAAAATCTCTCGTCACACACATTTCTTAGTTTTAAGAGTTTTTTAAAATATTTTAGGCATAATAAAACTTGTAAGTAAATATTTCCTGAAATTTTAAATTTCAAAATTATGATGACATTATAGAATAAACAATATCTTGTTTTTACATCTGTATTATATGTACTACTTCCTTCAAAAAAATAATGGACATCACATTTTTTTAATTAATCAAAAAGATATTACACACATACTTTTTATTTTTAAAGAATTTCTTTAAACTTTTTAAACATATTACAATAATTAAGTATTTAAATTCAATTTTTGAATTTTAAAAAATAGGATGCTATTCTAGATTCTTTTTAAGAAAAAGTTATCAAAATGTGGTGCCACATCTCTTTGAAAACTATTGAGATAATTGTTCATTCCATTATTTTTTAAATAAATAAAAAATGCAAAAAGAGAGAGAGAAAGGAATTAAAGTACCTTGGGGCCTTCCCATACACGCTCGATGTTACTATTAGGCATATTCAATTCCACAAGATCAAAGGCTGTGAAAAATGATGGCAAAGACTCAAAAGGATAACCATGCCACAGAAGATATCTCAGCTTGTGAGAAAGAAAATTGAGGCTTCCTGAAAATTTTTTGTGATATAATATGAGTAATGTAAGGTTCTTCATTTTTAGCAATCCATCAATCTTGTATTCGGAGTCATCTTCTTTTTGATCTAGAACTATGGCTTTAACATTATCTGTTCCCTGGAAAACAAAAAATAAACATATTTACATATATTAATTACTCAAACCAAAAAGGAACTTCTTTTCCTTAGAAATATATCTAACAAAATTTTATTTAATAAATAAAATACCATTTCTTCATTAAAAAAAAGAAAAATAATGAAATTTAAAAGTGTTTCAAATAGCTGTGGCACAAGAATTATTTAATACTTAATTACACACACATATGCACTCGTATGTGATTTTTCTTAAAATAAAACATGTTTCAATTTTAAACAGGCACGTTAACTAACTGGAAAGTAATTTTATTATGATATAATTTGTTTAGATAACATAATATTTGATATCTTAGGACAAAATTGATAAAAATGCAAACAATAACAAAATAATCAAAGTGATTACATAAATGTTAAAAAAACAACATTTTAGGAAAATTTTCAGTGTAAAGGAAATAGTCTATATTATTAATTACTATGTTTATAGCAAAAAAATTAATAAATAATGTTTTTATTAAAATTTATAAATACATTAAATTCTATAATTTTCAACAAAAATTTATTATATATAAATTCTAATTATATACCTCTAAACACACATTTATCTACCTACCGATGTTGCATGATATTCAAAAAGCATTACTGAACACAAACTAATTTTGAAGAAATAACTAGTTACCGTTTCTGTCATCATGACGTGAAAGAAATCTTGATGTAGCCACAATCTACTCCATGATCCTTGCTCTGCGGGAAATTGGCCACGGACAATTTTCTTTCCCAATTCTTGTAACATGTCATGCATATGAATTTCTTGATTTCTTATAGTTATGAGTGATTTCTCAACGAGTCTTGGAATTCCAATGTGAGGGTATAATCCACAACAGTCTAAAATTCGCTTAACATAATCCTCCCTCTCCCCTTTAAAGAAACAAGTAATGTGTAAAAATATTTCTTTTTCCTCATGCTGTAGTTCTTCAACACTTATTTGAAGTAAATTCATAATTTTGTTATCTGGACTATTCTCTAATCTATCCAATGCATCTCTCCATTGGGTTTCATCTCGAGTACACAAGAAAGAACCCAATACTCTAATGGCTAACGGAAGACATTGAGCATATTTTAATACCTCAGGAATCAACTCTCCACAGCCACTGCTTTGTTCTTCACTTTTGATTTTTGTATAAAACAATTGACGAGCATCAGTATCATTCAATAATGAAATCTCGTGCACTTTATGCGCTTTATACACTCTTAAAATATGCTTATCCCTGGTGGTAATAATCATTCTACTTCCTGCACAAAGCAAATTGGGATTTATGGCCAATTCCTGCAACTGCTCAATTTGGTCAACATCATCAAGAACTATGAGGACCTTAATGTTGTGTAGCCTATTTTTTACAATTCCTGATATTTCAGAAGGACCGTATATTTCTAGATTTTTTTCATCTAAAGTTTGACGAAGAATTTGTTTCTGTATAGCACTGGCGCCACCATCCCTATAAATTTTGCTTACATTCTCAATGAAACAGCAAGCATCAAACTTATAAGAGATTCTATCATACAACACAGCAGCATGAGTTGTCTTTCCTATTCCTCCCATTCCCCAAATTCCTAACACTCGAAAATCATCATTCTCTGAGTTCAATTTTAAAATGTTCTCTAATGTTTGTACACGTGGTTGTATCCCAATAAGGTCATCAGCAAATCCTGAGAATTTATGACCCAAAGCTTTTATTACCGCTTGAACTATATTTTCAATCTCTTCAAACTCTGGCCTGGAAGAGAAAGAAAAAGTACAAATTATCAACTAAAGAAAACAAAGGGGAAAAACAAGCAAAATTTTAAAAATTTGAAATCAGTTATATGTTAATTTTTAAATAATAAAAATATTAATTAATTTAATTTTAAAAAGATTAAATTAATAATAAAAAAGGTTCAATTGAATAAATTTCAAATATTTGAAGAAATAAAATGTGGACACAAATATGACCGACACAAATGTTTTGGATTATGACTATGGTCCATTCATTTACTCTGCTTTCTATCCAAAGAAAGTAAAGTACTTTTACTCACAAAAACTCAATGGAACATAGCAAATGCAAAATTAAAAACAAAAAAGACAAATAGTAATAATACATACTTGTTTCTGACATCCCAACCAACTGAACTGGCCAAACCCGTCATAGCTCTCTCCCATCGATGAACCTTGTCGGAATCTTGTTTGAATTTCCGTCTGTGTGAAACAAAGGCATCCTCGTACACACCATTCTGATATCTTACATGAGAAGGATCGACATCATAGAAAATAGGGAAAACAATTTGCTTTGATTCTTGTCGGTGATCATCAATAGTGGCCATTTCATCTAAACACCAGGTTGAGGAAGCATAATCTTTGGAGAAGACAATGATAGAAACCCGTGACTCTCGAATCGCTTCCACAAGCTGTTGTAAAGTTGATTTTCCTTTCTTGAGCCTTTTGTCATCCTTAAAGACGAAAATACCCTTTCTGAGTAAATGAGCGTACAAATGGTCAACGAAAGTGTTGCGAGTGTCGTCGCCTCTGAAACTGATAAACACGTCGTATCTGTAGTTTTGAATGGTATGGGAGTACATTGAAGAACTGGAAGCAGCTGTTTCAGGGCCCAATGGGCTTGAACTGGAGGATGATCCACAGCCCAACAGGGTCCATAACGATCTCAAGAGCGAGGATATCCAAGACGACATATCCGGCGAGTGGCTATTGCTTAATGTCTTAGCACAGCCACTCCAAGAACGATTCTCAGTGTTGGGAGGAGAGGAAGTATGAAATGAGATTGTTGAAGAAAGACCATAAGCTTAATCGGGGACTTGGTGAATGTAAATTACAGGAATATCCCTACTGGAATATGCTTACATATACGTATTTAAGTGATGATAGATGTAGTCGTCCATGTTGGTTTCCTTGGAAAATTCTTCATTTAAAAATATTTGCGACTTTTTCTCACGAAGCATGTTGGAAGTATGTGAGGAAATGACTGAAATCACGTTAAGTATAGTTCTTGGACTCGGGAAATAGTCAAATACGGGTGCTATCTCTTTCTATTTTGCATTTTAAATTTATTGGTCATCATCGTGATGCCATCCATTTATTGTCCTGCCAGTTGTCCAACTCTTTAATTATTGCTCATGATCTGATGTGATGCCATGGTTTTAATTAATCACCTTTCATAATCTGCTTCTTAAAAGATTTAACATTTATCATATTAATTTTCAAAAATAAAATTTTATTTTTATTTCATTTTTTAACAGGATTAAAATATTTGAAAATTTTATATGAATAGTTTATAATTTTTGTTAAATAACTTGTCAAAATAAATTTTTTCAACAAGTTTTACAGTTAAATTTATGACATAAATTTTTACGTATTAAATTATTTATTTAGGTATATCCTAAATTTATTATCTAAACTTTTTCAATCATCAAGTTAATGTTTCACTCATTTATATCCTTCAAATATTTTTATTCAATAAAATATTTAATTATGTATAAAAATATATTAAAAACTGAATATTTGAATTTTTTTAATATCAATTTGGTTCGTTTTAAATAATTTAGAATAAAAAATTTTATTAATATTTTTCCAATTGTACAAAGTTAACTTGAAAACTGTTATTAGTAAATTTATTTATTTTAAAAAACTAGAAAAGAAAAAAAGGTTGTCCGTATTTATAAATTTAAATCAAATTCAATATCTAACTTTTTAATGATCTTATTCAATATGTAGTATCAATTAGTAACATTTATTTGTAACATTCATAAAAATGTCACTAAGTTTTATTAATTAATATTTTTAAAATAAAATATTACAAAATATCCTCTTATATCTTATTTAATAAATAAATTTTTAATTTCCCTTCTCCCTTTTGTTTCAGTCGCTTTCCACCAAAACAGCACCCCGTATCCCATTCTCCTTTCTGTTTCAATTTATGGCATACATTTGTGTATAATGTCCACAACGAATATAGATATTTTTAATATGGTATAAACAAATTATTGTATTCATGACGTCTTTAATCAAATTCTAATATTCTATGTGAAATACAAAGCCTAAAAGACATGCACAATTTATTCATGATATCATTCATTCCATTTTGTCCTAAATTCCCAATTAGTGAATCGATTTTCGCATCCTTTTGTGCAATAGGAAAATTGCAGGGCCGTGGCAGACGAATGCATAGAATGTGAAATCATGGTGCCTAGTACTTCCTCTTGCCACTGATTCATGAGTTGATACCTTTTCGTTTTTTGTGAGATTACCATGTGATTTGATACTTCATAAGCCTAAGGCCTATAGACATCTCCTCCACAATGTCATCAATCAAGAAACCAACAAGTTTCAGGTATGTATGAGCCATACTGTATCTTTAGTGAATGCTAAATTGCTTTTTACAGTTTTGAGTATTTCAGTTATCACATTTTTTAAAATGACAATCTCATTAATTTCAGTTAGTATCACTTCTAATTCAGAACTTGGCATATCAGTATGGTTGAGATGAGAATTTTAATTCGATCAAAATGATATAGTTTAGACACACAAGTGAACATATAACATGGAAATAGAATGTGGGATATTCCTGCCCGTTTTAACTTTATGGAAGCATTCATGAGTTTTTAGTATTACTATTTTTATTTATTTCTACCACATCAATTTCGTGTTTCTAGACTAGACCATCACGATCACTTCAGCTTAAATATTCATCTATGCAGATGGAATGACCTTTTGCTCGTACTCATGATTTCAGGTTACTTCAAGATTTTTCTTATTGCCATGATGGTAATATATGCAATAAATAAATTTAAGTTAATTCTCTGTTTTATTGTCAATCACTTCCTGCGTGGTCTACAACATGTTAAATACAATAATTCTTTCTAACTTTCCATCTTCCGTGATCTACATCGTTGAATTATTTTGTTTATCATCTAACATAGTGGCACTGAAAGGTTAGTAATCATGTTGCTGAATCCTTGGAGAAATCTATTATTATACTCATTTAAAATGCGAACATTGGGCAACTGTTTGATGCCTGATCATAATGTGGAATTAACAGTAGTCAGATTCATAGAAAATTCAGTGCATGATATCCTTCAATTTTGTGCATTCCATCCCCAACTTAAGTTGTTTTTTTGTTCATGTTGTTTCACACATGCTAGTGAGTGCATTTATGTTTTTGTTTGTATAGCCTGCTTGGGATTTTTATAAATAAAAAATAAACACAAACATTTTTGCAAGTTAAACATTGCTTAACATTTACATGAAATATGCGGAAAATAGTTCAAATTTTCATCAACTTCATTTGGTGACTTGATCTCATATTGGTGAGTTTTTCAACCTAACCAATTGTACCTGTCACTTATGATTTATTAAATTTTTAAGATTTTAAAAGAGTGTTGGTAAATCATTTCAACTAGTTTATAAAGGAATTGATTTTACCATTTATAATGTCAATCAGATGATTATTATCCCTATCAATCATTTAACCATAGCATTTGAATAAGCTTGCTTTACTAAAATAGAAGTGTTTGGTCAAAATGTGGTTCATTACAAGAAGTCAAAATCAACTTGACTGAAAAGTATAAAAGGCATGACAGGTAGTATCATCCATGTAAGTTTGCTTGTATCATTAAACCCGTAGGAAACAACTCCAAAATGATAATATGTGAATCATTTTTTTAAAACATATTTGTTTGAAAGCTTGGTTATGATAATATAAATCTGAAAAATTTTAGAATTTAATTTTGAATTTGAAAGAAAACAACAAAGTTGAAAATATGGCCATCATGTATTCATATTACACATTTTGATGTGAGCCGATCTACTTTAAAGAAGTATCACCTAAGTCATAAAATTAATTTTGAGGTGAAATTAGTTTTGTTAGAAAGCTTACACATAATAATTTGCTCAAAATTAACTAAAAAATTGATATTAATAAAATTATTTATTTAACATTAAAAAAGAAGAAAAGAAAAGAAGGCTGTCTCTGTTAACAAATTTAAATCAAATTTAATATTTAACTTTTCAATCGATCTTATTCAATTTGACTGTGGCAAAGATACTAAAGAAAAATTAAAGAGTCTGCTGGCACGTATCACACAACCATACACAATTCATTGATTGTTCAAGGGATGAATTAAGATTAGGACCGATAAAAATGAAAATGCGATCAATTACACTAGACACGTTTTTTTTTTTTTCTCTTTTCAATAATTGTTAAAAACATTTTTATAAATAATTAATTAAATATAACTTGGTATCTTAATTTTAATTTTTAAAAACTTTTTTTTTCTTTCCAATAATGCTTAAGAAGTTAGTAATTTGGTATCTTAATTTTAATTTTTAATCTTTTAACTTTATTTTATTTTTTATTTTAATTATCTAATTTTTAAATATAAATTAAATAAATCATTCTTTTGTTAAATCTTCGATTTTAATTCTCATCATCAGAGACTATATCAAAGTAGAAACCTTGACCATCGAAGTCAGAGACTATAGTCCACACACACCTGTGTCATTAAACGGAAACGACACCGTATCTCACGTATCATGCCTCTACCATCAGAAGTCAGAACCACCCGAACCGACACAGAACCCTACATCCAAGCAAACTCCAAACCTCCAAGCAAACTCCAAACCTCCATACACACGTCCCCTTTGAACATCATAGATACACTCGTGTAGCCACTGTGAACTCTTGTCGTTGTGAGAGTAGAACGAACGGTGAATCGTAAAACCCTTATTCATTGAAGGTGGTCGTCGAGGCTAAGTACGTCTTTTGGGTTCGTGCATCCCTTCACAGGTAACGAGTTTGTTCCTTTCCGCATAAATTCAATTTCACTATTTTAGATTTGTTATTATGTATTCACTTATTTGATCGTTGAGTTATTCTATCAATTCTGTCATGCAGAATGATTTGAGTTATGTTGTTTCTTTCCTAGCCCTTTTACTGTGTCGCTGTGTGTGACTGGTTCATTTCTGCTAGTGATTGCACCTAAAGATCTCTGTTAAGTGTTGAATGTTTCAGTATATTTGCTTTTGTGTTCAAAGATTAATGTCTATTGAATGGAATAAGATACTGAATTTCTTTGATTGCTACTACTGCTATCCTTATTTAATTAACTGTTTCATCTTTTGAACCAGGAATTATGAATAATGTTGCTGAAAGATCACTTAATGGAGATGTAGAAGATGATGATGAAGATGATGCAGATGGTGGAGGCCTTGAGGCATGGGAGAGAACTTATGCAGAAGATAGATCGTGGGAGTCTTTGCAAGAGGATGAATCTGGACTTCTTCGCCCCATAGATAATACAGCCATTTACCATGCTCAATATCGAAGGCGCCTCCGTACTCTTGCTTCCACAGCAGCCACTTCACGAATTCAGAAGGGTCTTATACGATACCTATACATTGTTGTTGACCTGTCCAAGGTACTTGATTATAGCTCCTGTGTATGCTTCTAAGTTCTAATATGCTTTGAGTACTTGAATATTTTCAATTGGAGGATGTGATGCTCGTGATAGAAACACTTTGTGAATAAAATTGCAACGGTTGAATACTTGAATTTACTTAGTTTTCTTGGATGGCTTTTCATCCAATATCTATAATGCCTTTGACGTAGGCCTGGGATACCTTTTTTTGTTTTGAATTATTATCTTTTTCCTTTATAAACAAGCATTGAAGAAAATTTAACTAGATTGTTCATAAGCATATCATTGTCACTCTACTCTTACTAGGTCGGGCAGTTCTTAACTACTTACGCCTTAAAAGACATTAGGAAATTGCTTATGGGCCCACAAGTATCTTAGTCAACTGGTAATAATTTAGATAATATTTGTGATAATGATTAAACTACATGTAGAAACGTATAATAAAAAGTTGAAATAAAATGTAGAGCCTTGCAGGTACATATATGTCCTTTTAATCTCTTCTTTTATATAACTCATCTTCTGTCTTCATGTGAAGGCAGCTGCAGAGACAGACTTTCGACCAAGTAGGATGGCCGTGATCGGGAAACAGGTTGAGACATTTATCAGAGAATTCTTTGATCAGAATCCACTTAGTCATGTTGGTCTGGTGACTATAAAAGATGGCATTGCTCATTGCTTAACGGAACTTGGTGGCAGTCCTGAATCGCACATTAAAGCTTTGATGGGTAAACTAGAATGCTCAGGTGATGCCTCCCTACAAAATGCACTAGAGCTTGTTCTTGGATATCTAAATCAAATCCCATCATATGGTCATCGAGAAGTTCTAATCTTATATTCGGCTCTCAGTACATGTGATCCTGGTGATCTCATGGAAACCATTCAGAAATGCAAAAAGAGTAAAATAAGGTGCTCAGTCATTGGTCTTGCTGCTGAAATGTTTGTTTGCAAACATCTCAGCCAAGAAACTGGAGGAACTTATTCAGTTGCTCTGGATGAGGTTAGTTAGTTGATTTTGATGGAACCCATGTAGATGTAGTACAAATACATATATTCCTCCTCTGTAAAAGTGATTTGGGTTGTTTTAGTCAAGCAGTTTCAGTCTGAAGAAGTGCTTAAGATATTGCTGATCATCTTAGAATGTGTTTTCATTTTTCAAATGTTTGTAAATTCATGAGTCTATGCATTCATATAGTATATGTCTTGTGCAGTCCCACTTTAAAGAGTTAATCCTAGAGCATGCACCGCCACCTCCAGCAATAGCAGAGTATGCTACTGCTAATTTAATTAAGATGGGTTTCCCACAACGAGTAGCTGAGGGTTCTGTTGCAATTTGTACTTGTCATGAAGAGGCTAATACCAGAGGGGGATACACCTGTCCTAGATGCAAAGTTCGTGTCTGTGAGCTTCCTACTGAATGTCGCATCTGCGGATTGACCCTTATTTCCTCACCCCATTTGGCAAGGTCGTATCACCATTTATTTCCCATAGTGATGTTTGATGAGGTCTCTCCGTCATCTCAAAATGATCCAAGCCGTGGTTTGCCCAATTCTTGTTTTGGTTGCCAACAAAGTCTTCTTAGTCAGGGTAAGTTTCTGCAGGAAGGTAGTCAAAGTTGAGTTTCTTCTTACATTTCCAATTTTGGCATTGTACAATTTTATCATGCTGGCCAACATGTTATGTCAAATATAGATTCATATCATACCACTTTAAAGGTGAAATAATGGTCAAGAACTAAAGATAGCAAATAGATGTTTGATTTCATAGATTATTCACTGGGATTTTATCTTCCAGATTTAATAGAAGGTCATAAATTGGAAATGGAAGTTGTTTCAGGTGTCTTCTGTGTAACCTGCTTTCTTTATTTATTAGATCTTAATATTAAATGATCTAACCATAGTAAAAGAAATTAGCAGCAGTCTTTTTGAGAAATGGAGTTGGCTTTCGATCTATAAATAATATTGAAGTCTCTAAAATTCAATACTACTTTCATTGTGCGGCTTAAGCAGACAAAAAAAAGATATTTGATAAACATCTCTGTTAACCACCTAGAGCACTGTATGTTGTAACATATTATGACTTTTAAAGTTCAGACTGGTGACTTATGTTTTTTGAATGGCAGTAAAACTATTTGTGCTGCAATTTGCTCCTCAGACATTATGTCTTAATGCTAGTATAATTCTATCAGCTATGATATCATGTGCAAATTTTTACCTGATATAAAAGCCTTAGCTGTCCTGTCATCATGATGATACATCTATGGTTTGAAGCTAGAGTTGATGATAAATATATGTAATAGACCCCAAATTGGAAAAAAAATATGGCTGCTTAAGAAACATGTGGACGATGTAGGATTCTTATAACAATGTGTATGCATCAAGCATGCTAATTACAAATACCAAAAATTTTGAAGAAACATGATTTTAAGACTTGTCCACATATTTCACGAATTTATGACACTGTTGACTTCTTTTGGTTAAGGGTGTTTATGCTTTGAGATATTGATTGGTTTTTACTACGTATGTGCACTGCTTAAAATCTTCAGTTATACAGTTAATACTGTAAATTCCTTGTCATTTCTCTTCTCTTCCAAGTAGTATTGCATATAGAATATGTTCTTCAAATTTCCTAAAACCTCGTCCATTGACTGGTTATGACAGGAAACAAGCCTGGACTTTCTGTTGTTTGCCCAAAATGCAAACATCAATTTTGTCTTGATTGCGACATCTACGTTCATGAAAGCTTACATAACTGCCCAGGCTGTGAGAGTTTCAGGCATTCTAACTCTGTAACTGCTTCCCAATGATTGTCAAGCCTTCTGCCTGTGACATAAAATTGCCATCTAATGGTGTTTTTCATTGTCGCCCTCTTATTGTTATATTGTGGCCACTCACCGGACTCATAAGTTCCGGTGCTAAGTGATTGATTAACATTATCATCGTCTCGTTGATCACAATGGTTTGGCCCTTGATGCTGGCCTTTGAACAGTAATTACTTTGCAGCCCAGACAACAGAAGTGATATTATTTATACAAGGGTGAGACTTTCTACCTTATCATTCTAAGTCAACTACTTTTGATCCCTTTTCTTTTGTTTGTTGCTGGAAATTAAGGCACATGTAAGATGTCTCCATTGGATTTTTTTAATCAATGGGCTGACACCAACATTCTTGCTAGCAGATAAATTTTGATCATTAAATTACCATTGCTAACTTTGTGTATGAGATATTTACGTATGATTTGCTTTTGACAATCACTGTTGTGAACTTCTAACCTTCATTTTCTCTCCTTTTGTTTCATCTCCTCCTTTGATAAGTTTTCTTGTAGCTCGAGAATAATTATAGAACACAACAAATAAATTATTAAAGCTCTAATGATCACACATCGGAACGAAGTATTATCGGAGTGGGAAACCAAGCTGAGTTGGAGACTTCTAAAAAATGTAGGACTGGGACCAACCTTCAATTTCAGCTAAGGAAGAAGATTAAAGTAGGATTTAGGAGTAGGCTAGAGTTTCTATTAGCTCTAGAATATATTTTTCAATTAATGTTTTAAATTTTTATAAATTGATTTGTTTATGTTACTGTTGATGTTTAGAACCGTCTGAGGTTATAGACATTGTAACTAAGGACAGTTAGATGATCTTAGATGTAAAATTATAATTTTGGGATGAAACATTCTTAAATGTCGATTCAGATGAGTTGTAACTAAGATTTCTATAGACGAGTATGCAGAAAAATTTACGGATGAGTTTATAGATTGGTTTTCTCTTAATAATGTCGTAGAAAATATATTATTATAATATTGATAATGATGACATCATGATTTTTTGTTTTAAAAGATAAATTTAAAATTAAGAATAATAGATTTTAAAAATAAAAATAAAAAAATAATTTTAATTTATTTTAAATATATATTGAAAATTAATTTAAAATCATTTTAATCAAATAAATTTATTTTTAAATTTAATTTAAAACAAAAAATAAAAATACACAACCACTCTAAATATATAGAACCTAACTAATTAATCAGGTTTAAAAAGGAAGAAAGAGATTGTAGTTATTAGGTTGAGTATGCATGTAATGCATCATCGCGTATACCTGGCTTGTTTGAGATAAAAATAGAATAAAATTAATTCTCTTCGGCATTCTAAAAATTAACATTGTCAACAGTTATTTAGGTGAGAACTAGAACAGGTTGCAAACAATTGGCATCTTAGTGGCAATAACTTTAACCCAGCGTGCGACATTTTAGCGCAAATAGAATTGTTACACTTTCTTCCTAGAATCTTGGAAATGAGTGAATAAATTTAATCATAGTGATAAATTATGATGGTACACGCACCCAATATTTTTCTTCACTTTATGTGTTGTTGAAAGTGAAGATTCAATTTTGTTTGGGAATTTATTTTTAATATATTAAAAAGTAAAAAATTTATATGAAGTTTAAATAATTTACATTTTTTAATTATTTTAATAGTGTTATATGAATTAATTTTTTTAAAATATTTAATAATAAAATTTATTTCTTTAAATTTTCTTCTTTTTAAAAAATGTAAAAATATTATTAATAAATTTTTAATTAAATAAAAAAAAATTATTTTCAAAATAATCTTTAATCAATTATTTTATTACTTATAAAGTTTAATTTTAGAAAACTCTAGAATTGGACGCTCACCATCATCCTCTTTCTTCTGTTCTATTATTTACCTTTTTCTTCTACTGATTTCTGTGGCGTGCTTACGCCCCACGTCACTAACCTTTCCTTTTCTTCACTCTTTTCCTCGTATTCAAGAGCAAGACGACATAGTAGGGAGGGAGGGACCGCATTTTACATTCAAAAAATCAAAGCACCAACACTAGTTCTCAATATTAACCTCTTCTATAGAAGAAGATTGACTTCCTTCTCTGACACATAATACACTTTCTAAATTTGAATTTCTTTATTTTAGAGTTTTTTTAAATTTTTTTCATAAATAAATTTTGACAAGAATTTTATTTTCATATTTTATATATATATATATATATATATATATATATATATATAAACGGATTCCATATTTATATATTCAAATATATAATTATTTTTGATAAATTTATCATCTCATCATAATTTAAGTTATAATAAATTTAAAAATAAATAAAATAAGATAAAATAATATAATAGAAAAATATATTAAATATATAATAAACCAAATATTTTATTCGGCAACTTTTTCCTTTTTTAACAATATTTTTCCTTTCCAAAAACATGGAAATCAGGTGAGTAAATCTCGAAGCTTCTTACAAAAATTATCAATACAGGAAGACTCCAAATGGTGGCTTAGTAAGAAGTCCCTGACTTTAGTATGATTTGCCCTTACTTCTCTGCTAATCTCATTCTCATCATCCATCACAGCTTTCACAGCTTTGCAAACACTTTCCTTAGTGAATAACCCATCTTCTTCACCCTTCTCCACTTCAACACCAACCTTCAAGTGCGTACCCATTATCCTTGCATTAATGATGAAATCACCACCTAGCTGTGGCAATAACACTATTTGACACTTATTTATTAGTGCCTCAGTTAAGGAACCAGCACCGCAATGTGTTATGAAGCAACCAACAGATGAGTGTTCCAAAATCAGTTGCTGCTGCATCCATCCACTGTGGACAATTCCTCTCCCTTCAACCCTTTCTTTAAATCCTTGTGGGAGAGCATTTTCAATTGTCTCAAACCCAATAGGAGTTTTAAGAATTGCCAAAAATGGAAAACCTGTTAACTCAAGACCCAACAACAATTCTTGGAATTGATCATGTGGTAATTCCCATTCACTCCCAAGAGCACAGTAAATCACGGAACCATTCTTGAACCCTCCAAGCCATGTAGCCCATTTTTCCTCTAAAACAGTGTTGGATGACTCAGGTATGACAGGTCCTGAAAGGAGAACAGGCTTTCCAAATTGACCTTGAAGGTAATCAACATAAGGCCCCTCAATTTCTCTGCAACCTTTGAATCCAATTGCATCTGATAGTGTTAGACCATTATTGAGGCGGTCATAGAAGAGAACACCACTGCCAAACTCACAACTCCTTAAAAAAGCAAGGAATTTTGCTTCATGAGTGTGAACACCAATTTCAGTCCGGGAAGTTTTAATTAAACCACCAATGCTAAATTAATAATAATAATAATAATAATAATAATAATAATAACCATAATAAATAAAAAGGGAAACAAAAAATAGAAAGGGATTTGGTCCCCATCCTAATAGACTAGGGTTTAGTTAAGAATTAGTTAGGGTAGTTAGAAGTTAGTTAGGATGGGTATTTGGTTGGGTTAGGAAGAAACTAGGGCAGTTTAGGTATTACTCTAGTTAAAGAAGGGTATAAAGGGGATTTTGGAGCAGAATTGAAAGGGGGCGGTTTTTGAGGAGTACGAAAAACAGAGGAAGAAACAGAGAGAGAAGGAGAAGAAGAGGAGAAGGACTTTTGAAGAGAGGAAGAGAAGGAAGAGACTAAGCTCAAGAAAACGCTCTGAATCACGGGAACCGATTGAGGGAGATTTGGAAAGAACGATCAAGTTTTTTTCAATTGTGAGAACTTCATTAGAAAGCTGAGAAATCTTCTGAAGTTCACGAAGGGAATCAAGGCTTTGTTTCTTCTGAATTCGCTTCGCCGTGCTGGGAGAGATTGTTGATTTGGAATCGGTATAAACTTTGCTTCGTCAATTTCGGTTAAAATTCTTTGGCAGAATTCCAAAGCTGTTGTAGTTCTTCATTCCACGCACCAGGTTAGTTTCCGGTTTCGTCATTGCTGATTTTATATGCACTTAGTCACGATTAAACACTGTGCTTTCAGTTTCTTGTTGTGCATTTGCAAAGCTTGTGATTGATTTAGGTTTTGGATGAAATCAATTTGTGATAGAATACATTGAAATGACTGTGATTCTTGTTTGGAAGTCTCGATCACCAGTTAAGATAGAATAAAGTTAGATTTTAAGGAAAGGAAGATGAGCAGTAAAAGTTGGCCATTATAGTCATAAGTCATGCTTTTTAGAAACGAATCCTAAGTTAAATTAAGGAACTAATTCTTGCTGCAGAACTGAGATTGCACTCGTTTATCGGCTATTGAGTGCCTAATAATAAATCATAATTCAGATTTGAAGGATGAACTTGTGCTTACCACATCCTAAACTAGATTACAGGGCATACTTTTACCTATTCTGGAGTTTCTGCCACAGCACTTCTGTCAAGAGCCTATGATTAGTAGCCTAGTATTCACAATCCTTAAGACCAAAAGATACTGGAATTGTATTTTTGTTCCTGTGGCAGTAGTAAGTTCAGCATACTTTGACTCTTGAGCTAGGCTAAATGGAGAAAATCAGTGCTTACTAGCCTGTGACAGAAAACCAGAAATGCCTGCACTTAGTACCATGTTAGAACTTGAATGGTGGTTTCATATCTATAATAACAGATCATATGTTGTCCTTTTTATTCAAGACATAGGCAACAAGTCTGGTCTTGGCAGTTCGTCACACAGAGCAGGAAATGTTGCAGTAAACAGATGCAGAACATATAGATCTAGGGAATTTAGCTCATTGGCATCAGAGATCAGGGTTAACCCAAAGTAGAGCAAAGTTCTGGGGATAGGAGACCAGTATCTAACTTTGTAGGACCTGCTAGCCTTTATTAGAAGGGCTTTAGCTGCTAGGACAGACCTTAAATGTTTGGTCTCATCTTGGCACCTAGACATGAACAGAGTTCTTAATCACCATTAACCATGTTTAAAACTAAACATAAATTGGTCTGACAACTCCTATCAGATTTGGATAGATAGATCTGAATCACATCAATTTCAGGACTGGTGATAGATTACTGAGAATAGGAGTCAATTAGGCATATGTTCAGTGGTTTAGGTAATGGAGGATCAAGTCAAAATCAGCAGTTAGCTTGACTGACCCACCAAGCTCTGATTCAGTTAGGTACAGATCCAAATTTAGGACCCTTGCCCAAGTCTAGGAGCTTGAGGGAGCTAAGCTAGAGGTTTCGCAATTAAGTTCTCCTAAAACAGGCGGGCTAGTATAGGCAGGAAACCTACGAAAAATAAAAAAACTGTGAATGCTCATAACTGCAGCCAAGTAAACCTAAACTTCAAATTAATGGAAGCATGCATCTTTAGGCCTTAGTATAGCAGAATACTGGTCTCAATTCTGGTAAATTAGTTCCAGAATCATGCTGTCTAGTGCAGAAAACAGACTTTAGTATTCTCAGGAATAGTTCTTTTTTGAATTTAACATGTTAGGTAGACCTAGGAGCCAGAGTCAAGCTGGGCCAAAGAAAGCCAAAGCTTGATTAATAGATACCTGATATGCTTAGCAGAGATAAGGCCATCTATTCTTGCTGTAGAAATTTCAGCTAAGCCACAGGTCCTGAATCATTTGAGCATGGTGGCAGGGGAAATTATAGCTAGGCCTGAAAAACTGGTGCCTATCTTGGTCAAGGCATATACTCAGAAATTCAGGTAACAGAGATAAAATCAGAATCAACGGCCAACATAACCAACCAATCAAGTTCTGATCCTGTCTTTGTTCAGCTAGGCACTTGTCTAAATTTAGGATTTTTGTCCAGGCCCAGGATAGCAAGCCTTTAGGTTCCAACCTTGGGATTGCTATCAGTTAAAACCAGGTCAGGTGTCTGATACAGGAGTAGAAACCTTTTCTTTGATCAAACATGAGATACCTACACAATCTATTCCAAATTTGGAGAACAGTCTGAAAATACTTTTGGGAAATCACAATAGTTCCCTCTGCTTGTAAGTGCTTATATTGCTAGGCTCAGTATATCAGCAACCCCAGCCTGTAACTAGAATATACAGTTTCTGATGCAAAGAGCAGTCTAGCAGCGAGGGCCTTAAGGGTAAAGGACAGTCTAAACATTTAAATGGTTAGAGTAGATGTCCTACAAATTAAGGTTAATTTACTGGCCATGAAAATACTGCAGAGTAGATAGTCTATAAGTGACAGCAGGAGGTTATAGAATTCATATCTTTGGCATCTTAGGATGTTAACACAGGTCCTGACTTAGTTCAAAAAATATAAGGAACAAAGATTAATGATTCCTGATTCAGTGAAGGTTTCCCAGGCCTGAAACTGAGTTATACAGGGGTATAGTGACTTGATAGTCCTGTTAGTCTTATGGACAATGCACTTTTCACCTGATAGTCAGCCTGTATCATAGCAATCTCAGTGGCAGAAGCCACACATTGGGGGTTGTTTAGGATACCTAAAGGCTTTGCTGTTAGGACATACCTCAGAGACCTGATTGCATTTCAGTACCTAGTTATGAATGAGTAATGAGACTTGAGTAAGTGCATTTTAATAAAATTCAGGACTGCATTCAGAGCTAGAAACCAAGCATGCTGATGCTATCACTAAGGTGATCAGATTTGGATAGGCAGAGGTCAACTGCAACAAAATTGACCTTATCCAATTTAGCAATCAAATTCTAGGTTTTGTTGTACAGGTTCAGGTTTGGTCACCCAGTTCTTATCCAGGTTCAACCATAAGATGAAACGCATCCTCCATCCTGGTCCAATAAAGACTCGGTCAGCCTATAGAAGCTTGACTTTAGGAACAAAAACTGTTAGCATTGAGTTGGCATATAAGCCTGAGGTCAGAAGCTCAGTCCAGTTTCAAATCCCCTAAGCTGGTTTTCAGTCCTGATCAGGGAAGTCAGTGGGGCAGTAAGCCATGTTTTAACTTTTGTTGGGCCTTAGATGTGTTGCACGTGTTTTGTATCTACGGAAACACATAATAAGGCAGGGAGCAGCTCACTTGTCTAATTTTTAGGCAATATCTGATATAGAATCTGAGAAAAACAGGAACTGATATAAAGGGGAGATCTGGTGATGAGGCGTTGCAATAATGGCTTCAATGCCTCAGTCAATTGTGCAGTATCAAAGCGGTCAATGGCTAGGCAGTAGACCAAATTGAGTAAGCTTCACTTAAAGAAACTAAACAGACTCTATTGATCAAATAGGTGTTGTGACCATAGCCTTCTCAAAACTGTCATAGCACCTAGCTCCTATGCCTAAGATGGACACCACAGTGAATTCTGCACCTCATTCTGCTTATTAGCCAAATGGATAAGAGGTTAACTTAGAAAAGGGGAATAAAAAAGAGCCCCAAGATGGGCTGATTAGGATCTAAGCTAACCTGGTAAACGCAAGGGCAGGAACTGCAAGTTTGTTTAGTTCAATAGGCAGTTGAGTCAAATTCTGAAAACTTAAGAGAGCATCTGGAAACAGCTCCAATTATATTAGGTGAGCCTTAGTACCTGCAAAATCTGCAGGATATTATTAGCAAATACAGCTGTACCAGTAATGATTAGTGTAGGTCTCCTAATATATCCTCCCTTTGGTTATGAGTACTCTCACTTAGCTAGTGCAGGAGTTGGTCCTTTACTAAAGTTTGAGGCATTGGGTAGTAAGATGGTGGCCACCAATCTGCCTTGCATTCTCACATGGTGCAAATCTGTAATTAGAGATTAAGAATCAGAACTCATTTTGGAAAGAGTCTCAGTCTTGGAAGTTAGGTTGTAAGATTTGTGTCTCCTTAGTTTCCAAAATGGTGAATCTGTTCCAGAATCACAATGGCTCCGGAGAGCCTATTTGGGTTAATAATAACTAGAATAAGGGAAGGTATATGACATCCTAGTTCCCCAAAAATTGAAATACGCCTAATATACCTAGCCACTCACAGTCAAGGCCAATGGAAACACTCAGACTTAGGAGAACATCATTAATATTAGGATTATTGGATTGCAGACGAAAAATCCAAATTAGTATCCCTGAAATAAGCTTAAGCATCCAATTAAAAGCTCACACATATAGTTCCATAACTAGTAGCATCCAATATCAAGTTAAAGTCTATAACTAAGATTTCTCTTCGTAAATTTCTAAAGTTCTTTTAAAATATATAATTTTCAAAGTTTCCAATGATTCAAGATCTCACGCAATGAACTCCAAAGTTGAAAGTGCAGCATACCCTGTCTTTTGATGTTTGGAGAATCATATGGGTCGTCGTGCAACCTTCGCTTGCCTTCGACTCTGTGCAAGTGGATTAAGAATTTTCCTTTTAATATCTTTTCAAAATCACTCCTTTTTTTTCTCCAAAATATTAATTTTCAAAGTTTCCAATGATTCAAGATCTCACGCAATGAACTCCAAAGTTGAAAGTGCAGCATACCCTGTCTTTTGATGTTTGGAGAATCATATGGGTCGTCGTGCAACCTTCGCTTGCCTTCGACTCTGTGCAAGTGGATTAAGAATTTTCCTTTTAATATCTTTTCAAAATCACTCCCTTTTTTTTCTCCAAAATATTAATTTTCAAAGTTCCAAATGATTCAAGATCTCACGCAATGAACTCCAAAATTGAAAGTGCAGCATACCCTGTCTTTTGATGTTTGGAAAATCATATGGGTCGTCGTGCAACCTTCGCTTGCCTTCGACTCTGTGCAAGTGGATTAAGAATTTTCCTTTTAATATCTTTTCAAAATCACTCCTTTTTTTCTCCAAAATATTAATTTTCAAAGTTCCAAATGATTCAAGATCTCACGCAATGAACTCCAAAATTGAAAGTGCAGCATACCCTGTCTTTTGATGTTTGGAGAATCATATGGGTCGTCGTGCAACCTTCGCTTGCCTTCGACTCTGTGCAGGTGGATTAAGGATCTTCCTTTTAATATCTTTTCAAAATTACTCCCTTTTCTCCAAAATATAATTTTCAAAGTTCCAAATGATTCAAGATCTCACGCAATGAACTCCAAAGTTGAAAGTGCAGCATACCCTGTCTTTTGATGTTTGGAGAATCATATGGGTCGTTGTACAACCTTCGCTTGCCTTCGACTCTGTGCAGGTGGATCAGGAATTTTCCTTTTAACCCCCTTTCAAAACACTGCACCAAAGTAATTTTCAAAACCAGAACTACGTAGCCTTGAGTTTCCCATTGCACCAGGGAATACGTAGGAGCAGGATCAAGTCCTGTCAGGCTATTTTCATACAAACCTATTTATTTTTATTATACTTAAGGGATCAAACAAATTGCAAAGAAAATCACACACTCAGTTTAAGGGTACCGTTCTTCGGAACGGACAAATAGGGTGCCTAACACCTTCCCTATTTGTAACCGACTCCCGAACCTAGAATTTCATCCTCAAGTTAGGGTTTTTCCAAATTTTTTCCCTTAAAATAAGATTTGGTGGCGGCTCCACAATCAACTAAATGCTATTTTTAAATTTCTAGCGAGTTCGTCGTCTCGTCGGAATTACGGTTGCGACAGATGGCGACTCCACTGGGGACATTTAGAGGGTCAAGCCCATTTCAATTGAGTGTGTTTTGTTCCAATCCCTTTCCAATTTATTTGCATTGATTCATTTTATCTACGTGTTATCTGTTTGTTTATTCTTTATATAAACCTTAGGGTAGACGAACTATAAATTGCAATATATATCCGTACATTTCCCCAATTGCAGGTATCCCAATTACTGGTGTGCCCTCATACATTGCACATGCATTTATCACGAGTGAGGCCCTATACCCGGGTCTGAGTGAAGCCTAGGATAGAGGGGTCTAGTGGTGTCACTTTGGATGCACGTCCTGTTTGACAATCACGAAAACCCCAGCTAGAGTGCGTCCTATTTACAATGCCCTACAACTGGTAGCGTTCCCTACTGTTGTGGCAAGCATCGTAAACTGGAACTTGGCTCTAGTGACCTTGATACCTAAAGGATACAAACTACCCTTATGAGAGGTTCATGCATTAGAGAAGCCTAGCTCCCTAGGACAGGATACCCGTTATAGGATACTGAAAGGGCACACAGTTCTTTTCTACTTATTTATTGTATAATAAATAAATCAAGTCTTTTGCATAGTGTGACGAAAAAACAAAAAATGGCAAAAAAAAAAAAAAAAAAAAAAAAAAAAAGAAAAAAAAACAAAAAAACAACAACACAAAAAAGAGAGAGAGAAAGAAAAGAGGGGCAGATTACAAGAGCCCTGCATATCGCATGCATGTTTTAAATTCACATAACATCTTGCATGCATAACATGCATCGAAATAAAAGCATTTTATCTTCATAAGTTCTACCTTACCATGCATTCATATGCTTTATAAATATCTGACTTGTGCATTTATTTTGTTTTCTTTTCTTTTGAGGACCCAGATTCTTGAAGAGTATAAAAAAAAAGTGAGTGGAAATGGAAATTAATGCGGAAACAGTACAGTTGAGGAAGAAGAGACGTATTAGCGCCAGGCCGGTAGAGTCATCGGTTTTAGAAGAGTATGGAAATAAGTTGACCAACATACAACAAATGTCTTTGACGAAGAAATACGGAAATATATTGGGTTTGTTAAAGGTCAGGGTACAGGAAGATGCAATCACGGCCTTAGCACAGTATTACGATTCCCCCCTCAGATGCTTCACTTTCCTTGACTTCCAAATGGCACCTACCTTGGAGGAATATGAGCAGATTCTGGATTTGACATTAGAAGGAAGTAAGCCATATAACCATTTAGAACACCACGCCTCGTTCCGAGTGACAGCACAAGCTTTGGGATTGCAAGATAGTGATCTTTTGAAGGATTATCAGAGTAAGAACCGAATAAAGGGACTTTCCAGGGAATTCCTTGAAGATTACCTGCGATATTTGGCTGACGGTAACCAGTGGGATGTCTTTTCAGATGTATTAGCTCTCACCATCTATGGTCTGGTGCTCTTTCCTAGCATAGAAGGCTTCGTGGATCAAGCGGCTATCAACATATTTCTAGCCAGGAAAACTAGGATGGAAAATCCCGTTGTTGCTCTCTTAGCTGACGTGTATGGTACGTTGGATTTCTGCCATGAGAAAAAAGGAAAGAAGCTCGTGTGTTGTCTCCCTATGCTGTATGTTTGGTTAACAGCTCACATATTCAAAAGAAATACTAAAGTACGATGTCCTATATCAGATTTGTTGTGTTATCCACTAAAAGAGATGAATAGTCATGAATGGGCTACCCACCTCGCCAACTTAACAGAAGATCAGATTAGATGGCAGCCAGCTTGGCAGCAGAGGACGTCTCTCATTTACCACTGTAAGGGGTTCCCAAATGTTCCACTCATGGGGATCCGAGGCTGCATCAATTATAACCCTATACTGGGGCAAAGACAATTGGCTTACCCCATTAAGGAACCTCCGGCAGATGAGCTATTAACCCCGTTCATCCTGAACTATGAAGGTGATTTTGCTGAAACACTTCGAAGAGTTAGAGAAGCTTGGAGCATGACTACAGTAAAGGGAAAGGAGTTGGGGGTTAGAAGTTGTGCGGCCAAAGCAGAATATAAACAATGGGTACGAGAAAGAGTACAACTAATTAAGTTGCCTTTCAAACCGAAAGGGTCCACCTCTGGAAGTCAAAAAGAATCAGTAGTCATTGAGGATGAAACTGTTAAAGAGTTGAGGGCAAAACTGGAAAGCATGACCTTAAAAAATAGTAAGCTAGAGGAAAGGATATTGAAGACCCAACAAGAAAATGCTGAACTAAGAAGAGAAAACCAAGAAAAAGAAACTGCCATGGAAAGTCTTAGAGAACAACAGAAGTCAGAACGAGAATACGCAGCTAAAGTCCATATGAGTCTCCAGGCAGCCAATAAAGAATTGGGACTGAGGGCGCAAGAAAGAGACACAGCTCTGCAAGGGAATCAGAGGTTGAGAGACACAGTTGAACAACTAAGGGATCGTGTTCATAAGCTCAGGCGGGAAAAGGACCAAGCAACAAATGGAAAGAATAGGGCACAAGCAGAAACCAGTCGATTAGTAGATGAAAAGAGTGTGTTACAACGACACATAGAAGACTTGAATCAACAAATTCAGAATCTGCTAGCTGAATGGGGAAAGGAAGTGGACGAAGAAAAATGGAAGGTTATTGAAGTAATCAGGATGCAACAAAGGGGTATCAGTGACTTACAAGACGAGATGCAATGGTACAAAGATACAGCCGATCACTGGACCAAGTGCTTTGGGAGGTTGGCTAGCCTAGCAAATACTGCTATTGAAGAAATCCCGCCATTGCTCAAGAGAGCCGAAGCATCATTACATCCGTTGCACACTCCACCCGAAGTCGAAGAGTTCCTTCACTTTTGTAAAGAATTGATCTTGAGAATGAACAAATACATTGCTCTAGCTGAAAAGGAGGAGCAAGTTGTACTTTGAAAAATTCTATGCCATGAATGAAGAATTTGCTTTCTTACATATCTGTGTCTGATACCGCATTAATTTCCATTTCACACTCACCCAAAGCACGTTTGCGGCTAAAATACTCGTCAAGATGACGGGTCCTCTACCATAGGCACACATTTAGTACATGCTTAAACTTATAAAAATATTTATAATTAACTAACACACTTCATTTCAGAAAACAAAATTGCAGACTCACGATTTCCACGACATCCTTATAGCACACGTTCTAAAGCCAGAATCATGAATGAGTTGGAGGCACAAAATGAAGAGCTGCGCAATGAGGTGGCTCAGTTAAAAGAACAGATGTCTCAGATGATGAAGCTTCTGGAAAAAAGGGGCACAGAGGGACCCTCCGGGGTAGAAAATCAGGGCACTGCTGGCGTGTCAATGCCTTTACAAGAGGTCGTTGATCCTGAATGGCACCCATATGGATTGCCACCCAACTGCATACCACCCTCATCCAACCTGCCACCAGTCCAAGGTGTTGCTATAAATCCAACAGAAACACTTCATATGAACTCTTCATCCATACCACAAAATATTAACCCAAACTACACTAATTTCGCTATCCCTGAAAACCCATCGGGCTCTAACACACAAGGCCCATACCAATCCAACCCTTATCAACCACCCCATCCACCAATTCCATCCACTCACATACTAAGGCATCATGGTCCTTACGGGATGCCTATAGCCAATAATCAAGCAGTTGGAATGCAATCACATAATCCTATCCATGGTGAAGCTCAGATAGGTGGAAGGTGGCAGCATTTAGAGGAAAGGGTCCGAGCTATAGAAGGCAGTAGTTATGGTGCAATAGAAGCACCCGACTTGTGTTTGGTGCCCGACGTGATCATTCCTCACAAATTCAAAATGCCAGAATTTGAAAAATATAAGGGGACCGGCTGCCCAAGAAGTCACTTGACAATGTATTGCCGAAAGATGGCATCTCATGCATATGACGATAAATTGTTGATTCATTGTTTTCAAGACAGTCTTACAGGGGCTGCAACTACCTGGTATACTCAATTAGAGCGGACTCACATTCGCTCATGGAAAGATCTGGCTGACGCTTTCATCCGGCAGTATAAATATAACATAGAGATGGCACCTGATAGATCCCAATTACAAAATATGGCCAAAAGGGAAGAGGAAACTTTCAAGGAGTATGCCCAACGATGGAGAGAATTGGCTGCTCAGGTTCAGCCCCCTCTATTTGAAAGAGAAATGATTGGGATGTTCATGGATACTCTACCAGCACCATTTTATGATAAGATGGTCGGCAGTGTGTCAGTAAATTTTTCTGATATGGTACTTATCGGAGAAAGGATTGAAAATGGTTTGCGCCGAGGACGGATCATGTATAATACAGTTGGTAATGTAAATATGAAGAAACCAACCAATAATTCGTGGAAAAAGAAGGAAGGAGAAGCCCACCATGTCACGTTTGATCCAAATCGCTCCATACCTACACCACTTAGTTACCAAACACCTTACCGCCCTCAGTACGCACCATACCCCCAGATGGTGGCCGCCTCCCAACCTAACTACCAACCACCATACACACCCCCTACAATTTTCCAACAAACAACCTCATCCATGACACAACCACAACCAACCATACCCCAACCTCCACAAAAATATTGGAACCAAAACCCTGGCCCAAACACTAACCCCCACCAAAGAAAGCCAAATAACAATGAAAGAAAACCAGTACAATTTGACCCAATACCCATGAGTTACACCGAGCTTTTTCCCCGTTTGATCCAAAGTTCTTTGATAGCCCCATGTCCCATGAAACCTGTAGAACCACCATACCCGAAGTGGTATGATCCGTCTGCTAAATGTGAGTATCACGCTGGGGCAGTCGGACATTCAATTGAGAATTGCCAAGGATTCAAATACAAAGTGCAGAATTTGATAAATGCAAAGTGGCTAAACTTTGAAAAAGATACTCCTAATATAGGGAATAATCCGTTGCCGAGTCATGAAGGACCAGCGGTGAATTGTATAGAAGAAGAGGTTGATATGATCAATGAAGCATTCTCGGGATGTCCAAAGCCTCTGATTATCCGTTATACAGATAACACGGCTGTCCCAACACCTGATGGTCTAAAGCCTATCACAATAAAACTGCCTGGACCATTCCCATACAAGAGCAACAAGGAAGTGCCTTGGAAGTATGATGCTGAAGTTCTTGGGGGAAAACAGGAAGAAGAGAAATCCGAGAATTCTAAAGAACCTACATGTGAAGTGGTAAACATAGCGGGAATTGGGGGAATGACCAGGAGTGGTCGTATCTATACGCCTATGGAGGATAAAAGAGAAAGACCTTGTGGAGAAGCCATTCTGGCAGGTCCCGAGCCTGAAGTTAGCAAAAAGGAAGAAAGAAGGGAACTTAAAAAACCAGTTTCTGATGAGGAGGCTTGTGAATTCTTAAAAATGATCAGTCAGAGTGAATATGCGGTTGTTGAACAGTTAAACCGCATCCCAGCCAAAATATCATTACTAGCATTGATGATGAATTCTGAGCCCCATAGAAGAGTATTATTGAAAATTTTGAATGAGGCCCATGTGGTGCACAATTTGTCGGTAGAGAATTTTGAAGGTATCGCTAATAACATTACGGCCAACAATTTCCTTACATTCGCAGACAGTGAGATCCCTGATAATGGAGTAGGGCACAATAAAGCTTTGCATATATCTGTGAAGTATAGGGATCATATCCTAGCCCGGGTGTTAATAGATAATGGTTCCTCACTAAATGTGATGCCTAAAATCACTTTAGCTAAACTACCACATGAAGAAGCTCATATGAGACCAAGCTCTATGGTGGTAAGGGCTTTTGATGGGTCTAGGAGAGAGGTATTGGGCGAAATTGATCTGCCAGTTCAAATTGGTCCAATTCTGTTTAATATAACTTTTCAAGTGATGGATGTTGTGCCGGCATATAGCTGCCTTCTCGGTAGACCATGGATTCATTCGGCCCGAGCCGTGCCCTCCACGCTGCATCAAAAGTTGAAATTCATTATAGACAATAGGTTGGTTATTGTCTCCGCAGAAGAAGACTTTCTGGTCAGCAAACCATCTAGTACTCCTTATATCGAGGCTGCTGAAGAAGCCTTGGAAACTCATTTCCAAGCTTTAGAGATTGCTAATGTTACTACGGTTAAAGAAGGAGAGGCGGTGAACCAATATCGACCCCCAAAAGCTTTATTGATGATGGCCAAAACCATGTTGAGAAGTGGATTTCATCCCGGAGATAAACTGGGGCAAAACAACAGGGGGTTAGTCCAGCCTTTGCAGTTGATTAAGAATAAGCACAGGCATGGGCTGGGATACAAACTCACTGAGGAAGGGAAAAAGGAGGCTAGATTTGAAAAAAGGAAACCCCAGGTTAAAAGGGTCCCTCTGCGCCATATTTCAGAAAGTTTCTGGAGTGCCGGGTTCGAGACTCCAGATATGATAGCAGTTGTTGATAAAGAAGAGCTGCTCAGTATAGATGACTTGGTGATGGTCTGCCCACCGGGACAGGAGCTAAAAAATTGGGAAATCATCGAGCTTCCTGTGATTTTAAATTCAGTTTACATGTAATTTGTAATTGCTGTGAAATTTTGTAAAAAAAACGATATTTTGTACATATGTTTGATCAATGAATATAATAGAATTCTTTCAGCAATATTTTCTTCCCTTTTCAATACACCCATACCTTATCCTTTTTCATATTTGCAGATCCGAAAACAACTCGCCTGATGACGATCACGCTAGTATTGTATTGAATAATCTTGATTGTCTTGTTAATCAAGCGGATGAGGAAACAGAATTTGAATTTGAGCCTTCTGGAGAATTATTAAGGCTAGTAGAACGGGAATCTAGATTGATACAACCCCACCAAGAGACTGTCGAGCTAATAAATCTGGGGACTGAGGAGGATAAAAAAGAAGTAAAAATTGGCGCGTTCAAAAATCGCTCTCGATTAGTGTCATTACTAAATGAATATAGCGACATTTTTGCTTGGTCATACCAAGATATGCCGGGATTAGACACGTCGATTGTGGAACATAAGTTGCCTTTAAAGCCTGATTGCCTACCAGTAAAGCAGAAGTTGAGAAGAATGAAGCCTGAGATGTCCCTAAAAATCCGAGAAGAAGTAAGAAAACAATTTGATGCGGGCTTCCTGGCCGTGGCAAAATATCCGGAATGGGTCGCAAACATAGTACCAGTCCCCAAGAAAGATGGAAAGGTACGAATGTGTGTAGATTTCAGGGACCTAAATAGGGCCAGTCCAAAGGATGACTTTCCTTTGCCTCATATCGACATATTGGTTGACAATACTGCCCAGTTCTCTTACTTTTCATTCATGGATGGTTTCTCTGGATATAATCAGATCAAGATGGCTGAAGAAGATATGGAAAAAACCACCTTTATTACGGCTTGGGGAACCTTTTGTTACAAAGTCATGCCGTTTGGGTTAAAAAACGCTGGGGCAACATATCAGAGAGCTATGGTGACATTATTTCATGACATGATCCACAAGGAGATCGAAGTATACGTGGATGATATGATTGCCAAGTCTAGAACTGAGGAAGATCACCTCGATAACCTACAAAAACTATTCGAACGCCTTCGAAGGTTCAAGTTGAGAATGAACCCAGCTAAATGCACTTTCGGTGTGAAGTCAGGAAAGTTGCTAGGCTTCATCGTTAGTGAAAGGGGAATTGAGGTTGACCCTGATAAGGTCCGTGCAATCTTGGAAATGCCAGCCCCAAAAACAGAGAAGGAAGTGCGAGGGTTTCTTGGAAGGCTAAACTACATCGCTCGGTTTATTTTCCAGCTGACAGCTACATGTGAACCGATTTTCAAACTCTTGCGCAAAAATCAACCCATCAGTTGGAATGAGGATTGTCAAGAAGCCTTTGAAAAGATTAAGCTCTACTTACAAGACCCTCCAGTTCTAGTTCCCCCAGTACCAGGGAGGCCGTTAATTCTGTACTTGACAGTGACGGGTAATGCCATGGGATGTATGCTCGGTCAACAAGATGTAACCGGAAAGAAAGAACATGCCATTTACTATTTGAGCAAAAAATTTACTGATTATGAGGCAAAATATTCCTTGTTAGAACAAACCTGTTGCGCGTTGGCATGGGCCGCTCATCGTTTGAGGCAGTACATGTTGAGTCATACTACTTGGTTGATCTCTAGGATGGATCCAATTAAGTACATTTTCGAAAAACCCGCTTTGTCTGGACGGATTGCCAGGTGGCAAGTTTTGCTATCAGAATATGATATCATGTATGTTACACAAAAGGCAATTAAAGGTAGTGCGCTGGCAGATTACTTGGCTCAACAGCCTCTAAGTGATTATCAGCCGATAAGACAAGGGTTTCCAGATGAAGATCTAATGGCAGTATTCAGTGAGCCGGTACAAGAAGTAAAAGAAAAGTGGACGATGTTGTTTGATGGGGCGTCCAACATGATGGGTCATGGCATAGGAGCCATCTTAATCTCCCCAGAAGGACAGTATGTACCTATTACAGCCAGGTTAGGTTTTGATTGTACTAATAATGTGGCTGAATACGAGGCTTGCATCATGGGAATACAAGCAGCCATCGATGCTAATGTCAAGAGCTTGGAGGTCTATGGTGATTCAGCTCTAGTTATCCATCAGGTTAAAGGTGAATGGGAAACTCGAGATGCAAAGTTGATCCCATACCAAGCTTATATTAAGGAATTGTTGGAGTATTTTGAGGATGTCACTTTTGCACATATACCTCGAGAAGACAATCAACTGGCTGACGCCCTAGCCACTCTCTCGTCCATGTTTAAAATAAGTAAAGAGGAGGATATGCCCCTTATCCAGATTCAACGTCGAGACCGACAAGCCTTTTGCCTATCAATTGAAGAGGAACAAGATGGGCAACCCTGGTATCATGATATCCGACGCTTTCTGAAAGACAAGGAATATCCCGATCATGCTTCGGAAAATGACAAAAGAACCTTAAGGAGATTAGCTGCCAGTTTCTTTCTTGATGGGGAAGTTTTATATAAAAGAAATCATGATATGGTCCTGCTCAGGTGTGTAGATGCGGCAGAGGCTAGAAAAATTGTGAAAGAAGTCCATGAGGGATCTTTTGGTGCCCATGCTAATGGACACGCGATGGCAAGAAAAATTCTCCGAGCAGGATATTACTGGTTAACCATGGAGACTGATTGTTATAAGTATGTTAAGACTTGTCATAAATGCCAGGTATACGCTGACAACATCCATGTGCCGCCTACATCCTTGAACGTATTATCTTCACCATGGCCATTTGCTATGTGGGGAATGGATGTCATTGGACCAATTGAGCCTAAAGCATCCAGCGGGCATCGTTTCATATTGGTTGCTATTGACTATTTCACCAAATGGGTCGAGGCTGCTTCCTATGTCAGCGTGACCCGAAGTGTGGTGGTAAAGTTCGTAAAGAGGGATTTAATTTGCCGATATGGGTTGCCTAACAAAATCATTACAGATAATGGTACCAATCTTAATAACAAAATGATGAAAGAATTGTGTGACCAATTCAAGATCCAACATCATAATTCCTCCCCATACAGGCCAAAGATGAATGGAGCTGTGGAGGCAGCCAACAAAAACATCAAGAAAATCGTCCAAAAGATGGTACTCACATATAAAGATTGGCATGAGATGCTTCCCTATGCCCTCCACGCATATCGTACTTCAGTTCGTACCTCTACCGGATCAACTCCATTCTCGCTTGTTTATGGGATGGAGGCTGTCCTTCCTATTGAGGTAGAGATTCCTTCGTTAAGGGTATTAATGGATGCAAAGTTGGAGGAGGCAGAGTGGGTACAAACCCGGGTTGATCAATTGAACTTGGTTGATGAAAAGAGATTGGTGGCATTATGTCACGGTCAGTTATATCAAAAAAGGATGAAAAAAGCGTTCGAAAAGAAAGTACGTCCTCGAATATTTCAAGAAGGAGATTTGGTTCTCAAAAAGTTGTTACCTATGCAAAAAGCACTACAAGGAAAGTGGGCCCCAAATTATCATGGGCCATATGTAGTCAAGAAGGCTTTCTCGGGAGGGGCATTAATTTTAACGGATATGGATGGGAATGACCTGGCAAACCCAACTAACGCTGATGCTGTAAAGAAATATTATGCTTAATAAAAGCCCGCTAGATCGAAAACCCGCAAGGGCGATCTAGGCAAAAGTTAGGGCATCCAAAAGCCCGCTAGGTCGAAAACCCGCAAGGGCGATCTAGGCAAAAGTTAGGGCATCCAAAAGCCCGCTAGGTCGAAAACCCGCAAGGGCGATCTAGGCAAAAGTTAGGGCATCCAAAAGCCCGCTAGGTCGAAAACCCGCAAGGGCGATCTAGGCAAAAGTTAGGGCATCCAAAAGGCCCGCTAGGTCGAAAACCCGCAAGGGCGATCTAGGCAAAAGTTAGGGCATCCAAAAGCCCGCTAGGTCGAAACCCGCAAGGGCGATCTAGGCAAAAGTTAGGGCATCCAAAAGCCCGCTAGGTCGAAAACCTGCAAGGGAGACTTAGGCAAAAGTTAGGGCCTCAAAGACGCGCTAGGTTGAAAACCCACAAGGGCGACCTAGACAAACATGAGGAAAATTCTTGTCGTCACAAGATGACCCTCAAAGAAGAGGTGGGAACAAGAAAGTGATACTGGGGCAAAGGATAAAAAGTGGACCGATTCAAAAGTGGTCAGGATAGTATTGGGCAAATACTGGAACAGATTGATAAAAGTAAAATAGGTCAATATTGAAGTCAGTTCGGAGCTTATCAGAGTAAGACTGGGCTAATACTGAAAAATTTTGAGTAGGCTGATACTGGGGCAAAATTTTGTTTCTTAATAAGCGTGGGTAATAAGGCAGGAAAGGTTATTGAAATACAATACTAACATGGGTCGTCTCGAAGGCACAAGACCATCCAAAATTCCATCCCCAAATGCATACTCCTCTAATTCTTCGCTCTGTTTACTTTTGAAATTTTGCCATTATATTGATTCAATTGTATTTTGTTAATCAAGCATATGTACAGAATTAAGTATATCACAGCAATTATCAAATGCTAAGACTATTTAAATCACAGTTAGATCGAAAATTTCGCAAGTAATGGTCATCTAATAACATGAATGATCTCTTCTCTACAGAATAAGCATCGCGATACACAAAGTTTGCCAACAAGATCAAAACGGAAGGCCTATCGGAGGCTCTAACTCATTCAAAAGTCTTAAGAGGTGTGCTATAGGGAAGCCGTGGGTTTAAAGACTGCAACAGTAAATAAAAATCAAAATCATTCTAATCAAGTTTTCATGTTTATCCTTGTGCATTTCAGCCCATCACACGAGGCTCTGCATGTTTAAAATTTTCGCACTCCAGCCTATCACACGAGGCTCTGCATGTTTAAAATTTCTGCATTCCAGCCTATCACACGAGGCTCTGCATGTTTAAAATTTCTGCATTTCAGCCTATCACACGAGGCTCTGCATGTTTAATATTTCCGCATTTCAGCCTATCACACGAGGCTCTGCATGTTTAAAATTTCTGCATTTCAGCCTATCACACGAGGCTCTGCATGTTTAATATTTCCGCATTTCAGCCTATCACACGAGACTCTGCATGTTTAAAATTTCTGCATTTCAGCCTATCACACGAGGCTCTGCATGTTTAATATTTCCGCATTTCAGCCTATCACACGAGGCTCTGCATGTTTAAAATTTCTGCATTTCAGCCTATCACACGAGGCTCTGCATGTTTAAATTTCTGCATTTCAGCCTATCACACGAGGCTCTGCATGTTTAATATTTCCGCATTTCAGCCTATCGCACGAGGCTCTGCATGTTTATTTTTCTGCATTTCAGCCTATCACGCGAGGCTCTGCATGTTTAAAATTCTCTGCATTTCAGCCTATCACACGAGGCTCTGCATGTTTAAATTTCTGCATTTTAGCCTATCACTCGAGGCTCTGCATGTTTAAAATTTCTGCATTTTAGCCTATCACTCGAGGCTCTGCATGTTTAAATTCTCTGCATTTCAGCCTATCACACGAGGCTCTGCATGTTTAAATTTCTGCATTTTAGCCTATCACTCGAGGCTCTGCATGTTTAAAATGTCTGCATTTCAGCCTATCACACGAGGCTCTGCATGTTTAATATTTCTGCATTTCAGCCTATCACACGAGGCTCTGCATGTTTAATATTTCCGCATTTCAGCCTATCACACGAGGCTCTGCATGTTTAATATTTCCGCATTTCAGCCTATCACACGAGACTCTGCATGTTTAAAATTTCTGCATTTCAGCCTATCACACGAGGCTCTGCATGTTTAATATTTCCGCATTTCAGCCTATCACACGAGGCTCTGCATGTTTAAAATTTCTGCATTTCAGCCTATCACACGAGGCTCTGCATGTTTAAATTTCTGCATTTCAGCCTATCACACGAGGCTCTGCATGTTTAATATTTCCGCATTTCAGCCTATCGCACGAGGCTCTGCATGTTTATTTTTCTGCATTTCAGCCTATCACGCGAGGCTCTGCATGTTTAAAATTCTCTGCATTTCAGCCTATCACACGAGGCTCTGCATGTTTAAATTTCTGCATTTTAGCCTATCACTCGAGGCTCTGCATGTTTAAAATTTCTGCATTTTAGCCTATCACTCGAGGCTCTGCATGTTTAAATTCTCTGCATTTCAGCCTATCACACGAGGCTCTGCATGTTTAAATTTCTGCATTTTAGCCTATCACTCGAGGCTCTGCATGTTTAAAATGTCTGCATTTCAGCCTATCACACGAGGCTCTGCATGTTTAATATTTCTGCATTTTAGCCTATCACTCGAGACTCTGCATGTTTAAAATTTCTGCATTTCAGCCTATCACACGAGGCTCTGCATGTTTAAATTTCTGCATTTCAGCCTATCACACGAGGCTCTGCATGTTTAATATTTCCGCATTTCAGCCTATCGCACGAGGCTCTGCATGTTTATTTTTCTGCATTTCAGCCTATCACGCGAGGCTCTGCATGTTTAAAATTCTCTGCATTTCAGCCTATCACACGAGGCTCTGCATGTTTAAATTTCTGCATTTTAGCCTATCACTCGAGGCTCTGCATGTTTAAAATTTCTGCATTTTAGCCTATCACTCGAGGCTCTGCATGTTTAAATTCTCTGCATTTCAGCCTATCACACGAGGCTCTGCATGTTTAAATTTCTGCATTTTAGCCTATCACTCGAGGCTCTGCATGTTTAAAATGTCTGCATTTCAGCCTATCACACGAGGCTCTGCATGTTTAATATTTCTGTATTTCAGCCTATCACACGAGGCTCTGCATGTTTAAATGTTTGCATTCCAGCCTATCACACGAGGCTCTGCATGTTTAATTTTTCTGCACTTCAGCATGTCACCTGAGGCTCCACAGGCGCGAATTCTCAGGACACACAATAAGGTACCAATGCACTCCGCGGCTTCCAGACGAAATTGGTTCACGTCTTTACTCACTCCTTACCTGGATAATACGAAAGGTACCTTCGTCTTATTTGGTAAGAATCGAGCAAAGAGGGGCAAACTGTGAACACCAATTTCAGTCCGGGAAGTTTTAATTAAACCACCAATGCTAAATTAATAATAATAATAATAATAATAATAATAATAATAACCATAATAAATAAAAAGGGAAACAAAAAATAGAAAGGGATTTGGTCCCCATCCTAATAGACTAGGGTTTAGTTAAGAATTAGTTAGGGTAGTTAGAAGTTAGTTAGGATGGGTATTTGGTTGGGTTAGGAAGAAACTAGGGCAGTTTAGGTATTACTCTAGTTAAAGAAGGGTATAAAGGGGATTTTGGAGCAGAATTGAAAGGGGGCGGTTTTTGAGGAGTACGAAAAACAGAGGAAGAAACAGAGAGAGAAGGAGAAGAAGAGGAGAAGGACTTTTGAAGAGAGGAAGAGAAGGAAGAGACTAAGCTCAAGAAAACGCTCTGAATCACGGGAACCGATTGAGGGAGATTTGGAAAGAACGATCAAGTTTTTTTCAATTGTGAGAACTTCATTAGAAAGCTGAGAAATCTTCTGAAGTTCACGAAGGGAATCAAGGCTTTGTTTCTTCTGAATTCGCTTCGCCGTGCTGGGAGAGATTGTTGATTTGGAATCGGTATAAACTTTGCTTCGTCAATTTCGGTTAAAATTCTTTGGCAGAATTCCAAAGCTGTTGTAGTTCTTCATTCCACGCACCAGGTTAGTTTCCGGTTTCGTCATTGCTGATTTTATATGCACTTAGTCACGATTAAACACTGTGCTTTCAGTTTCTTGTTGTGCATTTGCAAAGCTTGTGATTGATTTAGGTTTTGGATGAAATCAATTTGTGATAGAATACATTGAAATGACTGTGATTCTTGTTTGGAAGTCTCGATCACCAGTTAAGATAGAATAAAGTTAGATTTTAAGGAAAGGAAGATGAGCAGTAAAAGTTGGCCATTATAGTCATAAGTCATGCTTTTTAGAAACGAATCCTAAGTTAAATTAAGGAACTAATTCTTGCTGCAGAACTGAGATTGCACTCGTTTATCGGCTATTGAGTGCCTAATAATAAATCATAATTCAGATTTGAAGGATGAACTTGTGCTTACCACATCCTAAACTAGATTACAGGGCATACTTTTACCTATTCTGGAGTTTCTGCCACAGCACTTCTGTCAAGAGCCTATGATTAGTAGCCTAGTATTCACAATCCTTAAGACCAAAAGATACTGGAATTGTATTTTTGTTCCTGTGGCAGTAGTAAGTTCAGCATACTTTGACTCTTGAGCTAGGCTAAATGGAGAAAATCAGTGCTTACTAGCCTGTGACAGAAAACCAGAAATGCCTGCACTTAGTACCATGTTAGAACTTGAATGGTGGTTTCATATCTATAATAACAGATCATATGTTGTCCTTTTTATTCAAGACATAGGCAACAAGTCTGGTCTTGGCAGTTCGTCACACAGAGCAGGAAATGTTGCAGTAAACAGATGCAGAACATATAGATCTAGGGAATTTAGCTCATTGGCATCAGAGATCAGGGTTAACCCAAAGTAGAGCAAAGTTCTGGGGATAGGAGACCAGTATCTAACTTTGTAGGACCTGCTAGCCTTTATTAGAAGGGCTTTAGCTGCTAGGACAGACCTTAAATGTTTGGTCTCATCTTGGCACCTAGACATGAACAGAGTTCTTAATCACCATTAACCATGTTTAAAACTAAACATAAATTGGTCTGACAACTCCTATCAGATTTGGATAGATAGATCTGAATCACATCAATTTCAGGACTGGTGATAGATTACTGAGAATAGGAGTCAATTAGGCATATGTTCAGTGGTTTAGGTAATGGAGGATCAAGTCAAAATCAGCAGTTAGCTTGACTGACCCACCAAGCTCTGATTCAGTTAGGTACAGATCCAAATTTAGGACCCTTGCCCAAGTCTAGGAGCTTGAGGGAGCTAAGCTAGAGGTTTCGCAATTAAGTTCTCCTAAAACAGGCGGGCTAGTATAGGCAGGAAACCTACGAAAAATAAAAAAACTGTGAATGCTCATAACTGCAGCCAAGTAAACCTAAACTTCAAATTAATGGAAGCATGCATCTTTAGGCCTTAGTATAGCAGAATACTGGTCTCAATTCTGGTAAATTAGTTCCAGAATCATGCTGTCTAGTGCAGAAAACAGACTTTAGTATTCTCAGGAATAGTTCTCTTTTGAATTTAACATGTTAGGTAGACCTAGGAGCCAGAGTCAAGCTGGGCCAAAGAAAGCCAAAGCTTGATTAATAGATACCTGATATGCTTAGCAGAGATAAGGCCATCTATTCTTGCTGTAGAAATTTCAGCTAAGCCACAGGTCCTGAATCATTTGAGCATGGTGGCAGGGGAAATTATAGCTAGGCCTGAAAAACTGGTGCCTATCTTGGTCAAGGCATATACTCAGAAATTCAGGTAACAGAGATAAAATCAGAATCAACGGCCAACATAACCAACCAATCAAGTTCTGATCCTGTCTTTGTTCAGCTAGGCACTTGTCTAAATTTAGGATTTTTGTCCAGGCCCAGGATAGCAAGCCTTTAGGTTCCAACCTTGGGATTGCTATCAGTTAAAACCAGGTCAGGTGTCTGATACAGGAGTAGAAACCTTTTCTTTGATCAAACATGAGATACCTACACAATCTATTCCAAATTTGGAGAACAGTCTGAAAATACTTTTGGGAAATCACAATAGTTCCCTCTGCTTGTAAGTGCTTATATTGCTAGGCTCAGTATATCAGCAACCCCAGCCTGTAACTAGAATATACAGTTTCTGATGCAAAGAGCAGTCTAGCAGCGAGGGCCTTAAGGGTAAAGGACAGTCTAAACATTTAAATGGTTAGAGTAGATGTCCTACAAATTAAGGTTAATTTACTGGCCATGAAAATACTGCAGAGTAGATAGTCTATAAGTGACAGCAGGAGGTTATAGAATTCATATCTTTGGCATCTTAGGATGTTAACACAGGTCCTGACTTAGTTCAAAAAATATAAGGAACAAAGATTAATGATTCCTGATTCAGTGAAGGTTTCCCAGGCCTGAAACTGAGTTATACAGGGGTATAGTGACTTGATAGTCCTGTTAGTCTTATGGACAATGCACTTTTCACCTGATAGTCAGCCTGTATCATAGCAATCTCAGTGGCAGAAGCCACACATTGGGGGTTGTTTAGGATACCTAAAGGCTTTGCTGTTAGGACATACCTCAGAGACCTGATTGCATTTCAGTACCTAGTTATGAATGAGTAATGAGACTTGAGTAAGTGCATTTTAATAAAATTCAGGACTGCATTCAGAGCTAGAAACCAAGCATGCTGATGCTATCACTAAGGTGATCAGATTTGGATAGGCAGAGGTCAACTGCAACAAAATTGACCTTATCCAATTTAGCAATCAAATTCTAGGTTTTGTTGTACAGGTTCAGGTTTGGTCACCCAGTTCTTATCCAGGTTCAACCATAAGATGAAACGCATCCTCCATCCTGGTCCAATAAAGACTCGGTCAGCCTATAGAAGCTTGACTTTAGGAACAAAAACTGTTAGCATTGAGTTGGCATATAAGCCTGAGGTCAGAAGCTCAGTCCAGTTTCAAATCCCCTAAGCTGGTTTTCAGTCCTGATCAGGGAAGTCAGTGGGGCAGTAAGCCATGTTTTAACTTTTGTTGGGCCTTAGATGTGTTGCACGTGTTTTGTATCTACGGAAACACATAATAAGGCAGGGAGCAGCTCACTTGTCTAATTTTTAGGCAATATCTGATATAGAATCTGAGAAAAACAGGAACTGATATAAAGGGGAGATCTGGTGATGAGGCGTTGCAATAATGGCTTCAATGCCTCAGTCAATTGTGCAGTATCAAAGCGGTCAATGGCTAGGCAGTAGACCAAATTGAGTAAGCTTCACTTAAAGAAACTAAACAGACTCTATTGATCAAATAGGTGTTGTGACCATAGCCTTCTCAAAACTGTCATAGCACCTAGCTCCTATGCCTAAGATGGACACCACAGTGAATTCTGCACCTCATTCTGCTTATTAGCCAAATGGATAAGAGGTTAACTTAGAAAAGGGGAATAAAAAAGAGCCCCAAGATGGGCTGATTAGGATCTAAGCTAACCTGGTAAACGCAAGGGCAGGAACTGCAAGTTTGTTTAGTTCAATAGGCAGTTGAGTCAAATTCTGAAAACTTAAGAGAGCATCTGGAAACAGCTCCAATTATATTAGGTGAGCCTTAGTACCTGCAAAATCTGCAGGATATTATTAGCAAATACAGCTGTACCAGTAATGATTAGTGTAGGTCTCCTAATATATCCTCCCTTTGGTTATGAGTACTCTCACTTAGCTAGTGCAGGAGTTGGTCCTTTACTAAAGTTTGAGGCATTGGGTAGTAAGATGGTGGCCACCAATCTGCCTTGCATTCTCACATGGTGCAAATCTGTAATTAGAGATTAAGAATCAGAACTCATTTTGGAAAGAGTCTCAGTCTTGGAAGTTAGGTTGTAAGATTTGTGTCTCCTTAGTTTCCAAAATGGTGAATCTGTTCCAGAATCACAATGGCTCCGGAGAGCCTATTTGGGTTAATAATAACTAGAATAAGGGAAGGTATATGACATCCTAGTTCCCCAAAAATTGAAATACGCCTAATATACCTAGCCACTCACAGTCAAGGCCAATGGAAACACTCAGACTTAGGAGAACATCATTAATATTAGGATTATTGGATTGCAGACGAAAAATCCAAATTAGTATCCCTGAAATAAGCTTAAGCATCCAATTAAAAGCTCACACATATAGTTCCATAACTAGTAGCATCCAATATCAAGTTAAAGTCTATAACTAAGATTTCTCTTCGTAAATTTCTAAAGTTCTTTTAAAATATATAATTTTCAAAGTTTCCAATGATTCAAGATCTCACGCAATGAACTCCAAAGTTGAAAGTGCAGCATACCCTGTCTTTTGATGTTTGGAGAATCATATGGGTCGTCGTGCAACCTTCGCTTGCCTTCGACTCTGTGCAAGTGGATTAAGAATTTTCCTTTTAATATCTTTTCAAAATCACTCCTTTTTTTTCTCCAAAATATTAATTTTCAAAGTTTCCAATGATTCAAGATCTCACGCAATGAACTCCAAAGTTGAAAGTGCAGCATACCCTGTCTTTTGATGTTTGGAGAATCATATGGGTCGTCGTGCAACCTTCGCTTGCCTTCGACTCTGTGCAAGTGGATTAAGAATTTTCCTTTTAATATCTTTTCAAAATCACTCCCTTTTTTTTCTCCAAAATATTAATTTTCAAAGTTCCAAATGATTCAAGATCTCACGCAATGAACTCCAAAATTGAAAGTGCAGCATACCCTGTCTTTTGATGTTTGGAAAATCATATGGGTCGTCGTGCAACCTTCGCTTGCCTTCGACTCTGTGCAAGTGGATTAAGAATTTTCCTTTTAATATCTTTTCAAAATCACTCCTTTTTTTCTCCAAAATATTAATTTTCAAAGTTCCAAATGATTCAAGATCTCACGCAATGAACTCCAAAATTGAAAGTGCAGCATACCCTGTCTTTTGATGTTTGGAGAATCATATGGGTCGTCGTGCAACCTTCGCTTGCCTTCGACTCTGTGCAGGTGGATTAAGGATCTTCCTTTTAATATCTTTTCAAAATTACTCCCTTTTCTCCAAAATATAATTTTCAAAGTTCCAAATGATTCAAGATCTCACGCAATGAACTCCAAAGTTGAAAGTGCAGCATACCCTGTCTTTTGATGTTTGGAGAATCATATGGGTCGTTGTACAACCTTCGCTTGCCTTCGACTCTGTGCAGGTGGATCAGGAATTTTCCTTTTAACCCCCTTTCAAAACACTGCACCAAAGTAATTTTCAAAACCAGAACTACGTAGCCTTGAGTTTCCCATTGCACCAGGGAATACGTAGGAGCAGGATCAAGTCCTGTCAGGCTATTTTCATACAAACCTATTTATTTTTATTATACTTAAGGGATCAAACAAATTGCAAAGAAAATCACACACTCAGTTTAAGGGTACCGTTCTTCGGAACGGACAAATAGGGTGCCTAACACCTTCCCTATTTGTAACCGACTCCCGAACCTAGAATTTCATCCTCAAGTTAGGGTTTTTCCAAATTTTTTCCCTTAAAATAAGATTTGGTGGCGGCTCCACAATCAACTAAATGCTATTTTTAAATTTCTAGCGAGTTCGTCGTCTCGTCGGAATTACGGTTGCGACAATGAGGATGAAGTTTGATAGATGAAGCAGGGAAACCAGGAGGGGGTTGCATAAGGTCAACTTCGGTCTTGTTAACACTACCACGCATCCTTTCCGGACATGTAGTGTAAGATATTGTTGCTGGGCTAATGATTATGTACAGAAAAGATTTGATTCCCAAGCGGCGAGTCATGTTTGGTAGCCAATATGTGAAGTCAAAGAAAACAATATGTGGGTTTAGCTGAACGAGGAGAAGTTCAATATCCTTCTCAGTATGATCCATAGCTGTCATTAAGAGAGAACCTAAAGAAGGAGACATATCTGAGGTGGTTTCTGCGCCATGGGGAAGGCCATCAACATGAGGAACGTTGATAGGGAAAAAGGTAATGAGATGTGGGTGGTGGTTGAATTGATCTAATTTGGCTTGTGTTCTTTTTGGGACAAAGAAGGAGATTTTGTGTCCTCTCTTTGCTAATTTGTTGGAGAGGTGGAGATATGGGGTTAGGTGGCCCATAGCAAACCACGGAAACATTGCTATGTGCAATGGAGCTGCATCCATAGTTGCCTGGATTTTTCAAGTATGAGTCAGGGGTTTTCCGTTTATGGTGTAGAATGGGGAAGAAAGGGAACAGATATAAAATGAAAATCAGAAGATAAGACAAGTAGCATTAATGAACAATGTTATACAATTTACAATTTTTTTTTTAATAAATTATTTTATGGAAGATAAGTTAATAGAATTAAGATATCATATTAAAAGTCATATTTATTTTTAATTTAAATTTTTACACAAAACAAATTTATTATCTATTTAGATAAAATTATTATTATAAGATAGCATATACAAACCTTATAAAAGAATATGGTTTTTTGGAACAAAAATTTACATGAAAAAAGTAGCAACTTTCTTTAATAACAAGGATTCTCAATTTTGTTTCAATAATATTAGAGATGTAAACACATGAACGCACATAATCAACGGATCGATCGCGGATCACAGTGTGTTTTGTTGCTTTTACTTACATTAGGTCTCTTTTAATATAACAAGATGTATTTTAAGTAATTTAAAGTATAATAAAATATTTAAATAATATTTTTAACTTATTTATATAAATTGTTACATGCAAGTAACTTTTTAAAAAAATTTAAATAATTCTTTTATCTTGTATTTGATGAAGAATTTTAATATTTTAAAAATTTTGAAATAATAAAAAATTTAAACGCTTTCATTTTTAAATAGTTTATTTGGATAAAAAAAATTAAATTTTTATATTTAAATTTTTTATTTAGATGAAAGATTTTAAATTTTATACTTTAATTTTTTAATAAAACAATTTAATTTTAAAAAATTATTTTTAAATATTTGTTTCAAAATTCAAATCCTATTAATAAATATAAAATATTTGAATTATTTTATTAATATTTTAATATTTATATTCATTTAAATATCAAATTCTAAATATTTTAATTTATTTATTAATTAAGAAAAATTAATCATTATAAAAAATTTAAAAAATTAAAAAATTAACCAAAAATAAATATTAGCCAAATTTTAAATATTTAAAATGTATAATTTAAAAAATTAATTTATAAAAAATCAACTCATGTATAACATAAATTTATCCTTTACGCATTTCATCAAACACATCAAATGCATATTTCAAATACCCAATTTTTATGTCACAGCACCGATCAAACACATTGGCTTTCCAAATAGATGCAGAACTTCTCATTATTTAGATTGGACGAAGGTAATGAGGAGTAAATTGAAGTTTATGTAGAACATCCCATCTCAATAATGTGGACAACAGAGATAAGGGCTATAGAGGAAGCAGCAAATTTCCTATGAATGTGATTCTCTATGAATGATCCAACAATTTTATATCCAGTAAAAATAAAAGTATAAGAGGTGAATTTGATTGTCCAGCGCTGAAAAAAAAACATAGAATTTTATATATTTTGCTAAAATTTTAAATTCTTTCATTTTACTTTATTAAAATATTTTTTTAAAACTTTTATAAAAATATTAAAATAATATTTTTTAATATTTTAAATTTTAAATTTTTTAAAAATTACTTTTTTATTTAAAATATTTTATTCAAATAAATTAGTTTAGATGTGTTACTTCATTATTATAACGTTGGTGTCAGAAATTGAATAAATATTTCAAAAACAATAGAGTAAAGTAATAAATTTTTTTAAAAAATATAGCAAAAGAAAAGAGAATTTCAACATAACGACACTTGTAGCTTTTAAAATAATCATTTTAATATCTAATTTAAACGCAGGATATATATATATATATATATATATATATATATATATATATATATATATATATATAATTATTTTAAAATATTTTAATTAAAATTATTTTATTTAATAATTTTTATAAATAATTAAATTTTATTTTTTAAATTAATAAATTATATTATATCAATTATTTTTACAAAATTTTATAAAAATTAAAAATTAATATTTTATTAAATAAATTTAAATTTAAAAATTATTATTTATTAATTTAATTTAATTTTTAAAATATTAAATTCTTTTAAAATTTTATAAAAAAAATTATTTATATAATATAATTATTAATAAAATTTAATTATTTATAAAATTATTAAATAAAATAACTATAACTAAAATTACTTAAATTCCTTTTCCCTTTCTATATATATATATATATATATATATATATATATATATATATATATATATATATATATATATATATATATAAAAGCGAGCTGCCGACAAACTGGTCTCCATAAAAAAAGTGGTTGGTCAGGCAAGTTGGTCTTCACACTAAAAGTGGTTGGCCCAGTAACTATTCCAATAATACATTGGAGGTAGTTAAGGTTTTTTAATTTCTTATCTACCATAATTATTTTTTAGTTTTTGATATTTTTATAAATTTTTTATGTTTCTTAATTTTATTATAATATTTTTTATATTTTATATTTTTATTTAACGCTATTTTTTATCTTATTTTAATATTAATTTTTCTATCTTATTCAAATATACTTATTTATCATTATTAATTTATTTTTATACTATTTTGTTTCAAATATACTTATTTTTCTATTTTTTATCATTATTAATTTTTTTTATTTTTAATTAGATAAATTATATTTTGTATTTTCTGTATTTTAAGAAACTTATACATTTTTTTATTATTATAAAAAATTATTGAATAATATTATTTGATTATGACATTAAAATTTGTTGTGAAAATAAAATTATGCTTTTGTTAAAATTTTTGTGCAGTCCAGAAATAAAAAGAATCTCAATTTTTTTAACCTTTAAGCTAAAGAAAAAGAATCCCAATCCCAATACATCAAAGGTGAAATCCAATAGACCCAAATCCACCAGCTTTTGATATCCTCTGTTTCATTGCCAATGAAAACGAATAAACATTAATATCAACTTCCATTGTGTGATGGTGATGAATGCAACAGTTTTGTTACATTTGTTAATTGAACTCACTACTAGACAAAATGGAGAACCAAAGGTTCAATAGACGCAAATGTGTTAGCCACAATCATGTTCCTACCAATTAGTAACACAAAATACTGCTTTAACGCTCTAAACAAAAAATGTGGCTACACAAAGTAAGTTACACTTCAAGGAAACTAGCTACATCACACTTCAAGTAAACAACATTTATTGAAAATATTATATATTTCTAAGAACTTGGAAATCAGGTGAGTAAATCCCCAAGTTTCTTACAAAAGCTATCAAGACAAGTAGACTCCAAATTGTTGCTTAGTAAGAAGTCCCTCACTTTAGTATGATTTGCCCGTACTTCTCTGCTAATCTCATTCTCATTATCCATCACAGCTTTCACAGCTTTGCAAACACTTTCCTTAGTGAATAACCCATCTTCTTCACCCTTCTCCACTTCAACACCAACCTTCAAGTGCGTACCCATTGTCCTTGCATTAACGATGTGATCAGAATCTAGCTGTGGCAGTAACACTATTTGACACTTATTTATTAGTGCCTCAGTTAAGGAACCAGCACCACAATGTGTTATGAAGCAACCAACAGATGAGTGTTCCAAAATCAGTTGCTGCTGTATCCATCCACTGTGGACAATTCCTCTCCCTTCAACCCTTTCTTTAAACCCTTGTGGGAAAGCATCTTCAATTGTCTCAAACCCAATAGGAGTTTTAAGAATTGCCAAAAATGGAAAACCTGTTAACTCAAGACCCAACAACAATTCTTGGAATTGATCATGTGGTAATTTCCATTCACTCCCAAGAGCACAGAAAATCACGGAACCATTCTTGAACCCTCCAAGCCATGTGGCCCATTTTTCCTCTAAAACAGCTTTGGATGACTCAGGTATGACAGGTCCTGAAAGGAGAACAGGCTTCCCAAACTGACCTTGAAGGTAATCAACATAAGGCCCCTCAATTTCTCTGCAACCTTTGAATCCAATAGCATCTGATAGTGTTAGACCATTATTGAGGCGGTCATAGAAGAGAACACCACTGCCAAACTCCCACCTCCTTTTTAGAACAAAGAATTTTGCTTCATGAGGATGAAGTTTGATAGATGAAGCAGGGAAACCAGGAGGGGGTTGCATAAGATCACCTTCAGTCAAGTTAACACTATCACGCATCCTTTCCGGAGATGTAGTGTAAGATACTGTTGCTGGGCTAACGATTATGTACTGAAAAGATTTGATTCCCAAGCGGCGAGTCATGTTTGGTAGCCAACATGTGAAGTCAAAGAAAACAATATGTGGGTTTAGCTGAACGAGGAGAAGTTCAATATCCTTCTCAGTATGATCCATAGCTGTCATTACGAGAGGACCTAAAGAAAAAGACACATCTGAGGTGGTTTCTGCGCCATGAGGGAGACCTTCAACATGAGGAACTGTGATTGGTACAAAGGTAATGAGATTTGGATAGAGATTGAATTGCTCTAACTTGGATTGTGTTCTTTTGGGGATGAAGAAAGAGATTCTGTGCCCTCTCTTTGCTAACTTGTTGGAGAGATGGAGATATGGAGTTAAGTGTCCCATCGCAAACCATGGAAACATTGCTATGTGGAACGGACCTGCATCCATGGCTACTAGGACCTGTTTGGAACTTCTGCAACTCTCTGCGTATTTATTTAATATATCTTTATCCAAAAATAACAGGCCTGTAACTGCACTCCAATAAAATAAATGATATTCTGAGTGATATTATAAAATAGTCACAATTATTGGAAAGAGATCACCTTTGAATGTGTAATGATAGCTCTTCATATGACAACATGTTAAAGTCTATTTCTGACAAAATACTAGAAAATTATAGATAGCAGGAAATTGTTAATTAGCCCGCCTTTGCCGACACACGAATATATGAACCCACGTTTTTTTATCCATTGAAGACATGTCGTATAATATTCATATCTCGTTAGTTTATTTTTCAATCGTCCTAGTAAATTATTGTTGTTAACATTTTTCGATAATTAGTCATCTTCTCGGTTCAAATTTTTTCAACCCTAATCTAATTGAACTAAATATTTTCCTTTAACCTCAGAAGTTAATATAACCACTGGGCTGATTTCCATTTAAGATCCTACAAGATCGGCACACCTAAAACACATTTCATATATTTGCATACAGAGTGTTTTTAAAATATTTAATAGTTAAACGTTCTATTATTATATTAAATGTATGCTGTGGGAATATTTTTTGACCTGATAAATTTTTTTCATTTAAATATTTTTATACCATTACTCCATTGGAATATTTATTAGTTTAAATATTAGAGTGAAAATACAAGTATTACACCTTTTTAACCAAAATTTAAAAATTTAAAACTTGATTTCTGAGCCTTATATAAAATTATAACGATACATAAAAAATGGCTTATATTACTATTGATGTTTTAATTACTATTATTTTTAGCGTCGGAAAGAACGAGTAAGGTCAAGTGGGATTATTTTAATTTATGCATAATGTCACTACTTCTGCCTTATGGTGGTCAGCCCCTTGCTGAAAACTTTTAACAAAACTTGAATTATAGCTTACAGTAATACCAATACTTTGTAGATTACCAGTGAGACATCTAACTAATTTGAAATGTTCCACGATTTTTTTTATATATATTCTGTGAAAGGAAAGTTATTAGTCTAGCATATGGACTCAGCAAACATAATGTTGTTTAAATGTATCGTCTCATCATACAAGGGATCACTGAATGTAAAAACTATTGCAAACTGGTAGAAAAAGAAGAAGACATGTTATATAAACTAGTTTTCTCAGGCCTCAGCTAGAAGCAATTCTAATATGCTCCTTGCTGAGATGCACCCTTGTTTTTACTTACCGTTTTTTATGACTTTATTATAATTATTGTAATTATATTTACAGAAGAAGTTAAAAAAAATTAAATTTTTTAATCCTAGAAGCTTTTTTTAGCATTTCCTTAATCTTTTTGTCTTTTCTTTTTGTTCATCCAGTTCTTCATGTATTTGACTTCAGCTTGAACTGGTGTGGATCAGTTCGAAGTTTGAATAATGAAAAGTTATATTGTTAATAATGTTCTATATTATACTCAGTGTCCAGTGTAGAATTCATTGTAAGCCAAACAATATTTAATTAGAGGAAAACGAAGAAAGTAAAAAGGAGGAGGAGATCAAGTCTTTATACAATATTTTATTTTTTATTCTAATTTGGAAGGTAGAAAAGGAAAATGGAGGATGTCAAAATATTTTTTTCTCAATTTTGGCTCTCCTCTATATTAACATATCTATCCCCTTTATATATAATTTAATCTTTTAAAACCCTATTTACTATTATAAAGATATTATAGTAATTTAGTTTTATTTTTTTTCTTTCTTTTCCTACAAATCTAATATGTTGAGATGATACATCTAATTAAGAGGTTATTTTTCCCCTATTTCCCTCACCTCCCCTTTTGTGAACTAAATACCAAAAATGTTGTGCAGTAGATGTTGAAGAAAGAGGGAAAAAGTTGTTGGACAGAAATCCGCAATAAAGTTGTATTTTGTCGTAACTTACCCATAAAATAGAGTATGCTTGGTCAAGCAGTAATTGAGTATCATTACTTTAGAAGCATTGGAGGATGAACTTTACTTTTATCTGCCATTTGAAAGTATAAATTTGACATACTCATGAAATTATTCTTGTTTGTAAATTAAGGATAAGGAAATCACTTGAAGATTTTACCAGAAGTTCTAGGTATGAATAACTAATGTTAACGGCCTATTGAGTAATACGACCTCCTTTACATTGGAGATTGGTGGTATTGAATTTAAACTTTACTGGCGAAAATTTGGAATTTGAAATATGGTAATGATATTCTCTTTCAAAGTAGATATCCAGAATTCCAGCAATAGCAAAATGTTATATTTACATAGAGAAAAATAATATTTTCTTTACAAAAGGTCAGACATGTTATCTTTAGAGAAATACAACAAACCCACTTTTTTTTTTATCACATTCTTTATCAAAAATCCATCTAAATTGACTTTCTAAAAAATAAATTAAGAATAAAAGTGCACTAAATAGTGCAAATAAAGAGTATACCGCGGTCCATTACCTCATAAATCGGGAACGTCCTTTAAATTGAGTTTCAATTTGTATACTAAACATATAACTGCGTATTAGTTTACCGTCCTTTCAAAATTACAATTTAGTCACTCGTAGTTATGGTGTATTTGGATGAATTTGTTCCGAGTTACTCCAATTCATGGCATTTGATAAAAACCCAAAAATGGATTATTGGGTCTATTTGTATAACAATTGTGGGCAATACTAGTAGAGAAGAAAGGTTATAGTCAAGCCAAGTCAAAATTAGACTTAATTCATATGCTTCTAAAATATAATTTAAGAAAAAATATTGTTCAAATCTTTTCAAGTATTTTCATCTCGTGATTTTGTTTGATTTTGTTTCAGCAAAAACCAAACTCCTTTATATCTATGTTGTTTGTTAATGGTTTCCACTTTCCATCATTAACCTCTTTTGAAAGGAAAGTTGCAGGTATTACACGGAGGTTCACGTCCTCGTTGCTTAGACCAATTCCTCTACATGAATAATCTTCTTATGATAACATTTTGGGGTGGGGTAACACAAGGTGCATGCCTTCACCGGCCAATATTTGAGATTGGGTGGTAGGGGAAGAAAATGGAGGTACGTTGAGGGCACAATATGTTTAAAAATAATTGGAGATTCTGCGAGACACTATGTTTTGAGACATGGTGGTAGATGAACTTGTCTTGTGTGATTTACTATGATTGGAGTAAGAAACAAGTTAATGGTGTCTTGCTTATTTCCAATCTTAGTCGGAGAGAAAGATCTTTGATACAGTGAACCACTCATTAATAAGCTTTGTGAGAGGGACTATCCGGCAAATATTTAAAAAATTTATGTTTCCAAAACAAATCTCCTTCATGCATTATTTTCTTTTATTAAATTAATGATTATTATTATTGTTTGGATCATTTATAGTTAAAAACTTATTTGAATCATTGTTAAAAATTCCTTGAAACTAGTAACTATAGTATTGTTAAACCTTCGCTTTTCCTTTTGTTTTCATTTGTTTTTAAGCATCAAAACAGAAAAACTAACAATATAACAACATAAAACAGAAGCCAATGTTCGCGGTTCAATTTTATTCAATTTTGGAACGAAAAACTATTCGAAACAATATTTAAAAAAATTGCACTTTGATTTGACTCGATTGAAATAAATTATAAAATTTGAACGAAATTCTGACGGTTTGTGTCTGAATTAGTTAATTTGGTTTGCCAATTTTTTAATCCTTTTTTACATAGTAATACCATTGCATGCTTATATGATTTGTACTTATCCTTCATCAATCACTTACATTGTTGGCATTAGAATTTAGAATGTAAAATTCCTGTACATAGATCTAAAGTTGACAAGAATAGTTAGTAGCTTGTTGCAACATATATTATTAATATATGTGTTAAAGTTCTTCCACTTCGTTAATCACATGGCAAGAATTCCTGTAATTTATGTTGCAAATCTCTCATAATTTTGAAGATGTCATTAAGTTGTTATCAATTCATATTGACAATTAATAATAATAAATATAATATTAAATTATTTAAAATCATTACTTGTCCAATTAGTATTATCATTAAATACATAACTAATATAGTTATTTATTGTTTACATTAATAATATTAGTAATATAATATCAATATAAAATTTAATAAAAAGCTTATTATAATAAAATATACATATTTTCATAATAAAATTATTTAATAAAAAATTTAGAAATTCAGAAATTAAATTTTGAAAAACTGTTGCCTTATATTTTCAAAAGTATTAAAAGATCCTACAATATGTAGCAAATATCTCAAAAATTAATAAAATAAAATAAAAATAATTCATTAACAACCCAAACAGGTGTACAACCCCCGACCCCCGATTTACTTAAATTAGATTCATAGCCAAAATCAAATTTAACTAGATTACTACAATTTCTTAAACTTTAGAAAGCAAGCTTTGAAAGAAGTCCAATTGATGGATGGACGGGTAAAAGGTTTGTGCATTCTGTAAAATCTAACCGCTCAAGTCTTGGATTCATTCCAAAATTTGGTGTCTCGGGCAATATTTTGAGTTGTTCTGGTCCATCCTTTTTAAATGGGTGAAAGAGAATTAGATACAAAATGTTAGCACATTGTAGTAAAACTTAATTTCATTAATTGACTTTGCTAAACCTTCTAAATAAGGCAGAACAACACAAAAATTTATCACTCATGCACTTTTTACTTTGAAGGAGCTACTACTAAACTTTTTATACGAATTTTAAGAAAATTAATTTTTATTTCTTATTTTAAATTATGTTCACTATAGAAGAAAAAATGAAAAAAAAATAATCCTATATATTACCACTAAATATATGAATATTTAAAAGTGAAATTTTGTATATAAGAAAAATTAAATTAATTAATAAAAAATTAAAAAATACAAAATTTAATAAATTTAAATTTCACCATCTAAATAAAAAAATTTAATATAACAATTTAATTCTTTTATCTAAATAACATATTTTTAAAAATATTTAAATTTTTTAAAATATTAAAATGCTTCATTCAAATACAAAATAAAAATAATATTAAAATTATTACAATTTTCTTACTTAAAATATTATTAAAGAATGTACTCATAAATACTTTCACTACTTAAAAATTACGAATAACAAGTAAAAGGAAACTAAAATGAACAAAAAAAAAAAAACTTAAAAAACTTTTAACACGGCTCTGCCAACCAGAAAAGACGGGGATTGTCCTTAACGAGTGCAAGAACAGAACCATCCAAAAAGCTAGCTTGGTGACAAGATTCATTTCATAGCTCTTGCCCAGTTGTTATAAGAAATAATAGGTTGATCAAGAATGGATGGTGAATCTTTATTTGAATAAATGTAGAAAGGTTTGGAGGGGTCCTATGCGTCTTGCACAAAAAATGGATATCAATTGGCCAATAAACCTAGAAAGAAGAAGAAAATCAAGAGAAGAGAAAGAAGAAGAGAAAACTTACTAACTCAGTAAGTTTTGAGAGAAATCGGATTCCGTAATAGAATAAGTAAAGAAGAAACTTAATTTATTATGGACAAAGGAAGAGGTCTTATATACAAGAATAACATAACATACGTTATGCTACCAAACAAAGCAGACATTACCAGAAGCTAACAGAAACTGAGAAACATATGCTACAAACCGCGCCACATTGGAATTAGAATAGTTTTTATTAATATGAGGGTTTATAGTAATTAATTATCAATGCTAACACGGACTAAGAAAGAAAATAGGATAGAATATCAATCAAAATCAAAGATCGGAGATCGTATCTGAACAAGAAGTGCGTCCAAGAGTAGAAAGATTCACAAATTCTTGTGATGATGCAAACAATGCAAGCTAGCCAGTCTGCAATGCAAGTTCGTGCCTGTTTGTATTCCAGTTTGCACCCTACAAATCAATTACCGTAAACGTGGTTTAGGGTGATTTCAACTGGTTTCGAAACATACCTTTCGATTTTACCTCTCCATTTGTGCAAGGTGTGACAGAACTGAACTACAATACAATATTGAAGAGAAATTCTAAGATAAAGTTGGTTTAGCAAAGTTGGATAAACTGTATTAGTAATGTATTGAAACATCCCTAATTATAGTAATTAATTATTAATTAAAGATGGCAAGTTGGTAACTAATTTAATAATGAATCATTTCTTTAAAAAAATAATCACCTCAAGGCCGGGAAGATATTGTGTGCTTTGACTGTGATTGGGCTATCTAAAGGCCTCGATTACAAAGATTATTTTCCTTTGCCTTTGCTTCCAAATTCTCAACTTCATCTTCCTCGGAAATCAGCCAATTGTAGGGAAGTTGGATTTTAGGCCCAGAATTGGTGCTGCTTTTTTCTACATTACCAATGAGAAGATTGCCTTCACGGGATGGATCACGATTTTCTCTGATTAGCATGCGTATCTCTTGTTTGACTATCCTGCGTAGCCCCCATTTTTTCACCACTAAACCTGGACGGGCTTTAAATGTGATATGAGCTCCTGTTTCTATGAAATGGCAGTGCTGCCTAGAGATATAGATAGTCCAAATATGTTGTGAGCCATCAATCTTGTCCAATTCTAAATTAAGCGGCATATCAAAGCGTTTTTCTACGCATTCACTTTCGAAAGAAAGATAAAAGGGATGTGGCAATGGTGAGGATGACGACTCATGAGGAGAGCCAAAAATTGTAAAAAGATTTTTTACCTCAAATTCCACTGAGAAGACAAAGCCAAACCAGTTATCATCTACATTACAGTGCACTACCCTTACTACTGAATCCCCTCTGAATATATGACTAAACCACCGTTGAGTTAAAGAACTCCTTTCAAAATAGGTACTACTATAACGGGAAGGAAGAACAATGTCAAAGCCACACCGGAAGTGATGGGGTTGCTAGTAACATAAGAAAAAAAGAAACATATAGGTATATCAGAGATAGAGATATAGGAAGAAGAAGGCATGCAGAGTGCGCAGCTCAACTAATCTTACATATTAGCCATGAGAAGTGCTAAGCAAGTCACCAGCTAATTATTAGCAGACGCAGGGTAATAAATATAATAGCCTTGGAGAAAGGGGGTTAGGCAATCCATGGCAATGCAACAAGTTTACATATAGTTGGTAAAGCGTCCTAAATATCAGAGCAACATGAAAAAGAAACAAACTAACAACTTAAGAGGAGAAAGAGGGGTATGCGCACCTTAAGTAATCTTTCTAACCATTTAAATTGAATAAGGGAATGTTTGAGATCCACCCTGGGGCAGTCGAAAACATACAATCCTGACCTATGATCACGAGACCCGGATGCCGTTCTGAAATATCTTCCCACCGATGAAGCACTTTCTGTTGGAAGAATAGGCAAATATTTCAGCTCATGGCAATGAGCCAAGTTTAAATATGCTAAACAGGATAGGTCCCTGATGGTAAAAGGTAGTGAAACAAATTTGTTTCCTTGTAGATTTAGTCTTTCTAAACACGCTAACTGTCCAATAGCATCAGGTACCTCAAGTAGATTGCAAAAGCTTAAATCCATAGAAATCAAAGACTTCAGATGGGAAGAAGAACCTGAAGTCGAAGATATCAAGGGAAAATACTTAAGTTTTGGGCAGCCCCATAAATTTAGAGTTATAAGGGATGTCATGGTATTGATGCTGCTGGTTATACCGTCAAGGTTTGTGCAGTCTCTCAAACTCAAGAATCTAAGCTTAGTAAGAGCCCCAATAGATTCATGAACCTTGGATAAACTTGTACATCCATCAATGTCAAGGTACTCAAGATTTAAGACCCCTGTGAAATCTGGCGTACTTTTGAGTTGGGTGCACCCAGAAAGGTGTAGAACTATCAAATTACTTAAATTAATTACATGGCCGAAATCAACTTTAACTAGATTATGACAGTTTCGTAAACTCAAGAAAACAAGTTTTGAAAGAAGTCCAATTGATGAATGGACTTGCAATAGGTTTGTGCATCCTGTAAAATCTAACCGCTCAAGTCTTGGACTCCCTCTAAAATTTGGTGTCTCAGTAAGATTTTTAGAGTTGTTCAGATCCACCCTTTTTAAAAGGGGAAAATCCTGCGAAAAGATATTTAATTAATCAAATGTTAGCGCATTGTATTAAAACTTAATTTCATTAATTGACTCTGCTAAACTTTCAAAGTAATGGAGAACAACAAAAAAGTTTATTACTCATAATTTTAAGGAGCTACTATTAAACATCTTAAAAAGATTTACGGGTTTTAAGTAAATTATATTTATTTTTTTTTTTTAAATTATGCTGCCACTATAGAATAAAAACGAAAAAAATTCCAACTATATAGTGCCATTCTTTTAAGAAATAATTGAAATATCTTTTCATTATTTTTCTAAACTAAAAATTAGAAAATCAGTAAAATACCTTGGGACCTTCCCATAATCGTTCGACGCTACTGTTAGGCATATTCAATTCCACAAGATATAATGGTTCAAAATTTGTTGGCAAAGAAGCGAAAGGATAACTATGCCACAGAAGATATTGAAGGTTGTTAGAAAGAAACTTAAGACTTCCTGAAAACTTGTTATGATATAATATCAGCATTCTAAGGCTCCTCATTTTTGACAATCCTTCAATGCAGCATTTGGAAATATCTTCTTTTGGATCTAAAGCTATGGCTTCAACATTATCGGATTCCTGAAAAAAAGATATTAAACATATTACGATATAAAAATATTTCAATCCATAACTAGTTTTCACTAGAAATCTTTAAACAATTTTTAATACTAATTAATTTAACAAAAAATCTTTTAAATTCCTTGTAAAAAATTATTAAATATGAATGCCAATATTCTACACTGAAAAGAATGTCAAAACTTTGATGAAAATAGTAAGCTCAGAGAATCTAAATATGCTTAATTAACTGTAAAAAATTATTTAAAAATTAATTTTTAATGAAATGTTTTAAAAATTAGTTATGATAAATCAATTTTATTAAAAGCAATTTTAAGTTATTGTTTTGTTTAGATTGTATTAAAATGTAGCTTTTAGATAAAAAAAATTCTGATAGCAGAATATGGAATGATTTGTTTATACCAGAAAATATTTGGTATTTAAGATAAATTTAGTAAAAGTGTTGCACCAACAAAACAATCAGAATGATCATAAGCGAAATGCTAAAAGAATAGCTTTTAGAAAAAATGATTTCTCGGTGAAAATGAAATAATTAAGCACTATAATCAGCTTTCCTCGCCGATACCCGGCTAGATATGTCACAAAATTTACTTAAAAAGTTCTGTCCAGCACCTTATAGTTTTGAAAATATAAGTTCTTACCGCTTCTGTTGTCAACACATGATAGAAATCTTTGTAAAGCCATAATCTGCTCCAGCATCCTGGTTTTTTGGGATGCTGTTGTCGGACAATTTTCTTTCCCAAGTCTTGTAACATTTCATGCATATGAATTTCCTGATTTCTAATGGTTATGAGTGATTTCTCAATCATGCTTTTAATTCCAATATGAGGGTGTAATCCACAAGCATCTAGAATTCGCTTTACGAAATCCTCTCTCTCCCCTCTAAAAAAACAAGCAATGTGGAGGAATATTTCTTTCTCCTCGTATTGCAATTCATCAACACTTATTTGAAGTACATCCATAATTTTATTGTCTGGACTATTCCGCAATCTATCCAATGCATCTCTCCACTGGGTAACATCTCGAGTGCACAAAAAAGAACCCAATACTTTAATTGCTAATGGAAGATGTTGAGCATATTTCAGAACCTCAGGAATCAACTCCACACAGCCACTGCTTTGATCTTCACTTTTGAAAGCTTTTTTACAAAAAAATTCAGAAGCATCATTATCATTCAACAGGGGAACCTCATACACTACCTGTGATCCATACACTTGAAGAATATGCTCATCCCTAGTTGTAATGATCATTCTACTTCCTCTAAGAAGTAAATTTGGATATATAGCTAATTCTTGAAGTAGCTCCAAATGATCAACATTGTCAAGCACTAGAAGGACCTTCATGGTGCCATGCAACCTATTCATTATAATCTCGGATATTTCACAAGTACTGTATGTATCTAGGTTTTTGTCATCCAGAATTTGACGAAGAATTTGTTTTTGTATGGCAACAGCACCGCCATCTCTATAAACTTTCCTTACGTCCTCAATAAAACAGCAAGCATCAAATTGATAAGAGATTCTATCATATAAGGCAGCAGCAAGAGTTGTCTTTCCTATTCCACCCATCCCCCAAATTCCTAAAAGTAGGAAATCATCATCCAGTGAGCTCAACTTTAAAAGCTTTTTTAATTCTTCTACACGAGGCTGTATTCCGATTAGATCATTAGCAAACCTTGAGAATTTATGACCCAATACTTTTATTACAGCTTGAGCAATCTTCTCAATCTCTCCAAACTCTGGTCTGAAAAAGAGAGGCAATAAGTTGACTAATTTATTTGCATGAGCATAACATGTTAATGGATTACTAACTTCTCAAAAAATAAAGTACAGTTTGTATGATGAAGCCTATTTTATTGATCTGATTTCAGCACAAGCACAATTAAGTATGAAACAGAACAGAACAGCACAAATCATGTATAGAATTTAACAATTAAGAGAAGTGCTGTATACTTACTTATCTTTGACATCCCAACCAGCCGTATTAGCCAAGCTCGTCATAGCTCTCTTCCATCGATCAACCTTGTGTGGTTCTTGTTTGAATTTCTCGGCGTGCAAAACAAAGGCATTCAAGTACACTCCATTCTGTTTTCGTACATGAGAGGGATTCAAATGATAGAAAACAGGGAAAACAGTTTGATTGAATTGTTGATGGCAATCAGCAATGGTAGCCATTTCATCCAAGCACCATGATGAGGCAGCATAATCTTTAGAGAAGACGACAATAGAAACTCGAGAATGTTGAATTGCGTGTACAAGCTGAGGGGAAATGAGTTCTCCTTTGCGGAGCTTTATATCATCCTTGAAGGGGAAAATACCTTTTCTAATGAGATGAGCATAAAGATGATCCACGAAACTGTTGCGTGTGTCGCTACCTCTGAAACTGATAAACACATCGTATTGAAAGATGCTAGGAGACGAAGAGATGCTAGAATCCATGGGACAGGTGAAAGTTGAATTTCTGTGGATGGGGTCACCGAGAGATGAGAGTTGAACCACTTGCGTAACGATGAGAGAGAGAGAGAGAGGTGTGGCTTTGAGCACTGAATCCGTTTATAAACCGAAGACAACCAATAAAGAAACTTATCGATGAGGGTTCCAACTACAATGCGGCATCTTCCTTCTTGTAAAATATTAGCTTCAATTGTTGAAAACTGAATGATTCATCCAATGGGATTGAAAGCAATCACACCTAAGAGGAAATACACGCATACCTTTTAGTTTTTAAAGATTGTTGAAAAAGTAATTTACTTGATTATATTATTTTATTATAAATTCACAAAAATATACATAAATAAAAACAATCGCGCGGGAGGGGAATTACACAGTAAAACTCTCTCAAACATCTAAAGTGTTAATTGGTTTTGCTTCAGCATTAAAGTGAACTTTTCCCCCCTTTGAATATGCAGTACAATCGTTAAAATTCCAATGCATCCCAATTTTTATTTTTTTGACAATTTAAAAAATTTATGGCGATTGGCGATTTTCAAAAAAATTTGATCGTGTAATTAAAAATTAAAGATTAAAATATATTTTTAATCTCTTTAAATTTACATTTTATTTTATTTTTATTTTTAAACAATAAAACTTAATTTTAAATTTTTTAAATAGATTAACTTTTAAAATAATCAATATTTAATGTATAACATATATCAATATTTAACAAGTTAATAATAAAAATTAAAATTAGTTTATTTTAAAAATAAAATATTAAAATTAATTATTTTAAAATGAATGAAGAAATTAAATTTAAAAAAATTAATTTAAAATCAGATATAATAAAATATTTACATTTATATTTTTATAGTAGGCAAATTTTTTACCTCATATTTAGATAAGTTATTATAAGGAAAAAAATTAATTTTTAAAAGAATTAAAATTTAAAGTATTAAAATATTTTTTTTTTGGATTTTTTTTAAAAAAAATAAATTTTATACATTTTAAAAGAGTATTTTAATAAATTAAAATAAAATCATTTAAATTTTTTTTAAAATATGTAAAATTTAATATTTTTCTATTCATTCTTTCTTTCTAATTTTTTTCTTCTTTTATATTATTTTTTTTATGGCTCTCTTATTTTTTATTTAAATTTTTATCTTTCTCTCGGATACAATATTTTTATTATTAAATTATATAATCTTATTTTATTAATTTTTAATAAAATTAAAAAGAATTTATAAATATTTATATATAAAATTTTATATATAATAAAAATTAAATTATTTAGTTTGAAAGAAAAAATTTTAATTTTACCATCTAAATAAAAAATTTTAAATTTTACCATCTAAAATAAAAATATTTAAATTTAAAATATTTTAAAATTTTTAAAATATTAAAATATTCCACTCAAATATAAGATAATTTTGCATGATGTGTAATGGTTTGTTTAAATAGAATGATAAATAAAAAGAAAAAAATATATAAAATTTTGTTTCTTTATTAGTTTATGTTTAAAAACATGAAGGAAGAAAATATTTTCTTTAAGATTCACACAAAAGTTAATTTCCTTTAAAGTGAGAATGTAAAGGGAAATACTGTTATTAATTCATATATTTATTTATATTAAATTATTTTTAAAAAATAAAAAAATTATATTAATAAAAATATATAATAAAAATAATTCCTGTTTTTAGAATGTATAAAACTGTCAAAAGTATTTGTAACGATTAAATATAGCAAAAATAGAAAAACTATCCCAGTTGATAATATGTTAATTTGTTTTTAAGATATCAACCCATTTTTTTTTATTTCCTAGTTTTTAAAGTTTCGCATTTAAAGCATTTCAGTCAGATAACGTTGCTTAACTTTTCTTTTAAGTTTAGATGAATCTTATAAAGATATTTTATTTTTTATAATTTAAATAATTTTTTCTAATTATATAACTCTAAAAAAATTATTAAATAAACCCAGTAAGACATTTTTATATTTCTCGATAAAATTGCCTTGAATCTTGGTATAAGACTTTTTTTTACACTATAATTTCACTTTTTAACATAAGAAACTGTTCTTAAATAAGGAATCGTTCTTTACAAGCGTTGAAAAACTGATGTCCTCCGGTGCTACCAATATACACTATTCTGCGATACGTTGGAGATGCTATCGTACAGGAAAAATTGCAATTATTATTTTTTAATAGTCTATGTATTTTGTCCGTGACATATAAAAAAAATATAATCACATATACATATTAATAATATATATATATATATATTTATATTCATAATTTAACAATTTTTTTAAAAATCAAACAAGCTACATCCTCGCAGCTGTAACATATATGAAACTTGTTTTCTACTTTTTATTTGGAAGGTGTTTTGTTCTCATCATATTTGAAACTGTTTGGAGATGAATCTGACGTCTAGAGTTTTGTTTTTAGTGTAGACCATGCTCTATTAAATGCCATTTTCTTTTTAAATCAACTTGTTTCATTCAAACAGTACGAATTATGTATTGTACTTGTACCTGATACATGTCAGAAACAGAGAGTTTCCCTCCTACCATGTACGAATTATGTATTCTACTTCTGGTTTCGTATATGACAAATGCGAAACCGAATTAATCCAAATATATTAAAGGGTTAAATTTATTTTTAGTTTTTTTAAAATTTTAAATTAAAATTAAAATTATTTATTTTTTAAAATAAGTATTTTTAATTTTTAATTTTTTAAAACAAATTAATTTTAATTTGTTAATATGTTAAACTTCAATATATATTATATATTAAATATAAGTTTTTTCAGAAAATAAAATCAGTTTATCTTAGAAAAATAAGATAGCAAAAATAAAAATAAAAATTTTAAAATTTTAAACAGATAAAAACATATTTAATTTTGTATTAAAATAAAATGATCTGTTATCGTCACATAGTAAAAAAGTAGCTAAACTGTAATTTCTTGATTAATTAGTTTAAGAATAAATATTATTTTGATCAAAAACCTTTTGTCTTCTATAACTGTTGCTTATGAACACAACTTAAAACAATACTTATGTCTCGTTTTTTATAAAAGAATATTATCTTTTATTTTATACCGATTTAGCTTGGACTTTACAAACTTAAATTTCTCTCATACTGAACTTTTAAAACAATGTTTACATAATTAGAATTTTTTATGTTCATTGTATTATGCAGAAATATCATTAAGATAATTTTATTAAACTTTTTTCATGATAAATTTTTAGTCTTGATTTATTTTTATATCAAATTACTGTTTAAAATTTTGTGTAAAAGTCTATCTAAATAAACACCAATGACTGAGGCTTGATTTCCATCAATTTTCCATATTTATTTCATTCTATAACTTGTTATTTATCCAATAAAATTATCCCACATTCATTTTGTGATTTATTTATTTTTTTGCAGAAAAGGTTTCCTATTCAGCAATGTTGTCAGCATAAAAAAAGTCCATGGCAAAACAGTGTAAGGTGTGCGTGGTTGGTTACACAATTATGGATCCGGAGGCTACTGTAACACTGTTAGCCAGCTTATCAAACCCAATATTTAATCCTGTTGATGAAGAGAGGATAATTAGGGTATTGACCCTTTGGAGCATATGGAACAATTGCATTTTCAAGGGAAGGAGAATTAGCCTCATCCATTTAGCGCTTATTTGGTTACTGGTTAAAAAATCAATTTTCGCACTAAAAAACATATATTTTAATAAGAATTTGTGGCTAAAATTAATTTTGATGCATATCCCAATTACATTCAATGTTCAAAATTATTTTACAAGTAATGCTATGTACAATTACTTCAGAATCATAGTGAAGTTGAACCTTCCGGAAATGAAACCTACCTGTATATATATAACATCTCCTTGCACTTAAAAATGGAAAACTTATATTGAAACTCATGTTCTTCATCAAATATGCAAAGAAAAAAAAAACATTTAAAGGTAATGAAATTAAAGCTTCAAAACCAAAAATTATTTTCAACAAACTAATAAAAAATTTAGAATTGGCTAGTGAAACTAATTATTAATCAAAATGAATCAAAACCTATTAAAAACTAGCTAAAATGTAAACACTATGCCATGAATTTCATTACTTCTTAGAAGAACTATCGTCATAACTAGAAAGAAAAGAATATTAAATATAATGGATTTAAAAACTACCTTAGCAATGTATAGATTAAGTCATTTGAAGAAGAAGGTGGAATCAAAGAAAGAGTGAAGAAAAGATGGCAGAGTGAGCTAGAAAGAGCATGTTTGGGAGCTTGTTTTCTAATTCGGAAATGAAATTAATAATGCGAACGATGCAAGGTAACCAATCTGCAATGCAATTTCGTGCCTGTTTGTATTCCAGTTTGAACCTTTCAAAACTTAGTTTCATACATCCCAGAGATTCCTTGGGTGATTGTGATTTTAAATCAATTACGGCAAACGTGGTTTTGGATGTTTCCAACTGGTTTCCAAACATATCTTTCCTGTTTTACCTCTGCATTTGTGCAAGGTGTGAAAGAACCGAACTACAAATACAATATTGGAGAGAAATTCGAAGATAAACTAGGTTTAGCAAAGTTGGATAAACTGTATTAATTATGTACTGAAACATCACTAATTATAGTAATTAATTATTAATTAACAATGGTAAGTTGGTAACTAATTAATAATGAATAATTTCTTTAGAAAAATAATTACCTCAAGGCCTGGGAAGATATCGTGTGCTTTGACTGTGATTGGGCTATCTAAAGGCCTAGATTACAAAGATTATTTTCCTTTGCCTTTGCTTCCAAATTCTCATCTTCATCTTCCTTGGTAACCAGCCAATTGTAGGGAAGTTGGATTTTATGCCCAGAATTGGTGCTGCTTTTTTCTACATTACCAATGACAAGATTGCCTTTACGGGATGGATCATGATTTTCTCTGATTAGCATGTGTATCTCTTGTTTGACTATCCTGCTTAGCCCCCATTTTTTCACCACTAAACCTGGACGGGCTTTAAATGTGATATGTGCTCCTGTTTCTATAAAATGGCAGTGTTGCCTAGAAATATAGATTGTCCAAATATGCTGTGAGCGATCAATCTTGTCCAATTCTAAATTAAGTGGCATATCAAACCGTTCTTCTACCCATTCACTTTGGAAAGAAAGATAAAAAGGATGTGGCAGCTGTGAAGATGATGAATGATGAGGAGAACCAAAATTTGTAGGAAGATTTTTTACCTCAAATGCAACAAAAAAGACAAACCCAATCCAATCACCATCCGAATTACAGTTCACTACCCTTTTTATTGAATCACCACTAAATATATGATGAAACCACCTTTGAATCGAAGGATTCCCTTCAAAATAGGTACTACTCTGATGGTAAGGAAGAACAATGTCAAAACCACTCCTGAAGTGATGGGGATTCTGGTACCACAAGAAAAAACACACATATTAGCCATGAGAAGTGCTATACAAGTCACCAGATAATTATTAGTAGACGCATGGTAGTCTTTCTATATATTAATATAACATTGGGGAAAAGGGGTTAGGGAACCAATGGCAATGCAAAAGTTTAAATATAGTTGGTGAAGGAAGAGAAAAAGAGAAAAACGGGGGTATGCACCTTAAGTAGTCTTTGAAACCACCTCAATTGAAATGGTAATTCTTCTCTCCAATATCTGAGGTCCACCCTGGGACAGTCGAAAACATACAATCCTGACCTATGATCACGAGATCCGGATGCCGTTTTGAAATATCTTCCCACCGATGAAGCACTTTTTATTGGAAGATCAGGCAAATATTTCAGCACATGACAATGAGCTAAGTTTAAATACGCTAAACAGGATAGGTCCATGATGGTAGAAGGAAGTGAAGCAAATTTGTTTCCTTGTAGATTTAGTCTTTCTAAACACTCTAACTGTCCGATAGCAGCAGGCACCTCTAGTAAATTGCAAAAGCTCAAATCCATTGAAATCAAAAATTTCAGATGGGAAGAACTGAAAGTCGCAGGTATCAAGGGAAGATATGCAAGTTTTGTGCAGTCTATCAAACTCAAGAATTTAAGCTTTGTAAGAGTCCCAATAGAAGGATGAACTGAGGATAAACCTGTACATCCATCAAAGTCAAGGTACTCAAGATTTACTACCCCGCTAAAAACTGGCGTGCTTTCCAGTTTGGTGCACCCAGAAAGGTGTAAAACTCCCAAATTACCTAAATTGCATACATTGCCGAAATCAATTGTAACTAGATTACTACAGTTTCGTAGACTCAAGAAAGCAAGTTTTGAAAGAAGTCCAATTGATGGATGGACCCGCACTAGGTTTGTGCATCCTGTAAAATCTAACCGCTCAAGTCTTGGACTCCCTTCAAAATTTGGTGTCTCGGTAAGATTTATAGAGTTGTTCAGATCCACCATTTTTAAATGGGGCAAATCCTGCGAAAACAGAATTGGCTATCAAATGTTACCACATTGTGTTAAAACTTAATTTCATTAATTGACTTTGCTAAACCTTCTTAATAATGGAAAACAACAAAAAAGTTTATCACTCGTGCACTTTCTAATTTTAAGGGTAACTAAACTTTTTAAACAGACTACGGTTTTTAAGTAAATTATATTCATTTTTATTTTAAAACTATGTTGTCACTATAGAATAAAAGATTAAAAAAATCAACTATATAGTGCCACTCTTTTAAAAACTAAATGAGATATCTTCTCATTATTTCTTTGAATCAAAAAATTGGTAAAACCATTAAAATACCTTGGAACCTCCCCAGAGGCTTTGGATGTTACTTTCGGGCATATTCAATTCTACAAGATATAATGGCTCAAAATTTGTCGGCAAAGAAGTAAAAGGATAATTATGCCACAGAAGATATTGAAGGTTGTTAGAAAGAAAACTAAGACTTCCTGAAAAAATTTTATGATATAATATGAGCATTCTAAGGCTTCTCATTTTCGACAATCCTTCAATGCAGCATTTCGAGATATCTTCTTTTAGATCTAAAGCTATGGCTTCAACATTATTTGATTCCTGAAAAAATATAATATAGATATTATGACATAGAAATACTTCAATCAATCAAATTTCTTTCTATTAGAAATCTGAAAATATTTATTTAATACTAATTCATTTTAAAGATAACATCTTTTAAATTAATTATAAAAATTATTACACATGAATGTCAAATGTTTTTTTTTAAAAAAATGTCCAGCACCTTATATTTTATGGTAGTAGAGTTTTTCTAATAATATTTTTTTTATCGATCAAATCAAAATAATATTAAAAGAATAAAACGAATATTCTAACCCATAATATTTATAAAAAGATAAGCAATCGCATGAATGCTTAATCCAATCAATAAAAGGAACGTAAAAACTCCTCAACCTTATACCTACCCAATAACCAAGAATTTATCTGAATTATGTCTAATACATTTTGCCTAATAATAAATAATTGGGATAGTTTAAACCAAGAATTTATCTGAATTATGTTCAATACATTTTGCCTAATAATAAATAATTGAGATAGTTTAGATGAAGATTCAAATATAATTATTTTTATTGTATTCGGAAAAAGCACCTTATAATTTTGAAAATATAATCTCTTACCGTTTCTGTTGTCAACACATGATAGAAATCTTTGTAAAGCCATAATCTGCTCCAGAATTCTGGTTTTTTGGGATGCTGTTGTCGGACAATTTTCTTTCCCAAATCTTGTAACATTCCATGCATATGAATTTCCTCATTCCTTATGGTTATGAGTGATTTCTCAATCATGCTTTTAATTCCAATGTGAGGGTGTAATCCACAAGCATCTAGAATTCGCTTCACGAAATCCTCTCTCTCCCCTCTAAAAAAACAAGCAATGTGGAGGAATATTTCTTTCTCCTCGTATGGCAATTCATCAACACTTAATTGAAGTACATCCATAATTTTATTGTCTGGACTATTCCGCAATCTATCCAATGCATCTCTCCACTGGGTAACATCTCGAGTACACAAAAAAGAACCCAATACTTTAATTGCCAATGGAAGATGTTGAGCATATTTCAGAACCTCAGGAATCAGCTCCACACACTCACTGCTTTGATCTTCACTTTTGAAGGCTTTTTTACAAAACAATTCACGAGCATCATTATCATTCAACAGTGGAACCTCATACACTACCTGTGCTCCATACACTTTTAGAATATGCTCATCCCTAGTGGTAATTATCATTCTACTTCCCGTAAGAAGTAAATGAGGATTTATAGCTAAGTTTGTCAGTTGCTCTGAATCATCAACATTATCAAGAAATACAAGGACCTTCATGCGGCAATGCAGCCTATTCATTATAATCCTGGATATTTCACACGTACTGTACGTGTCAAGATTTGTTTCATCTAGAGCTTGACGAAGAATTTGTTTCTGAACAGCCACAGCACCACCATCTTTATAAATTTTGCTCACATTCTCAATAAAACAGCAAGCATCAAATTGATAAGAGATTCTGTCATACAACACAGTAGCATGAGTAGACTTTCCTATTCCACCCATCCCCCAAATTCCTAAAACTCGAAAATCTTCATTCTCCGACCCCAATTTAAGAAGCTTTTCTAATTCTTCTACACGAGGTTGAATCCCAATTAGATCTTCCGTAAACAATGAGAATTTATGATTCAATTTTATTATTACTTCCCCAACAATATATTCGATCATAGTTGACTCTGGTCTGCAAGGGAAAGGAAAAATAAGATCATTAAAGTATCAATTAAGAAAACAACCGTGTATGCTTAACGACGACGTCGTTATATTAATAGATTACTAATTTCTAAAAAGGAAAAAAAAAAAATTACGGTTTGTCTAAACAAGCCTATTTTACTGATCTGTTTACAACACGGCACAAATCATGTATAGAATGTAACTACTAAGAGAAGAATGTTGTATAGTTACTTATCTCTGACTTCCCAACCAGCCGTATTAGCCAAGCTCGTCATAGCTCTCTTCCATCGATCAACCTTGTGTGATTCTTGTTTGAATTTCTGTGTGTGCAAAACAAAGGCATTCTCGTAAACTCCATTCTGTTTTCGTACATGAGAGGGATTCAAATGATAGAAAACAGGGAAAACAGTTTGATTGAATTTTTTATGGCAATCAGCAATGGTAGCCATTTCATCCAAACACCATGATGAGGCAGCATAATCTTTAGAGAAGACGACGATAGAAACTCGAGAATGTTGAATTGCGTGTACAAGCTGAGGGGAAATGAGTTCTCCTTTGCGGAGCTTTATATCATCCTTGAAGGGGAAAATACCTTTTCTAATGAGATGAGCATAAAGATGATCCACGAAACTGTTGCGTGTGTCGCTACCTCTGAAACTGATAAACACATCGTATTGACAGATGCGTGGAGACGAAGGAATGCTACAAGTCCTGGAAATGGAATCCGTGGAAGCTGTACCTCCCTGGCCCAATGGGCTCGTATTAGAGGATGAACGATGACCCAGTAAGGCCCAAAACGGTCGCAGGAGGAATAATATCCAAGAGTGTAACTTAGCGGTGATATCAAATTTAAAAGGCATCTCTCGTCAATCAGTGAATTAGAGACCTTCAAAATTCAGCGTGTGAGCAATGATCTCCACTGTCCTGGGAGAATGAAGAGAAGCTTAGTTAAAAACAACACATCCTGCAAGCTGCAATGCTTTGCTCAGCATTTTCCTCTTGCAAAATTCTCCCTCGAAGTGAACGACACACGTACGAATTTCGCACGAAGCAAACTGGAAGAAGACGGCGGAAGCATCGAAATTAGTGAATGGACTTTGGGGAAGAACGGCAGATATTAACTTCTACTAAAATTGCGGTACTTACTTTTTCCATTTACTTTGACAGTCTTTTTATTTTTAATATTTAAAAAAATTAAATTAAAAATTATTAATCATGCAAAAATCATTATAACTATTTTATAAAAAAAATATACACTTCCATCGATTACCTGCAACGGAACTATAACTAGAAGGTAGCTTCTGGTGATGAACTGATGGATTTGTTGACAAGTTTCCTTATTCGAATAAAACAGTTGAAATCCACAATGATGAACCCATCTCTAGCACTGTATGAATGTCCATCTGAAGCATAACTTGTTGCTGGCTTGACGACGGATGGGATTGGTTTTGAACATCAGCATAACGTGAAGTAATTTCCTTTACCTTTTCTCTTGTCTTTAGTACTGGCTTTTCGTTTTTGGGTACTCATACTCCCTTCCTTTTGCTTCTAATCCTCATCATTGATTACTAAAAGTATCATTAAAAAACAGGAACAACGGTTGTCCTTTTTAATCTTTACCATTCGTTATAATAAGAATAGATTAATGATAAAAGAATGAAAAACCACAAATGATCACTCATTTAAGATGACCATTAAAAAAAAATCTGGTTCAAACCCCTTGTAATAAAATCCACAATGTAAGGCCAGAGAAGGGGAGAATGGAAGTGGCACCATTCAAACACCATGATGGCTAGTTTTGTTGGAAGAAAATATTATATTGGTAAAAATTGGCTTCATTTCCTCCATTCCTTTATTTCTATTTTTTTATATTTTTCTATCTTTTATATATACATTATATCTCACATACATATTCTTTGTATCTTTATATATCTCATATACATACTCTTTGTATCTTTTTCTCTTCCAATACATCTCTCCGTTATCCTGAAAAAATCCGTTGCCATTGTTGAAAACTCTTAAATGGTGATTTATCAATTGATGTGATAGGTGAAAATCTTTTTAAATTATAAAGAAAAATATTTACCATATATAATATTTAAGATGAATTAGATGATTAAAAAAATATGAACAAAGAAAAAAAAATGATGTGATATAAAAAAAAATTAAAATATATTGTTAGGTTGTATCTTTATGATTTCTCAATTATAAAATAAAAGTGTTCTTCTCAAATATAATTAAGATAATTCCCTTCTTTACTTCATTCAATAACTTGTTATATATCCAATAAAATTATCCCACATTCATTTCGTGATTTTTTTTGCACAAAAGGTTTCTTTCTTACTATTCAGCAAACAGCAATGTTCTCTGTAGTAAATGTCCACGGCAAAACGGCTTTGAGGTGTGGAGTGGTTGCACAATTCTGGATCCGGAGATTACTGTTAGCAGCTTATCAGCCCCAATACTTAGTCCTGTTGATGAGGGGAGGAGAGTTAGGGTATGACTTTTTGGAGCATACGGAACAATTGCATTTTTAAGGGGAGGGGAATTAGCCTGTCTTAGTGCATACTTGGTTATCGGTTAAAAAATCAATTTTCGCACTAAAAAGCATATATTTTAATATAAAAAAAACTTGTGGCTAAAATTAATTTTCATACATATCCTAATTACATTTGATGCTCAAAATCATTTTATGAGTAATGCTATGTACAACCACTTCAGCATATAAGTGAAGTTGAACCTTCCTGAAACCCCTCTCCCAGGCTAACTATAAACCTTAAAAAGATTCCCCAAAGTTCAGCAACATAGGCAGAAGTCTTCCCTATATTTTTTGAAAATCCCCACAACCGCTCTCCCATCGCTGCCTGTAATGATTCCCTCACATCCTGCAAAACCTGTGTCTCCCTAGTAAGCACCATCTGAATTAATACGCATCCACAAAGGAGAAGGAGGAATCTATCTAATACCAATATGAACTTTGTAGCCCTACGTTTTAGAGGAAGATCACTCCAAGCTTGGCCAAAATCAGCTATACGCTGTTAAACCACCCACCAGGGTCTTGATGGCCATACAAAATTCTGATCATGAATATAAGCATATCGACACTGCCACAATAAAGTAAGGTTTTATAACTTTTCTTTATAGATAGTATAAGATTATGGAATAACTGGCTCACATAAATGGTCTCAAGGTCACCAATTACTTTAATTGGATTTGACAATGAAAACTTCTAAATTTTACATCTAAGATAGGCATATCCAAATTGATTATACATCATCTAGCTTTCTTGTTACTTAGATGTCAAAATTATCGTACAGGTTATATAAACGTTGACACAACTCGTGATCAAAATGAGATAAACTAAATTTGGGTGTTCAAAGGAAAGAGTGGGGATCTATGCATGCCTACACCTAGAAACACTACAGGGTATATGACTAAACATGGCTAATCAAAAAAAGAATTCTGATTCCTTGTGATAGCAGGTCAGACTGCTTTGTAGTTTGCTCTTTCGCTCTTCATAAGTGTAGGGAGTGGCAGAACTAAACAAGAATTAGTTATAGAGGGGGCATCATCATAGTAAACCATAACAATCATCTTGCACGGATAAATGAAGGATAATTACCTCGAGCAAGGTGTCGTGTCATGTGCTTTCATAGTGGCTGATCTATGGAAAGGCCCATATTAGAGAGGTTACCTTCTTTCACATTCACTTCCCTATTCTCAATTTCTTCTTCCTCGGTAACAAACCAATTATACGGAAGCTGGAATCTTGAATCGGAGCAACTGCTGCTTTCATGCACACCCTCAGTAAGCAACCAATTATAAGGAAGCTGGATTTTAGGCCAAGAGTGGCTGCTACTTTCATGGGCATAATCAAAAAGAAGATCATCTACTTGAATAGCCTCAATATTATATGGATTAAAGGCATCTTCCTTGAAGACCATGCGGAAGCCCCATTTCTTTATCTCCAAAGCCGGGTGAGCTTTGAATGTAATAGTTGCTCCTGTAGTCGCAAAATGACAGTGTGGTCGAGAGATAAAGATTAGCCAGAGATGTTCTGCTTTAGAGCTATCAACCTTGTTCAGTTCTGAATGAAGTGGCATTTGGAAACTTTCTTCCATGTGTTCACTTTCAAAAGAAAGACAAAAAGGATATGAAGAACCAAAAATTATCGGATAGTGTTGTTCTCCAAATGCTGCACAAAATGCAACGCCAACCCACCGGCCATTCATAACGTTTGCTATCCTTACTTTTAAATCTCCCCTATATTGATGGCCAAACCACTTTGGAATTGTGGTCCCAGGAACAACAATGTCAAAGCCACATCGGAAGTGACAAGGATTCTGGTAACAGTGGAAAAATAACATAGAGAAATAATTCAGAACTAGAAAGTGAGAGAGAAACAGAGAGAAAGAAGAAAGGCATGAGGAGCGTGCACCTGGACTAGTCTTTCTAGCCACAAAAATGCTAACTTTAGACTTTCTTCTGGGAACTCCAAGAAGGGGCAATGGAAAATATATAATCCCGACCTATGATTATGAGACCCAGATACCGTTTTAAAATACCTTCCCCCGTGTGAAGTAACAGCACACCATGGTAGCTCAGGTAAAGATTGAAGCTTGCTGCAATAAGCTAAGTTTAAATATGCTAGATGGGAAAGCCCACTCATAGATGGTAGTGAAACAAAGTTGTTACCCTCTAGATTTAGCCTTTCTAAACACCTTACCTCGCCAATAGCATTGGGGACTCTCCATAGGTTGCAGAAGCCTAGGTCCAAAAAAATTAAATATTCCAGACAGTAAGAAGACATGAGTTCTGCAGACACTGATATCTGTTCCAACAAGGGCAGATTCATAAGTTTTAAGCAGCCGCATAGATCCAGAGTTATTAGAGATGTCATACTATTAATGCTTTTGGGTATACTGATAAGATTTATGCAGTCTCTCAAACTCAAGAATTTAAGCTGTGTAAGATTTCCAATAGATTGATCAACCCATGTTAAACTCATACATTGATCAATATCAAGGTACTCAAGATTTGAAACCCCTGTAAAATTTGGTGTGCTTTCAAGTTTTGAGCAGCCAGAAAGGTGTAGAACTCTCAAAGAATATAAATTAAATTCAGCACCAAAATTGAGGCTGACCAGATTGCTACAGCCTTCCAAACTCAGGAAAGTAAGCTTTTCAAGAAGTCCAATTGATGGATGAACCTGCGATAGGTTTGTGCATCCTGTAAGATCCAGCCGTTCAAGTCTTCGGCTCCCTTGAAAATTTGGTGTCTCAATAAGATATTTGGAGTTGCTTAGATCCACCCTTTTCAAACAGGGGAGATCCTGCAAAATAGAGCTACCCACTGTTACTCTGTTAGCACGTTGTATTAAATTTTGTTAATTCACTTCATGCCTTCTAAAGTGGAAAGAAAACCCAATAAATCTTTCATGCGTTTTTCGTATAGAATGTATTCTTAATATTTTTCACTTCTTGTGTAATCGAGAGTTCAACAAATAAAAATAAATTGTAAAATGGTATTTTGTGTTTATTAATTAATTATACTTCTATTCTATTATAAAAAATAAAAACAGAGCACCCTGTATTAATAAAAAGTATTGCAACTAACTAAATTTGTTAATGAAACAACTCTTATTTCATGGATATTGTTTTATTAAATGTTATTCAATATTTGTCACAGTAAGTGGGTTTAGAAAAAAGAAACATTCAATTACACAATCATTTCATGATGTATTGCTACATCATCTAAAAAATTTAACAACGAATAAGAAGTAAAAATTCAGTAAATAATCAAGTAACATATCATTCAATGAAAGTATAATATAAGCCTAAACAATCATATGATTGGAATATAAGTCAAACAATCATAAGGGCTTCGGTAGGTACCAAATTTGCGAAAGAGTAATAGAGATATTTTACTGGTCTTAAAGTTAGTCTTATAGTTATGCTTAAAGTGATACTATAGTTATGCTTAAAGTGATACTTGGTTAAGTAAAATAACAATAATTATAGTCACTCTGGTCCTACCTCAGTTTTATTTATAAGACAGATCTTACCAAACATTCTAAAGAATTAGTTGATGCATTGATTTTTAAGAAAATACTATACAGCATTCTAAATTTAACTTTATTAAAAGTCAAACTCCATTTTCATGTTAATTGCATCAATTTAAAGTTATTAAAACCGTTATCAAATCTCACTGTCAAAATTTTACTTCAAATTTGAACATTTTAATCTAAAATATGAATCTAAAAATTTCAAAATCTGAACGTTATTTATTTCTTCACAAAGATCAAAATCCATGGTGAGTTGTAAGAGCAAATATGAAAAAACTATTAAATACTTATAAAATTTTGTAATTTGTCTTATAAATATGACCATCAAAATGTTTCTAAAGTTGTCTTATAAATAAGACGAGGGAATAATAAGAAATACATCATTTAAGTACCTTGTGGCCTTCCCATAGTTGTTGGATGTTGCTGTTGGGCAGATTTAGTTCAACAAGACGATAGGGCTCAAAATCTAATGGCAAAGAGGCAAAAGGGTAACTTTGCCACAGAAGATACTGTAGGCTATTAGAAAGAAAATTGAGACATCCTGAAAAATTCTTATGATATAGTATAAGAATTACAAGGCTCCTCATTGTAGACAATCCTTCAGCCCTCAGCTGAGTGCGCCCGGAGGTATCCTTTTTTTGGTCCAAAACAATGGCTTTAACCTTGTTTGTTCCCTTAAAAAAGTAAGAATAACATGATAGGATAAAGATATCTATATATCTTTATTTAATAAATAAAATTTAAAACATTCTAACAAAAGAAAGGAAAACAAAGAATTTAATTTTGGAAAGATACCTTACCATTCCAGTCATCATGACCTCATGAAAATCTTGGGAAAGCCACAATCTACTCCATGATCCTGGGTCTTTGGGAAATTGTTGCCGAACAATTTTCTTCCCCAATTCTTGCAACATTTCATGCATATGAATTTCGTCGTTTCTAATGGTTATGAGTGATTTTTCAGTGATAACTGGGATTCCAATGCGAGGGTGTAATTCACAAGCATCCAGAACTCGCATTACAAAATCTTCCTTCTCCCCTTTAAAGAAACAAGCAATATGCAGAAATATTTCTTTCTCCTCTGGTTGTAATCCCTCAAAACTTATCTGAAGTACATCCATAACTTTGTTGTCTGGATTATTCCGCAATCTATCCAAGGCATCTCTCCACTGGATAGCATCTCGAGTACACAAGAAAGAACCCATTACTCTAATCGCTAATGGAAGAGATTGAACATATTTTAGTACCTCGGAAATCATCTTCATATGCCTGCGTGTCGGATCATCACTTTTGAAGGCTTTTTTATAAAACAGTTCATAAGCATCATTTTCATTCAATAGTGGAACATTGTGCACCACATCTGCTCCATAAACTTTCAGAATATGTTCATCCCTAGTGGTAATGACCATTCTACTTCCTTCGTGAAGCAATTTAGGATCTATAGCCAATTCTTGTAGCTGTTCTAATTGATCAACATTGTCAAGAACTAGAAGAACCTTTATGTTGTGTAGCCTATTTCTTACAATTCCAGATATATGGGAGGGACTGGATGCCTCTAGATTTTTTTCGTCCAGAGTTTGATGAAGAATTTGTTTCTGTACAGCAATAGCACCACCATCTCTATAAATTTTGCTTACGTTCTCAATAAAACAGCAGGCGGCAAACTGATAAGAGATTCTATCATATAAGGCAGTAGCATGAGTTGTCTTTCCTATTCCACCCATCCCCCAAAGTCCTAAAACTCGAAAATTATCATTCTTTGAACTTAATTTTAAAATTTTTTCTAATGCTTCCACACGAGATTGAATCCCGATAAGATCTTCAGCAAATCCTGAGAATTTATGACCCAATGCTTTTATTACTGCTTGAACTAGATTTGTTATCTCACCAAACTCTGGCCTGGAAGAAAGAGGGAAAATACAATCACTAAATTATCAACTCAAAAAAGAAGGGAGGGGGGGGGGGAGACAAAAGGATATTTACATTAGGATGACATATTATAGATATAACTTGTGTGGATAAAAATTTACATATACTTTCCACCTAGAACGAGAAAAGTATAGTTTGGTTAAACAGGCTTGATCGTAAACAGAATGTAGCCCGCAGAAAAAACAAATTTACAGCATAAATTGAAGTTAAGAATGTGAAAAGAGAAAGAGAATAAGTTACTTATTCCTGACATCCCAACCAACTGATCTGCCAAAACTCCTCATTGCTGTTTTCCATCGATCAAGCTTGGCAGGATCATGTTTGTAGTTCTCAGTGTGTAAAGCAAAGGCACTAAGGTACACCCCATTCAGGTTTCGTACATGAGAGGGATCCACATCATAGAAAACAGGGAAAACAGTTTGATTAAATTGGAGATGGCATTCAGCAATAGTAGCCATTTCATCCAAACACCATGTTGAGGAAGCATAATCATCGGAAAAGACAATGATAGAAACCCGGGAATGTTGAATTGCTTCTATAAGCTGTGGTGAAATGAGTTTTCCTTTGTGGAGCTTTTTGTCATCTTTAAAGACGAAAATGCCTTTTCTGATGAGATGATGGTAAAGATGATCAACAAAAGTGTTGCGAGTGTCAGTACCTCTGAAACTGATAAACACATCGTACTTGCAGATGCGCTGAGATGATGGGATGCTATAGGTCGTGGAATCCATGGAAGTTGTACCTTCCTGGCCCAATGGGCTCATATTGGAGGATGAGGATGAGCTATGACCCAGCAGGGCCCAAAACGGTCGCAGGAGCAATGATCTCCAAGAATGTAACTTAGCGGTGATATCAAATTGAAAAGGCATCTCATCAATCAAAGAGTTAGAGACCTTGAAAATTCAGCGTGTGAGCAATGATCTGCACTGTTATGGGAGAATGAAGGGAAGCTTAGTTAAAAACAACACATCCTGCGAGGTTCATCCAGGATAGTCTTCCACCGTGTGGGTTCCACGTACAATGCTCACTTGCTCAGCTTCTTCCTCTTGCAAAATTCTTCCACCAAAGTCAACGAGACACGTACGAATTTCACACGAAGCACACTGGAAGAAGACTGCGGAAGCTCCGAAAGTAGCGAATGACTTCACCGTCCTTTCTCCATTTGGGGAAGAAGGGGAGCTTCTTAACTTCCTCCAAATTTTCGTCTTTTTGTTACCTTTTAAAGATATACACTTAAAAATTAATAATCATGCAAAGATCATTATTACTATTTTTTTTTAAATAGATATACTTCTATGGTATTAACAAAGTTTCTTAAATTCCTACTTAAGGATTAATATAATCTAATATTTTAATCAATCATAATTTTTCAACTTAATTGTGGAAATTATTTTTTTCTAACTACACATTAAATTAGTCTATCAAATTATGAATATTAATTAATTTTATTCTTAATATTATAAAAGTATCATTTTTAAAGAAATTTTTTGAATAGATTAAGTGCAACATTTAAAATTATGGATCATCCAATGATATTTGAACCTTCTCGCTAATTAAATCTGGAGAAAGAATTTTTTTAAAAAAATGTGTAATTTATTTTTTTTAGATTTAATTAGTTAAAAATTAATTTTTAAAACTTGATTTTGTGTTCATAATCTTATACAAATGATCTAGTCTACTTAAAAATATCTCTATTTTGTATTAAAAAATTTAAATACAAATTATTTTAATTCTTTAAATTACAAAAAGTAAACTTAAATTGATCAACATTTTATGATTTTAAAAATAAAAATAAAAATTTTATCGTTTCAAAATTTCAAGAAATAATTTTGTGTATAATTTAAAATAATTTTTAATATGTATCTAACAGCCATAATAAAACTTAAATTTAATAATTTTTTATTAAAATTCGCATGATTTTATGTATTGATAATATTAAATATTAAAATTTTAATAAAAGCATTTTTTTGATTTTTTTTTTATTATATATATTTAGGTACATATTATAAAAATTAAATTTAAAAATACTTTTTTTATTCTTTTGTGTTTGTCATTAAGATTGTTTTATACTTATTTAAGATCGTATAATTTAAAATTGTTACTAAGATGATCAAATAAAAATTGTTATAATTATGATGTTATTGTAAATAATAAAAATATACTAAAATATTAAAAAAATTATTCTAAATTTTTAAAATAATATTTTTAAATTATAATATATATATATATATATAGTTAAATATGTTTTAAATTTTCCCAAATTTTTAAAATTTTAATTTTAATCTTATTTTTTTAAAATGATGAATTTTAAATTTTTTATATTTATTTTTTTTAATCTCTGTAATAACCAATATTTAACATGTAATGTATAAATGTTCAACATATTAATGATAAGGATTAGAATTAGTTTATTTTGAAAAATAAAAAATTAAAACTAACCATTTAAAAAATATAAAACTAAAATTAAAAATAAAAAAATTAAAGATATATTTAATATATATATATATAACATATCAAATCTTTAATTTTTTTTATTTGTATTTATCTTATATAAAAGGATAAAATTAAATTTGACGGAATAAATTCTCGCCTTTGCATTTGTAGAAATAAAAAGAGAAAAAATTTATTTTTTATTTATTTTAAATTATTAAAATTGTTAAATATATTTTTTAAAATAAAAATAGTTAAAGAATAAAATTTTATAAAGTTAAATGTTATTTTTTAAAATTTTCTATTAATCAAAATCTATGCTACTAAAATTTTTTTTTCTTTCTTTTATAATTTCATTCGTTCAAATTTATTTTTTTATCCTATTTTTTTCTTATTTTTTATCTTTCTATTTCTCTCCTATTTTTTTCTTATTTTTTATCTTTCTATTTCTCTCCTATTTTTTCCCTATTTACTGGACCATCAAAACAAAGTACTACCTGGACAATGGAAGGTTTATCTATATTTATTATCATATATTCAAATTGATTTTACTTTTCTTTCTTCGCTCAATTCACAATTAACAAATAGAAACATCTGTAAGTATGGTAAAAATAATATCAAACAAATATAAGCGTTACAAAGGAAGGACATTGCATATGTACTAAATGACTAATTGGAGCTTATAACCCCACCACCACCACCGCAAAAATAAATAAAAAGACAAGTTTCAGCATTGTATATAAAACACAATCAAAGGCATACAGACATAATCAGTCGTATATCTGAATACATGATTAAATTAAAAAAAAAAAAAAAGTTATCAACCCTTCGTGCTCTTCTGCTTTTGTACATGACTCTGTTCGTGTGTGATAACCTCTATTAGTATATACATAAACTAAGCTCGGGTGGAGGGATAGCAATCAATGCTAACACAAAGACTACGAAAGAAAATGGGATAGAATATCAATCAAAATCCAATATCAAAAATGGTATCTGAATAAGAAGTGGGACCCAGAGTAGAAAGATTCACCAATTTGTTGTGATAATGCAAATGATGCAAGCTAGCCAATCTGCAATGCGATTTCGTGCCTGTTTGTATTCCAGTTTGCACCCTCTGTCGAGTGATTGTGATTTTAAATCAATTACTGCAGACGTGTTTTAGAGTGGTTTCAGCTGATTTCCAAACACAGCCTTCCTGTTTTACTTCATCAGTGCATGGTTTGACAGAACTGAATCACAAATAAAATATTGAAGAGAAATTCTAAGATAAACATGGTTTAGCAAAGTTGGATAAACTTACTGATAATGTACTGAAATAACAATAATTATAGTAATTAATTATTAATTAACAATGGTAAGTTGGTAACTAATTAATAATGAATAATTTCTTTAGAAAAATAATCACCTCAAGGCCCGGGAAGACATTGTGTGCTTTGACTGTGATTGGGCTATCTAAAGGCCTCGATTACAAAGATTATTTTCCTTTGCCTTTGCTTCCAAATTCTCAACTTCATCTTCCTCGGAAATCAGCCAATTGTAGGGAAGTTGGATTTTATGCCCAGAACTGGTGCTGCTTTTTTCTACATTACTAATGACAAGATTGTCTTTATGGGATGGTTCAAGCCTTTGTCTTTCTAGCATGTCTATATCTTGTTTGACTATCCTGCGTAGCCCCCAGTTTTTCACCACTAAACCTGGACGGGCTTTAAATGTAATATGTGCTCCTGTCTTTATAAAATGGCAATGCTCCCTAGAGATGTAGATTGTCCAAGAATGTGAGCCATCAATCTTGTCCAATTCTAAATTAAGTGGCATATCAAACCGTTCCTCTACCCATTCACTTTCGAAAGAAAGATAAAATGGATGTGGCAGCTGTGAGGATGAGGAATGATGAGGAGAATCAGAACTCGTAGAAAGATTTTCTGTCTCAAATTCCGCAAAGAAGGCAAAGCCAATCCAGTTATCATCCACATTACAGTGCACTACCCTAATTATTGAATCCCCTCTGAATATATCATCAAACCACCGTTGAAGGTGAAAATTGAAATCAGAATCGATACTACTCCCATCGGAAGGAAGAACAATGTCAAAGCCACACCGGAAGTGATGGGGTTGCTGGTAACATAAGAAAAAAAGAAACATATAGGTATATGAGAGTGCGCAGCTCAACTAATATTACATATTAGCCATGAGAAGTGCTAAGCAAGTCACCAGCTAATTATTAGCAGAAGCAGGGTAATAAATATAATAACCTTGGAGAAAGGGGGTTAGGCAATCCATGGCAATGCAACAAGTTTAAATATAGTTGGTAAAGCGTCCTAAATATCAGACCAACAGGAAAAAGAAACAAACTAACAACTTAAGAGGAGAAAGAGGGGTATGCGCACCTTAAGTAATCTTTCTAACCATATAAATTGAATTAGGGGATCTTTTTCCACCCTGGGGCAGTCGAAAGCATACAATCCTGACCTATGATCACGAGATCCGGATGCCGTTTTGAAATATCTTCCCACCGGTGAAGCACTTTCTGTTGAAAGACAAAAAGAACTCAGCTCATGACAATGAGCTAAGTTTAAATATGCTAAACAGGATAGCTCCACGATGGTATAAGGTAGATAAACAAATTTGTTTCCCTGTAGATTTAGTCTTTCTAAACACACTAACTGTCCAATAGCATCAGGTACCTTAAGTAGATTGCAAAAGCTTAAATCCATATAAATCAAAGATTTCAGATGGGAAGAAGAACTGGAAGTCGAAGGTATCAAGGGAAAATATGCAAGTTCTGTGCAGTCTCTCAAACTCAAGAATCTAAGCTTTGTAAGAGCCCCAATAGATTCATGAACCTTGGATAAACTTGTACATCCATCAATGTCAAGGTACTCAAGATTTAAGATCCCAGTGAAATCTGGCGTGCTTTTGAGTTGGGTGCACCCAGAAAGGTGTAGAACTATCAAATTACTTAAAATAATTACATAGCCGAAATCAACTTCAACTAGATTATTACAGTTTCGTAAACTCAAGAAAACAAGTTTTGAAAGAAGTCCAATTGATGAATGGACTTGCAATAGGTTTGTGCATCCTGTAAAATCTAACCGCTCAAGTCTTGGACTCCCTCTAAAATTTGGTGTCTCGGTAAGATTTTTAGAGTTGTTCAGATCCACCCTTTTTAAAAAGGGAAAATCCTGCGAAAAGATATTTAATTACCAAATGTTAGCGCATTGTATTAAAACTTAATTTCATTAATTGACTCTGCTAAACTTTCAAAGTAATGGAGAACAACAAAAAAGTTTATTACTCATAATTTTAAGGAGCTACTACTAAACATTTTAAAAAGATTTACGGGTTTTAAGTAAATTATATTTATTTATTTATTTAAAATTATGCTGCCACTATAGAATAAAAACGAAAAAAATTCCAACTATATAGTGCCATTCTTTTAAGAAATAATTCAAATATCTTTTCATTATTTTTCTAAACTAAAAATTAGAAAATCAGTAAAATACCTTGGGACCTTCCCATAATCGTTCGACGCTACTATTAGGCATATTCAATTCCACAAGATATAATGGTTCAAAATTTGTTGGCAAAGAAGCGAAAGGATAACTATGCCACAGAAGATATTGAAGGTTGTTAGAAAGAAACTTAAGACTTCCTGAAAACTTGTTATGATATAATATCAGCATTCTAAGGCTCCTCATTTTTGACAATCCTTCAATGCAGCATTTGGAAATATCTTCTTTTGAATCTAAAGCTATGGCTTCAACATTATCGGATTCCTGAAAAAAATATAATAAACATATTACGATATAAAAATATTTCAATCCATAACTAGTTTTCACTAGAAATCTTAAAGCAATTTTTAATACTAATTAATTTAACAAAAAATCTTTTAAATTCATTGTAAAAAATTATTAAATATGAATGTCAACATTCTACACTGAAAAGAATGTCAAAACTTTGATGAAAATAGTAGGCTCGGAGAATCTAAATATGCTTAATTAACTGTAAAAAATTATTTAAAAATTAATTTTTAATGAAATGTTTTAAAAATTAGTTATGATAAATCAATTTTATTAAAAGCAATTTTAAGTTATTGTTTTGTTTAGATTGTATTAAAATGTAGCTTTTAGATAAAAAAAATTCTGATAGCAGAATATGGAATGATTTGTTTATACCAGAAAATATTTGGTATTTAAGATAAATTTAGTAAAAGTGTTGCACCAACAAAACAATCAGAATGATCATAAGCGAAATGCTAAAAGAATAGCTTTTTGAAAAAATGATTTCTCGGTGAAAATGAAATAATTAAGCACTATAATCAGCTTTCCTCGCCGATACCCGGCTAGATATGTCACAAAATTTACTTAAAAAGTTCTGTCCAGCACCTTATAGTTTTGAAAATATAAGTTCTTACCGCTTCTGTTGTCAACACATGATAGAAATCTTTGTAAAGCCATAATCTGCTCCAGCATTCTGGTTTTTTGGGATGCTGTTGTCGGACAATTTTCTTTCCCAAATCTTGTAACATTCCATGCATATGAATTTCCTGATTCCTAATGGTTACGAGTGATTTCTCAATCATGCTTTTAATTCCAATGTGAGGGTGTAATCCACAAGCATCCAGAATTCGCTTCACGAAATCCTCTCTCTCCCCTCTAAAAAAACAAGCAATGTGGAGGAATATTTCTTTCTCCTCGTATGGCAATTCATCAACACTTAATTGAAGTACATCCATAATTTTATTGTCTGGACTATTCCGCAATCTATCCAATGCATCTCTCCACTGGGTAACATCTCGAGTGCACAAAAAAGAACCCAATACTTTAATTGCCAATGGAAGATGTTGAGCATATTTCAGAACCTCAGGAATCAACTCCACACACTCACTGCTTTGATCTTCACTTTTGAAGGCTTTTTTACAAAACAATTCACAAGCATCATTATCATTCAACAGTGGAACCTCATACACTACCTGTGCTTCATACACTTCTAGAATATGCTTATCCCTAGTGGTGATTATCATTCTACTTCCCGTAAGAAGTGAATTAGGATTTATAGCTAATTTTGTAAGTTGCTCTGAATCATCAACATTGTCAAGAACTAGAAGAACCTTGATGTTGTGTAGCCTGTTTCTTACCATTCCAGCAATATCGGATGGAGTGCGTGTCTCTAGATTGTCTCCGCCCAGAGTTTGAAGAAGGATTTGTTTGTGTACTGCAGTAGCATTACCATCTCTATAAATTTTGCTTACATCCTCAACAAAACAGCAGGCAGCAAATTGGTAAGAGATTCTATCATATAAGGCAGTAGCATGAGTGGTCTTTCCTATTCCACCCATCCCCCAAATTCCCAAAACTCGAATATTATCATTCTCTGAACTTAATTTTAAAATTCTTTCTAATGCTTCCACACGAGGTTGAACCCCGATAAGATCATCAGCAAATCCTGAGAATTTATGACCCACTCTATTTATTACTGTGTGAACAATATTTTCAATCTCTGCAAACTCTGGCCTGGAAGAAAGAGGGAAAATAAGACCGCCAAATTATCAACTCCATAAAACAGAGGGGGGGACCAAATAGAAATTTGCATTAGGATGACATATTGATATTAGTGGATATAACTTCTGTAGCACAGATAAAATAAAAAATCACATGCATGTGAAACAAGAACGAGAAAATAACTTACTTATTCCTGGCATCCCAACCAACTGAATTGCCAAAATCCCGCATAGCTTTCTTCCATCGATGAAGCGGAACAAGATCATGTTTGTATTTTTCAGTGTGTAAAGCGAAGGCATTCTCGTATACCCCATTCAGGTTTCGTACATGAGAGGGATCCACATCATAGAAAACAGGGAAAACAGTTTGATCAAATTGGCGATGGCATTCAGCAATAGTAGCCATTTCTTCCAAACACCATGCTGAGGAAGCATAATCTTTGGAAAAGACAATGATAGAAACCCGGGAATGTTGAATTGCTTCTATAAGCTGCGGTGAAATGAGTTCTCCTTTGTGGAGCTTTTTGTCATCTTTAAAGACAGAAAGGCCTTTTCTGATGAGATGATTGTAAAGATGATCAGCAAAAGTGTTTCGAATGTCAGTGCCTCTGAAACTGATAAACACATCATACTCATAAATGTGCTGAGATGATGGGATGCCAGAGGTCGTGGAATCCATGGAAGGTGGACCTTCCTGGCCCAACGGGCTCATATTGGAGGATGGGCGACGACCAAACAGAGCCCAAAACGGTCGCAGGAGCGATGATCTCCAAGAGTGTAACTTAGCGGTGATACCAAATTGAAAAGGCATCTCGTCAATCAATGAATTAGAGATCTAGAAAATTCACAGTGCAGCAATGATATTCACTATTATGGGAGAATTTAGTTAAATGCAACGCTTACTGCTTGTTGCAACAAAGATAGTCAGTCTTCCACCACGTTGAAAGCAAGTTACCGCGTACTTCCGCCACTAAAATTCTTCATTCAAGTCAACAAGTCAACAAAACAAAGCACACCAAGCAAACTAGAAGAAGGAGACGAGAGAAGCACATACAGCTGTCTTCAAAAACTAAAATGCTAATTACACTGTGAACCCAATTAAACTGAAGATAGAAAAATTTTGAAACTTTTAAAAACTGCCAATTTTTTTAAGATTCGGTGGGTATATGGTTTTCCTTTCCTAAACTAAATCAAATCGAAGCAAATTCAATTAAATGTGTATAATTTTATATGGTTAAATTGTTGTTGTTTAGGTTAATACTTGTTTAAAAGAGTTTTTAATTTTTTTTTAATTTTTATCATATATTTTGTTATTAATATTTTATTTTGATGACATACAAAAAATAAATTTATTAAAATATAATTAAATTTATCTATAATAACTTAATTTGTATATTTTTATCATTATTTGTAATATTTTTTATTTAATTTTTTTTACATATATAAATAATAGCATCAAATATAAAGATATAAGTCGTTAGATTTATTTTATTTTTTTATTTTTTGTTTTAAAAAATATCAATAATTAAATAAAAATGTAAATAAGTAAATGATATATTATATATAGAATAATTATTACTTTTTTTTAATTATTTTTAACCTAAAATATAATATATTTATTTAATTCTTATCTTGAAATATGTTGAGTATAAATTTTATTATCTATTTATAATATTAGTTTTTTTAAAAAAATTAATTATTATTTTAAGTTTTATTAACTAATATTTATTGTTAAATTTTTTAAATAAAATTAAATCAAACTTAAAAAAATTAGTTTAATTTAATTTTTCTAATGTATTTCAATGAAACCTCATCAAATTACAAATATTTTTTATTAATTGATTTGCATGATTTTTTTTACTTAAACTCAAATCAAACAGTAGCACTTTTTAGGCCTCCGCTTGGCAGAACATTTGAATGGACTTGACTGTTCTTTTCTCCATTTGGGGCAGAAGACTGCCCCAATGGACTCGCTATTTGGGTTGAAGCATGTTTAATTGGTTTTTCTTTTTAAGCTAGTACTTGTAACTTGTTCAATTTATCACCAAAAAATAAAAACTATTTTCTTTAATATTTTTTAACCATTCAGATTAATATTCAATAACAAGAATGAATAAATGATTGTTTTAATATGGTATGCTTCAAAATCACAAGTATAAAAATGAAAAAAAAAAAAAAGAAACTAATCAAAAGTTACAAAAATAACTACAGATCCCAAATATTAAAGAAATGAGATTTTGTAAGCAACTGATTAAAGTGCATAAACTTCCACCGAAACCAAGAGCATTACACATTAAAGTTTTAATATTTGTTGCTACGATCAGTTATTAGATTTCTTGAATGTAATTCTTACTCTATTAGTAATTTTTCAGAAATTAGAGAAATAGTTGAATATCAAGAAAATGAATTCAAACTATTATTATAAAAGTTATATGTATAGACCACAAAAAAAATTATTTAATTATGTAACATCCAGTTATAGTATGATAAAATTCACTTTTTAATAGATATTTTTGCATACATAAATTTGAATTTAATATCTTAATTAAAAAATTAAATATAAAAAAAAATTGTTACATTATAAAAAGCAATGAAGTTCAAAATCTAGAATTTCATGTAAAATCTTCAATTTTGTATCATCAGATCGATTCTAAATATTTAAATACTACAATTTAAATCAATTATTCATTGTAACTAGTATTATTAATTTGATTTTCAATTGTGTTTTGGGATTAAAATTGAAATAAATTTTTGGTTGCTTCGATTGAGAGTTCAGAGGAATCATATCCTAACATTTCTTCCGTAACAAACTCTAGCCATAGTTTGACTTGCAATTTATATTCAATTTAACTAAAATTTTCATAACTGTACTCAAATCCCTCGTTTCCAAGACTGTACTGAGCTTAATTTTTTAGGATTTCATTATTCAAAAAAATTAAAATAATCAAATTTTTTATGCTTCGATTTTGTAATTTTCTTTTACAAAATAGAAATAAAACCATATATAATTTGATATATTTTTTATTTTTTATTATTTAATTATTGTTCTCTAAGTTGATACTTACTGGCTAACTTCTTCAATCTTTGTCATATATTTTATCACAAGTATTTTATTTTATTGATATATTAAAATAGAATTTATAAAAATATAACTAAATCTATTTATAATACCTAAATTTACATTGTTTATCGTTATTTGTTATATTCTTTTATTTAATTAATTTTTTATATAAAATATATTGAATATAAATATTATTATTTTTTATATTTAATTAATATTTATTTTAAATTTTTTAAAATTATTATTTTATTTTTTATTGACAAGTAAAATTTTAAAAATTTAAAATTATTAAATCGTAAAAAATTGATTTAATTTTTATTATATTTTAATCCATCCAAGTCAACAACAAATAGTAATTCATTCGGCTAATATTTTAGCTAATACCCAGCCAAACTGCACCGCGAATATTGCTATCCCTCAAACTCATTTTTCCTTTACAACATTACGGTAAACATTTAGGATTCTTTAAAATAATTTTTTAGTTTTTAAAAGCTAAAATTAAAAATTTTACTTGATTTTTTTAAAACTATTTTAAGAAATAATATCTCATCTTTATATTTTAAAATTTTAAAAACAAAACAACGAAATTGTTTTAAACCCTGGTTGACGTGATTTTTAATTTTTAATTTTAAGTTTTTAAATGTTTAAAAATTAAATCCAAATTTATTTTTAATTTTAAAAATATTATTAAAAAAATCAACTCATTTTATTATATCTATTTTTATGAATTTATAAAATAGAGAAAATAAAAATTATCAATTAAAATAAAAAAATAAGTAAAAAATTATTAAACTACTTCAAAATAATAAATATTAAAATTTTGATTAAAGATTGAAAAGCCCATCATTATTGTATGGTGTTGACGGTGGTTAGAGACTCAGTAAAGTTACAACATTTGAATCTTACGAATAAGATTTTTTAAAATTAAAAATAATCTTTGAATTTTTTTTAAAATAAATTAATTAAAATTATTTTAAAAATGTATTAAAAATTAACTAAATCCTTTTTAGATAAATTAATTTTATTTTAAAACTTTAGTTTAAAAATTAAAAATAAACAATATATGACCATCCCATATGAAATCTTAATTTTATATTATATATTTTTAGATAAATTACATTAATAGCCATTAAAATTTATTAAAAAATTATTCAATATTTTTTATTTTAAAAAATTTATTTAATTTATATAAAAACATAATATTATATTACTATATATTTCTTTCAATTATATTATATGTATAAAAAAATTAAATAAATATTAAAAATATCAAATATTTTTTCAATATATCTTTAAGGATATTAAATATAATTTGATCTATATTTTTTTATGTATTATTATTTTTATTTTTTTATTTTCTTTCAAAGACAAGTTCTAAAAATTATTTTGTAAAATAATTTATCAAATATCTTAGTTTATCCATCCTCTTTGAATTCACTTTTAACATGCAAAAACGAACACATGTAGTGGAATAATAAGCCATTATTCTCTAGTGTCAACAAAGATTTGAGTATGGCATTATTTTAGACAAGGTGAATTGACGGTCACCAAGTCAACTTTTTTTTCTCTCAGTGCTCTTTAAAAACTTGGAAGCATAAATATATTACAAGGGAACCACCATGGATATATTAATTAAAAAGATAAACGGATAAGATAGAAAAGTTGTAACCTCTGGAAGAGATGACAATGGTTGCTTATTCTCCCGTAGGAAACTCTTTGCTATTATATATTAACTCCACAAATAAATAATTAAATAATGATAGAAAGTTGTAACCCTGAATAACGCGAGACCAACTATTATATCTCAATTTACGTTTCACCTGAATTTTGCACGGTGAAACTTTATTCTCCAACCAACAACTATTGTCAGAAGACACTTCATTGACGCAGTTCAAAGAATGGCCCTTCATACAAAGGGACACAGTTGGCCAAGAAATCCTTATCAATTGTTGTTGTAAATGGTATCTGCCTCTAAATTTATTTATCTTAATTAAATATAAGAGTACGCATTTAGAAGGGGATGAGTGTGGATGTAAGTGTAGACTCCCCTTCTTTAATTTCTTTATGTATATTTTGTTTTTTTTTATAAAAAAATGTAATTTCGTAATTTACTAATATAATTATGTATAAGTTTCACTGTTGGTCTCCACTGTATACAAAAATTTTTTTTTTCTTTTTTTTATCTGTCCCATATGAGTGCGTCGCATTTCAGTTCTACAGGTAAAAATGCAATAATGATCGAGAGAATTGTAAGCAGCTAGCGAAGAAATAAAAGAAGAGAGTAAAAAACGTTAGAAGCAGTGAGCATTGGACGTGTGCTAAAGAAGAAAGCAGTGTCTCGAATCAGTTTCAGTTACATATGAAAGCTATAGAAGATATAATAATTGAATTCTGTGCTGGGTACAAGCCAACTCATAAAATTATTTAATTATTTTTTAAAACGTTTGCTAGGTGTCAACCATGATTAAATTTAATATTACACATATTCCTAAGGCTATTTTATTTACCCCATAAATTATAATGGAATGATTTAACAATAAAAAAAACTTCAAATTTATTATATTGAATATTAAAATTATCTAATGATCAAATTTTTTTACTTTTATATTGTATCAGAAAATTTATCTATTTGCGCTCCAATTATAAATACCAAAAACTCTCTGTTGTTTGTTCTTGTAACACTACCATACTAATCCGTATTTTATTTTTAAAATGCATACAGTATTTTATTTACATATTTTTATTTCATTAAATTTGTTTGAACAAGGAAATTAAAAAAATATAATTTTTGATCAATTATTTGAGCATAGAGATATATAAGAAAAAAATATTTTTTATAGACGTTGCCAAAAATTAATTTCCTAACATAAGAAAAAAAGTAAAAAAAAAAAGAAATTTTTTAAATTGTTAAATTTATTATATAATTTTAAAAATAAACAAAAATAAAATAAATATTATGTTACTAAAAATAAAGTAAAAATTTAATCTCTTAAAATTAATATTTTTTTAAATTTATATAAATATTAATATATATTTTTTCATTTTTTTCTATCCTTATAAATAATTCAATTTTTTTCTATTCTAATTCTTTTCCTTTCTCTTTTCTTTTTTTCCCTTTTATTTTGCCGTCATCCTAATGCCATACCTCCAAATCAAAAGAAAAAACCGTCACACTCCCGGTAGCTTGCTTTCATGCAATATCCAAGATTGCCACAAATTACTTACAAGCAACTCGAAATTTTGTACAGATACTATATACTTATAAGAAATACATAAAAAATGAAAAAACTTTTTTGAATGTGACCGGATATATGAGCTCGGTTCTAGTGTAAGATTACAATTCACTTTTGAAAGAAGCCGATAATATAAATCTTACCTTTTTTGTTTTTCAATTTAAAAAAATCATCACAGGGTCCGTCCGTACATTGCTTTTGAAATCAAGGAGTTACGAACCAGAGATGCAGAAGAAACTGAAATGACCGAATAAATAATAATAATAATTTTATTAGTAATTAATAAGAATAATAATTAATAATTAATTATTATAAAAAATATTAAAATAATAATAACAATAATTACTATTGTTATTATTATGTAGCGTGCATCGCGGAGGTGGTACGAAGGAAAAAGCGCGTAGAAGTAAAACGAGGCAGGTGGTGCGGGAAGGGGAGGAAAAAGGAAGAGAAGGGTTTGGTAGTTTGTTTGATTATCGACTCCGCACTACACGATCCCAACAATCCAGGGTTGCATCCATTTAATTTCCGCAACCACACACACCTATTCTTTTTTTTCTTTTTCTCGTTTCAGAAAAACTAAAAATTCCAATTAGGCGAATCCGAAATTCCCTCCCTCCTTTACTGTGTCTTGGTGTAAGATAGCATTTGCATCGAATAGTTTTAAAGATAGGAGAGTAAGTTTAGTTAGAGGAGGAGCAACGATGGCTGGGTACAGAGCTGATGACGAGTACGATTACCTCTTCAAGCTGGTTCTGATTGGCGATTCCGGTGTGGGCAAATCCAACTTGCTCTCCAGATTCACCAGAAACGAGTTCAATTTGGAGTCCAAGTCTACCATAGGGGTCGAATTCGCCACCAAGAGTTTGAATATTGATGCCAAGGTCATCAAAGCTCAGATTTGGGATACCGCTGGCCAGGAAAGGTCTCTTTCTTCCTAACTATTTTCGATTTTTTATTCTGCTTTTTTCTTACAACCCTTATTGCTTCGTTCTCTCAACTATGATGATTGCTTCTATTTTATTTTATTTTTAATATTAAGTGATATGTGAAAATCTAGTAAGTTTGGCCTGTCATATAGCGCTTCGATTGACTGAAAAGATTATGAGTTTGGTTATGGTGCCTGATTATTTCTTGGTTTATAGTGGTGCTCTAAACTTTCTCGAATCTTATTTTCCGATTTCCTGTTTAGATTGCCTGATTACTTTTTATAACGTTATGTCCGAGGATTCAAGTTTCAGTTGCTATGGTGCGGTCTATATATATGGATTGGTATACATCAAATTTCTGTGTAGACTTGACATTAGAGATAAGTTTTCTTTTTATCTTATTAAAAAAATATGACAAAAATGCATACGCATCATAATTCAGTAGTCACTCTGTCAAAACATGCAAGAGGGCATTGTAGCATCATTTTGTTTTTTTAGCATCAAATACTTCGCCAGAATTGGAAATATAAGTCGCTTTCAAGTAATCCTCCTCTTTCTTATGAGGTAGACACTTCATTTTTTGTTGGTCTTATGCTAACTTTTGGGCTGGTGAATAGCTGAAGCTGAGTCAAGCTAAGGATTTAAAGCTCCAAGGAAATATTTGACTGGACATTCATTGTTTAAAGTACCAGTTCATATTATTGCTAGAAAAGTGATGATCAAGGTTGTTAAAATCAAGATCATGCTTAGGATTAGGAAGGGGGCTAAAGATCATAGATCATAAGATCTTAACATGGACATAAGATCCTACAAAAATTCAATATATATATGGGTTAGGATCCATTGACATGAGATACTAAACTTAACACTTACAACAACTTAATAACTTTTTATAGACTACAAGATTCACCTGATCTTGATCCTATATATATATATATATATATATATATAAAAGAAAAAATAGACTTTAAATCACTGCAAAACACTTGCTTTTGATCCAAGCAAAAGAAAATCAGAATAGGGAGGCAGTACTGGAGTGGATGAAACTCAACCTGCAACAAGCCAACAACACCAAGCAGCAACCAGGCCCTAAAGGAAGTCAGAATCACAGGCACAGCAACCAGCAGCACCCTTCCCAGAGTCAAAGGAGGTCTGAGCAGAGAAAGAAGTGCGACTAGAGAGGCTTGGAAAGTTGGAATCGTGTTTAGGGTTCTGTTTGTGCCTTCTGGAGTCCCAGCCCAGGGTTTTGTTTAGTATCATAAGTTTCTCTCCAACCAGGTCACAGGTTGGGGTCAAAAATCTGGACGTTTAGGCATGGTGGGACCAGCTGTTCCTGGCAATTTCATGATCCCGCACAGTGGTCCTGCCTGGTCCCACTGTATTGCAATCCTGCATGAGTCGGTATGCCTTGGCTGCTCAAGATCGTCAAACTGTACAATCCTATAACCTGGCACATGATTTTAACTACATTGGTGATGATACTACTTTTGGATGGGTTTTGAAGTCCATAAGGTCCACCCTACATAACGGCAATTACACTTTTTTGGTCTGTTAGTGTCATGCAAATTCTATTAACCATCCCTGACACGTTTGTGACGGAAAACTAAGACAGAGTTGAAAAGTGCCTAGTTAAAAACATAAATTGCTGCCATTACTAGGTCCTTCAGGGTGACTAGCTAAATCTCATATAATCATACTTTTATGGATTGATTTTATGAACAATATGCTAGTACTCTAATGTCAAAAAATATTATCTAGCAATCCCATTGTATTGGTTTCTTGGTGGAAATAGGGTTTGTGGTTATTGAAGTTGACAATTATTCATGCTAGATTGAAGCTACCTGCAATGCCCTTTCTTAGGAAAACTTCCACCAAGAAATTTTTATTTGTTCTCAGCTTCATCACCGTCCATCCAATTGCATAAAATCCACAGATGAAATTAATTTTTCTACTTGGTGATACATCTAGATTAGAATGAAATCGAACAAAGAATCTTCATTTTATTACCCCAAACACTCCTAATCAATAATTGGATGCTGAATCAGTGTCAAGAATGATACAAGGAGCCCCTTTCTTTATCTGTCTCTATCCCTTGATATTTGAGAAACTTGGACTCTCCCTCCTTTTTCCTGATTACTCCAAATCTGCCTCACAACTCTCCCTACCACCTTTATACTCAGTCCCCTTCCAATCTGTCATATTCTCAACCGCCAGATCTGGTACTGACAGTTTCTCGACTGATTCTCGTTAATTAACTGTAAAACTCTCTTACTAACAGAACCAGCCCATTGGACTTTCTTACCATTTGCTTTATGGCCTACGTTAATGGACTAGGGGAATTGGCATCTAAATTGTGTTTGTCAGGATCTGGTGATTCCCTTTGAGTTATCTGTAAATCAATAAGGGCTTTCCTTCTGCACCTTTTTGACTGCATAAAATGTTTTGAGCTTAAAAATGACTTTAATGCTTAAATTTCCTGAAATGATTTAACAACAATTGGAAAAGTGATACTTTCTCTTGCTAATAAATTAGTAGTTCGTAAGAAGTTGCAAACTGGCACTTCTATGAAGTATTATTATTTGCATAGCTGAGACTGGGCCTTAAGGAGCTTTTAATTTTATAAAATTTGGAAGATTGATTACTTAACAGCATAGAATGCTATATAATTGTGTAGAATAGCATGAAATTACAATTTATGTTGTGCTCTACATGCAATCAGCTAGAACTTGAACCTGCATGCCATTTGCTTGTGCATGTATCAAAAAACAGAATACATTTAATTTGTATGGCTCTGAATATGCGTCAACATCAACCTTATCCTTAGCAATAAGATGTAACCCCTGATGGACTTATGCTTAATAGTTAATAGGCATGGGGCTCATATGATGAGGATGCTGCTCTTTACTAGTCTACCATAATATTTATCTATAGTATATAATACACTTCCTAGATATATGAAGGATAAAGGTAGGTATGGAGCTGCTCCATCTAGTTGCATTGGCTTGCAGTAATTAATAGGAGGTTTGTAATTTGATTTCTTCCCCTTGTACATTCAGTGACCATCACCTTCAAGAGAACAAAGAGTGAGAAAAAGATATTTAGCTGGCCTTGGTCCGATAATATTATGCCACAATTACTAAATGAGTCTTTCAAGGAAACATTTTTTCAAGTTTTGATTAAAGAAAAAACAAAGATGGATCAGACTGGTTGGTTCAACCTGAAAATCAGTGAACCAGTTAGATGTATCATCCATTTAGCCCACAAAACTGATTATGCAAATAATTGGGAGAACTGGCTGAGCTGGTCCAAAATGATGAATAGGTGAAAACCTGTTCGAACTGTTCTTTTTCCATTCAACATAAAATATTTTCTGAGCCAGATGAATGTCCATTGCGATGATACTATTGCCAACATACGAGGTAATGGTTTGCCCTATCTTAACTATCATATGTGTTTTAAGCTTAGATGTTCCATTAATATATTAATTGGTACTCACAAGCATATCATCCTCTTATCTTTAATATATGTTTATGTTTCTCTGGCCAACATATTGAACACTGGACAGATTGATATTAATTTAATATTATTTTTAAATCTTTAGAATATATAATATATTAAAATTATGATAGTATACTATTATAATTTACATGATTAAAAACTGAAAATGACATATCATTTCAAGTTTTCAAATTAAAAGTTACTCTTGTAAGACTAAATAAAATATAACTTAATTCAAACTAGTTTTTTATCGTTTTAGCTAGTTTGTCCCAGTTTATCAGTTTTTTACTGGTTATTTGTTACCAGTTTTGTTGTTCAAATGATCCGGAAGGATGTTTGGTTCCCAGTCTGACTATCTAGTTCGGTCCAGTTTTTAAAACTATGGTTAATATGGTTTGATTATAGATGTGTGTATCACTAATACGAACACAATTGGACCAATGAATAACAAACTAGAACCTTTATTGGTTTAATGTTGGGTCTTATTTGAAAAACATTGAAACAAATATGTTCTGCTCAGGTTATTATAATTTTTTGAAACAGCATACTCTGATATCAGTGATTAGATTACACAAGTCTTTTTAAACCGCAAAATAGGTGTTTTCAGCTTTAAAATGATTTTAATATCTCAATCAAATTACTGAGTAACAAGTTGTACAATGTACCCTCTCACTTCTTTGAGGTATTATTCTTTGCATGGCTGAGACCGAGCCTTAAGGAGCTTCTATTTTTTTTTTTTCAGCGTCTAAATTCATATTATTTTGAAGGTTAGTTCCTTAACAGCATATAAGGTTATATAATAAAATAATATAATATGAAGTTGCAATTAATCTTATGGCCTTCCTCACCTTTTGGATTTTTCTCAATTTATTGTTTTTAGCACACATGTACGTCTGCCTCTTGCAAATGTTATCCTTACTAATCTATGTGCCCCTGGTGAACTTATTTTTAATACCTAAGTGGTGCCTAATTTTTTATGTCACTCGGATAGTAGGATGCAGCTGATTACTTGTTTCACATGCGCCGTATGTTATCCTCCAATAAAACTAAAATCTATATAATATGGTAAGAGAGCATTTGGGAGAAGCTTTTCAAAGTAAGCTCTTTTTAACTAACTCCATGAAGTTTTACAGTCAAGCTTATATGAATGAGCTCTCATTTATTAAGAGCTTAACTAATTTACCTAAATGTATCATAAGTATATATATGGTGGCTGGAGGTGAAGTATAGAGCTGCTGAGTCTAGTTGCATTGACTCCCATTAATCTAACAGGAGGTTCCTGATTAATAGCATGTTTGTTTCCTAGTTAAAGCAGCTTGTAACTTCTTTTCACCAATCTCAAGGCTCTCTGGGATTGTAGCAATTAGTTTTGGCTTTCTCTGGAATCGATTTTAGCTCTCCAACCAGTAAACAAACAGACTGTAATATGAATTCCCGCTCCTCTAAAATCAGTTAGCTTTCCATAGGGATCTGACGATATTCTGTCAAATATGCTCAATGATATTCTTTAAAGGAAATTTTATTTTCAAGCAAAATAAGTTCTGCCGAGGTTCTAATTCTGAAAAAAAAAATGCTCTCTGTTCTCTAATGCTGGTGAATAAGAGTTCGTCAGAATTTTTCTAATGGGATTCTATGAAGAAACTGAGTGGGTGTGTAAATCTCTATTGCAATATAACACTAGAGCATTTAGTGATACCATTACAAATGGGTGAAGTTTCTTTATTGCTGTGCCAGCTTTTTTGTCCGCTCAGTTGAATTGTGTTCTGTGTGTTAGGTACCGTGCCATTACTAGTGCTTACTACCGTGGAGCTGTTGGTGCCTTACTTGTCTATGATGTCACACGTCGTGCTACATTTGAGAATGCTGCAAGGTGGTTGAAAGAGTTGAGAGATCACACGGACCCCAACATTGTGGTCATGCTTATTGGAAATAAGTCGGATCTTCGACACCTTGTTGCTGTCCCAACAGAAGATGGAAAATCTTTTGCAGAGAGGGAATCTCTCTACTTTATGGAGACTTCTGCATTAGAATCAACCAATGTTGAAAATGCATTTAGTGAGGTTCTTACTCAGATCTACCGCATAGTGAGCAAGAGAGCAGTTGAGGCTGGCGACAATGGCAATTCTTCTGCTGTACCATCTAAAGGACAGACAATAAACGTGAAAGAGGATTCTTCTGTCTTCAAGAAAATTGGATGCTGCTCAAACTAGATGCTTTTCCTACGGCAGTTCGCTTTTATAGTCTGCTTTGTCGTTGTATATGCCTACCCATGAACCTTGATATCTCCTTGTAGAATAAGGCTAGTCTTGCATATTGTTTTCGACAATGTTTACTATTTGAAAGCGTCATCCATACACAGGATTTATGTTTCGTAAAACGGTCATTCTAAAGACGTGTTTGAAACAAATAGGTCTACACCCAAGTTCATATAGGTCAAGTTTTATTTGCAGGATTTTGATATTTGCCATACTCGAATTATGGTGCAACTGGCAACAGTTTGAATGTTTTAGAATTCAGCCCTTGTGTTTAGTTTTGTTGAAATGTGCATAGACCATCTTGGTTTACATTCATGGCCAGGGGTCGAGTTAGTCGTTCTTTAATTTTTTGGAGATGGTCAAATATAACGACTAAAATTGGAATGTGTCTCTAAAATAAATATACTGACAAACAACTTCATTTGAATTCGTTTCAACACTTTTTTCATCATAATAAAATTTTCTTATGAATGGCTCGATTTCAACATAAAACTACTTGATCTGTATGACTTGAAGGAATAGAATACAGGAACAGTTTTGCTAATTTGAACTAATCTTGTGCTTGTCACTTTTAGTGAAAGCTATATAGTGGAAACGGGTCAAGCACATTAGACCTACGTCTAAAATGTTAAAATTTTAAGCTCACAAGCTTATTAAATTGTCTTAACCAAACAAAAAAGGCTTATCAAATTGCTAAAAATTTAAGATACAAATAGGTACATCCTAAGTTTTATTCATGTCTTTTTTCCCCGTCAATATATTCATGTTGTCTTGTTTGGATGATGGGGACACCAAACCTTGGTACTCATTATGGAACATCAAAGGAAAGGTCGAAGTTCCCTAGAACATGACTTGCAATGGAGCAAATACCAAGTTAGGATCTGACAAAAAATTGACCATAGAAGTTGGCTAATTCGTTATATCTTTCTACATATCTTCTTAATGATCATCTTACTATTTTATACAATAAATTTTAAATAAAATATATATTATATATGTATTATCTTAAAAATATTTAAATCATTCTTCATTTAATAATTAGGATGATTTGTAAAAGTAAAAGGTAAGAGGATTTACAAAAATGATATGATGATCATATGTAGATTCCTTAGAAAGGCACAGTATCAAATAAAGGTTTAACTAATAAATTTTGTATGTAAAAAAATGCTTAACAATAATTTTATTTTAAAGTTTTAATTTCTCATATTACACATACCGTTACCTGTACATAATACATGATCATACAAGAAGGAAATCATGTTTTAATAACCGATAATTGATCGCAACTTTTATTACAAATAAAATAAAGAATTCTTAAAAATGGGAGGAGTTGGGGGACGAGGACGACCCTCTTAATGCAAATCTAGCTCCGCCCACTGCGCCCAGTATATAACAATAAATTAATAAATAGGAATTTTCGTGTGTGTATATATATATATATATTATATAGAATCTTCGTTTGTACTTATTTACTACATTTTAAAATTTAGTTTAAATATGTTTTTTATCTTGAAAATGTGATAGCTTTTTTTGTTTAATCCGTTATAAATATTTAATTTCTACATTTAACAAAAGAGGTAGTTTTTAGTTTTTTGACAAAGACTAAAAAGTAAATAACTTAATTAATAAATAGGAATTTTCCTATATATATATATTAAAATTATATAGAATATTTGTTTCTGCCTATTTTTTACATTTTAAAATTTAGTTTAAATAATCTTGAAAATATGATAGTTTTTTTTTTTGTTTAATCCATTATAAATGTTTTATTAATTTTAATTTCCACATTTAACAAAAGTAATACGATATTTTTTTACAAAGACTAAAAAGTACATAAATTTTGTGATTAAAAATAAAAAAATTGACAAAGACTAAAATTAAAAATTCAATTAAAATATAAAAAATTACACTATCATCTAATTATAGATTGCTACATAAAATCATTAAAAGGGATAAATCTCTCACCGATTAATTCATATGCTTCACAGTTTTTGTAAAATTTATATTAAAAATTTTATTTAGAATAATTTTTAATTGATTGATAGTGTAAAAATTAAAACATATCATATTTTCAGAGATTAAAAATCTATTTAAATCTTAAATTTTTTATCCAACTTATTACTAAAAGGAGATTATAGTTGTATTATGGATAAGATACTTATTTGTTGTATAGAGAATCTTATAGCAATGATGGTGCATGTGGAGGACTCAAATCTGTAAAACAAGTAAAAGAACGGACGGATCAATTCAGCAGAAGTGGTAGCCTGCTATCATTAATTGTTTATTTAAATGTACAAAGCAAGAAAAAAGAAATCCATGAATTGTAAATTAATTATTTAATTATTTCTTTACGTTTCAATTTTTTTAATAGCGCACGACTTTCAGGCTGTGAATATAATAATAATATCACTATGCAACGGCGGACAAAAGGAAAAAGGTCCAGCCGAGTTATCCTGTGATGCCGCCGCACCGAATCACGCTGGCTCTCGGAATATTCCTTCGCCGGAAAACCACCGAACACTCCGGCAACTCGCCGAGATCGGCGAAGAGCGATTCGTCCTCCTCCCTCATCGTCATCGTCACGTCCTCCACTTCCCCGCAGATCGGGCTTTCAAGGACGCCGGTGGAGGCCACGTCATCGAACCATCCGAATTCGGCGTGGTGATGGTGGCTGAGCAGAACCGCCGAGTCGCCGGCAAGTTCGAGGTCGTCGGGATGCGTCGAGAACACCGTCATCTCCTCCGGCGGGAACCTGGCGGCGGACTCGGTGGGCGAGGCAGTAGCGCCGTCGCTCACGGCAGCGGTAACGGCGGGTGAATGGGATTTTGGATGGGGAAGGGAGTGGTTGTGTTCGTAGGCGTAGGTGACAATGAGCTTGGTGGGGTCCACGCGGCTTCTCTCAACTTGCTTCCTTGCGGGACACCCCTTTGAGCTGCTGCATCGGTAGTACCCCCTACATTTCCAATATTCAAATTAATTAATTAATTAATTAATATAAAAAGAAAAATAAATGGTAATGGGAAATGTTAAGAGACAACAGTGATGTGGACTGGGACGATAATCCAAAACAAGGGGAAATGCCACTTTATTGATTTTGCCTTATCTTAAGCGCGTGTTTCTCAATCCCAATTCCTTAATCCAGGGGGCTACGTTCATCTTTTTTCTTTCTCAATTAATCATTCTGCAATGCTAAAATACTAATAATTATTTTATTTTGTTTCCATATTAAACTAATTATCCATTACATAAGTTTTTTTTTCATTACAAGCTGCCTTCTTTTGTATACTTATTATTTTAATAATTTAACACTTTGATTCTTTTCATACAAAATGAGATCAAAACCAACTTTCAAAAAAATCACTTTATAAGATTCAAGAAAAAAATAATGTCTGGTACAATGGTTGTAGTATTTTCGCTCCTTAGCTTACTTCTGTTTTATCTATACATTTATATGCCAGCAATCGAAGTTAACGCCAGTTAATTCAAAAAATTGATTATTTCTTATGATTAAAAAATGATAATTTGTTGGCAAATGTACTGATTTTAATTTAGTTGCGAAGTTATCCTAACTTAACTTGATTGATAATGCAGTTCACACGGTTACACATATTGGCAAATGCAATGTTCCATTAAAAACATACATGCACAATCTCATATTCCAGTCACAGTATATATAATCCATAAGACACTAATTTATCTGCGTGAAACTCATAATACACAATTGTATAAATGAAATGTATATAATGGGAGAAACTAAAAGGCAAAAAAATGTTCTCTTTCAGAAACAAAAAAAGATGATATACGTAGATAACGACGGGTTCCGGCTCCAGATTTTAATATTCTCTAATTATTGTGGCGTGAAGGCAACGCGGTTTAGAGCCCGCGTGTGTTATCACAACAACCTAAGTTCCTAACTACCACCACAATGTCCACATGTGCATTTTTGCACAGCCGCCTGCACCCGGTTTTTCCATGGCGGCGCCGGCAACAATGCTCCATTATTCCGCCGTGCAATTTAAGTTCTAATAATCATCTTTTATTTGATTAATTTCTTAATTCGGTTGTTATTCCCAAAATTAATTAGCATTCTTCATTCCTATTAACTTCCCATCTTGATCCCTTAAGCAAACATATTTTAGCTAAAAAATGATGGTTAAGGAAAGTAATTAAGGTAAATGAATGTGTATAGAGGTGGTATATAAAATAGTACCTTGGATAAGGGGAGCCTTTGATGGGCTTCTGACCGTACTTCCTCCAGGCCCATGAATCAGAGGGTGGATATGTCTCTCCTTTGTATTTAGATCCATCCACGTCACCGATCGGTAGTGTAACCACCCTCTTCTTCATCTCCCTCCTACGTATAATATCATGAACATAAAACTTTCAACGGTTAACTTCTCAATTCACATAATAAAAATAAAAGAAAAATAGATAAAAGAAAAAAAAAATTAAAACCTTTTCTTGGGGGATGGTGCTTCAGTTTTAGTGTCTTCACCGGAAGAAGGAGAAGCGGGCCCAGCTTCTGAGGTGGGTTCGGGCTCGGGCTCATCTGGGTCAGCCACATATAATGGTCGGGTGTTGAATCTACGGTTATACATGATGGGTTGGGGTAAAATTAAATCTGGGTGGTTGATATATAATTTGGTATATATAACTGTGTGGTGCTAGAAATGGTGATTAGGTGAATGGACTCGCCGGAAAATGAAGAGGGGATAGGGCTGAGGAGTGGTGGTGATGAGGGGAAGAAGGTGAGAGTGAGAGTGAGAGAGAGAGGAAAGGGTTGGGGTTGGTGTTTAATATGAGCCGCCATGGTGACAGATTGGCAGCGGTGTAGTTTATTGTGGAGTGTGGACGTGCGAGCAAATACCCAATTAATAAACATTACATGAGGGGTTTTATTTGATGGAGTTAGGTTCATGATAAAACAAACTTTTGGGTTCATTTATTGGTTGGTTTGTCACCACCCTATAAGTCTATGTGTATGTGTAATGTATGATTAGGGTTAGTAGAATATGTAATGCTACAACGTTGTCATCTTTTCAAATTGTATAGGTTATTGTGTTTGGTGGCATGCCATCCAAGATGAGAGAACACGCTATTTGATAAGAGCAATGGTATATTTTCTATAATAATGTATATATAAAAAAAATAGGAAAAGTTGAGAAAGAAGCAGGTGTGATAAAATAAATAATGTGATTAAAAATTTTAAAAAATTATATTGTATGAGTTGTTATGAAAATAATAAATCATGTGTCTTGCTTTTAGAATTTCACTAAATTTTTGGGATGGTACTTGCTAGAAATTATAGTGTTTTGGTTTGTACAATTAAAATTAACAATAAACTAGTGACTTTCAGTGATAAGTGTGACAGTAATCATAATTTATCCTTAGCTTGTTTTATGAGATTTTCGAATAAAAAATTCGACCGGCTTTATTTTATTTTTTATTGATTTAGTTGATCTTATCCCCACTTCGTTTCCATATTGCCATTTGGTAGAAAATTAATTGTAGCTAAACATGTTAGCTTATATTATAAAAAAAATTTATTAATACGTCAATATTGGTTTGATTTTTATTAGTATAATATTTTTATAAAAAATAAATTATTAATATAAATATCACTGATAAATAATAAAATATATATACTGATAAATAATTTTATTTATACAATGTTAATATATACTAAAAAAATATCAAATATTAATATAATATATTTTATATATTATAGATCTCCAAAATGTATATTAATAATTTGATTTTTGTTAAATCAAAATTACATTAACAAAAAATATCTTAATATTTGATAAATTTTTGTGCATTAATAATTTTTTTATAATATTATGCGTGCGCTTTCTATTGTCTATATATAATCTTGGTATATACCTTGGATGGAGAAGAAATTTGGCTCTTAAACCAAATTCCCATTAATTACTTCAAGTTATAACCTTTATCAAAGTATAATTGAAATCATGCAAAAGAGAAAATATATATATATATATATATATATATATATATATATATATATATATATATTGGGGGGGGGGGGTATGATAAGAAAGGATTTGGATTCTTTCAATTTTCTTATGCGAAAAAACAATTCCATGGGATGTTTTATTAGGTTGTGTCGCATATGCACCTTGATTTGGATGCTCTTTTTATTGATTAACATGATGTAGTAATGTTTATCATTACTGAACAGCTACATATAGACATATTTGAAATCCTAAAAAATAGGCAAGCACCTATCTAATCTGAACACCTTCAAGCTAGGTGTTTGCATTAAGAAGCTAGTTTCTACAAACAAAAGCTAATACCCCATGCTGCTTTGGGATCTCCTTGTGCATGGTATGTTGCATATTAACCCGCACCTACAAAGGGGCAATTAATGAATGAATAATGAAGCATTTTAGATGCAAAAGTCATTTCTTGGCTAAAAAGGAAAACGTGTTAATGTGAATTGTCACTTTGGGAGACGTCCTTTCATCACCCTCCCCACTTCGGATGTGCCAATTTCCATCTATTATATATATTCACTAAATATTTTATTATAATCCACAAAAGTATTTTATTTTATATATGTGAAAATTAAAAAAAAAAGTGTTATCTTTAAAATAAATTTATATTATAATTTATATAATATTTTTTCATCGTATTTTATATTTTTAAATTTTTTAATATATATATATAGTAATAAGAATAACATTTATTAAAATGAAATTAACTTTTACTTGAGAAGAGATGATTCGAGAAAAGGAGTTTGCATTCTCGTTGTATAGTATGTATAATAGGCTTATGAAAAATAAACCCATAAATTTCCTCTAATAATAATCTAGTTAATCAAAAGAAAATGTATTAGAATAAAAAAAACAGAGAAAGAGAAAAAGAAGAAGAAAAAAAAACTGTCTAGAGTTTTAAATTAAAAAATAAAATAAAATAGATCTGACCTATGAAAAATGTAAATTTTCCTGATAGACGCCCTCACATATTTATTATAATGCCTTTATTTAAGTAAACCGTGTGCTTAAGTCCTGTTTTGGAATCAGATCAAGTTAAAGAAACCAAAACAAATTAAGAAAAATGGCCAATCAAGGATCAAATGTTCACATTTAATGTTCTATTATATGGGCAGAATTGTCTTTTAATTGGAAAGGATAATTTGTGAAGATTTTTTTTTTGAGTAAAATAAACTGGAACTGATTTTTTTGTCATGTAAGGAAAACATGTCGGTTTAGTTACACTCCTGTTTATACCTCCGTTAAAAAGAAAATGCATTTTTTAATTTAAAAAGCCATTCATATAAAGTAATAATAAATAAAGTCTTATTACGTATATATGAATGAAGACATTTTGATTTGTAAATGACTAATTATTGCTCCGATTCTTTCGCTTGGATTTCATAATCCTTCGGTCTAACTTATATATAATTAATCATTAAACAGTAGCAATCATATCATATAATAATGCCAGCTGGATGTTTATGATGAAATCATTATTTTTCTTAGGTACTATATACTTAAGAATAATAGCATTGTGATAATGAACAATTATTAAAATGCTAGGTCTGACTTGAAACATATATTAGTTTTAGTTACCTTGTAATTTGGATTCAAATAGCGATTTGATTAAGCAAAAACGTATTTGTTTTCTTGCTCGCGACGGGGTAGTTGGGAAATTAAATAAGAACAAAATTCATTTTAAATTCAAGGGCTTGAAATCTACCTAATTCTGTTTGGACTTTGGGCAAAGATCGCAATACAATGGAAAGTCCGCAGAAGTTAGAGATGAATTAAGGCGTTTTATTAATATTACATTCCATTTCACTTTCATTTACATTGCATCACATCTGGATAAGGATGACATCAACCAAGTTGAAAAAAAGCTCAATAATTAATTACACTTTAAATTAAACTCTAGTCTTTCTCTTCTTCTTCTTTTATTTTCAGAGGAAAAAATATCCTATATATCTGTTCTATATTTACTGAGAATGGAACAAAATAAGAATTGAAGTTGTGAGATCAAATTAATTTGCTCCCAAAACAAACATTAATATTTTGTAATAAGAATTTTTTTTATATAATATGTTTGATCATTTAAATATAAAGGACGTGCATTAAAATATAAGCACATAATTATTAGAAATATAAAAAATATTAATTTAATCTTTTGGATCTGGTTTAAAATATATCAAAATAATAAACTTTTAGTTTTTTAATAAAAATTTATTATTTTTGAATGATTAAAATCAACCTTAAAAATTAAGGGTAAAAAAAATCAATGAAAAATATGTCTAGCTTAAATTTAAGACTACTTTAGCTAGTCCCATACATCCATTAATAGAAATAAGGGCGGATCTATATTATTAGGGAGATAAAGCAAAATATAACAAGAGGTTTTATTTTTAGTTTAATTACAAATGTAAAAATCGATCCAATATAGTTAAAAGACTAAAGAATCAGAATAAATGAGGAAAGAACTTTAAAAAATAGATATTATAATTAATTTGGTGAAAAAAAATAAATAATTAGTTTTATATGTAGGAAAATATAGTTGTTCTTGTTCAATAAAATTATGTTACCATTAATTGATTGAAAATAAGAGAAATTATTGGGGATTACATTTTTAAAATTCAGAAGTGGTCATACAAAAGGTAAATTTATTTTTCATGTAAATAGAAGGAATAAATATGTAGAAAGAATATTTTTAATGAGATTTTAAAAAACAGTACTTAATTTTAAAAAATGGAATAATATTTTATGAGATTTTGATGAAATAAAACAAAAAGTAAAATAGTACTTAATTTTAAAAAATGGAATAATATTTGTAAACATTTCATCAATTATCTTAATTTTGATGTAATTGTTTGTACCATATTATAAAATTGTATTGCCTATATTTATATCTTCTAGCCGGCCCAGCTGATTAGAAAGAGTTAGCTACGGTTTCTCTTTTTCTTTTCTGTTTTTATCATTAAGCGTCAATGGCCCCATGCACATGTACATTAGATTACAGTGTTTAGTTTAATTTAAGTTCTCTTTTATTCTCAAAGGTGAAGTTATATCAAATATAAATTTATAAAAATTCATAAAATAAATAAATATTTTTTATTTCCAACATTTTATATTATATGTAATTTTAATTTCTAAATTTTATTTCAAAAAATATGTTTTTTAAATTAAAAATAATATTATCAATTTTTTTATACTTAAAATTCAGAAACTATATTTTTAATTTAATTAGTTAAAATTTATGATAAATTTAAGGTATAAATTAATTTTAAAAATTTAGATTTTGATAAAAAAAAACTTTGTAAAAATTAATTTAATAAAACTTGAAATTTTAATATTTAGTAAGATATAAGATTATGATTTTTCTGAGAAGAAAAATTTTGGATTCTATATTTTGAATGAAATTTGATATTTCAGTTCAGTGAATTTTGAGATAAATTAGATTTAAAGTAATTTAAAAAATTTAATTTGAGTATTTTGTAAATAAAAAATGAAAATTTCAAAGAGTTAAGTAAAGGAAGATAGAGGGACTTAATGTAAGAGTTAAAAAAAAAAAAAAGGAAAGAGGGTTCAATGTCCTCAACAAATTATTAAGGAGAAGTCAAGTCTTATCTGAAATGAAAACGTATAGAAGGTTTTCTAGCGAGAGAAAATAAAGTCTGAAGCATGAAAATGCTAACGTGAATAATGAATTGTGTATTATTGAGTGAGGATTTGTGGCTGTTATGCGAAATCTTTTGTGTTTATGTCTTGTTTAACGTATGATTATTAAATAGTATGTAAAAAAAATCATATAAAACGGTCAAATTCCTTGATATAGCTCCTTGATCGAATGAAACTTTTTTATGCATGCATGCCCTACACGATTTGACTATCAGAGAACAATGCAAGAAATAGCAAGAAGAGACTGTTTGACATATAAATTAATTTTCAATTGTTGAAGTGAAGAAACTTGAGAGCAGAATTTGGGTGCAAACATGAATAATTTAATTTGATATATGTATGCTATGATGATGAAAATAAAGTAGGCTTTACCTCCTTTAAATTATCAGCAACATGCATTTGTGAGGATTTTATCGTAACTTCTCATAAAGGCAACTAGCCTAAGAGAGAAGAAGCTGAAGAATAATTCTGGTAAGTATATAATTCTGAAAGGCAAATAGACGGACCATTTTAAAAATTGAGCAAGGTTATTTTCATCCAGGTGTTGTAAAAATTAAGTATTTTAAAAAAAATTTAAATATAATAATTAATATTATTAATTTAAGTTTGAATATTTAAATTAATTTAAATAATAATTATTATAATTTTAAAATATTTAAAATTTATTATTAATTATTTTAAATTTAATTTATAAATTATTTCGTTAAAAATTTATTATGATTTTAAATTTTGATAGTTAAAAAATTATTATAACTTTATTTTGATCGTTATGAACTTAATTATTTAGTCATGTTAATTGCACCTAAATTTTCTACATACATACATATTTTATACTGGTTGAAAAATAGAAATTTTTTACTAATTTTGATTCCAAAATCATTTAAAAGATACGGTTAAAGAATCACACTATAGGCACACAAATTCTTGAGAATAATATCATCACATGTTCAGTTTAGTACCCATATTTTTCAACAATCTAAAGAATTTGTTCTAGTTGTCTTTATAATGCATTAGAAATTTCTTTTTGTAAGAGCACATATATTTTTCAATTCTTATATCCTGCATTAATTTATTTTTTTTTGCAAGTTTTAGATGTTTCGCTTGAAAGCTCAATTCTAGCTATGATCTCTATCGATGAAAGACCTGCATTGAATTATGGAACAAGTCTATTGTCCAACTAGCAGAATATTGAAACCTATTAAGAAGTTCAAATCTCGTAATTTCATAGAAAAGGAAGTATTTTTACTCTAACGTTTCCTTTAAAATTAAAATAATTGCTCTATACATTAATTGAGAAAAAAAAATTCTACATGAGGTAAGTGTCATATCTAATGCTGGTTAATTTGTTTTCTAATAGAAATATTATCACTACTATATTTGGGCAACCAATTATAATTATATGAATGCTTTGTTAATTTTTTATTAAGTTAAAAGTATAATCTATTGAGAGATTACATTTATATGCTTTATAAATATTTCTATTTTATGTAGGATTTTTTTATCATATATTTTATATGTATGCGGTGGAGATGGGATCTTTCATAGCAATGTTGTTGTTTTTTTTTTTTAAATGAAGATGATATTAATTAATTGTATTTGAAAGAGAGGTGTAAGTGTAACAAGCAATTTTAGATCATACGAAAAGTGATAAATATAAAAATATCACAAAATCATAATATTGGGAAAAAATATTGATGAATATTTTAAAATTATATTATTGATAATTTCTTATGATATTGATACTCAATAAAATAAATTATATAAGTGATTTTTTTTAGTATATCCAAGTTATTAAGAAAGTGATTATTATCAAAAATATTTTGAACTTGTTGTAAAACATTTTATTGTATTTGTGATGTTTAAATTATTCAAGAGATGTCATTAATTATGGTATGAAAACATTTTTCACTGTATTAAAATAATATAGTGATGATAAAATTGATTTATACAAGAATAATCAAAATTAGATTTATTTTAGTCTTAAAAGTGATATCATGATTTGAATTATCGAAATATATAATAAAATATATCATGGAGAGCAAGTTATTATTAGTTACTTGAAAAAGACGATGATTAAGAAATTTTTACTAAACATCTTATATGAATGAAACTTATATTTCTTGTATATACATATTTTGATTGCTAATAAGCAACTGTGAAAAGTCATTCTCAAATTTAACTCAAGATATGTACATGTATGTCAAAATTTTGTGAAATGATTAATGACATGATCATGTGAAAAAAATATCATTAATTTCACCATATTTCTCACAAGTAAAAGTTTAATGAATGACATCGGGAAGAATAAGATTTTAGCCAAAATAAAATCAACGATGATGGAAACCCGTTGAAGAACCTGTGAAGAATGTTCATATGGGTAACAAGTTATTATTGATCATCTTAACACTGTTAATATTCATTCTTTTATGAGAGGTGCTAAGTTGCATTGAAAGGTTAAGTTTAAACATTTTAATGACTATCATATCTTGTACAGGTGTTGTATACTTGTATGAAATGCAGAATACATTTGGTGAAAAGTCACCTATACGAGTGTTAAGTGAGATCGCTTGTATGAGATTAAAGTACAATATCTAGGACACTCCTGAATCAACCATACACATAACCTTCTTACGCAATAGTTTTCGGTTCATAAAAGTTCCATTTCACTAAGACATTATCAGTCAAGTTTAGTTGTCTAAAGTTTAATTTATAATTCAAAAAACATCGGATCTGATATATTTACACTCGTGTTAACCTAACAAAATCTCTTTCTTTTAATTTATTTTATTTTTTAAAATATTTGAAAGATTGTTGTAAAAATTGAGTATTTGAAAAGGTCTTAAATATAATAAAATTAATATTATTAATTTAAATAATTATTATGATAATTTTAAAATATTTAGAATTTATTACTAATTACTTCAAATTTAATTTATGAATTTGTCCATTAAATATTTATTATGAATTTAAATTTTGATTGTTAAAAAATTATTATGATTTTATTTTTAATATTATGAATTTAATTTTCTAACCATTTTGATTGCACCAAAATTTTTTATATATATAATTATTTTTTATTAAATTAAAAAATAAAAATTTCTTAAATAATTCAAAATAAGATATTATATATTAAGGATCATGCTATAGATATATAAATTCTTAAAAACAATTTCATGGGTGACCAAATATTTCAAGAACCAATATCTAGATCTCAATAAATCTAATTTACTCAAACTTAATTTGATTCAATTTAATAATTAATTTATCAAATTTAATTTATAAATTAAATAAAATAAATTTAAACTAAAAATTAAACTCATTAAATAAAAAATAAAATTTAAACTATATATAACTTTATTTATTTGATTTATAAACCAACTTATTATATATAAATTAAATTTATATAAATCATTCTATTCCATCTTATAGATATTAATAAATTATAAATTTTAAATATTTAACATCTAAATTATTTTAATTTATAGTTTATATAATTTGAGTTAAGATTGAACCCTTCATTAATTATATTAAAACTAAATTAAATTATAAAAGAAATTATATCAAATTTAAATTAAATAAATTTTTATTAAACTAAATCAAATTAAACTCAACTCAATTTATCTTACCCATTATGTTAGATTATTGATCGCATTGTAAGTTACTGTAATTTATCATTTATAATTAGACTTAAATTTTTATCTTGTATAATTGAATTATATGTTAATATATATTCTGTATCAGCCCTCATTAATTTTCAACACAAATATTATATTTGTATCCTCTCTTTTTTAGGATCAAATTCCTTTTGTTTAAATGGCCTCTGAAAACGTTCCTAGCCACAAATATCCACTGTTAGCATTTGTTTGATGCTACTAAAAAAAACTATAATTCACTAATATTTTTAAACTATATTATCTCGTATTAGTATAAATTTTTTAACAAAAGAGGAGGGGGTGGAGAACGATAAAGAGAAAACGATGCAATTCAAATTCAAATAAAAAACGATATATGGGCCGTCCCCACATGATTCATTTCAGATCTGATTAGACGGATATAGAAACATAAGAACAGATCACATTATCACAGATCATAAACAAAATAGTTTAACAAGAAAAATTTTCTTCTATGCAGTTTATATCCGATTACATTTTATTATATTTAGCTACAAATCGTTAACTTTTTTTATTTGTTTAATTAAAATGTAAGATATAAGTTTATATTTATATATAAGAATATCATTCCTTCTCAGTCTAACAAATAGATTTTTGATTGAAAATTACTTTTTCTCTCTCTGGAGTGACGACCGGGCTAGCCTCACGTGCAACAATTCCTTAGACAAAATCTCAGCTTCTATTGGGCCTGTGAGAACCATACCATAGTTTAAGATATTGCCAAGTAAGGAGAGGGCAATTAAAGATAAATGTATTATAAAGTGTGTGTAGTGCTTTTCCTTTTCGGTAAAGCTCTTACTTTCCTAATTCTATTATTAAAGTAACACAACACTCTTTAAGACACAATATAAATAATACACTTATTAATATATAAAATTAATTAATTAAGTTATTCCTTCATCCAAATAATTTAATTTCCATAGTTCTTTTTTTATATTTAGGCAATTTATGAAGGAAAATAATTACATTATAATAGATCTTTTAATACTGGAAAAATGATTCTTAAATATCTTATTTTGAATGTATTAGATGATAAAAATAATATTAAAATGTAAACATTATTAAGATATAGATTTATTATTTTTTTAAGTGTTGGATGACGCAATAACTGGTGACAGTGCTAAATTTAGATGATGTCGCAGACTCGTAGAGAAGCTGCACCAACTTAAAACCCAATAATTTGTATTTCACAAGAAAAAAAAAAAGAGATACATAAACAAATTAAGCTCACATACATCGTCTATAAGTTACGATTTTTCAAAAACAAATTATCATTATCACATTATGTAAAATGAAATCCGTATGTAACGTGATAGTTATCTTTAAATCTTCAATTTTTTATTTTTGGTCCAAAAATATTCATAAGTTGGACAAACGTGATGGTTGAAGTGTCAGGTCAGGCCCATTTCCTTTTATTTGTTTGTGGGCTTGTAGCCCTCAATCGCTTCTCCTTTTCTTATAACCGCCATCATAAGAAAACTAAATATTACTGACCAAATTTTTTTAAAAAAAGCCTAAGTATATTTGAAGTCACATGATAAAATTTGATATTAAAGGTCATCACACATTACCTAAGTTTTGTGCTTTTCATTTTCTAATATCCACGTGCGATTAAAATATCAGACTCAGACAAAAGTAAATTGATATATATTATCTCATTATATGATATCGTGGCAATTATTGTTGAATCTTTTGTCCATTTTTCAATGCATGTGCAACACGTGAACTTAGGCGACGAACGCTCTTAATTATTGCTGAAAGGTCTTCGCTTCTTCTAGTTCATACTTCACCCTTCTTTTTCATTTTATGTAACAAATTTACTCTTCTTTTAAGTAATTTCCCGCAATTAAATGGATTAGTATGTAAGACTGTATTTAAATGAATTTGTATTGGATAAAGGATTAGGATTCGTTGACCAAATTTGCATATTTATATTATTTTATAATTTTTATAAAATATAATACTTATCAATTTAATAATCTAATCATATAATTATGTATATTAAATTTTAAATAATTTAAATATTTTTGATATATTATTCAATAATTTATATTTATTTATATTATATTATATATTAAAATAAAATTATATGATAAAATATCTATTAATTTTTGTTTTTTATATAAAATTTTATAAATATAATTTATTTAATAAAAAAATTTGAAACAAAAAATTATATGTATTAAATTTTAAATAATTTAAATATTTATAAATATTTTATTCAATAACTTATATTTATTCATATTTAAATTATATTATATATTAAAATAAATTATACAATCAAATATTTATTAATTTTTATTTTATATAAAAAATTTTAAATTAAGAAATTAAATTGATAATATTATATTTTATAAAAAATATTAAATAATATAAATATGTTAATTTAACATGTAAAGTGAACCATGTAACCCTTTGATAAATATGTTTAAACTTGCACACAAAGCATACTTATCTATGAGTCAGCCCTATTTTTTTATGTGGGTGAATGATTTCATAACTAAACAAGATTTGTAGGATTTCGCGGATCAATTTGCATGATTTCATAACGCAGTACCTTTGAAAAATATGCGGAATATGACCTCTGGATTTTTATAGTACAGGCATCTATCCAAATTTTGTAATACTATAATATTAATTTAAAGAGAGTGTAACTTAAAACCATCCTAATTTCTCATACATTTTTTATACACATAATAGAAAAATTTTAAATTAATTATAATCTAGAAGTTTATAATAAATTCAAACTCAATTTATGCTATTGTCGTGAGTAAAAGATGGATGGTAGTCAATCCCATTGATTTAAAGCATGATTGGAAATTATTATTTTGGATAGATAAACGTTTGTTTTCTATTTTTTTTTTTAAAAATAAGTAACTATTTTTTTTTTAAATAAACTGAATGAAACACATTTTAAATATTAAAGTTCTTATTTATTTCACGTATTCCGGAAAAACGAACAAAAGCATATGATTAAGTTTAAACAATAAAATTAATGAACATTATTAAAAAGTTAAAAATAATTGTATTATTTTTTTCTTCATTTTTTTCTCCCATTCTGTTTTTATAATATATATTCTTTGAATTAAATATAAAACTATAAACGATTTTATCTAACAAATGTAATAATATTAACAAATTACAAGGCTTATAATTTTTTTGTAAAAAAATAAATATACATATATAATTATTTGAAAGAAATTGTGGAACGAATAGAGAAACCTATGCTTCCTCTTTCCTAAATCCATCACTGTATCGTCGAGAAAAGCTTTACCGTTTATGCTACTACCTGATAGGTCGGTCCAATCTTCAAAATAAAATCTTTACTTATACCTTTTAAAAAAAAAACTGTAATTACTAAAGCAATTTAAGAATAAATATAATTAAATAAAAAAGTAACATCAAATATAACTAAATATAATATTCCTTTTTAATATAAAATAGGACCCATTTTAATATAACTAACACTCTTCTATAAATATTAATTAGTTATCAAATATGATTTTTATTTTTTATTAACCTTCCATCTTCCAAATATTTGAAAAAAAAAATGAGAATGTTAACGAATATGTGTATTGAAAAAAGACTTTATTTTTAGCTGGATCAACTCTGATCGATCCTATTTTTGGATAAAAAAAATTCTTACTTTAAACCTCTCAAGAATTGTATTTATTATTTTAAATTTTTAAAAAAATTAAAAAATTAAAAATTAAATTAAAAATAAATAAATATAATAGATATTTTTATATAAAATGAAACCCATTTGAATATATTATTACTTTATTTATAGATATTAATTAATTATTAAATATTATTTTTATATTTTCTGAGTAACCTTCTACATTTTAATCATTTGAAAATAAAATAAAAAAAATTAATTACTCATATATGTTTAAAAAAATCTTATTTTAAAGTTTGTTTCAAAATTTTAATTCTCTCAATTGATTTACATATTTGATGATGAAATACTTTCACTTATGTTAACTACTTTAATTCAATCGAATAAATCTCCAATATTATATAATTCATATTCTTTGAATTAAAGAAATCATTTATTCATATAATAAATTTAAAAATTAAACTATATTCATAATACAAATTTTTATATTATTATATAATTATAAATTATTATATTATTAAAAATCATGAATTTTTTATATTAATTACTCACAGATACACACTCATCTTTTAACATTCACCTTTTCATGTTAGAAATTTCTCTACCTTAAACCTGTGAGTGTCTTTTTGGATGTGCACTCTTCCATCTAGTGAAGCTTGAAAACGAAGAGAGTAGAGCTCACCTCAGGAATCAGGAGAAGGAAGATTATCAATATCATCCAATTTTCTCGAGCTTATCCCATATACAAATTTTAATTGAACCTACATATGAAAGGTAGTAGGTGAGAAATTGAAAGCATGAGAAGACTTAAATAAAATACTTTTAATCATTCATGTATGTTATATAGTTAAGATTAACTTCTGTCACATCCTAAAACATCTTATTGATCTTCCTATAATCAAATAAAAAACATAATGAATGTTTTTTATATTTTAATATATATATATATAATATTTATTTGATATTTAAAAGGTTAATTGAAAGATATTATATTACTCTTTTTTTTTTTTAAATAGCTGCACAGGGGAGCATGGGTTACCCACCAATAATTGATTAACAAGTAGTATTAATCATCCTGTGGTTTCACATTGCAATAAAATGGGAGCAACAAGTGCATAGAATAAAGGGCAATAAAGTAATACAACTCAGCATTAATTCTTGATTCTTGAATCCTCATTTTGTCCCCAAACTAGAACCTTCTCATATATACTCAAAGGATCCAGGTCATTCATTTGTAGCAAAGCAATGGCTGCAGAACAAGTTCTGAAATTGTTTGATACCTACTGGTTTGAGTCAACAATTTTGACCAACAAAACCCCTTCACCTTTTCATTCAACACTGGGCTCAATCCCTCAGTTCCAGGTGAAGGAAGTGCTTCCTTTAGATACAAAGTTCCTTAGAATTTCAACACTTCAAGTGAGGTCTTTTAGTGATCAAAACTTGGGTTCAACAGTTGGTGCTTTTTCTGATTTTCCATCACCAAATTCTGTCCTCACACCACAGAAGCTGAGACCAATCCTTTCTGGAAAGGAAGTGGAAGAATTTTCACTGGAAAAAGGTCATGGAAACCAAAAGGAGAAAGAGGAAGAAGTACACAGTAAGAAAAAGCTGAGTCATAATCATAGAAGAAGATTCAGTAAAGGGAAAACCACTAGGAGCCTTTCAGACCTTGAGTTTAAGGAGCTAAAAGGGTTTATGGATCTTGGTTTTGTGTTTTCTGAGGAAGACAAGGATTCAAGATTGGTTTCTTTGATACCAGGGTTGCTGAGGCTGGGAAGAGAGGATGCAGGTGTGGGCTCAGAACAGAACATTGCTGAAAGTACTGTTATTTGCAGGCCTTATTTGTCTGAAGCTTGGGGTGTTTTGGACCAAAGAAAGGTTATAAATCCATTGTTAAATTGGAGGGTACCAGTTCCAGGCAATGAGATGGACATGAAGGACAATCTTAAGTTCTGGGCTCACACAGTTGCATCCATTGTAAGATAACAATAGATAACTTTTCATTTTCTTGTGGATTTTCTGAGTGCTTGCTTTTCTATATATTTAATTCTATCTAATAATCATAGATGTACATTTCCCATGTTATTTTTTGTACCCAAGATTTTCCCCCCTATTTTCTTTCCCCTAGTGCAGTTTTGTCAATCTCTATGCAAAATGTAGCTTATGATATGAAGAAGATACATTTGGACAGAGGGATAAGCCTTGATCATGGTTGTGGTATTGCTCCATTTTGCCATCTTGTAGGGGTCAAATTTTTTTAAAGAATTTTGTTTATTTCAAGAGGAAAAGTTTCTCCTACATAAAAAAAAAATACTTATACCTAAATTGTTGGATTTTTTTTTTTTAAAAAAAGTATCTGACTATTAGATTAAAGATGTAAAAAAATAGAAATTACTTTTTACATGTAAGAGTATTATTTTTCTATTCAAAATGTATTAAGACACTCTTAATGCTTCTTAAATCATTTGTTTTTTCTTTTCTAGATAATTGAACCATTCATTAGGCGGAACATTAGGTCTTTAATGATGTGGATGATACAGGTTCATACCACTTACCGACCCTAATAACTTAATAATACTATTTTATAGTAAATAACAAGAATGATTGGGCCTTAGTGATACAGACAAGAAGATAAGCAGGACCACCAGTAATTATTTACACTTGAGAGGATGCTGCCACTTTTAGCATTGTGTTCTATTAGCAAAAGTTAAAACCCATATTGGAATCGCACTTTAAATCAAAGATTGAAAAAAAGGGAAGTTGGGATATCTCCACTTTCCATCCACTCATGCAACTCCGCTGGCAAATGGGCAAATGGGGTCGGATGATTGCATCAGACAATACTGAAAAAACATTTTTAAAGAGGTTGAATTCAATTTTTTTGATGATTATGTTTTTGAATTTTTAGATCAAATTGACCTTTTGATATTTTTGCAAAATTTCTTAAATTATAAAATAGATAAGCCTTTTAACTTAAGCAAACAATTAAAGCAATGCATCTTTTGAAATTTTCAATCCTATAAGAGTATTTTTAACTTTAAATATAGTTCGCACTTTTCTTTATGGTTTTTGGATTCAGTTCTTTAAAAATGTAGAATATAGTATGCAGTTTATAATGATATTTATTCATGGAATGTCAATATATGTTTACGATTACAATTTCTTACCTATTTTTTTATACCTTAAACAGTTATTCATGTATCTAACACTTTAAAGAAGATTAATCCTTTGTTTTTTCTCCCCGTATGTAGAGTTATTGCGAAAATCAGAAATTACCATTGAATGTGAAAGACAAATTATAGGGAAATGTTTCAAAAGTAAATGATAAAAAATATTTAATAATAAAGAATTGTCATCATATATAGTGATTATTTATTATTCACGTTAATATACTGAACTTCATATTATGTTTTACGATTAAATTGTTTTTATATAAACATTTTTAATGAGTTTTTATTTGAATCCCCTCTCCCCAGAAAAAAAAATTCTATACAAACAACAAAAGGGAGAAGTGCATATATATATATGGTGTATTACATCAGCTATCATATTTTTTTTTTCCATATACATGAGTTAATATAATTAAATAAGAACTATTAATGTCAAAAGAATTATAATTGTTGAATGTAACAAGAAACTCTGACCGAGGACTGTGTCCTAAAAGGAACAACTTTATACCTGCTTCGGCCAACTTAACGTAACAAAGTATCTATATTTAAAGTTGAAGTTAGAGAATAATGAACCAAGTTGGTTTTAAATTATTCTTCAAATTAACTGCGTATCTTTTGAGAAGCTCCATATAAATATCAATTATGAACGTCTTTGATTGAGACGTAAGCATATATCCTAACTATTGCCATATGCTAGAATATTGAGGGCTCTTAGGAGGGTGTATGTACATAATAATACTAATCCATGTCTTGTATGATACCATAAAAAGATGATTATTCATGCACAAAAATTAGGTATTTCTCACTTTCCTGTTAAGATCCAACAAGATATTATCTTAAACTATTCCATAACCAAGCCATTAAGATTGGTCTAAAGATCCATTTGAAATTATTTTTGAACTTTAAAATCTATATACCGTGATACTTGAGAAAGGATATTCTGCTACCATGATTCAAGATGAAGCTATGATTTGAAAAAAAAAAATGTGTTTATTTGTATTGTTTTGTTTTACCCATAGAGAAGGGTATTAGCCGTGTCCATCAATTTGTGAGTCTATCCCTGCTCTGGTTTTCATCAAATTATCAGCCTTAACTACCCTATTGATAGAAGAATTCTCTATTCCGTGTAACCTAGGGCTTCTCGTTGATGCAATTAATGGCTACAATTTTTTCCCCATTTTGCAAGATTTTCTCACACACTTTGGTTCGTGATAGTATTTGTTTGGATATTAATACTCTTTGCCATAGGTGTTTTATCTGAGCTCAAACCCTAATATTATAAAAAAAGTACCATCTGAGCCACCGCTTTGATTAAGCTAAAAAATGTTATTTGCACAAATATAAAGTAGTGTAAATTTTCTTTGACTTCATTATTGACAATAACTTATGTTTTACCTAACTTTTTGTTGATATGTCTAGTTTTTAACCAATAAATAATGTATGCTTGAAACAATAATAAAATATATGATTATTAGTAGAAGAATGATTGATTAAGATACAGAAATTATCTTAAATCGATTTGCACCTTAAATTTAATAGTTGATAATTTTTTTTAAATAATTTTTTTTATAATCATAAATAGAATAAAAAAAGGTATAATATATTTTTTATATTATGAAAATCATTACACTTACCAGTACACTGGTTGGTTACTGATTGAACATTCTTGGATTGACCTATTAGCTTCACTTATTAGTACAGCGGTTGGTTACTAATTAGGCATTCTTGGATTCACCTATTAGTCAATTGCAAATAAGAAATACATAAATTCAATAAATCCAATTTAGAATATTTTAAAAAATATTAAACTAAACTCACAATATTGTAAAAATTGTGAAAATAGTACAATTATAATAAATAAAATAATATTATAATGTAAAATAACATTTTAACAGATCAAAATAAAATATGATAACAAATGATTTATTTAAATTAAAAATTAATACCAAAATAACATTTAACAAAAATAATAAAATAATATTGTAAAGGTTAAAACAAGTAATAAAAAAATAATTTTGAAAATTTACAGTTAAATAATGATTATAAAAATTCTAATTCATAAATTTTTAATATTCTTAAAAAATGATCATTATCTTAAAAATTAGAAATAACTACATTTCACCATCGCAAAAAATTAATTATAAAAATGTATTACAAATAAAAGAAATTTATTTTCATGAAATTGTTATAAAAATTTAATAATTACTATTACTATTTTAAAAAAATAATGATAAAATTTTTTAATGAAATATTTTTAAAAATAAATTTCATAATTTTAATATAAAATACATATATTGTCTATGTAAATTATATTATTTTTATAGACAATGTTATTATAAAATTATAAAATAATCTCTTGCTATTAGAATAGTTAGTTATTAAAAAAAATTAGAATAATAATACAATGATCACAAATTAAAAATAATATTATACTATTCAAAATGATAAAATAATTTATTGAAAATATCATATAATAAAACAATATTTACTAATTATAAATAATAGTTATATAATTTTTTCATAAAAAATGAAAACTTTACAAAAAATTAAAAAATTAAATAATAAATTATTTTAAAAATATCAATGAAACAAATGAGATCTTAAAAATACAAATAAAATATATTTGAATAATTATAAATCAGAATATCTAATTATTAAATATCAGAAAAATCATAACTATAAAATAATCAAAAAGACCATCTAATCTATATCCTTTGAAATAGAGTTGTCTTAAAATTTGCCTTTCAAAAAATTATTGGTCAACTCTGCTTTAAACATGAATGCATTATAAAATAAATATACAATTCGGTCATGATCTATCTTATGCAATTTGAGCTCTAGAAAATTTGGTTTGTGTATAAAGTGATCTCCAAAATTATATAGGTACTTCCATAACAAATTTGTGTTAGGTGTTTTGAAGACCAACTGATGAAGGGATTTTCTCGCAGAAATTTAAGAACTATTTTGTACACAAGGATTAAGGACACAAGATATATCTTTCAAGAACCAAGTTGTGCACTTAATCGTTGTTTTAGCTTCTGTACACTGTGAAGCAACAATTCATTGTATGGCTCGCTCAAATTTGTTGGCTGAACTTTGCAATTTAAATGGAAACAGCTAGAAATAGGAAATCCATCACTGCTCCCACTTTAACAAAGTAGTTAATTTACAATTCAAGAATAATTAACCACTCAAGAGTTTAACTATGTTTAACAATCCATCTACGTAAACAAAGTACTTAGTTTATTCTTGAACTATAAATATTTTAACCAAAACAAGTCGTCCTTTAACCATCAAAATAGAGCACACTACAATCATGATTATAAACAAGCTGTCTTTAGCATTACTATAATTCATCTGTGTATAAATTTACCTTAATCAGAGTTGTTGCATAAACAATCATGGCTAGTTGAGTCTGAGAAACATCTCATTGGTTTCACAAGAGGCAATAAACGAATTAATTACATGGGACTGAATGTTGTAGAAGGTATATGGAAAGTACTGGTCACTTGTCCTTGCCAGGTATTGCCTCTGGAAGTTTATATGTGGGAGGCTTATCAACACCCCTCCTTGAGTATTCCCTCCATCGCCGTGCTGCTTCTGCAGCTCTTTTTGCTCTTTCTTCAACTTCCTCATCTGCAAAATGATTACCATTTGGAACACTAAGTTGGATAAACATTATAATCCTCATATTAAAGAAACTTCAGAATTCAGAAATTACAAATATATATCCTATATAATTAAGAATTTCTGAAACAATATGACATCTAAAAGGATAAAACAAATACTTTTTGAAAATCAAATTTTTATAATTTTCAATAATTTAATGTTTATATCCCTTTGTACTTTCACACCCCCCATACCTGAACTTTGATATTCTTTCGGTTTGCCCCAAAGATTGTCCCAGTATGAATCTTTCTTATCAGAACCTTGCTGCTTCATCATTCTCAATTTTGCTTTTGCCTGCAAGAAACTTGTGAATATTTGATTGTGCTAGAAACCATATTAATCAAATCCATTACATGTTTCACCACACTGAAAGCGGAATTTCACACAGCAAAATGTAAAAATTTGTAGTTCTTTTGTATGTGATTAAGACCTTGGTCCAGCATTTAACATCATGAATTTGTACCAGTTCTATATACTGTTCAGCAATTACTACATAATCTTAAACTGAAGAGCTTCCAATTTATCTTAAAGAATAGCATATCAGATGTAAAACTTTCTTTTAAGGACCAATGAACTCAGAGATATGAAATATTTAAGCGAGGAAAGTTGGGCACACTATCTTTGAACTTTTAAATTTCAAATTGCTTAAGAACCCATCTACTCTCTGGAGAATAGCATGGAATCTCTTCCTTTTTTTTAAAGTAATATGATCCAGCGTCAACCCAGAAATAATAATACAATCAAGAGAGAAGAAATAAACACAATCGTAAAGATCAAGTGCATGTAAATAAGTGACTCTTAAAAAAAATTAAGGTATTGAATCTAAGAGTTCTAACCAAGACTTTTGATTGCCTTTTCTCCCATCTAGAACTTGCCTGCCAATAATACATGCAGATCATGTTAGAAGCATTTAATCTGCTTGAAACATAAGAGGCATCAAATCTATGATTACAGGCTGAAAAATGAAATACTATTAGATTATAATATTATGAAAAAATGCTCTCTCAATTTATGTTATACTTTCAAAACAAAGGATGTTCTATCCATTGTATTGGTCTTACCATTCTGAAAACATCAATTGATGCCGATCCCATTCCTGATAGCATCAGGGCGACCTGCTCGTATTTATGAGACTCAGTAGAGATATATAAATAGTAGAAAACACTTCATTAAGAAGATCATAAGCATTTGCATGTCCAGAATCAATTCGGGGATAATGTTATAGCATTCAGAGTATAGAAAAAGCAACTTAGTTTAGTTAGCGGGAATACCTCTGGCATACAATTTTCCCCCTCCAACACACTAATTGGTTTGTTAAAATTTTGTAAGGAAGTAGAGTATCTATTTTTCATTAAAAATAAAATAACTAGGAAAGTAAAATATGGATGAATGTTGAGGTCATGCTTGATTATACACTAAATAATCAAGAAATCTGTTAAGAAACTCAAATTTAAAAACCTAAAAGCATGTATCAAGAAAAGAAGTGATGATATTTTTCTTTTCTTTTTAACTTATTTCGAAGAGGTGATCGGGAAGAATTATATGCTATAACTGAGGCCTTACATTGACTCTTTCTACACGGCGCATCTCATCTTCAAGTAATGATAGTTGTGCAGCAGATGTCCAATGAATGCAGCTAACAGGGCTAAGATTTAAAAAAAAAAAGTTAAATTAGTTCTAGCACTATCATTGTAATACCAAAGATTCTAAACCTCAAGTATCTAGCACCAGCAATAAGAAATTAAAAATAGATAGGCTGATTCCTACATCAGTTATGATATTGAGAAATCAAGATGCCTAATGCAGGCTCGCCTATGCTTTCAGTTACTAAGATATTTGATGCCTCGTCACCTTTGGTCTCAAACACACGTCTCATAATGCTATAAGTCAATGTCAAAGGCTTCAAACTATAACCACAACAGTTACAGAACAGAAGCATGAACTTTTTCAGGAGGCTTCTGAACTTGGAAGTAATTAATATCTCTAGAGTTAACCCTTGGCTGATTTCAGACACTTCTATGCAGTTGGTAAAAGTGTGAATATCACAAATATAATGTAACCCATGAGTGAGAAGACTTTAATATTAAATTCTTAATTTATATAATAAAAGGGGGAAAATTGCATGGAAGGTCTTCATTAAAACGAAAGTGGCAATTTTAAGACATGGCAGATTATGTTAACCAGCACCCAACACTTTATGGCTCCTCATAACAATTTAGAAAATATTATTTTCATCTTAAAAAGTATGGAACATCTCAAATAGATACTGGAAGTAAAAGTAAAATCTAAATCTAGATGAAGCAAGTTTAATTAGACTTGTATTATAATTAAATAAACACAAGTAATTAGAATGATGCACATGGACATACCAACTGTCAATTGCCTGTTGAACCAATTCAGGGTTCCCACATTGATTGTATACTCTGGCTCTTCCAAAGTCTTCCTCAATTGCAAACACATCAGAGGCTACATTGGCACAATTTTTGCAGCCTGTAGAAGGACATGCAGCGGTAGTTGATTAATATGCTTTGTAATTTCTCATTGCAAAACTTTCAAGATGTATCATTGGTGTCCACAATGAAGCATCACTTAAAGACACAAAAAACAAAGCACATTATTTTAAGTACTAACACCCAGGAACTTAGCTAGCAGTATTAGTCTATTTCTTGATTTGACAGTATCTAGATAGATTAAAGAAAACTGTTGCTCTATAAAAAAGTATTGCCGAGAAACCATAATTCTTCTTTGAAAAGAGGTGAAAGATGGAGACATCACTTGCTTATGAATTGTATTTGTTGGTGACAAAAATACCAAAGCTAATAATGTATGGGTAAGTACCTATGCAGCTGAATTCGTCAACAAAAGCATGATCCTTCGGGCTAGAATCATCCAGGAAAGGATTTATTGAAGTTAAAGAATATCCATGAATTTCATCATAAATCTGGCGTTGAATGGGATCGCTGAGCACCTGCACTGCAACAGTCAATTTCCAATAAAAGCGCAGGACTAAACTTCAATAATATTTTTCCCAAAGCTTAAAATTTAAGAAAATTAAAACGGAACCAACCGCGTAGACTTCATTGATGAACATGCAGAAATTTGTGGTCTCAGGATCATCATTGCCACTCAAGTCCGGGTGGCAAGCTTTCATGCAATTATAGTATGCCTTCTTGATCTGCTCTTGTGTAGCATCTGGAAGCTAGTAAACGAACCAACTAATTATTATACATACTATATAACAATATATCTTAGGACAAATAACACTCAAAAACTCTGTTTAATGGAATTTTATCTAATATTCTTATTTTTCTAACCATACCTAAATTTTCCTTAATCTATATAAGGACATAATATTGCTTACTTTCTTGATAATAAAGATCTTCCCTAATTTTTTATATAATTATATGAATAAAGAAAACTAAAGTAAGAGATATTGGTGAAAATTCATTAAACCTGAGAACATTTGAATGTGCTTTGTCGTGTCTTATAATCATCCATAAGATTTAGCAAAATCCATCTAACTTTACTTTCAGGGTCTGAAAACTATACTTCCCTATAGGAAAACAATCAGATCATGACTAATAATAGGATTCTTCATCTCACAAAGGCATTTTAACTTATTTGTGCGTGTGTGTGAATTATTTTCAGCAGCGCAAAAAAACAGAAGGAAAATAAGAATTTGATGCATCACCAGTCCAAGAACTGCATAATAATCATCTGCAACAGTTTCAGTTGGAGAAACTGAGTCCTCGGCAGTAACTCTGACCCTGCCACAGCCTCTTCGCTTACCGTTCTGTGTCACAGAGGTGCAAGAAGGACTTGGAGCCTTCACCAGCATCCTCCATGAGTTTGTTGAACACAAATTCAATGATGGATTATGGATTTTGAGAACCTCCATGCACACTGGAGACAATAACTGAGCCATAATTCTAAAATCAATTCCAGTGAAAAGAAGTTCGTCCTAAACAGTATGAGAATTTGGGTTCTTGCAGTTGTAAAATACTGGACACAATCTCAACCATAATAATAATAATAATAATAATAATAATTATTATTATTATTATCATTATTATTATTATTATTATTATTGTAACAACTAAAAATTAAACAACTATTTATGCAAAACCTGCACCTGTATAATTGATTTTCCTTTGGCTGTACATTACAAAATAAGATTTCAACAATTTTATGTAAAAAATTATTTTAATTTTTTACTAATATATCAATTTTAATATTTTAGTGTGCAATTAATTTGGAACTATATATATATATATAAAATAGCAGAAAAAATATAATATTATATAATATTAATAAAGTTTATTTGAAAATTGTTTATTTTTGAAATTTTTGAGGAGGAAAAACTTTTGGTTGAAAAAAGAAAATTGGTGATGCTGACATGTCACTCTCACGGCCACAAGAAAGGAACCTAAGAAGAATCTAGCAAGTACGAAATAGAAGGCAATGGGCCTTTTTATTTGAACCTTGTCACTTGCTTTTCAATTTGGGTCTATCGGTCCATTTGGATAATCGTTGCAGGTCGGTCTAATGCAAAATTTAATTTGCAAACTGGACCAAAAAAATATCTTAATTTCAGATAGGTTGGTTAAGTGAAGCTTAAGTTAACTATGTCTTCTTTAGTGCATATTCCTAGAATGGCTAATTAAGCAAGGATTCAGGAGGCCCCACCTAGGTGTGAATCAGTCCTACACAATCTGATGTGTTAAATGTTTTTGCTTTAAATCAACAAAACTGCCCAAGTTTCAAAACAATTAAATTAATTCATTGTTAATTAAAATGAATAAATATTGTATTTACTAAAATATAAATATTTTTTAAAAACATTATTTCCAATTATTAATTATGATATTTGTAAACCGATAAGCTTACTGTAAATTAATCTGCGTCATCAAATTAAGTTTAAACTTTATATTTTTAAAATATTTTTTTGTAATAATTCCATCCAATTTGATTAAAATTACATTTTAAATAAAAATACTTATAATCCAAACTAAAAAAAATTAAATCAAATCAAGCCCAATTAAATGTTAAATTCGACTAAAATATATTTTTATTACTTTAAATTTGTTAATTTAGTTCAAATATTTTATCTAATTATTCATGGCAATTGTCGACCTCTTCCATTTTAACACTGTATAGTCGTATCGTGCACGCTTGGTGCTGTGTTCTTCGTCTCTTCCTGGGCATTTTCCTCCCTTTGTCTAGAGTCCTCAGCTGTTTTATTGCTTCAAGCAAAAAAAAATACTTGACTGGAGTATTGGAATTTAAGGAAACAAAACAAAAGAGATATTTGATTTAAAGTTGAAATTTTTTTGAACTTTGCTTGCAAGAAAGAAAAATCAATGTTGAAATACGAGAAAAAGTTTGTCCTTGAGCCGTTGTCATTATATTTGTTAAAAGGAAATGTTCTTTTTAATGTTGAATGAAGAAATTTAAATATTGATTGTGATTTGGTGGTATAATTTTTGAGATATCTACCAATTAGGTCCAAATCTTTCAATGGCAACGGTGAAAGATGCTACTTTATCTGACACTTTTGAGCAAACAGTGAAGAAACTAGCAATGATAAACGTTCCCTAATAACAATAGTACATACTTGACTAGAATATGAATGCCTTTCATATAAAGACTGAATGCAGATGAGTTATAGATAGAATTAGGAAGCGTTCCCATATGATTCACCCTATGCAGTAATAGAATCCTTAAACATTAGATATTCTGAATTTCATAGTGTCAAAAACATGAGTTACAAGCAGTGGTTCTGTGCTTGAGGATGTAGGTGTATGTTGGGCTCGGTCAAAGAGTAACCCAAAAACTTTGGCTGACAGTGCCGGTTATGTTGATGTGCTTGTGTAAATTGGGCTTGGCCCAATTGGTTTAAACCCAGAACAGATTATAAAATTTAATGAAATACAATTTCATTTGATTAAATAAATAATCAAAAGAAAAATATTTATTTTATTTATACAAAAATTGAAAAGTCACGGATAGAGATGAAAGTAGGCCGAACCGAAACAGGCTTTGAGTGTTTAAGTCTAGGCTGTTTAAAAAATCTTGAGATTTGAGCCTGTTACATGTTAAAAGCTTTTTTTTTTTTTCTGTCTATGACCTGATTTAAAGCCTACAAGAAGATCTGCAAGCATATTTAAAGCCTACATTACAAAAAAATCAATAAATAAACTTAAAGTCTATATAAATAATTAATTAAAAACGCTTGCAAACTTAAATCCTACATGATAAAATGATCATTAAATAGACATAATATATATATATATATTATGTAAATAAAATATAAAATAAATATTATATAAATATGATATATTAAGATAAATATAAATACAAATAGTTTTTTGAATAGGTTAAATAGACTTTTTTATAAGCCTAAACCTGATTTGTTTATTTAAAAAAGCTTTTTAACAACCCTGAACCTATTTATTTATCCAATGAGTCGAACCTAAACTTTAAACGAACCGAGTTGTAGCCGCCAGCCTTGGACAGCGTTGTATTCAGTTGCATCCGTTAGGCCTTGGTCAATTTTGCTACATGTATGTTGCAGAATACGTTTTTAAGCTGGTCTCATAAGATTCATCTTTATACCAAGTTCCTCTTTGCATTAATTATAAGGCTTAAAAACTGAACATGGAATTCATGTGTATTATTAATTGATACCCTAAAGTAAACATATATAAAAAGGAAACCAACGATTCTTTTCATTATTTAGTTGAAAATAAAACTTTACATACACCCATAACTTACAAGAAATTAAGGAACTTTTTATCATGCATATATAGAAGGACAACTTTATTCTTGAACTAACTGAAATATTTAAGGAACATTTATAGGTATAGATAGTAAGATAAATTTATTATTGAACTAACTGATGAGGAGATACTTAAGCAATTGGATAGGAAGCAAACGCAGCAAGTCCACATAAACCTTCCTTGGCATGTATGTGTCGCTTCATCCTAATGTATCCTTTCTCACCCCATTTAGTGCCCCATGAATTTTTCACTAACCAATACTTCATACCATCATGAGTAGTACCATATCCAATGATTGTGACAACATGGTCATGATCGGTTCCACATTTTCCTGTGAAAACCCCATTTGAGTAAAATTGGAAAGCACGTTCTCTGGCTTCAATAGAAACTGATACTGGTTGATTTGCCACAGCTTTCAGGAGTGCTTTTTCATTGTTAGCAGGAACTTTCTCATAACCTTTAACCGTAGCTGCAGAGTAAGTTCCCTTCTTGACGTGACAAGTTCCATCAACTCCCTTATAAGGGTATTCTGCTTCACTTGCGATTCCTTGTTTCTTTGCGATGAATTTATAAGCATCTTCCACATAACCACCTTTACATCCTTCACTCTTACCTTTAACACAATCTACTAGTTCTTGCTCTGAAAGGGACACTAAGCTTCCAGTAGTTATTTGGTGGAGTCCTTCTGTTGCAGCTACAGCTGCAAATGCCCAACAACTCCCTGTTTTGCAAAAATCAACACCATATTGCACTGTTATTTTCTTTACAAAATATATTAATTAATAAAAACTATATTTAATTCTATGGTTATATTATCCAAATCTTCATTAAAATATTTTTGCACGAATAATTTTAAAAAAATATAAATTTGTTGAAAAAATCTTGTAAAAATTAAAATTGTTATTATTTATTTTTTAAAATTGTCACCAAAATAATTTTTTTTAATATTAGCATAATTTGTCATATATTTAAATATATTTCTAATACCTAAAAATATACACATTGTTTATAACTGTAATTTTTTTATTTTTATCCATATATTTACAAATTTAGTGTATTTTTTGTAGGATTTTAATTTGGACTAATAAAAACATATCATCTTTTATAACTTTTAAGAAGTAAATTAAAAAGTGCACACATATATATATAAATAAAAGTTATTAAAAAACGTCAAATTTAAAGAAATTAAAAAATATAATTTGAGTACATGTAAAAAGTTTATTAAAAACTTATTAAAATAACTTATGACTTTTATTATTTTTTAATTTATTTAAATAAGATTTTAATTTAACTAATCAAAATAATTTTTTAATTTATTTTGATAAATTTAATATTCAATTTAACTGTTTACACAAACACACCCTTATTTAATCTTTGTTATCTGACATGAAAATGGAATGAAAGCAGAGTAATTACAGCATGAGGTTATATATATTATTACCACATATATGTTGGTTCTTGATTGGAGTAACAGCTCCTTCTACTCTCCAGTCCATGGTAGCAGGAACATTTGTTACATTGTGATACCTAAAGGGTGTTTCTATTTCTAACCCCACTCCAAGTGGCCTCTTTTGACCATTAAGTGAAGCCTTGAATTCCTCGTTGGTTAGGTCAGCAAATTGGTTAATGCTAAGCTTGAAAGTATTGTTCCCAACAGCATTGAATGACTCAATGAACTCAACATTGTCCATGAATATTTGCAAACGTTTTTCCTTCTCTGCAGCATCCATGTATGACTTACCATATTCTTCAATCCATTGCTCGTGTCTCTCGGATGAGGATGCTTCATGGATCCTGCGAGACATTACCTGAAAACTCAACAAAGTGAAAATTAGAGCTAAAATATACAGATTTTGGCTAAAGCAAGCCATTTGTAACTCTATAGTGAGATATCTGATTCACTGAGAAAGGAGACTAAGTTGGTATGCATGCAGCAGATGCAATGACTGCTACTATTTATAGTAAGAAGGTAACCCATATTTTATGGAAATATAATAAAAATTAATTATTTTGATTCACCCCTTTCTTAATTAGGACTCCTCCACCTCTTTCTTTTAGCTAAATGTATATAACCCTTGGATATATATATATATATACACCCATCATTTTTCTAATTAAACATTTTTTCAGTTAATTATATTAATTTTTTATTTTATGATAAAAATAAAACAATTATGGATTTAATTTTACTCAACTGTACTTTCAATTTGGTGTTTTATTTGGCATAACAACTATTTGGGAAATAAAACTTATTGAGTGATACTGACATGGTTATGTATCAGCCTAACAACCCTACATGCGTCTGAAATTTATATTTTAAAGTTAGAGAGATTTTTAAGTTCAAATCTCTTACTTTGTATAATGATTTATTTGTCTGGATACAATATTAATGTTATTATCTATTCTTATAATAATTTTGAATTCTCATTCTTCAAAATAGAATAACCTCTCCATGTATGTATTTGCAATATTAACAATCATCTGTATTTTTGTTTATTTTTTAACACATTTTTCATTTGAGCTTAAATATCGAATAAAGTCAATAATTTTCTTTCTATCTATATAGTTACCGATCGAACATATAATTCTTATTTTAAATTTTTGATAAATATAAATACAGGTTTTGAATGCTTATACTTCTATATTTTAATTTATTTTTCTTATCAATAGAATTTTTTATCATTTAAAACTATTGAATCTTAAATATTTTTTAAACTTATGATTTCTTACATTTCATATCTATTTATAAATAATTGCACATAATATTTTTTAACCTAGAAATGAATTAAAATATAAAATAAATTTATACGAGAAATGTATAATTAAATCAAATAAACAAAAGGTATAAATAATTCAAATTTAAAAGGAAAAATAAATTTAAAAATATTTAAAATTGAAATTAATTGAGTAAAAAATTAGATAAAAATTAAAAGTATTTAATTTTTATAAAATTCTAAAATAATATTAAACAATAATGAAACTTTATACTTTACAAAGGGAAACAATATATTATTCTCATTTTAAAATAAAAACTCTATTTATTATATAAATATTGATATTAAGTTTAGCTTTCATTTATTTCTTATATCTATTATTACTTTAATTGATAATACGAAGAGATTACGTTATGCTGGATTTATCTAACAATTTCTCCTAAAATAAAAGTATTCATTAAGTTCTCAGTACTAATAAGTAGTTAATCACGCTATAGACTTTATTTGAAAATATATATATATAAAAACATATAAATTTACAATGGTATAGTAAAATTTGTAATAATTTAAAAATATAAAATTTATTATAACATAATAAATTTGGTATAAAATAATGCTGCTAACTTCTCAAATCAAACTTTACTTTAAATGTTCCAGTTCTCATCTTAGACTTATACTCCGTTTCTTTTTCTTGTCCAACAAAAATTAAAAAATTTGTTTATATCTATCTAATTATTATTATTTGTAACAAATAAGAAAAGATAAAAATAAAAATAATTTAAAAATATTTAAAAATGAATAAAATTAATTATATTTTTAATGTTTATATTTGTTACAGATAAAAAGAGATAAATAAAATATTATATTTTAAACAATATTTTTTCGTCCACCATTTTAAAATAATTTTGTTAAAATTACCCTACAGTGATCTAAAATCCAGGCATTATCCACCAGTAGGGCACCCAGACCATCCCCAACAATCATTGGAATTGATTGGTCAACGAAAATTTTTAAGTAGGAAGGATGCAAATTGAAATTAATATTTATTATTTTTATATCAAATAATCGATATCGTATGTAAAATTGAAGATAATTATTTTTATTTTGTATTTTTATATAAATATTTTTAAAAATTTTAAACTAAGAGATAACAAAAATTATCCCACTCTAGCTATAAAAATTATATTTTTTAAAATGAATACTTAACATAAATGGAAATGCAGTTTTTATAAACAAGGGTACCTTTAGCATAGCTCACATATAACTTTATATATCTAAAGGATTGTGATAAAAAAAATTACTAAATTTTTTTATTAATCATCATGTAATTGCATATATAGTCATTTTTGAATGGTGCTGTTATAAACATTTTGTTATATATGTTTATGCGGGGCACGTAACAATGCATAGTCCCTACATATACTGTCTTTATATATATGAAACTTGACAACTATAGATGAAAAAGTCTAATTTTCTCTTAGTCAGTTCCATTAAAAATTAATTTCAGTCAGACAAACTATAAATAAAAATTTAATAAGTATAGTTAATATTTATATTATTCTTTTACGGTCAATTATATTTTTTTTTCTAAAAAATGAAAATGAATGAGGTAGCTAAATTTTTTTAAATTGAAAAATAAAAAATAAATATATTCTTTTTATTAAAAAGTAGTAACACAGAGCTAAAGAATCTTCTCATCGATCATAAGTCTTTTTCTTTCCTTTGTGGTTGGTTCATATTTAAATTCCTACATGGTCCCGTTTTGTTTCCTTTAGAATATTTTGTTTTATATAGTCAAAGGTATTAGTCAAGCTGTTTACGAATTTATTGAATTATTAGAATTAGTTAAATAATAAAAAATTAAATAATTTTGTCTCATTATTTTTATTGTATATATAAGTAAGACAAAAAAAAAAAGAGGATTGAAATAGGTTTTGCTCTCTCCATCTGTAAAGAATTGATGTTGGTTTAGATTACAGAGATAAAAAATTGAAATCTAACTCCAACTCTATTATATTTTGATGAATTTGCGAAATTTAAATAATAAATAAAAATAAATTTAAAGAGTTTAAAAAAATAAAAAAAATTAATAATAAAACTATAATTTTAATAATATGTGAAAATTTAATATTATTTTTATTTAATTTTTATTATATTTATTAAAGAGAATTTAGAACAAAAGTAGATCAAACATCTATACTTTCAAACCTGATATTATATAAGTCACTATAATTGAATTCATTACTTTTTGAATTTGTGAACAAAAGTAGTTTATATAAATTTTTAAATTCATTACTTTTTACATTGTAAAAAAAAACTTGATATTATCTTTATAATTTAGGTTCTATTTTTTTATTCTTCTAATAAATTGATTCGGATCGAATAAATACCTTCAGGTTTAGGTTATTATCTTACAGAATTTTATACCAAAAAAAATGGGGGCTTACCAAAATTGTTCGAATGCGTAAATCATCTACTGAATAAAACGATAAAAAGAAAAATAAAAGGGGAACAATGAAGCTTGGATATTACTTATCAAAGGGGAGGGGGATTCGACATTTGGTTTGACAGGTGTATTTCTTCCTATCTTTACTGTATTAATTATTACTTGGTAATATCCGAAGTAATTATGTAAAATTTACAATTCCTCGTAACGTGTTTATATTTGCATGAATGGGAGTATTTTGTTATTTCATTAATAAATTTATTATGTTGAAAATAATTTAAAAAATGGTTTGATTTCTATTTTAGCCTGATTTTACAAGGATTTTTTTATTTTTGTCTCTAATTTTATTGAAACTTTATTTCAAGTCTTAATTTTGGAAGAGGCTAATTATGTTGGTCCCTGCAGTTAGTAAATAGTAATAAAATTTTACCATACATTACGATTAAGAGTAGAAATAAGTCGAACCCGAGTTAGACTTTGAGTGTTTAAGTTTAGCCTGTTTAAAAATTTTGAGTCTTGAATCTGAGCCTGTTACGTGTTAAAATCTACAAAGTCTTCAAGCTTGTTTAAAAATCTACATAACAAAAAAAATCAATAAATAAACTTAAAATCTAAAGCTTACAAAATAAAAAGTCATTAAATAGGTCTAAAACATATATATATATATATATATATATATTAATATTACGTAAATAAAATATAAAATAAATATTATATAAATATAATATGTTAAAATAAATATAAATATATAAATATAAATAGATTTCTGAATAGATTAAATAGATTTTTTTTTAAGTTTAGATTTAACTTATTTATCTAAAAATTTTTTTTTACAAATCTAAACCAATCTATTTATTAAATAAGCGGATCCACAAACTAAATTTTCAACCAACCATTGTTCATTTTCATCCCTTAATAATTTGTCATGTTAACACCGCAACAGCTACCAGCTGACGCTGTTTGCAATATGAAAAAGAGAAATTAATTATGAAATAAAAATTTAGAAACCTTAAACCCATTGAAAAATCTGATGATGACACTCAAATCATCTAAAAAAACAAACACTGAATTGATTACTGCCTTTTTCCTTCTAATTTCACCAATTGAAGTTCGTGAGAAAAGGAATTTGATTACCGCTGGATAAAGAAATGAGTTGTTCTTCCTAAACTCCATGTGTGTGGTCTTTTTAGTTCTATGTGTGTTTATGGTCCCTCCTCACTTTTTATCATCGATTTTTTATGAATATTTCCATGAATTATTGTAGCTAGTTTGTGCTCCTTTCCCAAAATGTGACACCAAACCAAATGGAACATGGGTGAAACATTATATACAATATGTAGAAAATGTTTTAGTGAAGGGACATGATAAAGTATTATATTTTTAAGGGACTTAAGTGAATTGTTTTGTAAATTTTTAAGAACCTAACTGATGCACAATAAAATTCAACATATCAAAGATATTGGTTGTGAGATGGTGGCGGAGATAGGCCCGTAGTTTGTTGAACGCGGAATTTTTATTTTGTTTGGATTATGAAAAAAATAGGAAAAGAAAAAAGAAAAAGGAAAGAAAAAACTAAAAAAAAATTGTTTAAATTGATAGATACAAGAGAAGAATGAAAGGAATTTTTTTTATTTGGATAAATAAATATATATATATATATATATATATATATTAGTAGTATAAATTTTATTTATATAAATTTTAAAAATAAAATTTAACTTTAAAAAAATTAATTTTTATTATATTTTTTATTTTATAAAATTATATAATAATTTTAAAATAAATAAATAAATAAATAAAATAAAATAAACTTTTCCCTCAACTTTCTTATTTATGGGAAGGATTAAAATTTTTTTAGATCTTATAAAAAATTGTTTATTTTTTATTTTTTATATTTTTTTACTTAAACAAATGATGAAAAGTCTTATCATATATATATTTTTTTTATCTCCATTCAAATATACACTGGTGGATGTTGAACTATAGAAAATTCTTGTCAAAGATAAAAACAACATAAAAAATATTTTTTATTTTTAAAAATACTTATAAAAAAATACATAAATTTAAAATAGTTCAACACCCTTTACTTATATATATATATTATTTATAATTTTAACATATAAAAAATTACAAATATTTTATTATAATTTTAATTTTTTATTTATAAAAAATTTCTATATTTTTTTAAAATTATTGAATGTAAAGCTTGAATAAATATATTCTAAACATAAGATTATAAAAAACGGTGGTTGACAATAATGTCTGTGGCCGTAATGGGCTGGAGGGGAAGGGAATCCTTGTGTTGACTGGAGACAGAAAGTAAGAGATGGTTAAAGAAGATTTCAAAAAAGAAAGGTTTTGAGTTATCTTTGATCAAATTTATTCCATGTTGTCACTTAATGTGCATGTAGATATTTATTAATAAAATTTGACGTCCATTAATAATAAGAATTTAGGTGAAGTTAGAGACCTAAACTAAGTCTTAATAAAATTAGAAGTAAAAAAATTATAAAGCGATGATAAAAAAATGGTATTTTATTTTTTAAAAAAATTACTTAAAAACAATGAAAAAAATGAATGATAGGTTTAGAAAGTATTTAAGAAAAAATGAAAGTGATATTTGACATATCATTAATATTGACAATATATAAAATTATATTTTTGAGAAAATAATTGGTATTTAATTGTATGTTTGTAAACAAAAATAATTTTTTAAAAAAATGGGATCAAGGCTCTTGCTTATGTATTTTCCTAAATTTATCTTAGAAGGAATTAAATGTATATTAAGTAAAAGAGTGTAGAAATGTTTACTTTAAATAAATATTATTATTTTTGTTGATAATAGTGGTATTATTATTATTATTATTATTATTATTATTATTATTATTATTAATTTGGGTAGGAGCAATAATGATAAAAGTAAATAAATAGGGATGCAATTATGATTTTTTAAAAATAGTCAAATTTACAATTATTCACTAAATAGGTTAATACTTAAAATACTTTATAATTACTTTTAATAAAAGATCTATTTTAGTCGCATAAAAATAAAATTTTAATTTTTTTAAAATTTATAAAAACTTTCAAATGAAATAATAATAAAATTCTAATTACTCGTCGATTACAAAACCTTTTAAATAAGAATAATTTTTAGAATACTTTTTATTTCTTAAGTGAAATCTTCCAAAAGTTTTTTATGTTGATTTTATAGGTTTTATTATTATTATTATTATTTATCAATGTCATGGTGCGCATTTAAATATATTATATCATATACCATCTTAAAAAATAGCTGGTGTAACATAGATATATATTATGTTATCATAAAATGATAACAAGAATTATTTTACAATATCAAATTTAAAAACATCAATAAAATAATAAAATATTAAAAATATATTTATAAAATTAAAATATATATATATATATATATATTTAAGCTAAATTTTTATAATTGAAGTATACAAATTTGTATATTATATTTTTACTAAAAAAGTACAAGTTTATTTTTAATTACTATAAATATAATATATTATATTTTTACTTTTTAGCTATAAATTTTTTGTTTTTATTATTAGATAATTGTTAATTTAATTTACTTTAATTAATTAATATTCAGCTAAACTTTGTTACGTAGACAAATTTATTTTGTACGAATAGTATAAATTATGATTTTGTTGAATCATATAAAAAGTATTTTCATACTTCTTTCAAATCAACTGTTTATGTTTTCTTTAACGTCGGTTAAGTTGGTATATATAATAAAGTCTAATTAAATATCTATTAATTAAATCATAGTCTATTTAACGGTAAGTTATTAAAAAAATTTAAAAAAAAATATAAATAAATAATATATATAAATTTAAAGCAATTTATTATAGTTTATAGGAGAAAAACTTATTTAAACCAAGAAAGATATTATCATAAAGAGAAAAAGCAATTTATCTCAAGTCTTTTTCTTTCCATTGCGATTCAATTTTGTTTAGATGCCATGATTGTTCCTCCTTTCAGAGTCATGGTCCCTGTTTTGTTCACCGTAGTCTATTTTGTAATATAGTCCAAATTATTAACCAAGACGTTTACCATCTGTCGTCTTTTCATAATTGAAAACAAAATGGGGCTTACCAGAATTGTTTGAAGACGATAATCATTTAGATACTAATGTTTCATTTGTTTGAAAAGAATTAGAACGAAAGTAAGTAGAGGGAAATATTTATTTAATTATAAAAATAAGAGGAAAGAAGATGTTTTTTTTTTAATTTATTAAATTTTAATCTCTTTAAATAGATGAGAAAAGTTTTTTTAAATGTTTAAATTATTATTTTTTAAAATTAAAAATTAAAATAAAATTATTATATGAATAAAATAACAATATTGTAAAAAAAATTAAATTTTAAACTTAAAATAAATTTTTTAATTAATTTAAATAAAAATTTTATTCAATTTTTAATTTTTAATTTTTTTAGTAATCCAAACAAAAGAATAATTTTTTCTTTTTCTTCTATCTATATTAATCCTAAGAATTCATCTCTTTTATTTTATTATCATTCTATTTTTTCCTATTTCTTACATCATCAAAATAAAATATAAATTAAATTAAATTAAAAAAATAAATATTAAATAAGATAAAAGTAATTCAACAAAAACAGCAAATAAAGAAAAAGTATGTTCTATGTTTAAAATAAATATAATATAATATGATAAATAAAATATATAATGATAATTTCAAATCACATCCTTTTATGTATATTATATATATATATATAAATATTTAAATTTAAAAATTATAAAAATTTATTTTTAAAAAAATCACATAATCATAAGATGATATATAGAAAAGAATGCACTTTACGTCCTATAAATTAATAACTAATAACTTTTCTACAATATCTTGTTTTCATTTAATTGATGCTTTGTTTATAGATAACTGAAAAATAGGAATAAAAAATAGAAAAATAAAAATATAAAAAAAAATAAATTATTTGGATAAATAAAAATAGAAAAATAAATTATTTAAATAAATAAAAAAGTAAACATAAATATTACTAATATAAATTTAGATTTATATTAATTTTATGAAAATTAAAATTTAACTTAAAAAATAATTTGTACTATATTTTTCTATTAATATAATATTTATTTAAAAAAATCTTCTTACCTCATTTTTTTATAGTAGGAAGAATGTTTTTCATAAATTTCAAAAAAATTAATTTTAATCCTTTATAAAAAATAAATAAAATTTATCCAACTTAAAAAAAAAATTCTTTGTTAATTTTCTCAGCCTAATCAAAGGGTGAGGGGGCATTTCAGATAGATCCCATATTTGACGCAATAGGCTGCACCCCTGACATCGCAATCTTGGAATCTTTGAATTCTTTTTTAAAAATTAAGAAGACGGAATGATCTAATAAATCTCATGTAATAGCTCACAGTACTTTTTGTACTCTCTTATATAAAATTGTTGTAAAACAAAAGTCAAAACTAATCAAATGATTTATATATGATGGGTAATTTTTTTAATTTTTATATATATGAAATTTCATACATATTTTTTTTAACTGAATCTTTTCAGTATTGAAAAGGATTCCTGTCCGATATGAGGGAGCCTAATTGTGTAATCTTTAAAATATATGATTTAAATCATATTTTATAAATCCCTCTTTATGTGGGTTATTAATTTAATTAGTCGTACGCATAATTTTAAATTGCATAAGATTGTATAAATTTCGGATCTATCAAAATGAGATAGAAAAAAATTATTTCTTCTTTCATATTATAATATATTTGTTTAAACCTGGATTGAACTCGTATTTTTCATTTAGAATGATTGGATCAGTTTAAATTTAGTAAAAATAATAATAATCAAAGAGGTCAATTTTAAAAAACACAAAATTATTTATAATTTAAAATTTTATTGATCAGTTCTTACATTTTGATGACTATAAGTGAATCATTCCTATCTTATCATTTTTATTTTTTATTTGGATTGAAGAAAAATAATTTATTTTTTAAAATTGAATAAATTTTATTTTTATTTATTTATTTATATTTATTTTATATAAAAGAAAAAAATTAATTTTCATAAAATTTATAAAAAAAAAAATTTCTTTCAAGAAAAAAAAAGGGAAATCAAATTATTATTATTTTTTATTTTAAATTATTAAATAATTTTGTAAAAAGTTAAAAATCTACAAAAATATAGTAACAAAATTAAATTTTTTTAAAATTAAATTTTATATTTGTAAAATATATGTAAATTAAAATTATTAATATTTTTTATTATTTTTTTACTTTATTTAAATAATTTATTTTTTTATTCTATTTTTACTCCAATGTTTATGTATCTATTTTTTTCGTTTCTAATTTTTTTTTATCAAATCATCTCAACAAATTAAGTATACTAACTGTATCTAATCATCATATTAGTTTCAATTTTGAAAGTAAAAGAGTTAACTAAGTTAATTATTTTTTAATTTTCAAATCATTTCAACAAATTATTAAATATGTTAAGTGTGTTTAATCATCATTTTAGTTTCAATTATCTAAGAAAAATGACCAACTCTAAAATTAACCTGTTTTTTTTTTAAATCATTCCAACAAAGCATTAAATGTGTCTAATCATCATTTTAGTTTCAATTTTCAATTATAAAAAAAAAACCAACTGTCAAGTTAACCCATCTTTTATTTTTCAAATCATCCCAATAAAGTATTAAACATGTTAACTGTATCTAATCAATTGTCAAGGCAAAAGGACCAACTCTAAAGTTAACCCGTCTAATCTATTCCTATATATCCATAATTTAAAAAAAAAAAACATTTTATGAGTTGATCAATGCTACACAACTAACCAATCATTAAAGAGAATGAGAATTATATTACCCTATTTTAATAGTTTAAAATTGTATTTTAATAAGGATGTTGTTCAGAAATGGTTAGAATAGGATGGTTTTTTTCCACTTTTCATCTTCTATATTATATTGTCTTCAATATTTTATAAAAAAATTAACTATTCATAAAATACAATTATATAAAAATATATGAGATTATTTTAATAAAAATTTAAAAAATACTTATTTTATAAGGTATAATTTTAAATTTTTTTAAAATTTATTTTTAATTATAATTTATCATAAAAATACTTTAATATTTTTAATTTAAAAATTAAGAAATTTGTTTTATTTTTATATAATTTTTAATATTATTTGTACCTTTTTAATTTATATATATATCTATTAAAAATTAAAAATAAATTTTAAATTTTTTTATTAATTTTTATATAAATAATAATTTTATTATTCTAATATAATTCATACACATCTCATTATTATTTTTCGTATCACATATTAGATAGTAAATAGATTATCGATACTGAACTAGTCCCAAGTGAAATTTTTATCGGATTATATGTTGCTTATCAATAGCGAACCCATGATTCGAATAAAGCTATGATAATATCAGATTGAAAAACAAATCAAGTTAATGCAAAAGAAAAAAAAATTGATTATTCATAAATAATATTAAAAATGTGTTTAAAAAATATATTTCTAATATTTTATATAATTAATAGAGTAAATTCTTTTATAAACTAAAATCTTCGGGACATTGCCTGGGAGCAACAAAGTACAAACTATAATTCTTTTACAAGATAGTGGCGTATTCCTCAAACAATCTCAGAGTAATAAACATGGAAGCCACACTTTCAGTCTCTTACTCGGTAATAGCCAAAAACTGACGATAGGATATTTTTGAATCAATATTCGGGAAAATTCAATTTATTTCCTAAAAGAAAAGTCATTAATAATTCTTATAAATTATATCATTTCAATATAAGAATTAAAGGATCTTATACGTTTATAATTTGCAATAATTCCTTCTTTTTTTTTAATAATCAAAGTGTCTCTAATATTTTTTAGACACCAATCTCAATATTCGCCCTAATTTTTTTAGGTATATATGTTCAGAAATTTTCTATTCTAAAATTTGTATAAAAATGTATTTAATCAATGGAGAACGTTTCTTAGTATTTTTAAAAATTAATATAAAAAATTGTCATATTTAATAGAAAGTAATAAAATATTTTAAAATATAAAATTTTATTTTTAAATTTTACAAAAATAACAATAATCTTACTAAAAAATAGAAATGAGCTGAAACAAATTAAACTTTATAAAATTTGAGCTTGTTCTGCCTCTGAACTTAATATAAGTTATTTTTAAATTTTGCTTTAACTTTTTTAAACATTTAGATATACCAACGAACCTATTTAAAAATATATTTTATAATAAAATATTTTAAATAAATAAAAATATATCTGTAAATTAGTTAATAGGTTTAAATTTACATAAATTAATAAATTTATGTCTTTAAATAAAATAAATATATAGCTTTAAAATATTATATTAATAGTATTATTATTATCATTATATATTTATATTTAAATAGGTCAGTCTATAAATTAAAAAAGAGTAAATTTTTATTAAATAAATTTTAAAAAATTAATTTGATCTATTTAATATATTAATCAGACCTACCTTTTTTAATATAGGCTAATTCTTAAGTACTCACATAATTTGCAAAAAAAATATGTTTATTTATTTTTATTTTAATAATAAAACTATCACTTTTGTTTTTATTTTATATTTTAAAAAATCATATAAATAAAATATTATTCTTATCATTTTATATAAATTTTTAAAATATATATAATTAAAAAAATTCTAAACTAATCTATTATGTTCCAATGAACAATTTGGGTAGTGACATTATTGATTACAGGACAAATTAAAGAAGCGTGTGAGAGTGAGGTGTAGATAGAGCCGTAAAAGGTTCTATACATTTCTTTATCTCTCTATTGACCATACAACTCACAACTTTTGTTTGCTTCATTTCTGTTGTCATTCGGGACCTTCCTTTACACGTCTTCAATAACTACTCTACTTTCTTGCTTAGTAGATTCCTCTTTTATATTCTATTTTCAATTATTCATATTTATCATTATTCCTTGTTTGACAAGTAAGTATCTTTGAACACAAAAAAGATAAATAATTATTTTTTTATTTTAGAATTTTAGGTGTTATTTTTTCCATGAAAATCGGATCTCGAATTTTAATATTAAATATTTTAGTTTAAATTTTAGATATTATATAAAGTGGTTATGAATTTTTTTATTTTTAAATAAATATATTCCATTAAAATTATTTTTAATTAATTTTTAATATAATTTTAAAATAAAAAATTAATTATTTTTTAAAATTTTTTATTTTTTATTTATAACTATAAGTTCATCTAAATTACCATCAGAATCAAATCACTGTCATTGTTAACCTAAAACTTTGGTATGCTAATTAATAAGTGATATATAATCATACCATAAAACTTTTGCTGAAGTTGATATTTTTTCTTAATAAAAAATTGAATTTATCCAATAGAAAGTAGTGAAGAGAGACTGAAATATATTGAGTTTAAGATTTAAGTGAGGTTGGATGTGAATTACGTTCGAGATAGAAAACAAGAAAGGATAAATCGTAACTTTGTATATTATGTTTATATTCTTCAAAACGAGATACCGTCTTATAGAAATCAAAATCAAGTGCTAAGCAAATGTCAACCCTTAATTATATGCCCAGCTCTACAGGCTTCAGTGCTCTTTAACGTTGTTTAAAATTTTAAATTGTTTGAGTTGAGGCATATATGAATCGGGAACTGAAACAAATGAATAGACAAATGCAATTAGTTGTATAATCTACAGTGGTATGGATTAGGACTGAAAACTAGGAAAAATAATTCAGTATTAATCTTCTTTCCTTAAAACAAAAACATCTATGTCTGTTTGATTATTTTTTATACTTTTTTAAATAAAAAATATCAAATTAAAAAATTAACTGTGCGAAATAAATACAATAATATCAAAAACATTCTCAAAAAAGTAGTGAACTGATTTTTGGCTTAATTTGTTCATGCACTAACTTGTTATCAAGGTTGTTTATAATTCAGTTTGGTTATTTAAACATAATATTATTAAAAAACTGATCTAATTTATTTTTAAAATTAATTTAAAAGAGAAAAAATGTCTAAATTTTACAAATAGTATTTAGCTCTATTTCCGACAAACCATCTTAATACATATCTAAACCAAACTAAACCAATATATTATAATTTGGTTTGGATTGTTTTGTTGTATTTATATTTTTTTTACAGAACTTCTAACTTTAATTTTGATTAGAGAGGAGCAACTTGATAAAATTAAAAATCAAAGTAATTTTATTAAAAAATAATAAAAGATATGTTTATTAGAAAGCAAAAAACTATAAAAACAAGGTGAATTTAGTAATAAAAAAGAAACTAAGAAAGAGAACTAAAAATATGAAAGCATATAGAAGAAAAAGATGGTTTTGATATAAAAAGAAAGAAATAATTAAAAATATGGTTCTATTTAATTTTATTTGGTTTTAATAATAAAAATTGAAAATCAAATTGAACCATGATAAAATAATATTTTTTGTTTTAATTTTTATTTAATTGATTTTTAAATTTTTTTTATCAATTTAACAATTTAAAAGCGGTTTGATTCAAATTTAAACACACTACTTATCGTTAATTGATACAGTTTTTAGAGTGATCTGTTTCTGTGTGAAAATTTTCTTATATATATATATATATATTTCATCTAGCTTCATATGTTATCTGAACTGTTTTAAGTTATCTAAATTATTTTTTGAGATAAATAATCTTAATATTTAAGATGAACTTTCAAAATTAAAAAGTATATTTACTTTTCATTTATTTTTTATGAGTAAAATATCATTAAGTGAGACAATCTCATGGACCCTCTTGTACCCATGTGGCGTGAAGCCTTGAATTCCTCATTAGTTAGATCACCGATTTGATTGAAGCTAAACTTGTATGGTTTGTTCTCAGCAGCATTTAATGATTCAATAAACTCCACATTGTTCTTAAATATCTGGAAACGTTTTTCCTTCTCTGCGGCATCCTTGCCATCCATTGTTTATGCCTTTCTGACAAATATTCCGCATTTAGTTTGTGGGGCATTACTTGGGAAGACCAAACCGCGACAATGAGCAACAACATTAAAATGCACTTGTTTCTGCCTAAGGAAATATATAACATAGTCTTATGAAACTTTTTAGTATCTTGTGTTAGTAGCATTCTGTTAGAGATGCCACTACATGTAAACTACCTTTATCTTAAATTTGTGTATGTGTTGCATTCCAAAACTTTTTTCCCCAACCAAAAGAAAACTGGAAAAGCAAAAGAAAATGGAGTTTTTCATGCATACAAGTTGGTTAACATGGTTCATATTGTGGGAATGTGTTTTATATTAAAGGGGTAAAAAAAAAATGAATTCTGGAAATGTTTCAAATACTAAACTTTTAAGTTTGTAATTATGTCATTAAATTTTTATTAAAAGAATAAACATATCCCTTTCATGACGGACTCGTCAGATTACTGCACAACATTTTTTTAACTATTTTCTATACAAAATTTTTAAAAAATAAAATAAAAGAAAAACAAAATAATATTTATATAAACTATTGTAAGTTGCATATTAAAGAAAGGAAAGACCAAAGACACCCTTCATCCTATCTGCTAATAGACCATTAGCAATGGGCAGAGTAAAATAATTTAAATTGCACATGTGCAAGACTATCCCCTAGGCTTCTCTTTTTTAATTCCTGCGAGACTAATTTTGGTGATCATCACTCGTATAACACTTCAATGATTTAGAATTTTTGCATATACCCCCAATTTGCATATGGTAAATGCCTCCTTTTGGTTAGAATGGAATGAATTGGCCTTTTTCCAAGACTATATATATGACAAATGAAGACTGGGTTTTATATGATTTATGTACCGTATCAAAAACCAATTCATTTAGATCAACAAGAAGAGGTGTTTTTACTACTCTTTAACTAACTAAATTTTGGATTGCAATAACGAAATTCGTAGACTGAGGAATACCTCTGTGTGAATTTTCTCTCTATGCCCTTCTTGCTATCATCTCATATCATTATAGGTGGCAATTTGATCCATCCAACCACTAGTGGAAAATAAGCTTTTTACATCGGTTGTTATGGACTTTTTATATCGGTTATAAATGCGGTATTGAAGCGGGCGATATAGAAACTTAGACTTTCTACATCGGTTCCACAACCGATGTAGAAAATACACTTTCTACATCGGTTAAAACATCAACCGATGTAGAAAGTCATACTTTCTACATCGGTTGTGACCATAACCGATGTAGAAAGTCAACTTTCTACATCGGTTGAAGTTTTAACTGATGTAAAAAGTCTGACTTTTTACATCGGTTGATGTTTTAACCGATGTAGAAAGTAACTTTTTACATCGGTTATGGTCACAACCGAGGTAGAAAGTTTATATTTTTTTTAAATATTATTTTCGTTTAAGGAAATTGCCATATTGTTTATTCACAATACCTGTGTATATAAACAGAATACCAGGCAGACAATACAGAAATTACAGAGTCTATATAATTAAAGTAAATACATCAATGTTTATTATAAAATATAATAAAAACAAACTAAAAATCTAAAAATCCCATGAATTCAACCCAAATTGGCAACCTCAATCAGAAATTCCCCCAACGTCTCCTGATATCATCAATTTCTTCATCTAACAGAGGTTGAGGATTGTCAAATATCTACAAGATGTTTTTGATTAAAATTAGTGAACATGTCATGTTATGCATTAAAATTAAATAATTAATTGAAGACAATTGTAATTACCTGGTGCCAAGAGTTAACAATAGAAGCCGAGACAATGAGAAACATATGTCTCATCACATAATATCCACACTCGGTTCCTCCGGGTTGTCTTGGACACTTCAAAAAATAAAAAGAGTATGAAATATAATTAGAGATGTTGATAAAAGAATATAAAATAATTGAATAACTTTTAATAAAGTACTTACCTTTGGAATGATCCATACAAGCTTTTTAATATTTGATGGATGTGTCCCTTTTAACCGAAGTCGAGCATTCATTGCTCTACAGTAAAATAAAAAGCAAATGAATATCTTTGACAATAACAAGTTATATGAATATAAATACCAAAATCATAAAAACTTACAAATCTATAATGTCATTTATGTCTTTCTTTGGTTTTTGCCAAGCAGAGCATAGAAATACAACTAAATTCCGCTTGGGACAAATAATGATTAATTGCCAATGGGCCCTACAAAATAAAGATGACAATGAACAAAAATTAGGAATTTAATTGAATTCATGAAATAAAGCAATTAAGTATTGACTTACGATTGAAAGTAGGGGGCTAGGTAACAGTCTTTATCAGACTGCAATCTCCTCTAAAGATATCCCTGTATCTCAGTTGGTTTGTTCCCAGTTTTCTGCATATGAACTGAGTCCAGGAATCCATATAGGTGTAAGTTACCTCTTTCAGTGCAGATACGATACAGGTACCTAATATTGCGAATAATTTTCATATGTTAGCTTTTGATAATGAAATAATAATTCAAGTAAGGTTTAGAAATTTACTTACATCAACCATAATTGTAGAACTGTTACACATAGGAGATCGTTGCCCACAACCAACTCCAATATATCCTTCTTAGTAATGTAGAAGGGGATAGGTGTGGGTTTTCCTATGATATCCGGTTCCATTGTTATTTGCAAAGTTTGGTCGCCCAAGTTCATGGCGATACCAAATAGACGTGTGAGCAAATCAACCTCATATTTCTTTGGAGAAGGCTCAGGAAGATCTGCTTTAGCACTTAAATCAATCTTCTTCCCACGATCTTCCTTATAAACCTACGATAAATTCACAAAATAATAAGAAATATATATATATAGACACACACAATATATATATTAAAAAATTAGTAACATAGGCTAAAATTATCTAATACCTGAGGTTGAACTCGCTGCACAAGTCTCCTCGGCCATATAATGAAATGGTTGGGGGCTTGCCCCACGACATGAACCTCCTGAGTAGGGACAGGAACAGGAGCATCTGCATCTTCAACCCGTTCAACCACCACTCTAACATGATCATCATCAATTTGCTGGTGATGGATGGTTGAACCCAAGGTGTAGACTTTCCCAATTGCTACCAGACGATATGGATCATCAACATATAACTCATAATCGTCTGCCGCTGCATCCACATCCTCTTCTCCTTGTAGTTGTTCCTCCGTCGGAGCACAACTTCCCTTTGTGCTCACGCGCCTAGGAGAAGGTGATGGATGGTGACCCTGTGTCTGTGTTTGGGAAAGTCCCAAAGATGCAAGCTCCTGCCTAAGCTCTTGCCTAAGCTCCTGCCTAAGCTCCTGTCTGAGCTCTTCTCGAAGTTCTTGCCGCAGTGCTTGCCTCATGTCTTCACGCATGGCGTCCAACTCATCTCTAGACACCAAACCTTCTCTGGATGTCTGTCTAGAAGACAATCCAAAGTACTGTCTAAGGCCAACACCTCTGCCAACTGCACGAACACGCCCTGGATGCTCCGGTTGGCCAATAGCAGTACTTAAGATGTCATCCCGGCCAGTTGGAACAAAGACTCCTTGTGAGCTTTGTTCAACCAAAGAATCCTACAAAACAAAAAATGACCGTTATCAGTAATGTAAATGTTTGAAGATAAATAAAATGGAAATTTACAAAATTTTGTGATTACTTACAATATTCTCAGCAACAATGCGAGAAGGCTCTGATGTGTACTCTCCAGTTGCCTTTTGGCCTGCCCTCTTCCATTTCTCATGGCGTGAAGGTGGAAAGGGTGGAGAGAGAAGTGTAGAGGGGTCTGCTTCAGATGATTGCTGACGTTCTTTCGACTTCTGGTCCATCAGCCTCTCCTGAAGCAACTCATAACCCCCACGAGATAATCTGTGGGGGTAAAAGTTCTTAGCAGAAATTTGTTGAGCCTTCTTTCTTTTCTCCTGTTATAAGAAAGCAAATAAATTAATCATAATATTGCTTATATTAGTCAATTAAAAAAATAAAATATTAGCAAGATACATACAACGAATGCAGGATCCATTTGAGACTCAACAAATCTCTGCCAAGTGTCTTCATCAAGGAACTGGTACTCCTCACAAGGAGACACATCCTTGAGTGACCCATATATATATTTGCTGGTGAGATGTGTCTTGAAGCCCCTCCAGCGCTCACCAGCAAATGAAAGCCACTTCCTCTTTAGGAAGTTAGTGTTTGGTACGTCATATGTAAGCTACATAAAAGAAGATGTAATTGGTTAGTGAATGATAAATTTATGAAAAAACTTAAAGCTTTAAAGTTAAATACCATGATAGTCTCCCAAATTTGATCCTTGACTCGCATCTCAACATCATCCCAATCCTTCTTCAAAATACTAGCCTTGCTTCGTCCAAGGAGGGCCACATAACTCTTAAACTTTGTCTTGTTTGGCCCTAATGGATTCCCAGTGGCCTGATCAAACTCTATGGGAATCCTCTGCTCACCGCTCCGACTAAGGGTTAACTCCCTTAACCGTGTGGCTCGTCTTCCCTTCTTTTGCCGAGAAGAAGGGTTCTCAGACCCACTTTGTGAAGGAGGAACCTCTGAAGGGTCAGCCATGTATCTGTTAAAAGCAGAGAAAACAAATATGAAAAAATTATTAAATAGAAACAATAAATACAATTCATATTTATATTGCAAATTTCAACCTTAACACAAACAGAAATAGAAACAGAAACAGAAACAGGCTAAGGGTACAGGAAAAACAGAAACAGGCAAAACAGAGACCTAAACAGAAACAGGCTAAGGCTAACAACAACTAATGCAGAAACAGAAACAGAGACCTAAACAAGCAAAGACTAAGGCTATTTACCTCATACAAAGTAACAGGCAAAGACTAAGACTAATGCAGAAATAGAAACAAGAAACAGAGACCTAAGCTTTGAATATATTTTAGTTCCGATTGTGAATCTGATCATAGAATTTGGCCTTACCAAACTACCACTCCCAATATCAGAGCCACACATTTTGGAATGTCTAGACCAGTATCGATTGCAACTCTACTTCGTCCTCTTAACACCATCTAACTGCTCTTGTGCTCTATGGGTTACCTTCCCAAATTTCATATACAAATCAGTGGCTATCTTCAACGCAACAGTGGGACCAACAAACTTACTGTGGCATGGTCAGGGGAAAAATTTGTTGATAATTGCAATGACTTTTGACAAGTGCTTGAAGTGAAAATAAAGGCCAACAAGCAAGATCAATCTATGGAGATATATATGACCAGATTCTGCGCCTAGTCCCAAAGCAACAATTCCAATAGTAATAGAACTAATTATAGTGATCCTCGAAAATGCATGAAACTAAATGGTCATGTGGTGGCAATTACAGGAAGCAGCATCAATGGTGACTACAGAACTGGATGTTTTCAAGATCAGTTTAGAAGAGGCTGGTTATGCATCCTAGGTGCCCTTTTCTATTTTGCAAATTATTCTGCTAGGTAAGTAGATGAACTGATGTGTCAAAGCATTCAACAGAGACCTAAGCAACATAGTGATTTAACAAAACAGAGAACCTAAGGCTTAAGCACTAATGCAGAAACAGGAACAGAGACCCTAAGCAGAGAGCCAGAATGCTACATACCGATGTAGACGACGACGACGACGGTTGTTTCAGAGAACGACGGGGCTCTTCGCGACGACGACGACGGGGCTCTTCGCGACGACGACGACGACGGCGTGCTTAGGTTTACACTTGTGGAGGCTCAGCGATGAGTTAGGGCAGAAGCTCGTAAATGGAGTGTTTAACTTATGAGGACGACAACAGTCGCATCAGATAAAGAGGAGGGAAAACAGACTTTCTACGTCGGTTGTTTCAGAGAACCGATGTAAAAAGAACTTTCTACATCGGTTACACTACTCAACCGATGTAGAAAGTCTTACTTTCTACATCGGTTGCTTTATAACCGATGTAGAAAGTTACTTTTTACATCGGTTATAAATCAACCGATGTAGAAAGTGACTTTCTACATCGGTTATAAAGCAACCGATGTAGAAAGTTTAAATTTTTTTACAAAAATGCCACCGCCTATTTTTCTACATCGGTTATAAAGCAACCGATGTAGAAAGTGGCAAATTTATTTACAAAAATGCCACCGCCTTTTTTCTACATCAGTTGACAAATAACCGACGTAAAATCCTGTTATAAAAAGCTATTTTTACACTAGTGAACCTAATCCAATTCATGTGAGCTAGGGTCAAAATGTTTCACAAGCTCATAAAAACCCACATTTATAAAGTTCATAGGACTAAAAGTTCATTAAGTCCTACGGGTTAGGATCAATTCATGGATTTAATTTTTCTCTTCAAATTTTCTTTTTTAATTTTTTAATAAATAGATAGGTTTAAACTTGTTAACCTATTGAAAAACCTATTTATCTCTATATATTATATATTTATATTTATTATATTTATTTTAATGTATTATATTTGTAAAGTATATATATATATATATTAGACTTATTTAATGACTTTTTAATTTATAGGTTTTAAGCCTATAAGCCTTTTTAATCAATTATTTATATAGGTTTTAAGTCTATTTATTGGCCTTTTTTAAAATGTAGGCTTGTAAACATGTTCGTAAGCCTGGTAAGTTTAAACCTTGACAAAAAAAAAACATTTTTAAACCTTAAAATTTTAAACAAGCTAAACTTAAATATTCAAAGCTTAAGCTTGATTCAACTCAGCCTACTTTTATCCTTATTTTAGAGAAATGATGAGAAAATGGAAAGAAAATATAATTTTAGAGATGGAAAGATAAATATATTTTCAAAAAATATAAATATAAAAAATTGAGATGAAAAAGATTAAGAAGGGAAGAAAATTCTAGAGATAAATGAAAAAATATTTTTAAAAAATAAAAATAAATAAAAATAAATTAAATAATATTTTAGTACAATAAAAATATTAAAGATAAAATTTCAAGAGAGAAAAAAATTGAAAGGAAGAAATTTTAGAAAAAAAAAGTTAAATATAAAATAGTATCGTAAAAGTTAATTTACATGCGTCTTATTTAATTTAAGAATTACATGGCGTGGGTTAAAATTTAAAAAAATTTATTTGTAGACGAGCTACAAAAATAGGTGAGATGGTTCACACCCATTCCACTTAGTTTGAAAGTTATGTAAGTTAGGGCTTAAAAGTCTTATTTATAACTTAGTTATAAAATAGAAAGTTATAAGATGAATTAGCTCATGTTTATTTTACTTAATTTAAGGATTGTATAAATTATATATAAAATATTATTTTTAAACAAGTTACAAAACAAAAGAGGTAGATAGGGTTATATGAGTTAACTCACATTCATTTCACTTGATTTGAGAATTATGTGAGTTAGGATTTAAAATTTTTACTTTTAAATAGGTTTAAAATAGAAGAAAATAAAACAGAGTTATATGAGTTAGCTCATGAGCTAGCCCACACTAAGCTTCCTTGAATGAAGAGTTATGTGGGTTAGGGCTTAAAAAGACCTTATTTCTAAGTGAGTTATATAACTTAGAACCAAAATTTAGAAACAAGTGGGCCAAGTCATGGACCAAGGATCAATTTGACACCTCTATGTATCATTATACTCTCACTTTTTTTTTTCTCTTTTTTTACTAAGGTTTTGTTTGAATTGGTGAAGTTGAATGCGAGAAAAATGAAAGGAGTTTTAGATATGATTACTAATTTCTTTCACTTTTGAATTGAGAGAACTAAGAGATAAGTTTATTTAATTTTGTATTGGATCCACAAATAAACTTTCTTATCAGCTTCGGTCATGAGAAAAAAATTAAAATTAAAGGAAGAGAAACGAAGATTTGTTATTTTACAAAAATATACTCTATTTTTACTTTTAAAAAAAAGGATCAAGTAGATATTTTATAGGTTACCAAAGTGAGCCTAATAGTAAGGAGTTGACAAAATTTATTTAAAATTTTAAATTAAAACCTTATTATTTACATTGTATAAAAAATAGATATTTTCTAAATTTATTATCTATTTTTTTATACTTTCCCATTAATCTCTTCATTTTATCCTTTTTATTTTTTACCCGAAAATAGTTTATTTTCAATTTATTTATTTTTTTATCTTTTTAATTTTTATTTCATCTTTCTATCAAAATAAATTGTAAGTATATACAATTAGTAAGTAGATAAATAACAGTTTTCTTTGAATTGAGAACACCCAGAGTGAGAATGTTTGTTTCAAGTTTTGCAGAATTATTCCTAAAAAACATGAACTTGAAAATATAACATTTCATGCTTGTTAGAAGTTTTTTTTTTTAAAAAAATCCAACCATTTTTAATTTCTAGAAATGCCTCATCTATATATTTTAACCAACTTACATTCCCTTGGTAAAAAGTGGGAATATTATATTCTCATGTGAGAATGTTGGAAGTTACCGTTCACCTCAACTAGTAACTTCGAATCTCACCTCAACCAAGAAAGAGAGAATGGCAGAACCCATAAGCTAAAATAAAAGCAAACTCATGAAGACCCAAATTAGATGTATGAAAACCATTTAAACAATTGGATAAGAAGCATCCATGGCAATTCCACATAAACCCTCCTTGGCATCTATGCCTCGTTTCATTCTTATGTATCCTCCTTCACCCCATTGGGTGCCCCATGAATTCTTCACAAGCCAATACTTAACACCATTTTCAGTTGTGTCATAACCAATTACTGTAACAGCATGATCTAGCTTAGTTCCACACTTGCCAGTAAAAACTCCACTTGAATAAAATTGAAAAGCTGATTCACCTGCATCAATAGTAACTGACACTGGTTGGTTAGCCACTGCTTTTAGAAGTGCTTCCTCACTATTGAAAGGTACTTTCTCATATCCCTTAATCTTAGTAACAGAGGACCCTTCCTTCTTTGATTTACACTTCCCATTGGTTCCTCTATAAGGATAATTTGCTTCACTGTTGATCCCTCTGTTCTTTATAATGAATTCGAAGCCATGTTGTATGTAACCACCATTACATCCATCATCTCCATTTTTTGTGTCACAATCCATCAATTGTTGCTCTGATAGAGACACTAATTTTCCGCTGGTTATTTGGTGGATACCCTCAGTTGCTGCCACAGTTGAAAATTCCCAACAACTACCTGCTTATACAAATAAAATTAACATTAATATCATTCATACGCCTATAAAATAATTATATCATTCATACAATATTTTTTTATCACTTTTTATAGGAAAAGTGTAATTGCAACACCACCTACTGATGTGCACCTGGTTTTCCATCCGTGTTTTATGAAATAATGGATTTTTATTATATAGTAAAATAATTTTTAACAATTTTTTTAAACTGATAACTATTTTTAATGATCATGTTAAAAATAAAATCAAAAGTTAAATATAATTAAATGAACCGTGTAAGTATATGGTAATTGGAACTTATTTTTATAATATTTTTTCTCTATCATCAAGTATCTTATTTGCATATTTTCCTTTATTCTTCTTTTATCTCTGCCTGCACTGTAGGATGAATTATATAAATTTATTATATAAATATAATTTCTCTTTACCTTAATGCATAGAACCTACGACATTTATTTACATATAATCTCTTTATTGTATATATTTATACGCTCTCTCATCTACGGCTGGCCCAACCTAAAGTGGGTAAGGCCTTCATTTTATGCTCCAAAAGTTACTTTTATTTATTATTAATATTGTTAAAAATTATTCCATAAATAATATTGTTCATTAGGAGTAATTAAATATTAATTTTTTTAAAAATAATTCATCATTAACTTATTAAGTTTCTTTTCTTCTTGAAAGAAAAATTTATATCAGATGATATTTTATATTATAGGGTCTAAAACATAAAATAAGTTTTTTGAATAAATAAAACATTAAAAAAATTACATAAACTAATTTTACTATTTTATCTTTATTTTAAACCCCAAAATCTAAGAATGCACTACTGGGAATTATTACTCAAAAATAAATTTAATACTAAAAGATTATATAAAATTACCAAACATATTTACCTTTAATTTTAAAACTCTTATTTTTTAACTTTAACTTTAAAGTTAAGTAGCTTTTAAAAAAAAAAAAACAAAGAAACAAAGTAACCAAATGTTATCTATGATTTTTTCTCTTTACATAAATTTTGCATCTTAAAATGTTTCAAAGATAAGTCTCAATTTATATAACAATATTTGTTGATAGAATCGTTCTATTAATTAAAAAATATCCCATTTTAAAATATATTTTAATTTTAAATAAACATTGAACATGTCTTCATCATACCACATTGGCCTTGGTCCTTGATGGGAGTAACAGCTCCTTTCTTCCTCCAGTCCATGGTTGGCGGAATGGCATTAACATTTTCATACTTAAATGATGTTATTGTTGTTGTCTTTCTCAGCTCATGTGACCTGTTGAATCCATTTCGGGAAGCCTTAAATTCTTCGTTGGTAAGGTCAGCAAGATGATTAACACTAAGTTTGTAAGGTTTGTCCCCAGCAGCATTGAAGGATTCAATGAACTCCACATTTTCTTTGAAAATAAGGAAACGTTTTTCCTTCTCCTCAACATCCTCATAGACTCTACCGTATTTTACCATCCACTGCTCATGTCTTTCTAATAAGGATGCCTCATGGACCTTGCGGGACATTACTTGGGAAACTACAAATGCAAGAATATTGAGGAATAGAACTAAAATGTACTGTTTTTGGTTAGTGAAAGCCATCCCTTATCTGCAAGGTTAGTGATTCATAAATTGGTGGTATAGAAGCCTTGTTGAGAACGTGATTGGTATGAGATATGAATCCGTCATAGTTTGGCTTGGTGGTTTATATAGATGTCAGCTTTAAATTGTGGAATTATTTCAAAAAAAAAAAAGAGGTTGGACTGGCATATGGAGCATTGTTTCAAAAGTGAACAAGAAAAATTCTAGGTAGATGTGACATATCATTATTGAAATCAATTGTTATGTTGTAACCCAAAAAAATCACTAGTTGTATTGAAGGATGTATTTGTTTTAAAGTTTGTGAAGTTATTTTCAAAGAAAGCAGATTTGGGAAAATTGCATTCTGATATTTAGTATAAGTTGGAAGTATATGGTCAATTCTGAAAAATTAATATTTTTACATTTATTAATTTTTAATTATTCTTTTGGTCTATATCAGTGGTGTTTTTCTCCCAAGAATAATTTTTTTAGGTATAAAATTATCAAAGTAAATTTTATCTTGTTCAACAAAGTTATTCATACCCATGACTGGAATTCAAGCTTCTATTGGCATATTTTAAAGATATAATTATCTATCAATTGTGGGGAATTTGATTAATATTTTTTAATTATTCTAATGTAGTGTATATATATATATTATAATTTTTTAAAATTTATATATAATTCATTCTTAACTCTCATAATTCTATTTTTATATTTCTGTAATTATTTAAAATTTTAAAATATAAAAGATTAAATTTTAATACATACTTTTAAGTTTACTAAAAAATCCTTGCAACCAAGGAACAAGAGGGGATCTCAAGTCCTTGCAACCAAGGAAAATCCTTTACATAAAACAGAAATAGTGAGTAACATGATGATGAAAAGAAAGATGTTTAGAAGCTGCAAATAAGCAATCTCCACCCAAGCAAAAGGCCAATGGTTTTACCCAAATTTCTATTTCTTAGTTCTCACTCAATGCTTGCCTCACACAGAATTTCCCCATCCACGTACACAGATTGGAATGCGGCGGAACATTAGCTTTTATATTTTCCATCTTGCCCTTATTGGATCTTTGGCCCAAACCATTGCCTCTCACTCTATCTACTCAATGTACGTCTCAACTTAATAATACCAGGGTCTATCAATATCAAATATTGCTAAAATTGTTGAAAGTGCAAAAAGATTGCAGTAAAATATTATGTAAACAAATACGTAAGTCATTAAATATATACCAACACAGTATCAAGGTGTAAGTGTATGTTTAGTATCTTAAATTTTAATTATTTGAAATTTTGGTTTTTTATTTTTTTAACCAATTAAGTTTGTTTATTTTTAAAATTAAGCAAACTTAACTTCTCTATTACTATTTTTCTATCTAAAATTCTCATTCTTATTTTTTTTATATAAATATTTAAGAGTTGATGAATTTGGGATATGAAATAATTTTAAAAATTTATAAATAAGTTTTTTTTAAAATCTATCTTTATATATTAAATTGCAGAGTCCATTCTTAAATAAGAATATCTTTAGGAGCTATTATCATCCATATTCATTCAAGAGACTTCTATACTTTCTATATTGAGTATTTAATTTTTAATTGTTTATTCTTTTTAAATATTAATTTAATTTAAATTTTAAAATTAATACATTTAATAAATTTGAAGAATTTTTTAGATAAAATAAATCTTAAGATTATTGTGATCTTAGTCGTTTTTAATCTTAGTTTTTTAATATAAATTTTTAATTTCTTAATACCATTTATTATTATTAATTAATAATAAAAATATTTGCTATTTTTTATAAATATAGTTTCAAATTCATCCATATAATGCACGATAATGTTAGTTAAATCTTAGAAAAAATGTTAGGATGTAAAATTAGAATTTCAAGAGAAGAAAATGGAGGGTTTTTTTAATGAAATTTCATGTTTAAAGTAATAAATTTTGAGTAGTAAAATATTTTAAATAATTTATCAATTTAATTTTTAAAAATTGAATAAAAATAAAAAAAAATTGAAGGTTTTTAATTTTTAAAAAATAAGATCAAATTTTCTTAATATTAAAAATAGACTTTATTGGCTAAACAAAAATAAGATACTAAAAATTACATATAATTTCAACTAAAGACAAAAAGATGCTTTACACATTATACAAACTCCTCGACTCAACATTGCCGTCATTTCTCCTAAATAATCTCATTGTACCGCCACAAGAATTTGTCAACCTTTGGGTCTTACGAACTTTTGGACCGATTCTCGTCTTCAAAATCTTGTGATTCTTTCGTCTAAAGATTTGCAGGCTCAAAATCGTACCCCAGGTAATGTACAGTTTTTATTATTATTACTATTTTGGGCACAATTTTTGCTTCCAGAGGATCGAATAATCAAAGGAAAATTTTGGTTGGGAACGAGGAGATCGTCATAAACTTGACTAGAAAGAAGGTCAATATGATTATAAAAAAGCAAGCCAAACTACCGCCAACGTTCTTCAATTTTTGGTGGCTCCAACTGCCCCCACCTGTGAAGACAAGAACGCTATCATTTCGAAATCTTAGCATTCCAAAATAAGACGATAAAAGAAAAGAGTAGAGAATAAAGGAACAAGTATGCTTTAACTAGAATGAAATATTAGACATAATCAACATTTCCGGGTTACAGAGGTAGCCAGTACATGTATACATCTTCACAAGGGGAGAAAAACTGCATATTTAGGCCTGAATCCTGTTCTATTGACCACAAGCAGGCCATGTGTTTCACACTAATAACTAGAACGGTTGACTCTATGTTTCACTATCTCTTTACATTTGAGTACCAGCCGGATAGGGGAAGCCAAGACCAGTTTGCCGCCTGACATGCTCTGGGATGAGTCTATACATCAGTTCAGGAGGTGCTCCAGTTAACTGCAGTCAAAGTTTTCAGTACAGAATTATCAACATATATGGATATATCCCATATATTACAGTAAAAATAGCTATAACTAATTTACTACAACCGATACTCAATGCATTCAGATGAGTATAAACATTCAACAGTGCAATTTCTGTAGTGTTATACCTAATACCATGCGTCAACCAATTCTAGTGTAAGATACTGTTTGCAATTTATATATAGAAATTGTTACCCGAGATTATCTTGTATACTTTATTATAGACCATGCAAAAGACGCAGTGCATTCATAAAAAACCCATGTTGAACGAGAAAGAATGCAGAAGTCCTTCATATCAGATCTAATATAAGAAACCAATTAGATACATACTTCCTGTTTGAAGTTGAAAAGTGGAGGCAGTGGACGACCATTAGGTAGTCGGGCATTGGGCTCACGAAGCTCATCAAAGAAAGGATGTGTCAGTGCTTCCAGCTGAAAAATAGAAGCCACCAGTGAAAACCATGCTAATTATATAAATATTTTATAATAGTATATAAACAATGAGCATAATGAAACATCATTTGTAAGAATACTTAATCACAGAAATTGACTGAATTCTACTAAAGCATACCAAGGCATGTGGATCAAATGTCACAGCAAGAAACAAAGGATCATCTTGTGTAAATGTAAAATAGTTTTTATATATCAAGGCTGGATGTTTTAACTTTTAACATGCTAATATGCTTGTCATAGATGCGCCTTAAAAGGAAGGCGGTGGAGTGAGGAAGTATAAGGGTTTGCCCTACTTACTGCACTGCAACGAAGACTTGGTGAATATTGGAGAAGCCTTGATGCAAGGTCAATTGCTTCAGGAGGCATTCGCTTGTGAAAAACCTGAACCATGGATCATTGCCCCAAATGCATCAATCACCCATAAAAAAATCAATAAATAAATAAGGCACCCAGAAAAACCATTATTGTAAAGCAAAATGAGGACTGACAGGAGCAGCTACCTTATGCCAAGGATGAGCTTTGATTTGGGGAAATCTGAAATCTGTATAATTAGGATTCATGCAACGAATTTCTTCTCGAGTAGGAGTACCAAGAACCTTCAAGAAAACACCTAAATACTTATCTCTGTAACTAAATTCACAAATCCAGGGTGACATAAATATGGACAAAGCATCACCTTGATAATTTCCACAAGTTGATCGACCTGATTTTCTCCTGGGAACAATGGCTGAAGAAAAATTTTGAAACTATGAGAAATCAAGATAACATTTCTCATGAAGAGAAGAAAAACTTGTTATGTATGGGCAACATTAGTGCATAATTAACTTAAAATTTTAACCACCTGGCCTAGAAGAAGTTCTGCAAGGACACAACCAGCTGACCAAATATCGATAGAAGTTGTGTATTCTGTTGCACCAAATATTAGTTCTGGGGCGCGATAGTACCGTGAACATATGTATGAAATGTTTGATTCACCCTTGACCTGACATGAAATAAATTATTAAACATATCTTATTTTTTTGTGACCAAATAACTGTAATCAAATTAGCATTTAATTCCAACCAATAACCTTTATTCTATTTATGAATAAAGAACAAACTGGGATGGGTCCAAATTAATAGCAACATTAACATTTTAATGGCTATTTACTGAAATGTCATCATCCCACATACAAAATTAAGATTGCACTTGTGAACAGATCTTAAAGGAGCATTTCCAATTCCATGATCTGGTTAGCATATGACTTCAGTTGTCCATTATTAACTTTGAAGCATACATGTATTAAATAATGAAATGCACAAAAAGAATGCGAACCAACTTACCAGAACTTTTGCACTCCCAAAATCACAAAGCTTGACTTGGTGAGTAAGAGGATCAACCTGCAGAACAAATATTTTGAAGCTTAGAATAAGTGAATGCAACTCCTAGTGAAAAATAGCAAATGAATAACCTACCAAAAGATTTTGAGGCTTCACATCCCTGTGGCAAACTCCTGGTACAGTATGGATATATGCTAGTCCCCTAAAGATCTAAACATCATATCCAAATTCCAAACTCAATCATTACAAAATTTCCAAAGAAAATGGTCAAGAACAACATATGAAACCAAATAGTAAACAAAGAAAACCTCATACTTGATATGTATATAATTTCACATAGATTAGGGGCATTCTCTGGTTTATATTACTGTAGTGCTTTATAACTCGGAACATCGTCTCGGGGACATATTCCATTACTAAGTTCAGAAAAAGTTCATCCCTGCTCGTTGTAGAGAAGAAACAGTGCTTCAGGGAAATCACATTCGGGTGATCCATCAAGCGCATTAACTGCAGTTCACGATTTTTGTACCGCCTGTCCTGCAAGACCTTCTTAATAGCCACAGCCTCCCCTGTTTCCAAGCACTTTGCCTGAAAATAACCCAGGTGTGTGAAGCAATATGAGATACTTGAGAGCAAGGATATCATTGTAGGAACAATTATCACCAAAAGAGTTTATTACTGAATCTTTACCTGAAAAACAATTCCAAATGATCCAGTGCCAACAACACGTTCAGCCATGTAACTGATGGTCTGCAAATGGTATTAGAGCACAAATTTATGAAGAATAAAAGAAATAGAAACCCATGGACGTTATCATCAAAATTCTTCAAAACTGTACCTTTTAGGGCCCAGAAAACAATGGGAAACCAAAAACAACCAATTGGCAAAAAGGAGGAGAGAGTAAAAAATTTTGGATAACTGCTGAGGAAAAAGCCAATTTCTATGTAACTATCACTATTAGATTTTTTTATGTATCTTAATAAAAGGTTTACTAGCTTTATTTTAATATCCAACCCCAGATGTAGTTCCTCTCCCAAAAAGTAAGTAATAATTTAAATTTATCATAAAACAAATTTTCTTTCTGAAAAAAACTGAAAGTTGAGAAAGGTTAGAACACGCCCGCACTCGTTTAGGTTCGCCATTTTTGCCTCCAATTGTGGTCGAGATTATGTGACCAGTGACTGCATCATTACCCTGAGCGACAGCACCAGACGTTTCCTGTAATTTATAGCAAAAAATAGATATTTAATATGGTAAACCAATTCTCCTTATACAGAAATAGAATATCAGATTACTCTTGAAGCAATATCTGAGACTGCTTAGTGTGTTATTCCAATGAACTTGATCTTGATCTTGATAGCAATTATCATCATTAATTTTGTTTAGAAAGACTTACTAAACATGGCAACACCATATGCCTATCAGGTATCAGATGCCAGTGGGTGGGGACTTAGTATCTCAAAATTCTTTGTTGATTAGAAGTTTTACATGATAAGAAGAAACACACAGCAAGGGAACACAACCAGCAAAAATGAATAGATAGCCACCAATCGATATGCAAAGTTGAAGATAGGTGAAGCGTAAAGAGCTCAAAGCAACAAGGTATACGTACAGACAAACTTAAATCAGGTTACCACAGTCCACAAGAAAGCATCACATGCCAAAGAAAAGCTATAAATCAACTAAGAGACAATTTACAGAGAGAGAATCTGAGGACACTAATTCCCTGAAGCAAACTGAAACCGTATGGACAATAATCCACCAACAAATCAAGGAAACCCCCATTTAAGCAAGGAACCCAAGCTTAAAACAGAAACTACACCAAATATCACAACAGCAAACAATATAAAGCCAACTTTAAAACAAAATCCACAAAATTGTTAAAGTAGTTTTAATTTCACCAGTAAACCAGAGGTTGAGTGAAAGCAACTTTGGCTCATTAGAAAAAAGAATTTAAAAAATCTGGAGGCAAATTGTGACATATTCCAACCCCACAAAGTGTCAGTGGAATTGGGAAAAAAAACTCCAGCAAGTGAAAGAATCTGAGGGATGGGAAACTCTCTCTCTCTCTCTCTAGTGTGTTTGAAGGAGAACAGAATTCCACATTTTCACTTCACTTGATTCCCTTTCTCTTTTCAGGACCACCAAACGGAAAGCTCCGCAAACTTCAATTTTTCAACACTAAGATCTCAACCACAAACACACAAGTAAAAACCAAAAAAATAAAACAAAACAAAATAAAAACACTTTCTCCATGCTTGCAAAATTTACAATTCCTCAAGAAGAAGAAAAAAACCACCATTCCTCAAAGGCCACGGTAAAACCACTCCGACCATCGCCGGAGAAAATCTCCGGCGAGCCAAACCGTGCCTCCGAACAAGGAAAACAATGCCGGAAACGAGCAGATCGCCGTAGGCCATGCTCAAACCAAGGCCTGTTCGGTGGATCAACTACGATCCGAGCACCGTGAACGGTGGTTGAGAGCAGTGCGTTGCGTGCAATGAGAGAATAGTTAAGTGCGGAAATTACCTTATCGGTCGTCACGTCGGAGCCGCCGCGAGAGTCCACGTTCATCGGGTCATTCTCGGCTTGCGGCGGTTGCTGTTGCGGCTGAGCCGCTACTTGCGGTGGTTGAAGGTGGTGCGGCCCCAACGGCATAGAGGCCATGTGAGAAACTACACACACAAGCACACTCTTTTCCCTCTCTCTCTTTTCTTTCTCTATCTAACACCCACTCTCTCTCTCTCTCTCTCTCTCTAGAGTTTCTCTCTCCTTTGTGTTTCGAAGGAATGGTGCTTGGGTCCGGGTCCAGGCTTTGGAATACATATAGGGGAGTGAGTGAGAGAGTGTGTGTGTTTGGGTATGTCTCTGCGTGTATCCTCACGCGCATCCTTGGGAGACTGATATACACGTTTCGATCAGAACCGTTCGATGATGGTAACCGACGACGGGATGTATGATCTGGTGTGGCAGGATGTACGGGAGAAATATACTCCATTCCCTTACGTGGAAAATCGAAGGGAGACAAGGCTCACATAGAACCTCCAACGTTGCATTTACGGGAAATACGTATTCGGAAATAGTAATGTTGACGTAAGGCTACATAAAATACTAATGTTTAATACTCTACTCATTTAGTAAGTCAGAGTTCTACTTGGTTGGTGAGCTTAGTTTATTGAGTTAGGGTTATAATAATAATACTTCTAATATATAAAATTTATGAAACAAAAGCTTGGAATTTAAATAAGTGGCTTTATCAAATGTCATACCCATGTTTTATGTGGATAAGTGGGTGTTTAATTTTGTTTAATGTTTATCCGCAAAATAACTTGTTACTTTAAATTTTTAACTTCTTGCTATTTTTTCATTTGAATGATAAAATTAATATATCAAATAATATCTTTTATGAGCACTTAATAATATTATTAAATATGCGTTTACTTTTTTGAGAAGAATAAGAATGTAGCAGTGTATGCTTTAATTAATGAGGATAACGCAATGCCATTCAAATATAGACCGAAAAATAGCAGAAAATTTGGAAGCATGAAGACTTGAGAGACATAACGGCAAGAGTATAAAGATGAAGAAAACAAGCTAGTATTGAGGAATGAGTTTCCTTTTAAGTAATTAAGAAAGTTGTTAAACTTATTTCAGGAATAAGTAATAAAATACACAGGTTAAAAGTAAATTAGATCATCAAGTGAAGTATCATCATCAAATTTAAAATCTTATATTTGATGTCCAAATTAGTTTTAATTTTGAAGAATCTCACCTAATATAATTTGATATGTTAATAAGAATAATGAATTCTTTTTATTAAATATATATTAATTTTTTGAAACAAATGATCATATAATAATAAAAAAAGTAATGAAAATAAGATGATAATGAAACTTAAATAATGTATAAAAATTACTCAAATTTATAATATTGTGAGATGAAATTTTCTTTTAAAGATTAATAAAAATCTATGTCATAATAAAAGATATAGATTAAAGATAAATTAAATATTAAGTTTAATTTTTTAAAATTTGATGCACAGATAAATTATTATTAATTATTATTAAGTTTCAATGGTATTAACCTAGTAAGATGCGATGATTTATGAAAATAATTATTTTCTTAATTTAAAAGGTGTTGATATTTTGTAAAATAAAAATAAAAATAACATATTTAACATATAATAAAATAAATAAATATAAAAAATAAGAAGTACAAAGACATTAATAAAAAAGTATTAAATTGAAAGCAATGTAAAGATTACTTAAATTTAATATATAATAAATGATATCTTTTACCATATATTAAGTAATATAACACATTAATTAAAGATAGAGTAATTTATTAAATTTAAATTTAATAAAAATAATATATAAATTAATTATGATTAAACTTTATTTTAATAAGTTTAATTTAATATGATTTGTTTAGGTTAATTTTTTAAAAAAATAATAAGATAAAAATTAAAATATTAATAAATAAAGATAATATTAACAACTTAATAAAATTAATCTGTTATATTAAATATATAGTAATATTTTTTAAAAAAATTAATGATTCAATAATTAAACTATAAGTAGATAAAGGTAATATCAGTAAATTTTATAAAAATAATTTTTTATTAAATAAATGTTAATATATTTTTAGATAAATAATTTAATAGTTAAAATATAAGTAAATGAATGTAACATTGATGATTTTATAAGAATAATTTTTTTATTAAATATATGTTAACATTTTTTTATAAAAATATCAATGCAACACATACACATGAATGAATGAAATATCCATAACTTAATGAAAGTAATTTTTTCTATTAAATATATGTTAATATTTATTTAGAAAGTGAAAGTCCAACAGTTAATTTATAAGTGAATAAATGTATTATCAAAGATTTTATGAAAGTAATTTTTTTTATTAAATATATGTTAATATTTTTTAGAAGAATAGCGATGCAACATTTAAAGTGCAGATGAAAGAATAAACCATCTAATTTAATGAAATAAATTTTTTCTATTAAATATATATTAATATTTATTTAGAAGAGTGTTGACACAACTCATAAAATGTGGGTGAATGAATGAAAGATGGATGATTTAATAAGAGCAATTTTTTTTAATTAAATATATGTTAACATTTATTTAAGGTAGTGATGCGGTCCAATAGTTAAAATACAAGTGAACGTAACATAGACCACTTTATGAGAGTAATTTTTTTTTATTAAATATATGTTAACATTTTTCTACAAGAGTAATGTGGATGAATGAATGAAAGATGGGTGACTTAATGAAAGCAATTTTTTCAATTAAATATATGTTAACATTTATTTAGGACAATGACGGTCCAATAGTTAAGTCACAGGTGGATAAATGTATCATGACAACTTTATGAGAGTAAATTTTTTTATTAAATATATTTTAATATCTTTTTAGAAGAATAACGACACAACACTTAAAGTGCGGATGAAAGAATAAAACATCCAACTTAATGAGAGCAATTTTTTCTATTAAATATACATGAACAATTCTTTCAAAGAATGATTGTTCAATTAAAGTATAAGTTAAAGTACAAATAAATGAATGTAGCATGGATAACTTTACAAAAATAATTTTTTTAGTAAAGGTATTTTTCCCTATATCTTTATAATTCTGGATTACCAAATTCTTTTTCATGAAAGATCAATGAAAAGTTGACACATAATTAATATAATTATCCACATTTAATGATTTAACAAAAATTTTGCAGTTAAGGATGAAATCTTTTAAAGATTTGTTAAAAAATCCTTTCTATAATTTTTTTTACCTTATTTATAATTTTAAAAAATTATTTTTATTTAAATTATTTTATTTTATTAATTTTTATTTAAAAAACTTGCAGAAATTTTTATTTAATATTTTTAAATTCATAACTTGTTACAAAATTAATTTTGAATTTATTAAAATTATTTAAATATTAAAAAATTAAACTAACATTTTACTTTTATCTATTTATTTTTATTTATATATTTTTTTTAATATTTCTCTCTTTATATATACTTATTTAATTAAATGTAGTTAAAATTTATATTAAATATACTTATATCTATATATATCTATCTTCATCTTTTTTTCTCTCTCTATATATATATAGTTAAATTTACTTAAAATTTTAATATTAATTTAAAAAAAATAATTAAAATAATTTTTATTTTTTAATAATTATTATATTTGTATCTCTTTCTATCTTTACCTCTCCTCTTTTCTTCTATTGTTCTCTTTACCTTTTTTTTTTATTTATCTATCTATTTATCTCTCTATCTACCTATGTCTCTCTTTTTTCTTTTTTTTTTATAACTATCTATCTTTCTCTCTTTATCTATCTATCTATCTATCTATCTATCTATCTATCTATCTATCTATCTATCTATATATATATATATATATATATATATATATATATATATATATATATATATATATATATATATATATATATATATATTATTTTTATTTCAATTTAAAATAAATTAAATGAAAATAATTTTTTAAATCATAAATAAAGTGTAAAAAAATTTACAAAAGAACTTTTTAACAAAATAATTAAGTGTATATATAGAGATATTGAAAAAATATATATAAAAAAATAGAAATAGATAAAAATAAAATATTACTTTAATTTTTAATATTTAAATAATTTCTATAAATTAAAATATAATTTTGTAATAAGTTATGAATTTAAAAATATTAAATAAAAATTTTTACGAGTTTTTTAAATAAAAATTAATAAAAAATAATTTAAATGAAAATAAATTTTTAAAATTATAAATAAAGTATAAGAATGTTTATATGAAGGACTTTTTAACAAATTTTTAAAAAATTTCATCCTTAACTGCAAAGTTTTTTTTAAATTATTTACATTTGACCATTGTTAAATGTGTATTAAATGTGAAAAATAATATTAAACATGTGTCAACTTTTCATTACTCATTTATGAGAAGGGATTTTGTACTCCAAATTTACAAAGGTATCGGAAAAAATGCCTTTATTAATATATGTTAATCTTTTTTAGAAGAATAGCCGCACAACACTTAAAACATATATGAAAGAATAAAACATCAAACTTAATGAGAGCAATTTTTTCTATTAAATATATGTTAACATTTCTTTCGAAGAGTAACAATCCAATAATTAAAATATAAGTAAATGAATTTAGCATGGTTGATTTTATAAGAGCAATTTCTTTTATTAAATATACAGTGCAATAAATTTGAATGAATGAAATATTGGTGACTTAATGAAATAATTTTTTATTAAATATATGTTAATATTTCTTTATAAAAAACAGCTCAATAGTTAAAACACAAATAAATGAATATAACATGAACAACTTTATAATAATAATTTATTTTATTAAATATTATAAGATTGACAAGATAAAGTGCAAATGAATGTATGATATATTAGTTACTTAATAAATTTTTTTATAAAATATATGTTAACCTTTATTTAAAAGAACAACAGTTTAATAGTTAAAGGATAAGTGAATGAATGTAATATGGATGATTTTATAAAAAAAAATTTATTAAATATATATTAACATTTATTTAGAATAGTAACAACTAGTATTTAAAGTGTGAATAAATAAATAAAAATTAATAACTTAATAAAAGTATTTTTTAAAAATATATGTTAATATTTTTTTCGGAGAATGATTCTTTAATACTTAAAGTGTAAGTGAATAAATATAGAATCAACGATTTTATGAGTAATCTTTTTATTAAATATATGTTAAGATTTCTTTAGAAGAGTGATAAGAAAATATTTAAAAAATAAATAAATGAATTAAATATTGATGACTTAATTAGAATAATTTTTTATTAAATATATGTTAATATTTTTTTAAAAAATAATCTAATAGTTAAAACAAACAAATAAATATAACATGAATGATTTTATGAAAAAAATTTATTTTATTAAACATATATTAATATTTATTTAAAATAGTAAAAATGCAACACTTAAAATACAAATGAATGAAACATAAAAGTAATTTTTTTTATTAAATATATATATATATATATATATATTAATTTTTTTTACAGATTCAGTAGTTAAAATATAAGTAAGTAAATGTAGCATTAATAATTTTGTAAAAATAATTTATTTTATTAAATATATGTTAATATTTAAAAAAATAAAGAAACAACACTTAACATATGAATAAATAAATTAAATATCAATGATTTAATAATTTTTTTTAATTAAATATATATTAACATTTCTTTAAAAGAACGATTATTCAACTGTTAAAGTTCAAATGAATAAAGGTAGTATGGACAATTTTATGAAAACAATTTATTTTATTAAATATCTATTAGTATTTTTTTAAAAAAATTGTAATTCAATAATTAAAACACAAGAGAATAAATGAAATATGATGATTTAATTAAAGTAAATATTTTATTAAATTATATATTTATTTTTTTAGGAAAGTAATAATTCAATAATTAAAATATAAGTAAATGAATGTAGCATATGTTAATACTTAAAGCTTATAAATTTTTGAATAGAATATTAAGTCAATAAGTTTAAATTTATTGAAATTAATGTCCAATGATTATGTTAAAGTTTTAACATATTGGATTTAAAATGATTTTATTATTCAATGAATATCTCCAAATTAAAGGTGTTACCAAATGTTTAAAACATATAATGTGATGTATATAAACCGAAACATAATGGAGATGGTTTTGACTTATAATCAAAATGAATAGTCAAAATTATTTTAGTCAAATTCAATTTTAGTAATTTATATTTGATTATTATATAATCAAGATTAACTACAATTATCCATTCTGATCTAACTAAATAACAACAAGTTGATATTAACACATTCACAAATATTATAAATAAAAGTAGGTAATGCAAAAAATAATACTAAATGTTGGAGAAAAAAATTATAATTATACAAAAAAGTTTAAATTAAAATAATTTTAAAAATAATTCGACTTAAAATATAGTTATTATGAGATCAAACTAATAGTGAGAATTTAAATAGATTGTATAAAAATTTTGTCATTGTAATAAAAAATAAAAAGTTAAACTTAAAAAATAAGAATAAGAAAGATTTACCCTCTTATCTATAATTAAATATTTAAATAATTAGCAATTAATAAAATCTATTTAAAGTTTTTTTTCAAGGCACTGTTGAATGAGTAATTAATAATGATAATTGTTAAAAGTAAATAAGATAAAAGATGGGGAATCCCATTTATTCATGATGTCCGTATCAATTTGCTTTTATATTTAAGATACAAATTACTAACAAAAATGTTTGAAGCAAATTATAATTATGTGTTAGATGTTGAAAAATATTTGAAATTATTTATAACTGGAGACTAATAATGTTTAAAAAATTGATCTATTTATGGATAAATTCCAATATTTAGATATTTACAGCTATACTTATTTTTAATTTTCTATAAATGATTTTAATTATTTTTATATGATATTACATTAACTTCAAGCGGATGTAACAAAACTTAGATTTATTTTCCATAAAGTTATTTAAGATATCTTAACTGATTTATAAAATTTAATTATTATAATATTAAACATTATTCTTAATTTGTTGAAACAATGTTTCTCATCAACAATTTAGAACCTATAATAATAATAAAATGATAAAAATAACCCAATATTTGTTGATTTTAGTTAAGGAAGTTGATCCCCTTAACACGTGATCTTAAATTTAATCTTGAGATTTACGTGTATAATTATAATTGAAAGAAGTCAGGGAATCGCACTTTGGCACTCCACAAAATTATAAGAGATTACTATATTGACTTTAATAATTTAAAATTAAGGACTGGGCATTGAATGTAATTATAGTTGTTAATTAAAAATATTTTAAATTTTAATAAATTTATTATTTATTTTTATATATAAATATTTTTATTTTATTGTAATCTTAATTATTAATTTTTTATTATAGATTGTAATTATATTTTATTTGTAAAATATATTTATTCGTTTAAAGAAGTAACTAAATCAATCTTAAAAAACACTATAAATACAACAAAATAATTAATAACAAAAAGATGAATAAAAAATGTGTATAATTTTAACGTCATAAGACATAGTATGTTAAAATACAATAGATAATTCTATTTAAGAAAGTTATTTTGAATAAATAAAAGTTTAAAATACATAAATATAAAATTTTATTTAGAATTATGCGTTACAGTTTATGATAACAAGAATATATTTCAATTATTTATTTTATACATAATATTTGTAATTAAATATTTAAAATATGATAATTAACAATTTTAAAAATTAGATAATTTGAACTTATATTAAACAAAAAGTTTACAGCTGCATTATGTCTAGAAAATTTAAAAACCTGTTAAGAAAAATTTTAAATATTCGAGTAGAAAAAATAAATTGCGAATTTTATATAAAAAAATTGATAGAAAGATTTGATTGTGACAACTAAAAGTTTTAGAGATTAAATTTAAGTGAATAATTATTGAAGAAGTAAAATTGTATATTGATCATAATAGAGTATGTAAATTAGGATCAATATAAATATTAGTTCATTTAAATGTATTTTTTTTATTCATTTCGTTTAATTTGCAGTTTGGTTACGTGAATTATTTCTACAGATTAACGAATCAATCCATGGATTATTTTAAAAAAATGATTTTTTAATACTTTTTAAATATTTTTATTTATATAAATATTTTTTAATTATTTTGATAATTAAATAATTTAAAAAATATTATTTAGATTAAAAAAAACTTAACATAAATCATCACATTAATTTATTTTACAAACAAATCTAATTTAATCCATCCAATATGTTAATACAAATTAAATTAATATAATTTAAATTAGCCTATATATCCAATTATAACTATCACACTTCATGAAACAGGAATGAAAAATATATTTTCTTTTATTATTTTTTTCTTAAATTTTCTCCCTTCTTTACTTTAATATTCATGAATGGTTATATTGTAATTTAGCAGGATAGTTAGTATTTTCTGAATTCTTTGTTTTAGCATTTAACTTAAATCATTAAAACTAAAATTAAAAATTTTAAATTATAATATTTTTAAAAAAATTAAAATAAAATAAAAAGTTACAGAAAATAAATAATTACAAATTAATTTATTTTTTATATAATTATAATATTAATTTTTAAAATTCTAAAATATATTATTATAAAAAAAAACAAGATTAAGACGCGCTACTTGAAAGTATATTTTAAGTGAAACCGTTTTTTAAATTTAACTTAAAATTATCATTTTAGTTGAAGAACAATTATATATAACAACAGTGATACAGTATTTAATCACATTTTAAATAATGCTAAATAATAATTAATCTAATTATATTTTATATTAATGTATAATTTTTAATACATATATATATGATTAGATTTATTGATATTATATATAAATTTTAATATTTATATTAATTTTATAATTTTATAATTTTATATAAAATTAAAATTTATTTATCCAATAATTAAACTATATTATAATATTGAATAGATTCGGTATATAAAATAAAAATTAATTGACATTTCATCTTATTATTTTATTTTAATGATTTATATATTATTTAAATATATATAAATATTAATAATTAAAATTTTTTAAACTTTAATATACATAATTTAAAAAATATTATAACATAATTTAATAATTAAATTAATAAATTTTATATTTTATATAAAATTATTAAATTAATATAAATATTAAAATTTAATATCTAATATCAATAAATCTAACTTTCTATATATATATATATATATATATATAATTAAATTAAAGTTATGTTTGTTTTAGAATCTCCATCCCTGTCTCTGCTAACAAAATATGTCTATCTTCGGGTCTCCAAATGGAACAGTTTCCGTGAAGATTTCTATGCTTAAAAAAAAAAAAAAAAAGTGTCATCTTTATGATAAATGATTATGGCATGTATAAATAATGTCTAACATCTATTTACCTTTTTCGTTTTACATTCTTCCTTTAACGACTAATATTTAAAAAAAAAATCAACAATTTATATTTGACTATAATCGAAAATAAATACTCTACGATATATAAAAGGATAATTATTAATTCTAATATTAAATTTTTGAGTGTAAAAATTGTTAAACCAGAATAAGTGAAAGAATACTTAAAACGATTTTATCAGGTTAATTTATGAATTTTGTTTTGTCTGATTTGAATTTAGTATTTCAGCTTAATTATTCTAATTTCAAATCTCCCATTATTAGATAATCATGATAACTTAATTTATAAAAATTTTAGTAAAATAAAAAGTTTAATAAATTTTTAAAAATATGAAAAAAATGAATTGTGTCCATTTAATAAATTTAAAATTAAATTAAAACAAAAAATATTGATAAATCAAAATTAAAAAGAAATTAAGCTATATGTAACATAATTCATCCTTATATTATGCATTATTAAGTCATCGGTTTTGAATATATATTACTTTTTTTATGTAGTTATATACATATATTTTGTGACATCATACATATTAAATTAAAGATTAAATATATTTTTTATTTCTGTAAATATTGTGAAATTTGTTTAGTTGTTGTAGTTTTTGTTTTTATCCTTAAAAAATTTTTGTTTTTAATTTTTTATTAATATGTCATTAGATATTTGCTAATTTAACTAACAAATGTTTAATTAATTTTTGTTATATATATATATATATATATATCAATTTATTATATATTAAAAATTTTACATAAATAATATAAATTATAATTGTTTATTGAATCACATAAAAGATTATTCCAATATTTGGCATCCATATCAGCTGTTTACATGAATTTTTTAACTATGATAAGTTGGTATGTGCAACAAAGTTTAATTAAATATTTGTTAACTAAATTTTTAAATATTTAACTGTAAGTTAATAAAAATGATAAAAAAATAAAACTTTTAAAAAGTATAAAATTAAAAGAAAAAATTTAAAATCATATATATAGATTACAAATTTATTTTTAAGTCTTAAATTATTATTTTTATTTATTTAGCTATTCAATGAAATATGATATTAAGATAGCTTAATTAATTCATTTGGTTCTTAAGTTTTTAATCAATATTGAGTATAACAAAACATTTATAATTTATTATTAAATAATACTTATTTTTTGAAATAAATTTTAATTTTTAAATGCATACTTTTTATATATGAATTCATTATTATATATAAAATATTTTATTTTAATAATTTATAGAATTTATTGTTTATATTCTATGTTATACATAAAATACTTGGTAGTTATATAAATATATTTTCCTTCATTTGTTAACTTAATGTACTTTTAATCTTCATGATTTAGTTTATTGACTTTGATATCTTTAGTTCTAATTACTCCCATTTAATTTTCAAGTTTAGGGTTTGTTTAAATTTAATTTCTCATGTTAAATTTTATTCAATCATTAATAAAAATATAATGAAAATTTAACAGGAAATTGATTTATATAGATTGATAAATCAATAAATAAAATATTTTACTAAAATGAAAATGATTTCAAAATGATGACTTAGACATTAATTTTTTTTTTTACATATTTACTATTTTTCAATCTATACAAATTAGTATCGTATCATATTTTATTACATTTCAATAATTATTAAATAAATTTTAAGATCAAGATTTAATTCAATTAAGATATTATGAATAATTAAAATTAACAAAACTAAAATCATATATACAAAGAGTAAAATATGAAGATGAAAAATGAAATTGAACTTTTCTGTTTTGGTATAAGCTTTTCATTTACGGCAGCGAAAAAGAAATACACTTTACATTGAAATAATATGAAGTCAACAAAGTACGAATTGAAAACTACTTGTAAATTACAACTTTTGTCGTAACATTGTTTTAAAAATTTGATTTGCAGTATAAAATACTCCAGCAGTACCATACTGGATAACGACCTTGCAAAGCGTAAATTACTGCCAAACCAAGTCATCGTCCTCTTTCCCTTTTTTCGTGTGGGTGACACAAATTTCAGATCAGCTTCAAAATTATCCTATTTTGATACATTCAATTTTTCTATTATATTATTATCATATCTTTTAATTTTAATTTTTAAAAATCTATTCATCTGATTTAGATAAACAACCGCAAATTTTCAAAAATGTTTAGATTCAGTCATTATTAGTTTAAAAAATGTTAGCAAGTAACTTAAAGACATTAATTAAATCTATTATATTTGATTCTTTTTAAATTATTATTGATAATTTTTCTAATATTTAACTTTTTTAACGGTCATTTATTTTTTAGTTAATAATTTTTGAAATTATAAAATTCCCCATTCAAAAAGTTAATAAAATTAAGATACAACTCAGTCAACAGCACCCATATATGTGAACATTTGATGAATGGTAATAAGAAGCATTCAAACTACGAAGCACTTACAACATTACAGTTGCCAATGTGTCCAAGATCAAGTCAAGCTTTATGACCAAGACCCCGTAATTAATTAACCATCACTAAAAATTGTGTCACACAGCATTTATTCAATTGCTAACAAGCCCCCCTCAATTAGCCCCACAAAAAATCAAAATGACATTAACATAAATAAATAAATAACTAAAGAAAGAAAATAAGATAAATTTTTTTGCAATGATGATCAATTCACAACCCTGCAATTCTTTCTGATCTGGCCACTAGTCCCAGTGAGAGGAGCAATATTGCTCATCTTAACCATAGCAGCAGCAAAGTCAGTGAAAAAAGCAGCATTATTGGTACTATAAGTTGTAACCAAAGCATCTTGAGACCCACCATTGAAAAGCAATTGGTCGGAGTGGAGAAGGCCACGGTTAGCCACAAGGTGTGTGTAGTAATTGTTATCAAAAGCATTAGGAGTGAGGGTATCAAGAGGAGACAAATTGGTGTCCCCACCAGAGACAGGGCAAATGGACCTTCTTGATGTGGCAAAATTGGTGTCAATGTTGGTCTCATTGTAAATGCGGCTTCTGAAAAACTGGCACTGTGCTTGCCCTATGGTGTGGCCACCAGAGAGCACGGTGAGGTCACGTGCACTTAGACCTTTGGCGGCGAACATGGAAATCAGTGTGTTAAGGTCAGAGAATGGTGAAGGGATTTCGTTGTTGGCTGCACTCTGGCTTGCTGTTTCACCATCTCTTCTCCCAAGTGTTACTTCCCATGAGGGTCCTCCTACCTTTTATATTTTACCATTTCAATTGAATCAACATCAATTATCAAAACCAAAAATGGAATTCACACATCAGGACAAAGTTTATTGGTACTTGTATTTTTCATGCTTATAAAAGGCAAAATAATCACTCATTTTAATTCACAATCAGACAAACTCATACATCACTTTGATTGCATCAACCATAATTTTTCACATGATTAATTATTACTAATTTCATCTAAAAAATTAACTATTTTTTTAAAATTATTTAATACTCACTTTATTCAAGAATATTCAAAATATAATGAATATTTTTATAAAAAAATTATATTTACTTTTCTAATTTACACTTTATATATAAATTTTAATCTTAATTTTATTTAATTATTTTTGTGTGATGTAATTTTATGCCCAAATATATATTTGGAGGTCCCCACTAAATTAGGAGAGTTGACATGGTGATCAATTACGTATGGGGAAAAAGTAAAAACCGAAAGTGGGGAACATGGTTTGAAATTAAGCCCATACCAAAAGGAAATGTTAGGGAAAAAACAAACATCAAGTTAGCTAGATACTTGTGAGAATGACCTGAGGTTAGAATATCGTTGTAAAATTTCAATGCATTCTCAACAAGATTTGAAGAAAAAAAAAACATTAATTACCTTTTTACACTTGTAATTGGTACTTACATGGAGCGGAACACATAATAGATCCTCTATTTAAAGGAATAAGTTAATTATTTGAAAATTGTTGAACAAATACTTTAGTGAAAAAATGTCTAAATTAAATTACTTAAGATTTTTTGGCCAATGATGTTGAGATCCCTTTTTTTATGACTCTTCAAATCCTATATGGACATAGGAAAAAATTACAGGTATGCATGCATTTAGTATAAGAATGAATTTGGTAAAGGTAGAAGACAGTGGCAAATAAAAAAGAAATGGCTCACCAGAACTACTCCATCTCTTGCTGCAAGTGCAAGAATATCTGCACAAGAAACTATGCCATTGCAAGCAGCTTCAACGTTGGTTTTAATGGTATCAATCACTTCGAAACCCCTGATTGAATTTTGGTTAGGTGCTGCATTTTTCTCACCGACAAAGGTGGCAGTGTCATCCAATAAGATTGATGCATCACATCCCTGAAAATTTATAAAGAATTAAAATTGAAATATTAATTTAACTATCTCCATACATTCAAGCGCTAACTAAATTCTATACCCAGGCATTTTTAAAAAGGAATGATACCTTCATACTACCCTTTTACTTTAAGGACATTTTTATACTAGAAATAATATTAAATATATTAAAAATTATAATTATTGTATATTTTTAATTTTTTTGATTTCTTAATAATATTTTTAAGTATTGGTTACAAATTTTTTTTTCTCTTTTGTAAGATTTGCATCAATCCAATTCTTATCTCCGGAATCCAATTCTTACACAAATAATTCATCATCTGTGTAAGAAATATATATTTAATACAAAATATGGGCGTTTTAAAAAATATAATAATATCCATCTGCTTTTTTAAAATAGAAAAAAAAAAGACATACAATTCCATTTTCATGACATATTCAACTAGTTTCTATACTATATATGTATTTTTTTGTCCACTTCAAAAATCAATAAAACTTAAATCTAAAACGTGTAAATTTTTGTTTCTAACAAACATATACAACGTATCAAGAAGTTTAGAAGAAGTAATCATCCTAACCATAACGAATAATTCATATTAAATTTACTTAATTCTAATCTTAATTAATAAATTCATATAAACTTGAATAATGAGGTTAGCTCTGTTCACCCTCTTACTTGATACACTCTTTACACACACACACACACTATATATATATATATAGATATATATAGATATAGATATAGAAGTGGCAAAAAGATGAATTGTGGTCTTACATTTACGAAGCAGTCATGGAAGAACAAGCGAAGTATAGATGCTCCAAGCCGGGCTTCTCTATTGATAGCTTGCGTCATTGTATTTTTCACAATGGTTTGAAGGTTTGGACAAGTTTTATCATAGAAATTGGTAGAAAGTTGTGCATTGGTAGAACAAGCTATAAGAGAAAGAATAGAGAGTGCAACAAAGAAGTGGGTACGTAATGAGGGAGCCATCTATCTAGCTGGTACTAATAGTGAAGAAGCCCTTTGTGTTGTGTGTTCAAAAGGTGAAGAAGCCAATGGAAGAGGGTATGCAATATATAGAGGAATTGTAGGGTAGAGTGACGGTGCATGCAAACGGAGCAAGGGAGTGATGAACATTATCAAAGAGAGTAATGTGAAAAATAATTTGTCCCCAATTTTCAAACTTGGCTGCTCCACACACGCTTTAGTACTTTTTAAAATTTTTGGGATCTTCTTGGGGAGAAAACTCGTCAGATATTAAAAAGATGAAGATGGTTCACCTTAGAGAAATTGACTTGATCCCAATAACAAAGGAAAGAAAAAGCTGCATAATTGAAGGTCATGAAAGAGAAAAATTTCTCATACATGTAAAGTAGCATATATTTATTTATATTTGAGTGAAGACTGATGATTTTGTTTTATTTTAAAATAATTATTAGTCATAAAATAAAATATATAGATGGATGGATAACCTGAGAAAAAATCAAATCATTACAAATCAAAAAACATAGATAATATAAGAAAAAAAAAATAAGAGATGAAGTAGTCATTCATAGATCATAGATCATATTTAAGGTGAAAAAACAAATTTCAATAATTTGAAATAATAGATTTGTTCTTAATCTCTAATAATTTTAAATTTTTAATTATTTGATAATTTTAAAATTGAGAAAAAATAATTTCAATAAATGATATTAATTTTAAACTGTTAAACATGATGAAATGTAAGTATATATTAATTTTAATTATATATTTTATTAAAAATATGAAAAATATTTTTTAATCTTATTTATTACCCTGTTTGATAACTTACTATGTATTAAGTGCGTATATTAGATTTTGAAGAATATTGGGGAACTGAAGATGACACAAATATCTGCCGTATGATACCCTTCTTTCATGGCTTGAGGTGATCAAGAGTGTTTAAATGTTAATAATAATATAAATTACATAATATATTTTTTTAAAAAAATTCATTTTAATAAAAAATATTATTAATTAATTAAAAATATGATAAAAATAATTATTAAAAAACAATAATTTATAGGAATATATTAATTTATAATTCAATTATATTTGAGATGTTTTTATTTATTTATTTATTTATTCGGTCGGATTTGCACCTCCACTGTTTTTATTTTCCCAACTTTTATCTTTATTTATTATTTGTCTTAATGAAAGGAGATGATTGCTGTTACTTTACACGTCATGGTACTATTCATAATTTCATATATTAAACTAAACGCAAAGAAAGTAGCAAAGAAGAACCCCAATCATCCACTCAGCATAAAAGTGATTCTAATCATAACCTCATCCTTTTTAGGAGAACCCAAGCAAGGATCTGTTTGACCAGTTTTACTATTTGTATATACGCATATAAAGCAGCTCTGAATCCAACTTGAATTAGATTTAATTATGTCAAATACATTTTTGTCTTAATAAGTTATTTTGTAAAATCAAAATTACCAAGATAAATGAAAACCAAGGAATTAAGTACACTTTTCTGATTAAAAAAAAAAAAGAGTTGGTTGCATCCACTTTTCTAGGGTATCATTCATATGAAAAATAATTTTTAAGACGTTTAATAAAGGTTGACAAAGGTATGGATTTATACATCATATGTATGATTTGATAGAGAAAAAAAATTTGAGTATCTTCCACTTTTGTAGTGTATCATTTGTATGAAAATAATATTTAAAATTTTAGGTTGGCAAGGGTATAGATGAAATTTCAATTATTTGTATAGGTATCATATATATGATTTGACAGAGAAATCGCAAGTCCACATTTTAGTGGTCAATTACCATATAGATGTGTTTTAATTGGATAAGGATAGATTAAGATCGAAACTCACATCATATATTTGCTGTGATGTGTTTGGCCAGACGATTCAATTGCAATTAAGATCTTTGAAAACTTAGCTCCATAAGAACATAAATCAAACCATATCAAAGTCAGAGCTATGGGTAAAATTCGACATCTGAGCAATTGTCATCGTGAAATTAAAGAAGGAATTAATTTTTATATCCTTTCGTTTGAAACGCTTATAGTTGTCACCCTTACCATCCACAGTATTTCAGATTTTTTTTAAATTGTTTAAATTAAAAATAGATAAATATTTGTTATTTTAAAATAATTTTTTATTATTTATTTAACTTTATTTAATTAATTATATAAAATTATTTATAATAATTATAAAATTTTTAACTAAAAATATTTAAATTTTTATTATAATATTTTTTATATTATATAAAATTTATTTAAAATAAAAATAAAAACAAAAAATCTACCCCACCCCTTTCTCCTACATGGGCTTAGCAAGTTAAACAGATTTCATCTTTTAAATTTGTATTTTGATAAATATATCTAAGTTCGTATATAATATTTAGTTTGTATATAATTTTTAAGTCCCTTTATTATTGGCATGTTTTTACTTGCAATAATCAATTACTCAGTAATATATATTGCGTTTATCAAATGTTACGAGATTAATAATCAATTATATCTTTGTACATTGAATGAATATTTTAAACTTTAAATTAAAATTATAAGTTAAAATATATTAAATATTAAATATAATACTATATAAATAAAAAATTAAAAAATAAAACTTTGAGAATAAAATTTAAAAAATTATTAAAATTATGAGATATAATCCTTATTGATATAATATATTGTATTAAAAAAATAAAATTAAACTTAAATTATAATTTATGAAGAATATAATTATATAAATATTTTTATTTATAAAATATATTTTTAAATTTTTTAATATATATCAATATTTTAAATTTAAATTTAAGTAATATTTGTACTATCTTGACTAAATTAAAATGTAATAATTACATTTTAGGAATAAAGATATTTTATATTATTATTATTATTATTATTATTAAATTGAATATTATAAAATTTTTAATTTCTTTTTTTTAAGTGCACTTTAAGTTGTGTATGAAACAACACTAATTGAATGTTTTTTGGGAGAATAATAAACAAGACACTACATCATTAAAGGAAGGATAATTTGGAAAAAAATTCAGTACAAACATGTGAGGAGACTAAAAATTCTGTTAAGTTAGCAGCAGCTCCTAGGCATACAATGTAAACATGTCAAGATAATTAAGAATATTTTATGTAAATTTATTAATAAAAGAAATATTAAATACCTTTTCACTTAATAGGATGTGAGTACAATTTGTTTTTTTTTTTAAAGAATAACCAGCTAGAAATCATAGAGATAAGATAGGTTGATGGTGAAATAAGAATTTCTTGGTTTTATAGTTAAAAAATTAATTTTATAATTTTTTATGTAAAAAGTATTTTTAATAAAAATATGTAGTTACGATTAATTAAAATACATATTTTAAAAATATTTAACAATTTAAAATTAATTTAATCAACATAAATTGAACTCGATTTTAAATCAAACAAATATTAAAGTATATAATTTTTTAATTTTGATGTGTGTTTGAATTATATTTTCCGGTTTTCCCCTCCTTATATTGCAAATTCAATTACTCATTCTTAAGAATCAGAACTCCCTCTAATATACTGACGTGCCTTCTTCGCTTCACGACGCGTGTTTATGAGCATGGATGGATTCAGAAAATAATTAAAGAATGGGGCAAAAGTAACTAAATTTTATAGTAAAATATGATTTCAGTCTCTAAACTTAGTATCATCAGTTAATTTAATTTTTAATATTATAAAAAATATCAATTTAACTGTCGTTAGCAGCTAATTCGCTCTTTGATGTTACGCATAATAATAATATAATCATCGATTTTAACTATAGGCAATCGATTTAATTTTAAACATTGTTGTAGAGATATTTAGAAATTGAATTAATATTTTCTAAATTATATAATCAAATAAAAAATAAAAAATTAATATTTTTAAAAATCATGACTTTTATCGCTGTTGAATTCGATTTGCAGTTATTATATGCAAAATCAAATTAAGTCGACCTAAATCACATGTAATTATATTTATACATGTATTTGAATTCACATTGTATTGTATAATAAAATTAGTATTGAAATATTTGAGTTATTGTAAATATGTATTGTTTTGTTTAGTGTGTTCCAAAAAATATTAATAGTCTTATTTTTATTTTTAAAATAAAGCTGATTTGATTTGATTTAATTTAATTAATAATATCTATTATTTTTAATTGATGATTATTTTCACTTTTCAAAATTTAAATAAATTTATTCAAACCTCAATTATACGTATTATTATATATTTATTTTTCATGTATATATATATATATATATATATATATATATATATATAATCTACTGTATTTACATAGATTTATTATAATAATGAAGTATTGTATTTTGAATAAAAAAGTATGTATTTTATTAAAATTTCATTTATAATTGTTTTCATTTAGTATAAGTGATAAAATATTTCTCTGGATCTTAATTTTCTCTTGACAATATAAATTCAGTCTAATTATAATTAGTATAGGTTCTTTTTTGAACATTTCTTTTAATACAAGTCGATTAATCACTTTAATTTTTAAATTCAAAATTAACGTGCTATATTATAGTGGTTAATAGTATAACTAAAACAAGAAACACAACGTTTTGTATATAATGTACAATGTTAATATTCATCCCAAAAATATATGTACATGTGCAATATGACATTAGCTGAAATGAAAACTATATTTTATTATTTTTCGTGTTCCTTTCCTCATTATATTGATAATGAGAAGATGTTGATTTAGTCATCTAACATTGAATATATTCTCTATTATGAAGTAAAATCCACTTCCAAAATAGTAAAATTCATATAAATTTCATTCAATAATAGAAATTATATAATAATTGATCGTTCAGGTTCATTCTTGGAAGTGTTTAAACATTAGATATACCCTACTTCAACTTTATCCCCACTTTAATTTCTAAACGAATCAGTACAGGCCCCTTTCTGGGGCTTGTTACGCAGTCTTAGAATTGTATTCTTGGTAGCAATACTTGAATTCATTCGTCGCTTATTCTTTTAGACAAACCATTATTTTTGTTTTTTAATAGACAAACAATATTTTATACGTAGCATTTGTCAAGCGACACGTCAACGAAATTAAAATGATTTAACTTCAATTGGATGTCATGACAATGACCATGGTTTGGGAAAATACAAAGCATGGATCGATGATCAATTGTGGCAAAACAATAGTTTAAACATGGATTCTTCTTCACGTACTAGAATTAGAAATGGAGTAAAATAATTGAGAATCTTACATGCACTTCATCAATTCTATATACATATTTAACCAAACACGTTCTAATTATTTCCCCCATGATACGTTTATTAGTCTTCAGCTTTTTATCCTCATGCCATGATGTTGACTAACAATATATCAACCTCCAAAAGAAACCTATGCCCCAGCCAGAAAATACAAGAATGAGAAAAGTCCTGGCAGGGACCACTGGGTTGGGGAATCCCCTAAGGCGTGTTGAATTATTTTGTTTTTTTTTTTATTTCTTTTTCTCTGTTTGCCCTCAAGGATACAATAAATGAATATTGAGAACCATAATGATTGGTAAAGCACCAAGCTACTAACTATCACGCATTTATCTTATGGAGAAGATGGAGATCCTTAAGCAGAACCTTCAATCACTAACTAAAACAATAAACAAGTCTAATCTTTCATCAATTTTGAACCATTAATATCAAAACCACCATTTTTCCTCTCGAAAGGCATCATACGGTTTAAGATTACAAAGAAACGGCAACTACCAAGCATACAAATCTAAGTTTGGTAACCGTGTAGTTATCCATCACTTGAAAGTTGATAATATATTACATATTTGCATTAACAGGATGTTGGACCGAGGACAACTTGGGCGATTGGAAACTAGAGCAACTACCTACCTTTGAGGTGGACCTCTGAGTCTTCACCAGTGGAACCAATGACTGCACAACGTCTGCCATGAGAGGCCGATAATCTGCCTCGGGTTGCACACACATTGCAGCAATTGCAGCTACCTGGATAACCTCTTTCATAGAGTACTGTCCCTCCAATGCAGGATCCATAATCTTTACAACCTTTTCTCTATCAGTCAAAAGGGGCAAAGCCTAAACACAAATAGCATATGCAAGTCTGTTAGAAAGTGCTAGTGCTGAAATATAAATGTTACTTACGTAATATTCTTCTTTCCATAAATGGAAATACTAGAATACCAATTGAATAAATAACTTTCACTGAGCAGTTCGGAATCAACATAAAACTTGATTGGTGAAAAGAATTAAAAAACCCACCCAAGAAACAAGAACACCTTCCCCTGGAGGTCTCTTCATATCGACTGGCACTCGGCCAGTGAGCAGCTCTAAAAGTACAACACCATAACTGTACACATCGGATTTTGTTGTTAAATGCCCTGTTAGTGCATATCTGCACAATAAAACATTCCAAAACACACAATAAGTTTTTCATGTGATAAAATTACTCCAAGAACAACTCATATAATAAAAACAAGGCTTATACTAACAGAATAAACAAAACAATGTAAACAAATTATGAGTTAAGATTTGTACTCAGGGGCAACATATCCTTGGGTGCCCAAAACTCGAGTTGAAACATGTCCACCAGCTCTATCAGGTCCAAGCTTTGCCAATCCAAAATCAGAAACTTTAGCATGAAATTTCTTATCCAAGAGGATGTTGCTGCTCTTAAAATCTCTGTGAATAACTGGGGGACTGACATGTTCATGAAGATATTCCAGACCCTTGGCAGCTTCAAGCGCTACTCTTAATCGAGTTTCCCAATCCAATTTCATGGGTGTAACATTAGAATCTACAAGAAACAACTCATCAACATCAACCCAAACATGCAAAATAACATGAAATAACTGAAAATAAATAGCAATCAAGGTCATGGCAGCAAACACAGCACCTGGCATTTTATACTAACTAGATCATTGTCCAAAAATTTACATGAAGATGGGAGGAAACAGAACAAATTAATTGATGATCTTGTAATGTCTAGAATAAGAGACGATGACTCAAAAAAGAACAAAAGTGCTTTAATACACATAAAAAAAGAATACAGAATAAGAAACATTTATAACATTTTATTACAAATCATTGCAAATTTTGTTTTCATGATAATGGGAGATATAAGAATCATTCCACACTCTGATCAAATTCCCATAATAGCTCAAAATGACAAACTAAGAATACAAATTACTTTAAAGAAAATTTATGTCATGCATGACCCATCAAGCATTTCCCTTACATGTCAGACATCCTCCATTTTCATCCTCATTCCATACAACTGGACATTCTAGAGTTCAAATGTTAGTGTGGTGCAAGGGCCTAGGATGCATTGGTTGATACTTCATACAATCTTTAGATTCTAATTAAACATGTATGATGCTGCTTCAAGCATAAGTATATTTTCCCTTCATTTAGTGTTCAATACACCTAGAGATTTAGAAGGAAGGTTAGCAACTTGAAGTAAGCCTGCATTATCAGCCACTCCTGTTAGATTAGGACATATAAGAGAACTCCTGTCTTCCCAGCCTGAGGGCTCTCTCTCCCTAAAAAGAGAGACTGAAGGTAGTGTAGAATCAATCAGGAAGTCAATTTCAGATCTCTTCCAAGATGATCAATGATATAAACTAACTGACTTAAGAACTTTCAGATCTCTCTGTAAGGAATCAATTACTGAGTATCAAATGTGTAACCAGTCAAACTGGACACAGGCTGGCTGGATTGTTTCCAATCAATAATTATATCAATCTGACTGCGGTGTTCAATGTTGCAAAACTACAGAAGAACATTTCATTTCAAGTGGTTAAGTGAATCAACAACTTGGTTTGACAAGTAGTAAAATGGTTGCATATTACTTTTGTCTATCATACTTACTTTTCTCAAGTATTTTTTAAACATATTTCTGTATAAGGTATAGCTTAATGTTCAGGAAGGAAAGGGAGTTAACAAAGTGTGCTACAAAATATAAATACAACATGTTTATCTATCAAAATAAATTCAAAATAGATTTGGAAAGGGTTATTCATTCAAACAAAAAAAAGGTTCTACTCTTTTTCCTTGCTGAGCACCCAGGGTGGGAAACAGATGGAGAATAGCAAAAGCAGAGATTGTTATATAAAAAATCCAGGGACATGTGACATGTTGAACCATCATGAGGATTTGAGCTACTGACTGCCAGATAAAAAAAACTAAATGCAGTCCCATACATTCACTGCATTCCAAATTAGCAAACAACAAAAGCTTTTTAGCAGAAATATAGTTCTTTACTTACTGCTGACAGGATAAAGATGTTCCTGCAGTCCACCATTTGCCATATATTCATACACCAGTAATTTATGATTACTATCAGAGCAGTACCCAAGCAAAGCCAGCAGATATGGAGAATGCAGCCGACTTAGCAATTCCACCTACAGTGAGATGTAATTAACCAATTCAACTCAATTCCCACGATGAATAGTCTTTTCAAGCTATTGATTGCTATCTAATTCATTGACTCATGAACATAGAAAAGTATGAAGATTCATATCTACAAATTTCACAGTTTTGATTACAATGAAAATCAAGTGCATATGCATGAAGAATAATGCATTCTGTCTCCCACAGTTTTTAGAAAAGAAACAGGGCTGGCCCAAATGTTCTAAGAGGCAACAAACCTCTACTTTAAATTCTTCTTCTCCTTGCTTTCCTGCCTGATCCATGAATTTAATAGCAACTTTCCTGCAATCATTGAGCACTCCCCGGTAAACAAGCCCAAATCCACCATGGCCAATGACATTTGACTTGCTGAAGCCCCCTGTTGCAGAATGCAGCTGCTTGAAAGTGAACACCTGAAGTCCTTTCTCAGCAACAACTTGCAGATTTGCAAAGTCACTTTTCTCGTTAATGTTAGCATCTTCAACTAATATAAAATCAGGCACGATCTGTCAGTAAGTGGGCCATCAATTTGCTCAAGGTACCAAAAGAAAAGATTAAAAAGTTACAAAGCAAACAACCAAAAGCTACTTTCAAACCATTCAGTTTAAAATTTAGAAACAAAAAAGGGGTAAAACATGATAACACTCAATATACTTCCTTTCTTCTATCTTTACCTTTTCTAGATTACTCTCATATACAATACAAAGGAGAATTAATTACACCCCAAAAAAAATAATAAAACAAATCAATACCCATGAACAAACAATGTCGCCATGTCATACTTCACTTTTTTACAGGCGTGGAGATTAGCATGCGATTATTAATTGAATGTGAATACAAAGGAAATACAAGGATCAGCTTAACTTGAGAAAATTTTTTCTGTTTACATTTCTTGTTTTCACAAATAATTACAAAAACGTCACCTTTGTTTTTACTTTATTTCATGTTTGCAAAGATTTACATAGGAAATAGTATTTTCACCAGCGCCCATGTAAATCTTCGGAAACAGGAAATAAAATAAAAATAAAAATATATATAATTTTTGTAATTATTTGTGATTTCGAGGAAGCAAAACAGAAACCAAATTTTCAAACTAAATAGGCTATAATATGCTCTGTTCGGTAAGCGAATTTCACCAAATTTCAAGACAAGAAAGGAGCATACATAAATAGTATTGACAACACATTTGCAAGAGAAATCGACTAAACAAATGTTCCACTGTCTTTCATCAGCCAATTTTTCCATTTTAAGATGAACCTGGTTGAAACTCAAGTAAAACTCAACCCCCCCAAAAAATGCATATTTTTTTTACCAAAGTTTCCACTAGGCCTCCACGAGGTAAAAAATGTAAAACGAAAATGAAAACACTTTGAGAAAGAGAGTCAAACCTTTAAGGCTTTTGCGGCGCTTGGAGACCTTATTGTGGATGTAGCAGTAGTAAGCTAAGGCAACCAGCAAAGCGAAAACGGCGAGGGATGCAAGCACCAAGACGCCGACGAGTGCAATCGTGGCCTTCCTCCTATACCCTTCGTCCTCATCCATTTCGATTTTCTGAGAAGCAGAAAACCCTAACCCTAACCTTAGGAATGGTTAAAGCATGACGAGAACAAGAGAAGCAAAATGGTTAAAGCATGTTTGGCTTTGCAGCTTCGAAGTTCGAAGACACACTCTCACTCACTCTCCCTCCCCAGTTCTGCTTTTCTCTGGCGCGTAGAATAAAAACTAACACATCTCTTTGCATATTCGTCCCTAAATTTATTGCAATTTTCCATGTCATCGACTATTTTTACAATATTCTCATTCCATCCCCTTATTCGGAATGATAATTATGATATATATACATAAGGGGGGTTTGATTTGGGAAAATATTTGTTTTTATTTTTTTAGTTTTATATAAAATAATAAAAATAAATTTATATGAAAAAATTTTAAATAAAACAAAATTATATTTTATAAATAAAATGAAAATGTTTTCACGAACTTACTCCTAATTTTTAAAAAATTAATATAATGTTATTTTTTTAAAATTATGATAACTTGTTGATAAAATAATAGTATAATAACGTAAGTTTAGATCAATTTTATTAAAAGAACAAAATTATATATAAAAGGATATAACCGTAGTAGATGAAAATAATCTGAGTTGAAAGCTTTTACTTATCTTAAAAATGTAACTTAGTGTGCGTTTAGACTAATTAAAAATTAAATTATTTTAATAATTAATTATATTTTTAATTTATTATTATTATAATTAGTTATAAAATAATTTGAGAAAAAATAATTAATTTAATTTTGATTGATACAAAAATTATTTTTATAGTAAAATTATACAAATATATATGAAGATATTTATGATAATAAAATTTATATTTAAAATAATAAATTATCAAGAATAAAGTAAAATAATAAAATTTATTAAAAAATAAGTTCATAATTTTTAATCATAAATTTTAAAATTTTTCTTATTCAAGAATTTATTTATGATTAAAATTAATTTTATTTAAATTATTTTATACAATAAAATACAAATATGTTTGAATATTAATTTTTAAAAAATTATAAAAAATTAAGTTTTAATTAATGAGAATAATCTAATCTAAACATATATTTATATCTAATTCACTTGATTTTGATATCTGGATTAATAAATATTTATTTGATAAAATCTTAATGATAAAAAGACTAAAAAATATAGGTTCAAGCTTTTGATGTAAACGATGATAGTGATAAAAATTTGCTAAAATTTCAAGTTAAGAAGATTATGATATTTGCAATTGTATTTTAACACCGAAATAACAGAATAATATAAAAATATTAAGAGAATAAAATTTTATTAGATAAATAAATGCAGATATTTAGATAAGATTCAAACATAAGTCACAATTTTAACTTTAAACCATTAAACATAAGTATAATCTTAAAACTCATAATTATTAAATATTTTAAAACCTTAAATATGATTAGTATAAATTTTAATACATGGTCCCATATAATTATTTATTTAAAAGGTACGGGTTTTATTGTAACGGTAATAATATGTGATCCAAATAATATATTTATTATAGATAATGATGTGAACTGATCCAAATCATAGATAATAATGTGAATTTCAGTTTATGATGTTCAAATCGGAAACAAATATAAATACAATTATCATAATTATCCTTCTACACATCAATCATTCATTTTTTAAAATTATCAATTATTAAATAAGTAGTATAAATGAATAGTAGACATTATTTATATATATATAAGAATTAATTTTCTATTATATATAATAAAAATTAACGATAATTGCTACTTTATTGACCAAATACATTTATCATAACTATTTGATAGTAATTGTGAAATAGCTATGCAAACAAAGTTACTAAAATATTTAGGTAGATGGGTTTAAGATATATGAAGAATTTTAGAAACATCGATCCTCATTCCTCAGTTTCTAAATAATATGAATGGATCGCAAAAGGAAAAAAAATGGGAAAATGAGGGGTAGAGATGCAAAGAAAAGAATGAGGCCGGCACGTTTGTCAGGCTTGATTGGATGGATATGGCAGAGAGAAACAGTGCTATAAATAGGACAAAAACCTCCCCATTCATTGCTTGGGTTCAGTCTCACTCTGCAACACAGTAACATGACCCTCATTAAGCAAATTAATAATTCTTTTAAATAAATTGAACTACTACGTGTAGGTAAAATGCACTCCATTGATATGGCAATCACGGTGAAAATACGTTTGCAATTATGACATTGAAATGATAGAGTCACATTTTGAACTTTGAAGAGTACTTGTACTGGAACTTCTTTTAATCAAACATGACGTACTATACCATGTGATATGCCAATTAAACAGCACAATAGACTTCAAATTATTTGTTCCGCTTTATCGTTGAAGTATTTGTTGGGCGTTCTTTAAATTCAGCCTTGAATTATACTTGGTTTTATTGAAATTATTTACCTTATTATTAAATTTAAGTTCGTTTTATTTTAAATGAATGAATATCTTATTCTATTTTTAAAAGTCATCTTACAATTTTTAAAATTTTGACTTTAATATTTTTGCATTAATTATCCATAGTTTTAATTTTAATTTTTATCTATGCATTTAAATTTTATCTGACTGAATAATATATGTGCACTCAGTGCTTCAGCTCAATGATAACAGAGAAGAAAACAAGAAAGTGGTGCTTTTGAGTTTTGAGTGTGGTCGGCAAGTCCTTTATTGGACAGCTAACCCCATAAACCGTGACGTGAGGCCGGCAACAAAACCTTGGGATAGGTGAGTTTTACATTCAATTTCTATTAAATGTAAAATAGAATGAATAATACGATAAAAAAATATAATATATATTATAAAAAGTTATTATAAAACTATTATTATTTCTAAAAAATGTGCTTTATTTTATAAAAAATATATATTAAACTTTTTATTAATGAGTTGTTTGGTTTACAATTTTTTATTCTAAAAATCATATTTTTTAGGAATCAAATTTCAATCATAATTGTTAAAAATATGATTAATAAAATTAAAATTTCATGAAAATATTAAATGAGTATAGTTAAATTTTTTTCATATTCATAAGAATCTATCATATTCCGCTTTTTTGTTCAGAAAAACTTAAGCCGCTTCCTGCATCCTCCCTTTTGGGAAGGCTTCCTCGTTTTATTATAAAGGTTCTTTTTTCTTTATATAATATTTTTTATATTTATATTAGATGAATTTTCTTTTCTCTCATCGGTTTGCATATTGATAACTAGAACTTTATTATGTGATACTATTTTATTCAAATATACTGTTTTTTTAAGTTGATATTTTAAATTTTTGTACTTTAAAACGGATATGCACTAATCTGAAAAAATAATTCTTTCCTAGTTCCGTTATAATTAAAAACTATAATTTTTCATATTTTATCATATTTGATGTTTTAAAATTAATCAAATATATTAACTTTAAATATGCATACTTAATTTATTATTATTTGTTACACTATAATTTTGCATCCACTGAACATTTTCAATAAATAATCCTTTAAAAATCTTTAACTTTTATGATTATAAAGTATTTTACATTTCATTTCATACTCCAAAATAATAGTAAATTCTTATTTCCACCTCAAATTTAATTCGTTTAAAATAAAAAATGCACTTTAAAAAATAAGGCATTACTAATTAAAAATTAGCATTTAAAATAATAATAATAATTTAATACATATATGATATTTTTAAGTAAATTAGCATTTAATACATATTTGAAAAAGTTGGCATTTACTTCATCCTCTAAAGTCCATCTCGAGCTTTTTGCACACCAATCCTCTGCTCTCAATCTCATGTTAATTTTTTCAAACAACATAATAATAACAAATAAGTGTTTCAATCCTTCCTTAGCCGTATCAAATGGTACTCGAACCGAACGAAGGCAACACATACAGAATCTTCGCAGTTATATCAAGAACACAGCATCGCTTCCCCAAGGTAAATTTATGCAGTAAATACATATTTATTTATGAAAATACACCATCATTATATTTGAACAGGTGAAAGACTCAGGTTGCCACACCAGTTGTTTCTCCAGCATACCCACATAATCAGCATGTAAACGCAACCAACATTGGACGGTGATATATAAAAACCTAAACTACATACACAACCGTTAGATTTGCTTCCTCATTTCTTGCCACGCAGTTTAGCACCAAGGGCTCTTTCCAACTTGCCAATTATCTGCTGGTTTGGAATGGCTTTCCCTGACTCGTACTCCTGTATCACTTGAGGCTTCTCATTGATCAGCTGCAAGCAATCATGCTCATTATCAATAATACCAAACTACAAATAATGAACATAAAGGCACAAAATATATCTGGCGGTTGAGGGCGAGCAGGAAAGAGAATAGAGCTATACTTGAGCAAGCTGAGCCTGAGTAAGTTTCTTGTCCATCCGGGCCTGCATTATAGCCTTCTTGAGTTCAGTTGGTACACGATCATCTGTGCACACAAGTCCAATCACTTGGTATGAGCATTGAAGTGAGCAGGGGTACAAGACAAAAATATGAAATTTTGGTTTTAAGGATTAAAAAAAGATTCTTCATTGATGTTCAAAGTTATAGAGGTATCAGTTATAGTGGTGTGCTTCTTTTCAATAAAGTTCGTCTATTCTATCAATAAATGGGATATCAATTTGCAGAAGAAAATGTTGCTTAGGATGGGAGACTAACCTATCTTCATGTCCACAAATTATCACAACGGACTGGAGAAGGGCGAACTATACTAATACACTATGTAGGTTCTGATTAGTGTTAATGAAATTTATTTTAGATAAACTTGATTACCCAGATCGATTTTGGCGAAGTGTGTTTTAATGATTAAATTTTGTTTGGAAACATTTGGCTGAAAAGTGATTTTAACACAATGAATGTTTGAATGATGGAAACAACTTTTAGATATGTAATTCTAATTATTAACATAGGAACGTAAATATTGTCAAAGACTCAAAGTAGTAATTTAATAATAAATTATGAAAATGTTGTCAAGCATACTGAACAGCAATTTTCTTCACTCCAAAAGCAATTAAATATTGCTTTGTGGTTGGGCAATAAAACCAAAGGCTTTTTTATGCAAAGTCTATTTTGCTCAAAAATACCAAACATTTCAGGCACAAATTCCAAGCCATGTTAGCAGCCTAATCCATGATTCTTCTGCCCTCAACTATCGAAACATGTTATAAGTAATTCAATACACTCACATTCCTGTGGCCAAGCTATTCAAGCATTTTTGCATTGTGCTCAAAAAGATTTAACATGAGACTTCTGTAACTTCAATTTGAGTGATGAAATCAACATATGTGCGTGTGACTGTGATATACCCCAGAGTAAACCCATGCTAACAAAAGAATATGAATTTTTGCAGCAATTGGTAATGATTAAAGATAACACTTCAAAGCATTTTCACATGATATTCCGAAAGTTAGCACAAAAAGCCCAAGTTGATAAAATAATGTATACATGCAACCATCAAAACATGCTCCAGGAAAAATTTTACTTCTGAATCTCCCAAATAGAAGGAATGAAGTTTTTCAATGATAGAAAATGTGAACAAACGAATTAGTAGAGTATATATAAGCATACTCACGAGCTAGAGTCTCCGTATCATCATCCAGCCTCTTAGTATTCAGTGAAGTGCTACTAGAAGCAGCCTTGTTGGTTCCAGCATTAACTGCATAGAATAAATTATCAATCAGCACTCTGACCAGCTACATTCAAAAGAGCCAGAAACGTGAGAAACGTTCAACCTATTACAAAAGATTGAACTCTGATTCATTATAGTACCCCCAGGCTAAAAGATCAAGCCAGAAGAAAAAACCACTCACACAACTGCAAAAATAACTTATAACGTACGATCCATAATCCATAGTCCATAGTTCTCACTTCAAATTTAGCACATGATAATGATCAACAATAGGGATTAAAACCCCACATATCTAGGATAAATGATCAGTATCATGATTAATAAACACATAGATAATCATCAAGTAAGAAAACCATGACAGAGGCAAAAGAAAACAACACCTTGACAAAAATGATCGAGAATCGGTACCTCAAAAAAGTAGAACTTATCCGAAATTCCAATAAATAATAAGAACAAAACTCTATAAAATCAGAGCTCCGATCAAAGGTATTTATCAAATAATAACTAATTAACTATTTTTTCAATTAAAATCGAAATACAAGTAATCCTAGGGTTAGGGACTAAAAGACGAATAATGAAATGTATAAAAGTGAGGGAGGGGAGCGAACATTTCTTAATGGTGTCGACTTCAGCACCGGCGCGGCGGGCGGCGTTGACGGCTTTTTCGTCCTTGCGGGCGGCGGCGGTGGGAGCTTTCTTCCGGAGTACAACCGGTTCCCAATCCTGCGAGATAGGTGCCCCTCCTGACATCTTTGGAAGGTGTTGGAAACAGCGTGTTCTTCTTCGTCTTCTTGGTGTCGAACGTCTAGGGTTTTTGTTCGAAGATTGAAGCGTGGGGTGCACGTCTGGGTCCCTTGGTGCTTTATTCCATCAATTTCAGTTTGGGCTTTCGAGTTGTTCACGTCCATAATCGTGGACTAATATGTCATCGGCCCTTTTTCTTATTACGCAGAGGCCCACGACATGTTATTTTATTATTATTATTATTACTACTACCCAAACCATGTCTCAACTTGCCACAATTTCCTAACTTGTTGCATCCGTTCACAGTGAAAATCTTACATTCAAAATCAACCTCCACCAAGTTATGAATCACCTTTACTCCTTCACTTTAGTATCCTCAACATGTACTGTTTTCTACTCCATTTACACCAAAGTCAACCTTGACTAATCTTATTTTCCATGATAAAAAAAAACCCTAATTTTGAATTCCAACATGTCAAGTAACAACAAAAATACATAATTACTAATAAAATAAAAAAAAATCATTAAAACTTAAGAAACTAAAACAAATGAGTTAAAGTTAAAAGACAAATACTAATTTTATATTTTATCGTCGGTTTAGGATATATATATATATATATTAAATAATTATTTTTAAAAAAATTATCTTACAAATTGATAAAATAAATTATAAATTTTAAAATAATTCCAATCAAACAATGAAAAAGCATCGTTATATATACTGTACAGTTTTTCAATTCAGTTTTATTTGAAATAAATATAGTTAATATTTGTTTTTATTAAAGATTTAAATAAAAATATTTTTAAATTATTAATATATGAAGAAGTTTAGTGACATTTTTTAGAATACATTTTTAAAAATTAACCAAATGCAAAAAATATATTGCTAAAATTTCTTTTGATACATATATCGAATAGTGTTGATTAGGAATTTTATATTAAAATTTGTAAATTAATTTGTAAGATTGACTTGACCTGTGAATAAAAAGAAGCACCTGGAAGAACTACGAAGACAAAAGTTGAATTATGGAAGAAAGAAAAACAAAAAGTGAAAGATGCCAAGACACAGCTGGAGTTGAAAAACGGCTCTAACATCATAGAAAAGTAATGTCACTTTAACCCCAAAATTAAAATGGAAAATTAAATTAAATAAGAAACAGTAAGATGACGTGGTGAAGATCTTCCTTGGGGCCTCCTCTTCACCTTCTTCTCCTTTTTCCCCTTTCTGTTCCTCGTTTTTACTTTGTGGCGATCCCTTCCTCACTTCAACCTCTTCAATCTTCGTTCACTTTTGGACCATATCTAAGACCTTTCTTCTCCCCTCATGATGGGTTACCCAGGTACGGTTCTCCTCCGCAGCTTCCTTCCATTTTCTACTTCGCCCTTTTTGCTCATTTTTTCTGTTAGAATCTCGTGCCCCATCTGTGTTTGTCGTCCAAAACTTCTTTTTTATGCGTTTTTTCTATTTTTCAGCTCGCCTATTTTATTGGGTCAGTCTCTATTTTTCCATTTTTTGTTCACTGTTCTGTAAGTTTTCCCCTCGTTTAACAGTGTATGCTATGCTTCGTTTGTTTCTGAGGAAAAAAATGAGCGCTTTATTCTTGAAACATCACATTTGATTCTGTAGCATTTGTTTTGTTAGTGGAAGTGAAAAATTAATGAAGGGATGTGATTTTTTTTGTCTGTGCAAAGCTTGTGGTGTTCGTTGATTTGTGTATAAAAATGGACCTTTTTGTTTTTTCTGTTTTTTCTTTCGGTTGTATATTTAGAGAAACTCTAGAGCAGAATGCTATTGAATCTCGGTGTTTTGGAATGAATTGCCTGCTTCCGTAATGTCTATATTTAGATCGTATAGATTTGCTATTAGACTTGTGATATCTATGAAGTAAAACTCATATTTTTGGCTCTGTTATCACTGTTTTCTTGTTCAATAGGCTCTTAAGTTAGATTAGCTGTGAAGGATCATCTGCAGCTATTCAGATTCATTACCGTTGGTTTGATTCTGAGACTAAAATAGAGTTATTATCCAGTTGTACATCCGGTCTCTGCTGAAATTGATAAGCTGCTTGCAAGGTTTTATCAGTGTGCTGAATTTGGGGCTTTGTTCTGAGTAGATTAGTTGATCACACCTTTACAAGATGCCATATTATATACAGAGACTTTATAGGCTCTGCAAGGCATCCTTTTCACCAGATGGACCTGTCTCAGAAGAAGCTGTTACAAAAGTTTGTGAGAAGTTAGGTATATTGCTTATTTTCCTTGTTGGTTTTGACTTTTAGTTACGAATGGATGGATATATTTATCTTCAATTCCATACTTTTGTTTTCTAAACATTTGGCTTTGATAATCATGCAACCTGCAAATAGATTTCTTCCTCACAATTTCGTTGCCTGAGCATTGTTCACTAAATATTTGTCCAATCTAGAATGTTTTTAACAGATAGGCCTATTTCATTTTTGAGGAAAAACTGCGAACACATAAATAGACTAGATAGTTCTAAACAATTGATCATTCTATACTACTCCCCCCATTCCCTTCTTATTTATTGTTTAAGGTTATTTCATGTAGATTAAGAAAGCTAATAATGTTGTTTGTGCTAAAATTATTATGTAATTTCCTATGACATCCTCAATCTGTCACTAATTTACTTTTCTCATCAATTAATGTCCTTGTGAAGACTAAGGGTATAGTGGAAAAAGAAGTAACGAATGTTTTCTTGGACATCTAAAGTGAAAATTAAAAAGAAACCATTCTTTTTAAATAGTGACAAATATAAAGGAATGGGAGGAGTATGTCCAGAAAAATTCAAGCCTTCTCTATGTAGAATCTTCTTTTCCTCTTTAGAGGTTTGCCTTTTCAAAGAGGTTATAGTCGCACGATTAAATTTTTAGGATCAGTAATGACAGTTTGGTCATTAAGCCATCTTCTATTCTATTTTAGAATTGAATGTGAATCTCGATGTTCTTTCCAAACTCTTGGATGCTGATTTTATTATTTTCAAGAGTGAAATAAGGGCCACCATTCTCTTTTTAAATTTTAGGATGAATTTAGAGTTAAAAGGACAAGTTTTGTCTTGAACCTTTGGCTGCAATCTTATTAAATTTAATTTTCTTGCCCATCAACATGTTAATGCACAGTAAAAGAGATCAACCTTTTGAAATATGATTTTGTACTGGTTATCTGGTTTCATCCCCCTGCTGGTATCCGTGTAATATCATCCTCAGTCTCCCAGCCACTGTATAAGATAGATCCAATATACCTAAACTGCACTACAACTTGTGGTATGATGTGGCCAACTTTCACATCAACCAAAAATCCATGTAAGCATGTGACTTTTAATGTTAGAGATTGTGGTTAGATACTCTGCTCTAGAGATTTTCCAGTGTGCATATGTAGATGTAAATAGTATTTTTTTTTCACATTTTAATTGTTTCTCTTTGAACTGTGGTTCTGTTCCATGAGTCTTCTGAAATACAGAATCACATCATGCATGAACTTCTTGTATCATACCTTTTATTCCCTTGTGACTTTCTACATCAGATGATTTTGGGCTTGCTATGAAATATTTTTGCTGTACAGCGGAGATTTTTGTATTAACCTTTAGTTTAACATTGTTTCAGAAAAAATCAAGCCATCAGATGTAGGTCTTGAACAGGAGGCTCAAGTGGTTCGAAATTGGTCTGGTCAAATGCCTGAATGTAATGGGAACCATCAACCGTCACCACCAATCAAATACTTGCACTTGTATGAATGTGACAGCTTCTCTGTAAGTTTAATTCTCAGAACTCCATGTCATTCTAGTCCTCTATTTTTATAAAATATGGTTCTTATACTAGGAATAGCTGCTGAAGTTTGATTGATAAATTTTACCTTTATCAGATAGGAATTTTTTGTATGCCCCCCTCATCTGTTATTCCTCTCCATAATCATCCTGGAATGACAGTCTTAAGCAAGCTCTTGTATGGTTCAGTGTATGTTAAATCCTACGACTGGATCGATTTCCCTGGCCCAACTGATCCATCTGAAGGTTCGTTCTATATGGCTTTATATACTTCTTTATTGCTTAAACCAGTTTTTAGCCCTCTGTATCTGCATGTGAATGCATCAAGTGTTGAATGTGTTGACCCCTTCTTTGTCTTTTATCTGTCAAACAAAGAAAAAAGAAAATTAGCACCATCCTTATTGAGGTTAGACAAGATGACATTATTTCATCATTCTCCTAAATAGTTTGTGCCCACATCTGGCTAAAAGGCAAAACCCAGGACCAGTGTTTAAAAATCAATAGATGATATCTGACTTGATCTTAGTACATGGTCTTAGTTTAAACTTAAAACTCATAACTAAATAAAGCATATGTAGCAATGCTAGAATTGTCTAGAAACTGTAAACTGACAGATTGACTTTTGGTAAATGAAAAACTAAGGCCATTTGGTTTATGAAAATGTTTCTTGTTTTCTATTTTCACTTTTAATTACTAAATCATCATTTTGTTTCTCTTTTTTGAAAGTTTGTATTGGAAACAATGAAAACAAGAAAAAGTTATTTTCACTATTTCTTATACAGACTTTTGAAAACATGAAACAAAATGGAAACAAGATGACAAGTTTTTTGTAAATAAAAATGAAAACAGAAAACATTTTCACAAACCTAATGGCCCCTAAAGATGAAAGGTGTCAAAAAAGATGACTCTTGGTTACTTGTTGGATTCTTGATCTATTCCTATCTGGTGAATATATACCCCTCTCTGCAAAAAATTTAAGCTAATCAACAAGACATGAAAGCATTGAATTTCAATGTCACAGGCATGGATTTAAGGTTTTCTTCATATGCTAGTGCAACACCAACTTTAGTTTATCACTAAACTTTGCAAGAGGGTGGTAGTTTGGCTTATTTACTTCTATACCCAAATTTATCAATCAAGAGACATGTTTTTTTAGGTTTTCTTCATATGCTAGGGTAACACCAACTTTAGGTCTTTTATCACCATAAGGTAGGAATGAGTTTGTCTTATTTACTTACATATCCATGTTTAGTGATCAATATATTACCAGAGTTTGTGCATTTTTGGGTTGGGATTGGTCTCGATGTTTCTTTGTGAGAAATATTGCTATTGTGTTATGTCGCATGTTATTAAAAAGTATGTATTCAAGTTGAGGAGAACTGAACTTCTCATAAGTATATAAGCTATTTCATTTTATTGTTGTCTCATTGGTCAAGGGATGGCCAAGACTAGATATCAAGACCTCAACGGATAAGCTACAAGGAATTCAATATTGCACTCAAATACACTTTGATGTAGGATGGATTTGCAAAAGGAATCTGAGAGGGGGATAGGTCTAATTCTGCCAGACAGCCTAGAGGTTACCAAGAAGGAATTTTGGATTCACCAAGCGAGGAAAATCCTTTGTATAATACTCCCACCAAAATATAATCTGTATCTCATTTTACTTGTAGCAAGGCCCTTTATAGGCATATGTGGCCTTTATCAGCAAATAAACAATGTTCTAGAATATTTCTAATTCATTATTACTTATATCACAATTACTTTAAAACTAACAACAATCTAGGATATCAAATCAAGTTTCAGTATTGGAATGGATGGGTAGGATAGTAGCACAAATCGTAAGATTCAAATAAAATGCAAAATTATATGTATGTGTGTATATATGTATACATGTGTGCATGCATAATAGAAAATAACATAGATGAGAAAAATAATCTCTAAATCACAAAAAACATTTAATTAAAATTGAAAATTCATAAGGTCTTTGATGGGTACTGATATTACTATAGGAAAGATAGCTAAATTTCAGAGAGCAAAACTTTGATTACAATGGAAAGTAGCAGATAATTTCCCTCATATTCATGTCTGCCCGGACTGATTTCAGCATCTCTTACTCCTTTTCTTGCTGCTACTTGTCTAATTTGTTGGGATTCAACCTAGCAGATTTTTCTGCCTGATCTCCCCTATTTCCCGATTCCCACTATTTGAGCTTGATTTTCCACTAGATTGTCATCAAGTTAGATATCATAATTAGAGGAAATTTTAATATATCTCTAGACTTCATTTCAACATGCCTACAGAATCATGGGTGCTCTCCAAACTCTCCTGACTAGCACTCACCTATTGCTTCAAAACATGTATTGCAAAATGGCTATGTGGATAAATTCAGCTACTTGTATTGTAGAAGAAGCAGCTGCAAATATTCTCTTGCCATGCTTGTTCTGAAAGCATATTACCAAGTTTGAACACATGGCTCAATAATCTAGCAACTCCAGTGAACCTTGTCATTATTGAAAAACCCTCAACATTGCTCATCTTATTACATGTATGTCCTCCACCAGCAAATTGGGCCTCAGAAAAATAAAGAAATTTCAGCCAAAAACATGTCAGCCTTATGGATGAAGTATAGATACTCCAACCAAAGTCCCATTGACATTCAATACTCACAGCAAGGATCGATATGGAGGACAATGAGAAATACTAGTGGCCCTTATTGAGTGTAGCACAATTAATAGCTTCCGAAGTAGCTTGAAACCCATCCCCTTGTGGCTCCTATAGCACCTGCAAAGCGATGGCAGTTGAAAATGATGCCCTGTCATTCCCAATTACAATAGCAGCAGGGTCAGCTTTGGTCACATAGTGAAGAATCAGGCCAACAATTATAAGATTCATTAAAACCTAAGCAAAGCCTCCCAAAACATCACCAACTACTGCAACACTTAGTAGACGTGTGCAGGTACTTCCCAAATTCCCTTGTCAACCCTGGGCGCTGTAACTAATGCAACTATCTCAGAACCCTTCTCGCCACCCTCAGTTCCCACAATGCTAATTTCCCATCTCACATAGGCAACCTCAAGAACAAGAAAAACTAGTGCATGCTACTGGTCAATATGAGAGGAAAATTTTGAACCCCTCAAAATTTATAAGGGATGGTGCATCCACCTTGGTGAATCCAAAACTGAAAGCAGCTTTAGCTTACCTTTTAATAATCCATTTGTCACAATGTTTGCTCCAATCTAGAGCTTCTAGTGGGGGCTGGGTTGCTCAAGTTAAGAGCCCCCACCCCTGCCCCTTTCCGGTCCTGTTTTGTGCATGCCAAACAGATTGTGGTGTGTGGACAAAGTTGGGTTCAGCAGATAATTCTCTTCCATTAGTTCTGGGAGAGAATTCCCTGCAGTGGTTAGTGCCTACTCCATTGATTTGCAAGCAGTCTTTGATTCTTCACATGGCTGTAAATTTTTTTTCGTTGAAATACAAAGTTTTATAGCCTGATTGTCATCTGTCATCATCTTCTCTTCATGCCCAGATGAAACTGCATTTGTTTCTCCATCTTGCAACCCAAAACATGGTTGTTGCCACCTTATTCACTGCTCTGTTTTACCTCTGTTCCTTCTTCACTATCTACTGATCAAATTTTTTCCTCTGCCTTATGTATTGTGATGTGTGGTCCTCTCACTGTTTTTACTTCCACTTTATCTGTTTCTTGTCTACCACCGCGGTACTGGTTTTTGATCTCCGAACCTTCATCTTCCTCCCCTTTTTTTCACACCCAAGATTCCTGTTCCTCACCTTGGACCCTAATTGATAGACTTAGATTATACTTGGGTTGGAACAACTTGAACACTGCCTTCTCAAAGGTCCATCAAGTTGCATTCTGGTTGCCTGATAGAGTTCAATCAATTTGTGTGACCAACAGGAAACTCAGATTCTGTACTAGTACAGTAGTATAGCTGAAAAGGATGAGACAAAGATATATATATTGATATTGGAAAGAAAAGAACAACAAATGGTCCAGAGCACAATGCTCCTCAGAGGAAGATCCCTCTGCCCTAGATATCAAACCAGATTATATCAGAAAGTGATGCCTACCCCCTGCCCCCATCCTTTTTAATACTACATGTAATATATCTTAACTGAAAGATCTTTTTCTCCCACTATCATCCACTAGAACCACCCACTAAGCATCTCTCCACTAGTAACCACCCACTACATAGCAATCCGTTACTTTTTCTCTCTCCTGGAATATACTCTCCAAATTGGAGGATTCTCTCTCTGCTGACCAGGATCCCCCTCTTCCCATAATTCTGGGTTCCTAACATTGCCACCTTCTGAAATGGCAGCCTTGTCCTCAAGGCTGAAATCTGGAAACTGAGCAATGAGTACTTCCTTATCCTCCCAAGTGGTGTCTTCCATAGACTTGCCCTTCCATTTAACCAAGCATTGCTGAACGTTCACTCCTTCCCTGTGCACGGTTCGATTAGCCATAACAGTTTCAGGTTCCTCAAACTCCTCAAGTTCGAGACCTTCAGGCAGTATGGGTTTGACAAAGGAATTTCCCACAGCTCGCTTAAGTTGAGAAATGTGAAATATGGGATGAATTTTGGAATTGGGAGAAAGTTGAAGTTTGTAGGAAACATCACTATACTTGTTAAGAATCTGGAAGGGTCCATAAAATCGAGGAGCCAATTTTTGACTGATTCTTCTTTGTACCGAATGCTGCTTATGAGGACGTAGTTTAAGAAAAACCCACTCACCCACTGTGAAAGACGCAGTAGTTCTGTGTTTATCAGCAAATCTCTTCATGAGTTCTTTTGCCTTAGACAAATTATGTTTAAGTTGTCTTAAAGCTTCATCCCTATCCACCAACTCGTTAGCTACCACTTCCACCTTTGTTTCATTACGCAAATATTTGATAATGGTTGGTGCCTTCCTGCCGTAGACCAGTTCAAAGGGAGTAGTGCTTGCTGAGACTTGATAAGAGGTATTATACCACAATTCAGCCCAAGGAATCCAATATGCCCAATTTCTGGGTTGTTCTGAAGCAAAACATCTTAAATAAGTCTCCAAGCACCTATTTAAAACCTCTGTTTGACCATCCGTTTCTGGATGATAAGAAGAGTTCATTTTTAAAACAGTGCCTTGGAGTCGAAATAATTCCTTCCAAAAATGACTAAGGAATAAAGGATCCCTGTCACTGACCACGGTCTGAGGAATACCATGCAATTTGACCACTTCCTTAACAAACAACTCTGCCACTATTTTAGCTGTATAGGGGTGTTTAAGTAGCAAAAAATGTGCATACTTTGATAAACGATCCACAACAACTAGAATAACATCAAATCCTTTGGAACGAGGCAGTCCTGTGATGAAATCCATACTAATGTCCTCCCAAATACGCGAAGGAATCTCCAGTGGCTGCAACAACCCTTTTGGAGAAATAGCTTCATATTTTTGTTGTTGGCAAATGGTACAAGCCTTGACATAGTTCTGAATATCATTCTTCATTCCTTTCCAGTAAACATTTCCAGCTATTCTCTTGTATGTTCGAAGAAACCCGGAATGACCACCTAAGGGAGTGGAGTGAAATTCCTGCAGAAAAGAAGGAATTAATGGAGACTTAGACGGAATAACAAGACGCCCTTTATACAACAAGATACCCTGTTTGTAAGAGAAGCCAGATTTAGATTCATTGTTGGCTTGCAATTCATGGATTATTTGTTGTAAATAAGGATCCTGTTGCACCTCACTAGCTAATTGTGTGCCTTCCATCCAAAGGGGATAAGAAATATAAGATTGGAGGGCTCCTATCTCTGTTACTCGCGAAAGTGCATCAGCCGCCTTGTTTTCTAGCCGGGCTTATACACAACTTGGAACTGATACCCCAATAGTTTAGCCAACCAACATTGCTGGTCCATAGTCGTTATTCGTTGCTGCAACAAATGTTTCAAGCTCTTTTGATCAGTGTAAATAATGAAAGGTCTCCCTAACAAATAAGGCCTCCAATGTTGTACAGCCATAACAATTGCCATCAACTCCTTCTCATAGGCTGACTTAGCAAGATTTTTTATTGAAAATGCCTTACTAAAGTAAGCAATAGGCCTTTTGTTTTGCAGCAATACAACCCCTGCACCTACCCCTGAAGCGTCACACTCTATCTCGAATGGCTTATTAAAATCAGGAAGAGTTAGTACTGGAGCATTAGTCAGAATCTCCTTAAGTTTCTTAAATGCTTCCAAGGCAGCTTCTCCCCAAATGAAATTATCCTTCTTTGTCAATTCTGTAAGAGGCTTTGCAATCTTCCCGTATCCAGGAACAAACTTTCTATAGTATCCAGTCAACCCCAAAAAGCCTTTGACTCCACGTACATTTTTAGGGATTGGCCATTCCACTACAGCTTTGATCTTTGCTGGGTCAACAACCACACCTTGGGCTGAAACAACATGGCCCAAATACTCCACTGAGTGCCTCCCAAAATAGCATTTCTTTTTGTTAGCCACAAACTGATGGGATGAGAGAATACGCAGTACAGTGCTCAAATGAAGCATATGACTTATCCAATCCTTACTGTAGATCAAAATATCATCAAAAAACACTAAGACAAACTTACGGAGAAAGGGTCTGAAAAGGTCATTCATAGTAGCTTGAAAGGTAGGGGGAGCATTTGTTAAACCAAAAGGCATCACTAGAAATTCATAGTGTCCATTATGTGTCCGAAAAGCTGTTTTTGGCACGTCCTCCTCTTTCACCCTTATTTGGTGATACCCTGACTTCAAATCCAGTTTTGAAAAAAAACATGCTCCGAATAATTCATCCAACAGTTCATCTATCACCGGGATGGGGAACTTATCTGGGATAGTAATTTTGTTAACAGCTCTGTAATCTACACACATTCTCCATGAAGCATCCTTTTTCCACACCAAGAGAACTGGGCTAGAGAAGGGACTAGAGCTTGGTTGAATAATTCCAGATTCAAGCATGTCGTTAACCTGTTTCTCAATCTCCTCCTTATGGTGATGAGGATACCTATAAGGCCTAACACTTACAAGCCCTTGCTCTGGTGGAATAGGAATGGAATGATCGTGACTTCTTTTTGGAGGTAATCCTTGTATATCATGGAAAACATTCACGTACTGGTCTAATAAATTAAGCAGCTCCTGTTTCTGAAGTTCTAAGAGTTGGTCCTCCTCTTGCGTCTTCTCGCAAGATACACTCCATAATAGTCCCTCAATTTCTGCGTGACCCACTCCTAATAGAGCTCGCAAAGGAACTTGTTCTTTGTCTTTCCCTTGCCTGTGTCTCCACGTCCTCTGGATCTTTCCTTGCAAAGTCACTTTCTTCTTTCCCAACCAGAATTCCATGATTAGGTTCTTCCAATCCATGACCACTCTTCCTAGCGTCCTTAGCCACTCAATTCCCAATATTACATCCATTTCCCCAAGCTCCAAAACATAGGCATCCAACAGAGTAGTATAGTCCCCGATTTGGATGGCTAGTCCTTCACATTTCCCCTCCGCAACCACCTTATGGCCATCACCCAACCGTACTCCTAGCTGTTTAATGGAAGATATTGAAAGTCCCAATGCATGTACTAAATAAGGAGAAATAAAGTTGTGGGTTGCCCCACTATCAACCAACACCACAATTTTAACCCCACATAGGATCCCTTCCATTCGCATTGTGTGGTGCATACACGGTGAATCTTCTATCATACCGAATAATCCCATCGTTTTAAACTCCCCCACTTCCTTGGCATCCTCTGATTCCACTTGCAAGGCTACAATTTCCCCTTCATCGTTCATCGTCTCATCATCATCCAACACTAGAAGACGTAGCTACTTCTCAGAACATTGGTGTAAAGGATGAAACTTCTCTCCGCATCTAAAGCAAAGCCCCTTTGAACGTCTCTCAAGCAACTCCGAGTAGCGGAGGTGTCGGATTCCCTTGGATTTGTCACCATAGGGATGACGATCGTTCGACATGAAAGATGCCGACGGAACCCTATTGTGCGTCGAACTGTGAGCTGTCCCTAAAGACCACCCATCTCTCCCTTCTCGTCCCTTGTTTGCTTGCCCATGGCCTGCAAAAGACATTGGGCTATTTTTTGAACTTGGGCTCAATAAAACTGGTTCTCTTTGGCCCAACGAGCCTCTACTTCCCATATTTGACCCTTCCTTCTTTGCTGTATTCCAAGTGCTCCCCTTCGAATAGCCATAAGAGCTGATTTCAGAACCACCCCACAATTCCTCCTCTACTACACGAGCCACCCTCATCAATTGCATTCTTGATTTTGGGTCTAAGGTCTTCACCCTTCGACGAATTTGTGGATGTAATCCATTTAAGAAGTAACCCATGTATTGCTCCTCAGGTAGGCGCCCTACTTGTGACGTGAGCAATTCAAAGGTTCGTATATATTCTTCCACACTTCCCACCTGTTTCAGTGCTGCTAATTCTTCGTACGGATTGTCATAAACTCGTCCTCCATATCTCTCTAACATTGCCTTTTTTATCCTCGACCAAGATAACGCTTCTTCCGTCTCCATTAGCAAGTTAAACCAATGGATTGTGGGCCCTTCCATACATAATCTAGACAACTTCACCTTCAGCTCCTCCGAAGTATTCTGCACCTCAAAATAAATCTTCGCACGGGTTATCCATCCAGCCGGGGTCCTCCCCATCAAACAGTGGTAATTCTACCTTTTTGGCAGCCAAACTATATTCCTCCGTGGGATTGTGCAAGGTAGAGGAGGATCCTCCCTTTACATTCGATTCACTTTTACTGGGTGAACCCTCCTTCTTCCCGTTAGTTTGGCTAAACTCCACTAAAGCCTGTTGCACTTCAATTACCACAGACTTCAACTCCATCATGTTTGACTCCAAGAACCCCATCTTTTCTTCCAGAACATCTAGGCGATCAGACGGTTTCGGTGGCATTCTCTTCCTTCTTCACGCTAGCTCCCTTATCTCTGTAATCCGGCAGGTCGGACCAATTGATAGAGTTCAATCAATTTGTGTGACCAACAGGAAACTCAGATTCTGTACTAGTACAGTAGTATAGCTGAAAAGGATGAGACAAAGATATATATATTGATATTGGAAAGAAAAGAACAACAAATGGTCCAGAGCACAATGCTCCTCAGAGGAAGATCCCTCTGCCCTAGATATCAAACCAGATTATATCAGAAAGTGATGCCTACCCCCTGCCCCCATCCTTTTTAATACTACATGTAATATATCTTAACTGAAAGATCTTTTTCTCCCACTATCATCCACTAGTAACCACTCACTAAGCATCTCTCCACTAGTAACCACCCACTACACAACAATCCGTTACTTTTTCTCTCTCCTGGAATATACTCTCCAAATTGGAGGATTCTCTCTCTGCTGACCAGGATCCCCCTCTTCCCATAATTCTGGGTTCCTAACATTGCCCCATTTCTGCTCAAACCACCAATTGATCTGAGTTCTCTACATGCTATAAATCTTTGTTTTTGAGGGGATGGGGAAGTTAATATTAACATGGCGGTGTTACTTTTAGTTTCTCAGAATTTGTACTAGAACTACTTTTTTTGTCTTTATTAGTTTAGATTTACCTTACTTAGTACCAAAGTTCTATATACTCATTCTGGTCCTTTTTATAAGGCACCAATTAGAAGGTTGTGATGATCTTTACTACAAGGCATTTTACAATTCATATGAAATATTTATTTTTCACCTATTTGCCTTTAATAAATGGAGTTGGCAGGAACCATAAATTAAAACCAGCAAGGGAAGGAGCAAATTTTTTAAGTTAAAATGTTGATAGTGGGATTAAGTTCAATGATATTAATTGAGGGTAAAATTGACAGGCTACAGCATCTTTTAAAAAAGTCAAGAAAATTAATTAAACTTAGCTACTTTTATTGGTTTGTATAATATAGTTAAAAATATATTTATAAAAGATATCAGAGGGAATACATTTTAGGGGTGAAGTTCTTGTCTCCAGTTATCTCATCTAGGGAACACTCACTACATGGTTGTTTCCTTAGTATATGGTTGGACAGTAATGCAACAAGAATTGTAATATACTCACCTTTGACCTTTATGATAGAGATTATTTGAGTCAGCAGACCTAGTGATGGACTAGTCTTATATTGTCCCTTATGACCTTTATGATAGAGATGATTTGAATTAGCAGATCTAGCGATGGACTAGCCTTATATTTTCTCTTATGTTAAACTTTACCACTAAAATGAACTGAAAAAAAAGGGGTGGTGGGTGGGGGGAGGAGGAAGTAGTCTGTGGGTTGATTTTGATGTGATCATCAGTTAAAATGTTTGATGTGCTTGATTAAGCCAATTTATTGCTAATTTGCTTGTATTTGCATGTCTGGGAATGGTTTTTTTTCGTTCTTAAGATTTATAAATATGCAGGAATCCTGTTTCAGTTGATTTCATGCTCAGGAGAAACTAGTTCTTCCCATCTTCTCTCCTTAGACAATATGTAGCTTTACTCATTTTTAGATTTTTTTACCACTTTTTTCTTTCTTTTTTACATGAAAATATTAGTAGAATCCTTGTTATTAGAGGAATATGAAATTGTGTGTTTATAAAAGGTTGGACTTTTTGTAGTTAAATCAGTTCTCTTTTAAGGCTTAATTACATTTTTGGTCCCCCTATTATGGCTAATGTGTGATCTTGTTTCCTCAATAATTTTTCGCTTGAATTCAATCCCCCAGTTATTTTATTTCTTTCATATAGTTCTTCTGTCAATTTTCCTTTACATAAAACTCTAAAATATTTATTTCCTATTCTAATAATTAGGAGTTTGGGATGGATTGGGATAATAAATAATTTGAAATGTTTAAATGCTGGAATTTTGGTGTTGTAGGATGTGGGGTTAGGATTTCATGAAGGGGAAATTTTTTGAGATTTTCTAATTCTGGGTTAAATATGATGATTCAAGTTTTGAGCAAAAAAAATGGTTTGACCAGTTTGTAGAGATTTTAAGTAGAAAATGAAGATATGGAAATTTAAGTAAAAGAAATTGATGGAATGACTTGCTTATTAGGGGATTAAATTCAAGCAAAATATTATATGGGTGACCAAAATTGTACATTGACCATAGAAAACGGACCAAATGAGGCTAATATGTTTTTGTTAGCTAGCAACATTTAATCTTTATTTGTTTAAAAGTTATTTGCATATGAAAATTAATGATTTTTATTATCTCACATTTCTTTCATGATAGGTTTCCATTTATAAATGCCTTCTGTTTTTATAAAATTTTGTCCCTTTTCATCCCCCATCTCTCTTTTCCTCATGTGGGAATTGATAATGATGAAAAATTAATAATTTTGATTTATGGGCCCACAACCCATTTGTCATTGACAGCTAGAGCTGCAAAGCTTGTCAAAGATACAGAGATGACAGCACCAAGTCCAACAACAGTTCTTTATCCTACCCTTGGAGGAAACATACATTGTTTTAGGGCAATAACTCCATGTGCAATCTTTGATGTATTGTCTCCACCTTATTCCTCAGAACATGGAAGACACTGCACTTACTTCCGGAAATCCCAGAGGAAGGATCTTCCAGGTAATCTGATTTAAACCCATTACTAGTTACTCTATGTATCCCAAACGATTCATGGTTTCACATGTAAATGTTATATTATGTTAACCATATCATATGATTGTGAACATTCATTTGGATTTCAGGTAACCTTCAGTTGAATGGGGTTACAGTCTCTGACGTGACATGGTTAGAAGAAGTTCAACCACCCGATGACTTTGTGATCCGGAGAGGGCTATACAAGGGTCCTGTCATTAGAACTTGAAAATTTTCTTGTTTTGTGTATTTTACCTTAAGAGAGTTTGGCGTTTTATCATTAGGTTACAACAAAGAGAATTGTGGAATGAGGTGTCAAGAAGCCAATACAATAATTTTATTCTTTTGGCTATGCTAGTTAGGCATTGGGTTTGTACATAACAATGCAGTACTATTGTAGTCTCTCTTAAGTCACTGACCTCAGTCAGCTTAATCCATTAGATTAGTTACGGGATTTTAAAAAGACCTAGATCATGATGAGTGGCCTTATTAAATTTTGTTTGTTTATTGTTGAGAATAAGATACGATATCATATCATTTTTGTTTTCTCTTTTTTGCTTCTTTGCCATGTGTTTTTCTTGTGTATAATAATATCCCAAAACCCTGAACCCCCAAGCTGTGCCCAATTTTACTTGTATCTTGCTTGCACTATTATGGGACTTTACTTGTTTTCTTCATTTGTTACTGTCTTGTACCAATTTTACTTGCTTTCATGATGTCACGACTGTGTCAACTTTAAATCCGCTATAACTATTAACATGTCCCAAACAGAGTTTTCACACTGTACCCAAGAGTTAGTGGTGCAATTTCTTTTAAATATAGCTACTATGTTTCTAAAAAAAAAGAAAAAGAAAAAACGAGTGTAAAGTCCACTGAAACATACTTTTAAACAGTTTTGGTGTGTTATTTTTACTATTTTATGAAGTATTGAATAAAAATAACATCATGCATTGATGGATACTGAGGGTTCATATTTTCTATCATAAGGTCTTTTTTTATAGCTGGAATATTCTTAGATTTTTCTCGATTTATTCTTTCATAAATTGCTTACAAATAGTTCATCAAAATTCAAGATTTAATATATCAAATAATTGAAAATGACTATTTAAATCAACAAATTTGTTGAAGCTTTTGGATGTTTTAATTGATTTATTAATTTTTATAATAAATTTTATTTTATTTTACTTTATACAAATAAGATAGCAGTTGTCATTTTTTCAGTTTATTTGATAATTAGAAAATTTTTAAAACTTGGTAGCCACACGGTTAGAGTGTTTGCCTTTTAGCTCGTTAAAAAAATTAATTTACATTCTTATGTAAATTTAATTCAAATTAGGTTTATATTTTAATTATTAATAATTTAATTTTACATTTTAAACGAACAGAGTACTAAATTTATGAATGTCATTTATTTTCAACACAAGGTTTTAGCAAAATAATGGAATGTGCTACTAATTAGCTTGTTGATTGAACACTTTTAGCTTTTACTTCTCGCATTCAATATGTTTATTAATTGATATTAACCAGACAATGTCATTTTTTTTTTGCAAAGATAATTTTTTTACCGTAAGCGTTAAGAAATGAACAAGTATGACCTTTACCCAACAAAGAAATGTAAGCGCAAAACGGCTACTACATATTAAAAAATTTCAAATCCTGCCATGTTATTTCTTAATTGAAAAAATGATAACACTAAATAGTACGAAAATGTTTCAACAAAAACTACCTACAAAAATCTTGCCATGATTTGGGTAAATTTCTTCTTTTTTGTAATTTCTTTAACTCTTGTATAACCAATCACAGACCACGGTTTGAATTCGTCTAACTTTCAGACTTAAATTCTTCCTTCGAATTAGCAATACTCTTGAATAAAAAAAAGTCAAATATTGTGAAAATAGAAATAATTTGCCAAACAATCATAACATTTTTATGGTGTCAATTTTTATACTATCACACCTTCCTTTCACACAGTAAAAAGAAATAAAGAATTATTATGAGGGGTACTATAAAAAAAAACTAGGATGTGTACGATAAAAAGAAGAAAAAAACCGAGGGTGTGAAAATATTATGATTGAAGAAAATTACATGCACTTTATGCTGATCTAAGTTTCGTAACCAACTTAAACTGTACAAATAGGTAGATGGACTGATAAGTCAAATTTCTTCCCTGATTTTCATAATCAAAATAAATTATCCTAATAGCTCAATTATTTTTATCCTGGGACGGAATTTCTTGAGATTCTGACTTAATAAAAAAAGTTGCAAAACAAAACTACATATAACACAGCCAGCATTCATCTGAGCAATAGCACGAAGTCTACAGCTAGTTTTTTGAAGCCAAATCAACTAGTAGCCAAAATGCTTGCAAAGTTTAACTAAGACCCTCCGCGAAACATGGGCATGTGATCAATTATGATCTCTCTAGTACAACTACACAGCATGGCATTATTCTCTCTCTCTCTCTCTCTGTGTGTGTCATGTTTTCTTAAGAAGGTTTCTATATATTTGCTTTGGCGAAAGAGTCGCCGCGAAGGTAGGCATTGTATATGCAGACACATCCACGCGAGTGAGTGAGAGAGAAAGCACTTAGACCTTGAAACGACCTATATAGAATCTTTGCATGCATTATTATTATTTTATGAGAAATCTAATCTCACACATTACTAAGATGAGTAACAGCCAAAATTCCTAGACCGTGTAATCAGATACTTGATCGAGAACATGGGAAATAATGCTGAAAATTAGAGACCTCAATCTTACAAAATTATGATATAAAAGACTCTACTCTTCACAAATTTGGCTTTTCTACAATGATGAGTATGTATTTTAGAAGATAAAATGTATTTATAAATCAATGATTGAAATTATGATGAACGTCAAATATATGTATAATAATTTTTAAAATTTTTTATAATCTTAACTTTTCTAATCAGTATTTATTTTTTAAATGCGTCCTCTCACTTCTTGTGGAGTTACCATATATAGGTCTGTTTGATTATTTTATTTCTTGCTTGCCCTACATCTTTGATTAAGTCTCTTCACGTTTTAGAGGAATATTTGATCGGATATTGTTTAGAGTAGTGGTTGCATTTAGATATTTATTAAAACATACTACTTTAATGTTAGAATATGCTGTTAACTCCTATAATATATTTTATTATTAGTTGCATTCTGGTTATTAAGATGAAGAATTTGAGTTCCGTTGATTGGTCAAGTTCGTAAATTTCTTATTAGGGTTGTTAGGATTCAAGATTGAATGCCATTTACATTTGTTCGTGATTAAAAATACGTAGCGGGAGAAAAGGGACCTTAGTTTCCTAGATGTCTAAGGAATATAAAAATGAGAACCAATCTTGTACCTATGAAAAAGACAAAATTTTAGAGCCTAGTAGTAAAGGCCTGTAGTTATTATAGTTGGACAGAATAAATGGGTTATATTGTTCACATACCTATGATGTTACATTTATATATTTTCACTACCTGATTATTGTATGTTCTTATAGAATTTGTTACTTCATATATGTGCATCGTGCATTTTCCTAAACAAAATCTGAACATCTAGTAACACTACTAGCATGGAGTAAACTGTTTAAATATTAAAATATTCTCGCGTAGGCACTATGCCTAATTAGACAGACCTAGATACACACACAATCTCATTGACACTACCTGCGAAAATAGGTTTAATGTTTTTTTTTTCTTTTTCTTTTTTACATTGTTTTGTTTAATTACGCTATTTCAGCATTTAAGTGATTAGGAATTTTGGCAAATAATAACAAAATGAAAATATACGTACCCAATTAGGCTGAAGCAATATATTGATTAGAAGTGAGTGATTCATAGTTAAGTAACTTAAGGTATTCCTTGAATTTTCTTAATTGTCCATAAGATGTGGGGGGTATAGGCGAAATGATCAGAACCTTCTAAAGCCTAACCACAAGAGATATAATGTTTCTAAAGGTAAGTGGTTTAGGTTAAATTGGTCCATTTAGATGGGGAGATTTGAATTTAACTGTTTTAGGAGTTAAATTAGAGTTCTCAAAATAAGTTAATTGAGCTAACTTGATCTAGACTTTAGGTTTATTGGGTTGATTGCAAAAAACTCTTTTATTTGATGTATAAGATAAAATTATACATTAATATTGTTTTAAATTCACATTTTTTGTTTAGCTAGATCAGCTCAATTTAAATTTGATATAAAAAGTTCAGATAGGTTGGATTAAAAAAAACTTAAAATTAATTTAAATTTAAAATTTAAAGTTTAAATCTTATATTTTAACGGATTTAATCAACCTAGCCCTGACCTATTTTGTCAGCTTTAAATTTGATCCATTTTACATATTGGACCTGAATTTTGGACATATATAAATTAATATATATATATATATATATATATATATATATATATATATATATAAGAAATTACTAATGTAGGATTTCAGTTCCATTCAGCATTAGGGAAAATAACAATCACTGTGAGATTTGGTGTTATTTTAAGAATAACCACAGCTATCCCATTCTGATAAAATAATTATAGCAGCTATAAGAAACAAACATGTAAACTATAAAGGAAAATTAATATTCGTAGATAAGGGAAGAATATGACTTCACTACTAATTAGAAATATAAAATCTATGTGCATAAAGAGACTGCAATGGACCTAGCAAATTGAATGAATTATATATACAAAATCAATAATTAAATTATAAGGAGGTAGACCTTTGCCAACGGGCAAAAGATGTTATCATATAATAAAACCTGTAATTCTGAGAAAGATTCTTTGCTTCCCTGCAAGTGTTCCTAAAATATAGAACATGTCAACTCCCATGCACAGAAAATGACAAACAAAAAAGGTTTTGTATAAGTCGGTACGTAGAGCTGAGAGAATTCTCTTATTTTCTTGTAAATCCGCACGAGAATCGATTTCTTCTCTCCTGCGTAGCCTTTCCAATCCAATCACTTTGTTTAATCCTTCGAATATTTGTCTTCATTAAGTTTTCTCTCTCGCACGTAAAAATGTGTTCACACTAATCTATAGTCAAATTTGGGTGTCTCGTAGCCAAAACCTAATCCTTGAAAATGATTCCTCATTGGGACCTACACTCTGCAAGGGATTGAATAAATATGTAATCTCCATGATCTCATGACAAATGGCTCAAATTCTCTCTAAGATGCTAGAGAAAGTAAATCCTTGGACAATAGGGAAGACGATCCACAAACGAGACAATGTTGGGGAATATTCAAATATGACATTAGTCTTGTATTTACCATGCATGCATCATCTTACATTTTACACCTTTTTGCAACCATTTTTACGGTATTCTCTCACTAAAATATTTTTTTTAATATATGCTTGAAAAGGAAGTTCAGACCTTTCAGATCACACATGCATGCACTCGCACGTATTAGTATTCATTATTTATGTTTATGCGTGAGTTTTAGAAGGATAAAAAAAGAATAAAATTTTATTTTTGAATGATGAAAATTAAATAATATTTATAGAAATAAATAAAATGTTAAGATATTAAATTTATGTTATATATCATTATTTTTATTTTAAAAATATCAAATTAGTACAAATATATTCATAACCTCAATCCAAATATATTTTAATAAATTAATTAAAAAATTATCATATCAAAAATACAAAAATTTTGTCTAATGTTTTTTTAGTACTCTCTTGTTTTAAAATGATTGTCGTTTAATAAAATATTTTTTTTAACATACTGCCATTGTAGAATTTCAATGAATCGTTTTTTAATTTTTCTCTTAATTTTTTAGAATAATTTTTTTCTTTCAAATTATGGTTGATTAATAAATATTATTAAGTAAATTTATTCTAATCATTAATTCATATATTACTTTTCTTAATTAAACTTAACCTATAATCATTATGAAACAGAGGAAATAGTTAGAAGTATTCAACAAAGTGTGTTTAAGGTTCATTAACCAGTATGTTTAATATTTTTTTCAATTTATAATTAGTGTCATTTTAACATTTTTTAATTTATTTATCATTTTCCGATTCTAATGATTTTTTTAAAATTTTATCCTTAAATAGTAAACGATTATATGAAGAGGGAAAAATAAATTGAAAAATTAAAATAGGCGAGAAATTAATTATGGAATGCAAAAAATATAATAAGTAATAGATAAAATTTAGGTATAATACCATAAGTATTTTTGGTAATGTTGTTTAATTAAAATTAAAATTCATCTTTGTAATTCATATTAACTTTTAAAATTGATCTTTAATTATTGTTGATTACCAAATTAAAATTTTAATTTCTATAGAAGAATAATACTAAAAACCATATATAATAGTATACCTAAATTTTATCTATAAAAAGTTACATAATAATTTTATAATAATAAAAATATTAGTTATATTTCTTAATTTTTATGTAATAACCTTAAATGTCATTTATCACGAATCGGAGAAGTACATTTGATAATCAATTTCTTTTATGTCTAAGAACATATAATAAGAATTTATAAATATATATATATATATATATATATTAAATTTTTATTAAAAATTATATGATGAAATGTATTGATAATATTAAATTTTAAAAATATTATTTATTAATTTTATTATTATATATCATTAGACACGTTAAAAATCCATTTGATACTATATGTATATTTTTATTTTTATTACCCTCGATTATTTTTAATCAAAACACATAAATTAAAAAATTTGTTAAAACTAATTAATGGGTTGATTTTAGAAAAAAAATGTTTCGACATTTTTAACTATCCTTATACTTAAATTTTATCATTATATTAATTGTATAAAAATTAAAAATTTAATTCATAAAGGATTATATAAAAAAGAATAATAAATATTTTAAAAGTTTTATAAAAAATCTTCTATTAAATATCATTAAAAAATCCTACAAATAAGGTCGAAAGTAGTAGAATTTTAGGTTATGTAACCCAGGTCCTCTTGAGTTCTGCAGCTCTGGGAAAGATAGACGAGGACTGATTTGATTGGATCTATAGGGAAAAGAAATCACGGGTTGTGTGCAATATTTTATCTTAATATAAATTTTTTGTCATTTTTATTATCAATTGACACCTACTTCAAACACCACAAGCTGGGATCTTATATCTTTGTTCGTAGGGGAATATGAACTACTATTACATCGCCAAAAAACTGCATCTAATTGTATTGGGGTATAATCACACACATACAACTTAGCTACCTTTGTTTTCAATGCTAAATGATGGTACCTGCGATTCAACAAATGATGGTGCCTACTATAAATGAAGTTCAAGCAAAAACTTCACTTGAACAATATGAAATGTTTTCACTTTAATGGCTATTGTATCAAATCGATTGCTATAGCTGCCTCCTGCTTCACTTACTTTGGAGCCAAATTTTCTTTTCAATTCCATCATCAAATAATCAGCATTTGATCTAGAAATTAATGAGATTATTGTAAAGATTTTCTTGGACATGCAAACATTTGGATATAAAAAGAAGCATATAGGACAAATACTTTTGCCCCTACCTTTCTTTACCCCTATCATTGCCAATGTCTCCATTATTAATCAGTTAAGACATACTGACATGAAATTTTCGAGGTAAGTAGATCATATATATATATATATTGGTTATTTTTTGCACTTAGGGATTTGGAGTTCATTATATTAGTATATAAGCCTTGCTCGGAATTTTCCTTTTCCTAATAAATTATAAAGAGAGAAAAGAATCCAAACGTGAACCTAAAAGGGGGAAAAAAAACTATTGCTTAAATACCAGCAAGACAAAACTTTGAAAAGACTAAAACTTCTTTGTATTCAAGTCAGACACTTGAATCGGTTGTCTTCAGTCGTAGGCCAAAACAGTATAAATTTAGTACTACTCTATATACTGCATGTTACCTTTTTGCTGATAAATTATGCTTATAGTATATATAGAATTGTACTAGCTACAGTACAGGACTAGGCATGTCTTTAGGTACAGTCTTTTATGGAAAATGATTATTCTTTTTTTTTAAATCTCAGAAAATTGTTAAAAAAGAGATTAGTTATTAGTTTTTAATATAAATAAATCAAACGATCAGTCAATTTTTTTATTTTTGTATCAGCAAATGAAAGTTTGCGGTCTTATTTATTGGGAGTACTCCTTCCTTGATACAAGTGTCAAAAATTTGAAACGACCAGTTAATTATGTTGTGTAACACCTTGTAGTAATGCCTTGTTTAGCATCTTAGTAAAATTGTTTCTATCTTATATAAAAAAAAAGTTAATTGAGAGATTGATGTATTTGTGGGCTAGAGCTCAATGTTAATAATCTTGGTCAATATATATACGCCTTCAAAATTGATGATATTTTTGCTAAGAATATTTTTTTAGGGAGCTGTCAGTAACAGAGGTCAACATAAAAGTATTAGTAGTAATTAAAGATTATCATGGAAAGGTGTAGGTGGGGGGACACAACCTGTCAAAGAAAAATTGGAAAATAAAAAGGTTAAAAAATAAATCACATGATTCTCAATAGTCCAAAATAAGGGTCATATGTGTGCCTTTGATCTCGTATGTATGTTATAGCTCTGGCTAGCTAGCTACTTGCTAATTCAAATGTTTTAAAATTCAAAATATTAAAATTAGAGAAATTAAACACAAGTGGTTTTGTCCGACCATCGTCTTCTACATGAAAAATATTTTATTATATTTGAATATATTAATTTGTGGGAATATTTGATTTGATGTGCGATGACTAATGGTATTTTAGGCTTAATTTTCCTTACATTCCAATCAGAAGTCCCACTTGCTAATAATGCACCTTCAGCTTCTTAATACAGAAAGGAAACCTTACCAAGCAGTAATCTCTCTCTATGCATGTATATAGGGTTTCCTTCATCAACAGATATTGGATCCTGAACACCAACGGATTCAAGTAGTACTTCTCTTGCAATATGCTTCAAGCACCCTCTTCTTCTTCTGATCAGTTGCAAAACTGATTTAGGGGTCTCCACAGAATTTGGTTTTTTTGGATCTTGGAAATTAACAAGTCTTGGCTTCTTCTCAATCATCTGTGGTTTGTTCGCCGTTATCTTGGAAGGGATAATTAAGGCTGTTATTGAGCTTCATCATCATCAATGGTTTGCACAAAAACTATACCTCTCAATTTCTCTATCTCTCTACCTTGCACCTTATGAACAATTCAAATTGTTTCCTCTTGCCCATCAACATGTTCTTTAATCTTATAGAATGATATAATATTGACTTATTTTTTAGGAAAAACCATTTCTATTTTGCTTCAAGTCTTGACTTTTCTTGGTTTTGGATCTCATCTTCTATCGCACTTGAATTTAGAAAGGATATAATTTACTTTCAAAATTCTTCTTCATCTAGTAATTAATCATGGAAGTTCAAATGTGATAAGCTTTAGACATCTCCCACATCCCTTTAATTTTAAAAGGGAGCTCCTATATGTTAAAAAAGAAGAAGAATAAAGTTTATAAGAGCACAATCAAACCAATATTCACAATAAAAATTAAAACTATGTAGGTCAAGTACTACACTTAGATAGGTATCTTGTGTGTGTATGTGTGTCACAATTTCAATCGTAGATTATATTGGTGAGTGTGGGATTTCAAGACCTGGGAACAAGCGAAGACTGATAATTAATAAATTTATGGCACAAATGTAAGAAAACAGTTAGTCCTTCTAAACATGATATATAGCTAACGTCTTCAAAATGTACAACTAATTAAAATACATTTTATTTTTGCCCACATATATGTAACACAACACTTGGCTAGTTAGTAATATATGGCAATAATTATTCATTAAGTGACAAACTTATTTGGTACCATTTCTACCAGGAAAAAAAGAGAATTTAGAAGAATTAATTATTCTAACAGAAATGGCTGAGAGAATTTGCCAATCTGAAGAAGACAAGAGTCCTAGTGAAGGTAGCAAACCCTCTTCTCCAAGTCTTAGAAAACGTTCATTCATTGACTTGAATGAAGAAGCTGCTTTGGATGATGGAGATGATAGCATGAGTGATGGCCCCCAAAGTAACAATGACATATCATCATCACAAGAAGGTAATTTGAATAGCAATAACAACTCAAGTGAAGAAGGGAAAGAGCGTCCATCTACGGTTAGGCAATATGTGCGGTCCAAAATGCCAAGACTTCGTTGGACTCCTGATCTCCATTTAGCTTTTGTGCATGCTGTTGAGAGGCTTGGTGGACAGGAAAGTAAGTGTAATTCACTTCACCCTTATAAACTTGGGAGTTTGTTAGGGAACAGTTTTTTGTTTAAAAAGTACTTATTTATATAAAAAAATTATTTTAAAAATAATTATTTCTCCAAGCCAAATCAAACACATTTAGAAATTGGTCCAGTCATGAGGGATGTGATTTAAAGATTAATATAGTTTTATATCAGAATTTTGAGTTTAAACTTTATTATTTTTTATATTGTAAAAAAAATAATTAATTTTAATTATTATCCATTGATAGAAGGAAACAACTAGAAATATGCTTGATTTAATCTATTTTGGAGAAATAATTATGCATCATTTTTCAGAAGTTTTCTTCTAAGTGATATTTATATATTTTTCAAAATTAATTCATTCCCATACATGTTATGGATATCCTTTTCTCTTCTTTTTTTTTTTTTTTCCTTTTCCAGCCTTACATTTTCATTTATCATATATTGGGTACAGGAGCAACACCCAAGTTGGTTCTCCAGCTGATGAATGTGAGAGGACTTAGTATTGCACATGTAAAGAGCCATTTGCAGGTATATATTGATGCATAGAAGCTCATATTATACAACCCTTAATTGGTTTTTGTTGCTAGATTGTACTCCAGCTAGAAACAGATCCTGTAGTTGCTAAATATGATTTTTTTTTTTTTGTCAATTCTACCTTTGTGTAACACATTAATTATATTTTTGAAATTCAGATGTATCGAAGTAAAAAGCTTGATGAGTCTGGTCAAGGTAAATTTTAAAAACCTTTATATTTTGTCAGTTCAAAACCATGCTTTGAGCTCATTGCACGTGGCATGCGTATTTCATGCTTTCAAAGGTTTACATGATATGCATGATTTATTCACTGCATTTTATTTCAGTATTATCCCAAAATAGAGCAATGCAAGGAAGGCATCATATTTTGGATATGTATGGAAGACATAATGGCCCGCGACACTTTGGAGTTGATAACAGGAACTTTCTGCCATCGTCTCTACTAATGGAACAATCACCTTATGAAATCAATGTCCATGGCTCTTCAAGGTATTGAAAGAAAGCTTTTTAGTGGTGAAATTAAAATTATATATATATATATATATATATATATATATATATATATATATATATATATATATATATATATATATATATCCAAAATATAAGAATATATACAAAGTTTTGATTTATCTTTGATGTTCTCTATAGATTACACCCCACCGGACTTTTCAATAGTCACATGATGATAAAATCAAGTTCAGTGTGGAGCACAGATTTATATAACTATCATTATCAACGTAGTTCCTGCAGTCCTAGCTTCACTGGCCACGCCAAGTTTAATGCTGAGGTAATAAAACTGCTGCATTACTCACATTTTTGCTTGCAATACATAGTTATAGTTGGTATTATCTGATTTTCATATTGTGAGAAATGGATAAATTAATAACTTTTTTCTTAATTTTTTAAATCCTTCCTCGTTTAAATTTTTTAGAAGTTAAATTATGAAAATTAATTTTCATTTATGATCTTCTCTTATAAATAAACCATTTCTTTCAAATTAACAAGCAACTAATTTTTCTATAAACAAATTTAAACGTGGCTCATCCAAGCAGGTCTCCATCTGAACAAAATCCAAAGGAAGTGGATCACTTATTTTTAGATTATTAGATATTTTTATATATATATAGCAAAAATATAAAATTTAAACTTATAGTTTTGTATAAATTATTTCAATTCTTTACTATTCAATTACTTTTAATTGCTAGATTGTAGAATTTTTTTAATAAAATTGTTGATGTAGCTTAAATTTGTCCAATTTACAAGTTTTTTTAATTCTTAATTATTTAACCAATGAAATACATTTACATGTTAGTGATAGATTCGTACAAAACGTTTTCGTATTAAGTTTGGTATATTTTTAGAGTGTTTGGTACGTAGAGGATTTTTTTTCTCCAAATTTTCAAGAATTTAAACTTAAGAATGTTAATTAGTTTTTTTTATGTTTGATATTAATACTTTAAAAATTATTTATAAGAAACTAAAATTATGAGAATGCTTTTTGTAATTATATTTCCTATTAAAATAGTCTTATAAAGGTAATTTTCTAACTATATTTATTTAATATTTTTATAAATCTTTTAAATATAGTAAACATATTTATAATATTTTCAACAATTATGATGATTGGAAAACATGATTAATCAAAAATATAATTTTTAAAAATAAAAAACTTATACACTAAGTATCTCTTTAGAGTGCATTCTCTCAATAATTAAGAATTGCTTGATTTGAAAAATATTTTTATTTTTATTTTTAATTATAAAAGTTTTGTTTTATTTTTTATTTTAAAAAATTATATAAAAGTATATAATAATAATAATAATAATAAGAAAATAATATTTTGATTATTTTATACAAAATTTTAAGAATATAAAATAAATAAAATAAAATAAAATAGTAGTTTAATAATTAAAAGTAAAAATTATTTTATTTTATTTTTATCAAACTATTCCTACTTTTCTTTTGGATGCATATTCTCAATAACTAAGAGTTTTTTTGGAAGGAAGGGTCCAGACCGTTTTCAATAACTAAGATATATTATGTTATAAGTTTATAAGTATGACTTTTTTAAATGAAAGGAAGTTATATTGGAAATAGTTTAGAAAACAACCGTCGTCACAACCAACAAAAGCTACCAAAGACAAAGATACTATTTTTTAAGGAATTTTCACATTATTTGATATAATCAGTCATTTAGAAGATAAATTTAAGAAAAATGATAAATGTTACAAAAATATTTTTAGATTTATCTGGAGAAACTTTGCAAGAAAGAATTTTCTCCCATAGATACCTCTTTCTTTTGTTTTTTATTTTTATGCCCACTACCTCTTGATTTTGCGCTTATTTCTAATTATTTTAAATTTTAATATTTGTATCACTTGATTGATGACCTATTAACATATAATTATTCGTAATGATATTTGAGAAAAATATTTAGTATATGAAAAGGACCCCTCAATAATTTCTCCCAGTGAGCAAGAAGTGTAGGAAAATCAGAAAATTTGTTATTGAATTAAAAAGATTAAAATAAACTTATATTTAATTTATTTAAAGAGGAATATCAACTTATAAATCTATATTTATTATATATATTATGTTTGCAAAATTTTATAAAATTTTTAAAAAATTAATATTTTGTTATATTATTTTATTTTAACAGATAATATATCTTTTTTAATATATATTTATTTAAATTTATTTAATAAAAATATCATAATTCTTTAAAATTTATAAAATTTTATAAATATGATCTATATAATAAAATATGTTAATTTAATTGTTAGATTAATAAATTACTTATTCTTAAAATAAAATGATTTTTCTTTTTTTAAAAATATGATAAATTATATTAAAATTTAAAATTTAAATAAAATTAAAATTAAAAATATTTAAAAAATTATATTTAAAAAGAATAAAAAAACTATTAATAAAATATAGAATTAAATCATTAATGAAAGAAACATTATATAGCTTAAATATGATAAAAATTGTTGTTGCCATTTTTAAAAGGTGATTCAGGTCCAATACAATGGTCTCTTGCTTGAATACACCTATGCTGTTTATAAGAAAGAGGAACTTTATAAACACCAACAAAGACATTTTAATGTCAAAATAAATCCTTTATGTTAGCAAATAATAGTAAGTTGATTTAAATGATCATATCTCTATATCATAAAGACTTCATTATACGTTAGTGAGCCTCTCTTTAAGAGAACGGGAATAATGGAAGATTACTCTTTATTATGGATTGTTTTATATGTTGCACATATATTACTCTTATATAGAAAAAAATATCATAACGATATATCGGATAATATAATTCTACAATGATCCACAGTAAAAATGATTTTTAAAAATATTTTCATTCAATAATGGAAACTTATATTAATAATATAAAGGTAATTATTTCATTAATACTAAACAATCAATTAAGATAACGGCTTCTACGTTCAATTAGCAAAACATACCGTTCTCTTCTATTTAACTTTCAGCGGTTTTATTTTGGTGTTTAAACATGATATGACAGAAAGTTTTCATATATATATATATATATATAAGATAAAATAATATTGCTACATTATACTACAAATTTGATGTACTATTTATTGCAAGGTTGCTAATAAGTTTTTTCAAATCCTTTTCTACCTTTCCCCTTATGAAGATTATTTTTAACTCTAGACTCTCTATAATATATGATATATTAATCAACTGAATAATAGTAGCTTTATATCTGCTTGTAAATACAATCTTATTATAGCTAAATGGTTAAATTTTGGAGTTTCATTTATTGTGCATTAACTAACTAATGTAATTTCATTAATTCTTTCTCGTAGGTTCATGATCTGAAAAATCAAATGCCAGAATTCACAAACCAGGTTCAAGTACCGAAACAAAGCCACGCCAAAGCTCAATTAGAAAGGTTGAATGAGAACAAAGGGTCACCAAGTTTCCTAGAGCTAAAGCTAAGCCAAGATTCAGGAAATGATAGAAATCACCAGATGAACATAAACAGAGATCCAGAAAGTGAAAAAGAAATCAATACAAGACTTTCTCTTTCATTGTTCTCTTCATCATCCTCAAATTCAACCCAACTAGCACAATTTAGTGAAAAGCATAAAGAAAATAGCCAAGTTGGGAGTTTGCGTTTACGAAAAAATTATGCACCAAGGACTTGTTTGGGCTGAGTACTTATTAGGATCTGACCATGTCAAATAGAGCATAGGCCTGAGATCTTATAAGTACTTGCTTTAACAGACCACATATTGCATGTATGGACCTTCACTCGATTTTCATACAAAACAAAAGTAATTTTAGTTATTTAACTTTTAATGTGTTAATTGTTTATTTAAAAATTATGGATAAAGAGAGCATTAATGTCATTTAATTAAAATATAAGGATATTAAATCATAGTAGCTTTTACATACTTAAAGTAATGGTATTCAAAAATCAATTTGGTTTGATTTTAAAGTAACATAAATCTGAATAATCAAACAGTTTAATTTTTTAAAATAAACTAATTCTAACCAAGCAAACTCAATTTAGATTGGATTGATTTAATTTGTATCATTGCACTAGAGCAAAATGTTAGACACAAGTATTCACTAAAAATATAAAAGGAGATCTTTTGTGTTCAAGAAAACTAAAAAAAAAAATACATAAAAAAGTATAAATATTTACTTCATATTCTACCCACATCAATATAATACCTTAAAAATATTTTAATTATCATTTGTAATTTTAGCATGATTAGTTAAATCTTAAAAATATCCAACAAACTATATTATTATCGAGATACTCAACTACTCACATGTTAAATGTTGAATGATTACATTGTTATGATTGCGGTGATAAAACTTACACAATCTTTTTATTTATAAGAAATTTTTATCTTTTTCTTTTTCAAATTTATTGATGTAGGACTTTGATGAATAATATCCCAATATATCATCCATTTATTTAGATTCTCACATCTGTTCACTTTATCGTAAACTTTTTTACTTGAAAACTCTTGTTTCTTGTTATTACGATTATTTTTTACTATAGAATTCACCATCCAACAAGATTTTTTACTTGTATTTACAACAATAATTTTTTTATCAAGTATGAGACCCTCCATGTGGTATACTCTTCCTCGGGTGGGAACCTCTCTCCAAAAAATATTTGACATTATATGTCTACATCCATCTACAAAACACCTCAAAAATATTCTTACTACCACTTGCAACTTTGTACTGAATGTCTACATCTAGGGAACATCAAGCAATTTTTGTATAAAGAAAATGACAAACTCTACCTTACAATTTTTTATATGATTACCCAAGTTGTAGGTAGATCCAAAGGATTATATTATTGTGGTGACACACAACTACTCAAATTTTAAAGAACTACATGTTATGAGTGTAATGATAAAACTTCTACAAAATCTTCTGATTTATAATAGTTTTCTATCTTTTCATTCTTCAAGTTATTTGATGTGAAATTTAGATTAATTATATCTCAACATAAAATATCTTATCATATGAAATTTTAAATTTTTATAACTAAATTTAATATTACCTTAAAATAAAAATATTTTTTATCCTTCAATAATTTTTTTATGATAATTAAATCAATTTCAAGCATTAATATTATTTTCAACTAATATATAATTGTATCATTTTAAATATAATATCATTAAGAAATTGAATTCTAAGCATAATCAAAATATTTAATAATATTATATAAAAATTGAAAAGAAATGAGAAAACACAAAAATAAATAAATTATATAAATTTGATTTTTTAAAATAACAAAATAATTCAATTGGTTATTCCGTTAAAAATATAAATTAAAAAATTGAACAAATTATAAATATAACTAAATTAGATATATTTTGAAAGGAGGTTTTTCTTTTGAAATTTCTGTTAAATTTTCATAAAATTTGTCTTATACATTGATTTAAAAAATAATTGTAATTAGATAATATTAAAAAAAATTATCCATTTAATAGTGAGATATTAAACTAAATATAAAATATAATTGTTAAATATCCTTTTGATAGTATTTCAACAAATTCAAACAAACAATACTAAAATTATTGAAATACTAGTACGATAGTTTATTACACTAATCTTTTTGTTGATACAACTCATATCTATGTAGCCTATATAATACAAATAATTGATGAAATTTTAAACATTAAAAACAGGTGAATGTATATAGCTGAATAAATAAAGAAACGTTTAGATAAAATATAATTGTTTCATAAATGGTTGGTGGAACTTTTGTTGCTTCACAAGGTGAAAAGTACTGTGAAGGGAAGGTTACACCATTTGTGTTGATAACATGTTTTGTGGCAGCAATGGGAGGTCTCCTTTTTGGTTATGATATTGGCATTACTGGAGGAGTGACATCCATGGAACAATTTTTAAACAAATTTTTTCCACTTGTATATAAAGAAATGAAGGATGAATCACATAAAGAAAGTGAGTATTGTAAATTTGACAATCAATTCCTTACATTGTTCACCTCTTCCTTATATGTTACAACATTGGTAGCTTCTATCTTTGCTTCCAAAACTACAAGAATATTAGGTCGTAAGTCCTCAATGTTTATAGGTGGCTTGTTTTTTCTTGTTGGTGCACTATTGAATGGTTTTGCTGTTAATATTGACAATATTGAATGGTTTTGCTGTTAATATTGACATGCTCATCATTGGTCGTTTGTTGCTTGGTTCTGGTGTGGGATATTGCAATCAGGTAAGAATTAAGAAGAAGCATATTAAATAAACTTTTATGTTTCAATGGTTGAATTTAAAGAAATTGTTACCAATTGTCTCAATTATTATTTTTTAAAATCATAACAGTTTGTTCCAGTGTATCTATCTGAAATGGCTCCAACAAAAATTAGAGGAGCACTCAACATTGGATTTTCAATGATGGTCACAATTGGCATCTTGGTTGCAAATCTTATAAATTACAAAACCTCCAAGTACAAAAATGGATGGAGAATTTCTTTAGGTGTTGGAGCTGTTCCAGCAATCATGTTGTGTCTAGGATCTTTTTTCTTAGAGGATACACCTAACTCCATGATTGAAAGAGGACAACATAAAAAAGCTAAGGAAATGTTACAAAAGATTCGTGACACTAATAATGTTGATGAAGAATACCAAGATTTGGTTGACGCTAGTGAGGCCGCTAAAAAAATGGAAAACCCATGGAAGAATATTGCACAACCAAAATATAGGCCTCAACTTACATTCTGTACCTTCCTTCCAATTTTCCAACAACTCACAGGAATCAATGTCATTATGTTTTATACACCCATTCTTTTCAAAACTATAGGATTTGGTAATGATGCTTCCTTTATGTCTGCGGTCATCTCTGGTGGTGTTAATGTGATTGCCACATTTGTTTCTATCCTTACTGTGGACAAGTTTGGACGAAAGAAATTGTTCCTTGAAGGTGGAATTCAAATGTTTATTTGTCAGGTAAAGTTCAATATATATTAAATTAATTAAATATATATATATATATAAATATATAATAGGACAATGGCTAAATTAAAATGGTGATCTTTATTGTAGATATCTGTTGGAGTTATAATTGCTTTAAAGTATGGCGTAAGTGGTGAAGGATCATTTAGTAAAGGAGAAGCAAATCTTCTCTTATTTTTTATTTGTGCATATGTTGCGGCTTTTGCTTGGTCTTGGGGTCCATTAGGATGGTTGGTGCCAAGTGAAATATGTTCTTTGGAGATTCGATCTGTTGGGCAAGCTACTAATGTTGCTGTGAACATGTTGTTCACCTTTATCATTGCTCAAGTCTTTCTATCAATGCTTTGTCACTTAAAGTTTGGTCTTTTCTTTTTCTTTGTTGGCTCTGTGATCATCATGACAATTTTTATTTTCTTACTTTTACCAGAAACAAAAAATACTCCAATTGAAGAAATGAACAAAATATGGAAATCACATTGGTTTTGGAGTAAATTCATTCCTGATGAGGTTATCATTAACAATTCCCATCATACTATTGCATGAAGTTGATAGAAAAATAAGGATACATAAGTAGAATGATTGATTATGTCATGCCTAACTGCACCTCTATTGTAACCACTAGAATTCAATTAAGACTCGTACCCAAACTCTATATATCCATCATCTTTGCACCTCTATTGTAACTACTAGAATTCAATTAGGGTCCATGCCCAAACTCTATATATCCATCATCTTTGATAAGCATGTATTTATACTATGATATTTCAAGTGATCTATATAGTTTCTAAATAATTTTACAAATATTTCAAATCATCCAACATTGGCCGATAGTTTTTATAATTACAATTTATAAATAAGGTTGTTCATACTTGTAAGAATATCTTATATCACATATTTTAGAAATACTATATAAATAGGATCTATATTAATATATAATCATATGATTTTATTTATAGTATATTTTTAATCAAATTAGAAAAAGTTAAAATTACTCAACATATTAAATGTTGACAAATTTATTATAATATTTTAAATTTATTTATATTTAAAATTAATTTATTATTATATTAATTACAAAATATCTAAAAAGATTTAATATTTATAGAAGATAAATATAAAAAATAAAATTTTTAAATTTATATAAAATTATATATTAATATTTGTTAAAATCTTTAAAAATATATTATATAAATAAGAGCAAAAGAATTATACACCTAACATCATACATTGCATGTGTGATGGAAGTTGAATAATTTGTACAATCTCCTACTTAATATATAATTTAGATATGAATAAAAAATCTATGTTCATATAAAAGAAAATAATTTAAAGCATATACTTTTTTTATTTTTATGTGAATTATACAAAATTTTTAATATTTTTCTATGTTAAAGATAAGATGGATAAAAAGAAAATATTCTTAAATTTTTTTTCTTCTCAACTCCTCTCATATGTTTAAAACAAAAAGGTTCTTATTTGTAAAGATTAATATTAAGTCTATACACATAATACAAACTTAACAAATTTTAGCTTTGATAAAAAAGGAGAATATTATCTATAAACAAGAGATAAGAAATGAAGGAGACCAATTATACTACTTTACCTGATAAAAAAACTTTCTATGTTCATCTCCTTATTGATGAAAAGTATAAACCTTTCCATACATAGATATATAAAGTGACATTAGATCACCTTGTTTTAATCCTCTAATAGGAAAAAAACTAAACAATTTTTGGCTATTCCAAACAAGGTTAAGAGAAGTAGAATAAATATAATTCATGATGAGATTTATAATAATTATTGAAAAATCAAACGTATGGAAAGATGATTTTAGAAATCTTCAATCAAACCTATCCTAGATCTTCTCTAAATCCAACTTAAATCTTATATCAATAATTTTTCTCATAGAATGATACAATACTATATAAACTTTTCTTTAAACAACAATTGCATTATTTAAAGTGCTTCTTTTAGGTATAAAACTATTTTAATGAGGGTCAATAATGTTTGCAACCAAAAAGATAGTTTATTAACAAACATTTTTATAACCAATTTAAACAAGATGTTTCATAGATTAATGAATCAAAAATCCTTAAAACTATTAGGTTGATCCTCTTTAGAAATTAGCAATGAGAACTTTAATTAAACAAGGTTGAATCTTTCCATTAAAAATGTTATATCTAACAAGATTTCATATATAATTTCTAATAGTATTTAAAATTACCTAACAATCATCTAGGCTTTGGAGTTTTATAAGGTTTTGTGGAATTAAGAGTTGGAAATTGCTTTTCCTTCAAAACCTTTGTGTAAGGCTACTCATGATTTCTTACAACAATTTAAGAACACTAGGAGTTAGGAGGTTATGAAAATTAATATATTTTAGTTAAAAAAATATTTTTTAAAAATTTAACTTCTTTTTATTTAACAAATTATCATGAATCCACCTTATGCTATTTAAAAAATGAAGCTTATGGATATTATTTTTCCTTCTTGTAATAATAGTTGATCATAGAAAACATTTCTGTCGTCATATGAGAGAATATAGAGAGAGAAGGAGGATATGGGTGAGTTATGTGAGAACCTAACAATATGATAGAGAGAGCACGACAAAGAATATAGTATTCTTGTTACTGTTTGGTACGAGGTTTCAAACGATCGGATGCAAAGAGAAATATCTCATCCTTTTATATGTGCATGCAGGTTGTTATCTAAAACAAGATAAGACAAGTAAAACAATGTGATCCATTTTTTCCATACAATGTGATTAAGAAAATACATATTTTACATTAAGTTAAATTATAAAAAAAAACTAATCTATATTGTAATTTCCAATTATTTGATAGTAATTTAAAATTTTAAAATTTACTTTGAATTTTAACATAAAATTTAGCTATTAAAATAAAAAATTATTATACAATTAATAGTTTAAATTAGTTATATTTCATAATCCAGCACTTTTTCAAATAGAATAAAATAATTCTTAAAGCTTTATTAATTTTTATATTATTCATCAAATTAAATTATATCATCTAAATCTCAATTAGTTGGGAGGTAATTTTCTATATAAAACTATTATATGTTTTTCAAATTTTAGTAATTTTAATTTAATGATATTAAGTCAAATATTCAATAAATTCAATATATATATAGATATAGTATGAGAATCACTAGCTAATCTAAGAATCTTTATCTTTGCTTGTAAATTGTCATTGGAGTTATGATTGCTTTAAAGTTTGGTGTAAGTGGTGAAGCGTCGTTTAGCAACGGAGAAGCCAATTTTCTCTTATTTTTCATTTGTGGATATGTTGTAGCTTTTTCTTGGTCATGGGGTTTGTTGTGTGTTTACCGTGCTTACAAATTTTTGCCCACGTGCAAGTGCACCTGTCGATATAGAAAGAGTTATTTAAAACCCTTAATATCATTTTCACATAGACTATTTTAACAATTTTTAAAAATATTAAATCCTAATTTTTGAGCTCACCAGCAAATGGTTTGTCTAGAAACATGTAAAGTGAAGGTAAAAAGGATAAAATGAGAGTAAGCGATTTAAAGACAAAAGAGCACAAATACAAGTTCAATTATGGATAGACATGAGACTTTGTTTTTTCTTGTAACTTAACCCAATTTCATCCTAATTACCTTGTGAATGATTTGAGTCAATTGCTCACCATCCGTTCTCATTCTATTACTACCAATGATCATGCAACAGCAATATTATTTCCCTCAAGTTACTACCTCAATTATCATGCAAGGTATATAATTAAGAGAAGCATAAATAACATATGGACTTGTTAAATTAATAACTGACTATAAATCAAGGATTCCGATTGATCCTCCAAAACTCTAAGATTCAGTTTACCTTCCATTAATTAGGCAATGGTACGATCGTCTATCCCCTAATTAACTTAAATTAATTATTCGTAAAAAGGAAAAAGGGGTTCAATCGGTTATATTATAAGTTTCACCAAAGACCCATGATTTGAGATTAGTTACACATAGAGAGATAAGACAAATAAAAACATACTAATCCCATAGAACAATTCATAATCCTAATTCTACAATAGAATGACAAAACCATATTGTCAGGACGTTGCAATTTGCATGTGAAGAACTTCTGCCTCTGAAATCCCACGGGAAGATACTAAAAGAGATATGAGAATGAAATTATGTGTCTACAGGGTAGTGATAGGCTTACACCTCGGAGAGTGGCCTGACCTTTAGAGCCTCGAATGATGTCATATGGTGTTAGTAGAGCCTCCTTATTATATGCGTGGATTAGGGTTTCAATGTGGTGGACTAGGCTTGACATAGTCGTTTCCTCCGCCGTCGCGACCAATCTACGTAATCTTGTAGGACCGTATGACTGACGTGTCATTGTCGCATTATATGTATTATCTTTTTATGCTTCTTTTAACTTTTTTTAGTCCAAAATTTGCCTATTTTTAAATTCTTAGATTGCGTGACCATTCCTACACAAATAAGGAAAATTAGGTAGAATTACAATTAAATAATCATAAATTATATTGTAATTATAACTAATTTTACGTAGATAAATTAACAAAATGGTGGTTTATCAGGGGTTCATTAGTATGGTTGGTGCTAAGTGAAATACGTTCTCTTGAGGTTCAATTTGCTGGGCAAGCTACTAATGTTGCTATGAACATGTTGTTCACCTTTATCATTGCTTAAGTCTTTCTTTCTATATTTTGCCACTTAAAGTTTGGTCACTTCTTCTTTGCATGCTTTATGACAATCTTTATTTTCTTACTTTTGCTCAAGACAAAAAATATTCCAATTGAGGAAATGAATAGAATATGGAAGTCACACTGATTTTGGGAAAGATTCTTTTGTGACGAGGTTGTTAGTGGTGATTCCTATCATAGGAATGCTGCCTGAAGTTGATCAAGAAATGGATCTATATAAGAGACCTAAAGTTTACATGCATGGGTAGCATGATTAACTATGCCTTAACCAAATGCACCCTTCTGTAATCACTAGAATTCAGTTTGGACCACGTGCCCAAATTTTATACATCCATCATTTCCAGACTCAGTGTAGGTTTATGCCATGATATTTCAAGTGGTGTTTATAGCTTGTAAATTGTTGCATGGATACTTCAAACCTTCCAATATTTGGTTTTTGATTTTTTTTAATAACAATTTATGAAATAAAAAATTGTTGTTGGTATGTGTAAAGATTTGAAATACTTTATTATTCTCCCATGAATGCTAATTTTATTTTTTTAATTTTACTTTCAACTTTTATATTTCCAATAGTTATTCCCTAATCTATATTCTTATTATCATATTTTAAGAATGTTATATAGTTAAGTAGGATGCATATTAATATATGATAATATGATTATTATTTTTATTGATGAGATCCTTTTAAATAAATTAACACTAGATTACTAAAAGTTAAAATTATCTACTATATTAATTTTTAAAAATTTTATTATTGTATTTTAAGTTTATTTTTATTTAAAATTGTTTTTATTATTATGTTAATTGCAATAAAATTAAAAAATTTAATCTTCATAAAAGATAAATATAAAAATAATATATACATATATATATATATATAATTCTAAAATTTTATTAAAAAAAATCCTATTAGGATTCATTAGAAATTTTATACAAGATATTATATGAAAAAGATCAACAAAAATAATACACCTCACACTATCGTATGCTTAAGTAATGATAGTAGAGTCATTTATACAATCTTCTACTCATAATATATAACTTGATTCTAATTAAAAACATATATTGGTGAGTACAATACATGGAACTAAATCAACTTTTACGATTTTTATCTCCAAAATTATGTATAACAAAAGAAAACACAAGTCAAATTCAACTGAAAGTGTTTTTCTTAAACTCTGCTGAATAGTATTTTTTTTTGTTTGGAATTTCTTTTAATTTTTCATGATTTCATCTCATACACTAAACAAAATGATCGTTAAACGCAACAAGTGTTTATCGTTTAAACAATAAGATATAAAACTTGATATGAAAAGTAGTTTTTATACCCAATAACGAGACTATTTTAAACAAAAATCCAAACAAATAAAACTAAAGTTAGTGTATTACTCATGCAATAGTTATTGCAAATGATATCTCTTTTATTACGGCAAACTTTTTGTCCTTATAACTCATATTTGCTTTAGAAGGTGGAAAGTATTGTAAGAAAAAGGTTACCACATTTGCGTTGATAAAATGTTTCGTGATTGCTATAAAGGTCTACTCATTTTGTTGTGATCTTGAAATTATAGTAGGAATGACATTCATGAAATGATTTTTATACAAGTTTTCTTCATCCATGTACATAGAAGAAAGATGAGTCACACAAAAGAGTGAGTGTTGTAAATTTTACAACCAACTCGTGTTGTTCACTTCTTCATTTTGTATTTAATCATGAAAATTTTTATTTTTATTTTTCATTGAAAACAAAAAATATTCCAATTAAAAAATAATCAAAATATAACTAGTATTTAAAATTTATCAAAAAATGAGTCTATAAAAGAAACTAAAAATATAAATAGTCCATATGAAACAAAATATAGTAGACAACTATAAACCTTATTTAAACTAAGATAAAAAAAAATATTTTCACATCCATGGACATATTTATAATAATTAACTATGTCCGACCCAAATGAAGTTCTATTTTAACCATTCAAACCTAGTTTGAACCATTTGTCCTAACTCTATATTTATTTTTATTTTTTTATATTTTATATAATTACTCCTTAACCTACCATTTTTATTTTCATACCTTAAGAGTTCTATATAATTAAATAGAATCCATATTAATATAAAAATTATTTTATTTTATTTATTATATTTTTTTAATTAAATTAATAATAGATCAATAAAAGTTAAAATTATTTAGTGTATTAATTGATAAAAAAAGATACTTAAATTTTTTTAATTGAAAAATAATTGTAGTATTATATTAATTATAATGAAATTAATATTCATAAAATATAAATACAAAAATTAATTTTTCTAAAAATATTAAAAAAATATTATGTTAAGATTCATTAAAATTTTTACATTAAATATTATAAAAATACGACAAAAAATTTATTTACCTAACATCATACACTGACCAAATCAAGTTTGACAATGTCATGTCTCCAAAATTACATGTATACCAAAAAGAATACGTATGAAATTCAATTAAGTGTGTTTTTAATGTCTTCCTAATAAAATTTTACAATTTGGTAACAAATAAAGGTTAACAAGTTTAACAACAGTTACTTCTTGTTATTTACACAAAATAGTAATAGCATCATGATTGCTATTTCCATCGAGTCAATACAGCAATATTAATGAAGAATTATTTGTAAATTTACTCTGCTAAATCGTAATTAACCATATTTGTAACGTGAATACGTGTTCCCGAGACGATATTTCATTTACTCTCCACCACCACACGCACAACCTCCTCCATCATCACCACCGCCATCGCCGCCTCCATCTCTTCTCCGAGGCCTGATGGAGTCGTCATATTCACCGCAGGAAAGAATGACCAGTGATATTACTGAGAGGGATATAAGGATAACCCCAAACAAATGCAAAGCCTTTAAGCCAAACCTGAGATGGGTTTCTACCACATGGTCATCGTCTATGAGGAACAAGTCTCTGCCCATCTTTCCTTACTTCAACTTCTAACGCTTAAGTTCTCTTTATATAGTTCTGATGAGATGTGCAACTTGCGTCTTAGCTACATTTGAATATTCATAAAATACGTTTTTTTTTTTTTCTTCCGAGATAACGAGGAAAAAAATAATGCAAATAAAAGTAAATAATTGAAACAACGAGTACTATTATATAGAAGTTGGCAAGTTTAACTGGTAACCGATACTTATGCTTACCAAGGATGCCACGTATATAAATAAATTTTAAACAACATGATTTTACTTGGCGTGAACAAAAAAGAATAACGTACGTTGACAGATACTAATATAAAGTTGGTCAACTAACATCGATCGTCATGTATATCCTGTGAATGTCATTATTATTATTATTATTATTATTATTATAGGTTATCATATACCATCTTAAAAGTTGAATAGTTTAGGGGCATCGTCAGCTAACTTCATTTTCAACCTTTTTTTAATTCATGATAAATTGGGGATATCCAGTAGTTGTTAATTTCATTTGCTTTTGGGCCTCTGCACCTTTTTTGTTAACCAAAAATAAATTGGACCCTTTAAGGTTTTAACATCTTTTTACTAATCCAAGTTCTTTGGGCGATAGCCATTGATCCAAGCCTTTGTTTTCTTTTTAGGCCATATTGATCAAAGCCTTTTTGTTTTTGGTTCACAGTTGATCATAGCCCTTGAACTTTGAATTTTGTACCATTGAGGCTGTGGGTTTAGGCCGGTCAATCAAGCAATAAAAGTTAATTGCTTTTTACGCCCATCTTTTATTAAAAGCATCTTTTTTCTTTTTTTTTAAAATAAAGCAATTCTCAAAATATCCTATCAGTTAAATTAAAACTACATCCCCTCCTCCTTTTTCCTTTTTTTCGATCTGTGATACTTAGTTTTGCGTTTTTATAAAATCTATGTTGTCAGGAGAGTCACACAACTAATACTATAAAATCCTAAAGTACATCCTTTTGTTGTCTTCAGCATGAAATTTTCTTCATTGGAAAATTTTATTTAAGGTGAGCTTTTTTTCTGCATTTGTTACTTTCAAAATCTAATTTCTAGAAGCTAATTGTGCAAATATAATTCTGAAATTTAAAATCCAAAAGTATATATAAAATAAAATTAATAACCATATGTATATGTTCCAAAAATAAGAATCCACGTCTCTATCATAATTACAGTGTTTTAAATTTGGAAACCAAATATTTTGGTTCTAAAATTTAAATTCTAAAAGATTCCAAAAACTATGGTGACATAATTTCAAAATTAAAAATTCAGAAGTCAAATATCACAAATCCAGAATTAAGATTCCGGTACATTAATTTCTAATTTGAAAACTAATTTTTGTAAATGATGTTTTTTGAAAAAAGTTATTAACAAACTCTTACTTCCGGTATATGATATGTAGCCTCTAGTATTTTAATTCCCTAAATACAAAAAAAAAAATTCAAAATTTATCCTATTATGAAATTTAAATTCTGAAATACTGTTAAAAATCATATTATGAAGAGTTACCTACTTTAACAATGATAATATGTAGACTAACAAAGAGATGAAGCCTATGGATAAGGGTAAAAAAGGGGCTTACTTTTCACACCCCCTTTTTTTCTTTCTACATCCCCTTTAATTTTTTTATAACTTTTTTATTCCAATTATACCCTTAGTAGCTCCCTTCTTTTCCTTTCCGCAATCAACCTCTTCTCTTCCGCAATCAACCTCTTCTCTTCCGCAAGCATTCCCACAATCAACCTCTTCTTTTCCGTAAAGTGCATTCGTCTTCTCCGCAAGCACCTTCAAGGTCCAACCTCCATGGTCCAAGTTTCATGTTAGTATCCATTAACATTTTGTAGTTTATTGGTAGGCCAGATGTAGGGATTTAGGGATTAGGGGTTTAGGTTAGTTTCTCTGGTGCACCCTAGGTACAAGACAATTGATGCATTCCGCAAACTCAACTTACACTCAATTAAAAAAATTTGGTTGGAGTTCTCTTCATTGAACAATAATGACACCTGAGAACGAAAAAAATAAAAAAATAAAAAAAGAAGAAGGAGGTGCTGATGAGATATAATCACAGGGGTATTTTTGTATTTTCACATGTAATGGGTGCAAAAAGAAATTTGGAGGATGTAAAAAGCAATCCCCGTAAAAAACGACGAATAAGAATAGGAGGAGAAAGCCGACAAACACTATTTCAAACAAAGAATCTTAATAGTTTGGGGCCCAATAAAAAAATCCCATTTTAAAAGCTGAAGTAGTCTAGTCTCATCGACCCGAAAAAAAAAATACTACTCCACAGTACACCACGTTAAGAATAGGACAGGTGGCTCTCCCTTGTTTTTATTTTAATCTACATTGTGATTCTATCACTTATTATAAATGTGAGGTGAGGGATACAGTGAAAGAGCTATTTACAGCAAGCATCTTCCTATTATTATTAAGACATATGAACTAGAAACGATCATATATTATATATATATATATATATATATATATATGCATAGATTTTATATGGGGCGATAATGAGAAATGAGGGTTGTTCTCGTTATACTTGGGAATTATAGGACTTGCTAAAGCTTAGTACTTCCTATTGAAATTCAACATTGATACAGCATATTTCATTGATATGGATTTGCTCACAGCCCAGAAAATATTTATCTCAGCTTAAATTAAGTGCAAAAGCAACTAATAAATCAATTAAAAATTACATAAATTAAGGATGGTTAGCAACAAGTCAGAAGTTTAATCATCTAAGAATCAGAAATAAGGGAACTCTACTAAATATTTTCAGTAGTTTCATAAATTTGTTTACATGAACCAACTTTTAACAGCTTCCGTACTGAGCCGCATCATTTTATTCACAAACCGTAGATCTAGCCACCGGCATAGCCATCACCGCCACCGCCACCGCCACCGCCACCGTCCCCTCCCCCATCCCTATCATCACCACCAAGACCACTAATACCACGATTTTTCTTACGATGCTTGTGAGAATTGTGCCCGCAAGAAAATATGATCATTGATATAACTGAAAGAGACAGAAAGATCATTCCCAACATAAATAAAGACCCAGAGTTATACCTAACTGCTTCATCTCCGTAGCCACCATGAAATATAGCGAGCAATTCTCTTGCCATCTTTCCCTGTTAATGGGAGCTTCTCTTTCAGAACACTTTGTCCCTCTTTATATATATTCAAAATTCCGGTCATGGCCCTAATGACTCTTTGATAATCCGAAGGTTATTCAGAGTTTATCTTATTTAGAAAATTAATAAAGAATTAGGTTAGACGGTTGGTAAAAAGATAAATTAGGTTGGGCGGTTGGTAAAAAGATATTCGTATAGATCTATTTTTATTATTTTTTGGTTTTAGTTAAAACTGTAAAAAAAAAACTAAGAGAATAGATACATACATAGATGTGCGTTTATTATGAGAATAAATAATTCAGGCAATAAAACAGGGATTCAGATCCTAACATTTTTTAAGTGGAGAGCGGGACGTTTTTTGTAATTATTTTTTAGAAAAAATATTTTCTGTTTTTCAAGCGGTGCTTAAATAATGAAACTGTTGCAATGTTTGGAAGGAAATCTACCGAGTTATATGAAATGACGTATTCAAGTACAAAAGCTCGAATGGAAAAAATTTTATTCAACTAAATCTATTATGTAAAATTATATTAATTGATTAAAAATTTAAGTTGATAAATTTTAATTAGATAATCTACAATTTTACGTAATAAATCTGATTTTTTTTTAAAAATAAAATTCTTCTAGATTGTATTTATTTTATATTTCATTTCAGCTTAAACGTAAATTTGAAAATCAAACCAATTTGCTTAATTATAAATAAATAAATTTTCTCAATTTTTAATGAATTCATTTACTGGAATAGATCATGTTAAAGATTATGATGTAATTTACAAGGAAAATTTTTTATTGAAACAAACATTTTCAATATACAAAAGGCAAAAGTGATTTACAGTTTCAGTTACATACATCCTCAGAGATATAGAAGCAAAAGGGGACCAACCAGAAGGATGGGAGCACAGACCACTGATGCAAAAATCACATTACCAAAAATGTTGAATCAAAGGCCATCTCTCCATAAAGTTCAAGCTTCTGGAATGAGTGTTTGTAGTTCCTGAAAAAATTGAAGGACTTTATGCACGTAGTTCTCACATTAGTAGTAACACAAAACATGCACAAACAAAAGAGTTACCAAATTACCTCAGGAATAAGCTGCAGATGCCCATGATGTATATTAGAAGATTTAACAATTGTTTCCTACTTGGGACAGAGTGATCTTGTCTTGTGAGTTTGACTTCGTGAATAAATATTTGCAATGAGTTTAGACCGTGAAGTTATGTTCCTTTTGGAAATGGTGGGTAAAGTACGCTTAAGCCAAGACTCTGAAGGGGCTTTTAGTGAAGGAAGGGAAAGAGGGAGTCTAAAATAGCTTGCATCAGATATTTCTTGATGGCCTAACTTCATTAAATATTGGGTTTCTAAGTCAATCTTCCCTTCATCTCCTATCTTTGAGTTGGCCAAAGTACACTCATGATCAACTGATTTGGCATCTAGTTGGCTCTTCAATTCAACTCTAGAATTCTGAGCTAGGATATCAGGATATTTTTCACTACTATACACCTGACTTTCTGAATTTATCTTCTTACATTCAACCACTTCATTAGGACTTGAAATCATAACCAAATCATTGCTAGAATCTTCAGAACAAACGAGGAAAGGTGAATCAAGAGACTCTGAACTTTTAGGTTGTAATGCTGCCTTCATATCCTCAGCATCCAATTGTTTGCTATTCTCAAGTGAAGAATATATTGAAGGATTCTTATGAATACCATTATCTTTCCTCAAAGTCTCAAAATCACCCTTTGTGTTATTGGTTTGAGACTTAACCTTCTGTGCAGAATCTACATATAGAGTTTTCTCAACAATAAGACTTTCATAGCTAGAATCACGTTGAGTGCTTTCACAGGGTACTAATTTGTCGTAACCTCTTTGATGTGGATCCATGCCATGTTTAGATTTTACAAGAATATCCAAAACCACCTTTTTTCCTGTAAAGCTAGACTGGGAATCCACAAGTTTTTTCCCATTAGGAGTTCTACCATACTGCAGAATAAGATTGATGAAATAAAAATAACAACATCTGAAGTGAATCAAATAATCACCAAAAGAAAAGAAAAGCAGATAGATGAGAAAATAAAAGGTAAAATGAATCAAACTTCTCGCATATGTTAAAACCAACTTATGCACATCTACTTTTGGATAAATTAGATGAAAAAGCTTCGAAAAATATTGATATCCATAAGTTGGTTTTTAATTTATGGGAGAAGTTTGATTCGTTGTACCTTCTTATTTTCTTCTGTAACAAAATTCTTGTTGAGAAGTTTATCCAAAACTGGATCATAGACACAAGTTAGTACCTCTTTTGCGGATTCAATGTGAGAAGCAGCTGATTTAGCTTGCATTCCATTAACTGCATTACTTTGAACCTTATCCAACATTCTCAATCCAGGTATTGTATTCAAAAGGCGTAGCCGAGGAAACAGCCCACAAGCTGTGGTTCTGTGGTTTTCAAATTCATTGCAATCATAATTTTCATCTTCACTTTCTTCATTACCAGTATCTAGGGAGTAATGTGGCAAATCTTTTGGTGTATGCTGAATGAGGGGACGTAACCTTTGTGCACTCTCATCTTTCTTTATCTGTTTTTGTTGTTCTTGTCCAACCAGTGCCTTCTTGAAAGCATAGTAGTGAGGTGTTTCAGATGTCATTGCCTTTGCTGCAGGCAAGAACCTGCCAATCATGAAATCACGACCTTGTTGATCGCTGGAGAAACTTCCAGAAGGTTGGACTTGGACCTCCGGCTCATCCCATCCACTCAAACAACTCACACTACAGCTCATGAAGAATGATTCAGTCCTAGAAAGTGTATCAAGAGCATCCATATAGGCCTCATCTCTATCATCTGAATCAGAACTTTCCCTCTCCTTAGTTCCCTCTTTCGATCTTTCATATTTTGTTACTTTTTTATCCAAAGATGCATCACTTTTAGAGTAGGAAACGGTGCTTCCAGTTCCCTTTAAAACTGTGTCAGAATCTTGTTGCTTAACTTTTGATACCCTCCCAGGTGGAAAATTTGGAGTAATTGGAAGCTGCTCAACAACCTGTGTCTCTAATTTGCATTCATCCTTAGGTCTTCCTGGGGCCTTCTCCCATTCAAAAGGAATAGTTCCAGCATTTCTCACTGGACCAGAATTTAACTCTGATTTGTAAGAAGGAGAAGGTTGAAATCTGGCTATTGAATTATCAGTTTTCCTTTTGTAGTCTGTGTCAGAGGTTGATGAGAACCGCCTTACTGATAGAAGTGGCTGATTAAAATTTAACTGCTTTTCTTCCATTAGATCTTTGAGTATCATGGAATTCGTTTCTGTAAAACACCAAAATCAAATCAAATTGACTCTCAAATTTGACATTTTCAGTAACCTGTTCAAGAAAAATAAATTGACATTACTGTGCAACAATGTCCCGAGACAAATTGCAACAAGTGATGTTGAAAATTGTAAGAAAATCAATGCAACAGAGGCTAGATAAACCGCTTAATAAATAGTCACTAGTCAGCATTTGAAAATTGATTAATGTGATATAGGTTATGCATTATGCATTTAAAAGAAAAATATGTACTAGTTTTTTCAACCGTATACCTATACAGCTATAATCATAAAAAAAATACACGAATGATCAAATCAAGATTTTGAATTTTTCAAGATCCTACATTACTCTTGCATAACAATCAAATCAAAACAGGCCATCAAAGAAATGGAAATCTCAGTTATATCAGTTAATGAGCAAAGGCCATCATTCATGAAAAGCACTTCATCCAAGAACAAGGACCAAGAATGTTCTGATGGTGGCATTAAAATAATAAAGAAACATATTGTTATTTTCTGAACAAACATTCACCATATACCATTCATGGCCATGTGCCAAGCCCAAGAAAGTCCAACACATACATGCACCCTAATAGAAAGAGAAAGAGTTCAGGAAAAGAACCTTAGAAAAATGACTCGACCCAGGAATCAACTCGCTTTCTTCCTTTGGAAAGCTAGTCAATAAGACCTGCAAAGCACCACGAGAGAATATAGAAGCAGAAGCAATTTCGTGTCTTGCACAAGAGCAACAAAGAAAGAAAGGAATTGGTTTTGAGAATAAACTATTTTGTACGCTTGTGTTTATTGCTTGTTGCAGAGATGAGTAAATCCTCTTCTCTTCTTTATTTATTATAGCACAGAATTTTGTATGAAATTAAAAAAAAAATGTATGTACGTAAATTCTGATCATTTTAATGTTCCTCGAGATTTTTATGCAATTATTTAATTTGGGGATACTCATGTGGGATCATGTGACAGTGTGACACTGAGGGTGGTGAAATTAAGCCATGAGTCTAGTACGTATGAGAATACACAAAAAATATACTATGAATGAAAAGAGTTGAAAATGACAAAAAGGCCAACCCTGCTTTACGTGTTCGATTATTGAGGGAATGATCCTGTCCATTACATTTGCAATTCCCTCTTTCTTCTTCTTCTTCTCGTCTTCTTTTTTTCTTAATTTTTGATCTTCTGTTTATTTTCTTGCTTGTAAAATTAGGAATATACTAAATCAAAATCAGCGGGATAACCTTTTCGTTATGCTATTGATAATAATAACAAAGGAAAAGAAGCCGACGCACAAAGCAAATAACATATGCTAAAAATAGGATTCTTTCGTCATCTATATATTACAGTTAAAAGTTTACTAATTAAGCATGCCAATAATTTACAGGTGAATTTATTTATGCTCTAATGCACAAGACATTTAAGCAATGTTTATTGTTATTTGAACATATTATAATTCAATTTCAAAATGTTAGTTTGGTAATTTGAAAGATCAAAGTAACTGATGGAATGTCACCGCCATGTTATAAGAGAGATAATAAAATATAGTAATGTAAAAAAAATAAAAAATAAAGGCTTAATTAGTTAAGTTTTTACTCTCAAAAAAATTTGTAATTTTTTTAAAATATTTTTTTGTTATTAAAAATTTTTCAAAATTATTTCACAAAATATTTTTAAATTAAAATAAATAGAAAATCAAACACTCCCTCAATCTCTTATTTTTAATTCATTTTAAACAAATACTTCATGAAATTTGTCCCTTCAATTCTTTTTCTTTTAAAATTTCTTTAGATATTATGAGTTTTTTATTTTATCTCTCAATTTAGAAAGATCAAATAAAAAATTCATAATATTTATAGGAATTTTAATAAAAAATTTGTAATATTAAGAGGATTCAAATAAAAATAATATTTTAAAGGAATAAATAGAAACAAACATTATATAAAAATATATAGGAAGGATCCGTTTGGATAAAATAAAAAACGGAAGAACTAAATAAAAAATTCACAAAGTTTGGAGAAGCTAAAAATTTAATTAACCCAGTAATAAATAATATATATATATATATATACGAGAATATGAAAGAAATTTCTCATCTTTGGCACTCAATATTTTTTACAGGATTATTCATTACTCATTTAAAAATTAAAATATATATATATATATATATATATATTATTCTCAAGTTATAATTATCTTCAATTTTAGTTATAATTCATTATATAACATTATTTTTTGTCGTTATTTTTAAAAAATAAAATATGCTGATTTTCGTTATGAATTATTGAATTATAATTCTGCAAGTATAACTATCCAAACGTTGCAGGGTCTGAACGGCAAGGAATAGATTCCTTATGTATATGAAGAATGTAGTTATATTGCGTAGCCAAAATAAGAACAAAAGTTAAAAATAATTCTACAAAATTAATTTTCCTAGAAAACAATATATAAGTGAATAATTAAAACATTTTATATCATGTATGTGCCTACGGCTCCAACATGTGTAGTTGGATTTGACATTCCACGGGTGTCATCAAATATATATATATATATAGCACGTTTCTTCACTTGAGATGGTACACGCGATAGTTTCAAATATGTGTAGCGTGTAACGTTAGTAATAATAAAACATATTTTTACGAAGTGAAAACAATATTTTGAAAATCCGCTGTCAAACTCAAATTCTCTAGCTTGCAACCTGCAACAGCATGTACGTGACAAAAGTAAATAAAAAATTATGACTTATATTTAAGTTATTGACCTTTTAAAAATTTCTAATTTTTATTTAATTTTTAAATAATTTAATTTAAAATATTTTTATTATAAAATATTTTTTCTATTTTATATTGAATTTTTAAATATTATAATTTTTATATTGTCCAAAATATATTTGTGAAGATTAAATAAGGAATTTGCAATAGTCAAAAAATTAAATAAAATGTTTCATAATATTTAGTCCAGCATTTATTAAAGGATTTAATAAAAAAATTAATACTAAAATAAATAATATTTTTCATAATATTAAAATGATTAAATAGGAGATAAAATTATAAGGGGATTTATAATAAAAAAATATTGCATACGTGATTTGTTAATGAAATGAGAGATTAAATAAAAAATTATTTTAAAAAAAATAAAAAAATTAATTAAAACAAAAAATTATTTTAATTTGACATAATGTAAGTTATATGTTTAACTTATTTTATACAATAATCAATTTTTATTATATAAATTAGAATCATCACTTTAATGAATAAGGCATGGTTTATAATTTATTTTCAATTAACATATTTTTATATTCTTTATTTTAGTATAAAATATGCTTTTTGTATTTTATTTTTATAATTTCTTAATTTTACTTATTTTAAAAATCATTGTCTTTATAATTCAAAAATTGACCCCACATTAGTATATTAAATTTAAGCTAATTATTTTCTAATATATATATATATATATATATATATATATATATATATATGTAAATTAAATTTTTACTTTAAATAAGTTATCTTCTATTAATTTTAAGATATCTCTAATTTAATATAATAGAATATGAAAAAGGGGAGCCCTCATATCCGTTCTTAATTGCTACAAAATCTTGGTTCCGTGTGATCAAGTTTTAAACCTTAATCTTTTAGCATTTTTAGGTTATATCATTGCTGGTATTTGATTACATAATACTTTTCTCATCTAATATGAGTTGTTTTTGGAATTTTTTAAAAATGTGTAGATTATCCTATGATAGATAGGAAATAAATCCAAACTTAAATTTGAAAGATTTACTTTTTAAAAAGAGAGTTATTTTTTTAATTAGCAAGTTTATTTTTAATATTATCTAACATATATTAAAAAAATTTCTTTTAAATAGATGTAATTATGATTGAGGCTCTTAACTATTTTTCTGAATTTGTTGATAATTTACTAAATTTCAATATTTGAATCAACTTATTTTTATGTATGCAACATCATCATAGGATAGATAGGAATTGAATCCAAAATTGAATTCGAAAGGCTTATTCTTCTTTTAAGAGAGAGTTGGTTACCGTTTCAATTAATAAGTCTATTCTTTACCTTATTCAACAAGTATTAAAAGTCTTTCTTTCAAATGAATATAATCATGATAGAAGATCATAAATACTTTTCTAAATTTATTGATAATTCATTAAATCTCAACATTTGAATCAACTTATTCTTATGCATTGTAAAAGTTATATTAGTGTAAAAGATTTTACAACAAATTTTTATGTTAATTGTATGAAAAACCAATTTTTTAAAAAAAATGGTATTTTTATAATTACTGACTAAAGGTATTACATTATTTGTTATGTAAATCGGTATAAAAATTATTTTTTTACATCGATTGTTAATTTAGTCAATGTTAAAACTTATTTTTATACTGATTTACATAGTAACTGAAGTAAAATATTTAGATTTTTACATTAATTCTAATTATAACTTATGTAAAAAGACATAATATTTTGTATGTTACTCTTTCCTACATTGTGCTCATCATGGTCATTGTCATTCTTTTTCGGTTTAAAGTTCTTCTTTGCATTGTACATTCAGTGGCTAAGTTCTATAAGTGTTCCTTATCTGCAATGTTATTCCTGTAAGTTTGAACATTCTATCCTTATTTTAAAGTTTTCTCTTGTTTGTATGAATCTTAAGAATAAATTTTCATATGTATCTTTTTACATTATAGGTTTCTTTACTTGGAAAAATAGTAAGAAAATAACTTCATTTGCATTCACATTCTCACCCATCATTATTCTCCATTTGCGACCAGGCAAAGACCATCGTTGACAATTATATCCATTTGCTCTCACCTCTGAGTAACCTTTTGTCTCATTTACATTATTCAGATAGGCATTAATTGAATGGTAATGATGTGGATGTCTTATGGTGATGATTATACGAACTTAGCATGCTTATGTATGATCTGTTCGGCGAAATGCCTGAAATAATATATGTTTTAATTTCATTGATTAAAATAATGAGTGCCAAAAGCATGAATTATTTATTCAAAATTCTGTTTAAAAATTAAGTGCAAGCATCAGTATTATAGAGAAAGAAAAGGAATCAATTGTAATTTTTACATAAATAACACTATTTGATCATTATACTAGGTTTCCTCATGTAAGCAAGCTGCAACTTGATTGCTAATATCTAGTGATAGGACAACAAAATTAGGAGCATAATAACCTATCTATCATATAATAGAATCTCAAATCCAATTAAAGAACGTTCTAATTAAAAGCATGCAATTTGACCTTAATGGAAGCATCAATTTTATGGATTTGTAGCATGTGATTTTTGTTTGTATATAATTGATGATAATATTATTATTTATAATATTTTTTTGCTAACTTCAACTTTCAATAAGGATTTTATATTATACTAAGAGTTGAAGTAATAGTTAGGATGACATTAAGTTGATAAGCATGTAGATCAATAGTTTCAAATCCTAATAGCTTTTAGATGTGCAGGATTTGTTCTCTTTCTTTCTCTTTACCGAGTCAATTTTTCACTTGATCATTTTTAAATTGAGAATCCATTAAACTTCCATTTTTTGTTTTTACTATTAAAGCACTAGGGATCATATTTTTTAAATGGGTGCATGTCATTGTCTCCTGCAAATGAAGATTGTTTTGTAACTAGGTATGTCAATAGTAAACAGGGAAATGAAAAATAGACATAATTTATCATGGTTTAACCTAGAATCAATTATAAGCCAACATAAAAAACACTTTGTCAACTCTCAATATGTCACTAGAATAACAACATACTAATTTATTTCATTGTTCAATTTAGAAACTAGTAACATTAAAAAAAAAAAGGAACTGACCTAAATTATAATATATCTAAATTGACTGATTGTGATTGAGTTATTTTTCTATAAGGAAAGTTTGATGCGCTAGTATCTAAGGAAGATCCTAGAAGGGATTTTTGGACTTTTCTTCACATTGTTGAGCTTGAGGCTATGGTGATTATGAGCTATTCTCTCTTTATCTCATTGTGGTATTTGTCCATATTCCTCTATTGTTATCTATAAAATTTTCATGTTCAAGGTGCATTGTTTGAAATCATTCATTGTTGTTCTATTCCAAATTTTTATGGAGGTAGCTAAATTTGTTATGATCGTTAACTTTAAAAGAATGTAATGCTTAGGCTTTCTTCTAGATTCAGACCTGAACTACAACGCTTTATCATTTTTGCTCTTAATTTTGTTTATAATATCTTCTTTAAGAACCTGTTTAATAATTTATTTCAACTAAGCTAGCATGTATATAGATAATTGGTGGTGGCATAGCAGCCAGAGATAGAGTGCATTAAAGTTGAGACTTGCTTGTTAGTTTATTTTATTTAAGGTAAATGTTTGTAGTTATATATCATTGTGCTTGTTGTTTGGAGAGGGTCTTATTCTATAGTTTAAAATGATCAAAAACTCAAAAAATGATTATTGTTAAGCAGTGAAAATCATTGTAAAATGGAAAGATAGTATTAACTAGGTTTTTAAAATCGAACTTTCATTGAACCACTTAAGGTACCGTGGTGTAATTATGATTGAATTAGTATTAATTAAAAATTATTTTTAAAATATGTATAATATATATTATATTAAAAAAATATATAATAATAAAATATATCAAAATCAAATTTTACAGGATTAAAAAATGAAAAATCATATATATATATTAATTTTTAAATTTAAATTATACATGTAAATAAAATAAAATTTTTATTTTTTATTTTTATTTAAAAATATTAAAATAATATTATTTTATATAAAACTTATTTTTAGTTAATTCATCTGGTTTACCAGTTTACTATCAATATTTTTTTTCCTAAAGCAATTTTATAGTTTAATTAATAAAAAAAATCGAATCTCGATCCAACCGATCCTCTGATCTAGTTTTTAAAACAATGTGATTAACTCATTACCTAAATACTTCTGGCAATTTCTCTAATTTGAAAAAAGTTTCTATCTTGGTCTGCTTTTACATCATGTATAAGAGCATTTATCCCTGTCCATGATACAATCAACTAAATAAAAAATCAATTCTCTAGCCATTGAAGTACAAACTCAACGGACTATATCCATTGTTGTTTCTTAAAAGTTTTTTTTTTTCTTTTATACTTATTTTTTATTGTTTTTACTTTTTCTTGTGAGATTCACCTAAACTTTTAACATGGCATAGAAAAAAGAAAAAAAAATTATAATATATAAATGCTACAAGGAGGCATTGAGGCTATATCATTAATGCCAACTTCACATGGCACAAAGAATGTATGACTACATACACATAAGAATTTTTATAGCTCACTTGTTGGCTTTACATATTATAGAAAAGTTGAAGAAACTTTAAAATATTATGTTAGTTTTTCTAAATTAAAATAGATCATTCGCAAAAATAAAATGGAATATACCTAAATCATATGTACATATGTGTAGAAATTATCATTATAAAATAATTTTAAAAGATAAATAATGATAATTTTAATTTTTATTAATTTTTTTATAAATTTATATTTATTAAAAATTCTTTGTTATAAGATATTTTAATAATAGTTTAAATAGTATAATTATCAAAATTTAATATATATATATATATATATATTAATTTACTATATTTTATATAAAAAATAACGGTAGAAAAAATTATTTTTCTTGTAACGTTGTTTATGCATATCGGATTATCCTCTCTAATATGCCCTGTTAAAATCTAAAGAAGGAGATCTCTCACTATTACACATGACATTAGTGAGGACTGAAATAATGCAAGGTAATAACAACAAAAATGAAAGATTAAGACAAGGCAAGCTCTCCTAAAATAACGTTTCGGCTAAGACTATCATAAGCCATAATTATTATTTGCATTGTTTCATAGCCACTTTTTTCGTGAGGGGGAGAGGAAGTTTCACATTATTTTTAAAAGAAAATAAAAGAATAATAATTTTTTATATTGTTAAGTCATTCATAATTTTACAAATTAAATGGACCTGTAATTAATACATTTTTTTTAAATCGACTTCAAAAATTAGTATAATTGGTTTATTATATAGATATTTTTAAAATTAATTAAAGTATAAAAATAAAAAAAAATTATAATTAATAATAGTATATTAAATAGTAATAAATTAAAGATACATGATTTTTAAAATTAAGGAAAAACTATGGAAATAATTTATTAAAACTAATGTACATAATTTTTATTAATATGATATATTATAATTAAGAAATTAAATTAAAATTAAAATTGATTGAAATTATAATAATTTAAAAAATTAGTTTATATATATAAAAAGTTATACCTTCAATTTGATATAGTGGACGGGACTTATTTCAGTCAAATTAAAATTCATACTAAATTTAAGAAATAACATTCAAAAAGTATAAAAATTATAAATAAAAAATAAAATTAAATATTTAATGTAAGAAAAATTATGTAGTTAAATAAGAATAAAGATAACTTTAAAAAACGTTCTTATTTAAATAATTAGTTAATTTAACAATTCTATTTGAATTAACTTAAATTAAGTTTGTTTATCTATTTTTTTACATTAATAATTGATGAAAATATTGAACATTTGTTAAAATTTTATCATTATTGTCATTAATTATTATTTTTCTTTTTTATTATATTTATTAGAACTATCACGTAATAGTATTCTTGTCATTATTATTATTTTTATTATTATTATTATTATTATTTTGCCACCACATAAATAATATCATGTATTAGTTTGTGTAGTGTATAGTGTGTATTAAATACGGGATAAAAGTATAGTACTGCATAAAATTTTACATTATTTATCCTGGTACTTATGTGTAATGTGTATTGTCCCTCAATTTACATCAAGTACACTTTATATATAAGTAATCAAACTAACGATTAATTCAATTATTTTCAATGGAAATTATGGAATATAAAATAACCTTAATTTTTTTAACAAAACTATGAGAATTATATACAACAGTCTAAAACAGAGACTTATTACAACAAAAATGGATTATTTCATACTTATACAATAATATTGACCTATCTATCTTATGATAACACTTCTTTTAAGTGCGTTTACTATTCTTATGATATATTATAAGGATGTGAAAGATGCTACTAAACAACAATTGATATCGATAAAGGGAATGAAAAAAATGAAGGTAGCATCACCCTCCCTCCCAATAGATAGAGAAAAAAAAAATTGTCTCGTGAAAGAAAAAGTAAACAAATTAATTTCACTCGCATATGAATATTGAACAAATCTAAATCAAACAAATCACATATCCAATTAAATCAAAACCTTTTTTTCTAAAGCCAACGATGTTTCATTCAACTGAAATATGAGCATCAATGGAAAGTACATTAGCAAGCTACAAGATCCTGAATCCGGAGGCTTCTTTTCAACCCAAACTTTCTTAAGAAAGGTAAAAGCTAATTTAGCAAGTATGGTCAATTATACACGTGTTAAATTGGCGGAAATTACCTTTTAGATCCTCAAATTTTTTTTTTTCATTCCTCTTATAAATGAAAATATAAAAATATCTCCACATTTATAATAATGTATTTTTTTCCTTCTTCCTTTTTGTCTTTTTTCCGGTTTGCTATTTTTGTTTGTTTTTACTCAATTAATATTGTTAATTGAATGTAAACTAGATTCCTATTTTTGGTCGAAAAAGGAATTAAGAGAAGTAATGTCGAAGAAGCGCAAGAGAAGACAAAGGTGAACTATCATCGAATTGAATTTTATACTCCGTAAATTAATTTGAAAAATTCATTAATGTATTTCGTAAATTAATTTGTGAAATGTAATTTACGAAACATAAAAAAGTAACCTTCTGTAAATTAATTTACAGAATACAAAAAATTACATTTCATAAATTAATTTACGAAATATACTTATACATTCTGCAAATTAATTTACGGAATACGTTTATTGTCTTCCATAAATTAGTTTGCGGAATAGTAAATAAAATACATTCAGTAAACTAATTTGAAAAATGGTATAAATACATTCCACAAACTAATTTATGGAATATATCATATGTATTCCGCAATTTAATTTACGAAATACATTTGATACATCAATTAGTTATCTTCTGTCTTAGGATGCACTGGAAATGAGTATTAACCTAAAACCATACATCTAGCATACCCAATAGACTACGGTCTATAAATAGGTACTAACCTAAAGTTAAAGCTTGGAGTTTGAAGGTCTTTTGGTGTGGTTGAAACTAAAAAATTGTTTGCAGAAGAGGAACTTTTGTTTGAGGAAGAGGAAATTTTTTCCAAAACACCAAATGTGAGAGGAAGTGATAAGGGTAAAATGATAATAAAAAAGTTTCCAAATATTTAAAGAGGGTCCAATAAGAAAAAAGGAAGGTGCAAAAAGTATGGTCCTAAATTGATTTATATTTTATGAACTAATCTATTTAATCTTAAATTTTGTTTTTAAATTATATAACCTATTTAAAAATAAAAATTTTTAAAATCTTAATTTACATAATTTTTAATCTAAATAGGTTTAGTATAAATTAGTTTATGAGCTAATTCATCTAATTTTATTTTATTTTTATTTTGTAACTTGTTTGAAAGTAAAAATTTTAAATTCTAATTTATATAATTCTTAAATTAAGTGAGATCAGTATGAACTAACTCATCTATTTTTATTTTATAATATTTTAATTTATAATTTATTTAAATGTAAGATTTTTTAGACATTAATTCATATAACTTTTAAATTAAGTGGAGTAAATATGATCTAATTCATTTAACCTTATATTACAACTTTTTATTTTGTAACTAATTTAGAAATAAAATCTTTTAAGTTATAACCTATGTTTCCTTTATTAAATGGAATAGATGTAAATTAATTCATCTATTTTGTAGCTCGTTTAAAAATATTTTTTTTAAAACTTTAACTTACGTAATTCTTAAATTAAATGAGATGTATATAGAATAACTTATATTATATTATCTTATATTTAACTTTTTTTTTTAAATTTTTTTCTTTCGTTTTTTGTTTTTTTCTGTTTTAATTTTTTTTTAATATTTTTATTAAACTAAAATATTATTTAATTTATTTATATTTTTTATGATTCTCTAAATATTTTTTTATCATTCTCTAATTTTTTTCCTTTCTCTCTCAACTTTTCATCTTTCTATAATTCATAATAATTAATAATTTTTTAATTTTATAAATTTTATATATAAAAACTTTTATAAATTATTTTAATTCTAACTCATCCACGTAAATTAAAATTATATTAAATTAGATGAGCTAAATTATCACCTCTAATCAGATAATCAATTTCAATACGTTTAATATATTCTAAATCAACATAATGAAAATTTTAACACACTTTAAAATATTTAAAGGTAAATTCAGCAAAATCAAATCAAGACTTGTGTATATATATAATTTGATTTATTTAATACCAACCCTCTTTTCCATTATAATTTTGAACCAACTTTATAAAATTCTCACCAATAAACTTTTGTTGCAAATTATGTAGGATATATATATAGTTGTCCTAGAAAAGTTAAGTGCCGATAATGGTAAAGAGATCCTCTTCCCCTCCCGTGGTCAAAGAATCTTTACCTTTTTATTTTGTTATGTAGTCTTTATTAGTTATTTATTTGTTAAAGACTTTTTGAAAGAAAATATGATGAATTGTAAGGTTGTGAATAAGGGGCCATTGTTGAGGCCTGAAGCAGCACCACTGCAACAAGTCTCCAACATGATATTGCCTCCTTGGATCCTACACCTGGTTTGTTCTCCTCATTCGTTCCCTATTCCTTACCAAACTCCACCTAATTTTGGCCCATTTTTAACACATGCGGCAAGAAAACTTGAGAAATGAAGGAAAGATGCAAACTTTTGGCATCCCATGAAAGCAAACGAGAGTACTAAAACCTAGATTTATATGCAGTCTGATACCAAATCACTTATTCCAAAAGAAAAAAGTAAAATAACCAACAAAAACCAAAGGGAAACATGGATAAAAACAAACCCTTTTTTTTGATGAAGAGGAAGGTGCGGAGGGGACCAAGGCAATGTTGATGTGATAATATAATAGTAGGTAAAGACAAAGAAACTATAAGGGCTGGATTGGTTTTTGTTTTATTTTCAGTTTTAATTTATATATTTTTTATTTTTAAAACTTGTATATATAAAATAATAGAAATAATAAAAAATTATTATTTTTAAATAAAAATAAAAGAATGTTTCTATAATTAAAATTAAAAAAAGATGAAAACAAAATAAAAATAGAAACCAAACAGCCACAAAGAGACAAGGTTCTAGAGATTTTAAAATGTGATCAACATGATTGAAATATATTGGTAGTTAAATCTAATAAAGTAATAATTTTAATAATTTTTATTAAAAAATCATAAATTTATTGATTTATGTAATATTATCATAAAAATTATATATATAAAATTTTATACAACTAGATCTTAACTATATATATATATTAAATAATTTATCACATATTAAAATAAAATAAGATGATGAAGTATTAAATATATTTTAAATTATGTAAAATTTTATAATTTTAATATAAAATTTTTAATTTAACGGTTAAATTGATAAAATTTATTTTAATATCAAATTATTAAAAATATCATTTCACAAAATTTAATATTTAGTATTATTTAATCATAGAATTATATATATATATATATATATATATATATATATAAAAGCATATATAGATTAAAATATCTTAATATTATATATTAAATTTAGACATATATATTATTTAATAATTTTTTATAAAATATATAATTTAACTGTTAAATTACGTAATAATATATTTATTATGTTACTTTATATATTTATTTATATTTTAATAATATATTATAGATTAAAATAAAGATATATAATAAAATATTTATTAATGTTTATTTTGATAAAAGATAATAAAAACTTCCAAACTAACTGGATTGATACATTGTATTATGTAAAAAATACCAAATGGTGTATGTGTTGGAAATTTGATACTTAATATTACTATACTCTAACCTTTTTTCCTTTTTTCCCACATACAATATATATATATATATATATATATATATATATATATATATATAAATTAAAAGAATAAAAAATAAGATAAAAAAAATACATATATTATCTGAATGGATAAAAAAAATAGATTAAATAAATTTTCTCTTTATTTATTTAAATAAATAAAAATAGAGTGAAAAATAAATAAATAATATAAAAATTATTTACAATAGTTAGAAAATTTTAATTTAATAACAAATTTATTGTAATTTTTTCATCATAAAAAATTATTTTTTTTAATATGATTTATATTATATAAAATAATATTTTAATAAAAAATTAAATAAAAAACCAATCACCCTCTCCTTCTCCTTTTTTTTTTTAATGTAAGCTCCACTAAAAATAATTCCTCTCTTTTTAATTTCATTCAAACAAATAATCAAAATTAATTTTTTTTATCTCTAACTCCTTCCCCTCTTAATTTTCTTCCTTATTGACTCAACCAAAGATAAGTGAAACAACCTAACCGATAATTCAAGTGTTAAACTTACTTCGTTTAGTTATTCCTATAATTGGACCAATGCCCCCTACCTAATTTTGAGTATGTGCTGCTTCAACTTTACCACAAAGGAAAAGTATGGAGGAGCTTTATTCACATCGAACTTTCCATGTGTAAAATGGCTTTGACAACTACACCCCACAAAAGGATATACTTATTATCTGCTGCAGTTTGTTGGCCAAAGCAAAGGCAAAACAAACCAATTTCCAGTGGCATCTATGCTTAGTAGTCCAATTATTGCTTACTAAAGTGTTGCTATGACTCTTTATATGAATTTAAGTCATAAGTCAATGTTCAAAATTGAAAAGGGAAAATAAAAGGTTAATAGTTATATGATATGTCACTGAAGAAAGATGATATAGATTCTTTTTGACATAGTGGCTTTGGAATTTATTCCCTTTCAAAAGTTACAACTAGTAAACATGGTAAAGCTAAAAGGCAAATTTTCCATCCTTTAGAAGCCAAAATTCAAGGAAAAAAGTATACATAATGGGTTTTGGAAAAGAAAAGTTCGACGGGCTAGTCTACTACTAAAAGCAGAAGAATTTTCTCCACTCTTTTTAGCTTATAATTGAATTTTTTTAAATAAAAAACATTTTTTGGTGAATTACTTGTCAACAAATTATTAGAAGAACAAGTACCGGCATAATAAAATGTTCAAAAAATAAATTGCCAAAATTAAATGTGAATTTCATAATTTTATTTTTAAAACAGTCAAATTTCCATTATTGTGATATATTATCATAAATAAGTAACAGCTTGACGGCTACAAAAAAACCTCAACAAAAGCGAGCATATTCTATAGCTAATAGCTGATTAATTTATGGTCTAGATGGAAGAAAGGAAGCAAAAGGGCCAAAGCATATTCCGCACATATTTCTTCATTTTCACAATGATTATTCGGTTTGTCTTATACCAATAATTTCCAGCATATACACGTATATACATTGGGTATTGTTAATCTCCTTCTAAACTAGCTAAACAATTTAATCAACTTCATGATTATTTCTTAATTATTTAAATATATAAAAACTCAAGATTATTATAAACATACTTATAATAATAATAATAATAATAATAATATATAAACACACACACCTGCTTTAAAAAAACATATCTGCGATTATAGAAGACAAAATTTAGTTAACTACGAAAGTATATTTATGTAAACTATATTTGTACAAAATGTCAGTTAACTACGGAATATTTTCATGCCTAGATTAGTTAGCTATTGAATTTCACTTAATAAGACAGACGTTATAGTTAACATGTAGCTATTTTTCAATCTTAGAACTTAAAGTAGTTAGAAATTTTTATCTCTGACTGAAATTCTTTAAAAGGAGGAGGTATTTAAATGATAAAATACGCTTATAGTCGTTAGTTTCAATTACAAAATTAACGGTTATGAAATCAAATTTTTAGTGGTATTTTTGTTTTCATAAAATGATTACAATAATTATTATTTTTTAATAAAAAATATTTTTATCTTTCAAAGATTAATATAATCAGTAATATTTTTTTAGAAACAAAATAATAATTTACTCTGAAAGATATTCTATTAATACAAATGTTAACGATTATACATTAATTAATTCGTATAAAATCAATGTGCATAATAAATGAAATAGAAATTATTTATGTTAAAATTTTTATGAAACCTAATTATTGTTCCCTGGTGTGAGGGTATATATACAAGAATATTCTAATATCTAAGTAAAAGTATAAGCGAAATTTTAATATATAGGTAATAGAATTAGAATTAAACCTGTTTATAGAATAGATACTTTTATTATTTATAATTTATTTACAAGATTAAATTTTATAAAAAATCATTTTTTAATTATGATAATTTGATAATTAACATTTTTATATAAATAAGATAATTATTTTTAAATGAATAATTTTCAATTTAAATCTATGATACTAATTATATTTATTTATCATGTTGCTTATAAATGATAAACTATTTATTTGTATTATAAATTAATTATAAATAAAAGTTTATTAAATCTTAAATTTTTTTTAATAATATTATAAAAATTGATATTTAGTTATATTTTTAATAATTTTAGTTTGGATTGTGTGTAGTTTTGATTTAATTTTTTTATATTTTGTTTGGACCAGTAGAGGATGAAAAGGTAGAAAAGTAAAAATAAAATAAAAATGATAGTAGAGATAATAAAAATATTTATATTTAGTTGGTCTCCTTATCTTTTTATAAGAAAAATCTGAGTTAGAAATGAGTTTGGATAAAATCAAATTTTTAAAAGTGAAGATAAGGACAGGATGGTTCCATCCATGTTCCATTATGTAAAATTATTAAAATATTTTCATTTTTATATAAACAATATGTAAAATTAGTAAAATTATAAAAGTAATAAAATATATAAATTTGAAAATATAAATTAATTTAATAAATTATAAAAAATTATAAAAAATAAAATAAATACGGGGTACGTTTTCTCTCAATCCGTTCTACAATAGAAACAAGATAAGGATAAAGTACGTTAAGTTAAATTAAATTTTGTATGTTCAAATTTGTTGTTTAAAATTTTTAAGGTGTAGGCATATTACTTGTTACTTTTTTTTTTTTTTATTAATGTCTGACTTGGTTTAAAGTATACAAGATTTATGAGCTTATTTAAAATAAAAAAATTAATAAATAGACTTAAAATTTATAAGATAAAAATATCATTAAATACATATGAAACATATATATATATATTATGTAAATAAAATATATTAAAATAAATACTATACAAATATAATACATTAAAATAAATATAAATATATAATATATAGAGATAAATAGATTCTTAAATAAATTAAAGATACTTTTTTGTAAGTATTTGTTTATTTAAAAAGACTTTCTAACAAACTTAAATCTATCTATTTGTTAAATAAGTTGAGTCGAATTAGATTTTAAAACAAGGTTTGATTTTCTAATTTAGATAGGGATGAGAATGAGTAGTGGGGTCACGAAATATAAAAACCACGTTCTCATGTATAAAGATACCTCTCCTTATCTTTGGTGCAGCTTTTCTACCAGGAGAAGAGGGAGGAAAGTTTTTATTTTTTAACTGTTAAAATTTTGATATATTTTTTAAAATTAAAAAATTTAAGTTATTTGTAAATTTTTTAAGTTAAATTTTATTTTTAAAAATTTATACTACTAATATATATATACATTTCTCTTTTTTATTTATTTAAACAAAAATAATAATTTTTTCTTCTTTTCTTCTTTTATTTTTACCTATCCAAATAATTTACTTTTTTTTATTCTCATTCTTTCTTCTCTTTTTCTTATATTTTTCTATTGTTTTTTCATATTTTTTTCGTGATCCAAATAAAATATTAATTTTAAAATCAAATATTTTTTTTTATATTTTTTATTTTAATTTTTTGAAATTATTTTTATTTAAATATGTAAATATTTATAATAAAATGTGTGTTGTGAAATAATTATAAAAATTTAAAATAATAAATAAGATGAAAAATTTATAAAATTCAATTTTTTTTTTTTATAAAATATAAGACTAAGAAGAGAAAAACATGTATAATTTGATTTGTTAGTTAATAAATTTTGAATAAAAAATAATTTAATCAATTATTTTAAAAAATTGAATAAAAAATTTTGTAAATTTTAAGCGAAGATTTTTCTTTAAAAAATTACTTATTTTAAAATTATAAAACTCAGTTAAGTGAGAAAAACGAAAACCGTACATCAACCAATGATGCAATTAAACTATAGAAATGAAAACCTAGAGGTCAAAAAGTGTAATAACCGGTAAGAAATAAAAGAAAAACGAATAAAAAGACAATATGACAAGAGGATGGAAAAAAGCCAAATATGACAACCAATTAACTTGCTCCTATATTAATTCCCCACGTGTGTGGCAGCTTGATGAAGGTTTGAACTGGTTGGAGTCCAATGACCTTAGGGTCCACCAAGATTACACCTACTAGTACCAAAAGACTCTTCTCATACGTACTCCAAGTCTTTGGTAGCTTTTGTTTAGTTATTTATTTATATAAAAAAACAAAGATATACACATACAAGAAATTGTTGATTCTTTTAAAGGCAAGAACTTTTTGGAAATTTTTTATGTCAATTGAAATTAAACAATTCTTTGAATAGTAAATAAATTATTATTTATTCTTTAAAAAATACAAAAAACTAATTATTTTCAAAATAAGTTATTATTTGAATTAACCTATTCTTGTTTCTTTCCTAGAAAAAAATTATAAAAAATGCAGAGATAATTTTTTGTCAAATACTATAGATTTTTTTTACAACAAAAAAGTGATAAATTTTAAATCTAAAATTTTATATAAATTATTCTAATTTTAAATTTTTTAAAGTAAATTAATCTTAATAACTTTATCAAATACCACATATTTAGGTTCAAAGAAATTATAATCAATAATCATAATATTGAAAGCTCGTGAATAGTTGACTTATAAATATTTTTAAAATATATTTTAATCCTCATAGTAAACTTATCCAACCTAAACTTTTTGAATCAAACAAATGGTCATAATATGGAATCAATTAGTGTGCAACTGTGCGTATATACATGTTGATTTACTTGTTTTTATTTATATATGTAAAATTAAAAGAAATAGCAACGTGAATGCGTAGTGAGTCATGATTATTGAATAACGATAAATAAAGAATAATGAATAATGAACCAAAATAGATTAATATTGAGGAGGGAAAAAGGTAGAGGGAATAGCATAATAGTTTTGACGCGTAAGAAGTTGTGGATGTTGGTGAGCCAACCCTTTTGCTAGCTGGCTGTCGGGGAGAGGTCCCCAGATCCCTCTCGCACTGCACGTGACTCACCCCCCCTCCTCACCCTCCTCACCCTCCTCTCTCTCTCTCTCTCTCTCTCTCTCTCTCTCTCTCTCTCTCTCTCTCTCTCTCTCTCTCACTCTCACTCTTCCCTCAACTCTCTGAAACAAAAAGCCCATCACTTTCTTCTTCCATCAATCCAAAACCCAAAACTCAAATCCCTCTCCCTCTCTCTCTCTCTCTCTCTCTCTCTCTCTCTCTCTCTCATTTTTCTAGTTTCCGTCACTCTCTCTTTCTGTCTCTACTTGTCTCTATTGGTGTGTATGCGTAACGATGATTCCACGGTCTTCATAGCTAATTCAGATTCAAATGCTATTGGACGCCAAGGCAGATTCGAACTCAAATGCTTGGATCTGCTGCCGGTGAATTCACTGCTCATTTTATCTCTCTGATCATTTTGTTTCCGGTTTTACTCATTATTGCTCCCGATTTCAATTCGGTTATGTTTGTTTCTTGTTTCTGATACCTAAGCATTCTCAGTTCAGGCATTGTTCTATCCCTTGGCATTGGTTGTTTGAAACGCTTTTCAAAGAAATCGATTTTTATTTTTCAACTTTTAAGATTTGCTGTTAGTGGAGTTGAGTCTGTGCGGGATATGAGTCGTTCTTTTGTTTGATCCGAATGTGTTTTTCATTGTTGTTACTAAACTATCGGTTTTGAAAATTAGAATTTGAATCGTTGTATTGTCTGAAGTCGGGAATTTTGCTCTGTTAGATGGTTGAATTGAATCGTACAGGCATTCTTTTAAACAGGTTATGGTATTTGCTTTCAAACGTCTTGCTGCTGCTGTGATTTTTCATGTGAATCCGGATATACGAGAGTAATCTGTCATATTAGGAAGTTTCTGAGTTGTACTTTTGCTGTAGAAGTAACTAATTTTGTCTGTGTCTGCCCCACTCAGTATTGTTATTGACTTATTGTTCTGTTTTTCTAAGTAATACTGACTGAATTATAGAACGGTTTAAAACAACAAAAAATGAGGAGGAAATGGTTTAAAACAAAACAAAAATCCAGGCTCTCCCTTTTGTTTTGCTTAAAACAAGTGTAGAAAGTAGAAACCATAAAAAGGGACGAGAATATATGGAAAATGTGAAGACAAAGTTGATTATGGGAAGAGAATAGACTTGGCATTGATCAGGGTTAATCAATTTAGCTGGAAAATTGAGGATGGAGATTGTATTGATAGTACAGTTCAAAATGAACATACTTGAAAGAAGTGAAAAATAGAAGAGAAACTTTGGTATACCAAATAAGGGGTAATTAGAAATACTTTTGGAGGCTTTAGTTTTGTGTCAAGAGTTTTCCTTTGGATGTCCAATGAGTATTATGGCAATGAATAGTAAAAATTGATAATGGTACTAAGAAGAATGCTAGGAACATATTCTGCTGAACACACTCTACAGGACACCTCTTGTGATTGGGTGTGTTTTGAAAAATTAAAGCAATTTTTAAAAAGTGATCAATTTATGAGGCAAGTACTTTGATTTTTTAAAAAATAGATCAATTACAAGAAGTGTGTTGCTAGCATTTCTCGTGGTACTAATGATATCCTATGTTTATGCCCTAGTGTTTGATCTTATTTATGATAACAGATTCCTTCTTGCTTCAGTTAATCTTATCTTACTACTGATTTACCTATAATATTTTCCTACTAACTGTGTTTGGTCAAATTAAGGTGATTGAGTTACTACTGCCTTGACACTCTAGAGGAATATATGATGAGCTAGGAAACAGTCAGAACATTTAAAACAAATCTATATTGAAATTATAAGAATTCCAATATGGATGCAACAGCATTTGGAGTTACAAATACAGTTGTAAATAATGGATACATGGGAATGGAAGTTTCTGTTGTCAACACATTATAGGCAAAGGTGTGAATATTAAATATTTGCCATTCACAAGAATGGTTTGGTCATAAGAATATTTAACAGTTACAGAGTGTGACTCTGTCCACACCTGCAATATTGAAGATATGTTCTACCCATTAACCTAGATATTTGATATTCCTTGTATTTTTGTCATTATCTGCATCATTGATGAAGGGGGATGTGTCATGGTGATTCCTTTGTGCCCATTTTTCAATAGTGGAAGAGTGCTGAGTTGGAATTGGCCCATTGAATGTCTCAATTGTCAACTTTTAGTCGTACAGTTTCTGTTTCCTTTTGAGAGTGGTTATAGGTTACTTCAGTACAGGTTCAGTATCCAATGTTTATAGGTGTCATAGTAATGAAAATGATATTTGGAATGTGACAACTTGCAGAAAAAGGTTTACTCCTGTATTATGGATCATTTGGACTGAGATAGTAATTGCTTCCTCATGTCCCATAACTCCACTGTAGTGATAATATCAGTTCTGAAATTTATCTCCTCTGGTTGCTTTGGAGATCATCTAAGTGAATGATCCATTAGTGTCATGGGATTCATGCACGATGGAGCTTGCTCAATTTTAACAAATTTGCCACTTATTTTTTGTATAGTCATTTTTTGGCTCTTGGTTGTAATGCTTCAATTCTGTGAATTATGATTTTGAAAATTTTGGTTCCTTATGCTAATGTTGTTTTATCATTTTAATATGCTACATCCTTGTTATTTGGTTCATGCAGGTTACATGACCTCCAGCTTGAAACAGTTGGAGTTACTGAAATATATATTTCAATGATTTGTATTTTAAGAACTATCTTTTAGCCTGGATATGTCTCTTATAGGTTAAGAAGTGTGGCGAAATGGTTTTTCATTCCAAATATATAAGAACATGGAGGAGACACGAGAAGATGCAGGGCCGGCAGAGCAAGGGCCATCTAATGTGTTGTGGTGGCCCTCAGATTTCGATGAAAAATTTGGATCTGTTTCTTTGGGTTCTCAAGATGAGGCCTTAAATAATAAAGAATCTCCTAGACATTCTGACAAAGATGTTTTGTCACCTCGGAAAGCATCACAAATTCTCTGGCGCACTGGAATGCTTTCCGAACCAATACCAAATGGTTTTTATTCTGTCATTCCGGTGAGGCTTGATTCATTTATACATTACCTTCCTAGTGCATATGTCTGTTAGCTTATACTTGAGTTGTTGGTAATCTTTTGTTGCATACAGTTATTGCTCAAAATTGACACTTCAAGAGAGGTATACCCTAGTTGTAAGATTTCTTATTTGCTTTGTTTTGTTGCATATTCCAAATCTGCATCAGTGCATCCTGATTTTGATGTCTTCTGTTATTGTGTTAGTTCTTGTGCTTGTTCTGTTTACGATTTTTACATATGATAAATTCCTGGCATGATACTTGGAGCAGTTGTATTTTCAATTTGATATACTCATTGAATTGAACATATCACATGAGAATGATTTAGGTAAAAAATGATAAACTGACAATTTTGTTTCACTGATTGAGAATAATTTAGTTGAGCTGGACCTTCTAATTCTATTTACAGGGAAGAAAATGATCCTATCAAATGTACATCGGCAATAATTTATACCTTTTTGATGATATTTTTTTTTTTCCATTTGTATCTTATGTGTAATGAGAGGAATGGGAATATTTTTAAATTATTTGGTTTTGGTTAGAGACTCTTAGTGTATTATCATGGGGTACTAAAATACTAACTCAATAGTCCTATTTGTACTAATAATTAGGTCAAGTACTGATATATCAATACTAGGACAACCCAAGCCCACTAATACAATATGGATCTAACCCTAATTAAATAAGAAAACATATTAGGATGCACAATGGAATTAGGAAAACATCTCCTAAGATTGCTTCCTTGATTAGTTGATTAATTTATTTCAGAATATAATCTGAATAATCTAAAAATATTCTAATATATATATATATATATATATATATATATATATATTGTTTTATTCTGGCCACTCTCTATTAGTGGGGTCAGCATGGGATTTATCCAAATAATTGAGCATGTTGAGAAACATGCTGCCAACATTACTCATGAGAGATGCTAGCAGAACAACACTCTTTTCAATGCTTTCTCTATTATTGGATGAAGCCTCACATAGGCCCTGCACTATATTCTTTCTAGTCTCTTAAAATGCTTGTCAAGGATCAATTCTTCTAAAAGCTTAAGCTATTAGGTGGAGCGCCAATTCAAAAATGATTTTATGCAATTCTTTTTTTACCAAAACAGAAAAAGAAGACCACTCTGTGAATCAAAGTTTGTGTGTGTGTGTGTATGAGGGTAACATGGAACTGTGTATTATTTTAGTGCAAGTGCTCAAATTATATAAATTGTGGGAAATTAGCATTAACGATCTTCTGAAGCTACTTGTTAAAGATTGTTTATCACATTGTACAGATGTAGGTGGTACATGACACAACAGGTTTATAATTAGTGATGCTGAAATTACAATGCTCTTGTTATTGTTGTTTAACTGAGCATTTTAAATGTGGTGGTTATGGAGAACTAATGGCACATCTTTAGCCCATGCAAATGAGTTGGTGGTTATAATTTCCTGAGTGTCATTCATTGTTAAAGAAATTATAATTTAATTTTGCATGGAGAGGGCATTAAGTGTAATCTGGAATTTGACATTGGTTACAATTACTATATCTTATGTAATCATAAAATTTATTTGCAAGTATTATTCTATAAATTTTTAAAAATGTGGATCCAATCAGGTGGAGGTTCTTGACAGGAGATGATCCTATTATAGCTTGTTCTGTAAAATATATGTGACATGAGTCGCGTGACAACTTCTTATGGTTACTTGGTGGTGTATGGTTTGCACAAACGTATTCTGTTTTTACTTTTATTTACAAAAATGACATACTGTTTTCATTTTAATTTCTGTTTTCAAAGTGTTGTATAGTTAAGAGTGAAAACAAGAGAAAACTTGTTTTTTGTTTTCACTATCCTGTACAAAACTTTGAAAACAAGAAACAAAATAAAAATAAGGTGATATTTTTGTAAATAAAAGTGAAAACAGAAAATGAAAACAATTGTTTTTGCAAATCAAATGGCCTCTTAGCTGTACAAGCCATTTTTATGTAGTGATAGAGTTTAGCAATGATGTTCAGTAACTCATTTGAGGATCATGACATGTATCGTTTGAATTTTTGGTGGTATCCTGGTTCTTGATGTGAGACTAAAATGATTGTTCCAGCTCATGATTGTATTATAATTAATTAATCTGGTAATTTGCAGGAGACTAGACTCAAGGAGCTGTTTGATAGTATTCCTACCTTGGAGGAGCTTCATGCTATGGATGGAGAGGGTTTTAAGGCTGATATCATTCTTGTGGATTCAGATAAAGATAAAAAGCTATCCATGTTGAAGCAACTGATTGTGGCACTAGTTAGAGGATTAAACTCAAATTCAGCTGCAATAATTAAGAAGATAGCTGTATTAGTATGTATTTTACTATATCTTGTCATGTAACTCTTTTGTGCATAAGGATATCCTAGCATATTATTGTTGCTTCATTGTCATAGTTGGAAATTAAGTTTTCCTTGTTTGTCATAGTCAGCTACAACTTTGTTTTTTTGAAGAAATCATTCCTTTATAATTATTAGTTCCAAGTCTGGTGGTGGCATTACAGGGATTAGATCAATTATGTGTGGAAACTTTCTTTTCATTGACTTCTTTTATTATTTGGTTTATTTTCTAAGCATAATTAAAAGCATTTTAAATTTATTCTGACCTCTGTTACTGGACAGGTATCTGATTTTTATAAGCGACCCAATGTGGAAAGTCCTGCAAAAGCTGCACTAGATGAAACCTCTCCCATGTTTGAGAATCGAGGTGTCCAGATGCTGGGGCAAATAAAGCATGGTTCATGCCGCCCTCGAGCTATCTTATTTAAAGTATTAGCTGATACTGTTGGTCTTGAAAGTAGGCTTGTGGTGGTAAGCTCTGATTTTTGTTGGCAGGCTCAACTGCTCTCTACCATACACTGTATACCCTTGACTTGACTGCTAGTTTACTAATGTTTGAGTATCCTTTCAAATTTGCAAATTATTATGCACTTAGCAAAAGAATTAATGGTAAAGACTGTTGTGTGCTAGTTTCCTACTCTCTTCTCGCTTAGTGGGACAATGGCTTGGTTTGTTGCTATTGTTCAATTTTGTTCATCATTGCATCTAATTATGTAATCATATGTCTTGTACCACCATTCTCTTTATCAGGGCTTGCCAAATGATGGAGATGTTGAATGTCAAGATTCATACAAGCACATGTCTGTAATAGTTGTATTAAATTCTGTTGAAATGCTGGTTGATCTTATGCGATTTCCGGGACAATTGCTACCACGATCAACCAAGGCAGTTTTTATGACTCACATTTCCGCAGCAGGAGAGAGTGATTCAGCTGAAAACGATTCTTGTGATTCACCATTAGAACCAAACAGTCCTTTATTTGGGGTTTCAGAGAGGTTAGATCCTAACAGGTTTGAAAACTGTTGTTATTGTTGATTGGACTTTATTACACTTTTGCTCCCTTTAAATTTGATTAGGCCCCCGTAATTTTAAATTTCAACTGTGACATTTGTTGTAACACTTTTTTTCCTGATATGGTATTGCTGCATGTGTTCTCCAAATCAGCAAATTCGAAAATGGCATGTTAGAAAATTTTGTCATGTTAGAAAAGTGGCATGACCGCATCAGCATCAAATCGATGGCGACTTAATTGTATCAAATAGGATAACATTGTTGCAATCCAAAATAGGTGGTCAAAATTGGAATTCAGAATTAGGAGACTGAAAAGTGTCATGAAGCCTTTAGCTTTTTGTCCTTTTGATTATGCATTTGCCAAATAATTGTCTAGTTGATCTTACACTGAACATTTGATCAAATACAACAATTCTACATTCTCAATAATGAATGAATTGTGAGATTATAGGTACAAAATCTTTAGACCTCTATCTTTATGTCTTTTCTTCCAGTTACAGGATTTGTCAATTGATTGGTATTGGTTTTCTTTGTCCCTTCTTACAGTGCTGAGAAGGAGGAAAACCTCCAATTCCATAAAAAATTTGAAGCGTCTTCAAATGTATCAGGCCTTTCCTTGAGAAACATGATGTTAAGATCAAATAGCAGTTTGAGGTAATACTTTCCATTGCTTATGCAGACATGTTTTCATTTCTGCTGCCGAATGTTCTACTTTTTCTTCAGCTTTGGTTTTTATCACCATTATCATCATATCATCATCATCATCATCATTTGTTTAGTCAATCTGTGAAACTTTTTTTCACTAGAATCTTTAAAATATGCACACTACCAACTGTTTCTTGTTTGAATGGTTTTGTCAATCTTCTCAGTTTGTCTCATAGTGAATTCAACATTTTGACTAGAATCTTTAAAATATGCACACTTGACAATTTCTAAAACATTTTTTTTGACCAGAATCATAATTTGCACACTATGTTTCTTGTTTGAATGGTGGTCAATTTTCTCAGTTTGTCTCATAGCGAACCCAACATTGCAACTGCATTTGGTCGCCGTAGTCGGAGAAAGGTCATTGCCGAACAGAGGACTGCTAGTTCAAGGTTATTCAATACACATGATCTTATTATTCATGATTATGGTTTTTTACTCTGTTGATCATGATGCTTAGAAACCTTTCTCTGTTTGATTAGAGAGTTTTTAAGGCTTTAACCTGTCTTTGATGGCTGTATGAATATTTTCTTGACCCCAGCTAGTTTTTTGTCTCCTGGTACTGTCATTATGTGATGGATAGACTAGAGCCTAGAGTGTTTGACACTGCAAGGTATATCTGTAGATGTTAAGCCCATAGTTGCAAATATGAAGGAATGTTACATGAATTGTCCCATACCCAATTGGATAGGATAGATAGATTTGATGAATTCATCAGTGATTACTCTTTCCAAATATGGAATGTTTCTAATATTATAGATTTTTCACAAAAAGAATGGCGTTGGTCTGTGTGAAATTCACTATTGGGCTATCGTTGTTCTCATCTTGGAATTGAAAATGGCTGCATTTACTCTACACATTGATTCTTGGAAGCAACATAGGTGGATTTATTTGACATATTTAATTGTTGTTTAGGCATTACATGCTTTGTTGGGTTTCAGACTGAGAAGTTTGGTAGAAGTGTATCGTAGTGGATATGGTGAAGATCAAGAACATGAATGATATCAGGAAAAAATGATGATAAATCACATTAGGTTATTTGGGGTAAAGACATTTTTTTGTCATTAGTCTAGCATTGCCAGTTTAGAGGTAGAGACATATTTCTCATTGAGAAATGTATGGCTCCAGGTGGATGCTTTAGCCTCTATAGCCTTCATAGGGAATTTGGACTTTTAAAAAGTTTTCATTTATAATTTAAGACATTGATATTTTGGATGTAGCTCAAGATGATGACCCTAAGTCTACACATGCACTGGCACAACACAATGATGATTGGAGCAAAAACACATGCGAGAGTTGCAGTGATGAAACTGACAATGAAATTTCACTTGACCTGATGTTGTGAGGAGTTAAGTAGGGTTTAATGATAGTGCTATGAAAACCGAAGTTCGGTGGAAAGTGGAAACAGTTTTATTTTCAAAATTTGAATCAATAATTGGAGAATATGTTAATTCTGGCATGGAGTATTGGATCTGCTTGCTTGCATATCTTCTTCTCTGCGATATTAGATGCTCTTGTGCTGACTATTTTTGGTCTTGTATCACTTGTTAGAATTAGACTCACTCGTAAGACTATTGTACTGTCATCCAATCTTCAAATATATGAAACTTCGATATTTACTTGTTGGTATTTAATTTTTCTAAAATTCCCTCTCTGATCAACATAATCTTTATCCATTTACTGGCCGTATCAATGAAAATCTTTTCTAAAAGAATTTATTCATGGTACTGGTGCTAGTGTATTATTAAGTTGTTCATTTAGGTGTTTGTGTGCATGGTCATGTACATCTCTGTGCTTGTTTTTTGTTACCAGCATTCCTTCTATTGGTGAAAGAGGGTTCTTCTATTGGCTGAAAAGTGATACACACCCTAGTGACAAATTGATGCTGGGACATGCCAATTTTGTCTTCTAACTAATATATGTGTATGTTATTGTTTTATTGAATTTAGTGGCAAGGTTTCTGTCAGTATCTAAACAGTCTCCAGGCTGTATAGAATAACTTTTAACATTTTACAATTTATAATCAGTCCTTTGTGTTTCAAATATTTGGACAATGCTCCTCTGAAGTGAGCTTGTTTCTAAAGTGTGCAAGTGATTGTGTACCATGTTAATTTGAACTGCATTGCATTCTTGACCCACTCAAATTTAAGGGTAGATACACTCCGGCTCACTTTAAAGGTGCCTTTTCTCAAATAGTTTTGGTTAGGACATGCCAATTTTGTCTCTTGAATTGATCTATTCATATGTTATATTTCTGCATGTAGTGGCAATGGTATCTAAATGATCTCCTAATTGTACATGCCAATTTTAAATATTTTTTATCACCTTTTTTATGTTTGAAATATTTCTGGTTTTACAGTCCAGAACATCCATCATTTCAAGCACGGGGACGGTCCATGCTTGGTGGTGATCGGACGTCGTTTAGAGATTTTGCTGATGACCAGGCTACATCAAGGTTTTTGCCTTTATGATCCTTGATATTTGCTTATACTCTGTCATGCAAAGTTATATGGATTAACATGTTTTTGCAAGTCTCACAATATGTCACTAATTGCTATCTATTTTATTTATTTATTTTTGTTTTGGGTTCCCTATGTTCTGAATGTAAAGCACTTGTTACTACTTTTTTTACCCAAGCTTGTATTGTTCTGTCGCGTTTTTAACTTTTATTACTATTATTATTATGATGATGGCAATTTATCAGTATATGTACCGGACTGTTTACTGATTTATAGATTTAATGATGTTATATTTACATAATTGAATGTCATGGAAGAGATTTAATGTTTCCGATGCAACAACAATATATATAGTTTGTTTACATGCTCCTTTATCAAATAATGTGCTACTTGAGGTGTAATTGAACGAAGTTATGTTAAGATCCACTAAGACAAATTTGTGATAACACTATTTTAGCTTTATATGGAACTCCACTTGAGCTATGAATCGACAGATTCAGTATTGTAATTATATGCATTTTTACCAGATGCCACATAATATTGTCATGATGTAGTAATCTTGAGTAAAAGCTCAATAAATTTGTGCTATCATCTTTAATTTCAAGTCTGATATGTTGCCACCATGTTTGGCAAGGCCTAAAACTAAATAAATAAAATAGAAAAAATGATAATCACCTTAATTATCATTACTCTAGATGATGGGGTGGACGAGGACTGTTGAAATGATTTGTTCTTCTGCCTATAGTTTGTTGTTGTGGCTTGTTTCTTTTTGAGCAATTTTTTGTAATATACATCCCTTCATGTGAGTCTGCTTATGGATTCCTCTACAAGTAGGTTTATTGAATTGAATGGATTTAAGTTGGATTGTGCTGGCTGGCATTTACTTGTTACTTCGTTTGATCTTAACTTGTATGTTGCTACGAGCATTTTTGGAATAATATAGGTTGTTAAGCTTGTTCTTTGTTCTGTATTATCTCTTTAGTTTTTATATATGATTCTTAAGAGGAGTTTGTTCATTTCTCAGATCCAGCTATAGGTCAGATGGTGCATCCTTGTCAGAAGTACGTAGGATACGAAGAAGAAGCATCAGCATTACACCAGAGATTGGTGATGATATCGTAAGGTTGATTGTTGTTCTAAGATGCTGCTGGACTTGTACTTGCTTCATTGTAAAGGGTGCTGTCCATGTTATATTGTCATATCTGCTTTGAAATGTTTGAGGGAATTGCCAAATTGCCAAATTTCCATTTTTTTTGCCTTTTTTTCTTCCACATGGTTCCTTTTTTTTGGAGTTACGCATACTCGTGTGCATTCCTGGATATGTAAAAGTTGATAGCTTCCCTGGATCACTCTTTTTAGAAGGTTTTGTTTTGTTTTTATCTGAGTTCCAAGTGGGTGACGCAGTATGGATGGGTCATATAGGAGGTAGATAGGTGACGCAGTATCCAAGTGGGCCAGTGCTAATTAAGCTAAAAGCTTACTAGCAAGTTTTTTATTTCTTTTTCTTAGTTGTTCTTTCCTTTTTTACCTCTCTGTTTTAAGAGTATTCCTTATCCTTGTGCCATGTACATTTCTACATTCTTTATATATATTTTTATATAAAATTAAAATGTAATGGGTCTCATTTGCTCCATCAGTCAAGCTTTTCTTGTACCAAAATGAATTGTCCTGATAGATTGTTATGAGCAGAGACATTCTGGTTCCTGTTTTATGCTAAATTGTAGAGTATATTGGATTCAGTTATATTAGTTAGCTGTTACTTTCTGTTATGCTGTTGCAACAGCTTTTTACAGTTGTGGATTTAGTTTTTCTGTTACAAAGAGATGGCTCCCTCTTGTCCTCTATATAAAGAGGATTGTACTTTACTGTAAGAAGATTCAATAGCATTTCTCTGATTCTGAATCAGTCTCTCTCTCGTCTCTTTCTAAGTCATTCTCTCATCTCATATCTATTCTAACATAGATAACTATTGCAGATAATGCATGATTGTGATATGTACTTATGTCAAGTTCATTGGTGATCCTTTATTTCCAATTTTTGAAGTGCATAATCATTTGTTACTCTAATTGTTTAATGTTCTGTACCTATTCACTGTAGGGCTGTACGTGCAATGAATGAAACGCTGAAGCAGAATCGTCTTCTCAGAGAACGAGGAGATGATAACACATTCTCCCATTCTCCGAACAATAGTACTGATGCAAATCTTCAGAAAAATGTATGTCTGTGTTATTTTTGAAACAGTGGAGTATGCTATTATTTAAACCTTGCTTCTAAACTAAATCTTTGCTCTACTGTTTTGATAATCATAATGAACATGACATAATTATATGTACAGATTCACATCTCTCTTCTGATCTGTTTCTCATGAATCATGTTCTGTGTTATGCAAATTACTTCAGAGTTGTCTGGAAAAATGTCTTAAGAAATTTCTCCTCTGTGCTAGTATTTCTTGATTTGGTATGTAAGTAAAATATTTTCAGTGATGTGTCAGAAATAAATTTTTTTTATGAGAAATCAATATTGACAAGAAATTAAGCAGAAGATAAGGTAGAAAGCCATTTGTTATTTAGGTGATTACTATTGGAGAAAAATGGAAATGTTAGGGAAGATTATTTAATGTATCCAAAACAGGGGCAGTGTTGAAGTAAAACAGATTATATTGTAAGATATGAAAAAATGTACTAGACATTTATGTGAAAGAATAAAATCAACACTGTCTTGATGTTGGAAGAAAGAGTTAGGGTCTTTATGGATCTAGATTAGTGGATTTAACTTATGGTTTTGTTGAGGTAAAAAATGATCTTTAGGATGGGGCTTAAAGGGTCAAATGGTGCCTGCTTGGGTATTGTGACTGTGAACAATACTTGCGAATATGATGGGTTACAGGGGAAATTGAAGGATGTAGTTATGTAATGTCTGCGAAAATAATCAGGATTGGGTAGAAAAATATAATGGAAAAATTATATAAAACAGTAGAAATTTAAATCTTAGGCATCACTCCTAGAATTTGATTGCATCACACAATCATGGAAGAGCTTTATGCTGCAATTATTTTTAAAGCATAAAAAAATGCATTACAACCATTTAAATAGACCTTATGCAATTTATTCCATAAGATTCAATAATAAAATCCTAACTCTATAAGGATTGAAGCTCTACACTACTGCTAGATCTGTAAAGCAGAGAGATTAAAACAAAACAAGACCCAAATAAATAACAAAACAAGACCCAAATGCAACCCTAGGCCAGGAAATTGACACCACAAATCTGCCACTGACTGAAAACATAAATTATATAGGGAAATGAAGGAACACTGGCTAACTCTTAAAACTGTAAATAATTGTAATCTAAGCCAGAATATTGATACAAATTGATTTTGAACTTGTACTTTTTGCTTGAGTGTCCTGCATCAGGTTTTCATATGGTTTCCAAACCTGGTATGTTAAAAATTTATGGTTGTATTGATGTTAGTGTCTTGTGAATTATGTGTGTTTTTCATTATAGATGGCAAGTAGTTGGACTAACTTTTGTTTCAAAATCTGAAGTTTGTCTTTGCCCTTGTTTCTGTGGGGGATGGGGTCTTTGCTTATTCTGTTATTCGATTTTCAGTTCAATTTAAATATCTTCCAAGTTCTACATGTGATTCTCATTCTGCTATGGTAGGTGTCAAATTTCCATCTTGGTGGTCATGATGAAAGGTCTGCCCTATATTCGCGTGAGTGTGACCAAGGAACTTCACAAAAGGCAATGTCATTACCAACTTCACCACATGATTACAGAGGTCAAGCTTCTGAGGGAAGTGGACCATCAAGATACGGAGTGAAAGATGAAATGGAGTCAACTTGGAATAAAGTACTTGAATCTCCAATGTTCAATAACAAACCTCTTTTACCATATGAAGAATGGAATATTGACTTCTCTGAATTAACTGTTGGAACTCGTGTAGGGATTGGTAAGGATTACCTCTTGTAGCTATCAAAATCACATCATTTATGATTTGCACACATAATATTCGATATCATTTATATGATGTATGATCCAAATTGTGTGTAAGGCGAAGAGTGCCTATTGAATTGAGAAGATGATTTTGAATCACTTCTCTGGCTAAATCGCAGGTCAACTTTTTATGGGGTGGGATTTCTACATTTCTATGCTGGGTTGTGACAGATCTGATCATGTCTGCATGTTTCTTTCTTGATTTATTGACAGATCTGATCCAAATCTCACAGCAAATTGGAAAAAAATGTTGTGAGAGAGCCTAAAAGACCTTCAGTACTAAATATACTTTTCCCATTTAAAAGCGATGGATAACTCTTTTCTTTTCTTTTCCTCTCTCATTTTCTGGTGTCATCAATTTAAAGGCTTGGGTTTTTCTAGGAATGCAGATCTCACTTAAGATAAAACTATTGAAGAAAAAAGAAAAAGAATAGAACAAAGTGCTGTTAAGTTTCAGTCAAGGCAGTAGTGAATTGGGAAATTGGAAATAAGATAATTAATGTTAGTAAAAATCAAACTTAGAGAATTAGTTATGAGGAATCAGAAAACTGACCAAACTTAATGGTTGAAGAAATCCAGCTTTTATAAAATTCATAAAGAAAGAAATCAAAATTAGATGCTCAACATACAAGGAACAAACTAATTAAAAGTTAGGAATCATACTATTAGAAGGTAGAATGATAGATGAGACATTTGATTGCCTTTGGGTATAAAACACTTGGATTAAGCTCTCTTGTATATTTGGTTCCCTTGGGGGTTTAAGTTTGCTTGAAACAACTGACTTTAGGTTTCAGTAAGTACAAGAGGGGAATATCTTGAGGTGATTTGCTCTGTTAGAAAGGTGTTGATTTATTTAGTTGGAGTATATATGCATAATGCAATTTTAAGCAGGAAATGCTATTTAACTTCAGAAATATAAAATCATCATTTTGGCATGTGTAAGGTTTATGGTTAAATTACTGTCTCGAGGGAATGTTCTTGACTGATGATCTAGTAAAGCAATAGTTGCTTGATGATTAATGTATTCTTTCTCAGGGTTTTTTGGTGAAGTCTTCCGTGGCATATGGAATGGCACGGATGTTGCAATCAAGGTTTTCCTTGAGCAAGATTTAACTGCTGAAAATATGGAAGATTTCTGCAATGAGATATCTATTCTGAGGTATGCTTCCGTGGATATGCTGTTTGTTAGCATTTTTCTGTTCTATCCAACATTTTCTGACTCATTTTCTTTTCTTTTTGAATTTTGGTATTTGGATTCCTGCAGCCGGCTCCGTCATCCTAATGGTATTCTCTAACTTCCTTACTGTTTACTTCTGTAGTTGTGACTTTCACATTTTGTTTTCTAGATATGGTAATTAATGAAAGGGAACCTGAACTGTTCTTTTTTGTTATTTGAACTGCAATAATGATTTTAATAAATTCCTTCTTAATCAAAAAGAATGAGAATAATATTATGTATTCTTGGTTATAAGAAATCTCATGTAGCATCTTTCCTTAGTGTTCACCTGTTATTTATCTAGTGATGAAATTGTATGCAGTTATCTTGTTTCTTGGTGCATGCACAAAGCCTCCACGCTTGTCAATGGTTACAGAATATATGGAGATGGGATCATTGTATTACTTGATACATTTGAGCGGTCAAAAGAAAAAGCTTAGCTGGCGGAGAAGACTAAGGATGTTGCGTGACATATGCAAGTATGTGTTATGGTTATTCATACTTCTCAGAATCTTATCCTTTTTCTTGGCATTTATGCTGAACATGTTATACACATTAATTACTGCTTCATTGTCTTCCAACAAATCATAATTAAATATTTGTTCAATTAACTATGCAATATTGAGATGAAAGCAATCCATAGTGAATAAGGAAAAGTGTTTTTCCCTCATTGAAAGATATCTAGGATTTGACGGTGTCAGGAATACACTCTGACATTTTCTTTTCAATACTTCATTGTTGGGTGAAAATGCGAAATCTCATCTGGACTCCACTAATAACTTAGGGCCCACTCTATGTTAGTTGGCTCCCATGGAATTAACCTAGCTTTTCTCACTGAGATTTACTGCTCATGCCAAGTTGAGCTTTATTTATACATTATCACCAGCTACAAAAGCTAGATGACTTCCGATTCAGTCAAGCTATTACTTGGAGGTGAAATTTGTTGTGTCAACAAATTTCATGTATTACCTCGTTTCTTTATTTAATAATAATTTGGGTGAGGGTGTAGTACCCAATGATGAAAATACGGGATTAGACTGGCTGATTTGAAGAAAAAAACTGTTTAACAATGCAACAAAAATTGGAGCAAAACCAAACGAACCAATATTCTTTGAAAACAAAATGAATTATGAAATAGTACCTCAGTCAATTACGTATCCGATTCGGTTTGAAGATTTGAAAAACATTGGTATTAGCCCATTTCAAATGTTAATTGTTCCATGATACTGGAAAGATTACATTTGGTCTTCAATATTTACAAGAAAAACTTGCTTCTGTAGGGGTTTGATGTGCGTACACCGTATGAAGATTGTTCATCGAGATCTAAAAAGTGCAAATTGTCTAGTGAATAAGCATTGGACCGTAAAAATATGTGATTTTGGGCTTTCAAGGATAGTAACAAGTTCACCCATGAGAGATTCTTCATCGGCTGGAACTCCAGAATGGATGGCTCCTGAGCTTATTCGAAACGAGCCATTCACAGAAAAATGTGATATCTTTAGCCTTGGGGTGATCATGTGGGAACTCTGCACCTTGAGCAGACCATGGGAAGGCGTGCCACCTGAGAGGGTATATTCAACATATTATTTGTTCATGTGCGATCTCTATTTCTGTCGTGTGCTTTTGCTTTACTGAAATTTCAATTTTTCTCTGCTCATCAGGTCGTTTACTCCGTTGCAAATGAGGGTTCCAGATTGGAGATTCCAGAAGGCCCTCTAGGCAGACTGATTTCAGGTCCCTGGAACTTTCCTTTATTACACGTTGATGTCAGAACTCAACCATCCGCTTTAATTTAATTACTTTTTTTCTCTGCAGACTGTTGGGCTGAATCTCATGAGCGGCCAAGTTGTGAGGAGATTCTTTCTCGTTTGGTGGACATCGAGTACTCATTGTGCTGATGCAATTATATCTTCTGTACATAGAAAACTTTGGGTAGAGTTGGTACATTGTATTATCGGCTGATGTTGTAGACTGTTATGAATTTTGTTCTTTTTCTCAGAACATGCGAAATACTTTTGTTGTCTCACCCCCGTGCTGTAAACTCGCTTTTTTTGGGGCAATGAGAGAAAGATGAGTTCAATCCATCTCTCTTAAACATTATTTCTGTGCAATGAGTGAAAAGAACAAATCTTTTTCCAGTCCGAATGTAGAATTATTATTCCCCACTCAAAAATTGGACGTTAGTCTCGCATTTTTTCAGATGAAAATGAAGGTAGGCAAGGAAAATGAAATAATCCAAAGAAGTGGCATGATATTAGAAGCGAGTTCTACACACTGATGAACAATCTCATCCCTAAGTTCTTCTGTTTCCAAGTATCCGCAGACTATTCCCAATTAAGTCAAGCTCAGGTGTTCGTCGTCTATTTAATGCACATCTTTAAAGCGGCTGCTTGAACTCTCCCTTATCTGTGTATTCTTGTTGCTCTTTGGTGTCAGATAATAATCCTTCCTCAATTCTACATCCCTTTGATTTTGTATTTTGAGGAAAAAAAATCATGACATGCCCATGAGCTATCCTATGAATAAAAGAAAGTTTCGGAGAGTATAACATCCTAGTCGTAAGCCAACGGTTGGAGGTGGGAGACTCCTTTGGTTCACTTCTTCGCCTTCTGCTGGCCAGCAATCAATTCAAGTTCATCTAGACTCAGGCTGTCAATTCCATTCACAAATAAACTCTCCTACAAGTTTAAATCTACGTGCCCTAAGGGTGCAATAACTGCAAAACCTCTTGTATCACTACAATCGAACTGCATCTTAGATAACTTGGGATAACAAGTTAGAATACTCAAGCTGAATTTGCTATCTGATGGTTTCGACTTTCCCTCTGCAATCTCCTTCCACCCGTGTGCAAGTTGAGGCAATTCTCCTATCTTGCCATTAGCAACAAAGTAAACACTCCCCTTGTCGCCTTGCATGGAATAGTAATCATTCCCATCGCTTTGCATGGAATAATCAACTCGCGATAATGATGATGATGATGAATAACTGCGCCTTTGCCATATTTTTTGGTAAGCTTGAACTCTCACATTTTGCACACTCAAAATAACTGCCAATTCATCAATATTCAGTTAATCTAAATTATTGAGGTCGAAATTGGCAAAACTCCTTTTCAGATGGCCTGTTTTTTTTAAACCCATTCCATTCCATGAAGCAGCTCAGTTCGGTCCGGTATTGGCTCCAAAGCTGGGCGTCGATTGAGCTACATACAGGACAGGATTTATACTTTGTAAACTATCCGATCTTTTTTCTCTTTTTTTTTTTAATTTCTCAGCCATTAATCATGGGATGTAGAGGTATAAATATTATGCACATGTATTGATATTTTTCCCTCCAAAACTCCTAGAGGAGTTGTGGCTTCAAGGTTCCAACAACAGGAAATCTGGACATCGGTTAGAGTCCTACGAAGTAAATAAGTCAAAGTCGTCAACCCTTTCCTGATGATGCTCGTTGCAACCCTTTACCCATAGTTAACTAGCCTCGAACACCCTCATGCTATCTTGATCAACCCCATGTTCGTCAAGTTAGCACAATTGCCAATCGACAGGGACTGAGCTATTGATAGAGCAACCCCAATAAATAACAAAGAATACCTATGACAATATTAAATCAACGCTTAGTAGAAAAAAAATACTGGTCAAAAGTATTTAGAAAAAAATACCTAAAAACGACAGGATGATAATATACTAAGGCACAAGATTACCAAACATCAAATCTAAATGAAGTTAGATGTAGGATTCTTGATTCTCGGTAACAATGGCTTACGAACTGATTCCCCCCTCCTTTATGTGTGTGTTTTTATTCCATTTAGGGAACCGCATTGAAGTACGAGTACTCCAACAACATTTCTTTCCATCAAGACAAGTACTGGGGCAAGTTGGCAAATGAATAGAGACTAAAGCTCCATCTTTGGCACATGCTTTCTTGGATGGCAAAGGCATCATGCATTGTGACCCTAAACAAAAAGTAAGACATTTAAGTACTTATTTAGTTATGTGCTGGTATATATATATATATATATATATATCTAACTCAACATGTTTAGTGCATGTTTAATTTTGACTAGATTTGTTAGTAAATTTTATTTATATGTATTTTAAATACAACACAAGTTAATCTAAATGTGTATTTAACCTAATGATAATGTGTATTTTTTTCTGTGTACACAAACAAAAAACTAATAATAAAACACACTGGCCTTTAACAATTATATATGTAACAAAATTTAAAATGAACAAGAATTCATAAGAAAACTAAAATTTAATAAATAAGTTGACAAATGCAAAGCAAATTTTTTATTTTTATTTTTTCATTCTCATAGCCTTGATGAAGTACTTCTTGATCTCCTACCAAGAACAACAATTAAATACCTATGATCCTATTTACATGTCCTATACGAGATACCAAAAAGTTATAATCTTTAACCTCCTTGACTAGGTAATAATGAATTTTATCCTTGATAGCATCCTTTAGAATTTATTGGTTTCAATTCTTTTAGGGATTGAAGATTGGGATGGAGCAAACTCCTAGATTCTCAATCCTTTTATTTTATCTCGTAAGTTGTTTGTGTTTGTTCTTATTTAGTTCAGTGGTGGAATCTCTTGTTCCTTTTAGTGGGATGAAGTGATGAGCTTGCGATGTAGGGACAAATCAGCCCATGAAAAACAAGAACGCAATTAAGAGAAATTTTGGCGGGATTGCTTTTTGCACCCCTGTTTTTTCTTTTCGCACCTCCGTCACTTTTTGTAATTTTTTTTTCAATTATACCTTTTAACAAATACATTCTTTAAATTAATTTACGAAATGTAAACATTTTACATTCCATAAACTAATTTGCGGAATGTATTTTTACATTCCGTAAATTAATTTGCGGAATGTATATTTTTACGGAACTAATTTGCGGAATGTAAAAATTTACATTCCGCAAATTAGTTTGCGAAATGTAAAAATACATTTGGTAAAATATATTCCGTAAATTAATTTACGGAATGTAAAAATATATTCTATAAACTAATTTATGAAATGTATATTAAAAAATGTAAAAAATAAAATGAGAATATCCAAATATAAAAAAAAAAAGCGGAGGTGTAAAAAGAGAAAAGAAAATGCGAAAAGTAAAGCCCAATTTTGATTCGTCACCTTTATCTAAAGAAAAGATAACAACACACAATGCTGTGATCATACACAATGCTACACATGGACAAAAGAAAAACACAATGCTACGACATATAAGGTTCGACTGTGCAATAACTACATCAACAAGGCGTTGAGAACCAAATGAGAGTGAACTCAAAGTTTATTTTTAGTAAACTTGACAATACACAAATTAGTCTCTGATAATGTAAAAAATTAATCTGGGTTCATGATTATAAATGTCAGCTACATTAATTCTTTAAGAACAAGATAAATTAATCTTTGAGAATGATTGATACGATTAACATTTGTAACTTTTAGGAAAGTAAATTTGTTATATTTTTCACAAACTGAAACTAAATTTGTTTATCGTCAAATATTTAAAAGATGAATTTGATATTTGCTCAACAAGCAAGTATCACTACCAACAGCAATATAAAATCATGGTCTTAAATCCAACAAAGGAGTATTTTTGTTTTTTTTTTCAATGCTTTTAATTCTTTTAAAATAATTAAATTTAAGTTTTTATTTATCAACTTTAAAATATTTGATTTAAGCTTCTACTTTTATAAAATACGTTGATGATGCAAATTGTATTATATCAAAGTAAATTAATTATGATAAGAGGATATAACCAAATTTTTTTTTAAATTAATTAAAATTTTCTTTAACGATGATTTAACTAACATTATTTAATGTGATAGATCATAATTAAGATATTTTAAAAAATAAATTTAAAATAAATATTTTAAAATTTAAAAATAAAAAAATGATTATTTTAAAGGAACTAAAAAATATTATAGAATGTGTTTTTAAAATATTTTATGAAATTAAAATTTTAGATTATAAAACATACATTCCAAAATTTTCATTTTAAAATTCTAAATGTAAAAAATATATTTCAAAAATAAAATATTATAATGTAGTTTAAAAAATATTCTAAAAAAATACTTTTGAAATATAAAAATATATTTTTAAATTAAATTATTAGAATGTAAAAATTAAATTTTTAAAAATTTATTTTCCATATTTACGTAAAAAAATTAAAAATAATTTTATCTTAGGTGTGAAAAGTAACTTCCAAATATTTAGACCATTTTAGGCCCTAACCCAAAAACCGCAAGCCCATATACGTTTTTTTTTTATCCAAAGCTCATCGTGGATCAAACAACTCGAAATTGGTTTAGGTCTGTAGTAGCCAACAAAAAAAAAATATTAGAGAAAAAACACAGTGCTTCTTGCACGTTAATCGCCCCAACGTTGTAGCACATTGGCAAAGGTTCCTCAGACGAACCGAACTCACCGTAACACCAAACACAAACCCCACCGTTTCAAAACAAACGCACCAACTAACCGCACCGCGCATGATGGACTCCCCCGCCGGAGCTCCGCCACACAACGTCGCACCATCGTCGTCTCGGCCGTCGCCATTCTCCGGCCGGGAAGACTGCTGGTCGGAGGAGGCTACCTTCACGCTCATCGACGCGTGGGGCGAGCGCTACCTCGAGCTCAACCGCGGCAACCTCCGTCAGAAGCACTGGCAGGAGGTTGCCGACGCAGTCAACGTCCGCCACGGCCACGCCGGCGGCAAGGCGTGCCGCACCGACGTGCAGTGCAAGAACCGAATCGACACGCTGAAGAAGAAATACAAGATTGAAAAGGCTAGGGTTTCCGATTCCGGTGATTCCGCCACTGCCTGGCCGTTCTTCCGCCGTCTGGATTTCCTCATCGGAGACACTTTTCCGGTGAAGAAGCCATCGCTGCCGTCAACATCCGACGATCGCCGGCACACTCCGCCCGCGAAGTCCCCGGCCTGGGTGCTTGCGCCGGTCGGTCCCCGATCCGGCACGCAGAAGCGACCGGCGATGAAGGCGACCTCGCCGGCGAGCGCGGAGGATTCGATTTTCCGGCGGAATTTCTCTGCGTTTGCGGCGGCTGCTGCTGCGGCGGCGGAGGCGGATAGTGAGAATTCGAGTGGGAGTGAGAAGAGGAGGAAGAAGAAGAGGGAATTTGGTTACAGAGAGGTTGCAGAGGCCATAGAGAGGTTTGGGAAGATATACGAAAGAGTAGAAGAAGAGAAGCAGAGGCAAATGGTGCAGTTGGAGAAACAAAGAATGCAATTTGCTAAGGATTTGGAATTCCAGAGAATGCAGCTCTTCATGGAAACGCAGGTTCGCCTACAAAAAATCAACTGCTTCAACCGTTCTTCTGTGCCTGGTTAGTTAACCTCCTTTCATTTTTCTTATTATTTGTTGTTATTTTATTATTTATTTGCTTTTATGCCATTATAACTAATTTTCTAATAATTAATCTGTTTACTTAAAGGTACTACTAATATTTAGTGCATGGAACTTGAGAAAGATGGATGTTGGTTCTCAATCATATGCTTTATCGTCCACTTGAATCTACCATTGATATAGCAAGATACACTTTAGTAATCAAACTTAATTCAAAAGTGTTTTCCCAAAGATTTCATTTGCTAGTTTTCAGTGCTACCCTGTACTTGGCTCTTGTCTCTTTCTTGCCATCTGATTTTAAATCAAATGTCGAAGTTTTCGTATTAAGACAGAGATGGTTGAGTTCCATGTATCCTAAACACTAATATGTTATGCTCAATATTTATTCATTTAAACCTCGTCCTAGGATAAAAAAAAACCATTGTATGAATGTGTTTTGTCATAAAGCCTTCACATTTATTAGTCAAATTTTCTAAGTAGAGTAAAGTAGGATGTTATTACAGTCGTTGGTAGCTAGTTTGTTAGGAAAAAAGGGAGGCAGCATTTTAGATATGTGAAATTGTTCAGAATTAAGGCCTTAAGACTAAGCAGAAGAAAATAGACATATATATTGAGTTGATGGGATGTGATGTGAAGTAAATGTTGCTACAAGAAAAATGTTTTATATTATCTCTGCAGAGGTCAAAACATGAAAAATTCGTTTCCCTTTTGCCCAAGCAGTTCTGCCTCATGATTTCAGTCAAAAAGAGCTGCATGCCTATTTTTGTTTTTGTTTTTAGAAAAAGGGGGCTGGGGGATTGGTTGGGAGCATTGTTTATCTTCCCATAATAGAAGAAAAAGAGTGATGGATACAGCTTAGTACTTGATATTATTATGAGTATTTGACAAATATCAAATTCAAATGTTGTATATAGCTCTGAATTGATTAAAAATATAGAAAACCGTCGGACACATACTTCGTTGTAAATCATAGGTTAGCCATTCATCATGGAGTTCGATTGTAGTAAATTTAACTTGAAAACTAGTCGATGCTGTTGTTTATTCAACACTATTTCATGTTTATTATGATATAATATGGGAAAATGATGAAACATCATAATTATTCTTAAGAATAAATATTATTAGCTAACTGGTTTAGGTTTCAAACCTAGTTTTAATTGTGACATATCTTACCAAGTATATGGCTTGCACCTTAGAATAAACACTATTTCTTTGTTTCTGCATATATCTCTAAGTCTCTAATTAGAAATCTTGCTGTCTACGAAAATATTGCGAATTTCATATCATCAATTCATCATCAACATCAAAACAATGATAATAATAAAATTTATTACTTCATTTCTAGGTAAATTTAGCCGATGATTTTAAGACAATTGCTAAGGATTAAAAAATAAATTAAAAAAAACAGTTAAATGGAAAGTAAAGATTTCCTAGTTTTTAATACATTAAATGTTATGATTTTGTTAAATATTGTCTATCTTCTTTTAGTTCGTAACATGTTTCCTTAGGCACTCATTAGCTAGAACCTTGTTTCTATTACATGGTTAAATCCTTCTCTTCAGTCTTCGCATAGCTTTAGTTTTCACTGACATGGCTATGATTTATTGTGTTCTTGTCTATACTCGAATCTTATGGTTGTATCTCTCTCTCTCTCTCTCCCCAATTAGACAGTTTCTCATAGCAAGCGGTGATGGAGACTCCTATATAGATATTACCATTGGACATGGAAGCAATTTTAGCCCCCCCCCCCCCCCCCCTTTTTTTTATGAAAGAGGAATTTAGGAAAGGTTTTCACAGTAAGGTTCAAATTTGGATGTGTTTGGAATTTTAATAGTGCAATACTTTTTTTATGTGAAGTAAATTTACTTTCTTTGTCTTGTTCGTGAGCAAAGAGATTGTGAATAGCTATTCAATTGGAACTTTCATAGTGTGTGTTTGGGTTACCCAAAGTAGATCAAAGGTAAGAGAAAAAATCAAATCAGAGGAAGGAAAGATAACAAGGAAGAAAGAATTTTTTTTTTGTCTCCAATACTCAGATTTTGATCTTAATATAGATGTCCATACATGAATACTAACGTATGTATTGGATATACTTTGATTGAAATGTCAAACATGAATGGTGATGACTGATGAATGACACTTGATTACCATTAAACTTACAATTTGGTATTTACAAAAGCTTCTTCAATGGTTAAGTTGGTTCAGACTACAAAAAAGTAATTAGAGTAGGCAAAAAATTACTTACCCGAATAGACTAACCCTACCGTGACCTTAGTGAATTTTATCTAAAATAAATTTTTTGCTGCCGATGACATTTAGCCAAATTATTTCAGAACACAACATGAGAATTGTAATCTTCTAATAATTGGACTCTTAAGGTGAAATCTCCTCATATAAAAGATTTTAACTCAATTATGATTAATTTTCTATTAAACTTGTCTTTTATTTGGCATAAATAAAGATACTAGAGTAATCCCACTTGATCATCGGCTACTAAAGTCATAAAAAGTTTAATGGGAATTAGGATAGAATAATTGTAAGAATTTAATTATTAATTGGTTTAAATTTGGCATGTCATACAAAACTTTTTTATTTTTTTAAATTTTTTAAATTAATATATGTTAAAAATATAAATACTTTTTATACTGTCATTTATTATAAATTATTATATAATTATAAGTTATTAACTTTTATAATAATTATTTTAAAATTAGAATAATAAATATAATTTTTGAAAAAATTATTATAAAATTTAATACTTTTGAATAATATAATAATTTATGATTAATTGATGATGTAAAAATATTTTCAGTAATATTTTATAAAAATTAAACTCTTTTAAAATATTTGATTTTAAGTGTTGAGATTCCAAAAAAAAAAGTTCTAATTTTTTTTAAAAAATGTAATGATTTTTTGTTGTGATTATTTAATAGCTCATTCTCACATTTTCTATAGTTTAGAGAATGCCACGAAACTACCACCGCAAGACAAACTTTAATTTATTACTCGTCTTCATGCGGAACCGTACTATTATTGCCACTGACCCAACACGAATAACCCAACTAACTTTACCACATTAAAAGAAAATGAAATTGTCAATGTCATCAACGGTACAAACAAATACCTACATATCATAATACCTATTTCCTATACATACTGTTTGGTCTAATCATTAATTACGTTAATGATTAATTAATTAGATTTATTATGCGATTAACTATTTTTTTATATAACTAACTATGAGATAATCGATTATTCTTTGTATAAAAAAATTAATATATTTTTATACTGTTAATTATGTTTTATTTACCATAATTAATTATAAAATCATTGATTATAAAAGTAGTAATCAATTGTTAAAGATAAATTTTTATAATTGATTATAAAAGTAAAAATCAATTGTTAAAGATAAATTTTGGAGGTGTAAATCGATGAATAATTATTCCTATGTTAGAGAAATATCATTGAAAGAATATTAATTGATAGAGTATCGTCTATTTGAAATTTTTTTTGTCACTTTATAATTTTTTCTTTCCATCATATTATATTATTTATTATATCATTTTTATTAGATATTTATATTTGAAAAAATATCTATTATACATTATTTTTAAACATACTTTGCGGTTATTTTAACAAAAATTATTTTTAATATTTTTAAATATAAAAAATATAATTATATTTTTAATATAATTATTACATTTTATAATTTTATTTTATTATAAAATTTATATTATTATTTAAAAATATTATTTTTATCATTTATTTAAACTGAAATTGTAAGAAAAAAATAATTTGTAAGATGGATTTCACTTGTAAAAAATTTCCTCCCCTCTTACATGTGAAATTAGGAAGAAGAAGGATCTTTATTTTTTTCATCAAACTTTAACTTTATGAATAATTTTATATTAAATAAAAAATAACATAATAAAAAAATTTAAATTTAATTTAATTCTGTATTAGTATAATAAATTTATTTATTTTTATTATATTTTCATTTATTCAAATAAGTGAAAACAAATATTTATTTTTCTTCGTATTTCTATTTATTCAAACATTCTGTTTTAGTCTTTCATATTCTTTAATAGTTTTTATTTCATCATCATTTAAATTTAAATTTATAATATATTAATTAATTTAATTAATTTTTGTTAATATTGATGATTAATTGTTTATTTTGATAAAATAGATCAGAGGGAATATAGCCACCGACCAGTATAAAAAATTATATAAAGCCACAGACATCTAGAGTGTGTAAAGAAAACTTGGTGGAAACTGTCCATACATAATAGGATAAATTATAATTATATTTTTAAAGTTTAATTAAAATTTAATTGATATTTTTATATTGTTTTTATTTTATTTATATAACTATATAAAAAATTTTAAAAAATATAATTTAAAAAGATACGTGATTTTATATTATTATATAAATTAATAAATAGATATTTAGAATAAAAAAGATATTGAATAAGTTTTCATTAAATTTAAAAAATATGAGTATAATTTTTTTCTAATAATAAGAAAAGAACATGTGTAAAATATTATTAACAATTAAATTACAAGTTTCAAATGGAACTCCTGTTATATTGCATTTTATAATTTTTGTAACAATATATTTAGTTTGAAGGCTTTAATTAAGTGCAGATTCTATTTTGTTGGTAATGATTATTTTATTAAAAGGGAAAAAGATGAATTATATATTTATTTTGCTGTTGGTTTATATTAAAATTGAATAATTTGCAATCATTTCATCTAATCACTTCAGTAAGCGGCTAATAGGCCCAATACCGTGGGATAGAATATATTTTTATTTGAATAAAAGTACTGTGTAACATGCATATGTTTTTTTTTTTTGTATGTTATTTTCTACTTAATTAAAATTCCGCCTCATTATTATACGCTAATATTCAATGTGAAATTTTATTAAATAAATTATCGAAGTAAATTTATAATTTTAATTGGATAAAATGTCAAAGCCTAATATAATGCCCTACCTAAATTCTTTACTTTTTATTTTGGTCCTCAAATTAATATATAATGTATTAAACTGAAAATAATATTGCTCAGTAGTTTTAGACCTCCTAAGTATACGCTTGTACTTAGTTCCTAACATTTTCGAGTTTTAAATTTAAATGATTCATTTTATAAGCATGAAATATTGATAGAAAAATTTGTTTTATACAATGTCACAGACTATTTCAGAGTAAGTTCAGTTTTCCGCAACAACTTAACACTTAATCGAGGAAAAGTTAAAAGAAAATATATTTCGAATGAAATTGGAAGGAGCAAATTAATTCTATATTTTGGTTAAAATTCAGGTTAGTATAGTAGAAAAAGTATTATTGAGAAATCTATAAATTACATTAATTTTTTAATTTTTTTTAACTTGATTAGATAATATCCTTTCTTTTAGGGGAGGGGGAATATCACTGATAAACACGAGGGAAAGCAACACATTAAGATTTGCAAGTGGCAACAACAGAAACATAAGAAAATATAATTATATATATTAAAAATATATTATATTTATTTTCATCCCATTTATAATATACGATCTTTTTATATATTTTTAAAATATAAAAATGTATTAAAAATTAAATTAAAATATAAATAAATCTAAAATAATTTGTGTACGTAAATCAATCGTTATTAAAAATACAAAGGCCGCGAGTTTCTTCACCGAAGCTAAAACCAAGCAAATTTACCCAATTTTTTGGTCTAAAGAGCAAACTTAACCGATGTATGAGCTAAATTATTTGCTTCCCCGAAGGAGTAGGATAAATAAAATCCTGAAGAATGGTCCTGCAGTCTTCCATTATTACATATTAATTAAGTGAGCGAATCAGCTCCAGATTGTTGGATTCAGCAATTATGTGTTGGAACATTATATTTTCTTGCAAAGGTTAATCCCAAACAGACATCATGAGCTTCTACCACATTGTATAGATCGATTATTAATTTTTTAAGTTTTTAAATTATTTTATTTTGAAAAATATTTATTTTAATTTTTAATATTATTTTATATTGACAAAAATTAAAATAAATATCATTTTGTAAATTAAAAATTAACAAAGAGATTTTAAAATTTTAAATTAAAATGCTTAATATATTTAATCTTAAGAACTAATTGAAAATTTACTAAAAAATTAAAAATATTAAAAAAGAAGGATATTATATATATATTTTTTTAAAAAAGAAGGATATATATATATATATTGTTTTAATATATATATATATATTTTAAATATAATATCGGCCCCTCAAAATCAAGTGGGTTGAGAAGTTTGGAAGAACTATCAACAACTTTGAGTTTGAGTTTAAGTAAATGGAATCTTAAAGTTTTCAAGTTTTTGGTGAGAAGGTCAGCAATCTAATTCTGAGATGGAATGTGAAAGATTATGAGACTTTTGTTAATGATCTTTTCTCGAACAAAGTACAAGTCCAGCTCTATATGTTTAGTACGAGAATGAAGAATAGGGTTGTGAGCCAAAGATATGGTGTTGAGGTTATCACAATAGATTGTAGGTGTGGTTGTAGGAATTTTAATTTCCTGTAGCAGGGATTGAATCCACAAAATTTAAGTGACAGTGGTTGTTATGCTTCGGTACTAGATTGAGCAACCAATGTTTATTTTCTGGACCACCAAGATATTAGATTAGGACCAAGATAAATGCATGTTCTAGAAGTAGAGCGTTTATCATTAAGTTTTGTAGCCCAGTTAGCATCACAAAAAGCCTGAACAAGTAGTTGATTTTGAGAGGATGCAGACTGTCGTAAAAGACCATGAAAGATTATTCCTTATAAATACCTAAGAATGCTTTTAACTAATTTTCAATGACTCTCAATAGTTTGAGAGAGAAATTGACATGCTTTATTTACACTGTAGCTTAGTTCAAGACGGATGATGGTAGCATATTGTAAGGCACCAACGATGGATCGGTACAAATTTGGATATGATGCATAATCTGATCCATATTTGGATAATTTGGTATTGCTAGTCATAGGAGTGACTATCCTTTTAGCAGTGGTCATGTTTGCACAATGGACAATGTCATAAATGTATTTGAATTCAGATAAGAGAAGAGAATTATTATTGAGGTGTTTTACTTCAATACTCAAAAAATAATCAACATGACCAAGGTCTTTTAGAGCAAAAATTGAGTTAAGTTGAGCAATCAATTTCTGAATATAAGTAGAAAAATTTTCAGTAATTAAAATATCATCAACATATACCGGAATATAAACAATGGTGGTAGGAGTGGAAAAAATGAATAAGGAGGGATCACATCGGCTTAACTTAAAATCGAAATTGCAAAGTGTGGTAGTGAGCCTTTCAGATCAGGCCCTAGGGGCTTGTTTAAGGTCATAGAGTGCCTTATTTAGCTTACACACAAGGGATGAATCTGGGAATAGGTTGTGCCATGTATACTTCCTCATTTAAGTAACCATTCAAAAAAACATAATTAATATCAAGTTGTTGTATGCATTAGTGATTTATTAGTGCAAGTGTAAGAATAATACGAATGGTGATAGGTTTAACAACTAGTGAGAAAGTTTCAGTATAATAAAAACCAAATTTTTGATGAAATTCCTTAGCAACTAAGCAAGCTTTTAGGTATTTATTGTTCCATCTGAATTTTCCTTAACCCAAAAGACTCATTTGCATCAAATGTTAGTGCGATAAGATGGAAGAGGAACAAGAGATCAAGTATTGTTAGCAAGAAGAGCTGAGTACTCTTTTTGCATTGCTGCAAGTCAAGAGGGATATAAGAGTACTTTCTGAATAGTGAGAGGTTCAGCATGAGTTAAAAGCATAATGGGTGGAAGTCTTCGCTATATAATTCTAGATTTAGACCTAATTTGCATAGGATGAGTGGAAACTGATCTAGGTGAAGAAGATAAATGATTATCAGCAATAAAAGAGGTAGAGACATTCTCTGTTGTAGTAGTAGAAGGGTTAAATGTTGAACTTTCAATAGCTGAAGTATCATCAAAGATGGAGGAAAAAATGAAAATAAGTGATGATGAAACCATGTTGAATGAAGAAAAGGAGGATGTATGTGGAAGAAATAAGACGTTATAGAAAAAACTTCATTCAATGAAGAGAACATTTTTAAAGATATAGATTCGATCAGAAAGAAAGGAACAAATATATCCCTTGTGATTTGTTGCATACACAAGAAAAATGCATTCATAAAAGTAAAAATTAAATCTTTGAAGATTATTCGAACGTATAAAAAAATAACATATATTTAAATATTATTTTTTTTATAAAAAATAAATATTTTAAAATAAAAATTAAATAAAATATATTTGAACATCGCTTAAAAAAATATAATTTACTCTATTTTTAATGTTACAGTTTTATGTGTATGTGTTGCCCCTGCAGTTTTAAAGTTCTGGATCCGTCTCCGTAACATTATATCATTTTATTTTGTATTTTTTTCATTTAAAATTTTCTTTTAAATTGTAAGAGTTATGAAAAAAATAGTAAAAATTAAAAGTAGTTTTGTCCTAAAAATAATGAGGGAAAATACATGAAAAAAACAGGGTGACGGTAAAAAGGAAGAATCAGAGGAAAAATGAGGAGAGGTTTGAATGAGAGAGAAAGTTTTACCATAATGAGTGGGAATCTAAACTTGAGAAATGTAACATATTAATCATATCTATTACCGCTGTAGAGAAACAGTTCAGATCCTCTAAAGTTGAAAATTGCATCACTACACTAAAATGCAAAAGTCATCACCCAAAGTTTGTATTTGTTTATTTATATTTAGAATTTTATTTATTTCATTTTTAATGGGTCAGATTTCTTTAATTGTTTAAAAACCGTAAAAGATCTTACCAGCCAATATAACAAGCATTAAAAGTACATTTTAATTAATCGCGAACGCAAATAAAGTTTCTATGAATTGGAAAGAAAAACATATATTTCAAGAGAACAATGTTTTGTCCCTTAAAATATTGAAAATATATAATAACGAAAGTATATGATCTCAGGAAATTGTTCTTTTTTTCTTTTTAATTTGTCCATTGTGTAAGCTTTTGTTAAAATTTAATTTAAAATTTAAAATATGATAAACAAAATAAAAATATTCAAGTTATAAAATTTTATTATTGTTAAAAGAATCAGATGTCTCGATCAGTGTTAATAATGAAAATTTATTTGGTTAGAGGAGAATAAAATAAAGTGAATAAAACTTTAAACAGGATAAATAATTCTGAAAATAAATTATTTGAATTTAAATATATAATCCATATTTATTCATTCAAAATAATATTTTAAAATTAAATTTAAATTGACTATATTAAGCAGTAGTATGTCTTCAAGATTCTCTCATTTAAAATCAGTGCTAAACAACATTATTAATAATGTTATTATATTGTTAAAGAAAAATACACGTTTAAAACAAATTAGTGCAATGAATTATTATTTTTTATATGATAAAAATAATAAAATTTAAAGTTAGAATATCTGATAAACTATCCTAACTTCTTATTATTATACCAACCTAAATATTTTTTTCATTTAAAATAAGTTGTTAAAGATTATTCTTCCCATTCTTTTGTATTTATTATTATTTTAAAAATTATTATTTTTGTTTTTATTTTAAAAATTTTAAATAGTATTTATTATTTTTCATTATTATATATTTTTATTCTTCATAATATATTAATTAATTAAAAAACTTAACTATAAAAATTAAAAACATAATAGAAATGATATGATAATTTCAATTTTTAAATAAAATATTAAATTATTTTTAATATATATAAAATAATATTAATTAAAAAATTTTAAACAAAAATAGTAATTAGTTTTGTCTCAAGAGTAAATAAAAGACGCAGCTAATACTTTTGAAAATTATTACCTTTAAAATTTTTCTATATCTAAAATATATAGATTTAAAATATTCCTTATTTTAATTTTAAAATATATTATAATATTTTAAATTTATATTTATTTAAATTATTAATTTCTTCTATTAATCAAATTATAAGAATTAAAAATATTAATATTAATAAACAATTAAAAATATAATAAATAATTTTAAAATTTTGTTAAAAAATATATTAAAATAATATAAAAAACATTAAGCAGAATTTATAAACAGAGATGAAATGATAATTATGTTTAAAATATTTTAGAAATAAAAGGGACTTGTCGTGATTCTCACGAATGATTGAATGAAAATCCTTCCACATTCAATTGTTTCACTTTTTATTTATTTTTAAATAAAAATTGTCCAAAGTTATTGAAAAAGTCAAATAATATACATAGATTCATAAATTGCAATCATTAGTCCAACTTGCAGTCTTCCTGTATATTTATTAAAATTTTTGAAGGATATACGAAAAACAAAACTATTGACTAGCTGGTTTAAAACTTATATCGACACTGACAAAGAAATAATTTATCTTAATTTTTATTTAACAATTTTTGATAAATACATTAAATTAAAAATTACTACATAATATTGAACACAGGCAATCACTTAACTGAAACTTTTTTAATTTAAAAATCTGACTCTGTAAAATTGGAAAATGATGGAAGCCGTTCAATATGTATGCCAGCCTACCAAAAAATAAAATAAAATTAAAATTAAAAATGAAAAAGAAATGTGCGTCTTGAAGATTACAAATTAAGAAGTAATGCAAGTTTCATTTAGCAAAACTTTTTTTATTTTAGTTTGATAAAAAATTAGCAGAGAAATCATAAAAATAACTTACAATTTTTATAAACTTTTTTTATTTTAGTTTGATAAAAAATTAATATAATTTATTAAGCTAAATTCTTTTTAATTAATTCAATGAGTTTAATGAAAATCTTAAGTTGTTATATGTAATAAAAATATTAAATCAATATTTAATTATATATTTATGCAACACGCTTTTAATATGTATTTTTAAATATTCAAAATTTTTAATTTTTAATCCAATATACGTTATTATACATGCAAAACATTAGCTAAAGCTATCACTAACATATAAGATTTCTTCTAAAATATTCATTCACCCAAATCACATTAATAATATTATATATAATCATTAAAAATTAATCTAATAGTAAAAGATTATAATAGTTTAAATAAAATAATACATTTAAATTTTATTATAAAAAAATATTTTATGCATCTTTTCTCTTTTGGATGAAAATATTTTTAATTAAATATAAAAATATTACACATGCATAAATTTATGACATTGGATGTGCTTCAATTATAATATTAAAAGTAAATTGCTAATTAGGTACAAAGATTCACAGAATTATGTGGCTTTCTTCACTATAACTTACTTACATGCTCAATCACAAAAGACATCTAGACCGTTTTGTAACAAAAAAAATTGATAATATAATATTTTTCATTTAATTTAATTATCTATTTTTAAAAGAAAGTTTTATTTCTATTTATTTTGTTCAGTTAAAATTTAAGATTAAAGTAATTATTATCTTTTTTATTATACCCTTATTTACACATAGTTCTAAAATATTTTACACACTTAACATGTAATAATAGTTTAAAATAAATAAAAATATTAATTACATTTTTAATTTACATATTATCCTCCTAAATGGACTACTTATGAGAAAAACAGAATGAGTAGATGCTTTATAACACTTTTATCAATATATATACTCCTACATATTGGATATATTTATATAAGTGTTATTAAAGATATTGAAATTAAATTAAAATTATTTTATAAGACTTATGTAAAATTAAGTTAATAATAAATAATATATTAAAAACGTGAAAGGATTTGTGTTGTTCCTACTTAACATATAAATTCACTTAATAATAGATAACATTCATGAGAAGAAACAAAAGATATATGCTAGCAGCTAACCAGATTTGGATGACTATACGAACCCGAATTTATTAAAGTACCTTACATTTCAATGGAACCAATCCAAAAAATACATGCAAAAGAGAACCCCAAGTATATATGTATATATGTATTTATAAATATATACGTAACTGGTGAAGTTTAAACGCAAGATAAATCAAAGCATAACTGAGACCATCATATAAGCAATGATTGTTGTTCCGCTAGGATCAGCTTACAACTTTCCAAGTAAACAGAATAAAAACTTCAAAAAAAGTATCACACCAACTAATTATCGATCGAAAATAGAAACCAAACCTCCAATAGACTAAACGTGTAAAGAAGACAATTTGATTACATGCTACATTATCCTGCAAGGACACATAGTAATGACTAATTAATACACATGTATCTCATCCTTGTTCAAATAAAATGAATCTTTCTCTCTTACAATTCAAAAGGATATATCCAGAAACAAAAAATATTAAATCAATTATCTCAAAAAATAAAAAACAAATAATGAATAAATCAGTTAATATATAATCCAAAAAACTAATCCACATGTGTCATATATATCAATGGTCACCAAAAGGTCTTATGAAGGAACAAAATAGTTGAATTAGAACTATTAATCATGCTTCATCCATTGTATATTTGTATATTATTACTTAACCAAAATAAAATATAACAAAAGGGTAAACAAAAGTAAGGAGCATAGGATTTTCTTCAGTAGCGGTTAGGGTGTTTATGGACCATAAAAATATATATTCCCTTCTCTAGCAACAACCCGTATACCTTTTTGTTTGCTCTGTTCCATATCCAATATGTACTTAAAAGATTTTAAAAAAGATATGCTTACCCTACATAATATATAACCTAATAGTTCAATGAATAATTCAAATATGATACATTACCAACCACCTCTCTATTTGATAATCTATCATTTTAGATGCTGCATCTATATAGAATTAAGCTCATATAGATATATACTTTTATGTATAAATTATATAATTCAGTCTATAATAAACTTATGTAAATGGTGAGGGTACGGAAAGTTATTGAGAGGTGCATAACCAATTGAAGTATTTGTTGTACATATATATGACATTTTAATTATCTTTGAACAAGGAATTGCATAAGTGAAAATTGATTACTCTATTATCTGAAATTTCAGATTCCCAACACAAAAGCTGCCGACAAACAGTTTTCACATTCTTTGATCATCATAATACATATAAGAAAACCCTAACTTGTTACTAGCTGTCACACTGACAGAGCTTGTGCAGACAAATAGCCGTACAAACTGAATATTCCCTTGATCTTAGCTATAAATTACACATGATTTCTGTATGAATGTTGTATTATAGGAAGCATTATAAATGCTGAAGCCTTTGCCAATGTTTTACGTAGCCCAATGATCTAAATATATATTTAATTTGTTATATGCTTAATTAAAGAATCATGTGTGCAGTAAGTTTTGACAAGTGTAAGTGGAATATCGATCACTTGAAAACAAGAGCTTGTCCTTAATGAGAAATATATAATCTATTTTAGTGTAGAAGAAAAGAAAAAGAAAGCTTCTCATTCAAATAGATGATGAAGTTCCATTTAAAAAAATAACCGACAAGAACATGTGAGGTGATGGGAGGAAACACAAGGCTCAAGCATTTGCCTAACCAGACAATAATAAGCTTATTAAAAGTATACATGCGACTAATAGCTAGCAATTTGATGAAGGAATATAAGTACTGTACCCCAGAATCAGATGCTAGACAACATGATCCAATTAAGGTACATGACCGATAGAACTTACATGTCTCCGTTTCCTGTCCTCTTTCCTCACTTCCAATAGAAAATTGACACCGGAATCAAAAAATAATTAACATTCTTTCTCTTACTTGTTATCCTTTTGTTTTGCTGAGGTGTTAATTTTTTATTTGAAGAGACAGAAAAAAAATATAAAAAATGCTAATAATGTATTATTCTTTAATTAACATGTTTTTTTGTGATTGATTTATTTTTAAAAAATAAAAATAATTTATTGGTGAGGTAAGTATTTTAATTTTTTAAAAAACTAAACTAATAATAAAGAATGTCAAAAAATGTGTTTTAGAAAAGTATGTTACTGATATGATATTTCTCAAAGAAATACACAAAGAAGATAGGAGATAGTTCATATATGACATGATAATTAAACAAAGTGGCAAAAAAAAAACATGTATATGCAATCACCCTTTGCATGGAAAGATCTTATAACATCAGAGATGGTAATGAGTGGGGCATATATGAAGGTGTGGATGGTGGGCATGTTAAGGTTAAGGTTAACATAACATTAAAGTATAATTAGCATCAGGTTTCTTCAACATTTACTCGAAAGAGATTCCATTCAATGATGACTTTGTTAGTGTCAAATGCTTTCAATCATTTGTTTATTTGATGCTTAGAAACTTAATAAAGACTATGTCATCTCACCTTGAACATTCATGGGACACAAAATCTGCAGAATCTTAAAAGGGCAAAATTTATGGAAAAGCTATTGTGCAAATAACGAATATTTAATTAAAGTTATACAGAACAGTGTTTTTGTTGCATAATTAGTTCCACGTCAGTGAGTATTAGAACGTATGTGCGCGGGGAGAGTATCATAACCTTAATTTCCAAACTTATCCAAAAAGAACAAAGAAAAACAGTAACATAATCTTTCCAATCTTAATTACTATAATTATCAGCTCACATTTGCAACCTATATAACGAATAGCAGCATTATGAATACTTTTTTGGCCCATAATAATATCCTAAAGCTAAGTTTCATAAGCTAATTGAACTCCATACAAATAAAATTCTTGTGTTTACGAGAGTAAGGTATCTGGTTCTTTAATTTGAAAGAAACAGTGTAAAAATATTAGTTGTTAATACTCTGCTGTTTTAATTATAACGAGTATCATTACGATTTTGTTGGTCCATATTATTTCATTATTTTATATGGTATAGAATCAAAAAATAAAAGTCTTGACGGTACACATGTATACATACACTAAGTGTGCATTTAGATAACCATTTTTAATTAAATATTTATTCAATAAACTCTAATATATTAGAGTTTATGGGTATAAATTTAATTATGAAACCTACTAAAATAAAGTAATTAATGCTACTACATATATAAATATAGGGGTAAGTTTTAGGTTATGATGTATATAAGCAACTGAATACTAGCACCACATTGAGTTAATCATCCTATATAGTAAGCACAATGAATGATCATGAGTAATAAGAGGTGAGATTAAATAATTACCATCAAGGGATGATGATGTTCAAGAGAAGTGCATGGTGGAGGTTGATTCATCATTTCCCTTGGTTGTGCCCTTCTTTTTCTTCTTATAAGGGATGCCTCTTGCCTTAGCTTGACACTCCCTAACCTCTTTGAGATACACACGGATGGAACCACTTGCAAATGGATTAGTCTCTGGGGACCCTCCATTTTCCTCATAAGCAGCTCTGAGCCTTCCTATGAGAGCATCAAGGCTTCCCCAAGCTTGTCTCAAAGGGCACGTACAGGGTGCTGGAGGTTCTGGCTGACCATAGAAGATGCACCCTTGAAGGTGAACTTTGGTCTTCCCAAACTGATCCAGATACCTTAGGAAATCCAACACATGGTTGCAATTACACTGAGATAGTGGAACTGGAGGTCTCTGATTCTTCAAGTATTGCCCAAAAGTGTTCCAATCCCTTCTCTTTTGAGACTCATAGCGGCTAAGTGTCCCTTGATTCTGCTGTTGTTGTTGTTGTTGATGATGATGATGATGATAATCTATTGGAGAACTTGATCCTTCAACCAAATCCTTCCCACTTCCACTTGAAGACATTGTGGTGATGAATGATGATGAAGATCAAGAGGTTTGGCTTTTGTTTAAAGAGAGAGAAGGGGGAAAAAAACAAAGGGTGGTGAAAGGTGAAATGAATAGGGAGAGGAGAGAAGAGAGGAAGATGGAGATCACGTCATTGGGCTAATGAGTAGACATTTTATGGGCCATGTTAGTTGCTTTCTGTTTTCATCTTTTTCTTCCCTCTTTCATATTTATACTCCTTTTTTTCCTGTTGTGACATTAGCATTTAACTATACATTTTCTCTATAATCATACAATTATTGTTCGCCATTTGTCAACACACATGAACCTTATCGCCTTATTATCAAGACTATTTACCATTATTGCCCTAACTATATGTCAATCCAATATATAGGACTAGCTTCTATAACAACAAACCTTTTTGAATGTTGTGCATCCGCATAGCAGGAGAAGTATATAATTGAACACATTAATACTTAAAAAGAATTTTAATTTTAACCTCATAATATATGTTTTTTGAAATATTTTTTATATTTTTTCCAATCTCTCTATTGCATAATTTATTTTATTTTACTCCTCTCCCTTATTTCATTTCTCTTTCCGTTTTTATATCAAAATATCTTCTAAATAATATATATATATATATATATAAATATATATAGTTAGACTATTTTTTCAAAAACGTACAAATTAATAAATAAATTTTATATTTTAATAAAATTTTTCATACACATAATTAAAAATTAATTTTAATCAATATATTTAAAAGATACAATAAAAAACATAAAAGATCAATATTTTTAATCAATTTATTTAAAATAAATATCTATTTATTAATTGTTTTAAATTTTTTAAATTCATTTTTGGCTTAATACAAGGAAAATTAAATAGAATTTTAACTGAATATAATTGGTAGCAACTATAAGGCACACTGATTCTTGCATATATACACAAGCGTGTGTGTGAGAAAATCTGAATCATTTATAACAAGGATAATTATTATTACATAATTCTTTTTTTATAATGTCTTGTCCATCTTATTTTCTTTATTTTATTCTCTTTTATTATATTATTTATTATTTTTATTATATTATTTTTTAAGATAAATTCATCCCAACTAAATGAAGAACAACATTTTTTTCTTAAAACAAAAAGTAAAAGTGTTAATTCAAGACTTGTAATTGAAGAGTGCATAAAAAATGTAAATAATATGATTTAAGTAAGATCTGCTGTGTTGACGTTTGAGGTCTTTGTTATGGTTGTCATTATCAGAATAGTGCTGGAATGTACGTACAAACCCTAGGGTACACACATTATTGGGGTGAAAAAGAAAATAGTAAACATTATTATATATTTAAAAAGTTTAAATATAAAATGATATATGATATATGATATAATAAAAATATAAAAAATAAATTATATTAAATGTATAATAACCAAAATCTAAAAAAATATCATATGAGAATTGTTACATACCCTGACAAAACAACCACAGCCAATGACAGATGTGCTTACGGCCATGAGATGGAAAGGACTAAAGTCTAAGGGAGAAAAAGAAAAGTAAATATGGGGGTGAAGATGTCTACGTGGAATTTCTATGTTAAACATTATTTTTTGTGCAACTATCACTGTTTGTTCTATTGATTCCCACAACCAAATGTATATACACATTACCCAAGTAGCCTTTTCCAGAAACAGCTTTTATACCATGTTTTTGGGACACTTCTCTGCAACAGTGCATGCCACATGATATTTGGCCGTACGTCTTTCAGCATGCAAGACTTTTTCTCTAATCTCCAGGATTCTATTTTTTTTTAATTTATCAGTTTTATTTCATTCTTTCTGTATGTAAAAAAGGCTTCAGACAATTAGCTTCCACAAGTATTATTCACTTTGTCTTATATTTTAAACGTATTTTAAAATAAAAAAGAATCTGTAAAGTTCTCAGACCGGTACATAAGTCCTATTCAATCCATGAAATTGATGTAATTTTGTAATGGGATGAGTATTGTACTCAATCAATAAATTTTTTTTTTGCTGATGAAAATAAATTACTTTTAATAATTTATTTATTGATATTTTACTTATACGTTTAAATAGATTTATAAATATATTTTAAATATTTAACAAAAGATATTTTTTCAAAACAATATTATAATAATAATTCATATAATTATTGTTTCCTTAAAAAATGTACATTACATTAAAAGAAAAGTAACATTAAACAGAAGTATCATTTTGCTAAAAAGGGTTTCAACATCATTAAGAAATTAAATGTGAAATTTAAGTACATAATTGAAAAGGTTATATGTTAACAAACGGAAAGAATGCGAGTTTTGTAATAAAACTCAAAAATCTATCATTTTAAAAATTTAAATCAAAATGTAATATCAAAAGACTACATTATTATTTTGTTCTATATATTGTGGCGCGCGTACATTTTTCCAATATTTTGAACTTTTAGGATCCTAATTAAGGATTTAGATTAATACTAATTTAAAGCAAAAGAGTCATTTTAGAGAATTAATAAAATGTGAAGTTAAAATCATCCCTTGAAAAAATAATAATCAAATTTAAATAACTATATAATTTACTATACACATATATTTATTTATTTATTTATTTATTTAATCATCATTTAATCTTTAATTTTTTATTTAATAATTCTTCACTTTTTTCTCTAAAGTTAATTTCTTATTTTAAATAGACTAAATCTATTATAAATAATTGTGAGTAGGAGCGTTTTCAATGTCCAAATTTTAATCTATTTCCCATTTCTGAAAAAAAAGAAAAAGAAAAGATTAGGTATGGCATGCATGTGATGCAAATTTTGGAATTAATATCCTAGTGTGGTATATTTAACATATACAAATGAGCATAATAATTCTTTCTTGCCATGATTTGGGAGAGAAAGGAAGCTGAGGTACACATCAACTTATATTTTAGAAAGAAAAGAGTGCACATCAAATTGAGGGAGATGACAAACCGGGCAATCTTGTGAATTGAGGGCCCCATGCAGATGCCGTCGGCCAACCAGCCTAATATAATAAGAATATTATATTCATTCAATCGATAATTAGATATATCAAGGAGTGTTATGGGTTAATTCAAAACTCGACGACTATAAAATTCTGTTTTTTTTTTCTACCATATATGTTAGTACTATTTCCAAAAGTTCATTTTAGAACTTTCATAAAACACAACCTGCCAGAAGTTTGATTTATCTATTTATTTAGTGATATTTTGCCTCCTTATATCACTTCTAACACCGATACCATTAAACAGAATTTACTGAAAAATTTATTATTAACTTATTAAGTTTTTATAAATTAATATTTATTTTTTTTAATTTTTTATCAATTTTTTTTAACTTGATTTCTGCTTATATTTTTATTAATAATATAGTGATGATGTATAATGTTAAATATTATAAAAATATGATTTAATATCTAAACAATAATATTTTATTTTTTTATTTTAAGTTTTAATTTATTTTTTATTCTTTTTAAAGGATGCACATAATATTTTGCATTATTTTCATTTTCTCTTACTTTCACTTCGTTGTTACATTATATATGTATCATTAGAAAAATTTTACATTCTCATTCATCCACTCGTTCGTAAAATTATTTCGTAAAATTAGTACAATGCTAACTAAATGAACTAGTTCTCAATAGAAAAATCATGTTTCTAAGCTCTCATTATGTCTTAATAACATATACATTCTTTTGGTTAAACAAATCACTCTCTTGTTTTTTTATTATATCAAAAGAGATACACATATTAATAAAAAAAATATTATGTAAAGAAAACTAGCGGTGAACCACAACATTCATACATATTTCTACAACAACATCAATGTATAAGAGAGAAAAAATAATTTTTAAAATCACATCGTTTTTAAATAAAAGTTGTTAGAACATTTATCAAGTTCTTTCTCTCCCTCTTCCTCTCTCTCCACAACATCATCATAGAAAAAATTCTCTTTAATTCTACTCCAATGTTCATATCACATCATAAATCAGATGATGAGGAAGAAGTGAAAAAAAATTTCTCTCTAAACTTCTCTAATCTACTCTCTTCACGAATAATAAAATCATCCTCACCTTAACGTCCTCTTCTCTTTTGTCTATGCCTTACTCTAAGTGCTATGAGAGAAGAATCTATTATATTTTCATGAGAGGAGGATCCTTGGAAGTGGTGAGGGTTAATCCAATGGAAGCTAAGTGATGATGTATGCTTGTTGTGAAACACAATATGGAAGGACATAAGCTTTGTTGTGATGATGTTATGTGGAGGAAGAAAGGATGTGAACAACATTTGCTAGAGTAAGAGAGTTCATGGAAAAAATTGGAACCAATCCTTGTATGTATGCATTAGTGGGTTTGATAATGTGCATGTGAATGGTGTAGGAAGAAAGAGAATATTCAAGTTTGTGTGCATTGTCCTCTATGCATGAGAGGGAAAGGACAATATCAACATTTCTATTTTTGATAGACATCAATGTGAAAGAAAGAAAACATGGAGCTGAGATTATAATATTTGTTTTTTTTTAAAGAATTTTTGTAAAAAATTTGCCAAAAAGTAACTAGCATGACCTCCACATGCTAGCCACAATGAAGTGCATGATCAACAACTAAAGCCATCAAAAAGAAATAGGCAAACAGTCAGAAGGAAGTAACAGAGGCATAAGTTCCTTCCAAAAAGAAAGATTCCTTCAATAATCTTTTGATAAATTTGACTGTGAAATTTAAAAATTTATCACATAAGAATATCTAAAAAATTAAAGATTTTACCAATCTTCAATTCCAGGTATATAGAATAGACTCAAGTAGAGTATATAAGTAGTTCTAAAACTTTCTTGCTATAAAATAAAATTTATTAATTGTTTGATAAATTTAAAATTTATGTTTAATTATATTTAATTTTAATTTTAGATAAAATTTAATTGTTTATTGAAGTAATTCTAGAGCTCCTTTGTTCTAAAATAAAATTTTACTAATTGTGTAATAGTTTAAAATTTATATTTGATTACATTTAAATTTAAGTTTGGATGAAATTTTATATGGTTATTAACTGGTGATTGGATTGAGTAGGAATTAAATTGATAAATTGTCTAAATTAGTGAGATAATATATTAAAAAAGTAGTATGCTGAAACTATTAATTTTATTTACATGACTCCCACTTATAGGTGAAATTGTGGGTATAAAATTATAGGTGCTCAGTGATATATATTTTTGGACTATGTCCAAAAATTTTTGTAGGTATTACCAAGTTGTATAATTTTATATAAATTTTAAAAGTTATAATACTTAAACGTGGAGCTGTTAAAAAAAGGTTTTAAAAGAAAACCTCATTGAATAGTTTTTAAATTATATAGATATATTTTCAAATAATAGCTATAAAAAAGTATTCAATTAAAAACTTTGGTAAAAAGTAAATTATTTATTATTTTATAAAAATATTCAAAATCTAATATCTTATAATAGTCATATATTTTTTCTCTAATATATTTTTAATGTATAAAAAAATATAGTTAGCATTTAATTACATATATATTGAAAATTTTATATTTAAACCTTTACATAAGAAGATAAAATATAAAAATATTGAAGTAATTTATATTAGTAATTAATTTATAAAAATGTTATAAGTTAATTTGCTAGATTACCATATGAGGTCAAAGGGTAACATAAAATCAGATGAATCAGATCCCTCTCATATACACCTAAGATCTTCCAAGAGAGGGTTTGACAATGGAATAAAGAATATTGACAGATGATAGGATGATGTAGATGAAGACCCCTTTGAAGTTTCATACTTTTCCGTCATCGATAGGATATTGAGTAACTTCTGCTACTGAGGGAAAGTTTTAGATGCAGAAATTTTCTATAATCTTGAGAGTTGGATCTAGATGGAATGATTTAATATGAATCTTTATGTGTGATTCTTTATTTTATATCCTACTATATCGTGTTATAATTCTTCATATTATTTACATTTTGAAAGTATATTGAACTTGTATAATTAATAACCATATATATATATATATATATATATATATATATATATATATATATATATATATATATATATATATATATATATATATATATATATATATATATATATATATATATATATATGCGCGTGCGGATGCGTATGCAGATGCAGTTAACTATTTAATTCAATATTAAATTTGAACTTATACAATGAATGATAGATGAGTAAGGTAAAAAAAAAATATAAAAAATTTGGAAGGTTGTGACAGAAATTACATTTTTATCTTTCAAATTAAAAGTAATGGATGTTGTCATGACATTGCTAGAAATTTGGTTGCTAGATGAGTATTGGAAGTGAGAATGAATTAAGATGATGAATTTGATTAGAATGAGATTATATATTATGCGTTCATGATATTATCATGGATTTAAAAAAAAAATAAAACAAAAAATAATGATTACATAACAAAAAACAAAGAAAAAGAATGATTACATGATAAATAACAATATTATTTTAAAATTTTAATTTTTTAAACTATTTTTAACTATTAAAATATTAAATCATATTTTCATGATATTTAAAATTACACATTACAATTTTGTTAATAAAAAATATAAAGAAAAACTAATTTAAAAGATAAGATAAAATTTAAAATCAACGAATGAATTTTTATAAATCAAACTAATTTATAAAAAATTAAAAAATTAAAAATAAATTTATCAATAAACTCTTTAGAAAAACTAAGCTAACATAAAATCAATAACCCAAACCTAATATATCCAATTCATTCACTCAACAAAATTTCACTTGTTTAAAGTTAATAAACATGTAAAATAAAAAAATAAACATTTATTCGTTGATAATTTTAATTAAAATATTTTATAGTTATAATTAATTTAAATAAATAATAAATGTATTTCTTTTTTATTTTTACAAATTTATCTTATTATAGAACTTAAATTTTCCTAAGTATTAAAAAATAAAAAAAAATTACTTAAAGAAGAAGAAAATATTGAATTAATCACCTTCTGATCAAGGAATATATATATATATATATATATATATATATATAAAGTTTTCATTTTTCTATTTAGTTTTAATGCATAAGTTTTATATAAATATTTTTCTCTAATTTTGACATTTATAATCAGACATACTTAAAATTTTTAAAATTATAAGAATCAAATTTTTATAAAAAGTTAGAATCGATATGTTAACAAGGAGAAATTATAGAGAATAAAATTAAAATGAGTGAGAAAAAAACTGATATGTTGGTGATAATTATCTAAATGCAAATGAATGAAATGCGAAATTGAAAGAAAATTTTTTTTTGAAGAACATAAAATGAAATAAATAAAAGTCCAGGAATTAAAACATTTAAAAACAAATTTTTATATGTCAACAATTAATTTTATTAATAAATTACGAGGGATATATACTTTTGATATATAAACCACACTACAGAAAAATTTGTTTTTACGGTTATTATGTTAACATATACTTCACAATTATAGTTATATATAATAATTACTTTGGTTTATGTATACTATAAAAGTCATACACCAATGCGAAATAGTTCTAAACCTAGAACTTATTTTACAGGAAATATTATCCGCAAACTTCGAAACAGAAATATCGTAAATAATTAGGCAACAATAAAATACTAATCAGCCTACTTACTCGTATCCTGATTTTTTCAGTTTAATTTTGATATATTATGAATATAAATTTTTAAATTATTAATTAATTATAAATTATTTTAGATATTATTTTAAAAGTAATAATTATAAAATTTTAAAAAACATTCCTTTTATAAAATATTAAATTTAACTATATAATTTTTTATAAAATATATATAAAAAATTAATATAATATTTTTTTATTAAAAATTATAATATTAATTATTATTATTATTATTATTATTATATATATAATATAATTATAATCTATTAATATAAGATATTAAACTTTAATATTTATATCAATCTAATAATTTTTTATAAAATATAAAAGTTTATTATTTTAATTAATTTAAAATTTTATAAAAAAATATTAAATTAATATAACACTCAATTTTAACGATATCTATATATATATATATATATATATCCCTACTTTAGCTGATAATACTTAGTCTAGTAGTCCGAGTCTCCTATCTACATTTTTCATTGCATTATAGTGTATATATAAAATTATATATAAATGTTGCGTTGTCTACTTATATATACTATGATTACCTTGGTGAATTCTGTTGTTCAGCACAAATTGCAACGATAATACTTGTAGGCTACAACAGACACTTATAAGTAAGAAAACGTTAAATTACTTCGTAATTTTTCATCATTTTATTGTTTTTCGAATAAATGTTTATTATTTAAGAGTAAGTCTTGATAATCAAGTCTTTTTAACTTTATAATATTTATAATTTTTAACGTTTTTAATATAAGTAATATACCGTGAACATCTATTCAAATATTATAAATCTAAATTCTAATTTTTAAATGAGATTTTACAGAAATTTTATTGGTATTGTTTGAATTCTCATCAAGTCACATATCTTTTTCTGTCAACATCATTTTTTATTTATAATTATTATTTTTATTTTTAATTTGATTTATATCTTAAAATTTAATATACTATATCAAATTAAACATATATATTTTTAGATAAATTAAATTTTAAAATTATTATAATCTTAAATAATCTTATTTTGAATTTCATTTTAAAATTTAAATTAGAATAAATCATCTCAATAAACAAGATATGTTCTAAACTTAATAATTTATTTTTATAAGTTTTTACTCAATTTTAAAAATTTACTTTTTATTCATTTTAAAATTTATGTAATTTAAACTTTAAATATTAATATATTATAATAAAATTTAAATAAATTTTCTGAATAAGTTAAATTTTCAAATTATTATAATTTTATTTTATTTTATTTTTAATATTTAAATGTTTTATATTATATTATAATTTTTTGAAGGATTTATTTAATATTATATTTTATAATATCGAAGTAGATATCAAATAAAGTTTTTAATAATAAATGAATATCTTAATATTTTTAAATAATTTATAATAACTTATTAAAATATAATTTAATGTAAAATAAAAAGTAGTTTATATTATTGTTAATATATGCATTATAAGAAATTTATGATATAAAATAAATTATTACACATCTTATAAATCTATATATCATATGAATATGAAATCTTGTTAATAATAAATATTTGCCGAAAGTAGTTTGTGACTTAGGTAGGTTTAAAACGATTTTTTGAGCTTTTATTTTAAATTTAATTTATTATATTTAATTGAAGTTTTATTTTAAAAATTTTTTAGAAGTTATTTTTATCTCTATTATATCACGTCTTTTTTTCATTATTTTATTTTTTTATTTTTAGATAATAATTTAATTTAATTTATAATTATTAATACATCATAATAAATATAAATATTTTGGTTTTTAGATAAACTGGATCTTACAATTGTTGTAACTTGTAATTTTAATTATTTTAAATTTTAAATTTAATATATTAAATCAATAAAATTTTTGTATTATGATTTTAATAGTATCGTTTTTAATTTTTTAAGAGCTTTAGTTTTTTTATTTTTCTCAATATTAAAAATATAATCTTTATTATTGCTAATAAAAATATTTACTATTTTATAATATATTTTATTTATAAATTTATTTGATTTTAAGTAATATTTATACAATACTTGGGTAATATACTAGTTGTTTTTAAAAGGAAAAGTTGAAGCAACTTTTAAAAAATAAAATATAACAAAAACATTAAGAAAATTAAGGTTTTTTTACAAGCTACCTAGAAGAGTCTGTATTTTTAATAAAAAGGAGATAAAAATATACTCAAATGAATAATATTATTTGTTAAAAAAATAAATAATATTATTCATATATTAATATTTATAATTATTTTTTTCTAGTTATCTTTTATTACATAACTCATCTCATCTCATATTTCTCTGTGCTTTCTTTTTATCTCATTCCTTTATATAAAAAAATTTGTGAAAAAAATATGTTTAAACATCATTACTCTAATTAAATCAAACACTACTTATATAGGAATTACAATTCTCTTTTATCATTTAGTTTTACCAAGAAACAATATAGAATGGTAGAGTGATATTAATAATTCGATAAAAGCGTAAATTTTATTTTATATTTGAAATTTTTTTAATTAAATTATATTTCCTTATCAGATTTAAAATTTACATCATAAATTTTAAATCATTGTTAAAATTCAATTCAATCTGATTATAAAATTGATTTTATCAATAGTTTGTGAGGTAAATGTATGAAATATGTAGTTGAGTATGATAGGCTAATGATTAATTATAACATACAATTGATAACCATCATGAGATTGGGTGTATGAGACAAGTGAATGATCTTTGAAGCCTATAACAAAGGATCAAGTTTTAGAGACATCATTTATGTGCATTGAGTTCAATTTATTTTAATATTTTTTTTGCAATTGTTGATAAAAAAATTAAACAAAAATACTTCACCAAGATAAAAAAATCTTCCAAAGATTTTTTTTATTTAAATCATAAGTATCTTTCCTTAAAGATAATTCTATTTACATTAGGTAGAATTATTATGAATTATAATTTTTTTTCAAATATTTAATATAATTGCATATTCAGAACTTCAACTTAAAATTATTGATTAAATTAGATCAACCTCCCGTCTGTTGATCTATGCACTCATAATAAAAAAAATAAAAACAGAAAAATATTATAACAATAACTATAAGGTTTAAAGCATGGCATATAATGTTGATTTGTTGTTGGAAGAGAGTTTTCACTGTAGTACCTTCTTTTTTTTCCTACGAAAAACAACAGCTGGTAGGTATGATATGAATATGTTGACTTTAAATATTTACAAACAAACTTTAAATATGTGATATAAAAAACTGGAAAAGTTAACTAGATATTCATTAATTCTAGCAGAAGGATACTGAAAATGGAAAAAAAAAATCAAATATTTCACATTTATATATCTGAATATGTTTAGGTATTAAATATCAGATATTTGGAAATTATGAGGACAAGAGAAGCTTGGTGTGAATATAAAAATGAAAATTCAAAATCTTCATGGTAATAACAAAATGTAAATTTGGGGAAGAGAAGAACAAAATAAACTTTTTGGAGATCAAATCGAGTCTCAAATTAAGTCATTATATATATATATATATATATATATATATATATATATATATATATATATATATATATATATATATATATATATATATATATATATATTGCTTTTGGTATGAGTTTGCTTTTCATCTATCTATGTAGTAAGTTTGGGCTAACTGATGCTGAAATTCGATTGCCTTATTTCTTTGCTTGGTTTGCTGCTAATCATTTATCTTGTTTTAGATACATGCACTTACCACTCGTGCTCTTCTTGAACTTGCTTACAATAATGGCTAGCTCAAAGATATATGACACTGAACGTGCACCTTGTCGGTCTACGTTTCAACCAATAATGTCTTTAAATTATTGTCCCCCACCTCCCTTTTTTCTGTAAAGCTTTAATAGCATGCACTCATCAGGTGAATATCGTCACATCTAAGATGTCACTAGGAATAACTCTAACAAAGTATAAAATAGTAATACACTTCTAAAATATTATTAGGAAATTCTCCAATAATTTTTTTGTGTAATAAAAATAATGAAGTTTGAAGTTGAAAGTTTATTTATGTTATTTTAATTTCTTATTATTAGGTTAACTTTAATGATATTTTGATAATATTAATTAAAGGATTAAAAAATATTAAAATTTATCATCAATATATAATTACTATAATTTTAATAATTTAAAAATAAAAAATATGTTTACTTTGTTAACTAGTACCTTTAAAGTATTGATCAGCAAGATCCTTATTATTATTATTATAGTCTGATTTTGCAGCACTTTCATTTTCTGGTTCTGGGATTTTTCGTGACCTGGACAAAAAAATAATATCAACGCTAGAATTTAATTGTTCCATGATGGCGAATGTATATATTTGAATGCTGCAACTCAGCTGTTTCTCTGTTAGACAAAAATAAAATAATTTCATTAAGGTTGGATACTTACTTCAAGATATTTTTTCATTTGCAAGGAGGATAATTTGAAAAGGTTCTTGTCGTTCCGTACTTTTGACATTTGAGTTCAAACCTAATTAATTTTTTTGATCGAGTCACAGTACCTACTGGTCTTGATTTCATTATTCTAATAACTTCCTTGCAGCTATGCATTTACATAAAATCACTACCACATTTTTACAATAAGGCTCAAAATATATAATTAAGTCATGCAATATTGCAGTCACAATTTGTATGGCCCTATCCCTAAAATTGGAGATTAATATGACCCCAATTTAAAACAATGTTTCCACTACACAAGGAAATGAACACTCATTATTATATTGAAGACAAAAAGGCACATTTCAAGCTATATGGCAAAGACTATATCTTCTATTGATTTTTGGGTTCCATTTAAACTTGTTAGGTGTAGATGTGTCTAAACATGCGGTACTTCTTTTGCGGTGTAGTTCTTGACATGGTACAACCAAAGCCTGAGAACAGGGAGATTGTTTGTATGAGAAAAAGCAGAATTGGTTTTAATTTGACATCGAATTTCCCTGCAACCACAACGAAACAGAGCTTTCAGGCAAAGTCCAAATTAAAATTGATTCAAATCATGCTTTTATATCCCTCTCTGTTTCTCATATGAAGTATGGTCGTTTTTTATTAATTTTCTTCTTGTCAAGATTGCAGGGTTATATGGACTGCCAAATTACGCAATAAACTAATAGATTTTAATATGTTTTCAATATCTGAAAATATGCTGTATTCTAGTTTTAGATTGAGCTTAAGTTTTATTTGCTTTTAATTTTAAAAATTTATAAGAACAGTGCGCTGAAGTCTTTGATTAGAGACTATAAACAAAATGTTTTAGTTGAATATAATGATTAAAAAAATAAAAATATGACATACTTTTGATTTTAAAAATATATTTCAGCCTAAACTAATTATATTGAACAAAGATATGTTGCACGGGTATCATTACAAATATTGAAAACAATATGATATAGTACATCAATGTGACGATTTTTTTTTTCAAAAAAAAAATACAGATTAAGTAAAATATAATTATATTAATAAATTGTTTATTTTTACATTTTCTAATAGAATTCATATTTATATTAATATGTCAATATCAGCATATTATTATTGACTTTGATCTATTAAAAATTATATTAAAAAATAATCATAATCCATTTTAAACAAAAAATAATATCATATTCAAATTTTAATTATAACATTTTCATTACGCAAAAAAATTGTACATTAAAATATTTGAAAATAACAACCAATTTTAATACGAAAGCAATCGTATAATATAGATATCAATATCCAGCACGGATATGATCCAAATACGTCATTAATTTAAAGTGTCTACATCATAAAACAAAAAGTTAAAGTAGAATAATTTTTTTTAAAAAAAATAAGGATAAATTTTACTTTTGATTATTTATTTTTTTAAGTTTAGATCAACTTTTAATTTTATATTTTAAGATTTTTATTTTAGTTTTTTAATATTTTTGAAAAAAAAATCAAATATTATACATTTATTTTGTCTTGTTCTCTCATCAAAACTAGAATTTACTTTAATAATTGATATCAATTACTAATATTTATCAATTATCATGGTGAATGTTTATTTTTATTGAAAAACATGATAGAATGAACTTATATTACTAAATCTAAGTTTGGTCTTTTATTTTAAATTAATCATTTCTGTTGTAACTTAAATTTTGTTGAAAATTTGTTAGAGTCTGAATTCTTTTTTTCAATAATTGTGAACATTATAGAAGATTATACTGTATATTAAATTTTAACTAATATATCAAAGTTTATACAACTTTATTAGGTAAAATAAGAGAATAAAATGTGAGAATTAAAAATCATTTCATCAAGATTTTGACTATCTAATTTTTATATTTTTCAATATTAAAATTAGTTGAGAGATTTCTTTAAATGTTTATAAACAAACAATTAATATATTAAAAAACTATGTGATTTTTTTGATTAAAATAAAAAATTGAGTCAAATATTTTTAATGACCCATTTTATTTTGAAAATTTTAAAATAATTGATTAAATTTTTTTTAAAATTTCTTGTCATTAACATTGCATCTTTCATTCTAAAATTTTATAGTATTTAATCATTTATATATATAAAATAAAATAGATCAAGATAATCTGGTTTATTTTTTAGTTTCCAACAAATTTTTGTAGAACTTATTTGAATAAATAATATTAGATGAATGAATTAAAGTTTATCCTAAATTTAGAAAAGAATAAATATAGAGTAACTAAAAAAATAATCACTGTGGTTCTTATAATTAGAAGAGGATAAATATAGTTTAACTAAAAAAATATAATTAGACTTAAACTTAATTTGTTAAAAAGACTTTTTAAGTAAATAAGTGGAATTTAGATTTGTAAAAAATATTATTTAACTTATTTAAAAAAATTTAAATATATAATTTTATTATAATTTATAATTTATTTTAATATATAAATATATTATTTAATTTAATATATTAAAATTTTAAACATTTCTAATTATATATAAGCTTATCTATTAATTTTTTTATATTATAAGTTTTTAAACAAATTTATAGATCATAAAATTTTAAATAAATCACATTTTAATAATAAAAAATTTATAATAGATAATAAATTTAGATTCAAATTTTAATTTTTTTAATAAATCAAGCCTAAACATTTAAAAATTTAATCTGACTTAATCTATTTTCAAGAATTCTTATAGTTACTTAATTTCATTACATTTTATGGGTTTGGTAAACTTTTTCCGGTAGAGATGACGTCTTTCATTGTCCACATAGTTCCATATATTTGGAAACAAATTCCCCTTGTTTGGGAAAATTGTATATACTTTCATATTACCTCACCTGGCAGTTGGGATTTAATTTAGATTTCATTATGTTTTGTTTTAAATTTAATTTAGCGACATACACAATCATGTACATAATTTTATATGAGGAGACATAAACCAAGAACAATATTTAGTTTGAATCCAAGGCGTGTAGAAAGGAGACCGTATGCTAGGTCTTTATTTGTCCCAGCATATGCTTCTTTAACTTGGCTTCATGCCTTCATATTCTACTATAGAGAACAGCTAGCAGACAGCATATAACAATGTCTGAAGATAGAGCCAGAGTTCCCTCTGCACTTCACATCCACTACTTTCTTTAATTGTGGTATAAACCTCAGATTTCTCAATATGAGAATCTTACACTCAAAGTCTTGTCATCATAATCAGTTTGGTCATGTTTTTATTATGAAATTGAATCATATAGGAATTGACACCACAAATTGATTGATTGTTTATTTTTCTCCTGGTTATGGTTGCAGGGTGCGGCCACTCTCATATTTCAAATGTAGCTATTTAATTGCCATCAGTAACATTGACTGCTTCATCTAACACATTCTCTTAATTTCTTTATACTTTAAGGTATATTTGAGAATAAATTTTAGGAGAGATCGATAAGGAAGAGAAGATAATTTTTTTTATGCTTAAATTAATGTTATATAATATTTATAAAATTATATAAAAGATTAAGATTTAAGTTTATGTTAATATTTTTTTTATATAAGGTTACATGTATCCTTTTATAAAAATAATCATTCTTTTGGGTAAGATATAAATGTTAGGTTGTTAGTCTTTTCACAATTTTCTAATTGGTTGTTGTGCTTTCAAATTAATGAATGTCAAATCTATAAAAGTTTCATCAATTTCTTCCTTCTTTCTCCTCTTTTTTTAGAGGTAAAGATGATATTGAAAATAATTCATAAATAAGGAAAAATCTAACTATAGGTATATAATTTGTATAAATATATCACATAAATATGTTAACTATTTGTATTAAATAATAGAAGTATAAATATTTAGCCTTTATAGATTTTATGTAGAGTAATAATTAGTGTGTTTCTTATATAGTTTTTTTTTTTAAAAAGTTATCCTACTAAATTTTACCTGTATAAAGGAAGATATGCTTTCAAGATTTGAATTCATAACTTCTAAATTATAAAGCAAATTTTGTATTTACATTTAGGTTCATTTTGTTTTTTTTTTTCCTTCTATCAAAACAATTAAAAAGAGATAGAAAAAAAAAGACTTGAAAGGAAACTTTAAGTTGTAGATCAATCAATAAATTTTTTCATAGAAGATCAAAACATATAATAAAAACTAATGATAAAGTTGAAAGTTAGTTGGATTAAGCTAGGTTGTATTGACTTAAGTTTAATCCAATTTATTTCTCAAATCTAATATTTGAGTATAATTTTTTTATTAAATACAAATTAATTTTTTTAAAATCTGAGACCTAATTTTTTAAAAAGATTTAATTTGATCTAAAAATTTATTTAAAAGTTTAATAATAAAATCTCTTAAATAGATTAAAAAAAAATCTCTCCATAGACTGATGGATCTACATTTATAAGTAAGCTTAAGTCTTTAAGGAAACTAACAAGTCTAAATAATCATAAAATTGTATAATATTAATTTAATAAATTAATAATTATATCATTATTATTATTATTTATATTATAAATTAGAGTTTGTATTCTTGAAAGAAAGTAATTGTAGAATCTATTTTCACTTTTATTAAGTTAAATAATTTTTATCTATTGAGAAAATAATTTTATTTTTATTTATAATTTGTTTAATACTATATTTTAATTTTAATTTTAAATATTAATATAATATAATAAATTTCAAGATATATTTTTTAGATAAACTAAATTTTAAGATTGTAATTTCAATTAATCTTAATTTAAATTTAATTCTTAAATTTTAAATTTTGATATATCATAATAATAATGAATATTATGTTATGATTCTATATTAATTTTTAAAATTTTTAATTGCTATCTCTTTTTATATTAATATATATATATATATATATATATTTTGATCAATTATTAAAAAAACATAATATTCATTATTAATAATTAAAAATTTTACTACTTTAATATATTTTTATTTATAAATTTTATTTAAATTCTAAAATATCCTTATAATACAAAGATAATATATTAATTATATTTATTTAAATAGATAAACCTATTTGGTTTAAATGAACATCATATACCATTAGTTGTCTCATTAATAGAATCTTTAAAAATTCTTGAATGATGAGAGCTTGTTTGCTAGTAGGCGACATATAAACATGCATAGATATAATGATAGCTTTCCTCTTAAGATTTGCCTATAGCTTTTTAACCAACATAGTGCAATTCAATAACAAAATTATTGGAATGATGTTATTTTTGAATTAATTACAGAAATATAGATTAAACCGTCACTCTTATCTACGATTAATCATTTTTTTATAAATAAATAATAAGGTTGGCATTATTATTATTATTATTATATATTGTTTCGTTCTAAAATATTGGAACTCGTAGTTACTCTAATTTAATATTTTTAAAATAAATATATAATGTAAGCCATATTTTTAATGTAGGACTTATTTTTCACAAAAATATCGCCATCGGAAGATATGACTTTTTTTTCAAAAAGTATAGAAGTTGTATACTAGATTTATGATTTATTCTTTTTAGACATTAAAATTGTGATGTCATCTATGACTTCAATATTATACAAGTAGATGAGACATTATAATGGTTATTAACTCATAGCACAAGATGAACTAACATATAGCGCCAGCATTGAAAGGGAAATGAAAGGGGCTCATGGTTCTTAATTATACAGTCTTAGCACTGCCAAATGTAGGCATAATCTCTAACACAGGGGAAGGAATTCTCGCAACACTACATAGTCAATGAGTTGGTTGCATTGAACCTCTGCACAAGCTGTGTATTGCATTCAAAACATAACAAACAATTTTCAACAGTTTTAAATACTAAACTCAAGCAACATATCATCAGAGGTGATTATTGCAAATATTAAAAAAATACTAAATGGGATTATTATTAAAAAATTTATTTTTATATGGGATTTTAATATTCTTTTTAGTATGATCAAAAGTGGCAAGCATGATTTAAGGCAAAGTTTCTTGCACTATGAACAAAGTTTCGGTAAGCCAAAAAGTGGCTAGATAATTCAACAATTACCCTTACTTAAAATTTTGTATGGAAACGGTATGGCACACTTGAATGCCGCAAACTAAATCTTCTTGTTGTGTATGAAGTTGCGCGTGCAGCCATGCCTTTGATATGTTTCATAACAGGTGAATGCCATCCATTCGAGTACCTAAAAAACATGAGCCCCAACGACATCATCAATAGATTGCTATACGAAATGATTGGTATAACCAAATAATTACCAACAATGAATCTAATCATCTTTTACAATATGATAACTCAAACTACATGCATTTAACCTATAAATTTATTATTACGAGGATATTATGGTACAATAATTAAGATCTATCATTAATTTAATTTTTTGAACAATTTTTATTATAATAATTATTTTCTACACATTTAACTTTATTATAATAATAAGAGTGGTTAATATTAATATTTTAACTATTATTAATTTATTTTATTATTTCTCATATTATATTATCTTTTAAACTATTTTTTAAAAATAAAATAAATTTATTTGTCAAGATGAATATCAAATGTATTCTATGTAAATTTATATTATGTGATGATCATATATATTATAGTGGATTCTGCTACCAATTTATATAATAATATAAAAAAATTATTTATTTTTATTTTTATTCATATTTATAATGATATTTTAATTTTTTTTTGTAATCTTTTAAATTTTAAAAAAATGTTTAGTATATATAATAATTTTTAAGTCTAATATAGATGGATGAGTTGGCAACAAATTTTCTCGTCGACTATCAAGGATGGATTGATAGTCAAAGATCTAATAATCTTCAATGAAATTTTGTTTTTGAAATGATGATATAATGACTTACTTAAAGATAATAAGAAATCTTACATTTGCTAGAGATAAGATCAATCATAGGTATATAATGTGGAAGCAACACTCATTCTATAAACTAACTTTTAGGGTTGAGTTAAATTTTGTTGTATGTTTATTGTGCGTACAAAGTAGTGCAATCGTTAATATAAAAAAAAAAGAAACATTTAAAATCCTCGATACCATTTCCATAGAGACTATTTCAATAGTCCTTAAAAGAATTATTGAATCTTAACTTTTGAGCTTATTAGGAAAGAGTTTTGTTTGCAAATATTTAAAATAAATATAAGAAAAAGAAAAAAACAAATGTAGAAAATTTAAAGGTGAAAAAACACGTACACAAATTCAATTATGAAATGACATGTAACTTTGGTTTCCTTATAACTTTACACAATTTCACCCTTAACTTTTTCATGAATGGTTTGAAGTCAATTGTTAACTATCTGTTCTTATTCTATTACTATCCAATGGTCATGCAATAACAATATTCTTTCTCTTAAGTTACTACCTCTAATGATCATGCAAAGTATATAATTAAGAAAAATATTAAAAAAATTCAAACTTATTAAATTAATAACTGATTAGAAATTAAGAATTTCGATTGATCCTTCAAAATCCTTAGATTCGGTTTACCTTATAGTTTTGTTAATTAGGCAATGGTACAATCGTCTACCCCACAATTAACTTAGAAATTAATAAAAGTATCTAATTATCACTAATTAATCAAATACAATAAAAAAACATAATTCAATAGAAACATATAATCATTTATAAAAGAGAAAAGTGGTTTAATTGATTATATCATAAGTTTCACCAAAGTCTCATGATTTGCGAATTAGTTACACAGAGAGATAAGACAAACAAGAGCATGTCAATTCAACAGAACAATCCATAATCCTAATTCTAGAAAAAAGAGTAAAAAAATCATAGTGCCAACAAAACAGACAACAGGACGTTACAACTCGCATTGTGAAAAAGTATCTGCCTCCAAGATCCTGAGAGGATAATGGAAGAGAGATCCTAATGGAATTGGTATGGGAGTGGTTTGTCTCCAGAGTAATGAGAGGTTTGTCCTCTGGAAAGTGATGTGACCTTTGGAGCCTAGAGTGATATGTAGATTTGTGTGATAGAGCCTCCCTTTTATAGGTATGGATTAAGATTTCACTATCGTAAACCGAGCTTAACCTAGCCCCTTCTTTAGCTATCGCGACCATTTTAAATTATCTTGCAAATGTATGAGGGTATAAATCATTAGCACTCTACTCCTCGCAATTGTACTCTACCATATGCTTGCCTTAAGCTTAATCTTCTATCATTTTCTTAATTTAACTGGAAAAATTAATTGATATGATAGAAAGAAAGAAAGAATAAGAGAAAGGATAAGAAAATTTAAAAAACAAATAAGAGGAAGAAGGTATCCCTCCTCAAACTTAACTTTTTGTATACATGCACAAATATGTTATAGTGAAAATTAAAATAAGACTTTTTTGAAGAATAGCACCAAGAGGGAGAAGGTCTCCTTCCTCAAACTTAGAAGTCATCAATACCCTTAATACACTTTTTGTTGGATGTTAATAATTGAAAAAAAAAAGTCTTGTTATATTGGATTAAATTACTAATATTAAACACACATGTTAGAGGGAGAAGATAATAATAATGCATCCTAAAAATAGATTTTGTACATCCATGTAAAAATTAAAATATATGAATACATAAAGGAATAAGAATTATCTAATGTTCTAAAATAATCAATCATAATAGTTTATTAAAAAATATGTTGTCTCCTGAAAATGCTTGTTTTACATTAGGAGCTTGATGTACCTTCACCCAGTGGCTAAGCACAATCATGGGTGGCTACCTTAGGATCAACAACATATTGATGTGCTTTTTGACCTTCTTCTCTTTCAAGGTTTCCTCATTTTATTTGATAAAATTGATCACTTCATATGAGAATGCTTTATTTAGCTTATAAGGATCACTCCCCCCTAAACTTAAGTTTTCCTAAATACACACGAAACTGCGAGTTATAAATCAATAACCTTTTACCTACTTAAAACTAATGTTTCCGAATATGTTTAGGATGTCATATTTTTGTCCTTTGTTTGTGGAACCTTGAGTTCCCATGCATCTTAATCTTGAGTTCATCTTTATGGCTTAGGTCAAGCCTCCTTTGTAGTTGCGCCTTTGGTTCAAATTCTTCTTTCATAAGAATCTTGTGGGTGCAAAATGTAGTGTTTATGCCTTTGATGTCATGAATGAACCATCCAAAGACTTCTTTATTTTCGTGCAAGACCCTCCGTAATTTATCTTTCATTGTTCCTGTAAGGTTAGAGGATATAACAATAGAAGGAGAAAAAGTAGGGAATAGAAATGTATACTTAAGGTTTTGAAGAAGAGGCTTGAATTCAAGCACTAAAGGTTCTTCAACTTCCTTGAGTATGTATACTTTTAAGGCCATCAATTTCATTGTACATTTTTTATTGGTCTTCAATCTTTAAGGAAAGGGTATTATGAGTTGGTAAGGCTCCACGTTGGATCTCTTAGGAGCCTTTTCTACCGTCTTTTCAACCTCCTTCCTCTTATCTTTTGGGCTCCCATCCATAAGGGTTAAGAGTCATTAGTAACTTGCCAATGGTCATCAATAACCATATGATCCTTCTCCTTTTTCATTTTTTCTATAGGCATCTACAACTTTTTTTCTTGCTCCCTCATGCAATCATCTTAGCCTGCTCCTTTAAGTTCACCTCAGGTTGGTTGGGCAGTGTCCCGAGCATTTTTTGTGTTAGGAGGTTATAGATTTGTCTCACTTGATGTTTCATGTTTTGGATTCATGCTTCAATATTCTGAAATCATGATTCTAAAGATATTGGTCACTTCCTTTCTTGCCTATAACCTCTTTGGTTCTGTGTGTGAAGTGACTTGTAAACATTTTGAGCATTATTAGTATAATTATTACCTTAATACCCTTTCCATAAGAGATTGGGATGATTATTCTAGGTGGGATTATAAGTGTTCTCCATATAGTTAACCTCGTTATTTTGTTGAGTCATACGTGTTTTAACCATGCATCCTTCATCATCATAGCTTATGGGGATCTCCCTTATGATCCTATGCTATAATGATTGTGGAAAGTATTGTGTTAAGAACAAATATTGTAAATGCTTCCACGTAGTGATAAATGTCTCCGACAAAGAGTTTAACCAATTAATCGTCTTTTCAGTGATTGTGAAGGGAAATAATCTTAGTATAGTGGCATCCTATGTGATGTCATACATCTAGATGGTGTTTGTCAACATTAGGAATTTTTGAATATGGAGGTGTGAATCCTATGAAGTTGTTCCTCCAAATTGAAGCATGTCTAGGATCATGTTTATAAGGGCGAACTTCAATTCAAAGTTTGGAACATATTCAAGTGTTGAGATCGATATGTTTCTCCACAGGTCCTCATCGCTTGGGCCATATAATTCAGGAATGTCCTTCATTTTTGTGTTGTCATCTTCTTTACTTTGGTTTCTCGTCTCAATCTTTTAGTTGCTTTCTCTATCTCAGGATTAAATTGTAATTGAAGACCTTAAGAGTGAGTTAGCATACACAAGCAAAAAACTTATACAAAGATATAACAATAAATTTTTTATTTTTATAATTTTTAATAAAATATATACGCGTCTCAAGCAATAAAGATTCAAACTTCTAAGATCGTTAGGAAATAGTCCCTGACAATGACATCAAAAACTTGTTGTGTGTTTACCATGCATACAATATTTTATCCACGGGCAAGTGCACTCATCGGTGTAGAAAGGGGTATTTAAAATCCTCAACATTGTTCTCATAAAGACTATTTCAACCGTCCTTAAAAGAATTATTAAATCCTAACTTTTGAACTTACCAGGAAAGAGTTTTGTTTGAAAATATTTAAAATAAATATAAGAAGGAAAAAAAATAAGAGTAGGAAATTTAAAGGTGAAAAAACACAGATATTAATTCACTAATTCAATTATGAAAAAGCATGAAACTTTGGTTTCCCTTGTAACTTTACCAATTTTATCTCAACTTCCTTATGAATGATTTAATGTCAATTGTTAATCATCTGTTCTCATTCTATTACTATCCAATAATCATGCCATAGCAATATTCTTTCCCTTAAGTTACTGCCTTCAATGATCATGCAAGGTATATAATTAAGAGAAACATAAAGAACATTCAGACTTGTTAAATTAATAAATGATTAGAAATCAAGGATTCTGGTTGATTCTTCAAAATTCTTAGATTCGATTTACCTTATAGTTCTGTTAATTAGACAATGATATGATCTCCTATTCAAAATATTATGTATTATTGGTAATGTGCAAATTAAAAAGGAACTTTGTGACTTGAGGTCTAACATCAATCTATTGTCCCTATCTATCTTGAAGAAGTTAGGAATTTGTGAGGTAAAACCTACTATGATTTTTTTCCAATTAACAGATAGGTCAATCAATCGTCTTTATGATGTAGTGGAAGATCTTTTTATCAAAGTGGATAAACTCATCTTTCCAGTTGATTTTGTAATCTTTGACATTGAGGAAGATGCAAAAATACCTCTTATTTTGGGAAGACCATTTCTTGCGACTGGAAGAGCCTTAATTGATTTGCAACAAGAAGAACTTATGTTACAAATGAAAGAGGAAAAAGTCACTTTTAAGGTGTTTGAAGCTTGAAACGTTAGGCTCGCAACGTTAAACAAGCATTGTAAGGGAGGAAACCCTTAGAAACAACTCCCTTCCTTTTTGGATTTTGTAAATTTTCTTGAAAATAATAGATGTAAATGTTGAAAGTGAGTCGGTGAATTTTTTTTTTAATTGTAGGTTTGATAGAGAAGGGGTCATGGAAGGTGCATGTTTGGACTTGAACAACTTGACATGCTTGTTCTACATAAATAGAATTTTGACAAACACATGGTGAGATCTTTTCAAATGGCTTTAATAAGTGAATATGTGCATTGATGTAAGGAGTAAAGTCTTATTTTAATCATCACATCACTTTCGATATGTTGATACTTCATTTTTGCAGCAATGAAAATGATTTCATATGCCTAATAAAGTTGTATCTATATTCTGCCCAATTTTCATTTCCAACGCAAACTGTTTTGCGTGTCCAATGCAATTGGTTTTAAAAAAAGACCTAATTTGTCTAGTTTTCATTTCCAACTTAAACTATTTTATGTGTCTAATATAATTGGTGTAAAAAAAATCCTATTCTGTCCAATTTTCATTGCCAACGCAAACTGTTTTACATGTCCAACGTAATTAGTGTTAAAAAAGGGACCTATTCTACCCAGTTTGCTTTGCCAACGTAAACGACCTTGCATGCTCACACGTTCTGTTTTGAAATGCACACCAAAATGAGTTGCTTATTTTCATCTCATTCCTTTTTTTCTCTCATTCCATCTTCCTCTATGAGCATTCTCCTTAATACCCACCTCCACTTTTTGCATCAATGAGTGATTCTTCTCACTCTCATTGCAACTTTTGGACTTTTGAAGGTAAAGTTCTCACATTTCTCTTCATCCATGACATTGAAACGGGTTTTTATTTTCTTGAAGTTAGATTCTTCATAATTCCCATTATAAGGTTGTAGATAACAGGGGTGAGCGGGAAAACCGAATCTGTCCAAACCCGTCGGAAACCGCTGCCGGAAAACGTCAACGAATAGGTTGAAGAAGAGATTGGATTGCATCGGTAAGGAAAGACGGTTAAATCGGTCGGAAACGGGTTCTACAAACGTTACCCGTCGGAAAGTGAAACCAATTGACGTTGCCGAAATCCATGGGTTTTTTGCCGGAATCCATGGTTTCTTCACCAAAATCCATGATTTCATCCTTCTAAAGTTTCTAAAATCATCTTAATCTCTCTAGATCTAAGTTTGCATTCTCGTTTTCACTGTAACTGCATCTGTTTCAAGCTTTCTTTACCAGATTTCATGGCTGGCGGTCGTCGGAATCTGGAAAAATTTGAACCTGTTGTTAACCACCCGATTGAACCGACAACTTATTCTACTCGAACCTGACCAACCCGACGTTGTGAATGGATGGAAACAAGAAAGTTTTTATGAATGGTGATTTCTAGCGGGTGAAGGTTTTCTGTCCCAAACCCGCCTGATGAGCACCCCTAGTAGATAACTTCTTGATTCCTCTTTAAATGCTAGATGCTTTTGCTAACATAGATTCTTGTTAATACAATTTTGCTTTTCATTTGAAAAGATTACATCTTGATGATTAATTTTGAATTTTTATGTGTTTTGAAAAAAAAATGTATTGTGCTTGTACTACACAAGTGTCAACATTTTTCGATGGGTTTGATGATGTTAAACTAATTTTGAAAATAAATAAAACCTATTTGTTCAATTTTGATAACACTCACCAAGTTTGAGATGAAATGTTTCATAGTTTAAATCATCTAAAATTGTTGAATATAGTTGTATAGAATATCATGTTAAAATGAATGGTATAAAGATCTAAGTGAAAGCATATCAACATGTTTTTAAATTCTAACTTCACAATGAGCACCATCGTCACTTACAAGGTTAACAACACTCATGCACACCTTCGTTTTGTATAATCAACATATTTTCAGGAGGTTTCTTTACCCATTTATTTTTTAATTTTTTAGATTGCTTGTACATTGTAATCATCACAATTTAGTTGAATGTTTTCTTCTCATTCTTCCTCTAATGAGCATTATTCTTGACATAAATTCATTCTTTTAAGACATGAACAAAGTAGGCATTAGATAGATCAACTCATTTTTTTCACACCATGGTATGATTGAATAAAAACTGTGTCTATTTTTCTATGGTTGTTAACAACAAATATTATGTGAGGCATGATTTAGACTTGTTATTCATTAATTGTGAACATTTGGACCTTCACCAATTTACAATTTTTTGTGTGCTTGGTCACTAGTTGAGGTTTCATTCTAGAACTTACTTTGTTTCTTAATTGAGATCAAATGTCACATGCATGCATAAATATGATTAAGACACTTCTTTGTTATACACTTACATGACCAAATGACTCACCTTACATCATTATTCTTTGCTTAGCTCCTTGAGCCTTATATCCATTTTGTTGATAATTAGCTCATTTCAAGCTTAAAGGTGAAAAACCATGAATTTACCTAGCCAAAGAAACTATGAAAAGATTGGTTGCACTAGAACATGAGTTTTTACATAAGTTTGGGGTTGCTTGAGAACAAAAAACAACATTAAGTTTGGGGTGGGTGTTAAGTGTAATGGATCAATAAATGGTAATGGGTTGAGGATTAATTGAATAAAAAATAAAAAAAGAAGAAGTAATGCTTGCAAAAAAAAATAAGTACAAAAAAAATTGACAAAATGTTGAAAAGAAAAAAAAAAGGTAAAAAAAATGTTCCAACACAACAAATTTGTCAAGAAAAAATTTAAGTACAAGTGCAACAAGTTACTATTGGATTGGTGTGGTATCACACTATGTAATTATGTATGAACTAATTCTCTAATCGCTTAATAGTTTTTCTTTTACTCTTATAAGCTAGTTTCCCTAATATTATATCCATATTTTACCTAAGTCACACTACAACCCACAATAAGATCTCTTGATTTTTGTCTTTGAAAAAAATCTTAAAAACTTGAACGATGTGAGTTAGATTGAAGTGGAGAGATGAAAACACTTAGTTGGAATAATATACCTCATGCTGAAAAGCATTGTGTTATGTGTTGAAACTGAAATTGTTGTCTTCAGTTAATTATTTTGCTTGAGGATAAGTAAAAATGCAAGTTTAGGGTTGTGATAAGTGTAAAGCATAACACTTATTTGGTGATATTTTTGAAGAAATAACAAGCATTTTGAATATACATGACCATAAATCATAGAAAAATAAATGAAATTTGAGTGTCCTTTAGAAAATTGTGAACAATATAGTTTTTAGAACTTTTTGTGATAAATTCTTTCAATTTTGGTATGTTATTCACTCTGTTAAATCATGTTCACAGTAGCTTCTGTTGACAATGTAAAAAAGTCAGCATTGAACACATAAAAGCTTGGAAAATTGATGCTTTCTGTCATTTTTGTATCGGCAACAACAAAACATATTGGACACACATTCTGAAAAATAACATGTATAAATAGTTCATTTCTTCAAATCTAGTTAGTTTTGACAGTTGAAAACGGAAGTTCTCTCTTGATTTCTCTCTCTTGTGGCTCTTGGAATACTAGATTTGTAGATTTAAGGAATCAAAGTGCAAGATTTATCAAACTTCATGAAGTTAACTTCATGAAGTTTTGCATGTTTTCTTCTTCTTCTTCTTCTCTTATTTTCTTTATTTCCATTAAGTGTAACTAGATTTTTAGTTAAGAAAAGAGGGATCCTAACTTTAACCTTCTTGTAATATGAATTTGTTGCATTTAATTCAATTTTATCTTCTTTAAGTTGATTATTTCTCTCTGTTCTCAAAGCCTTTATGAATTGGTCACTTGTAGTTGATTTTAGATTTCTATTCACAATTCAAAAATTGGAGTAAGAGTTGGAATTAAGATGAACAACATAATTGAGAATTTCTAAGAAATTGAAGTTTCTAATTTGGGGAAAAGGGTTGTTAAATTAAGGAATTGAATTTCAACTATTTTAGTGAATATATATATGAGGAGAGATTAAGTTACTTTAGGAGTAACTTGATTTAGAATTATTCTACTTAATAACTCTCATAAATAATTAAATTTTACCAATCAAACCGTTAAGTTAATAAATTATATCATATAGATCATTTTTACAAAATTTCATGAATTTGGAAAAGGTTTGATACTTCAACAATTAAATTCAAATTAAAGGGTAATATACCTCTTATAATATCTATTATTTTAAATTTATTTAATAAAATATCAAATCTTTTTTAAATTATATAAAATTTTGTAAAAATAATCTATATAATATAATTTATTAATTTAATGATTGGATTGATAAAATTTAATTATTTATGAGAGTTATTAAGTAAAATAATTTTAAATAAAGTTATTTGATCCTTCCTCTCTCTTTTTCTCTCTCTCTTTCTATATATATATATATATATATATATATATATAAAGGAGGATCAACTTATTCTAAAAATAAGTCTACCATAGATTACTTTTTTAAATTTTAAAAAATTAATATTTTATTAAATAATTAAATTAACGTATATTATAAAAAATATATTATTTTTTAAAATAAAAATAATATAACAAAATATTAATTTTTTAAAAATTTTATAAAATTTTGTAATTTTGATATATACAATAAAATCTATTAATTTAACTATTGAATTGATAAAATTTAACCGTTTAAAAAAGATATTGATAAAAGTAAATTATGATAAATCTATTTGTCAAATAAATTGATCTCTCTTCATATAGATAATTAAAAAAAATCTATCAATTTAATATATTAAAATAATTATAATATATATATATATTATATCTTATATATTATATTATATATTTTATATATTATTTATTATATATTATATTTTATCTTTTATTATTTACATATCATATATTTTATATATTATATATTATATAATATATATTAAAATAAATTATAAAATTATAATAAATTTATATATTTAAATTAGTTTTTAAATTTTTTTTTATAAGTCTTGTCTCAATTTGTTTATTTTAAAAAATAATAAATTTAAACTTATTATTTATTTTAAAAATAATAAATTTAAATTTATCTATTAATAGAAGAAATCAAATATTAAACATGTTAAATTATAGATTCGTGTTAGATGAATTTACTCATTCCCACCTCTATATGTAAGGCATTCATGTCTTTAATTCAATGTTCTTACATTCATGTCTTTAATTCAATGTGTAATGTATATTAATTAATTTTCTTACAAGAGATCATCTCTCAATAAAATCAGCCCATCACAAAGGTTAAGTGTTGCTCACTACTATAACGTCACCAGCCCACCTAAGACATTTTCAAGCCAAAACATTTTATATATGCCTCAATTTGAAGCCTAACTTCAAGGATTTTGGCATTATGTGCCTAGAACACAACTACATTTCTTTTCTTTTATGTCCTTCAATGTTTTTTTAAAAAAAAATATTTTTTTTAAGTCCCAATTTTTTTTATTTTATAATCTAATGTTTGGTATTAACATAAATACTCTACCCTCAACTTTTATTAAAAAAAACATTATTATATTATTGTTTTTATAAAACAATGAAAAACATAATAATAATAATTATTATTATAATAATCTAACAAAAATAACAATAACATTGAAATTGATAAATAAAAAGGTTAAAGTTTGAGAACGAGTCAAGTTTAAGTCTACACTATTATCATAAAAAAAAATTAAAGATGATTAATTACAAGAAATAATGATATAAAAAATAGTTTTCACCCAGAATAATAAGATAAGATGGCCTTATTGTAAACTTAATTAAATTCAAAATATAATATAAATTTACTTGATGAATTTGTTTAATTAACCCTCATGAAGTAAAAAAATAAATTAATTAACCTTTATAAATCGTATATGTAATATATACAAATTATTTTATTTTAATGAAATTTTTAAATTTATATTAATTTAATAATTTTAAAGTTCAAATACACTAATTTAATAAAAAAAAAATTCCCCTATTTATTCATAATGAACTCTCTTTATACACATAAGAGCAGAAAGTTAGCGATGGCTTCGTTTATTCCCCTTCCTGCCTTCCCTCGTCTCCTCTGACTTAACTGGATTTAAATCGTTGTCCCAAAGTTTATATTCATGCTAGAAGTAAGGTATATCTCCACTTGTGTGTATTTACATCAATAAAATATAAATTATTAGTGATATATAATTTTCTTGTTACAAATTCTTATATATAATCTTCTCATCCTAAATTGATTTGTTTTAATCTAGATGGTGGCAAATGTAATTTGAAGAATGTTTGATCAACCGTTTTTTAAGTGATATAACACCAATAGTAATGGGTGGTTACATGAAACTACTTTTAATTATCACATGAAGAATAATTAGTGAATTGTTTTTTAAACTTTAAAGAGCAGGATATTGAAAAACGGTTGAAATGGATCTGATAAATAAAAATTGTTAATTGCTCTCCAAATAATTTTGTAATATAGTACAGACAAAACTAAAATTGTCGTTTTCAATTTTGCTTATTGCTTTGTTTTGTTGGCACTAGAACAGGTTCGGCAGTTTGTCCTTTGAGAATATTTTCTCTTGGCTCCTACCTCATAAGCTAGTGTATGATTCTCAACCCCACAAATCCATTTACCCTTTTTATTGACGGAGAATGCACCAATAGTATCCCCCACCTTCCCATATACAGACATAGACTCCTTTTGATATTTTATGTACATAATTGGACCAAAGTTTGGGCTTGTGAATTGTGATCGATGCCATGCCATTGTTTATCTTTCTGACACGTAATCAAAATGATGAGGACATTGTGTGCATGGCCCTCCCTCTCCTTTTTCTTCTTTGCCCTCCACATTTCATTCAATCTTTTCAACTTTTTCTCTAGGACAACCAAAATTTGTGTACCAATGACTTACTCGGAAAAAACAAAATATAATGATAAGACTTCTTTTGTTTTTGAAAATAGTGTTAGGGTCCCAACTATATATGAAATCGAATTATTGAACAGATCGATAAGTAGTCATTCATGCCACACCCCACAAGCAGTTGTGATGGTGTAATAAAGGTATTATTTCTAACTAACTCATCTATATTTACATACATATTATATATAATTTAATGAAATATTGAATATTTTTAAATTTTATAAAAGTTTATAAATTTAATTGATATAATAAAAATTTTTAATTTAACAGATGAATTGATAAAATTTAATATTTTAAAATAGTTATTAAATAAAATAATTTTAATAAAATTACTCATAAAATAAATTAATTTTCATCTATGTATGTTACAAATATTGTGAGTGTGTATTGTTAAGGATTTTTCAAGAAAAAAATTAAATAAGCATACAAGTTGTTGCTTTGCATGATTTCTTTTAAATAAGATTTAAGAATTTGAATCTTATATATAGAAAAAAAATATTAAAAAATAATCTTATTTTTGTATGAAAGAAAATCCGAGTCCTATTTACTCACAAATTCTTATGAACATTTATTATAACTGAATAATCTCGTCCTAACCTGAAAATGAGTAACTATATGCCTCGTGATACAAATATATTACAGTAACATTACATGATTACAATAAAGAAGTGGAGTTGAAGGCGGAAAAGGATGAAGTACTTGAGTACAGAATTTCGTCACATACATGCATAAAATCTCAGTATTTATTGCAGAATTTTGTCTGGATGCCAAGATCTCTTTCCTTTTCTCTTTCGTCTTTATTTTAATTTTTATTATATTTTAAATTGATTTCAAAACTTAGTTCAATTACCGATACTGAAACCACGGTTATTATCATTATTATTGGGTTTAGATGATAAATACGCTCCAAAAAAGGTAATTTTGTTCTGCGACCAGAAGTTTGAATCTTCGTAATATGTGGAAACATTCATAATGTATGAAATTAGTTTTCCTAATAAATATTTTTCTTATATATAATGTTTAATTAATCCGAAACTTTAGTATGGTGTATAGGTGTGTCTATTATTAGTCTATATATAGCTAGTAGCTACTAGCTGCTCTACTGTTCGTTAACTATTTTGTGAATACAATAGGCTCTTGCTCGCATATACATGTATTTTTTTTCCGGTGTTTGTTTTCGTACCTTTATAAATATAAGGTACTAAATCTGGATTTGAATCAATAAATAATATTATGTATTATTTTATAGTTAATGCAATTCAATTTGGGTTAATATTTTTAAAAATTTAATTTGTAAAACTTTAAAATATTGTTATTACATATTAGTCCTTTAAAAATTTATTTTATATAAATAAATAGTTTAATATAATTTAAAATAAATGAATATTATATTATTTAATTTATTTTTAAATTATATTTTATTTCAATTATTACCTACAATATTTAAATCAAATTTTAAAATTAATTTATTACATTAGTTTTTTATAATAGTTAAATTAATTTAATATCTAAATTATTTATTATATTTAAATAAATTATACATTAACTTACTATTATAATCACATTACGTTAATACGTTAATTCTATATATAATTTAAATAAAATTTTAAATAAACTTACAATTTTAAGTCATTTATTGTTGAAATTATATATAACTTTTAAATTAAAATTTAAACTATATTACTATTTTAATTGGGTAAAATATTGAAATAAAATTTAAAATTAATTTATTACCTTGATTAATTTAAAAATTTAAATCTATAATATATAAATAAAATTTTACATATTCTTATTTATCTATATAATATTTAAAATAAATTTTAAATTTATTTATTATTTAATTTATTTATAATATTTAAATTAAATTTTAAATCAATTTTAAAATTAATTTATTATCTTAATTACCTAATACATATAATATGTAAATGAAATTTATCTTAATTACTTAATTACATTAATTTTTAAATTTATATATTTTGATTTATGTATACTATTTAATTTAAATTATAAACTAATTTTAAAACTTACTTATTCTCTTAATTATTTATTTCATTAGAATTAAATTTTATATTAAATTATTACCATATTTAACTTAATTATTAATTTGATATAATATTTTAACTATTTCTACATAAATTTATTGTCTTAAATTAAACAATAATCTTAATTAATTTAAAATCTAAATTTATTGCCTTAATTAACTTAAAACTCTAAATTTATAATATATAAATGAAATTTTACATATTTATCAATAATATTTAAAAAAATTCAATTAGTTTACTATATTTAAATTAATTTTTAAAATTAAATTATTATTTTAATTAACTTATTAGGTTTATTTTTTCATAATAATTAAATTTATTTTTAAATTAAATTATTAACCTTTGTATCCTATTAAATAATATACAAAGTTGTATAAAATTATGCTTCTTATAATTATTTTAATTATAAAATAATTTAAGTTTTATAATTATTTAACAATTTTTAACCCAAAACAAACAATTATGTAAATTAACTTTTAAAAATAAAACTAAAAAATAATTTACATATTTTAATTAAAATAATTTTATTCAAAATAATATTTATTAATTAATAAAATATTATTGAATTGATAAAGTAAATTATAGTTAATAACTTTAAATTAAGTCTTATTTTTTTATCAAAATTATTTAAATTATACAAAACACTAATTTTTTTATTATGTTTTTTCAACAATATCAATTTTTTTATATTAATTTTAATGTTTAAATAATATATATTTTATAATTTAATTATAACCTACTTTTATCATAAATTAATTATATTTTATCATAAAATAATTTTATATAAATTTTTAAATTTTATTATAAAAAATAAAAATATTATTTTCATTAAAATTTATTAAATTATAATATTATTTTTTATGTGCATTTAAAATCAATAATTATTTTAACAATCAATCTAACATAATATTAAAATCAATAATACATAATATGACATGATTTTTATTAAGATAAAATAAAATCAATAATTATATTTTAAAAAATATAATCCAATATTTAAAAAATTTTAAAAATTATAATGTTATAATATTATTTTCCATTTACATTACTAATAAATATTGAAATTCTGGATTTGTATTATTAAATCTTTAAATTGATTTAATATTAATTTATTATATTTTTATTTATATAAATTATTTATCAAATCAGAATATGAAATAAATTTTATCAATTATAAAAATTATTTAATAAAATTAAATTTTACATCAAAATGTCATTTAATTAATAAAAATTTTAATTTCTTCTAACCATTATTATATTTTTTAACAAATTATTTTATAAATATATATAAAATATTTATATTTTTTAAATAAAATATATTAAATAAATTTATATCAATTATTTAAAACTAAAATAAATTAAAAAATAAAGGATTAAATAACAAATTTTAAAGATTAAATAGTAATTTTTTTATAATAATAAATTCTTAAATAAAAAATACATCAAAATATTAATACCTTCACTATATTAAATACATAGTTACATATGATCACATTTAATTGATTCCCAGGTGAAGGTTTAGTAACTTAATGTTTAAAGACAGGCAAGAAAAAAACCTTTTCTTCCCCTTGTTCGGTAATGTTACTACTCCGCACTCATGTCTTGAAAAAGTCATTCACTCACTTTAGTTTACTTATCACTTATAATTGCAATTTATTGATTCCTTATGCGTAATTTAAATTTACATACGGAGGGAGGTAAAAAAAATTTTAACCCAATTTCATTTCAATAAAAAAGAAATAATTGATAGAAAATTTTGATCTTTCTCATTTTACATATTTTCTTCAATTTTTTATATGATTTTAAAAAATAAATTTTAATATAATTTTTTAAATTAAAAAATATTTTTTCATATTTATCTTCAATAACTTTTAATGTAATGCAATTAATATATGACAAAAAGTGTTATTTTATTTTCAATAAAGATAAATTTAGAATTCTATACTAATTTTTAAAAAATTAACATATTAATATATGTTATTATATACTTTTTAATATATATATATTAAGGAGAATTTTATAAAAAGGATTGAGAAAATAGTAAAAAAAAAGGATAACACAGTAATGAGTTAATTAATAATGTTTTATTTGTGTTTACTTTTATTGCATAGTTTTTATTATTTGATTATATTCACTTTTGTTTTACACATTTACATTATGATTCTATCATGCCAAAGGTCATGGACACCATACCCACTTTTATTCAAACAGCATCATTTGGTCAAAACTTTTTACATGCATATATTGTACACACAAAAGAACAACTTTTTACATTCATCAGCAAGAAGGACTCCTTGTACAAAAAGAAAATTTCTTACATACACATGCAACAAGAACTCTCTTTAGGGATTTTATTTTCTTGTTTTTCTTCTCTTTTTTTATCACGTGGCTTCTTTTAAAGATATTTTTTGGCAGGTGAGTGGGGAGTAGAAACATAGCACAACTTTTACATGACATTAAATTTTTAATTTTTTAGTTAGGAGGAGAAGGACATGGAACTTCGAGTATGAGTATCCTAAGAGAAATTTAATCGTTCTCCATTCTTACGGGGTAATGTTTAGATGCTCCCTTTTCAGACCCAAAAGCTTAAAAAACGCTCCCTATTCTAGCTGGGCTTCCTCTATCTAATATCAAAAACCCGCGCCAATGATCTAAACCTATATTTGATTTAGGTATAACAAAACTGGGTTGGGCCTCTTAAAGTCTGCACGTTCTTAAACATTGTTTTAGAAGAAATTAAGCATATCACGATTGGGCATATTGCCCCAAGAAGAGAGAGAGAGAGAGAGAGAATTGTGCATGGCATCTAGTTAACTAGTTTTGTGTATTAAATTTTTTTTGCAAATAAACTAAAAAAATTAAAATTTTAATAGGGTAGATGTAGTCTAGTAAATTTTTTTAATAAAATTATAAAAATGTACATAATTATTTCTAATAATTTAATAAAATTGTAAAAATATACAGATATAAAATTATAAAAAGATATACATAATTACTCTAAAATAATTTAAATTTAAAATAAAAATTTAAAAACTATATGTGTCATTTATTTATACAGAGATTAAGTTTTTATAAAATAATATCATTAATTAATATATAAAATAAATTTAAAAATAATTAATTTTAAAATAGTATATACTTGGAGAGAAAAAAAATTCAATATGAAAAAGATAATTTGAAATGGTAAATTTGAGAATATAAATAACTAAACTTAGGAGAGAGAAAATAAAATTACAAGTAATTAATTTAAATTTAAAAAAACATGAAATGTATTTTTTATGATAAAAATTACATATATATATATATATAGAAAAATTAACTAATAAATTAATTTTATACTTTATACACATTTTACAAATTTATCCTTAACTTTTAAAATAATGGAAATTAATATTTCACTTTTAAAATATTTTACATTAATTTATTTATCTAAATCAATCCTTCTACAAATGACATAAAAAATAATGATGGAAGTTAAAAATTAAGAAAATAAATTTTTTAAATAAAAAACTCATTTGTAAAATTAGGTGTCGTTTAATTTTAAAAAATATTTTTCATTTTTATTTTATTTACAAAGAATATCACCTTATTTTTATTTTATTTTCTATTTTAAAATTTTGCATTAAAATAATAAAAACTAACAATAACTATTTTTTATTTTATTATTTTCTATATAAAATATTAAAAATAAAAAAAAATATTTTTCAAGCTAAATATAATCTAAATAAATTAGAAATTACAATACTAAGTAAACTTTAATAAAAATTATCTCACTTTAAATATTCTATTTTATTAGCTAATGTATTTTTTTTTCAAGATTATCGTATTATATATCAGAAGCATCTGATATGAAAGACATAGCTGGCAGCGAACAACGCATTGTGTTTTTTTTTTCTCTCTCTCTCCTCTCTCTTTATTATCTAATATTGGAATACCCTTATGGAGAAGAAGACATGAATATTATTTTCAAGATTAATGCCCGTATAGCCGTATCAGCAACTTGTTGGTATATTCTTTTCAAACTCGAACTCACGTTATATAGAAGCTGATTCCTCTTTGCGTTTGTTCTACCTCTCTTCTTCCCTTTTGTGTTTGCAGCTATTCATGCAAATTATGATACCAAATCTGCCCATGCATCCCTACAAAGCATTACTTGGTACTAACTACCAACAGTCATTATTTGGATAATATTACGTAGCATGTCATAACTGTTATTTATATTTAATATATTTTCAAATATTTATTATTAAATCAATACTAGACGCGTGAAGACATGTAGAAGATTTACCCATAGTTTCAATATAGGTGCAGTCTTTCACTTCTACCTTTTTCTTATTATAAAGTTTAGGAATGTATGAGAGAACGACGCTCAAGACATTGGAGCAAGAAGAGGGGTTTTTCCGCCAAAGAGGTTAAGCAGGAAGCTGTCCTTGGAGAGGACGAGAAGCATTAGCTTATTGGTGATAAGTAAGTTTCATTACCTTTGTTATATTGTTTACAATTATTCTTATATTTAACTCTTTATACATTTTACATATTTTGTTGAAAATTTTGTAGCTTTAGTTCGCACTTTGAGGCGGTAAATGTATTTGGTACTGACATCAAGTTACGGTTTCAGTATTTCTAGTAGAGATAAGGAATGGTCATGAGATATGTTCATGACAAATGATTTAACAATTTTTATATAAGTGTCTACATATTTATTGAATTTTTAAGTTTTTTATTCTTGTATATCTTGTATTATGTTGATATTTAAATGTTATTAGCAGGATATTCGTTCATTGGATCCTTGCTATGAGAAGTAACTGAGATGTTTAAGTTTAAAGACTTACTATCTTTTGGTATGCTTAGCAAGGTGAGGAGGAAGGATGCTAAGTTGAAATATATCGAGAATGATGCTTAGGTTGGTGTGAAGGATCACTAAGACAATGACGAATTGTGTAAAGAGTCAGTAACAAGGACAACATGATGACATCCATCCAAGGAGGATCACTCCATTCTAGCAGGTGAATGATCTATTATGAGATGACACTAAAAAGGTATAGTATGGGTTTGCTTGAGATTTTTGTTTGTTTTATTATTATGGGATACTACTTATGAAAATGTTTTCATTTTTTTCAAGCTCATGAGCTTGAATGTGAGTTGGATTTGGATGGGTTCTTTCTTACCATCCACACAAGAAAGTTTGGTCATAGAATGAATGGTCACTCCATATGTATCTAAGTAAATAGTATCATTATTGTTGTTATGCTTAATATTAACCAAAATAAAATTGAGTTTATTATTTTTTTTATCATCAAGATCGGTTGCAGGAGATGTAATTCTATATGGGTGACTCTAGTGCATAGATGGAGCCATCAAATTTAGCCTTTAGATTGATATTGGTAGAGGGAAGAGCTCTGGGCGAGTTTATGACATTGTACCCCTTGACACCAGATCTAAAAAGAAGATGTTACATCATTGATTCATAAATCTTGAACATCTTTCCATAACCTATCCCACAATGACAAGACTAAAAGGGCTAAAAAAAAAGAGACAATTGATATTAATGAGATGATTCAAACCTTGCAAACCACCGTAAACACTACATCGACATAGATGATCAGTTAGTTAAGAGACAAAGCATTTACCAATGGTAGGAAGCCTTATCAAAATCATGTAAATTATGATTACGAGTTCAATGATCGATCTTTGTCGAATGATGATAAATCCGATCCCTCTTGTCCTTGATATTAGTTTAGGTTTATCTGTTTATGATTTATTTGCTTGATCATTTTTATTTTGTTTATTTTATATTATAAAAAATTATGATATATTTTTTATTTACTTTAATATATATATGTTTCAATTTATTTATTTTATTAAATTTGATAATTATATTTATACATATATGTGTTTATAACAAGTCATATAAAAATATATATTTAAAAATAAGACAGTGGAGGCTATTAGCATCGTCTCGCTATCCCAATTGATGCTAATTGAACTAATGCTAAATCGATATTAGTTAGCATTGATCTTCTCGTAGTCAACGCGCTAATAATTAGTTAGGAGTACTTTAGTATTGATCCTAACGCTATATTAAATTAACGTTAACAATAACATTAATATTGGATTTCCAAAAAAAAATGTTTTTTTATAAATATTTTGCAACAATGATATAAATTAGTATAATATATATATAAATATATAATTTTTTATAAATAAATTTTTTTAAAAAAATTAAATAAAAATTGAAATTATCACTATTTATTTTTTAAAATCGTTAATAAAATACTTTTTTTAAAGTTTGCTTTTTAATATTAACTTTTGATTCATACTAATTAATGAATTTTTTATAATAAAAATAATATATATATCATATTAAATTGAAATATATTTATATCTTAAGAATTTTTTATATTAACTTATATTTGTAAGATTTTTATGTTCAATTTTGACATTTTTTTCGACTTGGATTCATTATTAACTTGTATATAAAAGAGTTAGATTTTTTTTGTCAATTTTAAGTTTTAATATTTTATAAAATAAAATTTATTTTTAATTTTTAAAGTTAATATTATATTTTAAATTCAAATTACACGACTTAATTTTATTTCTTTTCTAGTCATCTATTATACAGCGGTGAACAATAATACTAGTGACAGGAACATAATAATTGTGAATTTTTTAAAAGAAATAAGAAAACTTAATAATTTATTTTTGTAATTAAAAACTTAAAATTAAGTTAAAACTAAATTTAACTATTTAATTAACTGAAAAAAATTGTTTTATGTTTCTTTTAATTCATTTGAGACTTGTGTTGAGTTTATTTAAAATTTGTCTGAAAAATGAATTTTTTATTTTTTATTTTTTGGCATTTATTTTAGTAAGTAATAGTTTTCTGTATATCAAACCTATGCATTCAACCTAATCATAATTGCCCAGCCCCAAATGTGTTTGTCAGGTTAGATTGAAGAAAAATGATTATGACCTACTATTTTAATCAACCGTTCAACTCTAAAATTGTTTCATATTCAATTAAATATTTGTTTGGTTTCTAGTTGAGGAATAATTCTTATATTTTTATAATGAAAACAACCTGTTTCTATAATTATTTATAGCTAACTTAATTTCAACATATTTTAATTTATTTAATACTTTAAAATCAATTTTATCAAAATTAATTCTACATAATTTTAAAGTAACAGATCTAACTTTATGAATATCCTTAAATTTAGCTAAGGAAAAAAAGTCTCGATCTGGATGATTTAGGGAAATCGAAAATAAAATTTTCATTCACAGTAGTGTTAAATATAAACGTATTACCACCTGCAACAGTGATAGAGAATTATTAGGTATTTTTTCAAGGTAGGTTAAATAAATTGTGGTCTATAGTAACATGTCAAGAAATATGTAACATTTTTGTTAAAGCTCTCTTGCTTAATAATATTAACAAAATTTAAATCCAGGATGGCTTTAATTTTCAAAATATCAAATATGCTTTGAAATTATAACTTAATTAAAAAACTTAAGAAAAGAAAAGAAAAGAAAAGAAAAGTATTAGCAAGCTGGCAAGCAAAGAGTCACTGCAAACTACTGAGTCCAAATTGACACTTTAGCCCTACAAAAAAGTTTATGCTAATTAGAGAAATTATATTTCCATTAACTCTTTTATACAATTTTGTATGCAAACAAGATAAATATTTAAATAAAATGGACAAAATATTTGATAAAATAAATGATATAATAGACAAATAAAAATAAATATTATTATAAAAATTATAGTAAAAATTATTATATAAATAGCATGTATCATATACTAGCCATTAGTTATTTGATAGTTTATCTTCGTTTTTGTAAATTTTCTTATAATTAAATAACTAATATTATAAGTTTGTGCCTATAATATAATGCATCATATATACTGATGATACATACTAACTTTTAATTTTAAAAAAAAATTGTCTATTATATTATATCATATTGTTAATATTGACCAACTATATTTATATTAATAAGTAATTTTATTTTCGCTAGATCAAATTCATACCATTAAAAATAAATCTAAGGACTAATCATTAACGCGTATGTATGTATAAATATTGTAATGTTGTAATTGATTTAAAATGTAGAGATTCACTCAATCTTATTTATTTCGTAGTTGTAACAACAACAAAAAAATCTAATTTATTTTTTTTAGAGAAATGTAATTCATACATAATTTTTTTATAAATATATTTTTGTTATCACATTATCTATGATCTATTTCCTTTTTTAAAATTTCTGTTTAAGTTTTATCTTTTCTTATATGTTATCAAAAAATATATATTGTGAGATAGACCCATTACTCTGTGAGATGGGACAGGTTGGCCATTTAAGTGCTTATACATGCATATTGCAATCTCATCTATAGAGAACTCTTTTGTTGGCACCACCATAAATGGATTTTCTCAAATAGATTTGATTCCTAATACACGAACGAGGTAGTGGCATCTGATTCATATTGGCATATCCTAGGGTATCTTCTAACTTCATTTACGGGGTCTATAAGTTGTATATTGACATATATACATACATATATATATATATATACATACATATATATATACATACATATATATATATATATATTATTTTGTATAAAAAAATATTTAAAACTTTATATATACATCAAAATGCGTATCATATAAGTTAGTGGAGAGAGCTTCTAAGAATTTTCCTTACATCCGCTCTTATACGGAAAAACACTCGTTAGAAAGGTTTGTGTGGTTTACGTCTGTTCAACTAAAAGAATTGATTATTCTTTTCGAACATTTTTGAACACTCATTAGATAGACCTGTGTGGTTTACGTCTGTTCAACAAAAAATAAATAAAATTGATTATTCTTTTTAACATTTTTCTCATCGGGAAATAATTAGATTTTATTGAAATATCGCTATCACTATCTGGGAAAGACATAATAAAAAGTTCGAATCAAGATTGTCGATCAAGTCAAATTTCCTAGCCTGTCGTGAGAACAATTCGCAACCGAATTACAACCTCTAATAGATAGCACAAGAAAATAAAACTTAGAAAACCAAGAATCATACAAATATAAATATTAATAGGATTAAATCATAATGCGTGTAGTCCAAAAAACAAAAATTTTAATGATGAAACCTCTACTCATACAAACATGAGTCTTTTTCTAGCAGCCATAGTTGTCTTCAACTTTTTCTAATATAGAAATAGGTCGACCCAAATAAATTTTATTTTTGAAATTATATTCTTGATTGACAAAAGGATAAATTCGATTATTTTATAGATGAAAATTGGATGTGATCTTAATTTTACCCCTATAATTACTTGAAATCAATAATTTTTCTTTAAAAATCAAATGTGCATAAATAATCTACCAGAACAGAAAAAGGAAATTAAAAGATTAAATTCAAAGCTTCAAGCATTGCATAGGGAGTTAAATTACTAAATCTGAAGCTTCACGTATGATGACCGTACATGAGTGAATGTGAGTTGTTTGTATTCACTTGTCAACAGACAACACCAGATGCAACGGCTTTGTTTATCTAATTTGCCTCTTCGAAAATTTAAAAGCTAATACATCCAATAAAAAGGGAACAAACTTGTGAACAAATACTTGACCCTTGAACTGTTGTAAGGGCAATAACTGAGTGACACATCTTTTTGGTCCCAGGAATTAAACGTTCATTTTCTTTAACTGAAAAATAAAAACACTTAAATTAATTGTCTGCTTCTCAACTTTAATTTCTTTTAGAAGGGAAATTTTGACGTAGGTTCTGAGTGGTTGGATACTTTTGATTTGATTGCGTATATAAGCATGTGGAAGATGAAGACCCAAATGTGTGGAAAATGGGAAATCGTACATATAATGTTGAATTCCTTGGTAACGAAAGAAGAAAAACTGTTAGGAACTTTGACAAAGTTTCATGTTCCTTGACATCTTACAACTATTTTGTGATTTTTCTGATCTCATTGTTTTTTCCCCTGTGATGTAGCTAATCAAGTTTATCTTGTTTTCTATGGCATAGAAATCATGATTTTTTATTTAAAATAAGAGAAAATATCCAAATCCTTTAATTAAAATTTGATTCAATCATTATTGTCGTTTGATTAAATACACATTAATAAAGAGCTTATTAAAAAATTAAAATTTAATACCAAATTATTGTTAAAGTATTAATTTACTTGAAAATAAATTCACGGTTAACACCAATACAAAAAAGTTATTTAATCAAATGCAACCATTAGTTTTTATTACACAAATTCTAGAACTTTCTCCTTTACTCGTTGTCCCGAATTTTGGTTTGTTATTCTTGCGTGTCCTATACTTTTGCTCCTAATCATTTTCACCAACATTAATTGGAGCGATGAAATTAGAGTTCGAATTTATTTATTTATCTTTTTATGACTAGGTTCGAATTAATAACTGTAATACTAAAAAGTAATTGTTGGATAAATACGTGTATGCTGAGACAAACTATGCGCACGTATCTATCTTCCCCAACATACATTTTATTATTTAGGGGGAAATTTTTTTTAAAAAATAACTTAGGTTGCTTTGTCTTATGAAAGTACACCGTATACCAACACAAATGGAAATTATATACGGGATGTTTGATGTGCAGTTTTCTTTTAATTTTTGGGGAAAGTAATTGTTTTTAAAAATTATAAAATATTATGATAACTATGATTAATTTGTTTACCTTCATAAAAAATTTAACTATCTTGTTTCATGATAATATTTTTTAGGAAACATGGTTAAAAAATATTTAAAAAATGTTAGTTTCTTGTGTTTTTTGAAATATTTGTACCGAACACAAGATTTTTTCATTCTAAACTTGATTTCTGAAAAATTTTAAAAATATTTTTACTAACCATCACCTTAGAATAAAGTATTTTATACAAAATAATTGTATCATACAAAATATATAAAATTAAAAAAATAAGAAGAGAAGAGAAACATGCATGTAATGTAATAAATGACATGATAAAAAAATGGTATTATAAAAAATTATTATGTAAATTATACTAACCAATTTGTTAGCTTCAATTTTCTTTATAAAAACAACAAAACAGTTAATAAAAATTAAATTTGTATCTCACAAAACTTACGTTGGAGTCATATCTAGATTTTAATTTACATTTCATTTAAATTAAGAAAAATTAATAATAAATTATTAAATACACAACTAGGATACATTATAAACTAATTAACTTGAATTATATATCTTTATTAAAATGCATATTTTTAACTTAAAAACAAATATTAATTTTTCAACGGTAAAAAAAAACAACACAATAGACCTAGAAATTAAATTCATCTAACTTTCTTCTGTTAAAAAAAAAAAAAAAAAAAAAAAAAAAAAAAAAAAAAGCTTACTAGTTTTGGTTTTGTCCAAAACTACACTAAAAAAATATCTTCAAACTTTTATTTTTTGGCCAATGAAAGCGTAAAGCTCTGAATGGCAATGATAGATGACCAGACGACACAATCAAGGGAAAGGAGATCCACAATTTGGTAAAAGGAGCGAAGAGCACCAAATATTATTTATCATCATCAAACTTTGCCCAAAAATTAAAAAGGTAATTATATTCCTTTCAACGAAGTATATGATTTCCCAGTACCACAAAAAGGGCAATATTGTTCCAATTTGGCTTCTGCTTGAGGTTTCAGATCTCCATTTTTGTTTTTCTTCTTTTTTATGTTTGGTATTTTATTTTAATTTTCTTTTCAGTCAGTGTTCTGTCGTTTTATTTATTTATTTTGGTACAATTCAGCGTTTACCAATAGTCGTCGACGTAAAGTAATTTAATTTGAGATGCATTCTGATACTGACAATTTGACACCGACTGAATATAATCTTCAGAAAAACGAAAGAAAATAAATAAATAAATAAAACGACTTCCCGCAACATGCCAATTAACAACAAATATTAGAATAAATGCTCATACATTGACATTTACACAATCTTTTTCTTTGACTCAAATCACGATATTATATTTTGGTGTATAATAAAAATAATGGAATTTAAATTTATATTTTTATATAAATTATTTTAATTTTTTTACTATTAGATCAATTTTTTAATAATTTGTAAAAATTTTAATTTGATTTAATTTTGATCTCGTGAAACTTATTTATTTTAATATTTGTTAATTTGTTCAAAACAATGAATAAAAGTAAGAATCTTTATATTGTTATAGAATAAGTTATAGTCAAATAAATAACTATAACATTATTAATGTAAGTAATCATTTTAATAATGTATTGTGCACAAAAGGTAACATTATCCTATTTTCTGCAACCATATGAAAGTTTTAACAAAAAATAAGGTTTGATAATATAAAACTTATTTTCATAAAAAGTAGTATAAAACTTAATAATATAGGATAATTTGTACTTTATGTAAATTTATATTATTTAATATTTAGTATTTGCTGCATTAATTGCTTAATTAGGGTATCCTAAGCTGAATGGATACCGAATGTTACTATAAAAGAAGTTTTTTAATTGATAATTTTAAAAGATAAATAGTGATATTTTTAATTTTTATTAAAAATAATTTTAATAAATATATATTTGTTAGATATATATTTTATATTAATTTATATTATTATAAAAAAATAGTTATCTAAAAATATTTTTTTTTTATAATGTGTAGGAAATTACAATTCAAAAATTAAGAAAGTATATTTTAGCTTTCTTTTGCTTAGTCTTCAGCTCATTCTAATCTAATGAGTATGTGGTTAAGTCAATTGTATTATTATTATTATTATTATTAATCTATATAGTAGTATATTTTTAAATAAATTAACAAAACTACTTTCAATTTAACTAGCCATTTCAAAGCTGTAAATATATGAATACAATGTTTAATGTTCAAAAGAGGAGAATAATTTTAACGATGAAAAAAAAAAGAAAGAAAATTTAATGAAAAGGAGGGACAATTATTTGGTTCTATCATAAAAAAGAAGAAGAAGAAGGAATAACAAAATAAGTAAATAAATTTAGTATTATATATTTAACATGGTCAAATAAAACTATTAATTTAAAAATAATTTTATTTAATTAATTAAAAAAATCGTTTAAATCCCTCCAATTTTAGGAATATCCAAAATTGAGTGATGGTATTTTAACTCTCCTCCCGCTCTTCTAAATTTTTAAACCAAATAAAAAATTATAAAAGCTCCTCCCAACTCTTTTTAACTGAATACTGTGTAACAAAATTATAATTTTAAGATATATAAAAATAATTTGATATGAAAATAATAAAAATAATCTTGTATTTAAATAGAGCATATTAACATTTTTAATAAATTTAAATATTTAAATATTTTAATTTTAAAAATATTTTATTTGTATAAAAAAATTTATATTTCAAATTATTTGTTCATATAAAATAAATAAATTTTTTATATTTTGTAGATTTTAAGTTTATTAAATTTTAAATTTTTATTTAAGTTAAATAATTTATTTTTAATTACATATAAAAAATTTATTTTTAAATATTCATATGTTCTCCTTAAATTTGTTTTTTTTTATTTATCAAAAGATTAGATATATAAATAAAAGGTCAACAAGAGAGAAAATAACATTTTGAATGATTTTAAATAATATTTTTGAATCATTTAAAATACAACAAGATGAGTTGGGAAAAGTTTAAAGAATTTTGAATTTGATCTATTTTATAATAATTTTAAATTTTTTTATTTTAGTTTATTAAAATATTCTCTTAAAATTTCTAAAATTTAAATTTCTTGCAAAAAATTCAAACAAAATATTTAATTTTCAAAATTTTTAATTCTCTTAAAAATTAGTTTTCTCCTTTAAAATGACTCATACAAACACAACATTATTGTTTGTGTATTATTCATGTGACTGGATTTCTTAATATTAAGTATTAAATTTTATGAAAATAATATTTTTAATATTTTTTATTAAAATAAATTTTATTTATCCTACTATTAAATTTGAAATTCTAATAACATAGTTTAAACTTAAAAAATGTTATAAAATTAAAAAAATAAAAAATTAATTAATAATTTATCATACTATTTTATTTTAACACATATCATACTATTTAAAATATAAATAAATTATTAAATTATATATTTATAAATATCAAAATGATGTGCAATATTATATGCATAATTATTAGCATTATATCACATATGATATAAAATGATAAAAATAATAAAATTATTAAATGTGATAAAGTTTATAAAAATTAACACTTGGTGTCAGTTAAATCTATATAATTACGCATGTTTAATTCAAATAGATTTTTGGAATAACTTAAAAGTCTGAATATTATGTAGTCATGGACTCCACATGAGTACGTCACTTGATATATTCTCATCTCTAGCTACTAGTGTAGGTACTAAATCCTTTCAAATCTGAACAACCCATAAAAGCGGATTAAATGTATCTTATAATGATTGATTAGATTAGATTAATAAACAATGTTATCCAATATCTTATATCACCACAAACTTAATTAAGACAAAACATACCGTACATGAGAAACACGTATGTACATTTATTTGTTTTCTACTGGGACTCCAAACCGCTTTTTTTTTTTTAATTTTAAATTTATATATTTAATTTTTGTTAACCGCTCCTCACTTGGCTGTCTATAAATTGAAGGTGTGACATGAGTCTAATTTGATTCACATGACGTCTCTCTCTCTTTATTTCTCTCTCCGTGATATTAGGCGCTAGTTATTAGTGATAGTTGTCGTTGATCCAAGATTGTTCACTTTTCTTTGTACTTTCCCGTGCAGATATCATAATTAAAGGATTCTATAACCTTCCATCGGTGTTCTCACGGGATTTTCCTCTCTTCTTATTTGTTTTTCACTTTCTTTGCTTCATAATTCAACCACCGAAGGAGTGAGAGATCATAGTGAGTGAGTGAGAGAAAGATGGCTACTCGTAACATTGAGAAGATGGCCTCAATCGATGCTCAATTGAGGTTACTGGCACCACGCAAGGTGTCTGATGATGACAAACTCGTTGAGTATGATGCTTTGTTGTTGGACCGTTTCCTTGACATTCTTCAGGACTTGCATGGTGAAGATATCAGGCAAACGGTATTGTTAAAAATTTCTTGTTATTTTTGTCAAAAACATGTTAGAAATTGCAGTGGATGTTACAAATCGACAATTTCACAAAAAGTGCTTGATAACTTATTTTTATTTGTGATATTTCATATAATGGACCCTGAATGTGTGTTCTGTTTCTCTTGCCTTTTTTGATCCTCTGCGTGCTAAATTTTTTTTTTTTCTGTATTTTTTGCATTGCATATCTGAACTTGTGGCTAAGAGTGTGTGTGATGTGATGTGGTGATTGGTAGGTTCAAGATTGTTATGAGTTGTCAGCTGAGTACGAAGGGGAGCATCAACCTGATAAGTTGGAGGAACTTGGGAATATGTTGACTGGTCTTGATGCTGGGGACTCAATTGTCATTGCAAAATCGTTTTCTCACATGCTCAATTTGGCCAACTTGGCAGAAGAAGTTCAAATTGCTTACAGAAGGAGGATCAAGTTATTGAAGAAGGGTGATTTTGGTGATGAGAACTCTGCCATGACCGAATCAGACATTGAAGAGACCCTCAAGAGGCTTGTGACTCAACTGAAGAAGACCCCCCAGGAAATCTTCGATGCTTTGAAGAACCAAACTGTGGATTTGGTCCTAACTGCTCATCCTACTCAATCTGTTCGCAGATCTTTGCTGCAAAAGCATGGAAGGTTTGTTCTGTCCAGTACATTAACCAATGTATACTTGTTTTAACTTAGAGGAGTTATTGCAGACATGATATATATACTATTTCTGGCAGTGTGGAAATTTCTGCACTAAGGCTAAATATTTCTGTTGGTAATTAGTGTCTTGTTTTCAGGATAAGGAATTGTTTGACCCAATTGTATGCCAAAGACATAACACCGGATGATAAGCAGGAACTTGATGAAGCTTTACAAAGAGAGGTGCTATTCTTTATTCCATACAAAATACGCCATTAATCAATCACATCCTGATAATTCTGAGTTGACTGATACTTCACCTATGTTATTCTTTTAAATGTGAATGGGTTATATAGTTGGAAATATGCAGTTAGAATTATATATGGAAATTTTATGGTAAAACTAGGACAGCAACGATGTTTTTGTGACGTGCAGATTCAAGCTGCATTTCGTACAGATGAAATTCGAAGGAGTCCTCCTACACCACAAGATGAAATGAGAGCAGGAATGAGCTACTTTCATGAGACAATTTGGAAAGGTGTACCAAAGTTCCTTCGCCGGGTTGATACAGCTCTGAAGAACATTGGAATAAATGAACGAGTCCCATATAATGCTCCTGTTATTCAGTTCTCTTCTTGGATGGGAGGAGATCGTGATGGTATCTTTCTTTTTCCTAACAAATTAATTTACAATCATATTTTTCTGCTTTTCACTTTCTCTTAAAAATGTCTCATGTGCATTGTAGGAAATCCTAGAGTAACCCCTGAAGTTACAAGGGATGTGTGTTTGCTGGCAAGAATGATGGCTGCTAATATGTACTTCTCTCAAATAGAGGATCTCATGTTTGAGGTATCACATATGCTCTTCATTATTTATTTTTTATTAAGCATTTATGCCATGCTTTTTAATAACCTGCTGCTTAATTTTGCAGTTGTCTATGTGGCGCTGCAATGATGAGCTCCGTGTTCGTGCTCACGAACTCCATAGATCCTCAAAGAGAGATGCAAAACATTATATTGGTGTGTATTCTTTTGTTCTGCATTCTATTCATACCTGTGGACATGTTTCGAATTGAATTTACCGAGTAAATTTCAATTGGCCTTGAATGTCCTTGTAATATATTTTTTCTTAATTGCTTCAGAGTTTTGGAAACAGATTCCTCCAAATGAGCCATATCGTGTTATTCTTGGTGATGTCAGAGACAAACTGTATAATACACGCGAACGTGCTCGCCAGTTATTAGCCAATGGGACCTCTGACATCCCTGAAGAGACAACCTTCACCAATGTTGAGCAGGTATTTATCCTCATCACAGTTAAAAGATAAGAGCTCTTAAAACGAAGTTGCCTTGGAGTGACATGATTAATTGCTTTCTTATTTTTAGTATGTTCAATGCCTAAAGAATGTTTTCCTTCTAGATTAATCTTAACACCGTTTTAGATTAACATCAAGTTCTATATAATATTAAGTCCTTTCATGTCATTGATTAAACTTGATTAATGGTTATCAAACTTTTTTAACTTGGAAATCTTTTGTTGTAGTTCCTGGAGCCTCTAGAACTGTGTTATAGGTCTCTGTGTGCATGTGGTGACCGACCAATAGCAGATGGAAGCCTACTTGATTTCCTGAGGCAAGTTTCTACATTTGGACTATCACTTGTAAGACTTGACATTCGTCAAGAGTCAGATAGGCACACCGATGTTATGGATGCAATTACAAAACACTTGGAGATTGGATCTTACCGTGAATGGTCAGAGGAACAAAGGCAGGAATGGCTCTTATCCGAGCTCAGTGGAAAGCGTCCTCTCTTTGGCATCGATCTTCCCAAAACAGAAGAAATTGCTGATGTTTTGGAAACCTTCTATGTCATTTCTGAACTTCCCTCGGATAACTTTGGTGCTTACATAATCTCAATGGCAACAGCACCATCTGATGTGCTTGCTGTTGAACTTTTGCAACGTGAATGTCATGTGAAGCAGCCACTAAGAGTGGTGCCGCTGTTTGAAAAGCTTGCTGATCTTGAGTCTGCACCTGCTGCAGTATCCAGATTATTCTCCATAGAATGGTATAAAGAGAGAATCAATGGGAAGCAAGAAGTTATGATAGGATATTCTGACTCAGGAAAAGATGCTGGTCGTCTTTCTGCGGCTTGGGCGCTGTATAAGGCTCAAGAGGAACTTGTGAAGGTTGCCAAGGAGTATGGTGTTAAGTTGACAATGTTCCATGGCAGAGGAGGCACTGTTGGAAGAGGAGGAGGTCCAACTCATCTTGCTATATTGTCTCAGCCTCCAGATACTATTCATGGCTCGCTTCGGGTAACGGTTCAGGGTGAAGTTATTGAACAGTCCTTTGGAGAGGAGCACTTGTGCTTTAGAACACTTCAGCGTTTCACTGCTGCTACACTTGAGCATGGAATGCATCCTCCTGTGTCACCAAAACCAGAATGGCGTGCCCTCATGGACCAGATGGCTCTCATTGCAACAAAGGAGTATCGCTCTGTTGTTTTCAAAGAACCTCGTTTTGTTGAATACTTTAGATGTGTAAGTGGTATACAAGTGAATTTGTTTTATTAAGTTTTGATGTTGATACCTTAGTATTCATGCTATATGCTCTTTCTTCTCATTATATCATCATGCTAATTTTGTGAATGTACCTTTGCTTATACAAATAATCCAATGGTCAAGTAAAATTCATCTTTTTTTCTCCTTTTGGATATTGAAAATACATATCATATTGCAATTTGTTTCCCTTTTTTCTTTTACTTATGAAAATAATGAACTGCAGGCAACTCCTGAGTTGGAGTATGGACGAATGAACATTGGTAGTCGTCCATCGAAACGGAAACCAAGTGGTGGAATTGAATCATTACGTGCCATTCCTTGGATTTTTGCATGGACACAAACAAGGTTCCACTTACCAGTATGGCTTGGCTTTGGGGCAGCATTTAAGCATGTGGTTGAGAAAGATCCAAAGAATATCCAGATGCTTCAGGATATGTACAATCAATGGCCTTTCTTCAGGGTCACCCTTGACTTGGTTGAGATGGTGTTCGCCAAGGGAGACCCAGGGATTGCAGCCCTATATGACAAACTCCTAGTATCAGGAGAGCTGCGGCCATTTGGACAGTCTTTAAGAGCTAAATACGAAGAAACCAAGAGCTTTCTGCTCCAGGTAATCTATTAATTATTGCGTGGTAATTTGGATGCTTATACAACACATTTCTTTGCTGCTATTGATGATGTTTCTATATTGGGGGCATTTAGAACATCAAGGAACTTATAAAAATAGTTCATTATTCTCACAAGTTCTTTTTAACTTATTTTAATAAATTTTGTGATCAAGTGTTTGTGTGATAAAAACTTGTTAAATAAGTATGAGTTTTTTATCCAAACACATTCATTTTTGTAACAAGTTGTTACAAAAATCAATAAAACCTATCATGATACATTCTTTTTTCACTGGGTTTGATTTGATGAAGAAGTTTAACATGTCCTCGTTAGGATGAGGTGTGAGTTAGAATCATGGCAGGGCTTTCTGCTATGTAGGCTTCATAGTTCAAGCAATAGTGTGGAAGTGAAAATGGACTATGTTCTGATAAATAATGTTTAATTGTAGGTTGCTGGGCACAAGGATCTTCTAGAGGGAGACCCCTACTTAAAGCAAAGACTTCGTCTTCGTGACTCATACATTACAACCCTCAATGTGTTGCAAGCCTACACATTGAAGCGAATCCGTGATCCTGACTACCATGTGAAGTTGAGGCCACACTTGTCAAAGGACTACATGGAATCAACCAAGCCAGCAGCAGAGCTTGTTAAACTTAACCCAAAAAGCGAGTATGCTCCTGGTCTTGAAGATACCCTTATTTTGACCATGAAGGGTATTGCTGCTGGCATGCAAAACACTGGTTAAGTCGCCATAACAATGGTGTTAACTTTATTATATATTTATATATGATCTATGTTGTGGCATGGATATATAAGCATTGTAGCCTATAATGTCCAACTACTAGAGATTTACACGAACATTAAATAACTGCTACTTTGATGTTGTTATTATTACTATCAACATCAACATATATATAGAAGCAACGTCTTTCTAATAGTGATTTTTCCTCCTCTAAACCAGCACATCATGTATTAGGATGTGTCTATTGTTATCCCAATATATTTATTATCACTTTTATTATATATTTCCTTTTTTATCTATTATTATTTAAAAGGTTATTTCTTTTTAATTATCATTTAGGTGTTTAAGTTAATATTTATTATTTTTTCTTCATTATATCATTATTCTTCATTAGAACATTAATTGATGAGAGAAATGAAATAAGGAGAGAGAATAATTACTTAATAGAAAATTTACATAACAATTTAACACAAATGAAGATATTAATTAGTTTTCTTAATTTATGAAAAGTAATCTTAAATGATAAATGACAATAATTTTTATCTTAATTTTTTCTTCTTTAAAAGTTAAATTAATAATAAGAACTATTTAAATAAATATTAAAGGACAATAGACTTGCAAAATGAAAATAGCAACTCATCATATATTATTTCTTCTAATTTTTTTATTAGACATGATTAACTAAATTAAACAAATCAATTAAAATAATTAAATATAATTAATTATTTTGACTTTTTAAAAATTTTCTATGGGTTTGTAATTTTTATTTCAATTTAATATTGTTGACTTTAATCCTACTACCAACATCTACATTTGATGCATTGAATATAAGTTTTTCCCTACTCTAATTATTAATGGAAAATAAAAATAATAATAAATGTTTCATACAAATTGTATAGTGTCTTATAAATCTTGGTATATAAGCCTAGATCCATGGCAGAATCTATATAATTTGCATGTTAGGACTAATTAAATATTGACTTGTTTAACTATGGGCTTTTGCTTGGTTTGTTTAACGGCCCAACCTACAACTCAATTTTTTTCCAAGAAGTCAGAGTTGGAGCTTTTGCTTGAAGAAATGCTATCAACAACATTCCAAGCTCTTGGTGAACAATGTTCTATGTACTCTAATTTTTTTTTTTTGTTTTATTTTATTTTTTATCTTTTTTATTTTAACCTGGTTTTATTTATTAATTATAGAAGTTTTTAATGGTAAATAATTCTGAGCTTTTGTCAATTGTGACAGCTGTCCACAATTGACAAATAGAAAACTGAATTCAAACTAAAAAAAAATAAAGAACTAAAATGAAATATAAAAAAAGTTAAGACGACCAATTAAAACTATAAAAATTAAAAATTAAAGGGACAAATGATTAATTTTACTTAAAATTTAATTTTTATATTTAAATTTAAAGTGATATTGACTAAATTTATGTAGTAGTATTTATTATATATATAATGAAAATGAGAAATTTAATAGTGAAAAATACATGATTAAATGAAAAATAGTATATATGTCTTAAAAACCTTATTCAAAAGCAAGTGGTTATATTTATAATATAGCAATGAATTATTGATCAAGTATAACTTTAAAAAAAACATTATAACTTTTGAAAATGAAACTGTATTAAAACTAAATAAAAAAAAAGCTGAATAAAAAAAATTAACATCCTTACTGATTTTAATTGGTTCGAGTTAAAATAGGGTGAATTATACGAAAAAAGAAAAAAAAAAAACTTGACTAAAGTAATATATTTTAGAAGTGGTTGAACAATTATTGTATATAAAAGGTACATTTTTTTTTTCATTTTATCAGGAGCAGATTATTTTTATAATCTTTCTAGTAAGTTGTTAATCATACACACTGGTGGGAAAAATATGTTATTTAATAAAATGTTCCATTGACTATGGTATCACCAGAGACCCGATGATGGCATATATGTCTTTGGTGCGTTGCTGTATGAGCTTTATTACAAGCATCACTTGAACCTTTCAATTACCGTCATTGGAATTGAAGTTCGGTGTTAGTTCAAGGATTAATAAACACCTGGATCAGCTTCATCCAATATAAGATTTGAAGAAGTGGTGGTGCTTCTTGCAAGGATATATTGGAAATGGAAGTCATTGAATGATTTTTAGGTTCCAAGATTTGAGTAATCATGTTAATTTATGGATCTGCTAAATGAAGCTTGATATGGAAAAAGTACAAACATCATGCTTCAACCCTGGATAAAGACCTGGAGGTCAACTTTCAGTTAACAGTTAAAACCAAAATTAGAAAAAAAAAATCTATTTTATTTTTATAAATGTGTTTTTATTTTTAAAAATTTTATTTTGTTTTTATTTTTAAAATTTTTATATTAAAAATAGAAAAAAAAAACACAGAAAGTGACTTTATATTTATTTTTACTATTTTCTATATAAAATATTAAAAATAAAGATAAGATAATATTTTCAAAGAAAATGTGATGTATATGATAGGAAAGAGGAAGCATGAGTAGTGTGGTTTCATACAAAAAGAAAGGAGTTGAATCAGTTAGGCCGTTTAAAAAAAATTAAAATTAAAATCAATTTTTTTTTAATTTTAAATTTTAAATTTTAATTTTTAAAATTATTATAAAAATAAATTAAATTATTTTATTATATATTTTATTATAAATTAAAAATATATAAAAAAATATTAATTTAAAAAAATTAAATTATATTAAAATATATAATTTTTAATTTTAAAAAATAATACATTAAATATTTTTATTTTTATTTTATTATTATTATTATAATAATTATAACAGTACTAAATAATAAGAATAAAATAGTATTTATAAAATAATAATTATGTGATAATTATAATATAAAAAATATTATATACTTATATAAATTTATATTTTATATATTACTTAATTATTAATATTTAAAATATAAAATATTATATATATTATTATTATCATAATAATATATTATAAAAATTATATAATATAAAATTATAAAATTAATAAAAATTTATATATAAATTAATATTATTTATTTTTAATATATAAAAATTAATTAAATAAAAAATTAATTTTTTTAAATAATAAAATTAAATTATTATAATAATAATGATGATTATAATATAAATAATATTATATAATTGTATAATATTTTGTTTTATATATATTATTATTATAATTCTTATATTATATAATATTTATTTTATATAAATTAATATATATTATATAATAAAAATTTATATAATATAAAATTATATTATAATATTATAAATTAAAAATAATTTTTATATATCAAATAATATTATTTATTTATAAATTTATAAAAATAAATATATAATTAAATATTAATGAAATTATTTTATAATAATAAAAATAAAAAATTTAAAAATAAAATTTATTATTATAATAATAATAATATCAATAATAATAACAATAAAAATGATATATATAATATAATAATTATAATATAAAAATTTATATAATTATATAAATTTATACTTTATATATTTAAAATAAATAATTTTATATATTAGTATAATATTTTTATATTATTTAATATTTATTTTATATAAATATAATATATATTATAAATAATTATATAATATGAATTTATATTATAATATTATAAATTTAATATAATTTATATATAAATAATATTATTTATTACATTTTTATTATGTAAAATTTAAATAAATAAAAAATTAATTTTTTTAAATAATAAAATATTATTATTATTATTATCATTATTATTGGATGATGATTTAATAATGATTAAATTAGATAAATTTAAAAATAAAAAATATTTTAAAAATGAAAATAATATTTTATAATTTTTTTAATTTTAAGATTTAAATTAAAATTATTCTTAAAATATATTAAAAATTATTTTTATTGTTCTAATTTTATTTTTAAAATTAATATAAAAATAAGAAAAGTATAGTGTGGATCAGAGACTAGCAGCAGATAAAATAAAAGGCACCATGAATACAGATTACAGATTTCCACCTTGTGCAACATTTTAAAAACAAGAATATGTATTCTTACGGTTTCTTATACGGTGTTATTCATGCCCTTCAGGTTTTCTAAATTTTTTAAATGATGCTGTACAAACATGAAGGGGAGGAGGGGTTGCATGGCTAAAGTGTGTTTAGAGGATAAAATATTTATCATATTATATTATATTTTTTATATTTGTAAAATTAATAGAATATAACAATTTAGCTTGTTTAGTTATATAATTTAAAATTGTATTTTATGAAAATATTGGATTAGAAATTATTATAAATAATTTTATATTGTTTAATCCTTCAAACTATGTTAGCTTTTGATGGGAAAGACTTGTTTGATGTGGACTGAAAAAATTTCTATTATAATTAAAATTTAAGAACAATCCATACTCATTTAAAAAGATAAGATTGGATTTAAAAATATAGATGGACATGTTTATATTATTTGCCTTAAATTTATTGTAATAATTATAATATATTTAAATAAAATTACTAAACTATTATTTTGTTAGAAGTATAGTTATATTATTGATTTTTTATTTTATTTTAATTTTTAATATCTATTTTATATATTATTTAAATTAAAGTATATTTAATATTTATTTATTTATATATGCATCTGAATAAAAATTATAAAAAAATACAAAAAATAAAATATAAATTCATACAAATTTACTTAAATTCGATAAGATCACCAATGCATTTTTATTTTTTTAAAATTTAGACTTATATCCTTCCCGATTTTTAACGGGACTCTCAAAAAGCAAAAAGGATACAAATATTTTTAATTTTTAATTTTTTATCTTTTTATATATACAATGAATCTCAAACACATATTTATTATCGCTTTCTTTATTCAAATGGATTTTTCCATTAAATGAAAAGAATCTATGTTGGTGTCTAATTTTCTTTTTCCATATCTGAACACTTTACTAAATAAGATATAAAGATGAAGCATTTTCATATTTTCACATTGCTTTTTTTTATATCTTTTTATATATTTCATTTTTTGTTGTTGTCCATCTTATATCCCATAAGAGTGTATAAAAAAAAAACATACTAATAAATTGATCACTGAATATTAAACAATGTCAAGGCAGTTAATTTTTTTAATTTGTTTTATTTAAAAAACAATAAACATAATATTTTAGTGCAGTGTAATTACCAATAAATTGTGTTTCTCATGAAATCAGATTTTCATCCATGTTGGATGTGTAACAACATAACTGAAAACTTGAAGATTGAAGAAAGAGGTGCATTTCGAAAAAAAAAAAAAAGGTACAAAAAAATAAATATACTGTTGTATTGTTACACATCAAGTGACTAGTTTCATTTGAGTGATTTCTTCCAAATTGAATCCACATCAACACATCATTTGTGTCATAAGTCACCTTGCACTTTTTACAATTTTTTCTTGTTTAAAATATGCTTCAATATCTTTAATAATTTATCTTTTTAAGAAAAAATTTATTTAATTATTATAAATCTAAAATATATTTTCAATCAAAACAACATTTTATTTAAAAAAGCCACAGGTAAATAAAGTTTTTGTTTTATATTTAAAGTAAATAAATATATTAAATTTTAAAATTTAATCTAATAATTCATGTAACATTAAAAAGAATAAAAAAAGTTATATTCAAATAAAAATATTTAATTTTTAAATAATTGAAAAACAAAAAAAGGAAAATAGAGATTTTAAAATATAAAATGCTAAAAAAAAAATAAAAAAAATCCAGACCCATTTAGTAAAGTTTTCCACCCAAGAGGAGTCTTGGGTAAGATTACGTTAAAAGTTTGAACCTCGTAAAAGAATCTTCTTGTTTGTTTTCTTTGTTGTCATTTGTTTTTCTTTAACAGATGAATGAACACGGTATCAATTAATTTTTAAGAAAAACTCATGATTATCCAAATTTATATTTGTCATCTTATTAGCTCTTTAAAAAAATCATTAAATTATTTTTTTTAATAAAACTATCAGTATTTTAACCAAGTAAAAATCTTGATATCAAATTATAGTCTTCGAAATGTTATTAATACTGTTCTAAATTTTTTATAAAAATTAATTTTATAAAATATTAGAAATTTTAAATTTAACTAATTATCAAAAAAGAATCTTTAAAAATTATTATCTTTTCATTTAAATTCTGCATACAAAAAATCGAATGATATTTTATATCATTTTATTAATAGATTGAATTTTTAAAATTAATTTAGTATCCAAATTAAATTTTAAATTAAAAAATTAAACAAATAATATAATAATATTTTAAATTTTAAATAATTAATTTAATAATTAATTTTCATAAATTAATATGATAACAATTGTACTTTTGAATGAGTAAATATAAACTGTTTTCGAATATATAAAACCTACTTTTTTTTTCAAACAAATGCTAAAAGGTATTGTTATTTATATTCATCCTTTTTTTAATTCCCTGTAAAATTATCAAATCATCAAATAATTTTATTATATGTATAAATTACATCTTTTTCTTTCTGACAGTCTTTTTTTTTTTTTTTCTACTCTACCTTTTACTTTTATTTTTCTCCTTCTATTTCAACATGATTAATTTTCTTTATCACACATAGACAGAAGATATCAATTTTATTTAATTTTTAAGCATAAATATTAATTATTAATATTTTAGAGAAGTTTTGTTCAAGTCTTTTTTTCTTCGCTTTTAATATTTTTAAAATTTAAATTTTGAAACTATTTTTAGAATCTCAATTTTAAAATTTAAATTTAAAAATAATACATAATATTTTAGAATTAAAATTGTTTAGTTTTAAAATTTTAATTTAAAATAATAAAAATGTTTCTAAAATTTAAATCCTAAAAATATATTTTGTGCAAATATTAGATAATATTATTAAAAATTTAATTTAAAAAGTGTAAAAACTTATTTTTTAAAATTATAAAAATATACTTCCTAAATTTTAATTTTAAAAAAGTTTTAAAAATATTAAAAAAAAAACAGGTTCAGTTAAAACAAGAATATGAAAAAAAAATCCCCAAAACTTTATTACGAATGTAAATAAAAATGTTTAAAAAACATTTGTTATTTGAGATTAAAAAAGTTCATGCCATACAATAAAAAACAATATATACATATAGTAAGATGAAAATGTGACATCAACATGTATAATAGGATAGAGGGTATATAGTAAGATGAAAATGTGACATCAACATGTATAATAGGACAGAGGGTTTGATACAAGTTATTTTTTACGTCATGAAAGAGTTTATGTTATGCAAATAAATTATATCTATGACTTTTTATCCTTTAATATTATTTTAAAAAATAGAAGTGTTTAAAAAATATTGTTTACTTAAATTTAAAAGAGTTTGTGTTATATGATAAAGGATTGATGTAAATTATCTATCACATCTTGTGTTATGCAATGGAGGGTTGATAGAGAGATTTGTCACATCATAAAAATATGACTGTACGTTTATACGTTGTATTTTGAAAATACAACTTATATTGTTTTCTTATTAATTATTTAAAATTTTATAGTTTAATTTTTTAAAAAAATTATATTTTTAAGTGATTTTTTTTATTTGAAAGTTTGTTTTTAAAAAATAATTTTTTTTTAAAATGAATAAAATTATTGTTTTTATTTATTATAAAGATAAAATAAAATTAATAATTTTTTTGTTATTTATTATAAAGGTAAAACGAGTAAAATATTTTATATTTGTAGAATGTAGGGGTGAGCGGAAATCGTTTATGCCCAAATCCACCGGAAACCGCCGTGATCGTGAGTTGTTTCAGGTAAGGACGAACGGTTAGACACGGTTAAATCGGTCGGAGATGAGTTTTATAAACGTTACCCGCAGCGAAACCGAGATAAGTTCTATAAACGTTATCCGCCGCGAAACTGAAAGCAACTGGTAGCCGGAATCTATGGTTTTTTTGTCATATCTTATGGTTTCGTCATTTTAAAGTTTATAAAATCATCTTATTCTTTTAAATATTTGAGTTTGCATTCAAGCTTTTTTGTTGGATTTTGTGGCCGTCGGTCGCCGCTGGAAAATCTTAAACCCGTCGTTAACCGCCCGATTGAACCGACCACCCATACAATCCGAACCCGACCAACCCAACTTTGTAAACGGACGCAAATAGAGAGATTTGTATGAACGGCGATTTTCGACGGGTGAAGGTTTTCCGACTCGAACCCGTCCAAATCCGCCCGACGCCCACCCCCAGTAGAATAGATAAAATTATTATTATTATTATCTATTACAAAGGTAGATAAAATGAGTAAAATTAATATTTTCTCTTACGTTATATAAATCATATCAAACTTTTAACTAAAATTATTTTAAAAATAATTATTTTATATCAAACTTCAAATAAAATATTACAAAATATATTATACAGCTGTGTGTCACATTGCGGAGATGCGGTACAACTTACGTTTTGTATAACATATTTCGTGACATGTGACGTAAGGTTGATTAAGAAAATGGAGAAGAAGAAACAGAAAAGAAGAAACGGAGAAAATAAGGTTGATTAAGAAAATGGAGAAGAAAAAACAGAAAAGAAGAAACGGAGAAAATCTTTACCCGTATCACTTTTCAATCATACGTTTTTTTCAAACCTACACATGTGTTGTGTGACTAGCAAACCGTTTCAATCTCATAAAAAAATTATTTATCAAACATGTATATTTTAGTAATTATATTTTAAACTAATTTTCTCTATTTTTATTTTTTTTAAATGCTATTCAGTATCTCAAAAAAATCCATTAAGAAGTTAAAACTAGTTTTTTTAAAAGAAATTATTATTTAATATTCACCATAATCTTAATACGTTCTAATAAAAATTTTCTATTTTACCTTTTTATTCGAAAATAGATACTTGATAAATGCGGACCAACAGCGTGTAAGTAGTGCTTATGTAGTCTTGGCCAGCAAGAAATTTGCCATCTATCCTCTTCACATTTCCATCCTGTTTTGGCTCAGCCTTCTCTTCTCCCTCCCTTTATTTATTCTCATTTTGCAATGTTTGAAAGTTTTGCCCTTTCAGCTTCTTCTTCCATTCATGCTACATGGGAAGCACAAATGCACAGCCTAACCCATCTGCTACTACTCAGCCAAAGATGTACCACTTCTTCCCTTTGTATTTCTATGGCTTATGATACTTTGAACACTCAACGAGTAACGATTTTTTTTTTCTTTTACATATTTTCAGTTGTATATAATGCATGATGCTGTTTTGTTTTCCCTTGTCTTGTGATTGAAAGATGAAGCTTCCATTTTTTTAAGGCTTTATTGTTCAGGTTTGCTTTGGAAGTTTAATGTACTGCATGTTGATGATTGATCTAGAACTTTCTTAATGGAAGTATTTTTTTTTCTTTTGGGCCCAGGATTTTTTGCGTGTGCATACCATTACCAACACTTTGCATAGTTGAATAATGGCTGATGAGGCTTCTGATAAACAAAAATTGTTCTATGGTTTGGATTTTGGTGACGATGAAGATGTGGTGGTAACTATGAAATGGCACTCAGCATCTAAGAAAAATCAAGGGCATTCAGAAGTAAGGAAGTTTACTTGTCATAGTCATGATGGTCAGTCATATATACATACTTCTATGTGTCTTCTTCAAATAGCCTAAATTCTTGCATGCATAAGGGTAATGTTTTATTATCTGCTAAGGCATCACCCTTGAAGTCTTCTGCAGGCATTGCAAAATCGCCAACTTCGGTTGTCAAGAGCTCTGATGATGAAGATGATATCCCTTTGTCCGAAAGGTTATTACGGAATTCTAATTTGGGAACTTCTAGTAATAAATGTTTTAACTCTGCAAAGAAGAGGCCTGGGACCCTGCCATTTAAGAGATCATTAGATAGCAGCAATTCCTTGCACATTTCAGTTAAGAAGGAAAAGGTATCATTGTATGATGACAGTGATGAAGATGATATTCCTATTTCCCAAAGAATGAAGAGGTCATCCGCATCAGCTGGTAAATTATTTTCCAAGAAGAAGTTCAAAGAGATAGAACTTGCTGTGGTTGAAAAATCTATTGAGGAATGCAAAAGGAAGAGACTAGTAGAAGAGCAGATGCTGCACACCCTAAAGAGAGAAATTGAAGAGTGCTCCATAGAGCTTGAAAATAAAAAGCAGGAAGTTGATTGTATTCAAGGACAGTTGAGTTTATATTCCCAACATATTAAAGTGAAAGAGCGAGAATGTGGTGCAATCGAAAGAAGCATTGAAGAACTTAACAGCAAGTTTGAAGCAAAGGGAGAGCAATTAAAGTCAGTACGGAAATTGATTAGTGAATATGATAGGCAGCTGAGGTTAAAGGAGGAAGAATATAACAGGGTACATGAAATGGTGCAGAAGGTGATCAGTGAGTATGATGGAATTCACAAGAAAATGCAGAGGAAAATTGAAGAATGTGACAAGGATCTTGAAGGGAAGGAAGTGCGGCTCAATTTGATGGAGGACTTTATCAGAGAGCGTGAGCAAGAGCTCAAGACTAAAGAGATAGAATTTTGTCAGGTTTTGGACAACATTGGAAAAGGCTGTGAAAGAAAAGAAGAGGAACTCAAGGCTCTTTCAAAAAACATTGTTGAATGTACTAAGGAACTTAATACCAGGGAGGAAGAGCTTAGTGCAAAGCAAAAACTAATTGATGAACAAGCTAAGGAACTAGAGTCAGAAAGGAAGAGCTTACTTAAGGTAATCTCAATGAGGACTAGTTATTTGAAAGAATTTGAATTGCGGAGTAAGAAATCTGAAGGACGAGCAAAAGACCTTCAGTCAAAAGAAAATCAACTTGAAGATTGGGCCAAAGAGCTAAAGTCAAAAAAGGAGGAGGTTGAAGGCCAAGTGAAGGAGCTCAAATCCAAAAAGAAGATTTTTGAAGGCAAAGTAAAGGAGTTTGAGTCAAACAAGAAGAAGTTTGAAGTACAAGCGAAGGAGCTCAAGTCAAAAGAGAAGCAGTTTGAAGAACAGGTGAAGGAACTGGAGCTTAAAAAGAAACAATTTGAAGTGCAAGTGAAAGAGATCGAGTCAAAACAGAAGCAATCTGCAGGAAAAGTTATGGAGCTTGAGTCAAATGAGGAGCAATTTGAAGGACGAGTGAAGGAGTTGGTGTCGAAGGAGAAGCACTTTGAAGGACAGGCAAAAGAGCTTGAGTCAAAAAAGAAGCAAGTTGAAGATCAAACGAAGGAGCTCAAGTCAAAGGAGGTGGAAGTTGAAGGCCAAGCAAAGGGGCTCGAATCAGAAAAGAAACGTTTTGAAGGAAGAGTGAAGGAGCTTGAATCAAAAGAGAAGCAATTGGAAATACAGGCAAAGGAGCTCAAGTCAAAAGAGAAGCAGTTTGAAGAACAGGTGAAGGAACTTGAGTTTAAAAAGAAACAGTTTGAATTGCTGAATAAGAAGTCTGAAGGACGAGCAGAAGACCTTCAGTCAAAAAAAAATCAACTTGAAGATTGGGCCAAGGGGCTAAAGTCAAAAAAGGAGGAGGTTGAAGGCCAAGTGAAGGAGCTCAAATCCAAAAGGAAGATTTTTGAAGGCAAAGTAAAGGAGTTTGAGTCAAACAAGAAGAAGTTTGAAGTACAAGCGAAGGAGCTCAAGTCAAAAGAGAAGCAGTTTGAAGAACAGGTGAAGGAACTTGAGCTTAAAAAGAAACAATTTGAAGTGCAAGTGAAAGAGATCGAGTCAAAACAGAAGCAATCTGCAGGAAAAGTTATGGAGCTTAAGTCAAATGAGGAGCAATTTGAAGGACGGTTGAAGGAGTTGGAGTCAAAAAAGAAGCAACTTGAAGACCGAGCGAAGGAGCTCAAGTCAAAAGAGGTGGAAGTTGAAGGCCAAGCAAAGGAGTTCGAATCAGAAAAGAAACATTTTGAAGAAAGAGTGAAGGAGCTTGAATCAAAAGAGAAGCAATTGGAAATACAGGCAAAGGAGCTCGAGAAGCAGTTTGAAGAACAGGTGAAGGAGCTTGAGTTTAAAAAGAAACAGTTTGAAGTGCAAGTGATGGAGCTTGAGTCAAAAGAGAAGCTGTTTGAAGGACAAGTGAAGGATCTTGAGTCAGATCAGAATCAGTTTGATGGAAAACTAAAGGAACTTGAGTTAAAAGAGAAGCAACATGAAGCATTGATGAAATCATTTGAAGAAGAAAAAGTATTGGGTAAATATTCCTCTATCTAGCTTGTTGAACAATTTCATTTCAACGTCTTATTTTAGTGATATTAATATTTTAATTCACATGATCTACCTGTTAAAATTCTTTTTAATGATGTTAATGTATGTCTTAGTCAAATTGAAAGGCTTCTATGGTGTTTATATATAGAGTAATGGAGAGAACCAGTATCTGCCAGCTAAATATGCAGTTACATCTTATATAGGTAATCAATCAAGTCCCACTATCAGTGGCAGAAATTTGCAGTTGCTTCCTTGTGAGGGAACAAATGAAGTTGGATCTCTTGACAATGACATCCTAGTTAATCTCCAAGCATCATCAGATCCATCAAAAATGGTTTTGGATATAATACGGAACCCTATTTTTCCACAGTGTAAGAAGGGAGACAATGCTATAATCATTGATGGCAGCCACGTCTTTCTTCTTGAACAACTAATGCAAATATCACCACATATCAAGCCTCATGTAAGAGAGGAGGCTAGGAAGCTTGCACTTGAGTTGAAAGCTAACATTAGAGCAAGTACTGAAAATTCTTTGGTAGTTTTGGGTTTACTACTGCTTTTGTCAGTATATGGATTGATTTCCTCTTTTGATGAAGATGAAGTATTAAAGCTTTTCGAACTTGCTGCTCATCACAAGCAAGCTATAGAACTGTTTCGGACTCTGGGCTTTGCAGATAAAATCTCCGGTATGTTAAATGATAATTTTCTTGTGCAGTTTCCAGTATCTGTCTTCATGTCTTTCTGGCATATAGACCCACAATACTTATTCTCATTTTACTCAAATTAGGTTACATCATATGTTAATCAAATGTTAAATATCCGTAGTCTGTAGTGTAGGTACTTTTACTGCATTGTTATTAGCTGTCAATATGAGATGGTTATGACCATTCATGATGAGAATCTTTAGCTGCTACTCTTTGAGATATACCAGATTATTGGCCATCTCTGAGATTGGACAGCAATATTGACATCTTTAGCTGTTAAGAGAAAATACATCTTTGGTTAATGCTTAGAATTGAAATGGACATTACTTTCTCTCTCTATATATTTGTGTTCCTTTTTCTAAATGGTCTAATATGTTCTCTTTTATTCCCCACTAGAAATTTTCGATTATTTAGCCCCTTCTGCTTAGCTGTGGTTAATTAGTTCCTGGCTGTATTCTTTCTTTTCTACCTTGAACATCATGCACTAGCCTGCCTCTTCTGAAGGTTTTGATGAAGTGAAATTTTTTGGCGTCTCTCAGATTTTGTTCAGAATCTCATTAAGAAGCAGCAGTACATTGAAGCTGTTAGATTCATTTGTGCATATAAGTTGGTTGACAAGTATCAACCAGTTGATCTCTTGCGAGAATACGTGCAGAATTCAAAACTGATTTCTGATGGTAGTTGCAAGAAAACAAAGTACATTGAAACCAAGGTTCTTTTCTTCTCTTATCCAAATTCTATTTTCATGAAATATTCCATCTCCATGTAGTTGCATGCTAGTTTATTTATCAATAATTATTCTCAAACATAACTACAGAAAATTCATTTATCTACATCCCAAATTTTACTTTTGGTAATCAATTATCAAGAGTGTGTAATCGATTACTTACCAGTTATATAACTAAGTTAACCATATTTTTTATTGAATTATTTATTTGGCTAAGTAATAGATTACTGAAAATGTATAATCGTTTACCACAAGTAAAATTTGTAATGTAGATGGATGTATTTATTGTAATTATGTGAAAGAATCATTTCTTATATATGCTGAACATGAACTCAGGACAATGCCAGAGATCATGAAATAGCTAGTCTTGCTACTGCTCTACGGTGCATTTCAGACAACAAATTGGAATCTGAGGATCTACTTAATGAGATTCATGATCGAATTCTTGAGCTAAATTGGCAGAAAGCAATTAGTGATTATACTGACACCAGGGACATACTCAAAAAGTGCCACAGTTCCAAAGAAACGTGGTAACGAAAACTTGTTAATTATATTTATATATTGAATTGGCACTTGTTAATGAATACTAGTTGGGGTACATATTCAATGGGTAGATAAAATGAAAGTGTTCTCTCTACTTCTTACTCCAAGAAATGTCTGGAAAGCAAAATTGGAAGATTAAAAGCTCATGATAAAATTGACAAGGTTATCTCCTTTTTATAGTCATTACTCATTATGCATTTGTATTTTCGTTCTCTTTTAATTTCTCATAGGCTTAAAATATAAATGACTTTTTATTCACAAACTAATCTGGAGTACATGCCACTGTGCCACTTGTTACCAGACCCTTGAACACGTTTACTTCGTTATGAGAAATTGTCAAAAACTATCTTTAAGGTTAAACTGTGAACATATGAACGAATATACTTGGTCAAAGTTATATGGTAATTTTAAGAATTAACTATTTAAAATTTCAAGCTATTCATGTGCTGTTTATTTTTTTGGTTGAAGGTGAATTGTGAAGCAGTGAGAGCTAAAATTCTTTTTAATTTAATTGTTTGCTCTTCTTTTTGAATAAACTGTTGAGTTAATAAATTGTATAAATATATTAATATAATATATTAAAATAAATATAATAAATATAAATATATAATATATAAAGATAAATAAATTTTTGAATAAATTAAATAGATTTTTTATAATTTCAAGTCTGATTAAAAAAATTTAGCAGCCTAATTAAAAAAAATTATCAAATCTAAATTTATTTATTTATTAAATAAATTAAATTTTAAGCAAGACCATGAAATCTTTGTTGAACAATTTTATTTATTTTTTGAAGTTATTTGGATAACTAAAATATTCTTTTAAAGTGTTGTTTAGAAAGTAAAAATAATGAAAATAAATTTATTTTCATTTTTTATCTGTTTTTTTGAATCAAACAAAAATAAAAAAAAATTATTTCAATTAAATATGATAAGAATTAAAAAAACTCTTTCCTTTAAACTAAATAGTGCTTAAATCTATTATATTATTTAATTATTTTAATACAAACCAATTGAGGTTTGAACTATACCGGGGTTATCTTCTCAATTCTCACGACGCCCAAACAATTCTCCTTTAAAAAAATTTCCGTGTATGAGTGTATGAGAATAGGTTTTCTGGTGTGGAATAACAATTATTTAATGTTTAAATAATGAAACTATTTTTATAAATATACACCACAACAATATTGACATGCAGATAAATTGTTCGATTCATACATAAGTTTTTCTATAACTTTTTATAATATTGCTGTTTATTTCTGTACTCTCTATATCTAGTTTTTATTTGTCTTAATTTTTGTAGTAAAATATTATAAAAAACAATTTCTCAACGTATAAAATAATATGTAAGTAGTTATGTCGATAAAATAAGAAAAAAAAAATTATTGATAATAATAGGGTGATAAGAGTAGCACTTGGGGAATGGGAGTGCAGTGCAGTGGATATCGTGTCGATATTGCATTTTGCAGATCACATCATAGCTGGACACGTCAAATCCATCTATCACAAATTGGCAGTTTTTTACCTGCAAACTCGGCCATATTTCTTTTCTCCTCATGCATGATTTATGAAGTAGAAAAAAATAATAATACGTAAAAAATGAAAAAATTAAAAAATAATTAAAAAATAAGTTTTTTAAATAAAAATATAAAAGAAAAATATTATTTGAATCTGTAGAAAAAAAGTAAAAGAAAATATTAATAGAATAAAATTTGATTTATATAAATTTTTAAAAAATAAATATAATTTTAAAAAATTTGATTTTAATATATTTTTTTATTAATAATTTTATTTTTCAAAATATTTAATAATTTTAAATAAAAAAACTGTTCTTCCATTTTCATATTTAGTTGAGAAAGAATTAATTTTCATGTATTATATACAAATTAATTTTATTTTTTTATATAAGATAAATGTAAATAAATAAAAAAAATTAAATTAAAAACAAAATTTTTCTTCTATTTTCCACTAATCAAATATTGCTTAAGAGAAATTTTCTATTTATATTAAGAAGAGAAATAAAAAATATATATAATATGTAATTAACATGATATAGATATAAAAAATAAAATGCTTTTATTTATATGCATTAAGAAGAGAAAAATATATATAATAATATGATAATTAACGTGATAAAGATATAAAAATAAAATGCTGTATAAAATTAATATAAGAATAATATAACTCTTTTTCTGATACGTGGTAAATGAAAAAAAGTGAGATAAAAGAAAATGAAAAAAGTTTTGAGATGACATAGAGATGAGAAAGAAATTATAAGGAACTGATTACACTAATTTTTTTATATTTTAAAAATAATATTCATATTCTTATTTATGTACAAACCATCCATACAGTTTTGTCAAAAATAATAAAACAAATAACTCAAAAGACATCTAATTTTAAACAATAAAAGTATAATATAATTAGCTATCATTGTTGCAGGAAATCGGTATAGTTACATCGGATGCAGGATCGGTCCAAGGGTGAAAATATTTAAGTCCTTGCTTTAGGTTGCAAAAAAGTAATTATAGTTAATAATAATATTTAAAAAAATAAAGAACATATATATATTTTTTATGAATAATATTAGTTTAGTAAGAGAAGTTAAATATTTTTTTATGAAAATAAAGTTTCTCATTATATAATTTTGCTTTCTAAAATGAAGAGTTATAATTATTAATTAAAAAATTAAAGGTTAAATTTGTAATTAAAGGAATCTACATGTATGATAAATTATTTAATTATATAAATCTTAACTGTTAATTTTTAGTCAATAATTATAACTTCTCACTTTATTTTCTAAAATAAATCCTTTACTATAAAAAAACAATGATATGATTTTTCATCTCTTCAACCTTTTCAAAAGAAAAAGCGTAAATGAAAAATAATCTTTGTCCTATAAATTATAATAGAAAGTTATTAGGCGAATACCCATTTATTTATTTATTTGTTTGATTTACGTGGATGTATTTAGTTGTTTCTTTTAATTTGTTACAATTTTTTATAATTAATTCTATCATAAACTAACTTTTCAGTTTATCAAAAGGACGTATGAAAAATATATCTTTTTAGAGTTCTTTTGGTAGCTGCTTCTCCTTTATTAGCATTTCGTAATTTTGTTAGCAATTCAAAATCTAATTTTGTATATATTATTATGTTAACACATAGAATCTAATAATATTCATACTTATTTATCATATTATGTACTTAACAAAATAAGTACTAAAAAAATGAATAACTTTGGTTTAAATCTAGTTATAATAAAAAATAGATTAAACCATCATTAAGTCAATCATATTGTATATTATTAATTAAGTGATTTAAATAAAAATTAATAAAATTTTACCAAAAATAATATCTCAATAAAGATTAGATTGATTTATTGAATGTATATTTTAAAAAATATTAAATGAAATTGATTTTGGTACTTTATTAATAATTTTATATTCGAAAATTTGAAAGATAAATTTTAGATAAAAAATATAATTTCTAATAAAATATTTTTATTTCCTTAAAAGACCTATTCTTAAAATTTTCTTTGGGTCTTTATCAATGTTGACATTGTATTTGTATGTAATCACGTAAAAGTTGTACTATTAAGTAACTGACTTAGGTTTAATTTAGTTTAATTAGAGGTTTAATTCAATTAATTAGGATTTAAGCTTAATTAATTCAGCTGAATTAAGCCTCCTTCAATTGATTTGTAGTGTAGACAAAAAAAGTAAAAAAATTACCTAAACGACCCATAGCATAAAGATGATTATATGCTCATATTTTTAATTTCTAATTTAAGAATTTTGAAATGTTAATTTATTTATTTTTTGTATATCGCATGTACCTTTTACAAAAAATAACCTTATTTAGTTAAAAATATCTACAACATGGTGGGATTTTCGTATACCAGATTTAAATTTGACAATTTACTTAAGGACAATTAATTATATATCATTTAAAAATCATTCAGTTGTGATTACAATTCCTAAAATGTTTAACCAATTTTTACTAATAATGCAATAATAATTATTAAATATGATTTTACGAAGAAAGAAAATGAAAATATAATACAACACAGTATGAGGATCAGAAAATCTTACATGCTTGTCCGATTGAGAATTTTAACTAATTATTCAGTATTTGATATAATGTATGGGTTTTTTTAAGTTAAATAAATTTAAAAATATAAATATAATAAAAATATGTGTAGGTAATTTAAATAATTAAAATTTTCATTGGAAAATTAAGAGTACATGAAATTACAATTTGAAACAAACTAAAAACAATAGCAAAATAAAAAATAATAATTGGAGTTAAGATTTCAGATTAAAAAAATCTTAATATGAAAAACTGAAAATAATTAATAATTTGAAATTTCATAGGCGCTAAATAATGGTAAAATGATACATCACAAAGAGAAGTATAGTTCAGTGGAAAATAATATATTTCACATCTAAAAATAATGAATCAGCTTTACAATATAGAAGTTCATTATAATTTATAATGAGATAAGTCATAATAGTGTAGTCAAGCATATACATATATTATTTGTAAATTAGCTACAGATGAAGAAAATATTATGTATTTTATAAATTTATTTTTTTTAACACAAATATTTGAAAATAAAAAATAAAATAGAAACAAAAAAACATTTTTTTCGAATCAAAGAGCCTTTAAGTCACTCAAATAAGTTAAAAAGTTGCACCTTAAAAACCTGGTTGAACACATTCAAAGTCAATGACCCATATTGAATTGGACTTGGATCTCTATGCATAATTTCAGCGGCATCAATGCATGTGATATTGAGGTGGCTGCTCCATGAATAAAGCAACGTTGCCCCTTTGCTTCAAGTTCTATTCTGATCTGAATCCTCCAAAAGTCGGTGCAATAAGGCTTCCACACAAACAATATTTTATATGATCCACCATATAATAAAACTAAAAAAAATAAGGCACACCCAGCTATCAAGCTCCCTTATGTATTTATATATATATACACATTATTTTAACTAGCTAGAGACAAACTCATATTATTGCCGAATTTGGTATCATTCCGTAAACGTTCACAAAGAGATACATCAAATATCATTCAAGAATTAAGTTATTCAACCTCAACAAAAGCGCAATGACGGTAAGCAACATGCTTAAATCAGAGAATTTAAATCAATGTTTCCTTCTTATTTATCTTAACTTCTTTCAGATCATAGAGATGAGAGTTCACATGGATTGCCCTGGCTGTGAAAACAAAGTGAAAGCTGCACTACAAAAACTTAAAGGTATATATATATCCATATATAAATCTATTTTGCCTTTTATTTCTTGGTTAATTGTCCTTCCAAGTGTGTGTTACAATCTCAATTTTAATAGGACCGATCCAAAACTGTCCAATCACAATTTCTAGATCAATTGTCTAATTTTTTTTATACCCCTTTTTTTTATTATGATTTTGTTAAGGCGTGGATAACATAGAAATAGACATGAACTTGCAAAAGGTGACTGTGAATGGCTATGCTGACCAAAAGAAGGTTCTGAAAACGGTTCGAAAAACTGGCCGCAGGGCTGAGTTGTGGCAGCTTCCTTATACAACAGAGTCTCAGAACCAATATTTTCAACAGCACCATTGCAATGGCCCTGTCACCTACTATGCTTCCCAACCTTCCTCATCTTATAACTACTACAAGCATGGCTATGATAACAGTGATCCTCGCTATTATAACTATCCTTCTCAATCTTCCATCTTTGGCCATCAAACTGGTGCTACTTTTAGTGATGACAATCCTCACGCTTGTGCTGTTATGTGATCATATCATGGTGATACCAATCAAAACAGTATGTAATTTTTTAATATAAAGTATATGAAGCATTGATTAAAATATATGTAAGAATGCAAGTCTCTCTTCCCATTTTAACTATTAATTTTCTTTGTGTGACTCAAGTATGTACCTTCCCTTCTCTTTCTTTGGTACTAATCATTTATGTCCCTTTGCTTCTTTTACAATTTAACATGGAAGTGTGTCCATTAGAGTTAATTAATGATGGTAGGGAGTCCATCATAACATGGAAGTCAACTAGTTTGAGTGTAATTATTTAACTATAAAAAATTGAGGATTTTTAATCAAATATGAGGATTGATGATGTAATAGGATGTGCAATTTCATTCACTTTTGTCAACCCTTTTGTGGAATTTTTTTCATGAACTTTTTCTTGTGTGCCACTGCATTATTGTTACTTTATTGATGGTATAATTATTAAACAACTTTGAAAATTATGATATTTTTTTTGTTAGTAATGAAAATACGAAAATCGGCATGAATGGTATACGAATTATAACACTACACGTGGTATGCTATTGAAGAGAAATGAGCTTTAAAGATTGGTTCTTCAAAATTATATGGATAGTGTATTTTAGTTTCTGCGATTTAAAAAACTTTTTCTAGTTACTGAATTTGTGAAATGACATTTATTTTAATTCTTTTTAATCTAAAATAATAATAATAGCTAAAGAAGAAAATTATTAAAATAAATAATTTTTATAAAATCAGAACCTAAATGAGGTTTTTAAAATTTTCAAAAATTAAAATACATAATTCATATATATGGATGAAAAAAATTAAACGGAATTAGACTTTAAACGTTAAGGTAGGTATGAGTGTGTTAGTTTTTTTTTTTAAAGATTTCATCTATTTTAAAGTTTTTAAAAATTTATAATAAATAAATTAATAAATAAATTTAAAATTTATATAAATAATGAATTAAAAATATTTAAATATTAAAGTTAATAAAATATAAAATTTATAATTTTAACCATATAATTTTAGAGCATATATGTTGAATATTATTTATATAAAAATATAATAATATATACAATATATATATATATATATATTGTATATATTATTCTATGTGCTGCGTATATATATATATATATATATATATATATATATATATATATATATATATATATATACTCAGCACATAGAATATATGTATAAATTTAGATACATATAAAAGTTAAAGTAAAATATTTATTTTAAAATTAAAATAACATAAATATATTTTATAATACATATTAGAAAATTTATAAATATAAAATTTATTTTATTTAAAATTAAAAACTTTAATTTTTAATAAATTATATAAATATATTAATATTATATAAAAATATAATATATTAAAATAAATATAATAAATATAAATATATAATAATAAATAAATTAAATTTTTTTTTAATAAATTTAAATCTTGTATATTTAAATTTTTTTTAATATATTTAAACCTATCCATTTAGTGAATAAACTAAACTGTAAATTTTTATCATACAATCTTATTTATTTTTATTTTAATTTATATATAATTTTTAGTATTAATTTTTCAATTTAATCATTGAAGACTGAACTTTGTGCGTGATTGTTTTTTCTAATTTTTGGAGTCAATGTCTGTGTTTTGTAATTTGTTCTGAATATAACACTAAAACAATGCAAGTATTTCAATAAGAAAGCCCAATTCAGCCCATCGTGTTTCAATTAGTTTTATTTAATTCACTTAAAAGGCCCAAAACAAGTTGAAAGGCTAAATCTGGAAATTTAAATTTTCATGGAATTACCAAACGTATCATTTTATTTTATTTTTCAATTAAATTATGTGAAGAGGTTGTTTCATGCCGTCATTACATGATTGGTTCATACATATTTAAATATTTTTGTTCTTTCCAAGTTTCACTTTCCTTCCATCAATTATATGCCTCTTTATCTACGCCACAATCTTGTCTATAACTATAAAGGTATAGTTTTTGTCATTGTGATAACACCATGACTTAGTTATCATCTCTATTATAATATTCGTATTTGTAATCATTCTACAAACAGACACAGTAATTGTTGACTTGCACGGGATCCTATTCCTTTTGCGTTTCAAAAATTTCATAGTTCAATGAATGAACACTTTTCTTGTCAAAAGGAAGAAAATATCATAATTCTTACAAGACCATTATGATGAAAAACAGAGGGTTAGAGGGTTAGTCAATGGATCAAGTCTGTTTAAAATTTGTAACCCCCTAATTTGAGTTCATGAATTTATTAAATAATTTAGTTATTTATTTTATTTTTAAATTATTGTCTCTAAATAAAATGCCCGTTAGTTTGGACCATCTAACCAATATAAAAACCTAAATTAAATGAATTTATTTATTTTGATCTATATAGTTGGATCTAATTATATAACAAAACATGCTCACCGCACTCAGCTGACTATTAGATTATTTCACCCGGTAAGCATGCTATATAATTAGAAAACCCATATGATATAATAATTATGTTGCTTAGCCTCATAGAACTAGACTTAAAGTTTTCATTATTAAAAAGAACAAGCTCAACAGAAGAATGTTAATAACGGAGAAAAACAACAAAATAATTAAATTTGTGTGTAATATACAGCAAGCTGTGTGTGGATGTGTATAATAACTTTATACTAATAATATAATACATCGACAATAACATTAATTTTCTATACATGAAACTTAGAATAAATTAAAACCTCAAACCTGTGCTTTATATAGTGAAAGAAAGTTGTGGGATAAATTATTTTTACAGCCAATGCAATACCGAAAAATAAAACAAAACTATTCAAGAAAAAAATTGACATTTTCCATAAATTTGGATATATATTATAAATTATAAACTGTAGAAGATAACGACTCAATACTAGTTTTTTAGAATAAAAGAGAAATTAGTAAAAGAAAAAAATATAGAAAATTTTTACTCTTACAATATTTTTTATAACAATTTGTATAATTGATACATAAAAAAAGAAAGTAATTAAAGTGATGAAAAAAAGTCGTAAAAAATTTATCTAAAAATAATATAACGTCGTTGAAAAACAGAGCACAGCTAAGGAAAGAAAGCATCATCTGTATACGGAAAGACAAGAACACCCATTACAAACAAAGACAAAATACAAGTTTTAAGTATACATCACCTCACCGAAAGACAAAAACAAATCAATTTATATAACGAAAAACCCAAAGTTGAAAAAGTGGGAAAGGAACGCAAAAGCATGATTGGCCGTTGATTATGACGCGGCATGTTACCATTGGTCAAAATATGTTACCGAAGATTTCATGGGACACGTGGATCCATTTTACTGGTTATAAATCCAGTTTAGTCTCTGCCCTCAAGCACGTAAGCATATCCGTGGAGTCAATGTAGACATCAAAAGGACCAAAAAGGAAAAATAAAGAAAAGGAAGGGACACATTTGACATTTTAGTGACCACTCTTTCCTACAGAACCTCGAGCAAGAAGAATCCCAGAGAGAAAGAGAAAGAGATTTTGTAACTCTCAAACCCTAATTTCGAAAAGATCGGCGATGGCTTCCTCCAAGGATCGCGAGAACTTCGTCTACATCGCCAAGCTCGCCGAGCAGGCAGAGCGATACGAAGGTTAGAGATTCCCCTTTGTGTCTTCGACTCTCGCATGCACATCGATGTGTTTGATTTCGATGTTACCTTATGCTATTGCTTCTTTCAACTTATTTTAGTCATTTTATGCTCTTTTATTTCATTTTATATCGTTTTCGGTGAAAATTTTTGTTTATTCGTGTCAAACTGGTTTACTATTTACTGTTTACTGTCAGTTTGGTTGCAAGGAGACTGGAGAAAAGGGAATCCGTTAGCTTTAGGGGTTCCTTTTGGAGGAATTTAGCTTTTCATGTTTTGTTTTTCTGTTTTAGTTTAATTTCGTTTTTTGATTTTGTTTTCCTTTAAAAAAATGGGAAGTGCGTTCAGTTTGAGTATGTGGCTGCTTCAATTTTTGGTACTGCATGTTGAAGTTGTGGGATGATACTTAAGGTTATATGTTTGTTCTTCCTTTGATCTTATCAGATGTGAAGCTTGATTGATGATGTTTTGTTCTTGCATCTGTTTGTGACAGAGATGGTGGATTCTATGAAGAAGGTTGCCAATCTTGATGTTGAACTGACAGTAGAAGAGCGAAATTTGCTTTCTGTCGGTTATAAGAATGTGATTGGTGCTCGCAGAGCATCCTGGAGGATACTGTCTTCCATAGAGCAAAAGGAAGAAACAAAAGGAAATGAAGTGAATGCAAAACGGATTAAGGAGTATAGGCAGAAGGTTGAATTAGAACTTTCAAACATCTGTAATGATGTTATGAGAGTGATTGATGAACACCTTATACCTTCTGCTACAGCTGGTGAATCCACCGTGTTTTACTATAAGATGTGAGCATTCGTCTCTCATTCTCCACCCAAACTTTTGTTTCAGTGTTATAATTTTTTGTGTTGCACATGTGGATTGTGGGATGTTCAAATTTTTTCTGTGCAGGAAAGGAGATTATTTTCGTTATCTTGCCGAATTTAAGACAGGAAATGAGAAGAAGGAAGCTGCTGATCAATCAATGAAAGCATACGAGGTGCAGTTTATATTGTTTTCATGTTTTGCAGTTTATATGATGTTTTTGTCTGGTTAACCTTAAGGATGTTTATTTGCTGGGTTATTAAAAATATGCAGTGCCTGCTAGCGATTGAGCTAAGAGGATTCTTTTGCTCTTCATTTATGGCTTTGGTAGATATAATAGGATTCTGGGGTTGGTTTTTGGTCTTGTACAGACTTGGTTTCTTTTTTACCTTTCATTAAACTTTTTATATTGTTGACATGTAACACTTGGTGGGTTTTATTGAAAAAATGTATAATTTGTGACTTTCTATATGATTTTAACCTTCTACTTGTCTCATTAACCCAGCCATTTTATTCTGCAATGATTGCTCTTTAACTATTATTTTTCTGTAATGTCTATTGATGAGACTGCCATTTATTGTCATATATTTGATATGATCAACTTTGTAGTGCTTGGGAAGAAGAACTTGTTATTGTTCCTTTTCTAGGATTGAATCAATATTTTCATATTTTGTTACTTCCATCTGTTCTGTTATTTTCCTTATGTTTATTTCTTTCTGGCATATATTTAACAATGTACATTTTGGTTGAGCTGTCACTCAAAGGAGTTTCCGCTTTCAAATACTTTGTCCTTATATCCCCTGCCTAAATCTGGTATGTTTTCTGTATTGCAGTCTGCTACCTCTGCAGCCGAGTCTGAATTACCCCCCACACATCCCATCCGATTGGGTCTGGCTTTAAATTTCTCGGTTTTCTATTACGAGATCTTGAATTCACCAGAAAGGTCTGTTGCTTTGATTCATAATCTGCATTATGATTGTAGATTGGTTGTTTTCTGTTTAATGTGGGAGATTGTGGTCTCCTTTTGCCAGAGCCTGTCACCTTGCAAAGCAAGCTTTTGATGAAGCTATTTCAGAGCTTGACACCTTGAATGAGGAGTCTTACAAAGATAGCACATTGATCATGCAACTTCTTAGGGACAACCTGACTTTGTGGACTTCGGACATCCCAGAGGATGGAGGTAACTGCTACTAGAGGACTTGTAGTAAACTTTAGTTTGTTATTTCTCTAGTTTTTTTTTTTTTTGGGAATAAAATATTTCAATTTGTATACTATGATTTGTAATAAGTAATAACTAATAGAAGTTAGGGAAAGTTCCAGAGGATATGACAAAGGCAATCTGCCGAGTACAGTGAGGACTACTGGATTTGAAATGGGCATAATTCTTAGTTAGACACAGTCTACCATAGGCAGTCAAATCTTTATTTGATGTGCAAGGTCATTGGGCTCATCAATGAAATGGACCCATCTTTAAACATGCTTGTATAATCATTGAATAATGAATAGAGTGCCTAAGAGATGACATGGTTGACTGTCTAACTAAGAATTTCTCTTGAAACTAATATTTTGGGATGCTAAACTATATAGGCAGTCCCTGGGATAGTGAGATTTGATGTTAAATAAAATTATTCTTCTAGAAATATAATTAGTAAAATTTATGAAGTCACTAATTTTCTTTGGCTGTTAATTATGAGAATCATGTCCTTGGTGCTTCTTTTTTATAAATGTTTACTGCATTTCTCTCTCTTGCTGTTGCAGAAGATGCCCAAAAAGTGAATGGCACTGCCAAGCTTGGTGGAGGTGATGATGCAGAGGTGAGTAGTTACTGTTAGCCTTAATTTTTTGTCTGATTTAATTGAAATGCATTGATACTGTTAACCAATTATGAATTTTCATATCATTGAAAATCTTGACTTTTATGATAAATATTTTTAGGATATCATCTAATTGTTTGATGGTGTAAATTTTTTTTATACTGACAGTATATGAAAATTAAACAATTTAATCCCGGTTGTATTAGCTTTAATTTATTTGTCTCATTACTGTTATTTGCAGTGAGGCTGATGGCTGGTGACCACTTAGGAATTGACGCTTGTGTTTGGGAATGAAACATGATGGCTGGTTACTTATCTGTGTATTAGCTAGAGATAGGGTTCCATTGTTTCCTCCTTCCCTCTTTGTTTCCTGTTGATCGGCCATACTTCCCGATAGGGGAAAAAGAAACTCATTTGTGCTATATTTATGTTATGTTTCTATTTGTGTGGTGTCTGGAAATGGCCTATTTCATTCCTAAGCTTTTTCCTCCTGTCCGGGGGATTTGATTGATGAGGTTGCTTATGGTGTATTTCCGTACCAATGAAATGCTGCAAGTTTTTATAGAGATACTGCTATATTGGAATTTGATTCTTCCATTATAATTTTATCTTGACTTTCGGCCCTTACCAAATCTTTCGCCTCCAAATATGACGGGAAAATGAGAGAAAGTTGCATGGCTGTTCTGAGCGCATTGTGAGAGCAGGAAAATAATTTTATTCCCATCTTCAATACAACACAGTGAACTAGATAGGGTGTTTTGAATAGTTTTTATGATCAAAATAGGTTATTATTACGATCTTACTGAAAGTGCATTTATTTATTTATTTATTTTAAAAGGACTGTTGTGAATTCTAACCAAAAACCAAACGAAGTAGTTTCTAGTAAGGAAGAGAGAATTCACATGATCATATTCCGTAAGTATTCAGCAACTATTTTTGAAACTGAATGCAAAAGATTATTTGGTCTGGTACAATGACACGGCCCGGCCGATGGGATGTGTTCTGATGATAGTGATGGATGGAAATTGGTTGAAAGTTATCTAACTAATGAACTACTAGCAATTTGGTTTTACTTGCGGCATGAAGAAACTATCCCAATATAGTTTTCCTTACCATTCCCTAACACGTCAGTGATGTGAGCATTAACAAGATTATAGGCTACCATGAGAGCACGTGTAAGATTGCACGACGTCATTTTCATTTGTCAGCGATAAACACTCTTGTGCCATGTAAAATGCGGGATTATAATTTTTAACTAAAAAATTAATCGATAAAATTATTATACATATATACACATTTATAATTAATTTGAAAAATTCTAAATTGATTAACTGGATTTCATTAATTTTTAATTGACATTTTCATCTTCGCATCCCCAAATTCTATGAAGAAGAATGTTTCGCGTTCTCATCCAAGGGTCATGGAATATCCACAGGATTATGCCGATGAGGTGACGCTACTGAGAATTTATGCTTGAAGGGACTGAAAAGATTTGATAATGCGACATCACGCAGCAAACTGGTTTTAATCCCTTTGATGAACCCACCAGCCACCAGGTTTGTGAAACACAGGATTTATATTTTATGCCATTCAGATTGCGTTAGTTAATGATTCTTTGTTTTGTTTTCTAGTTCCTTTACGATATCAAGGGCCAATAATTACCCATGGAATAGAACGGAATGAATGCCTTTGAAGTTGGTTATCCTTGAACACACGCCTCTTGTATAGTGTGTAGTATTTATAGGACAGTGTTCCTCTCACCCACCTCACATTGTTTCCATTAATTATATAGCCGCAAATTTGGTGCTGATATGAGCCACAGTGAGTTCAAAGATTGCAATGAAGAAGCCCAAGTTTTGGCCGTCATTTTTGACTTGGATGGCACACTTCTGGATACTGGTATTCTCCCCAACCATGGTGTTGTGATAAAAATTGTTTCTTTTGGGTTCTCCCTTAGCAATGCATGTTGTTGGTGATTGGTTACAGAAAGGGCCACGAGGGGTGTATTGAATGAGTTTTTGACAAAGTATGGGAAAGAGCTGGACAGGGAGAAGGAGGGGAAGAAGAGAGTGGGGATGACACAGAAGGAGTCAGCAACATTAGTTGTTAAGGACTATGAACTCCCATTGACACCTGATCAATTTATCGAAGAAATCACTCCTCTCTACAGGGAAAGGTAACACACATTCTCTTCCTTCCTGGGTTTTTGCCCCCAACTTGTAATATATGCAACATAAAGCTACGAGGTCCGACAGATATGATGATATCTAGCATGGAATTGAAAAGGTTGAATATGGTTCAACACTGCTTCTTGATACATGAAAAACTACTTAGGTTGTTAATGTTTTGTTAATAGTAATTAGTAAGAAATGTGATTTATTTTATATCATAAACCTATTTTCAAAGCAATGCATATTTTTTCCTTCAGTAACTTAAGTTGAAACTGTTGTAAGCCCTCTCATATTTGAATTACTTACACTTCACCGGTTCTTATTTTCAAATCATAAATTGGTTTAGGTGGGCAGTAGCCAAAGCATTGCCTGGTGCTAATCGCCTGATCAAGCATCTCCGGAAAAATGGAGTGCCAATGGCTCTTGCCTCAAATTCCTCGCAAGAATACATAATTGAAAAAATTTCTCACCATAAAGGTTTTTTTCTGTTGATTAGCTCATTGTTGTTCATCATTGACTTTCTATATGTCTTTCTCTTTTAAATCAGCTAGACATTTTAGTTATTACTTCTGAATTGATTAATGAGAAGTTAAATTATATGTAGCCATACTAGTTTCTTGAGTAGCTTCTGTCAAAGATAACAACATACCTTTAATTCTTTTCTTCTCTTTAGCTTAAAGTTTTATAATCAATTAAATCATTAGCCTAATGTCTTTAAAATTAATCAGCCGTAATCCATATAAATGATAGAACTTGGAAGAATACTTAACAATTATATAGACTTAAATAAACATGCTCAACACCTGATAGATATTTACTCCCTAGCTGTGCTTTTTAAATTGAAATAGATATCCAAATTTTGACCAAATTTACTTATAGGGTAAGTTTAAAGTTAGTTGACTTGTCAGCGCGGCTGATTAATGGCTGAGAAAATGTCAATTGCTTGAAAGCAAGACCCGGCTAAAGGATCTGCTTTGGAAAGGGGCCCTGAAACTACCCATCTTGTATTACTTGTTTTTATACTTTCTTTTGGGTCATAAAGGCTTTTTCCTTTCCTCATTGATGTATAGTTTCATGCTTAAAATTTCATATTTGATGCTTATCATAATTGGTTTTTGTAGGTTGGAAAGAGAGCTTTTCTGTAATTCTAGCAAGTGACCAGGTTAAATCTGGGAAGCCTTCTCCGTATTTGTAAGATTTCTATAAGTAAACTTGTGCACTTGGACTCATGCCATTTGGAAAATATATTAAACCCTTCAATAAAAATGGATCTATTGGCAATGAACCACTGTAACTTTTTCCCAGCAGCAAATAAATCCCCCCCATCCTGAGTTTTAGCGGCAGTTCTCACTACTAGAAGTAAATAATTGACTACTATTATCTAATTCCATGCAATTACATTACATGACATCTCCAAAATCCTGATCTTCCATCATTCAGTTTTTTTTTTTCATCTTTTGTTTATAGAACAATCCTTTTTTCAGTCTAGTATACTCCTCCAATTTTATTACAGTGCTAAGAAAGTCTAATTGTTGCAGATTTGAAGAAGCTGCCAAGAAAATGGGTGTAGATGCTGTTAACTGCCTGGTGATTGAGGATTCCTTGTAAGTCTCCCCGAGTTTCTTCACATTGTGTATGATTCATTTCCTATTGTGCTTTTTATTGAGCTTACAATTAATTGGCCAGGAGTATTTCATGGCTATATAAGATTTTGATTGCATAACAAACTGACTGTACATTCTAATCTTGACCAAGGATGGTCTAGTATTTCTAGGGTCAGATTGCCATGTGCCATCTAAAGTTGGCAATATAATTCACACCAGAGAATGATCCCTGATGATGAGGCCACTGTACCACCAGTGGTGAAGCCTATAATGGAAGTATACCATCCACCAATCCTTTGGCCACATCCAAATCTAGAAGCCTACACAGTTAAGTGTGAATGGGTGTTGAGTGCAAAAGGTGTGAAATGTTAAGAGTGTATGTGACACTGCAATTAGATGATCCTCTTTTGGCTAAAATGAACATTATAAAGGAAGTCCAACTTTTATTTTTGCAATCCCCCTTGTTATTAATCACTTTTTTTAATTTATTGAGATCCTTGCATATCTTCAAACAGGCTTGGTCTTAGAGGAGACATTGACTACAAATTCTGAACTGTATTATTTTAAAAGAAATTCATAATGCTCCCAGATAGTTTTGATGAATTTTAAAACAGTAAGGTTGTTCTTGAGGTATCTATATGTGCTGAGCAGAGCTAGTCTCTACCACTAGGTATCATCTCTGGATATAGCATATCACTAGCTTTTATGCACCATTATGATATGTCACAGCTTCTGAAGATATGCACTTTTGGTGCAGCCACTCAGATTCATGTTCTCCAATGTACTTTAACAGGGTTGGTGTCAAGGCAGCCAATGCAGCAAAAATGAAGGTGGTGACTGTTCCATCTCGGAAGGAAGCTGATTGTTATGAGCTAGCAAATGCGGTTCTTCATTCACTTTTAGAGTTTCAACCGGAGCTATGGGGTCTTCCACCTTTTGATGACTGTAATTCACGTCTTAGTCCTTAAGTATGTTGATTGATTTCTGTAAATACTGTGTTCTCCAATAAAAATATTTTTTTGAACTAATGCTGTCAGGGGTAGATAACACATTGCCTATTGAACCAATTCATTTGAGTGGTTTGTATGTTGCCGGATCTCTACATGAAACCACAGGTTTGTGAAACTCCAACTTCCTCGTTTCATAGAGGCTTAATCAAGGTTTTAATCCCTTATTTTTATTCAATTTTGGTTTTAGTCTCCACCATATATATTTTTTTATGATTTTGATTTCTCATTTTATAATTTTTTATTTTTTTTTGGTTTTGGTCCTTACCATTAAAATTTTGTTGGTGGTATCTTAGAGGGAAAAATATATATGAAGAAGAAAAGTAATTTTTTTTTTTTTGTATTTGTTTCTTATAATCATATGTAATACAAATACATTAATTTATAGATGAAATAGTTACTATAGAATAATTTTAGGAGACTAAAGGTTATACAAAATAATTCTAGGAAACCAAGAGTTATATGTAACAACTCCACAAATATTATGAGTCACTAATTCACTTTATTATACAATTATAATTTCATAGCTACTAATTTATTTTATTTCAAAACCATAATTACACATTACTATCAACATATTCTCCTTTAGTGTGTTGTTCCTTGACTTCCAATACTCCTTTAATTTGCGCTGGAATTTTCCTTTTGGTAGTGCTTTAGTAAAAATTTCACCTATGTGCTCATATGAACTACAAAACACTAGCTTTATCTCACCTCCTTCAATTACCTCTCTTATGAAATGATGTTTTATATTGATATGTCTGGTTCAACTATGAAAGACCAGATTCTTCGCCATAGCAATAACAGATTTATTATCATAATAAAGCTCCTCTTGTTTTTCTCCAATATCTTCCATGATTTCTCAACCAAAGTGTTTGCTAAGTAGCTAATCTAGCTGCTAGATACTGTGCTTCTGCTGAAGATTGTGCCACTGTTTCTTGTTATTTATTTTTTTGAACATCAAGAAATTGAACCAGAATCAAGAGAAAATATATAACCTGAAGTACTCTTCATATCATCAACATTTTTTGCTCAATCATTATCACAAAAGCCTTTTAATTTTAACTCTGGATTTTTCAAGTTTGATTTTGTACTTCATTGTGTCCATAACATATCTCAGCACTCTTTTTGTTGCTCCAAGATGTAAATGACTTGGATTACTCATGAATCTTGAGAGTAAACTAGTAGCATACATTAAATCAGGCATTGTAGCAATAAGATAAAATAAGTTTCCAATCAAACTTCTATACACACTTGCATCTATCAATCTTCCACCATCTTCTTTTTTAAACTTTTCATTCACCACCAAAGGAGCATCAATAGGTTTACAACCAAGCATTCCAAACTTTTTCAAAAAGATTTCAGCATATTTTTTTTTATAAATAAACACACCAAACTCATCTTGATAAATTTTAATATCAAGAAAATAATGCAACAAACCAAGATCACTCATCTCATATATTTTTTTCATCATATCCATTTTAAAATCTTCAATCATCCTTTTGTTATTGCTCGCATAAACCAAATCATCAACATAAATAGCTGCAATAAGGATATCAACCTTACCTTGATGCTTGACATACAAAGTAAGTTCACTTTTCCTTTTCTAAAATCCTTTCTCCATGATGTAGCTATCAATCTCACTGCACCATGCTCTAGGGGCCTGTTTTAACCCATAAAGAGTTATTTTCAATTTGTATACGTTCTCCTCTTGGCCTTTAATCATGAAGCCTTAAGGTTGTTGCACATAAATTTCTTCCTTCAATTCTCCATTCAAGAATGTAGATTTTACATCAAGTTGGTATAAACTTCAACCCTTTTGAGCGGCCAATGCTATAATGGCTCTAATGGTATCCAATTGAGCAACTAGTGCAAAAGTCTCGTTGTAATCTATTCCAGACTATTGTACGTATCCTTTCACCACCAATCTAGCCTTAGTTCTTTGGACTGAACCATCTAGATTATGTTTCACTTTGTACATCCACTTCACGCCAATAGCTTCTTTGTCATTTGACTTTTCAACTAGTTGTCATATTTTGTTCTTCTCAATTGCATCTACCTATTCTTGCATAGCATTCCTCCAAGCATCTTCTTTCATTGCTTCTTCAAAATTTTTTGGTTCTACCATGCAATACTTGCATCTAGAATAGATATCAATTAAACTTTTCAATTTTACTGGAGTTGAGTGTGGAGATAACGAGGGAGAACTTGGTGAGGATGGAGAGTGTGGTGTTGAGGGGGTTGATTGCTCATTTTCAGTTGCTACATTTTGTTGTAAAATTGAAATTAAGATAGCTTCATGCTCAACTTTCTTCTCTTGCCAACTCCAAGAAGCCTTTTCATCAAACACAATATCACAACTTACAATCACCTTCATGGTTTTCAAGTTGTAAAGTCTATAGCCCTTTGACATAGAACTATAAATAAAGACGCATTTCTTACTCATTTCTTCCAGCTTTGTTCTCTTCTCCTTGGAACTTGAGCATAGCAAACATACCCAAAAATTTTAAGGTGGTTTACCGAAGGTTTCCTTCTACTCCAAACTTCAAATGGTGTCTTGTTCCACAAAGCTTTTGTTGGACATTTATTCAACAGGGACACTGTTGTGTTTACTCTTTCAGGCAAAAATTCTTTTGGTATTCCTTTCTTGAACATCATGGACTTGGTCATCTCCACCATGGTCTGGTTCTTCCTTTCTGACACTCCATTTTGTTGAGGTGTATAGCCAATGGTTAACTGTCTTTCCACTCCTTCATCTTCACAAAATTTTTCAAATTGATTGGAGGTGTATTCCTTTCCCTTGTTACTTCTCAAAATTTTTATGAACCTGCCACTTTGCTTCTCAATACACCCATGTCATGCGAGTCAAATCATCTATAAATAAAATGAAATACTTCTTTTATGCATGAGATAAGATACTCATAGGTTCACACACATAAGTGTATACCAACTCCAACATTTCTTTGGCTCTCCATGCTTCTTCCTTTGGGAATGGTTGATGTTGATGCTTGTCAAGTACACATCTTATGCATACACCAGATTTTTCTTTAATTGTTAGCAACTTATACACCATACTCTTGAGAGAGTAACTTGAGGCTACTATAGTTCAAGTAGTCAAGTCTTTGTGCCATAAACTAGAGTCAAGTGTTTCCCTAGCCATAATGCTGAAATTTTTTTTATACTTGAAAAAAAAAGAGAAAAACTTTTATTATTGCTCATTTTAATAACTACAACAAAATTGCCTTTGGAGTCAAAAATTCTGCACTCTCGATTCTAAAATTTAAGAGAATAATCATGCTCCAAAAGTTGTCCATTCCTAAGCAAATTTTCATTAAGTGCTTAAACATAAAGAATGTCATGAATAACTTTGTTACTTTGCTTTGTTATAACTTCAATGTTTCCTTTGCTTTCAACCTTAACATACTCTCCATTTTTCAATTTAACTTTTGAGCTAAATGAAGAATCTATGTCAAGAAAAGCATTTTTATTTCCGGTCATATGATTGTTACAACCATTATCCAAGTACCATAAATTTTTCTCTTTTTCAAATGTCTTTTGACAAGTAAAGAAAAGGTTTCCTTCATTGCTTCTTCCACTATTTTTGACTTCAGTAAATGCAGTTTGTTGTTGGTTGCCAAAGCAACAATCTTTTTGTAAATGGTCAAACCTCTTGCAAGTGTAGCATTGAGGTTTTCCTTTGTTCCAGCAGTCTTTCTCGTCATGATTATTCTTCTTACAAATTCTGCACCATTTGTTTAATTCACCATGAGTTTCTTGTCCTCCAAAATAGTCTCTTCCTCGACCTCTTCCATGTCTGCCACCTCTAGAAGACTCACCTCTATTTTGACTTGAAAAATTATTCCTCAACATTTTTGGGATCAATAGTAAGCTTAGATTGAAACGTATTTTCGACGATTTTTTCAATACGTCATAACAATCTTTGCTTATAGGATTTCAATGAACCCATTAAAACGGTCATGGTTGATAAGTCCTTTGTTTCTTCAATAATAGCCACCATTGGATCAAACCTTTTAGATAAACTAATCAAAATTTTATCAACAACTCTACGATCATCAATTGTATCTCCATGTGACTTCATTTGATTCACCAACTCCAACAATCGATTAAGATATTCATTCAAGCTTTCATTTTTTTTCATTTTCAAAATCTCTTTTAAGAGATTGAAGTTTCACAGGTCTTACTTTAGAATCTTCTTCAAATTCTTGTTATAGAATATCTTATGCCTCCTTGGATGTCTTTGTCCTCATGATCCTTGAAAATATGGTAAGAGAGACTCCTCTTTGAATCATCTCAAGAACTTCAGCATCTATAATTTTCTTTTTCCTCAACTCTTCATTTTCAACAACAGTAAAAACAATTGTAGTTGTTGGTTACACATCTTCCATTTTGATTAAATGTAAGACGTCTAAGGAAGTGAACAATGTCTCCATTTTCACAGTCCAAAAATCATAATTTTCTTCTTCAAATAAAGGAATTTGAACATTGCTATAAATAGTGTTATTTGATATTGTTGAGGTATTTGCAGAAGACATGACTCTTCACTTTTTTTTTTTGTATTAACTGCAAGGATCTGCAGTCTCTGATACCACTTTGTTGGTGGTATTCTAGAAGGAGAAATATATGTGAGAAAGAGAAGTAGTTTTTTTTTTTGTATTTCTTTCTTATAATCATACGTAATATAAATACATCAATTTAAAGATGAAATAATTACTACGAAATAATTTTAGGAGACTAAAGGTTATACTAAATAATTTTAGAAGACCAAGACCAAGAGTTATACTAACAACTCCATAAATATTATGAGACATTAATTCATTTTATTACATAATTATAACTCCATAATTACTAATTATTTTATTCTAAAACCATAACTATACATTACTATCAACAAATTTCTATAATTTTAATTTCAAAAACGTCAGCAAGTATAATTTGGTTTCTAAATTTTTTTATTTGTTCTCATTTTAACCTTTTTAGGAGACTATTTGGTTAAAAAAAATTGTCAATTTATATATTTTGAATTTTAAGTATTTTAATTTATATATGTTTTGTTCATGTATTGATTACACTTTTATTAAAATATGATCAAATTAATACTAAATTGAACATACCAAAATCTTTTGAAATTTTGAATTACATCTAATCTAATTTTCAGGAACTAAAATCATTTAATAGAGATTTTCAAAAGTAAGATCAAAACCAACAATTTTATAAAATGAGGGAGTAAAATCATAAAAAAAATTACAGGGACTAAAACCAAAAATAAAAATAAAATGAGGAACAAAAAGTTCATTAAGCCTTTCATAGATGAGTAGCATAAGCAACAAATTTTAATGCTGTTATGACATTGGAATGGCAAGTAATTTCCTAAGAATTTACTTTTCAAATTGAGTAGGAATGTGATTAATATCTCATTCATAGCAGCTGACATGACCATTCTCTTTAAATTTAGTTTTTTAGTCTAATATAGTTTTATCAATCTGATAATATTTAATTTCTTAATCCAGAGAATGCAACATTGGCTCTACCTGATCAAGTTGTTGGGCTTTACTTCGGTTGGGCCAAGGTTGATATGGATAGGAACTTCAAGATATTAATTAGCATTAATTTGGATTTGTCAAGTGATGCCTGCAAAAAAATAGTGAGTAGTCAATTGTAGAACTCGACAATTTCTTCTTCAGTACACATCTGGAACTTCTGGTTCAAATTTTTTTTTTGTAGAACTCGACAATTTCTTTTTCAATAAACATCAGGAACTTCTGGTTCACCTTTTAGCACTCTTGTGATATTGTATCTCTACCAAATTCTTACGAGTTTTGGTACGAGCACATTACACATTTACCCTGGATTTTCTTTTTTTACTTAAATGGAAGCTCATAGTTTGGACAACTACATTGTTTTGGTTTGATCCTTGCTTGATTCTGTGATGATGCATGATATCCTTTTGACCATGCTGAGGTGATTGTGATTAATGGAGATCACTTGGGGCTCATTTTGCAGCATGTTTGTCTCATTGATGCAAACAATGACCATATATCTGAGCAGCAGATGCAAATCTCTCTTGTTGGCTATATAAGAGCGTGGGATAATAAGGTATTGATATGATCTTTGATGGAATTGTTTAACTTGGAGGCTTTTTTCTTTTTCTTTTTTGCAACCAATTGCTCATGAAAGAGTAAGGATGCAACAGTATTATTGATATCTTAAGAAATTTAATGATCGTTTGCAAATGAAATATCTACTGCACCTATTTATTTTAAAATTGGATAAAATTAATTTTGATAAAATTAATTATGAACTATTGAACATAATTAGGATGTGTCCTAATTAATTTCAGTTATAGATTTATATTAGAACATGTCCTAATTAATTTCATTTTATATTGATTTTCCAACACAAAAACACCTACTCTTCTCTTTCTAATATATTACTCTTAAAAGTCAAAATTTGCTTGCATGAACAGGAACTCACGTCGACGGAATTGGAGAAACTCGAAGAATACAAGTCCATTGCTAGAGCTTCACTGGATTTGCCATCATTCACTTGTTTGTAGAAAAGCTTCACGTGCATGACACGGTCAAGTCACCTTATAGACGGAAGAAATGGGGTTAATAATTTTGTAACTCATTGCACCTTTCATAATGATTAAATTAATTGTATAAAGTAAGATATGTATCAAATGATTCATTAGAAAATGTTTGTAATAATTGATAAATAATATAATATAGTACACTAGAATTTACAAATAATAATAATCAATTGCTGTTTCCATCATCAACGTATTTGGAGGGGGGAAAACAAAATCGCAAAATGTTTATAGGCTAACTTGTTTTGTATTGAATTTTCAAAAAGAAAAAAAAAATTGTTTTGTATTAAAAGTAAGTTTCGGAAATCTTTTCTTGAAAAGAAAAAACTAAAACGCCACTGCATATATATATATATATATATATATATATATATATATATATATATATATATATAAGCAACGCATCAGACTGGAAGTTCGAAATTCCATCTTCACTGCTTTCCCTAAGGTACTATGACACTGAGAAGTTTGATGCAAGACCCAAGGTTGGCAATAACAAGATGGTTGATAGCATTAGTGTTGCCTTCATTCATTGTGAGAGCTAACATTAAAAAAAAGTAAAATAAAATTATGAATTTTTAGTGTAAAAAAATTAAAGTGTCAAAACTAAAACCAAACTTATGCAATTCAATCTTCCCTTTTTTTTTCAAATTTCATTTCATCTAAATTTTAATATTGTTTGTGTTAATTTTTATATTTTTTTGGTATATTTTTTTATATGAATTGTGTAGCAGATATGAAAATAGGTCTAATGGGCCTCTATCAAACCCAAACCATTATTGCAATGCTCCATGAACATGTTTTTGCGAGATTGATTTTCATGAGTTGTTATTACAATATTGTAAATTAACAAGAAAAAATTGAGTGGACCATATTCATTAAGTAGATTATGAATTATCAATTAGATCTTTATAATTTAATTTTAATTACTTAAATTTAGAAAGAAAAAAATTAAAAAGTGTGATCTATATAGAGTGTTAAATGAGTCAACTCTAATCTATTTAATTCCAATCTTATAGGTTAGGGCCAAAAAGTCATAGATATAAAAATTTGTAGGGTCAAGTGGGTTAGGACCAACCCAGCCAGCTTTTACATAAAAATTTATTATTATCTTAAATTATTGACTGCAAATTTTGGTTCAAAAATAAAAAATATTACTAAATAAAATTATGAATGTTTGTGCTTTTAAATATGGTTTTAACTAGTGTTGATAATAAACCAAACCAACTCGAAATTAGTTTAAAACTCAATTCGATAATTAATTTGTTGAATTTGGTTCATGAACCAAATAAGCTGAACTTGAGCAAAAAATTAAACTCATTAACTAAACGAGTTGAACCTGAATTACGTATAACTTTACTTATTTAGTTCATGAACCAATTTATTATATATAAATTAAATTCATATAATTTTATTATTTTTGTGTAAAACAAATAAAAATATGTAACATAATCATTATATATACTATTATAAGTTATATGTTTAAAAAAAATTAATTTTAAAATTGGTAAAAAAATATATATTTAAAATATAAAATTAGTTATTTAATTTATTAATTATTAATAATAATTTAAATATAAATATTTATTTATTTTATATAGATTATAATTATATTTATAATTTTGAATTAGACAACTATTTTATTAAAAATATATTAGTAATTGAAAATTTTAAATATTATACATTTATTTATTTTAACTTTTAATTTATGTGACTTGAGGTAACGAGTTTGCAAGTCGAACTGAGTCGTTCAGGAACTTGGATTAAGTCGAGCTGAACCTGACTCGACTCGACTCATTCTTCACTTTAATTCTAATAATAAAAACATTTCAAGCAAAATAAAAGAATTTATATTAAGTGGAAAAAATATAATTGATGTCATGTCCTTCATTCTATGAATATTAGAAAAAGCAAACTCCAAAGAACTACAGATGATAAGTAATGTACGGTAAGTTAAAAAAAATTTACAATCTTAAAAGAGCATTACTCACGTAATTATATGTGAAGAATCAAAACAAGTTTGTCACACAAGAACAATGATCAATGTTATAAGATCAATTTATATTTAACAATTTTTCCAACTAAGATGTTATATCTAATATAGATGGACACTCACTTATATTCTTATTTAACTTTATAAACTTACATTATTGCATTTCCTATTCTATCTTCCTTTCCTTAAAATTTTTTACTAAAGATTGCTTCAACTTGAAGTTATTTTTTCTTTATTACTCTGATGAGAACTATTCTTGTTGACAGATGTCTCACTTTGACCCATCCTATCCAACTCAACTTTAACCCACATAAACTAAGATCAAAATAACTCACAAGCACACAAAACTTACACTATAAAGCCCATAAGTTAAAAGCTCATAAGTTAAAGTTCCATTATATTCTATGGGTTAGAATTACCTATGGGCTTAATTTTTTCTCTTCAAATTTTTTATTTTTCTATAATTTTTTTCTCTCTAGTTTATTTTCCTCTCTTAAAATAAAATAGTAATGAAAATTAAAATGAATAAGAAAATTTAGAGAGAAGAGAAAGAAAAAATATGGAAAAATGATAATTTTAGAGATAAAGAGGTAAATATATTAGAAAAATTAAATAAAGAAAAGATAAAAGTATAAAAAAGTTGAGAAAAATTTGAGAAAGAAAGAGAAAAAATTAGAAAAGAAAAGAATTCTAGAAAGAAATAAAAAAAATATTTAGAGAAAAATAAAAAATCTAAAAAGAAAGATAAATAAATTAAATAATATTTTAGCATAAATAAAAAATATTGAAGAGATTATTTAAAGAGAGAAATAAAAAATGAGAGAAAAAAAATTAAGAGAAATGATGAAATTTTATAGAAAAAGATTTAAATACAAACTAGTATTACATGAATTAGTTCACATCTATCCCATTTATTTTGATAATTATATAGAGTAGAGTTTAAAAAATCCTACTTTTAGACGAGTTATAAAATGGAAGAGTTAGCTCACATTCATTCTACTTAATTGGAAGGTTATCTGGGTTGGGGTTTAACAAACTCTACTTCTAAATTAACTACAAAATAAAATTGAAGATTATGTGAATTAAGATATAAAAAGTTTTACTATTAAACGAATTACAAAATAAAAGGTTATAATATAGGATCAAATGAGTCAACTCACACTCGTCATACTTAATTTAGAGGGTTATATGGAATCAGATCTAAAAACTATATTTCGAGACAAATTACAAAACAAGAGAAAAAATGGGGTTAGAGTTAGCTTTTAAATTGAGAACCATGGAGGTTAAATTTTAAAAAAACTCTACTTCTAAGCGAGACACATAATATAAGATCAAAACATAGGATCATACCCAATTTGACAACTCTAAATCTACATCCTAATCCCTCAATAAAATTTCAACAATAAGTATTGCCTTGTCTTTCAAGAAAAAATCAAATAAATGTAGAAAGTTAAGTTTTGGAGAGAAATAAATTTCAGAGTAAAGGGTAAATATTTTATTTTAAAATTAAAGTTATATAATTTTTATTAGTAAATAAATAGTTAATATATGTTAATCTATTATTTTACTTTTTAAAAAATATAAAATTATAGAATATTTACCATAAATAAAAAATATGTCTTCTAATTTTAAATTTTTTTTACTCTCAAACATATCAAAAGAAACTCAAATATAACTATATTTATTCTTTAGTTGTTTAGTTTGATAGATGTTCGTATTGTCACTTTAAGGTGTTTATTATCATTTTTGTTTAATTATTTTTATCTAAAATCATTTTTCTTTATTAATTAACCTAATAATAAAGATACTGAAATCATTTTTTAAAAATTGGAGTAATATATATTCACAAAGTGAAAACAGACACTCTCTAGTTTGATTTTAAATTGAATTCTTGTGCATTAATTAATGGATACGGAACCTAAAGATTAAAATAAATATTCAACAAAAAGATTACTCGATTTAATTTGGTTCATAAAAATAAATTTATCAAATAGTCTTCAAGATTATAAATATTGGAACAAAAGATACTTTAATCCTTCAGTATTTTATTTTTTTTCACTACATGATTAGTCTCTTGAAAATAAAGGTGTATTAATTAATTAATTTTTTAAAAAACATACAAACTTAAATTTTATCTTGAAATAAATGAAAGACTAAATTATTTCATATTAGTAATTTCAAAAGATTTTTAAAACATTTTTTTCAAGTACTAAATTAAGGCGAATAATTGTCTTTAGAGATGAAACTGGATATTACTCAATATTATTTATACCTTACATGGCATATGAAACATACTTTCTATTTTGATACACAAACCATTCCTTGGTTATTCAGATTGATTTTATGCCGTCTTGCATTTCTCTCTGCCTTCCTCACTATTTCTATAAAAACAAAATTTGTGCAATTCTCAGTATAACAAAACTCCACAAAACAAAAGCTAGTTGACAAGGTTGTGAAGAAAAGCAAAACGACACAAAATATTGGACGGAACACACAAAGAAATATTGTTCGATCTCTACAAAGCACAAACATTGTCCCTCATAAGCAGAATATGTATATATAAACACACACACAAAAAACCTCTCCACTCAACTAAGATCCAAAAGCAACAAAAACAGAAGAGTTAGTGTCATAAACACTAAGAATGGCAGAAAAGGAAGGAGGGATAGTGAAGAAAGGGCACGATGAAGGTCTGAAACTTGCTTTTTCTCTTCTGCAAGAGTTCAATCTTCCAGCGGGGCTTCTCCCTCTACGTGATGTGATAGAAGTTGGGTTTGTGAAAGGGACAGGGTACATGTGGATTGTGCAGAAGAAGAAGGTGGAACATGAGTTCAAGATGATAAGCAAATTGGTGAGTTATGACAGTGAGATAACTGGGTACATTTCAAAGAAGAAGATAAAGAAGCTGAAAGGTGTGAAGGCTAAAGAGCTTATGCTATGGCCACCTGTGAGTGAGATAAGTGTTGATGACCAACCAACTGGGAAAATCCACTTCAAGAGTCTTGCTGGTATCACCAAAACTTTCCCTGTTGATGCATTTGCTGCTGGCCAGTAACATATAATATAATTATATATCAAATCATAAGAAATGGTCATCCAGCCACCTATGCATATGTTTGGCTTGAAATAAAAATTAATAATAGCTTCATTGAGGTCTACTCTGTTAGGTGTAATATGTTTTGATTCAGCTATATATCAAGCTTATAATGTCTCCTGTTTTTGTTTAATTATCTATCTTCTCAACCTTTCTTTGCCTAATAATATTTCATATCAGAGACATAAAATTACTACCTTCCCAAATTAATTTAAAACTTTTTTAAGGGTTTTTTTTTCTTCCATTTTTCCTAGTTCCTTAGAGAACTAAAATGAAACTGTAACCGAGATATCATAAAATGCTCATGGATCTTGGTCGATGGGAATGGTCATGGTTGAGTTAGATAGAGGTTAACAGATATAAGATGTGAAACTCAATTAAATTTAATTAGATTAGAAGTTTTCAACTCATCCAACTTGTACCAATGTAAATCAACCCGATCAAATTGGAATTAGGTCAAGTTGAGTCATTGGGTAACGAATATATTTATTTATAAAAATTAAAAGATTACCAAAAATCAAATAACATTTTAAAAAATCATATTATACATATATACATAAACATATATACGAAGGATTACTTTATACCAATATGAGTTACATCAATATTATGCTGTTAATAACTTCATATAAAATATAATTTTTATCAATTTAACCAATATATATATTTCAAATTTTTAAAAGGATAATAAAAAAAACTAAATAGAACAAGAACCGAAATTTTTAAATAAAATTAAGGTGATGAAGTCAGGTCAAGTTCATTGGATTTGAGAAACCTGATAATGATTGGATTACATTTTTTTTTATCTAATTTAATCCAATTACTTGAAGCCATTAAAACTTTTGATTGAATTGGAAACTATGATTACCCCTTTCATCCGATCCGCTTCAGCGGGAGTTCAAATTACAGCTTAATGCTCCAAATGATTTATTAGTTTGCGTTAATACACTTAAGCATGCCTAAAACATTTCGCGGTATCGTCTTTTCCTTGAGAAATATTTATAAATTTAAGAAAAAAGATACTGACAAAAGTTATTTCTTTAATTAAAATACACTGAAGAGATTACTTTCGTTGCGTTAAATTTAGGCCATAATAGTATTTTAAGTATACATACATTTATCCCATAAGTGTAAACGTAAAATGTACTGCTGGAATGATGTAGCCTGCAAGCACTCCATTTAATGTTTCCTTCAGATAGGTTAAAATTCATTAAAAAAAATTGTTAAAATTGTATGTGTAAAGTAGCATAGTGACCGAATTTTATTTTATTTTATTTTTTTAATGAAGGATACAAGAGACCAGACAGAGTGAAGGACGAAAAAACAAAAAAAAAAAAATGAGTAATTATCAATCAAGGTTATGCCTTATAATATTTCAACAAAGTAATTAACGAGGCCAGCCAAGTGTTAACGTCATTAATGCAATATCAACTGTTTTGTCCAGTTTTAACAGATTTAATAAAACGAAAGCATTAAGTGGGATTGCATTTAAAACAATAACTAAATACATCAATCCCAACATGTTTAGGTGCCAAGTCTATCTTCCTCATGTCTTGCAGAACAACTATAAACTATTTGTATACCCAGCAAGGGGTTTGGACATTTGGAGACACCATCAAAATTTTCCTTTAGGAAATTTAATTTTGAACTAGGGATGGTAATGGATTATATCTTTCGTTCCCACACCCCCACTTCAAAAAAATATCAATATTTTCTGCCACATCCGTGTAAATAATTTTGATCTCCATCATCATACTTATTGGTACCTAAATCCCTATATTAGTTCCAATTATATGTAGTTTAATTAACTAAAATATACATTCTTACATCTTCTCAACAGTTCTTTTGCAAACTAATACAATACAAATTTCATTATAAAAAAACATTCATTAAAATCATAGATTTAAATTTTACTATTGAATTTCAAAATATCAATATAAATTTAGAATATTTCTTTTACTACAAAATATATAACCTTTAATTTTAATTTTAAATATATATTTATAATTTATATATAATATAGATAAATAAATATAGACACTATAATTCTCGTACCTATACTTGTTCCTATAACATTTTGTAAATATTTAACCAGACTTATAAATAGGTATTTATCCTACCAATTGTGGGTATTTTCTATGAGTAACTAATGTGTACTGCACTTGTTGTCGTCCCTAACTTGGACTGTATTTTTTTTCTTTTCTATTTGTGGCGATAAATCTAATGTGTTGCATTTTCACAATATGTTTATTGTAGCCTTTTTACTATGCATAGTGCAATAAAATAAGGTTCAAATTGAAAATTAAGGTGGCTAAGGAATAAAAATAGTAAACTTTTATTAAAAATCACAGGAGGAAGTGCATTAAAAATATTTTTAATAAAAACTTTACACTTTTAATTCTTTGATGTCTTAGGATAGTAGTTAGTATTTTTCATAAAATAAAAGATATGGAGAAAAGATCATTTTTGGGTTTGATACATTAAAGAAATGAAAAATGATGCGCATTTAATGCTGGGCAAAAAGATATACATATATGACTTCAAAATGTTACTAACATCTATCTGAGGTTTTAATTCCTGTCTAAAAGCATGGTGAAAAATTGGTATCCATGTGTGTATATCACAGGGAAAGCTGAAATTCCTAATATGAACTAACAGGGTTTGGTGCATTCTTGGAGCACCTTCTTCAATATTGCTATTGATTTTAGTTGCATGTGAACGCAAATAATGAGTATGAATTCTAGTATCTAGAGACTACTACTTTTCCTTACTGAATCCTCTAGCAACAGATGGGTTGGCCGGATCATCTCCTTCACCTTCTCCCCATTTTTATAAATTTTAAAAGTTGGAACACTTCTTATGTTTTCACTTTTTGCTACTGCTAGACACTCCTCTACGTCCACCTACAGTTAAGTTTTAAGGAAAGTTAGATAGATATGACACTTATGTTAGAAAGTACAAACAAACCACTTATTTGCTTACCTTGATAAATTTAATAGAGGGATATCTAACACACAATGTATTAATGAATGGAGATATTTCTTCACATAGTTCATTTGATGCCTCCTTGAAATAAACTACGGAAACACCTGAAAATTCAGATTTTCATTAAAAAATGCAGAGTCAACGTTTTAAGATATAAAGAAATATTGAACTTACCAGCAGATGCAATAGCTGCTTTAAATTTATCCAGTGCAGAGATTTCTTCAACTTCAACTCCAAATTTGGTACTATACACCACTTGTCGAGATTTGTCTAGTGCTAGTTGAGCCTGATGGAGAGATTCTGCAACTTCATAGTCATTAGGGAGTTCACGTTTTAAGGCCCGGTAATCTTTAACAACTTCTTGCCATCTTTCAAGCTGCAACAAGATTATGCATCTTAAAAAACGACAATGAATCAACTTCAGAGAACAAAACAGCAACAAACACACCCACACATCCACATTGAAAACGGATTTTCACCTTAGTATTTGATGCAGCCCTGCGGAAAAGGGCTTTGGTGTAATTTGGTTGAATGTTAAGAGCTTGGTTGCAGTCTTGAACAGATTGTTCCCACAGTCCAAGTTTAGACCAACAAATAGCTCTATTGCAATATAGAACATAATTGGAACCGTCATACTTAAGGCCTTCTCCATAAGCAGAACAAGCTTCAGAAAATTTGCCAGAGCTGAAAAGATCATTGCCCCTGGAACGAGCTCTTGCAACCATTTTCACAACATTTACAATCCTAGCAACTTCAACATTACCGCCGAAATCTAACAAGCTAGCCTTTTCTGCTGCAGCGACTGCATTCTCAAACCTGCGATAATCCACCAATTGTTCCTCACTCATTCACTCAAAAGTTTTACAGCATTGAATTTCAAGTCAAAGTTCTTCCGCATTTACCTTCCCAAGGCCATCTCAACCTGCGCAGACACAAAAGGAACATAGGCTTCACCAACCATACCAAAGAACTTGGTTTGAGAACAAGCTGTAGGACATCCTTCCAACTTGGGAATGTTTGAGAGACTGGATTCAGCATCCTCAAGTTGATGCATTTTTAAATAAGCTTCCGCCTTACAAGCAACAATCTATAAGTAACAATCCAACAAATTAGCCCAAATGAAATTGCCATAAACCAACCATCCTAAAAACTTAAGCTAATGATATCACATCACGATCGAACTATCCATAATCTTTATGCTGTTAATCGAACACACGTGAATGATTTTATACTGAAACAAACAATATACCTGAGGTGAAAAATCAGCTCCAACAGCAATGGCAGCCTCGGATTCCCTAAGTGCCCTCTTCCAATCATCAATCTTACGAGCATCAGCACATCGATTCAGATGCTTCTCCAACAACAACACCTTCTGCTCCTCCGATTGATCCTCTTGAAGCCCAGAGAGACATAGATGGCGCCGTGAATTTTCAACCTGCCCAAACCTACGCAAAATTCCAATTCCAACTTCAACAACAACACCAATCCAAACGAGAGAAACTCAAATTCAAATTCAAATCCAAAACTGCATCACTGTAATTTTACCGTAGATAAAGAGAGGCAAGTCTCTTGTGAGCTCTAGCATAAGCAGGGTCCAATTTCACAGCCTCGTGGCACTCCCTCGCCGCCTCTCCCAACCTCCCCAAAGCGGTGAGCGCCGCCGCACGGTTGCTCCGGCAAGCAGCGTTTCCCGGCGAGATGGCGACGGCACGATCATACAATGCCAACGCCTCCGCGAAGTTACCGCTCCGATACAACTCGTTCCCCACCCTCTTCACCTCCTCGGGATCAGAGCCATTCATCGCGCGCTTCACCGTAAGCGGCGATGCGCCCGCAGGCACGGGATTAATACCCGAGGAGCCACGCATTATGCTTCCTCGCCCGTAGTTGACGGTCCCCGAACCCAACACATCGGTCCGGTTCGGTCCGCGAGAGGGTAAAGCCGGTTTGAGGATCTTACCCGAGGGGCAAATGTTCCCGCTCGGGAGTAAGGTTGCTCCACCGGAGTATATTAACGGAGCTCCGGCGGAGACCGATCTCCGGTGTCCGGGCCTGGAACTTCGCGCCGCCGCGGGTAGCTCGCCGGAGTGGTTAGCGGGTTTCCCATTGGAAGTGTTGGAACCCGGATCGAGTCGTTTGGAATCCAAGCTCGGTTGTTGCACAGTGTTGGACATTGTTCTCTGTTTATGTTTGTGTTTTCTGTTGCTTTGGTTATATAGGAGATTCCAAAGTAATTAAAAAAAAAAAACTAGTTATTACTTGAGATGAATCGAATCTGTGTGTGTGAGGTGTTTGGGTTTGGTTGTGAGTTTAAAAGGAGAAAGTTGAGAGAAGAGGTTTGAGAGAGTCATGAGTGAGTCAGAGTTTGTATTGTTAGTGAGGAAGCAAAATTTGTGACCGTGGAGGGTGGAACACTGTAAATGGTACAGAGAGAGAGAGAGAGAGAGAGAGAGAGAGAGAGAATGCGCGAGTTTTCTCTTTTATCATGAGGTTTCTTCTTTATGAATTATGATTTTCTCTCAAGGCTAGATTCTCTCTCTCTCCCACTTTTTCTTAAACATGATGATGCTGATGCAATCTGTAACATTGCTACTTCATTAATCTTTCATTTACCCACCTAAAAATAAGCCTTGTTTTTTTAGCACTCAGTTTAAAAAAAGTCTTGTTTAATTTTTAATTTTATACAACGAAATAAGATTGAAATGGTATTATTTATAAAATTCATAATTGAAATAATTAATGCATATAAATTTAAAATTAAAATGAGAGTTTATTTATAGTTATTAATAAATAAGAATAAATATAATAATATTCTTTCATCAAGAAATAAATTATAGTAGGAAATATAATAGTAATCTCTTTGATGATTAAGATTTGTTTGATTTAAGATGAAAATATAATTTTTATATTTTAATATAAAATATGTTTTAAAAACTATACAATTTAGATTAATTTGTGTGTATATATATATATATTAAATTAATTAACTTAATTTTAAATTATTTTTTAGAAAATAAGTAAATCAAGCTTTGAATAGAAAGATAGAACTCTAGATCTAATTGCCAAATTGGCCTTCGTTTTACGGTATGATTATTACGATTTTACAGCTTAGCCCATCCTATATCAGCATACATTTAGAATTAACGGATTGATAAATGCATAAAATATATATTTCATATCTAATTTTAATCTTTAATGTTGTTTTTATAATATTAAATTATTAATTATTAAAATAAAACTTTAATTTAAATTAAAAATAATATAAAAAATATTTATAATACTCCATCTAAATTTTATTCATTCACATATTCGACATGCAGTTAGGATTTATTCCAAACCGCTTAAGATTTTCTCACAACTTTCATGCATGAATTATTTATCAATGCAGCATCTTAAAAAATATATACATATCATTGGAGCAAAAAGAAAGTATTCAACATTAAAATATGATAAATGTAATTTAAAATAGTTACTAAAAGCAAAAAATATTATGTCTTCGATTAATATTTAGAGCAAAATGCATCCACTTTCCCAAGGATTAAAACAACAGTTGAGTTCCTTTTCACCCAAAATTTCTAATTAGTAGAATTAACCCACTGTTAGCTCACTAACTCGCTACTATTGTATATGATTGCCCCTTCCACACGTAACACTATGCAGGAGCCCAAATATCTCTTCATATCTTATGTGCCCTGCTTTGTTTTAAACAACTCCTGTAACCGGGAAGTATCAATGCCATAAGCATAATGTTTTTTTTTTTCATTTTTCATGTTCTATTTCTTGAAGCACTTAATAAAAAACAAAATATAAAAAGAAAGAACATAAAATTCCCCATTTCGCATCATTTATCTACCTAATTCACGGAATATCTTAATATATTATTTGGGTGGTTAAAAGTAGAAAATAAATAACTGAATATTTTTTTGAATAAATAAAAAAATAGATAATAAAAACTGTTATATTAATAAAAAAATTAATTTTAAAAAATATATCTTTTATTAATATAAAATTATTTATAAATTTTTAATATATATATTTAATAATTAAAAGTTTGAAAACCCCCCATTTCGAGGCTGGGGAGCGGATTTTCGTACAATCCACTTCAAAAATTATGTTGGTCCTAAATTTCAATTTAAACAAACACCAAAAACAATATCTTTCTTTTCTATTTTTTTTTCTTTATAAAAAAATATAAATGTAATTTTATTATCATTGACAGTCTGTTCTTTCGTTATGATGAAAAAGATTCCATACTCTATTATTACATTTATTAAAAAAAATATTACCTTTATTTCCAATTATTTGATATAAAATACACCTTGATCCAACACATTTTTTTTATGTTTGTTCGACTTACACGACGATGAAGAAAATTGAGGTTTTTTTTTAAAAAAAGAATGGATAAGATTGCCTGGGTTTGAGAGTTGTTTAGAAAAATCTTTAATGGAGTGATTGTATTTTATTCATATCCTTTACAATAATTCTCTAAATGTTTTATATAGAAATTAACAAATAAAATATCAAGATTAAAATATCTGCTTAGTTTTTATATGTTATATAATTTAAATTCAATATTTATAGATAATATTTTTAAAAATATATAGTTTATATATATAATGTTGAAATAATCTCTAATATTTGTATCTACAGTGTTTTTCTATTAACAAACTAATAGATACGCTAATATGATTGTCGTCAATATATTTTTGTTAAAATCTGTTAATTTTTATGTAAATACAATTTTAATTTGATTGCCATAGATAAAAAAACAATTAGTATCCAGTCATAAAAAGGTTTTTAAATATCGTTCTTGATGTTTTGTTTTTAGTATCCAGTCATAAAGAAGTTTTCAAAATATAGTTCTTGATGTATTGTCAGGTTCACTGCTAATTAATATTGGATTCCATGAGCTTTCTTTTTCCTTTTCTCCTGTTCTATTTGCAAATTTTAAAATCTTTAAAATTTTATAATTTTTGTTAAAAAGTAATAGGCTAAATTATGTTAAATCAATTAGAAAAATATATATACAAGTTAAAGTTGGATAAATTTAATCTTACATTCCAAACAAAGTTTAAAGTATTTATAAAGATTTTATCACAATATACCAAAAAATTATCTAACAAACCCAAAAAGTTAATGAGACAATTGAAATAAACAGATCTAACTAAGTTGACGAGATAACACACCTATAACAAATACAAGCACAATCCTATAATTTTTTTTAAAGAAATAACATGTCTATCCTCCAAACAATGAATGTACGAAGTTGCAGTGCAAAATAAACGATTCATACTAAATGTTAGTTAAGATAAGAAAAAAATAAAAATTCTAGGTTAGTAAAACTGTCTCTACTTTTGATCATTATTTTATATTATTTACCGACATCTTTTTAATAATATATACACCAACTTTGTGTTATTATTGGTAGATCTGAATTTTTATTTACAAATAATAATTATTTTGTTAATTATAATAGTCACTTATAATTTGTTTGATAGTATCAAGTACAAGCTAAAATATTAACATACTTTGGATATATTTTTTATTATAAAAATAAATTAATAATTTGTAAAAAAATTCGTAATTGTAATTAAATAAAAATATTATTATATATATAAATAGAATATAAATTATAGAAAATGTATAGCTATCCCATTAACAATCATTACAACAATAATAATGAGAGAAAGAGATTATAATAATATTATCTTATATTACTTTTAAAAAAATTGCCCTATAAGAATTAAACTATAAAACCTGAGAACCAACTTAAAATTGTTCAGCACACATAAACATCAAATTATATTTTAACCAAAACATAAATCCATCAAATTTCTTAAAAATATAAGAAGCATTTAATATATTATTTATTTCTACGTTAAAAAATATCAGGATAATTTCACAGGAACATTTAAAATTATTTTTAAAATATGGTTTGCTTGAGTCCTAACTGAAAAAATATTAAATTTTTTTTTAAAATCTTCCATTTAATTTTTAAAAGATGAAATTGTCATTAAATAAGTTTTTTTAATATTTAAATTAATTTTATAAAAATTTAAATGATTATCACATTAATCTTGCAAAAAAAATTTATTAAATTAATTTTTTTCATAAATTTAATTCTTCATAAGATTAATTTAATAAAACTTTAGATATTTTCTCTTGCGGTTTAATTTAATTTTTTTATTATTTTAATCCTATTTTAGATCAATATAAAAGGTATTTTAGATATTTGAGACATTAATGTAATAATAAAGAAAGCCATTAACGACTAATTTAGTATCAAAATATTTTGATCTGATTGAATTGTTCAGATTTATAATTTTCACATTTTTAAAATAATATTTTTTTTACATTTTCACATTTTTAAAATAATATTTTTTTTACTTAATATGTGTATTGATATCTCTATCTATATTCATCTATATATATTGAAAATTAATTGTAAAATATTTTATATCATATATAATTGTACTGTTTAAAAAAAATCACCTTTGCACATAATGTGTTTGTAGGGATGAAAGTAGTTAGTTAAGCTTTGAGTTTTTAAGTCTGATCTCTTTAAAAATTTTGAAGTCAGAGTCTTGAGTTTTTAAGTATGATCTGTTTAAAATTTTTGAAGTCTGAACCTGAGTCTATTATCTGTTAAGGCTTTCTTTTCTGTCAAGAACCTTATTTAAAGTTTGCAAAGTTTAAGTCTGTTTAAAAACCTATATTACAAAAAAATCAATAAATAAACTTAGAACCTATATAAATAATTAATTTAAAAAGTTTGCAAACTTAAAACTTACAAGATAAAAAGACCATTAAATAGGTCTAATATATATATATATATATATATTATGTAAATAAAATATATAATATATAAATACAAATAGACTCTTGAACAAATTAATTAGATTTTTTTATGAGCTTAGTTCTGACTTGTTTATCTAAAAAACTTTTTTAACAAGTTGAGCCAATTTATTTATTAAACAAACCGAGTTTAACTAAACTTTAAACAAGTCAAACCGTAAACTTATATCGAACAACTTTATTCATTTTTATTCCTATATGTTTATGTTTGTTCACAAAATTTTATATTTTTTTATAAGTTAAGATGAACACATACACTTTAATTTTTTTCACAAACTTTCTTTTATTCCACTATTATAAAGTTACATAAGTTAAATTTATTTTATTAAAAATTTGGTGTTTCTATTTTCTAATTTTTATTTTTATAATTATTTGTTAAAATAATTACTCATAATAGTTTTATAGATATTTATAATCTATATATTCAATTTGTTGTATTATATACATAATAAATAATTTTTCATTTATAAATTGTTTTTTATTTTGGCTTCCCTTAAATTCATTTTACCCCGATTTTTAAGTAGAATAGCTTTTAAAATTTAATTTTTAAAGTAAATTTTATGATTTTAGTTACTCATTTTATAAAAGTTATTAACTTTAATTTTTAATTATAAAATTCTAATTTAAGTGATAATATTATTTAATTAAATATACAATTTATCTCTTAATATTTAGATTGTATGCATTTTTAATATTTAAAAAATTTTGACATGTACAATTTAATATTAATTTAATCTTGGTGTTATGATTTGTTCACAAATATAAACTATATATAAACAAAATATGAATAAAATCTGTATAGTTAAATATAAAAAATATATAAACTGATTCTTTTTAAACCAATAATTCTTTAAGAAGTTAAAATAAGCAAATAGATAAATATAAAAATTAAAATATTAAAATTTTAATTTTTTTTATAGAATAAAATATTAAATTATAAAATGTAATTAAACATAAAATATAAAATAGAGATTAAAAACTTAATTAATTCTTTTAAAATTTTCGGAAAGTGGAAGACACTCTTTAACTTGTGAAAAAAAAAATTTTAAAAAATCTGTTGAAAGATTACCAATTGTTGACAACTTTCTAGGAAAGAGTAAACTTACATGTACATGATGCTCCCTTATGTCATGTGTTGTTTTTTTTTTTGTCCTTTGAGCTCTCTGAGCCTCACCTATTTAATAATTACGAAGAAAAAATAAATATAAAATTGTTTCATTACATTATTGTCTAAAGAGGTGATTCCTTGCCAAAACTATCAGCACGTTATTAATTGATTTCAAATGTAAAATATATTTAATGCTGTCTTTATTTTAAATTTATTTATTTTATTATTAAATATATTTAATGCTGTCTTTACTTTAAATTTATTTATTTTATTATTAAAAATAAATTTTCATATTTTTTAATATAATATATAAATAAAAATATATGGTTCAAATTAGTTTTTATATATTTTAGAAATATTTAATAATTTAGAATTAATTTTTATCAATGAAAATTTAAATCAAAAGAATACTCAGTAATTAAAATAACTTTGTGTAAATAAAATATTATGCAAAAAATTTAGATAAAAGGAAGTGTAAGATTTAAAACCATAGTATAGGAATCACAATGAATAAGTATTACATTATTTAATCTTATTATTCATATCTAATATATATATATATATATATATATATATATATATATATATATATATATATATATATATATATATATATATATGACAGCTGGTGCATACCTGCACTTAAAGTATCTAAACATATGCATAAAATTCCAATTTTCTATACGTGGAATGCAAATCCTTTTGCATGTATAATGTATATATTTTTTTATTTAGCTGAGTAATTTCTTGTATGCATTTAAAGTTTTAAAGTGTGAACATTTGTATTTAGTTTTTTTTTTTCCAACTTGTTACTCTAGACTTTCTAGGATCATTATTCGATTTTGAAATTAGAAAAATTAAGGGTTTTTTAAACAGTTTTATATTTTAAAACAAAATTAAAAAAATTGAATGATGAGTAGGTTTTTTTAAAATAACATTTTTAAAATTTGTAATACTTAAAATATAAAACAAATATAATTTATTTCAATTTTAATTTTTTATTATTAATCTTTTTATATTATTTTATCCTTTTCACTTAATTTATTTTATTTTTATTTAAAAATAATTTTATAATTTTTTTAAAAATAAAATCAAATACTGAATTTATTCACTAAAAAAAATTTTAAAGAACTTATATTCTAAATATCGATAATAATTTTTTTCTAAATAATATCATTCATTCATTTATATTTTTTTATCTAATAATTAATAATTTTTAAAATAAAATAAATACAATAATTTATAAATAAATATATGCTACTATTTATATATTTAACAAATTTTTTATTAAATAATATGTATATACAATATATGTGATTATATAAAAAATTAATATATAGATTGTTTATCATATTTAATAAAATTCATCGTTTAAATACATGTTTGTTAGAAAAAAATTTATTGAAGAAATGAAATAATTCAAACTTATATCAAATTGTGTAATAAAATATATTTATTATTATAAATTAAAAATAAATGAAAATAAATATTAATTTAAAATATATTTTTCACGTGTTAAAGTATAAAAGTTTTATTTGTTAAAAAATAGGTGAACAAATATATATATATATATATATATATATATAATGAAATAGTTTTGATTTTAAAAAAATATAGCAATTAAATTAAATTAGACAATTATTTATAAATAATTAAAATTTTAAAATTAATAATTACACAACTTCTTAAAAGATTATATGTTTATGTGTTAATTTTTATTAGTTTCATATAATGTTTTCATCTTTTAAAATTAGAGTAATTTTTATTTTATCCTTTAGTTTTTTAAATTTCAAATTATTTATTCTTTCATAAATATTAAACTTAACCAAAAATAATAAGAGATTTGGATCATCTTAACCCATTTAATTTATGTGCATAAACTATTCAAGAATTTAAAATTTCAGAATAAAAATTGCATTTTAACGGTACGAAAAATGTTAAAGAAAATTTATCAATTTTTAAGGTTTTGGTATATTATATTTTAAAAAATAAATTACAAAAAAAATATATTTAATTGAATTTTTGAAGTTAATAAATAAAATTTACCTTTTATTAAAAAAAATTATAATATAAAATATGATGATAATTAAATCTTAAATTTTTATATTAAATTATTCGAATTTTAAATATCTCATCACTACATCAGTTTTAAATACAAAATTATATTAGATGGGTTGTTCTAATAGTTAAAGAAATCTTTAAAATTATTTTAATAATCTTTTAAAAATAAAAAATAGATGTTTAAAATCAAGATTTAACAAAAATTGTTTATAATTTTCAAATTTTAATATTTTATTTTAATCAATAAAATTATGCTAAATTTTATAATTTTTAATAATTATTAAAAAATTATTTTTTAATAAAATTTAATATTATTATTATACAATGACTAATTTAAAATTAAAAAATTAGAATTAAACATTAAAATTTATCTTAAGTTCAAATAAAACACACTCATTATATATATGTATATAAATAAATAAAGAAAAGCATGGAAAAGTTATTTCATAATCATATCCATCCAACTTTTCTGCATAAAAATAAGGAATACTAAGCATGTCTTCGATTAAGAAGACAAACACTATTCAGCACAGTAGATTTTAAAACGTGCCAAGAAGTGGCTATAAATATAATAATATTACACTAACAATTTAAAACAAAAGAAGAAAAATTACCTTTCTACTTTTAAAATGGCAAATTGAATAGTAATTGTTAATAACAATATAGTGACTCTAGCCTCTAGGGCGTTTTTTGGTTAAAAAAAAAAATCCTACCACAAAAACAGGATGTTTGGGAATAGAGACGTGTCTCACAAATATCAGCTTTTTTATTTTCTTTTATGTATGTATGCATGGCAGAAGGGTCTTTGAGCCTTGACCAATAATTAATATGCCCAAACAAATAAATAAATAAAATAAGTCATATTCTGAGACCCATTGTTTGTGATTTGGGATCGCATTTTGGTTGATTTGGTGAGCAGTTAGTGCAATCCAGAGCAAGAAATGTGACAATTCAATCATTTTTAGTTTCTTTGATTCAGACATAACAAAGTTTGGAGTTATACACTACTATAACCAACAACTTATAACAACTTATTTTAATTCCTATAATCATAATTTATATGTGAAAGGGCAGCAAAACTATTTACATTTTACACATCGTTTGGCCCTTAACGTTTTTTTTTTTTTCAACAAAACACGCTAACAGTGCAAAGGTTAGATGCAGAGTTAAATATTTTTTTTCTTATGAAACACAATATAAAGCTGTAAATATTATTAAAAGAAAGTATAAAATATTATATAAGGTGATTACGATCTTGAGCAACGAAATTTAAACAGGTTAGAAAATCAACCAATCAAGGCAAATTTTAAAAGAACAAATTGAAAGGAAAATAGGAAGTTGTCAATATATATAAAAAGTTATAAAATAAAAAATATGATAAATAACATAATAAAAAAATTAAAAATATAAAACTATTATAATAATAATAATAATAATAATAATAATTGAAATAAAAATAATTAGATTGAAATTGAAGAGTGGAAGGGCATAAATAAAAAAAAAAAAGAAAAAAAAAAAGTGGAAGTTGGTGTGTTTATGTGGGTGAAGCGGAGACAGAGTGGCAGGTAGGCATGTGCAGAGTGTGCAGTGCCAGCTGGGCCCATCATATAGGCATAGCAAAGAGGAGAGAGAGTTTCAAAGAAAGCAAAGTTTGTGGCCCCCACTCAGCAAATTTGGATTATCCACTTCTTTGGTTGGGCTTTGGACTTTGGAGTGTGGTGGGAAGCATATTCCGGCTACATATACTGACATTCTGTTTAGACTTTAGAGATAATAAAATAAGACTCAATAAGAATGGGATCTGTGTTAGTCTGTTACGTCTTTGACCAGTAATACTGTCATCCAAGCAAGGTCTTGTTGCCCCCATGCCCACCCCCGTGACTTTTGCTACCCATCTTTTTTTTTTTTTTTTTCTTCTTTCCTTTCTATAACACAACCAAAGATTGCTTCTTTTCTTCTCTAATTTTTTGTTACTTAACATAAACTGTATATTCTATTTTCTTCATTTTATGTCAACTTAACTTTATTTTGTATTTTTTTTTAAGATTAGTTTTGTTATTTTTAAATAGAGCAAATTATATTTCACCTCATGAATTTTAATGAGTTGTGATTAATATTCCTCCTTTTTATATATTGTTTTAACTTTTCTTATTTACATAATTAAATTGAAAAAATCATGAAAGTTTTGTATTTATTGTTATGTGGTTATGTAAATTAAAGGGATGTAGGATTAAAAAAGCCATGGCGTTAAGTAAAATTTTATTTAATTTTTTATTCAACTTCAAAAGATTTATGATATAAAAATTAAAAAATAGATATGATAAAATATGAATAATAATAAAAATATAAACTCAAAAATAATATTAAATTAAGGAACTTATTCAATGATGTATGAGTAAAATAATTTAATTTTATGATTGTATTTAAAACATAAAATTGTTGTTCAATAAAAATATTTATAATTATAAAGTTAAAATAGAAAAAATTATAAAAATATAGATAATTTGTTTATAATTTTTAATATTATTATCATCTAACTACGGTATATTAAATTATTTATATTTAACTTTTATTAGTGTTTATAATCTTCATCAATATGATATAATTTTTTATTTTAAATAATTGCACATATTTTAGATTTTTAGTAAATGATGATAAAAAAGAGAAAAATAAACACAATTGATTATTCAATATTAACTTAAAATAAATTATGAAAAGAATAATGTAAATCAATAATACTTGACCACATTTATGTTTAGGGTGAATAATTTTTAATTTCATGAATTGATATATTTAGTGCAAGAGATTGATCTAAAAGTTAGTTAAACCCGGCTAAGATGGCAGTATGGTTTTAAAAAATTTCATGCTAATAGTATCTTTGTATAAAAAAAATAAAAGGACGAAATTTTAACATGATAATTTTTATAAAAAATTAAATTTAAAATAAGTTTATTTTTATTTTAAGCTGTTCTTTTTTTCAAAAAAATATATATATAGGAATATTCCAATTCATGGAAAAGAAACATATTATATCCAAGCTAAAAAGATTAGTTTATACATTTGCAAAGGAAATGTACATATTAGAAAACAGACAGTTTTTTTTTTTAACAAGTTTATAAAAAAAAAATCATCAGCAAAACCTCATCTTAATGAGATCCAAAAATTGAATCATATTTAATTTTTCCTGCTTCAAAACTTATTTGTTGCACATAAATCGAATGTTCATATGGTTGCAAATTCAGGTAATATTTAGGTTTGTTTTTTTTTTATTTTTTAACAATTTTTTAAATAATTTTCTTTTATACATACATTTATTTACATTTAGATATAAGCGGTTGAATCTGTTTTATTGTTTTATATTTCAAAAAAATATATTAACAACTAAATAAAATATATAAAAAAATAAATAATATTGTTTATATTTAAAAATATTATTATTCTTATAAAGTAAATGAAATAAAACTTGCCTAAAATTAACATGTGTTGAATATATTTCCATCCAAACCTACAAACAAACCTATAAAAAAAATAATTCTTAAGCACAATTATAAAAAAAATATTTGTTATTTTATAAAGAGTAGGGAAAATTAATATTTTGGTTCACCAAATTTTTCTTAATGTTGAATATTCTATCCATTAAATCTTTCTATATTTCAGTTTGATTATAGAAAATGATATATGTTCAAATTCATATCATTTTATCTATAAATAAATTATCACTTTGGTTAACTCAACCACTTGTTTCACCGTAAAATCAAAATCTTTGAAAAATCTGATGGTGTTTACCTATCTAAATAGAACAAACCGAAGTCATCCTTATCACTAACCAAAGTTTAGACAAACCTTTTGTATTATTTAAACTATAAAATGATAAAAAGTGCATTTTCCTTTCATTTAGCATCACAAAAACATAAACTAACCAAGCAAAAGAATTACGCCATAACTTATACAGCACTTTGCAAGATTAAGAATAAATGGTTTTAAGGTTAAGTCTTTTAATTTTTTTTCTAAAAACATGTTTAAATAGTATTGATCACCACTTAAGAATGATATATCATGTATTTAATAATGTTATGCAAATAACTATTCTTAAATATTATATATGTATAATGTGGTTAAATTTGTATTAGGTTACCACTTAGTAATAATAAAAATTTTAAAATTGGACCAAAATTAGCAAATTATTTTAAAAGATTAAATTCAAATAAAATCATATTTACATGAACTAAAAATATACTTTACTTAAAAAAATAGTTACACAATAATAAGAATGATCAATAATTACAAAATAATAAGAATGATAAATATAGTAAAAAATGAAAATAAAAAATAAGATAAAATATATGTTATATACTTATTAACATGAATATGATTATTCATAATTGATAAAAAATAAAAATAAATAATAAATAATGAAAAAGTTCTCTTTTAGAAATTTAGAAGTTTTATAATAAGATTAAAAGTAAAGAAAATAAAAAAAAATTAAATCAAATAATTATAACCATATTTAAAACAATTCAAACTAAACAAATATAAAAGTACTTTATTATATTTAGAATAAATATTTAAAATAGAAGATCAATTTTAATTTATTTTACCTTAATTTTTATTTTACTTATATTTTAAATCAACTTTATATTTATTTTAGTAACTATTAATGTAGATTTAGTCTATTACACTAATAAATTTAACTATAATGATTATTAATTTTTTTAAGATTTATTTATTATTATTTTTATTATAATTTTAGTTTAATGATAAATATTAATGTAAAATTTTTTAAGAGATAATCTCATACTAAATTTATCATTTTTTTTATAAAATTGATGTATAACATTTTTTCCTTTCTTCTTTTTTCATATTTTTTTAATAATTAAATTTTTAAATTTAACTTATTTTCGTTATAATCCAAATTATTAATCTAAGCAACCAATTAAAAAAATATCCATTTATCTTACATAAAAAATCCTTTCTATTTGGTTTTAGTTTTTGTATATTTGATTTATTTTAGAATGATTTTTCATATTGATATTTGTAAATAGTTATGTTATATTAATAATTTTTGCAATGTGACATTATAAAAAATTTTAATTTAATAATTTTAAAAAGATAAATAATTATAGTTTTATTTTTTAAGTTTTTTTTACAAATTTATATTTGTAATAAATTATTTATAAAAAACATTTTAACTATGATTCGAATAGTATAAGTGTTAAAATTTAATATATTTTTATTAATTTTTACCATCATAAAGAACATTTTTTAATAAAATATATTTTTAATTTAATTATGAATTTAAATAGTAATATGTATCTTATGTTGCTATTTATTAGTGATATAAATAATTTCTTTTAAATTTTATGAGATTTGAAATAAAAAATGAAGTGTCAAAATTAAATTAAATCAAATTAATAAATATTAAATAAAAAAATGACACTTTGTTTAATTATATATAATTAATTGAAATTTGTTGATTTAAATTCCACATGTACTTCAAGAAATAAAACGTAAGTTTATCATTTGTCAATAAAATTGATCGAATTTTAAAACTTTTCTTTTAGTGATTTTAAAAAAATAAATATTAAAAAATATATTTAATATTAATATTATTTTTAAAAATTATTAACCTTTTTAATTTATTATTTATATATAAACTTTAATTTTATTTATTATTTGATGGATATAAATATGATAAAATAATTAATATTTTTAAAAAATTAAAGTACATAGATAAATAGAAACAAAATTATATTCTTCCATTTTAATGGATAAAAATAAATGAAAAAATATATATTTTATTAAAGAGTATTTAATAAAATATTTATTAGTGACATTATATTTTTTTTATCTTTTTTAGAAATACAAATATTTAATAAATATAATTAATATTATTAAGTTTTAAATATTTACTTTATTTTTATTATTATTAATAGATATAAAAAATTTATAAAATAATAATTATATTTTTTAAAAATTTTAAAAATAGATAAATAAATAAATATAAAATTTTAACTTTTTTAGACAGATCAAAAATGGGCAAAGTAAAAATTTTCTTTTGATAGCAAGGGATAAAACTGTAAAATTGCTAGGTTTTGCCGTTATGGATCTATTAAAATTCTTATAATTTAGCAAAATTGAACGAAAAAGTTATTGTAAGAATTTATGAAAAGACCAGCAGGTCAAGCTAAAAACCCCCTAAAAGACTTTTTAATAAAAAGGAGCCACCTAAATTTCATAGAGTAAAATAACCTAATCAATGCAGGTTTTAATTAATTGTATATAATTTATAATGAATATTGTTATAAGTTTCTATATATATTTTTTACAATTTTACAGAATAAACGATAAATAAAAAAGCGTATATTTATTATCTTAAAAACTTTAAAATTATTTGATGCTTTTAATAATTAAAATAATTTATAAAAATATAAGAAAGATTTAGAATTATTGATACATAATATTAGTGTAAAAATCTGACTTTATTGCAGTGATATGTTTGGTTAACCGAGGGAACGTCACACAGGAAAAGCTGAGCTTTTGTATTAATCGTGGCCTTTGCTGATTCAAACATTAAAATATTTGACAAAAAGAGAGTTTACTAATTCTTTATCATTAGTTTTATGTGTCAACACTCAACATGAACAAGTTTGTCTACTCTATTCCTCACCTTTTGATTTTGGAATGCGATGGTCGTGCATCCATGTCAATGTCATTTCCATCGCCGAATTCTCCAACAAATATTAAAAAAAGCTTAAAAAGTAAGAAGTTGTGCACTCCAACTAATTGCTAGCTGCTTCTTTTCGCAGGCAAAGCAAATATAGCAACATTAATGAATTCAACCACATTTTTTATTTTTATTTTTGGATTTTGCGCGTTTCAAATTAAATAAATTAACATCTCCATATAAGCCATATTGAATACTCACTACTGCAATATATATTATTAATATATCAAAATGCTAATAAAGTACATTATTTGTTAAGTTCAAAGAGAAATTAATTTAGATTTATATGAATTAAATTAAATTAAATATTATATTATCAATAATTTTATATATAATGTTATTTTTATTGATTTAATCATTGAATTGTAATTATATTTTATTTTAATTATTTATATTAAATTTTATCAAATGAAACAATTATAAATATATAGTTAAAGAATTTTTATTTTTATTTTAATAATTTTTTTAAAAGTTTGATATATTTAAATGAAGTATTAAATAATTTATATTAATTTTAAAATTTGTACAAACATAATTTAGACGATAGAAATATTTAATCAAACGATTAATTGTAAGATGAAATTATTTAATAAAAATTATGAAATAGTATGTATTTGTTAATACAAACCTTTAAAATTTACATTAATAATTTATTTTTTGTTAAATAAAACTTATATTAATAAGTTATTTTAATATTAGATAAATTTTCATTTATTTATTAATAAAATTTTTAATGACTTTATAATACAAGATTATATAAAGAAGAAGAAAGTGAGATTCCTGCTCTCCATGGCATTGACCCGTGAGCATAAATTATTATTAGTTTGACCATGATAGATTTTCTTCCTGGAAAATTAACTGTTATAAATGATTTTAAAAAAGAAATTAATTCCTTCTTTTAATGAAAATGATTCTTCTTTTTTTTTTTTTAAAAAAGAAATTAATTCCTATGTGCTGTCTTAGCTTTTATAATAATACAATGAAGTAGTGGATCGAGTGTGACATATGAGTTTATAAACTATAAAATGCTCAAATCAGAAAATATAGTGAAATTCTTCAACATTATAATGCATGCTCCTACTTCTGATGCACATATTCAATATTCTCCGTCTATGGAAGTAGGGAATAACTCTTTCATTCAGTGGAGAGACAATAGGGAATGAACACCCAGTCGTTATATATTTATTTTCGTGCAACCTAAAGTTGAAAGTCAATTTTTACTGCCAAAGTTAGTGCGTAGATATGTTCAGAAATTTTTATACCATAAAAAGAATGATGCATTTTTAATTATTTTATATTTCAATGTGATTTTTTAATTTTTTATAATAACAATAAAATATTTTTTAAAAATTATTTCAATCCCTTGTTATTGCATCATCAATCTTAGTGATTTGAAGTGATTTTTTATCTATCTTTATTATTAAAATAGAATTTTTATTTTTACACAAGTATGTTTTTAAAATTATTTTTTAACTAAATCATAATTTTTTATGTTAAGAATTTAGTTTTTAAATTTTTTTATTCTTTTTAAATATTAATTTAATTTATATTTTAAACATTAATATAATAGAATAAATTTGAAGATATTTTTTGTTTTAAATAAAATAAATCTTAAAATTATTATAATGTTAGATAATATAATTTCAATTTATCAAAGCAAAGTGTATATATTTTTTTCCTTTAATTCATTTATTTTTTATTAAGAATATATTTGATAAAATATTTTTGATTTAATGTTTTAGTAGTTATTAATGTTGCATAGATATATTTTAAGTAACTTATATATATTTTACTGATTTTTTTATTTTTATCTTAATTTTTTTTTAAATTTAATTTTTTATTTATCTATTTATTTTCATAAATTTAATATTATTTAATTTGTACATGATAATATTATTAATTTTGATATATTTTTTATATTATACAATATTATATTTATATTATTATTTTAATATATGATATTTATTTCAATTATTATATTATTTATTTTATTTCATCAAATAAATATTGAATAATTTAATAAAAAAATAAAATTATAAAATGATTATTTTTAAGAAATTATATGAAATTGATTTATATAAACTTATAAATATTTTTATGTTACATTTATTAAAAAAATATTATATTTATTAAATTTTAATCTATTATTTAACTATATCTTTATTTATTATTTTATATTTATTAATTGATTTAATAATTAATTTTACTAAATACTTTTAATTAATGATAGTTTATCACTTTTCAATTTTTATCTAATATTTTAGTTTTCAATTTTAACAATTTATCTGATAGTTTTATCAAATATAATGTAAATATATTAATTATATTATAAAATTATATAATAGTTTATATAATAAATTTTTATCATATGATTTATTATATAAGCTATTTTAGTACAACCTTTCTTCTATTACGTAACTAGAAACTAATTATGAAAATAAGATCCTCTTATACATAATAGGAAAGATATAAAAAATTAAAATATATTAAAATATAAATAATGTTAGTATGTAAGATGATAATTGTTGTCTAGAAATGGAGAAGTAACTGCAACTGCACCTTGGGCTTTGGAGAAGCATTCACTAACATCTGGATCCTAAGAGTCTAATTCGTTATATGGAAACTATATTTTACATCAATTAAGGACATTAGGAAGCTGAAGTATATTTGTCGCTTTAATTTATTAACAACAAGTAAATTATCTCGAATTACATGAATATTTATAAATTTAAATAAAATTAATAAAAAAATAAAAATAAAAATAAAAATAAAATATACAATTAAATATTTTATTACTAACTGTAAATATTATTTTATATATATTAATAAGAAAATAAGGAATAAAATTATTAAAATTAAAAATAAAAATAAAAAATAAATTATTAAAACTATGGCATGTTATCTTTTTAATGTAATATATAAAAATTTAAATATAAAATTAGGATTAACCAAGATTAAATAATTTAAAATTTAACTTATCTAGATATAATTTTTTAAAATTTAGTATAATGTATTAAAATTTAAAATTTAAATCAAAAGAATATTAAAAGAAACAAAAATTATAAATAAAAATGAAATTGATTATTTAATTATGGTAAATTTTATTTATCACAATAAAAATAAAAATAATTTCTAAAAAAAGTTAATATATAAAGATACGTTATATATTTTGTCACCCAGATGAAATTTCCAACTGCAAATAGAAAAAGCAAAGGAAATAACACAAATTAACGGTGGATCGATAACCAGAAGCAAAGAACCAAGCTGGAGAAAAACCCTGCTCAAAACTGAAAGATTGACATACCTTATAAACAAGATTCAGTGCTTTTCAAATTTCAATTTCTCGCTACCGTGTGCCACTTACCAAGACATTGGTCAAAGAGATTTTTTTTAGAATTTATAGAAATGCTTCTATCCTCCCTACATTGCCCAATTTATATTTCTATAAAACAATTTATTTTTACAAACATAGAATGCTAAGAAGAGATAAAGGAGAATTATATAGGGATGATAATTAGATTCAGACTCAATATATAACCATAAAAATTAACAGCAAAAGAGTCATTACAAAAAAAAAAATTATTTGCTAACTTAACATTGGATTAATATCCCTTGGTATAAGTTTTTTAAAAACAAAAATTACTTTGTTAATATAGATATTATATAATTATATTAATAGTATGATATATTATATTAGTAAATAACATTATTAGTATAAAACATTAATATTTATTAATATAAATTTTTAAAATTTATACTAATAATTAAATTTATTAGATAAAGTATATTCTAAGGAAAACTATTATCTATTTAAAAAAATTTGTTAGTTAATAAATCATAATTCTTTTGCAGTGAATATTTACTCATCAAATGGATCTTGTCATAAATATAAGTATCATTCATAAAATTTTGTAGATATAGGTACTATCCAATCCTATCTATACTCCCATAATATATTTATTTTCTAAATAATTTTATAATATATTTATTTTTTAAAAATACTTTAATTAAAATTAAAAATTATTTGTAAAGCTCTATAATTAGAAATTAGATTATCTTTGAATATTTTATTTCATTTATTTACATATTTAATATTCTTTTTGTTGATTTTACTTTAATATTAGTACCTATTTGGAATTATTTATTTTTTTAAAAATAATTACTTATTTTTTAAAATTTCATTCAAAAATCTAAAAAAGTAAAAAATTTTAAATAAGTTAAATCAAATACATAATTTATAATAGCATTCATGTTTTATTGATTTGTTAAATAAAACATATATATATATATATATATTTTAGTAAAAAAAACTATAAAAATCACTAGATTAATTTAATATTAAAGATTTAGAATAATTTATATAAAATTTGAAGTTAAAATTTTATATATAATTTTTAATAATAATAATAATAATAATAATATTATTATTATTATTATTATTATTATTATTATGAACCATCTGAACATAGATATATAGAAACTCATCAGGTAAGGGTATGTGTATTATAGTTGCTACCAACAAGGATATGGGTTCGGATTTTTTTTTTAAATGAAAATATGAGGACAAATATTTCAATACCCAACCTAAATCCTACCCGTGTCCATTGTCATCTCAAAAAGTATAAGATAAGAGTAAATTTTTATACATTTTTTTTTATAAATTGTTTAAAAAAATAACCTTAAAATTGTCAAAAAGCCAAAACTAATCAAGGTAACAAATAGTTGGTCGAGCTTAGACCATCCGAGCTTCAAGATATTTAGACTAATTTGCAGGATGTTTTTGTTCTTTGGATAAAATAAGCTCTTGTTGTAGGCCCCGCACAAAAAAACTATACTTGAAGGGGGAAATACTTTAATTCGTATGTGTATTGATAAAATGAAATTGTATCTTTTTCATCTCCCCTTTTCCCTTCTCTGATCCACATGTAGTTAGTAATAAACCATTCTAGATTTTTTATATTCCTTCTTTTTCAATTACATTAAAATACTTAATTCCAAATACATATATTGTTTATAAAATAATTTTAGTAGTGTTAGTACTCGTTACTTCAGAAGAAATAAGTTTTTCTAAATTGAAAGATTAAATTAATTTAGCTTTATCATTGATTGAAAAAGAAGTGTTAAATTAAATTAATTATGATAATTTAATAAATAATTTTGCATCTCAACTTGTTTGAAAAAATAGTTTCAAATAAAATTAGAATAATTTTACCAGATTATTTTTATGTTTAGAAAAAGCCTAATTTTAATGTTCATTTTAGACTTGTATATTCAATCAGCCGGCCCTGCTAGTATGTTAGCTTGCATTTCCTTTTTATTTATATAATAAAAATAAAATAATAATGTAAACAAACCATTTAATTAACCAGTTTTAAAAAAATTCAGTTAACCTACATTATAAGATATAATATTACTTGTTACTCGAAATCAAATGTTTTACGAATCATAATGGAAAATTTTGTATATGTTGAGCATTAAAATCTAATCAAACCTAATTCCACCATTAAGACTCCCAAGTTTTTCATCATTTAAATGTATAAAAGATATTTAATTAAAAAAAGTTATGCATTATAACACTCAGCAAACAACTAATAAAGTCATCAGAGACGTCAAACAAGCCATAATAGCCCCCGCCATAAAAATAGTCAGTCTCGGTGATAACATATCGATGCTTCTACTTCCTAATTTACTTTAAATGCTCAATAAATGTTCTCTACAACAACTAAATTAAAATGCGGGAAATTTTCAACTTATTCTCTCCAATTAAAATCAAGTGCACTTTGATTGTGAAACTTAAATGCACATTTCAGTCCCCAAACTTTTTGACGTGCGCACTTTCGTGCTTCCAATTGATTTTCTATCAAATTCTAACAGAAATTTAGGCTAACATAATGCTTTTCAAGTTACAGAACTAAAGCACTCACATGCTTTTCAAGTTATTATTTTTTTAAAAATTATTTACTTAATTTATCATTTATATGTAAACTTTATTTTTATCTTTTTTTATTTACTATAAATAATAAATACAAGGGTATATATGGAAAAAAATAAGTACTTTCTTAAAAGTTGAGATTGATAGATAAATAAAAACAATTTTTATTCTTTTTTTGAAGAGATAAAAAGGAACAAGAAAAATACTACTTAAAAAGTTTAGTATAAAATAATCACATAATTTGAGTGTGACTAATTCTATTCAAGTTTGATAGAAAATTAAATGAAAAGATAAAAATGCTTCAGATTGTGTTCAATGTTTTAGGTAAGGATTAGGTTAGAGGGACAAATTAAACATATTTACTACACAAGGTGATGAACATGCTAAGCTTACAATATAAGCGAACTGTTGCTACTTGCGACACAGCGCAAAGTATGATTAATTTATGACAAAGTTGTTTAGAACCACTTTGGTTTGATTTTATGTCCTAACTTCAATAGTATCAAGGTTTTACAAAAAAGAAAAGATACTCAGCCACCCACAACTTACTTTCAATTTACAGTCGGATATAAGTTATTAATTTTTTTAATTTGCTTCCGGTTACACTAAAATATAAGTCATCAATTTTCTTTTTTTAATTTCAACCATCCAATCACAAATGTAACAGAATATATTGTGCTGTGCAAGTTTGGAATAATCGATAGTTGTTTAAGAATAAACCTACTCTGTTTATTTTTTTCCTAACAAAAATAAGGCAAAAGAGGAAGAGAAAACCTAATTAGGACATTATATAATTTCCGAACTCTTTTTGCTGACACGTCTCGTGCACAATTTTAGTATATCTTACTTCCAAACATTGTAAGATAACCGATTTGGTGCAAGTGTACAAGACAGGACTTGGAATAGTTATCATTGGTTTTTTCATCAAGCAGCACTTAAATTGAGTGCAAATTAACTTCGACACTTGATGATCAGTACTAGTTAACGTGACGATTAGATAGAAGGCTTCCAATGAACTGTAATAGGAATTTAGGATCGTGAAATCCTTAATCCGTCCGATCCACTAAAGGTTAAGTACTGAAATGGCTCATATCTGTGGACACAGTTAACTAACTTTATATTAAATAAGGACATCAAGCGGAAAACAAAGTAACAAAGACAGGAAGAACACAGGCGGTACAAACTACAGATGATAATACAACCTACATACTAGCACTCGATCATAAAAACAAAACAGGAAAACACAAAAGTAGCAAGACAATTTTGTTCTAGGTAATCTGAAAATTATTCGAGTAAAAGCCACAATTGCTTCAACATCTAATTGTTGGACTGGCGCAATTCAGGACGAACAAAATCTGCATCTGGTGGCACGGAAATGTCTACTGTAGGTCTCAGTTCAGCGCAAACTTCAATGGCTCCATGCACTGGGTCTGACAGGAAGTTGCTGATTAGGTCCCGGTTAATAGGCGTTCCATTGTCCACTGCCACCAAGGCCTGCTGGGTAAGGATGTAATCAAATCGTGGAGCCCATTTCCTGGAACCCATCCTAGCCGTGGTTGAACAGTTATCAACCATGAAGGAAACACCACGAGCATGCATGAAAGGATTCAAAGAATCCACAGACTCGATGACACTCTCATTAATGATTTCAGAGTAGGAATGGCCTTTCTTCCTCAGGATCTCAATCTGGAAATTTTGTAATCACAAGTTAAAAAAACATTAATTTTATGCCTCACTTCTACCCCGGCAGAAAAAATAAAAAAAGGTTCCATCCTTTGTCCATAGCAGTTGATTAGTCAGTCCCAAATTGCAAACAAAAGACTAGTATATGTACAGGCGGGCACATATGTGCATCCCAATTCCCAAAAGACTCGCAAGAAAAACTTTTAACAATACCTGGGCCATCATCAATGCCACATAGACACCAGCAGTAAAAGGATATAATGGACCTAGATCTCCAGCTGGTCTTGTAGATCGGACACGCTCACCAACCTTCCACATGCGGGTCTGATCAATTTTACCCATGGGAAAAGCGGGTAGACCCTCTTTCTCCTGTAAAGCATGCACAAGTATAATTTAAGATTTTCTAGCCCAAAGGCTGACTACTTTAAAGAGAAATAAACATGCCCCTACATGAAAGCGACGCCCAGCAAGAACAACACTGCGAATCTCACTACCACTGGCTACATCCTCGTAGCACTCGTACAAAATGTCCATGCAAGGATAGAAGGAAGCACTGTAAGCTTTCTCAAATTCCTGCTTCCCATCTGCAGACAAAGCGTTGTATACAGCTAACATGCCCTATCCAAATCAATAAGTGCAGGAGGTTAGTCAGAAGTCAAATATCCCCGCACTAGCGCATTCAACAGGGTTTTGGGGCAGGAATGAGGGAGTCCAACAGACAATAATTTAGTGCTAGACAGGCATGAAAATACAACCTTTGTTGAGATGGTTTTAGATATATTTCCTGTTATACACTCAACAGTGTACTTGTATGCCAGATCTTCGCTGATTCCATTTTCAGTGTACCTTCTGAATAAGGATTCCACAATTCCATGAACAGCACCGAGTAGAATGCCTATAAATCACAAAAGCAGTAGTTATGAAGTAAGTCTTCAAGGAAAGCAAACATAATATTACAGAAAGTTCTCACCTCTCTCCCCAAAGATATCACTCTTATATTCCTGCTCTAATGTAGTGGCAAAAGTGAATGGAGAACCAAGGGCCACAGACCATCCCAATGCAACATCAGTAGCCCTGCCATCCACATCCTGCATGCAAAATAGTTACCCCCCAAGTAAAATTAATCAATCAATCAACATAGGAGCAGGAGACACGCAAAGAAGTCAAGATGGAAAAGAGAGGCAGAGCAAATAAGCACCTGGTGGACACCAAAACTTGAATTAATTCCAGCACCATTTATCTCTTTGCCTTGGACATACAGCCTCCTCACAGATGGACCCATTCCCTTCGGGCACACAGCAATTACACTAATGTTCTTTGGGAAATCAAGTGCCATTGACTGTAAATGCCCAAGAAGAAACCCATGAGACAGCCCAAGTATGCTGTTTGGCTTCATGTGAGAGAATACCTTTTCATAATTATCTGCCTGCAAAATAAACAATAATATTAAAACTTTCTTGATTAGGGGGAAACACGACATAAAATAACAGAAAACTATAAAATCACTGGAAACGAGAGAAAATTTGTCTACTTGAATTCCAGGGCAGGAATTTGATAGAAAATTGTTGCACAAACAGCAACACAATACATATATGTCTTCAGAAAAGAAAATAGTATGACATTGGCAGAGAACTTGTCGAGATTTGAGACACCTTTGCTTCCACTTGCTATAAGTATATCAGAATAAATGGTTCTCATAGAAAATGCTATTATAGTCTATTTTCATTCATTTTTTCATGCTTGTTAATATTGAAGAGAACACATAATAAAATTAAACTGAACAATTAAATAATTTATATATATATATATATATATATATATATATATATAATATAATATAATATAAAAACGGGCAAAATAAACAAATTAAGAAAAACAGAATCATGTGATGGAGCCAGCGCATGCAAGCTGTAACCGGAGAAGCAGCAGAATCAGCAATAGAATTGGAGTGTAGAAATGATGGTGAACTTTGGTGTTCGCAATGGCATTGCTAGTACAGTTGTGGCTAAGTGGATCGTAACATCTAAACACTTTCAGTTCCAAAAGGAGACGCATCTGATTTCTGCTTACTAACATTGCTGATTAGCCCAACAAAAATATTTGAAAATAATTTTTTAGCCAGAAAAAATTGGCCCATTTGTAACTGTATCATGCACATATAGGCACAATATTAATCATTAAAAAGCACTGAGACCAAACCAACACAGAGCTAATATTAATATCGAGAATACCTAACTGTTATCATCACACAGTTGGGGATAACATAATAAAGTTTTAGCAACATAAACAGCAGCAAGAGAAGAATCAGATATTAATATAGAGCAATACGAAGGGGGAAAAGATTGACAATTTCAGGAGCAATGACTTGAACTAATTAACCTGTGCAGCATCGGAAATTAACAGCAACACAAGATCACTGCCGGAAATAGTTTCCCATATGTCACCAAGAGTCCCATTCTCCTCAGAGAACCCTGCTGCTCGAGCTTCAGCAAAGGAACTAGAACCTTTCCTGAGCCCAATCTGTGTTTTTACAAAAAGATAAAAAAATGTTTTAACAGTAAGTCACCAATCAACAATTACAACATACATTCGGTGCTGTAAATGACAGAACGAACCAACCCAAAAAACCCAGAATCACACCTTCACCACAATATCAGACTTTGCTTCAGCAAGAGAGTCCCGTAGATTCTGAGCCTGAGCAGGTCCCTGTTAAACACAGTGCCAAGCTAACAATCACATTAATAATGTCATCATACGAACAAAACAACTATTAAGTCATAACATTTTAAGCTTAATTTAAATACTTATTTGCGAACACCATATGTAACATAGTAAGCATTCAAAGCAATCATTCACTATGAGATAGAACAATCGATCACCTGCGATCCCCAACCGATAACACCAATCTGCTTGATCCCCTTGAAAGCATCTGGCAACAAATGGAACAAATCCCTGCCTCCTCTTACGATGTACTGTAATTTACATAAACAATAAATAAAATAAGTTAAACGTTCACGAATCTAGAAGTGATATAAAGCTTCCAGAGGAAAAAACGGAAATGTTCGAAGAGAAAACCTCATCGTGTCCGGCGAGGCTAATCTTCTCCTTCTTGAAGACAGACGTCTGGAAATCAAGCGAAGCAGGGGACTTGATCGCCGGTGCTGACACCATGCGAGTGGCGAGAGCAGAACCGCGGCCGGCGCACCGACGAAGAGTTAGGGATTTGAAGCCGAGTTTGGAAGACGACGATTGCAATGCAAGGTTGGTGGTGGAGATGCTTCTAGTGGTAGGTTTGGCTAGGGTTTCGGACGCGGCGAAGATTGCCGAAGAGGACGACGTCGCGGCTGCCATTATTGGAGGAAGAAGCAGTAGCAAGTAGCTGTTGAGGTCAAAAAAGGGTTTCAAGTGTACTTTATGGTTCAGTATTTTTTATAGTGTGCATCCAGGGCACTGTACTAAACTGCGCTGCGGTGTAGGTAAGACTATATTTAATGTAAGATGCTTATAAATTTCTTATAGTTAAAAAAAAATTATTAAACAACTTTGTTATTATTGAAGAAAAATAATATAATTTTTAATTTTGTACAAATTATTCAAACAAGCAATTAGATTTTAAAAAAAAATAACGAGATCAATTAAAAAACAATAATATTTTAAATTAAAATAAAGTAAATTATAAAAAATAAATAATATATATAAATCTACATACACAATTACTAAAATAAAATTTAAGCAATTATTTCAAATCTAATTGTAAATTTTCAAAGAACTCCCATTTGAGCTGTGGATACTCTGTTATCCTTGCATCATTACATAGATCATTTTATTTATTATTTGTACATGAAGGATGGTTTTGTCAAAATAATATATGTTTTAATTATTAAGATTGAGATAATAATGAAAGTTAAAATAATTTTTTATACTTATTATTATAATAAAAAGCAACAGATGCCTATAGTACAAAATTATTTTTTACGAACGCCGTGCGAATCCACGTCTTAAGATATTGTTGGGTGAATTAAAATATAATAAAATAGGATCTTGCCACTATTTACAATTTCCGTACGAAACGAATTCGCCCTAAAAAGCAATTTCGTTGTCAAAAACATGAATTAAGGAGTGCATGGTTATTTTGATCTTAAAAATCAGCAATCCATCATATTATTTTATAGAAATTAAAAATAATTAATTGGAATTGTTGCAAATAAAAATAACTGGTTATTTATTTTATAATTATTAAAATAATAAATTGTATATCTTTTATAAAATATAAAATTTTGTTTTGTTTTTTAAAAATCAATATAACCTATTACTAATATTTTATAACTAAAATAATTGTTTACTTTTTGAAAGTAATTCCTAACTCTTGTTGTCTGCAAATATGCACGCGGTTGGTGAGTAAGGCCAGAGAACGAAGATTTTTCGGTTGATAAAGTTTAGTGACAGTATTAGATCATATATTATATACTCCACTGATTATTAATTGTCTCACAGTGACTCTGTCTTTTCTTGCTGTGCTCTCACTCAAAATCCAGCCCACAGCAACCTTGTTTCGATTTTTGTCTTATTTGCGTCTATCCTTTCTCTTTCTTTAAATTTTTTCTAATTTTTATATAAAACCACTAATAATAGTTTATAAGAAGATAATTATATTATAATTAAATAGAATTATTATAAAATCATAAAAATGTTTAATTAATTTTTATGTTAGTTTATGTTACTTTTATTACAATTTTAATCTCACTCTTTTTATAACAGATATTAGCTTTTATTTGTCCTTTTTAATTTTTTTTATCAAATGATAACATGATATAAATAAAAATAAATTTTAGCATCTAAAAATTAGATCATATGAAATTTTAGTTCTCAAAAAGCCTCGGTATATATAATTTGATATTAATTTATTTATATTTTTATTTTTTACTTGTAAAAATATGAATAATATATAAATTAGATATATTTAAGATCAAAATCTATAAGTTAATATTTTATTCAAATAATTTAAAAAAATTAAAATAAAAAATCAAATTTAAAAACTAAATTGTATATATTAAATTTTTAATTTTAAATTTAAATAATTTTAATAATAAAATTTAAAATTAATAACCTTTTTAAAATTAAAAAACTGTATCAAAAACTAAAAAAGTAAATATAATATAAGAAACTAAAATTAATTAAACCATGATAATTTTTTGAAATATTTATCATAGTTATACTTTTTAAGCTCAATACGATACATTAATTTTTGGGAAAAATTACAATACACTTAAAAATGTACAAGACACGGTATACCGACTAAAACTACAAGAATTTTTTACATCCTTCTACGTATGTTTTATATTTTAATTATTTTATATACTAAACTTTTTATTAAAAATGTATGCGTTTATTATTTTAAAAATGTAATAAAACATGTTTAATATTTTCTTCCTTTAATAATTAGACGAATTTGTCTAAATAAAAAGTGAGTGGATTTAATAAAGTGGTAAAAGATGATTCTCGAAAAGAGTAGAGACATGATCCAGTGGTACAATCTCCCTCATAGACCTGCGGAAAACATGGGAAGAAGAAGTCACGGCACGTGAAACGTGGTGTATGAATCCTCCATAGATCCCTTGTGAGATAGAGATGAGTTTATGTATATAACAAACAGAAAATTATAAAAAAATAAAATAAAAAAATAGAAAAAAAAAAATGGAGAGAAGTTTTAGCTACGAAACACGGTTTGCTATTTTATAATGTGTCTAAAACATATAACAGTAAAATTTTGTGCAAGAATTATGCTATCTGTGTACGCTGCATGTTAAAAAAACTTAGTATTTTAAAAGATTACATGGTTAAATAGGAATAGATATAAGTTTTATATACTTTGATACATTATAAATTTGTACACAAGTAAGCTGCGTGATGATGCGGTCTACCTTAATAATTATTTTTAAAACATATTTTACTATTTTTACATCACTATTCTTTCTTTCTTTTTTCTAGTTCTGTTTATATCTTTCTTTAAATTTTAAAAAATATTGCAAGACGTATATATCTTTTAGAATAATGCAACTACACCCCTCAACCTTAACAAGAATACATTTTCTCCATTTGAGTGTATAAGAGTGCCAAAAATCCCTTACTACCTCCATGCATTCCACATTCCAATCAACCAATAAAGCCATAATCAAAACCATGATGGTGCATCCAATAGCTAAAGGCTCTGCCATTGTGTTTTGATTTTAGTTATTGATGAAATGGAACAGGGCATATGTAGAAAATGAGCAGGAGAGGAAAGAGAAGTAATTAAACACGTATTTTTTTTATTTAAATGATTAGATCAACATTCAATAAAGTTCGACATAATAAACTGATAGGTATATTTTTTTAAATATATTCATAAAAAATCAATTTTTTTATTGTGTATATAATTTTTTAAAAAGATAAAATTAATTTTTTTGACATTTATACTTTAAAAGATTAATTTTTGACCACAGGCAAAAAATCTTTAATATATATACATATACAAAGATTAAAGAAAAGAAATTTAACTATCTAAAATAGAATGACATTAGTTATTGTTATTTGACTGTTTAAATTAATGTGTAACTAAATGTCATTAATTGATTTTACTCGGACTATTTAAAATAAGATAAATAGAATAAAATAAAAAAGATATATTTCATTTTATTTTGTCTGTTACCTTTATTTTAGATAAATGAGTTTGACTAGGATGAAACTAATTTATTATTCATTTATACCCTTATCATTTCATTCACTTCATAGATAATAAAGGTAAAAAATAGTTTGCCCAATATTATTTTATTTTACATCTTTATATTCTAGTTTATTCTACCCATCATTAGATTTTCAAATATAATGAAGTATGACTATTATTTTTGAGTTTCCTCCTATTTCACTAAAATTCCAAGGAAACAAAAATGTGATTTGGAGGGAATTTATAACTTATTTGACCTTTTTTATTCTTTTATAAACGTTATTTCTTATTTCAAAAATTCATATAGAAAATGATAAAATATTTTCAAACCAGGAAATAAAATAAAAATAAAGTGTTAAATTATGCAATTATTTATAAAAAAAATATAAAATAAAATATAACTTTTCAGATAAAAGAAATTCTTATTTCTCTTCCTTTCGTTCCACTTATCTCCCAAACATAATGATGCAATGAGAGTGAAGTAGTATCAAATTCTTTTTTTTTTTTCATAGAATTTAGGATTTTTTTTTGGGGTCAACGAATTTTAGGAGGTTGAATAGGGTACATTTGAAAGAATATTGGGCCTTACTGAAACAATCTCCCAATAAAACCTCGCAAATGAAATGAAAGGAAGAAGAGATTATTGGGCCTGGCATGGAACATGAACTCCTCAGTTAGAATCAATAGAAGAGACCAAACTTAATGAATAGCTCCTAAACTCAATGGATTTTGTGTCTCATGCTTTTGATTCCATAAGGGTTTCAAAATTTCAAATGCCTCCGGACTTCTTGCGGACCAAATATCATTTACAGAAAAATAAAATAAAATTATGTACAGTTGACACAGTATTTTTTTTACAATAAAAATAATAAAATTTAAATTTAAAATCTTATAAAAATTATTTAAATCATTTATCACTATATTAATCCTAATAAACGGGAGTTGACACAATATATAAAGGGAAAAATAGTTAATTCTTTTTCAGACTTTTCTCCTTTTATTTATGGTAAAAAATTTGTCATGTATTGATATTTGAATATTAAAATAATTCTTAATGATATATATTTTTTAATAAAAATTAAACTATTGATATAAATATTATGATTTTATACAAATATTAAGATATTTTTTTTATAAACAACTAAATTTATTGGTATAAATCATTATTCCCTCCAAATTTTTTGGTTTACTGTTTAAGTTATGCACAACAAGTTAAAAAGTATGATTGATATTACAATTTTCAAAAATAATATTACTTATTTTTATATTATATTATATCTCTTATCTTATATATTATTTAACAAAACTTACGTTAATTGCGATGAAATTGAAGGAAAAGCAATTCTGGACAATCAAAAAGTGTCAAATAAAAAATGGAGGAATTAATATATTAAATATTAGTGTAATATAATATTTGTTAGTATAATTTTTTAAATTTCATATTAATAATTTGATTTTTATTAGATAAAATGTACATTAAAATTTATTATAATATTTAATAAATTTTTATATGTTAGTAAATAATTTTTTATAGAAAATTTCGTTTAAAATAGTTTTAATTTTCTATGAAATAATGGCAGTACATTAGAAAAATAGAAGTAACTTCAGGTTCATTATTTAGACTATCAAATATATCTTTCCAAGATTAATTTGAAGGTTTAATTAAAATGAATAAATAAATAAATAAAACTAAAGAAAATAGTTGGACAAAAAAACTTAAATAAAAGTGAAGCAGAGGAAACATATTTGAATTCAAAGACAGTGGATTTTGGATGAAGTTGTTGCTAAACTGGTCGAAATTAAATTAAAATACTGCACTCTCTAAATTAAACTTGCATACTTATCACTCATGACCAAGGTTTTGAAAATTGAATTTAGTATTCAACTTGTTAAGATATTAACTAAATATTTAATGATGTAACTGAATTTAAATAATTATTAATTAAATATTTTTTTAAAATAATAAAAAAATTATTTTTACCTATCTGTCTATTATAATTTTTTAAAAAATATTATTTATTTTTTCATATATATCTATATATCTATTAATTATTATAAGTAAATAAAAATAAAAGTAAAGCTTATATATAAAATATAAATTAATAATTAAAAAATTAACAACATTAATTACATTTTTTAATATTTATACATATTCTCCTTATAAACAGATAAAAAAGCATGAAAAAATTATTATTTTTAAAATATTTATAATATATTAATATCATACTTTTACATACTTAAAATTTAAAAATTATATACCATTTTAAGTTTTATGTTATATCTGTAACATAAAATAAAATAAAATAAATTTTAATTTTTTATAAAAATATTAAAATAATATTATTTTATATATAAATCAATTTTTACTAATTTTATTAAATTTTTTATTAAAATAATTTTATGATTCCAATGATCTTATTTATAATATATATATATATATATGATAACTTTACATACTTAAAAATTAAAAATTATAAATCATTTTAAACTTTTATACATAAGTTATATTTGTAACATTAAATAAAATGAAATATAATTTTAACTTTTTACAAAAATGATTAAAATAATATTATTTTATATATAAACCAATTTTTACTAATTTTGTCGATGCATTTATTTATTACTATTTTTTTATGAAAATAGTTTTATGATCAAATAAATTTTTTCATATGATATATTATTATATATATATATATATTAATATCATAACTTTACATACTTAAAAATTAAAAATTATATACCATTTTAAGTTTTTATACATAAGTTATATCTATAACATTAATAAAAATAATTAAAATAATATTATTTTATATAAACCGATTTTCACTAATTTTGTTGGTTCATTTATTTATTATCGATCTTTTTATTAAAATGATTTTCTAATTTAAATATAATCAAATTTTAAACTGATCGATCCCATCATTCAGTTTGATTTAAGTTTTATAACACCACTCATTATACATGGTGATAATCATGAGACATGGTGATACTTCATAACTTTTTATCGAAGTAATAGGATAATTTTTAAAATAAATAATCTAAAAATTATTGGTTTACAATATGTAAATCGTATAAGTTAAGGATACAATACCAATCCAATTTCATTATGCATGTGACTTATTTGGAAATAGTGCAACACATATCCTGTCATATAGAACATGATTTGAGACATTATTCCTCTAGAGATGACATCACAGTAGTCACATTTTGGATTCCATGTATGACTCCTTTAGATAGTATGTCACACAACCTAGGAAAACGCTGACTAACACAAATTATTCTTCCTAGAAGACTCAACAATTAATTGTTAAGTTAAGAGGACATGTGATTCTCCATTGTTATGTACCACATGTGTTAGCTTTGACAGTTTGTATGCGCTTCGCATATTCCTATTACAAGCCCCCCTCTTCTCCATGGAATCTAGAGGTGATCAATGGTTGGTTTTGGGTAGGTTCAATGGTATGAAATTTCAATCGAAGGAAATCAAACATAGCTAAATATCAATTATTTTTTATTATTCGTATTATTGGGTTAAGCAAATTACAAATTGAATGGTATAACAGGTTACAAATTAAAAATAAAAATATAGTAAGAAAAAAAAAACGTTCTAACATCATAATAAAAAATAAACCAAATGAATATAGAAACAAATACAAGAGAAAAGAAAAAGATTGATTATTATTAAAATTATATATTCTTTATATAGACAGATAAAAAAAATACAAGAGAGGAAAAGATCGATTATTATTAAGATTATATATTCTTTATATAGACAATTTTTTTTTTTAAAAAAGAAAACTTCTAACAAACTAGAAAATGAAAAATAACTGCCTAACAATTAAATATTAAATATTTTACATTTGTCAATGAAAAAATTGAGCATGTTAAAACAAACTAACTATACTTGTATCCACGAGTTGAACAACTATAGCAATTCAAGTATTTTTGATCGATCCTTTCTATGTATAGTCTCACGACTTGAACATTGTTGTTTATAAGTTAAATTACAAAATATTAAAAAGAGTTTAAAACATTATCATTTACAATTTTTTTTAATAATGAACATAACTACTTTCAAGTGGTAAAATAATCGATCTTTTATAATTTTTTTACTTAAAAATGTTGAAGCTTTAACTAGTGGTGTGTAAACAGAAGCAAACCAAAGGGAAAAAAAATATGATATTTAGGAACTTTGGTATTGCATGGCCACTGTAAAAAGAAATGTTCATGAGTGTTTTGATTACTTGACTTTTGTTGCAAAGGCTCACACGTTACTATAAACTCTCGAGCAAAAGATGCGCAAGACTTAATGGCTTATGTTTCACTTAGCACATATTAAGAATAAATGGTAAGGATTTAAACCATATGCAAATGATAAAAGATAGGAAAGTTTGAAAAGAAAAAACATGCAAAGAGAGTACATGATTTAAATAAGTTACAAGTAAGGTGATGATAACTTTCATAATAAATATTAGTGCAAAGTTTAATATTTAAATTTCAGGATATTTTATTTGTTCAGATTTAGATACCGAAACATTTGATTTTATATGAATTAAATTATATTTAATTTTTAAATTTTTTTATTCAAATAAAATTTAATTATTTTTAACCGTCTAATGTTATTAATTAGTATTTAATTTATAAAAATAGAATATTTTTACTTATCTTTAATGGAATCCATGTTACAATTGTGTTATTTTATAACAAACGTTCAACCATGTATTAGGAGGCATTCATGTCACAATTGTGTTATTTTATACCAAATGTCCAACCACATATTAGGAGGCGCTATAATATTCAATTTTATTTTAAAAAAATTACTAATCTTAAATTTTTTACATTTTTAAAATGTTACTAATCAATTTACTTTATCATGATTTTAAGTTCATTTATTTTATGTTAGTGAAATAGTAGTACTCTTCTATTATGATATTTGATTATGTATAATAATGATAGAGAACCCTTCCAGAAAAAAGATGCAACAAGAGATCCGCACTCTACATGAGATTTTGGAAAAAAATGCCTTGAAGCAAAAATACCTTACAATGCAAATGACCGTAGAAGTCAAGGTCCGAATGGACACATTCCAGCTTGCGCTCGAAACCTTCATGCAGACCTAGCTGAACCCTCCACACCATGAATCAATCTCAAACTCAAAAAACCCACAGAGCTCATGCCAATCACATCAGGTGAGAAAATTGAACTATGACCTTTTGCAGTTTGATGGTACACATGCTTTGAAATGGATCTTTAGTGTATATTTTGATTACTATAATATTCCTGAATTGGAAAAAATTTCAGTTTCTGTTATGCACATGGATAAGGGAGTCATCACCTGGTTCCAAATGATACAATGTAATTAACCATTTAGATCTTGTCATGATTTAAAAAGGGCCGTAAAATTGAATTTGGTCCTTCTTTATTTGACTCCCCTCATGCTTCATTATTTAAATTGATGCAAAATGGATCTCTTAATGAGTATTACCTAGAGTTTACTATCTTAGCCAATAGAGTTCATATTGAACCACCAGAGGTCTTACTAGACTGTTTTATTAGTGGGTTAAAACTTCATGTCCGACGAGATGTAGTTTCTTAGTGTCTAGCCACATTATTAAGAGCTGTAACATTGGCAAAGTTATATGAGGAAAAATACACCACTTTCTTTGCACCTTCATTTACTCTGAACCTTAACAGAAATCATTCACCTTCTCCAAACACAGTCTTACCAAACCGCACACTACCTAAATCAAACCTTCCTCCCCTATTACCTACTCCAAACTTGCCATCCCTAGCCTTTGAGCCTCTTATGTGATTCTCTAACTCTAGTACTCTTCCTGACCCCTTTCAATTCCGGATCCATTCACGTGTCCTTAAGGAGTAACAAACTCTCCTCTTATCTTTTTGTCCAGCTCAGAATTCTTCATGTTTTCCTCTTTGGCCAACTTACCTTCCACTTGGCTTCCACGTGTTACAATACCTTCCCCATTTAAAACAACCTTATCCTCAAGGTTGAGTGAAGGAAATGTTGGGTTTATTTTTCTTCCTATGTAATTAGCCCAACAAATTAGGGCCCATTCTGGCCCATTTATTTTTCTTCCAATGTGATAGCAAATGGCAAGGTAGGAGTGTGAAGGAGTGTGTTCAATTTTTATTCACCCAGAAAAGAGAGAGAGACAGCCGCACAAAAAGGAGAGAAAAGAGAGAAAAGTTCCATCCGACCTAACTCCGATCTGTTGCCTATCGCCGGAGATCCCACCGTTGGATCGTCACGATATTTGAACAGAAGCTTTCTGATTCATCAAGGAAGGTTTTGACCGTTGGGATTTGGATTTAGAGGCCTGGAAGTCAGTGCGTCGTTCCCAGGCAGATTGTGAAAAATCCTGTGGTATCCCTCTTCTTTTTGTTTTTTGAGTGTTCCATATATCTTGATGTTCACTTCCAAGATTATGATGATTGTTGTTGTATTCCTCTAGTATTATCTAGAGAAGACTTTGTATTGCTCTCTGGTGGTTAGTGAATTTAAGTGGCACTAGGTGTCCCGTGGTTTTTACCCGTTTTTGGGGTTTTTCCACGCTAAAATTTGTGTGTTCTTGTTGTGTGTTGGAGTGCCTTCATATCTGCATTTTTGGGACTGTCTTGGGGCGGTTATAGGGCTGACATAAGTTGGTTTATAATTTGGTAGATTTATTCTAGTTGTTTGTATCCTAATAGATTCAAACAGTTAGAACAAGATTTTTTCCTTTTCCAACAGATTGGTATCAGAGCAAGGTTCTTGTTTGGGAATAAATCTGTTTGAACGATGGAAACTAATACAACTAGGATGGTTAATTTGAATGGTTCAAATTATCATATTTGGAGAGGAAAAATGGAAGATCTCCTTTATGTTAAAGATTACTACTTGCCTGTATTTTCTGTTGAGAAACCTGAGAATAAAACAGAAGCAGAGTGGACCATCTTGCATAGACAGGTTTGTGGGTATATCAGGCAATGGGTTGATGATAATATCTTGAACCATATTAGTGGGGAGACACATGCTCGTACGCTTTGGACAAACTTGAACAACTATATGCTCGAAAAACTGGGAATAATAAATTGTTCTTGATCAAGCAAATGATGAGATTGAAGTATACTGATGGCTCTCCTATCACTGATCACTTGAATGCGTTTCAGGGTATTATAAATCAGCTTTCAGGTATGGGTATCAAGTTTGAAGACGAGATTCAAGGCTTATGGCTTCTTGGTACACTACCAGATTCTTGGGAGACTTTTAGGACATCTTTGTCCAACTCTGCACCAGATGGTATTATCACCATGGAATTGGCTAAAGGCAGTATTCTGAATGAAGAAATGAGAAGAAAGTCACAAGGTTCTTCTTCACAGTCAGATGTCTTAGTCACAGAAAGGCGGGGGAGAATTCAAAGTAAAGGTCCAAGCAATAGAGATAACCACCGCAGCAGTTCCAGAAAAGGAAAACTTGCTGATGTTGAGTGTTTTCACTGTCACAGAAAAGGACACACTATACGATACTGTAGACAATTGAAAAAGGAGAACAAGAAGAAAAACTACAACAACCAGAAGAACAATCACAAAAAAGATGATGATGAGGGTGACAAGACTGAAGTAAATACTACCACAGATGAGTTCTTTGTTTGTTGTGATTACGATATGGTTAATCTTTCTCATGATGATTCAAGTTGGATTCTTGATAGTGAAGCTTCGTGTCATGTTGTAACACGAAAGGATTATTATTCATCTTACACTGCAGGTGATTTTGGTGTTGTTAGGATGGGTAATGCTGGGTTATCAAAGGTCGTTGGTATTGGAGATGTTCGCTTGAAATTTGACACTGGGATGGAATTGATTTTGCATAATGCAAAACATGTCCCAGATATGAGACTCAATATTATCTCCACAAGTCTTCTTGATGAAGATGGTTATTACAATAGCTTTGGTAATGGTTTATGGAAACTAACTCTCGGATCCTTGATTGTGGCAAGAGGTAAAAAAGAGTTAAAGTTATATGTGACACATCCGAAGATCTCCAAAAGCATTGTCAATGTTGTAGACAATGATGATATGACCGAGCTGTGGCACAAAAGACTTGGTCACATGAGTGAAAAAGGGATGTTTATTCTTTCAAAGAAGAATGTGTTATATGGTGTGCATGCTATTAACTTGAAGAAATGTTCTCATTGTTTGGCAGGAAAGCAAACCAGAGTTGCCTTTAGAAGTCGTTCTCCCTTCAGAATGGAGAACAAACTTGATCTTGTACATTCTGATGTTTGTGGTCCGATGAAGACTAAAACACTCGGTGGATGTTCCTATTTTGTCACTTTCATTGATGATCATTCAAGGAAGGTGTGGGTCTACACCTTGAAGACTAAAGATCAAGTGTTGGATGTGTTTAAGCAGTTTCATGTTTTGGTTGAGAGGCAGACAGGGAAGAAACTCAAATGTATTCGAACAGACAATGGAGGTGAATACATTGGCTCCTTTGATACTTATTGTAGAGAGCATGGAATTCAACACCAGAAGACTCCTCCGAAGACACCCCAGTTAAATGGCCTAGCAGAAAGGATGAATAGAACGTTGATTGAGAGAGTCAGATGTTTGCTTTCACATGCAGGGTTGCCTGCATCCTTTTGGGGTGAAGCTTTGAATACAGCGGTACATGTTATTAATCTAACTCCTTGCGTTCCTTTGAATTTTGATGTTCCAGACAGGGTTTGGAGTGGCAAAGATGTTTCATACCGTCACTTACGAGTCTTTGGATGCAAGGCGTTCGTACATATTCCCAAAGATGAAAGATCAAAGCTTGACATGAAGACTAAGCCATGTATATTCCTCGGTTATGGTCAAGATGAATTTGGGTACAGGTTGTATGATTCAATTCAAAAGAAACTTGTTCGAAGCCGAGATGTAGTGTTTGAGGAAGATCAAACTATGAAAGATGTTGAGAAAGCCAATGTAGAGATAGTCCCTCAACATAATGATGATCCTATTGATTTGGATCCAGTTCCTCCTGAACATGTTGACTCACAGTTAAGAGATGATGCCCAGAATGAAGAAGAGCAGGGTACTGGTGAGTTAGATGCTGATGTTGATGCAGAGGAGGTTGATGTTGATGCTCCAGAGCAACCAGAGGTAGATGAAAATGTTCATCCTGAGTTACCTGTACCAGATGTGCCACCGTTCGTTCCACTTAGGCGGTCTACTAGAGATCGTCATCCGTCCACACGTTATTCTGCAGATGAGTATGTATTACTTACTGATGGGGGAGAGCCCGAGAGCTTTGCAGAAGCTATGGAGGATGAGCACAAGAAAGAGTGGGTTGAGGCCATGCAAGATGAAATGGCTTCCTTGCATGAAAATAATACGTTTGAGTTGGTAAAATTGCCTAAAGGCAAGAGAGTTTTGAAAAACAAGTGGGTTTTCAAATTGAAGACTGAAGAGCATACTCCTAGACCCAGATACAAAGCCAGATTGGTGGTTAAAGGTTTCAGTCAGAAAATGGGTATTGATTTTGATGAGATCTTCTCTCCAGTCGTGAAGATGGGGTCGATTCGGGTTGTTCTTGGTTTAGCGGCTAGCCTTGATCTTGAGGTTGAGCAAATGGATGTTAAGACAGTTTTCCTTCACGGTGATTTAGATAAGGAAATCTACATGGAGCAACCTGAAGGTTTTCAGGTCAAGGGGAAGGAAGATTATGTGTGCAGGCTTCAGAAGAGTTTATATGGTTTGAAGCAAGCGCCAAGGCAGTGGTACAAGAAATTTGAGTCAGTCATAGGGAAACAAGGATACCGAAAGACTTCTTCAGATCACTGCGTTTTCTTTCAGAGGTTTGGTGATGATGATTTCATCATCTTGATGCTATATGTTGATGATATGTTGATTGTTAGCAAGAACATTGGAAGAATTGTCCAATTAAAGAAAAATTTGAGCAAGTATTTTGCTATGAAAGACTTGGGGCCAGCAAAACAGATCCTTGGCATACGAATTACACGAGATAGACATGCAAAGAAGTTGCATATATCACAAGAGCAGTACATTGAGAAGGTGCTTAGCAGGTTCAACATGAATAAAGCTAAAGTGGTTAGTTCTCCTCTTACTACCAACTTTAAGCTAACTGATAAAGATTGCCCTACTACAGAAAGGGAGATTGAAGAGATGGATAGAGTTCCATATGCCTCAGCGGTTGGTAGTTTAATGTACGCTATGGTTTGTACAAGGCCTGATTTAGCTCATGCAGTAGGTGTTGTCAGTCGGTTTATGTCAAATCCTGGTAGGAAGCATTGGGAAGCTGTTAAATGGATATTTAGATATTTGCGTGGTACTTCCAAATTGGGTATCACATTTGGAAATGAGCAACCGATTCTCATTGGATACACAGATTCTGACATGACTGGGAATAAAGACAATATGAAATCCACTTCTGGATATTTGATGACCTTTGCAGGGGGAGCTGTTTCATGGCAATCAAGATTGCAGAAGTGTGTGGCCTTGTCTACAACTGAGGCTGAGTATATGGCTGCAACAGAAGCTGGTAAAGAAATGTTGTGGTTGAAACGTTTTTTGCAGGAGCTTGGATTCACACAAAAACGGTATATGGTTTTTTGTGATAATCAAAGTGCTATTCACCTTGCTAAGAATTCGATGTTTCACAAAAGAACAAAACATATCAATGTCCGTTATCATTGGATTAGAGATGCCATTGAAGATGGTATGTTTGAACTTGATAAAGTACATACAAATGATAATGCCTCTGATATGTTAACAAAGGCTCTACCAAGAGAAAAGGTGAAGGTTTGTTGCTCGATCGCCGGAATGGCGAAATCATCCTCATAGGCAGAAAAAGAGGGGGAGATTTGTTGGGTTTATTTTTCTTCCTATGTAATTAGCCCAACAAATTAGGGCCCATTCTGGCCCATTTATTTTTCTTCCAATGTGATAGCAGATGGCAAGGTAGGAGTGTGAAGGAGTGTGTTCAATTTTTATTCACCCAGAAAAGAGAGAGAGACAGCCGCACAAAAAGGAGAGAAAAGAGAGAAAAGTTCCATCCGACCCAACTCTGATCTGTTGCCTATCGCCGGAGATCCCACCGTTGGATCGTCACGATATTTGAACAGAAGCTTTCTGATTCATCAAGGAAGGTTTTGACCGTTGTGATTTGGATTTAGAGGCCTGAAAGTCAGTGCGTCGTTCCCAGGCAGATTGTGAAAAATCCTGTGGTATCCCTCTTCTTTTTGTTTTTTGAGTGTTCCATATATCTTGATGTTCACTTCCAAGATTATGATGATTGTTGTTGTATTCCTCTAGTATTATCTAGAGAAGACTTTGTATTGCTCTCTGGTGGTTAGTGAATTTAAGTGGCACTAGGTGTCCCGTGGTTTTTACCCGTTTTTGGGGTTTTTCCACGCTAAAATTTGTGTGTTCTTGTTGTGTGTTGGATTGCCTTCATATCTGCATTTTTGGGACTGTCTTGGGGCGGTTATAGGGCTGACATAAGTTGGTTTATAATTTGGTAGATTTATTCTAGTTGTTTGTATCCTAATAGATTCAAACAGGTAGAACAAGATTTTTTCCTTTTCCAACAGGAAAGTCTCTAATAAGATCTTGCCAATCCTCCCAAGTGGCTTCCATAGTCTGAGTACCCTACCAGTGAACAAGCACCTGAGGTACTAACAAGTCTCCATGCTTGATTTTCCTAGTGGCCAATATCTCTTCTAGTTGCATGATAAGTCCAAGTTCGGATGTAGAGAGTGGCAGGGGAAAATATGGGATTGAGGTATCTCCTTTAAATTTCTTCAGTAAGGAAATGTGAAAGATAAGGTGTATACAAGCGTTTTCTGGTAATTGGAGTTTATAAGCAACTGAGCTAGCTTATTAACTATCTTGAAAGGGCCAAAATACCTTAGCCCCAACTTCTGATTCTTTCTAAGTGCCACTGAATTATGTCTATAGGGTTGAAGTTTAACCAAAACCGCATCACCAACCTCTAGTTCCATCGATCTTCTTTTCTTATCTGCCTAAAACTTCATATATTGTTGAGCTTTTAGCATATTATTCTTCAATTCTTGAAGAATGGCATTTCTTTGACAAAGGATTTCTTATACAAAGATATGGTCTTGTGGATTATACTCATATTTGACTAATACCGGAGGATCTCTGCCATAAAGAGCTTTAAACGGTGTCATACCAATGTTGTGGTGGAAGGAAGAATTGTACCAATATCCTGCCCCAAGAAAGTAGCTTCACCAATTGTTTCGGATTCTGATTGCAAAAGCATCTTAAATACATTTCGATTGTCTTGTTTAAAACCTCACTTTGACCATCTGTCTAAGGATGGTAGGATGAGCTCATGTTCAAGGAAGTCCCCTGCTATCTAAACAATTGTTGCCAAAATTGACTCATGAAGATTTGTCCCTATCCGAGACAATCGATTTAGGAACACCATGTAGCTTAACAATGTTGGAAATGAAGGACTCAACCACTTGTTTACTATTGTAGTTAGCTTTCATAGGTATGCAGTGTGCAAACTTTGATAATCTCTCAATGAAAGCACCAATGAAACAGTAGTACTCTTCTACTGTGGTATTTGATTATGTGTAATAAGAAAAATTGATAATTAAGAGTCCAATTTCTAAATCAATGGTTCAATCAAAAATAGAAATGGGATAGCACAATTCTGACAAAAATAATAATGAGCTAGAAACCGAATACAATCTCAATGAAAAATCTCGCCTGGAACAATTATTCAAACCTCAGCATTATGCAATAGATGTACCACTCCAAACTTGTCATTTCTAACTTTTGAGCCTCCTATTTGATTCTCTATGACATTGTTACTCGTGATCCCTTAAATTTCAGATCCATTTCATGTGTCCTTAAGGAGTATCAAACTCTCCTCTTATCTTTTTGTCTAACATAGAATTTTTCATGTTGTCCTTTTTATTCAACTTACCTTTCATGTATTACTGCTAGTCTTATCAATTTTTTTTTTATCAAAATTAATCTTAATCTTAATTTTATTTTATTTATTCTAATTCAAATCTTGATCTATTATGCTTTTATAAAAAATAGTTATAACTTTTTATAATAAAATTTTGTTTAAGTATATCTTCTTTATTAAAAATATTATTTTATAATGTTGTAGGAGATAACACAAGGACATCCTCTCTTTTATTCTCAATACATGATATTAAATAATATTTTTTTACTAAAATTTCAAAATGTGCATGTTGTCAAACAAATGTAGAATGAAGCTTAAGATTCAACGCACAAAATATTTTCACGAACGAAATAATAATCCACATATTTCTAAACAAATAGTTTGACATTTATAACATTGAATTTTTAGACTACGTGATCCACACTATAAAATTTGACTAATCTAACCTTAGACAGATAATTACTCTTAAGACAATATTATTCATATAATTTCTTTTCATAACAACATTATTCAGGTTAAATTGCCGACCCCTCATTACCATGTATCGGAAGATTACATACTTTCTTACATTTTATTATAAAGAAACATTTTTTTTCAACAAGATTCAACTATATACTACTCAAATTTTACAGAGGAGTAAATCCCATATTAGTTTACAGAGATAATAAGCACGATCATTTTTAATTACTAACTTTTCAAAATCTTCATTTACTCTTCAACTTTGTTAAAAAAAAACTTCAATAAAGTGAAGGACTAAATAAAATTAAAATTAAAATTAGAGATTAAAATAATTACTGTTTACAATTTTATAAACTAATAATTTATCTAGTTAACTGTTCATCAACATTGCACTATAGTTGCAGGTGGGGGAATAGGCCTGAAAATCAGTTATCAGTCCTTCTGTCTTTTCTGGCAAACTTGAGTGGAGGTTGACAATCATCTCTTCTTGCCTTCTTGCAGATAATTACTATCCATAAACAGTGGTTGCTGTTGCAGTGTTGCTACTTGCTTGAACCTGCTCTCTTATAACTTAATTAATAGGGACTAGGGAATACCTACTTTGCTTGTTTTCACACACAATATATATATATATAGTTTCCTGTGGTTCCAAGTATTATATTTGTTGAGTCTTTAATTTTGGTCTTCAAAACATCATTGGTCATCCATTGTGCTTTATACTATGTTTCCATGCATAACCCATATCAGAACAAGGACGCTTGTTTGCAAGCTTGCAAAACATTGAGCTAATTGGTTCTAAAAAATATATATATATTATTTTGGTTAATAATTAAATATTTGACTTCAATGGGTAGTTTGTGAATTATATGTGGAAGATGGATATTTTACAACTAGAACATGAACCATTTTGGCAGCACTTCACTGATGCAGCACAGTGTACTTATAAAGACATGGATTGAAGCAATGATCACCATTACAAACACGTTTTCTTTGACCATATATTCCACAAACTTTAATTTATGAGTAGCTCTTCTAGTACATTGCTTGATTATCAGTTGCTGTGTAGAAACCTGAAACGTGCACGAAATGTTAAGAGTGACTTTAATTAGTATAAATCAAGTACTACCGTATATAAACGTAAAAAAGTGGCGTGTATAAAAAATGAGCAACTTGGACATATTCTTCTTTTATCCTAGTACACGAACGTGTATACTTTCTTTTTTCAGTTATTGCAAGGAGTACTTTATAATTTAATTGTGTTAAGGTCAATTTCAAACTAAATCACATTTCACTATTCACGAGTTTTAGAAAACCAAATAAAATAAAGTTCACAAAGATAAGCTATTACCAATAAGGGATTTAAACGATTTATTTTTTATCATAAGGTTGAATTTCATCTATATTATTAGTCAAAAGAAAAAAAACCAAAAATAGTCATTACTCTCTCTAATTTTATTTATAAGACTCTTTTTTATTATTTTTATATTTTTCTCTGATTTTATTTATAAATTTTTTATAAACTTTTGATGCTTCTTAAATCTTAATATAATATTTTAGAGTTTTACAAAAAAAAATATTTTTTAATTTATCTTTTACAAATATTGAACTTTTTAAAATTTTTTGAAATTAAAATTATAGTAGAGTTTGATCTTAATAGGAATGATAAAATGTAAGAATTTAAAAAAAAATCAAAATATTAATTAATTTTGATTTTTATTTATATGATTCAATTAAAAGAGTATTACAAATGAGATTGAATGTAGTAAATTTTAACTATATAATCAAAATCGTTATTCAAGATATGATCATGGAAATGATTATTATCACTTCTATAAAAATAAGTTTTTAAAATCTTTTTATTATTAATCTGATCATCAAATAAAAGAATGATATTTTAGATAAAAAATTATAATTAAATGAAAGCGATAATAACACAATAGAGTAACAATACACATTTTTCATTATCAGTACGTAGTGACAAAATCGAATTATAAAATGAATTGTGTTTTGGAAAATTAAGCCACATAACCGTTTGGTTAAAAGTGAAAAGAATTAATTTTAATAAAATTAGTTTCCAATTATTAAATAAAATTAAGATATATCCACAAATTAATCTAGGTGACATATTTTATTAAAAAATATAAAAAATAATTTTCATCTGTAAAACAAATAAAACCTAACCAAGTTACCTACCTTCAAGTTCATGTTTGCGTTAGTGGAAAGCTGAGGAGCAGCCACAAAGGTTTAAAATAAGCGTGACAAAGGAAACCTTCATGCCATTAAGATAAAGTGTGTGAATCTAAGTGGGCGTGTTCAAATAAAGCTGTGTTTTGTGTCACCATCAATGACGTGGATAATGGATTACAATTCTATTTTCAAAGGAAAGTGATTGGAAAAGGACTAATTAGCTTATTAAAAAAGTGATTAGCTGGCTCTTTACCCTAAAGGGCGCCATCCAAAATTGGCTTTTGCCTAACTTAAAGCTTGCAATTACTAATTAAAAAACATAAATAAAAACCCCCAACACATTCTCCCACAAATCACTATACATCACTCCAAAAGAAAATTCAAGCCTAGTGTGCGTTGTGGACGCGGAAGAGACGCAAACGCAAATTGCGACAATTAAGAAAATCAATTTAGAGATCACAAGAAATCCCAATTACTACTAATGCAGTTTCTATATTGATATCAACCTATAACCATTGAGTTAATGGCAAACAATAAATCATATTATATATCTCAAAGACTTGGAACTCATGACTCAATCTCATCCACAAGATTCCTTTTTAAAAATGTGCTAAAATATGCATTTGTCATTATCCATAACTTGTGTATTTTTCTGACTCACCACTCGTGAGGGTTCTTTTGTTATGTGTGTGTATGGACAACTATTGTTCAGTTCCAAAAAGGCTTGGTTTGTGTTATATTAATTACGACAAATTTATCCAACAGTGATTTTCAACACTAAGCACTTGAGAAGAAGTTTGAATTTGAAGATTTTTGGCACTCTTCTGGACTCGAGTTTATTTTGAAAGTATTTACCATTTGCTAATTTACAATGGAGGGTTAAGTTTTTAGCATACCTTTGGTTTTCCCTTTGATGTTCCTCAAACCAAACTTCACATCTCAAACTTTAATTTGTGTTTTTTTTTTTTTTGGGGTGTGTTTGATTTGGCCCTTGCCTGGAGTTTCTAATGGGATTTAATACCAAAATCAATTCTAAGAAGAAGGAAGTTTTTAGTAACTTTTGTGTTTGTATAAAGATATATCGAATTTAATACAAACTTATTTTTCATATACATTTTTTTAAACATAAATCATCTTATTTCAAATTTAAATTTAATCAAAATTTATTTTATAAAATTAAGATGATCTAAAATTGAGTAACAGACACTCATTCCATTTGTATCTATAAATCTTTTGTCTATCTGAGATGGTGTCTTATAAAGATGAATCTGAATATTTTGCACCATTTAATATTTAAAAACACATAATAAGAATATATATACAATATTTTTTATTAAAATTATGGAAGTAAATATATTAATAATATTATTATAATTTTTAATAAAAATATTATTTATTAGTTTTCTTATTATAAATCTCTGAACATATATTAAAAAAACAAATATCATAAGTCACTTGAAATTTTTTTGACTGTGTATTTCTCTACTGAACATGTTTTACAAGTATCTCATCTGAAAAAGCGTAATTTAAATCCTCAAAATGACAATGAAACTCTTGAATATCATATAAAAATTGATAAGCTAATGTTTTTGGAATGAGCATATACAGTATTCTTTTAGTATGCATAATTGCATGCTATTCCTACCGTGAAAAAAAAAAACGCTTACAATTCATATTCAATACAACATAAATCGTTTTACTGTCCCATGCCCCCAAGAGAAAAAAAGTTTATTAGCAATACAATTTTTCTGTTAAAGTAAACTGTGAAATCTCCCCATAAGATGTATTATATTTACAAAAAAAGTCATATACAAATAATGTAAAAAAATAATTAAAAAAGATGAGTATTCAAAGTTTGACTTATAAAATACTACTTTTATATATTGTTTTTTTAAAATAAAAAACAAGAAAACTATCATGTATCAAAGAGTATCACTGTGCAAATGATTTTTTAATTCTTGTAAAAAAAATTTAAATTTTAAAATTTTTATTAATTTTAATTTTTTTTAAAAATAATTTGTATTTCCATATACTAATAATATATATATATATTTAAATATTTCATGTGACTTATCATGTTAAATGATTATTGAAATGATATAATTAGATAGATATTATATCATCATAAAAATATTAAAATTTACATAATGTAAATCCATTTTGAAGTTATGATATTGATTTTAAAAGGAAAGAGAGAAGAAGTTGTGGTGATAAAAAGTGTGTAGTTGGAGTCCCCTACCATAAGAGGTAATCCGTAATAGGTGCAGTACTGTTGTCTCTGTGTCTGGATCTCACCAAAGCCAAAGCCCCCACCATACACACTGACACAAACACCTTTCATTCCACATGACAAACACCAAACCTTTCCCATTTCATCATTGAGTTTTTTGTCTCCAACTCAATAAACCTTTGCCTTCTTTTCCCTTATGGAAATTACACAACACTGCGCACACAAAGCTAAACCTTCACTTCTAACCCTGTCTTCTTGTCTCCAAAAGTACCCTCTTCTTCTTTGTGTGTCTTTCCTCTTGAGTCCCTTTGGCGTGGAAATGGAAGCTCCTGTTCCTCAGAGGGTTAAAGATGGTTTTCAAGTCAGTTGTGGTGTGATTGGAAATGGGTATGCTTCATCTTCGTCTCTAGTTTTGGATAAGGAGAAAGGAGAGCTTGTAGAGGCCCCTGTGAAATTGGAACCAAAGGGTGTGTCCCCTGAGAGAAGTATTGAAGCCTTGAAGAATCATAGTGAGGCAGAGAGGAGGAGGAGAGCAAGAATTAATGCACATCTTGATACTCTTCGCACTGTCATTCCAGGTGCTAAGAAGGTTAGTAATTAGTTACTTCAATATAATGATTTCTTCATTTTGTTATCATGGCCAAATTTTAAGTGTTTAACATGTTAGAAATACAAAAATGTAATATAATATGTTTTAATTTAATAAAATCTTATTGTTTTTAATTAAGGATTGAGGTTAATATTTTCTTTTATTTATTTGTTTATTTTGGTTTATTTGCAACTGTGTCAATGGCTGGTTTTACTTATGTTGAGAACAGGTTATATCATCTGTGGCAGTTCCATGATTAACTTAAAAGTACAGGTTTTTGATTGACTCTTGTTTGAGTTTTTTCCCCCCAATTATTGTTGCACACTAAAGAATGTTTAAGGGAGGGTTCTAGCTTATTATTATTAAATGCTTTTTTTTAGTTTATCTTCCTTGTGAAATATGCTTTTAAGTAATTTTGGTTAACTTGGATAATTGTTGGGCTTAGCAAGATGTCTCGTTGAATTGGGTCATAAAACAAAATGGTAGCTCAAAGGTTGCCTCTCTTATTATGGTCATTGCAATGAAAGAATAGTTTCAACTATACTTGCTGCTGCACTGAAGTTTTTAACTGGAACTGATACTTCTTAAACAGTCAAGTTCAATGATAAATTTCTTAATCAATGCATCTCGAAATATTTTATCAGGCCTCAAACAATTAGCTTGGAGATCAAGTAGTAAATGACCTTATTTTAGGATCCATAAATTCGGTTTTGAAGTTTTGCTTTGATTGTTTTTTTATTTTCAAGGACACAATTTCAATTTTATTTCCTAGAAGAAAGGATGACAAGAACTTAATATTAGCTGTCCAACTTTGTTGTGTTCATACTTTGAATTATGAAACTCATGTCTGTACAAACTAATATGTTAAATTATTTTTTCATAGCTTGAAAATCTGAGTTTAGTTTTTATATTTTCTGAACTCAGTTGGACAAAGCATCCCTACTAGCTGAAGTTATTAGACATTTGAAGGAGCTGAAAACAAATGCAGCACAAGCAAGTGAAGGTTTGATGATACCAAAGGACAATGATGAAATAAGAGTTGAAGAACAGGAGGGTGGATTGAATGGTTTCCCTTACTCAATTAAAGCATCACTATGTTGTGAATATAAACCTGGTTTATTGTCTGATATAAGACAAGCACTTGATGCACTTCAACTTATGATCATAAGGGCAGAGATTGCAACATTGGGAGGCAGGATGAAGAATGTCTTTGTGATCATTAGCTGCAAAGAACAAAACTTTGAAGATGCTGAATACCGTCAGTTTCTGGCAGGCTCAGTTCACCAAGCTCTTAGATCTGTGCTAGATAGATTTTCTGTTTCACAGGACATGTTAGAAAGCAGAAAGAGAAGGAGAATTTCTATATTCAGTTCATCTTTAGGAGATTTCTTGTGAGAACTTTTCTTTCTAGAATGTAATTTGAGTCTCCACAATTCATATGCATAGCATATATCTGTGTTGTACATGTATTGGGAGCTTTCACAGATAGCTAGGTTGATAGCTGGTAGCAGCATCTTTTGACCATAGACAGAATCAACTCTTTCTATGATATTGTACCTTGTTTTAGAGAAAAGTTGCTTCAGTGATGAATTTTCTTCCCATGAATAATCACAACTTGGGCTTCTAGGATTGCTAGCTTTTGATAGATATAAAGCAAGTCAAGCATTTGTAAGATGGTGTTTTGAAAATTGTTAATAAGTAAATTGATCTATGTTATGCAATGCTTTGTACTTAAATTCCTGTATCATTTTCTTATTTTAAAGACACGTTGGAACTCTACTCTTTGTGGGCACAGAAGAATAGGATATCTATGAAATTGTAATAATCAGAAAGTTTTTGGGGATGGATCCTTAATACCATTGGAGGTGTATTATATATGCTACAAATTTATATAATAATTTGTGCAATGTATTTTGTTTTTTATCTCTCTTTACATTTTTTTTGTAAAAGTTGTTATATTAATTTATTGTAGAAATAGTATTTCTGATATCATAGAATGTATGGTACACAGTTAGTACAATTATATATTTAATCATTTTTTCTTATTATGAACCTCTTTGTTTAAACTTTTGGAGATGTATTATTTAGACTAAAAATTTATATAATGTATATATATATATATATGTTTTCATTTTTTTACATCTTATATTTATTTATTTGTAAAAGTTGTTATATTAATCTAGAAATAATATTTCTCGGACCATTGAATGTATACGGACACTGTTGGTACAACTATATATTTAATCATTTCTTCTTCTTATATATGAACCTATTTGTTTAAACTTTTAGTGACTTACGCTTTAAAGATGTTATAAAAATTAAAAAGTTGTATTTTTTTATAAATACAAAAACACATTTTTTTTATAAAAAAATATTTATATTTTTTTTGAAAAATTATTTAAAATACTTTCTCAAAATAATCTGAAACGTATTTTTTTCTATTCTCTTTTTCTTTCAAAAATTTAAACAAACAATTTATAAATTTGAGAGATAATTTTTTTTTAAAAAATATTGTTATCGTGAAAATATCTCACACAAACGGCTTGCATATTCTTTGAAAAAAACAAAAAAATTCAATAAAATATATCTAAATGTAAATAAATATATCTTCCTTTGTGATAAAATATTTTCCGGCGGTGGCAAGTAACTGAATTCTTGAAATTTCTACTAGCAATGGTCAAATATGATATTGTATGTCTTGCTCCTTCAGACAATCCATTTGGTAGAGTTGCGAAATCATATAAGGAAAATGTACAAACTCAATTTTTTAAATATATTTTATTTTTTTTACTTCTCCTTCCTCATAAAGCCTCTTGTGCCTTTTTCAGGATTCACCTACCATCAATTTTTTCTTTCAAAAAGAAAAAAAATTTAAAGCTCCCCAGGCAAAAATGACTTTCATAAGTATTAAGGACTAAACTATATCAGCTTATTGATCTCATAATAATACAGAAAGTGGAGAATTAGGTGAGGATCTAGTTTAGCATCAATAATTAATTTATTGTAATTTGGTAATTTTGATATTAACGATTACTTAGAAATTACGAGAGCATTAATTTAGAAACTGAAAAAATTATTAATAAATTCTTAAAAGATAATTTTTCATGGAAAAAATTTAGGTGAATTAAGTCTCACGAGTCACGACTCACCAGAACTGGAATAAAAGGACAACATGTTGTGTATGCATGTTTTCTCTCAAAATCTTATTTAAAGCAAGTTGGGATAAAGAGAATATAAATCGCTTAAATTGCTAAATTTATAAAATATTCTCTACTCCTTTTTGGGATCATGTTACATTTTAAAATTACGATACGTTATAAATTTAACAATGAATTATTGGGGGCTTAAAAAAACAATAAATTATTGTGGTAATTACGTATAACCTAATACTGAATGATTATTACTTTTTTTTTTATTGATATCGTTTAATTTTAATAGGTGAGTTAATTCTTCTTTCCATTTTGTTTGGCAAAGGTTATGTATTTAACGTTGAGAATTTTCTTATAGTTTAATTTTCAGCGAATATCTCATGTTGTCTGCAGAAGGAAATGCTATCTTGCTCTAACTAATTAATTTTACTAGTTGCCTAAAGGTTAATGTTAATGTTTTCCTTAATTATATTAACTGTCTTGCCCTAACTATTTAATTATGTTATTGTTGGCTCTTAAATTTACTTAACCGATGTTGTAAGATTATTTGTTGTCTAATTTGTCTATCATGTATGTATAAAATAAAAGAGAAATAAAAATATAATAATATTTTTTAAAATTTAGTATTAAGTAAATTAATATAAAATTATAATTTACTAAATAATAAAAAACTTTACGCACTAAAAAATTTTTATCATTAATTTTTTACCTAATAAAAATTAAATTATTTGTATAAATTTTAAAAAATAAAAAAATTAAATTTTACGAGTATTTGATATATTGTTAATAAATATAATATTTTATTTTAATAAATTTATTTATTAATATACTATATAATATCATTAGAATAAATTCCTAATGTTTATACTAATGGTTTTATGTTTATTAAAGAATATATATATATATACTAATAAAAGTTAATTTAAAATTAAAATATTATCAAAAGGTAAAATTTTTTTAATAAATTTTATTCAAATCATTTAATGGATAATGAAAGTAGGTTGTTTAAAAAAATAATAATTATTTTCGCTTCTCACACATTTTTTATAGGAAAAAAATTATCAAAATACTATTGACAATATGATTGACTATTAAATAAATTTAAATTTAATATATTATCAGTAAAAAAATATATTATTTATTAATTTGAAATTATTTTAAATATAATTATTAAAGCAATTAGTATATAACTATTTATATATATAATAATTATAATTAAATGATATTTTTAATTTTTAAATATTTTAGTTAAATCTAAATTAAATATAATGTTTGTCTCGGCAATAACTCAAACGGTTAGCAATGCATTAACAGAAGTACTACGAAATTTAAAAGTTTATCTTCTATTATGTTAATTTATTAATAACAAATAATTATTGATAAATAATTATATCATTTAAATATGTTGATAAAAGTTCAGTTTATCATTATATGTATGAAAAAAGTTTAATTAAAAAAATAAATTTTATTTTGATAATCTTTATATCTTACAAAAATAACTTTTTATTTATTAACTGAGAAATATTATTGATATAAAAACTTTTATTTTAAAAATTTAAAGTTGAAAATATTTATTAAAAAAGATTTTAAAACTTAAATAAATTTATTTTATTTTAATATTTCTCAATAATACATATTTAAAATTATTAATTTAAATATTAAATTATTTTAAAATTAAATAAATTATTTTTAATATGATAAAATATTTTTTAATATATATATATATAAAAGAAATCACGTCATTGTATAAATAATTTTAATTAGAATTATTCTATTTATAATTTTTATAAATAATTAAATTTTATTAATTTAACTGTTAAATTAATAAATGATATTATATAAATTATTTTTATAAAATTTTATAAAATTTAAAAATATTAAATATTTTATTAATTTAAATTAATATGAGAGGTATATTATTTATTAATTTAAATATTAATTTTTTTAAAATTTTATAAATAATTATTGTAATTATATATATAATATAATTTATTAATTTAATAATTAAATTAATAAAATTTAATTATTTATTAAAATTATTAAACAAAATAATTTTAATTAAAATTATTTTTAAAATAATTTAATTTTTTTATCATATATATAGATATATTATTTTCTTAATCGATGTCTTAACATTTTATTATGATGAATTTTTATGGTGTGGTGGTAAATATTTGGTCAAGCAATATTAAATACATCCAATCAAATATTTTTAATATAGTATATTTTATTTTTTTTAAGATGTGCTCGTTGGTGTCTATATATATATATATAATTATCTAAAAAGTGTTGATAGATATTTATTAAATACAGTAAATGTTTTTTTAATAATTTTTTATTTTATTTTCTAAACTAATACTTACAAACAGAAATTAGAAAACCTATTTTAAGACAAACAAATTCAATTGGCAGCATATAAACTCCAAATTTTCTGGAGCATATTCCCTTTTATTCTCAACAGGTTGAAGTTAATAAGTTAATAATAATACTGACTATTGTATTTTTTATTTATTTAAGAAACTTATTTTTAATTTATTTAAACTTATTTTATAATAAATATTTGAATAACTTTTTAATAAACATTTATAATTCTTTTAAAAATTAATTTAAGATTTTATATAAGTTGTTGAAAAAACTTTGTATTTCTGCATAACTTTCCATTTTCAAAATTTAAACATTTATAACATAAATTTTTATATAATAAGTATTTATCAAATAAGGCTTAAATGAGTTATTTACTTAAACGCGCTTCACTTAATTGACTTTAAAACAAAGCAATCACTGTCCTAGTTCTATCCATCAAACCCTCCATTTCAGACCGTTCGATCCCAAATGTTTGCGAATCAGACGATTGTCATTGCTCTGATGCAGAACCGTTTCGGTGCAGCGTCATCTCCTTCCTGAGAACGAAGCACAGATAGGCCAACCTTCATTTCAGACGCTTTCTCTCTCTTCAACAACCAAAAAAAAAAAATACCCCGAACCCTAATTCTCTGAAATTTTGATTCCTTTCTAGCACAGTTCTTCCCCCAATCCTGCAGACCTAGATCGCTTTTTTTTTCTCTGCCATCAAATTTGCGATCTCTCTCTGCCTCCGAATCATGGAGAAGGAGGATAACAAACCCGACATTCAAAAAAGTGGCGGCGAAAGCGAAGACATCGAACCACTGGAGCTCGTTCTCTTTCAAGTGTCCGAGTGTTACGTCTACATAGTAAGTCTTACAGTTTTCTCTTCATGGGTTTGTTTCAAAATTTGATTTTGACGAATTGGTTTGGGCAATGGGTTGTGATAGGAAGGTGGGAATTCAATTTGGAATTGAATGGGGGCACATATGATCAAACTTAATGCTAATGCTCAAAATAAAATTTGAGCTTGTTAACAAATTGTGGTGGCATTGAATGTTGCCTTAAAAAAATGTTGAATTACTGTCAGTGATGAAATGGGGCTTTGAATCTGTAAACTTTCGTTTTGTCAAGCTAATGGATTTCTACTATTTATGCAGATACCTCCAAGAAAGAGTGCAGCTTCTTATAGGTTTGTGATCAACTTCAAATTATAGATCTATTGTGCTTATAATCTGTATGGTGCATCTTTAGTATACTGTTATGGTTATTAATATACCCTACACTACCTTGGCAAATAAGCCGTCTATGGAAGTGTTTTAGATCTGTTTAGTACCTCACCTATATTTTCGATTACTTTGTGTCTCTCATGACCTTTGTGGAACTGTGTTCTCCGTAAAGGAATTTGTTTTTAACTTTCTCCTGTTTAGTAACTTGAGTTCTTTTTTTGGGTTGCTGCCAAGTGTGTGATTGTCCAATATTTATATCCTTGAAGTTCATTCCAGGGCTGATGAATGGGATGTCAATAAATGGGCATGGGAAGGGATATTGAAAGTCATTAGCAAAGGAGAAGAATGCATTATAAGACTTGAAGATAAAAGCACAGGTAAGACCGCATTAAATCTGCTTTAATTAGATTATACAGTTAATTTTTCTCTTTAATTTTTCATTTTTTATTACTACAATGAAACATATTTAACTAGGTGAATTATATGCTCGAGCATTTTTAAGAAATGGAGAGCCGCATCCTGTGGAGCCTGTTATTGACAGCAGCAGGTGGTTTTCCATCAGTGCTGATAGTTTTAAGTTTATTTTTCTATCATATCTTTTTGTACTTCAGGATGCTTAACTAATTATTGATTATATTCTGCATTCTGCAGATACTTTGTTCTTCGCATAGAAGAGAACATAGGTAACTCATCATATACATTTTTTGTTACTTCTTTTCTTCCTTCAGTCATCTTATTACTCATGTGAAGGATAGCAGAGCAGGATTTGTAAGGGAAGGACCAAGAATAAAATGAGAACCTATTTGGTTTAGTTCCCAAAATTAGATTTCAGTATTCTGTAAATATGTCGTGATTTGTGAGCATTTTGTTAGTTTCTCTTCTTCTCAGAACAAAATTGAATGAAATTTTTTTCTTGCTATCAAGTATATTGGAGCATCCTTTTTAGTTTTGAACAGTTCATTTTGTCTGTCAGAAATGTGGCTTGTTTGTGAAAACCTTTGGAACTCACTGGCCCTTTTATGATTAATGTTAGTCTCTTCAGTTTGAGTATAAATATGGTCTTTCAGTATTTCAATAATTCTTGAATTTTCTAATTAAATGGAAAATGAGAAAATAAAAGGAAATTCTTAAAGGACACACTAATGTATCAAAGCCATTCTTTAGTTTGAGACTGATATAGGAAACCGTAGATTTTAGTCCTGAATATATAAACATAGTGTTTGACAACCCTAGCTTTCAGAATCTTTTTGTTTTTACATAAAATTATTCAAAAATCAAGTTGGTGATCTATATGGCCAAGTGGTCTCAAAGCTGGTATATTGCACAAATTTTCTCATAATCTCAAAATTCTCAATATATGATTGTACTGATATCATATTTCTGGTACTCTCCGACCAGTATATATTAGGATACTCTCGCAATACAATACAAGGGAAATTCATTATCTATCCTTTAGTGTCAAATGGCTTTTACTATCTTCCACAATTTCACTTTCTCTGTTGAACGTTAATAATTTCTAATTTTCTATCCATCTAATCTTGTTCCCACCTGTCATGAAGCATTAGCAATTTAGGAATTTGGATTACTTCTTTTTAGCTTGGCAAAATTTACTTTTTAGTACTTTTTACCTCATGTTTTTTAAAGTAAGAAAGTGTTGAATTTTGGTCCTTTGTTCTCAAATACGGATTTTTTATTTGCTGCACTCTATTTCTTATTACTTGGTCTTTATTACTTGAAACCATGCAGGTGGTCGCCTTCGGCATGCTTTTATTGGTATAGGATTCCGAGAAAGAACAGAGGCTTATGACTTCCAAGCTGCCTTACATGATCATATGAAGTATCCTCCATTGAATATATTTTGATTTACCATTTTTATTGTCTATCTTACCATCTGCAAAACTTGGTAGCCTTTACACATTTTTTTATTCTCATTGGCATAGAGGATGAAGATCTTCATGCTGTTTTTTCACAAATGGAAAGCATGTCTTTTCCTAAATTTTTTTTGAAGATATGTGAACAAAAAGAAAACTGCTGAAGAGATGGAACAACATTACCAGCAAAATTCCTCGGTTGATTACAGTCTGAAAGAAGGAGAGACTCTTGTACTGCAAATTAAGAACAATGTATGGAAATCTGCAATTTCCCATTGTAAATGAGTTTTTTCCCGCTGATTTCTTAGTATCATGGTCTTTATATTATGCTATCGGTTGCCTGCAGAAAAGTGGCCACAGCAGCATTAAGTCCAAGTTTTTTGAACAGGGTCTGAACAACTCCCCAGAAGAAAAGAGCGGAGGAAAAGAATCTGTACCAAGCATTAAGTTACCACCACCTCCTCCAGCACCACTTTCACCTGTTATTGCTGCGCAGAAGTCTCCAACAAACTCACCTACAAAATTCAGCCTTGAGAAACCTTCCAAAGTTGAGACTCCCACAACAGTTAAAGATGACAATGAACATGAAAATTCTGAAAATCAAAGCACACAGGATGCACCAGATGATGATTTTGGCGATTTCCAAGCCGCTGGTTAAACTATCCATCACCATGCAGTTTGAATTTATGATGATTAGAAAACATGCAAAATCGTGAACTCTTTGTATACCAAAGACTGCCGATTCATCCTGGAGATTCAATTATGTTCTTCAAGACTAAACTCTACATAGCCAACAAAATATCATTAAGACTCAACCTTTGTGCTTTGTAATCGGTGGTTGTTTTAGTTGCACTGCTGGCTACTACTATGAGAGTTTTCCCTTCCTCTTGAGTCACTTTATTTCAGTTTATGCGTTGTTCACATTTCTCAGTGTTGAAATGCCTCAATAGTCATATAGTACATCCTAAACTGGCTCCATAGCTTTGTTGATAACATAAATTGCTATTATGATGAATGAACCAAATTGAGCGTTTATGAACTTGTTGATTGGTTCCCTTGTATGGTTGATGATCTAGAATAGCAAGAAGGACAAAGGAAATCGAAACCTAGATTACCCTAAGCAATAATATAACACTGCTGTCAAGAATATGATGACATGCAAGCCGGAGGAAATGGATAACAATATGCCTTGTGAATTGTGGTACAACTTCAGAGGTTATGCTAAAGCCTTTTCAGCCTCAGATTTTTTTTACACATAAAAGTTTGACATTTTGGTTTAGACAATTGAACTTCAAGGAGCAAGTTTGTTATCCTTAAAAGTTCAGTTAGTTAACAAACTTATGAAATTTGAATCATGTCAAATTCAAAACTACTTGCGTGATTTTCCATTCAATGAATGAAGATAGCTACTTTATCTTTTCTTAACAAAATTCCAAACTATGACATTTATTTTTGGTGTATAAACTAGGCCAATTTTGAAACAATATATTCAATCTCCAACTAACTTATCGCCCCAAAATATATTCCAACTAACTTATATCCTTTATGAAGGAAAATTCGCTAACAACAGTGTACTGTTCATCCTTACCGTCTTTGGTTAAAACGATTATCTGATAGTTTTTTATAATTTGAAACTTAACACATTTTATCGAACGAATTATAAAATTTTATATATATAATCATCATAATAATATTGTATAAATTAATAATTTAATTTATAAAATTTAATAATAAATTATTTTGTTAAATGTGATATTTAATATTATTTTATTTATCAAACATCAAATATATATATATATATATATATATATATATATAAAGGAACTTTGAATAATACAAAATAACAGTACATAGGGAACAGTGGTTTAGCAGGTGAAAAAAATAATGGTGTGGAGGATGGGGTCCACACACCGGTAAAGTGAACAACAATGATCAAAACTCAAAAGCTAATTTAGGAATCGGAATCCACATGTCAAACGTAAGGCTCAGCAGAGCTAACTCCATACTCTTTGCACGTTCTCTCTCTCTCTCATCCCCTCTTTCTCTCTCTTCATGGTACTCTTCTTAGTCACAATTTCTTTTCAATTTTACTTCTTTAACCTTGTCATGCCTGCTTCTGTTTGGCGTTGCTGATTCTGCTCTTCTCTCCGCGTGTCTTGCAACAAGTATACTCTATTCTCTGCTGCTCTTCTTGCTTTTATCCCTGCCCTTTGATTTATTTCCGTTATATTTTAAATGAATTTTTGTTTTCTGGTTACGAATTTTGGCTGTATTTTGTTACTGTGATGTACTCTCCCTTTTTTGAGGAGAGAGGGGGGGTTGGATTTAATTTTAGTCCGTTCCTTTGGCAAATTTATACTATTTCCTTGTTTATTTTTATTACAGTAATTTTGATCTTGTAAAACTGGAGTTTGCATGCTGTTTCGTTTATATTTTTTCTGTCTTTTCTTTCTTGAAGAGAGAGTAGAGGATTGGCAATTGTATGCGGTGATTTTGAAGATAAAATTATGTACTAGTCATCATTTTTATAGGTGGGTGTTAGGACTGTGAAAGTTTGAGGTTGAATTTAGTAATATTAGATGAGAATCAACCAGTTGAATTGATTGTTATATGTTGTAGGATGGACTTTATCTGCAATCAGTTTTTTGTCTGTAATATGACCCTCTGAGCAATGTACTTTTAGTTTTAGATTTAGGCCTATAGAAATGACTGCCATCAATCTCTTTGTGGGTATTTCCATTTTTCGTCACTCGCCAGATAATCAATCAGGTAGAACTTCAAGTTCAAAGTTTATCCTTTCTCGTATCAGACATACAGGGACACCCTTGATTACTGCTCCAGCAAGTGTCCTGTGATGGCTATGGACGTAAAAGGCATAACTTGGGTTGGAAACATATACCAGAAGTTTGAGAATATGTGCTTGGAAGTAGAGGACACAATGTTCGAGGTAGGCCTTTGCTGTCATTTATCCTTGATCAAATTACCGAACATGACATCCCAATACCTGCTATAAAGGTTATTGAAAACCTAAGATTATAATTTTAATTCTTCCACTGCTATTAGTAGAATACAGCTCTTCGTCTTTGGCTTGTATGTCCTTACTCCTTAGTGTTCGACCCATAGTTCTTGTTAGCATAGTTGCTGCATATTATTCTGCTGAGATTTGAATCATGAAAACAACTATTCTTTTGAATTTGTCTTGGTATTTATGGTAATATGTGATAACCTTTCTGAAATACGTTTTATATATGATCTCAATGTAATGCTTGCCTGGTTGAACTGTTGTTTTCGGGAGATAGTTGTTGGCCTGCAATTGATTAACATATTACGTTAGAGTCAACTATAATACTTTCTTTTTTGGGGATAGGAAACTGTTAAGTACATAGAGAATCAGATGCAGACTGTTGGCGAAAGTGTTAAAAAGATCTATTCAGATGTCATGCAAGATTTACTTCCTCCATCTTTATGTGATTTGGATGAAACATCAGTCTCTGAATTGCCTATAGACCAATATAATGATGCCAGATTACCTAAGAAGTCATTGCAAGGTCTCAAGAAAATAACTGTAAAGGCTGATACCAACCAAATAACTGAGGATTCAAGGATCCATCGTGATGTTGATGATGATGTAATCCATGCTGAATCCTGTGACACTGATGCTCTGTCCATGTCTGCTTCTTGCAATTCTGTCAAAGGGAATAGTTTTATTTCAAATGCCAGACAATATGTTGGGAGCTCAGATATTAAATCAAACCTTGGTAGTGATGAAAATCAACCAAATGAAAATATGCCCACATCCAAGACAGTTAGTGAAATCAATTTATCAAACACAGATACGTGCAGTACATCACAATCGCATGAACTATCCAATGTAAATCAAATTCATGCAGCTACTGTTTCAAAGCGAGCTTCTTCTGAAGTAACAGTCATTTCCTCTGTAGCAGACTGTTGCAAAGAAATTGAAAATGCAAGTACTGAAAAAATACCCAGTGTTCAGGTATTGATTAAATCAGCTGGAGAGAAAGAGGTGAATATCAGTTCATTTTCCTCCAGTGTCCTTTTTGGAGATCCAAATGGTAAGTTTTTCTGTATTCGGGTGTCTCTTGGATATAGTTTCATTTTGTCCCCATTGTTTCTGGTTGGCAACCTGATGGGAGGTGTGATAATTGTTTTATTTTTCTGGTAGGGATCACCATGGTCAGAACAATGCAGCCTGATGATTGTTGTTATAACACAATCATTGTATCTCATCCAGGTATTAATTCAGATCATTCTGAAGTACTTACCGAAATTAAGTATCAATTCAAATCAATATGAACAGGGGCAGAGCTTGGCCAATTTTTTAGAGGAAGCCAAAATAGTTAACTGATAATCGGGCTTGGGCTTATGATGACAAATGATAAAAGTTGTAATATATAATGGGCTTAAAATAGAAATAATGAATATTATTATTATTAATGTGATCTAATTTCTTTTGGGGGTGTCTAATATAAAAAAAATTACATATACTCATTAAAAAAAATTCTTGGGGGAGCCGAGGGTTCCCCCCTTCCTCCTCCTATAAAAATCCACCATTGAATATGAAGTTGTTCCTCAGTTTAGGTATTGCTGCATACCATTAAGAAGTACATACTGAGTTTAGCGTATAAGTATGCACATCCATTTGGTTGAATTTGAGTCTTAGTGCTGGCTGCTCTGGTATCATTTTACAAAAAATGTGAATGGAAAAAAATCATTGAGGAGTCAACATTTGGTTGTATTTGATAGGTCAGAACAATAATTTTGAGAGATAGGGTGTGTGAAGAAGTTTTTCTGACAGTTGTCTGCAATAGCCTATCTATCAGCAGTAGAGAAAATGATTTCTGTACTGAGTGGCATCTGTTCTTTCACTAAACAATTCAACTTTTTTTATATAATATTTAGAGAGAAGTTACCCAAAAAATGGTTTCTTAGTTCTTATACGTAACTATGTTCATTTTGACTCTTGATTGGAATATTTTGTAGTTTGCAAAGTCTTCATTGGTGTATCTAGATTCAGTAACTCTAAAGCCTGTTTGGAGTAGATTTTGTTTTCCAGTATTAGACATAAAAACTGTCTTTGGGTAACCCTGTTAACATGCTTAGGCTTCAGGCACCAATAGCCAATAGTGTGCAGTAATTCCGTTTCACATTGGTTTGAGTTCGTGGTAACTAACACTTGTGATTATTTAAGAAGTTACAGAAACACAGGGTTTGGATGTTCCAAAGATTGATACTGTCGCACAGCAAGGCCATAAAACCATGCAACAAGATGAACTGAAGCTTGAGGAAACTTGTGTTATGGTGACCAAAGATGAACTTCAATCAGTTCCCAAGGCAGGGATTAATCAAAAAACAAGCAAGGTACACATACTCCTTCCCCCTACTTCCTTTCTTTTGGTGCATATTAAGCTCTAACTGGACTTTTTCTCATGCTTGAAGAACAAGAAGAGGCAACCCTTTTCTTTATCCAAAATGTCTGCAAGGAAGCAAGAGTATGAGGAGCTTGCAATATGGCATGAGAACAATGAAAAAGGAAAGGGTGATTGTGCGGATAATTTATGTCCTCCAACTTCACAGGAGAATCAAAAGAAGTTACTACTTCCTGATATCTCTGAACCTGAATGGGAGCTTCTCTAAATACCAGATGATTAAGTTATGTAGATACACAACCAACCCTACAGATTTTACATCCACCTCTTACTATGTCTACTTTCCTCTCCCCAAAATGCACTCCTCCATCCTCTCTTCTTTCCACCTTTAATAAATAAACAAAAACGAAGCCTTAGTTGACCATTCAAGAGAAGCTCCAAATAGAGTGGTTAAGTAGCTTGGACCAATTATATATGGAGTTCTGAATGCGTCTTATTTACATTTTCTCCATAGACATTCACAATGTCCTTTCTGATTGATTCCCAAGTTTAAAATGCTTTATCATGAATGATAAATATCTTATTTACATATCCTCTGTTGGCTTTTTCTTTTGACTTTTTTAACAGGAAGAATTTAAAATTACACATGTAGTTTTTAAATTCCTCCCTCTTATCTACGGTGCTCAAATTATTATGCAACGAGAAAACAAAGATGTTTTCAATAACTAGTTTACATGATGTGATGAAGTATACTGGAACTAGGAAAAAATTATCAAATACTGCCTTTATTAGAGGCTAGGAAAAGTTTTGATGGTCAAACACTCAAATGTATTCTAGAGCTAGAATGATACAAATACAATAACGAATTGTTATAACCGTTTTTTTTTTCATGGGTATTGATTGATAAAAAGTTAAATGTTTTTAAATATTTTTTTACTATATGTTAATTATTATATAAAGGAGATCAGAATGAAAAGTGAAAAAAGAATATCAATATTTTAAGAAAATAAAGCGTCTCAAAGAACCACGTTTCTTAAGACTATACGTCGGGTTTGAGGAAAAGTGATATAAAATGAAGAGAAAAATAAAATAGAATGACATTAATCATAGTTGTTTGGATTATTTAAAATAAGATAAAACCTAATAATAAATAATAAATAATTATTTATATTTTATTTCTTCCAATTAAGTTTTTTTGGGGGGAGTGCGGGAAGTGTATGAGAGGAAATCGACACATTATCCGCTAACTACTTTACTATATTTTAATTTTTCAAATGATGAAATGAAAATTCTATATATTATAATCAAATATCCAAACACAGGTAAGATAATTTTATTCTAATTCGTTACACTCTTCGTTAGATATGTAAATATAGGCTAATGGTCCAACTTTTAACAAAATAATTTTCTCTTATCTAACAAATACTATACAAAATGCATTTTGCTTTCATGCTATTAATATATTTGACAATAATTTTATATGTCCTTTTAAAATTTGTAATATCAAATAAGATTATAAAAAAATATCATTGAAATAATTTTATATAAAATGTGAATTTTATTAATTTAATTTTTAAATTATAATTATTATTATCTTTCTCATTTGAGTTACATCTTATTTTTTGTTGAATAATATAAATAAAAATATAATTGTAAGATCATTATTAGAATCAGGATCAAAATTGAAATAAGGACCAATAGTAAAATCTCAAGATTGGTATTAGAATTAAGATCGAGATTAGGATTAGTATGGGATTAGGACTAGTAGTAGGACAGCAGCAAGAATAAGATCATCACCAGTAATAATAGAATTAGTAATAGGACCATGATTAAGAGGACAAAAAATAGGATTATCACTGGGATCATGATCATGATTAGTACCAGATGCAAGATCAGTACTAGGACTAGGATTGTAGTAGGATCAGACCCGAGATCAGTGCTAGATCCAGGATCAGTAGTAGAACTGGAATTTGGATCAATCAATACTAGGATCATGATTAGTAGTAGGATCAGATGCATGATTAGATCAAGATTGGAAGTAGGACATGCACCAGTAAAAGGACCAAGACCACTTGTAGGATAGAGACTAGACTTAGTACTCAGACCAGGATTATGATTAGCAATAGAAACAATTAGTATTGGAACCATTATTAGTAGTGGACTAGGACCAACATCAGTACTAACATCAGGATTAGTAGTAGAACATGGAATAGGATGAAGACCAGTAGTAGGACTAAGACAATGATTAGTTGTAGAACCAAGACGAGGATTAGTACTAGGACTAGGATTTGTAATAGGAGTAGGATTAGCGGTAAGACCAAGACCAAGATCAATAGTAGGAGCAGGATTAAGATCAGCACTAATACTAGAATCAGTAGTGAACTAGGACCAAGATTAGTAGTAGTAAGAATAAGATCAATACCAGGACCATGATATGTTGCTAGACAAAGACCAACATTGATACCAGGATTAGTAGTAGGACTAGTAGTAAAACCTGGTTGAGTAGTAGACCACGACCAATGTTAATATTAGTATCACGACAAGGGCTAGTAGTAAGACCAACAACATGATCAAATTTAGGACCAGGATTAGTAGTAGGACCAGGATTAGGTCCAATACTAGGATCAAAATCAATAGTAGGATCAGGATCAAGATTAGTACTAGGATAAGGATAAGGACCAATACGAGGACACAGACTAGTAATTGGAGTAGGAAAAGAATTAGTAGTTGGAACAAATCAAGGATCAACACTAGGACCAATACCACAACTAGTATGAGGATCAGTACCAAGATCAAGATTAGTAGTAAGACCAGAATTAGGATTAGAACTAGGACCAAGAACATGATCAATACTAAGATCAGGACTAGTAGAAGGACCAAGATCATGATTAGTACTAGAAACATGATCAGTTATAGGACTTGAACTAGGAATATGATAAGGACTAAGATCAAGGACAGTAGAAGGACCAGGACCAAGATCAGTACTAGGTCCAGAATCATAAATAGAAATTAGGGCTTGGACTTGCATCAATACTAGGAGAATGATTAATAGTAGAAGGAGGAATTGGATAAAGATTGACATTGGGATTAGTACTAGGACCAGAACTAGTAAAAGGATGAGGATCAGGATCGGTAGTAAAACCAAGACCATGATCAGTACTAGGACCAAGATCACTATTAAGACCAAGACCTTGGCCCTCGAACAGGATCAGGACAAGGACCAAGACCAATAGTAAGACCAGGACTAGCATCAATACTAGGATTAAGACAAATATTAAGACTAGGATCAGGATCAGTACTAAGATTAAGATCATGACCAGTAGTAGGATCAGAACAAGGATTAGTACTAGTACTAGGATTAGTAATAGGACCAAGACTAGGATCAGGACTAGTAATAGATCAGTACTAAGACCAGAAAAAGGATTGGTAGTAGAATCAAGAACAGGAGTAGGATCAGTACTAAGATCGGAACGAGTAGCAGAACCAGGATTAGGATTAGTAGTTTTCCCTTAAACACGATCAGTACTAAGATCAGGATCAATAGTAGGATTAGGAATAGGATAATACTTGCACCAGGATAAGTAGAAGGATTAGGACCAAGATCAGCACTAGAACCAAAATTAGTAAGAGGATGAGGGCCCAGATCGATAGTAGAACTAGGACCAAGATCAATATTAGGATAACGACCAGTAGCAAGATCAAGACCAACATCAATACTAGGACCAGGATCGACAATAAAACCAAAATCAGGATCAATACTAGGACCAATAATAGGACTCTAACCATGATCAGTACTAGGGCCACGTTCAATAACAGGACCAAAACTAGAACCAGAATCAGTACTACAACCAGGAACATGATCGCTACTAGGATTAAGACCAGTAGAAGGATCAAGATAAGGATTAGTATTAAGACCAAAATTAATAGTAAGACTAGGATAAGGATTAGCAAAAGGACAAAGATGAAGATGAGTATTAGGTCTACAATCAGGAATAGTAGTAGAATTAGTGTTAGAACCAGGATCATTAGTAGAACTAGGAACTGGATTAGGACCAGCAGAAGGATATGGATCAAGAGTAGTACTAGAGCTAAGATTAGTAATAGGACCAAGACTAGCATCAATACTAAGAGAAGGATGAATAATCAAACCATGAATAGGATGAGGACTAGTAGTTGGACCAAGACTAGAAGTAGGATTAGGATCAGTAATAGAATAAGGATCAATAAGAAGACCAAGATCATGATGAGTACCAAGACAAGGAACAATATTAACATTAGTCTTAAGACCAGGATTGGTAGTTAACCTATGAACAAAATTAGTACTAGTACCAAGACCAATATTAGAACGAGAACCAAGATCAGTACTAAGACCAAGATCAGTAGTATGACAAGGATCAAGACTAGTAGTAGGAAAAAAACCAAGATCAGTACCAGGACAAAGACCAGTAGTAGGAAACGTATTAGGATCAGTAGTAGGAAACGTATTAGGATCAGTAGTAGGACCAAAACCAAGACTAAGATTAGTATTAGGACCAAGATGTGTAATAGCACCAGGGTCAGGATCAGGAGTAGGACCATGATCAAGACCAATAGAAGGATCAGGACTAGTAGTAGGACCAGGAGCATGATGAGTACTAGGATCATGATCGTATAAGGACAAAGATTAATAGTAGAATCAGAACCAAGATTAGTATTAGAACCAATGTAAGTAGTAGAATCAGGACTAGGATTAATACTAGGACTAAAATTAGCAGTAAGATCAGAACCATGACCAATAGTAGAATCAAGACTTAGGCATGTTCTTTGATCAAGATCAGGATCAATACTTGGATAAGAACTAATTATAGGACTAGGACCAGAACTAGTAGTAGGATTAAAATCAGGATCAACATTAAAATCAAATTAGTAGTTGGACCAGAATTAATAGTACAATCATAATTAAGATTAATAGTTGAATCAGAACCAGAACATGTACTACGATCAAGATAAATTGTTGGAGGTCTAGAATCAATATTAAGACCAGGATCATTAATAGAATCACGACCAAACTATAGAAATATAGAAATTAGTAATCAGACTGACCAAACTAAATTAGTAGTTGGACCATATAAATATATATAATTTTGATACTTTTATATATATATATATATATATTAAAAAATATATTAATTAATTCTAGATTGATATAAATTTTATAAATATAATTTATATGATATAAAAAGTTAAATACAAAAATTCATATAATTATATAATTTTAACTAACTAAAATTATTTGGAGTAGATAATTTGGTTGTGCATAAACATAATTAGAGATCCATTTTAGATAATAAAGTATACTAATTATAGCGTTGGATAAAAAAATCAACGATTGATATTGTAATTAATATATATATATATATATATATATATGATTTTAACTATTAATTTCTTATTTAATATCAGTAAATATATTTTATCTTTAAAAATGCATCTTCCTACTTTAGAGTCGAATACATAGGTAATAAATATATTTATATGTAATGGGACTACACTATGAAGCCCAAAATTGGCCCCAAAGGGGTCGAATAGTGTCTTTCCTATGTGTAATGCCGGCGGCTACAGCGCACATAGGTTTTGTTGTCCATCTGTTGGTGATGCAGAATAGCCCTTTTGTATGGCATTGGGTCTGATGAAGCTTGGACTCCGAATTTATTTATGGAAGCCTATGCAATCCTTCTCAAATTGTTGGAATATTTTGATGTTGCCTTATGCCCATCTTTGTCATGCAACTTCACAAGGTTTCAACTTGGCATAGACAAAATAAATAAATAATAACTTCAACGTGATTTTTAGCAGGAGGGATGTTCACATTCTAAATTATTTTTCACGTATTTTTGTAATTTTTGTTTATTTTTATTTGTTTTTTCTCTAAAAGTTAAATTCATTATTAAGTATGATATTGTCTATTCTTGTTTAGATATTTATATATCTTTTTGAAGTTAAAATTTCTCACTAAGTAAATCTTTGGCCCAATCTCAAAACATTATTTTCCAATAATTTGAGCCGCTTACAACTATCCTGTATATTGGGTTGAGTGTCACTATTCAAGATCCAATATTAAAAAAAAAAAATAGATTTATCTTATTTTTAAAAATTAGTTTAAGAGAGGAGGAGGAATGTTTAAACTTTATAAAGAGTAGTCTAATTCTATTCTTAATCAATGAGATATCTTAACACAATTTCTTATGCCTAGATTAGACATCTAGTGTAAAAAAAATTGCAAATTGGACATTGCAAATAATCCAATGCCAAAATTGAATAGATTTTTATTACATATTTGAAAATTGTGCCTAAGCTACTTTCAAAAACTAGTTCGAGAGGCATACATCACTCAATTCTACAAAGAGTATCCTACCTCTCTTCCTAATCAATATGAGATAACTGTTAAAATCTACTCATTCTCCAAATTTCCTACGCTTAGTAATAAGATATAATACCGCAAGAGTCACACCACCTACATTTGATGTTGCAAAATGTTCTGTAGTTACAAAATTCACAGTCATGTTAAACTATATTTCGTGAATAATGTACTACACACTTAGAATCCTAATTTACTCGCATTTGAACTTTATATAAGAGATTAATAATTTATCTTTGATAAATTTCTAATTTCATATATTATTTTTCTAATGACTTGAGTGTTAAAATAACTTTGTTGGGGCCTTCACCTTCTCAGTTTAAGACCCTAACAACACTCACGAACATCACCTATGCTGAAACTTTGGACCTGATTCTTGGGTCACTTATCCTCGGATCCAACCATATCAAAAACCATTTTTAATTTTATGCAAACATCACCTAAACAATTTATTAATTTCTCGTTAACTTAATTGTTCACGATTAATCCTTCCTTGATAGAGGTGAAAGTAAGTTGAACTTAGTTACATTTTAAGTATTTAATTCTAATTTGTTTAACAGTTTTGAAATCTGAATCTAAATCTATTATTTGTTAAAGATTTTTTTCCATAAAGGTATCATCTGATTTAAAGTCTACAATACTTACAAGTTTAATTAAAAGTGTATATGAGAAAAATGAATAAATAAATTTGAAATTTATATAAATAATTGATTAAAAAGATTTATAAACTTAAAATTTATAAGATAAAAAGGTTATTAAATAGATTTAATATATATATATATATATTATATAAATAAAATATAAAATAAATATTATATAAATATAATATATTAAAATAAATATAAATAGACTTTTGAATAGATTAAATAAATTTTTTTGATAAGTCTAAATTCAACTTATTTATCTAAAAAAAATTTAATAAATTTAAATTTATTTATTTATTAAAAAAATTAAATCAAATTAAATTTTAAACAAATCGTAAATCCACTTGGTAACTTCGATCCATGCTGATATTCTTTCCTCATATTTCGTATGAAGAGCATCTTAGGAAATCCTTATTTGGTTTACCCGGCACTATTTTTACTTTTAAAATAATAGAAAGTAATATCTAATTTACTATCTAACTACTGTCTTCTGTGCCTTAGTTGACAACTTGATAGCACACGGTGTATAACTCTTGCACCCACAATAGGCAGAGCACATTGGAGTATCAAACTGTAAAATTAAAGCCGAATCCAATAATGAACTTTGAATTTTATATGAATTTTTTATTGACTTTTTCAAGTATCATAATAAGGTTCGTTGAATTAAATATTGAAGAACCCTTTTGTGCATTACCTCGTGCTATCGTCAATATGTTCTTACTTTTTTTTTTTTTTGGTTAAAGAATCAAAGTTTTGCTTTGAGGGAGATGAGAATATCTTTGGGTGGTTGTTAGCTCAAAAAAGAAGGCTTTTATAATCAACCAAGATATATGCTTCTTTGGATAAAATCCAATTGTAACGTGCGAATTACTTGTCTACCTAATCTCCCATTAATTTCATAAATTGGTCGCAGCCATAAAGCACATAACTTTCCTTAAGTACAAAGTTAGGTTCATCAATGCACATTTTTTGTAACTCACTGGATAATGCCTGCCATTATAGACCTATGAAATTGAAAAGGAGAACAAAGCGAAACTAAAAAACATGTTGAGAAAAGGCAAGTATGCCTCTAAATTACTCATTTACCAAGCAACTTGTATTAGAATTCCATCAAGATGGGCCAGATACTTGTGCTGGACATGGCCCGCATAACTCAACTGAAACAACATTTTCTTGAACAAGAGAGATTCCACATCTCTTGTCCACTTTAAGCCAATAAGTTTGCAAGAGAACAAACAAATGCAATTAATATATTGTATAAGTAATTTGTTTGGATCATTATTTCAAATCAGCAACTCATAAAATTAAATTTCTTTTGATGGTTTGCTACTTTGATCAAAAGAAGATGACAACCGATAAAGTGGAAGGACCTACAAGAAGGTGGTGGGTGCATGATAGTGGCCACCTAAAGCTAGAAAATCTAACAAGGTTGCTCATAACGTATGGCTTAAAAAGTTTAGTTTAATAAGTTATTTCTTCAAAAGATTGAAGTGGATTAAAGAATCAAATTTTACAAATTCTATTGGTGATATTTTTTGGGTAAAATTTTAAGATTTTAATCTTACTTTTTTATTTTAAATTTCGGATTAACTAATTCTTTCCCTTTTAAATAATTTATAAAAAATCAATAGATATATATACAATTTTTTTTATATTAATAGTACATCAAAATTAAATATCTTAAGAATCAATTTGAACAAAAATTCTTTTGTGCATCATCTTTAATTATATGGGATTTAAATAAATATTTTTTTAATGTATGTTTTTAAAGGTACAAATAAAAATTTAATAAATAATCAATTTTATTAAAAATTATAGCATTTAATATTATTAATATATTAAATCATATAATTTTTAATAAAAACTTTATATATATAAAATTTCATTAGACATTGAGACTTATAGCATTCGCTCGTTATATATAACAAATAGTTTGAAGTCAATTTCATAATACATTTTATAAATTTAGATATGGATAATGCTAGGGAGTAGTCTTAGGTCTTAAGAAATCGATTATGAAAAGCAATGGAGAACATTTAACGTAAAAGAAAATATTTCTTATATTGAAAAAGAGAAACTATTTCATACTTATTTTTAAATAATTAGAAGTATATAATTATATATTAAATAATTTTTTTAATTATTCTACTAAAAACATTCATGAAGAAGATTCTTTAAAATTTGACATATTCTTAAATGTAATTTTTACGGCTCCATAATCTTGATCAGAGAAATTTGTCGGTTTTAAACTTCACCTCTTAATTTTTTCTTTTTATTTAGTAACAAGATCAGAATGATATAATTTACCTTTTTATATCAATTTTATATTAATTTTAAAGGTACACGAATTTCTATTGTGAATTTTAATTAAGTTGTTACTCGAAAATATTAGTCATGAAGACTTTTATATATCTCGAACCCTACATACCACACTATTAATTATATATTATTTTATTTTTAGTTTCAAGTTTGTATCTCTCTAACGTTATCTATTTTTCATTACACTATAAATAAATTATCATTTACTAATAAATAAAAATTATCAAACATTATAATTATATTCATTTATCTTTATCTAACAAAAAATAAATTATTAACATAAACATTGTGAATATATATATATATATATATATATATATATATATAGTATGATATGCTACACTAAATAAGTAATTTTATTAATAATATATATTTGATTATATTTTATCTCTTTAGTGGGTTTACGTGTAATTTTATTTTATTTTATTTAAAATTTTAGTAAATTTAATGTTTTATTGATATTTTAATTAAAACTCTCAAGTTGCTTTTTATCCAAATTTTAGGAGAGATCTATAATGGCATTAAAAATTAAATTATTTTAAAAAATTATAAGTATGAAATTTAATAAATTTGAATAATTTTATAAGCTATAAGATTAGAGTTTGAAGAAGAAAAAATTTACAAACTTTCTTTTTAAGATTAAAATTTAATATTTTGGTCAATAAATTTTAAAGAAAAGACAATCATTTTAATTTGCAAATATTTTAAGTAAAAAAAATGAGAATGATAGAATTTTAAATAAAAGAAAATTGACAAAAAATTAACATTATTAAAAAATTAAAAATATTCGTAGATCAAACTAAAAAATAAAAATATAATTAAATCCAATATATTATCTTTATATAAAATATAAGTATAATACATCGTATTATTAGTCTTCATTCTTAATATTTATATTAATAATTTAATTTTTATTTGATAAAAACTATACTAATAAATAATAAAAATAATTTTAAGGCTTAATAATTTTTATTTGCTGGGAAGAAAAATTTAGAGTCCCAAGTACAAAATTTGACATGGCCATTAATGATTAAAAATAAAATAAAATAAAATAAAATAAAATTAGTGGGATAGTATAGGAGGTTGGGGTATGGATATGAAGATAGAAGGTAGAAGAATGGAAGAAAGTTGTGACACGTATGGGGGCCTTTGAAAACAAAAAGCTACGAACAAGTGCTGATTCTGTGTTCTCAGTTAGTTCTCGTGTTGATGAGGGCTTCCCTGATAGCGATTATACGTCAAAGCTTAAACTACTCAGAACAAACTTGTTGGCCCGCTTCTTGCATATCACCCAAGTCATGTTTTCGCATGCCAATTAAGGGCCCTACACTGCTATATGCTTCATTAATGGAAAATGTTTGAATCATTTATATTTAATTATATTGGAATTTAAGCTGTTTAATATTCCTTATTATGACACTGTTGTAATTGGATCCTCATATTAAAGTTACTTAGTTTGAATTGAATCTTGTTGTTTCCTCACATCAATATAATTTTTAGTATTATTTATTCAGAAAATAAAATAGAGAGTGTGTTAATTATAATATGTATTTTTATTGTTTAAGTATCTAAACAAATTACATAAAAGTCACATAAAAAAAATTAATGTGAAAATGACATTTTGTTGGTTTCGCTTTGAGATCAATCACACAACATGGCCTTTATGCCTAAAGGTGAAATGTTGAGAAAACCTTGTAGCTAAGGATGCTCGTGGATTCGAATTTTAAACAATTAATTTATTAAAAGCATGTTTCTACTATGAGTCTATATAAATATGAAATACAGGGCAGTAACAAAAAATGGGTATACTTGCATTAGTTCAAAGATCTCTCACTTCCACGTATACAGCAACACTATTTTCTTCTTACTTTTCTTTTTATTTGTTACCATTTTTCTAAAAATTATTTATTTTAATTATTATTTCAAAATTTTAAAATTATTTATTTATTATATCTTTGCTCTTTATAAAATATTATTTAATGAGAAATAAATTAAAAATATTAAAAATATAAAATAAAATTATATAATAATTTTAATATATGAAATATTATTTAAATTTTTAATATATATATATATATATAAAATAATCTTAAATAATAAAGTTGCATGTGTTCCACACAGTCTGGAAACATGGCTCTTCTTTCTCTTTCCTTTTCTGAATTCTGTTTTGATTAGTGCGAGGAAGAAGGAGAGATCACGTGGAGTGTGGATCTGGTCCCAAACTGCGGTCGGCCAATACTACATAACATCAAATACAAACCTTGCATTAATTATTCTAACAGATTATATTCATATTCCTAAAACTCTAATACTTGCTAAACTATAATACCTGCCCAAATATATAAGCCAGAAATATTCACAATATATTATTTTTAATATTTTTTATACAATTATAAGTAAATTTGAATCTTGTTAAAAAAAATTTCTTTTACAAAACTCACATATAAGTGTTAAAGATAATATATCAAACAATGTGTCGTTAGTATTGTTCAATTTACAATTTTAGTTGAAGAAAAATCAAGATTATAATTTGTAAAATAAAAAATATATATATTTTACATATTCTTTACTGGGAAAAATATTTTCAAAGTAATTGAAATTTGCATAACAATATATGGAAAGTACTAACCCTGAATATTACATGGATAAGCATAAAATTCAAAGTGAAGAAAATTACTTCACTGACCCTTGACCTTGATTTCAAGGCGTTCGACAAAACTAATTGAAATATCAAAAGCTACACTTTACAAATTACAATGGGTGGTGAGTAGTCTTGGTTTTAAATATTTAATAATGAAAAACAGAAATTAAACTTTAAATCATGGACTTGATCTTGACATGCCTTATTTTGTTTTGTGCATTCATGTGGCTGGCTTCCTCCGTCACATAAGTAAAAATTGACCCACAAACCAATCCCAATTTAAAATAATTTAAGTTCAAACATAAATTAACTTTTATAGATTAGGTGGACGAAGCAACCTCCACCAAATGACTCTTTTCTTTGTTCTTCGTTTTTGTTTTGTTGTCTCATACTCATTTCTTAATAATCAACAACGTAACGCTGGAGTTTATACGAGACACACCATCATTGGATTATTTGCAAACTGGGGCAGTTCCTCACTCACCCTAATCCATCGATTGAGTTATCTTCTGCATGTGAGGATAGGTATTGAAACTACTACTTTATATATTTAATTTGTACAAATACTACATATTCTTCTCCATGACCTCATCAGTCATCAATACAAATTATGTTGTTTTTGTAAAATCATAGATTTTTTTATGGACATAATTTTATTTTAGAAAATAAAATATACGCTAAGATTTTTAGTAAATTTTTTAAATTTTTTTATACATAAGATTTGAACCCCTAAAATTATACTTAAAAAAGAATTAAATATATAGCAGTTGAATAAATCATTTATGCAATAAATAAAGTTGATATGATAATATAAATAATACATTTTTAATTGGCTTAGAATTGTAATATAAATTAATTAGTTTATAGTCCACTTATTTTGAAGTTAAGTATGATTTATTTAATAAAATTGATGTTAAACCATTGAAGGTAATGGGAATGTGCTTCCAAATAATTACAAACATAAATTTTACATTTAGACGTGTGTTATAATGGAATAAATTGATCTTGTGAGTTTGCCAAACGAGAATTAACGCCCAATTTGTTTTAAAATTAGAAAGAGTTAATTATGATATAATTAATTTTAGATCATTATTTAAAATCAATCTTTTCTGTAAATTTATATTAATATATATAGAGATACAACAATGAAATATATTTTTAATATTTACAAGTATTAAATTTTTTTGGTAATTATAAAATGATTTCTTTTTTTTAATTGATAACTTGCCGTTAGATATTTATTGATTTGATTGAAAGATATTTAACTAAATTTTATTAGAACAATGATATTTTTAAGATATTAAAATTGGTTTACATTATCCTTTGTATAACTGGATGTAAATTAATTTTAATATGTACGAAATTTTATTTTATTTTATTATGTGTATCAACTTATTTTATTTATTAAAAAAATTGTACAAACAATATAAATTATAATTTTTATTGTTTAAATTGAATAAAAGATCATTTTAATATTTCACCTAAATCAATTTGTTCTATGAATTTTTTATAATATATGATAACTTGATATATAACAAAGTTTAGCTGAATATTGGTTGCTAAGTTAGCAAATATTTAATTTTAAATTAATGATAAAGATCAAAAATTAAAATTTTAAAAGTTAGAAATACATGAAAAAATTATAAAATATAATTAAAATAAAACATTATATTTATAAAAATTAAAAATATATTTAAATCTATTTTCCTTTTCGCCACACATTAAGCCTAGAAATTTCTTGCCAATTCTTCGGTTGCTCTAATGGAATTGGTAAAAAGAAAAAAAGATATACAAGTATATAAAATGCATGTGTTGTAAAGAAATGAAAGGGTGGTTATCCATTCAAATAAGGCGAATATATTAAAAAATAATAAAATAATAAAACCATTAAAATATGAAATGTTAAAGATGATGTTATAAAAAAGAAGAGATAAATAAAAAAGGAAAGAGAATGAAGAAGAATATGTCAAAAAAGTGAATGTATATCAATCATTGTTGTTAAACATAAAAAAATAGTTTTGTAATTTGAAAAATATAACACATAGTGATTGACAACTCACAGTTTGAGTTGCAAACTTCTTTTCCTCTTTGATGGGTACTACAACTTGTGTAGAGGGTAGATTATAGAGTCTACTTTGAGATTGACCAAGAAAATGGGGTCACTGGCTTGCCATTAATAACCAGGTTCTTTTCTTTTAAATTTGTTATTTATTTATTCTATCCCTTTCATATTTTGTTTGTCTTCCAAATTCTCAAACACGTCATAATTAATTTATGATAGTGAAAAACAAAAGAAACAAATTTTGGAATAAAAACCGTTCTTATTAAGTCGTGATTGGTATTCACCGTTGACTTTTATTACATGGGGATTTGCTGTCCAGATTTCACAGGTACATTGAATCATGGCTATCACAATGTATGATATTTGATGGTTTTAAAGCAGTACTTTTAAATTTACTTATTGTAAATTACTAATTGAAAATAAAAATGTATGGATAAGGATTGTCTTTGGTGCTGCCCTGCTGGGACACCACAAAATGATTGAATTTTGAAATTTTAGGACAAAAAAAAAAAATTAAGGGCAGAAGAAACTTGTGTCAGCTTGCTTGTTTCCTTTTAAAAATAGCATAGAATGAATATGCCATAACGTGTTATTATTCTGTAGTGCACATTGCCGTTTTTTATTGACCAATCGAGATCCTAGCGAAACTTCTATAAACTTTGGTCAACATCGCCGTCTATTGTCCAATTTCGATTCAATTGGCATGGGAGAGGTAAAATATTTCATCAAACGTATAGGGGCTGTGTTTTTATGTGTTTTTTTTTAATTATTTGTAATTAAAATTAAAGTTTGGGTATTAAAGACTGACATTGATTATTAGAATAAAATTTTAATATAAAACAATATTAAAAACATTGTATATCTTAGGTCATATGGACTATAGGAACCATAAGAAAATGTATGTTTTTATGTAAGTAAATTTGTTTCTTTACTATTTGAGCAATATGGATTTATAGGAATTGTAGTCGGTTTAAAAATCAAATCTTATATTGTGAAAAGGTAACGAACTTAGTCCTGAAATTTTTTTGAATTTGAAATAGGTTTAAAGTGAGAAGGTTTTAGATTTTATTTTATTTTATTTATTGGATTAAGAAAACGTATGATTGTATATCTTTCTGTAATTAAACTTTTCTAAATGGATTTGGGTATCTTTTATATCTTCTCAATGTTAGTTATTTTATCTTGTTGATAAAAAATATTAAAAATTTTAAATAATTATATTTAATTTTTGTTCAAAAATATTTTTCATCCTAATTTTTATACTTTTTCAATTTTGTTATACTTTTATTTATTTATATATATATATATATATATATATATATATATATATATATATATATATACATTCTTTTCAGTTGTATCAGCCATTACAAATTTTTTAATTAATTTTTAACTTTTGATTTCCCTTTTTTTTTGTTTTATGGGACCAGCAGCACCTACTATCATATTAAGTATCTAACTAATCCATACAATTAGATATGATCCCTGGATAAACAGTAAACTTTTATATCCCTTTTTATTCAAAAGCATATACGTACAACCTAAAGATATAACAAACATTATTGAAAATTTGAAAATTAGATAGCGTAATGTAAAACTTTTTATACAATCTATGGTCTTAATTTTTTTTTTTAAATTATTGCATAACAATTAAGTTTTATTAAATAGGTGAAAAAAAACGTTCATCAAATGACTACCCTCCGTATATAAAATTCAATCCAATAAGATAATATGATGTCATTTTCTCTTTTAAATCTTGATATATCCAAAAAGTAATTACAACACTTTGAATTTTATATTAAATTATTAATAAAATATAAAAATTATATAATCCTTTCTTTTTCATAAAAAAGGGTATAGATATTCTAATTTTTAATTTCTTCTTACTTAACCGAATTATTTTGACCAAGGTACAAGTTTAAAATCTTATTCTTCTCAACCAAAAATTAATTAAAAATAGTACTTAGGTAATTTTTTCTGTTGTGTTCATTTCTTTACGACGTATCGGAGGCGAAAAAAAGCATCTAGACATTTGTACTTATCACGCCAATGGCTGCATTTTGTTTGTCTTACGTGTAATTATAGAATGTTCGCTTGTGATGTTATTAGTCTCTTGGTGGGATACACATCATCCGTTACTCTCAATATATATGAAAAAATTTTAATTTTTAAAATAAAAATTTACAATATTAATTAATTAAAAATTATGATAAATATATTTTTAAATAATTATAATGAAAAATTAATAATTTTAATAATATAACAATTTATAATTAAATGATAATATAAAAAAATTATACGGTTAATAAAATTTAATTTTTATACATTTCTATATAAAATATTTATATTATCAATTAATTAAAAATTAAAATAAATATAAACTTTGAAATAATTATTAAAAATTAAATTTTTTAATAAAATAAATAAAAAATAGGTAAAATATGGAACAAATTTTGAAGTAAAATGTTTTTTTATTTAAAAATATGGGTAAATATATAATGATTTTTATTACCGCGCATGCCAACGTGAGTCTATATCTTTTACTGAAGCGGAAGATTAATAGATATATCCTGAGACAAAAAAAAAAGGTTTGCATAATCTATTCTTAGATATATTATAAATTTGAATTATTATCTTTGAATAAAAATATTTTATTTTTCTTATGTTACATATTTTATATTAAATATTTATTTTTTAATTTTATTTTTTTAAGTAGTACTATTTCATATTTTTATTTTAAAATAAACTAAATTTTAAATTATTATAACCGTGTTCAATATTGACTTAAATTTGATTTTAAATTTTATATTTTAATACATCATTTCAACAACAAAAAAATATATTTTATAGTTTTATAATTTTTTTAATTTTAAAACTGTTACTTTTAATTTAAACTTATTTGATATAGTAAATATTTATTTTTATTGATAAATATATTTATTATTATTTTTAATGTTTTATTTATAAAAATTCCTTAAATTTAAAAATACTCGTACGAAACTTACTGATTTACATAAACTTGTAAGTTCAAACTTCAATAGAGATCGTCAACGAAAAAAAAAAAGAGAGACTTCAATAGAACAATTCTGATATAAAAATTGAGGCAAATTAAGCAGTCTATACTGTATTAATTTTTAGGCACCATTACCGATCAAGGGGCATTGAATACTCTATGAAAAATGTCATTTATAAAAAAAATTAAAAAAATATTTTAGGAAAAGAGAACAGAAGAAGAAAAAGAACGAAATTCATGAATAATATGATAAAAAATAATTATTATATAAATTTAAGTAATACATTTCATACTCTTTTACGTCAACATTTCGGCAGGGAACTTTCAGTCATAATATTAGAGTAGCTTGTACGTAATTTTTTTTTCAATTTTTTTTACACAGCCAAATTCCACCCAAAAAAGGCTAATAATCCCAATCTAAACAATAATTGACAATCATAAATCAATATCTGTGCAACTGCACTCATCAGTTGATGGATTGGATGATTTATTGTTGAAGAATAAGCAATCACCAATTTGGTGCCTATTTTCTTATGTTAATTTTATGTTTTCTGAATTTTTATGTTTATTCAATGCGCATATATTTACATGAAAGTGTTACATAGGAAATTATAAAAGAGAGGAGAAGAAACAGAAACTTCTGAATACTCATACAGTCACATATAGCATACGTCAACTTATCAAATCATTATAGTGTATGGATAAAAAATAAAATCATTGTATAGTGTATGCTCATATTTGTGATTCAAGATATACTTAATTACGTAACTGTGGCAAACGTCTTGGTCAACATCTACCAACACCCTTGGGTAGGAGGCCTATATCTTTGCATGAGATGCATGCTCTCCTGCTTCAATTTATTGTTTATATAAGTTTTACGCACTAAAATTCAATAAACATAATTATCACTAATTTCTTTGTCAATAAGAACAAAAAGTCAGAAGGATAGGTTGTTATCCAAATGTAGTAAAAAGATTGAGTTTATGTGGCAGGAAAGTTTATTAATTAACTTACTATATTAAAAGCATTTAATAAAATTAGTTGTTGAAGTCATTAATAAATTAAAATAATATAAAAATATGGATTTATATATATTTTTATTTTATACAAAATATTTCTTGGTAATTATCACTCATATTTTTTAAATATAAATTTTAATTAAAATTAAAAGTGTAATAATTTAAACACATAGTATTATATATAAAAAATAACCAAAAATAATATAAAAGATAATAAATGTAATAATTTGTCTTTATTCTATTACGTGTAAAAATCATTAAAAAGGGAATATAAAAAGGAGTGTGGTAAAATAATAAGAATAAAATTAAAGAAATAAAATACAAACTTATAAGCTATGGAGTAGCTTATAAGTTAAAAATTAGTAAAAGAAACTTATTTGCTAAATATCTTAATTTATTTAAACATGTTTATATCAGTGAAATAATTTATGTCAACCTATTTAGCATGTAAAACACACTTTAATATATGATATGGCTTTGTTACTTTCTTCGGATAAATAGTTGTCCAAACAATATTTTGGCCAATTGAGGTGCAATATATACAATTTATCATTATTAAAAAACTCTAATTTACTAATAATTTAATATTTAACTAGCCTATGCTAATTTATCTTTTTAATATAAATTACATTGTTAGTACAACTTTTATAAATTTACATTGACAATTTGATACGTTGTATTAATCAATAATTTTATTAATATAAATATTAATATTTAACGTTTACATTAAATATGAATACTTAATATAATTTTTTAAAATTTATATTAATAATTTAATTTTTTTAAAAATAAAATTAATACTAACAAATATTATTTAACCATTAATTTTTTATTTATGATTAAATGACAAACTTTTTTCTTCTAATGTGTACTAAAAGTAAGAAAGAAAGAAGAAGCAGGCACCTGAAAGAAAAAAAATTGCTTGCCTGGTCAACCTGTTCCAAACTCCAAATCCTCCAAATTGCATAATTTGATACTGTGAGATCATCGAATAGCAGTGGTAACAGAATCACTTGAAGGAGCATAATTGAGGGTTGGTGTTGCACGTAAAGGAATACCGTGAGTTGTAACCTGAGACAATATTACTGTCAAAATTAAACTGTTAGTTACATATTGCATTTTAATTTTAAAACCAAAGTCATATATGAGAAAAAATACAATTAAAAATATTGAGAGTATTTGGTCCTTAAATTGATATTTTCTAAAGTCTGATAAAGGGAATTATCCAAAGAAAACTACTTTTTACAACTCAATTTCAATTCTGTGTTTCTCGATGAAAATGTGCCGTTATTTTTTGAATAAAAATAATGGTAATTCCAAGTATTTTTCAATGCAAGGATCAAGATTAGATCCGGCCCCTACTACCACATGACACTGTTAAAAGAATCCATCCAAAGTTGCACTGTTTCTGGCAGCAGAATTAAATAAACAAATAATACATATTTTTTTTTTTTTTAAAAAAGAAAAAAGGTATTCTGTTTTCACATTCTTCAAGTTCAACCCCTCTACTCTCTCTCTCTCTCTCTCTCTCTCTCTCTCCCTCTCTGAGTCACAAACAAACACATAAACATTATATAAGTCTTTGTTTCAGACAACTTTTCCTGCACTCCTCGTCCTTTTCCTTCCTTCAACAAAACAAGTGAAGGAAAGTAGTAACCAGCAATGATCGAAACCCGAGAAATGGGTTTCTTGTTACCAAGTGCGTTGCTATGTCTTTTCGTTCTGTTTTGCCATCAAACAGAGGCAGAGGAATTGGACTTGTTGTTGAATGCAACTACCATTTCCGGTTCAAGCAGTGGCAGAAAACTTGCGGGAAGATGCAACTTGTTCCATGGAAAATGGGTGTATGACCCTTCATATCCTCTCTACAACCCCTCTACATGTCCCTTCATAGATCCCCAATTCAACTGCCAAAAGTACGGTCGCCCTGACACACAGTATCAGAAATATAGATGGCAACCCTTCTCTTGTCCCTTACCAAGGTAGCAACTTTCGTTCTTTCTCTTTCAACCCTTTAACCATTTTTATGTATGTGCATCACGTTTTGTAGCTGAAGCTAAACATAAAGTTAATGTTTCTTCCAACAGGTTCAACGCATTGGATTTTCTTGTCAAGTATAGAGGGAAGAAGATTATGTTTGTTGGTGACTCTTTGAGCTTAAACCAGTTCAATTCTCTCGCTTGTATGATTCACTCTTGGGTGCCAAGAACAAGGACCACGTTCTCAAAGCAAGAAGCTATCTCCAAAATCACATTCGAGGTTGGTTTTTTTTTGTTTTTTTTGTTTTTTTTTTGAAATTTTCCCTTTTTTGTTTTTTCTTCTTTCTGTCTTTTGAAACTTTTTGCATTGAATTGCGGTGGTGGTGGAAATGATGATTGCTTGTTTGATGTTGTGTACGTCCATGCAAGCGGTGTCATTTTCTCTTTGCTTTTCACCTCAGAGTTGAAAACTTTTTAGTATTTGCCTTACTGGAATTTTGAACCCGAATTCTGCTACTTATGAGTCCGATTTCGTTGGTATGAGCCAGCGGGGAGATTGTGAAACTTGGTTTTTGTGCGTTGTGTTGCTGTTAAGTAAAGCACTGAAGCGCGAGCAATAAAGTCTGGGACGTGATTGGTGGGGGGTTCTCCTTTTGCAGGGGACATTGCTGATTGTTAATTTGGAGGATATTAAATGTTTGCCTTAATTGTTATAATTATACTTTACTCGAAGCGTTCCTCTTTCTACCAATTTCGAACGTGCACATAATTTCTTTAGCTAGATCAAACAAAGTAGATAGAGGAAAATAAAACAAAATAACTAAAAAAGAAATAGTACCTTTTTTCCATTTCTCTTGGAAGTTATAAAAAATGAAAAAAAAAAAATCTTTGTTTCTAAAAAGTGACGACTATATTTACTATTTATTAATACTACCATACTGGTGGTGGTGTTTAGTTGCCACATCTTTGTTTGGTTACGGTGGAAAGGGAAAATCTTCCGCTATGAAATTTATTGTGCTAAAACTACAGTATTGTTCATTTACATAGGAATGCTCCAAACCTTTTTTCGTGTTTGTGCTCCAAATTGTCAACACCTTCTTGCTTTGTATAAAAATTTGTTGAACAAATGTCTTAATTAGCAATGATTAATGTTGGACATCTAGTTTTCCCTCCAAATCTTTGTTTTGTGCCAAGTAACATCAAGTCATCAATCCCGGCTTAGTATTCTGAAGCACCCAACAGCCATCATCATTACTAATAACTAAATTATGAACAGAGCGTTACTCAGCTAACCCATTTTCTTTGCATGATCCGTTTTCTCAAATGTAATGATTGAAAATTTGATATTTGCCTTATCTTTTCTTTCTCTCGTTCAAGAACATCTGATTGATTACCTGCTTTACTGTGTATGCCCACTTGTAAGTTTCAATCATGCTATTTAAACAATATTACATGTATAATTACATACAATTGTATATGGGTTCATTGTGCTCAATTCAACAGAAAAAAGCTAAAGTGGGCAATATATATTATGTATATATAAATGTATAATTATACGAAATTGTAACAGCCAGAGTAGTTCTTGGTTTATAGACATATCTTCTGAAAATAACAACATAATTAGTAATTGAGTCCTTAATCACTTCCAAAATGGACCACTTGACACTAGTGGCTTGATTCAGACGCAGTCCTCTCCTTGCACGACTTTTCCTTTATAAATTCGGTAAGCTACCCAAGTGTCAAAAATGGGCCACACTTCTTTGTGATAAGGAGGGATTTTCTTTTTCTTCTAGTTATTTTTATTCTATGGTTCTTTTAGTTTTTCTTAATATTTTGAGCCCAGAGGCAAGAAAAGACACCACTTGATAATTTGGTAGGGAAGTTTCTCAGGAAGTAAACTTACTTTACTAGCGGATGCATGAAGGGAGGTACCAAAACAGACAAATAAAAAGGAAAAATGTTAACTTAGGCCATATAGTTGATCTTAACAACATAAAAGTAATAATGTTTTATAAAAACATAAAAATATAATAAACAATTTGTTACTTTTGAATATGATTTAAAATCAATCTTAAGATTATTCACGAATATATGTAAAATTATAATTTATTTTATTATTATTTGCAGGACTATGGCCTGCAGTTGTTTCTATACCGTACACCATACTTGGTAGACCTTGACCGTGAGAGTGTTGGAAGGGTTCTAAAACTTGACTCAATAAAGAGTGGTGACGCTTGGAGAGGGATGGACGTGCTAGTTTTCAACACATGGCATTGGTGGACCCACACTGGGAGTTCACAACCGTAGGATCAATCTTTCACATCATTGTAATATAATCAATTTTGTCCTTTGGGGTAAGCAATACTGATTATTTGTGTTCATTAAAATTCCATTGCAGGTGGGATTATATTCAAGAGCGTAACAGGTTGTACAAAGACATGAACCGTTTCATTGCATTCTACAAAGGTTTGACTACTTGGGCTAGATGGGTTAATATCAACGTAAATCCAGCCCAAACCAAAGTCTTCTTTTTAGGAATTTCTCCTGTGCATTATGAGTAAGTTATTTCTAACTCCATCTAATTGATTAATTTAAGAAAAAAGTTTGATTCCGTCTACTATTTTATTTTATCTTATTTTTCTTCTTATGCATGTTTATTGAGAAGTTTATCAAAATTTGACCTGCATGATAATTTAAGCTGTACTAGTTTTTATTAATTATGCATGGTGGTGTGTATGATATGGTAAATAGGGGAAAAGATTGGAATCAACCAGCAAGATCATGCATGAGTGAGAAAGAACCATTCTTTGGTTTGAAGTACCCTGCAGGAACACCTATGGCTTGGGTGGTGGTGAACAAGGTTTTGAGTAGGATAAAGAAGCCAGTGTATTTCCTAGATGTGACTACACTCTCACAGTACCGGAAAGATGCACATCCTGAAGGGTACAGTGGGATTATGGCAACTGATTGCAGCCATTGGTGTCTTCCTGGGCTGCCTGATACTTGGAATGTGCTTCTGCATGCAGCTCTTTTTGGTTGAAGGAAGCCAAGCTGTGACTTTGCCAACTTTGTTTATTAGAGGAAAACCCATTGTTTTTCTAATGTAGGAAATATTTAATTTGGCATTTTGCTTCTTGGAATTGGACAATAAAAGGGTTTGATGCTTCAAATTGTAAATTTTTAATATATTGTTTTGGCATAAACGTGCCTTGATTGTATCCCTCCCCCTGGAATATTGAAAAGCATTTGCAATGAACTTTCCTTAGGAATAACGTGCTGTTGGATCGTTGTGAATGAAGTACTTGATGATCCGAAGCTTAAGAAGAAAAAAGCAAACAGAGAATCTGATGTCACTTCGCAAACTAAAGCAATGTCTTTTTTTTTTCTCCAAAAACTAAAGCGATGTTGAGCATTTTAAATTACTAGGAGCGAATAACGCATCCAAATTTAGATGAAATTAGCTGTTTAAACTTTTAGGAAAACATCAAAATTTTAGTTGCTCCTTTTTTTCCCTTAACCTTTGTATTTGGACTATTTTATAAAAGAGAAAGTTCTTACTTTCTTGGCTTCTCGAAGACAGATAAAGCGTTATTTTTAATGTCACGTTTTTATTAATAAAACCCCACTAACTATAAAAAATAAAAATAAAAAAATCAAATGGTGACAGGTAAGAGAAGCAAAAAGTAAGTGTTGGTAAAGAAAAAAACACTGACTTGTAAATCAATTTCATCCAAAGTGGTATGCAATTTGATGAGATTGGGCCGGGTAATTGCAACAGATAATTGTTATCTTGTGATGGGCTTAGAGGTTTGAGTCCGTTCTGAAAATGGAACCCAAGTAATTAAAGGCAAACTCTAAAGAGAGAATCATAGTTGTATACGTAGGAAAGAACGAATATTGTGAATGAAGTAGTTAGATGCAAAGAGGGGCCAGGTGTCTTGGATTGTATTGTAGTAGCACATACGAGGCACTCCTTCAAGTTCCCATGTGTCTGAAGCTACTTATGGCTTTATGCAATCCAATGATCCTAATCTAAATATGGATTGGAGAACACTGTGGCGAAGGCTGACTCACATTAATTGGTTACAGGACCACATCACACGTTGCAATATCCTCCAGTTCTTTTACCACATGTCCTCCCCCATGCAAACCCATCCATTCCACAACCTCTTCCAACCGCCAACCCAATTCTCCTTTTTAATCTAATACACATTCCCATGCACACTCCACTTCTACATTCTCTTCAAACACCACAAACACAAAGCCATACTATAGACACTATAGGCACTTAGTACAGGTGACATTTTCAGCAACATGGCGTCCGAACAATTGGCTCGCAGAGGAAACACAACCACCGAGAGAGATGTTCAAGTTGAGAAAGACAGAGTCCCGAAGATGGCCACTCACTTTGAGCACCTTACGGATAAAGCAAAAGACTCCGATGTCACCGGTGCGAAAGACACCCCTCAGGGGAGCATAGAAGCGTTACAAGGAGGCCAGCACCGCCAGGAGCATGCAGGGAAAGCCATTGGAGATGTTGGTGGATCTGGGAAAGCACGAGAGAGCCACGAATTGGGAACTCACTTTGAATCCCTCGCTGATAAAGTCAAAGGAAAAGAAAGCGATCATCCTGCCAATGCAGCAAGTAAAGGAGCGGTGAAAGAGAGAGAAGGTGGTGGTGGTGGTGTTGGTGATGTGGGGAAGTTTGAAATGAAAGGTGAAGGGGAAGGAAACAAGAGAGAACTGGAAAGAAGAACCAAAGAGGTAAATGGAGGAAGGGAGAAGGAGAGAGGAAGAGAAAGTAGAGCCCAAGTTGTAGCAGAGAAAGGAACAAGGAATGCAGAAAAACCTAAGGCAAGAACCGGTGTTGAAAATGAAGGTGCAACCGCGGTTATAACTTGCAAATTGGAAAAAGGTGATGAAGAAAGAGGAAGAGAAGAAGAGATTCCCAAGTACACAGATGAAACGAAGGCAACACAAGCAAAGCAGGAGAAGAAGGATGGTGCAACCAAAGACACGATTACGCCGGCGACAGATAAGGCGAAAGGGTACACTGCTCAAGTGCCGGCGACAGATAAGGCGAAAGGGTACACTGCTCAAGTGCCGGCGACAGATAAGGCGAAAGGGTACACTGCTCAAGCGCCGGCGACAGATAAGGCGAAAGGGTACACTGCTCAAGCGGCGGAGAAAGCAAAATCAGCGGGTAGCACAACGGCTCAATACGTAGGAGAGAAAGCAGTGCAAGCGAAAGATGTCACTGTGGAGGGTGGGAAGAGTGCGGCTGGGTATGCAGGCAAGGTAGCTTCAGATTTGAAAGACAAGGCCACGGCGGCGGGCTGGGCCGCGGCCCATTTTTCTGCAGACAAGACGGTCCAGGGAACAAAGGCTGCGGCCCAAGCTGTTGAGGGAGTGGCAGGCTATGCAGGTCATAAGGCTGCTGACCTGGCATCGAAGTCCGTTGAAACCGTAAAAGGTTTGGCTGCTTCAGCTGGTGAGACTGCTAAGGAGTACACGGCAAGGAAGAAAGAGGAGGCTCGCCGCGAATTGGAGGCCAAAAAAGCATCTCAACCTCAGGTAAATATACAGATTATAATCTTTCCATTTTAACAAAAATATTAGAGTCGCTGAAAATTAACACGTTATTTAGAAAGCTGAGGAAAGGGCACCACAAGGTATCGGCGAAACTATAACTGGAGGAAGTACTCAGCAGGAAGGGACAGGAAAGAGTGTGCTGTCAACAATAGGCGAAACTGTGGGCAATGTTGGAGAGAAGATAAAGAAACCGTTTGAAAAAATGAGCGGAGAGGGTCAACAGGGAAAGGGAACGTTGGACAACATCACTAAAGGAGGAACTGAGGTGTTGGGAGCCGTAGGTGAAACTGTGGGTGAGATTGGAGAAAATATTATTAAACCTGCTGAGAAAGCTCAGGAACAAGGTCAGGAGGGACAGCAGGGTGGAGTGTTGGATGCCATCGGTGAAACCATTGTGGAGATTGCCAATACAACAAAAGTCATGGTTGCAGGTGGGGGTGAAAAGGAGTCATCAAAGCATCAGGGTGCTCCCCCAGAGTCTCGTTTAACCGATACTGCAAAACGTCAAGGATATCAGAGTGTTTGAGTCATGCTGAATGTTTTGTACCAAGCTTACTTAATGTAAGTGTAAGTTCTGTGTTTTGCCTTTGTTCAATCGAGTTATGAATAAATAATAAGATATCTTATAATAGTCAATATGTCTCTTGTTGTAAACCATGTGCAACTGTGGCTTCATATGCATGCCGGTAAATATTAATTTTGCTGCACTTTATATATTTATATCCAATTTAATAATAGTTAATGAGTTAACGAAGTTGAATTCCCCAAATACCATTTACAAGGTATCTAGCCTTGTCCCCTATCTCCCCATTGCTTTTGTTGTTTGTTGGTGATGTGCACGAATAATGGTGCGTTAAAAAAATATTTTGAATGCTAAAATCGGATTGGTTAGAACTTAAGCTGGGTATCTGTCAAATGTCAATTCCAGCACAAAAGTCAATCCTCTTTAAAAAACTAGTAATTATAAGAAGATGCCTTAACATTAAATCGACGAGGAGGTGCAACTAATATTTTATACTAAGAATTTTCATGGTTACCATCAATGGAAGCTTATGTTTTTATCTTACTTATTTTGAAGAAAGATCATTTGTAATAACCGGAAAAGGAAGAAATGAAAAGAAGGAATAGGAAAGGCAGGAATTCAGCCTAATGTAGTAGTAGCAGTACTATAGGCTAGCATTGTACAAGTTGATGACAATAAACAAGAATAATTATTGGCTTATACCCTGTTCAATCCGAACAGAAATAATGAATACTTGCCTTTCAATTAATGTTTTAAGCCTTTCAGGAGTCCCAAATGGGGCCAAAGGCAGGGATGTTAACCCTCTTGCATGCTCTGAGCACGTCTCTACTGCCTTCAGGATTGCTGGTAACAATAACCACTTCAACATTCCATCTGATGGCAGCAGTCACGCTCATTTCTGCCACATTGGGGCGACCAGAAATTGCCGTGTCATGAACTATCACTTTCTCCTTTGAATGTTTGTTCACCAAATCTCTTATCTCCTTTCCGAAGTTCAACTCAATATCCTTTGCCACCCAAATTAAGCACACATCAGCCTTACTTGGCTGCAAAAGAAATGACAAGAACACACAAATCCCAGACCCTGTGGCCACCAACAGCACCCTTTGATACAAATTCACCAGGTAAGGCAAGCCAGCAAAATGCATGGTGCGAACCCAAAGATGCTTTGGTGGGGTAGAAATCAAGGACTTGGTGAAGTCACCAACTGCACCTGCCAGCATCATATGCTCTTTCTTTCCATCAGATATGATCCCAAAGGCATGCCATTCTGATAAGGGTGATGGACTTATTCTACCTAGTAAACCTGCTTGAACGCCACCTTCAAACTTTATGATTGAAGCATGGCTTGATGGTGCTGATACACTAACCGGTACCTTTCTAATACTCAACCAAGGAATGACAATGAGAACTGTGATAGCTAAAGTGAACCAAAACTCTTGCTTCTTGACCACCTTAGACATGGTCATGTCATAGATATGTGAATCAGAATCAGGTTCATAACTTATGGAGAGAAGAATGAATAACCAGAGAAGGATAAGAGCCATCCAGCCAGCAAAACGGTGGGTTCTCTCAAAAACATTATGATGAAGGTGGCGGAGAAGAGGGAAAGCTGCAAGGGAAGAGAGTAGAATGAGTGAGAGGATGGTGAATGCAACCCCAATAATCACCGGGGAAGTTTTGTCTTTGTTTTTCAAAGTAACAACTAGAGAATAAACAAGCCAGGCTATAGCAGAAACACCACAACCACTATGGATTCCTCCAACACTTTGAAGGAAAGAAGTGGTGGCAGTTTTGATTCTAAGAGAAACATAAGGCCTCCCAATACTCTTCACAGCCAGCCAGAAAATTACTCTCAAAACTGCCTCACTTCTACAAAGTGTTAGAGCCAGAATGTTCCCAATAGAGAACAGTGTAGCTCTGGACTTGCCATATGGGAAATACCCTGCAGCTGAAAGAGCCAATGCCACCACATTCAAGGTCATGCAAACTAGGAATAGCCCTTTGTACACTGTGAACCCTTGATGTAGCAGAATTATGGACAGCCTTGACCTCCTTGGTGGATCAATTTTGGGAAGTAGTTTTTGTGCCTTAACCCCGTTAGCTTTCTCTTGTTTCTCTATCTCTTGAACTTCAGCTATGAACTCTAGCTCAACATCATCTGCATCAATATCAATGTCACAGAAGTGGCTGCTGGTCCGGCTCCTAGTTGGACTAATTGTATGAGGCTGAGGAAGAACTTTGAAAGAACTGGTTCGAGTCCAAGGAAGCCAAAGCCAAGTTCCTATTCGTTCCTCTTGCTTTGGTGGTGATCCAATTGCAAAAGGGTTTCTTCTGTTAGGATTGATTTCAAATGCTACCCCACGACAACTTGAAAACCTGGCTATCTTCATCTCTGGGCCTTCCATGCTGAATTGATAATCTATTCACCTGAATATAGCAATGACAGTTAGATAATCTCATAATAAAGTACACCTATAGATAGTGGAATTCCATAAGAGGGTTGCATATTAGCTCCTACATAAGGGAGACTTATAGTATATTTATGAAGATTAATGCTAAAAACACTTACGTAAAATTCTCTTAATTATAGAAAATATTAAGGAAAAAAATAGAATTATTTGATAAGAAGTGTATTATACATCAATGATTCATGCTAATGCAAGGTTTTAAATTATTTATTAAAGGTATATATCAATTAATCATACAATATAGAGGGTAATGTAAAGTTCAAGACTATTAGGGAAATAAAAAATGTTATCATAAGCCAACTCGTAACCTTTTCTTATACGGAAATTGAATTTTTTTAATTAATATTTTAAGAAATGGATGGAAAAAAAATCGAATTCATGATCGCTTATTCGTAAAAAATTCTGATATTACAACATAAACAATTTCAAATGTTTAAATGATTATGTGAAAGCATGTAAATGATATTATATCTAATAAATGCCTTTTCAATTTGAAATTATATCACTTTTTTATACGTTACTAATTAATAGTGACTAAATTATTGATTAAGAACATGCATTGAATAGATAGCGGATTAATAAGTTTTTCTATGAAAAATAAACAATATTCGTTAACTAACTGATTCACCAAAAATTGAATGAGACTAATTACATATAGGAAAAAATAATAATGATATGCTGAACGAAGTCCAATACACACGAAAGTTAAGAATAAAAATTGATGGTAAAAAACATGATCATACATAGGATGCTTGACAAAATAATATTATTTTACAAATTGTAATGTATCATTTGTGCATTTTCATCTTGTATTGATCTGAATCTTAAAAAAAAAACTAATAAGAGCAAAAACATTTAATAATGAGTGTATATATTATATAACAACAATTCTTATCATATTAAGGAATGTATGGTAATGATTCTTAGTTATTTAAAAATTGATTAATATGCCCTTTTTATTATTATTTTCTTATCACATCATCTGCTACATCTTTTATTATCATATTGTTAAATAAATACATTCTATTTAAATCTACATCCATATAAAACAAGAGCACATAAATTTTTAGTTAATTTGGTACATCAGGACAAGGATACATTCCATTTGGATGTATATCTTTCATTTTCCTTTTTAGAAATAAGCACATAAATTTTTAATCGATTTGGTATATCAAGACAAGACAAGGATTAAAAAATTGAACAAGTAATCAGACATTGCTTCTCTAATTGCTAGCACTTTGACCATTAAGAATTATATTTTAACATTTTCTATTCAGATTAACTTCATTATGTTCTCATCCTAATTCAATATTGGATACTAGAGGTCTTCTCTTATACCTGCCAAGATATAAAGTATATTTTACTAGAAAAAACAAAGGCACAAGGACTGCACGTTCGAATGTGCCTGGCCAAATATCGCAATCCTATTATACAACAACAAAATCTTTGTGATATTGCTGGTGAAGTCTTATGAACTTGCATTATTGCTGTCCATTAATAGAAATGCTCGCACTTCATTCTATATACTGCCATCATATTGAGAAAACTTGTCTAGCATTTTTCTAGACAAATGAAACAAGCAAGCTCAATCCATACTAGAAACAGTGTCAGGCATGTAAGTTTGTGAAAATTGAAAATGACAATACATATATTTTCATTGTTTTATTTTTTTTAATTGCGAGTTCCTCCTCTACCTCTAGCATGTGGTATTTTTAGGCTGTGTGTATAAGCATTTAAGGCTCTGTTTGTATAAGCTTCTAACTCCATTTTATAACATTAAAAATAAATCAATTCCATTAAACATGTCTTAACTTATAACAAATCTAAAAATTGATAATTAAACTAATTTTAAACTATTATTTTTAAAATACGTATATCAATTAGTTTAAATCATTTTTATTAATTAAAATGTATGTTTTATATTAAAAAGTGTAAAAAATTAATTTTCTAAACAATAAAATAAATAGTTTCTTAATTCATAATCGTTATTCGTAGGTGTACGTTAATGGGATTAGAATATATAATTTTGAGCACAACTCGGTGAAACATGGCCAATATTACTTTAAATTATACTATTGATAAAATGAAAAAATATCACAGCAAATGAGAAACATTATCTAAAGGCTAAGGTTTCTCCATATTCGTACACTAAAGTTTTTTCTTTAATGAAAATCAATTTATATATTAAAACAATTTTTAATGTAAAATAAATTTTCTTATCTAACATTAAGAGAATAACCCAATCTATTATAAATTATTTTTATTGAAAGTATAATATTATATATTTATCATTACAACTAAATATTATAAAATTAATTTTTATTATTAATTCACAAAATAATTGAAAAAATCGAACAGAAAGAACCGTGCCAGTAGCTAAAGTCATGATAGTGGTATAAAAAAATTGGTAAGATCAATGAATAAATGATTAAAAAGGATGTTTAACCGAAAGAACTTCTAAATGTAGCTTTTTTTTTAATGTATGGGAAAAGTAATGAAATTTCTATTAGTAACCTTTTGTTAAATTATTTTAATTTTTTATTATTAAATTAATTTTAATGATATATTAAGTGTAATTATATGTTTAGATGAAAATTTTAAAAATTATAAGATAAATAATGAATAATTATTAAAAATAAAATCAAGTATTAAAAAGATTGTGATAATTTAAAAAGGATTAAATATAATGAGAGAATTCTAATTTTTTTAAAATAGTATCATTTAAACTTATTTTATTTAATATAGAAATTATTCAATTGAAATTTTATAATATTTGTAAAAAAATTTCCATTCAAATATATCTAATCCTTTAGGATAAAGGAGGAGAGATGAAAAGAAAAAGAAAAAAAATGGTGACATAAATCTTCATGAATTTGATTTAGTAAGTTTTGGGAAGTTTCCTAAACAAAATATTCTTAATGTACATCAATGATTAATCTTTCTGATTGACAAAGATACAGGTTTCTTGCCGAATGGCGTCAAAATCATTTTGGTTGGAAATGTCTGTTCAACTGTGTTGATATTGTTTGAGAGGTATGAGAGGGTGAGAGAAAGAACCTTGGATGGGAGTTTGATAATTGTGAGAGAACATACGAATTTCATGGGGTTATGCATTTAAATAATTGATAACTGTTGGAGAACATGAGAAAATTTCAGGGATTTAGTAAACTTTCATTATCATATACAGATATAGCTATGGGATTCAGAATCTCAGACATTCAACTTTGTAATCTCCTTCTGATATTGTAGTTGATTTGGTTACCTGTATACAAATCCAAATCTGAACATTTCATTAAATTTTGATGCATGCTATATAAACATTTTCAGCACCCATTTATATTTATGTATATATTATAATATATAATAAGGTATCTTTTTTGTGGGGTCAAGAAGTTATCTTCTTTTTCAAGTGACGTAAATCGTTGAAACATGAAAAAAATATTATTATACAGGAATAAAATAAAAAGATAAAAAATGAAAAAATAAAGATATAATATAATAATAATGTGATAAAAAATATTAAAAAGAAAATATATAAAAGAAAAAATACTGATCAGCAAAGATCCTTCAACATGTTAATCCCCTCTCCAAACAAAAGCAACTCATGTCAAATCATGGTGGCATATGTGCCCAAATAACTTTTAAATAAAATATTTGAGCATGCAAAGATAGAATTTGGTTCCAATCGGAGGCTGAAAGGGTTTTGATCATGGCCGTGGAACTCACCTTAGGTTTTTTCTTTTTGTTTGGGTCCACATGGAACACCTCAAGGTAGGAGGCCCTGTTTGAATATTAGTTCATTCCTTTTTGTTCCATCATCCATCTTTGCAAAAATGCACAGTAAAATTTGTTGTTTTTCCTTTTTTTCAAGTCATTTACCTCGACTTGCAATGTGAATTAATGCAATTATTATTGAGAAACTGTATCATATTTTAGATTTGTCTTTGATCGAACATCTGTCAGGCATAACTATGAGACTAACTTTTAGATCAAGGTGATTGATAGGTAAAAAATCTTTCCTAAAATCACACATCTAGGAAAAGTATTCTTAGGATTTGTATCCTAAAGGCATAAAGATGAACACTAGCTCAGTGTAAGGTGATTGAAATTGACTTTGTATTTTTTTTTTCTATGCATCTTGGATGGAGGGCGAAGAAGACTTCCTTCCAAAAGCTTAGAGTAATTCATGGTCCAGATGACACTCTAAAAGAGTTAGAATTCTAACTCTATACTAGGACCTCTAGGTTAAGGGATAGTCTTAGGCCTCCCAAAGTTATAGAAGTGTGCAAAGAAAATTGTTTATCACTCATTTTGTTTGCGGTTTAAATTTATTTTATTTCATTTTTAGTATTTATTATTGTATTATTCTATCCTGTGTTTCTTATTCAACCTTTTATCCTGATGGAGGATTTGAGTTAGAAATATTATGATACAAAAACTACTGTCTTTCTACTTTAATTTGTCACATACACTCTTTTCTTAATTTTCTCTATTTGTATTAAAAAATAATTTTAGTATTTAATGAAAAATTAATTTTGCAAAAAATATTTTATATTAACTTCATAGATACTAATTTTATTATTTTGAAATTATTTTTTCTAAAATTAAGTTAGATTAACTAATTATATTTTAAAATCATATTAAATTAAATATTCTTAAAATAACACATGAAACACACAAGAAAATATTGAATTGCTTATTTAAAAACGAAATATGAAAATGCTTAACAGAAGCTTATTTTTCATGCAGGTATCTGAAAATTTCTTACACCTTTAAAAAAGTTTGCAAACATTTAATAAAATGGTTAAGGAAAAAACAAATATCACAATAATCCAATTGGTAAAAAACAAGACATAAAAGGCAGAGAAGAGAAAGTTAAGACTTAAGACACACAATGTATATTGGTTCATCTGGTCAACTCAAAGTTACATCCAACTCTTGTCATACCCAACAAGAAAGCATGAGACTAGTTCAGAGATCCATAGAGTAGCCATGCCAAAGTAAAGAGAAGAGTAGATGTGTGTTTTAGCCCAACAGGTTGCGCAAATGGAGTGGAGAGGGCAAGAGCTTCTCACTACAGGCTCGTTGCCTTATCCTAATTAACATAAAGGGAAGGGATTATATAGCAATCCTACTCTATTTGTTCAGCTATTCCTATCAAATTTTGTAATGGATATATGGCAATAATAAAAACTTTTCATGACTTATATAGCTTGTCATATTGGCAGGGTCCATCATGGTCTCTTTTGGAGTAAGTCCATGTTAGAATCCACCCACTCATGTGCAAAAAATCCTCAGTCCAGAATACAATTCTGCCTTGGGGTTAAGGGCACAATATAGTTGACAATGACTTAGACGATAGTAAAAGAACAAAAGATAAAGAAGCCACACTTTTCAACTATGACTCATCCTCCTTTGCACTTCTGTTTGTAGTTCTACTTTTTACGGTGCATCTTCCATTGACAGATATGTTTTGCTTTCAGTGCCAATACATCAGTGATTAACATGAGCCAAAACAATCATCTCTCCAATTCCTTGGAGTGGAATTAGAAAATTCTAACAAGAACTACAAAAAATAAATAATTATTTTTACAAAATAAGTGGAACTAAATTTATTGATACAATATATGCATAAGAAACAACAATTTCTTATGAACTATTAATTTTCCAGAAAAAAATAGAAACCACACAGATCAAGAATAAAGTAAAATAACTAGAAATTTCCAATCTCACCAAAACCAAAAAAATAAATAAAAAGAAGATAAAATTAAGGGAAGCAGCAGCACCCAAACACAAAAGTAGAACTTTGTGTTAGAATTGATAAAAGAAACAGCTAACAAGGGATCTGAGAGGTGAACCACTCCATGACATGCAGAGGAGCCTTTACCAACTCCAACGCAAGCTCCACTATTACCGTCAGACACAAGCAGCAAGGGCATATGCACGTTAATAACAACCTGTAAATATTATGAACAAATTAAAGTTTTAATTTTTTTCATGTTTTCATTCAATCAGACCCGAACCCATATCACAGAACAAAAAATCACACCAACCCACAACATCAAATTCAAATTACATGGTAAATTTAGGTATTGCAGATGGGAAAGAAAATTGATGATAGGGAAGGGTATCTTATCTTACCCAACGATCCACACAAGAAGGCCAACGATGGAGAGAAGGAGTGAGAGAAAGGCGAAGGGAAGGCCCAAGAGGAAACCCAAGGGTCTGCAATCACCATCTGAGTTGCACATTTCTATGAATTTGCACTGTGTTATCTTTCTTTCTTTTCTTGACTGAGAAATTAAGATGATAGAGAGAATAAGGAGTAGGTGTAATGTAATGCGACAATCCCTGTTGTTCAGCTTCTTTTGTTATTAGGAAGGGAAGAGAGACACGTTTTCTGGCTTTAAGCAAAGGCAAAACAGGACACTAGGACAATAGATAAACCTAGTTCAGCAAGTTTTTCAGGAAAAAGAAACTGATCATTTTCGTGGAATCTGTTCTTTATCAAATTTTGAAAAAATAAAATTAGAAAATTAATTTGGATTTTGGATTTTGCACTGATATTTCAACAACTAATTTGTACTTAGGCAAGTTTTAGATCTAAACTCAATTATTGTAGGGATTAATATTTTGTTTGGTTTGGAGAAATAGAAAGAAAAGAAAAAAAAAGGTATAAATTTTAATTTTTTTATAAAAATAAGAGGAAATGAATTAATTTTTATAAATTCTATCAATTTTTTTAAAATAATCAAATATAAAAAAAACTTACATTTTTAATTTTAAATTTTAAATTTTAAATTTTAAATTATTAAAATTTTTATATATTTTTAAAAATATATGTTAATAAAAAAATATAATTAAAAAAATTAAATTAAATTTTATACTATTAATATATTTTATTTCTTTTTTTTATTTATCCTAACAATAAAAATTATTTTTTTATATTAACGTATTTAAATATTTTTTTTATTTTGATTTTTTTAAACAACTTATTCTTCTTTTATATTCAAAAAATAAAAATAAAAATAAAATAAAATAAATAGATTGTGAGGTAATCTGTATATTCAATATATATACAATTTAATTACTTCTTTTCTTATATATATATATATTTTAATTTTTTAATTTATCCCAAAATATATATTAATTTATAAAATTAACAAAGTATTAATTATTTTTTTAATTATATTTTCATCTATTGATATCTAATCTGAATTTTTGAAAGTAATCACAACTGTGTTCTAATTTTTATATTGAAGATAAAATTTTTAAAATAATTTATTTTGGTGTGAAAAATAAGGCCATCTTATTATAATAACTTGTATAATTAATTATTTTTTAAGAAATATACATTATTTCAAAAAAATAATATGACAGAGTAAGTAATTGAGTTGACATGAGGGTTAAAACTTGATTTTAAGAAGGACAATGCTCGATGAATTGTGGAATAAAAAAAAATTGTTGAAAAATTTAATGTCCATACATTAAATATATTTTTCCATAAGCTTTTTTGATAAATGCTTTTTGATAATCTAAAAACCTTAGTTAATAAATTAATAGTGAATTTTTCATTGAAAATATAATAATACATTCCGTTAGTGTTTTTTAATATACCTAAACATATTTTTTAAAAATATTTTATTTTTAATTCTTAAATCAAAGATCCTCGATAGTAGGACTAAGTTTTTACTTGTTAACTTTTAAAAGTATTAATAATAATTATTAGAATTATTTTTAAACATCTAAGAAATGATAAGTTTTTATTTAGAATAAAAAAATTATTATAATTTTTAAAAATTATTTTTAGTTACTTAAAATCAGTCAATAATATTAAAAAGACTTAATATTTTAATCATTCTTTTTTTTTAAGTCAATAAATCAATTTAAAATTAAATATGCTTTTACAAAAGTAAAAAAACCTCAAACTTGAGTTACCAAATTGTTGACATAAATTTTAGATATTTTTAATATATATATATATATATATCTTTATAGTCCTATTATTATTTTATAAAAAAGCTATTAAATAAAAAAAATATGCGCTTCTTATCTTAAAATTATAAAAGAAACATAATATTTTTTTATTTAATAATGATAAAAATTGTAAGATTATGACAAATAAAATTTTAAAATTATTCTAAATTATAAGTTATAATGGTGAGTGTAAAATTAATTCCAAGAACTAGGAAAAACAAAAGTACAAATTTTTTTTGGTACAAATGTAAGAAGACCGAGAATCCTTCTAAAACAGAATGGTGTCTTCAAAATCAGTACAACTAATTAAAATGCATTTATTATTGTTCATATATGTGTGGCATGCAAACTTGTACAATAAGCCAAAAAAATCACTGTATGACATGCCTGTATGCATAGAAATTAACAAGATTGTTTCACGGAATTTTATGGTTAAGTTTATTTAAAATTTAGTTTAACTTGATTTATTTAATAAATATTAAATAAATATTTTAATATTTGTTAAAAAAAATTTAGATAAATAAATTAGATTTAGATTTATAAAAAAATATATTTAATTTGTTCAGGATATATTTATATTTATATTTATTTTAATATATTATATTTATATAGTATTTATTTTATATTTTATTTACATAATATTAATATATATATATATGTTTTAAGTCTATTTAATAATTTTTTTATCTTATAGATTTTAAGTTTACAAATTTTTTTAATCAATTATTTATATAAGTTTGAAGTTTATTTATTAATTTTTTTTGTTATACAGGTTTTTAAACAAGTTTGTAGGTCTTGTAAGTTTTAAATCAGACCAGACCTTAACAGATAAAAAGAATCTTTAACCGGTAATAGACCAAAATTCAGACCTCAAAATTTTTAAGCAGATCAGACTTGGATACTCAAAACCTAACTTGAGTCTACTTCCTTCCAACATGTCTTCCATTTCTTCTCTTTTAATACTTTAGTCTTTTCTAAAATTTTGATTATTATTTTACAATACTAATAAATAATTATTTTTTTAATTTTATTCTTAACAATTAATTAATATTTATTTTTAAATAAATAAATTAATATGGACTATAAGAAATTGTATAATAGAAAATTAGTCAACAAGTTGTATAAAAATTAAAATATTAATTATATTTCTTAATTTTCATACGATAATTTTGGATAATAAAAAAAATTGAACTAAAGAAAATATTTTAGAAATTAAATTAAATAATAATAAATTAAAATTATTATTTTTAGTGAATACGTTTTTATATTGTAATTATTTTTAACATAATCATATATTGTCATCTATTTTATATTATAAACTGAAATTTTTATCTGTAAATCATATTATTTTTATATATTTATTTTTCATGCAGTAGTTAACTTTTTCCCATTTATTGACACTTGTCATTTGAACTTTGTATTAAATAAAACCAATATTTTGTTTTGCTTTCAGTTAATTGTTGAATTATTTTAATTAATATTCGAAATTATTTAATTAATATCAAGATCTTTATTAAAATGATATTTTATTAATTAAACTACTTTTTAAAATATTTTGAAAATTAAAATTTACAATGCCTGGATTTTTTATATTTGAATTTTTTATTATTAATAAAATAATATTTTCTTAGTGTGTTTAGATTTATATATTTTTCATAATTATTTATTAATGTTCATGCAATACACAATATATTAGTTCTTGTTCATTCAATTTACATAATACATGACTAGCTAAAAAAATAGAAAAACAAAATAATATCATTTAAAGAATATTTTTAATGATAAATTATATTAATTCTTTTATATAAAATAAAAATAACAATCCAGAATCATCGCGTAAAATCTTTAACTTCTTATCATTAAATCAATATTAAGTTAACAATCAAAACATGTTATAGTGTTTATCAATTATTAATTATTTGAAGAAAAAAATTACCTGCATTATTATGAATTATAATATTTTATTAATAATTTTACATAAAATATAAAACTTGAAAATTCAACAGTTAAAATATTACTATATATCACCTTAGCTATTTATATTAAATTTTAACAAAATTAAATTACTATAAATATATAATCAAAACCACTTATTTTATATATTTTAAAAATATATATGATACTATTTTTAACATAAATAAATATAATTTTTTTAATTAATCTAAAATTATATTAAACATAATTTATATTATAAAAATATTAAATTCATCAAATAATTTTAAAATAAAATTATTTAATAATATTATTAAATAATATAACATTTAATACAACTCACAATATAACTTGATCCCTTCCTATTTAAGTATAGTTTCAAAACATTTTTCTTTTTTTTTGTCCATGATTATTGTCTTTTCTTTTATATCTAGCCGTAAAATAAAATATATATAACAGATTTAAAGGGGAATGATATCACACACGGCGCCGTCTAAAAAGCTAAACAATGATAATTGACTTCATTCCCCTTCAGTATTACGCTAAATCTCTAATGATCATACACGTTCATCAAATATTAAATTTGTGTATTTACATCTGCGTCTACACTAACAGCTGTGTGTAATAGGCACGCAAAATAAAGAATAATTTGTGTCTCCTCCTTCTGCTTACGTTTCTCATTGGAAGAGAGGTCAATAGAATTTCAGAATTTGCATAAGCACTTGCTGTCAAACAACGTTGCTGATAAAAGAATTGCATCACAAAACGAGTGTATGAAACCTTATCACTTCAGAGTTAAGCTTCTTGGCGGTGAAGGAGATAGGTTCCAATATCAGCTAATATTCTTTACAATTGAAGATAGAAATCGCTCATCATTCAGGAGGTCTGGTCAAACTTGAATTCTCACTTTCCATAGCAATGATGGAAGCCAGCCTCTGATGAACCTGTACATATCCATATGATATCAAAATAAAACCAAAAGAACAGCTAAATATAAAATTAAAGCTAAAGGAATGGCCAAGATGATTGTCACTTACTGCAGAGAGCTGTTTTTTAGTACCATCTTTCTCTTTCTTGTCTACATTGCTTGTAGATGATGATGCATTATCATACCTAGAGAGGAGGATATGAAGTAACCAACAAATGTTAGATTCGTAGGGAAACAGTAGGATGGAAATTTTCAGCAATGTTGTACGTCATATAAGCCTGAAATACTGTAGGTACAGCCAAGAAAACAACAAGCTGCAATATACAGGTTCTTACCAATCACGGGGTATGCCAGCTTCCTGCCGAGCCGAATGATTGAAGGGACCCTTTGGTTCCACGTTGTATTCCTTTAGCAAGTCTGCATGCATGGTTACAGAAAAATTTTACGTTGATGCTTGAATGCCTTCAGTATAGGTCTATGTGAGTGGATAAACTGATATTAACCAGGCTTCCCAACCTTTAAAAGTGGTGTCCGGGGCACAGCCCATTTTTTGACAGACAGAAAGAAACCAGTAAACACCAACTGCTACATGTGCTATTTCCTCATCAGCAATTCTAGCCACAATTTTAGATGTCCTATTATCTCCAAAGCCAACTAGTTTTTGCACTAGGCGTGGCCCAGCATCAAGTCCTCTAGCCTCCTGCAGGTGAAATAGATATGTACATTTACAACATCACATCACATAATTCAAAGCACATCTATCTCTGTAACATGATATCAACGAGGGGAAGTATTTCCAGCCATCTGCCGAAAACTTGTCCCCCTTCAACAAAAGGCAATAGCTTGTCAAAAGTTATAGTAGTGAAGAGGAAAAAAAACTGATACAGAAAATGGTTGAGGACAAATGTATCATCGTAATGATTGAACGAGCGCTACATAAGTAGTTAGTATAGAGATGAGTCTTCTGAAAATCTTTTTGAAGTTTTCAGAAGCTCATAAGTCAGCAGCAGCACTACTTCAATTTGTACTCACATAAAAAAGTGGAAAGATTATTTTATTGACATTGATGTCGATGTGTATCAGCAGTATACCTCATAAAATAATTTTCATTACCAAGAATTAGGAAGTTAGTTATCACCGTTAGGATATTAATTAGTTAGTTAGGAGGGAATTAAATAAATAGGGGATGTAAGGAGAGAGGATTCATCCAGTCATGTATCATTGCAGAATTGAGCTTGGCTCTTCGTGAAAGAAGAAATCCTTTGTGAAGGTGAAACCCTTGGAGGACAGATCTCTTATTTTCTGTTCTTTCCATTCCATTCCATTCCATAAAGTCTTTCTTTTCCTTCCCATTTCTGTTTCTTTGGTTTGTCATACATTCGATAATTGATACACTCATACACATACTAAAAAAGAAATAGATTCATGAAATCATATTTATTAAGTGGTTATTCACCAAATGGTAGCAAGCATAACCAACTGGAAAACTTTTACTTGAAAGTTGAAAGGAAGACTAAAGATAAGGGAAAACTGTACCTGGACAAGTGGGATCACTGCCAAACGTGCCGCAACATTGCCAGAAGATTTCTCACATTCCCTCCAAAGCAAATTGTGGGCTGGCATATCACCATATCTAGTTGGAAAGCAGAAGCAGAAAATCAGCATAATTAATTGGAATTGGCAACAAATTGAAGTGACAACTACCCTTACTTAAAACCCAGCTCAGCAAGCCTCTGTGCACACCAAGAGAAGTGGCGACTCTCATCATCAGCAACGTGAGCAAAGTCAGCAAAGAACCCCTCCCCTAGAATTTCACCGTAGGGAGAAAATCGGACAACTGTATCCCATGCCAGGTCAATTGCATTGAGCTCCACATGTGCCAGATTATGAAGCATATAAGCATTCAGAGGCAAACCTGAGTCCTTGGGAGCAGGAATTTTCTTAGGGGAAACCTGAAGTAAAAAAAAAAACAAAACACATCAATATGCATACATCATCAAGACAGAGCAAAACCCACGAGGTAAAATAAATCTTCAGGAATCCATCTGCCATTATAAAAAGGCAATAAAAAACTATGAAGCCTGGGTAATCAATATGAAATGGATAAGAGATGACACGGATGGTATAATTCTTAAAAATTCAAGATATGATATGTCTTAAATATGTAATATGAACAAAAAACAAATATTTCACATAAATACCCAATAATTGTAAAAAGACATTATCATTTCTCATTAATATATAACTATATCAATGGATGGTGATCACAAATTACAAAAAATTCCAAGTAGACATAACTAACTCAAAGACCCATATTTACTTATCTTTCCTGGTTAATATGGAAATGATCTTTCTGCCATGAACATGTCACAAATTACATATTTTATCAACCTCGTGTCAGAATGTCACACAAAGCATGGCTGGTCCTATTCGGAAAATAGTCTTAACTTGGTATGACGGGCAACTATTTAATGAAGCATTAAGGACATAAAGACAAAGATAACAGAATTAGAGCTGTTTAAAATTTTAGTCATATTCAAAGTATGGGTGTGATATTCCAAAGTTATTAGCCAATAAAAGTTAAAAAAAATGGAGGATAATCCCTAGATAGATATGGTATGCATAACAGTACAGGAAGCGCATAGGACATAGTAGACAGTTTGGGGTTGGTAGTAAAAAAAAAAATAAGAAGCAGAGAAACAAGTTACAGGTGGAAGGTTGAATTGTAATAGAGGGTAAAAGAGAGTAAGAAAATGCGAAATATGGATAGTGGGCTTTATGATTATGAAAGTAAGAAAGGAAGAGGTTATGGTAATTGGGTTAATCATATAAAATTTGAAATGAGAAACAAGTGAAGGGCGATAGAGATTAGAGAGAACGAACCAATTGTGGTTTATGGGGGCGGGCGGGTGGAGAGGGGGGTATGGAAAGGCCAAGAGGGAGGTTGTGGCGGCGCCAGATAGAGTAAGCCAAGTGAGAGAGGTGAGACTTGGTGAGAGGGTCGGTGGTGGAAAGAACGATGGAGCCAAGTTCAGCCAACGAAGAAGCTTGACCAAAAGGGGATTCAGGAAGTTGGAGAGGTTGAGGATGAGGTTGAGGACCATGTGGTCCCCACATGCGATTCTCGTTCAGAGCACTATCCCTCCATGCATCCAGACCACGCCAACAACACAACCGCCTCAGCTTTGAACAGCGTAAGGGTAAGTGTGAGGGTGATACCACCGCCATCGCTTCAACTTTCACACGCTGCATCACTACCCACCCTATCCTGTAATAATAATCACTCTCTCAACCTTCAGGGCCTTTACATTCTTTGCTAATTCCTCTCACAAATCACCCCCTGCATCCTATAACTCAACTCATTAACAAATTAAAACTAAATAACCTAATTAACGGATTTAATTCAATTTATTTTCCAAATATTTTTTACCGCTTTAATTTTTTATTTGAAAATAAAAGTAATTAATCTTCAAAAAATGGACTGTTCCGGAACATACACTCAGTACAAAGTAAAAGCAATAGCCTCACCATGGCTTTATCTAGATTTATATTCAATTCACAATTTTAACAGGATTAGTTATTTGAATTTAAGCCTGGTCCAATTAAATTTTCATAATAAATAAGATAAAATCAAATTAATCTGATTTATTAATATAATATATTAAACTTAATATAATGTGTAATTAAGTTATTAATTTAGATAAATATAAAACTAAAAAGAATTTTAATTTTTTTCCACGTATAAATATTAACTATGTTTTTCTTTAGTTATATGATCACGTAATAGATCATATTAATTACATATTTTTAATAATTGATTATTAAAAATAAATTTTGAGATGTAGTTATTAAAAGTAAATTTAAGATCTAAATAAATAAATTTTGTAGTTATGTTTGCTAATAATTTTTAAAAAATAAATAATATTATGTTGTATAAAATATTTTTTATTAAAAATATTATTAATAATACATAATTCTTGATAAATAAATTTATAAAAATTTAAAAACATTCTATTTATATGAAACAACTAAGAATAAAACTCAAACCTATCCCTAAAATAGATCAAATATATTTTATAAAATTCGAATTCCTAAAAATTAATATTGAGCCAGATCAGATTAGTTAGGCCATATTACGGGGAAAATGCCTCAAATTTTGATTAATACCTATTGAAATTTAATCATCCAGCAATTTTTCAAACAGTTATGAAACTACATTTGATTCACTATGTACAAATTTTAACTTTGTTATACCTGACTTTTACGAAGAGAAATTATAACTGAAACGATTTTGAGAACTATATTATTCATATAGTAATATTTTCCGATAACACTTCTCCCTTCTTTACCAATCTCTCTCATGATTGTTTATAATTTTATACAATTCTCTGCAAACATAATCTCTTTTGAAATGACATTCACATTGATCAGTGAGGAAAATATACCAGTGCCCGGTAAACGAATGTAGAGTATAAGTTTGGTTCACACTTGATGTTTCTCAGTCAATTATCCTACTACTAGTCGTTAAATAAACAAGGGCAAGTGGGCGTTTCATGGTTAAGCCAATTTTTTTATTGACAAAAAAAAAGTACAACACTCGTGGAACCTTGAAAGATTTAATTCCAATTGCATGACGTCATAAAAGGAACTTAATCATTTTATATGAAAAAACAAAACCTAAGGCTTAACATATCCTTGACTGTAACTGTACAACTGTAGTAACCACCTCATTTGATAGACGGAAAAAATAATAAAGCTTATACCCACAACTGACTTGGTCAGGATCTGATCTAAACATGAACTTAAATTTAACACCCCCCCCCCCTCCCCCCAAAGTGACCCAATGTCACCACTAATAAACTGATGCCAAAGTCATGCTACCATATGGAATGAGATTTCATGTGAACCAATAATGACTTCAAGAACTTGGAATTACAGATTATCTTTGTATAACACCAAGAATCCCGAATCTGCCAACACAAAATAAAAACAAGTCATCAATGGAACTTAATGAGGGTAGCAGTAGTTAGCAATGTACACTGCTACGGAAAACTATCTAACTTAACTATCATCACATTCTACCATATATTTTACACGAGTTTGTGTTATCACAAATAAGGCCATGAATAGCAGTGGTGCAACAGTTCCAACCGATGAGAGGAAAAGATCCCATACTGCATCAGTAGGAAGATCGGGGCGGCCTTGAGAATGCTTCCTTTATAAATCAACTGCTAAACTCAGATCCGTAATCTGAAGTGTGAAAAAACCAACTAGGCAAGCATTGCATCACTATCTAATCTAAATATCTGAGATCTGCCACACCCACATGAAATGAAAGAACAATGGATAAAAAAGTTAGAATAGTTCACAGCTTCTATGATCAATATATTCAGGCAGTCATTTGATCAATTGCAAGGACACATGATTTTGATTTGCTTAAATCACATAGTATAATAGTTTTAAAAAAAAAAAAAAACAGGCAAAATTACACAAGTTATACTGTAAAAATCAAAAGTCAAGACAAGCATTGCATAAATAGTTATTATATGCAAATTGTAGCATTGTAGACTCATCCTACAATGGCATATCGTGCAATGTTCACAAGGTAAGTTCCAAAGATATGGCCCTCCAAAATAATGCATTTCTGTTCCTCTAATTTATGTTGAAACACATCAAGAATGCAAATTAGACATGCAATATCATAAGCAAAGCAAATCAAATCATCATTATGAAATTCACAAATGGTAATAAGTAGACAAAATCCAACATTTCCAAATCAACAACACAAATTCATACAGTATAAACTCCATTATGGCACAATGTGAGGATAATGCTAAAAAGGGTAATTCTATAGAACCAAAAAAAAATTGAAAAAAAAAAATACAAAACAATGTAGTTCCACTCATGAAACCTTCAATAGTCAATTACTGCATTCATAACAATTCCTAGTAACTTTTAGAGAATTATGCCAATATTTACTTTCGAATTGAACGAGCTTCAAACATTTTAAGGCAGATATTATTTGTTCAAAGTCTAGAGGTAATATTAACAATGCAATCCTCCATTAATCACTTTATAATTTAAACACTAAATACACCTACAAAGGACAACAGAGTTGCACCTCCATCAGCATGGCACAATGAAAATTCACAGTAGTTTAGAAAGTTCAGTATTGAGGGGTTAGAGAGCAAGTAGAAAGCACTGTAGCAGAAAGTTCAATTCTTAGGACAATAACTCAAAACCTGATACGCTAAACATTGGCACATCTTAAATGGCATAGGTTATGCCAATAAAAGATGCTTTCTACAAATTAAGTCAATATAAAAGGTTATGGAACAAATGGAAACAGGTAAACTAAAGATCATGTAGTACCACAAAAAGGTAGTATATATATGTTTCGCTTTTGAGACCTTAAAAGGAGACATCTTTAAACGGACAAAATAACATCATTTTAACAACTAAGAAATAACCAAAGAGGAAGTCAGAGCAAATGAATAGACATCAAATATTATAGAAAATGGCATCGAATATTTCCCCACTAAAACTGCACAAAATACTAGTCTTGAGACAGCCACATTCAAAAACTAACCACTGGCCACAGCATTCTATTTTAAAATGAATCTACATTATTAAACCAGTAATCATATGCTTATCTTAAATTGTCTTGAATTGATAAGTAAACAGTAAACAGTAAACACCAATAACAAGTATGGGGCACCAGAAAAACCACACATGACACATCCATGGCAAACCAGTTTTGCTGATTTATGAGCAACACAATCATAAAAGTTAGTAGAAAAATCATCTTGAAAGATACCTATGTCACTCCACTTAATGAAAAGACAGAAGTGAAAAAAGTATGACACCAAAAGCAGAGAACATAGTGAGATAAATATTAGGAGGTTTTGCTCTACCTGACAGAATGTATTCAGGTTCTTGGCGATCCTGCATCAGACCCTGATGCTGAGGAACTATCACTATCAGAATCTGCCCAAGAAAAACATCAAAATCAGACATAACATTTGACTAAAATGACTAAAATGACAGAACATGCACAAGCATGAATAATAAGTATGATATGTCTTAACCAAATAATTAATTAAAGTACCACTTGAAGAAGAGCCAGAATCGCTGCTGGAGCTGCTTGAACTACTTGTTTTACTCCCATTATCATGTCCATTTGGCCCTTGCACAGGCAAGGATGGGGGAACATTTCTTTCATCTGCTCAAAGACAGGCACACAGGATATTTTAATCAATTCAATATTTGATATCCACAATAATGCTACCATTAAAAATTACCTGCTTGTGTTTCTTTCAGAACGTCAACCATAACTGGTCCCTGGCTCTGCAAGTAGCATAAAAACAAATGCATTTACCAATGATTGTTTGCCCAGGAAGACACCAGCTATTGGAAATTGAAATTTAAAACTTTACCTTCTGCTGGGCATTCCGCTCAGCTTGCGCTCTTGCTTGAATAGCAAGTTCAGCCTTCCTCTTGTTTTTACTCAAACTTTTCTTATAGTTGGTCACAAATCTGTCAAGCTCCCAGAGAGTCTCAGCATCCACACTATCAATGTCCACTTCAATTTCATCATCATGTTGGGAAAGTGCTGAATTTCTCTTCTTAATGATCTGTACAATTGCATCTAGCTTCTCAGATGGTAGACTCTGGAGATTTGTGCTAAGTTTTTGCTTTTCCTCATATGTCATGTCTCTTTTATGAGGATCTTTTGCCTTGGGTTTTTTGGGAGCAGGAGTTCGGGCGGAAGGAGTAATGCTCATGATTTTTGGAGGTTGTGTCATGGATTCTGACCTATCTAAAATCCGCCTCATATCAATGGGTGGTGGCCGAAAGGCAGGAGCCTTTCTAGACAGAGGTGAAGGTGTGGGGATAGATGCCCCATAATCAGCGCCATATCTCATCTCACGGTTGTAATTTGACTCAATTATTGCCCATCTATCCTCAAATAACTTTGATAGCTGATCTGCCATAATATGAACATCTTGCTCTTTAGGATTATATGTCATGGCATTACGAAATGTAATTCTCACATCCTCTGCAAATTCCATTGGTGATTTGTACCAATTCTTGTTCAGCCTTGACTTCACAGTACCTAAGTCCATTGGGTGAGTGATGATAGTAAAATAATCATGCAAACCAAGACCCTCAACATCAACTGGAGAATTAAACACCCAGCCATGCTTGTGTTTCATCAACTTTTCTAGCAACGAGCTACAACTCTTTAAAAGCTTGGATCCCATTCCAAGTCCATGTCCCATTTCTCCAGTGCCCTGCTTCTTCCCATTCAATTTTGACTTCTTGTTGCTCTCGGCCGGAGGAAACTTATCCTTCGCTAGCAAGAACTCTGAATTGAGATAGAACTGGTTTGCCTTGGGGGTTCTCTTCTCCTTCTCAATAATTTCACTGACCCCATGACTATTCTCTAACACCGATACACTTAACTGATGCAAAGGTCTAGTAGGCTCCCGTGCAACAACAGCAGATGCTACCTCTGAATGAGACCGCTTAGCTCCACCCATATTATCGATCCCGTGGTCCACCAGCATACTTGAATTACCATACCCACCAACCAGCCTCTGCTTCTCTTCAATCCTATTCACCAAACTTCTCACCATGTCAAGCTCACCCTCAAGCTTCCTCCTTAGCTCCCGTTTCTCCCGCTTTGGCCGTGAAGCTAAGCTAATCTTAACAGAAGTCTCCTGGCCCTGCTTCGTAGAGCAGTTCCCCGGAGACGAGTCTCGCATGCCACGACCATTTTCCTGCGGAACATGGAGGCTCGAAGGCTCATCCTGCAGATGGTTTAGACTGGACGAATCATCCGGAACCACATCCAACCTCGAATTTATTTGCGGCCCAGCTGAATTCCCATCCTCCGGTACCGTTACTGTCACCGGCGGCTGAACCGAGACGTTACTACCATTATCTTTGGCCCCATCGTAACCGTTCTCGACAGTGCTGTTACCCTTATTGCAGTAAGTGGCGGCAGTAACGGTGGCGGTGCCGTTGTCGCCGTTGGTAGTAGTAGCTGTGGAAGGAGCAGCGGAGGAAGGAAGAGGAGGAACGGCGTTCAAGGCGTTACCTTTGTTCTTTGGACCTTTAAAGGCTTTCCTAGTGTATACCTTGCTCTCCGTGTATCTCTGCTTCTCTCTAGCGCCATCATCTCCAACTGTAGGCCCCGAAGCCATACATCCAAAACCCTAATTCTTTTCCCCTCAACCTTCAGCCGTCACCGAACACCAATTCCAAACCCTAGAATCCAAACCTAGGGTTTTACGAATGCGGAAAAGAACGAATCCCAGACGGAGAAGAATAACCTCAGTTTTAGGGCTTTTTCGCGGTCAAATCCCGAAAATAAACGCGAATCGACGGAGAAGGAAAGAGAGAAAAAGAAGAAAGCGAGGTTTGAAGTTCGCGAAGCACAGATACTAGGGTTTCAAACTTCGTTGCCTTGGTTCCGATCAGATCTCGCAGTTTCTCTCTCTCTATGGAGACGGAGTTTCTCTCTCTAGAACACTTGCTGTTTTCTCTCTCTAAGTATATAAATGGGATATCCTCTTATCGCGCCACAGGTGTACGGCAACGGTGGGTTCGTGTGTAGAACCGTGGACCGGGGTGAGTGAATGGTGACGCGTCTGGGGGTGCACCACAGGGTCCTTGCCCGGGAAGCATTAGAGCACAAAATTTTGGGGACGCGGACTCACTCGAGGATCTGGAGCGTGTTTCTCACGCCCCAATCATGGGAAATGGGGGGAGGGTGGTGTTGTTGACGCATTGCTGGAAGGGAGAGGGACTTTTGTGGCGCGAGATTTCGTTTGCGAAAATTTGAAAAGTTTGCGCAAGCGGAGGTGTGGCGAGTGACGTATACTCGCCTGCTCGGACGGCCGCTGGTGCAGATGCGTCCCGGGAAGGGCTCTGCACGCGCCGGCCGGGCGATTGGATGTATTAGTGAAATTTTTGGGACCTTTGGATGGGGTCTTCCTTGGGCCTCTATGTTTGGGACCAAAACCTAGTCCAATTTTTTATGTAGCATTTGTCCATGTTCTAAGTTTGTTTGTTACAAAAAAAAAAAAACACTTCAGCTCTAAACTAGTGCTTCTGAAGGAAAAAAATAAATGTTCCAAGTTTCAAATTAATGAAAAATTTAAAATATCTTAAATCATATATAGATATAACTATATTTAATCTAATTTAACATATAAAAGAAATAAATATAAAAAATTTAATTTATTTTAGCTTAACTTTTATTTTATTTGTATTTTAAATTAAAACTTTATATTTATTCTAATAATTAATAATATAGGTTTAGTTTATTATATTAATAAGTTTTGTCATCATGGTTATTAAGTTTTTTAGAATTTGTTATTTTTATTTTATTATGTTAGTTGGTCTACCAAACATAGGACATTAGTTTTATTATACATAGTAGCTCTCTTTAAGGAGACAATTTTGATGATAATAAAAATTGACATTTTTCCTCTCGAGAATTTGAGTGTCTCGTAGGGTTCTTGAAAAAAAAAAATCATTACTTGGATCTTATTAAGAATTTTTTATATTTTTATAACGATTTTACACCGAACTTATTACTATCTCTTCTCCATAAAATTGAGGATGCGACGTTTTTTTTCATTATTTCTCTTTTCCTTCTTTTATTCTTACAATTATTGAAATCTTTTTTTAATTTATTTTCATTATAACCTAATGTTGATGTATTTCTTTTATAATCCTATTTTCTTATCTAAGTAAGATAACTTAAGTAAATATCTATTTAATTTACATCAGGAGCACACACTATGTCTATAAATGATTATGTCATAAATAGGTATTAAAATGATGATAGTAAACCTTTGTATTAGGGGTACGTATAATCAATTATTAAGTTAATAGTAAATGGTGTCACAGTTCAAAATCAGGGGAAGGCATAGCAGCCAATGCAACTTTAGTGAAAGCCACTAACATTTCTTGTGAATAAAAAATATTTCAGAAATGAGTAACGAGTTATAAATAATAATTAATTATAAATGTTGATTGATGTTTAAAATCTTACCAATCTATTTTTCATTTGGTAAGAGATTTTTCACATTAAAAATCATATATTCTTTGTGTCCGAGGTTTAGAATCATACGTTGGGTAAGTCTTAAGTTCATCCGGTAGTTATTTCAACTTGACATTGACCAATGGGAACAACCTTCATTCTCCCATGGTCTAATATTGGATAAATTTCTTTCATATTCTCCCTTCCTCTATTTATTGATATAAGTTTTGTAGTTTTTATAATGTCGAACATGATATTAGTGTTAAAAGAATAAGTGTAATTATTTTGTGGATATCATCCATGTAGCTTTTGTAAAGGAAAAGACTCTAACATGTAATAAGTAATATCATTATATTGATGTTAATGTTAATATTTAGTAAAAAAAAAAGTAATTTAAAAATTGCAATTGTAATTGATGATTAACCATTTTTCATATTGTTATCAATATAGATATATTAAATAATATACAAAAATTTAGATCAGTTAACAACATAAAAAGTAGGTAAAAATTTTGTTCATATTATTATTTTACCTATATTTTATGTATAATATACTATATAATAGAATGTAATACTTGTATGTAAGAATCGATGACTAATTTCTTTAATATATTATTTAAAACATTTAGATGCGACAAGAATTTTTAGTTAGCTTTGTTTTTATAATTAATTTATTAAGGTTCAAAATATTGTTATTGTAGTTTAATAATAACATATTGTTAATTATATTATTGTTTAAATAGAAAAAAAAATAAAGTGATGAGATATTTTTTAATTATTGATGACTAATAATTAAATTAAATAATTAATTATTTAATTAGTTATATTTCAGGTAAATAGCTAAAAGTTGCTAAGAGTCGTTACAATTGTTCTTTGTTTAGGGGTATGGGATATAAAGTAATGAGCATTATTGATCTAATGAATAGTTTTTTGGATTTACCAATTTGCAATATGTTACTAGGTTCTGTATTAAATACACTATTAAATGTAATGATAGATAATGTTCCTGTTTAGCTAGTACAAATAGAGTAACTAACATTTCTTCTGTGTTAATTATATTTTCCATGCAGGTAATTTTTAAATAATTAGAATAAAAGTATTTTATGAAAAAAAAAAAAAACTCATTTGCCTAAAAGTAACAATACGCACATAAAAATGATAATACATATTTATGTTCTATTCGGACATGGATCCCAAAAAATTGCCTTAAGTAAGAGGTGAGTTACAGGATTCAATTTTTTAAACTGAGGTCGAAAAAGACACAGGTGATTCACAGATAAGTAAAATAAGGTACAGGTCATTTTTTATATAATAAATATGTTACTTCGTAACTAATGCTCTAAAGCATTAGTTAAAATTTATATATTAATATAGGAGAATGTTATCGAATTGACAATAGAAAATTTTTAAGAAAAAAGAATAAAATTAATTTTACTGGTATGTTTTTTCATAATTTTTTAATAAAAAATTGATTTACTGAATTGTTAATCAATGCATTTCTGATTTTAAGTATTCTTTAGCAAAATATTTAATGCAAAAGCACATATTGGCACATGTATTTTATTTTATTTTATTTACTTTTATAAAATGAAGATAGCTGTGTCCTAAATGGATATATTCTAGTCATTAATAATCTCCTCTCATTGATGTATTGTTTAAAAAATTTGACATGCGTGTATATCATTAGTCACATAACTAACTTTTGTAAATAATTAATAAGACGGAAAATTGTTAAAAGATCTCTTTTTCTTATCAAATAAAAACATTTAACGAGTTAAAAATTATGGCAATTTGTTATCTCTTTATAAAAAATTATTTTATAAATTTAACTTAACTTTTAGCAATTGAATTGGTTAATTTCAAATATAAGATTTTATTTATTTTTTAATTTTAATAATTGAAGTGGGTTGATGAACTGTTCTGCCAATCCTAACTTTAGGATAGTTCATTTATTCAATATTCAATAACTTCATTAAAAAAATAAAAAAGAAGCTATCTGTGTATAAAGTAAGGTAAAACTAGCAGTAAGAAAATTAAATTCTATAGCTCCAGATAATTCTTGTTGGTTATGACTATAATAAAGTAAAAATAAATTAAATTACAATCACTCATGCCAAAACCCATAACAATATTCAATTTACACCATTTGTGAAAAAATTAAAATCAAACCAAATAATATATATATATATATATATATATATATAATATGTTTGTTATGTGAATATAAATACACAATAAATTTTATTGAAGAAATATTTAATATTTTGTAAAAAATATATATTTTAAAGCAATTAATAAAATATATTTAATATTTTCGTATGATGGATTGAATGAAAAATGAATAACCTTTATAATGGACAATATTTTGCATTCAGCAACCTATGAATGTGGAAATGATAATAATTAATTCTTTGGCGTCCCTGGAGGCTTGACTATGGCTTATCAAGATGAGAGATCAATGGAGAATTAATAAATATGAAAATATTTAATCATGTAGTTAACAGACTCCATTTACTAGATTTGGAAGGAATCATGTATGCAACATTTGGGATTTAATCTCATTAACACTTAAAAATAATGTAAAACGTAAACTGATGACATCTCTATTTCAGACTTTGTTCAGTGAGCAACAAGCGAAATATAATTTCATGTTTAATTAGCAAATGAAAAATTATTTTTGTACAATAAAATCGTGCCAGAAAATATATACAATTGTGTAAAAAGTAAAATAAAAAAAAGGTATAAAATAGAATAAAAAAAATATATATTTATAATCTCTTATTTTATCTAAATTTAGTTTTAATTTTTATTACTTTTTAATAGTTTTGATATGTTATTTTATAAAATTTGTTAGTTTTAACTTTTATTGTTAAATTTTATAATTTTAATTTTAAAAATATCAGTATATAAAATTTGATCATTAAATTTTTTTATTCGATTATATTTAAATTTTTTAAAAGATTGTTTAGTTAAAAAATAATTTATATATTTTGATTTAAAAATATTTCCATTTTATTTAAATTTAATTCATATATTATTTATATTTTTATAAAAAATAATCAAATATAATAAAATTAATACTAAACTGTGCATATCAAAACTTGTTAAAAATTAAAAATAAATACGGTATGTTTTTAGGGATTAAATTATATATTTATTTAAATAAAATTATCATGACTTAATATAAATTTTTAAATATATAAAGTAAAATCAATAAGCTTTGTAAAATGAAATATTAAGGTTGAAAAAATATTACAAAAAATAAAACTAAAATAAAAATAAATAAATAAATTTTTAAACTCAAAATTTTTTATAAAAAAGTGTTTTATGTGAGTAAATAGTAAAATAATTTTTAATGAATTAAAAAGTTTAAATAAGACCCTAATTAACTGAGGAACTAATGCATGTGTGAAGTGCCCTATGAAAAGTGAGAACCTTACTCTTAAGAACTTAAAGGGAACATGCGGTCAATAAGAGTTGCCATATGTGAGTCTGATGGTTATTCTTAATTGGAAGGTGTACTGTACGCCACTTTTTGGATCCTAGAAAGTAGAAATCATTATTCTCAACATTTTGGTTGTGCAGTTGCTCACAATGCAGAAAAATATATATATGTGATTTCATTATATATTAGTAATTTAACCTGTGGGGGTAAGAAGTTTATTTTATAAATTTAGAAATATATTTTAATTATTGATATCAAATAATGATAAATTATGTAATAGCTGTAAAAAAATTTAATATCTAATATTTTGGAAAAAAATATATATGTGATTTTATTATATATTAGTAATTTAACCTGTGAGGTCTACCAAATTTATTTTATAAATTTAGAGATATATTTTAATTATTAATATAAAATAATAAAAAATTATGTAATAGCTGTAAAATATTTTAATATCTAATATTTTGAATAAAAATATATGTGGTTTCATTATATATTAGTAACTTTTAATGTGTGTTCTACGGAATTTATTTTATAAATTTAAAAATATATTTTAATTATTAATATAAAATAATAATAAATTATGTAACAGCTGTAAAAAATTTTACTATCTAATATTTTGATCATTTCGCTATATATATATTTTTGTTTAATTTTAATATATTTAAAATATTATTGATATTTTTATATCTATAATAATTTATAATTAATAAAAATATTTTAAAATTATTATTTCTTACAAATATAAAAGTTTTATCAATATATATATAATATTATGTAATATTTGGTAGAACATTAATATATTCATAATATAATTTAAATATTATGTAAAATTTTCACATATTTATTAAATAAAAATTATAAATTTATAAATATTGTTAATCTATTCAAGATATAGTTAAAATATTAAATAAAATAATAAATTAAAAAATATTAATAAATTGTTTAAAATATAATAAAAATAATTATAAAAAAGGTAAGAAATAAATTTATATTTTTATTATATATATCATAGGACTAATAGTATATTAAAGGATTGTTAGTATTGTATTTTAATTATAAAAATATTTATTTGTTGGATGTCTTGCTTTGAATTCTCTCTCCCTTCCACATGATTTATTAAAAAAAATCACTATTCCAAATCTAATATAAAAAATATAATTATAATAATAAATAAGAAGATTCAAATCAAAATAAGTAAGAACTAATATAATACTTATAAATTAAATAAAGACCTTACAAACTTCAAAATCGTTATATATCAATGGAATGTAAAAATAATTGAAGAAAAAAATATAAGAATTAAGACTATGTAACCTGCAACAAGAAATTAAATATTGAAACAACATCACCTGTTGTAAGCAAAGAACAATCATATGAGAAATTGTAAGAAAAAAACCTACATAAAATAAAAGTTTAAACTATAGGAACTTACTTGTTATAGGTCAATTAACAAAAATTATAAGAATATACTAAAATTTTAAAAATTAAAGAATTGATATATGACATATTTTAATAATAAAAAATAAATAGCACATGAAATATTTAATAAAAGGATAAAGGATAAAAGATAAAAGAAAACATGTTACATATGAAAATTTTTATCAATCAACTTCACATTCAAAATAACTTATTTTGTAAACATACATTTTCAAGCATAATATCCAAAAATTCTCTCTCAACTCATAATAATCTATTGATATTATAAAATAATAATAAAAATTTAAAATAATAAAAGTTACTAAAATAGCAAAAAAGACCATAACTATATAATTATAAATAACTAACATCTTTCTTGTTAATTTTCATATATTTTTTTCTTTCGTCCATCACACATAGCAAACAAGGACAATAACTATATCATACTTTGACCGTTAAAAAGTGTGATGATCCTTGTATCTCCCATTTCTACCCCATTTTGATGTTTTGCAAATAAAACTACATTAATATATTAATCATTTGTAAAATTGAATCAAATCTATTTTACATTAAAAGGATTCTTAAACAAAGTAAGATATGAGAAACAAAATTATTAAATATTTTTAAAATACAGTTCAATTCAAGCGTGAAGGGGTTAGAATTAATAGTCACCTGTAACAAAAATAATTGGACACATGTTGAATAAATGGTTATCAAAGAAAAAAAATACAGGACTTATTAAAAATGTAAGAGTAAAAATTTAGACATAAAAAATTTTTAGAATTAGGGTCAAGGAATAGGAAAATGTAAGAGTAAATAAAAGTTTAAACAAAATATGAGAAGATAAATAAAAATTTTATTAAATATCCTTAAAATAAAAAATACAGTTCATTCCAAATATAGAAAAAGGTTAGGGTCACTAACATCGTAAAAATAATTGGATAGTAGTTACCTTTGTCCAATTAAGGAGTAGAACCATATGAGTGAAAATTATTTTCCTATTAAATGAATAAAAAAAATTAGAGTAAACAAAAGATTTATTGAACAAAATAAAAAATTATTAAATATCCCAAAAATAGGACATAATTCTTGGAGTTAAATCATTACTCAGGGAGTAGGAAAAAAAGGAATATAGAACAAAATAGGAAATGAAAAACAAAAAATCAGTGGTTACTTATGTTCGTTTCATAAACTGAAATTTTGAAATAAAATCGAAATTGAGAAGAGAAAAAAATGTGAGAAGATAATGTAGATAAATGATAAAAGAGTGTGGGTATGCCTGATGAAAATGTTAGAAGAAATATGCATATACAGTGGACAGAAAAGACATTAGAAGGACATGCATCCACTAATAGTAAATAATCAAAATGAAGAAATGTTTCAAAAAAACTAACCCCTCATGAAAAAAGTTGATGCGAGCATCTATGGATGAAGTTGAGCATATCAGAACAGATAAAGGAGAAGAGCATAGCAGACCAAAACAGAGAAAAGAAAAGAATGGACCAAAATAGAGAAAGGAGAAGAGGAAGGTGAAGGGATAGAAAAGAAGAGAAAGGAATAAGGATAGAGACACGTGGAAAATGATTATGGTAAGTGGAGAGTCCAAGAGACATGTCCTTTGTTATTAAGTTTGCATTGACAAAAGTACCCACATATTTTTACACATATATTTAGTAATTAAGTGGACTGACAAAAATATCACAACTTTGTACAATAAAGAACTTTGAAAGGAAACATTGTAGCTCAAGACATTTCTATTTTATATAATAAAGGATACGAAAAACAGGTGTTGAACATTAATTGGAAGGCAATGTTGGATGGATTTAGGCAGAAACACTGTAGACAGACACTTCTATTTTATGTAATAAAGAATATATACAAAAAAAATGTAGAGAGATAAAGAGAAAAAAATGGAAAAAAAAAATTATTTTGGTTTGGTAAAATAAAAATGAAAATTTTTATAAATATACTATAAATTTATATAATTTTTCAAACAACACAAGAAAAAATAGAAATATATATATATAATTATAAAAAAAATATATTAAAAGTTATAAATAATATGTCAAAAAAAAAATTATAAATAAAAAAAATTATAAGTATACTATAAATTTATATAATTTTTCAAATAACACAAGAAAAAATAAAAAAAAAATATAATTATAAAAATATATTAAGAATTATAAATAATATGTCAAAAAAAAATTCAAAGTATTTTGATGTTTATCTACTTTATCATTCTATTTAGTCTATATGATTGATAAAAATGAAATAATATTCAAACTTGAACGATTGGATTTAGGAAAGTTATTAGATCATGTAAAGATTAGGATTGGGAGATCTTTTTCATTTTTTCAATGGGTATATTAACTCTTAACAATGCATGAAGCGTTATTGCATATAGTATTATGTATAACTTTATTTTTAGTTTGTACTATTATTAACACAGTTAATTTTATCATATTATATTTTATATTATTAATTTGAATAGAATAATGTCAAAAATAGTATTATAATGAAGAATCTTAATTATTATAAAAATTTACCATTAATTTGGATGGAGTTTTTTTTATAAAGGATCATTTTAACTAATTAATGGTTATACCAAAATATCTTAATGATTGAAACTGTTATTTAGGTTTACTAATGTATAAATAACTTGCACTACTACGTTAGACTATATTTGAGATAAGTGTTCAATCTAAACCCAAAACTCTAAGTAATATGAAATTTAGGAAAAATAATTTGATAATTTTAAGAACAAAAAATGAATAAGCCTCCACAAGTAACAACACATCATCTAAACTAAAAATAATAAAAATAAAAGAAAGACTACATAATTGGCTTATATCGATTATTAAAAAAAAATGAAGTATACAAGAATCAACACTTTTGGTCCTAAAATGAAGAAGAAATACATATATTTAAATATAACTATTTGGAAATCAGAAATAACAACATTGTCAGTATATTAGAAGAAGATAAAATAAAAAAAGATATATAAAAAAGGTTTAACTTCATACACATAGGGCTTATACAGGTTGCAATAAAACCAAACTTTATGTTAGGAATCAGTGCATCTATATTAATAATACTAAGAGATATAATATTTAAATAGTTTAAAGACAATTTTTCAATAAATCTAAAAAATGAATATACTTATATAAAGACTCCAGAAGATATAATAGAAGAAAAATATGACCCATATCAACTAATTTGCAAAATCTATTATATGGTCACAAAAGTATACTATAACTTTAGAGATTTAAGAAAGTTGCCCAAAAACAAAACAATCTCGATAATAGAAGCAAACATTAAGAAAAATAAAGTGTAAGTCCCTTGTAAACTAAAACATGAAAAGGTAATAATAAAAATTCCTCTAGAATGATTATTACAAGACATGATAGAAGAACCAAAAGTCAACAATACCCAACTTAGAGAAATAATTTAAGAAGAAAATGATGTTAGGATAAGGATGAATAGGTTTTCATCAATAAAGATAAGAAAATTACAACTATACAAGGTAGAAAGCTCAAGACACTCAGTAGACATTTTCTCAATTAACATAAACATTATAAGAATAAATAATCAAATGCCAAAAGTAGCATTTTCAACATATGAACATAGATAAGACTACTCCCCAACTACCTCACAAGTATTGAATATTATTACAAGAGAAGAATGGATAAGAAATGATTTTGAAGCAAAATACAACAGGAAAAATAAGAGAAGAGTTTCTTAAAGAATTCTTAGGAGAAGAAACTGCAAAAATTAGAAAGTTATTCTACGAATATATAGAAGAAAATGAAGTTAACATCTACTTCTTTGGCCGGCTCAAAAATTATTATAAAAGAAATACTTTACAAATATATCCTGTAAATAAAACCATTACCACATGAAAAATCTTAACGAAAAAATAGTAGAAGCCGTATATCCCCCAGTAAAATATTAAAATACAACTATTAGAAAATACATCTATAAAAGCAGGATCTTATAAGGATACAGGACCCAAAGAAAATGTAGGAAAAAAAAATAAAAAATGTACACAAATAATTAAATTACTCTAATATCATGTTAACTATTATGAGCAAACAACTAGTGAGAATAGAAAATAAAAATAAAGCTGGTAACGTGTCAATCGCTATAATACATAAACCCATATATAAAATTAGCAGTACCTCCAAATTATTTAAACTGAAAAGTACATTAGACTTAGATATTGACGAAATGAAAGAGAGGATAAAAAAAAATTAGAACTAGGAAAACAAATGGTTAATGTAATAGACTCAAAAATAAACAAAATAAATTTTAAAAATAATAATTATTCAAAAACTAAAAATTATTATCCAAGACTTATCCCAATAGAGGTATGTTTTGAAGAAAGAACATAATTTGTTCAAAACTGATCTCTAAAGCTGCTATAGAAGAATGGAATTTAGACAAGTTAAATGAACAAACTATATTAGATATAGCATGATAGATGATTATGACATAAACAACCTACAAAACCAAAGGATTAACATATAGGAGTGTTGTTCATGCCATCATACAAGGATTCACAGGACAATTAAAATGATGGTGAGATAATTTATTATCGAAATAAGAGAATGAATTAATAATAAATAGTATAAAGACTAAATCACAAGAAGAGGATGCAACTACTACTTTACTATTTATCATTAATAAAAACTTATCAGACACCCAAGGATATTTAGAAAAAGAATAGGAGTACAATTAACCAACCTAAGATGTCCAACTATGTCCGAGTATAGATGGTACAAAATGTATTAATATTAAAATTTATGATAAGTGAAGATGTATCAACATCTTATTGGAAAGAAAGATTTATCGTAGCATTACCAAGATTATTCGCAGAAAAAGTAATCTAAAAATTATAATCTCACTTTGGACCTCAAGTCCTCTACGATCAATTAACATTCGGCCAGGTAGGTTACACCCCACTTTTTTATCTTCTTGAGATTTGCTTGATATTGCTTTTAATTGTTGTTGAAACTTCTTTCTTGATGTTGTTGTTGCTAGGACTGTTATTATTTAGCTCTTTTTAGCTAAGAATTATGATTCATGTTACAAATTCACATTCAACTTCTTTTCAAGTGGTAGAAATGTAGTTGGATGGTGGGCTAATTTTTTTCATCTGTGGATATTTTATCCATTCATCTATTGTTTTTTTGCTTATCCTACTAAGGTCAAAGTTATTCCACAATTTTACTTTAATGACTCGTACTAGTAATTGTACACTTCTATTTTCTACTAATTTTGTTGAATTGTATTCTTATGACATGATCCAATAGATACCCATTATTGTTATATATGCCATAAATTGGTATTTTTTTTAAAATGTTGTTCTACTTTTAAAATATTCAAAACTAAGTACAACCTCTTTTGGAAGAATGTCTAGTATTGATCTGACATCCACAAACCATTTTTAAAATTATGTATGTTGGAGATGTGGAAAATCTGGACATTACTCCGAAAACTATAAAGTGTCACAAAAACTTAATGAAATAAAAGATGAAGATCTAAAACATATATTATTAACTATAGTGATAAACTCTAACCTTGAATCAGAAACGGAACACAATAAAAGTTAAAAGAAAATGCACAAGATAATGAGATATATCAAATCGATAATGATTTAATAGGAGAATCCAAAAATATTAAAGAAGATGAAAGTTATTGTTTAAAATTTTGATTATGCAACTATGAATTTATACTAAAAAAACGATAAATATATTAACCTGAGACAACATAACAACTTTAATTTCATAAATAGATAAATTACAAGATTTCCCCCTTAAAAAAATTGCTATAACAACTAAACGGATTAATTAAAAGAGATAAACAGAATGTATAAAAAATTAAACCAGTAAAAATAAAAGAATTATATACAAGGTTTAAACAATTTAAAGAAGAAGTATATATAAAATAATTATAAAATGAGATAAAAATATTAAAACAAAAAATAACAGAAATGAGGCAACAAAATATTTTATTAGAATACAAATTACTGAAACTAAAAGACGAACAACGAACAGATTATCAAAGAACAAGAAAAAAAATACTAGTATAAAATCAAAATCATTTATTAACTTAATCTAATAAGTCATTCATAAATGATGGTGCAAAATTATTCTAATAATAAAAGGAAAAAAAATTTGAAATTATAGCATTAATAAAATAAAAAACAAACGTAAATTACATTAAAAAAGAAATAATCTCAAATATATATATATATATATATATAAAGAGGAATCAAGTTATTTCAGAAGTAACTTTATTTAAAATTACTTCGTTTAATAATTTTCATAAATAATTAAATTTTATCAATCTAATAACTATAAAAATCATTCTTACAAATTTTTATGAATTTTGAAAAAGGTTTGATACTTCAAAATATAAATTCAAATTAAGGAATAATATGCTTCTTATAATATCCGTTATTTTATATTTATTTAATAAAATATTAATTTTTTTTTAAATTCTAATTTTGTAAAAATAATCTATATAATATAATTTATTAATTTAACAGTTAAATTGATAAAATTTAATTATTTATAAAAGTTATTAAACAAAATAACTATAAATAAAATTACTCTTGAAATAATTTATCCCTCCTATTTTTTTTTTCTCTCTCTATATATATATCAAGTTAATTCAAGAATAATTTTGCTTAGAATTATTCCATTTAATAATTCTTATATACAAATTATATTTCATCAATCTAATCATTGAATAAATAAATTATATTATATAGATCATCTTTATAAAATTTTAAAAAAATTTAATATTTTATTAAATAAATTTAAATTAACAGATAATATAAAAAATATATTATTTATTTATTTAAATTTATTTTTTAAGATATTAAACATATTTTAAATTTTATAAAAATAATTTTTATAATATAATTTATTAATTCAATAATTGAATTAATAAAATTTGATTGTTTATAACAGTTATTAAACAAAATAACTCTAAACAAAATTATTCTTAAAATAATTTAATATATATTTTATTATATATATATATATTAAGAAAAAACTGTAGAAAGACTCACGATTTGGAGATCAACTATATTATTCATATAGTAATATTTTCCTATAACACTTCTCCCTTCTTGACCAATCAACCTCATGATTGTTTATAATTTTATACGATTCTCTGTAAACATAATCTCTTTTGAAATGACATTCACATTGATCAGTGAGGAAAATATACCAGTGCCCGGTAAACGAATGCAGAGTATAAGTTTGGTTCACACTTGATGTTTCTCAGTCAATTATCCTACTACTAGTCGTTAAATAAACAAGGCGAAGTGGGCGTTTCATGGTTAAGCTAATTTTTTTATTGACAACAAAGAATACAACGCTCGTGGAACCTTGAAAGATTTAATTCCAGTTGCATGACGTCATAAAAGAAACTTAATCATTTTATATGCAAAAACAAAACGTAAGACTCAACAAATCCTTGACTGTACAACTGGAGTAACCACCACCTGATTTGATATACGGAAAAAATAATATAGCTTATACCCACAACTGACTTGCTCGGGACCTGATCTCTCAAAACCGGAAGGATGAACATGAACTTAAATTTAAGCCCCCCCCCCCCCCCCCAAAAAAATAGTGGCCCAATATCACTACTAATAAACTGATGCCAAAGTCATGCTACCATATGGAATGAGATTTCATGTGAACCAATAATGACTTCAGGAACTTGGAATTACAGATTATCTTTGTATAACACCAAGAATCCCGAATCTGCCGGCACAAAATAAAAACAAGTCATCAATGGAACTTAATGAGGGTAGCAGTAGTTAGCAATGTACACTGCTACGGAAAACTATCTAACTTAACTATCATCACTTTCTACCATATATTTTACACGACTTTGTGTTATCACAAATAAGGCCATGAATAGCAGTGGTGCAACAGTTCCAACCGATGAGAGGAAAAGATCCCATACTGCATCAGTAGGAAGATCGGGGCGGCCTTGAGAATGCTTCCTTTATAAATCAACTGCTAAACTCAGATCCGTAATCTGAAGTGTGAAAAAACCAACTAGGCAAGCATTGCATCACTATCTAATCTAAATATCTGAGATCTGCCACACCCACATGAAATGAAAGAACAATGGATAAAAAAGTTAGAAATAGTTCACAGCTTCCATGATCAATATATTCAGGCAGTCATCTGATCAATTGCAAGGACACACGATTTTGATTTGATCCAGTCACATAGTATTATACTTTTAAAAAAGGAAAAAAACCCAGATAATTACACAAGTTATACGGTAAAAATCAAAAGTCAAGACAAGTATTGCATAAATAGTTATTATATGCAAACTGTAGCATTATAGACTCATCCTACAATGGCATATCGTGCAATGTTCACAAGTTCCAAATATTTGTTATTTCTTTCGGGGGCTCAAAAAACAAGTCCAAGACAAAATGTCAGTTTTATACTTAAAGATATGGCCCTCCACGATAATGCATTTCTGTCCCTCTAATTATGTTGAACCACATCAAGAATATAAAATAAACATGCAATATTATAAGCAAAGCAAAGCAAATCATCATTACGGAATTCACAAATGGTAATAAGTAGACAAAATCCAACATTTCCAAATAAACAACACAAACTCAAACAGTATAAATTCCATTATGGCACAACGTGAGGATAATGCTAAAAATGGTAATTCTATAGAACCAAAAAAAATGAAAAAAAAAATTACAAAACAATGTAGTTCTACTCATGAAACCTTCCATAGTCAATTACTGCATTCGTAAAAATTCCTAGCAACTTTTAGAGAATTATGCCAATGTTTACTTTCCAATTGAACAAGCTTCAAACATTTTAAGGCAGATATTATTTGTTCAAAGTCTAGAGGTGATATTAACAATGCAATCTTCCAAGAATCACTTTATAATCTAAACACTAAATACACTTACAATGGACAACAGAGTTGCACTTCCATCAGCATGGCACAATGAAAACTCACAGTAGTTTAGAAAGTTCAGTTTTGAGGGGTTAGAGAGCAAGTAGAAACTGTAGCAGAAATCTCAGTTCTTAGGACAATAACTTAAAACGCGATAAGCTGAACATTGGCACGTCTTAAATGGCATAGGTCATGCCAATAAAAGATGCTTTCTACAAATTAAGTCAATATAAAAGGTTATGGAACAAATGGAAACAGGTAAACTAAAGATTATGTAGTCCCACAAAAAGGTAGTATATATATGTTTCGCTTTTGAGACCTAAAAAAGAAAACATCTTTAAAGGGACAAAACAACATCATTTAACAACTAAGAACTAACCAAAGAGGAAGTCAGAGCAAATCAATAGATGTCAAATTTTACAGAAAATGGCATCGAATATTTCCCACTAAAACTGCACAAAATGCTAGTCTTGAGACAGCCACATTCAAAAACTAACCACTGGCCACAGCATTCAATTTTAAAATGAATCTTAATTATTAAACCAGTAACATATGATTATCTTCAATTGTCAATATGCAGACATATTCAGCTTGAATTGATAGGTAAACAGTAAACACCAATAACAAGTATGGGGCACCAGAAAAACCACACATGACACATCCATGGTAAACCAGTTTTGCTCATTTATGAGCAACACAATCATAATAGTTAGCAGAAAAATCATCTTGAAAGATACCTATGTCACTCCACTTAATGAAAAGACAAGTAAAAAAAGTATGACACCAACAGCATACAAGACAAAAGCAAAGAATATAGTGAGATAAATCTTTGGGGGTTTTGCTCTACCTGACAGAATGTATTCAGGTTCTTGGCGATCCTGCATCAGACCCTGATGCTGAGGAACTATCACTATCAGAATCTGCCCAAGAAAAACATCAAAATCAGACACAAAACATTTGACTAAAATGATAAGCAGGTGAACATGCACAAGCATGAATAATAAGGATGATATCTCTTAGCTACATAAATAATCAAAGTACCACTTGAAGAAGAGCCAGAATCACTGCTGGAGCTGCTTGAACTACTTGTTTTACTCCCATTATCATGTCCAATTGGCCCTTGCACAGGCAAGGATGGGGGAACATTTCTTTCATCTGCTCAAAGACAGGCAGACAGGATATTTAATCAATTCAATATTTGATATCCACAATAATGCCACCATTAAAAATTACCTGCTAGAGTTTCGTTCAGAACCTCAACCATAACCGGTCCCTGGCTCTGCACGTAGCATAAAGACAAAATGCATTTACCAATGATTATTTGCCCAGGAAGACACCAGCTATTGGAAATTGAAATTTAAAACTTTACCTTCTGCTGGGCATTCCGCTCAGCTTGTGCTCTTGCTTGAATAGCAAGTTCAGCCTTCCTCTTGTTTTTACTCAAACTTTTCTTATAGTTGGTCACAAATCTGTCAAGCTCCCAGAGAGTCTCAGCATCCACACTATCAATGTCCACTTCAATTTCATCATCATGTTGGGAAAGTGCTGAATTTCTCTTCTTAATGATCTGTACAATTGCATCTAGCTTCTCAGATGGTAGACTCTGGAGATTTGTGCTAAGTTTTTGCTTTTCCTCATATGTCATGTCTCTTTTATGAGGATCTTTTGCCTTGGGTTTTTTTGGAGCAGGAGTTCGAGCAGAAGGAGTAATGCTCATGATTTTTGGAGGTTGTGTCATGGATTCTGACCTATCTAAAATCCACCTCATATCAATGGGTGGGGGCCGAAAGGCAGGAGCCTTTCTCGACAGAGGTGAAGGTGTGGGGATAGATGCCCCATAATCGAGGCCATATCTCATCTCACGGTTGTAATTTGACTCAATTATAGCCCATCTATCCTCAAATAACTTTGATAGCTGATCTGCCATAATATGAACATCTTGCTCTTTAGGATTATATGTCATGGCATTACGAAATGTAATTCTCACATCCTCTGCAAATTCCATTGGTGATTTGTACCAATTCTTGTTCAGCCTTGACTTCACAGTACCCAAGTCCATTGGGTGAGTGATGATAGTAAAATAATCATGCAAACCAAGACCCTCAACATCAACTGGAGAATTAAACACCCAGCCATGCTTGTGTTTCATCAACTTTTCTAGCAACGAGCTACAACTCTTTAAAAGCTTGGATCCCATTCCAAGTCCATGTCCCATTTCTCCAGTGCCCTGCTTCTTCCCATTCAATTTTGATTTCTTGTTGCTCTCGGCCGGAGGAAACTTATCCTTCGCTAGCAAGAACTCTGAATTGAGATAGAACTGGTTTGCCTTGGGGGTTCTCTTTTCCTTCTCAGTAATTTCACTGACCCCATGACTATTCTCTAACACCGATACACTTAACTGATGCAAAGGTCTAGAAGGCTCCCGTGCAACAACAGCAGATGCTACCTCTGAATGAGACCGCTTAGCTCCACCCCCATTATCGATCCCGTGATCCACCTGCATACTTGAATTACCATACCCACCAACCAGCCTCTGCTTCTCTTCAATCCTATTCATCAAACTTCTCACCATGTCAAGCTCACCCTCAAGCTTCCTCCTTAGCTCGCGTTTCTCCCGCTTTGGCCGTGAAGCTAAGCTAACCTTAACACAAGCCTCCGGACCCCGCTTCGCAGAGCAGTTCCCTGGAGACGAGTCTCGCATGCCACGACCATTTTCCTGCGGAACATGGAGGCTCGAAGGCTCATCCTGCAGATTGTTCAGACTAGACGAGTCATCCGGAACCACATCCAACCTCGAATTTACTTGCGGCCCAGCTGAATTCCCATCTTCCGGTACCGTTACTGTCACCGGCGGCTGAACCGAGACGTTACTACCATTATCTTTGGCTCCATCGTAACCGTTCTCGACAGTGCTGTTACCCTTATTGCTGTAAGTGGCGGCAGTGACGGTGGCTGTGCCGTTGTCGCCGTTGGTAGTAGTAGCCGTGGAAGGAGCAGCGGAGGAAGAAAGAGGAGGAACGGCGTTCAAGGCGTTACCTTTGTTCTTTGGACCTTTAAAGGCTTTCCTAGTGTATACCTTGCTCTCCGTGTATCTCTGCTTCTCTCTAGTGCCATCATCTCCAACTGTAGGCCCCGAAGCCATACATCCAAAACCCTAATTCTTTTCCCCTCAACCTTGAGCCGCCACCGAACACCAATTCCAAACCCTAGAATCCAAACCTAGGGTTTTACGAATGCGGAAAATAACGAATCCCAGACGGAGAAGAATAACCTCAGTTTTAGGGCTTTTTCGCGCTCAAATCCCGAAAATAGACACGAATCGACGGAGAAGGAAAGAGAGTAAAAGAAGAAAGCGAGGTTCGAGGTTCGCGAAGCACAGAGACTAGGGTTTCGAGCTTCGTTGCCTTGGTTCCGATCAGATCTCGCAGTCTCTCTCTCTCTCTCTCTCTCTCTCTGGAGACGGAGTTTCTCTCTCTAGAACACTTGCTGTTTTCTCTCTCTAAGTATATAAATGGGATATCCTCTTATCGCGCAACAGGTGTACGGCAACGGTGGGTTTGTGTGTGGAACCGTTGACCGGGGTGAGTGAGAGGTGATGCGTCTGGGGGTGCACCATCGGGTGGGTAAATATGCAGGCCGTCCGAACCCGACAAAACCGAAGGTTCAAACAAGGAGTTGGATCGGATCGGCCCAAAAACGGATAAATTGAGTGAAAAAAAAGGTAAAGATGGATATAATCAAGCGGTTTCGGGTTGATGGTATGCTATCCAAATCTATCTACCAGCAATATTGAAATAAGATTTCAACTAGTTTAGAAACTTTGACTCAATTCATTTAAAATTTTGAGATCCTTAATTTGGTTTATTCTAGATATTCTCAATCCCTAAAACGTGTTACTTTTATGAATTTCTTGTTTATTTTCTTATATCTTTAGTTATGTTTTTTTTTTATAGTTTTTATTTTCTTTTTTATTTTAAAGGTTTAATTATTTATATTACAGTAATGTTCTCTAAGTTTTATGTTAAAATTTTTATTATTTTTTTATTCTTCATTTATTCCTTCTTTTATTTTTAATTTATCATTTTGGGTTATGTTTGTTTGACAAGAGTTGTTTTAGTTTATTTTTTTGTTATTCGTTTTACATCATTGATGTTAGTCATATGTATTTAAAGTAAATTATTACTTTCATCCTTCATTTTGTTAATGTGTTTTATTTTCATTCCTAACTTAAAAAATTAGAATATCAATCCCTTACTTTGTCATTTATGTTTCACATTAGTCTTTAGAGTTAATTTTAATAAACAACATGTTGATTTGTAATGTTAAATATTACGATATTAGTTCATATATATCTTAAGAGTCAACCAAAAATGATTAAAGAAGTTGTGGTAGTAAATATAAAGCATGTGGAGATTTATTTACCAGCAACAACGTAGGAACAAGGATGAAAATAAAGATAGATATAGTAAGGTGAATGAGTTGAAAAAGTTCTTAACGTATTATACGATGTTATTTAGGCATATTTAGACGTTCAACGTGACATTTAACAACAAAAATCAACACATCGTTTATAAAAATTGATCTAAAAGACTAATGTGAGACACAAATGATAAAGTGAAGGACTAACGACCTAATCTTTTTAAGTCAGTGATGGAAATGAAATATGTTAACAAAGTGAAAGATAAAAGTAACAGTTCACTTTATACATTTATCCTTTTTTTTTACTTGACTTTAGTTTGTTTATCGCATTAGGATTTTTGAATTTTTTAAAAATTGACCCTTTCATGTTGATTGTTCTACCTCAATTCAAAACGAATATAGCAAGGTAATAGTATTATGTTAACTTTGTTTTATTTGAGTAATGTTTAATTTTTATATTGATTTTAAAACAATTTATTTTTGTTCTTATTTGTTTCATGTGACCAAGCCTCCATGGTTATTGGTTAATTGGTAAATCCATGCTTGTTCCGATAAGTTTTTGCTTACAAAGATGAGGTATTAAGTTTTAACATATTTTCTATTTTATTATTGTTTAATGCATGCTTAATTTTTATCTTGATTTGAAAATATTTTAGATTTTGTATCCTAAATATATAATTATTTCATTATTTCATTATTATAGTTGAGCATATGTCAATTGTTATAAACTAAATGAGTAAATGAGTTGCATACTAAAACACTGCTAAATCCATCTTAATCTCAGGCTCTATTAAATCATATATTCCGATATATACATGCTTGATTTTGACCTGATTTTGAAATCTTTTACATTTTGTACTTCTTTTATAGTTGGGGGGTCTATGATAGATTGAAAAAGTGAAAAAAAAGTTGCATACTAAGCACCGCTAAACTTCTCTCAGGTGCTGTTAAAACTTTTAATGATATGTTTTGAGTTTGCATGTTTGATTTTTGTCCTGATTTTAACATCTTTTAGATTTTGTGCTTCTTTTGCAGTTGAGGGTTTGTGATAGACTGTAAGAGTGAAAGAATTGCATACTGAGCACTATTAAATCGCTTTTAGGTTCTGTTAAGTTTTTTAATGACATATTAAGATATGTATTACAGTATGCTCTGATGAAGATGATGACTTCATTGACTTGGCTAAGATTTATCTATACTCTTGAGTTACATTTTTTTTCCAATACTTTTATATATTATTCGGAAGCCAATGCAATTGCATGTTAAATCTGTGATGTGTTCTTGTTGTTGAGAACCTAAGATTGAGATTAAAGGATGTATAATCCTTTTCTTATTTTCTATGATTTTCTCTATGATCAATGATGGTATCTACTGAGATTAAATGGTCATATATGATCCTTTGTTCTTCTTTGGTTTTGTGAGATTATGTCTTTGATAATGAAGATATATGCGAAGATTTAATGATATTTGGTGAAAACTTTTATGACATTTGTGATTAAATATTTCCTTGAATCATATTTTCTAGCCTCTCTATACTTGACTAATTTACCTCTTTTTATATTTGATCAATGATGTATATTTTTAGCTAAGATTGATGATGTTAATTTTTTAGTTGAAATCATTGAGTATTTTATGTGCTACACTTGTATATATGGTTGAATGGTTGGTGATGTTTATGGCTTCTATGGCTCACATGCTGGTTGATTGTTATCTTCCTCTTCTTCTCATTGATTAATGATGTTTATTTATTAGCTAAAATCATTGAGTATTTTGCATGCTACACTTGTATCTATTATAAATTGCTGATGTTTTGTATGATTAAAAGCTTTTTCACATAATTATTTTTCCTTTTCTTCTATTTGATTAATGATGTGAATTTTTTAGTTGAAACCATGACTTTTGTTTCTCCTCCAAACCCTTTAATTGATTTTTTACCTTTTCTCTTTGATTAATGGTGTGAATCTTTTAGCTGAAATCATGACTTATATTTTTCCTCTAAACCCTTGATTGATTGATTTTTTACTTGTTCTTCTCCTTGATTAATGATGTGACTATTTTAGCTTAAATTTGTGAGTGTATGAATATTTGTTATAGCTGTTGTTTTCCAAATGCTCATGACTTTTCTTTCTTCTCCAAACCCTTCAAATAATTATTTTTAACTATTCTACTATTTGATTAATGATGTGAATATTTTAGCTAAAATTAATGAGTGTATTTGATGTGGTATAACTACTATTTTCTAAATTCTTGTGACTTTTGTTTCATCTCCAAACCTTTCAACTATTTTCTTTACTTCTTCTCTTTGATTAATGATGTGAATCTTTATTGGGCTTACTATGTGATGTCCAAAACTGATATCTTTTCCTTCTTTTCTTTGATTAAGGATGTGAATATTTTAATTTCCTGATTGCGTGATGTCCAAACGTGATATCTTTTTCTTCTTTTCTTTGATTAATGATGTGAATATTTTAGCTGAAATCATTGAATAATTTGTGCTACACTTGTATTTATTATTGATTGTTGTTATTTATGACTTTTTTGGCTTAGATGTAGTTAATTGTTCTCCCTCTTCTCTTAGATTAATCATGTATTCTTTTATTAGCCTGATCATGCGATGCTTAAAATTGATATTTTGTCCCTCTTCTTCTCTTTGATTGATGTTGTGAATATTTTAGTTGAAATTATTGGGTAATTTATCTGGTACACTTGTATCTATTACTGATCGGTGATGTTTGTAACTTCTGTTTGGGATACCAATGATGATAATTTTCCATATTATTCTCCATTTTGTTGTTCTTGTATGACTTTTATATAGTTATTGATTCATTGGATGTTATGTATGCTTGAGTTAGATTATAGTCTTAAGTTGACCTATAAAGGTCAAAGGTAATCCCTCCCTAAGAGTGGAACACATGATTCAATTCAAATTTTATCTTGATAGTTAATCTTAGTTGGTGGTAATTGACTGTGGAACAATCTAGTCAATAGCTACCATCCTCAAACATCCAATTGTCATCAACTACAAATGTTGGTGGAAATCAACTCGTTGCCAACTTATTTTCTTCAAGTGAAGTTGTTGCACCTAATCAATCTCTTCCAATTCCCAAACCTTTGAGAAAAAAAAAAACCCAATTCTAGTAGAGATTGAACCACCTCCCATGTTTATGATCACTTCAATAGATTTCTTATAGCTAAAGGAGTTATTCATGAAGCTATATGTAAATACTATAAAAAAATCATTTTATTGCCATCCAAAAATACATGGAACTTCCAGCATGTCATCCCACCTTATTCGTTGTACTAAATATATCCATGTCATCACCAATGATCCTAGCTAACAAATATTATCTTTAGGTTCTTCTAGAGGTGGGGAGAGGAGTGATTTACATGCACTCAGTCAAAGATTCAATGTAGAGACTTGTAGGAAATTCATCGCATTGTTTGTCATCTTAAATGAACAACCTTTTAAAATTATAGATGGTGAGAGTTTCAAAATTCTATTGAAATAGTTGTATCCCTAATTTACCCCACCTTCTAAACACATAGTAGAAAAGTACTATTATTAGCTATATTTAGAAAAGAACATCAGTTTGAGGTCATTTTTCAGGTCCAATAGAGTAGGGTATCCTTAACAATTGATTGTTAAACTTTTGTCACTGAATTATTTAACCTTAATTACACATTTTATTGATAGTGAATAAAACTATCAAAAAATAATCATTAGTTTCTCAATAGTTTCCAATTATAAGGATGAAACCATTGGTAAATAAGTAGAAGAAGTGTTGAGAAAGTGAGGGAATTAGGAATGTGTTTACAATTACTCTTGATAATGCTTCTTCAAAATGATGTGGCTATTACTTACCTAAAAAAAAGATTAAATTCTTCCAGTGCCTTGATTTTAAATAATGAGTAGTTTCACATGAGGTGTTGTGCTTATATCTTAAACCTAGTAGTAAATGATAAGTTAAAAGATACGCATGCCTCAATAACTAGTATTAGAAATGCTCTTAGGTTTGTTAGATCCTCATCCCAAAGATTGCAAAAATTTAAGGAATGTGTATCCTACTTAAATATTGAGCGTGGAAATTAGTATGTCGAGATGTTCCTATTAAGTAGAACTCAACTTATCAAATGTTAGATTCAGTTGAAAAATACCAAACTACATTTGAAAAGTTAGTTTTAGGAGTCTAACTTCAGAGAATACTTTGGAGTAGCATTCATACCATCTACATTTACTTGGAACAATGTTAGGGCTTTCATCAAATTTTTTAAAATTTTTTATGATGCAACTATAACATTTTTAACCTCTACTCATGTAACTATACATATTGCATTTCATCAATTATCACTTATTTATTGTGAGCTAAATCAAATGCACATGAACTTAAACACTATTTTTGCATCCATAGGGTATGAAATGAAAGAAAAGAAAATGATAAGTATTGGGGTGAGATAATTCATATAAACTAGCTTCTTTATTTCAGTATCATTCTTGACCTTAAGTTTAAGTTAAACTATGTTAAGTGATCCTGTGAAGATATATATCATCATAATGTTACTGATTTTGTAAATGAGCTATCCTTCACTTTGAGATTGAATATGTGTAAATTGTATCGGTGGTATGTTGGTCTCTATGAGTAGCAACATAATGTTGCATAATCCTCCTAATTCCCACATGAAGGTGTGGTTCATTTGAAACTAGTTCTCCTGCAATTGTTACCCATAGGGCCAAAACTAAAGCTTTTAGATAACATCAAGGTGTGGTTCATTTGAAACTAGTTCTCCTGCAATTATTACCCATAAGGCCAAAATTAAAGCTTTTAGATAACATCTTAGGAAAAAAATTCACTTAATGCAAAAAATGAAATTGAGAGATACTTAAGTGAGTCATGTGTAAATGTTGATAACAAATTTGACATACTTTGTGGTGGAAACAAAATAGTTCTCGTTTTTCAATTTGGTCCATCTTAGCAAGGGATACCCTAGCTACTCTATTATCCATAATGGTCTTAGATAGTGCTTTTAACATTGGAGGTAAGATGTTGGATACCTTTAGAAGTTTAGTATCCCCTTAAATGGATGAGACTTTAATTTGTAGACAAAATTGGTTAAAATATTGTTCTCAACACTTTAAGGATTATCCAATTAGTAAAAATTTGAAATTTTCTGAAAAAGTATTAGCAAGTACTTTTTCGTTCCATCTAATTTGTTTTATTTTAATTCTTATTTTATTTGTTAACTTTTTATTATTTTCCTGTGCCCACAAAAATCAGGAAACCGTGGAGGATTTATATCTGATGCTAGAACAACAACATTAGTTGGAATAGAAGCAGGATCTTCTACTCAATCACATCCATAAATAACAGTAAACTAATATATTCAAGTATTTTACTGTCTTCATTAATAATGTCTTTCTAATTTTAATTCAATGACACTAATTTTAATTGATATTGTATTTACTTATGTTTTGTTACTTTTACAACATCTCAAAGTTTCACTCTTTTACTTTTTGGAGTCTCAATATATTCAAACTCATATTTGGAACTAAATTACTTTTTAACGATGATTCATCATTTCATCATATAAAATTTTATTTTAAACCATTCTCAATCAATCATTGAACATTGGAGGTTGATTTTAAAATAGATGAGTTAATACAACTTTATCTACTCGTGTTTTTTAAGATCTTTTATCATATATTAATGCAAAGTGTTAATTTTAATTCTTTTATTATGCATTAGAATCTATTTTTATAATTCAAACTCATGTTCATTACATGCTTATTGCACAAGCATGCTTATGCCTTATTGTCTTATTCTAGATGATATGTTTTTTTTATTAGTGTTGTTCATATAAATAAGACATATCTTAGTATATTTCAATTTCATCCTTTATGAATGTCTAAATTATAAGTAATTTCAATTTTTTACACAATATAGGATAGATTGGAGTCTAGTAACATGCTTGAATGAAGAATCTTAAACTAAAATTTACAGGCAACCAAATTTAATTGTATACATATCATTTTTTATTTATAACGTGTGTTTTTAATTTTTCTAATTTATAAGCTAATTATTTTTTTTTTACAACAACCTTGTAATAATTCTGTATGAATTGTTAAATATAATATATAAAACTTATTTTTAAATATTATATGAATAATAGAACTATATAAATATATATAAAAATTCTGTAATATGATATATGTAATATTTTTAGCTCTTAAAATTATAGATTTGTGTAATATGCGTGAAACTATATATAGCTTAGCATGATTGAAGCATGAAATTTTAAATCTTTCACTTATATATGAATTACTGGACAGAATATATATGTAAATTATTTTTAAATATTTTGTAAATAGTATATAAAAAATATATATATATATATATATATATAATATTTTCTATCTTTAAAAAATTATAATGGAAGTTTAAATATTAAAAATCTAACTTTAATTGATTAAATTTTAATTAGGGATAAGATCAGTTTACAAAAATCATGTAAGATTTAGAAATAAAACTAATTTTTAAATTTTTTTTGTTGACCAACATCATAGTTCCAAACCGAAAAAACTAACCCTAAACCTGTAATCCGTAGTAACCAACTAACCAAAACTTGACCAACCCAATTATTTAAATGGACGGCTGCAACCCACCATTCTGCTTATGTGGGATAAGTGCAGTTGTATAATCTAACCCGAACCTGTCGGAAATCAACGGCTACCCCCACTCTTAGGTGCCCCGCAGGGTCTTGCCCAGGAAGCATTATAGCACAAAATTTTGGGGATGTGGACTCACTCGAGGATCTGGAGCTTGTCTCTCACGCACCAATATTGGGCAATGGGAAAAGGGTGGTGTTGGTGACGCATTGCTGGAAGGGAGAGAGACTTTTGTAGCGCGAGGTTTCGTTTCCGAAAATTTAAAAAGTTTGCGTAGGCGGAGGTGTGGCGAGTGACTAATACTCGCCTGTTCGGACGGCTACTGGTGCAGATGCGTCCCCGGAAGGGCTCTGCACGCGCGGGCGTGGTGGTTGGATGCATTAGTGAAATTTTTTGGACCTTTGGATGGGGGTTTTCTTTGGGCCTGTGTTTGGGACCAAAGCCCACTCCGTTTTTGTATATAGCATTCGACCATTATTAATAATTATAAAATTTAATATATTAATGCTATTAAATATTTGAATGTTTAATAAAAATTTTATTTTATTTTTTATTATATATCATGGACACGCATTAAAACCATTTTGTGGATTGATATAACTGAGTAAAATTTACTGTACCAAGGAGTTTGGAGGATAGTCATAAAAGAACTTTGATTAATTAATGAATTCCATTAAACGATTAATTGTATAATTAATAACTGATTAAGGAATATTCAAAAAATTAGTTATTCAAAAAATTAAAAATAAAATAATTTCTATATTTTCATACATTAAATATTCTCATTTTGAATATCGAATTTGGAGTTTGTTTTTAATAAATATAACCTTCTCTTTTATTAGTTGATATTATTAGGTGAAATCAACACAATAAGGACCAGGTCCTGAAAAGTCACAAAAGATAATCTTTAATTGGATAATTAATTGATATAAATAGATAAATCAAGAAGTTATACGTGCATTTAATTTGTAAGGTTTAATTCAACATTTAAAGTAATCTGTCTAATCATAATCGAAAAGAAAAAATCTGTCGGGCTTTAATCAGAAAACCGAATGTAACAAAAAGCAGAAAATATACATAAGTTAGGCCTTCCATTGGCCCAGGATAAAAAGTAACTTTTGACAGAATGCTAATTTCCAAACGCGGCTTAAGTTATGACTAACTGAGTGTTTATTGATAACATGGTAAGTAAGGATTTTGTTTTAATTGTATGTAATGTACTAATGTACATAGTATATCCTATTATACATTAACTTATTTTAAAAGATAAGTATTAAATAAATTTTTATTTAAATATAAAAAATATTTCCTATTTAATAAATATTTTTTAATAATACTAAAAGTCTTCTGCTTTTTATAAAATATTAAGAGAATTATTAAGATAATAGTGTATAAATAGAATAATATAAATACTACTATTTGCATAATCAATTAAATCATATTTTTTTTATAAAAAAAATCATTACTTTATAACAATTTAATGTTAGATTAATTTTTGTTAATTTCATTTTATAACAAAAATTAAACTACAAATATAAATATACTAAATTTTTATTTTTAATAATATATGATACTAATAAATAATTTTATTAATATAAATTATTAATATTTATTGTTAATATATTAAATATCAACATAATATTTTATTTGTTAGTATAGGTTTTTGAAATATATACCAATAATTTACTTTTTATTAAAAATTATATTATCACAATTATTTTAACATTTGATAAAATTTTATTTTTTAATAAATAAATTTTTTATAGTATTTTTATTATTTAAGTAACATTGTTGAAATATTAAAAAATCTATTAACTTTGACCAATATTAATTAACATCACTAATTAAAAAATAAAATAACCAAAACTCATCCTGAAGTATTAAAATTCATTGATGCACCAAAACATAATCACTACACTTTTAACGATTATGAACCTATTTTCTATACATGGAGCGAACTTTTTTTTTCCAGAGTTTATCATAAAAAATATTTTAAAAAACTTTAACAATATTTTTAACATATATTTGTTATTAAATAAAATTTATATAAATGAAAATAAAATTAGATAGTTTTATCTAATAATAAAGCATGTATAAAGAACTTGTTATTATTTTTTAAATATTTTTTAGAAAGTTTAATAATTTTTGTAAATGAATCCCAAAATTTAAGCTATTGTGATTGATTTACCAGTAAATGGGTGAGGATTAGAGAAATTTTATATGAGAGTTTTAAGTTTTAACTTTATCATTTTTTTTATTATAAAAAAAATTAAAAATGTATTCATGTATTCCAAATCTTATATAATTCGTCTATATCGATCATTTTAAAAATAAAACATACAAGAATCAACACTTTTGATTTTAGTCCCAGAATAAAAAAGAAATACATATATTTGAATATAGCTATTTAGAAACCGAAAATAATAGCATTATTAGTATATTAGAAGAAGGTAAAATAAAAAAACATATAGAAAAAAAGGGGTTCAACTTCATACACATATGACTTATACATGTTGCAGTAAAATCAAACTTTATGATAGGAATTAGTACGTCTATATTAATAATACTAGGAGATATAAGATTTAAACAATTCAAAGACTCACTAACAACCACTTTGGAGAGTAATAGTTATGGTGGATCCATATTTTTTACTTTTTATTCAAACTTTTTAATAAATCTAAATATTCAATATATTTTCGAAGTTCTAAACCTATATATAAAGATTCCAGAAGGCATAATAGAAGAAAAATATGACCTCTATCAACTAATTTACAGAGTCTATTATAAGGTTACGAACACATACTACAACTTTAGAGCTATAAGAAAGTCACCTAGAAATGAAACAATCTTAATAGAGGCAAATCTTAAGAAAACTAAGGTACAAGTCCCTCATAAACTAAAATTTGAAGAGATAATAACAAGAATTTTTCTAGAATGATTATTATAATATGTAATAGAACAACCAAAAAGTTAACAATACCTAAATTCGAGAAATAATTTAAGAAGAAAATGATGTTAGAATAAGGATGAACATTTCTTCATCAATAAAGATAAGAGAACCACAACAATACAAGGTAGAAAGCTCAAGACACTCAGCAAACCATTCCTCAATTAAAATAAACATTACATGAATAAATAATCAAATGACAAAAGTAGAACTTCCAATATATGAAGATAGATAAGACTACTTTCCAATCTCCTCATAACTATTGAATACTATTACAAGAGAAGAACCTTTCAAAAAAGATAAAGAATGGATAAGAAATGATTTTGAAGCAGAATACAACAAGGATGTTAGAAAGGTGTTTTTTAAAAAAATTCTCATGAGAAGAAACTTAAAAAATTAGAAAGCTATATGACAAATATATAGAATAAAATAAAGTTAACATCTACTTCTTTGACTCACTCAAGATTATTACAAAAGAAATACTTTAAAAATATATCTCGTAAATAAAACCACCACCATATGAAAAACCTTAACGAAAAAAATAGAAGCTAAATATTCCAAAAAAAACATTAAAATACAAATATTAGAAAATATATTTGTAGAAGAAGGACCTTATAAGGATACCGAACCTGAAAAAAATGTAGAAAAAAAGGATCTAAAAAAGGTACAAGAATAATTAAATTATTCTATTATCATATTAAAAACTATGAGCAAACAACTAGTGAGAATAGAAAACAAAAATGAAGCCAGTAGTGTGTTAGTCTCTATAATACATAAACCCAGATGTAAAATTAATAGTACCCCAAATCATTTAATTTAAAAATTACATTAGAATTAAATATTGACAAAATAAAAGAAAGAATAAAAAGAATTAGGACTAGAAAAATAAACAATTAATGTAAGAGACTTAAATAAAAAATTAAATTTAAAAAACACTTATTCAAAATCAGAAATTATTATCTAAGACCTGCTCCAGTAGATGTATGTTTTGAACAAAGAACTTAATTTATCAAAAATCGATTCTCAAGAACTAATAATAAAGAATGAAATTTAGATAGGTTAAGTGAATAAACTATATTAAATATAACATGCCAGATGACTATGGTACCAACGACCTAATAAAACCAAAGGATTATTAGATAAGAATGCTGCTACAAGGATTCATAGGACAATCAAAAGGATGGTCGAATAATTTCTTATCAAGACAAGAGAAAGAATTAATAATAAATAGTATAAAGACTGAATCACAAGAAGAGGATGCAATTACCACTTTAATATTTACAATTATTAAAAATCTTATCAAAGACCCAAATATATTTAGAGAAAGAATAGGAGAAGTTAGCCAACCTAAGATGTCCTACTATGTCCGATTATAAATAGTATAAGGATGTATTTATATCAAAAGTTATGATAAGGGAAGATGCATGAGCACCCTATTGGAAAGAAAGATTTTTCGCAGCACTACCAAGATTATTTGTAGAAAAAGTAATCCAAAAGTTACAATCTCACTTTGGACTCGAAGTTCCCTATGATCAATTAACATTCAGCTAACTAGGTTGGACCCCACTTCTTCATCTCATTGAGATTGTTCTTGATATTACCTTTAATTATTTTTAAAACTCCTTTTGTGATGTTATTGTTGCTAGGGCCGTTATTATTTGCCTATTTTCCACTAAGAATTGTGATTCATGTTTAATTTCTTTTTGGGTGGTAGAAATGCAGTTGGCTGGTGGACTAATTTTATTCGTCTGTGAATATTTTATCCATTTGTCTATTACTTTTTTACTTATTTTACTAAGATCAAATTTATTACACCATTTTACTTTAATGACTTGTACTAGGAATTATATATTTGTGTTTCCTGCTAATTTTGTTGAATCATAATCCTATGACATGATCTAGTAGATACCCATTGTTGTTATGTATACCATCATTTGGTATTCTTTTAAAAATGTTGTTCTGATTTTAAAATATTTAAAACTAAGTGAAACATCTTTTGGAAGAATGTCAAGTATTGGTTTGACATCCACAAACCATTTTTGAACTTGTGTACGTTGGAGATATGGAAAACATTGGATTACTCTAGAAACTGTAAAGCGCAACAAAAAATTAATGAAATAAAAGATGAAGATCTAAAACAAACACTATTAACCATAATTATAAACTCTAATCCTGAACTAGAAATAGAATACAATGAAAAGTCATAAGAAAATGCACAAGATAACGAGATATATCAAATAGATAATGATTCATTGGGAGAATCTAAAAATATTGAAGAAGATGAAAATTATTGTTTAGGACCAAGATTATGCATTTGGAAAAATTATATTGAAAAATTGATAAATGTGTTAACCCAAGACCACATAGCAACTTTATTTTCAATAATACATAAACTAGCAAATTTCTTTCTTAGAGAAGAATTCCTACAACAACTAAACACATTAATTAAAAGAAAATAACATAATATACAAGAAATTGAATCAGTAGAAATAAAAGAAGTATATGCAAGGTTGAAACAACCTAAAGAAGAAATATATATAAAAGAAATACAGAATGAGATAAAATATTAAAATAAAAAATAATAGAGATGAGGCAACAAAATATTTTATTAGAATAAAAATTACTCAAACTAGAAGACAAATAGATTATCAGAGAATAAGAAAAAATATAAAAGAATACTAGTACAAAATCGGACATGGTGGTAAAAGGGAGAAAATTTGAAATGATAACATTAATAGACTTAGAGAGGGATATAAACTATATACAAGAAAGATTAGTCTTAACTATGTATTATGAGAAAACTACGGAAAGACTCACAAGTGCAAACAACTCAAAGATGTTAATAAACTGTAAACTAATAAATAAAAAAAATTTATAAGAATAAAACATGTTTTACAACTTTTTTTCGTACTATTAAAAAATATATCTAATCAAATAATATTGTGCAGTCCCTTTTTTTATCATTACTTTATCCACTAGAAATAAAAAAAAAGGAATAATTACTAACGTAATACTAGAAAATCTTATATATTTTGAGTTCTTACAACCATCAAAGATAAAAGAGCTAAATCTTCTAAAAGAAGCTTCAATAACCAAAGTAAACTTAATTAATAAAAAATAAAATCAAATAAAATTATTAAATAATAAAATCAAATATAAAAGAATAGAAGAACAAATACAAGCACCAAAAATCCAAAAAAATAAAATAAAATTCTTCTAAGAAAAATGCAAAAGGAAATTTGTGATACTAACCTTATAGCCTTTTACCATAGAAAAAATGTAAGAAGTAGCATTACCATACAAAGAAGGGTTTGATGAAAAGAATATAGCAACAAAAGTCAAACCAATATAGATGGACCAAAAATACCTAAAACATTATAAACAAAATTCAAGAATATTTGGACAAAGGCCTAATTAGATCCTCAAAATCATTTTGAAACTGCTCAGAATTTGATGTCATGAAGACATTAGAGTTACAAAAGGGGGCTCCAAGACTCATAATCAACTATAAACCCCTAAATAAGATACTCAAGTAGATCTGATACCCCTTACCAAATAAGAGTGATTTAATTAAAATATTAATACATGCTATAATATTTTCAAAAATTTGGTATGAAATCCAGTTATTATCAAATCTCAATAAAACGAAGAAGATAGATATAAGACAACCTTTATAGTCCCATTCAGACATTATGAATGGAACGTAATGTCACAACGATTGAAAAATACCCCAAGAGAATTTTAATAAATCATGAATAATATTTTTTATCTATATATGAACTTTACCATTGTATATATCAACGATGCACTTGTATTTTCAGTAGGAATTAATCAACATATAGTATCTAGAAAAATTTCTAGAAATCATAAAAAATTAATGAATTAGTAGTATCAACTAGGAAAATGAGTATATTCCAAACCAAGGTAAGATTTTCAGGATACGAAATACACCAAGGTACATTTACTCTAATTAAGAGATCATTAGAATTAAAAAAAAAAAGAGGTTTCCAAATGATATAAGAGATAAAACCCAACTACAATGATTTTTGGGATGTTTAAACTATGTCGCAGACTTTATTCCCAATATTAGAACCATATGTTCTTTATTATACAAGTGTCTCAAGAAAAATCCTTCTTATTGGAGTGAAGAAATAACCCAGATAATAATAAAAGTCAAGAGTATTGCTAAAAGTCTCTCATGTCTTGGAATTCCTAACCTAGTAGCATCGTTAATAGTAGAAACAGATGCTTCTAATCTCAAATATAGAGGCATTCTTAAACAGGTCCTTCCCCAAACTTTAAAAGAAAAAAATGTTAAATATCATTCGGTCATATAACATCCATGATCCATCCTAACAAAAAAGTATTGCACGATTAAAAAATAAACATTATAAATAGTTCTATGCAACACTAAATTTCAAGATGACTTATTTAACAAAAAATTCTTAGAACGAACAGATTGCAAAGTCACTCTAAATATCCTTCAAAATGTTAAAAACCTATGGAACAAATTTTTGCAAGATGGCAGATTATTTTATCATGCTTTGATTTTGACATTGTACATATCAAAGGAGAAAAGAATGTCTTACCCGCCTTTAATACTAAAGAATTTTTGCAGGGATCAATTCAGTATGAGCAAGAAGTTCATTACGAGCGAAAATTATGGTATTCCAATAGACCATATAAAAGCAGAATCATCTGTAAAAACCTCACCAACAACATCAAAGCCCTTTACCATTTCTAAAGTAATTAAAAGCGAACCAACAATAAATACATGCGACTCATCAAAATCAATAATATCAACCTAGAATAAATTTGTAGCTTTACAACCATTAAAATCATAAGACATATTTACTAGTATAACAACAAAAGAAGATAACAAATACCATGGAAAACCTGAGACATGACCAATATGTGTCATAGAAAAAGAGTGGTTCAATATAGATAAAAAGAACATGTATAAAAGAATCGTTCCAAAACTCGTTCATTGCATCCCAATACACCCTCTAAAAACCAGAAGATTTTACGAATTTATTTTAGACAATATAATATCCATTAAATTACATCACCATGAAGACCTTGTTATGCATCAGATATCATTTTCAAAAATTAAGATTATGAAAATCATCACTCTTAAAAAGTGGAATCAAAACCTATATGAGACCAAACTCTTTATTAGAAAATTTAAACCACAAACCTACAACTATTATGACTACATAAATGCATGACATGATGTATTGTATCTATCTCATTGTCCACATTCATGGTTTTTCTGGTTCTGTTGTAAAATTTTATTATAATTTGTAAAATAGTTTGTGAATGTCAAACCAATACTATACATTCTTCCAAAAAAGCCTCAGTTAGTTTGAATATTTTAAAACCAGAATAGTATTTTTAAAAGATTACCAACTTATGGCATACATAGCAACAATAGGTATCTGTTAGATCATGTCATAATATTACGATTAAACAAAATTAGCAGAAAACACAAGCATACAATTCTAAATATGAGTCATTAAATTAAAATGGTGGATTAACTTTGACCTCAATAAAATAAGAAAAAAAAACAATAGATGAATGGATAAAATATTCATAGATGATAAAACTATCTCTTCTAACAACTGCACTTCTACAACCCGAAAAAAAGTTAAACATGAATAACAATTCTTAGCAGAAAAAGGTAAATAATAGCAGCTCTAGCAGCAACAACATTAAAAAAAGAGTTTCAACAACAATTAAAAGTAATATCAAGTAAATCTCAAAAAAATGAAAATGGATCCAACTTCAAAAATTATTACGAAAACTCTAAAGATCAATATGAACCTATAGATTAAAATAAGAGTCCTTTAAAAAAAGGGGAAGAGAAAAAAAAAGGACCATCACCCAAAAGAAACCTTTTCATAAAAATCAGAACAACACTCAAATATCTATCAACATTAAAATATCTATCACAAAAGTAACATCTAACAAAAACATAAGCACATCTCATAACTTATACCAGTAACAATCTATCAAAAACTTATTAAAATAACTATCACAAAAGTAACATCTCAACAAAAACATAAGCAGATCTCATAACTTATACCAGTAACAATTGACACGCTCGTCGTAAACGCGCAAAAATAATTTCTAGATTTCCCCCAAACTATTGGTATAGTATAAGGTGCAACCTAGGTCATCTCCCAAAGACCATTTCAGATTCTTAAGCAAATAAGGAGAAGGTTAGAACAAGGGGATTTTGGAAAGATTTGATATGAAGTTCTAAATGCAAAATACAGAATGAAATTTATTTGACTTAACAATAATCAACTCAAGGAATTCAGAGGCTATTTTCTTAACTAATCATTGATCACTAAAATCATGCATTGTGTTTATCAACCTAGGATCATCTGGAACCCCTACAATGATCCTTGAATTCTCTACTGAGAAACCTCTCAGAATTTAATTGATTATGATCAACAAGATTTAGTAACCACTTAATCTTTTATCTAAACCAATTTCACAATCAGAATTCAGTTGAAGTAAGTAATAAAATGAAAACCTTCAATTAAATTACTTAATTTCTACTCTTCAAACTTTTGGAAAGTGATTTACCAATCAAAAACCAATTATAAATCAATCATGCATTAATCAAAATACGTCAACCGATCAAACTTTGATTAAAGAATAAAATTGAAGAATATAGTGAAGTAGAGTAGAAACCACTTAATAAGCATGTAAATAAAGATCAAGACCTCAAAGTTAAAATGAAAATAGCTTGAATCCTCGAATTGAAACTACAAACCTAGCCTTCCATGAAGGAGGCAAATTAACAACAAAGAAAGAGGCAAATTAACAACAAATAAATCCTAAGCCTTCCATGTAGGAGGCAAAACTAACAAGAAATAAATCTTAAGCCTTCCATGTAGGAGGCAACTAACAATAAAGAAAAACTAAGTCTTCCATGTAGGAGGCAAACTAACAAGAAAGAAAACATAAGCCTTCCATGAAGGAGGCAAAACTAACAAGAAAGAAAGGAAGAAAGAAAGAAAGAAAGAAGATGGTATTGGAGTTGATCTCCAAAATTGGTGTGTGTCTCCTCTTGCAAACCCTTCTATTTATAGAGGATTTTTGAGGCATCATCTTCAAAAAGTCACCAACTAGGATATTACTTTTCTACCCTTTTCTTGCTTTCACATGGGCTTTGTTGAAATTGCAAAACACTTTTGAATTTTTGCCACCAATGAGCACAACAATTTTGACTTTCTTGCACCGCAATTTCGGATGTTCACATGTCCGAGTTAGAGCTTGACTTCTGAACAAAAGTTGTAGCCCTGGATCTTAGCTATCCAACAAAGTTGAGTTCATCTCAATATGACTTCTATATCTCAAGATATGGCCGGATCTTTGCACACTGTTCAAATTCCACGTCAGCAACACTATCTCATCTTTTGAGATAATTTCGGAGTCCTAAACATCCAATTTAGAATCTGATCTTGCTTTGTAAATATGGACACTTCTTTAAGCTTTCATTCAAGATAGATTTCATGATTTTTGGATGTCTACAACTCCTATTATGCTCAAAATACTATAATAGTGTCATTTTAATCGGGTAAGCAAAGAAATTCAATTAAACTTCATATGAACCCAAACTCATAAAATATGACAAAGATCACTTAATTGAACATATAAGAAGTCTTAATGAGATAAAAGTGAGAGATAATTATTTATGAAATCTATGCTTATCAAATTCCCCCACACTTATCTTTTGCACGTCTCGGGCAAACTTAAGTTAAGGATTGGTTACTTTTTTTTTTTTTTTTTTTTTTTTGAAAGAACATCAAAGTTTTGAGTTGATTTCTCAAGAATTCACAAAATTTCATGAAGCATTCTTTCATCACATTTTTGAAATTACTTAGAAAGGCAACTTTAATTTGAAAAACATAGATTGAGAAAGATAAAACCTCACATGATATACTCTGAATCTCTCAAGTGTTTGATTTGGTAAGTGTTTCTCTCAAATTCAATCCATGAAAGATGAACTATCATAGGCTTGCATATCTTCTACTTCTCTACTACTATGTACACATGCAATGCACAAATCAAGAGGTCTTTATTTTGGTTCTAACGGGATTAGAAAGATGAAATGATATATTGAAGAGATACAATGTTAGACCAAGGAAAATGGTAAGGATTGAGAATTGATTGTAAGTGCAAGTGTGAGAAACAGATATCACTTCTTCAATTTTTTTTTTTTCAATATAATAGTTTATTTATTAATTTATTGCTTCAGTTTTTTTTTTTTCAACCATGATATTGATGAACACAACAATAATCTCCCCCACACTTATTGAAACACTTATGGTATGATAAATCCAGTATTCCTCACCTTCTATGGTCAGACAAAGTTGTTTTTTTTTTTTTTATTTTTTTTATTTGTGGTGAGCTAAAAAGAAGAAAAGGCTAATCGGCTCAAAGGGCTGATCAAAGGATAAAATTATATGGTTTAGTTATTTGGCCAAGTGGTTTGTTCAAGAAAAACAGTGCCTCAATCATTTTTGTACAAATCATGTGAAAATGTAGCTTCAAAAAGAATCAATGCAAGTTCTGAAGTAACATATTCCATGGATGAAAATCACACAAGAAAGAAAATAATAATAAGGCTCAAAATCTCACAGGTAATATATTTATGAAATCTAATCTATCCAGTTCAAATATGTGTTGCCAAACTAATTAATCTCGAAATGTAAATCATTTTGCTTCAATTATTTTATGAAATCTAAAGAAAAACATACTTCCACATTCAAAATTTTTTTTTTTTAAAAATCATAAGATGCGTATCAAGAGTCAAGTGTAACTCCTTACTCAGCCATCTTACTCAAAGTAAGTTTATGAATCTAACCTAATTTTTTTTTTGTTTTTTTTGTTTTTTTTTTTTTTTTTTTTTTTTAATTTTAGATATCGGACCATCTTCCCCCCAACCTATCCAAGACATTGTCCCCAATGTCTTAGATGAAATTTCATATAACAGGAAAAGAAATGTAAGAAAACCATCAAAGTAAGGAAAAGTTATAACCGAAGAGTGGTATCTGGTTCTCTTTTATCTCTGCCATCCTGATTTGGTTGGTTCACCAGCTGCATTGCTTGACTGAGCTCAGATGTAGGATTTTGCAAAATCTCAAGTAGCTGTTCAACAGTTGAAGCAGATACTATGATGTTGCGCATGGATTGTGGCATGAACTCCTGCTCTACTGCATGATCTAAAAAGGATATCAAACCATTATAAAAGCCATTAATATTCAATAAGCCCAAAGGTTTTTTATGAAAATTCCGATAGGCCCAAAATATAATGGTAAAAATTTCTTCCATTGTTCCAAGACCACCAGGTAATGCAATAAATGCATTAGAATTAACCAACATGTGTCTCATACGGTCATGCATGGTTGCAACCTTCAATTCAGTACCCAGGGTGAAGTAGGAGGTGCTCCCATTGTTTAAGCCAACACCTAAGACGTTACACCCCTTTGTGAGTGCAGATCCTGCAACACATCCTTTTAAACCCTGAATCCCTCCCCCATAAACAAGATTGATTTTTCTTGCAGCTAATGCCTTACCAAGGGTAGAAGCTGCATGTTGAAATTCTCCATCCTTTCCAAGGTTAGACCCACCAAAAACACAGATAGTATTGATCTTATCCATATACGGTGTTTCTGTCTTTTTTTTTTTTTTTTTTTTGAAAAAATATGTCATAGAGGTGGATAATTTATAGGGACTCAATATCAGACAAGGAGATCGCTTGAATAGTGCGGGATCAGGATTTGGTAGCAAAAGTTTGAATTTTTGCTGCAAAAGTTTGAATTTTTGTTGCAAAAGTTTGAATTTTGGTTGCAAAAGTTTGAATTTTGGGTTCAAGGAAAAGGTGAATGTCAGAGGGGAAAGACTTTAAGCAGGGGTGAAAATTTCAAAAAAAACGGTGGCCCAATAAATTGAAAAGACAATGTAAATGACAAACATACACGCATGAGAATGAACAGTAGTTGTGATTGTGGCTCACATCTTCCTCTGGTTTTACGTCCAGTAACGGCTGAAACGCCTTCTAAGAGTCAAGGATGTGTTTCCCATTCAGTTTTCTTGTAAACTGACAACAGGGTCTTTTAAAGTCAGATTCCCAAGACTATAACGTGCTTTTTCCTTACGGAACAGTTCAAACAAATCAAGAAGGACTCCTTGTACATGCCCACTAGGATGCGTCTCAAGAGTCTGAATGATATCATCCAATGACTCCTTACTCAGTCCATCCTTTATGAATTGAATTTTGTCCTCTCGATTTCTTGAAACCATTCCAGGGTTCTTGCATCTTGTGTTACAGGTCCATCTTGCACACCTGTAGCAAACTCCAATTCTTTTTGCCCTTCTCTTCTTTGCATAGGAACTTCTTCCCACACCTGGCATGTTTTTAACAAATGATTCTTGAAATTCACCTGCTAGACGTACCTTAGCTTCAATGATCCAACGGACATCTTCTGGAAGGCCTAAGAGTGTTAATGCTCTCAATCGTTCAAGTCTGCAATTGTAAATGTCTTTAAGAAAATTTCTGGGGAGAGTAGGGAACAAAATTTTGATCCTGGTGAGAGCTTTCTCCATTTTTTTTTTCTTAAAACACTCAAGTTATTATTCCTGCAAGCTCAATGTGGTGTAATAGTTGGGATGATTTAAGAGGTGAAGAAGGAAGTTGAGAGATTAGTTGAAACTTATAAGCGAGGAATGTGAGAGAGGGAGAGGGAGAAAGAGAGAGAGAGAAAGAGAGAAAGAGAGAGAGAGAGAGGGAGAGAGAGAGACTTCTCTTGAATTTATTGCAGGTATGTGGCATTGTGCAAATGCACTTCTTCTACCGTGTGCTTTTGAAAACCTTCGAAAAATGGTTTAAGACGATGTCCATTCACCTTGAAGATATTTTCAGTTACCTCATTTTTTATTTCCACTGCACCATAAGGAAAAACATTAGTAACTACAAATGGTCCTAACCATCTAGAGCGTAGCTTACCAGGCATAAGCTTTAGCCGAGAATTGAAAAGGAGAACTTTTTGTCCAACGGAAAACTCCTTTCTTGCCAACTTTTTGTCATGAAGAGCTTTGACCTTTTCTTTGTAAATTTTGGAGTTTTCGTATGCTTCTAATCGAATTTCTTCAAGTTCCTGCAATTGAAGCTTTCTATGGATTCCTGCTTGGTCTAGATCCATGTTGCATTTCTTTACTGCCCAAAATGCTCTATGCTCTAATTCAACTGGAAGATGACATGCTTTACCAAAGACAATCCTGTAGGGAGACATGCCAATGGGTGACTTGTAAGCTGTCCTATATGCCCATAATGCATCAACAAGGCGCAAGCTCCAATCCTTCCTGTTAGGCTGAACTGTTTTCTCTAAGATTTTCTTGATCTCTCGATTAGAAACTTCAGCTTGACCATTTGTTTGAGGATGATATGGGGTGGAAACTTTATGCATGACTCCATATTTGCGGAGTAGGGCTTCCATTGTGCGGTTGCAAAAATGAGTACCTTGGTCACTAATTAGAGCTCTAGGAATGCCAAACCTGCTAAAAATGTTAGACCTGATAAAATCTGCAACAACTCGAGCATCATCAGTACGGGTGGCTTTTGCCTCCACCCATTTTGAAACATAATCAACAGCTAGCAGAATGTAAACAAAGCCAAAAGAGACAGGGAATGGACCCATAAAGTCTATACCCCAAACATCAAATACCTCACAAAAGAGAAGTGGTTGTTGGGGCATCTCATTTCTGCGCGAAATACTCCCTATTCTTTGGCACTGCTCACAAGTTATGCATAATCTATGTGCATCACGAAATATTGTAGGCCAATAAAAGCCTGAGTCTAGTACTTTTCTAGCTGTCCGTTGTGGCCCAAAGTGTCCACCACAAGCTAGGGAATGGCAAAAGGTAAGTATAGACTGAACTTCATGATCTGGAACACATCTTCTAATGATTTGATCACTACATGTCTTCCAAAGGTATGGTTCATCCCATATGTAGTGTTTGGCATCACTTTTCAACTTGGCAAGTTGCGATTTGGTGAAGTGTTTGGGTATTTCTTTAGCAACCAGATAGTTTACCAAATCTGCATACCAAGGATCCTTCCCGTGCAAATGATAGAGATGCTCTTCTGGGAATGAATCTGCAATTGAAGTTTCTTCACAAGGTTGCTGGATCCGACTTAAATGATCTGCTACAAGGTTCTCTGCACCACTCTTGTCTTTAATCTCTAAATCAAATTCTTGCAACAGAAGCATCCAACGAATCAGTCTTGGCTTAGCATCTGTCTTCTTCAGCAAGTATTTCAAAGCTGCATGGTCAGAGAAGACAATAACTTTAGATCCAAGCAAATAGGAGCGAAATTTATCTAATGCAAACACAATTGCCAAAAGCTCCTTCTCAGTAGTTGTGTAATTTGATTGGGTTGCATCAAGTGTGCGAGAGGCATATGCAATGACATGAGATCTCTTGCTAACTCTTTGAGACAGTACAGCACCAAGGGCATAATTGGATGCATCACACATTAATTCAAATGGAAGCGTCCAATTAGGTGGTTGAATGATGGGAGTGGTTGTCAACCGCTTCTTTAGTTCATCAAATGAATCCTTGCATGCTTGATCAAACACAAATTTGGTATCTTTTTGTAGTAGTTTAGAAAGAGGTTGTGCAATCTTGCTAAAATCCTTGATGAATCTTCTGTAAAAACCTGCATGACCAAGTAAAGAACGTACTTCTCGCACAGAAGTGGGGTAAGGTAGAGAAGTAATAATGTCTATCTTGGCCTTATCAACCTCTAAACCTTTGCTAGATACCAAGTGTCCTAAGACTATACCTTCTGTTGCCATGAAATGACATTTTTCAAAATTCAAAACCAGGTTAGTCTCAATGCATCTGTCCAAAACTTTAGAAAGGCTTTCTAAGCATGCATCAAAAGAAGAACCATATACAGTGAAGTCATCCATAAACACTTCCATGCAACTTTCTAAGAGATCAGAGAAAATGCTTACCATGCATCTTTGAAAGGTTCCAGGGGCATTGCATAGACCAAAAGGCATCCTTCGATAGGCAAAAGTACCAAAAGGACAAGTGAAGGTGGTCTTATGCTGGTCTTCTGGGGCTATATGTATTTGAAAATAACCTGAAAAACCATCTAGAAAGCAATAGTGAGATTTTCCTGCTAATCTTTCCAAAATTTGGTCTATGAAGGGCAAAGGGAAGTGATCCTTGCGAGTAGCTTGGTTAAGCTTCCTATAATCTATGCACACTCTCCAACTGTTTTGTATTCTGGTAGGGATTAGTTCATCATTGTGATTTTTGACTACAGTCATGCCAGTTTTCTTAGGAACTACTTGCACCGGGCTTACCCAATCACTGTCTGAGATGGGATAGATGATACCAGCTGCCAAAAGCTTACCTACTTCCTTCTTTACCACATCTAGGATGGTTGGATTCAAACGCCTTTGTGGTTGTCTAACAGGTCTGGTGTTTTCCTCTAGCAGTATCCTATGCATACAAGTAGATGGGCTAATACCTGGAATATCAGCCAAAGTCCATCCAATTGCTTGTTTATGGCTTTTTAAGGTTTGCAGTAACCTTTCTTCCTGTTGTGGTAGAAGGTTCTTTGCTACAATGACAGGAAGCTTCTCATTTTCCCCCAAATAAGCATACTTTAGATGTTCAGGCAAAGGCTTCAACTCTAAAGGAGGTGGTTGTATTATGGAAGGAAGAGATCTATCTGAGATTGAAATGTCTGCAACACTTGCATCTAACATGTCATCTTTCAACGAAGGTTGGTCTGCAGCATTAATCCTGGAACACATAATACATGAATCAAATTCATCACATGTGCAAGTAAAATTATCTAAGTAATCTAAATCAAAATCAAAAAATTTAAAAAGTAGATTGTCAATAGAATAATCATCCGCAAGAAGGTCTATGGCATCAAGTTGAAAGAGTGAATGATTCTCTATGGGATGCTTCATGGCTTCAAATATGTTGAATTGGATGATATCATCTCCAAATTCCATAGAGAGAGTCCCCGTATGCACATCTATCTTTGTTTTTGCAGTTTTGAGGAAAGGTCTCCCTAGGATCAAGGTTGCTCTATTGATGGATGACTCATCTTCCATATCCAAAATGTAGAAGTCAGCTGGAAAGATCAGCTTATTCACTTGAACTAGCACATCTTCAAGTACTCCGGCTGGATGTGTTGTACTTCTGTTGGCTAATTGAATCACCACACCAGTTGGCTTCAGTTCTCCCAGATTCAAAGATTTATAAACTGATGAGGGCATAACATTAATGGAAGCACCTAGATCCAGCAATGCATCACCAAATGTAGAGTTTCCTATTGTGCAAGGAATGGTGAAAGTTCCTGGATCTTTACATTTCTGAGGGAGGCTGGGTTGAATTAAGGCTGAAACATTGCGTCCCACACTAATCTTCTCATCCCCTTTGAGTCTTCTCTTATGCGTGCACAAATCCTTTAGAAATTTGGCATATTTGGGAATTTGCTTGATAGCATCTAGAAGTGGTATGTTGACTTCCACTTTCCTGAAAGTATCTAGAAGCTCCTTATCCAATTCTGCATGAACATTGGGCTTGGATTGAACCATTCTATTTGGAAAAGGTAAAGATACCTTCTGATCAGCACAATTTGGGGTTTTCTTCTCATCAGATGCTTCAAGTGCAGATCGTTTATGGCAAGCTTCTTTTTGTTGATCATTCGATGTCTTATCGAAGGCTGGTGTACTTTTTTCATCAGACTTTCCTTCTGATTCAGATGGCTCATCAGAGATATCTCCAGGTGTGGAGATAAATGCTTCTTTTTGGTGTGGATTAGTCTGATTGAAGCTTTGTTGCTTTAAAATTGTAGGGTCTGTCTGCACTTTCTTCCCACTTCTCAAGGTCATGGCATTCACACTTTTGGGATTTATGACAGGTTGAGAAGGTAGTTGACCAGAACCTTGAGATTTCAATTGGTTGACAGTGGTAGCCAACTGCCCAATTTGAGTTTGTAAATCCTGAATGGTAGAACTTACATTTTGTTGAAATTGAAGATTGTTGGTTGCTAATTGCTTCATCAAATCATCAAGAGAGGGTTCAGAAGCATTAGAGGGTACAGATTGCTGCATATGTTGTTGTTGTTGTCTGAATGGCGGTGGTTGGTATTTATTTTGGGAGTCAGATGTTTGAATCCTTTGTTGTTGTGGAGGGCCATATCTCAAGTTAGGATGGTTTCTCCAACTAGGATTGTATGTTCCAGAAGGTGGTTCAAACTTCTATTGCTGATAATGTTGAGGAGGCCTGTATTGTTGTCCTGTGCCAAAAATACCATTTACTGCAGCCTCAGGTGTCTCACTTTCTTGCAATGTTGGGCATGCATCAGTAGGATGATCTGCAGAAGTGCAGATGCCACATGTTTTGGTTTTGTCAATAACATTAAGTTGCTGTTGTTGTCCGATGGCCAACTGTCTTACGATGGAGGTTAGTTCTTCAATTCTGTTCTCCAATCGTGTATGGTCTGTCTTGGTGGTCATTTCATGGACTCCTTTAGACAAGGAATTAGTTCGAGAATTGAATTGCTGAGAATTCTCTGCCATGTTGGCAATCAAATCTCGAGCTGCTGTAGGAGTTTTGTCCATAAGTGCTCCACCACTAGCTGCATCAACCATGCTTCTGTCCATTGGCATGAGTCCTTCATAGAAATACTGAATCAGTAATTGATCACTGATTTGATGGTGTGGACAAGTGGCGCATAGTTTCTTGAATCTCTCCCAATACTCATAGAGAGTTTCTTGGGAGTTCTGTCTGATGCCGCAAATCTCTTTTCTGATAGCTGCTGTTCTGGATGCAGGGAAGAATTTCTCCAAGAATAATCTTTTCATATCATTCCAGCTTGTAACAGATGTTGGATGTAGATAGTACAACCAGTCCTTAGCTCCATCATTTAAGAAGAAAGGAAATGCCTTCAACTTGATATGATCTTCTAGAATTCCTTGTGGCCGCATTGTGGAACACACAATGTGAAATTCCTTCAAATGTTTATGAGGGTCCTCACCTGCAAGGCCATGAAACTTAGGTAGCAAATGTATTAGTCCAGACTTCAGTTCAAATGGTGCATCAACATCAGGGTATTGAATGCACAATGGTTGATAAGCAACATCAGGTGCAGCTAATTCTTTTAAGGTTCTATCAGCCATGTTCTTAGCAAAATATTTAAAACTATCAAAATTTAAAGATGAAAAATCACTACTGTTACTTTCTTGGTTATTACTGGATGAATGTCTTCTATGTGCTCTTTTCAAATGGTGGAATGTTCTATCAATCTCAGGATCATATGCATATAAATTTTCAGGATTGGATCGGGTCATACACAAAAAGGTGAATTCATACAGAAAATCCAAGAATGATATACCTAAAGTAAAAACAATTGTTAGAAAGATTAAAATTTTTATACAAACTCCTAAATGAGCCTAGGAAATTAAAATGGTCCCCGGCAACGGCGCCAAATTTTGACACGCTCGTCGTAAACGCGTAAAAATAATTTCTAGATTTCCCCCAAACTATTGGTATAGTATAAGGTGCAACCTAGGTCATCTCCCAAAGACCATTTCAGATTCTTAAGCAAATAAGGAGAAGGTTAGAACAAGGGGATTTTGGAAAGATTTGATATGAAGTTCTAAATGCAAAATACAGAATGAAATTTATTTGACTTAACAATAATCAACTCAAGGAATTCAGAGGCTATTTTCTTAACTAATCATTGATCACTAAAATCATGCATTGTGTTTATCAACCTAGGATCATCTGGAACCCCTACAATGATCCTTGAATTCTCTACTGAGAAACCTCTCAGAATTTAATTGATTATGATCAACAAGATTTAGTAACCACTTAATCTTTTATCTAAACCAATTTCACAATCAGAATTCAGTTGAAGTAAGTAATAAAATGAAAACCTTCAATTAAATTACTTAATTTCTACTCTTCAAACTTTTGGAAAGTGATTTACCAATCAAAAACCAATTATAAATCAATCATGCATTAATCAAAATACGTCAACCGATCAAACTTTGATTAAAGAATAAAATTGAAGAATATAGTGAAGTAGAGTAGAAACCACTTAATAAGCATGTAAATAAAGATCAAGACCTCAAAGTTAAAATGAAAATAGCTTGAATCCTCGAATTGAAACTACAAACCTAGCCTTCCATGAAGGAGGCAAATTAACAACAAAGAAAGAGGCAAATTAACAACAAATAAATCCTAAGCCTTCCATGTAGGAGGCAAAACTAACAAGAAATAAATCCTAAGCCTTCCATGTAGGAGGCAACTAACAATAAAGAAAAACTAAGTCTTCCATGTAGGAGGCAAACTAACAAGAAAGAAAACATAAGCCTTCCATGAAGGAGGCAAAACTAACAAGAAAGAAAGGAAGAAAGAAAGAAAGAAAGAAGATGGTATTGGAGTTGATCTCCAAAATTGGTGTGTGTCTCATCTTGCAAACCCTTCTATTTATAGAGGATTTTTGAGGCATCATCTTCAAAAAGTCACCAACTAGGATATTACTTTTCTACCCTTTTCTTGCTTTCACATGGGCTTTGTTGAAATTGCAAAACACTTTTGAATTTTTGCCACCAATGAGCACAACAATTTTTACTTTCTTGCACCGCAATTTCGGATGTTCACATGTCCGAGTTAGAGCTTGACTTCTGAACAAAAGTTGTAGCCCTGGATCTTAGCTATCCAACAAAGTTGAGTTCATCTCAATATGACTTCTATATCTCAAGATATGGCCGGATCTTTGCACACTGTTCAAATTCCACGTCAGCAACACTATCTCATCTTTTGAGATAATTTCGGAGTCCTAAACATCCAATTTAGAATCTGATCTTACTTTGTAAATATGGACACTTCTTTAAGCTTTCATTCAAGATAGATTTCATGATTTTTGGATGTCTACAACTCCTATTATGCTCAAAATACTATAATAGTGTCATTTTAATCGGGTAAGCAAAGAAATTCAATTAAACTTCATATGAACCCAAACTCATAAAATATGACAAAGATCACTTAATTGAACATATAAGAAGTCTTAATGAGATAAAAGTGAGAGATAATTATTTATAAAATCTATGCTTATCAACAATATATCAAAAACTTATATTATCATAGCGAAAATTTTTAATTATTTCCATAAAGATTGATGAACTCATCAATAAATCGCGCAACCATTTAAAGGAAGAAAATATTTGTATGTCGAAAATTCTATACATAAGTAACAAACTTTTTTTAAAATTTATATTATTGATAACATTAATCTTATCGTATTATATTATATGTTATTAATTTGAATATAATTATTTTTTATAAATATATATATATATTATAGATAAATTACATAATATTATGAGATTATTTTTTTAGTTATAACTTTTTTATACATATAGAATATTTAAATCTAAAATCTTAATTATAAAAAATTGAATATATATTACTTAAATTAATCACTTATTTGTTATAAATGTATAACTTTTGGAATAAAATTTAGAATTCTCCTTAATTATATCTTCCTTCAGTACTTTTTATATAAAGTTATAATTTTCTATTATTTCTGATGTTTAAAATTATTTTATATTAATATATAAAAAGATATTAAACCTAATGTTAAAATAATTAGCAAGCTCACTTAGTCTTTGATAAATGTTCTTTCACTAAATAATTATTGTCTACAAGGGTGTGACTGATACAATTAAAAAGTGAAAAAAAAAATGAAAAAGGAAAGAATGATAATTGACAATGCATAATCACCTGCATGTGTATATAAATAATAAATTAATAACACTGTCAATTTTCGACCATTCCCAATCCCATCTCATCTTTCCACATTAATTTACTCTTACATACCCAAAAAAAATAATTTAGAAGAGCTCAAAAATGATTGTAGGATGAATAGATTAACAAATATACTTAATTATGATCGTTATGTGCGTAATAACATTCAATTTAAAATTTTGAATTTGAATTATAATAATTTTTTCACTTTCATTCTCTTTTCTAAAAATTTGGAGTTGCAAAAATATTGAGGTTAAAAAATTATAATTTCTTTAAAAGTAAAGTAAATATTAATTAATAAAAATATAAAAAATACTCCAATTCATATACATCGAAACCAGAGTTCAAAAAAATATGAATGTGAAAGTTAGGTGGCTTTTAAGATGGTGAATGTCACAATTTGACCATTGTGGTCCATTTGTGAAAAGAAAGAATTGGATAGTAATTTAAATTTTTTATGCATGTAAAGAATAAGATTCATATTTTACATATTTACAATTTAGTTCTTTTTTAATATAGGGGTGGCTACTTCCACCTCCTTTCCGTTAAATATTTACTTATTGTGTAATTGATGTGTTAGAATACCTAATTACTTTTCAAAAATCTTTTAATTTATTTTTGTTAATTAATTTAAAAATCCTTGGAGGCCTGTAGTCTCACATTAGAAAAACTTAATTAACTTAATTTTGAATGATTGGTTAAATAATATCAATATACAGTCATTGGACGCCGACCCGTAAGGAGGTACATTATTGGTACCGAATGTTATCTTTTCTCCCTTCGCAATTCTTCGAAATTTATTGGCTTCATATTCAATCAGTAGCTTAAAGTAGTATTGGGAACCTTTATCGAAGAGCCATTCTGTTTAAGTTTGTATTTAGGCTTAATTTATAGTTTTTTAGTTATGAGTTTTTAATCGTTTTAGTTCTTTTAGTTTATCTTGATGTTTTCAGTTTTTCTAAATTTTGAAATTTTATGATTTGCCTTCATCCATCAATTTTTTATCCAATAATCCATAAATTAATAAAGTTAGATAAAAATGTTAATTAGATAAAATTAGATAAAAAAAATTACATAATTTAACAGTTGATTGATAAAATTAGATAAAAAATTAAACAAAACATATTAATTAGATAAAAAAATGGAATTAGCATATGGATCTAAAGTAAATTAGAAAATATCAAATCTTCATAATATATAATTAACATTTTGGTTACACTTGTTTTTTAAGAATTTTTTTTATTTTAAAACATGTTTAAACAAATTTTAACTGTACTTTAATTTTTTAACAATAAAAAATTTAAAAAAATTTATATCATAAATATAAAATTTAATTGAAATAGTTATTTAAGCACACCTTTATTTTATTATATATCATCCTAAAAAAATTATTTATTAATAATTTTTTATTTAATTTGATTATTTTTTATTATAACAATGATTTTCTTATATATAAATTATTGTTTTAAAAATCGGATCGAAAACTGATTTTTTTTCTAGACCAGTTGAATTACAAAATTGTTTTAATAAATAATTGATAATAAATTAATAAAATGAAACAAAAATTTGGTAAACCGGGATGAATGAGTTGAATTGATCAAAAATAAATTTTATATAATATATAAAATAATATTTTTTTAATATTTTTTTAAAAAAATAAATTTTTATTTTATTTTATTTGTATAATTTAAATTTAAAAATTAATATATATATATTTTTCAATTTTTAATAATGTAAAATTATGATTTATATATATATATTTTATTATTATATATTTTAATATAATATATATTATATATATTTTAAAAATAATATTTAATTAATATCGATTCAATTACAATTAAACCTTGAACGGTATTTTAACCGTTAAATCATTGATTTGATTTTAAAATCCTTTCTACAAAAGAGTGCCATTCATCCATTACACCTCTCATCCAAATAGTTAATAGCTTTTTAAAATAAAAAATTAAATAAATCCAACTTATATTCGAATAACTAAATATATGTTATCATTTATATATTTATATATTAAGATTTTTTTATTAAAATAAAAAATTTCCAACAAAAATTAAGACTTCATTTAGAATTATTTCTAATTTTTTATTTTAAATTTTTTTAAAAACTAGATCTGACTTTAGTTTTGAGTTTTAAATTTTAATTTTGATTCTTAAAATTTATATAAAATATTAGTTAATTTAATTATATAATTAATTAATTAATTATATAATAGATTACATTAATTACACACGCTTTTAGTAATCAATTATCAAAAAATAACTTTTAAGATGTAGTTATTAAAAGTAAATTTTAAAATATAGATGGATAAATTTATTATAATTATGTTTACTAATAATTTTTAAAAATAAATATCAATAATATAAATATAATATTCTGTTATATAAAATATTATTTTAAAAATATTATTAATACATAATTCTTGAAAAATAAAAATTATAAAAATAAACATTCCATTAATTTGTCTAATAAGAAAATAACTCAAACCTATCACTAAAATAGATAAAATATATTTTAGAAATTCGAATTCCTAAAAATTAATATTGAGCCAGATCAGATTAGTTGGGCCATATACCGGAAAATGCCTCAAATTTTGATTGATACCTGTTGAAATTTAATCATCTCAGCAAATTTTCAAACAGTTATTAAACTACATTTGATTCAAGATGTACAACATTTAACTTTGATATACCTGACTTTTACGAAGAGAAATTATAATTGAACACGATGTTGAGATCAGCTATATTATTCATATAGTAATATTTTCCTATAACATTTCTCCCCTCTTTACCAATCAACCTATTTTATACAATCCTATCCAAACATAATCTCTTTTGAAAGGACATTTACATTGATTAGTGAAGAAAATATACCAGTGCACGGTAAACGAATGCAGAGTATAGGTTTGGTTCACTTGCTGTTTCTCAGTTCAATTAATCTACTACTAGTCGTTAAATAAACAAGGGGAAGTGGGCGTTTCATGGTTAAGCCAATTTTTTTATTGACAAAAAAAAATACAGCTCGTGCAACCTTGAAAGATTTAATTCCAATTGCATGACGTCGTAAAAGGAACTTAATCATTTTATATGCAAAAACAAAACCTAAGGCTTAACATATCCTTGACTGTACAACTGTAGTAACCACCATCTGATTTGATTGACGGAAAAAATAATATAGCTTATACCCACAACTGACTTGCTCAGGATCTGATCTCTCAACCGGAAGGATGAACATGGCCTTAAATTTAACACACACACAACCGCCCCCCCCCCCCCCCCCCCAACTAATAAACTGATGCCAAAGTCATGCTACAATATGGAATGAGATTTCATGTGAACCAATAATGACTTCAAGAACTTGGAATTACAGATTATCTTTGTATAACACCAAGAATCCCGAATCTGCCAACACAAAATAAAAACAAGTCATCAATGGAACGTAATGAGGGTAGCAGTAGTTAGCAATGTACACTGCTACGGAAAACTATCTAACCTAAGTATCATCACATTCTACCAAATATTTTACATGAGTTTGTGTTATATCACAAATAAGGCCATGAATAGCAGTGGTGCAACAGTTCCAACCGATGAAAGGAAAAGATCCCATACGGCATCAGTACGAAGATCGCACGCGGCCTTGAGAATGCTTCCTTTATAAACCAGCTGCTAAACTCAGATCCGTAATCTGAAGTGTGAAAAAACCAACTAGGCAAGCATTGCATCACTATCTAATCTAATATCTGAGATCTGCCACACCCACATGAAATGAAAGAACAATGGATAAAAAAGTTAGAAATAGTTCACAGCTTCTATGATCAATATATTCAGGCAGGCATCGGATCAATTGCAAGGACACATGATTTTGATTTGTTCAAATCACATAGTATAATACTTTAAAAAGGAAAAAAAACCCAGATAATTACACAAGTTATACTGTAAAAATCAAAAGTCAAGACAAGTATTGCATAAATAGTTATTATATGCAAATTGTAGCATTGTAGACTCATCCTACAATGGCATACCGTGCAATGTGCACAAGTTCCAAATATTTGTTATTTCTTTCGGGGGCTCAAAGTACAAGTCCAAGACAAAGATGTCAGTTTTATATTTAAAGATATGGCCCTCCAAAATAATGCATTTTGTTCCTCTAATTTTTGTTGAAACACATAGAGAATGTAACTTAGACATGCAATATCATAAGCAAGGCAAATCAAATCATCATTATGAAATTCACAAATGGTAATAAGTACACAAAATCCAACATTTCCAAATCAAAAACACAAACTCATCAGCATAAACTCCATTATGGCACGGTGTGAGGATAATGCTAAAAAGGGTAATTCTGTAGAACCAAAAATAAAGAAAAAAAAAAGTTACAAAACAAAGTAGTTCCACTCATGAAACCTTCAATAGTCAATTATTGCATTCGTAACAATTCCTAGTAACTTTTAGAGAATTATGCCAATATTTACTTTCCAATTGAACAAGCTTCAAACATTTTAAGGAGATATTGTTTGTTCAAAGTCTAGAGGCAATATTAACAATGCAATCTTCTACTAATCACCTTATAATCTAAACACTAAATACACCTACAATGGACAATAGAGTTGCACATCCATCAGCACGGCACAATGAAAACTCACAGTAGTTTAGAAAGTTCAGTTTTGAGGGGTATGAGAGCAAGTAGAAAGCACTGTAGCAGAAAGCTCAGTTCTTAGGACAATAACTTAAAACCTGATAAGCTAAACATTGGCACATCTTAAATGGCATAGGTTATGCCAATAAAAGGTGCTTTGTACAAATTAAGTCATTCTAAAAGATTATGGAACAAATGGAAACAGGTAAACTAAAGATTATGTAATCCCACAATACAGTAGTATATATATGTTTTGCTTTTGAGACCTTAAAAGGAGACATCTTTAAAGGCACAAAACAACATCATTTTAACAACTAAGAACTAACCAAAGAGGAAGTCAAAGCAAATGAATAGATGTCAAATTTTATAGAAAATGGCATCGAATATTTCCCACTAAAACTGTACAAAATGCTAGTCTTGAGACAGCCACATTCAAAAACTAACCACTGGCCACAGCATTCAATTTTAAAATGAATCTTAATTATTAAACAAGTAACATATGATTATCTTCAATTGTCATACGCAAACATATTCAGCTTGAATTGATAAGTAAACAGTAAACACCAATAACAAGTATGGGGCACCAGAAAAACCACACATGACACATCCATGGAAAACCAGTTTTGCTCATTTATGAGCAATACAATCATAAAAATCATCTTGAAAGATACCGATGGCACTCCACTTAATGAAAAGACAGAAGTAAAAAAGTATGACACCAAAAGCATACAAGACAAAAGCAGAGAATATAGTGAGATAAATATTCGGAGGTTTTGCTCTACCTGACAGAATGTATTCAGGTTCTTGGCGATACTGCATCAGACCCTGATGCTGAGGAACTATCACTATCAGAATCTGCCCAAGAAAAAAATCAAAATCAGACAGAACATTTGACTAAAATGATAAGCAGGTGAACATGCACAAGATGAATAATAAGTAGAATATCTCTTAACTAAATAATTAATCAAAGTACCACTTGAAGAAGAGCCAGAATCACTGCTGGAGCTGCTTGAACTACTTGTTTTACTCCCATTATCATGTCCAATTGGCCCTTGCACAGGCAAGGATGGGGGAACATTTCTTTCATCTGCTCAAAGACAGGCAGACAGGATACTTTAATCAATTCAATATTTGATATCCACAATAATGCCACCATTAAAAATTACCTGCTTGTGTTTCTTTCAGAACCTCATCCATAACTGGTCCCTGGCTCTGCACCTAGCATAAAAACAAAATGCATTTACCAATGATTATTTGCCCAGGAAGACACCAGCTATTGGAACTTGAAATTTAAAACTTTACCTTCTGCTGGGCATTCCGCTCAGCTAGTGCTCTTGCTTGAATAGCAAGTTCAGCCTTCCTCTTGTTTTTACTCAAACTTTTCTTATAGTTGGTCACAAATCTGTCAAGCTCCCAGAGAGTCTCAGCATCCACACTATCAATGTCCACTTCAATTTCATCATCATGTTGGGAAAGTGCTGAATTTCTCTTCTTAATGATCTGTACAATTGCATCTAGCTTCTCAGATGGTAGACTCTGGAGATTTGTGCTAAGTTTTTGCTTTTCCTCATATGTCATGTCTCTTTTATGAGGATCTTTTGCCTTGGGTTTTTTTGGAGCAGGAGTTCGAGCAGAAGGAGTAATGCTCATGATTTTTGGAGGTTGTGTCATGGATTCTGACCTATCTAAAATCCGCCTCATATCAATGGGTGGCGGCCGAAAGGCAGGAGCCTTTCTGGACAGAGGTGAAGGTGTGGGGATAGAGGCCCCATAGTCGGGGCCATATCTCATCTCACGGTTGTAATTTGACTCAATTATAGCCCATCTATCCTCAAATAACTTTGATAGCTGATCTGCCATAATATGGACATCTTGCTCTTTAGGATTATATGTCATGGCATTACGAAATGTAATTCTCACATCCTCTGCAAATTCCATAGGTGATTTGTACCAATTCTTGTTCAGCCTTGACTTCACAGTACCCAAATCCATTGGGTGAGTGATGATAGTAAAATAATCATGCAAACCAAGACCCTCAACATCAACTGGAGAATTAAACACCCAACCATGCTTGTGTTTCATCAACTTTTCTAGCAATGAGCTACAACTCTTTAAAAACTTGGTTCCCATTCCAAGTCCATGTCCCATTTCTCCGGTGCCCTGCTTCTTCCCATTCAATTTCGACTTCTTGTTGCTCTCAGCCGGAGGAAACTTATCCTTCGCTAGCAAGAATTCTGAATTGAGATAGAACTGGTTTGCCTTGGGGGTTCTCTTCTCCTTCTCAATAATTTCCCTGACCCCATGACTATTCTCTAACACCGATACACTTAACTCATGCAAAGGCCTAGTAGGCTCCCGTGCAACAACAGCAGATGATACCTCTGAATGAGACCGCTTCGCTCCACCTCCATTATCGATCCCATGATCCACTAACATACTTGAATTACCATACCCAGCAACCAGCCTCTGCTTCTCTTCAATCCTATTCACCAAACTTCTCACCATGTCAAGCTCACCCTCAAGCTTCCTCCTTAGCTCCCGTTTCTCCCGCTTTGGCCGCGAAGCTAAGCTAATCTTAACACAAGTCTCCAGGCCCTGCTTCGCAGAGCAGTTCCCCGGAGACGAGTCTCGCATGCCACGACCATTTTCCTGCGGAACATGGAGGCTCGAAGGCTCATCCTGCAGATGGTTCAGACTCGACGAGTCATCCGGAACCACATCCAACCTCGAATTTACTTGCGGCCCAGCTGAATTCCCATCCTCCGGTACCGTTACTATCACCGGCGGCTGAACCGAGACGTTACTACCATTATCTTTGGCCCCATCGTAACCGTTCTCGACAGTGCTGTTACCCTTATTGCTGTAAGTGGCGGCAGTGACGGTGGCGGTAACGTTGTCGCCGCTGGTAGTAGTAGCTGTGGAAGGAGCAGCGGATGGAGGAAGAGGAGGAACGGCGTTCAAGGCGTTACCTTTGTTCTTTGGACCTTTAAAGGCTTTCCTAGTGTATACCTTGCTCTCCGTGTATCTCTGCTTCTCTCTAGCGCCATCATCTCCAACTATAGGCCCCGAAGCCATACATCCAAAACCCTAATTATATTTCCCTCAACCTTCAACAGTCACCGAACACCAATTCCAAACCCTAGAATCCAAACCTAGGGTTTTACGAACGCGGAAAAGAACGATTCCAGACGGAGAAGAATAACCTCAGCTTTAGGGCTTTTTCGCGGTCAAATCCCGAAAATAGACACGAATCGACGGAGAAGGAAAGAGAGTAAAAGAAGAAAGCGAGGTTCGAGGTTCGCGAAGCACAGAGACTAGGGTTTCAAACTTCGTTGCCTTGGTTCCGATCAGATCTCGAAGTTTCTCTCTCTCTCTCTCTCTATATGGAGACGGAGTTTCTCTCTCTAGAACACTTGCTGTTTTCTCTCTCTAAGTATATAAATGGGATATCCTCTTATTGCGACACAGGTGTACGGCAACGGTGGGTTTGTGTGTAGAACCGTGGACCGGGGTGAGTGAATGGTGACGCGTCTGGGGTGCACCACAGGGTCCTTGCCCGGGAAGCATTAGAGCACAAAATTTTGGGGACGCGATTTCACTCGAGGATCTGGAGCGTGTTTCTCACGCACCAATCATGGGCAATGGGGAGAGGGTGGTGTTGGTGACGCTTTGCTGGAAGGGAGAGGGACTTTTGTGGCGCGAGATTTCGTTTGCGAAAATTTGAAAAGTTTGCGTAGGCGGAGGTGTGGCGAGTGACGTATACTCGCCTTCTCGGACGGTCACTGGTGCAGATGATTCCCGGGAAGGGATCTGCACGCTCCGGCATGGCGGTTGGATGCATTAGTGAAATTTTTTGGACCTTTGGATGGGGTCTTCTTTGGGCCTGTGTTTGGGACCAAAACCCACTCCATTTTTTAAAATAGCATTCGTCCATGTTCTAATTTTTACACAAAAAAAAAACTTCAGCTATAAGCCACTGCTGCTACTGTTGTTAAAGGAAAATTTCAAATTAATGAACTTGATTGTTGGCTCTTTCGACGCGTGGGAACGGCATAATAAATTTTTATTAAAAATTATAAAATTTAATATTTTAATAATATTAAATGTTAGAATGTTTAATAAAAATTATTTTATTCTATTTTTTATTATATATCATGGACACATTCAAAACATTTTGTGGATTGATATAACTGGGTAAAATTTACTGTAACAAGAAGTTTGGAGGAGAGTCTTAAAAGAACTTGATTAATTAATGAATTTCATTAAACGATTAAATTATAATTAATTGTATAGTTAATAATTGATTAATAAATATTAAAAAAATTATTTATTTAAAATAAAAATAAAATAATTTCTATATTTTCATACATTAAATATTCTCGTTGAATATCGAATTTGGAGTTTGTTTTTACTGAATATAACCTTCTCTCTTATTAGTTGATACTAAGTGAAACCATTGCAATAAGAAAGAAATCACAAAAGGTAATCTTTAATTGGATAATTAATTGATATAAATAGATAAATCAAAAGGTACTACGGGCATTTAATTTGTAAGGCTTAATTCAACATTTCAACTAATCTGTCTAATCATAATCAAAAAGAAAAAATTTGTCCAGCTTCATTCAGAAAACCGAATGTAACAAAAAGCAGAAAGTATACATAAGTTAGGCCTTCCATTGGCCCAAGATAAAAAGTAACTTTTGACAGAACGCTAATTTCCAAACGTGGCTTAAATTATGACTAACTGAGTGTTTAACGACAGGATAAGTAAGGATTGTGTTTTAAGTGTATGTAATGTACATAATATATCCTATTATACATTAAATTATTTTAAAAGATACGTATTAAATAAATTTTTATTTAAATATAAAAATATTTCCTTTTAAATAAATAATTTGATTAATACTAAAAGTCTCTTGTGTTTTTTTTTTTATAAAATATAAGAGAATTATTAAGATAATAGTGTAGAAATAGAATAATATAAATACTACTATTTGCCTAATCAATTGAATCATATTTTTTTTATAAAAAATTCATTACTTTTTAACAATTTAATGTTAGTTTAATTTTTGTTAATATCATTTTGTAACAAAAATTAAACTGTAAATAAAACATACAAAATTTTTATTTTTAATAAGATATTAAACTAATAAATAATTTTATTAATATAAAATATTAATATTTATTATCAATATATCAAATATCAACATAATATTTTATTTGTTAGTATAGATTTTCAAAATCTATACCAATAATTTACTTTTTATTAAAAATTATACTATCACAATTATCTTAAATTTGATAAAATTTTATTTTTTAGTAAATCGTTTTTTTATAGTACTTTTATTATTTAAGTAACCTTGTTGAAACTCTAAAAAATCTGTTAACTTTGACCAAAGCTAGTTAACATCATTAATTAAAAAATAAAATATCCAAAAATCATCCCGAAGTATTAAAATTCATTGGCACACCAAAACATAATCACTACTCTTTTAACGATTACATGAACTTTTTTTTTCAGAGTTTATCATAAAAAAAATTCATATTTTATCATAAAAAAATATTTAAAAACATTTTAATAATATTTTTTAACATACTTTTGTTATTGAATAAAAGTTATATAAATGGTAAGACCTATATGTATTTTACCTAATAATAAAATGTGAATAACAATTTTTTTTTTCAAAAAAAAATTAAAAAGTCTAATAATATTTGTAAATATATTAGATAATTTAAACTATTAAAATTAATCTAACGATAAAAAGTTAGAAATTAAAATAATTTTATATAAAAATTATGAAATTAAACTTCATCATTTTTCATGTTATAAAAAAAATATATTAAAAACGTACTCATATATATTCTAAATGTTATATCAATAAATGATTTCTACAACCTAAATATTATTGTTTACTTTTTTTTATAAATAAGAAATGTATTAATAGAATAAAACAATACTCGAAAGGTACAACTATATAGAAAAAATATGGTTTATGAGTCTAATTAATTATAATAAAAATAAGAATAATTAATAAAAATGATTTATTTTTATTTAAATTATAAAAATTAAAAAATATGTATAATATTTTAAAATAATAATATAACTACAAACTATTTTATAATTTTAATCATCATACATAATTATATGATTTAAATTTAAAGTTTATCCATACATATATTTATATATATATATATATATATATATATATATGTACGTACACATATATGAAAAATTTATAATGAAATGATATATCATACAACAAATTTAATAAAATGACACATTTAATAATTTTTTATTAATTTAACTATTAAATTTAAAATTTTTACATAAAAAATAAGTTTTTAAAATTTTTCACAATTAAAAAATTAAATAATATTTTAATATTTCATTTGATTTTAATATATAATATAAATAAATAATCATTATTAAATTATATCTATAAATATTTAAATTTATATAAATTTTATGTACATAATTTGATAATAAAATATATAAATTGATAATTGTTAATAAAAATATAAAATTTCATTTTATGAAATTTAACATCTAAATATCATTTAATTCTGATTTGGCAGATTTATCAAAATATTTTCAAAGATATAACATTCTAGTGTATTCTGGAAGTATTTTAATAACCATGTATAATATCCAGTTTTTTAATGAGTTTGCCAATTAGTTATTAATTTGATTTGACACCAAAAATTATGAAAATGAAACAAGCCTCACATGCATATATGTTAAAGTTATCGGGAAATTTTCTGTTTTTTCCCTTCATTACATTTATAGACTCCTCACTTATTTAGATAGATACAAAATTTATATATTACTTGATCAAATAAAATTTGAACATAAGAATATTTACTCTAACAGCTCTGCTGCTTTATGAATTTTTAAACTTTTGATGTATTACAAATTAGGATGATTTTAGTGCGAGGCCATGGGCTACCCATTCAGTTGCTTTTGTGACTTTGTTCTTTGGGTTGCATGATGGGCTAATTTAAAAATCACTGAATAAGGTTTTAAAACTTACTGGATTAATCTTCTTGTGTCCATGCTGCTTTGTTTAAGGGTATGGGGTATAAAGTAATGCATTTTATCAAGGTAGCATCATTGATCTAATGAAGAGTTTTGGATCTACCAATTTGCAATATGTTACTAGGTTCTGTATTAAATACACTATTAAATGATAGATAATGTTCCTGTTTAGCTAGATAGTAGCCTGGCTAGTACAAATTCACACGGGTAGAGTAACTAATATTCCTTCTATGTGTTAATTATATTTTTCATGCAAGTAATTTTTATATAAAAATTAGAATAAAATGTTTTTTAAAAAACTCATTTGCATAAAAGTAATTTACACGCATAAAAATGGTAATACATATTTCTGTTCAACTCCGATTAATAAACGGATTCCAAAAAGTTGCCTTATGTAAGAGGTGAGTTATGGTATACAACTTTTTAAATAGAGGTTGAAATATTGCACGGTCCTGTCTAGCTCTTGCATTAACACCTTTTTCCATTGTTTGTTGTTGCTGTGTCCCCAATTGTCTGCAGATAACAAATAATAAAACATAAAACTGCTAAGACCAAAACGATCGAAAAAGACGCAAGTGATTTCACAGAGAAGTAAAAAAGGCTACCTATGGGTCATTTTTCATGTCACTGGAGTCGTTTCCCGTGGAACTACCTATCTCAAAAACCATTTTTCTAATAATCACTCAGAAACGCAATGGATACCATTGGCTATGGCATCAGTTTGGAGATGTTTCTTTGATTCGGTTTGGGAGACTAGTTGTGTTTTGGGGTAATCTTCAGGTGCCATTGGTTTGTGAAACAAGGAAGGATGAAGTTGCAAAGTACAGAAATCAATTATTATAAGTTACTCATCGATCTGTCCATTCATTAAAATATTAATATATGTAAGGTAAAAATATATTTATATTTGTACACATATATCTAGTGTGAGTTATATGTAATTGCCTACGTGAGATGTAATAATCTTGGTAGGACTTTGGATAAATTAAGTTCATAGAGGAATAATAAAGGTTAATATTTATAATTAATGTTAGTCTTTAAGATGAATTTTTAATTTTAATTATAAAATAGTACTTAAAAAACAGTATTTAAATTTTGTTTTTTACTTTATTTTAATATCTTTTATTTATATAACTATATAAAAAGTCAAATAAAATTTTTGTAACAGAAAAAGTATAAAATACTATATTATTAGATAATTTAAGAAAAATTTATATAAGATAAAATAAAATAAATATCAGACAAAAATTTTATCCAATATAGATTTAGTAAAAAAATTATTTCAATGACGATTTTAAAAATTAAATAGTAATAATTTTAATTTTTTTTCAAATTTTTATGTGATAAATCTATATTTATTAAAAATTATTTATAATAAACATTATAATAATGATTCTTGTTAAAATTTAATATATTTTGTATTAATTTATATGTTTGTATGTCGAAAAAAAATTTGTGTGTTAGTTAAATGGAAGATATTATAAGTTGGATTCAAGAAATGAAAAGTTAGAGGAGAAAAAGAGGAGAAAACTTAGAAATTAGAATTAAAAACTCAAAGAGAAGCAGTACTGCAGACAATAACAGAAACAAAAATATCCATACTCCACCTACATGTGCTCCACAACACAAGGTTTTGACAGCAAGTAGGTTTATTTGAATATAAAGTTGAAATAGAGGAAGAAAAGGTTCTAAAACTCAACCGTGCACCTGATAATTAAGGTCACACCTTTGAGTTCTATTCGAAGACAAACGTAAATAAGGCATGCAGAGACGAAATTATTCTCCAAACAAAGCTACTTAATTTAATTTCTTGGCGGTGATGTATTATGATGAGGATCTGGTCCCTCTGGTGTGAGTCTATTTCGTTGATTTGAATCCTTGTGAGGGTGATCAGCATCTTGAACATGCATATACTTTGATAGGTCAAAGCTTAATTTGTGAAGAAGGCGATAGCTATCTGCATTTTCGTGAATGAACTGGTGGTCTTGGAGATTACGGGCCTCCAAAGTCATGAAGAAGATGATTAGAGCTACAAGTAGAGATACTCGACCTACTGTTGCATTCGCCATGCCGTGAAATGTGATTCTCAATTGATTGAACTAGCTGCTATGAAGTGGGAACTACTAAGCTTGAGCTTCGATACTAATCTGATAAGAGTAGTGTGGAAGCTGACTAAGCTATAACCACTATTTATACATGGGAAAAATGAAATAAATATACATTTTTGGCTATAAGTGAAATGTATTTAATTATTAACTCTCTGAAAATGGTTAAACCGGTATCTATGGACTCAAATGATTTTTATATCTAAAATGTTCCTCCCTTAAGAATTCGTATCATGTGCTTATTTTTTTCTGTTAAAGAGTGCTTAGAGATAAGTAAAAATCAAAGAAGTAACTAATTAATGGTAAAATTCTGCTATGTATACATATCACCAGCTGTTTAGACGAATGGGTGATTTTTTCCAACAGGAATCAATATGTACTACAATTAAAATCCTTGAACCCAGATTGTTAAATTTTCACTTCTTATGGTGAAGTTAGGTTTCTAGATTTTTTTTTTTCTTTTTTAGGATTCCTTCTTCTCGAGTTGTTGATCTAAAGCCTCTCTTAACTGAGCAGGAAACGCAGCTTTGCTTCTCCGTTTTGCCATATTTCAAAGGTTATTTATTTTCACCTTAACGGAATCTTCTAGTAACTCACAGAAAAGGAATCGAGAATATGCCAACTGAAGGATTTCTGCAATATTGGAATGTCCTCTACAAACAATAAATAAGTCTTTGCTGTAGTCTCGTTCTCGTTCCCTACTATCTATTCAGCGTATAGGATTGTTTAAAAGTCAATCTAAATCATTTTAAACCACTAAATTGCTCTTAAAATAAAAAATTAAATAAATTGTTGCCTACAAATATCAAAAATTAAAAAATGTATATTTTTATATAATTTGTTCAAGTTTCATACTTGATACTCAAAATCAAACTAAAGTATAAACATATTAAATTTATATTATTTTTATTATACTTGATATATTTATTTTAAAATACTTAAATGGATCTTGCTAGCAAATGTCTTAAAATATTAGTTAAATACAACTACCTCTAATCCTATTTGTAACACTCTTTCAACCAAACTACATAGAATAAAAAGAAGCTGTTCAAATCAATTCATGTTTTAATTTAAAAGATTATTGTAAAATTTTAAATTTTTTATTTAAATTTAAACTATATTATATATTAGCTATAAAAAGTTGGAGAGATTTAATATTCTTAAAGGAACATTATGGAAAAATAATAAATATTTTTAAAACTTTAAAAATAAGGGTTAACATTTTTTTAAAAAGTATTATAAATAGATATAAAAATAATATTAAATACACATTATTAAATCCTGTAAAAAATACATCTTAAATGATTCTGATTATTTTAAAATTATATAGTAAATGAATTTTTAGATTTTTAATATAATGAATATGTTACTTCGTAACTAATGCTCAAAAGCATTAGTTAAAATTTATATATTTAAATATAGGAGAACGTTGCAGAATCTAGAAAATTTCTAAGGAAAAAAGTAACATTAATTTTAATGTAATGTTCTTTTGTAAATTTTTAATAAAAAAAATTAATGTACTAAATTGTTAATCAATGCATTTTATGACTTTAAGTATTCCTTAGCAAAACTCTCAAGGGTCTGCTTTAACAATGTAAATTGAGTGCTGTACATATTCTTCTATGCTAAAACACAGAGTTGTTAACGTATTTTATTTTATTTTTTATGAAGTGGAATGAAAACAAATGAAGTTTAAGTTTGTTGTATTTAAATATTTTGAGGTATAAGTTAAGTGTGTTATTTATTATAGGATTTTTTTTATTGTTAACATCTATCTTGTTTTAAAGTCTACAATATCTATAAATTTATTTAAAAATTTATACTACAAAATAATTAATAAATAAATTTAAAATCAACATAAATGATTGATTAAAAATATTTAAATTTTAAAAAAATAAGATAAAAGGTTTGTAAATAAGATATAAATATATATATATAGATATAAATATAAATTAAAATAGAATATAAAATATTTGTTTTAAAATTAATGTAATGTATATAAATTTTATAATAAATAATAGAAAGTTTAATAAATATAAGATTCTTCTTGTTTGAAATTAAAAATTAAAAAATTTATTTTTTAATAAATTATATAAAATATATTAATATTATATAAATATAATATATTAAAATAAATATAATAAATTAAATAAATTTTTAAAAAATTTAAATTTAATTTATTTATTTAAAAATATTTTTTAATAAATTTAAATCTATTTATTTATTAAACAAATTATATCAAATTAAATTTTAAATAAATCAGATTATATAATCTTTAAAACATATCAAATAATTTCACTTATTTCTATTCAAATCCTAACTAAATATATTCTAATCACTAAAATGTAGCCTTCCTAAAAAAATTTAGCATGCCATTTATGTATATCATTAGTTACATAACTAATTTTATAAATAATTAATAAGAAGACAAATTGTTAAAGGATTTTTTTAATTTCTTGTCAAATAAAAACATTTAACCAATTAAAAAATTGATGACAATTTGTTCTCTCTTTAAACGGAATGAAAGAACAGGATGAATTCATTTATAATCATTTGATAAATTTAACTTAATTATTATCAATTGAATTGGTTAATATCAAATATAAGATTATTTTTTTTACTTTTTAATTTTAAAATTGAAGCGGGTTGATTTGAACTGTTTTACCAATCCTAACTTTAGGACAGGTCATATATTCATATTCATGACTTTATTAAAAAAATAAAAAAAAATTGTCTGCATATAAAGTAACATAGCAGTAAACAAATTAAGTAACATGTCAGTAAAACTAGCAGTAAAAAAAATTAAATTCTATATCTCCAGGTAATGCTTGTTGGTTATGACTATTATAAAATAAAAATAAATAAATTACAATCACTCATGGCCAAAAACTATAACAATGTCTAATTTACATTGTTTGTTAACAAATTAAAATCAAATGAAATAATATATATATATATATATATATATATAATATGTTTGTTGTATGAATATAAATACTCAATAATTTTTATTGAAGAAATATTTAATGTTTTGTAAAAAATATATTTTAAAGCAGTTAATAGAATATATTTAATATTTTTGTATGATAGATTGAATGAAAAATGAATAGCCTTTACAATGGACAATATTTTGCATTCAACAACCTATGAATGTGGAAATGATAATAATTAATTCTTTGGCGTCCTTTGGAGGTTTGACTATCCCTTACAGGGCTTAAGGGTCACAATCATCAGGATGAAAGATCAATGAAGAATTAATAAATATGAAAATATTTAATCATGTAGGTAGGAGGCTCCATTTGCTAGATTTGGAAGGAATCATGGATGCAACTTTTGGGATTTAATCTCATCAACGCTTAAAAATAATGTAAAACCGGGTAGCTCGTCGGAAACTGATGACATCTCTATTTCAGACTTTGTTTAGTGAGCAACACGTAAAATATAATTTCATGTTTAATTAGCAAATGAAAAATTATTTTTGTAAAATAAAATCATACCAAAAAATATATACAATTATATAAAAAATAAAAATAATATAAAATAGAATAAAAGTTGTAATAAAAATATAAAATATAAAATAATTAAATTTATAATCTCTTATTTTATCTAACTTTAGTTTTAATTTTTATTATTTTTTAATAGTTTTGATATCTTATTTTATAAAAAAAATTTAGTTTTAAATTTTTATTGTGAAAATTTTTATAATTTTAATTTAAAAATATCAGTATATAAAATTTGATCATTAAATTTGTTTATTTGCTCATATTTAAATTTTTTTAAGATTATTTAGTTAAAAATAATAACTTACATATTTTGATTTGAAAATATGTCAATTTTATTTAAATTTTTTCTTATATTATTTATATTTTTATAAAAATAATCAAATATAATAAAATTAGTACTAAACTGTGCATATTAAAACTTTTTAAAAATTAAAAATACATACGGTATATTTTTTAGGGGTTAAATTATATATTTATTTTTAAAAAATTATCATGATCTAATATAAATTTTTAAATATATGAAGTAAAGTCAATAAGCTTTGTAAAATAAAACATTGAAATTGAAAAAATATTACAAAAAATAAAACTAAAATAAAAAAATGAAAAATAACTCAATAAATTATTAAACTTAAAAAATTCATTAAAAAAGTGTTTTATAAGTAAATAGTAGTACAAATTTTAACGAATTAAAAATTTTAAATATGATCCTAATTAATTGAGGAACTAATCCATGTGCCGGCCAGGTGCTCTATGTTACCTGAAAAGTGAAAACTTACTCTTAAAAGAACTTAAACAGAACAGCCACATTTTAGATTGTAGAAATTATTATTCTCAACATTTTAGTTTGGTAAAACAAAAATAAAAAATTTATAAATATATTATAAATTTATATAATTTTTTAAACAACACAAGAAAAAAATAGAAATACATATATAATTGTAAAAATATATTAAAAATTATAAATAATATGTCCAAAAAAATTATAAATGAAAAATATTTATAAGTATACTATAAATTTATACAATTTTTCACACAACATAAAAAAATAGAAGAATATATATATAATTGTAAAAATATATTAAAAATTATAAATAATAAGTAAAAAAAATCAAAGTATTTCAATGTTTATCTACTTTACTATTATATTTAGTTTATATGGATTGATAAAAACGAAATAGTATTCAAACTTGAACGGTTTGGATTTAGCAAAATTATTAGGCCATGTAAAGGTTAGGCTTGGGAGGTCTTTTCCCTTTTTCAACGGTGTATTAATTCTTAACAATGCATGAAGGGTTACTGGTATCATGTATAACTTTCTTTTTTAATTTCTACTATTGTTAAGATAATTAGTCTTATCATATTATATTATATTATATATTAATTTGAATAGAATAATGTTAAAAGTAGTATCATAATAAAAAATTTAATTAATACAAAAATTTATCATTATTTTGAATAAATTTTTTTTATAAGTCTAACTGACCAACAGTTATAACAAAATATCTTCTTAATAATCAAATCACTATTTAGATCGATAATATATAAATTATATTAAAGATACAGAAATCTAAAACTTTAGGTAATATGAACCAAGAAAAATAATTCGATAATTTTTTTTTAAAATTTTTTTTTTACTAGTAATAACACATCATCTAAATTAAAAATAATAAAAGATGAAAAAAAAATTACACAATTAATTTATATTGATAAAAAAAATGAAATATATAAAAGCTAACATTTTTAGTTTCTGACTAAAAAAAAAAATATGTTTGTATATAGCTACTTGAAAATCAAAAATAACAACATTATTAGTATGTTAGAAGAAGATAAAATAAAAGAACATATAAAGAAAAAAAAATTTAACTTCATACACATAAGGCTTATACAAGTCAGAATAAAACTCAACTTTATGCTAGAAATTAGTATGTCCACGTTAATAATACTAAGAGATATGAGATTTAAAGAGTTTAAAGATTCATTAATAGCCACTTTGGAGAGTAACTATCATGATGGATCTACATTCTTTAACTGTTAGCCAAACTTTTCAATGAATCCAAAAAATGAATATACTTTCAAAACTCTAAAATTATATATAAAGATTCCAAAAGACATAATAGAATAAATATGTGATTTACAGGACTCTATCATAAGGTCACAAAAATAGATTATAACTTTAGATTTTTAAGAAAGTCATCCAAAAATAAAACAATTTTAAAAGAGAAAAACCTTAAGAAAACTAAAGTACAAGTTATTCATAAACTAAAACATGAAGAGATAATAACAAGAATTTCTTCATAATGGTTCTTACAAGACGTGATACAACAGCCAAAAATCAACAATATCAAAATTAGAAAAATAATTCAAGGAGAAAATAATGTTAAGATAAAGATGAACATGTCTTCATCAATAAAGATAAGAGAACCAAAGAAAGCTCAAGGCACTCAAAAGACAATTCCTTAATTAACATAGATATTACGGAAATAAATAATTAAATATCAAATGTGGCACTTCTAATATATGAAAATAAATCATACTACTCCTGAACTACCTTACAAGTATTGAATACTATTATAAGAGAAGAACCTTTCATAATAAATTATGAATGGATAAGAAACGATTTTAAAGCAGAATACAATAAGAAAGTAAAAAAAGAAATTTTAAAAATATTCTCATGAGAAGAAATTAAAAAATTTATAAAGTTATTATAAGAATATATAGAAAAAAAATGAAATTAATATATACTTTTTGACTGGCTCAAAAATTATTATAAAATAAATGCTTTAGAAATATGTTCAATAAATAAAACCACTGCCGCATGGAAAATCTTAACAAAAAGAAAGAGTAGAAGTCGAATATCCCCTCTAAAAAATATACTAAAATACAACTATAAAAAAATATATATACTGAAGCATGACCTTATAAGGATACTGGAAACCGAAGAAAATGTAGAAAAAAAATATATAAAAATATGCACAAATAATTAAATTACTCTAATATCATGTTAGAAAATATGAATAAACAACTAGTAAGAATAGAAAACAAAAATTAAGCTAATAGCATGTTAATCCTTAAAATAGATAAACTCATATAAAAAATTAATAGTATCCTTGAATCATTTAAATTGAATAGTACATTAGAATTAGATATTGACGAAGTAAAAGAGAGATTAAAAAAATTAGGACTAGAAAAACAAACAATTAATGTGATATACTCACAAATAAACAAAAAAAATTTTAAAAACAACAATTATTTAAAAACTAGAAATTATTATCCAAAATCTACTCCAATAAATGTAAGTTGTGAAAAAAGAACATCATTTGTCCAAAACCGATTATCAAAAATTGATATAGAAAATAAAATTTAGACAGATTCAGTGAACAAGCTATATTAGATATAATATGTTAGATGAGATGACTATGTCAATAATAACCTACAAAACCAAGGGATTATCAAATAGGAATGTTGTCCAAGTCATCATACAAGGATTCACAAGATAATTAAAAGGATGGTGAGATAATTTTTTATCAGGAGAAAAGAAAATTAATAATAAATAGTATAAAAATTGAATCACAGGAAGAGGATGCAACTACTACTTTAATATTTAAAATTATTAAAAACTTTATCCGAGACCCTAAGTATATTTAGAGAAAGAATAAGAGCATACTTAGTCAAGCAAAGATGTCCAACTATGTTCGATTATAAATGATACAAGAATGTATTCGTATGGAAAGATGCATCATCACTCCATTAGAAAGAAAGATTTTTCGCATAACTATCGAGATTATTCACAAAGTTATCCAAAAATTACAATTCCATTTTGGATTCCAAATCCCCTGTGATCAATTAACATTCAACCAACTAGGCTAGACCCCACTTCTTCATATTATTGAAATTTTCTTAATATTACTTTTAATTGTTGTTGAAACTCTTCTTATATAGTTGCTGCTATTAATACTGTTATTGTTTTTCTTTTTTCCACTAAAAATTGTGATTTACGTTCAACTTCTTTTCGAATGGTAGAAGTCTAGCGGGCAGGTATACTAATTTTCTTCGTCTGTAAATATTTTATCCATTCGTGTATTACTTTTAGATTTATTTTATTGATGTCAAAATTATTTTCTCATTCTACATTAATAATTTGTATTTGGAATTGTACACTTGTATTTTATGCTAATTTTACTAGTTGTAATCCTATGATATAATCCAACAGATATCCTTTGTTGCTATGAATGCTATAAATTAGTATTTTTTTTAAAATGTTATTCTACTTTTAAAATGTTTAAAATTAAGTAAGACTTCTTAAAAAAATGTTGAATTTTACAAACAATTTTAAAAATTGTATGTGTTGAAGATTTTTAATATAAATATTATAAAATACATTAATAATTGATTGATACAATTAGATGAAATTTTTTTATAATATCTCTATTAAAATTTTATAATTTTATAATTGTTTAAGTTCTTTTAGTTTATTTTGATGCTTTTAGTTTTTCTAAATTTTAAATTTTCATGAATTTGCCTTCATCCATCAATTTTTTTAATCCAGTAATCAATAAATTAATAAAGCTAGATAAAAATGTTAATTAGATAAAATTAGATAGAAAATTACATGATTTAATAGTTGATTGATAAAATTAGATAAAAAATTAAAATAACATATTAATTAGATAAAAAAAAATGAAATTAACATATGGATCAATATTGTAAAATTTTAAAATTATCAAAAATAAATAAAAAAATATCAAATCTTAAAATTAAAAAAACAAAAAATATAATTAACATTCAATTCATGTTCATGATTATTGGAAGAAATTCCGCCAAACACTAATGCTAAAAATGAATATTTAAACTTTGAAAAGGTAAATCTTACATTTCTTAGTAGGATATAAATTTGATATGTATAATTTTACAGATTGGTTTGATTTTGTTTACAAATTTCACACAATTTGGTTCCCTGTTAAAGAATTCAAACTAAGCCTTTTGAAATGATCAAACCATGGTGTGATTTTTCCGTTGCTACTTTACATTACCGTTGATTTATGTTTGCAAGTGCATATATTTTAGTATGTGCATGTGTTTTAATTAAGATGCAGTTTAAGTAAGTATTTATTTAGTAAGTTATAAAGAATTTATTTCAGTATAAAAAGCTTACAGAGTATTTTGGATAAATAACTTAATTAAATATATTTTTAATTTTAAACTTTTACAAACTTTTGATATAAATTTGATTATAAAATTTATTGAAGTAAATAAAAAATAATTTATTTTAGTTATATAAAAAAATTACTGAAATAAGTTAATTTTTTTTTATAAAAGTCGTTATTTTTATAAGTTTTTCCCCCACTCTCTCATATAAACTCATTCAAACACACATAAAAGCAAGTTTAAAAAATTCATATTATTCAAACGTCCCATAACTTAAGGTCATGTAATTGAAAGTTAAATTTTTAATGAAGTCCAACAAACCCTGCAAATTGGACATCTTATGTATCGTTACTCCAACGATTTGGTGTTAAAACATGGGATCGTATCGTACTGTTCCAGCGCTTATAGAGACTTGACATAGAAAGGGTCTCATCTTTAACATGCTCAATTTGAAGAATGAAGATGGAATATATTATGAACCTATACCATTGAAATTTGAAAGGGACCGAAATATATAAAAGAAGATGTTTTTAGAAAGATAACCTTTCAAATCATGAATGGTAACTGATAAAAACACAAAAGTTATTGATTTATTTTTTTTAAGGGCTCAATGCATAGGGCTTCCTCCAACGCGCATATGAGCCACATAAAAGATCTCTTATCTTTTTAATACTTTCTACAATTTTATTCTATATTCATCCTAGATAAGTAATTATTTCAAAGGAAATGGAAAAAAATAGATAAGATTCTCGTTTAGACAATCAGCTTAAAGCTGCATGCTAGCATGATTTCCTAGTGCCTGTGGCACACCACATGGAAACCTTAAAGCACAGCTCAATGAAAAGAGTTATATACCAGATTTCGAGGATAGCAATTAACAACAAACGACCAAGGGAGAATATGCTAGTAGCATAAACCGTTCATGGTTTTTTACACTTTCCTTTCAGCGGATTGATAAGAAAAATTAATATGCAAATAACAGTAGCATGCCTACATTCGAGGATATATATAGAGATGAGGGATAAGGTATTTGAAAATAATTTGCGGTGGAGTTACACCATTCAAAAACGATTAAAATAACTTTTTAAAATGTTTGATAAAATTTGAAAGAGATTTGATATTTTATTAAATAAATTTAAATAACATATATTAAAAATATATATTATTTATTAAAATAAAATTAAATAATGAAGTATTAATTTTTTTTAAATTTTATAAATTTTGTAAATATAATTTATATAATAAAATTTATTAATTTAACGGTTGAATTGATAAAATTTAATGATTAAAAAATATAAAAGGAATAACTTTAAATTTAGTTATTTTTAAAATAATTTAATTATATATATATATCTTTTAAAGTTTTTGTTGCATATATTTTTTTTAAAAAATTATTTTAAAACATGTTTAACAACTTTTAAATATGTTTTAATTTTTTAACAATAAAATTTGTTAAAATAATTATATCATAATATAATATTTAATTCAAATACTTATTTAAATATATCTTTATTTTATTATATATCATCATAAAAATATTATTTGCTAATAATTTTTATTTAATTTGGTTAATTTTTATTTAAAAAATAATACTCCTATGTATAATGAAGATGATGATGATAGTAATAATAGTGGTGATTGTAATGATAATTTTACTAATATGATGATGATAATAGTTAAGTAATTATATTGATGGTGGTGAAATGATCTATGTTGATTATGATAACGATAGTATGATAGTTTTAATTTTAAAAAATCACAAACCTTAAATTTTAAATGCTAATAAAATGTTAAAAAATTTAATTTTAAAATTGAGTAAAAAATATTTTAAAATTATGTTAAAAATTAATTTAAAATTATTTTAATTGAACAAATTTTATTTTAAAATTTAATTTAAAAATTCATCATTATCCTAAAAAAATATAAATTATTAGGATAATTATCAAAAAATTTTACTAAAAATATCATTATAGCAAAAAATTAATCGTAAAGACTATCATTAAATTATTAGAAAAAATTAAACATTTTAGTAAATTAATTTTCTTGTAATGTTTTACTACTTGAAGAGTATTTTATTAATTGCGATTAAAAAATAAAAAAAATGAGAATAAGTCCATTTTTATTTTTAAATTATTTTAAAAAATTTAACTAAAAAGATATTTTTAAAAAAATATATTGGAAATTTTATAAAAAGTAAATGTTTTTATACCAAAGTTTGAATTATATAGTAAACAGAAAAACCAATGGGATAAATAGATTAAAGAAGGACGTATGGCTACTTGTTAAGTGAGCCCTATCTCCTATTCTAAAGGCAGTGCAAAATAATTGTTGAACAACATTGGAATGGACATTTTAAGGAGCGCATCTTTTCAGGAATAAATTTTAATTAATAAAAATACCAAGGTTAGTCAAGTAGCAATAAATTATTATAACAACAACTTTCACAAATAAGTTTAATGAAATTATAGCCTGTACATCAATAAAATATATGTATTATCATACCAAGTTTACTCTAAATATTAAAACTAATTTTGATAGTATATATATTATTTAATTAAATTAAATTATTAAAATTATATTTATGAATCTATATTAATAAATAATATATTAAACTTTATAATTTTTACTAATATTTTATACTAATAAAATTATTTATTAATATAAAATATTTTATTATTGATGTAATTTCTATCGCTATATTAAAAAATTAATTTTTGTTAAAAAGTATATACTAATAAAAATAAATAGTATATTAAATATTAATAAAAAATTTATAATAAATTCAAAAACAAATTATATGAATTTCGTAATTGTCTATTTAAAATTAAACCATAAAAATATTAAAAATAAAAAATTATTTAACATTTAATTTTTGAATTATTCTAAAGTAATTAAAATTATAGATAAAAATACTAACAAGTTCCTTTCAAACTCTTCGTAATCAAGTAACGAATAATATATATAAAAAATATTTTACAAACATATTTTATCATAATTTTCAATATAACTATCATTATTTTTAATAAAAAAATTATTATTTATTAATTCATTAATTAATATAATTAAATCATGTGTGCAAGACCTCAAGATATATTGAATACTTTAGCATTATGTACGGAAAATTACATATCAATAACCTCATGGATTTTTAAAAATTATACCAATATAATTCTGAATTCTACTTCTTCTCATTGATATATTTTAACTAAATTATATAAATCCATAAAAATAGTTAGAATTGAATAATTTTTTATTTTTAAGATATTATAATTTATTAATTTTACTCTTATTTAATATTATTAATGTTAACCTTCACTATCAATATTTATCTTTATTAGTTTTAATTTAGATTTCTACTTACTCTAATATCCATTAAAGGTAAACAGAAAAAATAACAAATAATTTATTATACTTAGATTTCTACTCACATTTCTTAATTCCTAACTTTTACTCTTTGAATTACTAATGCTAACATTATACTTGTACAGTGTACATTTGCTTTTCTTATTTCTACTGTTAAAACTATTATTATTATTATTATTATTATTATTATTATTATTATTATTATTATTATTATTATTATTATTTTAAATATCACTTGTTATTATTATCATTATAATATTTATCTTTAATGATAATTATTATCATTATTATTTTATTATCATCACATTTAATTTTATTATTATTGTTTTTTTATTATCTTAACATTATTATTATTATTATCTCTACAATCAAACTTTTATTTTATTATCATTATTATTCCTATTATTATTACTAACATCAATTATTCATTATGTTACTATTATTATAATTATTATCTTTATTAATGTACTAAAATTTCCATATTTTTTTTCTTATCATTATTATTATCATTATATTTAAATTTATTTTTTACTCAAATTAAATTCAAATTTATTCTTAACGATTTCTAGTTAAATAGAGATTTTAATATATTTTTTTTACACAATCCAAACATAAAATAAAAAATATGATTCTAAAGTAATTCCTATTTCATGCATAAAATGAATCTTTAAAAAAATTATTATATTTATATTTTTCATAATTTTTTCTTTAATTTAAATAGATAAAATAATAAGATAGATATAAAATAAGTTAAGTAACATGATAAAAATATAATGAAAATATTAAAAAACTGTACTCAAATTCTAGTAAGATATTAATATAATCTTAAAGTAGCTATACTAATAAAAAATTAAATATTATCATAATAAATTATGAATCAAATATAAACTAAATTTTGAATCAAATCGTAATTAAATATACATATAATAACTCCTAAAAATATAAACAAAATTTAAAATGAATTCTATACAGATTTCTAAATAAAAAAATATTAAAAATTTTAAATAAATTTCATAATGAGCTTAGCAAAAATAATAATTGAATTTACAAAATATTATATCCTTAAAGCTGTTGTACAAATTCCTTGAATGCTTCCTGTGTTCTAATAATTGATCCGATCTGAATCATTTGTTGAAACATGTATCGCATCAACTTTGCTTGGTTATCATTAAAAAGAAGAAACTCTTTAATAAAAACAAGTGTAGTTTTCATCCTTTCTTTAGAATATAACTAAAAACAACTTTTTTTTAAATAATTAGAAATCTAATTTTCATTGTTTTAAAGTTTAAACACTAAACACTAAAAATTTTAAGAAGTGATTTTTATATTTTTATTAAAAAATAATATAAATTTAAAATAATTATAATCAACATGTATCCGCGCTCTGTGTCGTGTGTATGTTGACTCACTCGTCTGCACACATAATAACAATTTTTTTTATTTACACACATAATAATGAATGAGTTTTTTATGGATCATTTAATTATATTTTGATAATTTAATTTTTTAATCAATTAAATTAAAAAATATTTTTTACAAGTATAATTAATTTTTTTAAAATTTAATTAATTAAAATGTTGACTTATCAAAATACAATTAGATGATTGATAATCATACATAATTAATGGGGCGGTCAAAAATTTGTGGTAACGAATATGTATTGTTATTTGATATCTTCCACATATGCTACTTTTATCATTTGACGGATCGCCACGTCCAAACTTCATTTTCCAAGCATAATCTAATGGGAGAGTCAATTCTAAGTTGTCTTTTGTAGGAGCATTAATAAAATAGACAAAGAATCTTACCTTTTCTTTGATTTGTTTGTTTTGTTTCATTTAATTTTGTTATCTAAACCTGAAGCTGCCTATTAATTAAATCAAGATATTAAGTTCAAGAAATAAAAGTATTTGCACCAGGATATGGTGGAAATCAAAACCAAATCAGTGTAATAGACATGATAAACTGTCTTCCACAACAAATATAAAAAGTCTAGAAAAGAGGGCTAGGGTTTATTAAATTTTAGTAATTAATATTTTTCAATTGAAAAGGCGTTGTGGATCGAGTTTGATTTACCCTATGACCAAAGACTTGGTACGGCTGCCAAGACGTGCTGACCCTATCGGCCAATCCATTTAATTTTAAAATAAAATTAACATGTTGGGTTGAAGTTTTTTTTTTTTTTTTTACATTCTTTTCTATTTAACTGCAACACTTCTATTTTTTTAAAAAAAATTAAATTATCCTTCCAATAATTTATAAAATATATTTTTAAGATATTATCTATAGATGCTTCCAACAATTAATTTATGCAAATATATTTTATATTTTAATAAATAATATTTTTAAAAATTAATTTGCAAAATTATTATAATAATATTTTTATAAATTAATTTTATATACATTCAAAATTTTCTTTTCTAATACCATTAAATAACGATGAAAGATTAAAAATTTTATATAAACATTTTGAATTTGAATTTTATTATTTTTCATTCCATATCCAAATTTTACTTTTTTAAAAAAAGAAAAAAAATTTAAAAATTATTATTTTTTAAATAAAGAGGAGTGTGGTTAAAAAAATTGGAGAATGTGGCCTGATAAGGTTGATTCTCCAATCCACGAGTAAGCTAAGATAGGCTGGTTCGATGGGCCAAATATTTTCCTAAAAAAATTGAAATTTTTACTTACTATTGATATAAATGATTAAGTTTGTATATTAGTTTGACAAATTTATTATACATAAATGAAATTACTTGATGGAATAGTTAAATTATTTAAAATTATATTAATATAAACTTTTATTTTACAGTTAAATTAATAAAATTTAATATTTAAAAAATTATTAAATATAATAAATTAAAAAAATTATTTTAAAATAAGATATTTTTTTAATATTTTTCGATAAGCTAGTATTATATTTTAAATTATTTTGAAATGGACTGGCCAGTCTGTTTGTTTTATTTTATTTTATTTATTTTTTAAATCTTTTGCAGAACTGTCCACCGAAGTCTGTCACCCTTAAAACTATGCATTTTAGATTTTTTTATAATATTTTAACAAATAATTATAGATAAAACTGATTATTGTTATAATTGATTATATTAAATAAATTTTATTTTTTTAATAAATTTAGTTACAATTTTAATTTTCTAGTTTCATTTACATGTAATTTTAATTTCATAATTTTTTTTATAATAATTACTATAAAAAAGCTTATAAAAAAATAAAAATATTTTATATTCCTAATATTTTTACTTGACATATTTTTTTATTCCGTTTCAGTCTCTTTTAAAATATTTATTAGCATAATTCAAAAGTTTAATATATCACAAATAAAAAGTCAAACTCACATATCAGAACAACAAAAAATAAACCATTAGCGATTGATAGGATCGACCACAAAATTATTAAATTTGATATTAAATTATTTTGTTACTAATTTTGAGACCAACTTGAAATAGTTACAAAAATCTTAGTCATAAACGATTTTATAATTAAATTATAAAATCGATTGTAAAAATATATATATTAGTGAGTGATTCATTTAATTACTAAAACAAATAAAATTAGTCATAAATCTGGATACTTAATAAATTATGGATAATTAATTTTGTAATCAAAATTTTAATAGTAAATTCGATCAGTAAAATTCAATCATAAAAGTATTGTTGTAACATTATAATGATAACTAATTTAGCAATTTAAAAACGTTATAATGATAACTAATTTAACAATTCAAATTTCGATTTTAAATTTAATCGTAAAATTTCAGATTTAATTTTTTTTCTATTTTTTTTTTCATATTAATTCAATAAAATAGACATGTTTATATTAAATATATACATAATAATTATTAAAAAAATTATAAATAATAAAATCATAAATCTTTAAACAAATCATCTAACATAAAGTATATACATGTTAAGTTCAAATATTTATGAATTTATCTAATATCATCGCATTGTGAAACTACAAATAAAAATATCAATCATTAGCTAAGATATTGGCAGGTTTGTCTAAGATATTTTTCCACAATCATTGGCTACTAATATGCCATAAGTTAATCGCATTTCTCAATGTATTCTCTGTTTAGTTTTTGTTCTCATTTGTAGCACTGTCTTTGTAATATTTGCAGCAAGTGATTTGATAGACTAGCCTCAAGTATGTAAAAAATCAAATACATTCTTTATTTTCTTGATTTTGACTTATATATGTCTTGTTATCATCATCTTTATGCATCATATTATTTTCTCCAAACTTCTGTGGTGGCCAGGTTTCAAATGTTCTAGGATCAAACAGTGTCTTGTTATCTTCTCTGATTTCTTGTCCTATAATGTTCTTTTATATCCAATTTCTAGCAAATCTGTTAGGACTTTTGAGAGAAATTTTATTATCCACTTATCATGTTTTTAACCATTAAACTTAAGACAGTACGGTAGCTCATTGAAAGCCTAAAATAGATGAAAAGTCGAGAAGGAAAAAAGAAATGAAAAGATAAAACTAAAAAGTTTATTTACAGTAACAAAAAATAGGTGTTAGTACCTATTTTCTGTTATTGCATTTGTTGAGTTCTTGATTCCCATTAATTATATAATAGAAAGAAATCAAAACATAGAAAATTTAGAAAGTTTCCATGTTGTAATAGTATTGGAAGAACTTTTGTATGGTCTGTATTTCTCTATTGTTGTGTTTTTTCCGTTCTATATTTTGGAGAGGTGAAGTTGATTTATTTTTTTAGTAGTTTTCATGACTATATTTTTATGTCGATGACTTTGTTAGTCTTTTTGTTGGAGATATTTTTTATTGTGTTCTGCACACATTTGTTTCCTTGTGTAGCTTGGTAGTCTTTTTTTTTTTATGGTGCATTTTAGTTGATTTAACCAATTATGAATTAAAGAGACATTTCACATTTTTTTTAATTCTATTAAAATCCTTATTAATGTTTATAGGATTGTGTTCGTTAGGATTTATTATTAATGAAGAAAGCTCAAAAACAGAATCTATTTATTTACTTAAATGTCATATATCACAGGAAGTGAACCGTTTGCATGAGGAAATAAAGCATATGAGTGCCAAAGTTCTGTGAGACCATTGTTTTGGTGAATGTTAAAAGGAATAATATAACTAATAGGATATAATTTTTGTTTGGTTAATAACTTGTAGAGACTATTTTTACACAGTGAAATTTTAAACACAAACACCCTTATTCTTTTATTATTTCAGCTAATTTTGTTTAGGTACATAAATAAGGCTTTGGAATCAATTTTATAAATGAATAAATTCTGAAGTGAACTTAGTTTTTTACATTCTTCTTGACGACAAAAACTAAAATAAATTCCATGGCATAGTTCTACATTCAATCTCTTTTTTCTTTTCTATTTTTAACTATTAAGTTTGATAATCCTGTTCAACTATGTAATTAGAATTTTTTGTATTTCAATACTAAAATTATTAATTTTCTAGGATACAACGATCAATTATAAGTTTAATTATGATATCTGTATGATATTTGTATTATTAAAAAATGTTGTAATAGATGAAATATCATCGAACATTGACGATCTCATCAAGTTGAAAAAGCTTGTTCTTATTGGAAACAATTTTTTATGGGCTAAATGAGTTATTAATCTTTTATTGAGTAGAAATTTATTATTTAGGACTTTGCCTTTGACTCATGGAAGCTTACCTTGAAGGATATCTTCTAAATGAATTGGCAAATATTAAGAACGTGATCCTTATGGAACCTAGGAACACCAGATTCCCAGATTCAGTGGAAGGCTGATTTTGTCTTTTCATGCATTACTCAGAGGAAATGGTTTTGTCTAACAATCCATTAGATCGAGATATCAGTGCCCTAAAGTAGGAAAACCTTAAGAGTATGGCATTTTGCGATTTAGTGACAACAACCTTTCTACCACCAAGGCTAGAAAATCTTTTTTTTATCTAAATTCATTTTATTTAAGTGAAAACAATCTTACAGCATAGTTTAAATTTTTAAAATTTTTTTTTTAGAAAAATAAAAATAATGTTAAAAACTTTTAAAAAATTGATATTTTAACACTAATAATATGAGATGAATAGAAAGATTGAAAGACATAATAGATAATAAAAAAATTACAGAAAAAAAATTTCAACCTTAAATAACTTATATTTCATAAATTTAAATAAACTAAAAATTAAGTAAACAAGTTATAAATAAAATTATAGATTCAATTTTAATAAACCACATTATATATAAGATAAATAAGGTAAAATTTGACTATTATATTTACATTTTTTTATCATTTAACAATAAATTTTTATTTTTATTTTTTTACTTTTAATTTTGTTTAACACAATGAAAGAAAAGTGTGTTGATGAAAGATAAGTTCAAATCTGTGAAACAAAGGAGACCATGTTCAACCACAAGATAAAAATAGAAAGTACAACAAATAATATAATAATAAAAACGTAACTACATGCAGCAACAACATAAATGAATCATTTTAGAATGGAACAATAACTACCTACCACCTTATTATGAAAAGAGACACGGGTGAAAAAAAAAATCTTCTAAATCTTAACTAAATTTGGCAAAGAAAAGACTGATTAAAAATGATTTATGTTGATGGATACTGAGTTAGGATTCACAAATTGAAAAATTCATTTGATGAATAAGAGGGTAATAAAATTATAAGGATAAAATTTATTTATATAATTTTATAATTAAAATATTCGGTCTATAAATATATTAATAAATTAAAATATTAAATAAATAAAATTGATAACCAAATATAACAACTAATACAAATTTTTAAATTTGCAAGGGACAATTTGATCTTTAATTTGATGACTATAAAATAAAAATTAATTTGTTAGTTTCAATTATAATCGATCAAAATTTTACAATGGAAACCAAATTTAGAAAGTCACGGAATTGGATCTCAATCTCATTTTCTCTGGTAGTGCAACCCTCACCCAATAAATATGTAAAAAAAGTAATTAAAAAATATACATACCAAAATATTCAATTTGAAACTTATCCATATCCGAGTTTATATATAGTGTCATACACTATTTTAAAATTTAACATTTAATGTGTTAAACTAAAGCATATTGCACGAGCATAGCAAAAGCTTGGCTTGTAAGAAGAAAAGAAAATGATAAGATAATGCATGGACATCATATTTGTCATTGTAGATATTTTATATAACTATTAATATACATCACAGAATGCTCCGTTGGAAAACCTTTCGTGAATATTTATGGAATTTGCAGTTAATTTATATATTTTAAAAAGTTATATGCCAAGTTCACATATTATTTATGTTTATTAAATTTATGTGCGCAGTTCATTTATTATCGGCTGAGTTAATGTCTATTCTATTTTGTATTTGTCAGATATTAAAATATGTTGATTGACTTTGATGTTCAAATAGCTTCTTACAAAACTGGGCAATTATGTGAATATACTTCAAAAGTATTGATGCACGTATTATATATCTGATGAGTATAAAATAGAATAGACAACTTCCATATGCTTATGTATAAACTCAGATTATTTGCATTAATAGTAAATATTATAGCAAAATAATAGTATAGGAATAACTAACTTACTTTTAATGTTCTTTTACTTCAATATAAGATTCGGATGTAAGTGAGTTACTTTTATAATTAAGAAGCATTCCAATTAATACATCAAGATACATCAAGAGTGTAATAGTAGGATCCTTAATTGTTGAATATTTTCAAATTAACAGTCTATGTAATATGGCCTTAGATGATGATTTTACGCATGTGAGCATATTATAAATGTTTAACATGTGAAAGTTGGACTGAGTTTCATATGATGATTATCCAATTATCATTAATAAATGGTTACAAATTTAAGTGGAGAGGAGAGTAAATTAAGTTTGAGATTTTTTTAATTTTGTTAACAAATTAAAATAGTAAATTTAAAAGTATAAATTATTAAAAAAATTTGAATATAATATGTAAGTTATATAATATTAAAAATTTTAAAGTTATTTAAGTGAACAATTTAAGAAAATTTAAATTTGAAGTTATAAAAACTAATTAAAAATAAGATAATATGTAAAACATAAAAAATTAAGTGTTGAAATATAAAAGTATAGAAATAAAAAATATCACACAAATTTATTCTGATTTACTCTTAAGGAAAAGTTATATTTAGTTTTCAAGCCCCTCTTAGAATGACATTTACTATTTTGCAGAGATACAGTGCCATCTTACAAAATTATTTCAAAATTTTTGACTTAAAACCTTAAAAATTATGTAAAGATTCTACTTTGCTTAATTACAACCACCCTTAAAAGAAAAAAAAAATTCTCAAAAATCAATCACTATGAATGAGAATAATTAATACAAGACTATAATAAATTCATCCTCAAAGTATAATAAAATAAAAATTCTAGTATAATGATAAAACTTCACATTTTGAACGAAGTTTTTACAATACAATTTAAAAATATTCTTTTTTTATTATTTTTTTTGTCTTTTCTTTTATATTTTAATTTTGTTCTCTTATGAAAAATAAATTAAAAATAAATATTTATATATAAACTTATATGATATATTTAAATGAGCTAATTTTAAATTGTTATAATTAAAATTTTTTTCAAAACTATAGAAACTTTAACTTGGCAATCGATTATTAATATTAATAATTGATTATTAAAATTTTCTATTACTCTTAAAAGCCCTAGAATTCCTTAATAATTAATTAAATACGTTTTTAATCTATTAATGACATATTTTATAATATAAAAGAATGTCTAAAATTAATTAATAATTGATTAATTTAATATTTTGATTTTTCGTAGTTCAAACAAATTTTGGTTATCAATTACATAAAAGATCGGTTAATTCAGTGTTGAAATCTGGTTAATCATAAATAATATCTTATAATTAAAAATTAGCTTATATAAAATATGGTTGAGTCAATACTAAAAGCTAGTTAATTCTTACTAAGATATGGTTAATTCATATCAATATTACAAAAATTAAGTTTTTATAATTTAAAATATTTATACTCATTATAATTTTTTTTATTTTGTTTATTCTTTCTAAAATATATTTTTAATCATAAAATATTTTATTTAAGAATATTAACAATTATAGTTTTAATTTTTTTTATATTTATAAAAAAATTTGATCAAACTTTTTTTTTAAGATAGTTTAAAAAACTTGATCAAAATATAAAAATTATTAATTTATACATATAATTCTAATACTTAATTATATTATAATTTGATGAAATTCTTTATCAAAATTAATCTCTCAACACATATAAAAAATCTTTAATAATTGTTATATAGACTATTGTGATAAAAAAAAACATAATTTAATTAGATCAAAGTTTAAAGAATTTCATAAAATTCTTATTTAGTAAATGATAATTTTTTAAGAAAAATATTAACCTATTTTGCTTTAGAATGGATAAATAATTTTATGTGTTTAGAAATAAAAAAATAAGAGAGGAAAAAATAAAAAAAATAATTTTAATCATTAGATTTAAATATGATGATATTATTAAATAATTTTTTATCTTAATTACTTAAATATATATATATATATAATTGTATAATTGAGATTAAATTTATATATGTAAGGATTAATTAAAAAAATATAAATAAAATATTGGTTTTTAATGATAAAAATTTTAAAAATAAACTTAATAGATCTAAATTAAATTTTTCATTTTAAAAATGTAAGTTAAGTAGATATGAGTTCAAGTTGATGGGTTCTAAATTCTCAACCTATTTTATTAAAATGGATATATTATATGTATACCTGGATATATGAGATGAGATAGTCTGACTTGTATAAGTTTAGTTTATATTAATTTAGTTGGATCAGCTTAGTTCATAAACTAAACGGATAAAAAAAGTAGTAGCTGCATTCCGCTTTAGTTCATGGGTTAATGAATCAGTATATTTAAGTTATTTAATTATTAAAAGATATATAAAAATAATTAATAAAAGTATATAAAAAAATTTATTTTTATTTTTAAAAATATAAAATTAATCTGTAAATTTGTTAATCTGCGGATCAATCCACTTAACCCATATGTTAAATAGGTTAGATAAAAAAATACTACATTTTAATGAATCAATATTTTTATTAATCATGTTTGAATTTGTATATTGGTGCATGAATTTTAACTTAAATATTTAACTTTAATTATTTAAGTTAAACTAACACGTTAAATTTAGAATATTATTTTTATAATAAAAATTTATATTATCATTTTATTTTTTATTAAAAATAATTTTTTAATAGATGTGATCTTTAAAGTAATAATTTAATAACAGTTTTTAAAATGTTAATTTAATAATTCAAATTATTAAATAACTAATATAACATCAATAAATTTAAGAATTAACCAATGATCTTCTCAATTTATTTTCACGTGATGTTCTAAAATATTATAAATGAATTCCCCTTAATAAAAAGTTTTAAAAAAAGCAACACAGGTCCAAACATTAAACATTCTTTTCACAACTTTAGGCTTGTTTATTTTTAATTAAAGAATTAATTCTTATATTTTTAAAAATAAATTATATATTTTAGTAATACTTTATAGTTTATTAAAATAATAACTTATATACTTTCAATTAAATTATATATTCTACTTTCCATTGCAAATAGACGGTAGTGCATGAAGGAGGATGGAGCAAATAAAGTGACAAAATCTGATTGTGCGGTTCAGTGGTGGGGTCTAGTGTCAATGGAAGACCAAGTCCTTTTTGCTTTAGCCTTTGGGCTTTTTAAAATATTCGATCCAAGTTTTTACCCGAACAAGAGTTTTTGGTTTCAGCCCATTTAACTTTCCGCCCCGCCCTCCCTTCCCCCTATGTTAAGCTCCATTTAGCTCTGTCTTCTTGTTGTATTTGGATCTAACACCCAAATTCAAGTTTGAATCCCAAGTCAATAAAAAAATATTAAATAAAAAAGCTAATAAATTTCTTATTTAATATAAAAGGTATTTATTTTTTAGATAATATATATGGTGCAAAATTTTGAAGCACGAATTTGAGTACAAGCGGTGGTTTTTCATTGGCTAGCGAATAAACTATTAAACAAAGAAAAATTAAGAAACCGGATGGAAATAAGCCACATTTTTCAAGTTAGTTTTCCTAAGAAGAATTCGTACTATCATGTATTTTTTTTTTCATTTAGTAATTAAAATTTTATACAAATATAAGATAGGATAATTTAAAATATTTTATAAATAAATTATATTATATATACAAGAATATGTTTAACATAAGGAAACCGATTAAAAAATAAAAATAAAATTTTTATGAAAAATATAATATTTATTGTTACATATTAATATCATAATTTTTTATTTATTCCTTAATTAATGTTATAGTCACTTATTTATAGAAAAGATGCTTGTAAAATACTTTTTTAAACATATTATTAACAAATTTTTTTGTAATATATATATATATATATATTTTAAATATATTTAAAAGAAATTATTATAGAGTTCCTGTTAACATGATCCTTATATTTGTAACTGATCATAATGTTAGAAGTAAATAAACGTCCTAGTTATGTAAATTTGGAAGTTCAAGACATTACAAATAAGTTAATGATGAATAATTTGTGGGAAGTTTAACGATTTGTTTGTTTAATTTTTTTTAAAAAATTTATTTTTAGAATATATAAAAATTATTTATATTTTAGATATTTTATATGAAGAAAAAGTTATATTTTATTTATTTATAATTATGAAATACACGGATTATTAAAAAATCTAGTAATAATTTCATTTTAAATTAACCAAATTTTTTAAATTTAAACAAAAAACTAAAAAGTGAGAACAAAATTAAAAAAAATTGATGAAATAATTTTAAATAAATGGTTTGAAATTTATATTTTAAAACCTTCATAAAAATGGAAGAAAAAGACAAACATTCATTATCATTATTATTTTCAAATGGAAGTAAATAAGGTGGTATGATAGAAATTTACGGCTTGTTTAAAGTCTAATTTGGCTCGTCTCGTTTAGTAAATAGATAAGTTCTGACATTTTAAAAAACTTTTTTAGATAAACAAGTCAGGCATATACTTATACAAAATTTATTTAATCTATTTAGTAGCTTATTTATATTTATATATTATATATTTATATTTATTTTAATATATTATATTTGTATAATATTTATTTTATATTTTATTTATATAATATTAATATATATGTTTTAGATCTATTTAATGACCTTTTTATCTTATAGATTTTAAATTTGTAAATTTTTTTAATTATTTATTTATACAGGCTTTAAGTCTATTTATTAATTTTTGTTGTAATATAGACTTTTAAACAGATTTATAAACTTTAAATTAGATGATGACAACAAAAAAAACCTTTAAATAAGGACTTGAACACTCAAAGTTTAATTTAGTTCGATTTATTTTTACTTTTATCCCTACATAGAAAAATATAAAAAAATTTAAAATATTTTTATTTTTCAAATCATAAATTTCCTTTGAATAGCTTAAAAAAATCTACTGGTCGAGAGAGAAAAAATATTAGTAAAAAGTGTGACAAGCGAAAAGAAGAAACATGTCCAATGTTTTCTTTTAATATACAACAATAGCATAAAAAATTAAATTCATAAGCCCGTGCAAGCATATCAACACCATTAGTGCAACATAAGTAAATGCTAGAACACATAAATACCCATAAGTACTTCATAATTCTCGAACAACCTTACCACACTACTTTATTTGGACCCTTTTTTAAAATTTCCAAAAAACATAGACTACAAAAACATAGATAAATACTATTTTGTGTACATTATTTTATTATTGATCAATGTGTAAATAAATAATTATTAACGTGTATTATATGCATAATAGTACTAATTATCGCATACTGCACGTTACTTACAAGTTATTTACACATAAACTGATTTAAAAATATACACAAAATAGTATCTAGTACTTATTATTTTTTGAGTGATCTTCTCTTTAACATTTATACTATCCGATCACTATTTTATACACACTATTTTTACATTGATAATGAGTATGTAAATGACTAACAATCAGCAGCACATGATTAGTGATTGTGCATACCAGTTCTTAGTTATTTACATTTCAATGACCATTACAAAAATAGCATACAAAATAGTGTGGAAATAATATAACGGTAAAAAGAAAAGTCACTCAATGATGTCTATGGTCTGGCCCTTCAGGACTTAGTCTTTTGGAGACTGTGGGATTTGTAAAACGCCCTGCTTTTGCAAAACTTGCTTTGAGGAGCTGTGATTTTTGAATCAATTCTCGTTTGGATGGGGTCTTCGTGCTCTCCATGAATGTCTCAAGTGAACGGCTTTCCAATCTGGCAAATAAGAGCACCAACATAATTAGGCATATTACTTGCTTTGTGTTGGCCATATTCTCTCAAAGGAATCAAGTTTAGTGATTCCAAATGAATATCCAGGGACGTGCTTATATAGTATATTCCTCCGTGCCCCATATCAATATTTAAATCAAAGCTCAAATATACTATATTTATCTCCTCATTGCTTCCGTTTCTATTTTAGTTAATTATGAAACATTTTTTATTATTCTTTAATCTGTTCTTGATCAAGAAATCATGCTAATTATCTAAGTATTCTTTTCGCTCAATATCTCACCTCTTTATTTCCGAAACCAATCCCAAGAAGAGTAAGATAGAGAGTTAGAGATCGATTCAGAACCACTGAACCAGTATCCTCATTTGGCAGCATTCGGCTTATATTAAAAAATGATTTATTTATTTATTTTTGGTTTTTTTATTACCATCATTTTAAACAGAATTAAGTAAAATTAGTATTATTTTTAATCGAGTATCTTTTTCCATATATTTCATGTCCAAAATGCATGAAATATATAAAATAGCAGTTATTTATTATGTTTCCTTCTATGTTTTCTTTTTCTAATGTGTTTCCTTTTATTTTTAACATGACTACTAAATGTTACCTTTGACACAAAACGTAAGTGTCTCTTTAATTAAACCTTTTAATAGAAAAAGACGTACTATTTTTTTTCAAGCTTAAGTAATTTTTATTATTTTTAAAATAAGATAAAATAAAATTTACATCCTTTGTTTCATCTCGTTTTAACCAATGTATCAAACACTGTTTTAATATCTTTCTAAACATACAATTATAGTAACGGTTCAAGGTTTAGGTTTAATTCTCAATTTTTTTAACATATCATTTGCTAAATAATATAAAACAAAAAAACCATCTTATTTTTTTCTTTATCAAACAACAAAGCACTATGATTAAAGGAGAGTATAAGAAGTATTCCACCTCATTATATAAAACCATCTCAAATGTCAATTAATCATAATTTATCATCTATTCTAACAATATTTTATCATAATATCTTTTATTTATTTTTTATTTCTTCTCTCACGTTTTCATTTTTTACCTTTACAATATTCCTTTCATTTTAATATATTTTAAATAAGATATATACACAACATTTTCTCTATGTGTAATAAACATGAGACGCCCAAACACGAAAAAGCACGGGGAATAAAATGACGTCTTGATCCAATGTGCATTTAAATTTGTCATCTAGCACTTCGGTTACTGGCATGCACTTTTTTAATCAATTTCTTAAAAAAAGAATACATAATAATATCTAATTTAAATATAAATATAGATTTGAGCTGTCCACCTTTGGTATAGTGAACTGGAACTATATATAGGAGACCTTTCAAAGTCTAGAAGGTTATATTCCAATCAAACTTTTTCCTTATAAGGTTCCAAAGGCCATTCAAAACTCTTTTTTTGGTATTCTTCTAATTCCTTGTTCTCAGCAAACATGCAGAATTTATAAGAATGTCATTATATACTTGCAAAACTATTTCAATTTTAATTGCAGAAATGAATCTATTTTTAATAATTTATTTACATTTTAGATTTGATTTCTATAAAATAACTGATGCATTTCAGCAATAAAATTTTAAAGTTATAATCTCTAATAAAAAATTTAAATTAATGCACAAACTTTATAATGCTTTCATAATATATATATATATTATTCCCCATCAAGCTTTTATCATATCTTCCCAGAGAATTCAAGACTTGGCCCATGTTAATTTCTTTTTCTCACACTAAAATATTAAGATGATGGGATAGTTCTAATTGAGGGTTAGGACAGATACGCTCTTACTCAATAAACATTTAGAAGAAAGACAAGAAACTTATATAATTTACCAACAACCTTGCATTATGCATTTGTAGATGATGGAACATGACAAGGTAAGTCAACTCCTGGCTATACTATCACCAATCATATGTATAAACTGATGAAAGCTAATTAAGTTTAATTAAAAATTTTAAGTTCAAATTTTGAGAATGTAATTATATTAAAAATTTTAAAAATAAATTCTATTATCTTTAATGATCTTATTCAATTTAAACCGAATTTTTTTAATAAATTAAAAATATTTATGGTAAAAAAAACTCATGTTATTTGGCTATGCTGAAGGATTATACTTATCACCATCAATCACCCGGGTGATAGCATGAATCAGTGATCAGCACTCACCCGATGAAATACAAGAATTGGCTACAAGGGACTTCCTAATTGTGTTGTGTTGTAAAAATGCATTATTATTGCTTTTAGTGGCAGAGTATAAGAGGGAAAGCCACATATGCATTATAAACATGTAGACCGATAGTAATTAAGGAGGTAACTAAACAAGCTCGTTTGATAAAGTTTACGGTATTTGTTTACAATTTATTTTGTTTCGATTTATTTAATATAATTAAAAAAATTTAAGATAAACAAATCATTTAGATGTGTAAAAAGGTTTTATTTAGTCTAATTAAAAATTTATTTATTTTAATATATTATATTATTTTAATATATTATATTTATATAATATTTATTTTAATATATTTTATTTATATAATATTTATTTTAATATATTTTATTTATATAATATTAATATATTTTTTTTAAAAATTTATTTAATAATTTTTTATTTTATAAATTTTTTAATCTGTTATTTATATAAATTTTGAACTTATTTATTGATTTTTTTTTTAAAAAAATAGGCTTATAAACAAAATTGTATATTTTATAAATTTTAAATCAGATTAGATATCTTAAAATTTTCAAACAAATTAAACTTAAATACTTAAAATTTAATTTAACTTAATCTATTTTTATTTCTAATAAAATTGTCTGTGTATTATTTAAAATATATATATATATATATATATATATATATATATAAATGGGTTAAAATATCCCAAAAGTACCGTAGCGAAGGGGAACTATTTTTGCTAATTAAAGAAAAAAAATAGTGTCAGGAGTCTTCGTTTGGCTTATGGTTTTAATTATGCATATGTATTGATCTTTCAATAGTGATAATGAGATCGATCTTTTATATGCTGCAACTCCAACAATTTGTTTTTGTAATTTCTGAGTACCTACTGTACTCTAAGTAAGGCATTTCTGTTTTGCTTTGTGATTAAAAAAAAAAAGAATTTTAAAAAGATCGATGGCTCAAATATGCATCTCTAGCACACAGTATACCAAAAGAAATTTTGATCTGTTCAGGATAGCAAATCTCATTTTCTTTCTCCGAGTGGTACGAGCACCTTATCTCTACCCTTGTTTATTAACATTTTTAAATTTTTATACAAAATTTGAAAAGTTAAAAGGTAAAATCAAGAGCCTAAAGCATAACATATTTTCACATTATTTTTAATTTATATATATATATATATATAAAATGTTCAAAACAAATTAAATTTGAAGTATTTCTATAATTAATTTAATTTTAAATAATAATATAAATTTTAATAAATTTATCTATTTAACTTAAAGGTACAATAAGTTAGATTATCGAATAAAGAATGATTTACAATTCAATGTATTTAAAGTTTAATTTAATTTATCATATTTAATAAATAGATATGCTAGATAAATAAATAAAATTTAAATATGTTAAAAAAATTGTTTAGTTTATTTAAAAATTTATTTATTTGATATATTATATATTTATTTTAATATATTATATTTATATAATTTATTAAAAATTAAAATTTTTAATTTTTAATTTCCAATAAAAAAATTTATATTTATAAATTTTTTTAATATTTATTATAAAATTTAATTATATTATTTTAATTTTAAAATAAATATTTTATATTTTACTTTTAATTTTTATATATATCTAAATTTATATATATATATATATATATATATATAATACATACGTGTGTTACTTGTATATGTTATATTTTTTTTTATCTATATATAGTTAATGTTTAAAATATACATATATATTTTTTATAATATTTTTAATTAAAATTAAAATTTAATATATTGATAACTTATATAATAAAAGTTATTAATTATTAGTACATATAATTGAGATAAAATTTTAACTTCAAGATAACATAAAGTTACTTATGATACTTCAACTTTTTAACAATTTTGCGGGTGGATATATCTCCACATAATCTTAAATTACAATTTTGGAACTATGCTTAATTACTTGATAAAAGTTTGACGCATTGATGATGACATATATAGGGCAAGTCACATCATTGTGAAATCTTAATTACAATCAATAAAAAAGGTTGTAATGATGTCAATTTTAGCTTAATGGATAATATGATCATTGACGAAATCATGAGTTTGCTGAGTTTTGCTATGATAGTGGAAACTAATTGTATACCTATGTCAGCATCATCATAAGGGAATAGAAAAACCATATTGAACACCAAATTTACATCACTAACACACAGACACACAATAAATAAATATATATATATAGCTGACTTAATATATAATTAATATTCCCACTAGTCCATAGAAACATTTGATATCGGATAATGAATACCCCGCACCGGCTTTAGCTGACTCATAAAGTTGTTCTCTTTAATCTTTACATATATACTGTAGAGCCATAAGCCCATAAATGAATAATCGCCAAACATGGACTATATGATATATAAAAGGAAATAACCATGTGATTAACCTTTAATTAGTTGATGCTGTGAACGGTTCGGCTATAAGTCTAAATAACAGAAATGTTGATTAGATTGGTTCACAGTTTTTATTTTGCAGCGGGTTGTCCTCTGCGTTTTTATATATGTTAGCGCTTTTCCTTAATGCTAGCTCTCGTTCCGAGCAATTATTCTTCAGTGCCATAAGCATTAAGGGTTAAATGCAATCTGATGTTAATCGTGCTTCTTTGTCCACGTACTTGTGCAAATTAAAATGATGGCTGCACCTATCAATTTGAATCTTTAAATCTGTCGCACTTATAGTTTATATAGCTCATATATTAAGTAAGTTGAGAAAGTCAACCAACGCTTCCGTTCAAGGCAAGGATATTAAGATGATTATCTAAAGTGGAATATACAAAGTATTCCCATTTTGCACCCCAAGTGATTACATCTCGTCATTTCATTTGGGTCATGAATAGAGTAGCATTACGATTTTAAAATCTTTTAAATCCAATTTGTCTATCTATTTGCTTAGGCTTGATACAGCTTCCGGGTCAAACAAATATATATATAGTGGTAATGGAATTTAGGTATTGTTTTGATTAATTATATCAGCTAATATGCTTAATTAGAATAGTTAGAAGCACTTCATTGTTTAAATTATATTCTCATCCTCCTCTTCTTTCTTTAATTATTTGTTGCTCAATCTAGAATCTTCGTTAGTTATTAGGTGTATTTATGGGTTTCAAGTTGTGGCTTGTCTAACTTGCCTCAAAGGATAAATATAGATTGCACTAGGGTACTTTCTGTTTGCTTTTACCGTTTTCTGATTTACATATGACATTGATTTTGCTTGTGGTGCTACTCTATTCAAGCCTTGAGAAAGGATAAGTTTCCTTACTGATTTTGGGTGTGATTACATATCACACTCCCTTTTGCTTAAGTATGATCATTCAAACCATGGTAATATAGCATGTTCAACTTCCTTGAGCTTGCTAATCAAGATTTTCGTTCAGAATCACATCTCATATGTGGGATTCTTTATACTTTCCTATGCTCGTGTCAACAATAGCACAATTGTTTAAAAAATATAGTGTTGGACTAATGAAAATCAATCTTAGCATTACTAAATGTATATTAATTACACTTCTAAATATTTTTTTTATTATAATTAATATGTAATTTTAAACTTCAATTGATTTTTTTTAAAATTCAATTTTTTAACTTTAACTGTTATGATAAAATCCTTTCATTATTTTTTCTTTTTCTAAAAACCTCGCAAATTTTTATTTTTGTTTCAAAGTTATCATGAATTAAATTAATTAAAATTAATATCTTTCATTCGAACGGGTTAATTGATATTATTTTTTATTCAAAATTTTCAAAATTATGATGTTTATTCTCTTTAAAATCTTAACTTTACATATATAAAATATTTTAAATTTATATTTCAATTTTTTTAAATTTATTTTCTATCTCAAATTAACATAAAATCTCAATTATTTAAGAAAAATAAGAATGTGATATTTTTCATGAAAAAAATTAATAAAAAAACATAATTATAGCAATATCAATATAAAAAAGAAAGAGAAGAAAAGAAAGAACTTTTTCAAAATATAAATATGTATTATGAAAATGGTTATATGATCTTGAGAAATATGGAGAATGATTCTCAATGAAATACTTTATCAGAGTCGGGTGTTTTCGTATAGAGGTTTATTAAGTAGATCAATTGTTTAGGTTTTTATATTTGAAGCTATCAAGATCTTCAGATCCGAAGTGTTAAAGTAATCAGAGATGAAAAACTTTGGTGAAAGACTATAGTGCAAGACTTCAAGTTTCTAGAAACTGATTCAAGAGTTGAAGGAATTGCTTGATATTTCTTAAGAAGAATTGGTTGGTTACCATTTTTCAAGTTCTTAGAAATTTTATTCAAATATTTGAAATAAGGTAACTAATTAACAGTTACTACTCATTGTATATTTTTTTTTCGCAAATTCTAAATTTTTTGTGTAACTCAAACACAATACTTCTGTTGAACATTCATAAAACTCAAACTGTAAATAGTAGAAGAATAATAGATTCAATGTACATGGATACAGTTTAATTCAATAGTTATTATATTTTTACTTCTCTCTACTTTTTACTCTTTCTATTATTACTTTTTATTAATAGTCAAAATACAATGCCTTACCCACGAAGCAAATCCTTTAATAAAAATAATAATTTTTGAATTAAATATGGTTTCAGTTCCTTTAAAATATTTAAATTTTAGTTTTGGTCCTTTATATTTAAAATTTTTGGTTTAGATCCTTCATTTTTTAAAATATATTGATTATAGTCCCTATATTAACTTAAGTTATGTTAAATCAGAATATATTAATCATGATTTGAGAATTATAATCAAAATATTTTATATATTATACGGTTCAATATATTTATATTAAGTATCATAATTAATGTTGTCAAAATATAATTAATATAATAAGAACATTCCATATTTTGATATATTTATTTTTAAGAATCGTCTAAAATTATAATTTATAAATTGATTTTTTAATAATTATTATTATCTAAATAATTATTTATAAATTTTAAATGATATCAATTTTAGAATGACTCTTTTATTATTTTAGTAACAAAAATTTATTCTATTATTTTCAATTTAAAATTAACATCATAATCTTAATTATATGAGATATAAAATTAAAATATTTTAACATTATTGTATAATTAATTTTAGGTTTTTAAAATTTTTAATATTAAATTATGTATATCATAAATTTTAATTAGTGGAAATAATTTTTTATATAAAAACATTACATATTTTCTAAATTCTAATAATTTCCAATTATTTTATGTTAAATTAAATGTTAAATAAATCAAGAGAATTCATAAAAGTATATTATTAGATATTAAATTTAATATATAAAAAATTTTAAGCTTTATTATAAATTTAAATTAGTTAAAATTAAACTGAATTATTAAATTTTATAATCAATTTAAATATAAATTAGCTTTAAAAATAATAAAAATAAATTAATACTAAATTATGTTAGTATTCTAAATTAGTTGTATTGCAATCTTTCATATAATAAAATAAAGGGTTAAATATGTTTTTAGTTCCTTTAAAATATTTAAATTTTGGTTTAATATAACTTAAGTTAATATAGGAATTATAATTAATGTATTTTAAAAAATGAAGGACTTAAACTAAATGTTTTAAATTTAAAGTATCAAAACCAAAATTTAAATATTTTAGAGGGACTAAAAACATATTTAATCCTTAATTTTTTAACGGTTATATAAATTAATAAAAAAATATATAAATTAATACAAAATTATATTTAATTCTAATAATTATACTATCTAATCATTAAAATATTTTTAATAAATAAATAAATCAAATAAAAATTAAATCATTACTATTTATTTTTTAAACAACATTTAATCATAAATATTCACAAAGAATCTTAAAAAAATCCTTTTTCTTTCTAAATTAATTTTTAAAAATTAGATTAAATATATTTTTATCATATAGACAAATAATTCAAAAATAAATAAATAAATTCAAATAAAAATTATTAAAAGAAAAAAATTAAACTTTAATTATTGAAGGAGAAAAATACAGTAAAATATTATTAAATTTAATTACTTTGATAATACAAAAGTTTTATCCTCTAGATAAAATTGGTTAATTCCTTCTTTGATTTAGATTTTATTTATTTAGCCATCCCGACAAAAGTTATCTGCCTTTACCAAGACTTGTAGAGATGTTCAAAAATAAACTATTTTAAATTGTAAAACTGATTTAAAATTAAAAAAAAATTATACGTTTAGATATGATTTTGACTTTCATATTCAAAATCGAACAAATATTCAAAATTTATATTATTTTTTTATAAATATTAATTACAAATACTTTTTATTAAATATATTTATATTTTAAAAAAATTGAGATTATTTTGAATTTTAAATTAATTAAAATTTTTAATTAAGATGTAATTTTTTTAATGAGATTTAATATTTTTAATAATTTTTAACTTTATTATAAATTTAATATATATTATCTCTTGAAATAAAAATAAGTCAAATCCTATAATTTAATTTATTTAAAATTTAGTTTGGTTCAATCTATTATAATAAAAAGAGATAGGTTGTTAAAAAAATTTAAATAAACAAATCAGATTTAAATTTATAAAAAAATCTATTTAATTTATATAAAAATTTATTTATTTTTATATAATATTAATATATTTATATAATTTATTAAAAATTAAAATTTTTAATTTTAGATAAAAGAAATTTTAAATAATTTTTTACTTATTGTCAAAATAAAATTATCTTTTATCATCTTTATTTATCATAACGTTTTAGAACTTCAATGTATATATTTTCAATTTTAAAAATATATTTCATGTAATTTATCTTTCTTTAATTTCTGGTTCTTTAAGATAATGTTGTACAAGAAACTTTCATTTAAATCCTAATTTTTAAGGTGATATTGTAAAAAATATATATTTTATATATGATATATTATCTAATAAAATTTTAAAATAAATAATTATAATTTTTTTTATATTTATTGTAACTGCTATATATATTATTTTAATTTTAGAATATCTATTTTATAATTTATTTAAATTTGTATATATATATATCTAATTTTTTATATACATGTATATTGTCTGTATTCTAAGTTTTTATTAAATTTATTATGATATTATGAATAATTTAATAACATGATATTTATTTTTATATTTTTATTTTTTATATTATATTTTATTATATAAATAATACAAGTTATAATGTTAATTAAATTAAAAATGATATACTAAATTTATTATTCAATATATAATTTTAATTTACTTTTTATTCAAATAATATTAATAAGAACTTGATTAACAAATTTTTTAACTTACAAAAATATTAAAATATAATTTTATAAAAAATTTAAACTTACAAATATTTTTAAAAAATATTTTATAAATTTATTTAATAATTTTTTATTTTATAAATTTAATATTTATATATTATTTTCATCAATTATTTATATAAATTTTAAAATTTTATTAATTTTGTTTGTTGTAACTTTTTAAATAGAATTATAGATTTAATAAATTTTAGAATAAATTAAACTTCAATAAAATAAACTTAATAATAAATAACAAATTCAGGATCAGTGTCACTGATGTGTTAGCTGGTAAAACAAAATTATGTGTTAATTTGAGATTTTATTTAAAATTATATTTTAGCTGTCAAATTTTTGTGTGCTGACTAAAAAATCAAAATCACCGACTTACAGCAAATCATAAAAGACTAGAATCGATTGATTTGATTTTAATATTTTTTAAACTAATTAAACTGAACAAGAAATTTTTATAATTAAATTGAATAAGTTTTTAGCTTCAAATGAATTCAAAATGAACGGGCAAATAATTAATAAAAAAATTACTTTCACACATCAAACACTATTTTATAAAATTTGTTGACAGTGAGTTTTTAATTTTTAATTTTTAAATATTAATTTAAAAATAAAAAATGTTTGAATAAAATAAAAAGATGTAAATTGTTAATTTATTTTTATGATTATCAGAACTCGATTGACCAGTTTTCCCCGGATGGATGACCAGTTCAGAATCGGTAAAACTAACAATTGGTCAAAAGCTGATCGTTAAAACGGTCCGCGCAGTAGAATGAGCTGTAAAAGACAGAAACATGAAATAAAATAAAATAAAAAAATAAAATATCAAAGATTTTAAATAAAACAGAAATAAAAGAAAATATATTATTTAAATAGATAAAAATAAATAAATAAATAAATAATATATTTTTTGTTTAAATAAATAAAAATAAATAGATAATTAAAATATTATATTAATAAAAACATTAATATAATTTTAAAAAAATAGTTTTTATTATATTATTCGATGCTGTCGAAGGGATGTGCTTGTTATCATCGCAAGCCAAGGTTATGGAACCAACAAATTTGCATAACATTGAAGAATTAAAATTTATAACTTATTTTGATATCATTTATTAAATGAAGAACTTATTAGAGGGCAGAATTATAATGATAGTAAAAGTAAAATTTCATTTCAACATATTTATTTGAAAGATTAAAGAATTGCAAGTACAATAGACAAAGATAGTAAAAAGTCACCAATGCTAAGAGGAATGTTTATCATGCAAAGGCCTAACATAATTGTATTCAACCTTTGAAATCTGATTTAATATAAAGAATGACTTGTTTGTTACTGACATCAAGGCATGCCACAAACAGTATGGGGGAAAAGAGGAGCAAAATTGTGTTGCCTCCAATCAATCAAGATCGACGAAACTGGGGCTCATAAGATCTTGAATCTCAAAATGCGGCTTCTGAACATTCTTGTATTTCATTCTGTTACTGATATAGACAATGCAACCAAATATGAAACTATCTGAATCCCATCCTCAATGATTTAGAAGCGGAACCCACCCCCAGTGTTTTCCTTCGAGAACTAGAGGGAAGTAGAACCGATGAAGAAGGCAAAGAAACCCCAATTTCTTGCAACGAGGAAGAGTTGTTGAAGAGATGAGTGATATCAGTAAGAGGGATTCTCTTCATCTGCCTCTTCCGCTTCTTCTTGAAAGATAGAGCAATGGGAGGAATTGGATTCTTCTTCATGTTGCTCTTTTCCTCCTTAGAAGAAAAAGGAGGGATGTTCTCTTTATTACTCTCATCGTGTGTGGCGGATGCTTCCATTGTTGATGTGGCAGAGGCCTCCATTGTTGATTAGGCAACACGAAGATGTTTTGGAAGGAGAAAAAGAGAAGCACCTGGCTGAAGAAATGTTGCAGTGAAATTAGGTATTTAAACATTGTTGGTGGAAGGAAAAATTCTTGTTTGAAATTGGAGAGGAGGAGGGAGAATGAGAGAGAGGGAGGGGATTGCGAGGTTTGATGTGGGGGGAAAGAAAAATATTGAAAAGAAAACACAGTGAGCAGAAGAGGGAGATGTTGAAAATATTCTAAGACAGCGGGAGTCAGGAGAAAAAATTCAAAAGGGGGCTCGTGGCAGTGAAAATTATTCGCGCTGCGATAATTAGTTTTTGGTGTGTGATTTTCTGCTTAGAGCGCGCCATTTTTCCCCCTCACATTTTCTTCATGAGTTAAACCAATTAGGGATTCTTACATCTATAATTAAAGAATTATTTTTTATATTTTTAATATAAAAATAATTTATGTAATTTAGATCAAATTATATATATATATATATATATTAAAATATTATAATTTTTAAAATTTTTGTTAAAGTGAATTTTATTCAATTTAAAATTAAATAGATATATAATAATATAAAAGAAGAGAATATTTTGTTATTGTTATTTTTGGATCATTATGCTGTTAGTATTTGTCAATGCATTAATTAGAATTTTATTTTTTTTATCCCTGATTTTTTTAATCACGTCCCCTATTTTAATTTATAAATTTTTAAAATATTTTTAAAGTTTAAATTTTGAAAATATATTTTTTATATTTATAGAATTTAAATTTTAGAATTATGTTTTTATACTTTTAAAATTTAAAATTATATTTTTTATTTTTAAAATTTAAATTTTAAAAATATATTTTATATAATTATGGAGGGATAATTTTTAAAAAAAAATAATAGTAAACAAAAAGTGTGAAAAAGTTAATTAAGCACACGCTGGACTTATATTTTTCTTTTAAAATTAAAGCCCAATATGTAATGGTCTAGTTCATGGCCCGTAAACAAGGACGTTGTTGGGTTATAATGGATCTCTTAACCTGTAAAGGCTATGTCCAATGGGACTCATTGGACTTTAAGGTGAACGGATTAAGCATAGGATGAAAATGATTTAGGTTAGTTAATAAATAGATAAATTTAATTTTTTTAAAAAAAATTAGATAAATAAATTAAATTTAAACTTTTAAAAAGTTTATTTAATTTATATAAAAATTTATTTATTTGTATATATTATGAATTTATATTTATTATATTTATTTTAATATAATATATTTATATAATATTAATATATTTTTATAATTTATTTAAATAATAATAATTTTTAATTTTTAATAAAAAAATTTATATTTATAAACTTTTTTATATTTATTATAAAAATTATCAATGTTACTTTAATTTTAAAATAAATATTTTATATTTTATTTTAATTTTTATATATATCTAAATTTATATATATATATATATACTACGTGCATACATATTATATATATATATATATTAATATATTTAATATTTGATATATATTTTATAAAATTATATATTTAAATTTAAAAATATTTTATTATATTAGTATTAAAATTTAAATTTTTTTAATTAATTATTTATATAAATTTTAAATTTTATTATTATTTTTTATATTATATATTTTTAACAAAATTTTAGATATTATAAACTTTAAAATATGTTAGATTTTAATAAAAAAAATCTATAATTTAAATTTTTAAAATTTTAAATTAAATATTTAATATTTAACTTGACTCAATCTATTTATAACTTTTATATATATATATATATCATCTATCTAATTATATTTTTTATCCAACCACAGTTAATTATTCAAAATAAAAAATAAAATAATAAAATAAATTTAATAACTTATATAAAAATATAAATAGATATATATTATTATTTCTTTCCATAAAAAAATTATTGATACCGAAGATTTTTATGACAATTTTTATACCATGGTCGAAATAGGGAGAGGGTGGAGAGGCATTTTTTAACATGCCTTTTGTGACTGTATATTTGCTGATAATTATAATTTCAATATTAATTAGTTTCCTTTTTTCTATTTAACTAGCCAGTTATTCAGAAATTTGAAGCAGGAGCTTTTTATCAATTTTAAACATAGAATACAATCAGTAGATGGTTAATTAGATTTGGTAGTTCCGGCCATTCTCATTATAAGACACATATTTAGTCTAATAATAATTTGCGATTTTAAAAAAGAAAAATATGAACAAGTATAAATTGTTTACTAAACACACACAGTATACACAGATTATTGAAGTTTAAATTTGATGTTATTTTATTTAGTATAAAAAAAATGATTATTCTTTATTTATTTGTTTTGATATTTCATATATAATTTGAAACAAATTAATCAAATATAAAGATATAGCGTAATGAAGAAATTAGCACAATATAAATATTAAAAATTTAGTATTAGTTCATTATAAAAATTTGTTTTTTAATTCATTAACATTTGTTTTAAATTTTAATAGAAGATTATTTAAATTATAAATCATTTTTTAAAAAAATATTGAATCTTGTCTTTTCAATTAACCTACACACATAACATAAGTTAAGTGATTCTTATGTTATTTGAGATAAGGATCTGAAATTTATGTTCATATCTTTTGATATGTAATTGGATTATTAATTATATTTATTTTTTTACTATCATTTATATTTTATCCTAGTTAACATTTTAAAGTAAAAGAATAAGTTCTTAGTTTAATATCTCTAAATTAATTAAATTATTTTTTATTTAAGATAAAGAGATCTTCCTTTACTCAGCCAATTATATATCTGTCAATTTGTTAATCAATTGTTATGTGTGTAGACTATTCTAATTCTCAGCTTTAGAAAGTTGTAAAAACATAGACGTACACCAAAGGAAGAAAGAGAGAGGCATCTTAACTTTATACTTGCTTCTACAGTCGCCAAACTTTTTCGTGGTCCTTAAAGTATAGCACCCTTTTCCAACTATATGCAACTTGTATGTATAATTTCTTTTCGGGGTAAAGGATAATTCAAACAAGGTCGCACCCAATTAGAACTCCCACTTATTACACTGTCGTTTTCTCTCTCACACACATACAAGAAGTAAAAAAGCGCATTATTCTATATCTAATTTCAAACCAGTGATGTTATTAGTTTTACTAGGTGCTTCTTTGTTTATATCTCATGTTCCTAAGTAAATATTTTTCCTTAACCTATTCTGAATTGATCAATATCCCCGTTCTATAATACTAAGTGCACCTAGTTGTATTTTAACATTTTTGTGTTTAATTTTAGTAAAGTAATATTTTTCTTGATTTCCAACATCAAAATGGAGGGCCTTGCTGCAAAATGTTGTTACTAACTTTTATATCAACTAATAAAAGGAAATTTGGAATTTAGTAAATTGACCTTTGTTAATTTGGGTTTGTATGTGTCCGAGTGAGATTGTTTGTCTCATCTCATTGTTAATATACACACAGGTCCATGGATGGTGACAAATAGAGATGGAAGATGGGTAGGGATCCATTTCCATTTATCACAGAACTCTCACAATCTAAGCAAAAACAACAATCAGAATAAGTGGATGCCTTGATGGTCTAAGCAATGACCTCACTGAAAAATGGGACAAAATAATCATATATATATATATATATATATATATATACCTTGAAGACCAAAATTGACAGGCCTAGCTCACTTAGCAAAAGGATTAGTTAATTAAGAATTGTCAATTTGTCATGTTAAACAATCTAGCAACATCTAATTCAAAAACAAAAAAAATCTAGCAAAACAAAAGTTGAGGCAAAATTCCAATTCACACATACTGATCTGCTGCAGATTCTTTCCCTCCATGATTAGCCATTAGTTTAATTTGTTGCTGGTGCCTTTTTCCGAAAGTTTGGCTATCATGGAAAAAAATAAATAAAGGTGTCAAAAGGACCTGTGTTTAAACTTTTATTTTTTAAAAAAGAACTAATTAAAAAGAATGTTGGAAAAGTATAGTTCCCCCCAAACGGATAAAGTATACTAAGCCAATTTCATGGTTGAGATTCTTGATAGTGACACCCTCCTTTGCTCAACTTGCCAAAGTCATACTCACTAGTTAAAAGAAAAGATGTTACTGGACCCACCGTTCGAATGATTGGGAGCTTCAGAGGAAAATAAATAAATTAAAAACCCCGTACTAATGAACCAAAATTCTGCTATTATATTTGAGGAAAAGTTCAATAACCATCTATCAGGATTTCAAAGTTGAAAAACTACAAATGTTATTGTTTTTAACAAGCATAATTGACTGTAGTTTACTGATTTTATTTTCTCATTTATTCTCAATGGTTTAAGTTTTTTTCTTCTTCTTTCTCTTCTGATTCTTTTACCTTTTACAGTGTAATTTCCAGAACAGTGCTTTCTGCCCCCTCCCTATGTAGAACAATGTTACTACCTTTGTCTCGGTCATATTTAACCTTGTCAGATCTGCTACAGCTTCCTTTCTCAACTATCTTTTCCCCAAAAAAAAGAAAGACGAGCGTTTTTGTACCTTAATTTTAAAGGAATTAAAAGGGTTGTCCGTGGTCCATATATGTTACATTTTGAATTTAATTTAGGTCAGTTTTCAAAGAATATAAATTGCTTTCAAATGCAACTATATATAGCATGTTGAAAATGGCGAATGGTGGAATGTATGGATGAATGTTGGGCTGAACTTAAGGTCAAGTTGCAATCTTGCTTCCAAGTCCAAGATGGGAACTTATAAAAATTGTGATGGATTTTATATATTTACAGCTAAATACTACTAGTTTTACATATTGTGGATTTGATAACGAAAGGCAAAAGTTTTACTTAATGTTAAATTTACAAGTGGGACACCGTTTGGTTGTCCTCTGAACCATGCGGAATCAATTGATTATCCATTAGGGTACAACACGTTGGCATTGGGATGTAGATTGTTAGCACAGGTGCAAATGTTCGATCTTTGCCTCTGTTAGTATTGTAAACACCAAGGATTCTTTCATTGAACTTTGGTTCTGCCTTTGTTGGATTTTTCTTTGTGCTCTTCTTCATTTTCATGTGGCGGTAGTATAAAGGAACAACTCTACCACAATCAAATGTCATCCATGCATTTCCTACAAAAAGTTTCAACCTTTTTAATTGTGGTATGCCTTGGAAATTTAAAAGGAAACAAAACTCAAAACCCTAATTTGGTAAAATTGTAAAAACGAGAGAGATTCGGCCCTCACAATATTCGGCAAAGAATTACCTCTGAGAAACGCAATTAATTAACTAACCACTCGAGACAAGGGTATTGCATTGCATATAAATATGAAAAATGGATAACATCTAAGTAAGATCCTGATATCTCCGTTTTCAGTCAAATTTGATATACTTTAATTTTATTTTATTTTTCATTGTGTACAAATCCTTTAACGTACACGTATACAACAAACTCATTAGGCGTTTAGTGTTATAAGTATCTTTATGCTCCGTTTAATTAATTTCCCTTATGAAAAAAAGAAAAGAAAAGAAAAGAAGATAGATACATAAATACATAATTACGTGATGGTAGATAGGTACAAGTCAGTATGTGCAATAAATTATCTGAATGTGTAATTCAAAGTTGGGCCGCGTTGTGAAGAATGGGCTTATCATAAATTGCATTCAAACAATGTTTGGTTATTACTTTATTTGTCTCTATCTTGGTGTGAGAACTGAGAAACGCACACATTGTTATGTAGAGTAGAATATCAGGAGAAGGGGGCCATTAAATCTTATCTTGGATCACGCGCTTGTTTGGTGGATTTCATTGTTTTTTACGCAGAAGAAGATTATATTTAGAGTTAGACTCATAAAATGGTGAGGTTCAGGCTCACTGGCTCAGCCTCTGCCTCTATCTATCACTGCCATTGTCCTTTTCTAGGACTGCACCATTGTTCTGTACTTTTGTCTCTACCAGCATGCATGCAGAGCAACCCTATCTCTCTCTCTTTCTCTCTCTCTCTTTACCTTTCTCATTCTTCTGTTCAATAGCTTTCACAGGCCTAATAAAACAAATGCCTCCCACCCCGAGTGGAAGATGCATCTTAATTAGTTCAGGATATATAGAAAGCTTTCGGCATGTGAGTTTCTTCCATCAAAAGTAAATTAATTAATCTCGGTTGCATGCTTCATGTGTTGAGATTGAGAATGATGGAAAGGAAGTATTATCTCATTTTTTATTGTTTTTTATTAGGATTAATTGAATAATTTTATAAGATTCTAGTTAATTAACTAGCTTCACAGAATTATACTATTAATATTCTTAAATCCAACAAGTGTAAAGTATGGAAAGTGCCGTCACCGGCATGGCAAGTGGCGAACTTGATTTTAGACTTGCGTGTTGCATGCGTGAGTGTGACTTGGCTCATAGAGAGAGAAGAAAAGCATTAATAATGGTGGAGTGGAGGGGTTCATTAGGTGTCCTTTCTAGCAAAACTAGACACATTGAATTTAATTGCAGTCATTAGAATTACCACCTATGGCCATGCTACAGTCCAAATGTTAATAAAATGGCTTTTTCTGTCGTTGTTACTCAACATTCAAAAAAGTTATTGGTAATATTAGACTCGGAAAATCCTAATTTTTCATTTCTTTTTTTTATTAATGTTGTATGATGTATCCTTACTTTTATTTTACATAAAAGTTTCGAGTTAAGAATTCATTCCGAGTCATGTTAAACTATATATTTTGGCAAAAAATTATGCCAAGATTATCAATTGTTTATTAATGAAATATTTTTAAATTAATTATACTTTTATCATGATATTTATTAACTTAAAATGCCTTATAGATTTTTTTAAGAGTTGCATGTACATTCAACGAAAAGATTAGTGTTGATGCGATGATAAGGTTATTATTGCCTTGTGATATAGAGATAACAAGTTGAAATCTTGTAAACAACTTTTTCGTTTTCAAGAATAAGATTATGTACATGTATTTTTCTCAATCTCAGTAACTAAGTCTTGTGCACTAGTCAACTTTTTTGTCCTACTTGTGCAATGATTGATTCTTTATTCCAAGAGTACTAATACATATTTTTGTGTTTTAAATGTATAAAATTAGATTAATTTTCAATCATAAATATTATAAAATACTAATTTAACGTTATTTTTCATATTAAATTGATCCTTAAATTTGATATCAAGGACTGAAATTGAATTATTATTTTGATGTATTCATCAATACAGAACCAAGCTAATATAGATTTGTACTGTGGCACAAACTAAAGATTTTTTTAATAACTTTTGACTATAGTTCTTGATATTATATTAAAAAATTAACCTTGACTTATTTTTAAAAATTAAATTAAAAAAGAATATTTTAACCAATATAAAAATATTTTAATATATACATTTTTTGTGTTCATAAATTTCATTACCTACAATATTTGGTCCTATAAAACTAAGAGTAATGATGGATGCATTTAATCCAATTTGTAAATCCGATTAATGCAATACAATATTCTAAACTAAAAAAATGAGTTAATTCAAGTGTGTGTAATTTGATTGTTATCTTGTGCACTTTCAAATTTAAGGAACTGAACCAATTCAAGCAAGCTTTATTTTTTTATTTGATTGTAATATTTGATCAATATTTTTTGACATTTTAAAATCTCTAAAAAAATACATTATTCTTGGTTTCCAATGTTATTTTATTTTTTTTCAAAAAACTTATAAATAAATATCAACCTTTTTTTGCCAACCAAAAATATATTAATAGGGTTATAAGGAATATCTCAACCCACAAACAGATACTGTTCACATTACAGAGATTTAAGAAAAAAATTAAATTTTTCCTCCCAATTTAGAAAGAAAATCAATATCCCTTAAGATGAGCTTGAATCCAATTCCAAAACCATATCTTAATCAAGTCTAACACATATCAACCTGATAATCTACTCCAAATCAATCCAAACTTGTTTGGGTTGGTTCAAATAGAATTGGTTAAAAAAAATTAATAGACGTGACTCTACTTAATTTGATTGAATTAAATATAATCGGTCTAGATTTTACTTTCAATGACTAAACTTCTAGTCAAAATTATTAAATAGACCTTTTTACTAGTGTGTACTTCAATTTGGGTCAACAAAATTAAGTAACGTGCAAGTGAGGGTAACTCTTAAAGTATTTGTCCTAACCGACCAGAAAATATGGATATTATGATCAATGCAAATGCAATGCAATAAAAACATAGAAGAGGACCAAAATAGAGCAAATTTCAAGCATGACTGTGTCACAGACCTAAATGGGAGATATGCTAACCAATTTATACAAAGCGACAATTATTTTTGAGTAACCATTTTTTATTACAATTACAATTATAGCCCGATGTGTTTTCGTCGATTGCGCAACCAAGACATTATAGTCGCATCAGGGGATGCAATCCATGAGAGATGTTCAAAATTTAGCTCCACTTATCAATCTGGCTCTGAGACGTTAATTTTTACTGATTTATATTTTGAAAAATAGATGTGGTATGCTTTAAGAATAGATTTCAATTCTATTTTGCATTGTTTTTAACTAATTTGATGTTTTTTTAGCAATTGTATATTGATGATAAGATTTTTTTAAATTTTATATAACATATTATTACATTTATATTAATAGAATTTGATCTAATGTAATTCTTGATAAGTTTATGAGCTAGGTTTAAAATCTTCAATAAGAGTGGTAAAAATTGTTACTTCATTAAAAGTCATGAATAAATAGTAGAGATATGTGTAATGATATTCTAACATTTAGCTTAAAATGTATTTTAGTATAATAATGTCACATGGATGAAATTCAAACAATCTATAAATCTCCTTTATATAAAGATTGTGAGTCACTACTAAAATTAGAGAGTACCTCCATATGATATAATTTACATGATAAGATTCTTTTAATAGTTAAATATTTTTACATTTTGAAACTTATGACGTTAATGATGTTAACTTTAAAATTAATTTGATGTGAAAAAGTATAAAAAGTACGTCTTTATGATTGTAGGTTTAGTTTAGATCTCATATAAGGATTTATACAATGTTTATTTAGCGATGCTAGCTAAAAAAGATATAGATAAATAAATTGAGCTTAGAATCAAATAATACTTAAATATTGATATATTATATTAACAAATTAAGTTGATAGATTCACTCTTATCTTATATATTATCATGTATTAACTGATTTTATCTAATTTTTGAATCAAATAAAAATAAAGATAATTCATCTCAAGAACAAGATTAAACTTAGATTCAATTAATTATAATTTACAACAAAAATGACATATTATATTAATAAATTATATTAATTTAATCTGATCCTATATATTATTAGGTATTAACTAGATCAAATTTAAATTTAAATAAATAATCTTATCAAATTTTTAAATCAAATAAAAGATAAAGATAATTCATCACAAAAATATGTCTACAATCGATCCATTTAAAAAAAAAAAATTTAAATTCATAACATGTGAGTTCTTTTTTAAAGACAGGGGAATTAAATCTTCACTTCATCTCGTAAGGTTAAAAAATGATAAATCACCCAACAAAATGCGCTAAATGTGGAACCAAAATTAGTTTAACCAAATGGTTTCATTTGCATTTCCGTAGCCGTGGTCCAATTTGCTTTATTAATTTGGATAATGGAATATCATCGGGATTCGGAAACAATTTAGTTAAATTTACCGAATAAAATATTATAACTATTTTATCTTACATTATTGTTTGCACCAGATATCAACAGGAATTAATTATTTTTCATGCAAAAGGCTGAAAGAGAAAAACATATTAGCCAAATTAAAGTGAATTATTACATGCTACAAATTTCCATAGTAACATAAAGATCGTCTACCATGAGAGAATTACTAGGCAAATATCAAATACAAATGTTACTAGATGCTATTCTTATTACTTTTTTTTCCTTTTCAAATTTTAGTGACTCACTCTGTATATGTTTCAATAACATAATGAATATTTTTAGAAAAATTTTTAGTTTTCATCCAACAATGTAAGTTAGTAATAATTCGTTAAGTTTGTCGGTAAAAATTCACATCCGACCAGAAAATAAAAAGGGGAAGAATAATTAAAGCGAAAAAAGTAAAGTGTTGATATCATTCTTGGCTTCCAATTGCTTGTAAAGGAAGAATAAACACGTTGTGTGTTGCTTTCATGCTCTTTAACAGATGCCATACACAACCTCTTTTTTCATTTTCATGATGCTTGTTTCACTTTAAGTACAAGATATACAAGATTCTGGTCATATAATCCATGTACAATCTGATGAATAGACTTATAGAGCCTGTTTGGTTATCATGGGAAACTCAGCTTGCATGATTACCAAGCTAAAAATTCACGTTACAGTGGAGGTTTTTCCAAAGGATTTTTTTTTATTCCTCTCCAACAGAGTTTGTGTTAATAGCTATAAATAACAAACAGGCATTTACCTTTTCTTCATGTAAATCTTACGAACAAATTAAGAAAATATCAACAAAGCATAAGGTTAATGGTTTTAAATTGCAGTTAGGATCATAGTTATGAAGACAAAAAACCTCAAGTGCGATTATAAATATTGATGTTATGGCCGTAATTACTATTTCAATTACAATTTAAAACCCTTAGCATGCACAATATATATTAGTGATCAGTTGCAAAGCTTTTAAGGGAGCCATGGCTGCCCCAACTTTTTCCCTTATATATATATATTTACTTTTAATAAAATTAAATGATGTGTATATATAAATTTTATGTGAAATTATTTTAATATAATTAAATTAATACATACATACATACATGTTAATTATTTTAATCTCCTCAAAACATGTAATCAAATTTCTTTACTGAATTAATAACCACTACCCTCTAGCGAACTAGCTAGAACAAGTGCTGAAAATATAAGTAAATAGAATAATAAAACAATAGTTTTGTGTTAACCCATATATAGGAATAAACACGTGTAGATACAGAAAGACTTGGGCGGCTAGGCACTATCTACATACAGCTAATTAGAGGTAGATAATGAAACTTGCAGAAAGAGTTTATGATACCTGAAAGGGATTTGTGGGCATATGCACTGAATTTAAGTCATCTCTTAAATCCAACATGAAGCCCTTTTTCCTCTAATTAGCTTACCCAACTTAGTGTTAACTTGCTACATATTAGTAAGAGTGGCTTCCTGCTTCCTTCTTTATATAAAGAGATGGATTTCCGCGATCCACAAATCCAATTTGTTTACTGTAATTAAAGCGCACGGATGCCTATAATGCATATGGTTTCATGTTTCCTTCGGATATGACCCAACTCAAGGTTTTATATATATAACAACAGAATTGTTTATTAATGTATTGTATTATACTATTAATATAAATTCATAATTTTTTTGATCGAATAAAAATTGTTAATGAAAACTAATTATATGTTGAGCTTTTAAATTGTGCAAATTTTTTTTTATAGTGATAAAATATCCATTATCCTATTATCCACATGAACTGTAATTTCAATAAACTAAATGGTTTGATTGATTCTCCGTTTAGGTGTATTTCAACATTATTTATGTAAATTAAAAATAAACTATGTCCATCTAATCAAATTTTTAAAACTATTTGGTTGCACATAACAAAGTTTTGAGAGAAAACCAATATCAGGCTAGTAAAGTTTTATATGTAGGTTAGCAAATAAAGTTAATTTATATTTATCATTAAAATTGTGCTCTTATTTACATAATAAATATATGCCTTCAATTACAATTTTTTATATATATACGTAAATGATTATATAATTAATATAATTTACCATCAATGACATAAATAGATTGATAGAGTGTTGATTCAGATTAATTGGTAATCTCAAGTTTAGATCCTAAATTTGTATATTTCTGCTTAGGAGAGATTTACCACAATAAAATTATCGTCTATATTGAATATTGCTAATTTTTATAGAAAAAAACAATTAACATATCTTGCAATCATATATTCCTATAACTTATTGTAACTTTTTCTTAACATCTCATAGTTTTTTCTCAAGTTTCTAATTTAGAGATCAATTTTGTTTGTGCATTTTTTGTTATTGATGTAGTTTACACTTAGTTGTTTGTTTTATTAAGATTTTATTAGATTAAATATTTTTTAAAAATTTAAAATTTTGATTTTATCCTTTAATTTTTAAATAATTAACTTTATCTCTTATTTTTTAAAATAAATTATTTTTAGTTATTTATTATTGATGTGTTAAATATTGATATATCACATGTTAAATATTTATTATTTTAAGGATTAAAAATAGTATATTTTGATAAATACAGTATTAAAAATTATTACTTTAAAAATAAAAAATTAAAATTAAAATTATATAATTTTTAAAAAGTTAAAAATATATTTAACCTGTTTTTATTTATAACTTTAATTTTAAAATAACTTTTTAAGACAAATATTACAGTGTAAGTGAAGTCAAATCAATTCTACCAATTTAATTTATACAAATACCACTTCAGATCAATTTAATAAAAAAAACTAAAAAGTAGAAAATTCATTAAAATTTGCATAACAACACCAATGCTAAGTAACATAGATTGTATTTACTAGTCACTATATATGTTAGTATCCCTTTTGTTGAGATTTATTCTTATGTTTAGTTTAATAATTTGATCAAAATGAAAAAAATGAGTAAAACTTGTCTCAACCCTACGCTCTATCTATTCTAACATGAGTTAAGCCAGTTGGGTGAACATATACATGGTTTCTGTTAGCCATTTCTTTTACAATTGAATCCACTTATGAGCTGGATTGAGCCATAAGTTATATAACACATTAAATAAATTTCAATAAACATATAATCAATTTTATTTAATTGTCTCGCTAATTAATATTTAAAATATTGATTAAAGAACAAATAAATAATTTGTATTAAAAATAAAAATTATGGAAAAATATGTTAGTAATACCTTTTCATAATTTTTTTTATTTTTTATTTTAAACCCTTACCCTAAATGCATTTGTTACTATTTTCTTTTATTTAATTAAGTTAACTAAAACGGGTTCAGAACATAATACATGGAAACTAATAGAGGTTGTGCAAAAGTAAAGTTTTAACCTTGAAGAAGTTAATTAATTGGAAAAATAATTAATATTTCACAATAATGCTTATGGAGATATCCTGATAAAAAAAAAGCGCTTTATTAAAGAATCAGAGGGAGAGAGATGGAACGGGTGATTTTTCATTTGTAGAAAACGTTCCTCTTATTAAAAAAAATGTAAAATAAGAAGAAAAAAAATGAGAAATTATAATATAATATTTTGATAATTATTTATCCATTTTTTACAAGCATCTTTTATTTTGTTCTCCTCAAATTTGGGAAAGAAAAAAATATATATTTTCCTTTTAACCTTACAAACCTCCGTCCAAACATATATAGAAAAGTTGTTATTATAGTTTAACAAAATATAAGCTTTATGTGAGAGTAAATTAAAATCAAATCATAATTAAATGAAGAAAAGGTCCTAACCTTTTTCCTTTCAAAAGTAGTTTAGTTCAAACTCGAATTGCAGAGGAAGAGCGCAAATTAGAAACTAGCTAGGTGAGAAATCATGGAATAAAAAAGCAAAGCAGAATGAATCCTTAAAAAGAATGTTTGTGTAGCACTCTTATTTGCTTGCTCTCTTCTAATGTATTATTCTTTCCCCACAATATTAATTGGTAATGAATGACTATCTTCCCACCATCCATCCGACCCACCCTTACCCATTGCTTTTCTTCTTTATAAATGCCTTTTTATCCTTAACATAATTCTAACCCATATGGGGATTAGGAATTCACACCTTAATCACATGTCTACTTTAGCTAATAAAAATTTATTTAATGCCTTTAATTATAAGATAAACACCTTCAAGATAATTTAATTTATGCCAAAAGTTTTCGTTTACCCCAAATAGCCCGCATCACCATGTTAAAGTTTTGCATTAAAATGTACATAAAAAGTGAAATAAAAATAAAAATAATATTAATGTATTTTTAATTTATTTTAACATATTTTTTAATTAATTTTTTTTATTGCTTAACTAATACTATAGGTTAACAAGATCCTGTATAAAAGATTTTGCATTAAAATTGGTGGTTAATTAATTGATAGAAGAGGTTTCCATAATTTGCCAATACTTAATAAGCCAGAAGCTGGTTAATGCATGGTGCACACCCTTATTGTAGTTGAGCAAAATTTCATGTCTTTAGAACTTTTGAGGAAGCATGAATTTTTTAGATGATAGAAAAGTGTAGCAGGGCAATGAGAATGCACAGTAAGGGAGAGGGTGGATGTTGTTCCTTTTAGCGAAATCACACATTTGTTAATAGTGAAACCACAAAAGTACAGATAGGAAAGAAACCAAAAAAGCTGTTAGATGTCATTATCAAAGGCTTAAAAAGGTGTGGGTAGAAGAGATGGCCATTGAGAGTTACCTCTCTATCATCCATGACCTTAATCATAGCTCATCACTAGCATCTAGGGATATTAAACAACTTTCAAGAATCAAGAGTATATATTGGAGAAGAGAAAGTTGAGGGGTTGGTTAAACTCCAAAGAGATCATGAGTTGGGGCTCGTGACAAGGTCTTACATTAGCGTTTGTTTGTGGGGGCTAAAAAACGACCAAAAGATCTTTAATCTCTTTTCTGAGCACACTCTGCCACGCTTTGCAGAAGCATGAACCAGCTCTCATAGGCCAAAGGTACCATTTTTTTTTCCCTCTCATCACTTTGTAGTTTGTATCTACCTATTCTTTCTTGCAACCCCATGTGACATCTCCTCAGCTCAATCAAAAGTTAGATCAATCACAGAGTTCAATGTCCCATTATTGTAGTTTGTGTTTTACCCCTCACAGCTCACAGTACAATAATCAGTTCAAGTCATTGAAAGTTGAAATTCTTCAAAAATTTTGGGCTGTGAGGCTGTCCACGTAAAGGAACAACACACCCACAATCTACAAATTTACTATGTCCTTTTACTCCCTTAGTAGTGGATAAAAGGCAGACACATGAGTCACAGTCATAAATCCCAATACAAAGAAAACATTGAGTAATTAACTTTTGTTTGTGTGTATGTTCATTCATATGTTTTTCTGGGAGTGGCAGTGTTATTGGATAGGGCATCTTAAGAGGTTGCAATTGCAGGTTTTGGTTTTTTGGGATCAGCAATAGTGGCAGAATTAAGGGCCCTTGGCAGCTGCAGATGAAGTTCAACAAGCCATAACAGTTAATAGCGACAGGAAACAAAACCCAAGAGTAGTACCAACCTCAACAAACCCAAAACCTATTAGAAGAGTAAAAGCAGAAACCCGGTGACAAAAGAAGGCCACAGAAAATAAAAAAGGAATCTGAATCTCAGCAACTAGATCATATACAACGAGCAAGAGCTACCACAAGAATCAAAAGACAGGAACAGGTTTTGAGAGTATAAATTCATTATCAGTTTGTGTGTGTGTGTGTCCTCATCAACTATGCAGAAAGCAGAATAGAAGCACATGCAGAATATGGGCATGAAGAGCACTGGGGGAGAGATAGTTCAAGTCCAAGGAGGTCACATTGTTCGATCCACAGGTAGAAAAGATAGGCACAGCAAGGTTTACACTGCAAAGGGTCCTCGTGATCGCAGGGTTAGGCTCTCAGCACACACAGCTATTCAATTCTATGATGTTCAAGACCGTTTAGGCTATGACAGACCCAGCAAAGCAGTGGATTGGCTCATCAAGAAGGCCAAATCTGCCATTGACAAACTTGCTGAGCTTCCACCATGGCACCCAACTCCTAACACCACAGATGCTGAACACAACCATAACAATGCAGGGGCAAGTGACATGGCAATTGCAGAACAATCAGAGTCTTCCGGTTACAATTTTCAGCTACAAAGGCAATTAGGTGAGGACCCTGATAACAATCACCATTCAGCTTTCATTCCATCAACTATTGACACTGATGCCATAGCCTTCTTTCCCACAACCACTGCTACTTCCTCCATCAATTTTCAAAGCTACCCTCCTGACATCATCTCAAGAACCAACAACAACACTCAGGATCTTGGTCTGTCTCTTCATTCCTTCCAAGACACTGGCCTAATTCATGGGCAGTCTCAGGGAGATGCAAACCAAACACCTTCCAATGACCAAACCATTTTTTCTGGCTCAACTCAAGTTGGGTTTGAGGCCAATTACCACAGAATTGTGACTTGGAACAATGATGCAACTGGTGATATGAGCCGAACCGGGTTCATGGTGAACTCGCCTGCTCTTCTAGGCCAAGGTGGTTCTACTGCATATTCCCAAAGGGGGACCCTTCAGTCCAGTTTCTCACCATCGCTTCGTCCTTGGAGTGACATTCCCATGGCTTCCACAGACCATCATCACAAGTCACAACCAATTCAACAACCTTCCATCTTTGGCAGCAGGTTTCTGTCTGATGGTTTGCCAGGCTTCTGCATTCCTGCTAGAATTCAAGGAGAGGATGACAGCCATGGAGTTGCTTCTGATAAGCCATCCTCCTCCTCTCCTAATTCTCATCACTGACCATAAACATCACTCATCAACACTATTCTTCCTTATCTATCAGGTTACTTTCCCATTCTTTATTTTTCTTTTCTCCGAACCGTAATGGTAAAACAACATCAGAGATTGGAAAGGGACCACTTTACGAGATTTGTGCTAACATGACATCTTTTCTTTTAAATGGAAGAAAGAATGAACACTGATCAAAAGACATTTCTCATGCAAAGCTGCAACTTAAGTAACAAAGTTAATGCCCCAACTGATTATTCGTTTTTAATTTTCTCTCATCATTCTTTCTATGCAGGAGCGTTGTCTACAAGACTTGAAAACGTGGGAAGATTAAGATGGACATTGGACACATCTTTATGATCTACAAAATTTCTCTGGTTGGATTCTACTTTTTTGTGTTTTCCTCCTTATTACAGCCAAATTACGTTGATGCTTTATATATTTTTTAAGGGAAAAAAAATTAAAAGTGGGTTGACTACTTCTCTCCAATCAACTATCCTTGATATCTTTATGTATTATGAATTATATCTATGTGATACTTTGCGTATTTTATATATGGCTTTAAGCTGGATTTTGCGGTTATAACTCCGCTTTGTTAATGTCTGAGAATAGCATACTTCATCCAATATCAAGTGAACAGTAGAGGTTTCATGTGGTGAACCCCACTTCAAGAGAAACTTAATCTACCATACTTTTGATTGATTCGGTTATTCCCCCTTGTTATAGAAAAGATTTTGGTTTCTTTTTCACTCAAGTATATTTAAAGGAGCACTTTAGAAGTCAAAAACTTTCTTCAACCATTTGGTAAGGTATTTCTATGCCTGCTTTGATTTTCAAGTAACACCAGTAATAAATGCTGCACAATGAATGGCTTGTAATTCATATGTAATATGGTGAGTTAATTGACCCATTTTTCATCCCTTAAAATTCATGCATTGGTAATTTATTTTATCAAAGATTTGTAATATTTTAGTCTCTTTCTCATTAAAAAAATAAAGTCACCACGCTAGAGTTATGATTGGTTTTACCTTCACGCAAAGTAATAAAACGTAAAAGAAACTATCTGTAGTACTTTGAAAGAAATGAATGTTGAGTCCTGGAAAACGCAAAAACATATATAATCCAAGCATTCATGAGATATACGAGTTGACATAAAGATTAAAACAGTGACATATGAAAAATTTAGGGACTAAAGAAATAGCAGGTGAGTTTTTAATGAAGATTGTGATTAAGTCATGACTTCAATTGTATTCCAATATAATTATAGATTCAAGTAATATTATTGTACTTTTATAAATTGTTTGCTTCCTTGATTTTGGCTGAGTCGGTCATTAGTATGTGTTTATTAATTACTAATATAGATAAATCCATATGCCCAAACAAATTTCAACATCCTAAATTCCGACCATAACAAAATCAACATACCTCCAATCCAAATCCTACTACGAAGATCCGTATGAGTTATGACCAAAGAAAGCCTTTCATCGGCAATTAAGATTCTACCTATTTCTAGCAAATATAAACACAACATCTTCTTCAATTTAAACGCCAACATAGTACTACTAAAATAACCACAACTCATACCTTCTGCTCATCACATAAAACAGAGAAGCCAAGCAACCTATAAACAATGTTTCTGCCCTTAAATTAGCGGAACCAATAAAGAAAGAACCAAAAGCTAACATCGAATCCAAGCCACACCATTCATCACAATGAATCACCCTTGGCTTGATTAAAGAAACCACCCAAACCCACACATCCCAATAAAGAATTCACACAACACTTATATCAGCACTTATAAGACTACAAATCCACAATGCCTGCTACAACCGATAAGGTATATTTTGGTTGCAAATAAGAAAGAGTTAACTTCATTTCTTCTCTTCAAACTCTCAAAGATTCTCGCATCATCCTCTCTAAATTTCACTTGTTATCTTTCTAGTATCTTAAAAATCACGTGTCATTACTTTAATCCTTTAAATATTTACATATCAACACTATAGTTCTTCAAACATTAATTTATGTCATTAAAACAATCCTTCTGCTAGCATGTGCGCCATAATACTTTGTTAGTATTGCCGTGTGGATGATGCTTAGGAGGCATTTAATGGGCTACATTAGAGTCAATTAAATGGGTTTTGATGAGGGTAAAAAAACAAAAACTATCCTGATGACACTTTTTTTTGTAAAAATTAAATGATAGTTTAAAAGATTAATGCTTTGTTTGAATTTGGTAATAAAAAAAAAATTAGATTATTTGGATGGATTGAATACGAAAGAAATAAAATGATTTTTTTTTGTTTCGATGAATAAATAAAAAAAATATTAGTAATATAAATTTTATTTTATATAAGTTTTTAAAAAATTAATTTTTATTGTTTTTATTTAAATATAATATTTAATTTTTTATATTTTTAAAAATAATAAAATTAATTTTAATAATTCAAAATTATAAAGATGTAAATTTTTTCTTATTTTCTTACCAATCTAGAGAAATAAAAATCTCACTGGATCAACAGAAATTGATTTCTTTTCTTTCATTTTCATAAACAAAAATCTTTTCATATTTTTTTTTCTTCTTTTCTCTTTTTTTTTTTTTTTTTTTCAAACCAAACAAAGGATCACGTAATGCCACCTGAGTATTTGAGAGAACAAATGGGTCTGAATATTTGAGAGAACAAATGGAAGTTGACCCGTAACAAGGCCCGAAATACATTTATTTTATATTGATAATTTATGTAGTCGTACATTTGATCTTTGGAGCAGAAAGTTGAGTAATGTAAACCATTTATCGTCTCATATATAAATAAATAATCATGCACTTTACTAGACTAAATCCAATTAACTATGCTTTATTTGACATGGTAAGGTAAATTTAAATTAAGATTGGATTTTGTATGATAAGATGCATAATTATTTACTTATACGGACCAATAAATGATTCACCTAATAACATATGATTTTAGTGCAAAATAGGTAAATTCGCAGAATGTATAGTAAACCATGTTAAATTTATAGATGTTAATAATAAAACTATGTAAAATTTAATTAGAAGAGATGTTAAAACAGTAGAAAAGTGAAATAGATTAAAGAGTAGGCATTTCAGACTTTAAATAAATAGATATGTTGCTTCAGTAGTTCATGAACCCAAAAAAGTCACTGCTTGACTCAGCCTATGATTTAAAATTTAAATGCTGATCCTAGCCTGCTAGATGCTAGAATCTTAATTATGATGACTAGAACTAAAAAGGTATGTGAATCTGTAATAATAGTAGTATAGGACGGCAGAGGGCAAACAACTTTGCTATCTTAATTGTTTAAATTTTGCACACTGGACTCACGTCAGCATTTCCAAACTGTGTTTTTGCCTGGGGTACGGTATTAGCACAATATTCTCTTTCCAAGGCTTAAAACTCTCTCCAGTTCATCAACAATGCGGGAACCGGAAAGGGCTCTTTGAATTTTAAAATTAAATAAATCCAAAAAATATTAGCTGATAGAAAACCAGCAGGTGAAAGTCATTCATTTTAACACCTTCTAAGCTTCATACATTTACTTCAATCTGTGTAAGTGTAATATGCAGTTGATGATTATTGGATCTTTCACACAAGCTACGCGACTTCCCTTCTCACATGTATGATTTATAAAAATTTATTTTTATTAAGATTATGAGTCGAGTTTTACATTGATAAAATAAATCATGAAATGAAGATATCTTTTTATAAATAAAAATTTATTTTTTAAATAAAATAACTATTTAATAGATACATTATATATTAAAAAAATGTAATTAAATTATTATTAGCATCTTATAATCAAATATTTTTAATAATTTTTTTTAAAATTGTAAAAATAAATTGAAATAATTAAATTATATTAAATTTATATTTTATTTATTTTGCTATTGTGTGATTTGGATGGATAAGTTAAGATGTTCAATAATTGGTACGAGAGTTTTGGTTTAAAAGAAAAGAAAATTATAGTTAAAATAAAAAAAATAGAAGATGTAATTTGATATTAAGGGTTCGACATTATCATTAAATTAAAATTTTTTATTATTATTTTGTGAATTTTTTTGGCAATTACTTTGTAACATGACTATTATGATGAAATTTGAGATATCGTTTTTGGAAGAAAAGAAATTTTTCACTATATGTCATGCATAATAAAAGATATTTTAGTGTAATAAAATTTGTAACTCTAGAAAAATAAAAGTCTGAAGGGATGCTAGGTAAAAAGTGAAAGATTATTTAAAGAAAAGTTACAAATTCTATTAGGTTGACACTTACTCTTTCAATGAAGTATATTGTATTGAATGAGACAATATCCAAAGAGATGTGGCAAAAGTTGGAGGAGATTCCATTTATTTGAAGATAAATTTGTACTTAATGAGAATAAAATAATGAGGTAATTTATATGATCATATTAATGAGTTTAATTGTCTATGTCTAATCTTTCAACTATCAAATATAGGAGAAAAGATAAGTGATGAAGAATAAACAAATGTTTTATCAACATGTTTACCTCAATCATATAAATTATTAGTGAGATCCTTATTAACCAGTAGAAATACTTGTTGGGGAGAACTCTTAAAAAAGAAAGAAAAATTCTTATCGAAGAGGTGGTTAAAAAAGAAGGTTTGAAGGAAGAGACCTTGATGAGGTGAAATGTTACTTTTGGAAAGGAAAAAGACATATAGAGTTTCAGTGTCTAAAGTCGAGTGAAGAGTCAAAGAATCTAAAAGTTAACATATCTAATCTTAAGATGATGAAGAGTTATACTATGTAGAGAGAATCAACAGTTATTCCATTAAAAATTATTATAAATGAGTGTTAGATTATATTGTTAATGTGCATATGTACAATGATCAATATATGTTCAATACTTTGTATAAAAGTGAAAATCTTGATTATATCAATACGGGAAAAAATTGAAGATGAAATTGAAGGTATTAAAAAATTCACTTAAAACTCCATAATAGAAAAATTCAAACTATTTCTAATGTGATGTATGTATCTACAGTTAATAATATTATTTTATGGAGTAAAATGATATTGCATGAACATAAATATGTAAAAAGTAGAAAGACATTCAAAGTGTACAAGTAGATGTGTTTAATTTTATATAAAAGAAAAGATAAGAACCTTCACTATTTAGATTATCACTCCATTCTTAAAAATAATAAAGTAAATATGAAGAAAAATATTGAAAAATGAGTTTAATTTTAAAAGAAAAACTAAAATATTTGAAAGTTTTACTCAATAAATGAATTGTTATGTATGTGAGTCAAATTTTACATTGGTTAATTAATTTAACTAAGGAGGAGAGATATTCCCTTTATAAACAAGTATTTAATTTTTGAATGAAAATAACTATCTTAAATAGAAAGTATACACAATAAAATAAAATAAAATAGAGTTATTATGTATATGATCGAATCATGTTAAATTTATATATTTTTTATTTTATTTATTTTACTATATTATATATTTTTTGTGATTATCTTCTACCATCCAACAATTTTTATATAAAGTTGAAATTTGTAAATTGTAAGGAATTATATTATATATGATTTTAAAATCTAAAATATATTAATAGTTTTTATTTAATTAAAAAATATAAAAATAATATTTGGTTAAATATATTTTTAATTATTTTAAAATAATAAAATTTTAATTTTCATCTTTTAATTTTAAAATATTTAATTTAGATTCTTTCATTTTTAAAATATCTTCAATATACTCTTTAATTAACTCAAATTATATTAAATAAAAATAGATTAATTATTATTAAAAAATTATAATCAAAATATTTTAAAAAATAAAGAATTTAAATTAAAAAATTTAAAATCTAAGAATATCCAAAATTTAATTATTTTAAAAATATTTAAAACATATTTAACCTAATAATATATTTTATGGCTTAATTTATTCTTAAATTATTTTATTTATAAATGATAATTTATTGTGTTAATATGAAGTTTATACGAAAAATTAATTTATAATAATATTTATTTATCTATATTATTTAAATATTAATATCCTTTCATATAATTTCATTAGAATATATTAATAATTAAATTAATATTTAAAAGGTATAAAAATTATAAAAAATAAAACACTTAATATAAAAATTAGTAACTTAATAAAAATATTTTTTAAAAATATTATCATTTAAAAATAAATATTTTAATTTAATGTATAAGTTTAGATTATATTATCGAGTTATTCTAATGGAAAGATGCTGTAACTGTGTTGTCATCTTTTTTTTTTTATATTGTTTGGGCTTGACGCCCGTTTATTGTGTGTTTCTACATTAATACGATGGTCCATGATCAGATTTTGGATTTTATATTAACGATCGATAAAGTAATAAACATAACAATTTTTTTTTGTTTATTTAAAAGGATTTGTGAATCATGATGTTTACCTATTTATAACCATGCATTGCATTTATATATATATATGTGTATATATATATATATATATATATATATACGCGTGTTCATACTTATACACTGATTATTTTCTAATGTATTTTATTATATTTAAAATTTTAAATCATGAAATTTTACGAAATTAATGATTTATAATTTTTTATTAAAAAATAAAATAAATAATTATATATATATATAATAAATTTAATTTAAAAATAATTTTAACTAGATTTATTTTATTTTATAATTTAAATAAGTGTAAAAAAGGTAAATGGTGTAAAAGAAAATATGTAATAGATAAGGTGTCCGAATAAAATACACTCAGTCAAAAAACAGACAAACACACACAATTCATAAAAATTTAAAATAAAGTCATAATAGTGACCAGGCATGCTGATATTCAGTAATTAGAAATTCATTATCAGTCATTTGTTGTCTTATTTTCAGGTGCCGCTGGCCTTAAATTAAGTTCTCAAAATAAATTGAGATAATGGGCTCTTCAAATACATAAGATCTAAACAGACACCTTTAATATATATATATATATATATATATATATATATATATATGATATTAATTTAAAATTTAATACTTATATTAATTTAATAATTTTATATAAAATATAAAATTTATTAATTTAACCGTTAAATTATATTATTATATTTTTACAATTTTATATATTAAATTTTAAAAATTTTTAAAATATTTAAATATATTATTTAATTATTAATATATATATAAATTATTAAAATAAAATATCTATTAATTTTTATTTTATATGAAATTATATATATATAATTTATTTAATAATAATTTTTAAATTAATGATTAAATTAATAAATTTATATTTTATATAAAATTATTAAGTTAATATAAGAGCTAAAATTTGACATTTATCTTGAATATATATATATAATTTTAATATTATATTATATTATTTAAAATTAAATAAATATTAAATATTTTTATAATATTTTAAATTAAATAAATAAGTAAATAAATAATATGTTATACCAAGAATACTTTTTATTATTTTTTATCATAATAAAATTAATTTATTCATAAGATAAAAATCTTAAAAATTCATAAATAAATAAATCCTTAAATTGGAGTTTTATTAGCAATTATAATATAAGTAATATCATAATTTTGATTATGATAATTTAAAAATACTCAAATTTGATGAAAATTTACATAAAACAAACTTAAAAATATATTAATATTTGAATTACTAGGATAAATGTTTATATCAAATGAGTAAAAGTCTTAAACAAAATAATATTAATATTATCAATATTTGTGTCATAATAAATTTAAAGTTTACATATAAATGTATTAATAATTAAGGAAATAAGATATGTACATTACATATGAATAAAAAATTTAGGTTTAATCAAAATTTTAATTTATTCTTTTATATTTAATTTTATTTTTAATTCCTGATATTTTATTTTATAATTTTTATCACTCATTTTATAGAAAAATTTTAAGTTATTTCTATATTAAAACTATCTATATTTTTATTCCCTAAAAGTATATATTGTGTATAAAACTTGGTCTTTGCTACTCTCATTTTGATCCTTTAAAAAATTAATTGATCCTAAAAACAAATTCAATTTATATACAATTTTATTCCTAAATATATTTTGTTTATTTTTCTCATATAATGTTGTTTATGTTTTTATAAAAAATTAAAATATAACTAAATTAATACATTGAATATATTTATTTACTCTCATATTGGTCCTTTAAAAAATGAATTTATCCCAATTATTTCCAGTTTATACAATTTTATTCCCCTAAATATAATTTTTATTTATATTTTGACCATTATAATGTTGTTTATATTTTTATAAAAAATTAAAATCTAACTAAATTAATACATTCAAAGATCAAATTACATGTACATATGCTGTTTGAAATTAAATGTACATATGATGCAATTTTAAAATCAAATTATATATTTAATTAAATAATATCATCATTTAAATTAACAACTTATTGATAAGAACTAAAATCAACAACTTTATGTAAAATGAAGGACTAGGACCATTATGAAAAAGAAGAAAATAAAATAACAAATCAAATTTAAAAGAAGTAATTAAAATATCTACTAAACCAGAACATTATATAAAAATATATTGAGATATGAGTTATTTAAAAATATTTGCATTACAAAAATTTATATTTAACATAAAACAGTTATATTTTATATTATTTATGAATTATATTTAAACATATTTACTTACTGATATTAATTATGTACACATAAATATCTGATCCGGGTCGAAAATACTAATTCTAAACAAAAGTCATATTAATGTATCAACTCGTAGTTTCGTTGAACTACGATAATTTGATGATCAAACTTAAAGCGTGGAAGTCAATGGATAATGAGTTCCCACTTTCCTGCCATGCATCAATTGCAATCTGCGTTTAAAAATGCGATTTGTTTGAATGAGGACTATTAATGAAAGTAATTGAATTGAGCAACATGCAACCTATATCCTAAAAATCAATGGCTCAACCGTGTAATGCTTGCTTGATTTCCTTATTCTATCATTTTCAAATAAAGATTTCAAGTGACTCCGGGCTTGTTTGTTTATCTATAATTTTCAAATAAGGATGAAAGGTCAAGTTTTATTTTATGCATTTTATAAAAAATGTTCGATGATCTGATTTTTTTACTTCCGAGAGAATTCCTTTTCAAGGTTAATCAAGTAAGCTTTCAGATGGAATTTTTTTTTTCAATCCTCTATGAATATATACACTCCTTTTCTTAAAAATAATAGTACTCATTTTTGTATGATTATTTTGAATTTAAATTTTTATTAAAATGAAAAATGTTATAGAATAAAGAAAATAAATTATATAAAAAAAGTAATACAGAAATTTACTCAGACAGTATTTGTGAATTGTGATGTCATTAATTTTTTATGACGTAGATATGGAAAACCAAGAAGAGCTTATTAGTACAAAAGGTAGTTATGTGTACTTTATTTGACTTTCAATAAACAATTTATATGTTAGAAATTAAATCACAAATACTCCAACCTAGAATAATTTGTTTGGGTGGTAGGCAAGGACAAAATATGAGATATATTTCCACAAAGAAAAGCTTTAGCAAAAGACAAAAGTAAGACTTTAGAAGGAACACAAACAGGTATTAGTGAGAAATTTATTAAAAAAAAACGGACTCACCTTTTGGTTAAAAAAATATTTTTTAAAATTGTAAATCAAAATAACATTTTCAAACTAATTCTAGCCTTTTTGACTTATAATCTAGAATTACTTTTAAAGTATTATATTATATATTTAAAGATTCTAAATTCAAATCTTATTATTTTTATTAGTATATAAAAAAATAATTATAGGTTCTTTCTTACGTTAAAATATTAAAAATAAATGGATATTTTTTTTATGTATTAACACATATTTACCTATTTACAAAAAATTAAATTTTAAAAATGAATATATTCTCAAACAAATGTTGAAGTTGGACATGGGGTCTAGCTGTAGGTATGAACGATGTTTAGAATTCATATTTCAAAACAAAAGATATGCATGTTAGCTTGTATTCTTGGCTTGTTATGGCATGTCAAATGAAATGAATATCATATAATATCTTATTTTGCATCTTCAATTTTTTTTCTAAATTTGCGGCAGAGTCAGGCAGTCAAGTCAACTTGCACAAACTAGACCAATCCAAACGTCTTCGTAAAAAGTACAGTCACGATATAATACTGACATCATACAACACACATACAATCATATGTTACATTTTAAAAATAATAAGACCCAATACCATTAAGACATGTTATGTAAAAAAAATAAATAAAAAAACATATTTTAGTCACAAAATAAAATATATTAAACATTAAACATAAAATCTTCACATAATTTTTTTAAAAGAAATCTTCAACATAAAGTTTAAAAATTTCATAACATATTAAAATTATTAAAGAAGATAATATGTTGTTTTATCTTATTTATTCATCACAATTACTGCTAATTAATATATAGGAAGAATAGTATCAATTTCTTCTTTTGCACGTCATTATCTTCATTAAGAAAATAAAGCTAGACATCACCTCAACCAAGCTTAATTTTGTAAACGTATTAATCATTTATCATCTTTAAATATTGATTATAATATAATTATAACCTGTCTAGATTTTAATTTGAGATGTACTATTCCCACAACACATTTCTACAGTACTTTTTTTAATTTACCTTTTTCTTTCTATCTTAACACTTCATATTACTTTTCTTATAATATAATTCGACACTTTAATTATCACACACTCCTCTCTTTTTTTTTTTTGTCTCTTTTATTTGTAACAAAAATTTTATTTTTGGTATTGTCAAAAAATATGATTTGTCTTTAATTTCAAAGTTGATTTAAACCTGGATTTATTAGATTTGTTTCCCGAAACTTCGATTGAAAGAAATTAAAAAGTCGCATAAGAGAGCAGAACAGAAATGTGACATTGTAGAAATAGAAGAATTAATAAATATGATAAAATAATATATGGTGTAAATAGAGAGAGAAGAAGCGACCAGCCACTAAGTCAGTTTCACACGGATCAGAAGTCAACAACTTATGTCATGTGGTGAAGTGGTTGTTGTGCATTTCTGTTAACCTTATATCTTAATTTTACCTTTTTTTTACAGACAAACTCTCTGCAAGGCCAAATTCAGATTCTAATAAATGTAGACTGATTTTATAGTTAAATATTATGAACTAGTGCATGAACCTTGAATTGAAGTATACATGGAGCATGGCTATGCACATAAATGGAGATAATCATGACAATTGATTTTTCTTCTTATAGAATTGGTTATTCCAAGGCATAGTGGTTGGTGTCAAAGAAATAACAGTTTTTCTACACCTCTCTCCCATTCCGATTTTACTTTGAATTACCGGAAAGGGATGGGTGGTGTCGATGTTCAACAGTCAAAAGTGTTGAAAAAATCGGAGTTTCCTGTTAGTTAAGGCCACGGACTTTTATAGGCAGAATAGGAAGAAGAATATAAACAAAAGAAAAAGACCGTAGGCTTTGCCCATTTTTTCACTCCACACGCGTTACACAGATCCAACAACACCAACTAAACCAAGTCATCATAAAGCCATTCATTCCAAGGCATAATCAAAACAGATTCATCTTCCTCTGTTTCAATTCAACAACAGAACACACACAAAGAACCCAAGCTATGAGTTACTTCGATGACGACCATGACCATGACCATGAACCATTCGGCAATTTCCATGACCATAGCGACTTCAACAAAAGGATATTGCTCATGGCCATAGTTTCTTTATCAGTGGTTTTAGTTTTGGTGTTTGCGCTTCATCTGTATGCAAGGTTTGTACTCAAACGCCAAGCTCGTCGTAGAAACGCCATTTACCAGCTAAGCCTCACGGTGGCTCACGCTCACGCCCAATCACACCAACCACACAACGCAGGACTTGACCCTACGGTTATAACCGCTCTTCCCACTTTCCTCTTCAAACAAGAGCAACAGCATGGAGTGCTGGAATGTGCCGTGTGCTTGAATGTTCTAGAAGATGAACAAATGGTGAGGCTGCTTCCCAATTGTAAACACACTTTCCATGTGATCTGCATCGACACGTGGCTTGCCTCGCACGCCACGTGTCCTATTTGCCGAACGAACGCCGAACCGCTTCGGCTTGAACCGCACCCACGTGAGGGTCCCACTGGGTTGGCTCTTGATGATGCACCACCCTCCGCTCCACTCTTGGTCGAAGGCACTTCAGATGGTACTGTTAATGGGTCACCCAAAATCAATGGTTCAAATTCACGGTTGAGCTCGTTCCGAAGGATTCTTAGTAGGGAGAGATCGTCCAAGAGGATTCAACCTTCCACCCATGATGATATTGATCACGATTTAGAGAGGCAGTCACAAAATTAATTATGAGGTATATACAAAATGTTTCCTTTTATTATTCTTCATTTTCTTATTATACAAATTGAAATACACATAAGAGCTTGCCAGATGAATCGAGAAAAAAAGAAAAGAAAGAAAAGGTTCCTAAGTGATACTCTGGTTTTGAAAATTTTTTGTACATGTTATTGAATTTGATTGCTCGCATTATTATTATTATTATTATTATTATTATTATTATTATTATTATTATTATATACTTTCTGAAAAGGACTTGGTGTTTGGTAACCTGAATTAACATAATAATGACCACCAGAGATATATAATATGGTAGATTAGGTGGAAGCTCCATGTGAGCTTAATAAAATTAACTGATCATTTGTCTTTTTTTCTTTTTTAATTTTATGGTTTGTTTTGTTTTATTGGGGTTTTATTAGCATAAGTGAATGAGTTTCGGGGGGAAGTCAAAAATCAAGATCCTGATATTTGGGATTCGTGTTGACTTGCTTCTGTAAACATAATGTATTAACAATAAGGATTCGAATCTTTGATTGACGATTTAGTTTTATTAGCTGTTGTCACATACAATAAAATATTACATGCTTCAAATTTTCGACATTTTAGCATTTGGTCATTAACTAGAGAGAGAGAGAGAGAGAGGACATTAATATTGTATTGAAATGAAATTTTCAAATCATTTGAATCTCTTTCTGTCTTCCGGTGCATTATTGTGATGACCAAATAAGCAAAACATGTAGCTTCTATTCTACTCGGATATTTTCTTCCACCGAAGTCGATCACTAGCTAAATCTACAAAAGAAGTACTACGTACTAATATAGCAAACAATAATTGAATACAATTGCATAAACTTGTGTTTAGGAGGGATCACTTAACTTTTTCTGCTTGCGTATAATTGTAATTGTGAGAAGGATTGTTTTCTTTGTTATAATAATAAATAGGTTTCCTTTGCAAAGCATGGTTTTTCGTTGAGGTCTGTCACCAAAATGTTGTTTAACGGAAAATTTATTGATCTCGCATGTGAGTATCTGAGTTGAGTTCAAAAGGTCGCTAGATTACAGCACTTGGGACATATGTAGTTGAAGCCGTAGGAGTGTTATGGATATGTAAAATGTAAGAATGGTGACTTGCTCCCTGCCTTCCTTCCTGTCTTTGCCCCTACATTTTCATAACCACCCCCATTTCTGGTAGGAATATGAAGAATTGATCCCACCCTCACTTTTGCCTTTTTCTTTTTGTAATTTCATCTTTTTTCCCTTAAATTAATAATATATCAAAGACATTTCAAATCAAATCAAATTATACATAAAAATTAAAAGAATTTTCAAAAAAATAAAAAAATTAAGAATCAAAACATTCATAATGTTACTTATAGTAAGTTTAAATTTATAATTCAATTATTATTAGGTTGGACTTTTCTTTGGGTTACATTGTTAGATTGGGTTTCGGACCAGTACTTATTTTCCTTAATTCATTCATGCTATTTATATATAATTACTGAACATGTGGTTTAAAGTTAAATAAAATTCATTTTTAACTGTTAAATATGATTGTGACGTAAGCATAAATTAATTTAAACGTTATATATTTATTGAAATATGTATTTTTATTTTAAAAATGTGACAATTAACTTTTCAAAAAAAAATTCTTAATATATCTTTTGTCATATATAATAATCTTTGTATATGCCAGAATATAAAACAATCTTTGAGAACATAATATATTTTTAGCTTATATAAATATAATAACCTTTTGATTTTAATTAGTTTTTATATAATAAATTTTGTTTTAAAATAAGCATATTTACTTTTGTCTGTTTTTGATATTTTTATACTATTTGGTTGAAAAGAAGATGTATTTTAATAGAGAAAGGGGAGGAAAGAAGTGATGATAAAAAGAGAGAAACTTCTCTTATTTTGTTACTATTTGGTTGAAAAGAAGATGTATTTTAATAGAGAAAGGGGAGGAAAGAAGTGATGATAAAAAGAGAGAAACTTCTCTTATTTTGTTTGGTTAATTAGGAGGAGAGGAGAGGGGTCCATGTTTGGTTTGTAAGAAGAGGAAAGAAAAAAAGAGTTAATATATTATTAGAATTTAATTAAATGTATTTACTGTTTAAATATTTTTTATATTATTATTTAATTATAGTTTATTATATTATTAAAAAATATTAATTTTTACAATAATTATTTTAAACTTATATTTACCATAAATTTTAATTAATTAATAGTATATAAATTTTATATCCACAGTATGTTAGTATTAAATTCATATTAGTATACCTTTATAAATATTAATGAAGAAAAAAAATCTCAAGACAGTTTAGTTAATATAGTTCAAAGTTATAAATTTTCTTTTCCCCTCCCATCTTCTCAATATTGAAAGGAAGATCAAGATAGGAGGGGAAATTTTTGTTTTCCTCTTCCTTTCTTTCTAAAATTTTAAAGCAAATATGGTAAAATTGTAAAAAGTAGTAACTCCCCACCATTTTTTTTTCTTCAATTTTTTCTAACTATATATTATCTTAAATAAACTCTGAGCTTTACATTTTGTAAATGAATAAAAAAAGAGCATTGAAATGATTTTATTCTTCTTTTAAGTGAGTTCTTTCAGTTCAATTTTAATTTGTTAGAATTCAACATAACTTTCCAATACAAATGGATAAAATATGTTTTTCATAAGAATTTGTTAGAGTTTATATAACCAAATATATTCATAAGAATTAAAAATGATAAAATATATTTTTATTCATATAAATATGATTAAATTTAATTTTAATTTTTTTAAAATATTATTAATTTTTGTTCTTATAAATTTTTAAACTTCTAAATAATTTTGTTACCTCTGACTCATGATACAACATGCATTTATACATTATGTCATACTATTATTTGACGTAGCATGATTAGAGACATTCCACATTATCACTAAATAATGATAAGGACTGCTTAAAAAAATTATAAAGATTAAAACTAATAATTTCTTTTCAAAGATTAAAATCTAATTTAACCACATATATATATATATATTAAAAATATAATTAAATCAATTAAAAACATTACATTTAAATATTATCAAACAGAAAAATGTAAAATTTTTAATTTATATGGAGCTTAATTAATTTATAAGAAGATCAATGATGATGATATACTCTACATCCATATCTAAAGCGCATTATATTTTTGACGTAACACTTTGACAAAGTAATGGAGAAATGATGGTTCCATTGTTAACAACTTGATGGACAAAGTGCTATATAGGACATTTGTTCTCTCTAGATTAATTTCAAGCTTGACGTTAAGGTCTGACTTATAAAACCCAACAACTCTTCATAGACTATTTGGTTAAAATCTTTAAAAAGTAAAAGATCCTTTCTGTGTCAAGATTGAAGATCTCGATTTATAAGGCATACATAATTATGCATGACATGGTCAAATATATTCATCGTACCTATCCCGAGATTTGTTTGAAGACTGGCTAGGGACCACCTGATAATGCATTATCAAAAGTGCTTTATCACAAACGACTGCTATTGGGAGGTTTGCCTTTGAAAGTGCTTCTATTCCAATTAGATTTTGTAAAGGCGTTATTTATTTATTTATTAGGTTAATATTTTTTAAATAGAAATAAATATTATATTTTTATTTTCTAAAAAATAATGAAATTAAAATATTTTTATTTTAAAAATTTATAATTTTCTTCTTTAAGAGATTATATGTTATAATTTAATCCATTTCAATTTAAATGAAAAATTAATGTTTACCTATCAAGTTTAAAAACATTAAACTATGAAAAGAAAAAACTATAAAGTCTTAAAATCAACGATAAGGTAATTTTTTTAATTACAAGTGAAAAGAAAAAACAACCAACTCTTGTAAAACACTACCGTTGCATGATCATCATACAACATGGGCTGCATATACGGCCAGAGAAGTTTTATCAATAACATGTTTTATGTGTTAAGATGTTCTCAAGTCTGTCAAATGATCTGCACATTCGTTGAACTTTGGACTAGTTTTTTGAGTTGGCTCTTCTCATGTGGAAGAGCCCAATCCAAATGACTAGTTCATTAGGCGGGAGAACCTCAAGGTTTAAGTATCATATTGAATTCATATTCTTCTCAATATAAACTCATAATATCATTCCTTTAAGTGTTGACACTCACGATAACTTTCACTCTATGGACACTGATCAAATGATAAGAGTCCTTTTTCTCACTCGTTTATTAGTATTCAATTTGCATCTTAATCTCTATCCTATGGGTAGCTGCAGCCCAAGTCTCAACTAGAGTAGTAATTGGTATAACTTAAAAGCACATTAGAAAAGACCAATCCAAAAGACTAGTATATTAGGTGGAACAAATCCAAAGCTTAAGATGGGATTCACAGGACTTCCAATTATGTCGTTGAGCCTCCAAAAGTTGTTACACTGAACATGTTACCGTGATCCTTTTGTTTTGAGTGTCATTGCATATCTTGCTAAACTGGAGTGCAATAAGTCACTCTTTGTCACTAAGAGGATGGGAGAAAAGCAGAAGAAATGAAAAAGAAACCCATCAAAAATCAAAATCAGTGGTGATATATAATTAAAACCAGTGTTGTTCAGCACTCTTATAATTTGATGAGCCATTGGATTTTTTTTACCTTAATTATAGTGTTGATCTTTAACCAATGATTAAATGCACTAGTTTTCAAACCTCTTCAAAAATTTGGACTTCGTCCCTTCTTTGCGATTCATTTAATTAGTTATTCAAGTATATATGTTAATGTAACCCATGTGTTTCAGTATGTATGAATTGCTCGGTCAAGATGGTACAAATCAAACAGAATGCACCGACGCTATTTCTTTCAACGTATATATTTTTTAGAATGAATTACACTCACGGTTTATGAGTTTTGTCAAAATAACATTTCAAAGTTTAAAATAATTTCTTGATATATGTGGATTTGCCCGTCACAATTTGCGAAATTTTGGATGTTAGATTTATAAAAGCTGTGAATATTACATACGATGAGCCTCTTCAGTTACAAGTTTGTTTGAGAGAATAATTTTAAAATAATGATAAACCCTTCAAAACAGCCCCAGGAATTTACGAAGAACAGAAAGTCAGAGCTTTAACACAAGTAAGGTTGAGCAGAATCGTTCGGCTGGCAACCAGAAATGTGATCAGTCAGTGGCAAAATCACAATGTAAAACACCAGTTTAGTTCTGAAATTGATAGTAGATTAATCCTTGATATTACAATAAAATAAATTAAATCTTTAACTTCGCCAATTATCAATCAATATAGTTCTTGAAATTATTGCCGCCGATTAACTTGGTCTCTAAATTACTAAATGAATCAATTTAACAACCATTAATCAACTTAATTCCTAATATTAGGGATCAAATTGACTAGTGTACACTAACGTTGAGGAATAAATTACTTTTTCATAATGTGTACGAGGAGATCAGATAAGCATTTCAAATTCTATGCATATACAGTATATTACTTATTTAATAACAGAGTTTAAAATTAGGCATCTATCAATAACTGGCCTATGTGCATGTGAAAAACGTACCTCAGAATATTAGTAGCATGTTTGGATTTGAGTTTTTAATGGCGGGATCCACGTTGAGTTGACACAAGAAAGAGTAAGCTTATCCGTTAGCAACCCACGTTCACCTACTGGAGAAGCATAACCAAACATGCACTACATTGCAGGAACTCAAGGGCAGGACGACAAAAGCACTCACAAGTAAAGGGTAACGGGCATTGTGGGAAATTAAGCATGGAAAATGTTTCTGATACATGGGATGCATTAGATGGGAATTAAGAGAAAAATAGGAAATAAGGAAAAAGATAAAAATAGAATATGATATGTGATGTTATAGAAAGAGATATAAAAAGAAAAATAAGATCTATTGGAGTGTAAATATTGCTGGAATATATGATCATCAGAATTGATTAAGCATTCACTGACTTTGGTTCCAGAAACAAGCAGAAAACATGAAACCAACTTTCATTTACAGAAATCTTGAACTCAGATTCAATTCAAAATGGTGAACTTCAACCTGATTATGCTGGCAGATCTACAATTTTGAAAGCATAATCATTGATTATGATACACAGTAACACAGATATTGGTATTTCCTATATATATATATATATATATATATATATATATGTCTAACCGGTACCATGTAAAGAAGGGGATTTGATTTTTACTTGACAGAAAGAATCAGTGAAACAGAATGTAGAAGCAGAAAAAGAGTGATAATAGAAGGCCCAAAAACTTGAGTACAGTCACTAGTATCTTCACCAGGCCTCAATCCCATAGATGATGCTGATCCCCCAAAACTCCCATTGCTCACTAACATACTGCATAACAAAATGGGGTTTAAACTTTCACTACCCAAAACAAAAGCCCCCAACAAAAGAAAGAAGAGAAAAAAGAAATTGAACTACATAATTACCTGGAAGGCAACTTACAATTACCATAACCTGAAATTTTAAATACTAAAAAATTAATAAATATAGCAATAGTAAAAATTGGGGGATTGAAGAACAAAAAGAAAAAGGGTTTTGACTGACTGGGGTTCAAGGAGGTGATGGCGGCGTTGTTGTCGAAGTTGCAATTCTCGTCGGAGATAGCGTGCTTGCGGAAATAGTCGTTGAAAGCGTACGACGCCGTATTCTGCACACTGGAAGGGTCGTAGCAGGGTCCTCCTCCCTGGATCGCTCCGCAATCGGCTCCGCCAGCCCCGCACGCCCACTCCACCGCCGTCTGCAGCGCCGCGTCCTCCGCGTTGTTCTTCGCCACGCACCACACCTCCTGTCCCGGAGCGCCGCCGTCCGAACCACCAGCACACGCCGGAAATGCCCAAAGTAGAAGAGCAAAGTAGAGACAGAGAGCAATGCTCTCGTTTTTGGGCATTTTAACAACCGAATCAGTGAATCGGCTGGTGACACACTGCGTTTTCTGAGTTAGATTTAACATCAAACACTATGACAGTGTCGAGCCAGTGAGCAATATTTCTGGATTTTTTATCCTTTTCCTTTTTCCTTCCCACCTTTTTTCAAATTATTGCGTTTAATCTTATTTTATAAATTTTATCACCTTTTCAATTTAAGCACACACGCTTTTTATATTTAAAATTTAGACGGTTAAATATTTCTAAAATATATGTGAAAATTGATATAAATTATATATTTTTATTGAAACTTATATTTTGCATTAAAAAATATAAAATTATTTTTTTAATTTTAATCTAAACAAATTCTATTTTCTTCTTTAAAATGTTTGGTATAAAATAGTTTATATAAGTTAAATTTTGAGAACTCATTAGGATGAGAGCATTTCTTAAAATTTAAAGGATATTTACAAAGATACTTATAAAAATTATTGGTTAACAAGATTCTCATATTAATATTAGGATCCTGTAGATTATAAATACCATTTTCACCAATAAAACCAATCTTTATTAACTTTCTTTACAGAAAGTTAATCACTTTTTTTTTTAAATTATGATTATTAGATTAGTATAAGCTAAATGTAAAATTTGAACGGTAAATAGTATAACTGTTTATGAATCGTGGTTGAAGCATCATGGCTGTTACACTATTACTTCAACTGTGTTTGGATTATACCTCACATTTTCAATTTTTACAAGGGGTGAAGGTGGAATCCTCAGAGACAGTACAGAATTCCACGGTAAGATTGGAACTTTTAATTTATGGTGTAGACTATAGGGAGCTTTTGTACGGTTTCCGTTCATGCACCATAGGCCCAAAAATATTTGGATGATAGCGGGATCATAATTAAATTAACATGTTTTGTCATCTTTCTTCTGTAGATCATGGTACTATGGCACATGCGAGGTAAGAAAGACAATGCTATTGCTGGATCATGCATTTGACCTTTCATCATCAATTTCAAGCTTTCTTCATAATGGTGGATGCAGTTCGGAACATGAAAAAGCAATTCTGCTTTTTATATTGAGTATTAATGAGAAAACCAAATGGATATCACAATTGAAGCCTTCATTTACTTTGTGAGGGGTAAGGTAAAGAGTCTATGGCATGCGAGCAACATAATTAAGAATACACACCAATAATAGAGAGAGTGGATAGAGAGCATAGACTGGAAAACATAGCCAAAGAGGAAAGGTAGTGCGAAAGCTGGCAACTAAACCCATTAGTATTGAGACAATCACAATGACAAGCACCTCAGATGAGAAATTCCAAGTCAGGTCACGAATGTAAACAAGACCCAAGAAAACTGAAAGGGAAAGAATGTTGCTCATTGTCACTGATCCATATATCTGCACCACAGAAAGAGAGGGAAAAAAAGCATTATTATATTATCTAACATAAGATATGTGTAGAGTCCAGTGTACACAAACTGAGATGAGATGTAAACCTCAGAATATGTTAATGATGCTGTTCTGATCTTTTTCCGGCTAGCGAAAATAAGAGCTGAGACAATCTCGCTGGAGCTAGCGAAAGGTAGAATGACAAATGAAACAAAGAAAGAAGGAATAGTTGTGGCTGTTGAGAAGTTGTCAACAGCATCAACCAAGGGATCAGCAAATACACCAGCAACTGCAGTTCCCAAAAGCAACATCACCACTGCTTTGAGAGTGTTCCACCTTGGATTTTTTACACTTTCTGGAGACTCATCATTGTTTTCACTCAATAAATCTTGCTCTGCCTTCGTTCTCTGCTTATGACTAAATATTTTTATACACTGTTTACTCTAATGTAGAATTGTAGAGTGTTGAGTTGGTCTTTATTATGTGAATAACATACCTGATGGAAAGAGCTTAGAATTTTAGGTGTTTTGGGACTCTGGTCATTCTGTTTTGCAGAATGTTTGGCTTTTTGAAGCCATCTAACAATTCCTCTGACAAACTCTTCCATGTCAATTCTAGAGTCATGTGACTTATCAAAATCCAGCATGATACCTGCAACAGCTTCATCAATGTCCATATCTTTCTCTTCAAAGTGCATACCTATTAATAGAGTTCTTAAATCTTTGGCTGTTATGTATCCGTCTGAATTTTTAAGTGACTCAAACAACCTGTAAATTAGCCAATACAATGTGGACTGCAGAATCAGTTTTTATGAGCAAATACCATCTTCAGTGAGGTAATTTGAACATGGATATATATTTGTTTCTTTTATACCAAGTATGTTTTAGATCAAAGCAGAATGCAAGCTGGAACAATATGAAGAAAAAATTGACTCACTTTTGTATAACCTCGGTGTCAGGTTCGCCATTGTCTTTGAGGAAACGACCAACATCTTGTGCTTTTAAATATTCTAGAAGGCCTGACACTAGGTTCTTGTACTTGATATATGCAAGTTTTCTCCTCTGAATCCTTGGCTGAAAAATCTTTTTTTTTTTTTTTATTTCCATAAAATTAGTTAGAATTTGTTCTGCGAAAGGATAGAGTAACCAACCATGTTTTGTTGTTATTGAAGAAATTTCAACTTAATAGGTGACATGCAATATGATTAGTGTAGCAGTCAAATATAGATTATAGCTACCTGATAAAGGATATAAATCACCAATAAACAAATGGAGACAATGAGTGAAAGCAGTAATGCTAGTTGACTGGGAGTTGCATATAGAACTTGGGCTAATTGTACAATAACGAATGGAATAACAGATATAATCATAATCCTTGCAGCATAGCTGGTCCAAATATCAGTGCTTATACCAGATCCTACGAAAGATGAAGAGAATGAATTGGCAGAAAGGAAAGGGAAGATAATCCACTCTTATTTAAAACAAATCAATTTGATCTATTGCTAGCTGATATAACTTAGATACAGGAAATACCAGCTAAACTAAAGCCTTTTGTGTCTTTCTGATCTATTGCAACTGAATTTTCAAGGTCACACCTTCCAACTATAAGACAGGTTCCCCATAGTATTGTTAGAAGCATTACAGTTGATCCAGCCATAAGGCCCATCCCCACAGAAACCTGACTTTGAGCAGTTTCTTTGCTCCCAGATATTCCAGACGCTAATTAAACAACATAAAATAAACATTTTTATACATCATTTATGATAGTAGAAGCAGAAGTAGTGCTGAAGTATAAGCAATTATAAATTGTATTAGGCATTCAATCTTTGGAGAGAAATAGAGAATAAAAAGTACTTCCTTCGTTTCTTTTTATCTGTTTAGAAAGAGAAGATGCACAAATATTAAGAAATTTAATTAATATTGTTAACTTTTTAAAATCTTTTATTTACCCCCTTCTTATTTAACTCATTTATTACACTTGATAGATATAAGGGTATATATGAAAAAAAAATAATTAATGTTTTTTTAAAAACTAAAATGAACAGGTAAATGATAAAAAGAAAAGGAGGGAGTATAAAATAAACTAATGAAAGTATCTTATGGGAAAGTTAACTACAAGATAACTACATGGTAGTTAAGCTAGATTAGCCTGAAATCCAAGGTAAACTAGAAGCTTACCAAGAATAATTGTTGCATCAGGAAGAGAGCTCAAGAGAGGCAGGAAGAGTCCACCAATAATACCAGGTCCAAGAATTTGAAGCAAAATCTCACTTCCAACTGACAAAGACTTGGCTGCCAAGAACATCAAGTAGCCATATACCACAATGAGAAAGACATTGCCTAAAATCTTACTGGTACAAGGCAAAAATCCATATGTTTCTGTGCATGTATTTGATGAAATCTGCTGACTCAAGTAAGCAAAGGATTGTTCATGAAGATCATGGACTCCATCATAAATCATCACAAAGGGTGCCTGATCTGTGATAGGTCGACCATAAGTAGACATTGGTAACATGATCAAAATGATGAGAAGGTAATAAAAGAATGAAATCTTCTGTTTCATGGTTTTGGTTTGGATAGCTTTGCAACTTTTTTGAATGCTTGAAAGGCATCGTGTGGTGTCATCTTATATATGTAGGATATATTCTTGTCCAAGAATCCTCATTAATTTCTAAGCTCGGTGAGGAAGACTATATGATGTAGTTAAACCAAGCCATGAAGGATAGAAAAAGTCTACTATAGACCATAAGTTAAGGAAAATAATTTGGAAGTAGGTGTAATATTGCAGTTTCCTTATTGCTTTGTCTAGGAGAGGATTTGCTTAACGTGTGCAATATGGTGAGTATATGATGTAGTAATATCTTGATGGCGATATGGTGGCATGCCAATTAAATTGATTTCAATTTGATGGGATTGCTTATTTGCTTTGCTTTTGCTAATTAATCCCATCCAATGGTTAATTGTTTGATACTCTGAAGTAATGCAAAGAATAGGAAGTAAGATAGGACATTGAACAGGATACAAAAGGACACAGTCATATACACAAGGATACGATAAATCTTTGAAAACACAAGACATAACACGCTATAAAGCAAGTATTAATCTAAAATTAACATTATGTAAAAATCTTCTATCATAAAATACAATTTTTATTTTCAAAATTAATAAATACAAGTTATTATAAATATAATAAAATGTTAAAAATTTATCTTATTAGTTATTCTAATATTACGGCGATCAATAAAGTGTAAAAAATTAAAAAATACAACTATAAATATTTAAAATATTCGTATAATATCTGACATAATTAAATACATATTTGACAGATAAGTACGAGCATCATAGCTACTATTTAGAAATTCATGCTTTTTTTGAAAAAGTTCTAATTAACTTGTTTTTCTTGTAAAAATATGTTTTCTTTTACTTCATATTTATTTAACAGTACGGTGAGAAATTGAAGATTAGGAAAAGAAAAAAAAAATAAATTTTTTTATTTAAAATTAAATAAAATTAATTTTAAATATTTTTAAGATATATATAAATTAATTTAAATCATAATTTTTTTAAAGAACATATATTTTTATTAAAAAATATGAGAATTATTTTTCTTACATTAAAACTTAAAATTTTTAAAAATATTCATTTTCATTTAATAATCAATACAGTACGGTCACATAAGTAAAATTACTATTTTAATATCTATTCAATATAAAATAATATTATTTTCATAATATATTTTACAACTAAAAAAACATAAAAAATATTACATAATAAAACATGTAATATGATGAAAAATATTATGAAAATAATATTATTCTTTAATATATAATTTTTTAACTGTACTTTTAATATATATATATATATATATATATATATATATAATTAGCCTAACTTAAATTTAAATGATTAAATTCTTTTTGCTATCTTATATATCTAGTGCGTATAGATTAAAATGATAAAAAAATCTATTATATTATAATAATTAAAATTTTATTTAAAATAATTTATTATATTAATAATAAAACTTATTTATTAGACTAAAAATTTTCTATTTTAATTGCATATAGGATAGCAAAATCGTTTTATAATAAAATCATTCCTTTTGCTTCCTTCTCACATTTTGGGCAGTTTTTCTTGCAAACATGTCATCCTTCCTCCTAATGAATAAAAGAAAAGCTGCTGCTCAAGACAGAGTTACGTAATCGTGCATCTGCATCGAGTGGATGTATATGATGCTATATCTATATATTTTATGTTATTATTTTTATAAAACACAGTTTATGAAGTGAACTCTCTACATTTGTAGAACTTTTAATTAAGAATCTTAATACCAAAGAAACTTTGTAGCATATGTAAAGGGATTTGTCTTTTCAATACTATTTATAAACATTTTTTAGAAATTTATTACATTAAGAGAAATACTAATTGCAACATATTCTTTTGTTAATTTCTTTTTTATAATTTAATAAACTTTATATGAATCTCAGGAAATCAGGTGAGCCCACTCCCTATTTAATAGACTTACATGAAATTTATTCCTTACAAAACCTCTTGAAAATAGTGAGATAAAAAATGACTACAATTCCCCCTTTTTAACGATTAATGTGGTCTATCTATGGCGTAATGATGAATTAATAGTGTCTAAAAAAGGACAAAAATAAATATTTAACCATAACAAAGTTTAGGTTAAAATTTAATCCATATCATTTGAGATGCACATGTGAAAAAAATTTCAATGTGGCCCTAACTAAAAGTGTCTTTTATCTTAATTATTTCCTAAATATTATTAAATCACTTTAATATCACTCTTTTACATAATATTGTCCAAACTATTAATGGAGATTGTTAATAGAGCTTTCGCTTCTTTGATGTATTATCACATGTAGATTTTATGTGTTCAGTTTAGAAGTAAATCAAAACTTTTGATCAAAATTAAGAGATAAAAATAAAGTTTTGTTCTTAAATATTTTTAAAATCGCATGCACACATCCACATCCACACATATAAACACACTTTATGTAAATTTAGGATTGAAAGCTTAATCATGCTTCAAAATCATTTTTCAAAAGTTTAGTATGCGCAAAACCTTTGTATCCCATAACTCAACTAAGACACCACCATACTCCTTCTAGGTCAACATTAGCAAAATCATAAACCTCATGAATAGTATAATATAATATAATATAAATCACCAAAGCTTTCGACAAGGCGGCATCGTTGTTCCCTTTGGTACTATCTCTGCTGCCAATCCTATTAGACAACATTGTCATCCTCATTTGTTCAATGTGTGTCTCTCTTCTTTACTTAGCAACTAAAATCTGCAGCCAAGTAAAGTATTGAGAAGATGGTTGAAGGAGGTACAACATGTATATGACTTAAAATAAATCCGAGGCCGAAATCTTATTTTAATTTTGTTGCTAATATAACATTAGGCAAACGCTTCAATTTTTCAACATATAGTTAGAAATTGGACGAAACTTACACGTAATCCCAACGAGTACCACAAGCTTCTCCAAGGAATTCAATAAAGATGACCTTAAAATGACTTGTAATGTTTAATATGCAATAAAAAAAAACGTAAGGTTTAGTAGGTAACATTCTGAAATTTTGATTTTCATAAACTTTTAGCTTATTCTTTATAGTTAGAGTTATTTATTATTTTTTATAAAAATAAATTAAAAATTTTTAAATTTAATAAAATTATATTATACTAATTTTATTAATATATTTTTATAAAAGTTTATATAAATTTTAAGCGTAAAAAAAATTCATAAAAATCACCTATTTGCTAATTTTGCATACAATTAATATAAAAAAATGTAAATTTTTTATAAATAGAAGAAGAGAAAATTAAAGGTAATTTCTTTTTACAAAATTATTTATATTAATTTTTAAATTTTTTGTATAAGTTTTATCTTTAAAAAATGATATTTTAAAAATGGTCATTTCAAAATCAATTAGAACTTATAAATGCTAATAAAAATTTTATAGAAAATGAGTTAGGAAAATTCTAGAAAAATTATTATAGCATAGAAATATTTTAATATTAATTAAAATATTTTTTTTCTGGAACTTATATCATAGTATTTCAATTTTTTTTAAAATAGAAGGTTTAATTGGATATGAGATATATGTAGATTTTACTTTCTCTTCCAAATTATTTTTTAGATAAATTTTTATAAAAATTACTCATCATAAATAATTTTTTAACATTTTTAAAATGATCCAAAATTTTCTATTATATCATATACATATATTTGATCGAACTGAATCCGAATAACTTAAAATAATAATAAAATATATATAATTGTACAAAAGGGAGGGGGTCGTCTTCTTCACTGAGCATAAGAAGAAAATCACATAAACCCACCGCTCCTCCATTCCTAAAACTTCAATTTCAAATTACTATCAATCCGTCTGGTTGTTTTTAAATTTAACTTAGGATTTACTTCATTCACAGGTAAGGAATGTTTTGAAAATTTTGATGTTTTTCTCTCATTCTCTCTTGTTGGACCAAAGCTTTTATGTGGGGAGAAAAATTAAATTTTTTTTTTCAATTCTTGACTCTAATTGATTCAATACTAACCTATGTTAGTAAATATTGTTGTGGATTGTTTAGAGAGCATGCTTGGAAGTGATATTTTTGAATTTCTCCCTTTCTGCATCTCGAGAGTACCTCAACTAATTGAAAAAGGTAAGGGAAAAGAGGATTTATTCTTATACATGTAGAATTTAAGGGTAGAATTTGAATTTTTCTAACTCAATTTAGGTTTATTCGGTTAAAATTGGCCAAAATTTTAGGGGAATGTACTGTGAGGGTAAGATTTAACAATCCTGTTTTATTTAACATTTAATTGTTAAATTAATTATTTTAGGATAATCCTTTATAATGATATGGTTAATTATGAATTAGGAAAATTAAGTAAAATATACTTATTTAACCTTAAAAGTTGAACTTGAGCCAAAAATTGGCTTATGAGAATAGTTTGGCTATCCTTTGAATTGAGAGAAATTATAATTAGTTTAGAGATGACTTTGAAGACATTAATTATATTGATAATTTATAGGACTATGCATAGTTAATATATTTAGCTCTAAATGTTGTAATTGACCAAAAATTGCTTGTTGGGAGCAATTTTGAGTAATTATGATATTTGTGAGTATATTAAATCTCGTCTACTGAGTTGTTGCAAAATTTTAAGGATATTGGATTATATAAAAATTATTTGTTATGATGAATTTGAACTAAGATATTGCATTCTTGGCTGCGTGGAGCCTAATTGGGTCATAGATATTAGCATAAGAGACCCTTAATGGAATTGATAATTGTTGAACAAGAATATTTCATATTGTATGAAATTGTCTTGAATGGTTTTTGTATTGATATGATATCTTATAAAAGATAAAGAAGTGTCCGTTTACAAAGGAGGTGTACTAGAATTTTTCTAGGAACCACTAAAGAAATTTGACTTGAAGGTCACAAAGAAAATGGGTTATGATTATGTGACGTAGTGAGTGAATGTATTGAATTTGTTGTAAGCATACATCATGCATATTAAATGTAATAAAACTGGGAAGTCATGATTGTTATGCCGAGAAATCTTAGAAGCCAGCTGTTTAAGAGTCTAAAGGGTTAGTGACTAAGTGTGATGACGTACAGGGAACTTGAGGTAACTCTTCAATGTTGAGGTCATCATGTTTCGCAAACTTGACCGCTTTGACTTGCCTCGAGGATTATTATGGTCAAAGAACCGATTTTTTGTTGATTTGTCAAATGAACATTAATATTTGGTCTAAGAAAAAGTCCAATGGATTTAATGAATTACAATGAGAGATTGTGTGAAAATTTGGCATCTTAACAACTTTCTAGGATATTAGACACATACTCACATTCACAACATTTTTAGTCTAAGATAGATCGAAGTTTTAAGAAGATTCAATAATAGTTGCTATGAATTTGAGCTTTGTAAGAACATGAAGGTCCGTCATGTATATTCATGCATGACATAACATTACATTAACCTTCTATGTGTTAACTATTAAATTACTTATACTCTTGATGACGTTAGAATGAACTTTTAAGTCAGTATGGTTATAGATGCTCTAATATTATATTCTACTATTTAGGTACATGAATATTTAAGAATTCTTATTCTCTTTTTTTGTTTTGTTGCTACCATTTAACTCTATTTAGCAATTGTTCACATCGTGGAACATGATTCGGTTGACATTCTATACCTAAGTGGATCTGTGCGTACATGAATGAATAATTGTTAAGAAGTAAAACAAGTTTCAATTTTGAAGAAACTAAATAATATGTTTGTGTATGTATATTTATATCCGTTCTGCTAGTGATCCTCAGTAATCTGTCAGGTTTATAGAATTTTGTATCCTATTTTTTTAATACCAAAAATATATATATATATATATATATATATATAATATGTTAAACATTCTCTTATGCATATGTATGTATTTATATGTGTGGTTAGTATTTTATTATACTTATAAGGTAATTATATGATAAATAAATATTAAAATAATAATTGTATATTTTTTATTGATTATACGAATATAATTAATAACAAAGATGTTGCATAGTATATGTTAGATTTAACTTATTTTAAAGAATTAATTATTTGTTTTTCTCAATTTTCTGAATTTTTTTTAAAAATTAATATTTTTTGTTAAAACTTAAATTGAACCAAATATAATATGCATTAGAACTTCTTAAGCTATAGTCATAAAGGTTTTAGACCATTACTTTCGGATCAGGCCTATCTTATAGTCCAATAAACTTTTTTGAGTTTGCAAACATGTACGTGATAGACGCCACACTTGTACACAAAGACTTGATCTGACAACAAGCTGAGTCATTAATTGTATGAAATATTTTTTATATACTCATTTATTAGATCTTACACTTCTTTTCATATCTTTCTATTCTTTATATTTTTTTTTACCACATCATTAATCATATATTTTATTTTTCAACTATTTTATTACTTTAAAAAATATATATATTTAATATAGAATAAATTTCTAAGATCGAGCTTAAATGACTTAATAAGTGGATTATATTTTTTAAATTTATGTTAATTGTATGATTACTTTATTTATGACTTCGATCGTAATTATTTCACACAAGTATGATTTTGTTCTAAGATTTTCTAAACATAACAATAATAAGAAAAGTCATTATTTCGGTTAGAGATTACCTCCATAAAAAAAATTTCAGAAATTACATTAAAAAGTAAATCATTGCAAATGCCTATTGAAAAACATAATCTAACTCATTCTAAATATAGATTCAATTATAAAATCCCCATCCTAGATAGAGTTCAAAAATTCAAGTTCATTTGACGTTGTTTTATGGAAAAAATGATAAATTTAATTTATTAAAGTAAAAATTTAAGTTAAAAATAAATATTAGAGGTTAATTGGTTTAAATTTAAAATAAATATATAGATATGCAATTAAAATGTTAAACATTTAAATTTAAATTATGAAGATAATGATTATTTTAAAAATAAAAGTAAGAAATTAAAGAATCTCATTCTCACATGTTATGTGAAATTCACTCTTCACACGAGAACATGAAAAGAATGTTCATTAAAAAAGTAAAGTTCATGCTCATCTCATTTTCTAAAATAATAACTTTAATTTATATAATTTAAGTTTATTACAAAATATGTAAAATTTATATAAATAAAGAAAGATAATATTGAATATAATAAGTAATGTAATAATTGAAACATATAGATAAAAAAATATGTTTATATAAATTTTTGTATAATTTTATTATATAAATATAACACGATCTCTTACTAAATTAAACTAGTGAAGAATATGAATGGCAATGGATAAGGTTTAAATAAGATACTAGAATACTCTTTTACATTACCTGCAAATTAGTTAACTAAAGCACATCTCTCGTTTCTACCGAACTACTAAAATATAAATATTATTATAAATTATAAAATAAAATACATTTATTAATAATATAAGTCTAAGTTTTCATTATTGATCTTTAAAAATCTATTTAATTCTAAAGTTTTCCTTTTAGTTTAAATTTTTAAAATATGCTTAATTTTAATATTATATATATATATATATATATATTACAGGTCTAGAATATTTATACCCATATTTATAAAGTTTTTTGAATATTTAACTGTGATCCAAATCCATAAAATAAATGTTTAGTTTACCTATTATAAATTTATTTTTTTTGTAGATACTAAGTAGATATAAAACTCATTACCATTCCAGTGAAGGACAATTGGCTTAACCGGGTTTAGTAGGCTGCAACATTGCAGGTTGTCTATTGTTGTAACGTAGAGTTTAATTTGAAACTGAGGCCATAAACTATAGGTAGTGGTTACCTAGAATGATGAGAGAATCAAATTAAAAACTATGGAAATTTATTTTCAGTTTTGTTTTTTTCTTTTTGGTCTCTATCCACACAATTGTTCTTGACATTCAACCTCTATATTTGTAGCTTATTTTCTCTGAAAGGAGGCTGGAAATTCTGTTGTTTTGACTTGGCTAAATGTTTGAGCCTATTTCCTGTCAATGTCTCATTTTTTCTTTCCCTACAAAAGTAGGATGTTTTTGGAAGCATAAGATACGACATGAATACCAACTAGGACAATGCATCTGAGATCTTTTGCACGATCAATGATTGGTAAGCTGAATGATTTATGAGCTAAAATTAATATAAATATTGCTAATTACTCACGAATTGCTTCCAGCTAAACTACCTAATAATTACGGCTAATGCAATTAATGTTTCACCAAATTTTACTTTGTGGATTATTATAACTATTTTTTTTTATCTGTGGATTATATATCATTATTATTATTATTATTATTATTATTATTATTATTATTATTATTACACCTGGTTACCATTCAAGAAAAATATTTTACTTTAGCCTATAATTTGATAAAAATATATTTTTTTAAACACATTTATAAAGAAAAAAGAAAGAAAAAAGATAAATATGATAAATGATTTGACGTAATAGAAAAAATCGAAAAAATTAAAAAATTGTTAAATAAGTGTTAGTATCATTAAATATATAAAAATTATAAAATATTAAATATTTTTATTTTATAATTTTTTAATTATTAAATGAATTAAAATATTAAATATATTTTTGTATTTTTAAAAAATAAATGTATTTTTATTTAATATTGACTTTATAAAATAATAAAAAATAAAAGATTATTTTTTAAAAAATATAGTAAAGCTGTGAAATTATAGGAGAAATTGCTGCAACCTCCAAGTAAACCTTCCACGTGCCTCTAACTTTTGAAGGTCACATAATACAATGATTGGAAGTTCAATATTTCTGGTGTGGGTCTGCGTCTTGAACTTGCAAACAAAAGGGACAATTATCATAATTTATCCATGAATGGACAAACCATTTCTTGGCGAGCCAGAGCATAATAATGAAAGTAAAAAGTAGTTTGAGGAATTCAATCGCCCTCTTATAATAGCTTTTTTTTCCCCTTTATTTGCTTTCTTTCAAAAGCGTTCATTATAATCACATATATAAACAAACAATGTTATTAACTTCCATTCTTATAATTAACTTTAAGTATCTGAAATATTTATTACATTTTAGTATTTTTAGATAATAATTTTTTTTACATTTTTAATAAAAATTTATTATTTTAAAATATTTAAAATCAACTTTATAGTTAAGATTAACATATTTTTTTTAAATAAAATCTGTAGACAGGTAATGACTTGATGAAAAAACAACTAACTCCAACCACAACTAACTGTCACTAACTACATTCAATTACACAAACAGTTATATTCTAACTAGTATATGAATATTATGAGCCTGATAACTAATATATTGTAACAAATGAAATTATAAAGAAAACTTAGATGTTGAACAGTGACATAAACCCGTCAAAGTCACAAAGGTGGACCAGCCTTTACGCTTTAGTTGAGCACTATATTTTAAAACATTGGTGTGCTAAAAATTGTGGTTTGTGGGAGTGTTGATGGTTTTACCACTTTGAGGAGAACACTGATAGTTGGAGGATGGGATTGGGGTTCGTGAGTGAAATTGACCACTCAAACCTTTCTACTGCTTCATAGTTTACATGACTGCACATGATATCACCATCTATCTATCTATCTTGTTCCACATGCAAAGGGGACCAAACCCTTTTTGGATTGTGGCAGGCATCATCATCTACTATTACATCTACTCTACCAATTCCTAAACTATCCATGTAACAAATTGTACACACATGCCCCACACTTTATAAATGCCTAATTGGTTTTTCAATTAAACAATAATTTATGGATACTTCAATAATATTAATATTCTTTTTTTTTTCTCTTTTCCTTTGCAATATCACATTATCTATCATATTTATATTTATATTTATACCTTCCATGATGTCCACCAAACATTATTCTTTTCAATTTTCATCTGCAGTACTATGATAGGAGGGAATATGGTGTAATTTAAAATAAAAAAAAATAATGTAATTTTCTAAATAAAAGGAGAGGGGGGTCTAAAAAAAAATCATTGCAGCTATGAAGATATCAAGTTCGGTACAAAACTTAAATTCTTTTATGTTTGGATATTCCTCTTATCTTCTTGAAATACAAGAAGCAGTTACAAAGGGAATCTCACATTGGAAAGCTGCGAGAATTTGAGGATACTTTACTCCATTTCCTTAAGTTATCATAACATTGGACTATCACCCTTAATTTTTCTTTTGATGAAAGGTCTCTTCTTTTACCAATTTTTATTTCATACTTCAATACATTGAATACCAAAAAGTAAAATAATCATGCATGAGATTCGAGAATAAAAGAAAAAAGAAAAGTTCTAGCAGAAAAAGAATATTAACATATAAAAAAAATTAAATGAAGGTGCATCGGAGAGTGGAGATTTTGAGTTTCATGTTATGATTTAAATTTGCCAAAGTTGTACGAAGAAGTTGGTTATATTGAAACTGACAGTAGAATTTCCTACCAACTAGCGTCATGTTGTAGTTGTTAAGTGAATTGTGACATCTATATGCCATTGTCTTGTGCTTGTGGCACTACAACACGATTCTTTGCTAGAACATAAAGCAAGAAAAAAATGAAGAGTAATGAGCAATACGGTAGAACTCTTAAGAATAACAATAGTTAAGCATTTCACAGCTACATAACTGTACCAAAAATTCTAGCAGGTTTCTAGATTTAAGTTCAATGCACCTTGACGGATATTAGCTAGATTTAATTTGAACACAGTTAGTAGATGGACTTAAATTCACTGGTGGAGTGGACCATCAGTAAATCTCATGAGTCATGACAGCCAAAAAGGTCACATTCATGCCAATGCCAATGTAAATGCCATAACAGCCACTTACAGCAAGGCAAGACAAAGAGTACATTTACATTCGGACTCCACATCAAGCACTGCATATGGATGTTGTTGCTTTCCCATTCCTGGAAGAGAATTCCTTATTTCAAATGAACTGAGATTGATGAGTCTGCTTGGCATTGCACTTAGTTAATGGTATTGTTGACTTCATGGTTCATGTAACTACATTGGTGTTTCTTTCTTCTTCTTCTTTTTTTTCTTCTTATTGTTTTCTTAATTCCACTTGACTACTTAAAAAATTACTATAGGTAATTGTTGACATATGAATTTAGCATGGATTATTTACTGCTAGAGAGCAGGGAGGAAATGTTTTTCTTCCATGTTTTTCAATTTTCTTTGGCAAGAAGTATTACCAAGAGCCATATTGGATCTTCTTTATAAGTATGGTATGATTTTTATCTTTTAATATTTAAGAATGAAGCATGAGAATCCAATTAGGTTTTCTCCTTATACTAGATACAGTTCATTTGTTTTTGAATAATGCATAATACACTAAAAAAAATGCATTTTAACCCATCAGTTATTAGTAAATAAAGACAAATAAAAAGGGATCCTTGGCCATGATTCCCTTTATTCTTGTACTCTCAAATGTAACTTAAATCATAATGATTTTACTCCTTTGGTTATAAAAAAAGCATGAACATGATCAGTCCATAATACAACAAAATTGTAAAACAGTTAAAACCTCATTACATATACAGGGCGAATTGAGTCAACTGACTATTTACATTTTGGGTTTTTTAAATTAATTATGTCAAATAAAAATGATTACATAAGATAAGGTACAGGCAAAGCCATAAAACCCAGGACTTTCACTGACACACCTTCCTTTTTCATCCATCCCTACACAAGCCCACATGTCTTTGTTTTCCAACATTAAAATTGAAAAACATCAAGCAAAACAGAAAAGAATCAAAGACAACAAATAAAGAACTGAAAGAATGATGGACATAAATTAACCACCACCACTTCAAGCTATCAAGTTAAAGCAGAACACAACTGTTTCTTGCACCCTCTCTTTTGATACCACTGCTGCACATGTGTTTCCCTTGCATTCCAATCATGCAAACTTTGAGTGGTCCCCTTCTTTTAAAGTAAACAACACTTCACGTGCCTGTGCAGTTTCATGGCAGAAGCCTACCACCAAACCAATGGCCTCACCACCCAAAACGTGATTCTTCTCAGTGAATATTTCCCTTCATGAATTGACTAATAAAAACTCTCACCATCTCACAACCCAACAGTACTTGATACCATTCAATACATCACAAGCACAGAACAATATTTTTTTTCCCTTTTTATATTTAATTCTTTCACTTACATCTCTCCCTTCTCTTATCCAAAACTCTGCAATTTCTTTTTATAAAAGTATAAAGAATCAGAGTGTCATGTAAACTAGCTAATAATATCTACTTCATCATGCAATAGTGTGAGTCTTCAAGTGTTGAGAAGTGGTTCCTTTTCTTTGTGAGCTTCACATATTGGCTTTGGTGACCCTGCAACATTTTCCATCTTCTTGAGGTTCTGTTGGTGGTACACTTGCCTCAGTCTCTCTATCTCCCTCTTCAGTGCTTCTTGATGAGCTGCATGTATATATGTTATTAAAATATTTGAAGCTTATTTAAACAATTCTTAACTACTCGGAGACATGGCACATGATCAAACACAGCTTCAATACGCGTGCATGCAAAAAACTTTCACTAAAATCAAGATAACTCACTGCAGTTTCATAATTGGTCTGTTTCTACCTACTATATTAATGAAATTATTATATAGTATGCAACTTTCAACAGAAAAGGCCAATAACCGTGCAATTTGGTTACTGTCTCTTTGTTCCAGTTTGGCTTATCTTTTGTTTTTATTAATTCTTTGGGGAATATATATATATATATATATACACACACTTAAACTTCGAGGAGATGCTAGGTGCATTTTCTCCCGTTACATTTTTTTTGTCAGTTTCCCATTTTGTCATGGTCTCAATATGAAAACCACGGTATCAATTGCAAAGTACACACTCTTTTACTTATCCTCGTAAATACACTAAATAATGTTTTTTTTTTTCTCTCTGAAATTTTCCATGCGAATAATGTGCTTAAAGCATAAATAAAACTAAACAAATTAACCACACAATTATCTACATAGCATGCAGAGATGCATACAATCTAGATTTCAACATCGAGTGAAGTTGAGATGATATAACTTTGGTCGCTTAATGATATTAATTTATTCCATCAATTGTGGAAGTGATTTTAAATTATCCTTCCGTACACAAATCAAAAGACTTTGAGACAACTTGATGTTATTATTTTATTATTGAGGAAAATTGATGCAGTTTCTTATAATTGAGGAATTAAATCAACATTTTTCTATTGTTTAGGAATCAATGCACCCATCCACCATATCTAAACAGTATAATTAGTTATATCAGAAAACTTAATTAGTTCTGAATTTAATTCGGGCATTAGAGAATTGCTCCTCCATTAATAGAATTAATAAATTTCATTAGTCCAACAAAAAGAAAAAAATAAAAATATATTTAATATAATAATATTTGAATTAGCCAAGTAATAATTGAAGAAAATTACCATCTTTAAAGATCTTGTCTTGAGCTAGGGCGGCGATTCTTTGCTTGAGAGCACTGTTATCAACGTTAAGAAGCAAACGTTGATGATCTAAAAATGCAACTCGTGGAGACAGCACTGAAACTTCCGCCTTCATTCGTCAACACATTAGAAAAAGGCCATTATTATTATTGGTGACACCAAAATATAATATATATATATATATACATATATATATAAAAGTAATTTTTTTATTAAAATTATAATTTTTAATGTTGTAAATATATTATATTCTATAATTTTTTTAATGTATATTTTTAGATGCATGTTAAAAAAAAACCTAAAAGTATACTTCAAAATAAAAAGATATTTATTATTATCATTGACAAAAAGAAAACAAATTTATTATAGTCACATCACGTTATGTCTCAAACCTGTAATGAAGTTACACTTCGTTCCAGCTCTGATATGTATTGCAGTTTCCTTACTCGTGATCTTTGCGCAGATTGCCTATTTGCCAAGATTCTGATGCATAACGAGAATTAGATGTAGAGCTGAAAAGAAAATATAAATCCTAATAGCATGCTTCATTTTCAGCTACAGATATTAAAAAAAAAACATAAAACAGTTTAGAGAAACCAAAAGAAAAAAAAAACACTTTCTGAAGAACCAGTTATGAATTTTAAAGAAAAATTCATAAACACTGATTAAACATTAAAGTAGAACAGAAAAATAAAGCATGTGATATTTTTTAAAAATAATTAAAATTAAGTAAGAAGAAAAACATTATCCAATTTTGATTGGAAGTTTAGGAGGAAAAGCATAAATATATGAATGAATGTTTGATAAGTAGTATATACCTTTTGACTCTCTTGGGGTCAGTAATTCTATCATTGGAAGATGAAGTGTTATTAGGAGGCTGTGTAGTTTCCTGTTTGCATTGGCTTTCAACCTCATCTGGTTCATTTTTCAATTGGTGCTGTTCCTGGTGGTACTCTTCTTCATTCTCCTTCTTCTTCTTATCCTTGTGGTAGGTCTCTTTCTCATCATTGATGAAGTTCTGATCGGAAGGGCTTGAAGGGTTAGAGGAGGATAAGGGAACCCCAGAGAGTACTACTTCTTCATCCGTGAACATGGACAAGAATTGTTCGTCATCAAACTTGTCAAACTCATTCTCATTATTGTTGTTATTATGATGATGATGATGATGATGATCATTATCATTTATTGGCGCCTCCATGAAGGTGATAGAATCGCTCACCGACCGCCGGTGAGCGCCGCGCCTGGCGGAGGAGAAGTCAAGGAACTCATCCACCCAAGAAGGGTTCTGACTTTGATAATGCCCTGTGTTGTTGGTGGTGGTGACATTGTTAAGAGGTGGCATCTTCTGGTGAGGGGCAAAGTCTGGCCAACTTGGTGACATGTTTGGGATCTTGGGAGGTAATTGTGCCATTTGAGATGAACAAAAAAAAAAAAAAAACAGGAATTTTTGCAAACCTTGGATGTTAATGTTGTTCTGTTGTTGCTGCGTCCTTAACAAATAATAATGCTGTATATGTATATATGCACATTGCATGTGTCAATGAGAGGAGAGAAAGAAATGAAGCCAATGAGGGTCTAACACAGCCCTTTTATAAATATCTATATTCCCAGATACCACAGGCGAATGTTGTTAAGAGGGAAGAAAGAAAGCCATAAGAATGAAAACAACATAATCATGAACTTTCTTTCTTCTTTAATTTCCTTTTTTTTTTTCTCTTTATTTTTTTTTTAAAGAAAAATATGTGAAATTTTTAATTTGTTAAATTTTGTTTTGGGGTTTAAATCCCAAAAGAAAATAAATCTTTGGGGGTATCTGTATCTATATGTTTGTGCAGTGGGGTCACATGGGAATGGGAAAGGATTGGACAGCTATGAACAGCTGGGAGAAGGGGTTGGGCCTCAACGGTGTTCCTGGAAAGTCGCCAGTAGATTAATAAGTAGTGGGAATCAGCCACCACGTGCCCTTGTGACCGTCTTTTTAGTGGGTTACCCTTATGATAATCTCATTTTCTTTCTTACAAATTTGGTCATTATTTCCCTTTACAAACATATTTCTATACATATGCCTACTCTTCCCATTTTATCTACCGCTGCCCACAACACTCTAATCTTAACCCTTTCATAATGGTGACACTGCAAGGTTAATTAGCAAGTCTATTTGTGTTTTGGTAAATTGCAGTACTAATAAGTTAGATTATTAATTGTGGAAAGGAAAATGAGTCCACTCATGGTCAAACAAATACAAAGTTGAGCCATTTAGATATATATTTGAAGGGTGGTTAGGAAAAATATCTCAAATTAGACTGCTTGCCGGTAGAATTAAAGGTTAAAAGGAATTAAAGGTTAGGTAATTGATTTGATTCGAATGATGAATCGTGTCCACGTTGTTGATAAATTTTTAAAGATTGTGTCTAAGACAAAAGGTAAGACAACCCCACTTGAGGGGGTTACTGATTGGTGAAACCAAATGGGTTGTGATCTTTATCTCAGAGAGGAGAACAAAGGCCATGTGCATAATATTATTTATAATGGTGTAGTGGTTATGCATGGGGTGCAACGTGTCTCATTAATCATTTCATTAAAAAGCTATAGCTACATACAGTAATTAAGATATGTAGAATTGTGTACATGGACTCGTGGGTTTTGGGGCATGAGCTGTGAAAGAGAAGAAAAAGAGAGAGAGGCCTTATTGTGAAGGATCATGTTATGCTCCCATGTGAATTGTTTGCACGCACTATATATGCTTTCTTTGCTTTGTCCCCAAACCATTCCCACATGTAGGGCATATGCTTCTCTCTCTGGATGAGCATATCTGTGTGTCTGTGTGTTTAATTTCTAGGTACCTTCTTCCATCACACTATCTTAACTGGAACTAATCTAGTTTTATAAGGAGAAAAAGGGTTTGACAAAGCTCAATCATGATTAATAGCATCTTCATGGACGGACTTTATATTAATTAATTAATGGCATTCATCAGTTTGTAGGCCTTGCCGTTCCCTTCCTAGCTAGCTACCTCTTTATCCCTATCCTACTGATTAATACTATTGAAATTGTAATTCTTACTGTTTGTTACCTACAAGTTTTAATAGACTTTGCATATATTCCTGTCATTAACTAGCTAGTACAACATCTCAGTTCAAGAAAAAAAACATGAAAGGGTAAATTATATACTCACATATCATTTAACAAAATTTTATTTCATAATAAAGATATTACATCCATATATCATTCTCAAGTACATAAATTTTATATAAATTCTCTATATTTTTTTATAAAACTATTTGTATAAATATATTAAAATAAAAAATAAAAAAAATATTCGATAATATTTTAAATCTTAAATCATGTGAATGTAATTTATCTTTATTCAAAATAAAAAAAATATATGTATTTGCTAAAAATATGTTATATACCAATATAGTTTGGTGCAAGATTAATTTCTACTGGTATAGACCTTTCCTACGAATTTTAAATTATCATTATAGAAATTATGGATCTTTGTACCAACAACATAATATATCATAAATAATTGTGTTAGTTAGTAAAAAAATTGATATATAATATCATGATATCAAATATTGATATAATATATCACTCTATCTGTAAATCCTTAATATTTATATTTATGCAATTTAGTTTTCATTAAACAAAATTTATACTAAAAGAAACAATTCTAATATTTCGCTAATAATTTTTTTTGTAATGATATATACACACGACAGTTAAGCTACAGGGGAATGGTAGGTTTAGTGTCGAAGTCATTGTAACTTAAATTATCTATCAAATTAAATATCATGCTATTTAATTTACATATTCTGTACGTCTGTACTTTCTGATGAAAAATATGATAATGTATATAAGTTATTCAGTATCTAAAATAATTTATTATCAAAATCCCTTTTAAAGAAATTTAAAAACAATCCAAATTACACATGCATGAACAAGCGCTGTCTCTATATATTATAGACATTTATAGATAAAGAATTAATATTTGTTAATATATTTATTTATATAATTTATATATAAAGAATTAATTTTCTTTGAAAATATATTAAATTAAGAATATTCATAAAAAGATTATTAATCTTAAGAAATTATATGTTAAGATTTTTAATAATTTTCAATTATAATTTAAGGTTATAATTAATAATTAATCTACTCTAATAATGAGACCTATGAATTAGATTCAAGATCTTCATTGATGAAGATAGGTATTGGTACCTCGTTGGAATTTCAAGTAAAATGGTGAGCTACCTGCAATAACATTCCAACACTCAAATCAATAGGTATTTTAGTATATTAGTATAATATATGAATAAAAACTTACCTAACTGATTTATGCATATCCTTTACACAGGGCTTAGATGCAGGTGAATTACCGCTTGAGTTAGGAAGTGTTTCATGTTTTACATCCAACATGACGCTGAGATCCTTGGTTCTTGAGTGAACATATAAGATGTCTTATGATTATGTATGTTTGATTTGGATCTCGACTAGTGAACAATCAAATTACTTAGTTGACCTGTTGTGATCAAAGAAAGGTACTTAGATGAATTGGACTCAAGTCTACTTGATCTCAACCTAGAACAATAATTATATATTAAATTTATAAATATTATGCTTTTAGTTAAAATAATAATATTAAATATCAATAATCTATAAAACATTATTAGTGATTTCTATATAATACTAAATCTTCAATGAAATTAAAATTAATAAAATATTTTTATTTATTTTATCAATTGAAAAATACTTAGTTTTTAAAATTGATTATACAAATTTGTTAGTCGATTTTACATCACAAAATGTAGAACAAAAACTAAATTTTAAATAATTTTCTAAAATACTTTTTTCATTATCAAAAGGCTTCTAAAGTAAGTTTTGCCTTGGACCTTAAATACCCATGAGTTTGCCCTACTATACATTTGATGATTTGGAGATACAAAAGGTAGCCCCCGGAGCAACAGAAGAATCCAAACTAATCTCGAGTCTCAACTAATTCCGAAAGGAAGAATCCTAACTAATGCAGAGAGACGAATCTCAAACATATTATGCCTTTTTCCTTCATGAAACACCAAAAAGGTATCCATATGCTAATTATTTAATTTATCACCCATTATACATTGATGGCTTGAACAACTTGGAGGTTAGGCATGTTATGGCTCTTAAATATTGGTTAATGAACCCAAAAAATGATATTAATTTAAAGATTTGGCTACTTTGTATTTATACAAGCTTTTAAATTCGTATTTATTTTAGTTATTGATTCACTCCATGCATAGTGAAAGGGGTAGGAGAATGTCTTAATTCTTGAATGGTTAGACAATTAAAAAAATGGAAATATTATGAATCCCATCAAGTTTTGTTCACTTCATCAAATTAAAAATTGAAAATTTTATTATTTCAACTATATTAAATGAAAATTATGAATTCACTTCATTGGATGTGTTTTATTATTAAGATCACATTTTAACTTTGTTGATTATGGGTAACTAATGTAATCAAGATCTAGGTAGACAGAGACCTAATTTTTATACTAGGCATATAATAACTATAAAATGGCTTCTATAAAGATGAATACATGTTTACTCTATTACACTACGCATTTTTTATTTTAGAAGAACTAATCCTTAATTAAATATCTAATAAGGGTTTCCTTTTATCCACCCCCCACTCCTTTTTCTTCTTGTAGGTTTCGTAACACAGTTGAAGCTCAAGCCCTTTCTACTGTTTTACTGGTGCCCTTCATTACATAACTTCAAGGCTGTACAGTGAAAGTCACAACTTGTGACTTAATGGGTGAGCAAGAAGAGCTGCCAAGTTAAGAAGCCAGAGGTTTTACCACTTATGGAGGTGCATCCGCAACCCTCAGCTCAAGGCATTTACAGTTTTTGGAGGAATGATCGTCAAACTTTAATGGAAACATGGCTGGATGATTTTTTCTGTAATCTTAGCCCCGTGACACACCACTCTTATTATTTTTGTTTCTGTTTTTAAATTTCTGAGAATATCCAAGGCCATGCTTGGATTGGTGAAAAAGATTGAAGGAAATGGTACCAGATTTTATTATTTAGATTGTTTTCAAATATGATAAAATAAAATGAAATGTGAAAGAATACATTTCCCTCAAATTCATCCTGCAACTTTTTCCTTTAATTTGAGGTATGAAATGAAACCGATCCTTTTTTTTTTCCTGCACCATTATAAATACAAATAAAATGATAACTTTATTCCATTTAACTTTACTTTGTTCCATCCCATTCAATTTTATTTCATAATCACTTGGATATCCAAACATAACTCGGAAATGAAATAAAATAAAATTTTCAATTATCTTATTATGTCAATATTTTATTCCCATTATTTAGAAAGTAACAGAATAACAAGGAGAATAATAAATAGTAAACTAGTTTCATTTCAATTTTCATGCCCCTAAATTAGGAAAAGGAAAATAAAAGATATTAGATGAAATGGAACAAAATAGGTTTTATTCCATTACATCTTATTTCGAACAATTTACACAACAGAGATTAATGTCATTTTATTTCATCCCCTTCAATTCACTCCTCTCTGAGTACAAACAATCAGATCTACCGATATATATAGCATAGAATCTGTCAAATATACCCATGTGCCAAATTCCTTAGCTTATACATTAAGTTAGCGTGCTATGACAGCTATGTCATAAGCTGGACATGATCCCTGGTTCTTCTATAATCCTTAAATTCAAAAAGTACAAGGCACTATGTACCAAACCAAACAAAAAAAAAATAGTACATGGCACTAACTATCAGCATTCAGCATAGACTATATTAAACATGTTTCTTAGTCTTCCATCGAATAGGAATAAATTCAACATAACGCATTACCACTTCGCCTAGACAAGAACAAACTTTTTCACACCAATTGAAACTGCCAGAAATGAGGGAAATGCTGATCAAACATTCAAACGTGTCACAATTCCATAGTTTTTGGCAGGTCAATCTTAAGCAAGTTCAAGACCAGTATGTCTGTATTATGGTCATGCAGAGAAAATGAAATACCGAATTCTGCCTAGTTAAAACTCAAGCACGAAATACATGGAGACAAGATAAATATGCAGCTGGAACGCCTCTAAACAGAAATGAACATGACATTAAGAATATATACCATGTTAATAATAATATCAATGCATGTTGCCATTCTCCGATGCACTAAGAACAAGCCATGAAGACAACAAAAATATTAAGCGTTGCTATCATCAATCTTCTTATCTTACGCAATCTATGGATAACTGCGAGTGCAGGTCCTTCAATGCACATGAATATTTCATCTGATCCAAACGTCTTGAGGAAGAGGTATGAAAGTTGGTTAAAGCGACATGGCCGAAAATACAGAAGTAAAGAGGAATGGGAAGTCCGTTTTGACATTTACCAAGCAAATGTTCTGTTTATAGAGTTCTACAATTCTCAGAACTATTCTTACAAGCTCATAGACAACAAGTTCGCTGATCTTACAAATGAAGAATTTATACGTATGCATCTGGGTTATCGACCTTGGTTGCATTCACAGACAGGATTCACGCACCATAAGCATGGGGATCTACCAAAAAGCATAGATTGGAGGAACAAAGGTGCCGTTACACATCAAGGATCAAGGCAATTGTGGTAAGGTTTTATTGCAATAAATAAGTACACGGTTTAGAGGAGCCATATTAAATTTATTCAACTCCTCAGATATATTCAAATTCAACTGCTACCAAGCTTATATATATTCAGACACATACCCCTAACATGGTTACCACAAACATAATGCCAGCCCAATTCCCAAGTGAACTTTAGAATAAGTGTCAAGAGGTTGAATACAGCCTGGAGATTAGGCTCACAGCTATTCTGTTGAACATGAATTTCTTCCAAAATTTCATGCATCATAAGGAATTTCCTTATAATGGAATTTATCTAAAGTCTTCTGATCTTCATCTAACGTTGGGTTAGCTAGCTATAGATTGTATTTTAACATGATGTCTTGAGTTGACATGATGAACCAAACTTTTGATGCAGGAAGTTGTTGGGCATTCTCTTCTGTGGCAGCTGTAGAAGGTATCAATAAAATAAAAGCAGGAAAGTTGGTTTCTCTGTCTGAACAACAACTGATAGATTGTGATAACAGCAATGGAAAAGAAGGCTGCAATGGTGGTGATATGGGAACTGCATTCACATTCATCACAAAGCATGGTGGGCTTGCCACTGATAAGGACTATCCTTATCAAGGATCAGACAGTATCTGCAACAAGGCGAAAGCTAGAAACCATACTGTCACCATAAGCGGCTGTGAAAACGTACCTGCTCGCAATGAGAGTATGCTAAAAGCTGCTGTTACTCATCAACCTGTCTCTGTTGCTACTGATGGAGGTTATGCATTCCAGCTTTATTCAAAAGGTATCTTCTCTGGAAGTTGTGGAAAGGACCTCAATCATGGCATGACTGTAGTTGGATATGGAGAAGAAAATGGTGAAAAGTATTGGCTTGTGAAGAATTCATAGGCAAGTGACTGGGGTGAATCTGGTTATGTTAGGATGAAGCGTGATACAAAGGATAAAGATGATATTTGAGGCATTGCAATGGATGCTAGCTACCCTGTCAAGCATTAAGCAGCATACTAGGCTAATTGCCCTGCGGTGGTTTTAGAATGAAATGTCAGTTAAAGAAAGTACGACAATGCAATTATTATCTTGAATTTAATAATATGCAGGAAGAAAAGCAGAAAATACGCCATATAGAAGTCATTAATGATCATTCTGCAAAAAGAGACAAGAAACTGGAACACTAAAGCACAAAGTACATGACATCTCCCTCAACTTATATCCTGATGCATTTAATATACTGTGTTTTTTGGGTAACCAATATACATTAAGCTACTTCCTGTGACAAAAACCTACTTGCCAAATTCTGTTGAATGTGTTACAAAATTGCTAACAACATTTGAACTCAAGCTAAGATGGAACATTAATTCCCCGATTCAAATATAACCCAGTTCCAATGTTATTCTCACCCATTTTCTATACTTTGACATCAGAGATTATACCCCAAATGTTTGGTAACTCCGAAACCCTAGTGCTATATTACTCTTCCAGTAATGTTGTTGAGAAAAGAACAATGACACCATTGTGCAGAAGTGACAAGGGTTTACAAATTTTTGAAGCCACCTGTTCAGCGTTAAGAATTGTACTCAGTCCACTATAAATAATTTAACAGTTACGACTTAAGTGCTGCAAATCTTTGTCTCACAGCACAAGCTATCTTCCACTCATTGACACTGGCCAAACCTTCAATTATCTTCTGCCTGACCCTGATATAAGGTATAAAACCTCTTTCTGTCATCCCCGTTGCAACCTTTCCAGCCAAAACATACTCATGTTTCTCCAAACACCCTTCAATCACCAGCTCGTAACTCTCAAATCCAACAGAGCTACCCTCTTTCTCCAAGAATTCAATCACCTCAACAGCCTTCCATATCTCCCTGTTTGCCCGTAATGCTGCCAACAATTTCAGCAGTGTTCCCTGTCCTGGGGTCAAACCATATTGCACCATCATTTGCTTCAATAAATCCTGTGCCACAGCAGTCTTTCTCACTCTGCACATTGCACCAATCACAATGCCATAACTATTTGAATCAGGAATACATCCTGCCCCACACATGCCCCTCAGGACTTTAACTGCCTCCGCTAATTGATCCACAGCACAGAGAGAAGATAGTAGATAATTACATGTCCCACAGTCAGGCTGATAGCCAATTGATTTCATCTCAAGTAAAATATTAGCTACAGAATGAGACTGACATCGGCGGTCCAACCAAGCAGATGAGAGGAGAACAAGGATCTGAGGAACTGGAAAGCAACCAGATCGTAAAGTACGTTGTAGGACAGCTAGAGCAAGAGGAAGGGGATGGGAGCTTTGCAGGGTGTAAGAAAGAAGGTAGGAATACGCTAGCTGGGGCTTGGAGCGTGGTCTGATAGGTATAAAAGATTGCAACATTTCATCAACAATTTGCACTTGTAAGTTCTGAGGAAATGAAGAAAAGAAGGAAAAAGGATTTGAATTTTGGCAGGACCCCGAGGAAATGAGGTCAGGAATTTTAACGTAGTTTTTAGTTTCTACTTCAGTTCTAATGGCCTGCTCAAGGTTTTGCAATGAAGACACCGAACGAACTGAAGGACATCGGTTCAGAATATGGCGGAAATTAAGAAGTCTATGGTGCATTGTTGTTCTTTTCAACCTTCTCTATCAGCTAATATAGTACTGGTGCATTTTGTGGCATAAGAAAAATGAAACCTGTTGAAATCTGCCAGAAAAATACTTACTAGATCAATAAGGGTAAAAGTGTGTGAGAATTTATATGTCACAAATAGAAAGAAACAAATGCAAAGATGTGACCGAGCATTCATAAAATATCATTTTTTTCTCATATGTTATGTACAGAGGTACTTTCACATGGGAGAATATGCAACTATTGCCTAGAAACTACTAACTAGACATGGCCAGTGGTTATAGAAGAAAATGTAATGGTGAAATCAGAAAAAATTAGGCATGTCCTGCAGCAAATAATCACCAAAAGCCATAATATCTGCATAGCAATGTATGACGTCTGTGTGGAAATTAACAATAATAAACATACAATGCAATCATGAACAATAAACATATAATTAAGTTCAATCATTATGATGCAAAGAAAGCAATATCTATGACCAGAATCAACATAGCTCTGTGCAGTTGAAACGAATTAGCTGAATGTAACTACCAAACAGCAATCAATCATGTAGTTACAGGTGTTGTCATGTTGGGTCAAGTTTAAGGAATAAACAAGCTCAAACTAATGAAAACTGTTAGAATATATGAAATGGTCCAAAAATATCTTATCATCTTAATTTATCCTTTAGGATTTTAGTTGTCCTATTTTTTCATTATCTCTTTAGGGTTAATTACCATATTTTCTTACTTTGTCAGGATTTGTTTCTCTAGTTAATTAGAATTATGATTAGTATAAATAAGGGTTTAGTATTCTACATTAAAGCACATCGGAACATCCTATTGTATTGTAATACATCTCAATTAATATCAATTTTATTTTATTCTCTTTTATATTTCTTTCTTTATATCTAAATTCTAAAACACTATAATTTCAACATGGTATTTGTCAATATCCAATTTTGTCTAACTCTTTTTATTATTTTTTTATATTCAATTTCACTTTATTTTCTTATGTTTTATTTTATTTCACCTTTTTATTTTTGTTTACTGATATAATCCTTTTGTCTTATCTTATTCTATTTTTACTCTTAACTAAATATTGAAAAATTAATTAATTGTTTAAAAATCCAAAAAAAATAAATAATAATAATAATAATCAAAGAAAGCGAGGGGGGGGGGGGGGATAGTATAAACAGAAGCAAAAGGCACGTTGTCAGCAAGCTAAGGGAAACCCAAAAAAAATAATCATAAGCTGAGAGGGGAGAAAACAATGTTGGAACAAGCATACAATCAGAAATTGACAAAGAAAGGGGAGCTGGTAGCCGCGGAGGAACCATTACAAGAAAGAAAAGGAGGCTTAGAAAAATGAAGAAGAAAGTCCCGTTTGACTGAGCAAAAATAGAGATTAAACTCAATGTTAAAGTTTCTATAGATTAAAGCAAATGTAGAAGGAAAAAGGTTCTGGTTTTTTCAGTCTTTCTGAAATTCTTATGAACACAAACACAAGCAGAAATCTGAAAAGAAGAAAGTTGGAGAAGTTGAAGGTCATACACTCTTTTTTGTTTTATTTTTGTTCATAATCTGAGTATGATACTATGATGCCCTTCTATTTCATTCCTAATTTCACTGTGATCTATATATGTATGTTTTTGTATACCTTGCCTGTAATCAGCATAGGGGCACACGCACACAAAGACTCTCACAATCAAAACAGAGAACCCATAACAGCAGCATTAGGCACATGCAATCAACAAATCACAATTAGGATAGCTCATAGAGCCAGCTCGGGCTGTTTTGCTGATGCAACCCAACCATTTGTTTTTTCTGTTTCCTATAGTCTTGGGGCTCATTTTTTCAAAGAATAATAATAAAACTAACTAATTTGGACTAACAGTGAATTATTAATTGGCCAATAATAATAATAATATGATGTGAAATATATGGAAAAAGGACGTCAAATCTGCAGCAATCTTATCGCTTTTGTGACATGTGTTGAGATGATGAATGGTTCCATCATACTTACCGCTCTCATCATAACAATCTGCAACAATAATGAATGAAAAATTGAATTTACAACTTTAACAAAGAAGAAAAATCTTAAATACCCATGATCCCTTGGGAAAAAACATGACAATTCACTCATTGTGGCTGAAGATTGATTCTGAGATATGATAAATCAGGTTGACTGCAACATAACTTTCCAGCATTAGCAAATTAAAATTTATAAAATCATTTAATCAAAGAAAGGTAATAGGTGTAAAACAGGTCAAGACCCAAAGTAAGAGAGAACGCAACAAAAGGCAAGCAAAGGTCTATTTCATTCCCTAGGCCAGTCAGCTCCATCTCATATTGTTCTATTTACAATCAAAATCGTGAAGATATAAGAAAAATATTATTGTCAAAACCAAAGCAATTCACCGTGCAGTCAAAGTATATAAACGATAAGAAAAAAAAATGCTTCTTGGTAGAAAGATTTCCACACCATTCTATCAATTTCGTGAAATGCCAAGTACAAACTGCAATAATCTAACCTAGCAACCCAGAAAGATAAACAGGATACACACACTGTTGCCCTGTTATGCAGACCTCACAACCTCAAACACATTTACTTTAAATATTTCCTCTTTATGGTTGGAATCCAATATTTCCAAAGGAGCTATTTACTTTCTATCAAATAATGCTAATAAGAAACTATTATTTCTCTACAGTTGCAGAAAAAAAAAATACAAGTTGCAGAACATTGGTAAATAGATTTGTTTCACTTCAAGGAGAACTACAGATAGCAGTCAGCCAAAAGTGTGTGTGATTAAGTCCCGAGACCGGATCAATGTGTTGTGATGGATGCATGAGAAAAAAAAAATCAAAATCGCATCATCAAGCTGGTAAATGGAACCCCAGAATTAAATAGTGGGATGATTTTTAGTTTGTTACAATTATTAATAAAATAAAGTGGAAGCTCCTTGTTACAATTATTATTAATAAAAGAGTAAAGAGAAGTGCCATAACCAAACAGGATTAAGGTTTGACATACTAAACCTGAGAAGGAAGAAGTGAGGATATAGTTTGGAATGTAGAGAGAGAGAGAGAGAGAGAGAGAGAGAGAGAGAGAGAGAGAGACCTGAAGATCAGATTGATGAGTGGATGAGTACTGAGTTGTCCAGCTATGTGAATCAAATCACCCTCAGATGAGGAAGGGGGCTCTTGGCGAGTGATAACGGTCGCGGCCTAGGTGTTGCAGTCAGCAGAATTTGAAACTTAAGGGGCGCGTGGACCTAACCGATGAGGTTGGCGAGTGTGGGGTGAAATCAAATATCGGGGCCTCTGGGAGAAGCAGAAAACGATTTGGGAGTGGGGGTGGAGTAAGATCGAAGAATGAGAGTAGAGGCACCCAACACTCGCCGCTCTGAACAATTCATTTCCTAGTTTACCCTAACTTCACACTATTCACCTCCGCTCCATAAACCCCTCGCTCACCGCCGAAATCGCCACCACTAGCTACCCTACCCTCTCATTTTACAATTTCAGAATTATTTTAAACTTCAACTTGAGAAAAAATAAGCTCATACTTAAATAATTTTGTAATTTTTAACATTAAACTTACTTTTAGATAAAATTATTTTTAACAATATATTCCTAAATTTTAAATTTTAAAAGAGTATAAATCAAAATTCTTAACTGGTTTTTTTCCTCAAAAAAAAAATACTATGTGTGTTGTGGAAGTTCGGAAAAAATACTCAGTATTAAAATTGTTTCAATTGCTCCATTAAATTAATTTTATATCGGTAGAAATTATACTCGCAATATTCTTAAAAGCTTAATTTTTATTAGATAAAAATTTTACCATTACTGAAGATAAATCCAACGTCAAAGTTTTGGTATTGGGTAACATTTAGAAGAAATTTTCATTTGTTATCGATAAATCATCATTTATTGTTACAAAATCATGAGACTAGTCTTTATTTTGCAATCTTAATAGTTAATATAGAGGCTCATGTTCTTACCATGTATGTCTTTTTCCTTTGAGATAGATTAAAAAAAAACACTAGTACATACAACTTGAACTGTAGCAGTATGCATACAGAGATCAATCAAAATTAAGACGTGCAAAAAAGACGCATAAACAGGGTAAGACAATACACAAACCTCACGCAACGATATATTATTGTTTGTTCGCGAATGATCAAGAAGAGATTTTCTATAAATTATGGTATATAGCATATATGCATAGAAAGAGAGCCGCATGCTTAGGAAAAGCTTGAAAATATGGTTATATTATATATGGTGCAAGAGGTCTCTAGGATTGGAGTGATAATTATTTAGGTAAATGATAGAAAAAACTTCGAGAGTTAGGAGCAATTAATACTGATCAAATCACTAAAATAGTACTCCTTTATGTTTAATTTTTTCTAATTGATGCTTTAATCTTCTTTTCATTGTTAAAAACCTATAATTATAACTGTCCTGACTAGTTATATTTTATCTGGATTCCTGTTGTTATATAGGTTGTTGATTGATTAAACTTTGACTGGCTGTTTATGTTGCTTTATAATGATAGCCTTGGAAGTAATCATAAAGGCATGTTCTTAACATGAGGGAAATCAGCAAAACTTTATTAGTTGCTATCATCTATATAATTATAAAGGAGAAAAGGTAGTTTAATTATTAGTGTGGGCTTACATTGTCTATATTTTGTTCACACTAATTTAACATATTCATTATCAAATAATAAATAAAAATTGTAAGATCCTCTAATTTTTTATTTTAATTTAACGTTTTAACTTTTTTCCTTTATTTATATTTATTATTGAAATTTAATCTTATTTGTCAATTTTAATATTTTTTAATATAATTTTATTTATCAATTATGATAATTTTGTAGCACTACATATGTTAAATGATATTCTTCTTAAAAAATAAAATAAAATATAAAAATGAAACAAAAAGATATTAAAAGACTAAATCAAAATAAAAAAAGTAAAATTATATAAATAAAATATTAATTTTTATAAAATAAATTAGAATTTTTAAATTAAAATTTTTATTATAAATGGTCAATAGGAATAGAAGTAGGTGTAGGTAAATTATATTTTGAATATTTAAATATAAGTTGTCTAAAAATTTTTGAAACCTGGATCTACTATCTATATGAAATTTTAAGATCTGGTTTAATTTAAATTTACAAAACCTATTTAAAAATTTATAAATTTAAAATTTACAAGATAAAAAAGTTATTAAATAAATCTAATATATATATATATTAATATTATATAAATAAAAAATATATATAATATATAAAGATAAATAAACTTTTAAATAAATTAAAAAAAAATTATAAATTTCAACTTGACTTATTTATATAAAAAAAATTTGTGAATCAAATTAGATTTTAAACAAATAAATTGTAAATCATTATCAAATTATCTTATTTACTTTTATCTATATTGATTAATAAAATTAAATTTTTAATAAATTTAAAAAATATAAATAAAATTATTTTAAAAATAATTCATATAAAAGTCAATAAAATATATAATTTTATTTAATATATTATTTTTTCAAATTTTTCTATGTATTTATTTAAGATAAATAAATTATGGTACTCTTAATATTATTAAAAACTCTACTTTATTTGATAAAGATGAATGGACAGTAAGATAAAAAATAAATATATTATTAATGATGTTAAATTTATGATAATTATTAAAAATGGTTTTATAATATGTATTTATGAATACAATAAAAAATTAATAAATAAATATTTAATTAAAAATTATATTTATATTATTATTATTAATATATTAGATTATGTGATTTTTAATAAAAAATTTATATATAATATTTATGTATGTATCATTAGATACATATTATAAAAAATTTGAATTACGTAAAATGATGTTAATTTTTAATATATTTCTAATATAAAAAATTATATTATTATTTAATGAATTGTTGTGACTTTTTTTATTAAAATTAACAAAATGCAAAATGTCAATTTTTTGAGATGATGTGAAACACATACGTAACAATTTAAAACAATGGTGGGTTTTAATTAAATTCTTAACATATTAATATGCATTCTGATTGAATTAAGCATCCCGTGGAAGGAGCATTGTTCAGAAATAGTCGGAGCAATGATATCCACAACCACTAAGAAAATATAGGTCAAGGCTACATGATGAGCTTATCATCGTTGCATTATCAGGTTGCAACAATTGCATTGTTGAATGTTACAATTACATTTTGTAGGTGAATTTAACTTTGAATTATACCGGAAGAGTTTTACACATTCGATAAATTATAGTAGAACTTTTTTTAAAAAACACTTTTATTAAAAAAATCTCTTTGTTACACCATAATTAACGTGTGATTTTGTTTAGTATTAAAAAATTAAAAATGGATCATTGGGCCCCATAAAGTAAACATCTATTATGAATGTTGTATAATCTTTTACTATATATACGATACAAATTGGATGAAATTTCGAACTGCGCTTTCTTTTTATTTTCTATTTTAAAATCTATATGAAAATTTGAAGCCTGTATAAGAAATGGTCCATATTCATTGATAAACAGTTTATTTGGTATATTATTTTTATTTTTTATATATCTGTTAAATCATATAGTATAAAATAAGGAGCATAATTACGACATTAAAGTTAGAGGTTAACTATGGGTGTCTTATATTTTATAATATTATATAAAAATAAATGTCGTGACTAATTATAACTCCTTATTGTTTTTTACCATATAATAATAATAATAATAATAATAATAATAATAATAATAATAATAATAATAATAATAAAAATAAAAATAATATAAAGTTCATATATTGCTTTACAGGTAACTTAAATTTTCAGTTGGGACATGATTTGTCCCTTTTTATTAAAGCAGAGATATGGGCTTAGTTAGTGTAATGAGATATATTCAAAAGTGATTTAGTTACCTTGCAAAACAGGGTTGAACTAGACTTTTTCATATTAAATCATAATTATAAAGCCAGGGTTATTGGAGTTGTTGTCTACCTGAAGGTAACTCTTCATTCATATGATGATGCATTCAACATGTTAAAGCTAACATTAAATGAGCTGGCAAGACGCGCATGGAAATGGAACAAAAGAAGAGCAAAAAAAATCACAAACTCCAGGAGTTAGGATAAAGTGAAAAAGAAGCCAAACAAATAGAGAAAAAAAAAGGGTGGGAGAATGGTATTATAATCTTTGCATTTGGGTGTATTAATGAAGTTTTCAATTGACATTGTGTATTCATTCTATGGACACAACGTTTAGTTGTTGGTGATAGGAATTGTTATTTCTTCCTTATGAAGTTTGAACCGTAACTCAGAATTCATGAATAATCCTAGTTGCTTTGGAAATTAGTGAAATCACAGTTGGTACTCAATAATATTGTACTGTCACATATTATTAATTCATATATAAAATTATTAAATGTCAAAAAGTTTGCTTGGGTTATGAAAATAAAAACACATTGGTGGGTCTTCAATAACACTAACCACCCAATAAAGATGGGGATAGATCCACTAAAGCCGAGAACAGAACATTGATTCATCATTTGAGCAGTGATAAGGTGACTTGGAAATCAATATATTTTTTTCATAAACTTTAGTGTCAAATTCATCCACCCACTTCCACTTGGTCCAATATGTAGAGTTTGTATCGCTGTACGACACTCACTAGTTGCAACTTAATATATGCTTTTGGTTTGGTGATATCCAAACTTGCAATTTTTACCATCAACTTTTTTCTTTTTCTCCATCTGTAATTAATGATTCTCATTTGTAGCATTAGTTCTTGGGTAGCCATTAGCCAAGCAATGCTTATATTCTAAATACTCATAATTCACTCTCTCCCTTGTACAATACTTAACCAACTAACACCACTACAACACCAAACGACTCCTTTGCTGATCTAAAGCACTGGCCTTCCCCTTAAAGAAACAGAAAGCCAAATGCAATAATGGTCAAGATAAAAGAGGCACACTAAAGTTGGTGCTCAGGGACTTGCCTTATTAAATGATGATCATCCCCTCCATTTCTATTCAAATTTCAAATTGACCCTTCTCCCCTTTCTTTCTAAGCTTCATATCCATTTTTTCAAGTAAACAAAAAAAAAAAATAGAATTTGCTGTGATGGAAGCAACAAAACGTTAGAGGAAGCTTTGCTGTGAGGTGAGGAAATCTAAGGAAGGAGTTTGAAAATGAGCACAGCCAGGTTCATCAAGTGTGTTACTGTGGGAGATGGAGCTGTGGGAAAGACATGTATGCTCATCTCTTACACCAGCAACACATTCCCCACGGTATGGCAACACATGATGTTTAGTTGTTTGAATGTGTAAATTTTAGTTTTTTTTGGTCAATACAAAAGTTCACTTGTTTTCATTGAAAAAAAAAATCAAAACAAAAAACAGGACTATGTGCCTACAGTTTTTGACAACTTCAGTGCAAATGTGGTGGTTGATGGCAGCACAGTTAACCTGGGGTTATGGGACACTGCCGGTATGTATTTTCTTTAGGTGATAAAGAAAACTACTCTTTGCTATACTACCCAAAAGCTGTCTTGTAATGTGCTTGTGTGCATAGTGTATAGCATGAAAAAGGGGCTTCTGTCACTAAAACTGGATAATGTTGAAATTTAACCCCTTAATTCTTCATATAGTTGTTATTATTCTATGCTTTACTTATTTGTTGTAGCTTCATAAATTCAGGACAGGAGGATTACAATAGGCTTAGGCCTTTGAGCTACAGAGGAGCAGATGTGTTTTTGCTGGCATTTTCCCTCCTCAGCAGAGCAAGCTATGAAAATATCTCTAAAAAGGTTCTTCTGCAAGTCTCCAACATCTCCCTCTATATCATGACACATTTACTCCTATAAATATTAAGCAAACATATAAAACATCTAATATGCAATTGTGAATTGTGATGTGGCATAATTCCAGTCAACAGAATCTGACACTAGGTCCATTTTATGCAGTGGATTCCTGAACTTAGACATTATGCTCCAACTGTGCCAATTGTACTTGTGGGAACCAAACTTGGTATCATCTAATACTATAAAACTTACTTGACCATTTGGTATTACTTAAGCTACCTACAAGTTCACATGTACTGGTTATTTAATAGTTATTGGATATTTATACTTTTCTGCAGACTTAAGGGAAGATAGGCAGTATTTGATTGATCATCCTGGTGCAACACCTATAACTACAGCCCAGGCAAGTCACTTATATTCTATGTTTTAACAAAGGCCGCTTTCTTGTTGGAGGCATAGAAATTTTTTTGGTTTTGTTTTTTGAATACACCTAAATCTTGTAAATTTGGGGCAGGGAGAAGAGCTCAAGAAGGCAATTGGTGCTGCTGTGTACATAGAATGCAGTTCAAAGACTCAGCAGGTTCTTATTTTCCAATGCTTATAGCTAGACAAGGTTTTAGTCTTTTAGATATCATCTAAGCAAGTTGCAGTGGAAGGGTCCAGTTAGAGACTATAAAATCATACCAAACATTTTAAACTTTTGGAATAGTTAATTCATGACATGTCCTTTAAAGAAATTAAGCTACCAGGAAAATTGTTATAGCAGAACTTTTTCCAATTAAAGATTCATTATTAACTGCATTAGATTTTACAAAACCAATATGTTCACACCATTTTTTATGCCACTTTCATACTGTCCAACCAGGCACAAATATCCCATTAACATGTATTATGTAATTAATATTAATAGATTACTAGCACTCATATTAATAATCAATTATCATTGATAGTTGATCAATATTTCCTTTAACTACATAATGCACAATGCCAACAGATATTTGTAGGTGATTAAACGGTTAAAAAGTGGTCCTGAAAAAAATAGCGTGTGCATCACTTTCCAAGATCATTTCACCTAACAAAGTATCTATCAAGAAAAAATATATATATACAGTGAAAACATCTTTTTCTTATCGCAATTGTAAAGTAAAGTTATTGCACTTTGGTCATTTTACTGCAGATTGCAGACCGGTCTTGTAAATTATTTGTTTTGTCTTTTAAGTTTTGTGTCTGAATTTTCCAATAGTAAATTATTTCGTGGAAGACATTGAATTTGGTGCATAGCATCATTGTCAAAGATACATTGTATAACTATAGAAGTCACTCTCGCTATACATAATGTAGCATATCATGTAGATTGGTGTCAACTTGTGTTAGGTTGAAAGTAAATAAGGATTTTAGGCTCAGCCTAATTTTATGCCTACGCTGCAAAATTTCAGAATGTGAAGGCTGTGTTTGATGCTGCAATCAAGGTTGTTTTGCAGCCACCGAAGGCAAAGAAAAAAAGAAAGAAGAACAGAACATGCATTTTCCTTTAATTGGTGCTCATGTTTGATTCGCATCTTGTAACATTCGTAACCTTCTCCTAAGTTCTCCTTTCTTCTCTTTTTTACTTTATTTGATTGCACGAATCGGCCTTTTGAACATATGTATTCCAAACTCTACCTTCTTTCCGTTTTCTTGTATTTTCTTGTTGGTGCCTCTAAATGATGTTCGTTCCAATGTATACAAGGAGATTGTATTCAATTAAAGATAAATTTTGTCATAAGAAAGTGTAATAGTATTAAGGCTTGCCTCTTCTCTATTTTTTAAAAATTAAATAATCAAATAAGTTATTTGAAGAATATAATTTTTATAATTATTTTAAAAATAATACTTTTTTAGTTTTTAAAACTACTATTTTAATTTTTTAATTTGTTGTTATTTATGTTAATCTGTATATTATTTTATCTTTTTTTCTTTACTTATTTTTTTATTTTTTAAAATTCTAAAAATTATTTTATAAATCAATTTTAAAAATTATAAACAAGTCAAACATTGCCATAATCATCAGTTTTGCGATTGCTAAGCATATTTGTTTTATTAGGGGCTATTCTCCAAGTAATGGTTAAATTTCTTGTCATGATTTTGTCGTTAACTATGATTCTAATCCTTCACGAGCTGCAAAACGCTTAAGTTTTGTCAAATTGTGTTTAACGGGGAGCCAAAGGTTAAGCAGCAAGAATCATTATTGATTCTGAATTCAAATAATTAAACAACAATTACATCGTGGCATATTGTATATTGCACCTCCGAAGTAAATACATAGGAGCGAGACAAGTGATATGGAAATTCTTTTGTGATTGTTGATTTGCCTTTTATCATTCACTGTTATATTTTATGTGGGGTTTGCAACAGAGGTAACAAATAAAGTTATTGGACTTCAGTATTCAGATACAGTAGACATTCAAATAATCTGATTTTAACTAAGAATAGAAATATCAAAAGATAGAAATGTCAACAAAATTTATTTAATTAAAAATATTAGAAAAATCTTTTTATTTGGAAAAGAAAAAGATTGGCATACAAATATTTTGCTACTTCAAAATCGATATATACAGGTAAAAATATCAGAACTTAATTCCATAATAATCATTTACTTTCTCCTACAGCAATTACCTGAAATAAGTTATACAAAATTGCTTTCCTACAAAAGTTACAAAACTAATAATCATAAAGTGTTTACTTTTGTCCTGTTAGAATAGAAACCAAAATTGGTAGAAATAAGAGGATTTAAAATTTATAGAATTTTTTTTACAAATGAGAAATAATAAAAGATCACTCATTTATATCTTTAGTGAATGAACAATTAAAAATTATGTCATTTTTAAAACATAATTATGAGTTGGTTAATTTTAACCGTTAATAAATTCATACGTTCGTTATGACATTAATGATATGGATATTATTGCTATTAAATCGTAATCATTTCATCCAATCCAAATTTCCTTATATGTAATTTTTTACAATTTATTCAATAATTAACAGATTTATTATTATTGTTATAATAATATAATAAAGGTATATTACATTATATTTTCATAAATTTATAAAAAATCTTGTACCCTTTTTATTTTTACATTATATTGATTTATTTTTATGTATATAATATTATAAAAAATTAAAAAAAATCTATGTAGAATTATACAACTGATAAAGATGCAGTATTTTACACATATATATATATATATAATATAATATAATATAAAGAAATAGAAGTTTATGTAATAAAAAAATATAAAATGTATTTTGGATGAATTTAGAAAGATATTAATATAGTTTTCTTTAATAATAATAAAATAAATCATTGTAGCATAGGATTTAAATTATTATTAGGAGTGTGTTTATTTGTATAATTTAATTAAATAAAAGATAAATTAATTAATTAAATTTTTTAATATGATTTTAATTTTATTTAGTATGTTAATTTTTTTGACAAATAAATGAGATAATTAATATTTTTTTCGAACGCTATTTTTACTTTCAAAATTTTAGCTATTAACTAAAAATTATTTTTATATTTTTATCATTGAAATATTTTGTTAATATTTTATATTATAAAATATTTTTTATATTATTATTTAATTTTACAATATTTTATTTAATTATTAAATATTTTTTCAAAATATTTATAATAAAAAATTTGATTTTGTTGATAAAAAATTAAGAATAAATTGAATATTTTTTATTAAAATATTATTTAAATTTTTTATAAAAATTAATAATAAATATATAAATAAAAAATATTATCAAATTTTTTATAATATATAATTATCAAAATAACTGTAAATTTATTTATACAATATTTTTAATAGAAATATATAAATAAAATTTAAAAAATATTATTCATATTTTTAATATAATAATTTAATTTAAATATTAAAACTAATAATTAATAGATTATAATACTTAAATTCTAATCTAATCATTATATTTTTATTTATTATTTTATCTTTATCAGCTAATTTTTAATATATTTATTACTTCAACGAGTAAATTTTTAACTTTTACTTATTTTTTAATTTCTAACTAATTGTTCAAATTTTAATTAATTTATCCGTTAGACTTATCAAAAATAAATTATTATATTATTTAATTATTAAAAAATTGTATGCCTTTTCAATTATTGTCATTAAGTATTACATAGATTAAAATTTATTTTATTTCAAAAATAAAATAAAATAAATTTTAGCGATTAAAAGAATATTCTAACTTTTGTATATAAAACTTTAAAAGGATAATTAAATCATCTTTACACGTCATCCAATATATTAATGACAAATCTATTTAAATGATCTTGAGAATAGCATTTGTGTCATCGAATCGCCAATTTTATTCATTTGAATAAAATCTTTATATTTATCTTTTTTATAAAGTTTTAATTGAAACAAACAAATTTATATAGGATTTAACTATCTTTATATTTATTTTTTCTATGATTTAATTGATAAAAAGACACTATTCATCATGTAAAAATAAATTTTTTTATACATAGATAAGTTAAGACAAATTTAGCTTGATATGTTTTATCCAATACTTTAATATAATTAATTATTTAGATATGAATTTAAACTAATCCAGAATCATAATATTTGAGATATTGTTCTGTCAATTCAATTTATCAACATATATATAAAATTTAATATCATGTTAAGAAATATTGATAATATACTCTTTCGAGATATTGTCTTCTCAATTTGCCTTTTGTAATTGGTTGATTTTTTTTAATTTTTTAAAAATTCAAAATATTTATAATTTTTTAAAAATTATATTAACTTTTTGAAAAATTGATCAATTGCAAAGAATATATGAGACAATGTATTGTTACCATCCCTAATGTTATATATAGCTAAAATATAGAATTAAAGTATTTGGCTAAAATTAGGAATACTTTTCTATATATTTTTTAAAATAAATAAAATCAATACAAATAAATACAATATATTGTGATAAAAAATGTTATCGATTTGTTTGAAGGTCTTTTGAATACGTGGACATGTTAGAAAATTCGATTATGTTACGGTTGAAGAAGTTTGACTGAATTAGACAAATGAGATTAGTTGTGTGCATATATAGTTAGAGGTAGCAAAATGAATTGGCTCAACCAAGGTGGCTTGATTAAGCTTGCTAAAATATATGGTTTGTATTTTAAATTTTCAGCTTAAATTAATTATGAGCTTTTTAACCGAACCCATCCGGGCCTTTCTTTATCAAGTTCAAGCCATTTTAGTCTATCTAAGTGTAGTAAGCTATATTTTACGTTTTAATTGTGGTTCGAATAACTTTTTTTGGCTAGCATCATGAAACCCGAAGTATAAATTGGATTAATATGATTTAGTGTGCAGAATTCTAAGAATTATTCCTTGATCAATAATGTTTTATTTGGTTGAAAAAAAGAGAAGAAAAGAAAAAAAAGAAAGAAAAAAAAATTATAGAATTTTTTTTATATTTATTTATGTATAAAAGTAAAAAAAAAAAAAGAATCAATTTTTACTGATTACTTTATTTTTTATCTTTTAAATTGATGTGAAAATAAGAAAAAGAATTTTTGTGTTTTTATTTATTTTAAATTGTTAAAATTATTATATATTTTTAAAAATATAAAAAATATTATATTAATAAAAATATAATAAAAAATTTTAATTTTATACTATTAATATATTTTTTCATTTATTCAAATAAAAAAAATATTTTTTTCTTCTGTTTTAAATTTATTTAAACAATTTTTTTTACTCTATTTATTTTTTGTATTTCTTATATGATTCAAACAAAACATAAATTCTTAAATTATTAAAAAAAACATTTATTAAAAAGAACATTTAATATGTTGAATCAAAACATAAATTGTTAAATTATTAAAGAGAACATTTAATATGTAGAATGTAAAACTTAAACATATAAAAAAATTATAAGAGTAGGTAAAATAAAATGAAAATAAAAAAAAAAGAATTCGACTCATTTAAGTGAACAAATTTATAAATTGAGAAATTAAGGGCGCATCTATTAAATTAAAGTTATGAATGATCACAAAATATTTATTTAAATTGTACTAATTTATAATTTTTACCAACCCTAACATGGATGCGCCTGTAGCTCAGTGGATAGAGCGTCTGTTTCCTAAGCAGAAAGTCGTAGGTTCGACCCCTACCTGGCGCGCTCCCTTTTTTCGCGTGCCATGTGAATGTGATCTTATTTTTTGTCGAGTGATTTCTTCTATCTTCACTTTTTATGTAACTTTTATATTTATGTCTGAACTCTGAATTGAGCATGAAGAAATGAAATCTGAAAGACTTTGCATGCATTACTATTTTTTTCATGAAACCGTTATTTAAAAATTAAATTCATAATATCAAATTTAATATTTATATCAATTTAATATTTTTTATATAATATAAAATTTATTAATCTAACCTTTAAATTATATTATAATATTTACATAATCATATATATATATATATATATATTAAATTTTAAATAATTTAAATATTATTCAAATATAAATATTAAAATAAAAGTAATGAGATGAAATTATTAATTTTTGTTCTGTTATATATATAATCTAATTAATATAAAAATTAAAATTTCACACTTACTCTTATAAAAATGGAATGATGATATTAATATGACCCTCTCCCCTTTCAAAAAAACAAAAGGAAAAGGGAACGAAAAATACAATTGAGAGATTCCATTTGGATTAATAAGCAGAGAGATTGTTGACGTTAAGTGGAACATCTTTGGTTTGCAGAGGAGATGGTGACGAACTTGGATTGCAACTTGGACGCGGTTTCGTGGTATATCAATGACTCAGCCAGGCTTTTCCATCCATCTTCAATATGAAAACGCTCAGTATTCCATCATCAATCACCTTAGAATAGTAGTATTTGGATTTCAAACTTTAGGACCAAATGATTAAAAAAAAAACCTATGATAAGATTATTATGCCAGGAGACGGGTGCAGAACTTACGCATGGTAAGAATGGTTTACAAAACAAACTTTATGATTGTTATTATGATTTAGCTGAATTTTAGTGCATAAATTTAAAGATTAAAAATAGAAAATTTTTAATGTAATAATAAATTTCTATTATTAATTTAACATAATATTTTGTAATTATTTTTTTATTTTTAATCGTTTTAACCTATTTATCATATGCGTAGGATAGTAAAATCGTATTAATTTTTTAATTTTTTTAACAAATGTTCCAAATATGATGGCTATGACAAAAGAAAACAAAGAAATATTAAACGAAAATGAAAATTGATTTTAATTTTCAATTCAAATTGAATAAAATTTTTAATTTTAAAAAATTACTAAGCATTATGTTATTGTTTCACTTTCTTTTTTGAAAAGTATTAATTTTCATAACTCAAATACTTGTTAAAAAGTAATTATTTATCTTCAAAACTTTCTTCTTTTGAAATTAGTTAACTTTTAAAAATATTTACTTTAAAATAAATTATTTAATAATTATTGATTTTTCTTTTATTCTTTTTTATCTGTTCGATAAAAAGATTATTTCTATTTATCTATCCTGTTGAATACTAAAAAATATTAATTTTTCATAAATATCCTTAATAATAAATGAAATAAAAATTTAAATTTCAATAAATGAAGAAATAAATTTAATAAATAAAAAATAAATTTTAAAAAATTAAAATTAATTATATTTTTTCTTTATTGAAGAATAAGAAAATAAATAAACAAAAGGGATACGTATATATATTTTTTTGAATAAATTAATTTAGAAATGAAGAATGTCCATAGCATGGTTTAAAAAAGCAGAAAAGCGTTATTATTATAGTGGAGAAAAATATAAGAAGGTAGGAGAAGAGTCATTTTGAATGGTTCTCCCTCCTTACTCCTCAGTGCAACAGCCAAAGCCTACCTTCCTCGTTCCTATACGCTACCCGTCTCTGCTACGACTACAATACTCTCAAATTTTCAATATTTAAACCAACCCATTTCCATTCATTCACTTTGGATCTAACAAACACCAACACCTTTCGCTTTTACTTCCTTCAAAATCAATGGGTGCCGAAGAGGACTACGACTACTTGTTCAAGCTGGTGCTCATCGGAGACTCCGGTGTTGGCAAATCCAACCTCTTATCCCGATTCACCAGAAATGAGTTCAGCTTGGAATCCAAATCCACAATCGGCGTCGAATTCGCCACCCGCAGCGTCCCTGTTGATAACAAGCTTGTCAAAGCTCAAATCTGGGACACCGCTGGCCAAGAAAGGTCACACCTTTCTTTCTGATTCTTCTTTTTCTCAATGTATGCATAATTGGGCTTCGATTTAACGTTGATGGGTTTTCTTAGTTTTGCAATCCATGAATTGGGGGGTGGGAAATGCAAACTGCATGATCTTTTTGGTGGTTGTGGGATTATTGCTTTTGATCTTGATGATCAGGTCACTCAGAATTGTGTTCTGTAGTGTATGCTTGCTACAAATGGAAGATTTTCAAGAAACAGTTGAATGGGTCGAAGTTTGGGTACCTTCCCCTTTGTCAAATAATATATGTATCATGAATGAGCCTAACCATGTCATTGAGTTTTGCAAAAAAATGGAATTTGTTCAATTGGTCAAGGTGTTTGTTTATATGACATGATCTGTTGTTCTAGAAATATTCTAGGAACCATCTGTAGATTTGGATTCAATAAAATTTTCATTTTGCCTAATGCAAATTAGAACAACTTTTGTATTTTTCATCCACAATATGGTACTTGCTAATCAATAATAGTCTCATTCTTTTAATTTATCACAGATATCGTGCAATTACAAGTGCTTACTACCGAGGAGCTGTTGGTGCATTGGTTGTGTATGATGTTACCAGACAAGTGACATTTGAAAATGTGGAGAAATGGTTGAAGGAGCTTCGGGAACACACGGATGACTATGTTGTGATCATGCTTGTGGGAAACAAAGCAGACCTTAAACATTTGCGTGCGGTGCCCGCAGAAGATGCCACAGCATTTGCGGAGAAAGAGAACACATATTTCGTGGAAACTTCTGCTCTTGATTCCTTGAATGTTGACAATGCCTTCATCCAAGTGCTCAATCAGATATACAATGTTGTGAGTAGGAAGACTCTTGAGAAGGTGGAAGACTCTACAGCAGTAACCTTGCCTAAAGGGAAGACCGTCATTGTTGGAACTAAAAATGATGATGTCTCTGCGGTTAAAAAGAGTGGATGTTGTTCCACATAGTTTGAGAAGAACAGTTTTAGTTATACAGTGAAAGAGGATGTTGTGTCAGTTCCTGGTTCAACTAAATCCTCATCATTTTGGGATCCCTATGAAATGTTTGATTATTGATACAATTTTTTTTTATACTAAACATTTGTGATACTCTTCTTGGGAACTTCATTGTTTTATTCTGTTCTTTTTGGTTGGTGATATATGCGATTGGCCTAAACAGCCCTTTATTTGTGGTCTCAATGATGCCGTTCTTCAAATCTCTGCTTTGTTCTGTTTTTACCAATAGTTGATCTAAACCCATAAAAAATGTCATTAATTTTTCACTTGTGAATGACATCGATATTATTTGGACATGGTAATTGATAAAATTGCAATACTACATATTACAAAATAATAATAAATTTTATTGACACTCTTTCTTCATATTTTTATTTTTAGAAAAAATTTCATGTGAATTTTACCAATAAACAGTTGACCTATGAAAGAATGAAATCATATTATAAAATTTTACCCGATAATATGAAAAACCATTAAAAGAAAGTGCGTGAAAACGGGTTTAAAACGGTCATATGTCTCATATCATAATGGTCAGAAACTCTCAACTGTCTGAATGCTGCTAAGGGAAAAGATCATGTAATATATTTTCAAAGTGAAAAATATCATACCAGATTTTATTTGGTTGATAAAATCCAACTACTTTTAGAGAATAAGTAACGTATAATTTATGAATTCAATATCTTGAATTAATTATATCTAACAGAAACACTTAGTGTCGTTTTTCATTTAAAATTAAATAGAATTGATTTTGATAAAATTAATTTTAAACTATTGGATATTTTGCATTATATTTAATCAATTAATTTAAATTACAAAATTTATATAAAATTATAAATTCAAATCCCATGGCTTTCATTTAGTAAAAAAATGAACATGTAAAATTAATTTTCTACATTGTAAAAATTACACAAACAAGCATAGATATTGTACAAGATCAATTCCCCCATCCACCAAACTGTGTTTTGGCCATTGACCAATCAGACACATCATTAAGACTTGAGAAGCATCGAAGTGACTCGAAGATTAATTTAGTAAAATAAATTAAAATACATATGACAAAAATAATTCAGCTAATAATCTAATATTAATAAATTCAAGTCCTATAATTGATTAAGAATTAAATTTTTGAAAATGTAACAACACTAAAAAAATTTAAAAAATAGAAGAGGTTTATTATTTTTGATGACCATATCGTTTGTTTCAGATCTAAAAAGATTGGCGATTTATGCAGTAATTTAAATAACTGTTCCATGAACCACTGAGCATATAGATTAGTAACAGAAATTGGTTTTAACTTAACTCAAGTTCAAAATTTTTTAAACAACTTTATTATTTATAATAATTTTACATGTTTTTAGATTAATTGGTCACTAAATGTCCTATTTTAGATCACAGTGGTCCTAGAAGAAAAAAAAATGTTTCTATTATATTTTTTTTAAGAATTTAGTGTGTGCTAAATAATGTTTAAATTTAAAAATATTACTTTTTAAAAACTTCTCTTAACAAAATAAACTCAAATAAATATGCAAAAAGTAATATCAACCTTTAAATTTTAATTTTAAGTATATAAATATAGTAAATTCTTATAAAAAGTAAATATTTATTATATTAAAAATATAATACATTTTTAATTTTTAATAAAATATATCATTTTTAAATGTTTAAAATGAACTCTAAAAAAGCTGCATAAACCCCGAACCCCTAACCCTTCCGTCTGGTCGGCGTCCATCGGAATCTCCATTTCAAGGTATATTCATTTCCATTTTCCTGGTTTTTCTGTTTGGTTCCCTCGAGGATCTTCTAGGTTTCAAATACAAACTAGCTTGCCTCCTTTCTCGATCGACAGGATGTTTCAATTCTGCTTTTGTCCTAATTGATGAGAGTTTTCTGAAAATCGATTAACATTTTCATTCATTTTTCAGTTCGTTGATTTTGAATCATGTATGTTTGATTTTGTTTTTTCTCCGTGAAATCTGCAACTATAATTGATTTTATTTGCATTTCTTTAATCAGGAAAATGAATCTGAAGAACATGAAAGTACCGAACGTTCCAGGTGGTGGCGCGGCCTCTGCGCTGCTGAAGCTGGGGGTTGTTGGTGGTATTGGCTTGTATGCAGCTGCTAACAGTCTCTACAATGTCGAAGGAGGACATCGAGCTATTGTCTTCAATCGTCTAGTTGGTGTCAAAGACAAGGTTATTTTTTCACCATATTATTGTTTTATCATGTGAAGAAAAGAATTAAAATGGTTTGCCATTTACTGCATTGCTGTGCCTATGATGGTTGTTACTCGGAAATTATTGTTGCATTCCATCTGTTACAGTTGACAATTTCAAAAGAGCTATCTACCTTCCCCTTTGATTTGTTATAAGTGTGCTTTCTTGTTTTCTTTTCCACTTTAAGTTCTCTTCTGTTGTCATTAATGATGATGAAATTGCTATTTTGGTTAATATGCAGGTTTATCCTGAAGGGACACACTTTATAATTCCATGGTTTGAGAGACCAGTCATCTATGATGTCCGTGCACGACCCCATCTAGTTGAGAGTACATCCGGGAGTCGTGATCTCCAGATGGTAATTACATTTTGCTAAGAGCCCTGTGTTTTCTTGGAGATATGGATTTGGCATCAAATTCTTACAATCTCCTGCCCCTTCCTCCAAAAATGAATCCAATCTGAATCATATTGTATTCTTGGCAAAGAAATTGAGTACCTTTATTACTTTCCTCTCTATTTGCAAAAGGACTTTTCTTCTAATTAGCTTCTGTTTTAGCATTAGTCTCTCTTCTTATGTCTCCATTTTTTTTAAAATAATAACATCATTCTGCATCCTTCTGTTATATACATCATTTTGCTAGACCAAACTGTGCTTAACATAGAAATATTCTCACCTGAGATTTGTTCTGTTATGTACTTATGTTTCACCGTTGACATCATTACCACAAATGGGAAACATAACTGTGCATATCATAATGCGAGTTTTTTGGATGCCATGATGTTCATTATCAAGTTCAAATAATATGATTTAATAATATAATTGAATCTGTTGGAACTTTGGTTCTATCATCTAGTTGAATACATTCCAATCCAGTGCTCCTAGGATTGGGGCTTAATTGTTAGATACTGATGGTAATCATCTATCTCAATTTTCATTTCTGCTTAACATCTTTCCAGCATGACAGGTGTCTCATAAACATAACTATTTCAAATTTGAAATGATGTAAAAACAAATTTGATTATTTTAATATTAATTATTTCTGAATTTTTTAAGCTCTTTGACATCTGGTTCATGGCTTTGAAGTCTGAATAATACTTCATTGGTATCCCTTACTCTAACCTCCAACTTGGCTTTTGAAGTTTAGACTCTGTTTCTGATGGATGAAGATATCTGCATGCCATCCTCTCTCCCACTGTCATGGGATGTTCTGTGCTATTTTTAGCTATTCTAAATTCTGTTAATGATAAGATGTTGGAAGTTTTAATCACTACATTCTTGTTTGAAATATGTTTGGTTTCAAGAAACTGATTTTGAACATATCATGTTTTAAAGATTTTAACATGTACAGTATTGTATTGAGCTTTTTTCTTAATTTCACACGCTGTTATACAGGTGAAAATTGGACTTCGAGTCCTTACTCGCCCTATGCCTAGTCATTTGCCTACTGTATATCGGACACTAGGAGAAAATTATAATGAAAGAGTTTTACCTTCAATCATTCATGAAACCTTGAAAGCTGTGGTTGCCCAGTACAATGCCAGCCAGCTTATTACTCAGCGAGAGGTATGGAGTAATGCTTATCTATATGATGCATGAAAGCTCAAATACCTATTTAAACAAGGTTGCTAGCTGTTGAGTGTTGTCAAAATCTTATATAATTAAACAAGGCTGCTAGTCGCTGAGGGGTGTCAAAATTTTGTATAATTTTTTTCAACACTTGTTAGAAGCCCAATGGATATGAACTAGTGATTTGTACTTGAAAATATTAAGCTGAAATCAGTTTATCATTACCCGGTAGTCCAATGTGTTTTAGGTTATCAAAATCAAATCTTAAGAATGAATTATTGTTATGTGAACTAGAGAAATATTACTGCTTTTATTGTTTTGTTCACATCCCTCTGAACATCTTTTAGTTTCATGCAATGTTTTCTTAGCTGAGTTGGAAGATTCAGTTCTAGAACAAGGAGTGTGTTTTAATTGGCCTTTATTTACTGTAGGCTGTTAGTCGGGAAATTCGGAAGGTTCTGACTGAAAGGGCAGCTAACTTCAATATCGCCCTTGATGATGTGTCAATTACTAGTCTGACCTTTGGCAGGGAGTTTACTGCTGCAATTGAAGCCAAGCAGGTGGCTGCACAAGAAGCCGAGAGGGCTAAATTTGTTGTGGAAAAAGCTGAGCAAGACAAGAGAAGTGCTGTAATTAGAGCACAGGTGAGAAGAAATTATTAGTGCTTAGAGGCAGTTAATGCTGTGGTGCTTAGTAAAAGTTTCCAATAAAGCTTGCATACAATGGTAAAAGTGTTATCTGCTGGGTTAGATTATACTGCATTATTCTGACTAGGTCTTGTTCTGAAACACAACCCTGAAACTCATGTTAAAATTAGTGATCTTCTGTTCTGTTGAACATGACGTGGGGTTCTTCATTGGTAACAAGGGACCTTGTTCATAAATCTGCCTGTCTAGTTTAAAGTGTGACTTTAAATTAAGTATTATATGTAGTTTGCTATTGGCAGTTTTGCATATCAGACCACTATTGATCTATATTGCATATCGGACCACTTTTCGTCCTAAATGTTATGTCTCCCTTAACCTTTCTTATGCCCCTTTAATCAACAGGGTGAGGCCAAAAGTGCTCAACTGATCGGGCAAGCTATTGCCAACAATCCAGCTTTTATCACTCTGAGAAAGATAGAAGCAGCAAGAGAAATTGCACATACTATATCAAATGCTGCAAACAAGGTTTACTTGAATTCGGATGATCTATTGTTGAATCTTCAGGAGATGAAATTGGAGCCGGGCAGAAAGTGAACTGGTTAACCTGTTGGTGAGGTTCTTCAGTTTTTTCACATGTAAACGATGAATTCTAGGATGTTTTTTTAGCTGTCGAAATGTTTTGAATATAATTGGCTTGACCTGAGAACTGAACTGTCGCCTTTTAATCCTTTGGCAATGGATTAATTGAGACCCGCACAAATGCTTCAGATAAAATGAATAAAATACTTTTAGCTACGGAGTGTGTCATCCTGATTTTATGTTGCTGCCATGTTATAATAAAAATTAGTAAGATTATAATAAAAATGGAATGATGTTGTACTATATTGATGGATAAGATTATAATAAAAATTAAGAATATATAATAAATTTTATCCATGTTATATGGTATAATGTGAAAAGTTTTACATCACAATTTTTAAATGACAAAAAGTATACCATTATTAAATGATAAAAAAAATTATAAAAAATAAAATGAGTGGGGTTTAAATGTGTATGTAATATTTATTTTTTTATAATTAGTACTTTTTTATTATAAATAAAAAATATTATATATCATTTTTTATTTTTAAATTTTTAAATATTATTAATTTTTTAAAATATTTTATTATAAAATTTGATGGTGTAAAGAAGTACAACGACTTAGAATAAAATAAAATTTACCTAATAATTAATAATTAGAACTTGAGTGTGTACTACGAGAAGCATGATTATGACAAATTATCAAGGCACAAATAACAAGAAATGGAAGAATTTTTTATATAGTTGGTTTGGATGAGATAAAAAATAGAAAAAAAAATATAGCAAAGAATGAAAGAGGAAGATAAAAATTGAAATAGAAATAAAATAGAAAAATAAATTGTTTGAATAAAGTAAAAAAAATATTAGTATAATTTTTTATTTATGTTCACTTTTAAAAAATAATTTTTAATTTTAAAAAATAAATTTTATTATTATATTTTTTATTAATATAATATTTATTTTTTATAATTTTTTTAAAATTATTTAATAATTTAAAATAAATAAAAAACTAACCCCTTTTTAGAGAAAATAATTTCTACAAATTCTGTAAAAATTAATTTCTTTCTTTCATAAGACAAATACAAGTAAGTAAAAATAAAAAAATAAAATTTATACAAATTCTAAAAATATATTATTCCTCTCCTAAAATCCTTTTTATTAAATAAAACATTCTCCACAAAAATGTTAGCAACAATTGACCCAAAATGTTGATAAAATAATCGAATCAAATTGAATCGACTGAATTTATGACCATAAAAAAATCTTTAACTGTATTTTTAAGTTGATTTTCCAGCTAAACAGCGATTTAAAAATTCATTCCACCGTTAAAGAGTAAAATGGCATCTAAATTTAAGAAACTGTCACTAAAGCAAATTAAGAAACTCTGCTGCATTAATTCTACGGTTATAGGTATTCTAATATATAAATTTTAACTCAAACTTAAAGATGTATGAAATTAAAATAAAACTACTGTATATTATACCTTTTTTTAAAAAAAAGTATAAATATAAATATAAAATTATGCTATAAAATATTATTAATATATAACTGTTAAAAATAATTTTTTTCCTGTAAACAAATATGAAGATAAAATTGAGTTAAGACAACTTCAATTTTTTAGTAAATACGTCACATTTTACTTCTAAAACTTAAACTGGTCAAAATTAATTTCAAATCAAGTAAAATTCGTTGGAGAAAACATAACTTAAAAATCCTAAATAACATACCTGTTAAAAAAAGACTAAGGAATGTATTCACTCCCTAAACATTTCTATTAAAAAATAAAGTATTCAACTCTTACCTTAAGGACGGGCTACAAAAATGAATTTCATGTCTAACGCTTTTTTTAAAAAAAGAAGGAAATATTTTATCAGGAGAATGGATCATTACAGCACTCTCACTATAAAAATAAATATGACATTAATAATTAGGAAAAATAAAAAATTAATATTAATTTATATAATTTATATACATTAAAGATAATATAATATTATTTTTAAAATATACAAAAATAATGAAGGACTAAGATAATGAATTCATATTGATATAAATTAATTTTTTATACATAAATTTAAATAGAATATATTAATAATGTAAATATATTTTACATGATTATTTTTGATATATTCTTATATCATTAAAAATATTTAATTTTTATAATATTTACTTTAAAATTATACCTATTATTATTATTTTATTTGATTAATAATATAAAATATTTACATTAATAATATATTGAAAATAATCTTTCTTTCTCTCTTTATATGTATACTTTTTTATATATAATTAAGATCCATTAAAATTAGATATCGAATTTTAACACTTATATCAATTTTATAATTTTATATAAATTTTAAAATTTATCAATCCAACCGTTAAATTATGTTATAATATTTTTATGATCTTATATATTAAATTTAAAAAAATTAAAAAATATGTTAGTATATTATTCAACTATTAATATTTATATATATTTAAATAATATATAAACTATTAAAATAAAATCATAAGATAAAATATTTATTAATTTTTATTTTATATAAAATTTTATATACATAATTTACTTGATAATAATTTTTAAATTAACAATTTGATTGATGAATTTTAGATTTTATAAAATGTTATTAAATTGATATAAATATTAAAGTTTGATATATGATTATTTATATATATATAATATGTTATATATATTGTATGTAAAAATTATTTTTTTATTATAAAATAATATACATTAATAAATTCATAATTTATATAATAAGCATATAAAGAAAAAGTGTATAATAAAATAAACTAAAGAAATTTACATTCTACGAGGTTATTATTGAACTAAATTTTATGTATTTAAATTATTTATCATATTTATTTTTATTAAAATTTGATCTGTTTTAAAATTTATATTAAAAAAATTATAATACAAAAAATAAAATAAAATCTTTACAGATAATTGATTAAAAATATTTGAACGTTAAAATTTAATAAAATAAAAAAATTATATAATAAAGTATTTATATTTAATATTAATTATATACAAATATAATAATAATAAAAATATAATGCACACATCCACATATATATAAATATAAATATAAATAAAAACTAAAATAAAATAAAAAATACTTATTGATTAGAAAATAGAGTAGTTTGTAAAATACATCGGTGCCTAAACCATTAAAATTAGTTGAGTGGTAAGTAATTAAAATGTAGAATAGTTGGTAGTTCTTCACGTTGTAAAAAAAAAAAAAAAAAGATTATATTGGTGTATGGAGTGAAAAACAAGCAAATTAAAGGTTTGGGAATTGGGATCGGAAGATATGAAGAATCCTTGCCCTGTCATCCCATCTCAACTAACAAGTACTACTACTCACATTAATATGTTTCTATCACTTAAGAGACGTTTTGTGGGAGAGGTATCACAATATCAAACCCAAAGAGTGTGCCTTCATTCTAATGACCACTCTACCTGCCTTCAGTCTTACCCATTTACTCATATTTTGCATCTCTCTTTTATAAATACGGTAAATTATATTAATATTTTTATAAAATTTATAAAAAAATACACGATACTTCTTTTTTTAAACCCTTATAAAAGATTGATTTTTTAATACAATAGTATAATACGTTACCCCTCACATAATATTTATGATTTTTTTTCTAAAATTTCCCTTTCCATTATGAAGTGTGTTGCTAACCATGTCTCGAATTTTGCTCTCAGCATCCAAACCTTTCACTTCAGCATGGCTCTTACTCTTAGCATTCCTAGGCAAATCCAGAAAGAATTTTGCTAATTTTATGGGCCACCATTCTTGGTCATTAGTGTCTATTTTTTTGCCTAGGTTGTTCTCCCAACCCACAGTATAAATTCCATTGTTTGTGGAGGTAATGATAATAAAATTATTTTAAAAATTTTAAAATTTATGAAAGATAAAATCAATTTTAAAAACTTTTTTTTGAGAATTTAAACTAAATTTAACTATTTTTACATAAATAAAAAATATATTGAAAACTCATTAAAAAATATATGAATATTGAGGAAATCAACTTAAATTTTATTCTTTTTCTATTTTATTAAAATTTGACACTATTTTTGCAATGAGAAATAGTAGTAACATTTTTTATATTTCCTTCAAGTTTTTAATCATTAGATAAAAGTATATGCTAACCCTGCTAACAAGCAAAATAAATCAAGATTATTTAATGAGACTAACATAATACTTCATTCGATACTAAAGATAATGTAAAGTGTCTTTATTCCCGGAGTTGGATAATCACTTATGACGCCAGAATCTTGTAAGAGGGTAAGCGTGCTTGCCCCGGGCTGATGCTATCTATCTGGTTTGAGTTGTCCATATGTTTCAAAGAAAACAAAAAAGCCTTCATGAATCTCGAACATCATTTTCGTTGACATAAATTAAAAATGGTTACCAAAATTGCTGACAATCGGACGGTTAAGAAACGTGATAATGACATACGACATTAACCACATGATTATACAATAGATGAATTGCGATGACATACTAAAGAAACAGCAGATATTATAAAATTAATTATAAGCTTTATCTACATTGTAACAACTAAAATGCAGTGGCCGATACTGTTTAATCTATTATTTGTTATATTTTATTATTGGACTCTTTATAATCCTCCTCGTTAAGTTGGTCATAATGCAGTCCTATTATTCTAATGTGAGTAACACTTTTCCCTGTATTCAACAACCTTATGTCGAGGTGTAAGCATTAATGAGTCGAATATGTAAAACATTTTTATGCACAGCACAGGCCAAGCCAGTAAAGTATGTAACTACTAATGAAAAGGCCTTGGCTGAAGTAACAACCAAATTGCAACAAGTAAAATACAACAAATTGAAATGATTGGATCTCCTCTCAAACAACATATACTAGTATGAAAGGCATGTCCTTTAGAACGGTAAAAAAAGAGTTTAGCTAGGAATTAAAAGTATGTATATATAGATTCTACATTCTATTGGAACGTGGTTAAAGAGGGCCAGACACCAGCAGAAGAACTTGGGTATTTAAGCCTTCTACAAGCACAACAAATTTGGGTTATAAATTCCGACGTTAGGTGTTGAAAATCTGCCACCTGGTCAGGTTTCGCCTTCAGTGATTTGAGATGCCATCTTGTGAAAATTGACGTCAGTTCCAGAGGGACAAAGTATACATGCACCGAATTGGTATAGAGAACCCATCTCTGTAGCAAAATGCCTTTATCTTCGTCCTCGGAAAAGAATTCAACTTCATAACCATTCTGCAGAACGACATTCTTGTCAAAGTCATGCACATGCTAAGTACACTTTTTTTTTTATATAACATAGGGAACTTAGCATTAAAAAACTGATTTCATGCACATATAAGACCCACAATGGCCAGGGCTTTGTGAACTAGTTTGCCCTTTTAAATTTTTCGGATAAAAAAATGATATGAAAAGTTTAACATTACATTGTATTATATATGTTGAGAAGATATCCAGCTACCTACTACATTGTTTTAAGTAAATTACAGATAAGGAAAGTCGTGTGATTAATTACAAGTTCTGCTGCGATCTAAATTCACCAAGAGTCAAAGTAGAAACAGATTGATCATAAACTTATTACTTATTATGCCTGTAAGCAATTAGACATGCTCCAAAGATGCATCAAAATCAGCATAAAAAAAGCCACTTCCTAGAAGGTTAAGACACAAGTCATCAACAAAATGCCTGGATAACAACGTTCAATAGTGCACCTTCTTAATTAAGTACTCCATATCTACACTTATTTATGTAGTCTCTAAGCAAAACGAAGTCAGCAGATGCAGGATCCAATAACAAAAGTTCTACAGTATGGCACGTGCCATGACCCACCATCCAGCCATAAAATTTGCGCAAGTATTGTTGGAGAAACAAAGGTGAAAAACAAAAAATCACCAGACTCACAGATCTATGATGTTCCCTCAAAAAGTATGGCTCTCGTCCTTCCAATTCAAGGAAAACACCATAAACACCACCCCTCCCTGATTTATGTGGCTTATAAGTGACAACCACATATAAGTTCCACAAAAGGATTATTTAATATGATCCATTTTTTGTACAATAGAACCCTAAAGACAAACAGTTTTTTGTTGACAGAACAATCAGTACCGGATAAAAGTACAAATTTTCGTCAGGCCATCCATCCCCACAAGCCACAACACTCAAGTTATCTAATCTGCCTTGAACATGAACATCAAAAAACTTATGAAACATAAAGAACAACAACTCGGAGTCCTCTTCTAAAGCGTTATTACTCTGATCCCCTTAACACATACAAAATAACCATATTAATAAAGTTCCCAACCCTACCATGATTTATTTTAATTAAAATAAGCATATCCAAACCCTAAAAGGCCAATCATAATTCCCATCCAGCTACCGCAACTACCAAAGTAATAATCCAATCATAAGAATTCTTTCTCCTAAATAGAGGATTGCATATTCATATTACTACCTACCTACCACCATGAAACGACAAAACAAAACACAAAAATAGGAATAAATAAAAAATGATTGGCTAAATAAACTACAACACACAAATTCCAAGATGAATCGAAATGAAGAAAGTACCATCCACTAGAACTGGGTCGACTCCCACTACCCATGATCCCCACATCGGACCCGCCACCCCTTCTCATCCTCTCATGCCCACCCGACTTGGGTCGACCGTTTTCCCTGGACCGAACCAGTTCCGGTCCATGCCCCTCCTCCCTCGGCACGAACCCGGGTCGAAGATGAGGCGGCACGAACTTGTTCGGTTTCGGAGGCTGCAGAGAGGGCAAGTCCTTGTCCTTGTCGTGGTTGGAAACAACAGGAGCCACAGAAAGGGAGGAGCCGGTTCCGGTTCGGCCCAAGGGTCGAAGCGAGATCGCGTCGGATCCCGGTTCGGAGCGGGATTGATTTGGTAACTGTTTTTGGATCGGGTTAGGGGGTTGTTGAGGTTGTGGTGTGGGAGGTGTAACGGGTTTGGGACTGGGTCGGGTTAGAACTAGGATACGGCCATGAGGTTTGTTAGGAGCAGAGACAGCGGAATAGGAAGCGGAAGAATAAGAAGAAGAAGAAGAAGGAGAAGGGGAAAGAGAAGGGTTCTTATGATGGTTGGTGGTGTTGGTGCTTGTGCTTTTCTCGTAGATGTGGTTGAAGTTAATAGAGGCGTACTTGTTGTTTTTTGCCATCCACCACTTTCCAGAGAGAGAGAGAGAAGATCGAAAATGGCTTCCAAGTTCCACCAGATGCAAAAACCAGAGGAATGAATGAGGGAATTGCAATTCTCACTTCCTTCTTCAAAAACACATCCATCAATTGGGCCTTCCGATTTTAGTGCCCTTTCAGTCTTCTTTTCCTTTTGGGCCCAATTCAGCCCTATAATACTCCCACAGCCCAATACTGTTTCTCAGGCCCAATTCCCCTTCACCTTTCTCAATTGATTTGTTAAACTCCAAAACAGTCTTGGGTTCCTTCGAGAATATGTAACGCACACTTCCTGAAACCAGACTTCCCTCATTCTTTACATTGTTTCTTTAAGTCCCATATGTATACCCGATTAATGTTGCTTGTACAATTTACTATCAATTTTTTAAAACTCTTGAAAAAAAAAAACTTGCTCTTATTATGGTAATTTTATTTTATAAAATAAATATGATATCTTCCTTTCATATAAAATAGGTTTTATTTTAATGTAACTATTACTTTTTCTATAAATATTAATTATAGATGAATAATATTGTAAGCTCCATTTTGATAAATAATTTTACATTTAAAAAAGCCTGAAAATTAACTTAAAATAATTTTACTGTATCATTTATATTAATTTTAAAAAACACTGTTTTAAAGTTTGTTTAAAATCTACAAAAGTCATTATATCAACGTTATCCATTGACAGCTTGATCTTTGGGGGACCTGCATATGTCTACTAGGAATGCATCTCAGGCTGGTGGTGTTTTCTTTTCTTCTAATTTGCTCCAATTTACACAGGTCTGGTATTAATGGCCCCACACTGTTTCATGTGTCTATCATCCATCAAATAACAGCATATAAAAGACGGCTATGTTTATTCACCAACAATAAGAGCGTAGCATTTGACAACTAAATTAATTATTTCAATTTACTGTTTAGATATACTGAAATGTCAATTGAGGTCTATGTTGTATGAGTGAGTGGATACCATTATAGGATATGATAATATATATACATATATACGATATTGAGTAAATATAATTGTATGTATAAATTAGTCCTGTTTTATTAATTTAATTTTCATAATGTAACTGATATTTAGATTAGTTTGTTATCCTTATTATATTATTATTGGCTGGTGTTTAACATTTTAAATAGTAATTGGAATCAAATTTAAATAAGAATATTATACTCGAGTTATAATAACACTTTTTTAAAATAATTTTTAAAATAGTTTTAATTTAAATCGCAAAATTATAAAAAAATTATTAAATATTATTTTTAATTTTAAAATATTTTTATTCTTAAATCTATCTAAATTTATTATTATTAAACTATCATTCAATAATAATAATATATTATTATTTAAAAAATTAATTTTTTATTTACGTAATTTTTATATAATAAAATAAATAATATTACTTATATAAATTATATTAAATTTATAATATTGTAATATAATTTTATATTATATAATTATTTATAATATATAATTATTTTTATATAAAATAAATATAAAATAATATAATAATATATAAAATTATTTATTTTAAATCTTAATAACCAAATAATATATAAAATAAAAATTTATATAAATATATAATATATTTTATATTATAATCACTATACCATTTTATTATCTCATTAATACTATTTTTATTTTTATCATTTTTAATATAATAATAATAATAATAATAACTTTTTTAAAATTTTTTATTTTATTATTTTAAAATAATTTAATTATTAATTAATTATTTATCTCTTTTTTTATAGATATATAAATAAATAATATTATTTGATATATAAAAATTATATTTAATTTATTATATTATAATATAATTTTATATTATATAAATTTTTATTATATAATATATATTATTTTATATAAAATAAATATTAAATAATATAAAAATATTATACTAATAACATATATAAAATTTTGTATTTTAATAATTAAATAATATATAAAATATAAATTTGTATAATTATATAATATTTTTATATTATAATTATCACATTACTATTATTATTTTATAAATACTATTTTTATTCTTATTGTTATTATTGTTACTTTCATTTTGTTATAATAATAATTATTATAATAATAATAATAAAAATAATATTTAATTAATTATTTTAAATTTTAAATTTATATTATTTTAATATAATTTAAATTTTTAAATTAATATTTTTATTTATGTAATTTTTTTATAAATTCATAATAAAATAATTTAATTTATTTTTATGACAATTTTTAAAAATTAAAAACTAAATTTAAAAATTAAAAATAAAAATTAATTTTAATTTTTAAAATTAATAGTTAAAAATTATCCCCAATATGAATGGAGTCTAAATTAATTATTTAAATTTACTGTTTAAATATATTAAAATGTTAATTACTATTTATGTAGTATGAATGAGTAGATATTAGTATTGGATATGATAATATATATACGATATTAAGTATATATAATTATATGTATAAATTAATTATGTTTTATTAATTTATTTTTTATCATGTAATTGTTATTTAGATTAATTTGTTATCATTATCATATTATTATTGGCCGGTCTTTAACATTTTATTTTTTTAAAAATAATAATTGAAATCAAATTTAAATAAGAATATTAAATTCGAGTTATGATAACACTCTTTTTATTATTAAAATAAAAATGTATGGTAAAAGGTTTGAAAATAAAACAAACATGTTTAATAGGGAAGCAACTATACTCTATACGTTCAATCATCTAAATGTGATTGTCAAGGTTCAATCATCTAAATGAGATTGACAAGGTTTAATGATTTGAATCGGCAACATTAAATATTACTTTTAAAATATTTATAATATATTATATTAAAAAATATAATATATATAATAATTAACATATTAATATCATAATTTTTATATAATTAAAAATTATATATTTTAAATTTAATTTTTATATATAATTAAATAAAATATAATATTATTTTATTTTTTATAAAAAAAATATATTATATATAAATCAAATTTTTTATTAATTTTATCAATTCACCGCTTTATTTTTTTATTAATATATTATCAACTTTTTAGTAAAACAATTTTACAATTTAAATGATCTAAAAAAATATTTAATTTTTATTCAACCGATCCGGTTGTATCCAACTTTGATAAGCACAAGTAAAATATTCACTTAGTCATTAAAAAAACAATGTTGAGTGATGGACATGGCCCTCTCAAATTGGCCTAAGTGACTGAATAGTTTATTGAAATTATATCACTGTATTTCTGACAGTGATACTCAATGATATTACAGAACATACATAATGTCTTAAAATTGATTATTTAGTGGTTAATGTTATCCCACATGTTATGTCTACATATGCCAGCCTGCCAACCACCATTTTACAACTGTTGCTTGTCCAAACTCCCAACTTGTACATCCATATGATGTAGTTTCTTCAACGCCCCCTTTGTACACAATCATTCAAAGAAGAATAATTCGACCCTTTAGAACACTAATTCCATTGAAACGACATACATATACAGGACTTAATTTGTCAATATGTCCAATGCTTATTGTTTAGGAACAATATATTAGTATATTATAATTTAAAATTCATTAAAATATTTTCAATGGTATATAATTTATTCATTTTTTAATAATAAAAAACATATCTAACATATTTTTACTTAATTTTTTCAAAAGAGTTGGACTGTCACCACTGTACATATTTTATTTGGGTGAGTACCTAATGAATGGAGAAGAGGTAACCAAAAATATATACACACGCAAACCAAAGTATATTAGGGGTGCAGAAAAAAAAGTCAAATAGAGAGAAGGGAAATGATAATTAATTGTACTAAAAAAATGTACAATAAAATATAGAACAAAAAAAAAAGTGTAGTAAGTATTTTATACTTGGAACTAGAAAGATAATTGGGTGATTGTAAATATTAGGTTTGACTTGATCTGTACTTGCAATTAATTTCCACGACTCTCTACTTGCTTGAAAGAGTACCTAACAATGTTAAAATCCATTTGTTATTGTGAAAGTTGATGTGGTGAAGAAGGGTTTCATTTTCATTGTTTATTGGTTTCTCTTTCATAACAAAACGAGACGATTCTTCCCTTGTCTCCTTCATGGTTGTCCATGTCCTTCTACACCGATAACTTTTTGTGCATATTGTTGTTCATTTGTCAACTGAGGGAATTGATATTGATATTTGAAAGGCACGAGCCAGCTCATGCCAACAAAGTCTGAACCTAACACACTATATCCAAATAAAGCCCCCTCCACTTCTCCACTTCATCTCCACAGAAACCACACACACCTGAGCAACTGCAACATGGCCTCAAAATCTCTCACACTCGTTCTTCTCACCCTCTCTTCTTTTGTCTTCAACCTCATTCCTCAAACCCAAGGACAAGCCCCAGCACCTTCTCCCTCTGGCCCTCTCAACCTTACCGCAATCCTTGAAAAGGGTGGACAATTCACAACCTTGACCCGGCTCCTTAAGGACACACAACAACTCACCCAAATCCAAAGCCAACTCAAGTCAAATTCACAAGGCTTTACCATCTTCGCTCCCACCGACAATGCCTTTCAGAATCTCAAATCAGGAGCCATCAACGACCTCACGGACGAGCAGAAAGTGCAGCTTATTCTGTACCACGTGACACCAAAATACTACTCTCTTTCCGATCTGTTAACAGTGAGTAACCCGGTGAGGACACAAGCTTCTGGAAGTGAAGGTTCTTGGGGGCTTAACTTCACTGGACAAGGGAACCAGGTGAATGTTTCCACGGGTGTGGTGGAAACACCTATCAACAACGCGTTGAGGCAGCAATTTCCTTTGGCGGTTTATCAGGTGGATAAGGTTTTGTTGCCTACGGAGCTTTTTGGAGTGAAATCTCCTTCAGCAGCTCCTTCTCCCAAATCTTCCAAAACTACCCCTCAAATCCCAACCCTAGGCAAGGCTGGTGGAGCTCCATCTCCTTCCGGTGCCGAGAAGGATAATGCCAATGCTGCAGCTGGGAACAATCTCTGCTTTGCCCTCATCCTTGGCCTTGCTTTCATTTGCATGCAAATTCTCTCTTGAGATGTGTTTGATGCTTTTCATCTTTTATTTCTCTTACTTCACATTTCCTCTTCTTTGTCTTTTTTTGTTCTAGACTGTGTTGCCTTTCAAATGAGCCTCATTCTTTGTATTTAATGCTCTTTTTGTTTAAATGTATTTAATGCTTGTTTTATATTTTGGATTACATGAGATTGATTATGAAAAAAAGTCATCCACTTTAGTTTTTTTTTCTCATTTCAAACGAATATAAATAAATTGACACTCAACCATTGTGTATCATGCTTCATTTCGCTTCTCTCTTTTTTTCCTGAACTTTCTTAAGGAATTATCTCCTTTGAATATGAAATAATATAACAATTAGACTTTCCTAGTTGTAATTGAGATATTTAGGGTTTAAATTAATTTTGATAATTTTATTTCTATCTTGAATATATCTTAGGATAGAACTACAAAAAAGACATGAGAAAAAATTAAGGATGACTAGGAAAAAATTTAACGAAAGAGGTGAAAGAGAAAAAAATAAAAAGATAAAAATTGTATATTAGAAAAATATAAGAAAATATATAAATATTGATATTATTATATAATTTTAATTTTGATAAATTATCAATATAATTTTTTATATTATTAATTAATTAAAAGCTATTAAATTTTCAAGTATTTTTGTAATATTTAAAAATAATTAATATAAGATTTAATAAATTCTAATTATATAATAATTATTAATTAAAAAATATTTAAATTTTTTTATACTAACAATATATTTTAATTAAATTTTTATTATTAATACTATAAATTTTTATATATTTTTTCATTCAAAATTTTAATATATGCTTACAATAAAAATTTAGATATAATAGTATATACAAATTATTGAATTTATTATATTAATAATATTAATTATTATGTTTTTTAAAAAAATTATTATAAATAAGGAACATCTATTGCCATGCCATGTATTAAAATGGTCGTTTTTATTTTATTTTATCATAAGTTACGTGAGAGTTAGCAAAACTTTGTCGGCTAGAGTTTTAACAATAACACTTTGGAAGGGAAAGAAAGGAATTGTCCTAAAAGCTTATGAGGAAATAGTTTTTACGTAACTTCTTGAAAAGGAATTTTATAAAATAAGTATTTCATTAAAAGTAAGCTAAATTAAAATTGTATAGCAATTTGATGGATAAAAAAACAAGTCTCTACTCTTGGAAAAAGGGAACACCACATGATTACCATGGGTCGCTTGAAATGCAAATCTCTTTAAATGTATTAAAGTGTTTACAACTGGTAGTTCGGGATTAATTAATCTCTTTTATAAGTAGAAATGACTGAAACAAACTTTGTTGATATAAATGATCAATAATTGAACTTATATCAGTATGTTCAAAAAATGTAATTAATTGTTAGTTATACGAAAACTTATTGATACACAAGCTTAAAACTAAATCGTGCAAAAAGAATTAAATTGGAAAGAAAAAAATAATAAAAAATATATGATATGATAATAAAATAAAAAATAAAAATATTATTGAGATAGATAATAATTAAAAACGAGTAATTAAATTGTAGGCAATTAATTGAAAAATGTTGGAGTTATAAATATTAAAAATAAAAATGTAATAGATAATAGAATAAGAAATAAAATATAAAAATAGATAAAAATAAAATAAATCTGAAATAATAATTAATTAACCAGTGTAAAATAATAATTGTACTAGTGGTTCGTTTCATGGAATTAAGTGCAAAATAAGAAGACTGAAATGCAAAACTGGTTTTGAACAAAATTGTAACATCCCTGATGACTAATTTTTGTTTTTGCACATTGGGCCTATGGGGATCCACAGAACAAATAGCCCAAGCCGTTTGTTTCTCTCGCTGTCTCTCTCTCACGTGTCCCGTCTGAACCATCGGTTTTCTTGTTACAAAAGTTACATAAAACATTAAACCCTACAAAAAAGCTGCATAAACCCCGAACCCCTAACCCTTCCGTCTGGTCGGCGTCCATCGGAATCTCCATTTCAAGGTAAATTCATTTCCATTTTCCTGGTTTTTCTGTTTGTTCCCTCGAGGATCTTCTAGGTTTCAAATACAAACTAGCTTGTCTCCTTTCTCGATCGACAGGATGTTTCAATTCTGCTTTTGTCCTAATTGATGAGAGTTTTCTGAAAATCGATTAACATTTTCATTCATTTTTCAGTTCGTTGATTTTGAATCATGTATGTTTGATTTTGTTTTTTCTCCGTGAAATCTGCAACTATAATTGATTTTATTTGCATTTCTTTAATCAGGAAAATGAATCTGAAGAACATGAAAGTACCGAACGTTCCAGGTGGTGGCGCGGCCTCTGCGCTGCTGAAGCTGGGGGTTGTTGGTGGTATTGGCTTGTATGCAGCTGCTAACAGTCTCTACAATGTCGAAGGAGGACATCGAGCTATTGTCTTCAATCGTCTAGTTGGTGTCAAAGACAAGGTTATTTTTTCACCATATTATTGTTTTATCATGTGAAGAAAAGAATTAAAATGGTTTGCCATTTACTGCATTGCTGTGCCTATGATGGTTGTTACTCGGAAATTATTGTTGCATTCCATCTGTTACAGTTGACAATTTCAAAAGAACTATCTACCTTCCCCTTTGATTTGTTATAAGTGTGCTTTCTTGTTTTCTTTTCCACTTTAAGTTCTCTTCTGTTGTCATTAATGATGATGAAATTGCTATTTTGGTTAATATGCAGGTTTATCCTGAAGGGACACACTTTATAATTCCATGGTTTGAGAGACCAGTCATCTATGATGTCCGTGCACGACCCCATCTAGTTGAGAGTACATCAGGGAGTCGTGATCTCCAGATGGTAATTACATTTTGCTAAGACCCCTGTGTTTTCTTGGAGATATGGATTTGGCATCAAATTCTTACAATCTCCTGCCCCTTCCTCCAAAAATGAATCCAATCTGAATCACATTGTATTCTTGGAAAAGAAATTGAGTACCTTTATTACTTTCCACTCTATTTGCAAAAGGACTTTTCTTCTAATTAGCTTCTGTTTTAGCATTAGTCTCTCTTATGTCTCCATTTTTTTTAAAATAATAACATCATTCTGCATCCTTCTGCTATATACATCATTTTGCTAGACCAAACTGTGGTTAACATAGAAATATTCTCACCTGAGATTTGTTCTGTTATGTACTTATGTTTCACTGTTGACATCATTACCACAAATGGGAAACATAACTATGTTCAGATTGTAAAGAATGAATTCATATCAATTTATTTTACTTTTCTAGACATTTGCTATTTTATATAAATAGGAATTTGATACCAATTGTTACCCAAATCAGGAATGCAGAAGCAATGTCTTGGATTTTGCATGACTGCTATTTGCCTATTTCTTTATTGTTGCATATCATAATGCGAGATTTTTGGATGCCGTGATGTCCATTATCAAGTTCAAATAATATGATTTAATAATATAATTGAATCTGTTGGAACTTTGGTTCTATCATCTAGTTGAATACATTCCAATCCAGTGCTCCTAGGATTGGGGCTTAATTGTTAGATACTGATGGTAATCATCTATCTCAATTTTCATTTCTGCTTAACATCTTTCCAGCATGACAGGTGTCTCATAAACATAACTATTTCAAATTTGAAATGATGTAAACAAATTTGATTATTTTAATATTAATTATTTCTGAATTTTTTAAGCTCTTTGACATCTGGTTCATGGCTTTGAAGTCTGAATAATACTTCATTGGTATCCTTTACTCTAACCTCCAACTTGGCTTTTGAAGTTTAGACTCTGTTTCTGATGGATGAAGATATCTGCATGCCATCCTTTCTCCCACTGTCATGGGATGTTCTGTGCTATTTTTAGCTATTCTAAATTCTGTTAATGATAAGATGTTGGATGTTTTAATCACTACATTCTTGTTTGAAATATGTTTGGTTTCAAGAAACTGATTTTGAACATTTCATGTTTTAAAGATTTTAACATGTACAGTATTGAGCTTTTTTCTTAATTTTACACGCTGTTATACAGGTGAAAATTGGACTTCGAGTCCTTACTCGCCCTATGCCTAGTCATTTGCCTACTATATATCGGACACTAGGAGAAAATTATAATGAAAGAGTTTTACCTTCAATCATTCATGAAACCTTGAAAGCTGTGGTTGCCCAGTACAATGCCAGCCAGCTTATTACTCAGCGAGAGGTATGGAGTAATGCTTATCTATATGATGCATGGAAGCTCAAATACCTATTTAAACAAGGTTGCTAGCTGTTGAGTGTTGTCAAAATTTTATATAATTAAACAAGGCTGCTAGTCGCCGAGGGGTGTCAAAATTTTGTATAATTTTTTTCAACACTTGTTAGAAGTCCAATGGATATGAACTAGTGATTTGTACTTGAAAATATTAAGTTGAAATCAGTTTATCATTACCCGGTAGTCCAATGTGTTTTAGGTTATCAAAATCAAATCTTAAGAATGAATTATTGTTATGTGAACTAGAGAAATATTACTGCTTCTATTGTTTTGTTCACATCCCTCTGAACATCTGTTAGTTTCATGCAATGTTTTCTTAGCTGAGTTGAAAGATTCAGTTCTAGCACAAGGAGTGTGTTTTAATTGGCCTTTATTTACTGTAGGCTGTTAGTCGGGAAATTCGGAAGATTCTTACTGAAAGGGCAGCTAACTTCAATATTGCCCTTGATGATGTGTCAATTACTAGTCTGACCTTTGGCAGGGAGTTTACTGCTGCAATTGAAGCCAAGCAGGTGGCTGCACAAGAAGCCGAGAGGGCTAAATTTGTTGTAGAAAAAGCTGAGCAAGACAAGAGAAGTGCTGTAATTAGAGCACAGGTGAGAAGAAATTATTAGTGCTTAGAGGCAGTTAATGCTGTGGTGCTTAGTACAAGTTTTTACAAATTTTATATTTCCAATAAAGCTTGCATACAATGGTAAAAGTGTTATCTGCTGGGTTAGATTATACTGCCATTATTCTGACTAGGTCTTGTTCTGAAACACAACCCTGTAACTCATGTTAAAATTAGTGATCTTCTGTTCTGTTGAGCATGACGTTAGGTTCTTCTTTGGTAACAAGGGACCTTGTTCATAAATCTGCCTGTCTAGTTTAAAGTGTGACTTTAAATTAAGTATTATATGTAGTTTGCTATTGGCAGTTTTGCATATCAGACCACTATTGATCTATATTGCATATCGGACCACTTTTCGTCCTAAATATTATGTCTCCCCTGACCTTTCTTATGCCCCTTTAATCAACAGGGTGAGGCCAAAAGTGCTCAACTGATCGGGCAAGCTATTTCGGACAATCCAGCTTTTATCACTCTGAGAAAGATAGAAGCAGCAAGAGAAATTGCACATACTATATCAAATGCGGCAAACAAGGTTTACTTGAATTCAGACGATCTATTGTTGAATCTTCAGGAGATGAAATTGGAGTCGGGCAGAAAGTGAGCTGGTTAACCTGTTCGTGAGGATATTCAGTTTTTTCACATGTAAATGATGAATTCCAGGATGTTGTTTTAGCTGTCGAAATGTTTTGAATATAATTGGCTTGACCAGACAACTGAACCGTAGCCTTTTAATCCTTTGGCAATGGATTAATTGAGAACCGCACAAATCAAATGCTTCACATAAGATGAATGAAATACTTTCATCTGCTATGGAGTGTCATCCTGATTTTATGTTGCTGTCCATGTTGAATGTCAAATTTTAATTTTTTGTATAGTAAATGTTAACCAATGTGTTGGACATTGTGTGACACATCATTTTGGTTCCTAAAAGATTTAAGATTGGCTAAATCAGCTTTTAAAAAATATTAAATTGTTTGATAAAAAAATTTTAGGGATTAAAGTGATTGGCTCTCTCGACAGTATTTGTCCAATGATAAATGAGAAGATTTGATTGAAATCTGTATCATATTATATCGCTAATAGGTAGTAGTAGTTCACCGGTGGCTGTATGGTTTGCACTTGACAGTATTTTTATACAATGATTTTGTTATAGCAGAATTATAAAGGGGAAGCGAACTACAGAGGACATGTTCCGAGCCTATCAAGCTATACTCGTTTAAATTAATAAGCATCATAATATTGATACATCCTATTTTGGGGTGTATTAGGTGATGAGAAGGGAGAGATAGGAAGAAAAAAAAAAGGTAAAGAAAAATAGATGTGATATGTGGTATGATAAAAGATATAGAAAAAAAATGAGATGAATTAAAATATAAATACTATTTTGATGTATGTTTATTATTTTTCAATTAAAATTGTACTTATTGTAAATTCTGAATACTAATGGCACAACCGAACGCTCTGATCTATGGTTTTCGTTGATGTTCATATATGTTTATGTATTTTAGCGGGAGAGATATGATATTTATATTATAATATATATTTAATTTTTTTATCATATTATTATTATATTTTTTTATCATTCTTATTTTGTTGTATTTATTGTTATATACGACAATTAAAATATAAACCAAACAATATGATAACTAGACCGACATCAGCAAAACAGATTTGAATTCTTTTCTTTTATAATTTTTTTATACCATAAAAATAGAATTTGAGATAAAGATTGACATCTATATAATGTTTACATAAGAATTATTATTTAATGTTAAATTATTAACATTTGTGTTTCAGGATATATTAAGCAATACTTTTATATTATTTTAATATGTTATTTAATTTTCTAATTTCTTAAAATTTCATGAGTTGATTACTTAATATAATATTAAAAATATATGTTTAATGAATTTAGTTTAAATCGATTGATAGTATAAAACATTTTTATGATATCACTCAATCATATATTGATACATAATTTAAAATTGTTAATTTTTGAAATAATTATTTTGAAAGTTCTACTTAAGATAACTTTTAATTGTTAATAATATAAAAAATTTCTATAATTTATCAAAATTGAATTGATGTTTTTAGGTCTAGAGTATAAGTATTCTTCATCAAAAATAATTTTACTTAAATTGGATAGAATTATTATGGACAATAAAACTATCACTCCAAACCAATAAATTGTAAATAATATTTCTATTAATTTTAATTTTGTTTTCTTTGGTCCAACAACACAAACATCACAAAACCCACAAGTTGCCCGAAGCCTAACATAATAGATCTGACAGATAAAAAGAAAAAAGAAGGCAAATATTCTCCAAAACCATTAAACGAAAGAACTACCATAAGTTCTAGAAGAAGACCCTGTATAAGCTGCAGCATCTGATGCTAGCGCAGCCCCAAAGACCCAATTACATGGGAGGCAATTCAGGTTAGCCAATTTTTAAAACATGCTTCTAAATTATTATATTGTGATAAGATAACATGATAGTTGTTTCTAATTACTTGTTAATTGATACAGAATCGATGTCAATAAGATTATGATAAGCAACAAAATAATAATAAAACCTGATGCCGTTTCTTGATTTGTTTGATTCGTTGCACATTCAACCCAAAACGTCATATAAAGAAAGTTTCAATTATTTTTTGTTCTTTTAAGCTGTCAATGTATGGGCATATTGGCCAATTGGCAATTTATTTGATATGTTTGATATTGGATCACGTCATGCTTTGACGTATTGAATTCTAATCAATTTACGTTGTGTCATGTTCATTTCAGATATGCTTTTTATATCGTTAGTGTAGCCAAAAATACGGATAAGTTTAATGAGTTTCAGGTACAGCGTCATTGCTATCGTAACGAAAGGAATCGAATTTTATTTGTGATGATAGATGTCGTCTTAGAACAATTGATGTACAACATTTATGCCGTCGGTTGTGTTCGTTATTAACGCGAATTTTTAAGCTTTGATGTCAAGCCCCACTTTGCTTCACCATTAAAAGAACTTGAGTAGTAGTATACAATGTTAAATTATTGAAAATTTTGCAATGACATACAAATAAACGAAGGAATTTATAGGGACATCATACTTGTTTTTCTAATGTTTTTATACATTTCAAGGATCACTTGTTTTGTGACAAATTCAGTGCGTAAATTTATAAAATTGGTGAGACAAACCATTATTAAATGACAAAAAAAACTATAAAAAATAAAATGATTGGGATTTAAATGTGTATGTAATACTTTTTTTCATAATTAATACATTTTTATTATAAATAAAAAATATTATATATCATTTTTTATTTTTAAATTTTTAAATATTGTTAAATCTTTTTTTAAATATTTTATTATTCAGAATTTGATGATATAAAGAAATACAACAACTTAGGATAAAATAAAATTTACCTAATAATTAATGATTAGAATTTGAGTGTGCTGTGTACTACATGAAACATGATCCATGATAAATTATCAAGGGTAAATAAGAACGAAGGAATGGAGGAATTTTTCTGTTATGATGGTTTGATGAAATGAAATTTTTTTTAAAAAAATTAAAAATAAAAATAAAAAAAAAATAAAATAGAAAAATAAGTTATTTAAATAAAGTGAAAAGAAATATTAATAGTATAATTTTTTATTTATATAAATTTTTAAAAAATTAATTTTGTTATTATATTTTTTATTAATATAGTATTTTTTAAAAAAAATTCAAAAAAATTAATAATTTAAAATAAATAAAAATAAAAAAATTAACCCCTCTCCATTTAAAGGGAGAAATAATTTCTGCAAATTTTATAAAAGTTAATTTCTTCTTTTTATATAAGATAAATGCAAGTAAATAAAAATAAAAAAAAATAAAATTCATGAAAATCCTAAAAAAAAAAAAATTCTAAAATTCTTCTTACTAAACAATACATTCTCCATAAAGATATTAGCAACAATTGATCTAAAATGTTGATAAAATTATTTACTTAAATTTAAAAACTCTACTTAATTGAGATAAGATAATCGGACGAAATTGAATCGACTGAATTTATGACCATAAGAGATTTCTTAGCCGTATTTTTAATTGATTTTCCAGCTAAACAGTGATTTAAAAATTCATTCCACCGTTAGAGAATAAAATGGAATCTAAATTTAAGAAACAGTCACTAAAGCAAATTAAGAAACTCCGCTGCATTAATTCTACGGTTATAGGTGTTTTAATATATAAATTTTAACTCAAACTTAAAATGTATGAAATTAAAATAAAACTACTGTATATTATACCTTTTTTTAAAAAAGTATAAATATAAATATAAAATTATGCTATAAAATATTATTAATATATAACTGTTAAAAATAATTTTTTTCCTGTAAAAAAATATGAAGATAAAATTGAGTTAACACAGCTTAAATTTTTAGTTAAATACGTCACATTTTACTTCTAAAACTTAAACTGGTCAAAATTAACTTCAAGCCAAGTAAAATTAGTTGGGCAAAACATAACTTAAAAATCCTAAGTAATATAACTGTTAAAAAAAGACTAAGGAATGGGTTCACTCCCTAAACATTTCTATTAAAAAATAAAGTATTCACCTCATATTTTAAGGACGGGTTACAAAAATGAATTTCATGTCTAAGTTTTTTTTTTTAAAAAAAAAAAGGAAATATTTTATCAGGCAAATGGACCATTACAACACTCTCATTATAAAAATAAATATGACATTAATAATTAAGAAAAATAAAAAATTAATATTAATTTATATAATTTATATACATTAAAAATAATATAATATTATTTTTAAAATATACACAAATAATAAAATATTAAGATAATGAATTCATATTGATATAAATTAATTTTTTATACATAAATTTAAATAAAATATATTAATAATGTAAATATTTTTTACATAATTATTTTTTATATATTTTTATATCATTAAAAATATTTAATTTTTATAATATTTACTTTAAAATTATACATATTATTATTATTATTAGATTAAGGATATAAAATATTTATATTAATAGTATATTAAAAAATATATATATAATTTTTCTATATATAATTAGGATTCATTAAAATTAGATGTTGACTTTTAATATTTATATCAACTTTATTATTTTATATAAATTATAAAATTTATCATCCGTTGAATTATATTATAATATTTTTATAATTTTATATATTAAATTTGTAAAATATATAAATATATTATTTAATTATTAATATTTATATATTTTTTAAAAATATATAAATTATTAAAATAAAATTATGAGGTAAAATATATTTATTAATTTTAATTTTATATAAAATTATATATATAATTTATTTGATAATAACTTTTAAATTAACAATTCGATTAATAAATTTTAAATTGTATATAACATTTTTAAATTAATATAAATATTAAAATTTGGTATATAATATCAATGAATTTTAACTCTTATATTTATATATATATATATATATATATATATATATATATATAAAGATATATTTTATGGATTGTATGTAAAAATTATCTTTTAAATAAATAAAATAAAAATTATTATTTTTTTATTATAAAATAATATGCATTAATAATTTTTCATTTTTATCTTTTTTTCTTACAATATTTTAAAAATGTTAAGATTTTTTTTTATTATTACTAAAGGTTTGTTGTTAAAATATGTATGTTTACAAAATTTTTAAAAAAAATTAAAAGTAAAATTTTAAAATTTTAAAATTAAAAAATAAAAAGTAATTTAATTTTTTTTATTTTATATTTTTTAAATTTTATTATTTATATTTTATATATAATTATATTTTTTACTTTTTTAAAAAACAATTTTTAAAAAATAAAAAAACACTTAATTAAACAATCTCCAAAAATTTCATTCATCATATCTTTAAATTCAAAAGTTAGAAATAATTTTTTATTAAAAATTATATTATATTAAAAATCATGAAAATATATTAGTGATTTTTTAATAAATATTTTTTAAACAAATAAATTTAACATATAGCAATAGTATTATATAAATTAATTATTTAATAAAACTTGTATACAATTTACTTAATAATAAAAGTATATTAAAAAATGGGTCAAAATATATGTGAATATATTTATCCTTCTATAAAATTTTTGTTTTTTTTTAAATAAAAAAAATTAAATATAATTTTAATTTTTCAAAATTTTAATTTTAATTTTTTATTTTAAAACATTTAATTCTTATTTTATATTTTAAAAATAATTAATATTTAATATGTTATCATTAAAACTAAAAAATGTTTATTTTAAAAATTAAATATTTTAAAATCATAGAATAAAATTAAAATTAAAAATTTAAATAAATATATTAAATTTGATATAAAATATCAAAGTGATGGGAAGAGGTTGGGTTCATGCCCAATTGCAATTGGTTCAAATGCAGGCATGACGTGATGATTCCTGTAAGCTTGGCTGGCTACGTGGCACAATACTACAGGCTCAGATTGGGTTTTAACCGCATGCTATCGTCATCAAGGGTCACACCATTATCCTCACAACGTGGAACTGTGGAAAGGCCACCGATCTCCACATTGCTGACGTAGGGATTGCTCATCCTCTTCCCCGCCTTTTCCCGTCAACGGCACAATTTGTTGGTACAGGTAAAAAAATCTTCTATTTTTTTATTTTTTCTTTTTTACATATTCATTAAATTTTAAATACACATTCATAATTTTTTTTTATTTTTCTATTCTATTTAGACTTTTTTTTTATTTTTTAATTTTGTTTTCATTTCTTTTCCTCCTATTTTTTAATTTATTGAACAAAGCATTAACGGAGAGATCCCTGACCGTGTGGCACCTGCTCTGGGTGCGTGCATATCATACCGTGTTCACTATTTTAGTAACACTAATAAATTTGTTGAGAAAAAATATATTATTTATTTAAAATTAATCTATAAAATATAACTTCCTTCTTGATTCAAAGTTATAACCACACACACACACACATATATATATATATATATATATATATATATATATATATATATATATTGCTTTAACTTAGAGATGTATTTCTTTCACAAAATTAAAGCATGAAATAATTTTAAAAACTGAAGTTAAATTATAAATCCTACATCTTACTATGATGTAAGTTAAATTTAAAAAAATCAAAGTATAAAACATAAAAAAAAAACACTTAATAAAATTGTGATGACTATCATATTTGTTTCAACTTATACTTTTAAATTTTTTTTATAACTCTTTTTTAAGAAAATGTTAATTTTCTTTTACACCATTTTAGACACACAGTTGATAGTGAAATTGTTATATATTTTGATCCGATTTATATTTGTCATGTAGAATCTATTTTACAACAATAATAGTATTCAATGACCATATTTATTCTCTTTCATACCAGGTTCACGGTTAAGTTAGATTATGCTAATTAAATGTTTACTTAATTAATCTTACCAAACGGATCATATTTGGCAGAACCTTTTTTTATTCCTTTATACAGATATGGCAGCAAGAACTTGAAAGAACAAGGAATAAGAAGTGGATTTTAGGTTTAGTCCAACTATCCCGATCTGGAAATAACAGTTCTCTACTCCTCTTTTTGTTGTGTTCTTTGGGAATCTTAAGTTTTTTCACAAAGCACTAATTGAATTTACACTTGGAATCTCTGTAAGCTTAAAGAGTTGAATTTATAAAATTAAAGATGCTGATTGCTGAAACGTGTACCATGTTTTAATTTATTCAGAATAACAATCTCCCTTAAAATAAATATTTTTTTTATTAAAAATTAATCTAAAGATATGTTGATTATATAAAATGGGAGTATACTTTTGAATTATTTTTAATTCCTTACCTAATGCTTAGTGCTGTTTAAAAAAATTTGAATTGTACACAAAAGATTAAGCGAACATAGGCCTTTTTTCAGAAAAATAAATAAATAGCGGAAGTCCAATTTTTCCATCTACAGAACGACAAAATGTGAAAAGGACGTGGATAAACGAGAATGTAAATAAAAATGTGATAGGGTTTTAGACCAGAAACGAAGGAGATGGAATATGGAAACGATGTGTTTAGGATTTAAATAAGGTATGAAATTACATCCGATTAAATTCGAATATAAATTATTTAATTATTTTTTAAAATTTTTAATCGCTGGATTAATACAATGTAAGATATGGTTGGAGTATAAAAAAAAAAAAGAAGTAATTTTGAATATTTAGGATTAAACATGGAGCAGAAGAAGTTGGGCGCCGTCCAAATACAAAACAGAGGAAGAAGTGACATAACCTACAACGTCATGCGCAATAAGATGACCAAATGCCACCGCGTGACTTAGAAATATTTTGGCGTTGACGTAATTAACGAGTAATGACCCTTTCCTTCCATTAATTCCATTCATCACCACTTTCCCCCAACCATTTATATTCCACACCCTTTTTGCAATATTCATAACCATAACCGTAACCAACCCACACACACACATATCTGTCTCCAACATTTACTAGGACTCAATCATGTATCAAGCAATTCCCTTCAGGTCATGGCGTCCTCTCCATAACCCCTCCACCCACCTCACCCCACTCCCATTAATTACACATTCTCACTGTGATAAAAAGAGGAATAATCATTCACCCAAAAAAGGCAAGGAGGATATGGTTTTCAACATGGTTTCTGAGAACGCTGTTATTGTCATTGGGAGACGCGGCTGCTGCATGACCCATGTCATGAAGCTTTTGCTTCAGGGTCTTGGTGTCAACCCTGCGATGCACGAATTGGAGGAGAAAGACGAACCAAGTGTTGCAATGGAATTGGAAGAAGCGATTCAAAAGGATGGGAAAGAAAACGGAAAGGTACAATTCCCTGCGGTTTTCATTGGTGGCAAATTTTTTGGAGGATTGGATCGTCTCATGGCTACTCATGTTTCTGGTGAATTGGTTCCATTGCTCAAACAAGCTGGAGCTTTATGGCTCTGACTATTTTCCTTCACATTTCTTTGTTCTTCCTACCTACTGTAACTGTTTAATTCCACTTCTTTATAATTCATTACAAATCACTTTCTTCACCCTTCATTCTGCCTCAACCCCTGCCTTGGCTCAATGTTTTTATCACATACATGTTCTCATATACTCCTCTTCTCATTACATAATTTTATTTTTTTTTACAATTCACAAAATTCACATTCATGATCTTCTGTAAAACTAGTTTAATCTTTACCTGTTCCGAGAGAAATCAATCTCAATGACTTAATTTACACCTATAATATTTGTCCATCTAACACTATCAATATTCATTTAAACGTCTTTTATTTATGTCTATAGAATAGAAAAAAATGCTAGGATATTAATTAAAGAATTAGAAAAGGTAAATTTTTATTAAAAATATTATTAATACATTATAATTTTTTTATACATCCCAGCGGCTAATTTTAATAATAATAAAAAAAACTTGTTATTTTTATTTCTTAGTCGGGTATCCTTGAATTACGGATTGACAAGACTTGCAAAATAATTTTTCAAAAATTTAATGGCATATATTATATTAGATATAATTATTTAAACGATTTTTTTAACACATATAAAAATAAATTAATAAAAATAGTTTTTTTTTGTTAAAAATTCAAAATGAAAGGTATTTATATTAATATTAAATTTTATAATTTTTTAAAAAAATTACTGCTTATCATGTCTTTAAATACATATTAAAGAAAAAATATTGATGTATTTTTATTTTTATATATCCATATCTTAAAAAATGTATGCTTTACAATTTAATTTTTTATTATCACATTTTTGGGTTCATAAAAACATTTTCGTATACAATAATTCTAAATATCAATAAGTGGTTAATTAAAGTTAAAACTGATAAAATGGATTAATTTTCTTAAATCCACTAAAATATAAGATTCGATCTAAATTTTAGATTTTAATTCCAGATTTTTTATTTAATTAACTTCAAGTTAGCCTAATATATTTAAATATAAAATGTGGATTTAGGTTAACTTTAAATTTCTCTTTCGGGGAAAAAATAATAATTTTTGTTCTGATCCCTAGACAACCTGTTTTGATTGTTATAAATTAAGTGGTACATGTATATTTCTTTTAAAGAAAAATCTTGAATTAAAATTTATATAAGAAAAAAAAAACTATTGAGAAAATTAAGTTCACCATAATTTAAATATTTTGCATGAGGCGTTGGAATCCTATTTGTATGAGAAAGAAAACATAACTTGTTCCGTAATCTCAGGTATTAATGCTGGCTTTAGATTTTAACATTAGGCTATTGAGCTACCACACAATTGGTCCATTTCAGCTGCGTGTCAGCATTTTTCAATTTTGTCCATCACCGACAATCCAAAAGAAACATTTTAAGGTAGGTACATTGTGACGATTGAGGTGCTTGATATATATATATATATATATATATATATATATATGTTTATATTAAACTTTAATATTTATATTAATTTAATAATTTTATATATAATATAAAATTTATTAATTTAATCTATTAAATCATATTATAATATTTTTAAAATTTTATATATTAAATTTTAAAAAATTTAAAAATATGTAGATATATAATTTAAATATAAAAAATATATTTTTTATTTTGAAGAAAATTAATTATAAATAAAAATTTTAAACTTTTATATTTGTTGTCTTATTTTTATTATTTCAAATCTATTAGGTCTACTTTTGTATTATAATTTAAATTTTTTTCTGATACAGTGATAGTTTTACTTATATTTAGCAAACTTAAAATATTAAATCCATTAAATTGAAATTTAATATTCTCTATAAAAAATATGATTCTAGAAATATAAAATTAAATTTATACAAATTCTAAATTTAAACAATTCAAATAAAAATAAAGGAAACAAAAGTATCTTTTTCTGAAATAAATATGACATGGTCTTTAATCTACCGAATAAGAAATTATGTTAATTTTTGTTCGCTGAATGGAAATGATGTTAACCTTGACTTTTTATCAACCATAAGAAGCTATTTTTAAGAAATTTAAAATTTTAAAAAAGAAGTGATTAAAGTGGTAGTGATAAAATATTAGATTGAACAAATTGTAAGAAAATGTTGGGTCCGAGTTTTTTTTAAGTGAAGATATATTTAAAAGATAAAATATCCTGATAACCGTTGATTACAAAATTAATTATTGAAATTATGATAAATGTCATTAATAATAGAAAATTAGCATCGTAATCTTAAATGGGATATATTGAATAAAAATATAAATATAAAAAGAATAAAAAATAAAAATACTGTCATTGGCTCATCGAGTCATCGTTATGTATGATAAAGAGATCTTTATTAATATACGGGGTTAGTAATTGAAGACACTTTTTACCTTTTTGTTTTTTTGGGTCAAGTTGCAGTTTTTTCTTCAATAAATATTAAGATACTGAAACTTATGGGCCTACTGATCATGGATTTTCTTTATATATCGCAGGCCAATTATTTTCATATGGAAATAATCCACAGTTCAAGCCTTGTGTAAGTGTAGTTAGAATCTATTCTGCTGTGTCTAGGGCTGGGTGTGGACCCTTTGGGCCTTTACCTTTTTGTTTCTTTTATCAGTAGGCCCACAAAAAATCCCTCATTTAATTTTTATAGGTTGTTTGACTAACAATAAGAGATTCGTATAATGGAATGAATTAAAATAAATAATATTATTATCACAGAAAGGAAAAATTATTTTGTCTCATGCTTGGAAAGTAAACAGAACAATAAGGAGACTAGCAAATAATATATTTCATCGAATTTTATTCCATTCCATTTTCCTCCTATTTATCCCTATTTTTCAATTCAAATACAATAACCTAAAGAATAAAAATTTCAAATAATTGACAAAAATGAAATTAAAATATTTAAAAAAATTAGATTTACATTTAGAGCATTACATAGTTTAACGTGGCTGAGATCTTGTCCTGGATCAACTTTGTGAAACTTGAATTGATATTGGTTTACATTTTTTAATTTCCTTATTTTAAAAAAAGAAAGCTGTGATTTTGACTAGTTTGAAATGGAGATAGGTGAAACTCACACGGGGAAAAACCCTGCAATACTCTAAAAAAATGATAAAATTCGAAGTCAAAGTCTCTGAGGAAGAGAAATTAAACACAGAGGGTTAATTAATTAACACATTTTTATGCTCTCTTATCTAAGACTGATGAAGCATCTGAAGAGATGTGGGATTTAATTTGGCAATGAAATGACAAGAATGATTGTGATATTTATGAGGCTCTCTAGCTGTTACAAAACTTAGGCAAAAAATGTGTTGGATAGTTAATGTCACTTTCTAGCTAACTTGCAGTTATCTTAAATGCAAAGTATTTTGTGCACCAATAATTTATTAGAGTGGAACATCAATTTAGACGTTAAGGTAGAGAACAAAGATCCCTTTTTATACGCGTAAACTTTTTATGTAGCGATGGTGTGATTAAGTATAACAAATGATGAATAATGGGAGTGGAAGATGGGCCTCCTTGTCTTCAAATTCCTACAAGGAAGGGAGTTTTAAAATTGTGTCTTTTTGGTGTCTTCTCTATCCAAATTTGCCAATAATTCAAAGAGAAAAACGAAGGACACCACGCCAATTGATTTCTTCTCGTATTAAAACATTGTTCTTTTATCCATAGTGCAACTTCATTGTGCTCATATAATTCTTGATGGTGACCTACCCTGCAAACACATCAGAGAGAAGATAGTGACCTTTGTTTACCGTAATAATACACAATCACTTTGATTTTTCTTCACTAAATAATTTCTGGTTTGGGCATTATTTGATCTCTCTGTTTCTCTCTCTCGCTCTACGTATGCTTGGTCCCTACCTCCTCTCTCTAAAAGGGGATAATTAATTAATAGCTAGGGCATGCTTGATTTCACCTAAAAGAAAAGAGAGATATAGAGAACACTAGTGCAGTGGGTGCTTCTTCTTTTATTTCTTCAATACTTTAGTTTTGCTTTTAGCTAAGAAACACAATCCTTCTAATCCTATTATGTTACATGGCATCATCTTATTGGCTTATTGGGATTATAGTGGTGGTCAATTCCATATCCATGAGGACAAAGTGCTTGCCCCTTCACCCTCTAAGCGTGTTCAGAAACACAAATCAATCCCATAAATATACAATAACTAATTCTTCAGTAACTAATTATTAAAATTGGTGGAGTAGGGGCACTTTACATATCTTGTTGCTGCTATCTGCTATCATATATAGGATATTTTGTTTTTTTTTTTATAGTACATGTGAGGGGGACTCTTTTTATTTAAAAGTCACAAAAAAATCGCAATCTTAATTAGCCATCATTTATAATGAAATTATAAATTATAAATTATCTATGAATATGTATTTTTATACTCAAACTCAAACTATGATATTGTCATGAGCGAAAATTTGACTAATTAAGTGAGTCAATTCCCATGTTTGTGTATATATAGGAGATTTAATTTCCATCCAAATGAGTTTGCATTTCTTCTAATTCGTGCGTATTTCTTAAATGTTGCATTGCAAGTGTTGCACCCATTAAGTGATAGCTACTTCATTTTAAATTGTTTTTCAATTTTGACCAAAAAGTTATCCATGATACAGAGAGCTGGCATACCTCAGCACACAACATCAACGGGACAGAGAAAAGGAGAGAGACGAAAATAGTACCGCGTGATTATTTCATTACGGAAGCATTTGATACACAAAATTCATTTTGATTATATGAATCTCATATTAAATAGAATAAAGGTTCAATGTGCTATTTAAACCTCGACACTCTTCATACTATATAACTAATTGTTTAGGTTGAGTTTTCCTCATATGTTTATAGGTGAGTGAAGCTACTAATTTTGTATGATAATTATGTTTCATCACAACTTATTTTATGCAATGTTTGAAATTTTAAATGTTGATACCAGTGTCATAAATTAACCACATGATTCGAAATTTTGCATCGGTACAATAAATTGATATAATATAATTATTAAAAAAATCTATTTCTATAACTATTTTCTATGACTAAGAAAAATATAAGAAAAAAAGAAAGAAATGTGGAATAGGATAAATAATACGATGGGATGAGATGAGATACTTTAAAAAAAACCAATTATAAAAAATGTGTACTATAATTATTTTAGAGAATCTAAAAGTATATGCGCAAAAAATTATTAGGAGGGAGGAGCAATCAAACATAAACATCGCACATGTGTCGACATCTAATATGTCATGAAACTAATTAAGAATATTTTAAAGGTAAACTGATAATAGAAAAAAAGGGTTTTCCATACAATGCTATTTGTGCATATTTGTCGGTTACTTTTATATTTCTTTAAATTAGTATCAATAGAAAACTCTGTTTTTATCATGTTGAGTCTTTGATTATGATATTTTTCTAACTGAAACAAAACAATTTGAAATAACAGCATCTTTATTCTATCCCGTAATCTTGTAAGGGCTTAATGATTGATATTGACAGCCACTCTTGGATTGGATTGAATCATTTATTGTTTGAGTTTTACAACGACATTATAGAAGTGATTATTGTTTCTCTGAGTCTGATCCAATTTACCCAATAAAAATAAAAATGAAGAAAAATCGAAGAGCTATCAAATATCGAACAACAAACTAGTCTATGTAATCTCTGCAACTAATCAAATAAATTTCATGGAATTAATTGGAACTCATAATTGGTAATCAGCATACAATTTGTTCTGAATAGTCGAATTCGTAATGCATTGTGTCCTTCATATTATGGTCACATTCTTTTATGTAACAAATTTGAGACAACATATAGTGGCTGAGTTGTTTTGCTTTTACTGTAACTTTGTTATTCCTTTTCTCATATCGTTGATAAGAAAGAAAATGACGAAACTTTGCTAGGTACGTATTCATTGTTGAAGAAACATATGTACTGTTGCAATTATGAATTACAAAGAAACTGTGCATATCCTTTGAAAAAGTGGAAGTACAAATTGCAAATCCAAAAGAGAATATTCATGTCAAGTGCTGTTTTTCTGTGTCCGTAAAGATAGCTTGGCTAAAATGCAATAAGATCTTGTAGCATATCATGGCATTTGTACAGCAAAATAATGACCAGAAAATAAAATAAAATAAAATAAGGAAACTGCGTAATATTAAAGAAAAGAATTATTAATTGCTCGATGGGTAAAAAGCAAATATTCTCCAGCTTTTGATAATCGGAAGCATGTGGGTTTCTGTAATGGAATCCCAGATCTAAATCTGTTCTACTTTTGGGCAATTATTCCAATTTAATTAAGCTAAATCTACTCGTTCAAATTAGGATTAAAATATCAGCCTTTGCAGTAATTTGAGCTTAAAACTCAATCTCAAGCTGTTTTTGTTTAGAAATGTACGTGCAATATTTTGAAGTCTTGGATGTTATAACTTGTTCTAGTATTGGAGTAATGGATAGAAATCAAATTGCATAAAACAATAAAAGTAAAATTTGCCACAATAAGTAATAGAGCTATATAATATACAGTCTTTGTGGATGAAAAATTGAGACTGAGTCAGCTACAACCAAAATTGTACATGTGTTGATATGAATACTTTTCTGCTTTTACTCAAATAGGCCAAATGAAATCTAAAATAACTTGTGGTTTCCCTTCAGTTTCTATGAGCAAGAGGACAAAGAAAGAAACGAACATACCCTTGGTGACAACAATTTGCTTTTCCCTAAACTCATCATATGTATTCAAAGGGCTAGTTTACCATGTCAAGCTAGAGAGAGAAGAGAGAGGGAAAAGGGTGTGGCAATGACAAGGGTGTTGTGGAGTTTGAATAGGAATCTCACAAGGCCTTGAAAGTTGCAGCCTTTGGGGGGAGTGTTGGAGGGGAGAGAAAGAATATTCTAAGGCCAAAAGAGTTCAACAACTAAACTCCAAAAATATATTTTAAACAATGTTAGAAAGGAAAAACATCATTAGATTATGATTAAGGATTAGCAAAGTAGCAGGAAAAGTCAGCCCACAAGGAGACGCTTACTCACACTTCCAAAAATTCACTGCCTTTGTCAGCTGGCTGTCTTCTAACATATATTCTCTTTCATATTAATCTTAGTATTTACTCAAACTTAATAAACAGTACTCTGCTTACAAAGCCAAGCTTTACTCTGCATCATTTCCTAGATTAACATATATCATAGTCAAGTGAGTCTAAAGAAAATAGTACTTTGTATTACCTAAGAAAATCATAGCGTTCAGGTTAAGCAAACTTTTTTTCTTTTCCTTTTGTGGTTGCAAGGGATGGTGGGGAAGATTCTGCCTTCATTCTCTAGAGAATTTACATTAGTACACTATATATTATTGCTAGAGAAATCATATAATTTTTTTGCAATTTAATCATCCTATATATTAATAGGCCAAATACCATAGAGAACCCATAGGTTAAACATTTTCACCAAAACAAATAATTTAAAAGAAAAGGAGCCCATACATACAAAAGATGCAGAGAAAAAGCTATAAAGTAAACTATCTAGCATCAAAAAAATTAAGGAGTGGAGGGTAAAAGGTTAGCTACACATCTACCACTTAAAAATTGACCATCCAATTAAGGTCTGCGTAGATCTTCAACTTGTGTTAAGAAATCAAAAGTATGTTTGACTGCCAGTTGCATCATCATCATCATCATCACTATGTGATGATAGTAATAATTTTATTATATATCTACTAATAATACATAAGAACAAGAAACAACAATTAGTTTGATGGATATATAAGCCAAGTGGGCTAAAAATCCTGCCAATATGAGACATGGTCATGTTGTCATCCGGACGATTATTCCCTTTTCTGTGTGTTTTCGTCCTTTCCTTTGGATTAATCTTGCTTGACAGTTTGGTGAGTGAATGGACACACGTGCATGGCTGTTTTCTAATAAGAGTAAGAGTGCCAATGCAATTAACAAGTAGCTACCCAAGTGGTTGATTATAATGCCAAACTAGCTAGCTCTCTCTTACAGGGCATTCAAACATTTTACAACATTTTTGCATCTATCAATCTTCTTCGGGGAAATGACCTGCACTTTCACTTTGACTATGCTCCAAACACTCCAATTTTTTCACTTTTTGCGGAAAATAAACATTAAAGAAGGTTTTTGGGTTGCCTTTTCTTTTTCCAGTCACACTCACACACGAGACACAATGATTTTCACTTTTTGACAGAAACAGCGCGTTTTGCTTTCATGTAAATATCTGCAAGTGGAGTGATTCATGTTGAAAAATTAATTTAGCAAAAGGACCAATTCTATAACGCTCTTAGTAACCCAGTTTTCTCCATAGACCCTTGCTTATGTTTGTACTACCTTGTTGGATAGTAACATTTTTTCTTTGTTTTATGTTGAAATGGACAATCTATACATACAAAAAAAAAATTATATGAGACTCTATGAAGCAATAGGTTATGAGACCAGGGCAGAAAAGAATACTACAGAAGATAGAACATAAAAAGCCAGAATGATTGGATGTAATGCCCAAAGAAAATATTAAGATTAGGCATATGAAATATGACATAAATGTAACAACATATAGATTTTTACTTTATAATTGAGCATTACTGCTTAACAGTATAAACATAAGGTTCGTTTATTTTGTTATTTGTCACCGATAATCTTCACAGCTACAGTTATGAGATTAGTTCTCAAGTGGAAATTAATAACTAGGCAAAATCTTTCTTAACTAATGTGTCTAAAATTTCCCTGAAGTTATAAATAAGACTTGTTTAAATCATATTTACTGTTAGCACGACCAACGAGTGTTTATAGGCTTTATTTATATATTGGAGGACATAGAAAGGTTCCTCACTATTCAATTATCTAAAAATTTAAATAAAGAAGACATTGAATGAGAAAGGATTTGAAAAATAAGAAAACAAAAAGTTACAAATTATGGGATAATCATTCCAAATGGAGATAACTTTTTTTGGACCTCATCATATGTGTCATCATACACCTTTGCCTCACCTCCTCTTCTCTCTATATTTCCCTGACTTGACCCCTACCCTCCTTTTCTTTTCCTCTTTCTTTCTCTCTCCTCTTTTGCTTTTCCGCCTCCCATAGCATCTTAGTGTTTTTTATTCCACCTAAAAAGTAGATAATTAAATTGACTGTAATGTAACATATGAGAGAGAAAGAGAGATCCCATCTAGCATATATCAGTCCATGTTGTTTAGGGTTGGAACCATATAATTAAGAAGGATACCTAGCTATCCTTTCTCTCCTAATTCAAACACTAATATACTTCTTCCCTCCTTAGTCAGCTTTAACTGTTTCCAAACTAAGTCAAACTTAGAATTCAAGAAACAGATTCATTAAGATGCTAGAAAAGATGGATGATGGAGAAATCTCAAATGCTTTCCCTTCCCAGAACCCATCAACTGCAACATCCAACAATCCTCCATCTTTGAAAAGGAAGAGAAACCTCCCTGGAAACCCAGGCAAGTTTCTTCCTTCATGCCTTATCATTCCCAGCTTCTTAGTTTTCTCTTTTTTTATCATCATAAGTATATTCGAAGCAAATGGCTTTTTTTCATTGAAGAGGAAAAAAAAAAACAAAAAAAAGCAATGGTTTATGATGTTAATGATTAATGAATCTTCGTTATGCACAGATCCTGAAGCTGAAGTCATAGCCTTATCACCAAAGACTCTGATGGCTACAAACAGATTCGTTTGTGAAATTTGTCTGAAGGGTTTCCAAAGGGACCAAAATCTTCAACTCCATAGACGTGGGCATAACCTTCCTTGGAAGCTGAAGCAGAGGACAAGCAAAGAAGTTAGAAAACGAGTTTATGTGTGTCCGGAGAAGACATGTGTCCACCACCATCCTTCAAGGGCTCTTGGAGACTTAACTGGGATAAAGAAGCACTTCTGCAGAAAGCACGGTGAGAAGAAATGGAAGTGTGAGAAGTGCTCTAAGCGTTATGCTGTGCAATCAGATTGGAAGGCACACTCAAAGACCTGTGGCACCAGGGAATACAAATGTGACTGTGGCACTATCTTTTCACGGTACTTAGTTACCTATCCTTTCTATCTTATCTTGTGATATCAATATCATGATAATCAAAATTTGTGTAAAAGTGGTAGTATATATCATAAGAAAATTAATAATAGTAAAAAAATGAAACTGGCAATTACTATATATCCTTATCTTTGTGGCAAAAGAAAGAGCATCAAAACCCAAAAAGATATAGGAAAAATGAATCATGATGCTGAAGTCCTTGAACTGTAGCTGTGATATATATCTTTGTCTCTTACTCCTCCGTGTGTGTATCTGCGTGCCTGCTGTCTATTTGGCTTTTTAGGAGTAGTAAAAGGAGAAATGGGTCTTGGTGCAGTGAAAAGAACTTGAAAGAACCCACACTTGCAAGTTTTATTACCTTTTTGCAATCATCTTAAACGACAAAAGTTTTTCTAAGCTTGTTTGGAATTATTTTAATTTATTACCTTTCCGTATATGATTATTTCTTAATTCTGTTTTAATATATATTACTAGCTAATCTGGGGACTGGGCTTATATTTGAACCCTATAAGCTAGGGATTGAAATTACTTGTTCTTATTTTTTTTTCTCCTTTCTTCTCTTCCATTGAAAAGCGATATGTAGTTAAAAAATAAGGTTCTCTTAAGTAATAGTTGTAATGCAGCAATTAATCTTGCTAAAGAAAATTGAACTACCTTAATTATTCTTTGAAGATGTACACGTTAGGTTTCTTGCATGCTTGCTTTTAATTAATTAATTTATTTACTGTTTATTATCAATTTTGGTGGAGCAGGAGGGATAGTTTCATCACTCACAGGGCCTTCTGCGATGCCTTGGCAGAAGAAACAGCTAGAGTGAACGCAGCATCAAACATGAGCAACTACAGCATCATGCAAAATTCCCTTGGTCCTAACATGGCAACCCATTTTTCATCAATTTTCAAGCCAATTTCATGCACTGAGGAAACAGGTAACCAAACATCTAAGGGGCTATCCCTTTGGATGACTCAAACATCTCAAGCTCATGAAACAATGGCCAATAACAATTTACATGATCAATTTCATCAACTTGGGTCTGCTACAAATTCAACAGCAATTTATGGAAGTGGTGGGAATCCACTTGTCTCATGCACAAATCCACAACCCTCTAATTACCACCCAAATTGGGTACTTGGAAATAAACTCTCCTCCAATGGAAGTCAAGAGCTAGCTAGCACTGCTTCACTTCCACTAATCAACATTAATGTTAAGGATGCTCCCAACCAACTGATAAGTGTTCCTTCCTTGTATAGTTCCCAACACCAATCACATCAAACAACATCAGCAAACATGTCAGCCACAGCTTTGTTGCAAAAGGCTGCTCAAATTGGAACAACTTCATCTGACCCATCATTATTTCTTGGGAACTTAGGTTTGAAATGCAACACTCCTGCTCAAAATGGGAACAAATTTTGTGGCATGTACGGTACAAGTTCAGTACTCCCAAGTCATGGAAGTGAGGCAGAGAATAATTATAACTCAGGTGATTTGTCACAAATGCCCCCTACAAAAAGACGGCATGTTCAGAATAATGAAGAGAGTGCATGGGGACAAACTAGGGACTTTCTTGGTGTTGGTGGTGCCAACCATTTGCCACCCTTCATCAATCCACGGATGGATTTGATTTGATCGTTATCATGTAATTCAAATCTTAAGTCTTAGTTTCTTTTTCAATTTCTTTTTCTCAATAAAAGGGAAAAATCAATGTGACAATAATGGTGGATAAGGTTGGAATAATTAATTATTAGCTAGGAGTTTAAGAGGAATAGAAATAAGTATATATGAATATCTCAATCGAAACTTTGGAGGGAGGAAAAGGTGGGAATTGAGTGCTTAATGAAGGCTGAAAAGTTGTTATAAAACCATTGAAGGGGTGAAAGAAGAGAGATCCATGCATATTCTTTTGAATCCTGAAAGCTGACTCCTTTTAAAAATATGGAGGCTTTAATTTTTGATAAAGGGGAGAGAGAGAGGGAGATTGTGGAATAGTGGGGGCAAAGGATAGGACCGCTTTTGGACTCCATTATTGCTCAGTTTCATCTCTGTTGTGGTTTATGCCTGTCAAACTGGACTCAAAAGAGAATTTCCAATGACCAAAAAGCATGATTCTATAGTACAAATAGGCTTTTAGCCTCTTTCATTATAAAATAAACTCATGTACCCTTTCATTCGATCAACAACGCATGCATATATGTACTACCTATCTTTTCTTCCTACGAGCACCAAGAACTGTCCGTTAGATAATAATGTTGAAAACCATTTATTTATATTTCTTCATATAAGGCATGTTATAAATAAGATATTTCATTTATATTATTCCTACTCATGTTTTCTACGTCACTTTTTTATCAAACCAATAATTTTATCATATTTTCCCCCATTTCTATCTCTTTCTTAATTGATTACAGAAAACATACAAGGGATTACAATTTCTCATTTGATAAAGAGAGAGGTTGAGTTTGATTTGCCTGTTTTCATTTTTATAAAAAGTTAAGTATGTATTTCTTTGTATAGTTAATTTCCAATTCTATATTAGCCTAGAGACATTTTGTAAGTGGCTTGAAAATCTCATGTACACCTTTAATTTATTTGCTTATAAATATTTTTTACATCATTAATGTTAGTTAATACATATTTATATTCTTTCACTTAAGAGCTAAAAATTTTGAAAGAGATAAATAGATAAGGCTATTTTTTCCAAAAATGATCAAATCTTCTTCTTCTTCTTTTTTTAGTTTTCTTTTATCTTTATCCCTTTTCTCTTTTTTCTCATAATGAATTTTTTTTAAAAATTTCAATCACATCTTTTATTATTATTTTTATTTTTAGGATGTTTCCACCTAAGTAGGTGGACAACCTTTATTTTTCTTTAAACATAGAAGAACATTTGATGGACATCTTTAGATGTATTCATCTGAAGAGAAAAAAAAATGCGATAAATAATATGATGTAATAAATAAAAAATATTAATAATTTACAATATATCAGTTATTAAACATGTGCATAAAATAAGTGGAATTTATTTTTTTCCTTTGAATAAAGTTAAATTTATTATATGGAAATATGATAAACTAATCTCTTTTGCTTCAATTAATGCTAAAGTAAGAAGTAAATTTTATCAACAATTAAACTCTGATATAAATTATAGTAAGTGAGATAATTAGTAAATTTTTTAATTAATATATATTTTATATTTTTTTTCTTGTAACCTTTACACATAATATATCAGGATGAGATTTTTTCTAATTTCTTAATTTTTATTAAAATAATTAACATCTTTATAATTTAAATTTAAATATTTAACTATATATCAACATATTTATTTTAAATTAAATAAATTATTTTTTAATAGTTATATTCAAATGAAATTTATTTTGAATAAATATATTTTAATAAAATTAAAACATAAAAATAATAAAATATTTATTATTTTTAATATATTTTTTAAATTGTAGTTAATTTTAAAATATATATCCATATAATACATAAATAACTTCATAGTATTTTTAAATCTCAGTATTAAAATCATAACTAAATATTTAAGATCCTATTTAGGGTAGTTGTTAAAATAAAAGAATTCAAAAAAATGCTAAGTTAATTTTTATTATATTTTAAAATAGTTTTAGTTCAAGTATTTTTCAAAAATACAAACATAATTTTTTTTTAATTTTAAAAATTTACATTTTCAATCTTAACTTTAACATTACCGTTTTTTAAATAATAATAACAATAATAATATTATTATTATTTATTTAAAATAGTATAATTATATATATATATATTAATAATAAATTTTAATTTATCTATTTTCAATAAATTTATAATAAAAATAAAATAAAATAGGTTGAATTATTTTTATAAATTAAAATTAAATCAACTTTTTAAAATTTTCGAAATTAGGAATCATCCCGAGCGAACCGCACGAATCAGAATTCTTTCTTCTGTAACTTACATGTTGATAGTGGTGTCGGTTTTGTTTTATGATGTAAAATTGTGTTTTATGTATATCTATTATGACTGAATATTTAATTGTAGACATAATGATTATGTTTTTTTGTACGGGCGAATCCTCATATATATATTCTCAATTAATAGTGTATTGAAAATGGTCCTTTCACTTCCCTTGTATGGACCTTAGCCTCCAACATCACCGGAATTCCTCGATCATCAATGCAAGAGATAGGGGCTTTGTGAGTTTTGATGTCGACAATTAACTTTAATAGTTCATAAATTCAACTCACTTGTTAATTGTGTTAACCAATCTCGTAAAATTTGATTTCGGCATCAATTCATATAGGGGATCATTAGTTAGAGGATTCAATTATTAGTTAAATTGCAATAATTGATATATAACAAAATTTATAAAATTTTTATTTAAAAAATCAAAAATATAAATTAATATTGTTTATAAAATTGAAACAGTTAAAATTAAAAATTAAAAATAATTATTATTATATAAATATTTAATTAAATAAATAAGAGTTAAAATTTTATTATAATATATTTAAAATATAATCAAATAATTAATATTCTAAAATTTTATTTGAAAATAAATTCACAAATTAGAAAAAAACTAAAATAATAATTTGAAACAACATCATGTTTTCTACATAAAATTTATATTTTAAGTCTAAACAAAGATAAATGATGAACTTTATGTTTTGAGTTAACATTGTGAAATTTTTTCGATGATCAACTTGAATAAAATTAAATAACGTTTCAGGTAAAAATTTAAAATTTGAACATTAAAATTTAATAATAAAAATAAAATTAAAAATTTGAGATAATAAAACCACATGAAACTCGTATTTTTTAACATAAAAATGTTATTTTAAAAATAATAATTTTTTATTAAATTTGATTAATCTAATAAAAAATAATTGCTTGATTTATCAATTTTATAAAAAAAATAAAATTTAATTATTTCAAATCAATAACATATTCAATCTAATAAATGATTTAATGTGATCGATTGATCTAACTCATTTAACCATCCAGATTAAATCAAGTTTTATAATTATCATTTTACCACTTTGTCTTCTACACATTATATATACTGAATGAACCTTTCAGAAGAGAAAAAATGCCGCGAAGCTACAAAATTAGGTAGCTAGGTGTGTATAACCCCTTCCCTGTTTTCTTAAGATTTAAGAGTTAAGCACATGATCAGTTGCATTGTATCCATGGTTAAACGGAATGGGAAAGAGAGCATATCTGGATCAAAAGAAAAAGAAAAGAAAAGAAAAGAAAAGTAAAAAGAGAAACCATTTTATTCAGTTTTGACTGCCGCACTCGTTGTGTTATGATTTTGTTTTTACTTTTGGTTACATGATGACGTGGTGGGATGAGACAAGACATCAAATCGTTGTACACGATTATATACCACATTTTTAAAAAAATTGAAAATTGATATGTAGGAAATGTTTAAAGATTTGACAACATTTGATAATGATGAGGTTTATAGCATCCATAGGGAAGAATGAAGATATGTTAAAAGATAATTGGCATGCATGTCAATATGTCATGAAGTCTAGTCGTAAAAGCTTTTCATGGCGCGTATCGCCTTTTGTTTCCTTGTGATCTGACAACACAATTGTGATTTAGTCCCCTCTGTATGTGTTCATAGAGATTAGTGATACACAAATTTAAGGATTCTGAGTCAGGATGCAAGTACAATGACCCACATATATATATATATATATATAGTCTGTCTTCCGTGGCAATATCTATATCTATATAATGATACTATTTTTTTTTCACTTTTTTAGTTAATTAAAAAAATATATTATGGTCATTTTCTATCATAAAAGCCTTTATATTGTTTATAGTTATAGATATATAAAATTTACCTTTTAATTATAACTATATATAGGCTAAAGGTAGTTTGCGGTCATTGTCATGGAGATAATATCTTTTATCGTTAAATTATAATATCTACATGTCAATTAATCCTGTGCAAATTATTTGAGATTTAGCTTTTGTTAAAATGTTGACTTGATCATTTTTTTCTAGGTTAATCTTTCTCTCATATTTTTTATTAATAAAAAAAACTACTTTAGACTGTAATAGTTACAGTTATATTGGGCAAAAACAGTTGTAGCTATAAGTTATAGGCATAATATATATTATTATTATTTTATCATATAATAAAGCAAACTAAATATTTTTAAATATATAATATTATTTAATATATATATATATATGTGTGTTTTTTTTTTAATATTTGGTCGGATGTTTGAGTGTTTTAAAGGCTTTGGTACCTTCTATTAGTAAACCAATAAAACGAAAACAAGTGTAAAGTATTTATTTACATCATTTTATGATATAATTTTTATTTTTAATTAAAAATAAACAAATTAGAAAGATAATAATCAATTAATATATCTTTTCATTTTGAATAAACAATATATTAAGAATTAGTTAAATAAATTTAATTGTTAAAATAAAAATAATAATTTTTACATAAATAAATTTTAAATAAAAAATTTTAAAAAATTATTAGTTTCATAATTCAAGATTTTTTTATCAAAATTTTAATATCTCATATAAAAATAAATATAATATAATTATAACAATGAATAACATATACTAAAATGATAATTTAAAATATGTAATTTTGTAATAATATGAAAATAAATATAATTTTTAAAATATTATTATTGTAAAATAATTAGGTTGTATTAAATTTATGAAAATAAATAAATAAGTATATAACTAAATTATAAAAACATATTAAAATTAAAATAAAACAATCTCAGTTAAAATATAAAAAATTTAAAACTATTTAAATAACATTTTAAAAAATATTAGTAACTAATTCAAAAATATTAATAATTATTAAAAAATTATTTTTATAAATAAATCTAAAATATTTTTGAAAACTTTCAATTATAAACTAGCTTAAATATATTCCAAAAGACATCCTTGATGGGATACTATGTTTGTACGCGGTCTACACGTGTCATGCAAACACAGTAATATTTCACGATCCAAAATAAAATGCAGTCGTCTTCCCCCTTTATTTTTTGGTAAAAATAGAGTATTATTTTATTAAAATTAATAAAAATAAATAAAAGTAATTAATATATTATTAATATCAATTTTTATCTTATTTATGTGTAACATTAGATATTGAAATTAATAATATAAAAATAAATAAATATTTCTTAATATAAATCTTATAATAGAATAAAGATATAAAAGTTAACAATTAATAAACTGAAAAATAATACTATGTTTTATATTTAAAAATATTGATAATTATTTTTTTTAAATTTCGAAAAATTGTTTTTATGTTTGGCTTGATTATATCATATAATCGTGTTTGATTTCTGTTTTTAACTAATTTATCTTGACTTATAAAAAAAGTCTCCTTAAATAATTGATGGTCATCGTGTATAGCTTTGTTATTGGTTTAAAATTCAAACGCAACATATAGAATTAAATAGCTAATTAATTCACTAGGTGATATCAACATTAATAAAGAGCAAGAGCCTATTTAGAAAGAAATGTTTGTCATCAAATTTATTTTCGTATTAGTATTTTTCTTTAATTTATCTATCATTTCTTAAAATATTTGTTATTAAATAGTTGAATCAAACTAGTGATCTATTATACTTTAATTTTCTTTTTTAATTTACTAGGTGTATCTTTGCCTATATTACAGTGCCATTTAGCAATCAACATGTGAAATTATATACCCACGTGCAATTACCCAATACTATCGTATTATATTTTATTTTTTAAAAGAATATCGAGGTATTTAGTTTGTTTAAACTGGATGCATACGGTAATCTTCTTACATGTGTTAATAATTCAAATGAAAGAATCATAACATTTTACTACTTTTAATATATGTATTATCATTTTAATATTTAATTATATTAATTTTATTTCCATTTTATTCAATTAAAGGCAAAGCAATTTCATTTTTTCTAACCAAATTCAATTTGTTTGCGATATATATTGACAAAATTTTCTTTTTTCCAACCAATGATGTGTATTAAAAAGTAGATTATTAATTTTAAATTTAATTAAAATATACAGATATTATAAATATTTTTATATTATTATTTAATTATAAATTATTATATAATCAATATTTTAAAATTTTACATATCATAAATTTTAATTAATTGATATTACAAAAGTTCTTATACTAAAAATCTATTAAAATTAAATTTATTTTTTTATAGAATACATTACGAATGATAAAAATTTATCAAGATTTTGTTTCATACATGCATAAAATAAACAGTGTCAATATCAAAACATAACCTTTTCATATAATATTATCCTTGTGGTCGTATATAACTTCATAATTATTTAAATTATTTTTTAAAAAGAGATAATATTTTAAATACAATACAAAATAATAAATTTTAAGTTCAAAATTTTATATTAAACTATTTTAATTCTTATCCTTCACTATTAGATTTATCCTAATAACTTCTGAAAGAGAATAATTTAAAAATATAATCTACATCAACTATTTAAAATGAAATTTAGTATTTCTCATTTTATGTTATCTTTTATCTACATAAACTCAAACATAAAAAATAACAAATAAAAACTCCACATAAAAAAGAAATTAAAATTTAACAATTTATTTAATTTTATAAAAAATAAATAAATGAATATTTTTTATAAAGGGTATACATAATATTCTGAATGCTGGAAACCAAATAATCTATCTATAGTTAAAATATCAATGAAACGAGAATTTTTATAATATTTAGTTAAGATTTAACAAATCTTAAGGATACCTATGAAATAACTTTAAAAAGAAAAACTACGTAACGGAAAATAACAAAACAAGTTATTTTGATAAAAATTCTGCAAAATAGTATGATTATATAATATTTTTTAATTAAAAAATAATAAAATATACATAGCTGATCAAAATTCTTTGATTTTTTTTTTATATATTACTTTAAAACGATCACACATTAATGTTAAATAAATTAAGTTTTTATTTTAATATAATAAATAAATAAAATAATTTGTATCTTTATTATTATAAGTTGACAAAAAATTATGGATTATCTCAATGGTTCAATTCAAAGACTCAACATTAGTTAAGATGCGGAATATGTTAAAATTAAATATTTTAAATCAATTTTAACAATTATAAATGAACAATATTAAACATAAACAAATTTATTATTCAATATTATTTGACTTGCTTGTCTAATTATTATTAATATTATATATATGTACTTTTTTTATTTCCTCCTGGACTAACCCAAAAAATTGAAATTCTAGTCAAAAATTTAAAATCCGAATTTTTACTTTTTAACTGAATCTTTTTTTGGTATTATGTCTATGTATCTTTAAATTTCTAAACTTGCTTTTATAGTTTTTTACTGGTGTTCTTTTATCTCTTGAAGTCAAGAACAATTTTTATTCTCATTTATCCTTTACAGGCTTCGCACCACCCTAACAGTTTGCCTTTCCTTGCATTTTATCTGCTGACATCATTCTTGCTGTTTTTTCTCACCACCATGCTTTGTTTACTTTGATGTTTTTATCCCTGAAATTAACTTTCATCCTTGACAATTACTATCACCTTTATGCAATGCCAAGTTTGACATCAAAGACTTGGATTTTATGAGGCACTCTTCTATCTCTATGGATGTACATCACTCTCTTGTAAGGATGGTTTTTTTTTCTACCACTATTTTATGTTTTTTCTTCAAAAAATACATGATCATGTCTAAACCATTATAACTATACTATTCTACCCATTACTTGTTAACGGGTTATCCAATCAACTTAACATTTAAATAAGACTGCTACAGACCTAAATCTTGTAAATCTGATTATCCTTAATTCTAAGTTAACTTATTTAAACCTATCCAATTGATAAGTATAGCCTTATTTATTATTCTATTATTTTTTTTTATCAAGTAATTGATGTTGAAACAAATTTATGATAATAAAAATTTCATAAATTTAATAAATATTTAATAAAATCCAAATTTAATATAAATAATAGCTTAAATACGTGGCATGCGACTGTTCAAGAATATTTTATTTATCAATTATTATTTCATTATTGGCATTATATGCGTATGAATGTTAACTTTGCAAAATTAAAATTATGGTTAATTTTAAATATATATATATATTAATTTAATTACAATATATTTATTATCATCTGATCATTATTTGTTATATTATTAAAAAATTATTTTAAAAAATATATTGATCATAATTTTTAATTAATTAATAACATAAAAATATTTATACTATTTATATATTAAAATTAAACCCACACAATATTCTGATATACATTTTCTTTTAAAATTGATCCTCCAAAATAATTTTAATTTGTTTTGTTCATGTATCAATAAACTTATAAAATGTATTATTTATACAACAATTCATATATTTTTCTTTCTACCCGTATTATTTATACAGTTAATTTATACAAAAATTCATATATTTTTCTTTCTACCTTTCTACATCACATTTTATATTATTTTTATTGTAAAAGTTATTATATTAATTTCTTATAAAAACAATATTTCTCCAATTTCATTCCTTGAGACCCACCACCTACCTGAGGCTCTGGAATACATTTGCCATATAAAATGTCCAAAATACCTACACATCTTTATTGCCATGTCGTAAAACAAGTAAGCAACCACTGGCATCACATTATTGTGGTTATGACAATCAACCAAATTTGCTGCCACCTGATCACTATTCACATATGGTATCGATTGATGACAACGCCCCACCTTACATTGTTGCCACTTGCCAACAATTGACCATGCCTACTGACATCCATCACTGTCATTCATCATCCAAGTTCAGCTCCTCCTTCTTCTTCCTACTTGTTCACGATACCTACAACTTTAGTTATATATCGTCCTCAATAATCATATTTCGTCATATTTTGTTCATGCTAGCAATTGATGGTTGCCGTATATTGAGTTTAACAAATTGTCATTCAAGTATGTAATTTAGTAACAATCAACATTAACGGTTCGTGAGTTTGGCCGACGCTGCTAGTCACTAATAATCACCGAAAAGTTGAGTCATTCTAAAAAATATGTTGATCAACAAATCAAACATGCAAAGTGGCATGTGTTATTTTTAATAATATCATTTCTAATGATACTTTGCCTAATCACGTTGTTCCAACTTTAGCGTGACACCCTAATTTAGCTTCTAATATTGGTTAATCAATCATGAAATAGATACGATACGAGTCACCTAAATGTCATAAGGCTATTAATCTTTGATGAAGTAGCATCTATAGCAATCAAATAAACTATTACACGAAGCAATTACAACGTCTCACAGATATATATATATATATATATATAATTATTGATTAACTGTAAAAAATTGAATAATCTCAATAATTAATCATCATTATGTTTTACAAGTTATTTCAATTAACTTATGGTTTTGTTTAGTTGTGAAGTAAAGATGATAGGATATGATATAATTAATGATAGGATAAAACTTATCTTATTTTATTTTAATTTTTATATTATTAAATATAATAACTTATCTTACTGAATTATTTTATTCTGTTGTATCTTATTCTTATCATTTAAATTCTTATTTTCTGGAGGATATTATCGATTAAAATATCTAAGATAAGATAAATTTCTTATTTTTATTTTGTATCATTTTTAATATTTTATAAAATAATTTAATAAGTTTAAAAATATAATTTAAATATTTATTTAAAAATATATGATTTTAAAAAAATATATTTTACTTATTTTTAAAATACAATATTGTAGTTTTTCATATTTTTTAGTTTTAATTGTAAATTATTAAAATTTAGTTAATTTAAAAACAGAATATGTATTTAATATAATATAGAATATTCTAGAAGGAGACAATGAATTTAATTGCATTACATCCCGTATATTAGAAGGGGAAAATGAATTTGTGCTGCACCGTTATTTTGTACACAACATTTTTAGAGGAATAGGATTCATAATTTTGGACCAACTATCAACCTTTCAAACCCAGCCCATCCACAAAGTAGGCCAGGCCCATTGTATAGGATATATTCCAGAACCCAAAAAGAACCAAAGAATCGAACACCACTTGCGTGTTGTAAGTGTCAATCGAAATTTCAGAGAGAGAGAGAGAGAGAGAGATGAAGTTTACAGACTCGCCGGTGATCGAGCTTCCGGTGGGGAACAGCGTTCTGTCTCTGCAGCAAGACAATGGGTCCATGCACGTGGGAACCTCGGTCTGGCCCTGCTCCCTCGTCTTGGTCAAATTCGTAGACCGTTGGGCCCAACCCTCTTCCGAAAACCCTTATGCGCAGGTCCTCGATTTCCGAGGCAAACGCGGCGTTGAACTGGGAACGGGTTGCGGCGTGGCTGGAATGGGCCTTTACTTACTGGGCCTAACGGACCTGGTTCTGACGGATATAGCCCCGGTGATGCCCGCACTGAAGCGGAACCTTAAGGTCAACAAGCCCGTCCTCCGCAAAATCCTCAAGCACTTCGTTCTCTACTGGAACAACCCCAAACAAATCTCTTCTCTTAACCCTCCCTTCGATTTCGTCATCGCCACCGACGTCGTTTACATAGAAGAATCCGTCCCTCTTCTCGTTTCTACCATGGAAACACTCGTCTCTGATGACGGCGTCGTTTTACTTGGTTACCAGCTTAGGTCCCCTGAGGCGCACAAGCTTTTTTGGGAACTGTGCGACCAAGTCTTTGATGTTGAAAAAGTCCCTCACGACCATCTCCATCCTGATTATGCCTACGAGGAGACCAATGTTTTTCTCTTGAGAAAAAAGAAGAACAAACACTGAGCGGTAACGTTTTCAATTTGTGACATCTCAACAAATTTAACTTTCATGTGTAGTAGTGATACGAATTCATTGTCAACTGGACACTGTATGAATTAAGTTATCATCAAAATTTTATTTTATTGAGATAGATTTAGAATAAAGAATGAACAAAAGAAAAACACTTAGAATGGCAGCATTTGAGCTGTTTAAATGTCCGTTTCGTAATTTGTTTAGTTTGGTGCACAGAACAAGTACAAATTGTGGTCCACGGCGTAATCTAAAACCTTTTGCTTTGGTGCCTAAATGCTTCATATCATTTGATTAATCAATTGATTTAGCCTCATTGGTTCACTGAAATTTTGAACCATGCAAAAAGTTAATTTTGTATCTGGGTGAAACATGTCATTTCTGTTCATTGTTTTTCGAAAGTTTTGTAATTGATTGCTGAATAGAAGAACCTGTTTGCAATTAGCATGTTGACAACTTTGTCGATCAATTTATGAGACAGAAACTTTTGGGAATCGAAGCTACACAGGTTGTGTATTCACTCTTGGCTGTTGCTTCCAGCTTCAGTTTGCGTTTTGATAGATCATTTGATTGTTGGGTGGATTCCACGAGCAAGTTTTGGTTTATGTTCTTTTTTGTTTCCATTATGATAAGTTGACGTACAAATAATTTTTGGGAATTGATGGTGTGTGTGATGAAGGATACAACAATTTGCTCTATAGTATAGTCATAGCCATATCATCTGAAGCTCCAGGAATACAAACTAAGTGGTATATGGGTATTTTCTAATTTTCACCTTATTGTTAATTGAGGATGAAAATTATTTTTTATTCTTTGAGAATTAGTCTATCAACAACTTGCATATGAAAGTCTACTAGCCAAAGTCAGAGTGTCTATATTGCAATTTTTTTCGTTTCTAGTTTGCTTGTTATCTGGGACGGCCTTGAGAAACTTAATGTTAAAACATTCTGGTTAACAGGGTGTGGCAGAGGTTGTTCGTGCTGGTGATTATGTTAATGATATTGATCCTCCAAACGATTGCCAACAAAAGATCCTTGAATATTTGAGAGGCGTGTGGTTGCTGCAGTTTTAGTTAGTCATCATTTGGGGGGAGGGGGGTTAAAAATTAGATCCAAAATCTTTTTCTTTTGTTTAAGTCCAATATTAAAAAAATATATAATGAAGAAGATTAAATATGAGTTAAGAACATAAATTTTATTATTTAATTATTGCTGATTCCGCCTTATTTTGTAGTGTGAATGGAAGTGTGCAAAACAGGCATGGTCCGGAAGGCACTTTATCCTAAATAAATAAATATGCAAATCATAGGCAAATACAAATTTCTTAAGGTTCAAGGTATCATGACTGTGCAGGTGCAGGACGGCTTATAGTTGATAGATTTGATTGCATTACAAGTCAACTACACCATCCCTATTGTGGCAGTATTCAACAACCCTGGAAAACAGCTTAATGATATGGAGGATGAAGAATGGTGTTTCACCGATGAAAAAAGCAAGACCGAGAAGACGCACATGAATAGAAGCTGACCGTTAATTTGTCTAATTTGTGCTCTTTTTGTATAGAAAGATAATTTTCATTTCTTGCATCATCTAATAAAATAGTAGTTAACCGATGCACAATTGTTGTTCTATATCTAAAATTGAGTCAAAAATAGGCGTCATCAGCAACTTTTTCCAACACTTCTTCAATTGGTTCTTGAAGATGTTGAACTTCATATATATATATATATATATATATATATATATATATATATATATATATATATATATATATATATATATATATTTCCCGAGTGAGTGAAAGAATATTCTGTTGTAGCGTTCTCATCATATCTCACTGAAAGTGTGAAATGAGTGAATAGTTACCAAGACCTATTTGGAATTTTCATAGCAATGTTATTTCGGCACCTTGTTATATATTGTATTAGATAGACAGTGGATGATTTACCAGGTCAATATTTAGAGCACGCATTAATTCTATCATCAACATTTTAATTGCCACCGGTATTCCCATAACAAGTATGGTTCATGGTTGGTATAGTTTGCTGTAACGCATTACAATCTAGAATGACATTCATTCTTTGGGGATCGACATTTCAGCCAGTGATGACACATACATGATAATTACATATATATAACCCAAAACACAGTACAAAACGCTTAGACAGAATCTGTAGTTCAAGACTGCTTATATGGTAAAAGTCATGTTTGTACAGATTGATGGTTAGTATTTACCCAAGTGAGGACAATTGACATGTTTTCGTGTCACTGTACAAAGCATGATAACGACTAACCTTCAAAAATTTTAAAAAGACAAAAGAAAGAAAACAAAGTTACAACCAATCTTTTTTCCCCTTTACTTGCCTGGTCTTTTTCTCTCCTCGATAGATGTATCTGACCACTAGTTTTCAGATGAAGCAGTTTCTCCTTATTCTATTCCGCCTTTTCCTTCCTAACTACAGTTGGTTATTAACTTATTTTTTCATTGCAAAATACAGTTGTAATGTTCCTTCCCTTTCATGGCATTTCACATTTCCTTTTCCTCTCATCACTACTTTCATGGAATGAAAGTAGCACCATCATGGACAGGAAAATGGGAAACCACTTGAGCATTGCTAGATCTATGTTGGTCCCCTTGATCGAAGGATATGAAAGAAGTATTGTAATACTCGACAAAGCCACTGTTTTTATTAGTTACCTCATGCACACCTTGACCACTTAGTTTTGCAGGATATGAGTCTTTCATCAGTGAACCACATTGTCTTGGTTGTGTTTGGTAGAAAACTTTGGAGACCACCAACTCCCCTTCCTTCTCCTCTTCATTATTGCCAAGGTGGTACTGGTGCATGACCCAATTTGTTTTCTCCGGCTTCCTTTGTTTTCTGTAGTTGGTATAAAGCACAAGAATTTTCTTGTACCCTTTTAACTTGCCACCAATGTAGACTGGCCTAGTCTTACCTGTTTTGTGCCACCGGGTCTCACTGCCATCAGCATCTGTGTGTACTTTTCTCCTTTTCCTTGTTCCTGTTGTGTATGCTTTGGAAGGGCGGTGAAAGAAATGACGGATCAAGCCATCTTTACTTACTCCTGCAGTAGAATTTATTAAGGCACTTAGATGTTAATTTACATCGAAGTTTATTATAATACTAATGTTACAAAATGGAGAGGCTTCTTGTAGCATATCATTAAGAAGTGGAAGAGAAGCACTTGTAATCCAAGGTTTAGTTGAATTGTTTCCCTTCATATATCTAAGGCCACGCATCTCTGATATCACGGTTAAGTTGTAGGTAGATGTCACCCACACACACACACCATATGTAGATTTGTACCAAATAAAATAAGATGTTATAAAACTTAACTAAACTTTTAATTATGTAAATTGTCACATTTTCTGCCTTTCTTCTTTTGAAGTTACTGAAGTCTAAAGGAGACAAACTCCTGACCAAAGATTTTAAGAAACTACACATATTGCGTTGGCAACCAACATATGATAATGAAAACTAATGTAATTATAGGAGAAGAAACTCCTCATTAGAAATTTTGTAAGAGCTATAAAAGCAATGGAAATCAACCACAAGGATTTGGCGGCATGTATTTAATTGATGACCTGGCAACTTCTCTGGATGGGTACAGCAGATTCCATTCTCGCCTTCAAGAGTAGGGATGAACTCATCAATTAACGGGTGAAGCTTGTGAATATCAGAGCGCACCTTTGCTTCCAAATGTTCAAGAATCTCTTGATCAGTTGGATCAAACTTCACTCCAGCAGGTAGTCCAGGTAAGTCATGAATTCCGGGAGCCTAATTATCAACACCACAATATTTATATTTATTCATGAATTGAACACCCCAATAAAATAGTAAAATAAGCATCCAAAGATCATTAAGTTCAACCCAAAATAGTAAAAAAGTAAAGGGATAATGATAAATGTTCATGGACTAATTAAGGTGTATATATATATATATATATATATATATATATATATATATATATATATATATATATATATATATATATATATGCATGTGAACCTGCTCTTGGCATTTGATATGATGACCACATGTTGGACATGTTCTGATTAAGCTGTCTTTGTGCCTCTCCACAATGATGTTATGATTGTTGTCAGGATAACTGCACTGAGTCATTTCTTTGTTATCCTATTTTCTCCCTCATTCCATTTCTGGATGCTGCTATAAAAAAATAAAACAGAAACTGAAACAGGATGGGCCGAGGGAGACTGAGAGATAGGTTGAGCTAAGAGATGAATTTAAAGTAGCAATAATTAAATAGAGAGGGAAAAGAAAATATTGTCTCTTCTAAAGGTTGCTCCCCTCATGCCAATTCTTGTTGAGGGGTGGCAAGGAATTAAATTCTCCCTCACTTTTTTGGTGCTTTCTTTTGCATGAGTGAATATTGAAGTCTTTGCCAACCTCCTCTTACTCTTACGAGAAAGAGGAGAGAGTTATACCTAAAATTTCTAAATATAGAGAATGAAATTAATAATAAGTGATAGGGTTAGTTGCAAAGAGAGAGAAGAATAAAAAAAATATATAAGATTGCTTTGATCTCAAGTTTTGTTTTGCTTTGTATATTTGTATGAAAACTTGTAGAGGAATAAATGTAGATATTTGTCCTTTTTAGTCTGACTAAAGGTAGCTTTGAATTTAATTAAAAACTAAAATAAAACCATGTTTTAACTTGGAAAGACACATTTAATAGAAGGATGGAGGAGTTGAGTGGGATTGGGGCAACCTAATGTAAGCACAGAGCAAGAACTTAGGTCCAATGTCACCCTGGAGTATACATAAAGTTAAAAATATTAATACCAGAAAACTAAGAACAAAACTGAAGACAACATTTTTCAGCCAACCATAACACCATTCCTTCACGTAGACTTCTCATGCATAGCAAGAAACTCTCTCTCCCAATGTAACTTGACAGGCTTAGCCCTCAGCATCATTGATAGTTGCAGCACACTGTCTATTGCTACATGGCAAAAGCTAACGTGACCACGTGTCAATATATGTACTAGGTGAAGGAACATACTTGCAAATAATCTCCTATTTAATTTTGTTTTTCTGGACTAAGCTCCTTACTTCTCAAGTTCATTCTAGAGTACAGGTGCTTTATCCATACCAGTACAAATAAACGTAACTGATTAATGAAAAACTTGGAATAACATTCACAAAACTTCCATACAAACTTTATTATTCTTTTAATATATTCTCACTTTTTAATTCGTTGTATTTATAAACATTATATTTGCATAGGAATTATTCTATTTATATAAATCATGTTTAGATAAACAGATTAATTAAGTATTTATTAAAAAAAATTGTCAAAAAAGAACTTATTGATAATTAAGTTTCACTATAAAGTTTTCTTAAAAAAATTAAATACTTTATTCTGATAAAATTCTAAGTGACGTTTTTGAAATAAGCTGAGTTCATAACTTTCATAAACCTAAATAAGTTCTTTCAAACAATTCTCGTAGAGTCAAGATTTGGTAGAAGAGAAATTCTACATCTACACATGTTTTATAATTTGTTACTAAAGATAGAAAAGGAATAAAAAAAATGTGTGGTAGGGATATGATAAAGAAAAATAAAAAAATATATAATTTTTTTAAAAAAATTATCTTAAAATAAACAATTTTTTTGGAACAAAAACTTAGTCAAATATGCTCTAAACTAGAAATACAGTAAGTCCTAAGACTTCTTTATGTGCTGCTGCATTTGTACAAATTTTCTCAGACATATATTGCGGTAGAAAAATGTTGTAAGACCGAAGTACATACAGAGTGATCACGATGTTTTACAATAAATTATTAAAGTTTAATATGTTGTAAAATTTCTTGAACATTGGGATGTAAATTGCACTAGCTGGTGCATGTTATACATATTGAGACATCCTCCTGTTAACAAGTCTCTGTTTATCTTAGAATATGCTATATACATGGTTATATATATCTTACAGAATTTTTTGCAGATGCTAAAGAGATTAATTAGATTTACTTACAGTACTCTAAATGCTTAATATATTTAAAAAAATACAATTTAAAGTTCCAAAAATTTATTTCAATTGATCTACAAACAGAGGGAATTATTTTCTAAATTTTAGCAATATTACTATTTATAGCTTAATATTTTACAATAGATAGTATTTGACTGTAGGAAGTACAAGAAACTCGTAAAAGATTGGACATTAGAATAATTCAAATGAGATCTTATGTTCCAACTTGGTAATTTTACACGTTTGAAAAAATACTCATACTGAAGAGGTGATTGCATACTACACGGATAACCAATGAAACATCAGCAGAACGTGTATCATGACTATAGCCGAATGGACCCATGCACATAATATAAGAGAATCTTTAACTTTAATACCAAAATTCGCAGATACTTGTGCTAAAAAGAGAAAATGCCATCCATGCATAAAAGCATAAACTTCCAGCTGTTTGGTATCCCTATATATATTATATGATTACATCATTTATCAAAACTGGAAAGGGTAAAAGGAGTGGACAATTTGAATACTCTTAATTAAGATGACATCTTTTCGATTGCATCCGTTTTTACTTTTTATTTTTTACTTCAATATTTTATCATTATTACAACCGATAAGAGATCTCAATCATTTGCACTTCATTTCTATTTTCTCTATCTTTCCGGCTTTTAGTTAGACTTTGCAAAATAATGATGAGTGGCCCTAAGCCCAGAAAGATAGGGGCCACGGCCCACAGTATCCATCAGGAGAGACGGTGCATCGACCTTGTATACTTGCAAGTATAGCAACAATGTTTCATCTAGGTGCCATTATATATTGAATAATTTTGATAATTGAGGAAATGGAAAGTTTACAAATTTTACAGGGTGTTGTGACGTTCTAAGCAAGTTATTGGATTCCCATAACCTAACGTCTACATTAGCCCATGTAACAAAATTAGCCTAAAATATTATCAAATTGGCTCTGGAAAAGATATTAATTTTGATATCTTACATTTAAAAAAGACTTATTTCATTTTAATTTTTACAAAATCATAATTAACTAAGAAATGTCAATGCAATATATCGATGTCTCCTCTATAATAAGATGATTTTTTGGCCCTAACTAGTTTGGATTTCAATTGGCAAATGCCAATCGTCAGGTTAAGTGTCATGTTTAACGTCAGAGATCTGGTAAGCTATTAAGCCACTTTTTTGGTTTATTCCATTGCGGACTTACATACCTAAAACCTCAATACTACATTCATAAATAAAAAAAATAAAAAAACATAAAAAAAACCCGTAATGTACTATCAATAATGAACTCAGATTCATAGCTGGGGAAAGCATAATAAAGATGGACGAGTTGCAAAATTCTCGTTGAAATTTACTCATTCATTCATATGTCATGAGAGTATCTCTGAATGATTAATTCAAGCGATGCATGTTTAATTTTTTTAAAGCAACTTCTTTGGTTCAAATCTTGTATATAATGTTTTTTGCTAAAATAAATAATCTCACCTTACTGTGAATATTTAAGGTTATCTTGTAAAAAACATTCATGATCTAGATTAAACTGAAAAACTGAGACGAGAGTAAAGTTGAAAACGTTGTGGGAATAAAAAGGCAAATTACTCCTTTGGTAGTAAAAGGGTTTCAACATTGAGTGAGTGAATGAGTAAATTAACTTTTCAACTACTTTTGTTCTGCTCTGCGTACCTGTGTAAATTACAAGAAGCAATTTTAACGTGTTTCTCTTTTTTATTTGCTCGTGAATTTTAACTTGTTTGATTTATTTTTTTTCACGTGTTTCGGTGCTGGGCTTTCACTTTAATTATTGGATTGTTATAAGACAAGGAGGTTGCTTTTGCACCCCGTTTTTTCTTTTCGCACCCAATCACATTTTGTAAAAAAAAAATTTAATTATACCCTTTAATAAATATATTTCGTAAATTAATTTGCGGAATGTAAACCTTTTATATTCCGTAAACTAGTTTGTGGAATATAAAAATACATTTCGTAAAATATATTTCGTAAATTAGTTTGCAGAATGTAAAAATATATTCCGTAAACTAGTTTACGAAATGTATATTACGAAATGTATTTTTTACATTCCGTAAACTAATTTACGGAATGTATATTAAAAAACGTAAAGGATAAAATGGGAATATTCAAATGTCCAAAAAAAGAAGGAGGTGTAAAAAGAAAAAAACTAATTTACGGAATGTATATTAAAGAACGTAAGGGATAAAATGAGAATATCCAAATGTCCAAAAAAAGAAGGAGGTGTAAAAAGAAAAAACAGGATGCGAAAAGTAAACCGACGCAATCCAAATAGGAATGGCCCATTAATTTTTTTGGTCAAACCGACGCAATCCAAATAGGAATGGCCCATTAATTTTTTTGGTCAAAGATTGGCCCATAATTGAAACCTGAAGTTAAACCCAGCATTGACTCATTTTCATAAGTAAGCCCATTACAACATAAATGATTATTAGTTACTTATTCACAACAATTAAATATATCGGTTGCCCTCATCATTCCCCGAAAGAGGCTTCGGTCTATGAATTTTCAAAGTAAATCCAGTAAAATTAACCAATATCTTTCGCTGAAGCATATTAAAATTGAGATTTGAAGTTATCTCAACTTGGGTAGTGCGGTAGATGATGTATAAGAATCAAGTTGCCCAATTTTAAACGCTCTTTTTTCTAAAAAAACCCAATTTGTGATGATTGAAAAAATTAATACATTCCTCTAAACAGCATCTCACTGACAAATGGCTATGTATTTTGTCTTACGCTTTTTCTCTTTTTCCCTCCATGAATGTGACACCTTCAAGTCACATAATTAAATTTTTGCCCCAAAATATTAAATTTAAGCCGGTGAGTCAATGCTATAGGTATGGGATTCGAAAAATTGGCCATTCCTAATACGCCAAGAGATCTTTAGCATTGATGAGGAAAACAAAAGAAATAGATATGGGCAAAAATACGGGATAACTATTTGCAGATAAAGATTTCCCACAAAAATATTGTAGTTTAATGCAAAGTAGAACACATATTCTGTTGGGATTTTTAATATACCGCTTTTAGTTGGAATTAGGACAACGACAGGGTTGAAATTCAGTCTCTTACCATTTCTTACAATTGCTGTTTCAAGTACTATTGTCTAAATAAGAACTAATTTTCAAATACCAAAGCTGAAGTGAAAATTGAAGGTAATTATTTCAATTTTCAGCACCTAGCTCAAACTAAGGTTCCCTCATGATCATGATCCAAGGCCTCTTCTTGATAATAAGGAGAGAGTTTTCCACTTCTGGATTTGGGAAGTGCAGTTACTTCCTTGAGCATTTTCACCACTCTACGCATTGAAGGACGGGTTATAGGAAGAGAGTTGGCGCAAAGAAGCCCCACGCTGAGAACCTTTATGATTTCTTCCCTATATTGCAAATCAAGAGTGGGATCAATCACCTGATCCTGTCCTTTCTGATCCAATGTGGTGGATACCCATTTTACTAAATCCTTTTCTCCGTACTCTGGATCAAGAGGAGGTTTCCCAGTTACCAACTCCAAAATGACTACACCAAAGCTATAAATATCACTCTTCTCATTCACCCGAAGAGTATAACCGTATTCTGCATCACATTGAACAACCACATCCAATTAAATAGCTATGCAGACTAATTAATGATACACATAAATGTATTACATAAACAGTCAACAAGATAATTGACCAACTTAAATATGCTACCTGGGCGAATTTATTACTTGTCAATAAAAAAAATTTAAAAGAAATATTGATAATTCAACTTTAAGGTGGTACCTGGTGCAATGTAACCGTAGGATCCGGCAATCACAGACATGGATTCTGCACCTTGATTAACTCCCCTAATAATTTTGGCAACTCCAAAATCGGCAACTTTTGCTCCAAATTCACCATCTAGCAAAATGTTGCTAGACTTGACATCTCTATGAACAATAGGGGGAACACAATCATGATGCAAATAAGAAAGGCCCTCAGCGGCATCAATAGCGATTTTATATCTGGTTGGCCAATCCAACAAGTTTTTCTTGCTACTTCGCAACAAATCAGCCAAGCTCCCATTTGGCATATATTCATAAACTAGGAGCTTGCTATCCCCACTGTTGCAGCAACACCATAACCTCACAATATTCTTGTGTCGGATCCTTCCCAACGTTTCAACTTCAACCTCAAATCCATCTTTTTCAGAATCAACAGGACCATTTTCCATCTTAGTTTTTCCCCACAATTTTTTCACCGCCACCACCTCGCCATTACTCAGAGCAACTTTGTAGACCTTCCCAGATGCTCCACTTCCTATGACATTATCTTCACTCAACAGTTTAGTAATCTCAAACTCACTAAAACCTAGCTTATGAAATGACCTCCACTTTGAAATGTTGAACCCCTTTTTAATCTTCTTGAAGTTCCGGAATTTGAAGTAAAACCAAGCCACCCCAACAATTAACACAATCCCAGCAAGCACAAATATGAAGCGGAAGATCCACACATACTTCCTGTTCTTACTCTCTCCCATGCTAGGACACAGGCCAGCGAGATCCCTACACAGGCCTGGATTTCCAAGAAAACTCTTCCTATAATTCTCATTGGCATAAAGAGGAGGGATTTTCCCAGAAAGCTGATTGTTTGACAAATTCAGCAAATTAAGCTTCAAATTTTGCAGCTCAATTGGAATTTCACCAGAAAAACAATTGTCAGAAAGATCAAGATAATTAAGCACCGGCAAGGTGCCTAACTCATTCGGAACATTGCCATTAAACCTATTATTCGCCAAATCAAGCTCATTGAGCTTCTTCCACTCACCAATTCCTCCAGGAATCTCTCCAGAAAGCTGATTATCACTGAGAATAAGCCTATCCAACTGACTCAGCTTAACCATACTTGTCGGAATCCGACCAGTAAGATTATTATGGTTAGCAACAAACTCCCCTAGATTAACCAACGATCCAATTGCATCAGGAATCGGCCCAGAAAACCTATTCCTCGAAATTAACAAAATTGACATGTTATGAGCCCCGGAAATCGAATTAGAAATAGACCCAGAAAGAGAGTTTTCAACAAGTTCAAGCAAATAGAGATGGGGCAAACCCCATAACCCATCAGGAACAACCCCAGAAAGGTTATTGTTCCTAAGCCTAACCCTCATCAAGCTCGAGCATTTCCCGAGACTCTCAGGAATCTCCCCAGAAAACGAATTGTAAATCAGCAACAGCTCCTGCAACCCTCCTCGCCGGCACAAACTCGCCGGTATCTCGCCGGAAAACCGGTTATACGAAACATCAAGGCTCCGCAACTCCGAGTTATTCCCCAAACCACTCGGCAATGACCCGTTGAGCGAGTTGTTGAACAATTTCAGCTCGTACAAGTTCTCTGACCTTACTATGCTCTCCGGCAAAGAACCCTCTAGTTTATTATCGTACAAGTTGAGAGAACCGAGTTTCTTCAACCCGCACAGCTCCTCGGGAATCGTCCCAGTCAACTCGTTCCCCGAGGCATCGAACCGTTCCAAGTTGGTAAGGTTGGCGTAGCCGGCGCGTGGCAACGCGCCGGAAAGCGAGTTCTGGTAGAGCTCGATTTGCACAATGGACTGCAACCCTGTTAATATGGGTATGCTTCCGGCGAGGTTGTTGACTGAAAGGTCAAGGTTCCAAAGGCGAGTTAACTTTCCCAACGAAGGAGGAATGGGACCCACAAGGTTGCACCCTGCAAGCCACAGGTCCTCGAGATTGCTGAGATTCCCTAACTCGCTGGGAATGGGACCTTCAGCGAATGTGTTGTAAGCGAGGTGAAGCGTTTTCAAAGTAGAAACGTTTCCTAGGGAACCGGGTATGGTTCCGTTGAGGAGGTTGCTCACCAGTGACAATGATTCCAGGTGGCGGAAGAGGCTGAAGGTGGCAGGGATTTCGCCGGAGAGGTTGTTGAAGGAGATGTCCAGGGTGCGGAGGGAGGAGAGGAGAGGGAGGGTGGCCGGGATCGTGCCGGAGAGGAGGTTCTGTGAAAGGTCGAGGTGGCGGAGGGTGGTGCATGCGGCGAGGGTGGTGTCAGAGAGGGTGGAGTTGAGGTTATTGTTGGAGAGGATGAGAGAGGAGAGGGAGCGGAGGCGGCAGAGAGCGGTGGGGAAGGGGCCTGAGAGTTGGAGGTTGGAGAGGTCGAGGGAGGTGACAGCGCCGGTGCTGACGTGGCAGTTGACAGCTGTCCAGTTGCATGGGGTGGCGTCGCGGTGGGTCCAATCGGAGAGAGAATTGAGAGTGTCGGTGAGTTGGGCCTTGGCTTGTAGGAGGAAGAGTCCTTCTTGGTTTAGAGAGAGAGTGGGAGTGGGAGAGAGAACGAGAAAGAAGAGAAGAAGCAGTAACTGTAACACTAACACTGCCATGGTAATGCTAATGCTAATGCTATGCTCTCTCTGTGTTTATTGATAAATGTTTCGAATTTGAACATCGGAGATTGTGAGAGGGAAAGGAAGGAGAAACCATCAACACCCCAACCTCATTCTCTGCCTTATCACTGCTACTTATGCAAACCACTTAGATACCTCCATACTTTTAATACAAATTATGATTTTAGAATAATTCAAATTAACTTCAAATTTTGAGGTTAATATTTTTAAAACACTAAGACTAATATAATAAATACAAAGTTCTAAGAAAATATGGATGTATCTTGTTTATACTTAAAAACCTTTTTTCTGTTGTTGGAAATGTAAGACACTTATTATCTTACACTAATTATTTCATTTATATCCTGTGTTAACTTGTTTCGAGATATACCTATTCATTTGACAAATGTAACAAAAGATGCTATTAGAGTTTATAGTATCTTATTTTATGGTTTCAAATAATAAATTAGTTAAACAAGTTTGTAAAGAGTAGCATCGTAGGGTCCTAATTTTTAATATTGATAATGATATGTGCATAGCGGTCAAACACTATTAATATTGCACGAAACATAGTTTGTTTAATACAAAATTTAATAAATATTACTCTCAGATATTTTAATTTATTCTTATTGAAAAATAAGAGCTAACATTCATTTTTCATTTGATTATTATTTATATGTAAAATGAAATGAAAATTTTAATAATAATTTTAGATAATAATATAATTAAATTATTAATATTTTAAAAAATATTTTAAAACAGAGAAAGTAATTACAAACGTAATCAAAACATTCAGCGTGAGAAAAGGGACTCCCTGATAATCTACTTGTCAATTGCATATTTCTGAAAAAAAGAAAAAAGGAGAGAAAGATGAATTAGCTATTTAGGTTTGATAACAACAAATTAAAAAATGAAAAAAAATTAAATAAGTCAAATTAAAAATTTTATATAAAATAAAAATTAAAAAAAATGCGTGATTGATTTATATTAATTCAATAAGTAGATATAAAATATTTGATAAACCATTGCAGATAGTTAAAAATGTAATTTATTTTTTAAAAAAATTGTTAAAATATTACTATTATTTTTAAAAAGTACTTTAAGTAATTTTTATGTTTTTAAAATTTTAGCATAAATATTTTTTTTAATATATTTTATAATTTAATTTTTACTTATCTATTTCTTTTATAAGTTTAATATTATTTATTTTTTATAATAATATTATTCATTTAATATTTTTATTTTTTCATAAAATATTATATTTTAAATTACTATTTTAATATATATTATTTATTTTATTTTATTATAATACTGAACTGTTTGATAAATTTTAAAATTAAAAAATAAATTTTAAATATTTTTTATTTAAAATTTATTTATATAAAAATTAAAAATAATTAAAATTTCATATATATATATATATATATTTTTTAACAAAATATATTATACTTATCATGTTTTAATTAATTATTTATTTGTATTTTTATTTATTATTTTATATTTACCAGTTAATTAAATAATTAATTTTATTAAATAATTTTAATTTAATTAGTAATTGATCACTTTCAGTTTTTGTTTCATCTACCTTTATAACTTTCAGTTTACATCTTTTTACAGTTTTCATATACCTTTTATAACTTTCACTTTATATCTTTTATTAGTTTTCAGTTTTTATTACCTATATAATTTTTAGTTTGTATATTTTTTTTTAAGCTTTCATCTATTTTTATAACTTTTAATTTATATCTTTTTATCATCTTTTATCCATATTTACAGTTTTCAGCTTACATATTTTATCAACTTTAAATTTTTATGTACTTTTATAATTTATAATTTACATTTTTTATCTTTAAACTATTTTATCAAATATATTTAGTAAAAAAATTTAAAATAATTAAAAATTTGTTAAAATATTTTAGTTATATTTTATAAAATATTTTTTTAATAATTATTAATATTTTTAAATACTCATATTTTTTAAAAAAATATTTTAAATAATTTTTATATTTTTCAACTTCTATTTAAAGTATCTTTTTATTTTTACCTTTAATATATTTGTATAATATAATAATTTATTTATTTATTTTTATAATTTATTTAATTTTTCAATAACAGTATTTTTAATTTTAAAAATTGTTTATATTATTATAAAATATTAGTTTTAATTATTAATTTAATATATTATCTGTTTTAGTTGTTATATTGTTGATTTTATTTTATGAACAAAATATTGAACCGTATGATAAAAAATTATAATTATAAAAATAATTATTTTTAAAAAAATATTTTAAATTTATTCATGTAAAATTTTAAAAAGTAAATTTTTTGTTTTTTAAAAAAATTTGAATTAAATTTTAAATATTTTTTAAAATAAATATTATACTTATCATATTTTAATTTATTATTTACTATTTTTTATTTATTATTTAATTTAAATTAATTTATCAAATATTTTTAATTAATTTATTAATTTTCATCTATTTTTTAAAATTTAAAAATTTTACCTTCCAAATTTTAACTAATTTATTTACTAATCTTACTAAACACATCTTTAAAAATATTTTTACACTTGACGTTACGGTTCTACTTACGAGAATCCTAACCATTTATTCTTTACTTTATCTTGAAGTATAATGTGGACCAGCTTTTTTTCTTCCAAATACATTACAAAAGAAAATTTAACTCCATCCAAAATAAAGTATGGAGTAGTTTATTTTTCCAAACAAAAACAGATAGTACCAAACTATGAGTCAGAAATTAACATGAAACGCAATTGTACGAAGTTTATTAAAATAAGATTTTAGAAAGTTATATTAAATTTATTTTAAATATAGTGATAATGTAAGACATGTTTATATTGTCATATAATTAAAAATTATTAAATTATTAAAAAAATTAACTTATTTTAGTTATTTTAATAATCGTATCTAATATCATTTTTAATTGGCTAACCTTGCGAAATTTTTTACATTAATAATATATTAAAATTAGATACAATTATATTTATACAATATTTATAATTTTTATTACAGACAATAAACAAATATTGATAAATTTAAATGATATAAAAAATAAAAATATGTAAAATATATAATAAAATTTTGTAATGAATACCATATTGCTAAATTTTTATTACAATATTTTTTATTAAATAGAAATGGTCATTTATTATCATCATTTATCACCATTTATTTCCAATGATAATTTATTTTCATTGTTGTTATTATACTTTGGTATGAGTAGTGGAAGAATGGATCTTTTGAAAACAATAACTCAGCTTATCTTTTATGCAATTTTCTTGTAACTTAGAAACATTTTGAGATTTGTACACTTTGAAAATTTTAAAAATATATAAATCTTGATTATTTATATAGTTTGGATATAATTCATCTTTGTTTAGCTTTCTATATTTATCTATTGAACAAATATTTGAAGAATTTATTTAAAGAAATCTGCTTTTAAAAATGTTTGAAAAAAAAATTCTACACATAATTCAACTGTCTTCTTATAATTTTTCTCTTTTATTTTAAGTTTAATTATAAATATATCCTTTAAGATTAGTACAAAATTTAGAGAAGGAAAATAGATAAGTACATCGAATTGCTAATACTTTATAGTATATAAACAAATGGTGAACAAGTTTAAAAATAATGCGTTATAAATTTGTAGTGTCTTGGCGTTAAAAGTGTTCAATGCTGGTCTTAAGAGGAAAAAAGAAAAATACGATAAAGTAATACATGATTGATGCTGTATGATATAATAATCCTCTCCAACCTAATAATGGGCATGGGTTAACTAGCAACCTATATTCTATTTCATTATCTAAAATAATTAATAAAAAATAAACAGGATATATAAAAAACTTCAAAAAAATAAAATTTAAACAATGTAAAATTTCAGAATACAAATCTTATAATTACATTAAAAACATAAAATTGTAAATTTATATTTATCAATTTGCCAAATAAAACCAAAACACCTGTTACATGGCTTGGTTTTCCAATTATAACTTTCATACGTTAAATATTTTTCTTACAAAATGTTTCATTTATTTTCATTTTTATAAGATTATTAAATAAAAATAAATATATTCGATATTATAAAAATATAAAAATTCAATTTTTTCCATTTAATAAGCAAAAATATTATAGAAAAATGAAAATACCCCGTCATCATTACTGGTCAAAAGATTACGCTTTAATAGAATAGGTTTTCATTTATTTTTTATTTAAGTGGTTTATAGTATTTAATCTGGCTTTTGTGTAAAATAACTTGTCAATCTACTTATTAAATTATCCATTATGCGCAACTGACCAACTATCCACTTCGATTCTTTGCTGCTCAACTATTTTGATGTTATCTAATCACAAGTTGAGGTAAAAGAAATCCAGAAAACAGAGATTAATTAAGGAGGGACATATTAAAAGTAGGATACTACGGAAGAATAAAATTATATCAATTTAAGTCACACTAATACAGTTACATTATTTATAATTTTAATAAAATATTTGTTTCTTTATTAACCGTTAAATTATACTTTTTTATTATAATAGTTGTTTATATTAAATTTTACAAAATAATAATATATAAATAAAATATAATAAAAAGTATATTTAATGAATAAAATATATAAATGAACATTTTTAAATTAAATAAATTTTAAAAATATTAAATATGAGCCAATAAATAAATTTTAAAAAAATTGTATACACAAACATTTTTGGAAACTAAAACTATGAATAATTTTGATAAAAAGAATTAAAATTAACAATTTTTATTAAGAAAGTAAATTATATAAATAGATAAAAATTAGATATAAAATAAGAAACTAAAAATTTAATTAAATATAAAATTAATTTTAAACTATTAAATATAATCAAAAGGGGTGAAAATGATATTTATAAGGGTAAAACAAGTAATTAGGGACTTCAATTATTTGCACAAGAATAGAAGAGGTGGAGTGAGTTGATTCTCCGTAAGAGGGAGGACCTTCCGTCTGTTAGATTTGGTCCACATCCATAAATAGGTATGCAAGGACGATTATGCTGTTGCTTTCATCCATGCACACAATTCCATCTTAGATAAAAGGACTCAAACTTTCACTATATATTTATGCTTAGTTATGACAAATTAAAAAATAGAATAAAAATAAGATGAGAAAATAATTTATTTGAATAAATAAATATAATAAATAAATAAATAGAGTTAAAAACATGGGGCAGCACATGGAAGCAATAGCAATATAGTAATCACCGAAAACAGAGCGTGGGACTTAGGGTCAACCCGTAAGAGAAAAAAAAAACAAAAAAGAGTTGTTGATATGTTGATAGTGATAAAGATTGGTTCCGAATTGCTCACGAAAGACAGAGAGAGGGATTGACGGGTACCTCTGTAGTATGAACACTACACTGCTGAGGTCGAATAATTTGAACGCATAAAGACAACTTTGAAACTTGTTCAAGTACCTTTCAAGGGTCGTGTCGCAAACCAGAACGCCACTGTTCCTACAACAACTTTCTGCTTACCTTTTTGACTCTCCAACCCCAAATTATTAACGCCTTCCATTTTCTTCCACTTAAACGTCTCAAATCATAATTTTCCTACACATTTATCTTCAATTTTTTGTCCAAATTCTATTATTTTATATGGACAGTTACACTGATTTCTTTAAAGTTTTGAGTTTAATTAGGAATGATCAAGGTAAAGTTAATGAAAATTTTATTCGTTATACTGATAGATTTTTCTTTTCTTTTTTAATATAAAATATATAGTTTAATTAACAAATTAATTTATTATACACACATTTAAAAATATTTACTAGTTTAAAAATGCAGACACAATAATTATACTTAAATTTTTTTTTTAATAAAAATTATTTATTAATTTCTTAAATTAAACAAGAAATGTTTAAAATTTTCTGAATTAAAAAGTTTCTTATTAAATTATTTATTTAAACATTAATTGCTTAAATAAATAACTTTCATTTTAAAAATAATATGTATGTATAAGATCTATATAAAAATTATTTAAATAAAAGTTAAATATCTCTCTCAAATTTCTGATATCGAAAGGTTGAAATGTGTTATACTTACATCCCGTACTATTAATCGAGTTTAATTTTTTCCATAATATCTTAAATGTTATTAAATGTCCTAATTAACTAAAACACCCTTGCTACTTGCTTACTTGGTCATTGAGATCATCTCTAACGGTAGATTTTTGGGTTTCTTATACGAATAAGAAAGTATTATAATATTCGTGTATTATAAATTTTTTTAAATATATAAACAAAGATGTTAAAAAATAAAATTTTAGTTACTCTATAATTTTTGTAATTTTTAAAAAAAATTAATGAAAAATATCTCAAATGAACCTTTAAAATTATTAAAAGCAATCCCTCAAATAATAAAAAAGAACTTCAATTTCTAAATTTGATAATTGTTGATATTTTAATTCCAAATAACAAGATATTTTGATTATATTCTTAACTTTAAGTGATTGTCAATTTGACTTTAATGCATGTTAGACAATTTGGTTCCTATCACGAGGGACGAAATTAACATATGTGCAAAGGATTAAATTGAAATTTTAGAGACCGAATCGATTGATCGTAGCCAATTTTAAACACTATTTTTTTAATAATTTCAAGCACTAAATTGATTAATATTTATAATTTTAAGAAGTAATTTAATATAGTTTTAAAGTTTAGAGTTTAGGGTTAACACTATCTCAATTTCAAGCACTATATATTATTTTTAATATAATATATAGTTTTATTCAAATTAACAATGCAAACTATCCACACTTTAGTTAAAAGTAAAAGATATATAAAAAAAATTGAGATACTTTATGAAGTGAATTACATTTATAATATATCTATTCCATCCAACTTTACAGTAAGAATTCTCAATTTCGCTGTTAATATCATTCTTAACAGTACAATATATGGTTAATTATATTGAGAGAAAAAAATACAGATATTAACATACGAAATAGCAAATAGTATTTTTGAACGACATGTTAAGAGTTTTAGAAAGTTAACTTTTTTATTAATTGAGCGAATCTGACCGTTTATTTTAGTTTAAATATATTTTTAATTATTTTAAAATACTTTTAAAAATTTCTTATTGTTAAATATTTTTTGTTAAATATATTTTTTGTTTAAATAAAATTAAAAAATTAAAATGTTCTTAACTTAAAATTTAGTTATAATTACGGCTTTTTTCCCCTTAAAGTAACTTTTTTAAAATAATTAAAAATTATTTTTAAAATTTTGATTCCTTTTCAAATGATTAGACAAATATACTACAAATTTATTAATGGAAAGTAGTTTAAATGATATATATTTAATTTTCTTTAAACAATGTCAAAAGTTTAAGTCTTGGATATGAAAAAAATTTATTGCGAAAAAACCTCCACCATGTTGTGGATATTTTAGACAATTAAACAAAATTATCTCTAATAAAAATATCTATTATCTAAAAATACACTAAAAAATAATTTTTAAAGTTATTTTCATTAAAGCAAACAAGTTTTTTCATAATGAAAAAGTTAAACTAAATGATTTTTTTTAAATACAGGGGTTAGGAAGTAAAAAAAATATTAACATATATTATTAGGATACTGGCCAAACAACAATAATATAAAATATTATATTATGCCTCCAATATAATTATAAACAAAATATAACTATAATTTTAAATAAAATTTTTATTTACTTATTTCTATCTTTAAAATACCGGTTAGCTAGATCCTTTTAAATAATATACTTTTTTAGATATAATGTATTTCATCAGATGTATTTGACACTTTTTGAAATAATAACTAGCATAATCTTATATTAAGTCTTTCTTAACAAATATTTTCAAGGCAGTCCTTAACATGATGCTTTAACAATTGCTTAATAATAGGTGTCACCTTGTAATCAACCAATTATATGCTCATAACTATTGGTTTGGAAATAAGTAATGTAAGGGTGCACAGTATGTATAAAATAAGTTGTGAAAAGTAATTTTATTTAGACATTTTAAAGAAAATGATTATAGAAAAATTAATTTATGTACTTTAGTTTAAATTTTAGGAAGTGATTATTAAAAAAAAAGTCGAAAAATTGTTAAAGAATTTATTTTCTTAAAACAAGAAATGCTAATACAGTTTTTTAAAACTAATTCTTGTACATGTAAATTTATGGCAGAGACTAAAATAACATTCATTAGATAGGTTCCAATGATGTGAATCACTCTTCCTCTTTCTTTCCCTTGCTACGTTTCAATCTCTAATTATAAGTGTGAGGATGGATATACTTACAGCAGTCACTTCCACGCATCAGTTAATGATGAATATTTCTCATCCATAAAAACAGTATATCAACTTTTTATACAGGCTGAAATTTTTTTAAGTAAAAAAAAAATCAGATTCACCAAAATATAACCGGATATAAATAATATTTATACAATATGTATAATTATCTTTCCTATTCTCTGCCATAAGAGTTTACATGTAAAGTTTGTGGGGGGTGCGCACATGGTCATGTACTTATATTTCGAGATTATTCTTTTGTGCACGGTTTAGTATGTTATTGGTTAAGCCACCCAACATCTTGTTCAAATTTTAGTTGTTGATTTGGTGATTTATTGTATACTGTATAGTAGTTGACAGAAATATTTTCTTATGTTCTCTGAACTGTGGGAATCGCGCTCATGTATGGCATTCTATAAAATTATCCACACTATCTAATACGATTCTTCTCATTTTTTGTAATTTTTTTTCAAAGTACATCTTTCAATTTTCTTGTTACAAAATTGAAAAACACTTCAATCTTTGAGCTGCTATATATGTCTTTCGTTTTGAAAGATTCTCCCATCTTTTTCTCAATTACTTGTTGGTTTTTCCCATCCTTAAAAGCACGTTCCTTAAAAAAGCTCCTTTTTTTACATTCCTTTTAAGTGCCTTTTCATCTTCATTTTGATTTAGAACTCAGCCAATAAAATAATAATAAAAATAATGAGAAGACAATACTACTACATATCATATATTTTTTAATATATATTAAATGTAATACTTTTTAAAAATGTTATTAAAATTAATAAATAATTTTTTAAATATTATTAATAAATTTTAAAACATAGATTAGATATAGCATTTATTAAAATATTACTAAAATTAATAAATAATATTTTTTATATTTTTGTAACATTTTTTTAAATATTAAAAAAATGTAATATGATGTATTGCAAGAATCTTCTCTTTCTACTAAATTTTAAGAATGATTGATTTTTTATTAGGAGCCTACCATGGGTTTGTAAGAATGACATTTCATCGCACTAAAAAAATAACATCAAAGGGTTGCTAACACTCGAGAAGAATCCAAAACAATTTAGTGTAATGCATTGACAAAGTTTTCCACTGTATATAGTAGTGGATATTGTTGAAATTAATTTACACATTGAGAAGGACCGGTTGGGGGACAACGAATATTGAATGGAGAGGCATTGACAAAGTTACTATGATTAGGTTCGAATGAATGACTATTATTGATGAATCATTAAACATCACCAACAAATTTACAAAATGTTAGTTATGCGTTCTTCTTTTTGACTCGACTTTGTTGCCCAAAGTTAAAGTGGTGTTGAAAAATATGGGTCGGGAAAGTATAATATGATAGCTTTATAACATGGACGCTTCCATGATGCAATGCATATTACAACTTGGAGCAGTTATCATTACTGTAGACTTTACGGGAAGATATAATCATGAAAAAAGGGCACTGTATCCCTTTTTGACGCAGAAAGAGTCGGGTGACAATTTGTAAAGTTCAGAGATGCCCAGCAATATTCCAGCTACAAATAGGGATTCTGTCAAAACAAATTTCTAACATAAGTTGAAACCGTTTCTGTTGATAACATTAATGAAAGTTGTTGAGGTCTAAGGTGAGGTATAACGTGTTTAGTAATGTATTTTTCCTAAAAATAGTAAAACGTATATACGTCTTAGGTAAAAGCCTCCACTTAAAACGCATAAAAAGAATGCGTTGAAACTGGTGATGAAACGCGTGAAAAAATGCTTTATGTTACAAGTCTTTAACTGCAATTCTGATATGGAAGGAGCGCGTTGGATCCAGTTATTTTTCTTTTTTCAAAAAAAGAAGAAGAAGAAGAAATGATACTTATCATTATATTTATAATAAAAAATATAATATAAAACTACATATCTCATCTAAAATATATATATATATTAGTGAATTATTTTAAGAATGAAGTTTGAATTTAATTTTCATATATATATAAACATGTTTACATTGTCAATGACTATTAATTAGAAATAAATGCTCATATAATTTTTAAATTAATTATTATAAAGTTTAATATTTTTAATTATATTTTTACAAATGATAAAATAAAAAATAAATGCTCATGTGTGTTTAGGATCAATTTTGACACATTTTTTTATGCCTTTTATGAACATCTTATCATGCAATTTTTTTTATGCGTTTTAAGTGAAATTTTTATTTCAAAGGCATAAAAGGATGCATTTTATTTTTGGGAAAGAAGACTTTATTAAATATGTTATATTCTCAATTCCAATAACTTTCATCAACATCCTCAAACGTCGTTTTTTTAAAGTAAAATTATCATGTGTGACAGCATTTTGTTATGTTTCATAATCACTTTTTCAGTCCCTTACCAAAAATTTGTTTAGAAACAATCTCATTTAGAATATTTGTTTATGCAATAACCCCATTGCAGTAAAAAATTTACAATATTTATATTACTTTCCTATATCCATTATCCCTCCCTTTCAATTGTGAGACTCGTCCTTTAATAATAATAATAATAATAATAATAATAATAATAATAATAATAATAATAATACTAATAATAATAATAATAATAATAATAATAATAATAATGTAAAACTATATAAAAAAAAATTAATTTTGATACACTGTTGATTTAAGATTTTTATATGGTTAACTAATTAAAATTTATGATATATATATATATATATATAAAATAATTATTATAAAAATTAGTAAGTTATGATTATATGATGTTGTATAATTAGCTGATAATATAAAATATATATATTGTTAATAAAATGATATATATACATTATAAATTTATAGGACAATAAATTTGTATTTATTGACCGATAAATATGTCATCTCGTATAAATTTTAAAAAAATATAATGTGTGAATATTTGTTAAAAAAACGTCTAAATCGATTTTTTTAGATTTTTTATTAAATGAAAATAATAAATTTTAAATTTACTATTTTATATAAACTATTTCAAGTTTTATTATTAAATTAATCTTAATAATTTATTTTTCATTAAATTTAGTTTATCTAATGAAAATAAATCAATTTAAAGAAAAAAAATAAAAACAATAAGTACTGATTAAAAAATTAATAATTAAAATTATGTACTTTAAATGTATATACATAATATAGTTATTAAATTTTTATTTATATTAATTTTATAATTAATAATTATTTTTTATTAAAAAAAATATTCCTTGTATACCTTTATACCTAATTAAAGATAGAAATAAATAAGGATTGATTGACAGTCTACAACTCAAGTTTTTGATAATCAAAAAAATTGTTAAAAACACACTCATATTTATTAAATAGTGTTTATAGATAAATAAATTATACTTAGATTTTTTTAAAAATATTTATTCTATTTACAGGTTTATTTATTTTTATATATTATATATTTATTTTAAATATTATATTTATATAATTTATTAAAAATTTTAATTTTAATTTTTAATGTTAAACAAAAAGAATTTTAAATAATTTTTTTTATCCTCGAGATAGAATATTTATTTATCATTTATCTTTATGAAATTACGATTCAATCTTTAATTTTTATCTTATGAAACAATATATCATATCTAATATATTGTTTATTATAATATTCTAAAATAAATAATTATAAAATTATTTAATATTAAATAATTTTTTAATTTTTTTATATAAGTGGTATTTGTAAAGATTAAATTAATAATTTTTATAACTTAAAAAATATTAAAATATATTTTTATAACAGATTTTAAGCTTATATATGAATATGTACATTTGTGTATTTTAGATATATTTAATAGTTTTTTTATTTTATAAATTTTAAAATTATAATTTTTTTTAATAAATTATTTATATAAATTTTAAATTTAATGACTTTTTAAAAAATATCAAATTTTAAAGAGGTAGATTTGTTGGTAGGTCTGACTCTCGTATAATAAACTTAGACCCAAGTATTCTACATCTACTTCGAATCCTTTAATTTTTTTATTTTACGAAAATAAAAAAATATATTAAATAAAAATAAAAAAAATAATATCTAAATATTTTATAACAATATCGTATGAAAATTGATATTATTATTATTATTTAACTATAAAAATCAGTTTTCACTTTTAAAATAATTAATTATTTATTTATCAACATCTTTTATTTAATAGTTAATAATTTTTTTAAAATATATAAATAAAAAATAAATTAAACTATTTATATTTAAATATAAATATAATATATATATGTATTTTACTATATACATATATGTGATATTTTTTTATTTTAAAAATATAAAAGTAAAAGCTTCCTGTTAGGTTTATGATATTATATATATGTGTGACATTTTTTCTATTTTAAAAATATGAAAGCAAAAGCTTCCAATTAGGATTATGAATCAGTTTTATAACCTTGCATACGGAACTGAAGAATGAAACAAAAACATTTATGCATAGCATTGGCCTACCTAAAAAGTAAAACCTTAATTATTTTCATGCCGGCAAACAAATGCTAGAAGACTCAGCACATGGACAATGAACTATAGATTATACCTATAAAAGCCTTCAGGTATTCTAGAATATATTCATCCTCTGCCTAGCTACGTAATCCATTTCTGGTACCTGTCTTTTTTAGTAGTTATGGCTGAGTTTGATTCGATTCAACGAGAGATTCGCTTTAAAAGAAAATATAGAGTTGGGATCATTAATTAAAATATTATAATTTTATAATTCATAATATATGTGTATTTATTTTATTATAATACTAATAGTTATTTTTCTAATCTATAATTATATATTTATATTTTTTATTAAAAAATTATCATTTACTAACAAATAAAAATGTTTGAATATTAATATATTTTTTATTTAAAATAAATAAATTGTTAATATGGGTTTTACAAATTTATATTAACAAATAATATATAATATTAATATTTGATATATTGATAATAAATATTCTGTGAAATTAATCATTACTATAATATATTATATTTATTAATATAAACTCATAAGATCTGTATTAATTGTATTAATTTTTGTTAAAAAATATAATAACAAACATTTATTTACTATTAAATTATTAATAAATTATATTTTATTACGAAGCTTTCTTCCATTTTATATAACAATTGGTTTTGCATAGGTTTTTCATTTTTGGGAGGAAGCTCTTGTATATATACAATTTTAGTTATATTCCAATACATCTTATTTTTATATTTATTTGATTTCTCTCCTTCCTATTCAATATATATCAAATAAGAGATATATGAAACATTTTCTTAGGGCCAACTCCAAAATATCAGAACTACGAAGATGATTCCTTGAGAGTAATTAAACACGCCTATATCCTATTGTATAATGCCACATCAGTACCTTTACAACATCAAAAGGGGTCTCTAGGATCCTTCGACCAGAATCATGTTTAACAATAAGAATAACAATATATCGTACATTATGAATTAAATAAAGAAATTGAAGTGGAGGTGTACATGTGTGAGGAAGAAGAGCCAAGCTTTGCAGCGAGGAAGAAAGAGAACTAAACGAGGGAGGTTCCATTATGAATTAAAAGAAGGTACAAGTTCGTATTTACATTAGGAAAATACAATCAGAGAAGCTTAACTAACAAACTAACATGTAACTGATTTATAACTACATGCAGTTACACAGCAACTAACTAATGGTATATCAGGAACCATCCACGTGCCTATAATATCTCTACCAGGCTTCGCGCGTGCTTGAAACATATGCCTAAAATAAACAAATCACTCGGGAAACCGGAGAATAACAAACCTATCTGCACATCAGTTCCTTTCCCAAAGTATGTAGCTGATTTTTATATTCCATTAGCTGATTATGTGTAATAATAGTTGTTTATAAAAGTAATTTAAAAAATAATTTGTTTAAATAAGTTAGAGTTGCTGTGTCGAAAATGGCCTGCGATTAGAGCGTGGATCATTTCCACTAAGATTTATTTTTGAAGAGAAATAGACAAGTGTGTACGTGTGGATAATAGTTTTAGGCCTCCGACTAGATAGGCTTGCTTGCATCTTGATGTCATTAATGATTTACTGTCTTAGTTAGATGTGAGATCCAGTACTGCTGTCAACTTGGTAGTCATTACACTCATGCAACATCAAAGGCTTATGTATAATTACTTGCCATAAAAAGGTTTGTGATATATTGAAATTTTATGTGCGACAACAGTTTTGGAAATGGAATACAATATTGCAATTAACAAGGGAAAGAAAGGTTAGTTTTAGAAGAAAAATGTTAATCTTACTTTTAGGATTGATTTTTAACATTTAAGGATAGTAGGTTTTTATTAGAAAAATAAACATTTACTATATTGAAAATATAAAAGTATAACAATTTCAATTGACCAAAAATACAAAAGGGTTACATTGTCATTCCATTTTCTTGTTCATAATTTTAATTGCAATAGACTCATCTATATATATCATCGTTTTACTAGGATTTAAACCCTAACTGAAGTTATTGACAAAAGTTGAAAAACTTTAGCGGAAACTATTCATTGTAAAATTATTCTATCGTGTTATAGCATTCAACCACCCTTTTCTTAGGTCCACATATAATTACAGAGCTAGTAGGTTATAGTTTATTTTAACTTGCAGGATCCCAACCGGCCAGCCCAGAAGTTATGAATGAACTAACTCACACAGTGGATTCCTACTAAATTGGGCCGGAGATTGACTATCCTCCAAAAAACAAGAATACATGAAACCAATTCCTTAAAGAATAATTGGACAATAAAACAAATAATTTTTTTATTCTTCGAAGCATGGATAGTTGAGTACACACTATGTATTCAATTATCTAGAAATCATAATTAGACCTTAGAAAAATGTCTACCATATGAGAGAAATTACTCACTAAATGAATTTGAATTTGAATATTTACTTGCAAACTTAATAGAGACAAGGTGGTGTGAGACACGTAATTGAATACTGACTGGCTTCTAACATAGAAAAATATTAATCATCGCAATATCTAGGAAGTCGATTTTAGCTAACTGGCTGACCAACCATATAAAACACCAATACTGTCAAAACAAAAATTTTAATCCCTATAAAGTTACAAAAAAAATATATATATATATATAGAAACAAGCAGTAAATATCTAGATTATGGTAATCTAATATACATTTCATAGGAAGAAGCCACAAGAGTTGTGCCAATCTATATGTATAGTTTAGCCAGCCAGGAGTTTCTTGATTCCTGCCTTCTGGTCAGAAGTGAGGCGAGTTGGGAATTTGATGTTGAATTTTATTCTCAAATTTCCCTTCTTTGTTGGATCCTTAGGGAGTGGCATTCCTTCTCTTGCAACAACCTCCTCATAATCAGGATGAATGACATTGTTGATTGGTATGGTTAAGTTTCTACCATCCAGTGTAGTGAGATTCATGGTATAGCCAGTCAAGGCTTCCGCAAGAGAAATCTTTTGGGTGACAATGAGATCATTTCCATCACGTGTGAAGACACCGTGTGGTTTTTCATCGATAATGAAAACAAGGTCCGCAGGTGTTACATTTGGCTGTTCGTTTCCCTTCTCTGGGAAGGTTATCTTCGTCCCCTTTTTCCAACCAGGCTTCACATTAATCGTCAAGATCTCCTCCACCTGCATTGTCTTGCTGCACCCACAAGCAAACCAATGAAAAGCCATTTAAGAGTCAGCTCAAGTTACAAGTAACACTATTAAATTAACACAACAAAATAGGAAACCAAATGTACAGTCCACTTATAAGATGCTTCCATATTCTAATTGAATAATAAAAAAAATTCTAAAATGAAAATCATCAGCTTTGTTCATTTTATTTTGTTGCAAACATATGAAATTCAGAATACAGCAAAAAGCCCCATTTCAACAACACATTCATTAAAACTTACATGCACATGGTTAGGTTAGGGTGGGTGAGATTTTGTGTAGAAAGTCATTCGTTATGAAAACAACTACTTTGATATATAAAGATTATTGAAACCATATAATGCATAAGAGATATTCATGTAATTATTGACAAAAATAGAAATCATCATGCACCATAAACTTGATAAACTTTGGAGTTTGGACAACTACACAGTAGAAACATATGTCATAACTTCAACATAACACATGCAATATGCAATGGAAATAAAAGGTCAGTGTACTCTTTGATGCTTTGGCTGACAACCTATTAACCAATGGGGCATTCTACAACAGGAGGCCTTAATTCCCTGACTAACATCGTTTATAAATTTTAGGCGTTTATCTCTTAATCTGTAAACCCACAATTACATAGGACCCGACCTCAAGGTTACTACACTGTTAAATGCACACCAAGTTATTGCAGTGTTAAACGAGAACAAGATAAAACATCATGGCATCAGACTTCATCAGAATGTTCCTCTGTGGTAAGGCTTTTCAGCACTGGCATCAGGGTGAAATGAAGCCTAATGTAATCTCAAAACCCAGAGACAATCCTTTTGACATACACACAATATGATCCACCTTTTTGCTATGCACCATTATCTGATATGAAAGGGCATTTAAAAACGCCACTGTTCTACTATAGGTATTTAGTGTACCATTACAACATAGTTATAAAAGCATAAGTTCTTGAAGGAGTAATTTGCCAAGCAACTACTGACTAGCTATATATAACCCTTTGATGAATATTATAAGTAAAAATCCCATAAATTCATTACCCAAAAAGTGACAGTTACCAAAATATATAGTTTACAATAATAGAAATTGAAATATCTACCACACACATCCTGTCCAGTGTCCAACACATACATACTGTCTGATGTCTACCACAACTGAAAATACTATACTATTGGTATGGGTGTAAACCCTACCAGTTACTAGATAAATATGATTCATTTAATGGCTACAAATTGTTATATTTGGAAAACTCAATGCAAAACTACCTTCGGTAATTAAAAAATTAATTCATATTCAATTCTAAACACCCAGCACTTCACAGGGGAGGAAGGATCCACCATGGTAAGGATCAAAGTAGAAAGCATGCCATGTTCATATAGTCATTAACAAAGAAGCATATGCCACACAACAATGCAAAAACAACTGCTGCATCAATGGGACTACAAAGTCTTCCAGCATATTCTATGAAAGATAGACGACTCAATAAAAAATAAACAAATCTAGGATACAGATATCCAATTCAACACTGAACAATGGGTGTCCACACAATCGATCCAAGTAGCAAGAATGAGTTCTCAAGTGTGATCTGTCACAAAAAGTACTCACCACAAAATGAAATACAGAAAAAAAGTCAGCAAAACATTTACGAGATAAATTGAAACAAAATTGATCAATAGCCAATTTATGAGCTGAACTAGTTGCTTCTTCAGTTAATCCATACAAGCTTTTACTTTCTACTTTGGTTCAAAATCCAAGAATATCAACACCTACTACAAAGCTATCCACCAAACTGAAATTGAACGATTGTAAAAAATATTAGCACTAAACAAAGCATGTAAGCAGCACAAACATGAAGGGAGGCAAGAACAACAACTCACCCAGTGGCATCAACAATATCTCTAGAGATCTTCATCTTCTTGGTGGTCCCTTTATAAATATCCTCAAGGGAGCAGGGCAGCTTGTTCTCAATTGGAGGAGCCTTGCGAGGACCCCCTTGATTCATATGGACTCCACCTCCTTCACCAAAAGACCTAAATATGTCATCACCAAACATGCCATTAGAGAACCTCGATCTCATTCCACCACCACCACCACCTCTTCCCATGCCCCCAAACGGCTCCGAAAACCCAAAGAACTCGGCAAAAATATCATCAGCATTCCGTGGATTGAACCGAAACGACGTCGGAATGTCTCCGGTGGAAAAGAAAGTGGTTCCTCCACCTCCAGAAGAAGCATCAGGAGGTGGCACTTGACCCTTCAGACCCTCTTCCCCATACTGATCATAAATAGCCCTCTTCTGAGGATCACTCAGAACCTGCCACAAAACCCCCAACAAAAAATATTATTACTATTGAGATCCAATTTGAAAAAAGGAGAAAATTTTGCGATACCCTTAATGAGAAAACTTACGTCGTAGGCTTCTGAGATTTGTTTGAATTTGGATTCGGCTTCTTTTTTGTTGTTAGGGTTCTTGTCTGGGTGCCATTTCATTGCGAGCTTCCTGTAAGCCTTCTTCAAGTCGTCGTCTTTGGCATTACTATCGACCTGAAGGACCTTGTAATAGTCAACACCCATGTTTGGTGCTTGAAACTCTTCTCTCTTTCTCTTCTTCAGTTTGCCTTTCGGATTCTTCTGATTCCCAGCTTCCTTTGCTCGCAGTGTTTTGATGCTTTCAGAACGCTGTGGAAAGTTCCAGAAATCCTAACTAGTTGTTTGCTGTTCAGTTTTCAGATCATCGTATTTCGCAGACACTGGTGCACAATAAATTACTTCTTTTTAAGAAAAAAAAATTGATAAGATTTTTATCGTTCATTTTATAATTTTAATCTTAACCTATTTAGCCATTTTTATTTTTTAATTTTAATTTAAATAAATATGTATTTTAAATTGATTTCTAATTATGTTAATTTTTTATATTTTAATTTTTATAAAATATAAAAAAGTAGGAATAAAATTAATATAAATTAAAATTAATTAATTATTTAAAGGATTGAAATATAAATAAATGAACTTATTTGAAAATTAAATTATATATACAGATATTTTAGAATTAAAAATATAAAATTAAAACTAAAAATGAAAATTAGCAGAACTAAAATTAAATATAAAATAAATGACTGAAAAGCCAAAAAAATAAATAATCAACAGTCGTTGACGATGTTAAATTTTCAGTTAACTTAGAGGAAATGTTAATTTAAAGAAATATGACCTTATATGTTAGTCTATTAAATGCCCGTTTGTATCATTATTATGCATTTGAAAATTTTAGTTGGGGTTTAATCTGTGAAAAAAAAATATTTTTATTTTTATTTATAAAAAGTAAAACTTATTTTATTTTATTATTATTTAATATTTATATAAAATAATAAAATTTTTTAATATAAAATTAAAAAACACAATTTTATAAATAAAAAATGGTGTTATATGTACTTTTATAATTATGAGACTTTATAGTAAAATTTTAAAACAAATTTAAGATTTAGGGATCTGTTCCATTTAATGGACATGTCCATATGGAAGAAGAAAGAAATAGTGAATGTGTGTAAAATTTAACATATATGTAAGAGAAAAAATAATAATAAATACATAAATTGGAAAAATAACGAGAAACTATTATAGTCATTAAGTGTCATAATAATAATATAAAAAATCTATTTTTATGTTACCTTCATATACAATTGTTTAGATATGATTTTAGGTATTTTTTAAAAAATCATATAAATTACCTTAAGTATAAAATAAATTAACTTAAATACATAAAAAGTGTTTGATTAAATTAATAATTTAATTAATTAATCAATTAAAAATTAAAATACTAAATAATACTTAAAAGTTAAAAACAAATAATTAAATTAAAAATATTTTGATAAAATTTCTTATGATACAATCATATACAATTATTTACATATAATTTTAAGTTATTTTTAAATAATAATTATAAATTACTTTAAAAAATGTTAATTTATGTATATATAATTTTATTATTTAAATTAGTAAATAAATTAGTTGAAAGTGGAAAAATTAATTAAAAATTAAAATATATTTAAAAGTCAAAAAACTAATAAGTTAACAATTACATTGGTGTTATTTGATAAAATTAGTTGTTAAATTCTTTAAAAAATAGCATTACAAGTAAAAATATAATTAACTAATGACTAAAATTTGATAAGTGTGATATATATTTTTTAAAAAATATTAAATTTTAATTAAATAAAATAAACTTACATAAGTAGATTTTAAATAATAAATTTTTAAAAAATGAAACTATTTCTATAATTTTATTTTTTATGAAAAATTAAACATTTTACTAAAAAAAACAATATAATTAAAATAATAATTTCAAATATACTATTTCATGATAGTATAAAAATAAATATATAAAAAATAGTAAATAAAATCTATGTGTGAGATAAATTACCTTTTTATCTTACTGGTAACTCGATTTTTATTTAATTTACTTTTGTATAAATAAAATAAAATATTATTTTCCAATGTAAATATTAATTTGTTCAAAAATTAATTTTAGTAAAGTTGGATATATTAACAAACTCACACCGATTGACTAAGAAAAACTTGCAACTTTACAAGCTTGAGCTTAAAAACAATAATATGTTTAATGACAAGCCTATATAAATTGGCCTGTATAAGGTAAATCGGATCCAGCCTATAGGTTTGCAAGCTAACTTGTTAACCTAAAAAAATATATAAAATAATTAACGGAAAAATAATAACATTCGTGTTACTTTTAATTATTTTAAAGTAAAAAATTTAAAAAAAAATAAAAATGCAAACTAATCCATAAGCCAACATATCAAGTCATAGATTTATGCAAATCTATTAAATATAGAATTGCTTAAACATTATCTAACATAGTAAGATTTGTTTACCTGTAAATTTATTGAAAAATTGTTACATATTTAAAAAAATAAAGGAGAAAAGTGATATAATAATGTTTTATACAAAGAAAAATTAAATATATCAAAATAAATATACTGTTAAAATATATGATAATTCAAATTTAAATTTGTTAGAAGTAATGTGAAATGAGTTGAATCAACTTATATATCTACCTATAAATTCGAGCTTGGTATTAAAATTCAAATTTGTTAGGGGTGACGCGAAATGAGTTGAATCAACGTGCATATCTAACTATAAATTCGAGCTTGGTGCATTTGATGCATATTGATTGATAGTACATGGCAGAAGACCCTGTGAGGGCAAGTTTAGCACAAGTTGCTCATGGAAAAGCAAGTTAATAAGCACCTCAAGTAATAATTAACCAAGTATAGCATCGGTTGCTGGGACAAGCACATATTGTAATGCAATTTCTCTGGATCTACATGGCAGCACCTAGTAACAGTTAAATAGTACTACCTCTCGTTATATTTATATGTTCGAGAAAGAAGAAATTATATAAATAAAAAATTTAATTATTATGTTACAATTATTAAAAAAAATAAGTTATTATTATTATTATTATTCTTTAACTATACTATAATTTATATTTGATATAGATAAGAAGATATGTATAAAAAGAATAACAATTAATATTATTTTAAAATTGTACATAAATAAAAAAAATATTATTCTTTTTCTCTAAACAAATAAATAGGTATAGTGGTAGTAATATATTTGGCTTGGAAAAATATAGATCTAATCAAGCACATACACTTTAACTTTTCTCGATGAAGTTGTTTTTCTCCTCCATTTATGTATGCATCAGCGTAAATGATCACAATCATGTTACCAGTCATGGTTCTATAACCAATACTTTTTTTATATTTCAAACAATACAATCACCAAGTTTGACGGAGTGGTCAAAGGAAAAAAAAACAAAAGAGTAATGATAATAATACATTCTTTAGAATATATTTTTTAAAGGATTAATTTTAAAAAAATAAAAGTACTTATAATAATTTCTTAAAATATATTAAAAATATACTTAAAAGATTATATTCCTAACGAGTCAATGGTTGTTTCCAATGTATTGTGATTAATTAGATTGGCCCTCCAACTCATCATATAGATGTACTTTGTGATACATAATTGAAATGTCAACTGCAATTTAAGAGAGAGAGAGTTTATATAACATGAAATGAATCAAATACAAAGGGTAGAAGATCGTAATTAATACAATGAATCGCAACAATAGGCAAATTCCAAGAGAAAAAAGGGGGCAAGAACCAATAATTGCTATAAAAAAAAAAATGAAACTAACAGAAGGAGCAAGCGAAAAAATTATCCTCTAGCAAGGAATTTGACGAGTGAACCATCTAAGAACTCGAACCGGAAGTTTTACAAGACCCACAGCCAAATTGGCCAATCCGGCGCAGCAAATGCAGCATGGACACAAACAACTCAATATAGACCTGCATATTTCCCATCATCACCATTCAGTTCAGAAAGCAAAATCAAACAATCGGAAAAATTAGAAAATAAAACAAAAGGAAAAGACGCATTGTGCAGGATTAACTGGCCTAATGACCAGTGGATCTGATAATAAGATCGAAGAGAAAAGAAACCAGAATAACTGAATAAGCAAAAAGATAGATAATTTGGGAGAAATTACGCACCCAAGAACCCAGATAACTGCACCCACAAGAGATAGAATCAAAGCCAAGAGAGCAAAGGGCAATCCAAGCAAGAAACCCAACGGCCTGCATTCGCAATCTCCTTCCCCCATATTGTCTCTCTATATATTTCTCTGCCTGCAATTTGATTGGATTCTGTGAATGTGAAGAAAATAGGAGGGAAAGAGTAAATCGGGTTATATAAGCGATTAAGCGTGTTGTATTGTGTTGATTTTTCAAATTAAGTTTGAAGATAACAGCGTGACGCGGACGCCAAATTTTATACTACGAGAACGAGTAGGCAAGTAGCGTTTACGAACATTCGCTTGTAGACTGAAAAGCCCTTTCCAACCTCGTAATTTATGCGTCACCCACTCTGTCTCACTCTGAGTTGTTGGGTTGTTTTTGGTACTTCACTTTCTGGAAGTTTCCTTCTATGTTACATGGAAAATGGGTCGTTGAGTTTGTTGGCCGTCTATTACTTCCTTATTCCCTCGTTGAAGTTGACTCTCAATATTTTTATTTTTTTTGGCTTCTTTATTTTGCATTTTTAATTTTTATCCCCAATTATGTTGACCCTGTCATAGTATGTTTTGCAGAAGTGTTGCTGAAAATGTTAACTTTTTAATGCTATGGCCAGAATGCGTAAATAATAGCTTAGGTTAACAGAGCTCTGTCCACGTTCTTGTAGTAAAATGATTTGTTAGTTTTAAAGACTTTATTCAACCAATTTATATTAAATTATTTATTACTTAAGATATGGATAAATTTGTCTTTAAATAAACTTAAAATTATAATAGTAAAATATAATATTTTATAACTTCTGGCTGTGGCCGGCCAACTATAGGTATGTAGCCCATGTTAGACTACATTAGGCCCACTAAAGGAAACCCATAGCAGGCCCAACTCAAATATGTTATGGAGTTAAATAAAATTGCCCCTATTTTGGTACTTCTTGGGATGACTTTTTTCTCAGCCTAACATTGTCTTGGGCCCTTGGGGAATAAACCTCAAATTCTTCAGCTTGCAATAAAAGTATCAAAACCCAGATTTCCCTTGCTCTACTTTGTATTTATGAATAGCTTAAATTAAATTTCAGTTTATATAAGAATCAATAACAATTTAAAAATTAATCCAATTGAACGTCATTTAAAATCTATGTTCAATACAAGTATTAAATAAAATAAAAATAATTGGCTTTTTATTAACTAAATTAAACACTTAATTGATGAAAAAATGTTGCATGGTTTGAGATTATCAAGTATTTATGATCCCAACTAAATTCTATACGATATGGTAAAAATTTATTAATTTTTTTATGAATTGAAAAACTTTACCATATATTTTGTAGCGATTGATTAAGATCATGAATATGTAGGAATCTTAAATGATGTAAATATTTCTCTTAATCAACGGGTGCATACATACAAACAGTAAACTGAAGCTACACAAAAATACCGAGCTTGACTTGTCTTATTAACATTACCATGATACTGCTGAAATAAGTCAGATTCAAGTAGAAAATTTGAGAATTCAGTTGCTTAATGGGCTGAGCAGTACAAAAATTGATGGGATAAACAGTTGGTCAGAATGATAACTGTTCAAAATTGGTGGTAGATATGGTTTCAACTATTTTTTAAATTGATTTTTAATTTTTTGATAATTTTATTAAATAAATAGGAACAGACATATAATGTTCACGTATGGATTTTTATTATTTAACCTATTATTGTTAATGATTTATTTTATACGACATATAATATAATTTTTATATCAACATAAGTTTCTTACACTTAATAGAATAATTTTTACTTGATATGTGTATATAATATTTTTACATTTATTTCAAGTTAAAAAAACAATCTTGCTTACAAATTATTCCAGATGTATTTTTAGAAAAATACCATCTAGTTACAGTATTTAAAATGTATTTGACGTAAATAACATTATAATACCAATTAAAAACCTACAAATCTGGTGTGGGACACGTTCAAAACTCAATGACTGTGCTTGGATATTTTTTTTAAGAATATTTAAAATCCCTTTTAACATCTTGCTAATAATTTTCTTAACTATTAGATGAAGAAACGATTAGATGTTTTCCATAGCCTGTTTATTTTGAAAAAGTATATTCTGTTTTATTTTTTATTTTTATTTTAATTATAAAAATAAAAATAATACTTTTTATTAATTTTTCAAAGATTTATACAAAGAATAGAAAATTGATTTTGCATTTGTTCCCTATTTCATTCATATATTTATTAAAATAAAATATATATTTTAAGTCAATCAGGCTCCTTATATTTTCAAGATATTATAAATATAATTTAATATTTATTAAATAATGATATAAAAATACATTTCTTGATATATGAAAAAACAAAATAAAACAAAAGAAGCAATAAAAAAATTTCAATTATTCGACACCCAAACAAAGAATAAAAAAACGAAGAAATATGCAAGATGCGCGCAGCTGGCGAAGGGAAGCGCCGAAATTGCATGGCTCCAAATATAAATGCCTCCATATTGAAGAATCACACACTAATTCTAAAGCGGAAATTTCCTTTCAGATATGCGACTTTCATCGGATATGGTGTAAGTCATTAGATTTCTTTTTATAAAAAAAAGTGCTAATTTTTTAATTGAAATGTAAAGAAATGTATGTGTAGTAATGGTTATAGAAGAATCGTTGTTCATTCTAAGATATGAAAACCTGTAGAGAACAAATGTATGTTCATACTATTAATAACAATACAGTTTTAACGTTGCAAACTTATGTGTTACTTCCGCAATTTAACACTTTCGGGTTCGAGATTGATAATAGGTACATTGAATAACGTGACATTCTATATTCCTGTTTAAGTCGTTACAAGAAAATAGAAAAAACTTTTCATAGATACTATTTGTACGAGAAATCATCATCATTCTAAGTAAATTTATCTATTTTATATTGTAACTTTGATTTTTTACTGTAAATTTCACCATTTTTTCTTGTACAATTATTAAAACAGAAATGTTATTCGTCTATACACACGATGCGTTCATCCTAATCGATTTTATTTTTTTTAATGCAGTAACGATTTTTGATCGTTACTAAAAAATATTAAAACCATTCCAAAATTAAATTTAATAGCACTTTTGATTAAAACGGACAAATTACACTGGAGGACAACTGTACAATATCATCACTGTTACCAGAAATCTTTTCAAGTTTTTACAATTATGAGAAATTTCTATTGAAATCACATTAACGTGGTCTTAAAGTCGTAAATTGGTACTGGAGCTTGTCACCTCCGATTGCTATCATTGTACGGTTTTTTAGTACATCGCCGTTTACTAATATTTTGCAGACGACTGAATCTAATCAACTAACTAAAAATAATCATACATGATTAGCCATTTAGCATAATCATGTCAATCATCACTATGTACAATCATTAATGAAAATTTTAGTAACAATTAAAAACTCATTTATATTAGCTAGCTTGAAACTCTTCAACGTCATTTAAAAGATTATTTACAGTGAGATGTTTTATAGAAGAGTGATATTTTTTTCTTTTTATCTTTTACAATAGTTTTGGGACAACTTACCGTCCTTTTGATTTATGTGCAATATGTTTAGATGTATGTATGCAAAAATAAAATTCAATATATACATCGGATTAAATATTATGTTATTTAAAATTTGATTTTTAAATAATAATTTTTTTTATAAAATAGTATACACAAACTTATGCCAATATAAAATTCTTAATTTTCAAGTTTTTATGGTTCATACTTTTTATTACTATTTACTTTTTATAAATCAAATAATACACATACCAACTAATTAAGAAATAAGAAATAAAATATCTTATAATATTAAAAAATAATTTATATACTTATTATACTTTTTAATATGTTTTAAATGTAACTTTTTAATAATTTGTTATTTATTGATTTTTAATTAATATTCTCAAAACATTGGTTAGTATAAGATCTATAAAATTATATCTAGGATTTTCTTCAAATGGTATCATTACTCAATATTCAATATATTCCATACAAATATATCATACCAAATTTAATAGTTTGTAATCTTACAATTATTTCGTAGGGGTAGTCATATGGATAACATAATCGTTATGCAAAATAAACATTAAATATATTTCTAGCAATTGCCATGGTAATTTGATGTTCTAGAGTATGATGGATACAAAACCTTCACACAAAAAAAAAACACTTATCTATTATATAAAGTACTTTGGAGCATATATATTGGCTGACCCTGTCTAGTCCAGTGCCCCACAAATGAACAAGGAACTTAGCTACATAAAAGTTGATGGTGCCACTATGTCGTTGTTCTTGTATACATACAGATTTATACCGATATATGTACAAGGATACGAACAGCTCTACATACGCGGATCCAATATACAAACAAAATACCTGTCACCACAGAACTTGAATTGGAATACATCCATGAATGAAAGACAAATTGTTCATCTCCGTGTTACCTGTGATTGCTTCTGGACCAGAGATCTTTAAATATCATTTCAAAATCACCAATATACAGATCCAATGTGCTGCGCGGCTGTGCCCCCTCCTCATATCGTTTTCTATCTGTTTTCATAAACATTAATTGTTACCCTATATATCCAACAGATCTCTCTCTAACTCTCTCAATTTGAATATTCAATTATTTCTGTTCTGATCTCCGTTCTTGATTTTATACACTGAATTTGAACAGCTTGTTTACGAATCTGTGTTGCATGGTATTGTGTGGCGCCCAAGCTGTTGAACCAAACATGTCAAAGATATCACTTCAATCGAAGAATACAGATAAGGTAAAAAAATAGTCATTACTGCAGTTGTATGCATTATTTAATGTATATAACTTTAATTTGCAGGAAGCCAAAACGGATTAAATAAAAGAATATTTTTGTCAAGTTAAAGATTAATGCGATAAATGATTCTTTTATGTCAAAGTCAATAAATGATTAATGTAATCACTGTGTGGATCTCAAAAATTAAAATGAAAGTTTAATATATATATATATATATATATATATATATATTATCTGTTTTATGTAAAAGTGAGAGTAATAAATAGTAATTATAGATTAAAGTATATAGGTTATGTAAATTTTATATTAAGTGATCATATGAGTAAAAATAATTAATCTTAATTATCTATATATAATTGTATGATATATATTTATTGTTTTTATTTTTTATAAAATAAATTATTATTAGATACATTATATATCCATATATTATATATACACTATTATGATATAGTATTATATTATATTATTTTATCGAATAATATATTTTTTAGTATATATTAATATAAATTCATTTGATGAATTATGAAATTTTTTTAAAATTTTATAAATATAATTTATAAAATAAAATATGTAAATTTAATAATTATATTAATAAAATTTAACTTTGAAAATAAGATATTAGATAGAATAAATTATTGTAAATTTATTTCTATAGCAAGTAGATTTCTCTTTATTTCAACTGTTATTAATAATTTCAAAACTTTTATCAAGTAAATTATTGGTATAAAATTTCATTTAAAATAAAATTTGAATGATATTTTATTATATAATTTTATTTTAATATTTAATATATTATTTAAATATATATAAATATTAATATTTAAATAATATATTTATAAATTATTTAAAAATTAATATATATTATCATAAAAATATTACAGTATGTTTTAATGGTTAAATTAATAAATTTTATATTTTATAAAATATTATTAAATTAACATAAATATTAAATTTGGTATTAATATTAACGGATTCTAATTTTCTTTCTATATATATATATATAATACAATTATATATAAATAGTTATAGTTAATTTTTTTATAAATTATATAATTTTTTAAAAAATTATATAATTTTTTAAAAATGGTTATAGTTAAATTTTTTATAAATTATATAATTTTTTAAAAACTTATGTATGATTATATGAGTGGTTATATATATATATATAAATTCAGTCGCTGAATCATGTTATAATATTTAATAAATTATATATATTAAATTTTAAAAAATTTAAAAATTTAAAAATATATTATACAACTATTGATATTTATATATATTTAAATAATATATAAATTGTTAAATTAAAGTTATGAGATAAAATATGTATAAAAAAAATTTATATAAAAATTTATATGCACGATCTATTAGATATTATAATATAATTTAATGGTTGAATTAATAAATTTTATATTTTATATAAAATTATTAAATTGATGTAAATATTAATATATATATATGTATAAAAGGATACATCAAATTTTTTTGAATAACTTTATTTAAAATTACTTTGTTTAATAACTCTAATACACAATTAAATTTTATCAATCAGTGTTAAATTAATAAATTATATTCTATAAATTATTTTTTAAAATTTTTATAAAATTTAATTTTTTTTATATTTTATTAAATAAATTTAAATTAACAAATGTTATAAAAGATATATTATTCATTAATTTGAATTTAGTTGTTGAAGTATCAAAATTTTAAAAAAATTTATAAAATTTTGCAAGAATAATTTATATAATATAATTTATTAATTTAACAATTAAATTAATAAAATTTAATTATTTATAAAAATTATTAAACAAAATCACATACTAAATAGTTAATAATAATTAATTAAAAACAAAATTACGTGGTAAAAATTAATTTCACTAACTACTCATATTTTCACTAAATGCTTCCTATAGTGTGTTTTTCCTTTTAGAGTGAATATTTCACTGTAACATGTATCATGTGGCCATTACTGAAATGTCATTGGACCATTCAAAGTTAAAAAGGAGGAATGCTGTTGAAATAATAATGATAATAATTTTACTTCATATTTTTATAAAACTTTATCATGTTATATGTTTCATTTTATATATATATATATATATATATATATATATATTTGTCTTTCTGTATATAAAATTTACATATACTTTAAGAATATGTTGAGGAAAAAGTATTACTCCATAAATAATGCCCTGGGTTCTGGGAAATTGTGTGAGGATATAACATCCGTTGAATTATTGAGGGTGGGTCTATGTCAGTGCCATGGTTTTGGATTGTCTTAGTGCGTGAGAAAATATGGGGACCTCTATGAGAATGACATCCTTCCATGGAGAAAATCAGATTCCTGGTTAGCACATGTAATTATTGCTAATTTGGAGGATCCTTTTTTAAAAAACAAAATTATAATTATACATTAACGTTATACAAATCCTTTTAAAATATATATAACAGATCAAATAAAAATATTTTTATATTAAAATAAAATTTTATTATAAATAATCAAAATTTAAATATAAAAATTATCTATTTTTTTAAGAATCACATAATTTATTTAAATAATATATTTTAAAAAATTAAATTTAATCATTTATATGTAATTATATATATTATTTTTGTACAATTTTTAAATTATATATTTTTGATTAATTTTTAAAATTTTAAAATTTGGTTTAATTCTTTATTTTATAAAATAGACTAATTTTAATTCTTTATTATTGATATGTTAACCTTAACATATGTTATATGTTAAATATAGTAGATTTTAAAAATTAAAACTAAGAATATTTTTAAAAAATTAAAAATTTTAAAAAATATAAATTAAAATTAAAAATTTTAAATTAAAAAATAAAAAATATATTTTATTCTAAAATTTACTTTGTTATTAAATTTATTTGAAAAATACGGTGTTTATGTCCATGTTGGTTGATGAGGACCATCAGTAAAGACAGTTGTGTCTTTTCTCGCAGTACTAACAAAGTATGTCAATTAATGAAAAGAAAAATAAATGGTACTCCCACACTGGTCCCTTCATCCACATGGTTTTCAGTCGGAGACCCTGAGATATCAGCCATAAATGGATAAATGAAATTTATAAGCAGATTAAATTTTCAGTTCAACGTTTAGAAAAGATATATTAGATTTTTTCATTTACAAGCGTTAAGTTATATATATATATATATATACATATATATAATGCAGTTAAAAATAATATATTAATAAAATTTTGTATTAAATTCAAAAGTATTGATAATCATCCATATTTAAATTTTTTTTAATTATAGTTGACAGACAAAAATAAAAAAATTATTTTTTATATAATAAAAATGAATTTATCATGTAATTTTTTTTATATTTTAATAATAAATTCATATTATTATTATTATTGTTATAATTAAATATATTTTATTCATTTTAAAATATTTTTATTTTTATTTTTATTTTTAAAATTCAAAATATATAATTTATATTTCTTATTTTTTAAAATATTTTTATTATGATTTTTGATATTAATTTAAGTTATATTAAATAAAAATAAATTAATCTTATTAGAGAATTATAATCAATATATTTTAAAATATCAAAATTTAACTTAATGATAATTAATCTAATTTATTTTAATATAATTTAAATTAATATTAGATATCGTAATAAAATATTTAAATAAAAAATTTTGAAATTAAAAATTTAAAAACAAAATTTAAATATTTAAAAAAACTAAAATATACTTAATCTTTATTATTATTATTAGTTAAAAATTTCTTATTTCATAAATTTGCTTTAACCCGATATTTAAATTGAGCGAACTGTATTTGTGAGAGATTTTTTTTATTGGACCCAATAATCATTGATAGTTTAAAAGTAACTCACGTATTGATAATTTACATAAATGTGAGGTTTTTTTTTTTTTACAATTTTGAAGGTAAGTTTAGCATTTTTTTTTACAGAAGTACAGGTAATAGTAATGTTTTTATTTTATAGTTCATTAAATCTGAAACAGTTTGAATGAAATGGAAATAGCTAGATTTGAAAACCTGTTGTACCACAAATTTATTCATGTAGTTCCCAGGCCAAAAGTTGCCTAGAGACAGCTTTTGACTTGATTGTATATGGGTTAAATGGATAGAATCTTGTAGTGCGATTTTAATAAGCATATTGTAGTGTCTCTATACTCATTAAAATTAAAGTTTATAAGCATATTGGAGTGCGATTTTAATTAAAAAGTTGATATTGGAGTGAGAAAATTATAATTTTTTTTATTGAACAAATGTACTTTTTAACTGTGAAAAGATAGATTTGTGATCTTAATAAAAAAAAGGTAATAAAACAAACAACAATAATATTGCTATTAACAGATACATACAATCTACCATTTTTCCTTTTTGTCAAACAAACAACAATAAAAAAAAAAGGTATTGCTATTTAATATTTAAATATTGTTTTTATTTTCCATTTGGTAATCCTTATCAACTACCAAAGTACGCAGATTAGTTAACACACAAGTATTTTAAGTTTTTTAAAACTGTAAACACAATAAAAATTATGAAAGTTTTATTATCTATCGTTATTATTTTTACTTGACCTAACTTGGACTAGTCGAATACCTAATGCAATATCTATTTATCAATGTTTCTAAACAAAAGAAAGGAAAAAATAAATAAAAAATCTTAGCAAATACCTTGAAATAAACCTACAATATTTTTACCCCCAACCTTAACACATATCATCATATTAGTCTTTGTATTAAAGAAATATAAATATAACTCCTTAACCTATGCTCTTGTTGGTCAAATTAGACCTTCATATATGTTTTTGTGCCAGTTACATTAAACTTTTTTTAAACCTTTGTTTGGTTAGAGAGATCTGGGAGGCAAAAAATCAAAGGAGAGAAATGGATAAAAAAATAATTTAAATTATTTGTTTGAGTAAAATTAAAGAAAAAGAAAAATTTTAAGATATAAAAATTATATTAAAAAATTTATCCAAAATGTGGGGAGAATGGGAGAGGATGTGGGTATGTTGGTTTGTTTGTTTTCATACAAAAATGTTTTTAAAATTAATTTTTTTATTGAGAAAAATCATTATAGTAAAAAACTTATCTTTTCAATAAATTAGTTTTTATATTTAAAAATAATTTTTATATTTATTTATTCAAATAAATATTTTTTCAAGTTCTTCATGTATACTTTTATCCATTTAAATAACATATTTTTTAATCTTATTTTTTATTCTATTTTTTCATTTTTTTTCAAACATTAATCCAAACAAAACATAAAAGGATTGAAAAAAAATAAAGACTTATTTTAATTACTTAATTTTTTTTTACTTTTGCAACTAACATGATCACGCAAATTAAAGTTAAGAGTTATAATATTATCGAGCATATAGATTAATTAATAAAAATTGATATAATTTAATTAGAGATATAAAATTTGATTTTGATTATGCAAGTAAAAAGTAAGAAAAATATTATATATATATATATATATATATATATATATAAATGATTTAAACCAAGAAAAATATTAAGAATTAAAATAAGGATGTACTGAATTTGGATTCATCGGTTGAAAACATATTTAGTGAATTTACGATATTCAGTTTGGTAACATGCATAATTTTGCCAGGAATCAAGTGGAAGAAAAAGAAGTGCAATATGGGCCTAGTAAACAACTTAGAAAGCCATATAATGTACGAGCAGATTATCCAACTAGCTTTCCAATAATTTGAATATCATGGAAACAAAAGATATATGTTATCTGTATAGTGGGAGAAAAGAAGAAAATACAGCAGGTCAATTTCTCCACCAACATCAACATACCTTACATCCCTTTCATTCCACTGTTGTGTTTACATGCAACTTACAACACAGTGACAGAAAATAGCTTCAACTGACACCACTTCTCTTTCCTCTTCGTACATATCCATTACAGATTTAAAGTTCATTAATTAAAATTACCAAATGTCCATCATCCCAACTCAATTTTCAAAATTCCATATAACACCCAAAAAAGACCATCCACAAACCCAAAAAATTAATATTATTTTATAATATTATTCATACATATATTATTATAGATTTAGACCTGCAACTAGCACACGCCCAAACAAAACATCATAACATTTCTCATTTGATGCTCGACTTAATTAGTTGCGCTCGAGAGAGAGATCCGAGCTACCTCTTTCTTCACACACTCTCTTGCCGCTTCCAAAACGGCAACGCAACCATTTCCAAATTCACCTTCTTTTAATTAGTTACATGCAGCAGCATATGTGAAAGGCTTTCTATAATTGGAGTTTTCAATTTTATTATTTATAGCAAGGTTGAAGATCTAGGAATATTATTCATGCTGGCGGTGTCACCTTTGAGAAGCACGAAAGATGAGAATCAAGGAGAGATGGAGAGTTTCTCAATTGGAATCGATGAGTTTGGTGATCTTTCAGAAGGAACCTTGCTTGAAAGCATCAACTTCGATGATTTTTTCATGGAAATCAACGGTGAAGAAGATGCTTTACCGGATCTGGAGATGGATCCTGAAATGCTCGCCGAGTTCTCACTCAGCGGCGGTGAGGAATCGTCGGAGATGAACTCAACAATTTCGGTGGCAAATAGCAAATCTGATGATGGTGAGAATATAAATGCTAAGAAAAAAGAAGATGAAGATAAAGTAGCTAATTGTTCTTCTGATTCGGAAACAAGTAGAAGGGAGGAGATAGTAAGCAAACGAGATGAATCGGTGGTGGTGAATCCATCACCAAAGGAAAGTGAGAAAGGAAAAAAATCTTCAACTCAATCAAAGAATAATAATCCTCAAGGGAAGAGAAAGGTGAAGGTAATTGCTATTCATTTTCTTGCCTTCATGTGCACTTAAGGTTCTGTCTCTATCTCTATCTCTATTATGCGCCTGTCTAAAGTTGCTGAGTGTGTCAAAAGAACTAACTCGCGGTCACGGGTGTGATGAAGAGAGAGAGAGCAGAAGAGTTTTATAGTTCCATTATTTTGCCGGTTTTGAATTGTTGTTGTTAGTAATGGGTTTTGTTTTATATTATTTTTCTTGGTTTGTGTGAAGGTGGATTGGACCCCTGAATTGCACAGACGATTCGTGCAAGCAGTGGAGCAGTTGGGAGTGGATAAGGCTGTGCCTTCCAGGATTTTGGAGATTATGGGAATTGATTGCCTCACCCGCCATAACATTGCCAGCCACCTTCAGGTATATGCATACATATCCTCCTTCAAACTTTCTTTCTTCCATTATATTATTCATTTTCAATCTCTTCTATCTAAATTTCAATCACCAAGATTCAATAAGGCAACCAAGAAAAGAGAAAAATTTTAATTTATACTCCTTTTTAATTCATATTATTGTAGCTTATTCGCTTTCAAATTTTTATTAATCGTTCAAACCTTTTCAATTTAATTACATATGTAACCGCAAAAAATTTCTAGGTCAAATTTGGTTTATGTTTCAACCTGTAATTAAATACTATATATTTAATTTTAAGGAAGGGTTATAATTCTAAAATATGTGGTTTTTGGATACAGAAATATAGATCGCATAGAAAGCATTTGCTAGCGCGTGAAGCTGAAGCAGCAAGCGGAGTCAACGAAGGCAATTGTTGGGTGCGGCAGGTGTAGGTAGAGGAGCAGGAGGAGGGAAGAGAGATGTGAACCCTTGGCTTGCACCAACCATGGGCTTTCCTCCTCCCATCACACCAATGCACCATTTTAGGCCTTTACATGTATGGGGGCATCACACCATGGACCAATCCTTTATGCATATGTGGCCCAAACACTTACCATATTCGCCGTCACAACCACCAGCTTGGCCTCCGCGGACACCTCTACCTCCACCAGATCCTTTATATTGGCACCAACGGGTCAACTCTTTTGACTTTGAAATTATTTAAGCATTTTATGAATTAATCATTTCAAATTTTTTAGCTGCTAAATATAGACATATAAATAATTTTAATTTTAGGTCAAACTTTAAATCCCTTTCATAATTATAAAAAATTTTAATATTATGTTATATCTCAAAAACTTCAGTTGTTAAATAAAACAAGAATGAATAGTTAAGTACTACTCCTTTTAATAGATCTACAGCAAACCCTTGATTCATTGTATTGAATATATAGGACACCGAGTGTAATACTTGACAGGAGCTTAAAACTCTCTCCAAAACACCAATCCTATAATCCCAATTTTCTTCTATTTATCTAAATCTGCAAAGTCTTGTTTGATACAGGTTCCAAACGCACCAACCCCAGGAACACCGTGTTTTCCACAGCCTCTGACAACAACGGTAACCATTCGCTTTACTCTTTTGGAACCACTCAACTTGTCTTCTCCTTCAAAATTTGGATCCTTTTGCGAACGAGATATATTATTCACATTATAAAACTATACGATTTACGCAACATTTTTATTTTTTATTTTTTTATCACATTATTCAATTCATTCCGCATTTCTTTTTTATATCTCTTTTATTTGTACAAATTATTATATATTTTTATGGTGTAATTATATTTTTTCTTTGCGAACAACTTTACTGTATACAATATAGTTATATTTACAAAATAGATTAAAGTTTGGTTATCTGACCATAGAGGATATATACAATGCAATAACACGCAGAGATTTGGGTCTCCAACGGTGCCGGGCATTCCACCACACCATTCAATGTACCAAGTGGATCCAGGCATTGGCATCCCAGCCGGCCAACCACCACCAAGGCCCCTCTTCGACTTTCATCCGGTAATGTTCAACAAAGTTTTCATAGTTCAATGAACTAGTACCGTGTGTGTCACATAATAAATGGTAGACTTAGCATTATTAAATTATGAATTTTCATTATCATATATTTCATTTGTTATTCTAATATATATATATATAATCCCATTGTACAACAACAATTTTTCTTAGATTATTTGTTGAAACCTACATATACAGTAATAATAATAAATTTTTTATTTTAAAAGTATTATTTATTTTACAAAATATTTTTTTTAATTTTTTAAGGATTATTTTTTTGATGTTGCGGAAAATATAATTTTTTAATGAGTTTTTATTTTTAATTCAAATTTTCAATTATTTTTAATTTTTGAACATATTTTGTAAATTGAAAATATTTTTTTCTTTTAAAGAAGACAAACAATAAGATTTATTATAAAACTTTTCTTTTAACGGTTTAACGTTAAGCCAGCCTAGCTCCTTGGTGTCGTTTCCTTTCTTTACAGATACACGCACAAAAACACAAATGTTTGAGTGGGTACAAACTAAATCATGGTTTAGTAAATTTCCATTTGTGTCTCTTTAATTTCTTCTCACCCGTCATTTTCTTCCTTCTTTGTATACCTTCCTCTCTTTCTCAAATACACTGTGTACAGTACGCGTCAATGTTCGTCCGTGTCAATGAATACAAAATCTTGTTTGTAGGATTCGCATCGTTCTTATGGGTAGTTAATTTCATGTTTCATTTTACCATTTAGCATTAAAGAACAAGAAACCAATAATTGCTTCTTTATACAAAAAAGAAATGCATATAGAAATACACACAATATGACATGGTTGTATTTATAATTAAACAGAAAAATTAATATTGCATGGTTGTTTTGGCAGTCAAAGGAAAGCATAGATGCAGCAATTAGTGATGTTTTATCAAAACCATGGTTGCCACTGCCACTTGGCCTTAAAGCTCCAGCACTCGATGGTGTAATGGGTGAATTACAGAAACAAGGGATTCCGAAAATTCCACCCTCTTGTGCTTGAACACAAATCCTGTACGGAAGAGGATTTTTTTCCTCTTACGAGCGGTGTGTGAAGGCCACAAAACCCTAATTCGACGACTTCTCAGTTCTCTCCTGTTGCATGTTAGAATTTGCATGCTCGGTTCTTCTTTTTGCTTGTTTTAGAAAAAGAAGAGGGGGAAAAATAATTAACTTTTAAAACTTTTCTTTGTTCATGTGATATATATAACTATCCAGCACTAATAGTTTAGCAATCTATTTTGTGTAATATGTGCGGTTATAAAGGCTGTGATTTTTGTATTAGTAGTAGTTGATCTGAAGAGAGTAATAAGGTGAGGAATCTCAATAAAGTACTTTAGTGAAAGATTTCTTCTTTGGTGGACACTTTAGTAAATGACTTACCTTTAGCTTTCATATATACCCAAGAGTATAGCTTTATATATGCTATATATCTTCCTCTTCCTCTTCTCTAGCTAGTTGATGGAGATGGCAAAGCTCCTTTTTCACCAAGAGATGCAAAGGTCAATACCATTATACCTTAGTTCCTTTATTTATTAATAGAACGCCATAAGTGAGGGATGCAAGGGACCCGGCCTTAATTTGCAATTGCTAAAGAGAGATTAATAATTCCTTTTTGGAGGTGTTTCGCCCAACAATTTTAACTTATAAATGTTCATTTTTTTATTTGGTATAAATATTTTTAAATGATTTTTTATTAAAATATTTTTATAAGAAGGGATGAGAATCCAATATTTTTATCATAGTGAAATTTTTTAATCATATTGTTTATAATATTTTTATTTTCTTAAATATATCAAACACATTTATTGTTAACAAATTTGTCAATTATAATTTCTAGAAAATTATATTCCTAAAAATATAATTTTTAAAAATAAAAAAAATTGTATATCAAATATTTTCTTTATCTATTAATATTAATTAAGATTTTTACATAATTAAATGAATATAAAATAAATTGAAAATTTTAGACTCCTCTAAAATCAGGACGAAGAATGGATATTATTGGTGTATACTATGCCATTAGCTAATATTCTACAATGTTAATTAAGATTTAATAAACACGGTCTTTATGTAAAGGACGATCCGAAGACACTTTTTTCTAATTAGTAATTAATATTTTCCAAGTCCGGAAAGCAAAAAATGCCATTGATTTATTGATGATAATAAATAAATTTATTATAAAATTATTAGGTATAAATTTTTTTAATTTATTAATAACTTAAATTTTGAATGGATTATATATACAAGTCTAGTGAATTTTAAAAAGCTCATCGTTAATATAGATAAAATAATATAATTTTTTATTAAATAATTATATTTTTTAGTGAGTAGAAGTAAACAAAATTATATTTTATCAAAAAAAAAATTAGATAAATAAATTAGATTTAGATTTATAAAATAAATCTGTTTAACTTATTTAAAAATTTATTTATCTATATATATATTATATTTATATCTGCTTTAATATATTATATCTTTATAATATATATATATATATTTTAAACATGTTTAATAAACTAAGTTTTAAACTTTCAAATCTTTTTAATAGTATGCTTGTTGATTTTTTAAAAATATAAATTTTTAAATAAAATTATAAATTTTGTAGGTTTTAAATTAAGTCCAATTTTATTTTAATAAATCAAAATTTAATTCAATTCAATTTACATCTATCTTTATTTTTTATTAACGAATGAGAATACATAATAATAATTTATATTTATTAATATTTTTTTTAATTAAGTGAATCAACTTGTAATTATTGGATATAATAATTATTAAATAATCTATCTTTTATAATGAAAAAGATTTTAATTATCTTTTATTGGATGGTGGCATTGTGAAAAATATATTTGAAACTTTAGATGGAGAAGAAACTTAATTTCTTCCGCACGTAGTTTTTGATTTCATGAATCTGTTATGTAAGTACATTAATTTTCTAGAAAAAGGGTAGTTGTAATTCATGCATTTGGACTATAACTTAGGGCAATATTCTGATAGTTATGCCTATTCTAGCTTAAGGGCGACCACCAAGCTCCTTGCTTTTCATATACTTCTTTTCAGTTAAACTTTTGAACGGTCTATGCGCCGCCAAACATTCCTACGTTCTTTTGACATGAGGTATACCCACAAGGAGTAACTATTGTTGATGTATTTAATAAGTTATTGTTGTTTATGCTAGCGCAGAACATGGGATGATGGAATCCACCAATCACTTGTTCTTCAACATTGGTCATTTGGTCTGGTATATACGCTTTCTATACATGGCTTGGTTTTAAGGTTGTGCTCCCCATCTACTTCTAAAAATCATTATGTACGGTAGATATGGTGCTTTGCTTCAGAGCAGCAAGCTTTAGTTTGCTTTAACTTTGTGTTGTTTAGTCTATTTAGTTATACAGATAATATACCTAAGTATACTATATATATATATATATATATTACTAAAATAATATATTTTTTAATGAATATTTTTTTACAGTTATATAAATTAATATAAAATATATTAAATTTTAAAAATTATACCATTTAAACTTTCACTAAAATATTTTTTATCGAATAATTTCTAAAAATATAAATATATCATAAAAGAATCTAATAAAAATTAAATTATTTATTATTTATTTTTTAAAATTGTCACCATATCAATTTTTTTAGAAATACATGATTCATAAATTTAATCATTGATTTAATTTTTTTATTGTATATATAAAATTTTATACAAAATAAAAATTAATAAATAATTTATTGTATAATTTTATTTTTATGTTTAATATATTTAATTATTTAATATATATAAATATTCAACTTTTTTAAAATTTAATTTACATAATTATAAAAATATTATAATATTATTCAATAAAATTAGTAAATTTTATATTATATAAAAAGTTATTAAATTTATATAAATGTTAAGTTTAATATTTAATGTAAATAGATGTTATATATATATATATATATATATATATATATTCTCATATCTAACCGCTGAGATTATATTTTATTTTTATTTAAAAAATTTGAACGATTAAAATATAAAATATGAAATATGAAATGTATCCTGTATACTGCGTACGGATGTTCATTTATATATATATTTATTTTGTTTTTACAAAAAAAATTATTTATTTTATTAATCATGTTGATACTATTTTACGTAAATCACTTAATTTAATTTAATTTAAGTTAAATTTTTATTTCATGCTTAGATGACAAGGTATAGAGTGGTTTTCATTTTTTCACTTGCATTGATGTATTAACGTAAAGATGAAAATGATTTAGGTTATCTAATCAAAGATTATTATCTCACTTATTTAAACTTAAATTTAACTTAAATTTATTTATTAAATAACTAGATTAAGATTTATTAATTGTTTTTAACACAAACAAGAAAGACTCAAGATTATAAAAAAAGTTTAAGTTTATCAAGAGTTTTTATTTTATATATATATATATATATTATAATTTTATAATTTATTTAACATTTTATTTAAAGGTTTTAAGTTTACAAATATTTTTAATAATTTATATATTTTTTAAATTTATTTAATAACCTTATTATATTATAAACTTTTATACATATTTATAGTTCTTAAAAAAAATTTATAATAAAAAATTTATGATAAATAAGAGATTCAAATTTAAATTTAAAAACTATAAAATAGATTAAGACTAAACATGTCAACTCAAACGTATACCTATATTTTAATTTCCTTTTTAATTAAAATAGATTATATTTTTTAATATCATATATATTTTTTTAAGAAAAATACCAAATGGTTATTTCAAACGCAACAAAAACTATGCTAAATATAAAACAGAATAAATATTTTTATGTTCCATCATGTAGGAAATTTCCTATTTAATAATTTTGTTAGAAACTGGAATTTAATTTAATATACTTCAGTCGACTAATGGTAACTATCACCTGTAAAAAAAATGGCAACAGATGCGATATTTATAATTTAGTATTTATTTAGTCGTAATGTGATGTTTAGTTTTAATACATTATTTTTTTTCTGATTTTCTCTTCTACCCTTCTAATTATTTGCCGAAGTAGAAGAACTCTTGCCGGAGCTTGGATGGAAAGACACAGTCAGAACGACGGCAAAGTCTTTAGACGGTGATGGTCCCTGGAGAAAACTTAGGTGGTGGCATTTTTTACTTTGGACCCATCTTGTTTTTGGTCCAAAGTAAAACGCATTAAAAGATTCAACAGTCAAAAGCCCAAAGCATATAAACATGATATGAAGTGAGGGCTTTGGTGGTGGTCCAACAACACCGTTTGAATATTTGGACTTGGGTTTCCATCACCATGAAGAAGACCACATCATACAAAATATTTAGGTCAATTTTGGGGTCAATGTCTGAATTTCTGAGCTAGAAGCCTATATTTGTGGATCTTTAGTAACTGGGCCAATACAATTCACTGTGACACTTGGACTTTCATTCACGGAATGACATTGAGCTATATTGGTCTGTTATCACAAAATTTGACACGTTTCCATAAAATTAGGCCAAAAAAACAAACCATAAATTCTCCTAATTTTTTGGATCAGATGTCAAGTTTAATGTCAAAGTGTTCTCACTGCCCATCCCAAAAGGCATGTTATGTTCATGTTCGGTACTTGTAGTTGAAGTTGTGGCATTGTGCCTTTGTTTTTCAATTGCTCTCCCGCGGATCACGCCACGGTCTTCGAAGTAAAAAATTGTTCCTTTAGCATTACTCCAAAACAAAAGGAATTCGAATATCAAAAGTGCAAACTTGCTTTTAACTAATGATGGCAGTGATTGAGGCAATTTTGCTTTAAAAAACCATAGACAACACTTTCTGTACTACTACTTTAATTAATGTGCTAGAAGCTAGTAAGAATGTTACAACCACCGTGACCAATGAAACGCATTTTTTTTTTCCATTTAGAGCGGGCAAATGCCTTTCAGAGAATTGGTAGTTAATCACAAGTCCACAGGGTGGGTGTAACTAAATTTGTACCATTGGAACCTGCATTGCATTAATTTTTTTTTCCATTTAACTAAATATCCAGATACAGCAGAAACGGTTGAACCTTTTGCTAAAGATTAAAAATGAATTGGAAAAAAAAATTGTGAGAATTTGTTATAATTTTGACCTGTGTGAACTTAGACCATCATCAAAACTAGACATATGTTCTACACAACCACGATTAAATTGGTCACTATTTCCTCAAGACTAATTAAGGTTTCAACAAAATAAGTGCCAGAAGTGACATGGCTTCCTTGTTTCCAATTTTCACACTCCCACTGAGAATTGTCTTCATTTTTTGTCCCTTTCTTTTTTTTCAACCACCACCTTCATTATAGTTGCCTAACAAAGTAGATCCACCAATCAGGTTTGGAATTCATATAGCAAAGGAGGGGCTGATCCCAATTGTTAAAAAAGGAAGAGGCACTTTTTGACTAGGACTATAGTTGGGTCTCAGCATTACATATCTTTGTGTTTCCCATGCTTGCATTCCCAAATCTTGCACATGCAGCATGACATGGAAGTCATTACCGTACCCCACACCCATTCTTCCATCCACAATCCCCGCATAATTAGCCGGCATTTGATTTACAAGCAACAAAGTCTCTCTATAAAATGACCCCAACATTTTCATTCTGTTGACAACTCATCTCTCATTGCCTTTCCACACACTATGGCCTCTTTGGCAAACCAACTCTCTTTCTTCTTCTTGTTGGTTCTAGTTATCTCCCCCCAAATTCAAGCTAGAGAAGGCAAGATCTTTAGCTTGTTCACCCATTTTAAAACCATTTACAATGCCAAAGATCCTCAAGTTTTGCTTAATAGAGCCAAAGCTGAATCTCCAGCACCAGCACTGGCACCAACACTAGAACCAATAACAGCACCAACACCAACACTAGAACCAATAACAGCACCAACATCAGAACCAATAACAGCACCAACATCAGAACCAATAAAAGCACCAACACCAGAGCCTTCAGCTGCACCAGTATTTGGATCAACAATACCATCAGGGCCAGCACCTGAGCCTGAATTTTTAGACAGAGGAAATGGTTATGGCCTCTATGGTACGGGTTCTTCAACCCAATACTCTCCCACCAAAGAGACTCCCACCACTACAACCTTTGAAAACGAGCTTCTCAATGAAGACTTCAATGATAAAAGCTACAAAACTGGCTACCCCAAAACCAACTTCCGCAACAACTACGAGAATGAAGAGTACATAAACAACAACAACAATGAAGAGTACAGAGACAGCTATAACAACGAAGAATTCAGAAACAACTATAACAATGAAGAGTACAGAAACAACTACAACAATGAAGAGTACAAGAGCAATTACAACAATGGCTATAACAAGAATTATGTAGATAGCTACTCCAACAACTACAATGGCAAGGAGTACTACAACAACAACAACAACAATTATAACGGGAATGGTTATGAGGGGAAGAGGGAAGGAATGAGTGACACAAGGTTCTTGGAGAATGGCAAATACTATAATCAAGTGAATACTTATAATGAGAATAATTACAACCTTAATGGGTATGTATCAGGGATAGGAAGCACTGAAAATGAAGGCTATTATGAGAAAAATCAGTATCCAAATGAGTTTGACACCATGGAAGAGTACGAGAAGCAGCAAGCAAGCCAAGGGTACACGCCTTGAGTGTTTTTTTGTTTTTTTTTTTTTTTGTTTCTTTATGTTTAAAGAGTCAGCGTGAGAGACACACAATGCTTACACATTGAAAGGAAAATACGAAGTTATCAGATAATTGTGATGCTTTACTTTCTAGTTTCATCCTTGATCTTGCATAGTTTCATGTTTTGCTGATCAAAGCGATGGAAAGTATGCAGTATTATCATTTATGTGGTGTGAGGTTCTATATTCTTCGGTCTTTTTCCAATTGGAAACTGTATCACATTCTGTGTTCATGTAACAATTAGAAGGCACAAGCCTTGTTATATTCTATGACTATGACATGAAGTTTCTGCCTTCCATTTCTTCTTATTAATAACTTCAAACTATTGGGAATTTATCAAACAAAAACATTGGGCTGTTAGAAGGGGACTCAAACCTTTTTCCTATCCTTGCCTCCAAAGCATTGTTTTTCTGATTAAGTTGCCGATTAATGAAAAATAAATAAATTAAGCAAAAACTATGCCTATATCTTTACTTATGAACTAGTTTGTTTAAACTTTAGTAAAATAAATTAAAATATATACAAGGTTATATATGCTTTAGACATTTTATGAAAAAAAAGAGAGAGTTACATCTTGTTTATTTACAATTAAAAAAAACATATTTATTTAGAACATAATTACGATCTTATTTTTTAAAAAATATTTACACTAGCATTCAAAATAATTAGAATATTTTTTTCCATATTAATTTTTTTTCAAAAGTTTAAACAACCAACAAATAAGCTGATAAATGATTATTTGATGAAAAAAATTTATGAAATAATCTTAAACAAATGAGTTCTATGTTTACTTTTTTCTTCTTCTGTTATTTACTTTATTATATTTATATACATTAATTTAGAAACACGCAAATAATTAAAAAAATGAGACGGATAATTTAAATACCCTGACAACGATCATGGGAAAACATGATTTATGCATTCTTTCTGAAATGATTAGTGATAATCATTAATGCTTGTATGTTACATTTGTGCTAAAGGCATAGAACTAGCACAATTATCATTCGAACAATTGATGTATCCTAAGTGATCCAAGTGTTTCATAGAGCAATATAACTTTTTAGACTTAACGTACAACGAATATTTGCTCGAGATAAATGCTAATCAATGTTCAAAGATATTAGTTAAATAATGAAAATGAAATAATTTTTTTATCGAAAATATTATTAATATATTTCCATTATGATGGTTAACATATCTTGATGTAATTTTTAATTAAATTATTTAATTTATTAAATTCGTAATCGTTTAACAAGACCCTTCAACAAATTAACAATGTATTTTGACTACGTTTATTTTATTGTTCAAAATTAATTTTTCCTACAGTGTATATGTTCCAATATACAGATTTTTAGTAGAGATTATTTTGAGTACACATTTTAATTATATATAATGGTTTAGGATTATTTTAACTCAATTTCAAATCATAATTAATATTGCATTTGTTATAAGTTATTTCAAATTAGAAAGCTTTTATCTACGTTTATCTTTCCTTTTTGTTCGTGGATCCAAGGATGCCAATAGTCTAATTATAGCATTCACTTTTTTTCCTTTTCTTTTACCTCTTCCGCTTCCTTTTTATTGTTTCTTTTTCTTTTGCTATTACTTTTTAGGAGGGTATCCGAAGGAAGCTCTAATGAAAATGAATGGTCAATTCAGTGATTTTATTGGTGCTGGAACATGAATGGGTCTAGGTTAGACAGCATCATTAAAGTAGTGTTTTAAGTAATGTTTAAATTGATGGAAATAGATAGGTTGAAGTGAAATGAAATAGAATAATATTAATTTTACTAAACCTCGTTGTAATTTTTTAAAACTATATGTTCACAATAACAATGTAAAAAAATGTTTATTGTTTTTCCTTATTTATGTACGCTAATTTTGAATAACTATTATAATTATACATTTTTTAATTGTGGTTAGATAATGGATTTTAAAGAGAAAATTTATTTTATAAAAAGATTTAAGATATTTTAAAATATGAAAATTTAAGTAAGAAATTATAATTAACTAGAATCATAAAATGTACAATTTCATCTAAATAGAATAAAGTTTTTAAAATTTTCTTCTAATAAATTCAACAATTGTCTTATATTTCCTTTATATTATAACAAATTTGAAGATAGTTTAATCTAGTTTTATTTTTTGATGTATGATATCAATAAAGATTATATGTTCTTATTTTAATATTTTTTCTTTAATTTTATCCTCTGTTTAAAAATTTTATTTCTTTAATTTTTATTGATATAATATAATAGTTATACAATACATAGATAATATCTTTATTTTCTATATCTCAACTTTAAATTTTAAATAAGCCAGAAAGTTAAAACACAACAAAATTTAAGTTGTTCTGTCTAGATAAAATATTTTAAAAAATAATAATTAAAAAGAATTGAACTTTCATATATTTAAAGTTTTTAGAATGTTAAAATCTTTCATCTAAAGATAAAGAATGAATTTAAATAATTTCATATTTTTTCTATGCAATTTTTTGTCGTAATAATTATACAATTAGGTTATTTTTTTAAGATGAACTATTAAAAATACATCAGTATAATTATGTGAAAAAGATAAACTTATCGTTTGCTTTTCTTAATTTAAGAAAATGATTAGTTTTTTAATCTTTATGCAGCACTATAAATCAACAATTATTCTAGAGTGGAAGATATATATATATATATATATATATATATATATATATATATATATATATATATCTAATTAATAAGATAGATAGATGCTATAAGTGAAATACAATTAAAAACGTCTATGAAACGGTCAAACGGTGCAGTAAGCCACCCGATGAATTGTCTAATGAAGCGGTGCAACAATGCATAGAGATATTTGCAGATTAAACTGAACTTGCTCTAAAAATGTAAAAATATTAAACCTAAATTCTTAAAATGAAACAAAATTGCATGAAACAATCTAAGTCGTCAGATCATGACTTAAGCACTTAAATTTTCCTAATTCAGAAATTATAATTTGTAAAAATCTTATAAAAAACAAATTAGATATAACTTTATCTTTATATTTTTAAAAATTATATTTTTAATAATTTTAGAGTTAATATTTATAATTTTTAATAATAAATAAATAATATGATTAATAAAAATACTATTACATTTATTTGTGTGCTTATATCATTAAGACTTAACAGTAACCAACATTTATTAGTTATGCATATATAATGAACAAAAGCATAATTTAAAAAAAAAAACTAAAATAAAAACATATAAAAATATAAAGACTAAAAATATTTTAAAATTTCATAATAGGATGGGTTGGGCCGATTTTAATAGGATTGGTTCTAAACTCTACCTAATGGGATTGGTTTTTTAACTTGTATCCGACACACACAATTTGTTGATCCCTTTCAATTCAACCTTTGTCTACCAAAAAAATAACACCTTTCACCATTCTAAACTAAAAACCCTTCGTCAATCACTCTAGGGTTTTTCTGCTCTCTAAGCTCTTTGCAGCTCTGGAATTAGGAGGTTGAAGAAGCAAAACGGAGGGGTTTCTCTTTCTCTGTTTGCTTCAAGACAATGAAGGTCAAAGTTATATCACGCTCCGCGGATGAGTTCACCCGAGAGCGAAGCCAAGACCTTCAGGTGATTCAACGTGCATGACCCTTTATCACTGCCGTTCTTCTGTTTCCTCAATTCAGTTAAATTTACCGTCTTTTACCTTTTCTAATGTTGCCCTTTTGATTTTGAAAAGAGGGTGTTTCGGAATTACGACCCCAGCCTTCGTCCTCAAGAGAAGGCGGTGGAGTATGTGCGTGCTCTTAATGCAGTGAAGTTAGATAAGGTTAGCCTTTCCCATTTTTGTGTTTTTTAATGGCAGTGTGCATTAATTGGATGTGGATTCCAGCTGTTACTGATATTTTCTTAATCGTTGAGAATTTAGATTTTTGCGAAACCATTCATAGGAGCAATGGATGGGCATATAGACGCTGTTTCGTGTATGGCAAAGAACCCTAGTCAGTTGAAAGGGATATTTTCCGGTTCAATGGATGGAGGTACTTCAATTTCCTTATTTAGTAAAGTTTCTTCAATTTTATGTTTACTTGTAGGAAGTAATGGCTCAATTATAGTATTGCCATTGTACCATTGGTTTGGGGATGGGGAAGGTACAAAGAGAAGAGGTGGAAATTTGTTTTGCTATGTGACGGATTTTCAAAACATGGTGAGTTGGATGATGAATTTTAAACTTTGGGGAAATACTTACATTCTGTCATGACTTAGGAGTACTAGAAATCCTCAAGACAGAGGAGTTTGTTATTCCTGGAGGTTTGCATGTTTTTGACATGCTAACAGTGGCAGTGGAGATAATGGTGATATCAAATTTTAATTGGGGAAATAATATATAGTCAGAATTATTCTGCTAGAAAGAGTTAGCAACATGACAGTTGACATTTTTTTAATAGACTCTTGGATACACAGCAGCCAATGTTACTGTCACTTATCTATTCTATAACCACCCTTTACTCTTGATATAATTTTGGGGGCTTCAATCAAGTTTTTTTCTGGGCTGTGTAGCATTACTCTTTTAGTTGTCTCGATTTTTTGAAGCCTCCTTATTAAGTGTGGCAAGAATGTAAGCAAATGCTTTCATGCTTGCTGCATGACCATTGCTGATCATGAAACACTCCATTGTTTAAACTAGTATGGTTCTCTTTGCATAATACATTATATAGAAAAATCAATCTGAAAATATTTCCAGACTAAAGAGATAAGAAATATTGTTTTGGAAATGCCTTACTTATCCATTCAGTTTTACTATTCATTCATATCTTATAATTTTATCCGCTGTTTAATTTTTGGGTTACGTTTTGGTCCTTTTTTCACTGATTTTCCTTCTATATGGTATTGGGTAATATGCATTATTGCATTACCCTTTTTCTGCACATTATGCTTAATCCATGGTGTACCATTGCCTTCATATTATGCTGGATGCGTTGAGTTGCTTCCTGTAACATTCATCTTTGTTGTGTTTACAGATATTCGTCTCTGGGATTTAGCTTCAAGGTAACACATTTGCTTCCTTATTTGTTATTTTAAAAAAAGAACAAAAAAAAACTATTTCTGTCAGGAACTTGAATCAATAACATGATGTTTAGTGGTCTCTTTGAAGTACATTTCTATGTATTAGTATTTAACAATACCTGAGAGCTACCTCTTCTTGCATTCATTTCTGTTGGCATTTTATGCACTATGATAGACAATAAGTGCATCTAGAAAAAGGAATAATTCCTCTTATTAGTTATGAATGAACCCTAGTTTGATGTATCAAATATGGTTAGAGATTTTCTTATTATTTCACTGATTAAGGGTATATTGACTTTCTGAAGAATGGTTATTAATATAATAATTTTTTTTAATAATGCATCAACATTGTATATAAAGATAAGAAAAACATGGGTAAATGTCATATGCATCCTAAATTTTAAGCAAGGGCAGGATGTTGTTCATGTTACAATTTTTGGGACCTTACCATATGCATCTAATATTTTTGCGTGCTACATTTTTGGGGTGGAAAAGGCGGACAGTTTGTCAATTTCCTGGTCACCAAGGTGCCGTACGAGGCTTGACAGCATCTACAGATGGGTGCTTTCTTGTATCATGTGGAACTGATTGCACGTAAGGATCAACCTCTTAAATTCTTTTGCGCCTATTAGATCAAGCTCACATGTTTAACCTTCAGTAACCAATATTTCTGATGTAAGCTGGAATTTGTGTTCAGTATCAGACTCTGGAATATTCCTGTTACTTCTATTATGGAGTCAGATGACCCAGCTCAGAGCACCATTGAGGTGAAATATTGTCCTAGGTTTTATCAATTTCTTTATTTTTGAATTTCAATGGGCATACTAACTAACAGTTTTATAAACCATTTTTGCCTGTGTGCAGCCAGCAAGTGTTTATGTTTGGAGGAATGCATTTTGGTAAGTCTTGGTCTAATTATCCCAGAGGAAGATATTGAAACTTGTTATTTTACTATATTTTTTATGTTTACACAACATTGACTTAGTTTCTTTAATTTTTAGGGCTGTTGATCACCAGTGGGATGGTGAGCATTTTGCCACAGCTGGTGCTGAAGTAAATATATGGAATCACAACAGGTCTTGATATCAATTTCTGATTACTTATATTACTAGAACCATTTATTACTTTTCTCATCGACATGCTTATTTCATGTTATTGTGGCTTCCATTCTGCAGGTCACAACCAATTAATACTTTTGAATGGGGAACAGATACAGCAATTTCTGTCCGGTTTAACCCTGGAGAACCAAATCTCTTGGCAGCCTCAGCTAGGTATGAGATTACCTGTAGGTCAAGCACTAAGATGTGGATATGTATGATACAATTCAGTTTTTATGGTTTTCCCCATAGTTATCTTGATCTTTCTTGTTCTTTGTTGCTTGTTTAGGGTTGCTGATCTCATTGAATTGTGTTCTTTCTTCATTATTGATAATTTCTAGTGTTCTATTGTGTTGATTTTACTGCTTGTTTTAGTATCTGATCTGAGTGTTCTTTTTCCAAAATGAAAGCCCCGGTGCTGTTACCTTGATTGAAGTTGTAGGTTCCTAAGTGAGAAAATGCCTTTTTAATATATTTGTTGTTGGGTGGTAGACATTAGTTTTAATCTAGTAGCTCTTGGCTTTTGTTAAAATTATTGGGATTTAGGTAGGGAAATAGAGATTCTAAATAATATTCTCATGTATAATGACATGATGAATGTAATCCAGGAGACAGAGCACTAAACTGTAATTATATAACTCCTACCCTAGTTAGATCATGAAAAAAATCATGAATATAAAGAATATGCAATTTCTAATCAAGATGTTATGAGATATCCTGTAGAAATGCTAACACTGTCAAGCTAAACATACTAAAAATATAAACCAGGGGTAGGAAAAAAGACAAGATTGCATTTGGAACTAGAGATGGAGCCAGAATACATATGGAACTGTAGATGGTGGCCATATTGCTGCTGGGAATGAGCTAATCTATGGAAAGATAAGCTGGAAAGGATTTGTGTTGCGGTGGCAAGACAGGATGGAATGGAGCCACTCTAGCAAAATGAATGATGCGGAGCTAGTCCACAGAAAGAAAGGATAAAATGGATCTAATATAAATGACGGGCAATTTTGGGTAAGATGGGATTAAACAAAGTCATTCTACACAATACATTGCTAATTTGCTAAAAAATGCAGTGAAGCTGAGTCATTCTACGTAAATAAGCTGGGATGATTGTAACAATGCACAGCTGAATAAGAGCTCCAGACTAAACTCAATACAATGAAACTTGCAAAAGAAAGACTTAGGACCTAGCAAAGATCAACGAGTAAAATATCATTTTAGTCCTTGAAAAATTGGAGTCAGTCACATTAGCCCCAAAAGATGGAAATAATTTATGTACCTGAAAGATAAAATAGTTGGTCATTTTAGTCTTTTTGCAAGAGTAAAAAATGAAAAACTCAGGATTAATATGACCAATTTTTTTATCTTTTTCAAACAAAAATGTTGATTTGAATCTTTTAGGGACATATATAACCAATCCCAAATTTTCCATGGACCAAAATGATAGTTTACTAGAAGTAATCATGTTCCTTGAACTCAACACTAGGCGAGAAACTATACTCAAGGTGGATAACTTGGCTCTAATGCCATTTTGAAATCTTGGGGATTTGTTTATAGTGATATCATGGATGTAATTCAAAAGGCAAAACACTAGGCTCTCTCTATATTGATAGTATACTTCTAATCTGAATTAAATAAGGAAACAAATTATGAAATATAACTATATGTGAAATTTATTCCCAAGAGATCTTCTGTGATACTGTAAACTATTTTAAGATATTTTCACGATATTATGAGATGCCTGCTGTATACTCTAACACTGGTTATTAATCTAGAGAAAAAATTTTAGTTATTTCATTTATTGAAAGGAATATATAATTATGGGACTAGTCTATGTTTCTTTTGGTATACACTTTTAATTGAAGTTCAGCTTATATAGATTTTAAATAATTTTACTTTAATCTACTTGATAAATCAGGATAATTATTGGTTGGCTTATTATACTTCGTGTTCAAGTTATCTATTTGTTTAACTTGTTTCCTTGTAGTGATCGGAGCATAATTCTGTATGATTTACGAATGGCTTCCCCTGTGAGGAAAATGATAATGATGGTAATTATTTCTTATCACTAATTTAAATTTTGACATTTGACTGCAGTTTTTGATTTGTTATTTCTAGTTATTAATTTATTTGTAGACTGTTAGTTGAGGTGCCTGTTATTTTATTTACTTTCTAATCACACACACTATAGTAACAATAATAGGTCAACCCCCCCTCCCCACATCTTTTCATCTTATTCCAATATAGTCTCGATTGTACTAACTTTTATTTCATTGTGACAGACCAAAACCAATTCTATATCTTGGAACCCAATGGAACCCATAAATTTTACAGCTGTAAGTTTATCAGAAGAATTTATCCAATGGTTCTGAAGCTATCATTGTTTGGGGTTTTGGTTATGGCTAACATACTAGATATTGTTGACTTGAGATGTCTTTTTGTAGTTATATCTTGGTATCAATATTCAATAGTGATATTTGTATTCTTATCAACAAATTTCATTTTCATGCAGGCAAATGAAGATGGAAATTGCTATAGCTATGATGCTAGGAAGTTGGATGAAGCCAAATGTGTTCACAGGGATCATGTTTCTGCAGTGTAGGTTCTTTAAATAGTGTTATTTTGTAATTCTAGAATTTATCATACCAGCATTTTCATATTTCATTCTACAGGATGGATATTGACTACTCACCAACTGGACGAGAATTTGTGACTGGTTCTTATGATAGAACAGTTAGTTCCCTTGAATTTCATTTTTAATCTTTTGATGCTTCTTGCTGAATTAGGGTCATATGTATTAATGGTTGCTCATTTTGTAGGTAAGAATTTTCCAGTATAATGGGGGTCACAGCAAGGAGATTTATCATACTAAGAGAATGCAAAGGTTCATCAATTTTATACAACATTCTATTGTTTTTTATTACATGCATCACAGTTCCACCAATGTAAACCTGGGATGTGTAACAAAATTCCATTTCTGTTGGTGCAGACATTACTCAGTTTTCTATTATTTGATTGTAGAATAATGATCTTTATCTTTGTTATGCAGGGTATTCTGTGTCAAGTTCAGTGGTGATGGAAGTTATGTGATTTCAGGAAGCGATGACACTAACCTCAGGCTTTGGAAGGCTAAAGCATCAGAACAACTTGGAGTAGTAAGTTGTCTTCCTTACCTCTTGCATTGCTGAGATTTGATTTAAAAATTGGATGTGTAAAATGATACCCTCTGCATCATGTGGATGACGTTTATGCCATTGGCAGATGAATCTCAATTATATTTGGTTATTTAATTTTTTCTTTTCCTTTTATTTTTTTGTATCTACTCATTTTAGCCTGTAAAATGGCTGTCACAGATAGATAGACACCGTCTAGTACAAGGGAGGGACATTTTTGGTTGATGGTTTCGAATTCCGGCTGATGGATCCAAATAAGAAAATCATGTTAGGGGTATAATGGGGAGGGGATTCAAATGCATTTTAGTTTAATTGATTTTAAAAGTTGCTCTGACCTCGTTTTTTCTTCAATTTAACTGTGGATCGTCTAAGATTAAGACCCTTGTATTATCATAATTAGGATGTTTGTTTCCCAATTTTGTTACCTCTTGGTTGTCTTAGTTGTTTCTACTCAGAGATCCTTCAATGCCTGACGATTACTTTGTGATCATGCTGCAGATTCTCCCAAGGGAACAGAAGAAGCATAACTATCATGAAGCCATAAAGAAACGCTACAGGCACCTTCCTGAAGTTAACCGTATTGCAAGGTAAGATTTGATCAAACAACTTTTTTTTGGACCCAAACCTGACCAACTTTGTCATTAATTACATATTTTAGCAAGACAATTCTTGCCATGTGCTTATTGCTTCCTTTTTTGGTTTTGCTCAACAGGCATAGGCACTTGCCAAAACCAATATTCAAAGCTGCTGCTTTGATGCGTGTTATGGCGGATGCTAGGAGAAGGAAGGAAGAGAAGAGAAAAGCTCACAGTGCCCCAGGGAGTATTACAACACAACCATTACGGAGACGAAGAATTATCAAAGAAGTTGACTAAAATTTTGCTTAGCCGGTACCTAAGAGATCCAACCGATGAATATGAGCTGGCAAGTTGTGTTACACTGATGTCAATGTACCTGTGGTCCTCAGCTGTTTTCTTAGGCAAGTAGATGTACCATGGCTAGTGTTTTATTCCCAGTTAACTGAATCGAACATTTAGTTTCTACTCGTAGGTTCAGTTCAGTTCAGTCCCAATGTACGAAATTTTGGTTAATTCTTCAATTTTGTTTCTTCATTTCCTTAAAAGCCCTTACAGAACAAATTGATATATTTTATTAATTCAATGTAATGATTGTGACAAAAAAGTTGAAACAATGTGACATTAACTTGTCTATGATACATATCAATTTTTGGATTTACTTTTGGTTTTATACCATTTGGATGTTTATTAAATTTTCGGACGGTAGGATGTTTATTGTCAAATTATGATTACGATATTACGGTAGATGACTTGCTTCCCCCGCTTCTATTTTTCTTTTCGGGTAGGTTAGAATTAAGAATTTATCTCGGAAATCTGATTAATGTGGCGGTAAAGGTAAAAAGAAAAAAAAAACTGATATTACAAAACAACATAGGACTGCCATGTGCAGCAGATCCAGCCTATAATTTCATGCAAGGTTTGAGGTAACAATAAGATATCTGGAATATGCAATGATATGCAAACAATCTTCCACTTCTAATCATTTCAGTAAAAAGGTTTCAATTTAAAACAACTTGATCAAGTATGCCAGTCTTGTCAAGCTCGTCTTTTTCTATCATCTTCCTCGTCATCATCGGAATCACCACTCTCACGAAACCGAGGATTTTTTTCCTGCACACCAAATCAAACAATTGAGACAACTAAGCGGCAAAAACTACGAGGGAACATGATAATACAAACATCATTAAGAAATAAGCCCCACAGCCTAACGAGCCAACGTGACAAAATAGAGGTATGGCAATGGGAATTATTGTAAAGTAATTGATCAAATCAGACTGAACCATCATTAAGACGTCTGTAGAGAATACCGGTCTAGATTCGTGGTCAGTGTTCCTCCGAGAATCATGATCTGAATTTCTTCTTGAGGACTCGTGTGTGTGACGGTCATCATCTCTGTGTCTCTTCCTATGATAATCTATGATTATAAAGAGACAAATTGAGTTTATATTAATAGTAAATTCAAAGGTAAATCAGTAACAGTAACCCTTCCAAGTGCTTTAAAATAAGAGATTGCTGGACAAAAGATGAAACTACCTCTACCATGGCGATGGGAACCACCATGACCATGACCTCCACCATGTCTACCATCTACAAGAATGCAATTGCTGAACAGTTTAATTCAGAGGGAATACAAATTCATAGAAATGATAATTACCACAAACCACGGAATGTAAAAGGAAATTAGATAGCATAGAAAAAGTAACATGTCAACTAAGATATAGTATTTAATAAATTAAAGAAATATTCTATTGAACAAAAAAATGCAAAAGGCCACTAAGACAAAATCCAGAATATTTGGTAAATAAGCTCTGAAACTGGGCAAAAATCATGGCAATCTTTTTAATACAAGTTATATTCTACAGACGATATTGTAGAAATAGAAATAGCAATACAATGCAGACGATATTGGCTATTGGAGGTATCAATCTGTGCAATTTCTTCATTATGCACAATAAATAGGATGCAAGATTGGGTAGGTAGGCTAATCGAAAATGCACATAGTTGGAGGCTGCCTCACATGTTACATATACATAGAGATCACTACAATGTTAGGCCCGACGAGCAATATATACAAGGGCATCGCTCAACGAGTCAGTAACATTATGACACACTTTCCTGTGGGAATTACTTATCTATATCTATATACATATAAAATCTGTCCAATACTTCAGCTACATGTCAACTTCTAATCAAATTTTAATGCTCAAACTCAATCGTATTTTGGTTATTACTATGCAATAGCGGGACAATTTTGAATAGACCTTTAATTCTCTCTTTTCCCATAGATTTTGCTCAGGAATTTTCTAGTTATAATTTAAAAATCAAGCAGGCTGTTACGTCCGAGATTATTACACGGTCAGAAAACCAAACAAGTGAAATGTTGAGCAGAAATACTGCGAAAAAAGCTGAGGATCAGTGCAAAATATATTTTGGAGTCACTTACAGGAACTTGGAATAACAGGAGGAAAAGAGCCCAAAGAACCAGCACCATAATCTACAAGCTGCCTTTGTACTTCTAACTCTTTCTGAACCAACTTCCCATAACCACCTCTACGTATGTGAAATTAAGGAAACTAAAAAGAGACTAGTATAATAGCTTATTGCTGATCCAATCAATCAAAATGAAAACCGAAACCAGATAAAAACTACTACATCAAATTTATCAGGAATAATTTATGAGAATGAGAGTATTCATAATTCAAAGTAAAGTAGAGCCCACAGGAATCATAGCATACGTAATGTTTTTTATATTGTGTAAGCATAACTATAGAAAATTACAACATCTATCTAAGGCAAAATGGCGTAATGTGACTTATGTAGCCGACCTCATCTAGTGGGATACGGCCTATTTTGCTGCTGTTGTGTCTAAGGCAAAACTAGATTATACACACTTAATAATGAACCAAATTATTATATAAGTTAAAACTTCAAGAATCGTCACATTAATGTATAGGAGAAAATGGAGCATACAAATCATACAGAAATGCAAATTGCAGAGAAATTCATACTTAACCGTTAAAAGGATATCAGGATCATAATCCGTGCGATATTCGTCACGCACCTGCAAATTAACATTAGCAAATTACAATTAACTAAGAACAAAAACAGCAACAAGAAACACAGGCACAGGAGTTGTCCAATGTTCACCTGGCCACCACTACGACCACGACCCCATTGTCTTCCATCTTGGAATCCCCAATCAAAATCAACCCGAATGGGACGATCATCCAGTATCGTCCCACTTATGTATTTGCAAGCATCCTCGGTATCTTCACGAGAATAATATCTGGTAAAACATAGAATCATCAATCAATACTGACTAATTTTCACAATGGGAAATGAATCAGTGCAATTAACAGAGCACACTCATGTTTTTCATTGCAATTGAGTCTTACAAAACGAAACAGAAGCCGCAGGGTGTTTTGGTGTTCTTATCCAAGCCCATGATAATCTTCTTGATTTCTCCAGCTCTGGAGAAGATTTCGTAAACTTGCTCCTCCGTCGTGTAAAACGACATGTTCCCCACATAAACGGTTGTTGAAGTCAGAAGCGCGTGCTCAAACTCCTCTTGTGTTCCAGGGAACCTTCTATCTCGATACGCTGAAAGCTTCGATGGGTCCTACAACACTCGCCAGAAAAAAAAATTATCGAATAACACAAAGAACTTAGTTCTTGAATCGGATTAGTAACCCTTGGTGTAGCTTACCTTGAATAACAAAGCCATGAGTTACTCTGCAACTCGAGAATTCAAATGAAGATTTCAGAAGCAGGTTTAGGGCACAGGACCCCCAACGCAAAGAAGACGAACACTTACGCCAACCGGTTCGAGTTCAACCCGGAATTTTGGATCCGGTCCATAAAAGTAACTGGTTGACTCGACAAGCATTTTTAATAGTTTGGACTTTTTTGGGGCTCATTAATAGTTTGGACAAAGTGAAGCCCATTATTTTTTTTGAGCCCATCAACGAAAACTAACGCAGGGTTTTAGTGCTGTAGAACCCTAAAGAGCCAGTTTGGAACCCTCGCAAACCCTAAATATTGCCGATAACAAAATGGCATCCGTCGCCGGCGCCGCCGCGAGGTCGATATTCCGATCAAGCTCCGCTCGCCGTGCTGTTTTCCGTCTCGGCCCGGAAGCTAAAGCGGCTCGCTCTCCATTTCGCGTTGCATCAAATCAACCTCTCTCCCAATCCACGCTCAGGTAATATGCGTCATACGCAGATTCTCGATCTTTTTTTTCCCAGAAGAAAACAAAAATGCTCGTTCCTTGCTAGCACTTTTCTGAACCACTTGTTTATCAGTTGTAATCTGGAGTGTTTACTTTTATTCGTAACCATTATTATTTTGCTTAAAATCACTTTTGAAATGCGTTAACATGTTATTGTAACATTTTTTTTAAGACGCAAAATAGATTATTTTCCGAAGCTATTTGTAAGTTTATACAAACTGCGCGGTAGTGTTATCTCTATTGAATTATTTGTTTATTGGTGATGAACTTAGTGTTACTTGGAGTGGTGTGTTAATACTTTAAATGAATAAATATGACTTTTGTGTTAGAAGGTGTCCCGTTGAACTGAGCTTTTGTGTGGAATCCATGCTACCGTACCATACAGCAACTGCTTCTGCTTTAATGACTTCAATGCTCTCTGTCTCTCGCCGTAGCTATGGTTGGCTTCCTGAAGGTATCCTCTCTGTTACTACTGCATTGCAATGTATCTAATGAAAGATTCAATTTATTTGCATTTGTTCACTGAATGGTTTTGGTTAAGAGGAAATGTTTTTGAAGATTTCTGTCTCCAGTCCTGTACGAATTAGTTTAGCATTTAGTTTTTGATTTCCTCTAAGTTCCTTTAGTTTGGTTTTGGTTATAAGAACTGAAACTCGATCTTATTGTCCAAATCTTTATTCTTTTTCTCCTACATGCTGGTTTTTACTTGGGACTTTACTGAGTGCTGTTAGAAGAGAAGGGGAATTGGGAGATATTTTACAGCATATGATGAAGAAAATAATTTAGGACTACGAAAACTATTATGTTATGTGGTCCCACTATTTGGATCACCGAGTCTGTGATCATTATAATTGCCTGACGGTTGGATTTTACTTTTGAATTAGGTAGCTAAACATCTGTAGGATTCCTTGTGTTCTTTCTTCAATTTAATTTTCGGGTAAGTTAGTGTTTCTTTCCAGTTCTTGGGTTAAACATAATAGAATCTTGTCAATCTGATATATAAATAATTATCCATATTTATAGGAAAAAAGGTGGTCCATCTCCCTGATGCTTGGTCTTATCTTTATATAAATATTAATCATGTACCTAAGATTGATGGATCAAGTTATTCCCTGAATCTTCTACTTTCCCCACTCATGCAACTAAATCTTTTAGTGAAGCCGTACCTACTGCTTTTGTTTGTAGGACATGAGAAGACTATTTGAAGATCAAGAAGCAAGGGTGGGATGACATGGACCTCGTATGATGTTGGGCTTTAAACGAAATAATTCATTCTTTACTAGGAAGAATTGCTAAATATCTATTACCAAAAAAAGTTTGTTGCTCTTGGATTCTTTTATTAAGTTGGCATGGTGAATGTCATTAAGCTGAATTTGTCGTTAAGTAATATTTGTCTCCTGATTATGAATCTGTTCAAAGTTTATGCATCTTGAGTAGAATGCCAGGAATGATTTGGCATAACGGCATAATATTTTGGGGGTTGAGTTTATATAAAAATAGATATTTTAATAAAAAATATCAAGATAAATACCTGTTGGCATTCTTGTGGGTGTTTCTCCAGAATCTAATTTATTTCCTGTGCCTTCTATTTTTGATTGTTTGAAATATTATATACTTTTGTTTTATGTGACTGTACTGATGAAATTCTGTTATTAAAACCATAATTGATGTAATTTTGTTTGGCATCATATGTCGTAGGGTTAATTAATAGGTGTATACTGATCTCTTTTGTTTAATCAGATTGCAATGATGATGTGTGATAAGTGTTCTGAAGATTGAAGCAATCTTTTATGTACAATCTGCTTCATGAGACAGTGTCTTGACTGAGCCATTGGGGGGACAAATTGAGTCCCAAAGGCCGAAAGGAACTTTAAAAAACCTAGATCGCCCGTACTTCTGTTCTTTCTATTTCAGATGCATAAGAGGCTGCTATTCTGTAATTCTGTTCACAGGAACTCTAGAGTCTAAAGGCGAATAAGTTGAATTTGTATTGCGACATGTTTGACAAAGTTTTGCTATATCTGTCCCTGTTACTTCAAAATTTCGCTTTGAATTAGAATTGGAGTATGTAGTGAAAGTTCTATTTTTCATCAAATGGTGCCTGATGACCATAATTACACTTTGGGACTAAAATCTTATTGGCGTAACGAAGCGCTTTTTATTAACTTGGTACCTTGTTTGTTTTTGGATTGTTATCTTTATTTCTATGACGGTGGTCGGTGATTTTTTGTTTAATCATTTATTTTTTCTTTTTTTTTTTTTAAACTTTCAGAAGGAGAGGGGTCATGATGTGATAACTACAGAATGCAATACAGATTATGCTCAAAATTTACGTCGTGGATATTAAAGTTGGACTGTTTTTGTAGCTTACTCTGTAGAATTTGTGCGGATATTTAAACTCTTGTTTGTAGGCTTTCTTCCCCTTTTCAAGTTCTGATTTTGTTTTGATCTGCGACCTCCTACAAAAGCACCATCGGGTTTTAGGATATTCTATTTTCCTCGCAAACTTCCAACAAAGTGTATCCAACCTTGGTATTAGAAGTTGGTTTTCAAGTTCTGATTTTGTTTTGATCTGCGACCTCCTCGGGCGCTTAGTTTGTGAAGGTCATGTTATGAACCTGGAAAAATATTTTCTATTTTAACTCTTGTAAATTAAAGTAAAAAAATATTTTTATATTTTTACTGTTTCTTAAAAAATGTCAAAAGTGAAAAATAAAATGGAATAAAGTAATCTTTTTGTACATAAAAGTAAATAGAAAATAAAAGTAATATTTTGGCAAGCCAAAACGTTACGTGTCACTTCCTGCCTTTGAATTGGGTCTTTGAACCGAATAAAGTAATGATAATATCAATTTATAAACTGTTAAGAAATGTTAATAATTTTACTTAATAGTATAGTCGGTTGAGTAATCTTCCGAGTTCTATGGATTATTGACCTTTTCTTTTTACTATTTTACCTATAAATTCAGCTTTGAGCCTAGATCAGAATCAAACAAGTGCTCAGTTCGTAGTTAGACCATTAAACCAGTTCAGTTTTGAAACTCAACCATAATCAAGTGCCCAGTTCGTTGTTTGACCATCAAAACGATTCTGTTATAGAGCCGAACCATGATCAAACAAGTACCCAATTGACGGTTAGATCCATCATACCCAGCTAGTTTGATACGATTCAACATTATGCCGCGTGGCATGAATCTAGGTTTAAATGTGGTGTTTAACTTATTCCCGTCTACTCTGCTAGTGTCTGCAACGAGCCTTCAATCTACTGACCTAACTCCACAGCAAAGCACATGACCAAGAATCCCATTTTGAGTACCAAGGAAAAATATAGTGGTCTTTGAATCTGCATAATTCGTTTGGTACTTCAAATAAAAAAGGGTAGCATTTACTGGAACAATAATGTCAATGTGTGCTGCTTTAGGGTTCAGAAATACATGCATGAATAACATGTTCAATAAAAACTGGATAAATTATTAAGCTCCGGAAACATATAAGAATATTTACTTTTGCATTTGAAGCATAAGCATTGTCACACTTCAAAACTGACCTGAAATATAATTTCCTTGCATTAACCACTGCAATCTTAAGACAAAATAAGCAAGACTGTACCAAATAAAAACTGCACTGCAGTCAATTGTTCAATGGTCAAAATAAAAATTAGAACCTTGGTAACTCAAAAGATTCATTTAGAAGCTCAAATCACTCTTCAACAACATTGACTAATTCATATTCAACTAACGAAAGATTGTTATCCTCTTTAACTTCAAAATTTGCAGGTTCTGTGGCCTCGATACGCCCCCATCTATCAACTGCCAGCCTCATAGATCCCTTGAACATGTCAATCTTTGCATTCCGAAGAGTTAAAGTTGAACCAGGCTTCATGAGGTCCACTGCACAAAAGTAAAATGGATTAATCACCGCTTATAACACAAGAGAATCAAACTGATATCTTTTTAAAAGAAGGCTGAATTGAACAAGGATAAGAAGTGCTCGCAAATACACATGAAAAGAGTCGGTTGTCAGAAGAAAATATGGTGCAAGTATCACATTGACCCCCAAAATTATAATGTTTCTAGAAACGTCAATTACAGTGCAAACTAGCCCAATATTGGCAGATACGATAAACAAGATTAAGTTAACCTACTTCCACTTTACAGACTTGAATGCATTAATAACATCGACATCTTACATGCACAATCAGCATGGAGAGAATGAACCAGGTTTGCGAGTTTCAATCTCTGACTCACACTCAATCCAAGCAAAACCGTTGAGTTTTGAAATGATCTATTTCCAATGTCAGGGAACATCACTTACACTGTCACTGCAATAATACAATCCTTTTTTCCACTCGGAGTAAAAAGGCTGTATCTTTAAAATATGAGCACTTTCACATGTAAAATAGATAATAGTTTTATTGAAACTTCAAATCATCATGTCGAAAGAGCTTAGAATTGGAACGACAGAATGTAATCTATTTCAAAGTCAACGACTTTGCATAGCCTTTGAACACATTCAACATAAGCACATCAAATATACGCAAATTCAAAAACCCACTGAACATAAGAACCCAACGCAACGGTTAACGGATACAACACAATAACATCATCGTACCCTGTTCGTTGCGCGCGGTAAAGATTATGGTTCCCGTTTCGTCGCCGACGAGGCACTCGGCAATGCGCGAGGGGCGAGCCGCCAGCACCGTCGATCGACCGCCCCTGTTGGTCACCGTCTTCACCGGTTTAGAACTCACCACCTTCACCGTCAGTGTGTGACCGTTGGTGCCCGGTTTAAGCTGATCCACTTTCACAAACACCGGCTTTCGCTTGGTCGCTGTCGTCGTCGCCATGAATGCTGAGTTCGGGTTTCTGCTTCGTGTGAGAGTGAATCGATCGAATTGAAATCGATCACGCAAATCCAAGTTAAACCCTAACCCTAGTTTCTCTCTGCCTTCGATTTCGGATTTGGGGATTTAATAAATATTGGGCCTGATTCCTCTTGTGTAAAAGCCCGTTGTTATCATCGACCTTGTTAGCCAGTGTGTAGCCCAAAAAATACTTATGATCCAACTGGAGGGCAAAATTAGTAATTGATGAAATTGTGAAAGTCGTTAAAAAAAAAAAAAAAGAGAAAGTTTTTTGATACAATATTTAGCATTTGATTTCAAGGGGGTTACATTTTAAAAGATTAAATGTGTTAATAATTGTTGATTAAAAATAAAGATTAAAATTGTAACTAATTTTAAATTTTAATTTTTACCGTAATCTCAACTATTAATTTTTTAATTATAATCATAAATATATTTCATCTTCTAAACTTCATGTTGAAGTATGGGATCCCAATATTTATATGATGCTAAATTGTTAATCAGAGAATTATATAATCAGGTATAATAGTAAGTGTATTTTTTATAATCACAAAATAATGCAATATATATTCTAAATTATTTTTGTTAATATATTATATTTTCTTTGACTGCTTAGGAGGTTTGCAGGTGTATATTTCTTCTTCTTCTTCTTTTTAATCAACGAAAATGCTAAATTCAAAACTTGTGAAAATGCTAAAATTCATGAATCCTATTTTAGATAGTTTTGATATGGTTATAGTTTCTTTGCATTCCATTAAGCCTCCGAATATAGGAAATGATGACTTATTTCTTCATTGTTTAGGCGACCAGAGGATGTGGTTATGACATAAGCGTTCCAAATTCATGCACGGTTAATAATGAAAAGTTAATTTAAAAGAACATCTTATTTAAATGCATGTATTCCTCCATAGCAAATCAAGTTAAATGAGTATCAACTTCATCACAAATTAAACAGTGCTTGTCCTAATAACAATAATCAGCAATGGCAAAGTCAAAAGCATTATTAGCTCTTTTCCTCCGTACTTTTTTGGTTGGTTCACTTTTCGTCGAGAATGTTGAGGCCGTCACAATTTCCAAAGGGGCATTAGAACGGAACGTAACAGTATTCTATGCGATCCAAAAAATTGCATAAACCGTAGACCACACATTCCTGCTAACCCATATAATAGAGGTTGTGAGGGAGACCAAAAATGTCGCGGAGGTTGGGAAGGATTAAGGGGACATTAACCCATATCTTTATGCTTGTCCCCTTAATTACTTGACGAAGATTCTGATATTCCAATAACTTCCAATACACATGCATGTCATAAATAAATTATTATGACCTTTTATGAGTGGTTAATTTATCAATATATTTACAAATTTGTTTTTACAAACTTATTTGTATATAATGTCATAAATAAAATGTTATCTTAGAAAAATTTAATAATGTCTTATAAGAATGTATGGTAACATTATAACATTATTTTCAAAGATCTATACACTTAAAATATGATTTTTTAATATTCAACAACCTATTTATAATGTAAGGTTTTAAGATTCAAAAGTTTCTTTAATAATAAAATAGAAAATAAAATTTAAAAAAATAATAAAATAGAAATTTTAACAAAATAAATAATATTTAAGTATATTTAAAGTGTAAAGATTTGGAATTTTTTATAAAAATAGGATTCTCTAAAAATTAAACTGGTTAATATTAAATTTAATTATATATTTAAATATTTTTAAAAGTTTTAAGGAAATTTTTAATAAAATAAATATAAAAAATAAATTTTAGTAAATTTACATTATAAATATAATACACAAAATCTGGTATTTTTTGAATTATGAACACAAATAAACTTAATTTACTGCATTTTGATGAAACAAATTTTTTATAAAAAAAAATATTTATACTTTTGTGTAAGTTAGATTATCTATTATATTATATCCGACAATTATTATTATTATTTTAGATTTATACAATTAAATCATACACATGTTTGATAATTCATGAATATTATAGAGATTGAATCTTAATTTTTTTTAAATAAATAATAATAAATTATCTTTATAAATTATTTGAATAATCAAAATCATCATCTCTTTTAAAATTAAATTAAATCTAGTTATAATTTATTTTTATATGAATTAAATTTATTTATTATTATTATATTATTTAATATAATAAAAAATTTATTAATATCATAGTTTATGATATCTCTAAAAAATTTAATCAATATCACATAGAAAACAAAAATATTTTTTCTATAAACTATCAATAATCTTTTTAAATATTTTGATATACTTATATTATGTAACAATATCATATATAATTTTTAAAAAATTTTATAATATTTTTGTGATAGTAATATACCTTCACATTAAATAAATGATAGAAGTTGGAATTAAAAAAATTCTATCATGCAGCAGTTAATTTGGTTTAATATATTTTTTTGGGCCTCTTTCCATTGAGTCCTGCCCTGTGTAAAAGGAAAATCTTTTTCCCTTTTAATCAGATGAATATAAATATCAAGATTTTTTTAAAAAACTATGCCACAAAATGGAATAGATTCACAAAATATAAATATAAAGGAGAAAAAAAAAGGCAATTGATTCTTGATAGTTCTTAGACATTAAAGGTGTTACTAATCAATATTCAAACAACATTAATTTAAAAATTAATAAAATTATTAAAATTCACTAGCAATGTATTTGAAATTGCATAGAAGAGATGCATTAATAACATTTTTAATAAAAACTTTCACTTTTAATTTCTTGACTAAATACTGGTTAGCTTTTTTCAAATATTAAAACACTGATCAGTAAGCATTCAGTCAAGAATTCAATGCTTGTACAAAACTATTGTGGAGAAACTTGAATCAGTTTGTGCATCTGACAGATTAGTGACTCCTGAGTATGTTAAACAACTTAGGAGCATAAGCAAGCATATTTTATTTTTCTCCTAATCACAAAGAAAGATAGAGACCATACATAGATACCCTTGTTCTCTAACAACTAATATGCTACTATGGTTCCTTCTCCTTTGGTTCTGCCACCACCAAAGCTTGCTGCTGTTCCTTCTCGTCTACATGTGCTTCTCCATCTTCTAATTGTTGCACCACATGTTGCCTTAAATATCTGAACAGTACGAGCAATATAAAAGCTGCATGGAAAAATAATTATTTCATAAGAATCAACCATCGTTAAGTTTCCAAATTCAGATGCAATGTTAGCTCTCCAGTATTTGGGTGGGCAGGATTTATATCTTAAGGTTCATTGTAGATTGTACAACAAGGAAATTTCTATGAGAAGTATAAATTCTCTCCTGAGACAAACTTTTGTCTCTACATTCTAATTCCAAGTAATCCTAGATTACTGGTACACTTTTTTGCAGAAGGCAGTGTGTATTAGAGGAAATGTGTGTGAGCTTGCCTTAAAAACTCAAAAATTTCTTGAACAACTGTAACTATAGTAAATTTAATTCATGCTATAAATTGCAGCCAACTCTCTTACCAGAGACTTACCAGTGAAGATTCTAGTTTTTATTGAAGATAGATTCCAGAAGGTCATGAGGATCGATGCCATCACTTTCTTCTTATGAGTGCAAGCACACCATGTGTCCAGCAACCATAATTTCAACCGTTCAGCTGCATAACAAAAGATCTATTCTATTAAGTATAAAAAAGTGGACAGACCTATGAAATTTTGGGCAAGTAGGTTGACCTATACCTCTCTCGTTTATCTGAGCAGTGTAGCATGAATAAAGCTTTGGGATACTGAAACTGACAAAAAATCCTGTGCATACATATTTCAGCAACTTAGGAAGATATGTATGCCATAAACCAAACTACTAGCGGAAAAGGTTAGAGTTCATTCATGGTGTGTCCTCACCAATGGCACACAGTCTCCAGATTGTAATTACGTGGCCATACTCTGCTCCTAATAGAAGGAAAGGAACTACCTGCAACCAAAAAGTCCAACCAATTACTTAGGCAGTATAACAACACTGGTTAAAGGATCAATAATAGAAAATTTTCATTGAAAATCATAGATGCATTAATAATATTTTTTATAAAAAACTTCTCACTTTTGATTCCTTAACCAATTTGCCTATATTTTATTAAAAACATAAAATAAGAGAACTTAAGGCTTACTTTCAGCGTCATGGATGGTTCTCCTGAGAATAGCGCTCTCATCTTTGAGATTACAAAATTTAAAGCGGGAAGAATCAATTTTGCAAGACGCAAAATGTCATCTTCTTTTAGCTTGACTTCACGCTTTTCCTCAACCTGGTTTCTGAAATTCAAATGGGAAAGTAAAAAAACACACTCAATACAAGGGGGAGTTTGGAGAGTAATATCACGGCATATGGGAATGACTATGAGAACAGAGAAGTAAAAATTTTTACCTTGGACAAATTGAATTTGAGAAAAACGAAAGACCCAATAAGAGAATCCCTAATTGAGATATGGCCGAGAAAATGCTGAAATGAAAACGTCTCAATTTTTTTTTCTCTACGTGAATGATTAAAAAACAAAGAGGGATAAGAATTTAATAGAAGAGAAATCACTGACCTAAAGTTTAGTCCTTGAGTAAAACAAGAAGAAAAGATAGAGAGAGAGCCAAACCCAAACCAAAGGGTTGATTTTGACACATCTTTCCACATAATCAAATCACTCACCACCTGGCCAACACGGTCTAGATCACCTCCATTCTCTTCTTCATTTTCTGAACAAAATCACCCACCAAAAATTAATTAAAACACAACGAAAAAGCTACCTAATCAGCATTGAATCATAAAATGAAAGTAAACATAGCAAGAACCGAAAATGCATACTTTGAGATGAAGTTGAGGGTTGAACAGAATGAACCAAGTTGGGTTTTTCCTTCTTAGTTCTCCCTGTTTGCCTTCTCTTCCTGGGTTTTCCAACCTCTTCGATCAAGCTCGAGTCTTTTTCTTCTCGAATCTCGACCTCGAACCGTCTCCTTGATTTCCGAGCATTCCTTGGGGACGCCGTCGTGCCCATTTGAGGCGCTCTGCTTTTGCTACGCCGCCGCACCCCGGCGGGCTCCGGCGACTCCGCCGCCGTTTCGAGGCGGGTCTTGGACCTTGTGAGGGGCGAAGGGGAGAGAGTGGAGGGGTTTCCGAGAGACACTGGAAGAGGAAGAAGATCTTGGGTTGGTTTGTCTGAAACGGGGAAAGAAGGGTTTGATGGCTGAGAAGAAGGCGTAGAAGAATCCATGATTTGAGAGTAGCTGTGAGTGTGATTGAGGAAGGTTGAAGAATGAAGGATTATTGGAAGGGTTTTAGTGGTGGCGGGTTGCAATAGTTTCTTATGGATTTTAATCTGAATTTGAATGCTGACATTTTGGGTAGTAGCCGTTGGAGAAAGGATCGGTTTTAATATACATTTCCTTTTTCTTTTCTTTTTTTGTCATAAAATCTTTTCTTCTTTTTTAAATTATTAGTATGACATAACTACGTTTGTCTAAATAGGCAAAGATTAATTCCGATTCGAGACACAACATGGCGCGGCGATTCACTATTTTATTTTATTTTTTCTTTCATAAGTATTTGTTAGAAGAATTATTTAAACTGACTCACTCCTAAGCATGTTTTGTATCATTCGGCTTGGAATAGAAAGAGCTACAAAATCCAAAACAAAGCCAATGCAATTTCTTAAAATAACGAGAGACAAAGAAATAAAAAGAAAATAGAATATTTTAAGGGTATCTTTGTTTTTTATTTTTGAAAATTTACAAATTTAAAAAAAATGGTAAGTAAAATTTTTAAAATTTGTTTTAAAAAATGATATATTTCAAAGTACTATATTATTTATGTTATTTTATATACTTTTCTATTTTTTTCTTTATTTATTTATTTTCTTTAACTTTTATTTCTAAATTGATTTTACAAAAAATTTAAAAATTAAAAACTAAACCAAATCAAATACCTCATTAATTACGGTGGGAAGAAGTTATTTTTTGAGTTCAATTTCACTTTAATATATTCTTTTACATCCTTTTTTTTATCTCATCACATTTATTTTTTTTCTTTCTATCTCTTCTCTTTTCATTTTATTTTATCTATTTTTTCCTAACCCTAAACTTTAGGGTCAATAAAAGTGTGTTTGAATTAGATTTAATCCAATTGGGATTCTAGGATAAAAATTAAATGTCCTTTTGGAGCACATTGGGTTCGGATTTTAAAATTTAAAAATTGACCAATAAAAAATATAGTGCATGATCAAATAAAAATGGTAAATAATGTATTCAGAAGAATTTTTAAAAAACATTGTCTCAAAAGGGAATGTGAAGCGCGAATGAAAAAGAAAAGTGAACATAAACACGTAGTAAAGAGAGTAAGAGTTTAGCTCTTTCCTCTCCTTCACAGGAAGGAGACTTCAAAATTTGTACAAGTTGAACTTATGTGGAAGAAGTATAAAGAAGGACATTTTAATTATTATATTCATACTTTAAGTTTAATAAAAAAAATTTGAAAACTAGTAATTATGTTACTCAACTTTCTGAAAATTGTACACCTTATAAGCCATCTAAATATGTATATGTATTCTATAATGACAATAAAAAACTAAAACTTTTTTTAAATTTATTCTTTGTATAATATAATAATAGAAATATTATTATTTTAAATTTACTTTTATTTATAAATTAGATTTAATTTTAAAAATATTCATACAATTGAACAATATGTTAATAAAAAAAAACCACCGTTGCCTCATTATAATAGCATTGATTTACTTTCAAATCCAGGGTATTATAAATTAAAATGTAACTATCTTCATACAGAATATTTTGCAAAATAAATGGTCTCGAGATCACACCACCAAGAAATCAACACCTCCCACACCCTACTGTGTGAAATAGCTTTATGGCATTTTTGCATGTCGAAGGCTAAATGCTTTTATCCTGCTAAGGCCATCTACAAGATCAGAAGGGTCAACAGCAAGACTAATTCGAACCCAATTCTTTAGTCCAAGCGTAATGCCTAGTATTATTCATCAATAAAGAGAAATTATCATCACCACTTTATTTTATTCACAAAATTGATGAATCTAACATTCTGATGACTAGAAAAAATTCTCACCAGGAAGAAGAGTGACCGATTCCTCTTTAGCCAGCTTGGTACAGAAATCCATATCATCAATAATGTCCTTAACTTCTGAAAGGTTAATCTCCACCTGTTCCATTCAATTTACTATTAATTGATCATCTATAAAGATGATCTGGTGTTGAATTAATAACATGATGAAAACCTTAGAACTCTTTATGCCAACATACCATTGTAGCCATGGCTCCTTCTGGTTTGTGAGGGCATGTTAAGCAAGGGATCTCCTTACATACATCATACAATATGTTTGCAGCCTCTCTCAATAAATTAAGATTTTTTGAATAGAAACCATCGTTTGTTTTCTCAAGGATTTCAGGTATTGCTGCCTGCAAACTAACTAGCTGTAACTTTTGTTTTGAGGGAAAAGAAAATGAAAAATAGGATACAAGCATAAAAAGTACATACATGTATAAAATTCTAAATGTTTGTATACAGTTCTATACACCATGTATGTATACAGATCCATCAGTCCAAGAAAACAAGGATGTAATTTTTAACTGTATTTTTATATAGCACTTGTATTTTGCTTATGTTAGTTTCCATTGGTTACCTGCATGAAGGTTGGAGGATCAGATGTGATATCCAAACAGCTAATGATGTTTGTCATGGCCTGTTAAAGAAAACGGTTGCATAGTTCATACAATATAGTAAGTCAAATATCACGATATCTAAGCTAAGAAAAATTTTATTCCATTTGATATTCAAAATGAAAAATATAACCCTTTGTCATACTAATAATTGTAAGAACAAAAAGATTGAAAACGAAAACTAACCCCAGTTTTCTGAAAAATTCCATGAGGGTCACATGTGGCTATCCAACCAAATCTCCAACCAGGAACTAACCATCTTTTTGATAAAGACCCAATTGTAATGACCGGAACTATTGATGAAAACACCCCCATGGGCACAAATGGATTACTTCCAAAAGTTACATGGGCATAAACTTCATCAGAAATTACAAAGATTCCAAGCTTCCTAGCAATCTCAGCAACCTGCAAGAGCTTAAAAAATTATCAATTTCTACTCCAACTCTTAAATAATATTAAGTATAAGACTATGCACCCTTTTTAAATGTTGGTATGTGAACACATTTCCACATGGATTGCTAGGATTGATGAGGACCATAGCCACTGTGTTATCATCTGCTACAGCTTCAACGGAATCAAGGTCCACCTCCCATCTTCTCCGAGGCAAAAGATCAAAGCAGCGAACTTCAAGGAGACAGCAACTAGCACGAGAATAATATTGCGGGAACCCTGGTCTTGGAAGGAGAATGTTGACACCAGGACGTGCAAGAGCAGGTAAGATTATATCTATAGCTTGTGTGCCACCAACGGTGAGAAAAACATTCTCCGGTGATAACTGGTATGGGAGATCGGAAGAGAGATAATTTGCAATTGCCCTGCTTTTGGAAATTGTGGTAAATTAAATTATTATACCAAAGCAACATAAACGTCTTCAATTGACTTTGGCTCAAGCAATTACACATGCCTATTCAATTGTAGGATTTACAAATACCATTATCATATCAACATTATATAGGGGTATACTAATGAATTCGTACTGCAAGAACATTGAAGTTTACTCACGAATTATATCTTCTTTTTAATAGAAATTATATATAAATATGCAGTCATACGAATTTGTAGTTGAAATTACAAAATCTTATTTTAAAAATAACAATTATTTAATATTTAAATTATATTAATTATTAGTTAATTTGATTCATCCATCCTAATCCATCCTAACTCAGTGCAACTCTAATTCTAATAAAAAAGGATTAAAATGGTTTACAAGCTTATAAAAATTTATATTCATAAAATTTAAGTAAAATTAAAAATTTATTAAGGATTAGGGCTGATCCATTTAATATATTTTTTTCTTCAATTTTTAATTTTTTTTATCTTTTTTATAAAATAAAATAAGGATGAAAAATTAAAATAACTTTTTTTTAAAAAATAAAAAATAAAAAGAAAAGATAATTTTAAAAATGAAGAAATAAATATATTTTAAAAAAGATAAAAGTATAAAAAACATAAAAAATCAAGAAAAAAAAGAGAACAGATTCAAAGAAAAAAAATTGAAGAAACAGATAAAAAAATATTTAGAAAAAAATAAAAATATAGAAAAAAAAATACATAAATAAATTAAAGATAAAATTTAAGAAAAAAATTAAATATAAGATAACATCATAAAAGTTAATCCCCATATATTTTATTTAATTTAAAAATTATATAGGTTAAAATTTTAAAAATCTTATTTTTAAACAAGCTATAAAACAGAAAAAAAACTTAAATGTTTTAACTCATATTTATTTCATTTAATTTAAAGATTACAAAAATTAATTATATAAAATTTTATTTTTAAACAAATTATAAAATAAAAGATGATAAAATATGACTAAATAAGTTAGCCTACATTGTATTTACTTAATTTTTAAGGTTTACTTAAGTTAAAAGTATATTTATCTTTATATATTATATATAATATATTATATTTATTTTAATATATTATATTTTATATAATATTAATATTAATATATATTTTTTATATCTATTTAATAGTCTTTTTATTTTATAAATTTTTAATTTACAAATCTTTTTAATAAATTATTTATATAAATTTTAAGTTTATTTATTAATAATTTTTTTAGAATATAAACTTATAGATTTTGTACGTTTTAAATTAGATCAATTCTTAAAAAAAAATAACAAATTTAAATTTAGAACTCAAAATTTTTAAATAGATTAAATTTAACTCAATCTATTTTTATTTTTAATTAAAATTTAAAAATTTTATTTTTAAATAAATTATAAAATAAAATAAAATAAAATAAATTAAATTGATGTATAAACTAACATATCTTAAACCTCCTTAAATTAAAAATTATAAAAATTATATTTAAAAAAATCTTACTTTTAAATTTAGAGGTAAGACTGAAGCCTAGGATAAATGGCCAGCTCATGAACCCAATTTCACACCTCTAGCATTAACATCGCAAACACCAGGCAAATTTAATCCACATGAAAACAATATAACAATTGACCAACACTACTTCCATACAGTTGCATCATACAATAATTTTGTTTAGTAGATGAGAGTTGAGAGTGAACGAACCTCTTTGCCTCAGGTAAGCCACCAGTGGGACAGTAAGAGTTGAACTTAAACGAGTGAACAGCTGTTGCAACAGCTTCAGATGCAACAAGGGTAGTCCGAAACAATGGGTTATCAGTGGGATCTACGCGACAAAGATGAACAACTGGTTTCTTGTTTTCATTGTTGTTGATGGTCTCCATCAGCTTGTTACACGCCCCTCTCACAGAGATGGCTGAAGCATTCAGCGATTTGTTCGCTTGAAAATTCCATTTCTCACTCATTCTCTTGCCCAGTGTGGTGTTAGAGTTTAGCCACCTAATAGCAGTGAAATATAAGGAGCAGATACGGAAAAGAAAGATGGTTTCTCAGGTAACTGGTAAATTAGGGGTGCCAATAAAAAACTGACATGTGGATATAATATTTAAAAAACTGACATGTGGATATAATATTTATTATGGTTAACTTGAAATAAAAGATAAAAGTTAAAATATTTACCGTATTTATAGTTTAATTTCTTCAATTTTGATATTTTTTTTTACCATTTTTATATCTTCTTTTCTCCTTTTTGTCTAAATAAATACCGTTCCATATTTTATTCTTTTTAATTTCAATTTTTCAATTTTTAAATTCGATTTATTTTTAAGATTTTTGTTTGTTTAATTTTGCAAAAAAAAAAAAGAGTACATTTTAATAATGCTTCCGGAAACTCTACAGGTTGGGTTTTAACATCTGTGGTAGAACCGTTCAACAACATCCTTTCAACTTATTCTCTGCTTCAACACATTAATGTTGTCGTTCTCCTCAACAACAAAACCATCTACAACATCTGCAAACTCTTCCTTGACATTGAACATCCCACTTACACCAACTTCAACCCCTTGTCTTCCAGGTGATTTCGTTTCTCAAAGTCTAAGCCTACCATAAGCAACTTTTCGTGGATGAGATTACTAAGTGTGCTTTTGAATCATCCAATATGTTAGCTAAATATAACCCCGTCATAACAAGTACATAGTTTGTTGCTTGATGTATAAAAATGATGTTGTATCCAAAATGTGAATCTGCTATTGCTGCCATCAAGAGTCAAGACGAACAGAATCATCTTAGTTTGTTGCTTGATGTATAAAAATGATGTTGTGTCCAAAATGTGAATCTGCTATTGCTGCCATCAAGAGTCAAGACGAACAGAATCATCCATTGATGCTCAATTAGGCTCATGTGATAGAAGGATGAAATTATAAATATTAAAAATTTTATTTATTTAAAATAAATATAAAATTTTTTATATAAAATTGACTGTAATAAATAATATAATAAATAGTAAAATTTTATTCATTTAAGATAAATATAAAAAATTTTATATAAAATTGACCGTAATAAATAATATAATAAATGACATGCTACTGTTCACATATATCAGCATTTAATTGGTAAGTACGCGTAATGGTTTTGGTATCCCTAATTTACCAGGTACCGGCTAAACCACCCAAAAGAAAAAAGAATGCCTTCTAGACGCATGTGTTTAGGCACATGTATTTTGTCTCTGTGCTGCAATCAAAATAATGCAAAATAATAATAAGTTAGGATTGGTTTATATATCAAAATTATATTATAGTGGTCTATATTTTAAATTTAATAATTAATATTTTTTTGTTATTTAAAAATATAAATAAAGATTACATGATCATAGAATAAAAATTAGTATAATATATTTTTAATATTTATAAGAATCATTTTGTATTAAAAAAAATAGTACATGACACATAAGTAATGTGCAACTTGCGATAAAATAAGTTAGTACTGTACTATTAAAATTTTAGAATATAATAAATTGATTGTAATAAAATATATTAGTGGTTAATAATATTTGTAAAATGGTTATATTAAACTTTTAAAATTATTTTGTATAGAATGTAGTTAATAAAATAAATGAATAAACTAGTTAAAAATTAAAATAATTAATTGAAAATTAAAAAGAGAGGTAAAAATTACAAAATGAGTTTAAAGATAGTGAACAATCAGGTCAAAGATAAAAAAAAAATAAAAAATAAAAATAAAAAAAAAACTAGCCATAAACTAAAAAATTAGTTAAAACCTAAAAGGTGAAGTATAAGATGAAATATGTATAAATGAAAAGGTAGTTTCAAGTTGAAAATAAAAATCAAAAAGTATTTGATAAAATGTGAACATAATAATTAAACAGAAGCTTAGGTAGTTTATTTTTTATTAGTTATAAATTTTAATATTGTATTCTTTAAATTAAATTATTATATTAAAATAAAAAAATTATTTTTTAACTTATTTTTATTTATATCTTTATTAAAAATTGTAAAAATAAATATACAATTATTTTGATAATTATATATTATAAAAAAATAAAATTTAATAATTTCATTTATTTATTTATTTATTTTATTATCTCGGAGATGAGTCATGGGTTGAATAGGATAGGAGGTGGCATGGGTTATTGTTGGAGAGGAATATTGTTAAGGAAATTAGTAGGAGAAGGTGAAGGTTGTGGATTAATCAAGGTGGGTGGAGTTATTGCACCCGGGTTAACCTGGGAGAAAACGGGTAAGAGCTCGTTTTCTTGGAAGGTTAGAGTATTATAAAAAGGTTCAAATAATTCAGGGAGCTTTCAGTCTGTCTTCATCCATTAATTTCAGGGTGCGAGAGACAAAGAGGAATGGAAGAAAGGGAAGAAGAGAAATGTGAGAGGGAGGGTGTATGGAAATTAAAGTGGGAGCTTCATCCGCAAAAACAGTGGAAATTAGAATGAAGAAGAAGAAGAAAAAGGTGGATGGAGAAGGAGTGGTATTGAAGATCAGAGGCAGTGTAAGGAAAAGAGCACGAAGAACAGAGGAAGGAAGGAAGAAGGAGAAGGGGTAAGGAAAAGAACAGAGGAAGGAAGGAAGCAGACGAAGATGAATGTTGATCGGAATTTTCATTTAGTTCTCATCGTTGGATTATGAAGATCATCACCGTCGTTTTCAATATTTATCATTTATTATTATAATAATAAATCAATAATTAAAAAAAATCATGGATGGAAAAAATTCAAGAACGATTTAAGAAAAATTCAAAAAGGTGGTGCAAAATTAATTCTCATAGAAATGTACACTAGAATATCAGAGCCCTTTTGGATGTGAACAATAGAAAGGATCCAAGAGAGAAAATTAATAAATATAATTTTTAATAATATTTATATTTTAAATTTTCTTTTTCTAATTCCATTTTCAAATATATAAAAAATAATCTAATGAAAATACCGAACATAATAAGTGCAAAATTATCTAACAATTTATAATTTTTAATATAGTATAATTTTTTTATATTGCTAACCAATTAAAATTAGTACTAGTTATATTTTTTAATTAATATAAAAGTTAATGATTTTTAATATTATAATTTATAATTATATAATAATGTAAAATATGCTTAAACAATTAGATCATTTAATAATATTTTAAGAAAAATATTGTTGTTCATTTTATTTCAAAATAATAATTAAAGTTGGAATGATATAATACTTATACTAATATATATAAATATTTTTATGTGAATACTAATATATATATATAAAACAATCAACTTATTTTAAAATTATTCGTAATTTTTTAAAACTATTGAACTTCTGTGATTACTTAGTTTAGGATTTATTTTTCTACCTTATTGAATGTTTGTTGGACTTTTTTTTTATCTTTATCGGATTAAAAAATTTGATTTGATGAATCATATAAATTTAAATTAGCATGAATATCAACAAAGTAAGATAATATGATTGGAGATAAAGTCATTGATGGTAGCTTTGAGGTTGATGAGTGAGAACTCAGAATCCCACCACACTGAGACAATTCCCCGGAGACCATCCATCATCATGCTTGCCGCTGGCATTGGAATGGAGCCGCGAACGCTAGATCGTTGACAACCACTTTCACTCAAACAAAGCCACGCCATCGGGCGAGACCATCATCCATCATTGTACTTGCTGTTAGTATTAGTAGGAGGAGGAAGAAATTTTTTTAAATATATAAATAGTAATATATATTCAAATATAGATAATAATATATATTAACTTATATTAGGAGTAATTTGTTAAAAAAATTATTTTTTATTTTTTATTTTAAAAAACTACCTATCATGTTATAAAACATATAAATGAGTAAATAGGTCTATGTATACATCAGATAACTGACAGGAAAATGAAGTCGCAAGTCCAAATGACACAACGCCTAAGCTCAAGTTGCATCGTTATTAAATTAAAAATTATTTAAAATATATAATAATTAAAAATAAAATAACATTTAATTTTTATTATTTTAATATTTAAAACATTTTTTAAATATGTTAAACCAAATTTATTTGAAATTGATGAGGTATTTAATTGTACTTAACATCTCATCTTTTTTATAAATAAATTTAAAAATTGAAATAAACATAATTAAATATTTTATTAGTTATTATATCATATTTTGAAAAATCATAACCTAAATTGTAATATTATATATATATATATATATATATATTATTTTAATGTATTCATGTTTCAATAATATATTAAGTTACATATTATTGCAAATTAAAATTGAAATACGTTTTAAAAAAATAACAAATTCATTAAAAGAAAATGCCTAGAAACAACCATTTGAATTTTTTTTAAAAATAAATAATTGAAATAAGTTAATTAAAAAAATAATTAAAAGTAACTAATTAAAAAATAATCTTGAAAAATGATTGAAATAAAATAATTGGAATAAATTATTTTAAAAATAATAATAGGATTAAATAACTAAAATTAAATAATTAAAATAAATTAATTGTAACAAAATAATAAAAAAAATTCAATTCAATCAAAATAATTAATTCAAAGTATACATAAAGTAATTTTGATCACATATATATAAATTGGTCCTTTTATATAAAAAAAAATTAATGTTTATAACTTTTAACATTACAATTGTAATATTCAACTTTTAACGTTTCAATTCTTTTAATTTTTAAAAAGTATTTTTTTATTTTATATTTTTATCATCCATTTAATTGACATGTGATTCTCATGCTCCCTGTATACTCCTGCACCTACCCCTATCTCCCCACGAAAATTTTAACGTCACAATTGTATATTCAAATTTTAACGTTTCAATTTTTTTGTATTTTTTTTAAAATAACCGTACTCCCTCTTTTTAAAATAACCGTACTCCCTCTTTTTAAAATAACCGTACTCCCTCTCGTCTACTCCTCCACTTATTTTCCAATAATCCCTTGTTCACTCACACATCATCCACTTCACTCTCCTTTCAAAATATCATCTTCCCCTTTCTTCTTCCAACTTCCATCCTCACCTTACCACAAAAATTTTAATGTTACAATTGTATAAAATTTTAATATTTCAATTCTTTTTTTTAAAATATTTCATAAATTTTTATTTTTTCATTTTCCTTTTAATTTTTATGTGATTCTGATTCTTATCGTATACTTCCTCACCCACTCCTTCTCCACTTACTTTTCGACAAACCCCCATTCACTCACACATCATTCACTTCACTCTCCTTTCTGAACATCCCTCCCCTCATCCTCAGCTCCTCCCATCCCAGAAACGCACACTAAAACTTCCATAAATCATTTTATCTTTTTTATGTTATAATTTTTTTATTTTTATTCTTTATCTTTCTTTTAATTTTCGTGTGATTTCCACGCTTCCCATGTACTCTCTCATTTATCCCTTTCTCACTTACTTTTTAACAATCCCATTCAATCAAACATCATGCACTTCATTCTTCTTTCAAAGCATCCCGTCCCCTTAAACTATATAATTCTTATTTTTACTCAAAATCTCTAATTATAAATGAACTAAATTATCTTTTATTCAAAACTCACATATCAAAATATTAAATTTCACTTAAAATAAAAGAATTTTTTTAAAAAAATTCTTCAAATTTTAATATTACATTTTAGAAAAGTTTTCAATTCTTTTATAAACTTTTTTATTTTTAAATTCTTTTAAATATTTTTATGTTCCAGTATTATTATAAAAATTTTCAAATATTAAAAATTAATAGCTTAAAATTTAACATTTTGAAGAATTAAGAAAAAATCATATTTACTAACTTTTAGAAATGAATAAATTAAAACTGTTTAAAAAATGTAAAAAAATCAAATGAAGGGTAGAAAAAAATGGATTAAGTGTAAATAGAAAGGAACCAAGAATGAAACCTTTTTGCCTCAAGCAAGCCAAGGGTGGGAGGGTAACAGTTAAAGTACAAGTGAACGGAGTTGTAATAGCATGAGGAGCTACAGGAGCAGTTCGAAGCAATATGGGTTATCAGTGGGATCTACACGAATCACGGGTATCTTGTCTTCGTTGTTGATAGTATCAACCAGCATGTCATATACATAGACTCCTCCCCACATAGATGGCTGAAGCATTTACCTCTTTCTTTCCTTCAAAATTTCATTTCTCTCTTTTCTTCTCCATTCTCTATTCTTTGCCCGGTGTGTGGTCTCTCAAATTGGCCAGCCAAGATATGTGAATTATAAGGAGAAAGTACCAGAGATATTATTACAATTATGAATATGACTCTCAAGTTTAAGTAAACCTGAAAAAAAAAAAATTATGGTATAACATTATAAACAATTTTCTTCATGTGTGTTTAAAAGTATATATAAATAATTTTTATTGAAAATTTATATAATTTGATGTATTCATAACATTTAATATTAAATTTTTATATAAAATTATTTTTTATTATCTATATTAACATACATTAAAAAATTATATTACAAAATCTCATATAATAATATATATTATTATGTATCGCCAATTTTAATAAAAATTTATTATGATAGTGTATATAGTGTTTGGTAACATATTTCAGTTTTTTAAGTAAAAATTTAAATTATTAACTGAAAAATTTGTTAAAATATTTTATCTATATTTGATTAAATAATTTATTTTAGTAACTATTAACATTTCTTCATACGATTACTAGTATTTTTTTTAAATAAATTTTATGTTTTTAAATCTTAATTAAAATATTTTATTTATTTTTATAATTTAATATTTTTATTTTTTTCATTTATTTTTATTCATTTAATATTATTTATTTTTTTCATAAAATATTATTAATTTTGATAATTTTATTTTATATTATCATAAAATACTATATTTTAAATTATTATTTTAATATATACTATTTATTTTAATTATTTATTTTATTTTATTTTATTAAAAATATTAAATCATTTGATAAAAATTAAAAAATTATAAAAACAATTACTTTTAAAAAGTTTTCATTTAAAATTTATTTATATAAAAATTAAAATAAATATTTCTATTTTAAAAATAAAATTTTATTTGATTAAATTTTAATATATATTTTTATTAAAAAATATATCATATTTATCATGTTTTAATTTATTATTTAACTATATTTTTATTTATTATTTTACATTTATCAACTAGTTTAATAATTAATTTTATTAAATATTTTTAATTTAATCATTAATTTATCAAATTTTAACTTTAATCTAATTTTTTTGTTTTAATTTTTATCTTTTATTTTTAATTAATTTATCTACTAATTTTATCAAATACACTTATTGTCTATATATTAACCTTATTAATAATATTATAGTAGTTATATATATAATTACAGTACCTTATCATTACAATAATCAAATATCAGAAATAATATTATAAATATCAATTTAAATATATTTTTCATTTTAATAAATATTTTTATTTCCTTAAAAAAATATTTTTTGTTAGTTTTAATCTTTAAAATTTTTAAAAACATTCGTTTGTTAATCTTTAAAAGCAACCTTTGTTACTATTTTGTAACAACTTAATATATATTTAATTATATTTTGAAATAACAAATGATATGATATATTTAGATGAATATTATGTTATAAATAAATAAAAATAAAAAATATTTTTTAAAAGTTTTAAATTTTATGAAAAATAAAACTAACACTAATTATACTTAACAAGATTAAAAATGTATTTTATCCAAAATATATTTCCATATAAGTATCTCCAACTTTAATGAGAATAACTAGAATTATTTAAATATTTATTTTAAAATAAATTATAATAATAAAAATATTTTATTTATTTTAATATTTTCTATTTTATCTACAGTTAATCAATCATGTTTAAAAGTTTAAATTAAAATATACTTTAACTTTTTTAGACTAATTATTAATAGTACTCTAAATATTCACTTGATCTTAATTTGTTCTTTTAATTTTTTATTCGATATCAAGCTGGTATTTCAAATATTAGACAACACAAAAATTATCTATTTTAGTTTTGATATAAAAAAAAATTTAAAGATAAAATTTATGTAAATTAAGTAAATATTGTTTAGCAGATTAAATAAGTAATTCAGTATTTTTAATAAACAATAATATTTTATTTTCAAACATATAATCATTTGAAGGCTTAATCCAATTTTTAAGTATTTATTTTACATTCAGACAGACCTTGTGTATAAAACCAAAGTTGATGCTAAAATAAGAGAAATAAATATATATATTTATATAAGGGGCTCTTCATTTATAAAGTTGGCTTTTGATAAGAGTAAAAAGGAAGCGATGCCTTAATTTGTAGAAAGGGACGATTTAATATCATTCATGACTCATGCATGTAAATAAATTTTCTAACATTAATTCAATCTATGTGGGATGTACGATCAAAACATTTTTTTTTTATAAAAAAGTTTAGATGAAATGAGTTGTAGATGTTCAAATCAATAATATGATTTAAATTAATAATTTTACAAATTGTAAATTTAATTTTTATTAACGGGATCCATCTTTATTAAAATGTGGCTAAAACATTTCAATAGAAAAAATAAATATGATTAAAGAATTGATTCTTCATTTTTAAGATTGACACTTGATAAGATTGGATATATTGATTTTTTGAAGTTTTATAATATTGTACTTCTCAAAAGCATAAGAAAATTTTAACGATGAGATTTCAAACTGGGCCGAGTGGACTTCAATATGAAGTATGGTGGGTTCTTGTAAATCTAAAATTAGTGTATCTAAATAAATGATATTTCAACACCGATTTTATGTGTATTTAATGGGATTAATATTTAATCTGTATGTATTATGTTTGTTTTAGTATATCTCATAAATATAAAAAAATGAAATATTATTTCTTGCATTTATTTATGATTTTTATAGATAAATTTTGATAAATGAGATCTATTATATAATTAATGTATTAATATATTTTTTATTTAATAGATTTAAAACTAGTAAAATTTTAATAATAAATACAAAGTGAAAAACTTTAATTTGTTTACACGAGTAAACCATCCGCAAAGTTGCAATTTTTTATAATTTTTTTATGTGTTTCAGAGGTCATAGGTTACGAAATTAAAATAAATGAAAGTATTAATATATTAAATAATAAGTATTTATTTATTATTAATTAATATCGATTGGCAAAAGTAAATATTATTTTAATTCATTAACTATATTTTGCAACATGCATTACGTATATATTAATAGTCAGGACATATTATGAAGAATATTTAATGCATATTTGAATTTAACATAGCTTAATAAAAATACTAATAAGCACATTTAAATAGTACTGCTTAAAATTAAAAATAGTTTTTTTATTTTTAAGAAATATTAAAAGTACGAAATTTCATTTGAATAATATTTGTTTTTTAAAAATTAAAAATATTTAATGAAATTTATCAAATGTATTTTAATTGGGGTTCTGTAGATTTTTTTATCAAGAAATAATAGTTCTGTAAAATTTATTTTCTTTGAGAAAAATAATCAATAGAATGAGCAGGCATTTTAAGGTTAAAGAGGAAATTGAATTATAGCTTATTACGGTGTAATTTTGTGATTGTTTCATTTTACATATAACTACTATCTAACCAAGTGAAAGATGGAGGATGCCAACCAATAATTGATCTGCACAGATAAAAAATTTAGGATATAAACGAAAGCAGGGTCGAAAAATTAAATAAATTTTCACATATATCAGAAAAGTTTTTAAAGTAATATATAAATAAAAAATAATTAAAAATATATACTGATACATTAATAGTATAATAAAAAATTATTTATAAAAAATGATTTATAAAATTATAAATAAATTGAAAGATTAAGTTGAAATTTTTATATTCATGAATTTCATTAAAGTATATATGATAAATACAAGATAAATGTTGATTACATTGAATATAGATAAACAGATGTTAGAATGTTATTTGCTTAGATCCGTTAATCTTAAATTCATAAAAATATCAGAAACATCATTATGAATTATAGATAATTTTAATTTAATAAAATTTAAAATAATTATATTATATATCTATGTATTTATTTATTGCATTTTTTGTCATAATTTTATATTCTTTATTTTTCATTTATTATTATATATTTTATGGGACATAAATGTTAAATATTCCTTAAAGGTTGCCAACATGCGACTTAGGTGAAACGCGCGTATGGTTTAAATACTTGAAAATAAAAAGGTTAGCCCTATAAAAAATAAAAAACTAAATGAAAAATAAACAAAGTGGTAAGAGTTAAGAGAGCAAACACTTGCGTGGAGAGGATGAATTCAATTTCATTCGTATGGCAAAATTACAAAAGTAGATTTGTCACAATAATCACATAGAACCGATTTCTAATAAAATAAATTTAATATTTAATATAATATTATTACATAAAAGATAGTTTTTCCAATAAATTTCATATTAAGTAGCATTGTAATATTCATTTTTCCTTTTAATTTTTTTTATTATAAACTTCCCTTTCATATTAGTTTTTATTATATAAAAAGAGTACAAGGATCCAGTAATTAAACTATTTCTCTCTCGATATATATAATATGTATAAAAAATTAATAAACCTCCATGAAGGTTTAAATAATCTCAAATAATTCTCCATACTTTTATTAGGTTTTAAAAAATTATAAGTATTTTTTTTACAGTTATATAAATTGATATAAAATATATTAAATTTTATTAATTATATTATATAAATTATCATTAAAATATTTTTTAATAGATAATTTTTAACAAATATAAATTTATAAAAAATTAATAAATATTAATATTGTTATAAATTTTTTTAATAAATATTTTATTTAATTTTAAAAGTTAGTTTAAATTTATTTTTCTCCTTAAAAATATTTTTTAAAATTAATATATATTTTAAATATCAATAAAAAACTAAAACACATTTTTTTTATTGAATATACAAAAGAATGAGTAGATGAGAAGAAGCAATGATGTATTGAATGGACCATTGCCCCTCCATCACGAACTCCCCTTCCGTGAGCTTAAAGTATTTGACCTTATCATCCTCCATGAAAATAATAAAACTTGGAATTATACTATTCTCCTATATAGAGCCAATACAATCCATATAAGATGCATAAACCAACGAGAAAAAGGAAATTGAAACCAATGGACTCTTGCTGAGATCTATGACCAAGCACAAGGTGACACGCTCGTCACAAACGCGCAAAAATAATTTCTAGATTTCCTCCAAACTATTGGTATAGTATAAGGTGCAACCTAGGTCATCTCCCAAAAACCATTTCATATTCTTAAGCAAATTAGGAGAAAGTTAGAACAAGAGGGTTTTGTAAAGATGTGATATTAAATGCTAAATACAAAATACAGAATGAAATTTATTTGACTTAACAATAATCAACTCAAGGAATTCAGAGGCTATTTTCTTAACTAATCATTGATCACTAAAATCATGCATTGTGTTTATCAACCTAGGATTATCTGGAACCCCTAAAATGATCCTTGAATTCTCTACTGAGAAACCTCTCAAGATTTAATTGATTATGATCAACAAAATTTAGTAACCACTTAATCTTTCATCTAAACTAATTTCATAATCAGAATTCAGTTGAAGTAAGTAATAAAATGAAAACCTTCAATTAAATTACTTAATTTCTACTCTTCAAACTTTTGGAAAATGATTTACCAATCAGAAACCAATTATAAATCAATTATGCATTAATCAAAATACGTCAACCGATCAAACTTTGATTAAAGAATAAAATTGAAGAATATAGTGAAGTAGAGTAGAAACCACTTAATAAGCATGTAAATAAAGATCAAGACCTCAAAGTTAAAATGAAAATAGCTTGAATCCTTGAATTGAAACTACAAACCTAGCCTTCCATGTAGGAGGCAACTAACAATAAAGAGAAAACTAAGCCTTCCATGTAGGAGGCAAACTAACAAGAAAGAAAACCTAAGCCTTCCATGAAGGAGGCGAACTAACAACAAATAAAACCTAAGCCTTCCATGAAGGAGGCAAACTAACAACAAATAAAACCTAAGCCTTCCATGAAGGAGGCAAACTAACAAGAAAGAAAGATGGAAAATGGTATTGGAGTTAATCTCCAAGTGGTGTGTTTATCCTCTTGTAAACCCTTCTATTTATAGAGGATTTTTGAGGCATCATCTTGAGAAAGTCACCAACTAGGATATTACTTTTCTACCCTTTTATTGCTTTCACATGGGCTTTGTTGAAAATGCAAAACACTTTTGAATTTTTGTCACCAATGAGCACAACAATTTTAACTTTCTTGCACCGCAATTTCGGATGTTCACATGTCCGAATTAGAGCTTGACTTCTGAACAAAAGTTGTAACCCCGGATCTTAGCTGTCCAACAAAGTTGATTTCATCTCAATATGACTTCTATATCTCAAGATATGGCCGGATCTTTGCACATTGTTCAAATTCCACATCAGCAACACTATCTCATCTTTTGAGATAATTTCGGAGTCCTAAACATCCCATTTAGAGTCCGCTCTTGCTTTGTAACTATGGACACTTCTTTAAGCTTTCATTCAAGACAGATTTCATGATTTTTGGATGTCTACAACTCCTATTATGCTCAAAATACTATAATAGTGTCATTTTAATCGGGTAAGCAAAGAAATTCAATTAAACTTCATATGAACCCAAACTCATAAAATATGACAAAGATCACTTAATTGATTATATAAGAAGTCTTAATGAGATAAAAAAGAGAGATAATTATTTATGAAATCTATACTAATTACAAAGCTAAGCTTTTATATAGATAGTTTCTACATTCATAGTCACGAACCTGTTCCATACTCAATACAAAACCTCTATTTAATTTGATTTATTTAATGACAAAACAAAATCATGGATCTAAGTAATACTTCTAAGGATTTATAATTTTAAAGATGAATATTTGAAAAAAATTATAAGTTCAAAGACGAAGTTGATTTGAACAAAACTCAAGACTTTGTTTGATTTATTTTAATTTTAATTAAAAACGTTAGTTTAATTATTTTTATTTTATTTAATATTTTAAAGTTTTGATAAGAAATAATGAAAAAAAATACTGTTTTCTATATCAAGTTTTAAAAGTAAAAAATATAAATATATTTTTGCTATTAAAATTTAAAACAGAAAATAAAATATGAGACATAAAAAGAAATCAAACAGCAAATAAAAACATGAAACAAAAATATAAACCAAATAGACTTTGACGTATAGTTGTCAAAGAAAGTGGGCAAACATACACCTACTCCAACAAATAAATTAGGCCTCTTCAAAGTTGTTTTTAGTTTTTAGCTTTCAAAATTTTAAAATTAAAATCCAGTTTTAGGTTCGAATTTTTAATTTTTAAAAGATGTTACGAAAATAAATAAATTATTTTATTTTATTATTAATTTATAAAAATAGATAAATAAAAATTATTAATAAAAAATTATTTTTAAAATAGCTTTGAATTAAATACGCATTTAGTGAATTGCTTTTAGTATTAAGTGAATTTGTAAAAAATAACAAACCAAGTGTATTCAGATATATAAAAGACAATTAGGAAACAAAGCTATAAAATAAAGATCATAAACTACAAAGATAGTTTACTTGCTTTGGTTTTATTTCTCCTTATTAGAATCGGTAGAAAAAGTTATTCCAATATTAGAATGAAAACAAACTAAGCAGATTAATTAGTATGTGTAATTATTTTTTCATAATATTATGTTATTACATTCACTTCATTCTTCGTTAATGGTTAAGAATGTACCATGGCAATAAATATTGTAAATTAAAATAGAAAATATTAATAATAAATTAAAAATATAAAACTATTAATATTAAAGTGGATCGTAAAATTATTAAAATTATGATGATTAATGAGCATGTTTAATAAAACAACCTTAAAATTAAAAGATAAAAATTCAAGGTTGAAAAATTAGATAAAAATTTATAAGTTATTGATTAAACTATAAGTATTTAATAAAATAATTATTAAACTAATTGTTAAATATAAAATAATAAATAAACACATAGTTAAAAAATAAATTTTTAAAAACATAATAATATGTAATATTATGTTATAAAATAAATTAAAGAATATTTATTTTATTTTCATATAAATTTAAATATAAAAAATTAAATAAATTTAAATATTTTAATTAAAAATATTATAATTTTTTATTATTCTTAATATATATATACAATTTAAATATATATATATATATATATAATTCATTTACATAAGTAAGAGAATTATTTCTATCCTATTTTTAGCTGGCTTATCCATAGCAATAGTGTTGATATAAACAATTGTCAGGTATTGCTTGTATTGATATAAAGGAGTGTGTGGACAGTGGACATACCTTGTGTTCACATCATTTAGTAATAATAATCTTATTGTTTCGCTTAAAAAAAAAAAACATGACAACAGAGTTGATAACAAGAACAAATGCATTCTCCGTCCTATCTTGCAAAAATTTGAAACGGGTTTAGACGTATAGTTGAAAGTGGCTGGAATAATATTGCAATTCAATTCCGGTCTAATAAATTCAGATAAATATGTGAGAAACCTATATCTTATTTTTTAATATTTTAATAAATTATATTAAACTACAGATATATTTTTTAAATAAGTTATATGTTAAATATATTTAAATTTAAACAATGTATAAAATAGATATAAATTGTATATTAAATATCTATATTTCCATACCAAATCTCATATTTATAAATTAGGTTTGAATTTGAGCTATTCTTAGACCCAATTAAAGTAATGTCTTTTTGTCAAATTTAGATCGAAGTCGCATGAGTATGAATATCTATAGAATTTAGGATATAACTGTCATACCAATTTATTTCTCATATTTTATATTTTTTTTCAACTTTTATCTAAACATAACTTAATCCTTGATGTTTCTCACTCCAAATAATAAGGAAATAACTTTATCAAAATTTTAATTTTTTTATCTTTATTTATTATTTTATTTTAATTTTTTAAAGAGAGTCTCTTATGAAATATTTTCTATTATATGATTATTTTATAATTTTTATGTTGACTTAGTTGTATTTTTACTTTATATGATTTTAAAATTTAACAATTTTGGTTTTTCTACTTTAATTTTGATTTTGATCCTCTAAATTTTAAGATTTATGATTTGGTCCATTTCTTAATTTTTATCCAATAATTAATAAATTTTATATATTTTTAATTCAAATTTATTAGCCAATAGCCATCTGTGAAGTTAAATTAATTTATAAATAAAAATTGATTAATTTAATTCTCTATCCAAATTTATTGGTTGTTGCATGTAAAATTACTAAAAAGATTAAAATTGTAAAATATTTAAATATACATTTTAGTAATTATTTGATATAAAATTAATAAATAGATCAAAATTATGAAAATTTTAAATTTAAAAGATCAAATTTCACAAAAGTAAACTGAAGGAGCTAGAATTATCAAATGTCAAAATTAGAAAGTTAAAATTCAATTAACTATTATAATTATTCTTTTTATCCATTTAACTATTATAAATTTTTTAATGAGGATTAAACAGAAAATAATGATATTTAAATAATTAAATAAAATAGAAGGATTATTTATAATAAAAGTTATTGCCTAAAAAAATTATTTAAGAAAAATAAAAAATAAGAGGAAATGAGAAAATCCCAAATTAAAGAACAAAAACTTAAGGCTACGAAGTTGTTGAATGCTCCCCTGTACTTGGAGCATAGCCCTTCAACAAAATTTGAAATCCGATCGCACGTATATTATACGAAAGACGCGTATTTCGTATTGGTGCAGAACAGAAGGGAAGAAAGGTCATTTTTACAGGTACGATCTCTGATCACCCCATGCCTCAACCATGTCTGCGTTGAAAGCGAACGCATAGTTTAGGTGCTGTGGTGTCGAAATCCGACCTCGATCGCACTCGATAGTCGTGAATTCTTAGCTGATTGGTACTTCCTTCGAATTTCATTGTTATATCTTTAGGATGAGCAAAACGATTTCGCTGTCGACTTCTTTCCTTTCGTATTAGAACGTTTGAGTTTCGCGATTAAGAGTTAGTTGATGTGAGGCACTGAAAGAGTTCGTATCATATTGCTATGGTGATTATTCCTGTTATTAATCGAGTTAAATTTGGCGTTTACGAAATCTCCGGGGTTAGTTTCTTTGCAAATTTGTGAAATGAATTTTATAGTTCGAAAATGTTTTCTATTTTGCTGTTGTCATGGTGCACTGCCTTGCTAACTACTTGCCACAGGAGCACAGCTCCAAATGTTGGCAGGTAAAACATGGTTGTTTTTCTGTAAGTTATTTATTTTTTTGTTTCCTTCGGAAAAAGGATAAAGGGTACTTTATGATATGGTATGGCTGCGATGGATTGATATATGAAATTGTGACTGCTTTTCTTCTGACATACTTTGCTGTAGTTGTTGTTTATTCACTGTGAGGTATTTTCCTGATATGTAGTTGATTATAAGATTATTCAGTACCTTTTGCGTGTTAAATTGTCCCGTTACTTTCATTGAATCTTGTCATTCAGCTTTGCTTGGGTCTAATTCGCTTGAGGTAAAGATATTATACACAGCACATCTTGATCTGCATTCTGAATACTTTGATAGCATTTTGCATTTAGATACGTCAAGAATAACATTATATTTAATAGGCTGATGTGGCCTGCATATTGAGATACTCAGTTATTTTGAGAATTGTAGAAAATATTTTTTTCATATTAGGTTCAATCCTTTAATCTTGTCATCTTTGTTTGGTAATATCCTTCCTTGGTTCTATTTTTAATGATATAACAAGTTTAATGTGAAAATCTGACTTTTTTCTCTCTCCTTATTACATGTAGGATACAACTGTTTGAGGATTTTGCAGAATTGTTCTATTTGAGCATTGCAATGAAGGTGTAGAAGATAATCGATACACAAGCAGATGCCCAGAATTCAACAATGAAGCGTTATGTTTATATCGATGATGATGAATCATCTCATGATATTTACTGTGATAATCGTATATCAAACAGAAAATATACTGTATTAAACTTTCTTCCAAAAAATTTATGGGAACAGTTCAGGTAACCTTTCTACTGATGGTGCTTATTAGTCATTTTTTTTATTATATGTTTCATAATATTTGATGCACACACATGTGCAATTTTGCACACTTTCAGGGTTCTCTAGTCAGTCTAGTGTGATCTCCCCTGTCTTCTTTGATATTCAATAACAAAGATATGATTGCAAGGAAGGAGATTTCATTTTGTTGGATCTTCTGTGTGTTTTCAGTTTTCAGACATGCACCATATTATTAGAACTAGAAGGGGAGAATTCAGAAGATTAGAGGAGCATATAGGGTCCAAACAGTTTTAATTTAACTTTCATGTAACTCATCATAGATTCTAGGGTTTCAGCCTTGTTCTTTTTTTTATATTATGCAAGCTTCCTTCAGTGTCATGAATGACCAAGGCATTTATTTTTATTAAACAAAACGAGTTTTTCTTGGTGGGAAAACTTGCATGTTAAATTTATAATTAAATGTAAATATCTTTAATCAATCTGATTTTACCCTTTTTTCAGCCGGTTCATGAATCAGTACTTTTTGCTGATAGCTTGCCTGCAGTTATGGCCTCTCATTACTCCAGTAAATCCTGCCAGTACATGGGGTCCACTTATCTTTATTTTTGCTGTCTCTGCATCAAAAGAGGCGTGGGATGATTACAATCGATATCTTTCAGACAAAAAGGCAAATGAGAAGGAAGTCTGGGTTGTCAGGAAGGGCATCAAGAAACTTGTATGAAGCATATTTAATTTTCTTAGATGTATTTTTTCTGCATTTCTTAGGAGTTGAGAACAGAACCAAACAGTAAAAAATGTAAAAAAAAGATTTAGCTTACAGTTTCCTACCAGTGATCATCATTTCAATAACTATTCATGATTTTGACTTTTATCATTTAGAAAGGAGTATATTCTGTTGATTTTTCCAAGAGATTGTTACTCTTTCATTTCATTTGTAGATGATTGACTTTAATCAAAAACCTATTTATAAGGTATGAGGTATCTGTTAGGGTTTCTGGACTTTTGAAATATCACGATATTTTGTGTCTGTCATGAGCAGTTTTATTATGTTTGCCTACATGGAGTATACTCCTCAAATAATATACATCCTGTGTATTTTCCCAAGCTTTATGTTCTCCCTGTTCTTGTTTTGTTTTAATTTTTGTCTTTTACCATCCCCATTTTTTTGTTAAAAAATGTCAAAGACTAGTGCATGTTTGATTGGTCTTTTATTCTTGTAATGATTAGTTGCATCTTAACATTTTCTTATCCATATATTGCAAAATAGAACTTAACTTTTGTTTTTTAAGAATTACCTAGACTATAAAAAGGTTAGTGGTTTAGCCTATATATGGGATGCTTACCATTGTTTCTTCATTCTAATGAATGAGGCCACAGGCAACGAGTGACTGCATCCCTCACCCAACAACAGACTATTTGAACTCTAGCATACAATTTTAAGTGAACGTATGTACTCATTGGGAATGTGCAGTTACATACCATGTTTACTGTCCACTATCCTGCCAAAAATCATTAAGTGATCATGAGTGCATGAACACATTGTCATGCATCATTATTATTTACCTGTAAGAACCTATTGTCAGATTTATCTATAGGAGCAATACTCCATCTCCATAGACCTGCTTGAATTGTCAATTTGTATGACATCATGATTATAAATAGATATATGGCTAAACACCTGCTTGTGCCATTTAAATAATTTAAGGATCCATTTGTTAAAGCCTATTTAGAGAAAAAAGTGCTCCCTGAATTAAAAACATGTCTAAAAAATTATGATAATTAGATAAGTTTAAAAAAAGCAAAAACATAAAAAAGCTGTTTTAATTTTCCTTTAAAGCTAAAAGTAATAGCTTCAGAAAATAAGATTCCTAATAAAAGCTGTCATAAAAGCACTTCTTTTTTCTTTCAAAGCTGAAAGAAAGGGTCCATAGACTTCAAACTTCTACTTCTTAATTCACATACAACTTGATCTGCATTTTACGTTGTAGGTACTAGGTAGTAAGAATCACATAAGCTTTATCGTTTGAAATTATATGGTGTCTTCTGTTATATCTGTAAATCTAATGATCTTTTGTTTCCTGGGTGGTGGTTGTTACATTGGTGTTGTTGTAGATTCAAGCCCAAGATATTCATGTAGGTAATATAGTATGGCTACGCGAAAATGATGAAGTGCCTTGTGACCTTGTTTTGATTGGCACCTCTGATCCTCAAGGAGTTTGTTATACAGAGGTAATTATGTCATGAAACATGCTAAAGCTGGTCTTCTCTCTCTGTGACGTTGCAGGGAAATGGGAACTTAGTTCCACCATTCTTCTTTTCTCTTTTTTCTTGGGGCTGGGGTTGAGAAACATAATTTATTATATACATTATAAAGGACCTTATGATAGATGTGTTATTCAGACAGCTGCACTGGATGGTGAAATTGATCTGAAGACACGGGTCGTACCTTCTGCTTGCATGGGAATTGATGTTGAACTATTGCACAAAATTAAGGCAAGATTGCATCTAAAGTAACTGTACTTGGTACAATTGTTGGAACTATAGTGTCAAAAGTAATTATATAGGACAACTGCTTAATTACTCTCATTCGATATGTGCTTGTGTCTAGGGTGTAATTGAGTGTCCCTGTCCGGATAAAGATATCAGGAGATTCGATGCAAACATGCGGTTGTTCCCCCCATTTATTGATAATGATATATGCCCTTTAACCATTAAAAACACTATTCTTCAATCATGCTACTTGAGAAACACTGAGTGGGCATGTGGAGTAGCTGTGTATACAGGCAAGTCCATGTATATGATGTATTTAGCTCTTGGAACCACATATACTTTTTTTACAACAGTTTAAAATTTGTATCCGGTGCATGTTGTATTTTTTCAGGCAATGAAACCAAACTGGGCATGAGTAGAGGTATCCCAGAACCGAAGCTCACTGCTATGGATGCCATGATTGACAAGTTGACTGGTGCTATATTTATATTCCAAATTGTTGTTGTTCTGGTTCTTGGCATAGCGGGTAATGTTTGGAAGGATACAGAAGCTAAGAAGGTATGTCACAATTTCTGAACCTAAGTTTCTCATGCACTTATAATTGTATCAAATCTTATACCTGTTGGGATACGGTAACTTGTCTTTATAGTTTTCCTATTGCTGTATTGTCCTTTCATTTACCTGTGCTTCCATGGAAGGAGCTTGCACCCTTTGCAATATTGAGTTTATTTCTTACAAAAGCAAGTTGCCTTGGGGTTTGTTCCTTACTTTGTGTTTCACGTGGACTATTTACTTGAGTGTCAATTGTATGCTTAATAAGGTGGCCTTTGATTTATTTTGGGAGAGAATTCTCGTAATCTCTTGGGCATCCTGGTTTTCTCTTTGAATGACCATTATATTTGTAATTTCCTTCTTGTCATCTTTCTATTCTATCCTTCAAGGAATTTGTTTTTTCAATCTAAATTCTGTTTAAAATTTTACCATGTTTTGATGCCTTATGTTTTATTATTCTTTTGAAGTTTCCATGATTTTGAAATCTTATCTTCAAGATACGTGTAGGTGAATCCTCATGTTTGTTTGTTTGTTTTTCAAAGCAATGGTATGTTCTTTACCCTCACGAAGGCCCTTGGTATGAACTGTTGGTCATCCCTTTGCGATTCGAGCTTCTTTGTTCCATCATGATACCCATTTCAATTAAGGTGAGTTGGTGGTAAAGGTTTGGCATAATATCAAATCATGTGAAACAGCATGCTTGTCATTTTAAAAACTGCCATATTGTAGAAAGCAGAGTGGTTTCGGGATAGAACATTGATGACCTTAGGAACTGAAGGAAAAGACATCATTAAAACTTAAATTCTCATGAAAAATTATGATTTCAAATTGATAGTTATAGTGCTTAATATCAATTATTATTTAATTTTTAAATATTTCAAGATTGTATAAATATTTTAACGGTGACCATTTATAAATATTGTATAAATATCCATCTCCTGCAGGTATCTCTGGATTTGGTAAAGAGCTTGTATGCAAAATTTATTGACTGGGACCATCAGATGATTGACCTTGAGACTAGTGTTCCATCTCATGCAACAAAGTGAGTAGTTGAAAGACCCTGATTACTAACTATTTGAGGAGCCTGTACATCAGCCCTTTTTTTCAATGATATTTGTTGTATTTGACAGTACAGCAATAAGTGAGGACCTGGGACAAGTTGAGTACATTTTGACTGACAAAACAGGCACCCTGACTGAGAATAAGATGATATTTAGAAGATGTTGTATCAGTGGCAATTTCTATGGAAATGAGAATGGAGATGCATTGAAAGGTCTGTTTGGTTGGTGTAACTCTTTCTTGTTGCCTTGTTATCATGTAATAGCTGTATTAGAACTTTTTTCTTAACTGGAAAGTGCACTGGATCTTAGGCATGGCTAAACCATTGATCTTGTGAACTTCATGATCTGAGAAATATAAACTGAATTACTATGTTGCCATCTAATTGGATTATATATTCTGGTTCCTTCAACAATAATACTGAAGGGTGCAGTTACATTCTAAATAAATTAAAATTAAAAAGAAATGTTTGAGCTTATGCTCTACCAGCTGCAAAATCAGTTGACACTTGTTTGGTTCTAGCATAGTATAATTGTGCTCAATTGCTTTTAATAAAAAACCATAATGAAGGCAGCCTACTCTCATACTTAAAGTAGGCTGAAGAACTCTAGCCTTAACAGCTCAAATGGTTTCCTTAGTTCACCTAGTTTTATAAGTCTTAGTTTTCTTATTTAAGACATGTTTGATTATTTATTTGAAATAGAAGATTGCATTTCTCAACTAAAAGGCATTGATATCATTTGGCATGAAAAGATGGAATATTTCTTTTCATTGAAAAACATCACTGGTACATAATGTGAATGTACTGGTGAAAGTCTTAAATTTAAAGATTCTCTGAATTGGCACATCAGGATCTTGAAGTTATTCATATCTATTTATGAACATGTCATTGACTTTTTGTTTTATACACTGACTGTTTTCTGCAGAAATATTTTCTTTCTGTAGTTTTAGATTGCAAGTTTAATCTTCTGATTAATCACATTTTCTGATGTGTAGATGTCGAGCTTCTCAATGCTGTTTCCAGTGGTTCTCCTGACGTTGTACGGTTCCTTACAGTTATGGCAATATGTAATACTGTCATACCTGCACGAAGGTGATTCTGCCTTTATCCTTGCCAGGACACAGATGTGACAAAACATATTTCTTAGTAAGGATATTTTTAGTAAGCCTTGAAGGTAAAAGTTATTAATTTTTTACTTGTTTTCTTGTGCTGTCATACTTAGCAAAACTGGAGATATATTGTATAAGGCACAGTCTCAGGATGAGGATGCGCTTGTTCGTGCTGCTGCTCGGTTGCATATGGTTTTCTTTAATAAGAATGGAAATATTCTCGGTACTTCTCTTGCTATTACTTTTGAAAGCATATCTGATTAGTTGGCTACTTGGGTTTATGTAATCATTTTCTTTAATATTTCAGAAGTCAACTTCAACTCTTCAATACTTCAGTATGAAGTCCTGGAAACCTTGGAGTTCACCTCTGATAGGAAAAGAATGTCAGTAGTATTAAAAGATTACCAAAATGGAAAGATCCTTCTCCTGTCGAAAGGAGCAGATGAGGCTATTCTTCCATATGCTCGTGCTGGTAAGATTATTTAAGTTTCTTGTTCATATAAACTTTAGGACATTCAAATTTTATTTAACTCATTTTTTTCATTTCATGACTGCTTGTACCTGACCTTCCTAATTGCTTGGACTTTTTTGGAATATGAATATGGGCTGCTGGTGAATGATTTCAGATGAGTAGGGAGTGAGTTATCACGATTGAATACTCATGCACTATTGTTGGAACAACCTTTTTGTTATAATCCTTGCTAAATATTGGTGATAAAATGTTTTGCAATTGTCTTAATTGTTTTTCCTTTTTTTATCCTGACCTATATTGCATGGACTTCGGGTCAATTGTCAATTGTCTTAACTGCCTTTAGTTTACATTGACTGGATCTAACCTGCCAAACTAATACAACCAGAATTGATCATATGGTTTGGATGAATTCGATGCTTTTTAACCGAAACCAACTTAACTGATCATAGGTCTGGCTTCAGCCACAAATATGTGAATTTTAGAAGGCTCTGTTGCACCCTAAAAGGTTGACAAAAAACCTACATTAAATGAAGCCCAAAACTAGGTCCATGATCAGGACCTCCATTGTAATCAAATTGAACATCATACATACATACAGACACACACAACAACAACAGTAAAAACAACAAAGATAAGTAGTTGCAAAAGGTAATCAATGAATCCAATGCTAATCAACTATTTTTAAGGTTGGGTTATGTTATTCTGTTTTGCCAGAAAGCATTGCTTTGATCAGTTAAGATTCTCTCTAAAGTGATTTGGTTAGTTTGGCTCGTAAAAGTGCCAAATTTGAACTGAATCAACTGAGGGACTATCCAGACTTTGAATACTCTAGTGCTTACATTTATTGAACAGTTAGTTAGTAGTATGACTGACGCCATTGCTTGATGCAGGGCAGCAGACCCGGCATTTCGTTGAAGCTGTGGAGCAATATGCTCACTTGGGATTACGTACGTTATGTTTGGCTTGGCGTGAGTTAAAGAGAGATGAATATCGAGAATGGTCTTTGATGTTTAAAGAGGCCAGTAGCACTTTGGTTGATAGGGAGGTAAAGGGCATACTTATTACTGATTTTATATGTTTTAACTGAAGAACTCTCTTTCTCAGTTTAATATCTTTCACAGTGGAGAGTAGCTGAGGTCTGTCAAAGAGTAGAACATGACTTGGAAATCCTTGGTGTAACAGCAATAGAGGATCGTTTACAGGTGAATATTAGATTGATAGCAATCTAATTGTGGACTATTTTTAAATTTTTATAATTTTTAGATAGTTAAAGGGATAAGGGGACAAAATTAAAGAAAGAATTTCCCTTGTGAGTTTATATGATGACCATTATCATCTCTTTTTTATTTGATATCTTTTAGGATGGAGTTCCTGAAACGATAGAAACACTAAGAAAAGCTGGAATAAATTTTTGGATGCTAACTGGAGACAAGCAGAATACTGCAATACAAATTGCTCTGTCATGTAATTTTATTTTCCCAGGTGATTCAGATTTGAGATCATGCAGAATATTGTACTTTTCTTCTATGTGCTGCGTAAATAGTACACTTACAGAATGTGTTTATGTCTGTTGAAAGAATCCAGCACCATTAGAATCTTAGTATGGTTCATGGTTACTCCCCCATTCTCTCCGTTCATGTGGAACCAAATAAACTTATCTGTGTGTTTATCCCATATTCTTCTGCTGTATGTCTCTCATTAATTTAAGGAGTAAGGGGCTGTTTGGAAGAACTTATGAAGAGCTTATAAAAATAGATTATAACCCCTATAGCTTTTTTAGCTTATTTCAATAAGTTTTTTGGTATAACTTATCAAAACAAGGTCTTTCTAGCTTATTTCAGTAAGTTTTGTGATCAAATTTATGGCATAAGCGCTTGTGTAATAAAAGGTCATTGGACAAACGTTTAATTAAGCTGCTTATCCAAACACACCCAAAGTGTAGTGGTGAAAACTGTCTTGATTCCTCGATGTTTTCAAGGCTCCATTACACTGATAGCAGGGGTGGAAAGTACCATTGATGAAGGGATATACAAACTTTTTTTTTCTTTTTATAAAAAGGATATAAAGCGGAGATTTTTTTTAGGGGGGGGGGGTTTGCCCCTCTCAAAAACATGTAGCTCAGCCCACCCTTTCCTTTTGTGTGTTTCCCTCCAAGATTCACCTTCTATTCATACCTATTGGATGTGTGCTTTCCACTTATGGGTCATTCTTATATTTGCTTATTATTTGCAGGAATATTTTTATTTTTAAAAACTTACAAATACAAGATTTTGAGGGTTTTTTATTATTTTTTGGTATCAAATGTGAGTCAAAAATTCCAATGTGAGATATGAAATTTTGAAGAATCTAGGCTTTGGCCGTGTTGGTTTATGCTGCCCTAGGTATTACAAATCATTTGTGTCACGTAAATTTAAAAAATAATGTACATATTAACTAATTGTATACTGAAGTCTAAAGCCATAATAAAGTTAATATAATAATTCCAAACATATTAAGGGAAAGCATACATTTATAAATTATACTGTTCAGTGGCTGTCTAACAGCATTTTGATAACTGGAATTACATAAAAGCTCAAAATCAAGGAATATCTAGAATACCTTACTTGAATTCGAAAATTTCTAAAGTCCTTGGGATGCTTCAAAAAGTGCAGCTTCTGGTTCACAGCTTGGGCTACAAAATTAACGCTACTTTTTCAACTTAAATTAACTCTATTTTTTGTCCATATTATCCTGTTGTTGAAGAGCTAGGATATGTGTGTGTTCACAAATTGCTTTAAATTTTATTGGTTGATTTAGTGTTATGCATCCTTCTTTGGAAGGTTTTATTTTATAATTGTAATACTGGTTATCCTTCATTCTTATAATTCCCTCAATTAATAGAACCGAAGGGACAGCTTCTATCAATTGATGGCAAAACAGAGGATGAGGTTTGTAGAAGTTTAGAGAGAGTGCTTCGTACTATGCGGATAACTACCTCAGAACCCAAGGTACTCCTTACAAATTTCTGTATCATCTTAGAATCCATTAATTTTATTTTTCTTGTTCATTGTGTTTTTTGCATTTAGTGATGCTCTTGTACTCCCCCCCCCCCCCCCTCCCCCTCTCTTTCTCTTCTCTCATAAATTTCTTTTCATATCTTAAAAAAGTAAAATATAATTAGGCCTCTCGGACAGCACCTTGGGTGTTTTGACTAGGACATTTTCTTTGGCAAACATGTATTGAGATAAAGATAATAAAAGGTTTGGAGTTCATCTGTTCATTCTCCTTCACTCTCAAACAGGATGTGGCTTTTGTTGTTGATGGCTGGGCACTGGAGATTGCACTTAACCACTACCGGAAAGCTTTCACTGAACTGGCAGTTTTGTCAAGGACTGCTATATGTTGTCGTGTGACACCATCACAAAAAGCCCAGGTGTTTTTTTGGCCATTTTAACTGCTTGTAGTAATATGTTGCCTTGTATTGTCTTATGAAGCTATGCTTTACATTCCCTTTTTTTAGTTCTCATCCTTGCTATATAATACTAGGCTTGTGCAATCCTGGTTCCTTTTAATTAACTTATTGCAATAAGATGGGGACGGTAAGACCAGTATCTTATGCTTTCCTCTAATTGGTTTGTCCTGTATACCACTACTTGTTGCAGCTTGTACAGATCTTAAAATCATGTGATTATAGAACATTGGCCATTGGTGATGGTGGGAATGATGTAAGGATGATACAGCAAGCTGATATTGGTGTGGGCATCAGTGGCAGAGAAGGATTGCAAGCTGCAAGAGCGGCTGATTACAGTATTGGAAGTAAGCCTTTTTATACCTTTTTCAGGTGCAATCATGATGTGTATACTAGTTATTTAACACAGTTTGCCAAGTACCTTCCTTTTCTCCCATTTGAAATTGTCAAATATTTCACACATATGGTTTAATTTCTGTTGCTGTTCTGTATCTGAACCTTTATCAATAACTTTTCTTCTAATTGTTAGCAACCATAATTTGATCCAACACTATTCTTAAAACCAATCCTTCTCAGTGGTTGGTATTATACAGTCACATTGTGATTCTCATTCTTTCATTGGCAGCATATGACTACCCGATTTTGTCTCTGAAGTTATGGTTATTCTGTTAATTTGCAGAGTTTAGATTCCTGAAGAGATTAATTCTGGTCCATGGCCGTTACTCTTACAACCGTACAGCATTTCTTTCGCAATATTCATTCTATAAGTCACTACTGATATGCTTCATCCAAATCTTGTAAGTTTCTATGAACAATGGCTTTCCTTTTTCTTTTCGTGATTACGCGGCACATTATTTTGTAATAGATGCTCCCTGCAAGGAAGGCTAGGGTAGCTGTTTACAATTAATTACATGAAAACACCCACAGGTAGCCCCAAAAAGATGAAACAGAAGGAAAATAGTGTCTGTTATTTTTCCTTTCTCTTTATTCTTTTGTGGTTATTGTTAATAATTATGAATGTTGTCATGCAAGAAGGGCAATCCAATTTCTTTCTATTCTCTAATTTATAAGGTACTGATGGTTGCATTTTCAGTTTTTCATTTATTTCAGGAGTCTCTGGGACTAGCCTCTTCAATTCTGTTAGCTTGATGGCTTATAATGTTTTCTACACTAGTGTTCCTGTTCTAGTCAGCTCGCTTGATAAAGATCTTAGCGAGGAAACTGTGATGCAGCATCCTCAAATTTTATTTTACTGCCAAGCAGGAAGGTTTGTAATTATTCTGCTATTCGCCTTGCTTTTGAAATGCTATCAAGTCTTCTCAATTTTGCATAATTTCCAGTTTGGTGCAAGTGAACAATTTTTTTTGCTCCTTCCTTGACAGTCACTTTTTATGGCAGAACAATCAAACTTTATTACAACTGAATAACCTTTCAAATAAACCAAATGTGGAAAAATTTTGTTCAACTTACACTGAATAACCACTACATGAGGAAGCATTTAATTAACTATAAATATTGGAACAGGCTTCTAAATCCTAGCACGTTTGCTGGATGGTTTGGACGATCTCTATTCCATGTAAGTGTTGTTTATGAGCATAATTTTGGTACTTATATTTGTCATAACCAATTATTTATAAATTAATGAGTTCTTTGGAAGCTTATCATCACGAATCATGACTAATGTGGTGTTCCTAGGGAAAAAATGACATCTTAAGTTATTTTCTCTAAATCAAGTATTTGGTTTCATGAACTTTTTATTTCTTATGCCTGCTCTTTTCTCACTGGCATTGATTGCCTTTTGCAGGCAATAGTTGTATTTGTAATAAGCATACATGCCTATGCATATGATAAAAGTGAAATGGAGGAGGTTTCTATGGTTGCACTTTCCGGCTGTATATGGTTGCAGGCTTTTGTAGTAACAATGGAGACCAAGTAAGCTTCAAGTAGTTATTGATGCAATTGCTTATCAGTTATCATAATTGAAAATTGCTTTGCTTCTTCGACTTTCGATGCTTTGCTGTTAGTAATGTATTTAAAGAACTAGCTGGTATATAGTTTCCGTTAATGAAAAATAGCAGTTGTGTGTGTGGGCGGGGGGTGAGGGTGCTCTTTCTTATTTTGCTTGGTTACGGATGTTATTTGGTTGGCATGGAAAGGAAAAGAATCATTTAGGTTTGAAAGTATTTGCTTCAACCTGCTGGAAAAGTTTCTCTGGTTTGATTGCCTTACTCATGTTTGATGCCTGCAGTTCCTTTACTATTTTGCAACATACTGCCATATGGGGTAATTTGGCTGCCTTTTATGTCATCAACTGGATCTTCAGTGCTCTTCCTTCATCAGGGATGTATACAATTATGTTTCGGTTGTGTCGACAACCATCATATTGGATAGCAGTTTCTGTAAGTAGCTTCTAACCTCTTTTGTACCCGATGGAAAGTTCTTCACTATTTCTCCTCCTTCACTTTCCTTTCTCCTTTCGTCAGGGATGCGTTCACGAATTTGTTGTTTTTATTATTTCTTTTTTACATTCTTTAAAATTTTAACATGAAAATAAAGTAATATTTTTGTAAATTCCTTGCAAACATAGCTGAAAATAAAAACAAAAAATGAAGTGGATATATCCTTATTATTTCCTTTGTCTCTTTTCCTGTGTAAGATCATTAGATTTCATATTATACTCGTATATGTATAATATACATTGAATTCCTTTTTCTCCGTATAAAATGTAAATATCTGTTTTGTTGCCTATGGAATAGATCATTTGGCTCTCGCAAGGAGCGAACTTCATTCACATTTTCTTTTTGCTATACATTTTATGCATTCAATTGGTTATGCTTTAATGGAAACCATACTTCCATACAGCTCATGGTTGGAGCCGGGATGGGTCCCATTCTAGCCATCAAGTACTTCCGATATACATATAGACCGAGCAAAATCAATACACTTCAGCAAGCTGAACGTCTGGGTGGGCCAATTTTGTCTCTTGGCACCATTGAGCCTCAGCCCAGATCTATAGAGAAAGACATTTCTACACTGTCAATAACACAACCCAAAAACAGAAATCCTGTGTATGAACCTCTGTTATCAGATTCTCCAAGTGCCACCAGAAGATCTTTTGGAGCAGGAGCACCGTTTGATTTTTTTCAGTCACAATCAAGATTATCACTGTCTAGCTACACAAGAAATTGCAAGGACAACTGAGATCAACGAGCATTTGGAAGGGCTCTAGATGCTGAAGCTTAGTCGTATAACCCTTTTGATCGAAACTAACGAAGTACATTATTAGTTCCTTGTATACTAATATTATTTTTGTGAATTGGGCTCCTCCGAAGTGACGTTAGATGACTGTTGATATAACATTAAGGCTTAAATATGTTTTTGATCCGTATATTTTCATGAGATTTTGATTTTAGTCTTTTTAAACTTTTTTTTATGGTTTTAGTCCTCAGTTTTTACAGAATCAAGGATAAAATACAAAGGTTAAAACCATAAAAAAAAAGTTAATGATGTAACTAATGAAAAAGTTGCCATGTTTTACAAATATAAAGACTAAAACCATAAAAAAAAAGTTTGAAAAAATTAAAACAAAAAATATTTAAAAATATGGGGATCAAAAATATATTTAAGTATACAATGAAAAGGAAATTATTTTTCACTTCTATAGATTATCTGCTACGCCTGATGATGTTATCTTTTTTAACCATTATTTTTCTGTTTCCAACATCCATCGGAGACTCATTTATGTTTTTTTCTCCTTTGCTATACCTTCACTTTATAATGTTTTCCAAGTGGGATTATATTGCATTTATGGAGTAATGCAAGTTATGGCCTTCAAGAAACTGGGTGGCCCAAGGAATGGAAAATTTGTTAAACAGTTTTCTTCGGTGGAAGCATCTGAAACATGATAATTCGTGCAAGGATGTCGACTTATTAATCTGCAGATGGCAGATGAATACATATTTGGTGGCCATTTTAGTGCTGCCCAAGGGGAGAACTTAATCCGCCAGGGCTATGTCCCCCACTAACCGTCGTCAGAATTAAACTGCAAACATGGCAAGGTAGCGTTGATGGAAATAAATCATGTTGCATATCATGGGGAGAATTGAGAATCTGTCAGTAACAAGGTAACATTTGGCATGCAGAAATAGAACTGCATAAATTGGCCTATATACACAGTCACAAGGTGCCGACAGTCCTATATACTCATTCAAGGGTGCAGAAAATCACAAGGATAATAAGAGATAGCTAATTATCCAATAAATGCTCGTTCAATTTCTTCTATAAATGAAAAACAAACAAAAAATGAAGGTAAAGGCAGGTAGTGGACCTCAAAGCTTACAATGGGTCGTTTTATAGCATGGGTTGCTTCCCTAAACCACACCATTTAGTGAGTTTTTGCAATCACTACCTAACCCAAACTCACAAACCAGCAAATCCCACAAAAAGAGTTATTCCAAACACAACCCCATGGGTCATTCCCCCACCGCCCTAGCTGTCTAGCTGTCATTCGGATAAGTTTGCATGATTGCATCCTAAGACGCTATCAACAAATGCTACGTTATCCAAGTTTGCTCATTGAATTAATGCCCTTCTTTTAAGGAGGGATAGCGAGTTAACGACACATACCTTTATTAATATAGCCTTATGCATTTTGGATGTGAAAATTACTCTCATGAAATTCAAATTCATAAGTGGAGCTGTACACTCCTATTGACCTAACTTAACGGCTTCAGTCGACACATCTCTATTTTAGGGGTCTCACTTCATTTTGTTTTTATATTTATGTTGTTAACCTTTTAGTGTATTTCTTTATATTTTAGTCCGCATCTTTATCTTTATTTTACCATGAAACTAAAGTATTAAAGTGTCTATAAAGTATCCACCTTTTTTCCAACTGAAGGACCACCTTGGTTGATCAATGTAGAGTTTTCTGGCATCAAGTAATACCCCCTAATGGAACATATTTATTTTCTCACCATCGAAGATGAGATATTGGGGAAAGGGATGGTGTTTTCTTTTATTTAAATATTAATTTATTTACTATAAAATATTAAAAAAATTATTATAAGAAAACTATTTTTAACAATTCTTATAAATAATTTATTTATTATTTTTCATTCATTTATATAAATGAAGGTTTATTTTATTTTACTTATCTGAACAACATAATTTTTATTTTTCTATTGCTTTTTTTCTTTCTTTCTTTTTTTGTATTTCTTTCTTCATTCAAACAAAACTTAGTGTGGAACTTGCATTGGGTTGTCAATCAGTCACTCTTTAATTCATTTGATTAGCCGCGTTTTCAGATGCCTCTTTGAAGAGGTAGTATTTTGGTGTAAAAATTACTTCATTAAAACCCAACTTTGCACGCAAACAATTGTTTTTAGGAAAATATTTTTTAACACAATTTTAGGACAATAAAATATTCTCTTTAATTTTACAGTGTATTTTTTATTGCAAGTCTATAAAAATAAAATAAAATAAGGTGAAAGATAGAAATTATCACATGCTGTGTTAATTTTTTGAATGAAGATGTTATCTTTAACAGCAATGAGTTTATAGCTAAATAGAATTCTCACATTAGTCATTCAAAGAAAAAGAATGATGGAAATGAATTTGAACATTTATTATAGAACTATTTTTTATCTTCCAAGATAGTGAGGGAACAAATGCATCTTAGGTAGCTTACAAAGTATTGTATAATTGCCTTCTTTTATTGATCACATCAATTAAAGAGTAAGGATCGCCGAACATTTGTATTGTATCATCTATTTTAATAAATTTTAATTTAATGATTATAATTTTTTCTTTTAAAAAACTTAACAATTAAAAAGTTATATGTCTTTAAGATGAACATAATTTTTAACATTTTTTGGATTGTATACCAAAAAAGATGAACATATTATCCATATTTGCATCACCATTTTTCAATTATCAAAACTGTCGAGCACATATTCCTCAAATGAGAACCTATCAGGGCAGATCCTTCCCAAAATATAACTCGTTTCTCTCTTTTTCAATCATCATGTTTATGTATCTCTGTTCATATTTTATTGGGTTATTTGCTAGATTTATAATTTTTAAATATAAAAATATATAATAATGTAAATTTAAATTCTTAAATACCTCATCTATCCAAAACTCAAAAAGGAGTTGTGACTGCTGCTAACTTATTATCGCTTTTAGAAAATTTGTTGTGTAATTAACTATTACAATCAATGAAATCAAATGAATTTATACCATTCCAATCCTAAGTCTGTCGCTCTCAAAAAAACTACTTATCACTAATTATATAAATCAATTAATATAAATTGATCTAACTTTATTTTAGAGTTTGAATGTATTTAATAGATCATTTCAAATAACATATAATTTGAATAATTCAAGTTTATTTCATTAAAATAGAGGTGTTTTGTAATAAAGTTACCTGCCTTTTTTTTCATTAGTTACTTGAAACTTCATTTGAATTTTTTTAATTATTTTTACCCTCAATATTATATAAAATTATTCATTTACTACATCCCTGAATATTACACTATTTATTTTTACATTCTTTCTTTAATATCAAATTATTTATTTTAACTGTTATGCTATTTATATTTGTTTACTTTCAATAAAATATTTGATCTTCAAAAAGATAAAACTACAACATTAATTAAAAACTTAAAACTATAATTACTTAAAAATATACTACAAAATAAAAAAATCATACATACATAGATACATAAAATTACATAAATGCGGTTTACATCATTATATATTTACTAACTACTCTAACAACAAATATCGAATCCTTCTGATTTAGTAATTTCCAACTTTTAATTAAAAAATTATTTTTCAAGTAACTTAGCAATTAATTTTTCTAAACATTACGTTAATCTCACACAACTTTAAACATACCAATATTCAAACTATACTGTTTCACCCAACTTTTAATCTCATCTCGGATGGTATTTTAGATACTGTTCTGAAACGGTATTATTACAATGGTAGCGCTAGAAGTTGCTACTTCAACGCAGTGGTGATGTACGTTCCTGGAAAAATATTCCAATGTTCAAGTAATTAGATAAAACAATTTTGGAAGAATTTTAGTCAAGTCAAAATATTTACCTGAATATGATGAAATTTCTCTATTTAAAAGGGTCATTTTAACTTCATTAAATAAAAAGCTTATCCCACTGATGTAAGTGGCATGGTTCTGACCATGAAATAACCATATTAACCCTGTAATCAAGCTTAACTGCTCTAAATAAGCTTTGATTAAAACCATCGTAAATGGAAGAGTTTGCAGTTTAATGGACGTCATAGGCACAAAAGCAACAAGACAGCAAAACGTGCTAGATTTTTTCCTTGTAGCTTTTTCTACCTTTTTCTTTTTTATTTCTCTCCAAATAAACGATAAGAAAATTCAATATATGTACTTTAAAAAAGGATGCTAGTGTTTAATTATTTACAGCTATAAAGACACTTTTTTTCCTTTTGGGCGTCTCAAATTTAATTTTCAATTGACTTCAATTAATAATTTGCGTACTCACCTCGTCTTCACAATAAATGTTGCTTACAATTTTTTCCATATTTCATGTCAAATGAAATGCTCAAAGAATATTAAATTTCCTATATTATCTTTATCTATCATCTATCATCAATAAATAAAAGAATTATTCCAATATTGTTTCAATGTGATGGGTTACCACACAAATATTGCATGCTTGCCATGTGTAAGAATTCGCTTTCTTACACTTGCAGAAAAAAAAAACAAAATAAAAAAGAATTCAACACTATACATACCTAAACAAGAAATAAAAATAAGAGATGGAAAGAATGTAATAAATAATATAAGAACTTAAATATTTTTAAATAAAAAATTCTGATATATATAATTTTTTAAATCATGCCTCATTGAGTAACCATTATGAGAACAAAAAAAAAACAGTATATAATGCATTTCCAACAATCCAATTAAATGGACAATATAATATTAAAAAAATATACTATACATACACCAAAATATTATACTATTTCCCATCCGAAAAATTTAGCTTCTATGGGGCGTTTACCAGGTAATAGTCACCACCACCATCAAACAGACAAACCAAAACTAAAACTTTAAAAAGAGTGAGAATCAAAATATTCCCTTATACATAAAAGGAAGATAAAATCCAAATTGCATAAATTACATAAATTGTCACAAACTTTAACATCAAATTCAGAAAGCAATGAACCTCAAACAATAATTAAAACAGACACCAGATACGTTACATGTTGCTCCACTGTATTTACACTTTCACCTATGAATCATTTTCTCTCGCACTTCAATTTTTATGGTCACCATCTTCACCCTCTACATCAGCAGGTCATTCACCCACCCGAGATCAGGGCCATTAACGTCAGCACCGACAACAATCTTGTTGTCGTTGCCCAAAAATTTGTTGCAACCAAAATTCCCATTAGAAGAACCTGTCGGTGTCTGAGAAAAAATAAAGTGTTGTTGATGTTGCTGATCTTCACAACCAAAAGAAGCACCCGAAGGTGAAACAATGAACTGTTGTTGCTGTTCCTCGCAGTTCAGAGGAACATCAAGCCAAGGTAAGTTATGCAATTTGGAAGTAGAAATAGGTGAACCTTCATTGAAACTCAAACCCTCCAAAGAATTCATCAATTCAGTTACCACATCTTTGTAACTCACCACACCACCAAGATGATGATGATGATTCACCGCACCACTTGCACCGTAGCGTGAAACTGGAGAAACGCCGTTTCGGGGTTTCAACGGAGAAAGAGGTGGCGAAGTGGAAGACGACGGTGACAGCGGTGGTGAGTAATGAGACATGCCAAAAAGGGTTGACGTTGGTGAAGCAGAAGAACAAGAAGGAGAAGAAACACAATGACAGAACAAACAACAGTTATTGCTGTTTGATCTTGAAGCATGGTTCAAAAACTTGTTCTTCTTGCATGCGACGTCATTTGAAGAGGAGGAGGAAGATGATGAGGTTGTTACCGGCAAGATTCTGAGCTGGCGAGGGGTGTGTGCGAAGAAACACACCTTTCGCCTGCAGTTCTTACCATCCTTACAGGCTTCTGTCCTGTATCTGGCAGGATGCAACCAGCATTCAAATACACCATGAGCATATTCGCATGCATCACCACGGTTGCATCCTCCACGACGATATTCAGGACATATAGTTCCTGAATAATGGTATCGCCGGGGATCACGGCGGCGAGCCTTTTCTCCCGGATGTGCAAAAGGGCAGTCAGTCCAGTCGTGGCTCCGGCTACGAGTGCACCGACGGACCTTAAATTCATACATCCGGAAGTGATCGGAGGAATAGGGATCATCCGAGTCAGAATCATCAGAGTCAAGGTTGTTGTAAGGGAGGAACTTTTGCAGGATGGTATCATCGGAATACATGTCGCCGGCGGTTCCGCCGGCGGCACGGCGAGTGAGAAGCTTCCTTGGTGGGATGTCAATTTCTCTTAGGAATTTCTTTGGAGAAAGGAGTTGGTGAGAAGGGTGAAACTTGTGTTGATCAGCACATACACTGCTCATTTTGGCTACCTTGTGTGTGTGTGTGTTTTACTAAAATGGTAAGAGAGAGAGAGAGAAAAAGAATAATGGGAAAGAGTGTGTGTGTGTGTGTATGTGAGAATGGTGAGTGTGTTAATGTGAAGGGAGACAAAGGGGTGAGTTATATAGGGTGATTGAGGAGAGAGAATATGAATTGAGAAAGAAAGGGTGACAAGGATGGAATGTGGGGATATGGGAAGTGATGCGTGGCTTTATAGCATTTGAGATGAACATGCAAAAGAGGGTATGTGGCAGTTTGATAATTCATTGCAGGCACGAATTTTGGCTATGTGTAATTGTCTTACAAGCTCTCTATTCAAAATATCTGTGGAGGGTTTTTGGGATGCTTCCATCACAGCTAACATGAAAATTCTGGATCACGTTACGGTGTACCCAAGAGGGCTCCATGTAAGGGACTTTTTTTTTTATCAATATAAATTCCATTGTTGGTTCATTGCATTTGTTTCACTTTATCCTATTTTTTCCCCTTCTCCTTTGACTCAAAAGAAGTGTTTATAAAATCCTTGACCGATTGTCCCTCTATCTAAAACCAAACGGAATTTGTTTACCTTGTATGTATGCGTTTTATACAACTGTTATGATATGTAATAAAGACATGGTTATGAGTCCGACATAATAACAAAAAGAGTTAGGAAAAATAAAATTCTCTTTAAATTAATGGTTCAACTACTGAAGCAGTGAAGTGGTTGCACCTCAAAAGAGATGTGATAACATATATATGACGGACAAGAAATCATGAATTATACTGGTTAGGCCGTGTAATTTGATTACAGTCACTCAAAACCATGTTTGAATAAATTATATTAAAAAAAAAACTTTGATGTTTGATCTACATGCATCACAATAAATCATGGTTATATCTCAATATTATAATTAAGACATGATACAGTATGTCAACAATTGAAGCATGAATCATGGACTAACATAACATATTACCAACAAATAATATTATTAACAGAGTAATTAATAATGTATATATAATTCCCTTCAAGAAGAAAAAAAATGTATTATATAATTCAGAAATTAATTGGTTACACTTACACCATCCATGGTAATTAAAGCACCGGATGGGTCTAGAACTCAGTGGACAAGGAAGGAAATACAGGTGCAGATTTATGAGGTATTAAACCCTTTCTAAAATTGGTTTTATGGAGTTCATTTTTGACCAGTTAAGGTAAAGTCATCTTTGTTTCTATCTCTATTATACTAACTTTATTATATAAGTTTCAAGCTTATCTTAATAAGTCCAAGCCCATTGATTTTCATTGAATGCTAATAAAGTGAGGTCCATTAAAACAAATATAACTCCCTGGGCATCTGGCAGTTAGAGAAAACCCGGACCAAACTTTATTAAGGCCTATCCCTGCTTTAAAATTAAACTTTTTTCCCTGAAAAGAATATTCAATTCACATAATATAAGGAAACCATAACTGACACTTCCTCAAGACAAACACCACAGACAAGCTGAAATTTAGGCTAATATTATGCAAAGGAATAAGGAAGAGTGAGAAGCTTTTGATTTCTCCATCTCAAACTCAAAACTCACTTCCGGGCACACTATTTTAAAGGGGCTAAATTCATGAATTAATAATGCTTCCTTATTGGGATGATTTCCGCAAAGGGGAATTAGGCTTAATCACTGTGATTCATTTGTATAATTATTTTTAATAATAGTACATGGATGTATTTTTCTTATAAATAAATATTGAACAGTTTTAATTAAGGGTGTTCATAAGGGTGAGGAAGATAACTGCTTAGACATCCATTAAATCTAAAACCATCAATGTTTTCATGCTACACAGATAACTGCAAGAGTGGCGTGCTTCTTTCAGCAGTGGCTTACAAATGGTGTGTTTGCTTCTTACAAAACAAGTATATTATATATGGAAAATATATAAAAAAAAGAGTAATAATATCAAATGTTATAATTTTTAATAAAAATTATTATTTATTAATTCCTTATTATGTATCCTCGAAAAATTGATAATTTTGTACTCTGAAATTTTAACTATTACGGGTTTACATTACAAATGAAAGAACCACTTGAAGCAGGTATGGAATTGGGGAAACAATCAAACATAGGGGCTAACAGAGAACCTTTTTCTAGCAAATGTACCCAAATTGAAGTAGCATGAATTATGAAAGTTACCTGTTTTTAAGTTGTTATCAAAAAGGTGGTTCTGCAAATAGTTTGAAACATAACATCGTGGCCTAAATGGCTATTAAATATTGTAAAGAAGCCTATTTCTTTGTCATGTTCTTGCACAAAATCTGTAACTACGTAATCTTCCATAGATGAACGCAACCTGCTTTTTCCTTCACCAAGTGTAATATGCTTTGAACTTTTTCTTTTCCCTTTTATCGTGTCCAATGATAACATTCCAAACCCTGCTTTGTCTAGAAACAACACTAAGATCTTCATTTTAGGACGCATGCCACGTTTGAATAAACAGCTCAATTAAACATTTGTTTAATAAAAGTTTATCACTTGATAACTTGTAATTGCTTAACTCGGTAAGTTTGTTTGGATGAGTTCTGTTGTGAAGCTTATTCAAATAAACTAAATAAAGATTAGTTGTAAGTCAATTTTATTAGCATAACCTTTGATTTTGAACTCAAGTGCGTAAATGATAAAACAAATCTTTTTAAGTTTCATAGAAAGTCTTCTAACGATTCCTCGTTCGAAGTGGAAAATTATCAGCTTCTACTTTTAATTAAAAAGAAAAGAAGCAATCAAATTCCTAAATTGTAGACTGTTATTTCATATTAGATGTTACAAAGACCATCAGTTTTAGATAATCGATTTTATTTTTTTAATTAAACATGTCTGATGCAATGCATTGAATAACTTCTGATATATATTGTCACATATAATTTAAGCAAATAAAAACATAAAAAGAACATTAATATGCAAGTCCACATAAAATACTTTTTTTAAAAAAAGCCCAATTCTCGTGCAGCAAATCAGTTAAACCTTGAAACAACAAACAAGTTGCAGTACTTGAAAATAAATCTATATAACCCCAAGATAGCTCCAGAATATTTCGAGAATTGGCCTTGGCATGATTTAAATAAGAATAGTTCACAAGAGAAAATTTAAATAATTTGGCTTTGGCATGATTTGCATATGAAAATCAGTTTTTTCTACTTACCTCCGCTTATGGAGGATTTCTCTGCTAGTCATGTTTTTATTGTCAGAAAACATGTGCTGAGCAGAGTAGTTGTTCAGGAATCTAGAGAGATGTTCTTACACGTCTAAAAATAGGTGGAACGTCGTGAAAATATGATATAATAAAAAAAAAATATATTAGGATACAAATACTATTAATATGTGTGATAATGGCTTGGAGAAAGAGTGAAGCCAAGGATCCTTTCCATTTAATAGATATGTTTATGAAATCTAATGTATATTTAAAAGAAAGAAAAATTTAAAACAAGGACTTTATAGTGCTCGTCAGAATGCAGATTCAGCTTCAGTAGTCTCAACAGAGCAGACTCATGATTTTTATTTTTATTTTTTTAATGTTTTGGTCAACGCCTCATAATGTATTTTTCTTTTTTAGAGACGCAGTGAAGTCATCACTCATTTGGTCCACTTCGATGTTTGATCTGTCAGGAGAATCCGTGGAAGCGGCAAGAATGTGTAGATAATAGAACAAGAGAAGTTGGTTCTTCATTTTTTGCTGGTTCCTAAATTTGGCCCTCCTTATTACCCCAAAAGTATACATGAAACCTTTTTAAACACCGTTTTTGTCTTTAAACACATGCTAGACCACGTTGCATAATGTAATAGTTATACTGAGAGCAACTCTAGCGCAAGTTACTTAGAAATAAGCGTTACATTACTTGTCACAAGATTAAAGTTCCTAGTGTGGAAGAAAAAAATAATTGCATTACTGATAGAGAATTACTTGGTTAAGTAACTAACACATTAGAGATGCTCTAAGGATACAACACAAGCCTCCTCTCCAAATCTACTCTTGAACCCGCCACACCCCTGGCTCATTTTGCCCATTCATATGTAGCTTTTTCTTCAAAATGAAGAGTAAGCCTTTAGAACTTCTAAACTCATTTAAAATGTAAACATGGTTTAAAATTTATATCAACATGTTTGATTATTCAACAACAAAATTGATTCTCTCTAAACTCAAGTTTGGTCAAACATGATAAATTATAACTTTCGCATTAAGTTAAAAATTTTATATTGAATTTTACTATAAACGTACTTTTGAAAAAATCAAAACATCACTTTAAACTTACTTTTAAACAATCAATTTTACAAAATAAAATTCATTCAAACTCAAATTTACAAACGTTCAAACAAACATACATGAAGTTGATAGCATCTACTTTTTTTTCGGACCCAAACCAATTTTGCAGTACATTTTCATTAATGTTCACCTGGCAAAACTAATCCTTTGACTAAAATATTTAGTTTCCACAACGAAAATGAAATTTGTTATAACAATGCTGCTCCTTAAACTGCAATAATCCTAATGACGATATATTTGATACAAATTGAAACCATAACTAGTATTTTAGAAGCTAGAACTTATTAAAGCTATTACACTGCTTGCGTAACCTTTTGGGAGGTTCTTATAATTTAGTATGCTATAGATTCTTTTTTGTTGAGGATGCAACTAGAAAAATGACTCTAGGCAAATTCTTTTTTCTTTATGTACATATAAAAAAGCTTCTGACATTCTAAGTTAAAAGTTGCCAATCAAACAAAGACTATGATGCCTCCTTCCGCCTGTATGCCAGAATCTAAAACAGCAGAAAAAGGATGAACTTTAGTTGTTGCTTAGAATAATATTTGGGGGGGGGGGGGGGGGGCAAAAACCACCTTAATACTCACCATATGCTCCCTTTTAGACATGCATTTAGATCTAAGCCCTGCCAGAGACTCATGTCCTTGCAAAATTTCCAGTTCATCTTTGTGTGGATCAACCACCAGCGTAGTTAGCTCATCACATATCAGGGTTGAATTCTCATCAGCTGACTTGTTGCAATTTGTATTGCAGCATCCTTTGACTGCCAGTATCTCAACTTCTTCAACTAGCAAAGGTGTCTGATGAGCAACATACTAAGCAGAAAAAATACAAAAAAGTTATTAGACAATCATCATAAGGCAAGAAGACCAACATTGGCTCATCAACAAAAGCATGTCATGCAATCATTTTCATCAAGAAGTGATTAACAGAGTAGTATCCTTTGCTAACTTCATCTGACAAAGGGGTACTGATTTGGCAAGTAGCAACTATGGCAAAAAACAATAACTTGGCCTTCTGGTGAAGGCCTAAACAAACTTGGATCAAGTTGAACAAAAATTATCACTGCCAGAAACAAGTGATCAAATCAAAGACAGGATCTTACTTCATAAAGGAGCTTGACAGACAAAGTTGGTCGACAGCAGAGGTGTGGCTGCGGTAAACTTGGTATATTTTGTTTGTCCAGAGAAACAAGCATGAGATGGACATCTAACTGTAAATAAAAATATGGCACCTTTTTAATTAAATTGAACTGAAATAAGAATAAAAGCATTCAATAGTAACATCTGCAACATATTAGAGGAGGAAAAGGAAAAGAAGAGGATGACAACCTATACCTCATCAGTGTTTTCATCCAAACTTCGGAGATGATCAACCAACTTAGACAATCGACCACTACGAGAACTTTTGCTATTACTACCACCACCACCACCATGCCGAGTGTGACTTCTAAAACCACCCCTTCCCCAGGTAAGCTTTCTAGGTTTTGACACCTGCCTTGAAATTCCTCGATTTTCTCTACTTGTATCCATATCACCTTCTATGCTTCCACCATCAGGACTTGCCATTGATGACGAGGGCTGAGAGGGGCGAACTCTAGTCCATCTCTTTCGCCTTCTTTGTCGGAATTCTGTAGATCGCTCATCGGCTGAAGATGAGTCTTTTTCATTATTGTCATTTTCCTCCTCATTATCTTCAGATCCTTCAGTCACTTGGTTTTGTCTCCTAGAATGAATGTTTCGTTGATTACGCTGTGATCTTGTCACAAAACCTGGTGCATCTTTCCGTCTTTTAACCAGTGCTTCAGATTGCCGTTGAACTACTTTTGCTATTGAAGCTTGAATCTGCCAGAAAAGCTAGAATGCTAAGATTTAACAATTGAGGTAATGTTGACTGACAAAAGATAAGAATTAAGGTTAATAAGGTACAATCATAAAACTGAGCAATAAATAAAAATTCATCCATAAGATTTTTATTTAGGAGTTGATACATGATAGGCCATGGGAGCCATGCAGATTGTTAATGATTCAACATCAATCAGTTAAAAATGTGTCATCTAGTGTAAGTACTGTAGTGTACACACATCCAAAAGCTGAAAGCATGCTTAAATATGTTCACTCAATAAATATTCACCTGCTTATTGCGGTTCTTCTCCTCTTCACGAAATTCAAGTTCCTGCAAAGGGATAGTTTGTGAATGGTATAACTGGTTAAATTTTGTATAAGCTTTATGCAAACACAATAAAAAAAATGAAGTAATAAAATGATGAACTTATACCTCTTCCTCATATTTCTCAATATCAGGATATAAAGCAGCAATAAGTGCATCGTAGTTTGGATCATCTCTCAAGGAACGACGACTGGCACAATGTGTGCGGCACGCAGGGCATTCATTGTTCCTGGGATAATACAAAAATGATAAATGTTGCTGAATACAGAGATTATAATGTGTTTTCTGAACAAAATAGAGACAGGAAGGACTCAGATAGTGGTTATCAGTAGCATATTATATAAGTAAAAGGCCAGGACATGGGACCTACCCCATTCGCATTGATTTGTCAATGCATTCCCTGCAAAAACGGTGCAAGCATTCCATAACTGTTCTTGTTTTCTTAATGATACCTGTTCAAGCACTGGTTAGTTCTTCAGCAAACAGGATACAATTTGCCAACATTCAACTTCCAAGCATGAAGTGAACTGCAAGTTTCAAAAACTTTCTTCCCAATGAAACCCAAAACTGCCTGGTCAAATCGCACTTATGGCTGTAGATGCCAAAATCAATAGGTGATCATATCATAGTAGACTAAATGACTTTTAAAATCACATCTATTGCAAGTAAAATATATGAAATTTCCTGTGTTAATTACTATTACACCCTAGCTACAGAAATAAGTTTACAATTTTTCAACTTTTCAGTCAATGTTGAGATTTTTTATCTTCAGGGTTTTTCCTTTTAAAAATAATGCAAAACACACACCCACACACACACATAATGCAATGAATTTAGAGTTTGTCGCCTCAAGATTGACAACTGATATTACTAGATTGGGCATCAGCAAAGTGAACACATCTCTTGATTCTGTATATTTTGCATCTAGGAAAGCAAGGTTTGAAAAGCATTGAAACTGTGGCCCCAATAAACAGTTCTATTTGGGAATGAAAGCCCATGACTAAAAAGTCTATATAAGATAAATGAATTATGTTAATATTTTTAGCCTCCTGGATTCCATTCATATTTTTCAACCATTCATAAAATTGAACAGCCTCCTAGGTTTCAACATCATCAGGATTCCTCTTTCTTTTCAACCGCTCAATAGATTTAATCCCAGAAATTGTGATCAATTACACCCTTCTTTGAAATCAAATTTTGGACTCTAAGGTAACTTAGTGTTGCATCACTTGCATGACAAAACCACACAGTCCCTTGCGCATTCCAAATGAAAAGTGACAAGAACAAGAAATGGAGAAAGTGAGAAAAAGTTTTAGGCAATTACACACCCCTTCTTTTCAGAGATGCTTAAATTACAGTTCACTCCTCTTTTATTTTAAAATATACACTCCCCTCTCCTAAGAAATGAATATAAGTTACACTTCAATCCTTTTCAATATAAACAAACCTCTTAATAGTGGTAGATAATTAAAAATGTCTCCCAATGGTATTTTGTCTTCTTCCTATAACTTTCAATGCACGAGCAACTGATTTTGAATGTCTTATTATTGATTTTAGTATTTGAAAAAGTAAAATGAAGTTTTAAATACTTTTATTATCAGTTTTAGAATTTCATTAAACTCTGTATTTCATCTTCTAAGGTTAAAGAATTGATAATAAGTGTACAAAACTAGCTACTAATCATGTCAATAAACATCACCACAAAAGAAATTTCTAAAATGCTCATTTATATGAAAATAGACTAAATGTCATACACATTGATATTTTAAGGAAAGGGAGTGTATATTTTAAAATAAGAGGGAAGAAAAGTGTAACTGAAACATCTCTTTGGAGGGGATAGGAGAATGTAATTTAGCTTAAGTTTTTATGTAGAATAAAGCAAAACTATAAGGATATTATAAAATGGGAATTGGATATAATCTATCTGGTTATAACTAAACTCTCTTAAAAATAATCTAGTTATTAAGCATAAATTGATATCAATTTCTCCAATATGATCAAATTTCCAAATATAAAGTAGGTAATAGTATCAGCAACAATTGAGAATACAAAACTACTAAGACAGTTAATAGTTTCATAATCACCTAGTCATCCACTAAAGAACAGAGACAATTCTACTAGTATCTACAAAAACAACATATGCACTATTCCATCCCCTCCCCTCCTAACAAAACATAAAAGCAGTATTAGGCTATTACTAGCATGCAAGACTTTCCATTACATGTCATGATCATTAAATAAACACTAACTACTTGCCACTACACATCATTCCAAGCATAATATTGACAATGGCAGAAAGTGGATCCTACCATATAGCACTGGGCGCATTTTGATTAAAGCAGAATTCAAAATCACATCTAATAAACTGCCAAATAATGCCATCCAAAAAGGTCAAGCAAAAACATACCAAGGCAAATTGGACATTGGACATCTTTACGAATTTCCAGAAGTTCTACAAAAACAAATCTGCAAACAAAACAAAAATAAGCATATATTTACATAACTTGATAGAACAATTTTAGGTGAGATGTATGACATACACCCACAAGTTGGGAGTTAGAAAAATCTCAAGTTCCTAGATGGCCAATAAAAATAAATAAATTTAGTAGCTTTTTACTGGTTGAGATTAGCACACAGTCAATACTAAACAATGGCCACTACATATCTTGATCATCCAAATTTTATATGCTACTGAAATAAAGAAATTTCACACATAGTAGCTACTTTTCACAAAAATAATTAATAAAGTCAGAAGAGGTAGAAATGCAGTTTTCCAACATGGTTGCAGAGTTAAATCGTCTGTTGATACCCAGTGTCAACTTTTCATTTTTGGAAATTTCATATTCTTCTGATGGTCCTCAACATGGGCATCCACTTAAGACATACCACAGAAAGGAGAAAAAGAGCAAGGACAGTTAGGGAAATAAAGACATTTGAATCTGTGAGGCTGAACAACAACCAGCACATGTGACAACTGGGGGATGGTGAGGAAGATTGTAACCAGGTTGAGAGATGTGAAAATGAGGAGGGGGGGGTGTCTACGAGGTGGTAGCCAATCATTTGGGAGTTGTGGGGTGGCTGTTGCTACAGGGCAGAGAAGGCATATTCTGTCTCTGATTTTTTTCCTTCATTTTGTATACTTTCTACCTTCTTATAACCAGCGAATTCTCCCAGAATTTTCTGTAAATACTACATTAATACCGGAATCTATCAACTTCCCTGTATTGTAAATGATAAGCGACATTCTTGATGATCCTTTCAAGGCGGTTAACAACTATCACTAAGGAATCACATATATTAAATGCACTTTTATCATAAGTCATTAATTGATGCTAATTTTGAAATCCACTGAAGTTATTCTTGCAAGAAAAAAAAAATCAATTCTACACTTGTATTTGGACAAAGCTAATGTCATTGCAGCTAAGAATCTAATATATAGAAACTTACTTTATGCACAGATACTGATCCTGCCTTCACAAAAAATAATAACCCAATGTAGCATGATATTCTGAAGTATCATTTCCCATCACAACATGTACATACGTATATATTTTTCGTGAGTATTAACCAAACCCATTTGGTTGTTGCCATTAAGCTTACATACTTCCAAGTGTATCAAATCTTAGTCAAGAACATCTACTGTTCTACAGCATGTTCATCTGATCACTAACCCCTTTCATAAGATGTTTAAATTGGGCTTCAATTATTCATTCAATATGTAAGCTTACTTAAATCAGAGAACAATGGCATACAGACAAACTGAAAAATCTAATAGTTTGAGGATGAATCTATGTTTTGGTTGTTTTCTTCCTTGACCCAATTACAAGGGGAACAGCAATACAATCATTATTCAAATGTTTTGTAAAGGCTATGACAAAGTTACAGATGAGACATAAACCATTCCAGTAATGGTTAGAGAAGATAAACTGCAACAGAAACTAGTATTAAATTAACCACCCTCAATATATAAATGTACATGTCATTCATCCATAACTTCATGAAAACTGACAAATAAACATATTCAAGATGAAAAAAAGTTAATCCAAAAATCTCATCCTAAAATGCTTGGTAGAATCAAAACCATGTCGTTGGTCAACATTATGATAAAGCATCAAACTAGTGTGAATTTCAATTTTTTAGATAATAAACACAACGCAACCAAAGGCCATAGAAGGGTCAGCTTCTTTAGCTGGTTGAATCACATACTTTGGGGGCACCTTTTTGGTTCAGGCATTGCACACCATTAGCGCTTTTATTGACAACTACAAAGTAAAATCTTAATATCCCAGCTATCTAACTTCCTAAAACATAACCAGCTATCACTTGTCAGTCTCTGAGACTATTAGGCATTAGCAGCAAGCAGATTAGGGTTAATTTATAAGAAAAAGAAATGCACGATAGTCAAATATGGTGTTTCCTTCTTTCTTGGTGTTAAGATCTTTCTTCGGTGAAACATAGGCCTTTTAGCTCTTCGTGCCTCAAGGCATGGAACCCCATGGCACCTTTTGCTTTGACTGCCTTGAATCAACATTTAAGAAATGCAGAGGACAAGTCAATCAACTTAAGCATCGGTTCCAATTATGAATCCTGGAACCAACAATAACTACTTGCCAAATTACCAGGTCTTAATCTGAATCATAGTCCTAAACCCATGATATTCAAGAGTTGACCACTGTTACCATGCCACATGACACATGACAATGCCTCAAACATTTCGGTTTTCAACTTTTTCCACACAAATCAACATAACATATAGAGTTTATATATTAATATTGCTACTTTGAACATTCTGATGCACATGACTAGAACTCTACCCACTCTGTGAAGACTAAGCGACTGTTTGGTTCGTGAAAACAAGGTGATAGCTTAGTAATTAAAAGTAAAAACAGAAAACTTTTCACAAACCAATCGGTCACTAATCCACTTCCAAAGTCATAACTGTAGCATCATCCAAACTGAACATAATACTCATCAACCTTTCAAGGAATGAGATCCTAGGTGCTGATTGATGTTTTAAAAGACACTTAAGAATTTATATACTTAAGACTAGGTAACAAAAATCTACGCCAAAACTGTTACTTTCTTTGATCATGCAACGAACAAAAAAGTTTCAAGCATAGATAAGATGAAAATCCAAACATGCAAACGAACTACGACAAATCAAATGAGGGGATTTAGAAAATACAGACACCCCTACTCAAACGGCACGAACAGGTAGCATTCCCTTACACAGTGGAAGGGAACCTACCCAAACCCATGACATATGCGTTCATATCCCGAGGAAGAAGCACATAAATGCAAAATTCACACCTAGCCACGATCCCGGAACAGAGAGATGAGATCAAAACGTGAATCTAGTAGAGAAAAAATCGGAGCAACAAAACACAGCAGAACTTTCAAAGCAATGCGCGTGAGAGAAACAGAGAGGGAGAGAGTACTCAGGTTTTTCTTCAGAGCCAGAAGATGGGGTTTCGTCCGAATCTGACAAGAGAAAAGAAGAAAACTTGAGCACATGAAGAATCTAAAAGACAAAGCAAAGCACAACCCAGTTGAGAAAAACCAATTGGGGCACTGAAAATTAGGAAACAAAACGAGACAGAAACCAATAACCAAAAATAATAAATAAAAAAGTGATACGTAACCCTGTGGTTTTTCCCTGTCGTGATTATGGTGTTGCCCTGCTTCTTCTTCTTCTTCTTCTTCATCTCGTTCTTCTTCTTCCTCTTCCTCTCCTTGCTCCTCCTCTTCCTCATCTTCCTCCTGTTGCTGCTCCTCATCGTCCTCTTCTTCCTCGTGTTCCTGAGCTTGGTCCTGTTGTTGTTGTTGTTGTTGCTGTTGTTGTTTGGCATGACGAGGATGGAAGAGATGGTTCTGTGAAGGGTCCCCATCGTCCAAAGTGTCAGACAAAGAGCGCTTCTGGGCAGGCATTGCTCCTCACAGAGGGATTCGTGAATGCTATGTGTGCTCTTCGCTGTAGCTCCACAACAACAAACAATGAGATTGAGATTTATTATTTGCCTCTCCTCTTATTACTTTTATTATTGTATTCTACTATAATATTACACTCTTCTTTTACACAATAAATAAAATTAATAAATACTCTTCTCTCCTTTTATTTTGATCTTCTAGCCTTTAATTTCTTTTTTTAATTTTAAGAATTGTTTAATAGTTTTTTTACCTATATTTTATTTAATGATTAAGAATACTAGTTGAAAATTTGAAAATAAAATTTATTAAAAGTTATATAACAAACATATTAATAATGTTTTTAATTAATTTTATTATTTTTTCACAAATACTTTTACATAACTGATTATTGTTTTTTAAAATAAAATAATTAAAGATATAAATAGAGATATTTTAGTTAAATAAAATAATATACTATATCGATTAAAGTATTTTAAGTTATGTGTACAAATTTTAAATAATAAAATAAAAATGAATAAAATGATTTTTTATTAATTATAGTATTTAATATTACTAATATATTAAATTTGATAAATTCTAATAAAAACTTATTATGTACCATATATTATATCATAATAGTATTTATTTGTGTGATTACATAAAAATTATTATTTGTTTAATTTGAAAATTGTTAATTGGTGTCTTAAAATACTATCTAATAAATTAATGTTATTTTGAAAAATATTAATTTAGTTTTTTGTTATGTTTAATGTAACTTAACTTAATTTTTAATAAAAAATATTTTTTATTTTTTAACGGTGTCTTCAAAAAACTAATAGGTATATATTTAAATTAGGAAGATGTGTTTTAAAATTTAATAAAAAATATAAACATAAAAATATTAAAAAATTGAAAAAAAAAATAGTAATAAAAAATTCGTATGTAAAAAACATTTATGTTAAAGCAATAATTAAAAAGATTGTTTTAAATTTAATAATAAAAGATGGAGGTGGAAGTACTGTGTGTGTTGCAGCAGAGTATAAGGAAAACTTGCTGAAGTGGTTAGATTTGCTGATCTTGTGTGTGATTTTGAAGCCTATTATCGTCATTTTCATCTTATGTGTTCTTTTTTTTCTTAAGTTTCTTGCTTTGTTAATTTGTTCCTATGTCTCCCTCCTTTTTTCCTAACTCTTTCTTTTTGCTTCTTTTTCTTCTGCAAAGTCTTGGTTTCTTAGATTTACCAGTACATGAAATCTTGATGTGTGAAAGAATGATGTGTTCTTTTAAAAGTAAAAACTTGGGTTAGAAGAATTAATGGAAATTATCTTATTTTAGTGTTAGAATGATAAGAAATTAACTTAATAGGGGTTAACTAATAAAATCTATTATAATTGATAATTGTTGAATTTTTTAAATATATATACTAATATTTGATTTTTAGTTATATACATAAAAAAATATAAGGAGAAAAAATATTTATAAAGGATATCATTAATTAATTAAAAAATAAAAAAAACCTTATAATAATTTATGATTTAATTTAAAATTTATAAGATTTATGAATATGTTTAAAAATTTACATTTCAAAAGAATTTAATAAATAAGTTTAAAATTTATATAAATAATTAATTAAAAAAATTTAAAATTTAAAATTTAAATTTTATAAAATAAAAAGATTGTTAAATAAATTTAAAATATATATATATATTAATATTATATAAATATAATATGTTAAAATAAATATTATACAAATATAATATATTATAAAAATATTAATATATAATATATAAAAATAAATAAACTTTTAAATAAATAAATATTTTAATTAAAATAATTACAAAAATCATATATCAATATAATGGAATTTTTTTTTATTAAAATATAACATATAACTTAGATAACAAAATAATATTTTTCACCACTGTAAATTTAGTTTCATGACTTATACCTTTAACATTTAATATACATTAGAATATTTGACAATTACAACAGTTGAACAATCCTACTAAAATGATATATGTATTTATCTTATTTTTTTATAAAAAAATTTACATCATAAATAAAAATATATATACAATTTTATATTATAATTTTATTAGGTTAAGATTCATTTAAATATAAAAAATATCATTGTAAATACTACTATTTTATAGTTCAAAATATTCAACAAGATGATAGTATTCTGACATTGTTATAACGTTTCAATGTATTGTATGAACTTTTGTTAATACTAAATAAACTTTCATCCTTTTTTAAAGAAAAAATGACACGCCAAACTAATATTTATTACAATACAACTTCATCAAATGGTAAGAAAAAAGAATACTTAATAAATGGACCAGCAAAAGAATATAAGAAGGTGCACGATCTAACAGGGTAAACCCTAGTTAATCATCTAATAAATACTTTCATCCTCGATTAGTTGAATTTATTATTTTAGAATTTATTTTTTTGCTTTAATAATGTGTTTGTCGTACCAATCATTATTATTATTTTTAGTAAAGACGGTGCCAAGAGGAAAGCTCTACCCCGTATGAAGTTTTCCAAGTACATGTTTAATTGTTTTCATATTCAATTATTTGCTTAAAATATGCACACACATCTCTTAGAAACAATATTAATCCAAAAAAATAGAAATCTTTATCCTTTAAATTATATAAAGTAATGGCAGCATGAGCATCGGTCCTCTTTGTAATCACTGTGACTAGTACAGTAATAATTGTATTATAATGCAAAGATTGCGTTATAAAAGAATATTTTTGTCAAGCTAAGATTATTTTTTGTAACAATATTTTTTATTACAACCTTAAAAATTTTAAGTATGATTATTTTAAATTTTTGATAAAAAATTAATTTCCCAATAATATAACAAATTAATTTTAATATTTATCATCTATTTAACTTTTAATAATATATATAAAATGTCATTAATATAATGATCTGACACAGTTGTATTTTACTATTGTAGTCTAAAATATAGTTAAATTAAATAAACATTTTCTGACTTAAAAACTACGGAAAGAAGGCAGGTACGTAGTAAATGACTTTTCAAATCTAAAACACCCAAACAACCACCGTACTTACTTTAATTTTAAAAACATAAGTAAGTAGTAGATTGTTATATTATAAAGTTGTTCCGCGAATGCGTATAATATTTGTTTAATATAATGGTGATAATTAAGTTTAAATTATGATAGTATGCAAGCAAATTACTTAATCTCTTCCTTAATTCACTTTCAATGTACTTTTTAGAAGATATAATTATGAATTAAATAAATTTTTATCTTTTTTAAATTTTTAAATTTTGATTTTAATTTTTTATTTTATACAATTGACTAATTTTATTTTTTATAATAACTTATGTTTAACATTTTGATATATATTAACATTTGACATGTTAATTATAAAAAATTAAAAATAATTTATTTTAAAAATAAGGAATAGAAATTAATACTATTAAAATGAAAATATTTAAAATTAAAATTTTAAAAAATCATAAATATATTTAATCATGTAATTATTGATGGGAAAGAATTGTTCTCGGCAAGCTACATAGTTCTCTACCGCCTCCTTTCCAAGAAGGAGAAAAAAACAATGTATAAACGTTCAAAAAATCATAAGATCCTCTTGTCATAAGCACCATGAGAATCTGAGAAACTCAATTGTTTGAAAGTTTCATTTATAGTATTGTCGTTTCATGAATTTGAAATACATTTACATATGGGTTGGATTGGGAAGAAAAAAAAGGTATATCAAAAAATTGGTTATTTTATTTAGTTTATTTATGCAGAAATAAGAAAAAAGAAAATATTTTTTATTGGATATACAAAATTTTTAATCTCTTCTTTGTAGGCTAAAAAGGTGAAGAAAAAACATTTTTATTTTTAAAATTTTTTAAAATTAGTATATATTTTTAAAATTAAAAAATTATATTTATAAAAAATATAATTTTTTAAAGTTAAATTTTATTTTAAAAAATTTATATAAAATAAAATTTATACTACTAATATTTTTTTTATTTATCCAAAAAAATATTTTTTTTCTTTGTTATTAATTTAAATAATTTATTTTTTCTTTTTTTTTATTATTTCCTATTATCCAAACAAAATATTAGAAAAATAATATTATATATATATCATTTTATATATATAATTGTATAATTTTTATCATTTTATTATAATTAATCTCACTTTATTTTATATACATGTACACAAGTTGTACATTAAAGAGGAAAAAAAAAAGGATATATGAATTTTCATGTAATAGGTAACATCATGAGAAGAGTGGGTCTTTAACTTGGTAACTTCATTGACTGAGTGGTTAGGAACTCAAGATTTTTCAGTCAAAAGAATTTGTGGGAAGAAAACGTATATTAGATAAATACAAGTCTTTTATCTAGTAGTTTAATTTTTTATAGTATTAATCAACAATAATTAAAGTTTAAAGAGAATAGGTTATCCTAACCTTAATCCTTTTCAAAAAGTATTAACTCTTGACTACAAGTTAAGCTTTTGAACTAATTAAAATACATTACAACTATAAGCCTTGTTTAAAAGAATTATACATTAACATCCACATACCTCATTTTAAAATAAATAAAGATGATTGAAGGATATATGCTGTTAGAAGAACAAAGTAGTATCCCACTATAGAAGTCCCATTTATTAGTTCAAACCCCCCAATGAAGGAAACTTGGAGATCTGTTCAGCCTGATGTGTATTCCTCAAATGATAGCTCTTGCTAAATTTAGCGAAACAGCTAAGGTCCATACCAATTTTGAATTCTTCACCCATTTAATTAGAGAAAAGGCAAAATTGCTTCATATAGCCATAACAAAAGTGGCAGTATGGTATTATCAAAGAGTCTGCTAATAAAGTTCGGCTACACCGTGTATTATATTTAGATATATATGCCCATGTGGTGGCTTCTAAAATTAGCTGATTCACACGTTCCGACAATAAGAAAGAAGTGTTTATACAAAAATTGACAAATGAAAAAAATATAGGTCACGACAACACAAAAATCCCATACATGGTAAACCTGCCTGCAGGCATCCAAGACAAGTGGGAATAATGGTGACAAGGTTTTTTTAAGTTCTAATGGCTGAGAATCATAACACACTTTGGACCAAGACATGCACCTTATTAAATGACAGCTATTGTAAGGACAAGAAAAAAAAATACTTGCTTCTTCAAGTGTAAGAGCTCTATTGCTACCATCTAAAAAAATAGAAATTATAAAATTAAAGTTAGTGTAGCATAAGAAGTTTCTACTGTGCCAAGAGCGCCGAGCGGGGGAACTCTCCCACAAGAAATGTGGAACTGAACAAAATTTTTACAATTAACATAATAATACATTAATCTAAATCTAAGTAAAATATAAAAACTACCCTGAAAATCAAATGTATTATTTGGATCCGTTTGTTATATGGAGTTGGGATTGTAGCTTTAGAGTTGTAATTTTAATTCTACTTTTCTCAATTTTAGAATCATAATTTTTGTTTGAATTGTGTAAAATTATATTAAAAATTAGGCATAATTCATATTCAAAAAGAAGTGATTATGATAATAATGGTTTTAGAAACAACTAATAAAAAATGTTAAGAATTTGCAAAAAGTTAAAAATTATAGTTTGATAATAAATTAAAAATTAAAAAAAGGTTAGTTTTAATTATGATCCAATTTTATTGAAATAAATGCTGAAATTGGTTTCTAAAACAACCTCTCAACATCCCAATTAAAATTTAAAGACCTATTTTCAATTTTAAATCCCAATTTCATGCTTAATTATGTGCATCAAACAGATATTTAGATTAATCAAGACTGCTCTATTTTTTTTATAATTAAAAGCTCACACCTCATAATTTATATAAATCAGTTATCGAAAATGTGAAAATTTACAAACTTTAAAATTGACAACAAGAAAAGAATTGTTGATCTTAAAAAGAATAGAAAAAAAAAAAGAAGCTATCTAGCATTGCAATGCTAACCATTTTTCAAAATCCACGTTATTCATACAAACTGTGAATAACATATGTATTTTAGAAAGTCCCTACAAACCTTTCATTTACTAAATACCTGTTTGACCATTCATTAGCAATTTAACTCAATTGATAGAATAGGCAAAATAGAAAAGTTAAAATTAGATTCCTCAGGCCATTTATAGTCTTGGGTTAGATTCGCAACGGTGGACCCAACACATTCATACATTAGGACATGTGTAAAACTCTCCTCACCTAAACTCAAAAAAAAAAAAAAAAGAATGCCTAACATTATGTAACTCCCATCTCCTAGAATAAAAATATGATTTTAACCAACTAAAACAAAATATTGTTTAGTTCCATTTTAGTGTTCACAGTTTTCCGCCAAAGGAATCCATTAATGGGGAAATAAAAAGGACATTATTCTATTATGGTAAGGCCATCTTTTTCCTCTTGTTCTTTCAGCATGCAAAAGCAAGTTGGCTCATTGTGCGTTCGGCGCATATATTATCCCAAAGGCAATTTGGCAAACAGGATTCCTATAGCCAACTTGACCCTTCATGTTCCCATTCATCATACTAATTCAAATAGGTCTAAAACACCAAAGATGCTGAAAGGAAAATGCCTACCCACATTCAACATCTCTGAATCAGGTTCGAGACTAAACCATATTTTAGGCGAGAAAATATCCATGTAACTTGCTTGGCATTTGGCAACTTCTTAGGATTATAAGTTAAGAAACAATATAGCTTCATTCAATTAACATAGTAACTCCTATTTAATTAACCAACCATCATGGGCTAAGACTACTTCCCTCTAATTAAGATCACAAACATATAGTTAACTAGAGTGAATGAGGAACCCAAGACCCAAGTTAGTAGCATGACTTGCTATAAATAAAGACAAAGAGATTGAGAGAACAACACAAAGCAAGTAAGGTATATAGCACAACACAAAGCATAACGGTAGCAAAGAGTAATAAGATATGTCAAGCATTAACCATTGATGAAAATGGACAGAAGTTCATAATTTCTATTGCTAAAGGAGTAACTCAACTGCAACACCATGAAATGGATGTCGGTGTCACCATGTTTCTCGTGTTAGTTTTTTTCTTTTTTAATTATTTATCTAAATGCATATATTGAGCATAAATGTAACACAGAAAGAGTTGAATAATACATCCCCAGGATGACAGAAGAGAGAGAGCAAACATCAGATAAAAGCAGATCTCATCTCATCCGGAAATGTTTGTAAGCATCATTTTCTTGAATTGTTATCTGAATTCTTCCCGTGTCTCCACAACCAATGTCCTTCAAATGAGGGCATGTCCCTTTGCGGTTTGACCCTTCTGCTTGAGACTGATCAGAATTCTTTCTTCGCCGTTCATTGTGTCCAGCCAAACGCCTACGGCAACTTCTTTTTGTGTCATCAAATTCAGCTAACTCGTGGAATCTGCATCACAATTGTTAGTTTAATCAGATACATAAACGAAATAGCTTTGGCAAACAGTCCAATACATGACTTTACTAGTCAATTTTGACCAATCAAAGTGGAAGAAATTAATCATGAATGAGATTATAGCTTAATTCAGATGGTAGAATTTTGTATTTTTTTTTTTTGAAAACATGGCAGGGAGACTCTAGTTGTACTGAACACTTTCCAGCGTCATATATGCCAAATATAAACTTTAGTATACAGTGAAATAAACATTCCAAAATATTATTATACAATTGTATATGGACAATGGACCCATGCAGCAGCATCTTAAGTAGGTAAGCAATCTCTTCACAGAGTAACATGAATTTGATCGAATTTTAACAATCAGAATCAAGCCAGTATCTTGATAGGTTAGATTAAATTCAAAGGGAAAAATGGTACTTTCCCAACCATCAATCAGAGATTCTGTAAGGTATTTCCAACGTTAATGAAACAAGAGAAAAGGGGATTTTAAAGAACTAGTATCAAATGGGAGTTGCATCCAATTAACTCAAATTCAAGTTGCATCCAATTTAGCTCAAATTCAAGTTGCATTCAATATCTCCAAACTATCAAACTCTAAACAATGGAAACAACAATTCCATGGTCAACGGCCATGGAGCTTCAAGATTGTTGCTTTTTATGCTAAAAGGAAAAAAAATATCAATAATAAGAGAGGCAGAAAATGGGGGAAAAAGCAGACACAAGTTAGAAAACACAAAATTCGAACCTCCCCAAACCTGCTGCATTGCTGACAAAAGCGTTGTCTTATACCACCAACAAGCACCACCTGAGCCTTGGCATGATATTCACACACCTTGTGCCTCCTGTGGTATTGCTTGGCACCATGAAGATCAACGTTGCAGTTCTCAACTTGACAACACCGCATGCTATTGCTGCTTCCACCTACTGTTGCAGAACCTTTATTTTTCCCACCAACTACCACCCCTTTCTTCTTCTTGGCCTCCTCCAGGTAACCGTTTTGGTGGTCAAGGTCAACACAATTTGCTACGTCCTCTCTCTTCACTTTGTGGTTCCTCATGATCGTCACCTTCGGGTCTAATTCTAACCTGTCCATGAAGGATGAAAAAGAGAGATATGAATGGAAGAAAGGTAGATGAAGGGGAATTATAATTAAGAGGAGTACTGAGAGAGTGAGCGAGGACCACAAAGTGCTCCATTTGCATAAAAGCTTTGTATTTTTGCGTTGTGGGGTACATTGGAGTAGAGAAAACGGGTGAGAGATGTGAAAGTGAAACTCAAACAAACACACGCGCACAGAGTCTTTGTGTTTGCATGTGTAGAATTAAAGATATGAAGTGAGAATTCATTGAATGAAAGAGGTGGGACCATGACAGTTGTGACAAAGGAGCAGGAAGTGCAGATAGATGATGTACGTGTGTGGTTAGTTCTGCCTAAGCATGTCCCATCACTAAGTAAATCTTCGCACGTTTAAATATCCGCATAAAGTCTACCAATACACATATAATATTAACTTTTTTTTTATCTATTCACCTATTTTTAAAGTACAATAATAATTTTTATGAAAAAAAAATGATTGATTTGCGTACTGACACATCTACCCCTCTAATTACACACATGTGAAAGGTATTTTATGTATGTAACTCTAGTTTTTTATATACATGATAGAGAAATATTAACTTATGCAAATATAAATTATGTCAAACAAAATTTGTTAACATACATCCATTGATTTTTTAGAATAAGTATTTTAATAAATATATTTTAAGAAAATCATAATTTTATTTTATTAATATATTTTTATAAAAAATAAATAAGCACGTTATTAGAATAATATTTGTATAATAAATTTGGTATACATGTTTTTATTTTTTTTCCTTAATATAAATTATTATTTTATTTAAATTGAATTTTATTAATTTAACCATTAATTTATATAATATTATCATAATAGTTATTAGATATATTAGTATTATATAATCTAAATATTTATAAATATATATAATAATAATTATTTACTTATATTTTAAATAATACATCATATGCTAAATAAAAATAGGATGATAAAATATTATTAATTTATTTTTAATAGATTGATAAAATTTAATTTTGATAAAAAAATTAGTTGATATATTATTTTATTAAATTAATATTTGATATCATATTATTTTATATATTCAATAAAAATATTTTATGTAAGTGAAACAAATAGATATAAAAAAATCACATGAAGTTTTTTAAATGATTGTAACTTTACAAGTTTGATAATAATTTTGTTATTTAAACATAAAAATTAACATTATACGTGATATTTTATAGGTAAAATTAGTATTTTCAGCCCTTAAAAATTTAATATTAATTTGAATTTTTTTCTAACTTTTATTCAATTTTAATTTTTAAAATTTTATTTTTATATGGTTAAATTAATTTGTTAATTTCTATGAATTTATCAATTTTTTATTGGATCGTTATAATTTAATTAAATTCTTATAATTAAATTTATTAATGTTAAGGAAACTGCAGTTATCATAACTTAATTCTTTTGATCCAATTTTTCGTCCACCCATATGGAGTCCTATGTCTGGCTGTACCAAAATGGAAAATTAGAATGTACATTCTAAATGAAATATATTAGACAGAAAAAAGAGAGATAGAAGGAAGAAAATATATATATATATATATATATATATATATATATATTGTGATAAAAAAAATAAAAAACATTAAAATAAAAATACTCTTAAAATATATGATAGCAATATCTTACCGAAATATATATTCATCACGGCCGATAACTTTTTCAATAAAGGATCAGCGAAGAGAAACACGTAATATTAAACAGCTGAAGATGATTTTAACCTTTGCTGACGACATGAAGCGTAAAAGTTGCTGGCTCGTAACACTTTCGCCTTCGTTGTTCGAAGATTGCAAGAGCAAGGATGGGTAAAAAAGCAATGGAAACGTTTGAAGAGATGGAACGATATGGATTGAAACCCCAGGTGTCGGTTTTCAATAGGTTGAATTGATGTTTCATGCAAATTTAAGTGTGTTGAGAAAGCACAAGAGGTGTTTGATAAAATGCAGCAGTTAAGGCCAGCGCTTGATATAAAGTCTGTCGCCACCTACAATGCTGTTGTTGAGGCTTATTGCTGGTTAGTGTAGATTGATGAGGCGTATAGGATTGTTGGTGAAATGAAGAAATGTGGAATTTGTCCAAATTATATAGCATACATGACATAATACTTCATCACGTGATAAAAGGCTTGTAGAATTCGGGCAAGATTGCTCAGTTTTTATAAGAGAATAAGTGGAGAGTTGGGACGTGAGCCAAGTGTCAGCATGTGCAAGAACATATAATGTTTTGTCGATTGGATATGTAGGGATCAAAAGGTATGAAAACCAAGAGAATTTAAGTCGTCTGATTTTATTTATTTATTTTTTTAAAAATTCAGCCATTAGATAGAGTTAGATGGAGTTGCAGGTGGATGATGATTATTGTTTTTATGTTTCTTAATTCATCGTTACCGGAATGCATATGTTGTCCACGTGAACCAGGGCTAACGGTATTATTACTTAATATTAATATTAAAAAAAAGTTAATTTATAGGTGGTCATTAGTTCGTTATAATTTATTATTTAATTAGTTGATTAATTTTATGATAAATGTTGTATTATAAATATAAATATTTTATATTTTTTATAATAATTTACATACTTTTTTAATTTAACTCGATATCTTATTTTTTTCTAATTTATTTTTTCATCATGTGTGGTAGTTGTGTATCTCTTGTTCTTGTTCATTTTAGTAATCCTTAAAGAGTTATTTACAAAGTTTTTAAATTATAAAAATTTAATCAATTTATTTAAAATTATAAAAATATAATTAAAAATTACAGAGGACTATCTAATTAATGTAATTAATCTTTTATATTAAGTTAGTATTTTTATCATAATAGTAATAAATCTCACCTAAGTTTTGTTAAAAATAAGATTTTTTATGAAATAATAAATTAGATCACTTTAACTCATTTAAATTTAAATTTTTATGTATAGATCATAAAACATCATATAATTTTAAGGCGAAGGTTATTTGTTTACGATGAGTTTTTTTTTTTTTAAATTTGATCAATTATTTTAAAATATAATAATTTTATTTTTGCAACAAAATTTAATTTAAAATATACAATCATTTTTAAACTTAGAAGAAAAAAATATTAATTTTACCCGGTAAATATGTTGATACTAAATTTCTTCGATTTAATTTAGAATAAGTTTGATGTGAATTAGGAAAAGATCCTCAGTTGTAAATAAGCCTTTGTCACTTGTTTCTTGTTCATTTATAGTTATGGTTCATGTTGATATTTTTTATTGTAATTATTCCATCCATATTAAGAGAAAAATAAAATAAAAATTGTTAAGCGTTAAAATGTACTTGATGGTTGTTCTCTCACCTTCTAGGCTGATTTATCCGAATAATTACCTTGATAAGGAGTTGTCTTAGCATTTAAGGGAAGTGTCTCTTTCTAGATTTTTATCTATAAACCATTTTGTAAGTCAAAATGATCTTATGGTCGTGGTCCTAAAGTTTCACTGGCTATAATTTTAACCCATTTAGTGGTAAAAGTATACAATTATATTAATTTGAATTTCACTCGGTCTAATTGATCATACACAATTTTTTTTGAACTGCAATTGTAGCAAAGTAACTTAAAAGTATGATATATTAAACTGAATTCCACTTGGTTCAATTGATAGTGTACTATCCCTCAAGTTATAAGCTATAAAAGTAGCAAAGTAGTTTAAGAGTACGTCATATTGAGCTGAATTCTTCTCAACTTAATTGACAAACAAAACTTTAAAGATAGCAAGAGATGACTATCCTTGTACAAAACACCCATAAAACATAATATAACAAGAAATGTTTACCCTCATACAAAAAGGTTATGATTTTTTTATACTTAATAAATACTAACATATCTATTTAATACTTACCATATATTTTTTTATCTCTTTTTTACCATTACAATTATATTGCCCATCACAACTTTTTTTCCTTTCTTAATTAAGATATATGCCCCCCATTGGATGTCCGCATATTTTTCCTGTACAAAATACCCTTAGTCCAGTCAGGCATTTGTCATTGTTCATAATCACACATTCACCCTCCACACCTCATTGATGACTTTGTTGCTTAACCTAGTTGGCGATTATGGCCACGGCCATTTTCCAATGTGACAACATTAATTATTCCCACTTTATCATACATTTCGGCAATAATTGCATATATTTGAGGGATATATATATATATATATTCTCCGGTCTCTATCTTATACAATACGATATACACAATTATCTATTTTTTTTTAATGTATCTTTTCATTGAATGGAAAGGATCCTTGATCCTACTGGACATTGGAATTCTGTATGATAAATGGAATGGTTCATTTTAAAAAAGAAAATGATAGAATGTATACGTAGGATTCAATATATATAAGAGAAAAATATATAAAAAAAAAATTAAATACCACAATATTATCCAGAAACAAACAGCCATACAAATCTAAGCATCAGAATTCTTTTCTATAAATAAAAAGGTTCATTTCGAATAGAGAAAGAGATAGATTGTATGTGTGAGATTTAATATTTATGAGAAAGAAAAAAATTATAAAAAGATAAAAATAAAAGAAATAAAAAAAAAAAACCAGACCCCACATTATTATCCAGATCATCAAACAGCCTTTACTGAATGGGAATTTTGAAGATCACAAATGTTTTCACTTCTGGAAAAAGGAGCACCTGCTCAGTAAGGTTAATTATAAGGTGCTTAAGTTCTTGATAAAATATATGTACTTTAAACTAGTGTAGAAAGTGAAAATGATTGATATTATACATGTTGGATGTATATACTTAGTGAGAGAGAGAGAGAGAGAGAGAGAGAGAGAGAGAGAGAGAGGGAGAGAGAGAGTACTGTATACATGACAATCAGACTAACTAAAAAGGTTACTTTTTTTTATAACTGAAGATCAAACTATTTTTATTAAATAAATTATATAAAATTATTTTGTGTAAAATAACATATCATTAGCAACATTTTCTTTTAAAGACAAATATATATTTTTTAATTTCAAGTAATTATATATAATAAAAATTATAAATAATATTTTTTTTTAAATTATAAAATTCAATATATTAATAATATTACTATTATAATTATTTTTAATAAAAATTATTAGTTATCATTTTTTATTATATATCCTTACACACATGTTAAAAAATCGATAAACAAGACAAAAATATGATTAAAAGTTTTTTGGATTAAAATTGAGAGTAATTAATTATTTAATTTAATACGGAGAATAAACCAAAGTAATTGATGTTTGGGCCGCGGAAATTTCTGGTTGGTCAGACTCAGAAGACAGTGAGTAGACTTAAGAATGAGCGTGTCGTAAGGAAGTCGAGGCAGTCAATTATACAATAAAATAAAAAATAATTTAAAAAAACAGTTACCAGATAAAATAAAATAAAAACAGTCAATTATCAAATAAAAGTATAAAACTATTACCAAATAAAATAAAAAAATAAATAAAAACAATTATTTTGTTACCGAAGAGGTGAGGGAAGGATAAAATGGTCAATGAAATAAAACCCTAGTTCTGCTATGGTGCTCCCATTTATTCGGCGAGTCTCTTTCTGTTCCCTTCTTCCCTCACGATCAGAGGAAGACACCTAGCTTCTCTCCACGTCCTTTTTGGGTATTACTCTCTTTTACTTTCACGAACTACGTTACTTCAATTTCTTCTTCCTCTTTAAGATCTGCATTTTTTTTTTTTTTGGATCTGATGCATATTTAATATTTTTCTACTAACCTTACTTGATCACTGATTTCCTTTGCTTGTTATAGTTTTCCGTTGTTAGTTACTTCATGTTTAGTTAGTAGTTAGTAGTTAGTAAATTAGTTACCTAACCAATTACTCATCATTTCTGTTTCTAATTGTGTCCTGATTTTTAGTATCAGAGTCTGCCAGTGAAGCTAAATTGGAAACTGTAATGTATTTTGTGATAGACATAAACTGTTCCAAATTTTGTAACAATCGCTGTTTATTGCTTCTTCAAACTCTTGCATTCTGCTATAGTGATGGGGTTTGTGTGTGTATATGCATAGGGTGTTTTTAGTAGTTTTAGCTGTCATCAATCCATTGATATGATTTATGGTTGAATGATGATAGGTATCGGTCTAAACTGCAGCAATGGCGGATGGATTGCATTCGCAGCATCCATCCGTAGTTCAGAAGTTATCTGGACAATCTTATCTTGTGTCCAGGCTCGCTCCTAATCACTCCAGAAACTATGCTACAACCGGTAATTACTTCAATGGAGGCTTGCAATCTTCTGGTTTGGTCCCAGTTACGGTGCACGCACCGGCAGAGAAAGGGGTATCTGGATTTTTGGTGGATTTCCTCATGGGAGGAGTGTCGGCTGCTGTATCTAAGACAGCTGCAGCTCCCATTGAGCGAGTTAAGCTGCTCATTCAAAACCAGGATGAAATGCTCAAAAGTGGTCGATTATCTGAACCATACAAGGGAATTTCTGATTGTTTTGCTCGAACCATGAAGGATGAAGGCGTGATTTCTCTTTGGAGAGGAAACACTGCAAATGTCATCAGATACTTCCCTACTCAGGTGATTTTTCTAGCCTCTGAAGATGGAAAGTAGCTTAGCTTGTCTGATGTGATTATTTAAGTATGTGATTTCTGATTTATTGTTTTAACTTTTAACTGACTTTGCTTGATTATGTACTTCTCCGATGTCTTTGTTCTCCTTTTTACTTCACATGTACGAAACCCATGTTTCTGTGCCATTATATTTACCCTGGATCTGTGCTATTATTATTATTAGCACAAAGCCAAATTCAACCCAATAGCAGCACATTTGTTGTCCTGTTTGTCATTCTGGAGTGTTGTTCATAAAGCATTCTTCTATTTTTGAAGTTGTTAATGTTTTGTGTGGGAAAGGATTTTTAGATAATGTATCATATTTGTTGTCCTGTTGTGATTCTGGAGTGTTGTTCATAAAGAATTCTTCTATTTTTGTAGTTGCTAATGCTTTGTGCGGGAAAGGATTTTAGATATATTATCATAGCTCTTTTGTATCGACATCCCGACTATTAGCCCCCTTGTATTTGATTATGATGTGAAGGATGTGAATTTATATTTGGTGTTTGACTGTTTGGTCTGCGGTATCTATATGTTATTTCTTTATCTTTAATGTTTTCTTTTCTTTTTAGGCTCTGAACTTTGCGTTTAAGGATTACTTCAAAAGGCTTTTCAACTTCAAAAAAGATAAAGATGGCTACTGGAAGTGGTTTGCTGGGAATTTAGCATCTGGTGGTGCTGCTGGGGCTTCCTCCCTCTTGTTTGTCTATTCTTTGGACTATGCCCGAACACGTTTAGCAAATGATGCAAAGGCTGCAAAGAAGGGTGGTGAGAGGCAGTTCAATGGCTTGGTTGATGTTTACAAGAAAACCATTAAGTCTGATGGTGTTGCTGGGCTTTATCGTGGTTTCAACATCTCATGTGTTGGAATCATAGTGTACCGTGGACTTTACTTTGGAATGTATGATTCTCTGAAACCAGTAGTCTTGGTTGGTGGATTGCAGGTGTGTACAAAATTTGGTTTTGAATTGTGGTCTGCTTTATCAAGTGGATAACACTACTCATCTTCATTTCAATTTCCTTTGGATTTCTGATTTTAGGTCTTATTTTGTGATAAGTTATATAGTTGAATGTACTTGCTATTAATATGAATGCTTACAATTTTCTGGCTCATTAATATTTGTTTATGGTCCTAACAAAATTTAGTTAAAAAATTAAATATGATTTACGTTGATGCTAGTTTCAATGTTTTTATGTTTACTTACCTTATTTAGTCTTCTTGTTAACAGGATAGTTTCTTTGCAAGTTTCCTTTTGGGATGGGGGATCACAATAGGTGCTGGCTTGGCCTCTTACCCCATTGACACTGTGCGTAGAAGGATGATGATGACATCTGGAGAAGCTGTAAAATACAAGAGCTCTTTGGATGCATTCAAGACAATCGTCGCAAAAGAGGGTACCAAGTCACTCTTTAAAGGTGCTGGTGCAAACATATTACGTGCTGTTGCAGGTGCAGGGGTGCTTGCTGGTTATGATAAGCTACAGCTCATCTTGTTCGGAAAGAAGTATGGTTCTGGTGGGGGAGGTTAAGATACAGATAATGATGACGACAATTATGTTGGTTCCCAGTTGCATTTAATAATTTGGATAAAAAATACTGGTTTTGAAGTTTCCCAGAATGTAGGGGCTTTATATTTTGAAATCATAGTTTTGCAAACTTGAATTTAAGTTTGTTATTGCATCTGTTGAGCTTATATCCGTGTAGTTTTGTAGACCCTTTGGTTGAAGTAATTGAAGACTACTGTTTTATTTGTTCATGTTTGTCTGGAAGGTGTTAAATGTCTAATGAGGCTTGTTTTTTACTTGTTCAAATTGATGTGTTAAATCTGATGCAGTAACTTTGGCTCTCTATTGATTGAGAAGTGTTAGATGTAAGATTTAACACATCTAGAGCGCAGTCCCGAGCTTTGCACAGAACAAAAAATGCTACTTCGAAGAAGTATAATTTTGGAGGAAAATAAGTTAGCCACAAATTGACGTGGCTAACCATTGGATAAATTTAATTAGCAAATATTAAGTAGTGTTCCAAGTGAATGGATTAAGGATTCAGAGGTGAAGTTTTATTAAAAAGTACTATTAATGTATTCATTATAATTTTTTATCATTCTTATTATAATATACTTGTTATCAAAACCAAATTACTATAGTTTCTAATTTGTATTCATATGTTGATTGTTGGCCCCATAACAGTCTTGCTGGGTTGTCTCATTTGGAGCTGCTAAATGAGTGGGAATTTGTGTTGCCAAAATTGGCGAGATGGGGCCGTGAACCATTGATAAGAATTAACAAGCTTTCGTTGATTGAATGGTGAGAAAATCTTCCTGTTTCTTCTTCCTTTTGCATAACTCTGCTTTAGCTTTTCTAGCACCCCGACCATTTATATATAGTGCAGAAATTGTTGAGAAGACAGAGTACAATGTTTATTCCGAGCGAGTTTGTGCAACTAAATTTTAAAGTCTGTTAATTCTATAGATACAAAAGTTTAATTTTGTATTTTTTAATACAAAAAATTTCAATAAAATTATATATTTCAGATTGATCTGTATATGTAGCATAGAATATTTCACGGTTTAAAAAATTCTACTAAATTTTAAATTAAATGACACTAGGAAGTCACGCTAGTTTTTTGTCTAGATATCAGTTACTCTCTGTAGGCGCAGGTTTTGAGGCGATCGGAGCGAAAAACATCGTAAGGGATGCCATATCCAAAGTGAAAAATTAAGGGATGCCCTGGTAGCCAGCCAAGAATGGAATTTAATAAATTATCAGTATCATGTATTGTCTAATTTTTAAGATCATGTTACCTAATGTTCTAAAACCACAAGTTAAAAAATTAAAAATGAAAATTTTAATAAACATTACATTGAAGTACATTAAAAATTATAATAAAAGTCATTAATAATATTTGTTAATATTTTTTTCACTTTTAATTCTTTAAGAATGTATGTCTTAAAAGCATAAATAACGGCCTTGCATATTGAAATTCTTACCTCAAATTTCAATGAGTATCGACATGATGAGCAATTATTGCTTTTAGAAGCAACCGTTGCAGAAACAAAAAAGGTGGATCAACACACTATTTTAATAATTATTGAAAAGAAAGAATTAAGCAATGTTTATCCAAATAAAGTTGGTTTCCCAACTTTAGTATACCAAACATTTTATACATAACCAATTAACCATACTGAAATAATCAGCTACAAAGCAATGCAGCACGACACAATTATGAGACAACCACGTATTGTGTTTCAGCGACATGCATACGGTCATACTCTGGACTCTTATCCAACTAGGTAAGCATAAAAATGCAAACTAATCACGCACTTGAGTTCAAATTATTTTAATGATTACTGTTGAACTCAAAAGATAAGACAGTTAAAACCGAAATAAATGTTATTGTGGGCGATCACAATGGAAGGATAAAAATAATTTCGTATTGAGGAAAAAAATTACAATTAATCTTCATTGTCTTTCCAAATTATGTACAAAAACCATACCCTCAGTATCTAGGATAAGGTGGCAAAATCAAATTACAAAAATTTCTGAGCAGGGAAACCTTTAGTCCTCGACATCAGAAAATGTTGACCACCAAAACCCGTGTGATTTCATTTCTCTCTTTCGAAATATTAAAAGCAAAACAATGGAAAACATGGTCATATAAGCATTATTCTAAAACTATGAAGTTGAGCAGGGTCAGTTGATCCTACGAGTGAAAGAAAAAGGTCTCTATGCAGGCGGTAGTGAGCGACGGCAAGTTGGGCACTCCATCTTTATATCCATCCATCTTTGCAAACAGCCCGAGTGAAAGAAATGATCACAAGGTGTCACCTGTGTTTTTGTGAAACTCTCTGCATTAGACTTTATTCACATTCTGAAGTTTTATTTGAGTATACAAAGCTTATGTTGTTTATATTCGCTTACCATGCAATCATTAGATCGCTGGGAAATATCAATGGCTGTCATGCAAATAACACAGTCTGTAGCATGTCTTGTTTCCTGATCAAACCTCCTATAATAGCTGTATTTCTCAGGTAGAATCTGCAAATCATTAAGATAAACTTAGAGAGAAGCATTCAAGCAAAATGAGAAAAAAAAAAAAAAAGTAAATGAAGATAGCCTAGAGCCAGAATCTTAAACACCGAGGATAGCAATGTTATTATCCTTATTTGACACAATCATTCTAGTGATTTAATGAAGAGAATAAAGAGGTAATCAATATTATGGAGCAAAATTATCAAAGATGAGAATAGAGTCCATAGAAGTAGGATTTTCATGAAAAGCTTCAAATGACTACCGGAACCTCAGTTACAACTAGAACATACAACAAAAAGCCTTTTCCCACTCCACATGATGCCAACCAATTCGATTTAAGCATTCTGAATGTGTTTGTGGTTAAGAAAGTATCAACAATAGGTGAGCCCAACCTGACGAGGAATGAACCAACGTGACCCAAGATAGTGCTGAAGTAGGAGAATTGCAGCTTGAAGTCCAATGAATACAGCCAAGCAAGCACACCATCTTTTGTCTGGTTCTATGCGCATGAAGTTGTTAGGGCAACCAAAAATATATAATGGGATTGCTAGCCGAGTAACAGTTATCCCTAAGATGTAATGAGGATGCAATGGCTTGCGTGAATCTCGAATAACGTTGGTTATTATCTGAGGTATCCAAAAAGAGTACATAAGAAGAAGAATAGGTCTCAAATAATTATGGAACTCGTACATGAGTAGAATGCCTCCCAGCAAGATCCCATCTGCAAAAGAAGTTAAACTGTTATATTTGAGCCCCTCTTCATATAAGTATTTCTTTCTATTAGTTGAAACAACGTGAAATGGATAGTTAGAGTTCTTTGGTATGATTCAACAGTGGAATGTATTATTAAATATTTGGATATGGAAGCACTAAGAATCTAAGGTACAGATGAGGATGCTTAAATGAAAACATATATTTATTACACTGAGTTATACGCCAATCTGTAACTTAGCTTTACCATGGAGATCCTAAGCTAATGGATGGTGTACTTCAGAGTCACAGGTTTATGTTGGCCAAAAAGGAAAAATAGTAAAATATATGTTAAATTCGTTGCTAATGTAATGGTATTTTAAACAGCAATTCAAATCAAATTTGACTTGCAATTATTATAATTTTAGTCATCAACATAATATTTTCAAGCAAGTATCATGGATTTCTTCCTGCCAACAAAAATATGCTTCAAAGCTGGAATTGAATCTTGACCGGTAAAACAGTGATAAAAGCAGTTTAACTCAGCTGACTGGCTCCTAAGAAGACTGCCTAACATAACTTGATCAGGATCCTTGGGAGCTAATGACTCAAAGGAAAACTCATGATGAGATCACAGTTCACACAACCATTTAGCAGACAAAATTAAATTCTAAATGAGTACTTACAGAAACGACTGTATAAAACTGAAAGTTCTCGCCTCATTGTCTCCCAACCTTCCCCATTACTCAAAGGCCTATTTGCCTTCCAGATAGCAAGGAGGTATCTCATCTCAAATATTGAGAATACCACGAACTTGAAAAATGCAGCAGTTGCAAAAGCATTAAACAAGGATTCTGCAGGGTAGGAAGCAGCAAATTCTTCAGTCACAGATCTTACATTACTAAAGAAAATAATTATTGATGTTCCATCAATCGAAACAATAATAAAGCCATATTATGATCATGTGAAAACACGGTATTACATTTTCAAGACATACATCAATAATATTCTTTCCCAACTACTCCCCTCCAAAAAGATGATCCTTTGACATGAAGCAGATTTAAAAACCCTGAATACAATCAAATTCCGGTGCACTCTAGGGATTAGATGTTGTACATTCTAGTGTTTATACCAGAGTCATTTTAGGGATTGAAAAACAGGTAATAAGATTTGGTTAAAAGGTGCAAATGTGGCATTAAAAGTTTAGACAGTGTCTAGGTTCTGCCCATCCAAGTATAAATTTCCATTGGCCATTAGGTTGGGTTCAAACTGGAATCATCTTTTCATGGGCCATGCACCTGTTTTTATGTATGTGTGTGGGATGCTTACACCAATGACTAATCACAAGGTAAACTCCAGTTAAAGCCTGCTGTTTAAGTAAACATAATTAAAGGCACAGAAAATTCGAAGGATCCTTCAATATTTTATCTTACCCCACAACTGGTACTCCTAGTCTACGAACATAACAAACATACGTTTGGGAGGGGAGAGAGAGAACAGTCTGTAGAGCAACCTCAAGTTGTGAAATTTCTAACTTACCAACTAGTATTCCGGCAGTTAGATGCAAAAGGCAAAGATAGGCATCCATTATTGCTTGCTGACCAATCATTAATATCGAAACCTTAGCAGCCCCCTGTAAAAGTATATCTAAATCATATTCATCTTCTATCATCATACTTATAAATTTATGAAATTATGAAATCTATGGCATGTGATTTTTCAAATATTGTTTGTTAAATTCTTCTCAACTACTAAAAGAATAATCTATATTGATTTCATTCATTAAATCAACATGAAATTTCAAACAAAAATCCAAAGTAAATTCTTACAGATTGAGTACTGCTATGCTCCATTTGACGAATCAAAAGAAGGACTTGCAAGAAAGAGATCTGGAATATGTATATTAAGGAGCTCACACTATAATGGATAACAGAGTTATAAAGCTGTAAGAATATTCATGGTTGAAGGATACAAAAGTAACCATCAAGGTATAGTTCACTGCTTTGTTGTAGTAGACCTCAATTTTGACAGACGTTGCATTTAACAGTAATGGAGAGAAGCAGTCCCCATCATCATCCGCTGAGGGACTCTCCATTAACCCTTCTAGATGAAAATGATCATGCTCACCTTCTATAAGAAATAAAATAACAATTTGGTAAATCAAAGGGACAGAAGTATAATATTTATTTTAATCAACAAGAATGCACTCAATGATACAAAAATGGTTAAAACTAAACAAGTAACATATATATAATTCCTCTACAATTTGTATACTTTTAAGATCAGCAATAGGTAATATTAAATGCAGTCAGATGTTTCATAATGGCATCGCACCATGGGCACTAAAAAATAATTATAAAAGCCATTTTATCCGAAAAGGGAATGAACACAAGAAGAGAGGAGGATAAGTAATCCTTCTAAACGAAAAGATAAAAGAATACAAAAAAGAGAAAATTAGTATAGAAGTGTTTTCCTATCCTTCTTTGTATCTGACTGAGACTTCTTACTGGAACAGAAAGAGCACCAAGAACAGAACACATTGAACAGGTTCATTGAGGCAGAAAAAAAACAACAAAGGAACAGAAACTATTCAAGTGCTGGGAGAACACAAGTACCATTGTTTGATGATGGCAAGTGTGAAATCTGTGCAGCAATTTCAATATTACAATGTTTCTCCATGCCGTGCATCAGAGCTGCAGTAACAAGTAGGTGGAAAATAGTAGTAAATAAATAGCATGACTACAACTACAAATAATAGCAGGGGGATAGGCCTTCAAAATATACTAGTATGTTAGATAAATTACAATGTTTTCTTCTCCACATCTTATCTCGTGAAGAATCTTGCAGTACCTGAGAAGAGAAAACTCCAAGCTGCAAACAAAAAAGCCATATATGTAGCAAATAAATATTCTGAAAGCTCACTTTTTTTATATAAATAAAAGAAGAAATTTGCTTTTGATGAAGAGTAAGAAACTATCATTAATTTGGAGGATAAGGGAACCCTCCATAGTGAAAAAAAGGAAACAGAAAATAACAGGGAAACAGATAAAACATCAATCGAGCAAAGCTGTCCAATCCCTTCACATATTTGTTAAGAAAACCCTACTTTGAAGGACCAGATTTCTTTACAATCACAACCATAATAAGGACCTGCTACCAGCTACTATCTTCAAATGGATTTGTTTAAATGATGCAAAGCTGTATAACTTTACATACATCCATGTCCTGTTCAAAGAACCTCAAACATGGTCTTCACTCTTAAGCAAGTTTTTGAGGAGACAATAAAGGATTCTTCTAACATCTAAAAATTTTAAATTGCTACTTGAAACATATAAAACCGCAAGATTACACTTCAAACAACGAGAATCTTACTAGAGAATATAACCTTGGGAGGCATGTATTACAACATATTTCAACTTCCAGCATCAAATGTTTAGCAGAAAGTACAATTATGCCAACAAAGCAAATATCAGCATTAACTGGCTAGTTTATGACACTAAAAAATCAAGCCCATGAAAATGATTTAAAAATTTGGATAGAACCTACTCATTCTCGTTGAAATCTTGGACTCAGAAATATCAATGATAAAGTGTAATAAACTAGTTTAAACAACAGGAACAAAAATTGATCACCAAAATCTGATTGGTTAAGGTTATTAAGCTATATAATCAAAGATTATAGAATGCAAGTGATCAAGGATACATGAAGAAAGATAGTTACCAGATGATATGGATTAGATAAAATATAATCTTCATTCAGATTCAACTCTCCCTCTTTTCCACTGCAACAGAAGGAAACGAATGAAACTCTTCAGCACATTCAGATATTGTAAGCTTTACTTTAAGGAGATATAATCATTTCAGTTGGACTCATGGATTGAATACACAAATAGTTATATTTTACTAGAATAATCTGGTTTACAGAACAGTGCATCAAGTACACATGGTTTCCCCCCCAACAAGGAGTTTCCTCTTTCAGAACCCCATGAACAACAAGCTAATACATTAACCGCCTCCTACAGGTCTGTCATACCACATATAACACTACAACTATACCATAAAATGTGACTTCCTAATACAAAATTAACACAAACATAACAGCCTAATACAGAATTACTATCTTCTATTTTTCCTAACACAAACCTTCAATGGCCTTAGGCCATCCTCCTCAGAAGGCCCAACAGAACTTGGCCTATCAATTTCTTTGCAAACAGAATTTGTCTATAAAATAAACACAAACAAGTATAACAGAGTATAAAAACTGATTCAAGATGAAATGCCAAATTAAGCCAAAAAGAAATTTAAAATTTGAAAAAGGTGTGACAACATATGCTGATTTAAGTTCAATATAAACATGGTCTGCACATCACATTGATGATTTCCATAAATTTACCTGTTGGCTACCATTCGAAGCTGTCTAAAAGGCCATATATATACCCCTTCTATTCTGATTTGAGCACCACCAACATCATATTCATTGTCTAACACATCATGGAATATAACTACCCCCTGATGAAAAAACACAAGAAAAAAGGAATAAATTGTCAAAAAGAATAAGGATTATTTTACTGAAACAGTAATAAGGATATGACTGAAAGTCTAAAAATTTTCACTAATATAACAATATTATTCTGTAGTGAGATGAAGGGGAAATTTATTAGGTTTATGATATGCAAAATACAGTGTTCACTTCTAGATTATGTTATGCATACATATATATTAAAAGCATGAAAAAATCACTTAATTAAGCAACTGAGATAAACTCAGTAAACAATATCATCTCTGAAAGTTTTAGGACCCCTACAGATTATCAGCCTCTCTAACCTTGAAATATGGTGTTAGATAATAGTTAGTTAGTTAGCTACTCTTTACTTGTTAGTTGGAAATAACTAATTAGGTTGAGTTAGTTAAACTGTTTGGGATCTTTAAAGTGTATAAATAAAGGGCAAGGAGCAGGGGAATATCTGGTCAATTTGTGAGAGGATTGGGGCCTTTAGGCATTGGGAGAGAACCAAGTCTCTCGAATACCTGGACTACTGCTGTTTTCTATTAATAAAGAGCATCTTTCTTGTAATTCTGATCCAGTTCCTTACATATGGATGCAGATACTTGTCCAAATAGGCATAAAAGCTCACTGTAACAACAGAATAGAGTCTTATCTAGCACAGACAATTTAATTTGATGGGTAATGGCCGTTAGATGAGTTTGAATGCAAAAAAAAAAAGCAACTATCGATGCATTTCAATTTACAGTGAGTAACAAGTTTTTTATATATAAGAAAAAAAGAAAATAAGTGCTTATCAAGTGCATTAAACACACATAAAATACTCTCCTTCCCCCTCTCTCTCTCACACACACAAGCACAAAGAAACATGGAGAAGCAAAAGAGCAAACCCAAAAATATATAGACAAATGAGAGATGTAATTTTACATGCATGTGAAGCTCTTTTGACATCAATTTTGCACATATTCAAAGAAACAAGTGTAGGGTACAAAGCTTATTATCATTAGAACTGCGGTCATTAAGAAAACAGACAGAGATTACTCTAATCAAGGTTCCCTTCCTTCAAGTTTGAGTGATTAAGGTAGTGCTTCTATCATGCATTATAACATTTCCTCCCCATTAAATAAAAACATCTAAATATCCATAAAAGGCCAACTTAATACAAAACACATGCTGACATCTCAATGGCAGAAACTAAAAAGTTTATTAATTGAAGCCAGAGTGATAACAATTTTTGAACAAAATTGAAAATGAAATAATATATGAGGCAATGAAAAACAAAATGAAGTGAGATTTAGCTCTTTAGTATATCAGAAAGACGAGTTTCAATAGAACTTCAGTAACTTTAAGCAATTTCAAAAGCCATTAATATTTCGAATAAATACAAAAATAAATAATTTTTTAAATCGAACAAATAAGAAAATATATGGAACAGGAAGGATGAATTTTGGTGAAATTAGCTATATAGTTCAACATCTCACCTGAACATAATGTACTCCACTTATCTTTGTGGGTGTACTAACTAATTCAATTACAGAATTTCCATTTGTTTTTCTGATGTCTGGAAATTTGGAAGTGCCATTTGTGGTATCTAAAAACTTCCAAGTCCCTGCATTTTGAGAGGTCAACAAACAAAGATCCTCAGACTTTGACAAACTTACAAACTTATCCCACAATAAAATAATGAAAAAGTATGTTTATTCAAGCATAACAAACCATTTAGAAATGAAGCATATTTCAGAAAAATAGTACACAATTACTTCTAAAATTACATGATCTGTCCAAATGCCTTATGTTCATTTAGTTAATCCAAGGGAGCAGGCATCCTAGTTTTCACCAGGATGCTGCCCCTTTTGCCTTTAGTATGCTGTGTCCAATGGTAGCTAATTAATAATGCAGAAAACTTAAAGCAAAAAAAGGTAAGAAGCATAGCAATTGGCGACAGGTTTTCCTAACAAAAAGAAAACAATTAAAGCATGAACTTTTTCACAAAAAAAAAGCAGTAACTTTTTTTTAGCTTTGATTTAGTTTGCTATCCAATCATAAATCCTCTTAACAGACATCAGTGAAGCATATGCTCAGTAATACTTGAATTATGCAACTGCTCACACTTTACATTTGAACAACAGATCAAAGCTACAACTCAAATATAACATAAAAACACATGTGCACTTAGGTTAGTAAAGAATAAAAACCTTTGTAAGTTCCTGTTATGTTCCATTGTGAAAATGGACCTAAGTTGCTCTCGTCCTTTCTTGTAAATGGCCACTGAGAGAAGCAATATATCAATAACATGCAAATAAGTGAGTTCTCCTTCAGTCACATTTCACCTCAATCATAAGTGAGTCAGATTCAGCCAGTGTTTAACAAAGTTATCAGGAAAGCTAAAGGCTAATTCCTTGCAATTACATGAAAGTTCTTGGAGCTTGGGAGTACTAATAAATCAGTAAAAGTCACAATAATATCAAGCTATCCTTTACAATAAACCTAATTGCAAATGATACAATTTGTTTTCCATTTCAGGATTCAATGTGCTCCAGATACTGACCATAAAGGTTCTGAAAAAGTCTGCAACTACAAAACTGGGCAGCAGGGTATTATTTGGACAAGAAGAAAAATATTTACAAATACCCAAGGCCAATTATTGTTGGTGATTGTTTGATAGCCCAATTAATAGAAATATGATAACATATGCATTGAGATAGAAATGACTGAACTTGTGGTTGATAGAATTCGAAAAAACTTTCTAGTCCTGGACACTATTAAGAGTTACACAAGAAAGATAATCTCAAATGTATGACTGTTTTTGTTAAGAAAGTAGTATCACAGAAATCACTCCAAACTAATGTACACATTGACATACAATTCTATAAATAATACATAAGTGCTGTTTTAATGTTACTTTCCTTATTCTGCTGAGAGGCGTGTCTCCTCTCCCATTTTCTCACTAGGGAAATTAAGGATTAATTTAACACCACAAAAAACATTCTAAACATGTTAAATTAAAGCCAGCACCTTCTACCAAGGTTCAAAAATGCTAAACTTCAAATGTCCTATTTCAAGTTTCTACTTTCACAAATTCATAACTGCATAAAGCAATAGCAGGTAAAGCAACCCTTCACAGCCTAATCGATAATAAATGCATGCACGAAAAGATCAGCATTACCAAAAAAAAGTAAAAAATTACCATTTGCATCCTCATTCCTCAATCACCATAATCATTTTTTGTTAAAAATAATGGAACTAAATGTAAAAGACAAGTTCTTATAAGCAAACCTCATCGCCCCAGGACCGAGTTCTTTCTCTTAAGGGTCTGAGACCCTCCACAGGACTCAGTAACAGTAGAACAACCCACCACCCAAATGCAATCTGGAACGAAATTCCCCTCTTAAACAAAAAAAGCTCCAATATTTCAGTGGAAACCATATCAAATACCAAAAATTTCATCTCCAATTCAACGACCCACTTCTCAGTTGAAGCTGCCTAGAGGGAATCCATAGGAATAACCCAAGACCCACCATAGCAAATAGCTTAAGAAGGAGGCAAAAACAAAAAAGTTGGTTGCTTCAGAAGAAGTCAAAAAAGTCAAGAGGGGAACTTGATCAGATACGGAAAGCGAAAGACCAACGACTTAATTGGTCACCAAATGCAATTTTGGAGGCAAAAAGATGCCTTCACCGGCATAGTTTTGCACCAAATGTATCTTAAGTTGTACTAATCAATCATCAATAATGATAACAATGAAATATTATTGTTTTGGATTTGGGTTTCGAGCAGATTTTCGCTTCTGGGGTACTGTCGCAAAGGTAGTTGACGAGTTTTCTGGGTTTTGGTAAAATGAAGGTCACACTGTCTCTGCTCGCACAAGAGGAGCGAGTTGGTCACGCTCTGCCAAGGACATTCTCTGTACGCGCTGAATAACTAGTAGTAATATATATTTATTTAAAATTTAATACACTGAAAATATCTCCTCTGTCATTTAACTATTTATTATTATGTAATTTTAAATTGTTATTTTTCATGATAATTATTTTAAATTTATATTTATAATAATTTTCAATTGATTAATCATGTTTTTACATTGATGACATATGAAAATTATACTCGTTTTATATAATAATAGTTTTTCTTGATCAGTGATATGATAATAGTTTATTTGCATCTATATTTATTTATACATCCATCATGACTGTTGAATTGAAAATTTGAAAGGTGCTCCCATCTCAATGTAATAGATAATGTTGAATAAGTTTATATTTAAATGAGTATTTTCATAATTATGAAATTAACAGTGAAACGTGAATAATAATTACCATTAAACATCTGGTATTAATTGACAAAGGTTGTTTAACTAGAAATCTTAAATTCAAGTCTTAATTAAGAAGAATACTAATATAATTTTATTAACATGCATTTGCAAAACTTTTTATATAAATTTTTTTAGCGACAAATTAATCCCAATAATTGATCCTAACAGAGCGGAGTTTAATTAAGTAAACTCTTTCTGTCAAATAATAATAATATTACATACTAAATACATTTAGATTCATGATCCACTCACAATACAGTCAACGATTTGAATTACGTAATCAGTTGTTTGAAAATTATATCATATAAATATAATATATACACATTATATATCACATAACGTGTTTGTATTTATTAATAGATCGACTTTAAAGGTTGAAGATCATTTAAGCATCACAACAGATGGCGATGATGTGGTCATAACTAGAATTGGGTGCAATTTACCCCAATGAAATAATAGGGTACAACAAAAATTATGTTTCTTGTTAGGTATTACGTTAAGGAAAAAAATTGGCAAGACGCATAAAAATACTATAGTTTCTAACTAACATAGGTTGTCATATTCTTCAATTCAAAGCTTGACATTTAATTATTCTCATTAATATTGATCATTCCAAACGAAACAAACAATAAGGCAGGTAATTGGATTGTTTATATGTCGCTGTCTGATAGCGTTAAGAACAGAATGAGAATATCCTTTTATATTTCTCTGTGTGAATATTTCTTAAAATAAATGAACAATTTTATTTTTTTCAATTTTATATTTTTAAAAAATTTAATATGAGCAGATAAATTAAGAATAGACTTGTCTTTTCTCTTTGGTCCATGAATAGACATATTGAAATGTGATGAGAAAAAAAAAAATAGCTAGTTACTTTATCCAAAGAGAAAACCCAAAAATGAAGCCCATGTCTGGATAGCTCTCCATCAAATCCATAAAAGCCCATTCTAAAGTATGGGCCTTTCATTTGGGGCTTTTGGTACTCTGAGGTTCGGTAACATGTAGTCGAGGAATGTTATCACACTTGACTTAAAAAAATAAAATAGGAATGGTATAACACACATTTAAAATATTTTTAATGTATTTTTTTATTATTGGGTTATGTTTTATACTTAATTTAAAAATTATATTTTTAAAATTAATGAAGAAGTGTGCGATATAACCTATTAATAATAAATAAAAAAATCAAAAGTGTAATGGTCAGTTTGAACACGACTTTCTAAGTAACGAAGCATGAATTTGCTTCTGGCACTTGTGGCATGCATCCCCGAATTCAGAATGCTTTCTTTCAGCCACATCCAAATCCAGCAGCAACCTTCATATTATCCATTTTTCTTGCGATTAGTTATCTCTTATATTGTGTCTTGTGTAATTAATACTTGTTACTTGGTGTTATAATATTTTTTAAAGATTTCTGGCCATAAAATATATGTTTCCATGACTTAATTTGGGACGGGATGATTTTGAGGAAGAACTAGACATGAGTGATTTGACAAATTTGGATTCTTAATGTCTACTCATTACTTAATTATGTGGCATGAATATATATATATATATATATAAAAGATCTATTTGTATTTTGTATAGATATCACATTCTACATTTAGGCTTTGTAAAAAAATTGTTGTGGAGACCAGGGAAGATTATGTGGAGAGGGAAGGGAATCTAAATCAGGCATGTTCTTGTTTTATATTGCTTTTCAAAACTATAATTCCAAGTTAGAAAAAAATATTGAGATTACAGTTGAATGAGTTGCCAATGTCCATTTATTGGTCTTGTTAAAACAGATAAAAGTAATATTTTTGTTTATAATTCTCGTTTATAGTCTATAAATTAATACTAGTTTTCTGTCTGCTCAAATAGGATTTATACTACTGGACCAGACTAGCATTACAAGTATAGCAATAAGCAACTGAATTTCTGATAAAGAATAATCATCAAGAATGTATTATTGTTCATTTGAATTTAAGCTAATTTTTTTAATACTAATAGATATCTTTCTACTATGAAGTATTGATTTAAATCTTTGAATTGATAAAAAATACATTTTTTTTTATCTATTGAAGAGTAGACTATGACAATAAAATGGGTTTCATATCTTTCATCTCTGTTTTCATATCTTCTATCTATCTTCAAAAACATTCTGCATCTCTCTATAATTTTTTTTATATTTATATTTATATTTTTTATAATTTATTAAATTATTATATACTTTTTAAATTTATATAATTTATTATTTTTATAATTTTATATAATATTTTTAAAATAATAAAAATATTTTAATAATTTTAAAAGTAGAAAAAATTTAAAAATAAAAACAAAACAGATATCCGTACTTCCAACCTCGATTAATCTAAATTTTCTCTGTCAATATTGTGATTAGACAGAGTCGGGCGGATATAAATTTTGTTCTCATCCATGATAAAGAGGGTCTAACATATGTTGCCCAAACGTTGAGAAGATGTTAGCATTGAAAATATATCTAACACTGCAACACTTCGATACTCATCTTTCATAATTTATCATATTTCAAATTAAGGTTAAGTAATCAAATATATAGTTTTATGTTGTTTCAATCTATCAACTTACTTACTAGCCAGTTTTAGCAAATATTTTAATTTAATCAATTAAAATTTCAGTTTTTAAATAATTTATTTGCTAGCTTAATGAAACCCCTGTTATATGATTTAAAGTTAAGTTCTACTTCATCTGGGAATGGATTTTTTAAAAATTATGTTCGATTTTACCCCGTTAATTACTACACATCTTGCAATTATTTACTATCACGACGTGCATATTTTAGACAAATAAAAAGTTATTATTAACATTAACTTCCGCCGATCTAGAATTAACTTCAGAACATTCATTGGAGAATACACAGACAGAATTAATATTTGTTTTATATATCTCTACAGCATCTCTTTTTTTTTTGTCAAATTTGAACAATAAATCTTTACCTTCTCAAAATAATTATAAAAGTTTACGCAAAAAAATTATGAATTGTCATTAAAAATTATTAAATTTTATAATTATTTTCATCATAAATTCTTATTGATTAACTGTGTAAAATATTTTACTTCTAATAACGCATCAAAATTAAACTTAACAAAAATTAGAAAAATAATTTGTTATAAGAAAGTATTTATACAATCATACTGTTCACACGCAAATAACTAGTAGTCTGAAGAAGCGACACATTTGTTTCCAAAACAACAATTTATACAAATTAATTTAATATTAATTATAAATTAGAGTATTTATAATTTTTCTATGCACTATTATAGAGTGTCTGATTAAAAAAACGAGAAGGAAATCATTTTTAATAAAAAAAAAAGAAGAAAAGAAGTCAAATAATCTTGAATTATAATTCCTTAATTAAAGGGTCACCCGTCCCTCTTAACCTATTTGTATGGTTTGAAAAAACAGAAGAAATAAATAAAATAAATTTGTTATTGTATCTTTGTACGATTTGTAGGATTAAAACATATAAAATTAGATGATAAATATTTTAAATTTATATTTTTATCTTTCAATGTTACCGGAGAAAGAAAATGGAAAAAAAAATTTCATCCCTCCATTTTTTTCCTTTATATATATATATATATATATATATATATCTTAAAATTCCAAGTAAATAAATAAATATATATATACAAATTTTTTTCATTTCTTTTCATGTCCTCTATTTATTATAGAAAATTTATTTATTTTTAATAAATCCTGAGTATTTTTATTTTTTAAAAATATAAATTATATATTATAGATTGACTTTAAATACAGTAATTTGTTTAAAAATACTAAGATAATCTATTTTGATCTAGATAAAATCATTGTGATAATAAATATATACATTTTAAAATGTTTCACATAATTATAAAATTTAAATTATAAAAGCTAGTATATATTTTAAAAATAAAATAATATAAATATTATAAATTTATATCAATAATATAATATATTTGATTAAAAATAATTTTAAAATATAAAAATATTAATATTTATTATCAATATATTAAATATTAGTATAATATATATTTGTTTTTAATTAAATAAAATTATACTAACTAATATTATTCTAATATTTAAAAATTTTATTTATCAATAGATAATAGTTTTTTATTTATTTATCAAAAAATAAATGCTATAATTCCCTTGTTTCTTTTCCTTACATCAGGTAAAATAAAATTTACAGTTACTAAATTTATTTAATCATTTCCGTACACACTCTAAAGTAAAATAGAATATAACTCTTGATTGACAAACGAAAATAATGTAATTTTTAAAAATAGATTATGGATATCTTTCTACATTTTATTTTTTAGTTCAAATTTTAAATCTTTTTACAGTTTATCAGAATTTAAAAATAATCAACGAAAATATATATCTATAAATTAAATTAGAATATAATATCTGGATAAGCGAAAAATATGATATTATCTTTTTTGTTTATTTTAAATTTGATTTTTTTAAGAGTATGGATATTCTTCCTATATTTTATTTTTTAATTTTATTTTTTATATCCCTTATTTAAAAAAATTAAATTACATTAGGGCTTTCCAAATTTTTAATATTATATATCAAATTAAATACTATATTTTATAATATATAATTTAATTTGACATATAATACTAACAATTGAAAAGTCTTAATATTTATTTTATTTTGTTTAAAAATAAAAATATAATTATAAAATATAATTAATTTATAATTTATTTATAATTTTATAATAATTTATTTTGGATGTTTTAGTATTTAAATTTTATATTCAAGATTAAAAAATTAATAATTTAAATTAATATAAACTAATTTAGGGATATAATATAATTTAATATTTTATCATTTTAACCTAATATGAAACATATTTTTATTAATTCATATGAAATTATCTAACATTTAACTTAGTATTAAATAATTTAAAATAACTTAAACTTAGAAAGCACATTATATTTTTATATAAAAAATTACTCCCAACGAATTGAGATTTACAATGTCAATGTATAATATAAATTAACATATAATATAAAAAATAAAAGGTTCAAAACATTTATTTTATTCTTTGAAGTTAATAGAAAGTTAAATTATACAATATAGTTAATTTAAAATTTTAGTATAAATTTTAATTTTTTTATTTTAGCATTTAAATTTTATATTATAAATTGATCCTAAAAGTTAATACTTTAAAATAATTTAAACTAGTTTAGATTTATAATGAAATATTTTATTTAAATTAATATCAAATGTAAGTTTATTAATTCACTTTAATTTGTTTAATATTTTACTTATTATCGAGTATTTAAAAATATAAAATTCAAAAAAGATATCATATTTTTACAAAAAAAAATTGCTAGTAACTATTTGAAATTTATGATATTTAAGAAGTCCAGATATTTATTTTATTTTGTTTAAAATAAAAATAAATAAATTATGAATTTAAAATTTGATAGAATTTTGTAATGATTCAATTTTTTGTCTTAATAGTTAAATATAATATTAAAAATTTACAAAAAGATTTAATAATTTAAGTTAATGTAAATAATTTAAAATTATAATACATTTTTTTAAAATCTAAATTAATGTTAAATATATTGTTTAACACACTTGATTTTTTTTAACATTTTATTTAATATAAGATAATTTAAATTAATAAAATTTAGAAAACATATAAGGTTTTGTATAAAAAAAATACTACTAACTAATTGAGATTTATGTTTCTAATAGTTAAATTTTATATTAAAAATTTACAGTAAAATTTAATAATTTAAATTAATACAATCTAATTTTAATTTATAGTACAGTTTAATTTTTATAAATTTAACTTAATGTTAAATATATTTTTATTAGTATATTTTAACTTAATTAATATTTAATTTAATAGCAAGTAATTTAAAATTATTAAAATTCAGAAAAATATAATACTTTTATATAAAAAATTGTTGCCAACTAATTAAGATAAATGTTATATAATTTATCTTGATGTATAATATTAAAAATTAAAAAAGTCTTAACATTTATTTTATTCTATTTAAAAAATTTGGATTATGGAATATGATTAATTTAAAATATTAATATAATTTTAAAATAATTTATTCTTATTATTTTAATAGCTAAATTTTATATTAAAAATATAGAAATATTAGAAGTTAATGTTAACTAATTTTAATTTAAAATATAATTTTTTTTTAATTTTAACTTAATATCAAATATATTTTTATTAATGATCTTGATTTGTTTAACATTTAATTTAATATCAAGTAATTTGAAATTATTAAAATTTATAAAGCCTATATATTTTTATGTAAAATAATTAGTGTCAACTAATTAAGATTTATGATATCTATAATTTAATATTAAAATATTTATAAAATAGTGAATATTTAAAAATTTAATCTTATTTAATAAAGATTATATTGTTAATTTTAAATTGAAAAAAAAAGAATAATATTTAGTTATTAAAATAATAATTTTTTATTAAATTAATATAATTTAAAATTTACTAATAATTATTTAATTAATAATTATTCAAGATGTTATTTTACTAATTATAATTTTAGAAATTATTAAAAATTAATATATTAAAATATATTGAAGCAGATTATTGCAACTATTCTATCTTTGTAACTTTTACAAAGTACCCGAGAAAATAAAAAAGAAATGTGAGCTTAAAAACAAAAATTTGAAAAACTTGTGACAAATGTTAAACAATGAACACACCAACCTAACGTATTATTTTAAATTTACGATCTAATCCACAAGGATCACTTTCTTCCGTCCTTTTCTCTTGTAACTACGTTCACTTTGATTGTCACCTCTTCCTTATCTCCATAGAAATTTAGGTGGTTGAGTGGTCAAACCTTCAGAAGATTACAGTGATTGGGAACACAGAAACAGTAAATATAATATTTCCTACGGTACTTGAAGATCTTTATTTGTTTTATATATTTAATAATAAAAATAAAATCATGGTTTTTATTTGTTTTATATATTTAATAATAAAAATAAAATAATTTTACATATGAGTTTAAATCTCATAAACAAAATCAAACGGATACAGAAATGAGAAAAACACTTCTTCTTTCCTTCAGTCTTACGGATTTGGATTTTCTGTTTTTAAATATCATAAACCGTCTTACATCCTTTCAACTTAATTAAACATACAAAATTTTAAATGTCTTTAGAATTTATAAAATAACCAATTTGTATAATAATAATAATAATAATAATAATAATAATAATAATAATAATAATAATAATAATAATAATAATAAATCTAAGCGGCAAGAAGAGGTGTTTATTTTTATTATTTAATTTGATTTCACTTTTGATGGTGGGACCCATATGCAGATTTCAACACGAAATGGTCTGATTCAGTTTTGGTGTTAAACCGACCGTGACTCATGCAAGCTGAAGAACCCAATTCACAGAATGGAAGATGGCTTTCTTCATCAGCAGCGTCAATGTTGAAAACTGCCAAAGTTGTCAAAAGCTTGTTGTTGTAGTTTTAGCTGTTAGACACAAACATATTCACATTCCATCGTTTCCTCCGATTGCATCACCGTCACCGGTTCCCTCCCCAAGTCGCAGTGTGGGCTCATCCAATCCCAATTCCCCGCCACCACCATCCCCTTTGTTCGGCTTCTATACGGTGGAGGTCAATGCATTCTGTTTATAGAGAAGTTTTCTATGGCACCTTACATTTGGTGGCTTGGTTACTCTTTTTGTTCTGTGTTGGGTGCTAATTTTGTCTTCTCATGCCTCTACAATGATTAGAAAATTTTAAAAAATTATTATAATTTATAATATATCTGAATATGATTTAAAAATATATTTATTTATTGATTCCTTAATCCTATTCTTAGGATTTAGGGGTCAGCAAGATTCAGGTAAGATCCCTAACTTCATGAAATATAAATTAAATTTATATTGATTGGATCAACTTTTGTTAAGTTTTACTGTTTTTTGGAGGATGGAAAAAAATCAGTATTTAAGAAATATGCATTTATTTTGATTAAATTTTGAAAATAAATCTTTGACAGGTCATATTTTTACGGTAAATAATCATTTTCCATTTGCCACTTTTAAAGATAAGGGATGTGAAAAATTAATTTTTATCGTTAGATGCGTTAATAGAGGCAAGCTTTTGATAATACTGAGTCTATCAATCGTTTATGTATTTATGTATAGACCCACCGCTAATGCAGTTATGTTGTGAGGAATATGCATTTATTCTGATTAAATTTTGAAAACAAATGTTTGTGAGCTCATATTTTGATACTTTTTATTTTTGTATTCTGGAAGACAAAAGAGAAACTCATTTTTGAAGTAAAAATAAAGAAACTTAATTTTCTAATAAAAATAAGGGGAAGTAAAAATAAAGAAACTCAATTTTCTAATAAAAATAACGGGTGTTAAAAATATTATTTCTTTTCTATCGATCTTTATATTTGATATACGTAATAAAGGCATAACACTCAATTTAAATCCATTAATAATTTAACATCAAAGATATAAGATTTTTTTTATGCATGTTCACAAAGAATTTAAATCTTGAAACATATCTATGATATAAACCATTAAATACCTATTATTTTGAATTTATTAAATTTTAAAATAATTTACTTCTTTGATTTAAATATTACCTCCATTTATATTAATGGAATCCCTAAATATTAATATTTAAATACAAATCCTTCGTTTGTCTACAATATTTTTTGTTTTCGTAAATTGTTTTTTTTATACAATAATAATAGTATTCAAGTTTCATGAAATCTTTTTATGACCATTAATCATTAATTGTCGGTTATAGTTGTTTAAATTAGTTATTTGTGGTTATTATGCAATTCATTATGATCGTTTGGATTCTCTAATAGCTAAAACAAAATATTAACATGTGCAAGTGCTAAACCTTTAGGATATAAAGAATAGAGAATTCTTACATCCTTCTCAAAATGTATATATAAAAACACTAGCTAGAATTAATTTTGTAAAACAAATTTGATATTAAAATTAATCGGTTAATCTATCAAAATTCTTGCTTTCAAGATAATAAAATCTTTTATAGCACAACCATCAATTTATTCTCTTTTACTCTTCCTATTTTTTCAATATAATCCACCACTTAAACCTCAAAAATTCCCTCGTTTCCGATCAGTATAAAACAGAAAATTAATCAATTATATAGTTTATAATTTTTTTTACTTATTGATACTGTAAGAAAAATGTTACTAGTTTTTTCATTTGATAATTTACATTTTTCTGCATGATTTTGCACAATCGTTGGTTGTCGTTTTAATATTTTCACCAAGTGCTGATCCATGAATTACTTTCATGCATGTCTAATTGTACTGGAGGGATTAATCTTTGATAGATTTTAAAAAGATGTCAAAAATGGAATTAAACGAGTAGTTAAAGATAACATTCTGTTTTGATGATGCTAGTCAAAGAGAAACATAATTTCTCTCACTTATCTGTGATGAATTAAATTTCTTGCTAAAATTAGTTAGAAAAACATTCCGTTCAAATTTAAGTGAAAATTTTCTCACTAAGTAATTAACGTTACGTTACTCTATTTTATTTACTCTCCGTGTGTATAATATTTAGCGAAGGATTTTAAATTTTTACGATGGACTGGTTAATATATATATATATATATATCTATATATATCTTTTAACGATAGTTTTAGATAATAGATATTAATAATTGAAAGAATTTTTTAATAAATTTTTATTTATCAAAAAGTATTTTAATAAGAATTTAAATTATATAATTATTAAAATTTAATATACTTTATATAAATTTATACGATTGTCATAAATTATTATTAAAAAATATTTTTTTATAATAATTAATTTATTTTTTTATAATATAAAATAAAATAACAATTTTTTATTAATTTATTTAGAGAATAAATGTTATTATTTTTTTATAATTTTAATTTTTTTATTAGGATAAAAAGTATTGTAGTAGTTTATTGTAAGAATAATTATTAAAAATATTATTTAATAATAATTTTAAATTATAAATAGTGATAATTTTTATATTTTATTTTTTTAACAAATTTTTATTTGTTAAAAATTATTTTTAAAAAGTAATTTAATAATAATTTAAATAATATAACCATTAAAATTTAATATATTTTATATAAATTTATATCATCGTTATAAAATATTTATAAAAAAATTATTTTTTAATGAATATATATATTACTTAATAATTGTAAGAACAAACTTATAGTTTGGTTAATGCTGAAGGTCCAATAGACTCGAAGAAGTTTGGTATAATAATAATTCCATGACTCATTTCATAAAACTAGTAATTGACACTCTTTCCTAGAGTGTGATTAATGATTTCATATTTCATGAAATGGAACTATATTTTTCCGAACAATGATAACACTTTTTCTCTTTTCATAATTCTTTTTATTTTTCATTTTTCTATTGCTTTTCTTATTAAAAAATTATTGTACAAGAATGTCGTTTAAATAAGATATTTTATATAATTTTTTCTCACTCTCAATTTTTATCATAGAATGGTAGTTATCACCGTATATTAAATTTTATTTTATAACTATAATTTTATGTATTAAATCAATTTTAAATAGTTATGTAAAATTTTAAGAATTATTATATAAATATGATTAGAATCATGAAAAATATAATAATATTCTACAACTCATTATACCACATGCTCAAAGAATTATAAAAAAATATCATAAAAATGTAGGAATTAATATTTTATCCAAAACACAGCACACTTGCTAATTTTCTTCCTCACAAATTCAAAAAGTTTTCCCTTTTACTTTTTGGAAAATAATGTTTTATTATTGCTATATATAATTTAAATAGAGTATTATTCGTGATAAAGATCAATCTTCTTTTTCTTTACATGGACATTTATGTCATTCAAATAAAACTTGATTCATTTAGATTGATTTTATGTAAAATATAATTGAATGGCTTTGTAAGTCGTATCATTTGGAAGTTACCAAATTCTGATTAAAATGCCGGATTTTTAAAAAAAATTATGAAAGATAATTTCACTCGAATTACTATTTGTTATAAATGATAAAATATTTGTCTAAATATTTAATGTAGGTAGGTATTCAGTTCTTGTCATCATATATAGAAATCTAACTACCCACTCTTCTATTTTGGGATTTGATATACATTGTGAAACAATTATAAATAAGGATGTTGATGAATTAAAATAAAAAAAATTAAATTGATCTAATTAATTTTTTATTATTAAATTTTAAAATTTTATCCAATTCAATCTAAATGACACTTGTGTGTATATATAATTATTTTATAAATTATATTTTCATTCATAATAATATAAGTATATATTTATAAAATGATAACATTAAATTTATTAGTGTTATTATTATTTTTTAAAAATTATATCTTATTATTAATTTATATAAACACGTTTTATTCTTTTAATAAGTCGAGTAAAAAGTCAAATTAGTTCCTAAGTTAGTTATGAAATTGCAAATTGATCTTCAACTTAAAAAAAATTCATTTATTTCTTCAATTTTTGTTTCGTCTTGCAAACTAGTCCCTTCGTCAATTTTGTTCTGACGATGTGCTGAATTAGAACGTTAATTGCTGATTTGGGTCGTTAAGTGCCACGTAAGTTAATAAAACGACGTCGTTTTGTTTGGCAACTTAGTAAATAAGAGTATTGGAGGGAAAATCATGTATGGTTAACATTAACGAGGAGAAGGAAACCAACTGAACTTCCTTCACAAGACAACTGTGCTAGGGCTAAATTGCTGGAAGCATCATCCTTTTGGATTTGGTGGGATGGTTAGGGTTTACATTGATAGACTTTGTTGGATATGCTTTTTTGTGGTCACTGAGGGTTTAGAGTATATTTATTTGTGAAAAAAAGGTTTTGTGGGAAATGGGTAAATTTGGAGGATAGTGAATGAAAGTGTGGAAATGTTTGTTTTGGTCCTGATGAATTATGAGATTTTTGAATTGTTTAAATGATGTGGTCCCCTGTTCTTTAAAAGTAATATTTGTCTTTTGAAATTGGTACATGCAGAACATAACAATCTATATACATCATGGCGGGAATTTTGTGGAAGAGGATGGGGAAGAAGAAGAAGTTATAAATAGGGGCAGGTTGAAGTATGTACTGATTGCGATGAATACACTCTGGATGTATTTAGTTTTAGAAAGTTTGCTGAAGTTTTGGGTTATAGGAATGTTAATCAAATTTTCTGGTTGGACCCTTCTCACAGTTTTCGTGATGGCCTGAGAGGTTTGGAATGTGATCGTGATTTAATACAAACGGTGCAGGTAGCGAAGAAAAATGGTGGAACAATTGATATATATTATGAACATTCCGTAGATGAAGTTGATGAAGTAGACATACATGTGCTTTTACCAAGTTCACAGCCGGAAGAAGATGATGATGATAAGGTTGATGAAGTTTTTCCTGATGTGAGGGGTGCTGATGTAGAAGGGGCTGCGTTTGAGGGTGTTGATGTTCAAGGGCCTCATTTGCATGATGGTGAGGGTGGTGATGTTGAAGGGGATGAAATGGTTGGTTCTGACGTGGAGTTTGGTGATGCTGTAGGGGTTGATATGGAGGGTTCAAATCTGGATACAGAAAAATTGGGTGAGGCTGCTATTGAAGATTCTGATTTGGAAGTGGTCCATATAAAAAAGACCAGTAATGCTGAGGCTAATGCTCCAAGGAAGAGGGCCATGAGTAAGGTTAGTGCTGGTGAAAGTCAATGTGTGAAGAGTAGAAGTGAAAAAAAGAAGAAAACTGCAAAAGAGGTTACTGTTAGGGATGTTGAACCTGTCCAGAGTAGGGGTGGAAAAAAGAAGAAGGGGTCTAGATTGAGGATACTACTGGTGGTCATGAAGGTGTCCAGACTAGGAGTCGAAAAAAGAGAAAGACATGTTCAATTGAGGTTACTAGTGGTGGTGATGAAGGTACCCAAACTAGGAGTGAAAATGGAAACTATACCCCAACCTGAGGGTCCACCTGAGTTTAGAAGGCTCTATATATGTCTTGATGGATGTAAAAAAGGGTTTCAAAGTTGGTTGTAGGCCTTTTAATTGATCTTGATGGTGCTTTTTTGAAGAGTTATTATGGTGGCCAACTGTTATCAGTTGTGGCTCAAGATGCAAACAACCACATTTGGGTAATAGCTTATGCAGTGGTTGATATTAAGAACAAAGACAATTGGATTTGGTTTTTGACCCACCTGCATAAGGATATTGGTGATTACAATCAAAATAAATGGAATTTTATTTCTGATATGCAAAAGGTAAACAGTCTGCATGGCTTGCATGAAATACATTTATGACTTGTATCTGTTTACTAATAGGAAAATGATAATTTGTTATGGACTAATTTGTAAGATTTTTAATTTGTAAGGGACTAATTGAACGTTAATTGTTTTACAGGATATCAAACAGTCAATATAGGAGGTTATGCCTAGAGCCCCTCACAGATACTGTGTATGACATATATGGCAGAACTTCTCTAAGCAATGGAAGGACAAGAAACTCAGATCTCTATCGTGGAAATGTGCAAGAGCAACAACCCCAATTGAGTTCCAAAGGCATATGAATACCTTAAGGATCACAAATGCAAAAACATATTTTGATACTTGGTCCAAGGTTGACAACATATGCAACAACAACTGTGAGGTATTTACTGCAAAAATTTTGGTAGCAAGGGACAAGCCTATTATAAGTATGCTTGAGGATATCAGGGTGGTGATTTTCAATAGTATTACTACAAATAAGCTTAAACTTGCAAGACATGTTAGTCACCTTCCACCAGTACAAAAAAGTAGATTAGAGAAGAAAAAAAAGTAATAGATGGAGGGCAACTTGGTCAGGTAATTTACTTTTTGTACTTATTTTCTTAAGTTTGAGTGCTAGAACTTACTTGGATTTGGTTAATGATATATTTGTAGGAGATGATGATGGTAATAAATTTGAAGTACAGGGGTTGTCAACTAAGGTTGCTGTTAATCTTGGCACACAATCATGCACCTGCGGGTTCTGAGCGTTAACAGGTTTATTCCTTAAGCATTTTTCTAATTTGTTAATTTGTTCAACAAGTAACATGACTAAGTATGTTCATATTATTATAAATTTCAAGTATGCCTTGTATGCATGCAATTGTATATAAAAATGAACACCCTGAAGACCATTGCCATGCTTGGCTGACAATGGCTTCTTATCAGGAAACTTATAAAAATCATATTGAGGCATTGACAGAGAAGGAATACTGGGATACTACTGTCCAGATCCCACCAGTTCCACCTAAAATGAGAAAGAGAATTGGAAGGCCAAAAAAGTAAAGGAAGAAGGACCAAAATGAAGCCAGAAGCAAACCTCACAAGTTAAAAAGAAAGTTAAAGGAGTTTAATTGTAGGACATGTGGACAACCTAACCATAACAAGCAGACGTGTCCTGTTGCAAAGCAACAAAAGCTGGAATAGTTGCAATTCCAACAAGTGCATTCAGTTGGTGATGTTGTACTTGGTGTTAGATCACATGGTGGAAGCCTTGTTGGACATGCTGCTACAAATGGTGGACCTGGTTCTGGATCTGCAGAGTAAATTGTTGGGCATGCTGCTACACATGCTGGATCTAGTTTTGGAACTGCAGGATTAACAGGTGGGCCTGCTGATGTACCTTCTGCAGCTGTTGAGCAAACAGTTGGGCCTACTTATGTTCCTTCTAGACCTGCTGAGCAAAGTGTTGGGCCAACTGATATACTTCCTGTAGCTACTGACCAAATTGTTGGGCCTCCTGATATACCTTCTACACTTGCTGAGCAAAATGTTGGGCTTGCTGATGTACTTCCTGGAGCTGCTAGACAAAGTGAAAGGTCTATACATGATGAGATGGAAATTTCTCAATCACAACCACCACCACCTGAAGTTGAGTCTCTAAAGAAACATCAAAACTTTAGTAGGCCTAAGTTACCTATAAAAAAACCAAGTGTAACACAAGAACAAAGAGACATTCAAGGATCATCTCTACCAGCAACATAACCAGCTACACATGTTGAAGATGATGCTAAGGCTAAAAAGTTTATGCCAACCACAAATTTAAAGAGTTGAACCTCTTAATGTAATAGAACTAGTTGAACTCATTATTGTGATCTTTTTTGAGTATGTAAATCACCTACGAATGGTGTTTATTTTTGTTATGTGTTATTATGATTGATTATTATGATCAAACCCGGTTACCTTATATATTCATCCTTTAATGTTAATTCTATCATTATTATAATGTTCCACAATTTTTTATTTTTCTTTTGCGTGTGCAATTGTCATCAAATTCAATTACCTTCTATAGTCAATGTATTTTTCTTTTCTATTCTTCTACTCTAATAATACAAAGATGTGACAAAATGAATTACATTGCATTTCATTTCATAATTTTCAAGTACAACCTAATAGCTTCATTATATTGACCAAACTTGAACAAAATCTTAAATAAAATAACTTCTACATTAAACAAATCACTAAAAGGGAAAACTAGCACACACTTAGTTATCACCTTGCAAATGGGTCCTCCACCACATACACCTTTCAACCTAATTTCTTACAAAATCCCAACCAAAATGACAAATCATCAACCTACACAAAAAAAAAAATGACTATCATACTCAGTTTCCTAATTTCAAAGTTCAAGGTCTTAATCTCCTTTGCTAGATTTTTCAACAAATTTTTTTCATCATTTGCACCAACACCAACTTGCATGGTAGATGAAGCTTCAAAACCAGCATCAAAATTATTTTATGGAAGAGCATCATCATCATACCAGAGGAAGAATTCACATCTTTCTTCCACCTAAAAATAAACATTTTATACTTGTTTAATAACTTTAGAGATGAAGCATAATCATGGTAAACAAAAAATATTTTGCAATAAATATCCACTGACCTTCATTCTTGGACAACCAAAGAATAATTTTTCAGGATTTTTGTCTGAACCAGAAACCCTTATCACAACCTTGAGTTTGCAACAACATTTTATATGTTCACTTCCCTTCTTACCAGCGTGCAAGGTTCCAGAACTCCAGCTCCGAATTGGCTTCTTATCCTTGTCCATTCCACTGGTAATCAAAGAAATAGACAAGAATAACTAAGCAATTTCACCAATTTCTGAAGTTTCAATTTCAAGAAGAAGATGTTCCTTTTTCTAAACCTAACAATGACTTTTGAACATTGTGAAGGAGATGACGTCTTTTTCAGCATTTGTAACAGGTACTGACTTGTCAAACAAAACGACATCATTTTATTAACTTACATGGCACTTAACGACTCACTTCAGCCGTTAACATTCCAACTCAGCACGTCGTCAAGACAAAATTGACGAAGGAACTAATTTGCAAGATCGATAAAAAATTAAAGGACTAAATAAAACTTTTTTTTAAGTTGAGAACCAATTTCCAATGTCATAACTAACTTAAGGATTAATTTGACCCTTTTTTCTAATAAGTTTGTAAGTTTATTAATTTTAGATTAATTTAAAGTCATATTGTGTGTTTGTAAGTTTATTAATTTTAGATTAATTTAAAGTCATATTATCTATTTTTTATTAAGAGAAAATCAATTTACACTAATGTGAATTTTACCGTCAATAATTTTACATAAAATAAAATAAATTTGACATTATACTTATATATGATCTTAATTAATTATATTAAACTTTTATTCAAATCAATTTACAATATATTTTTACTGGATTGAGTAACTTTTTGTCTTAAAATGGGCCAAACGGAACAAAGTCTGAAAACCCCAAATTACAAGTACTCCATGAAGCAGATATTTTAATTTTATTTTGACGAAAATGTCTTTAATCAAGCGTCACGCCGCATCCTACCTGCCAAGTTTTTATGCAACAGAATCACTAATATTTCTGAGTTAGTTTGGATCTTATCATATATAGTGTAACAATTTGACTGCGAGTGCAAAACCAACCAAAAATACTTTCAAACTTGATTTCATCTTCACGAATCATGAATTTTATATATATAAGGAGCAAAGGGAAATATGGAGTGATAAAACGCACATAACATAACACATGTTACACCAACCTAAAATCAGGTTAGATCTAAGTAACTGGCCCATTGCTCTCACTAGTCATCACCTAAATTCCTCTGTCTAAACCTTAGCTCATTTCTTCTACATGGGCAATGTCCTTTTGATGATTTTCTTTACCATTATCTTGGCCATGGTATCTAAGTCATCACAATCATTCACCATTTTGCATAAGGGACACGAGCAATTTTCAAATTTCGCTCGTGGTACATTTGAGATTGCATCCCGAATATGTAACAATGGCTTGTTGGGGGAGTGTTCCCATGAAGAGGAAAGGGTAATGGGTATTAGTAGAAGAAAACTAGCTTCAAAAGGAAAGTACATAAGCTATGATGCTCTTAAAAAGGACAATGCCCCATGTAAACATCATGGACATTCTTATTACGGTTGTGGAAATCGAGGAAAGGCTAATCCATATCGCCGTGGCTGTAGCGTCATTACACATTGTGCCAGATCTACTGATTGATGAGTGAATCACATCATATGGTAACATGGTTAGTAAAGTAGCATTTTTTCTTTTTCTCTTTCAAGTTTTAGGCTTAGGAAATTATTAGGGTAATAATTGTTTGTGATATGGGGTTGAAAATAGCGGTGAAAATTTCATGATTGAGTTTCATTTGTAAAATTAAGTGTATTGAAAACTACTGATTTTCGACATTCAATTTATGTCCCTGTATCAAATTACTCACTCTTGATGTTGCAATTCAAAGGTCGGGGGATTTGAAGTGTACAGGCCAAATTATTGACTCTACAGAGAATTGAGATACAGTATCTCAAGAATTTTGCACTTGATGTTAATATTGTTGCCTGCAAAATTAATTCATGAATGTTATTTCTTGGAACGACATGCATCGACAATGGTTCATGTTGTTCCTTAGCTAGTGAATATTAGAATGTTCATTGCTCAAATTTTCTGTTCTTGAGACTCAACCCCAGCCTAATTTCAAAAGAAAGAATGGTTGTTGCATATTTCATTTGGAATGTATTAAATGAGATGTAAGAATAAAATAAATAAAAAATAAAAAATCAGATATAATATGTGATATGATAGGAAGAGAAATTTAACAAAATTATTTAGATGACATTAACAGATATATTTATCATTACATTTTGAAACAGAAAAATGATTATTGCATATTTTATTATATTTTATTTGAAATGCATCAGAAGAAGTAGAAGAGAATATAAGAGAATATATATATATAATGATGGGATGTTAAAAATATATATATTATCCAATATAATTATAATTAATCTTTGGAAGGGAAATCTTTAAATAAGGGTTAATATCAGTTGGTAGATCCTTGTATATCAGACTTTTACAGATATTTTTCAATAAATATACAGATCTATTTTTTACGTTTGTGTGGTCAGAATGCTAACATCCATTTTCCCACCGCTAAAGTGGGATAAAGCAAACCAGCATATACGCATGAAAGAAAACTAGGTGAAAAACGGGAGAGAGAGAAAGAAAACTAGGTGTTTAATTTTTTTTAAAATAATTTTTCTGTGAATTTTTACATCAACTACTTTTTATAATTTAAGCAACCTTTATTTTAATATAGAAATTTAATAAAAAATTTAAATACATATAACATATTATCATATATTTAATATTTTATATTTATATTTTTTATCAATTTAAATAAAAATTTTAAAAATTGTACATTCTTAAATAATAATTTTGATAAAATAAAATTACTAAAAATATAATAATAATAATAATAAATTTTAAAAATATACATTATACTAAAAAATTTATATTATATGATTTCATGTTCTTTGATTTGATTACAATACTAATTTATGATTTATGAATTGTCTCCTATTCACCCAAATATATTTTTACATCTTGATTACTAAATAAAAAGTGTTCTTAATTTGTATGTATCTTCTCTCCAAGTTCAATTAACACACGATTTTTATTTAGGTTGAAGGATGATGGATATCTACATGAACAATTGAATGATTCTGAAAAATTTTATTTCTATCGTGCAAATAAATCTCATTAGCAGTTATCTTCAAAAATATCACTCTTCACTGAATCTGTTTGTAAACTTCAGCAAACTTTTGAAAACAGTATTCATATTTTGTCAATATGGTTTCTGTTGCTCCAATTTCCTTTGTAAAGAATTATAATTATAATTGTTGGTCATTTTTATTCAAAAGTTATAAGATTTTTATCATTGTATTTTTTGAAACATTTAGTTAAGATGCTATAACAATTTTGTCTTCTTTATTGACGATCTTTACCATTTTTTTTTCTTTTATTTGTGATCATTTGACCTTTATCAATTACAATATTTTCTAAACCAATTTGAATGAAAGAAAATAAAATTTGGCACTCGTATAGATTCGGTGGATATCTTGAATTTCTTTTTAGTAAATTGCACACCAGTGTTACTATTGAAATTTCATACAATATATTAAAATTGTATGATAAAGTTTGAAAGAGTAAAAATTGATATAAAAATAAAAATTTAGATTATTTTTTAAGCTTGGAAAAGATGGACAATTTGTAAAATATTGATAGGTAAAAGATTAATAGTTTTGAATAAAATTTAAAAAGATATTTAAATTGAATTAATTAAAATCTATTGAAATAATTAGAAAAAAAATATAATATTTCAATTTTAAATTTCAAAATAGAAGGAATTGTGAACAAAAATATATGATTTTTTTCTTTTTTATATGCAAAACAATTTAAGTTATCGTGTTAATTGTTTGTGCAACGATTTTGTTTTTCAACTATTTTTTGGACTACTAGATCTATCAAAAAGAGGTCAATTTCATGTTTTCCAGTTAGAAAAATTCATCTTCAATATGTTTCTGTTTTTTAATATTTTTATTGTAATCATTTTATAATTTATTAAAATATTTAATTTATAAAAATTATACATTTTATTATTATTTTATCCTAATCAATTTTATAGGATATTTATATAAAATAAAGATCTTTTTTTTTTCTCAAACTTGTCATCTTGTCTGCGTTTGTATTTGTTTCAATTGTTTTTTTTTTTAATATTTTATTTTTAGTTTTTTTTTTCTTTTCACCATCCCTACTTTTTTGCTTTTTTAATTTTTTTGTATAATATTATTTTGGTACAATACGAAAAAACGACAACCATCAAACCTCAAATCCTCATGTTAAACTACTCTAATCTTCAAATCTTTCGCCACTAATATTTGATCAGAAAGAATATCTAATTTATGAATGAGAAAAATAGAAATAATTTTTTTTTATTTGATCTTTTATTTCTAGTTTGTATTTGGTTATTGTATTTTGATATTTTTCCTTGATTTTTATGTTTCATTTCTTTTCACAAAAATCTATTAAATAGAAATAAATTGCTTATTTAACAATGATTTAAATTTATTTTCAACTCAATCAACTTCAATGATTAAATAAGTCAGTTGTTGGTTAAGTTTATGATTCAATTAAAAATCTTCCACTTATTCATTGCTTGGTTAAGATGAATTGATGAGAGTTTTATGTGTTTTATATGGAAGGAATAGATTAAATCTGTAGGTATGTGGAAATATTTTCATCCAAGAGACAAAATAAGGTTAAATTTTTTTTATTTTATTTTAAATTATTAAAATTATGAAATATTTTAAAAAATAAAAAATATATTAATTTTTAAAAATATAATAACAAAATAAATTTTTTAAAGTTAAATTTATTTTTTAAAATTTATATAAATATAAAATAATATTTTTAATATATTTTTTTCGTTCTCTTTTATATTTATCCAAATAAATTTTTTTTTCTTTCTTAGTTTTATATGAGCAAACAATTTATTTTTTTATTTTATTTTTATTTATTTTTATCCTTCCATTTTTTTCTTTCTATTTTTCAAATCATCTAAACAAAGGATTAAACTATTTTTATGTTAGACTTTTCGTATCTAAGAGAATAATTAATTTGGTAAAATTAATTTTGATAAAATTAATTTTAATAAAATTGATTTGATAAAATTAATTTTGTTTAGATAAAATAGAGTAAAATTATTTTTAAAATAAAAATGACAAAAATAATTATAATATATTTTATTTAATCAAGACAAAAATTATGGATAGCACATCTCATTTTTGTATAAATATAGAAAGAATTAATTTTAAATTGAATTTCATGAATCTATATTAGGCAAGCTCTCAAATTGGTTCATATCGTCAAACAGCTCGTTTATACTTAAGTTTTGATTCTACATTATTTAACCTACTTAAAAGACTATTTTAAATCTTCACCTGTATAACTCTTAATTTATTAGGCTTTAATGTGGGCTAATCCTATGACCAGCCCTAATTCTATTTTATTTTTTTATTTTATAATTTATGTTAAAGTATAATTTTTAAATTTAAATTAATATAACCTACAAATTAAGTAGGATGAATATAAACTAACGTTGACTTGTTTTATAATTCTTTATTTTATAACTCATCTAGAAATAAAAAAATTTATATCTTAACTCAGACAACTTTTAAATTAAGTACGATGAAATGAACTAACTTATCTAATTTTATTTTATCATTATTTATTTTGTAGCTAATTTAAAAAAAATATTTAACCTCTAACACTAACATATATGATATTCAATTTAAGTGGAAGAAAGTTTTTAAATCCTAACATGATACTCAATTTAAATGAAATGAGTATTGATTAAATTGTAACCGTTTATTTTGTAATTTATTTTTAAATAAAAAATAAAATAAATAATATAATCATATTTTTATAGTATAAAGACAACACATAATTATATAACGTAAATAGATAAAAATTTATCCATTTGACAGCTCAGATGTAATGTTAACTAACTCTAGCGGTTCCATTTTTTTGATCCTAACATCCGACAAAAAATGTCAAATTCAATTTGTTGAGTTGAACGGAGTTTCCATGGTTAACAACCGGCTGAAATCCAAATTCATTGTCTGTTTCGAAGATCTAGAAAACAAGGAGAAAGTAAAAAAAAAAAAGAATAAAATAAAATATAAAAATTAATTTATTTTTAAATTAAATTAATTATTTTTAATATATATTTAAATTTAAATTTTAAATTTTATAAATTATTTTAATAATATTAATTTAATAAAATAAAATATTTTTAACATTAATAAAAATATTTAGTTATATTTATAATTATTATTTAAATTTTAAAATACTCATTCAACACATGAATATTTTATTAGTTTTTAAAATTATTATATAATAGTTATCATATAATAACTTATAAATTTAATTAAAATATACAAATAGAATAAATATGTTCTACATTATCATCTAAACATTGTCATATAATTTAAAATTTTTAATTTTCAAAATATTTACTTTAAAAATGATATTTTTTATTATTTTTAATTAGTTGATAATGTAAGTTTTTAATATAATAATTAAATATTTATCATATATGAAGAAATATTTTATTTTATTTTTATGCTAAATTAAATATCAAATAAAATAAAATATATGTAATTAAAACTGAACACAATACTATTTTCTGATTGGTAATCTTCAAATACAAAACTGGACATGTAATTTTGTTTTATACTTATCAATTAGATTTCATTTTATTCTATTGCATTCCATTCTTATGCCAAACACTACCCAAAAGATTGAGATGAATGTTGTAACTTCTTATGCCAAACACTACCAAAAGATTGAGATGAATGTTGTAACTTTTAAAAATAAAATAAAATAAAGAGCAAGGCTTTTTTTTTTTTTTTTTACAAGATGTGTAGCATATGAGACAAAATTAAGGTTGTTGCCCAGTCATTTTATTTATTTTACTTTTTTCTTAATTTTCTGGTACGGGGTTAGGATACGATTAGACATGTCAATTATTAACGTTGTCTTCTTATTCAGTCTGCTTTTCTAACCAATTTCAGTAATTATTGTCTTAAATTTTGAATGTATGTTCTAATCATATGATAAAAATTCTATAATAAAAATTTATTATAAATTACATAATTTAATATATTAACAATATTAAATATTATAATTATAAATAAACATTTATTATTTAATATATATTTTTAAACACACATTAAAATTGTTATTATTTTAAGAAGTTAAAAGTTATTAGAATATAATATTTAATTATTAATAATATGTTGTTACTGAATTTTTAAAAATTATTTATTATTACCTTAACATAATTGTTAATAAAATATATATTTTTTTAAATTAGGTCAACCAATCTTTTCGATCCTATAAGAGTAAATGAGTCGTTTAAATTCATCAAGTAAAACATATCCATTCATCTCACCTCATCTTCAATTAGCCTGAGATGAATCGAGGAAATTGACCTATTTCAGACATTGCATGGAAACAAAAATTTGAATGACAAACGTATCAGACTACTTTTTGTTTGGCCCGTGCATATAATTAATCATATGATGAATTATTTCAATCCGTCTTTGAAATGGGTTATGCAATTGAATAACTTTTTAAACATGTATATCGTTTATATTTTTATACTCTGCTGCTACAGTGGGTTATATTTTTTCTCTTTCTTCATAATTTATATCACATTAAAGTTTAAAATAAGGGGGCAGTACACCATATACGTCCCGCAACAAATGTTCAACAGACATTTCAGTACTGAAATATAAATAGCTGAATGCTTCAAAACTCAAACCACATGGAAATGAAATCTTAGTCACGATATGACGCGAGATGTTCATACGTGGGGATGATAATAGAGGAAGCTTTAAAGATTTAGATTTTATCTTTTTTAAAAAAAATTTAAGATTTAAACATGAATTTGTTATTTATTATAATCTTTTTAATAAATTTTAATTTATTTAAAATTTAATGTACGTGCTTAAAAATTTATAATATAAAAAATTAGAAAATAAATTTTAAATATATATTATGAGTTATTTTTTAATATTTTATATCAATTAAATTTTATTTTTTAGACTAATTAATTTACTAATTTTATTGTACATATTATGAATATATTTTTTTGAAAAAATAATATTTTATTATATTTTTAATATAAATTAATTTGAATTTATATAATAAATCATTAATTTTTTTAAAAATTTTATAAAAATTTATAAATAAAATCTGTATAATAAATATTTTAATTTAATAATTAAATTGATTATATATATATATATATAAATAAGAGAAGAAAAAGTAAATTTATCATAAGTTAATTGTTTAATATTTTCTTTAACGAAGAATTTAATCATTAAATTTACTATTTTATTATATATATTATGTTTATAAAATTTTATAAAATTATATTTTATTTTAATAAATAATATAACTTTTTTATATATATTAATTTGAATTTATTTAATAAAATATAAATTTTTTAAAAATTTTAAAATTTCATTAACATAATTTATACAATAAAATATATTAATTTCATAATTAAATTAGTGAAATTTAATTATTTTAAAAATATATTAAACGGATCAAATTATAATAAATTTAATTTTAAAATAAATTAATTTTTTTCACTTTATATATAATTAAAGAGATCTACAAACATAAAATCTACGATGTAAAAAAAAGATAAATATATCTAAAATCTATATATAAAAATAATTAAAAATTTATAAATTTAATATATTAAATTAAATCTAATATATATTATATATTAATATTTATATATTATAATATATATTGTTTATATTATATCTTGTTATATATTATATTAGTATATATAAAAATAAATTTATATATTTAAAAAATATATTAATCGATTAAATAAATTTTTTATAAAATTTAAACTTAATTTATTTATTTAATTTTTTTAATCAATCTAATCTGTCGATTTATTATGATTAAACTAAATTTAAACTAATTTTAATATGTTAGATTGTACATCCTTATAAAATAAGACTATTTTTCCTCATATTCACAAAAGATGAAAAAAAGAACTATTATGTAATTTTCATTTCTCTGACTTAGATTGTTAGAGAGATTGATTCAAAAATTTTAGAACATGAGACCAATAAATACGGCAGTTAAACCTTGAAATAATTTCATAATATTAATTTTATTATTAAATAAATATTGATTGTAAATATTAAATTAATTGTGTGAGATTAAATATAATATTATTAAATATTAAGAATAAAAATAAAAAGTACAAAAATTTAATAAAATTTACATTATTTACAATATATTAAATTAGATTTGGAAAGATAAAATTTAATATATATTTTAAATATAATTTAAAATTTTAATTTATTTTTTTAAAAAATTAATTATTTTAATTTATAAAAATGAAATGGGGAATTTAAAATAGAAAATTTTTAAAAATAATAAATTTTTAAAATATTTTAAAAAATTATGCATAATTTAAATTAAAACACTAAAACTACAATTAATGATATATTTAAACAAAATTATATTACTCTCAAAGTAATTTTAACATATAGTTGCTATACTTAAATTTTTTTTAAATAATTAAATTTTTTTAATACAACCGTTAAAATAATAAATTTTATTACATAAATTATATATATATACAATTTTATAAATTGATTAAAAATTAATATTTAATTATATAATTTTATTTAAATTATATTATAAAAATATATTATATGTTAAAATAAAAGATTAATTTATTAATTAACTTCTTTTTAAGTATTGGTTAACATTTTTATTAATTAAAAGTTTATTACAAAGTACAAGGCATATCTAACCAAATGCATAATTCAAAGAGATGTGGCAAACTTTTCAAATATATTAAAGATTATTTCAACTGCCCGGAGATCAAAATTAAATGTTATAATTTATAAAAATATTTTCTATTTATTTTTAATTACAAATTTATTATTTTATTTTTATTTTTCAAAAATTTATACATAAAATAGTAAATATATATATTTAAATTTTACTCTTCCTATATAAATTTTAAAAACGTAAAATAAGACAATAATGTTATAAATAGAAATAAAAAAATATTTTTCAAAACAAATGATTTCTAGAATCGTTGTAGCTTATTTCTAAGCCAAGTCCAAGATCCAACTATTACGAATTCTTTAACAAAATGAACATAAAAAACTCGTATGCGCCATGGAGATCAAGCCACAACAAAACCAAATAGAATTCCCCGCATTTTCAGCTTCCGGGCCACAGATGTTTCATAGTGATTTTAAAAAAAGCATTTTGCTGTCTTCACATAAAAAGTTTGTTGTATATTTTAAAAAAATATGAAATAGGTTAAAGTTAAAAAATTATAATATAATATAATATGATACTTAAGAATCACTATTTTTAATAAAAAAAATTTATTATTTTTAGTAATTTTTCAATTTTAAATTCCTCATTTTTTTATAAATTAAAATAATTAATTTTTAAAAACTATTACGCAGCCACTTGTGAACCTTCGGGTACTGGCTTATTCAATGTTTGTTCAATTACTCTTTTACCCGCAAATGCAATGTAAGCATCAGGTTCGGCAATAATAATATCCCCCAACATGCCAAAACTAGCTGTCACCCCACCAGTAGTAGGAGATGTAAGGATCGATACATAGAATAACTTTTTATTTGTTTGATAATTATATAAAACAGAAGATATTTTAGTCATCTGCATCAAACTCAAACTTCCTTCTTGCATATGTGCTCCTCCGGACGCACATACTAGAATAAGAGGTAAAAGTTTATTGGTAGCATATTCGATCAAACGGGTAATTTTCTCACCTACCGCAGATCCCATACTACCCCATAAACTGAAAATCCATAATTCCAATTGCTACAGGAATACCATTTAGTTGACCCGTGCCTGTTTGAACAGCCTCAGTTAATCCTGTCTTTATTTGATAAGAATCAATACGATCTTTATAAGGTTCCTCTTCTGAATGAAATTCAATGGGATCCAGAGAGACCATGTCTTCATCCATAGGATTCCAAGTACCTGGATCAATCGAAAGTTCGATTCTATCTGAATTGTTCATTTTCAAATGACACCCACAGTATTCACAAATATTTATTTTGGATTTTAAAAATCTTTTATAATTTAATCTATAACAATTTTCGCATTCAACCCACAAATGCTTGTATTTTTGAGTTTCATTGACTTCATCAAGATTATTCGAACTTTCAGAATCACTATCATTTGTATCATTCGTGCTAGTTATTATACTAGAACTATAATTCTCGCTTTCACTACTATTTCTGCTCTTACCACAAATGGAACTATAAGAATATCTGTCATTATATTTGTCACTATCACCTAAAATGTAACTATCACTACAGATTTCAGAACGAAGCATAACTATCAATGCAATTATCAATGCAACTATTAATGTTATTATTCCAACTAAATTTAGTATTATATATGTAATGATCATCATCACTTTTAAAGACATTATTCAGATAGCTAGAATTGTTACAATTAAAAAAAAAATTCTGATTCATTTAGAAAAGAATGATCATTGTTAATGTCCATAATTTTATTTTCAATATCAAAATATATGGAATAACCGTTCTTCTCATTATCTCTAACAAAAAAATTTCATCAGATAGAAAATTCCGGATGTTCCTGACACCTACTAAATAATTAAAAAAATTGTAACTAAAATTGTCACTATCATTCCAACTATGAGTTTTTTTATCTATATCAGTAGCTAACTCTACGCTCGGTAGCTACCGGAAATAGCTTCGCTCCCCAACTCGTTTAAGTCAACTGATGTCATGGGTCATTCCCTTGTTTACGAAACTGGGCTATGAAAAGCATCGAGAAAGAGGAGTGGAACAACACAACTACCTTCCCAGTCTATCGGGACTCTACCTATACTCCCTTAATCCCGTTCCTTCTAGACGAATAAGGGCAGAAACTGACATGACATATATCTTTCCTGCTCTTCTAGTTAGCGCGTAGTGGGAATAGCCCCTTCCATTGCCTGAAAGCCAATAAAGAGTGCCTCACGTTCCACTAAACGCTGGGGAAGGAAGTAACATAGTTTTTTTACGAGTAGTAGGGGTATGTTTTATCTATCTTATTGGCTTAAGCATCCTCTTTTTTTCTTTATTTTTATCCCATTATAATATAATCAGATTTTCAACATTAGCACAGCAGATAGGATGGAGACGAGTCTCAACAAGCAGGTTAATATAATATAATATAATATAATATAATATAATATAATATAATATAATATAATATAATATAATATAATAACACATTTAATAAAAAAAATAATTACGCATCGATTAGTTGTGTAGTCCTATCAATAACCGAGATTGCAAAAATACTTAAGTCTCATTTTTATATCAATCATAAGTTCCAAATCACAGGAAGCTTATATTAATAAAATATATTTTTTTAAATTTTATACAATTCTATAAACATAATTTATATAATAGAATATGTCAATTTAATATTAAATTAATAAAATTTAACTGTTTAAATTTAAATTGAATAAATCATATAAGTTTATTATTAAACTAAGTTAATATTTTTTTCTTTATATATATATATAAATAGATTAAGTTATTTTAAAAATAATTTTAATTAAAATTATTTCATTTAATAATATTTATAAATAATTAAATTTTATCAATTCAATTATTAAATTAATAAATTATATTATATAAATTATACTTACCGAATTTCATAAAATTTTAAACATTAATACTTTAAAAAAATTAAATTAAAAGATAATTTTTGTTAATTTAAATTTATTTAATAAAATATTAAAAAAGTTTAAATTTTATAAAAAAAATATATATAATATAATTTATTAATTTAATAGTTAAATGAATAAAATTTAATTATTTATAAAAATTATTAAACAAAATAATTATAATTAAAATTATTTTACCTTAATTCTTCCTTTATATATAATTAAAAAATTTATAAATTTAATGTATTAAAATAAATATAACATGTATTATATCTTTTATATATATATATATAATATCTTGCATGTATATATTACATTATTATATATAAAAATGATTTATTAAATTATAATAAATTTATATATTTAAATATATCTATAAATAGGTTAAACAAATTTTTTATAAATTTAAATTTATTTTATTTATTACAAATATATTTTAATAAATTTAATTTATATATTTACTAATAAGATTAAATTAAAATTTAAATATGTTAAATTTTATATTTTTATATAAAACAAGACTATTTTTATCATATTTATAAGACATGAAAAAATTTACTATTATATAATTTAATTTATTTGATTTAGATTGTTGAGGAGATTGAACCAAAATTTTTAGAATATAAAATAAATAGGCACAAAAACCTTGAAATAATTTATAATAATAATCTTATAATTAAATAAATATTGATTGTAAATATGAAATTAATTATGTAAGATTAAATATAATATTATTAAATATTAACAATAAAAATAAAAAGTAGTGAAAATTTAACAAAATTTACATTTTTTACAATATATTAAATTATATTTAAAAATTTAATATTTTAATTGAAATTTGTATTAAAATTAATTTTTTATTTTAAAAAATAAAATGAATTAAAAAAATAGATAATTAAAAAAATAGATAATTAAAAAAATAAATTTATTTAATTCTTAAAAAATGATGCATTAAAATCATGCATAATTTAAATTAAATTACTAAAACTACAGTTAATGATATAGTTTTAAAAAAATTAAATTATTCTATCCGTAACTTTAACATATTGCTGCTCCTCTCAAAAGTATTTTAAAATTAATTAATTCAACCGTTAAAATAATAAATTTTATTATGTAGATTATATTTACATAATTTTATAATTTTTTAAAAAAATTAATACTTAATTATATAATTTTATTTAAATAAATATTAAAAATATATATTATATAATAAAAAAAGTTATATAATAAAATATTAAATTATTTTAAAATTTTATAAATAAAATCTACATAATCTAATTTAATAATTTAATAATTAATTTAATAAAATTTAATCATTTAAAAAAGTTATAAGTACAATAATTTTATTTTAAAAATACTCTTAAATTTTCAAACCAAATTGTCTATCAAAATCAAACATGAATGTTAACTTCCCGTGTACTTTTTTATGGAAAAGTTATTGCCTACCATAAATTCTTGTCGTCCAATTTATAATTTATAAAAATATATTCCTAATCAATTATTTTAGAATATTAGTCTTAAAATTTTTTAAAAAAATTAACTAAAAAATTCATCTTTCACTTTATATAAATGCAAGTATTACAAATTCGTCATATAAAATAATATAAACTATTCGATTAGTTTTAAAAATTTTACAAATTTATCATTATAAAAAGGCTAATTTACATTATGCTGAATAAGTAAAATAATTAATTTGTAACATTTTTAAAATAAAAACTAATATGCATTATTTTAAAAATTAAAAATAAATTTCTAATGCTTACATAAAATAAAGAATTAATTTATTAATTAACTTATTTTTAAAGTATTGGTTAACGTTTTTTATTAATTAAAAGTTTATTACAAAGGTACCAGGCATATCTAACCCAAATGCGATGTTACAAACTTTTCAAATATATTAAAGATTCTTTCAACTGCCCGGAGAGAAAATTAAATGTTATAATTCATAAATATTTTATATTTATTTTTAATTACAAATTTATTATTTTATTTTTATTTTTCAAAAATATATACATAAAATAGTAAAAATATATCTATATTTTTTTAAAATTTTACTCTTCCTATATAAATTTTAAAAAATAAAATAAGACAATAATGTTATAAATAGAAATAAAAAAAATATTTTTCAAAACAAATTATTTCTAGTATCGTTGTAGCTTATTTCTAAGCCAAGTCTAAGATCTAACTATTACGAATTCTATAACAAAATAAACATAAAAAACTCGTGTGTGCCATGGAGATAAAGTCACAACAAAACCAAACAAATTCCCCGCATTTTCCGCTTTTGGGCCACAAATGTTTCATAGTGATTTAAAAAAAAAAAAGCATTTTGCTGTCTTCGCATAAAAAATTATTGTATGTTTAAAAATATATGAAATAGGTTAAGAAATAAAAAATTACAATTTATAATATAATATTTAAGAATCAATATTTTTAATCCCTCATAATTATTAAATAACAACACAATTAATAAAAAAAATATTACGCATCGATTAGTCATGTAGTCCTATCAATAAACGAGACTAGAAAAGTGCTTAAATCTCATTTTTATAACAGTCGTAAATTCCAAACTACAAAAAAGCTTAACATGTAGGAGTAAAAATAGATTTATATTTCTAACAGAACAAACAAGTTGAGCATGATTTTTTTTTTTTTGTGCAAAGCTCCATTCAACAATTTGAAAATAATAGAACTCCGTTGGCAATGGTTTTCAAATTAATCAGTTTTCAAACCAATAAATTTTTTCTAAATTGTCCTGGCCACTTGCCTTAGCCACATGAATACTCTCCCTCAGCCTCCTTGCAGTCTTATCAATTATGTCATCATTTATGTCACTTTTAGTCATTATGTTTAAAGATAGAAGAAGACGAACTTCTATTTGTTGAACCTAATTTATTTTAAAAAACTAATCCTAAATTTTGTCTATTATTTATTAATACTTCATTTACTTAATATATTTTATCTTTGCATTTTTTAAGTATATATTATCTGCTTTACATTATATGTTTTTATTGTGTTTGATGCTTTTATATTTTTTTATTATATTATAATTATTTTTTTAATATTTATAACACATATATATCTTTGTTAATGTTATATTAACCATTTAAATATCCCAATAGAAATGTATGTTAAAAAATTTTTAAAAATAATTTTTTATATAAAAAAGTTCTTCAAACAAAAATAATCGTGAAATGCATGGGTAGATCTCCTAATTATATTTAAAGATAGAAGGAAATGAACTTCTATTTGTTAAACCTAATTTATTTTAAAAAATTAATTCTAAATTTATGTCTATTATTTATTAAAAATTTTATTTTGAGATCCAATATATTTTAAGATTTATTAGATTTATACTTGTATTTAAAAGTTTATAATACAATAAAAATAATAAATAAATTTAAAATTTATATATAAATAAAAAAATTACATTTTTTAATAAAAAATATTAAACTATTACTTTTATCTTGTTTTATTTTTATCTTAATTTAAAAAAATTATATTATTAATCTTTCATTTTATTAGTTATATTTTATGTTAATTTTTAAAATAAATTTTATAAATTATACATCGATTTCTATTATTAAATGTTATGATAAAACATCTATCTTATATAATATATTAAGTACTTTTTTTATTTCATTCATTCTATTATATTTATTTTTATTCTCGCGGTATCATTAAACAAATTTTCTCCACAATCATTATCACAACTTCTTTAATATTTTTTATTAACTTTTAAAGTATATTTAAACTAACAATATTTAATATCACATATTAATATTTTTTTATTATAATTAATCTCATAAATTAATATAAAACAATAAAATGAAAAACTAACTGCTTATTTGTTTTAGTCAAAAAATAAAAATAAAACATGTTAAAAAATATTTCACTCATAAAAAAGATATAAATATTAAAATAAATTATAAAATTATAATAAATTTTGATCTCTTTGACAACTAACCTGAACTATGTCTCTGAAGAGTACCCGGGTTCCTGCGTCAATGCTTATAAATACCAGAACGTGGGTTAGGTATTCTCACTCATCCCAGATTTGAAGAAGAATTAGTTAAAAAAGAGAAAGAAAATGAATGAGTTTGAGGAGGATATTCCAATGCCAGTGAGTCCTCTGGCAGATTACTTCAGCAGCTCCGTGATAAACGTATTCGTTCTGGGTGTTATCGAATCTCAGATTTCAATAGATGATTCACCAATCCTGCCCTTCATTAAGGACAGTTTCCTTCCCATCTCCACGCGCTTCTCTTCTATCATGGTAAACTTTATATGCAAAATGTATAAAAATATGTTTAATTTATTAAAAAATTAGAAATTAGAATAATTTAAATGATATCTTAATTTGATTCTTCTTCTTTAATGCATATATGTCAATTTACATAGATGGAGTGAATTTGAACAGGTTGTGGACAAGAAAGGAAATAAAAGATGGAAGCAAGTTGATGTTAATCTCAAGGAACACATCAAAATTCCCACATTTCCAACCATCAAACCAGGCAAATTGTATGATAATTACCTTGACGAATATATGTCAAAAATAGCTATGGAACAGTTACCAAAAGATAAACCACTTTGGGAGATGCATATAATTAAGTATCCAACAATCACTGCTGCTGGAACTTTTATATTTAAGCTCCACCATGCACTTGGAGATGGGTACTCTTTGATGACAACTCTGCTTTCATGCGTGCATAATGTTCACAATCCTTCTATTCCCATAAATTTTCCTTCAAGCCGAAGTTCAGTTGAATCAAAAAATACCAATGCCATGCTAAATATATTACCTCAAACCGCTTCTATGGCATTAAAGAGTGTACGTGATTTTGGATGGAGTGTGTTGAAAGATAGCGTGATTGCAGATGATAAAACACCAATAAGGTCAGGGCATGAAGATGTGGGATTTCGACCTATAACTATCTCAAACGTTTCTCTCAGTTTGGATAGCATCAAAGAAGTTAAAAATAAGCTAAAAGTGGTACGTTCATTGTGTGTTTTTTATGCATTTAAAAACCGCTTAAATGTTTAGAAGAATGGTGATACATGTTTTGCTTTTACAAACATTTTCTTGAACATTAAAATTAAGCTATATATCAAAAAATTTAAAATTTCTTTCAACATTTTCCTCATGTTTATTTCATTCAAGATGAAAGATATTAACATGGATTTTATTAAATAGAGAGTGAGTTTCATCATATTAAAACTAGGACCTATATAATATAAATTTCAACTAATTTTAAAAGAAATCCTAATTATTATATATTTCAACAATGTTTCTATCTTAATACATCCCATTTTTTAAAATATTTTTCTTTCTATTATATCATATATTACTTTACATATTTTTTTTTTCTAATTTTTCTTCATCACTCTACAGATATACTAAAAAATAGCTAAAAATATATTACTAACATTAATTTGAAATGAGATATACAAGATTAAGTACACATTAACAATAGCATGAGTTGATATTTAATTTCATATATACTAAATCACCAAGATTTTTTAACAGAATATATTTATTTTAATTATGTGCCGTTACTTAGGAAAAATTTCAAATAATATTAACAAACTAACAATTTGTTAACTCCACTTTCTTTTTTAAACAGATTTTTTATATTAATTATGTTCGATATTTGGAAAAAAAAAAAGAAGCCTACGATACATTATTTTTTTGTAAAATTTTTATCTCATTAACTTTGACAACTTTCTGTAATTGTAGAGCGTAAATGATGTCTTGGTTGGTATAATTTTCCTTGGCATTCAACTATACATGGAAGCAAACAATTATGAATCAAGCAAAGCAGAGAGTACAGCAATGGTGCTGCTGAATACCAGAAAAACTAGAGCTTATAAATCAATGAAGGAAAGTCATGCTACCAAATCCGACGCTCCTTGGGGGAATCGATTCCACTTCATGCATATTCCCATTCCCAAATTAAGCGATACTCGTCCACTGAACCCACTTGAGTATGTGTTAGAAGCCAACAAAAATATCAATAGCAACAGAAATTCTTTGGGAGCACCACTCACCTCCTTGCTTTTGCACATGGTCAACCAACTCAAAGGTCCAGAGGTTTGTGGAATCATCCTTTTTTTTTTTTTAATTACTATTCTTTTCTTTTTTTTATTTGTTAAATTTTCAAAAAAAATTATTATTTAGAAGATTTAGATATTATTTTCATTAAACAAAAATATTAATTGACAAGAAAAATAAATTAAGGAAAGAGATTGAAAATATAATAAAAGTTACTTTTAATATAAATAAAAATATTAAATAACCTTTTCAATTTATATAAAATAACATTAAATAATAAATAAATAATAATAATAACTAAAAAAGTACCAAAAACTAAAAGAAGAAGAAGACATTAGTAATATAAACAATAACTATCCATACAATGTAATGGGTTATGGTAGTATAGTGATTTTAAGGATAGATGGATAATCACAACCAATAACTTAGGCTTGATTAGATCTGCCATTTGAACAAAATTAAGAGGCTCTTCCTTGAGGACTACACCATTTCATTAGAACTAAATGGATCAAATAACAATCAACTAATTAAACTGACATTAATTTTTCCCTTTTTCTATTTTCCTCCCCTAACCAGCCCTGGCTAGGTGATGAATATAGTGTGCTTCTCAATCTAAACAAGAAAAATTAATAAAACAGAACCAAGAGTAGTATTCGACCTGGAGACATTAGTATTTGAGAGTTTTTCTTCCCTTCCAAATTAATTTTATAACAATCATTCTTTAAACTATGACAATGGTCTCAAAACGAATGTTACTGTATATGTTGCGAAGAGGTTATTTTATTTCAGAATTTGACATCTCAATAATTAATTTGAACAAAATGACCAAATTTTAAAATAGAATAGTGACACTTGTTAATTGACATAAGCTTTTCCAAATAATAATAAAAACAATATAGTACACAGGGTCACACTAACCAAATTTGTCCTTGTTTGGTATTATTTGGTGTGGCAGGCTGCAGCAAAATACATATACAAGAGATTGAATAATACAAGTTTAAGCATCTCACACATGGTTGGACCAGTGGATCAGGTGGCTTTGGTTGGCCATCCTATCAAAGGCATATACTTTATGACTGTTGGTTTATCACAGGTGTGTATGCTTGTTATTCATAATTAAACATCTGAGTGACAACAAGGAGTGAACTTTAATGGGAAAGAAAATGATATCTTCAAAATGAAGACTGCAACAATGGAACAAATTAATAAGAGTAGAACGCAGTATCATTTTATTCCTTCATTTACTCATACCATTCTTATAATAAACATTTTTTTAATAATTCCCTTACATTATTAATTGTGCTAGAAGTTATGTTAAAAACAATGTGTTTTCACAAAAATTTAAAGCCTTTTTAAAAGTTTGTATACTTTTCAAAAATGAGCTAAAATATTTTGAAAAGTAAAAAAATTAAATTGTCTAGTGAATATTGTAAATATTCAAATAATTTCACAGTTAAGACCTGGTTCAACTAAAAGAGTAATACCTCTTCGTCATCTTCTTAAGGATGGATTATTGTATAGATATGGCTATGTAAATTATATAAGATTAAATTGATCAATAAATAGTAGGATCCGTTTGTATGTTAGAAAAATTATCCTTTTATATATATATATATATATATTAATAGTATTTATATTTAAATATTTTTTTTATATCTTTTATCTTATTATATCATATATCACATTCATTCTTTTTATTTTTTTATTTTATTTTTATTTCTCTTATTTTTATCATTTTATACATTTTAAAATAGAAAGTAAGAGTATTAAAACTCTTATATGTTATGCATCATGTCCTCCTTGCATGACACAACTTTTTCCTTTATTAGTAACAGAAGCCACTTTATTAATCATGAGAGTACAAGGGTACTGTAATCCATCAAAAATATTAAATGTAAACCTTCACATTATTGAATATTTATGTATATTTAACTTTTTTTACGATAGTTAAAATTGTCAAAAAATAAAAGAATAAGATGTATATATAAATAAGAGGATAAAAAATAAAGTAAAATAAAATGAAAAATAAATTATTTAAATAAATAGTAATAGAAGAGAAAAAAATTAAAAAAAAATACATGTTATTTGGATAAATAAAAAAAATAAAAATATTAATAGTATACATTTTAATTTATATAAATTTTTAAGAAATAAAATTTAACTTTAAAAATTTGATTTTTTAACTATAATTTTCTATTAATATAATATTTATTTATTTTTAAATATTTAATAATGGGAAGAATTTAAAATAAATAAAAATTACTCTCTACCATTTTTACAACAAGAGAAGAAATGTTTTTTTGTGAATCTTGTAAATGTTTATTTCATCCTTTTATATAAAATAAATATAAAAAGATAAAATTTATTAAACGTAGAGAAAAACATATTTGCTCCTCGACTTTCCTCAAAACCAAGCAAAAGAAAAGATGCATATCCTTTAAAGAGATACGTCAAATCCCCGTAAATAACATCCGCATGCCACCACAGAAATTGCATTGCTTGATTTATCCAATTAATGTTACTATGTTTTACTTTGAAAAGTCATAGATATTATTTTTTGTTTATTATTGACACAGATTATATTGCCACGTAATACCTATATATTCAATGTATTGCTGTGTTAATAATTAGTTGATATTTTGATTGCATAATTATTAATTATTTTAATTTACACAACTTGTGTATATGAGCCGGTTTTCCTTTCCAAGCGTTTAATGTATGCTACGTAGAAACGTTTTTATCCCTCGTTCATGTTCCTCATCGTCAAATATTATAGAAAAAATTAGCCCATAATTAAGCATGTGTCAACAAAGACTTATCACTATTTTATCTATATTAACGGCTGAGACGTCGATTGATCAAGAATCTTAAATATATATATATATATATATATATATATATTAAAATTAAATATTAAATTTTAATATTTATATTAATTTAATAATTTTATATATAATATAAAATTTATTAATCTCACTGTTAAATTATATTATAATATTTTTATAATTTTATATATTAAATTTTAAAAAATTTAAAAATATGTAAGTTTGTAATTTAATTATTAATATATATATATATATTTAAATAATATATAAATTATTAAAATAAAATTATAAAATAAAATATTTATTAATCTTTATTTATCTTAAATTTTATATATAATTTATTTGATAATAAATTTTAAATTAATAAATTTTATATTTTATATAAAATTGTTAAATTTATATAAATATTAAAATCTGAAATCTTACTTTATATATATATATATATATATATATATATATAAGATCTCTAAATTACACTTTCAGTAAACTAAGCAATACATTTTTTAGTGGATCCACAGAGCATCACGGTGACTATAACAAGCTACATGGGATATTTACGAGTTGGATTTGGAGCAGAGAAAGGCTTCATAGATGAACACCAGCTCAAGTCATGTTTCGAAACTTCTCTGGAGATGACGCTGAAAGCAGCAAGAAATGTAGCTGTTAGAACTAAATTATAGATAAAAGGATCAACACTGGAATCTCGAAGTTTCAATGTTGTTGCATTTTTAATTTGAAATGTTTTATATTATAGCCTTTAAGTGTGAGAGTCAGCTCCTACGTACTTGGTTTTATTGAGGGAAAAGGAGTATTGCAAAGATTGAATAAGATTGACCCCTTTTTCTTTGGAGTTAAGGAATAGGAAATGAAACAGCTAGAGTGGGGTGACAAGTGTTTGCAATGAAAAATAAAGAATCGCCATAGGAGGCGATCTGTGTGTGCTAATTAATGTATGTTCAGTTATGTACTGTTTGATGCGTGTGGTGGTAACGTATCTATGTACTGTTGTGTAACAATAATAAAGAATTTGAATTTTTTTTATATAATGATCCAATTGTATATATATTGTAAAATTAAGGACAAAGTACATTTGTAAAATTAAACTATCATATATAATTTTAATTATCTATGAGGTAAAAATACATATTTAAGATTTTTATCATGTGTCAATTCATCTTTGAAATTTGAAAATATTCAAATGAATCTTAATATTTATAAACAATAAAATGAGTTCTCCGTACAAAATTGATAATTGATCTTAACAGAAAACATAATGCGTGTGGCCTGCATGTTACAAATTTAATGGTCAAAATTGCTCTAAATTAATTAACCCATGTACTCATGTTGGATGACATGCATATATCACTGTTCCTTGTTGATATTCCTTGAAAATACGAAAGCTAAGAGGGAGGAAAAGGAAGGGTAGTCCTCTGTCCATGTGGTTAACAATAATGTGGTAAATATGGAATGCACGGAATGTCAGTGTTTCAGGCGGGAATCTGGGATACATTACAAATATACGAAAGAAGTTTAGTTAGCTGCATGGGATGGCTGAAGTAAAGTCAGGAATAAGTGATAAAGCAATATTCTCTGGTTGGTGTGTGAATCCCTTACAAACCTTGAAATTAATTTAAGATGTATATGGATGAGTATTTTTTTTACTTACCATTAATAAAATATTAATTTTTTTTCTGATAAAAAAAGTTAAATAAGAACATGTTAAGGATTAGAAAATCCATCATTTCTGTAACTTCTCATCATTTATATTATACTTTCGTTTCGTTTTATACATGTTGTTGGTATTATGGAAAGATTGACTATTTTTTATTTTTTATTAACAATAATTTTCACATTTAGTAAATATCTCAACTTTACTCAATCTTATAATCATATATATCTCAAATTTACTCAATCCTATAATCATACATATACATAGCATAATAAAAAAAATAAAATATTTTATTTAAATAAAATCTTAAATAATAGTATATTATATTTTAATATATTCAACATGTTAGTTCTATGAAAATTATAAAAAACTATCATATGTAATAAATAAATATTTATTTTATATTATAATAATTTTCACTAATTTAAAGTTGATAATCTATATGATATGCTTATATATTTGGATTCAAATTATCATCATCATCTTGATACTGAAATTTAATTTCCACAAAAATAATGTAGCCATTGACAAAACTAATATTATCATCATTTTATATTTTTTAAAAATAAAAAAATTGATGAACCGATAATAATAATTATCAAGTTGTTTAGACAAGTTCAACCTGAACCATTCTAGTTATAAGGAACAATTATAGGATACTAGGAGATCATACCTAACTCATATTCTCTGGTCTTAGAAATTTTTATTCTCATAAATTCTAATATATTTTCATCATGACTCGACATCTAAATTTTTAGCTCCTCCTTTTACAAAAGGACTCAAACTATTCTCGCATTGAAGATTTTTAAAATAATTTTTTTACATGTATCATGATACTCCTTATCTCATCATATGTATATTTTTCTAAGAAGATTTTTAAATATTAATCCAAGCTAGCCTTTTAAGAAATCAAACAAGATTTTTAACCTCTAATCATCATTTTAATGTATTTAATTAAATCACATAATCGATACTATATTGGACTTCTCAGTTTCAAATATCTAACACACTATTTTTCTTTACTTGTTAATTTATTTAATTTAATACTAATATTTTCAATGTCAATATTTTAGACTTTCATTCTACTCCATATAAATATACATAATATCTATTCATCAATTAAGTTACATGATCATGCTAATATAATGTTGCTAAATTGTGTAAATTTTTTGTATGGTCATACAATCTTATTTTTACATATTTATGTGAATTCATCTCTGCATGATCATGTTCTTGATACTTTAAATTCCTATATTTTCTTGATTTTGCATGTTTTTGTGTTGCTTACCTTCATATTCATTAGTTAGCACATTCATATTTAAAGCATGCATAACTATTCTGAAAGTATTATCTTAAAATTTTACTATATTTTATCTTTAATATCATAATACTTAATTTTAATTATGTTTAAGTTCAACATACCATAATTAGTATTTTAAATTTTTTATTTTTTAAAAATTTATATAATATACTTCTTGAAATTTAAATTAAAATTTTATAAAATATTTTTTTTTAAATTTAGAATCAAATTATTATTTTTTAAAATTTTAATTTTTTTTTAAAAAAATAAAAAAGTAAATAGTCATATGCTATCTAATAATAATAAAACAACTTGATAAATTAACTTAAATTTTTTTTATAAAATAAATATTAATAAAATTATTCCAACTTTTTTATATTTTATCCACATATATCAAAATTTAAATACAAAATTTTTAAATAATTAAATTAAGTTATATATTTAAAGTTATAAAAAATTATTTTTTTTTATAAAATAATAAATTTTAAATATTTTTATAAAATAAAAAATAATTTAATTTTTTACCAAATTTTTTAAATGAGTACTTTCTTATAACTATTAATAAGAATATATTTTTAATTTAAAAATATTAAATAATATTATCTTTTAAAACTTTTTTATGAGTTCTAAATTTAAAATTTTAACTTTTAAAATTTATATATAATTTCATCAAATTTTAATATTTAAAAAAATTTATAAATATAATCTATAAATGCACTGCATCTAACGTTTATAATTTCATATCTAAAGTCCCATCTCTAAATTAAAACTATATAAATAAAATTAAAATTTTAATATATTATTTTCTATTTTATTTAAGTAATTCTTTAATTAAATAACTAATTTAATCATCGATCAAACAACACCACAAATTAAACAATATCTCACGAAGATTTTCACGGAAACGAGGTTTAGTGGCTTTTTTTTTTTAATAAAAATTCGGCCTAATACATATTTGAGGGTAGTACTCAAACACTAAACAAAACGAAATTAATTCTTTTATATTTATGAGATCAATTGGAAGAAACGTGAATCACCAAATGAATGCAACTAGAACAAAGGGTTTGGCAAGGACATTTGGTCAAATTAAATATGCTATGAAAAAGATTCCCACCGACAACATTATCTTGGGCTGGAATGTACTCATTTAAGACTATTAAATTTTATATATCTGAATGATATTTTTTAAAAAAATATTAATAATTTCAAATAATTTTTGTTTAAAAATAATTTTTATTATGTTAATTTTTTATTATTTATAGTTATTTTTATATTTAATTTTTATTTCTAAAATTCTTCATCTAAATCCAAGATTAACGAATTTGTTGAGAATTATTTTAATTTCTACTAAGAGCTTATAAAGTTTAAGCTGGTGAGCTTTATACTGATATTGAAAAGTTAGGATGATACATTCCAAAAAATATTCATTCAATCTCCCCAGAATAAATAGTTATATATAAAAAAAAAAACTAGATATCCTGATATAAAAACTTCACATATCAAGAACCAACTTCTATTAATACAAATACTATAACATACAAGTATATCATATCATATATCAATTTTTATACCAATAAAATTGTTTGGTAAAAAACAATGTATCATATTATTAGTATAAATTTATAATGTTTATATTAACAATTTAATTTTATCAAATAAATTTCTATCAATAAAGTATATTTCACATTTATTGCTTGGAAGAGTATTTCTCGCATTTACTACCACTAACTACTAAACTACTATTAATAATTAATAATGTGTAGTATGCTTTTATGGTGGGCACCAGGAGTGCGGTGCATGTGTTTTAGAATTGTATTCAATATGTTCCATTCTTAAAGAACTCTGTTGACTTTATTTACAAGAGTTGTGTTTGGTGAATTTAATTTTAAAAAACGCACATGAAACTTAAGATAAAAAGGTTACCATGCATTCTATTATAATAAAGTAAGAATATAAAACAACTGCACATTCATTTTACATATTAATTCATAAATATTACTGTAAAGAATTGTAACACGCATTTTAAATAAATATTATACTTTTAGAAAAATATTTTTTTTTCCAAAAAGGAAGCATATAATCTAATGTAGCTTAAAATACACAAAGGTTTTTTTTTTAATAATAATATTCCAAAGATAGAAAAAAAGATGTTAAATTTTCTTGTTACAAAAATTTAAATTTGAGAAAAACTTATGAAACTTAATAATAATAAATTACACATGATCTCTATTCAAATATTGTGAGAAAGTTCAGTTCATAAATATTATGTAATACAGGTCTATATAGCAAAAGTCCAAGAGAAGATGTCAAATATAATCTATGTTCACTCTAGTAAATAGAATGATAAATTTTTCAAATATAATTAATATTCACTCTAATAAATAGAATGATAAATGGGTAGTTAAACATGTGCAAAGCAATCCAAACAAAGTCTTCATTTGAAGAGTAGAAAAAATGTTGAATGTATAACTTTATTTTTAATCTCTTTTTTTCATCTTTTCTTTTGGCTAAAATTCTAAATCAAATGCATAAACTTCAATATCCAATGTTAAACATATGGAACAAATATCAAGGTATTATGACTTGATGATAATTTTCTTGGTAAGAAACTTACAATTTCATTTCAATTTTTTTATAATTGTGTGAGCTATTACACAAAACTCTGGTATTAAGTAACAATTAAATATTCCCATAAAAAATTTAAAACAATTTAAATAAAAATTATATTTAAAAACTTAAATTTTTAAAAAAATATAAGATCCAAAATAACAAAGGATATATAAACGAAAAATAATTTTGCACATACATAGAATATTCACATCTTCATATATTTCGATGATCGATTAATAACGTTGCAATTGATAATAATATAAAAAATATATTTAACAATTTAATATAAATGATAAAAATATAATTAATAATTAATTAAAATATATGATTAATTAATTATTTAAATGTTTAATTAATTATTTTTATGATTAATTAATTATTCATGTAATTAATAATGTTAAAAAAACTTGTTAATCAATTAATAATTATAATAAATTAATTACAGAAACAGTTAACCAATTAACAGCTTAACAAGTAAAATATAACCGGTGTAATTATTTTGAAATGCCGACGTGAGAATAGCACGACTTATATAAAAAGGTTTTTTCAATGCTAATGAAAAAAAAATGAATATACGTATACATTATAAATTGATATTTATAATATTAATATAAAAAATTTAAAATTTAAAATTTAAAATTAATTATTATTATAATGGTTAATATTATTATTATTATTATAAAAGTTTAATTTATTAATATAAATTTCAATAGATTTATTGATTCAAATATTAAAATATATAATAATATTTTTATAATTATACATATCAAAATTTAAATAATTTTAATATTTATAAATATATTATTTATATTTATTTAAATAATATATTAGATAGTATAATAAAATATTTATTAATTTTTATTTTATATAAAATTTTATGAATAAATTATTTAATAAAAAATATAAATTACTAATTAAATTAATAAATTTTATATTTTATAAAAAATTATTAAATTAATATAAATATTAAATTTAACACATAATATAAATGAATTTTATTTTACATATAAAAAAATTAAATAATTTTAATTAAATAATTTTATTTAATAATTTTTATAATAATCAAATTTTATCAATTTAACTATTAAATTAATATACTTTAAATTATATTATAAAATTTATAAATAATATTTATATAATAATAATTAAATTAATAAAAATTTAATAATTTATAAAAAATATTAATTAAAATAATTATATATATATATATATATATATATATATATAAAATTGTAAATCATTTGTATTGTCCATGAAGTGATGTTATCATTGTGTACGAAACCGAAGCACCTCATCTTTGAGGTACCGCAATAAATTTGAGGTTTAATGACAAGTGAAAGCTAATTGCAAACAGTGTTTTGTGGCGAACATTAGACTCTCTAGCTTGCCTTTTATCTGTTTATTTTACACGCAAGCATTCAATATGGTAGACAACTTTCTTTCGTTTGTTGGCTATGATGTGAGCTGTTTGAATGATTGACTACTTCTACTGTCTACACCTGTCACTGCCCAATCTGATACAAATAAAATTTAAGTTAATTACCTAATTACATTAATTTTTAAATTTATATATTATATTTATATTAAATTATAAATTAACTTTAAAATTCATTTATTCCCTTAACTGCCTATTATATTAAAGTTAAATTTTATATTAAAATATTACCATAATTAACTTAATACACTAATTTAATATAATATTTAAGCTAATTTAAAATAAATTTATTATCATAAATTAAATTATTATTTTAATTAACTTAAAACACTAAATCGATTATCTTAATTAACTTAAAACCTTACATCTATAATAAAAAAAATAAAATTTTATATATTTTAATTTATCTATAATATTTAAAATTAATTTATTACCTAAATTAATTTAATAGATTAATTTTTTATAATAATGAAATTAATTTATTACTCATTACACTATATTAAATAATATAAGAAATATAGAAATTTATTTTTCCTGTGATTTTTATTTTAATTAAAATATTTTGTTTTATTAGAAAAATTTAATCCTAAATAAAAAATTATATAAATTTTTTATAAATAAAATTAAATATAATTTACATATTTTATTTAAAATTGATTATATTTAAAACAATATTTATTAATTTATAAAATACCATTTAGTTGATAAATTAAATTATAGTTAATAAGCTTAAATTAAATTTTATTTCTCATCAAAATTGTTTAAATTGTATAAAATATTTATTTGTTTATCATTTTCTTTCAAAAATCTTAATTGATTATTTTTACATTAATTTTAATATTTAAATAATATATATATATATATATATTATAATTTAATTATAACTTATTTTATCATAAAATAATTATAATTTTATATCACAAAATAATTTTATATAAATTTTTAAATTCTATTATAAAAAATAAAAATATTAATATAAAAAGAATACTATTTTGATTAAAATTTATAAAATTATAATATTATTTTTTTACATTTAAAATCAATAATTATTTTAATAATCAATCTAATACAATAATATATAATATAACATAATTTCTATTAAGGTAAAGTAAAGTCAACAATTGTTTTTAAAGAATCTAATTTAATATTTAAATAAAATAAAAAATTATAGAACTAGAATATTATCTTTCATTTATGTTATTAACAAAGATTAAAATCAATTTTACATTATTAAATATTTAAATTATAGTAATATTAATTTATTACATTAATTTTGTTTTTATAAATTATTTATCAATTTAGATTATGAAATAAATTTTATCAATTATAATAATTGTTTAATAAAATTAAATTCTACATTAAAATGTAATTTAATTAAAAAAAATTAAATTTTTTGTAACTTTTTAACAAATTATATTAAAATATATATATAATATTTATATTTTTTAAACAAAATAGTTTAAATAAATTTATATTAATTATTTATAAACAAGATAAATTAAAAATAGAAATAAAGGATTATAAATTTTAGAGGTGAAACTGCAATCATAACAAGAGACTTTTAAATAAAATAGTACAATCAAACATTCATATTTTGACTGTATTATATATAAATACACATGACAACGTTTAATGGGTGTGTAATATTACTATTAGTTTTCTTTTCCATCCTATTTGCTGAGGGAATTAGTGTCCCTTTTTCTGAGAATGGAGTGACATTTGTGTGTAACGTATGAAATAATATCGGCAACACATGCCACTTTTTTAACGTTCATATAGTGGAAAAGCGAGGGAAAAAAAGAAAAAAAAAATCTGCCAAACTAAGAAATGATTTATCTTTCTGGAAACAGAATAACTTTTTTCTCTTTACGAAATCTTGTAATAATTTTTTTGCTATCTATCCAGCAGTCTCCTTCTCCCATCTCTACTTAGTTGTCGTCTCTCTAGTGATTTCAAAACCTTCTTCTCATAATCCTCTCGGAAAGCTTTATTCTTGTTCCATTCCAACATAAATTTGCCAACCTAACACATCAAAGCAATCAACAAAAATAAACCACATATCCAACATAAGCTTGTTTGAATAAGCTGAACCTCTAATCTTCCAAGATTGCAATAATAATATACCAATCTCTGAACGTGACAATTCATCAAGGGCTGCAACATCTTTCTCTTCAGCTAGCTGATGGACTTTATTAATTAGTGAACAATGCTGGTAATAGTGGATAACCTGAAATTGACAAGGTAACATATATAAGATATATTAATGAAGAAAGTATAAACTTTATATTCATGCAGAAGCTTACTGATCATAATACCAATTCTCTACCATTAGTCCTCAATTGTCATTAATCGTAGATTCGTAGTTATACATTTGAATCAGAGCTATGGACTGTTTTTCTGCATACATTCTTATCATATTCTTTTATACATAAAAATATTTATGAGGATTACATTGGCATATGGAAAATATTACAGGATGTTAAAGGTATAGATTGTGATGAAGACCATACCTCCTCATTGTACAAATTTTTCAATTTTAAAATGGATTGATATGCTTGACCCTTTTTCTGGTGCCTTTCTGTCAACTTTTCTCTAAGAGAATATATCCCTTGGTCTATGGCCTCTAGTTCTTTCTGCACATGCCTAATTCTGGTCCTATTTGCTACTACTGTTCTTCTGTTTTCCAGAGAGTCATGACAGATATGCTAAGGCAAATAGATAGTATCTGTGTCAGATGTAACACCTTTAAGGCATGAACAAGCTGCTTTCAAGTCAAAGCAATTTATAGCTTACCTTAATTTCATCCTTTATAGATTTTTTGAGTTTTTTCAAGGATTCATAATTTGAAATCTTTCCCTTCACAGATGCATTATCACTACCAGGACCTCTTTCCCGTTGGATTTGGAATTCTTCAATTTCTCTCAGGAACTTCTGCCAATTATTCAAGTAATCATTCCATCTGATCTGTTTCAAGTGTTCAACATTCCAAGAAAATGATGAGTCCTATGATAAAAAAGCCGCAACTTGAATGCTTATCTTTATAAAGGTATTTATTGAAAGAAAAAGAAAATGGAAAGTCCTTAAATTACAGTTCTCTCAAGCACTTCTAGTGACTTAAATGAAGCAGCATCTCTTTGTTGAATGTTTGTATGGCTCAGAATTTGCTTTTCCTCCGCCAAACTTTTGCACCCATGTAGCATCAAGGAATTCAACAACTACACATTGCCATCAAGGGTAGAAAAACACAACAGAACAATAAGATATAAAGAGTAAAGGGATTTCATCTCAACAAGTCCTATTAAATAGATTTATCTATTGTTCTTACATGGTAATCAAGCTCTCCCTTAAAGCATGCCTTATTAGATTTTTTCTTTGGTGCATAGTTTACTAAACATAATTCATCAAAAGCCACAAACAAATCATTTAGTATCTTCCCTTTTCTAGCCATACGGTCTCTCCATTCTCTTTGACAATAGTTTAATCTTTCCAACCTAGAATCCAGATGGTTCCTTTCAGACTGTTACAAAACAGAACAACTTTGTTGGCATCATAGTTGTCTCCCAACACACACACACAAAATCAGGAATACTAATTCCTGTTGAATCCTACATACCATTTTTTCTTCGATCCTTTCAGTAATTTCACAAATATCCTGATTCATTTTCTCAACCTCGCTCTCTATCCTTTTGATTTGAGATATTGAATCAGGGTCTGTTGGCCAATGCTTGACAAAGTAGAACTGATGAACGAGTTTGGAAACATACACGGAATCTTCTAGAACCTGTGTTCTTTCAAGTGATGAGCTTGGAGGTGACATAGTTTCCTTTTCTTCCATAATGTCACGTTTCCTGACTTCATTGTAATAAAGGTTAAGGATCACTTGTGGAAAATGTTATGAAAATTTAATCATGCCAAAAAAGTGTGAAGAACATCGTTATTATTCTTCACTTTATCATTCAATGGAGTCAAATATCTGAATCTACATTCACCCTTATTATTATTATCATCAAGATAAAATGGGTTTGGTCAATATAAAGTAAGTAAAAGAAATCCATAAAGAAAGAGACACTCACCTTTGCTGACGCGGCATTCACTTGTCAGAACTTTCAATGGATAACTGATTTTATGGATACAAAAGCTGAGGGGTACAACGGTACTCCCATCCATTTAAATCACTATTAGCTACAATGGTCAATGCCCTTGCACCCCACGCCAAGAAAGTCAACATCTTATATTTCTATTATTTATTATACATTTTTGAGTAATATATTGGGCACGTAAACTGCTTCAGGAATTGAAAATCTCAAACAAGTAACAACCAGACTTTTGACTTTATTATAAATTACAATATTTTGTAAACTGCATTGAGTTGATATACAACAGCTTACATGCCTTGCACAATTGCAACTGTATAAGTAGCTTAAGACATAGCAAACGGACATTTTGGTTACCGGAATTGATGAGTTGTAATACAAGGTGAATAGCATAAATAAATGCAATTATGTTTGGCAGGAATAATGAATTCTATATCGTTCTGGTTTGCATAAATTTCGTAACAAATATTATAGGAGCAAATGTGAGTAAAAAATAAATCTCATAAAGATCCCGTAATCTTAATTTAGAAAAGAAAACTAAGCAAGTTCAACTAAGGTATCCAAGTATAAGCATAAGTTAAATCTTCTAAAATGTAATTTTTCTTTAACTTGTAAATATTTTAAAACTTCCAGCAAGAAAAGTGTGAATGGGTGTTTGGAGATCTTATGATTTGGGCGCATAGACACTTGTGGGTATAGGAAGCTTTGGATGTGTACTTACGACTGAATAATGGAGGGCCTTTTGGGCCTCTCTTACTGTGACAAGACTTTTGCTTTTTTGCATCCCTTATTTTTTTCTTTTTACACCAGTTTTCTTTTTTTAATTTTTATCTATTTATTTTTTTATATACATTCTGCAATATATTTTATAAATTAATTTATAAAATATATTTTTATATTTTACAAATTAATTTATAAAATATAAAAAAAATTATTTTAAAAAATATATTTATTAAAAGATAAATTTTAAAAAATTTAAAAAACGGAGAAGGTGCAGAAAGCAATTTGCATGTGATGATGCCTAACAGATTATCCAAAACATGTGCAATACTGCCAATACAATAAACTAGACGAATAAATAGGTGAACAATATTTATTTCAAACACATAAATTCACCGATAGAAATCAATGCTGCAACATTAAAAACTTTTTATTTTATTGGCCACGAACTATTCAAAAAAAATATATTTAAGGAACAGCTAAAAGTAAATAAATTTTGATAAAATATAGTATTGATGAATTATAAGATTATAATTTTTATGAATAAATTAAAATTAACTTATATAATTTTTAACGTAAATTTAAGGAAGAGGCTGAACCCACGTTCGGCCGGCTGGACAAATGATAGTTTTGCTCAATAAGAGTACATCTTGTAGCAAAAGGATATCCTAAAAATTTAAAGCAAACACAAAAATAACATAAAATCTCTCCAATATATTGAGGAAAGATCTTAAGAATAAACTATGAAAAATATTTTACTATATCAAAGTATTATTACAATATTCTTTCAACAAGATTCACTCTTATTTGAACATTAGAAAAGAAGAAAGGGAAGATTTTTTTTAAAAATATTATTTTATTCAAACTTTTGCAGTGTTGAGGAGAGAAAGGGGGGAGATTTTCTCTTCTATCCAAAACTAAATTTTCAAAAAAAATATTTTAATTAACTAAAACATTTTTTTCAGTCTAAAATGATGTTTTAAAAATAAAAATAAAAAATTATTGTCAAATTTTATCTTTTTACTTTTTAATAAAAAAGTTATTTTTTTATTAAATATATTTTTAATTTTTATAAAATTTTGATTTTATTTTTTATTTTTTAAATATTTGATTTTGATCCTTTATTTTTTAAAATAAATTAATTTTAATTCTTAAAATAACCTATGTTTGAGATATGGATTATATCAATATTTGATATGTCAATGATAAGGGATTAAAATAATTTATTTTAAAATATGAAAGAGTAAAACCAAACATTTTAAAAATCAAAATTTAAAATCAAAATTTTAAAAGGATCAAAAATATATTTAATTTTATTTTTTATCTATTTTCTTTATATTAGGAATTAATTTTTTTTAATTTTCTTTCGTTTCCTCGCCTCTTTTAAAATTTCTTTTATATTTATCCTTTCTATACAAATAAGTCGAACTGAATTAGATTTTCAGTATTTAAGAATAAGATTGTTATAGATTTTTTTTTTAGCAAAGTCTTATCTGTTTAAAGTCTATAATATAAAAAAATTAATAAATATGTTTAATACTTATACAAATGATTGATTAAAAATGTTTACAAACTTAAAATTTACAAAATAAAAAGAACAAGAAATAGGTATAAAATCTCTCTATCTATTATATATATATATTATTTAAAAGATTCACAAATTTAAAATTTTTTATAAAAATATATTTTAATAATATTTTTTAAAGTTGTAAAATCTGTTAAATTCATTCTTATTAGTACCATTTATATAAAAAAATTATTTATCAAGTACATCATTTTAAATTTAAATACTATCATAACTTGCATCACATGCATAATAAAATATAATATATAAAATAAAAATATACAAATAAATATTATATTATTATATTATTAATAATACTATAAAAAATTTGATAGAGACATAAACTCTCATTTACCAAATAAGTTAAAAAAAAAATTTAACCTTCTTAAAACATAAATATTTTTAAAGAAAATAGTCAATAAATTATCAACATAAAATCACCTTAAAGATGAGGGGTTGAGTGGTTTGAATTGTATCTTATTCAATATTAAGTATATAAAGTGGAATTATGTGAAACTATGTAGGTAGATAGAAAAAATAGATAATATCTCTATTTTAAGAAGAAAAAAGTTATTTAATATTTTTTATTAAAATTTAAATTAAAAGAATTTAATTTTTAACAAATTATATATATATATATTAATATATAAATATAATATATTAAAATAAATATCAATATATAATATATTAAAATAAATAAATTTTTAAATAGATTAGTTTTATTTTTTTATAAATATAAATATAACTTATTTATCTAATAAATTTTTTAATAAAACTAAATCTATTTATTTATTTAACAAGTCTAACTAACCAAATAGTAAATTTATAATTTGGTGAGATCCCTCTCCTAGAGTGAATGGATATGTGTTTTCTCCTCATTTTCTTAGAATTGACTGGTATTTTACTTTTATCTTTCATGTGAGTTAGAAACAATTTTGATATAGGTTGAGATGTGTGATTACATTCAAAGACTTGTGTGTTTATTGCGTTATCTCCATGTTCAATAGCATGTAATAAAATAGGAAATAAACCTAACAATAAGTTATAAATTAAGAAACCAGTGTTATTAGTAATTTTCAATACATATATTTCAAGTATATATAAAATAGAAAGAGTAGTTTTATAGGGATGAAACTTTCCAAATAAACATAATTAAATATTATTTAAAATTTTTAATTAAATAAATTTAAATTCAAACAAAATTTTAAATAGACACTTAAAATTAATAATTAATTTAATTCAATGTATTTAGTCATATTTAAAAGGAATTAAAATTGGTAATGAAAATGATGGTTACAAAACTTATAATCAAATGTTTAATTATCAGAATTTACATGGGTAATTAATAAATTATAATTAAATTTTAAATAATATTTTATTTTAAATTGAAAGTCTTTTGAAATATTTAATTTTTTTACAACAATCCCCATATTTTCAAAATTATTTTAAAAAATTTAATAAAATAAAATATATAAAATAAATTTTGTTAGATTCACATCATGAATGTAATGCATTAAATATATAAAAACATTTTGGCGTCAGTTAGAGGTCTACTCATCACATTACACCACACAAGTCTTGTCATTTTCGTTGGTTTTGCGTAAAATAAATCATGCTCATGTTTGTTAATTCATGAGTACTCTAAATATTATGTTTTGATCTTGTACAAACGACTCCACTTGACACTCGTATAGTTGACTTCACCGTCCATCAGAGATATGATAATCGTTAAAAACATTAAGTTTACATCTGGTTCAATGCAGCTTAGCACATCTCACGTTATAAGAAGGAATAATAGAAATGAAGAATAAATAGTTGTGCTAGAAGATCAACAATAATTTGGTATTACCATATGAATATTTTCCATGGGATCTCCAATCACAAACATTGGGTTCCTAATATTATTGATTTTATTTGGCTAAACCTCTATACCTGTCATTCACTAAGTTTTTACTTTGTAAGAAAGTCAAATTAATCTTTGACTTCACATTAATTAGGATCCATAATTATTTAGTAATTATTCAAAAAATTTGATGTATATGTGTTTAATTTATCAATTCGTTTTTCAATATTGCTTATTAGCAATCATAATATATTTACTGAAAAAATTTTCTTAGTACTTATCTTCAAATTCTCTTTCGAGTAAATAATAATAACTTGATATCCATAATGTATTTATTTTATTATTTATTTGAAAAATTCAAATCATGATATCTTTTTTAAGATTAAAATAAATATATTTGCGATTTAGTCTTGTACAAATCAAATTTATTGTTCATCACTATATTATCATACCATAATGGAAAATTTATTAATACCATATTTTATGGTATCTCTCCAACATTTAATGAGCATCACAATCATATAATATATATATATATATATATATATATATATATAAAATAAATTCATAATATTCATTGATATTTTCTTATACTTATATTATATAACAAGATCATGTATATATTTTCTTTTGTTACATACCAACATCGTAGGAATTCTCAATAATATAATTCCAACCTATAAGAAATTTCTACTATGATTTTATAATATTATTAATCTCCACACTTCTTGATAATTTTAAAATTAATTTAAAATATCATTTGTTTTACCGATATATAATAAACTCAATTATTTAATAATTATTTGAATTTGTGACATGCATAAAATTTAATTTACATAAACATATTAAAGACAATAAATTATCTAAAATTAGAATTCATCTTATTACATAAAGTATAAATCATATCATATAATAGATATAATACTATATTCATACTGCATGATCTTTTTCAAATTTTTGACATAACTATAATTTCATTTATATCTTAATTGTTATAAACATTATTATAATAATAACATGTAAAAAAAATTATAATCTCTCATGACTCTTCTACATAATCATAATATAAATTTTCATCAAATTAAATTTAGTAAAGTAGAATATAATCATCTTTTATATCTCATCTATACATAGAAATAACTTCTTCTTTTTTTATAATCCAATAAGATCTTAAAATTTTTCATATAATCCAATATTTAATTTTAACATTATAACCAAATAAATATATTTGTAAATTTTAATAACATTTTATAATTTGCAACAAATAAAAGATAAATTAAAAAATTAATTTTTAATTTAATAAAATTAGTATTAAATTTATATCAATTTAATAATATCTCTATTAGTTAGAAACAACCACAATGAATTTTTTTTTCTAGAATTATAACAAGCACCCCTTCTTAGAGATAATATCAAAGCAAATCTTTAAAATTATTAAAAATAAATTAAATATTATTCCTTGTTTTATTAGATTAAGGTGTATGATTGTACTCTTCTTAAGAATTTGTGGACTTGTTGCGTGATCTACAAGATTTAATAATCCCCTCTACAATAAAATTGAAAACAAAACTAGTAAAAAATTATAAATTAAAAAACCAGAACTATGGGTGATTTTTAATACATTTATTTTAGGTATATATAAAATGTAAAAAACAATTTTTTTCATATAAAATTAAACTTTTCAAATAAATAATTAAATATTATTTAAAATTTTTAATTAAATCAATTTAAATTTAAACATAATTTTAGATAAATATTTAAAATCAATAACTAATTTAATTTAATGTATTTAATTATGTTTAAAAAATTAAAATAGATAATAAAAAAAATGATTATAAAATTTATAATTAAATATTTAATTATCAGAATTTAAATGGATAATTAATAAATTATAATTATATTTTAAATAATATTTTATTTGATGATTATAAAATTTATAATTAAATATTTAATAATAAAAATTTAAATAATTAATTAATAAATTATAATTATATTTTAAATAATATTTTTTTTGAAATTTAAAATCTTTTGAAATATTATTTTTTTACAACTGAAAGTTCTCATTTCGGATAAGAGCTTCATTTTTCATCTTTTGATTCGATACCTACAATAATGTAAATGCTAATTATAAATTAACAACTTTTAAGTGCCAGTTGGTCCGATAAAGTAGTCAGTAATTAGTTCAGCCAAGTTAGTCTTTATATTTCTCTTTCTAATGTTACAGATAGTGGTACTCATAATCAGTATTTGAATGCAATATAGAATCTGTTTGTTTAAGATTATTTCAGGAAAAAAAATAATTTTAAGAAAATATTTTTTTTAGGTTTTGAGTTGTTTGTTTAAAAATAATGTTTTGATTATTTGAAAAAACTATTTTGAATATTAAAAAAAAAACTGAAATTATAACCATTTTAAAGTACTTTTTATATTTATAAACAACTGAAGTATAACTTATACTTTTTAAAATTATTTTTTAAAGATCAAACAAACAGGTGCTTAATTCTTTCTCCTTATCCGCTATATGGAATGGAAGGATATAAATTTGTCCAACCAGTGGGGTTAATCACACGAGAAACTTGAAACTTGAAGATTCTTATTTGAATGTAGAAAATAGAGATTCAGTGTACCAAAATTGAATTCGCCATTGCAATCGCAAAGACCGGTACAACCAAACAACAAGAAATCGAAGGAAGAACAATAGAGGCCAAATCGAAATTGCTGCGCGACGCGTTTTCACACACATACCCTACAGTGGGAGAAAACTTTTTGGATTATAGTTTCTGCTTCAAAGAAATTGAGAATTTATAGTTTCTGTTTCATTTTATTGGATTAAAGTTTTCCCCTATATTGCTCAAAACTTATGACTTTTGTATATGCAGGGAGCGGCGGCCGGTAATCTTCATATTTGATTTGAAAAAATAATAAAATAATTTTTATATAAATTTTTAAAATAAAAATAATGTAACAATTTTATAAATAAAAAATATTTTCACATGTCAAATAAGAAAGAACAAAAGTAACTAAAAATAATTTCTTCCTTCCTTACTTTTCCATACGAAAATATGATTTTAAAATAAGTTAGGGAAAGAAAAAAACGAAAATTGACGGGAGAAAGACTTGTAAGTTAGAATAATACAACATAAAAGTCTTACAATATTATATGAAAAAAATATTCAAACCAGTTGAAAAGATTGACTTAATTCATAGAAGTCTATGACTATATTTGAAACAATTATTAGTTGAATAGTATCTCTGGAACCATTTAACACCCAATCTAATTATTTAGTACTCAAAACCAAAATTTAACTACCGGATGTCCCATATACACTACATGTTAAATAAAACAAAAAAAAAATACCAAGATAAAAAGAGTACGTAATAATTGTCTTCTTTTAGCCTGTAAATAATTAATATGCAAAAGTTTAGGCCATAAATTAAATGCACGACAGTAACACTTTGCCCACTTTATTATCGCCCAAAAGTGATCATCGTTGTATGTTATTTGAAGCTCTTAAGCTCAAACTCCTCAGGAACTGTATATTCAGAAATATGTTATATATATATAAGTTTGAAAAAAAAAAATCTCAAAATTTACTTCTCTTATACAGTTTTATATAAAAGATCTTATTCCCATATATAAAAACGTACATATTAAATAAACTTTTTAAGTAAATAATATGATAAAGACACATATTAATTGTTAAATATTTTCATAAAAAAATTTAATATAAAACATAAGTAAATTTTTTAAATGTTATATAACTATAATTAACTTTTAATTTTATCTATTCATATATAATTATATAGTTGGTATACATATCAAATTAATTACTTTACAAAATTTCAATCAACCACCAGAATAGCTTGATATGCCAAACACGGAATCATTTGTCTCGTGCATTACACTGGAAAAATGTGATTATCCATCCAGTCTGGGTGGATATAAAAAAAAAATGAGAATATGATAGATAATATGCTTAGAAGGAAATAAAGGATAAAAAAAATTAAAAAAATATAAGTGAAGGTAAATGGATCATAATGATGGTTATATTACATTCCCTAACAATTAAGCTGGTTCTTATTACGTTGAGTCTTAAAATATTCTCCTAAATTGTCTTTGTTTTTAACAGAGAAGGCATCGTTGATATAATAAAATATTATATACATAAAAAACAAAGAAGGCATTGTTGATATAATAAAATATTATATACATGAAAAAAGAAAGTAAATATTGAGTTAAACATTACTTTTGTGTATGCTAAAATTGATACGTGTAAGTAGGTCGAGCCGAAAGCCTCATCTGTTTAAAAATTGAGACTTGAACCTGTTTAAAAACCTACATAATAAAAAAATAATAATAAATAGACTTAAAACTTATATAAATAATTAATTAAAAAGATTTGCAAATTTAAAACTTACAAGATAAAAGATCATTAAATAAGCCTAAAACATATATATATATATATTAATATTATGTAAATAAAATATAAAATAAATATTATATAAATATAATATATTAAAATAAATATAAATATATAATATATAAATATAAATAGATCCTGAATAAGTTAAATAGACTTTTTTATAAACCTAGGCCTGACTTGTTTATCTAGAAAGACTTTTAAACAAGCTTAAGCCTGTCTATTTATTAAACAAGCCGAATTCTATTTATTAAACAAGCCGAATTAAATAAAGCTTTAAACGAATCGAGCCGTGTCAAACGACTTTGTTCACTTCCATCCCTATTCACAGTGGATACTCCTAATTTTGGTATGCAGTTTTGTTTGTTATTCTTATCCTTTCATCTTGTCATAAGTAAACCTGGAGCATTGGAAGCCAGAACAGAAGTGCCACGATAAAAGGGAGGTAGCCATAAAAAGCACACAGAAGAGTTTCTACTGTTTGGAAAGCATGGTCAGGGCCCTTTGAATTATTTTTTTTAGAAGCTGATCATTTTATTGAAGTAGGGTATAAGGGATACTCAACCTTTTTACATCAAGTTATGAAACTCTTTATAATGTATTGGATTATTAAACCAATCCTGAAACGTGTAGCTACTAAAATTCTGTCTCCTAAATTTAAACCATATTCATGTTGTTAATTTGAATTACTGCCTTGTCCTATCAACTTTTAATTTGATTATACTACTATAAGGTATCATCTTCTTCTTATTTTTTCTAAACTACTAAAATGTCATTGTTTTTAGAATAGAAGATTATGTTCTTCAATAGAAGAATTAATGATTTAATAATTCATATTAGAGTCTTGTTAACCTGTTTTCCAAGATACGATTTAAGGAATTAATAAATTATTTTTATTAAAAATAACGTTTAGAGTGTATTAAAAATTACATTAAAAATACACTAATAATACTTTTTTAATAAAAATTTATTTTTATATCTCAATTAATTAATATCTTTACCGTTGTATTTTTTTAAAATAAAAATAAATATTATAATTTAATAAAAGACATTTTATAAATTTTATGTACATTATTTTAAAATACTTCTAATACTTTATTAATATATGTTATTGACTTATAAAAAAATAAATGAACTAATTACATTATTTTAAAATAAATTTATATATATATATATATATATATATATATATATATATATATATATATATATATATATATCACAATGTTAAAATACCAATAATCATTATAAACAATTGCTTACCTATTAAAAAGACATCATATTTAGATTTTTTATTAGACAAGAAAGTATGATAACATTGAAGAAATACAAAATATATTCTAATATGCACGGTATAATCCTTGACAAATTACTACTTACATTCCTGTTTGATACATTTAAAAGGATAATTAGAACAATAAAAAAAAATGAAAATCATATCCCAACCTTTTGTACATATCACGAATGGAGAATTTTCTTTTTTTTTCTTCGTTGACAATGATAATATTGCTACATGGGATAATAAATAAATTGCTTATAATTCTATGGTTTGCTAACATATTGTAAAAAATAATAATGAATAGGTGGACGGCCATTAATTTGCAACAATTTGATCTTTATAATTAGTATGGAATTAACTGATCTTTAACTTATAGATAGTACATGTTGATTTAATGAGATCTTAAGATTTATTTAAATTTAGATCTTGAATATAAAACATAATAAAATAATATTTTTTTATCTCTAAATTTCTGGAATGACAATCTTAAAGATTATATTTATGCCTTTAATGGTTAATTTTTGTGTTTTGTATTTAGATTATGGATAATTTTTTAATTTTGTAATTAGATCATGGGTGTTTTTTTAAACATAGGAAGATACTGGGGGATTAATAAGGGTCATTACTTGGGTACAGATGCGAGATTTTTCTAGTTGGTAAATATGATTTTTTTTTTATATCATTTGTGTTGAGTGGAATTATACAAACTGCTTTATGTTTTTTTATGAATATTTTTTACACTCCATTAATATATTTTTTGTTTATAAAAAAATTCTTAAAATATGTTGTAATAACTCGAGCATATAGTTTAGTTGTTCAAGGTTTGAGCCAAAATATATTATACAGCAGTTTATGATACAGATGAGATAATTGACCCTACAATAAGCTATCCTCATTGAGGCTGTTTAATTAGCAACTTCTTATTAGCTAGTTAAGAAAGTCCTGTATTCATATTAGAGTCTTGTTAACCTGTTTCCCAAGATACGATTTAAGGAATTAATAAATTATTTTTATTAAAAATAATGTTAGAGTGTATAAATCACATTAAAAATACACTAATAATACTTTTTTAATAAAAACTTATTTTTTATATTTCAATTAATTAATATGTTCACCATTTTCCTTCATATTAATTTCAGGCTGATTTTTTTTTTTGGGTTCTGAATTAGTATTAATTAAAGTTAAATACTGAAGCAGAAACAAACTAGAACTGGTAGTTAAGTAACAGGTGAAATTGGAATACTTTGAAAATCTGACACTAATTATACTTATCTAATCCTTTTTATAAGAAGTAATTAATTAAAATTTTAAAAAAATAAAATTAATATCATTGAATTAGTTATTAATTTATTTAATTTTTTAAAATTAACCTTAAAATTTATTAAGATACATTCTTTTAATATCTATTTATTTAATTAATTATTATATCTCTACTTAATAATTTCTCTATTTAATTAAGGATACTTTTAGGGAAAAAATTAACACAACAAATAACATAGATGGGTCTTATATAAAAATTAAAACAAACTTTATTTTTTATTCTTATAAAAAAACCCAAAGAAGTTGGGAAAAGATGTTTGAGTAAGAGTAACACTGCAAAGATGCTGTTGGTGCCCCTTTGTTATCAAATTAGGGCCAACTCTGTTACGGGTTTTATAATTTCATGTTTTATTCTGCATATAAAAGCAGGAGTTACTTAAATTATTCTTTGAAGTAAACAATCTAATTTTAAGTAAATTATGAGATTTTATGTATAAATAATTAAATAAAAATATATTTTTAATATAACTTCTTAATTACATTGATTTATAGAAGGTCTGGATAAAATTATTTATTTTATAGAACAATTTAAACAACTCTATTAAAATATGAGAAATATTAGCAACACATTTTAAAAATATAATATTTAACACATTTTTTATAATTAATTAATTTTTATAAAAATGATATTTAAACTTTCTAAAAAATGAATAAATTACAAAAAAAAATGTGTGAAACAATCTATTTAGAAAAATGTGTTGCTATTTCTCTTAAAACATTATCCTTTCTTTTACAAAGGATTGGGTAAACCCATGTTTAGTGTAGGATCTATAAACCCCCACATCTCAGGAGTACCAATTTCATAATCCCACAATGCAGACTCTGTTTCCATATCACTGGTAGATCCGTTCACAAACCTCTTCAACCTCTCACTTACTTTGCTCGCTCCAAATTGAAGGCAAGATTGCGGAATCTACATAAAGTAAAAGCAACGAAACCAAAACGATTATATAATTAAAATTCTTAATACATATTATTGTGGCGCTAATTGATTTGCTTAAAAAAGCAGTGTTAATTAAGAACACATACCTCCCCGTGCACGACAAGAAGCAGTGAATCTCCAACAATTGAAAAATTGGCCGTGACGATCTCAACGTTCTCCTCAAACAATATTCGAATAATTTCATAGAACAGGAATTCGTTATCAGCTCCACATGTTAGAATCACTTCAAGCGAGGAATCCGTTTCTTGAATCTCGATTTTTGGTGATTTTGGGTTTCCTTGTACTTGGAAAGCACTCGAGCAGTCACCACGAGTTTTCTTTCTTTCCTTTAAGCTTTCTCTCTTCTCCTTCTCCCTCTTCACCTTTGTCTCTAGGTTTTTTATGTAATCGATAGCTTCATCTATTTGATCAGGCACTGCTTTTGCATCCTGCATTAAACAACAAATTATAATTAAAATTTGTATAATGTTAAGTTTATGTTTGGTTTAATTTATAATTAAAAAGAAAAAAGAAAAACTCTATGCACCAAGGTTTTTGAAGTTCTTGTAACCGCATCACAAGCAATTAATTAGTCGCATTTGTTTCGCATTGATGTAATGGTTTTAGAGCCTGTTTGGTTATTTGTTGGTTGAACAGAGTATAAATCAATGGTTTGAGAAAAATTTAATGGTTTAGATTTACGGCAATTTAGTATGAAACATATCTAGTAAAATAATTTATTTTCAATTTTGCAAAACGGAATATAATTAGAAGCTTATACAAACAAAACCTAAGTTTTGAAAACTTGTGTGTTTGTCATTTCCGTTAGGAAGAAGGGGGAAATTTTATTTTATTTTTTTGCATGATTTCCTCAAATGAGTCTCCATGCATGCGATTCAGAGAAAGAGAACAAATTAACCTTGGAATTATGGTTAGGAAGAACAGAGTAGAGTGTGGAGTAGAGGTTCTTCATCTGGTTTCTCCTGTTTTTCTCTACAATCTTTCTTTCGATTTTGGTTGATGAAGAAGGTTGACTTGGTTGTTTTTGATCCATCTGAGAATCTTGAATTTCTTAGCTTTTTACTACCAACTTGATTAGGATAATGGCTTTTGAGTAGATGAATTTGAGAAGTATGTATTTATAATGACGCACACTATATTATTGAAAGCTATAGTGACACGACACATCACTCGCCCAAGAGTGATGCGAGTCAGTGATGTTAAAAGCTAGTGGGAAAATGAGACTGGGATAAAAGCGTCACTTCGCTGACATCATATTTTTGCATATGCATGATGTGAGACCCGTGTGGCGGCGAGGTTGAAAGTTCAATTTTTCACACGTGCCTTCACTAATTCTACAAAGAGGATTGTGCCATTTTTGCTAGCTCGCTCCTTCCTCACTAGACAGTAGGGCAAAATTGGGACCGCAATAATAATGTTTTTTTTTTCTTCTTGTTTTGTATAACATAGGATGTGACATGATTCAACGTACGCCTCCTTAAAAAAAAATTTTAACTCGCAATTACTCCAGATAACATTTTAATTAAAAAATTATTATATCATAAATTCATTGAACCGCGCGTGCGTTAATTCGGCCAAAAATTATCTTCCTCAAACTAGTTGAGTTACATCTGTAACAGCTTCTATAATATGTTGCATTCTTATTGAGATAATATAATATAATATAATATTTGCTGAGTGCGCAGGAATATTTTCTCTTAAATAAGAGGAGAAATTGATTTTTTAATTAAATCCCCTATCTTATTTCCACACGTGCACCACCACTATATATATATATATATATAGATGGATTTATGAATATTTGTATCTACCAAACACACACCTATATGTTTAATCAAGTGGGTGCAATAGTTCATTTTTAAAAATTATTTAATGTAGTCGTGAATTTTAGTCAATTTCATTTTTTTTCCTATTTTAACTTGACATAGCTTTCCCCTCTCATATTTTAAAACGTCATTTGTTTCACCTTCCCATATCTATATTACTCCCTCAATGTTTTATTATTGACCATATTTTTGAATTTTCGTTATTTCTTTTTACAAGTCATTTTATAAAATTTATGAAATGTTAAATTCTTTTAAGGTCATCCTTAATATCTAATTTTAGAAACAAATTTTTATACGATTTTAAAGAAACATAATACAATTCCATATATAATAATTCTTTTATTGAGAATCATAAAATTAATACATTAATAATATTAAATATTATAATTTTAAATAAAATTTATTATTTATTAATGTTGTATGTATATCCTTGGCACACAACAAAATATCATTTATAAAAAAATTTAAAACTCTCAAGACTAATCTTAAATAATTAAAATAATAATTTTTTCTAAGAAAAGAAATTAAGAATTTATTAAATAAAAAATATAAATGTGTAATAAAAAATTTCTTTTACAAAAAAATTAAGTTTATTAATTTATATATTTAAAATAAACTCTTAGAAAAAATAATAATTCATTTTTTATTTTTTAATATATATCTATGGATATAAAATAAAAATGAGTAAATAGTAAAATTTTATTAAAAAATCATAATATTTAATATTATCAATATATTGAATTTTATGATTTACAGTAAAAAAATTACTACATATATTTTTATTATGTTATTGACTGAATATAAAAATTTGATTTTTTTATGCATACTTTCATCATTCCCTATAATTTTTTACATTAGTTATTTTTTCCTTTTGTTTCAAAAGTTGGGTTGTTTTAAAAATTCAATTGTTTAAAATTTTCGCCTATCATATGTAGTGTCAAATTATTAGTGTGAGTCACATGTAAAAAAATGGAGGAGAATAAAGAGAATGGCCGGTTATGAAAGAAGTTAAATAGCTACCTTTACCGTCAAATAAATGTAATCCAAACAAACAGAAAAGTATACTCGTTTTTAAAATATTTTTTTTAAAAAAATATAATTTTTAACATAGGACCATTAAAAAAGATTAAAATATTATTTAATTTTATGAATATTAAAAATTTTAAACTTCTTTAATTAATATAATAATATAATTAAACTTGAAATGTTTTAATAAAGTTTTAAACTTTTAATATATTAATAAATTTTTTATTTATATAATCTAATTGAAAAGATCTTATATCTGAAAATCAGAAAATAATATTTTGTAAATATCACAGATAAAATAAATTTTTGGAAAAAAAGAAATATTACTTTGTCATAACCGTAATTACGACGAGACGATGGATGAAAAGAATTTTAATTTTGATTGTGGAGCCGTCACCAAATTTTATTTTTAAGGGAAAACATTTGGAAAAATCCTAACTTGTGGAAGAAAATCTAGGTTCAGGAGTCGGTTACGAGTAAGGAAGGTATTAGACACCCTACTCGCCCGTTCCAAGGAACGGTACCCTTAAACTGAGTGTGTGATATTTTGAAAACTATTTGATCCCTTAAAATAGAATAGAAAATAGAAAATAAATAGGTTCATGGAAAATAGCCTGACAGGACTTGATCCTGCTCCTACGTATTCCCGGGTGCAATGGGAAACTCAAGGCTACGTAGTTCTGGTTAAGAGACTTGATCTCTTGGAGAAGAAAAGGGTGATCTTAGGTAAAAAAAAAATTGTTTCTTAAGAAAATACAGGATTTAGGGAAGCAGACATGCTTGCATAATCCAAATCGTCGTAAGCCGTATTTGAATTAGCACGAATTAAAATACGTAACAGTAGAGAATGCTACTTGCCCGTATCAGAACCCGTTTGCACAATCTGAGAAAAAAAAACAGATGTTTTGGAAGCAGAAGAATTTTTAGAAAAAAAGACGTGCTTGCATAATCCAAATCGTCGTAAGCCGTATTTGAATTAGCACGAATTAAAATACGTAACAGTAGAGAATGCTACTTGCCCGTATTAGAACCCGTTTGCACAATCTTGAGAAAAAAAAAACAGATGTTTTGGAAGCAGAAGAATTTTTAGAAAAAAAAAAAAAAGACGTGCTTGCATAATCCAAATCGTCGTAAGCCGTATTTGAATTAGCACGAATTAAAATACGTAACAGTAGAGAATGCTACTTGCCCGTATTAGAATCCGTTGCACAATCTAAGAAGAAATTGAAAATAGAGATGAAGATGAACTCGAAAATCCGAGGAGAACCAATAAAATTAAGCGGAATAAAAGGTTGGATTGAACCTCCATTGATGTTCCTTGTTTAATTGTCTCCAATCCAGCTTAGGTCATAAGGTCCACAGGTAAGAATTAAGTTAAGTTTTTTTTATTTTGATTTAAGCAAACACTTAATTCTTTAGGTTCAATGACTTAATCATGCATGACTTAAGCTAGACTTAGCATATAGGATGCATGTATATGGTCATGCACTCTTAGGAATTTTTTTCAAAGGAGGACATACAAACACAAACAAATCAGAAGGAAATACATATAGAAGGATCAACACATGAAAAATAATACCTAAACAAGGTTAAAAGAACAAGATCTACTAAAGAACTTCAAAGACACAAGAGATTTTGGCGCCAAAATTTAAATTCAAATCTCAAAATTTTTCAAAAAATATTTTTCCAGAGATCTAAAAAATTAAAACCAAAACATTGAAAGATATAGATCATAGGAATCAAACAAAACAAATTTGACAAAAAAAAAAGACAAGAAATGAGCAAGTTATGCACAAACCAAACAACATAGGTTCATTTTCGCACCAAGACAAACACACCTCAGTAATTCGGCCATAAAAACTTCATTTAAGCTCCAAATTAGACAAATAATACCATTCCAGAAACTAGAGAGAAATACAAAGAGAACGCAACAAAAAGCACCAAAATCGGAGATCGTTTGACCGATCAAAAATTAAAACGAAAAACAGACACGAAAATAAACCTCAAGAACACACAAGTTTTTGGCGCCAAAATTTGAATTCAAATCTCAGAATTTTTAAAAAATATTTTTGGTAGATCTGAAAAATAAAAACCTATCAATTGAAATATATGGATCATAGGAATCAAACAAAACAAGTTTGACATCAATCCAATCAGAAATGAGCAAGATATGCACAAATCAAACAACATAGGTTCATTTTCACACCAGGACAAACATACCTCAGTAATTCGGCCATAAAAACTTCATTTAAGATCCAAATTAGACAAATAATACCATTCCAGAGACTAGAGAGAAAGACGAAGAGAACGAAACAAAAATCACCAAAATCGGAGATCTTTTGATCGATCAAAAATTAAAACGAAAAACAGACACGAAAATGAACCTCAAGAACACACAAGTTTTTGGCGCCAAAATTTGAATTCAAATCTCAGAATTTTTAGAAAATATTTTTGGTAGATCTGAAAAATAAAAACCGATCAATTGAAATATATGGATCATAGAAATCAAACAAAACAAGTTTGACATCAATCCAATCAGAAATGAGCAAGATATGCACAAATCAAACAACATAGGTTCATTTTCGCACCAGGACAAACATACCTCAGTAATTCGGCCATAAAAACTTCATTTAAGATCCAAATTAGACAAATAATACCATTCCAGAAACTATAGAGAAAGACGAAGAGAACGCAACAAAAATCACCAAAATCGAAGATCTTTTGATCGATCAAAAATTAAAACGAAAAACAGACACGAAAATGAACCTCAAGAACACACAAGTTTTTGGCGCCAAAATTTGAATCCAAATCTCAGAATTTTTAAGAAAAATTTTTTGGTAGATCTGAAAAATAAAAACCGATCAATTGAAATATATGGATCATAGAAATCAAACAAAACAAGTTTGACATCAATCCAATCAGAAATGAGCAAGATATGCAGAAATCAAACAACATAGGTTCATTTTCGCACCACGACAAACATACCTCAGTAATTCGGCCATAAAAACTTCATTTAAGATCCAAATTAGACAAATAATACCATTCCAGAAACTATAGAGAAAGACGAAGAGAACGCAACAAAAATCACCAAAATCGAAGATCTTTTGATCGATCAAAAATTAAAACGAAAAACAGACACGAAAATGAACCTCAAGAACACACAAGTTTTTGGCGCCAAAATTTGAATCCAAATCTCAGAATTTTTAAGAAAAATTTTTTGGTAGATCTGAAAAATAAAAACCGATCAATTGAAATATATGGATCATAGAAATCAAACAAAACAAGTTTGACATCAATCCAATCAGAAATGAGCAAGATATGCAGAAATCAAACAACATAGGTTCATTTTCGCACCAGGACAAACATACCTCAGTAATTCGGCCATAAAAACGTCATTTAAGATCCAAATTAGACAAATAATATCATTCCAGAAACTAGAGAGAAAGGCGAAGAGAACGCAACAAAAATCACCAAAATCGGAGATCGTTTGACCAATCAAAAATTAAAACGAAAAACAGACACGAAAATGAACCTCAAGAACACACAAGTTTTTGGCGCCAAAATTTGAATTCAAATCTCAGAATTTTTAGAAAATATTTTTGGTAGATCTGAAAAATAAAAACCGATCAATTGAAATATATGGATCATAGGAATCAAACAAAACAAGTTTGACATCAATCCAATCAGAAATGAGCAAGATATGCACAAATCAAACAAGCTAGATCAATTCGCGCACCAGGATGAACATGCTTCGGTAATCAAGTGATAAAGATTTCATTTCAGATCCAAATTGGACAAATAATATCATTCCAGAAACTAGAGAGAAAGACGAAGAAAACGCAACAAAAATCACCAAAATCGGAGATCATTTGACTGATTAAAAATTAAAACGAAAACAGACACGAAAATGAACTCGAAAATCCGAGAAGAAGCAAGAAACTTAAGATGGATAAAATTCGGACCTAACCTCCATTGGAAGGTGATGAAGAGCTGATTCTATGGAGGCCAAGGGCTGAATTGAATATCAGAGAGTCTCTTAGGTCCTCCCTTCAAAGGTTCTGAAAATCCCTCTTCTAAGACTCCAAGTTCTCCTCCTCCCAAGAATTTCCAAAAAATGAGAAAAAGCCCCTTTTCCTTTCTTGTTTGTAGGTATATATAGACACATCCCTTCTTGGCAAGGGTGAAGCTCTTTCAAAGAGCCAAAAGCCAGCTTCCTCTCTCTTAGCAAGGGTCAAGTCCTTTCCCAGGGCCAAAAGCCACCCCCTCTCTGAGAGCCAAAAGCCAACCCCTTTGATTTCAAAATTTTTGTTCCCTATTTTGATTTTTCAGCTTTTTCTTTTTTTCAATTTTCATTTTTTTACCTTTTTTTTGTTTTTTTTAGTTTTATTTTTTTCTATTTATCATTTTTACTTATTCTTTAATTTTCTTTTTAATATTATTTATTTATTTTATTTTATTTTTTTTGCTTTCTGTTTTCTGTATTTTCTGCTCTCTGTTCTTTCTGTTTTTCAGTTTTACATCTTTTCAAATTTTTAATTAAATTAACTTTTGGTTAATTTTAATGATTGGGGGCCTCGGACATAATTGAGTGTTTACAGTTTGCCCCTCTTTACTCATTTTCCTAGCAGATAATGTGAGAAATGATTCTCTGAATTATCGTAATAGGAAATGAGTAAAGATGTGAACACATTATGTCCGAGGCAGGCCTTGAAGGAGTCCGGCAAACAGAAGGAGCCTTGAGCTTGAAATTGAACCTCATGGATGCCTGGAGAATGATGATTGAATGACCTTATCGACTTCATGTATCGATAGGGTTTAAATATGCGAGGCTTAGCTGTATAGCTTGACTAAGCTAAGTGGAATGAATAAATGCCTGTTAGGACTGGTGTGGAATTCAATGGAATGGCTTGTTAGGACAAGAAAAATGAAATGAAAATGGCCTGTTAAAACAGGAAAAACAGAAGAGAAATGGCCCGTTACGACGGGCTCAGTAGAGTGAAAACGACCTGTTTTAAGACAGGAAAGCATGCAAGAACTAAAATGTAAGATATGTACAAGGTGGCCTGACAGCATAGGCCGAGGTATTTATCTGAGTTGGAGGCCTGACATCATAGGCCCAGCTGTGGAAAAACGAACTTGGCGAGGCCTGACATCGTAGGCCCAAAAGCAGAAAAGTAAACCTGAGGAGGCCTGACAACATAGGCCAAGGATGTAGAAAAGTAAACTTGATGAGGTCTGACAACATAGGCCAAGGTGCAGAAAAGCAAACTTGAGGAGGGCCTAAATAGGCCAGGATGCAGAAAGTAAATATGAGGGCATCCCGTTGTTGACGGGAAGGAATGTAGAAAGGGGGTCCCGCTGTTGCCGGGAAAAATGCAGGAAAATTAAACATGCTTGATATCCCGTTGTTGACGGGAAAATGCAAGAAATTAAACATGCTTGGTATCCCGCTGTTGCCGGGATAAATGCAAATGAGGTCCTGCTGTTGCCGCAAGAAATTAAACATGCTTGATGTCCTGTTGTTGACAGGAGAATGCAAATGAAGTCCCGCTGTTGCCGGGAAGATGCAAATGATGACATCCTGCTGTTGCCAGGATAAATGCAAATGAGGTCCTGCTGTTGCCGCAAGAAATTAAACATGCTTGATGTCCTGTTGTTGACAGGAGAATGCAAATGAAGTCCCGCTGTTGCCGGGAAGATGCAAATGATGACATCCTGCTGTTGCCAGGATAAATGCAAACCTGATTGACAGGTGACAGAAAAATAGACATGCTTGAAGTCCTGTTGTTGACAGGAGAATGCAAATGAAGTCCCGCTGTTGCCGGGAAGATGCAAATGATGACATCCTGCTGTTGCCAGGATAAATGCAAACCTGATTGATAGGTGACAGAAAAATAGACATGCTTGAAGTCCTGTTGTTGACAGGAGAATGCAAATGAAGTCCCGTTGTTGCCGGGAAGATGCAAATGATGACATCCTGCTGTTGCCAGGATAAATGCAAACCTGCTTGACAGGTGACAGAAAAATAGACATGCTTGAAGTCCTGTTTTTGACAGGAGAATGCAAATGAAGTCCCGTTGTTGCCGGGAAGATGCAAATGATGACATCCTGCTGTTGCCAGGATAAATGCAAACCTGCTTGACAGGTGACAGAAAAATAGACATGCTTGAAGTCCTGTTGTTGACAGGAGAATGCAAATGAAATCCCGCTGTTGCCGGGAAGATGCAAATGATGACATCCTGCAGTTGCCAGGATAAATGCAAACCTGCTTGACAGGTGACAGAAAAATAGACATGCTTGAAGTCCTGTTGTTGACAGGAGAATGCAAATGAAGTCCCGCTGTTGCCGGGAAGATGCAAATGATGACATCCTGCTGTTGCCAGGATAAATGCAAACCTGATTGACAGGTGACAGAAAAATAGACATGCTTGAAGTCCTGTTGTTGACAGGAGAATGCAAATGAAGTCCCGCTGTTGCCGGGAAGATGCAAATGATGACATCCTGCTGTTGCCAGGATAAATGCAAACCTGCTTGACAGGTGACAGAAAAATAGATATGCTTGAAGTCCTGTTGTTGACAGGAGAATGCAAATGAAGTCCCGCTGTTGCCGGGAAGATGCAAATGATGACATCCTGCTGTTGCCAGGATAAATGCAAACCTGCTTGACAGGTGATAGAAAAATAGACATGCTTGAAGTCCTATTGTTGACAGGAGAATGCAAATGAAGTCCCGCTGTTGTCGGGAAGATGCAAATGATGACATCCTACTGTTGCCAGGATAAATGTAAACCTGCTTGATAGGTGACAGAAGATTAAATATGCTTGAAATCCTGTTGTTGACAGGAGGATGCAAGCCTGCTTGACAGGCAAAGGAAATGAAAGATGAAAGAGGTCTGTTAAGACAGGCAACAAAGAAAGGATAATGTTGTTGAAAGGAAAGATGCAAGCCTGGTAGAGAGGCAAAGGGGAATGAAAGAAGCCTGTTAAGATAGGTAAAATGAATGACGAAAACTATCTTGCTAAGACAGGATGAATGTAGATGGACTCTTGATAAAAAAAATAAGCCTGCTAGACAGGAAAAAGGAAAGATAAAAGCCTGTTAAGACAAGCAAAAACAAAAAGATCCTGTTGTTGACAGGAAAGATGCGAGCCTGCTAGACAGGCAAAGGAAAAGTAAAGTGATCTATACTAACTTGAAAGAATGGCCTGTTGGGGGCAGGCAAAGCATGAATGACCTATTAATAGAGGCAAAGGAAAAAAGACAAGAATCTATTAGGATAGGTATCGAAGGAAAGCCCTGTTGTTGACAGGACAGAAATGAGCCTGTGAAGACAGGCGGGAATCATGCGGAGGTCCTGTTGTTGACAGGGTGGAATGAAGATAGATACTTGATAATTATTTTCTTGAAAATACTTGAGATACCATTTTTCCCCAGTTTAGAGGATTCTTGATAATTGATGGATGTCTTGTTTTGAAGGGATTTTAGGCAAGTGTTTGCCCCAGTTTAAGCCTCGATGAGATTGAAGAAGAGCTTGACTTGAGCTTTTCTGGGCAACTTTGCCCTATTGAACTTGATTGGAGTTGAGAAATTGAGCATTGCCTCAACTTGGATTTTCTTGGGCAAAAGTTTGCCCCAGTTTGAACTTGACTGAAAATTTAAGGATGACCTCAGTTTGAAATTTGGTGGGCCAGTGTTTCCCTTGTTTGAACTTGATTCAAAATTTTTCGACTGTCTCGATTTGAATTATCTGGGCGAATGTCTCCCTCTGTTATGAAATTTTTGGAATTGAGGATCGCCTCAACTTGAATTTCTAGGCAAAAGCTTGCCCCAGCTTTGTTCTTGAATTCAAATCTTTCTTGGAAAAATGTTTGCCCCAGTTTGGACTTGATCCAGAATCTGAGTATGACTTCAAATTGAACTTTTTCGTGGGCAAGTGTTTGCCCTAGTTTGGACTTGATTCAGTTTTAATTATGACTGATTTGGGCAATTTTACCTAGGTCTTAATTACTTTTGAAAAATGGGTCGTGTGATACTTGAATAAAAAGATGCTTATGTGTTGTTTGAATGAGTGAAAAGAATGCGGTGTTAATGATGCTTGAATAAATGCAGAAATGATGTGGGGTTCTTATTTTGATGCTTGAAATAATTATTTGATTAGACATATGCTATTGAATGCAAACCATGAAATGGTGTAAAATTTTTGTTTCTCTTGATTTTTTTTGTTTTTTCTGACGCCTCCTTCCTCGACAACCTCATAGTTGGTGTGAAAGGGATCAAGAATCAAGGCGAGCTGGATCGACTCAATCTTTTGGTTTATTGGTCAATTTTGAAATCTTCTTTCTGGGATTTTTGAAATCCTGCGGTGGTCAGTATTATTGAGTAAGACACACTCCTTCTTTGGTGGCATCCTGGTTGGTAAGAAGATGAATCCTTGGGAAACAATCCTGTCGCGTTGCAACGGTCGAGGATTCATCCGACTTGTCATGACTTTTCAAAATTAATCCCTTTTTAATTCTTTTTACATTTTTCATGTTTCCTTGTGGCACGTGCATTTTGAGGTGTGCAAAGTGATGCTGGATGGTCAGAAGAAGGAGATAGGGAATTTTGAGGTTGTACGTTTTAAGGTGGTGTACTTGAAAGGAAAAGGATGATGAAAGGGGTGGGTTTGATTGCCCGAATGGCACCTTTTGATGAAAAATGCCAATGCTGCTTTTCATAATCTTGATTGTCAAATTAGCCAAACTTTTGAGAAATGGAAAAATTTTGCCCCAGTTTTAAGAAGATATAAGGTGCAGAATATCATGTTGTCTTGGAATTCCTAGTTTGACCTTAATTTTTGCCTGGGTTTTTCTTTTGAGTTTTCAACCCAGCAGGTCTTTTGTATTGCCCTAATTTTTGCCTAGGTTGCCCTTACGGGTTTTCGACATAGCGGGCTCTTGATTGTGCCCTAACTTTTGCCTAGGTCGTTCTTGAGGATTGTTGACCTAGCGGGCTTTTTTACTCAATTGTGTCCTAAATTTTTTCTAGGCCGTTTTTGAGGATTGTCGACCTAGCGGGCTTCTGCTTGATTGTGCCCTAGCTTTTACCTGGGCCGTCCTTTGAGGGTTTTCGCCCTAGCGGGCCTTCTGCTTGATTGTGCCCTAACTTTTGCCTAGGTCTTCTTTGATGGTTGACCTAGCGGGCTTCTGTTTGATTATGTCCTAACTCTTGCCTAGGTCGTCTTTTATTGTTGACCTAGCGGGCTTCCATTTGATTGTGCCCTAACTTTTTCCTAGGCCGCCCTTTGAGGGTTTTCGACCTAGCGGACTTCTGTTTAATTGTGCCCTAACTTTTGCCTAGGCCTCCCTTTAAGGGTTTTCGACCTAGCAGGCTCTCGATTTTGGTTGTGCCCTAACTTTTGCCTGGGTCGTTTTTGATTGTTGACCTAGCGAGCTTTTATATGATCCTGATTTTTGCCTGAATTGCTTTTGGAACCCAGCAAGACCTTTTCTGATCATGAATTTGTCGATCATTATTTTGGACTTTAACCCTACTTTTGCCTGGATTATTTTTGGCTTTTAACCCAGCGGGCTTCTCTTCTTTTTGAATTTTATGTTTTGACCTTGATTTTGCCTGGATTATTTAAGGCTTCCAATTCAGCGAATCTTTTCTTGGATCCCTAATTTTTCCTGGATTTAAACTTGGTTCCAGCGGGATATTTTTACTTTGAGTGGCGATGTAGAATCCCTGGTTGTTTATTCTGCTTCCTCATTGGGTTTTTCTCTTTTAGCTTGATTAATTCAACGTTCAAGATTACTTATTACAGCACTGGCATTCTCACCAATTGGTATTTATTATTTTGGTGTAGGAATAAGAAATAGGTTGAGTGATGAAAAGGGTGATAAATTTTAAAAGTAAAGTCAAAATGTAAAGCACGTGCTCAAGAAACATGAAAATGTAACTTTTGTATTATTCATTGAAATTTGTTTACAAAAGATTGATTTTGAAAAGTACGACAATTTTGGATGAGTATCCTCGATAGCTTGATTTGTACAATGCAACTTGTCGTGCTTCTCCCATCTTTTCAGCTGGTCGATGGGCTCTCGTGATTTGGCAACAAATTGTTTTCTGTATTAGGAGCAAGCCTCCCGAAATCCAGCCATTTCGCATCGATTAGGCTTTGTACCTTTCGTTTCAAAGCTAGGCAATCCTTTGTAGAATGGCCGATGAACCCTGCATGGTAATCGCATCTGGCGTTAGCATCGTACCATTTAGGGTATGGTGGCTCTTGAGGTTTCAGAGGATAAGGCGCAACCAGCGAGTTTTGGATCAGCCGAGGCAGTAGCTCAGTGTAAGAGATTGGGATAGGGTCAAATTGGACGGGCTTCCTCTCCTTTTTCTGGCTTTGGTTGGCATTTTGGCTCATGGCTTGTGTTTGGGTCGTATATGATGTTGGAGGTCGAACTTGTGCCGGATGGTTGTAAGTAGGAGGGTATGGTGTTTGGTATGTAGCTGCAATGTAAGGATATGGTAAGTAAGGTGTGTATGGTGTATATGGTGGTGGTGGTGGTCGGAAGCCAACTGGACCATAAGGCGCCATCTGTGGAGTATATTGGCCTTGACCTGAAGCCATGTTACAGGTCTCGCCTGTTTTCTTCCCTGATCCACTGGAAATGCTGACTACGCCTGCAGACTTTTGCATGATCTTTCCACGGCGCATGCCACCTTCAATCCTTTCTCCAATGATGACGACATCAGAGAAGCTAGAAGTCACACTTCCAATCATCTTGTCATAGAAAGGATTTTGGAGTGTGTCCACGAACATGCTGACCATCTCTTTTTCGGATAAAGGAGGTTGTACCTGAGCAGCTAACTCCCTCCATCTTTGAGCGTATTGCTTGAAGGTTTCTTCTTCTTTCTTGGCCATATTCTGGAGCTGAGTCCGATCAGGGGCCATCTCCGTATTGTACTGATACTGCTTTGTGAAAGCCTCGGCAAGGTCTCTCCATGAACAAATGCGTGTCCGCTCCAGTTGAGTGTACCAGTTTGCAGCGGCCCCTGTTAAGCTGTCTTGAAAGAAATGGATGAGTAGCTTCTCATCGTAGGTACATGCAGACATCTTCCTGCAGTACATAGTCAGGTGTTTCTTTGGACAGCTGGTTCCTTGATATTTCTCAAATTCAAGAACCTTAAATTTTGGAGGGATGACCACGTCTAGAACCAGGCACAGATCAGCTGCATTTTTGGCTTCATAAGCGCTTCCCTCGATCGCCCGGATTCTATCTTCTAGGATTCTCCACTTTTCAGTATCCTCATTTGAAGGATGGATTGGATGTTCCTCTAGCATATGGTGAGCTTGAGAAAATGGTATGTACATATGGTGAGGCCCTTGGGTGAACATAGGATTCGTTCCCCCAACAGCCGTTTGGTATGCTTGTGGAATGGTGTTTGGCGGTAGGTTATGTGTTTGAGCTTGTGTTTGGGGTAGTGTATGTGTATGGTGGTGAGGAGACCCATAATAAACCCCTTCGGTTGGTGGAGGCATGGTTAATGTTGAAGGGTTTTGTGGAGTGAACCCTGGAAGATATGATGGGTCGTTTGGTTCTCCTGGTAGAGATTCCCTTGCCTCTTTTTGTTTGGATGATTGGATGGCCTCCATCAGCTTGACCATCTGTTGCTTTAGAGATTTGACCTCATTTTCAGTTCCTCGTTTTGTCTCTCCAACTCATCCATGATTCTTGATCTGGAACGGGTTCTATAAGGATGCTGAGAAAGTTGTCTGTCTTCAATTTTTAATCTTTCTGTTAAATTAAAAATTAATTTTTGAGAAACAAAGTGAATGCCAAAATCAATGAATGATAAAAACGTTAATGCTTTAGTGAATTTTAAAATAAGAGCGGTGGGAATAATTTTCAAAATTGATGATAAACTTGTTTAACAAATGGATGAATGCAATGTTGGATGCACAAATAATTAGAGGTTTGAAAGTTGATTATTTTGAATGATTTGTTTCTTTATTTATTTTGGCTTCTTTTTGGATTTTTAGTAGTTTTAGTATTATATATTTTTTTTGTTTTGCTAAAAAAAACATTTTGGTTTTGCTAAAATTTCCCTAAATTTCCTTTCAAACTTAAAAGCATTTTTGGGTTTGTATATGTTTATTTTCCCAAATCTTAATTTGAATTGGTTTAGGCAAAAATTTGCCCCAGTTTAAATTATTAGTATAAAAAATTATTTTTTGAATTTTCTTTATTTTTATGATTTCATTTGCCAAATCTGTTTATTTTCTTCTTTTTTTTTTTGTCATATGTGAGGTGATGTGACACAGATCTAAGGTCTTTCTAATATATGCTTCTCACACAGGGTAGTTTGTAATCCTGGAGGTTATGATGGTCACTAGAGCCAAGTTCTAATTCCTAGTGCTTGCTACAACCGTAGAGAAGGCTACCAGTTGTAGGGCACTAAGAAAAAGACGCACTCTAGTTGGAGTTTTCGTGATAGTCAAACGGGACGTGCATCCCAAGTGACACCACTAAACCCCTCTAGTCCTAGGTTTTCACTCGGACCCGGGTGTAGGGCCCCACTCATGTTATGCATGTAGGACTACAATGTGTGGAATAACCTGCAATTTAAACACAATGGATATATATATGTCTTCTACCTTAGGGTGAGAAACATACAAACTTGAATAATCATGAATATCAGAAATAAATAACAACATGTGAATAAATAGAAAAAGGGATCAACATGCATTTATACACTCAATTTGAAACAGGGCTTGACTCTCTAAAAGTCCCCAGTGGAGTCGCCATCTGTCATAACCGTAATTACGACGAGATGACGGACTCGCTAAATTTTGAAATGAATTAATTTGATGGATTGTGGAGCCGCCACCAAATTTTTGTTTTAAGGGAAAAGATTTGGAAAAACCCTAACTCAAGGATGAGATTCGAAGTTCGGGAGTCGGTTACGAGTAAGGAAGGTATTAGGCACCCTACTCGCCCGTTCCAAGGAACGATACCCTTAAACTGAGTGTGTGATATTTTGAAAACTATTTGATCCCTTAAAATAGAATAGAAAATAGAAAATAAATAGGTTCATGGAAAATAGCCTGACAGGACTTGATCCTGCTCCTACGTATTCCCGGGTGCAATGGGAAACTCAAGGCTACGTAGTTCTGGTTAAGAGACTTGATCTCTTGGAGAAGAAAAGGGTGATCTTAGGTAAAAAAAAAAAATTGTTTCTTAAGAAAATACAGGATTTAGGGAAGCAGACATGCTTGCATAATCCAAATCGTCGTAAGCCGTATTTGAATTAGCACGAATTAAAATACGTAACAGTAGAGAATGCTACTTGCCCGTATCAGAACCCGTTTGCACAATCTGAGAAAAAAAAAAAGAGATGTTTTGGAAACAGAAGAATTTTTAGAAAAACAGACGTGCTTGCATAATCCAAATCGTCGTAAGCCGTATTTGAATTAGCACGAATTAAAATACGTAACAGTAGAGAATGCTACTTGCCCGTATTAGAACCCGTTTGACCAATCTTGAGAAAAAAAACAGATGTTTTGGAAGCAGAAGAATTTTTAGAAAAAAAAAAAAAGACGTGCTTGCATAATTCAAATCGTCGTAAGCCGTATTTGAATTAGCACGAATTAAAATACGTAACAGTAGAGAATGCTACTTGCCCGTATTAGAATCCGTTGCACAATCTAAGAAGAAATTGAAAATAGAGATGAAGATGAACTCGAAAATCCGAGGAGAACCAATAAAATTAAGCGGAATAAAAGGTTGGATTGAACCTCCATTGATGTTCCTTGTTTAATTGTCTCCAATCCAGCTTAAGTCATAAGGTCCACAGGTAAGAATTAAGTTAAGTTTTTTTTATTTTGATTCAAGCAAACACTTAACTCTTTAGGTTCAATGACTTAATCATGCATGACTTAAGCTAGACTTAGCATATAGGATGCATGTATATGGTAATGCACTCTTAGGAATTTTTTTCAAAGGAGGACATACAAACACAAACAAATTAGAAGGAAATACATATAGAAGGATCAACACATGAAAAGTAATACCTAAACAAGGTTAAAAGAACAAGATCTACTAAAGAACTTCAAAGACACAAGAGATTTTGGCGCCAAAATTTAAATTCAAATCTCAAAATTTTTCAAAAAATACTTTTTCAGAGATATAAAAAATTAAAACCAAAACATTGAAAGATATAGATCATAGGAATCAAACAAAACAAATTTGACAAAAAAAAAGACAAGAAATGAGCTAGTTATGCATAAACCAAACAACAAAGGTTCATTTTCGCACCAGGACAAACATACCTCAGTAATTCGGCCATAAAAATTTCATTTAAGATCCAAATTAGACAAATAATACCATTCCAGAAACTAGAGAGAAAGAAAAAGAGAACGCAACAAAAAGCACCAAAATCGGAGATCTTTTGACCGATCAAAAATTAAAACGAAAAACAGACACGAAAATGAACCTCAAGAACACACAAGTTTTTGGCGCCAAAATTTGAATTCAAATCTCAGAATTTTTAGAAAATATTTTTGGTAGATCTGAAAAATAAAAACCCATCAATTGAAATATATGGATCATAGGAATCAAACAAAACAAGTTTGACATCAATCCAATCAGAAATGAGCAAGATATGCACAAATCAAACAACATAGGTTCATTTTCGCACCAGGACAAACATACCTCAGTAATTCGGCAGAAAAAACTTCATTTAAGATCCAAATTAGACAAATAATACCATTCCAGAAACTAGAGAGAGAGACGAAGAGAACGCAACAAAAAGCACCAAAATCGGAGATCGTTTGACTAATCAAAAATTAAAACGAAAAACAGACACGAAAATGAACCTCAAGAACACACAAGTTTTTGGCGCCAAAATTTGAATTCAAATCTCAGAATTTTTAGAAAATATTTTTGGTAGATCTGAAAAATAAAAACCGATCAATTGAAATATATGGATCATAGGAATCAAACAAAACAAGTTTGACATCAATCCAATCAGAAATGAGCAAGATATGCACAAATCAAACAACATAGGTTCATTTTCGCACCAGGACAAACATACCTCAGTAATTCGGCCATAAAAACTTCATTTAAGATCCAAATTAGACAAATAATACCATTCCAGAAACTAGAGAGAAAGACGAAGATAACGCAAACAAAAGTACCAAAATCGGAGATCGTTTGACCAATCAAAAATTAAAACGAAAAACAGACACGAAAATGAACCTCAAGAACACACAAGTTTTTGGCGCCAAAATTTAAATTCAAATCTCAGAATTTTTAGAAAATATTTTTGGTAGATCTGAAAAATAAAAACCGATCAATTGAAATATATGGATCATAGGAATCAAACAAAACAAGTTTGACATCAATCCAATTAGAAATGAGGAAGATATGCACAAATCAAACAACATAGGTTCATTTTCGCACCAGGACAAACATACCTCAGTAATTCGGCAGAAAAAACTTCATTTAAGATCCAAATTAGACAAATAATACCATTCCAGAAACTAGAGAGAGATACGAAGAGAACGCAACAAAAAGAACCAAAATCGCAGATCGTTTGACCAATCAAAAATTAAAACGAAAAACAGACACGAAAATGAACCTCAAGAACACACAAGTTTTTGGCGCCAAAATTTGAATTCAAATCTCAGAACTTTTAGAAAATATTTTTGGTAGAACTGAAAAAGAAAAACCGATCAATTGAAATATATGGATCATAGGAATAAAACAAAACAAGTTTGACATCAATCCAATCAGAAATGAGCAAGATATGCACAAATCAAACAACATAGGTTCATTTTCGCACCAGGACAAACATACCTCAGTAATTCGGCCATAAAAACTTCATTTAAGATCCAAATTAGACAAATAATACCATTTCAGAAACTAGAGAGAAAGTCGAAGAGAACGCAACAAAAAGCACAAAAATCGGAGATCGTTTGACCAATCAAAAATTAAAACGAAAAACAGACACGAAAATGAACCTCAAGAACACACAAGTTTTTGGCGCCAAAATTTGAATTCAAATCTCAGAATTTTTAGAAAATATTTTTGTTAGATCTGAAAAATAAAAACCGATCAATTGAAATATATGGATCATAGGAATCAAACAAAACAAGTTTGACATCAATCCAATCAGAAATGAGCAAGATATGCACAAATCAAACAACATAAGTTCATTTTCGCACCAGGACAAACATACCTCAGTAATTCGGCCACAAAAACTTCATTTAAGATCCAAATTAGACAAGTAATACCATTCAGAAAACTAGAGAGAAAGACGAAGAGAACGCAACAAAAATCACCAAAATCAGAGATCGCTTGACCAATCAAAAATTAAAACGAAAAACAGACACGAAAATGAACCTCAAGAATACACAAGTTTTTGGCGCCAAAATTTGAATTCAAATCTCAGAATTCGGCCACAAAAACTTCATTTAAGATCCAAACTAGACAAATAATACCATTCCAGAAAACTAGAGAGAAAGACGAAGAGAACGCAACAAAAAGCACAAAAATCGGAGATGGTTTGACCAATCAAAAATTAAAACGAAAAACAGACACGAAAATGAACCTCAAGAACACACAAGTTTTTGGCGCCAAAATTTGAATTCAAATCTCAGAATTTTTAGAAAATATTTTTGGTAGATCTGAAAAATAAAAACCGATCAATTGAAATATATGGATCATAGGAATCAAACAAAACAAGTTTGACATCAATCCAATCAGAAATGAGCAAGATATGCACAAATCAAACAACATAGGTTCATTTTCGCACCAGGACAAACATACCTCAGTAATTCGGCAGAAAAAACTTCATTTAAGATCCAAATTAGAAAAATAATACCATTCCAGAAACTAGAGAGAGAGACGAAGAGAACGCAACAAAAAGCACCAAAATCGGAGATCGTTTGACTAATCAAAAATTAAAACGAAAAACAGACACGAAAATGAACCTCAAGAACACACAAGTTTTTGGCGCCAAAATTTGAATTCAAATATCAGAATTTTTAGAAAATATTTTTGGTAGATCTGAAAAATAAAAACCGATCAATTGAAATATATGGATCATAGGAATCAAACAAAACAAGTTTGACATCAATCCAATCAGAAATAAGCAAGATATGCACAAATCAAACAACATAGGTTCATTTTCGCACCAGGAAAAACATACCTCAGTAAATCGGCCATAAAAACTTCATTTAAGATCCAAATTAGACAAATAATGCCATTCCAGAAACTAGAGAGAGAGACGAAGAGAACGCAACAAAAAGCACCAAAATCGGAGATCGTTTGACTAATCAAAAATTAAAACGAAAAACAGACACGAAAATGAACCTCAAGAACACACAAGTTTTTGGCGCCAAAATTTGAATTCAAATCTCAGAATTTTTAGAAAATATTTTTGGTAGATCTGAAAAATAAAAACCGATCAATTGAAATATATGGATCATAGGAATCAAACAAAACAAGTTTGACATCAATCCAATCAGAAATGAGCAAGATATGCACAAATCAAACAACATAGGTTCATTTTCGCACCAGGACAAACATACCTCAGTAATTTGGCCATAAAAACTTCATTTAAGATCCAAATTAGACAAATAATACCATTCCAGAAACTAGAGAGAAAGACGAAGAGAACGCAACAAAAAGCACCAAAATCGGAGATCGTCTGACCAATCAAAAATTAAAACGAAAAACAGACACGAAAATGAACCTCAAGAACACACAAGTTTTTGGCGCCAAAATTTGAATTCAAATCTCAGAATTTTTAGAAAATATTTTTGGTAGATCTGAAAAATAAAAACCGATCAATTGAAATATATGGATCATAGGAATCAAACAAAACAAGTTTGACATCAATCCAATCAGAAATGAGCAAGATATGCACAAATCAAACAACATAGGTTCATTTTCGCACCAGGACAAACATACCTCAGTAATTCGGCAGAAAAAACTTCATTTAAGATCCAAATTAGAAAAATAATACCATTCCAGAAACTAGAGAGAGAGACGAAGAGAACGCAAAAAAAAGCACCAAAATCGGAGATCGTTTGACTAATCAAAAATTAAAACGAAAAACAGACACGAAAATGAACCTCAAGAACACACAAGTTTTTGGCGCCCAAATTTGAATTCAAATCTCAGAATTTTTAGAAAATATTTTTGGTAGATCTGAAAAATAAAAACCGATCAATTTAAATATATGGATCATAGGAATCAAACAAAACAAGTTTGACATCAATCCAATCAGAAATAAGCAAGATATGCACAAATCAAACAACATAGGTTCATTTTCGCACCAGGAAAAACATACCTCAGTAAATCGGCCATAAAAACTTCATTTAAGATCCAAATTAGACAAATAATGCCATTCCAGAAACTAGAGAGAGAGACGAAGAGAACGCAACAAAAAGCACCAAAATCGGAGATCGTTTGACTAATAAAAAATTAAAACGAAAAACAGACACGAAAATGAACCTCAAGAACACACAAGTTTTTGGCGCAAAAATTTGAATTCAAATCTCAGAATTTTTAGAAAATATTTTTGGTAGATCTGAAAAATAAAAACCGATCAATTGAAATATATGGATCATAGGAATCAAACAAAACAAGTTTGACATCAATCCAATCAGAAATGAGCAAGATATGCACAAATCAAACAACATAGGTTCATTTTCGCACCAGGACAAACATACCTCAGTAATTTGGCCATAAAAACTTCATTTAAGATCCAAATTAGAAAAATAATACCATTCCAGAAACTAGAGAGAAAGACGAAGAGAACGCAACAAAAAGCACCAAAATCGGAGATCGTCTGACCAATCAAAAATTAAAACGAAAAACAGACACGAAAATGAACCTCAAGAACACACAAGTTTTTGGCGCCAAAATTTGAATTCAAATCTCAGAATTTTTAGAAAATATTTTTGGTAGATCTGAAAAAAAAAACCGATCAATTGAAATATATGGATCATAGGAATCAAACAAAACAAGTTTGACATCAATCCAATCAGAAATGAGCAAGATATGCACAAATCAAACAACATAGGTTCATTTTCGCAACAAGACAAACATACCTCAGTAATTTGGCCATAAAAACTTCATTTAAGATCCAAATTAGACAAATAATACTATTCCAGAAACAATAGAGAAAGACGAAGACAACGCAACAAAAAGCACCAAAATCGGAGATCGTTTGACCAATCAAAAATTAAAACGAAAAACAGACACGAAAATGAACCTCAAGAACACACAAGTTTTTGGCGCCAAAATTTGAATTCAAATCTCAGAATTTTTAGAAAATATTTTTGGTAGATCTGAAAAATAAAAACCGATCAATTGAAATATATGGATCATAGGAATCAAACAGAACAAGTTTGACATCAATCCAATCAGAAATGAGCAAGATATGTACAAATCAAACAACATAGGTTCATTTTCGCACCAGGACAAACATACCTCAGTAATTTGGCCATAAAAACTTCATTTAAGATCCAAATTAGACAAATAATACCATTCCAGAAACTAGAGAGAAAGACGAAGAGAACGCAACAAAAATCACCAAAATTGGAGATCGTTTGACCAATCAAAAATTAAAACGAAAAACAGACACGAAAATGAACCTCAAGAACACACAAGTTTTTGGCGCCAAAATTTGAATTCAACTCTCAGAATTTTTAGAAAATATTTTTGGTAGATCTGAAAAATAAAAACCGATCAATTGAAATATATGGATCATAGGAATCAAACAAAACAAGTTTGACATCAATCCAATCAGAAATGAGCAAGATATGCACAAATCAAACAACATAGGTTCATTTTCGCACCAGGACAAACATACCTCAGTAATTCGGCCACAAAAACTTCATTTAAGATCCAAATTAGACAAGTAATACCATTCAGAAAACTAGAGAGAAAGACGAAGAGAACGCAACATAAAGCACCACAATCAGAGATCGTTTGACCAATCAAAAATTAAAACGAAAAACAGACACGAAAATGAACCTCAAGAACACACAAGTTTTTGGCGCCAAAATTTGAATTCAAATCTCAGAATTTTTAAAAAATATTTTTGGTAGATCTGAAAAAGAAAAACCGATCAATTGAGATATATGGATCATAGGAATCAAACAAAACAAGTTTGACATCAATCCAATCAGAAATGAGCAAGATATGCACAAATCAAACAACATAGGTTCATTTTCGCACCAGGACAAACATACCTCAGTAATTTGGCCATAAAAACTTCATTTAAGATCCAAATTAGACAAATAATACCATTCCAGAAACTAGAGAGAAAGACGAAGAGAACGCAACAAAAATCACCAAAATTGGAGATCGTTTGACCAATCAAAAATTAAAACGAAAAACAGACACGAAAATGAACCTCAAGAACACACAAGTTTTTGGCGCCAAAATTTGAATTCAACTCTCAGAATTTTTAGAAAATATTTTTGGTAGATCTGAAAAATAAAAACCGATCAATTGAAATATATGGATCATAGGAATCAAACAAAACAAGTTTGACATCAATCCAATCAGAAATGAGCAAGATATGCACAAATCAAACAACATAGGTTCATTTTCGCACCAGGACAAACATACCTCAGTAATTTGGCCATAAAAACTTCATTTAAGATCCAAATTAGACAAATAATACCATTCCAGAAACTAGAGAGAAAGACGAAGAGAACGCAACAAAAAGCACCAAAATCGGAGATCGTCTGACCAATCAAAAATTAAAACGAAAAACAGACACGAAAATGAACCTCAAGAACACACAAGTTTTTGGCGCCAAAATTTGAATTCAAATCTCAGAATTTTTAGAAAATATTTTTGGTAGATCTGAAAAATAAAAACCGATCAATTGAAATATATGGATCATAGGAATCAAACAAAACAAGTTTGACATCAATCCAATCAGAAATGAGCAAGATATGCACAAATCAAACAACATAGGTTCATTTTCGCACCAGGACAAACATACCTCAGTAATTCGGCAGAAAAAACTTCATTTAAGATCCAAATTAGAAAAATAATACCATTCCAGAAACTAGAGAGAGAGACGAAGAGAACGCAAAAAAAAGCACCAAAATCGGAGATCGTTTGACTAATCAAAAATTAAAACGAAAAACAGACACGAAAATGAACCTCAAGAACACACAAGTTTTTGGCGCCCAAATTTGAATTCAAATCTCAGAATTTTTAGAAAATATTTTTGGTAGATCTGAAAAATAAAAACCGATCAATTTAAATATATGGATCATAGGAATCAAACAAAACAAGTTTGACATCAATCCAATCAGAAATAAGCAAGATATGCACAAATCAAACAACATAGGTTCATTTTCGCACCAGGAAAAACATACCTCAGTAAATCGGCCATAAAAACTTCATTTAAGATCCAAATTAGACAAATAATGCCATTCCAGAAACTAGAGAGAGAGACGAAGAGAACGCAACAAAAAGCACCAAAATCGGAGATCGTTTGACTAATAAAAAATTAAAACGAAAAACAGACACGAAAATGAACCTCAAGAACACACAAGTTTTTGGCGCAAAAATTTGAATTCAAATCTCAGAATTTTTAGAAAATATTTTTGGTAGATCTGAAAAATAAAAACCGATCAATTGAAATATATGGATCATAGGAATCAAACAAAACAAGTTTGACATCAATCCAATCAGAAATGAGCAAGATATGCACAAATCAAACAACATAGGTTCATTTTCGCACCAGGACAAACATACCTCAGTAATTTGGCCATAAAAACTTCATTTAAGATCCAAATTAGAAAAATAATACCATTCCAGAAACTAGAGAGAAAGACGAAGAGAACGCAAATAAAAGCACAAAAATCGGAGATCGTCTGACCAATCAAAAATTAAAACGAAAAACAGACACGAAAATGAACCTCAAGAACACACAAGTTTTTGGCGCCAAAATTTGAATTCAAATCTCAGAATTTTTAGAAAATATTTTTGGTAGATCTGAAAAATAAAAACCGATCAATTGAAATATATGGATCATAGGAATCAAACAAAACAAGTTTGACATCAATCCAATCAGAAATGAGCAAGATATGCACAAATCAAACAACATAGGTTCATTTTCGCAACAGGACAAACATACCTCAGTAATTTGGCCATAAAAACTTCATTTAAGATCCAAATTAGACAAATAATACTATTCCAGAAACAATAGAGAAAGACGAAGACAACGCAACAAAAAGCACCAAAATCGGAGATCGTTTGACCAATCAAAAATTAAAACGAAAAACAGACACGAAAATGAACCTCAAGAACACACAAGTTTTTGGCGCCAAAATTTGAATTCAAATCTCAGAATTTTTAGAAAATATTTTTGGTAGATCTGAAAAATAAAAACCGATCAATTGAAATATATGGATCATAGGAATCAAACAGAACAAGTTTAACATCAATCCAATCAGAAATGAGCAAGATATGCACAAATCAAACAACATAGGTTCATTTTCGCACCAGGACAAACATACCTCAGTAATTTGGCCATAAAAACTTCATTTAAGATCCAAATTAGACAAATAATACCATTCCAGAAACTAGAGAGAAAGACGAAGAGAACGCAACAAAAATCACCAAAATTGGAGATCGTTTGACCAATCAAAAATTAAAACGAAAAACAGACACGAAAATGAACCTCAAGAACACACAAGTTTTTGGCGCCAAAATTTGAATTCAACTCTCAGAATTTTTAGAAAATATTTTTGGTAGATCTGAAAAATAAAAACCGATCAATTGAAATATATGGATCATAGGAATCAAACAAAACAAGTTTGACATCAATCCAATCAGAAATGAGCAAGATATGCACAAATCAAACAACATAGGTTCATTTTCGCACCAGGACAAACATACCTCAGTAATTCGGCCACAAAAACTTCATTTAAGATCCAAATTAGACAAGTAATACCATTCAGAAAACTAGAGAGAAAGACGAAGAGAACGCAACATAAAGCACCACAATCAGAGATCGTTTGACCAATCAAAAATTAAAACGAAAAACAGACACGAAAATGAACCTCAAGAACACACAAGTTTTTGGCGCCAAAATTTGAATTCAAATCTCAGAATTTTTAAAAAATATTTTTGGTAGATCTGAAAAAGAAAAACCGATCAATTGAGATATATGGATCATAGGAATCAAACAAAACAAGTTTGACATCAATCCAATCAGAAATGAGCAAGATATGCACAAATCAAACAACATAGGTTCATTTTCGCACCAGGACAAACATACCTCAATAATTTGGCCATAAAAACTTCATTTAAGATCCAAATTAGACAAATAATACCATTCCAGAAACTAGAGAGAAAGACGAAGAGAACGCAACAAAAAGCACCAAAATCGGAGATCGTTTGACCAATCAAAAATTAAAACGAAATACAGACACGAAAATGAACCTCAAGAACACACAAGTTTTTGGCGCCAAAATTTGAATTCAAATCTCAGAATTTTTAGAAAATATTTTTGGTAGATCTGAAAAATAAAAACCGATCAATTGAAATATATGGATCATAGGAATCAAACAAAACAAGTTTGACATCAATCCAATCAGAAATGAGCAAGATATGCACAAATCAAACAACATAGGTTCATTTTCGCACCAGGACAAACATACCTCAGTAATTCGGCCATAAAAACTTCATTTAAGATCCAAATTAGACAAATAATACCATTCCAGAAACTAGAGAGAAAGACGAAGGGAACGCAACAAAAAGCACCAAAATCGGAGATCGTTTGACCAATCAAAAATTAAAACGAAAAACAGACACGAAAATGAACCTCAAGAACACACAAGTTTTTGGCGCCAAAATTTGAATTCAACTCTCAGAATTTTTAGAAAATATTTTTGGTAGATCTGAAAAATAAAAACCGATCAATTGAAATATATGGATCATAGGAATCAAACAAAACAAGTTTGACATCAATCCAATCAGAAATGAGCAAGATATGCACAAATCAAACAACATAGGTTCATTTTCGCACCAGGACAAACATACCTCAGTAATTCGGCCACAAAAACTTCATTTAAGATCCAAATTAGACAAGTAATACCATTCAGAAAACTAGAGAGAAAGACGAAGAGAACGCAACATAAAGCACCACAATCAGAGATCGTTTGACCAATCAAAAATTAAAACGAAAAACAGACACGAAAATGAACCTCAAGAACACACAAGTTTTTGGCGCCAAAATTTGAATTCAAATCTCAGAATTTTTAAAAAATATTTTTGGTAGATCTGAAAAATAAAAACCGATCAATTGAGATATATGGATCATAGGAATCAAACAAAACAAGTTTGACATCAATCCAATCAGAAATGAGCAAGATATGCACAAATCAAACAACATAGGTTCATTTTCGCACCAGGACAAACATACCTCAATAATTTGGCCATAAAAACTTCATTTAAGATCCAAATTAGACAAATAATACCATTCCAGAAACTAGAGAGAAAGACGAAGAGAACGCAACAAAAAGCACCAAAATCGGAGATCGTTTGACCAATCAAAAATTAAAACGAAATACAGACACGAAAATGAACCTCAAGAACACACAAGTTTTTGGCGCCAAAATTTGAATTCAAATCTCAGAATTTTTAGAAAATATTTTTGTTAGATCTGAAAAATAAAAACCGATCAATTGAAATATATGGATCATAGGAATCAAACAAAACAAGTTTGACATCAATCCAATCAGAAATGAGCAAGATATGCACAAATCAAACAACATAGGTTCATTTTCGCACCAGGACAAACATACCTCAGTAATTCGGCCATAAAAACTTCATTTAAGATCCAAATTAGACAAATAATACCATTCCAGAAACTAGAGAGAAAGACGAAGGGAACGCAACAAAAAGCACCAAAATCGGAGATCGTTTGACCAATCAAAAATTAAAACGAAAAACAGACACGAAAATGAACCTCAAGAACACACAAGTTTTTGGCGCCAAAATTTGAATTCAACTCTCAGAATTTTTAGAAAATATTTTTGGTAGATCTGAAAAATAAAAACCGATCAATTGAAATATATGGATCATAGGAATCAAACAAAACAAGTTTGACATCAATCCAATCAGAAATGAGCAAGATATGCACAAATCAAACAACATAGGTTCATTTTCGCACCACGACAAACATACCTCAGTAATTCGGCCACAAAAACTTCATTTAAGATCCAAATTAGACAAGTAATACCATTCAGAAAACTAGAGAGAAAGACGAAGAGAACGCAACAAAAAGCACCACAATCAGAGATCGTTTAACCAATCAAAAATTAAAACGAAAAACAGACACGAAAATGAACCTCAAGAACACACAAGTTTTTGGCGCCAAAATTTGAATTCAAATCTCAGAATTTTTAGAAAATATTTTTGGTAGATCTGAAAAATAAAAACCGATCAATTGAAATATATGGATCATAGGAATCAAACAAAACAAGTTTGACATCAATCCAATCAGAAATGAGCAAGATATGCACAAATCAAACAACATAGGTTCATTTTCGCACCAGGACAAACATACCTCAGTAATTCGGCCATAAAAACTTCATTTAAGATCCAAATTAGACAAATAATACCATTCCAGAAACTAGAGAGAAAGACGAAGGGAACGCAACAAAAAGCACCAAAATCGGAGATCGTTTGACCAATCAAAAATTAAAACGAAATACAGACACGAAAATGAACCTCAAGAACACACAAGTTTTTGGCGCCAAAATTTGAATTCAACTCTCAGAATTTTTAGAAAATATTTTTGGTAGATCTGAAAAATAAAAACCGATCAATTGAAATATATGGATCATAGGAATCAAACAAAACAAGTTTGACATCAATCCAATCAGAAATGAGCAAGATATGCACAAATCAAACAACATAGGTTCATTTTCGCACCAGGACAAACATACCTCAGTAATTCGGCCACAAAAACTTCATTTAAGATCCAAATTAGACAAGTAATACCATTCAGAAAACTAGAGAGAAAGACGAAGAGAACGCAACAAAAAGCACCACAATCAGAGATCGTTTAACCAATCAAAAATTAAAACGAAAAACAGACACGAAAATGAACCTCAAGAACACACAAGTTTTTGGCGCCAAAATTTGAATTCAAATCTCAGAATTTTTAGAAAATATTTTTGGTAGATCTGAAAAATAAAAACCGATCAATTGAAATATATGGATCATAGGAATCAAACAAAACAAGTTTGACATCAATCCAATCAGAAATGAGCAAGATATGCACAAATCAAACAACATAGGTTCATTTTCGCACCAGGACAAACATACCTCAGTAATTCGGCCATAAAAACTTCATTTAAGATCCAAATTAGACAAATAATACCATTCCAGAAACTAGAGAGAAAGACGAAGGGAACGCAACAAAAAGCACCAAAATCGGAGATCGTTTGACCAATCAAAAATTAAAACGAAATACAGACACGAAAATGAACCTCAAGAACACACAAGTTTTTGGCGCCAAAATTTGAATTCAACTCTCAGAATTTTTAGAAAATATTTTTGGTAGATCTGAAAAATAAAAACCGATCAATTGAAATATATGGATCATAGGAATCAAACAAAACAAGTTTGACATCAATCCAATCAGAAATGAGCAAGATATGCACAAATCAAACAACATAGGTTCATTTTCGCACCAGGACAAACATACCTCAGTAATTCGGCCATAAAAACTTCATTTAAGATCCAAATTAGACAAATAATACCATTCCAGAAACTAGAGAGAAAGACGAAGGGAACGCAACAAAAAGCACCAAAATCGGAGATCGTTTGACCAATCAAAAATTAAAACGAAAAACAGACACGAAAATGAACCTCAAGAACACACAAGTTTTTGGCGCCAAAATTTGAATTCAACTCTCAGAATTTTTAGAAAATATTTTTGGTAGATCTGAAAAATAAAAACCGATCAATTGAAATATATGGATCATAGGAATCAAACAAAACAAGTTTGACATCAATCCAATCAGAAAGGAGCAAGATATGCACAAATCAAACAACATAGGTTCATTTTCGCACCAGGACAAACATACCTCAGTAATTCGGCCACAAAAACTTCATTTAAGATCCAGATTAGACAAGTAATACCATTCAGAAAACTAGAGAGAAAGACGAAGAGAACGCAACAAAAAGCACCACAATCAGAGATCGTTTAACCAATCAAAAATTAAAACGAAAAACAGACACGAAAATGAACCTCAAGAACACACAAGTTTTTGGCGCCAAAATTTGAATTCAAATCTCAGAATTTTTAGAAAATATTTTTGGTAGATCTGAAAAATAAAAACCGATCAATTGAAATATATGGATCATAGGAATCAAACAAAACAAGTTTGACATCAATCCAATCAGAAATGAGCAAGATATGCACAAATCAAACAACATAGGTTCATTTTCGCACCAGGACAAACATACCTCAGTAATTCGGCCACAAAAACTTCATTTAAGATCCAAATTAGACAAGTAATACCATTCAGAAAACTAGAGAGAAAGACGAAGAGAACGCAACATAAAGCACCACAATCAGAGATCGTTTGACCAATCAAAAATTAAAACGAAAAACAGACACGAAAATGAACCTCAAGAACACACAAGTTTTTGGCGCCAAAATTTGAATTCAAATCTCAGAATTTTTAAAAAATATTTTTGGTAGATCTGAAAAATAAAAACCGATCAATTGAGATATATGGATCATAGGAATCAAACAAAACAAGTTTGACATCAATCCAATCAGAAATGAGCAAGATATGCACAAATCAAACAACATAGGTTCATTTTCGCACCAGGACAAACATACCTCAATAATTTGGCCATAAAAACTTCATTTAAGATCCAAATTAGACAAATAATACCATTCCAGAAACTAGAGAGAAAGACGAAGAGAACGCAACAAAAAGCACCAAAATCGGAGATCGTTTGACCAATCAAAAATTAAAACGAAATACAGACACGAAAATGAACCTCAAGAACACACAAGTTTTTGGCGCCAAAATTTGAATTCAAATCTCAGAATTTTTAGAAAATATTTTTGGTAGATCTGAAAAATAAAAACCGATCAATTGAAATATATGGATCATAGGAATCAAACAAAACAAGTTTGACATCAATCCAATCAGAAATGAGCAAGATATGCACAAATCAAACAACATAGGTTCATTTTCGCACCAGGACAAACATACCTCAGTAATTCGGCCATAAAAACTTCATTTAAGATCCAAATTAGACAAATAATACCATTCCAGAAACTAGAGAGAAAGACGAAGGGAACGCAACAAAAAGCACCAAAATCGGAGATCGTTTGACCAATCAAAAATTAAAACGAAAAACAGACACGAAAATGAACCTCAAGAACACACAAGTTTTTGGCGCCAAAATTTGAATTCAACTCTCAGAATTTTTAGAAAATATTTTTGGTAGATCTGAAAAATAAAAACCGATCAATTGAAATATATGGATCATAGGAATCAAACAAAACAAGTTTGACATCAATCCAATCAGAAATGAGCAAGATATGCACAAATCAAACAACATAGGTTCATTTTCGCACCAGGACAAACATACCTCAGTAATTCGGCCATAAAAACTTCATTTAAGATCCAAATTAGACAAATAATACCATTCCAGAAACTAGAGAGAAAGACGAAGGGAACGCAACAAAAAGCACCAAAATCGGAGATCGTTTGACCAATCAAAAATTAAAACGAAAAACAGACACGAAAATGAACCTCAAGAACACACAAGTTTTTGGCGCCAAAATTTGAATTCAACTCTCAGAATTTTTAGAAAATATTTTTGGTAGATCTGAAAAATAAAAACCGATCAATTGAAATATATGGATCATAGGAATCAAACAAAACAAGTTTGACATCAATCCAATCAGAAATGAGCAAGATATGCACAAATCAAACAACATAGGTTCATTTTCGCACCAGGACAAACATACCTCAGTAATTCGGCCACAAAAACTTCATTTAAGATCCAAATTAGACAAGTAATACCATTCAGAAAACTAGAGAGAAAGACGAAGAGAACGCAACATAAAGCACCACAATCAGAGATCGTTTGACCAATCAAAAATTAAAACGAAAAACAGACACGAAAATGAACCTCAAGAACACACAAGTTTTTGGCGCCAAAATTTGAATTCAAATCTCAGAATTTTTAAAAAATATTTTTGGTAGATCTGAAAAATAAAAACCGATCAATTGAGATATATGGATCATAGGAATCAAACAAAACAAGTTTGACATCAATCCAATCAGAAATGAGCAAGATATGCACAAATCAAACAACATAGGTTCATTTTCGCACCAGGACAAACATACCTCAATAATTTGGCAATAAAAACTTCATTTAAGATCCAAATTAGACAAATAATACCATTCCAGAAACTAGAGAGAAAGACGAAGAGAACGCAACAAAAAGCACCAAAATCGGAGATCGTTTGACCAATCAAAAATTAAAACGAAATACAGACACGAAAATGAACCTCAAGAACACACAAGTTTTTGGCGCCAAAATTTGAATTCAAATCTCAGAATTTTTAGAAAATATTTTTGTTAGATCTGAAAAATAAAAACCGATCAATTGAAATATATGGATCATAGGAATCAAACAAAACAAGTTTGACATCAATCCAATCAGAAATGAGCAAGATATGCACAAATCAAACAACATAGGTTCATTTTCGCACCAGGACAAACATACCTCAGTAATTCGGCCATAAAAACTTCATTTAAGATCCAAATTAGACAAATAATACCATTCCAGAAACTAGAGAGAAAGACGAAGGGAACGCAACAAAAAGCACCAAAATCGGAGATCGTTTGACCAATCAAAAATTAAAACGAAAAACAGACACGAAAATGAACCTCAAGAACACACAAGTTTTTGGCGCCAAAATTTGAATTCAACTCTCAGAATTTTTAGAAAATATTTTTGGTAGATCTGAAAAATAAAAACCGATCAATTGAAATATATGGATCATAGGAATCAAACAAAACAAGTTTGACATCAATCCAATCAGAAATGAGCAAGATATGCACAAATCAAACAACATAGGTTCATTTTCGCACCAGGACAAACATACCTCAGTAATTCGGCCACAAAAACTTCATTTAAGATCCAAATTAGACAAGTAATACCATTCAGCAAACTAGAGAGAAAGACGAAGAGAACGCAACAAAAAGCACCACAATCAGAGATCGTTTAACCAATCAAAAATTAAAACGAAAAACAGACACGAAAATGAACCTCAAGAACACACACGTTTTTGGCGCCAAAATTTGAATTCAAATCTCAGAATTTTTAGAAAATATTTTTGGTAGATCTGAAAAATAAAAACCGATCAATTGAAATATATGGATCATAGGAATCAAACAAAACAAGTTTGACATCAATCCAATCAGAAATGAGCAAGATATGCACAAATCAAACAACATAGGTTCATTTTCGCACCAGGACAAACATACCTCAGTAATTCGGCCATAAAAACTTCATTTAAGATCCAAATTAGACAAATAATACGATTCCAGAAACTAGAGAGAAAGACGAAGGGAACGCAACAAAAAGCACCAAAATCGGAGATCGTTTGACCAATCAAAAATTAAAACGAAATACAGACACGAAAATGAACCTCAAGAACACACAAGTTTTTGGCGCCAAAATTTGAATTCAACTCTCAGAATTTTTAGAAAATATTTTTGGTAGATCTGAAAAATAAAAACCGATCAATTGAAATATATGGATCATAGGAATCAAACAAAACAAGTTTGACATCAATCCAATCAGAAATGAGCAAGATATGCACAAATCAAACAACATAGGTTCATTTTCGCACCAGGACAAACATACCTCAGTAATTCGGCCATAAAAACTTCATTTAAGATCCAAATTAGACAAATAATACGATTCCAGAAACTAGAGAGAAAGACGAAGAGAACGCAACAAAAAGCACCAAAATCGGAGATCGTTTGACCAATCAAAAATTAAAACGAAATACAGACACGAAAATGAACCTCAAGAACACACAAGTTTTTGGCGCCAAAATTTGAATTCAACTCTCAGAATTTTTAGAAAATATTTTTGGTAGATCTGAAAAATAAAAACCGATCAATTGAAATATATGGATCATAGGAATCAAACAAAACAAGTTTGACATCAATCCAATCAGAAATGAGCAAGATATGCACAAATCAAACAACATAGGTTCATTTTCGCACCAGGACAAACATACCTCAGTAATTCGGCCATAAAAACTTCATTTAAGATCCAAATTAGACAAATAATACCATTCCAGAAACTAGAGAGAAAGACGAAGGGAACGCAACAAAAAGCACCAAAATCGGAGATCGTTTGACCAATCAAAAATTAAAACGAAAAACAGACACGAAAATGAACCTCAAGAACACACAAGTTTTTGGCGCCAAAATTTGAATTCAACTCTCAGAATTTTTAGAAAATATTTTTGGTAGATCTGAAAAATAAAAACCGATCAATTGAAATATATGGATCATAGGAATCAAACAAAACAAGTTTGACATCAATCCAATCAGAAATGAGCAAGATATGCACAAATCAAACAACATAGGTTCATTTTCGCACCAGGACAAACATACCTCAGTAATTCGGCCACAAAAACTTCATTTAAGATCCAGATTAGACAAGTAATACCATTCAGAAAACTAGAGAGAAAGACGAAGAGAACGCAACAAAAAGCACCACAATCAGAGATCGTTTGACCAATCAAAAATTAAAACGAAAAACAGACACGAAAATGAACCTCAAGAACACACAAGTTTTTGGCGCCAAAATTTGAATTCAAATCTCAGAATTTTTAGAAAATATTTTTGGTAGATCTGAAAAATAAAAACCGATCAATTGAAATATATGGATCATAGGAATCAAACAAAACAAGTTTGACATCAATCCAATCAGAAATGAGCAAGATATGCACAAATCAAACAACATAGGTTCATTTTCGCACCAGGACAAACATACCTCAGTAATTCGGCCATAAAAACTTCATTTAAGATCCAAATTAGACAAATAATACCATTCCAGAAACTAGAGAGAAAGACGAAGGGAACGCAACAAAAAGCACCAAAATCGGAGATCGTTTGACCAATCAAAAATTAAAACGAAATACAGACACGAAAATGAACCTCAAGAACACACAAGTTTTTGGCGCCAAAATTTGAATTCAACTCTCAGAATTTTTAGAAAATATTTTTGGTAGATCTGAAAAATAAAAACCGATCAATTGAAATATATGGATCATAGGAATCAAACAAAACAAGTTTGACATCAATTCAATTAGAAATGAGGAAGATATGCACAAATCAAACAACATAGGTTCATTTTCGCTCCAGGACAAACATACCTCAGTAATTCGGCCACAAAAACTTCATTTAAGATCCAAATTAGACAAGTAATACCATTCAGAAAACTAGAGAGAAAGACGAAGAGAACGCAACAAAAAGCACCAAAATCAGAGATCGTTTGACCAATCAAAAATTAAAACGAAAAACAGACACGAAAATGAACCTCAAGAACACACAAGTTTTTGGCGCCAAAATTTGAATTCAAATCTCAGAATTTTTAGAAAATATTTTTGGTAGATCTGAAAAATAAAAACCGATCAATTGAAATATATGGATCATAGGAATCAAACAAAACAAGTTTGACATCAATCCAATCAGAAATGAGCAAGATATGCACAAATCAAACAACATAGGTTCATTTTCGCACCAGGACAAACATACCTCAGTAATTCGGCCATAAAAACTTCATTTAAGATCCAAATTAGACAAATAATGCCATTACAGAAACTAGAGAGAGAGACGAAGAGAACGCAACAAAAAGCACCAAAATCGGAGATCGTTTGACTAATCAAAAATTAAAACGAAAAACAGACACGAAAATGAACCTCAAGAACACACAAGTTTTTGGCGCCAAAATTTGAATTCAAATCCCAGAATTTTTAGAAAATATTTTTGGTAGATCTGAAAAATTAAAACCGATCAATTGAAATATATGGATCATAGGAATCAAACAAAACAAGTTTGACATCAATCCAATCAGAAATGAGCAAGATATGCACAAATCAAACAACATAGGTTCATTTTCGCACCAGGACAAACATACCTCAGTAATTTGGCCATAAAAACTTCATTTAAGATCCAAATTAGACAAATAATACCATTCCAGAAACTAGAGAGAAAGACGAAGAGAACGCAACAAAAAGCACCAAAATCGGAGATCTTCTGACCAATCAAAAATTAAAACGAAAAACAGACACGAAAATGAACCTCAAGAACACACAAGTTTTTGGCGCCAAAATTTGAATTCAAATCTCAGAATTTTTAGAAAATATTTTTGGTAGATCTGAAAAATAAAAACCGATCAATTGAAATATATGGATCATAGGAATCAAACAAAACAAGTTTGACATCAATCCAATCAGAAATGAGCAAGATATGCCCAAATCAAACAACATAGGTTCATTTTCGCACCAGGACAAACATACCTCAGTAATTCGGCAGAAAAAACTTCATTTAAGATCCAAATTAGAAAAATAATACCATTCCAGAAACTAGAGAGAGAGACTAAGAGAACGCAACAAAAAGCACCAAAATCGGAGATCGTTTGACTAATCAAAAATTAAAACGAAAAACAGACACGAAAATGAACCTCAAGAACACACAAGTTTTTGGCGCCCAAATTTGAATTCAAATCTCAGAATTTTTAGAAAATATTTTTGGTAGATCTGAAAAATAAAAACCGATCAATTTAAATATATGGATCATAGGAATCAAACAAAACAAGTTTGACATCAATCCAATCAGAAATAAGCAAGATATGCACAAATCAAACAACATAGGTTCATTTTCGCACCAGGAAAAACATACCTCAGTAAATCGGCCATAAAAACTTCATTTAAGATCCAAATTAGACAAATAATGCCATTCCAGAAACTAGAGAGAGAGACGAAGAGAACGCAACAAAAAGAACCAAAATCGGAGATCGTTTGACTAATCAAAAATTAAAACGAAAAACAGACACGAAAATGAACCTCAAGAACACACAAGTTTTTGGCGCCAAAATTTGAATTCAAATCTCAGAATTTTTAGAAAATATTTTTGGTAGATCTGAAAAATAAAAACCGATCAATTGAAATATATGGATCATAGGAATCAAACAAAACAAGTTTGACATCAATCCAATCAGAAATGAGCAAGATATGCACAAATCAAACAACATAGGTTCATTTTCGCACCAGGACAAACATACCTCAGTAATTTGGCCATAAAAACTTCATTTAAGATCCAAATTAGACAAATAATACCATTCCAGAAACTAGAGAGAAAGACGAAGAGAACGCAACAAAAAGCACCAAAATCGGAGATCGTCTGACCAATCAAAAATTAAAACGAAAAACAGACACGAAAATGAACCTCAAGAACACACAAGTTTTTGGCGCCAAAATTTGAATTCAAATCTCAGAATTTTTAGAAAATATTTTTGGTAGATCTGAAAAAAAAAACCGATCAATTGAAATATATGGATCATAGGAATCAAACAAAACAAGTTTGACATCAATCCAATCAGAAATGAGCAAGATATGCACAAATCAAACAACATAGGTTCATTTTCGCACCAGGACAAACATACCTCAGTAATTTGGCCATAAAAACTTCATTTAAGATCCAAATTAGACAAATAATACTATTCCAGAAACAATAGAGAAAGACGAAGAGAACGCAACAAAAAGCACCAAAATCGGAGATCGTTTGACCAATCAAAAATTAAAACGAAAAACAGACACGAAAATGAACCTCAAGAACACACAAGTTTTTGGCGCCAAAATTTGAATTCAAATCTCAGAATTTTTAGAAAATATTTTTGGTAGATCTGAAAAATAAAAACCGATTAATTGAAATATATGGATCATAGGAATCAAACAGAACAAGTTTGACATCAATCCAATCAGAAATGAGCAAGATATGCACAAATCAAACAACATAGGTTCATTTTCGCACCAGGACAAACATACCTCAGTAATTTGGCCATAAAAACTTCATTTAAGATCCAAATTAGACAAATAATACCATTCCAGAAACTAGAGAGAAAGACGAAGAGAACGCAACAAAAATCACCAAAATTGGAGATCGTTTGACCAATCAAAAATTAAAACGAAAAACAGACACGAAAATGAACCTCAAGAACACACAAGTTTTTGGCGCCAAAATTTGAATTCAACTCTCAGAATTTTTAGAAAATATTTTTGGTAGATCTGAAAAATAAAAACCGATCAATTGAAATATATGGATCATAGGAATCAAACAAAACAAGTTTGACATCAATCCAATCAGAAATGAGCAAGATATGCACAAATCAAACAACATAGGTTCATTTTCGCACCAGGACAAACATACCTCAGTAATTCGGCCACAAAAACTTCATTTAAGATCCAAATTAGACAAGTAATACCATTCAGAAAACTAGAGAGAAAGACGAAGAGAACGCAACATAAAGCACCACAATCAGAGATCGTTTGACCAATCAAAAATTAAAACGAAAAACAGACACGAAAATGAACCTCAAGAACACACAAGTTTTTGGCGCCAAAATTTGAATTCAAATCTCAGAATTTTTAAAAAATATTTTTGGTAGATCTGAAAAATAAAAACCGATCAATTGAGATATATGGATCATAGGAATCAAACAAAACAAGTTTGACATCAATCCAATCAGAAATGAGCAAGATATGCACAAATCAAACAACATAGGTTCATTTTCGCACCAGGACAAACATACCTCAATAATTTGGCCATAAAAACTTCATTTAAGATCCAAATTAGACAAATAATACCATTCCAGAAACTAGAGAGAAAGACGAAGAGAACGCAACAAAAAGCACCAAAATCGGAGATCGTTTGACCAATCAAAAATTAAAACGAAATACAGACACGAAAATGAACCTCAAGAACACACAAGTTTTTGGCGCCAAAATTTGAATTCAAATCTCAGAATTTTTAGAAAATATTTTTGGTAGATCTGAAAAATAAAAACCGATCAATTGAAATATATGGATCATAGGAATCAAACAAAACAAGTTTGACATCAATCCAATCAGAAATGAGCAAGATATGCACAAATCAAACAACATAGGTTCATTTTCGCACCAGGACAAACATACCTCAGTAATTCGGCCATAAAAACTTCATTTAAGATCCAAATTAGACAAATAATACCATTCCAGAAACTAGAGAGAAAGACGAAGGGAACGCAACAAAAAGCACCAAAATCGGAGATCGTTTGACCAATCAAAAATTAAAACGAAAAACAGACACGAAAATGAACCTCAAGAACACACAAGTTTTTGGCGCCAAAATTTGAATTCAACTCTCAGAATTTTTAGAAAATATTTTTGGTAGATCTGAAAAATAAAAACCGATCAATTGAAATATATGGATCATAGGAATCAAACAAAACAAGTTTGACATCAATCCAATCAGAAATGAGCAAGATATGCACAAATCAAACAACATAGGTTCATTTTCGCACCAAGACAAACATACCTCAGTAATTCGGCCACAAAAACTTCATTTAAGATCCAAATTAGACAAGTAATACCATTCAGAAAACTAGAGAGAAAGACGAAGAGAACGCAACAAAAAGCACCACAATCAGAGATCGTTTAACCAATCAAAAATTAAAACGAAAAACAGACACGAAAATGAACCTCAAGAACACACAAGTTTTTGGCGCCAAAATTTGAATTCAAATCTCAGAATTTTTAGAAAATATTTTTGGTAGATCTGAAAAATAAAAACCGATCAATTGAAATATATGGATCATAGGAATCAAACAAAACAAGTTTGACATCAATCCAATCAGAAATGAGCAAGATATGCACAAATCAAACAACATAGGTTCATTTTCGCACCAGGACAAACATACCTCAGTAATTCGGCCATAAAAACTTCATTTAAGATCCAAATTAGACAAATAATGCCATTCCAGAAACTAGAGAGAGAGACGAAGAGAACGCAACAAAAAGCACCAAAATCGGAGATCGTTTGACTAATCAAAAATTAAAACGAAAAACAGACACGAAAATGAACCTCAAGAACACACAAGTTTTTGGCGCCAAAATTTGAATTCAAATCTCAGAATTTTTATAAAATATTTTTGGTAGATCTGAAAAATAAAAACCGATCAATTGAAATATATGGATCATAGGAATCAAACAAAACAAGTTTGACATCAATCCAATCAGAAATGAGCAAGATATGCACAAATCAAACAACATAGGTTCATTTTCGCACCAGGACAAACATACCTCAGTAATTCGGCCATAAAAACTTCATTTAAGATCCAAATTAGACAAATAATACCATTCCAGAAACTAGAGAGAAAGACGAAGGGAACGCAACAAAAAGCACCAAAATCGGAGATCGTTTGACCAATCAAAAATTAAAACGAAATACAGACACGAAAATGAACCTCAAGAACACACAAGTTTTTGGCGCCAAAATTTGAATTCAACTCTCAGAATTTTTAGAAAATATTTTTGGTAGATCTGAAAAATAAAAACCGATCAATTGAAATATATGGATCATAGGAATCAAACAAAACAAGTTTGACATCAATTCAATTAGAAATGAGGAAGATATGCACAAATCAAACAACATAGGTTCATTTTCGCTCCAAGACAAACATACCTCAGTAATTCGGCCACAAAAACTTCATTTAAGATCCAAATTAGACAAGTAATACCATTCAGAAAACTAGAGAGAAAGACGAAGAGAACGCAACAAAAAGCACCAAAATCAGAGATCGTTTGACCAATCAAAAATTAAAACGAAAAACAGACACGAAAATGAACCTCAAGAACACACAAGTTTTTGGCGCCAAAATTTGAATTCAAATCTCAGAATTTTTAGAAAATATTTTTGGTAGATCTGAAAAATAAAAACCGATCAATTGAAATATATGGATCATAGGAATCAAACAAAACAAGTTTGACATCAATCCAATCAGAAATGAGCAAGATATGCACAAATCAAACAACATAGGTTCATTTTCGCACCAGGACAAACATACCTCAGTAATTCGGCCATAAAAACTTCATTTAAGATCCAAATTAGACAAATAATGCCATTCCAGAAACTAGAGAGAGAGACGAAGAGAACGCAACAAAAAGCACCAAAATCGGAGATCGTTTGACTAATCAAAAATTAAAACGAAAAACAGACACGAAAATGAACCTCAAGAACACACAAGTTTTTGGCGCCAAAATTTGAATTCAAATCTCAGAATTTTTATAAAATATTTTTGGTAGATCTGAAAAATAAAAACCGATCAATTGAAATATATGGATCATAGGAATCAAACAAAACAAGTTTGACATCAATCCAATCAGAAATGAGCAAGATATGCACAAATCAAACAACATAGGTTCATTTTCGCACCAGGACAAACATACCTCAGTAATTTGGCCATAAAAACTTCATTTAAGATCCAAATTAGACAAATAATACCATTCCAGAAACTAGAGAGAAAGACGAAGAGAACGCAACAAAAAGCACCAAAATCGGAGATCGTCTGACCAATCAAAAATTAAAACGAAAAACAGACACGAAAATGAACCTCAAGAACACACAAGTTTTTGGCGCCAAAATTTGAATTCAAATCTCAGAATTTTTAGAAAATATTTTTGGTAGATCTGAAAAATAAAAACCGATCAATTGAAATATATGAATCATAGGAATCAAACAAAACAAGTTTGACATCAATCCAATCAGAAATGAGCAAGATATGCCCAAATCAAACAACATAGGTTCATTTTCGCACCAAGACAAACATACCTCAGTAATTCGGCAGAAAAAACTTCATTTAAGATCCAAATTAGAAAAATAATACCATTCCAGAAACTAGAGAGAGAGACGAAGAGAACGCAACAAAAAGCACCAAAATCGGAGATCGTTTGACTAATCAAAAATTAAAACGAAAAACAGACACGAAAATGAACCTCAAGAACACACAAGTTTTTGGCGCCAAAATTTGAATTCAAATCTCAGAATTTTTAGAAAATATTTTTGGTAGATCTGAAAAATTAAAACCGATCAATTGAAATATATGGATCATACGAATCAAACAAAACAAGTTTGACATCAATCCAATCAGAAATGAGCAAGATATGCACAAATCAAACAACATAGGTTCATTTTCGCACCAGGACAAACATACCTCAGTAATTTGGCCATAAAAACTTCATTTAAGATCCAAATTAGACAAATAATACCATTCGAGAAACTAGAGAGAAAGACGAAGAGAACGCAACAAGAAGCACCAAAATCGGAGATCGTCTGACCAATCAAAAATTAAAACGAAAAACAGACACGAAAATGAACCTCAAGAACACACAAGTTTTTGGCGCCAAAATTTGAATTCAAATCTCAGAATTTTTAGAAAATATTTTTGGTAGATCTGAAAAATAAAAACCGATCAATTGAAATATATGGATCATAGGAATCAAACAAAACAAGTTTGACATCAATCCAATCAGAAATGAGCAAGATATGCCCAAATCAAACAACATAGGTTCATTTTCGCACCAGGACAAACATACCTCAGTAATTCGGCAGAAAAAACTTCATTTAAGATCCAAATTAGAAAAATAATACCATTCCAGAAACTAGAGAGAGAGACGAAGAGAACGCAACAAAAAGCACCAAAATCGGAGATCGTTTGACTAATCAAAAATTAAAACGAAAAACAGACACGAAAATGAACCTCAAGAACACACAAGTTTTTGGCGCCAAAATTTGAATTCAAATCTCAGAATTTTTAGAAAATATTTTTGGTAGATCTGAAAAATTAAAACCGATCAATTGAAATATATGGATCATAGGAATCAAACAAAACAAGTTTGACATCAATCCAATCAGAAATGAGCAAGATATGCACAAATCAAACAACATAGGTTCATTTTCGCACCAGGACAAACATACCTCAGTAATTTGGCCATAAAAACTTCATTTAAGATCCAAATTAGACAAATAATACCATTCCAGAAACTAGAGAGAAAGACGAAGAGAACGCAACAAAAAGCACCAAAATCGGAGATCGTCTGACCAATCAAAAATTAAAACGAAAAACAGACACGAAAATGAACCTCAAGAACACACAAGTTTTTGGCGCCAAAATTTGAATTCAAATCTCAGAATTTTTAGAAAATATTTTTGGTAGATCTGAAAAATAAAAACCGATCAATTGAAATATATGGATCATAGGAATCAAACAAAACAAGTTTGACATCAATCCAATCAGAAATGAGCAAGATATGCCCAAATCAAACAACATAGGTTCATTTTCGCAACAGGACAAACATACCTCAGTAATTTGGCCATAAAAACTTCATTTAAGATCCAAATTAGACAAATAATACGATTCCAGAAACAATAGAGAAAGACGAAGAGAACGCAACAAAAAGCACCAAAATCGGAGATCGTTTGACCAATCAAAAATTAAAACGAAAAACAGACACGAAAATGAACCTCAAGAACACACAAGTTTTTGGCGCCAAAATTTGAATTCAAATCTCAGAATTTTTAGAAAATATTTTTGGTAGATCTGAAAAATAAAAACCGATCAATTGAAATATATGGATCATAGGAATCAAACAAAACAAGTTTGACATCAATCCAATCAGAAATGAGCAAGATATGCCCAAATCAAACAACATAGGTTCATTTTCGCACCAGGACAAACATACCTCAGTAATTCGGCAGAAAAAACTTCATTTAAGATCCAAATTAGAAAAATAATACCATTCCAGAAACTAGAGAGAGAGACGAAGAGAACGCAACAAAAAGCAGCAAAATCGGAGATCGTCTGACGAATCAAAAATTAAAACGAAAAACAGACACGAAAATGAACCTCAAGAACACACAAGTTTTTGGCGCCAAAATTTGAATTCAAATCTCAGAATTTTTAGAAAATATTTTTGGTAGATCTGAAAAATAAAAACCGATCAATTGAAATATATGGATCATAGGAATCAAACAAAACAAGTTTGACATCAATCCAATCAGAAATGAGCAAGATATGCCCAAATCAAACAACATAGGTTCATTTTCGCAACAGGACAAACATACCTCAGTAATTTGGCCATAAAAACTTCATTTAAGATCCAAATTAGACAAATAATACGATTCCAGAAACAATAGAGAAAGACGAAGAGAACGCAACAAAAAGCACCAAAATCGGAGATCGTTTGACCAATCAAAAATTAAAACGAAAAACAGACACGAAAATGAACCTCAAGAACACACAAGATTTTGGCGCCAAAATTTGAATTCAAATCTCAGAATTTTTAGAAAATATTTTTGGTAGATCTGAAAAATAAAAACCGATCAATTGAAATATATGGATCATAGGAATCAAACAAAACAAGTTTGACATCAATCCAATCAGAAATGAGCAAGATATGCCCAAATCAAACAACATAGGTTCATTTTCGCACCAGGACAAACATACCTCAGTAATTCGGCAGAAAAAACTTCATTTAAGATCCAAATTAGACAAATAATACGATTCCAGAAACAATAGAGAAAGACGAAGAGAACGCAACAAAAAGCACCAAAATCGGAGATCGTTTGACCAATCAAAAATTAAAACGAAAAACAGACACGAAAATGAACCTCAAGAACACACAAGTTTTTGGCGCCAAAATTTGAATTCAACTCTCAGAATTTTTAGAAAATATTTTTGGTAGATCTGAAAAATAAAAACCGATCAATTGAAATATATGAATCATAGGAATCAAACAAAACAAGTTTGACATCAATCCAATCAGAAATGAGCAAGATATGCACAAATCAAACAACATAGGTTCATTTTCGCACCAGGACAAACATACCTCAGTAATTTGGCCATAAAAACTTCATTTAAGATCCAAATTAGACAAATAATACCATTCCAGAAACTAGAGAGAAAGACGAAGAGAACGCAACAAAAAGCACCAAAATCGGAGATCGTCTGACCAATCAAAAATTAAAACGAAAAACAGACACGAAAATGAACCTCAAGAACACACAAGTTTTTGGCGCCAAAATTTGAATTCAAATCTCACAATTTTTAGAAAATATTTTTGGTAGATCTGAAAAATAAAAACCGATCAATTGAAATATATGGATCATAGGAATCAAACAAAACAAGTTTGACATCAATCCAATCAGAAATGAGCAAGATATGCACAAATCAAACAACATAGGTTCATTTTCGCAACAGGACAAACATACCTCAGTAATTTGGCCATAAAAACTTCATTTAAGATCCAAATTAGACAAATAATACCATTCCAGAAACTAGAGAGAAAGACGAAGAGAACGCAACAAAAAGCACCAAAATCGGAGATCGTCTGACCAACCAAAAATTAAAACGAAAAACAGACACGAAAATGAACCTCAAGAACACACAAGTTTTTGGCGCCAAAATTTGAATTCAAATCTCAGAATTTTTAGAAAATATTTTTGGTAGATCTGAAAAATAAAAACCGATCAATTGAAATATATGGATCATAGGAATCAAACAAAACAAGTTTGACATCAATCCAATCAGAAATGAGCAAGATATGCACAAATCAAACAACATAGGTTCATTTTCGCACCAGGACAAACATACCTCAGTAATTTGGCCATAAAAACTTCATTTAAGATCCAAATTAGACAAATAATACCATTCCAGAAACTAGAGAGAAAGACGAAGAGAACGCAACAAAAAGCACCAAAATCGGAGATCGTCTGACCAATCAAAAATTAAAACGAAAAACAGACACGAAAATGAACCTCAAGAACACACAAGTTTTTGGCGCCAAAATTTGAATTCAAATCTCAGAATTTTTAGAAAATATTTTTGGTAGATCTGAAAAATAAAAACCGATCAATTGAAATATATGGATCATAGGAATCAAACAAAACAAGTTTGACATCAATCCAATCAGAAATGAGCAAGATATGCACAAATCAAACAACATAGGTTCATTTTCGCACCAGGACAAACATACCTCAGTAATTTGGCCATAAAAACTTCATTTAAGATCCAAATTAGACAAATAATACCATTCCAGAAACTAGAGAGAAAGACGAAGAGAACGCAACAAAAAGCACCAAAATCAGAGATCGTCTGACCAATCAAAAATTAAAACGAAAAACAGACACGAAAATGAACCTCAAGAACACACAAGTTTTTGGCGCCAAAATTTGAATTCAAATCTCAGAATTTTTAGAAAATATTTTTGGTAGATCTGAAAAATAAAAACCGATCAATTGAAATATATGGATCATAGGAATCAAACAAAACAAGTTTGACATCAATCCAATAAGAAATGAGCAAGATATGCACAAATCAAACAACATAGGTTCATTTTCGCAACAGGACAAACATACCTCAGTAATTTGGCCATAAAAACTTCATTTAAGATCCAAATTAGACAAATAATACTATTCCAGAAACAATAGAGAAAGACGAAGAGAACGCAACAAAAAGCACCAAAATCGGAGATCGTTTGACCAATCAAAAATTAAAACGAAAAACAGACACGAAAATGAACCTCAAGAACACACAAGTTTTTGGCGCCAAAATTTGAATTCAAATCTCAGAATTTTTAGAAAATATTTTTGGTAGATCTGAAAAATAAAAACCGATCAATTGAAATATATGGATCATAGGAATCAAACAGAACAAGTTTGACATCAATCCAATCAGAAATGAGCAAGATATGCACAAATCAAACAACATAGGTTCATTTTCGCACCAGGACAAACATACCTCAGTAATTTGGCCATAACAACTTCATTTAAGATCCAAATTAGACAAATAATACCATTCCAGAAACTAGAGAGAAAGACGAAGAGAACGCAACAAAAATCACCAAAATTGGAGATCGTTTGACCAATCAAAAATTAAAACGAAAAACAGACACGAAAATGAACCTCAAGAACACACAAGTTTTTGGCGCCAAAATTTGAATTCAACTCTCAGAATTTTTAGAAAATATTTTTGGTAGATCTGAAAAATAAAAACCGATCAATTGAAATATATGGATCATAGGAATCAAACAAAACAAGTTTGACATCAATCCAATCAGAAATGAGCAAGATATGCACAAATCAAACAACATAGGTTCATTTTCGCACCAAGACAAACATACCTCAGTAATTCGGCAACAAAAACTTCATTTAAGATCCAAATTAGACAAGTAATACCATTCAGAAAACTAGAGAGAAAGACGAAGAGAACGCAACATAAAGCACCACAATCAGAGATCGTTTGACCAATCAAAAATTAAAACGAAAAACAGACACGAAAATGAACCTCAAGAACACACAAGTTTTTGGCGCCAAAATTTGAATTCAAATCTCAGAATTTTTAAAAAATATTTTTGGTAGATCTGAAAAATAAAAACCGATCAATTGAGATATATGGATCATAGGAATCAAACAAAACAAGTTTGACATCAATCCAATCAGAAATGAGCAAGATATGCACAAATCAAACAACATAGGTTCATTTTCGCACCAGGACAAACATACCTCAATAATTTGGCCATAAAAACTTCATTTAAGATCCAAATTAGACAAATAATACCATTCCAGAAACTAGAGAGAAAGACGAAGAGAACGCAACAAAAAGCACCAAAATCGGAGATCGTTTGACCAATCAAAAATTAAAACGAAATACAGACACGAAAATGAACCTCAAGAACACACAAGTTTTTGGCGCCAAAATTTGAATTCAAATCTCAGAATTTTTAGAAAATATTTTTGGTAGATCTGAAAAATAAAAACCGATCAATTGAAATATATGGATCATAGGAATCAAACAAAACAAGTTTGACATCAATCCAATCAGAAATGAGCAAGATATGCACAAATCAAACAACATAGGTTCATTTTCGCACCAGGACAAACATACCTCAGTAATTCGGCCATAAAAACTTCATTTAAGATCCAAATTAGACAAATAATACCATTCCAGAAACTAGAGAGAAAGACGAAGGAAACGCAACAAAAAGCACCAAAATCGGAGATCGTTTGACCAATCAAAAATTAAAACGAAAAACAGACACGAAAATGAACCTCAAGAACACACAAGTTTTTGGCGCCAAAATTTGAATTCAACTCTCAGAATTTTTAGAAAATATTTTTGGTAGATCTGAAAAATAAAAACCGATCAATTGAAATATATGGATCATAGGAATCAAACAAAACAAGTTTGACATCAATCCAATAAGAAATGAGCAAGATATGCACAAATCAAACAACATAGGTTCATTTTCGCAACAGGACAAACATACCTCAGTAATTTGGCCATAAAAACTTCATTTAAGATCCAAATTAGACAAATAATACTATTCCAGAAACAATAGAGAAAGACGAAGAGAACGCAACAAAAAGCACCAAAATCGGAGATCGTTTGACCAATCAAAAATTAAAACGAAAAACAGACACGAAAATGAACCTCAAGAACACACAAGTTTTTGGCGCCAAAATTTGAATTCAAATCTCAGAATTTTTAGAAAATATTTTTGGTAGATCTGAAAAATAAAAACCGATCAATTGAAATATATGGATCATAGGAATCAAACAGAACAAGTTTGACATCAATCCAATCAGAAATGAGCAAGATATGCACAAATCAAACAACATAGGTTCATTTTCGCACCAGGACAAACATACCTCAGTAATTCGGCCACAAAAACTTCATTTAAGATCCAAATTAGACAAGTAATACCATTCAGAAAACTAGAGAGAAAGACGAAGAGAACGCAACAAAAAGCACCACAATCAGAGATCGTTTAACCAATCAAAAATTAAAACGAAAAACAGACACGAAAATGAACCTCAAGAACACACAAGTTTTTGGCGCCAAAATTTGAATTCAAATCTCAGAATTTTTAGAAAATATTTTTGGTAGATCTGAAAAATAAAAACCGATCAATTGAAATATATGGATCATAGGAATCAAACAAAACAAGTTTGACATCAATCCAATCAGAAATGAGCAAGATATGCACAAATCAAACAACATAGGTTCATTTTCGCACCAGGACAAACATACCTCAGTAATTCGGCCATAAAAACTTCATTTAAGATCCAAATTAGACAAATAATACCATTCCAGAAACTAGAGAGAAAGACGAAGGGAACGCAACAAAAAGCACAAAAATCGGAGATCGTTTGACCAATCAAAAATTAAAACGAAATACAGACACGAAAATGAACCTCAAGAACACACAAGTTTTTGGCGCCAAAATTTGAATTCAACTCTCAGAATTTTTAGAAAATATTTTTGGTAGATCTGAAAAATAAAAACCGATCAATTGAAATATATGGATCATAGGAATCAAACAAAACAAGTTTGACATCAATTCAATTAGAAATGAGGAAGATATACACAAATCAAACAACATAGGTTCATTTTCGCTCCAGGACAAACATACCTCAGTAATTCGGCCACAAAAACTTCATTTAAGATCCAAATTAGACAAGTAATACCATTCAGAAAACTAGAGAGAAAGACGAAGAGAACGCAACAAAAAGCACCAAAATCAGAGATCGTTTGACCAATCAAAAATTAAAACGAAAAACAGACACGAAAATGAACCTCAAGAACACACAAGTTTTTGGCGCCAAAATTTGAATTCAAATCTCAGAATTTTTAGAAAATATTTTTGGTAGATCTGAAAAATAAAAACCGATCAATTGAAATATATGGATCATAGGAATCAAACAAAACACGTTTGACATCAATCCAATCAGAAATGAGCAAGATATGCACAAATCAAACAACATAGGTTCATTTTCGCACCAGGACAAACATACCTCAGTAATTCGGCCATAAAAACTTCATTTAAGATCCAAATTAGACAAATAATGCCATTCCAGAAACTAGAGAGAGAGACGAAGAGAACGCAACAAAAAGCACCAAAATCGGAGATCGTTTGACTAATCAAAAATTAAAACGAAAAACAGACACGAAAATGAACCTCAAGAACACACAAGTTTTTGGCGCCAAAATTTGAATTCAAATCTCAGAATTTTTAGAAAATATTTTTGGTAGATCTGAAAAATAAAAACTGATCAATTGAAATATATGGATCATAGGAATCAAACAAAACAAGTTTGACATCAATCCAATCAGAAATGAGCAAGATATGCACAAATCAAACAACATAGGTTCATTTTCGCACCAGGACAAACATACCTCAGTAATTTGGCCATAAAAACTTCATTTAAGATCCAAATTAGACAAATAATACCATTCCAGAAACTAGAGAGAAAGACGAAGAGAACGCAACAAAAAGCACCAAAATCGGAGATCGTCTGACCAATCAAAAATTAAAACGAAAAAAAGACACGAAAATGAACCTCAAGAACACACAAGTTTTTGGCGCCAAAATTTGAATTCAAATCTCACAATTTTTAGAAAATATTTTTGGTAGATCTGAAAAATAAAAACCGATCAATTGAAATATATGGATCATAGGAATCAAACAAAACAAGTTTGACATCAATCCAATAAGAAATGAGCAAGATATGCACAAATCAAACAACATAGGTTCATTTTCGCAACAGGACAAACATACCTCAGTAATTTGGCCATAAAAACTTCATTTAAGATCCAAATTAGACAAATAATACCATTCCAGAAACTAGAGAGAAAGACGAAGAGAACGCAACAAAAAGCACCAAAATCAGAGATCGTTTGACCAATCAAAAATTAAAACGAAAAACAGACACGAAAATGAACCTCAAGAACACACAAGTTTTTGGCGCCAAAATTTGAATTCAAATCTCAGAATTTTTAGAAAATATTTTTGGTAGATATGAAAAATAAAAACCGATCAATTGAAATATATGGATCATAGGAATCAAACAAAACAAGTTTGACATCAATCCAATCAGAAATGAGCAAGATATGCACAAATCAAACAACATAGGTTCATTTTCGCACCAGGACAAACATACCTCAGTAATTTGGCCATAAAAACTTCATTTAAGATCCAAATTAGACAAATAATACCATTCCAGAAACTAGAGAGAAAGACGAAGAGAACGCAACAAAAAGCACCAAAATCGGAGATCGTCTGACCAATCAAAAATTAAAACGAAAAACAGACACGAAAATGAACCTCAAGAACACACAAGTTTTTGGCGCCAAAATTTGAATTCAAATCTCAGAATTTTTAGAAAATATTTTTGGTAGATCTGAAAAATAAAAACCGATCAATTGAAATATATGGATCATAGGAATCAAACAAAACAAGTTTGACATCAATCCAATCAGAAATGAGCAAGATATGCACAAATCAAACAACATAGGTTCATTTTCGCACCAGGACAAACATACCTCAGTAATTTGGCCATAAAAACTTCATTTAAGATCCAAATTAGACAAATAATACCATTCCAGAAACTAGAGAGAAAGACGAAGAGAACGCAACAAAAAGCACCAAAATCGGAGATCGTCTGACCAATCAAAAATTAAAACGAAAAACAGACACGAAAATGAACCTCAAGAACACACAAGTTTTTGGCGCCAAAATTTGAATTCAAATCTCAGAATTTTTAGAAAATATTTTTGGTAGATCTGAAAAATAAAAACCGATCAATTGAAATATATGGATCATAGGAATCAAACAAAACAAGTTTGACATCAATCCAATAAGAAATGAGCAAGATATGCACAAATCAAACAACATAGGTTCATTTTCGCAACAGGACAAACATACCTCAGTAATTTGGCCATAAAAACTTCATTTAAGATCCAAATTAGACAAATAATACTATTCCAGAAACAATAGAGAAAGACGAAGAGAACGCAACAAAAAGCACCAAAATCGGAGATCGTTTGACCAATCAAAAATTAAAACGAAAAACAGACACGAAAATGAACCTCAAGAACACACAAGTTTTTGGCGCCAAAATTTGAATTCAAATCTCAGAATTTTTAGAAAATATTTTTGGTAGATCTGAAAAATAAAAACCGATCAATTGAAATATATGGATCATAGGAATCAAACAGAACAAGTTTGACATCAATCCAATCAGAAATGAGCAAGATATGCACAAATCAAACAACATAGGTTCATTTTCGCACCAGGACAAACATACCTCAGTAATTTGGCCATAACAACTTCATTTAAGATCCAAATTAGACAAATAATACCATTCCAGAAACTAGAGAGAAAGACGAAGAGAACGCAACAAAAAGCACCAAAATCGGAGATCGTCTGACCAATCAAAAATTAAAACGAAAAACAGACACGAAAATGAACCTCAAGAACACACAAGTTTTTGGCGCCAAAATTTGAATTCAAATCTCAGAATTTTTAGAAAATATTTTTGGTAGATCTGAAAAATAAAAACCGATCAATTGAAATATATGGATCATAGGAATCAAACAAAACAAGTTTTACATCAATCCAATAAGAAATGAGCAAGATATGCACAAATCAAACAACATAGGTTCATTTTCGCAACAGGACAAACATACCTCAGTAATTTGGCCATAAAAACTTCATTTAAGATCCAAATTAGACAAATAATACTATTCCAGAAACAATAGAGAAAGACGAAGAGAACGCAACAAAAAGCACCAAAATCGGAGATCGTTTGACCAATCAAAAATTAAAACGAAAAACAGACACGAAAATGAACCTCAAGAACACACAAGTTTTTGGCGCCAAAATTTGAATTCAAATCTCAGAATTTTTAGAAAATATTTTTGGTAGATCTGAAAAATAAAAACCGATCAATTGAAATATATGGATCATAGGAATCAAACAGAACAAGTTTGACATCAATCCAATCAGAAATGAGCAAGATATGCACAAATCAAACAACATAGGTTCATTTTCGCACCAGGACAAACATACCTCAGTAATTTGGCCATAACAACTTCATTTAAGATCCAAATTAGACAAATAATACCATTCCAGAAACTAGAGAGAAAGACGAAGAGAACGCAACAAAAATCACCAAAATTGGAGATCGTTTGACCAATCAAAAATTAAAACGAAAAACAGACACGAAAATGAACCTCAAGAACACACAAGTTTTTGGCGCCAAAATTTGAATTCAACTCTCAGAATTTTTAGAAAATATTTCTGGTAGATCTGAAAAATAAAAACCGATCAATTGAAATATATGGATCATAGGAATCAAACAAAACAAGTTTGACATCAATCCAATCAGAAATGAGCAAGATATGCACAAATCAAACAACATAGGTTCATTTTCGCACCAAGACAAACATACCTCAGTAATTCGGCAACAAAAACTTCATTTAAGATCCAAATTAGACAAGTAATACCATTCAGAAAACTAGAGAGAAAGACGAAGAGAACGCAACATAAAGCACCACAATCAGAGATCGTTTGACCAATCAAAAATTAAAACGAAAAACAGACACGAAAATGAACCTCAAGAACACACAAGTTTTTGGCGCCAAAATTTGAATTCAAATCTCAGAATTTTTAAAAAATATTTTTGGTAGATCTGAAAAATAAAAACCGATCAATTGAGATATATGGATCATAGGAATCAAACAAAACAAGTTTGACATCAATCCAATCAGAAATGAGCAAGATATGCACAAATCAAACAACATAGGTTCATTTTCGCACCAGGACAAACATACCTCAATAATTTGGCCATAAAAACTTCATTTAAGATCCAAATTAGACAAATAATACCATTCCAGAAACTAGAGAGAAAGACGAAGAGAACGCAACAAAAAGCACCAAAATCGGAGATCGTTTGACCAATCAAAAATTAAAACGAAATACAGACACGAAAATGAACCTCAAGAACACACAAGTTTTTGGCGCCAAAATTTGAATTCAAATCTCAGAATTTTTAGAAAATATTTTTGGTAGATCTGAAAAATAAAAACCGATCAATTGAAATATATGGATCATAGGAATCAAACAAAACAAGTTTGACATCAATCCAATCAGAAATGAGCAAGATATGCACAAATCAAACAACATAGGTTCATTTTCGCACCAGGACAAACATACCTCAGTAATTCGGCCATAAAAACTTCATTTAAGATCCAAATTAGACAAATAATACCATTCCAGAAACTAGAGAGAAAGACGAAGGAAACGCAACAAAAAGCACCAAAATCGGAGATCGTTTGACCAATCAAAAATTAAAACGAAAAACAGACACGAAAATGAACCTCAAGAACACACAAGTTTTTGGCGCCAAAATTTGAATTCAACTCTCAGAATTTTTAGAAAATATTTTTGGTAGATCTGAAAAATAAAAACCGATCAATTGAAATATATGGATCATAGGAATCAAACAAAACAAGTTTGACATCAATCCAATCAGAAATGAGCAAGATATGCACAAATCAAACAACATAGGTTCATTTTCGCACCAGGACAAACACACCTCAGTAATTCGGCCACAAAAACTTCATTTAAGATCCAAATTAGACAAGTAATACCATTCAGAAAACTAGAGAGAAAGACGAAGAGAACGCAACAAAAAGCACCAAAATCAGAGATCGTTTGACCAATCAAAAATTAAAACGAAAAACAGACACGAAAATGAACCTCAAGAACACACAAGTTTTTGGCGCCAAAATTTGAATTCAAATCTCAGAATTTTTAGAAAATATTTTTGGTAGATCTGAAAAATAAAAACCGATCAATTGAAATATATGGATCATAGGAATCAAACAAAACACGTTTGACATCAATCCAATCAGAAATGAGCAAGATATGCACAAATCAAACAACATAGGTTCATTTTCGCACCAGGACAAACATACCTCAGTAATTCGGCCATAAAAACTTCATTTAAGATCCAAATTAGACAAATAATGCCATTCCAGAAACTAGAGAGAGAGACGAAGAGAACGCAACAAAAAGCACCAAAATCGGAGATCGTTTGACTAATCAAAAATTAAAACGAAAAACAGACACGAAAATGAACCTCAAGAACACACAAGTTTTTGGCGCCAAAATTTGAATTCAAATCTCAGAATTTTTAGAAAATATTTTTGGTAGATCTGAAAAATAAAAACTGATCAATTGAAATATATGGATCATAGGAATCAAACAAAACAAGTTTGACATCAATCCAATCAGAAATGAGCAAGATATGCACAAATCAAACAACATAGGTTCATTTTCGCACCAGGACAAACATACCTCAGTAATTTGGCCATAAAAACTTCATTTAAGATCCAAATTAGACAAATAATACCATTCCAGAAACTAGAGAGAAAGACGAAGAGAACGCAACAAAAAGCACCAAAATCGGAGATCGTCTGACCAATCAAAAATTAAAACGAAAAACAGACACGAAAATGAACCTCAAGAACACACAAGTTTTTGGCGCCAAAATTTGAATTCAAATCTCACAATTTTTAGAAAATATTTTTGGTAGATCTGAAAAATAAAAACCGATAAATTGAAATATATGGATCATAGGAATCAAACAAAACAAGTTTGACATCAATCCAATAAGAAATGAGCAAGATATGCACAAATCAAACAACATAGGTTCATTTTCGCAACAGGACAAACATACCTCAGTAATTTGGCCATAAAAACTTCATTTAAGATCCAAATTAGACAAATAATACCATTCCAGAAACTAGAGAGAAAGACGAAGAGAACGCAACAAAAAGCACCAAAATCGGAGATCGTCTGACCAATCAAAAATTAAAACGAAAAACAGACACGAAAATGAACCTCAAGAACACACAAGTTTTTGGCGCCAAAATTTGAATTCAAATCTCAGAATTTTTAGAAAATATTTTTGGTAGATCTGAAAAATAAAAACCGATCAATTGAAATATATGGATCATAGGAATCAAACAAAACAAGTTTGACATCAATCCAATAAGAAATGAGCAAGATATGCACAAATCAAACAACATAGGTTCATTTTCGCAACAGGACAAACACACCTCAGTAATTGGGCCATAAAAACTTCATTTAAGATCCAAATTAGACAAATAATACTATTCCAGAAACAATAGAGAAAGACGAAGAGAACGCAACAAAAAGCACCAAAATCGGAGATCGTTTGACCAATCAAAAATTAAAACGAAAAACAGACACGAAAATGAACCTCAAGAACACACAAGTTTTTGGCGCCAAAATTTGAATTCAAATCTCAGAATTTTTAGAAAATATTTTTGGTAGATCTGAAAAATAAAAACCGATCAATTGAAATATATGGATCATAGGAATCAAACAGAACAAGTTTGACATCAATCCAATCAGAAATGAGCAAGATATGCACAAATCAAACAACATAGGTTCATTTTCGCACCAAGACAAACATACCTCAGTAATTTGGCCATAACAACTTCATTTAAGATCCAAATTAGACAAATAATACCATTCCAGAAACTAGAGAGAAAGACGAAGAGAACGCAACAAAAATCACCAAAATTGGAGATCGTTTGACCAATCAAAAATTAAAACGAAAAACAGACACGAAAATGAACCTCAAGAACACACAAGTTTTTGGCGCCAAAATTTGAATTCAACTCTCAGAATTTTTAGAAAATATTTTTGGTAGATCTGAAAAATAAAAACCGATCAATTGAAATATATGGATCATAGGAATCAAACAAAACAAGTTTGACATCAATCCAATCAGAAATGAGCAAGATATGAACAAATCAAACAACATAGGTTCATTTTCGCACCAAGACAAACATACCTCAGTAATTCGGCAACAAAAACTTCATTTAAGATCCAAATTAGACAAGTAATACCATTCAGAAAACTAGAGAGAAAGACGAAGAGAACGCAACATAAAGCACCACAATCAGAGATCGTTTGACCAATCAAAAATTAAAACGAAAAACAGACACGAAAATGAACCTCAAGAACACACAAGTTTTTGGCGCCAAAATTTGAATTCAAATCTCAGAATTTTTAAAAAATATTTTTGGTAGATCTGAAAAATAAAAACCGATCAATTGAGATATATGGATCATAGGAATCAAACAAAACAAGTTTGACATCAATCCAATCAGAAATGAGCAAGATATGCACAAATCAAACAACATAGGTTCATTTTCGCACCACGACAAACACACCTCAATAATTTGGCCATAAAAACTTCATTTAAGATCCAAATTAGACAAATAATACCATTCCAGAAACTAGAGAGAAAGACGAAGAGAACGCAACAAAAAGCACCAAAATCGGAGATCGTTTGACCAATCAAAAATTAAAACGAAATACAGACACGAAAATGAACCTCAAGAACACACAAGTTTTTGGCGCCAAAATTTGAATTCAAATCTCAGAATTTTTAGAAAATATTTTTGGTAGATCTGAAAAATAAAAACCGATCAATTGAAATATATGGATCATAGGAATCAAACAAAACAAGTTTGACATCAATCCAATCAGAAATGAGCAAGATATGCACAAATCAAACAACATAGGTTCATTTTCGCACCAGGACAAACATACCTCAGTAATTCGGCCATAAAAACTTCATTTAAGATCCAAATTAGACAAATAATACCATTCCAGAAACTAGAGAGAAAGACGAAGGAAACGCAACAAAAAGCACCAAAATCGGAGATCGTTTGACCAATCAAAAATTAAAACGAAAAACAGACACGAAAATGAACCTCAAGAACACACAAGTTTTTGGCGCCAAAATTTGAATTCAACTCTCAGAATTTTTAGAAAATATTTTTGGTAGATCTGAAAAATAAAAACCGATCAATTGAAATATATGGATCATAGGAATCAAACAAAACAAGTTTGACATCAATCCAATCAGAAATGAGCAAGATATGCACAAATCAAACAACATAGGTTCATTTTCGCACCAGGACAAACATACCTCAGTAATTCGGCCACAAAAACTTCATTTAAGATCCAAATTAGACAAGTAATACCATTCAGAAAACTAGAGAGAAAGACGAAGAGAACGCAACAAAAAGCACCACAATCAGAGATCGTTTAACCAATCAAAAATTAAAACGAAAAACAGACACGAAAATGAACCTCAAGAACACACAAGTTTTTGGCGCCAAAATTTGAATTCAAATCTCAGAATTTTTAGAAAATATTTTTGGTAGATCTGAAAAATAAAAACCGATCAATTGAAATATATGGATCATAGGAATCAAACAAAACAAGTTTGACATCAATCCAATCAGAAATGAGCAAGATATGCACAAATCAAACAACATAGGTTCATTTTCGCACCAGGACAAACATACCTCAGTAATTCGGCCATAAAAACTTCATTTAAGATCCAAATTAGACAAATAATACCATTCCAGAAACTAGAGAGAAAGACGAAGGGAACGCAACAAAAAGCACAAAAATCGGAGATCGTTTGACCAATCAAAAATTAAAACGAAATACAGACACGAAAATGAACCTCAAGAACACACAAGTTTTTGGCGCCAAAATTTGAATTCAACTCTCAGAATTTTTAGAAAATATTTTTGGTAGATCTGAAAAATAAAAACCGATCAATTGAAATATATGGATCATAGGAATCAAACAAAACAAGTTTGACATCAATTCAATTAGAAATGAGGAAGATATGCACAAATCAAACAACATAGGTTCATTTTCGCTCCAGGACAAACATACCTCAGTAATTCGGCCACAAAAACTTCATTTAAGATCCAAATTAGACAAGTAATACCATTCAGAAAACTAGAGAGAAAGACGAAGAGAACGCAACAAAAAGCACCAAAATCAGAGATCGTTTGACCAATCAAAAATTAAAACGAAAAACAGACACGAAAATGAACCTCAAGAACACACAAGTTTTTGGCGCCAAAATTTGAATTCAAATCTCAGAATTTTTAGAAAATATTTTTGGTAGATCTGAAAAATAAAAACCGATCAATTGAAATATATGGATCATAGGAATCAAACAAAACACGTTTGACATCAATCCAATCAGAAATGAGCAAGATATGCACAAATCAAACAACATAGGTTCATTTTCGCACCAAGACAAACATACCTCAGTAATTCGGCCATAAAAACTTCATTTAAGATCCAAATTAGACAAATAATGCCATTCCAGAAACTAGAGAGAGAGACGAAGAGAACGCAACAAAAAGCACCAAAATCGGAGATCGTTTGACTAATCAAAAATTAAAACGAAAAACAGACACGAAAATGAACCTCAAGAACACACAAGTTTTTGGCGCCAAAATTTGAATTCAAATCTCAGAATTTTTAGAAAATATTTTTGGTATATCTGAAAAATAAAAACCGATCAATTGAAATATATGGATCATAGGAATCAAACAAAACAAGTTTGACATCAATCCAATCAGAAATGAGCAAGATATGCACAAATCAAACAACATAGGTTCATTTTCGCACCAGGACAAACATACCTCAGTAATTTGGCCATAAAAACTTCATTTAAGATCCAAATTAGACAAATAATACCATTCCAGAAACTAGAGAGAAAGACGAAGAGAACGCAACAAAAAGCACCAAAATCGGAGATCGTCTGACCAATCAAAAATTAAAACGAAAAACAGACACGAAAATGAACCTCAAGAACACACAAGTTTTTGGCGCCAAAATTTGAATTCAAATCTCAGAATTTTTAGAAAATATTTTTGGTAGATCTGAAAAATAAAAACCGATCAATTGAAATATATGGATCATAGGAATCAAACAAAACAAGTTTGACATCAATTCAATTAGAAATGAGGAAGATATGCACAAATCAAACAACATAGGTTCATTTTCGCACCAGGACAAACATACCTCAGTAATTCGGCCATAAAAACTTCATTTAAGATCCAAATTAGACAAATAATACCATTCCAGAAACTAGAGAGAAAGACGAAGGGAACGCAACAAAAAGAACCAAAATCGGAGATCGTTTGACCAATCAAAAATTAAAACGAAAAACAGACACGAAAATGAACCTCAAGAACACACAAGTTTTTGGCGCCAAAATTTGAATTCAACTCTCAGAATTTTTAGAAAATATTTTTGGTAGATCTGAAAAATAAAAACCGACCAATTGAAATATATGGATCATAGGAATCAAACAAAACAAGTTTGACATCAATTCAGTTAGAAATGAGGAAGATATGCACAAATCAAACAACATAGGTTCATTTTCGCTCCAGGACAAACATACCTCAGTAATTCGGCCACAAAAACTTCATTTAAGATCCAAATTAGACAAGTAATACCATTCAGAAAACTAGAGAGAAAGACGAAGAGAACGCAACAAAAAGCACCAAAATCAGAGATCGTTTGACCAATCAAAAATTAAAACGAAAAACAGACACGAAAATGAACCTCAAGAACACACAAGTTTTTGGCGCCAAAATTTGAATTCAACTCTCAGAATTTTTAGAAAATATTTTTGGTAGATCTGAAAAATAAAAACCGATCAATTGAAATATATGGATCATAGGAATCAAACAAAACAAGTTTGACATCAATCCAATCAGAAATGAGCAAGATATGCACAAATCAAACAACATAGGTTCATTTTCGCACCAGGACAAACATACCTCAGTAATTTGGCCATTAAAACTTCATTTAAGATCCAAATTAGACAAATAATACCATTCCAGAAACTAGAGAGAAAGACGAAGAGAACGCAACAAAAAGCACCAAAATCGGAGATCGCTTGACCAATCAAAAATTAAAACGAAAAACAGACACGAAAATGAACCTCAAGAACACACAAGTTTTTGGCGCCAAAATTTGAATTCAACTCTCAGAATTTTTAGAAAATATTTTTGGTAGATCTGAAAAATAAAAACCGATCAATTGAAATATATGGATCATAGGAATCAAACAAAACAAGTTTGACATCAATCCAATCAGAAATGAGCAAGATATGCACAAATCAAACAACATAGGTTCATTTTCGCACCAGGACAAACATACCTCAGTAATTCGGCCACAAAAACTTCATTTAAGATCCAAATTAGACAAGTAATACCATTCAGAAAACTAGAGAGAAAGACGAAGAGAACGCAACAAAAAGCACCACAATCAGAGATCGTTTAACCAATCAAAAATTAAAACGAAAAACAGACACGAAAATGAACCTCAAGAACACACAAGTTTTTGGCGCCAAAATTTGAATTCAAATCTCAGAATTTTTAGAAAATATTTTTGGTAGATCTGAAAAATAAAAACCGATCAATTGAAATATATGGATCATAGGAATCAAACAAAACAAGTTTGACATCAATCCAATCAGAAATGAGCAAGATATGCACAAATCAAACAACATAGGTTCATTTTCGCACCAGGACAAACATACCTCAGTAATTCGGCCATAAAAACTTCATTTAAGATCCAAATTAGACAAATAATACCATTCCAGAAACTAGAGAGAAAGACGAAGGGAACGCAACAAAAAGCACAAAAATCGGAGATCGTTTGACCAATCAAAAATTAAAACGAAATACAGACACGAAAATGAACCTCAAGAACACACAAGTTTTTGGCGCCAAAATTTGAATTCAACTCTCAGAATTTTTAGAAAATATTTTTGGTAGATCTGAAAAATAAAAACCGATCAATTGAAATATATGGATCATAGGAATCAAACAAAACAAGTTTGACATCAATTCAATTAGAAATGAGGAAGATATGCACAAATCAAACAACATAGGTTCATTTTCGCTCCAGGACAAACATACCTCAGTAATTCGGCCACAAAAACTTCATTTAAGATCCAAATTAGACAAGTAATACCATTCAGAAAACTAGAGAGAAAGACGAAGAGAACGCAACAAAAAGCACCAAAATCAGAGATCGTTTGACCAATCAAAAATTAAAACGAAAAACAGACACGAAAATGAACCTCAAGAACACACAAGTTTTTGGCGCCAAAATTTGAATTCAAATCTCAGAATTTTTAGAAAATATTTTTGGTAGATCTGAAAAATAAAAACCGATCAATTGAAATATATGGATCATAGGAATCAAACAAAACACGTTTGACATCAATCCAATCAGAAATGAGCAAGATATGCACAAATCAAACAACATAGGTTCATTTTCGCACCAAGACAAACATACCTCAGTAATTCGGCCATAAAAACTTCATTTAAGATCCAAATTAGACAAATAATGCCATTCCAGAAACTAGAGAGAGAGACGAAGAGAACGCAACAAAAAGCACCAAAATCGGAGATCGTTTGACTAATCAAAAATTAAAACGAAAAACAGACACGAAAATGAACCTCAAGAACACACAAGTTTTTGGCGCCAAAATTTGAATTCAAATCTCAGAATTTTTAGAAAATATTTTTGGTAGATCTGAAAAATAAAAACCGATCAATTGAAATATATGGATCATAGGAATCAAACAAAACAAGTTTGACATCAATCCAATCAGAAATGAGCAAGATATGCACAAATCAAACAACATAGGTTCATTTTCGCACCAGGACAAACATACCTCAGTAATTTGGCCATAAAAACTTCATTTAAGATCCAAATTAGACAAATAATACCATTCCAGAAACTAGAGAGAAAGACGAAGAGAACGCAACAAAAAGCACCAAAATCGGAGATCGTCTGACCAATCAAAAATTAAAACGAAAAACAGACACGAAAATGAACCTCAAGAACACACAAGTTTTTGGCGCCAAAATTTGAATTCAAATCTCAGAATTTTTAGAAAATATTTTTGGTAGATCTGAAAAATAAAAACCGATCAATTGAAATATATGGATCATAGGAATCAAACAAAACAAGTTTGACATCAATCCAATAAGAAATGAGCAAGATATGCACAAATCAAACAACATAGGTTCATTTTCGCAACAGGACAAACACACCTCAGTAATTGGGCCATAAAAACTTCATTTAAGATCCAAATTAGACAAATAATACTATTCCAGAAACAATAGAGAAAGACGAAGAGAACGCAACAAAAAGCACCAAAATCGGAGATCGTTTGACCAATCAAAAATTAAAACGAAAAACAGACACGAAAATGAACCTCAAGAACACACAAGTTTTTGGCGCCAAAATTTGAATTCAAATCTCAGAATTTTTAGAAAATATTTTTGGTAGATCTGAAAAATAAAAACCGATCAATTGAAATATATGGATCATAGGAATCAAACAGAACAAGTTTGACATCAATCCAATCAGAAATGAGCAAGATATGCACAAATCAAACAACATAGGTTCATTTTCGCACCAGGACAAACATACCTCAGTAATTTGGCCATAACAACTTCATTTAAGATCCAAATTAGACAAATAATACCATTCCAGAAACTAGAGAGAAAGACGAAGAGAACGCAACAAAAATCACCAAAATTGGAGATCGTTTGACCAATCAAAAATTAAAACGAAAAACAGACACGAAAATGAACCTCAAGAACACACAAGTTTTTGGCGCCAAAATTTGAATTCAACTCTCAGAATTTTTAGAAAATATTTTTGGTAGATCTGAAAAATAAAAACCGATCAATTGAAATATATGGATCATAGGAATCAAACAAAACAAGTTTGACATCAATCCAATCAGAAATGAGCAAGATATGCACAAATCAAACAACATAGGTTCATTTTCGCACCAAGACAAACATACCTCAGTAATTCGGCAACAAAAACTTCATTTAAGATCCAAATTAGACAAGTAATACCATTCAGAAAACTAGAGAGAAAGACGAAGGAAACGCAACAAAAAGCACCAAAATCGGAGATCGTTTGACCAATCAAAAATTAAAACGAAAAACAGACACGAAAATGAACCTCAAGAACACACAAGTTTTTGGCGCCAAAATTTGAATTCAACTCTCAGAATTTTTAGAAAATATTTTTGGTAGATCTGAAAAATAAAAACCGATCAATTGAAATATATGGATCATAGGAATCAAACAAAACAAGTTTGACATCAATCCAATCAGAAATGAGCAAGATATGCACAAATCAAACAACATAGGTTCATTTTCGCACCAGGACAAACATACCTCAGTAATTCGGCCACAAAAACTTCATTTAAGATCCAAATTAGACAAGTAATACCATTCAGAAAACTAGAGAGAAAGACGAAGAGAACGCAACAAAAAGCACCACAATCAGAGATCGTTTAACCAATCAAAAATTAAAACGAAAAACAGACACGAAAATGAACCTCAAGAACACACAAGTTTTTGGCGCCAAAATTTGAATTCAAATCTCAGAATTTTTAGAAAATATTTTTGGTAGATCTGAAAAATAAAAACCGATCAATTGAAATATATGGATCATAGGAATCAAACAAAACAAGTTTGACATCAATCCAATCAGAAATGAGCAAGATATGCACAAATCAAACAACATAGGTTCATTTTCGCACCAGGACAAACATACCTCAGTAATTCGGCCATAAAAACTTCATTTAAGATCCAAATTAGACAAATAATACCATTCCAGAAACTAGAGAGAAAGACGAAGGGAACGCAACAAAAAGCACAAAAATCGGAGATCGTTTGACCAATCAAAAATTAAAACGAAATACAGACACGAAAATGAACCTCAAGAACACACAAGTTTTTGGCGCCAAAATTTGAATTCAACTCTCAGAATTTTTAGAAAATATTTTTGGTAGATCTGAAAAATAAAAACCGATCAATTGAAATATATGGATCATAGGAATCAAACAAAACAAGTTTGACATCAATTCAATTAGAAATGAGGAAGATATGCACAAATCAAACAACATAGGTTCATTTTCGCTCCAGGACAAACATACCTCAGTAATTCGGCCACAAAAACTTCATTTAAGATCCAAATTAGACAAGTAATACCATTCAGAAAACTAGAGAGAAAGACGAAGAGAATGCAACAAAAAGCACCAAAATCAGAGATCGTTTGACCAATCAAAAATTAAAACGAAAAACAGACACGAAAATGAACCTCAAGAACACACAAGTTTTTGGCGCCAAAATTTGAATTCAAATCTCAGAATTTTTAGAAAATATTTTTGGTAGATCTGAAAAATAAAAACCGATCAATTGAAATATATGGATCATAGGAATCAAACAAAACACGTTTGACATCAATCCAATCAGAAATGAGCAAGATATGCACAAATCAAACAACATAGGTTCATTTTCGCACCAAGACAAACATACCTCAGTAATTCGGTCATAAAAACTTCATTTAAGATCCAAATTAAACAAATAATGCCATTCCAGAAACTAGAGAGAGAGACGAAGAGAACGCAACAAAAAGCACCAAAATCGGAGATCGTTTGACTAATCAAAAATTAAAACGAAAAACAGACACGAAAATGAACCTCAAGAACACACAAGTTTTTGGCGCCAAAATTTGAATTCAAATCTCAGAATTTTTAGAAAATATTTTTGGTAGATCTGAAAAATAAAAACCGATCAATTGAAATATATGGATCATAGGAATCAAACAAAACAAGTTTGACATCAATCCAATCAGAAATGAGCAAGATATGCACAAATCAAACAACATAGGTTCATTTTCGCACCACGACAAACATACCTCAGTAATTTGGCCATAAAAACTTCATTTAAGATCCAAATTAGACAAATAATACCATTCCAGAAACTAGAGAGAAAGACGAAGAGAACGCAACAAAAAGCACCAAAATCGGAGATCGTCTGACCAATCAAAAATTAAAACGAAAAACAGACACGAAAATGAACCTCAAGAACACACAAGTTTTTGGCGCCAAAATTTGAATTCAAATCTCAGAATTTTTAGAAAATATTTTTGGTAGATCTGAAAAATAAAAACCGATCAATTGAAATATATGGATCATAGGAATCAAACAAAACAAGTTTGACATCAATCCAATCAGAAATGAGCAAGATATGCCCAAATCAAACAACATAGGTTCATTTTCGCACCAGGACAAACATACCTCAGTAATTCGGCAGAAAAAACTTCATTTAAGATCCAAATTAGAAAAATAATACCATTCCAGAAACTAGAGAGAGAGACGAAGAGAACGCAACAAAAAGCACCAAAATCGGAGATCGTTTGACCAATCAAAAATTAAAACGAAAAACAGACACGAAAATGAACCTCAAGAACACACAAGTTTTTGGCGCCAAAATTTGAATTCAACTCTCAGAATTTTTAGAAAATATTTTTGGTAGATCTGAAAAATAAAAACCGATCAATTGAAATATATGGATCATAGGAATCAAACAAAACAAGTTTGACATCAATCCAATAAGAAATGAGCAAGATATGCACAAATCAAACAACATAGGTTCATTTTCGCAACAGGACAAACATACCTCAGTAATTTGGCCATAAAAACTTCATTTAAGATCCAAATTAGACAAATGATACTATTCCAGAAACAATAGAGAAAGACGAAGAGAACGCAACAAAAAGCACCAAAATCGGAGATCGTTTGACCAATCAAAAATTAAAACGAAAAACAGACACGAAAATGAACCTCAAGAACACACAAGTTTTTGGCGCCAAAATTTGAATTCAAATCTCAGAATTTTTAGAAAATATTTTTGGTAGATCTGAAAAATAAAAACCGATCAATTGAAATATATGGATCATAGGAATCAAACAGAACAAGTTTGACATCAATCCAATCAGAAATGAGCAAGATATGCACAAATCAAACAACATAGGTTCATTTTCGCACCAGGACAAACATACCTCAGTAATTTGGCCATAACAACTTCATTTAAGATCCAAATTAGACAAATAATACCATTCCAGAAACTAGAGAGAAAGACGAAGAGAACGCAACAAAAATCACCAAAATTGGAGATCGTTTGACCAATCAAAAATTAAAACGAAAAACAGACACGAAAATGAACCTCAAGAACACACAAGTTTTTGGCGCCAAAATTTGAATTCAACTCTCAGAATTTTTAGAAAATATTTTTGGTAGATCTGAAAAATAAAAACCGATCAATTGAAATATATGGATCATAGGAATCAAACAAAACAAGTTTGACATCAATCCAATCAGAAATGAGCAAGATATGCACAAATCAAACAACATAGGTTCATTTTCGCACCAAGACAAACATACCTCAGTAATTCGGCCACAAAAACTTCATTTAAGATCCAAATTAGACAAGTAATACCATTCAGAAAACTAGAGAGAAAGATGAAGAGAACGCAACATAAATCACCAAAATTGGAGATCGTTTGACCAATCAAAAATTAAAACGAAAAACAGACACGAAAATGAACCTCAAGAACACACAAGTTTTTGGCGCCAAAATTTGAATTCAACTCTCAGAATTTTTAGAAAATATTTTTGGTAGATCTGAAAAATAAAAACCGATCAATTGAAATATATGAATCATAGGAATCAAACAAAACAAGTTTGACATCAATCCAATCAGAAATGAGCAAGATATGCACAAATCAAACAACATAGGTTCATTTTCGCACCAGGACAAACATACCTCAGTAATTTGGCCATAAAAACTTCATTTAAGATCCAAATTAGACAAATAATACCATTCCAGAAACTAGAGAGAAAGACGAAGAGAACGCAACAAAAAGAACCAAAATCGGAGATCGTCTGACCAATCAAAAATTAAAACGAAAAACAGACACGAAAATGAACCTCAAGAACACACAAGTTTTTGGCGCCAAAATTTGAATTCAAATCTCACAATTTTTAGAAAATATTTTTGGTAGATCTGAAAAATAAAAACCGATCAATTGAAATATATGGATCATAGGAATCAAACAAAACAAGTTTGACATCAATCCAATCAGAAATGAGCAAGATATGCACAAATCAAACAACATAGGTTCATTTTCGCAACAGGACAAACATACCTCAGTAATTTGGCCATAAAAACTTCATTTAAGATCCAAATTAGACAAATAATACCATTCCAGAAACTAGAGAGAAAGACGAAGAGAACGCAACAAAAAGCACCAAAATCGGAGATCGTCTGACCAATCAAAAATTAAAACGAAAAACAGACACGAAAATGAACCTCAAGAACACACAAGTTTTTGGCGCCAAAATTTGAATTCAAATCTCAGAATTTTTAGAAAATATTTTTGGTAGATCTGAAAAATAAAAACCGATCAATTGAAATATATGGATCATAGGAATCAAACAAAACAAGTTTGACATCAATCCAATCAGAAATGAGCAAGATATGCACAAATCAAACAACATAGGTTCATTTTCGCAACAGGACAAACATACCTCAGTAATTTGGCCATAAAAACTTCATTTAAGATCCAAATTAGACAAATAATACGATTCCAGAAACAATAGAGAAAGACGAAGAGAACGCAACAAAAAGCACCAAAATCGGAGATCGTCTGACCAATCAAAAATTAAAACGAAAAACAGACACGAAAATGAACCTCAAGAACACACAAGTTTTTGGCGCCAAAATTTGAATTCAAATCTCAGAATTTTTAGAAAATATTTTTGGTAGATCTGAAAAATAAAAACCGATCAATTGAAATATATGGATCATAGGAATCAAACAAAACAAGTTTGACATCAATCCAATCAGAAATGAGCAAGATATGCACAAATCAAACAACATAGGTTAATTTTCGCACCAGGACAAACATACCTCAGTAATTTGGCCATAAAAACTTCATTTAAGATCCAAATTAGACAAATAATACCATTCCAGAAACTAGAGAGAAAGACGAAGAGAACGCAACAAAAATCCCCAAAATTGGAGATCGTATGACCAATCAAAAATTAAAACGAAAAACAGACACGAAAATGAACCTCAAGAACACACAAGTTTTTGGCGCCAAAATTTGAATTCAAATCTCAGAATTTTTAGAAAATATTTTTGGTAGATCTGAAAAATAAAAACCGATCAATTGAAATATTTGGATCATAGGAATCAAACAAAACAAGTTTGACATCAATCCAATCAGAAATGAGCAAGATATGCCCAAATCAAACAACACAGGTTCATTTTCGCACCAGGACAAACATACCTCAGTAATTCGGCAGAAAAAACTTCATTTCAGATCCAAATTAGACAAATAATACTATTCCAGAAACTAGAGAGGGAGACGAAGAGAACGCAACAAAAAGCACCAAAATCGGAGATCGTTTGACTAATCAAAAATTAAAACGAAAAACAGACACGAAAATGAACCTCAAGAACACACAAGTTTTTGGCGCCAAAATTTGAATTCAAATCTCAGAATTTTTATAAAATATTTTTGGTAGATCTGAAAAATAAAAACCGATCAATTGAAATATATGGATCATAGGAATCAAACAAAACAAGTTTGACATCAATCCAATCAGAAATGAGCAAGATATGCACAAATCAAACAACATAGGTTCATTTTCGCACCAGGACAAACATACCTCAGTAATTTGGCCATTAAAACTTCATTTAAGATCCAAATTAGACAAATAATACCATTCCAGAAACTAGAGAGAAAGACGAAGAGAACGCAACAAAAAGCACCAAAATCGGAGATCGTTTGACCAATCAAAAATTAAAACGAAAAACAGACACGAAAATGAACCTCAAGAACACACAAGTTTTTGGCGCCAAAATTTGAATTCAACTCTCAGAATTTTTAGAAAATATTTTTGGTAGATCTGAAAAATAAAAACCGATCAATTGAAATATATGGATCATAGGAATCAAACAAAACAAGTTTGACATCAATCCAATCAGAAATGAGCAAGATATGCACAAATCAAACAACATAGGTTCATTTTCGCACCAGGACAAACATACCTCAGTAATTCGGCAGAAAAAACTTCATTTAAGATCCAAATTAGACAAATAATACCATTCCAGAAACTAGAGAGAGATACGAAGAGAACGCAACAAAAAGCACCAAAATCGGAGATCGTTTGACTAATCAAAAATTAAAACGAAAAACAGACACGAAAATGAACCTCAAGAACACACAAGTTTTTGGCGCCAAAATTTGAATTCAAATCTCAGAATTTTTAGAAAATATTTTTGGTAGATATGAAAAATAAAAACCGATCAATTGAAAAATATGGATCATAGGAATCAAACAAAACAAGTTTGACATCAATTCAATTAGAAATGAGGAAGATATGCACAAATCAAACAACATAGGTTGATTTTCGCACCAGGACAAACATACCTCAGTAATTCGGCCATAAAAACTTCATTTAAGATCCAAATTAGACAAATAATACCATTCCAGAAACTAGAGAGAAAGACGAAGGGAACGCAACAAAAAGAACCAAAATCGGAGATCGTTTGACCAATCAAAAATTAAAACGAAAAACAGACACGAAAATGAACCTCAAGAACACACAAGTTTTTGGCGCCAAAATTTGAATTCAACTCTCAGAATTTTTAGAAAATATTTTTGGTAGATCTGAAAAATAAAAACCGATCAATTGAAATATATGGATCATAGGAATCAAACAAAACAAGTTTGACATCAATTCAATTAGAAATGAGGAAGATATGCACAAATCAAACAACATAGGTTCATTTTCGCTCCAAGACAAACATACCTCAGTAATTCGGCCACAAAAACTTCATTTAAGATCCAAATTAGACAAGTAATACCATTCAGAAAACTAGAGAGAAAGACGAAGGGAACGCAACAAAAAGCACCAAAATCAGAGATCGTTTGACCAATCAAAAATTAAAACGAAAAACAGACACGAAAATGAACCTCAAGAACACACAAGTTTTTGGCGCCAAAATTTGAATTCAACTCTCAGAATTTTTAGAAAATATTTTTGGTAGATCTGAAAAATAAAAACCGATCAATTGAAATATATGGATCATAGGAATCAAACAAAACAAGTTTGACATCAATTCAATTAGAAATGAGGAAGATATGCACAAATCAAACAACATAGGTTCATTTTCGCTCCAGGAAAAACATACCTCAGTAATTCGGCCACAAAAACTTCATTTAAGATCCAAATTAGACAAGTAATACCATTCAGAAAACTAGAGAGAAAGACGAAGAGAACGCAACAAAAAGCACCAAAATCAGAGATCGTTTGACCAATCAAAAATTAAAACGAAAAACAGACACGAAAATGAACCTCAAGAACACACAAGTTTTTGGCGCCAAAATTTGAATTCAAATCTCAGAATTTTTAGAAAATATTTTTGGTAGATCTGAAAAATAAAAACCGATCAATTGAAATATATGGATCATAGGAATCAAACAAAACAAGTTTGACATCAATCCAATCAGAAATGAGCAAGATATGCACAAATCAAACAACATAGGTTCATTTTCGCACCAGGACAAACATACCTCAGTAATTCGGCCATAAAAACTTCATTTAAGATCCAAATTAGACAAATAATACCATTCCAGAAACTAGAGAGAAAGACGAAGGGAACGCAAACAAAAGCACCAAAATCGGAGATCGTTTGACCAATCAAAAATTAAAACGAAAAACAGACACGAAAATGAACCTCAAGAACACACAAGTTTTTGGCGCCAAAATTTGAATTCAACTCTCAGAATTTTTAGAAAATATTTTTGGTAGATCTGAAAAATAAAAACCGATCAATTGAAATATATGGATCATAGGAATCAAACAAAACAAGTTTGACATCAATTCAATTAGAAATGAGGAAGATATGCACAAATCAAACAACATAGGTTCATTTTCGCTCCAGGACAAACATACCTCAGTAATTCGGCCACAAAAACTTCATTTAAGATCCAAATTAGACAAGTAATACCATTCAGAAAACTAGAGAGAAAGACGAAGAGAACGCAACAAAAAGCACCAAAATCAGAGATCGTTTGACCAATCAAAAATTAAAACGAAGAACAGACACGAAAATGAACCTCAAGAACACACAAGTTTTTGGCGCCAAAATTTGAATTCAACTCTCAGAATTTTTAGAAAATATTTTTGGTAGATCTGAAAAATAAAAACCGATCAATTGAAATATATGGATCATAGGAATCAAACAAAACAAGTTTGACATCAATCCAATCAGAAATGAGCAAGATATGCACAAATCAAACAACATAGGTTCATTTTCGCACCAGGACAAACATACCTCAGTAATTTGGCCATTAAAACTTCATTTAAGATCCAAATTAGACAAATAATACCATTCCAGAAACTAGAGAGAAAGACGAAGAGAACGCAACAAAAAGCACCAAAATCGGAGATCGTTTGACCAATCAAAAATTAAAACGAAAAACAGACACGAAAATGAACCTCAAGAACACACAAGTTTTTGGCGCCAAAATTTGAATTCAACTCTCAGAATTTTTAGAAAATATTTTTGGTAGATCTGAAAAATAAAAACCGATCAATTGAAATATATGGATCATAGGAATCAAACAAAACAAGTTTGACATCAATCCAATCAGAAATGAGCAAGATATGCACAAATCAAACAACATAGGTTCATTTTCGCACCAGGACAAACATACCTCAGTAATTCGGCAGAAAAAATTTCATTTAAGATCCAAATTAGACAAATAATACCATTCCAGAAACTAGAGAGAGATACGAAGAGAACGCAACAAAAAGCACCAAAATCGGAGATCGTTTGACTAATCAAAAATTAAAACGAAAAACAGACACGAAAATGAACCTCAAGAACACACAAGTTTTTGGCGCCAAAATCTGAATTCAAATCTCAGAATTTTTAGAAAATATTTTTGGTAGATATGAAAAATAAAAACCGATCAATTGAAAAATATGGATCATAGGAATCAAACAAAACAAGTTTGACATCAATTCAATTAGAAATGAGGAAGATATGCACAAATCAAACAACATAGGTTCATTTTCGCACCAGGACAAACATACCTCAGTAATTCGGCCATAAAAACTTCATTTAAGATCCAAATTAGACAAATAATACCATTCCAGAAACTAGAGAGAAAGACGAAGGGAACGCAACAAAAAGAACCAAAATCGGAGATCGTTTGACCAATCAAAAATTAAAACGAAAAACAGACACGAAAATGAACCTCAAGAACACACAAGTTTTTGGCGCCAAAATTTGAATTCAACTCTCAGAATTTTTAGAAAATATTTTTGGTAGATCTGAAAAATAAAAACCGACCAATTGAAATATATGGATCATAGGAATCAAACAAAACAAGTTTGACATCAATTCAATTAGAAATGAGGAAGATATGCACAAATCAAACAACATAGGTTCATTTTCGCTCCAGGACAAACATACCTCAGTAATTCGGCCACAAAAACTTCATTTAAGATCCAAATTAGACAAGTAATACCATTCAGAAAACTAGAGAGAAAGACGAAGAGAACGCAACAAAAAGCACCAAAATCAGAGATCGTTTGACCAATCAAAAATTAAAACGAAAAACAGACACGAAAATGAACCTCAAGAACACACAAGTTTTTGGCGCCAAAATTTGAATTCAACTCTCAGAATTTTTAGAAAATATTTTTGGTAGATCTGAAAAATAAAAACCGATCAATTGAAATATATGGATCATAGGAATCAAACAAAACAAGTTTGACATCAATCCAATCAGAAATGAGCAAGATATGCACAAATCAAACAACATAGGTTGATTTTCGCACCAGGACAAACATACCTCAGTAATTTGGCCATTAAAACTTCATTTAAGATCCAAATTAGACAAATAATACCATTCCAGAAACTAGAGAGAAAGACGAAGAGAACGCAACAAAAAGCACCAAAATCGGAGATCGCTTGACCAATCAAAAATTAAAACGAAAAACAGACACGAAAATGAACCTCAAGAACACACAAGTTTTTGGCGCCAAAATTTGAATTCAACTCTCAGAATTTTTAGAAAATATTTTTGGTAGATCTGAAAAATAAAAACCGATCAATTGAAATATATGGATCATAGGAATCAAACAAAACAAGTTTGACATCAATCCAATCAGAAATGAGCAAGATATGCACAAATCAAACAACATAGGTTCATTTTCGCACCAGGACAAACATACCTCAGTAATTCGGCAGAAAAAACTTCATTTAAGATCCAAATTAGACAAATAATACCATTCCAGAAACTAGAGAGAGATACGAAGAGAACGCAACAAAAAGCACCAAAATCGGAGATCGTTTGACTAATCAAAAATTAAAACGAAAAACAGACACGAAAATGAACCTCAAGAACACACAAGTTTTTGGCGCCAAAATCTGAATTCAAATCTCAGAATTTTTAGAAAATATTTTTGGTAGATATGAAAAATAAAAACCGATCAATTGAAAAATATGGATCATAGGAATCAAACAAAACAAGTTTGACATCAATTCAATTAGAAATGAGGAAGATATGCACAAATCAAACAACATAGGTTCATTTTCGCACCAGGACAAACATACCTCAGTAATTCGGCCACAAAAACTTCATTTAAGATCCAAATTAGACAAATAATACAATTCCAGAAACTAGAGAGAAAGACGAAGGGAACGCAACAAAAAGAACCAAAATCGGAGATCGTTTGACCAATCAAAAATTAAAACGAAAAACACACACGAAAATGAACCTCAAGAACACACAAGTTTTTGGCGCCAAAATTTGAATTCAACTCTCAGAATTTTTAGAAAATATTTTTGGTAGATCTGAAAAATAAAAACCGATCAATTGAAATATATGGATCATAGGAATCAAACAAAACAAGTTTGACATCAATTCAATTAGAAATGAGGAAGATATGCACAAATCAAACAACATAGGTTCATTTTCGCTCCAGGACAAACATACCTCAATAATTCGGCCACAAAAACTTCATTTAAGATCCAAATTAGACAAGTAATACCATTCAGAAAACTAGAGAGAAAGACGAAGAGAACGCAACAAAAAGCACCAAAATCAGAGATCGTTTGACCAATCAAAAATTAAAACGAAAAACAGACACGAAAATGAACCTCAAGAACACACAAGTTTTTGGCGCCAAAATTTGAATTCAACTCTCAGAATTTTTAGAAAATATTTTTGGTAGATCTGAAAAATAAAAACCGATCAATTGAAATATATGGATCATAGGAATCAAACAAAACAAGTTTGACATCAATCCAATCAGAAATGAGCAAGATATGCACAAATCAAACAACATAGGTTCATTTTCGCACCAGGACAAACATACCTCAGTAATTTGGCCATAAAAACTTCATTTAAGATCCAAATTAGACAAATAATACCATTCCAGAAACTAGAGAGAAAGACGAAGAGAACGCAGCAAAAAGAACCAAAATCGGAGATCGTCTGACCAATCAAAAATTAAAACGAAAAACAGACACGAAAATGAACCTCAAGAACACACAAGTTTTTGGCGCCAAAATTTGAATTCAAATCTCACAATTTTTAGAAAATATTTTTGGTAGATCTGAAAAATAAAAACCGATCAATTGAAATATATGGATCATAGGAATCAAACAAAACAAGTTTGACATCAATCCAATCAGAAATGAGCAAGATATGCACAAATCAAACAACATAGGTTCATTTTCGCAACAGGACAAACATACCTCAGTAATTTGGCCATAAAAACTTCATTTAAGATCCAAATTAGACAAATAATACCATTCCAGAAACTAGAGAGAAAGACGAAGAGAACGCAACAAAAAGCACCAAAATCGGAGATCGTCTGACCAATCAAAAATTAAAACGAAAAACAGACACGAAAATGAACCTCAAGAACACACAAGTTTTTGGCGCCAAAATTTGAATTCAAATCTCAGAATTTTTAGAAAATATTTTTGGTAGATCTGAAAAATAAAAACCGATCAATTGAAATATATGGATCATAGGAATCAAACAAAACAAGTTTGACATCAATCCAATCAGAAATGAGCAAGATATGCACAAATCAAACAACATAGGTTCATTTTCGCAACAGGACAAACATACCTCAGTAATTTGGCCATAAAAACTTCATTTAAGATCCAAATTAGACAAATAATACGATTCCAGAAACAATAGAGAAAGACGAAGAGAACGCAACAAAAAGCACCAAAATCGGAGATCGTCTGACCAATCAAAAATTAAAACGAAAAACAGACACGAAAATGAACCTCAAGAACACACAAGTTTTTGGCGCCAAAATTTGAATTCAAATCTCAGAATTTTTATAAAATATTTTTGGTAGATCTGAAAAATAAAAACCGATCAATTGAAATATATGGATCATAGGAATCAAACAAAACAAGTTTGACATCAATCCAATCAGAAATGAGCAAGATATGCACAAATCAAACAACATAGGTTAATTTTCGCACCAGGACAAACATACCTCAGTAATTTGGCCATAAAAACTTCATTTAAGATCCAAATTAGACAAATAATACCATTCCAGAAACTAGAGAGAAAGACGAAGAGAACGCAACAAAAATCCCCAAAATTGGAGATCGTATGACCAATCAAAAATTAAAACGAAAAACAGACACGAAAATGAACCTCAAGAACACACAAGTTTTTGGCGCCAAAATTTGAATTCAAATCTCAGAATTTTTAGAAAATATTTTTGGTAGATCTGAAAAATAAAAACCGATCAATTGAAATATATGGATCATAGGAATCAAACAAAACAAGTTTGACATCAATCCAATCAGAAATGAGCAAGATATGCCCAAATGAAACAACACAGGTTCATTTTCGCATCAGGACAAACATACCTCAGTAATTCGGCAGAAAAAACTTCATTTCAGATCCAAATTAGACAAATAATACTATTCCAGAAACTAGAGAGAGAGACGAAGAGAACGCAACAAAAAGCACCAAAATCGGAGATCGTTTGACTAATCAAAAATTAAAACGAAAAACAGACACGAAAATGAACCTCAAGAACACACAAGTTTTTGGCGCCAAAATTTGAATTCAAATCTCAGAATTTTTATAAAATATTTTTGGTAGATCTGAAAAATAAAAACCGATCAATTGAAATATATGGATCATAGGAATCAAACAAAACAAGTTTGACATCAATCCAATCAGAAATGAGCAAGATATGCACAAATCAAACAACATAGGTTCATTTTCGCACCAGGACAAACATACCTCAGTAATTTGGCCATTAAAACTTCATTTAAGATCCAAATTAGACAAATAATACCATTCCAGAAACTAGAGAGAAAGACGAAGAGAACACAACAAAAAGCACCAAAATCGGAGATCGTTTGACCAATCAAAAATTAAAACGAAAAACAGACACGAAAATGAACCTCAAGAACACACAAGTTTTTGGCGCCAAAATTTGAATTCAACTCTCAGAATTTTTAGAAAATATTTTTGGTAGATCTGAAAAATAAAAACCGATATATTGAAATATATGGATCATAGGAATCAAACAAAACAAGTTTGACATCAATCCAATCAGAAATGAGCAAGATATGCACAAATCAAACAACATAGGTTCATTTTCGCACCAGGACAAACATACTTCAGTAATTCGGCAGAAAAAACTTCATTTAAGATCCAAATTAGACAAATAATACCATTCCAGAAACTAGAGAGAGATACGAAGAGAACGCAACAAAAAGCACCAAAATCGGAGATCGTTTGACTAATCAAAAATTAAAACGAAAAACAGACACGAAAATGAACCTCAAGAACACACAAGTTTTTGGCGCCAAAATCTGAATTCAAATCTCAGAATTTTTAGAAAATATTTTTGGTAGATATGAAAAATAAAAACCGATCAATTGAAAAATATGGATCATAGGAATCAAACAAAACAAGTTTGACATCAATTCAATTAGAAATGAGGAAGATATGCACAAATCAAACAACATAGGTTGATTTTCGCACCAGGATAAACATACCTCAGTAATTCGGCCATAAAAACTTCATTTAAGATCCAAATTAGACAAATAATACCATTCCAGAAACTAGAGAGAAAGACGAAGGGAACGCAACAAAAAGAACCAAAATCGGAGATCGTTTGACCAATCAAAAATTAAAACGAAAAACAGACACGAAAATGAACCTCAAGAACACACAAGTTTTTGGCGCCAAAATTTGAATTCAACTCTCAGAATTTTTAGAAAATATTTTTGGTAGATCTGAAAAATAAAAACCGATCAATTGAAATATATGGATCATAGGAATCAAACAAAACAAGTTTGACATCAATTCAATTAGAAATGAGGAAGATATGCACAAATCAAACAACATAGGTTCATTTTCGCTCCAAGACAAACATACCTCAGTAATTCGGCCACAAAAACTTCATTTAAGATCCAAATTAGACAAGTAATACCATTCAGAAAACTAGAGAGAAAGACGAAGGGAACGCAACAAAAAGCACCAAAATCAGAGATCGTTTGACCAATCAAAAATTAAAACGAAAAACAGACACGAAAATGAACCTCAAGAACACACAAGTTTTTGGCGCCAAAATTTGAATTCAACTCTCAGAATTTTTAGAAAATATTTTTGGTAGATCTGAAAAATAAAAACCGATCAATTGAAATATATGGATCATAGGAATCAAACAAAACAAGTTTGACATCAATTCAATTAGAAATGAGGAAGATATGCACAAATCAAACAACATAGGTTCATTTTCGCTCCAGGAAAAACATACCTCAGTAATTCGGCCACAAAAACTTCATTTAAGATCCAAATTAGACAAGTAATACCATTCAGAAAACTAGAGAGAAAGACGAAGAGAACGCAACAAAAAGCACCAAAATCAGAGATCGTTTGACCAATCAAAAATTAAAACGAAAAACAGACACGAAAATGAACCTCAAGAACACACAAGTTTTTGGCGCCAAAATTTGAATTCAAATCTCAGAATTTTTAGAAAATATTTTTGGTAGATCTGAAAAATAAAAACCGATCAATTGAAATATATGGATCATAGGAATCAAACAAAACAAGTTTGACATCAATCCAATCAGAAATGAGCAAGATATGCACAAATCAAACAACATAGGTTCATTTTCGCACCAAGACAAACATACCTCAGTAATTCGGCCATAAAAACTTCATTTAAGATCCAAATTAGACAAATAATACCATTCCAGAAACTAGAGAGAAAGACGAAGGGAACGCAAACAAAAGCACCAAAATCGGAGATCGTTTGACCAATCAAAAATTAAAACGAAAAACAGACACGAAAATGAACCTCAAGAACACACAAGTTTTTGGCGCCAAAATTTGAATTCAACTCTCAGAATTTTTAGAAAATATTTTTGGTAGATCTGAAAAATAAAAACCGATCAATTGAAATATATGGATCATAGGAATCAAACAAAACAAGTTTGACATCAATTCAATTAGAAATGAGGAAGATATGCACAAATCAAACAACATAGGTTCATTTTCGCTCCAGGACAAACATACCTCAGTAATTCGGCCACAAAAACTTCATTTAAGATCCAAATTAGACAAGTAATACCATTCAGAAAACTAGAGAGAAAGACGAAGAGAACGCAACAAAAAGCACCAAAATCAGAGATCGTTTGACCAATCAAAAATTAAAACGAAAAACAGACACGAAAATGAACCTCAAGAACACACAAGTTTTTGGCGCCAAAATTTGAATTCAACTCTCAGAATTTTTAGAAAATATTTTTGGTAGATCTGAAAAATAAAAACCGATCAATTGAAATATATGGATCATAGGAATCAAACAAAACAAGTTTGACATCAATCCAATCAGAAATGAGGAAGATATGCACAAATCAAACAACATAGGTTCATTTTCGCACCAGGACAAACATACCTCAGTAATTTGGCCATTAAAACTTCATTTAAGATCCAAATTAGACAAATAGTACCATTCCAGAAACTAGAGAGAAAGACGAAGAGAACGCAACAAAAAGCACCAAAATCGGAGATCGCTTGACCAATCAAAAATTAAAACGAAAAACAGACACGAAAATGAACCTCAAGAACACACAAGTTTTTGGCGCCAAAATTTGAATTCAACTCTCAGAATTTTTAGAAAATATTTTTGGTAGATCTGAAAAATAAAAACCGATCAATTGAAATATATGGATCATAGGAATCAAACAAAACAAGTTTGACATCAATCCAATCAGAAATGAGCAAGATATGCACAAATCAAACAACATAGGTTCATTTTCGCACCAGGACAAACATACTTCAGTAATTCGGCAGAAAAAACTTCATTTAAGATCCAAATTAGACAAATAATACCATTCCAGAAACTAGAGAGAGATACGAAGAGAACGCAACAAAAAGCACCAAAATCGGAGATCGTCTGACCAATCAAAAATTAAAACGAAAAACAGACACGAAAATGAACCTCAAGAACACACAAGTTTTTGGCGCCAAAATTTGAATTCAAATCTCACAATTTTTAGAAAATATTTTTGGTAGATCTGAAAAATAAAAACCGATCAATTGAAAAATATGGATCATAGGAATCAAACAAAACAAGTTTGACATCAATTCAATTAGAAATGAGGAAGATATGCACAAATCAAACAACATAGGTTCATTTTCGCACCAGGACAAACATACCTCAGTAATTCGGCCACAAAAACTTCATTTAAGATCCAAATTAGACAAATAATACCATTCCAGAAACTAGAGAGAAAGACGAAGGGAACGCAACAAAAAGAACCAAAATCGGAGATCGTTTGACCAATCAAAAATTAAAACGAAAAACACACACGAAAATGAACCTCAAGAACACACAAGTTTTTGGCGCCAAAATTTGAATTCAACTCTCAGAATTTTTAGAAAATATTTTTGGTAGATCTGAAAAATAAAAACCGACCAATTGAAATATATGGATCATAGGAATCAAACAAAACAAGTTTGACATCAATTCAATTAGAAATGAGGAAGATATGCACAAATCAAACAACATAGGTTCATTTTCGCTCCAGGACAAACATACCTCAATAATTCGGCCACAAAAACTTCATTTAAGATCCAAATTAGACAAGTAATACCATTCAGAAAACTAGAGAGAAAGACGAAGAGAACGCAACAAAAAGCACCAAAATCAGAGATCGTTTGACCAATCAAAAATTAAAACGAAAAACAGACACGAAAATGAACCTCAAGAACACACAAGTTTTTGGCGCCAAAATTTGAATTCAACTCTCAGAATTTTTAGAAAATATTTTTGGTAGATCTGAAAAATAAAAACCGATCAATTGAAATATATGGATCATAGGAATCAAACAAAACAAGTTTGACATCAATCCAATCAGAAATGAGCAAGATATGCACAAATCAAACAACATAGGTTCATTTTCGCACCAGGACAAACATACCTCAGTAATTTGGCCATAAAAACTTCATTTAAGATCCAAATTAGACAAATAATACCATTCCAGAAACTAGAGAGAAAGACGAAGAGAACGCAACAAAAAGAACCAAAATCGGAGATCGTCTGACCAATCAAAAATTAAAACGAAAAACAGACACGAAAATGAACCTCAAGAACACACAAGTTTTTGGCGCCAAAATTTGAATTCAAATCTCACAATTTTTAGAAAATATTTTTGGTAGATCTGAAAAATAAAAACCGATCAATTGAAATATATGGATCATAGGAATCAAACAAAACAAGTTTGACATCAATCCAATCAGAAATGAGCAAGATATGCACAAATCAAACAACATAGGTTCATTTTCGCAACAGGACAAACATACCTCAGTAATTTGGCCATAAAAACTTCATTTAAGATCCAAATTAGACAAATAATACCATTCCAGAAACTAGAGAGAAAGACGAAGAGAACGCAACAAAAAGCACCAAAATCGGAGATCGTCTGACCAATCAAAAATTAAAACGAAAAACAGACACGAAAATGAACCTCAAGAACACACAAGTTTTTGGCGCCAAAATTTGAATTCAAATCTCAGAATTTTTAGAAAATATTTTTGGTAGATCTGAAAAATAAAAACCGATCAATTGAAATATATGGATCATAGGAATCAAACAAAACAAGTTTGACATCAATCCAATCAGAAATGAGCAAGATATGCACAAATCAAACAACATAGGTTCATTTTCGCAACAGGACAAACATACCTCAGTAATTTGGCCATAAAAACTTCATTTAAGATCCAAATTAGACAAATAATACGATTCCAGAAACAATAGAGAAAGACGAAGAGAACGCAACAAAAAGCACCAAAATCGGAGATCGTCTGACCAATCAAAAATTAAAACGAAAAACAGACACGAAAATGAACCTCAAGAACACACAAGTTTTTGGCGCCAAAATTTGAATTCAAATCTCAGAATTTTTATAAAATATTTTTGGTAGATCTGAAAAATAAAAACCGATCAATTGAAATATATGGATCATAGGAATCAAACAAAACAAGTTTGACATCAATCCAATCAGAAATGAGCAAGATATGCACAAATCAAACAACATAGGTTAATTTTCGCACCAGGACAAACATACCTCAGTAATTTGGCCATAAAAACTTCATTTAAGATCCAAATTAGACAAATAATACCATTCCAGAAACTAGAGAGAAAGACGAAGAGAACGCAACAAAAATCCCCAAAATTGGAGATCGTATGACCAATCAAAAATTAAAACGAAAAACAGACACGAAAATGAACCTCAAGAACACACAAGTTTTTGGCGCCAAAATTTGAATTCAAATCTCAGAATTTTTAGAAAATATTTTTGGTAGATCTGAAAAATAAAAACCGATCAATTGAAATATATGGATCATAGGAATCAAACAAAACAAGTTTGACATCAATCCAATCAGAAATGAGCAAGATATGCCCAAATGAAACAACACAGGTTCATTTTCGCACCAGGACAAACATACCTCAGTAATTCGGCAGAAAAAACTTCATTTCAGATCCAAATTAGACAAATAATACTATTCCAGAAACTAGAGAGAGAGACGAAGAGAACGCAACAAAAAGCACCAAAATCGGAGATCGTTTGACTAATCAAAAATTAAAACGAAAAACAGACACGAAAATGAACCTCAAGAACACACAAGTTTTTGGCGCCAAAATTTGAATTCAAATCTCAGAATTTTTATAAAATATTTTTGGTAGATCTGAAAAATAAAAACCGATCAATTGAAATATATGGATCATAGGAATCAAACAAAACAAGTTTGACATCAATCCAATCAGAAATGAGCAAGATATGCACAAATCAAACAACATAGGTTCATTTTCGCACCAGGACAAACATACCTCAGTAATTTGGCCATTAAAACTTCATTTAAGATCCAAATTAGACAAATAATACCATTCCAGAAACTAGAGAGAAAGACGAAGAGAACGCAACAAAAAGCACCAAAATCGGAGATCGTTTGACCAATCAAAAATTAAAACGAAAAACAGACACGAAAATGAACCTCAAGAACACACAAGTTTTTGGCGCCAAAATTTGAATTCAACTCTCAGAATTTTTAGAAAATATTTTTGGTAGATCTGAAAAATAAAAACCGATCAATTGAAATATATGGATCATAGGAATCAAACAAAACAAGTTTGACATCAATCCAATCAGAAATGAGCAAGATATGCACAAATCAAACAACATAGGTTCATTTTCGCACCAGGACAAACATACCTCAGTAATTCGGCAGAAAAAACTTCATTTAAGATCCAAATTAGACAAATAATACCATTCCAGAAACTAGAGAGAGATACGAAGAGAACGCAACAAAAAGCACCAAAATCGGAGATCGTTTGACTAATCAAAAATTAAAACGAAAAACAGACACGAAAATGAACCTCAAGAACACACAAGTTTTTGGCGCCAAAATTTGAATTCAAATCTCAGAATTTTAAGAAAATATTTTTGGTAGATATGAAAAATAAAAACCGATCAATTGAAAAATATGGATCATAGGAATCAAACAAAACAAGTTTGACATCAATTCAATTAGAAATGAGGAAGATATGCACAAATCAAACAACATAGGTTGATTTTCGCACCAGGATAAACATACCTCAGTAATTCGGCCATAAAAACTTCATTTAAGATCCAAATTAGACAAATAATACCATTCCAGAAACTAGAGAGAAAGACGAAGGGAACGCAACAAAAAGAACCAAAATCGGAGATCGTTTGACCAATCAAAAATTAAAACGAAAAACAGACACGAAAATGAACCTCAAGAACACACAAGTTTTTGACGCCAAAATTTGAATTCAACTCTCAGAATTTTTAGAAAATATTTTTGGTAGATCTGAAAAATAAAAACCGATCAATTGAAATATATGGATCATAGGAATCAAACAAAACAAGTTTGACATCAATTCAATTAGAAATGAGGAAGATATGCACAAATCAAACAACATAGGTTCATTTTCGCTCCAAGACAAACATACCTCAGTAATTCGGCCACAAAAACTTCATTTAAGATCCAAATTAGACAAGTAATACCATTCAGAAAACTAGAGAGAAAGACGAAGGGAACGCAACAAAAAGCACCAAAATCAGAGATCGTTTGACCAATCAAAAATTAAAACGAAAAACAGACACGAAAATGAACCTCAAGAACACACAAGTTTTTGGCGCCAAAATTTGAATTCAACTCTCAGAATTTTTAGAAAATATTTTTGGTAGATCTGAAAAATAAAAACCGATCAATTGAAATATATGGATCATAGGAATCAAACAAAACAAGTTTGACATCAATTCAATTAGAAATGAGGAAGATATGCACAAATCAAACAACATAGGTTCATTTTCGCTCCAGGAAAAACATACCTCAGTAATTCGGCCACAAAAACTTCATTTAAGATCCAAATTAGACAAGTAATACCATTCAGAAAACTAGAGAGAAAGACGAAGAGAACGCAACAAAAAGCACCAAAATCAGAGATCGTTTGACCAATCAAAAATTAAAACGAAAAACAGACACGAAAATGAACCTCAAGAACACACAAGTTTTTGGCGCCAAAATTTGAATTCAAATCTCAGAATTTTTAGAAAATATTTTTGGTAGATCTGAAAAATAAAAACCGATCAATTGAAATATATGGATCATAGGAATCAAACAAAACAAGTTTGACATCAATCCAATCAGAAATGAGCAAGATATGCACAAATCAAACAACATAGGTTCATTTTCGCACCAGGACAAACATACCTCAGTAATTCGGCAGAAAAAATTTCATTTAAGATCCAAATTAGACAAATAATACCATTCCAGAAACTAGAGAGAGATACGAAGAGAACGCAACAAAAAGCACCAAAATCGGAGATCGTTTGACTAATCAAAAATTAAAACGAAAAACAGACACGAAAATGAACCTCAAGAACACACAAGTTTTTGGCGCCAAAATCTGAATTCAAATCTCAGAATTTTTAGAAAATATTTTTGGTAGATATGAAAAATAAAAACCGATCAATTGAAAAATATGGATCATAGGAATCAAACAAAACAAGTTTGACATCAATTCAATTAGAAATGAGGAAGATATGCACAAATCAAACAACATAGGTTCATTTTCGCACCAGGACAAACATACCTCAGTAATTCGGCCATAAAAACTTCATTTAAGATCCAAATTAGACAAATAATACCATTCCAGAAACTAGAGAGAAAGACGAAGGGAACGCAACAAAAAGAACCAAAATCGGAGATCGTTTGACCAATCAAAAATTAAAACGAAAAACAGACACGAAAATGAACCTCAAGAACACACAAGTTTTTGGCGCCAAAATTTGAATTCAACTCTCAGAATTTTTAGAAAATATTTTTGGTAGATCTGAAAAATAAAAACCGACCAATTGAAATATATGGATCATAGGAATCAAACAAAACAAGTTTGACATCAATTCAATTAGAAATGAGGAAGATATGCACAAATCAAACAACATAGGTTCATTTTCGCTCCAGGACAAACATACCTCAGTAATTCGGCCACAAAAACTTCATTTAAGATCCAAATTAGACAAGTAATACCATTCAGAAAACTAGAGAGAAAGACGAAGAGAACGCAACAAAAAGCACCAAAATCAGAGATCGTTTGACCAATCAAAAATTAAAACGAAAAACAGACACGAAAATGAACCTCAAGAACACACAAGTTTTTGGCGCCAAAATTTGAATTCAACTCTCAGAATTTTTAGAAAATATTTTTGGTAGATCTGAAAAATAAAAACCGATCAATTGAAATATATGGATCATAGGAATCAAACAAAACAAGTTTGACATCAATCCAATCAGAAATGAGCAAGATATGCACAAATCAAACAACATAGGTTCATTTTCGCACCAGGACAAACATACCTCAGTAATTTGGCCATTAAAACTTCATTTAAGATCCAAATTAGACAAATAATACCATTCCAGAAACTAGAGAGAAAGACGAAGAGAACGCAATAAAAAGCACCAAAATCGGAGATCGTTTGACCAATCAAAAATTAAAACGAAAAACAGACACGAAAATGAACCTCAAGAACACACAAGTTTTTGGCGCCAAAATTTGAATTCAACTCTCAGAATTTTTAGAAAATATTTTTGGTAGATCTGAAAAATAAAAACCGATCAATTGAAATATATGGATCATAGGAATCAAACAAAACAAGTTTGACATCAATCCAATCAGAAATGAGCAAGATATGCACAAATCAAACAACATAGGTTCATTTTCGCACCAGGACAAACATACCTCAGTAATTCGGCAGAAAAAATTTCATTTAAGATCCAAATTAGACAAATAATACCATTCCAGAAACTAGAGAGAGATACGAAGAGAACGCAACAAAAAGCACCAAAATCGGAGATCGTTTGACTAATCAAAAATTAAAACGAAAAACAGACACGAAAATGAACCTCAAGAACACACAAGTTTTTGGCGCCAAAATCTGAATTCAAATCTCAGAATTTTTAGAAAATATTTTTGGTAGATATGAAAAATAAAAACCGATCAATTGAAAAATATGGATCATAGGAATCAAACAAAACAAGTTTGACATCAATTCAATTAGAAATGAGGAAGATATGCACAAATCAAACAACATAGGTTCATTTTCGCACCAGGACAAACATACCTCAGTAATTCGGCCATAAAAACTTCATTTAAGATCCAAATTAGACAAATAATACCATTCCAGAAACTAGAGAGAAAGACGAAGGGAACGCAACAAAAAGAACCAAAATCGGAGATCGTTTGACCAATCAAAAATTAAAACGAAAAACAGACACGAAAATGAACCTCAAGAACACACAAGTTTTTGGCGCCAAAATTTGAATTCAACTCTCAGAATTTTTAGAAAATATTTTTGGTAGATCTGAAAAATAAAAACCGATCAATTGAAATATATGGATCATAGGAATCAAACAAAACAAGTTTGACATCAATTCAATTAGAAATGAGGAAGATATGCACAAATCAAACAACATAGGTTCATTTTCGCTCCAAGACAAACATACCTCAGTAATTCGGCCACAAAAACTTCATTTAAGATCCAAATTAGACAAGTAATACCATTCAGAAAACTAGAGAGAAAGACGAAGGGAACGCAACAAAAAGCACCAAAATCAGAGATCGTTTGACCAATCAAAAATTAAAACGAAAAACAGACACGAAAATGAACCTCAAGAACACACAAGTTTTTGGCGCCAAAATTTGAATTCAACTCTCAGAATTTTTAGAAAATATTTTTGGTAGATCTGAAAAATAAAAACCGATCAATTGAAATATATGGATCATAGGAATCAAACAAAACAAGTTTGACATCAATTCAATTAGAAATGAGGAAGATATGCACAAATCAAACAACATAGGTTCATTTTCGCTCCAGGAAAAACATACCTCAGTAATTCGGCCACAAAAACTTCATTTAAGATCCAAATTAGACAAGTAATACCATTCAGAAAACTAGAGAGAAAGACGAAGAGAACGCAACAAAAAGCACCAAAATCAGAGATCGTTTGACCAATCAAAAATTAAAACGAAAAACAGACACGAAAATGAACCTCAAGAACACACAAGTTTTTGGCGCCAAAATTTGAATTCAAATCTCAGAATTTTTAGAAAATATTTTTGGTAGATCTGAAAAATAAAAACCGATCAATTGAAATATATGGATCATAGGAATCAAACAAAACAAGTTTGACATCAATCCAATCAGAAATGAGCAAGATATGCACAAATCAAACAACATAGGTTCATTTTCGCACCAGGACAAACATACCTCAGTAATTCGGCAGAAAAAATTTCATTTAAGATCCAAATTAGACAAATAATACCATTCCAGAAACTAGAGAGAGATACGAAGAGAACGCAACAAAAAGCACCAAAATCGGAGATCGTTTGACTAATCAAAAATTAAAACGAAAAACAGACACGAAAATGAACCTCAAGAACACACAAGTTTTTGGCGCCAAAATCTGAATTCAAATCTCAGAATTTTTAGAAAATATTTTTGGTAGATATGAAAAATAAAAACCGATCAATTGAAAAATATGGATCATAGGAATCAAACAAAACAAGTTTGACATCAATTCAATTAGAAATGAGGAAGATATGCACAAATCAAACAACATAGGTTCATTTTCGCACCAGGACAAACATACCTCAGTAATTCGGCCATAAAAACTTCATTTAAGATCCAAATTAGACAAATAATACCATTCCAGAAACTAGAGAGAAAGACGAAGGGAACGCAACAAAAAGAACCAAAATCGGAGATCGTTTGACCAATCAAAAATTAAAACGAAAAACAGACACGAAAATGAACCTCAAGAACACACAAGTTTTTGGCGCCAAAATTTGAATTCAACTCTCAGAATTTTTAGAAAATATTTTTGGTAGATCTGAAAAATAAAAACCGACCAATTGAAATATATGGATCATAGGAATCAAACAAAACAAGTTTGACATCAATTCAATTAGAAATGAGGAAGATATGCACAAATCAAACAACATAGGTTCATTTTCGCTCCAGGACAAACATACCTCAGTAATTCGGCCACAAAAACTTCATTTAAGATCCAAATTAGACAAGTAATACCATTCAGAAAACTAGAGAGAAAGACGAAGAGAACGCAACAAAAAGCACCAAAATCAGAGATCGTTTGACCAATCAAAAATTAAAACGAAAAACAGACACGAAAATGAACCTCAAGAACACACAAGTTTTTGGCGCCAAAATTTGAATTCAACTCTCAGAATTTTTAGAAAATATTTTTGGTAGATCTGAAAAATAAAAACCGATCAATTGAAATATATGGATCATAGGAATCAAACAAAACAAGTTTGACATCAATCCAATCAGAAATGAGCAAGATATGCACAAATCAAACAACATAGGTTCATTTTCGCACCAGGACAAACATACCTCAGTAATTTGGCCATTAAAACTTCATTTAAGATCCAAATTAGACAAATAATACCATTCCAGAAACTAGAGAGAAAGACGAAGAGAACGCAATAAAAAGCACCAAAATCGGAGATCGTTTGACCAATCAAAAATTAAAACGAAAAACAGACACGAAAATGAACCTCAAGAACACACAAGTTTTTGGCGCCAAAATTTGAATTCAACTCTCAGAATTTTTAGAAAATATTTTTGGTAGATCTGAAAAATAAAAACCGATCAATTGAAATATATGGATCATAGGAATCAAACAAAACAAGTTTGACATCAATCCAATCAGAAATGAGCAAGATATGCACAAATCAAACAACATAGGTTCATTTTCGCACCAGGACAAACATACCTCAGTAATTCGGCAGAAAAAATTTCATTTAAGATCCAAATTAGACAAATAATACCATTCCAGAAACTAGAGAGAGATACGAAGAGAACGCAACAAAAAGCACCAAAATCGGAGATCGTTTGACTAATCAAAAATTAAAACGAAAAACAGACACGAAAATGAACCTCAAGAACACACAAGTTTTTGGCGCCAAAATCTGAATTCAAATCTCAGAATTTTTAGAAAATATTTTTGGTAGATATGAAAAATAAAAACCGATCAATTGAAAAATATGGATCATAGGAATCAAACAAAACAAGTTTGACATCAATTCAATTAGAAATGAGGAAGATATGCACAAATCAAACAACATAGGTTCATTTTCGCACCAGGACAAACATACCTCAGTAATTCGGCCATAAAAACTTCATTTAAGATCCAAATTAGACAAATAATACCATTCCAGAAACTAGAGAGAAAGACGAAGGGAACGCAACAAAAAGAACCAAAATCGGAGATCGTTTGACCAATCAAAAATTAAAACGAAAAACAGACACGAAAATGAACCTCAAGAACACACAAGTTTTTGGCGCCAAAATTTGAATTCAACTCTCAGAATTTTTAGAAAATATTTTTGGTAGATCTGAAAAATAAAAACCGACCAATTGAAATATATGGATCATAGGAATCAAACAAAACAAGTTTGACATCAATTCAATTAGAAATGAGGAAGATATGCACAAATCAAACAACATAGGTTCATTTTCGCTCCAGGACAAACATACCTCAGTAATTCGGCCACAAAAACTTCATTTAAGATCCAAATTAGACAAGTAATACCATTCAGAAAACTAGAGAGAAAGACGAAGAGAACGCAACAAAAAGCACCAAAATCAGAGATCGTTTGACCAATCAAAAATTAAAACGAAAAACAGACACGAAAATGAACCTCAAGAACACACAAGTTTTTGGCACCAAAATTTGAATTCAACTCTCAGAATTTTTAGAAAATATTTTTGGTAGATCTGAAAAATAAAAACCGATCAATTGAAATATATGGATCATAGGAATCAAACAAAACAAGTTTGACATCAATCCAATCAGAAATGAGCAAGATATGCACAAATCAAACAACATAGGTTCATTTTCGCACCAGGACAAACATACCTCAGTAATTTGGCCATTAAAACTTCATTTAAGATCCAAATTAGACAAATAATACCATTCCAGAAACTAGAGAGAAAGACGAAGAGAACGCAACAAAAAGCACCAAAATCGGAGATCGTTTGACCAATCAAAAATTAAAACGAAAAACAGACACGAAAATGAACCTCAAGAACACACAAGTTTTTGGCGCCAAAATTTGAATTCAACTCTCAGAATTTTTAGAAAATATTTTTGGTAGATCTGAAAAATAAAAACCGATCAATTGAAATATATGGATCATAGGAATCAAACAAAACCAGTTTGACATCAATCCAATCAGAAATGAGCAAGATATGCACAAATCAAACAACATAGGTTCATTTTCGCACCAGGACAAACATACCTCAGTAATTCGGCAGAAAAAATTTCATTTAAGATCCAAATTAGACAAATAATACCATTCCAGAAACTAGAGAGAGATACGAAGAGAACGCAACAAAAAGCACCAAAATCGGAGATCGTTTGACTAATCAAAAATTAAAACGAAAAACAGACACGAAAATGAACCTCAAGAACACACAAGTTTTTGGCGCCAAAATCTGAATTCAAATCTCAGAATTTTTAGAAAATATTTTTGGTAGATATGAAAAATAAAAACCGATCAATTGAAAAATATGGATCATAGGAATCAAACAAAACAAGTTTGACATCAATTCAATTAGAAATGAGGAAGATATGCACAAATCAAACAACATAGGTTCATTTTCGCACCAGGACAAACATACCTCAGTAATTCGGCCATAAAAACTTCATTTAAGATCCAAATTAGACAAATAATACCATTCCAGAAACTAGAGAGAAAGACGAAGGGAACGCAACAAAAAGAACCAAAATCGGAGATCGTTTGACCAATCAAAAATTAAAACGAAAAACAGACACGAAAATGAACCTCAAGAACACACAAGTTTTTGGCGCCAAAATTTGAATTCAACTCTCAGAATTTTTAGAAAATATTTTTGGTAGATCTGAAAAATAAAAACCGACCAATTGAAATATATGGATCATAGGAATCAAACAAAACAAGTTTGACATCAATTCAATTAGAAATGAGGAAGATATGCACAAATCAAACAACATAGGTTCATTTTCGCTCCAGGACAAACATACCTCAGTAATTCGGCCACAAAAACTTCATTTAAGATCCAAATTAGACAAGTAATACCATTCAGAAAACTAGAGAGAAAGACGAAGAGAACGCAACAAAAAGCACCAAAATCAGAGATCGTTTGACCAATCAAAAATTAAAACGAAAAACAGACACGAAAATGAACCTCAAGAACACACAAGTTTTTGGCGCCAAAATTTGAATTCAACTCTCAGAATTTTTAGAAAATATTTTTGGTAGATCTGAAAAATAAAAACCGATCAATTGAAATATATGGATCATAGGAATCAAACAAAACAAGTTTGACATCAATCCAATCAGAAATGAGCAAGATATGCACAAATCAAACAACATAGGTTCATTTTCGCACCAGGACAAACATACCTCAGTAATTTGGCCATTAAAACTTCATTTAAGATCCAAATTAGACAAATAATACCATTCCAGAAACTAGAGAGAAAGACGAAGAGAACGCAACAAAAAGCACCAAAATCGGAGATCGTTTGACCAATCAAAAATTAAAACGAAAAACAGACACGAAAATGAACCTCAAGAACACACAAGTTTTTGGCGCCAAAATTTGAATTCAACTCTCAGAATTTTTAGAAAATATTTTTGGTAGATCTGAAAAATAAAAACCGATCAATTGAAATATATGGATCATAGGAATCAAACAAAACAAGTTTGACATCAATCCAATCAGAAATGAGCAAGATATGCACAAATCAAACAACATAGGTTCATTTTCGCACCAGGACAAACATACCTCAGTAATTCGGCAGAAAAAATTTCATTTAAGATCCAAATTAGACAAATAATACCATTCCAGAAACTAGAGAGAGATACGAAGAGAACGCAACAAAAAGCACCAAAATCGGAGATCGTTTGACTAATCAAAAATTAAAACGAAAAACAGACACGAAAATGAACCTCAAGAACACACAAGTTTTTGGCGCCAAAATCTGAATTCAAATCTCAGAATTTTTAGAAAATATTTTTGGTAGATATGAAAAATAAAAACCGATCAATTGAAAAATATGGATCATAGGAATCAAACAAAACAAGTTTGACATCAATTCAATTAGAAATGAGGAAGATATGCACAAATCAAACAACATAGGTTCATTTTCGCACCAGGACAAACATACCTCAGTAATTCGGCCATAAAAACTTCATTTAAGATCCAAATTAGACAAATAATACCATTCCAGAAACTAGAGAGAAAGACGAAGGGAACGCAACAAAAAGAACCAAAATCGGAGATCGTTTGACCAATCAAAAATTAAAACGAAAAACAGACACGAAAATGAACCTCAAGAACACACAAGTTTTTGGCGCCAAAATTTGAATTCAACTCTCAGAATTTTTAGAAAATATTTTTGGTAGATCTGAAAAATAAAAACCGACCAATTGAAATATATGGATCATAGGAATCAAACAAAACAAGTTTGACATCAATTCAATTAGAAATGAGGAAGATATGCACAAATCAAACAACATAGGTTCATTTTCGCTCCAGGACAAACATACCTCAGTAATTCGGCCACAAAAACTTCATTTAAGATCCAAATTAGACAAGTAATACCATTCAGAAAACTAGAGAGAAAGACGAAGAGAACGCAACAAAAAGCACCAAAATCAGAGATCGTTTGACCAATCAAAAATTAAAACGAAAAACAGACACGAAAATGAACCTCAAGAACACACAAGTTTTTGGCGCCAAAATTTGAATTCAACTCTCAGAATTTTTAGAAAATATTTTTGGTAGATCTGAAAAATAAAAACCGATCAATTGAAATATATGGATCATAGGAATCAAACAAAACAAGTTTGACATCAATCCAATCAGAAATGAGCAAGATATGCACAAATCAAACAACATAGGTTCATTTTCGCACCAGGACAAACATACCTCAGTAATTTGGCCATTAAAACTTCATTTAAGATCCAAATTAGACAAATAATACCATTCCAGAAACTAGAGAGAAAGACGAAGAGAACGCAACAAAAAGCACCAAAATCGGAGATCGCTTGACCAATCAAAAATTAAAACGAAAAACAGACACGAAAATGAACCTCAAGAACACACAAGTTTTTGGCGCCAAAATTTGAATTCAACTCTCAGAATTTTTAGAAAATATTTTTGGTAGATCTGAAAAATAAAAACCGATCAATTGAAATATATGGCTCATAGGAATCAAACAAAACAAGTTTGACATCAATCCAATCAGAAATGAGCAAGATATGCACAAATCAAACAACATAGGTTCATTTTCGCACCAGGACAAACATACCTCAGTAATTCGGAAGAAAAAACTTCATTTAAGATCCAAATTAGACAAATAATACAATTCCAGAAACTAGAGAGAGATACGAAGAGAACGCAACAAAAAGCACCAAAATCGGAGATCGTTTGACTAATCAAAAATTAAAACGAAAAACAGACACGAAAATGAACCTCAAGAACACACAAGTTTTTGGCGCCAAAATTTGAATTCAAATCTCAGAATTTTTAGAAAATATTTTTGGTAGATATGAAAAATAAAAACCGATCAATTGAAAAATATGGATCATAGGAATCAAACAAAACAAGTTTGACATCAATTCAATTAGAAATGAGGAAGATATGCACAAATCAAACAACATAGGTTGATTTTCGCACCAGGACAAACATACCTCAGTAATTCGGCCATAAAAACTTCATTTAAGATCCAAATTAGACAAATAATACCATTCCAGAAACTAGAGAGAAAGACGAAGGGAACGCAACAAAAAGAACCAAAATCGGAGATCGTTTGACCAATCAAAAATTAAAACGAAAAACAGACACGAAAATGAACCTCAAGAACACACAAGTTTTTGGCGCCAAAATTTGAATTCAACTCTCAGAATTTTTAGAAAATATTTTTGGTAGATCTGAAAAATAAAAACCGATCAATTGAAATATATGGATCATAGGAATCAAACAAAACAAGTTTGACATCAATTCAATTAGAAATGAGGAAGATATGCACAAATCAAACAACATAGGTTCATTTTCGCTCCAAGACAAACATACCTCAGTAATTCGGCCACAAAAACTTCATTTAAGATCCAAATTAGACAAGTAATACCATTCAGAAAACTAGAGAGAAAGACGAAGGGAACGCAACAAAAAGCACCAAAATCAGAGATCGTTTGACCAATCAAAAATTAAAACGAAAAACAGACACGAAAATGAACCTCAAGAACACACAAGTTTTTGGCGCCAAAATTTGAATTCAACTCTCAGAATTTTTAGAAAATATTTTTGGTAGATCTGAAAAATAAAAACCGATCAATTGAAATATATGGATCATAGGAATCAAACAAAACAAGTTTGACATCAATTCAATTAGAAATGAGGAAGATATGCACAAATCAAACAACATAGGTTCATTTTCGCTCCAGGAAAAACATACCTCAGTAATTCGGCCACAAAAACTTCATTTAAGATCCAAATTAGACAAGTAATACCATTCAGAAAACTAGAGAGAAAGACGAAGAGAACGCAACAAAAAGCACCAAAATCAGAGATCGTTTGACCAATCAAAAATTAAAACGAAAAACAGACACGAAAATGAACCTCAAGAACACACAAGTTTTTGGCGCCAAAATTTGAATTCAAATCTCAGAATTTTTATAAAATATTTTTGGTAGATCTGAAAAATAAAAACCGATCAATTGAAATATATGGATCATAGGAATCAAACAAAACAAGTTTGACATCAATCCAATCAGAAATTAGCAAGATATGCACAAATCAAACAACATAGGTTCATTTTCGCACCAGGACAAACATACCTCAGTAATTCGGCCATAAAAACTTCATTTAAGATCCAAATTAGACAAATAATACCATCCCAGAAACTAGAGAGAAAGACGAAGGGAACGCAAACAAAAGCACCAAAATCGGAGATCGTTTGACCAATCAAAAATTAAAACGAAAAACAGACACGAAAATGAACCTCAAGAACACACAAGTTTTTGGCGCCAAAATTTGAATTCAACTCTCAGAATTTTTAGAAAATATTTTTGGTAGATCTGAAAAATAAAAACCGACCAATTGAAATATATGGATCATAGGAATCAAACAAAACAAGTTTGACATCAATTCAATTAGAAATGAGGAAGATATGCACAAATCAAACAACATAGGTTCATTTTCGCTCCAGGACAAACATACCTCAGTAATTCGGCCACAAAAACTTCATTTAAGATCCAAATTAGACAAGTAATACCATTCAGAAAACTAGAGAGAAAGACGAAGAGAACGCAACAAAAAGCACCAAAATCAGAGATCGTTTGACCAATCAAAAATTAAAACGAAAAACAGACACGAAAATGAACCTCAAGAACACACAAGTTTTTGGCGCCAAAATTTGAATTCAACTCTCAGAATTTTTAGAAAATATTTTTGGTAGATCTGAAAAATAAAAACCGATCAATTGAAATATATGGATCATAGGAATCAAACAAAACAAGTTTGACATCAATCCAATCAGAAATGAGCAAGATATGCACAAATCAAACAACATAGGTTCATTTTCGCACCAGGACAAACATACCTCAGTAATTTGGCCATTAAAACTTCATTTAAGATCCAAATTAGACAAATAATACCATTCCAGAAACTAGAGAGAAAGACGAAGAGAACGCAACAAAAAGCACCAAAATCGGAGATCGTTTGACCAATCAAAAATTAAAACGAAAAACAGACACGAAAATGAACCTCAAGAACACACAAGTTTTTGGCGCCAAAATTTGAATTCAACTCTCAGAATTTTTAGAAAATATTTTTGGTAGATCTGAAAAATAAAAACCGATCAATTGAAATATATGGATCATAGGAATCAAACAAAACAAGTTTGACATCAATCCAATCAGAAATGAGCAAGATATGCACAAATCAAACAACATAGGTTCATTTTCGCACCAGGACAAACATACCTCAGTAATTCGGCAGAAAAAATTTCATTTAAGATCCAAATTAGACAAATAATACCATTCCAGAAACTAGAGAGAGATACGAAGAGAACGCAACAAAAAGCACCAAAATCGGAGATCGTTTGACTAATCAAAAATTAAAACGAAAAACAGACACGAAAATGAACCTCAAGAACACACAAGTTTTTGGCGCCAAAATCTGAATTCAAATCTCAGAATTTTTAGAAAATATTTTTGGTAGATATGAAAAATAAAAACCGATCAATTGAAAAATATGGATCATAGGAATCAAACAAAACAAGTTTGACATCAATTCAATTAGAAATGAGGAAGATATGCACAAATCAAACAACATAGGTTCATTTTCGCACCAGGACAAACATACCTCAGTAATTCGGCCATAAAAACTTCATTTAAGATCCAAATTAGACAAATAATACCATTCCAGAAACTAGAGAGAAAGACGAAGGGAACGCAACAAAAGCACCAAAATCGGAGATCGTTTGACCAATCAAAAATTAAAACGAAAAACAGACACGAAAATGAACCTCAAGAACACACAAGTTTTTGGCGCCAAAATTTGAATTCAACTCTCAGAATTTTTAGAAAATATTTTTGGTAGATCTGAAAAATAAAAACCGACCAATTGAAATATATGGATCATAGGAATCAAACAAAACAAGTTTGACATCAATTCAATTAGAAATGAGGAAGATATGCACAAATCAAACAACATAGGTTCATTTTCGCTCCAGGACAAACATACCTCAGTAATTCGGCCACAAAAACTTCATTTAAGATCCAAATTAGACAAGTAATACCATTCAGAAAACTAGAGAGAAAGACGAAGAGAACGCAACAAAAAGCACCAAAATCAGAGATCGTTTGACCAATCAAAAATTAAAACGAAAAACAGACACGAAAATGAACCTCAAGAACACACAAGTTTTTGGCGCCAAAATTTGAATTCAACTCTCAGAATTTTTAGAAAATATTTTTGGTAGATCTGAAAAATAAAAACCGATCAATTGAAATATATGGATCATAGGAATCAAACAAAACAAGTTTGACATCAATCCAATCAGAAATGAGCAAGATATGCACAAATCAAACAACATAGGTTCATTTTCGCACCAGGACAAACATACCTCAGTAATTTGGCCATTAAAACTTCATTTAAGATCCAAATTAGACAAATAATACCATTCCAGAAACTAGAGAGAAAGACGAAGAGAACGCAACAAAAAGCACCAAAATCGGAGATCGCTTGACCAATCAAAAATTAAAACGAAAAACAGACACGAAAATGAACCTCAAGAACACACAAGTTTTTGGCGCCAAAATTTGAATTCAACTCTCAGAATTTTTAGAAAATATTTTTGGTAGATCTGAAAAATAAAAACCGATCAATTGAAATATATGGATCATAGGAATCAAACAAAACAAGTTTGACATCAATCCAATCAGAAATGAGCAAGATATGCACAAATAAAACAACATAGGTTCATTTTCGCACCAGGACAAACATACCTCAGTAATTCGGCAGAAAAAACTTCATTTAAGATCCAAATTAGACAAATAATACCATTCCAGAAACTAGAGAGAGATACGAAGAGAACGCAACAAAAAGCACCAAAATCGGAGATCGTTTGACTAATCAAAAATTAAAACGAAAAACAGACACGAAAATGAACCTCAAGAACACACAAGTTTTTGGCGCCAAAATCTGAATTCAAATCTCAGAATTTTTAGAAAATATTTTTGGTAGATATGAAAAATAAAAACCGATCAATTGAAAAATATGGATCATAGGAATCAAACAAAACAAGTTTGACATCAATTCAATTAGAAATGAGGAAGATATGCACAAATCAAACAACATAGGTTCATTTTCGCACCAGGACAAACATACCTCAGTAATTCGGCCACAAAAACTTCATTTAAGATCCAAATTAGACAAATAATACCATTCCAGAAACTAGAGAGAAAGACGAAGGGAACGCAACAAAAAGAACCAAAATCGGAGATCGTTTGACCAATCAAAAATTAAAACGAAAAACAGACACGAAAATGAACCTCAAGAACACACAAGTTTTTGGCGCCAAAATTTGAATTCAACTCTCAGAATTTTTAGAAAATATTTTTGGTAGATCTGAAAAATAAAAACCGATCAATTGAAATATATGGATCATAGGAATCAAACAAAACAAGTTTGACATCAATTCAATTAGAAATGAGGAAGATATGCACAAATCAAACAACATAGGTTCATTTTCGCTCCAGGACAAACATACCTCAGTAATTCGGCCACAAAAACTTCATTTAAGATCCAAATTAGACAAGTAATACCATTCAGAAAACTAGAGAGAAAGACGAAGAGAACGCAACAAAAAGCACCAAAATCAGAGATCGTTTGACCAATCAAAAATTAAAACGAAAAACAGACACGAAAATGAACCTCAAGAACACACAAGTTTTTGGCGCCAAAATTTGAATTCAACTCTCAGAATTTTTAGAAAATATTTTTGGTAGATCTGAAAAATAAAAACCGATCAATTGAAATATATGGATCATAGGAATCAAACAAAACAAGTTTGACATCAATCCAATCAGAAATGAGCAAGATATGCACAAATCAAACAACATAGGTTCATTTTCGCACCAAGACAAACATACCTCAGTAATTTGGCCATTAAAACTTCATTTAAGATCCAAATTAGACAAATAATACCATTCCAGAAACTAGAGAGAAAGACGAAGAGAACGCAACAAAAACCACCAAAATCGGAGATCGTTTGACCAATCAAAAATTAAAACGAAAAACAGACACGAAAATGAACCTCAAGAACACACAAGTTTTTGGCGCCAAAATTTGAATTCAACTCTCAGAATTTTTAGAAAATATTTTTGGTAGATCTGAAAAATAAAAACCGATCAATTGAAATATATGGATCATAGGAATCAAACAAAACAAGTTTGACATCAATCCAATCAGAAATGAGCAAGATATGCAAAAATCAAACAACATAGGTTCATTTTCGCACCAGGACAAACATACCTCAGTAATTCGGCAGAAAAAACTTCATTTAAGATCCAAATTAGACAAATAATACCATTCCAGAAACTAGAGAGAGATACGAAGAGAACGCAACAAAAAGCACCAAAATCGGAGATCGTTTGACTAATCAAAAATTAAAACGAAAAACAGACACGAAAATGAACCTCAAGAACACACAAGTTTTTGGCGCCAAAATCTGAATTCAAATCTCAGAATTTTTAGAAAATATTTTTGGTAGATATGAAAAATAAAAACCGATCAATTGAAAAATATGGATCATAGGAATCAAACAAAACAAGTTTGACATCAATTCAATTAGAAATGAGGAAGATATGCACAAATCAAACAACATAGGTTCATTTTCGCACCAGGACAAACATACCTCAGTAATTCGGCCATAAAAACTTCATTTAAGATCCAAATTAGACAAATAATACCATTCCAGAAACTAGAGAGAAAGACGAAGGGAACGCAACAAAAAGAACCAAAATCGGAGATCGTTTGACCAATCAAAAATTAAAACGAAAAACAGACACGAAAATGAACCTCAAGAACACACAAGTTTTTGGCGCCAAAATTTGAATTCAACTCTCAGAATTTTTAGAAAATATTTTTGGTAGATCTGAAAAATAAAAACCGATCAATTGAAATATATGGATCATAGGAATCAAACAAAACAAGTTTGACATCAATTCAATTAGAAATGAGGAAGATATGCACAAATCAAACAACATAGGTTCATTTTCGCTCCAGGACAAACATACCTCAGTAATTCGGCCACAAAAACTTCATTTAAGATCCAAATTAGACAAGTAATACCATTCAGAAAACTAGAGAGAAAGACGAAGAGAACGCAACAAAAAGCACCAAAATCAGAGATCGTTTGACCAATCAAAAATTAAAACGAAAAACAGACACGAAAATGAACCTCAAGAACACACAAGTTTTTGGCGCCAAAATTTGAATTCAACTCTCAGAATTTTTAGAAAATATTTTTGGTAGATCTGAAAAATAAAAACCGATCAATTGAAATATATGGATCATAGGAATCAAACAAAACAAGTTTGACATCAATCCAATCAGAAATGAGCAAGATATGCACAAATCAAACAACATAGGTTCATTTTCGCACCAGGACAAACATACCTCAGTAATTTGGCCATTAAAACTTCATTTAAGATCCAAATTAGACAAATAATACCATTCCAGAAACTAGAGAGAAAGACGAAGAGAACGCAACAAAAAGCACCAAAATCGGAGATCGTTTGACCAATCAAAAATTAAAACGAAAAACAGACACGAAAATGAACCTCAAGAACACACAAGTTTTTGGCGCCAAAATTTGAATTCAACTCTCAGAATTTTTAGAAAATATTTTTGGTAGATCTGAAAAATAAAAACCGATCAATTGAAATATATGGATCATAGGAATCAAACAAAACAAGTTTGACATCAATCCAATCAGAAATGAGCAAGATATGCACAAATCAAACAACACAGGTTCATTTTCGCACCAGGACAAACATACCTCAGTAATTCGGCAGAAAAAACTTCATTTAAGATCCAAATTAGACAAATAATACCATTCCAGAAACTAGAGAGAGATACGAAGAGAACGCAACAAAAAGCACCAAAATCGGAGATCGTTTGACCAATCAAAAATTAAAACGAAAAACAGACACGAAAATGAACCTCAAGAACACACAAGTTTTTGGCGCCAAAATTTGAATTCAACTCTCAGAATTTTTAGAAAATATTTTTGGTAGATCTGAAAAATAAAAACCGATCAATTGAAATATATGGATCATAGGAATCAAACAAAACAAGTTTGACATCAATCCAATCAGAAATGAGCAAGATATGCACAAATCAAACAACATAGGTTCATTTTCGCACCAGGACAAACATACCTCAGTAATTTGGCCATTAAAACTTCATTTAAGATCCAAATTAGACAAATAATACCATTCCAGAAACTAGAGAGAAAGACGAAGAGAACGCAACAAAAAGCACCAAAATCGGAGATCGTTTGACCAATCAAAAATTAAAACGAAAAACAGACACGAAAATGAACCTCAAGAACACACAAGTTTTTGGCGCCAAAATTTGAATTCAACTCTCAGAATTTTTAGAAAATATTTTTGGTAGATCTGAAAAATAAAAACCGATCAATTGAAATATATGGATCATAGGAATCAAACAAAACAAGTTTGACATCAATCCAATCAGAAATGAGCAAGATATGCACAAATCAAACAACATAGGTTCATTTTCGCACCAGGACAAACATACCTCAGTAATTCGGCAGAAAAAATTTCATTTAAGATCCAAATTAGACAAATAATACCATTCCAGAAACTAGAGAGAGATACGAAGAGAACGCAACAAAAAGCACCAAAATCGGAGATCGTTTGACTAATCAAAAATTAAAACGAAAAACAGACACGAAAATGAACCTCAAGAACACACAAGTTTTTGGCGCCAAAATCTGAATTCAAATCTCAGAATTTTTAGAAAATATTTTTGGTAGATATGAAAAATAAAAACCGATCAATTGAAAAATATGGATCATAGGAATCAAACAAAACAAGTTTGACATCAATTCAATTAGAAATGAGGAAGATATGCACAAATCAAACAACATAGGTTCATTTTCGCACCAGGACAAACATACCTCAGTAATTCGGCCATAAAAACTTCATTTAAGATCCAAATTAGACAAATAATACCATTCCAGAAACTAGAGAGAAAGACGAAGGGAACGCAACAAAAAGAACCAAAATCGGAGATCGTTTGACCAATCAAAAATTAAAACGAAAAACAGACACGAAAATGAACCTCAAGAACACACAAGTTTTTGGCGCCAAAATTTGAATTCAACTCTCAGAATTTTTAGAAAATATTTTTGGTAGATCTGAAAAATAAAAACCGACCAATTGAAATATATGGATCATAGGAATCAAACAAAACAAGTTTGACATCAATTCAATTAGAAATGAGGAAGATATGCACAAATCAAACAACATAGGTTCATTTTCGCTCCAGGAAGAACATACCTCAGTAATTCGGCCACAAAAACTTCATTTAAGATCCAAATTAGACAAGTAATACCATTCAGAAAACTAGAGAGAAAGACGAAGAGAACGCAACAAAAAGCACCAAAATCAGAGATCGTTTGACCAATCAAAAATTAAAACGAAAAACAGACACGAAAATGAACCTCAAGAACACACAAGTTTTTGGCGCCAAAATTTGAATTCAACTCTCAGAATTTTTAGAAAATATTTTTGGTAGATCTGAAAAATAAAAACCGATCAATTGAAATATATGGATCATAGGAATCAAACAAAACAAGTTTGACATCAATCCAATCAGAAATGAGCAAGATATGCACAAATCAAACAACATAGGTTCATTTTCGCACCAGGACAAACATACCTCAGTAATTTGGCCATTAAAACTTCATTTAAGATCCAAATTAGACAAATAATACCATTCCAGAAACTAGAGAGAAAGACGAAGAGAACGCAACAAAAAGCACCAAAATCGGAGATCGCTTGACCAATCAAAAATTAAAACGAAAAACAGACACGAAAATGAACCTCAAGAACACACAAGTTTTTGGCGCCAAAATTTGAATTCAACTCTCAGAATTTTTAGAAAATATTTTTGGTAGATCTGAAAAATAAAAACCGATCAATTGAAATATATGGATCATAGGAATCAAACAAAACAAGTTTGACATCAATCCAATCAGAAATGAGCAAGATATGCACAAATCAAACAACATAGGTTCATTTTCGCACCAGGACAAACATACCTCAGTAATTCGGCAGAAAAAACTTCATTTAAGATCCAAATTAGACAAATAATACCATTCCAGAAACTAGAGAGAGATACGAAGAGAACGCAACAAAAAGCACCAAAATCGGAGATCGTTTGACTAATCAAAAATTAAAACGAAAAACAGACACGAAAATGAACCTCAAGAACACACAAGTTTTTGGCGCCAAAATCTGAATTCAAATCTCAGAATTTTTAGAAAATATTTTTGGTAGATATGAAAAATAAAAACCGATCAATTGAAAAATATGGATCATAGGAATCAAACAAAACAAGTTTGACATCAATTCAATTAGAAATGAGGAAGATATGCACAAATCAAACAACATAGGTTCATTTTCGCACCAGGACAAACATACCTCAGTAATTCGGCCACAAAAACTTCATTTAAGATCCAAATTAGACAAATAATACCATTCCAGAAACTAGAGAGAAAGACGAAGGGAACGCAACAAAAAGAACCAAAATCGGAGATCGTTTGACCAATCAAAAATTAAAACGAAAAACAGACACGAAAATGAACCTCAAGAACACACAAGTTTTTGGCGCCAAAATTTGAATTCAACTCTCAGAATTTTTAGAAAATATTTTTGGTAGATCTGAAAAATAAAAACCGATCAATTGAAATATATGGATCATAGGAATCAAACAAAACAAGTTTGACATCAATCAAATCAGAAATGAGCAAGATATGCTCAAATCAAACAACATAGGTTCATTTTCGCACCAGGACAAACATACCTCAGTAATTCGGCAGAAAAAACTTCATTTAAGATTTAAATTAGACAAATAATACCATTCCAGAAACTAGAGAGAGAGACGAAGAGATTGCAACAAAAAGCACCAAAATCGGAGATCGTTTGACTAATCAAAAATTAAAACGAAAAACAGACACGAAAATGAACCTCAAGAACACACAAGTTTTTGGCGCCAAAATTTGAATTCAAATCTCAGAATTTTTGGAAAATATTTTTGGTAGATCTGAAAAATAAAAACCGATCAATTGAAATATATGGATCATAGGAATCAAACAAAACAAGTTTGACATCAATCCAATCAGAAATGAGCAAGATATGCACAAATCAAACAACATAGGTTCATTTTCGCACCAGGACAAACATACCTCAGTAATTCGGCCATAAAAACTTCATTTAAGATCCAAATTAGACAAATAATACCATTCCAGAAACTAGAGAGAAAGACGAAGGGAACGCAACAAAAAGCACCAAAATCGGAGATCGTTTGACCAATCAAAAATTAAAACGAAAAACAGACACGAAAATGAACCTCAAGAACACACAAGTTTTTGGCGCCATAATTTGAATTCAACTCTCAGAATTTTTAGAAAATATTTTTGGTAGATCTGAAAAATAAAAACCGATCAATTGAAATATATGGATCATAGGAATCAAACAAAACAAGTTTGACATCAATCCAATCAGAAATGAGCAAGATATGCACAAATCAAACAACATAGGTTCATTTTCGCACCAGGACAAACATGCCTCAGTAATTCGGCCATAAAAACTTTATTTCAGATCCAAATTAGACAAATAATACCATTCCAGAAACTAGAGAGAAAGGCGAAGGGAACGCAACAAAAAGCACCAAAATCGGAGATCGTTTGACCAATCAAAAATTAAAACGAAAAACAGACACGAAAATGAACCTCAAGAACACACAAGTTTTTGGCGCCAAAATTTGAATTCAACTCTCAGAATTTTTAGAAAATATTTTTGGTAGATCTGAAAAATAAAAACCGATCAATTGAAATATATGGATCATAGGAATCAAACAAAACAAGTTTGACATCAATTCAATTAGAAATGAGGAAGATATGCACAAATCAAACAACATAGGTTCATTTTCGCTCCAGGACAAACATACCTCAGTAATTCGGCCACAAAAACTTCATTTAAGATCCAAATTAGACAAGTAATACCATTCAGAAAACTAGAGAGAAAGACGAAGAGAACGCAACAAAAAGCACCAAAATCAGAGATCGTTTGACCAATCAAAAATTAAAACGAAAAACAGACACGAAAATGAACCTCAAGAACACACAAGTTTTTGGCGCCAAAATTTGAATTCAACTCTCAGAATTTTTAGAAAATATTTTTGGTAGATCTGAAAAATAAAAACCGATCAATTGAAATATATGGATCATAGGAATCAAACAAAACAAGTTTGACATCAATCCAATCAGAAATGAGCAAGATATGCACAAATCAAACAACATAGGTTCATTTTCGCACCAGGACAAACATACCTCAGTAATTTGGCCATTAAAACTTCATTTAAGATCCAAATTAGACAAATAATACCATTCCAGAAACTAGAGAGAAAGACGAAGAGAACGCAACAAAAAGCACCAAAATCGGAGATCGTTTGACCAATCAAAAATTAAAACGAAAAACAGACACGAAAATGAACCTCAAGAACACACAAGTTTTTGGCGCCAAAATTTGAATTCAACTCTCAGAATTTTTAGAAAATATTTTTGGTAGATCTGAAAAATAAAAACCGATCAATTGAAATATATGGATCATAGGAATCAAACAAAACAAGTTTGACATCAATCCAATCAGAAATGAGCAAGATATGCAAAAATCAAACAACATAGGTTCATTTTCGCACCAGGACAAACATACCTCAGTAATTCGGCAGAAAAAACTTCATTTAAGATCCAAATTAGACAAATAATACCATTCCAGAAACTAGAGAGAGATACGAAGAGAACGCAACAAAAAGCACCAAAATCGGAGATCGTTTGACTAATCAAAAATTAAAACGAAAAACAGACACGAAAATGAACCTCAAGAACACACAAGTTTTTGGCGCCAAAATCTGAATTCAAATCTCAGAATTTTTAGAAAATATTTTTGGTAGATATGAAAAATAAAAACCGATCAATTGAAAAATATGGATCATAGGAATCAAACAAAACAAGTTTGACATCAATTCAATTAGAAATGAGGAAGATATGCACAAATCAAACAACATAGGTTCATTTTCGCACCAGGACAAACATACCTCAGTAATTCGGCCATAAAAACTTCATTTAAGATCCAAATTAGACAAATAATACCATTCCAGAAACTAGAGAGAAAGACGAAGGGAACGCAACAAAAAGAACCAAAATCGGAGATCGTTTGACCAATCAAAAATTAAAACGAAAAACAGACACGAAAATGAACCTCAAGAACACACAAGTTTTTGGCGCCAAAATTTGAATTCAACTCTCAGAATTTTTAGAAAATATTTTTGGTAGATCTGAAAAATAAAAACCGATCAATTGAAATATATGGATCATAGGAATCAAACAAAACAAGTTTGACATCAATTCAATTAGAAATGAGGAAGATATGCACAAATCAAACAACATAGGTTCATTTTCGCTCCAGGACAAACATACCTCAGTAATTCGGCCACAAAAACTTCATTTAAGATCCAAATTAGACAAGTAATACCATTCAGAAAACTAGAGAGAAAGACGAAGAGAACGCAACAAAAAGCACCAAAATCAGAGATCGTTTGACCAATCAAAAATTAAAACGAAAAACAGACACGAAAATGAACCTCAAGAACACACAAGTTTTTGGCGCCAAAATTTGAATTCAACTCTCAGAATTTTTAGAAAATATTTTTGGTAGATCTGAAAAATAAAAACCGATCAATTGAAATATATGGATCATAGGAATCAAACAAAACAAGTTTGACATCAATCCAATCAGAAATGAGCAAGATATGCACAAATCAAACAACATAGGTTCATTTTCGCACCAGGACAAACATACCTCAGTAATTTGGCCATTAAAACTTCATTTAAGATCCAAATTAGACAAATAATACCATTCCAGAAACTAGAGAGAAAGACGAAGAGAACGCAACAAAAAGCACCAAAATCGGAGATCGTTTGACCAATCAAAAATTAAAACGAAAAACAGACACGAAAATGAACCTCAAGAACACACAAGTTTTTGGCGCCAAAATTTGAATTCAACTCTCAGAATTTTTAGAAAATATTTTTGGTAGATCTGAAAAATAAAAACCGATCAATTGAAATATATGGATCATAGGAATCAAACAAAACAAGTTTGACATCAATCCAATCAGAAATGAGCAAGATATGCACAAATCAAACAACATAGGTTCATTTTCGCACCAGGACAAACATACCTCAGTAATTCGGCAGAAAAAACTTCATTTAAGATCCAAATTAGACAAATAATACCATTCCAGAAACTAGAGAGAGATACGAAGAGAACGCAACAAAAAGCACCAAAATCGGAGATCGTTTGACCAATCAAAAATTAAAACGAAAAACAGACACGAAAATGAACCTCAAGAACACACAAGTTTTTGGCGCCAAAATTTGAATTCAACTCTCAGAATTTTTAGAAAATATTTTTGGTAGATCTGAAAAATAAAAACCGATCAATTGAAATATATGGATCATAGGAATCAAACAAAACAAGTTTGACATCAATCCAATCAGAAATGAGCAAGATATGCACAAATCAAACAACATAGGTTCATTTTCGCACCAGGACAAACATACCTCAGTAATTCGGCAGAAAAAACTTCATTTAAGATCCAAATTAGACAAATAATACTATTCCAGAAACTAGAGAGAGAGACGAAGAGAACGCAACAAAAAGCACCAAAATCGGAGATCGTTTGACCAATCAAAAATTAAAACGAAAAACAGACACGAAAATGAACCTCAAGAACACACAAGTTTTTGACGCCAAAATTTGAATTCAAATCTCAGAATTTTTAAAAAATATTTTTGGTAGATCTGAAAAATAAAAACCGATCAATTGAAATATATGGATCATAGGAATCAAACAAAACAAGTTTGACATCAATCCAATCAGAAATGAGCAAGATATGCACAAATCAAACAACATAGGTTCATTTTCGCACCAGGACAAACATACCTCAGTAATTTGGCCATTAAAACTTCATTTAAGATCCAAATTAGACAAATAATACCATTCCAGAAACTAGAGAGAAAGACGAAGAGAAGGAAACAAAAAGCACCAAAATCGGAGATCGTTTGACCAATCAAAAATTAAAACGAAAAACAGACACGAAAATGAACCTCAAGAACACACAAGTTTTTGGCGCCAAAATTTGAATTCAACTCTCAGAATTTTTAGAAAATATTTTTGGTAGATCTGAAAAATAAAAACCGATCAATTGAAATATATGGATCATAGGAATCAAACAAAACAAGTTTGACATCAATTCAATTAGAAATGAGGAAGATATGCACAAATCAAACAACATAGGTTCATTTTCGCACTAGGACAAACATACCTCAGTAATTCGGCCACAAAAACTTCATTTAAGATCCAAATTAGACAAGTAATACCATTCAGAAAACTAGAGAGAAAGACGAAGAGAACGCAACAAAAAGAACCAAAATCAGAGATCATTTGACCAATCAAAAATTAAAACGAAAAACAGACACGAAAATGAACCTCAAGAACACACAAGTTTTTGGCGCCAAAATTTGAATTCAACTCTCTGAATTTATAGAAAATATTTTTGGTAGATCTGAAAAATAAAAACCGATCAATTGAAATATATGGATCATAGGAATCAAACAAAACAAGTTTGACATCAATCCAATCAGAAATGAGCAAGATATGCACAAATCAAACAACATAGGTTCATTTTCGCACCAGGACAAACATGCCTCAGTAATTCGGCCATAAAAACTTTATTTCAGATCCAAATTAGACAAATAATACCATTCCAGAAACTAGAGAGAAAGGCGAAGGGAACGCAACAAAAAGCACCAAAATCGGAGATCGTTTGACCAATCAAAAATTAAAACGAAAAACAGACACGAAAATGAACCTCAAGAACACACAAGTTTTTGGCGCCAAAATTTGAATTCAAATCTCAGAATTTTTAGAAAATATTTTTGGTAGATCTGAAAAATAAAAACCGATCAATTGAAATATATGGATCATAGGAATCAAACAAAACAAGTTTGACATCAATCCAATCAGAAATGAGCAAGATATGCACAAATCAAACAACATAGGTTTATTTTCGCACCAGGACAAACACACCTCAGTAAATCGGCCATAAAAACTTCATTTAAGATCCAAATTAGACAAATAATACCATTCCAGAAACAATAAAGAAAGAAGAAGAGAACGCAACAAAAAGCACCAAAATCAGAGATCGTTTGACCAATCAAAAATTAAAACGAAAAACAGACACGAAAATGAACCTCAAGAACACACAAGTTTTTGGCGCCAAAATTTGAATTCAAATCTCAGAATTTTTAGAAAATATTTTTGGTAGATCTGAAAAATAAAAACCGATCAATTGAAATATATGGATCATAGGAATCAAACAAAACAAGTTTGACATCAATCAAATCAGAAATGAGCAAGATATGCTCAAATCAAACAACATAGGTTCATTTTCGCACCAGGACAAACATACCTCAGTAATTCGGCAGAAAAAACTTCATTTAAGATTTAAATTAGACAAATAATACCATTCCAGAAACTAGAGAGAGAGACGAAGAGATTGCAACAAAAAGCACCAAAATCGGAGATCGTTTGACTAATCAAAAATTAAAACGAAAAACAGACACGAAAATGAACCTCAAGAACACACAAGTTTTTGGCGCCAAAATTTGAATTCAAATCTCAGAATTTTTGGAAAATATTTTTGGTAGATCTGAAAAATAAAAACCGATCAATTGAAATATATGGATCATAGGAATCAAACAAAACAAGTTTGACATCAATCCAATCAGAAATGAGCAAGATATGCACAAATCAAACAACATAGGTTCATTTTCGCACCAGGACAAACATACCTCAGTAATTCGGCCATAAAAACTTCATTTAAGATCCAAATTAGACAAATAATACCATTCCAGAAACTAGAGAGAAAGACGAAGGGAACGCAACAAAAAGCACCAAAATCGGAGATCGTTTGACCAATCAAAAATTAAAACGAAAAACAGACACGAAAATGAACCTCAAGAACACACAAGTTTTTGGCGCCATAATTTGAATTCAACTCTCAGAATTTTTAGAAAATATTTTTGGTAGATCTGAAAAATAAAAACCGATCAATTGAAATATATGGATCATAGGAATCAAACAAAACAAGTTTGACATCAATCCAATCAGAAATGAGCAAGATATGCACAAATCAAACAACATAGGTTCATTTTCGCACCAGGACAAACATGCCTCAGTAATTCGGCCATAAAAACTTTATTTCAGATCCAAATTAGACAAATAATACCATTCCAGAAACTAGAGAGAAAGGCGAAGGGAACGCAACAAAAAGCACCAAAATCGGAGATCGTTTGACCAATCAAAAATTAAAACGAAAAACAGACACGAAAATGAACCTCAAGAACACACAAGTTTTTGGCGCCAAAATTTGAATTCAACTCTCAGAATTTTTAGAAAATATTTTCGGTAGATCTGAAAAATAAAAACCGATCAATTGAAATATATGGATCATAGGAATCAAACAAAACAAGTTTGACATCAATCCAATCAGAAATGAGCAAGATATGCACAAATCAAACAACATAGGTTCATTTTCGCACCAGGACAAACATACCTCAGTAATTCGGCCACAAAAACTTCATTTAAGATCCAAATTAGACAAGTAATACCATTCAGAAAACTAGAGAGAAAGACGAAGAGAACGCAACAAAAAGCACCAAAATCAGAGATCATTTGACCAATCAAAAATTAAAACGAAAAACAGACACGAAAATGAACCTTAAGAACACACAAGTTTTTGGCGCCAAAATTTGAATTCAAATCTCAAAATTTTTAGAAAATATTTTTGGTAGATCTGAAAAATAAAAACCGATCAATTGAAATATATGGATCATAGGAATCAAACAAAACAAGTTTGACATCAATCCAATCAGAAATGAGCAAGATATGCACAAATCAAACAACATAGGTTCATTTTCGCACCAGGACAAACATACCTCAGTAATTCGGCCATAAAAACTTCATTTAAGATCCAAATTAGACAAATAATACCATTCCAGAAACTAGAGAGAAAGACGAAGGGAACGCAACAAAAAGCACCAAAATCGGAGATCGTTTGACCAATCAAAAATTAAAACGAAAAACAGACACGAAAATGAACCTCAAGAACACACAAGTTTTTGGCGCCAAAATTTGAATTCAACTCTCAGAATTTTTAGAAAATATTTTTGGTAGATCTGAAAAATAAAAACCGATCAATTGAAATATATGGATCATAGGAATCAAACAAAACAAGTTTGACATCAATTCAATTAGAAATGAGGAAGATATGCACAAATCAAACAACATAGGTTCATTTTCGCACCAAGACAAACATACCTCAGTAATTCGGCCACAAAAACTTCATTTAAGATCCAAATTAGACAAGTAATACCATTCAGAAAACTAGAGAGAAAGACGAAGAGAACGCAACAAAAAGCACCAAAATCAGAGATCGTTTGACCAATCAAAAATTAAAACGAAAAACAGACACGAAAATGAACCTCAAGAACACACAAGTTTTTGACGCCAAAATTTGAATTCAAATCTCAGAATTTTTAAAAAATATTTTTGGTAGATCTGAAAAATAAAAACCGATCAATTGAAATATATGGATCATAGGAATCAAACAAAACAAGTTTGACATCAATCCAATCAGAAATGAGCAAGATATGCACAAATCAAACAACATAGGTTCATTTTCGCACCAGGACAAACATACCTCAGTAATTTGGCCATTAAAACTTCATTTAAGATCCAAATTAGACAAATAATACCATTCCAGAAACTAGAGAGAAAGACGAAGAGAAGGAAACAAAAAGCACCAAAATCGGAGATCGTTTGACCAATCAAAAATTAAAACGAAAAACAGACACGAAAATGAACCTCAAGAACACACAAGTTTTTGGCGCCAAAATTTGAATTCAACTCTCAGAATTTTTAGAAAATATTTTTGGTAGATCTGAAAAATAAAAACCGATCAATTGAAATATATGGATCATAGGAATCAAACAAAACAAGTTTGACATCAATTCAATTAGAAATGAGGAAGATATGCACAAATCAAACAACATAGGTTCATTTTCGCACTAGGACAAACATACCTCAGTAATTCGGCCACAAAAACTTCATTTAAGATCCAAATTAGACAAGTAATACCATTCAGAAAACTAGAGAGAAAGACGAAGAGAACGCCACAAAAAGAACCAAAATCAGAGATCATTTGACCAATCAAAAATTAAAACGAAAAACAGACACGAAAATGAACCTCAAGAACACACAAGTTTTTGGCGCCAAAATTTGAATTCAACTCTCTGAATTTATAGAAAATATTTTTGGTAGATCTGAAAAATAAAAACCGATCAATTGAAATATATGGATCATAGGAATCAAACAAAACAAGTTTGACATCAATCCAATCAGAAATGAGCAAGATATGCACAAATCAAACAACATAGGTTCATTTTCGCACCAGGACAAACATACCTCAGTAATTCGGCCGCAAAAACTTCATTTAAGATCCAAATTAGACAAGTAATACCATTCAGAAAACTAGAGAGAAAGACGAAGAGAAGGAAACAAAAAGCACCAAAATCAGAGATAGTTTGACCAATCAAAAATTAAAACGAAAAACAGACACGAAAATGAACCTGAAGAACACACAAGTTTTTGGCGCCAAAATTTGAATTCAACTCTAAGAATTTTTAGAAAATATTTTCGGTAGATCTGAAAAATAAAAACCGATCAATTGAAATATATGGATCATAGGAATCAAACAAAACAAGTTTGACATCAATCCAATCAGAAATGAGCAAGATATGCACAAATCAAACAACATAGGTTCATTTTCGCACCAGGACAAACATACCTCAGTAATTTGGCCATTAAAACTTCATTTAAGATCCAAATTAGACAAATAATACCATTCCAGAAACTAGAGAGAAAGACGAAGAGAACGCAACAAAAAGCACCAAAATCGGAGATCGTTTGACCAATCAAAAATTAAAACGAAAAACAGACACGAAAATGAACCTCAAGAACACACAAGTTTTTGGCGCCAAAATTTGAATTCAACTCTCAGAATTTTTAGAAAATATTTTTGGTAGATCTGAAAAATAAAAACCGATCAATTGAAATATATGGATCATAGGAATCAAACAAAACAAGTTTGACATCAATCCAATCAGAAATGAGCAAGATATGCACAAATCAAACAACATAGGTTCATTTTCGCACCAGGACAAACATACCTCAGTAATTCGGCAGAAAAAATTTCATTTAAGATCCAAATTAGACAAATAATACCATTCCAGAAACTAGAGAGAGATACGAAGAGAACGCAACAAAAAGCACCAAAATCGGAGATCGTTTGACTAATCAAAAATTAAAACGAAAAACAGACACGAAAATGAACCTCAAGAACACACAAGTTTTTGGCGCCAAAATCTGAATTCAAATCTCAGAATTTTTAGAAAATATTTTTGGTAGATATGAAAAATAAAAACCGATCAATTGAAAAATATGGATCATAGGAATCAAACAAAACAAGTTTGACATCAATTCAATTAGAAATGAGGAAGATATGCACAAATCAAACAACATAGGTTCATTTTCGCACCAGGACAAACATACCTCAGTAATTCGGCCACAAAAACTTCATTTAAGATCCAAATTAGACAAGTAATACCATTCAGAAAACTAGAGAGAAAGACGAAGAGAACGCAACAAAAAGCACCAAAATCAGAGATCATTTGACCAATCAAAAATTAAAACGAAAAACAGACACGAAAATGAACCTCAAGAACACACAAGTTTTTGGCGCCAAAATTTGAATTCAACTCTCAGAATTTTTAGAAAATATTTTTGGTAGATCTGAAAAATAAAAACCGATCAATTGAAATATATGGATCATAGGAATCAAACAAAACAAGTTTGACATCAATCCAATTAGAAATGAGGAAGATATGCACAAATCAAACAACATAGGTTCATTTTCGCACCAGGACAAACATACCTCAGTAATTCGGCCACAAAAACTTCATTTAAGATCCAAATTAGACAAGTAATACCATTCAGAAAACTAGAGAGAAAGACGAAGAGAACGCAACAAAAAGCACCAAAATCAGAGATCGTTTGACTAATCAAAAATTAAAACGAAAAACAGACACGAAAATGAACCTCAAGAACACACAAGTTTTTGGCGCCAAAATTTGAATTCAAATCTCAGAATTTTTAAAAAATATTTTTGGTAGATCTGAAAAATAAAAACCGATCAATTGAAATATATCGATCATAGGAATCAAACAAAACAAGTTTGACATCAATCCAATCAGAAATGAGCAAGATATGCACAAATCAAACAACATAGGTTCATTTTCGCACCAGGACAAACATACCTCAGTAATTTGGCCATTAAAACTTCATTTAAGATCCAAATTAGACAAATAATACCATTCCACAAACTAGAGTGAAAGACGAAGAGAACGCAACAAAAAGCACCAAAATCAGAGATCGTTTGACCAATCAAAAATTAAAACGAAAAACAGACACGAAAATGAACCTCAAGAACACACAAGTTTTTGGCGCCAAAATTTGAATTCAACTCTCAGAATTTTTAGAAAATATTTTTGGTAGATCTGAAAAATAAAAACCGATCAATTGAAATATATGGATCATAGGAATCAAACAAAACAAGTTTGACATCAATCCAATCAGAAATGAGCAAGATATGCACAAATCAAACAACATAGGTTCATTTTCGCACCAGGACAAACATACCTCAGTAATTCGGCCACAAAAACTTCATTTAAGGTCCAAATTAGACAAGTAATACCATTCAGAAAACTAGAGAGAAAGACGAAGAGAACGCAATAAAAAGCACCAAAATCAGAGATCATTTGACCAATCAAAAATTAAAACGAAAAACAGACACGAAAATGAACCTCAAGAACACACAAGTTTTTGGCGCCAAAATTTGAATTCAAATCTCAGAATTTTTAGAAAATATTTTTGGTAGATCTGAAAAATAAAAACCGATCAATTGAAATATATGGATCATAGGAATCAAACAAAACAAGTTTGACATCAATCCAATCAGAAATGAGCAAGATATGCACAAATCAAACAACATAGGTTCATTTTCGCACCAGGACAAACATGCCTCAGTAATTCGGCCATAAAAACTTTATTTCAGATCCAAATTAGACAAATAATACCATTCCAGAAACTAGAGAGAAAGGCGAAGGGAACGCAACAAAAAGCACCACAATCGGAGATCGTTTGACCAATCAAAAATTAAAACGAAAAACAGACACGAAAATGAACCTCAAGAACACACAAGTTTTTGGCGCCAAAATTTGAATTCAAATCTCAGAATTTTTAGAAAATATTTTTGGTAGATCTGAAAAATAAAAACCGATCAATTGAAATATATGGATCATAGGAATCAAACAAAACAAGTTTGACATCAATCCAATCAGAAATGAGCAAGATATGCACAAATCAAACAACATAGGTTTATTTTCGCACCAGGACAAACACACCTCAGTAAATCGGCCATAAAAACTTCATTTAAGATCCAAATTAGACAAATAATACCATTCCAGAAACAATAGAGAAAGAAGAAGAGAACGCAACAAAAAGAACCAAAATCAGAGATCGTTTGACCAATCAAAAATTAAAACGAAAAACAGACACGAAAATGAACCTCAAGAACACACAAGTTTTTGGCGCCAAAATTTGAATTCAAATCTCAGAATTTTTAGAAAATATTTTTGGTAGATCTGAAAAATAAAAACCGATCAATTGAAATATATGGATCATAGGAATCAAACAAAACAAGTTTGACATCAATCAAATCAGAAATGAGCAAGATATGCTCAAATCAAACAACATAGGTTCATTTTCGCACCAGGACAAACATACCTCAGTAATTCAGCAGAAAAAACTTCATTTAAGATTTAAATTAGACAAATAATACCATTCCAGAAACTAGAGAGAGAGACGAAGAGAACGCAACAAAAAGCACCAAAATCGGAGATCGTTTGACTAATCAAAAATTAAAACGAAAAACAGACACGAAAATGAACCTCAAGAACACACAAGTTTTTGGCGCCAAAATTTGAATTCAAATCTCAGAATTTTTGGAAAATATTTTTGGTAGATCTGAAAAATAAAAACCGATCAATTGAAATATATGGATCATAGGAATCAAACAAAACAAGTTTGACATCAATTCAATTAGAAATGAGGAAGATATGCACAAATCAAACAACATAGGTTCATTTTCGCTCCAGGACAAACATACCTCAGTAATTCGGCCACAAAAACTTCATTTAAGATCCAAATTAGACAAGTAATACCATTCAGAAAACTAGAGAGAAAGACGAAGGGAACGCAACAAAAAGCACCAAAATCGGAGATCGTTTGACCAATCAAAAATTAAAACGAAAAACAGACACGAAAATGAACCTCAAGAACACACAAGTTTTTGGCGCCAAAATTTGAATTCAAATCTCAGAATTTTTGGAAAATATTTTTGGTAGATATGAAAAATAAAAACCGATCAATTGAAAAATATGGATCATAGGAATCAAACAAAACAAGTTTGACATCAATCCAATCAGAAATGAGCAAGATATGCACAAATCAAACAACATAGGTTCATTTTCGCACCAGGACAAACATACCTCAGTAATTTGGCCATTAAAACTTCATTTAAGATCCAAATTAGACAAATAATACCATTCCAGAAACTAGAGAGAAAGACGAAGAGAACGCAACAAAAAGCACCAAAATCGGAGATCGTTTGACCAATCAAAAATTAAAACGAAAAACAGACACGAAAATGAACCTCAAGAACACACAAGTTTTTGGCGCCAAAATTTGAATTCAACTCTCAGAATTTTTAGAAAATATTTTTGGTAGATCTGAAAAATAAAAACCGATCAATTGAAATATATGGATCATAGGAATCAAACAAAACAAGTTTGACATCAATCCAATCAGAAATGAGCAAGATATGCACAAATCAAACAACATAGGTTCATTTTCGCACCAGGACAAACATACCTCAGTAATTCGGCAGAAAAAATTTCATTTAAGATCCAAATTAGACAAATAATACCATTCCAGAAACTAGAGAGAGATACGAAGAGAACGCAACAAAAAGCACCAAAATCGGAGATCGTTTGACTAATCAAAAATTAAAACGAAAAACAGACACGAAAATGAACCTCAAGAACACACAAGTTTTTGGCGCCAAAATCTGAATTCAAATCTCAGAATTTTTAGAAAATATTTTTGGTAGATATGAAAAATAAAAACCGATCAATTGAAAAATATGGATCATAGGAATCAAACAAAACAAGTTTGACATCAATTCAATTAGAAATGAGGAAGATATGCACAAATCAAACAACATAGGTTCATTTTCGCACCAGGACAAACATACCTCAGTAATTCGGCCATAAAAACTTCATTTAAGATCCAAATTAGACAAATAATACCATTCCAGAAACTAGAGAGAAAGACGAAGGGAACGCAACAAAAAGAACCAAAATCGGAGATCGTTTGACCAATCAAAAATTAAAACGAAAAACAGACACGAAAATGAACCTCAAGAACACACAAGTTTTTGGCGCCAAAATTTGAATTCAACTCTCAGAATTTTTAGAAAATATTTTTGGTAGATCTGAAAAATAAAAACCGATCAATTGAAATATATGGATCATAGGAATCAAACAAAACAAGTTTGACATCAATTCAATTAGAAATGAGGAAGATATGCACAAATCAAACAACATAGGTTCATTTTCGCTCCAGGACAAACATACCTCAGTAATTCGGCCACAAAAACTTCATTTAAGATCCAAATTAGACAAGTAATACCATTCAGAAAACTAGAGAGAAAGACGAAGAGAACGCAACAAAAAGCACCAAAATCAGAGATCGTTTGACCAATCAAAAATTAAAACGAAAAACAGACACGAAAATGAACCTCAAGAACACACAAGTTTTTGGCGCCAAAATTTGAATTCAACTCTCAGAATTTTTAGAAAATATTTTTGGTAGATCTGAAAAATAAAAACCGATCAATTGAAATATATGGATCATAGGAATCAAACAAAACAAGTTTGACATCAATCCAATCAGAAATGAGCAAGATATGCACAAATCAAACAACATAGGTTCATTTTCGCACCAGGACAAACATACCTCAGTAATTTGGCCATTAAAACTTCATTTAAGATCCAAATTAGACAAATAATACCATTCCAGAAACTAGAGAGAAAGACGAAGAGAACGCAACAAAAAGCACCAAAATCGGAGATCGTTTGACCAATCAAAAATTAAAACGAAAAACAGACACGAAAATGAACCTCAAGAACACACAAGTTTTTGGCGCCAAAATTTGAATTCAACTCTCAGAATTTTTAGAAAATATTTTTGGTAGATCTGAAAAATAAAAACCGATCAATTGAAATATATGGATCATAGGAATCAAACAAAACAAGTTTGACATCAATCCAATCAGAAATGAGCAAGATATGCACAAATCAAACAACATAGGTTCATTTTCGCACCAGGACAAACATACCTCAGTAATTCGGCAGAAAAAACTCCATTTAAGATCCAAATTAGACAAATAATACCATTCCAGAAACTAGAGAGAGATACGAAGAGAACGCAACAAAAAGCACCAAAATCGGAGATCGTTTGACCAATCAAAAATTAAAACGAAAAACAGACACGAAAATGAACCTCAAGAACACACAAGTTTTTGGCGCCAAAATTTGAATTCAACTCTCAGAATTTTTAGAAAATATTTTTGGTAGATCTGAAAAATAAAAACCGATCAATTGAAATATATGGATCATAGGAATCAAACAAAACAAGTTTGACATCAATCCAATCAGAAATGAGCAAGATATGCACAAATCAAACAACATAGGTTCATTTTCGCACCAGGACAAACATACCTCAGTAATTCGGCAGAAAAAATTTCATTTAAGATCCAAATTAGACAAATAATACCATTCCAGAAACTAGAGAGAGATACGAAGAGAACGCAACAAAAAGCACCAAAATCGGAGATCGTTTGACTAATCAAAAATTAAAACGAAAAACAGACACGAAAATGAACCTCAAGAACACACAAGTTTTTGGCGCCAAAATCTGAATTCAAATCTCAGAATTTTTAGAAAATATTTTTGGTAGATATGAAAAATAAAAACCGATCAATTGAAAAATATGGATCATAGGAATCAAACAAAACAAGTTTGACATCAATCCAATCAGAAATGAGCAAGATATGCACAAATCAAACAACATAGGTTCATTTTCGCACCAGGACAAACATACCTCAGTAATTTGGCCATTAAAACTTCATTTAAGATCCAAATTAGACAAATAATACCATTCCAGAAACTAGAGAGAAAGACGAAGAGAACGCAACAAAAAGCACCAAAATCGGAGATCGTTTGACCAATCAAAAATTAAAACGAAAAACAGACACGAAAATGAACCTCAAGAACACACAAGTTTTTGGCGCCAAAATTTGAATTCAACTCTCAGAATTTTTAGAAAATATTTTTGGTAGATCTGAAAAATAAAAACCGATCAATTGAAATATATGGATCATAGGAATCAAACAAAACAAGTTTGACATCAATCCAATCAGAAATGAGCAAGATATGCACAAATCAAACAACATAGGTTCATTTTCGCACCAGGACAAACATACCTCAGTAATTCGGCAGAAAAAATTTCATTTAAGATCCAAATTAGACAAATAATACCATTCCAGAAACTAGAGAGAGATACGAAGAGAACGCAACAAAAAGCACCAAAATCGGAGATCGTTTGACTAATCAAAAATTAAAACGAAAAACAGACACGAAAATGAACCTCAAGAACACACAAGTTTTTGGCGCCAAAATCTGAATTCAAATCTCAGAATTTTTAGAAAATATTTTTGGTAGATATGAAAAATAAAAACCGATCAATTGAAAAATATGGATCATAGGAATCAAACAAAACAAGTTTGACATCAATTCAATTAGAAATGAGGAAGATATGCACAAATCAAACAACATAGGTTCATTTTCGCACCAGGACAAACATACCTCAGTAATTCGGCCATAAAAACTTCATTTAAGATCCAAATTAGACAAATAATACCATTCCAGAAACTAGAGAGAAAGACGAAGGGAACGCAACAAAAAGAACCAAAATCGGAGATCGTTTGACCAATCAAAAATTAAAACGAAAAACAGACACGAAAATGAACCTCAAGAACACACAAGTTTTTGGCGCCAAAATTTGAATTCAACTCTCAGAATTTTTAGAAAATATTTTTGGTAGATCTGAAAAATAAAAACCGACCAATTGAAATATATGGATCATAGGAATCAAACAAAACAAGTTTGACATCAATTCAATTAGAAATGAGGAAGATATGCACAAATCAAACAACATAGGTTCATTTTCGCTCCAGGACAAACATACCTCAGTAATTCGGCCACAAAAACTTCATTTAAGATCCAAATTAGACAAGTAATACCATTCAGAAAACTAGAGAGAAAGACGAAGAGAACGCAACAAAAAGCACCAAAATCAGAGATCGTTTGACCAATCAAAAATTAAAACGAAAAACAGACACGAAAATGAACCTCAAGAACACACAAGTTTTTGGCGCCAAAATTTGAATTCAACTCTCAGAATTTTTAGAAAATATTTTTGGTAGATCTGAAAAATAAAAACCGATCAATTGAAATATATGGATCATAGGAATCAAACAAAACAAGTTTGACATCAATCCAATCAGAAATGAGCAAGATATGCACAAATCAAACAACATAGGTTCATTTTCGCACCAGGACAAACATACCTCAGTAATTTGGCCATTAAAACTTCATTTAAGATCCAAATTAGACAAATAATACCATTCCAGAAACTAGAGAGAAAGACGAAGAGAACGCAACAAAAAGCACCAAAATCGGAGATCGTTTGACCAATCAAAAATTAAAACGAAAAACAGACACGAAAATGAACCTCAAGAACACACAAGTTTTTGGCGCCAAAATTTGAATTCAACTCTCAGAATTTTTAGAAAATATTTTTGGTAGATCTGAAAAATAAAAACCGATCAATTGAAATATATGGATCATAGGAATCAAACAAAACAAGTTTGACATCAATCCAATCAGAAATGAGCAAGATATGCACAAATCAAACAACATAGGTTCATTTTCGCACCAGGACAAACATACCTCAGTAATTCGGCAGAAAAAACTTCATTTAAGATCCAAATTAGACAAATAATACCATTCCAGAAACTAGAGAGAGATACGAAGAGAACGCAACAAAAAGCACCAAAATCGGAGATCGTTTGACCAATCAAAAATTAAAACGAAAAACAGACACGAAAATGAACCTCAAGAACACACAAGTTTTTGGCGCCAAAATTTGAATTCAACTCTCAGAATTTTTAGAAAATATTTTTGGTAGATCTGAAAAATAAAAAACCGATCAATTGAAATATATGGATCATAGGAATCAAACAAAACAAGTTTGACATCAATCCAATCAGAAATGAGCAAGATATGCACAAATCAAACAACATAGGTTCATTTTCGCACCAGGACAAACATACCTCAGTAATTCGGCAGAAAAAACTTCATTTAAGATCCAAATTAGACAAATAATACTATTCCAGAAACTAGAGAGAGAGACGAAGAGAACGCAACAAAAAGCACCAAAATCGGAGATCGTTTGACCAATCAAAAATTAAAACGAAAAACAGACACGAAAATGAACCTCAAGAACACACAAGTTTTTGACGCCAAAATTTGAATTCAAATCTCAGAATTTTTAAAAAATATTTTTGGTAGATCTGAAAAATAAAAACCGATCAATTGAAATATATGGATCATAGGAATCAAACAAAACAAGTTTGACATCAATCCAATCAGAAATGAGCAAGATATGCACAAATCAAACAACATAGGTTCATTTTCGCACCAGGACAAACATACCTCAGTAATTTGGCCATTAAAACTTCATTTAAGATCCAAATTAGACAAATAATACCATTCCAGAAACTAGAGAGAAAGACGAAGAGAAGGAAACAAAAAGCACCAAAATCGGAGATCGTTTGACCAATCAAAAATTAAAACGAAAAACAGACACGAAAATGAACCTCAAGAACACACAAGTTTTTGGCGCCAAAATTTGAATTCAACTCTCAGAATTTTTAGAAAATATTTTTGGTAGATCTGAAAAATAAAAACCGATCAATTGAAATATATGGATCATAGGAATCAAACAAATCAAGTTTGACATCAATTCAATTAGAAATGAGGAAGATATGCACAAATCAAACAACATAGGTTCATTTTCGCACTAGGACAAACATACCTCAGTAATTCGGCCACAAAAACTTCATTTAAGATCCAAATTAGACAAGTAATACCATTCAGAAAACTAGAGAGAAAGACGAAGAGAACGCAACAAAAAGAACCAAAATCAGAGATCATTTGACCAATCAAAAATTAAAACGAAAAACAGACACGAAAATGAACCTCAAGAACACACAAGTTTTTGGCGCCAAAATTTGAATTCAACTCTCTGAATTTATAGAAAATATTTTTGGTAGATCTGAAAAATAAAAACCGATCAATTGAAATATATGGATCATAGGAATCAAACAAAACAAGTTTGACATCAATCCAATCAGAAATGAGCAAGATATGCACAAATCAAACAACATAGGTTCATTTTCGCACCAGGACAAACATGCCTCAGTAATTCGGCCATAAAAACTTTATTTCAGATCCAAATTAGACAAATAATACCATTCCAGAAACTAGAGAGAAAGGCGAAGGGAACGCAACAAAAAGCACCAAAATCGGAGATCGTTTGACCAATCAAAAATTAAAACGAAAAACAGACACGAAAATGAACCTCAAGAACACACAAGTTTTTGGCGCCAAAATTTGAATTCAAATCTCAGAATTTTTAGAAAATATTTTTGGTAGATCTGAAAAATAAAAACCGATCAATTGAAATATATGGATCATAGGAATCAAACAAAACAAGTTTGACATCAATCCAATCAGAAATGAGCAAGATATGCACAAATCAAACAACATAGGTTTATTTTCGCACCAGGACAAACACACCTCAGTAAATCGGCCATAAAAACTTCATTTAAGATCCAAATTAGACAAATAATACCATTCCAGAAACAATAGAGAAAGAAGAAGAGAACGCAACAAAAAGCACCAAAATCAGAGATCGTTTGACCAATCAAAAATTAAAACGAAAAACAGACACGAAAATGAACCTCAAGAACACACAAGTTTTTGGCGCCAAAATTTGAATTCAAATCTCAGAATTTTTAGAAAATATTTTTGGTAGATCTGAAAAATAAAAACCGATCAATTGAAATATATGGATCATAGGAATCAAACAAAACAAGTTTGACATCAATCAAATCAGAAATGAGCAAGATATGCTCAAATCAAACAACATAGGTTCATTTTCGCACCAGGACAAACATACCTCAGTAATTCGGCAGAAAAAACTTCATTTAAGATTTAAATTAGACAAATAATACCATTCCAGAAACTAGAGAGAGAGACGAAGAGATTGCAACAAAAAGCACCAAAATCGGAGATCGTTTGACTAATCAAAAATTAAAACGAAAAACAGACACGAAAATGAACCTCAAGAACACACAAGTTTTTGGCGCCAAAATTTGAATTCAAATCTCAGAATTTTTGGAAAATATTTTTGGTAGATCTGAAAAATAAAAACCGATCAATTGAAATATATGGATCATAGGAATCAAACAAAACAAGTTTGACATCAATCCAATCAGAAATGAGCAAGATATGCACAAATCAAACAACATAGGTTCATTTTCGCACCAGGACAAACATACCTCAGTAATTCGGCCATAAAAACTTCATTTAAGATCCAAATTAGACAAATAATACCATTCCAGAAACTAGAGAGAAAGACGAAGGGAACGCTACAAAAAGCACCAAAATCGGAGATCGTTTGACCAATCAAAAATTAAAACGAAAAACAGACACGAAAATGAACCTCAAGAACACACAAGTTTTTGGCGCCATAATTTGAATTCAACTCTCAGAATTTTTAGAAAATATTTTTGGTAGATCTGAAAAATAAAAACCGATCAATTGAAATATATGGATCATAGGAATCAAACAAAACAAGTTTGACATCAATCCAATCAGAAATGAGCAAGATATGCACAAATCAAACAACATAGGTTCATTTTCGCACCAGGACAAACATGCCTCAGTAATTCGGCCATAAAAACTTTATTTCAGATCCAAATTAGACAAATAATACCATTCCAGAAACTAGAGAGAAAGGCGAAGGGAACGCAACAAAAAGCACCAAAATCGGAGATCGTTTGACCAATCAAAAATTAAAACGAAAAACAGACACGAAAATGAACCTCAAGAACACACAAGTTTTTAGCGCCAAAATTTGAATTCAAATCTCAGAATTTTTAGAAAATATTTTTGGTAGATCTGAAAAATAAAAACCGATCAATTGAAATATATGGATCATAGGAATCAAACAAAACAAGTTTGACATCAATCCAATCAGAAATGAGCAAGATATGCACAAATCAAACAACATAGGTTCATTTTCGCACCAGGACAAACATACCTCAGTAATTCGGCCATAAAAACTTCATTTAAGATCCAAATTAGACAAATAATACCATTCCAGAAACTAGAGAGAAAGACGAAGGGAACGCAACAAAAAGCACCAAAATCGGAGATCGTTTGACCAATCAAAAATTAAAACGAAAAACAGACACGAAAATGAACCTCAAGAACACACAAGTTTTTGGCGCCAAAATTTGAATTCAACTCTCAGAATTTTTAGAAAATATTTTTGGTAGATCTGAAAAATAAAAACCGATCAATTGAAATATATGGATCATAGGAATCAAACAAAACAAGTTTGACATCAATTCAATTAGAAATGAGGAAGATATGCACAAATCAAACAACATAGGTTCATTTTCGCACCAAGACAAACATACCTCAGTAATTCGGCCACAAAAACTTCATTTAAGATCCAAATTAGACAAGTAATACCATTCAGAAAACTAGAGAGAAAGACGAAGAGAACGCAACAAAAAGCACCAAAATCAGAGATCGTTTGACCAATCAAAAATTAAAACGAAAAACAGACACGAAAATGAACCTCAAGAACACACAAGTTTTTGACGCCAAAATTTGAATTCAAATCTCAGAATTTTTAAAAAATATTTTTGGTAGATCTGAAAAATAAAAACCGATCAATTGAAATATATGGATCATAGGAATCAAACAAAACAAGTTTGACATCAATCCAATCAGAAATGAGCAAGATATGCACAAATCAAACAACATAGGTTCATTTTCGCACCAGGACAAACATACCTCAGTAATTTGGCCATTAAAACTTCATTTAAGATCCAAATTAGACAAATAATACCATTCCAGAAACTAGAGAGAAAGACGAAGAGAAGGAAACAAAAAGCACCAAAATCGGAGATCGTTTGACCAATCAAAAATTAAAACGAAAAACAGACACGAAAATGAACCTCAAGAACACACAAGTTTTTGGCGCCAAAATTTGAATTCAACTCTCAGAATTTTTAGAAAATATTTTTGGTAGATCTGAAAAATAAAAACCGATCAATTGAAATATATGGATCATAGGAATCAAACAAAACAAGTTTGACATCAATTCAATTAGAAATGAGGAAGATATGCACAAATCAAACAACATAGGTTCATTTTCGCACTAGGACAAACATACCTCAGTAATTCGGCCACAAAAACTTCATTTAAGATCCAAATTAGACAAGTAATACCATTCAGAAAACTAGAGAGAAAGACGAAGAGAACGCCACAAAAAGAACCAAAATCAGAGATCATTTGACCAATCAAAAATTAAAACGAAAAACAGACACGAAAATGAACCTCAAGAACACACAAGTTTTTGGCGCCAAAATTTGAATTCAACTCTCTGAATTTATAGAAAATATTTTTGGTAGATCTGAAAAATAAAAACCGATCAATTGAAATATATGGATCATAGGAATCAAACAAAACAAGTTTAACATCAATCCAATCAGAAATGAGCAAGATATGCACAAATCAAACAACATAGGTTCATTTTCGCACCAGGACAAACATACCTCAGTAATTCGGCCGCAAAAACTTCATTTAAGATCCAAATTAGACAAGTAATACCATTCAGAAAACTAGAGAGAAAGACGAAGAGAAGGAAACAAAAAGCACCAAAATCAGAGATAGTTTGACCAATCAAAAATTAAAACGAAAAACAGACACGAAAATGAACCTGAAGAACACACAAGTTTTTGGCGCCAAAATTTGAATTCAACTCTAAGAATTTTTAGAAAATATTTTCGGTAGATCTGAAAAATAAAAACCGATCAATTGAAATATATGGATCATAGGAATCAAACAAAACAAGTTTGACATCAATCCAATCAGAAATGAGCAAGATATGCACAAATCAAACAACATAGGTTCATTTTCGCACCAGGACAAACATACCTCAGTAATTCGGCCACAAAAACTTCATTTAAGATCCAAATTAGACAAGTAATACCATTCAGAAAACTAGAGAGAAAGACGAAGAGAACGCAACAAAAAGCACCAAAATCAGAGATCATTTGACCAATCAAAAATTAAAACGAAAAACAGACACGAAAATGAACCTCAAGAACACACAAGTTTTTGGCGCCAAAATTTGAATTCAACTCTCAGAATTTTTAGAAAATATTTTTGGTAGATCTGAAAAATAAAAACCGATCAATTGAAATATATGGATCATAGGAATCAAACAAAACAAGTTTGACATCAATCCAATTAGAAATGAGGAAGATATGCACAAATCAAACAACATAGGTTCATTTTCGCACCAGGACAAACATACCTCAGTAATTCGGCCACAAAAACTTCATTTAAGATCCAAATTAGACAAGTAATACCATTCAGAAAACTAGAGAGAAAGACGAAGAGAACGCAACAAAAAGCACCAAAATCAGAGATCGTTTGACTAATCAAAAATTAAAACGAAAAACAGACACGAAAATGAACCTCAAGAACACACAAGTTTTTGGCGCCAAAATTTGAATTCAAATCTCAGAATTTTTAAAAAATATTTTTGGTAGATCTGAAAAATAAAAACCGATCAATTGAAATATATCGATCATAGGAATCAAACAAAACAAGTTTGACATCAATCCAATCAGAAATGAGCAAGATATGCACAAATCAAACAACATAGGTTCATTTTCGCACCAAGACAAACATACCTCAGTAATTTGGCCATTAAAACTTCATTTAAGATCCAAATTAGACAAATAATACCATTCCAGAAACTAGAGTGAAAGACGAAGAGAACGCAACAAAAAGCACCAAAATCAGAGATCGTTTGACCAATCAAAAATTAAAACGAAAAACAGACACGAAAATGAACCTCAAGAACACACAAGTTTTTGGCGCCAAAATTTGAATTCAACTCTCAGAATTTTTAGAAAATATTTTTGGTAGATCTGAAAAATAAAAACCGATCAATTGAAATATATGGATCATAGGAATCAAACAAAACAAGTTTGACATCAATCCAATCAGAAATGAGCAAGATATGCACAAATCAAACAACATAGGTTCATTTTCGCACCAGGACAAACATACCTCAGTAATTCGGCCACAAAAACTTCATTTAAGGTCCAAATTAGACAAGTAATACCATTCAGAAAACTAGAGAGAAAGACGAAGAGAACGCAATAAAAAGCACCAAAATCAGAGATCATTTGACCAATCAAAAATTAAAACGAAAAACAGACACGAAAATGAACCTCAAGAACACACAAGTTTTTGGCGCCAAAATTTGAATTCAAATCTCAGAATTTTTAGAAAATATTTTTGGTAGATCTGAAAAATAAAAACCGATCAATTGAAATATATGGATCATAGGAATCAAACAAAACAAGTTTGACATCAATCCAATCAGAAATGAGCAAGATATGCACAAATCAAACAACATAGGTTCATTTTCGCACCAGGACAAACATGCCTCAGTAATTCGGCCATAAAAACTTTATTTCAGATCCAAATTAGACAAATAATACCATTCCAGAAACTAGAGAGAAAGGCGAAGGGAACGCAACAAAAAGCACCAAAATCGGAGATCGTTTGACCAATCAAAAATTAAAACGAAAAACAGACACGAAAATGAACCTCAAGAACACACAAGTTTTTGGCGCCAAAATTTGAATTCAAATCTCAGAATTTTTAGAAAATATTTTTGGTAGATCTGAAAAATAAAAACCGATCAATTGAAATATATGGATCATAGGAATCAAACAAAACAAGTTTGACATCAATCCAATCAGAAATGAGCAAGATATGCACAAATCAAACAACATAGGTTTATTTTCGCACCAGGACAAACACACCTCAGTAAATCGGCCATAAAAACTTCATTTAAGATCCAAATTAGACAAATAATACCATTCCAGAAACAATAGAGAAAGAAGAAGAGAACGCAACAAAAAGAACCAAAATCAGAGATCGTTTGACCAATCAAAAATTAAAACGAAAAACAGACACGAAAATGAACCTCAAGAACACACAAGTTTTTGGCGCCAAAATTTGAATTCAAATCTCAGAATTTTTAGAAAATATTTTTGGTAGATCTGAAAAATAAAAACCGATCAATTGAAATATATGGATCATAGGAATCAAACAAAACAAGTTTGACATCAATCAAATCAGAAATGAGCAAGATATGCTCAAATCAAACAACATAGGTTCATTTTCGCACCAGGACAAACATACCTCAGTAATTCAGCAGAAAAAACTTCATTTAAGATTTAAATTAGACAAATAATACCATTCCAGAAACTAGAGAGAGAGACGAAGAGAACGCAACAAAAAGCACCAAAATCGGAGATCGTTTGACTAATCAAAAATTAAAACGAAAAACAGCCACGAAAATGAACCTCAAGAACACACAAGTTTTTGGCGCCAAAATTTGAATTCAAATCTCAGAATTTTTGGAAAATATTTTTGGTAGATCTGAAAAATAAAAACCGATCAATTGAAATATATGGATCATAGGAATCAAACAAAACAAGTTTGACATCAATCCAATCAGAAATGAGCAAGATATGCACAAATCAAACAACATAGGTTCATTTTCGCACCAGGACAAACATACCTCAGTAATTCGGCCATAAAAACTTCATTTAAGATCCAAATTAGACAAATAATACCATTCCATAAACTAGAGAGAAAGACGAAGGGAACGCAACAAAAAGCACCAAAATCGGAGATCGTTTGACCAATCAAAAATTAAAACGAAAAACAGACACGAAAATGAACCTCAAGAACACACAAGTTTTTGGCGCCATAATTTGAATTCAACTCTCAGAATTTTTAGAAAATATTTTTGGTAGATCTGAAAAATAAAAACCGATCAATTGAAATATATGGATCATAGGAATCAAACAAAACAAGTTTGACATCAATCCAATCAGAAATGAGCAAGATATGCACAAATCAAACAACATAGGTTCATTTTCGCACCAGGACAAACATACCTCAGTAATTCGGCCACAAAAACTTCATTTAAGATCCAAATTAGGCAAGTAATACCATTCAGAAAACTAGAGAGAAAGACGAAGAGAACGCAACAAAAAGCACCAAAATCAGAGATCGTTTGACCAATCAAAAATTAAAACGAAAAACAGACACGAAAATGAACCTCAAGAACACACAAGTTTTTGACGCCAAAATTTGAATTCAAATCTCAGAATTTTTAAAAAATATTTTTGGTAGATCTGAAAAATAAAAACCGATCAATTGAAATATATGGATCATAGGAATCAAACAAAACAAGTTTGACATCAATCCAATCAGAAATGAGCAAGATATGCACAAATCAAACAACATAGGTTCATTTTCGCACCAGGACAAACATACCTCAGTAATTTGGCCATTAAAACTTCATTTAAGATCCAAATTAGACAAATAATACCATTCCAGAAACTAGAGAGAAAGACGAAGAGAAGGAAACAAAAAGCACCAAAATCGGAGATCGTTTGACCAATCAAAAATTAAAACGAAAAACAGACACGAAAATGAACCTCAAGAACACACAAGTTTTTGGCGCCAAAATTTGAATTCAACTCTCAGAATTTTTAGAAAATATTTTTGGTAGATCTGAAAAATAAAAACCGATCAATTGAAATATATGGATCATAGGAATCAAACAAAACAAGTTTGACATCAATTCAATTAGAAATGAGGAAGATATGCACAAATCAAACAACATAGGTTTATTTACTACAGAATTAATTTTGGGCGTTAACAATATTTTGTCATGCACAACTGCCGTAACTATCTCCGCTTTCAAAAGATAAATGGCAAAAGTGATTTCAGAACCATATTACAAAACAAACAAACAAATCTAAAAAGGTTACCTTTTTTAGCTGATGTAAGAGATATGGTAACTGAGGGCGTGTTTGAAGTGCTGAATAATGAAGGCAAACAAAATCGGCTTTTTTTCTCCGCTGATGTGTATCAGAAAACATATTTTTGAATGGCATAGTTTTAAAAACATTTTTCCTGTAGGATTAAAATCATAAAATAATAATTTCTTTTATCTTACATATAAAACATTTAATAATGTGTCTTATTCTTTATATAATACATAATAAAATATCTCACAGATACATAAATTATAAATACATGAAATATAAAAAAATGTACATCACATCTATATAAAAATAAAAAAAATTTATGAACATTTACTACTTTTGTTTAAAGTTAAAAATATATGGTAAAAATTAAAATAAATAGCAAAAAAAAATAATAATTAAATTATTATTCAAATATACCTACTATCAAATATTTAAGCGAAACACATTTTAATATATCTTTTTATTTTTTAAAATTTTTAAACATTTTAATAAATAAATTGTTAAAAATAATTTTAAACATAATATTTATTTTTATTTTTAAACTAAAAATCCAAATCATTTATATTATTAAATACGTTGCAGATAAAACGAAAAAAATTGTAATTCATTGTTACTCTTTATACCTCCAGTAAAAAATATTTTTAAAACTAAATCATTTTAAAAATGGTTTTTAATACACGCCAAAAAAAAAGCCAACAAAATCAGAGGTTGGGACATGGGAGGAATGTGGGGATGATAGCATCGCAATTCAATTGGGTATTCAATTTGATTTTAATTTAATTCATAATCGAGTTCAAGATATATTTTAATTTAATTTATAAAAAAATCAAATTTAAAATATAAGTATTCAATTTGTCTCTATTTTTAAATTTATTTTAATAATTATAATAACGATAAAATAATGCTATTAAATTTTAATAATTTATTAAAAATGTTTTATTACTAAAGTTTTTCTCAAATGCTCTTTAAAATATTGGAAGCATAGATATATTCAAAGAAATCACCATTAATATATTAATTAAAAAAAAATAAGATAGAATATTGTAACCTCTTAAAGAGATCTCCCAAAGGAAACTCTTTCAGGTTACTTTATGAACCCCAAATAATGGGAGATCAACTATTATCTCTCAATTTACGTTTTACCTAAATTTTGCTCAGTGAAATTTTATTCTCCAACTGACAACTATTGTCAGAAGACACTTCATTATCACTGTTCAAAGAACGGTCCTTCATACAGAGAAATCTTTTGCATTGCTGATTAAAAAAAAGTTGTATTTCTACGTAATGCGTGCGTCGCATTTCAGTTTTACAAATAAAAATGCAATCATGATTCATGAGAGAATATTAAACAGCTATCAAAGAAAACAGAGGAAGAGCGTAAAAAACGTGAGAATCAGTAAGCACCGGACGACATGTGCTAAAAAGGGAGGAAGAAAAAAAAATGCAATGTTTGGGCAAAATAGTAGAAAAATAAACTATTTTTGCAGAATCTAAAAAAAATTTCTTTTATGTGAGAAAATAAGGAAGAATGTTTTTTTCATTTACGTTAAATTGTTAAAAAAAATAAAAATAAAATTATATCAATAAAAATATATAGTAAAAAATTAAAATTTTTAAAATTTTTATAAAAATTATACTATTAATATTTTTTTTCATTCATTTGAAAAATAATTTTTTTTATTCATTTAAATAATTTTATTTTATTTTACTTTTTTTTTCTATTTCTTCTGTCTTTTGAATAAATCATAAAATTATTGAATTACTTTAAACGTTTAGAGGATGTCAACCATGACTAAATTTAATATGATATATATTCTTAAGAATATCTACTTCCATTAAAAAATAAAACTTAATTTTTAAAATTAAGAATTAAAAATTTGCCACAAGAACAGATTTTAATATTTCAATTCTTATTCCTAAATATTTAAATATCCAGACTTATTATTCACAATTTAGTTTACTTAAATGTAGTATTTTATTATATGTTTATTTGATAAATTAATAAAATATAAAAGTTATTATTGTACTAACGTTAATGATAAGAAACAATAAAAACTTGGAGTAAAAATAAAATATGTAACTTAAATAAAGATAATATATTAGAAAAATCAGATTTTTAATTATAAAATATTACAAATTGTTTAAAAATTTATTTTGATAAAATTGTTTCAACCATTTTTAAATTTAAATTATCAAATATAATAAACTATATTTTACAAAATAAATAAAATTAAATAATATAATATGTATATCCGCACTTATAAATTTTATAATTATTCATATTCAAATCTTTTGATGTATAAGTACTTCATTTATTATAAATAATTCTTATAATTGCCCTATCGAATCTGGGCCGTATTACCATTCCTAATTAGAGGTCATGCCTTTTAGTTATATTAAAAATTATATAATTTTTAATCAAAGAAATGACTAATCACATAATAATTATTGCACCTACCCGAGCCAACTGGATAAGCATTTATTACAGTTCAAGATCTGTTAACTGAAGCGAATTCATAGTTTTTATTTATTTAAATTACAAATATTATTTATTAACGATAATTTTTATTTGAGTTAGGATTAGCTTTAATAGCTATTTTTTTCACACACAAGATTTAAATTTAAGATATTGCTAAAAAATAATCAAATATATATCATTTGAATTCAGTATCAAGTAATAAAAAAAATTATAGTTCATTTTAATATAATTTTCATTAGTATACATTTTTTAATTTTATAAATATGATTTAAATTTCATTTTAGTTTCATTTAAAAATAATATTAAGTTTATTCTTCATAATTTTTAAATTTTTTTTAAAAATTTATACTATCATTCTGTAATGACATAATACTTATTCATGTTAACAACCTTTTTAAGATAATAAGCATGTAATATGATTAAATTTACAACACATTATCATAAAGTGATAATACCTTATTTAAAAATAAATAAATTCATAAGAATTAAAATTGATAAAAAGATAATTTAAATGTGCTTTTAATCTCATAAATACATTTAAATTTGATTTTACTTTTGAAAAAAATAGTAGTTTTAGTTCTCATAAAATTTAAAAATTTATAAAATGATTTTTATTATTATGTTTTGCTGACATATCAAATATTGAGATGCGAATAACTAAACATATATCAAATGATAATGAAAAATATTTTTAAAAAATTTAAAAACAAATCAAGAAAAAGTTTAAAAATAAAATAAAGTTTAGTTATATTTATAAAAACAAAAATATAGTTAAATTTAAAAAATTAAAAATTAAAATCAAACTTAAAAAATTTAAAAAATATTTTTATTTTATGTTACAAATTTTTATATTGACCAGTTTTTAAGTTTATCAATTATTGTTTATTTAGAATATTTACTGATTAGTTGAGTTTAAGTTCACAGTAAAATAAACTTCAAATCGATCAAATTTAACTGAATTTATATATATAATTTTTTGTTATCAATATTATTTATTATCCCACGTTTTAAATTTATATTATTATAAACTAAAATACTTTTTATTCTTCAAATTAGTGATTGGGGTATTACATATAGGTTGGTCTGTGAGGGTGACACTTAGCATGTGTTACAAGTTACAATGAAGTCAGAAACGGTGGCAGTCTGGCAGAAAGAGTGGCAAAGGGAGGCACTTGAGCCTTCACTTTATCCAAATCACATTCTTTAGCAAAAAGTCACGTTTGCGATTCCGTTATTCATTTTTAAATTAAAATAATTTAATTTAGTTTTAAAAATATATTGTTTAATTTGAATATATTTTAAATTTAAATAATATAATTTAATAAAAACAGTTTGAATTAAATAAAAGAATATTTATTTTTTATAAAAAAGATAAAATTAATATTTTATTATTTTTAGTTATTTTTTTATATAACATAAAATTTGTATGACTAAAAAAATCCGTAAAACATAAGAATAATTTAAATTAATTTATCTCCAATAAATTTAAAAATAGTAAAATAATAAAATATATCCATAAAAAATAACGGTATAACGTATTTTTAAAAGTAAAATCATTAAGTTGTACAATTTTATTTATATAAATATAAAAACAAATAAAATTATAAATATGCATAAAATTAGTTTAAATTGAATTAAATTAAATTTTAAATTTGAATAAATCCTTCAAAAAATATTTTTAAATTTATATTAAATTACATCAGTTTATAAGTACATTTATGTTTGATCTTGACGCCTTGTTTTGTTAAGATTAGTTAGGAAAAAAAATAGAGAATGAAATGTGATTTATAAATATATATATATATATATATATATATATATATATATATATATTATGTTTGTTTAATTACAGAATAGGAAAGAATGGATTATTTTTTTTAAACTCATAAAAAAGTAATATTTCAAATAGAGTGAATTAGGAAAAAAATTATTCTAATTTCTTTCTTTTATTATTTAAATTATTAAATAAATTAAAATAAAAGTTATTATATTAACAATGAATAACATAATATTAAATTAAAATATTTTAAGTTTAACTTAAGTTCTTTTTATCTATTCTATTCTTTTTTATTTATTCTAATAAAATAAAAAATTCTTTTCTCTAATTTTTCTATTCCATTCATCAAAATAAATTATTAATTTTTATTATTTTATTTCTTTCCTTTTTATTTTTTTTTCATCATTTAAATAAAGAATGTGCAATATATTAAATACGGTGTATAAGTTTTAGTTTTTTTTTATCTTACCTCTACATTTTTGTTAATGGTACTGTATTTTAATTTATAAAAATAAATATTTCAAATAAAATACAAATTTTATACTTATATTTTATATATTTAATTAATCATTTTATTTATCTATAATACCATAAAAAAGATAATTTTTTAACTCAGTTTTATAAACATAATAAAAATAATTTAATAATACTAGATAAAAAAATTTTAAAAATAGAGGTAAGGTATAAGTATTAAAGCTCAAAGAGGTATAAATAAAATTTTAAAAAAATATTCAATCAAATAATTTTGTTTGGGTTGAGAAAAAAAATAATTCGATAACCAAACAAATTGTAATTAGTTTGGTTCGAGATTAAATAAAAACAACCGAATTAGCCAAACTAATATAAGCCAATTTAGTTTAAATTAATAGGTTTGTCAAATCAATTAAATTCATGAATAATTTAATTTAAAATTATTTAAGACAAAAGGTAATAACACATTCTTGATTAATATAATTTAAAATATATATTAATTTTAGTTTCTTAAAATTTAAGGATCAATATATTTTTATTCACTTTAAAAGTAAGTTCATAAAATTATAAAACCTAAGCTGATACTTCTTTAAAACAAGATTACAACTGAATTAGTGATAAGAAACTTGGGTAGTGTGCAAAAAAATTACAAGTTTAAAGCCATCCATCCAAAAAAAAAAAATTCATTCATGTCAAAGGTTATGCATAATTTTTTTGTTGTGATTCGTCATTATCAAGAGAAATACTTCTTTCATTTATTTATTATTTTTACATGCACATTAAATTTTACATAAATATTATCTATTTTTATTTTTTAAATAAACCTCTATTTATTTGATAAATAAAAATACTCTATAATCTACTTAAAAAAATTTGATCATCAACATTCCCTATATTTGTGTACTGTTGGTTGTTTCCTTGGCGGTGCCGTATGGTCGGTTCGCTGGACCCGGCATTGAATATTGATATGTATTTTGTTTGTTTATTTCAAATTGCGCTCATTTTGAATATTTTCAGATTTTGAGGTGCGAACAAAACCCAGTTTCACTGTATCAACTACGGCATGTTAACTAATTTGTCTATGTTCATGACTTGAGCCACTCAATTATGACACCCGGGCTTTGCTGCATTAATTGATTCTATCTTTCGTCCTTTTCATTTCGTAGCGTGACACTTCGCTGCCACTTGAATTCAACATTCTCTGGCCATCACATGAATAATTGAATTCTCCTTTCTCTTTCCCGAAATTGCTCTCCAACCACAGTGAAGAACAAGCTCCTTGTCAAGTCCAACTACGTGAATTACACCATTGAAAGATATCATACAAGGTGATTGCCGCATTTTTTCCTTTTTTTTTAATTTTTTAATTTTCCATTTAAGATTACAAAATAAATTTTAAAAATAATTAATATTTCAATTATTTTAAAAATGTTAATTATTTTTTATAACATTTTTATCTTTTTATAACCAACATTTTAAAATTACAGATTAATTAATTATCATAGTTGGAATTGATAATGGATATTTAGTTATTTATTGATATTATACAATAATAATAATGAATAAAAAATGTTGTCAAAACTTCATTTGATGGAAGATTTGAAATGAAAGTACCAAACAAGAGGGGCTTTTATATTTTTTATTTAACTAAAAAATTTATATAAAAAATAAAAAATGAGAGAGACTTTATCTCTGATCAATTTTTTTCAAAATTTTTTAATTTAAATTACAATAATAATTAAAAAATAAATTAAATAAAAAAGGATACATTTTGGGCTCAAAAGATCAAATCACAAAAAAAAAATTTATAAAAAAAGGAAAGGAGAAGTTTTAATTAAACAAAAAACATATATAATAATAAATAAAATAAAAAAAACCTAGAGTTAAAAAATAATTAAAGGTTGGGTTAATCCAACCATGGTCAGATGAAGGGTATAAATGAAAAAAGTAAACAAGAGAGAACAGTTATTTTTTCATAATCGCAGAAAATTATAGGAAGAGAGTTAAAAAAACTTTTTGAAATTCTCTCTGAATTCTGGAAAAAATTTTATACTTCTTAGAAGTTCTTGGAGGCTCTTCTTCTCCGAATTGCTAATCAATTTTCTTCGTGTAGAGCTTGCTCCAATTTGACTTGATGAAAATTTTCATTCTAAACTTGCCTTACTTTACTTCAACGAGGATGAGGTTTAGGGTTTAGGGTTTAAGGTTTACGGTTTATGCTCTATTTTCTGTTCAACGTTATCAAGGTTAGGTTCACATTTCTTGCTATACTTTTAAAGTCGGCTAAATAGGTTTTCCTTATATTTATGCAACGTTATTTTTCCTCCCTCTCTATATTCTGCTTAAGCCTTGGATGAATTGAATGTATGGAATTTGTAAGGCATAAGATGCCTAAGTGACTATAATATCTGGTTTTCTATTAATCCGTATAACGAGTTCTAATATAAGCGGATAACATTTTCTACCGTTCTAAATTTTAATTCATGTAAATTCAAAAGCGACTTACGTCAGTTTGGATTATGTGGACACGTAAATTTGGAAGGTATATTTAAATCCATATCGTGTAAAACTACTTTCACAACATTTCTAATATTACAAAACTCTTCTATTTTTTAAGAAATTAAGTCTTTTTATCTGAAGTACATGATCTTGAAATTTCCATCCCACCAGAGAATATATAAGAGCAGGATCAAGTTATGTCAGACTATTTTTTACAAACCTATTTATTTCCATTCTATTTAAAAGGGATTAACCACTTTTTAAAAATATCAAAATCACACACTTAGTTCAAGGATATCGTTACTCAGAAATGGCGAATAGGATGTCTAATACCTTATTTATTTGCAATCGACTTCCGAACCTAAAACTCTTATTTGAATTAGGATTTTTTTCAAATATTTTTCCTTTAAAAAAATTTGATAGCAACTCTACAATCAAATTAAATTCTTTCAAAATTTTTAACAAGTTCGTCATTTCGTTATAATTAAAGTTACGATATTACCACTTTTTCAATATTAAAGTAAGAAAATAAATTAATTTTTAAAAATAAAAACATCATCAAATATATATTTTAAATATTTAAATTTCTAAATTATTTTTCAACATTAAAATTATTACCATATTAATATTTTTAAGATTTTATTATCAAATTAATTATTTAAAATTTTAAATTATATTTAATTTTTAAATACCTAAAATGTCAGTATATTATATCTTAAAAATCATCAAAGGGATGAAAAAAAATCTTGATAAATTTAAATTGATAATAAATTAAATATTTGACTAAAAAAATTTAAATGTTATCAAATTAATTCTTATTAAGAATTAAAATGGTAAAATATTAATCTGAAGAGAAAAATTTTAGAGGCTAATTTCATCAAATTAATCTTAATTTTAGATTTAATGTTTTAATTTTTTTTAAATGTAGAAATCTTATTACCATTGAAAAATATTTAAAATATTAGTCTCAATCTCCTTTTCAAATGGTTAAGAGTACTATTCAAATAGAATAGTGCTATAATAGACTTTTTCCCCCCTTTTTGTGGGGTGAGTGGTGGGATGATCCTGCCATAAACATTTCAATGCTCAAGATAGTAAATATTTTAACAAAGTTTTTTTTTAAACAGATATAATATTTAAGTTTGTTATATATAGATGTCGATGGATATAATTGGACTTGTATTATGTCCAAATCTACCTAGTAACATGAACTTAGTCATCTTCTATCAAGATGATATGTATTGATTGTACTGTTTTACAATTGGTGAAATTTCTTTTTTACTATGAGAATATTGATACAATAATTATGTTAGTTTACATAATATAGAAGTTATTGGTCGCAATTTCTCATTTAAAGGATTAATTATCATCTTTTATTATAGTTTTGGGGATGTCTTTAAGTCGAGGATATGCGCCACAATATTCTTAGCTGAGATTTTGATTAAGGTAACATTGATTTTATCCTGGTTGTCCGTGTTTGTTTAGGATGTTACTAAGTATTTCTTAACAAATCTCGATTGAAGATTTATGAATTTTTCATATATCCAATATTATCACCCATATAATTTCGTTTATATTTAACTAATGAATAATGTGAAATAATATGATATGGAGTAGAATAAAGTTTAATAAAGTTATTATTCCGTTATTTAAATATTTTTACGAAAAAAATATCATCACGTACTCCAAAATTTAAATAAAATAATATTTATTGAAAGGGACGAATTAATTTTTTCTATCAATTTTCATTTTATTTTTTTCTATTTTAAATAATTCAAACAATGAAAAATAAATTCATTTTCTTATTAATTCAAAAGAACCTGCTAGCTTTTATAATTATTAATTGGAATATAAGAATGAATATTTTAGAATAGTAACATTCTCTTTTTTTCATTCCGTATATTTATATATAAAATTTAAATTATTTTTGAGAGAAAATATTTTTAGAAATAATTTTCATCCACATTATCTTAGGTAGCGTCTTCGACTTTTGCATTAAACATTTAAATTTTTTATAATTTTATTTTGTAAATAATTTATTTAATTTTTAGATGTCAATATATTATAACAAATTTTAAAATATTTTCTATTTTAAATAAAATAATTTGAATATATCATATCAAAAAAATTATGTTATAATTTTAATAATTTAAATTTAAAATTTAAATTCTTAACTTTAAAATTATATTCCTTTAATTTTTTATTGTTGTAATTATATATATATATTTTTTAAAAAATATTTACCACTATCTTATTTTATTTATAAATTCACTTAATATCTATAAAATTCTTGGATTATATATTAATCTTCAATAATAATAATAATAAAATGTTTACTATTAAATTTAATTTTGTATTTATAAATTTATTTAAATTTATAAATATCCATCCATTATATAAATAATATAATATTTATTATTCGATATTAAATTCATTGCTAATACCAAATGCATTGTATTTTTATATTATATGTGGTGAAACTTGTATGGAATGAACAAGATGTTCCCATGTTTTTATTGTAAAATTACATTATTCATTAACCGACAAGATACTAAACGTAAAGATTATCTTTGCTGACCAATATAGTTTTTGTAATAAAAATAAAATTATTAATGTAGATATTATGAATTTATATCAATAGTATACATGATATATTATGTTAATATTTGATGTAATATATATATATATATATATATATTATAATTCAGAAAAAGGAAGAAAAAGAATTAGAAGCTAATGATTCCAAAATAGAAGAAAAAAAAAATGGGATTATATAAATTTAAACGCTACCTAACATATGGATTTTTAAAAAAAAAAAATTAGTAAAACGAAGTTTATTTACCATATAGGGTATATGTTAATTAGACAAGCTTTTAAACTAATAACCTAATTGTTTTGTTGAATACAGTCGAAACCTTAACATGGAAAAATAAAGAACAAACTTCAAAAAAACCAAAGAGAATTCCAACATATTTTATTTTCGTATTCCAACATATTTTGGTTTCTTAAAAATTTGGATCAATTACAATAGTTTTCAGCGGCGAAAGTTATTATTTTTATTTCTAAAAAATAAAAAAATATTTTAATCATTTGAAATTTTAATTTTAATTCTTGCAAAGATGTAAAATGAATGATTTTCTTATCTTTTAATATCAAAAAATGTAATTTTTATCATTTAAAGACTAATATGATTGATTCTAAATTTTTTAGGAATTCAAATTTTACATAAAAAATAGCAAAATGGGATAAAGATAAGAGTAAACCACGATTTTGATTCCTAAAAAATTTAAGGTCAATCATATTTAAAAACTTGTCTAATTAAAATAGATCTATCTAGTAACTAAACTTATTCTACTAGTTTTTTTTAAAAAAAATAAATTGGAGCCATATTTTAGGTAGGGTTTAAATTTATTCAATACTGACATATTTATTTTCTTCTATTTTGTGGGTTCATTTGCTTTTAATTCTGCTATGTCACCATTTTTAGTTAAAGCAGCATCATTTACACAGTTGAAAGACTTTTGCCGAAATATGTTGCTCATACAGTGGCAGACCTATGACAAATATTACTAAGAAATGCTTCATTGTGTTTGATTACATTTTAACGAAGAGCACGATCATTATTAGTTGTCTAGTCTCGCATCCTTGCCCATAAAATAGACTCCAATATCAACAATATTAAGAGAAATATGTTTATATATTGCTTTTAGGGCACCCATATATGTAGCATGACTAGGAATTGCAGAGGGGTCACAATAGTAGTTGCAAACAAATTTTGAACATGTCTAGCCACTAAAGCCAAGTACGTCAAGGGAGTATAAATCCATCAAAACCTTGTAGTAGCGGGAACAGGAAAGGTAGGTACATTAACAGCTTGTCCACCATCTAAGAAAAGTTTTGCTATAGTCATTAACTCCTAAGCTTTCTACCAGTACATCATTGTATACTTTGTCAATTGAAAACTTGTGCATTCTCTTGTGAAAAGCACGATTATTAAGGTAATGTGACTTGGACACCATATCACACCAATGGTTCCAATTTTGATATATCAAATATATACAAGACCAGAATTCTTGTTTTTTTATCACTTGAACTAGTTCATAGGGTGTAAATGTCTCGTACTCAACGTATTTGTATACAGTCTATCTATATATATCTATATATAGAACCAAAAAAGCGCATCCCTCTAGGTTTAACAAACATCATGGACAATGTCATCTTTTCCATATATAGGGGGATAGGGGTGAACTTGCCATAGTAGTAGTCCTAATAAATTCCAACATTTGATATGTTTCATTAGACATTGATATTACACAAAAGATCCCCACTACTATCTATAACCAATCGTAAAATCGTGGAAAAGGATATATTTATTTAGACAAATTATCAAACAGTTGGTGAGCGGATTCTTTCTTCAATTTTCTTAAACACGAATATAGAAATGGACTGAGACACTCTCATTGATACATATAAACCACATTGGCAAAACAGAGTGGTGATTTTAGTATCGTACCTTTATTCACTTTATTCTTTATCGCCATTGCAGTGTTTGCTTAGTAGTATTGGATTAGAACCTTCCATTAATCATATCGATAAATGAAGAGCAGCACGCCCTTTGAAAATCACCAATTCTTCGACAGGAATCATTGGAACTAAGGCATTATTAGTTCGAGGTTGCAATTGATTCCTTTGAGGACGTCCTACTTGTTAATTGTTATGCAATCTATTAAAATGTTAAGGAAATGGAGTCACTGATGTGTTATTATTATTATTATTCAGAGAGCCTTTCATGAAAAAGGGAAAGAGTGAAATAATAAAATTACAATCTATTTTAAAATTATAAATAATAATATTTGAATTATCTAATTAATCTAAAGATTATTTATTGGTGACACTGCAAATTGGAAAAATCAATCATGAGTACATTTATCTTATGAGTTACACTAGTGCAAAAATAGCTTTTTATAACAGGATTTTACGTCGGTTATTCGCCAACCGATATAGAAAAAAGGCGGTGGCATTTTTGTAAATAAATTTGACACTTTCTACATCGGTTTCTTTATAACCGATGTAGAAAAACAGCCGGTGGCATTTTTGTAAAAAAATTTAAACTTTCTACATCGGTTGCTTAATAACCGATGTAGAAAGTCACTTTCTACATTGGTTGCTTTATAACCGATGTAAAAAGTTACTTTCTACATCGGTTATCAAGCAACCGATGTAGAAAGTAAGACTTTCTACATCGGTTGGGTAGTGTAACCGATGTAGAAAGTTCTTTTTACATCGGTTTTTTGAAACAACCGACGTAGAAAGTCTGTTATATAGCTGATACGACCGTTGTCGTTCTCATAACTGTAAACACTGGATTCCTGCCCTAACTCATTTCCTCTAAGCTGCCAAAGCTTCCGTCGTTCTCAAAGCCGCCGTCGTGCTCAAAGTCGCCGTCGTCGTCTACACCGGTACGTCGTTACAACGTCGTTTAGGTCTCTGTTTCCTGTTTCTGTTTCTGCATTAGTTGTTAGTTGTTAGCCATAGCCTTTGCTTAGTCTAGCCTTTGTTTTGTCTGTTAATATATATGAGGTAGATAGCTATAGCCTTTACTTGTTTAGGTCTCTGTTTTGCCTGTTTCTGTTTTGTATTAGTCTTAGTCTAGCCTTTGGTTTGCCTGTTAATATATATGAGGTAGATAGCTATAGCCTTTGCTTGTTTAGGTCTCTGTTTTGCCTGTTTCTATTTTGTATTAGTCTTAGTCTAGCCTTTGCTTTGTCTGTTAATATATATGAGGTAGATAGCTATAACATTTGCTTGTTTAGGTCTCTGTTTTTCCTGTTTCTGTTTTGTCTTAGTCTTAGTCTAGCCTTTGTTTTGCCTGTTAATATATATGAGGTAGATAGCTATAGCCTTTGCTTGTTTAGGTCTCTGTTTTGCCTGTTTCTGTTTTGTCTTAGTCTTAGTCTAGCCTTTGGTTTGCCTGTTAATATATATGAGGTAGATAGCTATAGCCTTTGCTTGTTTAGGTCTTTGTTTTGCCTTTTTCTGTTTTGTCTTAGTCTTAGTCTAGCCTTTGTTTTGCCTGTTAATATATATGAGGTAGATAACTATAGTCTTTGCTTGTTTAGGTCTCTGTTTTGCCTGTTTCTGTTTCTGTTACTGCTTCTGTTAAGGTTGCAATTTGCAATGTAAATATGAATTGTATTTATTGTTTCTATTCAATAATTTTTTCATATTTGTTTTCTCTGCTTTTAACAGATACATGGCTGACCTTTCAGAGGTTCCTCCTTCACAAAGTGGGTTTGAGAACCCTTCTTCTCGGCAAAAGAAGGGAAGACGAGCCACACGGTTAAGGGAGTTAACCCTTAGTCGAAGCGGTAAGCAAAAGATTCCCATACAGTTTGATCAGGCCACTGGGAATCCATTAGGGCCAAACAAGACAAAGTTTAAGAGTTATGTGGCCCTCCTTGGACGAAGCAAGGCCAGTATTTTGAAGAAGGATTGAGATGATGTTGAGATGCGAGTCAATGATCAAATTTGGGAGACTATCATGGTATTTAACTTTAAAGCTTTAAGTTTTTCCATAAATTTATCATTCACTAACCAATTACATCTTTGTTTATGTAGCTTACATATGACGTACCAAACACTAACTTCCTGAAGAGGAAGTGACTTTCATTTGCTGGTGAGCGCTGGAGGGGCTTCAAGACACATCTCACTAGCAAATATATATATGGGTCACTCAAGGATGTGTCTCCTTGTGAGGAGTACCAGTTCCTTGATCAAGACACTTGGCAGAGATTTGTTGAGTCTCGAATGGATCCTGCATTCGTTGTATGTATCTTTCTAATATTTTATTTTTTTAATTGACTAATATAAGCAATATTATGATTAAATGATTTGCTTTCTTATAACAGGAGAAAAGAAAGAAGGCTCAACAAATTTCTGCTAAGAACTTTTACCCCCACAGATTATCTCGTGGGGGTTATGAGTTGCTTCAGGAGAGGCTGATGGACCAGAAGTCGAAAGAACGTCAGCAATCATCTGAAGTAGACCCCTCTACATTTCTCTCTCCACCCTCTCCACCTTTACGCCATGAGAAATGGAAGAGGGCACGCCAAAAGGCAACTGGAGAGTACACATCAGAACCTTCTCGCATTGTTGCTGAGAAGATTGTAAGTAATCACACAATTTTGTAAATTTTCATTTTATTTATCTTCAAACATTTACATTACTGATAACGGTCATTTTTTGTTTTGTTGGATTCTTTGGTTGAACAAAGCTCACAAGGAGTCTTTGTTCCAACTGGCCGAGAGGACATCTTAAGTACAACTATTGGCCAACCGGAGCATCCAGGACGTGTTCGTGCAGTTGGCCGGGGTGTTGGCCTTAGACAGTACTGTCATAACCGTAATTACAACGAGACGACGAACTCGCTAAATTTTGAAAAAAATTAATTTGATTGTGGAGCCGCCACCAAATTTTATTTTTAAGGGAAAACATTTGGAAAAACCCTAACTTGAGGAAGAAAATCTAGGTTCGGGAGTCGGTTACGAGTAAGGAAGGTATTAGGCACCCTACTCGCCCGTTCCAAAGAACGGTACCCTTAAACTGAGTGTGTGATATTTTGAAAACTGTTTGATCCCTTAAAATAGAATAGAAAATAAATAGGTTTATAGAAAATAACCTGACAGGACTTGATCCTGCTCCTACGTATTCCCTGGTGCAATGGGAAACTCAAGGCTACGTAGTTCTGGTTCTAAGAGAGACTTGATCTCTTGAAGAAACAGAGGGGTGATTTGAGGATAGGATTGATTTTTGAATATACTAAGATTGTGTACTTGCATAACCCAAACCGTCGTAAGCCGTGAGTGAGTTTGCACGAATTGTAACACGGAACAGCAGAGAAGGCTGCCTGTTCGTATTAAAATCCGTTGTACGAATCTTAGAGATTTAAAATAGATATTTGAAATAGACGTTTTCTAACAGAGTTAGTAGATAGAGATTTTCTAAAATTTATGCTTGCAAAATCCAAATCGTCGTAAGCCGTATTTGGAATCTACACGAATTTAAAACACAGAACAGCAGAGAAGGCTGCCTGTTCGTGTTAAAATCCGATTGCACACATTTTAGAAAATTAAAACAGATATTTTGAAATAGACATTTTTTGGTGGAGTTAGTGAACAGTGATTTTATAAAATTGCGTGCTTGCAAAACTCAAATCGTCGTAAGCCGCATTTGAATCCACACGAATTAAAACACAGAACAGCAGAGAAGGCTGCCTGTTCGTGTTAAAATCCGCTTGCACACATTTTAGAAAATTAAAACAGATATTTTGAAATAGACATTTTTTTTAGTAGAGTTAGTGAACAATGATTTTCTAAAATTGCGTGCTTGCAAAATTCAAATCGTCGTAAGCCGCATTTGAATCCGCACGAATTAAAACACAGAACAGCAGGAAAGGCTGCCTGTTCGTGTTAAAATCCGATTGCACACATTTTAGAAAATTAAAACAGATGTTTTTACAGAGTTAATGAAGATAATGTTTCAAAAAAAAAACGATTGGATTTAATTTAATAGTTACATAACCAAAATTGGGCTTGACCCAAATTAAAAGAAAATGGAAGAAAATAATTGAGTTTAAGTGAAAAGAGGGGCTTGGGCTGGACCCATGGCAAAATTGAATTTGATTTCAAGAAAAGGAAAAAGATCGGGCTTGACCCAAAGAATTGATTAAAGAAAAGAATTAGGCTTGACCCAAATTAAGCAAAATCCAACTTTAAAGAAATGATTTAGAATTAAAGTAAAAGAAGTGAGCTTGACCCAAGTGAAGGAAAATTGGATCGAGATTAAAAGAATTGGGCTTGAATTAGACTTGATTTAACATAAACTTGACTTGATTTGAAGTTAAGGAAAGGAATTGCGAACATGCTTCAGTAATCAAGTGATAGAAATTTCATTTCAAGTCCAAATTAGATAAATAATATCATTCTGGAAACTAGAGAGAAAGACAAAGAAAACGCAACAAAAATCATCAAAATCGGAGATCATTTGATTGACTAAAAACAAAAACGAAAAACAGAGATGAAAATCACCCTCAAGAACACACAAGTTTTTTGGCGCCAAAATTTAAATTCAAATCTCAGAATTTTTAGAAAATATTTTTGGTAGATCTGAAAAATAAAAACTGATAAATTGAAAGATATGGATCATAGGAATCAAACAAAACAAGTTTGACATCAATCCAATCAGAAATGAGCAAGATATGCACAAATCAAACAAGCTAGATCAATTCGCGCACCAGGATGAACATGCCTCAGTAATTCGGCCATAAAAACTTCATTTAAGATCCAAATTAGACAAATAATACCATTCCAGAAACTAGAGAGAAAGAAGAAGAGAACGCAACAAAAATAACCAAAATCGGAGATCGTTTGATTGATCAAAAATTAAAACGAAAAACAGACACGAAAATGAACCTCAAGAACACACAAGTTTTTGGCGCCAAAATTTGAATTCAAATCTCAGAATTTTTGGAAAATATTTTTGGTAGATCTGAAAAATAAAAACCGATCAATTGAAATATATGGATCATAGAAATCAAACAAAACAAGTTTGACATCAATCCAATCAGAAATGAGCAAGATATGCACAAATCAAACAAGCTAGATCAATTAGCGCACCAGGATGAACATGCTTCGGTAATCAAGTGATAAAGATTTCATTTCAGATCCAAATTGGACAAATAATATCATTCCAGAAACTAGAGAGAAAGACGAAGAAAACGCAACAAAAATCACCAAAATCGGAGATCATTTGACTGATGAAAAATTAAAACGAAAACAGACACGAAAATGAACTCGAAAATCCGAGAAGAAGCAAGAAACTTAAGATGGATAAAATTCGGACCTAACTTCCATTGGAAGGTGATGAAGAGCTGATTCTATGGAGGCCAAGGGCTGAATTGAATATCAGAGAGTCTCTTAGGTCCTCCCTTCAAAGGTTCTGAAAATCCCTCTTCTAAGACTTCAAGTTCTCCTCCTCCCAAGAATTTCCAAAAAATGAGAAAAAGTCCCTTTCCTTTCTTGTTTGTAGGTATTTATAGACACATCCCTTCTTGGCAAGGGTGAAGCTCTTTCCAAGAGCCAAAAGTAAACTTCCTCTCTCTTAGCAAGGGTCAAGTCCTTTCCCAGGGCCAAAAGTCACCCCCTCTCTGAGAGCCAAAAGTCAATCCCTTTGATTTCAAAATTTTTGTTCCCTATTTTGATTTTTTCAGCTTTTTCTTTTTTCAATTTTCATTTTTTTACCTTTTTTTTGTTTTTTTTTAGTTTTATTTTTTTCTATTTATTTATCATTTTTACTTATTCTTTAATTTCCCTTTTATTTTTATTTTTTTATTTTTTTTATTTTTTGCTTTCTGTTTTTTGTATTTTCTGCTTTCTGTTTTTTCTGTTTTCTGTTTTACATCTTTTCAAATTTTTAATTAACTTAACTGTTGGTTAATTTTAATGATTGGGGGCCTCAGACATAATTGAGTGTTTACAGTTTGCCCCTCTTTACTCATTTTCCTACCAGATAATGTGAGAAATGATTCTCTGAATTATCGTAATAGGAAATGAGTAAAGATGTGAACACATTATGTTCGAGACAGACCTTGAAGAAGTCCGACAAACAGAAAGAGCCTTGGACTTGAAATTGAACCTCATGAATGCCTGTTAGGACTGGCGTGGAATTCAATGGGATGGCTTGTTAGGACAAGCAAAATGAAATGAAAATGGCCTGTTAAAACAGGAAAAGCAGAAGAGAAATGGCCTGTTACGACGGGCTCAGTAGAGTGAAAACGACCTGTTTTAAGACAGGAAAGCATGCAAGAACTAAAATGTAAGTTATGTACAAGGTGGCCTGACAGCATAGGCCGAGGTATCTATCTAAGTTGGAGGCCTGACATCATAGGCCCAGCTGTGGAAAAACGAACTTGGTGAGCCCTGACATCGTAAGCCCAAAAGCAGAAAAGTAAACCTGAGGAGGCCTAACAACATAGGCCAAGGATGTGGAAAAGTAAACTTGATGAGGCCTGACAACATAGGCCAAGGTGCAGAAAAGCAAACTTGAGGAGGGCCTAAATAGGCCAGGATGCAAAAAGTAAATATGAGGGCATCCCGTTGTTGACGGGAAGGAATGTAGAAAGGGGGTCCCGCTGTTGCCGGGAAAAATGCAGGAAAATTAAACATGCTTGATATCCCGTTGTTGACGGGAAAATGCAAGAAATTAAACATGCTTGGTATCCCGCTGTTGCCGGGATAAATGCAAATGAGGTCCTGTTGTTGCCGCAAGAAATTAAACATGCTTGATGTCCTGTTGTTGACAGGAGAATGCAAATGAAGTCCCGCTGTTGCCGGGAAGATGCAAATGATGACATCCTGCTGTTGCCAGGATAAATGCAAACCTGATTGATAGGTGACAGAAAAATAGACATGTTTGAAGTCCTGTTGTTGACAGGAGAATGCAAATGAAGTCCCGCTGTTGCCGGGAAGATGCAAATGATGACATCCTGCTGTTGCCAGGATAAATGCAAACCTGCTTGACAGGTGACGGAAAAATAGACATGCTTGAAGTCCTGTTGTTGACAGGAGAATGCAAATGAAGTCCCGCTGTTGCCGGGAAGATGCAAATGATGACATCCTGTTGTTGCCAGGATAAATGCAAACCTGCTTGACAGGTGACAGAAAAATAGACATGCTTGAAGTCCTGTTGTTGACAGGAGAGAAGTGATCTTGTTAAGACAGGAAGGAATCATGTAGAGGTCCCGTTGTTGACAGGGTGGAACACAAACTTGATGTGCCTTGAGGTGGCGCGTGAAAAGGGATTATAGACTTCTTCGTCAGTTGCCATCGGACAAATTTATTTTGAAATTTCTTTTTCTTGAATTAAAATAAACTACTTATTCTACCTTGAACTTGAAGGTTTTTTAGGCACTTGATAATTACTTTTTGAAGAAACTTGGGCAACCCGATTTTGCCCCAGTTTAGAAAATTGAGGAATGCCTTGGTTTGAGTGAAGTTTGGGCAAACATTTTGCCCCCGTTTAGGCCTCGATGAGATTGATGATGAGCTTGACTTGACTTTTCTGGGCCACTTTGCCCTATTGAACTTGATAGGAGCTGAGGAATTGAGGATTGTCTCAACTTAGGTTTTTTTTCTTTTTCTTTTTTTTTTGGGCAAATGTTTGCCTCAGTTTGTTCTTGGATTTAAATCTTTCTTAGGCAAATGTTTGCCTCGGTTTGGACTCGATCCAGAATCTGAGGATGACCTTAATTTGAACTTTTGTGGGCAAGCGTTTGCCCCTGTTTGAACTTGATTTTGAGAGTGACCTCAAATTGAATTGTGTGGGCAAACATTTGCCCCAGTTTGATTTTTCTAACATTGAGGAATCGAGGATTGCCTCAACTTGAATTTTCTGGGTAAATGTTTGCCCCAATTTTGTTCTTGGTTTAGAATTTGAGGATGGCCTCAAATTAAATTTTAATGGGCAGGCGCTTGCCCCACTTTGAGCTTGACTCCGAATTCGAGGATGACCTCAAATTGAATTTTTGCGTGAGCAAGTATTTACCCCAGTTTGGAAGTCTTTTAATTATGATCAACTTAGGCAATTTTACCCAGGTCTTAATTAGTTTTTTGAAAGATGAGTCATGAAATGCTTGAATGACAAAATGCTTATTGCGATGTTTGAATGACTAAAGATGCGATGTTTGTGATATTTGAATAGAAAGGATGCAGAAATGATGTGGGGTTCTTATTTTGATGCTTGAAATAATTATTTGATTAGACATATGCTATTGAATGCAAACCATGAAATGGTGTAAAATTTTTGTTTCTCTTGATTTTTTTTGTTTTTTCTGACGCCTCCTTCCTCGACAACCTCATAGTTGGTGTGAAAGGGATCAAGAATCAAGGCGAGCTGGATCGACTCAATCTTTTGGTTTATTGGTCAATTTTGAAATCTTCTTTCTGGGATTTTTGAAATCCTGCGATGGTCAGTATTATTGAGTAAGACACACTCCTTCTTTGGTGGCATCCTGGTTGGTAAGAAGATGAATCCTTGGGAAACAATCCTGTCGCGTTGCAACGGTCGAGGATTCATCCGACTTGTCATGACTTTTCAAAATTAATCCTTTTTTAATTCTTTTTACATTTTTCATGTTTCCTTGTGGCACGTGCATTTTGAGGTGTGCAAAGTGATGCTGGATGGTCAGAAGAAGGAGATAGGGAATTTTGAGGTTGTACGTTTTAAGGTGGTATACTTGAAAGGAAAAGGATGATGAAAGGGGTGGGTTCGATTGCCCGAATGGCACCTTTTGATGAAAAATACCAATGCTGCTTTTCATAATCTTGATTGTCAAATTAGCCAAACTTTTGAGAAATGGCAAAATTTTGCCCCAGTTTTAAGAAGATATAAGGTGCAGAATATCATATTGTCTTGGAATTCCTAGTTTGACCTTAATTTTTGCCTGGGTTTTTCTTTTGAGTTTTCAACCCAGCAGGTCTTTTGTATTGCCCTAATTTTTGCCTAGGTTGCCCTTACGGGTTTTCGACCTAGCGGGTTCTTGATTGTGCCCTAACTTTTGCCTAGGTCGTTCTTGAGGATTGTCGACCTAGCGGGCTTTTTTACTCAATTGTGCCCTAAATTTTGTGTAGGCCGTTTTTGAGGGTTGTCGACCTAGCGGGCTTCTGCTTGATTGTGCCCTAGCTTTTACCTGGGCCGTCCTTTGAGGGTTTTCGCCCTAGCTGGCCTTCTGCTTGATTGTGCCCTAACTTTTGCCTAGGTCTTCTTTGATGGTTGACCTAGCGGGCTTCTGTTTGATTATGCCCTAACTCTTGCCTAGGTCGTCTTTTATTGTTGACCTAGCGGGCTTCCATTTGATTGTGCCCTAACTTTTGCCTAGGTCTTCTTTGATGGTTGACCTAGCGGGCTTCTGTTTGATTATGCCCTAACCCTTGCCTAGGTCGTCTTTTATTGTTGACCTAGCGGGCTTTTATATGATCCTGATTTTTGCCTGAATTGCTTTTGGAACCCAGCAAGACCTTTTCTGATCATGAATTTGTCGATCATTATTTTGGACTTTAACCCTACTTTTGCCTGGATTATTTTTGGCTTTTAACCCAGCGGGCTTCTCTTCTTCTTGAATTTTATGTTTTGACCTTGATTTTGCCTGGATTATTTAAGGCTTCCAATTCAGCGAATCTTTTCTTGGATCCCTAATTTTTCCTGGATTTAAACTTGGTTCCAGCGGGATATTTTTACTTTGAGTGGCGATGTAGAATCCCTGGTTGTTTATTCTGCTTCCTCATTGGGTTTTTCTCTTTTAGCTTGATTAATTCGACGTTCAAGATTACTTATTACAGCACTGGCATCCTCACCAATTGATATTTATTATTTTGGTGTAGGAATAAGAAATAGGTTAAGTGATGAAAAGGGTGATAAATTTTAAAAGTAAAGTCAAAATGTAAAGCACGTGCTCAAGAAACATGAAAATGTAACTTTTGTATTATTCATTGAAATTTGTTTACAAAAGATTGATTTTGAAAAGTACGACAATTTTGGATGAGTATCCTCGATAGCTTGATTTGTACAATGCAACTTGTCATGCTTCTCCCATCTTTTCAGCTGGTCGATGGGCTCTCGTGATTTGGCAACGGATTGTTTTCTGTATTAGGAGCAAGCCTCCCAAAATCCAGCCACTTTGCATCGATTAAGCTTTGTACTTTTCGTTTCAAAGCTAGGCAATCCTCAGTAGAATGACCAATAAATCCTGCATGGTAATCGCATCTGGCGTTAGGATTGTACCAATTAGGATATGGTGGCTCTTGAGGCTTTAGAGGATAAGGCGCAACCAGGGAGCTTTGAATCAGCCGAGGTAGCAAATCAGTATAGGAGATTGGAATAGGGTCAAATTGGACCGGCTTCTTTTCCTTTTTCTGGCTTTGGTTAGGATTCTGGCTTATGGCTTGTGTTTGGGCCGTGTATGGTGTTGGTGGCCGGACTTGTGTCGGGTAATTGTAAGTAGGAGGGTATGGTGTTTGGTAGGTGGTAGCGATGTATGGATATGGTATGTAAGGTGTGTATGGTGTATATGGTGTGTATGGTGGTGGTCGGAAGCCAACTGGACCATAAGGCGCCATCTGTGGAGTATATTGGCCTTGACCTGAAGCCATGTTGCAGGTCTCGCCTGTTTTCTTCCCAGATCCACTGGAAATGCTGACTACGCCTGCAAACTTTTGCATGATCTTTCCACGGCGCATGCCACCTTCAATCCTTTCTCCAATGATGACGACATCAGAGAAGCTAGAAGTCACACTTCCAATCATCTTGTCATAGAAAGGATTTTGGAGTGTGTCCACGAACATGCTGACCATCTCTTTTTCGGATAAAGGAGGTTGTACCTGAGCAGCTAACTCCCTCCATCTTTGAGCGTATTGCTTGAAGGTTTCTTCTTCTTTCTTGGCCATATTCTGGAGCTGAGTCCGATCAGAGGCCATCTCCGTATTGTACTGATACTGCTTTGTGAAAGTCTCGGCAAGGTCTCTCCATGAACAAATGCGTGTCCGCTCCAGTTGAGTGTACCAGTTTGCAGCGGCCCCTGTTAAGCTGTCTTGAAAGAAATGGATGAGTAGCTTCTCATCGTAGGTACATGCAGACATCTTCCTGCAGTACATAGTCAGGTGTTTCTTTGGACAACTGGTTCCTTGATATTTCTCAAATTCAGGAACCTTAAATTTTGGAGGAATGACCACGTCTGGAACCAGGCACAGATCAGCTGCATTTTTGGCTTCATAAGCGCTTCCCTCGATCGCCCGAATTCTATCTTCTAGGATTCTCCACTTTTCAGTATCCTCATTTGAAGGATGGATTGGATGTTCCTCTAGCATATGGTGAGCTTGAGAAAATGGTATGTACATATGGTGAGGCCCTTGGGTGAACATAGGATTCGTTCCCCCAACAGCCGTTTGGTATGCTTGTGGAATGGTGTTTGGCGGTAGGTTATGTGTTTGGGTTTGGGTTTGAGCTTGTGTTTGGGGTAGTGTATGTGTATGGTGGTGAGGAGACCCATAATAAACCCCTTCGGTTGGTGGAGGCATGGTTAATGTTGAAGGGTTTTGTGGAGTGAACCCTGGAAGATATGATGGATCGTTTGGTTCTCCTGGTAGAGATTCCCTTGCCTCTTTTTGTTTGGATGATTGGATGGCCTCCATCAGCTTGGCCATCTGTTGCTTTAGAGATTTGACCTCATTTTTCAGTTCCTCGTTTTGTCTCTCCAACTCATCCATGATTCTTGATCTAGAACGGGTTCTATAAGGATGCTGAGAAAGTTGTCTGTCTTCAATTTTTAATCTTTCTGTTAAATTAAAAATTAATTTTTGAGAAACAAAGTGAATGCCAAAATCAATGAATGATAAAAACGTTAATGCTTTAGTGAATTTTAAAATAAGAGCGGTGGGGATAATTTTCAAAATTGATGATAAACTTGTTTAACAAATGGATGAATGCAATGTTGGATGCACAAATAATTAGAGGTTTGAAAGTTGATTATTTTGAATGATTTGTTTCTTTATTTATTTTGGCTTCTTTTTGGATTTTTAGTAGTTTTAGTATTATATATTTTTTTTGTTTTGCTAAAAAAACATTTTGGTTTTGCTAAAATTTCCCTAAATTTCCTTTCAAACTTAAAAGCATTTTTGGGTTTGTATATGTTTATTTTCCAAAATCTTAATTTGAATTGGTTTAGGCAAAAATTTGCCCCAGTTTAAATTATTAGTATAAAAAATTATTTTTTGAATTTTCTTTATTTTTATGATTTCATTTGCCAAATCTGTTTATTTTCTTTTTTTTTTTTGTCATATGTGAGGTGATGTGACACAGATCTAAGGTCTTTCTAATATATACTTCTCACACAGGGTAGTTTGTAATCCTGGAGGTTATGATGGTCACTAGAGCCAAGTTCTAATTCCTAGTGCTTGCTACAACCATAGAGAAGGCTACCAGTTGTAGGGCACTAAGAAAAAGACGCACTCTAGTTGGAGTTTTCGTGATAGTCAAACGGGACGTGCATCCCAAGTGACACCACTAAACCCCTCTAGTCCTAGGTTTTCACTCGGACCCGGGTGTAGGGCCCCACTCATGTTATGCATGTAGGACTACAATGTGTGGAATAACCTGCAATTTAAACACAATGGATATATGCATGTAGGGCCCCATCTGTCATAACCGTAATTACGACAAGATGACGGACTCGCTAAATTTTGAAATGAATTAATTTGATGGATTGTGGAGCCACCACCAAATTTTTGTTTTAAGGGAAAAGATTTGGAAAAACCCTAACTCAAGGATGAGATTCGAAGTTCGGGAGTCGGTTACGAGTAAGGAAGGTATTAGGCACTCTACTCGCCCGTTCCAAAGAACGGTACCCTTAAACTGAGTGTGTGATATTTTGAAAACTGTTTGATCCCTTAAAATAGAATAGAAAATAAATAGGTTTATAGAAAATAACCTGACAGGACTTGATCCTGCTCCTACGTATTCCCTGGTGCAATGGGAAACTCAAGGCTACGTAGTTCTGGTTCTAAGAGAGACTTGATCTCTTGAAGAAACAGAGGGGTGATTTGAGGATAGGATTGATTTTTGAATATACTAAGATTGTGTACTTGCATAACCCAAACCGTCGTAAGCCGTGAGTGAGTTTGCACGAATTGTAACACGGAACAGCAGAGAAGGCTGCCTGTTCGTATTAAAATCCGTTGTACGAATCTTAGAGATTTAAAATAGATATTTGAAATAGACGTTTTCTAACAGAGTTAGTAGATAGAGATTTTCTAAAATTTATGCTTGCAAAATCCAAATCGTCGTAAGCCGTATTTGGAATCTACACGAATTTAAAACACAGAACAGCAGAGAAGGCTGCCTGTTCGTGTTAAAATCCGATTGCACACATTTTAGAAAATTAAAACAGATATTTTGAAATAGACATTTTTTGGTGGAGTTAGTGACAGTGATTTTATAAAATTGCGTGCTTGCAAAACTCAAATCGTCGTAAGCCGCATTTGAATCCACACGAATTAAAACACAGAACAGCAGAGAAGGCTGCCTGTTCGTGTTAAAATCCGCTTGCACACATTTTAGAAAATTAAAACAGATATTTTGAAATAGACATTTTTTTTAGTAGAGTTAGTGAACAATGATTTTCTAAAATTGCGTGCTTGCAAAATTCAAATCGTCGTAAGCCGCATTTGAATCCGCACGAATTAAAACACAGAACAGCAGGAAAGGCTGCCTGTTCGTGTTAAAATCCGATTGCACACATTTTAGAAAATTAAAACAGATGTTTTGAAAACAGATGTTTTTACAGAGTTAATGAAGATAATGTTTCAAAAAAAAAACGATTGGATTTAATTTAATAGTTACATAACCAAAATTGGGCTTGACCCAAATTAAAAGAAAATGGAAGAAAATAATTGAGTTTAAGTGAAAAGAGGGGCTTGGGCTGGACCCATGGCAAAATTGAATTTGATTTCAAGAAAAGGAAAAAGATCGGGCTTGACCCAAAGAATTGATTAAAGAAAAGAATTAGGCTTGACCCAAATTAAGCAAAATCCAACTTTAAAGAAATGATTTAGAATTAAAGTAAAAGAAGTGAGCTTGACCCAAGTGAAGGAAAATTGGATCGAGATTAAAAGAATTGGGCTTGAATTAGACTTGATTTAACATAAACTTGACTTGATTTGAAGTTAAGGAAAGGAATTGCGAACATGCTTCAGTAATCAAGTGATAGAAATTTCATTTCAAGTCCAAATTAGATAAATAATATCATTCTGGAAACTAGAGAGAAAGACAAAGAAAACGCAACAAAAATCATCAAAATCGGAGATCATTTGATTGACTAAAAACAAAAACGAAAAACAGAGATGAAAATCACCCTCAAGAACACACAAGTTTTTTGGCGCCAAAATTTGAATTCAAATCTCAGAATTTTTAGAAAATATTTTTGGTAGATCTGAAAAATAAAAACTGATAAATTGAAAGATATGGATCATAGGAATCAAACAAAACAAGTTTGACATCAATCCAATCAGAAATGAGCAAGATATGCACAAATCAAACAAGCTAGATCAATTCGCGCACCAGGATGAACATGCCTCAGTAATTCGGCCATAAAAACTTCATTTAAGATCCAAATTAGACAAATAATACCATTCCAGAAACTAGAGAGAAAGAAGAAGAGAACGCAACAAAAAGAACCAAAATCGGAGATCGTTTGATTGATCAAAAATTAAAACGAAAAACAGACACGAAAATGAACCTCAAGAACACACAAGTTTTTGGCGCCAAAATTTGAATTCAAATCTCAGAATTTTTGGAAAATATTTTTGGTAGATCTGAAAAATAAAAACTGATCAATTGAAATATATGGATCATAGAAATCAAACAAAACAAGTTTGACATCAATCCAATCAGAAATGAGCAAGATATGCACAAATCAAACAAGCTAGATCAATTAGCGCACCAGGATGAACATGCTTCGGTAATCAAGTGATAAAGATTTCATTTCAGATCTAAATTGAACAAATAATATCATTCCAGAAACTAGAGAGAAAGACGAAGAAAACGCAACAAAAATCACCAAAATCGGAGATCATTTGACCGATGAAAAATTAAAACGAAAACAGACACGAAAATGAACTCGAAAATCCGAGAAGAAGCAAGAAACTTAAGATGGATAAAATTCGGGCCTAACCTCCATTGGAAGGTGATGAAGAGCTGATTCTATGGAGGCCAAGGGCTGAATTGAATATCAGAGAGTCTCTTAGGTCCTCCCTTCAAAGGTTCTGAAAATCCCTCTTCTAAGACTCCAAGTTCTCCTCCTCCCAAGAATTTCCAAAAAATGAGAAAAAGCCCATTTCCTTTCTTGTTTGTAGGTATTTATAGACACATCCCTTCTTGGCAAGGGTGAAGCTCTTTCCAAGAGCCAAAAGTCAACTTCCTCTCTCTTAGCAAGGGTCAAGTCCTTTCCCAGGGCCAAAAGTCACCCCCTCTCTGAGAGTCAAAAGCCAATCCCTTTGATTTCAAAATTTTTGTTCCCTATTTTGATTTTTCAGCTTTTTCTTTTTTCAATTTTCATTTTTTTTACCTTTTTTTTGTTTTTTTTTTAGTTTTATTTTTTTCTATTTATTTATCATTTTTACTTATTCTTTAATTTCCTTTTTATTTTTATTTTTTTATTTTTTTTATTTTTTTTATTTTTTGCTTTCTGTTTTTTGTATTTTCTGCTTTCTGTTTTTTCTGTTTTCTGTTTTACATCTTTTCAAATTTTTAATTAACTTAACTGTTGGTTAATTTTAATGATTGGGGGCCTCAGACATAATTGAGTGTTTACAAGTACTTTGGATTGTCTTCTAGACAGACATCCAAAGAAGGTTTGGTGTCTAGAGATGAGTTGGACGCCATGCGTGAAGACATGAGGCAAGAACTGCGGCAAGAACTTCGAGAAGAGCTCAGACAGGAGCTTAGGTAGGAGCTTAGGCATGAGCTTGCATCTTTGGGACTTTCCCAAACACAGACACAGGGTCACCATCCATCACCTTCTCCTAGGCGCGTGAGCACAAAGGGAAGTTGTGCTCCGACAGAGGACCAACTACAGGGAGAAGAGGATGTGGATGCAGGTACAGACGATTATGAGTTATATGTTGATGATCCATATCGTCTGGTAGCAATTGGGAAAGTCTACACCTTGGGTTCAACCATCCATCACCAGCAAATTGATGATGATCATGTTAGAGTGGTGGTTGAACGAGTTGAAGATGCAGATGCTCATGTTCCTGTCCCTACTCAGGAGGTTCATGTCGTGGGGCAAGCCCCCAACCATTTCATTATATGGCCGAGGAGACTTGTGCAGCGAGTTCAACCTCAGGTATTAGATAATTTTAGCATACGTTATTAATTTTTTAATATATATATTATGTGTGTCTATATATATATATATATATATATATACATTTCTTACTATTTTGTGAATTTATCGTAGGTTTATAAGGAAGATCGTGGGAAGAAGATTGATTTAAATGCTACAGCAGATCTTCCTGAGCCTCCTGCAAAGAAATATGAGATTGATTTGCTCACACGTCTATTTGGTATCGCCATGAACTTGGGCGACCAAACTTTGCAAATAACAATGGAACCGGATATCATAGGGAAGCCCACACCTATCCCCTTCTATATTACTAAGAAGGATATATTGGAGTTGGTTGTGGGTAACGATCTCCTATGTGTAACAGTTCTACAATTATGGTTGATGTAAGTAAATTTCTAAACCTTACTTGAATTATTTCATTATCAAAAGCTAACATATGAAAATTATTCGCAATATTAGGTACCTGTATCGTATCTGCACTGAAAGAGGTAACTTACACCTCTATGGATTCCTGGACCCAGTTCATATGCAGAAAACTGGGAACAAGGTAGATGAGATACAGGAATATCTTCAGAGGAGATTGCGGTCTGATAAAGACTGTTACCTAGCCCCCTATTTTCAATCGTAAGTCAATACTTAATTGCTTTATTTCATGAATTCAATTAAATTCCTAATTTTTGTTCATTGTCATCCATATTTTGTAGGGCTCATTGACAATTAATCATTATTTGTCCTAAGCGGAATGTAGTTGTATTTCTATGCTCTGCTTGACAAAAACCAAAGAAAGACATAAAGGACATTATAGATTTGTAAGTTTTTATGATTTTGGTATTTATATTCATATAACTTGTTATTGTCAAAGGTATTCATTTGCTTTTTATTTTACTGTAGAGTAATGAATGCTCGACTTCGGTTAAAAGGGACACATCCATCACATATTAAAAAGCCTGTATGGATAATTCCAAAGGTAAGTACTTTATTAAAAGTTATTAAATTATTTTATATTCTTTTATCAATATCTCTAATTATATTTCATACTCTTTTTATTTTTTTGAAGTGTCCAAGACAACCCGGAGGAACCGAGTGTGGATATTATGTGATGAGACATATGTTTCTCATTGTCTCGGCTTCTATTGTTAACTCTTGGCACCAGGTAATTACAATTGTCTTCAATTAATTATTTAATTTTAATGCATAACATGACATGTTCACTAATTTTAATCAAAAACATCTTGTAGATATTTGACAATCCTCAACCTCTGTGAGATGAAGAAATTGATGATATCAGGAGACGTTGGGGGGAATTTCTGATTGAGGTTGCCAATTTGGGTTGAATTCATGAGATTTTTAGATTTTTAGTTTGTTTTTATTATATTTTATAATGAACATTGATGTATTTATTTTAATTATATAGACTCTGTAATTTCTGTATTGTCTGCCTGGTATTCTGTTTATATACACAGGTATTGTGAATAAATAATATGACAATTTCCTTAAACGAAAAAAAGATTTAAAAAAAATATAAACTTTCTACATCGGTTGTGACCTTAACCGATGTAAAAAGTTACTTTCTACATCGGTTGTGACCATAACCGATGTAAAAAGTCAGACTTTCTACATCGGTTGTAGGCACAATCGAGGTAGAAAGTACACTTTCTACATCGGTTAAAGTAACAACCGATGTAGAAAGTATGGCTTTCTACATCGGTTGAAGTTTTAACCGATGTAGAAAGTGTACTTTCTACATCGGTTCTACAACCGATGTAGAAAGTCTAAGTTTTTATATCGCCCGCTTCAATACCGTTCAAATAACCGATGTAAAAAGTCCATAATAACCGATGTAAAAAGCTTATTTTCCACTAGTGTTAATTTTAAAGATTCAGTTAAATTTAAATTTAATTTTCAACATAATATCATAATTATCATAATCTATTAAGAGATATTGCAAATAAAATTTAATTATTTTATAATTAAATCAGAACAAAACCTAAATTAAAAATAATATATTATTAAAATAAGTTAAGCATCTAATTTATTGTTGAGTTGTATTCTATCAGTTCTTTAAAAATAATTAAGATTGGATCTATATAATTAAAGTGAAATATATCTTAAGTGTGTGAGTTTTTTATAAGTAAAGAGAGATACTTGATTATAACTTTCAATTTATCAAAAAATGTAGATGAAATTTCAATAATACTGTAAGAGTAATGAAAACACTAATTTAGTTAGAATTGATAAAACTCCTTGATAGATTAAATGAATGAATTAACACATAATAATGTATTTATTTATCAAACTAAATGGATCTTATTCAATACAAATGATATTAACAAGGAATAAAAAATAGAAAAAAAAAATTACAATGTTGAAATGAGATAAAATTGAAAAGAAAATTCTAGATTTAATAACATATTTACACTTCATTTTTTTACGCTTTTCTCCTTTATCATTCTTTAAAATGTTTCCATCCATTGTGTCAGACATCGATCTACTAACTAACCCACCATATAGGTTCATAATACAAAATTATCAATTATATTTATATAAATTTAAAACATATTTTATCTTTTAATTTTGAATTTGTTAGCTATGTATTTGGTATGATTTGGATTAATTTTTCAAAATAAAAGGGTCACGTCACGCTAGACTTAGCCTTTTATAGAACACAATTTAAAACAATTATTTACGAAAAATATATAAAAAAAAAGTGGTACTAAGCCTTTGTTAACACTTTTGAGCGAAACCGTTAATAAAGTGTCAAACTTTTTACTATTAGTAAACCACTAATAATGAATTATATTCTAAACAAAAATCATAAAGTATATCCTTTATTAATGATTCATTAAAAAATTGATAATAATTTTTTTTTTATTAGTAGTCCCAAAAGGTTTATTTTTTATTTGTCTTTATACTAATCAACGTTTTCATTTCTCTTATGTCCTCGCTATTGCGTCTCTCCGTCATCATCATTGATCACCATTACATACCTCATCAACTTCACTATTTGTGACACCATGTTTGAAGCTTTATCCACTCCCATAGCCTTCGATGTCTTTCCCACTCAGCAAACGTTTATCTTTAGCTTAATGTCTTCATACTCCAAAGATGCAATGGTAATTTTATTTTTTCCTACCAACAAACAATTTATCTTTCTTTTATTCTTTCCTCTCTTTTATTAAAACTCGTTCCTTACTTCTTCTTTTTTCTCTAAACCACATAGTAAACGTCTAAGAAAAATCTCACATTTGAACTTTCATTTATACAATCAATAGAGTCGCTGTTGATTTATTTCAAGAGTGATTATACCATTTATCATTGTGAACTAATAGTTTTCTTACACAAAATTAAGTTAAATGTGAGATTGTGAATAATTTATATAAATTGAAAAGTTAAAGTGATATTCAGTTATTGTTTAAATTTCACTTTATTAAAAATTGTAAAATTAGCACTTCTAAAAATTATATATACAGCTTTTCTATTTTGAAAATTTTCTAACTTTTAAACTAAATAAAATTTAAATATATTTTAAAAATATTGAATACTAAACATTTTTTAAAATATCTGAAAAATATTATTCCCATCATTATATTCCTAAATATATTATTCCACAAATACCTTTAAACAAAGGCCTTGCAAATTTCACTAAGTTGATACTTATCAAATGATAATGAGATTGCCACCAACGAATCAATAAACCAATATGTGGGAAGCAAAGGGAACTAATATTATATACGATAGTGGAAGTAGACAAGGATAGTTTTTACATCATCTTCTATTGTGTGTGTGCACTTTTCACATTCGATGAATCTAACAGATCTACCACTAACATCCTCTATTCCTCTTGGATTAGGCTTAGACACTCGGTTCAAGCGTACATAATTATTAATTAATAATTGGTTTTATATATTATGTTGTACAAGTATATATTACGAATATTATATATTCTTCTAAATATTTTTAATTATTTTAAAAAGTAAAATATAAAATAAATATCTTTCTCATATATATTTTTTATTCTTATATCTATTCATAAGTACACAAGATAGAAAAACTGATTATCCTCATGCTTATATGTCTGAGCCAATTTGCAACTCAATAAGGAATGAGATTATATTTTAATACTAATTAAGTATGGATCTATAAAAGTTTATAAATGTTTTGTAAAAAACTACAAAAAATTTATATCATTATTATCTGAAAGTTTAATTAAAAAAATATGATGTTTCTTTTCCCTGATTATGAAAAGCCTTCTAGTTACAGCTTGCTCACAGAAAAAATTTCAATTCTCCTATTAAATTAACTCCAAAAGTTTTTAATTGTCTAAAAATATTAAATATATTTCAGAAAATTTTTACAGTATTCAACATAATTAATAATATAAATATATAACAAAATAAAATAAAATTGATACCCTAAAATAAATTAATATCACATAATTTCCTTACATTAAGTATGTTTAATTTTAGTTTTGATTAATTTTTATTTTTTAATATTAATTTTAAAATATGACTTAAACTTAAATCTTACACACTGCATTAAATTGAAAATAATTTTTGATATATAAATTGAATTTTAATATATTTTCATCATAATTAATTTTTCTTCACAAATTTAATTTTAAAATTTTAAATTTGAACGCACCATATTAATAAAGATGATAGATCTTATTTAATAAAATAGAACATACAAATTATTTGTAATGCATTGTTAGTATAAAAAAAATTTATACCATCAATTAATTAAAAATTCTGATATGTATATTTATTTATCTAAATAAATAAAAAATTATTTCTTTTCTTTTTATTGCTACCCTTCAAACAATGCATCTTTTTCAGTTTATTTTGTACTTTAATTTTTATAATTTTTTTTTTCTATTTCACTCATTATCTAAATATAGGATAAGGTTTCTAGAAATTTAAAAATTGCATTATCTAAGGTCTCAATCACATATTGGGTAGTTTGATTTTGAATTATTATTTTAATTTCACTTTTTTTCATTTAAGGAACAATGTTTTATTTTATTTCTGATGTGAAAAATTACAATACTGTTTTCTCTCTGTGTGTGAAAATACAAGGCCTAAACCCAAGATTACAAAAATATAACTCTAGGAGTAATGATTCCTATTACATCAAATAAGGCAAATTTTGGTTGCAGGCTGCTTATAAGCTACCTCTGAGGGAGGTTTATCATACGTTATAACTTTAGGCTCATGCCTGCAACCTAAAGTTGCCATATAATCAGTAATTTGGTTTGTTTCTTAAATGTCACATATTTTGACAGTCCAGTCCTTGCTAAGTAGATTATGGATGTTGGGGATCAAGGATCTTTCTTGAACACTGCCTTTTCCTGCATTATCTTTTATATTCTTAACCAGCCTCTAAGTATAACTGTAGTTTAATGTATTTGTACCCTAAATTCCAAGCTATCTTTAGGCCATCTAGGACTCCCCAAAGTTCAACAAGAGCTGAAGTATTGCCTATGTTTCGGAATTGTATCCTCATCTATGTATTTATTTTCTACCCCCTTTTACTGTCTACTCTTTTTTTTTTCTTTCCTGTTATCATAAATATTAGATTGAATGGTTGAAAAAAAAAATTGTTATCCAATAATTAAAAATAGGTACAAGAGATAGGATGCAGAGGAGAGAATCCAAACTCATCTTGTTATTGGAATAGCATATGATCCATTGCCTTGAATTGCCACTAGAGAGCACCTCCAGCCTCAACTATGACAGTACCACCACTTCGTTTATTAGCACCATCAGAATTAAGCCTAAACCAATGGATCTACCAAGATTCTTGGATTTAGCTTGCTCAATCAATTCTATGTAGTTGACTTGAGCACCGCATCATGTGGCTTATAAGGTCGTGTTAAACTAAAGTTATGAACATGCTCATTCCTCCACTTACCTAACAGCCAAGTTTAGGCCAAACATGTTTCCAATCCCATCTCTTGATTGAGATTTAGGTGAATCCAGTCTTGTAAATATATCCTATAAAGAAAAGGGGCTCTCTTATGGTGGCTTCCTTTGAGTCGTACGTACCAATGATGGCAAAACTGATCTCTTATGACCCCACTTCTGCAACTGCTGATTTGTTGTAGAAGCCTGTTATGACCCATCATCCAAATAAAAGACCTGCTTCTTACAGGGTCTAAATATGACATATCTGATCCATTATGTGTCAGTGCTTGCCTTTCATGATTTCTGACCAAAAAAAATAATCAATTCTCACCATAACGTTGCCATGAGTCTCCCGACCAAACTCTCAGTTAATAATACTTTATTTTTTATCAACAAATAAATAAGATCTCAAGATAAAATATATTTTTAGTTTCACTAGTGCAAAAATAGCTTTTCATAACAGGATTTTACATCGGTTATTCGCCAACCGATGTAGAAAAAAGGCGGTGGTATTTTTATAAATAAATTTGACACTTTCTACATCGGTTTCCTTATAACCGATGTAGAAAAACAGCCGGTAGCATTTTTGTAAAAAAATTTAAACTTTCTACATCGGTTGCTTTATAATCGATGTAAAAAGTTACTTTCTACATCGGTTATAAATCAACCGATGTAGGAAGTAAGACTTTCTACATCGGTTGGGTAGTGTAACCGATGTAGAAAGTACTTTTTACGTGGGTTCTCTGAAACAACCGACGTAGAAAGTCTGTTATATAGCTGATACGACCGTTGTCGTCCTCATAACTGTAAACACCCGATTCCTGCCCTAACTCATTTCCTCTAAGCTGCCAAAGCTTCCGTCGTTCTCAAAGCCGCCGTCGTGCTCAAAGTCGCCGTCGTCATCTTCGTCTACGCTGTTGTCGTCTTCGTCTGCGCCGCCGTCGTCGTCGTCGTCTACACCGGTACGTGGTTACAGCGTCGTTTAGGTCTCTGTTTCCTGTTTCTATTTCTGCATTAGTTGTTAGTTGTTAGTCATAGTGACACGCTCGTCGCAAACGCGCAAAAATAATTTCTAGATTTCCCTCAAACTATTGGTATAGTATAAGGTGCAACCTAGGTCATCTCCCAAATACCATTTCATATTCTTAAGCAAATAAGGAGAAAATTAGAACAGGGGGATTTTGTAAAGATTGATATTGAGTTCTAAATGCAAAATACAAAATGAAATTAATTTCACTTAACAATTATCAACTCAAGGAATTCAGAGGCTATTTTCTTAACTAATCATTGATCACTAAAATCATGCATTGGGTTTATCAACCTAGGATCATCTGGAACCCCTACAATGATCCTTGAATTCTCTACTGAGAAACCTCTCAGAATTCAATTGATTATGATCAACAAGATTTAGTAACCACTTAATCTTTCATCTAAACCAATTTTATAATCAGAATTCAGTTGAAGTAAGTAATAAAATGAAAACCTTCAATTAAATTACTTAATTTCTACTCTTCAAACTTTTGGAAAACGATTTACCAATCAAAAACCAATTATAAATCAATTATGCATTAATCAAAATACGTCAACCGATCAAACTTTGATTAAAGAATAAAATTGAAGAATATAGTGAAATAGAGTAGAAACCACTTAATAAGCATGTAAATAAAGATCAAGACCTCAAAGTTAAAATGAAAATAGCTTGAATCCTTGAATTGAAACTACAAACCTAGCCTTTCATGAAGGAGGCAAACTAACAACAAAGAAAGAGGCAAACTAACAACAAATAAATCCTAAGCCTTCCATGTAGGAGGCAACTAACAACAAATAAATCCTAAGCCTTCCATGTAGGAGGCAACTAACAATAAAGAAAAACTAAGCCTTCCATGTAGGAGGCAAACTAACAAGAAAGAAAACCTAAGCCTTCCATGAAGGAGGCAAAACTAACAAGAAAGAAAGAAAGAAAGAAAATGGTATTGGAGTTAATCTCCAAAATGGTGTTGTGTTTCTCCTCTTGTAAACCCTTCTATTTATAGAGGATTTGTGAGGCATCATCTTCAGAAAGTCACCAACTAGGATATTACTTTTCTACCCTTTTATTGCTTTCACATGGGCTTTGTTGAAAATGAAAAACACTTTTGAATTTTTGTCACCAATTAGCACAAAAATTTTGACTTTCTTGCATCGCAATTTCGGATGTTCACATGTCCGAATTAGAGCTTGACTTCTGAACAAAAGTTGTAGCCCCGGATCTTAGCTGTCCAAAAGATTTGATTTCATCTCAATATGACTTCTGTATCTCAAGATATGGCCGGATCTTTGCACACTGTTCAAATTCCACGTCAGCAACACTATCTCATATTTTGAGATAATGTTGGAGTCCTAAACATCCCATTTAGAGTCTGCTCTTGCTTTGTAACTGTGGACACATCGTTAAGCTTTCATTCAAGACAGATTTCATGATTTTTGGACGTCTAAAACTCCTATTATGCTCAAAATACTATAATAGTGTCATTTTAATCGGGTAAGCAAAGAAATTCAATTAAACTTCATATGAACCCAAACTCATAAAATATGACAAAGACCACTTAATTGAACATATAAGAAGTCTTAATCAGATAAAAGTGAGAGATAATTATTTATGAAATTTATGCTTATCAAATTCCCCCACACTTATCTTTTGCACGTCTCGGGCAAACTTAAGTTAAGGATTGGTGACCATTTTTTTTTTTTGAATGAACATCAAAGTTTTGAATTGATTTCTCAAGAATTCACAAAATTTCATGAAGCATTCTTTCATCACATTTTTGAAATTACTTAGAAAGGCAACTTTAATTTGAAAAACATAGATTGAGAAAGATAAAACCTCACATGATATACTTTGAATCTCTCAAGTGTTTGATTTGGTAAGTGTTTCTCTCAAATTCAATCCATGAAAGATGAACTATCATAGGCTTGCATATCTTCTACTTCTCTACTACTATGTACACATGCAATGCACAAATCAAGAGGTCTTTATTTTGGTTATAACGGGATTAGAAAGATGAAATGATATATTGAAGAGATACAATGTTAGACCAAGGAAAATGGTGAGGATTGAGAACTGAGTCTAAGTGCAAGTGTGAGAAACAGATATCACTTCTTCATTCTTTTTTTTTCTTTTCTTTTTTTCAATATAATAGTTTATTTGTTAATTTATTGCTTCAGTTTTTTTTTCAACCATGATATTGATGAACACAACAATAATCTCCCCCACACTTATTGAAACACTTATGGTATGATAAATCCAGTATTCCTCACCTTCTATGGTCAGACAAAGTTGTTTTTTTTTTTTGATTTGTGGTGAGCTAAAAGGAAGAAAAGGCTAATCGGCTCAAAGGGCTGATCAAAGGATAAAATTATATGGTTTGGTTATTTGGCCAAGTGATTTGTTCAAGAAAAAGAGTGCCTCAATCATTTTTGTACAATTCATTTGAAAATGTAGCTTCAAAAAGAATCAATGCAAGTTCTGAAGTAACATATTCCATGGATGAAAATCACACAAGAAAGAAAATAATAATAAGGCTCAAAATCTCACAGGTAATATATTTATCAAATCTAATCTATCTAGTTCAAATATGTGTTGCCAAACTAATTAATCTCAAAATATAAATCATTTTGCTTCAATTATTTTATGAAATCTAACGAAAAACATACTTCCACATTCAAAATTTTTTTTTTAATCATAAGATGCGTATCAAGAGTCAAGTGTAACTCCTTACTCAACCATCTTACTCAAAGCAAGTTTATGATTCTAACCTAATTTTTTTTTTGGGTTTTCTTTTAATTTTTCTTTTATATCAGACCATCCTTCCCCCAACCTATCCAAGACATTGTCCCCAATGTCTTAGATAGAAATTATATAACAGGAAAAGAAATGTGACAAAACCACCAAAGTAAGGAAAAGTTATAACCGAAGAGTGGTATCTGGTTCTCTTTTGTCTCTGCCATCCTGATTTGGTTGGTTCACCAGCTGCATTGCTATATTCTAAAAATGGTGAAAATTTCAAATAAATTGAAAAGAAAATGTAAATGACAAACATACATGCATGAGAATGAACAGTAGTTGTGATTGTGGCTCACATTTTCCTCTGGTTTTACGTCCAGTAACGACTGAAACGCCTTCTAAGAGTCGAGGATGTGCTTCCCATTCAGTTTTCTTGTAAACTGACAAAAGGGTCTTTTAAAGTCAGATTCACAAGACTATAACGTGCTTTTTCCTTACGGAATAGTTCAAACAAATCAAGAATAGTATACCTAAAAAAAATTGTTAGAAAGGTTAAAAATTTTATACAAACTCAAAAATTTGTTAGAAAGGTTAAAAATTTTATACAAACTCCTAAATAAGCCTAGGAAACTAAAATGGTCCCCGACAACGGCGCTAAACTTTTGGCACGCTCGTCGCAAACGCGCAAAAATAATTTCTAGATTTTCCCCAAACTATTGGTATAGTATAAGGTGCAACCTAGGTCATCTCCCAAAGACCATTTCATATTCTTAAGCAAATAAGGAGAAAATTAGAACAGGGGGATTTTGTAAAGATTGATATTGAGTTCTAAATGCAAAATACAAAATGAAATTAATTTCACTTAACAATTATCAACTCAAGGAATTCAGAGGCTATTTTCTTAACTAATCATTAATCACTAAAATCATGCATTGGGTTTATCAACCTAGGATCATCTGGAACCCCTACAATGATCCTTGAATTCTCTACTGAGAAACCTCTCAGAATTCAATTGATTATGATCAACAAGATTTAGTAACCACTTAATCTTTCATCTAAACCAATTTTATAATCAGAATTCAGTTGAAGTAAGTAATAAAATGAAAACCTTCAATTAAATTACTTAATTTCTACTCTTCAAACTTTTGGAAAATGATTTACCAATCAAAAACCAATTATAAATCAATTATGCATTAATCAAAATACGTCAACCGATCAAACTTTGATTAAAGAATAAAATTGAAGAATATAGTGAAGTAGAGTAGAAACCACTTAATAAGCATGTAAATAAAGATCAAGACCTCAAAGTTAAAATGAAAATAGCTTGAATCCTTGAATTGAAACTACAAACCTAGCCTTCCATGAAGGAGGCAAACTAACAACAAAGAAAGAGGCAAACTAACAACAAATAAATCCTAAGCCTTCCATGTAGGAGGCAACTAACAACAAATAAATCCTAAGCCTTCCATGTAGGAGGAAACTAACAATAAAGAAAAACTAAGCCTTCCATGTAGGAGGCAAACTAACAAGAAAGAAAACCTAAGCCTTCCATGAAGGAGGCAAAACTAACAAGAAAGAAAGAAAGAAAGAAAATGGTATTGGAGTTAATCTCCAAAATGGTGTTGTGTTTCTCCTCTTGTAAACCCTTCTATTTATAGAGGATTTGTGAGGCATCATCTTCAGAAAGTCACCAACTAGGATATTACTTTTCTACCCTTTTATTGCTTTCACATGGGCTTTGTTGAAAATGAAAAACACTTTTGAATTTTTGTCACCAATTAGCACAACAATTTTGACTTTCTTGCACCGCAATTTCGGATGTTCACATGTCCGAATTAGAGCTTGACTTCTGAACAAAAGTTGTAGCCCCGGATCTTAGTTGTCCAACAGATTTGATTTCATCTCAATATGACTTCTGTATCTCAAGATATGGCCAGATCTTTGCACACTGTTCAAATTCCACGTCAGCAACACTATCTCATATTTTGAGATAATTTCGGAGTCCTAAACATCCCATTTAGAGTCTGCTCTTGCTTTGTAACTGTGGACACTTCGTTAAGCTTTCATTCAAGACAGATTTCATGATTTTTGGATGTCTAAAACTCCTATTATGCTCAAAATACTATAATAGTGTCATTTTAATCGGGTAAGTAAAGAAATTCAATTAAACTTCATATGAACCCAAACTCATAAAATATGACAAAGACCACTTAATTGAACATATAAGAAGTCTTAATGAGATAAAAGTGAGAGATAATTATTTATGAAATTTATGCTTATCACATAGCCTTTGCTTAGTCTAGCCTTTGTTTTTCCTGTTAATATATATGAGGTAGATAGTTATAGCCTTTGCTTGTTTAGGTCTCTGTTTTTTCCTGTTTCTGTTTAGTCTTAGTCTTAGTCTAGCCTTTGGTTTGCCTGTTAAAATGTGTTTTCTCTTTTTTGACTTTTCATGCCACAAAAGTAGCTTTACGACTTGTTCAGTTGATAATATTTTATTTAAAGTTACTTTTATGAGCTTTTAGAATTTTTCTATGTTGCTAGTTCTATGCTGTTTATAGTTATGATAGGCTAGAGGAGAATATGCATCATATAAACTTCTTTGCATTGATTGATTTTATCAGAACAGATGTTTGTTATCTTTGTTGAATTAATTGCATATCTGCACTCCTTTTCTGTACTACTTCTCTTACAAAGTGATATTGAATTCCTATATGCTTTCTCCTTAAATGAAAGGCTGGATTTCTTACAATAAAGAGTAATCTTCTGTTGATTTTTCCTGAGTTCTTCCATTAAATGTTGAATCCAAATAGCTTACTTTCATACTTGGTTAATTGCCATTTATTCAACTTCTAAATAGATAGAGCTACAACAGTCTGTAGTTTGGATAACCAACTTACCATTTCTCCTGCAGGTGTAAACATATAGCTCTTAGATTTTCTTTTGTCAAGAGTACTTGCAAAATCTAAATATGTTCTTTGATAACAAACTTTGATACTCCAAAATATAATGCAGCATTCCTTTAATATATCTTAGGATCCTTTTAACAACATTCCGGTGCTCTCTTCTAGGATTTGCCATAAATTTACTTACTGTCCCAACTGCTTGAGCAATACGTGATCTTAGTACAAATCATATCATACATAATATTTCCAGATGCTGATGCATACAATACATAAAATTTTTGAAAAAATTTCAATAATTTTTTCATATTTTTTTTCTCTGCTTTTAACAGATACATGACTGATCCTTCAGAGGTTCCTCCTTCACAAAGTGGGTTTAAGAACCCTTCTTCTCGGCAAAAGAAGGGAAGACGAGCCACACGGTTAAGGGAGTTAACCCTTAGTCGAAGCGGTGAGCAAAGGATTCCCATACAGTTTGATCAGGCCACTGGGAATCCATTAGGGCCAAACAAGACAAAGTTTAAGAGTTATATGGCCCTCCTTGGACGAAGCAAGGCCAGTATTTTGAAGAAGGATTGAGATGATGTTGAGATGCGAGTCAAGGATCAAATTTGGGAGACTATCATGGTATTTAACTTTAAAGCTTTAAGTTTTTCCATAAATTTATCATTCACTAACCAATTACATCTTTGTTTATATAGCTTACATATGACGTACCAAACACTAACTTCCTGAAGAGGAAGTGGCTTTCATTTGCTGGTGAGCGCTGGAGGGGCTTCAAGACACATCTCACCAGCAAATATATATATGGGTCACTCAAGGATGTGTCTCCTTGTAAGGAGTACCAGTTCCTTGATCAAGAAACTTGGCAGAGATTTGTTGAGTCTCGAATGGATCCTGCATTCGTTGTATGTATCTTTTTAATGTTTTATTTTTTTAATTGACTAATATAAGCAATATTATGATTAATTGATTTGCTTTCTTATAACAGGAGAAAAGAAAGAAGGCTCAACAGATTTCTGCTAAGAACTTTTACCCCCACAGATTATCTCGTGGGGGTTATGAGTTGTTTCAGGAGAGGCTGATGGACCAGAAGTCGAAAGAACGTCAGCAATCATCTGAAGCAGACCCCTCTACACTTCTCTCTCCACCCTCTCCACCTTCACGTCATGAGAAATAGAAGAGGGCACGCCAAAAGGAAACTGGAGAGCACACATCAGAACCTTCTCGCATTGTTGCTGAGAAGATTGTAAGTAATCACAAAATTTTGTAAATTTCCATTTTATTTATCTTCAAACATTTACATTACTGATAACGGTCATTTTTTGTTTTGTAGGATTCTTTGGTTGAACAAAGCTCACAAGGAGTCTTTGTTCCAACTGGTCGGGATGACATCTTAAGTACTGCTATTGGCCAACCGGAGCATCCAGGGCGTGTTCGTGCAGTTGGCCGAGGTATTGGCCTTAGACAGTACTTTGGATTGTCTTCTAGACAGACATCCAGAGAAGGTTTGGTGTCTAGAGATGAGTTGGACGCCATGCGTGAAGACATGCGGCAAGCACTGTGGCAAGAACTTCGAGAAGAGCTCAGACAGGAGCTTAGGCAGGAGCTTAGGCAAGAGCTTAGGCATGAGCTTGCATCTTTGGGACTTTCCCAAACACAGACACAGGATCACCATCCATCACCTTCTCCTAGACGCGTGAGAACAAAGGGAAGTTGTGCTCCGACGGAGGACCAACTACAGGGAGAAGAGGATGTGGATGCAGGTACAGACGATTATGAGTTATATGTTGATGATCCATATCGTCTGGTAGCAATTGGGAAAGTCTACACCTTGGGTTCAACCATCCATCACCAGCAAATTGATGATGATCATGTTAGAGTGGTGGTTGAACGGGTTGAAGATGCAGATGCTCCTGTTCCTGTCCCTACTCAGGAGGTTCATGTCGTGGGGCAAGCCCCCAACCATTTCATTATATGGCCGAGGAGACTTATGCAGCAAGTTCAACCTCAAGTATTAGATAATTTTAGCATACGTTATTAATTTTTTAATATATATATATATATATATATATATATATTATGTGTGTATATATATATATATATATATATATATATATATATATATATATTTCTTACTATTTTGTGAATTTATCGTAGGTTTATAAGGAAGATCGTGGGAAGAAGATTGATTTAAATGCTACAGCAGATCTTCCTGAGCCTCCTGCAAAGAAATATGAGGTTGATTTGCTCACACGTCTATTTGGTATCGCCATGAACTTGGGCGACCAAACTTTGCAAATAACAATGGAAGCAGATATCATAGGGAAGCCCACACCTATCTCCTTCTATATTACTAAGAAGGATATATTGGAGTTGGTTGTGGGTAACGATCTCCTATGTGTAACAGTTCTACAATTATGGTTGATGTAAGTAAATTTCTAAACCTTACTTGAAGTATTTCATTATCAAAAGCTAACATATGAAAATTATTCGCAATATTAGGTACCTGTATCGTATCTGCACTGAAAGAGGTAACTTACACCTCTATGGATTCCTGGACCCAGTTCATATGCAGAAAACTGGGAACAAGGTAGCTGAGATACAGGAATATCTTCAGAGGAGATTGCAGTCTGATAAAGACTGTTACCTAGCCCCCTATTTTCAATCGTAAGTCAATACTTAATTGCTTTATTTCATGAATTCAATTAAATTCCTAATTTTTGTTCATTGTCATCCATATTTTGTAGGGCCCATTGGCAATTAATCATTATTTGTCCGAAGCGGAATGTAGTTGTATTTCTATGCTCTGCTTGACAAAAACCAAAGAAAGACATAAAGGACATTATAGATTTGTAAGTTTTTATGATTTTGGTATTTATATTCATATAACTTGTTATTGTCAAAGGTATTCATTTGCTTTTTATTTTACTGTAGAGCAATGAATGCTCGACTTCGGTTAAAAGGGACGCATCCATCACATATTAAAAAGCCTGTATGGATAATTCCAAAGGTAAGTACTTTATTAAAAGTTATTAAATTATTTTATATTCTTTTATCAACATCTCTAATTATATTTCATACTCTTATTATTTTTTTGAAGTGTTTAAGACAACCCGGAAGAACCGAGTGTGGATATTATGTGATGAGACATATGTTTCTCATTGTCTCGACTTCTATTGTTAACTCTTGGCACCAGGTAATTACAATTGTCTTTAATTAATTATTTAATTTTAATGCATAACATGACATGTTCACTAATTTTAATCAAAAACATCTTGTAGATATTTGACAATCCTCAACCTCTGTTAGATGAAGAAATTGATGATATCAGGAGACGTTGGGGGGAATTTTTGATTGAGGTTGCCAATTTGGGTTGAATTCATAGGATTTTTAGATTTTTAGTTTGATTTTATTATATTTTATAATAAACATTGATGTATTTATTTTAATTATATACTCTGTAATTTCTGTATTGTCTACCTGGTATTCTGTTTATATACACAGGTATTGTGAATAAATAAAATGGCAATTTCCTTAAACGAAAAAAAGATTTAAAAAAAAATATATACTTTCTACCTCGGTTGTGACCTTAACCGATGTAAAAAGTTACTTTCTACATCGGCTGTGACCATAACCGATGTAAAAAGTCAGACTTTCTACATCGGTTGTGACTACAACCGATGTAAAAAGTCTGACTTTTTACATCGGTTGAAGTTTTAACCGATGTAAAAAATGTACTTTCTACATCGGTTCTACAACCGATGTAGAAAGTCTAAGTTTCTATATCGCTCGCTTCAATACCGCTCAAATAACCGATGTAAAAAATTCATAATAATCGATGTAAAAAGCTTATTTTCCACTAGTGTTTCTATAAAAATTTTAAAAAGATAAATTTTCATATGTAAATATTTAGTCTCTTTTATTAATTTTATCCGTTATTATATTTAGTCTTTTTTTTTAAAATAACCTACATTCACATTAGAATTGTTTACATGATAATGAATTATTAATTAAAGGATGAAAAACTTATTTTTAATCTTTATCAAATTTTTAATTTTTTATTTTACTTTTTGTAAGATATTTGATTTCTTGCATAAGTTTCTTTTTTTAAAGAAATATTTTTAATTTTTAATTTTTTTATAACATTTCATAATGTTTATTTCACCGCACACATTTTTAATTTTTCCGGTGAGATAATTAAGACAACAATAAAGGAGAAAGAATTTCAATCAAATTTTAAAAAATAAAATATTAAAATTATTTTCAAAATAGATAAAAAAAAGAAAAGAAAAGGGATCAAACCTGTGTAGCCTCGCTCAAGAATAACAACACTAAGATCCCCACAGATTTATAAGGGCTAAAATTTTAGGTAGAGTAAAACTATAGCGCGAAAAGCATTATCTGATGCCTCTAATTAATTACTAACCTTTTTTTATTATTAAAGGAAATACTTGCAGATAAAAAAAACTCAGATGCTTGATAAATGTAAAAGAAACTTGATCAAGTTAAAGTATTAAATTTTATCTTTAAAAAATAACAAGTTAATCTAAATTGTAAATCAAGAATTAAAATACTTATGTTTTCTTAACATATAAATATATGTTATAATAAATAAATAATACAAATATTTTTAGATTAAGATTTATTTTAGGACAAAAAATCAATTTTATTTTTAAAAATAAAAAATTAACCAAACTGAATCAAATATAGCTTTGTAATTTGTAATTTTTCATTAACAATTTATTGGTTTTAAATTTTTTATTTTTTAAACCTAATTATCAATAATTTGGTGTCATATTTCATTTGGAGCATGTTACGTTTTTCACATCATAAAGATAACAGTTCACCAAAACATCAGGTCAAATTAGTTAATTTAGGATCTATTTATTTTACAATTTTGTCAATCTAAATTTTTAAGAATGGTTTAAAAAATAAAATAAAAAATTATTTTTTTATTAAAAAATATTTAATATTTTAATTTAATAATTTTTTATAAATAAAAATATATTATTTTTAATATTTTAAAATTAAGATTAAAAGTTGAGATTAACACTTTTTTATTTTAAAATTAGATAAAATTAACTGATATGTGCGTTAAAATAATAAAATTGATCTTTAACCATAATTTTTTTATTAATCTATTTTTATCTCTTTCTAAATTTTCATATTTTAACGTGCAAACTCGTGGTGAATCGAACTTAACTTTTTAAGCTTATTTAAAGTGAGGTTGGATCAATTGTAATTCGAATTTAATCCTTTCAAATAAAATGTTTGAATTGCTGGTTAAAAAATATATTAGTGTATTGTAGATCACTATCAAAAAAATTTTTTTTTCAATACAATAATATTTAAAAAAAAAAGATCTTTTTAAAGATTCAGTCGTGACTCTTGTATTTTTTTTTTCGGTATTTATCCTATCCTAATTTTAGATGAATATGTATATAAAGTTATTAATTACAGTCTATTTTAGTATAAATTTTTTTATATTTATCTAAAAAAACAAATTTTAATATTTATAATATGATCTCTAATTTAAAAATCTAACTTTCATGTCAAGTTTGATTGTATTGTTAAGCGGTTGTTAACTAAAAGCAAGTAAAAGAATCATCTCAAGATTTGCAAAAGTCAGCGTTAATAATTCCTTTTGTTATACGAAGGTAGCATATTTCTATTTATCAATGGAATGGAAATCAAAATTAAGAACATGAATGAAATCATTGGAATTCTCGAACGCGCAACCAATTAAAAGACATTAATTTAGGATCGAATATATAATGGATAAGACAATATACATGATGAAATATCTTAGTATCAACGGGTGAGGTGAAGATATCTTAGTAGATGAAAGAGTGATTCCGGTGCTGTGTATATGGAGATTATGGAGGTAGGATCACATAAGGAAATAATGACATCATTTCTCACCAACATATTCTGCACAGCTTTATCATATACTATTGGATTCATTATTTTTATTTAATATTTGTTTGATATATAATTAATAAAAATATTAAATAATTTGAATTAAAATTAACAAAAATAATCTAAAAAGATATTTATATTATTTAAAAATATAATAGAATTAAAATAAAATATATTTTAGAATATAATTAATTATTAAAAACTTTTAAAAATAAGAAATGCATAAGTTAATTTATGTATATTAACTGTAAATTATTGGATTTAATATCTTTACTTAAAATTATGGTATATAACGAAATGATGATTACATAATTTAATTAAAATTAATAATAAATATGCTAAATAAAATATTTATATTTATAGAAAAATATATTTTTAATCTAAGATATAAATAGAACTAATTAAGAATTTTTCACAAATATAAACTACATAAATTTATTTATTTTATGTTAATGAAAATATTTATATAATAAAATAATAAGTTTTTTATTTATATTCATTTTAAAAAGACAGGTTAACATTTAATAATATTATTCGTTGTGAAAGAAAAAAAAAATTAAACTATTAGAGGTTTAAGTTGTGATGTGATGACTGAGCATGTAAATGATTTAAAACAAATGCAAACGAGAGATTATAATGTTTAAGGTGAGTTCTAGTTGGCAGTAAGTAATGAGCATTGCTTCTTTTAAAAAATCAATACCAACTGCATAAAGAATTAGATTGTATTATATATTTTACAAATGATTAAAAACTGTTAACTATGAAGTAAATAGACTGTAAGTACTCTGGTTGACAGTAATAGACATTGCTTTTTTTTTTTTTTAATTAATATTAAGTACACACAATTATATTACGTTGTTGTTGTGTTTACTGTGGGTATAAATTTTTATATATAGATAAATACATCTTTTGATGTAGAAAAAAATATTTAAAATTTTTTAAAAATTATAATAAAAAATTTATAATTATAATTAATTTTTTATAGATAAAACAATAAAATTGTAGTTTATCATATGTACTTTCAAATGATAAAAAACTATTAACTATTAAGTAACTAGATTGTAATGGATACTGCTTCTTTTAAAATCAACATTGTCGATATCTATTGTTATGTGTTTTAAGATATAACAAAAATATATAAAAGTAAAGCTTCTATTGTTAATTCTATCTTGAGATGTGTTTTAAGGTATAACAAAAATATATAAAAGTAAAGCTTCTATTGTTATAATAATCAAAAATAACTAAATGATATTAGATTTTAATACAATGATAAAAAAAATTAGTTATGATAAAATTATAAAATATTTTAAAAATTTAAAGATAAATAACGATGATACCTGTTACTTGTGTTCAATTATGTCGTCTATATCTTTTTGTCCATAGATTCTTACAAATAATAAAATAAAAAATATATTAGAAACAATTAATAAACATATTACATTAATATTTTGATGATAATCTTTACATAATAAAATAACGTAATTATTTGTTTGTATTCATTCAAAAAATAGGTTAACATTTTAGCAATATTGGAACTGAAATGATTGCTAAAAATATGTGATAAAAAAAATGAAATAACCCCTTAAACTAGGATTAAAAAGTTGTGATAATTAATCATAAAAAGCAAAGTCACGTGATAAAAGATGTTGACAGAAAGTGAGATATTTATTCATGTATTAAGATAAAAATGTATTGAAGCATTCATCGTTACAACAAAAAAAAATAACCATGATAAATTATTAGATCAAGTTATGAAATAGTATTACAAAAAGTTGTCATTTTAGATTGTAAAATGTGAAAATAATTATAAAAACTGTGATAGAAATGAAGGAAGATGTATATTCTTAAACTATAATAAAAATATCTAAAAACATTTTTAAAAAAATTACCAATACATCATAAAAAATTATTGTTGTAAAACCAGAAGATGTATTATAATATATATAAAAGCATCCATCGTTTTCACCATATAACTAACTATCAAAAACTTAGGTAAACTAGATAACAAGTGGAAATATAGAAAGTTTCTCCTCTATTGATTTCTCGATAGATGCTAAAATATAGAAAGTTATGAAAATGGAACAATTGGAAAAATATATATAAAATGAAAATAGAAAGTTATCATTTGCCAAGAATTAATAGAAATATCAATTTGATTATTTGAGGAATTGAATAAAAAAAATTATCCTGCATCAATACATTATTCAAAAATTAATAAAAATACCAATTTGTTTATTTGAATAAGGTAACTTTACGTAGAAGAAACAAGACATAAAAAGAATAAGAGAACGTGATAATAAAACAGCATAAACAAACAAAGGATAGTAAAAAATATGATATAAAATTAATATAAATCATACAAAAAATTCTTAATAATTTAAATCAAATTCTAAACAACCAAAGCAGTCTACTATAAACAAATATGCACTATATTGATACTTTACATCCAACTTTCTTCAACAACAAAATAAATTAATTTTTTTTTTCTCTTTAAAATTTTTTAAAGAACATCAGACTTTAAAATATTATTATCATTTCTATATTAAAATTAATCTTTTATTTTTCATTAATCTTAGCTTAAGAAAATATGAAAATTACACAAAATCATATGATAGAAATGAAGCTACCAAGTTACATAACATGTTCTTCAATCATTAACACAATGATCAAGCAGAATAAGAATCATGATAAGGTAGATATATTCAAAAAGAAATGTATATCGACTTTAGAAATTAATATATATATATATATATATATATATATATAGAATTAAGATTGAAATGCTAAATAAAATGTGTTATACTCTTATCTTTCTTTTTTAGTTCCACGTAATGCTGAATAGAAAATGACAGTAAAAATTAAGGATAAAAATATTAATTTAAACACAATATTAATTTAAACACAATATTAATTTAAACACATCTAAATCATACTATATCTTCCAAATTTTTATCCTTCTTTCTTGCCATGTTTATAGGTAAAAGAAGATAATAGGTTACAAGAAAAAAAAAATCTAAAAAAAATTAGATAGAAGTAGTTTTGATCCTTCTTTCTTGTTACTTGCCTGAAAAGAAGATAATAATATCTAACAACAAAACCAAAGACAAGAAGAGAGTGAAAAAAAAAACAAACTTTCGTTTTCTTATAAAAGGCCCAGCAAAAGATTAATAAATATAATTAACCAAAGAATTAATGAAAAAATAAATATATAACTATGTTATCCCATTAATTAGATGAAAAAAAATTTATTCCTCTTTATATTTTGAGTTTTGTAAGTTAAAAACAAAAATTAGACTAACATAAAAAAGTTGGAATATATTCATTTGTTGAAATTAGTTTGCTAAATATAAAAAATATAGAACACAATTATTATTAGATTTTTTTTACTGTTAAAAAATCTCTAATATAAAAATATGTTATAATGATCGGAGTAGTTATTATTTAAAAATAAAAATAATAATTTTTATTTTTTTAATTTTAAAAGTTTTTATTTTTCATAGACATAAAGTTTTTATAATCACTTCATGTCATGTAATTAATTAATGGTTAGTTCTATTCCAGTAGCACAAACAATGCCTACAACAGAAATTATATAAATATATTAATTATTAAATGATTATAACATTTTTATCAAAATAAAAATAATAATAATAAAAAAAATAGACATACGTTCATATTGAAATTTTGTTTCTCTAATTTATAACGGATAGAAAAATGCTAACCAATATATTAAAGGCATTATTAAATAATTTAAAGTGTAAAAATTTTATTAAAATTGAGTATGCATTTACTATATATTTTAATATATTTTAAAATATTTTAATAAAATCTTTTCGCTTTTTCTAAGACACTACTTAACCAGATTTTTAATAATAAATAAACAACAGGCGGAGAGAAGATTGCAAGATGGGATAAAGGAAAGAATAATGGTATGACTTATCTGTTCTTGCTTGTCCATGTCATAGTTTGCTGGTTAACAGTCCAATAAGTTTGATAATTGCTAGATTTGATTTGATTTTTTAAAATTTTCATTAAACGTCAGAAAAAAAACTATTAAATTAATTTTATAGAAGTAAAATATCATCAAAGAATATCCTACCAATTATATATATATATATAAGTATTTTTCATTTGACAGCTAGAAACTATTTTTTAAATTTAAAAATCATTGACTGAAATGAATTTTATGGGTTAACTTCCAAGTGCTTAATTATATAAATAAAATAATAAGGATTTAATAAAAAATATTAAAAAAAACTCATTGTTATATGAAGTGATCAATCTCAAACTCGTTGTGCGGATAAGTGGAATACCTCAAAAAACATTCTAACGTGCAGATAAGTGGAATACCTGCAAAAACATTCTAATGGCTAAGTTAACAACACAATTACAAGCAAACGTGAGTTAGGGTAGAAGACGAAGACAGGAATACCAATAAATTCCTCTCACTGGTCATTTAAGAAAAAATTACACAATCCAAGTCATTCTCCTTTTATAACAGCCATTAAGAATGATTGTTCTTTATTTTTTTAGTTACAAAAATATTAAATAAAGTAGGTCATGGAAGCTTCAAGAATTAATTATGTCTCAAGTAACAATCATTAGAAATTAGTGCTCTTTATTTGATATCATAATCTTATACGAGGATTTTGGAAAATTTCTGAACTGATAACTTGTTGGAAATTACAGAATAATTTAACAATGTATTTATATTTATCAAATAAAAAATTACTTAAGAATTAATTAGATACATTATAATAAAAAAATATATTTAATTTTATCTAGAAAATGAATCATAGTATAAAGAATCAGTTAACAAATAAATGACTAAATAAAACATAAATCATAATATTAAGAAGCAAAGCAATAAATATGGATAAAACAGCTATACTATTTATAATTCAAGATTCAATTACAGGAAACAAAACTTAAAATTATATATAAAAAAACTTAATTTTATTTTTTTATTCTTTCAACTTGATCTATACACAAGTTTGGTTTTTTTTAATTTTTTTAATAATTTTAGTATGTTCACTTTCAAATTCTAACAAATTTGATCCTTTGTCATTTTTTTTTACCTAAAATCATATTATTCTTATTTTTTAATTGTATAAATTAAATTAATTATATTAAATTTTACTTAAAACTTACCAACTAAAATATTGATTTTTTTTTCATAATAAAAAGAAAATATCATTTTTTAACCCTAATATACCATTTTTATAATTTTTTCAAATTTTATTAACTTTTAACAATTTTTTTTAATTTTATACTTTAAAAATTATTTCATACTCCAATACTATTATAATTATCTTTAAAAAAATTGGTAAAAAATAATAATTTGACATCTTTAATTTAAAAAATATTGAGGACTAAATTTTGATATTAAAAGGATCAAAATTATTAAAAAATTAAACAAAGCAGTACAAGACGATCTAGTGTGCTAATTATCTAAAAGTAAGGCAAGTACAGAGCGGATAACTACAGTAAAATTATACATTGATCAAACTACAAAATTCAAAATTACAAATAAGTTAAAATTTACTCATTAAATTTTCAAGTTTGATAAAACATTAATAAAAAAAAGACTAAATGCATATACTTCCCGGTTTAGCCTTACATTTATCTCTAAGTGTTCTAAATTATAGACAAGTAATTCTCTTATGCATTATGTTTGATTTAAAAGAGAAAAGAAGTGGAATTTTAATGGAAGAAAAAAAGAAAAAATATTAAATATTTTTTTGATTTAAAAGAAAGAAGTGAAGACAAATAATTTTATTTTTGTTCCGTTTATAAGAGAAAAAAATTCTTTTACTATTATACCTTAGTAATAATTAGATTATAAAATATGAATATTTTTATAACTTATCTTATTTATATATTTTAAGTAATCACTCATTATAAATCATAGTTTTCAACTCAGTCAAAATATAAAGAATAAAAATAATTTTTTAAACAGTAAATTCTACTTTAATTGATTTAATAAACCTGGTATATAGCATGCACAAAAGATGAGCCTTCTGTATATTAGTGACAGAACAAGTTAATAATACAAATCAAAATTACGTCAGCCGCCTCTCTTTCCCAATAAGAGCCATTTGGATTGAAATTAAAATGTTAGGCTCATCAATTAATTTTGCATGTTTTAATTGTTGACGCGGTTCGCAAAAAGCAAGTGAAGAATAATGCATTTCATGTCACGGGTCAATTTGCCTTAAGTAGACGATGAAAAAACGAAATTAATAATCAAAAGTGGATATTATCATTGACATTGAGCATATGTTACTTAACTAATATTTTAAAGGGTTTTTGAATTTGCTATTCTTTTCTGTAGAAAAATACTCATTTCATACAATTGGAAGGAAAGATTTTAGTAATGGTGGGCCAAGTTCATATTAGACATAATGTACTAATATACATCAATTATAGTAATGATAAAATTTTTAGTTTGTCATTAAAAAAATACAATTGGAAGGAAAGAAAAATGACTTAGTCGAATTTTATGATGTAAATATGCAATTAAAAGCAAGAGTTATTTCATGACGGTAATTGTTGGGCATTTGATATAATAACGATTTCGGCAATTAATAAAAATATAACTATTGTTGAGCAATTGGTATAACAATTGATAAACACGGGAGCGCGGCACAAAGTTAACCACACAGTATATAACAATCGTTAATGTTGTTGAAAGAAATCGTTTACCAACATAAATCATTGAACAATAGAGAATTATTGAACAGACACGCATTTGATAACTATAGAAGAAAGAGAAATAGAAAGTTTTTTCGTTAGGAAGACGCAAAAGTATAGGAGTTATTATGCGTAGGATTTGAATTTTTAACATTAAGATTAAATATATATTTTAAATTTTAAACATTCTATTCACTAAATCTTCTTAATTTTGAAGAGGAACAAAATTAGGTTTAAAATTTTTTTTTTCTTTTCTCTATTTTCTTAATATTTGAACCAAACTTTAAAAATTATAATTTTTCCTTTTTTAAATTCCTTTGACCAAAATAAATAATACAAAAAAATAAAATTTTGTGTCTATTATCATAAATTTATTTTATTTTATTCTTTAATTAAAATAAAAAATTAACTTATTAACTGATTAAAATTAAAATTAACCATCAAAATAGATCTTTAATTTTGATTGAATAATAAAAATAAAAACCTATAATATTAAAAAATATTTAATTTTGTGTGTCAAGCAACCAATTGTTGCTGACTTTGACTCACTCTTTAGGTTGGCTTCTCTGTTGCATTCTCCTGTCTAATCATAGCTTGCTAGCTATCTGTTAAACATGGACTTGATTTTGCTTGAAATAATTGAAATCCAAATCCGTTATTTGTGAAACCATATTCAGTTATTCACTCCAAGCCAAACGCGCCGTTTCCTGTCTCCTAAACCTCCGTTTTCATGTTTATGATTCGCCGATATCCGTAGATCAAGAAGACGGTTATGCCATTTATTCTGAAAAGCGTTCTTGGTATTCAATATTGAAATTTGGTATTCAATATTGAAATTTAGAATTTATGTTATATTATTTTAATTCTAAAACTCTTACTGTTCAAAATGTTTTTAGGATTAGATAAAAAATTAAAAATTAAAATTGAAAATGTTTTATATTTGAGGTGCTTAACAGTAGTCATGATTTTCGAATAAAATGAATTAATAGCTATGTATTTATAATTTTGGAATAAAATAAATTTATAATTATATAATTATAATTTTATAATAAAATAAATTAATAATTCATAATATTTATGAAGTTGTTACATGTAATTTTTAATCTTTTAAAATTATTTTATAATAATTATTTCACTTATAAATAAGTGTATTTATGTTACATGTTATCATAAAAAAAATTACTTGTCTTTTTATATATTTTTAAAATATTTTCATTTTTAAAATATCTTTATTAAAGATATAAATTGAAAAAATATAATAAGAGATTTTTATGTTAATCATCATCATTGTACATGTAACATTTATCTAATAACATTTATTATGATTAACATCAAATAATAGTATATAAATTTTATTAACAAAGATCTAAAAAAAATTATATTTATGCATAGATCCATTTTTATAAATTTATATTATTTAATATAAAAAAATTTTAATTATTTTTTACTTTAAAATTTTAGATTAAATTAAAATTAGTATACAATATACAAGAAATATATATTTTTATTATAATTTTACTGAATTAATGTTTGTTTAATTTATTCTTTAATTTAAATATATAAATATTTAAATATATAATAATATTAATTGTTAATCATTAATAATGATAACAATTTTTTTAAATTTAATTTTTGTATAGAAGTATAATTAAAATATTTTATATTATATTTTTAATGAATTAATTGTTTCTAAATTGAAAAAATGAGATAAGAAGAGGAAGTAATACATTTAAAAATATAATAATATAATAATTCATGAATAGTGAAGGAATAATAAAATTGAGAATATTTTATTAAAAATTAATTGTTTATTAAAAATATTTATTGAAATATTTTTCTTTTTATTAAAAATATTTGATAAAAAATTATAATAAATATTTAAAATAGATCATACCACGATAAAAGAAAGTCTATATTAAAAATATTATAATTTAAGTATAATTTGAAATTTATATTAATATATTAATTTTAAATTTTTTACTGCATTATATGCTATAAAATATATTTAAATTCATACTAATATATAGCAAATATTCATACTATATATTTTAAAAATCATTTATTTATTATAAAAAATTATCTTTATGTATTTTTTTTACTTTAAAACTTTAAATTACATTTAAAATTAATGTATAGTATATAAATAATATATTTTTATTATAATTTACTGAGTTAATATTTTATTAATTTATTATTTAATTTAATAAATAAATAATTAAAGTGTATGTAATAATATCAATTGTTATTCATTGATAATGATAAAGGAATTTTTTATTAAATTTAAATTTAAAATATAAGGTATAAATAATATATTTTGTATTATAATTTTAATAAATAATTTTTATTAAATTAAAAAGATAAGACCGCAAGAGGAAGTAAAATTAATATAGTATATTTTAAAAATATATTAATATAAATAGTTGAGAACAACAGATAAATAAAAAAACTGAAAATACTTTTATTAAAATTTAATTATATATTATAAATATTTATTAAAAAAATTTATTTCTATTAAAATATTTAATAAAAAATTATAAAAATGTTTTAAAAATATTATATTATAATAAAAAAAATTGTAAATTTAAAATATTATGATATAAGAAATTGTATACCATAATTTTAAATTTATATCAATATATTAATTTTAAATATTTTTCATACATTATATATTACATAAAATATTTAAATTTACACTAATATCAATTAAATTTTATTTTATAATAATTTAAATATATATATATATATATTAAATTTTTTTCTTATCCTAATATTAATACATATTATTTTTATTTATTTAAATTTTATAATATTATATATTAATATTATTTATTTACAATTAATATTATATAGGACTGGACACATAATACTTCAATAGTAGTTAAAATTTAATACTTTTTGACTTAAAAAGATAAGGAAGAAAATATTAAAACAAATTTTTTTTTTGTTGATATTTTATTGGTGTATGGATTGCATTGCATTGGTCAAGGGTGCTGAATCGGAGAAGTTTTGTGTGAGTATCCTTACCAAAGATGTATAAATTAGCCGCTTAATTAGCATGCATTCTTCAAAAACTAGGGCATTCAAATACAGTAAGCAAAAAATATCCGAGTGACTAAGTTCACACGCGACACAAGCAAACACAATAATCAATAGTTTAAGACTCGAAGTTTAAACCCAAGAAAGAAAAGTACCAAAAGCATTTGATGATAATTGCAATACTATTATTAGCAACTATTCAGTAAGGTGGAATCTACGCGCCTTAAAGGTTCTCCCAATTACTGGCCGTCCACAAATCTTTTCAATCTCTCACTTATTGCCGTTATTCCTACTTGAAAGGATTGATGAATCTACCAAAAATAGTAAATAAAGAGATCAAGATGATTATTAATTCCTTAATATTTAAAGAGCTAATAAATTAAACAATTTCATTGTAAACTAAACAGTGATAGGAAGAAAAGCAACATTCAAAAATAGGTTTTTCGAATAAGCAAATAATTTTAAATTTTCGAAAATCATTACTAAAACTAAATTACATGAACCACATTATTATGTACATAGAGAAATCAATCTTATGTGCGTAAGGTTACATTTTCTCCTTACTTATCTACAAGTCCAAAAAAATATTCTAGCATATAAAATTTTTAATGGTTCTATTCCAAGCAATGGGAGTTAGTCGTTTTGAAATATTGCCAATAAGTTTTTTGTCTGAAAGAAGAAGAGGAAAAGAAATATAAAGGAAAAATATGAATGATATAATAACATACGTACTTCTGCGTTCACAACGTGTAGCATTGAGTTTCCAGAGAGTGAAGAATGGGCACTCTTAACCTCTAAGTTCTCTTCATTCAGTATGCGAATAACTTCTTTGAAAATGAAGTGGTCATCAGAGCCACACATGAGAATGATTTGTAGGGAGGAACCCATTTCACAAACCTCAATTTTTGGTGATTGAGAAGCACTTGAACAGAATTCACTACGAGGTCTCTTCATTTTCATTAAGCTTTCTTTCTTCTCCTCCGCCATCTTCACCCTTGTCTCTAGGCTCTTGATATAGTCGATAGCCTCGTCTATTTGATCAGCGCGTGATGATGCTCTCTGCGTTAAATCAAACTCACATTATATAAATATGTATATTTTATTTTTATTTTCAAAGAGCACGAGTTTGATTTGCTTGAATAGATGCATGCATGCATGGTATATGGAGAGACAAAGAGAGAGAGAGAGAGAGAGAGAGAGAGGGAGGGAGAAAACAAGCCTTGGGGTTATTGTTAGGAAGAAGAGAATTGAGTATGGAAGAGAGGTTCTTCATGTGATTTCTTCTGTTTTTTTCTATGATCCTTCTTTCCATTCCTTTGGTTGAAGAAGCAAGTTCATCACCTTGCGGATGAGCCATAGATTCTAAGATTTGTTTTGGATCCAATTTGATTTAGTATTTATGGTGTTGGGAAATGATATTACACAGAACAGTGAGATATTCTAAGATTTGTTTTGGATCCAATTTGATTTAGTATTTATGGTGTTGGGAAATGATATTACACAGAACTGTGAGATGCGTTTGTGATATTTCCACACAAAATCCACATGCTATTAAACGTGGGGAGTGGAGAACTATGGGGTCAATTACGTTAAGCTTGACTTAAGCCTGTATTCTTTTTTATAAAAGTAAATAGCTAATTGATTAAAATTTATAAAAGTAAATAGCTAATTGATTAAAATTTATAAAAAAATAGTTGAAATAGTTCATATGTTATAAATTTAAATTTAAAATATATTTATAATATTAAATATTTAATTTAATGACATAAAAATAAATATTTTACTAATATAAATTTTATAATTAAATAAAAGTATGAAAAAAATTCATAGAATAAAAAAATTATATTTTTTATATTTAGAATGAAAAATGTTAATAACTATTACTTATAAAAAATTGAAGAACTTAATTTTTCAAAGATCTCTAAATATTTAGTTATAAATTTTAAGGCATTAAAAATTTGTACTTAACAAAATTAAATAAATAATATAAAATAATAATATTTATAATTATTATTGAATTAAATTTTTATAAATTTTATAATTATATATTTTTTAATCAGTTCATTAACATGTATCCATTATTTTAGAAAACATTATTCAGAACTTTTGAATGAAATCTCAGATTATACATTTTTTAAAAGTCTTGATTAGACATTTAATTAAGATCAAATTGGCTTTATAAAAAAGTTTGTTAAATAAATTGATCAATTTCTGCATCAAGTTTGAGAAATACATTAGATATAATTAACAAAATTTAACGATCATCTTTTTCTCCAATGTATTGTAAAATATTTAAAAATATTATTAATTTTATCATGAATAATGTGAAAAGGATATTACATTTAATTAATGAATATTTTTTAATATATATTCATATGAGTTGAAAATATATATTACATATATTTTGTTAAAAACTTCAAGAGATCAATTTACATTTATATAAGCTTTACTAATTTCTACGTAATTTAATAATTTTTTAAAATAATTATATCTTAAAATATATTATTAGAATAAAGGTATGTTTAGTAAATTAATAGATAAATTAGCTGAAAATATAACTCTAAACTAAAACTGAAAACTGAAAAGTTAGATTAAAATGAAAGCTGATAAATCCATTAAATTAAAATATTTGGTAAAATTAATTATTGAATTAACTGATAATTATAAAATAATAAATAAAAATATGGTTAAATAATGTATTAAAATATAATAAGTGTGTTATATTTTTTTAAAAATATATATTAAAATTCAATTAACTAAAATTTTATTTTATTTTTAAATTTTTACATAAATAAATTTTAAATAAAAACTTTTTAAAAATAATTATTTTTATAATTTAAACTTTTATCAAACAGCTTAATATTTTTAATAAATTAAAAGAAATAATATAATAATTAAAAATAGTATATATTAAAATAATGATTTAAAATATAATATGTTATAATAATATAAAAATAAATTTATCAAACTAAATAATATTATTATAAAAAATCAAATAATATTAAATTTATAAAAATAAATAAATATATAAAAATTTAGATTATAAAAATAAAAAAAATAGTTTAGATACGAACTCAAAATATAAAAACTATTCGGAGTATTTCTTTTAAAACGTTAATAATCATCTAAAAAAATTAATAATTATTAAAATAAATTGTTTGACTAAACAAAACTGAATTATTTAACAAATTTTTTAACAAAAAATTTAAAATTTAACTTAATTAAAATAACTTATTAAACACATTCTAAAAATATTTATTATATATATATATATCAACAAAACTCATATCAATTCAAAATATGAAAATTAAGCTTTCAGTTAAAAAATTCATTTATACTAATATAATTTTTTCCTCCTTCTTATTAATATTTTGATTTATTAAAAATCTATTAAAATAATGTTATATTTTAAAATATTAATTTTTAATATTAATATTTTATTTTTATCTTCTTTTTATATGTTGAAATTGGCCTCTTTAAAAACTCAAATAACAAATATTGACATTCTATTATGTATTTAAAAATATAATATAAAAAAATTAAACAATTAAATATTAATTAATATTATTAATATATTAAAATATATCACATAAAGTTTTATTATATATTTTTACATATGCATTAAAAAATGTAATAAATATTTGCCAAAGTAGTTGATGCTACCTAGAAATAGAAATATTCCTCAGGAGGTTTTATGCCTGGAAGGTAAGAGACCAAATTGAAAACGTTACTTGGAAGACTACCTGTTTTGAATCGAATCAGCATGGTGTATCATGTTTCATTTCCGGCTTAGTACTAGGTTCAAACTTCGCCGGAACTATGCTGTACGACCAAGGAAAAAATGTCTATAAACCCCTCCAAGGAGGAGGCTTCTAGTTACGCAATTAATTAAAATACCTTTGACGAAATTTAAATAAAAGGAACAGTTAAATCTTGGGCAAGACTCTTTCGCTTCGAATTGGACAATTAGTCCAACTCGAGCGTGAAAATGTGGTAAAAAGCCACCGTATTGTAATAATACCTTTGACTAAATTAACACAGTGAACAAATAAAATTTTGATTCTGGTGAAGATTTTATTTTAATACAACAAACATATACGTATTGCATCGTTGAAGAATTATCGTTTTGAAAAATAAAATTATGTCATATATGTCAGACATATGATGCAATTTGATTGTGGTGTTATTTACTAAAATTAATATAATAATTTAAAAAATAACTGTTTAATGGTTAATAAATATATATTGGTTAAATATCTCTACCAATCAATTAATAATATATAATAACTAAAAAATAAAGATCAATAAAAAGTAAAATAAATTATTGTTACTTGCTTATTATTTAACAACAATTTTCACTATTAATTTTGCAAATAACATCAGTATAAATTTAAGATTTTATTATAGTTTTTTATATTAATTATTAAGGAATTCGGGTAAAAATTTGGTTCGATGATAATTTTGTAATTAAAAATTAAATTTACTGTACTGATTTAGAAATAACCGATTTGATATTTAAAATTAAAAAATAAATTATGAAACTAATGTAAAAGCTTCGTTTTTGTTTTTGTTGTGTATTGCTTTTGCGTTGAGAGATGTAATTGTAGAGAGACTTTTCTTTCTTCTTTTTTTTTTAATCCAAATACAAATATTGAGAGTTGTTTCTCCTTTTGATTTCATCATCATTGTGAAGTCATTGACGTTGTTTCTCATTTAATTGATGCTATTAGTTTAAAGTTTTCTTTATACAAGCATCGAGAGCTTGTACTTCTTTTAACTCAATTGGCGTGTTTCTATCCATTTTTTTTGAGGACAAAGGTTTTGATTTCTGTCCAATGATATTATTGTTGCATAAGTTTTAATTTGAAAATGTTAGATTTTGATTTCAATTTGATACTGTATAAGTTTTACCTTTGAATTGGAGGAGAAGATATTCGAACGAAAGAAATTGATTCTGCAACTTCAACTGGTATTAATTTTGTTTTGTACTTCATCTTTAATTTCTGATTAAAACACGAAATGCATATTGGTAATGTTGGTGTGTGAGAAGGCAAGAAGAAGCTCTGTCTCTTACTTCTAGTGGGACAATTTGTTGCCACAATTTTGTTGACAGCAGATTTAAGGGACTGTTTGAGAGTGCTAAGGATAACACTACCACCCTCCTCTCTATCCTTTAAGTAAAGAACCAGTAAACTTTTGATTCGGACACCCACATTTGCTATGTCAGCTTTAACTGTTGAGTCTCAACCTTTTGAGGACTTGTATGAGTTTAGGAAACAATTCTAGTTGATCATCACAGCAAACGAAAAAAAGCTTTGATGACAATGTCTTCCTTGAAAATGTTCACTTTACTAGCTTTCATCTTGAGTTGTTGGAATAGTGCGGTAGGCCTATGATCCTTAATTAATAGTTCTATACCATATACTATTTGGGCTACTACTTCTTAACTCTACACAAAAGTCCTTATTCATGATATTGTGCCTTTTCAAACCCTCAACAATTTTTTGAGTAGATATCTTTACTATGTACAACCTATAATGTCTATATGCACTCCACACTTTTCCTTGAAGTAGTTAAAAGCATTAGCTCCAGTTTATTAGGTTGTCCCTTTTGCTTTTACACTAACTTGTATCATATTTGCTTGCTTACTATGAAATTACCTACCGCAACTGTATAAACCACTCATTATGTTAATTTGAACTTTGTTTCATTACCTATGGGTTATGTTACATTTTTATTCACCTGCTTATTTGGTCAATGTATGCAATCTGCATAATCATTTTGCAAATGCTAGCCTACTAGTTGACTAATTAGTTTTAAAGGAAAAATAGAGGGTATTTTTGTTTGTGAATTGTGATACAAATGATCACCATTAGTATACTCAACATGCAAAAACTAATATAATTGTATTCAAGTGTTCAAGTAATGATAGTACCTTGACAGTTTGGGTTCGTGATGCACTTGGTCTCCTCCAAGACTTCCATAACCACCTTTTCTCTCTGTTCCTATCACTTCCTATTCTTGTGAGTATCGCAGCGAAAATTATATATATATATATATATATATATATATATATATATATATATATATATATATATATATATATATGTTCATATGTTGACTTGTACTTTAATTGTGTCACAGGTTGCTGTTCCCTTTGTAACGCTAGCCACTTTCTTCTGTTCAACTAATTCACAGTTTGTGTCGTCGTTACTCAGCACCTCTGTCTAATTCTGCTTCTGCACTTTTTCTCTCATCCGTTAGAGGTTCGAATTTCATAAACTCCATTAATTAGATTTTCTATTTTGTTCCACTTTTATAACAAACGTCCAAGAGAAGTTTCCATTATGCTACTAACTTCTTGAATCGATTTTTTTTAAAAAAAATTAACTCTGTTTCTCTATTGTTCAGACGTGTGTTTCTCATAAATATTTCAATTATTATGGAAACATACGGATACAGGTTTTGGTTTTATTTGATGGAGTTTGATGAAATTGTAGGTTTCAGTCTGTGTAAATTGTAATTGACAAATACGACATGACATGTTCTTCGAATCTTTTTATTGTTTTCACTTTCGGTTAATATGATAGATTCAGCCTTTGTTCATGATTTTTCATGTCCTTTGTATGGTACAAAACATATGTGACTCTGTCTAAAATATATGTTTTGTATTTATGACTTTGGGGATAATACACATCAGCATGTTGTTATCACTATGTGCTAATAAGTCATAGTGATTTGTCTTTCTGATTTTGGCACGTTAGATAGTAAGCCAGTAGTAGCCATTTGTACATCATCATTTTCTTCATTCTCAAGAAATCCAATTAAAGTTTCTACTATTCTAGGCCTGAAAAGGTATTCAACTAGTCCATTTAGCTTATGTTGAGAGAAAAGAAAATTTGTTTACATGTAAAATGCTGCTCATTTTGTCTTCCACTTATAAATTCAACTTTTAATTAATCTATGCTACACATCAAGATTCCGTCACAAAGTTTACATGTTCATTTGATTTAGTCAATTTTTTTATATGATTAATTTTAATTTGTTAACTATAATTGAAATATGTATCCTATATTATTTTAATTATATATTTTATATTAAAGTGTGTACTGTGTTAAGTATTAAGTTCTCAATTTCTAATATTAAAGTATTTACGTAAATGAAGTAAATATATAAATATGATAAAAATATATAAATATATTAAAGGAAAGTGTTAAAGGATATGATAAAAATATATAAATATAATAAACTTAATTTTATCCTATTTGATATAAATATCCTAAACTTAATTTTAAGTTTTCTTTCTATTTGAATTTAAATTTGAATGTAACCTTAATTTTTTATTTGAAGTTTAATACAGTGAGTTTATTACTCAATGGATGAAGTACTCATTGTAATAAATTTTGAATTGTCCAAGTTGAACAGTTTGAGAAGAAAAATTTTTATTTATTTGTTAATAATTTTTTTTGAAATATTGTGTATTGTACTTAATTGGTATCCTAATTCATTTATTATTTGATTCTTGTATAATATAGATCGTAGTTGGATAAATGCTAAAGGTACAAATGATGAGTATGAGAATGAGGTAGAAGATTTTTTGAAATTTGCACAACTAAATCTTCCTTATAGTAATAGAAGGTTTTATTGTCTTTGTATTAATTGTGTAAATGAAAAACGGTTGAACATTGATGAAATAAGAGAGCATGTTCTCTTTGATGGATTGTGCAAAAGTTACATAACATGGACATGGTATGGTGAAATATTAGACATGTCAAGTGTGTCCCAAATAGTGGAGGTTGATGTAGATATGGAAGATCGTCTAGAGGACATGATCCGTGATATGGGACATGAGGCATTTCAAGGAGCAAATATGTACGGTACCTTGGGCAATGATGCAGAGAAACCTTTGTATCTAAGATGCACTAAGTTTACACGATTATCAGCAGTATTAAAATTGTTCAATTTGAAGGCAAGAAATGGATGGAGTGATAAAAGCTTTACCGAATTGCATGAGTTATTAAAAGATATGCTTCCAGAAGGTAATACATTACATGCATAATTATGATGCAAAGAAGGTACTTTGTCCGATGGGTATGAAGTACAAGAAAATACATGTTTACCATAATGATTTCATATTATACAGAAAAAGTTTGAAGGGTTGCATGAATGTCCCATATGTTAGGTGTCACGATATAAAGTAAAGAATGATGATTCTAATTGTGATGAGAGCACAAAGATGCCTCCAGCAAAAGTGTTGTGGTATCTTCCAATAATTCCAAGGTTGAAACAGTTGTTTACTAATAGAAATGATGCAAAGAAACTTAGATGACATGCAAATGGAAAAAAAAGGATGGAAAAATTTATCATCCGAGTGATGGTTTACAATCGCAAATAATCGATAAACTATTTCCAAATTTTAGTAGTGATGCAAGAAATCTGAGGCTTAGATTTGCAACAGATGGAATGAATCCATATGACAATTTAAGTAGTAAGCATAGTTCTTTTGGTAATTTAAAACCTCCCTTCTTAATTATGCACGAAACACAAATACATTATGTTATCTATGATGATTTCAAGCCTATAATAGCCAGGAAATGACATATAATAACTAGGTTGTGCTTCCTTTTCAATGTCATATGTAGTAAAGTCACTAACCCTCTAAAATTGGATGAGTTGGAAAATGAAGCTTTTACTATCTTGTGTCAATTGGAGATGTATTTTCCTCCATCATTTTTTGACATTATGGTTCACTTGGTTGTTCATATAGCGAGGGAGATCAGATTATGTGGTCTAGTTTATTTACGGTGGATGTATCCAATTGAACGCTACATGAAAATATTAAAAGGCTATGTCAAGAATCCACACCGTCCAAAACCATCTATAATTAAAAGATACATTGCAGAAGAGGTTATTGAGTTTTGTACAGAGTACTTACTATTGATTTGTAAGTTTTTTTTATCATTTATTATATTTCTATTCATTTCTTTTGTTCGTTTATAATAAGTCTTCTTTGATTTGGTTCTAATTTTATTATATATATTTTTTTCATAGAGCAATGAATGTCTGTCATTTGCTAAAAGGTAGACATTCCACGAGTATAAAAAAGTCCACATGAATTTTTCCACATGTAAGTATTTAATATTAAAAATTATTTATTTATTTGTTATATTTTTTATTAAATTATTCACTAAGTATAGTTTGTTTTGTATTCTTTTTTAGTATAAAAAACAAATTGGGAGTATCTAGTGTAGATATTATGTCATAAAACATATGTTTAACATTGTCTCAGCATCCATTACTGATTTATGGGCTGAGGTAATTACAATTTCCAAACTTTATTACTTTAACTATCTCACTTTAATTTGCATGATCATTTTTTGATTCAATTATATTTGTAGAGATTTAGAAATCCACATCCTTTCTCTGAAAAGGAAATTGATGATGTGAGAGAACATTGGGCAAAATATATGTTGGAGGCAGCTAACTTGTAATTTGCAATCTTAAACTATTTGTAATATGACTTTCATAGACATGTGTAATATGTGATGTTGATTGGTAATTACTTCTTTGAATTATGACTTTCATAGACATGTGTAGTATGTAATGTTGATTGGTAATTACTTCTTTGAATAACTGGTTCTAGAAAGTCAAGTTTCTACAACAGTTAGTCCTTTAACCGCTATAAAAAATTAATTTTTTGCAGCGATTGTTTAACCGATGTAAAAAATGAATGCTTTCTATACTCGTTGTATCTATAACGCTATAGGAACCGATGTAAAATATCCAAAACAACCGATGTAGAAAGTGTTTTTTCCACTAATGTGAGAAGGAGGTTATGGACAAAGAAGGTTACTATTGTACTTAAGTGTTAATGTCATGAAGATTGAATTAACACATAATAGTAGAGTGAGATAACAACTTTGTCCAGTGAGGAGGTAAGGATTCCGTGATAAGGTTTTGAATTAAGATCATTCTCAAATTATTTGTGTTTCATATGAATACTTTAGAAGGATTATCCAATCTTTCAAAGAAGGTAGGTAACCTTTACCCTCTTATTCATTTCTTTATTCATATAATTATCTTACGAACATTTAATGCATCTTAGAAGCACATTTTCATATGCATATTTTAGATTTGCGAATAAGCTACCTTATTATTTAAAAGTACATTAAGTGCATCACAAAAGCACTACGATCCATAAGGTGCTTCTCAAAAACACCACTACTAATGGTTATGTATCTCTTTCAAAGATCTTGTAGATACATTAGGTGTATCTCAAAAGCACCACCATTAAAGGCCTTGAAATTATTTATTTCAAGAGTAATCATATGACTTATTTTGGCCAACAATTAAATATCTATCATACTTTTCTTTTTCTCATGTTTATTTAAAGACTACCTCTCTATGAATTTAGGATCATTTTCCTATTTAATCATTTAGTAAAAGAATCAACAAGATTTCTTTAAATTTTTACATATTCAAGAGAAATTATACCATTCTTAATCAATTGTCTAACAACACTATGTCTAACATGTATATTTTATTTTCATTGTAAACATTGTTGTTAATTACTCCAACTGCTACTTGTGAATTGCAATGAAGTCACACTTTTGGTATAGATTTTCCCCCATAAAGGTATGCCTACTAAAAGACCTTTTTGACCTACTAACTATAGAGGAATAAATTCAGATTCTTCAATAGGTTGTGCTAACCAAATTTGCTTTGCAAAATTTTCAAGAGATAGCATCTCCACCTTAGGTGAAAACTTATCTACCAATAACAAAATCCTTCTAACACTAATGAAACTTTAAAAAAATACAAGCTCAAATTTATAGTATCTTTTAAATATTTTAGAAGATGATGCAAAACAATCTAATGTTCATCATTGCGACTATGCTCATAGCATATATAATATTATTTCTAGTATAATTCATTAGAAACATAACACTTTCAATAATTTTTGCGTACTTAGATTAAGATACATCCTCATTAGTAATATTCTTCTTTTCCAGCACATAATTGAATCAGAGGAAGTTTTAGAAGGCATTACATCAAAAATTTTAAATTTCTTTAACAAATTTTTAATATAATATGATTGATTTAGAGAAAATCTATCTTTGGTCTTTGTTATTTTAATTCTCATAATCACACCAATTTCACATATATCTTGCATTTCAAATTTAGAACTTAAAAAGAACTTTATTTTATATTCAAACTAGTTTCAAATATCAATATATCATTTATGTAAATTATATTACAACGCAATCATTTTCAAATATTGACATAGGAACAACAAAACTATCCATAGATATAGGTAAAGAAATATCCATAGATACAACAATATTTTCTTATAGGGAAATATACTTTCAAGAAATTTAGCATCTATAGATTCAATAATAGTATTATTATTCAAGTACATAAATCTATACATAGCACTGTCACTAGCATAACCAGTAAAAACAGTATCAATAGTCTTAGCACCAATGTTTTAAAGTCTGGTATTTCAACTTTAGCCAAGCACCCCTTATATTTGTAAAAGATGTAAGTTTGGTGAATAACACTTCCATCATTCATAAGGTATTTTATCAAGATGTTTATGAGATACTTTGTGTAAAGTATAACATGCACTTAATGTAACGTTCCTCACATGTAATTTAACATACCAAAACTAAACAACACGACATTCATCATATTTTTCAATATTATATTTTTCCTTTTAGCTATACCATTTTGTTGAGGTGAATAAGGTGGAGTGAACTCATGTACAATTTCATTTTTCTCATAAAATTTCTTAAGGCTAGTTGTATTGACTCACCGCCTCGATCTAATATAAATCTTTTTATTGTACAGTCTAACTGATTTTCTACCTTAGCCTTATATTTTAAAAAGGTTATTGCAGTTTCATCTTTCAATCTTAAGAAAGAAACCTTAGTATACTTGGAGTAATCATCTACAAAAGTGATATAATACTTTTTTTTCTCCTCTACTAACTGTCATTTTAAAGTCTGTCAAGTTTAAGTGCACTAATTCTAAAAATCCAATTTGTCTATTATTTACTAATTTAAATGGTTTTTTAGCATGTTCAATTTTCACGCACATAGGATATTTTGAGTTATTCTTTCATCTATTAGTGGTAACAAGTTCATATGTTTAAGTTTTTTTCAAAGAAGTTAACATATTCTAGTTTACCATGTCAAATATCAATAAACTTCAAAATACAAATAGAAGCAAAAACATTACTAATTTTCCCAATGATGTTTAAAACAAATAAACCTCTATTCAAATAACTTTTTTCCACAAATTTTCTGTTTTTGGTAATGACTACTTTGTCAGCTTCTAGCATAATTGTTAGACCTGCCCTATTGAGTAACGCCCAAAAAACAAGTTTTTACGCATTGAAGGAACATATAACACATTGGTCAAAACTAAAGTTTTTTCGTAAGTTAATTTTAGTATAACCTTCCGTTTACCATGTACTCCAGGAGTTGCGGAGTTTTCTATGTAGACAATGTCTCCATCAATGGCTTTTTCAAATTCCTGAAAGAGCTTATCGATTGCACAAGTGTGTCTAGTTGCTCCCATGTTAAGGATCCATTCACTTTTGTTATTTACCAAGTTTTCTTTCATCACCACTGCAACAATAATTTCTTCACCTTTAGTCAGGTTAGCTTGTGGTTTAAATTGTTATCCATTATGTTTGGTTTTAATGTTTTGTGCATATTTGTGATGGTTATATTGATAGATTTTATGTCTAGTTTTGCCATAAACAAAGCATGATAATGACTTTTTATGAACTCCAACATGTTGCATGTTGCTTTGTTTTTTGTCCAGCCATTTTTTGTGCATATGTTTTTTCCCCTTCTAAGACCAACCATCACCACATTCAATTGAATTAGCATTTAAAAAATTTTGAGAGTCATTTTTATACTTATCTTTAAAGCGATTTGCTTCTTCAGTTCTCATGTAACTAAAGAGTTCTTGTAAGCTGAAGTTTTCTTCTTGTGCTTGAGATGATTTTTGAAATTGCTCTATTAAGGAGGGAATTTTTCTAGTGAAACATTGGCTTATCAAATTCCTTCATTTATTATGTAAGCAACCAAATTCTTGTAAATGTGAGCTTGTTCCATGATTGGTTTATCATCTAACATTTGAAATTGCAGCCACTTGTTGGTCACATCTTTTCAGTTTCCAACATCATCAACCCCATACTCTACATGTATTGTTTCTCAAATGGACTTTGCTGACTTGTTTAAAAATATGATCAAGAAAGTGACCACATACCAGTTTATTATGTTTTTCATGATTTTCTAAGTTCTTTACAACTTTTGTTATAGTATCATAATTGGCTTCACAATCAAGCATTTGTGGAGACTCTGTGAATAGTACTTGGTTAATCTCAAGTTGCTCAATGAAGATGAGCAATTTTTTTATCATCATTTATAGTTGGTCTCATCCAAAGGTTCAAGACGGAGATGTTAGTTAGTGTTGTATAGCAACACCATAAAATTTTTGCTTTTAAATTGTTAGTAAAACATAGACGATGCGTTGGGGAATAACTACTACTTTAAAAGTAAAACCTTGTCAAACCTCTGATGTAGCCTGATTTTTGTTTGCTTTCCAAGGTTAACACATCGACATGAAAGAATCGTGAACTCAGAACTACGCATGCTAGAGTCTCACACAGCATTGTTCAGGAATAGGAATATGAGAAAAATAGAAAATGAGTAGAAGAATTCTGGGATCTATACTTAGAAGTACATGTTGTGTATAACACATGAAAAGTATGGGAAGCTGCATCCGATTAGAAAATACTACACCAACGTTCAATAGTTCAATTCCCAATCACTATAAATTAAGTGTTTGATGGTTAATGAGTACACAATAATCAAATATTGACTCAATGATTAAAAAATAAAGATTAATTAAAAATATAGATAAAATTATTATTACAAATTATTATCGTTATTATTATCATTTACTAAATATTTACAAAAATATTTATTATATTAAAGTATAATAATTTTATTTTTAATTATTAAAAATAACTTTAAAAATTGATGTTAGGAGAATATATAAAATTATTAAAATTTTCATTTAAATTATAATTAACTACAACATTATAGCATGGCCCTTGTATAATTTTAAGCTAGGAGGAAAGAATGGATCAGAATTTCACCTTCCTTATCAAATTTTTAAAATTATTATATATATAAAGTAATAATTATATAATTTATTAATAAATTATATATGTTAAATTTATCGGTATGTTTATAAATTAATCAAATTGAATATAAACTATAAAAATTTAAAAATAAAAATTATATATATTAAAATTTAAAATAAATTAAAATAAAAAATGATTTTTTAAAAAATTGAATTGACTTCAAATTTAATTTTGATAGTCAATCTAATTTAATCTAAATAAAACTTATATACACATATAACATTGTTTATAAAATTATTATACTATTTTTTTTCATAATTATTATCTATATTGTGCTTTATTTTTTTACTATTTTTTAAAATTTATTAATTCTTTAATATTTTTTTATCTTTTATTCATTTTTATTGTAAAACTTGTGTTTTTAACATTATAGAATAAGATTTAATAAAAGTGAGTTGAAGAAACAAGAAAGGATAAGATATATTTAACAAAATCGTGAAATAAGATAAGATAAAAGTAAAAAAAAAAAATTGTAATTCAAAAATATTGGTTAAGATGTGAATTATTTTCAGCACTTTGAAGGCAAAATAAAGTTAGGGGTGAATATAAGGTTTTGCCAACATTGAACTGGAAGGCTTAGACTTGCTGATACCTAGGGGTGAATATTACATTTCAGTTGAGTTATATTTTGAAAAGGTCCAACTTAATCTCATTTTTGAATTTAAGGTTTAGGTTTATCTTATTTAATTAGATATTTCTAAAAATTTGATTTGACCTTTTAAAAAGTTTAATTTAATTTGTAACCATATTTAAAAGTTTATTTTATAATAAAATGTAAGTAAATTAAAAAAAATGTATATTCCTAAATAAGTTAATTGATTTAAACTTATATATACATTATTAAACTTAAATATTTATATAAAATAAATATATATTTTAAATATAATACATTATTATTATCATTATTATTAAATAGATCAATTTATTAGATTTAAAAACTTAATTTTTTTCTTTAATTTTTTTTTTATTTTTTTATAAAATAATTTCTCTTTTAACCTTTTTTTCCTTTCTCTAAATAAAATAGAAATAAGTAAATAAAATTTTAAAAAGTAGGAAAAAGATAAATATATTTATAAAAAATAAATAAAAAGATACAAAAATTTAAAAATTTGATAGAAAGTTGAGAGAGAAACAGAAAAATTAGAAAGGAAGAAAGTTTCAAAGATAAATGAAAATATATTTAAAGAAAATTTTTTTAAAAATAAATATATATGAATTAAAAAAATTAGTATAATAAAAATATTAAAAAAAATTAAGAGAAAAAAATTAAAAAAAGGATGAAATTTTAGAAATAAATAAATAAATATAAGATAGCATCACATAAATTAATTTACATGCATTTCACTTAATTTTAGAATTATATATATTAAAGTTTAAGCGAATATTACTTTTACAAAAAGGATAAATTAATCACACATATTTCACTTAATTTAAGGATTAAAAAATTTTACTTCTAAATTAGCTACAAAATGAAAAATTATAAAATAAGATTACATGAATTAACTCATATTTATTTCATTTAATTTAAAATTTATGTAAATTAAAATCTACAAAATCTTATTTTTAAACGATTTATAAATTAAAAGATTATTAGATAAGTAAAGATAAGTTATCTTATATTCTTTTCGTTTAATTTAAAAGTTACATGAATTATAATTTAAAATTTTTATTTTTAGATAATTTATAAAATATAAAAAAATAAAATAAAATAAGATTAGATACGTTATATGAGTTAGAATTTTAGAAAAATATACATTCACATAGAGTTTATAAAAAAATAAAATAAAATAAAATTAGATACGTTGTAAGATTATATGAGTTAGAATTTTAGAAAAATATACATTCACATAGAGTTTAAAGGTTTAAGGTTTAAGTCAATTTTATTTAACAATTATGAAGTATAAATTTGAGTCTTTTATTTTTTATTAGTTTTTTTTAAAAAAATTTTGGTTTGTTTTAAAATCTATCAAACCTACCAGCATATTTAAAAGTATACAATATAAAAAGTTAATAAATAAACTTCAATTTTATATAAATAATTAATTAAAAAATTATAAATTTAAAAATTATAAGATAAAAAAATTAATAAATAAATATAATATATATATTATTTAAAATATTTATAATTTTAAATTTTTTATAAAAATATATTTTAATAATATTTTTTAAAATTATAAAATCTATCAAACTAACTTTTATTATCAAACAAATAATAATTTTAATCTATTATTTTAAATTTAAATAATATCATAACTTGCATTATATAAATAATAAAAAATAATATATAAATAAATATTATATTATTTAATTATATATATAAGTTAAAATTCTAAAATCAACTTAAAAACTAAAATATAAATAAATATAAAATATGTAAATTGTATATTGTTTAAATTAAAAATATGTAGTCTTATAACCCTAAAGGTAAACAAAGATTTTAGATAAATATTCTATTTTATTATAAAAAAAAGTTATTAAATTTTTTAAATAAATGATATATATATATTAATATTATATGATATATATATATATTAAAATAAATTTAATAAATATTAATATATGATATATATATATATATATATAAATAGATTTTTAAATAAATTAAATAAATTTTTTATAAATTTAATTTAATTTATATATCTAATCTTTTAAATAAATTTAAATCTATTTATTTAATAAATAAATTAAGTTAATATCAACATATCAATGATTTATATAAAGATACGTTAGACCTCTACTCGCGTCCAGGTTTACAGGTTAGGATCATGCCCTCTGTCTCAGGTTTTCGTACTTGAAATTAATATTGAAATAATTTTAATTACATGTACATGTATACATGTACTTCAGTAAATTTTAAAATATATCAATTTTTAATAAAAATAAAAAATAAATTTTTATTTATTTATTAGATATATTTATTTTTTAAAATTATTGATTTTATCTTTTTATTTTTTTAAAATAATTTAAAATAAATATTAAAGAAAAAATTATAAAATTCTACTCATTCTACCAATTATAGTAGAAAAATATTTATCATACTTCTAATTTAAGATGTATTAAATATAAAGAAAGAGATAAAAATAAAATATAACACGTAATAGATAGAAAAAATATTTAAAAATAAATATGATTAAAATTATTTATATATAAAAGTTTTTGTAAAAAATTTTGCAAAATAAAAAATAAATATCAATAAAAATAGAAAAATAATTTTTACATATATTATTTAAAATATATTGAATGAGATGAAAATATTAAAATAAAAATCCTATAAAAATTTATAAGTAAAAATACATCATAACAAAAATTAAGTTGGAACGAAAAAAATATTGAGAACGATCACACGGGGGAGCAGAGGAGTACTCCCCGCCCTCGTTATGTCCAGGTGCCATCTCTATTTTTTTTAAGGTTAAATATAGTTTAATTTTTATAAAATATTATAATTATAATTGTTTTATTTTTATTTTTTAAAATATCATAATTTTAATTTTTTATATTAATTAAAATTATATTAAATTAATTTAAATTAATTATTAATAATAAAAATTTTAACATTTTATAAAATATTTTTATTATAATTATTTAATAATAATTAATTTATTTTAATTTAATATAATTTAAGTTAATATAAGAATCATAATTAAATTTTAAAAAATAGAAACATAAATAAAAAAATCTAAATTTAAAAACTAAAATTTAAATATTTTAAAAAAATTAAAAACATATTTAATTATTTTTTTATCAATCATTTTCCATATGTTTACCGGTAAAATCTTTTCTTTATTTTTTTATTTAAAAGGAACCTTTTTTTAGTTTTTTTATTTAAAAAGAATTTTTTAGTTTTTTTATTTAAAAAGAACTTGTACTTTTCAATATCAAAGGATTTGTGTCAAAATTATTTTTTGAGTTTTCATTAAATTATTGTTTTACTAATTTTCAAAACCACAGGATTACTTAGTAAAAAATTGGAGATCCTATAATAGAAATCTCATCGGTGTAAAGCAAGTCTTGTTGAAAAGATTTCACCACTAACATATGCCCTAAATAACTGTTCAGGCATGAAAATTTCTTCAAAAATCAGTGCATGCACATTCAAATTAATTATTCAAATCACCTCGTAATACAACCCACTTGGGAGGAGGAGGATGGACCTAGTTGGAGGTAGGATTGAAGCTCAAAATTCAGAGCAGTTTTGGGAGCTCCTCAAATTGTATTCAATGTAGCACAAAATTGTGCATAAAAAAGAAAAGAAGAGGAAACATAAATTTGCAGAATGTAAAGAGGGAATTGGGGAAGGTGATTGCAAGAATTAAAGGCTGGAAATAAAGTGCAGAAATGGAAGAAAAGGCAAAACAAAAATGACCAAAATTAAAGGGGAAATGGGCTGAAAATTAAAGCATAAACTAAGAACCAGAATTGTAAATTGCAAGAAGGTAAATGACAGAATGTAAATTGCAGAAAAATAATTCCTAAGCTAGGCGCCACTCCACTAGCTAAAGGAAGCTAGGAAGATAAGTCAAGTTCCACCACATTGGAGGCTCCAATGATAAGGAAAAGGGTCTTGACCTCAAGAACAAACAAGAGGAGAAGAAAGAGAAGAGAAAGTTGCTCTCTCAAGGGAATTTCGGATTCCAATATCATAAAATGATCAAAGGTATCATTTGCTTACATTAAGCTCTTATTTATAGGAAAAAAGGAAGGGGCTGCTTGGTTGTGGGTTTGGGCTGCCCTTAGCCAACCAAGCTCTTAACCTAAGCCTGTTCCTATTCTAAATAACCTATTCTTATTCCATGTTGGAATAAGCTATTCCCACTTTTACAATTTAAAGAAAAATACAACCAAATTAAAATTAGGAAAAATTTCAATTTTATTATCCTTAAACTAAAAATTTCTCTTGAAAGTCAATTTCCATGCTCACATCATCCTCTCCCCCTTAAAAGCATTCGTCCTCGAATGACAATCACCAATTTCTGCAAAACAAAGGACACAAATATGAGTAGAAGAGTATATGTGGTTATGGAAGAAAGAAAATTATGGAGAATGTCAGGATCAAATACGAACCTCTTTAATTTTTCAAATAGTTGTAAACATTGGAAAGCAAATTTGACTAGGAACAAAAGGTTGTTTCGATCTACAAGCTCATAATTATTAACAAACATGTCCCAAGTAAACTTACGTGTTTTCATCCATTTTCTTTTCCCTAAAGAGATCTTAGTGCTATGAATATTTGTAATTACTAACAAATTAAGCATCCTAGATGAATTATCATAAAACAAGAATTGAAGCATGCTAGGGACCTTTATATGTGAGAATTCACTATCACTGTGAAGCATATGAGACAGTGGTGATAATCTAGGCATATGAATTGATCTAGACACATGATCTCCAACAAATTTTGCAACAATGGTGTCCCAAATGTTGGTAGAAGGCTAGAGTTCCATCTCTTGATTACTCTTTGTAAAGGAGATAATTTCAACCCTTATGATAGGTGAAAGGAATTGAAGAACACTAGGCACTAAGTTTTCTTGATGTTCAATACCCCTTACAGGTGGCAACCCTAGAGGTAACTCTTTTGGGAATACATCTTGGAACTCTTCTAGAAGTTCACCAGACTCAAAGTTTGGTTGAGTATTCAAGCAATACTCTTTGCACATGAGCATGTACATGGGTTGTCTAGCTAGAAGAGTTTGCCTAATTTCTCCTTGATTGATGAAGAGGTTTTTAAATTTTTCCACATGTCTCAACCTCTTATCTTTTTTTAAATTCTTTCCTTTAATTCCCTTATTTTCTTTCTCTCTTTTCTTTTTCATTTGTACTTGATCTTTACAAACCTCACTAGGAGCCAAGGGAACTAAGGTGACCTTTTGGGAATTGAAAACAAATGAATACCTATTGCTATGCCCATCATGGTGAACTTTCCTATCAAATTGCCATGGCCTTCCCAAGAGCACATGACTTGCTTCCATGGGCACAACATCACAAGTTACTTGGTCAAGATACCTACCTATGGAAAAAGCAACTAAGACTTGCTTATCCACTAAGAGGTCCCCATTGTCACTCAACAATTGCAACTTGTAAGGCCTAGGATGTGGGGTAGTGGTTAATCCTAGCTTTTGTACTAGCCTAGCACTAGCCACGTTGGTGCAACTTCCCCCATCTATAATCAAAGAACATGTCTTTCCCTTTAATTGAGCATGGCTGACAAGTTTGTTATTAAAATTAGTTTTATTAAGAACTGATTTTCACAAGGTCGGTCCTACTGCAAAGGATGTATAAAGCATTGCTAAGGTGAGTCATGCTTTCGAATCCACGCCCATTTTATGGTTGACATTCTTCCACAAAGAGATTCTAGTTTTCTCCTTATTGACTACCTAATCTGAATACTGGAATTTGATCGTACTCAACTTCAGCAAAAAACTAAATAAGAGACAAGGGCCCATCTTTGGAAAGTTATACAGCCTTCCACCATTTATTTTCCACGCCAATGTTAATAAGATCGTGACAACTACTTCAGGCACAGAACAATTATATAGGAAACCAGGGATCATAGAGTACTTTCATCTTCATATATTTTAATTTATTTTTTTTATCAGATCATGTATAATTTTTATTTTTTATTTTTTTTATCTTTCTTTTGTATCCGATTCCATATATCAATATAAAATAATTATTATACATACAAAAAATATATTATATTTATTTTTATTTTATTTATAATCATACAATTTTTTTTCTATATTTTAAAAATAAAAAATGAATTATTAAATTTAAAATATAAATAAATGTAAGATAATTTTAGTATGTAAATTTATATTACTCTACACCAATATACCAAATAGGATGTGGGACAAATATATCCCGGCGTCATCCTGTCTGAACATCTTACAAAAGGCTTCACTCATCGTCTCCAATCCATAACAGTTCATTTCTCGAGAGGAAAAAATGCTGAAAATAAACCTTTAACAGGAAAGTAGATTGACCAATGAACAAGAATGTTAACTTACTCCAGAGTAACAAAATGCTAATGAAATTAGAGGCAAATAAATTGACTGGGAAATTAAGCATGTTGAAAATTAATTTTGATGAAAAAAATAAAGGATGTAAAGTAATATGCAAGAAAGAGAATATTTGACAAGAAAAAATAAATGGATTTTAAGATAAACAACAACTTCCGACTTGAACAAAAAAAATAAATAAAAAGCGATCAAGCAAACAAAAATATTAATCCAGGATTTAAACCATTTTAGTCTCAACAGCTTCATTATTGACCACTATTCCTCAGGTTATCTCTTCCTTTACCTTTTTCTCTCGTTTCATTGATTTATTTACGCTTAACTGATTATATATGTGTATTTTTCTATTTTGGTTAATTTGAATTTGAACTAAAGATGCAATAATGAAAGATTGGTCGACCATGGAACTTGAATATTATGGATGCAGAGTCAGGAGTCCTCAATTTAAAATTTAGTTTGGTTGTCGAGTGTTTGCTTGAAAATTATTGGTGCTGGAAATACTTGTTTATGCCTATTGCTTACTTTGACATTTTATTGATACCTTAGGTTATAGCTCACATAATTGGTGGAGAAGATCCGTTTCCATTTTGCATGGTATTGAGTATTGGCCTTTTCATAATATAATTAAGTAGATGGTACATACTAGCATATGTATCGGCAGTATTGAATAATTTATTATTATTGTTGTTTTAGTGTTTTGTTTTTTGGTCCTTTATTCGTAGTGAAAGTGTTCCCTTAGTGTGCAGTGAGATTAGAAAAATGCTGGTTCTGCTCTTCTACCATAGACCCTGGATATGGAATCCACTTTGTTCATAATGATGCAAAAGGTAATGTAACTTAGAAAAAAAAATGTAAATTAGATCACCTATCAAGTTCATTGATTATCATTATTTCATTTTCACAGCTAAATGTAGTAGGCTAGTGTATATTCAAAATTTTCTAGACACCAAATCACTAAAATTAATCAAACAGGAAAAAGTTAAACATTAAAATAACTTTAGATAAAAAAAAAATTGAATTCAAACGTCATCGAGAATTTTTTAAAAAAAATCTCTCTAGACACCCAAGAGTAATGAATGGCTATCTATATTCATAACGCCACTCCATCACACGGTACATGTGATTCAGGTTTCTGATAATTCTTCTGATTTCTCAATTTTGTAGATCTAAATGCCAAAAGAACTTTAAAATGAAGAGCAACCCTCGGAAAGTAAAATCGAAAACACACATAGGCAAGTCCTTGGAAAGGATATAATTTTTCTATAAGATGTTTTGAAGATAAGTTGAATGGTGGTTCATAATATTTTTTAAAAAAAATTATTATTTATTACTTTTATTTTTATATAATTGTAATGTTATAAAATTAATATATAATACAAAAATTATCTTAAATAAAGATAAATTAAATATTGTATTAATTTTTAAAATCAATAGTTAATTAATATTATTATATATTTTTAATACTTAGATTAATAAAAAAATCTTATAAAAAATTGGAAGTATATGTTACAGTTGAACATTTTTTTTATTTTATTATTCTTTTTTAAACAAAAAGAAATAAAATATAAAAGAGAAAGAAGAAATACTAAAAGTAAAAAACAGATTAAAAAAAATAGATGTAATTAATGATGAAAAAATTCGAAAACGTATAAACGCCAGCTACATTCATTTATACTTCAAAATTTAGATGGATTATTATAAGAAAATTATGATTAATATTATAAAAAATAAAAAATTTATAATTAATATTATAAAAATTAATTTAATTACATAAAATAAATAACCAATTATAAAAATATATAATTAATTACATATGATTATTAATAATAATTTATTAAATAAAAAAATGTTATATTATCATCATCATGTATATTTTTAATTTAATTAAATATAAATAATTATTATAAAATTTTTATTTATTTTTTATCCTACTTTTATTTTTGTCAAAATATTTGTTTCATGCCACTGCAATGGTAAATTTTAATAAGAATATATATATATATATATATATATATATATATATATATATAACCATTAAAATTTATCATTAAGGATTAAAATATAAAAATAATATAAATATTTTTAAAAATTATATATCTTTTATTTTAAATAATCATATAACTTTTAAATTTTAATTATCTATTTATAATTGTATAGTTGAAATTTATTATTCTTATATAAAAATTATATTTTTATTAGATATATATATATATATATATATATATATATATATATATATATATATATATATATATCATTGTATAAATATTTAAGATTAAGATGTTATTATTTTTATTTTTTATATTTTTAAATATATATATATATATAACCATTAAGATTTATCATTAAGAATTAAAATATAAAATAATATAAATATTTTAAAAATTATATTAATTTTATTTTAAATAATCATATAATTTTTAAATTTTAATTATCTATTTATAATTGTATAGTTGAAATTTATTATTCTTATATAAAAATTATATTTTTATTAGATAAATATATATATATATATATTTATATATATCATTGTATAAATATCTAAGATTAAGATGTTATTATTTTTATTTTTTTAAAAATAAAAAATACAGATAATATAAGCGAAACAGTTAAAATATTTATATGATATATATTGATAATAATAATAATAATAAAATAAAACAAATAAATAAAAATTTAATTTATAAATATTCACATATGATACATATGATTAATAAATTAAGACTTATCAGATATTAAAATTTAATATTTATATCAATTTAATAATTTTACATAAAATATAAAATTTATTAATTTGATTATTTATAATATTTTTATGATTATATATATTAAATTTTAAAAAATTTAAAACTATCTATATATGTTATTAAATTTTTATATTTATATATATTTAAATAATATATAAATTATTAAAATAAAATTATAAAATAAATTATTTATCAATTTTTATTTTATATAAAATCATATATATAATATACTTAATAATAATTTTTAAATTAATAAATATTTTTGATAAATTTTATATTTTATATACAATTATTAAATTATATAAATATTAAAATTTAATATCTAATATTAATATATTTTAATTTAATTAATATATATTATATAAATAAAATAATAATAATAATAATAATAATAATAACATTTTAGGAAAAAAAAGACAAAAGAAAAGAAATATGTACAGGAACACAAAAAGACCCGAGCGCCGAAAAGGTCCTGTACACGTCTCCTGCGAGGGGCCGAAATTAACAATCCCGTTTTAATTTCAAATACAGTTTTTCTTTTTCTCTTTTAAATTGGGTTCCAAAATCATCCTGTTCAATGTAGAAGACACATTTTAGGAAACTAATATTATAAAATATAAAAATCTAGATATGAAGCATTATTTGCATAAATATAAAATATATTTCTAAAAAAATTAATTTTTTATATGTGCAAACAAATGTCTCAAAATTAATTTGTTATAAAATACAATTTTAAAAACTAATTTTTGAAATTATATAAATTATATAAGAAAAATTAATTGTTGAATATGCATAATATTTTTCTGAAAATTATTTTCCAAAATATTATCCTTAATTCACATGTTAAATAAAAAAATAATTTTCTTATATAAATTATATAAGTTGTAGGTTGTTGAATCTATTTTTTATATTTTAAAAATTTATTAATTATTAAATAAAAATATAAATAAACGGTGAATACGATTGAAATATATAAAATTTATTAATCTGCTAAAAAAATAATTTAAAAGAATAATATGAAAAATACAAATGCATGTGTGAAAAGTAAAGAACTTTCTGAATAAAGAAAGGTCCACTGAGTGTCAGTTTTTATGTTTTTTCTGTTTCTCAACAGTTATGAGCCACAGAGCAATAACCGAAGCGACCCTAATCGTTCCCTCAGTGTCGCCGGTGATGGCAGAATGTCGGCAGAATGTCGGTAGTTTCCGACAATGCTTGTCATCAAACATGGTTATTACTTCAATTTGATTGATCAATGCCACTGCTATTTTCTTTCTTCTTGCTTTCTTCTCTCTTTTGCTTTTCAGCTGCTTTTACTAAACTCCTTTTGCTTATTAATGATATCATTAGATGATATAAAATAGAAAAAAAATTAAATAAAAAATAATTAGAAGAAGAAAGATTAAAATAAAATTAAAATTAAAAAATAAATTATTTGGATAAAATAAAAAGAAATATTAGAAGTATAATTTTTTATTTATATAATTTTAAAAAATAAATTTTATTATCATATTTTTTATTGATATAGTATTTATTTTTTAAAATTTTAAAAAATAATTTAATAATTTAAAATAAATAAAAAATAAAAAAATTAACATCTTCTTACTTTCTTTTAAAGAAAAATATTTTCCATAAATACCATAAAATTTAATTCTTTTCTTTTATACAAGATAAATACAAATAAAAATATAAAAAAATAAAACATATAAATTCTAAAAATAATTTCTTTTCCCTTAAATTTCATCAAAACCAAAACAAACAAAGCGTAAATAAAAAATTAGAAAAAAAAAACGTGCATTCCCCAAAAGCTAGGGTATTCAAATGCATAAAGTAATAAAAGTTGGACAGAGTTCAAACTTGATAGTGATACAAGCAACACAATAATCATTTCAAGACTCCAAGTCTAACTATCTATGTCCGTCAATCAACCTTTCCAATCTCTCACTTATTGAGGTTTTTCCTACTTGAAAGGATTGCTGAACCTACAAATAAAAGACAGCAAAATGATTATTAATTTCTTAATATTTAAATAGCTAATTAATTATTTAATTAATTTGTAAACTGAACAGTGTTGCTGTTTTTGACGGAGAAGGATATTAGGGATATGTTAAGATTCGTACTTCTGCGCGCATAATGTGTAGCATTGAGTTTCCAGCGAGTGACGAATGAGCACTCTTGATATCTAAGTTCTCTTCATTCAGTATGCGAATAACTTCTTTGAAAATGAAGTATTCATCAAAGCCACACGTGAGAATGATTTGTAGGGAGGAACCCATTTCACGAATCTCAATTTCTGGTGATTGAGAGGCACTTGAACAGTGCTCACTACGAGGTCTCTTCGTTTTCATTAGGCTTTCTTTCTTCTCCTGCGCCATCTTCACCCTTGTCTCTAGGCTCTTGATGTAGTCGATAGCCTCGTCCATTTGATCAACACGTGTTAAAGGTCCCTGCATTAAATCAAACTCACATTATATCAATATGTATATTTAATTTTTATTTTCATAGAGCACGACATTGATTTGCTTGAATAGATGCATGCATGCATGATATATGGAAAGAGAAAGAGAGAAAACAAGCCCTGGGGTTATTGTTAGGAAGAAGAGAGTTGAGTATGGAACAGAGGTTCTTCATGTGGTTTCTTCTGTTTTTTTCTATGATCCTTCTTTCCATTCCTTTGGTTGAAGAAGCAAGTTCATCTCCCTGCTGATGAGCCATAGATATATAGCTTGTTTTGGATCCAACTTGATTTAAAAATTAGGATTCTGGGAATTATAGTTTGATTTAGCAGAGAAGAGTGTGAGATGAGAAGAATCGGAATATATAAAGAGGCTATGCTCTCAGGCCTTATATAATCTTTTTAACATGTGCACATCTCATGTTATCACAATCTTTGAAAACTCTATTATTGAAACAAAATCCCTCCGCAATGTATGTAAGAAGACCAAATTGAAAACACATGCCATAAGGTGAGTGATCCATGTTGAATTCCCGGCGAAGTAGAAGGTCAAAAATATCTCCAGTCTTTTCAGCTTCGTACACATTCTTTTTTATGAAATATTTTTCTAATAGTAATATTACTAAAAATATATATATTTAGGAGAATTTATAAAACATAGTTGTTTGCTATTTTAGGTGTTGTTTTATTTTAGAAAATATTTTTTTTATTTTTATTTACGACAATATTACATTACTTTTTTATTTTTTATTTTTAAAATTTTATACTAAAAAGTGAAAACAGAAAAAAAAATTATTTTTTATAAAATATTAAAAATAAAAAATATTTTCTAAAATCAACACCATCTTACTTTTTTATAAATATTGGTCATGGTTGATTATTATATAAAATTTGAGTAATTTACGGTTAATATCATAAAAAAGTTGTACTTTTTAAATAAAATAATTTTTCATTTATTCAAAAATTAATATTTCTAAAAATATTTACACTCAATTTTTATCTGTTTTACTAAATAAATGAAAGTTTTATTCTCGTATTACTTTTTCCAAAATATTAAAACATTTCTTATACATACATTACTTTAAATTTTGACATGATTTTGTTTCTTTCAAAATGTGTATTATTATCATTCAAGTTTGCGCTCTAAGTAGGGAATGCCTATATATTATTCTTATTGATCTATTGTCATTTTTATTTACGTTTGTTTTATTAACATATTTTTCTTTTTTGGTCAAATTAATAAGAAGATTTTTAAAAAATACTCATTTAGAAAAAATTATAAATACAGAAGATTGACAATAGTTACTCCTTAGATAAAGTTACAATATTAAACTCTCAAAATAATAATTGTTCAAAACGACTTTCACGTCGTTCTGAAGAATGTAGTAAACGCTTTTGTATGCTTTTGAATAAACTAAAATAAAAGAACTAACTCCGTTTGGATAAAAAAAATTTAGAATTTTCAAAATTTTTAAATAAAAATAAGTAATTATTAAAAAAAGAAAAATATATGAAAGAGTTTATAAATAATAATTTTAAAAAAATAAAATAATAGAGAGTTTTAAAAATCCTTTTAAATAAGAATCATTTAAAAAAAATTATTTAACAAAACAATTACTTAAATAAAAGTTTTAAATATTTTTAAATTTTTATTATTATTTAAATATATAAATTCTAGTAATTTTAAATTATTTTATTCAAATATAAGGTAATAAAATTTTAATTTCGGTTAAGAGTTGATTTTAAAAAATTATAAAATAATTTTCAATTAAAAACAAATACTTATTATATTAAAATGTAATAATTTTTTGTTTTAGTTGCTAAAAAACCAATTTTTAAAACTGACATTAACAGAGCACATAAAATTATAAATAATTGCTGAATTATATTTGATTATTGTAAATTACAATAAAATTTATAAATATATAAATATTTGATAAATTTTAAAATATTTTTATTAGTATAAATTTCGGATGCGTTTAATAAAATAAACGGATAAATTTATTAAAAAATTAGTTAAAAAGTAAAAAATAATTAAAAATTGAAATACTAATTGAAAACTGAAAATTCATAGATTAGTAATTAAAATATTTAATAAAAAATATTAAATGAATTGATAAATATAAAATAAAATATAATAAATTAATACACTGAAATTTATAAAAGTGGATGTATTTTTTAACATTAAATATTAAAATTTAATTGAAAAAATTATTTTAAAAAATTTATTTTTAATATCTTTATGAATAGTAGTTTTTTAAAAATTATTTATTTATAATTTTAATTTTCATAAAATAATATAAAATTTTAATATTAAAATAAATAACATAATGATTAAATTAAATAATATATGTAGTAAAATATTATTTAAAATATAATATTTTATGATAACATAAAAAATTATATTAAATTAGTCATATTATTATATAAGAGTTAGATGATATTAAATTTATAAAAACAAATTAATACAAAGGAATTAGATTATGTATTAAATATAAATATAGAAAAAAATTAATTAGGAGGGAAAATTTTGAACATTAACCAGAGTAATGTTTTAAATAACATTAATAATTATTTTAAAAATTACAATAATTATAAAAAAATAATTAACTAAAATTGAAATAAACTAAAAAGATTTCAATAATAATTTCAACTTTTAACAAGTTAAAATATATTATCAAATATATTTTTCAATCTAAAAAATTAAATTATTAATATATATTTTAAAAATTTATATTAACAAACAATTATATATTAATAAAATTATTTTTCAGTATAAGATATTTTTATATTAGAATAAATTCATTATATTTATACTAATAGTTTAAACTTTGATAGGAAAAATTATACTAAAAAGTATTAATACAATATTAAAATGATAGTAAATATCAACTTTTTATAGTGGTATACTTTTAAGCTATATTTTGTGTATATATCCAGGACCCTAGGTGATTAATTTCAATACAAATTGAATATAATAAATTTTATACAGAAACCAATTAAAATTATGATGAATACGTATATCTTTTAAGATATATATTGCAAATGTTACTAATTTTTAAAATTTCGACAATCTATTGGATGGTAATTTTAAAAAATTACACTATAAGGATATTTTAGTTAAATACTATATTTACATTTACAAATTTAATAAATTTCATAAAGATATTTTCAAATTAATAAAGCTAAATAGTTTTGAACAACTTTATAAATTCCTATTGTATCGAATACTTTATTTTTCTCCAACAAAAAATTACTTTTCACTTTTATTTATTTATTAATAAATGCCATTACGTATTAATAAAAAAATTACATTTAGCATATCATTACAAATTAGATACGTGATGATGAAATTTTATTTATCAAATATATTATATCCTTGATACAATTACTGACCAATGATAATTTTGTTATTAAGTAAATAGCATAGTATTCGGTCGTCTTAAATATCGAGACATGACAGATATTACGAAGGATAAGCACAGATCGACATCACTTCCTCATCAATTTTTTAAATAATTTTATATATAAAATTTAATTTATTGAATTAGAGAAATCAGAGGAAAAAGAGGACTGAACTTTGTATTTGATTTCAATTCACCCGCTGAATTACAAGTGCAGAGAAGGTTTATATACACGGAGAGAACAAATAATATCAACAATATAATTTTTTAAACACACTTTTAGACATATATTTATTTTATTGATAAAATAAATAAATGTCAACGTAGCAAAATCGTTACGAGGGATTACCATAATTAATTTGAGTGTGCATATAATGATTTGTTAAGAAATTCTCACACCTAAGTAGTTATGTAGAGTATGTGTTAGTGGTGAAATCTTGTCAACAAGACTTAGTTATGATGAGATTTCTATTAGTGGATGATCTCCAGCTGAACATATCCAAATGAAAAAAATAAAGTATATATTAACATTGAAATATGCAAATATCCTTACACGTACCTCAGCAACGGTTACTGCAACATCTGAATTCATATGAAAAGATGGAACAAACTAGTGTTGGGGTCTTCAAAAAATTGTGATTGATTATATTAATTTTTAAAATATAAAGTTATTATTATTATTTTTCAACACAAAAAATTATTTTAATTTTTTTATAAAAAATAAAATGAACTACTAAAATTTTGTAAAATAAAATAAATAATAATTTTCATTTGTTGAACTAAAATATATATTTTGAAAAAATGATATATCCAATTTTAAATTTTTTAAAGATAAAAAAATAATGATTTATGTAAGAGAAATTTTAGTAATGCTCGTTGAATACGTTACTATACTTTTTTTTTTCATTTGGATAAACGTTGTTCCTTTCATTTTAAATTAACTGAGATATATTTTTACATATTAAGTGGCACTTTAAGATTTGAATAAAATATTAATTTTTATTTCCATTTTTTCAAATAATTATTTAATGTAGTTTTTAAGTATTTTGATTTAATATTTCAATAACCAAAATTAAAGATAATTTAGTAAAATATTTTTACCAATTATTCTTTCAGTTATTTTTTATTTTTTGTTTAAGATTATTTTATAGAGGTTAAAAATTAACCAATATTATTATTTATGTTAAATTTGTTGCGGAATTTTTATTATATCATTTTTTATTAATTATCTTCTCTTATTAATTAATGTCTTTATATAAGTTAAGAGTATAATAAAAATAGTAATAAATATTATCTTTAACTTTAAAATAATAATAAAAAAGGCAAAAATTTTTAAGACAATAACAAATAAAAAAATAAAAAAATTATTTGAAACAAACCTATTAAATATGAAATAAAATTAGTACTGAAATCACGTTATTTATTAGATCTCACATAATTTTACTACATTTTTTTTGCCAGAACACATGAATTTGCAATATATATTACTTAATTATTTATTATTAATAACTATTTTTAAAACATTATCACAAAGTTACTCAATGATTAATTTTAAATGACAACTATTATAATTAAAAAATTAATTTCTTTAGCACACATTTTTAAAAAAATATTTGTATCATAAAATTGTACAATAATAATAGAAAAATATATAAATATTATAAAAAATATAATAAAAAATTATTGTAATGATAACATAACTATTTAAGCGAAGTATATTTTACTTAAACTGATATTATTTTTAAAAAAATTATACATATAAATAATAACATATATTTATTTGTATTTATATATAGATTATTGAAACTGTTTTATTTTAAAATATATATATATATATATATATATATATATATATATCAGACAAAGCTGGATGATACTAATTTTATTTTCTATGTTTGGGACGAGGGAGAAGAAGATGGTGCTTTGTTGAATTCTATAATGGTTGGATGACTTATTTCTGATTTCACACTTTCAATTATTGGCCTTATTCATTGCCTTTGCCGCTTTGCTACTTTTACAACTTGTTTATTCTTTGTCTTGTCTTGTGGGTTGTGAACACATCCACCGTTATGCAAAGATGACTTGCTATCAGCTTTCTTCATTCACGGCTTCTGAAAAAAATAAAAAATAAATAAATAAATAAATAAAATCCATAGACACGTGGAAGGAAAGGATCGTAGATGGTTTAGGGTTGCGTAAGGATCGTAGATGATATGATTTGGTGTGGATAGGGTTCGTACAGTAAGCTGCCATAACCATTTTCCATTCATGCCTTCAACTTTCAATAAATAATCGACCACTTCTATTTTCCCACATATCATTCACTTTCATACATCCGTAATTGGATGGTTCAATTTTTTTTCTGCCTTTCTATCCGTTTATTAAATTTAAAGAATAAATTTTATTTTTTATTTTTAAAATTTTTATTAAATAATTATAGTATTTAAATATATATATATATATATATGTATATATATAATTTAGCTGAAAGTTATATTATGTAATTTGTTTTTAAATTTTTATAATATGGATAATTTAATATTAACTTGATTATATTCAGAAACGAAGATACATAAATTAAACCCAAGCACTCTTCTAAAATTAAATAAGTAAATAAATAAATAAATTTAAAAACCAAATGATAGATACTAACATTTTTAAATTAAAATTATAGAAAATTATAATCTTATGGATGAAAACCAACAACTATTATAAAATGAAAAATTAAAATTATAAAATTAAAAATAAAATAAAAATAACTAAAAAATTTATTAAATTTTAAATATATATATATATATATTATAAATAGTTTTTAAATTTGAGAGTATGCAGAATGTAAAAGTTTATATAGTTTTTATTTAAAAAAAATTTGTGGGTTATTTAATTTTTATTTTTTAATTTATATCATTTATTATTTTATATTTTTTATATTTATTTTAAATTTAAATTTATTATTTTTAAAAAAGTTAAAAAATTATTTTAAATTTATACAATGATAAGTGTTGGTGTCGGCACACTATTGTAGAATCTGGAGGATTCCAACTCAGTATCTTTCAAACCTTTGTAGAATTTGGAGGACTCCAATTCAATACCTTTAAACCTTTTGAGATGTTGAGAAGAATTGCTCTTCTGGAGAGCATATTGTGATAAAAATTGCCTATCATTGGCCTCTATGGTAGAATCAATCGGAGTTTGAAAGACGATGTTTACTCTCTAGCAGATGTCAGATACTTCCATTTTTTTTTATAAGTGCTATGATATGTTGTCCTACATGTATCTCTAGCAGATGTCAGATACTTCCATTTTTTTTTTATAAGTGCTATGATATGTTGTCCTACATGTATTTTCATTTTATGAGTAATTTTAAGTTAATAAAAATATTGTGTTATAAGATGAGGTAGATTTCGATCTAATATTGAATATGTAATCATAGAAATGTTTAAAAAAGATGATATAATAAATATATTTATACATGGTATACAATGGTTGTTTTTATAATAATTTTTTAGAAATATTTAAAAAAGATGATATAATAAATATATTTATACATGGTATACAATGGTTGTTTTTATAATAATTTTTTTAAATATCAAGTAACTTAGATTGAAATTTTAGCTAGTAAAACATGTGTGTTTAAAAGCAAGATTTATGAAGGTATACAACTTGTTAAAAAAAAATAAGATGATGAAATAAACTTTATGTATATAATGTATATTAAGATTAATATGAAAAAATTCTTTACGATTGTTGGAAGTAACTTGTATATTTGGTTATAAAAAAGTAACGTAATATACTATTTATAATCAAATTTTACTTGAATAAAATGTCTTACTTTCACTATATATTTTTTATGTAGTTATAAATTTTATAATAAAATTATTATATGGATTTTTTTTTCAACATTAAAATGATGGTTAATGTAAAAGTTGAATTATAATTTTCATATTCTATAATAATAAGTAATGACTACAAATCAAATATATTGATAATAAAAATAAAAAAAATTAATTTAAAAAAATCTTATATTTCTATTTTAATAACATTTACCTAGATTGTATAGAATTTAATTGTGTGAAAATTTTCATAAATAATTTAAGAAACTGTTACATTTTTTATATTTAATTTAAATTTATTTATATATTTTATTTATTATAATATAAAATAATATTATTTAACTAATAAAATTATAGGTAATAAATTAGGTATATAGGTTTCTAAATATCTATAATATATAAAAATCAAATATAAACGTAAACATGATTTTGTGAAAATAAAAATATAAAAATAAATATTATGTATATATAATCAAATCTCGTTTTTGGATAGAATGACACCCATCTTTAGAAACAATACGGTATTAAACAGTGTGTTATATCATTTTATTAATTTTTTTTAATTTTTTATTATTCTAACAAGAAAAGTTAATTATATTTTTAATTTCTATAAATATAAAAAATATTTTTAATTTTTATAAAAAAATCTTATATTTATTTCTGATATTTTAAATTTTTAGTTTTAATTTTTATTAATAATTTACTCATAAATATGTAATGATTTGATAAACAGATGCGTAATTATACTTATTATATGTATCTATTTATAATATATATAATTTATTTAAATTATATAAATAATATTTTTTATTATTGGATAATGTAAAAAATATTTTAATATTTTGGTCAAATAATTACTTGCATATTTGTTTAAAAAATTTATAATAAATTAATATATGTAATAATATTTAATTAATTGATTATTTATTAGTTTAATAAATATCTAATCAAACATTGATAATAGAGACTAAAAATAATAAAAAAAAAATAAAAACTAAAAAAAAAGTTACTATATTTACAAAGATAAAAAAATGTTTTTAAACCTAAAAAATATACATTAAATGAAAAAATGTATTTAACATTTTAAAAATATAAAAAAGTATTTAATATTTTTTATTTAATAAATAGAAAGATTTATAAGCAAAACGATAAAAAGATATATACATTCATATGAAAGAAATAGGTAATTTCATAATTTTGTTTTAAAATTCTTTTTCCCATTTCCTACAATGGCTTTTTTAATTCGTCATGGAGCATGCATTTTTCCGTGAGTAATAGCCGCAGAAAATAAATTTAAATAGTTGCTATCATTCAAGACAAATTTTGTGGTTAATCTCATTTTCTTCAAAAGTCTAGTTTTGTAAAAGTGATCTTGAAACAAATGTTAAATAAAAAAATATGTATACGCAAAGAGAAATGATATTCATTGGACTCAGCACAAAACTTAAATCTGAATAAGAAAAAACAAAAACCTTTTCCTTATATGAAAAGTGCAATAACCGATGAAATGAAGGGCACACAAAAAGTGCAGTAGTACCCATTTTTGGTTTGAAGTCAAACACGTTGCTAACCAAACATTGAAAAAGTTCTTCAACATGTCAGAAGACTTTTAAGATATTTTGAGAATTCTTCAATATGTTAGAAGACTTTTAAGATATTTTAAGAGCTTCTGGATAAGGTCTCGAAATAGTTTAAAATTTCCAAAAATCGCTGTTCTTAAATCTCCTTTTTTTGATTATTTTTTATTAATATTTAATATTATAATATTTAGTTTAATTATTAAATATTTTATTTAATTATTTATAAAATAACATTTAACTTTTATAAATAAAAAATTTAAACATAAAACAAATAATTCTGTATATTATTTAAAATTAATTTATAAAAATAAACAATTATATTTTTAATTTAAAACAAAAAAAATTTATTTAAAATATGATTTTTATTAAATTATATATCATAAATAATAAATAAATAAAATTATTAAACTCTTTTTTATAATATATAATCATCAAAATAAATATAAATTTATTTATATAAAATTTTCATTAAAATAAATGAAAAAATATTATCTTTTTTAGTATAATAATTTAATTTATATAATAAAATATTAAAATTAAAATTAATAAAAAATGATAATATTTAAATTTATTATTATTTTATTTTAATCATCTAATTTAATAATAAACTTTACCAAATACCTTTTATTTGTTTAAAAAATTAATTTTAAATTCAGTTTTAAACCAACTTATTCATTAACTTTACAAATATATCTTAATTCTTATAAAATAAAAAAATTATTTAAATAAATTTTTTTCTAACATTTTATATTATTTAAATAAATTTTTTTTAACATTTTTTATACATGTGATCAATATTTGAAATTAAAAAATATAATTATCTATCAATTCTATCAAATTTTATTAATTCATATCATATAAGTATGTTAAATAAATTATTTTAACTACACTAATTTTCTTCAATGTTATTGGAGAAATTTAGAAAATTATAAATATCCAATTTAAAAAATTAAAATTATCATATGATTTAATTTTAAAATATATTATGAAGATGATTTGAAATATAAAATATATAAATAAATGATTTAATTAAATTTTTTATCTATATTAATTTTTTTAGCCTAATTTACAACATTTACCAGCTTTATATATATATATATATATATATATATATATTTTTTTTTAAAACAAGAAAATTATGAAATATGATATACAATACGAAATTTATTTTCAAAAAAATTATTTTCTATAATAATATTTGATTAAATTTTCAAACTTATTTTTAATGTATTTTGGTATAATAAAATAAATTTTTAATAATGTTTAGATATTGTCACAAACTTTTCTTTTCTTGCCGAGAAATTATATAACTTACTTTTCTTCAGAGAAATTGTATGGTAGGGTGATTAATATAAGATGTGTTTAATCATTGAAAATTAAAAATTAATGAATTTTTTAAAATTATTAAAACTTAAAAATTAAATGGTCATAAATATTTAGTTAAATTAAAAATATTTGATAAAATTAAATAATAAAGTAGTTTATAAAAATATAAAATAATATAAAATTGCATATTTTTTCTTTAACTTTAACTTAAAATTTAGCAACTTATATATATTCTCAAATTATTTCATCTGTTATATTTTTATTTATTTGAAATCATTTATTATTTTAAAGATTAGGATAATCATTTCTATTTTTTAATATTTTTTAAATGAATTTATTTAATATATATATATATATATATATATATAAAAGGGTTTATGAAATAAAAAGTAAGAAAGGAACTATAATAGAATATACAATTAAAACAAAATTATGAGCTTATCAGTTGAATTCCACGTGGAATAATACTTTAAAAGGCTATTTGTCAAACTCGTTGAATTCCACGTGGAATAATACTTTAAAAGGCTATTTGTCAAACTCGTAATAGACAGTAATTAAAAAACAATTTGAAATAAATCTCAGTCTCAATGCAAGGCAATGTACCTATTCTCAACTCATTTTTTATTAATAAAATTAATAAATATTTTTAAAAATTTAAAATTATTTATTTTTGATAAAATTTAAATTGTCTAAAATTTTAAAAATTATTTATTTTATAATCTTTGATATTAAAATTATAATTTTAAATATTTAAAAATAAAATTTTGGGTTTTATACAAAATAGATTATTTTATTTAAATAATAATTTAAATTGATTTATTTAAATAAAATATTTTAAAAGTAAGAAAAATAAAATTTATATATTTTAAATTTTTTAAAATATTAAATTTTTTTATAAAAACAAGATTAAATAAGATTAATCGTTTTTTAAATGATTTTATTATGTGATAATGATTTTCATGATTTATTATTATTATTATTTTATATTTATATTATTTTAATTTTTATTATTTTTTATATTTTTTATCTTATTTTTTATATTTAAATAAAATATTTTTAATATCAAATAATATAATTATACATTTTTATCATTTCAATTATGCATATTTATTAGATTATTATTCTGATTAAATATGTTATATAATACAAATATTTATATATTTAAATTTTTTGATAAAAAAATAAAAAAAAAATAAAATAAATCTTTAAATATTTAATTATAAATTTTTTTATATAATAAAAATCAAATTATTTAATCAAAATAAAAAATTTAAAATTTAATAAATTTAATAAATTTAAATTTTACTATCTAAATAAAAAATTTAAATATAATAAATTAAATTTTTTATATAAATAAAATAATTTTAAATTAAAAGATATTTGAAATTTTAATTATTTTAAAATTTTTAAAATATTAAAATACCTCTTCAAACAAAGAAGTGTAGATTTATAGTAAGTCTTTATTTTATCATATATATATATATATATATTAATATTAATTAAAATAAATATTGTTAAAAGCTTCGTAACAACTGAAAATTAAGGATCATACAATTAATTATTTGGGACATACAAGAAAGTCATTAAAATTAAAATTTATTTTTTATATAAACTAATCAAAATTTTTACGGTTAACCATCATCTAATTATTAAGTTGTAAAGTATTTATTGTTTTAAGATATACTAAAAATAGGCAGTAAGAAGAAAAGATATTCAAAAAATTGTCAGATAAAATTCAAATTACAGAAAGATAACATGTGGCAAAAAAAAAAAGGAATGAGGAAAGTTAGAGAATCATGAGAGACTTATTTCCTCTTTTTTTATCTGTTTTTTATTTTAATTTCTAAACATATTTTATCCTGTATGGCACTGAAAATTACCCTTAAAAAATATTGCTTTCGAAGAAACTTTACCTCTTGTTTTCTTCATTTCTGTGCTCGTTACATATATCTTGTGCGGTTTCGATGTCCTACGTGTAAATTTTACATTCGTTATTTAATAATATAGAGATTATTTGTGTCTTCAATGAACTGTTTACTACAATCAAAATCTTGCAGGATACTTCTTCAAACAAAGCATGCCTTTCTCGTACGTGTGAGGCTTTTAATATTAGGATCCAGATCCAGTTTTGTTTCGATTTCATCTAGGTCCAACCTTCCAACCTTATTAGACACCAGGACAGCCTATTCAAGTTCCATATAGTTGACAACATTGTATAAAAAGTTGAGGCTTACTTAGTGCATTTGACCTGTCAAAACGTCCTGGGGTTCTGCTCTATTAAAAAATAAATGATAAAGAAACTGTTTCAATTTTTTGAAAATGATTGAATTTTTTTTTACCAAAAAATCTAGAGAGATTAAATAAACAAAGGATGAAAAAAAGAATATATATATATATTAAATAATAAAAATATTTTAAAAGTTTTACTTTCCAAAAAAAAAAGAAGGATGTATATAATAAATGAATTATGTAAAAACCAATTCTTTAATGAATACAATATACAATGAAAATGGGTAAAATAAATATTGGAGATACTTTGAAGGAATCTTTTAGTAAATAATGTTTTGAGCAAATTATCCCAACCTCACTTCTTTTTTATATTTATTATAAATTTTTTATCTATTTTTAAAATTTAAGAAAAATTATTTTTTTTATAAATATTTTACACTTAAATTTTAAATTATTATTTTTTATTATAACGATAAAAATACTCTTATAACAAATTTGGACACATTATATAAAATCCTTTTAGGCATTAAACATAACACAATTTTTTAAAAATATATTTCAGTTACATTTAAAAAAATTAAAATTATTAAATACTTAAATATGAAAATATAAAATAATTTTAGAGTAACATAATAAAATAAATAATAATATAAATTATAATTTTAAATATTCAAAATAATTAGGATTATCTTAAATTCATTAAAATAAAAATTCAAAAAAATCACATGAACTATTATTTATTTTTTAAAAAGATATTTCACTTTTTATTTTCTAATTTCTTTCAAAAAATATGAATAAATTAGTTTTATTATATCTATAATAATTTAAGCGACTACATTTTTATTAAATTTATTTTTAAAAATTAAAATTATTAAATACTTAAATATAAAAATTTGAAAAAAATAGTATTTCACAATAAAATAATTAATGAATTAAATAAAATTTTAAAATATTCAAAATAAGAAATAATATCTTAATTAAGTTTATTAAAATAATTTTTTACAAATAAATGATCTTTTTTTTAAAAGGAAGATTTTATCTTTATGTTTTTAAATTCTTAGAAGCATATTAGACTAATTTTTATTATTTTTCTTAAAAAAATATTGTCCAAAAAAACCTTTACATTCAGATTTGATGTGAATATTCATGATTATGATTACAATTTTAGAACTAATTGGAAGTTTTCATCATCAATAGTTTGACAAAAGAAAAAATCTGCTTTAGCTTCCACTTTATGTTCAATTGCAAAAGCACAATCACCAAAAATTCTTATTAGTTTTCATAACAAACTTTGACATAACCATACATTCCATGATATAGAAAATAATACAATCATGGGCAAAATTGTTCATCATCTCCAATCACACATCCTCAGCAGCGTACAGCACAATGAAAGTTGGGAAAATTTTCTAGTAAATCATATATGTGAGCATCGAAGCCTTAGGTTTGTATGGTGGTGCAGAGTAAACCATTGATAATGGTGCCGTTTTAGACATATTGGTCATGCCAAACCACTTAGTTTGCATGTACTTTTGTTTCCTCCAAGGTCCTAAGTGCATTTTCTTCTCCTTCATGCATTTTTTAGCAGCCAAGCACATAATCTTAATTAAGACTCGTAATCTCTCTGCTTTTCCAACAAATACTTCGGGTAATCGGGTAATTAATCTGTTATATTCTTCATTGGCTCGTGCCATCTCGAATTCAGCTCGAAAATTCAATTCAATTACCACTTTTACTTCTCTTTTAGTGTTTGAGTTGTCCATCACTTCCAGATAAGTATGCTCCCCTGAAATAATTCGTGGAGAAGAACGAAAATATATTTAAAATCAACTTGATCATTATAAAAATTCATTTGCTATATAACATGTAATGAACTCATTGGCTATCCTGCAGACATGTCCCACCTACGGGTTACGAGGAGAGGATGTTTGCTTTTTTAAAATATTTAAATAATACTACTTGTGGTAAACAAAGTCACAACTGTATATAAGTAATTGAAAGTAACATTCGTTTGAACTCAAAATGAAGTTACTAAATTACATTTTCATACCTGGTTTGATAATAAGAGGAGTAGACTACAATTTTTAATACTCAAAAGATAAAAAATATTATTTTTGTTAAATAAAAAGTCGGTCTTTTAATTATTTCAAATTATTTATTTTTAATTTTTATAAAAGGATTAAAATAATTAATTTATATATTTTAAAAAAAGAAACTATAATTTGTAATTTTCAAAGATTAATGTGATTTAACCTCAAATTTTTATGGAACTAAAATAATAATTTATGCGTTAACTAACAAATTCGTCTCTTCCTTTTAAAATAATATAAATTAATTTTTAAAAATCTTGTAAATTAATCCATTCATTTATTTAAATAATATAAATTAATTTCTCTACAAATAATATCTAGAAAAAATTTAAAAGATAATGATCAAAGTTAAAAAAAAATTTAAATAAAGAACTCATTCAAAAGTTAAAATATCATTAAACTCAATAGTTTAGTCCGACAGTAGTTACTAATAATTTGAATCATGGAGTTAATTTTTGTCCCTTAATAATATACCTGATAACTGGATTTCTGATGAACTGGTCCATTTAGATTTGCAAATAGTGCAATTGTAACCAAGGTTCAACAAGCGATCACATATTTCTCTTCTCAAGCAATTCCGGCAGTTCTTAACAACCACCGCTCGCCGGCAAATGCACTGCATATCCGATCTATTCAATTCTCTTAGAGTCTCCTTTGTAGCTTGCCGAACTCTTGTCTCAATCGAGCTACTCCTGCATAAAGTTGCCTGTGAAAATGAAAAAAAATGTTTGAGCTTTTTTTAAAAAAAATATGTATGCTGAATGTCATCAACTCAAAACTCAAATAGTGTGTGTGCTTTTTTATAACAGGTCCATTGTTTTAATTTAAAAAATTGAAACGGTATATAATTATCTCTCTTTTTCTTGTTCTTAAACGTTTCTTAAAGTTAAGGTAACAATTTTTGTTATTTTATTTTAATGTTCACAAAAACGTTTTCGCCTGTTATAGAATTAGTAAATAAGTATAAAGTTCTTTTTTTAAAAAAAAAATCAAGATCCAATTGCATTAAATTATAAAGAAATATGTCTGTAATATTTTTTTATAAAAAAAATTCTATTTTTTCTATTACTTTATAAAAATAAGTTAAAAATAAAAAACATAGATGTATTTATTATCATAAAAATACATTAATAATAATAATAATACTTTCTTACTTTAATGATAAAAAGGAATTTAATAATAGAAGATAAAAAAAATAAACTATCCATATATCATTGGAGAAATTAGTGGGTTATTATTTATAAATTTTGGAAAATTCCGGGAGTAATTTACCATGTTGTGCTTGAAATTATACCTGGAGAAGCTGGTATTGTTCTTCCCAAAAGGCTTTATTTTTTTGCAAAGAACAAAAACTATGATCCTCATCTGCCTCATCATCATCAAGAGGGTCGTTAGAGTTGGATGAATTCTCCTGTGGGGCGTAAACATCCTCCCAAAACCCAAAGACGGTATCGGAAAAACTCACCAGAACGTCGCCGTATTGGTCGGAGTTTGGGTCAGTAATGGGAATCATGGCTGCGCCCATTGCTTTCGTATCCGTGACTATGCTGAATCTGTGCTTCTGAGTGAGTGGGAAGTGAAGTCTGCTTGTACATCAATTTATACTAAAAATAACAGGTCCATGTCTTTGGGACCCGCTTGTCAAGGTGACGACGACGTATTGAGTCTCTCATGAAAATTTCTCAGAGCAATGGTAGCAATCTATGAAATATGTGAACCCAATGCTTATAAACCCTAAGCCTACTAAATAATTCCTTTACTTAGTAATTTTAAAAATATTAAATAATTTTTTGTGTTTTTAGATATTAAATACATTTCCTTTTTTTAATTCTTATTTTATAAAATATTAAGAAGATTAATAAAAAAATCTTGTAGAAAAGTATAACACCATTCCTATGAATTTAATTAGGAGGGAGTACGAGTGAAATAAACTTCACTCACTGGTGAAAATGTCGTTGTTTATATGTTTGTAAACTTATGTGTTACATGTAACTCCTTTAAAATTCATTTCTTTATCTTAATTTTTTTTTTTTACAACGTGAAAAATAACAAAAAAAATCGAACTTAAATCATTATGTTAAATTATTTTAATTTTTAATCTTTTATCCTTAAATCTAATGCCTTGAACTTAAAAATTTAAGTTTAAGCAATTTGATGATGTAAATTCACAATACTCAAATTTGATAGTTTACATTAAAAGACAACAGTTAAACTTCTTTTCGATACTGTAATAATAAGCATTAGTTAAAAAAAATATATATGCAAAAGCATGTTTTGATTTCTTATATATTAAATATAATTTAATTTAATTTTAATATTTTTAAAAATATTGTTATTTTTATTTTTAAAATTCTTTAGGATAAACATCATTATAAATAATATATTACTTTTTAAATTTATGAAATTTTAAAAAAATTAGAAAACTAAAACTAAATTTAATAATATTTATAACAAATACAAATATATTTAAACTTAAATATTTTTTTAAAAAGTGACCTTAACGGCTAACGCCGTTGGGATAACAAATATAAAAAATTTATTTTTTTATTTAAATAAAAATAAAAAATTGAAAATCATCCAAAATGTATATATTTTAAATTCTTTAACATGTTAACTCATCTAAATATAGAAATGCAGTATTTTGTGGTATTTTTATTGATGAGAGAAAAAAAACAATTAGAATATATATAAATGAATCTGTATCTCAATATACAATAAAATTAACTATTTATAATAAAATGTATATTAAATATTAATAATACACAATTTACAGTCAATTAAAATAACGTTAAATATATAATTACTATAATTATATAATATTTTATCTATAAAATTATCCTATTGAAAACAAACTGATCTAAGATAGAGATGTGTCAAAGTATTTATTATTTTATACCATAAATATTTCTGTTCTAACTGATTTTTTTAGTATCTCCATTAAGTAAAATAAAATATTAAATAATAATAATAATAATAATAACAACAATAATAATAATAATTATTATTATTATTTTCTTGAAAGATAATATTGTTTAAATGGAAAAAATTATCAGAAGAAACAAATTTTTAAAAATATTTAACGTAGTTGATATTTTTTAATAATTTTTTGCCGACTAACCTGTGTCTATGATCCATGATAAAACTTAATTTTTATTAAATTCTACATGATTTAATTTATTGATAATATTAAATATTATAATTTTTAATAAAAATATTATTTATTGATTTTTTATTGTGTGATTTATTGTCCTTATTATATAAATTTTATTAAAAATTTAGAAAAGTTACTTTTAAATATGATTCATATTATCTTTATTAAATAATAAACATTATATTAAAATTATATATATAAATTAATATGTTAGGAATATTTAGTTATGTTATATAGAATATATTTAATAAAACTATTTAATAAGATAATTGAAAATTAAAAAATTAACTAAAAATTAAATAATAAAAACATAAAAATTTAGTTAAAAGCTTAAAGTTAACAAATTAATTGATACTGAATAAAAATACTTACTAAAATTAGATATTGAACTAATGTAAAATAATAGATAAGAATATAATTAATTGTTGGATTAAAATTTTATAAATATATTTTTTTCTTAAAAAATATATTAAAAATTAATTAATTATAGTCTTTTTCTCTCAAAATTTTATTTAAATATTTTCAAATTCAAAGTTAAAAAATTTTATATTTTTTTAAAAAAAAATTGTGATAAAAAGTGCAATAATTATATAAAAATAGTATAATATTAAAATAATAATGATAATATATATATTATTCAATGTTTCACATTAAGTTAAAAATATTATTAAGAAATTAGAAGATATTAATTTTTTAAAATATTTATAGAAAAATTAATTATAAAATTTTAAATATAAAAATAAAAAATACTTTCAAAGCAAAGCCAAAAAATTTGAATGGTGCTTAAATAATATTAGAAAACATTAATAACTATTAAAATTTGTTAAAAATTATTACAAAATGACGTTATCAAACAATTAACTTTCAGATATTTAATTATCTTAAATCTCACTCATTTTTTATTAATTTTATGTTATAAATTATTTTTTCAAACAAAAAAATAATAAGATTTAGAAATGAAAATAATAAAAACTTTCCATTTTTTATTGTTTTTAATTTACGCTTTCTTTTTACCATGTTTAAAGGTTTGAAAAAAAAAAGTTGAAAAAATTTAATAAATTAATAAGATTTTAATGTAAATAACTGATTGAAATTTTCTCTCCATTAGTAATTGGTTTTGTCAAAAATTAATGTTTTCATCCTCTAAATTTTGAATAAGTTTTAGATTTATCCTCAATGTTATTTTTTATTTAAATTAATTTTTTAAACTTTTTTTTTCAATTTATTTCTTTCTTCATAACAATATTAAATCTTATTTAAAACATGTTACAATTAAATTTTTCTTTCAAATAGTTAAAATAGATTAAGAGATTTATTTAAACATTAAAACATAACTAATAAATAAAAAATATTTTAATTTCATTGATTAAAATGAAATCGAAATAAATATTTTTTATGACCTATTTTAATGTTAACATAAAATCTTCGTATTTGAAGATAACCAATCACATTTTTTTTATAATTTTTCTTGCTATTATCATACAATACTTATCTTAAAATTTTGTAGTATTTCATGATTTATAGATAAAAAAATTAAATTGATCAAAATGATCTTATTTCCTTTCCCAATTTTCAACCAGTGTTTTGGTAATATTTAATGTTTATGATGGAAGGATTTACTAAAAAAATTAGATGACTAATTTGAATAAAAAACTAGAAGATAAAATTAAAATTTGCTCTAAACATAAAGGAAAAAAATACTTATCTAAGATCTATTTGCAAAAGAGTTAAAATTTAAGAACTAGTTACCTAAATAGACATCGTAAACTTAAACTAAGGATGAAATCAAAGTTTAGGATGTCTATTTATATAAAATAAATAAATTTTAAAGATTAATTAGGATAAAATTAAAATTTAAAATATCTATTTATAAAATAGATAAAGTTTAAATATTAATTAAGATAAAATTACAGATCAGAATATTTATTTATAAAAGGAGTAAAATTTCAGGAAGTTGATTTTTTTTTAAATATAGTAAAAAAAATCTTGAGGCTTCTCAAGGATTATGTACGCATCTTGCAATTGAAAATGTTGTCAACGGAATATGTATAGTATATCCCACAGGAACATAAAAAAAATATAACCTGAAATTTATTATATGAATTAGCACTGGTTGAATATTTAGTTTCGCTTATGATATTGATAGACGATTCTTATTATCTCAATCTTAAACTAAAGCCCTGGCTTTTACATCCTTCTTATATTTTCCTTCGGCCATATGTGACCAAATTAGTAATTTTGTCTTTTATTTTTCCTTCTTATTTTATTTTGGCCCTTTAAATTTTAATTTTATGTTAGTGTTATATTTTCTTTTTGTTTTAAATTTGTCTTGTTGATCAATTATGTTGATTTTAGCAGCCATCAAAAATTAATTGTTTTATTAATTACAACATTTTTTTTGTCATAATTGACAATTAAATTTTATTTATTTAGTTAAATTCAATCTACTTTTTTCAACAAGGAAGAATAGAAGATAAACCTAAAGCACAATGCTGCATATATAACTGGAATCCTAACAGCTTGCTTGGGAATGTCAGCTGAATCAAAGGTAGTGTGAGATAATGAAAGACAATCAAATAGAATAGACTAGCCAGATGCTTATGCATTACATAAGTATTTTTAAATTTAAATATACTTTATAAATAAAAAATTTTAATTAATAAAAAATATTCTATTATTCTAAAATAGGTGAGGATAAACTTATTTAGGAGTAACTTTTACTCTATTTAATAATTTCTTAAAAACATTAAATTTTATCAGTGTAATTGTTAAATTAAAAGTTTGTATTATATAAACTTAAAAAACATATATGATATTTTATTAAGTAATTTCAATTAATATATAATATACTTTTTTAATATATGTTAAACTGAAATTATATAATGAAATATGAGATAATTAGTAAATTATAAACTTTATTTATATAAAAAAAATTGACTTAATAATTGAATTGATAAAATTTAATATTCTATTATATATTGAATTAAATATTCTATTTTGTGTTAAATTAAACATCTTGATATTATTAAAAGATAACTTTTTTAATGTAAAATTTTAATTTGAACATAAATATTGAAAAATAATTAATTTGAATACAAAATAAATATATTAATATGTAATTAAATATTTTAATTTTAATCATAAAAATAATTATTATTTAAAAAATAAATTACGGAATCATGACGAATATGTTTTATGGGTTGTTTGGGAAAGTCATATTTTATAAAATGAAGAGACAATATATAAAGTGTATTAATTGAGAAAGTGAAATTTATTAATTACCATCCCCTTCCAAAATAATGATTTTAATTTATATAATACAACATACAGGCTGATTATTTAACATAATAATATTTTATAAATATAATAAATGTTGTATATTGCTAATAATATATGAGTGAAAAAATAAAATAGAAATTTAATTTTAAGATACTAACATGTTTTAATTTATTTTTAAAATATTATATTAAAAATAAATATTCAACATATAAATTTTATAATTTTTATATTTACATGTTGAAGAATAAAAACATATGGTAAGAAAATCATCTTGAAATTTAGATGTGACCATTAGTAAATAATAATAATTCTATTAAAAAATATTCAAATTACAGAAACTGTATCTTTCTATAAATTTATAACAATAAAATATATTTAGAAAGAGAAGTTTAAATTTGTACAGGAATAAAATTGAAGTAATTTTTTATTAGTTTTTAAATAAAAATAAAACTATTTATTGCATTATATTTTACTTATTCTTTCACAATTTTGTATTGGTTTAATTTATATTATATAATAAAATTATTTTACCAAAAATATCATATGATATTTTCTTAGTAATGTCATGTAGTATTTTTTTAATTTTAAAATTTATTTATTTTTATGAATTTTTTTATATATACTTTTTAATTTTTTCCATTCCAACATTTTAAACTTTTTTTTTCAATTTTTATAATCTTATTTTCAAAAATCCTACAATAAAAAATAATTTTTAGTAAAGTAAAAATTTATTATTATATATTAAATAGATAAAATAAAAATATGCATTAAAATACTACCAATTTAATATTTTCTATTCACATATAAATTTGTTCTTATAAATCTTAATATAAGTAATATCAAAATAAATTTATTTACTTTAATTTTATCATTTTATTAATAAAATAAAAACATTTTATGAATAAGATATTTATAAATTTAAGAATTTAAAAATGTTGGATACTTCAATTTTATTAAAAAATATTTATTTTAATAATAGAAATTAATGAATAGAGAAAAATTATTGTAAAAAGTATTTTATTTAATTAATTTTTTTAATATAAAAAAATTTGAAAATTTCTTACCTTCAAATTCTTAATTTTACTTGTACAATAATATTGAGATTATAAGAAGAATTATTAGAATTTTTTTTGTGCATTACCATAATCTTAAAGTGCATATTATGAATCAATTATTTGGTATGGATGGAAAAATATAAATTATTTTATTAAAAAATTGTTATATGTATTTAATGATTATTGTATATTAAAGGAAAAATTAAATATGATATACACAAATAAATTATAATTTAATATTTTAATATTAAGATTTTATAATACATTAATTTAATCTTCAAATATTTATGATATTAAGTTCTTCAAATATTAAATAATATAAAAAGTCATTATTATTTTAATTTATAACCTAATAAATAACTAATTTGATTTCATTTAAAAATTTATTTGATTTTATATAGTTTATCGATATCAAATAAAAATGTTAGTTTTTAATTTTTAATTAATTTATAATAATTCGTTTATTACAATATAGTATAATATAAATAAAAAATTATATTTAATATATTAATAATATTAAATAAAATATTATAATTTTATAGTATCATACGAATACAAAATATAGTTTTTAATTAAAAAATAACCCTATTTTTGCAATCTCATTATCCTAATTACACACCCTCAAGATTTCATCAAATCGTGCGTAGTACAAGATTCAAGTTATCTTAAATAACATCTCTACTCGAATCTGCGGCACAGATTCCCTAAAGTTCCTTGTCAGTTGAAAAACTTGGGATTTAGAGATAAGATCATTTTTACTTTATTCTAAAAATAAAGATTAAAGAACAGTAAAAGGGCAAATATAGGTGGGAATAAACTAGTGCTTGATAGCAAAAATAAATCATATTCTATTACAAGTTGCCTTTTAAGGAGACAAACACAAATTGACAGGCTCCACCCACTTGGTAAATACATTATTGAAACTCCAAATATAAATGTAAAGATAGGAAGAAATCACTGCGCACATAAGAAACATGATTATTTTAGTTCTAGAAAAGACAAAACACTGGAGATTTATGAGGTTTAACTGTATATAAAATTTTAAGGCAGAAAGATGTTCAATTTAAGGAACACCTAAAACCAGGATGTTAATAAATCAATTATCTTAAAAATGAAATAAAAACGATAAAATTTTATTCTTTTGATTATTTTGACCAAAGATACCCTCGTATATAGTTAAATCTACAAGACTAATCCTCATATTAAGCAACACCTTTTTAAAGTAACAACGGTGATTCAAATCTCGTATGTGTATGTAATGACCGAATTTAAGTTGCATTAAAATTTTAATTTTAATCAAATAAGTTGCATAATAGAACAATAATTAATGAGATTAATTAAATTGATTAGTTTCTATACTTAAAAGTTAATTTAAAGTGTGTTTGAATAACAATTTAATTAAATGTTTATTTAATAATTTTTTATATAAGAGTTTTATGTCATAAATTTAATAATTGAAGTTAGAAAATAAAACTGAATATAACTAATTATTTTAATAAATATATTAAAAATCTTATAAAAATAAATTAAAACAACTTATTAAAACTATGAACTATTCTCATAAATTTCTTATAAACTCTTCTAAACAGAATCTTGGTCTAATCTACAAATACTCCGATATTCTAAAATGATAAGATAATGAAATCTGCAAAACAAATATACATTCGTGTTGAGTTCAACAACAACAAAACCAAAGGCAACTCAAGAGCATACTTATGATAGGTATCCTTTGTACTTCCTTGATAAATTTGCTTATAAAGAAAAACGGCATCCTTGAATACTGAAAAATAATGACAGGTAACATCCGGACCTGTATAAACATGAAAGTTAAATAATAAAAAAATAGCATTATTAATCAGCTTTCATGAAGAAATTACACTCCCAACCATAATAAATGTGTTATGTTTTCTTTGATTTTATCTTTTAATGAAACTAAAATTTATCATTTATTTTAAGCTTACATATATAATAAATTCTTCCCACTCTAATTTGTCTACAAAACAATACCAATTAATCATATACATGAAAAAGCCAATATGTAGGATATTCTATAAATATCCGCATGTTTAGTTTATAGTTTGCAAATTAACCATGAATGGTTTGCCCTAATTGAAAAGTAATTTCAGTTTTACATCAACCATACTTTGAGTGATGGAAAAAAAAATGTTTTAAGACCCAAAATCGTCTTTAATAAATATAACTATCATTTTGTCAACAATTTTTTTCTTCTAATATACATAAAAAGATACACAATAAAAGATAATATTTTTATTAAAAATAATATTTAATGTTATGAATGCTTTAAATCCTGTGATTTTCAACAAATACTTATTATATATATAGGTTTTTATTATATATTTTTGAACATATATTATTAGAAAAACTATTTTATCAAATATACCATTTGTGGATAAAACTTAGTTTACACTTCTGAAATTATATATTATCAAAATATAAGAAAACTACAATTCAAAAAATAGGTTAGGAATATCTAGCGGACATCATTTTACCAAACGTACGTCCTTAGGTTAGAAGAGGCTTAAAACAGTCTCTACTTCGATAGTTGTACGTGTAGCCAAGATGTGCTTATACAAAAAAATGACAATTATTGAAAAAAATATATTAAATTTCATTAAATATATCAATAGAATAAATATTTCTATTTATTAAATTATCAATTATCATATTTTTAAAAATTATTAACTTATGTATGTAAGTATTTTAAAAATTATATCAATCATAAGTTATAATTAATTGATAATGTTAAAAGATTTATAATTAATTCATGTTGAAGGAAGTAATTTTAATAAACAATTAAATGTGGATTTCAATATTCACTACAATTATTTAAATTAAACAGCCCGTTTATAAAGTGTAAAGATGTTTTTAATTTTTGCGGTGAGCGTGGAACGAACACGCGACCTTCAGATCTTCAGTCTGACGCTCTCCCAACTGAGCTATCCCCACAAGTTGAGCATTTAATGTTATATTTTATTTTTTATTATTTAACTCTATTATTTTCAGTGAATGATGTATTCGGAAGTAAAGTATTTGGGCCTAATGACTCTTCAAATGGTACAATGTGTTATTTCGTTAGCTCGTCAAAGTGCAACAAATGTAGGCATACTACAATGTTCTGAATGAAAAATTACTGCAATACTTTTACGATTTAGAATTTTTTTATTTGAATGCCGCTGGATATTTTTTTAATATATGATTCTTTGACCAAAAAAATAAAAAACAAAAGAGTTAAGGCCTTGACTTTTAATGAAAATTGAAACTGTTACGTTTGAGTGAGTTTTAGAAAATATTTTAAAAAATAGGCTGGAAACTAAAAACATAAAAAATTTCGTTTTCTAACTTTATTTCATAAAACTGTGAAATCAAAAGAGTAGAATTACGATGATAAATTTGTAATATTTTACAAAAATACCGGTAATTTCTCTTTTCTTCAAAGTTTTGCTGGTAATTAAATAGGCTCAAACACATGTTCATCTAGGGGAAGGAATATTATAGGAGGGGAAAAACACTATAGAAAGAGAAAGGTAACAAAAAGGGCTGCATAAGAATCATTGATTTACTATTATTGTTTTTTATTTCAAAATGGGATATTCTCAATATTTTTGTGTTAAAAAAATTGTAAGTCAGTGCAGTTGTTGATCCAATGAATTTTTGGGGGTAACATGTTGATCCAATGATTGATGTTTGTTACGTTGTATTTGAAGTTTTGGTAAAATTAATATTTTGAACTTTGAAATTTTTTTGTATTTTAGTTTTATCATTTAATTTTTAATTGTTTTATTTTAAGTTTTTTTTTAAGTTTAATAAACTGATCTTTTTACTAATTAACATTTGACTTCATTAATTATTCTTCTAAATGAGTATGAGTTCATGAGAAATCGCTCAAATCAAACTAAAGAAAGGATAAGAAAAGTATGATAAAATAGAGGAAGAAGAGGGAAATGGTATCTTTATTTTATTTTTAGGAAAAGTTATTATGATGGTCTTTCAAGTAACTAATGTATAAAAAATAATTATTATTATATTATGGATATTGACATTCATTTAGATTATTTTTTAATTTTTTTTGTAAATTTAACTGTAATAAATAATTAATAAACATAAAGATATCTATAAATAAATAATTGTTTATGACGGTTAAAAAATTAAAAAGATAAGATAAAAGTAGGTACATTATGCGTATGAAATGATCATATTTATGCATACATAAAACAGAAATAAAAAAATAATTAGATTAATTGTATTTATAGTCCCCTAATTTGATATATTAGTAATTTTGGTCCCTAATAATTTTAATTTCTTTATTTTTATAATTTAGAAAATTTGGTCTTCTATTATTATTATTTTTAAATTAAAACCCTTAAAAATTAATATTTTTATCCAAAATTTTAAAGGATTTTTAATGGCATTGAAACATGAAATAATTTAAAAGTGAAAAATTTTGTAGAAAATTTATAAAGTTAAAAAGAATTTTATACGATGTGAAATTAGAATTTGAAGAAATAAAATTTAAATTTTTTATTTTTATTTTAGATGATATTTAATATTTTGGTCCATAATTTTTTAATACAAAATAATTTAACCAATTTAATTCATAATAATTTTGAGTAGAAAACAAGAATTATAAAACTTTTGATAAAAAATAATGATGGGATAAATTTATTAAATTTTAGAAAAAAAATATTCATAATTTTTTGAAAAAATAAAAATTACATATGCATCAACCTAAAGAAACCAAAATATAATTAAAGAATTTGATATTTGTTTAGAGAAAGAAAGTAATTGGTTATCTTACGAGCGAAAGGACATTCCCATATGACAAGAGTTATTGTGAGTTAGATGAAAATAATGAAAAGAAGTAACTAATTGGATGTTTAAAAGTTACAAAAATTATGATAAAATAAATAACAATTAGAAGATTAAATAAAAATAAATAAATAAAACTTTTTAAAACAACAAAAAATCCCCATTCCGTTTTATTTCAATTTTATTGAGGTTGTTTTTTGGGTTGGGTCAAGGGCAATTTTGCCTTTAATACATACATGCCTTTGCAATATGTGTGGCCATGCAATTCTCAGATTTGTTCAATTTGAATTTCAAGAAATACTAACTGTAAAGATGTAATCATCCAGAAAAGAGGATAATTAGAGAAATCGTTGAGGCAAGATAGATAATTTATGCAACAACTCTAGATTCTTATCAAGATTAATTGTTTGGTTATATGTAAAAAAATTGAAGTATATATAAAATAAATATATATTAAAAATAATCGCAGATGATATTTTGACTAGTATGGGTCTAGAGCGATGACCCAAACTTTGAGTCTCTTTAAGTCTTCTCGAAATGTAGATCAACCTCCACGGAGCCATATTTTGATCCTTTTTTATTTATGATTTTCGTCAACTCCACTTGTCAATTCACTATGCTTTTTTCTCTTTTCTTTCTTGTAAAAGATCAAAAAAATTGTAATTGATTATTTTATCATTAATTATATGTATGGCCAGGGTTAAATTGAGGCTTACTTGTGTTAAAATACTTTTATAAAAAGAAAATTAGAAAGACAATTTAAAGGAGAAAACAACAAAAACTTTTGCCGATAAAGAGATGTCTTTGAGTTGTGACCACATGTGGTGCAATTCATAAACAAAGTTGTAATATTAAATTTTTGGTCATTTATTATATTCCAAAATTCAAATCTATGAGCTGTGCCTGTCACACTCAGACATCAATTCAGTCTCTATATCCATGTTCAAGTGATAGTGTTATTGAACGGAAGGCCCAAACCACCTTCGTTGAAGTTACCAAATTATATGGCTCTGGGCTTGAGGGTTTCTTCGAAGCTTATATCATCATCCCAAATAATCAAACGATAAGTGAAATCTTTTATAATTAAACAATTATATTTCAGTCTCTCACTGCCCATATTGTGGACAATCATTTTAACGTTGCTTTTTATTATATATTTTATAATAGTCATATTTTATATTTAAATAAGTAGCTTTATAATAGAATAATCATATCAAACAATCAGTATAGTGTGGCACTATAGTGGAATTTGTCAAGGTACTTTTTGTTGTGCTGGATTATTTTATATTTTTACATTTTTTGATATTGATTGTTTGGTTATTTTAGAATAAATTTTAAAAAACTTATTTAATATAACCAATAGGCAAATTCATCTTCTATATGTAACCAAGAAAATTCGTCTTGTATCTCGATACCTAGTCAAGAATGGTGAGTGCCAGAAGATTTCTTCGTCGTTTTCCAAAATTATGGAAAAATGTTTTCAAATTATTTTAAAATAAATAAATATTATATTTATGTTTATTTTAATCGAAATACACAACGATTTTTATTTACTTATTTATTTACATTGGAAACAATATTCCTTTACCTTTTCTTTATTCATGAAAGTCTTTTTGCTTTTGATTTCTTTTGACGCAAATGAAACTATTGAGATTTTAATTTGACTTTCAATGGATTTTATTAAAAGTATGGAGTTCGTGTTTACAAATTACAAACTTCGTTCGCATTGAAAATGATACTATACAGATAGACATTTTATCCCAAAAAAAAGGGGTTTAATTATATTTTCAGTTCCTATAATTTTAAATATATACGATTTTAATCCACCTATATATATTTTTTCCACTTCAATCAGATCTTCCTTCTGTTAATTTATATAAAAAAAATTCCATTTATTTGTCATCTAATTATTAACAGAAGTAACTTATGTAACACGCCGTTTAATGACGCGAGATACCAATTTACTTAGATGAAGCATAGATCATTTTTTTTTTCAGAAAATATTAATCAAATTATAAAATAAAACATACCTCACGTGTTGAAAACGTGTGAGTCCTTTTTACTCCGATTTCGAAATTAGGTTTCAAACGAAACTCCATTAGCTAGGTTGTGTTTTGCTTTAAGGCTGAGAAATCATGTGTTGCTTCCGTAACTTCAAAGAAAAAGAAATTTCCAAAAAAAAATTCTATAACATTTTAAATTTTATACAAAATAACAGCAACTTTGAAGTTTTTTTTTTGTCATTGCAATTTTTGAAGTTCGAAAATTCTTTGTTCTTGGAACCATATTTTATGCAACAAGTCAAGCACTAAAACCTTTCTATCCACGCTTTAAAACAGTCTCCTTTTTTTTAAAAAAAAAAAAAAAGAAGAAAAATGAAGTCTCTTTAACTAACCCACTAGTGACGCTTCTTCTGATTTCATGGGTCGGTTATCGTTGGATCTTTGTCAGAAAAAAAAATTAAACCATATACTCATTTTCATTGGTGTATATATTTATTTAACTTTTGACGTAACTCTTTGGTTTAATTTTAGAAAATAGTAGAGTATTTTACTAGCCCAGATTAATAGTAGCCACGATTATTTTTATTTTATTTTTAAATTTTCCTTTTACTTATTTATTTTCTTCAGTGAATGTTGCCACCGGTAAGTTTCCACTTTCTTTCAAGTCAAAACCTTTGCTTTTTCTCTAGCCGCCAGCTAGCTAGCTACCAACCAGTGCGAATGTTCTGGTAAATTAATGATTCTAAATCTCACGAAAAACCAACGCCAGGTTTAGGTTCTATAGTTTGATGCAGCATCATTAATTAGTATTAGACAAAAGAATCATATTTACTATCTCATTCGTTCATTCATTCTGTTGCAAAGTAGAACTAGAATGTTTCCTCGTACTTTTTTCTTCTTCCTTAATGCTACTCTAGTAGCTGTGAGTTTAGTGTCAGCAACTGAATTTGTGTATAACAGAAACTTCAACTCCAATAACGTAAAACTCTATGGGAATGCCACCATTCAAAACTCCATTCTCACGCTTACAAACCAAACATTTTTCACCATAGGTCGTGCCTTTTACCCTTATAAAATACCAATGAAAGAACCAAACTCTTCTTCCCTTCTTCCCTTTGCAACCTCTTTTATCTTCTCCATTGCTCCTTACAAGAAGTTTCCTATTGCTCATGGTTTTGCCCTTGTTTTCTCTCCTGTGATGGCGATAAATGGAGAACTTTCGGGGAACTATTTGGGCCTTTTTAACCGATCTACTTCAGGTAATTCTTCCAACCATGTTTTTGCTGTTGAGTTTGATGATTTTAGGAACGAAGAGTTCAATGAGGATAATGATAATCATGTGGGTGTGGACTTGAATTCAATGATCTCGTTGTATTCTGAGCCTGCTGGGTTCTGGAGTGGGAAAAATGGTGAGGAATTGAGGAGTTTGAAACTGGCTAATGGTCAAAACTATCAGGTTTGGATAGAGTATGAGAATTCCAAGATTAATGTTACTATGGCCCCTGCAGGGAACAAGAAGCCTCAAAGGCCTTTGATTAGTAAACCTATTAACCTTTCTTCGGCTTTGTTGGATGAAATGTATGTGGGATTTTCGGGAGCAACAGGGAGAATGGTGGATATTTGTAGAATCTTGGCTTGGAGTTTTAGCAATTCTAACTTTTCCATTGGTGACGCTTTGAATACCAAACATTTGCCCTTGTATATGCATCTAAAGCCATCGGTGTTTAGATCAAATGGTTTCATTATTGGGGTTATAGTTGGTGCTTTCTTTCTCTGTGGCTGCTGCACTTTGGTGTTTTGCTGTTTGTCAAGGACCACAAGGGAAGACAAAAAGGAAAAATTTGAGGATTGGGAATTGGAGTATTGGCCTCACAGGATTAACTATCAGGAGATTTGTGGTGCAACAAGTGGATTCTCTGAAGAAAAAGTGATTGGGATTGGAACAAGTGGGAAGGTATACAAAGGGGTTCTGAAAGGAGTTGAAGTTGCTGTGAAGAGAATCAACCATGACACTCAGCATGGAATGAGAGAGTTTCTGGCAGAGATTTCAAGCCTGGGCAGAATGAAACATAGAAATTTAGTGGGGTTCAGAGGTTGGAGTAAAAAAAAGGGAGGAAAATTGATGCTGGTTTATGATTACATGGTGAATGAGAGCTTGGACAAAAGGATATTTGAATGTGAAGAGACCATGCTGCTTAGCTGGGAAAAAAGAATTAGTGTTCTGCAAAATGTGGCATGTGGAATTTTATATCTACATGAAGGTTGGGAAGTTGAGGTCTTGCATAGAGACATCAAAGCAAGTAATGTACTACTTGACAAGGACATGAATGCTAGATTGGGGGATTTTGGCCTTGCTAGGCTGCATCACCAGGAACATGTGGCTGACACAACAAGAGTAATAGGGACTTTGGGGTACATGGCGCCGGAACTAGTCCGAATTGGGCGACCATCAACTGCAAGTGATGTGTTTAGTTTTGGAGTATTGGTTTTAGAAGTGGTGTGTGGGAGAAGACCCATTGTACTGGATCAACCACCATTGGTTGATTGGGTATTTTCCCTTATGGAGAAAGGGGAATGGAGCTGTGCCATTGATGAGCGTTTGAAGGCTCAAAGTGGTTATAATGCTGATGAAGCTGAGAGGTTGCTTCATTTGGGTTTGTTATGTGCAAGTTTAGAGCCTAGTGTTAGGCCAACAATGAGGCAGGTGGTTAAAGCATTGGAGGGAATAAAATGCACTGAGTGTGATGAAGAGTGCATCCATTTGGGTCTGCTTGGAAAAATAAACTCAGCTGCATCATGGTCTAAGAATTCTACAAGTTCTGCCAATGTCAGTTATCCTACTTTTGATGAAATTTTGCAGACTAAGTTTTATTCAACCGCATCTTTAAGCGTCTCTTCTCCCAGCCCACAACCAGAGTCAGATTTTGTCTCAGAAGGAAGGTGAGAGATGAAAGTGATTCAATCACTTTGTTATATTGAGATTGTATAGAGCCATGACTGCTGTTGTCAAGTTGCAAACATTTACATTTGTAAAGTGCAAGCACTTATTGCTCCAAAAGTCTTGAGTTTCGCTAAAATAGTGATCCAAGTCTCAATGGCTGAGGCTGCTAACATTTGCACAAAATTGGGGTGCTTTTCCCCCTTTTCTTTGCCGTAAAAATTAATCAAATTTCTTTCTTTTGTGTTTCAGTTCTTGGTATACTGCTCGTGTTCAGAGCTCTTTCTTGGACAAATCTTAAACGCAACAAAAACATTAATATGATACGTAGTATATTAATTTTCCATTTTTATTACTTCTCAAATGATGTTCTTTAGTAATATTTGAATTCCATTATTTAAACATAAAAGGCCTGGGACTGTATGATACATCCTATTCTCTTTTTTCATTTTATTTTTTATCTTTTTCGTATGTACACATTTTAAAAATACATCACAAAATCAAATATTCACCAGTTTGTTGTCCCAATTTTTTCTTCTAGAAACATTCTCTGACGTGCCATTATTTCATTAGATTGTGATACATTTATGTGATGAGTGCTGACAGCATAAAATGACTTTTGTTAACTTTTATTTCAGAGGATTTTTCTTTTTCAATGACAGAGACTGTGGGGTTTGTGAAATTTTGAAGATTTACGTGTATAACAAAGAATTATGAGCTAAGCTGTACTAGTGATAAATGAGAAAAATGAAGCATGTGGCATCCACTTCTGAAAAAAATTGACTTCAATCATTAATTTTTGTTCCATACTTTTTCCTCTTCACTTTCTTTGCCTCTTTAGTCTGTTCCGATACAGAGCTCTATGACATGTTTTAAAAGAGTAAAACAAAACATAGAGAAGAAAAATGTAGCCGGAATATGACAAAATATTTGACTTTGTACTTAAATATCTTACCACTTTCAACTCTTCATTTTGTTTACTTCTCCTTTCTACTTCTTACCAAGCACACCTAAATATCACATGTGTATCAGATAAAAATATCCAAGCATTGGATACTAATGAAGCGCATTTTCTCCTACGAAGTGAATGCAAATTGCCACATCACGTTTAACGTGATGGGTAGACATGCAATAATAACAATGAGATTCAATTTCTTTAAAATAAGGAAATATGTAAAATAAGAGAACAAAGATATGTTTTCGTTAATTTTAATTAAAGTATCTTATAATTATAATTAACTTAAATTAATGATGAATTCTCATTTTCTTATTTTACACAGTTGTTCATTTTAAAAAAATCAAATTCATGATAATGACCCCTGTGGCCTGCTCAGACCCGGATTATATGCATCATAATTATGAGATGAAAATCAAAATATTCAGATTCATCCAGATCTTTTATGGTTCAAAACATAATTCAAATTGTGAACTATTTGATTTGTATCCAATGGCTGTGATTCGGTGACTGCGGCAGACAGCACCAAATTGTGACTACAACTAATGGAAATCCAGGGCTGCTATGTACTTTTCAAAGAAATAAATACTTCTCTCAACCGTTCACCTTTCCTCCTCCTTATTTGTGTGAGGAATGACATGAGCTGAAGAGTCTTATGCTGCAGCAAGTTTCAAATTTGGCCTAGTTTCTTTTCCATTCCTAGTCCCTTGTCAATGTCTCCTCTTAAGCTCCTTGTCTTTTTTCTCCACACTGTAACCACTCTCAGTTCAGTTTCCACTACTGAATTTGTGTATAACACAAACTTCAACTCCACAAACATCATCCTATATGGAAATGCCACTATTCAGACCTCTATTCTGACACTAACTAATCAAAGTTTCTTCTCCATAGGCCGTGCTTTTTACCCTCACAAAATAACCACCAAATCATCCAATTCTTCCACCTTTCTCCCTTTTGCAACCTCCTTCATTTTCTCCATTGCCTCCATTAAAAACTTTCTTACTGGTCATGGCCTTGCCTTCATATTCACACCATCAAGAGATGTAAATGGAACAACCTCAGCTGAGTATCTTGGGCTTTTCAATCTCAGCAATGAAGGTAAACCTCAGAACCATGTTGTTGGAGTTGAGTTTGATGCAGTTCAAAATGAAGAAGAATTCAATGACCCAAGTGGCAATCATGTTGGTGTTGATATAAACTCTCTTCATTCCTCAGCTACATATGAGGCTGGCTATTGGGGTGGAAAAGATGGCAAGAAATTTAAGGTGCTGGATATAAAAAATGGAGAAAACTATCAGGTATGGATTGAGTTTATGGATTCCCAGCTTAATGTTACTATGGCTCGAGCAGGACAAAAGAAGCCTAGAGTGCCTATTATAAGTCGTAATTTTAACTTTTCTGGGGTTCTTATGGATGAAACATATGTTGGATTCTCAGCATCAACAGGGAGGATAATAGACAGTGCTAAGATTCTTGCTTGGAGTTTTAGTAATTCAAATTTTTCAATTGGTGATGCTTTGGTGACAGAAAATTTGCCTTCATTTGTCCATCATAAAGGATGGTTTTCTGAAGTACGTGCTTTAGCTGTAGGGGTCACCAGTGTTGTGTGTGTCTTAATTCTTGGTTGTGGTTATGTAGTGTTTTCCTTTCTATGCAAAGGAAACAACGAAAAGGAAGAAATTGAAGAGTGGGAACTGGAGTACTGGCCCCATAGGATTGGTTTCGAAGAGATTGATGCAGCAACAAAGGGGTTCTCTGAAGAGAATGTGATTGCTGTAGGAGGGAATGGGAAGGTATATAAAGGGATTTTGCATGGTGTCGAAGTTGCAGTCAAGAGGATCCCTCAAGAAAGAGAAGAAGGGATGAGAGAGTTTTTGGCTGAGGTTTCAATTCTCGGAAGAATGAAGCATAGAAATTTGGTAGGACTGAGAGGTTGGTGCAAAAAAGAGAAGGGAAATTTGATTCTAGTTTATGACTTCATGCAAAATGGAAGTTTGGACAAAAGGGTGTTTGAGTGTGAAGAAAAAATGATGCTAACTTGGGAAGAGAGGATTCAAGTTTTAAAAAATGTGGCTGCAGGGATTCTATACCTGCATGAGGGTTGGGAAGTTAAGGTGTTGCATAGAGACATCAAAGCAAGCAATGTTCTTCTTGACAAGGACATGAATGCTAGGCTAGGGGATTTTGGATTGGCTCGTATGCATGAACATCATGGACAAGTAGCCAGCACAACAAGAGTAATAGGGACAATAGGGTACATTGCTCCTGAAGTGATTCGAACAGGAACAGCATCAACCATCTCTGATGTGTTTGGTTTTGGAATATTGATGTTGGAAGTGATATGTGGACGAAGACCTATTGAAGAACATAAATTAGGACTAATTGAATGGTTGATGTCCCTATTGGTGCAAGGCCAATTGCACAGTGCTGTTGATGAAAGGTTGAAGGCTATTGGGGGATACACCATAGAGGAAGCTCAGAGATTGCTTCATGTGGGTTTGCTGTGTTCAAATTCAGATCCTAGTATTAGACCAACGATGAGGCATGTGGTGAAAATGCTTGAGGGGGACATAGACAGTGTTGAGTCTGATGAAGAAAATATGGACATGAGTTTGCTTGGAAAAATAAAATCAGCTGCAATGTGGTCTAACACTCAATGCACTTTTCCATTCAATGGTTATCCTACTTTTGATGAAATTAAGATTTTCAGTTTTAATTCTAGAACTTCTGGAAGTGGCTCAAGTACCATTCCAGGATCAGAATCAGAAATCATAAAACAAAACAGGTAATATTTTAGCTTTTTACTTGTTGCAGCTTTTTAGGTTATTCATTTCATCTTGTTGCAATGAACATAGAAAGTACTTATATAATACTGTCATCTCTTTTTCACTCCTAATTCTCTTTATCTCTTTCTTTCTGTGACATTATTCATTACATTTTATTTTTTCTTTCTCTCTCTATTTTTCTACTTCTTACATCACAAAAAATGAGTTGCAGGAGTAATAATATTCTTCTACAAAACATTCAACTTTCAAGGTCTAGCTTATTTGGAGCTTGTGCACATTGCTAAAAACACGAGTCAAAAGTCTTGTAAAATTTTCAAAGTCGTGCGAGGAAAACGTCCCAAGGAGGATTCCTGTTGTGATTGTTATTAATTTGACTTTTTTTTCCCTTCATTTTTATTTATCTGGGAAAAAATTAAAATAACAAAAGAAAAAAAAAACATACATGTTATGGCAATAATTTTTTTCAATAAAAAAATGTCCTCATTTGGAGAACATACAAAACGGTTACTGATTATTTTATTTTATTTTTTTGCAAAGAAGACTCGTAGTTATATAACGATATCAAATGTAATTCATAAATTAGCTTATATGGATTTTGGGTATTTGATTTTTGTAGATTTGATTTGAAGCTAACCTGAAAGAAACGCAACTTCTTTCTGATCAGTCGCTTTTCAGCCTCACTGGCTTATCTACGCGAATCATGCTACTGTTGTTGCTACTCAGTGAATGAAAATTGTTTTCCTCTATAATTTTTTAAATTTTAATAGAATTTTAATTCTTAATTTATTTAATTTTTATGGATTTATTTTTATTTTTAAAATAATATAAATTAATTTTTATTTTTATAAATTTTATAAATTAATTTATTTACTTACTTAAAATAATATAAATTAATCTTTTTAATATTATAAAATTGGTCCATAACATCACTTTCAGAGGAAAATATGGCTGGCATGGCAATGGTAGCTGAAATGTGGGGGCATCGCATTAATATGCCTTGCAATCCCAGTTTAGTTAGGAATGTTATAAATGAAGGAGTAAAGTTATAAATCTTCTTTAAAAGTTAAAATTATTAGATAAAAAATTTATTAAGATATTTTGATTCATAAAATAGTTTATTTTAATAATTATTAATATTTTTAAATAGTTATTAATGTTTTAGAAGAATTATTTTTAATAATTTTTATATTTTTTAGTTTTTAATTAAAATATTTTTATAATTTTAATTTATTTATTTTTATAAATTTAATATTATTTAATTATTTTTATAATAATATTAATTTTGGTATATTATGATAAAATATTATTTTAAATTATTATTTTAATATATATTATTTATTTTAATTATTATATTATTTATTTATTTTATTAAAAATATTAAATCATTTAATAAAAAATATAAAATAATTATTTTTAAAAAAATTATTTATTTAAAACTCAAGATTTTTATTTAATTAAATTTTAATATATTTTTGTTGAATAAAAAAATATATTATACTTATGAATTTAATTATTTAATTATATATTTATTTATTATTTTATATTTATTAATTAGTTTAACAATTGATTTTATTAAATAATTTTAATTTAATTTGTAACTTATCAACTTTTAAATTTAAGTTAACTTAATTTTATCAAACACACCTTTAGAAAGAAGAGGCTGGAGAAACTATCATCATTTGTAATTGATTTTTGACCAAAATAAAATTACTTTAGAAAATATTTATAGAAAAAATTATGTGCCTAGTTAAATAAGGTGAATACATCTAAAATAATAAAAAAATAAAGATATAATACATTATATAATGAAAGAAAGTAAGACACAAATAAATCAAAATAAATAAATATGTATTAATCAACATCTCAGATGATTTTCATCCGTGATTGAAAACCTAGTGCATGTTTAGATCTGTATTGAAATGTTATGAAATCTCTTTTATTTTGTCGTAATGTGATTCACAGAAATTTTTTTGTCTAGTTGTTTATCAAAATTAATTTTAATTTAAAACTTAATGTGTCAATGTGATAAATTAAATTTTTTGCATTAAATTGAAAGATTTTACTGAGAATTCTATTGTATTATATCCTTATCTAGATTTTTATATTTTATCAATAAAAAATATCTTTAAACATAAATCACATTATCTAAAATTTATTTTTACTCTGTATTTAAATGAAATATTTTAATATTTTAAAAAATTTAAAATACTTAAAAATTTAAATGTTTTTATTTTAAAAATATTTTGTATCAATAAAAAATTTTAAATTTTTTATATTTAAATTTTTTTACTTGAATGGTAGATTTTAAATATACTAAATTTTAAATTTTATTTAAATTAAATAATTTAGTTTTTAAATATATACAAAATTTACATTTAAATATTTATAAATTTTCTTTAATTTTTTATCAAATAATTTAAATATATAAATATTTTTATTATAAAATATATTAGATAAAATAATAATCAAATAAATTTACATAATTAAAAAGATAGCAAAATATAATTATATAATTTAATATTAAAATATTAAGGGAATAAAAGAATAATAAAAAAGAAAGTAATCAAATAAATATGAGAAAGCAATCTAAGTTTAAAAAAATGTTGAGAAATTTTAAATTTTATGTGTTTTGAATAAATTTTAAATTTTCTTGTTTTAATTTATTAAAATAATTTTTTATAAAATTCATAAAAATTTAAAAAATTTTAAAAAAATATATCTAAACAACATAATTTAATTATTAAAATTTTAAATTATTTAAAAAAAAAAATTTTCTTAAAACACATTATTTAAACATAAAGTTAAATTAAATTAAATTTATTTAAATTTAAATTTTCAAACACTTAGTCAAGATATGCCCAATAATATGATTGTCTGATATGGATAAGAGTAATTTCAAATGTTTAAAGTAGAAAAAAATTAAGTTATTATTCATTTAATTATGCATACAATGAACATTTATAAACTTAATTTTTACATGATTTAAATTTTATAAAAGTAATTTTAATGAACAATGAATTTAGAATAAAATAATTTATGTTTGGACTTTATCGAAGTAAACGCTAAAGCTATATGAAATTGCTTTACGAAACGGAAACGCAGAGGTGCCGAAAGCTTGTATCTTTGTGATGGAGGCTTAATTGATGCTAATTACCAAAAAAGGCATATGATTCATTTGATTGGTCGTTGTTCAACAATTCACGTGTCCAATTCAAGTTCTTTTTAGGATAAGAAGAGAAGGCTTAAAAAACGATTATTTCCTCATAAAGAATTATATTTCACACACGCAATAACACTTTCTCCACCGCTTTAACATTCTTTCACGCTATCATATCAGTTACATTAGTGAGATTAGTGTCAGCAACTGAATTCATCTCCAACTCAAACTTCATCTTCCCATATGGCAATGCCACTATTCACCCAACCTTTTTTGACTCTGATCAATGTGAGTTTCTTCACCCTAAACCCTACAATTCACCCTTAAAAAGAATATTTCTCCCATAAAATATTTTTTTACCGGTTAATGTCATGCTTTACCTTTCATGTTATAGTGGCTTTCTTTAAATGCCCCCAATGAACATAACCCTCATAACCATGTTTTTGGAGTTGAATTAGATATCAAATGTGCAAGTCAACGACAATCATGATGAAATCAACATGAACCAAATTTCTTAACTTCCCATGTAGGAAGCTAGTGGGGTGGGAAGATTATTATGAATTCAAGCGGTTGAAACCAAACAATAGAGCAAATTATCAGGCTGGGGATTGAATTTATGGATTCGTAGCTTAAAGTTGCTATGGCTTCAGGTCCAAGTCTTTTTTGTGCAACTACGTGATTATTGATGGATGCTGCTAGAATAGAATTATATGGTGGATGTGTTTAAATTAGCTGAAAAAAAATTTATTTTAATAATTATTGTTATGATTAATTATATAAAATAAATTTTGTATCCGGATATATTAAGTAAAAATGAATTTTAAAAAATCTATCTTATTTGACTTGTATATAAAATAACTATCTATAATAAAATTATAAAAATGGATAAAATTATGTATAGTAGTTGATTTTACATTTAAAATAATTAATTATTGAAGATAAAATAAAAAAATTATTAAAATATAGGCTGATAACTTTTAATCATAACTTCAAAATTTTGCTTGAAAAAAAGTTTTTATGTTTGTAAACACAATTTTAAGCTTTTTTATACAATAGTAACCAAACATACTTCAATAGTATATTTTAAGCTCTTTTTTTTTTTTTTTTAACAATTTCAACTTTTAATCAATGAAAAAATCATATCCAAACACATGAAGAGTTAAAGTAATTCAAAATTTCCATAATTGGATTGCTTATACACATAGGTAAAACATCAATTTCTTATTATAAAAGCCTGTAACGTGCAGTGTGTATATATATATATATAGTCACAACAGGAGCGTGCATGAACACACACTTCCCTTCCTCTCTCTCATTTTGTGTATAATGTTGAGAGATAAATAATGTTGTGATAAACAAAAAATGTATCTAGCCGTATAAATAGAAATAAGTATGTAATTGAGTACTACTCATCCTAATTTTGCAGTGCACGAACTTTCTCACCTTTATACTTGTCAATTCGTGCTCGTCTTGAATATTCTTGTATCTTGCGTTCACGCTCTCTGAGCATCTGATCAACATTGTTTGATGAAACCAGTAATGGACCAGAGAGATAGATCTCGTTTCCCCTGGATCCATGCCCATCCTGAAAAAGGGACCAACATCAATATTCAGCAGAAACACAAGATAAATAGAGTGTATACAAAATTACAAAATTGTGACAAACAAGGGACATCAAAAGTAACACTTTGTCATTGATAGCTGACAAAGCTTTTCATTAACAAATGCTGACCATTAGTAACACAAAAAAGGCACTAGAAATTTTAGAAGGAAACAATAATCAATGACAAAACTAACCTGAATGAATGTTTCAGCAGTGACTTTTACATTTTCTATTTGATCAAGATCAATTCTCTGTGACCGGTGTTTTTGGCCACGCCTTCTTAATTCTGATCCATTACTAGACTCCAAAGATTTTTGTAATTGATGAGACCTCAAGGGAACTGGGTTTTCTTTTTTATCACCTGACATTGAAGTCCTAGATGACACTAACCCGGATAATTGTGATAGGTTGACTTTGTTTGAAACAGTTGGTCGCTCAACAGTTTCCCTTCCAACTATTTCGCCGCTAGAAACAGGAACCAATGGACCTGAATGCAAAGGCCTCTGATAAAGAGGCCCAGAGAAATAATTCACCCTTTCTTTAACATATTCTGACTGTTTGTGTGGAAAAACCAAATGTCCAGACACACGTTCTTCATGATGATTGAAGAATTCATTCCGGCTCCCTGAGTTTGGAAGACGTTGCCCCCGCTGTATCAAATAAAATTATTGATCAAATCAGGAAGGAATACTAACTAGTTATTCAAGAGTGTCTAAGATATATGGTTTGTTTGTATTTAGCAAAGTAAGCAATTAAACTACTGAAATTTTGAAATCATAATTTTTCCTCACAATTGTCATCCTATGAAGGGAAGTCTTCAGAAAGCTAGTTTCCCAGACAAAAGAACATTAAATTCTAATATGCAATTTCCTTGCATTATGATTCTCCTCTGCCCTCATTATTAATAAGAGGAGGGCCCATTTCACGCAAGAATCAGTTGAACACAGCCTCCTCTGGTGGTTTATGTGTTCTAAAATCATCACAACTACTTGTATGCCATCTGGTATAAAAATATACCCAGAGGTATCCAACAGAAGCAAGCCATACGATTTGATTTCAACTTAAAATGAATAAGGAGAAATTATTATTTTAACCTTGCATATATACCTGCATTGATATGTAGGAGTCAGCATTGTCTTTGGATAAGACAAACGTTTGAGATTCCTTCCTTTGTCTAACTCCAGACCCAACTTTTTGCTCCTTTCCCCCAACAGCTCCTTGCCTAAGATAATAAACAAAAATCTTTACGTGTTAACAATATACTTAGGTAACAAATAAGGCTCCCATCTACCACTCTTGTGTTGTATGTACAAGAGTGACCATGATGTTGCTTCTGTTCATATCAAAGATCACACCATTCAAAGTAACAACAATCCATATGAAATTAATTTGATTACCCAGGGAAATCAATTTGAGTCACATAATATTAGTTAGTGAACATAGTACATCACAAATTGTCTTCCCCACAACATCTTTTCACTAAAAGAATAATCCTACAGCATGTACCTTGTTGCTTCATGCAATTTATTGTCAATCTCTTTGCTAGGAGGATATTTTGGTAAACTCGATGGATCACAAGGAAGGGGTTCCAATGAAAAAAACTGTCAATGAAGGGGAAAATGTTAAAATGGAAAAAGAGCCTCCCAAAAGGTTAGAAAGGAAACAAGTTCCCCTAGTGTTAAAATGGAATATCATAATCAAACATCAGCATTGCATGAGAAATTTGATTACTAATTTCTACTTAAGAAGGTATATAGAGGCAAGAAATAGTTGAACAACCTTGATGATCACAGGCACACACCTTAGGCAGAGACAATGATACTCAAATCTCACTTAGAGTTGAAGTACACTGAAGAAAGATGAAGCCCAACGAAGTGTAAATATAAAACCACTTACCTCGCTTTTTAGAGCTGTAGCTGCTGTTCCACGAAGTGTAGGATCAAGAGAAAGTAGTTTTTCTACAAGCCTTATGGCAGACGATGGATATTCTTTAAATGTTTCAGCAACACAACGCCTATAATTGTGAGGAGGCCTGAATACTGTTGAATGTGGCAACCGCAGTTTACACCAATAGTCCTCAGATGGTGAGCCACAAAGTTTAAAAATCCTATGTAATTGCTCAACCTACAATGAACAAAAGTTAAACTTCAGGTACCCATCACTGTACAATATCAATTTGAGAATTTTTTATGAACAGTCTAAACTGGTCTTATATTGCTCTGAGGATGAAATTGTGCATATCAGTGAAGACCACTTACTGTCTTCACAAAAGCCATGTGGCACAGTGAAAGCATTTATGGTGAGTAAATGATGAAAAATACCAAAGCAGCATACCTCTGTTTTTCCAGGTAATATGGGCCTGCCACAATATAGTTCCCCCAGTATGCAACCAGTACTCCACAAATCCACTGCAACTCCATAATTAGATGCGCCAAGTAAAAGTTCCGGTGGTCTATACCACAAAGTTACCACACGGCTGGTCAATGGAACATTGTGATGGGGGTCAAAAAAGTTTGCCAAACCAAAATCTGCAATCTTTAAGACACCATTATTGTCAATGAGAAGATTTGAGCCCTTTATGTCACGGTGGAGAACACCATTACTATGACAATGATCCAGTCCACTAAAAAGCTGCTTCATGTAGCATTTAACCTGATATATAGGAAACGTCACTTAGAATTTTAGACATCAAGGATAGTGGAGAGCAAGCACAGTTACTTCAAAGAGAGATCAATAAGACTAATAATAATAGGACAAATGCTTCCCACCATTAAATCTGGCATAAGTATACAGAGCATGAATGGTCAATTATCCCAACAGCTTAAGCTATTAGGAAGAATCTGGGAAGCAAGCATCAAAATTCCTAATTAGGAAGCTTTGATACCATGTTAATGACCAACTATCCCTATAGCTCTCAGGTTGTTATGCAAAAGTTCATCAAAGGTTATATTACAACTCTAATGAGAAGAATCTTGACACCATGTAAAGCAGAAGACAGCAAGAGAAAAAAGATATCATCACTACCTGTGCTTCAGAAAACTTAATGCCAGGATTTGATGCAAGTCCTGTAAGATCATGTTCCATGTATTCTAAAACAAGGTACAAGCTGCATGATGTCTGTGATGTTATCAATCCCTCCAACTTAATTACATTTGGATGGTCAAGCCTGCGCAGAACAAGGATTTCCCTTGCCATAAACTTGACACTCTCAGGATCAAGATTATCAAAGCGTACCCTCTTCAATGCAACAATCTTTTGGCGAGACACATCACGTGCCTTGTAAACATTACTGTAGGTTCCTTGGCCAATCTGCATATTAGAACGCCATCACATGACTGATTTAGAAAATGTGAGAAAGGACTATTAATAACGTTACAAATGAAAGAGAATAAGACTCCATTGTTCAGAAAATATAAGTTTATTTAGACTCACCAAAAAGACAAAATTAAACATCCTAACAAACATTTTCTCTCTTTCTCTTCCTCTCTCTACTTTTGACAAAACTAGAATGAAAAATAACCCTATCTTGACTTGAAATCCTAGGCATTACACAAAACACTGCAAAATGAATAGGACACAATCCAGTAGCTCAGTTGCTACATTCTGTGATCTAACTTTATCACACTCTTTCCTTTCGCCATTTGGAAAAGGGGCAAAAAAGTGGAATCAAGCCACATTTATACTCATCTACGCTTCAAACATAAAACAGCCACAAGATCCCTGCACGTTCTCTTGTTAATAAAATTTATTATATTCTGAAATTCAAAAATTAGGCTACCAGTGTTTTTCCAGTCCCCTCCATTCCATTCTACAGAAGTCAACAAAAGATGATTTTCTCAGACATGGCAACGTTTAGAGACTTTAGGCAAGTGCATTCGCTAGACAATAATAACAATTAGTTAATTACACAACAGTTGAACTATAATGCAATCACAGATTGAGCAATCAAGGAGGTAACTTACTTTATAAAACCTCTCAAAAGTATTTGCACTCCGTGGTATCCACCCCTGGATAGCTTCACCAGCAACAGAAGAAAGCCAAGTTGGCCACCCCGCTGCAACTAGCTCTCCTTCTGAAGCCTTTGGAACCTTTCCAAGACCAGGATAATCAATAAAAGTCAATTCAGGTTCCTCCTTCTTCTTCCCATTCTTATCACCACACAACACCTTCGAAGCATTGGATTTCTTTTCAATTAATGAAACTTTCATGTCAGCACCACCTAAGACCTTGTCTTTCCCCCAATCTCCCTCAACCCTTCTCTTCAAAACCTTCATCTCTGAGGTCCCTTTTCTAGATGAACTCAATTCCTTTGTCAAACCTTCGCTGCTGTCATTAACAGCTGAACTCTTGGAAGGTATGCAACCCATGTTGCAGAACCAAGCTATTATTTAACTACACAATAATATTATTATTATTCACTAGCCACGATCACCACCCAATATCTACAACTCCATGATGCAAATCACCAAATAATATCCATGCATGATTCTTCTCTCATCCTCCAAAAACCAAGGTGGTAATTTCTCCTTACAGGCTCCTTGAATCCTTAAAAAAAATCCAGGCTTTCTGTGCTCTTTGAAAATTTCAAACTGACCCAATTCTAAAGTCAGCGACTTCAATCAAATACACAATTTAGAATTAACACTACGCCAATAATCGTCAACATTCAAAAAGGAAGAGTTTTACCAACAGAAAAAAGGGGCATGTCTGGGATGACGATGATCCTAACAGTGGAAGACAATAAATGATAGAATTAATAGTTAAATCAAAATAATGAGAAAGAAAATATATATAGTTTTGTTAAAGGGATGAAAGGGTAAGAATGGAATGGTTGATCATAACATAAGCTTAATAACAAAGAAACTAATTTGGTAAGGATGAAAGCTCAACGCGTATTCTTAAATTAAAAAGAGACTTATCTATCTTACACGACGGCTTTCGCCGACTAAGTTCAGTCAAATGAGCCTTCTCTCTCTCTCTCTCTCTCTCTCTCTCTCTCTCTCTCTCTCTCTCTCTCTCTCTCTCTCTCTCTCTCTCTCTCTCTCTCTCTCTCTCTCTCTCTCTCTCTCTCTCTCCCCCTCTCTCTCTCTCTCTCTCTCTCCCCCTCTCTCTCTCTCTCTCTCTCCGCGTGCCAGCGGCAACAATGTGCCATTGACGGAGGGAAAGGAATATTTTCCTTTTTTTAGTTAAGATGGATTAGTTTTATCTTAAAAAATAATTTACTCTCATAATAAAAATTAATAAAATATTTAATGTATGAATTAGTTCGTGCACTTCTTTATGATTTTAACATTTAATTGAAACGCTATAAAACTGTGAAGATGTTTTATATTATTATTTTATTATAAACTATAAATTTTATAAATTATTTTAAAATTATAATCATTATAATTTTTAGTTGATTAACCGTGTAAAATTTTTTATATTTGATAACTTATTAAAATTAAATTATAATTTTATCTACATTTTTAAAAAGTTAAATTAAAGTTTCACAAAATTTCAACAAATAGTAGATGGTATCTTTTTTTATAAACGGCAATAGATACTATTTTAATTTTATAATTTGGACATTAAAAATAAATACAGAAAATAATATTATATATAATTTTTTTTATTTTTTATTTTTTTAATATGCATATCTCAAAAATATACTTTAAGACCAAAGCAAGTTTTTGTTATCCGATTTTAATGCCCACTTTTTACATAATATTTTAATTTAGGCAACATTTTACTGGATTAGTAAGTTAAATGGTATTAATTGATAATTAAGATGGTTAACTTCCTATAAAACAATTAATTTGTCTGAATTTCAGGAAGTTTAAGTCATCAAAATTAATTTAATGATAAATGATTAATGTAATTTATATAAAATTATGGTTCGAATCCTAAATAAAAAGTTAAGTATTTATTCTTAACTCAAATTTTTTAGAGATTATTTATATTTTTATTAATTTTTTCTACTTCTTAAATAAAGTTACGGTAATTTTTCTAGGTTAACCATTTAATTTTACTTTTTATTTTTTTCAATACTAATTTGATTTAGATTTTAAATATTAATATTATAATAAATTTTAAAAAATATTTTAAATAAATTAAATTTTAAAATTATTATAATTTTAATTTAGTTTTAATTTTTAAAATTTGTATAAAATTAATAAAGCTTAAATTTTAAATACTATAAAGTATGATCCATTCCACAATGAAGTAGAATGTAACTTCTTGTTAATCACTAAACATATAAAATGTTAAGGATAAAGTAATAAATATATCAATTTTAAAGTTCTAAATTTTAAATACCTAACAAAAAAAAATAATTATAAACCCTAGGCAGAATTCCTACTGTCATAAAATTTCACAAATCATTAAAGAAGAAAATAAAAAAGTAAAAATGAATCTAAAATGACACTCAAGACTCAAGAGTCAATAAGACCAATCAAAGATCAAAATATAGAATGGCACCTTTAGAATGAAAAGATCAGTTGCGTCAGTTTTCTTGGGGCACTGTTTGTTACCGAAAATTTGAAGTAAGAAATATATGAAGAAATAACGTTTTGATGGATTATTTTCCCAAAGTTGTTTAAAATTATTTAATTTTTTTATGTGAATTTATTTATATATTATTTTTTATTTTTTATAATTTAAGTAGTTTTTCATTCTAATAAAAAATTATAAATAAATTCAACAAATTATCTTATATTTATTATTTTTAATATTTTTATCTTAAAATTTTGTTTTTATTTTAAATTAAATAAATATTTATTTTTATTTTTAAAATATTTTATTTTAGAAAATAAAAAATTTTCTAATAATATAACAATAATAATTTTCTAGAAATTAAATAATTACCTTACATAACAATAATTTTCTGCTAACTAAGTAATTACATACATAAATATACATTATGTAGAAAATTGCATTATATTATTTCATAATTTTTTTCTAATTTATTGAAACTACCATTTATGATTGATAATTTTCTAGTAATTAAATATTTACCTTACATAACAGTACATTATGTAAAAAAAATTGCGTTATATGATTTCATAATTTTTTCTAATTTTTTGGAACTTCCATTCATGATTTATAAGCTTTTTCTTACTCATGATATTATCTTTAAATAAAATTCCTTTTTCTTTCAATTTGTTTTATTCTTTCTTAACACATATTAGTTGTTGAATAGCAAGCGTTGTTTCTTTGTATTTTTAATTTTTGAAGAATGGGTTGGACTGTTTTATAATGAGGAAATACACTTTAAATAATAAACTATATTAATAACTATAATAATAATTAAGCGTGTAACAATTTTTAATATATATAATATTTATTATATTTTAAACCTTTAATTTTTAATCAATAATTATAAATACATTTTTTAAGAGTATTCTAATTTACTGTAATAATAGATTTTGAAAATTATAAATTTTTTTGTCAAAAGGCAAGTAACACTATAAAAATTCGACTTTTTTTTAATTAAAAACTATGTTTAAGAGTATAATTAGAAAAATAGAGCAGAACTTTTTAATTTTCAATAAATATTTTATAATATAATTTTTTAAAATAAAAAGATAAAAGTACGAATTAGTATAATTTAACATCTTAATTTTTATTTTTTTAATAAAAATTACATGACTAACTTAATGTAAAACTAAAAAATAATTTTGAAAAAATCTACTCTCAAACATACATATCTAACAAGAGTTAAAACACTTGTTTTTCAACAAAGAGAAATGTAAAATCTCAAGAATAATTTCTTACCATACTGAAAAAAAAAAGTAATTTCAACATCGTCCTACCAATTTTTTTTCTTTTTTTAAATCCAGTTTTCTTGTGTACAATGATAAAAATGACACAAAGTTTAAATCCAAGACAAATGTAAACTACTTTAATCTGTATCCTCTCTGAACCTGTACTAGTTACTTTTGTAAAATCCAATTTGTATTCATATTACTACTATTCACACTGTTATAACTCGTGAAAGAGAAGTGGGAATCCTAGATAACATAATAAAAACATAAATAAAAGTTAGAAAAAAAGAATAAGAATGATTTGCATCGTTTGGAAGACAATTTCGTGCCACATAGAAGCACGAAGAACATAAGAAGCGCGAAGGAGAACACAAGAAGCATGGAGGAGAATGCAGGAATCACAAAGGAGAACAAAATAAAAAAATTGTGTTTAGGGGTTGCTTCATGTCTTTGCAAAAGAGTAAAAGGAAGGACTGAAATAAGTTTAACAGTAATTATAAGATTGTTAGTGTTTTCATTGTTTTTTATTTTCAAAGATTGAGAAAGATGATCTTTAAGATGTATTTATTTTGACTAATTTTAGAAAATAAAAAAAAATTCTATCCTCCTTGACCAAACATATTTTTAACTTTATTTTTAATATTAAAAATAAAAATGAAAAATGCTTAAAATAAACAGACCCTCCAGAAAAATCTTCATATTATATCTTGTTTTTAAAATAAAAATACATTAGAGTTGGCCTAATAATAAATAATTTTAATATTTATGTAAAATATTATATTTAAATTTCATTATTTTTTATTAATTACTATAAAAAATTATTTTCATGACAATTTTAAAAAATAAATAGCGAATGTTTTAACTTTTAGCAAATTTTTTATAAATATATATTTGTTAAAAATTATTTACTAAAAAAATATTTTAATAACAATTTAAATAATATAACAGTCAAAATTTAATATATTTTATATCAATTTAATATATTTAATATTAATTTAAAAATATCCATAAAAAAATTAATATTTTATAATAAATAAAAAACACTGATCAATTTTTTAATATTTTTACGTCAAATTATCTAATCAATCATTGAAAACTAAGCTCACAGCTATGATTATTAAAGATAATATCCCAAATATATGATTTATATATGTGTGTGTGGGGGTTTCACTCCTACAACTATATATTAACCCTTATCAACACACGAGTTCTCATTTTTCGTAACTTAAAGCATTGGAATGATTCTGTAACTACAAATTTTTGCATCATCAATATTGCAATCGGAATAAGATAGAGAACGTATTTGTTATCTAGTCCTACCATTGAGATCAGGCAACAATAATTATATATATTTTATCTTTCATTCTTACTTAATTTTTATGTTTTTATATACATATATTTAAAAAAATAATTCATGAAAATTAAAGTAAAATAACAAATTTTGCCCTAAAATTGGTGTAGAAAAAATACATTACTGTCCCAACCTTACCCCGTGGAGGCACGACTGTTTCTAATTTTGTTATTTTGTCTGGCTTTGGCCCCTTGTTTACACGAAAAAAAAATAACAACATTACTAAAAGTGTAAAACATAAAACCACACTTTATCCAAGCACGTTCTAATATAGTACAGCCATGAAAGCAACACATCCCTAACCACTTCCATTTTCATTTCATGACTGCATGAAGTCCACAAAACTGACGAAGTGGTAATGTTTAGCTTTTGCGTTTTGAAAAATCAAAATTAACCATAATTTAGGGGAATGTTTGCCTCTTATAACTTATTATAAATTATGGTTTTGAGATTATAAATGAAAAATTAAACATGTTAGGGAAAATTACAATTACTATCCTTATATTTAGACAAAATTATATATGATATCTCTATTTTTTTAACATTACTTTGACCTCTCTTATATATATAAAATTATAAAAAAAAAATTTAAAAATTATGTAGAATTATATAATTGAAAATGATATGTCATATTATATCTTTATATAAATTAAAAAAAATTGTATAAAATTAAAAAATGCAAGAATATCTTGTGTAATTTTGTCCAAATACAAAGATGATCACCATATTTTTCCCAACTTATTATATATCTCCAGCAACTAGCCAATTAAAAAATTAACAATTTTATATAAGACTAAGGTATCATCCAAGATGTTGTATATTTAAGATTCAAATTTAAAATTTTAATTGGATCTACTCTTTTCAATCCATCCATTTGGTGATAAAAAAAAATTAAGATGTGATTTAATTTACAAAAAAATATTTTTTATTTTTTAACAAAATTACAGTCTTATTTTTTAATTTGTTTTCTATTTTTCAAAGTTTTGTAAAAAAAATTGAAACAACTCTTGTTTGTTTTTTATTGTACAAGCCATTAAAAAGAAGAAACAAAATAAAAAATAAATAACATTTTTATAAATAAAAAATATTCTCATAAACCAGTCACCACCTAATAATTTGAGGAAAAGAAAAAGACAACTGCGATATTTTTTTAGTGTGTTAATTATAATTTTATACATCCAATGATGTAAGTTAATGGATGGAATAAACGAATGCAAGGATGTGGAGAAGAACATAACCCTCATAAATAACATCACATGTAGAAACAAGTTGCGAACGTCTAGTTTACTATATCAAAGAAAGGAAAGCAGCAAGAAAAGTATTTACCGTTGTGTTAATCTCAGATCCTTTTTTATTTACATAAAATAAAATATTACTTCTATATAAACTTTTAATATTAGTATTTGAGACAACAAAGTATTTGCTCCTTTTTCTTTCCCTGCGCGTACGGCAGGCAGAGTTTCAAAGTCCATTGTGCCAAATTGTGGTCCATCTACACTTTACATTCATTTACGGGCTAAATTGGTCCAAAATTATAACGGCCCATTGTGCTGTGTATTATTATTATTATTATTATTATTATTAGAGACTACCTAACGTCAACGGCAAAAACTTATTATTATTATTCAGGGCCTCCCAGCATTAGAGCTGGCAATTAATTAAGTTAACTTAAAATTAATTTAAAATTTAATTAAATAATTAATTCGTTGAATTTGGTTGATAAATTAAATAAGTTAAACTTAAATTAAAAATTAAGCTTAATAACAAAATGAGCTGTATAATTTAATTTGGTTTATAAATCATCTTGATTATATATAAAAATTAAATTTATATAATTTTTTTATAAAATAGATAAAATATGTAAGAAGTTATATATTTAAAAAATTTAAAAATTTTAAATTAATAAAAAAATATAAATTTAAAATATTTAATATATAAATTAAATATTTAATTTATTAATTATTAATAATAACTTAAATATAAATATTTATTTATTTTATATAAACTATAATTATATTTATATTTTTTCATTAGATAATTATTTTATAAAAAATATATTAATACATTACAAATTTTAAATACTTTAAATTTAATTTATTTTAATTTTTAATTTATGTGATTGGAGATTACAAGTTAGCAAACCAAATTAAATCATTTACAAATTTAAATTAAGTTAAATTAAATTTGTATCGACTTCAAATTAAATTTTAAGCAGGATAAATTTTAATTGAATCAAGTTGAACTAAATATAATTTAACTTATTTTCAATTTTACTTAGTATTATAAAAAAAATTTACATATACAGATAGAAATATATATATCTATTTAAATTTATATATAAATTATTAAAAAATTAAATAAATATATTAATTTTAAATAAAAAAATATAAATAAATAAATAATATTATTTATAGGTAAAAAATAATCATTGAACATTACCATCACTCTACATCAACACCACTGCTTCGAGAGCAGCAATCAACTGGGCACACTCTATAAGCTACTGTTTCATAAAACTAGATAAGATCACTAACCTAGTATTCTTTGTTCAAGCATAACTGCTCCAAGTTAGAGGCACTACACTAAACCAAGTTGTAAATTTTATGGTAACAATGTCATACACCCAAATATGGATATTAAAAGGTCTATTTTCATGTTAATATTCTGACGGTGGAAATAAGGTAGCTGGTATTTTATATTAAAAGCTACACTATTAAGAACCTTGACATTTTATAACATTATATTCAAGTTATATTTAATTACTAATATGTTATTTTTAAATAAGTAGAGTTGCTACTTTAATAGTCAATTTAGCTTTGTTAAAATTACATTGTTTTCATTGTTTTTTCTTACTAACATGAGAATACATTATTTAATTTTCTCTCTTTGCTATATTAGTTAATTTGATGAAATCAATGTCAAGATTTTGGTGTCCGCGGATCTCCTGTCATATATATAAATTCTTCATTTTAAATAATATTAATTAAAATCATAAATATTATTTAATTGAACTTATAATTATTACTCTAGAATTTTTTTTCAAACATATATATTATACATTTATACTTAATTGAAAATCATTTTAAAAATAAATCACTAAACATCTAGTTATAATTTTATTTGTAATCCTATCATTTGTACAAAGAATATGTCAATCTTTATTAATATAGTTTACTAAAGGTTGTTTGGATGAATTAGAATTATTTTTGGAATTCTAAGTTTATTTATAATTTAATCAAAATTAAAATTGACTAAGAATCTTAATTTTTAGGTTTCAGATAAATAAAGAATTGAGATATAACGATTTAATTACAGTGGCCGGAGGACATCAGAAACAAGAGTTGACGACAGTGGGAGGAAGACACTTGTAGAATGGCAGTGGAAAGTTACTGATGCCAATAAGCGTTTACCAAATGACAATGATTTCTAAAATATTTAAATTATATTTAATTTAGTGATATGTTATGTGTCAAATAAGTGTAGTTAGTAATGTAGTCAATTTATATTTTTTCCAAAATCTTATTTCATTTTTTTCTCTTCATATAAAGATAAGAATTTGTTATTTTCTATCTTTAATAAATAAATTAATTAATTTAAAATTATTTATTAATAACAAAGTCATTGAATCAAGCATGGATAGAAATAAATTTAGGGCTAATTTTAATTTCAATTTCAACAATATGAATGCATTATTTTTTTTGTTACAATATAAAAAACTATGAGATTTGAATCCAAAATTTTTATATAAATTTTCAAGTTTTCGTTAATAGATCAATTTTAATGATTTGACGGATGTATTGTTTTGAGATATTTAATATAAAAACTCCTTCAAAGTGAAGTACTCTAATGTGATGGAATGATTGCTCTAATTGATGGGATGATCTCATAAAAAACAATTAACATCCCAATTAAAAAGTAATTTTAATAAAACAATAATTAAATAAATAGATAATGTTTGAGTGATATTTGAACTCTCTGCATACAGCTACGTGTACTAGTTAAGTTTGGTTAGATCACTTACTATTATCTTGTTCATGTAAGGAGTATGGAATTATTATGTGTCTTTTAGTGAATATTCATACCTTTTAAGATTAAAAAAAACTCTATTAATTTTATAAAATTTGTCAAGATTAGGTGTTAATTGTACCGACCTACGTATTCAAAACATTTGTGGTGAATATTTTGTACAAAATGAAAGAGTGTCTCTTGATCATATTAGGCTGACGCCATCATCATATGTCATGGACATGGTCTATCGAGATAATTATTCATCAATTTTAATCTTGGATCAGTTTATATATTCTAGATAATGTTTTACCTTCAGCTGAACATTTCAGCTTAATCTTGTAAATTTATCTTATATCAAGTATCATTATAACAAGTTATATATATATATATATATATCCTCTTAATTTAAATGTAACTCACACCAAAATAATCTTCAATGTTGTTACATGACAATATCAACATGGGCGCATACTTGTATTAATGTATTATAACAAAACTCAATGATTATTTCGTTTGAAATGTTATATATTTATAATATTATGTTATACTATTTTTTCAAAATCATTATTTTGCAAGAATACATAGAAAAGACTTGTAAAAAGATAAATAAAAATTAAATCATACCTTCAATTAATGAGCTAGATACAAGGTAGGATTGTTAATTAAATTGACCAAACTATAAATGCCTCGTTACATTTTGATGTGGTAATTGAAAAGGAGAAAAAAAAACCATTCAAATTACATAAACAAAAAAATAATAACATAACAGGCATAAGAAACCAGTTCATCGGTCACTAGAAAACAAAATTACCAATTGAGATATTTCCCTTATGCCAATCTCGATCCCTCAATATAAAAACTTATTTTAAAACTAATCAATGAAATAAAAATAATTAAAGAATAAGGCAGCGCAAGCATTAAATTAGTATTTAGTTATTATTCTTTGAATGTATGCATGTGTTGTCCTTGTGATCACCAATTAAGTATTTTTTTTTACTTTGTGCTTGTGACGTGTGGGCACATTAAGGAAGTAAGGAATCCTAAAAATCTGAATCCAATCACAGGTTCACTACCATGGTTGGATTAGAATTCCAAACAATGAGAATGCCAGTGTTACTTGGATTCTACTTCATTCTCACAAGAACTTCCCTCCTTTTTATCTTAATTTATTTTATATTTTATATTTTTTTCTTATCATATAATTTAATATTTAATATTTAATATTTTATTTTACCTATTTTAAATATGTAACAATATTTTTTTACCCCTATCATTATTTGCCAGTGGATTGTTGCAAAAATAAACCACCCTCAAATAAAGTGGGAACTTGGGCATGCTTGACATTATTATTGTCCCTGCCTGCAAAGGATGTGGAATTTCCAAAAACGCTGTGCTAAGAAATTAAAAGGCAAAACTACACTAAAACGGTAAAACCTAAAGCTGGAGAGACAATGCACCAAAGCAATAAATAATACACGACGGAGAATCCATTCAGCTGTCGTTTTTGCAATGTAAACGACATGCGCTTTACACCGTGAGTCAAAAATACATTAAACAGAATGCAAACGAAACTCACCCACCTTCCAAGGGCGTGGCACCACGCTCCCACCACGTTCCATCAAATGCCTACGTGACGCAACAAGGAAGAAAGTATACTCCACGAGCGCGTGTAAACAAATTACCGACAATGTTGTCGTAGTATCTACATCTTCATCGTCTCAAAAGCAAATGGAGAGGTATAGCGTGGTAACAGAGAGGTACCCAGATTCCGGAAAAGAACCAAAACGCGCAGAACAATAGAATATTACAAGAAAGATTAAAACTTGGGAGAGAAAAGAGGAAGCAAAGCCAGATTGGTGGTTGGAAGTGAAGTTGGGAGGTTTTGTGATGTCAATGGCAAAAGTGGAAGAAGAAGCCACTTCACAGGGTGAACAGCCACCTTGTTGTTACATGTTACTGCTTCAAATCATGAGCAAAAGGAGAAGTTGGGTGTGCATTTTTGTGCTTGTTTATGGCTTGCTATTCACATCTTCATGGAATTTCCTCACATCCATGGTTTCATGGTACAAGTTGCAAACTGAGTCATCAAGTTCTTGGTGGCCTGCACTCTATGCCTCGGTGCTTCTTGGCACCGTTTTTGGTTTGCTTTCAATGGTTGCGGCTCTGGCTGTGGTGGTGCCTGCGGTTCTTGTCACGTGGATCGCCATCGTGGTGTTGTTGGCTTTCTTTGGGAAGCCTAAGAGGACTTTGGTTGTGGAGGGAAGGAAGATTACGAGGGAGATTTTTGGTTTTATGATGAAGGTTTTGCTCAAAGAAGGGAATGTTGTGGCTGCAGTTTGTGCTGTTTTGGGGTATTTTTATCTGGGGAGAACCAATGGTAAAGGCGTTGATTGAGTTTTGTATGTTTGATTTTGATGCAGTGCTAATTAGTTTTTAGGATTTGGGTAGGTCAGGGTGGTGGTTGTAATTTGGTAAAGTGTCTTCTCTTTTTTGGTATCTGTTTAGACTTAAGAGAGATTTTGAATTAGATATGTGAAATTGTTTACTGCTTATCTGTATAGATGCTTAACAGATCTTCAATTCATGGTCTTGCTCTTCATCATTCATTAATTTTACAACCCCTTTGTTTTTCTCTTCTTTCTCTGCTTTGTTTGCCAACTGAATTTAGCAAATTTTTACGGAAAGATTTGTGAATTTGAAGCTTTGAACCAAACACATTAAAAACAAATTAATAAGATCCACCAAGTTTAATATAAATCTTCAAAAGTCAATTTGTATCAAATAAAGGAAAAGGCATAAAGCATAAATGATTCAGAAATAGTTCCTATTGAAGGTGAATCGGTGAAGTAATTTGATCATACATCTACTTCCAAACCTCCGTGTCATAGCACACAACGATCTATCTGACCACTCACTTCCATGATTTCACCGATAATGCGATTAAATTACTCATTTCCATGATTTAGCCATGTTCTTATGATGTTTGCAAGGTTCAGCTAAGCGGATATTGGGTCAATATTTGTTTTAAAAGATACCTACCCCTAAATTATTTTCTTCCCCATTAAGTGCCAACCTTTAGGAAAATGGAATCCTCTAATCCTATTTGTAAAAAGAGGAACTTGTTTATTCCTCTGGGACATAAAATCTTGTTTGAACTTTGAAGAGTCAGGACATCCATAAACGGAAAACTTGGAAGTTCGTGTGAAAATAAAATAAAAAAACATTTATAGTAACATTGAAATTCAAATTGGACCATTTTCTTGTACTTTTCCAACCTACCAGATTGCACATTTTCTTCTTATTTGATTCTTCTGCAAACAAGACAGACCCGCAACTAGAAGTAGTAAAACCATAACACAAACAAAAGTGACATCAAGAAGAAATAAATTTCTGAGCAGATTGTTTATTCAATAAAAAGTCAACCATATAAAAATATGTACAATGCACAAGTACCTCTATTCTTTTGTTAAACACAAAACTGGAATTCTTTACAAGGACAGTGGCATGACATCAAATCATAGTGGAGCAGTAAAACTTGAACATATGCTGCAGCTTCACCAATCCTCTGCCTTTTCTCGCTGCAATATTCTTTCATGTGTCCATTGATAATAACTACAGGTTGGTTGGTGTCTATGAAATTGAAAAACACAAGTCTATTGGAAGCAGGAAAAGTACTCTCTTAATTAATTAATCAATTTTTCTAACGCATGTTCGATGACACATAATAAAAAATTAATATATAGTCAGATTTTATTAAAAATTGTAACAATTAATATTATCAATATATTAGATTATATGATTTTTAGTAAAATTTTATGATGAACGTTTTAAAAATTATAACATTTAATACTTTCAACACATCAGCTGATATAAATTTTAATAAAAACTTTCTATATAAATTTTTTTTATTGTATATCTTCAACACACATTAAAAAAAATCATAAATAATTAATATACTATACAATTGATCTCTTCATTTATTAAAGTCTAACCCTTTTCTGCACCCAGAGGAAAAAAAGTCTGACCTTTTGATTTGGAATTAAAATGACCTAAGAATTTTGGCCACCTTTAGATATTCAACTACCTGGGGGGTTGTTAGTTAATTTGTACAGTAATTTATCCATTTATGAAATATGAATATGAATATGAACACAGACATCTTTCTTGCTAGTTATGTACACTTCTGAGGGAAGCACTCCGCATTCTACTCCTAAATTTTGAACAGTATTTGATTCCTAGAAGTTGCGGTTTCTTTGTTGATTTTTGTGACCCAAAATCCCACAATGGTCAAACGTTATACTTAATAAACCAAACCAAGGTGATGACTGTAGTGAGTAACATGTGGGGTGAGGTTAATTACAAGACACTTTACATCTGGAATTAAGAAAAACGAGGATCGTTCCAGCGTTGCACTCTTGACTCATCACAAATAACACGTTGTTCTTTAGCCAGAGAGGAAAAAACTTAGTAATATGTACTTCTTTTCCATGTTGTAACTTGCTAACCTTTATGATAACATGAATCTCTCACAAATGGGGCTATTAATTAAAATAAAAGAAAAATAAAACGATATAATTGTCAATGATATTAAATATAAAAATAAAATTTTATAATAAAAGATAATTATTATGTAAACCTTTTAGTCACGATAGATTCAAGAAATAAATCTTACCTTTATACAAAATAAATTAAAGGCAAAAACAATCTACTCAATATATGGGTATATGTTAAAAAAAAAAATTCTGTCAAGGTGGCCTGATTTAAAACCTCAAGACCATACAAAACTTTAAAAATTTAAAGTTTACATTACATAAAAAATCAATAAATAAATTTAAAAAGTCTATATAAATAATCGATTAAAAAAATTTATAAACTTAAAATTTACAAGATAAAAAAGTTATTAAATAGATCTAATATATATATATATATTAATATTATGTAAATAAAATATAAAATAAATTTATACAAATATAATATATTAAAATAAATATAAATATATAAATATAAATAGATCTTAAATAGATTAAATAGACTTTTTTATAAGTCTACACCTGATTTGTTTATCTATAAAGATTTTTTAACAAGTCTGAACTATCTAATTATTAAACGAGTCAAGTTAAACTAGGTTTTAAATAAACCAGACCGTAAATTTCTGTTCGACAACCTTGTTTATTTTCATATACAAAAATTTTAAAACTAATTTAGTTTGTAAATTATTTTAAAATCCTTTAGAATTTACTTTCATGACTAATGACTGTTGAAAGAATATACTAATTATTGGCAGTTACGTAATATAATTTGTGATACACAATTATACCTTTTGATACATAAATTAGAGAAAGGGTTTTGTTATCCACAATTTTCCATTTCAACCTCATAAGTTAATACGAATTAATCAAATTTCTAATGTGATATTTAAATACCCTTTGTGATTAAAAAAAGAAATTACATTAAGGAAATCAAGCAAAATATTTTTCTATTACAAAAGGGAAGAATTTGTTTGGCATCCGCACCATCAGAGAAGGTTAGAAGAATCTATATGATAGGAGTGGCATTTGTCAATCATACCAACTTTTTTGCTTTTTTAGTCGCGAGTCACACAAAGTTAAAAGTGCCTTATATGAAAAACTTTTAAGTTAACACTTCATTTGCCACCTACTTATAAATTATATATAGGTTTATTTAATATTAATTTGTCAATAATGTAACATTTTTTATAATATTAATAAACTATATGATGTCTAGAATGTAAATAGTTTCAAAGTAATATATATATATATATATATATATATATATATATATATATATATATATATATATATATATATATATATATATATATATATATATATATATAGTGGTACTTTCTTGTGTAAAAAAGTTACAGAGACAAAATATTCCTATATATCTAAAGGAATTAGCCTAACACCTAAAGAATGAGATAAATCATAAATGATAAGTAGAATTTAATTAGAATGCATTAATCGTATAAAAAAAATTTATACTATCATTTAATTATAAATTATTATATTATTAAAAGTTATTAATTTCCATAATAATTATTTCAAAAATTATATCTATTATAATCAATACTAATTAAAAAAGTTAACTATCATATACTCAAATTAAACTTTGGTATACATGGTATATAGAAATCTTAATTGTTCCAATAAGAGCATGAACCATATCATCATAGTGAACTGAAGGTTGATTCTACATAAATATGATTAATTTTCATGTATGTAAATTTATTTTTTTTGAATGACTCTTCTTTGATATGATTTCTAACTCTATTTGTCTTTTTGACTGAAAAGACATTGACCAATTGCATGTAGCACACTGATATTATTTGTTTATGACTAATCTGAGGTGTTTATGATGCAAAAGTGGTACCCCGCATTCAACCTCAAACTGAAAATCGTCCCACCGATAATAAATTGTACCTAAACAAATGACAGAGATTGAGAATGATCCCTGGCTTCCCATATAAGGTTCCTTTACAATAATGTTCTTTATCTATCAAAATCCTTCTTTAACTTCTCATTTTAGCTTGGTTGTCCGTTTTCCTTATCTTTTTCTTTGTTTCTTTCATAAAAAAAAGGTAAGAACTTACGTTTAGCTTTTGTACCTATTACAACATAATCATGGTTTTAAAAGGATTAAAGTAAAGATTGATATTAGTTATTTTATATACTGAAATTTGATTTATTTATTTATTTATTATGTTGCTTGCTAACTTGTACTAATAATTATCGCATCCTTATTAGTTTGGTACTTGCTAACTTAAATAAATTCCAAATCAATTATAAAGATTGCGATGCGGGACCATGTTTATGAAGATTGGTTTGGTCGCACGTGGAAGAGTATGGTTTACTAACAACTGAGTTTCTCCATCTACTATTGATTGAATTTGTTGCGCACTGATTTTTTTTTTTTAATTATTGTTATCAAAACCCGAACTGTGTATATGTACAATATTTTTCAAAGATATGTTGCTAATATTTTTTTGGTTAAAATATACTTTATTTCATCAAAGAAAACATATCAATGAAAATGAATGAACTCCGAAATATACTTGCAGGAAACATTTTTTTTTCAACAATTTCATCCACACGATTACGTGAATAAGAAAAATCGTATCTCACCTATCACATCAATTAAATTTTCTCTTGCTTTTCCCCTGACATTTATTTAACAGTTCACATTAGAGGAGGTTTTTGAATAAAACGTAATATGTGGAGAAACATTACCCGGTAAGATTATATGATATAGAAATAAACAAAGTCATTTTTTATTTTTTAGATTATAAACAGTTATGTTAATCTTAGTTTTACAAAAAATAATTAACTTTTTACAAAATTAAAGAGTAAGATAAAATTTTAGTAAATCATACATTAAAGTGACAAAATTATGAATTAAAACGAAGATTTACTTTATATATATATATATATATGTTTGTATGGAATTATAGATTATTAGCCTTCAACATTGCTCCTGTAGAAACTAATTTGGATGAAAGATGTGTTATTAGATTTAGGTACAAAATCAATTTTAACTCATAAATTAAACAAAATATTTAAATAAGTGGTCGAAAAACATTTCACCTATACAACATAAAATTCAAAAATTTTAATGAATAGATATATATATATATATATATATGTATATTTTAAATTCATCAATATTTATATAATATATTTTATTTTTATCATATTATATCATCTATTATATTTATTATTATTATTTTCACAAAAACTTCTACATCCTAAAATATCCAACAATCTTCATCTTTTCCACCGATCATTGAAACCTTTTTTCTTTCATACCTAGACTTTTTCCTCTGTTTGAATTCTTGGCAATCATTACAAAAGGAATCGGTGGGGCAAGTTCATGCTAATTATCATTTTTCTTTTTTTAAAAAAAACTACTATGATTTAATATGCTTGATCTCATCAGCATGAGAACATAAAAAACTCTATAAAGTAAAAAAAATCAACCTTTTCCCCTTCTTCTCAAGTGAATTTTATTATGTAAGAATTAGAATATCTACATATTATTATGTACGAATTATAATTTTACTTTTAAGTATTTTGTGATTAAAGCTACGTCATCACGTGTAGGTACAGAAGAATTAATCTCACTTCAAAAATATCTTGTAATTAAAAAAAAATTTCAAATAAAAACTTTAAATTATAACGTCGAAACAGTTAAAATATATTAATTTAACCGAAAAGAAATCACACACATAAATTTATTGCACATACATAAAATAAATTGTGAATTGATAAACATTATCCCATATTATATTGAGTAAAACCTCCATTAAAATGCTACGTATTTATAAAATTTAATATTTCTTTTATTAGTATAATAATATTTAAAAGTACCATTAATGAAACATAAAAAAATAAAATTAATATTCAGATATTTGTTATTAAAATTTGTAAAAGTTTTGACTCGTGCTATACTAATATTATTCATATAAAAATGGGAATATCATTAATAAAACATAAAAAAATAAATTAAATAAGCATTATGCAAATATTTTTTATTTATATTTGTAAGAACAAATTTATAATTAAGTAAAAAACAAATAGTAATAATACTATATTAACACATATTTTTATTTATCTCTATTTAAGATGTAAAATAAGGTAAAAATTTTTTACTTTATTCAAAACTATTAAATAAAATTATAAAAATATAAAAATAAATTTAAAATTTTGGATTACAAAAGTTTAAGAAACATATGTTAAATAAATGAAAATTTGATAAATAAAATAATAAATTTAAATAATTAAAAATATCATATAATAATTTTAGTTAAAAAATATATTTTAAATTTAGATCATAAATATTATTTTATTTAAAAATGTTTACATTATAGTAAAATTAACTTTTGTCTTTTTCATAAAAATTAATTTACATCATATATACATATAAATTGATGTAATTATATTGAATATGTTTGGTAATATTAATAAATATATTAACAAAAAATAAAAAAAAAGATAAAAATTAAAAAATTAACTAAAAATTATTTTTTAAAATAAAAAAAATTTAATTAAACTAACTGTTAAATTAATAAATATATAAAATAATAAATAACAAAATATTTATTTAACTATAATTTAAGTATTATAATTTTTTATTAATTATTAATTAAAATTAAAATTATTATAATAAAAATATTTTTAATCCATTATATATATATATATTATTAAAAATATTATATAAATAAATTTATAATTATTTTGATAATTATATATTATAAAAAGTATTTAAAAATTTTATTTATTTATTTTTTAAATTATAATATATTTAAAAATAAATATTTTAATTTATTTTAAAATATTTATTTTAAATTTTATAAATATATTATAAAAATATTTTATAAAATAATATTTATTTTATCTTTAAAATTTTAAAATAAAAATTAAATATTTTATTATAAATAATTTAAAAAAAATTAATAACTAAATTAAATATTATAATATTAATAAGTAAAATAGAAATTAATATTTTATACTAAATAAAATAATATAAAATACTTAAAAATTACAAATAAAATAATTACTTTCATCTAGTAAATGAAATCCTGAAAGTTACTCATGATATTTAAAAAAATATTACTTATTTTATTTGGTTACAAAAAATTATTTTATCAAATAAAATTTAGATTATTTAAAAAAATTATATAATTATTTTATCTTTTATATAGATGAAATGACGTATTAAACATATTCATTAAGAAAATTAAGAAAAAAATATAGATAAATAGACGTACTAAAATATCAAATTATTATTTCTTGTATTTTTTCATATATATTGTAATTTTTAAATATATCTTTATTTTAGTTTTTCCGTCAAATAAATTTTAAAATAATTTAAATTTTCTTCATTTATATATTATATAAATATTTAAAATAAAAATAAATTAGAAATAAATATATTTTATTTTTATTTAAATAAAATAGAAAGTATTTATTATTGTGATGATATAATTTTATTGATAATTTTTTTTAATAAAAACATATACTTAATTACATTATTTTAAAAATAAACTCGTAATAGATATTATTTGTTTATAAAAAGGCATTTAACATAAACTTAAAAATAAAATAAAAACATAAATGATAAAAAAAATAAAGATAAATAGGAGAGATATTCTATCTCCCATTTTAATTTTGTTTTAAATAATAATAACATATTTATAACTTTTATTTATATTTATAGATTACTAAAATTTACAATGTAAAATAGATAAGTATAATTTGGAGAAAAAATTTAATAAAAATATAAGTTAATAAACTTTATTTCAACTATCAACGTTATAAATAATTAAGATAAGGTGTAAATTGGTAAATATCAATGTTAAAAATCATTTTTAATAGATATAAAAGCATGTATTTAACTATTATATATAAGTATATAAATATATAAAATAGAATTAAATATATATATTTTTTAAATAATTAAATTATAGTTTTTATTTTTTAAATTTAAAAATTTAATTATTTAAAATACTTCAATTATAAGTTTTGATATTAACTCAATTTACATTAAATCAATATTATCAACAAGAATTAGAAGATTATAATAAAAATATTTTTAAAAAAATTAAGATAGTTAATATAATTTTTTAATTTTATTTAAATTTAAATTATATTAAATCAAGATATATCAATAATGGTTAAAAGATTATAGTCAAAATAGTTTAAAAAATAATTAATTTTTTTAAAAAAATAATTAATCTAACTTTATTTTATTTTATTTAAGTTAATTTTAAAAATTATAATTAAAATACTTTAAAAATAACTGATCCAGATTAAAAAATTAAAAATTAAAAAAACAAAAATTTAATTATTTTAAATATACTAAAAATATATTTCAATGATATCATATATTTAAATATAATTAAAATATATTAATAGTATAAAAAATAAACACTTTCATTTATTTATGTATTGTTATAATATTAAAAGTTATTAAATTTTATAATAATTATTTTAAAATTTATATTTATCATAATTTTAATTAATTAATAATATACATTTTTATATTAATTATATATCAAAATAATATTTTACATATATATCCTAAATGCATGATATGTTCATATATAAAAGAGTGTTAGGATGTAAATGAAAAATCGATCATTCAAATGTTAAAAGTGTGAAGGAAGGTTAAAAATAATTAAATTTTAAATTTATTTTATTTAATGATATTTTTAATTTTAAAATTTTATTGTTAAAATAATTTTATTATGTGGATAATTTTTTAAATTTATAATCTTTAAAAATTAATAATTGATTAAATAATTATAATATATTTTTTAATATATGATAAATTAAAGCTATTGAATGAAATATTTTTTAAAATTTTATAAAATTTTGAAGAGTTAATTTTCATAATAATTATTTTTAAAATAAAAGATTATATATATATAGAGAGAGAAAGAGAGAGAGGATGAAAATCAAATCAGACCATTTAAATTATATAAATACGTTAAACTGCTTACAATTTTAATAAAATATAATTTTTATAATTATATCGGTGTAAATTAGATATTATAATCTGATTCATTCCCCTTTCTTTACCTACCCACATATGTATATAAATATTGTACTAATTAAAAATTATTTTTATATTATATAGATAATTTAAAATTTAAAAAATTTGAAAATAAAATTACCATGATTAAATAGTAATAAAGTCACTCATCTTAAGAGTAAACGGCATAACACGAGATCATCTGATTATCAAGAGTTAGGATTTTATTTTTATGATTAATAAGAATAAATTAAAGAAATGTGACTTTTAAAGTTGAAGAAGTAAATTATGTAAGTTTATTAAATTGGTATAATGTTTTTTTTTCCGTTACAAGTTTTGGTATAATGTGTTAAAATCTAAACTTGTAAACTTCAAATTTATAGTTATAGAACTTTTTCATATTAACAATCGGGTAAGTTATTATTGTCTAAGTTTAAGGTATAGTATTTAAAATAAATAAATAAGTAAACAATGGCAAAAATAGAAATACTTAAAGAAAAAGATGATATATGATACATTAAAAGAGAATAGATTGGAACAATCTTCACTTTCAACTACTCAAATTTAATATATAAAAGTAATTAATAAATTACAAGATTATTTATATATATCATTAAAAATATTAATTTTTAAACTTACAGATTTAAAAGAAAAAGGGGCGGGGTTCAATCTTTCCAAATTAATTGGCAATAGTCTTGCTAATAAACGATGAGAGCAAACTCACGCACTGCTTGATCTTAAAGAATATAAGGAATTTTTTCTTATCATGTTTAATTTGGAGGGTAAAAAGAAAGAAAAGAAAAGAAAATATAATATCTGTTTAGTTTAGAAGAAGAAGTAATATATTTTAAATTTATTTTTTATTATTTTTACTTTTAAAATATTGTTTTAAACTTAAAAGGATAGATTAATTAAAAAAAATAATTTTTTTACTTTTAAAAGGATTGTAAAATTTAATTAGGAGAAGTTTTGACTTTCTTTGTTTTTTTTTTAAATTTGAACCAAATGAGACAATTAAAAAAAAACCAAAAATATGATAATAATTTTAATTTTTGTTTGAAAGAAATCCTTAGATAAAAAACAAAAATAGAAACTAAACAAAAATTAAAAACCGAAGAATGTGAATAAAATTTAAGGTGTTAATGTTTTGAGAGTTAATATTAACACCAAAATTTTTGTAAACCTAAAGAGAAATTTTGTAAATTGTTTTTTTAATACTTATAAAAATATAAGCTATTATTTTGGTATTTAAAATTGATCATATTGATTTTTAAAAGATAAAAAATGCATTTGATTTAATATTTTAATATCAATATAGTTTCTAAAAAATAAAATTGATTGATCTTTTTAAATTTTAAGGTTTAATTTATTTAAATATTATCAGACTAATTTTAAATCCTTTTAATATTAAACCATTAAAATTTAGCTTTAAGAAGTTGAGATAATTTATATAAAATTTTAAATTAAAATTTTATTATTTTTATCTTTCTACATAAAAAAATCTCTCTAACATCTAAATAATTATTTATTCTATAAAAATGATTAAATATATAAAAAGTAAGGTTTGCACAAAACTTCAAATTCAAATTTAATCAGTAGATTACGTTGAACCTTACAAATATCGCATTAATGCAGAATTAAGACGCAATTAATACATTGAGGAAATCTCTTAACTAAAAAAGATTAAAAAAAAAGCCTAATAACTAACACATGGGAACAAAAGGGTTTAAAAAAGCCTATACTAAATAAACAAATGGGCCAATGAGAAGTGAGATTTTTTCTAATATTTTAATCTGCGGAGTTTAATTTATTGACTGCATTGATTAAAATAAGGTAATGAAGGGTGTTTCTCCTGAGGAGATGTTACGGATACCGAATTAAGGCTGAGACAAGGACTGTGGGACACAGTGCTTATAAGGTACCTTCACTTCACTTGGTGCAAACATTTCACCGCACTTTCACCGTCATTCTCACTTTAATTTTTTTCAACTCTAATCATCCGTGTTATTTTGGACTATTTCAAAGAAGATAAACATGTGATTCTCTTTCAGTTCCTTGTCTTCTATGGGGTTGAACTGCAAAGATAACCGTATCCATTCATCATTCATGCACAGTAGTTATTCTGCGCTAAGTTCACACTATAAAATCCCCTAATTACGGCAACTTAAAAAACCCACCAAAATTTTCTTAAGCATTCCTTTTGGGTTCACTTAGTAGTTTTTTGCAACATATTAAAGCTAAATGCCTTTCAAGTCCATTCACGCTCTTATCACTCCTCATAGAGAGATCTGGACATTTTAACCATTTGGGGTGTCAAGAACAATCAAACTAACTTCTGGGTCTTGAGGTTCAGCAATCTTCATCAAGTGTCACTAAATTAGTGACCATTTTGATCAAAGGGCCAAAAGGGTGCCCGGGAACCTCCCCAATTTGTTGAATTTCGCCCTCAAAATAATGGTTTTTGGAAATGGCCTCTTTTATCCCATTCTGGGCTTTGCATCGTTTGTGGTTTTCATTTACATGTCTTTTGGAGGCTTAAAGTTCAGTTTTGAGGAAGGGCCAGAATTGGGTTTTGTGGGAAGAAACGGGACACAGTTTGTGTTGGATGGAAAAGCTTTCTACGTAAATGGATGGAACTCTTACTGGTTAATGGTTCAATCGGTGGATGTTTATTCGAGATCCAAGGTTCGTGAAATGATGAAAACCGGTGCTAAGATGGGTCTCACTGTTTGTCGAACTTGGGCATTCAATGATGGTGACTACAATGCGCTTCAAACTTCCCCTGGTCATTTTGATGAACAAGCTTTCAAGGTAATGTTGTGCAGCTCTTGATTTTCGTTGTTTTGTAACATGTTGCTCCTAGAATTACGCTGATTGTGTTTTGGTGCGTTTTTTTCGAGTTACATGTCGTATACCGACATAAATTAAGATGTTTAGTTTTGGGTGTGCGTGTGTGGAGTGGTGTTATGGGAAACAGCTTTTGCTTTTTGGGGTTTTCTTTTCCTTGGTTTTTTTATTGCCTTCTCAGATTTTGTTCTCTTTTCCTGGAATTGCGTTTGACTGTTTGTAATTGTATCAATCGGCGTTTGCAAAACTGGGGATTGGCACGAGGTTGTAATAGTATCATGGTCCACGGGAACAACCAAACTATGCAGCATTTGTGGAAGTAATTAATTATCTAGGGGTTGTCATAGTTGTCATATAAGGCATGGATGATGACATACTTTTGTCTGCAGAGCTGACTATTATTGTTAATGTAGATTCAGTTTTTCATGGGAAGTGATAGAATACAGAGAAAAATTGGCACCCATGTCTCTCTGTGTGGCCAATCTCTAAGTAGAATCCATTGGATGATTGTCGGTTTCTTCATGCTGCTAAAATTGTTTTCATTAGCTAAATGATTCAAGAAGAAATATATTGGACTAGTATTATTTCTCTTTCCTGTTTCACTGTCCGAAATGAACTAATCACCTGTGAAATTGTCCCAAGGTGTTTCTGAATTTTGATGAAAATCAATTTGCAAGACATGCAAAATTGAAAGGTTTCTGAAAGAAGCAATGAGTGTTTTATTTTGCAAATTCACAAGCTATGCTTATCAATATAGTAAAAAGATTCTGATGGTTGCCTTGGAGACTTACGTCTTACTGAATCTTCCCTTTCTTTTTACCTGATTAAACGAAAAATGCTTTATGTTGCATTACAGGTAATTCTTTTTGCTCTTGTGCTAAGTAGGTTGTTTATTGTTTAGTATTATTATATATGAATGAAAATCATGCTGTGGAGTGGTGGGTGATTTGTGACAGGCCTTGGATTATGTCATAGCAGAAGCAAGGCAACAAGGAATTAGGCTTCTCCTTAGCTTAGTGAATAACTTGCAAGCATATGGTGGGAAGAGTCAATATGTCAAATGGGCATGGCAAGAAGGAGTAGGCTTAAGCTCGTCCAACGATTCTTTCTTTTTTGATCCATCTATTCGTACTTATTTCAAGGATTACATCAAGGTATGACATGTCTTTCTTTTCTTTTCTTTTTTCTCCTGTATCGTGTAAGAGTTGAAGTTTTTGGGATAGATGATTCACTGTATGATACCCGAGAAAGAGAGAAATAAAGCTTGTGTGAGGGAATGTGTTAGAAATTAGCGTGAAGTAATAAACCATTCATGTATCTTCACCTAACAGCTTCAGCTTTTGGGATAGTTGGTTTATAACAATTCTCATGTTTGTATCTGCTGGCCAGACCTGTTATTTGACATTTGAGTGGCATTCCTAGTCCACTTTATTTGAAAATTGAATCATGTTAAAAAGCATTTGGGGGTTGAGACCGGTGACGCTATCTTAATGAAGTAAACTTCTACCATTGTACTATTAAATATCTGACTTTTCCACCCTACAAGTGTAAAGGTTCTCCAAGGGCCGAATCATCACTGCAGTGGTGCAGTCTTGTTGGGAAGCAAAGAATGAGATGACCAATGTACAACTTTTTTTTAATACAACAAATAAATAAAGAACCTTATTTCTCAGCCTTCACTGAATACCTTATGCTTTCTGTTTTCTTTGTTTTTGGTCATTGCTTTTTGTTTCCTTTGGTAGACCAAATTTAAAACATATAGAATGATTTATTCAGCCCATGATCCATGACTTCGTTTGAAACTTGTATTTCCTGCTTTCCAGGATCAAAATGACCTTTTCCTTTTCCTGCTAAATTGTTTGACTAACATTATTTTTTTATCGTCCATTTTGATTTTAACTGCTTGTGTGCAACCCTTGAAGCTGTTCTTGGATAAATTTATAGTTTCGTTTGAATTTTTCTGCAGACTGTCTTGACAAGGAAAAATACTATCAGCGGAATTGAATATAGAAATGACCCCACCATTTTTGGTTGGGAATTGATTAACGAGCCTCGTTGCATGTCTGATCCTTCTGGTGACACTCTCCAGGTAAGTCCTTTACATGTGCTTTAACCCCTTCTAATATTTATGGCAAAAGTATGCTAGATAACTATTTCAAAAATTTCAATAACGGTTGAATTTGATATTAAAGATTCTATACCTGATTTTTAGCTTTTTTTTATACTCATTGTGATACTATAATTTATAATTCCCTATTGGGAAATTTATATATAAAAAAATGAAACCATTTAACTCAATAAAAACATAACAAAACATTTGTCTTCTTGTTTCATGTAAATTCATAGAAAAGAAAAAAGTGTAACCGTGTACTATAAAACTGCCGCTATGGACTATGGTTGGATCCAGTGAAGGGTCAGACCGATTATAGGCAGCCTTACCTTGCATTTGCAAGAGGCTTATCTCAAGGCTCCCCTTCAAATTCATAGAAAAGAAAAAGGGAATTAATAAGGGCAATGTTCATTCCATTTCATGTAGATATTTAAGTATACACGTCACTTAATTATCATAGAATTGCAGGGATGGATAGATGAAATGTCAGCTTTTGTTAAATTGATTGACAAGAACCATCTGGTGACTGTGGGACTTGAAGGTTTTTATGGTCCTAATGATCCAAAAAGTTCGACCATCAACCCCGAGCTTTGGGCATCCAGACTTGGGTCTGATTTTATTCGGAACTCCAAAATATCAAATATTGATTTTACCTCTGTTCATATATATGCTGACCATTGGTAAGCATTCCATGAATGCCATGTCTTTTAGTTTTGGGTTTGCTTAGTATCATAAGAAAAAGGAACCAATTTTTTTTATGATGATTTCATATAGCTAGTTCTTTTGCAATTTGTCCTTTATTTATTTTTGCGTAGGTTTCATGAGCAAGCATTTGAAGATCAACTGAAATTTGTCTCCAAGTGGATGCTTTCCCACATTGAAGATGGAGACAAGGTATTGAAGAAACCTGTCTTGTTCTCTGAATATGGATTTTCAGAAAGGAATCAGAACTTTTCATTGTCTGACCGAGAAAAAATGCACAGAACTGTTTTAGACATAATTTATAGATCTGCAAAGAAAAACAGGTCTGGAGCAGGTGCTTTAGTTTGGCAATTCTTAGTTGGAGGAATGAAGGAGTTTTCTGATGAATATGGGATGGTCCCATGGCAAAGTTCGTCAACCCCTTCGGTATTTGTTGAACAGTCATGCAGATTGGCCAACGCGAAGGGATGGACTCAGCAAGATGTAAGTTTTAAAGAGCTTTGTTAACAGAACAGTGGATAACAAAGTTAACAATATGGAATAGGAATTGGAATATGTTTATTTCTTGGGTCACATGGTGGGTTTTTGTACAATATCCTTCTGGTTTCAACTTTTCATCACCAAATATTGGAGTCGAGTGATTAGTTGAGTGTATAATGTGGTAGCATGGATTAGAGATTCTTATAAACAAAGCATTATTTAAATTATGCCATACTGATAGACAAAATCTACAAAGAAACCTGTGTAAATAAAGGAAAATCTTTCTATGTACTCAAGTTATATTGTAAAGTCCAATTTGCTCCGCTGATTGTATGCGGAGAAGCATCAACTCATTGCAAATATATTTGATCATCTGCTTTCGTGTTCTTAATTGTCTCACTGGATATTCCTGCGCGGTTGCTTTGCCTTTTACAGCTTACAATTGAAAAATTTTACATGTTCAGCAACAATCACTATATATTCAGAAAACAAAGGAAATTAAACTGTAAAATTTTGCAGACCAGCACCATTACAAGTTAGTACAATTTTAAAAAGTAATTCTGATTGCAAAGGTATTAATACAATTCGAAAATGCCTACAAACCATATTATGAATAATGTATATAAAAAAATTACAACTTCACAAAAATGAGCCTTGGAAAAATTAAAAAAATAAAATAATATGGGAGGGGCTGAAACTCTAGATCGGTAGATCCACCCCTGTTCCTGCAACTACTCATGATATCAATTATTGAACAAACCTCATACATTTGAAAATTTTCAGACTGAAAAAAGTTGAATTATCAATTCAAGAAAAACAAAGTGCATTCAACTTGAAGCCAGAATCGAATATTTGAAAAAATAGAATTCATAACGTCGGGCAGTTTGAAAAGAAACATCAGCAAATAATCTAAATGGAAAAAAAGTACAATGTACAAATACAGCAGAAGAAAGCAAGATAATCTGTCCCCTCTGTGTTGTTCATAACAAAACTAAATTAAAAAAGAAAAAGAAAAAAAAAACACAAAAACCAAGTCCTATTTCCTATAACCCTAACATGCTGAGTAGAGAAAAAGGGAAAATAAGAAGCATAGTTTATCTAATTACAAGATAGTTAATTGGAGCGACGCTTAGCCAATCTTGGTGAAGCTCTAAGCCCATTACCAGAAACAACACAGTTCTCAGCTTCAATCTTTCCTTTGAGAGATGATTTCTCTGCCTCTTCAACCGCTTTCTTTACAGCTTCACCGCCTTTGGCCAATTTCCGACTCCGAGTCCTCAACGACATCGTCTCAGATCCCTCATTCTCCAAAGCCACACGATCGAAATCATCGTCAAGCTTCTTCACCAACCGCCTCTTCCGAACCCCACCACTTGGAACCTTAACCGCTTCTTCTTCCTCTTCCTCTTCCTCTTCTTCTTCCTCCTCTTCAATCAGAGCCATAAACCTTCTCCGTCGTTTTGTCGCAACCGGAGCAGGTGGTGGAGAAGGCGAGGCTGTTCTTTTAGATCCGCGGAGATCAGAACGGACCGGGGGGAGTGGGCTGAGGGTCTGGGCCTTGGAGAGCTTCTCGCGCTGGGAGCGAAGCCTTTCGACGTTGCCCTCGATTCTGCCCTGGAGACGGAGGCGATTGAAGCTGAGGCCGCCCATGGACCAGTGGGCTTCTTGAGCCCAGGACATTAGTGGGTCGGTGACAGGGACGGGTGGGTCAACGCGGTGGTCGTTGAACTTGACGTCGGTGTAGAGGCGAGGGCGTGGAAGGCTGGTGCCGTAGAATTTGCCAGGGCCCAGAGAGACTACCATTGTTTGATGAAGAAGAAAGTGAAACAGAAAATGAGAGAATATGAGGTGATGGGTTGGAAATTGGGAATGGCGATAGTGTATGTTAAATAGGAATCAGGAAACTGAAAGAGGTTCTGATGGCGGGAATATGCCCCTTGGCGGGACGAGTTGGCGCTCCAAACGAGAATGAAAATTTGGCGCCTTTGAGTTATGGGCTTGGGCTTTTGGCGAAAGGTATGTTGCCCGGTTCATACTTTTTGCACCCTCAACTTTTTTTTTACTCTTTGTTTTTTAAATATTATTTTTTTTATTTTTTTATATAAATTCTATAAATTAGTTTGAGTATATAAGGATAAGATTTTAAAATAATTAAAAATAATAAAAGAGGGTAAAAAAACAATGAAAAAATAATTCTTTTATAATCTTTACATTTTAATCTTTTTATTTTGAGGAGCACGAAAAAAATAATTAAAAAATAAAAAAATAATTTTTTTATCATCTTTACATTTTAACCTTTTATTTTGAGGAGCACGAGAAAAATAATAAAAAAAATGAAATACATTTTTTATTTTATTTGAATAGGTTAAAAAGATAAAAAAAAATATTAATAATATAAATTTTAAAAAATAAAATTTAATTTTTACGATATTTTTATTAATCATTATATATATATATATAATTTTAATAATTTAAAATAAAATAAAAAATAAAAATATTTCCTTTCAACTTTCAAGTCTAATAAATGAGATTAAAATTTTGATGGTTTCACAAATATTTTTTTAATAAACATGCATGTATGGTGAATTTTTATTAAATTTATTATGATATAACAAATAATTTAATAATATAAAATTATTTATATATTATATTTTATTATATATATATATATATAATAAATTATAATATTATCTAAATTTAAAATAGTATATTAAATTTATTATTTTATTAGATAATTTTAATTTATTTTTTATATAAATTATATTAGTAAGAGTTGGATTGATAAAATTTATAATAACATTTTTATCTTATGACCTTTAAATTAGTAGACATTTTTAATTAATAGTTTATATAAACTTTAACTGTATTTATTGATTTTTTTTTTGTTATAGATTTAGTAAACTTTAAAATATATCAAATTTAAATATTCAAAAAATCTATATTTTGACTCATCTTTTTTATCTTTAATCATCACTATTATTACCACAATCATTATCATCATAATAATAATATTTTTATTTTTTTAATCAATAAATTTTTATCTAATATTTTGTGTATTTATATTAAAATGATAAAATAAAATAAGTTGATTCATTTTTATAATTATTTTTAGATCTAGAAACTAAAATTAAAAATTTAAAACTAAAATAATTTTAATTTTAAAATTAAAGACCATCTTACCTCAACTTTTTTAATTTTAATTTTTTTTATTTCTAATTTAAAAAGGCAGACTCCGAAATGTAATGTGAGCATTTTCATAAATTAAATTTTGAAAATGCGTTTTATATATTTTTAAAAATCATTTTTTTAAACACTTATAAATTAGTTTTTAAAAATATATAAATATATTTAAAAAAGTTTTTAAAATGCACAAAAACGCATGATTTCAGAATAATTTTTTAAAAATATGTTTTATATACATAACTTTATTTTTTTTTATAAAACTATATCTGTTTATTATGTAGTACTTTATATTCTATCTATATTTTTATTTACTTGTTTAGAAGCAAAAAATTATAGGATGAAAAATCTAATTATTATGTTATAATTATTAAATAATTTTCTTAATCTACCTTTATCTATTTATGTAGACTATCTCTATCTTTTTCAGTTATTAATGGAAAATTCAAAATTTAATATTTACTTAAACTCTCATGGGAATGGATGTAGAGTAATATTAAAAGTCAATGGAGATGAACTTACTCGAACAGCATCTCTTGCCAAAGTTATTGTACTTACTAACTTCTTAAACATTTTATTTCTTCAGTTTAACCATATGATTGAAAATTCTTTTTATGTAATTAAGTTTATAAATTTTTTTCAAAATTTAAAATTATATGAAACTTCATTAAATAATTTGACTATATATATGTAACATTTGAATACATTGGCAATAGATTACACCTTAATTATTGCTTAAAATAAAATTCTTTAAAATTTTAGTAAAAATTTAATTATCTTTTGTAAGATGAAATTAAGATTTAAAAAGAATTTATTTATTATTTCATACAAATTTATTTTTCTAATTACAAATCAACTCAACTTGTCAGAATTAAATAAAAAACATTTTTTATTTTCATTTTTATTTACAAAAATACCATACTATTTTCATTCTATTTTATGTTTTTAAAATTTTGTATTGAAAAATCAAAACAAAAAACAACTATTTTACTATATAAAATGATAAAAATAAAAAATAAAAAATATTTTCTAAAACCAAACACCATATGAAATTATCTAATTTTGAAAATAAAAACTTTGAAAATCAAAATTATGCTATTTATTAAACTAAAAAAATTAAAAATACAATTAAACCTACAATGTTTAATGACATGAGATCTGTATCTTTTATACAACATTTTAATGACATGAAGCTTGCAGATAAGGTCTGGCGGGTAGGCTCCATTCCCACCAAACTCCTAGTGTGAACTGTGAAGGAACTGAGTGTCCACAACCATGTCAAGGCTCAAATTCTTAATTGTTGTAGAGTACATATTCCTTAAACGGCTAAATCAAACAAAGTACATTAATAGAACGAAAGATAACTACAAATAGTCTACTCTGTACTCCTACCAAACTGCATTGATAGTATAAATACGAAAATCAAAACCAGGCATAATTAAAATAAAAAATATATAGACAAAAGGTTCCCACCACTTCATGATAAAAAATCCCATTCAGCACAAGCTCATCTACAAATTGGTCATGTGCGTTTTCCACCAATAAGAAAAAATCATGTTTGACCTGACGTACAAATTACTTTATGTTCGCATTTCTTTCCACCTCGTTCCGTGATTGATGCTTTCGGTATATCGATAGCATAGCAACAGGAAATATATATCAGACTAAAAGATCTGCATAAACTTTACAAAATGAAGTGGGCTCTTTTGTGCATCCTGTAACAATTAAAAAGGTACAGATTCGCATTTGTATAAGCTACTGCATAGGCACCGGTCTCCTACCTGAATTAATAATACAAGGAAGCTAAACAAAATCACAGGATTCTGGGCATAAAATGAACAATATGGACATATGAGAGTAAAGTCTATTGACTATCAATGTTATCACATTTTCCATGAAACGTTGGATGTTGCATAGGCAGGACTAATTAGTAAACAAGAAGCATTCATCAGTAACCAAAACATGTTGCAATCTTAAACTGTGTTTTTATATTCCTTCTTTCGTCCTCTATTTTGTCCAACTATTTTTTCCTAAGCATGAAGGACCCGGTCAACTTTAGATTCCATATTCATAATCACACTCACAAGGCAGCACACAAGGCATCCTGCCGTTCTAGATAAGCAGCATGGTAGCTTTCTTGCTTCACCTAAAGCATGGGTTTTTGTAAACTCCATGCATATTGCATTATTGTATTTGAAAGTATACAAGACTTTTAATCAAAAACAGAACCAAGAAAGGAGAATGTACTCTTTCATAGACAATAAAATAAATCTAATATAAAACTGTATAGAAGAACCGAACACAAACTGAGGATAAGGAATCCGCCTAAAAGAACCAAAATAGAAGACCCAACAAATCACATTCAATTGGAGGATAATCTACTAGAGACTATGAATGAACTATATTCCTAGCAAAGGAATCATTGAAATCTGTAAGCGCTATGTTAAGTTGAACTGTTATACCTGTGAAAGGGTTTTTTCAGGTTTATGTGTTGGAAGGCTGAGTTTGACACAGCTCAGCACTCAACATATGATGAAGAAGAACATCAACCCTCTGGCTTCGGGTTTTTGTCCTGCAGCAAACCAATATTGTTAAAGAGTTTAAGATCACAACCAAATATGCTTTTTACTAACATAAACTTCTAGGTTGAGTTGGTTTTTCACAAAGTACTAGAGCATGATTAAGTGGTTAGAAATTCAATCATTATCATTTCATTCTTCAAAAATTAAATTAAATTTCAGCATAAGATGTAATGAGCCTGAGCATTGTATACACTTCAAGCCAAAGGGCTTCTGTTTGAGGCAGTATGTTAGGGTTATCAAACTATTCATGTGGCTTCATCTAACAACTAAAAGCTTTTAGGACGAGTTGGTCTTTGATCAATATAAAAGAAACAGCTTATTATGTGTCTGAAAAAACTCAAAAATGTTAGCATCCACAGGAATATTGACAGCCATACATACCCAACAGATCGCCTCCGATACTTATCTCCTTCAACTTCCTATATAAAGATGGCAAATACAGAGTAAGATTTAGAAAATCTTGGTAAAGCAATATGTGTAAACTTAACAATGTGAAATGTATTACGTATAAATGGCATTAAGAACAATCCAAAACTAATAGAACACTAATTAACTGATAAATAAATTAAATTACTGAACATAGGAATCCCACATAAAACAGCAATACATTTATTGTCCCAGAGACAAAAGTCTCTTAGAGAGTATTCTCTTCCCACACACTGCAAATAACACACTTGCCTAATTACACACCCTACTATCAGATATATATATAACTGCCATCATGCAGTTTCTAATACGGGATAAGTTATCTATCCCATATACTCCTAATAATAATTGCCTCCAATCCATCAATGGATCTTTCCTAACCCACTAGGATCTTGGTTCCCATCAGAAAAAAGATAATGTAGGATTCACAACATTACTTTTACATTCAATATGAGACTATAAAATTATATTTGGAGAACTGGAAGTTTGTAATGTGGAATTTTATTTTAGAATCGAACCATAAACAACTTTCAAGTAAGGGGAAAAATATTCCGAGTTCAAATTCAAGTTTCAAGGATACCCATTACTAGTGACATATCATTCTCCAGCACAGATCCGTTGATAAAATTAACAATTGTTGCATACAGTGAAGTGTGTGGATAATTACAGCTTCAGAAAGAAGTTGCAGTGGAGCTCAGTTAGTTTTCATGAAGCAGACAGAGGAGTCCATGAGCATGTGAAAGACCCTTACACACAATATCAGAAATTTTGTGTGGTAACATTAGCTATTTTACAGGAGTAACAGAAGTTACATTATTTGTCCCAGATAGGTCATAACTGCATTTGATATGAAAAACTCTATAAATTTGGCGCAACTGAATTTAACTTTCTAACTGAACAATATATCATTTATTAATCAATGCTTGAACACAACTGCTTGACAGACTCAGCAACTTATATTTCCTTATCGGTTCTTGCTCAAGATTAAATACAAACCTTGTCATTTCCTTCACAAGTTTCTGATGACTCAAGCTCCATTTCGGCAAAGAATGCCTCCAAGACAAAAGCAACAACCTGAAAAACAGGAAAGACAGAATCAATTCTAACTTATTAAACATAAACATATTAAGATGGTACAATTTGGGCAATGGTATGAAAAACCAGGAAATTTCATTCCCTTTGATTAGTCATAAAAGATTAACATGATTTATTATAACTGTTTTTTATTAAATAAATCTAGAACTTGTATTTGATTGTAAAGATTTAGTATTTGTGCAAGTCCATATCAGAAAGACTGTAACTTCTCAATGTTCTCATTCCTGAGATAAAATTTGTATTCAATAATAACAATAAATGCCAATGAAATTAAAACCAAAGGTATGTTAAATAAGGACAAAGTAAACTGTACCAAATTCAAAAGCAGCAAAACAGTAATTAAGTAGAAGCTGATGAAGTACAAATAGGTCCAAGAAGTCCCAGTTAACTCCTTGTAGCTCTGAAATAGAAAACCATAGAACCTATGCAGTGAGTGCATATTTGAAGTCATAATAGGACAGTGCCATAGATGAAGAGGTGGTATACCAATTGATAGCAACAACTAACGGGGGTGAAAAAACATCCTATAACCTGACATTACTCAAATGCAGCAATTTACAGAGTTTAGATGTATTGTTGTTAATTTCAGTAATAGTGCTTTACAAACAACCCAACAAAAATAAAGGCTTGGCTCTTAATCATTATGCCTGTTATGCAACAAAGATGGGATCTGCCCATTGAATGAACAGGCCAAAGATAGACTTATCATCTACAGAATGACAATTCTGAAATTCCTAGACAACACTTTTCAATCCCATGTTAACATTAAAGATAGATGCATCCGTCATTTTGTCAAGCATCATAACTTCAAATATAGCCAACAAGAGGGAGCTGATAGTGGATACTCAGAGATCAGATCATATTTTCAAGATATAAAAAGGGTCAGACATATGTTATGCATATACAAGTAACTTGTTTAGTACAAAACTCAATCTGCCTTTTTTCCAACAGAGAGGTTGGTCACTTGAAATTACCTCTGAAACAGACTGGGATACTCATGAATACTTTTACTTTGATCATTATGCACAAAAAACATGCTCCAGGTAACATCAAATTATAATGTTTATGCATTAACTTTTACTGCAAGTCATATATTTTACTGAGATTGCATAAGGACCAATCAGTATTACTTGTTTGTCATGCATGTCAACTGAAGTCAAATGATAGCTTGAAGACAACTTATAATCTTATATGATGAATTCAGATAGAGTATTCTAAACTTGACCTAGCATGAAACCAAAAGTAATAGGTTGATAACTGAAAAATAACCTGCCCCACTGAGTGTAATAGTTAGTTACTCTTTACTAGTTAGCTGGAAATAATTAATTAGGTTGAGTTAGTTAATCTGAGAGAGGTATGTAATGTATATAAATAAAGGGTAGGAATCAGGAGAAATATGTTGTCATTTGAGAGGAAAATCAGGGCCTTTTGACATTGAGAGGTGCAGATCCTCAAAGTTCTGCAGTGTGTGTGCTCTACTCTGTAAATTGGGAGTTCCTCCCAGTATTTTCATAATACAGATAGCAGGTTTCTATCAATAACACAGACAGATTGTAACTCGACTTTGTCTCAGAATATAATCAAACATGCCAGCAGGCATCATGCTTCACAAGTACTTTAGTTAGCACATCGAGTTTACCACATATAGCTAGCTGTATTATGAATAGCCAATCAAGAACTTTTGTTTGCAGATATATCACAATTTATTATGTTAAACCTCCTATTAAAGAAGTATATTAAAAGAGAAAACAAGGGCTGCACAGCACCAGATGATCATGTAGACTGCATTAGAGCTAATGAGAATATCTACCATGGGAATAAGAGAATTCCCATGAGGCAGAAAGAAGTGAGGAAGGGGTGAATTTGGTTTAAGAGTGACCAAAAGAAGAGAGAGATAGAGGTTGGTGGAAATCAAGTGGGGAGACTAGGACGTTGCAGCCCCCTCAAAATTTCCTTTCCTTTTTTTTCCTTTGTAAGTTTCCTTTGAGTTGTACATATCTCCATTGAACCGATAACTCCTTCTGTATCAATGAAGGGGGGAAGAGTGAACAGATACATCCAATAATACTATATCTGATTTCCAGAGATTCCATATTATGCATGCAATGCTGACCATGGGATTGCTTGAAAGGCTTTTATCCATCAATTGCAAGTATAAAATTCAAATATTATGCATTGATCTAAAAATAATTATCTTGTTTTATTTTCAATAAATACTATTGGAACCAGAAATACCAAGAATCTGACAGACAAATTGTTATTCAAACATAGAAATATATATCGCATTACAGTGGCAAGCCTGCAACAGCTATTCGACTCGTTATATTATCATGAACCAAAAGATCAGTGTAAGTGAAAATGATTGGTCACAGCACACATACCGTCATCACTTCATCCCAGGTTGCCATGACGAGAAAATTGAACAGAGTCACCATTCCATTTGGGTAATCATTGAAATTAAAAACCAAATAGCTATTTTCGGTCAAGAATATGCTCCAAGAACCACATTTAGCCTAGCAATAATTTCAATTCAGAAGCAACATATAGGCTGGTATTAAAATTTGGACCAGGTTGTTGACCAAACCCCACCCTCACCCCCAAGAAAAAAATTCATATTCAATGAACTTAATGAAATCACTTGAGATTGACAATTGTGTGGGTGTGAAGAGACATAATTATTACTGGATCAAACCAACACTCAGCCTAAAGATAGTTTTATAGAAGATCAAAGGATACTCATTATCAGCAAGAGCTGTTGCTTCCAGTTCGGGGTTTCCAGCATTAACAATTCCACCAAAAATCTACAGATACAAAGATAAAAGGGAAGTAATTTTGTTGATAGTAGAAAGAATTAGAGAAAAAAAATAGGATCATTGCCATAGAAAAGGAAGATGAATCCTTAATTTAACTTGTAGATCTAGGTCGAAAATGATCAACCACTACAAGCATTTTACTCACCTGTATACCAAGCGAGCAATAAATACACATGACACAAAATATGACCCCCAAGTATGGCATCAAACTTGGTATGAGAGTCAAGAAAGTTGCCACAAAGGCTCGATAACGCTTCACATGCATTAGGATCCTTATCAATCTCAACATTCTTGCAAGAAGGAGGTAACGAATCCTGTAAGGGAACAGGAAAAGCAATGTGTAACAGCATCATTAAATATATGCTACGGAAACAAGGGACAAAGATTATTGACACAACTTCCCATCTCCAAGTGAGTATACTATCATTTTAGAGATGTTTGGAAAGAAAATGGGTCCTGTATCAAACTTCTTCCTTTTCTTTTTCCAATTCTAATTCTAGTTTTAACAAGGACGCTACATCTTGTTTTGAAGAAAATGAAACTTGATCTGGCACACCAAAATACGTGACTTAACATCTATTTCGTTTACACAAACCATAACTAACCTTTTGTCAAAGCACAAATAATAATAATAATAATAATAATAATAATAATAATAATAATAATAATAATAATAATAATAATAATAATCCACAGTAGGAAATTAATAGTAAAGTTGGATCAATAATGAGAATTTGAAAACCATGCCTCATTCCCATGAGATAATAATGATGACATGGAACTTTATTTATTAGGTGACTAGATAACGAAGGCATCACAAACACCAACATAATTAGCATTGACAATGGATTAGACGTACCTCAAACATAAAAGCTAATTATTCAAGGAGTGGAGACTGCCCAAATTATATAAGAGATGCGCTGTCCAAATGCCCAAATGATGTGGGATCTTAACAACGCACCACATGTGAGGACTGGACACTTTGGAAAAGAGGAAATCTGTGGACGGCCCAGCATTTGGAATAGAGTATATGGGCAAAGTACCCGTTATAATTCCAGGGCATTGTTGGTCCAAATGTTGGTTCCTAATTGGGCACCCTCTCTGCTGGGTTTTTTTCCAACTTTTGGACTCTGATAGATAGCCCAGTAAGTGGTTTCTGTGGCGGCTGGAGGCTTGATTCAGGCAAAAAAGCTTAGGTGGGTTGCACAATGAGGTGGGTCAAAGGAAGAAATGGGTCCTGCAATGAAGGCCGGACAGGCTCGCAATAAAGGCTGGGCACTAAGGATTACTAAGCAATTTAAGCTGTAGAAGGAAAAAAAAAAGAGACTCCCAAATGGAAGCTCTGATACCAAGTTGATAGGAAAATTCTCAAATCTTATTTTTGAATAGTTCTCCTTATAAAAAGTATATTCATTTTATAAACTAAGCTCATGATTAGTATAAGAGAAAGGATTTCTGAATGTATTGTGTATCCGATGCAGACCACACAGGTTGGATTTACGGTGTCTTTACTTACAATTAAGGAACTGTTTTGATCTTTTAGTATTCTACTGTTACTGACAATTAGTTTCCCAGAATAGAGCCAAATTATACCAATAAATCTATCCCAATTAAGTAATTATCTTAATCTGTCCTAACAAAGGAAATTCAGTTACAAATCAAATCTATACAATAAAGTAGAAACCTAAAATAACAGCTCAACACTATACAATTGAGATAAAAAATCAATATAAGATTTTTATAAAAAAATTCCCTCAAAATTAAATGCTCTAACATATATTCCCATACCATTTAAAAAAAGCATAATGTATGACAAGGGAACTAAAAGACGATGTTCAAAATTCAGCTACGTTTTATATGGTAATAATAGAGGATGCTTAAAGCTTCAATTTTAAGAAATGCACAGATCAATGGATAATATCTCTCCGAACATTAGTCAAAAGCTCATTAATAATAATTCAACATCACAGCTGATATGAAAATAGACCACTAATGTGATTGAAGGAGTGTTTGCTGAATAAATCCCAAAATGTATAACATTAAGCAGTATGCTTGATGCACTAATCTGGAATTATGAACCAAAAACAGAAGTATGAAACAGCATGAAAATTCATAGTAAAAGTTCATACCATTCTCCATTTGAGAAAAAAGATAGACCATCAGGTAAAGCAAAAGTTACAGTTTCTCCGATGACTGCAAAATTTAGATTATCAGTCAGAGCAACATGGCATAACCTTAAAATCTGGACTTTTTTATAATTTACAATTCAGGCCTAAAATGAATGTCAAATAATATAACTGCAAACCTAAGATTACAACAAGAAGAAGCAAACCTTTCCCATTAAGTTGGGTTAGTGATAGACCCTTAACACAAGTTTATAGTAGGAGAAAAGGGCAAGGGCAAAATGGGGAAAATACAGTGCAATGAATGGAGTTGGTCCCCCATAACCATGTCGAACAGTTGGCAGGATTTGGGGGAAAGGATTAGACTCTGTTATCAGCTGGTGGTCGGGTAGTTTTGTTACGGAAGAGGATCAGAGGGGTTGTGGGTGTGGTGGCGGTAAGGGCTGTGTCTCTGTAGTCACGGGAATCTCTTTTCCTATTTCGGGTTATTGTAAGGGGCATTGCTCTGGTGTCTTGTAATTAATTAATACTTACTCTCTGAGACCTAACCCTTAGCAACATGGATCAACTGACAGCATAACATTTTAATGTAAATCATGTCTAAATGAAACTATTAACCTCAAATATGTTCTTAGTGGTTTCACCATATAGTTCTCAACTCTCCTAACGAGGCTTCCCTAAGTTTTCTCCATTCATGTGTAAGCCATCTAAGGCTGAGACTCTACCATTTTTTTCTACATTAGGGGCTACCCCAACTTACTCTCTAATACATTCATTCCTCATCCTTGTTTTAGTCTAGTATGTCTACTCATCCAACATAATATTCTTATTTTTGCTACATTGTGTTGATTCTCTTGTTGACTTTGTAGTGCTTAAATATTCAGAATCATACAACATCAAGGGCCCTATAGTTGAGTACCAAGTTTTCCCCTAAGCTTGAGCAATACCTTTTTTGCCACATATAACACTAGCAGTACTCATCCATTTCATCCACCCTAACTGACCTATGGTTTACAACACCCTCCATTTCCTTAAAGACACCCAAGATTCTCATTAAAATTTCGTGGCATGAGTGTTCAATCTAATCCAAATAGCTCCAAATTCCTAAATTGATCCAAAAAACCTGAAACCCGATTAAAATGGTAACTAAAAAAATTGAAAATTGAAAAACTCTTTTTTTTTCAGTTCAGATTAGTTTTTGGATCTCATTTTTTAACCTGAACCAAACTGCATCCCTTAAAATAATATTATTATACTTTTCCACTTTTACCCCTACGTAAAACCAAGTAATATCCCTTATACTAATGAAAATGACCATAAGAACCAATAATGCTAAGGATGCTTGAAACCTTTAAGTTGTTTAGGTGCTAAAGATCAATATTCCACCAACACTCAGAATAAGCAAACTACTTTCAAATATTTAAGCGATGTAGAAAACAAACTAGTAGCTAATTCATTGAGAAAAATATGCAAAACAATTATAGATTAAAAGAGAAAGGAAAAAGTATGCCATTTAGAAAGAGTTAATGTATTAAAGTAGTATTTTAAATAACTAACAAAAAAGTAAGAAACCAAATCATCTAATCCAATGTAAACCACTTTTAATTGGATAGGATTATATCAGATATTGTATTCAACTTGATCCCAACCAAAATTACAATTTATTTTTATATTAGGATCAGATGACATTTTCCCTAAAAACTAATCCAAATTGAACTATAAAACACCATTATTTCATGGAAAAAGAAAAAATAGAAATTGCATGCATTCAACCAGATGTTGTTTAAAAAACAGGAAATAACAAGCGGCAGAAATAAGTTACCAATTATCACTGTGATAATAAAATCAAAGCGATTTTGACCATCCCGCCAATAGTTCTCAAATCCATATGAATAAACCTTTAGAATCATTTCTATTACGTAGATCCACCCTGAAAAACAGCAACAAAGAATCAACTGAGAGTAAAACTATAATTAAAAATTTTAACATTCTGTGCATTACAATAGAATTTAATGCACCAAAGCAAAACAAAGAATCACCAAATTTTTCAGCAGTATTGGGGAGTCTTACTGACAAACCAAGAATAGAGGGGACAACAGATTCTCATAATCGATTTATTTCATATAAAGTAAGATAGCACTGATAAATTGCAAAAAATAAGCTGTAGATATTCTGAGCTAAATTTTTTTTTTTTCATATCACCAAAAAAACATATATCATGTAAAAATTAAAAAATAGAAGAAAATCTCAGATGAATCTAATCCCTATGAGATGCCTTCACATAGCAAGGTATCTAAGGAAGCAGAAGAAATGAGATTCACATAGTTTAGCAAATTTTTTTTCCTTAAATATATGTTGTCTTAATAAATATTAACATTTTTAGTTTAATAAGAACCGAAAAGAAACAAGTATTCTTAGTATTTAATATGTTAAAGAATACAACCACCAACCAATTATTACCTAACTTAATAAACAAGATACCGTAATCTAGGATCCTCCTTAGGCTTTTCCGATTTCTTTGAAGAGGCAAATGATTTACTCACGGTTCACTTCACATTCAATATTTTGTTGGTTAATCTCCATAGATTATAACTTGGAATATTCTTGTGATTTAAAAGGTTAATTTAAAAAATATATTTTAAATTTGTCAGAGAGATTTGATCTATCTAGTCTAGTTTTCTAGGTAATTTGACCTTCGAATGCTCATTTGTGCTGCAAAAGGATGTTTCACCTCCAAATACCTAGGGAATTTGTTAACTAGGATTTAAAATAGTCTCTCCTCTCAATCCTTCACATCAATTTTCTTTTCAGTTAGTTCTACATACTGGTTGTCCGTTTTTCCATCTGCATTTCAGAAACCATATTTCATTAAACCCCTTTACTTCCAATCTTAAGTCTTCTCACCTTGTCTCACATATTTTATGTTTAAATAAATAATAATATTGAAACCCATATTTCTAAATCAGAAAGCACAATTCTTTGGTATGCCAGACCAATAAATGAGTTCCTTGCTATGAATTAACAAAGTCTGGAATTCTTCATTTTCTCTAGTCTTTCTCAACTGTGATTTTGAAAAAAGTCAAGTAAACTATATTGAAGATTCTGGCTGTGAAGTATCTCTTCCCCCTAATACAAATATTCAAAATGATACAATTTTTTACACAAAAATAGTGAAGCAGAGAAACTTATTCAGGAGACTGTCCAACTCAAGCTGTCTCAAAAGATTTTTCACTTAAAAGATCATCATTAACTCTCTTAAACTAAGCAACAAATTTTACAATACTAGAAAGAATTTACATTGCAACATCGAAATATAACAAGGAAATACACTGTTTGGATGTCCTTACCGAAAATGAACTCAACTACTTGCCACACCTTTTGAGAAGAATTGTTTGCTAGATCAAGCTGCAATTGTGAATTAATACAAAATTATCAACATGTTACATGTGGATACATATAAGCCATTAAAAATCTGAATCATCTAAAACCCAATAATTTCAACAGCTTGGAACCATTGTTGTCATTTGGATTTATGTAGCCAAAAAATAGATCTAAATTTGTTATTGAATTCAAAAACTTTGACATGCCAGAGGATCTTAACCATGAAGTGCTGTACAACAAAAAAACACATCTTAAAACTATCATTGGTGGTGGTAGGAGGAACAATTCCTGTCTTCTAGGAATGGATTGTATTTATGTTCAGGTACTAAAGCCTGATCAATTACAGAGAGAGATGGGTAAATCCTATTTGCCAATTTGGGTGATGTTTCTGTGGATGCAGTTATGTCTTTGCCACTAATTCCCAATAATATTTGAAGCCATTATTGGTACCCACTTTCATGTTTTGCCACCATTTTTAGAATTAGGTACAATAGCAAAATCATGATATCCAATCCTCCCTTGATAGTGACTGTTAAAACCTCTTGATGGTACAGATCAAGGTCTCAAACCTGAGTTTCAGATCAACGGTAGTTACAGTTTCTATTATATTATATGATGTTAGTTACATTTTCTGTTCACTATTAGTTTCATTGTTAGTTATAGGTTGCTGTCATTTTATTACTTGTGTAACAGAATGATAGATTTAGTTCAGTTTAGTTTTGTCCTCTATAAATAGAGACTCTTGTATTTCTTCCAAAATGGATCATAATATTTAGCATTCTTTTACTTTTCAACTCTCAGTTTTTTCTCAATCCTTCACTTCTTAAAGATTCAACATTAAGTGCCAAAATGGGAACTAGGTTAGATGCATTAGAGCAGAGGGTGCAAATATGGAGGAATGATCATGAAGAGGTGAACTGTAACCCGAAACATGGTCAAGAAGATTTGAGATATGAAGTGAACAATAAGTCCGAGCAGATGATGTGAGAGATATAGATGTTGCAAAAAAGGAATGGGTAGACATAGAGGACGAGCACAAAGACAACAATATTGGGGAACAAGACTCTTGGCCTCCAAATCTCAATACAACCATTCTCGAGACAACAGGTTAAGGCAGGACCCTCCTTTGTCTGATGGGAGTGATGCATATGTGTGGTGCACAAGGTGAAGTGGTGATTGAACGACTTCAACCCACTGCTGTGGACGTTCAATGCAGTTGAAACAGACTGGGTCTGCCACAGATTACAAGGAGTAATTAGAATCCCTAAAACAGTCCATTTAAAGATGGAGATGAAATTTATCTCAAGGGAATTTTTCTTAATGGCTTGAAGGAGGAACTGAGGGCAGAATTAGAGCTAAAGAATTTGCATCCCTCACCACCTTGATGCTCAAAGCACAAAAGTTAGATGAAAGAAGCCAAGTTGTGTTCAATAAAGGAGTGAACAAAGATGGAGGTTGTTGGGAAGCGTAAGATCCCAATCTTTTTCAAGAACAATAGAGTACGGGGCGAATCAAAATGGTCCATTTCCTCTGGGTGTTCAATGGTGAGTTCAATGGGACTTCCTAGTTTCAGAGGAAAGCAAGGAGATGAAAGAGGGAAGAAATGAAAATTTCAAGAACATGTCTTAGGCAGAAATAATCGAGAAGACAGCAAAGGCCCTTGTTTTAACGGTTTGTTTAACGTATGCCCAAGGGCACACAATAAAAACCTAAATATAGCAAGTGTTTATTGAAAATCACAAAATTCAATGCATTTATAACATTAAATGCTACAATTTTCAATAAAAACTTACTAATTAATTTCTAATTGCATGTTATTGGGCACACATTAAGAAAATTATTGTTTTTAATGTGATGAAAAATTCAGGCCACAGGTCAGTAAAGCAGCTTAGAGTTGGGTGGATAACCCAGCCCAATTCTAGAAGAAGGGAATGCAGAAGCAAGGAACAATAACCCAGCCTATTGGTATCAGAATATGTTAGTTACAGTTGGCAGAAAACTAGGGGACTATAAGCAGCTGATAGGCTAGCATAAGAAAGTTAATCATTTGTTTGTTGTAATCAGAGTGGAGTGTGCAAGGAGCAGGAAAACAGTAATTCTGGTTTAGTATCACTCTGATACTGATTTAGAATTTCAGGGTCCCAAATTAATAGAGATTCTTCCATTTTTCTGTGTCACTGAGGTGCCAGTCCTTATCGTAGTCACATCAAATGAAACTACAATCTGCAGTTAACATGAATATTTAAATTGCTGAGCAGGTTAAATGGAGAATGTATATTTTTATTGGAAAACATGACATACCGTTGTCTCAATAATAACTGCGACCAGATTAAGTACGAGAACAAAAGAAATAAGGTATCCAAACATGGGGCTCCTCACAAAGGCTTTTATTCTCTTTGAGCTGGGCCATTGGTAGAAGGCTAAATACTCAAAGTAAGACATCTGCAACCAAATTGGAAAGTATTACAGATGCTACAGATCTTCACCTTCCTAGTTAGAGTACATTTCGATGAACTACCAAATGTTTTAAATTGGCATCTTTGAACTTACAACATCTTCCTTTTGAAATTTTAGAGCAATAGCATTGCAAATATCAGCAAATTCATCCTTGTTGATCTGAAAGTAAAAATACATTAATTTACATTAAAACATGCATTTATGCACATAAACATTGGTATGTGCATAAAATATAACCAAAACACTTAAGAACAAATATTACCTTTACATCATGACTATCATCCAGCTCATCAAATATCAACTCAAATTCTTCCCTGGAGATTTTTGGCAAAGTCCTAATGAAAACACACAATCTATGCTTCAACATTCATAATGTGAGAGGAAGATTATGGAAAGATAGAGTTTAGAAGCCCAAGTGAAAGATCAACTAATACTTCTAATGTCACAATGTGTAGTACCAGTTTATTGATAAAAAACAAAAAACAAAATTGAGCACTTAACCAAAACAGAAGCCACAGTGACAAGCTATGAGCAAAACTAGTTACAAATATACTGTGACTCACCAATTATTGCTTTAAATTTCATGAGCAATCTGTGAAGCTGCAAGGGGAAGCAATATATTCCCTTTGGTCCAATTTATAAGGCAAATTAAACTAAATTGCACAAGCTAATAATATGTAATTTAAGTGTGGCATTTGGTTTGCAAAAATGTTTGATTTTATTTTTTGTTTTCACTTTAATTTACAAAAATGTAACTTTATTGGTGTTCACACCTAATTCACTTTTAATAAAAGGTGCCTAAGGACTCCAAGGAGTGTCATTTAGGTAGAGCAGCCTCTTCTTTTAATCATTAAAAAAATGTGTTGTCTCCCCATATTATTATATAACAAAATACCAAGTGGGGTGTGCACATTTTCGATTCAAGAGAGGGAAGAATGGGAAAAGGGAAAGAAATATCACAACGTAAAACCCAATCAACCATGGAATTTCTCTACCCTCAGACAGAGTAAGATTTGCTTAAAAGAAGGGTTCCATGAGAGTAAGGGAGCCTCTCGCAGGTAATGGAAAGTAAACCTGCTACTTGTCATTCCAGTAATTATTTGCATCGGAAGCTAATAAAAATATTAAATGTTCCAAATTCTCCTTAAGCCTTGCCACCCTGTTTACTCATCTTGGCAAACTCGGATAAACAACATACATGTTAAATTATAATGACAAACATTTGAACTAAATTATGTTATTCTGTAAAACCCTCCACTCATGTACCTTTCAAATTTAAAAGGATGATAAACAAAACCTATGTATGTAAGGATGAGCCATGAAAATCTGACAAAGATTCACACTATACAGATTCATCATTCTTATCTAGAAATACATATAAAATTGCACAAATACCAAAATCATTCTGATTTTGCCAATATCATTAAGAGCAAGCAGCAAATTGAAAATATGATAAATCTGAAAGCATAATGGACATTGGGGAATAAAGTAATACCTATAATTGTTCAGCTCCTCAAAGAGCCTAATACATTGATCTTTGTTGAGATATCCAACATTCTGCAACCACAAATATCAAAAGGCATTAGAATGTCTTAAGATTATGATGTTTATATATAGAGGAAGAAAGAAATACAAAAAAATGGAGAGAGAATTGCTATAGATTTAGATGTATTACAATATGATGGATCTTCTGATGTGCTCTATGTATTCACAAAACTAGAGTACCAACCCTTTTTTATATTAATCATAATCCTAATTAATTAGGTAAACAAATCATGATAAGATAAGAAAACGTGATAACTAATCCTAAGAGATAATGAAGAGATAGGAAAATTAATCCTAAAGGATTATCTATGATATGATCAATATATTCTACAGAATCAATAGATTATGTGAATAGAATCAATATATTCTAACAGAATCTAATCATAATCCTAAACCCTTATTTGTATCTAATCAAAAGATAAGCATAGTTGTTTGACACCAGCAGGGGTGGCTATGTCTGACAATGGAATAATAAACTAAAACATGGAAAAACATACTTACATTTGTGTCTAAGAGATCAAAAGCTTTCTCCAACATAGTTCTTCTCATTCGATCCATCTCAAAAACTTGTTTTACCAGCTAAAACAAAAGAATATTTGAGCATTGATATCATTTGTTTGAGTATCCATCCTAAAGTACATGACATACATCAACATTCTACTGATATATCTAGTTTCAGTATCTAAATAAGAAAATGATCAACACTGATCCAATACTTTCAAGTTTCAACTATATCATCCGATCTATATAAAGAGAAGTAATGGTACAAGAAAGTTACCTCACTCTTGAAACTGTCATAAACAACAGCAAGGATCAAGTTTGTAACGAAGTAAACCCCCACCAGCGCAAAGAGTATGAAAAACAGGCAATACCAACGCGAAGACCTTAAAAGCCAAAAAAAGATGAGCGTTCAGGATTGATGATATCTCAAACTGAAAGGACAGAGTCATTTAGCCGAAAAGGTTCAAACTATTAAATTCAAACTCTTACTTGTATGCAGGAACCCAAACATCTGGATTATTGGATGTGGTAAATAGAAGAAACAGCTGATATAATGTAGTACCATAGGAAGTGAATACTGTTTTCCCCTGTATTGTATCCTCAAAAATCACATAAGCCACCCAACTAGCAAAAAGAAGAAACAGAAGGCCCAAAGCCTGCAATGAATGAAATTAGACAGCAGTGTCCAGTAAGAGTGTTGATTATAACAAATTGAAATAATCCAAATGTAGCAATCAAGAGAAACCTAATAGATTTTGAATGTAAAGTCACATGCACATTGTTGTAGAAGTTGTGAACAAGAACAAAAAAGAGCAAGGCGAAGGAAAAACAGCATGAAAGTGAACTAACCAAGACATTTAAGTATGTGTCAAGCATCCCAGCCAAGATGATGATGGTGTCTCGTAGCTCTCTGACATCAAATTCAAATGCAAAATTTGACTATCAAAAATAGGTTACCAAGGGTTTTGCTTTTGGCTGAATAATGAACATACAAGAATTTCACTGTAAGACATATGACCCTAGTAAGTAAGATCAAATCATAAATTATTAAACATTAGTGTTAAGAACCAAATCAACATGAAGCCTAACCTTCCACCTCACAAGAATGATCAAAGCCTTTAAGGATTGAAGCATGCATAAAGCACAAGACAAACCCAATTTATCCTAAAATTATAATATAAATAATAATGTGGCAATGATCAAAGTCTTGAAGTCTAGACCCCTTGATCTCCATAAAAACGACATATATAAGCTCCTTACTAAGCCTCCTCAAAACAGCTTAAGATTTTGTGTTGATCATGTCAAAGAATTCCCTCCATTTTAGAAAATAAAGTTTCAGTAACATGATTCCTTTAAATGTTGACATAAGGAAAATTTTGAATCTCTTAAAAGTTTTATTTTCCCATCATTGCACACAATAAGTCAATATCTCCATCCTAGGAAATAACACTGAATTGACTCACTCAAAAAAAAAAATTATAAAATTAAACATTGAGGAAAATTTTATACCATAATATATCTACCCTTGACTGTTATGTACATTGACCAAGACCCTCTTCAATATCCTAAATGTTTGATAGGCCAAGGGATGTTCAATATCATAAACCCCAGTGCATTGTTGCCAGCCAACACCCACGAGGTGGAAGTGCACATTAATTCACAACAAAAAAGACAGTACATGAAAGATATATAGTATCCTATCCAGTGCTATCTCTATCCATTTCAATTATCCTCCAGTCCTGTCTTGTGTAAAGAATAATTACTCCTAAATTTGAAGCAGCACAACAATGATTATTAAATTTTCAAGCACATGTCCAAAAGGCATAATCTGCAACAGTAGAAAAGAAAGTTGAGATAGATCAGGCAATACCTAATATTCAGAACAAAAAGAACAACCCTGATATAAGGTGCAATTCTGAACGGGAGAAAATCAAAAGCCAGTGGAGACAAATAAAAAGCATAGACCAACATGTCAGCAACAAGCAATAATAGACAGAAAGCCTGGAAATACAAACCAATTAATTTATTAGTAAACTAAAGTATGTATATAATCATGGATTTTAATTCAGGATAAATGAAAATAATGTGGTTTTGCCCTTTTTAATGACAAATAATCCCCATCTTGTCCAGCTTAATTACAAAATGAACGTTAACACAAAATCAAGGTTCAATGAGGAAAAAAAACTGTACCATAACACAGAAATGAAGCATGTGTTTCAGCATACCAGTAGTAGCTTCTTCTTGGTAGTTGTTACTCATTAAGAAGTAATTGTTATCTCCACCACTGATGTAATAACCTATTAAAATATTGTTGCAAAGGAACTCCAGAGAGCTTTAACTAATTTTACCAAATGCATCTACGGTTACATAGAAATTGTTTTCCTTCTAAACAATAAATTTAACCTTTATTATATCAAAGTACTGTTCCTCATCTTGTTTTAGGCCCAAGACCAACAAGGGTTTTGGGCCATGGTAATTTGGTGCTAAAAGTGTTACTTTGGCTCATAACCACAATAGCATTTCTCCTCAGAATCAGAGGCTTCATTCTTGTAGCATGAAGTTATAAATTAGCACCATTGGATGCTGTTAGAATAAGTTAATGAGTGTTTGGGGGTTTATTTAGTATGGGTTTGGCTAGCTTATGCGCTATACTTGTACTTATTATACATATAAATACATATAGGAGGAAAATTTATCTAGTTAATCAAGTTTGCAATTATCCTCTCTAGTCTCTCCTCTTTTGATACTTAAGTCCCCAAAAGTTTCTCTTTGGGATATAGTTCTATTAGGCCTTCAGTCTCTCTAAAGCTGGATCCAGTGCTTTGGATTAGACTATGGAAAAGTTTGGGTAAGGGATATCCCCTTTTTAAAGGCCTTCTTATGTTCTTATTATCTATCTTTCCTTCACCAACTTCCAATCCAAAATTTCAACTGTACTTGAGGTTTTAAAACTGCCTGAAGCTTCCACCTAGGAACCTTAGTGATAGAAAAGCTTCTCCACTAACATTTCTTGTTTATGTTTGATTCTACTTATTTGTCATTCTGTCTTCAAAATTTAATAGAAGAATTAGGAATCTTGACTCCTCAAAGATGTATATGGCAAATTTAACTCCAGATTCTAACCCACTCTTTAAATTGACAAAATTCTTGATGATAAGTTGGATATCAAAAACTCTTTTATTAGGGGTGTCAATGGGCTGGGTTGGGCCAAGTTAATATTGGCCCAATATTTTGATTGGGATATTTTTGGCCCCATCATGACCCAACTAGTGATCAGGTCAGGATAGGGCTTACCCAAGAGTTGGAATGTACAAATTTATAAATAGCAAACTAAAACTAGAGGGGTGTGTGTGTGTGTGTGTATATATAAGCAAATTGTATCAAATGTAAAAATACTGTCATATTATGCACAATGTATTGTTGATAATCAAGAATCCTGTTTCCTAGAATTAGGGATCCTGTTTTCTGAAATTTAAGAATATGTTTCCTTTTATTTCAATATCTGTACAGATTAGGTTGATTGATTCCTTCCTTTTATATGATAGTTAGTATTTGTAATTTATTTCCATTTTAAGGGAGATAATCTCCTTCCTTATTTTAGGAATAGAATTAATTTTATAGGTGTACTCCTGTCCTATTTAATTCAACCTCTGATATTCATGTAAGATATATGAAAAATATACTATTCGGCAAGGTATCAGACTCTAATCTAAACCATCTCTAATTACCTCATTATCATGGCCAACATCGGTAGAAAACCAGAAGGGATGACCCAACCAGAGATTGGTGGCACAGCTATAACTAGCCCGGTTGAGGGAACCTCTCTCCCAATAACTGGTCACAAGCTTAACAGCCAAAACTACAACCAATGGGCCAAATCGGTCTGAATATTCCTTCAAGGCAAGGGAATATTCTCGGTTCCAAACCTCTTCCAAAGGTCCAAGAAGTTTTCTCTGAGGTAAGAGAGGAAAGTAGAAGGAAAATCATGTTAGGAGGCTCAAGCACAATGGAAGCCGTTGAAGGTTCAACAATAGCTGCAAAAGGACCACGCCAACGTTTCCAACAAAAGAACAATCGCCCTTATTGTGAACACTGCAAAAAGTCTAGACACACAAAGGACAGGTGCTATTTCCTTGTTGGAAAACCAGCATATGCAAAAAGCTTCAAAGGCCAATCTCCTCGAAGCAATACAACCACTTTCAACTCGCTAGAATCAATCACAAATAGTGCTACACAAGTCCATTAAGCAAGGAGCACATGGAGGTGCTACAAAAGTTACTCCAACAAACTTTAAGAAATAAGAGCACGAATAATGGTAATGCATCCCTAGCTCAAAAAGGTAAAAGGGAAGACTATTTCTTGGATTGTTGACTCAGGGGCTTCTAATCACATGATAGGGGATATAACTACTTTTGGCAAGTATTCCCCTTGCCATGATAATTCCACAGCTATCCGGAACACACTCAAAAGTGGCTAGTAAAGGTTTAGTAATTATCTCTAAAGACATTATCATTAAGGATGTTTTCTATGTTTCCCACCAGATTGTAATTTGTTGTCCATAACAAAATTAACTAAAGACCTCAATTGTGTTGCTAAATTTCTCCTACACTTGTGTTCAGACTTTGGGTTCGAGGAAGAGGATTGACAATGTTGAGGAATGTGGGGGACTTTACCTCCTTCCCGCCAATGACTCTAAGAGTACACCTTCAGAAAAGTCAAGGTCTGCTTGTGCTATAACCCCACCTTCAACAGATTCCATAATGATATGGCATTACTGTCTTGGACACCCAAACTTTATGTATTTGGAAAAATTGTTCCCATCTTTATTCAATAAAAATTCAAAGTTGTTTAATTGTGAAGTATGTCAAATGTCCAAACATATCAAAAACACTTACCCTCTACAACCTTACAAGCCATCCCATCCGTTTTTCTTAATTCACAGCGACGTGTGGGGTCCCTCTAGAGTCACCAATATCACGGGCTCTAGATGGTTTGTGACATTCATTAATGATCATACAAGTAAAACTTGGGTATACTTGATGAGAGAAAAATCAGAAGTGGGAAGAATATTTGAAAATTTTCACAATCTAGTAGAAACACAGTTTCAAGCATTTATCCAAGTACTCAGAACAAACAATGGTCGTGAATACTACAACTCAGTTCTCGATTCCTATCTTATTTCAATAGTATGGTATTGTACACCAAAGTTCGTGTCAACACTCCACAACAAAATGGTGTTGCTGAGCACAAGAACCAACATCTTCTAGAAGTGACAAGGTCTTTCATGCTAGCCACAAATGTTCCACCACAATTTTGGGGAGATGCTATACTTACAGCCACTTATTTGATCAATCAGATGCCTCCTAGAGTTCTCCACTACAACACTCTACACATCATCCATCAATCCTTTTATCCAAACATTGACTCCTCACATCAATACCAATATAAATATTTGGATGTACTACCTTTGTCCATAACCACCAACCTAACCGCAGCAAACTTGATCCTACCTCAATCCGATGTATTTTCTTGAGATACTCTCCAAACCAAAAGGGGTACAAGTGTTACTCTCCCTCTACCAAAAAATTCTATAATTTCCATGGATATCACAATCCTTGAGAATCAACCTTTTTACCCTAACACTGAAATTGAGGGGAAGGAAAAGAAGAATGAATTTCAGCTTTGGAGGTTCAAAGACACTCAATTTTGAAAATTCTGAAGGAGTAACTGGCCTTGAAAGTTCCACTGCAACTGCTGAAATTGAAGTCATTGAAGACATTGGAGCAGAACTAAATCAGCACACCAGTACAAGGCCCACAACACAAGCAGAAAAACCTCTCTTGGTGTACTTGAGGAGCCAAAAAACCAAAAGACAGAACCAGGATCCTTCACAATTCCAAGGCAAAGTCAAGAATCTTCCCAAACACCAAAGTTTGAAGAAAACCATGTTGGTAACATACTTTCTATCCTATAAATTTTGTCCCTCCTATTCAAGAATGTACTGATCTTGATCTACCCATTGTTGTTAGAAAAGATGTGAGGCCTTGCACTAAGCACCCAATTGGAAATTTTGTATCTTATGATAAGTTATCATAAAACCATAGAGCTTTTATTGCAGTCCTTGACGGTATTCAAGTTCTTAGGGACATACAGGAGGCTCTTCAACATCCTAAATGGGCAGTTACTGAAAAGGAAAAAGTTCAAGCACTAGAGAAGAATGGGACATGGGAATTCTTAACCTTGCCAGATGGAAAGAACGTCGTTGGATGCAAATGGATTTTTTCCATCAAACAAAATGCAGATGGGAGTGTTAACAGATACAAGCATCATCGTTGCAAAAGGGTTCCTCCAATCATATGGCATAGACTATAAGGAAACCTTTGCTCTAGTCGCAAAGTTGAATTCTACTCGTGTTATCTTATCACTTGCTCCAAATCTTGATTGGCCTTTGCACCAACTTAATATCAAGAATGCTTTCCTCAATGGTGAACTTGAGGAAGAAGTCTACATGAACATCCCTTTTGGACTTGAAACTCCAATGACTTCAGGAAAGGTTTGCAGACTTCGAAAGTCATTATATGGTCTCAAACAGTCACCTCGAGCATGGTTTGAAAGGCTAACACAAGTTGTTAGAGAAGATGGATTCATATAATGTCAAACTGACCATACCATGTTTGTTAAGCATTCATCAAAAGGTAAAATCGCACTATTTACAGTTTATGTTGATGACATTATTATCATACGGGATGATTATGAAGAAATCAAACACCTCAAGAAGCTTCTATCCGAGGAATTTGAGGTTAAAAACCTAGGAAACCTCAAGTATTTCCTAGGAATGGGGGTAGCCCGCTCAAGACATGAGATCTCTCTGTCCCAAAGGAAGTATACTCTTGACATGCTAAAAGAAACTGGCATGTCGGGGAGTAAGACAGCAAACACCCCAATAGAACCAGCAAGGAAAAATGAATCAGAAGGTGAAAGTCCTCCTACAAATAAGGACAGGTATCAAAGACTTGCGGTAAAATTGATTTACCTAACCCACACTAGACCTGGTGTTGAGTTTGCAATAAGCATGGCAAGTCGCTTCATGACTAGTCCCACAAAAAACCACATGAAAGCAGTCAACCCAATCCTTAAATGCTTGAAGGGGACATCAGGAAAAGGCCTACACTATACAAAGAGCTCTGGTAGAGATATAGAGGTTTACACAGATGCAATTGGGCAGGGTCCATGGAGGATCAAAAATCCACTATGAGATTTTGCTCTTATGTGTGGGGAAACCTTGTTACATGGAGGAGCAAAAAGCAACATGTGGTGGCTAGGAGAAGTGCGGAAGCTAAGTTTAGGGCACTATCCTATGGCATTTGTGAAGGGATTTGGCTTCAAAGGATGCTTGAGGAACTTAAAATCCTCTCGACCTACACTATGAAAATTCTATGACAACAAAGCAGCCATCATTATTGCCAAGAATTCTGTACATCATGACAGGACCAAACATCTGGAGATTGACCATCATTTCATAAAAGAAAAACTTGACAGTGGAGTTGCCTGTCTTGAGTACACACCTTCATCTCAACAAACAGCAGATATTCTAACTAAGGCTCTCACAAGGTTAAGTTATGAGAGTTTAAGATCCAATCTGGGCATGATAAATATCTACCATCAGGATCTTGTTTCCTAGAATAAGGAATCCTGTTTTCTGAAATTTAGGATTCTGTTTCCTTTTATTTCAATATCTATACAGATTAGGTTGATTGATTCTTTTCTTTTATATGACAGTTAGTATCTGTAATTTATTTCCATTTTAAGGGGAGATACTCCTTCCATATTTTAGGAACAGAATTAATTGTATAGGTGTACTCCTGCCGTGTTTAATTAAGCCTCTGTAATTCATGTAAGATATATGAAAAATATACTATTCCGCATATATATACACACACATATTATCTCTCCCAATAATGCATAACATTTAGTTGAGCCAAGACAACCCAAAGTGTGACCTGATCCCAACAAAAAATAACATTAGGTCTACTTTCCAGAACCCAAACCTGGCCCAGTTAGCTTTAGACTGGGACAGATTAGGCCTCAAGCAACCCCACCTTCAAGAGGTCGAGTGCTTTAGTAGACTTGCAGAGTTGATAACTTATCAAGCTTTGTTGTCTCCTGCAAAATTAAATTCTTTAGTAGGATCTTGAAGCAACATACCTTCAATTGATTAATAGTATTCTTCCAATATATACGGGACCCTTCGTATAATAATGGGAAGAAAGTATGTATGATTAGCAAAACAAGAGTTATTCCCTGTATTACACAGAAAAAAGGTCACGTAAGACAAAATCCTAAACTGATAGTTGAGAAATGAATACAAGGAAATTTCGACAACTCCACAGATCAAGCAATATCCCTATACCATTCCTTATGATATACGACACTACCATATATTTTTTAAAGAAAGAATAAATTTTTATTAGAAAGAAAGGATAAAATGTACACCCAGTGAAAAGCTAAGAAAACCCGCTTAAAAGTAAGTATTAGAAATTAGATTTAGACCTAACTCAACTCAAAAGCTAGTTCATGAATAAGGATTGCTCTCATCTTGTATATTCTAAATTGGTCATATTTCTAGTTAATGTGAGATTCTAACAAGAAGGAAAAAGAGCACACATCATACCAAATTGGCTTTAAAATGTGAAGAGGTTTTTGTAAGTAACTAATACAAATCTCTTTGAAATAACTACAAGCAACGCGCCAAAGAAAAAATAAATTCCCAGCAGATATACATAAATACCAAAAGAAAAACATCAAAGCAACAAAGAGATGCAGTATGTACTGTTACACAGTGGAAGGATAATTTGGAGCCTACACACGCTTTATCACTCCAAAATACTTGCTTAACAATTACACACACCAAAAATATCCAAAATGAGGCAGCAGAAAATAAGACAATAACATAGATGGGCAGTATTAGCTGTTTCATTTTAATTTCAAAAAGTAAGTGAATAACTAACTTAATTTCAACATGAGAATGACAAATATTATCAAACGCAATCACCCTTTTCAAGGTGACAGCAATAAAAAAGTTCATCAGTAATTTACCCAATAAAAAAATAATGGTGTCTGAAGCACTGAACTCTTACCTCATAAATAAGACCTTCTGCATCAGTTAGATATGGCAACTGTCCCAAGAAGAAATAATCTCTATCGTTGCAAGAATGTGAGCTAATCTTTTTACACCATAGAGGTTTCTGTACCAAGTAAAGTACATTATGAACTATCTTCTTTCTATTTTTATTTTCATTTTCTTTAGCCTGAAAGCCTCAAATACAACTAACGGGAACTAAAGTTCATGAGAAGTTTGCTAATACTAACCTCCAGGAAATTCAGAACTATCAGAGCAAAATAACTAAGAGACCAGATGGGATTGAATTTAGTGAATATAAAATAAAATCTTGCATAACTTTGGAAGCTTGATGAATCAAGAATTTGCTCAGGGATGCCAACACCATCTTCAGCCTGCATAAAGCATTTCCAACCAAAATAACAAGTAGTTAACTGACCTGAAAGAGAGTACACGAATAAATACATACACACTTGAGGGGGAAGCTACTAGAATATACTTAAGTACCCTGGTAAATTATTTCACCAGAAAATATCATTACCCAAAGAAACTTTTTTTAAATTATACTTCATCTGCTCTTGATTAGGCACACAATCAAAAGAAAAATTAGAAAGACATTAATAGCATGTTTAACAGTAATGGAAGTTTCTTTCTGAAAGACAGTGCATGAAAGAGAAAGAAAATGTAGTGTTCAAGGTCACAAAGAAAAGAAGAACAATAAAATTATTGCACAAGTATTCAAACAAATGAAAAATTATTATAATAATGAAATTATTCTCACTTGATACAAACAAAAATTGAAGAGGAATTAGAGCTTCAGTGATCCTTTTCCAAACAAATTTATAACGAAAAAGTAAACTCTAGTTATATATTTAACACGAAGGGGAAATAGCCACAAAGTAGGAGCAATATTTTGCCAACACTCTTGCCATATTTTGTTCCTTCGTTTCATGTTTTATTCAAGAGCTCCATTTTGTAAGTATTAAAATAAAAAAAATAAAAAAAGGTTAAAATCTAACTAAAAAGGTCATAATACAAATTGTCATAAAAATTTACTGTTTCAACTTTCAACGTATCAATTTAAGATTAAAATTGGAATGAAATAGCTTTCCACCTCTTAATTGCAGTTGTCAACAAAAGAACTTAAAAACTTCAACAACTCAACATCTACCCAAAGCAATCTCTCCATTTTCACATCTCCTGCTTCTATTTATCAGCCGAAATAAAAATCCTTAGCAATTTTGTAACCCTTGCTTTACAAAGCAACAATACTAATAACGACGTTGCGTTCAACCTACAGAACCACTTCCCCTATAATTCAAGAGTTTCCAAATTCGAATGCCGCTGACAAAATTAAGATGCTGTTCAGCCTCAAAAATAAGATTTGCATTGTCGCCAGAACAGATGCAATTGGTGATTCTCAATATGCCTTTGATAATGAATCTATTTATAACACAATGCCAGATATGAAACTCGCTTGGAGTTACAAAGCTATCTAACAGCTCAATTAAAGCATAATACTCAAGGATTTGTAGAAGACAGAAAATAGAACCGAAGACGCACTGTGAGTTCACTCAAATAGCTTCTGCAAAACGAAAGAATGAAATTAAATGAGTTAAACGAACCAGATCGACGAGCGCAGCGGCTTTCTCATAGTTGGAGCCGTATGTGATAGCGTCGGAGCGACGGTGAAACCCGTGCGGCATGAACCTCCGGTCACGGCTGCTTTCGCCTCTAAGCAGCGGTTGCTCCATCTTGGAGAGAGAGAGAGAGAGAGAGAGAGAGAGAGAGAGAGGTGTAAAGGTGTAAAGGTGAAGACTGCTAAAAGCAGTAGTGGAACTGTATCATCATATTTGAAGAAGTCTACAAATCACGCTCTTCGCATACGGAGTGAGTGAATGGCCCAACAAAATAACGACGGCATGGAAATGAAAGGAAGACACTTCTATTCTCTTGGAGTGACGAGTGTATCCAGAAATGATCGATGTGATGTGATGTGATGGTGACCACACCCTTGATTTCGATTCAAAGCATCCACGTATCGTGTGCCTGCATCAATTTGGGTATGGCGCAGTACGAAGTCAAAAACCGTGCCTGCCACCTTCGTTTTCCTGTTGTCATGGCAATTATCAGCATGTTTGATCATTATTATATTTATTATATGAATAGGATTTAAGAAATATATTTTAAAAATAAAATATATTATAGTTATTGATTTAAAATTAACGATTAAAATTGTGATAAAAATTAAATATTGTTTCATAAATTTTAAAAATTAATAATTATTAATATATTTTTTAAAATACATTTGTTATCTTAGTGTTTAATGTTTAAATTTTATTTTATATTAAAATATCCAATAAACTTTTATATATAATAAATTTTTGTTACAAAATTTAATATATATTAATATATTAATAACAGTAAATATTATAAATTTTAATTCATTTTTATTACAAATCCTTCAATCTATATTTTAAAAAATCCGTACTAATATAGGTTCAACTTTTATTTTAAAATTCCTTATTTCTTTGACTGTCAGAGCGGAAAATGTCATTATAATAGTAGTTGGGCGTTGATCATTGAATGCAGGGCAGATATACAAAGTAGTACTATTTCTTGTTTGTTTTAATGCTTGGTAAACCTTCATAAATCTGGTCCACCATTTCAACGGACATTAGACAGAACTTTTGCCAGTTAAAAGATTTTCGATTCTTGCTTTACCAAGATTTTGAGGGACAACCAAACAATCTTTAGAGCTTATTTGACTTAAGTTAAAAAATTAATTTTTGTATTTCTAAAATAAAATATGTTTCAATAAAAATATATAATTTAGATTAATTTAAATATAGATTTCGATAATATTTTATGATTTTAAAATTAGTTTCATTAGAAAACATTTCTTCCAATTTAAATCAAATATACACTTAAAAGATATGTTAAATACATGAAATATGCACGTTGAAGAGAAGATTTTTTTCTCATTTCCAACTAAATCAGTTTTGTACACGGAAATGGTTTCAGAAACATGGTCCTGGTAAGTAAATTCACGAAGTTTTTCACCGACTTGGGCAAATTTGAAAGCAGATTTAATTCCACAATAAATTATAGCCAGCAAATAAATGTTACATGTTTTGAAGAAGCTTTTCACAATTGAAACATACGATTGCAAACTATATATATACCTCTAAAAAATAGCACATATATGTGTGTCAGTAATTTAATTAAAACGAAGTTTAGATTGGAAATCAAAATTACTTCTTTAATAAATTTATTAAAGATTTATTTTAAAGATAAAAATTTTAAATATAATTCGTTTCAAATGTGTAACTAAAGTTAAATTTATGAAATAAAGAACATTTAAAATAAGTGTAAAAACGTGATGTGAACCTTGAATGATTTTTTAATATTTTATTAAAATTGTAGATTAGGATAAGATATATATTATAATATATTCTAATTGTGGCCACGATTTATAGGTACGGAACTACTTTAGAGTTTTTATATTGTTTTATTGTAGTCGACATGAGATTGAAGAAAAATAATAAAGAATACGGGCCACGACTTACATACAGCTTCAACTTGTCTCCACCTGGCATGAATCAGTTAAATGGGGAAGCATTCCACAAGATGAAATAAAAACAAAAAAAAATATAAAAAAGTTTTTTATTGTTTGTTTGTTAGAAGAAAAAGAATAAATTTTTGCATGTTTTATTAATTTTTTTTAATTTGATAAGAAAAGAAAAGAAAGAAGTTTGTATTTTTTATTTTTTAATTTTAAACTATTAAAATTATTATATTTATAAATTATTAAAAATATAATAATATATTAATAAAAAATTAAATTTTATACTGCTAATATTTAATTTTTATTTTATTTTTATATATTCAAATAAATAAAAATTATCTTTCTTTTCAGCATATTTAAATAATTTTTTTCTTTTTTTTATTTTTTATTTTTTTCTTGCCAAACAAAACATTCATTATATGTACTTTCTTTCTGTGTCAGAAACTTACATTTTTACGATACAATAAATAACTAAGAAACGGAATATATATATATATATATATATATATATATATAATATTTAATAAATGATGTTATAGAAATAATATGTATATATATAATATAAATTGTAGTATAAAATAAAAATACAAAAAACATAATTTTAAAATTTTCAGGTATATGATATGATATCTAGTAGAAACAGTTCTGATAACAATGACAAGTAAACGAAACAACAAAAGACATTTAAGTTACGGTATCTCTTCAGCTGTGTATGTTTAGGGAAGACAAAGGCATACTCTGCGACAGGAGAGAAAATGAAACAGAGATAAAGAGGGCAGGATATGAACAAGCCATACGCGACCGGCCACATGCAATAGCAATGCTGATCACGTGCAAGCTTGGTCCGAAACTAGGTTGTTGCCGACTTCCAGTGCTTCCTTTGGGTGATAAATAAAACAAATAAGAAAAATAAATAAAAAATAGCAGGACAAAAAATTATAGTGAGAACACAAAATAGTTGAATCCATAAAATTTAAAAATATATATTAAAATATATGAATAAATATTTATAATAATTATAGAATATTTAATTTAATAAAGATAATTTTATTATAATATTTTTAAAATTTTAATATTATATAAAATTTTATTTTAAAATAAAAAAATATAACAAGATTCCAACGTCCCACCTCCCTCCCCTTTTCCCTACTTTGGGAACGGATTTTTTTATGCGAATTTTACTAGAATAATTTTTCCTATATTTTATTTAAATAAATAATAAAATTATTTTTATTTAAGCAAACAATAAATAAAGGTATTAAAAATAATAAATTTTTAATATATATTTAAGAATATGTAATAAAAATTTATATGTAACATTTTTATTAAAAATTATGTGATAAATATATTAATAACATTAATTATTATAATTTAAAAATTATTTATTATTTTTTATTATACTGTCTATAATTTATAAAATAATTATTTTTTAAATTATAAAAATTAATAAATAATAAAATATTTACCTTTGTTTTAAATTTATTTTAAATATTTAAATATAAATTATTTTTTAAATAAAAAATTAATTTTTATTAACCTCTTGAGTTTGATAATCACTAATAAAAATATAAATTAAATATGTTAATGCAGCTAATTAATATATATATATATGGTTCATATTTAGAGATGAAAGTAGGTCAAAAGAATTAGATTTTAAATATTTAAATCTGATCTGTTTAAAAATTTTAAGATATGAGTCTAGATCTATTATTTGTTAAAAGTTTTTTTTTTAATTTAAAGTTTATAAGACTTACAAACTTATTAAAAGTTTACATTCCAAAAAAATCAATAAATAGATTTAAAATCTATATAAATAATTGATTAAAAAAATTTATAAATTTAAAATCTACCAGATAAAAAGATCATTAAAAAATTCTAATATATATAATATGTAAATAAATAGACCGTTTAATAGATTAATAAATTTTTTTATAAATTTAAATCTATCTTATTTATCTAAAAAAAATTTTAATAAATCTAAGTCTGTTTATTTACTAAACAAATTATTAGATAATTTTTAAATTATTAAATAATCTTATTAACTTCCATTCCTATTTATGTTATATGTTAAACTTTAATAATTATATCAATTTAATAATATTATATAAAATATAAAATTTATCAATTTAACCGTTGATTTAAAAAAAATTATTAAATAAATTATGTATATAAAATTTAATAATTAATAAATATTTTATCATACAAAATATATTATTTTAACAACTAATATATCGTTTAAATATATATATATACATATTAATAATTAAACAACATATTTATAAATATCTAAATTTTTAAAATTTAATATATACCATCATAAAAATATTAACATTTATATATACATATAGACATACGCATGCCACATGTGGAATTCTCTCTTTCTCTATTAATCTCCTCACAGCTGTGACCACAGGCCATGGCTGCTTGGTACGCCTTATGAAACTCTTCCCTTTGTAGGCTCATATACCCTTTCTTTCTTTTTTCTTTTGGGGTCAATTATGTACTATAACTTTCCATTTATACCCTCAGGAGGAGGTCAAGCACCAATTGATATATGAAGTATTTTATTATGTCCCCAATCTTATGATTCGATTCCCTGTTTAAAAATCAGGACAGCAATCGGATTGATTCACGAATTGATAACCTTGTTGTAGACATCCATCGAATATATAATGTTACTTCCCATAAATGCTTCAATATTAATTCAAATCACTGATTAACAACCATCAAAATATCAAATGATAAAACCAAAAAAGAAGCTCAATTCAGAGCAATTTGTTCACAGACCCCTGTAGACATCCAATCCATCAAATGAATTATTCTAAATCCTCGAATATGTATCAATGTGTCTTCTCATAAATGCTTGAATATTAAAAAAAATCAAATAGTCAGTTGCAACAAATGCAAAAATATAAGCCAACGTGCACGGTCAGAGAAAATTAAGGCAACTTATGAAAATACATTCAGGCATTTCCATTTAAAAAATAAGAGAAAGAAGAGGGGAAAACTGTTAGGCAGCACCGTAACACATGGAGTTACACCACTTGACAAGGTGGTATCCTACCCAAGCAATTATCATAGATTAGAATATTCTAAATATTATTAATTAATCCTTTTAACTTGTTAATGACTCATGCACCTCTTTCTTCTACAAAAGGGATTGCTCACTTAATTTGGACGTAAGTTATAGACTTGTAGTGGTGAGACAACGTTTATCGTCCTGGAAGAAGGATCTATTTGCAATTTTAACAAAATCATATACCTAATGCTCCACCTATCAAGTTATCAACAACCAAACCAACTGTCAGCTAATACTCCTCCCTAAAAAAAGAGACAAATTCAGAATAAAAAATAAAGGTAACCAGCACATGGTTCATGTCCTAATATTGTTGATTGTAGAAGAACTCAATACATATCTTTCATTCAACATGAAAAAAAGTTTATGATTGTCTTGTTAAACCTGTCTATCGTAAAATATTGACATACAGAAGTATTTGGGAATGTAATTAACTAATTATTGTAAATAAAAATATTATTACCGATTTCCATGAGAATTTGAAGACGGCACATGATATACGAGGAGAATGGCAAACAAAGCGAATAACAATTATTTTAACAAAGCCAATCATTAGCATAAAAAGATGTTACTTCTTTTCCTCTCTTTTTTTCTATAATTTAAAAAATTAAAATGATGAGAATTTTTTTTAAATAAATTATTAATCTATAACCGAAATTCAAAAAGGATATTTATTTTATCAAAATTCATAAAATTATTAAGTTGTACTTAATTCAAAAAACTTATTATAGCAATACTTATAGTTTAGGAACTAATTGAAACAAATTTGATGTTAAAATTATATATATATATAAAAGCATCAAGTTTAAAGTGATCTCGTATTTTTTGTATATAATGAAAATTTTGTAAATTGATTTCATATGGATTTTATAAATATTTTATATTGTAAAATTAGTTTTTTAAATACGTAAATGATCATAATAATGTCTTCTAAGTATTTTTGTCACAAAATTAATATTTTAAATATTTAATTTATTCATAAGTTAATATTTTGATGATCTAAATTGTCATTAAATTAATTCATAAACAATTTAAAATAATAAATAAAAATGACTATTTAAAAGTTTAACTTTATGATAAATTAAATCTTTGAGAATAAAATTTTAAATTTTCACCAAATTAATTCTTATAAAAGATTAAAATGTAAAAAAACACAAATTTGTTAACAAAGATTTCGAAGCACTGATATAGTAACAATTTAAAATTTTAAAATATTATAATTTGGTGGTTCAAATATTCATAAAAGTTATTTAGTAACTCTTTTATCTTTAAAGAACTATAAATTGTAGAATTTTTCTTTATACTCTCTTAAATCCTTTTTATATGACTCTCTCAAAATAAGTTTGGCACTTCTAATTATATCCTTTACAAAAATTTAAAAATATTAATTAAATTTTATATTTATATTTTATAATTAATAATTTTAAAATCATATAATATATAATAAAAATTAAATTTAAATACAAATTTTAAAATATAGCATTAATTTTAAAAAATTAATATATTAGTTAAGGCTATTACAGATTTTCTTAATATACAATTTGGTAACAATGACCTTATAAAAACAACTAAACCAATTATACTCTAATCCAAGAATGTGCTATCACATAAAAAACAAAACCTAATTTACCTTTCTTTAGTTTTTGGAGTAATTTTTAAGTTACGATGTAAAATCTGAAAAATCATGAGATTTAAATTCTCAGCTATAAGATATTTTTATATAAAATTATTATAATTTTTAACCTTTTATTACTACATCAATATGAATCACTTAGTTATCACATGTTTTAAATGCCAACAAATTTACATTGTGTGTAACGGTTATTTGTTTTTTAAAATTGAAGAATAAATAGTAAAAATATTTGTTTGAATACAAATTAAAGCTATTTTTCAATTAAAATTAAACATTAATTCAGTTGAGATACGAAGATAATTGAATAAGTTTTATCTTTTTAATAAATTTTTATTCATACAATTATAATTTAATTTTTTTTTGGCATATTTTAAAAAATACAATTATCTAGTATTTATTGAAAATTTCGTAGATAGAAATATTTTTTTAATTAAGATATATCATCTAAATTTATATAATCTGTCAACATTTTAGAAATAAATTATATTTAAAATTAATTATAATCATAATAATTTTAAATTTTAATTTATCAAAAATAAAATTATTTTTTTAAAAATTAAAATTAAAATTAAATTCAGGGATGTCCGTTTTTACACCAAATGTCTTGTAAAAAAAAATGAACGAAAGGCCTTGCAACCATTCCAGATAATTTGCCTTTACATCTTTTCTCTCCTTGGTGGTCACGTAACAAATTCTCCAATCAATTTAAATTCGTCGGTTTTCGTAGAATAAATTTGTACATTTTAATAAAAATTAATTATAAGTAAAAAAATTAAATATTTAATATAAAAACATACATAGTTTAATAAAATTTATTCAAAAGAGTAAAGATTTAAAGTGATAATATATAGGATTTTATTTGATTTTTATAAATTCTACCAATAAAAAATGAAGAATTACATTTGTATAATATTTTTTTGTAGTTTTTATTATAAATAAAGAAGAAGGAAATAAAATAAGCGATGTAATAAAAAATAAAAGAATTATTAAGAATTTTATAAGAAAAATATATTTCATATTTTGTAAAAGTAAATATTAAAATAAAAAATAGATTCCATGTCCAAATAATAAGCAACCATAATAAATTCCTACCTCATATTCAAAACTCAAATCAACAGTTAACAACCATAATAAAGCCCAAAAAGAGAAATTCAGGTCAAAGCAGCGTAACCACGGAATGACCAAACTCTATTCTCGTTTAACGAGGACGGAGGAAAAATAATCAAATGTTCAGTTGTGAATAATAAATGCAAAAATCAAAGCCGACACGACAGACGGTCACACGAATAAAGAGGCAAGGGCTTATGAAAATATTTTATTTTTTTATTTTATTTCTAATAATTTTATTTTGAATTATAAAGTTATCATCTTAAAATAAGGTGCAAATAACTTTCGAGATAACAAACTTATTTTTTACCGTTTTACAAAATTTTAAAAATAAAAATAAAATGATAGTTTTATAATTTTTTTTTCACAAATCAAATAATTATTAAGTGTATCTTTAAATTTAAATTTTTGCTAAAAAAATTTCAGTAAAGTGGATTGCACTATTTTTTTTATCTCATTTTATATGTTAATTATTTAAGTATTTTTATTTGTTTAAAATATTAGTTCTTTGAAAACATTCAAAATATTAATTCTTTTCATTCTAATAATATTTTATCTATTAAGAGTAGTTATTTTTAATTAATTATTATAATAATTTTTGTATCATTTGAATTTTTTTAAATTATGTCCAAAATATATAATAAATTAATGAATAGTAATTTTTATTAAAAATTGTAGCATTTATGTTATCAATTTATTAAATTTTATAATTTTCAATAAATACTTATTATAAATATTGTGTGTTTTTAAATATATTAAAAATTATATTTTAATAATAGAAAAATGTGGGTGGATGGTTAGTATTTTAGTCCATCCTATACCATAACCCTCTTAATACTAATGCATAATCTTTTAAAAAAAAATTAATTTTATTGACTTACAATAAAATAAATTAATTTTATGAAAACGTTCTTATTAAAAGCGTTAAAATATACTTACCAAATATCCACACTTATATTACTTCTTCATCTTTTACCTATTTTTATATCTACTGAATAGAGTTATGGAATAGCTAGTTAGCAATAAAAAAAATAAGAATATGATACGTAAATAAATAATTAATGTTTTTTAAGAATTTAAAATAATAAATAATTTGAGAAAATTTAAATTGTTCAAGTGACTTATAATATGAAACGGAGAACATATATTCTAACATTTTTGGTAAGAACATTTCAATAAACTTTATTGTTTTATTAAATGAAATAGTAAAAGTAATTATTAACATATAAAATTAGAAAAAAGAAAATAAAATTTAGTACTTCATTAATCTCATTTAATAGTAATAACTAATTTTAATAGCTATTATAATAACGTAAATTACTTTCAATAAAACATTATTAAACATGTTATAATATCTTAATCAATTAGTCACGTTTTAATTACTTAGTCATCTACCTATTTTATATTATTCAATAATACCTCTGTATAACTCACTAAACAATAATGCTACCGAGTTGCACAAATGATGAAAAAATGGAAGTCCATTCCTTTCAAACTTTATTTAGATGAGGAGTGAAAAAAAAGAAATAATATAAAATTAAAATTAAAAAATATGTTGATAAATAAATAAAAGTAGAAAAAATAAAGTAATTTTGTACTTATTTGAATAAATAAAAATTACAGTATATAGTAAATATTTATAAAACTTATAATTACTTTTATAATTTTTATATTATATAATATATTATTAAAAAAGAGAATAAAGAAAAGAAAATTCCCACGCTCCCCTCCCCTCCAAAATCCACCTTACATGATGTAAAAAAAAGCTCAAACGATTGAAAAAAAAAGAAGAAGAAATATTTAAGCCTAATACATGTTTTACCTGCGGCTGCAGTTGATAAAGAGAAGTCAGTATACTATTTAAAGCATTTTGTTATCTTAAAAATAATAATAAAGTTATGAAAAATAATTTTTGATAAAATTTATTTAATAAATAAAAATATTATAAAAATAATTAATTAATTATATAATTTTCTATTATATCTTAAATTTTTTTATTAATTTATTTCTTTCATTAGTTAATATATGTTAAAAATATAATAATAATAATAATAATAATAATAATAATAAATGTTATCTTAAACTTTTAAAATGAATAAATGATAATAGATAAAAACAGAGGATGTAGAAAAATTATTAAAATATAAATAATTAATATATTTTAAACATTTTGAAATAATAAAAATGTTAAAAATGATACTAAAATTGAGATAAAAAGGTAGGTTGGATTATGGAACTGTTGTTTATTAGCAAAGGATTGGCACAGAAAAACAAATACGGCAATACAACATATGATAAAAAGAACCTTTAATCACAATCAACCTAAGGACCTTTTCCCTCTAACAATTTGAAATATCTGGAGGCCTGTGCTGAATGCTCCGTTGAAGAGAATTGTAGTTTGCATAGGTTGAAACCCAGGCAAGCATGATGAAGTTGTCATTAACGGATTCAGGTGACTGAGTTGCATTTTCAAAAAGTAGAACCCTCAGAAGAAGCTGGATTCTGTGTAGCCAAACCCTCCTCTCTTTAGCTGTTCACTATTCCTTTTCTCTCTGAAAAAATGGGGAGGAATCAGAGGTAGAGGGAGACAACAGTTAAAGCTTCTCTTTCTAATTGTGTGGTTGCAATGTTGGTCTTCACTGCTGGGGTGCGTGACGGTATCACAGAGAAAAGACGCGTTAGCAACTTCAATTTTATTTTGCCTTTTTTATGTGCTTACGGTTACTACCTTCATCTCACATATGCCAGGCTGATACCTGATAGCTTATTATCATCAATTAGTACCTATTCATTTTATAGATATGCGTGCATTGCATGTCTATTGTGGTAATTGGTAAGAGGATTTTTATTCACTAGCACTTGTTACACAATGCAATTTTGATTCAAAATCGCTATAGTAAGTGACACTTTTGAAACAAATGACATAATTTAAACCCTTTTGAACAAATGATATCATATAATTCCATTCGCCGGATTAACATTAAATATTATATAATACTCCCTTTACGAGACATGCTATATACGATAATACCGTTCACATTACATGAATGCATAATAAAACACGCAACGATTGGAGGGTTGGAACGGAACATCCCGGTCGTGCAGAACATTGTTGATGCAGGACACGTCCGATAATATTGTTAAAACCGGAATTGATGCGGTACAAGTTGTTTACCCTGATCATCCTCATTGGGAACCCACCGAACTAGGCCCATTCATCCTGTCTAGTTTCCTCCATCCTCTGGATGATCCCATGTTCACCAATTTTGCAATCAATTCATTGTAGGGATGGTTTCAAATAAATTGTGACTGGCTAGGATTTCGGGCCATAAGATTATGCGGCACAGGGTTCTGAAGGGAAGCACTTGCTGGAGGATATCCGGTTTGAGCATACTGAGAAGGTTGGGGTGGATAATGTGTTCTGCCTCTGCCACCCTCACCATCATACACCATGTATGCACTGGCAGGAGGAAGTGTGGCATGGGTTCCGCCGGTTACAAACATATCACTTGGCTGTGCTGGAAAAGAGCCCTTCATTTGCTGGGGCAGAGGTTGCTGCGGAACTGTTCTGCCAGTTCCACAATATTCATATGGCATTTGCATTGGCATGTTGTTTGATAGTGTTTCTGTGGGAAAAGCATTTGTAGCTTGGCTTGTAGGGTAAGGAGAGTAAACATTTGTTGAGGGGGGCCTCATATGAGCTTGCATTGAGGGTGGTTGCGGAACTTGCACCTGCTGTGGTAACTGTTGAGGCCATTGCAGCAGCTGTTGCTGCGACTGCTGATACTGACAAAATTGTGGCACCAGCGCAGATTGGGTCACTTGAGAAGTTGTTGATTGTGGATCAGAAGGCAAATACTGATTTTGAGGAAGCTGGGACATAGCTGGCGGATTGGGCATCATGTAATAACGAGGTTGTTGAGTGGCTTGGGTCACATTTGGGGCTGGAGCCTGAGAGGGGGGTGTCAACAGCTGTTGGCGGGGGGCAACTTGATGAGGTAGGGCAAGAGCAAGTTGCTGGTTACGTGGGTCAGATGCATCATCAGTTCTTTTTGGATCTGCGGCAGAAGGAAAGTATCTCTCCTCATTGGTTTGCAGAGGGCTTGAGGAAGAGGCTTCTTTCTGAACAAGTTGAAGCTTTGCCAGTTCTTTCTGAGTCTCCGCTAGCACTTGCTTGTCTATTAAAATTTGCACAGACCTGTGTACCTGTATGAGCAACACAAGAAAAATAAATACATAGCAAAGTGATGACTATTCTCATAGTATATGTGGCCAGCCAAAAAGGAAAAAAAAAACACTCCATGCAGCACATTAATAAAGGACAATTCTGAGCTCAATGTTTATAACTGAGAATACTACCCCATACTTGAACAGCACAGTTTTCATGTTCATTGGATGAACAAGGAATAACAGATTATTTAGCAATAAAGGATTTTAATTTGGCAACAACAACAGTGAAAAAAAATCAGTTTTGTAATTGACAACCTTTAAGCACAAAGTATATTACGTGTTAACTAATATGGGAAATATTTCCAAATCAACATAAGATGATGGATTGGTTTACATATTCAGATAAGTTATTTTCCAATTGAGTGTAAAAAACTTATACCACTGAAAAAAAATTAGCATGCTACATTTGTCTGTTGGACTTCATTTTAACTTTTTGCCAGACAAGGTTAGAACATCATGTTCCAGCTATTCATACGTCGGAGAGATATAATTTCTTATTTAAGCTAAAGCTATTAATCAAGCACATTAAAAAAAGGAGAAATCAAAGGTATCTCAAAGGACATTGCAGATTCTATCAATTAAAGATAAAACTTACATCCTGAATGTGTTTATCAAGGGATTTAAGTTTTGAATCTGCCTCCTCATGGTCACTGTTTAAATCAGATCGCATTTCTCCAATTGACTTGTCAAGATTATAACAATATAGTTCCAACTGCGATAGCCTCAAACTAATTCCCTCAAGAAACCGCATAATGTTGTCAGCATATGTTTTCATACTCCTCTCAACAGTTGCAGTCACATCCTGACTCAAAGAACCTTCAGGCGAACTATAGGCAGTAGCAGGAAACATTGATGTTCTTCCCATCCTTGATAAGTGAAAATCCTGAGAAAAAGTAGATTTTGTAGATTTGAGATTCAGAATCACTTGATAGGCATATAAAGTTACATGTGATCCATGAAGGCTATAAGTACATATGCCCACAATGTTAAGCTAGAGAATGGTTAAGATAATTCAGAATAAAGCAAGTATAACAGTTCTAAGTTAAGAGAAACTTAAATTACCTACAATAACCACTTAAGTACAGCAGACTACATCACTTTGCTTTTCTCAAGGACAAGTAACAGCTCTCACTCCTTACTGAAGAAGTGCATCTACTTTAAATACATTAAAATAATTATGCTGACATTAATCTCCCTCCTAATTTTCACTGTCATTTTTCTTCCTACCCTGATCTTGAGCAATAACTTTGATATGATGAAGTTTTACTGACCTACTATCATCATTCAAACAAATCAATGAACAGATTTCATCTTTTAGTTTTGTTAGCGACTATCGATCAATCCATGTTGAAGATTAAAAATAATAATAATAATCAAAGACCCTTTATGTATCAAAATGACAAATAGACAGTCATCCTCGTTAGACAAAGTACCTAATCCAACGGCTTAAAGATAATAAATATTGGTTCAGCTGGTAAGATCAAATAGTTTCAACAAAAAGGTTTTTGGTTCATTTCTTATTGATTGACCTTAATTGGTAATCTCAAAAGTTGGAATGAAGCAACCCCCCCCCCCCCCAATTGCTCCATTAACTTTTGAACAAGAATCTTGGCACAATGGTTAGAGTTGACGCCATGTGACCAGAAGGTCACAGGTTCAAGTTGTGGAATCAGTCTTGAAAAATGCAAGGTAAGCCTGCCTACAGTAGACCCATGTAGAGAGTCCGATCCTTCCCTGGAATCTGCACATGGTGGAAACTTTATAGCACAAAGCTACCATTCTTACACTCAAACACAATTCCTCTTTAATTCTTCTTGCTGCCAACCAGTTAACCTTATCAATCTTCCATTAATTACTAAAATTCTTTACTGAAGAAAATTCCAGCAGAAGTATACATGAATATGGAAAATCCAAAAGCTCCAAACCCGAGCTATAGATGCATTTAGAAACACACATTCTTCATTTTATTCTTTTCTTCGTGATGTTAACTAACCAGCTCATGCATCCATGCAGAACCCAGCCAATTGACTCCGAAATCTACTCGAAAAAAATAAGACCCTCCTGCCACTAACATCCTACGAACAAAACATAAAAAACCATTTTCCCTTTGCACCAATGACAGAAAATAAATATACAAGCACCCAGAAAAAAGCCTGGAAAAAAATTGCTCACCCATGATCAAAATATGTGTAAATATATTGCTAAAAATAAGAACTTTCCCTAAACCCTAGTGATTTGTTGAGACCTGAATTGGGAAATTGCCCTTAAAGGGTTAAAAACATGAAGTCAACCAGGAAAGACGGCATGGGTATATTACCTTGGCGGGATCGATGTAAGAGCCATTAGAAGAATCGTGGTTGGTATAGTCCTCCTCATGTGAACAAAGTACGTCATCGGAACCATAATCAAAGCCCTTGGAGCCACCCGAAGGCATAGATGCCATGGTCAGAGCTTAAGCTTGAGGCTGAAGTTGTTGCAGGGAGAGGGAAGCTTTGTGCGAAAGGTATAGGAATTTGTGGAGTGGAGAGAGTGTTAACGTTATTTGTCTGCGAAAAAAATGAAGTTTCGTTTGTATTTGCAAAAGATAAATTAGGTGAGACCGTGAGAGAATAAAAACGAACACGTTTAAAAATTGAGGTAACGTGAACACACGGAAAACTCTTCCAGGTGAGAAAAATAGTACTTTAAAATCTTATTCAGTATTTTCATGAAACAAACATTTTTTATTTTTTCCTTAAATTAACAAGTGATTTAAGAACATTAACTAACCTTCTTCTTGAATTGAAGTTAGTTAAGTTCAGCACTTTAATCTATAAAAATATTAACGGGTGTTTAGAACGCTAATCTAAAACAAATTAGAAATTATTTGATAAAATACAGTATTTATCATATTAAAAGTATTATAATCATTTAATATTTTTTAAAATATTTAATAAGGTATACTAAATACTTCTCAAATTTGTTGAAATACTCGTTAATATAATTCTTATTTTTATAAAAAAAAATATTAGTTTTTAATTAATAGTCAAATCTTTAACTTTTTTAATATGTTTTATTTTTCTCTAAATTTTATGTGAATTTCATTAAAATAAAAATACTAATTTCAAGCTATGTATGTTAATTCTTAAACTAATAATGGAAATATGTGTTGAGTTGTATTGTTAACTGCTGCTTTTGTCCTGTGTTTCAGTGATTGTGTTGGATTTGAAGTGACAGATAAAGATAAGATCAACCGACCATGCCTTTATAGGCTTCAGCCAAGGTAAGCTCTGATTTATAATGCTAATCACCAACCAGTGTATTATGTTTGATTAACCCATTACATTATTTATTACGTAATCGTGATTAATAATTTAACAAGTATTTTTAATGCCGTATAAAAATTGTAATACTCAAATTAGTCGGTGAATTTATAATTTTCAGTGTATTTAATTTTTGAAATTTTAAAATTATCATTTTAATCTCTTAAATTATTGAATATTTGTTTTAATTTTTATTAATATAATTTAAGAAGCAAAAATAATTATAATTTCGGTGACTAAACTATTAATTTTGTAATTTTAAATATTAAATTTATCGATATTTATAATAATCTGTGAATGAAAATTTAGAGAAAATGCATTATCATTTTTTAATTAAATTCTATTAAGATAAATTACCAAAAAAATCTATTAATATTCACTCATCATAATTTTAATATATATTTGAAACTGTTTTTAATATATTTTTTATTATTTTTTAATCAATATCTTAAAAATATTTATTAACAAAAATTTAAGATAAATACCTTTTATGTAACAGTTTTATATTACAAAATATACACTCATCATACTTGTTGAATTCTCTATAGTAATAGTTTTATTATATAAAACTTCCTTCACGAAAAATATCATTATATTTTTTTACGTAATAAAAATAATAAAATTTAAACTTAAGTATGTAATCTATCCAAATATTTTGTTCCTATATTAACTCTAATGACTCTGTATCATTATAATATTAAATTTTATTAAATAATATATTTTAACTAAAATCGTATTTCTTTTGTAAATTATGAATGTTACCTTCGACTCGTAACAAATAATTAATTTATTGCTAATAAAATAATAATAATCAATTTGTTTACTGAAAATCTATGGGAAATATGATTTCAATCAATAACATACTCAATAAATAAATAAATATATATCTATATATATTTATATATATGGATTAATTTTTGAGATAAATAATTATTTATTTTAATAAACATAAAATTGATAAAAATAAGTGATTATTTTTTAAAAATGAGTTAAATTAAGCACGTATGTGATGTATGCTTAGTTTAACTTGTTCTAGAAAAATAATTATTTAATTTTTAGGTTTGTAAAAATAAAAATAAAAATAAAGGATAACGAATTATTTTTAAAAATATTATTCTCAAACATGCACTTATTATTGATATGTGTGCGTGTGTGAATGTATAAAAAAGGTGTTTATGTGTTTGCTTTTCAATTATGTGGCTGATATTGATAGTATCAACGTTTTATCCAGCTACAGTTTTTACCAGTTGTTCAACTGCAAATTTGCCCAAGCGAACTGGTATCACTATGTGAAAAATATTTTAAATTTGTTAAGATTCGCATCGTAACACATTCTGAATTTCTGACTTAAAAAATTAGGCAACTTTTATTTACCAAAAAGAAAATCCAACCATAATGTAAATTAATAAATCAATATATTATAAGAACTTAATTAAATTACATTAATAATATAATTTTTATACAACTATTTAATAATTAGTTGTCGTATATGTAATTAAAGATTATTAACTTTTATATAATTATTTTAAATTTTATTTTCACCGTATTTTTTAACAGATTAATACTATACAAATTTTTATAGTAATAAATTTATTCTCAATTAGCATTTAATTGAAATAATATTAAAAATTATATTATTATCTAACTCTAAATTATTATATCATTAAAAATTATTGATTTTTTGTAATAAATTTTAAAATATTTTACCTATTATAACTTTTAATTGGTTAGGATTTTATATTAAAAATGTATCAAAATTAGATTAAAAAATTTATTATTATTATTTATTCATTTTTAAAAAAATTCTAAATAACTTGAAATATCATAAAAGTGGTTTATAAAATTATTCTTTCACAAAATAGTTTAAAAAAGACCTCCAAAGTGTTAAAAAATATTATTTCTCCAAACAATGATATCATACATTTAATATATTATTCATTATTAAAAATATCAAGATTTATTTTAAATAGTTATTCTATATATCATAACCAAGGAATAAAAAACCAATTATTATTTTTTACCTAGAAGTGTTAATTATAAAAACGCTAAACATATATTTGTTTTCTGATATAATGTCAAAAGTTATCCATGCATCGTTAAACAACATATTAATTTCATATATAAGTAAAAATTTGGGTAAATTAAAATATAATTCGATAATATAAAATGGAATGTGAGGAGCATAAAAAAGACATTATGGAAGGATAAAACTTTTCCTTTTACACAACGAGATCATATGGTTTACTTTTAACGTTTCTGACACAATTTTAGAGGAATTATTTAAGTTAAAAAGAATAAAGTGTTGTACACGTGCTCCATGTGTGTTGGTTCTGGCCAGTTATATAGAGTAAGCGGAATATTATAATTGTCAGACGAATTGATTAAGCATGCTATCCAGTGTCATATTCACACCTATCTCCTACCATCATTCCTTCATTTTTAGTTTTTGTTATTATAAATAATTTAATTTTTAATTTGTAAAATATTATTTTTAATTTTTATAATTTTAAAATTTATAACACAATTGTTGTTATTAATAAATCTTTTTCTAAATATATTATTATTTTAATATAATTGTTGATGTGCATTATCATCAAATAATACAATAAATCATTTTAAAAAAATAAAATTTATGAATATCAAAACTAATAAAATAAATTTTAAAATATAATCATATTTTTAGAAAATAATCGTTTTGGGGATACTCATATAATCATACGTTCTAAAATTTATAATTTTAGAGCCAACAAATTAAATACTATTCATAAAGTCTATGGGAAATTAATTTATTTTCATTTTAAATTTTTATTTTGCAGATTTTTTTTTTCATGATATAATCGTATTGAAGCTGAAGTTCAAAGTTGGTTTTATATTTATGAATGAACAAATAGAAGTAGTACACGATATCCACAGCACACTTATTTCAACTACCGATGATAGATGGTGTTGCTGCGAACGCCACGAAGCTTCACGTGAGGTGGCAGATGATCCCAGTCTTCACCATGGATTTCACGAAGAAAATGTGTGGTACAGTTCCCTTAATTACCGGATATAAAGTCTAGTGTGAAAGTTTGATTTATTAGTTTCAAAAGTTATGTTCAATTTACGTCTTCAGAAATTTTATTTAATTCAACCTATTTTTACCTTTAATCATAATGTACTTTTCCCTTTCTCATTCATTTCTTCTCTCTCATGCTCTCTTTATTAAACGTATTATGAGAATATGAGCCCTTTTGTATAATATAACAATAAAATGTGGTGCACGGAGAATATAAGGGTTTTCGAAGAATGTGAGGCTGAGATATAGTACAACAAGCAGTTCGAACTTCAGTGGTTGTTTGTTTGTTTTGATTACAAAATCATAACGTGTTGAGAAGGGTAATTAAAGGTATAAAATTTTTATTTTTATTTTAAGAAATAATTTTACTGTAATATATATTTTTAAATTTTTCAAAAAATAGTCATAGATATATGATATATATTACAAAGGTAATTTAATTTTGCTTCACTGTCTAAATAAAAAAAAAATTTCTTAGAAAAAGTAACCTTTAAAATGTTGCTTCTAAATACAGATTCTTTTTTTAATTATAAAATTTGCTACCAAGTTTAAAATAAATAGACGTATAATTTATCTATCCCCCTTATAAATTTGTACATTTATTCTTTAATGAGCAGGTTTTCAAGATTTATTTTCTTTTCAATGGATCACAGACTTCTCTTGTATCAAATGTCATGGAACTTTTTATTAGCCATTTGTATTTTCATTTTTCAATGAGTTACATATGTAAGTACGGAATACACAAATGATTATTCATATTCAATCTACATGTTTTCAATATGTTTTATCTAAGATATTTTGGAAATAAAAAGCTTCTGACTATCAACATCAAATACAAACACCTTCTTTAATTTGGTGTCATAGTCTGATAACTTGCTAATTTTGGTAGTAAATTCCTTAATAGGAAGAAACAGGGGAGCTAGCTAATTTGGTGTCATAACCTGTAACTTGTTAATTTTAGTAATAAAATCCTTAATAGGGAGCAAAAGGGGACCTGGCTGGGATAGATCAGATTAATTTAATTGCCAGTTAAAAATGTATTAGTCTAACCCTTTTTGAGCCGCATGAAAACAAAAATGTTATTAATGGAACAAATGTTCAAGTTCATGAATAAGTATCCAATTTATTGGTCCATTTTCAACTTTTGTTAAACTCAAAATCTAGCCAAATTTAATAAAAATTTTAGGTTAAAATAATAAGAAATTTAAATTTAATAAAAAAATTTACTTTAAAATAATAAATAATTTTAAATTAATAAAAACTAGGTTAAAATGATAAAATTAAACAGTACAAAACTTATAGTTTAATATTTGATTTTAGCATTAATCATGGGGAAAAATAAAATTCAGGATACAGGATACCATAAAACTTTTAAATTTTGTATTCTACTAAATTAAAGGACAATATTTTATCCCAAAAAATAGATTTTAAAAAGATAAAAATATTCACTTTTTTAAATAATCATATTCCATCTCTTCCTTTTTTTCACTCTATATGTATATAGTTTTCAGAATACAATATAACATCATATATATTTTATTTAATGTATAAATATATTATATTTAATTTATAATATTACTATATTAATTAATTATAAGATATAATTATTTATTATAATATTATAATATTTTTTTATTATTATATGATAAAATAAATATTTTGTAGTATAAAAATATTATAATAAATACACCTAAAAAAGAATATTATAATAAATATAACATACAAAATTATTTGAATTGTGTGCATTGATCATCAAACAATATTGAAAGGCTCCTTCAATTCTTTTCAAACTTATTAGGCTACAGAATGATGAAAGACAGGGAAGAAAGACATCTTTTGTGTGAGCGCTCATAAATAACAAGCGCAGTTTTGTGCTTGGTTTCTGTTGAGATAAACTCTAATTTATGTTTGTTAAGAAATAATTAGTTATTACTTTTTCATTTGTTTGCTTAAAAATCTATGCTATAAAGAAATCAAATACATTCTTACACCTTTAATATCTCGGCTTTACTTTTTGTATTTTTTTTTTTCACCCATTTCAATTTTTTGGAAATTTTCTATTACCATTTTACCTTTAATACCTCCTCATTTATTCCGCATAAAATTTTTCTCTTCCGCAAGTATTCGTCTATTCCGCAAATTAATTTACGGGATGCATCAATGTATTTTGTAAATTAATTTGCGGAATGTAATTTTCTGTTTTCCGTAAATTAATTTACGGAATGTTACATTTTTACGTTCCGTAAACTAATTTGCGAAACAAAAAAATTATATTCCGCAAATTAATTTACAGAATACATTGATTTGCGGAATATAAAGTCTGTTCGTCTTCTTCGATGCTCTTCCAACATTTTTCCGAGGTTTATTTTTTAGTTTTTTTTCCACCAAAAGTAGAACATAACATAGTTTCAATTAATAAGAAAGAAAATACAACAATAGCAAACAGAAGAAGAAAGGAAGATTAATAGATAAGAATATTTTTATATTTTCATCAATAAGGGGTGCAAAAAGTAATTCCCTAATATATGGAAAGAATCACAATTGACGAGAGTGTGATCTTTGGGGATTGCTTTTTGCACCTCCTACATTTCTTTTTGCATCCCCTATATACAGGAAAAGACAAAAATGCTCCTGTCATTTCTTCTTTCTCCTTCCGTCTTCTTTTTTCTTTTCTTTTTTTTTTTTCTCATTTCTTCTTCTGTTCGCCATTGTTATGCTTTTTTCATTATTAATTGAATTTATGCTAGATTTCTCTGCTTTTGGTTGGAGAAAAAAACTAAAAAAATGAATGTAAGACATCAGAGTCGGAGGAGTATCGGAGAAGACGAACGGACGTTGTACTCCGTAAACTAGTTTGTGGAACGTTAAACACTTTCCGCAAATTAATTTACGGAATGCATCCGTGTATTCCGTAAATTAATTTGTGAAATATAATTTTTTATATTTCGCAAATTAGTTTACGGAAGGTTATATTTTTATGTTCCGTAAATTAATTTGCGGAATATCAAAAATTACATTCCGCAAATTAATTTACGGAATATATTTATATATTCCGTAAATTAATTTATTGGAGACATGAATACTTGCGGAATAGAAAATTTTTTCAGAAGAGATAAGAAGGTGTGAAGGGTAAAATGGTAATAAAAAAATTAAAAGGGGTAAAAAAGAAAAAAGGGGTGCGAAAAGTAAAGCCCGTGGTCTTTTTGTTGCAAAAACTTGGAGGTTATTTTGACCCAACCCATTTATCCGTGGCCTCCCAGTGTTGGGCTTAATTTTGGCCCTTTCTACAGCCCATTGTAACTAAACCATAATCAGCCTTGCATTCATGCATGTAGTGGCCCTTTTGTTATTACATTTCTGATTTTAGGATGCTGATAAATGTGCTGGTCATATTTTGCAGCCTCAACTTCCAGAATTATTAGGTGATTTTTCCGTTCCGATAATTTTAAGGTAACGTAACCCAACATTTAAATGTTCTCATCTAGCTATATATATTTAATGTATTTAGTATTTTTTTTATTCTAATCCATTAAAATTTAAATATTACATATAAAATTTTCCATGTATTTTATTTATATTTTTTTAAGAATATTTTTTTAAATAATTGATATACCTAATATATTTTTATTTTTAAATATTTTAACTATGGTTAATCTTCCAATAACTTTTACTAACTAATTTACATATTTAATAGTAAATATTTCCATATATTTATTGATTAAAAAAATAAATTAAAAATAATATTATTTAATCTTCAATTTTAGTTTATTTTGATTCTCTAATTTTTATCTATTTCTAATTTGCAAATTTTATCAAGTTCTTGAATTTAGTAACGGTTAAAAATTATTATAATTAATAAAAATTATCAAAATTAACAAAAATTTTAAATTATAAAAATTAAATTAAAATAAAATATAAAATAGAAGATGAGGTTAAACTAATTTTTTTAAATTATAAAAAATAATTTTAAGTTAAAAAGTTATTAATTTATTTTTTATAATTATCCTCAAATAGTTATAAAAAACACAGTATAAATAAAAGATATGTTTATTGTTAAAAATAAAAATTTTATTTTGTAATATAAGAATAAAAAATATTTTTTTACATTAAATAATCTAAAAAAATTATGAGTCAACAATTAAAGTAACATGATGTCTATAAATTAATTATAAACGTATATATATTAAATATTTTGGACTAATAACTAGATAGATTAAATTTTTATTTTAAATAATAATATTTGAAAAATATAAAAAATAAAATAAAATGCAAGATGCTTGATATAAAATAAATTATGTAGTATATTAAAACAATCCTTATTTTTAAAAATAAAAATTCAAATTTAATATAAAATAATTGATAATTAAATTAATAAATTATAGAATTAGTACTTTCATATAAAATATTTATATGCTTAATTATTAAAAGAAAATATCTAGGAGCCTACTTAACTATTTTGTATTGCACATGTGTTTACGAATTTTGTTGAAAATATTTATTATTAAATGTTTTAAATTAAATTAAATAATATATATTATGAGGAAAAAATTAAATTTATTAGTATAAATTATGCTAAATTTTATACTATTTAAAAATTTATTACTAAATAATTTTATTATTAAATCAATTGTTAAATTAAAAAATTTTATCATGGAAATTATATTTACAAATTAAAAATTAATTAAAAATTATTTGATATATATATATTAAAATTATCATAATATATTTATTTTCATAATATATAATAACATTTTAATTATATTTCTATAATTATTTAATTTTAAGGAAAATTGATACAAAATAAAAAAATATAATTATAAAATTGTGATTAAATTAGCAAAAATTAAAATTTATATTAAGTTATTACCATTGTAAAAATTTGTATGATTTAAATTATATAAATTAATAATATTTCATTTTTTAATAATTTATTTAATGTTAAATTTTAATCATTTAAATTTGAATTATGTAAGGTGAAAAAAATGGATATGGAGAGAGGTCCAGTCCCTAAAACAAAGGAGAAAAATATTAACGTGGATTCTACTATATATATATATATATATATATATATATATATATATATATATATAGAATAAAATTTTATAAAAAGGAATAGAAAAAAAATAAAGAAATTTTTTGTGTAATTATAATTCTCTGAATTTATGTACAGTTTTTAAATTTAATAAGTAAGAATAATAATTATAAAAAATAAAAAAGATATTAACCATATTAAATACATATAAATATATGTCTACATTTAAGTGATTTACATATGATATCTTTAAATTTACAAGTTACATAGAAATCACCTAATTATTATGCACTTACCTTCTGGGTGATACATGCCTTTTATGGGCTCGAGATTTTGAATAACTATAATCATAATATTTACATGAGTTGCTTAAATTTTCCTTTTTTTAATCTTAAAAGATATTATTTTATTTTATCCAACTTAAGAAACTTTCTTTTAACAGTATAATTTTAAAATATTTATTAAATGAAAATTTCAAATTACATCACATTTTTAGTTCTCATTTTTATTTCAACTCCTTTGAATTTGTAATTTTAAAATAATAAATAATAAAAAATATATAGTAGATTATAAGGCTATAAGTATAATAAATTTAATTATATTATTCTTTTATGAGATAATTTATCTTAAAAATTAAATGTATAAAAAGCAAAAATAGTAAATATTATAAGATTGTTGCAAAAACTTACCCATATAATGGAAGTGCTGAGTGGTAGAGCTCGCAACCAAGTCTATAATGTAGCATAACACCATAACCTTATCATTTCAGGTGATAATTCGTCTTTTTGTTTGTCCGTATAATGTGGGACCTATGTTAAGTGGTTTGAAACACTTCTGTGGAAGCAAAGGTTGTGTCAATTTGTGCAACTCTTGTAATGAAGTAAGAGAAAGAACAATTGCTTATTCGAAGAAACGAGTTAAGCCACTAGTTCAATCTACTCTTAAGCAAGTATAAGATTGGATGCTATATATGTTGCGTAAACTTTGTAGTAATCTGGGTATTAAGGTGGTGTTCAACGTCTTGATTTTCTTGCATTTTTCCATGTTTCAATGCATATGTCTATTGTGTGTGACTCAACTTTTTAGAATGGATGAGCGAATATATCATAATATCTTTAAGATTATTGCTATTTGTGTAAAGTGAGGTATATTAGATAACTTTCAACCTGATAAAGTGGCCTAATGAGTTTCCACCATTTTTGGGTAACTATACTAACCTTCCCTAAGGCTTGGCATAATTACACCTGGTGCTGCCCTTAATTGGAAATTTACACCTACCTTCCTTGGTTACCCCCTCTCAGAAAGTACCACGTTCCAAGACAAGGAAAGTGTAAAAAATAATTATGTTAAGCCCTAGGAAGTTCAATGTAGTTAACCATAGGTTAGTTTGAATAAACTTTTTAACAAGCACTTGTAAGCCAAGAAAATATGAAATAAAATGGTCTCATAGGATAAAATCAGCTTATGTACCTCACTTATTAAAAAAGTTTGATTTGTTTTAGGCGCTTATTTTCTTCTCCTACCAGTGTCTATTAAAAAGTTCTCCAAACTAGGCCCATGTTCATTTTATTTGAATCTTTCCCCTTTGCTAGGTTCTGATCACACTTGTTTTAAGAGGTTGTGAACCAGCCTAAATTGGAAGTGAATTTCGTAAATACTTTCTTCATTTCTGCGGAAAAGATGTGCAATCCTACTCTTGGGAAACAACTTCTTAACGATCAATTGTTGTGAGACCGGTGACATTGATCTTTCACAACCTCCCCTGCAAATAACCTTTTATTTACATTCTTAACAAACTCCTATTTTTCTTGTTGTTTGTAGCTTAACAAGAAAAATAAGAGTTTTTTTAAGCTACTTTTGTCAAACCATTCTAATGTTTTGCTGTAGAGAAATAACGCACAAGTCTGCACCATTTAGCTTTGGACTCTGGGTTTTGTTGACATTTTATTCGGGCACAAAGATTCGTCATTTATTTCAATAATTGACTCTTCTATGTGGGCCTATCACAATGGGTGATGGTGTTGTTCAGTGTCTAGCTCCATTTGAAACCCATCATCTTGGGGCTTATCTATGCGTGTATCATCAATAATAAAATCTTATGTTAGTTCCATGGTTACCATCTAAACGCTATGGGCAATTGATGACAGACATAATACCTACCCGATTATTTGATGAATAAGCTGTGTTGTCTGCATTCATAAATGCATTCATCCTGTAGACTTACCCCATATGGCATCATCCGTGATCAATTGGATATTTGAACTTTGAGTAGTTGTAACTGACATTCTTTCTCACCTTGGTGTGCCACATGGAATGTGCTAAAGAAAATGACATCCTAGTTCGATTTTGCGTGTCCTATTTACACGCACCATAAGAAAGTGACACTTGTTAAAGCATGAATAATGTCATACCAAAGTTATCTGTAGGTATCCCAATTTATTGGATTAATTTCCTTGAAGCCAAAAATGCACCATCTCATCGTACATAACATAACCGGATATGCCTTTCCAACTTCGCCATTTATTATTTTATTTAGCTGAAACATAATGAATAACACGAGTGTTTTTCTTCCTTTTTTTTTTTGGGTATACATAAATATGAGTAATGTTTTATACTAAGAAATCTCCAATTATTGCTTGTACCGACAATCATCGGAATATGCATGGGGCTATAATATAACCCATAATGCAGTTGTTAAGCGGTTATTGTCACGTTTTCTATGCACAATAACCAATAGGTGATGGCGAAAGAGGGAAGAGAAAAAAAATATAAATATTCATCATGTGAAGATCAAAATAATCTGTTAATTAATCCTATCCTATCAGCCTATCTTGCAATCAATTATTCATTCATTCACCATGTTGAATTATTAGTAAAAAATGTCAAACAAGAGGCCAAGTTGGGTATGAATGCTAAATTATTGGTACTGTTTGGAGTCCAACATCTCGGAGATATTGTGCTGAGATAGATAACTCATGCTTTGCACATACCCCTGCCGTGTGATGCAAGTTCGTGATTCCAAGGTCCCCTTCCTTATGCTTGCTTCCATTTATAGCATATTCCTTTGCCGTATGACACAGGTTCATAGCTTCGTGGTCCCCTTCCTTATGCGCCCACACAATTCAGGAACTAGATCAACCAAAACTGCAATGCTAGTAGCATTTGGTGCAAGCAATTGTAGTTTTTTTTTTGTTACATTATGGTAGAGACAAAAGAAGTTTTTGCTTTCGTAGGGGGAAAGTGCATAATTCAACGGTTTTGAGGAATTTAAGGAACATAAATGTGGCATGTATTTGAGACAAGGTCCGGTTATTATAAATTAATAAAAAAAAAAAAAACCCTTGTAAGCATTATTAACCATGTCATGCACTATGCCTAAAACTGGGATTGTGAGTATCCTGATACTAGCAATGACTAGTGTTTTTGTGTCACACATGGGTGAAGCAAGTAAAGTGTTCCCTGTTTGTGAGCGTATATTTGAATTCTTCCCCTGTTGCTTGGATTTCCTAGTGGGGGATCCATATCTTGGGAGGCCCTCAAAAAGATGCTGCCAACATGTAAACAAGCTAAACATATTAGCCCATCACAGGACAGGCCCGAGGACCATTTGTTGGTGCATTGAGATCATGGTTAAGGGGATGACACCAGCATTGGACCCCTCTAGAATACAACAACTTCCCTCTATGTGCAACACCACCCTCAGTTTTCCCATCTCTGATAGCATGAATTGCTCCAAGTAAGGAAAGTGTAGAAATTTTTCTTTGCCTCATTCATCTAATTATGTTGTCTTATGTAAAAAAGGAAAATGAATGTTGAATTATATTTGATTCACTGATTGGTGGAGCTTCTATTTTTGGCAGGGTTGGTTAGGGAGTTTCGAATCTGGCAAGTGAATGTGTAGCTGTACAAGTTAATTGGCCATCGAAGATTTTGTTAAGAGCCTTAAAATAGAATAGAATGTCAAGTTGAAAACATAATGTTGCAACTTACTTGCCGTGTCAGCCAAATAGCAGAAGAAAGATAAGATGTCCCTTACTATATCTACTATCTAGCTATGGATAACCAATTCAAACTTAATCTCAAAATAAAATATGATCCATTCCCCTCCCCGGAAAATATAAAATAGCACTATCCATGTTTTGGGAAAAAGTCAATTTTATCCCAAGTCTTTGTGCATATCGCCTTATTGACTGCATCAACATCAATTTAAATAATGGGCATATTACATTTATATATTCTAATGTTTAACGATTTTTTTTAATATTTATCATTTTTTTAATTAATGCAAATGTTTCTTAAATTATATAATTAGATTAAAAATTAAGTGAGATTTCTATAATGAAAAAAGATACATAATATTATGTTGTTAGATAAATTTAAAAATTTTATATAAATAAAAATATTTATCAAAGAAAACGTGATTTTATATATATATATATATATATATATATATATATAATTTATCCTTACATAACACGCTTCTCCTACACAAATTAATTGTTTAGCCAATTGCCTTGTAGTCCAGCGATAAATCTTCTCTTATCAGGTGAATTTCCAACTTACACCTAATAAGAGTCTCTTCCCAGATAAAATAGGAAAATGACTAATGTCATGAGAACTTTTTTTGACGATAATTTTTAACAAATAAACACAAGCCGTTGATGGGATATTATTCTCTCACAAACTAAATCCACCCAAACAATTAGGAGTTTGATTTTCGAAAATATTTTGTTTTTATTATCTATTTTTGTTTTTAATATTTTGTAAAAAAATAAAGAAAACTTATAAAATTGTTTCCTATTTTCATTATTTCCGGTACAAAATTTTAAAAATAAAAAATATTACAAATATAAGGTGCTATTTTCACAAATCATAGATCCTCAATCCTAAATAATAATAATAAAAAAAACTAAAGTCGCCATAACGAATAAAAAATAAAACACATTTTCAGGGATCTAGTTTCACGCACAAAAGAAAAAAATGCAGCAACCCCACTTCATTACAAAAGAGCCTTTGAACCTATCTATTGTTTGTGCTAAGATTGCGTACTCTTCATGATCTAGACATTCAGTGGTGTTGTTTAGATAAAAGTACCACGGACCCTCCTGTTAGTGTGGAAAAAGACTGTCCAAAACACTTTATTAAGTATCTCCTTTTATTTTTTCGGAAAAATATATATTTTAGAAAAGTATTTTTCCATAAATTTTTTATTATTTTTAATAAATATTTTACAAACATCTTTTGATATATAACAAATTACAAGTAATACTTAATAAACATATTCTAAATTTTACAGAATATAAAAATTTGCTTCAGTAACAAAATGATTTAATAAACAATGTCAACATAAAATTTTGACTTATTATATGAAAAAAATATAAAATTTTAGCTTATTTGTACTTTGATCCATTTAATATTGTTAATTTGTTCTTGATTTTCAATAACTATTTGCTTTAATTTAGACTCTTAATTTTCAATTATTTCTATCAAATCCTTCAGATCTACATCTAAAGCTCTTAGATTTTATTTTATTTTTTTCCTCTCTCTATATCCATAGCATAACCTACTAAATTATTCTGTGCCCTTCTTACTCAAAATCTACCAATCTAAACATAATATTTTACTAAAAATAAAAAATATCAAATTTTCTTCTTTTTAAACATTAGCATCTCACCCTTTTAAAGTATTTTAAAATTCATCAAATGTTTGACTTTTTTACCTTTGCAATTATTTTTTATCTTAATTTTTATTAATTCTCTAATTATTTGAATAAAAAAAATAAGGATTTGAAAAATTTAGGTAAAAAATGATAAAATAAGGAGTTAAGTTTCAATACAAATTTAAAAAAACACCATGTATTGATTATAATAAATTGACTGAAAAAATAATTAAATCTAAATTTCTTTGGAGGACATTAATTGGGACTTTTGGTATCTTTGTGTGATCACATGTGAGGTTTGCGGATTCAACGAACACCTAGAATGGTGCCTCTTCTCAACTTAAGATTTTAACCATAAGTAATGGTGGGTCCAAATTCCAAGACTTGTGATATCATAACCAATTGAATTGATCCAAGTAATATGGGACTTGATCTCAATCCGAAACTTGCACTCAATTGGTTGGCCAAACCAGTTTATTCTAGATATATAGAATAAGCTCCTTTAATCAACAAAATGTTACTAGCATTTACTAAACACGCAAGACAAATACTCTCCCCCGACATCAACCATCAATCCTTATTAAGTTGAAGTCTATTGCATACCAAAAATACAAGCTCAGATTGGTCTCATGTATAATAAAAGTGTTCATATAAAAGATAAGAGGGTTCACAATGGTTTCACTTGGTTCCTATTCAACTCAACTATATGGTTGGATTAATTTTTCGAAGTAAATTCGATTAACATCTAATAATATTTGATATAATATGAGGTACTTTGATTTATTCATATGATATATAAAATTTATCAACAAAAGTATATTTAATTGGTATACATTTGATGTTTTATAAAATTTTGAATAAAAAAAAATACATAAAAAATAATCTTATTAGAATGTAGATTTTTTATTTATGTATTTTCTATAAAAAATACTCTTAATTTATAATATATATATATATATTAAAATTAAAGTTCAAATATATATTACAGTAATTATTTTAAAACAAATAAATTAATACAAATATAATAGTCTGTTGTGTAAAATATCTTCAATTAAATTAAAAAATTATACTTTCTTTTAAAAAAAATGCAACATCAAATCAGACAGAAAATAATTTAAACTTATAGGATTTAATTTCTAAAATTTAAATTTGTCAATAATGATTTAGATTGAATCAGTTAGTGAGATAACGTGGCTCTTGAACACCCTAATAAAGGATATACTTCCCTTATCCAAGAATATTCAAATTCCAGCAAACACTGCTAGATTCTCCCCTCGCCTAACCACATCATAAGCTAAAATTAAAAATAAATTTGGTATATACAAATATATATATATATATATAAACTATTAATATTTAAATAATATATTAAATTATAATATAAAATATATATTAAATTTAATTTTATATAAAATTTTATAAACATAATTTATTTAATAAAAAATTTTAATTCATCAATTAAATTGATAAATTATATATTTTATAAAAAAATTATTAAATAATATTAAATTTTAACAATTACATTAATTTAATAATCTTATATATAATATAAAAATTTATTAATCAAATTGTTAATTTAAATTTTTTTTATCAAATTAATTATGTATATAAAATTAAATATAAAATAAATTTTAATAAATAATTTATTTTAAAATTTTATTTTAACAATTTATATCCTATTTAAATATATATAAAAAATAATAGTTAAATAATATATTTTTAAATTTGTAAAAATTTAATATATATAATTATAAAAATATTATAACATAATTTACAAGTTAAATTAATAAATTTTATATTTTATATAAAATTATTAAATTAATATAAATATTAAAATTTAATACCTAATATATGTATCAATATATAAACGAGGAGGGATACATAAAAGAGTGGCAGTAGTAAACGGTTAGGGTGGCTCGGTGAGGGGCTCGCAGGAAGTTAGGTGGCTTTTGAGTTCCATTATTGTCAGGAAGAGAATTTAGAATTGGGTTAGACTCTGATTTTAGTCTCAGGTACAGTTTATGGATAGATTTTAATCTTTTATTTTTATTCTTATTTTTATAAATTTTGGAATTAATTTTTGTAACTATTTATTAATAATATAATACACATTTAAATATATTACATTGTTTATTTTAGAATATGTATTAATATGACATAATTAAATACATTTTATCTCATCATAAAATAATAACAATAATGATTATTTAATAATTTTCTAAAATTTATTAAAAATATAAATTTTTTTATAAATAAAATATATAATTCTTTAATATAATTTTTTCTCTTTTTAGCCATACTTAAATTGTATTTCTTCACCTGAATTTAAAATATACAGGTTTCTGCCTTAAAAAATAACTATACTTTAATCGTTTTTAGTATGAACAAATTTTATAATACTGATACATAATTATAAATATATTTTTAATAAAATTTTTATTTTTCACATTTATTAATATTACCAACAATTAATTTTGATCATTTTATGTTAATTTTAATACTTCAAAACATATAGTTTTAAGAGTGAATTTTCAGAACTTTTTTAAAAATTTAAAATAAAATAAACCTTATCAAATATTTTTTTTCTTCTATAATTAAAAATCAGATTTAAAAATAATTATCAGATCTGAATACACTAATGCACTGGGTCAATGGATTTCAGCACACTTCCAACAACTCAGTAGAAATACTCGAATAATTATTTCTACATTTTGTGCAGATAGGAATAGAAATAGAACAAATCAACTCAATATTATATTAAATTTATTTAAATTGATACAGTAGTAAGAGATGAAATTTTGAATAATTTTATATAAAATCTTGAATTTAAATTTTACTTCTTATTGATTAAAAAAAATAATTTATATTAAATTCAAGATGAGTCAAATTAAATTTATTTATTAAATATATTAAATTAATGCAATTCAAAAGGTTTGTTTATTTTAAAAGATCAGATTTTATATTATCCAAAAAAATTAAGTTTAAAAAAATAATTTATTTAAAAAACAATAATACTAATGATGATAATATTAATAATAAATTTTATTAGAAAAATAATAAAAATAAATTTTCCTCTATTTTTAAATATATTTTTTAAAATATTTTACCATCTCACAATATGAACAAAATATTTATTCTTTTTTCAAAAATTAGTGTTTAATTATTATTTCTTTGCAAGAGATGAAATGTTAATGTTATCATATAATCTTAAAAAGTAATTTACGTCGACAACTTTTTTAAAAAAATTAAAATTTCTTAATTTCTATGCCATGCTCATCCTTATTTAAAGATAAAAGAAGGAGAATTATTGAAAGAAAAAAAAATAGAAAGGAGAATTATTATTCTTTAAGCTGTTGTTTGTTTGAAGGATGATATTCCTTTTCAATGTACAGCTCAGCAATGCCACGGCACCACTGACTCTACCGCAGAGGTGCCTCGTTGGTTTCGGCGGTGCCACCCACGTGTCCATTACTCATTCATTCACTCCTCAAAAAATCGGCCAACAAGGACTGTGTCTGAAGTAAGGTCATCTCCAAAATATCAACTTCGACCGGCCGTCCATAACCTCTAAATAATTTTAATTCTTTTACCAATTTACCCTCCGTGAAGTCGTGGCCCAGGTTCACATTCTAGAAGAAAATTATCCCTTTCTCACAACCTCAATTTCTTCCACTTTTACCTTCTAAAAATAAGTTAGATTTAGATCAATTTTATAATTTTTAAAATTTTAAATTTTAATCTAACTATGTTTATTTAATATAATTCACTTGTTAAGATTTGGTTTAGTATTTTTATCATAAATTAATTTTGTAATAATTTTTAAAAATAAATTTAAATATATTATTAAATAAGTTAATGACTTTAAATTTACATATAAATTGATAAATTTAAACTTATAATCCCAAAAAATATATAATTTTAAAAATTATAAGAAATAATAATAGTTATTATTTAAATAAATATTTCTATTAAAATTTATGATATTCTTTTAGTAGTTCGAAATGTAGTTCTCTTAACTAACTATTTTTTTAAAATTAATCCAATTTATTTAATTAAATAGCTTATCTGATTTAAACTTCTCATATACCCATGCAACCTACCTAAGTAGCAAAAGAGGAATTCAACGTTATCAAACATTGTTTATTGAATCGAAGTGCTGAATTTAATTTTAGGTATTAAATATTTTAAATAGATTCATTTTGCTTATAATGATTCTATCAATTATAATAAGATTATTTTAAAAAATATGAGATCTACATTAAAAACTATTATTGACAGAAGCTTTGTACTTTTTTCAATCTTATTGATAAATTTTTAAAAAAATTATTAATTTTTAATATAATTTTTGATATAAAATTTTAGAATATTGTTATTTTATATATTTAATTTTTAAATTTTTAAATTTTATTAAATTTTTACCATTAATATATAATAAAACTGACTTTAGATAGAAAATAATTAAAATATTGTAATGGTTTTTTTAAATATTTTAATCAATTCTATAAAATTTATTAATCTGCATAACTTAATTAAAAGAATCGTATAAATAGAAACAATTTTTAAAATGTCATTAATTAATATTCTAAAAATAATGGAGAATAATTAATTATATTTTTTATTAAAAATTATGATAAAAGTTTATTATTTTATTTATTATAAGATATACAAATAACAATTTTCAATATTTTTTATTTTTATTCATTAACTTAACATTTACAAACTTAAACAATGACTATCAAGTTGACATGCATTTCAAATTCCATATTAATTGCATTCAAACTTTAAAGTCAATATCACATTAATTAACATAGCATACACCTATATTTTTCTTTCTTATAGAATTAATTGTACGGCATCAAATTTCTTTTGCAGAATCGTTTATCTTATTAGGATTGAAGTTTTTTAGTGTGTAGAAGAGGTAATAAAGTTTAAATTTAACATTTTTTTTATAAATTATTTAGAAGCCTCCACATCAATCTAGTAAGTTTTGGCTTATACTTTGATCTATCGTACTTTAATCTATCTTCCTTTGCTCGTTTGTATTTACATATGAAAAAAAAATTATTTGTAATTATTTTAAAGTTGAGTTAATTTTCATGGTTAATGCTTAAAATCTTTTTTAATTCCACATTTTTAACAAATAATTATCATGTATTTTTTAAAAAAATTAATATGAAAGATATTAAGTAAACAATGAAAAAGATATATAATTGTCAACTTTTATGAAAATTAAAACATTGATTGTATTTTTAATTTAGTTTCTACGTGGCAAACAAAAAAAAAATTTGTATTCTGTGTAAAAAAAACATTTGAGAAAAGGTGTACAAAAAGGAAGAAAATTTTCAAACAATAGTCTTTTATAGTTAAGATTAATTAAGACTTTGTTTGATACGTTATCAATTTAAATTTTAAAAATTATAAATTAGATGTTAGTTTTTTAATATTTAATTTAAAATTTTGTGGTTTTAAATTTTAATATTATTTTTTAAATTTAAATTACATAAATTATTTCTTACTTTTTAATTTAATTTTTTTTTATAAAGATGATATACTATATATAAAATAAGTAATTATAATAATAATAATGATAAACATATGATAATAAAAACAATAAAATTAATATTAACTATGATAGTAATATTTACTGTAATAATAATAATTTCATAATTATTAGTTGATAAAAATAGAAAATAATTATTATGACAATAATTAACCAATGATGTGATGATAATTATAAATAATGATAATAGTTATTATAGATAGATAAAAAAACAATTGAATTATTTATTTTTATAATTAAAAATAAAAATTACTATTTTTAATTTTAGAAATTAAGATCAAACTATTTTTAAAATAATTAAAAATTAATATAAATATATTTTTCTCAAACATATTTATTTAAAATTTTATTTTTAAAATTTTAAATTGAAAAATTCATAATCATCTTATTACTTTAAACTTCAACAGTTGTTTATAATTAATGAAAATATTATTGTTAATATTTTATTGCTAATCTTCCATAAAATTAAAAATTTTACGATAAAATATAAATATGTTTTGCAATCATTAGTTTATTTCTTAAAATCAATAATGTATAATAGCATTAAAATTTTATGGTGTTATCTCTTGATAACATATTTAAAATGTAATTTTAAATACTATAATCTTCAAATGGCATGACTTGATAAAAAGATAGTTTAAATAGTTTTTTTATTTATGTATTTATGTATTTTTTAAAATTTTGGTTTATATAATATTTTTTATGATTTTATTTTTCCATTTTTGTTAAGTGATGACATGATAACAAAATTTTAAGTCAATATTTTTATTTATTTTAAATAATTTAATATGGATATATTATTTTTATTTTTAAATTTTTTCTTTCCATTCTTTCTCTATTTTTCTTCCGTCTTTTCATCTTTATTTTAGAAAATAATTTATGTAAACAACAAAAATGAGATCCAGATTCTTAACAAATTATTTCTTAGAATAAATGTATTGCAAAAATATGAGATAAAAAAGTTGATAATATTATAATCATAAATGACATAATACAACATAGAGAGTCCTCTAAGAAAGATAGAATAGCAAGAATTGTAAAAAGCCAGATTTTTAAAATTGGAAATGTTATTATTTTTAAAATATATAATATATATTATATTAAAATATATATAATACAAATAAAATATATTAAAATTATAATTTTATATGATTAAAAATTAAAAAATCATATATTTTAATTTTTAAATTTAAATTATATAAATAAAATAAAATAAAATTTATTTTTTTTATATTTTTAAAAAATTAAAATAATATTTTTTATATACGATCAATTTTTAATCAATTCAACTGATTTATTAGTTCATTATTTATTTTTTCTGTTAAATAAAATAATTATATGTTCAATTAATTTGAACAAAAAATTAATTTTTAATTCAACCGATTTGATCGATTTATCAATTTACTATTAAATTTTTTTGTTAAAATAATTATATAGTTTAATTAATTTAAAAAAAATTAATTTTCAATTTAACCGGACTGACCGTGTTAGTAAGATACGGGGATGAAATAATGGCAACGATTAACATGTTGGAAGAGAAGTTAGCTCCAATTCCACATGTCTACTAACATTAGCTGCTTCTCTTAATAGGAACGTTGGAATCTTAACAACTTATTAACAAGTTTATAGAGTCCACCAAATTGCGATTGCTCGTTCTTGAAGTATTCCTTGGATATGCTTCTACCATGGTCAATCATGGAAAACATAAGAAAAACAGACTGAAAATCCTAAAGCCAATTAAAAGGACTTGAAAATTTTAAAAATTTATAGGAATAAAAAATACTACATATATCTGCAGGGATCAGAAACAAAATGACACGTTTACTTTAACTTGTGGCAATAGTTAACTCTGTGGTTAAGTCACCACTTAATAAAATTATGTTAAATTTTAAAAAGTAAAACATGTGATTTTTAAAATAGAAAGAATCAAAATCATACGAAAAACGTGACACAAATTAAAATAAAAAATATGCATAAAATACGGATAAAAAATATATAGGAATAACATAATTTTACTAAAATTTAAACATATTCCACATCAATTTTAAAAAAAGTATTCGTCAATTAATGTTTTTAAAACACTTATTAACTATACTTTACTTTTATTTGGAAAAGAAAATGATAAAGAATGAGAGGTGAAGGATAGTTGAACAAAAATAATCAAATGTGGTTTGGAGAAAAAGTATGAATGAGGGCAAATTGGTGATTTGGAGAAAGAAGAAAAACAAGGTATTTTTGCCGCATAAATTATTCACTGCGAATGTGATTACCATCAGCACAACATCCCCTATATATATATATTTATATGCCGTCAAAGACGCTGTTCCGCAACGCAAATTAAAGTTTCTCTCTCTTTCTCTGCGCCACATTCTCACAAACCTTGCTCGCATCTAGATTCTTCCTTCAACGCAAACTCTTCGATTCTCCATGAAGAAATCCAGCATCCTCGCCGCCTCCGTCGCTGCTGCCTCCGCCACCGCCGCCTCTCTGTCCTCCTCTCATCAGGTACGTACCCGCTTCGCTTTACCCCAAACTACACGAATTCGATTCTGTTGTTTCACGAAGCTGATCGATGTGGGGTTTCGCAGGACGGCATGGCCGACAGGGGAAGCCGCGACAACTCTTCGTCGCCGAGTTCGGTTTCGTCGGAGAAATTCGCTCCCAGATTTGATGGATTACGCTTCATTGAAACGCTCGTAACTGCTCATAGATGAAAGATTCCCCTGTTCTCTCCCAATCAAGCTTCACACCTTCTTATTCCTCTGTTTTCCCCTTTCCTTCATCTTTTTTGGGTAATTCTTCTTCGGGAAATTGTTCGACTTTTTACTTCTCATTTCCCTCTTAGGATTCTTGGCAGAAATTAAAGAGGAAAAAAAAATAATTTTTAATCTTACGGGATTTTATAAAGCACTCTTCCTTTTTGTGACCCTTTCTGGGAAATAAAAATAAACAAAAAAAAAAGTTCTTGTTTAATGTATAGGTCTGTGCAAGCTATGATTATTTTTATTTTTCATATTTTTTTAACCTTTTATTTTTATTCGGGTGGCCACTTGTAGGCCCAGAGAGCATGCTTATTTTTTTATAGTTCGCCTTGTCCTTATAAATGATTGACCCTATAAAGTGTTGTATAATACCCAACTTAACCTTACTAGCAATTGAGAAAATTGGAAGAAAAATAATTAAACGAGATAAAATATTGTGTTTTTTTTTTTCTTTTTCTTTTCCTTGTTTGACTTCGTATTTTTGGTTTTGTTAAAGGAGATGATAGAAGGGTGATGCAGTTGTTTTTAATTTGCAAAACAACGAATCTGAGTTCCTGCGTGTAAGTATATGATCAATGGAATTGGTTGGTAAACGGAATTATACATTACTTCCATCAAGTAGTATGATTTGCTAATTTACAGAGCCACACGTTTGTGATGTGATAGGAAAGTAGTGTTATCCTCCGAGGGATATATGGAATATTCTTTGGAATAAACAATATTGTGCAATTTGTGATGGAACAATTTATAGTATTTTGCCACCGCCAGTGTTGGCCAAGCCACTACTTTGTCCGTCATATTCCTTTGATGATTATATTAACTGAATCTGACTGTAAAAAATGAAAATAATCCCCAAAACTTTTGAATCTCTATTACTCTGTATCATGTCATCAAAAGAAATTCCTTCGGAGACCGGACTGCCCTTATTTGGTTAAATGGTTAATCACTGTTGTTAGGTTATGGTAACTTAAGCAGATGAAAAATGAAAAAACAAAAAGTGTAGAATAAGAGAAGCTAGAGGTAAAGAAAGATTGAAATGTTTTGATTCTTTATCCTTGTTGCTACTTCTTTGGTAGTCAAATCATCAGGGTTTCTTGCTCCTTGTGTATCATCAGAAATAAAATAAGACAAATTATGAGGTGTTATATTTGATACTTAAAAGTTATATTGGACTTTGATGAATTCAAATTAAGTTGAATGAACCCTACATAAACAGGTAAACAATACCAGCGTTTAAATTTTATTATTTATAAAATTTAGAACCAACATTTTACTCAAAAACTAATGGGAGAATCGATCCATGGATCCAAGGGTATACAATGTCTGATTACGTATAGAAAATGCAATGAACGCGTGTAATTTTGATCCAACATATAATAATTTTTCATCTTGGGGCGCGAATTGAAGAAAAACCGGAACATGGACGTAAACTACGGTTTGAATCTCATTTGAAATTAAATAAGTGTTATATATATTTTTTTATAAGGAATAATTTTATTTAAATGGATTAAAGTTATTATAAATATTAAAACTTTTATAAATATTTAAACTAATTAACTTAGAATCATCAGCTAAGTTGAATCAACCTGGAATCAATTGATTGAAATTTGAATTTACCTGGACTACAATTGCATGTTAATAACTATAAAAGAATTTCTAAGAAAAAATCAAAGTGCTTGTCAATTGTCACTTGCACCGCACCGGTAAGCATTGACAATTCGACAAAAAAATGGACCCCGTTTTATTTTATTTTTTTATCAAAACGTAAGGGCTTTAAAATACATACTAAGGAACATTCAATGTATTTTTTTTATCTGTGATAATAAAAATAATGACGCTTGAATTTTACGTAAACTATTCAAAATTTTAATTATTAAGGGTTGATCTTAATAGATTATTCAATGTATTACATATTTTTATTTAGTTAAAAAATTAAGTATATTTTAATACAGTATTTTTAATTACATACTTTCTAATTATTGTTTTTAACCAGATATCTCTCTCTTGCAAATTTTTAGTATATACCTTTTAATTTTTGACTTACTCAAAAAGCCTAACCTTACTTAGCTTAGTGACGTACTCTTGAGTTGTTGATCAATCAGCGGTGGGACACTTGGCGGATGATAAGAACCGAAGACCAAATCCTTTTCAGGTCAAGCACCTTCCTAAGTCAAAAATAACTTTCAAAAATGCAAATTCTCCACTAGCAAAAAGCATGGTTGAGTACTTGAACAATTATAGGAGAATACAGCATTCACCACTACTTGACCTTATCAAATGCAGTGTTGATTCATATCTCTCCACACACACAAACAATGGGTGCGTTAAGGCACCAAAAATTGATGTTTCAAACATTTGATGCCTTCTACTTTCCAGGCGATTTGCCATGTCGGCCTATACTTTTTAGTCTCTTTCGGTGTGGGAATTTCCTCAATACCTTTCATACTTTTTTGTTATTTACAATCTTAGACAACGAAATTAAATTTTTATTTAGGCATCATTAAATATTTTGAATTATTCTCTGCTAATGATACTCACAGAAATAATCACGAGCATTATTTCCTATTGATGCTTTAGGTGTTTCTGTCAAGCATATAATTAAACAAACATACAAGGGAATGAAACAATGCTTCCAATTCTCAACTACTGTAGACTCCATAAATAGGACGAAAACTCATTACAAATGAAACAAGCGAATACATAGGTCAAAGTTTGGACCAAGTAATAACTGATACACAAACGTCACTGAATGGGCAATGGTCCTCTTGGAAACATGACCCCTTGAAGCAGTTATACGTGCCGATGGCATGCCTTGCTGTGGCGTCATAATTTGTTAACCCAAAGGTTGTTGTGCCCATTATTCACCTCCATTATAGTTCATGAGTCAGCTTATGTGTACCATACTTTTCTTTTTTATTTTCATGTTAAAATGATACATCTCAAGACTTCAAAACCTTTCCAGAGGATGTAAACCATAAGCGTCGAAATCCAATCAGAAAATTATAATAGAAATCATATGGTACCCATGCCAAGAACGAATCATGAGTTAGTTTAGGCAACTGAGGAATCAGTTGTGAATATAAATATTTTTCAGATGGCAGTCGAAAATCATTTTTAAAGTGTAGATACTATTGAAGTAGGTTTTATCCTGTCAACAAAGTCTTTTTCATACAACCATCAATATTTAAATATTTAAACTTTTATTTAGATATTTAAGAAACACAACTATTTATTAATTGTGTTGAACTTTATTAATGATATAAAATTTTTAATACGAACAAGATAATTATTTTTAAAAAAATAACTGTTTTTTTTATAATTTTTTTTTCTACTTTAACTTCCTTAAACAATATCCTTAAGACATGATTAGTAATATTCTTATTTTAATGACATTGATATACTTCAAAGTTTAGAAATTGGATGCTTCAACTTAAGGATAACATCAATCAGCCCTAAACACTATTTATATGTATAAGTAAATTTTGAAAGACACCTATCATTTTGTATATGTAAATTTTATTTAGTGTTGTAGAAATGGACAAACATACAACAGTTGCAATCATCTCTGCGACCGTCAGGAACCTGCAAGTTTGAATATGGGAAGCCCCAATTTAACAGCAATCATTATCACCGTCCACTCATCATCAGTACTTCTCAACAATTTGTTTCTTCTTGTTGTTCATTACAACTATTATTTTTATTGGTCAATCGTTTATTTATTTTCTGAGCTTCAGTCAATCATTGCATCATTTGTAGTTACGACTTTATTCGTTCATCCCTATCGTATGGGAGGAAATTTAATATTGTGCTTTGGTCAAAGTGGAAGAGGATAAGCATGAAATTATGATAAGAATATTTTGTATCTATAAAATTTCGAATGGCCAACCCCACTCTTCTTTCAATTTGAACACTAAGAGTCCTGTGTGTTATGTCAGCAGTGTTCAAATCGGAACCCCACCTCATATCATCATCACCTGAAAAAGGTTGATGTTATTCGGACACCAATCAATTTGTTAATTCAATATAATTTTCACTAAAACTCTAGGGGAACCATTAATAATTGTAGCACAGTATTTACCATTGCAAAATACATCTGAAATGTTAACTTCGACTCATCTAAGAACATTTTTTTAAGAAAAATCTCTTAAAACTTTGGTGTGTGTTACGGAGGCTTATAGTCATGCACACAAACCAGAGGCCAGAGAAGAAAAAAAAGTATGTTGAAATTGAGAGAAATTGTTAATTAAGACCAGGTGCCTTTACTTGATAGTAATCAAGACCTTTCTTCCCTTCTTTAAATTGAGTAGAAACAATGAGCATAGTTTGAATTCCAGTGGATGTTTATGTAGCTAAACATAAACACAGTGAGGGAAGAAAATGAATGAATTGATGTCATTTATTGGGACAACAGTGTTTATATAAAAGGTAAGAGCAACGTAACAGAATAACTAACTAGTGTGGCTAACACTATCCAGCTGTCAAAACTCAGAACTGATTTCTCTAACTAACTATCTAGCTGGCAACTAATGACGTTATATGAGAGTTAGTGTTTTTGTGTAATACTAATACATACCCTCAAGGAGACCACAGCCGGCGGATACCCGCTATGTGATGTGAAGGCGATGCAAATATCTTCCCAGAAATAAATGTCACACGTTAAATGGTTGAAAAGGTTGACAAGAAGCCATTTCAAGTTTCAAAACTTATGAGTTCGGCCTAGGAACTTGTGCACTTGACTCAATGCCTGCTTAATTCAACTTACTCTCAAAAAATAGTTATTTATTTTTACTAATTTTTCAAGCGATTTATAAAAATTAAACATGTTATTAGAGAGATGCGAGTGGTGGAGGCCTGTAGGGGGCAGATGTCACTTTTCAGCTCTCATGGAAGAAGGGTCTGCTTCTTTTGCTTTCTGGATGGAGACATTGCAAGAACGGTGAGGGAACAATCGTGTTGTCCGCCTCGTAGAGTTCTAATGCTTTTTCGGAGTTATTTTGTCAGTTTGTCACATTGTCAGAACTCATAACTATCTTTCAACAATTTTAATTACTTTCTTTGTTTATGTTAATTTAAGAAACTCATTTACAATTGCAGTACCCATAAATACGGATTTTACTGACCAAACAAAGTAAAAAGTATTTGATATGTATTATATAAATTAGCTTAATTACAGTTGATTTCGTTAATTGTAGCCCAATAACATGAAGAGGGATATTCTTGGAATGGAAATGTTTGTATTCATTTATGGTTGACGAGAAATTTATCTCCTACTATATGCAGCCTTTTGCATATTTCCGGTCAGACAGCTAGCAATCGCAGCCAAAAATAATAGTTGAAGCCGGAAGTATATATTCTAATAAACTTGTATTATTATTTATAGACAATAAATAATAGCTTAATGGGTTTCTTTAAAACACTAATGATTTTCAAACAATCCAATAGTAATAGCAATGCTATGTTTATTCCTCAAATAGAAAGTTCTCAATATCAAATAAAAAAATTCACATTGTAACCAAAAAATAAAAATAACAAAAACTCGCAGTGCACCTTAGGGTGATGTGGTAGACAATTAAAAAAAATGTATGACAAAAATTGAAAATAACAAGAAATAAAAGTCATCAAAATGCTTTGTCCGAGACTTGATAGATTCCAATCATATACTACTGACTTACATTAGAAATACACTAGTAGCTTACACCCAAAAACAGGGTACACTTCTATCCAAATGTTGTAAATGGAAGGACGAATCTATAACTCATTCTTTAGACTGAAGTTTAAGAGTTGAAACCTTCATCAAACGTTAATGTGAAAGGAATTGGAAATCTTCTGCCTACATAACCAACAGCCACCATTGCTTGTCGAGCCTATATGTACAGGGTTGAAAATTTCTTCATCTCCAAAAATTCCAAAGAGGCTTACCGTATAAATTGTCAGAACAAATTTGGTTAGAAGTCTATCGGATGTTGGTATGCCTCACTTTTCTTGTTATGGACCTTCCCATGCGAAGACGTCTACTTGTGAGGGCTTCTAATAGGACCGTTAAAGCATGTTCTACTGCTTCTGCCTGTTTATCCAATCCAATGGAGCTAAACTGTGGAAGAAGTTGCAGCTCAAATAGCAGGTCAGCAGCTGCTGCTGCTGTACATGTACGATCCCAAGATGGTTGGGGCCTGCCCTTGAATACAATAGATAGGCATGGATTATAATAAACACAGCAGAAAGTCTATTGCAAAGATGGAGAGCAAGAAACAAAAGGCAGCCAGATATATTCTGCATCACAGGCATCGGTTAATTTCGCATTTTCACATTCTTACTCACCTAAGCTTGTGCATAGCAGATGCACCAGGATTTAGAGATATACAAGCAAGGTCCTCATCTCCCCAAACTGACCTTGCTTTATCCTGTTGACAACAAAACTTCACACCAATAAGTTACAAATTAATGTAGAAACATTGTAGATGGTGTTTCAACATAAATTAATTCATTCCATTGATGTTAAAAACTTGCATGTTTTTGGGATGAGGAAATGGAGTCATCAGACAATAACCACCCCCCCCACCCCCCAAAAAAAATGAAGCCTATGATCCATTAGCTCTCCAACAGTAATCTTTCTCTTTTAAGATTACATCTCAGAAAAAATTCTCTCCTGAGGTGTTGGTACATTGAATCTATAAAAGAAAGTCAGTGTTAAGTGAAATATGTTCAACAGCTGTATAGTCTGCCACAGGCATTCTCATTTCAAGGTGAAAATGGATAATTAAACAAATAATTACATAATATATCAACATTTCTGTTTAAATCGCTTATCAAAAAGGAAAAGCCATTGTTATGTTGATGCACTAGAGGTGTCTTTTCTAGGCATGACAAAATCTAATGCAACAATTGCTGCTATTTTCTCAACAAAAAGGACAAGTATATGATCACCATTAGTGCTAGCTTCTTTCAGTACTGTTTAATTAAAAGTAAAACTTTTCCATTTTCTTCCATCTTTTGAATCAACTACTTGAATTTGTAACAGAAGAGCATGTTTGGCTAATAATATTTTTGCTCTCTTTGGCACACATCACATGTGCCCAGTACTAATAGGACAGAGAGGACTACAAATCTAGAACACTTGAGTATACTAATATAATGAGATTTATTCTGCCTTAGCATCCTAACAATCATTGAGCAGGTTAATTTGTGCTGCTCAACTAGAATTCATATTATGAAAATATACAGCTTAAGAAAAGGAAGAAGAAAGCAACCACCAAGAAGTAACCTGAAGGCGCCTAAACATTGCTGCTGAATTGCTCCATGTCCCATCAATCAAAATAAAATGCTGGGTTGTATCTACTTTTAACTGCTTCATAATCAAAAGAAAATTATTACCTGGTTGCACCAAATGGAAAATTGGGAAATCTATATCAAAGTGTTAAAAGCAACAACAATAAATGGTTTTATTTTACAAGTGTTATTGACTTAAAATATATAAAAAAAATACTTTAGCCACTTATAAGTTGTCATTGCAGTGCCAATTGATCCATTTAAATTTGTAACTTTCCTCACACCTCCTATCATTGTAATTTAGAATTTAAATTATGAATTGGCTGTAGATTGCTTATTAAGTTTCATGGTCAATATTGAAAGGGTAAATTCAAAACAAGAAGTTTTAAATCACATGATTTTATAATTTCTCAAAAGTAGTTAACATTGTTACATAAATCTGCAGCAAGCAAAACACAAAGATGCAACTAGGATGCCAGCGGCCAGAGTTCATTTCTTCTTATTTGCATGAACTTAACATCAGGCAGCATAGGTCAAACCATGATCAGTGCAGGCAAATTTTTGTGTTACCACCCAACTGCCAATTAGCAAGGTTTACAATAGGAGAAATAAGGATGGACCCTGTTAGGTTGGCCTGTTCAGTTGAAGAGTAGACCTTATAAGTTGTTAGGTTGTTATATTTATAAATAGAGGTAGAGAAGGTAGAGGAGGCAGCTATTTGCTCAGAGTTAGTTTTGGGAGGGAGAGGCCAGGCTCTCAAATTCCAGGGAACTTCTATTCTAAGCCATTCTTGCTCTATTTCACTCTGGATTCTATTGATCCAGAGTAGGAGGAGGATATTCAATAAAAAATCATTTCTTTCTTTCTGTTAGCATCTGTACTTCAAACCAGTATCTCTAAGAAATTAACATCATGCAAGAAAAAGGAAAGAAATTAACCAGACTCCAAAGTGTTTATTGCAATTGCTTCACAGCTGCATTCACACACCCAACTCTCCAGTACAGACAAAATTACTAGCATTAAATGTTAATCAATAAGTAAAAATACAGCAATCATTAAATAAACCTTTGCCAGTGCAACTTCATCATTTGTAACTGGTTCTTGACCAAATGCATCTTGAACTGATTTTAAAACTGCACTCTTATTGGGATAAAGGCACCACACCTTACTCTTTCCTGAATTAATGTAAATCCACAGCCAAAGCAATTGAATGCAAAATGAGCACCAGGTTCAGATTTTCTAAGACACATAACAGGTAGAACCAACATAACAATTATGAACTACTAATTTAAATCATGCACCAACATCTAAATTGATGCCAGGAATAAAGTTTAACCATACTACCATAATAAGAAGCTATTTGAAATGAAGAAATATAATCATTTATCCCTATCCAAATTTGATATAGAATATTTTATTTCTGAGTATCTTTGGGTCAGCAAGGGTAAGCGACAGTAAACAGCAGAAATTGAAGAAACAGTATATACTGGAATATAAATTCCAAGGTTTTAATCTGATAATATCAATAAACAGCAATACAGTCACAGCCAATTGATACAAACTGAGAGACCTGCTAGTTTAAAGGTATTCCACATGATTTCTTCATGTTCAGGAACAGCAAAAAGGCACAAAGTCGCGGCATCAACACCAAACAGCTGCCATAAAAGCTTTCCAGTGTTGTTCTGTCTCAAGAAATCCTGCATAGGATGACCAAAAAAGGAAATGCATTAGGAGAAACAGACACCCTCCCCTCCTCCCCAAAAAAAAGTAGAGAACCGCAACCAAATGCCAAGTTACATCCAAACCTTGGGATGCATATACAACCAAAACCTTATGCCAGGGAACGGCGAGCAAGATGTGACTTTTGAACACATACAATCCTCCATGGGAAGCCAACACTATTAAAAAAAAAAAATTGAAAAAAGTAAATAAAAACCAAGAATGCATCAAAATGTAGCCGAAAGCACCTAAGAATAAACAAACCTTCTGGCATAGGTAACCCCTGCTACCCAATATTCGACAAGCTATCTGTCTAGCTGCATAAAATTGAAGCTTCTTTTCTGAATCACCCAAAGCCTGATAGGTTGCACGATGCTTCCTATCTTCTTGTATTCTGAAATTTCCCTGAGCATTGAAGACCTGAAGGATCAGGATGAATTAAAATTGAAACGAAGAGCGAGAAGGTGAATTTGGTGAGGAGTTACCTGAAGCTTTCCACCAATGCCCCCAAAACTCATCTGGGAATCGAAATCTTTTTCTAGAAGCTTCATATCGTGGGCGATTTGGGAAACCAGGGTGGGGAGTGGAGAGGTGGTGCCCCAACCCTGCCATTCCCGTAAAGAGATAAGCTCTTCTTCAGCCATGTTGGAGAGTGTTGAATGGCAATGGTATGGGAATGGAACACGACGTTGGAATAGGACGGGCCTTGTCCAAGGAACCAACGATACCGTCATGCCCATTTTGTTTTCCTATTCCGCTTCACTTCTTCAACCATGTCTATTGCCTCTTCACTATCCTAATGGGCCCAAATTCATTATTATGGCCCATATACAATCACTGTTTTGTTTCTGGGTAATTCAGGGGACCAAATTTTTTCTTAATAATTTTTTCTTATTTAGATTTAAAAGATAGAGATATTAAAGTCTATTTACTTTACAAAATATTTTCTATTTTTATTTTTATTTAAAAAATGTTATTTTGTTTTTATTATATTTTATTTTCAAAATTTTATATTAAAAATAAAAATAGACAATTAAAATAAAAAAAATATTTATTTTTCTATTTTCACTATTTTTTTATAAAAATAAAAAAATAAATAAAAAATAAAAATAAAAAACATTTTCTAAAACTAAACATCACCTAATCATCTTACTTACTTAGAGCAAGTGTTTTCTCGGTGGATCTTTGGAATTACCATGTTGTGGGAAACGACTTTCTTTTCAGCTGGATATTCCCTCCCTTTGCCCTTTATTCATGTTTCTTCATTTTGAGTTTTAATTTACGTTCTAAAATGTTTTTTTAACAAGGCATAAAGCAATGAGATTTTAATAAATATTTAAAGATTTATATAAGAATTTAATATATTGATAATATTTAATATTATAATTTTTAATAAAATTGTTATTTATTATTCTTTTATTATATAGTGTTAGAATATATATTAAATAAATATTTAATATATTAATCTTTGCATCCTAAAATAAAAAAATAAAAATTATTTAGTATTTTGAAAAGAAAATGATTGAATTAAATTTTTTTTTCTTTTGTCATTTCTCTCTCATATTCAATAGATATTTTTTATATATATAAATAATAGTATATATCTCACTTATAAATCGTTAAATCTATTTTATTTTTTAAAAAAATATTAACCATTTGATCAGAAATATACATAGATTATATGTAAAAAAATTGTTATTCTATTTAATAAAATAAGTTATTTACTACAGTTAAACATTAAGAAGGAGATGATGATATTAGGAATAAAAATCACTCACATCTTCAACCCGACGCTCTATTATTAGGATCTTCAAAATGTTAAACTTTGAATCATCAAAGTTAACATACAATAATTTTTTTTTAGAAAAAAAAAAAACTCCGCATTCTCTTCCATTTGTACCCTCCAAATCCATTGCAAGTGTAGAAAGCTCAATGCCAATGCATATAGGCATCCTGATTCCTTTGGTTGTCTGAGACTTGAAAATAAGCACAACCATGGACAGCCGTTCAGAAAATCATGACTCAGAAAACATCATGAACACGTCATCCCCCAAATTGCAACTCTCTGTATTAAATTGAAAAGAAATATGTTTACAAACATAACAGGTAATAAGTTTGGGAAAGATAAATCAAGTAAGCAGAAAAATTATTAAGTTGAAAAATAGAAACTAAAAATCTGTTTGATTCCTGCTTTCGGAAACCGATTTTTTTTTAAAATTAAATAACTAGAAAATTGTTTGATGAATGAAGTTTCTATAAATTATTTTTAAAAATAATATAAATTTTTAGCTTTTAAAATTAAAAATTTAAAATGATTTAATTTTAGATAAATTACATTAACACTTAGATATATAAAAAAATTTGATATAAAAATTAGAAAAAAATTATACAAAGTTGTATAATTAAAAAAATATACAACGCCATCTCTTTATATAAATTAAAAAAAATTATATATGGTAAAAAATAATAGATATTAGATATTTTTTAAATAAATTTTAGAAAAGATTAATGTAATTTATTTTATAATTTTTTATTTCTTTTATTTTTATATAAGACTCTATTTTTTATTTACTTTCTTTTATTTTCCTTTAAAAACAATATTTAAAAATTACTATAAAAAAAATTTAAAGACTACCAATCTAAAACAAATCAAAGATACCCATAACTTTTTCAACTACATATTGGTACTGTACGGATACCCAAAAAAAAAAAAAAAGATTCTCCCAACTTTTTATTCAAGGGTACAATTCTAGCTAACAAACCAGGATAGATGCTCTTCATTATTGGAGAGGTACAATTGCTTAAAAACACCAAAGAAAAATATGTGTGTGGATTCCATCGTAGATATAAGAGAAAAAAATGTTAAGAAACTGGAGAAAAAAAATGTAAAAAGAAAATGGAGAAGGGAAATAACTGGGAGTTTGTTTCCTACCAAACATCCTTATGTAAAATGTTTTAAACATGTTTAAATTAAAAAAACTGCTGATAATAAAAGTGTAAAGTCGCTGCTTATCTATTCGTATATAAGGTTCAAGGAATAGAAACTTAAAAACAAAATTGTTCGGAATCATGCCATATGTATCTTTTACATAAATAAAATAAAATAATGCTTTATCATTCAATTTGATATTTCCACTTGATAGGTTTCATTCAACCAAACCAGATGCTAAAAACGACAAAAAAGAAACCAATGGAATGAATAAAATATAAGATCAAATATGTACACCATCAGGCCACGTATTCACTTAGCAATACATTAAATGATAAAATGTTCCCTTTCCCTTACCTGGCCCTAGTTCAAGACCCAAGTATATAAAAATAATTAAAAAAACAAAAATAGTATAAGAATGAATGGGTGGCTTACTTGACCATTGACTGGCCCAAAGGTTATGTATGTCTAAGCCATAAAATTGGCTTTAAAAGTTGAAATATAGTACAACACGACCACTTATTATAATATTTCAATGTTCTGTGATATAATTAATGGCGGAGCAATTGGTTACTTAACAATTCTCTCAGTGGAATGTCTCCTTTGAATATAAATTGGTTACTTAACAATTCTCTCAGTGGAATGTCTCCTTTGAATATATATATATATAGAGAGATTGAAAAATGAAATTGAAATTTAAAATCTTATAAAACTTTTTAATTTAATTTTTTTATTGTTGACCAAACAGTCATGGTAGTTTTCTTTAAGTATATTTAAAAATTAGTATTTCAAAAAATTTAAATTTTATATTATTTGAAATTAGAGTTTGTTTAGCCTTTATATTAGTGGAAGTATTTTAAATTTATAGATAAGCTAGCAAGAAAAAATATTTCATACTGGTTTAGTTTAAATTGATAATTTCTTCCTTTTTCTCCGCACATGATTTTTTTAAAATGTTTAAAGGTAGAGTTATCATACATGTCAACTTGCATCTGTTAGGTTTACATTTTTACAGCAAAGCATGTCATGCAACATAAAAAAAAAAAAAAGTCTTCCTAAGCTATTCAGACCTAGTTAGCTAGTAGGTAAAAAATATAACAAAATAGCACGTGACAAAAATTATTCTAAATTAGTAGGTTATTTTATGTTTACACTTTATTAGTAAATAGTTAAAAGTATTTTAGTAAAAAAATAGTTTTTTGGAGGAGGTGTTCTTAGGAAGCTTCACTATGAAAGTTCCTCCATTTATAGAAACATAATAAACGTTAAATCTGACTATAAAACCGAATGCTTTTTTATAAAATTTAAAAATTAAATTTAAATTTTTTATATAAAATTATTTTAATTTTCATGTAAAAAAGAGAAACATGTCTATAAATAATTTATAAAAAATAAATAATTTTCCCAACGTTGATTTGCCGTCAAAATCGAAAGTGTAAACAGTACAACGTTAATTTGGTATGAAACTTTCTTACAAAATTTTTTACATAAATGTTTAATGATTAATTATGAGCAGAAAAAATTAAAAAAAATAGAAGATGGATAAACAATCACTAAAATAATTTTCTATTATCAATTGTTTCATGAAAATATATGTCTATTATTTAACATTGTTTTTTCTATTATCAATTCTTACGAAAGCACCCCAGTAAAAACGTATTCTCATGGTTTCAGGAAAGAAAATTTTCGTATTCGTTTACTTTGCGAAAGAGAATTGGATTCCCGATGCATATTACATAATCTCCTTGTGAAGCATGAGGTCCTTGAACATTGACTTTTCTTCGTGTTTTTTTCCTTTACGCTCAGTTTGGATGACATGAATAAAGGAGAAAGGATTAAGAAACTATGGAAAATCAAATTTTCATATGTTTAATTTATTTTGTTTATAATAGATGGAAAGGTTAATTTTGGTGAATTCTACTGTTTTATGTTCCTTTCTCGGGAACATGAGAGGAAGGTGAGCCCATTTTTTTAATTTTAAATTATTAAAATTATTATATATTTTAAAAATATAAATAAAATTATATTTAAAATAATAATAATAAAATATTTATTTTTTAAAAATTTATATTATTAATATTTATTTCATTTATATATCTAAAAATTATTTTTTATTTCTATCTATTTAAATAATTTGTTTCTCTTTTTTTTTTCTTTCTTTCTATTTCGTTCGTTGTACACACAAAGCATTAAAGCCGCGATAAATTTAATAACTTTCTGTAACAAAAAATGGACCTTTCAGTCTTTTATTATTAGCTAAGCATTACATCAATCTAATGAGTTGTTTCCTTTTATTTTAAATTCTGATGGGATGTTCCACCGCCATATATTTCATTGTTTTTTTATTGAACTCAATGTTCACATGATTCAATAAAATTTAGTTTTTCCTTGAAAAAAATAGGCTTGCTTAAAAATAAAATTTAGTAATGTATGTGGTTTTTTATATAAAATAAATAGACAATATTTATAAAATTTTGATGATTTTTATTGTAATTTATAAAGTTTATGAAGTATTGATTTTTTATTTGATTATTTTTAATAAATAAAGTTGGTGGAATCTAAATTGAAATTAGTAAAGATAAATATTAGATGTTAAATAAGATTAGAATTAACAATTTATAGTATTTTCATAAATTAAAAAATTAATTAAATTTTACTATTTTATTATAAGAAGGGTTAGAGGAAATATTAACCTATGTTAACTTGTTGTGTTGATTTGGATAATATTATCCATGATTTTTTTAAGGAACAGATAAGTTGATTTATTAGGATCAATAAAATTAATTAACATGTCATAAATAAAATTTAATTAATGATAATTTAGTTAAAAGTATTGACACGCTCGTCGTAAACGCGCAAAAATAATTTCCAGATTTCCCTCAAACTATTGGTATAGTATAAGGTGCAACCTAGGTCATCTCCCAAAGACCATTTCAGATTCTTAAGCAAATAAGGAGAAAATTAGAACAAGGGAGTTTTTGTAAAGATGTGATATCAAATGCTAAATACAAAATACAGAATGAAATTAATTTCACTTAACAATTATCAACTCAAGGAATTCAGAGGCTATTTTCATAACTAATCATTGATCACTAAAATCATGCATTGTGTTTATCAACCTAGGATCATCTGGAACCCCTAGAATGATCCTTGAATTCTCTACTGAGAAACCTCTCATAATTTAATTGATTACGATCAACAAGATTTAGTAACCACTTAATCTTTTATCTAAACCAATTTCACAATCAGAATTCAGTTGAAGTAAGTAATAAAATGAAAACCTTCAATTCAATTACTTAATTTCTACTCTTCAAACTTTTGGAAAATGATTTACCAATCAAAAACCAATTATAAATCAATTATACATTAATCAAAATACGTCAACCGATCAAACTTTGATTAAAAGAATAAAATTGAAGAATATAGTAAAGTAGAGTAGAAATCACTCAATAAGCATGTAAATAAAGATCAAGACCTCAAAGTTAAAATGAAAATAGCTTGAATCCTTGAATTGAAACTACGAACCTAGTCTTCCATGAAGGAGGCAAACTAACAACAAATAAAGAGGCAAACTAACAACAAATAAATCCTAAGCCTTCCATGTAGGAGGCAACTAACAACAAATAAATCCTAAGCCTTCCATGTAGGAGGCAACTAACAATAAAGAAAACATAAGCCTTCCATGTAGGAGGCAAACTAACAAGAAAGAAAACATAAGCCTTCCATGAAGGAGGCAAAACTAACAAGAAAGAAAGAAAGAGAGAAAGAAAGAAAGAAAATGGTATTGGAGTTAATCTCCAAAATGGTGTGTGTCTCCTCTTGCAAACCCTTCTATTTATAGAGGATTTTTGAGGCATCATCTTCAGAAAGTCACCAACTAGGATATTACTTTTCTACCCTTTTCTTGCTTTCACATGGGCTTTGTTGAAATTGCAAAACACTTTTGAATTTTTGCCACCAATGAGCACAACAATTTTGACTTTCTTGCACCGCAATTTCGGATGTTCACATGTCCGAATTAGAGCTTGACTTCTGAACAAAAGTTGTAGCCCTGGATGTTAGCTGTCCAACAAAGTTGATTTCATCTCAATATGACTTCTATATCTCAAGATATGGCCGGATCTTTGGACACTGTTCAAATTCCACCTCAGCAACACTATCTCATCTTTTGAGATAATTTCGGAGTCCTAAACATCCCATTTAGAATCTGCTCTTGCTTTGTAACTATGGACACTTCTTTAAGCTTTCATTCAAGACAGATTTCATGATTTTTGGATGTCTACAACTCCTATTATGCTCAAAATACTATAATAGTGTCATTTTAATCGGGTAAGCAAAGAAATTCAATTAAACTTCATATGAACCCAAACTCATAAAATATGACAAAGATCACTTAATTGAACATATAAGAAGTCTTAATGAGATAAAAGTGAGAGATAATTATTTATGAAATCTATGCTTATCAAATTCCCCCACACTTATCTTTTGCACGTCTCGGGCAAACTTAAGTTAAGAATTGGTGACTATTTTTTTTTTTTTTGAAAGAACATCAAAGTTTTGAGTTGATTTCTCAAGAATTCACAAAATTTCATGAAGCATCCTTTCATCACATTTTTGAAATTACTTAGAAAGGCAACTTTAATTTGAAAAACATAGATTGAGAAAGATAAAACCTCACATGATATACTCTGAATCTCTCAAGTGTTTGATTTGGTAAGTGTTTCTCTCAAATTCAATCCATGAAAGATGAACTATCATAGGCTTGCATATCTTCTACTTCTCTACTACTATGTACACATGCAATGCACAAATCAAGAGGTCTTTATTTTGGTTCTAACGGGATTAGAAAGATGAAATGATATATTGAAGAGATACAATGTTAGACCAAGGAAAATGGTGAGGATTGAGAATTGATTGTAAGTGCAAGTGTAAGAAACACATATCACTTCTTCATTTTTTTTTTCAATATAATAGTTTATTTATTAATTTATTGCTTCAGCTTTTTTTTTTTCAACCATGATATTGATGAACACAACAATAATCTCCCCCACACTTATTGAAACACTTATGGTATGATAAATCCAGTATTCCTCACCTTCTATGGTCAAACAAAGTTGTTTTCTTTTTTTTTTTTTTGATTTGTGGTGAGCTAAAAAGAAGAAAAGGCTAATCGGCTCAAAGGGCTGATCAAAGGATAAAATTATATGGTTTGGTTATTTGGCCAAGTGGTTTGTTCAAGAAAAACAGTGCCTCAATCATTTTTGTACAATTCATGTGAAAATGTAGCTTAAAAAAGAATCAATGCAAGTTCTGAAGTAACATATTCCATGGATGAAAATCACATAAGAAAGAAAATAATAATAAGGCTCAAAATCTCACAGGTAATATATTTATCAAATCTAATCTATCCAGTTCAAATATGTGTTGCCAAACTAATTAATCTCGAAATGTAAATCATTTTGCTTCAATTATTTTATGAAATCTAAAGAACAACAAACTTCCACATTCAATTTTTTTTTATAAGATGCGTATCAAGAGTCAAGTGTAACTCCTTACTCAGCCATCTTACTCAAAGCAAGTTTATGAATCTAACCTAATTTTTATTTTATTTTTATTTTTTGGGTTTTTTTTAATTTTTTTTTTTTAGATATCGGACCATCCTCCCCCCAACCTATCCAAGACATTGTCCCCAATGTCTTAGATGGAATTTCATATAACAGGAAAAGAAATGTAAGAAAACCATCAAAGTAAGGAAAAGTTATAACCAAAGAGTGGTATCTGGTTCTCTTTTATCTCTGCCATCCTGATTTGGTTGGTTCACCAGCTGCATTGCTTGACTGAGCTCAGATGTAGGATTTTGCAAAATCTCAAGTAGCTGTTCAACAGTTGAAGCAGATACTATGATGTTGCGCATGGATTGTGGCATGAACTCCTGCTCTACTGCATGATCTAAAAAGGATATCAAACCATTATAAAAGCCATTAATATTCAATAAGCCCAAAGGTTTTTTATGAAAATTCCGATAGGCCCAAAATATAATGGGAAAAATTTCTTCCATTGTTCCAAGACCACCAGGTAATGCAATAAATGCATTAGAATTAACCAACATGTGTCTCATTCGGTCATGCATGGTTGCAACCTTCAATTCAGTACCCAGGGTGAAGTAGGAGGTGCTCCCATTTTTTAAGCCAACACCTAAGACGTTACACCCCTTTGTGAGTGCAGATCCTGCAACACATCCTTTTAAACCCTGAATCCCTCCCCCATAAACAAGATTGATTTTTCTTGCAGCTAATGCCTTACCAAGAGTATAAGCTGCATGTTGAAATTCTCCATCCTTTCCAAGGTTAGACCCACCAAAAACACAGATAGTATTGATCTTATCCATATACGGTGTTTCTATCTTTTTTTGAAAAAATATGTCATAGAGGTTGATAATTTATAGGGACTCAATATCAGACAAGGAGATCGCTTGAATAGTGCGGGATCAGGATTTGGTAGCAAAAGTTTGAATTTTTGTTGCAAAAGTTTGAATTTTGGTTGCAAAAGTTTGAATTTTGGGTTCAAGGAAAAGGTGAATGTCAGAGGGGAAAGACTTTAAGCAGGGGTGAAAATTTCAAAAAAAACGGTGGCCCAATAAATTGAAAAGACAATGTAAATGACAAACATACACGCATGAGAATGAACAGTAGTTGTGATTGTGGCTCACATCTTCCTCTGGTTTTACGTCTAGTAACGGCTGAAACGCCTTCTAAGAGTCGAGGATGTGCTTCCCATTCAGTTTTTTTGTAAACTGACAACAGGGTCTTTTAAAGTCAGATTTCCAAGACTATAACGTGCTTTTTCCTTACGGAACAGTTCAAACAAATCAAGAAGGACTCCTTGTACATGCCCACTAGGATGCGTCTCAAGAGTCTGAATGATATCATCCAATGACTCCTTACTCAGTCCATCCTTTATGAATTGAATTTTGTCCTCTCGATTTCTTGAAACCATTCCAGGGTTCTTGCATCTTGTGTTACAGGTCCATCTTGCACACCTGTAGCAAACTCCAATTCTTTTTGCCCTTCTCTTCTTTGCATAGGAACTTCTTCCCATACCTGGCATGTTTTTAACAAATGATTCTTGAAATTCACCTGCTAAACGTACCTTAGCTTCAATGATCCAACGGACATCTTCTGGAAGGCCTAAGAGTGTTAATGCTCTCAATCGTTCAAGTCTGCAATTGTAAATGTCTTTAAGAAAATTTCTGGGGAGAGTAGGGAACAAAATTTTGATCCTGGTGAGAGCTTTCTCCATTTTTTTCTTAAAACACTCAAGTTATTATTCCTGCAAGCTCAATAAGGTGTAATAGTTGGGATGATTTAAGAGGTGAAGAAGGAAGTTGAGAGATTAGTTGAAACTTATAAGCGAGGAATGTGAGAGAGGGAGAGGGAGAAAGAGAGAGAGAGAAAGAGAGAAAGAGAGAGAGAGAGAGAGGGAGAGAGAAAGACTTCTCTTGAATTTATTGCAGGTATGTGGCATTGTGCAAATGCACTTCTTCTACCGTGTGCTTTTGAAAACCTTCGAAAAATGGTTTAAGACGATGTCCATTCACCTTGAAGATTTTTTCAGTTACCTCATTTTTTATTTCCACTGCACCATAAGGAAAAACATTAGTAACTACAAATGGTCCTAACCATCTAGAGCGTAGCTTACCAGGCATAAGCTTTAGCCGAGAATTGAAAAGGAGAACTTTTTGTCCAACGGAAAACTCCTTTCTTGCCAACTTTTTGTCATGAAGAGCTTTGACCTTTTCTTTGTAAATTTTGGAGTTTTCGTATGCTTCTAATCAAATTTCTTCAAGTTCCTGCAATTGAAGCTTCCTATGGATTCCTGCTTGGTCTAGATCCATGTTGCATTTCTTTACTGCCCAAAATGCTCTATGTTCTAATTCAACTGGAAGATGACATGCTTTACCAAAGACAATCCTGTAGGGAGACATGCCAATGGGTGACTTGTAAGCTGTCCTATATGCCCATAATGCATCAACAAGGCGCAAGCTCCAATCCTTCCTGTTAGGCTGAACTGTTTTCTCTAAGATTTTCTTGATCTCTCGATTAGAAACTTCAGCTTGACCATTTGTTTGAGGATGATATGGGGTGGAGACTTTATGCATGACTCCATATTTGCGGAGTAGGGCTTCCATTGTGCGGTTGCAAAAATGAGTACCTTGGTCACTAATTAGAGCTCTAGGAATGCCAAACCTGCTAAAAATGTTAGACCTGATAAAATCTGCAACAACTCGAGCATCATTAGTACGGGTGGCTTTTGCCTCCACCCATTTTGAAACATAATCAACAGCTAGCAGAATGTAAACAAAGCCAAAAGAGACAGGGAATGGACCCATAAAGTCTATACCCCAAACATCAAATACCTCACAAAAGAGAAGTGGTTGTTGGGGCATCTCATTTCTGCGTGAAATACTCCCTATTCTTTGGCACTGCTCACAAGTTATGCATAATCTATGTGCATCACGAAATATTGTAGGCCAATAAAAGCCTGAGTCTAGTACTTTTCTAGCTGTCCGTTGTGGCCCAAAGTGTCCACCACAAGCTAGGGAATGGCAAAAGGTAAGTACAGACTGAACTTCATGATCTGGAACACATCTTCTAATGATTTGATCACTACATGTCTTCCAAAGGTATGGTTCATCCCATATGTAGTGTTTGACATCACTTTTCAACTTGGCAATTTGCGATTTGGTGAAGTGTTTGGGTATTTCTTTAGCAACCAGATAGTTTACCAAATCTGCATACCAAGGATCTTTCCCGTGCAATTGATAGAGATGCTCTTCTGGGAATGAATCTGCAATTGAAGTTTCTTCACAAGGTTGCTGGATCCGACTTAAATGATCTGCTACAAGGTTCTCTGCACCACTCTTGTCTTTAATCTCTAAATCAAATTCTTGCAACAGAAGCATCCAACGAATCAGTCTTGGCTTAGCATCTGTCTTCTTCAGCAAGTATTTCAAAGCTGCATGGTCAGAGAAGACAATAACTTTAGATCCAAGCAAATAGGAGCGAAATTTATCTAATGCAAACACAATTGCCAAAAGCTCCTTCTCAGTAGTTGTGTAATTGGATTGGGTTGCATCAAGTGTGCGAGAGGCATATGCAATGACATGAGATCTCTTGCTAACTCTTTGAGACAGTACAGCACCAAGGGCATAATTAGATGCATCACACATTAATTCAAATGGAAGCGTCCAATTAGGTGGTTGAATGATAGGAGTGGTTGTCAACCGCTTCTTTAGTTCATCAAATGAATCCTTGCATGCTTGATCAAACACAAATTTGGTATCTTTTTGTAGTAGTTTAGAAAGAGATTGTGCAATCTTGCTAAAATCCTTGATGAATCTTCTGTAAAAACTTGCATGACCAAGTAAAGAACGTACTTCTCGCACAGAAGTGGGGTAAGGTAGAGAAGTAATAATGTCTATCTTGGCCTTATCAACCTCTAAACCTTTGCTAGATACCAAGGGTCCTAAGACTATACCTTCTGTTACCATGAAATGACATTTTTCAAAATTCAAAACCAGGTTAGTCTCAATGCATCTGTCCAAAACTTTAGAAAGGCTTTCTAAGCATGCATCAAAAGAAGAACCATATACAGTGAAGTCATCCATAAAAACTTCCATGCAACTTTCTAAGAGATCAGAGAAAATGCTTACCATGCATCTTTGAAAGGTTCCAGGGGCATTGCATAGACCAAAGGGCATCCTTCGATAGGCAAAAGTACCAAAAGGACAAGTGAAGGTGGTCTTATGCTGGTCTTCTGGGGCTATATGTATTTGAAAATAACCTGAAAAACCATCTAGAAAGCAATAATGAGATTTTCCTGCTAATCTTTCCAAAATTTGGTCTATGAAGGGCAAAGGGAAGTGATCCTTGCGAGTAGCTTGGTTAAGCTTCCTATAATCTATGCACACTCTCCAACTGTTTTGTATTCTGGTAGGGATTAGTTCATCATTGTGATTTTTGACTACAGTCATGCCAGTCTTCTTAGGAACTACTTGCACCGGGCTTACCCAATCACTGTCTGAGATGGGATAGATGATACCAGCTGCCAAAAGCTTACCTACTTCCTTCTTTACCACATCTAGGATTGTTGGATTCAAACGCCTTTGTGGTTGTCTAACAGGTTTGGTGTTTTCCTCCAGCAGTATCCTATGCATACAAGTAGATGGGATAATACCTGGAATATCAGCCAAAGTCCATCCAATTGCTTGTTTATGGCTTTTTAAGGTTTGCAGTAACCTTTCTTCCTGTTGTGGTAGAAGGTTCTTTGCTACAATGACAGGAAGCTTCTCATTTTCCCCCAAATAAGCATACTTTAGATGTTCAGGCAAAGGCTTCAACTCTAAAGGAGGTGGTTGTATTATGGAAGGAAGAGATCTATCTGAGATTGAAATGTCTGCAACACTTGCATCTAACATGTCATCTTTCAACGAAGGTTGGTCTGCAGCATTAATCCTGGAACACACAATACATGAATCAAATTCATCACATGTGCAAGTAAAATTATCTAAGTAATCTAAATCAAAATCAAAAAATTTAAAAAGTAGATTGTCAATAGAATAATCATCTGCAAGAAGGTCTATGGAATCAAGTTGAAAGAGTGAATGATTCTCTATGGGATGCTTCATGGCTTCAAATATGTTGAATTGGATGATATCATCTCCAAATTCCATAGAGAGAGTCCCCGTATGCACATCTATCTTTGTTTTTGCAGTTTTGAGGAAAGGTCTCCCTAGGATCAAGGTTGCTCTATTGATGGATGACTCATCTTCCATATCCAAAATGTAGAAGTCAGCTGGAAAGATCAGCTTATTCACTTGAACTAGCACATCTTCAAATACTCCGGCTGGATGTGTTGTACTTCTGTTGGCTAATTGAATCACCATACCAGTTGGCTTCAGTTCTCCCAGATTCAAAGATTTATAAACTGATGAGGGCATAACATTAATGGAAGCACCTAGATCCAACAATGCATCACCAAATGTAGAGTTTCCTATTGTGCAAGGAATGGTGAAAGTTCCTGGATCTTTACATTTCTGAGGGAGGCTGGGTTGAATTAAGGCTGAAACATTGCGTCCCACACTAATCTTCTCATCCCCTTTGAGTCTTCTCTTATGCGTGCACAAATCCTTTAGAAATTTGGCATATTTGGGAATTTGCTTGATAGCATCTAGAAGTGGTATGTTGACTTCCACTTTCCTGAAAGTATCTAGAAGCTCCTTATCCAATTCTGCATGAACATTAGGCTTGGATTGAACCATTCTATTTGGAAAAGGTAAAGATACCTTCTGATCAGCACAATTTGGGGTTTTCTTCTCATCAGATGCTTCAAGTGCAGATCGTTTATGTCAAGCTTCTTTTTGTTGATCATTCGATGTCTTATCGAAGGCTGGTGTACTTTTTTCATCAGACTTTCCCTCTGATTCAGATGGCTCATCAGAGATATCTCCAGGTGTAGAGATAAATGCTTCTTTTTGGTGTGGATTAGTCTGATTGAAGCTTTGTTGCTTTAAAATTGTAGGGTCTGTCTGCACTTTCTTCCCACTTCTCAAGGTCATGACATTCACACTTTTGGGATTTATGACAGATTGAGAAGGTAGTTGACCAGAACCTTGAGATTTCAATTGGTTGACTGTGGTAGCTAACTGCCCAATTTGAGTTTGTAAATCCTGAAGGGTAGAACTTACATTTTGTTGAAACTGAAGATTGTTGGTTGCTAATTGCTTCATCAAATCATCAAGAGAGGGTTCAGAAGCATTAGAGGGTACAGATTGCTGCATATGCTGTTGTTGTTGTCTGAAAGGCGGTGGTTGGTATTTATTTTGGGAGTCAGATGTTTGAATCCTTTGTTGTTGTGGAGGACCATATCTCAAGTTAGGATGGTTTCTCCAACTAGGATTGTATGATCCAGAAGGTGGTTCAAACTTCTGTTGCTGATAATGTTGAGGAGGCCTGTATTGTTGTCCTGTGCCAAAAATACCATTTACTGCAGCCTCAGGTGTCTCACTTTCTTGCAATGTTGGACATGCATCAGTAGGATGATCTGCAGAAGTGCAGATGCCACATGTTTTGGTTTTGTCAACAACATTAAGTTGCTGTTGTTGTCCGATGGCCAACTGTCTTACGATGGAGGTTAGTTCTTCAATTCTGTTCTCCAATCGTGTATGGTCTATCTTGGTGGTCATTTCATGGACTCCTTTAGACAAGGAATTAGTTCGAGAATTGAATTGCTGAGAATTTTCTGCCATGTTGGCAATCAAATCTCGAGCTGCTGTAGGAGTTTTGTCCATAAGTGTTCCACCACTAGCTGCATCAACCATGCTTCTGTCCATTGGCATGAGTCCTTCATAGAAATACTGAATCAGTAATTGATCACTGATTTGATGGTGTGGACAAGTGGCGCATAGTTTCTTGAATCTCTCCCAATACTCATAGAGAGTTTCTTGGGAGTTCTGTCTGATGCCGCAAATCTCTTTTCTGATAGCTGCTGTTCTGGATGCAAGGAAGAATTTCTCCAAGAATAATCTTTTCATATCATTCCAGCTTGTAACAGATGTTGGATGTAGATAGTACAACCAGTCCTTAGCTCCATCATTTAAGGAGAAAGGAAATGCCTTCAACTTGATATGATCTTCTGGAATTCCTTGTGGCCGCATTGTGGAACACACAATGTGAAATTCCTTCAAATGTTTATGAGGGTCCTCACCTGCAAGGCCATGAAACTTAGGTAGCAAATGTATTAGTCCAGACTTCAGTTCAAATGGTGCATCAACATCAGGGTATTGAATACACAATGGTTGATAAGCAACATCAGGTGCAGCTAATTCTTTTAAGGTTCTATCAGCCATGTTCTTAGCAAAATATTTAAAACTATCAAAATTTAAAGATGAAAAATCACTACTGTTACTTTCTTGGTTATTACTGGATGAATGCCTTCTATGTGCTCTTTTCAAATGGTGGAATGTTCTATCAATCTCAGGATCATATGCATATAAATTTTCAGGATTGGATCGGGTCATACACAAAAAGGTGAATTCATACAGAAAATCCAATAATATATACCTAAAGTAAAAACAATTGTTAGAAAGATTAAAATTTTTATACAAACTCCTAAATGAGCCTAGGAAATTAAAATGGTCCCCGGCAACGGCGCCAAATTTTGACACGCTCGTCGTAAACGCGCAAAAATAATTTCCAGATTTCCCCCAAACTATTGGTATAGTATAAGGTGCAACCTAGGTCATCTCCCAAAGACCATTTCAGATTCTTAAGCAAATAAGGAGAAAATTAGAACAAGGGAGTTTTTGTAAAGATGTGATATCAAATGCTAAATACAAAATACAGAATGAAATTAATTTCACTTAACAATTATTAACTCAAGGAATTCAGAGGCTATTTTCATAACTAATCATTGATCACTAAAATCATGCATTGTGTTTATCAACCTAGGATCATCTGGAACCCCTAGAATGATCCTTGAATTCTCTACTGAGAAACCTCTCAGAATTTAATTGATTACGATCAACAAGATTTAGTAACCACTTAATCTTTTATCTAAACCAATTTCACAATCAGAATTCAGTTGAAGTAAGTAATAAAATGAAAACCTTCAATTCAATTACTTAATTTCTACTCTTCAAACTTTTGGAAAATGATTTACCAATCAAAAACCAATTATAAATCAATTATACATTAATCAAAATACGTCAACCGATCAAACTTTGATTAAAAGAATAAAATTGAAGAATATAGTAAAGTAGAGTAGAAATCACTCAATAAGCATGTAAATAAAGATCAAGACCTCAAAGTTAAAATGAAAATAGCTTGAATCCTTGAATTGAAACTACGAACCTAGTCTTCCATGAAGGAGGCAAACTAACAACAAATAAAGAGGCAAACTAACAACAAATAAATCCTAAGCCTTCCATGTAGGAGGCAACTAACAACAAATAAATCCTAAGCCTTCCATGTAGGAGGCAACTAACAATAAAGAAAACATAAGCCTTCCATGTAGGAGGCAAACTAACAAGAAAGAAAACATAAGCCTTCCATGAAGGAGACAAAACTAACAAGAAAGAAAGAAAGAGAGAAAGAAAGAAAGAAAATGGTATTGGAGTTAATCTCCAAAATGGTGTGTGTCTCCTCTTGCAAACCCTTCTATTTATAGAGGATTTTTGAGGCATCATCTTCAGAAAGTCACCAACTAGGATATTACTTTTCTACCCTTTTCTTGCTTTCACATGGGCTTTGTTGAAATTGCAAAACACTTTTGAATTTTTGCCACCAATGAGCACAACAATTTTGACTTTCTTGCACCGCAATTTCGGATGTTCACATGTCCGAATTAGAGCTTGACTTCTGAACAAAAGTTGTAGCCCTGGATGTTAGCTGTCCAACAAAGTTGATTTCATCTCAATATGACTTCTATATCTCAAGATATGGCCGGATCTTTGGACACTGTTCAAATTCCACCTCAGCAACACTATCTCATCTTTTGAGATAATTTCGGAGTCCTAAACATCCCATTTAGAATCTGCTCTTGCTTTGTAACTATGGACACTTCTTTAAGCTTTCATTCAAGACAGATTTCATGATTTTTGGATGTCTACAACTCCTATTATGCTCAAAATACTATAATAGTGTCATTTTAATCGGGTAAGCAAAGAAATTCAATTAAACTTCATATGAACCCAAACTCATAAAATATGACAAAGATAACTTAATTGAACATATAAGAAATCTTAATGAGATAAAAGTGAGAGATAATTATTTATAAAATCTATGCTTTATCAAGTATCTAAATTAGAATATTTACTTTTGTTGTTGTAAACATATTCAAATCTTTATCAAATCACATGATTTCATTCCATTAAGCATTTAAATTTTAATTTTAACTTTTAAAATATTATTGAATATGGAGATCAATTGACGAGAGATTAATGTATATTAAGTAATTAAAACATTACTTAAATGGAAGATACTCATAATATAAAGTAAAAAATATTAGTTCTTAATTTTAATGTGATTCAAAATTTAAATTTTAATATTCAATATCAAATTGAAGATTTTTTAAATTAATTAAGTTTTAAAAATATTGTAATCTTGATTTAATTTTAATTGTTAGTATATTATATAAAAAATTATGTATCTTAAATTTAATAATTTATTATTTTTTTTAATTTTTAATAAATATATATTTTATCATTTTGTTTTTGGGAATGTCGTAGTAACTAAACGACTATTTCCATTTCCAACGATAAAAACGAAGCACCATACGTACGTAAGTAATTTTTCTTGCGGCTAACAACAACAAGAACGTGGATGATGCAATTGGGTTCCATCCATTAAATGGAACCATTTTACTTTTATGAATATTAAAAAAAAAAATTGTCGGTTTGAGGGTTGGCAATTAGGCATATTGGATAATTTTATCAGAATAATATATTTTTTTAAATAAATTATTTTAAAATGTAACAAAAAGATATTTGTTGACAAACATATTTGTGAACGGATTAGAACCAACAGAATCTGAAATTTCAGGCGATTTATTAAATAAAACAAAACAGTTTTAGGTGCTATTGAAAATATTTATGATAGTCTAAAACTGACCGAAATTTCGTTAATTTAGGGACAAGATGTCTACGTTAGCCTAAATCCATGTTAGGTAATGTGATTCTCTTATAACCTTGTTTCTTTTTATTTATAAAATAGAGAAAAAATATAAAGATTAAAAAATTAATTAATATGGTTAAGTTTTTAAAACTTTTATTAATTTTTTTATATATAAACTTGTTTTAAAAATTTTTATTTATTACTATTGATAAATATAAAAATATACATGATAAAAAATAATTAATATTTTTAAAAAATTGATGTGAACGGATAAATAAAAACAAAAATTGTACTCTATTTTTTTAACAGATAAAAAGAAAAAATAATACTATTTTTAAGTTGTTACTTAAATGCACCTTTGCTATCTGAACTGTTTTAAAAATATTGGTTTTATAATATCTTTGAATTAAGTTAGCTTGTCACTAATTTTCAAAAAGTTGAATAAAAGAAAGAAATTATATTATAAAATATAATTATTTTTAAAAGCTTTATGATTTTTATATTTAATTTTTTTTATCTAGATTGCTAGAATCATTGTAGACAATAAAATTTTTCTCCTAAATTTTTAAAACAACTACATAAGGCCGATAACTAAAACATAAGATCTCCAGTTAAAACTAGATTAATCCTTAATTAGTTAATCAGCTTGCTTAGTTGGAATATTTAAAATCAATTGTGTCCATTTAAAAGTTTAAATTTTTATCTTTCCTAAAATTAAGCATACGGATCGTAAATTTAATTGTGATTATCTAAAAAAAATTCAAAATTTCAATTTATATTTAATCTTATTTTGTAGGTTGAAATAAATGATTAGATGAAGATTAAGGTCAGCCTTCAAAGCAAGTATTAAACCTTAACAGCAGCGATGAGGATGGTTAATACATAGAAAGTGTCTCTAGAAGAAGGTGAAAGTATCTGTAAAAACATTCTAACTTTCAATTTAATAACAACATACAAAACCGTGTGTATCTGAGCTCTCCACAATTGTGCTATATATAAAAATGAAATACGAGGTGAGTCATAACTGGAGCAAAAGAGCATATTTACATATCTTAGCTGATATAAAATATAAGAATGATTAGGTTATTGGTCTCACATGAAAGTAAAATATAGATTTAATATATTTAAGGACACGTTTGAATTATCATAACCTGATATGATGTTTTTTTTTAAAAATTATATATTTTTTAACAATTGGATATCATTAATAAGACTTTTTAATTTAATAAAAAATTATATAATATAACAGTATGTTTATATTATTTATTTTTAAAATATATATCACAAAATAAAATATACCTTAATTTTAGTTTTATAATTTCACTATATATAAAATTAAAATCAATATATTATACCAATAAATCAATCTAATTCAATATATTTTATATATTATTAAATTTTAATTAAATTGATATTTTAAATTCAAATAATAAATCTTATTAAAAATTTCAGTCAAATAAAACTAAAATCAAACCCATTGATTTTATCCTTCTAATTTTTTTTTTCTATTTTTTATATCATTTAAACAATTTTTATCTTTTTAATTTTTTTTTCCTATTTTTCATATCATCTAAAGAAGTAAAAGGAAAACAAATTCATGATGAGGAGTGAAGCATATATTAAGCTTTGATTTGAGGGGTTGCTTTTGGGGATGTGACCCACACCCACATGGTGGTGGGCACCTAAATGGTCCCAATTCCCAAACATTGTATATCCATAGTGTCTAGGTACACACACTACATACAGTTGGTATACTCTACACCTACACGTTCTCTACTCTACGGTTGCCTGCATCGTGTACGGATAGCCTCATAAAAAATATTAAACATTTTTTTTTGTAATTTATATGTTATTTGTTATAAATTTTTTTACTTTTATTTAATATGTATCTTATTATATATTAACATAATTCGTATAAATTTTTATAATAATATTTTTTTATCATTATTTAAACACTAATATACTTCTTTATTAGTAAAAAAAAATTATCATCAATTTAGTGAGACAAAGATAATTTTATTCAGTATTTTTAAAAAAATATATATTAATAATAATTTCTAAATATTATTTTTTAAGTACAATATTTACTCTTGTAAATTATATATCAAATATCAATATATTTGAATATAAACTTTTCATCTTGTTCAATATATAAATTAAATTACCTAGGCCATTTAAACATTAATAAACTTTAATTTAAAATTTATAATTTGCGGATAAATATTCACTACCACGAATGAGATACTGGCTTATTTCATTTTATAATTTAACAGGAATGTGCGAGTTGGAATAAATTTTTTTTCATTGATGTATGCTATGAAAAGTTTTTATATCTATATAAACTTTGGACGAGTGGAATATTTTTTTTACATTAATTAATAAATTAGAATTTAAAATTAAAACAATCAAGTTCAATCACGTCGTTTAAACAAAAATTATAACAATTGAGTTGTGTATAAAAAAAAGGATGAAAGTAGGTTGAGTTGAGTTAGGTTTTGAGTGTTCAAGTTTGACTTTTGAAGCCTGAGCCTGAGTCTGTACCTGTTTAAGACTTTCTTTTCTGTCAAGGTCTGCTATGCTTTAAAGCTTATAAGGCCTATAAGTATGTTTAAAAGCCTACATTACAAAAAATCAATAAATAAATTTAAAATCTATATAAATAATTAATTAAAAAATCTTACAAATTTAAAGCCTACAAGATAAAAAGACCATTAAATAGACCTAAAAAATATATATATATATTAATATTATGTAAATAAAATATAAAATAAATATTATATAAATATAATATATTAAAATAAATATAAATAGACCCCTGAATAGGTTAAATAGGTTTTTCTATAAGTTTGGGCCTGACTTATTTATCTAAAAAGGTTTTTTATTTATTAAACGAGTCGAGCCGTAGACTTCTGTCGAACGGTCTTGTTCATTTCCATCCCCAGTAAAAAATAATAAATAAAAATTAAACTTGACTTTATACATATCGCAGAAATATTCTCAACATATAACGATTTTAGTATGTAATAATAAATTGTCTTAAAAATATAATGAATTTCGTATTTACATATTATTTAATAAATTTCATTAAATTGTATAAATTATCTATACATTGATATATGTAGATATTAAGTTTTAAAGTTACAAGGTAATACATGATATTTTGCCTATGATCCAGGAATACTTCTCTGGTCTATGCCTACTGCAAAGTTCACAAGTGTGCAAATTGTTGAGCAAATTTAGATATTCTTAATACATCTCAACAATTTTCCCTATTCTTTTCCACCTTCTTAGCAAGATATATTTTTTAATACGGATTTTAACAATTTTGTAATCGGTTAATTTTGTTTTTTAGTTTTTTCCCCCTTTTTTAGAGATAAAAATTGTTTAAAATTTTAGAATCATCAGATTTTTTTAAAAAAAACATTGAACTACACAAGAATTTAGTTAAAACTCAGTAAAAATTCAAAGGCCTGATCATGAATTTAACTTTTTTTTATTTAAAATTATATTTATCTTTTATAAAAGATAATTATTTTCAAATAAAAAATCTGTAATATATTTATGATATTATAGTTAATTATTGTAGGGGGTTTTTTCTGTTAGTTATAAAATTCAAATATAAAACTCAATCGTTATAATTTGAATCCTTTAAAACAAGCAAACATGTAAAGTTAAAATATAAAAATACCTTTATCAGCAATTTATCGTAAGATAGTCAGAGTATTCGAATCTTATATCAAATAGATTCTATTGTAATTTTAAAATTTTCAAATATATAATCGGTAAATTACAAGTATTTATCAAAATTCTTCCTCTTGATAATGAGAAGTCTTCTTATTTTTAAATTATAAAAATATAAAGTCAGGTTATATATAAATAGTTAAAATTTTAAAAATTAGTGGTTATACAATTATTTTAAAGAATTATATATACTTTTTTAATTTTAACCATTTAAATAAAATATAATGATTGATTTATTGTTATTCAAATAGTATATATATAACAATATAAATTTAATGATTTTTCAAAACAATTTTTTAATATATAACAAAATTAAGATTTGAAATAAAACTTAAATATGACAATGGCGGTGTTAAACACTTGACCCCACATTTTAAAATTAATAAATTAACAATAGAATGTTAATAAAACATTCAAGATAATATTTTTTGAGTAGTTGTGGATAGCATTAAAAGCTGTAAAACAAATTAAAAATGTTATTTAAAGGCACATTCATATTTATATATTGCTATTAAAATGTTAATTTACATTAAAATAGAGTAAAACGTAACAAGGATTTAACTTACAATAAAGGAAAACATTTATTTTAAAATAAAAATATACAATTTAAATATCTTAAAAAAAGAAGAAGCATTACAATGCATTCAAAAAACAATTATAACTATAAGTATTTAGTACAGAACTTTAACTTATTAACAACACATGAGTAAGGGATAAAAAAATAAATTCCACATATGTGTTAGCAGGAGAGGATGCGTATTGAAAGTGTTACTATGGCTGTTAAATATGATATACGTAATTATTTCTCCTAAAAAACCTGACATATTGATATTGGTCCCTATGAATTATGATAAATTTGTTAAAAGAAACAAGAAATTAAAGATTTGGCATTGAGCGAACAAGTCGTGGCGTGTGGCGCCACGTTGGTTTTTATTTTTTGTTTATTTTTTAAAATTAATTATTATCCGTAGCAATGGTGGAAGGTTGATGGAAGGAAGTGTTGAAGTTTCTCTTACTTTGTGAGTCTTTTAAAATAAAATCGCATTCTCTTTCTTTCATTCTATCGCCTCCTTCATCTGTTTTTGCATCCACATTCTAAGGTTTTCTCACAGCTTCCATTCTTCAACCCATCAACTCTTTCCCTTCCCCAATTCTCTTTTGTAAGTATTCACATACCTCTCTCTCTCTCTCTCTCTCATGGGGGGAATGCAATGTTTGGCTTCTATTCTTATTTATTTGTTTCCTTAGGCTCTTGTGCTGTGTTCATCTGGGTCTTCAAATCTTCAATCAAAACTATTTCTTTATTTTTTTTTCTCGAAATTGTCAGGGGAAAGGTTTCTCTTTTTACTACTTGTTCTACTTTGTGCCGCCGCAAATATTCGATCTTCTGCTTTGGGATTTCTTCTTAGTTTCTAATACATGACGATGCCGTTGCCTAATATGTTCAGGGCACATCGTCTGAGTAGAAAATTTATTGTATCGTTTGAGGAGGTTTGCAGAGGTTTATGTTGAAAGCTGAAACCTAGGGCCTGTTTTTTCATATCTATTTCTTACAACAGTGACAAAAAGAAAACCTTGTTTGGGCATTTATTTTTTATTTGATTGCTTTGAAAACTGTTTTTCTTAAGGAAAAATGTTATTATTTATATCTGAGAATAGGTCAAATGGATGAGGAGAAGAGAAACATGATCTAATAGGAATGGAGCTTCATAAAGAAGAATGAAATTTATTGATGTGAAAGTAATATTGGGATTCATGATAATCAAAATTGTTTTCATAATAAACGGAGAACAGCTTTCAGATTGTTTTTGTTCTTTTGATCTTGTGTTTTTAGAAGAGATGGAGAATGATTCTGAAAAAAAAGGTTTTCATTAATGGCAAAAAATGTAAATAATGTAAAACGCTTTTGACATATTTCCAATCCCATTCTTCAGGACGTTCATTTCTCAACTCAATAAGCTTGGTTTTGATTTGTTGCTAAAGTTGTTTCAATTGATTGCACTTTGGTCTATGCATTTCAATATAGGTTCCACAGTTCATTGAAGATTCAATCTATTTTAGGGGAGAGAGATTTATTCGCCGTTGGAATTTCTAAAAGATCCCCCAAGATTGATTTAGTCAATGTTTCATACACTAAAAGTTGTTTTCTTCCCTTTCTCTATGCAAGTTCAGAAAAATACAACCGAGATTGTTCATATTCTTATGCTTAAAGTGCCGGTTCTCATTTGGAAGAATCTCTTCTCTTCCCCTCATAATTTTCTTCCCTTATAGGAACAGTGTTTAATTTAATTCTAGGGTGTTATTATACGAAAATTGCATTGACTTGGCTACTGCTTCTATTGTTAGATTTCTCCTTGAAAATAGTTTCCTCATTCAGTTAAATGGTTAGGTGGGTAATGGGTACTGCCTGTCAAAGATAGAATCCGATTGATTCGATAACATATTTAAATTCTACAACTGCCTTTTTTTTGTGTGTGTTTTTGTTCTTGCAATTAATGAGAACAAGACTAAGTGATTGCAAACCCTCAAGTAGTTAAGCCGTTAATCCAAATATTTGTTTTCTTTCGAAAGGAGATTAAAATTGTGGGGTTATTTCTAACTGCTCCAAAGAAATTAAACTCTTTTTTTTGGTGGTTCTCTCCATCAGAGCTGACAAGATTGATAATTTGGCAATAATGAATCACATGATTTTTGTGTTGAAACAACTGGAAAATGGGTTAGGTCAGCTGATGTCCACCTACTTTTCAACTTCCAAATTTGTTTGTTCTCTCAATCATTTTAGGAAAATTGCTGGAGAGGTTCTAGTTTCCCTCATCCCTATTAGTGAGGAGTACAGAATTAATGATGCCGAATCAAATTTCATACAGCTTGTCTAATGGTGTTGTATGAAGTTTTATAGTAAAACATGAATATCTTGTTCTGAATGCAAATTTGTTTTTATTTAAACTTATTCCAAGGGAATTTTTTTCCTTGTTAATTTGAATACTTCTCTTTAAACTTTTTATTATATTGAAAAACTTCGATTATAGAGGGTTGATTATCTATTAGCAGACACTCACTATTCATAATATGTATTCTTTTGCTTTTCAGATTCAGATACTGTTCAGAGAACACATTGTAGGACAAGAGAAATGTCCTTAGATCAGTATTTTGAGGAGACTATGCCCCAAGTAGGTTCCTTCAAAGATAAATCATCTCTAGAGACGTGGAAATGTGAGAGTGATGGTAATGCAGATTCGGATAGAGATGGCTCTAGTGGCTTTGATTGCAACATCTGCCTGGAATGTGTGCAAGATCCAGTGGTCACTCTTTGTGGTCATCTCTACTGCTGGCCCTGCATTTACAAATGGCTTAATTTCCATAGCGTCTCTTCTGAAAATGAAGAGAAGCTGAAGCAACAATGTCCAGTGTGCAAATCAGAGATATCAGAGTCATCTCTTGTTCCACTATACAGCCCTGGCCAAACCACCTTACCTTCTAAAGACAAGTGTCACCAATTAGGAATCACCATACCACGAAGACCCCTTGGTCCTTTGCAGCTGGCTGACTCACTGAGATATCTTCATTCTGCAACCGATTCCCAACCCACTTCACAACTTTACCATCACCATTATCCTAATCATCATCCAGAATTCAACTCAATTCCAGGAGGTTACACTTCACCAATGTTTAACACAGGTGGTTCACTAACGAACCCCCTTGATACAACATATGGAGTCTTTGGTGAGATGATATATGCAAGGGTATTTGGAAACCAAATGACCAACATATACACATACCCTAATTCATATAATCTTTCATGGAGCAGTAATCCAAGGATCAGAAGGCATCTAATGCAAGTTGATAGGTCACTCAGTAGAATCTGTTTCTTCCTCCTTTGTTGCATAGTTTTGTGCCTTCTTTTATTCTGATTGTTACTCCATATTTTTTGTGGAATACATCCCTGTATAGAATACAAGCATGACTTGGAATCCTCCATATGGATCTTAGATTTTAGACAAGTTGTCCAGTGATGAGATATTTGTAATTAGTATTATTACCTGTCTCATATTTGAGAGAAGTTACATGAAATAAATGTTTGGATAAATTTGCATTTTTTAAAAAAAAATTCGCTTTCAACTTGTTATTAACTAAACCATCTTGTATTTTCAGATTTCCCCCCTCTTTTGTGGGATATATATGTCCCGTGAATCTGTATATCAAAAGAGGAAAGTTATATAATTTATGATTTAGTTGCGTGTTTTACTTGGAATCAGCGTTTGGCTTTACTTTATGAGTAAAGGTGGGGACAGGATGTCTTAATGAATTTGAGAGTGGTGTCAAGCGTCTCAAAGTCAATCAAATTAAAAATGGAAAATATTTATAATGAGATATAAATTGGATTTTATTGTAAACTACTTTTTCTTACTGCATACTTTGTCATCTTTGTTATGACTTAACGAGTCTTTTTATTATTATTTGAAAACAACTTTAAAGATCTTCAAGTGGTGTTTGGATAAATGAATTCTAATTAGATGAGAAGTTATATATATATATATATGTTTAAATAAAATTTATTAAATTAAAAAATTATAGAATTCTCATAAGTTATTTCTATAAATTAATTATTTTTTTATATACCAACGAAATTTATTGCACTTGGTAGTTGTTTCTTAAATATATTGATAGGAGTTTTAAAATTTATATATGTATGAAAAAAAATGTTAGAATCAATCAAATCTATTTTGATGTTTACAATATTTTAAAACTTTTAACTGTTGACTATCTATATGTATCAATGTGTTAAAGCATTCTCATACACCTCTTTTAGCTTGTTGGGTAGCAAATGAAAATCACCTTTTCCGGTCTTTAACATAAAGTTGGTTGCCATTGAAAGTCACATTTCCGGTTTCTAAAACCAAGGGGTACCTCAACTTTTGTGTGTTTGATAAATTTCCTTTATTAGCAAAACAGTAACGTTACTTTTATATATATATATATATATATATATATATATATATATATATATATATTATTTTCTATTCATTTATGTTTCTTATTTAATAGATATAAAAACTATTATCCATTCATTTATATTTCTTATTTAATATATGACAGTTTTTAAAATAAAAATAGAAAAATAAAAAAGATTTAATTGCTTTTAACTGAATATATGATATTATTTGTTATAAATGAAAATTTTCTCCTTTAACAAAATATGTTTTATAGTAAATATAATTAATTTTAAAAAAATAAAAAAGGAACTTTACTGATGAGTAGAATTGAATCAATTGATTAAGCATAAGATTTACAAAACTTTTAAAAATAATTTCACTTACTACTAAGCACGTAAATTAATTGATGAAATCTTGATCTAATTTAATTAAAAAAAAAGAATTTAAATTTATAGTATGGAGTTATATTAAAATCTGTTGTAAAAATTGTGTATTTTAAAATAGTTTTAAATATTTAAATTAATATTATTAATTTAATTTTAAATATTTAAATTAATTTAAATAATTATAATTATGATTTTAAGATATTTATAATTATTACTAATTATTTTAAATTTAAATTATGAATCAATCATTTTAATTATCCATTAATGGTTATTATGTTTTAAAAGTTGACCGTTGAAAAATTATTACGACATTATTTTTTTGCCGTTTTGAATTTAATTTCTGACCGAAATTTAATTTCTAGTCATATCGGTTGTCCTAAAATTTTTTTATAAATACCACTATTTCTGATGGGTTAAACAGATAATATGAAATTACTTGCTAGTTCTGTTCCTGAATATTTCAGAAAGGACTGTTGTATCTTGGGGATTATGCCATGGGCGGACAAATCCTTGAGGGCAGTGTAATCACACGCCTCAGCCTACGAGACATCATCAACCTTCTCCAACAGTCTTTGAACTTATCCAATAATCTCAAGGATTTTACCCATAATATTTTCTTTACAGTAAATTAGATTTTCTTTTTCTTTTGTAAGAGCACGTATATCTTTTTTGTAATTTTTTATCTCTTACATTAATCATCTTTTTGCAAGTTCCAGGTATTCCGCTTAAAAGTCCTGTTCTATCTATGAATCATGGAATAGGTCTATTGTCGAGGGAAGGAACATACTAAAAGGAATTTTTTTAAAATAACAATATTATTAATAATAATAAAAAACAACCTTTATTATTATTCTAATTGATTATGTGATTTATCTTCTGGATCCTAATTGTGATTGATCTTACTCTTGCTATTTGATGATTATCTTGTGATGATTTCTTTAATTTTACCAAGAAAATTCATAAATTGTTATGATAATTAATTTTTGTTTAGAGATTGTTTTTTGCTGGTTGTGATGATTGAATTTTAATATGGGGTAAGTGCATGTATGATTTTCCTTGAAATTTAATTGGGATTCGAAAATTGGAACGTAGTTTATTCCCAATCTTTTATGGAATTCCTTCTATTTCTTCGCTCTCACCGGTCATAATTTTTATGTTTGATTTAATGATTGGATCGGGTGAAATTGGAATGTTATACATTTACGGTACTTGTTGTTGAATCAAAATCATAATAAACTTGTATGATATATAATTTAAACTTCAAATAGTAAAGACAAATGAGTGCTTGTTTTTATCTTGAATGTTGAGAACATGAAAAAAAAAACTCTTGGGTTGATAACGCTGTATGAAATTTTGTTATTTGTTTTATATATCAATTTTTATTCTATTGATTCCTACTTGATATTTGATATATGAATAAATAATCAAATGTGATGTGAAAAATGTTGGTTGTTGCAATAAAGTAAATCATATAATCATATGTGATGAGTACAAACGTTGGTTATTGCAATAAAATAAATCATACAATCAAATGTGATGAGTACAAATGCTAATGGTTGCAACAGATTTAAAATATTCAAGAGATACCATTAATTATGGTATGAAAAGTTTTCCACTATATTAAAACAGTATAGTGATGATAAAATTGATTTGTACGAGAATAAATCAAAATTAGATTTATTTTAATCTTAAACAAGATATCGTGATTTGAATTATCCAAATATATAATAAAATATATTATAGAGACCAAATCATTATTTTTGATTTGGGAGAACTAAAGAATGTGTACTAAAAAAAATTCTTAGTAAATACTGAAAAGAATAAATTATGTTTATTGTAAGCATACTCATGATTGCAAAGGGATAATAGTGAAAATTAATTGATAGATATAAATTGAGATATGATCATATATGTCACAAGGTTTTGTGAATGATCACTAGATAACTAGTAATCTTAATTAATGCGAAGTCAAATTTAATTTGACCTTATTTCTCACAAAGCAACAGTTTAGTGAATGACATCGAGGGGAATAAAGACAAAATAAAATCAACAATAACAGGAACCCAACCTTTATGATTGGAGATCTCATGAAGAAGGTTCATATGAGTAATAACAAACTATTGTTGGTCTTTTTATTTTTATTTTTCCTATGGTGTGAGAAGTGTTAGGCTGCATTGAACGAGAGGTTAATTCTAAAATGTTTAATGACTATCATATCCCTTATGGGTGGTGTATGAAATGCAGAATACACTTGATGAATTCACCTATACGAGTGTCAAATGGGGCCGCTTGTATGAGATTGAGGCACAATCTTTAGAGCACTCATGAATCGACCAGGTGTTTTTGGTTCATAGAAGCTCTTCTTCACCAAAGCTTAAGTTTATTTGTCTATGGTCTGGTTAATAGTCCAAAAGACATCGGATCTGATGCATTTACACTTGGGGTTAACCCAATAAAATATTTCTTTTAATTTATTTTATTTTTAAACCTTTTTGAAATAGTGGAGGATTGTTGTAAAAATTGTGTATTTCAAAATAGTTTTAAATATTTAAATTAATATTATTAATTTAATTTTAAATATTCAAATTAATTTAAATAATTATCATTATGATTTTAAGATATTTATAATTATTACTAATTATTTTAAATTTAAATTATGAATCAATCATTTTAATTATCCATTAATAGTTATTATGTTTTAAAAGTTGACCGTTGAAAAATTATTACGACATTATTTTTTTGCCTTTTTGAATTTAATTTTTGACCGGAATTTAATTTCTAATCATATCGGTTGCCCTACAAATCTTGTATAAATACCACTATTTTTGATGGGTTAAACAGATAATATGAAATTACTTGCTAGTTCTGTTCCTGAATATTTCAGAAGGGGCTGTTGTATCCTGGGGGTTACGGACAAATCCTTGGCAGTGTAATCACACGCCTCACCTACAAGACATCATCAACCTTCTCCAACAATCTTCGAAATTATCCAACAAAATCTTGGATGAAAATATTTATTGTTTATAATAGTTCTAACTAACTTAAATAGAATTGTGTTTAACAAAAAATACATGCCACCTAAACCAAGAAAATGGTTTTTACTTTATTATTATTTAAAGAAAATTAAAATTTAAAATATCATTTCTAAATACAAATATTTTAAAATTAATTTGATAAAAAAATTAACATATTGAACCTTTTATCTATAAAGCGAGTAAGGAAAAATGCATTTGTTGATATGACAATGCAGTTTAAATTTAATTTTATATTTTTACATGATAAACAAGAGAGGAAATAAGAAAAGCAAAAGGTGTGGATAAGACATAAAATGTGTCAAGTCAGTAACAACACGTAAACTCGAATGAAGCTGAGAATCGATGTTTCGAAATCCAAACGCAAAGGCAATGCCTTGCCAACCTTGGCTCTTAAAACATTAAGAATATATGAATGTTGGCCATTAGATAAAGTGGCTACTTCACCTAATTATTGAAGTGGTTGAAAGATAACATCAAAGTAACAGGAAAAGTCAAGGAGCGATCTTCTTCAACCTCAAGTTAAAGGCTAAAATTGGAGCTTCGCTGGACACATATTTTTAACGTTAATTCCATTCTAGAAGGCTATAGAACCCCCTGGAAAAATTGAATGGACTTTTAAGTGGTGATTACATTAATTGCATTATCCTTTTCAAACTTTTGTTTCTAAGCTGTGTATTTCATTTTTCATTGTGGATTATAGATGAGGCTACCTACAAACATCAGTTCTGATTTCAACTCCCATTTGCTATGTAGTTTATAATTATTGTTATTTTAAATGGTTCCGTAGTTGATGGCGATATAATATTATATAAATAATTAACACTTCATCCATACAAGGAAAATAATAATAAACTATTTCCTAGGCCTTGTCCAATAAATTAATGTTTTTAATTTTTTTAAATAGTTAGAAGATAAAAGGTTAATCAGAAAAATAAAATCATATTATTTATAATTAATCAGTATTTAAAGAAAGAATAATGATCATATTAAAATGATACCTATTTTATATAAAAGAGGTCAATTATATTTTATTTAAAATTATATTTTATTTAAATTTTTTTAAAATATTGTAATAAATATCTTTTTTAAGAGGTCTAGAACAAGATTTTTTATTTATTTATTTAAAGATAGGATTGACTTTTCATAGAAACATTTTTCTTAAGTCACGTGCACTTGATTGATTCTTCATATATACTTAATATTTCTTATTGTCTTATTCACTATTGTTCAAATAGCATTATACTCAGCAAGTCTCATCCTATTTTGTAGAACTACTTGCTCAAATCGAGGGTTTAGAGTTGAAGAAATTTAGTACCCTAAACTATATTTAAGTTAAAAACATTTCCATCTCACTTTTTGTGGTTGCCCGTGTTTTTATATACCTCAGAAAAGCAAAAGATCTAGCAGCTAAAATTTATAAACGACCGGATCAACCGGTACAATTAATTGACAGAATATATTTATATTTTCATACATAATTATGGTTTTAATTTTGATATATTATGAAAATAAAAAAGTTTTAATCCAACCATGATTAAATAAGATAGGATTTCAAATTTAATAAGTTAAATATATAAGTCTCTGTTTTTATCCTTTTAAAATAAGATAAATGTAAGTATTTTATAAATTTCATTTGGATTTGACGACTTTCTTTGTCTTAGATTATGATACTAACTCTTTATCCTAATTTTTTTCGTCAACAAATTTTTATTATCATATAATAAGGTATTATTATATTTTTTAATAATTGTTAAAATTCACACATTATTAACATTATTAAATGATATGGAAACATATGATAATTATTAAACTCAATAAATAATGTCATAATATATTAGTAGATCATAATTTTACGGTTGTTTCATTTAATTGTTAGTGCAAATAAATTAAAATTAATAGTTATTTAGATCACCTATTTCACATATAATAAGAAAGAAGTACTTGAATAGAGATTTCTTAAATTTATTGGATTGAATAGAGACAAATATTTCAACGGGATGCACCAAAAGCCATTGAGTGAAAATGTGGTGATTGCATCTAAACATATAAAATATAGGGATCAAACCCTAAATAAGTATAGATTTTGAAATGGCCATGCCTAATTTATCACAACCTTAATTTGTTTTACGGATACAAAAGATATCAGATTACATGATGATGACACCATTTATCAGTGAATTGACCAGCTCCACATTCTTCCCTGCTGGTCGTTTCTTTTGAAATTGCTTTCCTAAATTCAAAGTATTTCATATAAGCTTATCATCATGCTAGCTTGACATATTAGTTAGTGGGGTCGAATTATTGGGTTGGATAGATGTATCTGAATATCTCCTACGAATTTGAGGCCCGGCCTTGGAAATATTTATAAAAAGATTACAATTACAACTAAATCTAAAATATCTTCTAGTCTAACAATTCATTAGCACATTTGCCTACTAGTACTGGGCAGTTAAATTCCATTCCCATTCAAAAGTAGGATTAAAATGCGAATTAAATAGATTGTTATTTAATGATAAACTGGGCAAGCTCTAACATAAAAGTAATTTTAATCTAAGACACTCTATCTAGAAATCACTTTAAGCCCCAATTAATCTAAGTTGACTTAAATAAATTCATTTTAAAAAATAAACACTTATTTTCTTATTCAAATTCAAGATCTTATTAAAAAGAAATAAATTCTTTACAACTTAAAGTTAAGAAATTAATTAATAGCATTGAAGTGATGAAGCTCTTGACCGAGGCTACCAACACTTTAGTCCTAGAATATTATTATTATTACAGGTTAGACTTGAAAATATGTAAATATCCATCTTTATATTATTTTTTTATAATGTAAAAAATATAATGTTCGAATGTAAAAAATCCTCAGGAAAACTATTCTAATCTACAATCTTTCACTATTAAAGTTGATATTTTTACACAAAATTGATTAAAGAGATATTTTCATTTATGTGATTTTTTCTTATTTACTATTTAAATTTATTTTTTATTTTTACTTTTTATTTTTTTGTAATGCTATTTTTAAATTTTTATTTTGATTTAAATTTTAAATATTAATATACTGTAAAAATTTGAGATATTTTTTTTAAAACAAACTAAAATTTAAGATTGTAATTTTAATCAATCTTGATTTAAATTTAATTTATAAATTTTAAATTTTGATATATTATATCAATAATAATTATGCATCATAATTTTAATAATTATTTCCTTAATTTTATTTGCAATTTAAAAAATTTTATTTCTTTAATTTATTATAAATATAATATTTATTATTAATAATACAAATATTTTGATAATTCCTATAAATTATTTTTATTTATAAATTTTATTCAAATTTAAAAATATCTATGCAGTGATCAAGTAATAGATAATAAGCTAGTTATTATAAAAAAGAACTAGGTCAGCAAAGCTCCTTCCTGCTTTGTTTGGTTGAGAGAGTGAAATGCATACAAAAAAAATAGAACAATAAAAGGAACTGATAACACTACAGATATTTGCTTTCAATTGATTGAAAAGAAATAAACAGAAAGAAAAGATAAAAAAATGACTTAAAAAATAATTAAGATCTTGTTTGTTTGTTTTTAAAAATAATTTCCTATTTTTAAAATTAAAAATTTTAAAAATTTGCTTAATAAGTAAATTTTTTTAAGATTATTTTAAAAATATTTTTTAATTTTTAAAATAAATAAACCAAAATAGCTTTAAACTAATTTATTTTTCTATTTTTCATATATTACCTTATTTTTTCTTATTTGTAGTTTCTACTTTTCATATATTACTTTATCTTTTTCTCCTCTTACTCTCTTCCATTTTTTTTTCAAAAATAGTTTTTAAAAACTAAATCAAAATGCAGTCAAATATCCCCTAAACTTTTCTCTCTTATTTTCTCTTCAATTTCAAATTTCATTTTTTTTTTCTTCGCTCATTTTTTTCTTAACCAAGCAGGGGTACAGTTGAAGGAATCCTTTGATATGGAAGTAAAACTCAAAAGAAAGAAAATGACAGTTACACAACTAGTAAAACTCTTTTTTTTCTCCTTGACCCCTATATTCTCTGTCCCTCTTCTTATGGTGTGTTACTGTTACTCCCTCATTCACTGCCACTGTGCCGCCTGTCATGATCCTGTTAGGATTTTCTCTCTCCCATAACTGAATTCTGCCTCTCATACCCCTGCATACTACCGCTATTGCCTAATGACTTTCACGAAGGTCAAAAATCTAATTTGCATGGAAAAATAGGGTTCACAGGAGGAAGAGGGCAAAGGTATCAGGTAGATAGATTACGAGAAATAGAGTTGGGTCTTTGCTGGCGTAAATTAATGAATATGATTCATAGCTGCAGGCTAACAATTTTAATCCTCAATCAAGCATAATTAAGGCGCTTGTTTTTAAACAGGATATAAAATTCAATCACTGGAACATGATGATGAAAGTAGAAACTGAGCCACTAAAAACATTAGAAAGAAAAGCTATGGCTAAATACTCTTCACTCTTTCTTGAAAACAATTTAACACATCCTTTACAAATAATAATTCAGTTCTGCCCATCTTTTACATTCAACCATCGGTTCTGTCTATCAAGAAGTTGGGCGTTTTCATCTATCTGATAATCTCCTTTAATAAGATCAAGGGGCTCTGCATCAGTGGTTTCACCATGAATATAACTCACGAGTCCATCATAGGAAGTGACTGAGATATGGCTGTTTTCTATGCATAACTTAAGAATCTCAAGCGCTAATTCCAAGTCTCCTTTTTCTTTGAGGAACTTAATACATGCAACCAGAGTAAAGGGGTTAGGCCTCCATCCTGGTCGTTTGGCCAAGACTGCTTTCTTCATTGCCTGAACTGCTTTTTCCATATCATTATCCATGCGATAGCCACCAGCCAAACGATCCCATGCTCTTCCATCTAATTCCTTGCCACTATCCAAAAGCCTCCTTATATAAGCCTCAGCCTTATCCGCCTGACCGCATATACAATAAGCACTGATCATCAAATTTGGAATTCTGACATCAAAATGTGTACATGTTGATTCCCATTCTTCCAAAATTTTCTCAGCCCCATCAATATCATCCATCTTCACCAATGAACTTAACATGCTCACGTAACTTGAGTTGTGGCAATTTTTAAGACTTTTGCACCTATTCCAAAGTCGATAAACCTCGTCTTTATTCCCAACAACAGAATACATAGTTAGAAGAGATTCATAGGCAAGCCTCCTAGTCTTGCCTCCGGCTAAATGCTCTGATTTCTTTAACATTGTCATGGCCTTCTCAAAATTGCGAACTCTCAGATAACCATTTGCTGCAGCAGCGTATGTATACCAGTTCACAGTTGCCAACGGATCAGCTTCCATCCGCATAAGTAACTTCTCCATCCCCTTTATGTCTGAGGCAGCCACATATGCATTTAACCGAATAGTAAATGTAGCAGAGTTGCAGATATCCTTCTCCGTCATCTCTTGCATCAATGTATCCAATTTTTCATATTTTCCCATCTGAACATAAAGTTTCAACATCATATTATAAAACACAGTCAGGTGCACGGAACCCAACCTCCGAATTTGGTCCATGACCGCCTCTGCTTTGTCCAAAGATTTATGCTGCGTATAGCATCTCAAAAGAGCAGCATAGATCTTGAACCCAATTTTAGCATCAGGTATGCTTCTCAAAAATGTCTCTGTCTGTTCAAGACCATGAACTCTTGAAATCAGTTCGATCCGTTTAGCAATGTCTACTGGAGACAAGTCATAGTTCATTTCATCGCTCATCCATTCCAACACCTAACAAAAGCAGTGTTTCCATGACTCATGATTTTAAGCACAAACTAACTAAGCACAAAAGGACCCAAACAACTTGGAATACAATTGAATAGAACTTGATTTTCTACTTCTAAATCAGCTTCTCTATATCCCTATTCCCTAAGAACAAAGACTAAATACTACGGTTATTATGTGTTGGAATTAAAAAAACAGAAACAATGAAACATAACAAAAATAGTGGAAATTACAGTATAAAGTACCTGAAGAGCGTGGGTGAAGCGACGAGAAAGACAGAGGCGGGTGACGAGACTTTGAAGCTGAGGTTGGGTGACGTCAGCGCCTTCTTCGATCCATTGTTTGAGAATGGGAGCTATTGAAGTTCGAGGGTTCCTCGTCCCCAAAACGCGATTTTCCACACTTGCCACAGCTTCGGTGGAGTACATTCCTGCAATACTGCATATTTTCACAATTTTGCATCTTCTTCTTAACCCACTCAGCATCATTCTTCCCCACCCTCTTTAGGTCTAAACCATTTCGGTTTACACTCTACACATACCCTCTCTCTCTCTCTCTCTCTCTTCCTGGGCCTTGTACAAGAGTGAGTAAATTCAAGGTGGGCTCGACAGGCCCAATTAAAAGCTTTCATAATGTGAAGAAGACCTGGACTCAAGGCCCACGATCCAGAGGGTGACTTTCTTTTCTATTGTGAGAAGAGAAAAAAAGGGTAGGAGCGTGAATTATTATGATTATTACTGGGCTCGAAAAAAATATACGAACTATAGGAATTCCGCCATTTTTCTTGCACAATTGACAATGTTATTGGTAGAATAATGCTTAGTCGCGAAAGCACTTTGTGCATAAGTGTCTCTACAAGATGTCTGTTTATTACACGAATCAGATACATGTAAATAATATTCATGTTTAGTATTTTGTATTTTTGTTAAAAAATTCTTAAAAATACGTACTTATTTCCTTCTTTCTTTTTATAAAAATCAAAAGAGAAATTTATTTTAATTTTTTTTTGTAAGATCCCAATCAAAATTTTTGTTGCATTATTTTTTTTATACAAAAATATGCTTAGTTAAATTAAGAAAAGTGAATAAGTGAATATCCCATAATTAATTAGGTAAATATAAATTAAGGATAATTTTTAAAAAATGTAAATAGATAACAAATTTAATGTTATTAGTTTAATTAACTAATTTTTTAATTTTTAAAATTAGTTAAGTGAATTTTATATATAGAATTGGAGGAAGTATATATAAAAGTACCTATAAAAGACAAAATTTCTTTTTTTCCCTTGCGATCCACTTTATTCACCCTGTCCACAATTATCCATGATTTCATTTTTACAAGAACTTAAATGTTTTTATGAGAATGAAGTACACCCACCTTTCTTTATGAGAATTAATTGATTGGAATAGTGTTCAAAAAATATATGTTTGGAAATAATTTTTAGATAATTTTTTTAATAAAACTTGAATAAAAAAGTAAAAATATTATTACCATGATATTCATATTATCATATACTTATCTAATAACTTCATAATTTTTTTATTTTTTTTATTACATTGATCACTTATCAATCTTTTACTTTTTTTTTTATTTCTCTACTTTTTTTTCCAACTCATATATACAAAAATCGGTTGTGCACTACCATTTTTAAATATTATGTACCCATCTCAACATTTTCAAGAATACAAGTCTAAACAGTGAAATAAACTCTCCGGAAATGATTGTGCTAAATAATGACAATATTTTTTTTTTCGGTTTACGTGGCCTTAGTACTTGATCGATAATTTTTCTTATATAGGATATGTGTGATAAATTAATAAGGGTTAAATATTTTTTTAGTCCTTCTAAAATATTTAAATTTTGGTTTTGGTCCCTTAAATTTAAAATATTTGGTTTAGGTCCTTCATTTTTTAAAATATATTGATTATAATCCCTATATTAACTTAAGTTATATTAAACCAAAATTTAAATATTTTAAAGGGACTAAAAACATATTTAACCCTTTATTTTATTATATAAAAAATATATATGAATGATTGCAATACAACTAATTTAGAATACTAACATAATTTAGTATTAATTTGTTTTTATATTTATAAAGCTTAAAATTTTTTATATATTAAATTTAATATCTAATAATATACTTTTATGAATTCTTTTGATTTATTTAATATTTAATGTAACATAAAATAATTGGAAATTATTAGAATTTAGAAAATATGTAATATTTTTATATAAAAAATTATTTTCACTAATTAAAATTTATGATATACATAATTTAATATTAAAAATTTTAAAAACCTAAAATTAATTATACAATAATATTAAAAAATTTAAATTTTATATCTCATATAATTAAGATTATGGTGTTAATTTTAAATTGAAAACAATAGAATAAATTTTTGTTACTAAAATAATAAAAGAGTCATTCTAAAATTGATATCATTTAAAATTTATAAATAATTATTTAGATAATAATAATTATTAGAAAATCAATTTATAAATTATAATTTTAGAAGATTCTTAAAAATAAATATATCAAAATATGGAATATTCTTATTATATTAATTATATTTTGACAACATTAATTACAAATATGATACTTAATATAAATATATTGAATCGTATAATATATGGAATGTCTTGATTATAATATTCAAATCATGATTAATATATTTTGATTTAATATAACTTAAGTTAATATAGGGACTATAATAAATGTATTTTAAAAAATGAAGAACTTAAACCAAAGATTTTAAATATAAGGAGCCAAAAATTTGAATATTTTAGAGGGACTGAAAACATATTTAACCCAATTAATAAATAAGTTAAGAAGATAGTTGTAAGAATAAAGATAAAAATTTAAAATTTAAAAATTAAATAAAAATGTATAATTGATAAATTATCGATTAAATTAAAATATTTTCTAAAATTAAATGTTAGAATTAATTAATAAATATAATAATAAATAAAAATATAATTAAATAATAAATAAAAATATGATAAGTATATTATATTTTTTAATAAAAATATATTAAAATTTAAATAAATAAAATTTTATTGTAAATTAAAAAAAATTATTTTTAATTTTCAATAAATAAATTTTAAATAATTTTTTTAAAATTAAATATTTTTATAATTTTAATTTTGTCAAACAGCTTAACATTTTTTAATAAAATAAATAATATAATAATTAAAATAAATAGTATGTATTAAAATAGTAATTTAAAATATAATGTTTTATAATAATATAAAATTAAATTTATTAAAATTAATAATATTATTATAAAATAATAAAATAATAGCAAATTTATAAAATAAATAGATAAATAAAATATTATATTATAAAAATATTAAAAATAAAGATAAACAAAATATTTTAGTTAGAAGTTAAAAATATAAAGTAATTTTTTAAAAAATATTAGTAATTATATGATAAAAATTGATAACCTTTAAAATAAATTATTTTATTAAATAAAACTAAAAAATTTAACAAAATTTTCAATTAATAATTTAAATTTTTAGCTAAATAAAATCTCTACCAAACACACTGTTAATTTTTTTTTTTACTTGTATCATACCATACTTATATTATTGTTGATAAATAAAAAAGAAGTAAATCCTTATTTTGGCACCTGAATTATAAACATTGATTACTTTAGTTTTTAATTTTATAAAAAATTCTTTTAGTCTTTAATTTTATAAAAATATTCATTTTAATTTTCTCTCACTTCATTTTCATTGTCATTTTATATAAAAAGATAAAATAAATGTTATTTTATAAATTAAAATTAAAATACCAACACTTATAATTTAAAAAATTAAAATGAAAATTCACTCAATAAACAGGGGTAAAGACAACTTCATATATATTCAGGAAATGAATAGAAAAACAAAACCCCTTAATGTGAATAATTTAAAGAATTTGTTGATACTGGAATGTGATTTCATACTGTAGCAGCATCCAAATACAATGCAGAAACATGGACACTGGTATACAATGAATGAATGCACTGCATGGCAAACCCTGCATCTGGTATCGATCAGTTTATATCTGGACTTGGTGCCGAAGGTGGCACAGAGCCTTTTGGAAGCAACGAGGCAAGAGTCCCGAGTCTTTTCATTTGGTGTACTCTAATTTCTACTTCGGTTTTGGATCTTCCTATATCTTTCACATGATATACTCTCCTTGCTTGTGACAATGATGTTTCCATCAGAGGAAGAATCATGAACACAAAAATTACGAAGCATGTCAACCTTTTGCTTTCGTGCATGTAATAATGTGCCATTTTATTGTGTAATTGTGTTGTGCCTACAGCTTTTGCCTTGCTTTATGAATTACTTATATAGTGAAAGGTTGGAACGAAGTTGCCATTCACCAAACCAAACTGTGCCCGCCGGCACATGATTCATTTGCAGCGCTGATTGATATCTTTTTGTAAAATTCTCAATCTGCCGGCTTTGCCATTTGTTTGATTAAGAGCATCATGATTAATCCTTTCCTTGTAATTTCTTTTACTTTATTATTTAGGGTTTCAAAAATCTATTTCATCTTTTATGTTTCTCCACTTTGGAAGCAATGTCAGATGTAATCTAGCATGGAACCTACCAAAGTTCTAGCTGAGATAATTTATTTCTTTTATCATAAATGCTAACATGTTATTTCTAACTCAATGACTAAAATTTATTAAAAACAGTGAAGTCGGGAATGAGGTTCATTAAACTAGTACTATGACTCATATATAGTTGTAAAATTTGATAAATTATATCCAATAATTAAAAGCAGGTTTGAAAATAGGTTAATAAATCTATTATATATTAATATTAATTTCTTAGAACAATATATTTCTACAATATTTTTTTGAAGTAACGTTAACTATGCTACATTGTTTATTCTTTCTCTCTATAACAGGGCTAACTTAAAGGTAAGGCTAAACGCATTGTTTTAGGCTTATTAAAATAATCTCATATATTTATTAATAATATTTTAAAAAGTAAAAGATATAATTATTTTAAAAATAATATTATTTTTGTAAGGATAAATTTTATATACTTTGGTAATGAAATAAAGCCTCTCGTTTTATGATTTGACTTCTTAGTCGTCAATTAAAAAATTAAAGGATAAAATTCTAAATAAATACATGCACATATAATAAATTAATTAATTGTATAAATTTTTACTGTTAATTTTTAATTAATAATTATAAATTTTAATTTTGTTTCTTAAAGTGAATCCCTCAATTTAGAATTTTAGACAGAAAAGGTATATCCAATCTTTTAATTTTTTCAAAGAAAAAAAATCAATAAAAGACTATTGATTCTAGAATGTTATAAAATAAAGTTATCGAGCAAACATAATTTTGTCTCTATTTATTTTAATTAGTTGGAGTGAAATTATTTTTTTAATTTGATTATAAGATTAAAGAAAAAAAAATGAAACTTTAAAATAAAATTAATCATTTGATCCTTTAATTATCTTTTAACTTTTGAAACTTTTATAGTATTCCTCTAAATTTTTAATATCCAACGAGTATTACTTTGATCATCTATATTTTACTTTGATCTTTTGTACGTGTAATTATGTTAATACCTGGAAAATGATAATATGCTTACCTGTTTTCCCATATTATGTATTAAAATAACAAATATTGAATAAAAAATTAATATCTTTGGTTTAAATTTAAGTACCTTTGAAAAATAGATTAGATCTACACACTATTAATTAAGTCTTTTAGACCTAAAATTAATAATTTTTACCAAAAATAATATGTCAATTAAATAGGTTGATTGTATTATCAATTGAAAATAAATGCTAAATAATATTATAATAATTTTAATAATTTTTTTTTAAAACATTAAAGATGTTTATTGGATGGGATCAATTCGATTAATTAAACCTGGCCGACCATGTTGTTTAATTTAATTTTTTCTAAAAAAATTAGTCTCCTTATTGCTAAAACGAAATGTTGATCTTTAAAAGAAACAATTTTGTTTCTCTAAATTTCCTATTTATTTTAACTTATTTTCATAAAATCATTTTTGTTTTAAAGTGTATAATTTTTTGTATTTGTTACTAGGATGAAAAGTACACAAACTACATTAAAATCCAAACTACAATAAAGCATTTAATGAACTATCTTTAATATATAATTCATTTTTAATCATAACCTAAGAATTTGGATTGTCAATCCCGATGAAAAATACACATTTTACTAAAAATTTTAACTATAATAAGAAATTACAATAAATAATAAACTAATACAAATTTTAGATCTTAACATTTGTTTATATATTTAATTTTTTTATCTTTACACTAGCCTGTATAGCGCATGCACAGTATACCATTTTTTTTACCTTAAAACCCACTGTATATTAAAATTTCACCTTTCATCAGAACAAGAAACCACAAGTTACGAATAGTTATAGGGGAATGTATTAAGTCACCCTTTTAGCACAGATTCAGCAGAGTCTAGTGATTAATGATTATATTTAGTAATAATACAGAACTTGGGATGTTCAATTCTTGCTAGCAATCCAGTGTTTACCAGGGAATAACTACAAGACTGACAAGAAGAGAAGAAATGAGATGTGAGGGAACAATTGTCACTGTGTCAGCAATGCGAACTGGCAAATACTCGTTAGCAACAAGTATACACAATGTTTAATCTGGTCACTATATACGATGTTATATAACCCAGTCTATCTACCAACCTAAAAAGCTACACAATTCTTGAAAATGTAAAACCAATGTACTCAGATGTACAACGGTCAACAAACTATACGTAACGTTTGCACGATTGTTATGCCCCACTCTGATCATCCGCACGATAAAAACGCAGCAAAGTTATTGGTTCGATTTTTTCCTGAAACCAACGCAACCAGAATAAATTATTCGATGAAATACTGTTGATCATGTAATTTTAAATGAAGATAAATGCACAAATGTTAAAGACCTCAAATATCTCTTCAGATTGTGAAGGGAAATGAAACCCAGTTGAGCAATTCTGCAAAACTTCAGGACTCTTGATCCATTCTCTGCGTGCATCACAAGCCTTGATTTTGAATTTGAACATCTGCAAGATCGGGCAATATCTGATAAATTCCAAATAAACTAGATTTCTGAAGACAAGTATTTACCTAAAATAAAATAAAATTGTGCTCAGAGAAAACCAAAAGGGATTAAATATATTTTTTAGATAAGCTGGAGGGGTAAGAAAGAATTATCCAATTAATGTACAAACCTGGGACAAAGAAAATTCCGGGTGCTCCACCCCATCTCCATCAATGATCATACCAGTACCTTGGCATTCTGGGCAGAATACAGTTTTTATATCGTTTTCTATATCTTTTTCTTTTCCAATTTTGTCACCATCTGATGCAACCTTCCTCTTTACTCCTCGTCTAATATTTGGACGAACTAGACGATTTGTTATTATTTCATATTCACACAAGATTACCCAGTGTATAAGGCAGGATGTATGGAACACGTGAAATGCCTGCATATAAATGCCACCGTAAATTTTCTATTCAGATATGATAGATGAAAAACGAATACAACTCTTCTCCTCAAGTTCAGATTACATGTATTATGAATACAATAGAGTTTCAGTATCTCAAGTTTTTATATAAGCTTTATTACTAACAAACCAAAATAGCAAAACAAGAAGAGAACATCGATTAAATGTCTTTACCCCAGTTCTATTCCGACTGCTGCACGCTAGTCTTTTAGTCTTCAAATTCAACAGTGCTGCTACATCTTTACCAGGAAGCATTTTTTGTTGACAGATGTTACACACTTTCTCTGCTGCTAGCCGCTGCTTCCGTCTTAATTCTTTCCTCACAGCCTTGCTTGAAATAAACCTTGTGCGAAGAAGCTGATTGTTGTATTGGTCCAGTGTCAACCGTGAACTGGAATTGTTTGAATCAAAAGACTCTTCTGCAGATGAATCATACTGGTTGCTCAAAGAATCACTAATATCATCAGGGTCAGACAATGATGTCTTCCCCTTCTGACAACTTTCCCTCTCATTTTCTTGTTCTGTCATAGAAGCAGATGGAAGCAATGGCTTGACATCATCAAGCAAACCTGATCGACCCAGATCATAATTATAAGCGAAAATTGCAATGGCAAAATCATGCTCTAGAACTTCAACACCATCTTGTTGACCATTATTTTCTTTTCCTAACCATTCACACCATATTCTTTTAATCCCATTCAAAGCGTTGCACTTCTCAAGGAATCTTGCAGCAATCTTCCCCAAGCCAACTTCCCTAACTTTTACATCAAAAATTTCATCTCCAATCAGCAGATGAGGAATCACTAATGTACAATCATCATCCAGCATGTCATCAGTTGAACATGGTTGAGCATTTGACTGAACCCTTTCATCAAACTCCACAATCGCAAGACTGCTGTCATTATCATTATCATTACCATTAAACTTCAGCAACCTGTTTTGGTAACTATCTGTGTTTTCCAAGTCTTTGTCACTTTCAGTTGAAGTATCGAAGAAAACAAGACCATCATTAAAAGGCCATGGTTTTGGTCCAAGCAAAGTAACCTTAGCAGCTGATAATCTCTCCTTATGAAGATTACCTTTCAAGTGATCAAACAGAACATCATCACTGTAACACGGTGCAAGACATAAAGTGCAGAAATATATGAATTTTTTCCCATTCTCACGTAACTCAACATAGGGATGCCCTTGAGATCTAACAATTTTCAGTATCTTTCTCGCTGCTTGTTCCTTCAGATTGGCAGCGTCAGACTTCGGAGGCCCCAATTCCAACTTTCCAGCCATTTAAATTTTTCCGACCAAAAAAGTCAAACGCAAAATTCAACACCAGACAAATTTCAAGGACCGAGAAACACGCAAATGCAACAAGAATCTTTCTGAAATTCCAAAATCATGAAACTCCTAACCTTTTTCCAGATCAAGGTTTCAGAGGCATTGTAAACTCTGTTCTAAACCCTAAGAGCAGACTAGAAAATTTTCGAAGATGGACTGGCACGACAATTCTTTTTTACATCCAAAGTTTTCACAAAGATAACCACTATAAGTCACTAACAACAAATGATTCATACGAATGATAAGAAATCATGAGTCAACGATCCAATTGTTGGAATTTCAAGCTTATATAGTGAAAGAAGCGAAAGGCAATGAAGAAATTTCGAAAGCGAAGAAAGAACCTTAACAGGTCGCCGTAACAAAAGATATTCGTGGCGTCATCGGTATAGAATTCTTCGGTAATCGAGGAGATCGTCCGCGTCGGAGGAAAGCATCGAGAACCGTGGATAGAATCTTATAAGAACGCAAATCATCCATGGACATCTCCATGTGTCGATGCTAAGGAAGAATTGGGGGGTGTTTGGAGGGTGAGAAAGCGAGAGAAAGTGAGGGAAACTGAAGAGGCAAGAAGGAAGATGAAAAACGCGAACCGTGAGAGAAAGAGAAACTAAATGTTAACAGAAATTTGAGAGTCGTTTTATCACAGGGTTATTAATTAACCGATTATTCATTCTATAAAACAAGGTTCTCCGCAACAGTGGGCATGAGGAGCATGGGAACGTAGTATGGAATTCATTGTTGGCCCTTGAGTTTTTATGATTAACGGTGGTGATGGAGTGGAGTTGAAGCAATTAGGATAAGGAAAAGTAGGAGCGAGAGCCAAATCGATTGGGTAGATTCGAATTTTGAATGGAGATCCCTTTACGCCCTTTCCTTTCCTTTGTTTCAAATAAAGCCTCCTCTTATTAATTTATTTCTTACTTTATTAATTTAATAACGATTTGGTTCGATAATAATATCAATCAACAATAATGTCGATAATGATTTCTTACTTTCAAGATGTTTCAACAGACGATTAGCATATCATAATAAATGTGCGGCTGAGACAAGACTAATGCCATCATAATAAGGTTGATAGCATTGTAGAGGTCACCCATTTTTTTAATTAACAGAGATGTTTATTTAAAGGAAGAAAGTGATAAAAAAATTATGAAGTAATGATCGATTTATATAAAAAATTATTATATATTTATGTATATATATATATATATTTTTAAATTTAATAATTGATCATTTTTAATATATATATATATATAAAAGAATCATAATTTTATAAATAAAGTAAAAATAGATGTAATGTATTTTTAGTATTAGTAAAATTATTTTGTATATATATATATATATAACCTATGTATATAAGAGTAAAAAAATTATCCAGAAAAACAGGTTAACAAAAAGAAATTCTAAAGTTATAATAAAAAAATAAATTACCCTTCAAGTGAAAATAAAATGCTGTCAATATTGTTGTTATGTAAATTAGTATAATTATTATACCAATTTTTTTGCTATAAATGTAATACATATCCAAATACACTTTATTAATGTTTATATATTAAAAATTAAATATGAATCGTATATAAATGTAGTTGGTAAGATATTTTTATTAATTGAGAATTTAAATTATTAGATAATTTTTTTAAAATATTTAAATTTTATTTAATAAAATAGCTTATTTTAGTAGTTATTATTACTTTTATATGATTATTATTATTTTTTTAAAATTATTTCAAATACTTATTTATAATTTTTAACTTCTATTTCAAATATTTTTGTTCAATTTTATGTTTAATAAAATTTTAAAAAATAATTAATTAATTATTTATTTATCTAAATTTATTATTATTTAATTTTTATAATAATATTATTAATATTGATAAATATATTTTTAAATTATTATAAAATATTATATTTTAAATTACTATTTAATATATGTTAATTATTATATTATTTATTAAAAAATATTAAACCGTTTGATACAAAATTGAAATTATAAAAATAATTACTTTAAAAGTTTTTATTTAAAATTTATTTATATAAAAATTAAAATAAATATTTTTATTTTTAAAAATAAATTTATTTTATTAAATTTTAATATATATATTTATTAAAAATATATCATACTTATTATATTTTAATTTATTATTTTTTATTGATTTACATTTATGTACTGATTTAACAAATAAATTTATCAAATTTTTTTAATTTAATTGATAATTTATCAATTTTTAATTTTTATCTAATTTTTTAATTTTATCTAATTTTTTAATTTTTATCTAACTTTTTTTGATAATTTTTTCGAAGATAATGTATTATCTTTATTGGCAATCAATCTATCAAAATTTCCACCGATTAAAGTGTCCGAATATTCCGTATGATTCTTATCATATTCCGCTGCAAGAGCAAAATTGCAATTCCTTTTATTTTATTTTTTTTAAAAACAGTTTACCTTTTACATTTAAATGATGTTCTTCTTTTAAAAAAACTTAAATATAATCTTTTTTCAATTAGCTAATTTTTTTTATATAATTTTTAAGTAATTTCTATTAACACTTAGCATATATTTAACCATATCATATCAATAATTATTTTAAGATGATGTATAATATATAATATAACGTTTATAAATATTTGATATATCATCCAAAAACGATAATAAAAATTATATTTAAAAATTTAAATTTATAAAAATTAAAATAAAAAATGTTTTTAAAGAATAAAATCAAAATTAACTATTTTTATATAGATAAAAATTATATTTAAATAAAAAAATGATATCTTGGAAATAACTTAAATAATGATGTGCTAAAAAAAATAAAATAGTAAAATCAAATACCTTAGACTACAAATGATTCATTTATATAAGGAAAAAACATATAAATAATAATGTAATTTATATTTGGTCAAGAAGATTAAAAAATTAAAATCATTTTGAAAATAATAATTTTTTTTTAATTTATATTTTTTTTATTATGAATCAAATTAATAAGATTAACTATCAAACAAATGAATTAATTGGTGGAAAATTCGTTTAACTTAATTAGAGATTTTGAATTTAAGTATGTTACATGATATCCATACATACGCACAATACATACTTTTAGATACATCTCATTATTCAACGATTTAAATTATTTTTGTTTTAAAAAAATTAGACAATTAACTCAATTTGATTTAATTTTAAATTATGACTAATTTAATTTAACTAATTAACTTGAATCACATGAATAAAAAATTAAAATAATTTAGATTCTAAACATTTAAAATTTAAAATTTATTAGTAATTTTTTCAATATACTAACATAATTATGCTTAGTGTTATGTGGTGTTCATATAAGAACGTAGTCGCAACGATCTTGAAAGTTTTGCACTCTTAAATTTTAACAAGGCCAGAGCCTTACTGGTATGTTATACTTCTTGTGACTACAACTTAGTACTTACAATGTTTGATGATAGTTTAATTTTTAGGTTAACTTCCATAAAAAAATACATATTATAATTGGACTTGTTGTGTCTGAGTGAGTTTGTGTATAAATTTGAATATCAAGATCTTCATTGATGGGTTATCATGCAGTGACATTTTATATGCCAACATTGCATTTGCATAACCACTAGTTTATGAATATCTAATTATTCAAGGAAATTATACTTGGATGTCGAAGTGATTTTGTAACGTTGCAGTTTACTTTTGATGGCAAGAATTTGTTAGTCAAAATTTATGGATGATGATATCTATTATTAACTTTATAAAAAATGAACATAGGTGAGCATTTGAAATTTTGCCTTCAATATGTTTTAAGATTTTAAATTTATCACTCACGATTATTATTTATCTTATTCATACAGGTGATGGAATATTGTATTTAAAATATTTTCTTCGACACTAACCTATTTAAATCAAAATTTATCACTCACGATTATTATTTATCTTATTCATACAGGTGATGGAATATTGTATTTAAAATATTTTCTTCGACACTAACCTATTTAAATCACCCAAAGGGAACAAACAAGTGAAGAATTCTTATTTTTTGTTCAGGGTTAAAAATTCTTGTTAATTTAATTTAGATATATTTCTACAAGTCTTGCTTTGTAATACTTGTAAGAAACATAATACTTACAATATGTTTGGGTAATAAAAATTTCTAAAGAAAATTATGTTGCTGCCCAGGATCGAACTGGGGACCTTTAGTGTGTAAGACTAACGTGATAACCACTACACCACAGCAACTTGATGGTGGGAGGCAACTAAACATAAATCTTGATGCATCTGATACCGAGGTGGGCAGAATTCAGTTTTCTTTTTGTATAAAAAAAAAAAAAACGATAGAAATTATTAATTTATCATGGAGATAAAAGGCCATGTTGAAGGACCCAAAAGGACTTAAAGATTTGAGCATGTTTGTTTGAACTTTTTGTCTCTTTATTATGCACCCTTATAATATTAGTGTGATTTAGCCTTCTTTATTTGCTTTGTAAGTACCGTTAAATATTTTAATTAACGATCATTTAACAGAAAAATAAAAAGATCACGAGTTTTTCATTCCCAAAAAAAGAAGGGAATCGAGGGATTTTGTATCTTTTAATATAACCCTCTAGCATTCTTCCAAATCTTACACAGACACACACACGCACGCTTCGTACTTAAACTTACAAAGCATTTAATATTTGTTTTTGTATTATTTGGATAATTATTTAGGCCCGTTTACTAAAATGATATAGAATTGCTGGAGTGAAGTTGAATCAATTGATAGCAAGTACGTTTTGAGACATTTTCGCAATCATATTATGTATTATACATTATTATGCGTGCAGGTAGTATATAAAACCCAAATATCATAATAAGACGTCTTGCATCTTCTATTGAAAATGTGTATCAGAAAGTTGGACGAGCAAATATGAATGAAATAATATTTTGCTGGTTTAACCTCGTTATTGTTACATATTTTCATTCATCCTCTGTACGGGTAAAATTTGAATATGATGTATGCTTTATATGATTTATTTTGGATTTAATTAAGTTTTTATTTTTCAGAATTTTTTTATTTTCTATTGGACTTCTCAATTTATTTTTTATCAGATGAGTTGTTCATAAAATATTTTTGGTTATTAAATATTTCTTTTGTTTTTTTTTAAATTTAATCTCTCTAAGTATTATAAATTTTTTATTTAATCCTTTATCGTAAATGGATCAAATGAAAAACCCAATATTTACAAAAACAAAACAAGAAACTCATGATATTTAGGAAATTAGAAAGTTTTCATAAAATATACCAAGACCAAATAAGAAACAAAAACATAAATGAACTATTTGATAAAGAATTTTTTATATATGTAAATAAATTATTTTTAAAAATGACAAATAAAATAAAACTTACAAATTTTTGAAGACTATATAATCTTGATTAAATCTTAATTTTGTTTCTCTCTTCCTTGGAGTCCCGTTTTAATAAGATTTCCTTTAGACTTCTGAATCGGAAGACTTTTGATGCTGAGAAAATTCATCTGGTCACCTAACCACGTGGGAGAAGAAAAATGATTTTTTTTTTAAAAAAAAATTGTTTGGATGACACGTGAAATAAAAAAAAAGAAAAAAAATTATAAAAATAAGAAATAGAATAGAAATAAAAATAATAATTTTTTTGAATAAAAAATATAAAAAATTATCCTTTATTATTTGGATATAAAAAAAATAATATTATAATTTTATTTTATATAAATTTAAATTTAAATTTTCTAATTTTTATCATATTATTTTATTACTAATATTATACTTTTTATTTAATTTTTTAAATAAATAATTAGAATACTAAAAAAATACTTTCTCCTTCAATTTTTTTGAAAGGAAATATAAAAATATAGAATCTGAAAAAAATAAAATTTTCTATATAAAATAAACTAATTCAAATAAAAAAAAATTCAGCCTTTCTCTCGATGCCTGAAAAACCAACATATAAACTAACATTCCTTGTTTTGAATTTTCAATTGTCATAACCCATAGTGCATTTATTTTGTGTGTACAGTTTTAACTTTTAAGTCTTCTGTGCAAGTCAGAAATATAATAACTACAAAGAAGTGCAGAAATGATGTTTTAACAATCCATTGGTTTTATATACTCCTGGGGAAGAGAGAAATACAGCAACACAACAATGAAAATGAAAATAATAGTAATTGTTTACACTCTTATTACATAAAAGTCATAGAATTCGAGATCCTTTAAGATTTTAGTAATTTCCCGAATTATAAACTAAAATATTACATCTAACATACTATCCAATTTGAGGGCTTAAAATATATTTGGGATAAAGATTATTTAAAAAGTTCAAATGATAAATTCGACAAAGTTTTGAAAAAAAAGTTGTAAGAAGTGAATCAAGCTAAGATTTTGAGAAGGAAAATTTGAGTATTTTCTTATTTTGAAAAAAATTATGTTTTGATTTGAAAACTTTGTTTTAAAGAAGTATAATTGATTTCGTTAATATAAAAAATGAGAAAAATTTTTGGAAGTTTTAAAAAGAACAATACTGCCGAAAGAATTTTGTTATAATAATTAAAAATTTAGGAAACTATCAAATTCAAGGAAATTTTTTTTAAAACTAAAATCCTACATTATCCCTAACAAGGGACTAAAAATATACAATTAATTTTTTTTAGAGTTTTCAAAATATAGTTATTATTTTACACTATAAAAAATTTCATATCCTAATGATTTGTTGTTAATTAGTATTCAATTGGTACATAATAAATATACACTAACATAATAGCCACAGTGAAAACATTATAAATATAAACAATCAATTGTGTGTATAAGAAATTAAGATATGTTATTAATATTAATATAATAACTATAAGTATAATATATCATATTAATTCAAACTCATAATATTTATGTTAATGTTTTAATTTTTGTTAGATAAATAATATTAATGAAGAGAAACGCCTAGCTTTTTTCTTTTTTTCATTGTTTTAGTGTAATAATTAACACATACTGTTGTATATAGAGTAGTATGGGGGGAAGAAAAGAAACTAAACATGGAAATAGCATTATCCTATGTACTATATATGGTGCACATGAGAGTTAGCGATGAGTATCATTCCAAAATTAGTGGGTGGCCAATTTGGTAGAGAATGAAGCCTCACCTGCATTCTACCATGTGGTTCCGTAAAGTCTGTTGGTATAGCTTCCATTGCCTAACTCTTCTTCTTTTGGGGGTCATGCCCATTTTGCTTATTTTGAAATCAAGATTCAGGTACCCATCTTGCATGTTACAATCTTACTTAATCATAACTTAATATCTTGATTAGGTGGTTATCTTTTATAGTGAGATTTGGGAAGAGTTAAGCGATGTCATGATTGCCGAATACATTCATTAATGGTTTATTTGGAAGTCTTTCACTCCTACCACTTTTACATACTTTATTAAACGTGGCCGGAACTACCTTTTATAGTTGTATTAAGATACTCATTTTCAGAGACATCTTTATTTATTCTTTTTTTTTAATTTTGTTAAACTTCTGTATGAAATGAAAACTAATAGTTTACAGTTGAGGGAACTTCGACTTTATTCGTCATGAAGCAGCACGGGGATGCAAGAAGGGCAGAGCAGAAGGGAAAACTTTTAAAACTTGACGATTTTTTATGGTTTTCATTTGTTTCGCTTATCCACTCTTATATATTTAATTAATTCAAGCCCCCATTATTAAAAGTAAGATAACCTTTGTATGTACTATTAATTCATAGTCACATAGTTTGCCTTTTTTTTTTTACCAAATTAGAACTTGTTGGTTTTAATTTTTATAATAAAAATATTTTTGTTTTCAAAAAATACTCCTAAATTTTTTTATTATGTTTGTTTAAGTTTTTGAAATATATATATATATATATATATATATATATATATATATATATATATATATATAAGTTGGAATTTTTATTATTTTTGAGAAGTTGTTTTCATTAATTTCTGAAAAAAGTAGTTCAAATTGTAACTATTTTCAACATAAAAGTGTTTTTCTTTTATAATTGTAAATAAACAAAACATAATTCTTACTTTTCATAAAATCTCTGAAAAATAAAATATTTTTTAATACATTTTTACAATTATATATTTCTGTAAAAGTTTAAGCATGGACCCTTAATATTTTCCTCTTTGATTACTAAAAATAAATTAAAGAAGTTTGTTATTTTCTTTAAATATTTATTCTTTCATTGTTTTTCAATTAATACAAGTTATCATTAAAATAATATTTTATCAATTAAAATCATTTTAAAGACTTTTTTTTTCATAAATGAAAATTTTAATTGTTTATATATCTTATATGTTAATTTATTTTTCTTACTATGAAAATAATTTTCCTTGATTAAATTAATTTTCTTTACACCTTTTAATTTTATAATTTTTATTTATAAGAATCCGTGTGCTTGCTAATTAATATATATTTTCCAACTTTTTCTTCTTAAATATTTACAATAATCAAAGAAAACTTTTACATATAAAAAACAAATCCCACACAAGCGGTAAAAAAATTATTTATTTAATATACTAATAAAAATTTGATTCTTAACCGTGTATATGTATAATATTAAAAAATAAAATCTATTTTAATAATCTTCACAATTTTTAAAAAGTAATCTTCAAATCTTAACCGAAAAATAAACTTGTTAAATACTAAAAAAATAAGAAGCTTTTACATGGATTAGATTTCACCAGTATATGATTCTTCTTTCTAAAAGCATCGAATCCATATCTATGCCTGATTCGATGTTTTGGACCTTTGGTTCTAAAAGTTCTGTATCCATATGCGTGATTTGGTATTCTCACTCAAACTTGATATACTCCGATAATCAAGGAACCAAATTAAAGATTATATAACATTTTCAATTAATAAAGCAATTATTTTATTATCAATATACGTCTTTAACACTAATGCTAATTAAGTATACATATCAGGAAAAGTAATATAGAACCCGTCATTTGAAATACGAAAAACATAAAACGACAGACGCTAAAGTTATTTATCTCTCATACTTCTAGTTAAAAAATAATAATCGATTAATAATTGTATAATTAATTATTAATAATTAACAGTATGAAAAATATAATAAATAATAAATAAATAATATAATTAAGAATATTATCAATTAATTATTTATGTAAATAATGATATAAAAATTAATTAATTAATAATTACTTAATTATAATTAATTATTTAATTATAAATACGATTAATTATTAAAATTTAGAATGTAAATGGATGTAATTAATATTTAACGTAAGAATATCACGTCCCTTTGAACTATACGCGCGAGTTGATTCTCAGAAAAGTTGTGTGCCTGATGCCACTTGTGGCATGTGTTTCTGTTCAAGCTTGTCCACAAATGTGAAAGATTCTGATTCTAATAAGTTAAAAGCGAATTAAAAAATTAACAAGTAATTTTAAAGCACTAATTAAAAAATAAAAAATTATATCGAAAGGTTCCTGGCCCACTTCTCGTACTTTTAACGTAATTATCTTCTCATAATCTTTTATAAAATACATTATTACAAGTTTCTTAACAAACATTATTAGGTTAATTAATAACATCGTTATTATTAGTAGAATGATAGCAAATATATTTAATATATTAGTTAAAAATTACAAAAAAAAATATTAATATATCTCATCCTATTTTTAAATATAACTTAAGTAAAATTTTAAAATTTTTTTATTGCTTATCTTTAAAAATTTGTATTTTTTATTATTAATATTGTTGATAATATTTTTTATTTAAAATTTTTATGAAAAATATAAATCTAAATCATGCGATTATATATAAATAATTAGAATAAAAAGTTAATTAATCATTATATGATCAATTTAAAAATTTGTATGGATTTTTTAACCTTTTAAAAAAAATTAATAAACCTATGTTTATTTTCTTAGCTGGCATGATAATAAAATATTTCTATTTGAAAATTTTTATTATTATCATTTTAATCTTGGCATTTAGAAATAATTTTAAGTGTCTAAAAATAGTAATTTTAATAAAAATAAATTATTTATTATACTTATGTATTTCTAATGTAATAAATATTTATTTTTTAATAAAAACTATTACTCTCTTCATTTTAATCTATTTTTAATATTATTTTACACAATTTATTTAAGTTAATCATTGTGCATGTTTATGTTAAAATTATTATCCAATTATTTATTAATTAATATATTTTCAAAAATTAAAGATATAATAAAAAAAATATTATTTTAAATATTTAAAGTTATAATTATATATTTTTGAAATGATAATAAATAAAAAAGAGTGAAAAAATATTATTTTAATTTAAAATCAACTCTAACCTTAAGTTTATCATCATTATTATTAAAAAATGTTATCCTCAGTTCTTAAAAATAATTTTTAACATTTAAAAAATGAGTTTTTGTATTGATAATTAATAAAAGTAACTTTGAAATGATTAAAACTAACTATAGAAAATAAAGATTGATATTAACAAAATTATTATTATTAGTTAATTTTTTAAACTTTGAATATTTGCGTACAAACCTGTCTGTATATATTCTCATGACTTTATAATGTAAGTAATAAATAAATTTTTTATTTATGTGATATTTTAAAAATAGAAATAATATCTAATTAGTAAAAAAATTGTAAAAATAAAAGATAAGATAAGTTAAAATTATTTTATTTGTTTTTCCCCATAATCATTATGCTGCTACCTTGGTAGTCGGCACCAGCTTCCAAAGTTGCTGACCTTGAACCAATTACAACTTATCAATCGGATTTTCCGGTAGTGTGTCTTTTATGAATAATTAGTGAGGTTCCAATGATAAGTTTAACTATATAAGCACGACAAATTAGAAAAAAAAACAAACATAATTTTGATATTGGCGCTAACTTAGCGAACTCCCTCTTCCAAAGCTTTACATTCACGAATCAGTAAAAGGGATAAGAAAAGTTTTTTAATATATATTCATTTATATTTATATACAAATAATAATGCATATTTATTTATATATAATATAAATTGTTAAATGTATTTTATTTTTATTTTAAAAATTTATTAACCGAAAAATAGATAAATGATATTATTTTTATATAAAAAATCATTACTAAAAATTGAATTTGCTCTTAAAAACTTAATTACTCTTGGAAACAGGTGTAACAAACTGCATGATGGCTCTTCATTGCCTCATGTCATATTTAAGAAGATAACACTTAATCAGGTGATTAATAAACACTAGTTATTGTGAGAGAAAAAAAAACTAGATAGCGTTGATAATTGTACCTTACTTAAATAATTAACGTTTAAAAATAAATGCATGTGACTTCCCGATGGTTGTATAATTATTAACTAATTTTCAATTTTGACCATTTATTATTTTATATTTAAAAATATTAATAATATATATAATATTAGTAAAATTTAATAACATAATGGGGGTTGGTCCATCAATATGGGTTATGTTACAAAAACAAAGACAATATTACAATAATTGCATGATAGGGCCACAATGGCCTATAATCATTCTCAAACCTGCTTGTAATTTCTCCTCTGCAGACATGTCATCCACTACATATTAGACTCCACACCAATGTTATATACCTTTTGTGCTACCAAAAAAATCGAGCAAATTGAAGAAAAAAGGGACCATTTTTGTCAAAAAGAAAGGAAGAAAAGCCAAGAGCTAATTGTTTGATTGACCTTTTTTATTCATTTATGCATGTGTTACCATTGCCTTTTTATATTTAAATTCATTCAACAAAGCCAATAATAATATAATAAATCATCGAATATTTAATTAAACCAAAACAAATTAAGTCAAGATAATCCACTCTCAGTTTCACACCAACTGCAACAACGTGAGAACGGCAACTGGGGTCGCCAAAACAACGTCGTTTTCTAGAAAACGGTACAATCTCGCTTTCACGTTTGATTCGACCTTTTCCCTCGGTTAAGTGTTTAACAACAAACAGTGTTCATTAAGGGTAGAAAAAAAAAAAAAGAGAAAAAGGAAGACTTTCTAATATGAAATGACCAAGATACCCACTTGCTTCTCCGTTAGGGCACGCACATGCGAAATTAACGCTTCAACCGTCGGTGGGACCCAGCACAGTGGCATCTTTCGTAAATAGATGCCAAACAAATGGATGATAAGGTCTAGATAGTTATTCCGTTGAGTGGACCCCACTGCGTTGATGTTGGATTACTATAAAACACCCAAAAGCCATTTAACGGTCTCATAGAGCAAAAAACGCAAGAAAAAAACTACTCTCTGCTGCCATCAATAAAAAATTGTCGGCGACTCCTCCAAATCACACTCGCGATCCCACATTCTCCTAACTGTTTTTCTCGGGCTCAGAGCTCGCCGGAAACGACATTCGTGGCCGCACGTCAACCCATTTCACTCTCACTCAAAATGCAGCGCCACCATGTCTCCGCCATGTTATTTTTAACTTTCTGCTTTAGAATTGTGCTAGTTTCCGCTCAGGGACAGCCTCAGCAGCATGTCATCGACCAACATTGGTATCCGGGAACCGCCACCTGGTACGGCGACCCCGAAGGAGACGGTAGCACCGGTGAGGACTAAACACTGACCCGCTAAGCTGATTCAATTATGAATGCAAATGCAATGCTTAAGATGAATTATTATACATGTAACGTTATAAATTAACCATGATATAAATTTAGAAGATAAATGTTAACTAGTTTTTTTGTTATGTGAATGTGAACGTGGGAACTGAACTGAAGGAGGCGCGTGTGGGTATGGAACGTTGGTGGACGTTAAGCCGTTGCGGGCACGGGTAGGTGCAGTGGGGCCAGCGTTGTATAGGAATGGGGAAGGGTGCGGGGTTTGCTATAAGGTGAAGTGTTTGGACCATAGCATATGTGCGAAGCGAGCGGTGACGGTTATAATAACGGATGAGTGCCCGGGCTGCCCCTCTGACCGAACTCACTTCGACCTTAGTGGCGCTGCCTTTGGCCGTATGGCTGTTGCTGGAGAAAACGGTCAGCTCAGGAACCGAGGTGAAATCCCAGTCATTTACAGAAGGTACCCATCACATACACATTCTTTGACTTTTTCATCACCTTTTTTTATACCTATTTTTTAAGGATATAACTTACATCCTCTTTTTTCTCCTGTTTTTGGATAAAAATTGAGATTTATCTTTATAATTTTGTCAATATTTAATGTTCATTAACTATCAAAATAAACTTTTAATTTTAATTGAAAAATAATTCTATAAAATTTATGATATTGGAGTTAAGTTTTGTTATTTTTCTTAACCTTGTTGCACTACAGATAGAAGTAGAGCAGTTAAATAATCATTGGTTGCAGTGAAATCGAGTTGTATATATAAGAAGAATTTTATCGAAAATATCACGAGGTTAGTCTTTTTGTGGAGTTTGGTCTTACAACCTGTGCTGTGGAAATATTCAATAGAAGACAAAATGTTGAGTAAGGAAGAGTCTCTCTCGTGTCTTGGTTATAGATGTGATTTTCAGTTCTTGACAATGACATTTTTTTAACTGGGCTTCATGAGTTGTGGTATCAAAAAATTGTGTTTTAACAATAAATTTATTTATATATTTTTAATATAATAAAATAGAGATGAGAAAAGGAAAGAGAAGTTTAAGATAAGATGATCGAAGTGATGAGAAAAAAATACTGTAAAAAATATAATAACAAGTGTTGCATAAATAAAATAGGAAGAAAAAGAAAAAAAATTAATAATATATATATATATATATCTAAAAAATATTAACATTTATTTAATGTATTTTTTTATTTTACCATATCATCCATTATATTTATTAATAAGTGGATACATCAGCAAGCATTTTCTAAATGGAGCTTTGTCGATCCTCTGGGATTAATTGTTATTTTGGCAGAACACCGTGCCTGTATGCTGGCAAAAAGATTGCCTTCCAAGTTAATGAAGGTTCTACACCCTTTTGGTTATCACTTCTGGTGGAGTTTGAGGATGGAGATGGTGACATTGGCTCCATGCATATACAAGAAGTATGTATTTCTCTTATGTTTTCTTCATATTTATTTACATAATTTTTCACTATATATTTATTCCTTTAAATCTCAAATTCCAACCAACTTTCCATATATATATATATATATATATAGCTAGAAGAATATATCCATAAATGTGATGAGATTCTTAATATACTTTAATATTTTATAGTTGAAACGTGAGAGATGCGAAATATATAGTAAAGTAGTAATTAGTACATCATGGATAAATTACATGGCATGAACAGTTATAAGTTATGTGTTCCTAAAAATAAAAGCACATAGCACGAGCATGGTTAGCGTGGACGATTCCGAATGGTGTGGATGTCTCTTTATGTCACGTGCCAGTGCTAATACTTGATTGCAGCATTTCCACCTTTTGTACTTTAGATAGAAATCATTGGATTATCAACCAAAGGTTGTAAGACCCATTTCTATCCAATTAAAAATACTATCCAGAGTGTTATCCTCATATAATGGTGCCTATTGGCAACCAATGTTCCTTTTGTGGTGCCTTTAATTTTCTGCATCTTATGAACTCAAAGCATGTGATAGGGGACCTCAAAAGAAAATTGCACACTACATAATATCTGTTAGGTAGGTCATAGGAGCACGTGTGAGAGTGACTTCTCCCCTAATTAGTGTTTTATAGAATTTGAATTTAACAAGAAATGAAATAATGAAAGTGAATTTGTTATATTGTGATTGGATATTGGTATTGGCAGGCAGGGTCTAGTGAGTGGGTGCAGATGAATCATCTATGGGGTGCAAATTGGTGCATTATTGGGGGACCTTTAAGAGGACCTTTCTCTGTTAAATTAAGCACATCCACTGGGAGAAGCCTCACTGCCAAAGATGTTATTCCAAGCAATTGGTCTCCGAAAGCCACTTATACCTCTCGCATAAATTTCCTTCCTTAGCACAGCCTTTGCCTCTTATTCCCAAAGGAAATCATTAATTAATAAAGCACCTTTACTCAGTTAAAGTTGCTAATTAGTTACACAAGGAATACACTCTTCTTGCCCTTTCAACCTTCCTTCTATGTTTAACATGAAAAGTAGCCGTTGATTGCACAAGGCTATGTTTTCTTATTTTTATTTTTATGCAACTGTTTGTACCACAAGTCATGTAGCCCTCTCCAAAAAGGAGGGAGAGCGTGTAGCGTATAATCGTAGAATGTTTGTGCTGGGCCCAGTGGGCTTTAAATCAATGAGTATCTAAATTTTAGAACCCGTGAATGTTATTTACTATATTTTACTTCCCATGTGATATTGGGATGAGCCCCTGCATTGTGGTCCCCATTATGGCTTTATTTATTTTCAATTTTCATTACACTTTTTATATTGTTTCATACCGTCTAAATTGAGATGTCGTTAATAATAACTTAAATATCGCTGGTGAATTAAGTTATATTCATTTGGTAAACTATTACAGGTATACATACATATTTAAAGAAACTAAAACAAAAAAAAGATGTAAAAATATGCATGTATGTATTGTTCCATACCACTATCTATTTCTCCATGCTATTTTATACAAGATAATTTTATGCTACTTAGGAATGCAGAATTCCTTTTGCCGTGTATGTAATATCTGGCACGAATTTATAAGGAAAGGGGAGCATTGCTTCTTACCCCATCCTCAATTCTTTTATCATGAATACTTAAATATCGGTATTTCTTTTGATTTGATTTTTTTAATACTAAGTGAAACATATAAATTACTATAGTTTTTAATCTCTCACTAACCAATTTTAGTAGTGTTTTTTTACTCGATTTGAGCTTCTATATAATATTTTAGTTTTTATGTTCTTTTAGTTCAATAAATTATATTTTCTAGTGATTTTTTTTATTACCGTCAAAATATATTACTTTAGTTATTGCTGTTTTTTATTTTAATCACATTTTAATTAATTCCCTATTACTTTAATTATGGTATTAAAAATATGGTTAAAATAAAAATAGCAATGACTAATATTTAAGATGCCCCATATTATTAAGTAAATAATATGGAACAAGCATTTTACCTCCAAAAAACATAATACGGAACAAGAAAAATATTTTGCTCTTAAGCACTTCATCAAAATCTTTTATTGGGTAATGCTTGTTGGGAACTTAGAGCATTAAGTTGTACGCTTCAAATGTGCATCGGCATAAAAGCCACAACGCATGGCCATCTTAAAACTCTTCAAGATGATGTGTACAAAAGAGAAAATTAACGGCATTCCAGCTTTAATGTCTACGGTACTACCTTTTCTCATTGTATGAGCTGGTGGTTTACGCCAACAAAATCAAGAACTGATACACATTTGGCGGTGGCTTTAGGGTGAACCATGAATTCAATGTCATAACCCAAAGCTAAAATAAGATATATCTCTTTCTTTTTGCAGAAAATGATTGATACCATTTAAATGAGACATTATAGTGATACTTAATTTTTCATAATTATTACTGACAGATGTAGTTCATTTATTTCCTCCCGTAGCATAGCTAGCAGTTGACAAAGTTTAAGAAAAAAGGGTATGGAATTCCCTAGCTGCACTATCGCCAAAGTAAGACAAAACAAAGGAAAATAGAATTCTGTCGTTGAAAAAAATTAATAATGGCTCGGGAATCCTATGTTTGCAACTTTGCATTGTATGGCTGCGGCCAATTTTGCTCAGGAATTTATGACTGTTGTCCTTGAATTCCCGAGGAAAAAATGCACTTTATGGATCACTATGTTATTCAACCAAGGATAAAAATAATTCTGTGATTTCACAAAATTATTAGATTATACTTATTATTTTTCTATTTTTTATCAGTCCAAAAATATTTATAGATATTAAGAAATTTAATTAATATTATTAGTTTTCTAAAAAAAATTTATTTACTTTCTTAATTTATCCTTTATATATAATTTTTACTTAATTCTTTTTTCATTTGTTACTATATAAAGATATATGAAAAAATAATTAATATTTTATGAAAACTAAAATGAATAGATAATTAAGAATAAATTTTTAATTTTTTTACAGATATAAAGGAATGGAAAGTATAAAATTTTAATTAAATATTTAAATCAAATATAAAAATATTAAATAATACCAATTTAAATAAAATTTTAGAATTATTTTATTATAATTTTTAAATTGTTATTTACAATTTTTATGTTTAATACACCTTTTAATTAGTACACGTTTTTTCACAGTCACCAAAGTTTTCAAATTCATTATCCAAATATAAAATAAGGAATTTAAACTCTCTTCAATTATTGAGTGCAAGATGTAACCACATTAAAGGGCAAAGAGAAAAGAAAGACATAAATTTATCACAAATGAATAAGCTTTCATATATAGTACGATAATTTTTAACTTTACGCAAATTTATAACCAATAAAAATTTTATAAAAATAGATATTCTTATTATTAATAATGAATATGTTATTTGAGTATTGTATAAAATTTTTAAATAAATTTTATAAATAAAAATAAAAAATTAACATTTTTATTATTAATAATAAACATTTTATTATATTAATAGCAAAAATGTAAAAAGATAAACCCCAACACTAATAATGATAAATCTTCTAATTAATTATGTCATATTTTTTATTTAATAAAATTTATATATTTTTTAATATAATCATATTTTATTATTTAATAAGAGAACAGGTTTTCTTAGACCTTTAACATGTTAACGTACATCTTAATCCCAATATTTTTGATACGTATATATGTTGTAAAAATTTCTAGCATGTACTCCATTAAGGATACATATATTTTGATCTTATTTAAATTTTTTCATTCTACGAATAGCGGGTGAAGATTTTTAAAATAATAAAGTTTTTTTAATTAGTCTCTCATAATATTCTTTTATATAATATTTCTATACTTCACTACGATCTTTATCCTTGTTGATGAGAGTGACGAAAATATTTTTCATTATTTTACAGAGATTACTATTTTGTACTATCAATTTGAAGTATAATAATTTTTACGTTGCAACCCTAATTTCTTTAACATTAATAATTCTGTTCATCAGATACAATCTTTTTCTTATGATAAGAAAGCTATCCTTTTAGGATGTCATTAACAAATTTGGATTGAAAGAAATTTTCATTATATTAAAATTGTTCTTCTTAATTTGATTCAGACAAATTCTCTAATCCATGGTAGCTACGGGTATATTGGTGTTGCAGATTTTTTTTTTTTTTTTATAAACTATTGGTGTTGCAAATAACAATTATTGGTTTTGTTTCATGATTTGTCTCTTGCTTGAAATTTGGGTCAGACATGTGCTTTGTTTCAGTGATTGTTCAGAAGCTATCTCTCTCATCAAGCTAACTCCATAGTCCATGTTCTATCATCAAAGATGTCAATGAGTTGTTGGTTAAAGAGTTATCTGTTTCGATGGTCCACTCTTATGAAGAGTCTAACCATTATGCTGATTATTTGGCCAAATTTGAAGCTTCCTATAAAACTACTTTTCATTTGTTAACTATTCCTCCTTCAACTTTGTTTCATAACTTAAAAGCTGATATGGTTGATGTGTCCTTTGTGCATTTGTAGTATTTTCTTCTTTTCTTTAGTAACAGGAAAAAGAAGTATATGATATGGAGTTGAATTTGAGTTGTTGTCCATATCACCAAGCTGAAGCAAACATTTGGAATATGTCCTAAGAAAATCTGGATGGTGGTAACAAAAGGCTATATGACATGCAAGAACTACACATGAAAAAAGGGGCAAAAGGAATCGAGTGGGAACTGATTTATAAATAAATTTTGATGTAGGGATCGAAGTAAAAATAGTTCTTAATATAAGGATTATATATATATATATATATATATATATATATATATATATAATTTGAGAAAGAAGAATGCTAATACCATATTTTTAATATTTTTTTATTAATTAAAATTTATTGAAAATCTAAAAATTATATAATTTTATGAGAGATAGAAATGAGATTCATTTAATTTTATGATTTTCTATAAATTTTAGTTAATAATAATAAAATCTTGTTAATCAGTACTTTAAAAATATTGGTTAATGAATCAAAAGTAATTTTTTTTATTCTATATCATGTTGGAATGCGTTGGGAATAATAGAAAGAGGTACATTAATAATAATTTTAATAAAAAAATTTTATTTTGGATCCCTTAACTCGCATTTTTCTAAAGAAAAATATTTAAAAGTAGTGTTAATTAAAAAATTTATTAGGTGTTATAAATGATGCTATATAGTAGAAAAAGGCTTTGATTGTTGTTGTAAGAGTAATTAATTTGTCAAGCATACAACAAGAATGCAAAACTAACTTGCATACTTGCTCTTGAATGATCAAACCTGACTCAAGTGCTAAACCATATGTATGACGAAAATAGTAACATACAAGTTCTAGAAATGCCTTTCAGCTTGCCTTCTAGAAACGTGTTTTTATGATGTTCCTACTGGTTGATTTGAATTAAATCATGCCAATGGGACCAGGTCACCAACAAAACAAAGTTAAATGTGCCACATAATTACAATAGAGCATAATTTCCAATCTCACGGCATCATACTGCATCTCTGCGTGGCATCATCAGTTAGGTCGATAAACATCTTTACTAGGAAATGGTGAATCTACAAAAATATTCTCTAATTGTTTAATCCTCATCCTGCTACAATTATTTATATTGCATGAGCTACAAAGATGCCATCAAATAATCAAGCCTAGTAGTTCATATAGGCTTGGAACCATAGTCATATTCTTCAAAGTTAATGTGAACAAAGCAAGACACTCTGGATTAACAAAAGCCAAGATAGGTGCCTGTTAGAGAGAGGAAAACTATATGCAAAGAGAAAAGAGTATTGCAATTTAATGAGAAATTCCAAAGTAAGATGACATAAAAAAAATTTGCGTCTAAACCTACAAATCTAGGACAATAGTTTGACTTGATGCTCTCCACTGGCCATGCTGCAAAGCCTAAAGTATCTTCATATGACCATCACTTATTCTCCATGGATATGGGAAGAAAATTTAGCAAGATCAAAAGAATACAAATTAAATATGTATATATTTAAAAATAATTGCTACCAAAAATAATATTGTCTTCATCACTCAGCAACTGCTGGTTCGGAACTAGGCACTTACCCACCCTCAGTTATAGCAGGATCCTGTGGTTCACCATTAGCAGCAGCATTTTTCACAGGGGTGGAAGGTTTATTTCCTGCTGCAGCTGCAGTCGGTGTTGAGGTTTTCCCACCCTTATCATTCTTAGCATCTTTGCTATCTTTACCATCTTTGCCTTCTTTTGCATCTTTCTCTTCTTTGGGTGGGAGAGGCATCGTATGAGATGGAGGGTTCTGTTTAAGCTTCAAAATCATTTGGCGCATTCTGGCAAGATCAGTGGGTTTCCCTGGCTTTGGACCCTGAATAACATGAACGGAAGGCTTATTATTCTCAGCTTCTTTCCTCCCTCTCCTCTTCTCAATATTAGGAACCTCACGAGGAATGATCTCAGCTATGGCTTTCCAGTAATGATTGCTAGCTTCTTTGTGAAATTTCTCTTGGTTGGCCAAGTATATCTGCACCCACATATATACTCATTCATGTATTTGCAAACAATTTAGGAAATATGACAGTGCGCAACAAATGTAACGTGCACAAAAAGGTAATAGAAGAATGGTTGAAGAATGAATTTTACTGTTTCTACCTTTTCTCTTTCCCTGTTGTTGTTTTTATTTGTCTCACAATTGAGCTTTCTTTTTTCGTAAAAGGCTTCCTTGTAATCTTCAGCTTCCTTAATAATCTGATTTTGCATCTCCTTCTCTCTTTTTTCCTTTTCCTCAAGATCAATGGCATTTTTACTGCATCGGTGGAAACCATAAGAATTGTATACTATCAGAAAAGCAAATGAAAAACACACACACACAAGCAAGCACAAAAGAAGTTCCATCTAACACTCCAAAAGCTTAATTATAATACAATTAGGTAATCAAACAAGATTACTAAATCCTAACACAAGATGGGAAAAACCAATTAAAAATTTATTAGAAAATTAATATAAAAAGATGAAACGAGTTCCCATGCATATTAAAAAGGCTAAAACAAAATCGTGGAATCAAGAAGATCATATAACATTTAGGTTACAAAAATAAATAAATAAATAATAAAAAAGAAGACGTTATGTGCTTCAGATAAAGTGTAACATATGAAATAAAAAAATATAATTAATAAAGTTGATAAGAATAGAAATAAATTAAAAAAAGGTGTGATTACCGTCGCCATTCGCGTCTAGGGAAGCCTTCCTCTTGCATTTGAGTGGGGTCAGGGAGAATGGGGCTGTCGGAGGTGAAGGTGTTGTCATCGGCGGCGGGAGCAGATTCGAAGGGTGAGACGTAGTCGGGGTTGGAAACATCGAAGCCGTAAACGGAGGAAGAATGAGGGGTGTTATTATAGGTGAAGTTGTTGTTTGGATCGACGGTGAGGTTAGGGTGTTGATCATCGTAGGAATGAGTGAATGTGGATCCATAATCATAATGTTGTTGCTGTTGGGCCTGAGAATCGTAGCCCATTCCCATGTCTGTGTAGTTGTTGCTGTCATCGTCGAAAGCTCCTCCTCTCGCGGTTGGCGATTGATGCGGTTGCTCCTCAAACGAGTCGAATGACACCATTTCTAATTTACAATACCTTTTCCTTCGGATCACAAATCACAATGTATTTCTTGTTTTCCTTTCACCAAATGATCACTATTAAACTCACATAATATTGGAATTGCGACATCTGTTATGTTACATACATCATATTCATACCTACCAGCTCACCAACATTTGTTATTTTTCCAAATATTTTATGCTTTTTATTACTCAATCTCTGTCCCTTTATTTTTTTTGTCCAAGTTTTTTTCGTCCAAGTTTATTCTATCTCTGAGGTAAGTTACTAAATTCATACACCAATAAATACAAAAAAAAAATTATAAGATTTACATATTACTAAAATAGAAAATAAAATAATTAATACTTTGAAAATATAAAAAAAATTAGGAAAATTGTTAACTTTAACTTTGAATTCATTTTAAATATTTCAAAATTAAATATTTATTATGTTAAAAATATAACAAATACATTTTTTTAATAAAAACTGTCATAGTTGAATACTTGCAATTAGTTTTAAGGGTTAAAAGTAAATTTTAATTACAACATTAATTTTTTATGTATATATATTAGAATATTTTTACTTTTTATTTTCCAGTCTACCATATTCCTCCTCTATTTATATTTTTTAAATATATCCGTCCTATTTAAGTAGTTACCCTTTTAGTTACTTAAACTTGCTTCTTTATGTTATTCCCTATAGCGATGGATTTCTCTAAAAGGCTTGGACCTAGTACATGTAAACTGAACTGCGCCTGAACTTGCACCAGCCCATTTTTCATCTCCGGCGCACATTGCCATAGCAGTTCTTGGCGGTGATAAGCTGCTACATAGTCGACTATCTTCACATTACAGGACATTTTTATTTATGTCTTCCAATCATGAAACTTAAAGGATTGTATGTACTTTATGGCTAAGTGGAAATATTATCCATATTATTCGTAATATATATATATATATATAATTTTTCAAATATATACATAATAAATCAATTTATTTACATTTTAAAACTTTTTTAATTAATTATCATAAAAAATTATAATTAATTTTATAAAATAATAATTAACTCAATGAATAATCTATTATCGAATTTTTATAATCAATTAATAAACGAAAATAAAATATTGAACAGTAATTTTAGTGAAATTAATATTATATATATATACTAATGACTGGACTCTGTGTGTTGTACAAAATTTTTAATTTTTGTTATTAATAATATAATAAAATTATATTTGTAAAAAATTATAATATGTAATTAAAATTAAATGTTGACAATAATATTGTATCATGAAATAACGTTGAAGGTAATATACAATAAAATGAGTAAATAGTAATAAGTATTATATTTGATAGGAAATCATATTATATAGACAAAAAAAAATATGTATATATACATGTAAAATTAAATATAAAATTAATTCATATAAATATGGATATTAAACATATTTAAATATTGTCTGGAATATATTTGATTGATAGAAATCCATCCAAAGAAAAGTTGTTGTTTTGTTATCATTGAAGATACTGATAACATCGGATCCGATCTTCTAGCATGTGATGAAAATGTCAGAGTGTCGCCTTTTTTAAAGTTGTAGAAACCAAGTATTTTGGCCACCCAAATTCCAAGTGACCAATATATTCATTTGTTCTTGGTTTATGTCCATATCATTTTAATGGACATGGAGGAAACATTGTCACAATCCAAATAGACCTCCTCCGGCATGTGCGAAAGTGCAACTCTTGTGAATGAAATTAGCAATGCTTATGAGAAATAAATGACAATTAGGTTAATGTTTTAATTTCACATATAAAAATTAGTTGCAAAGTGGTACATAATAATAATTTGTTAAATGTTGTGCCATTTTATTTTGCATCTGGTATTTGGTAAGTATTTTGCGACATGTGTAGTCAAATGGTATTGAAGTTGAGGAGTAGGGTCCATACATTGATTTAGCATGAAAGTCATCTATCATTTGTTTGACTTAATCATGCTAACTGAGGAGAAAGATTTTTGTTCCTTAGGGTACTTAATTTCCTTGTGTTTGAGGTTGTAAACACGAAGGAAAAAGTTTCCATTACCAATATATTTAAGTTGAAGCCAACTTCTATGGTTCAACTTTGGGTTGATGCCTTTCATATCTACCAATATATTTAAGTTGAAACCAACTTCCATGGTTCAACTTTGGATTGATGTCTTTCATATCCTCCGTTGATCACAATGGTACAAATGATTTTAACAACATGAAACATTATTTGTGTGTCAGCAGGATCTTGAAATGTGATGATATTTAGGATATCATCCTTGTAGCTTTTCACAAAAAGGGAAGGAAGAGATTCCAACAGCTATACGAGAATTTATTGGTGGTTTGAAGACAAGTTAGTTTTTTCATTAATTTGGTTCCGAAGGACTATAGAGTTGGAGAATATTAGTTCTTTTGGGTGACTTTAATGGCCGTTTGGTCTAGTATTATTTTATAGATTTGATTTTTTTTATACAACATGCAAAGTAATTAATTGCAAACATCCTTATGTAAAATTAATACAGTCGTCAATCTTCTTTCTAGATCAATCCAAGTAATTTTCAACAATTCAATTTAAAAAAAATTTGAAAGAATTATGTTCTTACAATAATTGATTTTATGAAAGTGAATGGTAGTCATGATATGTTTTGGGGGTGTTAACTAGTACTACAGCAACATGTTACTGCATTTCTTTTTCCATTGACGAGTTAGCGTGTACTTATTTAATTTAAAGTTAAGTAGAATGTTTTTAACGAATTGAGTAGAATTAAATATATGTATAAGTTAATTTGAATTATATATTTTTATTGAAATATATATTTTATATTAAAAATATAAAAATTAAAATTTTTGTATAAGAATAAACAAGTTCTAAATTAAACATCAATTTAGTTAAAATAAGGGAAAATTTTCCATAACAAAATACATCAACGTCTCTGTTAAAGATATGGTTAATATACTTTTTAATATCATCACCAATTTGTCCAGGTCATATGACATGTGTGGTGGCGTCATGAATCAACTTTTGTCTTGAACAGAATGTAAATGATGACCGGGGCAACAACCATTTAGCGACAAGGTTGAATCATTGGTAACACTTTATAATGACATGGTAATTGTTGTTGTGTGGTAGGACCACAATGAAGGATTTTGGTGGTCGTCGTTAGGAGTGAGCAAACGTAGAAGATTCAATCGCATTCGTATAATTTAAAATTGTTGAGTAAAACGGATTTTATATCTGGAGTCCAATTAAATTTGAGTAAGTAGTAGAAGTGGACGAATTTGGGTAGCAGAGATCGAATCCACATTTACTCGATTAAACAGATAGTTTGAATCTTTTCTATTCATTGAACTGATCGAATAGATCAGGTTTCAAGTAAATCTATTAATCTATTAATAGATTAATGGCTCGATTTTGATTTCAAAAGAATTGAAAAAGAAAAATAAGATAAATATATATAAGTGGTTGATATCACAATTCATTTTTTTTTCAAAAAAATATTGTAGTGTAGAAGAGAAATAGAAATAATATTTTTGAAAAAAATATTGGAGATCTAGATATTTATGAATCTCCTTATTTAAAATTATTTGGTGCATGTAATCTTTTCTATTTTTAAAACAAGTCACGCTTTGACTTACTTAAAGAAGTAAAATTGTTTATGAGATCCATTACGAGTTGTGTGAAAGGCAAACAAAGAAGACGAAAGGCAATTCTACTAAATTAGAATTTTGAATAAAGTAGGCCAACAAGTCCACACATCAACATAACATGTTATTATAATTATTATTTAATATTACAATCAAATCAGTTTGGATAGTGAAATCTACATTTGATTCTGCGAGACATTAGCCATCTAAACTCGCACATGTTAATCTAATTTATCCAAATTTAATCAGAACCAATTCATATGGATCTTTAGATTGTTTGGATGTTTGGATTTGGGCAGTCCAATTTCTTTTATCCTACCCTAATATGTAGTAATATATAACTATAGTTTGTTAAGGTTAAAAGTTTTAATAACCAACCTAACCGTTAAAGACACATTATACTTTGCCTCTCTGGACCTTTTTCATTTAAGTTACATACATGATCCGAAGATCATTTAAAAAGAGAGTTTTTTAGCCTTGAAAATTCGAAGAAGTGTTTCTTTGATTACTTCATGCATTTCCTTCATATTTTGAAAAAAAATCCATTATTCCCATATGACCATAAGTTTTCATACTTACATTCCATCCTTTAATATATTTTTTCTTGGAATAAAAAAAGTAAGGAAAAAAATATAGTGCTATCATAGTTGATTATTATGCTACCATCTCTCTCTAGTTTGGTTTGTTTAGGTTTCATCTTTCTTTTTTTTTAATTCATTTTTCTCTTTATTGTCACTGATTCTAGTTCTTTCCTTTGATTTTGGTCTTCGTTCTTTGTTTGTCTGGAGTTGCGCTCTTTATTTATGCTCGGCATGTTTGAGTTTGTTCTATCATATTTTTGTGCGGGTTTGCTCTCTGTGTGTTTTGGTTAGTTGTTGTAATGTTGTTGTTGAGTTTGCTAGCTTACTATTATAGTATTGTCATCTGGGTTTGTTGTCATATACAGTGTTGTTGTGGTCTAAATCTGACATTAACCATTTGAATAAACTGAAAACTGATTACATTTGGACCCGATTAATCCAATGACATGCAGACAAAATGATATCACATTGTTATCGTGTAAAGTTCAACACTCGAGCAATTACCCACTTGAATATGCAAGACATCCACTCCTAATGATGGTTACTGTGGTTGGATGGTAACATAGACATAAGTGGTAGTTTTAAGAAATTTTAAATTAAATTAAAATAAAACTATAGAGCGCAATCTTAATAAAGATCAAATATAAAAAAAATTAAGATGAAATGAAATACTTCTTCCATTATTATTTTTATTAAATTAATTAATATTTTTATTTATGTTAAAGTTATCATATAATATATTATTTTAATTTTTCTACTGTTATATACAAATGTTCATAATACCTAAATAAATAAATAAATTATATGTATATTTTAAAATAATAAATATATAATTTTTTCATTTAATATTATTTTATATAATAGAAAATAAGTAGAAAATTTGTAAAAAAATATAATGGAATTTGTATATAAACTTTTGTTATATTTTCAAATTTCATCGTTTTTCCTTAATTTTTCAATCATCAATTAGTATTTTATAATTAAAATGTAATAAATATTATTTTAAACGTTTATAATAATAAATTTTTAAACAAAGAAAATCTGAAATAGTAAGCAGATGCAGCACGAGGGGTTGTAGTATAAATTAAAAAAAAATTAACATTTTTATTAATAATAATGAACATTTTATTATATTAATAGCAAAAATTTAAAGAGATAAACCCCAAACACTAATAATGATAGCTAAGGGAGGATAGTTACTAAATCTTCTAACTAATTATGTCATATTTTTTATTTAATAAAATTTATATATTTTTAAAAAATCATATTTTATTACTTAATAAGAGAAGAGGTTTTCTTAGACCTTCAGCATGTTAACGTAAATCTTATTTAAAATTATTTGTATATATCATTTTATTACTTTAATGTTTTTTATATGTATATATCCCGTAGAAATGTGTAGCATGTACTCCATTAAAGATACATATAATTGGATCTTATTTAATTTTTTTTCATTCTACAAATAGTTGATGATCTTGAAGATTTTTGAAAAAGTGAAGTTTTTTTAATTAGTCTCTCGTAATTTCTTCTATATAATACTTCTATACTTCACTACGATTTTCGTTTTCGTTGATGAGAGTGACAAAAATATTTTTCATTATTTTACAGCAATTGTTATTTTGTACTATCAGTTTGAAGTATAATGATTTTTACGTTGCAACCCTAATTTCTTTAACATTAATAATTCTGTTGATCAGATACAATCCTTTTCTCATGATAAGAAAACTATCCTTTTAGGATGTCATTAACAAATTTGGATTGAAAGAAATTCTCATTGTATTAAAATTGTTCTCCCTAATTTGATTCAAACAAATTCTCTAATCCATGGTAGCTATAGGTATATTGGTGTTGCAGATAACAATTATTGGCTTTGTTTCATGATTTGTCTCTTGCCTGAAATTTGGTTCAGACATGTGCTTTGTTTCAGTGACTGTTCAGAAGCTATCTCGCTCATCAAGTTAACTCCGTAGTCCGTAACATAAGTTTTGTTCTATCATCAAGATGTCTGAGTTATTGGTTAAAGAGTTATGTGTTTCGGTGGTTCACTCTTATGAAGAGTCTAACCATTGTGTTGATTATTTGGCCAAATTTGAAGCTTCCTATAAAACTACTATTCATTTGTTAACTATCCCTCCTTCAACTTTGTTTCATAACTTAAAAGTTGATATGGTTGATGTGTCCTTTGTGTATTTGTAGTATTTTCTTATTTTCTTTGGTAATAGAAAAGAGAAGTATATGATATCACTAATGGAAAATGAGTTTTTTTATATCAGTTATTTGAGCAGTGTTAAAGTTGATGACATAGAAAATAAAAAATTTTACGTCTGTTATAAAACCGATGTAAAAATATGCTTTCTACATCGATTGTAGGTAGAACCGCTGTAAAAAGTCATACTTTCTACAATGGTTTTACCCACAACTGCTGTAAAAAGTATACTTTTTATATCGGTTCTACCTACAACTGTTATAAAAAATCACTTTTTACACTGGTTATAATCTTAACCGTGCAGAAAGTTCAGTTTTTTTAAAATGTTCATTTTGTTTAGGCATACTACTATATTATTTATTCATAATACCTACATATACAAACAGAATGACCAGACACACAATACAGAAATCACAGAATTTATATATTTAAACTAAATACATCATTATTTATTATTAAATTTTAATTTACAAATAAAATAACTTAAATTTACATCAAATGTGTTGTAATTTTAAAAGTTTTAAAATAAGGATTTAAGAAAAAACTTTTAATTACTGAATAAAAAAATTTAGTCTCAAACTGTCCAACTTGAACAATTCAAGATTGAATACAATAAATTGTTTACTTATTCAGTAATATACTCATTGTGTTCAACCTTAAACGGGAAACTAAGGGTATGCTCACATTTGAACTAAAGAAAATTAACCAACTTAACTTAGAAAGATCAACATGCAATTTAGACATATAATTATGGTAATTATCATTTTAGTAATCAATAATAAGTCGTGATCAACTGCAAGTAACCTACCTTATATCTATTATGACCTTAATAAACTTAGTTATGGATTCTGTATGAATTAAAAACATTCCCTTAACAATTTATCTACAAAGGCTGAACTTAGGTCATACTCTTAAGTTATGAAGATTGTTCAATGTTTCAAAACTAGGTTTATGCACTCAAGTATTACCTATATTTAAAACGAAATCAATACTATAACATACATATCACCTAAAAAAAGCAAAGATGTAGAGGCTTCTTTGTTCAAGCTAACACAAACAAATTTTCACATAAATACCTCACAGTAAACACATCAATGGTAGAGCGATGGCCGAACGGTGTCCAAGCGGAGCCACAGCGGTAGTCGAGTGAAGGAGATGGATGTAAATTATAGAAAACTTGCAAATTATAGAAAACAAAATCAAAATGAATGTAAATTTCAACTATAAGGAGATGGATAAATAACAACAAAGATGACAGAGGTTGCTCATACCTTAGGGTGCACGACGACGACGACCATGAATGTAATGACAGAGTGCAACGACAAGGAACAACCACGGCAGAAATGGCTAAGACGTAAACGAAAACAGAGAGAAAAGACCGAGACGAGAAACTAGGAATTTAGAGAATGAGGTTGAAGACGACCAGGGTCGAAAAAAAAAGGAAAGAGGAAGACTTTCTATATCGGTTGTTTCTTAGAACCGATGTAGAAACTACTTATTACATCGGTTAAACGAATAACCGATGTAGAATTTTTGCCATTTTTTTTACAAAAATGTCATCACCAACTTTTTACATCGGTTCACTACAAAATGATGTAAAAATTTGTTTTAAAAAACTGACTTTTTACATCGATTATCAAAATAACCATCGTAGAAAGTACTTTCTACATCGGTTGTTTTGAGAACTGATGTAGAAAGTTCACATTTATTTACAAAAATATCACTGTGTTTTTATTTACATCGGTCATGATCAATCAATGTAAACTCCTATTATAAAATGGTATTTTTTCACTAGTGTATGAAGTTGAATCTAAGTTATTGTCCATATCACCAAGGTGAAGCAGACATTTAAAATATGTCCCAAGAGAATATGAGTGGTGGTAACAAAAGGCTACATGACACGCAAGAACTACGCATGAGAAGAGGGCAAAATGAATTTTGAGGTAGGGATTGAAGTAAAAATAGTTCTTAATATAAGGATTATATTTAATATATATATATATATATATATATATATATATATATATATATATGATTTGAGGAAGAAGAAAGCTAATAACATTTTTAATATTTTTTATTAATTAAAATTTATTGAAAATCTAAAAGTTATATAATTTTATGATAGATAGAAATGAGATTCATTTAATTTTATAATTTTTAATAAATTTTAGTTAATAATAATAAAATCTTGTTAATCATAATTTTAAGAATATTGGTTAATGAATCAAAAATAATTTTTTTACTGGATATCATGTTAGAATCCGTTGAGAATAATAAAAAGAGGTGGATTAATAATAATTTTAATAAATTTTTTTCATTTTGAATCCCTTAACTAGCATTTTTCTAATGAAAAATATTTAAAAGTAGTGTTAATTAGAAAATTTATTAGGTGTTATTTTTGAAAAAATTGTAATAATTTTTTCTTTCTAAGCTCGCTAAAATATTTTTTTTGATAAAATATCAATATAAATTTTTATATTATCAATCAATTAAAAATTTTATGAAAGATATAATTTTAAAATAAATAATACAAAAATAAATGTTTTAATAATATAATAATTCATAGTTGAATAATAATGTATTTTTTAATTATGGATGCATTTCTATTAAGTTGTGTTTTGGTGTTATATGAAAAGAGGAAATCTTGCTTTTGTAAACAAATGAAAGGATTTCAGATACACTAATATGTAAAAGCAGTAAATCTTGCTGAAAAACCGAATCAGCTCCATAGGTATTTCTTCCAACCATATAATGTCCCCTGTTCCAAAAGCCAAATTGGATAAGAATCTACCACACCAGTAGCTTGCGTCATACATAGTCAAATCAAAAGAGCAAAACTGAAAGCATTCCTTTTAGATAGAGACAGTCCTGTAACGCCCAAAAAAAGGACTACGACAAAATAATGTTTATTTAAGAACTTCTCTTATGGAAACATAAGTACATGGGTTAATAAATTTTTTTCAGGATTATTATCTAATATCTAATCATATGTTGTCATATATTAATGATTTTCAATATAGTAACAATTAATTGAGAAGCTAAGTTCACTTGTAAGAGTTTAACTAGTATACTCAGAAAAGAAAATTCAAAATTTCCACAATGGAATCAAAACGATTAATACAATGACTCTTTGGAATCAAATTCTCACATAAGATAACACATTCGTATAATGTGTCCATCTATGTATACTAGTATACTCGGTTTTTTTTAATCGTCAAGATTTTAAAAAAAAATATTTATAACACAGCACACAAAGTAAAAAGCCTCAAATCTTTCTCTTTCTCTAAAATGCATCCAAATTGCAGGTTGCAAGTCTTTCCAGTCCTCGCCTAAAAAGAATATTGGGTTTGAAGAGAAGAACCAAAGCAAATAAAAAACAGACCGCTTGGGATATGCAACATATAGCCCCATATCCTGGCTAAGCTGAAAGTCCCCACAGTTTTAAACTAAGATACATAGGTTCTCAATGTCAGTGTTTCTATCTTCATCTTTAGCAAAGGAGTCAGCATCATTTGAAGTTAGGAAAAAAAGGAAGGCCTAAAATTCACAATGGGTTCACAAATGTGAATGTTGTGCAATGTTTAGAGTAGAGTGTCAAAGAAGTGGAGGCCCGAAATTCAAAATGGGTGGAAGTAATCACTTCTATCAAGTTTTGATTACCAATGTAGGATTGGATGGCGAAGTGGTTGCTCTGAAAGTGGAGAGGATGTTGACAGGATGGATACCTATGGCAAGGAATTAGGGACAAAACTGGCAATGCAGTGTGAACCTTCAACAACAGCTTCTGTCATTTGAGGTGACCATCAGCAGTGGAAAGACACTTGCGTCTTACAATTAGCCCCTGCAAACTGGCAATTCAGACAGACATTTTGAAGGAAAACAGTTCTAGCTTGAGAATGTTCGGAATTCTTGATGCTAAAAGGTAAGTGTTAAGCAACTTGAATTTTTTAACTACTGTGGTTAATCACCTCTGCAGAGACTTGGCTTTTAATGAATGCAATGGTATGGTTTGATTCATATAACTGATGCTATACAGTAGGAAAAGGCTTTGGTTGTTGTTGTATGAGTAATTAATTTGTCAAGCATACAACAAGAATGCAAAACTAACTTGCATACTTGCTCTTGAATGATCAAACCTGACTCAAGTGCTAAACCAAATGTATGACGAAAATAGTAACATACAAGTTCTAGAAATGCCTTCCACTTTGCCTTCTAGAAACGTGTTTTTATGATGTTCCTACTGGTTGATTTGAATTAAATCATGCCAATGGGGACCAGGTCACCAACAAAACAAAGTTAAATGTGCCACATAATTACAATAGAGCATAATTTCCAATCTCACGGCATCATACTGCATCTCCGCGTGGCATCATCAGTTAGCTCGGTAAACAATTTTACTAGGAACTGGTGAATCTACACAAATATTCTCTAATTGTTTAATCCTCATCCTGCTACAATTATTTATATTGCATGAGCTACAAAGATGCCATCAAATAATCAAGCCTAGTAGTTTATATAGGCTTGGAACCATAGTCATATATTTCAAAGTTAATGTGAATAAAGCAAGACACTCTGGATTAACAAAAGCCAAGATAGGTGCTTGTTGGTGAGAGCAAAACTATATGCAAAGAGAAAAGAGTTTTGCAATTTAATGAGAAATTCCAAAGTAAGATGACATTAAAAAGATTTGCGTCTAAAACCTACAGATCTAGGACAATAGTTTAGCTTGATGCTCTCCACTGGCCATGCTGCAAAGCCTAAAGTATCTTCATATGACCATCACTTATTCTCCATGGATATAGGAAGAAAATTTAGCAAGATCAAAAGAAAACAAATTAAATATGTATATATTTAAAAATAATTGCTAACAAAAATAATATTGTCTTCATCACTGAGCAGCTGCTGGTTCGGAACCAGGCACTTGCTCACCCTCAGTTATAGCAGGATTCTGTGGTTCACCATTAGCAGCAGCATTTTTCACAGGGGTGGAAGGTTTATTTCCTGTTGCAGCTGCAGTCGGTGTTGAGGTTTTCCCACCCTTGTCATTATTAGCATCTTTGCTATTTTTGCTATCTTTACCATCTTTGCCTTCTTTGCCTTCTTTTGCATCTTTCTCTTCTTTGGGTGGGAGAGGCATCATATGAGTTGGAGGGTTCTGTTTAAGCTTCAAAATCATTTGGCGCATTCTGGCAAGATCAGTGGGTTTCCCTGGCTTTGGACCCTGAATAACATGAATAGAAGGCTTATTATTCTCAGCTTCTTTCTTCCCTCTCCTCTTCTCAATATTAGGAACTTCACGAGGAATGATCTCAGCTATCGCTTTCCAGTAATGATTGCTAGCTTCTTTGTGAAATTTCTCTTGGTTGGCCAAGTATATCTGCACCCATATATATACTCATATTCATGTATTTGCAAACAATTTAGGAAGTATGGCAGTGCGTAACAAATGCAATGTGCACAAAAAGGTAATAGAAGAATGGTTGGAGAATGAAATTTACTATTTCTACCTTTTCTCTTTCCCTGTTGTTGTTTTTATTTGTCTCACAATTGAGCTTTCTTTTTTCGTAAAAGGCTTCCTTGTAATCTTCAGCTTCCTTAATAATCTGATTTCGCATCTCCTTCTCTCTTTTCTCCTTTTCCTCAAGATCAATGGCATTTTTACTGCATCAGTTGGAACCATGAGAATTGTATACTATCAGAAAAGCAAATGGAAAACACACACGCAAGCACAAAAGGAGTTCCATCTAACACTCCAAAAGCTTAATTATAATACAATTAGGTAACCAAACAAGATTACTAAATCCGAACACAAGATGGGAAAAACAATTAAAAATTTATTAGAAAATCAATGTACAAGATGAAACGAGTTCTCATGCATGTTGAAAAGGCTAAAACAAAACCGTGGAATCTGAGAAGATCGTATAAAATTTAGATTACAAAAATAAATAAACAATAAAGAAGAAGACGTTACGTGCTTCAAATAAAGTGTAACATATGAAATGAAAAGATATAATTAATAAAGTTGACAGGGATAGAAATAAATTAAAAAAAGATGTGATCACCGTCGCCATTCGCGTCTAGCGAAGCCTTCCTCTTGCATTTGAGTGGGGTCAGGGAGAATGGGGCTGTCGGAGGTGAAGTTGCCATCATCGGCGGCGGGAGCGGATTCGAAGGGTGAGACGTAGTCGGGGTTGGGGGTGGAAACGCCAAAGCCATAAACGGAGGGAGAATGAGGTGTGTTATTATCGATGAAGTTGTTGTTTGGATCGACGGCAGGGTTAGGATGTTGATCATCGTCGGAATGAGTGAATGTGGATCCATAATCGTAATGTTGTTGCTGTTGGGCCTGAGAATCGTAGCCCATTCCCATTCCTATGTCCGTGTAGTTGTTGCTGTCATCGTCGAAAGCTCTTCCTCCAGCGGTTGGCGATTGATGCGGCTGCTCCTCAAATGAGTCGAATGACGCCATTTCTGATTCACGATACCTCTCCCTTCGGATCACAAATCACAATGTCTTTCTTCTTTTCCTTTCACCAATTATCACTGTTAAACTCACATAATGTTAGCGTTGCGACATTTGTTATGTTACATACATCATATTCATATCTACCAGCTCACCAACATTTGTTATTTTTCCAAATATTTTATGTTTTTATTACTTAATCTCTGTCCCTTTATTTTTTTGTCTAGATTTAATCTACCTCTGACTTAAGTTACTAAATTCATACATCAATAAATATAAAAAAAAATTATAAGATTTACATGTTACTAAAATAGAAAATAAAATAATTAATACTTTGAAAATATAAAAAAATAATTTAGGAAAATTGTTAACTTTAACTTTGAATTCATTTTAAATATTTCAAAATTAAATATTTATTATGTCAAAAAAATAACAAATACATTTTTTAATAAAAACTATCATTGTTGAATCCTTGCAATTAATTTTAAGGATTAAAAGTAAATTTTAATTACAACATTAATTTTTGTGTATATATATATTAGAATTTTTTTACTTTTTATTTTTCGCTCTATCATATTCCGCCTCTATTTATATTTTTTAAATATATCTGTTCTATTTAAGTAGCTATGCTTTAGTTACATAAACTTGCTTCTTTGCTTCTTTATGTTATAAGTTATTCCCTCTAGTGATGGATCTCTCTAGAAGGCCTGAGCCGGTCCATGTAAACTGAACTGCTTCAACTTGCACTAGCCCATTTTTCATCTCCGGCGCACTTCGCCACAGCCGGTTCTTCGCAGTTTTAAGCTGCTACAAAGTCTACTATCTTCACATTTCCGAACATTTTTATTTATGTCTTTCAATCATGAGAATGAAAGGATTGTATGTACTTTATGGCTAGATGGAAAATATTATCCATATTATCCGCAAAATATATATATATATATAGTTCTTCAAATACATATACAATAAATTAATTTATTTATATTTAAAAAAATTAATTAATTACCATAAAAAATTATAATTAATTTTATATAAAATAATAATTAATTCAATCAGTAATTTATTATTAAATTTTTGTAATTAATTAATAAATAAAAATAAAATATAAAACAATAATTTTAACGATGTTATACTTCATAATCTTTGCAGTTAGTTAACAGTTATACGAAAGTTCATTGGTAGTTTAGAGGTAAGTTGGTTTTTTCATTGATTTGGTTTCAAAGAACTCTAGAGAGATGGAGAATATCAGTTCTTTTGAGTGACTTTAATGGCCATTTGATCTAGTGTTATTTTATAGATTTGATTTTTTTTCTTATACAATGTGCAAAGTAATCAATTTCAAACATCCTTATATAAAATTAGTATAGTCCTCAATCTTCTTTCTAGATCAATTCCAATAATTTTCATAGATTTGATTTAAAAGAAAATTGAAAGAATTATATTCTTATAATAATTGATTTTATAAAAGTGAATGGTAGTCATTATATGCTTTGGGGTGTTAATTAGTATTACAGCAACCTGTTTAACATGTTTCTACATTTCTTTTTCTATTGACAAGTTAGCATGTACTTATTTAATTTAAAGTTAAGTAGAATATTTTTTAAGAATTGAGTAGAATTAAATATATGTATAAGTTCATTTGAATTATATATTTTTATTGAAATATATATTTTATATTAAAAATATATAAATTAAAATTTTGTATAAAAATAAAAACCAAGTTCTAAATTAAACATCAACTTCGTAAAGATATGAGAAATTTTTTCCATAACAAAATACATCAACATCTCTCTCAAAGAAACTCATTACGGTTAATATACTTGTTAATATCATCACCAATTTGTCCATATCATATGATATATGTGGTGGCATCATGAATCAACTTTTGTAAATAGTATTTTATCTTGAACATAATGCAAAGGATAACTAGGGCAACAACCATTTAGCGACAAGGTTAAAGCATTAGTGACACTCTATAATGACATGGTAATTGTTGTTGTGTGGCGGGGCCATAATGAAGAATTTTGGTGATCGTCGTTGGGAGTGAGCAAACGTAGAAGATTCAATGGCATTCGTATAATTTAAAATTATTGAGTAAAACAGATTTTACATGTAGAGTCCAAATAAATTTAAGTAGCAGGAATGAACAGGTTTGGATAATAGAGATCGAATATATATTTGCTTGATTAAATAAATAGTTTGGACTGTTTCTATTCGTTAAAGTAATAAATAGATCGGGTTTCGAATAAATCTATTAATAGATTAATGGTTTGATTTTTTCAACACAAAAAAATTTTGATACCGAAAGAATTGAAAAGGAAAAGTAAAATAAACATATATAAGTTTTTGGTATCACAATTCATATTCTTTTTTCTTAAAAAAAAAGTTGTTGTGTAGAAGAGAAATAGAAATAATATTTCTGAAAAAATATTGAAGATCTAAATACTCATGAATTTTGCGTTCAAAATTATTTGATACAGGTAATCTTTTCTATTTTTAAAACAATTTGGCTTATTTAAAGAAATAAAACTGTTTACGGGATCTATTACAGATTGTGTAAAAAGAAAACAAGGAAGATGCAAGGCAACAAGGAAGATGCAAGGCAATTCCACTAAATTATGATTTTGAATAACTTAGACCAGTAACAAATTCACACATCAACATAACATATTAATATATGTTATTATAATTATTATTTAATATTATGATTGAATTGGTTCGAGTAATGAAATTTGCATTTAATTCTGCATGACATTAACCATCTAAACACATACATATTGATCTAAACCATCCAATTTATTCAAATTTAATCTAAACCAACTCATGTTCTTAATTGAATCTTTAGATTGGTTGAATTTGGGCAGCCCAATTTCTTTTACCTAACCCTAATAAGTAGTAATATATTATTATGATTTGTTAAGGTCAAATTCAGATAAAAGTTTTATTTTTTTATCAATAATCAACTTAACTGTTAAAAACAAAATATATTTCGCCTCTTTGTATTTTTTTTCATTTGAATCACATACATGATCCAAAAATAATTTTAAAAAAAAAAGTTTTGTAACCTTGAAAATACGAAGAAGTGTTACTTTGATCACTTCATATATTTCCTTCGTATTTTGAAAAAAAATTAATTATTTTCATATGGTCATACCTTTTCATACTTACCTTCCATCCTTTAATATATTTTTTCTTAAAGTAAAAAAAATAAGGAAAAAAATATAAATCTATAAGTCTGTCTTTGTTTATGTTAGTGCTCTCACAGTTGATTATTATGCTACCATCTCTCTCGTTTGATTTGTTTAGGTTTCATCCTTTTTCTTTATTCATTTTTCTCTTTATTGTTGCTGATTCTAGTTCAATTTCCTTTGATTTTGATCTTTCATTATTTGTTTGTCTGGACTTGCGCTCTTTACTTCTGCTCGGCATGTCTGAATTTGTTCTATCATATTTTTGTGCAGGTTTGCTCTCTTTGTATGTCTTGATTAGTTGTTGTAATGTTGGTGTGGGGTTTGCTAGATTACTATTATAGTATTATCATCTGAGTTTGTTGTCATATATAGCACTGCGGTCTAAATCTGACATTAACCATTTGAATAAACTGAAAACCGATTACATTTGCACTCGATTAATCCAATGACATGCAGACGAATGATATCACAATGTTATCTGTAGAGTTCAACACTTGAGCAATTATTCACTTGAATATGTGAGACATCCACTCCTAATGGTGGTTACTGTGGTGGGATGAGAGCATAGACATAAGTGCTAGTTTTAAGAAAATTAAGTTAAAATAAAACTGCAGAGCGCAAACATAAAAAAAAAATTAAGATGAAAAGAAATACTTCTTCCATTATTTTTTTATTAAATTAATTAATATTTTTATTTATATTAAAGTTATCATATAATATATTATTTTATTATTTCTACTTTTATATGCAAACGTTCATAATACCTAAATAAATAAATAAATTATAAAATATTTGTATATTTTAAAATAATAAATATATAAATTTTCATTTAATATTATTTTATATAATAAAAAATAAGTAGAAAATTTGTAAAAAATTATAATAGAATTTGTATATAAATTTTTGTTATATTTTTAAATTTCATCGTTTTTTCTTAATTTTTTAATTATCAATTAATATTTTTATAATTAAAATATAATAAGTATTATTTTGAACTTTTATAATAATAAATTTTTAAACGAAGAAAATCTGGAATGATAAGTAGATGCAGCACGAGGGGGGTTGTAGTCGGTTTAGAACCATTAACCAAGTCCCATATATGTGTAACCTTCACCGGCTTGTGATTTTAGAGTTCCAGTGGCATTAACCTTTGGAAGAGAGAGAGAGAGAGAGAGAGAGAGAGAGAGCCATGGTGTTTATCGTGTCACCCAACCACAGAACCATAGCCTTAGACATAAACCCTAACACCACTTCTCTCCATCTCCTCAAACTCGCTATCCAACAAAACCTCACAATCCCTATTTCCCACCAGCGCCTATTACTCTCTCATACTCGTCCATTAATCTCACATAATGAAAACGATTCCCTTCTCATCTCCGACCTCGGCGTCGGACCCTACTCAACCCTAACCCTCCACGTCCCCTTCCTCGGCGGCACCCAGCCTCCTGCCATTCCCAAACCTCGCTTCGATTTCCTCAACTCCAAACCACCTCCCAACTATGTCGCCGGACTTGGACGTGGCGCCACCGGCTTCACCACTCGCTCTGATATCGGTCCCGCCCGTGCCGCCCCTGACCTCCCTGACAGATCCGCCACCACCATCGGCGGTGCTGCCTCCGGTGCCGTCGGCAGGGGTAGAGGGAAGCCCGGCGAGGACGAGGATGACGACGAAGGCGAAGATAAAGGATACGACGAGAATCAGAAGTTCGACGAGTTCGAAGGGAACGATGTTGGGTTGTTCGCTTCTGCGGAATATGACGAGGATGATAAGGAGGCTGATGCTGTTTGGGAAGCCATTGATAAGAGAATGGATTCGAGGAGGAAGGATCGGAGAGAGGCGAGGTTGAAGCAGGAGATTGAGAAGTATCGTGCCTCAAACCCTAAAATCACCGAACAATTTGCTGATTTGAAGCGTAAATTGTATACCCTCTCTTCGGAGGATTGGCAAAGCCTTGAGAAATTTGAGAGTGGGGGTTATTCCTCAAGGAATAAGAAGAAGAGGTTTGAGAGTTTTGTGCCTGTGCCTGATACTCTTCTTGAGAAGGCTAGGCAGGAGCAGGAGCATGTGACAGCATTGGATCCCAAGAGTAGGGCTGCTAATGGAACCGAGACTCCTTGGGCACAAACCCCGGTTACCGATTTGACTGCAGTTGGTGAGGGGAGAGGTACCGTGCTGTCTCTTAAACTGGATAGGTTGTCGGATTCCGTATCCGGGATGACAAATGTCGATCCCAAGGGGTATTTGACTGTGCTTAACAGTATGAAGATAACCAGTGATGCTGAGATTTCGGATTTCAAGAAGGCCAGATTGCTGCTCAAGAGTGTTACCCAGACAAATCCCAAGCACCCTCCCGGTTGGATTGCGGCTGCCAGGTTGGAGGAGCTGGCAGGGAAGCTTCAGGCGGCTAGGCAGTTGATCCAGAGAGGGTGCGAAGAGTGTCCGAAGAATGAGGATGTGTGGCTGGAGGCTTGTAGGCTGGCTAATCCGGATGAGGCAAAGGCTGTTATTGCGCGGGGTGTTAAGTCCATTCCCAATTCTGTGAAGTTGTGGATGCAGGCTTCAAAATTGGAACATGATGATGCAAACAGGAGTAGGGTGTTGAGGAAAGGGTTGGAGCACATTCCTGATTCGGTTAGGCTGTGGAAGGCTGTTGTGGAGCTTGCTAATGAGGAGGATGCCAGACTTTTGCTCCACAGAGCTGTGGAATGTTGTCCCTTGCATGTTGAACTGTGGCTTGCGCTTGCAAGGTTGGAAACTTATGACAATGCTAAGAAGGTTCTGAATAGGGCAAGAGAGAGGCTGCCCAAAGAGCCAGCCATATGGATAACGGCTGCCAAGTTGGAAGAAGCTAATGGGAATACTTCCATGGTTGGCAAGATAATTGAAAGGGGTATAAGGGCTTTGCAGAGAGAAGGTTTGGCAATTGACAGAGAAGCTTGGATGAAGGAAGCGGAGGCAGCAGAGCGTGCTGGGTCAGTTGTAACTTGCCAGGCAATAATCCACAATACGATTGGGATTGGAGTTGAAGAAGAAGATAGGAAGAGGACATGGGTTGCGGATGCTGAGGAATGCAAGAAAAGAGGTTCTATTGAGACTGCCAGAGCCATATATGCTCATGCCTTGACCGTTTTCCTAACTAAGAAGAGCATATGGCTTAAAGCAGCACAGCTTGAAAAGAGTCATGGTACCAGGGAATCTCTTGATGCATTACTTCGTAAAGCAGTTACCTACAGACCACAGGCTGAAGTTCTTTGGCTTATGGGTGCCAAAGAGAAGTGGCTTGCTGGAGATGTGCCTGCCGCTCGAGCTATCCTCCAAGAAGCTTATGCTGCCATTCCCAATTCCGAGGAAATATGGCTTGCTGCTTTCAAGCTAGAATTTGAGAACCATGAACCTGAGAGAGCTAGAATGTTGTTGGCTAAAGCCAGAGAGAGAGGAGGTACGGAAAGAGTCTGGATGAAATCAGCTATTGTTGAGAGAGAACTGGGGAATATTGAAGAGGAGAGGAGGTTGTTAGATGAAGGGCTGAAGCAATTCCCATCATTCTTTAAATTGTGGTTGATGCTTGGCCAGTTTGAGGAGCGGCTGGCTGAGCATGCAAAGCGACTTGAGCAGCCTGAGAAGCAGCTTGATCATGTGAAGGAAGCTAAGAAGGTCTATGAATCTGGACTGAAAAACTGTCCTAATTGTGTACCACTTTGGCTCTCTCTTGCTAATCTCGAAGAGGAGATGAATGGACTGAGTAAGGCTCGTGCAGTTCTCACAATGGCTCGAAAGAAGAATCCTCAAAACCCAGAACTCTGGCTGGCTGCTGTTAGAGCAGAGTTGAAGCATGGATATAAGAAAGAAGCTGACATTTTGATGGCAAAAGCGTTGCAAGAGTGTCCCAACAGTGGTATTCTATGGGCAGCATCAATTGAGATGGTTCCTCGTCCACAGCGTAAAACAAAGAGCATGGATGCCCTTAAGAAATGTGACCATGATCCCCATGTTATTGCTGCCGTGGCCAAATTATTCTGGCATGATAGGAAGGTGGACAAAGCTAGGACTTGGCTGAATAGGGCTGTGACACTAGCTCCTGACGTAGGGGATTTCTGGGCGTTGTGCTACAAATTTGAACTGCAGCATGGAACAGAGGAGAACCAGAAAGAGGTATTGAAGAGATGTGTTGCTGCAGAACCAAAACATGGAGAGAAATGGCAAGCAATCTCAAAGGCAGTCGAGAACTCTCATCAACCAACAGAATCCATCTTGAAGAAAGCGGTGGTTGCACTTGGGAAGGAAGAGAATGCAGCTGAGAATAATAAACATTGATTACCAAGATTGTAGCATCTTTCTTATGTGTCATAAATGGTTAGTTTTGAATAGAAAGTTGAAATACTTATAAATTACCAGATAGATATATAGAATTTTGAAGGAACTTATATATTAGTTTTATCCATGTTTTTCCTGACTTCATCTGTAACTTCTGTATTTTGTGTACTAGTATTTTGTCATCTAACCATTCTCTTGATTTTCTATTGTATTGCGCATGTCTGCATCTATTTAAAAATGCTTGTATTGATAGAGCATTATTTGAGTGTGTTTCTGTAGGCAACTCTGTTTACAAACTTAATAGTTCGGTGAATTCAGGGCACTTTTAAGATACCAAAAAGAAGCTCAACACTGGTTATTCAAGTCATTCTTCATTTTAATATTTTGATGCTAATCTGATGAGATTCCTTATATGGTTCTGTTAGAATAATGATGTAGTGGAACTAAGCAGCTGTTAATTCCTTGACGAAAGAAAAACTGATCCCCTCACAATTTGTACAAATTATGCCACCCGAGTGCAGCTTTAGATACTATATGCACATAATTACTGTCCTGTCTATTGCTTCATTGCATTGAACTGTAGATCATAAATTTGAAAAATGTAGATGAATCATCTGTTCTCTTCTCCCTTTGGGTAGAAATCTTCTGATTCCTTTCCTGAAATGAAGAAAGCAAGAACTGCATAAACTATGCAATTTGAACCACAAATTTGGCTGAGATAGCTGTCACATATTAGTTCTCAATCTGAAAATTAGCACTTGTTCCAGTTTCGGCATTTTGTTGATTGTCCACTCTGTTTGATGGATGTAATGTAGGCAACTTCGTTTACAAGCATAATAGGAGTTCAAGGTACTTGGATACACAAAAGAATCTCAGTGCTAATAATTTAAAGTCATTGTTCAATTTCATATTTTGATCCCAATTTGATGAAATTCCTTATGTGGTTCTGTTAGAATAATGGTCTCATATAACTAAGAGAAGCCATTAAATTCTTTGACGAAAAAAAAAAACTGAGTCACTCACATTTTGTCCAGACCATGCTATATGAGTTCAGGGTTAAACACTGCACATAATTTCGCTCTTGTATGTTGCTTTATCGCAACTGTAAATCATATATATGAAGAATGATGTATAGTAATTTATAGTGTACTGTAGCTGCTTTTTTGGGTTGTAAAATGTGTAAGTGAGTTGGATTCGTGGGGCTCACTAGGCATGTCTTAAGGCTTAAAACATGCTTACAGTAGAACTTATAGATTATCTAGCAACAATGTTTCTACATTGATAGTAAGATTTGAACCTAAAACTTCATGTTAGTGTACTATAAGCATTTGCAGAGTGGCCCTGGGCCGCTTTTAAGTAGTAGTGCGACTGGAATCGCAGAATTTCATGCGCAGTAGCAGCGCTTCATTCTGTGCTGCAACTCAACCCTCTGTTCTGTGTTATGATTGTCTTTAGCTTTTTTTCCCCCTCATTGCAACCCCTAGAGCAGCTGCAGCATTATCCACCTGGAGGCTTACACTTAATTTATTTGCTTTTATTGCTATTGATTTGTGTGTTTAGTTTTAAGATTGAATCATGGATTGGTTCTGTCAATGATGATCATCTAAAATAGTGAAATTAGGATGACATGAACTTCTGAAACTAAATGATGATCACATTCACAAGGTAGTTATTTCTAATTGATCGTGGCTAGTAGCAATAATGGAACACCATTCTACTGGCTCAGTTTCCAGATTGCTTCTGTCAATCTAATCTCACCATGTAAAAGACTGATCTTTGAATTGACATCAACCTTTGAAACTAAATCATGATCACAAGATATTAATTAGGATTCACATATAAATGCATCATAGCAGGCAATAATGGAACTTTAGGAGGAAAGACTGAACTTTTGCAAAAGGAGATGGGGTTTATTCTCGGAAAGGGCTAACATTTAAGAAGATGAGTGTTAGGAACTGGTTCAGAACAGAGAAAAAAAGGTAGGAATAGAGAAAGAGCTAACAAGAAGAGTGAATGTTTTATTGAAATCCTCAACTGAAAAATATATCACACAGCTGAGAAAAAGTTACAAGAATGAATGCAGGGTGTTCAAGAGCCGGATCTCCTCCCAACCAAATACTAATTCCTCCTTTCCTTTCCTATCCTTTCCCTCCCCTATTTATTAACATCCTCCTCTCATTACAAGTGACTCAGTTATTACAGCTGTCAATTTTATGAAGGCTATTCTAATCTTTTGGGCCTAAGCCTTTTTCCCTTCTACCCTTTCTTACATACATTTTCTTAATAGGAGGCCTGTTACTAACAATACTCCCTCCAAAAGTTTCACCTTGTCCTCAAGGTGAAATTGTGGAAATTGTTTCAGTGCATTATCAAAGGGTTCCCAGGTAGCTTCAAAGTCCAGCAGATCCTTCCATTTGATGAGAACTTCAGCTGCTCCTGAAGAATGGTTGCGAGCTGCCATGACTTCTGCAGGTTCAACTTGCAATTCTAGATCTTCATATGGTAGTAGAGGCAGGGGTTGTGTTGTAACGGTTGGGCCAATAGCTTTCTTTAGGAGAGATACATGAAAAACTGGGTGGATTCTACTTCCACTTGGTAGTTGTAATTGATAAGCAACTTGTCCCACCTTCTTGGTAATCTGATATGGCCCATAAAATGGGGGACTCAACTTCTCATTCTTTTTCTTTGCCAGGGACCTTACTCTGTATGGTTGTAATTTAAGATAAACCCAATCTCCAATCCCAAATTGTACCTCGCGTCTATGTTGATTGGCAAACTTCTTCATCTGATCCTGTGCTTTTAAAAGATTAGCATTTAAATCATGGAGGACAGTATCCCTTTCTTGTGTTAATTTGTTTACTTCCTCTACTACTGAAGGTACTGCGGTACCTCCAAGGAGGTGAGGTGGATCACGTCCATACAAGGCCTTGAATGGTGTGAGTTTGGTGGAGCTGTTGTAATTGGTGTTGAACCAAAACTCCGCCCAACTGAGCCATTTACGCCATTGCTTTGGTTTGTTTCTAGGGCCATTTAGGCCATTGCTTTGGTTTGTTTCTAGTTAGACATCTTAAGTAAGTTTCGAGGCATTTATTCACAGCCTCAGTTTGACCATCTTAAGTAAGTTTCAAAACCAAGAATATAATTTCCGAATTACTGATTTTCAAAGCATAATCGCCCCTGTTGACTCAACAATCACAAGTAAAAAGATCAAGATGATCAAGCATTCTGCAAGAACTTTTTGGTGCAGGATTTTTTGAACCATCAGAGTAAGAAAAACAATTCTACTCGAACTCCAAAGTGTTTTATCAAAATGCTGTTCAATTTATTTATGACTGTAGCTAAATTCTACTCAAATAAGGACTTACTCAATTTACTTATTGCCTTGTTGGAAACAGGAGGTTCCTGAGAAAGCATCCCACTGCAAGAGAATCCCTGGTTATATAACATTGAATCGTACTCTTAGCGTCGGGTCTGACTATCGGATGCTTTGTTTGTTGAGGAATTCAATAATGAGCTGATTGAACTTATCAGGAAATTGTTCATGCACAAAAATGACTTCCTTCTGGAATGTATATGGTTTCCAAGTTTGGGACAAAATGCTTCCTTGCCCCACTTCGGATGTATTCCTCCATGCCGAAAGACTTCAAGACATAATCTTTCTCACCCACGATCAGCAGTGCTGGAATTGTGACTTTGGGATCACTTATACCACTAGCCTCCGCAAGAGTCCAGCAGGAATCATCAATGGTGCTTTGTAAAATTAAATGAGTGCCTTAAACTGAAAGACCATTTTGAGCATTAAAAATCCGGGTTTAAAATAAATGTGATGTCTCGTATAAAAGTAGCTTTGGTTGTAGACAATATTTGGAGTAAATTTCACTCCATGAGAATTATCTGGTATCTCGCTTCCAGAAAAGAGCATGTAGATGTTCCTTATAACTGACTTAACATCAAAGCGACCAAAATCTGCTTCTGCCCTCCCAGGCTCCTGAAAATAGTTAATCATAAACAAGTTCATCATTGACACACAAAGGGAGATAAATATGATGTGTGACGAGAATTTACACCTGCCACCTAGTAGTAACATAGCTTCCTTCTGGGAGGTTCTGAATAACAGGGCGCCCGGAAGCATGGAAGGAACTCCTATTATGACAGAAGCTAGTTTTCTGGATGAAGAGCAGCTGCAATATATGCTGGGAGGGCACCAAAATCCTTTCCAACAAGGAAAGCCTGACACAAATACTTGAAATTGCTTTTGCAATCTGACTAGTTTTTCACTTGAATCAAAAATATTGTTTTTTTCTCTTTCCTCTCCCCCTGTTGCCATGATACAGCTTGCATTTGATGAAGCCACAGAAATATTTGAACTTGGGGTTGCTTATATGTGAGCTAAGTTAATAATTTGCTTTAGAAATACAGAACTGTATATAAAAGCATACTTGTGTATCTAGAAATTTTTGCAGTTTGACAAATAAGATATATTATCAAAAAGAAGTTTATTGTATAGCACATCCTGTTCCCTACCTTGCTAACGTTTCATGAATCTAAAAGACCCACGACATCGTTAACAAGGTCAAGCAAGTTTGCCATCTCTGGCTCCGCTGGAATGCTCAGAAATTCCGTAGCCTCTGAAATCAAAGGCAACAGCCCAGTAGCCTGCATTGGCCACAGAAATCATCTGGTGCCTCTAAGTATACCATGTTTCTGGGAATCCATGTATGAAAACCACTGCCTTTTGGTCTGCACCAACAGAATTGTCACTAAAAGTGAAATATGAGGAAACGAATCAATGAACAATATTGTGATAGGAGAGTTTAAGAAGTAACCACTTCCAATCTCAACTACATGCAGCTTCAGTTCCTTCACTTCCACATGACGGTGGTGGATGTTCTCCATCTTAGATGCAGAGTAGAGTGAGTGTGTATGAGATGGGGAGTGTGTATGTAGGAGGAAATTACGAAGGAAGTGGAGCTAATGGTTAAATGAAGAACCTAGTCCATGTTGTATACGTGCAGGTATAAACAAATGAAATTGGATATATAGATACTGTTTTGAAACTCAATACAAAGTACAACAAACAAATGAATTTATTGGCAGCAATCTGTTAAAAGAATTCTCATCTTAATCACATTCCCTCATGTGGTTGGTACATTATATCGATGATTTGATACTAAAAATTCTCAGAACATCTAAAAGACCCTGTGGTAACAAGAGCAAGTCTGTCAACAATCTCCTTGCATATAGAATAATGGTAACAATTAGGAGAGTACAGTCAGAATACAATTTAATAATGGTACAACTAGGAAAATACAGTCAGAATGCAATTTCTTGTTATATTTTCTCTTGTCCCTTACTGATAGATCATAGATCTGCGATTGCAGAAAATCGTACATCATCCATGCCAGCAACATGCAGAATGGTTGGACATGACTAGTGGAATTTGTGTACCCCCTAGCATCACTCCACAACCTCTTCAAACCATCAAACTGAGTCAAGTAAATTATAACACGTGGTCTTATCAATTAATTTGTTGAAACGGTTTTGTTGTTCACAAGCTGTTTAACTTCAACATCTTCTAACTCCATTTCACTTCCTTGCCTCTCGCATTCATTCTGAAATATGAGCTCTATCTGCTCCAATGACTTCCCCTTGGTTTCAGGAACTAGCATGTATACAAAGACAACGGCAAAAGCAGAAATAACAGCAAAAAGAAAGAATGTTCCAGCCACTGAAATTGCACGGGAAACAGAAAGGAAAGACATGGCCACAAGGCCACTGCAGACTCTATTGCCCACCGCACCAAGTGAAGATGCTTGAGCACGCAGCCTTAAAGGGAAGATTTCAGATGTCACAACCCAGCACACAGGTCCTAGTCCAACAGAAAAGAAAGCCACATTCCCACAAACAAATAGAATTGTCAATACAATCACAAAGGATCCTTGTCCAAATAAAGAAAGACTAACCCCAACGCTGAACAAACAAATAGTCATCCCAATTGTGCTTACAAAAAGCAGTGGCCTCCTACCTACTTTGTCAATAAGAAAGATAGCTACCAATATTAAAAGTGTCTTTGTTACACCTACAGCAACAGTAGCAGCTAGAAGTTTTGAATTATCCTCAATGCCCGCTGCTTTGAAAATTTCAGGACTATAATACACAGCTGCATCAATTCCAGAAATCTGTTGAAAACATTGGATTCCAATTCCAGTAATCATCATTTGACGGAGGGAAGGAGAAGGGAACATCAATTCATACCACACAGGTTTCTCCTCATACTTCTCTGAATTGGCCAAACCAGCAGCCTGCTGTATTTCTGTTAGCCTCTCCTCCACTTCTTTCTCACTTTCATTTGTTTTCAAAAGCACCGATCTTGCTTCTTCAATTCGGTTCTGCATCACCAACCACCTCGGTGATTCAGGAATAATGAAAAGAGCAAAGGCAATGATGACTGAGGGTAAAATTCCCACAGCAAGCATTATCCTCCAATTTATGTGTGCTGAAAAGCCTGAGAAAGCATAATTTGACACATAACCAAGCAAAATTCCTAGATTTATAAAAATCTCTGGGAAGGTAGTGAGGAAGCCTCTGGTGGTGTTTGGTGATATCTCTGCAATATAGATAGGGGCAATCAAGCCTCCAAATCCTATTCCAATACCTGCTAAAAGCCTTCCAATCATTAGCACTGCAAATGAAGGAGCAAGAGTCATTATGAGTGATCCCATTTGAAAGACCACTGCAGCTATGCCCATTGTCCACTTCCTACCAATAATATCTGAAGTTCTTCCACCACCTAGACTTCCCAGCAAAGAAACAACGCTCAGAATACCAACCAAAAATTCTTCCTTCACCTCAGATATCTTCAGATCTTCTTTAATAAATATAACTGCACCACTCATGACACCTACATCTACAAGTTGACAAAATGTAAATCATGTAAAAGAGCACCAAAATCACTACTCATAAATCCTAAGTTAAATTTTTTTGGATATTCTTCTTTCATGAATATTAGGAATATTAAGATGATCAAATCACAAAAAAGTCAAAAACTAGATTAATAAAGAATACCATAGCCGAGAAGGACATTGTTGAGAGAAGCAAAGATGGCACAGGTCATGACATATTTCCTGGTACTGTTCCTCCTTGCCTCTTGGTGCAAAACATCATCATAATCCTCTGGGAGATCGGAGTTCATCCTCTTGTATTTGTTCTTTGTTCCCAAAGGGATTCCAGACAACCCCACTTCCCCGTTCCCATGTTGTTGGAACCCCATATTTGTCCTTTGTTTATATGTAACCTGCAGCAAGCTATGAGAGACACAGGAAGGGTTTGCGTTTGGTTGGACACTCCTATGACAGTTCTCAGACCACTAAAACAATCCTACTACGGGCAAGAAATTTGACCTTTCCGGAATACAGGGACAAGACTCAGCAACAAGTGGGTCAATTTTTTAACATGTAAGCAAAAACAACTCCACTTTCCTATGCCATGCTTTACAATTTATGTACATATATGTGAGCCCTGCCTGACATATGCTATCGCCACAGCATCAGAGTATTGATCTCCTTCATTTATCAAAACTTAAAATGGTTCTTTCAAGGCCCTATTAAAATCATTAATAGCTATGCCCAATTACTGTTTATTTGGCTATAAAGTATAATCTAGGAAAAAAGTTTTTGTAAATCTTAAAATAGATGGATGGATTGGGATGAAATGAAGAGGAAGATAGAAAGAAGTAAAAAAGAAATATGATTGAATAAAAATATATATAAAATAAAAATATTATAAAGATGTATAAATATTAAAATTCTATAGTCTATGCCAACTTCATTTATTGTATTATTTTAAATGGAATATAATGTTCATAATCAAAGTATCTAACCAAGTGGACTCGTATGGGACAAAGAGAGGGATCGGTGTTCGTCACGTTCAAGACTTTTAACTCGTCACATGGCAAAGGCAAATTGGCAATTAGAAAATATAGTTTGGAGCATACTAAATTATTTCCGTTGGAAGTTAGTCATACTCGCCCAATCAAATCAAATACATTGCAGAAGGGGAAAACGATACCTAAAGAATTCCTAATCAATCATGCCACTCTTTTTAAATTGAATTCATAATCGCCACACATCAGATAACATTCACATAACTAGCAAGAGCATAGATAAAATGAGTGTTGTTTTATTTTAATCGAAAGTCTCAATTTTAAGTCTCTAAGAATATGTGAAAAATATGAAAGAATTTTTTCATTCATAATAGTATTATTTATATCAACTTGAATTAGATTATGTCTAAAGTATTATTTACATATTAGTGATCATAAACTTGGAGCGGGGGGAAAAAACGTCCACCTAAAGGAATCATAACACAAATTTAATAGCTTGATGGATGTATATCGTGTTGCTGAAATTTTTTTATTGCATAAAATTTGAATGAATCTTTATTATTTTATTATTTTAGGGTGTTGTTGATGAATATCTTTAAAAAAATAATAATAAATAATTTTTTATTAATGATCATAGGTGGAAAAATTATAAAATGTGTATCAATAATATCTTTTTATATATATTTTTTTAATTTTTTAACCAATATTAAAGATACTTATTAATATTTTTATTAATCTACAATCTTTACAAATGAAATTGGTAGGCTATCTTTTTAAGTTAAATTAAGTGAAGATGATAATTATTATAAAAATTAATTATCATATATTGAGGAAAGATCAACTTATTTTAAAAGTAGTTTTACCATGATTTACTTTACTCAGTATCATTTTTAAAAGATTTTTTATATTTTATTAAATAAATTTAAATTATTATATATTAAAATATGTTTAATATCTGTTAAAATAAAATAATATAATACTATATATTAAATAAAGTAAATCATGATAAATTTACATGTAGAGTAAATTGACCCTTTCTTATTTTATAATATTGTTCACTTAATGATATTTTATGCATATCATTAGTCATTATTTTTTAGCATATATTTTATAATATTATTTAATTAATAATTTATTAAATACTTCATATAAATAAAATGAAAAAAATGTTTCACACTGTATCATAGAATAATAAATTTTATCATCATAAATTTTAATTTCTAACAATAATGATAGAAGTTTATGTGAAATCACAAGAAAATATAATGATCAATGACTAAGTGGATAATTAATGGTATTTGATTGTAATAGTTAGTGATAATATTATTTTTTTAAAAATTAATGGTATTATTTTTAATTTAATATATTTTATTTTTTATATATATTTTATTCTATTATATATATATATATATATATTTATATATTTATATATAATCAACCAATCATAAATTTGAAAAATGATATAGATTTAAAATATGAAATCATTCTTTTAAAATAATAGGACAAGACACATCACTTAATTCACATATCTTTTGTAGCGTTTCATGATTTTATTATAGAATAAATATTATAAAATATAATTATCTCCCGTGAGCATTTTACAAATCCAAACTCTATTTTTTTGTAATAATTATTTGTATTAATTCTTATATATATTGTGTATTTATATTGAATTTTTCATGTTTAGAACAATTTACATCAAAAGATATTACTGAATTTTTTGAAAAAGAATCATAAAAATTAAAGTAATTTGAATCATTTTTAAAAAATATATATAGTAAATACATAAGAGAGATTCTTTTCCATAAAGATTTACATTACTTTGCAAAATTAAATTATCCCACAAAAAAAATTGATAAGATCTCTATAAAAAAAAATTATACTTTATTTTTTTCACCTAGGCGATGTGGAACTTCTTTCTTCTCATATTTCAAAAGTTTAAAAAAATATTTGACCAAATTTTGATTTTTTCTAAGTTAACATTAATATATATACATATAATAGTATGTATGCAAACATACAGTGAATATATGGTAAGTATAGGGAGGGAAAAACCAGAAAATGCAGGCAGCTCGAAGCTTGTGCAGGGCATTTTTGCAGCATGTATATTCGGACCAACATTTTTACAGCTTTATTTAATCATAGGAGTTTAGTTCAAGTATGGCTCTTATTGCCATGCTGCAAGTGCTTCTCTTATGTAAGTATGTTCTCGTGATTTTTTAGTACTTTAGTTTTCAATATCTGCATATTATTGCCTTTACAAATGATTAAATGGTTAATGTAGTTAATGATCGCGTATGAGTTTTCAGGTGGAAGCCTCGTTAACATGCCTTAATTGTTTACCCATGCTTACTCAGGCAAGAGATTCGAGATAAAAAAGTCAACTTCTATGTTTTTTTTTTTTTGTATACTAATGAAAATTATAAAATTCTAACTTAAGATTTCATATAATATACTAATCCTAATGACTTAGCTTATAGTTTGTTAGACTATAAACAAATCAAAATTTATATATAACAAATCACAGTGGCTATTGATTATTGCAGGAACAGAAAAAGAGATAACACTGCTCTTGTTTGGAGTGGACACTTTAAGGTCGTAAATTTCCCCCTGAGTTACGATTAATTGTTTACTGTTTAGTATCCTCAACAATATCTATTCTTTTTTCACTGTTTTTCTTTACTGTCTGCTTAGAATAAACTAGCAAATCCTCATATTTTATGTCAGATTTTCTCTGTTTTTATTTTTTATTTAGCCCTCTACAATGTCCAATTATGTTGATTTTCGTTTGTCGGGTTGATTAATATAATCTTTTTCCTTAGTTCAGAACGTATTGGTTAGCGGTTATCAATATATGTTGCATGCAAAAGCGGTAGTTTAATTCGTTGGAGCAATTAGAGTGAGTTGCTCTGCTGTGGAAGATTCCAGTGGGAAAGAGATTTTTTTCTCTGAATGTTTGAATTGAGATTTGTGAATTTTACTGATAATAAAAAGTAGGAAAGATGCATAAAATTTAAAAATTGTGGATGGTTGACTGGTTGTTGCACTTTAAAAATCTTGGCTCAGTTTGACTCTAATTGGAGTATAAAGCCAGGATAAGGAGACCACTTTATTTTTTCATGAAGAAAGTAAGACGAAGTGTTATTTCTGTAGTTAGTGAATTATCTATTCTTCTAGGCGCTGTGGCGTTCTTTGAATTGTTATGTATTGCACCTTCACAATAACATCAGCTATTGCATCCCTGTAGCATCTAAGTGCAGGCTTATATTATTAAACTATTGAATTGTAATATGGCGAAGCATGCAATATATATGCCAGTATTTTTTTTTTATTGCTTGGTAACGGAAACCAATTGAAATTTATTGAAGAATGGTGATAGCTCATTATGGGATTAGGTCCCAGCCAAGTAGGTTTTTTGAGTTAGGTTTTTAAATTAACGAGTGTTTCATATTTCACCCCAAAAATAAAGGCACACTTTAAGAGGTGTTAAGTCTCCATTTGATTATGCGCATTATCAGAATATCTAAAGTATAACATGATCAATCCTTTTTCAGATAAAATTGTGTATTTGTGTATGACCACCGACACATGTATATCCTCTGTTGTACAGAGTTCACATGGAATAGTGGGACTAGGATTCCTAATTCTGTGAAATAGACAATTCTAGTTACAAGGGGAATTACATATTTAAAATTTCTATACCTGCATCATACTAGTACTTGAGCTTTTCCAGAGACATACCCTGCTGCCGTGCCACTTTAGATGTATTGTACTGGAAGCTAATCATTCGGATTGCCTTATTATTTCTGCAAGAGTTGTCTTATGAAAGATGCTTAAGTTTTAACTATACATATGCCTGTTAAAAAGTCAAATCAAGAACATTATGTATGTGTTTTCGGCTTCCATTTTATATGATTACGGGTTTGTGGTAACAAAGACCACGCAAACTTCAATTTTGGTAGATGTAATTGTTTTGGTCACCATAGCTTTTTCCTTTTCCTTTAAACGCAGCCACATAACTTACCCTTTTCACTACCTTGGAATTTTTTCCCCAACCTACTCATTCTACACCAGTACATTCCGTATCTTCATCACTTACTTCATGCCGTCATTATTTTCCTTACCAAGCCTTCTTGTGAATTGATTTTCCATATATGTGAGTAAAAGTTTGAGCCTTCCATGTCAATCATATAAACCTTAAGACTATTGTCGAATTAAAAATTTATATTATAAACAACATACACAAAACGTTGAATTAATCTAAATCTATTTACCACTATCGATAAATGTAAATTTATCAAAATTATGTCTCCTGAAGACTTGAATAGTTTCCACCTAACTAAAGTACGCATTTCGTGGGTTTTTGAATTGATTATTCAATTCTAATATTTAAAATCCATTCAAAAAAGAAACATCAATTAATTTACAAAACGTCTGCAGTTGAAAAAACTTTAAAACAAATCAAATTTATTCCATAATGATAATACTCTACTACATTCACAAACAAGTTAAATGACTAAATTGTTTAGGATTAAAATATTAAGCTCCGATCATTAAAATTAAAATTATGCCAAGTGAATTTACAATTTCAGTACACCTCATGTTATAGATTTACAATTCTGGCCCTTTACATTTTCATTCCTGCTTCAGTAGTCACCGAACCATAAAAGAAATGAATATTTTCCATCTCATTCCTTGACATTTACATGAGCACAAGTGAATTTACTCAAGTGTATTTTATATATTTATGTTAATCAAAAAAACAAAGTGGTTATTGGTTAATATGCAAAAAGAAATTGTTTGCATACTAGAGTTACATCTCTTCCCCAAGAATACATTACCCGACAATACATTACGACATACACCGATAGGTTAACAAATAAAATACAAACTGAAATAAAGCGATAACAAGCTACCAAATTCTTGGAGAATGTTAGAATTTCTAGCTACTACCACACGAATAATTAGTACTTCAAGGAGGTGTATAAAATTAGATTAACATTCAGAAAAAACGAGTTGTGTTACAATTCCATGCCAGGCAAAGTAATCCCATTCATCCATTAACAGATGGACAAACCGTAGCAAACGGCCTTTGATTCGCTCAACGATCCGAATAGATTAAAAAGACTATTTTGATAGATATTGATGTATAAAAGAAAGAAACAAGTGAAGTTATCGAAATAAAATACATCTCATCGCATCGAAGTAATAATAAGCTTCAACAATTCAAAACGATCTGTTAATACTATGGAATCAAGATAAGGCAATCCAAAACATTGATAAAATACTCCGCAATCAAAAGCGTAAATAAGAAACAAAATCTGACAGGATCTACTCAAATAGACGAGTTTTCACTTGAGAGGAATGAACCTGGAGGAGTGAGTAGCACCAATACCAGGTCTACCATGCTTAACCGGTTTGTATGAAATAGAGAACTCAGCAAGGTAATGGCCAATCATTTCGGGTTTGATTTCAACTTGATTGAACGTCTTACCATTATAGACTCCAATAATGCTACCAATCATCTCAGGGACAATAATCATATTTCGGAGGTGGGTGCGGACCGGTTCCGGCTTCTCACCGGGTGGTGCTTCCCTTTTCTACAACCGATTAATTACACACCAAATCAAATCAATATCGGAGATATGAAATTGAACAATTTCTGAATCTGATGAATAATTAAAAGAAAAAAAAAACAGTACCGCCTTGCGGAGCTTCTTAATGAGTGCCATAGGTTTTCGGGTGAGGCCTCTCTGGAACCTTCTGCGAGCGCGTGCGCTGAAGAGCTTGACGAGTTCATCAGTGGACATGTCAAGGAGCGCGTCCAAATCAACGCCTCTGAAACTGAACTTCTTGAATGTTCTTTTCTTCGGCACGCCTCCAGCAGCAACATCAACTTCTGCGTCTGCCTGGATACACAAATGCGAATCAACAATCAGAAAATAGCAAAATAGTATGAGAGCTAAGACTCACTGGTGTCGGAGAAGAACCACTCACCATTGCTGATTGCCGCGCCTGCTGCTAGGGTTTAGGTTAGGTTTCGAACAACAACCGGAACTAAAAGAAAACCTCTAACTGCGTCATTTCGTTGTATATTAGTGTCCTTATGATGTGGGCCTAGACCACGGTCACGTTAGATGGGCTTCCAGTTCAGAGTCCATTGGACTTCAACGTGTCATATTGAAATTTTATATAAAAAATAATATTATTTGACCCAAAAAATTACAAAAAAAATATATATTTAAACAGATATATTACTGTAGTTACATTATATTATAATATATAAATTATTATAATTAATTTTTAAAAAATTAATTTTAATTTGGTTTTGAAAAAAACTGTTTAATATCAATTTGGATCTTATAATATTATGATATCAAATAATTTTCTTAAATAATATTAAAATTTTCATCCTATTAAATTTTAAAATAAAAATATTTTTATATTTTAATATATATAGAATCTAATATTATAACCATTTCAAAAAAAAACTAATGTATAATATAAATTTTTGAAGGAATAAAAATTTAAAAAATTAAAATATAATTTGAAAATATATTTGTATATATGAAATTGTTTCTCTTTTGGTATGGTATCACAAAATATATATATATAATAAATTACATGTGCATATCATCAAAACAATTATTCTATAATGTGTTCTAAAATTTATACAAAAATTAAATTAAAAAATATCAAATCTAGTAAATATTTTTATAATGTCAGTATCATATGAAGAAAATTAAAAAGGAAATTGTAAGCAAGTATTTTTTTTTATTACATTAATAAAATAATTCTCTCCTATTCATTAATTATTATTATTGAACGTTGCAAAAGTTCATCATCCTGACAACCACAATCTTAGTACTTTGATTCAGATGAGAAATTAGTTGATACGGTGGAACTCGTTTGAGCATCTCCAGCATTTGCATATAACCCAAGGATCAATAACAAATCTTTATAATCATTCTAGTTAAAAAAAAAAAAACTATATGGCATTGCTTCCAATTCCTTGAACGTTGGGTGTGATGCGGATATGGATTTAATGTGGGATTGAAAGAAAAAGGTGATGGGTATAGTTCAAATACCACGAGAGCAATTATGATTTTGGCTAATTGCTTGTTGGCTACGCAACTTGAGAAGAATCAATAACTTCAAAACCTTGACCTTTTGACCTCGTAGGGTTATTTTTTAAAATAATTACGTAAAACAAGTAGTTTAATTGTTTAGTATTTATTCATGACGGTAATTATTATTTTATGTGAAAATATTATATATATATATATATATATATATAATATAAGATGATACTGTATATATCTAAAATAGTAAAAGATGAGGATGTTTTATATTAAAATATGGGATGATTTGAATAGATGTTACAAGTAGATTATATTGAATATGGAGGAGGCATGATACACAATGATAATTAGTATAAAAAGATATAAGAGCAATTTTTAAAACATTTTTATCATACACTATAAATGAAGTAATAAATATAATTTATAATATCAATATTAAATAAAATAAAATTTAATTTAAATATAATTTACAAACTATTAATATTATATAAAAATAAAATAAAATATATTTAAATATATAAAATTTAAATATTAATATTTAAAATATAATATTTTATAAACTTCAATTAAATATATTATAATAATATATTTTAAATAATGTTATAAAATATAAATTATTACAATTATAATGATAATATTAATGTATTAAATTAAAATAAATTATCCTTTATAGGACATCATCATAATTTTGGTTTATAAATTTTTTTGATTGTATTATATATTATGATATTTTATTTTATTTTATAATATTTTAAATAATAATATTTAAATTTGTTTAAATTTTATTATATTTAAAATGATAATATATTTATCAACTAATATATACAACGTTAACAAATTTATTATATTCTATTTTATTATATTATATTTAATTATATTTTACGAGATATTATTATATTTTATTTTATTATATAATTTATAATTCACAATATTTTTATGAGATATTATTATAATATATTTAATTAATTAAATTTTATAGAATATTATATTTTAAAGGTTAACATCTAAATTTGATTAAATATTATTATATTTAAATTTATTTTATTTTATTATATTATCATATAATATTAATAATTTTTAAATTATGTTTATAATTCAATTTGATTAAACATTGTTATGTTTAAATTTAATTTAATTTAATTTAATATTGATATTATAAATTATATATATTACTCCATTTATAATGTATGATGAAATTATTTCAAAAATTATTTTTACATCTTTTTACACGAGTTACTACTTTCTATGAAACCTTCCCACGTTAACTCATTCAATGGTAACCTGTATATGGAACTAAACACCTTTTTAAGCTGTTCCACATTATCCTCACCTTTTATCTTACCTAACATATATAAAACATTTTAACATGTAACAATCGTTACTTTTCATATTTTGGATAGATATTAAATAATTAAACTACTTTTTTTATGATTTTTTAAAAAATTGCCCTAAATGGGTCAAAAGGCCTCAAAATCTTTTTGTATATGAACATGTTGAAAAAATTTTACTTTTATTGTATCACTTTTTGTATAGTATTAGACCGTTGGTCAATTAATTTTTATGTGTGATTAAAATTAAACTTTTTATTTTTTAAAATTATTTATTAAAATAAGATTGTTTAAAAAAATAATTTTTTATCTAAAATTGAATTGAAGTATCATGCTTGATAATGGATAGACGATAAAATGTTGTATGTTACATTTTGGAAGTAAAACATAATTTATTTTATTTTAAATTAATATTTTAGAAAATAAATTATATTTTATTGAGTGAATTTTCTTTGATTTAAAAGTTTATTTGTGAAAAATAATTTTATATTTTTAAAATAAGTAAAATTATTATTGTTATTGATTGTAAAGATAAAATAAAATAATTAAAAATTTATTATTTTTATTTATTGTAAGGATAAAATAAATAAAATATGTACTCTTAAATTGAATAAAAAAATTATTAATTAATCCTTCAATTATTAATTAAAAATTTAATAATTGGTATAAAAAATTAAATGAACTGACGATAAACCTTTATTTAAACTAGTTTTACTTAAAGTTTCACAACATAATTTATATGTAACTTACATGTTTAATTAGTCAATTATATAAAAAAATATTAATTTTACTCATTTTAAGAACATAAATATTTGATTCATTTTATCTTTACCATAAATAATAAAAAAAGTTATTTATTTTATTTTATATTTATAATAAATAACAATAATAATTTAATTCATTTTTAAAATATAGAGATTTTAATCATTTTACTTTTATAATAGATAACAACAATAATTTTCTCCATTTTAAGAATATAAATATTTTACTTATTTTACCTTTATAATAAATAACATCAATAATATTTTATTTATTTTATTTTATATTTACAATAAACAACAACAATAATTTTATTCATTTTAAAAACATAAAATTATTTTTTCAAAACAAATCTTTAAATAAAAAATTTACTTAAAATATAATTAAAAAAAAAGTTAAACAAAATTTTAAAAAAATTAATAAAAAATAACATAAGTTGTATCAATTTTCAAAATACGACATAAAATTATATTATATTTTCACGTTCCTACACACAACTTGTGTCACTCATCTATCATGCAACATAATATCATCTTTTCATCTTACAACACACATATATTATCTTTTTATTGTGTATAATACTCATTATTTCAATTTTAGATAAAATTTATTTTTAAACAATTTTATTTTAATAATTATTTTTAAATTAACTTAAAAATAAAAAAACCCCAAAACTACATCCCCAAAGATTTTATGTGAATGTATTCAATTGTATTTTAATAGACTAATGGAAAACTTATAAATAACTAACCCTATCTTTTTTATGCATAGGAGGGAAAAATTATCTAATATAATATTCAACAATAAGGGTCCATTGTAGAATTAAAAATTAAGAAGGCCGTGTCTCAAAGAAGGTTATTGTTCCTAAAAAATGGAGCGTGCTATTGGATTATTGGAACACCCAAAATCATTATGAACAACATTATGTTCAAAATAGCTTCCACAAGCCCCTGGCTGATATGGTAATGCTAAACTTGTATATATGAATTTAAAATCTTATATGAATTAATTAAATCTTTTAGGATTAGACGAATTTTAATAGATTATTACTTAATTAGGTTTAATTTTATTTTGTTTGAACTCAAGTTAGATTGTATCATTAAAAACAATAATTTTTTTTTATCAAGTAACCATATCAATTAAATACATTATTTAAGAGAAAAAGTAAAATGGAATTCCCCAGTTGCTTTGAGATTTTATATATTTTTATTTTTTAAAGGAAGAAATGTTTATGGCAGCTTACTGCATCATAATGATATAGAGTTGGGTTTGGTTTAGATAAGGACCAACAGAAAACTTACTTAACTATGGCTACGTCACTGCATCCTGCTCCTAGATATTTTGTTTATCGTTTAGTATTACTTTCTACATATTTATCATCATAATCAAGCTGTTTAATACTTTAATCAGCCACATGATTTTGGATTAAAATCATGTTATAACTCAACGTTATCGTGCCGTCGCAAGTAAGAAATATTGATGATCTCATGGGCCGGTGATTGGGCCCACCTGTGTTCATCATACTTAATTACCCTTTGAAAACAAAATATTAGTTGCAATAATTAACGTGGAAAGTCAGTGTTTACTTTTGTGAATTTGCCCTTATCTGTGACTTGCTTGCCACGAAGATAGAAGAGACAATTTCTGATTCCATATTTGGTCGGATTCATAATCGAAGAAAATGGGAAAATTGTAAGTATATATTTAAAAATAAAAAAATAAAAAATGATAAATATTATGATAAAAATAAGAAATTAAAGAAAAAGATAAAAAAGAGTTATAAAAAGATAAATATATAAAAATTATTTTGGTGGAAAATAAAAATAGTCCATTATAGTTAGCCTTAATATATATTTAGGGTTTCATTATCATTCTGTACTTCAATTGAAATTTTGATAAACTTCTAAATGTGTAAATGTATTTTTTCATAAAATTAATTTAAAGGGAACAGGAATTATTTAAATTAAAAAAAAAAACACAATCATTTATGAATTTAGTTGCCATTTGTTGGTCTCTACTATCTGGTTGGCAGTTTTATAAACTAAATGTGGGAAATTTATTAAATCTTGAAGGGTCCTTAATTGAAATATTTAAACGCCATGACAATGATCCTAAAATTAATCTGTACCTAAGGTTGACGTCCTTTCACAATAGTGTCCTTTGCTTTTTTCCTCGATTTGTTAATAGTTTGTACACAGAATAATTTCTTTTATGATATTACACATATATTATCTAATTCTTGTTGTTGGCAACCCCCAACAACTATAATACACCAAAAGAAAATACGTAAGATTAGCTGCATAAGCGCGCATGCTCAACGATGAATGCGATTGATGTTTTCAGACATTTTTAAATGAAATATGCATAATGCACTAGATATCTACAGACCAGGTTAATATCAGATTAAATGGTCCTATTTACTAAGTATGTTAAAAGTATGAATTAACAAATTACTAATAAAAATTAAATATTATTGAAAATTAAATGAAATTATAATAATAGTTAATGATTCATTTTTATAAAAAAATTACTTTAAAATTTTTAATAAATTTCCTAAAAATATTTATTGAAGTTTTTCCAAAATCAAATAAGAGCAATGTCACATATTCTATAATAGCATATTATTAATTTTATTAATATATTTATAAAAAATTAAATAAAAAATATATATTTAATGTCTTGAAAATATAAAAAATTAATATTATGTATCTAATTAATAGAAGAATAAGATAAAAAAGCATTGTAAGAAAATTTAAAATTATAACTAATGTTAACATGTGTTTTCAAAGTACTAATTAAAGAATAAAAAAATTATAAAAATATAATTATGCATTTTTTCATTGATTTTTAATGTAACTCTAACATATTTTTAATAAAAGAATTTGTTTATTGATTTAATAATCAATGTCTTTAGAAAGATCCTAAAATTATTTATTCTTTTTTAATTTTATACTTTAGCAATTGTGTTTGGTTTATTTTTTATTATCATTTTATAACATTAGAAATATTTTTTTAATTTTATTTTAATAATTAAACATATATTTTAAAATAACCATTTTTATAAATAAAAAAGTAAATAATAATTTTTATAAAAAATATAATATTGATCATATTTTATAATTCTTATAAATGTTATACATAAACTTAAACATCAAAGAAATAAAAACAAGAGGAGTATCAAATAAAGTTACGCCTTGCTCAAAAATCATTGCGTGGTCAAACGTATGGGAACTCGAAAAGAAGTTCCTAGTGTTTCCCAAAGACGGTGGTGGCCTACAGGCCTTGGTATATAGGTTGCTGTTAGTCAACATTATCTGCTTTGAATATTAGAGTAGTGACCTATTCTTTGATTCTTTCCACAAATATAAAATCATTTTCATATTTTCCTTCTCTTTTTTTTTTTTACTTTTATTTTTCAGTTGGCTATAAAATTATGCGTATCCAAAGCATAAGATGGTAGTTGGAGAAAACAAAAGCATAGGAAGGTGAAAGGAGCATAAGCAATGTAGTATAATAATTACAACTATATATACGGTGCAATAGTGGAAAGTGGTGAATATTTGATTAACAAGTAGAACTGGAAAGGATACATAACATGACAGTGGTAGAAACTAGAAATGAAGTAATGTAAATCCATCCTTGGAGCTGAAAAACATAGCTCATAACGGATAGACCAACCGAGAAGGAAATCACAAAACCGTTTCCTTCTTCCCTGGTCATGCTAAGCTACTTTCACCACATCAAATTAAAACAACAAAATAGTGCACAAGAGTTAAGTAAAAAAACATAAGAAAAAGGTAATATAGTAAGAGGAGGATGGTGAAGGAAATGATGAATCTAGTAGTACTATCCAAGATTCACAGGTTGTTTGGTGAAAATATCCGCAACCGGTGAGAAAAGTAACCATCAAATTGTGCTAATATGTAAAGATGGATAGGAAGATAATGTTGGAAGTAGAGAGAAACATAAAAAAGAAAAGGGAAAAAAGATCCTTTTCAGTTTCATGTACTGAGAAGAAATTAGAACATCAATCTTGATGTTTCCATAAGTAACCGGGTGGTGTGTTATGTTGTTGTCTGTGAGGATCAGAATCAGCATTATGATTGAATTGTTGATGATTGGGATTGGGATTTGGATTGGAAAATGGAATCTGCGATTGCAAAAGAAGATTATTAGTGGTATCAAAATCATCCCAAACAGGACTACCAGGACCCCAAGCAGCAGGAATAGCATTAAACCATGCAGACATTTCACCCCAAACCAATTCCTGTGAAACCCCTTCCCCTCCTTCAGAACCCACCGTGGCATCACTCGATCCAATTCCTGAGTCATTCTCATTACTCTCTTGTGTTGTTGTTGTTGGTTCAACCACAGAAGCAGGTTCATGTTCATTTTCATGCTGTTTGGTGGAAGGAGGAGAAGAAGGTGTTGGAACTGGCGAGGAAGTTTCTTCTTTTCGTTTGTCCTTGTTGAAAAAGAGTTCAGGGAAATTGAGTCTGGCATTTTCTCCTCTTAACTTGAAGGCTTCACGGTCATAGGCCATAGCAGCATCTTCTGCAGTGTCAAATGTGCCTAGCCAGAGACGTGTTCTGTTTCTAGGTAAACGGATTTCAGCCACCCATTTTCCCCAATGACGTTGCCTCACTCCTCTATAGAGTTTGGTTGTGTTTATGGGCTGTGTTGGAGGCCTAAACACTGGCCTTCCATCTGGGCCTAATCTGTTTATCATTCCTCTGGGACTTAGATTCAGTGCATCGCTCCAATGCTGAAGAAGCTGCTGGTGATATTGTTGCTGTTGCTGTTGCTGTTGTTGATATAGAATAGAAGAATCTCGTGCTAGGATTTGAGGATATGCAACGTTCTGTTGTTGTGATCCAAAGGATATCATTTGCTGTTGCTGGTTTTGGAAGGGTGGAGGAAGGAAAGGTGAATTGGCGGTTCCTAATTGGTGTGGGAATTGCATAGGGTGTTGGGAAGCATCAAAGGAAAAAGGGAAGACTATTTTTGAAGAGTATGAAGGAGAAGCTGAGAGGGGAGAAGGTTGAAAGGACATGGAAGAAGAAGAGGAAGAGGAAGAAGAAGAAGATTGGTTTGTGTTGTTTTGGTAATCAGGGCTACGGATTTTCTTGAGAGGCCTATTATGTGACATGGAAGCGTCATCAAAAACTGGCTTCCATTGACGCCTTTGACAACTTGAATCAACACCTTTTCCTTTTTCAATCTCCCAATCTTGCCCTTCACCTTTTTGAGTTGGAACCTTGTTGTGACTTTCATCATCTATTTCCTTTGCGATTTTCACACTCTTCTTATTAGTTGCAGCCATGACAATCGATCAATGATAACCCTCCGCTCGCTCTCTCTCTCTCTCTCTCTCAACCACAAAAACCAAAGCTCTTTTTCACGGAAACGAGACGGGTATGACTCAAAGAAGAAAGATTCGAATCAGAACGATCCAAGTTCAGCACTCGGATGCAGATTTGGTCACACAATAAAAAAAAAAAAAACCGAATTTTGGAACCCTGATCCGATCAGATCAAAAACATAATCGGATGCTAAAGTTCTTCCCTTTGGAACTACCCATCTTCAATTTGGTGTATAGAAAGAACAAAAATCAAGAGAGAGCGAGCGGGAATCAGAGCTCAATGGGTTTTCAATGATATTTTTTTGGTACCAATTTGTGAGCTCAGAAACTCAGGAGGTGAAAGCAGGGGAGATTGTGTTGTGAGGGAGAAAAGGGTGTTGTGAGAGAGGTTTATATGAGAGAGCCTGAAAGAGGTTTAAATCCAACTTTTTTATGAAGCAAAGACTTGGACAAAAATATGTAGAGGTTCTCTCATAGGTTGGCTATATTGGGGCCCACGCGCTTGTGTCTTTGCTTCAACACCAATCTGTTTTGTTTCATGCTCTCAACCACCTTTGATCACTCACTTTGAGATTTAATGTGTTTGGCTTTCCACATGTAGCAACAAGAGGGCTCCAATGTGAGCAGTTGTATAACTGTTTTGTTGTTCGTACGCATATGATGTGTTCAACACGGATTGGTAGCATCATCATTGGCAAGATATTTTCTCTACCTTCTCCAATGCCTTAACAGTGACTGCGCAAGCCATCTTCAAATGCAGCTACTAATGTGGGTGCTTCATGCATTCATAGCCGAAAGAAATCAAAAGGATAAGAAAGCTAGTAGATATTTTTTTAGTGGAACATATTTAATTAATTTTTTTAATATATTGTACATGCTTAATTATTTTTAATTTCAGTGAAAGACATAGAGATGACTCTAACAAGGCAACAAAATTTCGTCCCAAACTATGGCTTCCTCCTAATATCAAAGATTCAATAATTAACTACTCTTACCAAATTCTATTAAACTAATTGATAGGGCCCTTAGCACAAGTGCTTGTCATTAGTTTTTTCAAATCACTTGTATCTAGCTAGAAAATGCAGTAATACTTTTAAAAAAATTAAAATTAATAAATAATACAATAGCACCTTATCAAATTTTTTTATCTTTCAATCGTTATCAAGAGGAATAAAGAATATTAATAAGGATACCTGGTGATTGGTTAAGAGTTTATAAACATAACTACAAAAACCAAATATTAAATCAAATCAATTCCAAAATATTTATGAACATTGGCTAATTAGTACGTTGCATGAGGCGTGTTGCTCCATCTTTCCTTCCACCATCCCCTACACCTTCACAATCCAAATAAAAGGTTTCTAGCACTGTTTATGGTACTTTTTATATGAAACATGTCCCATTTGAAGTGTATTGAATGGGATAAAAAATATATATAATATGTGATGTGATGTGATAAAAAGAAAAAAATAAAATAAAATAAAATACTATACAGATATATAATTATCATTATTCCCTTTATATTCTGTGAGCATTGTTAGAAATAAAAGCAGTGTACATTCATATATTTGTGTGTTCCATACATGTTGTAGCTTTACGATTCTCAAAGGGTCCTAAGCTATAGACAGGTTCGAAGATATTGGGTCGGATAAAGCTCTTGATTACTTTTTATTAGGCCGGAGTGTGATGCAAGACAATGACCAGTTTATGTGGAGCCTTTTCACCAAAATTATCGACCGTAACTTTTATTGCACTCATTGAAGCTTGTGAGGTTGTTCTAATCTTAAATAACGATCAGTTAGGCAGTAAGAGTTACTAAATTTTTAATGTAAAACAAAAACATTATTTCTATATATACTTCATTTTTTATATCGAAGAAGAAAAGGGTAAATATCTTCTTCTTTTTTCCCCCTGGTGAATGAGAAGTATAAACTAAAAATACAAGTATCCAAAAAAGAAAGAAGGATAGAATATTTGTCTTATTAAAGTAGGATATGAACTATTGTATTGTTAAATATGAAAACCTAGTACGCAAAAGTAGAAACTTTCTGAAAGTTAAAGTTGCTTAAGGATTCAAATATACATCTTATGGAAGCAACCTCACAAACAAACTAGTAAGTGAAATGCTAGTAAGATTTTCCTTTGAACATACAATAAAGTTTTTTTTTTAATGATACAATGCTTGTTTCGAATACATTTAGAACTAATTTCTTTCACCATAACGTATTTTAATATAAAATTTATGGTTAAAATTAATTTAAATACATATCCTAGATAAGTTTAATGTTTCAATTAAAAATTTATTTTATGAAAATTTATTTTGTTTAAATATATACAATAGTTAAACAAAAAATTTCTGCATGTTAAATATACAACTATGTCATAATTTTAGAAAGAAAATTTTATCATTTATAATGATTCTATTTAATTTAAATATAAGTATCTCTAATGAAAAATATTTACGATTTAGAAAAAAATATAATAAATTTTTTTAATATCATTCAATGTGGGTAGGAAATGATATAATACCATTTCCATTTCTATTTATCTGTTTATAAAAAAGATTATATAAATCAACGAATCTAATCATTTTGTTGAAATTATTTAATAAACTTCCTGCTATATCCTTTATTTATAGTATCATAGTATTTCACTTCATATATTTTTCTATATGAACAAAAAATATTTATTATGAAAAATAATTAATATTATTCTGAATTTGTAAATAATAAATAAATTTAAATTTCTTCTTCTTGAGAATAAATAGGTAAGAACAAAATAAATAATTAGACTATAATGTTTATTTTCTAAGTTTATTTTAGATTTTAATTTGATTTTCTAACTCTCTTTTTATTCAATATAGTCATCTAATTTAATTTAGGTTTTATTTAGTATGTGTTTGAATTAGTTAAAAAAATAAATAATTTCAAAAACTAATTATGTCTATAATTAATTTCATAAAATAAATTTTGTATAAATATATTAATAAAAATTGATTTCAAATAATATTTTTTATTTGAATTGTATAAAATAATTTTCATTTTAATAGTCAAAATTAAAAAATATATGTATATAAAATTATTTGTAATAGTTATTTTGTATTTAAAATAATTAATCATTGATGATAATATAAAAAATACCTAAAAAATAAGGTAATATTTTAATCATAAATTTAAAATTTTGTTATATTAAATAAGTTATTTTTTAACAAAAGTAATCAAATATTATAAATTAATTTCCTTATAATTGCTAAACAAGATTGAATATCATTATTCAAAATTAGTTTTTTTCAAATAATCATCAAAATTAATTATTTTTTCAAACACACATTTCAGCTTTTCTCTTTTTTATTAAATTAATTTATTTAATTTCTTTTATCAAAGTTTTTCGTTAACTTTTTTTTTTCTCAATTTAACGAATGTTTTCAAAACAATATTTTGCATTATATTTTTTTTGGTACTTTACAATTTACCTTTAAAATTTCATCCAAAACTTCGAAATCATGCCTAGAAACTTTCTTCGGCTCGTTTCAACTCATAGCAAATTTTCGACAATTTTAAAAATAAAAGTTATTTAATAAAATTAATTTTTAATTTTTAATATAATTTTTATTCAAATATTAAATATAAAAAATATTTTTATAATTATTTTAATTTTAAAATACTTTTATTCTTAAATTTATCAAACACAATCTATTCTACTAAACACTTATTCTATTATTATCTTTCTATTATAAACATTATTATCACTACTATTATAATTATTATTACAACAATAATAATAATATATTATTTTTTATTATTTTAAATAATTTATTTTTTTAATCTTTTATTTATTAAATTTTTATATATCAAAAATAAAATAAAAAATATTATTTAATATATAAATTATAATAAATTTATAATTTTATATTATATATTTATTTATAATATAATATTATAATATATATTATTTTTATATAAAATAAATACTAAATAATATAAAATTATTTATCTTAAATATTAATATTCAAATAATATATAAAATAAAAATATATATAATTACATAATATTTATTATATTATAATCATTATACTACTATTATTATCTTATAAATATTATTTTTATTTTTATTATTATCTTTATCATTATTACTATTATAATAATAATAATAATAATAATTTATTTTTATCATTTTTTATAAAATAAATTTTTATTAATTTTTATATATTAAAAAATGAATAATATTATTTGATATATATATATTATACTAAATTTATAAGTTATAATATAATTTTATATTATATAATTATTTATAATATATATTATTTTTATATAAAATAAATAATAAATATTATAAAAATAGTATAATAATATCATATAAAATTATTTATGTTGAATATTGATAATCAAATAATATGTATAATAAAAATTTATATAATTATAAAATATTAAATTTATATAATTATATAATATTTTTTATATTATAATTAACATTATTATTTATATTTATATTATTATTATTATTGTTATCATTATTATTTTAATTTTTAACATCACCATTTTAATAATTTTTAAAAATTTATTATTTTTTAAAATTTAAATTTATATTATTTTAATATAATTTATTTGAATTAATATTTTTATTTTTATATTTTATTGTAAATTTATAATAAAATAATAGAATAAAATGATTTTACAACAGTTTTTAAAAACTAAAAATTAATATTAAAAATTAACAAAAAAACCGATTTGATTTTTAAAATTAAACTAAAAATTACATCAAACCGATCTTAAATTTTTACAAACCATTTTTACTGCATATTTTTCCCCCTCATTTTAACCACTTAACAACCACCGTAAAACCATCGTTATTAGTCAAATATATTACATATTATTTTCAATGTCAATCATCTTATTTTGAACACATGCCTACATTATATATGAAAACATTCTTTAAATAGATAAAAATTGAAAGATTGAATATAGTTAAAAAAACTTTGATATGAAAACCAATTTTTAGGATTAAATTAAATAAAAATTATAATACTAAATTAAAAATAAATTTAATTTTGAAGACTAAATTAAATCAAAATACTAGAAAATTAAATCAAAATTTAAATTACATTTTTAGGATAAAATTATAATTTAATCTAACAATTAATTTCAACTGTTTAATATATTTTGGAAATTATGTTACAGTGAAGAAGTGCAAAAACGAACAAATACTATTAACTTATAACTAGCCAATCCTGTAGAATACACAATCATTTTGTCCTCTTGCAATCTTGAAAAAAGATTTCTTTTAAAACAATTCCTTTATTAGAGAGGAAAAATAAAAAACGATCTCCATAAGAAGTTCAAATTAAATTCAAATTTCCCATCCTTTTCACTACAATTAACTTTTTATTTTACGTTAACTTATTAAAATGCATTACTATTCTAAAGTTCTTAAATTAACAATTTTATATAACCACGTCAAATTGATTTTTAAAATTAAAGTTTAATTTTTCATTTGCAACTTTGTGGATCTAAAGATTGTATCTTTTGCATGCGTTCATTATTTAATAGAAATTATTTACTTACATCTTTATACAACAATGTCAAATTGATTTTTAAAATTCAAGATTAATTTTTTCATGTGCAACTTTGTGGATCTAAAGGTTGTATCTTTTGCGTTCAGTGTTTAATAGAAATTATTTACTTAAAAAAATATTTTTTTATAAATTAATTTTCAAAAGTAGTGCTGACATAAAAATTAATATTAATTTTGTTCCTATTAACCTAGTTTAAAAGATAAAAATACATATATCAAGAAGCTTTATTATTTTGTTTGAATTATTTAGTAACCATTTAAATTTGTATATATCTTTCTTCATTTATCTCTTTTATTTAATTATATTTTTATATAAATAAAAATAATAATTAATACTTTTTTACAAAAAATAAATATATGACATTAAACTTTTTTTATTTTTAATTAAATAAATCAAATAAAAATCTTGCTAATCAGTAGACATTATTTAAAAAATAAAACATGTTTTATTCAAATATATTAAAATTATAATAATTAAGTAATTATAAATTTTATAATATTTTAAGTTTTAATTTTTTTAATTAATATTCTTACAATATTAGTTAAATTTTTTGCAGATAAATAAAAATAAAGATAGTACAATGAATTACACGTGGCAGCAACTGATTCTAGGATTGACTGTACCAAAATTAGGATTTGAAAAAGCAAGATATTCAAATTCTAAAATGGAAGAAAACGAAATCCAAAAAGTTTTGATAATTTTTAGTTATGACAATAGCTCCACATGTAATTATTTCAAAAAGAATTCAACAAAAAGAAGTAAGAAATTTGAATTGGTCAAGTTGATTCTTCACATTTCAAAGGCAAAGATGAATTTTGTTGAGATAGTAGCGTTGCATGTGGGTAAAGAAAACGTGAGGGAAGCATTGCAAGTTTGTGTCAGGCACAGGATCCACGTATTGCTCCCTCACTTTCACTTTCGGTGGAACAATGCCAAGGATTCAAACATCAAAACCACTCTCGGATGTGCTTGTCGTTGCAAAGTCAACACCATAACCTTGTTTTTTCATACAAGGTCGGTGAAAATCGGCACGTGTCGGTGGTCCATTATAAACCTCCATCATTTTGTTCTCCTACTGTAACAATATTTGTGCCTGTTTACATTTTTACCATAACATTACTATCGTTTTCGATCAAAGTCATGTGACATGTTTAACGTTTGCCAATTACTTCCACAAAATATCAAAGCCAAAACTTTTGGTAACAGAGATGAAGTGTGTCTCATATTTTATTTCACTTAATTTATAAGTTTGTTTGATTACTAGAATACAAACATTTGGTATATAAATTTATCTCTTTAACTTATAGTACTTTTTATATCTTAATGGATGCACCTATATTTTAATATTATATTATATTTTTATTTTTTGATATTTTGAAAAAAATTTAATGTATCCTCCTTTCAAAATTATACTTTATATTTTAATAAAATTTTAATATATTAAATAATTTATTTTAATTATTACACTATTTAAATTATTTGATCTTTGAAAATTAAAATATCACGAGTACTCAAAAATAACTAAAAAATTATCTAAAAATATATTTTGTCTAACAAATAAAAATCATATAAACAATTTATTTTATGTTATTTTATATTTATTAACTAGTTTAACAAATAATTTTATCAAATAATTATAATTTACTAAGTTAATTTAATAAATTTTTCAACTAAAAATAAACTTTTCATTTTTAGCTAATTTTTTTATTTTTCTATTTTATAAAAAAAAATTATCGAACATAATCATAAGATTTTTAAAATGGTTCACCCGGAGAGAATTTTTGTACAATCTTATTATGTGAAAGTTTTGTATTTATTTTTTATGCCTATCAAGCAAGTAGATCTTTGTTAAAAATCATGAATACTTTTTGGTGCCAGGTTATAGGTATTTTTCATAAAAAGAAATTTTGTCTAAATTAGATATAGAATTATTATACGTAATATAAATTTTCTTTAAAATATTTTATATAGTTACATATCCATATTCAGAATTCAAATTAAAAATTATATTAGTTAAATTAAATCAGTTTTCTATTAATTGTTCCATGTATTTAATGATAAAATTTATGAATATTTTATGAAAAAACACATAAATTTTATATTACAAGATTAAGTAAAAAATTTAATGTGAGGGAATATAGTTTCGGATATTTTTATGAATTTGATTTATTTTAAATGATTTATGATGCTAATTTCTGTACAGCGGCAGAAGCACAAGAGTTTGAAGGGCGTCGACTCATCCTTTATCCGTATTAAAAATAAAGGACATGGATGATGAGTTAGCCTGACGATCCCACCCAACTCAATTTGAAACAAATTACAAACCTTAATTTTCAAAGTGTAATTAAATTTCTTCAATAGTTACGGCCCCTTCCGCATGGTTTAAGTTTTCACTTTTTTATTTTTAAATTAATTTTAAAAATAAAATTTATTCTACAAAAATAATTTTTAATATATTTTTAAAATAATTTTGATTCAAATCTTAAAAATAAATTTTTTATTAAATATTATTTTTAATTTTAAAATATTTTTATTTTTAAATTTATTAAATTACCACCATCATGATTTTAGATTATGTAATCTATTTAAAAATAAAAATTTGTTAACCTTAACATATAAAATCTTTAATTTAAAAAGGTTTAGTACGGCTAATTCATAACCAACTTAGCTAGTTTTAGTATTTTTTTTTTATTTTGTAATTTGTTTAAAAATAAAATTTTAAGTTCTAACTATGTAATTTTAAATTAAGTGAGATTAATGTAAATTATTTCATACGATTTTATCTTATAATTTTTTTATTTTATAATTCATTTAAAAGTAAGATTTTTTAAATTCTAATTCACATAATTTTTAAATTAAATAGAACGAATATAAGTTAATTTATTTAATTTTATTTTATAATCATTTATTTTGTACATAAATTATAAATAGTATTTTTTAAATTCTAACTCACATAAGTTTCAAATTAAGTAGAATGAATGTGAATTTATGTTTTGTAGCTCATAAAATTTTTAAACTTCAACTAATATAATTCTCTAATTAAGTAGAATACGTGTATATTTATCGTATATGATGTTATCTTATATTTAACTATTATTTTTTTAAGTATTTTTAAATTTTTTTCTTTCACTTCTTTTTTTATTTTTTTTCTCTTTAATATCTTTATTGTACTAAAATACTCTTTAACTTATTTATGTTTTTTTAAATTTGTTTATCTTTCTTTAAATATTTTTTCACTTATTTATAGAATTCCTCCCTTCTCTAATTTTTTATCTTCCTTTCTCAACTTTTATCAATTTTTCTTATATAATTATATATATATTTTTCTCTTTTTTAAATATATTTATATTTCTATTTCTAAAATTATTTTATTTATATTTTTTTCTCTTTTCTCTATATTTTATTACTTATTTTATTTTTTATCTCTATTTTGTTTGGAGAAAAAAAAATAAATTTTTTTATAAAAATATAAAAAAAATTAAACTCATGAACTAGTCGTAAATATAGAGTTTGATGAGATTTTAGACTTATAAACTATACAAATATATGTTTTTATAACTCATTTTAATTTTAGTTCAGGTGAGGTGAGTTAGAATTGAGTTGGTTGGATAAATAAAATTAACATATATACCACTATAAGCATTGTCACCATTATCATTATCATATTACCACGGTTATTATCATTATATTACAATTATCATTATCATCACTATTATTGTTATTACATTCAATATCATTAAACTAATAATAATAATAATATCTTTTTAATTTTATAAAATTAAAAATTTTATTTATTTATTTTCTATATATTAAAAATAAAATAAATAATATTATTTAATAGATAAATTATATTAAATTTATAATATTATAATATAATTTTATATTATATAATTATTTATAATATAATATTATAATATAATTTTATATTATATAATTATTTATAATATAATATTCTAATATATATTATTTTTATATAAAATAAATACCAATAATATACAATTATTTATCTTAAATTTTTGTAATCAAATAATATATAAAATAAAAATTTATCTAATTATTTAATATTTTTTATTTTATGACTAGTATATTATTACTATTATTTCATGAATACTATTTTTTATTTTTGTAACTATCAAAATAATAATAATAATAATAAATTTTATTTTTTAAATTTTAAATTAGTATTATTTTGATATTATTTAATATTTTAAATTAATATTTTTATTTATATATTTTTTATAAATTTATAATAAAATGATATAATAGAATAATTTGGTTTACTTTTATAATAATTTTTAAAAATTAAAAATTAAAATTAAAAATTAAAAATAAAAAACTAATTTTAACTTTAAAACATTTAAAATTAAAAACTAAAATTATTCCAAACAAAGTATATGTTAATAAATTTCTATCAATTATTTTTTAAATTAGAGGACAACAAATGATTATCATTATACATGTAACATGTATTTAATAATATTTATTGTATTTAATAATAAATTACATTATATAAGTTTTGTTAAAAAAAATCTAAAAAATTATTTTTTAATATAGATTATTTTCTATAAAAATTTATATTATTTGAAAATATATTTATTTATTATACAAAATTTATTTTTAATTGGTTTTTACTTTAAAATTATAGATTACATTTAAAATTAACATACAATATAAAAAATTATTATAATTTTACAAATTAATGTTGGTTTAATTTATACTTCAATTTAAACATATAAATACTTAAAATATGTGTAATAATTATAATAAATATTTCAAAAATATATCATACTACCATAAAAAAATTAAAATTAAAAATATTGTAATTTAAGAAAATGTATAGTAAATAATTTGAAATTTATATTAATATATTAATTTTAAATTTTTTACTGCATTATATATTTAAAATATATTTAAATTCATACTAATGTATGATAAATATTTATATTAATTTATATTTTAAAAATAATTTATTTATTATACAAAATTTATTTTTAAATAATTTTAATTTTAAATTATATTTAAAATTAGCGTATAATATATAAATAATATTTTTTATTATATTTTACTAAATTAATATTTGATTAAATTATTTTTTAATTTGAATATATAAATAATTAAAACGTGTGTAATAATATCAATTGATATTTATTCACAATGATAAAAGATTTTTTTTATTAAATTTAAATTTAATATGGAGAATATAAGTAATATATTTTGTATTATAATTTTAATAAATTAATTATTTTTAAACTGAAAAATGAGATCCGGAAAGAAAGTAAAATTAATGTGATAGATTTTTAAAATAAAAATAGAAAAGAAACAAATGAAATATAGAATATTTTTATTAAAAATTAATTTTATATTATAAATATTTTTTAAAATTATTATTTTTATTAAAAATATTTATTTTTATCAAAATGTTTAATAAATAAATATTTAAAAAATATTATGTTATAATTGAAGAAGTTTTAAGTTGAAAATATTATGATATAAGAAACTTACTATAATTTAAAATTTATATTAATATATTAATTTTAATTTTTTTATTATATTATACATTGTAAAAAAAATTAATTTTATATTAATTTTAAATCTTTTATAATTAGTTTAATATATATATATATGCAAAAATTATTCTCATCCTAATATTAATACCAAGATTATTTTTTTATTTAAATTTTTTATAATATTAAGGTAAAAAATAATTTGATAATAATGATATAAATAATATTTTTTCTTATATGAAAATTGATTTAAATATAAATATTTATTGTTGTAATTTTTATTAACAATAATTTTAAATAAAAATTTAATGTTACCGGTATTAAATGAGACTAGATACTTATTATTTTAATGATGATCAAAATTTAGTATTTTTTAATTTAAAAATACAGAAAAAATAGTAAAATTAATTTAGACATCGCAAGCAAATTTTAATGTGCATGAACATGGATACAAATTCCACCACAGCATCAAGGTTCATATATAGGAGCAATAACAAAACTTATTTTATTTTATTTTTCAATTAACACGTGGTCCCAATTTGTGGGTTCAAGCAAATATCTATGTGAAAACATGGAGATGCGTTTTCGGTCTTTCTTATACCATTCAAGGAAGTGCGTTTTTGGGGTCTCTTTCTTTGACCGCACAACACAAAGCAATTCACCTACTTCTCTCCTCTATCTTTCTCTACACTGATTAGGACACGTGCTACTTCTCTCCTCTATCTTTCTCTACACTGATTAGGACACGTGTGATTAATATGTTGCGGAATGAAATGTAGGCACCTACTTTGACATATCTAACACCTTTCACAAATGGGAAATGTGCGTTACCCATGACATACTTATAGTATTACGTAATTTAGCAGCGGTTCATCAAATATAAGTGTACCTTATTTATAATATTTAGAATTTGAATCTTAAAAAAATCGTTTTCTTTTTCTCTTTAGATCCCTTAGTTCGAATTTGATGTTTGTTTGATTTGGATTGAAAATTGCTAATTTTACATGGAGGTCAAGTTGAATTGAAGACGTGCCAAACTTCATGAGGGGTGCGAGTAAATGCTTGTTCAAGTTCAATTGAACGAATAATTGTTTTGTGATAAATAGATTATAAAATAATTCATTTTAAAATTTGATTTTTTTTAATATTGGAAGTAAACTTATTTTTGAATAATGATAGAGATATTTTGCATAAAAACTATTAAAAATTATTGAAGTCACAGTTAAAATAAATTGATAACTATTAAATTGATTCATGTATATTGATTCTTCAAAATTTAATTAAAATATACAAAGGATCATTTATATTACAAGTTTCCAGCAACAATTTCACTACTCTAAATTCTTATATATGAATTAACTAGCATGTGACTAACTTCAGTGTTTGGATATACATTAACACATTTTAGCACTGGAGAAAGCGATAAGAGAAAATGTGACAAGTGATCACTACTCTAAATGCACTTATCCATATAGTTACCATCCATTTTCATCTCATGTTTTGCCAATTTTTCGTTAGTATCACTAAATGGAGATACAGAACTTCGTAGGTAAGCATGATGTGCAATATGATTTTCCTTATAAGCGTAACTTTATTTTTTGGTAGGCACCTAATAAGCGTAAATAGAGAAAAAAAAACGGCAGAGTAGACTTTGATTCATATATTGGAGGTCACATCCTACTTGTTCAAGCATTTTAATCTAAGGGAAAGTCATCGCCATTAGTGACATATAATACAAAGTAAATTAATTATGTACGTTCAAGTCAACTCGTTTATGGATTGGAAGTGCTCCAAACATGGCGCATATAGGAATTATAAAGAAGACTTTCCGTGTTCATGAAGAATATTAATGTTAAGTATAATTGATTATATTATGTAATCAAAGTACAATTCTACATTAATTTATCACAAATATTTTAAATTATCCATCTACTTCACATTTCGGCCTCTTTCTCCTTTTGTTATTGTTATATTATGATTGATAATATAAAAATTGAGTGGCAGGCACGCTCAGACAAAAAAAAACTTAGAACCTGGGCCATTTTGGAGCACCATTGTTCTCTGAAACCTTAGAATTAATAAGACCCTTGCAAAAAAAAAAAAAAGAAAGAAAAAGATTATCCCTTTTGACCAATGCCTCCAAAATGGGTGGAGGTTGTCAATGAGTCACATAATGAATTAATCTGAGGCATGGCCTCAGTAAAGCAAGGGAAGGGAGTGACATAAACTTGACTATAGCAAGGTGTTGAGCTGCCATTGGCACATATAAGACATCGTTATCCTCGAAGAAAAACTTTAGTGCAAAATATTAGGATTATAATTTTGGAAAGTTGTTTATGTCAATATCACTCTGATTGGATGAAGCATACGTGTGCGTATACCAAAGCATTGTTATAATAATCATTTATGGACCATTTAGGTATAATGGTTCCAATATCAATTGCTTTCCACTCTCAAGGTATATATTGGCACTCATAATTAGACATCCGCTAATGGTGATCCACTAATTACAAACATTTGAAGTTTGGTATTCAATTATTATCTTGTCTTAAGAACTTCTTAGCTTCTGTTTTGAGCTATTATTTATCTTTCTATAACATCCTCTGATTAATTTTTCTAGATAAATTTTAGTAATCTTTTTATTTACTAAAAAATATTAAATACTTCTATATTTTTAATATAAATTTTATTTTGTATTTAATATTAAATCTACATATTTTTATAATAATAATTTTTTATATTTTTGAATTAAGATTTTTAAAATATATAAGTTATCAGTCTGATGACTTTTAACCGAACCAACTTATCTTTTGTCAAATTGCTTTCATTCAAATTTGATATATTTTTTTTTTAAAATATGAACCAAATCAAGTTAATTAATTTAAATATTTTTTCTATTCTAAAACTCAACCAAATCGACGTGTATATTCCTGCTAGTATTTTGTATCACTTTTTAATATTATCTTCTGAATTAGTTGAGAATCATGAGACAATAAGAAAACATTACCAAATAATATAGCTGAAAACTGGGTAATATAGATGCGATTTTTTATTTTTTACATTATAGAAATTCAATTTTAATGCTGGAAGCATTTAACTAATCAAGTAAGCATTATATGTAACATGAAAGAGTATAAGTAAAAGATATACATTTTATCGTGTTCTTTTTATAAAAAATAAATAAATAGTTTATCAAAACTAATATACACATTGTTTCTTGAGTACTTCTGGTACTCTTTAATATATTTTTAATTCATAAAAAGTGAATAAAAAATTAAAATAATTAATATGTTATAAATTTATTTTTTAAACATATTTAATGCTAACATTTATTGCATTTAATTTTGAAACTGAGTTATCACCGAAGATATGAATGAGCTAATCAGAGATTAGTTCAACTTAATAATGAATTCGAAATTAAATATTAATATATAACTATGTTAAGTATTCAAAAAGAAATTTTATTATCTTAAGTAATTCTACCAGAACCAAACAATTGATCTCCTATCAAAGATAGATGTTGTCTAATGAAATAGTGAAACTGCGTTAATTATCTTAGAAGCTAGAAACAAGGCCGAATGAGTATATGCCTTTCAAATTTCAATGGGCCGGCCTGAAGGTCAACGTACTTTCTTACTTCTTACGTTTCAAATCTCTCTCTTTCTTCACCAAAAACAAGTCTTTTACCTTTTCTTTTGGCAGGCTTTCCTATAATTAAGGAAGAAAATAAATTAAGTTAAATTTTGAATGGTTAAGAATGAATTTGGATTTGTTATTTATTAAAAATATTTTTTTTTGTCAATATTTGACCTGAGTTAAAGTTTATAAAACCTATAAATCTGTTTAAAAGTTTACGTTACAAACAAAATAATAAATACATTTAAAACTTATATAAATACTTAAAACTTATATAAATAATTGATTAAAAAGTTTGCAAACTTAAAATTTACAAGATAAAAAGACCATTAAATATGCCTAAAACATATATATATATATATATTAATATTATGTAAATAAAATATAAAATAAATATTATATAAATATAATATATTAAAATAAATATAAATATAATATGTATAAATATAAATAGACTCCTAAATAAATTAAATAAATTTTTTTTATAAACTTAGATCTAACTTATTTATTTAAAAAGATTTTTTAACAAGTCTAAATCTGTCTATTTATTAAACGAATCAAGTTAAGCTAAACTTTAAACAAACGGAGTTACAGATGCTGTGAACGATCTTATTTACTTCCATCCTTATCAAAAGAAAAAAAAAATCTCACCATTTTTGTATTTACCTTATAATTTAAAGGACTTTTTAAAAACATACTACAGTATTTGACAAGAAAAACAAAAACAAAAATCTACTATTGGAGTGCAGATGTACCAACGTGTACTGCATTGTTTTTCGGTTTTTTGGATTCTGTTCGGCTTGTATTGGGCCTTTGGGCCTGGTATGTGTTTCTCTTTTCATCTTTTGGACCCTCGACCAAGAAAAAACTAGTGTATAGATTTTGGTAGGATACTTATCCCTCTTTCAAATTTCAACTGCAACATTATATATGTAGTGAAATTATAGGCCGGTAAACCAATTCAACTTTTTTCCCCTTTTCTTTCCAGATTTATTGATATACATCACAAATTGTTACAAGCTTCCATGTTCACGCATCCAATCTCACCGTAACCCCAAAACTAAATAGAAGTTTGGTTAGGGGAAAATAAGTTAAATAACTATTTTAAGTTTTTTTGGTACAAAAAGACTATTTTTCCTTCGAGAGCACCAGTTTATATCCAAACAAAACTCAATCCATGGAGCAAAAAAAAATAAAAATTCAATCCATATAATACTAATTTCATAGAGTAGCTTACGAGCCTTGAAGAATTTTCTTTTCATTTCTTATAAATTTCAGTACTTGAACAATAACATTAGGAATTAACATTAACACTGACATTAATTAAACTCAAATCTCACAACAGTACTACCCGGGAAAAGTAATAAGCCAATTTAGAAGAGGTAGAGACGAGTATTCTTCCCATATTACTGTTGGTAAAAATTAACCGAAATCTTACATGGATGAATGCTAAAGAATATAAGTAATATAAAAAATCCAATCTTATAAAAGGATATTTTAATGGGTGATTCAAAATTTAATATGCCAATACTATACAATGCTACATATATGCCTCCTCTTCAACTCTATTTGTTTTTGTCCTTACTGCAGTCTTTGTTTTCCAGGCGCGCTCTTTCTTGAGAGCAGTGAACTTGGCAGCTATGTCATCATAGTCTGGCAACTTGGGATGAACATGATTAGGATGATGAGTAGGACATGAATATGTCCTTAACATCTTATCTTTGTTGTCTCTGTGACGCTCTTGAGGCATGGTCATGGCCCTTGAATAGGGAGCTTCCGTTTCTATTCTTGTAAAAGAACCACTAGTCCTTGAATTGGAAGCATTTACGGAGGAAGAGATCTCAGGGTAATTGAATATATGATACTCAGCTGCACCACTGTAACTCTTCCTCCTTGGTTTTTGAGTGATGGTATTAGTAACCAATTCAATTCCTTGGTTCAACTCATCATCCCAAAAGGGTTGGCAATGACAACATTCATTAAGGGGAAACGCTTGGGGAGCATGTTTAGCTTTGACCTCTCTCTTTGGCTTCATTGATTGAGCTTCCCAACTGTTTCTATAATCATAAAGACAAAAATAACAAGAAGGCTGCTCCAAGCTGCAGCCACTCATTTTAAAGTTGACATTTTTTCTCCTTGTGTCATATTCACTCTGATATGACTGTAAAAACTTTTCCTTTTCAGATAAACTATGTAGCATCAGTCTCTTCTGGGCATAGCTTGATGTGGGAATTCCTTCTAGTGAAAGTTTATGGTGCTTTCTACGGTATTGAGTATCATGCTTATGAGTAGAGGGGCTTTTGCATTGGTTGTGATAATATATCATGTATCCAATATCCATAAGGCCTAGGCTTTCTAGGGAGGATGATCTTCTTTTTGATCTTTTCAAAGGTGGCCTTTTGCTATTTCTAGAGGTCCTTGTGCTAGACTTCTCACTCTCTGATTTATCTTGACCCATGTCCCTATCATCGCAACCAAATTGAGTTTTTTCCTTGTTGGACATATCAGAGGATCTGGACTTCAGCAGCATTTGGTTTTGGCATGCACCATCTTTTGGTTCAGAAAATTGATATTTCTCAATGTCTCCTACATAATCCACCACTTCTTCAGGATAGGAAGAGAAACTTACTCTTCGTGCAGAAGATGTTAAAGCCATTCTTTCCCCTTTGTTTTGCAGATTACACTTTATAGAAGAACGTCGCTCAGGAAAGTCTATATGTGGGGGATATTTCTGAGCAGCAGACACCACGGCACATGTATCAGCTAAGCTAGGTTCAGGCAGAGAACTAGAGTCAATTGATTTGGAAATAGATGAACTAACACATGTGGCATCTCTTTTTATCTCTCCAATCTCTGAAGTGTGGACTTTAGATCCTGCAGTTGTGTCAATTATTTGGGCATTACTTTCCACCAGTTGATACCCTTTGTTTTCTTTCACCTATAAAAAAAAAAAAGCATTCAGCATAATTTGGTATTAGTAAATGAGAAGATTATAAATTCATGAACACGTTGAATGTTGTAAAGAAGAGTGACCTGCACCTGTTGCCATTCAGGGTAGTATTGTATGGCTAAAACCTGCGGTTGGAGACTGCTATGTCTAGCTATTTCATCCACCATTTTGTACTTGAGATCATCCGGCACAGATTTTATTGACAAGTTCTCTTTTAACTTTGATTTTGATATTCCACGAATATGCATACATCATTAAAAAATATGGGAATTGCATCAAATATAAAGTGATCATAGTATACTTTATTGGGAAAAAGAAAAAAAGAAAATACCTGTTTGCTTACAAGATTCCCTGGAAATAGTTCCACAGCTGTAGTTGTAAACCTCTCACCATAACGCTCTCCAAAGAGCTTCCTTATGACACCAAGTTCAGGAAGATCACCAAATCTTGCAGAAGCAAATATAAGACTTGAAACTGCTTCGTTTATATCATTTGGACACTCCCTGCTTTTTGGAAAGTTGAACCATCAGAAAAATTTTATTTGGGGCCTGGCAAATGTGTCTGATTTAGAAAATAGAAAGCAATTAGAGTACTTGTGCCTCCGGATATAGGAGAGTTGCGTAAGGATAAATTCACAGAATTCATCTAACAATTCATACGTAGCTATCAGGTTTTCATCTTCCATAAGCTGCTCAACCTGAAATATTGAGAAAAAAATTTGTATGATCTGGACAAAAATTTAACAGTAATGAGTTGAGTTACTAAATTTGAACACTCATTAATGATTCCTACCTATACATATCTACAGGATACTGTATTTTACCTCCATTTCTGCGGACATGACCAAGGCTAGAACAACCGGGGTTTACTTCATTATCTAGTGTATATACATGGTAACAAAATACATGATTGTGATCTGTAACCTTTAAATTACTTTTGTGTGGATGAATTCTTCATTTTGTATGGTTCTGATACCATGAAGGCTGAAATGGTTTTTTATTTTACATCATTCATCAATCATCATAAGCAATATTTTATTTACAAATTCTGTAAATCCTTTACAAATGCTACCTTCACACCAATCCTGAATAGCCTTTGAAAGTATAAACAAATTCTGTCGGTATTAAACATGTACACACAAGCCATACGCAAAGTGCATACTATCAGTAGATTGACATTTAACAGGAGAATTTAGGAGTTGTTTACTTTTACAAAATGTTTCACTGTTTTGTATAGAAAATAGTGAAAAAGTTGTTTTCACTGTATTCTGTGCAAAACTTTAATAACAGGAAACAAAGGGAAAACAACATAACATTTTTTAAATAAAAAGTGAAAATAGAAAACGTTTTTCCAAAACAAAAGGTCATTGGCAAACTAATACATGAGCACAAGACAGAGTAGCATATAAGCTATCGAACAGGTACAGTACCTGAAATAGTGCAACTTTAACCATCTACCAATACCCATTTGATGGAAGGGAGACCCCTCTTGTTAAAAAAAAGTAATTATGAAGGCAGTGATTAGTAAATGAATATGTTATTCATGTGATGGTGAAGCATTAACAAACCCTGTTAATAGCAGTTTCTTCATGGCCACTTTGTATTAACTCAACCAAGTCCTTCCGCAGTTGCCTCACCATTGCCTGCCTCTTGTTCTTCAGTAGCCTGAGCCTGCACCTCGCTCTATCGATCACTTTCTTACTGTAAACCATTAGCAAAACACAAACAAGGATTAAACTTGAACTCATCATACATAATTGTTAATCAACCTACACAAGTTTTCAATTTACATGTACTATAGTTACCATTTTGAAGCTTTGGACCAACCGAACAATCTGTCAAACATATCTAAAACTCGATGACAGTTTCTGAATTCATTGGAAGTAAAGATTAATAACAAGCTTTAGAGTAGAAGCAGGATTTGCAGGACAAGGAAGAACAAAACAAAGATGGAAAGCTACAAGTTGTTAAACCTCATGAAAAAACACCTGGTTGTGAACACAAAGAGGAGTTGTAGTAAGTGAGCAAAAAGTGAGGGAAGATCATGAAAGAGTAACAGAACCACCACAAATATAGTTGAGGCCTAATTTTATGAAGATAATCTAGAAGAGAGTGAAGATTATGACAAATTAGTGGGACTTAAAGAGAAGGAAGAAGGAGACAGTTGTGTCTCCTTGTAAAATAACTGCTCCACTCCACCTCACTTTATGGGACACTCGTCAATTTTGCAAATTGCTATGATAAAAGCCCCTGTGGAAAAAACAGGGTATGGTCTTGAAATTCTCCTTGTTCATATCCACGGTACCCACAACTTAAATTAATTACCAGCTCACTTGAATGATAAGCACGCCAAGTTTCTAGAGTTACTCCCATTTATGATGATTAATTAACTTCTAGTCTTTATTACTTCAGCCAACAAATTATTAGAATTTTGACAAACTGCGCACACAAAATTGGCACATACTAGATGTAAGTTTGTGGTGGAAAAATGCGATATACAAATTAAATTACACAAATTAAGATCAAGCATATATATAAAGGAAAGTATGAAATATTTATAAAAGATGCCGAGAACAAATTAAATTTCTTTGAAGTATTTTAAACCCTTTGGTTTTGGTATAAAAAATTCTTCCATGTCGTACAAAACCAAAAATGAAAGATTGACACTTTCATTTGTAAAATCATACTACTTTCCCCTTTCTTTATAACACAAAATTAAAAAAAAATAAAAAGGAATTAAACTATATTAGCGGTTAGGAAATTGCATCTGTAGTTAAAATTGAAATTACGCAGCTAAAATGTGTCGCGTACTTAGAAATATGATCACCAGGAGTACAACTCTTAATAATTGATCACATAAATAATAATTAAAATTGCAGAGTTGAGTTGAGTGATGAAACACACGTTCATCTGAGAAAAAGAATAAAGCACGCGCGCGCAGTATTATTATACTGAACCGGGGGAAGAGTATGGTATCAATTAGTATTATTATACTGAACCGGGGGAAGAGTATGGTATCAATTAGTATTATTATACTGAACCGTAACAAACACGCGCTGACACACACATATATACATATATATAAGTATAAAAGGTTATTGTTTTTTAGTGAATGACATAACCAAGAAGAGGGTGACTTAATTTGTCTGCACATTCTATTTGAAGGGTAGAAGTCAGCAACGAATAAATTGTATGAAAAGAACAAAACGTTGATGCTGAAGAAACTGAACTACGGTCTGCGTGGTTGTTACTTGTTAGCTTTTATGTGAAGCTAAAACCGATAACCAATTCAACCCACCTCTTTTACAATATATCATTCTAATACGTAACTCAAGGACGTTCACCAATCCTCTCCTTTCTTATACGTGCCCCTCGTGGAGACAAGCTTGCCACATTTCAATAAATGAAAAAAACGAACGGTAATCATCATCTAAGCCTTTCAACTTTTTACTATATTTTAGTGTCATTCTTCAATTACAATTGTGAAAGTATTTTTTAATCCTAGGCAGCATCTCATGATGCATGTATGATGTTCTTAATATGCACTTTAGGTGGTTCTTGTTTACCTGTTATGCGTGTGAATCGTATTGGTATCGTATGCTATTCTTATAGGGACTGATCAATTGGATAAGGAATAAAGTTAGGTTCTTACTTTAAGGGTAAAATATTATTATTTTTCATTGAAATTTGATTTTTTAATCTAAATCTTAAACCTTAAATAACTATTTTTTCCAACCAATAATTTGTCGTAAACTGAAACTACATTAATTCTTCACAATCCCATTTCTAGTAACTTTAATTGTGAGAGGGACCTTTACCTATCAAAATTACTTCATGTGTAACTTCATGGATACTCACACTACTTCATTCATTTCAACGCGCAAAAGTAATGTGGACGTGAGGATCTTCATATACACAAATTATTCTAAAAACGTTTGTACATAAACAGTGAGATGCATAGAACTATATATCATGGTTATAAACAGATGATAAAAATAGAAGATCTTTTGTTAATTTGTGTTATTAATATCACCCTATATATTTTATTCAATCGATCTATAGTCTTGCTTTTCGGAAAATATGAACAAAAAACGGTTTTCAACTGAGAATGAAACATGATTTTTGCTAGAATTTAAATACTGATTTGATTTTCAGGAGGAACTTCGAGTTAATCGCATTAATTTTTTATAAGATCCTACAAAAATATATTGCTCGATTTAATTATTTTTAGAGATTAAATAGATAATAGAAAAGGGTTACTTAATGATTTTTTTTTTCTTTTAAAAAATGTAGATTTCATTCAAGAATTAATTAATATACGTGAGTTTAATTTTTCAAATATAAAAAATAATATTTTACTCTTTTGGGGACAGATAAATAGTATAAGCACACACACACACACATATATATATATATATATATATATATATATATATATATATATATATATATATATATATTACGGGCATGTGTAAGAAATTATTTAAACAAGACAAAAGTTAAAATGTGTCAGATGTTGCAAGTTTTAATGGTGCAGTAAGTAGAATCAGCACTTTGATGCAGATTAACAAAAGCATGCCTACTTAAAAAGATAAACAACATTGTGATTGCTAGCACATATATGTTATTTATGCTCATGAGCACACCTAGTGCTCTTGGCATTATTAATCCTCGTTAATTATCAGGCTTCTGAAGGGATCAGTAGAAAGACATCCTTGATAACTAAGTGAGTTAATGCTACAAACCTGTTGAAAGTGATTAATTGGCTTAGAGACTGAGCAAAATGAGCATGGAAATTGGTAAAATAAATACAAATGAATTTTGATAAGGACATGCATATTTTGTTTAGTAATGGCAGTTTTGAGCTCTGCATTAGCTTTGCAGAGTACACGCCTCCGGACATGCATATTTCATTTTCTTTTTTACATAATAAAAAATACTAGTAACACACCCTTTTAGATCTTCTTTATAATTGATCAATTTTTTTAAAGTCAAAATGCTTGTCTTATAAATTGATCATCTTTATAATTTATATTGACTTTTAAAAAAAATAACCAATTATAAAAAAGTTTATAAAAAATATATTTTAAAATATATGCTCATAGCACTTGTTTTTTTTTCACTTTGTAATTACAAGACTTTTTTTTTATAGGAAACCTGGTGCACAATATGCAGAGAATAAGGCAAGCGATACACAGGTTTACTTAGTAACTAACTATGACTTAAAAGATTTCTTAGCATGCTTTTCGAACCTCTTGAATTTAGTAAATGATGCAAATTACATTTTTGTCTTGAATATAGTAATAAAACTATGTAGTATTATGGACGATTGTAAAAAAAAAAAAAAAAAAAAAAAAAAAAAAAAAAAAAAAAAAAAAAACTTTGGCTCCACCGCAGCATGCCTTCTTTTCATCCAAGAGTTTCCTCAATGTGAGTGCTTCTTCACCAATTTTGGCATATTATCCTTTTCATTGTGTATGGTTTATTTATAGAGAAAATATTTTTATATAATAAAATTTCATATTATTTATAATTATGAGAAAGATAGAAAAATAAATAGTATGAGATTGTATAAATAATGAAAATAAATAAAAATAATAATATTATAAAATATTGTAAAAATTATCACACGAATAATGTAAATCTCATTATAATCTATGACATGCATATAAAATAAAATAGAATAACGTTATATAACAATTTATATAATATTTTTTTCTAACTTTTTTTATCACACCAATCATCTTCTCATGCATTTTTATCTCTTTAATTTTTTTATTTCTCTCTTTACGCTAAAAGTTGCTATACAATTTATTTATATAGATAAAAATATACTCACAAAAGAAGTACCGTAGAAAGTGCAGAGTTGTATATCTTGATTTTGCATCCTTTGAAATGATCTAACAAAGATTATGCAGGATCAACTTATGATTAGTTAGTTAGTTACGTTGATAAATTTACTAGAAGTGGAGTTTGATATGACTGGGTCATTAAGTGAGCACACAAGAAGAACCCCTTGAGTCGAGAAAGAATTTACTTTGTTTTCCACTTTCCTCTCTCAGATTTTTATAAGATTTGTTATTTATACAATAATTTATATAATATATATTTTCTCCATCACATTACCAATCATGTTTTACACTTTTTTTCTATTTTCAGTTATTATTGTTAAAATTATTGTATAAACTTGGAGTAGAAATAACATTTCTTGATTTTTATTTGGAGGAAAATATGCCTTGGGAACCCCTTTCTCCCCACTACTTTCATGCGGGTTTTGAGTTTGCTTAATATGGACTTTACAAGGGATGCTTTAAAAAAAAAAAAGTAAAGATAGGAGAGGAAATTTTAAAGTGTATATGAATATCATGAGTTTTGCTTTCAAATGACTCGGCAATCTAAAAGTCTCATATAATTGCTTGCTCGGATAGGCTTAAATGCATGATTAAGACATGATATGTGTTTTTCTTTTCATTTTTTAATGAGGCAGAAAATGGGCTCAAGACTCGGGTCAATTGGGTGGTTGTTCCCACTTTTGGCCGGTCCTTATGACTTGTGAGTTATAACATACTTACAACTTGCAAGTTAGTCATTGGCAAGTTCAGCCAGGAATTTAGGTACCTTAAAAACTAGTGAAAAAGAAATTAATATCATAATGTGAAAATTATTAAACAGAGTATTAGAGCCTCACACATTGAAATTATTTAGATTGAAAAAAAATAATATGAAAAAGATCGTGATCCATTATTTCATGTTTCAAATTTTTATATTTATATAATTTAATATGCTTTTTTTTATAAAATTTGAATTTATTAATTTAATTGTTAATTTAAATTTTTTTATTAAATAGATTGTGTTTATAAAATTTTACATACAATAAAAATTAATAAATACTTTATTATATAACTTCATTTTAACATGTATAATATATTTAAATATTAATTATTGAATAACATATTTATAAATATTTAAATTATTTAAAATTATATATATAAATATTTAAATTATTTAAAAATATATATATAATTATAAAAATTGATAAATTTTATATCATATTAAATTTATTAAATGGTACAAATATCTAAATTTGACATATAGTTTCAGTGATCCTAAAACCCATGTGAAAATAGCTAACTAAATTCTACACATAGATAATTAAATAAGCAATTTGTTTCTCTTCTATTTGGCCCTAAATATGCCTCAAATTATAAGGTATTTGATATTACCTTAGGCTTTAAATGCAGCTATAAAATTCTCATCATCAACCCTCCCTACTTCAATTCATAGAAAGACCTTATCAAATATGGCTTCTTCTGTGATAAACATACTAGCTGTGGTATGTTATGACTTCTCTTTATTAGAAATGAAGAATGTTGCAGCAGCACCAATTTCCTCTGCCTTTCACTTCCTGAATAGCTTCCAATATCTACAAAGTTAACAAAATATTCCAATTGATAACAGAAACAGCCATTCAAAACTCGATTCCGTAGATGAAGTCTTTCCTCAAAATATTAGGTTTTTTGTTTTGTTCCAAGTGATCAATAATCATTGAACAATTTATATTAACCACAAACTTCCTCAGATGAATAAGGTCATCAACCACAAGCCTTATGGGAAGCCTCACTGCTATTAACAAATGAATTGTCCCTTTATCCTGTTCTTGCATTAAGTGCTGTTGCATTTCAGGGCCAAACTCACTCTCCCCCTTCAATGTTACATTGAACGTGGTTACGTTCCTCTCTGGTTGCAAGAAAGGAGGGAACGCCCCAGAGCAAAGTTGGGACCCTGAATACAATAACCTAACTTCATTATCTAAATAATTCAACCCAATCCCTTCATTTGGATTATCCGCTTTCACAACAATGGAAATATTAGAAAAGAGCTTATTATCAATTTTTAAATCAAAAGTGTTGATATCAATTCCTTGAATATTGTAGGAAGGTATGTCAGGCTTAAGAAGATAATATAAAACCATAATAATGATCACCAAAATGAGAATGAAGATAAAGAAGGCGCAAATACAGCAACGGCAGCAACTATAGAAGCAGCAACAGAAGAACTTTAGGCATCCACATAAACAACCAGAACCACTGTGGTGATGGTAACGTGGAGGCTTACGGCCATACCCATAAGGAGGAGGCCCTGATACATAGCCTTGGTTCTGCAGGGAGACATATCTTTGATGGGCATAAGGATCAGATGACATGATGAATGGTGGTGATTAATCAACCCTTTCAGATTGTGGGGGCATGTTACTTAATTTCTAGGACAAGAGTATTGAAAAGTTTTCTTTCTTTCTCATCTCCCTCTCCATGATCTTTTGGACAGATAGAAGGTACAATTTTTGCTATGTATGAATGGACACCGTTCTCTAACCACCTTTTGTGAGGCTCAAACTGGTTCTTTCAGTTTTTGTTCCCCCTCCTAAATTTAGGCACCCGTTAATTCAGGTTGCATTTGCTATCTTATCTTAAATTATAATCAGCTGGGTAAGCTTAATGCGCAGATTAAAATTTGGATATATATATATATATATATATATATATATATATATATATATATATATATATATATATATTTCCTTCAGTTTATTTATTTTGTTGGACTACTAGAAAATTAAAGAGCAGTAATCATAATCACGAAGTTCTTCAAAGACAAATCATATGAAAAACTAATACGGCAAACATAGAAAATAGAGCAAGATTAAGCATCATATTCTATACAGAATAAATGGCAGTAATAGTATGGTACAATTTTCCATTATCAACCATACACAGAGTATTTTTTTTTTTTATAAAAAAAAATGATTGGAAAAGAAGAACATGGGGAAGCAATAAACGTGAGTAATCCTAAACACAGGAAAGGTGGCTCCGAAAAACCTTCAAAAGTGGGAGGAGATGGAAGACTTGGATCTGAAAGAAGCTGCGGTTCGCATGAAGTGGAAGACAGAGGCTACAAATTTCTTGAGCTTGAGAGGAACCTTGTTGAGCTTAGGGGATTTAGGGGATGGAGGAAAAGAATCGATGGAAGATAACTTGTAGGTTGCGAGGAAGATTTTCCTTTGCTTAGCCCTTGTGCGTCTGTAGCTAATAGACTTAGGTAGTGTGAGAGGTTGATATCTGTATTTGCGGCTTCTGGAGAGGGTGGTGTTGCGAACAAGGGTGTTCATGGTGGCTACCAACTCTGAGTCTGAGTCTGAGTCTGAGTGTGAGACACTCATCAGTCTTTACAAAACACAACAACTTTATTGATTTAAACACTCATCTTCCTTTGCTGTCTCCTTTTATTGGTCTGTCCCTACCCTTACGACTGTTGGGTGTAGACTTCAATTAAAGGTAGTTGACCATCATTTCCCTCTTCCTTGTATCCACACCGCTACGTCATTTTTTTTTTTTATCAAAAATTATTTTTGGTCCTCATTAATTAATTTGAGCTGGGTTAACTTATAAAAATCTTCTATATATACTAAGTTCTATTTATTTTTTTAAAAATAATAATATTAAGTTTCTCTCAAATCTTGACTACTGGAATCGATCTGGCATCCATTCCAGATATTCCACTGAACCGGTGTGTTAAAGAATCGATCATATGAACCGGTGGAAACGAGTCATTTAGCTGATAGATTGTAAAGGAAGGAGGAGATAGAAAAGAAAAGTTAAAATAAAAAGAAATAATAAGTTGTTATAATAAAATTTAACTTTTAAATTTCTACTTTTTTTGTTAATATAATTTTTATTTTTTAAAAATATATAATAATTTTTATAATTTAAAAAATAAAAAATAATATCTTTTCTTTATTTTTCATCCACTTAAAAATTATTTTTTTAAACTTAGAAAAAAATATTTTTTTCTATCATATTTTTATTCACAAACAAACAATTACAAACATGTTCATATGTACAAAGTTCAATTGTTTATAGAATAAATGTGTGGGGATATGGGGTTCCATAAACTGAACTGTTAATCCGGTACAAGTTTTGTAAAATTGTGTGTTTTTAATATATATTATTTTCCCTCGTTTTAAATTTATATTTATATAAATATGTTGTTCAATAATTAGAGCGGTTAAATAAACTATTATTTATCTAATTAATCATAATCCTACGAGTGAGGATCAAATAAATTTATAAAATAAAAATAATCTTAGATATAAAATAAATTTATGAGTAAGTCATTATATAATAAATTATTACTATTTTAAATTATTAATTATAAATTTTGGTTCTAAAATAAAAAAATTATCAAATAAAATGATAAATGTTTATGTTTTTAAAAATAATTCTAGCAATGAAAACACTTTATTTAAAATAAAAAAAAAATTGTAATAAATAGAAAAAATATAATTAATGTTATATCATTCAATTTGTTAATATTAAAAAAAGTAAATTCTAAAAAACTATAAATGATAAAAAATTTATAATAAATTTAAAATAATTTATAATATTAAAATAGCGTTATTCATGTAATTACATGTGAAGGATAAAAACAAGTTTGTTATAGAAAAATAATAATTAATGTTAAAAAATCATTTCATTTTTAACCATTTTTTCCAACAAAAATACCACATCTAATACAAATGTATGTGCACTTAAGTTTCTCTAAAAACATAGAATAAGTTTAAGTAAACTTATATAATTATATTACTCCTTTTGTTTTCTGTCCATTTAGAAATTTTAAATGTTATCAAATATAGATGTACACTAACTTGGAGTTATTTTTTTACCATTGATGAAAATTAATCTTATTGATAGATATATCAATTTGACTTATTCAATCCAACCCAACTTAAAAAATAAAGGTGAAAATGACTCAGACTCACAGAAGTTTACGGTATAAAATGCATAGGATTAAAAGTTCACTAAATTCTATGGATTAAGACTAGTTCATGAGCTTATTTTTTCTTAATTTTTTATTTTTTTATAATTTGCTCTCTTCAAATAAAATAATAATAATAAATTAAAATAAATAAGAAAATTTAGAGTGATGAAGAAAAAAAATATGGAAAAAATATAATCTTAAAAATAGAAAAATAAATATATTATAAAAAAATAAAAATATAAAAAGTTGAGAAAATTTTGAAAAAGAAAAAAAATTTAAGAAAAAAATTCTAGAGACAAATAAAAAAATATTTTAAAAAATATAATCTAAAAAGAAATGTAAATAATTTAAATAATATTTTAGTATAATAAAAAATATTAAAAAAATATTTAAAGAAAAAATAAATAAATGAAATAAAAATTAAAAAAAATGAAAAATTTTTATAAAAAAAGAGTTAAATATAAACTAAAATTACATGAGTTACTCTGTATTTACTTCATTTATTTTAATAACTATATACATTATAGTTTAAAAAATTTACTTATTTTAATAACTATATACATTATAATTTTAAAAATTCTATAAATTATAAAATGAAGGATTATAAAATAAATATGAATAAATTAACTCACATTTATTTAACTTAATTTGATTTAAAATTTTTTATTTTTAAATTAAAATAAAAAATTATAAAATAGAATTAAATAAGTTAATTTCTATTCATCCTAATTAATTTAAAGATAACGTAAATTAAATCATAAAAATATTACAAAATATAAAACAAAAAATTATAAAATAAGATCATTTAAATTAGTTCATACTCATTTTATTCAATTTAAAGATTAAATAAATTTAAATTTAAAAATTATACATTAAAATAAATTATAAAATTAAAAATTAAAACTAGCTCGTACTATACTAATTTAAATCAAAAACTATATGAATTAGAATTTATAAAAATTTTATTTTTAAGTAATTTAAATTAAGTAAAAAAAAAATTAGAACTAAATAAATTGACCCTAAGAATGACTACAATTTCACAACTCTATCAAGAATATTATTATCAATTTATATTTATGTAAAAAAATCATAATTTAAGCCACATCTTTCTTTTCAAGATTCTATTTTAAAAGTTGCAACATATATAATATAGTTATTTATTGTAGTAAGTTAAAACTCTCCCTCTTGTTTTTTTTTTATAATTTAGGTTAATTTATTATTTAATATAGTATATAAAATATAATTAAAATATATTGATAATATAAAATTGATAAGTTACACTATCAATAATTTTTATATAAAATGTTATTTTTTTAATAATTGTTGAATTAAAAGTATATATTATTTTAATTATTTATATAAAATTTTATTAAAATCGATTAATTTTAAATATATAATTAAATAGATCTTATTTTTATATATTATATTAATTTTAATATATTTAAATAAATATCAAATAATTTTAAATTTTAAAAACATAATCTATATATTAAAAATGTTTAATTAATAATAAAATTGAAGACAAAATTATTTAGAAAAGTTTATTATACGATGTCACATTTGATACAACTAACATTGATATAAATTAATTATTATTATTATTATTATTATTATATATACTAAATATTACTATATTTTTAATTTTATTTAAAAATCAACCATAAATGTATCTAAATATAGTTATAGTTACAAATTCATATTAATATAAAATTATTTATAATTTATTTAAATATGTTAAAAGAAATATATTATACGTTAAATTAAATATATTTAACAAAATATTAATTTTTTAAAATTTATAAAAATTTACAAACTAAATTTATATTATAAAAATATTTAAGTTGATCATTGAATTAAAAAAATTTAATATTTTAAAAGAATTAAAAGATTTAATTTAATATATACTAGTTTGAAATAAGTTCATTTCTATTTTATATATATATATATATTAGAGAATAACTTACAATAACATTAACTATATTAAATATTACACTAGGAAATATATTTTTAAAATTGTGTTTTGTAATACCATGAGAAAATACAGTTTTGAAGTCAATCTTAGGATAGTGAAGAAAAGTACGTAGGAAATCTCAACTTGGCTAAATAAAACATGTTTTCATAAAATGGAAGCATGACAATTAATAGAAATATTCGACTAATAAAAATTGAACTGAGTATAATTTTAAAAATAAAATAATTAAATTACTATTTGATATATTAATATTATATTTTTATAATAATTGTTTTTTTAATATTAACATAAATTTATAATATATATATATATATTAAAATTTTAATATTTTAAAATAGAAAATATAAGAACAAAAACTAATCAATGTGAAATTTTCAATGAATGGCAATTTTTTTCAGTGTTTTTACATTTTCTCCCTTATTGCATCCGAAATTGACAGCTCCTGTGAGGTTTATGTGCTTGCAAAACCAACATTTTGTAGAGCGTAATTATTGTTCTAAACTTTGTAAAATCATTGTAAATATTTAATTTTGTCCGGGTAGTTAAAATTAAAATAATATAAATAAATAAATGAGTACAATTTGAATTTTAAAAGAGGTTAATTTATCCATCATAAAATGTTTATGTTCACTGTTCACATAAATTAATTTATTAATCAAATTTCTTTTTAAGCTCATTGAATTCCTTTTTTAATTAAATAATTGTAACAAAATAAAAATAAAGAAATCTTAAATGAAAATAGGCAAAATGTAGGTTGCTTTAAGATTTGACATGCTTTTACTAGTCCATTTTGGTTCTCCTTCAGAAAATTCCAATTCTGGATGGATTTCTTTTGTTTTCCTCACACCACATAGCATTGCACAAACTGATATGGTGCATTACAGAAGAGGCATTCCAGCGGGAGACAAGTTTACTTTGTTGCCACTGTTTTATTTGGACATTTTAGCTTATTTTGCTTAGAAAATAACATTCAGCTGTGTGAGTCCTGCCAGCATATGCATGTTTTCTTTACATCTTACATCATCACAGTAATGCACAAGCATAAACCAATCATTCAAGTGTCTCAAAATACAAGAAGGGTGTAGGTTATGATGCTTTAAGTTGCCAAGAAACTATGTTTCATTCACTGCTCTCTGCTCATCTACCCACCACCACGGAGTGGAAATATGTCAGTGGTTACATATGCCAACCTAGCTTAATTAGTAAACAAGTGAGGTTAATTTTTTTTTTAAAAAAATTGTTTAGTTAAAAAGATTATATTTTGAGCTGTCTAAAAATTGTTTTAAGTATAAGAAGTGCTTCCATTTATGTAAATATAAAATTATAAAGAATATAATAATATTAATATGTATATTTATTATTGTTGAATAGTACGAAAGTAATATATATTGAACATGTTTGATTTTTATTTTGAAAAAAATATTCTTGTATATTTAAAAATGAGTACTGATTTTTTAACATTTTAAAAATATATTAACATATTTATTTAATAATTTTTTTTTCTATCTCCCTAGCTCAAAATGTATGACACCCTTGAGTGTCAATATAACATTTTTTTAAAAAAATTAGATGCATTAGAAAGGAAAGGAAAAAATATAATATAATAAAAAAATTAAAATATTGAGATATAAACATTTAATGTATAAGTATCTAAACTCTTTTGTTTGGGGGGCGGTGAAAGAAAGTACCTGTAATAATTCTAGTATAATAATTATATATATTCGTATCAGTTATGGAAATAAATACCAATTTTCTATTTGTGGAAAGATACATATATACTACGAGTACGGAGTTTTCTAAAATATGAATACGTAGTACACAAGTGTTGGCTATTACCCTATCCAAATCGTATACGTATTTGGGTTGCTAACTCTAACCCATGAACACATGCGAAGAGAAGGTATTGATGGAAGTCACAAAAGAGCCTCGGGTACCAAATTTATTAGCCGAACTCGATGCCACATGAACATTAATTAATTAATTAAATGGTAAAATGTTAAAACCAAGGAAAACGGAAATGCAAACGGAGGGTGCATTTATGCTACCAAACAATACTTGTGGGAAGGCTCGACAGTACTCACGTAAAACAAGCACTTTTAACTCTGGCGTTTTAAATTCTTACTACTTCTCCTTCTTGCATGGAACAACAAAAGCTCAAGCAATCCTGTGACTAAGTGTGTGCAATCTTCTTTCGCATCCTCTTTCATGTGACCCTCCTCTTGCCTGTGAACTGCTTCAATTCCATCATATCTCTTTCCACACCCTTTTACTTCATCTTTATATATATACACTTCCATCTCCTTCCTTCCCCATTCACCACTCAACTTTATCACTTTACGTATCCCAAATTAATATATATAACAACACTCACAAATTGTGACAAAAACAATGATGAGGAGGACTTGTGTCTATGCTACACCAATTGTCCTTCTTTTACTTTATATTCCACTCATCATCTCTGCAAGGCACATAAACCGCTCACATTCACGTAAGTCTCCAATTCTGAATTTCAGGTTGCTAAGGGGTTAGTTGCTTTCTTTTTTGTTTCTAAAAAGCTACAAGTCATGTTTGATAAGTCATAAGAGTAATATGTACAAACTATTTTTTTTTTTTAAATATTTTTCAGTTTTAAAAATAAAATATTTCTTTTTCTTACTTTCTTCCCCTCTGTTTACTCTCTTCTGCCCCTTCTAAAAATTATTCAACAAATTAATTAGAGTTTAAAAACTAAAACACAATCAAATATGTCCTAAAATTTCATATATTGGCCATTGGCATAAATAGCTATATATATATATAGTTGGAATATTTCTTTTATGTCTTAAAAAAAATTCATTCACCAACAAGAATTTGTCAAATTTTAAGATTATTTTTGTTACCATAATATTTATCTGAAAAAAATATTATGATAGATTTTAAAGATCTATACTAATAGATAATATATTATACTAATATTTAATATATTAATAATATATATTAATATTTTTTACTAATAAATTTATTTATTAATATAATATATTTTATTGTTAGTGTAAGTTCATCATATTTATTCTAAAAGTTTAATTTTTATTAAAAACATTTATATAAACTTAGACTAATTCAAAACTAAATCGTTAATAAATTATAATATAATGAATACTTAATAATTCCATGGACTTAAATTATACATGGTCAATCTAATTTTTGAGATATATGAAGAAATTTTTTTTTAAAAAAAATGTAGCTTAGAACTTATAAATTGGCGATTGATATTAATTTAATGTGTTAAAAATGTGATTGTGGTAATTTTGATGTTAAATAGGACATGGGCATCCAGAAATTGTAAAGGAAAACACAAGAGATGGAAGAATGAGAACGAAACATATACAGGGCGCGGACACAGTAGAAGTAGCTGGGTCGAGGTTACCGGATTGCTCTCATGCCTGTGGGTCATGTTCGCCATGCAGGTTGGTGATGGTGAGCTTCGTTTGTGCATCCTTGGCAGAGGCTGAGTCATGTCCAATGGCTTACAAGTGCATGTGCCACAACAAGTCCTATCCTGTTCCATAGACTACAATATTCATTTCAATTTCTGACCCCGTGTAACATATATAGTAATAGTGCCCCATTTTCCTGCCTTTTAAAGTTACTTTTTCTTTCTCTATGTTGTTCAACATCGTAAACACCGATTCCTAGCTATAAACATGGTTTTTGGCATGGTGAAAAAGTATTTTCTAGTTCTTGTTTGTTGTTAACAAAGTAATCCTTCATGTTATCGCATAGTTTTTTTGTCAAAAGAAAATGATGTAGAATCCCATGCTTATTTCTTGTGGAAAACACGGCCTCAAACATGTTGGGCTGCGAAAATTAGGCCCATTTAACTGCTTCGGGGAGTAACAACAAAAATGGAAGCCCAAATCCGGCGGTTCCTATAAATACTGTTTTCAGTATCATCGGAATCAGAGCCTTTTCTAATGTGAAGTGTTATAACTTAAATACACTAGGAGAGCCTTCCCCGAAAAAGAAAAATAATTTTTAGTAAATTCATTCATTTATCTCCTAAATTTTTATTTGATAATTGATTATAAAAAATATTGATAAAAAATAATAATTAATTTAATTATATTTATAATATTAATCAATTATTATAATTTGATGATGAATCTCTTTAAGATCCATATACTATCTATAATCAATTATCAAATTTTGAGATGTTGTTGAAAAATCAGAATTGTCCCTTAAAAGTTAGTTCATTAGCGAAAAGGAAAAAGTTTTACTACATACCAAATCGGCTTACGTTTAGTTACATTTAAATATAAATCGATTGAATATTCTTTTCTTTAAATTAAGAATGTGAGGATGTAAAACTATTTTTGTTGTTAGCGGAAAGAATTTATAGGTTTGAATATCACATTAAACCTCTTGTTTATAACATTTCTTTACCTTTTAAGATCCGACGTCCGCAGCAACTTTTATTCTATATATTCGATGGTCAACTTTTTCTTTTTTATGACTTCACTTATTTATTAGTTTTGCATCTTAATTTAGCCTTTAGATAGCTCTTTTTCTGGTCCAGCTTTCAATAACAACACTAATTATTACGACTTAAGCATGTTAAAAGAAACAGGTCCAAAAGACTAATTTATTAGATAAGACAACATCAAAATTAATTGCCATATTAAATTTTTTTTATTTTACTCTATAAAATTCATAACAAAATGATTTATGGCCCATACAATTCGATATATCATGCACTGGTGTGGTTTTTGTGTTTAACTTCGGATCATAATTGCAAGCTTATTTGTAGGAACTTCATCATCTGAAACTTTTTTGTTGAAATGTTAGCTTTGATTTTTAAAATTAATTTTAAATATTTAAAACTGTTAAGTTTTCTATTAGAAAAACAAGTATTTATGAAATATAAAATATAATAAATTATTTGTTTTAATAAAAATTTTACTATTTTTAAATACTTAATCAGATTTAAGATTGAGATTAAGAAAATGTTCTTTGTTTTCTTTTCAACTGTGTATGTTTGGGTGTGTGGGAATCTACGCTACAGACATTTTGGTTACTAGGAATTGCAATATACATCTTATTACTCATGATTTTGCACAATGGACTTCACGAAAACTTTCTCATATCTTTAATAATTGCCAATTATCCAAAAAAATACTTTTACACCTCGTGAGAATGGGAAGTCACAAACATCGTGGTTGATTCAATTCATCAACCAGAAAACCAGTGCACTTTTTGAAGATGATTGTTTTAAGGTATGAGAGTGAGAGAGCACTTCAAATCATCATGGCATGGTACACAAAGCAAGTGGAGAAAACACAAGAAAAATAAAAACTCTCGAATACGTGGGGGCTGCTTTACTTGCTATATAAGCAAAAACATTAAGATATCACAATTTCTATTCATTCAGGGCGCAATAGCATGCTTTTACTTTATTTTTGTCCTTGTAGTCCTCAATCATGAAATTTTAACGTCATGGCCGCGGAAAGGGTAGAAAGAAGTAATTTCCAACATAATTTTGGAATATAAAATGATTTTTTTATCTGAAATATTACATTCATCTAGGCGAGCCATAAACCACAGATTAAACACATTTTCTAATAGATCTAATTATTTAAAGTTGAGTTTATTTTGGAAAAATTGTATTTTGAATTGTTAAACATAATTGAAATTGAAATGCATCTAAATTAATCTCCCAGTTGTAATTTTACACTAGAATATACGTATTTTTTTTTTAAATGATAGAATTAATTAATTATTTGATGACAAAATAATCTTTGATTAGTCCACCGTCTAGATAAAAAAGAAAGACTACATTAGTTTGTATGTCAATTTTATTTTTTAAGAATTTTTAAATAAAACCACATGCATTTAGTTTAACAGTTATAATATAATTATGTAATTATAAAAATATTTTTAACGGAATCCTTAAAATTAGGCATAAAAATGGGTGGGTTTGAGGTAGGTTTTATGTTTTTTTTTTCTCTATTTGTAATACTTCGTGTTCATTTTCACTTTCGTTTTCGTTTTTTAGATTTAAAATATTAAATCTGTTTCTTATTTTTCGGTCTAAAAGATCTACCTGCACTCGTTCTTATATTTTTTATATTTTTATTTAAAATATTTTATAATTTATTATATATTTTTTAAAATTTATATAATTTATTATTTTTATAATTTTATTAATTTTATATAATATTTTAAAATAATAAAAATATTTTAATAATTTTAAAAATAAGATAGATTTAGAGACAGACGGATATCAATATTTCCATACATGTTCCGTCTTCGTTTTCAAAAATTAAATTTTATCCGTTTTTATTTCCAATTTTCATCAACTTATATATAGATTTATTTATAATTTAAACAATTTATTTATATATTTAAAAAAAATATAAAAAATATATAAGTTTATTTAATAAAAAATAAATAAATAATTGTTTATATAAATTTAAAAGTTTAAACTTTTCTAATTACCAATTTATTTTAAAAATATGAAAATAAATTTTAATAGTCAATTTTTTTTATTGTACTAAAAATAATTAATTTCAAAAATATAAATAGAATCACTTTTAAAATTTTATTAACTTTTCTCTTGCATAATTTTTTATAACTTTTAAATAAAATTATTCAATAAAAATTATTAAACAATATAAAAATAAATATAATTTACATTGATATAAGATAATCTTCCTTTTTTAAAATTAGTCTAGTAAAAATATTTGTGAGATATCAAGTAAATCAAATAAAGACGAAAGAAATTATGCCATAGAATCTAACATACACTAATAACTTGCTATTAAATATCAATTATTTTGATGTAATTTTTTTAAAACTGATTTTATTAAATTTTAAATTAAACGGTACTAAATCAATTTATAGTTTAGAAGGGATACTGTGGAATTTTGTGTTATAGATGAGGCAGGTGTGAGTGTTGGTGAAGGCAAAGGTACAGTATTTTGATCGCGCCGAGTAGCGTTGTTAGATTAACATTTATAGTTGCCTAATGCTATCATTTTCTGTAAAAAAAAATGAAATAAAAAGTACACTATAACGACCCATTGTGAATACTTTTCTTTTTTCAAATTGAGCCTCCTTTCACGATAACATCTAAGTGGATAACGACCTGTTTGTTTGCATTGAAGATGGTGGGTTTATCCTCTAATGTCAATAAAAGGAAGTCACTGTATTTCATTTGTGTAATAAAACTAAATTCCAACTGCTTCCAAAAATAGTAAGTATCACTATAATTACCCGCCTCAACTCTTATTTATTTATTGGATATAACTTATCCTGCTAAATTTTTCATCTCATTTAAACGTGTTGTTGCATACTGATTTTCACGGAAAAAATTTAAGTTTTAAGGACATAAATATGTTGTATTCTAATTTTAATGGAAAAATTTAATTTTTGAAAGTAGGAATGGATACGATTGAAATTCGCTTTGTCCTTATTCCTGAATCTATCTTATTTTTTAAATTATCAAAATATTTTTTATTTTAAAATATTATACAAAATTAATAAAAATATATATATATATATATTAATTTATTAAATTATAAAATAATTAAAATATAAATATAAAAAATATTAAAAAATAAATAGATAAATTTTTCTTACCTTAATAAAAAAAATAATAAAATTTTATATTTTAAATCCAATAAAAACAGCAACAAAATATAAACAAAAAACATAATATATATTATTAATTATAAAATTTAGATCGATATGATTATTCAACAACAAATAATCAAGTTCAAGTAATATTTGAAACGGACATAATATTAATTTGACTTGGTTTGAATTAGCAACATTTAAAAAAATTGATAAATTGATTAAAAATTTAAAAATTTAAATTAAAAATATATTTTTTAAATAATATTATTTGATGTTAATAATAATAAATATTAAAAAAATTCTTTTAATAATTTTAATTTTAATTTTATCACTTATTCAATTTTTATTTTTATTTTAAAATACATTACTTCAGCACATTACATCTTCAATCTCCATCATTCGTGAAACATCTTCAAAATTCATATTCTGATTTATAATAAAATATATTTTATTATGCATCATATACATGTTTAAAATCCTCTTAAAAAATCTGTTTTCAAACTATTTCATTTAAAGTATTTTATTTTTAAAGATTACATTGGAGTAATAAAAGTCCTGAGTGAATAGACATATTGTGTTGTTAGTGCAAATTCCAAGATTTAAATTTCTACTAAATTATCTACACCCACTCGTGATCCCATCTTATTATAATCTTTATTATGTTATTACAAAGGGAATCATGTTACTTTTACGCCTTATTTTAAGATGTATTGAATGACAAATAAGAAAAAGATGAAAAAAATATATAAATAAAATAAAATATGATATGACATAATATATAATATAATATATATAAATTAAATATATTGAAATATAAATATTATTATATGTTAAATTGTGAAAGAAAATAATAAATCATTAAAATTAGTTTAATGATATTTAATTATAAATTAAAATAATTCAATATGAGAATTTAAAATTTAATTTTCGTTGTTTTTTATTTTATAAAAAAAATGTTAAAGAAACCTTTCCAAGTCCATTCAGTTCCTTGCTTGGCAGCACCAACGGATCCAGGATGTTAAGAATGGAAGATCTGAAAATTAAAGAAACTTTAGGGCGTCAAAAAAAGTATGTATCAATTTGTTTAAACATTAGATTAAAACTGTTTATTATATAAATTAAGTTTACAAAATTTTATAAAATTTTAAAAAGATTTAATATTTTAATTAATAATTTTAATTTAACATCAATATTTTAAAAAAATTATCAAACAAAATAACTGTAACATTGATTAGTCTTTAAATAAGTTAATTCCACTTTATTAAATAAATATTAATGGGCATTCTTCAATTTAGATAAATGACAGAAAATATTACATTAAAAAATAAAATACATTACTTCATCAAGCTATTAATAAAAGATAAAATATAATTTAAGTCTACTCAAATTTTAATAAAATATTTTATTTTATCATATAAGAATAAAGAAATAAGATTTTTTTATATTAATAAATAAATTCTTACCTAAATTACTTATTAAAATGATATGATGTGAAAAAATTATTTATATATTTATAAAATGAATTCGTTTAATATATAAAGATTAATAAACATATTATAAAATTATACATTTTAAGATAAAATATATATATATATATATATTTTAAAATTATTTGTTGAGAGGGCCGGAACCCATCCTTAGCCACCTCTGAATCTATCCCTGGTTGGTGTTTAAAACCAGTTTGTCTGAAGCCCTGACACAGTCTACTTGAGGAGGAAGGGTTCATTGGAGATAAGTAAAAGGGAAAGGAAACATTTAATTTGTTTAATTTATTAAATATAGGGACTGTTTTTACAATGAAAATTAGTATTATTATTTTTACTTTACTAGACATAAGGATTATTTCGTAATATTTTGAGATTTATGAAATAATATTTAAATCATCTAAATTTTGTTTATTAGCATTATTATCCTGTGATTCATTGGAGATAATAGTGAGAAGGGGAAGGAACATCTTTTTAATTTATTAAATGTAGCTACTGTTTTTTACAATGAAAATAGTATTATTATCTTGAATTTATTAAACAATAGGATTGTTTTTTATATATAAAAACATATGAAAGGATGGTAGAATGACCCATTGCGAATTGATAACATTAGAATTTAGAATAAATAATGATAAAAATAATAACTTAAAAGAATCAACCAAGATAAATAAAAAATAAAAAAATAAAAAATAACTGTTGGAGTTAAAATAAATAAATAAAGTATAATTGTTTATGTGTTACTAGTTTAGTGATATAAGTTACCGATAGATAGATGATATAAAATTTAAATCTTCTGATTATTTTATATTAAAAGGATTTTTTCTAAGAGTTCACAATTGTGTAATTAATAAAATGTAAAATAATAAGTGAATAAACTTGACCCAATAATTAAAAAAATTATTTAATAATTATAATTAAATAAAAAATAATTGATGAATATATATAAGGAGATATTAATTTATTTTAGAAGTGAATTTAACATAAATTATTTTACCTAATATATTTTTAAAATAGTTAAATTTTATAATCTAACTATTATATTAACATATTTTATTATATAAATTATGTTTATAAACTTTTACAAATTTTAAAAGAAATTTTATATTTTATTAAATAAATTTAAATTAATATATATATTATATTAAAATAAAATAATAATTTTTTAATTTTTATAAATATAATATATATAATAAAATATATTAATTTAATAATTAATAATAAAATTTAATTATTTTAAATATATATTAAACAAAATATATCATGATAGATTTATTTTCAAAATAAATTCATCCCTCCATTATATATATTAACGAAAACGAAAATGAGAAAGCTAATCAGTAAAAAGTATTTAATAAAAAGAAAAACATTTATTACATAAAAATATAAAAAACATTTATTACAACCTTATTAATGAATTATAAATTCAGCTGATAGAACGATTATGATTTAACGGGAAAAAAAAGGACCTAAAACGTCGATTTCAGTACTTGTGGAAATTAGAAAATAAAGATTTTAATTGTAGCTGCCATCATTGTTTGTGGCCACGTTTGCCACTCTGCATTTTTGCTGCATCACATCCAAAATTTAGAACAATTAAGATTATTTGATTGAATCTGCGACAGCGAGATACATAAATAGATGGTGCTTGTGGCAGCCATAATATCTATTATAATTCATTTTCACTAAAATCCACCTAATTATAAATCCACAAAACACAGTCATCTTTCGTAGTTTAATTAATCTGATTTTGTTGCGGAATAAATACATAGCTGAATTGATTAAATATATCATGAACGCCATCAAAATTATAGAAGAGATGTTAACATCGAGTTGGTTCAACTTTGCTATACTCAGCCTAGAAAAAAATAAGTCTTTTATTTTGGAGGGAGATGAATATAATAACACGTCCTTACTTAATTTTAGGGCTATGTTTACTTTAGAATTTGGTTAATTAATTTTTAATCAATGAATAAAATTAAAATGTAGATTTACATTACAAATATATTTTTATTATTAAATATATGGATTAATTAGCTAAGAAATTAATATAACTTAACCAATAATTTAAAACTCACATATATAACTATCTTAAATATTTAAAATTTAAATTTTTTTTCATCATAATAATTTTATTTGTTTTGAGTGTATGATTTATTTTTATGTACAAAATATTTATAATTGTAATATATATATATATTTTTAATAAAAATATAAAAATTAATTTTTTACTTAAAACAAACAAATTTATATTTGTTCGTGTGTCATCCATGATTTTGTTATTTCTATTAAAAAACCAATCTAGAAATCAAAGTATTATATTATTATTTGTAAATTAATGTCAATTTTTTTGCTTTCAAATACATAAAAAAAAAAAATCTGAAATCTTCAATGGCACAAGATCTTTGAGTTGTCCCTTCTCTCTTAGAATAGGTAAAATGGAAGTGAATTTGTCAATTGATTGAAGAGGTAAAATGAAGAAAAAATGAACTTATGGTGACGCACAATGGGTCCCTCTTTCCTTTTTTTATTTTTTTTATACTTGACGATGGCCCTTATAAGAAAAAAAACAGTCTAGAGTGGGATTGGGTTCTGGGACTAAGCACATAATAAACTTACATAACTTGCTAGCGATTTTCTTATTTTGGAAATAATTTATTAATGAGTTTAGTGATGGGTTATAAAATTTGCGTAACTGTACGCAACTTTTCATTATAGTTCGAGTTTGGGGATCCAAAAGTCTTTCACTAACTAGAAGTAGCTTTTCTTTGTGAGTAATGTTATCTATATAACAAAATTTTATAATAACTTTTACAAAAAATAAGATAAAAAATGTTGAAAAATAAGTAATTTGAGGGGAAAATTTTAAAAATGTAAGTAGACAAAAATTATTATGAAAGAGTAGGTGCTTGCTAGTTTTGGTAATTATTATGAAATAGTATTATATAAGTAATTACCAAATATAAGTAATGCTCAGGAGTTGCAAACAGAATTCACACTAGTTTCAATGCATTTTAGGCTAAAATAATTTTTTACAACAATGAAATGTTGTTTGAGAGAGCCCGTCAACAGTGACACAAGCAAGCACCTACTCTTTCTATTTTGGTAACTAACAAGTAATTTTTGGATGTATTTGGATAAATTTGTATTATATAAGAATTTATATAATAAAAATTTGTTTATAAAAATGTATATAATAAATTTAATCATAAAATAAGTTTAAAAATTATTTTAATAAATTATATAAATAATCTTATTAAAATAAATTTTATAAATATGATAAGCACAAGTTATTTTTATAAATTTTCCAAAAAAAATTAAAAAATTAAAAAAAAAAGTATCTGTTGATGAAAAGATAAAATGGAGTATGCTAACAACATCTAAAAGACATGTAACCCCTCACGTTGTGTAACTATTTATTACTATGCCATGTAACCCCTTCGTTTGGGGGACCAAAAAGACAATACAATCAGAGGATAGACATTATTAATTAAAATTTATAGTTAGTTAGTTTGTACATTTTAAAAATAGTTCTGGAGAATTGATTTTATTTTTTAGAAAAATCTCCGTTACAGTATCTCAAAATTCATAAAAACATAGTTTAGCGATGGTAAAATGCGATACCAAACAACTCTTAAACGTATACCCCACACATTTTTACTAAGATTCATCAGTCCTTGGATAATTAATTACTAGCAAAAACAAGTCAAAGAATTAAAAGAATAATAATAGTGGGACAACAAATCTGACGAAAGGTCAATTTATCAAATGAGTGACATAAGTGAGATTTAAAAGAAAAAAACTGGTGGCATAAACTTTACCGATTTACTCTAGATCACAATCTTGCCCCCACAATATAAATTAGGATTTTTATTGTGTGGTTATTTAATAACCACATATATATTTACGGGTAAGCTCATCCATGTGTCGTGCATGACAGCAAGAGCCATATTGGAGATGGATGAATATGGAAATAATCCAAGATACACTCCATCAAAATGAGCCAACCGTCCATCCCTAATTGCATACTTTCTTTTCCTCTTTCTCTTTATTAAATGAGTGCGCACAACTACAAAATGAAACGCCATTGGTCATGCCAGATGCTTAACTATTGCAAGCATTTGCCGGTGGAAAATGGTAAGATGACACATAAAGAAAAAATGGGGGAAAATGTGCATTGTTCAAGCTACTTCTACATCATTCATCCCATCCATAATTAATCATTATGATCAAAATACCATATGATACACAATATAGTCTCACCACCTCTGTCCCTCTCACATCCCTCACCTATCTCTCTACATACAATTACCTCTTCAACGGAGCCTGTTGAAAGGAGTCAATTCATAAGTCACCCTTTTTTTCCTTGGAATCTAACGAGGGTTGGTCCTAAAATGCACTCTTTTTTTTGTTATATATATATATATATATCTTGCACTCAAGGGTTAAATATCAACTACAAGGTACATATCCTCATTCCTCACACTCCCTCAAGAAGGGAAAATAAAAAGGTGCAATTAATGGTCCAAGAAAGTGCATAAAAACCAAACATTGGAGAAAAGGAGGATTTTTAGCTATGCAAGTGCGAACTCTTTGTAGAGTAGTGGATTAATCCTTTTAGCCATGCCGAATGCCCATGAAGTAATTAAAGTCATGATGCTGGACCCTGAGTTGCTTCAACCATGAATCTGCCACGCTCAATAGTGACACCAACCTTTCTTGGTCCCGGCCACAATTTCCTGCGACCCACACATTCCCCTCTTGCATCTTGTACGTTGCCAAACCAAATGCTGGCAGGGATATTCCTTCCCCTTCCTTTTTTTTCTCTTGTCCACCCTCAACATCATCATCAAGGTCCATGCCTACACAAATACCAAAACAAGTTCCATCATTTATTTACTACATACCCTTTCACAAATTTACCTTTCTCTTAAAAGTAAACTTTCGAAGACCCTCCCTTCCCCACCATAAATATAGTGAGAGTATATAATCATAGGTGTAAAGCATGATAAGAATTGTGAACCTTCCCCCCTACCCCCTACCCCCTTTAACTATGGGATTATGGGAAATATACCTTGAAATGAAGATGAAAGCGTGTGGTAAGTGAGGAAGCATGTGGAAAGGTCTTTAATTGTTCTTCCCATGGGGATATGATATATAGGGTACCTGAGAAAAAAAAGTATATTCGTCAATAAACCATATCATAAATGCTGATATGACCCTAGAAAGCCTATGGTGAAGGATGTGTAACTGGAATCAGTACCAAATGTATTTAAGCATTTGGATGACTATATTTTTGAAAATGAGAAAATAAATCATGTTCAAGAAGTACTTGTGGCCGGGTAGGATGAGATAAAATTAATTACCACGCAACGGCCATCCAACTTGCTGGTGAAAGATCAACGCTTCTTAATGACATCAACCCTGGATATCTTTGAGCTAATCCAGTAACCTGAAAGGTGAGAAACCATCCCAGCAAGTCAGCAACCGAATCTTTTTACTTTTATACGTTACTGGTTATGCTAAGACGAATATTTTTTAGTTTTTTTTTTATATATATATATATATACTAATCGCTAAATCCAAACAATGAAAGCTACATACATTAATAAAGCTTTGGAAGAAGAACATATGCTAGATAGGCATAACAATTACATTGATAAGAAATAAAGAAAAGGGAATATGCATAATTTCCATCACCACTTGGACATACTCGGAGGAAAAAACGAGTCTCTCTAATCATGTTGAAAAGTCAAAGGTTTGCATATGTTAAGGATGCCTATGATTAAGGGTTTTTGGTAATTACAACTTCCCTTAAGTACTTTCCCAATTTCTATTCCTAATCAATTGATTAGGACCTCATTTAAGAACTTGAAAAGCAGAACAAAGATATAGGTGAACAGCTGTTGAAGTTAATAAACAAGAGAGAAGATAGTGAAGTAAGATAAGGCACAAGAAAAGTGAAAAACAAGGCAACATACCTTATCCATGAGAGGAACTCTCCCATATGGAGTTGCTCTTTCAAAATACTGGCAATAGAGGTGTCCCAATCTGTCATTCAAATGCCAGAGACAGTCTTGCTCAGACCCTCCCTCTTCAGAGGAAGTTCCATCCCACCTCCATAACTTATCACACTCACTCTCTTCGCTGTAGGAATCACTATAGGAATCCCTTGTCTCACACTCGCCAGACTCAGTCTCTTCCCTGAAATATACTCATCAAAATTTATTCATTAATTAACTTCTGTTCTCATGACAACACCTATTCAATCCTAGGTGAATGAATTACGCTACCAAAACATCCAACTGATAATGATGCACAACACAATTAAGAAAACAAAACACACACAAAATGAAAGGTTCAATTCAACAACCCATATTTGAAAAGCAACATCATGGAACCCGCGTGAAAGTTTGACCGCAAGAAACATTATCACCCCCAACAGTGCATTTGGTCTGCAATCATCAATAAAAACTAATTTTCCCTTTAAATTCCAAAAACCACCTAGTTAAAGGACATGTTGGGGTCGCCATTCAAAGCCCAAGCTTTCAATTAAGTTGAGCTATGGTGAAACATGATGATGCTGAATTGGGTCAAAAACCGTAATGATCCAACTAACCGACCATCACATTGATTACTCATGTGCATATATACATACATACATACCTGAAACTGTTACTTGTGAATATCTGAATTGCAGAGAGATAAGGCACATAGTACTGCACCAGTGTCTCCCCACTGGTCAAGGTGATGGGAACTCCTGCTCCATAAGCACTCCATTCATCATAGCAATTCCATAGATCACCCAAGGTGAAATACTCCATTTTTTCTCTTTCCCACGGATGCCACAAACGGTTCAGGTTGGTAATCTCCGACTTCACACAAAAACAAACAACATAAAACAAAACAAAATAAATTTAGGACAACATATTTTATGATCATAAGAAGAAAAAAAGAAGGAAAAAGAAAAGGACACCACCTTAGGAAGAAACTGGGATTGAACCACAGGTGTGGTACACCGTACGAAACAGTCAAGGTTAGAATGCATTGACCCTTTGTTAAAAATCATGATGTTAGAGAGAGAGAGAGGAGAGAAGAGAAGAGAAGAGAAAAGAAGAGAAGAGAAGAGCAGAGAGGGGGAGGGGAGGGGGGGGAGAGAGAGAGAGAGAGGAGGGAGGGAAGATGGAGTTTTCAGCTTCTCTCCCAACCCTGAAAAACAGAGGGAAACACACGGATGGGAAAGAAAATGAAAACAAGAGAAAGAAAGAGAGAGAGAGAGAGAGAGAGAGAGAGAGAGAGAGAGAGAGAGAGAGAGAGAGAGAGAGAGAGAGAGAGAGAGAAATATTGTGGGGATTGCAATTTTTGCCTTTCAAAGAGAATGAAAATGCAAATCACCCCTTGAATGAAAGACTTCTATTTTCTGACGTTGGGACACCGAATTTCCCGCAAAATCTGAATCCACCTCTTTATTTATCTCTCCGTGTCTTTTCCTTTTTTTCTCTTTTCACTGTCTTTGCCAATAATGTTGTAAATTCAATACCCTGAGAGATTCTTATGCAAACAATGCCACACTTTTTTTCCCTCTCTCTTTCAATCGCTATTAAACTAAACCTTGAAGAAAACTCAAGGCAACTCTGCTTTGTTCAACGTTTAAGAAACACACTTCTCAGGGGATAACAATAACACGCTCACGCTTTAACCTTAAATCTTTAGATTAAATCAAACCACCCAAACAAGTCCACATTGTCACGTTAAAAAAAAAAATCAAAGAAGCAACGACACGAGAAAAACAATTTCTCAAGGGATCATGAAACTTTTCCTCTGGTTTTGATTTCAATGATTAAATTAAAAGGGGTTGGTGTTTAACTGAAAAAGCATCAAACTTAAACGCGAAAGCAGAAACGAAAATTGACGAAGACAAATTAGGGTAGGGTAGGAGAAGGTCAGAAAGTAGATGAAACAGAAACAAGAGAAGAACTCTTCTTGTGTTTCCAGAAGCTGGGGATTCTGATGAAGTGATGACTGAATAGCAGAGGAGGTGGATTGGATACACGATGATAATTAAACCATCAGAATACAAAATTTATAACATTTATTAAATTCATCCGTTTCTATCAATAGTTTCTCAGTCTATTGAATACTTTTTTATACCCATTACGTATATAATATATATAATATGTTTTATTCTCTCTCCTTTTTCTATATTTTTAAGTCTTATGATTTTATTATGGGACAAGGTTTGTTACGATACCACAACCCCGTAGCTATCATCTTTGAAACTTCGTTGGATTCGTTCATAGATTTAAAATTAACAGCTAATACTCATTGTAAAAGAAACAAAGCGGGTTAATATTTTTATAAAAAATCAAAATATAGCGGATTATTATTAAACAGGAAGAGTATGATAAAAAAAAAAAAACATAAATGTGGAAAGAGAAAACAAAGAAATGGTATGAGAATTGACTATTCTTTGTTTTACTAAATTCTGTGCGTAATTATATGTATGGCATACATACATTAACTTAAAGTGGATTAGTTTGAACAATTGACTAACAAATAATGTTGAAAACTGCCAAGCTTAAGGTTCTCAACACCCCCCCCCCCTTTCTAATTATTATTAGTTTTATAATTAAACTTTATAGGTTTCAGGTTTTAACGTAAATTCAAGTAACACTCTTTCTTCATCCGTTAACTTTGATGAAAGTATTATGTGACTCCCAAGTAAGTTCTTAAAACGGCTTTGAAGTTACATGCAAATAATCAATATGTTTATAATTAGGTGTCGGTTACCAAACTGCCAAAACTTAACTATTCTCTTAGAATATGTTAATTTGACAAGACACATGAATTAGATTTTATGCTATTTTGATTAGTTTAATTTTTTTTAATTAAATTAAATTTATTTAATAAATTTTTTTATTTTAGTAGTTTCCAATATTTTAAAATGTAACTTAATATAACATTTAAAGTTTATAAGTTTTAACTTACTTTTTTTATTTTTATTCTTACTGTCTTATTATAATATAACTCCTCTTACATTTTTCTTATTTCATAAACCTTTATACGCATTATCACATTTTAAAAAAATTACAATCTAAAATTATCTAAATTATTTTATTTTTAATAAAAGTATTTAAAATTAATAAAAATAAAATAAAAATATTATCTTAATGTTAAGATGATAAAATATTAAAAATTAAATTTAGATCTATGTCAATTCTAAAAGTTAACTCAAAAAATTATTTTTATCTTATATATATTATATTGATATTGATCATATATCTAATAAAAAAACTCTAATAGACCTTACACAATGTTTTGGAAATGACTCAATTATAAAATTAAACATTTACACATATTCTAACTATAAAATTAAAAGTTTACATATATTTTAATAAAATATTTATAGTAGACTTTTATAACATATTAAAAATTAGCTTGAATTCAATTCAAAAACTATATGATATTACGGAAATTGTCTTTATTTTATATATATTTTGTTATTATATGTTTAATTTATGTAGAATTTTAATAAAAATAAAATAAATATAAAAATATATAATTAAGTTAAAATATATATAATTATCAAATTTTAAGTTAAATTAAAATAATTAAATATGTATTTTTATATAATTTTATTTATTAGATAATTTAAAAATTAATTTTATCAAACATTTTTAATTTAATTAACTAATTACCATATCAATTTTTAAATTTTAATTATATTTTATAGTATATTTAATCATATTTTTTCAACTAATTAAAAGTTTTCTTCACTAGTTGAAAAGCTTGTTCAAACAAAATAATCCTATTCTCTAAAGTAACTGAGAATATTGTAAATATACCTTATAAAGAAATTATTTACCCTATTTCAAGTACATTAATATTATTATAGTAACTTTTCCTTTAATTTTTATATAAAATAATAAATAAATATCATATCATATCATAGATTACTTATAAAAAATAATAAATTTCTAAGATAAAGATTATGTCATTTTTATATTCGTCTTCTTATATTTAATAATTAAATTTACCAAATAATTTTATTTTAATCAACTAGATTATTAATGTTTAACTTTTTTAACTTTCAATTAATTTTATAACTTTTACTTAACTTATCTATCTGTTTTATCTCACAAAATCATAATGCATAATCGCATTTTATTGTAATATTAATTAGGTCGTGGGATTGACTGGTTTAAAAAAGTATTTTTAATTATAAAAAATTTTATTTTTTTTATTTCCTATTTTCATAAATTTGTATAAGAATTTTTTTATTATTTTCAATACAAATTTTTAAAATAAAAAAAATAAATACAAAAAAAGATTTTATCAAACACAAACGGTTCTTTATAATTTTATTTTCAATAATTGATGGTTCTCATGCTTATTTCAGATCCCTGTTAAAATTTAATTTCTGTATGTTTTCACATCTTTAAGAATGAGATAAGGAGGTGTGTAATTTGTTTTTTATTTTATTTTTTAAAAATTTGTACAGTACTTTTTAGAAATTATATTTGCAAAGAAAATGAAAGAAAGTACTTTTTAGAAATTATATTTGCAAATAAAATGAAAGAAAGTAAGGGAAGAAAAATAACATAGTAATACAAGGAAACACATAACTAATAAAATATTGAAAATAAAAATACATTAAAGTTCTTTTGATTGTTTAACTTCAAAAACTAAAAAATCAAAATAATTTTTAAAAATTCCACTCATCAATTTTTTTTTTAGTTTTCAAAAACTAAATAAAATAAACAATTCCTAAATATCTCATTTTAGAGTTCTCTTAATTTAATTAAGATGTTTTTAGTGGGTTTCAGTAATGATGTTAATCCTTTTAATTAGTGTTATAACAAAGGAAGCATTAATTATTTGAAAGCGAAACCTTGTTTGAAAGCATGCAACTAATCCTTTTTCCATTCACGACCAAATTTAAGTGTCTTTAAAATTTTGTTTGTTAGCATAAAAAATTTGTTTAGAGCAAAAGAAAAAGTACACCTATAATGATAGTAGTTTCTTTTTTTGCTTCTAATTTGTATTATACCACAGCTAGAGTAGCCATAAAGCGAGAAGAGCATTGAAGTTGGGGAAACCGCGTGAACGTAAGTGCAAGGATACTAATACCTGTACTAACACTAATATTATTTTGTGATGTTACCCATTAAACTTAGCGTTAAAACTCCGTTGAAAGTAGAGAAAAAAAAAAGGAAAATATTTGTTTCACATTTTATTTAAGATGTATTAAATTGGGATGAAAGAGAAATCATAAAACTAAAAAATAAAATATATTAGAATAAAAATATTATAAAAAATAATGTTGCACTGTAGAAGTAAAGGAAGCAAAGGCACAGGGTCCTGGATTCATTCTTATTGAAGAGCTGGATTGGCCAGCACGGCATGGCATTGGCAGATAACTGTATGGAGTAACACGAAATCTCAAATCTGTTCAAACAAAACAAAACAAATGAAAAGAGATGAGTACACATCAAAGCCACATTCACATTGAGACTTCGCTGTGTATTTGTTATTTTGTAACTGTATTCCCAATTTCTATTTTCAAGGGAATAAAAAAACAAAGTTAGAAAAAGGAAAGAAAATGTCGTAACTAAAAAGGTGATGCAGAATATTTTTTGTGTGGACCCTCTTGTTTAGTTTTAGCAATCGCTCCTTGATTTTCTGTGTCATTTTGGCTGACAATTTGTTACAATATCACATGCCATCTTAACCGTTTTTATCCTAAAAAAGAATTTCACCTAAAAAGAATTCAAAGACGAAACAATTTCTTGATTGAGTCATTTGTTATTTATATTATATCTTTATATATATCTATATATTAATGTGTTTGAAAGATTAATGAATAAATTAATAGAAAATTTAATTAAAATATTTGATCAAATTAATTATAAACTATCTCATAAAATATTAAATGATGAATAAAATAAATTATTAAACTATAATTTGATAAATATAATACTTTTTTGAAGAAATATATTAAAATTCTATACAACAAAATTCTATTCTTTTAGAATCTAAAATGATTAATATTTTTGTACTTTAAAGTTTTTATAAATAAATATCGCATGGTTTATTTTAAAATAAAATAAAAAATATAATAATTAAATAAACAGCACAATATTATTATAATAATTCAAAAACATAATATTTCATAATAATAAATACATATCATCTAATATATGATAATAAATTAGTAAAACTATTAAAAGCAAACGAGAGGGTATCATAATATGGAAAAATAAATTGTAAACGATAGATTATAAAAATATAACAAAAATAACAGTGGAAAAAACTCTTTTAGCAATAAGTTGAAAAATTATTATAACAAAATTTGTTTAAAAAATTGTTATTTTAAAAACAGTTTCACTTTAATTACACTCAAAACTACATAAAAGAGTGTGGCTTTTACAGAATTCTCATTCCAAAAATAATGATAGTTAATCGTTCTTCATATATTACTTAGATTGTAATTTCTTTTTTAATTATTTTTTAAGTGGTATCATTTGAAGAACAGTTAGGATAATTGTTTTTTGGATACATATCGTCTTCAACCTATTTTTATTTTTTGATATCAATCTTCACAATTTTAAAAACCCTTTAATGTCATCATCATCCTTTTAACCGTGTTTAGTTTGCTCTAAAATATCATGATTGTTGAGTTTGAAGAAATTATCATCGTTATATGAGAAAATTAAGGTTTTTATTTTTTATTTTAAATTTTTTTTAATGCATGTATTTGTTGATGTTACCTTTGTTCATAGATCAGATCATAGGTTTCAATCTAATTTATGTAGAAAAAGTTGAATTAAGAGGTATATATATTCAATTTGTCTCAATAACTGTGTGACACTTAAATAATAATATCAAAAGATTATATTTTGCTAAAAATATAATTTTATTATTAATTATTAATTTTTTATATTTATTTTATATTATTTAAGTTAAAATGTAATTAATATATAATTTATTTAAAAATATATTAATAAATGAATATAATTTATAAAAATTTAAAAATAGAATATAAAATTTCTATAAATTTACTCCCATTCAATGAAATTCAGGTTGAATTTCAATATTTTAATTTTATCCCCTCTAGATTCAAACACAAATCTGTTCCTAGTATTTTGTAAAACAAAAAAAACAAAATCCAAAATCTGCTCCCTACTGTCATACCTAGTGGCATCCAGCCATCCACTGGTCCCGCTCAACACTGCGTTGCCATTGCAGCTACCCAGCCATTCTCGATATGATTTTGGAAATTTAAAAAGGAAGGAAGAAGGAAAAATATGATATACAAATATGTTTTTTCATTTATTTATATATGAAAATAAAAATAAAAAGATATTTTTTACATATTCTGTTTAAATTTTAATTTTTTAAATAAAAGAAAAAAGAAGAGGAAAATAGACTTTTTTTATTATAAAATTTTAAAATTATTATATATTTTTAAAAATACAAAAATAAATATCATATTAATAAAAAATATAATAAAAATTAATTTTTTAAATTTAAATTATTTTTATAAATATATATATAAAATAAAATTTATATTACTAATTTTTTTTCATCCATTAAACAAGTGAAGAATTTTTTTTCTTTCTTTTTAATTTTCGTCTATCCAAATAATTTACTTTATTTTTATTTTTTTTATCTTTCTTTTATTATTTTTTTATTTTCAATATAATCTAAACAAAACATTAAGATAAGATGAATTCAAATAATCTATTCAAACATTTATTAATTTCACATACGAACTGACCTCTTATGAATTGGAGCATATTTTAGTAATGCATTTTGTTTGTTATTGTGAACGTGAACACCTTAAAACAAATACCCAATCTTTGAAATCTAAACAAAAGTATTATTTATACTATATATATATATATATATTATTTTCATCATATCACTTATTATCTTTTATAGTAAACATATAATTTTTGAAAAAAAAACAACCCTATAACTTGTGGAAATTTGAGGGAGACGCATACGTATGCACATATATTCGTGCTGTGTAACAGACCTATATATGCAAAGTTTATATTATATTCTGCGGATTATGTAAACGTTTTATCTGTGTTAATTTTTCCAAAAAAAAATAAATTCATGACTAAATTATGTTATGCATTTGGAGATATGAAAAACCTTGCTGCAGTTATCTTTCAACAAGTGAAGGAGATTGCATTTTTTATTTTCTTTATATACACATCCCAAAAACATACATCAAAAGCAAAAGAGACAATTAAAAGTCTACTCAAAAGTTGTAAAAAGGAAAATTCATTTCCAGAATTCTTATATTTATTTTTTATAAATATTTTTTTTGTAATTTTTATACAATTTATATGATAATATAATTTAATTAAAATAAAGATAAATTTAATAATTTTTTCTAAACTTAATGTATTAACTAATTTTAACAGCTTTTTTTTATAATTTATGAGAAATTCTTACTAGGTATATTTGAATTCTCCTACTGTCGTACACTATGACAAATTCTAGCTTCAATCATAATCGGTTAGCAGTAGTAATTGGTTGATATTATTGACGTTAATATTAATTTTGACCTACTGAAAATGCATCACCAAGAACATTAATTTAACAATAATGATATCGATACATTTTAAATTATGTCTATATTTTTATTTTAATTCCTCTCTTCTTTCTGTCATTACACCACAGTCATCACGTATACTTTTTTATTTCTTTCTTTTTCTTTTATCCATTTTTTCTTCTTTTTATTTTCTACACCTAAAAAAAAACATACAATAATAATAATAATTAAAAAAAAAAAAAGGTATGCAATCATCTTTATACAACAAGTGAAGGACATGACTTGAAACTTGAAAGGTACTGCAGATGGCCCACATCGAATGGCCTACCATCCATCCATGCCGTTGACTGTTCAGTGCTGGGGATAGAACGAAGCTATGACGTTAGACATAGCCCGTTAATTTGGTTGTTTATAGTCGACAAAAAAGGATCCTGATGACCCTGACAAATCAGCTTCAATTCTACCACGTGTTTCAAATGGAAAAAAGAAACTTATATCCCACAGAAACTAATTATTTTTTAGATCCTTTATGCGTATGTTAAAAATTTGAAAAAAAAATGTTTTACATTAACTAAATGAGAAAAAATCTTTTTTAAGTATAAAAATTCTCTCAATCAAAATCTTTTGTGAGATGATATTTCACTTAATCCGAACCATATTTTCGACTTGATGTATTAATAATTTTATTTAATCAAATCTTATTTAATATAATAAAACACTACTCTAACTCTACTTTATTTTTAACCAACATGTGTCTTTTCTATTCTTTTTAATGATGTACTTTTTTCATCATTCACAATCTTTATTTTTATTTTTTTTAGACTTATAGTGTATTTGGTGGTTATAATAAAAAATATATTAAAATAAGATAAAAAATAAAATAAGAATATAACAAAAATCCTTTTACCTTATATATAATATATGTTAAAATAAAATAATATATTATATTATCTAATGTATGAGATAAATATTAATAATAATAATATAAGATATAAATTATATTGAAAAGATAAAATTATTTATTTATTTTTATCAAAATTAATATATTTTTAAATTTTTTTAATATAAATGTATAAAAATTAAATTATTAAAATTATAAATTTTATTTGTATGTATAAATAATATTAAAAAATTAACATTAACATTGTAATTATTTTTTAAATTATTTTATAGTTAAAATTAAAAATAAATAAAATATTTTTAATTATATAAATTTGGAAATTATATTTATAAAACAAATAAATATTTTTTACAAAATTTAAAATAAAACTATTTTTATAAAAATTAAAAAAATATATGGTAAGAAAAAAAAGGAAAAAGTAATTTTATTCTTATAAATTATAATTTAAAACATCTTTTACAATCATAAAAATTGAAATTATATATATATATATATATATATATTTAAAAAGTAAGATAAGATAGTTCAAACAAATAAATTATTATATTCTATTAATTTAATAAATATTAAATAAAAATAAAACAAAAATTATCCTATTTTACTTAAATATACCTATGTTCCTACCATATTGAAAGTTTCAATAATAAATTTAGGATAGGTTTTGATGCATATCAATCATATTCATAATCAATTTAGGATTCTAACACATTCCATCAAAGATTGAATATGTGAAATGTAAACATATTTTTAAATGAACCAATTTTAAAAATGCACTTCTGTAGACATTCCAATAATAGATTTAAGATAAATTTTGATATCATGTTAATACTCAATATGAGATATTACTTAACATAATAACTTAACTTATAATATGCAAATTGTCGTTATTTTACATAAACATAGTTGTTCATATCTTTAATTAATATGAGACTTTAACACATCATAAACAATACTGGATATTTAAAGAGCATTCCAATAATTAATTTAGAATATATAAACTTTGATATCATGTTAGTATTTGAATTTGAACTTAATTAAATTGCATAAGTTAATTTATAAAATAAAAATTATTTTCATTTTATATATATTTGATTGATTATGTCTTTTATTAATGTAAGGTTTTAACTTTAACATATGATGAGAATATAATTTACTAAATTTTGTTTAAATTTCAAATAATCTTTAGGATTGTTATGTTAATAATAAAAAAAAAATATAGACAATTTGATATTTAACTTTCATTGTGGTTATGAACTTATTTTCACAAGGTCTATTAACTCTTCAAATGTGCTAACCTCTAAAAAAAAAAATAATTTTTATCTATTTAAATATTAACCAAATAATTATATACTATGTATTGTTCATTTTTATATTTTGAAAGATCTTTAAACTAAAATAAACTTTCATTATTATTACTGGTTATCGTTTTTGAAAATTCAAATCATATGAAACTATAAAAAATTAAATGTTTTAAGATTTAATTTTAAGCATGCATAGCATCATTGAAATGTTTTCTTATTTTTCCATATTAATGTTAATTGTTAATGTAATTTTTTTAAAAAAATCAAAATTTTAATAAAAATTTATAAAGATAAATGGTTAATAAAAGTTAGCTTACAAATAATAGTTTTTAATAAAGTTATTTATAAATGCTGTATAAGATTTATTTATTATTTTCAGAAAAAAAACTATTAATAATAATTACTGATAAACTCTTGCAATAGTAATAGTTATAAGAAATCATTGTGTTTTAATTTTAAAAAATAAAAACTAATTATCACCAATAATGATTCTAATCATTTTATACATTCATCATTATTTTTAAATTAAAAAAAATAATATAAAATAAGTATAAAATTTAGTCTTAAAAATAATAAATTAGCATGATGCTATCTAACAAAATTTTAAAATATATGTAATCAATATTAAGAATCTTTGTGTTTTTTTTTTTACCATTGAAGCAGGTTAAGATAGAGAATATTTTAAGGAAGAGGATTTTAAATAAGCAATTATTATTTATGAAAAAAGTGAACTCATTTCTTCACCGTATTTAAATAGGATAACAAGAAAAGTCATATAATTAGATTTAAAATTTTAACAATCAACATAATAATAAAAAATAGATATGGAAGAAAAGAAAAGAATAAGAAGAAGAAAAAAGAGGGACGGTAGGTTGTGTTGAAAAGAAAGAAGAAGAAATAAAATAAAAAAAAGATGAGAGTAGAAAAGAAGATAAAAAAATGAAGATATTTAAAATTGAGAAAAGAATGTAGCTGGAAATTGGACTGAGTTGACCTGCAAAATAAATGAATAAAAAATAATAATTTGCATTTGAACCATATATTAGCATGTTAGTCCATTTTAAATTATTTAATTATTGAAATAATTAAAAATATAAGTATAAAAATATAAAATTTTATTTTAAAAAATTGGTATGTATATTTTGATTTTTTAATTTGTGGTCTGATTTCACTTAACTTGTGGATTCATAAATTAGATGAAAAAGCTCACATTTAAATGGATTAGTGACAGGTATGGGTACTATAATTTAATATTTATTTTAAATAAATTATTTTATTATGTAAAAATTTATTTAAATAAATTATTTAATAATAAACTAAAATTATAATATATTTTATTATTTAATAATGTATTTTAAATATTTTATTTCATTTTTAAATATTTTAGTTATTTTTAAATACGTTAAATTAATTTATTCATTTTTAACTAATATTTATAAAATATAAATATCTTTAAAAATATAATAAATTATTTTTACAAATAAATATAATATTTTTTTAAAATTAAATTTTTTATATTTTTTAAAATTTATTATTTTGAAATTATAATAAAATAAATTTTAAGATAAAAATATTATAAATATTAAATGTGAGATAATATGCGGATGTATTTTAAAGTTCTTATAAAATTATCCTAGCAAATGAAAATTTGTTTAAATTGTCAAAAATAAATAAAGATAATGTGTACATATAAAACTCAAAAATATAATAATCTAAATTTTTTTAGTAACTCTTATCTAGATTGGAAATGCTCTAGTATTTATTGAATCATAACGAGCTTAAGAAAGTTTTAAGCTTGAAATATTGAACCTCGTTTTAGGTTTTAGCCTTCATTATAAAATTTTAAAAATAGAATAATAGAAAAATTCATAAAAAATGAAAAACATTTTTTTCTTCTAAATTAAAGAACTTTGTATTTGCTTAATATCTTAAAGTAGTTATTGTTTATGTCTGTTAGTGGTAGGTATATATCATTCAATATTCACTTTAAACTAACCGTTAGATAAAAAAAAAATTGTTATTTTTCTTGTTATAAATATTTTGAAGTATCTATGATAGATAATATTAACCGGAGTTTCGCCCATATATTTGGATTCCTTTCTCTTGTTCGTTGAAACCGGTTCTTTCTCGTCTCTGTTTTAAACAATATCTGATCAATCAAAAGGTGTAACAAATGGCTTCGTGAATATTTGAACAAAGCACTCATACTTGCAGAACCAATAGGATTTACGAAACCTCGTTTGAGATTTCAAAGTTTTATTATGCTATTGGGTTGATGAAATCGTACAGGAACTTACGTAGAAAAAAATAAGAAAGAAAAAATCTGTTTCCTCGATAGAGCAAATTTAAGCCATTGATTTCTCATTACATGCACACAGGTACACATACTTGTTGAATTTTATAAATAAAATTTAATTTTTTTTTTGAATATTTTCTAACTGAGTTAGATATTCATTTTATTAATGTTTTATTTTATCACAACTTCATAGTAATAATAAAATATTTGATTTATTTGTTTGTAAAAAATAGTAAAATAAGTATATTTCATTTAACTAAAATGTGAATAATGAATTTGAAACTAAGCTGAAACTAACAATAAATTAAATTAAATAAATTAAATGAATAAAATATTAAATAAATTAAAATTAAAAATATTCAAAGGTTTAAAATATTAGATTTTCTAATTTTTTATTAAAACTTTATATATATATATATAATATTAAAATTTAACGATTAAATATATATATTTTTAATGCTATCGTTTGTTAAAAATAAAATAGAAAATAATAAATATATATTATAATAATATCTAAACCCTAATATATCATATATTTTTTTATATCTCTTATTCAATCATAATATATATCATATTTTATTTTTTTTATTTTTAAATTTTTTTTAACTTTAACTTATTTTACCATTCAAATACATTTAAAATGAGATGTATAGAAATTATTTTTTCGATAAAATATTGTATATTTACAATTTAAAGATGTTATTTTGTCTTCAACCAAAAGAAAATAAGAATCCAAGTAGTACTTGCATGAATTTCAACTATATTTGGTAAAGTAACTTATTTTATTAGTTATTAGTTTTTTTTACAAAATAACTTATTTTATTAGTTATTAGTTTTTTTTTACGGTTATTAATTTTTTTAGAAAAACTAACTTTTATATTTTCAGTTTCTAACTTAAATATTTTTTTTATTTTTATCCTTCATATATTTTTATAATTTAATATTTTATTTATCTATTTATTTTTATAAATTTAATATTATTTAATTTTTTTATAATAATAATAATACTAATTTGATAGATTTACTTTTATATTATTATAAAATACTATATTTAAAATTACCTTTTTAATATATACTATTTAATTTAATTATTATATTTTTATTTTATTTTATTAAAAATATTAAATTGTTTAATAAAAATTAAAATTATAAAAATTATTTTAAAAAGTTTATTTAAAATTTATTATGTAAATATTAAAAATAAATATTTTTATTTTGAAAAATTATTTAATTAAATTTTTATATATATTTTTTAAAAATAATATATTTATTATATTTTAATTCATTATTTAACTATATCTTTATTTATTATTTTTATATTTATCAATTTATTTAACATGTTTTACCAAACCTGTTTTAAATATCTTTTAAGCTTTCAGCTATTTTATCACTAGGCTAGTTTACTAGACACACCCAATGTATCTAGAACCCACCTAACAACGGGTAAATATCTTTTCCATTTCTTCTTCTTCATTTCTTTTGTTCCTATTTCTTTATATTTTTCTCTCTCTTAAATGCATGCAAGAACCCACATATCCTCCTTGTCTCTTTCTCTCTCCGAAATGGACCTATCCAGTTACTGGAGAGGATCCTGTCTCCCTAACACCTAATTTATCTTAAACAAACAACAAGCAACTAATGATAGTATTTCATTCATGCATGAGACGCACTTCTAATCACATTCTTATTTAAGTAATTTTAATTTTTTTATAATTAAATTAATAATAAAAATATATCACAAGAGAAAAATCTATTAAACCTTTAAATAAAGATAAAATAGAATACATAAATAAACATCAAATAAGTGAATTTTTTTTAAATAATTAAATTCTCTATTATAATAAATAATTTTTTAAATATAATTGTTCTATTTCATATTCTATTATGATTATGCTTAAGAAATCTTATTTTAAATTTTATTTACCTTTCGATAGCAGTGTAAAAGGAGAAATAAATTCAATTAAAAGACACACTAGATTTATTTTAATGAATGAAAATAAAATAAAAGATAAAAAATATAAATAATAATGTGTTTTCTTTATTTAGTTGAAGAAAAAATTGACTAGTAAAAATTAATAAAAATTAAATTTTATCTTTTATTTTTTAATTTAAGTTCATAAAGAAATATCTAAATAAGTTGAATATATTTGAAAAAATAAAATAAAAGATTATGATGAATTAATGTTATATGTGTAATTCAAATTTTATATTGGTTAATTTAATTAAGAAGGAGAAATGTTCTTCTTATAAATGGAGGTTTAACTTTTGAATGAAAATAACTATTAAAATAGAATGCATAATTGAGCTATTGGGATCATGAAAGTAGGTTGAAGTAATCAAATCATATTAAATTTATATTACTTGTTTGTATTTTATTTATTTTGCTATCGTGTATCTTTGGTGGGTACATTTCACTACCCAACATTTGATATTGGAGTTTTCGTTGCAAGAAGAGAAGTCAACGTAATTTTATCATCGAAGATTCCACATCATTAATAATTTAGAGATCCTTTTTTCTTTTGTTACTTTGTGCATCTCTTTTGACAACTACCCTGCACCATGATTAGTGAAATAAAATTTGAGTACAGCTTTTTGAGGGAAAGGAAATTTTCATTATGTGGAAATGCATAATAAAAATATATTTTAGTGCAACAAGATTTGGATGAGGCTTTGGAAGAAGAAAAGTTTGAAGGGATGATTATGACAAACAACTAGTGGAATACTATTCAAAGAAAAACTATAAATATTATTAGGTTGACACTTGTTATTGTAATCAAGTATGTTGAATGAACAATACCTAGAAAGATATATGTGACAAAAGTTGAACAAGATCTATGGTCAAAGTCATTAACCAATCATTTATACCTGAAGATAGAGTTGTATATACTAAGAATAGAATAAAGAGGTAATCTACGTGATCATATTAATGAGTTTAATTATCTAATTTATCAACGGTCAAATATAATAGGAAAGATAAATGATGAAGAGTAAGTAATTACTTTATTAACTTTTTTACCCCAATCATATAAATAATTGTTGAGATCCTTACAAATTAATAAGAATACGATTAAGTTAGATGATATAACTATCATTCTTCAAGATGATGTAACTCTTAGAAACGAAGAAACAATTCTTGTTGGAGAGGTGGACAATAAAGAAAACTTGCATAAAGGAAGTTGAAGTGTTACAATTACAAAATATATATATATATATATATATATATATATACAATCTTGATGTCTAATCATGAGAGATTGACGTAACTAAATCCTCAAATGATGGAGAGTTATACTGTGTGTCAGGAATGTCAATGATGATTTTATTGAAAATTATTTTAAATGGACATTAAATTTTGCTGCTAACATACATGTGTACAATAATTAAGACATATTTATTATTTTGCATAAAGATAGAAATCTAGGTTGTAATTATGTGGGAACAAAATTGAAAATGAAAGTTAAGGATATTAAAAAAGTTTGCTTAAAACTTCACAATGGTAAAATATGAACTATTCACAAAATATGAATTATTCACAATGTAGGTTATGTAGCTATTATTAATGTCAACATTATTTCATTTGATGAAATGATGTTACATATGGGTAAATATGTGAGAAATGGAAATAGATACAAAGTGTACAGAAATGTCATTTGATTCTGTAAAAAAAGAAAAGTCAAGAAGAACATTTATTATTTAGATTATCATTCCTTTTTTTAAGATAATAAAATAAAGATAAAAAAGATTAAAAAATGAGTTCAATTTTTATAAAAGATTGAAATATTTGGAAGCTTAACTCAAATAAGGATTTGTTATTTATGTGAATCAAGTCCTATATTGGTTAGTTTAGTTAAAAAAAATATTTTTTTATAAATAGAAATTCAACTTTTAAATAAAAATAACTGTTTAAAGAAAATATAATTGAATTATTAAATAATATAATAAAAAAATTATAAAAAATAAATTGTGCATGAAAATCATCGTTATATTTCTATTTGTAGATTTTACAATTTTTTTAAAAATATAATAAAATTACTTAGTGCTAGAAATCCTTTTTTCCCGTCCGTTAATGATATATCACTCTAATAAGTCGATAATAATAATCGATACACACATGTCGTATTTTTTAAATATTTATATATGGCTTCTATATCTTGTTTTCTTTACACTTATATTCTCAATTACGTCACCTTACACAAATGTTAGGTAATAGATAACATGATTCCTGAGATTGTATATCGATCAAGCATTTTAGTGACGTGATCAATCCATCAGATATTGAGGAAATAATTGAAGCTGGGAATTTAAGCAAGGCACCGTATATATGCTCTGACTTTGATCACCACATCAAAGGAATTTACAAACAGCAAGACCAAAGCTCTAGATCAATAGTCTTTTCGATTTCCTTTCATAAGGGATAATTTTTCAAAATGAAATGGTTGGTTTAAGTGTTTAACCCGTTCAAAACCCATCTCACATCCTCCAAGATGGTTTGATGCAGAGAAAATCTGGTGTAGAAGTAAATTTTGATAAAAAAAAAATAGAAAAGGAAAGAAAAAAGGTTGTACCCGTATTTGGGTGTAAACTGTTGCAGATGGATGAGGAATAATTATGAAATGGATATATATAGTGCAAGACATCAAGCACCCTTTGTCATGTTGCTTCGAATATATTTAAGAAACAATGGTTAATAATGCTAGCACTACCCATATGACAGGTTACATCAGATAACCATTAAGTGAAGATCAGGCTATAATTTGAAAGTCAAGCACCAAAAATGAAGTGCCAACATTAGTGGGGATTACTTGCAAACACTCACTATATATGGGGGGGAAAATATATAATTGATTGACGCTTAGGTAAGATTAGAAAAATGTATGATTAGATATCAATATTAAATGCATTAAACTTCTGATATGCTAATGTAGCGAACAAGCAATGGTTGGATACTTGGAAAACAACATAATCGTCCCATTTTTTAAGAATATTGTGACCTGAAGTTTATCTTCAATGTGTTTTATATTCAAACTATCCAATTAGATGGAGTCCCAACTAGTTGCCTAAGCTGAAGATTGATTACCAAATGGACTACATGGTTTAAGAAAAGAAGCAGTTATCTAATCAATTCTTCAAAGACTATATATAATTTATCTACCGTTTTTGGAAACTGCAGGTTGAAAAACATTTGATTAATAGGTACATTTGTTCTAATTTATGCAATATCTAATTGATCTTCCGAATCACGAAACCACGATTTTAGGATAACCATTTCAAAATGGACGCAATCAAGGGAATGGGTCTTATATATTGATTGGGGTTTTAATTGGAGATGATGGAATTTTATGAGCCGGTTGTCGCGTTAATTTGGTCAAGCTTTCGCTTTCAGTGATTTGCTTTAGATATGTGTTTGGTAATTTAATATGGGGGACTGACTCAACAGAGGACTCATCATAAACGTGTTGCTCAACTTCTTTCCCCTATGTAACCCCCCACCATATGTTAAATTATTATAATCTTCCAAAAATTAATCTTAGTGTGGAGGGTGCAGGTATATCCCAAGCTTCGATTGGTGATTCAAAAGTTCAGTCCTTGCCAAGCCAAGTTTCTTGAGCAATGGATCTATATATGTGCTTTAACAACTTTAGTCCATATCCAACGGTTCCGGAGACAAATTAATAACAATAATATTTAGAAAAGATTTGTCTATGTTGGTCTAATGACCCATGTATTAAAAATAAGCCAAATAATTTTAGTTTTAATTTACCTAGATCACACATGTAATTATATCTAAAAATACAAAGTCCATAGTAGACATTTATAAAATTGAAGATTAATTAGTGTTGCTGACCAGGCCACGATTTCTGTTAGTTAAAGTCAATGAAGATTTATCTTGATGATTTTCCACCTGCCCATGGTGTTGGACTCAGCAGAGAGTGGTAGCTTTGGAATTGGATCAAACCAAGAAGTGGTAGGTAGAAAATTAATGTAGCACTCATGTTTCATTCACCATATATATAAGAGCAGCATGTATGTATCTTATAAATTGAGAGGTTTTCCTTCTTGTCCATGTTCTTCGGCGGTTAATTCGGTAGCATTGTTTTATAATCTTGGTAAAGTAAAAGGCAACACGCTGCCTCAAGGTCTCATCTTATCTCACCCATTCAAACGGCCCAAAATATTATTAACAACTTTCAGACTAACACTTTCTTTTTTGACTTTCCAATCCAAACATTTCGGTTTTAACTGAATTTGTTGAATATGTAAAATCTCATCTTTTTATGGCTTAAATATATTTTTTTCTCCCCCGGGCCACGGGTAAGGTCAATGTCAAAGAGATCAAGAGTTTCTAAATGCAAACCATTGAAATACTATTTGGACCTCATTTTTTGCATGATGCTTTTGACACTCCGAAAACTGGTTCGCAAAATGTCATCAACGCCATTATGGCAAAAATTGAAACTTAATTATTAATAAGTTTTTACTTATTGTTTCCTTTTTTGACGTCTAGAGGTTTGGACTAATGAGACGGTCATTTAAGATTCTAATCAGTCAATGTTCACTTATTATTAATTTAAGTTATTTTGTGATATATTTACCTGTGATAATATTTTATTAATTTTTATATCAGTTTAAAATATATTTAGTATTAACATAAAAATTATTCTCAATATTTAATTTTATATCTATGCTATTTTAATGAGCATTTTGATAATGATATATAGCTTGAATTATTTTCAAAATTGAAGATATTAAAAAAAATATAACAAAAGAAAGTACCCCATCATAAGCATTAGATTATGTCAAAAGATATATTAAATCATTTTCCAAAAAGCATTACTTTTTTAACATTATTAATAACACGTAATTATTACCTTCAATAATAGAAGTTTTTCAAAATTAAAGTTGCTTTGATCTTATTTGAAGTGAATTATTTTATAAGATAAATTAAATAGATTAATATATTATCCATTTAAAATAAAATATTAAAATTATATATATATATATATATAAATCACTATTCATTAATATAAAATATTAAATTTTAACATTTATACTAACTTAATATTTTTTTTTTTATAAAATATCAGATTCATTCAACCATTAATTTAAAATATTATTTAAATATATATAAATATTAATATTTAAATATTATATTTATAAATATTTAAATTATTTAAAATTTAATATACATATTTAATGATAAATATATTTAGAATAATTTAACAGTTGAATTAATAAATTTTATATTTTATAAAAATTAATTTTATATAAATATTAAGTTTAACATCTAATATAAATAGATTCTAATTTTATATATAATAAAATGTTGATAAATAATTTTATATCTTAAAAATAAAAGAAAGAAACGGGGATTAACGAGTTAGATTAGATTAAATTTTAAACATAAATTTGACCTATATATGGTTTTAATAATTCTAAACATGACTTGGTGATAGGTACAAAATTGGGATCAACCAATTGAGAAGCTGAACTAGTAGGGGGACAAAACTAATAACCGAGGCGAAGAAGTCACGGTCAAAGTGTGAAGTGCAATCGAGGACTAGGAACGACAAACTCTATCGATATCAAGTGATCGACGGTTATTTAACAAACTATAACAGTTCCCAAACGTCAAGCAGCGTATTCAGGGGACCACTGTTTATATGCTGATTGAATGTCGAGAAAGAGGTTACTTTTCGCACAGAAGACCAAATTTATCAGACAACATGCAACATGCAACATGAATTAATGCTTTTAATTTCTTGTCTGAATACTTTGTATACTGTTATTTTATTAAACATTTTTTCGAGATTTATATTGTATGCATCTTTGAATTGTGCGAAACATACCGAATAAGAGAATTTTAGAGAAAATTTGTTCTTCGCTTGCCAGATGGATTGAATAAAATAAGTTAATCGATTGTTTTGACAATTCATCAAATGTTGTGAAATCGATGAGATAACACTTTGTTTGTTAATCAAATCAGAATTTAAAATTAGAATTATACAAACACTTAACTAGTATTACATGGAGTAAGATCATTCGTTATGGACACATTACTGGGTTTGTGATTAGCTAGGCCTTACACCTAACTAACGATTTTTTTAATTTCCAAAACTATACCATGGGCTCCGTTTTAATGAATTTACGAAAGCAGTGTACCCTTAATTTCTTGTAAGATAATGGGCTGGGTTGTGTAGCCGTACAAGCAACTGCCTGACTTTGAGTTGCGTTAGCGGAACGTAGTTATGGGCCTTACAGATAGGTTGACATGTAAAAAAGGGAAGTTAGCTACGCAACCTCATTGATAATTAATAATAGGTTTAAATGCAGATAAAAAATAAGACAAAATGTATTCTCTTTAATTTAATTTTTAAAAATAATGTGGTTTAAATGTTAGTAATTTAATTTTAAATTTTATTCGATTATTAAAAAATGTGACTGAATTTTCTGTACTTAACTATATTAAGTAATGTAGCTCTTATGATAGAATAGGTTATAGGAGATGTCGTGCCCCGATCCAACGGTAACAGAAAGATGAAAAAAGAAACTGGATGATCTACAGTTTAAAGATTCAGCCCAATAATTTATTTATTAAAAACTCTTTTGTGGTTCAGATTTTGAAAAAAAGTAGCCAATGATCTAAGGCGTGTTTGTATCCCGAGGCTTGCTCTAGCAGCGTTCTGAGTCATCGAATATAACTAATGGTGACAACTAAATCTATTATCATAGATAAATCTATTTTTTAAATTGGTGGTGTAAATTAACGGCATATTGATTTAGCACGCGATTTAACAAATTAGAAATTATGTAGGTAGATTTTTTACGTCACACAATTACCTATATCAATCTAGTTATCCATATTTTCAACATTAACCTTATAAATTATGATCCATAATTATTCTTATTTTATCAATAATATCTATGATCCATATATAATTATTAGTATTTTAGCTAATTATTTTTAATAATTGTTCATCATAATATATTTTTAAAGCAGCACCATCCAAATTTATAAAAAATTTATAATTATACAACCATTTCTTACATCTATCTAAACAAATATATAACTTATAAAACTCAAATGGTCCATTAAAAAATAATATTTATTTTAACTATTAATTTTAATTTAATATATTTATTAGTATGTTTCTAATATATTACTAAATTTTTTAGTAATATAATAAATTTTAATTAATTATCAACAAAATATAATGTGTAAGGTATGAATAAAATATTTGTTTTCATACTTATATTTTAAAATATATATATATATATATATATATATATATAAATATAAGTAGCATCTTTCATTTCTATTTTAATATACTTTAGTTATTTAAATATTTATATTTATTCTATTATCTACAGTTTAATTTGTTGAGATAGAATATCCTATTTTTATTAATATATTTTTTACAAAATAATAAAACAAAAATATTATATAAAAAAAATTACATCTTTATATTTATCTATCTATTAAATGTAATAAATAATTATATCTAATATTTTTACTAATTTTATAAAAAAAGATAAAATAAAATTTATAAATATAAATTAAGAAAATAAATAAAGGTTCAGATATGGTTGTAAATCTTTTATAGATTTAGACGGTAGTTTCTTGACAGGATTTTATGGTGGATAATTATTAATAGTAATTGCTCAATATACTAATATTTATATATGAGTCAAAACTTAGGATGTTGTTATATCGAAAATAAGAATAACTCAAACATAGTTATTAATGATAATTGTTCAATATGCTAGTAATCATATATGAGTTATAATTTATAATGTTTTTGATATCGAACATAAGATAACTGGAACCTTATTTATTCACATTATGTGAAACTCATATATTTTATAATGTTTTTATATCGAAGATAAGGATAACTGGAACCTTATTTATTCACATTATGTGACTTTCACATAGCTGATTTTGTGATACTTAATTACTAAATTAGCACCTTATTTACTTGTAATTGACGGAAGGATCAGTCTAAAAGACGAATTAATAAGTGAAAAATTATCAGAGAACTTCTTGGATCCGTACTTCATTTTGCATGGTTTAGTGTATAAGCTAAAGGATTTGTGGGTAAGAGATTAGATCCTAAATTTTGACTAAATTAATTGTTTAGATCAAACTCATCCTTAAATTTGGAAACACTCAATGATATATGAATCCTAATTTAGACAAAATTCAAGTAAAATAGAACAAAATTAGTTCATATTTTGATATTTAGTAAATAAGAGAATTATATATACAAATATTAATTTTTCATGTTAACTTCAAAATGTAGATGAATAATTAACTTAATTTTAAGAATGATAAAAATATTACCACAAAGCAACTTGAGGAATATATTTTACTGGAGATCATAAAAAATCACTATGTCACTAGCTTTCTATGTTAAAAAAAGAAAATAAGAAAGTAACTGGAAAAGAAGAGAATGAAGGAAATAGTCATTAAAGAACCAATGTCAAATCCGTTTTATTTAACAAATTAACAAAGTACAAATTTATGACTATTAAATATATTACAAGGAGAATGTGCTTTTGTGTGTGTTATCTATGAGTTGGGTGGATGACATGAACATTGACTCAGGCTATTTATAACACAATTCCAAATTGAGATTTGAGAAATTAGCAGTTTTGATCCAAAAAAAAGAGATTAATAGAATTTCTTTCTTTGACTCAAATCTGATCCAAATGCTTATTCCGGACTGAATTGAAGAACACAGATCTGATTCTGAACATTTATGAATGTACACCTCCGTCCCCCAGGAAAAAGAAAGAAATAAAGTAGCCACGATGCTAGATTCTTTGGCTATGGGCACTTTACATAGCCCGTTTTGTTGTCTGAGGATTGCATGAGGATACAGGAGGAGGAGTTCATAAAATTATATTTTTTACCGTGTATTCAAAGTTAAAAATTGTAACTTCTAGAAGATTTTAATTGTAAAAATATTTTCTTAAAGTTTAAACAAGCAGGTCCTAAATGGCTAAATCAAAAGAAAACAGAAACTTTAGCCTTTTAATTTTGGGATCGGAACAGAAACAACGTTTAATACTGAAATCAATGACCTGGGCTAACATCGATTGCCATTTAGTAATAGTCACTTACCAACATGAAAAGTAGAAAGGCGATAAATACAAGTTACAGTAAAATCAACTGTTTCATAGACATTTTTGTTTCCCAGAAATGGTGACAACCACAAGGGAGATGTCCACTGCTAGTTACCTAAGTTAACATTTCGGGAAATACTAGATTAACTGTAACATATCTTTAAAGATCACACACATCCTCGCATCCAAAATACGTGACAAAATCAAAATATTAAAAATATAGAAAATAGGATGAAATTAACTATAATTAATATAAAGTGTGTATGTAAGCGTGTGTAAAACTGAAGAACAGATAATTGCAGTCGAATTAAAAGAAAATCAGAAATCATAGGCTCATGAAAGGACCAATGCTTGGATTGAGTAAGGCCTTCATGTGATAAACAGAAAATGCCTCCATTCTTTACTATGAGTACTCTATGACTGCATATTTAATTTCTGTCCTCTGAACTAACAGAGAAAGTGAGCCTCTTAAGTGTTATTTGAGTATTTTCCATAGACAATAATACAAAAAGCAAGCAGTTGAGAGAGAAGGGGTGGGAAAAAAGAATGTAAAATGAGGGAAATATATGAAAAGAAAAAATTCTTTCCTCATCTTCCCCTTTGAAGTGCCTTCTCTGCAGTGTCCATCTCCTCCAAAATCCTTGCCTTTCGTTTTGCAGGAATAGGAGCAGTTGGTCCAAAACTGATGTAGTGCCCTGAAACAGCATTGAGTGCTGAATACATATCCCTAAAGGAAGACCTTCCCAGAAGTGCTTTCTCCCTCCTATATTTAGCCACCCACGAGTTTGAGCTTTCTCTTAAGTCAGCAACTGCAGTAGCCACATTCGGGTCATTCTTGTCCATTGTTATGGTTGTTCTCACCTTGCTTATCACCTCCTCTGTCTCCTTTATATATTCTTCATCTGAAGCTGCCACTGCAGGGGCCAGGGGAACCACCCATGAAGTACACACAATGGAGGCAGTGATGGACAACAAATCACGGCGGCGTGTGGCGGCGGTGGAGGTGGTTGGTGTGAGAGTGGCAGCAATGATGGGTTTGGGCTTGATGTGTGAGAGTGATTTGGGTGTGGATGTTGGAGTTATTAGCGTTGGGGAGGCCATGGTTTTGGGAAAAAGGAAGTGGGAGAGAATGAGAAACAAAGTTGGAGTTTTTGTCATGTGTTGATAACAACCAAGAATAGGAGGGAGGCATTGGGTTTTTGCCACGTGGCCTTATCGCCTTATCTTTCTTTTGGTTTTTGGATGAGAAAGTAACCAATGGCTTCTAAGGTTTAGATCCACATCCTCACCTGTCCTCCCAACTGCATCTTTTGATATAAGTATATAACACATTCTATATCTGTTTCATTTACAAACACCAGAAATTAAAATAACACTAATTTGATTCGTCTAATATAATGCAATTATACCACTACAAATATTATAAGTTGTTTAAAAGATGATTGTTCAAACATGTGCCAGTTATTAGTACATTTTATCTACCCTTAAAAAACAACTATTAGTATTGTTTCTAAATTTAATATCATAAATAATACGCTGAACGTTAAAAAATTTAGATTTTATAATAAATATCATTTTAGTCCTGTAATTATCAAATTTACAGTTATTTTGATGGGGACAAATATCTTAGATGGCACAATAAGAAACTAATATGTGTTAAAAAAAATCACGTTATTTTCAGTCTCCTATTTTTCATTTTTAAAAAAATTATAAAATAAAAGCTGGAGGCCCAACATGGGATTGCTGCTTCCCCCTCAAACTTATTATTGGGTTCATTCTGGACGAACCCTTTGTTAGGCCATAAGACCCATTTATATCAGCTTAGTCCTCCATGTTTGCACGATGTAGGCTTAAGCCCAATACTACGAGGATTGGAGAAGGTATAGTAGATAGCCAACCCCAACCAAAAACAACAGGTGTCACGGATGGAAAATCATATGAAAAAAATTGATGATGGTATTACGACGGCAATGAGTCAATGATTAGAACCAGATGAGATTACCGAAGAGAATTCAGAAATCGGAATAGCACAATTGAATTCTACTAGATTTTCTATTGTACTAATTAAATTTAGTTTCCATTTTGTACCGTATTTAAAGGTGAGAAGCGTTGTCTCTTAGTTGCACTAAAACGACCTCTTCGATCAAATCAAGGCCTTACCCACTTTAGATTTTTTTTTTTAACAACTTTATATCATATTCACTTTACCAGTTAGAAACTCCCAAGCAATAATTTAGGTATTTTCAAAAGTAATTGAAAGTGAACTAAGGTCTGCCTCACCTAGGTCATCTCCTAATTACAATGGTTTTACTTATTTTCTTCAAACTTTAATTTGATATTTAGCTAATAAGTTCATTAATAATTGTTTGTACCTAACCTGGTCTGCCTTTTGTAAAATGTAATTATTCGTTTTATAATTGTCATAAGCCGTTCTTAACTACGGGTTTTAGTCCATGTCAATAATTTATACAAAAATGATATTAACAACATAATTTGTTAACATATTATTTATTATAATAAATTTTACGTAGCTTTCATTATTAAAAAAAGAGAGCAGGAGTTGGATAGACATAGGGATGGGAATACGTCGGCGATCTTCCGACCACTAGTGGATATTTATTGAACAACTTAAATTAAAATATTTTAAAAAGTTTATTTAATTAAAAAAATCTTTGTAAATTGAATAGATTGATCTCCTTGTGTAAATATAGATAATATAATAAGAATGGTGGATGTGTTCTCTGATCCCATCACATACACATTGGACTAAGAAGAGAGGGCCCATTCCAGGCTCCTTAGAAGTTTCATCTTCCATTTATAACCCCAATATTTTTTTATTTCCAAGGTTTTAATTGCCATACAGACCTGTATTTATTCGCTGTCAAAGTCCAACAGTCCTCAACTGCTTTCAATTACTTTCTCTTTACCCTCTTACGTAACATATTTATAAACCAATTCAATTTAATGCATATTATAAAATTAAATAAAAGGTAGAATTTTGAAATAAATTTAAAACAAAAGCCACATAAAATGAAAAATTTACAAATATACATCACAAATATAATTTTACTCATGAAGTATTTAAGTAGTATTATACTTGTATAAATACATATTAATGAAAATACTATATTTTATGTTTTTCACAGCCTTATAATTTTTAAGTTACATGTTATTATTTTCTTTAAAATTAATTAATCTTTAAAATTACTATAATTTATTAAATAAATTTAAATTAATATATATATATATTTAAAAAGTAGATTATCCATTAAAATAAAGTAATATAATAAAGTATAAAATTTATTTTAAATTTTATAAAAATAATAAAATTTATTAATTTAACAATTAAATTTATGAAAATTAAATTATTTAAAAGAAATATTAAACAAAATAATTTGTAATAGATTTATTTTTAAAATAAGTTGATTATATATATATATATATATATATATATATTCAAGAAAAAAATTTAGTCCAATAATTATATTTTAGTTTATGATAAAAAAATTTAAAAGGCATGTTGTTTTTATAGTTAACAATAGAGATAAATATAAATAGAAAGTTTAGCTCCATTATTTTTTTTAAGCATTTAATATTAAACAATTTATACCAACATCCTTAAGATTTATTGAAAAAATATTTAATATTTTTTTGTTTGTAATATTATTTTGATATTTTTTATGTTTATAATATCATAAAAAATTTAAAAAAATTACATAAAATTACACAATAAAAAAGATGTTAGATTTTTTTTCATAAATTTTAAGGAATATCAATGCTATTTTTCAATATATATTTGTACATGTCATTAATCCATGTGGTTTGTTGCCAGAAAAAAATAAATATAAATATTAAAAAATACAATTAATATTGTTAACTTTTTAAAAGAATTATTTACTTTTTAAACTTATCCTTTATTTTTTATATTTTTTCGTTAATTACTAATAAAATACACTAGAAATAAAGTTGTATCATACTTTATTATTTTTAAAATAAAATTAAAAAAAAAAGATAAAATACAGTGTGCAGATATAATATAAGGAAATACAAACTTGTGTTTCCTTTATTTAAGCAGTATTATTAGTTTATTAATTTGACTTAGTAATCAGGAGTGACTCTCTTGTTCCACTAAAAAGCAAACAAAGAAGAAAAGCAAGAAGAGCATGCAGCTTATGGAAACCCATACCCATGTTTTACTCCCCTGTGGCCGGTCCCCTCACAAAAAATAACAAAAAATGGAAAAAGAAAAGAGTGGGTCGATAAGATGAAGTTGACAGAATTAAAGGACTCCCTTTGTGAGATGGATTTTGTCCACTCATTCTTATAGCTTTGGGAACCTTTACAGTTACAGATAGCAACTGCTATTTTAACTTTGAACACTGAATTAAGTTAACAAAACATTATCATACATCAGTGAACTGAGATGAAAAAAATTTACTAAAATATTAAAATATATAATAAATAGAATTAATTTATATGACAGAGTATGTTGTTGTTAGTCAATAGTAGCATATGAAAATTGAAATCAGAAAGTGATGGTCTGAAAATGCAGTGATTATATTCCAATAGTTCACAGTTGTACCAGTTGCTACGGTATGTGTGTTACAGTACATTTACAGTTGTTCCTATGTAGAGAATCACTTATACGAAGGTAAAAAACAAACGGATCGCTCGTGACAAAACATAAATAAACCTCAGGCTGGCATACACAGAGTTGGTTGCGCAGATGTTAGAGCCAACATCAAACCACCTTCCCTGCATATATTATTCCAGCTACCTACCCATATATTATTTAATTTTCTGGGATAAAATTAGTTTTTTTTATTATTTTAACATTTTAATTTATTTTCAAAATAAATTATTTTTTAATCCTTCATCAATAACATGTTAAACATTAATATGTAAAATAGGTTAATATTGATTATTTTAGAAATAAAATTGATCGAAAGGCATAAAACATCACGAAAAATGAGCAAACACATGTTTGCAATTGCGAACCAATGTTTTACAGTGTCAAACTAAACCAAGCATATACTTAGTGTTGCGTAAAGGAACAAGTATTATTATCTTCTAAGTATTTAAGTGGATATTGTCGGGTTATGACTGATTAAATTGTATTTTTTAAAATATAAATGTTTAAACATCAAGAGATTTTGAGTTGTTATGATCATATTAACTTTTATATTAATTAGCGGTATTGTCTCGGGTTGAAGGAGGTATTGCACTGAGATGATGGTTGATGGTGGAAATGGCTGGAATCATGAAAATGATTGTTAATTAATTTAGATTATAATTTGTATTATTTTAAAATTTAATTCAAATATTAAAAGTGTAAAACTTTGTATTTTTATGTAATTATATATTATTATATCGTTAAAAATATTTAATTTATATATTAATTATTTTAAAATTTTTATTTAAATAATTTTTAATTGAATGATTGTGTAAGATATTTTAATATATATTACTTTGAATTTCTTACTATATTTTTACGTAGAATTTAACAAACAATATGAGCCCCCTTGAATTTCAACTAGTGTTACCCAAAATTTTTCCATTTAAATTTTTATGTAAAAAATTAATTTTGATATATTGTAAATGTAAAATTTTTAATATTATCAATCAATTAAAATTTAGGATAAGTATAATTTTTAAAATAATTATTATAAAATTTATTAATTTTTAATAATATAATAAAATATTATTGGATGACAATATAAAAAAATTATTTATTTCAATTATGTTAAGAAAAACTATACTTGCAATTTTGATATCCGATAGTTTAAATTCATTGTTTATCAAAACTAAATATGTTATGAGATTCTGAATGAAATAGTTATTGTTTGACTTGCAGGGTTTGTTGGGTTCTTGCTCCCCAGTCCCTTGTTCGGTTGTTTGATGGAATATAAATGATTTTGGTTTGTGGTGACGTCTTCCTTTCATTTTCGTATTTTTCTTGGGGTCAATTTTATGAGCTGCACAATCAGAGAAGATATTGCATCTGTATACCAATTTTGGGTACAATAATTTGTGTAACAATGAGTGAGAAAGAGAAAAGTAAATATACATATACATACATATATATATATATATAAATTTATATTACAATTTTAAATATCAAAATAATTATTATACACATCAAAATATATTATATTTATTTTCACTTATTTATAACTGTATTTTTTTAAAAAAAATAAAAGTTATCAACTGTTAAATTTATCCTATATAAATATAAGATAATATAAATATAGATATATGTAAGATAATTTTGTATATAAATTAATCATTCCTCAAACAAATAAAAACTTCTCTCAAGTCCTCGGCTCTCAGGAATGTTAAATGTAAAATCATATTACTGCTAATAAAAGATAATTGAAAAGTCTTTATTAATTTGATATTTTTAAGTTAAAAATTTCATTATATTTTAATGTTTAGAAAAGTGACTTATAAGAAAAAAATAAATGATCATAATTTAAGCTAAATAAACGATTGATATTAAAATTGATAAATTAATTTTAAGTTAATAGAAAGGTTGTTAGAAAAATTAAAATTTTAAAATTAATCAATATAAAATTAAATTTATAAATATTTATTTACTAAAAAAATTAAAACAAATTAAATACTTTTTTCATTTTTTTAAATAACAAACACCTCTTGAAAAGAAATTTGTTAGTTGCCTCAAGAATGATATTTATTTTACCGGGGACCTTCACATTTTATTTTTTAAAAATGAATTCTTGTTCAAGATATAAAGCTATCCGTGTACTGTCTCTTCAACCCAAAAAAAAAAAACGATGAACTGAATTACATCTTTAGGAATAAATGTTAAAATTATAAAAATTCTTTGATTATCAAACCTATACTTTTTACTATTTAATATTCAGTTATTGATACATCTAATTCTGACAACTATTTGATGGCAGGTTTTTGGCTGTTCATGCTCTTTATCATTTTCCAGTAAGTAGCACACAGAAAACTTCTAACATAATTGGACAATTTTTTTTTTTGTAAAGCTCAGAAAGCCCTGCGATTAATTAACGTATGATGCATAAACTAGGGTCTAGCTCACCTTACTTGATAAGGTGGATCTGCATATATGGGACCATCTTATAAATATTCTCTAGTCCCCACTAGTCTGTGTGGAATATCCAAGTTTTTTTTTATATAATTGGGATTTGAGAAGGTTGGGTATAATACATCACCATTTATCTTGTTATGAAAATGACTCTAATGTTAATTTGGTTGACTTCACCTTTTAGCCAGAAAAATTAACTAATTAAGGCATGATTTGTCTGTTATGACTTATGGGAGCACTAAATGGATAAGGATTGTGATCAAGCAATGTCACACTTAATTAATTTTCGCTAAATTCGTGGCTCTTGGTCTACACTCTACGTATAGTATAATATAGTGTATATATATATATATATATATATTTGATATATCCCCTGTTCATAATCCTTTGTTTTTCACACTTGAAGTCAATATGTAGCTAAATTAAGCTAATAGTATCACACTCACAAAGTATCTTTCAGTATGTCATTATAAGCTTATCCATCAGGGTATAGATCAAAGAGTGCCTGATAATATTAAAATTCCTATTAGGATAAGAAAATTTGAGTGTTTGGCTTGTTTCAGAAGGAAGATGAAAACCCCAAGATATGTCCCAATTCTTCAATTTTAATTGAGAGCTTGTTATTATTAAACTCACGTTTCTTTCTCATTATGCATTTTTTGTTGAAATATATTTTCTTAATTTCAGAAGGAATTGAATTAAATCATGAACGCTGGTCTGCGCACCTTCATATTTGAACTTTTGGTGTCTTGGGCATTTCTTTTGTTTCAGTTTGAAGCAAGTTATTTTTTCACTTAAAAAATAAATGGTATTTTAAACTTTCTTAATCAGTGTAATGAATCCAAACATTCGTAATTAATCTCAATCGTAATATTGTATGAAAATTAGGAACTTAAAAAATAAATGTTATTGGAAAAGGAAAGATAAAATGTATTGCATTTTATAACAAGCCGTCAACGGTCACTTTCATATAAAGTATAATAGTTAGATATGAGGTTAATTTATTACCTGAATAGGAAGTTATTGATGATTAACAAAATTTATATATTTTACCCATGAATTATAGTTATTTTCAATTTAATTCTGTTTATGACTTGTGTATATCTCTTTTGATTTAGTTTCACATTACCTTTTATTTAAATGAAACTAAAATTCAAACTCATTAAAATTTAACCAAATTAACTTCAATGAGATTTAAAAAAATAAAAATGAAAACCAAATTATTTAGCTCTAGTATTTTTTTAATTATCAAAATTAAAATTTTCTTCTCAAACTTTAGCAAATAATTAGCAGGAATATAATAAAAATGTCACTTGATATTAATTTATATGGATTTATAAAGAATATATAAATATTTAAATAAAAAACTTAAAATTATCAAATTGAAGTTATGTTGTGCTTATTTATATTAAAATGTTTTTCATATTTTTTTCTTTTAACATTTATACAAAACTCAATGCTACATCATACATCTATCACAATTTTATTAATTATTAGATAAAATTTTAAATAAGAGAACTAATTTTGAAAATAATAAAAAAAATATAAGTAATTTAAGTTAAAATAAAAACCACGTATAAATAAAAAATATAAAACTAAAAATATAATTAAATATGCAATATGTTATTTTCTTTTATTTTCGCTATCACATTCTAGCAATAACTAATTAAACATCATCAATTCGACTCATGGGAAGAAAGATACACTTTACAAAAAGAAAAGTGTGCAGTTATAGTTTTAAATATGTAGTCAAGCATGCTATTTTATTTTATTCAAACAAAAATATCTTCTAAAAAATATTTAAAATCTTATAAAAAAATATTATTTTATTTTTTAAATCCAATCTCACTTATCGAAAGCCATATTCTAAAAAATATAATTAATAATATATTTTAGAGTGTAATTTTATATATCGTTACAGTAAAATTTTTAATATTAATATCAAACTAAAAATTATTATATATTTTTAAATAATTATTATAAAAACTAATAACTTTTATTATATCACAATGTATAATTAAATAATAATATAATTTTTTTACATTATCAATATATTTTAATTAAATTTTATATTTTAAAATTATTTTAACATAATTTATTATCAGTTAAAATTCATATAAAACTCAGTAAATTATGAATAAAAATTTATCTGAATTAGCTGATTTAAGAAGGTTAATATTAAGGATAAAAGTAAACTCACAGAATCTATGATTCAATTCATTTAAAATCTAGTTTCATTTTACTCGTTTAATAAATAGATATATAAAATTTTTGTAAATAAATAAATCAGACTTAAGTTTATAAAAAAATTATTTAATTTATTTAAAATTTTATTTATATATTATATATTTATATTTATTTTAATCTATTATATTTATATCATATTTATTTTATATTTTATTTATATAATATTAATATATATATTTTAGATCTATTTAATAATTTTTTTATCTTGTAAGTTTTAAGTGGATAAATCTTTTTAAAATAATTATATATATAAATTTTAAATTTATTTATTAATTTTTTTATAATTTAAATTTTTAATTAGATTTGTAAATCTTGTAAATTTTAAATTAGATATTTTAAAAAAAAAGTTTTTAATCTGATTTATGCCTTATCATTCTTAAATAAGTAGACTCTAATTCGGTTCCACCTCCTTTCAAATAATATAAATATTTTTATAAATTAACATCTTTAATTAATAATAAAAATAACGTTAAAAGGAATAAATTTCTAACTTGACTGCTTTGACAAGTGCAATTTAATTGTTTTTCTTGCTCCTTCTCTGCTTTATTTACTTCTGTCTGCTGTCTCATTTGCTTTTGCAATTAATAACTTCACAACACAACACCACCACCCCTTCCTTCCTCTGTCTCTCATTCTAAGAAAGGTGATGAATTTACTTCTACCATTTCCATCTTCACCTTCTTCTTTTCACTTCTCAACCATTCAATTGTTTTTTTCTTCTTAATTGCAAGGTTGCAACACACACTTGCTGGGTACCAACTTGTTTCCTTTCTTTGGACACAAACCTTCAATGCATATGCACGATCTGCATCTCCACTTTTTCTATGCCTTCATATCTACTTTGTTTAAATTAAACTCGATAACTAAAACTAAAAAGTTCCCTTTTTTTGAGCTTATATGTTGTTCAGCTTTGATTCTTACTCTGACTCATTGTCTTCTGAATGTTTCCAATAGTATCAGTAGGTTCAGTTACTTCTCAAAAATTTCCCTGCTTTATTCCTTTCATTCTTAACATCACTCAGTTTCCACACCAAAATCAGTTTTTTCATTTTATTTTTTTTTCTTTCTAGTTTTGGGTTGGCTTATTCAGAGTTCGCTTGATCTCTTCTGCTATGTTGTTGTTCTTATGATTGTTTTTTATTATTTTGGGTTTGATCCTGGTTTAATTGTTCACTCATTTTTTGGTCTCCTATAGCGACCTTTGTTGTTTTGTTTTGGTTGTTAATGTTATGATAATTACGTAATGTTTACTTGATTGATCTCCAATCACTCTTTCATTCTTGGTTGACGAGATCCTATCATACCTTTCTTTCGTCCTTTTCTGCTTTTTGCGTTTTTCACTTTATCTCTTGTGTGTATTTCTCTGCTGCGGTAACCACAGTTTGTGCTGCTTTATTCTCTCTCTCTCTGAACTGTCCATTTACCAAAGTTTTCTGCTCTACCTGGTTGCAGAGGTAAAACCAGGAAAAGCTTTAGAAAATCAGAGTTTGTAACTGAATGCTTTTGGTTTGGTCATGGGCATTTATTCAAATTCAGATGTTGATCTCATTCGGGTTAGCTACTAGTTTTATACTTCTACTTTTCTCATTTAGATGTTCCTTCTTTCTAATCTTTTTGATGTTTTCGGCCAAAAAAGTTTGTTTTTAATTGTTTTATTTATTATTGTTATTTTTGAATTTCCATTCTTTCTCCTCCTCCTTGCAAGTGATGAGACTAGAGAGAAGCTTCTAGCCTTGATATCCGTTTGATCCTCCACTCTATAAGGATCTAATTTCTGTGAAAATAAAAGGCGGGGAAATTTTGATCTTCAATTCTATAAGGCTCTTTGTTTTCTTCATTTTTTATTGCATGGCTTCCGGATTTAGTTATTTCATACTCTCCATTTCGATGCTGTCAATGTGAATCTTAATGGAAGACAAATGACCGGACAGAATTTAGTATATTCTATTGCTTATTTCACATGTTAGGATTTTTGTATGCATATAGCTTTATTAATTGAGTCTTTCTTTCTTTTATTTTAATTCTTTACATGCAACAATGGCTTGAGTCTTTCAGTCCACATATTAACTATTAAATTGATGTGTCTTCTTCTGTTCAGCTGGTTTCGTTATCCATTCATATAGCTTCCGGCAAATTGTGCCTTTGACCAAGTACCGAAGACACCGGTTTTCAACTACAAGGTGTAAATTGTATAATACTTTCTGTATGTAAAAGAATCTTTGGGGTCAGGATTGTTTACTCAGTTGACTATACTTGGAATCTGAGAGTTTGATATGAGATCTATAGTGGAAGAGGAAGGAACTTGACACTGTTTCCACCTGATGTCTTCATTCTGGAACTGAACAAATGGGCTGTTGTGTCTCAACAAGCAGTAAGAGTAGTAGTAGTAGTAGCCGGAGCAATGAAGATGCAGCCTCTCCGAGCTGTCTAGAAATCGGATTCTGTGGTCAAAAGAGTGGAAGGAGAACATTCTCTGATCGTGTTATCTCTCTGCACCAGTTACCATCCTTACCCAACAGAATTTTCAGTAATGGAAAGAGCAGGTCTTCTTGCATATTTACACAACAAGGTCGCAAAGGTATTAATCAGGATGCCATGATTGTGTGGGAAGTAAGTACTTTGATCTTATAGTGTTTAAGGATGTGAAGGAATATTTAGTTGATTTTAATAATTGACATCTTGGTTTGGATCTTTACTTCTGTAGGATTTCATGTCAGAAGATGTAACCTTTTGTGGTGTGTTTGATGGCCATGGTCCACATGGTCACCTTGTTGCACGCAAGGTCAGGGATGCCTTGCCAATAAAATTGCTTTCATGTTTGCATTCCTCAGATAAAGCTTGTTTCAAAGGGAACATGAAGCCAGAAAGTGGAGAGTATGAGAAGGATTTATCTGCTGAAGATAAGCTGAATTCTATGTGGAGAGAAGCTTTCATGAAGGCATACAAGGCTATGGACAAAGAGTTGAGGTCTCATCCAAATTTGGACTGCTTCTGTAGTGGGAGCACAGCTGTTACTATAGTGAAGCAGGTATCTCAATTTTCAAACAGCACCATCTATCCTCATGTTTCTCTTTCTTTTACACCTTTTTTATTTTCTTCACTTTCCAGGGTTCAAATTTGTTCATGGGCAATATTGGAGATTCTAGGGCAATCATGGGATCCAAGGACTCCAATGACTCCATGGTGGCTATTCAGTTGACCGTTGATTTGAAGCCTGATTTGCCAAGTGTGTAATTTGTCATATCATTAATCATTTCTCTATCCACTCCATGTTTTTTATTGATGTTAACTTATTCAAATTTGTATATAAATTCGTATAGGGGAAGCAGAAAGAATTAAACGTTGCAAAGGTAGGGTATTTGCACTACAAGATGAACCAGAAGTTCCAAGGGTGTGGTTGCCTTTTGATGATGCACCTGGATTAGCAATGGCTAGAGCATTTGGAGATTTTTGCTTGAAGGAATACGGTGTGATTTCTATACCTGAATTCTCTCACCTGCTGCTTACAGACAAAGATCACTTCATTGTTCTTGCTTCAGATGGGGTAAGAATTTTCAATGTTGTATTTATTTTTGTTTATTCATATATTTCATTTTTTATGCTATTTTTGAAAAAGGTTTCATTAAATTTTGTGTGTCAAAATATGATCCCCAATTCAAGCCAGCAGTGACTGCATTCTTTTTAATAGAAATCATTACACCAGGTCATGCTAGGGAAGAGTGAAATGAGAACATATAACGAGCAGAAGTGAATTTTATACCAGTAATGAATAATGACATTGCATAACTATATGGTAATATCAAGCAAGCTCGGAAATGACTTCTGAAAACCAACCTTTGAACAGAACAGAACCGAGTTTTTAACACGCTTCACAGAACTATTAACAAGTTGAGAATTGGGACATGATCCAAGTTGTTTGCTACTCTTTTTCAAGCAGTCTTTTTTGTTTAGGTCTGTGTGAAAGGCATCAGAATTGTCCTCTAACTTGCTTTAAGCTATGTATAACCTTTTGTTTTCTCTGCATAATAATTCCATCCGTTGTAAAAAGGAAAACCATTTAGTGATTAAGATAATTAAACGTCCAGCAGTGGCATTATAAGCCTACAAATATAATAAGAGTGAACTGCGTTGTGCAACATATAGTAAGAGAAGAAAATTTACTGTACCCTTTCCAATTTTTGGTGAGGATAAAATATGCATTGCTTAAGTGGAATTTGCATAATCCGCCATCCCACCACAAATAGGATTAACAGCTTCTCCTCTGGACAAAATCGTACTTATTGCATTACTGGGTATTGTTAGAGCACTTTAGAGTATCTGTTTAGTCTTAGACTATTTATTTGATGCTACTGTCCACCTTTCACTAGTTTAATGTTAGCTCTGAAGACTCGCATCTTCTCCTGATGGTAGCATAACCAGCTCTTGTTTTTTTTTTTGTGCAGGTCTGGGATGTTTTGAGCAATGAAGAGGTGGTTGAGATAGTATCTTCAGTTCCAACTCGATCATCAGCAGCAAGGATTCTGGTGGATTCTGCTGCTAGAGAATGGAAGCTTAAATATCCTACTTCAAGAATGGATGATTGTGCTGTTGTCTGCCTATTTTTGGATGGGAAAATGGATGCAGAATCTGATTGTGAAGAGCAATGCTTTTCTTCTGCTACCATCCAGAGCAACCATTCGGGTAATCCAGTTGATTCAGATGATGGGCAAAAGTGTGAGCCATCTCTGCAAAGGAACTTTACTGTGAGATCTTCAGAAGAAAATGAGACATATGGAGAAGGAGGAGTATCTGTTGATGTTGAAGATGGAACATCATTAGCTGAAGATCAAAACTGGTCAGGTTTGGAGGGTGTCACCCGAGTAAACTCACTTGTTCAACTTCCTAGATTTTCTGAGGAAAGGCCTAACTCTTGAGTGTTGTTGGTTCGGTGGGATTGTAATACCTGTTGCAACACAGTGAATTCAACAAAGCGAATCTTTCTATGGTTTATTACGTGTAGTAAACGATGCATAATTAAGTCACGTAAAAATGGATTCAGCATAATGCATGGCATTGATAGCACTAAGCTCTCAAGAGGCAATATATTTACAAGTGATCAAGTTTTGGTTGAAAAGGATAAAATTTAAGTGCAATATCAGAAGTTCTTTTAATGTTGTTTTCTAATTAAAATTAGAATTTTATCTCAATAGCACATACATTAAAGGTTGATATTGAATGTTAGCATGTTATCAAATGACTTATAATACTGAATCTAATATTATTGGTTGAGAATGCATCCTGTTTTACACAAATAAACTCCATCTTTGAGGTCTTGTAATGTTAAGAATATGCTTTTATTGCTCGGGGGGGATGGAGTGTGACAAATTTGAGTATTGTGAATTAATTTTGAGGCAAATTTAGGGGTATGTTGAAAGCTTCTTAAACTGAACAATGACCCATTAATAACAACCAAAAGAATATGAGCTTTGTTGAATTCCCAACAAGAAGAAATAACGCTAGGTATAAGGATTTGACACTTAAAATCCTGCTCAATTGTGCAGATGATTATGTAGGTTCTATTATTTGTAATTCGCCTAGCATCGATTCAAATTAATGTTAGAGTTCGGACAGCAATAGGAACATTTGTGCAACCGGTTTTGATTGAACTAACTTTCAGCCACTACATACGGCTTTTCAACAATGCAACTAGTAAAATGTGTATTGAGACCCTTTTTTTCCCGTGTGAGAAAGCGGTTCCTGCTTAAAGAAACGGTACAAAGGTAAGTTATTTGCGCATTAAAATGTTTTACATCATTTTTACACTGTTTTCACACACAAATTGACTCATATCTCAAAAATGAGAGAACATGAAGACTAAAGCAAGAAACAATTCCAAGTTTTCTTGATGTGACGGTGCATAACTAAGCCATGTGAAGGCTCCATTTAATGGCCGCTATCAAATTGGTGATTATCTTCCAAAAATAGCAGGTAATAAAAGTGAGGCTAAAAAAGAGTAACCATTTTGGCAAATGAAGTGTCCTGCAGTTCACTGAACCACAAATGATCAACAACTACCAGAGACACCATGCATACTACAAGGAGTGAATGCCAATGGCATTTCCGAGACACACTTAAGTGACTTAACCCACCGCCACAGTACACACCAAAATCAGCACAACCTGAACTATAAAACGCAGCCATTCCCTTCCATCTTAAACACAAAACCCATCTCCACCATATAATGACTTCCAAAGCTTCTTTTTCTTCTTCTTTCCTTGCACTTGTTCTCATCTCCACTATCCTTGTTGCCACCGCATGGCAAGCAAGTGCTGGACGCCACATAACCCCAAAGAATTCAAACACACAAGACAAGAAAGAGCCTCAGTGGTTGATCCACTCTGATGGTAGTTTCTACCTTCCAGGCATTGGTGGTTTGCCTCCTTTCTTTGGATTTACACCTCAAAATCCATACTCTGGTGGTAGTGGAGTAGGGTCAGGTTCAACGGGTCGTAGTTATGTTCCAGGTGGTGATGACACGTTTGTCCCTAACCCTGGTTTTGAGGTTCCAAATCCTGGTAGTGGTGGTGGAGTTCCAGCTACAGTTCATCCATGACTTCATTGTAGTTAGGAACCATCCTGCATGATTGCATTAGTTATGCTTTAGTTTCAAAGCCTGTTTGTACCTCTCTACTGTTTTTTTGTACCCATGAATAAGTGCTCAATGTAGTATTACTTGCTATTTGGTATGCTAAGCCTTTCTTCTCTTTTCTTGTGTCAAATGAATTGTGCTTGCTGTGTCATCTGCAACCCAAAAGTAGTAGCTCATTCTAGTTGTGGATCCTCAATCTCAATTGCTGATGCCTTGATATATATAGAAAAGTAATGATACTTAAAATTATGAGAATTGGCTCATACCGATAATTCTTCTACTTGCATTAATACTTGCACGGAATTTATTATATTAAAGTAGTATCGTTCACCACTACCCCACAAGTGACAAGTCAATGCAACAATAAGGCCTTATACGGCATAAATATTATGCAGACCTGCAGAAAAAATAAACCAAATAGGAAAATCCAGTAATCACCTAAAATTTAAAAGATATTGTCAATCATGAAGTAGAACCAACATGAAGATGGTTTAAGTAGTATTATGATTTTTTAAAATAAAGTCTCGAGTTAGAATCTTGTATTTAACATGGATTTTAAAAGGTCAATGCAAAAATAATGGATGTAATAAAAATAAAAAAAATGTTAAAATCAATATGTAACCACACAATAAATGTCAAGATATTAAATGATTGTATATGAAAAGATATTGGTAAAACACTTATTGAGTAGAAGATAAGAGAAAGTCAGTCAAAATAGTTTGAACATCTTGGTGAGAAGAATAAATTGTATTACTTTTAGCCTTGTCAGAAGGATGGAAGGAAGCCAAAAAATATCAGAAAAAATTGTTAAAAAAGAATCTCATGATAAATAACATTTAAATTTTTTTTAATTGGACCCCATGGTAGTATGTGATCTTTGTACTCCGTGTGGTTCTTTTTACAGCAAGCAGAAGGAAAATTTACCTTAATACTTTTTATTAGGCCCACTTTACAATAATTGATGCATTATTTTTTTACAAAAACTTTCTTAATTAAGTGGAGAAAAAATATTAAATAAAAATATAATAACTAATTAAATAGAATAAATTAAAAAATATATATTAATATTTAAAAATTTGTGAAAATCATATAAATTAATACAATTTTAACTTACTAATTAAAATTTTTAATTCTTGCAAATAAGTTAAATAAATCTCATATATAGGATCGGATAAAGTATGTTACCCCGTAAGATAAGGCTATTATTGTTACTGTTGTGAAAGAAAAAGCTTCTTCAATTAGACGTACAGTGACGGTAAGATTCATCAACGCAAACAAATCGATCATAAATATAAGAAGTATCTTACCTTTTTTCTGCTCTTAAAGTATTGAATGTATTTACAATTTTATTTATCGTCTTTTAATAATTGTGGAGAGTAAAACTTTTCCCACAATACAAGCAAGTGAAAAAAAAAAATCGAACCCTTGAATTTCATATATATATATATATATATATATATATATATATGGGTTAAGATACCATGTAACCTATTAATTTTATATTTCGTTATTTGTTTATAAAAAAACATGGAAGCGAACCTTTAAATTTCATATTTGGAATCTAGAAATGAACCGATCTTGATTGGTAAAAAGAAATCCATTTATTTTCCTCAACATCTCACATCATAGTGAAGGATAGAAATGGCACACATAAATACAAAGTTGGTGTGACATCAATATGCAAGCGACCACACCAAACTACTATATATCTGTTGCATACAAAATATACTGGTTTTGGGTCTTCATCCCTTCTACCCCATCCCCACTTCACCAACCACAAACAGAAATTGAGTAAAGAAACGGTTGGCAAAGAGAAAGGCAATTTACTCTGCAATCACTATCACTTTTTAAATATCTGCATCTACTTTGATATTGATTTTAGTTGTCATCCTTCCTTGCAGCAATCAAGGAAAATGAAAAAGAAAGTAGAAAAGATGTGTTGAAGGATCCAATGTAACACGCAAGAAACAAATGAAACACGGCAGATAGAGAAAATGAATAGCACAAATTTTGAAATTCAAGAACAAAATTTGAGAAAGATGATAAACTCAAGTGTTACATCATAGGATCTAAACAAAATGACACTAGCTAATTGCCACTACCTTCAAGCTTGGAACTAGGTTTGTAATGGAAGCGTAGCTATGTCACATGAATATCCTGCCCAAAGAAGTGAAGAATGAGTATATTGAAAGAGATGGTAATGTTCAGTTCAGAAAGTTATGAAGAAAAAAAGATAAAGTTCAAGTTCACATGAAAATTTTTGTGTTGGAAGCATAAAGTAAGAAGTATTAGCATACACACCTACATGCAAACTCCTATGTAGAGATTGAATAACAATGTTAGCAGAAGAAATCAATATCTTCCAGAAACAAAAAAATAAAAAAAAAAATACAAAAGCTATTAAGAGAACATTTATTACTTCACTTGGTAGCCTCATCTGTCAAAGCACGAATATTCATTATTCAGGAACAAAATAAAACTCAGCACTTCAAACACTCACTTCACCGTCTATTTAGTCATGCGTGTATTTCAAAGGTGGTTCTATGGTACAAAAACATTTGCAAACAGATTGTGGGATTAAATTGTTAACAAGAACAAATTTATTAATTAAAATTATCGCTGTGGTTGATTTGCAACATGGAAATTTTTATTTATTTATTTGGATAAAACGGATGAGGAACAAATTACAATATAATAGATCAAAATATAAGCAAACGCATGGTTTCCATTGTTTTCCATTTATGTTGACAAGTCAAAAGCCAAAAAAACGTCAACTAAGTTACCATTATAAAAAATTAATAATAATGATAATAATAATAAATAAAAATCTTCAAATTTTATACTAACATTAATATTTTAAAATTTTTGCTATTATACACTATATCTATACATATTAAAAATATAAAAAAAGTGACAAAAATACATAAACTCAATAAATATTTAATATCGTTTTGACTAATTCAATGACAAAAAAAATAAAAATTAAAAGATAACTTTCTAATGTTACATATAAAAGACTGGTTTCATGGTTAACTCTAATAATATTAACAAAATAAAAAACAAAATGTCACCAAGGATTCAATCAATTTCCCATATCATGATCATTCTAACATAAAATTCATGCTTGAGATTAATTTGAACAATATTTTAATTATGCTGAGCAGTTTCAATTTCAATTCAATTCTATCCAACTTCAATAAAAAGGGTATGAAATACATGGAACTTTCCCATTCAAGAAGAAGAATTAGTGGCGTGTATGTAATGAAGAAAAATCAAATCTTTATGAGGACTATTAAGAAAAATAAAAGTGGGTGTGCATGATACCTAACTCAGGACACCGAACGAGTTGTGTAATGATAGGAATCAAATCAAATGCCGAGAATCTTAAAAACGATGAAGCAGAGGAATCCGAGGAAGATCAAAAGGAAAAGGTAATCAACGAAGACGAAGAATCTGGTGGAGCCATGATTCCTCTTCCTCCTGGGATTGGCCACGGACTCGTTCAGTTCTTCAATCTTCGCCATTGCAGAGTAGAGAATGGAGGGTTTCGATCTTCACCTTTGCGACCCGCTGCGATTGCTGAATAACCCGACAGCTACGCCTAACGGTGCCACACAAAATCCAAGAAAACCCAACACTTTGCCATTGTTTTTGGTTTATTTTTTATTTATAGAGGGATGATTCATTTCTATCCTGAAAACACTATTTTATCTTTCTTCATTTAATTTAAAACGTGTATTATTAACTGATTATTTTTAGATTGTATTGTGGCTATTTTCCTTTTCAATTATATCATATTAAAGATCTGAAAACCTTGCCAAATAGTATTTGGCTCAATTAATTAAGTTTCTATTTTAAGGTTCCTAAGTATTCTTTTAGTTTGTTTTTATTTGTCCTTGATAATACACTTGATTTATGTTTTGTTGGTTTTGGGAGAAGAAAATAAAAAATATATATTATTTTTACTATTTTTTTAAAATGAAATTTAAGAAAGAAATTTTTTTTTTAAGTAGATTCGATAGAAAAAAATTCACCTTTCTTTCATTGGGGATAGAAGATTTTTCTAAAACTTTAAATTATTAATTTTTATATTAAAATATAAATAATTTTATATTAATAAAAATTAAAATTTTTAAAATTTACATTAAATTTTTATTAATATAATATTTTTTAAAATTTATTAATTTTTTATTTTTTTATTCATCCAAATAAAAAATATTTTCATTTGTTTTTTTAACTTTATTTATTCAAACAATACATATTTTTATTATACTTCAATCTTTTATATTTTTATTTTTTATTTTATTTTTTTCTATCCATTTAATATATATATATATATATATATATATATATATATATAAGAATTTAAAAAAATTTAGCAAGATGAAAAAAATCTTTACTTTAAAGAAAATAACCAGTAAAGGAAAGGAAGTGAATAAAGAGATCTACCACTCGACTTGATTAATAAATAGATAGATTCGGACTCATTAAAAAGTCTTTTTAAATAAATAAATCAGACCTAGACTTATAAAAAAGCTTATTTAACCTATTCAGAAACCTATTTATATTTATATATTGTATATTTATATTTATTTTAATATATTATATTTGTATAATATTTATTTTATATTTTATTTACATAATATATATATATATATATATGTTTTAGGTTTATTTAATAGTCTTTTATCTTGTAAGCTTTAAATTTGCAAACCTTTTTAGTCAATTATTTATATAAAATTTAATTTTATTTATTTATTGATTTTTTTTATAATATAGACTTTTAAACAGGTTTATAGATCTTGTAAGCTTTAAAACAGATTAGACCTTAAAAAAAAAAGTTTTTAACAAACAACAGGTCAAGACTCATGTTTCAAAATTTTTAAACAGGTCAGACTTTAACATTCAAAATTTAACTTAAAGCGATCTACTTCCATTTATAGCCACTAGAAATGGTTGATTTAAATAGTTTATGTTTCATATTTTTTCAAAATTATCTTTAATTTGACTTTTGTGGATGGAAAAAAAATTGTTGGGGAGATGAGATCACTATTTTGTCAACTTTTCTAACTCCAATAAATAATTTTTAATAAAAAATATTTATGGTTTAAAATTTGATGTTTTGGATAATAATATATTTGATTTTGGAATAAAAATAAAAAAAAGGAAAATAATTTTAAGGAAATGAAAAGAATGATTAATGATTTATTTGGACAGAAAAAAGAAGGAAAAAATTAGAAAAAAATCAAAAAGAATTTTTATTTAGATTAATATATTTTATGCTAACATAAAGATTTTAATATTTCAATTATAAAATAATATAATAAAAGATTAAAAAAACTTATGTTTAAATTAATTTTTTAATTTATATTAAATAAAATTTATAATATTAATTTATTTATTTTTACTTTTTTTCATTCATTTAAATTGAAAAAAATATATTTTTTTACTTATATTTATCTAAACAATTATTTTATTTTTTAATTCTTCTATTTATTCTTTTATTTTTTTTTCTATTTCACATATCATCTAAATAAAATAAAGTTTTTTATATAATTGCAAGAGAAACAATAAAAATATATGGATAATATATTATTTTATCCTTATAAATATTAACAGGAGATATGATAGTTAAAATAAAATAGTAGGACAATTTAATAAAGTTCAAAAATAATAAAATATTTTTCTTTTCTGTAATTTTTCAATATTAAAAGAGGGATAAATATAAGAGAAAGAATTTTATCTCACTCATCTCTTTTCCCTCCAAATCTTTTAAGTAAGCCAAATAAATTACAAAAGTTTCCTCTTCTAATCACTTCCATTTTCCTTAATAAATTACAAAAGTTTTCCTTTCTAATCACCTTCAATTATATACACGGATCAAGTTATTAGATATAAATTAAGAAAAATAATTAATATTTTTATAATAATATTTATGATATCAAATTATTAATATTTTAATTGAATTATATGAAAAATAGAAAGAAAAAAAAGATATAAAAAATTTAAAAAAATAAATTTTCTTGATAAATTAAAATAAAAAAATAAAAGAATTATTTTTATTTAGATAGATAAAAAATATATATCGATACTATAAAATTTAATTTTAAAAAATTAAAATTTAACTTAAAAATTTTAATTTTTTACTATTTTTTTTATTAATTTAGTACTTATTTTTATATTTTAAAAAATATTAATTTTAACAATTTAAAATTTAAAAAATGCAAACTTCTTTCCTTCATTTTATTACCAATTTGAGAGAAAATAAAATTTGATAAAACCTATAAAAATTACTTTCTTCCTTTCTATTTTTATGAGACAAACAAATGACAAAAAACTATTCATATTCATTTTTTCCTTTCTTTCCCCAAACATATGAGAAATAAATTATGTTCACCACACGGTTCAATGCATTATTTTACAAGATAGAATGCACCGGTCACCCCACTAGATGAAAGTGAAAAATAAACAATATGAAAGAAAGGAAGAAAAAATTTTAAGTTCAAAAACTTCTATTAACTGATTGAAGATAAAATAAAGAAATTTTAAAATTTTAAAACAAAAAAAAATCAAAATATTTTTTATTCTCATAAATTTTTCTCTCCTCTCATTTTCTTCCCTCACATCTATGCTAGCAAGGCTCACAAAGGGTGTAACCTTACTCAGGAAAAAGGAGAAATGAAGCGGATAAAGGAATTGGCTCTAATTATTTGTGAGGCGATATTTATTCAGTGTTACAAATATATGTATAAGGCTAATTATCTACTGATTCTCAGGGAAATGGGAACAAGTAGCAGTAACGCATGCACTATACTCGAGCATATAAAATTCCTTTTGTAAGTCGACATTGATTAAAAGGAGCGTTCTCACATTTTCCAGCACCATATATGAGATGAAATTTTTATATACAGAATTATGGATATACATGGTAATCGAAAACACCCCACGAGAAGGAACATAATTTAACTTGAGTTGTGATGTGAAAGCATTTATATTTATATTATATACAACCATCCATGCATCGACCACTGCAACCTGAATAGTTTGATCATAGCCCGCGGACGCAGGACCCGTATAAGTGTATCCTATATGGCGAGTAGATCATAACCTCACGTTTCTAAGGTCGCTCAATTGGACCTTCAACTGGTAGATTCTTCGAATTTTATGTGAAGATACCAAAAGCTTTTGCAAGTTGATTTTGTAACTGCCATAAACCCGATAGTTTTTTGTCCTGTTCTCAAGTCGTTTATTCCTGATATTATGCAAGATACAATAGACAGAAAAAAGTCATTGGTTCAACATATTGAAGTAGAACATCAATGGAATACTCAACTAAATGGAACATTAGACTTGGCCGTGGATAAGGTATAGTATTGTGTAACTTTTTGGGAGGTGTTTGAAAGGATTTATGGGAAACTTATGAAAATACCTTATAATTCTCATAAGTTCTTTTTAACTTATTCTAATAAGTTTTATGATTAAATTTATGCACAAGTCTTCATGTCATAAGAACTTATTGAATAACCCTTTAATTAACTGTTTATCCAAGCACACCCTTTTATCTCAAATTCTCAATTTTGGATGAACCATTTACAAAATCTTGCCCTGCAATAAAATATCACAAGTATGCAAACAGTAAAAATAAAAGTTAAAATGTGCTGAACAGTTTTTTTCACTTCAAGGTAAGGATCACGAGCCCAGACCTTAGAACCTTAAAATACCCTGGCTGAAGAATACAATCTTACCTTAGAATTCTGGCCCGAAGTGGATGGAGACCTTGTTTCTGATGCTGCCTCTGATATTCGGGCTTCTGATTTCTCATTTGAATAGCTGGGAAGAAAAAGATTGTGAACGGATAAGAATCCTGTTGACAAATTAGTGATTATATATAACCTATTTTTAATGCTATTTTATTGCGTGCATCCATGCGTAAAGGTCACGGTCAAACATCCATCCTTAAAAGGGAATCAATCATAGGATGGTATAATATACTTGAGCATCCAAAAGACCAAAAGACATTAAAACCCTGCTGCTTATGGCACAAAGAGCCATGCGCAATAATTCAATATGATATGGGAAATAATCTTAGAAAACCTACGTTGAAAGTATTGTCACCCAGATGAGCTCCACACAGTCCACCCAAAGAAGCCTTTGTTCCACAGGAATCACACCATAAGTAATCAGATGGGCAAAAGGCCAAAGTTTCCACCCTGCCTGTGAAGCATATTAGAGATTTTAGTTGTCCAAACAGAAGAAAGTTTGCTAATCAAATAATTACATGGGGATAAGAATATACAATCTATTATTCGTCCTTGAATTACTAGTACTTAGTTGTATAAACAGAATTCCACTTTGGGCCTTTTCTTCCTTCAATTTTCTGAATTCCATTCTTAGGTGTCTATAGGAGCGAATGGGCAAATATGTAATAAGGCCTTTCCTACAGTGAACAGATACAGGAATATCACCTCTGGATCCTATTTGTTCTCTTTGCTATTTGCAAACAAGGGCGTTGGTTATTGTGTTCTTATTATACCATATGAAGCGCAGATTCTAACACAAACAAACAACCCAACACAGCTAGTGCAAAAATAATGGGACATTGCTAGCTATATATATATATATATATATATATGCAACATAACAAAAGATCTAAAATGATAATCAATTTGTATAACTTCCTATAATAATGGGTCTCACGAAAACATTCTAAGAGATATTTTTTAATATTCTATGTTACATTTTAAGCTGAATTTTCTGAATATTTTTATAATACTAGTGTTTTTGAAGTGTTTATCCATATGGAAATGTTGACTCAAGTATCTGAGCTATATAAAAGTGTTAACTCAAGTGTCCGAGCCAATAAAAAAATTTTTTAAATGAACACCCAATGAGGAATATTGGACATGTGTCATATATGTGTTGGTGAGGTATTGGCGTTGGACATGTGTCCAATACTCTAACACCTTAGGCAAGAGGACTGTCCATGCTTAATAGATCATATACCCACTTGCTTTGCTAGGGCCCTTTGCTACATATCTATTAATTAGGAGTTTAGAACTGAACATATTTCACAGCCTTCCATTCCAACATAGCTACAGTACTACTCAGCTCATGAGCAGGAAATATTGGAGATATACAATACAGATTGCTGTGACACTTGAAACAATTTGGCATGCAGAAATAAGGCAAGGTTTGAGGATTACTGGATTAGTGACCTGAATCAATTTAAGTAATTCATAGTTTAAGAGCAAGATACAGAGGTTATACCCAAGCTTGGAATGAAGATAGGATGGGGGTCCCTAGGGTCACTTTAATTGCTATTTCCTTAGTATATACCCAACACTATACACAATAAATTTGAGCCTACAGACAAGACATACTCCAGGTAGATATAACTCAATTTTTAGCTTGGCACAATTGATACATTAGAATTACACTAAAGCCATGTTAGCAATGAGGCAAGTAATTACATTTACAATGAACATCTGAAAACAGCATACAGAGACAAATAAAATAGCTTCTTACAGTAAGCATGGGCCAAAATGTTGATTTCAGTTCACCATATATGTTAGTCAAAGATTCTAAACGCAACAAGCCCAACACCACAAAGTAGATGCTGTTCCAAACTGCCGCCCACATGGTTTGGTCAAAGGCAACTTTAGCAGGGACAACCCACCACTCTTGGAAAGGAAAAAGAGCCTGTGAAATCACGCAAACAATGTAACCCATTCGTAGAATACATCACCTAATAGTTCCAACTCAAACAGGCACAACAATCACCTCGCAAAGTTGATAGTAATAGTGAGAAAGAGATCCATGGAGAGTAAACCCAACAAGACCTGATCTGAACAGCCGACCCCGATCAAACTCAAAAAGAGGCTTTCCTTCGTAGCACTGTATATTTTGATTGGAAATAGCACAAGAGTTAATAAAAACCCTATGTCCAATATAATCATTTCATTTCATAATTATGTGAGTCAAAAACCTACCTGAGCAATCCAATCTCCAATTGAGTAAACAATCCCACTTATTGCCATTTTAGCTAAAACCGGGTTTGCTTTTAGAGCTTGCTCATAGGCAATCCAATTGTGTTCAGGTACATACCTTAGAATCTCATAAAGGGTCCAACCCTGAATAATAATAATAATAAGACCCTAATTAGTAATTAACCTCTTCCCAGTATTATACAGAACATGCACTTCAGTTTTCATTCTAAATCACTTTAGCATTATACATCTTCCCTGTATTCTTTATTACGATAATTCGTAAAAAGAAACTTGTGCAACCGGCAATAAGATAGATAGTAATAAAAGAGACAAAGTTAACATTCAAAACTAAAGATACTGACATGCCAGTAATCATGGTCTATGGTGAGCAATTTGGTGACAGCGAAAGTCCCAAACCCTAAAACGATGAGAGCATTGACGGTGCTACTGTTTGTGAATCGAGAAGGTTCAGGAGCAACCTCTGTCTCCGAGTGGGGCTTGGAAGGTGAAAAACCCTCAAGTTCATTGAAACGGCTTCCTCTGTCTTCTGACACCGGAACTGTTTCCCGGTCCTTTGCGACGAAGGTAACGATACGACGTCGTTTTTGTGTTAGAAAAGAAAGGGGAGTTAAGTGAGATTTCAACGAGGTTGGGGTGAGGATGGGAAAAAGAGTGCAAGGAGAAGCAGCAACAGCCATGACAGGTTCCGTTACGGGGATTGTGTCTGTGTCGTATGAAACGATATGCGAAGGTTCGAGTTGACGGACGGATACATTGGTTGTGTGTTTGTGGCGTCAACCTTTCCTGCTACACCACCTACGCTACACCCAAGCTGCCAAAGTGAAAAAAAACACCTCTTCTGTGGCACCCACTCACTTTTTTTTTTTTTATATAAATAAATAATTGCAGGATTAAAATTGAGAAATGATATACCTACGTGTTACTAATTTATATCTATATATATATTTTTTAAATTTAATAAAAAATTCAAGATAGACAATTATTTTTAATTAAAATTTAAAAGGTTGTTAAAAAATAATAATAATTAGAGTTTTCAAAAGTAATGCTGTGCCGTGCCGGAGTTTTCATCCAATTCCACTTCAAGTCTTCAACTGCAATATCCCACATTGAAAATGTACAAAAGGAGGGGGGAAAAGTTCACTTAAAATCAATGGATCCTAATTTATTTCAGCATTTTGCAAAATATACATGAAATATTAACAATATAAATTTAAAATACTTGAAAGAAAGATTGTTTTGTTTATTATAAAAATAAGTTTTACACATGTAGTTTAAAACAATTTCAAAATTAATTTAATTAATAAAATATTTAAAATATTGATTTAATTTAATATAGTAAAAATAAAAAGTTATATAACTCCGTAGAAAAATTAAATGCAGAGAGCTATTCAAACTTAACTGGTTAAATGTTTGACCAATCTCATTTATTTTAATTAATAAATAAGTGATTTAGGCTTAAATTTGTAAACTAATCAAAATTAAGCTTTATAAATTTGATATTAAAAACTCAAAAATACAATATGGATGTGTCTATATCATAATAAAATTTATATTTAATAAATTAAAAATTTATCTTAAGAATTATTATATCATTTTTATATTGAAACTCCTAACTCCTTTTCAGCTTCGATCTCAAAAGTATAGGTTTTTTTGTTTGCTGTGTTTAATCTAAATCAATCAAATCAAAAAATTTGCCTAAGATGAACATAATTGGATGAAAATAAGACACTATGTCCAGAACATAACAAAATCCACCTAAATTTCTATACATAATCATGAAGAGTGACAATGGTCACTGATAAATTTCCATTCAAATCACACCAATTTATGAGTATATTAGTTTGGATATAGGTTGATCAAACTGATAGATGATATAATTAAAATTAAAACAGTTTCAAATAGACAAAATGGTTCAATTTTTTTTATCATACTGAATAATAACTTCCGTTTTTAAAGGTTTTTAATAAAAAGGTCATAAGCACTGAAAATCAAAACTATTAACCCCTATGAATTTTGAGAAATCATTGGACCAAGATTGCCCTTTTTTTTTTAAATATTTTTTCTTATAAAAATTTTATCTCTCTTTTTTTTTTAATACTTTTTTAAACGGTTTTGTTAACATGCTGAAATAAAAAAGTTATTAATGATTTATTTTTTAGTGTAATAACAAATTAAAAACAAAATAATTTAATAATTTAATAAAATATTGGTTACATTAGTGAATAGGAATGAAAGTGAAGAAGATTATTTGACATGTGGTTCGTTTAAAGTCTAGTTTCTCTTAGATCAACTCTTTTAATAAATAAAGACTTTCACTTTTTAAAAAGTCTTTTTAGATAAACAAGTGAAGTTTAAACTTATTAAAAAAATTATTTAACTTATTTAGGAACCTATTTATATTTATATATTATATATTTATATTTATTTTAATATATTATATTTGTATAATATTTATTTTATATTTTATTTACATGATATTAATATATATATATATTAGGTTTATTTAATAACATTTTTATCTAGTAGGTTTTAAGTTTGTAAACTTTGTTAATCAATTATTTATATAGACTTTAAATATATTTATTGATTTTTTTTTTGTAATATACATTTTTAAACAAACGTGTAGACTTTAACAGAAAAAAAAAATTTAACAAATAACTCACTCAAGTTTAAACTTCAAGATTTTTAAACAAGTCAGACTTAACATTAAAAGCATAACTTACTTCGACCTACTTCCATCTCTATAAGTGAGTTATTGGTTGAACTGGTTTAATTGATGGATTTAAAAATTTATAAAATTTATATTTATAATTTTCTCAATATATAATTTAAATTTTTTTAAAAAATAATTACCATTATATAAATATTTAATTAAATAAATAAATAAATAAATTTATTATAACATAAATTAAAATATAAATTTAAAATATAATTAATATTTTAAAATTTTACCAAAAGATACGTTTATAAATAAAAAAAATACAACTAAAATAATGATAAATTTATTATTTAAAATTTAATAGTTTAGAATTTTTTTAATGAAAATTTGAATAGAGAAAAATAATAGTTGAGGTAGAATTTTGAGAAATTAAAACTGAAATTTAATAATTAAGAAGAGATTAAAAATTAAAAATTATGAAAAAACATAAAATTATATTATTTATTTCTCAAATTATGTTTTTAATTTTTATGTCTCTTTTCTTAATATTAATATAAAACAAAATAATTTAATTTTTTTTTTAAATAAAACTGATCAATCAAGTTAAGTTGATGAATTCAACGGTTCATCGTTTTTTACAAAAATTCATCAAATCAAACCGAGTTAATATCACAACTAATAACAAATTATATTTTATTTTTTATTTTTTTTAATATTAATATAAAACAAAATAATTTTAGAAGATTTTAAAAATAAATTGATCAATCAAATCGAGTTGATCAGTTTAATAATTTATCAACTTTTGCAAAAAATCATTAGATTAAACTAAATTAATAACACATCTGATTCAATGAATCACTTGAATCAATCGATTTTTGATTCAATTTATTAACCGTTCGAATCCACTCGAGTTTAATAATACTAATTAAAATAGATCATTTTAAGCTGATTTATTTTAGATTTTATTTCATATTGGACTAACCAAATTTTTGAGTTGGAAATATTAACCATTACAATAATTATAAATATAAATTATAGGATTAATAGTTGATATACAGTATTTATTTATTTTTATTCTTCTTATCAAAAAGGATTATTAGAGATTAAAATAAAGCAGGTCATGATAGATTTTTAATATTTAAATCTATTTTTAATAAAACTAAACCTAAATTTGGATCTATTGCCTATTATATTTTTTTAATTAAATTTTGGTCTCATTAAAATCTATCAGATCTAAAAAATTTATTAAAAGTTTATAATATATAAAAAAAATTAATAATAAATTAAAAATTTCTATATAAATAATTTAAAAGATTTAAAATTTTAATATATTAAAATAAATATAATATATAATTATATATTAAATTTTATGTATTAATATTTATATATTATGTTATATATTGTATTTTTTATCTTTTATATATCTTATATATTATATATTAAACATATATTAAAATAAACTATAAAATTATAATAAATTTATATATTTAAACAGATATTTAATAAACTAAAAATATTTTTTATAAAATTACATTTAATTTGTTTATTTAAAAATATTTTTAATAAATTTAAATATATTTTTTATTAAATGGATCATGTTAAAAAAAGTTTTAAAAAGACAAATAGGTAAAATGACTAAAATTAGGGAATTGCTTTTTGCATCCCTCAATTTTCTTTTTGCACCCCCATTACATGTGAAAAAACAAAAATGCCCCTCTGACTATATCAAACTAGATTGCGGAATACATTTGATACATTCCGCAAATTAGTTTGCGGAATGCATCGGTCATCTTCTACTTGAGATGCACCAGAAAAACTAACCTAAGACCTAACCTAAATCCCTATATCTAGCCTACCAATGAACTACAAAATGTTAATGGATACTAACATGAAACTTAGAGCTTGAAAGTTGGACCTTGAAAGCAGAAATTTGCTTCCCGAAAAGATGAATACGCTTTGCGGAAGAGAAAAAAAATGTTAAAGATATAATTGAAATAAAAAAATTACAAAAACATTAAGGGGTGTAGAAAGAAAGAACGAGGGCGTGAAAAGTAAACCCTCTAAAATTTTTACGCAAAGAAGTTGATGGACCCATGATTTCAGCCACGAGTCCGTTTAGTCCTTTGAGATGGTTTCAGCCCAATCCATTTTCTTTCTTGCTCTCAAAACCCTTCACCACCAATTGTCCAATTCATATATTGCGTACACAAATTATAAGCCCATTTAACACACGTCTCTTTACATCGTTATGGATGACGGAATAAAAGGGGTGTAAAATTATTTTAAACCGAGAAAAATTTATGTAAATGTAAGATATTTTGCAAGTAAATATATAGGTAAAATTATTCAAAATAAATATAATTTTTATTCGTAACATAAACTGTCAGCATATTTAGATAAATATATTTTGATGAAATTAATTTTATATTATTAAATATGATTAAAATATATACAGATTAATTTAAATTATATAATTTAATTATTTATTTTCTCTTATTATATTAAAACTGCAAATGACCCCAACATTTTAAGAAATAATTCACTTGTTATTTATTTTAATTTTAGTTTCTTATTTATTTTATCCAAACTGTCAAATAAATTTACTTGCTATTTATTTTAATCAGTTATTATTTTAATTTAATTTTTAGATTTTAATTATCAATAAGATTATTTTTTATAATTTTAATAATATATTTTATTTATTTTCACTTTATTTTCAAGAATTTTACCCTTTTAATTTTTTACTAAATTTTAATTAATTTTAATTTATTTTTTATATATTATATTTTTTATTATATAAAATTTATTTTTTATATAAAAATTAATTAAAAATACTTTTTAAAAGGTAAAAATATAATTTTTATTTATCATATTTTAACTAAATTAAGAATAAATATATAAAAACTAAATCATTTAATCCAATTCAAAATAATTTTTAATTAAAACAGGTTGAATTGATTAAATTAAATTAAATTAAATTCAAAATTTATTCAAATAAATTAAAATCAAATCATAATATATTTTATAATAAATTAAGTATCTTTTCTTTTAGACTAGTCCAAAATAAGTCATGAATACTCCTAGTAAATAATTTTTTTTTCATACACTAAGGATGATTATGGTTTTAAATCTATTTATAAGTAAAAAATCATCAGTATTTATCATAAAAAAAATATAGTTTATTTTTTATTTTTAACAAAAATAATAAAATTTAAACTCAAAACCATATATAAACTAGCATAGTTTTTTATCATTAGACTAACTTTAACAGCTTAAAAATACTTTCAAATACCTTAATTTCATTTTCTTTATTCATTATCTATGCATGTTTCAAACTCATATTTTTTAAGTTAGAAGGTTATTGAAACTAACGAAAATCAATCTTATTTGATCTTTTGTAAATTGAATTAGAAGGATTATTTTAATTTTTCTCTTATAATTCTTTAAGATACAACATTTTATTTTTTGAAAATAAATAAATTTGTATTAATTAAAATTGAAAATAGGATATTAAATCAACATATAAATACTCAAATATATAAGAAATAAAAATAAAAATGTTAAAATATTAAATATTAAATATTATAATAAATATAGGTTAACTTTGAAGCAAAAAATATCTAAATTTCAAATAAAAATAAATATAAATCACAATTTTTTAAAATTAATTAAAATACATATAATAAAATATGTTTTAGGTTAATGCTTGTATACACATTTTATACTTGTAAATCGATTTGGTTGAATTCAGTTTTAAATTTGGAATCCAAAATCCGAATTAACCTATAGAAAACTTTAATTTTTCCATTTTTTTCACTTAAGGATTTATTGGACTTTTTATTTATTAAAAATTAATTTAATTATTTAAAACAGTTTAAATTGATTTTTAAACATCATTATCATATACTTCTCTCTCTTATATTTCTTTTTCTATGTCCTTTTTTTCTTTGAATGCATCTCTGTTTGTTCCTGTTTCTTTCGTTCCTCAACCTCTTACACCTGAAACATGAGATATACAGTTATGATAATCCTTAAAAAGAAGTGAATTAAGACAACATATTTGGAATCCGCTTTGCAAAAATAAAATAAAATCATGGACATCAATAATCAATTGAAGAATACTCGTACTAGTGAAAAACAAAGTGGTGGATTCACTGAAAAATTCTTATGGAGAGGAATTACAATCATCACTGGTTGAACATACATGATACAACTCATAACGGGGAATAATTAAAGACAACCGTGTTTAGTTGGAATGCAAGTGAAAGTACCAACCATAAGGATATGCACAATGAAATATCACGCTTATAGCCCTATTCCTGTTGCTATGCTGGACCACTTTATTTTGTAGAGTAATAATTTATATATAAAAATTATTCTCCATTTATTCATATTTTAAATTTAAAGGATGATAATGCTTATTTTTAAAAAATAGAAAAAAAAATTATTGATATATGTATGATATATATATATATATATATATATTTTATATTTTATAATTTTATCTTTATTAATTTCTTTATTTTAAAATTTATTATTGTTTTTATTTTATATTTGATAAAAAATTCAAAATAAAGAATTGAAAACATAATACGTAACAAAAATAAGAAAAATTAGTAGTTAAAACTTTAAGGGCATAAAAAACCACTAACAACCGGGTTACTGTAACAATGATTATGTTAAATAAAAAAATAATAATCACTATATGATCTTTAGAAATAATTACTATGTGGTCATTATGATTTTTTAAAAGTATTGAAGTTTTTTCAAAAAGATTCATGGAGTGTCGCCATGATCATAGTTTGAAAATTTAAAAAAATATATATTTTATTTTTTGTTTTTTTAAATAGAAGAGAAAAAAAATATTTAAATTGAATAGAACACACAAATTTCTTGAATATATGATTGAAGAAGGAGAGATTATTTTGAATAGGTAAAAATACAATGAAAATTGATATTTTTTTATTTTGACTTTTTCTTATATTTATGTTATTTTTTTAATTTTCTAATCTAGGATAAAATATTAAATTTTTATAAAGTTATGATTGATTTTTTTTTCTTAAAATCTAAATATAGTTATTATATATGGATTGAGACTATGCTTTAATATTTAATTTTTAATTTTATTAAAATTTAATATGTTCTTGATTGAATATATGATGACACTTAAGATTTGTTTGAGTTTTAAAAATAATCATATTTAATTTAAAATATTGGAAAAAAAACGAAGAGATAAATTATAGAATCAGATTACTAAAATTTAAAATTAAAATTTTAATCACAAAAAGTAAATTTTAAGTTCTTGATAAACTAAATTAAATCATAAAAACTTTAATAAATTTAATTAAATATAAATATCATAAAAGTAAACTTTATTTTGATTTAGACATGTTATTGTAATTATAAAAATACCTAATAATTAAAATAAAATTATTTATCTTTAAAATATGAAAATTAATAGAAATAAAATTTTTTATTATCTTAATTATAAATTATAATAAATTTAAATTTTAAAAATAATATCATATTTATCTTGCTTTGTTTTTTAAAACTCAATCAATCTATTTAAATTTATAATTTATTTTTTATTTATTAAATTAATTAATCTAAATAATTAAATTATAAATTTTTATTTTTCAATAACACAGATCTTATAATATAGTAATTTTTTATTACGTGATAGATATATATACTTGCCATTCATCAATTATACAACTATAAAGAAGATAAAAATAAATGTAATATTTCTGATTGCAACTGCACACCGCGTTGAAATAAATTTCTTATGTGCCTACAACACCATGTATTTCACTTTTTCCGCTCTTTATTTCTTATTTGCTTTTGTTTGTCAGCCATTACACACTGTATAAATGTTTCGATTTTTTACAATTCAACACACACGGCACAAAAGTACATACTATTCTTATTTTTAAATAATTTTATATTTTACTTATTATGGTATTCTTAATGATTTTTCATTGTTTTAAATTTGTTCCATTTTTAACGGATGCCCCCAAAGGACCGATATTTTAATTAGGTAAAAACGTATTAGTGTTTTTTTTTTCTATTTTAAACATAGATATTTTCGGTTTTATAATTATAATCAAGAAAATGTTAGAATATAACATATATACATATTACTTTTTCCCTGACATTCTCTTGTTTGCTTTCAAGTTTCATTAGCAGCAGGGTTGTTAGTTCTGGCGTCACGATCTTCATTAACATTAACATTAACCATATATAGATGGCATAACTAACGATTTTCGTGGCCTGTAGTTGTAAATTCTCTAATTTATTTATTGAACTTACTAGCTATTGATCAACTTAAGTTATGTTTGACAAAAAGAATTAAAAGTTAGAAAGTTAATGTTTAGTTGGAAATTGAAATCTAATAAATTATAGTTTATTGATTTAAAACTGCTTAATAAAATTAATTGTTGAATTAAATGGTAAATAATAAGTAACATAAAAATACATGTTTTTATGAATTTTATATAATTTTTTATGTTGAAAACCAGAATATATTTTAAGGTAATCATATTAATTTTAAACTTTTATTATTTTTGTTTAAGGATCAAATATTTTATTAAAAATTAAAAAACAGTATAAATAAGGTAATCATTAAAACGAATAGTGTAATCTTAAAAAAAATACAGTATGTAAGAAATTTTATTAAATTATAGATGATAAAAGCTGGGAATAAATCTATTTTATAATAAATTTTTTGAAGTACAAGGAGCGGATATGTCTTTTCAATATGTAAGTTGATATTATCTTTGCTACTTAATCATTTTTTCTTAATTATCATTCTTTTGCTTTCTCTTTTATCAAATTATCTGATTTTTCCCCATCTATTAAGAGATTATTATTTAATTATTCAACATTTAATAAATTTTAAGTCTCTTTTCGTTTCCTTATAAATTTGACATGTTATTCTATTGAAGTTATAAATATTCTTTTTTTAATCTTTCTTTTTATCAATAAAAAAATTTATTTCTCTACAAGACCATCCCTATTTCCTTACCAACGTTTATTGATTTCTTCACATCACTCAGCCTTGACATTTTAAAAAAAATTATCTTTTATAAACAACAAAAATGAAATTTCCATTTTTCTAAAAATATAAGCTATCTATTTATTTTATTTTCCTCACCGATCTTATCATCTAACTATCTTAATTTATTTTTTTACAGTTATATTTAACTATGTTTATTTATAATTAATTTCACATTATTTTATTTTTAACTTATTTAAATATCATTTCAAAATGCTAAAGCTATCAACCACATGTGTTGAGTGTTAACTGTTTGTCAGTTGTTGGTTAGTAGTCAATAGTTATTTAGTTAGTTAGTTAACTTGTTAGAGGCTCATCTCTTTCCTTCTATAAATGTGATGTATCTCTACACTTTATCATCTTATTTATTTTAATAACTATACTTTTCAGTGTAATAACCAGGGCAACTTGCCTCACGTATGGAAACTCTGATAACAAACTTAGAAATATCCTAAAAAAATATTCAAAATAAAAAAATATAATATATTCTTTCCGCTTTAAAATTTTCTAAACTATCATTAATTTTTTCTTGAAAAAAATTAATTAAGAATATACATTCATTGTGCAGGTCACTATCTAATTTTATTAAATTATAAAGTAATATTTTAAAAATGCTATATATAAATTAGTAACATAAACTTATTTACTAAATACATATATTTTCTTTAAATAATTTTTAGGCTAGTGAAATAAATTATAAATTAAATAAATTACTTATAAAAATTTATCAGAATCAATTTAATGGTAAAAGTTTAGATAATTGACATAAAAATTTAAATTTAATCTTAATTATTTTCATTCCACAACAAAAAGTACTTGTAAATCAGACTCTTAATTTACTCGTATAACCAGTGATCCCTTCATTTTGCTAAATGTGTCGTCATATGTGTAGCCATCTTACACTTCTTATTCGCACCTTAATTCAAATCCGAGCATATAGCAGAGGACTTTCTCCTTCAATTATATATTCATTGTCTTTCATGCAGAGGAAAGTGGAATTGTGTAGTTAAATCCAGGCCGTTGTTTGATATATATATATATATATATATATATATTAGAAATGTTGGAATATGCGCTATGTGACTCCAAATCCAATTTCTGGAGTTCACTTTTTACCATTTGCTTAAGTAAAACAAGGTATCATTAGAGAAGTAATAATAGAGGATAAGAAAAAAATCTATGAACTAGCTTATGCTATTGACAGGTAGATCTGTGACAAAATAATGACAACTTTGAAGTAGATTCTTCTCCTCACAACTAACTCAAAGTAATTTCAACCAATGAGTAGTTAATGTTAACATTTTAGCTCCTCTGGATTCATATGTCACATCTAATCAAGCCAAAGTGAAAATTTCCAACATCCATTGAGATGGGTTGTACTATATGCAATCATGTTGGAGTTGCAACTTGGAATGAGTTTGAAACAGCATTTTCTGCCACGTCCAAGTTGGAAATATGGGGAAAATGACAATACAAGATTCATCACTTTGTGATCAATTCGGATTGCAATAATGTGACCCACTGAAACAGAAGGCATGCTAGAAACCGGTTCGAATGTAACAGGCGGACCCCGATACCTTCACTACTACAGTTATAATTTTTGGCAACATTTATATTAGATGAGATTGTTTAAATTGTCATATGAGATAGATAATTTTACCGTACGTATATTAAAATTTAGTTTATAAAAAATAATTAAAAATAGGTATAACTTTTAATTATTTTCTTAATCTTATTGATTCACTTATGATAAAGTTATTTATTTTATAAGAATGAAATAATTTAGACAAATTTAATTTACAATATTTATAAAATGTTTTAAATGATTTTAAAATAATACTTTTATTCTGATGGAAAAAGCGTACCATTGCTCAATCTGAATTTTGCAACTGTACTATCAGTACTCCCCAACAAAATTGAAATTCTCAACATTCTTACAACTAATTCCCTATAAAAGCTTTCAGCACCACAACACGAATGCCCAATAATATTTTTCTTAAATTAAGATATCGATTAAGAGTAATGTTACTTTCACGTAACATTCGCATTACATCACACTCTCTAATATATATTTTTCAAATATATTTTTTATTATCGGTTGGAGTTTATTGAAACTCTCTAAGTGGGTTTATGTGACAATAACATTATTTATTGAATAACAATAACTCACAATAACTGCATATACGGTTATGACATAGTAATGTCTTTCTTTGCTGGATTTGAAATTATGATTTGATTATAGATTTAACATATAGATTTGTGTATTTGAATGTGTTATTTATATGACTATCATACTGGGGTTTGAATGTATCACATTGATGATTGCTTAAGATTATTTGTGATATAAATGAGTTACTTAATGGTTAATTTGAGTGCTCAATGTCTTATCCCGAAAAAGAAAAATCTGAGTGTTATTTAAATGGGTTAAGTTCTTCGGATTATGAAAAAAAAAAAATAACGAGTGAAGACTTATCTTTAAAATATAATCATAAAAATTGAAAAAATATGCTTTTCTAATTTCAGGTAAATTTATGAGATGGTTTTTGCAATTTGTATAAAACAACAAGATATTTACATTAGGAAAAAAAAAATCAATTGCAACTGATCAGTCGCACAATTTTTAAAAAAAAATTATATACAATAAAAATAATAAAATTTAAGCTCACAATCTTAAAGTCTGTTTGTTATAACTGATTTGTGAAACTTTCATAGAAAAACAATGATAAAAATATTAAGTGTGAAAATTTTAATTTTTTTCACTACTAACAAAATTGATTCTGCATGTTCTAATAATTTTATTACAAACAAGCTTTTAATAGTTGGAAAAGAAACTAAAGAAACCAATGCATTACAACCCAAAGATGGGGAGCTTTTATTTAAGTTCACGTTGAAATAAATAATTTAATTAGATACTAATTCAATAAATTTATGTTTAATGAAAATTTGAATAAAATATAAAATATTTATTTTAAATAATTTTTTCATAAATATTATTAAAATAAATTAAAAACTTATAATTATGGTTATAGGCCATTTGATAAACTTTTCAAACACCTCTAAAAGATATTTTAGCTAATAGCCTCCCACTTAAACATCTATTTGTTTAAGAATAGGAATCGATTTTTCTCAAAGTAAGCTTTACCATTAAACATGCTTTGAGGTTCATGAAGTTATATATCTAATTATCTACTGTTAATTGTACTTATGTATTAATCGATTTTGATCCTTTAAACGCGGAAACATAAATACGGGCCTTTAATGACTTCATTCTTGTTCAAGAGATGAAAACCAAAGCAAAATTTTGAAATTGAAAAAAAATTATGCATCATGATTGGATTGAACTATAAGCAGTGCTACGAAACGTTTGAATGGTGCATGCAGTAAGAATTTTGAGGAGGACCGGGTTGTTAGTGCACCTAGGGGTTTTGAATTGGCCCAATGCTGCCCCATTTTGTACAAAATAATCCAAAATCTTCTTGAAGGTTCCCCTCTCTACAATGCATAGCTCCAATGGACCTATTGAACGAGTTTTCCTTGCGACCACATAGCCATGGTCAACAAAAGCTGCATCCATTTCCGTGCAGCATGCCTCAAGTACTTTGTCCTCAGCTTCACCTTTGATCTCCCAGAATATGACATAGCACCCTGGTTGGTTTGACACATCTGCAAAGCTTGTGAAATCAACAACCTCAGCTTTAGCCTTGTTTAGCAGCTGTGACCCTTTTTCTACCACTATTTGAAGGTCTCTCTCTGTATTTTTGTCTATATTCACAGTTAAAATTAGTTTTCTTCTGCATATAAAGTTCAATTTTGGGGTCCCATTGTGAAAACTAGCCACTTCCACCACATCTCCTAGTCTGCACCTATATAGTCCTGAAAGTAAAAAAAAAAAAGTTTATGTAGATTTTTTAAAATAATAATATAAAAAAATGAAATTAAGTATCTGTATATAAGATGGATTAGATTACAATTTGGATAAAATTTTGAAAATGACCATTACTGGCAAAGTCATGGTAAATCCTTGTCAGAACTCAGAAGAGACTGGAGTGACAGGTACATAACATCAAGGAAAATAACAAAAAGCCAAAGGTTACGACATATGAACACTCCCGTGGGTTGTGGGCACACAACACCAAATTATGACCAACACCGCTAAGAACTTCTCAAGTTATCAACACCCATTTTCAGAATGTATTTCAATTATGCATCCAATATCTCTAAACCAATTTTTCTAGAGTTGGGTGATGACCTAACATATACCAAAAGGATTAGATTCCGCCGAGATTTTTCGGTAGATGTCTCTGTTCTCGTACAACCGAGGGAGGTATATTTATAGCTTAATTGTATTTGACACTTGTAGGTTGCCCCTTTATGAAAATGTTCCACGCTAGGCATTATTTTATGTGAGGAAAATGGTTCTAATCACTCCTGCCTAACCCTGAATAAGTCTCTTAAAGAGTGGGTTGCTAATGTAAGTTAGAATTTATGATTTGTTTTTTACAAGTGTTTTCTAAACATATACTAATAACAATAACGAAATTTTATGAAAATTATTTTTAAAACATTTAATTTGTTTTAGAATTAATCTTATGAATAAGTTTTCATTGAACAGTAACTTGTATATTAAATAAATGTTCACTCAATTTTTTGAAGTTTTTAATAACAAAAAATATGATTTATTTAATTAAGTTAAACTATGGGATAAATGACCCATCTTAGATGGATCAAAGAAATTAAAACATTGTATTAAAAGCTATATATTGATTAATTTTTAATATTTTATATAAAAATCTACAAATTTAATCAAAATAAAATGATTTATCTTATGAAATAACTTGAACAATTTCATAAAAATAGGTTATTTATTGAAAAAAAGTCAAACGACTTTGTTGGAATTTACACAAATTAAGTATTGAATGAAGATAGATGTTCAAATATAAATCATAGTCCATGAGAAAGCAAGGTTGAGGAAAATTAGCATTGAGTAGAAGAGAAGAAGGAATAATAATATTACCGGTGAAAGTTGTGAGCACTATTTCGTACTCTTGTCCGACTTTAACTTGGGATAATGGGATTGGCTTGTCTTCAATGAAATCATCGGCAACTGAACAGCAATCTTCTTCTTTCTGTCTATAAAGTGGTATGAACTCAAAATAAGAGAAGGTAGGAACTACAGCAAAGGTTACTTTCTCCGGAGGCAAATTAGGATCCACATTAACCCCAATCCAGCTCTCAGTTGAGCCATAGTCAGCACTTACTAACGGCAACTCATTTGCATAATGCCTAAGTTTTTTCAAATAAGGTTGCATAGAACCTGTCATTATGGAATATACGTACTTAGCATTTGGCCAAAGTTTAGGAACCAAACCAAACCAATCCACCAATTCTAGCTCTTGGCAAGCAGCTTCTAATTTTGAAGCCAAAGAAGGGTTTGAAAAGATGATTCCCAAAACAGCCTCTCTCATTTTAGGCAACTTGATTCTTGAACTCAAAGTACCATCTCTAATATCATTGCAAATGTCTCTCCAAATTTCTTCGAAACTGCGAAATGCTTGCACTATGCCGAACACAAAAGCTGAGGAAATGAACTCTACATGATCAGAAAAAAAGAGGCCAAGAAGGAGGTGACAGTATGTGGATTGTTTATAGTCCCCACCAGAAATAACTTCATAGGGGCTGCAAGTGAATGACTTTGTTTTTTCTTGTTTGGTCTTGAATTCTTCACTTGCATAATAGTGTGTTGTGGCTGTTCCAACTGTTAAGCCACCTTTTGTTTTGAACTGATTGCTGCTGTATATGAATTCAAGAATTCTTCCTCCTTCCTTTGTGGGATAAACCCTATAAACAGTGAAAAAGAAAAGCATGGCAAAACTTCAAAATAATTAATTAATTCATTCATTAATTATCTCATAGCTATCTAGGTAGGTCATGAGTCAGGCAAGACAAGAATACAACACACTTGAATTAACAATGAGACTTGAGAGGCGCACCTTGATCTATAGGCTGCTGCTAAAGTGAAGGTTTGAAGGGTAGTTTGAGCACTGTGGCGGGTAAAGGGTACGAACTTCTGCCTTCCCTCTGTGGTTCCAGAACTGCACAACCTCTACCATATAAGACTATACTTTTTTTTTAAAAAAGAAAAGTTTATCACAAAGTGAAGGAAGAGGGATCTTCCGTATAAGGAAAGAAAACCCAACCATTTTAATATATTATAATCAATGGATCTGTTTAAATAATTACTTGCACCTAAATCCTGTCACTAAATCATAGAACAACCATGAACAAAGCATAAGCGTAGATAAATAGACAGATAGGGGAAGGGGGAGAAAAATGAAGGAAAGAGCCATATATGGCCTATATTTAATATTTAATATTTAATATTTTATATTCTGATTCCCATTCATCACCCAAAAGAGGAAGGAAGAACATAAAGGTAATAGTACCAATGAATCCCATTTATGACCGAAAAAAGGAAGGAAGAAAATGAAAGAATTAACAACACATGTATAAATAAATAAACGCAACAGAGTAGAGTACCTTAAGGAAAGAGTGGTTATGGGTTGTTGCGTGAGTATAGGAGCTGTGTCTCCATCTGCAATTTTTTGGATATAAGGCTCAAAATCTGCATGTGAAGCAAGGGGAACATTGGAAGTAAAAAGAGATTCCAATGCACATGCATCCATGTCTGTGATATTGTAACTTCCGATCCAATTGTTGAGATATTCGACTCCGTGGTTCTGTTTGAGAATCCGGCACAGTGTGTGGGTCTGAACAGAAGCAGCGTTGATGGATAAGTCTTCAAACCAGGTAATGATATCAAAGGCAGGGTTGTTGCAGTTAGCATTATTGTTGTAACTGAAAAGTAGCGGTTCCATTGGAGTGTGGTAGGGGCATGAGAAAGTGTTGCAATAAAAATGAAGATTTGTGTATTGGTGGGGGTGTCTGTTTCTACAAGGCAAGTAGATAGAAAAAGGCCAAATGAGGAAATGAGCCCACCGATGAAATATCCCTTTTATTTTGGCTATCAATCAATTAGAGCAATGTGCCGGTATTCAAACGGCTCAACAAACCTAATGTTGCAGAAGCTCCACTGAAGATTGTACGATCAGTTATAGACCACAGGAAATGGGGTTATCATTTTCAGGGGAGAGAGAGAGAGAGAGAGAGAGATTCTTCAATGTCATGTATGGGGACCAAACCCCACCACTCATGACAGCTGAACACTTTCCCTCCAAATTTACTGTGAGTCACACCGTTCGAAAATGAGACCTGCTTAATTATCACTTTATTTTGTACAATCTTCTCTCTCGACAATTTTTTTTCCAAAATTAGAATGCCTCTAGATAGTGATAAATAAAAATGGGTTAAATATATTTTTATCTTCTAAAATTTTAAAGATTTTTTTTAAAAAAAAAAATTAAAATTTATTTTCTAAAATAAATTTATTTTCTAAAATAAATTTATTTTAATCTTCCATATCTTTCTAAATATATATTATATGTTAAACATAAGTTATTCTAGTAATTAAAATCAATTTATTTTAAAATATAAAAATAAATTTTTTTGAAAATGATGAACTAAAATTAAAATTTTAAACAAATTAAAAATATATTTAACCCAAAAAATTATTTTAATAATATATCTATTATTAATTATGTAAAATAAAATTGTATTTTGATATGTTAGAAGAAAAATTTTATTTTTTTGATTGAATTAAATAGTCATATTTTTAATAATAAAATTAGTGTAAAGTACTTATTTGTTAGTTAATTGTGTATTTAAAATAATTAATTGTTAAAGGTAAAATATGAAAATAAAATATAACTATAAATAAGCTTTTAAATTTTAAGTTTTAAAATATTGTTTATCTTAAACATATTATTTTAAAGAAACAAAGATTGTAACTTCATTTTTTAGTAATAGTCAAACAAGATTGAATAGTATTTTGTACGGTTGTTGTTTAAGTAAACATAAAAAGTAATCATTTAAAAACACACGTTTAGTATTTTCATTTAAAAAACACACGTTTAGCCCTTCATTATATTAAATGTCGTTGAAATCTTATTCAAAACTAAATTTTTCTTCCAATAACTATGAGTTGTAAAATTTGTATTATAAATTTATACAATAACTTGATACGAATTTGATTATTGTTTTACATGAGTAAGCCCAAATAAAAAAGTTATTTAATTTTAAATAAAAATTTATTAATAAAGTTGAAAAATATACAATATGTAATTGAAGATAATGTGTGAATGCATTTCTGATAAAAAAATAAAATCTAAAAGATGAAAAAAGTTAAAAATGATTATATTTGTGTAAATTTAAGGAGTTCTAATTAATATATAATAAAAGTAAAAGGTTTGAGAAAGTTTAATATTTATTTTTATAAATATAATTAATATTTGTACTTAGTTTAATTAATATTTATAATTTATTTTTAGAAATTTTAACTAAAAATTATTTTTAATTTTATATGAATTTTTGAAATTATTTAATACAAATTTTTTTCAAATCCTATAGAAGTTATTTAAATTATGTTTAAAATTTGATTTATATTATAGTAGGATTATATAAATTTTTTAATATTAATAATCGTCAAACTTTCTTAAAATTTGTTTAAAATTTTATAATTTTAGTCAACGTTTACATGTTATAGTCATATGGAATGAAATGATATATTAGAATTTTTATGTAAAATAAAATTCTTTTATATTCTATGATAATTATGTATTTTTTATTTTATCTGTTTTTTTATAAGATTTGTAATTTAAATTAAAAAAATCTCTAATTTATTCTTGAACCTAATTGTATCAGTTATTTATCTCCTATCTAAACTTTAACAAATGGTCTATGTAGAGAATCAAGCTCTTTATAACATTTATTTACTATTCGCATAGGGCATTGAATCTTACTTGAATCTTTTTCATTTGTTTTAATAACAACACATACTTTTTCCTTTTTATACATCAATTTTTGTTTTTGTTGTAATATTTATTGCATAAATAGAATTTTTCGATGATTATAAAATTTATGGAAGGATTCTTTACATATTCGGTTATAGCCAACATATTAAAATTTATATAATTATATAACTTAGAATGATAGATTAAATATGAATATTCAGATCAAAACTTAGTTTTGAACATCTCTCCTTTCATTTTTTTAATAATTATTAAAATAAATTAGAAAGTTCTTTTAAATGATAACTTACTACCAATATGTTAAAGATTTATATTATATTATTAACTAAAATGATAAATTGAATTAGACGATTTTTATAATCTATTTTTCTTCAAACATAAAATCTTCATGCAATTTCGGTTGATTAAATTTTCTAAAAGATTTCATTTTGTCGCCAATGTATGACTTCCAATCTAAATTTTATTATGTCTCATGATCTACATATAAAAAGTTGGACAGATCTAAATAACCTAGTTTATTATTTTATAAAAAAATAAAATTTCAATGAGATTCAAATAAAAATTAATATTATTATAATTAAATGACTAGTTTAATGCAAAATAATAGTTAGAAAGTTAAAAAAAATTAAAAAATAAATCAAATGACTAAATCAAAAGTAATATTAAATTTATAAGAAAAAGGATTAGTTTTATCAATTATTTTATAATTATTTGTATGAAAACTAATGTTGAAAAAGTTGAGTTTAATTAATTAAAATATTTGTAAAAAAAAATAAATATTCATGATTTTTTACACTTTATTGTTAATATCACTTTACATATATTTTTTTCCATTTCCCTTTTATTACGTTAGCTGTCTCGTTTATTTTTTTTATTTCTCTTTTTTTTAATATCGTAAAGATGTACATAAGTATATTGCATATTTGCATATTCCTCTTTGAGCGTGTAAGCATGGTTTTAAATTTTGATTACATTTTTTTTACTTCTTAAAAATTAAAGCATTAATTATGTATATAATAGTGTTCTCGAATTGTATAGTTTGTACTTTTCAATTTTATTTTTTATTGTGGAAAGTATTCTTTATGCTAACAAGTGATTTCTATCCTGATGTAGTTCAATCGATTACATAAGCTGTTGAATTTTCTTTTTAAATTATCAGATGATGGGACGTAGAAGGTTAAAAACCCTGTAGGTTAATCATTGCTCTTCCCATTATAGCTAATGAAATGAAGATCATGTATGAGAATGAGATTGAGTAAAAGTAGACAAAGAAAAGTGTAAAACGAAAAATTGACCACTAAACAGCCGCACAGTCCCTGTTTGTTTGTTGCATGCTTACTCAGACATCAATCAATCACGAAGGCTTCCAAGTTATGGCTGCAAACCACTAAAAGTGGATCTATGCAAGTTTTTGTTATATGATGAAAAAATTAAATAGTCGATTGCTTAGGTCCTGTTCAAAATGATTATTGTTAGATTTTGGCTTTAAAATTAAATTTTAAAAGCGTTTTATAAAAATGATGTTAAAAATAATTGAATTTTGAAACAATTTTTAATTTTTTTAAAACAAAATAATAATTCAGATCGTGAAGAACCACTTTTAAATAATTGGATAGAATTGACCCATGAGAAGCGGATTGACGCATTTAATAATAATATATATATATATATAATAAAAACAAATAAATAAAATAATACGTATTTTAGTTTTTAAAAAATTGATTCAAAGTTTGGTCATCAACCCATAGATTAAATTTATTTAACCTGTAATTTAAACAATTTGGGTCAAAATACCATGTTGATATTTTTATTGCTTCTAATTAGAGGTGGAGAAATAGGTTGGTCTAACCGAAATTGCTTGTTTAAGTCCATTAAAACATAAGATTTCAACGTTAAATTTTAAGCTCAAAATATTTACAAGTTTTTTATGCCTAACATATCTAAGGTATTTTTTTTAATTTATTCTGGACCAATTTAATTTATTTAAGTATAAAATGCGTGTTGAGCCTTGACTTGCCCTTCAATTTTGTAACCTAACTAAAAAGATAAAATCTAAAATAAGGCGATTTGATGCCAATTAAATAACTTGTATTGACATATTTAATCCTAACTCACTAAACTTACGGGCTATATGGGTCGGTCATCAAAAGATAGGATTTATATATCCAGTTCTACCATTCATCATATTATATTACAATATATTTTACTAATTTTTACAATTTTATATATTTTTATGTAATTATAATTTTTTTATGCTTTTACCTTTTATTATATTTATTTAATTTTTACTTTTTAAATTTTAATTATTTTATCTTATTTCTTCTTATTATTAATATAAGTTCGCTTTTGAGTTTTTATTATAATTTTTATAATTATTTTATTAAATTTATATTTGTTATATTTTTATTTTGTTTTAGACAAGTTTATAATAAAGTAAACTTTGGATACATAACCAGCTGATTGATTTGCCCTATCTTTAATTCGCAACAGCTTTGGAAAAATTAAAAACAAAAATTAAAACATGAAATTAAAAACTTAAAACTGATTTTAATTTTTAAAAATTACAAAATTGAAAATTAAAAAAGTTTTAAATATATTATTTTATTTATTTATATTTTATTATTTATATTATATATTATTTTAAATTTAAAATGTAAGCATCCTATATATATATATATATATATATATATTCTAATATTAACTAACTTTAATTAATCCTTATAAATTTACTCAGACATTTTATTTTCTTAATACTTTTAATTTTAAAATTTATACCTTTCTTAAAAAATATTCACTTATTCTTACTAGAATAAACTTTGAATATGTACTTTTATTAATAACTTTTTGAAAATAATAATTTTAAAAATATAATTATTGAATCATGTATCTATCATCTTGATAATTTATGTATATTAAAATTTAAACAATTTAAACATTTATAATTATAAAATTTTATATTCAATATTTTCTTATATTTTAGAACAAACTTAGTTGATGAAATATATAATATGTTTAAAATTTAAAATTTTATAAATTTAATTTATTTAATAAGAACTCTTAAAATAACAAAGTCTGATGTTTATAAATTTTATTAAATGAAGTAAATCATTTACTTCTAAATGAAGTGAATCCCTTCCCATCTTTCTGTATTCTTATATAATAAAATAAATTTTTTGTTATTAATAATAAAAGTATCTTATTACTTTTTAAAATATAATTTTATCATCACTTAATAATAATAAAATTAAAAAATTAATTATTATTTTTTAAATGTTAAATAAGAGATTTGTTCAATATTACCTCGTCATTTCAATCCCAACATTTAAAATCTTTGGAGCTAATAATATGTATGGAGAGTGAAATGATTTACATGTTTTTATGCTTTAACAATGTCCTTATACATATATATTAACCGTAAAAGCATGTCCTTAAACATGTCATTTACGATATTATTTACTTCATCATTACAACAAACATTTTTGCTTTAAGAATGATTATTTATTTTTTATACTCTATTAAACAATAGGAAGCGAAGGCATATGTTTGATTATATTAAATATAAATATATCGAAGTAGTTTATATATTATGTTTGTTATATATCAAATTTGTTATATACATTATGTCGTCGTTAAAAATTTATTTACTTACAAGTGATCAACTTTTTGGAATTGGGCTTTCTTGAGTACCTTTAAATAAACCCTTTATCTTGACCATTTTTTATATTTAATAACCATGTTTTTTCTCTTTTTATTTTTAAATAAAAATAAATTTTCAACGCATATAATATGTAGATTTATTAAATGTATTATGTAAAAATATTTAATTACAATAAAAATAAGAACGGTAAATGAAAATTATTAAATTGAAATTTAAAAATAAAAAAATATATAACATCTAAAATAATTACATAGTCATTAAATTATTTATAATTTTAACTATTTACAAATAATTTTATAGTTTAAATATATTATTTTATTCTCATTATAACAAACAAAGTTTACTTCCAAAATAGACTTGTATATGTGTGGGGGTTGTTATCAATTATGAAAATAAGTGAATGGAAGTTTGACGACTGAATTTATGGTAAGCAAAGCTTTAAGACAAGGAAATCCACAAGCACCCTTTCTATATCTGATTGCTATTAATCACAAAACTATTTTCTCATTATAAAATCGACCATAGCAACATGAAAATCTCTCATCATCTACAATTTGATGATGGCAAACTGGTGTCGGGTGATGCCTCCCTATCTGATGTGAAAGTGTTGAAAAGTATTTTTTGTTGTTTCGAGCTGTCATTCATGGCTAAAGGCTAAAGATGAAATTTTTCAAGAGCATTTTTATCGGTATCCATGCTAATCATTAATTGGTTGAAACATGCAACTTTGTTTCTAAATTCCAAAACTGGGAAAATTTGATTTATTTATCATGGAATTTTGTTAGTGAAAACTTGAGAAGAGCCTCAACTTGGAAACCTGTTGTTGAAAATATGTTTGGTGGACTCTTTTTTGGAAGAAGCTTCTTTCCTTCGACGATTGTCTCAGCCTCATCAAATCGATTCTAAAATTTATCCCTATCTAACTTCTTTATCTTTCTTCAAAATTCTAAACTCTGTTATGAAGATTCTTCTCTCTTTACAACGGAACTTTTTATGGGGTTGTCGTGAGAAGGAGAGGAAAATAACTTGGGTTAATTGGGATTGTATGAGTAAACCAGTGGAGGAAGGATGGGTATTGGGGATAAAAACTATTAAGAAGTTCGATATAGTTTTACTAGAAAAATGGAAATGAAGATTATTAAATGAATAGGATACATTGAGATACAAAATTCAAGCTGTCAACTATACAAGGGAGAATCACAAGTGGAATGAAAGAAGTATTGGAAGTGGACTTATTTGATGGGAAAAAGTATAATCGTTCCAATGTCCTGTATATAAATCTAGATCCATCCAAATTTTGCAGTGATGTTTTTTGCCATATTTTGTGGCAACTTTTTTATATTGATAACATTTATTTCCAATGTTAATAACCGTTATAAAATTAAAAAAATTGAATATATATATATATATATATATATATATATATATTCATGATTATCATTATACATATATACGATAATTATTACTCATTTGATAAAGAGATGTAGGATCAATACATGAAAATGAAGAAAATAGGAAAAAATTAGCTTGAGGAAGATATAAAAAGGATTGTGAGAATGAAAAAAACGATATTTTGGTTAGATATATAGATGAGTGAGAAACTTTTAAATTTATAATTTTATAAAAAATTAATTATCATTTCTTCTAATAATATTTTTATTTTAGTATATCTTATTTTTTATCTAATAACATTTTTTTCTTTTACATGTTTTCGTATATCCAATAATTAGTTTTCTTTCGTAAGCTATATCTATTAACTAAAAATCAGAAAAATACTACAAAAGAGATGGATATGAATGAAGGAATGGGAGATGGTGTTGGAGGCTTAAGTGGCAAGTGGGAGAAAAATCTACAGTAAGATATTTTGAATCTAATTGGCTATGTTCCGTTGAAGGAGAAATTCTTGAGATTCTTGGTGTTGGCTGCATGATAGTTTTGGCTATTACACAGTGAAGTCCACCTACTCTCCGATATATGTCAAGCTTCACCGGTTGTTGACACAGTTCTTCAAAAGGTTTTCACAAAAGTCAAAACCTTTGGAAGACTCGACCTATACCTAGAGGGCCATGTTGGACAAGATTCCAATAATGGTAAACCTGAGGAAGAAAGGTACTTTCTCAAACTTAAACAGAATTGGACTTGCGAGTTTTGCAGTAATGAAGAAGAAGAACCTTTTGTACATTTGTTCTTCTTTTATCAATTTTTTCATCAAGAGTGGATGCACAGTTATCCATGGCTATGTTTCTCCGTTCTCCTTTTAATTGATTAATTGATTATTGTACAAATTATGGGGGCAAAACTAAGTAAAAGTAAAACTAAATAAAAATTCAAAATTATTTATATTTATAAAAATTAAAAATGTTTTTTTATTCTATTTTGTATAATATAATAAGATATTGAATGCGAATGCATACATCAATAGTACGCGAATAATACATACTTTTTCCATAAAAATTCAAAACGTAATTCGTCACTTTCTAAAATTTAACTCATTCCATTAAACCCATTTTTTTGTTCTTGTTCCAGATTCAAATATGCTTATCCCTGAATTATAAAAATTCACTAAATATAAAAGCTCAATTAAAACTGAGTCTATTTAGTTTGGGTCATGTAAATTTAAAAATAAATATTTTTATTTTCTTAATTAATTTATTTATTTTAAAATATAAAACATAAACTAAAAAATACAATTAAAATTTTTATTTAATATAAAAATTATTTTTTTAATAAACCTTCATTATTATTTATTTTCCATTTATTAGTGTATCAAATATTTAAAAACTAAATAAAGACAAAATATAATTAAAAATACAAACTAATATTACCCTAACTTTTAAATAATTAAATAAATAAAAACTTTATTCCAAAGATAGAAAAGATCAAAATTGAAAGGAGTATATTTTTGGGACCAACTATCGCTCATAAATTTCCAAAGAGTCATGTTATAGTTAAATGTTATTAAAAGTAAATACATTTAATATTTAAAATAAACATTTAACTTTATCTAAATATTAATTTTGTTATTTTATCTATCTCGACTAATTTTATGTTTATTACCTATTATTTTAAAATTTATAAATAATATTAATTATAATTTTTAATTATACTCTTATAAAAAAAAGAAAGACAAACAATAATTTATAAACTAAAATAACAAATAGAAATAGATAAATATATGATATAATAATAAATTAAAAATGGTTTTAATATAAATAAAAACATTAATTACTTTTTAATTGGTGTTTTATTACCTTAAATAATTCATAACAAGTTAAGAAAATAATTAAAAACAATTAAAAGATATTAGAAAAAGAGTTAGAATTATTAATTCACAAGATCAATCCTTTAATCTTGGAAATAAAAAATAAAATAATTAGAGCACTAAATTGGCGTCAATTTGAGTGCCTGATGCATTACCCACGGACACCGTTGTCCGTTGCACGCACAGCTCCACCTTCTTGCATACACCACCCATCTTTGTTGCATTGTCCACTAGCCACCGTTAGACACTGCTGGCCTCCAAAATAATTATGATATATAAATTTATTCAATAATTATATAAAATACTTTTTTATTATTTATTATATTATATTATTATTTTTATTTTTTGTTATATATATTTGTAGTAGAATTTGTCAAACACCACTTAAGTCACAATCACAAATAATGTATATAGCTGCTACGATTACGGAGCATGTCCAACACCATTCATTGTTTTTCTTTTTTCACGCTGCACCATCATTCATGATACCAGAAATAGAGCATAAACTACGGCACACAACTATTTCATGAAAAATGGGAGGAGGGAAAGTTAGGTCACTGGGGTAAAATCAATAGGAACAATAATTAGATATGAATAGGAGGAACAAAAATTGCATGGAGATGGGGCATGTGCGAATCACGGACTCACGGTTACGTGTCAGAAGTCAAACTCCGTCCTCATCCTAGCTATTTTTGTATAGTGTGGGATCTCTTTGCTCTAATAGCCCGTGGCAAGAATATTCCAGAAGCCAGCGTGGTAGGGTGGATGCATTACCCCTGGGATGAACATTTAAGTCAAACCAAATTATGTCAGATGGAGGATATTTTATAATAAAAATATCTTTTTAATAATTTCATTTTTATTTCTTATCTTTGATTGACATACTGATACTGTTGACAATTTAATTATTTATTTTCTTTCTTATCACTTTTCTTTATATTTAACCAAACAAATGAGAAGAGAATTAGCATTTCTCACATATCATTGGATTTTTAGGTTCATCAAAACAAGAGTAAAAAAGTTGGAAAGAAAAGAAAGTGAGTAAAAGAAAAGTAGATTAGGTTAATTATTTTTATATCAATAGAAATAATAAAAAATGAGATATTTTTTTTACACTTATTTAATTAAATAAAAAATATTATATGACAAAATCATTTTTACCCTTATTTTGAAAGTGAAGTCTTTTTATTCATTGTTTTAAAGAGTAAAATAGATAGGTATAACTCTAATTTTGTACACTTTTATTTACTTTATCTTTTTTCTCTACTTTTTCATTTGGTTACAAGCGGGGAGGCAAGGGAAGACACCAACAATTAAGTCTTCTCTGCTTTATGTTTCTTTATCTATGAAATCATGCCTACGAAACATATGCTTACAAATTCTTTAGATAATATTTAAACTATAATAAAATTAAACATATATGTTTGATAATATAATATAGTATTTAATTTTTTTATACATTTTTGTATTTTTTTTAAAAATTTATGTAGTATGTATTAGCATGAATTTGCCCAATTTTTTACTAATAAATATTAAGATTAAATTTGATATCTAACTCAATTTTAAAAATTAACTCATAAAATAGAAGTTGCCTTATATTATAATAGATTTTATTTCTATTTAATGTAAAACTTTATACTACTAATAGTAAACTTAATATGTATTTATATTATTAATTTTTTATAATAAAATTAATTAATATAATTTAAATTTAAAAATTTTTATAAACTACTTTAATTTTCACTATTAAACAAATTCTAGTTGTTTGTTTACAAATTTTTATCCTAATTATATTTTTTTAAAAGAAAATGGATCCTCTGATCTTGCCATGTGCAATCAAGTGGGTTGGAGAGACATGTTTCATTTTTCATGTTCCAAGCTCTTGTCTCCAACTCCATCCCTGTGCGCCCTTTTATTCTCATTAAAGTTGAAAATTTGAACCATTTTTATTTTCATTAAAGTTGAAAAATTAAACTCAATCTACATCTTTGATCAAGATTAAGGAATACTCACCCGCATTTATTCTACTTTTTAATTATTTTATAATTTATTATATTATTATATATTTTTAAAATTTATAATTTTATTACCATTTAACCTAATCAATTATATAAAATATTTTTAAATTATGTGAATATTTTTTTTAATTTAATATATTAAAAATGGTTGACATAGAAACAAAACAAGTATCAATATTTTTATGCACATTCTCATCAAATATTGAATTTTATCTACTCTATCCCTAATCTTTATCAACTTAAATGTTTTCGTCAAAATCAAAATATACTTTTACCATGCCTATTCTGGTCTTTCACACTCAACCCGATTGACATGTGTCAATTCGATTCAGAATAAACAAACATATTGATTGAGAAATTTGGAATCGGACATATATTTTTAAAAAAATAAAATTTGTTATTTTTATTTATAAAAAATAAAATAATCATTTTAATTTTTTAATGATTTACTTTAACTATTATAAAAGACTAAAATAATTACTTGTATTTTTGAAATAATAATTTATATTTTTTAGAATAATATAATTTTAGAAAATAAAAATAATAATTTAGGCTTGAATAGTTGAATTCATGGATGGGATGATCCTACACTGGCACTGTCTGGAAGCTACACAGTAGAGTACAAATCATAATTGAAATAGTCTAAAATAAGCAGCGATATGCACGCTGCTTCCCAGCTGGCAGGAGCGCTTGTTATTTACTAAAGCCTTGGGTCATGACATTTTTTTTATTTTTATTTTTTTTTACTTTCTCTTCCATTCATATTTATCTGTTTATATAAAAAAAATTAGTGATTATTTTAAAATATTGAATAAATTTCTTAATATGCTATTTATTTTTATTATAATATTTCTTTCATATTTTATTTTATTTATTTATTTAGATAAAATATTAGTAAAAATAATAATTAATTTTATTTTGAAATTTTATATAAACAGATAAATATAAATATTTTAAAAAAAATGCAAGAAATTTTTTTCTTTCTTTCATAAAAAAGATATGAGGAGAAGATTAAAGTTATTTGAAAAATTGATCGGACAAATTTATTTTTATTCTCGTGAAAAAGAGTAAATAAATTGGTCCTTACTTTTTAAATACCTTGCAAATTGGTTCTTAAAATTTTAAAAGTCTTCCACTAATTTTAAATGCATTATTTGTTTTATTTTTCATTAAATTTGTGCTTACGTGACACTTTAAGTGTTAGATAAGTCTCTACGTGGATAGAAAATGACCACATCTTATTACGTTGCATACCATTTTCTTCCTTGGTGCAGGATTTCAGAAAAATCACACTGTCAAATTAAAATAATTTTAGATTAATGCAAATGAAAAATTAGAATTTTAAAAAACGATGAAAAATAGAGAGGGAAGAGTCGCTGCTACCATGATATTCTCCAAATTTGTTAAATCGAAGGTTATGTCAAAATATTATAGAGTTTCTTCATAAAATAATTGAAATCTGATCATAGACTCATGAAAAACAAGAAGGGAACTCTTTTCCTTGGTAATTCTATGCAAGAAAATTAGCTTTGAATAATGAAGCCAACATTGCCAACTAAATGTTTTCCAGCAAATAGGGCGTACCAAAATTGGTTTCCTTTTTCATCGTTTCAGGTAAAGTTGCAAATACCTGTAATTTCAAAAAAAAAAAAATTGATATCTTTTTTTCCAAATTAGTTTTGAGGTTAATTAAGAAATGAATGAAAAATAGGAATTATTTTATCATCAATGTGATCAATAATGGCTCAGACACAAGGGTCCTAACCCATTTTCCTTATTTATTTATTTTTTTCTGTTATAAAGTCGATGAATGTTTATGTATGAATGATGTGGGGTTAGAAAGGTACCATGTGATGCTATGAATTTGGGAATTATAATTGGTTTTTTTACTTTTTTTTTTTAATTTCCATTAGCTCTGCATTTCATCTTTGTAGTAGCCATGGAAAAACTTTAGTCTTTAAATTTGTAAATCTTTAACTTATTCGTAGCTTTTTTCCATTAGCTTTGGACTCCAGCAGTTTTTTCATCGAAGCCTTCATCTATGCAACAATCATGAAAGAAAACGGTATTAAATGTTAATGAGGCGGCATTATTTTGTATCCATGTAGAGGCCTACCTAATATTTAGCATATCACATCAATACAATTTTAATAAAAAATAGGATGAAGGATGTATATGGAAGACAACCTTTAAAGCAAAGGACTTTGATAAGATTTACTTCTTTTCAAAATTTTGATAAGATTAATTATTTAAACTCAATCTTAACCTAATAAATATAAAGTTAAATTTATATAAATACTTATATAGTACAAAGTTGAAAATAAATATTTAAAAGTTTAAAAATTAAAATTAAACTTATATAAATATAAAGTTGTCAAAAAATATTATATTTTCTCATAAATCTTTCTACATACCATTCTTAGAGATGTTAAGAGATCAGAATGAATAATATGCTAATTATATCCATACCTATTAAAATAATATATATATATATATTAATATAAATTAACATTATATAGTATTATTATAAAATAATATAAATAAATTTTATTTTATTTTATTAAAAATAAAATAAAAAATATTTTAAACATATTTAATAAATATTATATATATATATATTCATTATGAATATATCTGGAAATACTAATCATAAGTGTGGCTACTTTTACCATCTTTAATTTTTTCTACTATTTTATATATAAATAAGAATTAAATAAAAATAAACATAAGAACAAAAAATGCATAAAAAATTAAATACAATGTAGTCAGTTAAATAAAAGGAGTGAAGCACAAATGCGTGCATACATGAAGCGGCTAAATGCAGCGTAAAAATAGCTTCAGCTTCCACTGAAAAGAGAGCTGTGGAACAATCTATATTTAATGCAATATCCTCTCTCACATTCTCGTTCATCTTGTTCTTAGCATCAATATTTCTATTGCCACCATGAGGAGCTATCTAAAATTACCGTTACAAAATTGTTGCGAAAGTGAGAAGTGAGTACTGATTAATTAAATTTTTATAAGTGAGTACTGATTAATTAAATTTTTATAAAATATATGCTTACACAACAATTTAGAAATGTTTGTAGCAATCTATTTATGCTGATGATGATTGTTTTTATTATCTTGCAAAATATTATTATTTACATTTTTCAAATATATGGTGAATTGTATAAATGAAGCACAAGCTGTAATCCTCAATTGCCTCCTGTACCGTTATTGGAGAAGGCCCAACATTGGGCAACAATTTGCTTCGTCAGATTTTTTATTTCTGGTCTGGGACATTGATCACATAGGTTGAAATGCATTTATTTTTATTTTGTATGAAATATTGATGAATGAATTATTTAAATAAAAAATTAACGTAATAAAAATTTAATAATATATTATCATAATCGAGATCACGATTAATAGTAAATGAAAATATTTTAAAAGAAAAAATTATTTAAAAAAAATCAAGTTATTACTAAGATTTTAATTTATTTTAAAAAAATTCTTTAAAAAATATTTTAAATTTAAAAGTTGATTACAAACAAAAAGGGTATTAGTATCTTGTTCGCTTATCCAAAAGAACGGTATTCTTTTATTAAAATGTGCAACTAATTGATCATAAATTTAAATAAATGACAAGGTACAAACGTGCAACTAAATGATATAGGAGTAAATCTAAAAATAAAATAAAATAATTAGAATATGATGAATATATAGTACAAAAAATATTTATTTACACATGAGGAAAACAAACTAAGTATGTATACAAAATAGCCAAAAATTTAGATCTTACTGCTATGTATTTCCAGGTACGATGAGCAACTCAAAACAATATAGTTTTATAGTTAATGATTTGAAAATAAATTACGGATACCTATAAGAAATATTCAAAATTAATAAAGTTTGGCAAAATAGTTTTTTTTAAGAATGTTCATGTTTAATTTCTCCAAATTTATATATGCACAAGTTTTAACATAAACGTAGGCTGCACTTATATCTATATAATTTTTTAATTGCAATAAGATCTATGCATATACATATAAAGTTTGTTGCATGAAATTTAGAAATAAAGTATATAAGTAAAAAGAATTTTATTTAAATATTAAATTGATAAATTTAAATAATTTATTTAAAAGAATTTCTTTTATAACATTCTTCACTCAGGTATGAACAAGGTTTAGGATAAACATAGTCTGCACTTAAACCCAAACGAATCTTCAAATACAATAAGATATAGTAATCTATACATACGCATCTAAAATTCGTTGTTTAAGATTTAGACTTAAAATATTTAAATTAAATATATAAAATGATAAATTTGACGTTGATTTATTTAAAATAAAATTTTTAATAATATTATGAATTCACATATGCATAAGGTTTAAGATAAACGTAGAATGCATCTGAACCCATACGAATATTTAAATACGATAAAATAGAGTCATATATATATATATATATATATATATATATATATATATATATATATATATATATATATATATATAAAGCTCATTTCATGAGGTATAGATTTAAAATGTTTAAATTAAATATATAAAATGATAAATTTAAAGTTGATTTATTTAAAAAAAATTAGTAATATTTTAATGTAAAAAAAAGAATATTAATTTTATTGAAAGAAAATAGATTTAATTTTTATTGAACTTATTTCTCTTTAACAAAATTTGAAACCATTAACCAACTAAAAAAGAAAAGGTGTTGTGAATGAGAATCAAACCCACACTTTAGAAGAGCTTTAACCAAGGCAGTCACTAAGCTAAGCTTATATTTATGTTTAAATATTTTTTAATTTTATTTAAGTATCATTTTATAAATTATGGCTCATGTCACTTATAAGCTGAAAATATTTTCTCCTATTAGGTCCAAGTGTGCCTAAAATGAAAGAGAAAAATTTACATATTTTGATTTTAGTAACAGTAGGATTAGAGTTCGAGAGGGGCTAAGAGGGAGAGGGAAACTTGGTAGTGACCGTCGCAGCTTTGGGTGAGCGACGCCACCGCACAAAGGATAGGACTACAATTTAAGCCCGAGAGAGAGCTTCGACGAGAGAAATAGAGTCTCTCTATCATCACTCGTGACACTTGGCAAAGAAAAAGACAACGGTGGCCAGATATAGTTATGATGAGACGTGAGGTTAAGTTCGCAAAAGCCAACGATGGAAATACAGTGCAGATTGAGTCTACAGAGGTTAGGAACAAAATTCCAATAGTGGCCACGACAAGATAGGTGTGAATGTTGGCAAGTTTTGAGGTGAGGAGCAGAATTATGTTTTTAGTTTTAATCCAGAATCGAAAATCCTATATCTAAATTATGATTTTTGTCATATTCTGAAGAAAAAAAAATGTTTGGTTGATGAAATCAGTAATGAATCTTTTGTTGGCTAAGGAACGAAGTTTTGTTGATTAATGATCAACATGGTGTCTATTGGTGAAGAGGTTTTGAGAAGGAGTAAGATAAGCCTCAGATTCTATGGGATAAATTTAGAATTTTGTTTCGATTTTTTCCTTGATTATGGAATTTTAAGTAAAAATATATACTAATTCTAAACAAACAAGTAAAAAAAATTATTTAAACATATATATATATATATGTTGATTTGAATTTTTTTGGTATCACTCCTATGAATACAATATTCAGGAGCTTAGACACAAATTTTAGATAAATCAAACTAAAAAAATATCATATCCAACCAAATCGAAAGCATGATTTTATATAATAAAAATAAAAAACTGATCTAGTATCACATTCAATTTGATAATCCTTTCCTCCAAAGATGTTTTAGATGAAGAGGAACAAAATTATAATTCCCTTTTACTAAGTTTTTAAGGTCCTATTTTATAGTGTAAGGTTTTTAAATTTGTATTTAACTAAAAATTTTTTTTGCTGCATTGCAACCACCTAAACCTTTACATCTAGTGCACTTGTATTTTAAAATATCTTTTTAATTTTATATTGTAATTTTACTAAATTGAACACTTATAATCTTTGTTGGTTGTTATATACATGGTTTTCTTGTACTCGTGTTCAACTTCTTATTTGTTTCTTTTTTATTTATTTTTATTTTTATAAATTTTTATAAATAAAAATAGAATAAAAAAATATTTACATAATATCCGATTAATTCAATTTAATAACATAATATATTAGTCTTAATATTATATGCAATTAAAGTATAAAATTAAAATATATAATTTAAAATACATTGTATCAATATAAATATAATATTGTTATAAAAATATTATTTATTACATAAAAATAATTATTAATACATAATTGCTAAACATATATATATATATATATATATATATATATATATATATTAAAAAATTAGGATATAAAATGAAATTGGAATGACTTAAACTATAACTTTCGTTTTTTTTTAATCATTAAATTGAACTTTTAAAATATAGACTCATCCTTGTTGAAAAAGATAAAAGTTTGAAGAATTTATAAGAATACATGTAAAATACATTAAAAAAACTGAGAGGATAAACAAAGAAGATAAGTTACTAAATTTAGGAGAAAGATTAAGAAAGAAAAGTATAAAAATAGTTATTAAAAATAACAAATAGGATCAAAATAATTGGCTAATAACATTGTCAATAAACAGACACAAACATTAAGTAAAAGTATAATTTGCATATTTGAATAATACCAATAAGATATTAGTCTAACAATAATCACAATTCAATTAAACATTTATAATTTTATAAAAATAATGAAAAATGAATATATAATTTTTTTAAAAATATAATAAGTGAGAGGAAAGGAGAGCTCTCATTGTTATCAACAGTGATGACCTTCATCCTTAATCATCTTTGCCATGATGTAGCCATCTGTACTCAATTGCTCTTTCTCTTTACTTAAGATTTTTTTATAAAAATATTAAAAGTCATGAATGATATTTTGTACATATTGTAATTGAATTAACATGTAATTATGAATAAATTTAATTTTGATAAAAATATTTTATTTATTTATGTTACTATTATATTATTTTTTTATTGTTAGTATTTATCTGAATTTTTATATTATTAGTATGGTTTGCAAATATTTAAAAATTAGGCACTGTTTTAAGTGGATTTAAAATTTCTTTGCTAATATTTTAAGTACAAATCTATGATACGGATGTATAAGCGCTCTATCTTTGTCCATGCTATTAGCATTGAGAAGACTTTGTGTACTCAAGTTACTTCAAGTCTCTTGATTATCTTTTCAAAATTATTTTCTTTAATTTAAAATCTAATTTTTATTTAAATCATGTTATAATTTTATAGTAATATTTATATACCAATTTATAACATCAACATGTAGTTGTTCCGCGTTCTTCTATAATTAAAATTTAGAGGATTTAAATATAACTTATTGTTACCTTTAAGTTTTGTCTTATTTTTAAAAAATTAATTTTATGCAATGATATGTAATATGAGTGAACAACATTCTGTTTATCTTTATACGTTATAAAAATTATAAGAGTATGTTATAAAAATTATAATAACGTATGTGTAACCACTGTTATTATTATAAATTTTGAAGCTTAAATTTATGCAATTTTTTTTTTCTGTCAAGACGTGATGTGTATTAAAATTTATACGTTCTACAAACTTAAAAGTCTACATTATAAAAAAAATTAATAAATAACTTAAACTTATATAAATAATTGATTAATAGCTTAAACTTATATAAATAATTGATTAAAAAAGTTTGCAAACTTAAAATTTATAAGATAAAAAAATCATTAAATAGGCCTAAAACATATATATATATTATAATAAATATTATACAAATATAATATATTAAAATAAATATAAATATATAATATATAAATAGGCTCCTAAATAGATTAAATGGACTTTTTTATAAGTTTATACCTAACTTGTTATCTAAAAAAGTTTTTTAACAAACCTGAATCTGTTTACTTAGTAAACGAGTTAAGCTAAACTTTAAACGAGCTGAAACCGTCCTATGAACGTTTTTATTAACTTCCATTTCTACTTGTATATGTAATATAAATCTTGTTTTTAAATTTATTTTTAAAATTTTTAATTTTTTAAAAAATTAAAAATTAATTTTTTATGATTATCCAAAAAATTTCTTCTATTTCACATTTCATTTCAAAACAAAAATCCTTTTTACAAAATTATTTCAAAAAAATTCTCACTCCAAAATTTGTTTTTTTTTTAAATCCTATTTCAAAACAAATTATCTTTATTTTGAAATTTATTTTTACCAAATTTCTATTATTTTCAAAATTATTTCTTCACAAAATATTTTATTTTTAAATCAAAATCAACATTTTCAAGAATTATGTGATTTTAAATTATCTACTATATTAAAAACGTATAAGATCATAAGCAAGAAATTTATTAAGCTTTTTTAAATGATATTTTATGTATATATTTAAATCTTTATTCATTATTTATTTATTTCAATCAATTAATTACATAATATAATTAAACATAATATTTTTTAATAGACGAACAGGAACGTCTTTCTTATTCTTGGTTAATTTTTTATTTTTTTTTTAACATTTTAGTGTTTTAAAATAAATTTTCTATCTTCATCCTGAGTTGACAATCCCAAATACAAAACTGCTGCATGCTTCTTTCTGACTTTTATTTTAGCAACAATCACGTTTGTTTTTTTTTTTAAACTTTTTTTAAAAAGTTTTTAAAAAATAAAGTTGAATCAATCATTATATCATTATAAAAAAAATCATGATATGATTATAATCAAGGGAAACGTATCCCAACATTTTGCGCCAAATTTCACTGGACCATCTCTGTGAATGAGTGTACAAGTGGACCTCAATGACACAAATAGCCCACATGTATATGATTATGATTTCACGTGGGCCTGTTGACATTTAGAAAGTCCGTCGTCAATGATTATGTAAATACGAATTTTTTATCTTATGTACTATGTTTACAAATTAAAAAGTTTAAAGTAGATAGATTTTATAAAATTTTTAATAAATTAAATTTTAAAAATATAAATTAAATTTAAATATATTATAAATTATTATATTATTAAAAATGATTATTTTTATAAGAATTATATATTTTCACAAATTTTAATTGGTTGATAATATAAAAAAATATTTTATTAAAATTAAAAATTTAAAATATATTATGAAAAATGTATATTTTTTAGCAAAAACTATTCAACTGATGCATAAAATAAAAAATTGATATAATTGTAGCAAACGGCCTAAAATTTATGAAACCTACAAAGGAAGATTATTCAAAAATGATGAATGCATTATAGTCTCAGCCTTGTGAAGAAGATTAGCTATCTATGTGAAATAATCACGAAGGAAAGGATGGGGAATGAAAATAATGAACAGAGGATAAATCATAGGCTACTCATATTTCTATCATAAACAGGTCTAATTTTACGTCAGAACGGAGGACCCATGAAAACACACAAAAAAGGGCGTTGATTATCAAAGTTCTCAGCCGATTGCTTTTGTTGTTAACGAGTTTCAATTGATTCTGATCCAAAAATATCTTTGAAGCCTTTTTCAATGCTGTGACACTTTACCAGTTTCGCCTGCTATGTTGTCCCCTATCTTTAATTTGATTGTGATCATATCTATCTTTCATAAAAGATAATTATGTTTTGATTCGATAAGATCACTGTAAGGAAGATTTCTAAATGTTTAAGGTACTTCAACTTCAAATTATTAATTAAATTGAGTCAAGTTCGTCAACTAATTTATGTGTTCGATAATTATCTCATCTTCAAACTGATTTATTTATTTAGGATTTGTTCAATAGATAAAAAAGAAAAGAGAAAAATATTTATTAATATCTACCAGATTATCAACCATCATCACCACCTATGTTAACTCAGCATCTTGATAATACTATATGTCACTTTGGGTTAGTTCAATTAGGTAAGCCACATGACATATCTTCGTTCATCACAATGCATTTTGCATTTCTTTCCTTCTTTATCTTCTTCCCCCCTATATTTCTTTAAAACATACCAAGAATCTTCTTTTAAATAAATAAAAAAGGGTTCTAAATAAGCTTTAAATTCCTAAAAATATGGATTTTTATATCACTGACAGCTATCCTTCAAAAAATTTTATTATCGATTTAAAATTTTAAAAGATAAAATAAAATTTTTAAACATTAAATTTAAGACTTCATTTTATTTTTAAAAAGCATAAAATTATTAGTAAAGCTTAAAAACTAAATGTCGTTGACATTAAAAGTTATATATATATATATATATATATATAGAATTTATTAATATTAAATTATAAATATTAAATTTAATATTTATATCAATTTAATAATTTTTTTATAAAATATAAAATATATTAATTTAACGGTTAAATTTAAAAAATTTATTAAATAAATTATATTTATAAAATTTTATAAAAATAAAAAATTAATAAATATTTTATTAAATAATTTATTTTAATATTTAATATATTATTTAAATAAATATAAATATTAATAGTTCAATATATATCAAATTGTTTAAAACTTGATATATATAATTATAAAAATATTATTATATAATTCAATAATTAAATTAATAAATTTTATATTATATAAAAAATATTAAATTAATATAAATATTAAATTTAACATTTAAAATCAACGAATCTTTATTTATATATATATATATATATATATATATATATATATATATATATAATATCAACTCATCGTCAAACCTATTAAATATTGCAGTATCACATATTAAGTATGAAACTTTATTATATTTTTTTAAAATAAAATATATTACATTTTTGGTAGACTTATATATTTTTGGTAGAAAAACCTTTTTTTTCCATAACAATACATATAAATCCAATGCGAAAAAAACAATATGACAAAATTTCATTGAATGGAAACAACGTTATTGAGACCAATACGAAATCTAGGGGTGCACCAAAACGATCATTTTATTTTCCTTTGAATGTATGACGTGTATTTATGTATCATGAATCATGACTCTGCTCTTCCATGCATGGTATCCAGCACTCGCCTTCTTCATTATTGCATTTTCTGGTAATTGATTCGTTTCTACTTTTGGTCGTCAAGGAAGATTTGGTTTCAAATATAATTTTTGAGGAACCTCATATATACTGGGGCAGACTAAGAATTTTCGTTCAAGGGGGCCAATATAAAATAATTGAGATCTATATGTGAAAGAAAAAAATAATAACCGACATATGTCAAATATATACAACAGATTTGACAAATATTGACCAGCAACAAAAATAAGTTACATAGGTGATAATATATTTTTTCTTCTATTTTAATTTATTTAAATAACATATATTTTTTTTATTTTAATTTTATTAGTTATTTGAATAAAATAATAAATTAAGTCAATTTTAATTCATTTTATTTATTTATCTATTAAAAAAAATAAAGAGACAGATTTATCTTTCATTCATTATGATTTAACAAATTGGTTCTTAAGTTTTAAATTTTTTATTATTATTATTTTATTTATTGATTCTTTTCGTTAAATTAATCATTCCTTACTCACGTATTAAAGACATACTAATTTGGTTAAATTAATCATTCCTTACTCACATATTAAAGACATACTAATTTGGTTTGTTAAGTTACTTATGTATCATGTAAATTGTTATTATATTATTTTAAACTTTATTTTCTTTTTCTCTGTATATAATAATGTCATTCATCAATTTTTTTTTGTCACTTAATAAACAATCATTCCCTTCATTATTTTTCTATCCAACAAGCATCATTTTATTATCATCACATTTTTTTCTTCTACCGCTAGTTTTAAATTTTTCATTTTGTCGTTAGCTACCATCTAATCTATCACCTCCTCCTCCATCAATATCTTCTTCAACTCCATCACCTACACTTCTAGCATGAAATCATGAAAAAGAAAAACAATATTTGTTTCATGTCCTTCCTTTCTATACATATGGATAAGTAGTAGAAATGACTTTAACCTTTTAGTTAAGTAAAAAATGAATAAGCTATAACAATTTAAACAAACAATGATATGAACAGACAAGTTCAATGAATTAAATATAATTTTTTAATTTTTTCATAACAAAATATTATTATTTATTTAAATATAAAATATAGTTTAATTTTTTAGTATATTAATTATTAAATTTTATAATCTATATTAGTAGAAATTTTATATTGATAAAATATTTATTTATTTTATACACTATCTATTTAAATATTTAATATTATGATTACTTTAATAATAAAAATTAAATTATAAAATATTAATTTTTTATATTTTAATGATTTATTTATTTATTTTTATGAAAAAATGTTGATTTATCCTACTTATTTTCCTAGTATCTTTCATAATTAATTTTAAAATGATATAATATATATATAATTAAAATTTTATTTTAAATATAGGTAAATTTAAAATATTATACTAATTTTTAAAAGTCAACATATTAATTAATATCATTTTATTATTTTATTATTATTATTATTATTATATCTAGTTCATTCTACCTTGTTTAATGTGTAAATACATAAATTTTTTACTTTTTTTATATAAGTTTAACTTTATTTCTCTTAAGAAAGCATTTTTTCTATATTCAATAGTTAGAATCTTGTTAAAAAAATTTATTTTGTTGAAAAAATGGAAACTTTTTAATATAATAGTTTATCTTCTATTTATAATTTTTTTTTTAATTATGAAATGTGATGAGTTTTTTAACATTCAACATTTGTAAAATTTTTATATTTGAAAATGGAGGTATGATGCTTGCTGCAATAAGGAGAGAAATGAGTGAAAGAGAAAAAAATGTGTCCAACGTAATGGTGGGGTAAGTCATGTTGGAAGTTTTGATAGAAAAGAAAGTGTAGGTGGTGGGTGACTTATGATAAGATAAAGGATTTGAGACTAGTGATGGTGAAGGAAGAAGAAGTAAGGACCGGTGGTGGTGAAGGAGGAGGAAGTGAAAGTCGCATGATATTTGCTCAATGAAAAAAGAGGATAGATAGAATGTTTGCTTACTTGTTGAGTGGCCGAAAAAAATAATTTAAAAACGATCCTATAAATATAAATAGAAAAGAAGAAGTTAAAATTCAAAATGACGTTATTTTATAATTAAATGTTGACCTACATAACATTTAATGTATCAAATAAGCATGTTGTTAATCTCTAAAAACTAATTTAAATGATAAATCAATAAATAAAGTAGGGATGAAATTTTTTCTTTTACTCTCTCTTTATTTTTTGCATAATTTTATTTTAATGTACAATATATTATTAAAATAAAAATAAAATAAATTGTTAAGTAACATATATGCAAAATATTAAAATTATTTAAAATTTAACATACATAATTCTACAATTAAATTAAAAAAATTATATTTTATAAAAAATTATTAAATAATATAAATATCTAAATTTAACATATAATATTAATAAATTTTAACTTATATATATATATATATATATATATATATATATATATATATATATATATATATATATATATATATATATTGCAATTTCAAACGCAAGATAAAAACAATAAAATAACTATTACTTTAATACTCCAGACCATGTTTAAATTGTTTACGGTATGCCACTGAAAATGAAAATATGTTGCACATACAAGTTTTAGCAGACTCCGAATATTCCTAATTCTGAAGGAAATTATGCCACATTTTATGCGTAAGTCGTGCCTTCGTGTGGATTTCTATATAATGATTAAGCATGAATAAGTATAACCTAAAATAAAGAGTATTTCCTATATTGTAGAAGGGTAATAATTATGATACATATAAAAAAGTATATTACATTCATTTATATTCTATTTATGATCATATGATTATCTTTATATATATTTTTTAAAAATTCTTTTATTAATTATTAAATTTAAAATTTAAAATAATTTTTATATATAAATCAATCACTATTAAATACAGAATTCGAATTTTTCACGTAAAGCACACAACCCTGAATTAGAATAGCTCTATCATTTGAATAATTCCATACGATTTCTATTTGATTTTTTTTTTTGTTTCCCCCCTTGACCTTGGGAATAGTTGGGTCTATCCCAACATTTATTTTGGGCCTGGGGTGGATGACAACCTAGCGTCCGTTGTGGTGAAAGTATTCTGGCCCCCTTGGTTTAGATTTGGGCCCTTTTGGGCTTCTCTCTGTAATACTCAAATCAAAAGCAATGTATGGAGTTACCAAAAAAATATGTATAGCATTATCAAGGCCCCTCTCTTATGCTTAGAAGTATTGAGTTGTTACCTGCGGACGCAAATGTATAAGATCATTTCCAATGGAACAAATATAACTTACTTCAAATAATGTAAAAAATTTAAATAAATTAGTATTTTATGCTATTTGTATAAATAATTATTATTACACATAAATACTCTTTTTACAGTATAAGTACCTTATCCAAATTCTTTGGAGATAGACCTAGATGTAAAGGCTGCATGTAAGTGAATACTGTTGGTTACTATAGGATCATGGGTAATATTATTATCAGTCTCCTATATATTGCATAACGAATCGGAGGGAAGATTTTCCATCATTAATGTGCTCTCAAATCTATACTTAAAAATAAAATAAGGAAAATGCTAATTATTGTTCTCGAAATATTGATTAAAAATTAAAAACAAACTACTATTTATGTAAATTAACTGGTAAAAATTAAATTAACATAATCAGTAATTTTAAGTTTGAATCCTAAGTATGTAATTGCATTGTATAATTAGAGGAAGATCTTTATCATCCACAATTATCCTATTCGGATCACGCAGAATTACCTTCTACAAAAAAAACATTTATAGTTTCATACTAAAAAATGTATATTTTACCTTAATTTCTAATGTTTAACAAATGATTTTTAATAAAAGTTTTTTTGTTAATTACTTAATTAATATATTTATGGCTTTTTATTTTTGATTTTTTAATTAATGTGTTTAACCCACTTGTTAGCAATATCTATAAAATAAAAATCTGTATCCATTCGGAGAGCCGGAGGAAGGATTACATATTTTGGTGAGAACAGATTTTATGGAAAAAGAATATTTTCTTTTGTTATTATATTACTTATAAAATTGTAAAATAAAAGCAATAAAAATCATTAATTTACAGGCAAATTAGTAAAACATTCCAAAAATTGCCTAATATTTTTGTGACTTTGGTATTCTGCACTTTTTCTCACGCTTCCAACCCGTAAAGGCATGTCACAGCACACGCTTGCATACAATAAAAGACAATCCACACAAACACCAAGAAACAAAAGAAGCCTCTGTCTTCTGTTCTGTATTCCCCATCCCCCATAAAGTAAAGAAGATGCCCAATTTCGAGGTGGACCATTTCCATTGCTTAATATCAGGAGTTTCCATATAAATACTTTTACATCATTTTAATTTTATTAGAAAATTTTAAAATAAAATATATTTCCATTTAATATTAAAAAGGTTATATAAAGGTAAGTTATCATTAGAAGTATAAAGCAATAAGCTAAGTTAGTTATGAACTATTTGATTTTAATTTGTTAAAAATTTGATAAGATTTATTTATTTAACTAAATATACAAATTTGAATTGAAATCAGATTTATTTAAATAAGTTAAATTTAAACTTTTATTAACTATATATATATATATATATATACGACACCAACTTATATAATTAAGCTATTTAATAAATTTTTAAAACTTTAATTTAACATTAATTTATTTATTTAAAAATAAAAAATTATACAAATCGATAAGTTTAATTATTACGTTATAATTCTTAATAAATTTTTAAGTTATGTATTATCCTTCTTATTTCTATTTTTTATTTATTATATGAATAAAAAATAATCAATATTATTTTAAATTTTATATAAATAAATTTAAAAATTCTATAAACTTTCTTTACATATTTTTAATTTGATAATTGATTAATAAAAAAATTTATTTTGATAAATATTAAATAGAACAATTTTAAAAAAATTATTTATAAAATAAATTGATCATAATAATTATATATATTATGAAATTTAAATATTTATAAACATAAGATTCAATAATACTTATTTTATGTTATTTTAAATAATATGTCTTATATTAAAAGAAAATTATAAATTAATTTTTTACCAAATATAAAAATATTTAAATTTTAAATATATTAATAAAGTCAAATTTAAAATTCATATTTTAAATAAATTAAAACTAACTTTTTTAAATAGATAACCGAAGCTTGAACAATTTTATTTTATTAGCCAAGGTCAAATTTCTAATATTCATTTTAACTCGACTTGTTAGACTTATAATTATTATTAAAAAAATTCATGAGTAATATTATTATTGCATATCCGATACAGATTGGGCATCCCTGATTGGAAACATGACAGGAAATACAGGAAGGAGTTGAAGAAGAAAACAAAGAAAAAGAGAAACATCTTTGGAGATTTACATATTTACAGAAGCAATTTTGTGAGGAAGAAGTCTCACAAGAACCACAATCAACTCCAACGTTCTAACAAACACTCAAAACAGCCACTAAAATGGAAAACATGCCCATGTGAAAATCGCTTCTAGAAACCCAAAATCTTGAAAAACAAACATGCTTCCAAAACCTACAGAAAAATAAAGCATTCCAAAGAAACATGGGGGTTCTCAAGTGATTCTTCCAACCGAACGCCGCCGTTTTCTTCCCCAACAACCTTACCCCGTGGCAACCTCCGACCGGAAGCTCCCGGTGGCCGAGGTTGAGTCCGGCCAGCACCCGCACCGGAAGTCCCGGCGCACGACGGCGACCTCGACCTCCGGACGGAACCCTCTCCGGAATCACCACGGGCTTGGTTGGCTTCCCTCTTACGAACGGACCGTGAACCCGCCGGCATCTTCTTCTCCGGCGGAATTTCCGGCTTCTTCGCCGGAGATATGGGTCTCCGCTCTCTCCGACCGATTCTGTTTCCGTCGACGGTGTAAGAACGCTTCTGGTTCCGAGTTCCCTCTCTGTTGCTTCGCTTGCTCGTAGCTTCGTCTTCTCTGTTTTCCGTTACGGTGGTGGTGGTGGAGAAGCTCTCGTTGTTGCTGCATGTTTCCGAAACGAAAGAAACCTCCTCCAATTCCAATGCTTTTTTTATGGGTGCCTTTCGGTGTTGAATAACGGGCAATTGGGTCTTCGTTAATGGCATCAAAATTGGAACTTGTTGTGGTTTGGAAATGGGTGTTTCCGAGAGGACCTCTTTCACAGATTCCTCTTCAACAAGTGGTGGGATTCTGCAGTTTGCTTCGTGGGATTTGAGTTCGGGTTGTTGCTTTTTTGGGCCATTTGGGTCTTGGTTAGGGATGCTGATGCAGCAACCCATTAGGACCAAGTTGTGAAGAGATTTCACGTTGAAATGGTATGGTAGCGGTTGCAACAAGACAGTGTTGGATATTGCATGGCTAGTTCTTGGTTTCAAAATTTTGATGTATAATATGAAAAGTGGCTAACGGCTATTGAAATTAGACCGGTTTGGACAATGTGGAGTTAGAAAAAGGCTGTGAGAAGAGAATTATAGAGTTGAAGAGTAAAAGGGGCAACACTGAAGTGAAGCTAAGGAGTGTTTGAACCTGTTTAAATAGCTTTGATCTTGCTCTTCATGAAGGATAAATCAGCATTCAAGGTTGTATCTATCCAAATAAAAATTGCATTTTGCAATTATTTTAGCATTTTACTTATTATATTAAAGAAAACAATATAAAAGTAGTGCAATTTTTGTGTGTATTATTGCTCTTAACCTAAGCATGATAATAAGTCACACATGTAATATAAATGCGTTATATTTTGAATTTAATAGGTTTCTAACTTTATAAGTTTAGTTCTCTGAAACATTATGAATCTCGTCCGAATTGTGTAGCTCTCGCATGGGATTATACAACTGGCATGACTCAATCCCAGGTACCGAAAAGACTATGTTTTTTATATAAAACTAGTAATGTTATATACACTTATAAAGGTGCCCATTACATGACATTTATAAAGGTACAATTTATTTTTATTAACAATGATATTTATATCCTTACACACTAAATTCACTTATTTATTTTTTAAATCATATCTTTCTTTTTTTTCTCTGTTTTTCACTTGGCACATGTACCTAGTAATATAAATTAATGATTATTTTCCTTTTTTATTGAGTTAACCGTATAAAAGGTTTTAAAAAATAATCTAATTTTAAAAGATAACCTTGTATTGTTTTCAACATACATATATGTTTATAAAAATCACACCGAAAATTGTATTAACTTGAGTTAAAAAAACTATTATGGCTTGTTGTGCAATTATTACGGGAATGTAGCAACAGTACGAGGTGGCATTAATTTAAGCAAATTGGTGAAGAAAAAATATACAAAATAATTTATAAAATATTTAAATAAAAACGAAAATGGTTTCGAATAGCGGAAAATTTTAATTAAATATTTTGAAGGAATCAAGGCAATTAATATATATATATATATACATATATTATGATTTAATTGTATAAAAAAATTACACATAAAAATTATATATACATCTATTGACATGTTATGTATTATGATTTAATTTTATTAAATAATTACAGATAAAGATTATATTCACACACACATGTGTATACGAATTTGAGGGGCTATGCCCTTCTCCTTACAACTAAGTTTCATTACTCGCTTCGCTTACGCTAAATTAATATATTTTTATTTAAATATTTTATAATTTTTTATTAATTTATATAAATTAATATCGTCATTTCTTTGTTATATTCTTACTATTTATTATAATTTTTTAGTGAATATTTAATTTTAATAATTAAAAATAATTATAAAAAATAAATGCAAAATAATTAAAATCATAAAGATAAAAATAACATATAAATTAAACTATTACAATTTAAAATATAATTAGGCATAATATCTATTTACATTTCACGATAAAGTGGAAAAACTTGGTTTTGTTCAGTTATTTGGTTTTATTCTACAACTAGAACGAAAGCAGTAAGTGATGATGCTGAAACACACCTTCGAAAGGTTGAACTTGAATTTTACAAATTTTAATTATTTTCTAAAAGGAAATAATAAATTTCATAATATTCATACCATATCTTACAGTTTTGTTAGAAAAATAGTAAGTATCAAAATTATTTTTTAAAAAATCAATTTTATGTTGCCATAGTAACAGTTAGATATTGAATTCATTTTATGATATCCTATTTATGGGCTATGGCTTACAAATCAAGTTGTTATTATACAACCGTTGGCAATGGCTTAGTTTATTATTCAACCGTGTTTGTACCACTCTATTCCTCTGTTGGGTTAATAAAAAGAAGGGAAAGTGTAGTTTGAAACTTAAAATTGTTATTGTAACCCTTCAACTGGGAAGAATTCAAATTCCAAATCTTCGAAATGGACGAATACTATTTGGCGAACAAAAGTGATGACTAGACTATTGTCTGACTCACTAGTTTTTTTTTACCAACATTATTACCTGAAATTAAAATATTTTATATTATATTCACTGAAATTTTTTATCCTATTATTAATGATTTTTAAGCTATCAAAAAATAATTAAATTGTATCTAATGTTGTTTCAAATAGTACAAATCTTAACACAATTTCTTAAATGGCAACACTTATTTTCCTTAATTTTATTATATAAGATTCACCACAGAAATGACAATCTCGTAAAATTTTCCCAGTAGCTAACATCCTGAAGTTTTTTATTTTTGTTCGAGAAAGTGGAGAAGATGAATTCTAAAGTGAATTCTGAAATTTTATGCACGAATCTGAAAAGGGTGAATTCAAAAGGCAATTCTGAAAGTTCATGCAAGAAATGGGAAAAGATGATTTAAAAGCGAAAACATGCTGGACAAGGCTGTCAATGTCACGCTAAAGAATGTAAGAAAAAGAAAGATGTTTGCCTTTTGAATTGTCAATTAAGAAAGGTAGAAATTTGATTTTAAAGCAACAAAATGAATTGATGAGAAAGCTATAAATGCATACAAATATAGGTTGTTACTTGCATGGCATTTCAAAAGCAATTTGTAAGTTCTGAATTAATTTTAAGATAACGTTATAGAACTAATGGTCTCTTTATTTATCTATCTACCTATATATATATAATTGATATTAAATATTAAATTTAATAAAATGATATTTTTAATAATTTTATAGAAAATTTTATTATTATTTTGACCATTATCTTAAAATTTCTTATAAGATAATTTAAATTTTATAAATTTAAAGTTAATTAATATTTATTATATCATATTATTTTAACATATACTATAATTTTTTTATTATTTGATTATATTAAAAATAAATTATTTAAATATAATTACTATAAATATAGCATAATTTAATAATTTAATTGAGATTTAATTTTAATGAAAAATTATTAAAAAAAAGTCGTTTTATCCTATTCCATATTATTCATCTGTATTATTTTTTTAATTTCCCTACACGTTGTTTCTTAATTATTTTCAACTTTTCATTAGTAATTTATAATAGTCATAGCTGTCATTGGAACTGTTAATTTAAAATGCCTTGTCTTAAGTTTACCCAACTCATTCAAAACAAATATTTTAGATCTCATTGTGGACAAATGTGTAGTTCCCTGAACGTGAAATACCTTGTAAATGTGTAAGAAACTAGATTTGGACATCTCATTCAGTAAGTTTAGTTGGTTTAGATGCACGACATAAATTTTAATTATTCAAATTTGATTCTCTATAATATGTTTCATCCCTTTCTCATATTCTCTTTTACTTTTCTTCCTCTTTTTTCTTGTAGGATTTACTACAAGTTTTTCTGTGAACTAAATTAGACAAAAAAATAAAAATAAAACTAGACTTGGACAAACGATTGGGGATGAAGAAACCAGTCTCCAGACCAAATCGACATCCAGTAAGCACGTAACAAAAGCTTCTTACTGTCCATTTGTACCCGTACTTGTCTAAAGCCTAAACACACAAACTCCAGCAATTTATTTACTTGCTCAGTTTCTATTTAAATAAAATCAAGTTTTGATGAGCAATAACCATGACTGATATCTAAGAAAATGACCTACTACAGAATATAACTTCTAGGAAACTTTATAAATTTCCAAACTAAAAAATAAACGTGTTCGTACATATTTATAAATAATTCTTTTATATCTGCTTCGCAAGGTAAAATTCTTATTTTATGCAGCAGATCATGAATGAGAAACTGAACAAATACAAGTGGCTTAGTGGATTTCACAACATAAATACAAAGGATCAGTTTTTTCAATTTGCATTCTACCGCGATATTCAATTGCCCAAAAGTGCACAACCCCACAGTACAAATGAACCACCAAACTTTCCATATTTCGTCAGATTTTACATGCTTGAGGAATGTATCGTAGCCGAAAAAGAATTACTCAAAGTATTCAAGTTTTAATGGTTTTACCATCAGACCCCACAGGATGTTGAAAAATCAGGCACTAAACAGCCTGTCATAAGTCACAACCCAAAAAAAGAATACCTCACTGATCTACCGGGTTATCACCTGATGATTGTAACGGTCACACTATACATGGTTTCAAGACAAAATGCCAGCAGAATTATATATGCTCTTGGTGGTACACTGCTATCAAGTAGTCCCAGATTATACTTTAAAATTCAAATTCAGTAAGTTCGAATGTCAGCTACCAAACAAACCCAAATTGAGTAGCACTATTAAAAATAAACGCTTCAACCATATCAAAATCAACAGTTTTAAACGATTTCCCAAATGAGAGCAAAAAGAACACTTCTAATAACTGCAGTAACTAGTATAAATATCACCTATCAAAGAAAAATTGAATTCATGTGAATCAAAAAATATACAATTAACCTTTGGAATTTTCAATTTCCAAATAAATCAGAACCAATCCACTCATTGGTGTAGGGTTGGGGAGGAGGGGGAAAAAATCGCAGATATAAGCCCAATGATAGCATTTTACTGATAAATTACATGTGGCATGAGCATCAACATGTAGTAAGCCTGCGCTCCTTCTTACTGATAATGCACATTAAAGAAGCGTGTAATTAACAAAAAAAAAAAGAGAATCAAGAGGCAGTCAGCTTTGAGGAAGATGCGGCCCGATCTGATTCAATCATGGATTTAATATAGAATTCACCTGCCTTGTACGATGACCTCACCATGGGCCCAGATGCCACATATCGAAATCCCTATCACAAAGTAGAATTTATCCATCATTCATACCACATGATCAAGTTACAATACTATAAGCAGCTTTTAATATATTAGTTTTTCCACAAATCAACATGATGCTAGATAAAACAATTAAAAGGGGAGAACTGTGCCATGATTGCACTTGCATGGTGATGTATAGAATGCCAGATGCAGTGCTAGAAAAAGAGCTCTATTTGCAGGGCCAGCAGGGTGTGATAACTGCTAAAGAATAAGTAAAGGAATGACAAGGCTGAAGTCACCATGGATTGGCGAGATTATTTTATACACGGACTGAATATGCAAAAACAATGCTGGAAATGATTTTATCCTCCTCTTTGAGAAACATGCATAAAAACTGGAAAGAAGCCCAAATGTTTAAGTTTGTATGCGGTGACTCAAACATCCATGTACAATGAGAGACATAGAAAACAACCACCAAAAGATTTTAGTAACTATACAGAACAGCAAAAGAACAACAGCAATAGATACCATATGTAACTCCTTTTGATAAGTGATTATGGGAAATAATCACTTTATTTTTCAAAAAATCTTAGGAAAATGATTATTACCTCCAAATGAGCTAATCTAAACATGCAAACAAATGCTACAGACTTACCATTTCCATGCCAAGAGCCTGATACTTGTCAAAGGCCTCAGGTGTAATATATTCAGATACTGGCATATGGCGCTTTGAAGGTCTCATGTACTGACCAAATGTCATCACATCAACACCGGCTGCTCTCACCTTCTCCATTGTCTTCACAACCTGGTCAGGTGTTTCCCCACAACCTAACATTATTGAAGTCTTGGTGAGGGTTCCAGCAGGAGCATAATCCTTGGCCATCATTAGAACATCCAAAGACTGCTTAAAATTAGCACGGTGATCCCGCACAGCATTCTGAAGCTCTTCAACTGTCTCAATATTATGTGCAAACACATCTAATCCTGATTTGGCTACCCTCTCCACACAGTCTGCATCTCCTCGAAAATCAGGAACTGGTACAACAAAAATAGTTCAACAACGTCACAGAAAGAAACTATGAGCTGCATTCGAAGGTTTATAATTAGGCATAGTCCATTATAAAAGTATGAAAATACTTAACCCTATTATAAAAGTATGAAAATACAAATCAAACCTTCCAATCTATTTTCTATGCCCTAACAACAAGATTTCTTTTTTAATTTTATTAAAGCCATCCTATTAAAACAGTAGTGGTTCTATATTAAAATTTCGTGTCTTTAAAATTTATCAACAGAAACTCAGTATTATAGGTATCACCTAATTCACCTTACTACATAATAGCCTATGGTTGAAATGAAAACTCACAGAAGATAGACGCTCCTTTCATACCCACTATTCACTAGCTATAACTTCAAACCACACAGATGCTATTTAAAAAAAAAAAAAACTAGGTGCCCGATCATCAGGATAAAGCTTGATTGTTGTTTGCTATTTGATAGAACTAAATGTCCGCAAAACAGATCACATTAATGTATTTCAGAAACTGCATATATTCAAAATGCATACCTAAGGCTTCTATCAGCATACTAGGCTTCAGTGCCTTCAGTTTCTGCACTGTTTCCGTAAAATGACCACTCCCTTGGTCAGGTAAATCATCACGGTCAACACTTGTTATAACCACATAATCCAAACCCCATGATGCAATTGCTTCAGCCACGTTGATGGGCTCATCGGGGTCAGGTGGCGGAGGAGTCCTTGATGTCTTAACATTGCAAAATCTGAAAATTAATATGAAATAACTAAATGAAAGTGTTCGAGTTAAAAATTATTCCAAGTACAACTATAACAGATGTTAGAAGTAATTAAACTAACTTCCTCTGTAGTTAGTGCTTACTGCTTATTACATCCAAAACCTATTGTCTTTGGGAAATTACACCTACCTCATTTACTCTATTATTTAACGAGGGAAAATGGAGAAGAAATTTTACATAAAGTAGGCTAGCTGGGTGCAAATTCTCAAATAAAAAAGGGCGTCAGGTATTAGAAAAGTATAGAAAGTTACATATGTTGGTGTACTTTCCCAAAAAAATAAGGATGCTATGTGTAATAAGCGCTAACATTGGAAGAAGTCAGTGTAATTACTCCATATTTTATATTGATTTATAAGAAACCACCTACGGCAGAAGAGATTCAAACTCAAAGAATGAATTATTTTCTTAGTTAACATAATCATAGGGTCATAAATCATAACTACAAGCTAGCTACCAGACAAAAAGGAACCATTCGACTCAACTCACCATCACATAATTTTGAATGAGAATAACAACAACAATAGTAGTTAATAGTTAATAAATAAATAATGATAGGTTTATAACCTGCAACCTCGAGTACAAGTGTCTCCGAGAATCATGATAGTGGCGGTGGCAGTGCCTGTCTCGCCGCCGGACCAGCACTCTCCCAAATTAGGGCACCGCGCCTCCTCGCAGACCGTGTGAAGCTTCAATTCGCGGAGCTTCTTCTTTATCTGCACGTACTTCTCTCCCCCAGGAATCGATTCCCTCATCCATTTCGGCTTCGGCAGCGGCTTCTTCTTAGTCCCAACCTCCACCGAGTACGCGTTATCCGATTTCAGCGTCATGAATTCCGACAGCGACGGAGATTCTTCCGCCAGACGAGCCCGGAGCCCCGCCAGAGTCTGCGGGAATTGCGACGGTGCCGCCATGCTGGTGGTGGTTGAAGAGGAACAGAAGGATTTGGCTGAGCATTTGAGATTTCCAGCAACGCTTCTGATCCGCGAATACATCATCCCTCTCTCTCTCTCTCTTCGTGACAATCACAGATCGCGTGCACAGATAGAGAGCGAAAGACACAAGGATGAAGATGCACGCCCACACCAACCACCATAGATATGGGCCTCAGCATCAATATTGGGCTAACACTGGGCCTGTATGAGAATGATGGCCCCTTTTCGTTGAATATACCACTAACATGGACAGTGGGGCTTGGAAAATCAAAGTTAGGTAAAGAGGGTCCTCCAAAGAGTGTGGTCAGGCAGACCAACGAGAATTTTAGATATGGAGCATAAAAATGAACCTAATGAATTATGATTTTAGGCGGTTCAAATAATTAAATCTTTGGAACTTCAAGTTTCATCGGTATTTCATCATCGTCATCAAGAGAAGAAATCGTTGGTGCCCGTTTTAAAAAGAACCAAGTAAATAACTCTGTTTTAATAAATTAATAACATCAAGGTATTATATTGAAATTTATATTCATAATTTATTTGATATTTTATATAATTTTTATTAATTTATCTAAGAATAAGTTATTTATTTTATAAAATAAATTGAATAATTTAAAAGAAAACCAGTTATAATAGTATTAAACTTTTACTATTTTTTTATTTTTATAATTTTAGTCTCTCATTTCATAAAAGTTGTTACTTTTGGTTCTTATCATTATTTTTTTTATAATTTAACCTTAAAAGTATCAATGTACATAATTTGATTTTTTAAATTTGTTTATTTACTAACATTTTAATTTTTTCGGAGAGACTATTTGGTTTAAAACAATACTAATTGATATATTTTTATCCTTAAATATATTAATTTTATTTATGTTATTTATATTTTGAAAAATATTAAATATAACTAAATTAATCTCAAATTATACGTATTGAAATATTTTGAGTATTAAACGTAGTATGATATCATTTTTAGAGATTAAAATTGTATTTCTTTCTCAGTAACATCACTTAGCAATTATTTTTAAAAGCAACGATTAAAACTAATAAATTTTATAAAATTAAAAATTAAAGCAAAAAATGAAAATAAAGTGACATATAAAAAATTTTAACAAAATTTTATTTTATTATTATGCTTAGAAATTCAATCCCAATATAATTATGTTTAATTTGTCTCATCACATATTCCTTAATTTTATTATTAATATAATTAACTACAATAATTGATTGTCACTATTTTTTCATATAATTAAATATATATATATATATAAGATTATAATATAAAATTTCATATAAATTACTTTAATTTTTAACTCTTATCTCTAAATAAATTTTAATAACTTTATTTTTATTGGTTTAACATTTGTATTAAATATCTAATTGATAAAAAAATATATTATTTTAAATATGCAACGAATCTTAAGTAAATAGTTTAATGAATAAATTATTTTTACTTTAATTTATTCTATTTTTATATTTAGTAAATCATTTTATTTCTAAAACCTACAAAAAATTATATTTTATAATATATTACACTTGAATTTTAAACTTTTAGTTTTTTTTATCATAATGACAAAAATTTGACTTATGATACAAAACTTTTTTTAGATGTTAAATACAATATATATTTCCTTCTAATTTTAAAATACATTACAACTAAATTTAATTTTTAAATTATTAAACACTTAAATATAAAAGTTTAAAAGATCTGTAGAGTAACAAAATAAATTTTAATTTTAATTTTCAAAACTATAAAAAATTAATCACATGGACTATTATTTATTTTTTTAAAATTTTATTTCATTTTTTAATTCTTGAAAAATTAATTTTATTCTATCTCTAATAGTTTAAGTGATTAAACTTATTGAATTTTTATTAAAATAATTTTAAATTATTTTTTATTAATTTCAAGACATAAACTATATTTATTTTAGAATTTATGTTTTTTATTTTTATTTAAAAATTATATTTTAAAATATTTTCAATTCAATTGTAGTATTTTTTAAAAATAGAAAAGAATTTGTGTAATGTTTTAACGTATAGATGCTTTATGTAATGCATCAAAATTTATCATAAAATATTTTTGATAATATAATGAAATAAATAATTAGAACCTAAGTATAATATATTTATGAAATAGAAATACTTTTATGTAAATTTTTAAAATAGAGATGATTCCATGTAATAAATGTAAAATGAAAGGTTGGAGTAATTAAGTGTAGTTTAAAATGTTCATATGCACAATGGCATAGACTTTGAGTTTATACATGCATATATACAAATATAAAGAAGGAGGTAGGAGAAAAAGAAGGAATTAATTTATTGAATGAATAATTTATTTTAAGTTAATTTATTTAATAACTTTATCAAGGATGAAAATTTAATAAAATTAATTCTTAAATTAAAAATTTTATTATGCAGCTTAAGTTTACAAATTTTATAAAATTTATTTAATATTTTATACAAATAGCATCAATTTTAATATATAATATACTTTTTACAATATAATTAAATATTAACTAAAAAATGTATGTCAATTGTAAATTTTAATTTTATTTTTAAAATATAGTATATGTGATCATCATGTTAATAATATATTTTATAATTAAATTTACATCTTAAATAATGTTATCTAATTAAATAACTTTAATATAAATTATTTTTAAAATAAATTATTCCATCTCTCTATATATAAATGTGAATAATGCACCATCATAGATGTTTATTACTATTTTTTATGTGTATTTGTTTGTTTAATTGCTTATTTTCCTTTATTGTTATTTTTTTATGATGTGAGTTTATTATATTTTCAGAAACTGCTTTCGAATTACGAAAAAAAAAAAAAAAACGCAGGGAAGCCATCATCATCACCGGAGGCGCAACTTGGTGTCACATTAGCACCATTCCTTCAAAGAAAATAAATAAATAATAAAGTACAAATATAATAAAAATAAATTATTTAAATAAATAAAAATAAAGAAAGAAAAAAATATTTCTTTTATGGTTAGTTTGATAAAAAAAAATTAATAGTATATATTTTAATTTATATAAGTTTTAAAAAATAAATTTAACATTAGATTTTTTAACTTTTTTATTATATATTTTTATTAATATTATTTTATTTTTCACTTATTAAAAAATATTTATTATTTTAAATAAATAAAAAATAAACTAAATTTTTCTCTGATTTTCACGGCAAGGAAAAGAAAAAAATATTTTTTGTGAATTTTATAAAATTTAATTATATCTTTACTACAAGATAAATATAGGAAACTAGAAATAAAAAATAAAATTTATTCAAATCTAAAATACAATTTTTTCCCCCTCATTTTCTCCTAAGCAAACAAAATGTCAAAGTTGAAACTCTTTTCCCACTTAATGGCACCCGGCACATAAAATAGAATCCATTCATCTCTACAGAAATTTCTTTAGCAAATATGATAATGAGTTCTTATTAGAATCATGTGTGATTACATTTCATTTGTGGAATGCGCTAAGTTTTTTTTTTTCGGTAATCCCGGAGTGAACCCGTCCCGATCATATATGGTATGCCAACTAATGAATTTATATATTATTCTTGAAGTCTATGTCGTGTCTTTCAACCGTTGCAAACTTTTTTAACATATCTGGACAATAACGATGACAGGGACATACGCCGACATGTCATTCCTGGGTTGTTCTCCACAAACTGGTACTAATTAATATCTTACAACCCCACATTGTCTAAAGTTTAAACCGCCAATCAAAGTAGGAAAATGACAAACCTTTAGATTTTATTATAAAATCTGTTTTCATCTCAACTTCATATAATTATAGTTTTTATTATGCTATACCATTTGTTAGTTGAGCATGCTATTTTACATAAGTTAATTTATATAAAAATACTTCCCGAAATATCATACCTATAACCTTGATTATCAATGATTAAAAAAAAGGAGCAAATTATATTTATATTCTCTAATTTTATTCAATACTTCTCTTATTTTTATATTATTTTAATATATTTATTTATATAATTGTATAAAAAATCAGAAATATTTTATATAATTAAAAAATATATGTAGATTTTATTTATAAATTATGAAAGATGTATGTAATATTAAAATTATTATTAAATAAAATTTTATTATTTTTTAAAAAATATGAATGTAATTTTATTAAAATGTATATATATATATATATGAATTTGTTATTAAATATTAAACTTTAACTTTTACATAAATTTAATAATTTTATATAAAATGTAAAATTTATTAATTCAATTTTTATTTAAAAATTTATTAAATAGATTATATATATAAAATTTTATACAAAATAATAATTAATAGATATTTTATTATATTAATTTATTTTAACAATCTATACATTATTTAAATATATATATATATTAATAATTAGATAACATATTTATAAATATTTAAATTATTTAAAATAAATATTATAACATAATTTAATAATTAAATTAATAAATTTTATATTTTATATAAATTTATGTAAATATTAAAATTTAATATGTATCAATAAATTTTATATATATATAAAATTTATTGATACATATTAAATTTTAATATTTACATAAATTTATATAAAATATAAAATTTATTAATTTAATTATTAAATTATGTTATAATATATATATATATATATATATATATATATATATATATATGCACGCATTGTCTTACCAAGAGTAGCAGTTACACCATGGGCTATGATTTGGGGTACCTTTTCCCAGTGTAAACGCAGAGAATTTTAGACAAAGTGGGAGCCTAGGATGCATATTGTTGAACGTATGTTTGGATAGAGATTATGAGGGGAACTGAAAAGGTACTGGGCGTGATTGTGTTGTAGTGTGGCATTGGTCCTTGGGCGTTGAAAATTAAGACTTAAAAGTTTGCTGGCAACGTATATGAAGAGAAAATTAAAATAGTTTACACGAAAAAAGAGAAAAAGAATATTATTATAGAAACATATATACTTCGCTGCTAAAACAAAATAAAAAAACATACATAGTTCTTCATTTTTCTAATTGAACTAAATGAAAGTGAGAGTGGTAAAAAAAAAAGAAAGCCTGAGATGTAGGCGCCAGCAAGCTTCATTCGTAAATCATTTGCAGTGTTTATTTTTTTACAATATCCTCTTATGGATTGAGAAAAAAAATCCAAATAATGTCAAATTAAGTTTGTTAATACGAATAACTTTTGTATGTAAGTAGGCACAAGAGAGATCATAAATATTTTTTAATAAAAGCTAAAAATTTCTTTCTAAATATTTAATATAGTTGTAGAAATAATTTTTGTATGTATACTCAAACGAAATCATAAGCATAAGTTTTTTTAAAAAAAGATAAATTTGCTTAGATCTAATACGATGATTATAAAAGATATTTTTTATTATTTAATGGAGTTGTATATTTAATTTAATATTATTAATTAAGTTAGATCAACTTTTATATGTCGATCCACTCATTCGATGGTTACTAGGAATAGGTTAATAAACATAAATATAATTAATAACTAATAATTCTAAAATGTGGTTGTCATTATACTCAGGCTTGGATAGTTCAAATCATTTGCAGTGTTTGCTTTAGTGGTTAGTAGTTGCTAATATGTGCTTTGCATACTAAAAAAGAATGTATGGCAAAAGCAATAATCAGAACAAAATATGGCGACAAATTATTCATTTGAAACTTATTAGCATGAAATGCCATGACATCATCAGGCCCTTAAATGTTTTTCTAGCTAGCTAACGACATATTCTATGTGCTCTCAATGGTTAGGGTCCTTATAAAACTACTAACAAGTAACAATAACTTCAGTCTATAAATAGAGAATTTTTTTTAACTTTTATTTAAATATTTTTGATAAAGGTTTTATGTTGAATTTTTTATCTTTCTAATGTAAGAATTAAAAATAATTTTTTATTTAATATAAGTTAAAAAGTATTTTTTTCGAAAGATAAAAACAATGTCTATAACGCATAAAATTTTACATCAGAAATATGATACATAATAAAATGCGCTATATAATAAATAAGATGTATTTTATCATAGATCATATATTGACATTAAGAGTGTCAGAAAGGTTTAATATGATTGAGATATGATGCATTTATTTATACGTCATATAAAATATGTTGACATACACATATAACGCACTAAGTTGTGCGTCACATGTGAAATACATAATTTTATGTGTTACATTTTCCTATAACATATTTAATTATGCGTTACATTTTTTGTTGATAAATTTTTTAATAAAATTATATTTAACATAATATAAGAGAGAAAATTTTAAACTTGTGAAAAGAAAATATTGGTTATATTTGAGCTTTTGATCAAGTAATTTATTAGTATTTGTTTAATTTTTTGAAGTATGGAAAATTTTAAATTTTCAAAAATTATTTGTTTAATTTTGCAAGCTGTCAAATATTTTTAAAAATTAGTAATTACTTAGTAGTTTTTGAAGTTATTATAGTTATTTATTATTAGTTAATATGGATAAAATTATTATTATTATTATTATATTTTATTGGTAAAATGTTTTGAGATGAAGAAGATCCAAACATTTGAAGAAAAAAATCAATTCAAGCTCTTAAAAATATAAGTTTAAATGATTTGGAGGAAAAAATTAAGAAATTAAAAATGTTATCTAACCAAATAATTTCTAATTTAATCAGCAGATTCTTGGTATATTTGAAAAAGTAGAATATAGAGGGTTTCAAATGAACGAAAATGAACATATTAAATAATGCATTTGAGCAACGACAACTGATACATGTACTTGAAGTGTATATTAATATTGATGTAGTTAGCAGTGTAAGAAGAACAATAGTCATATGATAGAACCATTTTTAGAGGTAAGTATATGAAAAAAAATTGTATTAAATGTATTTGTTTATTTATTATAAAACTTTGTAGATGGTATAAAATTATCTAACGATGATGGTAAAAATTATTATTTATTTCCAATAGATGAATTTAATGAAGAGGAAGATCATGATTTAAATGAGAATTATTCAAATTGAAAAATTTGGATGATACTAATAATGATGATGATCAACAAATTATATTCAGTTTAGATCGAAGTTTATATAATGTTTCGTTTGCACCATATGGTACATTTATTAAACAAAAAGGTCAACTACGTAATGAAGTTACAGTAAACATAGTAAAAATAGATGTATTTGTTATACATTGAAAAAAGAGTTAACATTTTTGAGTAGCAGTTCTCACTATAGTAATATAAATTGAGAATATTAAGATAAAAACATGAACTTTTCTCCAACCCCTTCACTCTGAATTCGGTGATTGGTGACAAACTGTATGTTGATTTACAATTTGAAAGCAAAGAAGAAGTGCAGTTGGCACCGAAAACATCACTCAATGAAGGTACATCAAACATTATTATTGTTAAATCGAAGCGGACACTTCTCTTTGTTCGTTTACTAATCCTATAAGTGATCATCTATGACGAATGAAAGCATTCATATCAAAGAGATCAAATGAATGATGTGTCACGAAATGAGAATTAATATAATTACATGAATGTCTATCTTTCACAAAACCACAAAAACTTGGACTTTGATTTGTTTATGCATATTGAGTGTATGGTTTTCATATTATATGTATTTCGTGAAGGTTTTTGTATATTGTATTGCAAAAATTGGACTTATAATTTAATGTTTGTTATTTATCAGGAACGATAAATGAAGAAACATATATTTTAATATCATCAATTCAAGAAAGAACATTGAGTGAATATAGGTACAAGGTTTCATAAAAGAAACATGGAATGTAAAATAAAAAGTAATTGTGCGTGTGTTTGGGGATTTAGGTAAATCATATGTTTTATTACCAATATGGCTAAATAAAATAATTTAATATGCACTAAGATTGAGGTACAAACTTAAGATGGAAGATGTGATCATTGGTGATCAAATTCAAAATAGAGCTCAAATTATTTCTTTTTTTAGTTTTTGGGTGTTTTAAAGAGTGTTGTGATGCATTTAAATTTTTCAAACCTCTTATACAAATTAATGGAACATGTCAATGTGGAAAATACATAGGAATGTTACTTATAATGATAACTCAATATAGTAATAATTGTGTGCTACCTATTACTTTTGTTGTTGTTGTGGGTGAGACATTGAATCTATAAAGTTGGTTTCTTACTATACTGAGAAAGCATGTCACCCAAAGAAGCAGAATTTGCCTCACATCAGACAAACATCAAAATATAAAATCAACTGTCAATAACCCATATTTAGGATAACAACCTTTTCATATGTATCATGTGTATTGTATAAGGTATATTGAAAGAAATTTCAATCACATATTTAAAAATAAAAAACTAAAGCAAAATTTGTTTAAGTTATTTCATACACCTTTTGTCTTTAATTATATTGATAATGATAATTATTTTTAAATGACTTTATAGGTTACATAACATCTAAAGAATTTTTTCATCATATAAACTAGCATAGAGGTGGTTAGATGAATTGATAAAATATCAAAGAAAAAATGGAGTCGTACCCACGTTGGACATAGAAAGAGATATGGTCATATGATAACTAATTTAGCTAAGGTGATGAGTAAAGTATTAAAAGGTACACGAAATCTTCCGATCACTACTATTGTAAAATGTACTTATAGTCATTTGTTTGAATATTTTGCAAAAAAAAAAGAGCAATAGCAAAGATTAAGATCGATAATGGTCAACGTTTTTTGTAAAAAAATGATGGAAGCAATTTGGACAAATCAAGATGATACTTGTTCTTACCAAGTTGGATGCTATGATATACAATCTTTGCGTTTTAACACAAAAAAAAAACTTTCAATCCTATAACTCGTTGAGGTGGTAACAAATGGTTTATAAGGTTATCTTATTGTTATTTTAATGTGATCAATTTCAACTATTAATGTGCTTTTGTTAGCATGTCATAATTTCTTGTGATATGGTTAGTATTAATTTCTATCAGTTTGCTGATGATGTGTATACATTACAAAATATTAATGTTGCTTACTTTCCGGATTGATAACCAATTGGTTATGATAATAACATCCCAGATGTTGAATATTGAGTTCTTATCCCATACAAAGATAGATTGAGAGATAAGGGTAGACCTAAGTCAACACGTATATGGATTGAAATAGATTAGGTTGAATATCAACTTAGGGTTAGATCTTGACTGTGCAGAGAATTAGGCCACAACCAATTTCGTTGTCCACAAAGAGTACGAAATTAATGCATTTAAGTTATGTCCACTTATTAATCCGTTGTAATTATCATGTTATGTCACTGAGTTTAAGTTATATTTTTCACCAAGGTTGTAACATTGCATGTATGTATCGATTGTAAATTTTAAATTATCCTTAATACGACTTATTGCTAATGAAGTAAATACTTAAGCTGCATCGAGTCGAATGAAATAACTAAGATAAAAACATATAGTAAACATGTAATGAAGTAAAACATAAACAAGTTGTATCAAATAGTATCCATAAAATGTTCATAAAATACATCTTTCTATGTTCATATATCTCTGTCCTTGGTAGTCCTCCTGCTCTGTCGAAGGGGGATGTCTTGTGTAGGCTTTATAGGCTGGTTGATCTAAGCTTTGTTATGAAATACGGCAAACAAATTAGTTTTCAAATGAATACCTTGTGTGTTGTACTAATGTAGCATCTTAGGATTGTGCACATAGTCATGTATCAAAGGCGAATGTATCACCACAAGTAGCTGAAATGGTGATTGTGTGTCAAATGGTGGATGAGAATGTGAATTATAAGCCCCATTAGTCCTAGTACATGTTGTTCTACCCCAAGATCCAATCCTCCAAAGAATGTTGGTAATGGCATGTCAGGTGAGATGAATAGGAGAAACGTTGAGGCTACACCTACTACATCAAATCCAAATTGCACCTGAGTGGAGGGACTTGCATTTGAAGGACTTATATCTATTTGTAAAATAAATAAGTTGTTATCTTTTAGAAACTAAAAAGAAAATACTAATTTAATTTTTAAAGCCAAAGTCATTCATTTGCACCATCACGATATCATTGTAATGGGTACAAGCACATTGGGTAAGGTGACGGGGGAACCTCTAGTGTCGAGACAAAGTATTCTCCTTCCTACCTATGAGAAAAGTGGGGATCTCCTTCGGCTAACAAGCAACCTGTTGTCTCCAACGTTGAAATCTTTGTCATCCCACACATATCTGCAAGATATTAACTAAAGCCTCAGTGAAAGGGGCTTGTTGAGTAAGCTTGGGTGCACTAAACCTAGCTTCAACAAGTTGATCCTCATTCTTCTTCAGCAGCATGATCCTCTGTGTCTACTTTCTGACTTGGTCAAGGTCATTTGCTAATAAGATGGTCCCAGACCCAGCCACCTTTGTACTCAACTAGTGTATAATCTTCAACTCGTTCGCCTATAATACCAAAGTTAAAACAATGTATTTAAATAAGAACTATAACTTAAAAAAAATTAAAAGTATACTAAACTGCAAAATTTAATAACTTACCACTTACCTTTTAATCGTATATTTTTTTGTAATCCATTGATATATACGTTGAGTATATCACCTCATGTACTCTAAGTTATTACTTAACAACCCATCATATAATAGATCCAAACATACATGCTCATGTATATGGTTCCACACCATAAGGAATACAGTAAAAATCCTAGTAGTTCTCATTTGTCTTTCCTTTAAGGGTCATGCCGTGGACCTCATTCGATTGAGATAGACATTGGGGGATATGTTGGGTTATGCTCCTGCGCCTTGTCATTCCAATATGTTGAAACATATAAGTGGTACCACAGACGTTCACAACTTCATCCCACCATATGAGGTTGCCATGTGACTGCATAATTGAAGAACTTAGTAAGTTTCAATGTTATTTAAATAATTTTAAATGCATAAAATGAATAAATTTTTATGTAATATTATTTGATGTCAATCCATGGATCAAATATATGCCTATAGAAAGCAATGTCTTATCACTCAGGCCTAACCAACTCATGTTTCCATTTATAATGAGATGGATATAAATAACAATATTCACTTAATGCAAACAAAAAACAAAAACAAATATAAGTTATACACATATCTCGCTCCACATGGATCTGTGTGATCAACATACCTAAGGTCCACGGGTATACCACTGGGAAAACGTTCTCAATCTCACAATTGTAGCAGTAATGTAAAACCACATATATTCTACTTATCATAATTTGTACAACTACATAACTCACAATAAAGGTAATCTAATATGGTTGGTCCCTATCTATATTGACTCATTGGTCGAAGTCAGCAATAAATGGAAAACATAGTAGTGGAACCTTGAGGCTGAAATGATCGCAAGAAAGACTCCACTAATAAGACGCAAAATGTAGGCTCTAACAAATCGATCTAGTTGCTCCTCAGTCTTTGTATGCTCCTCCACTTGACCAAAATGTTGGAGCAACCAACTAATCTTAAGGGATCCTCCAACCAACTTTCTCTAAGCATGTGATACACCTAACAAGTCCTACATGACAGATTTCCACGTTCTTGAAGATGTACTTCCTATAACATAAATGTCATCTATGAGCAAACTTGTTAGCACAGTCACCTCTTGTAGAAAAATAATACACTGTCCAGAAAAAAGTGTGAAATGTATGAGTCTCTGGTCTCTGATCTCTCTACCAATGCTTTGACTAAGAAAGTATCACTATGTATGAACTGTATCTGCGTTACACCTAAGAATCTTACTCTTCATAACCAATCGATTATCAGACCCAAAACAGTGAAAGTGTTATGTTTGTGCCATAACTTGACTTTCATAATATTAAGCTCATTGTTAGAAACTCTATTTCATAAATGCTCAAAGATATGAGCAGTTTGAAATGTGAGAAAAAATAGTTTGTATGACTTTATCTAATAATACATAAAAACTGCGATAATAACAACATAATCTACAACATCATATATAATGATTATTATCAAAATGAATAATTAAGCAAGAATAAATTAAAAATAAATATTAAGAAATATAACATTTTAAATAATTAGCCGATTAATTAATGAATTCTTTTATCCTTTCACTAACTAAATAAATTACAAAATATAAAGTTTTATTTTTTAATGATTAAAATAAATAATTTAATATATGCATAATTTTATTTAAAATTTTTTAATTAACTTAATTAAATTTTATAATATAAATTAACTATATTTCTCTACTTAATGATCTAATATCAGTTTAAGATTAAATTTTATAAATTAATTAAAAAACCTTCCTAATATTTTATGAAAAATCTTATTTTAAATTATTTAATTAAAATTTTCTATATAAACTAAGTATATTTCCTTACGTGGTGATTAATATCAACTTTATGATTAAAATTAATTAATTAAAATAATTTACTAGAATTTTATGTAATAATTTTAAATTATTTATATTTACTTAGTTAAATTTTCCATTTTAAACTAACTAAATTTTTATATTAAGTGAATAATATCAATTATGTAATTAAAAGTAATTGATTAAAATAATTGACTAAAATTTTAAGCAATATTTAATGTTAAATTATTTTAATTAAATTAATTAAAATTTTCATTCTAAATTAATTAAATTTCTCTATTTAGTAACTAATATAAATTATATAATTATAATTAATTAATTTAAATAATTTACTTGAATTTTATGTAATATTTAATTTTAAATTATTTTAATTAACTTAATTAAATTTTTTATTTAAACTAAGTATATTTCTCTACCCGATGACTAATATCAATTATGTGATTAAAATTAATTAAAATAATTATTAAAATTTTATGTAACATTTAATTTTAAATTATTTACATTTACTTAATTAAATTTTTCATTCTAAATTAATTAAACTTCTTTACTTAATGGCTGATATCAATTATGTAATTAAAATTAATTGATTAAATTAACTAACAAATTTTATGAAAAATATTATTTTATATTATTTAAACTTAATTACATTTTCCATTTCAAATTAACTAAATTCCTCTACTTAATTACCTAATATTAATTAGTAATTATAATTAATTAATTTAAATAGTTTACTAAAATTAAATGCAATATTTAATTTTAAATTATTTACATTTACTTAATTAAAATTTTCTATCCAAATTAAGTATATTTCTCTACCTAATGAATAATGTCAATTATATGATTAAAATTACTTAATAAAATAAATTTTTAAAATATTATTTAAAATTATGTAAATTTACTTAATTATATTTTCCATTATAAACTATATAAATTTTTACTCGGTTACCTAATATGGTTATGTAATTATAATTAATTAATTAAAATAACTTACTAAAATTTGACGTAATGTTTAATTTTAAATTATTTACATTTACTTAATTAAATTTTTTTATCTACACTGAGTATATTTCTATATTTAGTGACTAATATTAATTATATGATTAAAATTAATTAATTAAAATAGATTCCCAAAATTGTATGAAATATATTATTTTAAATTATTTAAATTTACTTAATGTGAATAACTAATTTTGTCCATATTTATATATAATAAAAATTAAAAAATAAAAAATAACAATAATAAAAGATAAGAATTTGATTAATAAAAATTAATAGTATAATATGGATAAGGAAGGTTATTTTTCTGATAGATAGGGGATAATGACAATCAGTTTTTGTTTAGTGGAGAAGTGGAAGAAGAGTTACATAGGAAGTGAGAGAGTGATTACGGTGAGTGGTGAATGGGTAGTGGAAGAGTATTGTCAGGTCACGAAGAAGCCAGGTAAACAAGGGTAACGTATCAGACAAAAGGCCCCTACGCATACACATATACACACGGATACGTACGTACGTGAGACAGAACACTAGACAGATGACATCATACATGACAAAGAGAGAGCACCAAGGGAGGGCTAATTAGATCCAAGCTTCGAAATTAGGTAATATATTTATCCCGTTTATCCCGTTGTGTGGCTTGTTTCCCTAATTCCCAATTCTGACATGTAAAATATGCCCCCTAATATTCATTCATTGTCATGGAATAAGAATCTCTTGGGCACTTACCGAATCCCCAGACGTCGAGAAAGAGTTGGCTTCCGAAGCTGCTTTTAGGAAAGTAGGGAAAGCTGGTAGTAAGGAATCAACCTACACCGCATCCTTGGCTCACTGACCGGTAATCCAGTGAAAGCGGAACCCGAATCTCTCGCTCCTGCCTATCGTCCTTGGGCTCTTTTCTTTCTTCTGGTTGTCTTTCCAATTCCCACAGTCGATTCAACAGCAAGCAAGTCAGGCTTTCAAGCAAATAGACTTGGAGGGCATGTACCGAACCTGCCTATTTTCCTAAGTCGAAGTGATAAAGGTTCCATAGAGAGATCGCCAGATTCACCTTCTTCATTCCGATTAAAAAGGAAGCAATTCCCCTTACGTTGAGGATAGATTCGCTCTTACGCTTGCTTTTGTAGACCTACTTTATTGCATACATGTTACCAATTTTCAAAACTGATCTGTGCATACATCTCTTCGTGAAATTTGATTGATCACTTTTTTTCGGGATATGTTAATTGACTGGTTGATCCACCTTTAACATCGTCTGTTTTGTAAGGGTTTGTTAAATAGTCATTTGCTATCTTGAACCCTATGCATTTCCTTTCAAAAACTTAAAAAAAAAAAAAAGGAATTTTCTAAATTTTTCTTAAATAAATTTTCAGGTCTTTTTTTTCGTTTATTTCATAAAATAAATAAATAATTTTTTTTAACTTACATGTTAAACAACACAAATTAATAAAAATATTTTTTATTTGAATGAAATAAATTTTTTTTTGAAAGTTAATGGTATCCGTACATAATTAATTAGAAGGTAACCATTTTAATGGACGGGGCTAATACATTTCCTATGCGTAAATAACTCCCGAACCCAAACTGGTTTCAAAGATCACAATTTTAAGTTTTTCTAAAATTTCTTTTAATAAATTTTGGTGATGACTCCTCTGTTTTTTTTATTATTAAAAACTTTTTGTTCGTCATCTCGTGATCCGGTTCCGACAGATGACAATTTCACTGATTTTTTTTTTTTATTAAAATTTTTTTGTTCATTGTCCCGATCTTAGTTGTGACATCTTAGTAACTAATATCAGTTATGTAAGTATAATTAATTAATTTAAATAACTAGCAAAAAATTTATGCAAGATTTAATTTTAAATTATTTTAATCAACTTAATTAAATTTTTCTATCTAAACTAAATATATTTTTCTACCTAGTGATTAATATCAATTATGTGATTAAAATTAATTAATTAAAATAATTTCCTAAATTTTATAATAAATATTATTTTAAATTTTTTAAATTTACTTAATTAAATTTTTCATTTTAAACTAACTAAATTTTTTAGTCAGTAACTAATATGAATTATGTAATTAAAATAAAATTTTATGTAATATTTAATTTTAAATTATTTGCATTTACTTAATTAAAATTTTCTATCTAAATTAAGTATATTTTTTTTTCTTAGTGTCTAATGTCAATTATGTGATTAAAATTAATTAATTAAAATAAATTTTTAAAATTTTATGAAAATTATTATTTAAATTATTTAAATTAACTGAATTAAATTTTTCATTCAAAACTAATTAAATTTCTATACTTAATGAATAATATCAATTATGTGATTATAATTAATTAGTTTAAATAACTTACTAAAATTTTATGCAATATTTAATTTAAAATTATTTTAATTAAATTTTTCTATCTAAATTAAGTATATTCTCTCTATCTAGTGATTAATATCAATTATGTGATCAAAATTAATTAATTGAAATTAATAGCTAAATTTTTATGAAAAATATTATTTTAAATTATTTGGATTAACCTAATTAAAATTTTTATTCTAAATTAATTAAATTTATCTATTAAGTTACCAATCGTCAATTATGTAATTATAATTAATTGATTAAATTAACTTACTCAATTTTCATGGAATATTTAAGTTTAAATTATTAAAATTATTTTAAATAAATTTTCCTATCTAGATTAACTAATTTTTTTTACTAAACTAATATCAATTAAGTAATTAAAATTAAAAAATTACGATAACTTGCTAAAATATTATGTAAAAATTATTTTTAGATTATTTATATTTACTTCATCCAATTTTTTAATCTAAAGTAATTAAATTTATCTACTTAATCATTTAATATCAATTATATAATTAAATTATTTGCTAAAATTTTATGTAATATTTAATTTTTTATTATTTTGAGTGCATTTAATTAAATTATCCTATCTAAACTAACTAAATTTCTGTACTAAGTGACCAATATTAAATATGTAGTTAAAATTAATTAATTTAAATAACTTACTAAAGTATTTTACAAAATTTCATTTTGTTATTTAAACTAACTACATTTCTGAATTTAGTAACATGATATTTATTATGTTATGATATTTAATTATTTTAAATAATTTGATAATTTTTTATGTATAATTTATTTTTAAATTGTTTATACTGAATTAATTAAATTTTCTACTCTAAAATAAATAAATATTTATACTAAGTAACTTTACATTGCTTAAATTTATTTAATTAATTTTAACTATATAATCCAACCTACTTAATTTTTTATATACAATAAATATATTATTAATATATCATAAAAAAATATATTATCACCATAAAATTACACATAATATAACTAAATATTTGTAAAATTTACAATCAAAATTTGACAATCTAATTTTTCTAAATTATTTTTTAACCTATCTTAATAACATTATTTTTAATATTTATAATCATACTATAAATATTATAACTTTGATATTAAGTTTATACTAACTTTTTTTTAAATAAAACGTGAGAAAAGCTTCGAGCAGTGGTTCAGATAATAAATTTTTAGAAGCAAAATGTAAAAAAAGCATGGAAATTTGGAAAATTATGAAAAAGACGCATGTATGGATAACGTTTTACCTTACATTCATGTATAACTCTTGTACGATGATCATGTTTAATTAAAAAATAGAGATGCAATACATAAGTGATGTGTAAATAAATGTGTTACGCTATAATTTTATCAAACTTTTAGGATATCTTAAATGTCAAACATATAATGTAAAATAAAATATAATTATAACATATTTTATTATGCATTATAAATACTATTTCTATTCTTAAAAAAAATACTTTTCAATCAATATCAAACAAAAAATTATTTTAAATTTTTATATTAAAGGAATTAAAATAATATACATATTATCTTATTATTTTTTAATTTTAATTATTTAAACAAATTTTTATTTTAAACTAACAATTCTTATATTCCTTTAAACTTTGAATCCACAGATCAAGCTTAAAATAAGTTGTTTATATAAGCAACTAGTGATAAAAAAAATTTCACATGAGCACCCTCCAATCCTGCAATAAATTAAGTATCCGTTGCTTAACTTTAGAATCTTATTTAAAAATTTCGATTGGAGATGCTCTAAGTACTTGTGAGTTGATCAAAGTTAAATTTGTTTTAGCATAAATTGTTTGAATATTATAGAAATCAAGTTAGTCACAGGAATAGAACATATATATGAGTTTTGTTGTATAAATAAAAGATAAAAAATATAAAAGAAAATAGAAAATAGAAAAGAAAAATGAAAACTTTTTTTTCATGCCTCAGTGGTCGATGACTAATCAATAGGGAAGAGGATAGTCTGAGGCTCTGGACTATCCTAATGTGTATACAATTGATTCAACTTGGAGGTTAGTAAGATACTTTAAAATGCTTCAAGAAATTTTTATTATTTTTATATTATTTATTAATTATAAATTCTTATATATATATATATATTAATACTTGTGATATTATCATAAATATTTTTTTATTGAATTAGCTCGTAAAAACAAGTGGCAACGATTATATATTAACCAAGTTGTGCATGATAATTTGATTTTTTTTAACTAGACTTTATCTAAGTTCTAAAATTACTATTTTTTAAATAAATTTTTTATAATTTTTTTTATTTTTTTATTTTTTATTATCAAATGTTAGTATATATAATTTAATTTAAAATTTGAATTATATTTTAATTTTTAAAATTTATTTAGTTTAAAAGTATTAATTTATACATTCTATTTATAAGATATGTTTTGTTTATATTTTGCTCAACTAATATTAATATTTTTTATAAAAATATTAAAGTATAATTAATTTATCTACATTCACATTAATATATTTTATATATAAAATATATGATGTAATATATATATAATTAATAGTATAATAAAAATATATTGATATTAAATATGAAATTTTAATATTTATATTAATTTATTTATAAAAGATAAGATTTATTAATCTAACGTTAAATTATGTTATAATATTTTTATAATTATATATATTAAAATTTAAAAATTTATGAATATATTATTTTACTATTAATATATATATATATATATATATTTAAAGAACATTAACTGTTAAAATAAAACTTATCAATTTTTTTAATAAAATTTTATATATATCTACTTAATAATAATTTTTAACTTAACATTTTGATTGATATACTTTATATTATATATAAGCATTAAAATTTATTAATTAATATATATATATATATATATATATATAAATTAGAATAATTTTAGTTAGAATTACTTTATTTAATATTTTTTATAAATAAATAAATTTTATCAATTTAATTATTAAATTATTAAATTATATTATATAAATATTTTTATTAAATTTTATAAAATTTAATATTTAAAAAATAAATTTAAATTAATAAATAATATATCTTTTATAATATTAATTAATTTAAATTTATTTAATAATATATCAAACTTTTTTAATTTAATAAAAATAATTTATATAATATAATTTATTAATTTAATAATAAAATAATAAATTTAATTATTTATAAAAATTATTAAACAAATATTTAAAATTAAATCCTTTCTTGATTGAGATAGTGGGAACAAATCACCTTAATACGTGGCACGTCTGGAATGGTAAGCAATTTGTCTTCCTTTGTGGCGGACATACATCTCTGTCACAGACAACGGATTGCGTTGTCAAATATGCCCATTGGTTTTGGGCTTTTGGTATTAATCGGATACTAGAAAAAGAGCGTGAAAATGTTGGCTTGTTTTCGTTATCTTTAATCCACTTTCAGATTACTTTTCTCATTTGAAGAAAGCAAACGTAAATTTAAAGAATAATTTTAAATTTTTGTGTATTATTTTTATAAGTATTTTAAATTATTAGTTTTTAAAGAAAAACAAATATATAATTTTTTAATAAATTAATAAAAAATAAACAAAACAAAAGAATATAATAAATTTTAAATTTAAATGAAAGTAGAAAAAGTTTAGAGAAATTTGAATTCAAATTAAATTGATTTAGAAAACATGCCATTTTTTCCGTTGTATATATAGTTGAATTATTAAACTCATTTAAAATTTAATTGTTTCTTATTTATCAAATATGTTTTTAAATTATATTTTAAATTTATTAAATAAATATTATATATTCTTTATGCTATAAAATGAGATAAACATGAAAGTAAAAAGATAATGCTTAAATATAAAAATGATGTAATGATAAATTTTTAAGATAACTCAAATTTACTATATATATATATATTCATATAAAATAATATTTTTAATTATATATATATATATATATTAAAAAACTTAATGTATATTTTGTATGAACTATTAACAAACTTTTAATGTTATATTTATAAATTTTGAATTTTACTCGTTTATGTCATGTAATTTAAAGTCAAATTTAATTGTTTATTTATAAAAAATATGTACCTATTACGTGAGATTCAAATAAATAAAATAAAATAAAAATTTTAATTATATTATATTTAATTTTAAAAAATAATTATTTATTATTTATTTTTATTATATTTTTTTGTAAAATATTTAAAATAAAAATTAAAAACTAAAAAATAAAAGCTAAAATCAAACATCATATTATATTTTTAATTATAAAAATAAAAAATTTGTTGTTACAAGAAGATGAAAAATTTTTAAAAAAAATTAAAATATTTTTAAAAAGATAATTCCTTTAACAATTTTAATGTATATTTAAGATAATATAATAAATAATTAATCATATGCTTGAATTAAACATTTTAATATTTTAAAATTTTGATTTTTTAAAAATTTAAATGTTTTCAATTTAAATATTTTTATTTTAAAAATATGTTAATTAGAAAAAAAAATTATTTTATTTAAATTTTTTTATTTAAATGGTAAATTTTAAATTTAAATATTCTTAAATTTTTTTTATTTTTCTGTTTATAAAAAAATTAAATATAAAATATTTTTATTGTGTAATATATTTAAACAAAATAATAAACTAAAAAATATATAATTTAAAATAAAAAATATAAATATATCATTTAATAATAAAATATTATATTTAAAAATAAAAAAATTAACTCGAAGATAAAAAGTAACGTAGACCTATTATTCTTAATAATAACTTGTATGATTTTAAATAATTTTAAATTTTATATTTGTATTAATTTTTACAAGTTAAAAAGTAAAAATATGTAATTTATTTTCAAATATCCTTACTCAATAAAAATATTAATTATTATTTAATAATAATTATGTATTATTTATTTTAAAATATATTTTTAAAATGTGAAGATGTCTTTTATTTTAATGATAAAGTATTAAAATTTACTTATTTAAAAATTTAATAATTGAAATAAATATAAAATTATATATAATAACTTTAAATTAGTTACAATATTAAATATTAATTTTTAATCAAATATTATTAGTATATTTTATTTTTTAAAATATAACTTCCTTATTCTAGAGATTGTAAATCCCGTTTTTTTATTTTTTTTGTATTATTTTATTTTAAAAAATTAATAATTATTACGTATATGTTTCAGTTTAATTAATATTAAAAATATTTTTAAATTTTTAAATTTTAATTATTATGTAAAATTATTTAAAACATTTGTAAAATAAATTATTAAACGATTCTTATGTTTAGAACTCTTCAAAAGTGAAAGTATTTGCTTTTATTTTACTGTTTTTACTTTTTACCTTATTGCAGAAGGCATACGTATATCTAAAAATCAAAACAAACCATATTTGTAAGGATTTTTTAATAAAATTTAAAAATGATTTATTTCCTAATTTCTATAACTTTAAACACAAAATCGAACCTGCAAATCAAATCAAACTTTACTTCTTTTAAACCTATTATTTTTGTTTTATATGCAGCGTATTTGTTAACTATACAATTTCATAACTTCATTTAAAATTTCTCTCAAAAAGGAATAAAAATTTTCTATAACTTGGTTTTAGTTAGAATAATTTAGAATTATTAAAACTTATATATATTAAATAATAAAAAATATTTAAAATATTAAATTTTTTTTTATAATTTTTAAAATTTTTCTTATTTTAATTATTATTTATAATTATCTTTTGTACATATTTTTAATAATAATAATTATTTATTTAAAAAATTAAAATTTTAAAATTCTTCACTAGATACAAGATAAAATTATTGAGATACATACTGTTTGTAATTGAAAGAAATGTAATTTATTTTCAATAGGATTATTTGTTTATTTATTTTCAAGCCCCAAATACCTGCAAGATAGAATGGTGCGTCGCAGAGATTCGGAGTTAGATGTTGAATGACAGCTAGAGTTGGGATGGATAAAATAACCGACCCAGCTTTTGGATATGCATTGTTTTTCCCATTTCGGTGCCTTCATCTTCCTTTTTTCAGATCATAACCATGATGTTCACCCCTTACCCTTGAAAGCTACAAAACTACCTTCCTTTTCCTTAGGGCCCCTCCTTTTTTTTTTTTTTTTCTGCCTCAATGTGTAAGGTTTTTTTCCACCATTTATTTAAAACTTATTGAAAGAAAATTTCTAAATAAATTAAGAATAACTATATTTATATACTTATTTTATCTTATAACATTTTTATTTTATTTTCTATTACATCATATTATTTATTACATTTTTTTCTTCACTTTTTAGCTTTAACTAGGCATATACATCCACAATATATATGCCCACCATTTTCTATAAATTAATGCATATACACTATGCATCTAAAGTACAGTTCAGTCTTTCCATATGTATTGATATAGAACCCTGCGATTTATTTATTTGTTTGGATTGATAAATTTAGAAATAGGAGATTTAGAAAGGTAAAATGAGCGGGGGAGAAAATCATCTCCACACAAATGAGCACCAGCAAATTAATTATAACAAAGTAATGTAATAATTTTAGAATTTAGTTTTCTATTCACAAATAATATCTTCACATATTACATAAAAAAATTGAATATTAATTTATAACCTTATATTGTAGTATTTGGCTAATAAAAGTTGGATTATCTGTGTAAACATCATAAACATGTGTTAATAGTATGATGTATCTTTTTTATATGCAAATTTTATTAATATAAAATTATATTAAGTTTTAAAAACAATAGGTACTAGTAGATGTTTAAATTTTTTTTTTTCTAGAACTTTGTTGCATACATGTAAATGTGTCTTAATTATTGCGCTGACATATTTGGTAAATTTATGCTAAAGTTGATTTTATATTTAAATTTAAATTTAAATAAATCTAGTAAATTATAACTCATGAATCAAATTAAAAAAATACTAAACTTTACTATAAATTTATCTTTAGAAAAGTTTCCAAACATTGAACATATTATTTTAAACTTATTTTAAGTAAAATTAATTTTAGAAAATCAAATTTATTGAAACTTAATTTTATAAACACTTAATCAAACTTTCAATTAATATAGTGCATTAAACTATTTAGTATAAATTTACAATATTTATACTTGCGGTTTATTTTCCTTAAGATGAAAGTTATAATAACAAAAACAATCTTTACACGCGTATATATAATTTTATGCATGACAGGACATAATATTTCATATTTTTATTAACAAAAAAAAAAAAAAAGATAGAAGTAGTAAGTTGAGTTTGGAATATTTTATGTGACCAGATTTCAAATATTTGACATTCATGAAAATATAAATTGTAAGATTTTAAGGAAAAAAATTGTATATTTTAAAGACAAATATTATAATTTATGTTTTCATCAATAACAATATAATTTATTTTACAAAATAATAATAATTTTTATATATATATTTAAATATATAATAAAAACTTGTGTAATTTTATTAAACATTTGTAACCTTTATTTTATTGGAAATATTATTTTTTAATAAAAATTATTAAATTATTTTTATTATGTATTTTAAATATGAATTTAAAAAGAATAATTTTGATTTTTATAATTTCGTTTAATTATAAAATAAAGAAATATTAAATACTTTACATATTTTAAAATAATAAATACAAAAATTTTATATAATAATTATTTTATAAAATAATAAATAAAAAATGAAAAAATATATATGAGAATATAACAAAACTTGTTTAAAGAACTAAACAAAAAATCAAACATAAACCATTAAAAAAATGAAATAAAAAGCGGATATGTTACTATTACTTCTTATAAAAAGTGTATATATATTGAATGGGTATTAAATTAGTGTCACGACACAGCCTATAACAATCATTGAGTCGAACGCGTGAAGACCGTAGATAAACTGGCGGCTCTGACGCCAATCACGGTTATCAATCGTGAGATTCGTGAATATGTATTCTGAAAATGTTTTTGGGTATAGTTGAGTTTACATTATTCGATATGAGTACATCACTTATTCAATCTTCGATGAATAAATGTATCGTTTTTTAAAGACTGTTTTATTTTTCAGTAAAAATGCTCTGCATTTACTCGTTCGTTCAACTGATGCTCAATTGTCACATTATATTATATAATTGTTTTTAATAATATCTACTTTTAAAATTTGAATATCCAATCTTTATTTGTGATTTTATATAATTTTTGCCAACACTTTTTTAAAAATGAAAATTTTTAATATTATTATAATAAATTAGATTATTTTAGCATTAGTTACTTTAACATTGTATAAACATTGATGTAATAACATTAAAAATAGGATTTTACTTTATTATCGTGAGGAATTATATAAATAATTCTCATTCATTTAATAAAAAAGTTTTAACTGCTTTGCAAAAAAAATTTATAGTAAAAAATTCCACAGTATTCAAATTTTTAACATTATAATTTTATTTAGTAATACATTTATGGACAAGAATTTTTTTTTGCTGCTGATAACAGTGTAAACAACAAAGAAATAATATATACAGACTTAATTAATATATTAAATAATATATAAATAATTTTTTGTTAGTCCAAAAATACTAATAACTTAGCAATTTCAGATAAAATTGCCATGATATTATTCTATTGAGTATCTTGGTCACGCGCAGGCACGGCACGTGAAAGCTCTTTCCATGACCATGTTAACATGAGCACCCCATCAATGCCCAATGATAGGAAAAGTGATGAATGTTAATTAATAAATATAATCGTTGTTTATTTATCGTATAGTTATACAAAATATTTTGAAATAAATAATATACAATAAACATTTTGTCCACAAGTATTCCAACTTATGTACTTTTTAATTTTTTTTTTCAGTATTTTAAAGAAGTAATAAAAAATATATTTTATAAAAAATTAAATATATATTTTTATAAACTTATTTAAATGTTTAATCTTAAATTTTTTAATTTTAATTATTATAAAATTAATTTTTTAAAATATTATTTTTTATTTTCTTTTGATGATATATTAAATATTTAAAAATATATCGTGTTATATATTGTCTAAACATGATAATTGATATGATAGAATTAGAAATAGATAATTTTTAAAATTTTTTTTATAATAATATCAAATTTTTTAAAAGATTAAAGAACATTAAATTGAATTAAATATATTTTTAATATTTATAAATATGTTTTGTTTATTTTTAAAATATATGCAACGAGTTAGTACATGTGTTAAAATTTAGTTAACTATTTATAATTAAATTAAAAAAATAACTTTAAGTTAATGATATAAATTAAAAAAATAAAAATTTTAAAATTTTAAATAAAAGATTATGAGGTTAAAAAAGTTACTATATAATAGAAATTAAAAAAAACTCTAAAATTTATTATTAACATACCTCATATTTTTTTAATTCAAAATAAATGTTAAATATTTATAAATAAAGACTCACACTTCAATCATAAAATATTGTTTTGGTCCTCCTTAATCTTAACAGCAGAAGACATTGATTTTAGTAATTTTAGTAAGGGCGTGTATGATAATATGATATTATAATTATCATCGCATCGCAAAAACATGTGGGCGGAACATATGCTAAGAAGAGTGAGCTAACCAACGACAAACTTCCATACATTTAATTTAATTTTATTAATAGTTATTTTTGAAACGTGAATTTTATTAAAAATTTAAAATATTTTATCTTAAATATTTTTGAAACACATTATTCTTCAATATGTTTTTAATACATTATTATTAAAAAAAATAGTTTAAAAAAGGTTTACATAATAATTAACAAATGTTGAAAAAGGTAGAAGTATATATGACTGATATAACTCCTCTCTATATATTTGAATTAAAAAAATGAATGACAAGTTGTGCCATGGAATCATACATGATAAATACTAACAATTCCATCACGAGTCTTTGTCATTTAATGCAATGGTTGGTGTTTATGCAAGAACATATGCTAATTTGACAAATAATTGGCTGGCTGCACTTGCAACATAGGGACATGACGAGGCACGGGTACTTACCTAAACACACTCCATTATTTAACATCAGACATGGGCAGCATGGCATGGCAGAGAAACCGTACGCGTCGACGAGGGAGCGTGGCAATGGTTATATCACCATTCTAATTTCCACTCCTCAAGCCAGCAAGCACCACTTTCTTAGTGAGAGAGTGTGTGTGTGCGCGCTTTACAACAGAATCTCCTCCAGTTCGGAACAGCTTTTCCACATCCCTTGCCTTTTTCTCTTGTTTCCAGCTTTTTCTAAAGCTTAGGGTTTTTACCATAATTTTTAATCACCTTCCCAGGATTATTATTATTATTATATGCGGTAAGCCCAGCAATGCAGTGTGTGCTTACGTTTCTCCACTCCCACTACTAATTTAGCTCTGAATCTTAACCGTTAAGTTAATTTGCAGACTCTGCAAAGAAACAAATTCTTTTCTCTTTCCCTCTTCTCTCTTCCCGGCTTGGTTTTTCATTTCGAGATTTTCAGCATTACTTCCCAAACTTTTTCAGTTTCTCTATTACCTTCAGTAAGTTCATTTCGTTTCTCAGATTTCATCTCTCATGCCCATTGGTGATTAATACCTCTGGTTGTGGAATAAAGGGTTTTTTTTTTTTTTAGTGGATTGGATTTCCAGAGTCCTTGGTGGTGATTTTCCAGTTGGGTAGGAAGATGGTTTGGTGATTGGCTTCAAGGGAGAGTAGCAGGTGAAGATTAACTTTGAGCTGGGGAAAAATGGGTGACGAGAGATCTGCTTCACAGTATAAGAGATTGAAGATCCATGGACAAGTATTATTGGGATTTATGTTGATCTGCATAGTCCAGTTTTCACTTGCAGACACTAATCCCGCTGATGGTAATTATTGTGTCTCTCTTGCCTTACTTATTTTCCTCTACAGTGATGCTTTATGCCTTTTTGTTGATAATTGTGCTCCTGTGCCTCTTTTGTTAAGTAATATGCTCAAATATTTCTATTTCAAACCTTAATTATACAACCTTACAGTTCTGCTTTTGCTTCTCCCTTACTTCTCATGGCTACTTTATCACATTCAAATTATAATTGGAGTCGAATATATGATTTTTGAATTGATACTCTTAACACATTCTTGATTATTTTCTTCTATCTGTGCTCCATGTTATAAGAGTTCTGAAAATTTATGATTGTAACAGTTGCTGCTATTAATAGCTTATATATTGCATTGGGCAACCCTGTTCTTCCTGGGTGGGTTTCTAGTGGGGGAGACCCATGCGGACAAGGGTGGCAAGGCGTTCGATGTAATGGTTCAGTCATACAAGAAATGTATGTAACTACTCTTTTATTGCTTCTTCTTCTTCTTCTTCATATTGATTGATATCATGCAAAATAAAATGACCATTCGCTTATCATTTAAATTTATGACAGAGTTCTGAATGGTGCAAACTTGGGGGGAGAATTGGGTGATAGCTTGGGGACTTTTGTTTCTATCAAAGCAATGTAAATCTCTCTCTCTCTCTCTCTCTCTCTCCCCCCCTCTACTGCTGCTGGCTTGCTTTCTCTTATCTTTCTGTGTCCCCAGGCATGGGCATGGCATGAGCAAGTCCATGTTTTAATGTATGTCTGCATGTATATTGCATTGCCTCAGTTCAAGAATTTCGGTGGCCATCCTTCTTAAATGCTTCTTCTGCATCACCTTTACTGTTTTTTTCTTGTTTTTTGGGGCAGAGTTCTAAACAACAACCACATTGGGGGAAGTATTCCATCCAGTTTACCTGTCACTTTACAAAACTTGTATGTGGTACCTAACTTTGTAATACTATCGCTTCCAACACAATCTATTTTGTAATGCCTTGTACTTTTGCAGTTTTCTTTCAGATAACCAGTTCAGTGGAAGTATTCCGATCTCTTTATCCACATTGACTGAACTGACTGACATGTGAGTTTGTTGCTTCATCTATTTAAATTAATTTCTAATTATAGTTGATGTTAACTATCATGCAAGTTTATCTAAATGAGATTGAATGATCTCCTTTCAGGTCTCTGAACAACAATCTTTTAACCGGAGAAATACCAGACGTGTTTCAGTCTCTTACGCAATTGATCAATCTGTAGGGACACATTTCACATTATTATTCAACTACATATATAAAAAATTGAATGTAGATTATTTTAGCTTCCTTATGCATAAAACTTATTTGGTGAATCACAAACTGCTGTGCAGAGATTTATCTAATAATAACTTGAGTGGGGAATTGCCTCCATCCATGGAGAATTTGTCAGCTCTGACCACTGTGTGAGTATTATGTCTTAATTAGATGATTTTTATGAACTGATTTCTCTGCTCTTGGTTGATCAATCTAACTTTTTTCTCATTGGCAGACATTTGCAGAATAATAACCTGTCTGGGGTCCTTGATGTTTTACAAGATCTTCCTCTGCAAGATTTGTACTTCTCTTAACCATCTTTCATATAAATTTTAGATTTGATTAAGATAAACAATTAGCTCCTATAGTTTTTCCAAATTTAGATTTTGGTTCCCATGGTAAATTTTTTTAAGAAATCGATCTTTATAGTATTACTTATTTGGGTTTTGGTCCCTCAGGGAACAATGGTGTAATAATTGGAAACAGTAAAGATCAATTCTCCATAAAATAGTGACTAATACCTTACTGAGTAGAAATGATAGTGGCTTAACTAAGGTTTTTATTTTTCTCAAATTGGTCCTCCAATTTTTTTTTTTTTTGCATTACCAAATGGTTGCTCCTTTTGTCTGCTGATTGTTTCACCGTTAAATGAGGGACCACACTGGAAAAACACAAATTTTTAGAGGATCGAAACCTTAACTAAGCCAATGTGTTATTTGTGAAGTTTTTCCTCTATCTAGCAAACAACAATATATATATATTTCTGCACAAACTAGTATTTTGCACTATGGTATTATTAATATAAATTCATTGGTCTTAAGTTAAACTCTATAATCAACTTCTGATGGTTTGAAATGACAAATTCAGTTTGTTAATATATATTGATTTATATTTGGTTATTATGTTAGTTATTCATCAATTAAGGATGTTCAAAATTGAAGTATAAGTTACAATTGATATTATTTTCACATATGACTTGAAGAATGAAAAAAGAAAATGTTAGGGGTTATTATTTGTAAGAAAGGAAGAGATTTGAATTTATTTTTTTTTGGCTTGGTTAAAGTTACTTTTGGTCCTCCAACTATTCATATTTTTTTCAATTTGGTCCTTAATCAACAGTAAAACAAATGACAGACTAGTAGAGAGACCGTTTGATAATGCAAAATAATTTTTGGAGAATCAATTTGGGAAAAAATATAAATGGGGAATCAAATAGGAAAATTGGAATATTTGGTGGGACAAAAACCTTATTTAAGCCAAATTATAATTAAAATCTAAACAAGTGAAAAACATTGAGATAAATATCTTATTGGCAAGGACCAAGTCCATACAAATGAAACTGCAAAGACCAATATTCAGAAAAAAAGTTAATTATGGGGACCAACATTTAAATTAGCTGAAAATGAAGGGATTAATTATTTATTTTGACCTTGTTATTTAGGGAATTGTTGTTAATATAGGTTTTAGAGCTTTTGAAAAATTGAAATTCATTATGGAATTTGATGTCCACTTTTTAATTTTTCAACCATGTGTCTTCTATTTAAATCCATCCTTACCCTGCCCTATTTGAACAGGAATATTGAGAACAACCAATTTGCGGGACCAATACCTCCAAAGTTGTTAAGCATCCCTAACTTCAGGTGAAATCCTTAAATACAAAGTATTGCTTTTTTATGCTTAAATGAGATGATTTCCTGGATTAGAAAAAATGTGAAGATGGACATAAACTTGTGTGAATTGGAGGCTGTTTTCATGAAAATATCTTTGATTCTGTTAATTACAATGATGTGCAGCAATTAAGCATAAAGCAGGAATTAATGACTGAAGAAAAATAAAAATGATTTGGCATGAGGTTTTCCTTTCTTTATAATTTCTTTAGCGTTGTAGCTCTGAAAAGTAACCAATTAGATGCTGCCCCATTCATACAGCCAGGCAATTGAAACTACATAAGTGATGTAAGATAAAATAAGTCATGTCATGGTTTAGAGAACATATAATTTCAGATGTGTAATAGTCGCCGTATACATTTTTTTCTTTTCTTTTTTTCGTGTTTTCGCACTCAACCTTTCAAACAATTTTTGACGAAGGACTCATGTATGGTTGAAAATAGTGTATAATAATGGTGCTTGAAGTTTTCATTTCATGGCTGCTAAGTGTGAAAGTGTTTTGCCTTTGTAATTTAAATTGGATTGGATTTGAAGAAGGATTCTAATACTTGAAAATATAGATAATGGTTAACTGTAAGCTTCTCTGAAGAAAGTGGTTTCTTGATTATTGGGGCATTGGACCTGTAGTAGGACTCTAAGGGTGTTCAGTTGTTGTTATTATTGTTGTTGTTGTTGCAGCTATCTTGTATCTATATTAGAAAAACTGGTTATTTCTTTATTTTCTGTTCCTTTGCCTATTTCTATGATCTATCACGTCAGAAATTTGAGTGATAACTGATATGTATTATATAATTGTAATTTTGGTTCTACAATAAAGCATGGTGATTTTGTTATGCAGAAAGGATGGAAACCCATTTAATCTTAATGCCAATGCTACAATAGCTCCAGTTCATCCACCTCGCTCTGCAGGAACAGCACCGCCATCTGGAACTGTGCCTTCTGGGACACCGTCATCTGGACGCATACCTACTAAACAGACCGAGGGACCAACTGCTGGAAAGGAATCAAATTCTGGGAAATCGAAAAAGAACACCAAAAGGGTGGTTTGGATAACTATTTCTTGCATATTGGTATTTATTATTATAGCACTCGGACTTGTGCTCTTTGTTCCAAGATGTAGCAGAAGAGAACGGGTTGGCAGAATTTCCAAGCAACATCAAGTTGGTGCATTTGGAGGTGAAAGACAGACTACTAGGGATCATGGGACTTCAGTCCAACCACCTAATCAAACCAAGAAAGGCATATGCATATAACTTTTGGTCTTAATTTAGTTTCTGACATGTAATTTTTCCTGGTGTGGATTTCTCTAATTTAACCAGTTCACTTTCTAAACAATTTTTTCTCTCTTAACAGTACCAATTCCAAAAGGGGCTGTTGTAAGGCCAAAAGGGGATCATCAGGAAGAGACAAGGAGAGGGAGGGCTATTCCAAAGCCACAAGGCGAGCAAGAGAAGGATGAACAAATAATGGAAACAATACCAAAGTTGTTATTAGATCATGAGATAGATATGAGTGAAGTAGATGTATATTCAATGCCTCCTCCATCTCCTCCTCCTCCGCCTCCTCCTCCACCACATCCTGCTGAGAGGGTGATTGTTGAACCAACCTCATTCCATAGAGGGGCTAACATCAGTCCTCCCAAAAAAAGTCCAGTTCCTCCCACTTTTGCAAAAGCCTTCACCATTGCATCCCTTCAACAGTATACAAATAGCTTTTCTCAAGACAATCTTATAGGTTTAGGCATGCTGGGGAGTGTGTATAGGGCAGAGCTTGCTGGTGGAAAGGTAGGATTGCTGCTTATTAAATGCATTCATTTAATATAGAATGTACTGATGAAACAAAGTAAACACACTGGTTTTTTGTGCGCTTGGCCTGTCTTTGTTGCTATGGGTTATGATCTATTTTCTTGAACTTTAATCACCTTTAGATTACTACTAATGATTACACTAATGTGATTCCTTTTTGTGTGGTCTCTTAAATGTTCTTTTATCTGGATAGATGATATTCATTTTATCAAATGTTTAATTACTGATATGTTTGAATCATATTTGGTTCAAATTTCTCTATTTCTGCTTCCTTAATCCTTTGCTCAAACAGTGTTGTAAAATACATATATACCCTTAATGGATTCAAATCTTGATACTTCTTACTCTTCTGTGTGAATTGTTAGATACTTGCTGTGAAGAAACTAGACAAGAGAGTTTCTGATCACCAAACAGATGATGAGTTTCTTGAATTGATAAACAGTATTGACAGAATCCGGCATGCAAATATTGTTGAGCTTATTGGGTACTGTGCAGAGCATGGTCAAAGGCTTATGATTTATGAGTACTGCAGTAATGGGTCGCTGCAGGATGCACTCCATTTAGATGATGAATTTAAAACAAGACTGTCATGGAATGCTCGGATTCGGATAGCACTTGGGGCAGCTAGAGCATTAGAGTAAGTCAATTAACTATTGAGCATCAAGGAAAAATATAGTTTGTCCTGCCTGAATTTGAGTATTCCTCTGCATATTAATTTAATGCTGGAAGTTTTTGGCTGGAAACTTGTGATCAGTATAGATATATGCGAGAACTTTCTAAAGTTGCTAAAACATAGTATTTCTCCATAATGTTTCTTGATGTGGAACTTTCTAAATCTAATACTGTAATGTTATCCTCTGATAGGTACTTGCATGAGCAGTGTCAGCCACCTGTTGTGCACAGAAATTTCAAGTCTGCTAACATTCTCCTTGATGATGATGTTTCTGTGCGTGTATCTGATTGTGGTTTGGCTCCATTAATAACTAAAGGTTCCGTAAGTCAGGTAAAAGATTATTAGATACAGTAAAATTATGTTTCTGCATTCTGTTATGAGGACATTGGCAAGAAAAGTTCTACAAGAAAATACATATTTCATGTGCACTGACCTCCCCGGTAGCCAATTTTGATTATGGTAATTTCCCATTACATAACAGTCTTTTCTCCCCTCGTCATTATGAAGCAATCGCTCTGCATTGGAATAATTAGAATAGCCACATGAATATTAATGACTGGTGGCCAAAAGATTGATAATTATTTTTACCCGGAGAAAAGTTCTAAAGCTTTCTGCAAGAACCCGCTTTCAGTGAATGCACAATTTTTTTTTTAAAAAAACATGTATTCAGTGGTTCTGTCAAAAGTACTTAGTGCAATGCAACTACATTATTTTAATGGTGATTAGCATTTCATTAAAATTATTGTCAGTGTAATTTGCATAATATAATATTCCGTGCATCACAGCTCTCAGGACAACTGCTAACAGCTTATGGCTATGGGGCTCCAGAGTTTGAGTCAGGAATTTACACATACCAGAGTGATGTTTACAGCTTTGGAGTGGTTATGTTAGAAATTTTGACAGGCCGTCAGTCCTATGACAGGTGAGAACCCATAACCAATGTACTTTAGCATCTATTTCCGTCTATTCATGGAGTTAATGTATTCTGAACATATTGGACAGGACACGCCCTCGAGGGGAGCAGTTTCTGGTAAGATGGGCAATTCCTCAACTTCATGACATTGATGCATTATCAAAGATGGTTGATCCTTCTCTAAATGGAGATTACCCTGCCAAATCATTATCAAATTTTGCAGACATTATTTCTAGATGTGTTCAGGTAAGCTTCTCAGTCTGGACATAAATTTGAATGTTGCTTAGCTAACTAATCTATGTGCCATAGAATTGATTTCTTGGTCTTCATGTATCTAATGCAGACAGAGCCAGAATTTAGGCCAGCAATGTCAGAGGTCGTCTTGTACTTGTTAAATATGATAAGGAGGGAATCTCAGCAAAACGAATCAAATGGAAAATGAAAATGCTAGGGATATTTGAACATATATATATGTGTAAAGAATTACATGCTGATTGCTGAATCTCAACTAGTTGAGATATGCATGTCATCCAAAGAGGGCCCGAATAGATGCCCCCCATCTATGAAGTACTAACCCATCCTACATTCACATGCAAGGAGCTTTGTCCAATGACCAATCAGCTTCAGAGACTTGTAGCCACCAACTCCTCGCGGTCTTGTAGTTTATATTATATTATTTTACATGTGATCATTTTCATGGTTTATTAAACCATGCCATGTTGCAATGCCCTGTTAGTTAAACCCATTTGTTTGATGATTGCTTCATATTGTTGATAAGGAAATGTAGTTTCGTGGTGCATCCTAGTGATTTTATGTTCATCCTTGATGATGAAATTTTGACAATCCTTGTACCAAGTCACATTCAAGCATCGTAATTTAATGATTTTTCACCATAAACTGGAAAAAAAAACCCATCGTCAATTTATGGTCTAAGAAGATGAACGGGTATTTTGTGCTGTTGGGGGGGGGGGATTGGTTGGAACTCAATTCTATATATTACATCAAAGCAAATTTGGCTGCACATTTATAATAGTTATTATGTATTGACTTTTGACATTAATCACCATGACAAGGAATTTGTTCTGCAATGCAAATTTGTAAGTAGAGAGAACTAGGGGCTCTTGTATGCGGAAAAGGAAATGAACTGGCATATAAAGATTTTTGGTAGGAAAATAATCGGTATTTAAACTTTCTCTGCATGGACCTTCCCCCCCTCTTGTAATTGTCATTTGTGGAAGTGACAATGAGATTGAATCTTTATATAGACTCTGGACTATCTAAATTAAGACATATGAGTCTTGTGAATAAAAGAAAAGGGTTTTGCTAATGAGTATTTTAAAGATATTGGTTAAAATGTTACTAAATAAAAGGTTTTTATTGAAAGTCAATGTAAGGGGTGTATGGATGGCTCGGTCTAATTATAGAGGCAAAAAAATTTGAAATATTCAAAATTAATTTGTTCATATTTGAAAAAAATTCGACAATTCAAACAAAATCAATTTTATGAAGAACAAATTAGTTTGGCTTTGAGTTATTGGAAGATTATACGCATCTTGTTTTCAAATTCGACAAATTTGAATAAATTGATAATTTGTCGTAAAAATTACATAAATCAATTATAAAATAATAAAATCCTTGAATTTAGAATGCTAATTAGCATATATTTAGAATATATTTATTTAAGGGAGGAATTTCTCAACTCCTAAAAAAATAATAAACATAAATTGTAAAATATAAGGATTAGTTTGATTTCAAAAATATGAATCGAAAATTATATCAGCATTGATTGGATTTTGTTGGTTTGGTTGGTGTTGAATATGATTATAAAATAAAAAGAAAGAATTTGATTCGTTTTTCAATTTAACCCAATCCAATGAACACCTTTAGTCATGTAGTAATATTTACATTTGTATGTCATGTAGTAATATTTACATTTGTATATTTTTTTTTTTACTTTTGATTACTTAGCCAAAAATTCTTTGCTTTCTACTAAAAACAAAAAATGTTAAGAGAATTTTATTTTATTGATATTTAACTTGTATTATCCAGTGTTTGAATTGAAAAAAGAGGATGTCAAATTTTTAATGTTGTATAGGTAGAAATTAACATTTGGTTATATCAATATTAATATTATTTTGTTATTAGTTAAAATTTATGATAGATTCATTAAGAACAAGTTTGATTATGTCTGGGTTACTAAGAAAATATGTGCTTCAATAGTTAACATAATTTGTAGTGTTGAGATATATTAGAAGTTTATATTGAATCAAGGGAAAACCAACTAATATAAATTAGAGTGCATCCTAATCTTTTAATATGTTAATGAACCATATACATGTTAGTATTTCAAACTTTATTTCTAATTTTTAGGATTGAATTAGGTTCTACATCTATTATTGAAATATTCTCATCTTATCTTATAAGTTAACTAAATTTTAGGATTGAGTTGGTTCTATATCAATTGTTAGAATATTTGTACCTCATTTTATAAGTTAGAGTTGAGTTAAATTCAAAAGTTTAATTTTTAATAAGATATATATACATTTATTTTTCTTGAATGTTAAATTAGATCTAACTTAAATATTAAGGGATATACTAAATTAAAAAAATTACTTAAAGCAGTTTATTTAAAAAATAATTGATCAAAATTTGTTATTTAAAAAATAAAAAATAAAAATAAAAATTTTTAAAAAATTAAAAATGTATTTTATCCTATTAAATTTTATCAATAACAAAAAAAAAAGTTAAAAAAAACACCTTAAAGAATATGTTACTTATATTTTGTTTGTTTGTTTAAACAATAGTGCAAAAATTGCATCTTGATCTACCCAATTCTTGGTAAGCTTTAAGTTCAATGAATCTATCTTCAATGGGTGTAGATGAAGTAAATAAATATTCCAATAAAATAATATATGGTAGTAAAATATACTCTGGAGCAAGACATGTCCCTTATATAGAATTCAAATATGAGTAAGTCACACCTTTGGCATCAAAATATTTCCATAAAGTAAATACAACATCGCTTGCAAACTATAACGGTTGAAGATTATGAAAGCCTTGAGCATAAAAGGTGTGAGTTGGTGATTAGGATTTTATGTTGTAGAATGTAAAAGATACCATGTAAACTAAGCTGCTTGTACACTTTAGATAGCAGTCAACCCAATAACTATAATGATAATAATTGGTTATTGTGTTGGTTGTTAGCCATTTGCAGTATAGCATGCATATTTTTGGTTTGTTTGATAAAATTAATAAATAAATTAGTGTAAAATTTTAAAAAATAGTTAAAAGATAAATATTAAAAAATTAAAAATTTAGTTAATAATTAAAATATAATAAATTTGTAATTAAATTAAAAATATTTAATAAAATTAACTGTTAAATTGATTGAAAATTTTTAAATAAAAATAATAATTAACTAATGGATTAAAATATAATAAATGTAAAAATATATTAAAATTTAACTAAAATAATTTTTATTTCTTTAAAAGAAAATTATTATTTTAAAAATTTTAATTTTTTGAGTAAAAATACTAAGAATTATTAAAAAAAATTATTTTACTAAATAAAGTTAAAATATCTTAACAATATTTTTAACTAAAATTTTTAATTTTTAGTTAGTTTGAAATACATGATCAAACATGCTATTAAAACACACCCAACTAAGTTTATTTTCCAGCTAAAGCTAAATTTTATAATCTATTTGAAATTTATTTTAATATATTGGAGAGTGTTATTGACACATTTTAAAATAGTCTATTTAATTTTTTTAGGAAATATAGTATATTTAAACTTATTACAATGTTAATTCGTTTTCTAGTAACCAGGCACTAATATATAATTAAAAGGTCATTGTTATCCCAATGGTTATTTGAGATGCCAAATCCTTTTTTATGATATTTATTATTAGAAAAATATGAAAAAAAAAAATTACAAGGAAACTCTTGATACGAGACGAAATCCGAAAAATATGTTATAATAGTCACCCACATGATTTTTGTCATTTTCTCCTGTTTATTTCATTTTTTACTTATAATTTAACTATTGAAAAGAAGACAATTAAAATTATTTATTAGTGGATTATTTTCATACCAATTAGCACTGCTGTATTTATAATGAATTGAAATAAAACTAAAAAAATTAAAATGATATGATTTTTTTTACTTCAATATTGTTTGGATGATTTGTAAAATAAGAAAAAAAAATTGAAAGAAAAGAAAATATAAAAATAAGAATTGAAGTGAAAATAGAATATAAAAATAAATTATTTAGATAAAGTGAAAAACAAAATAAAAAATATTAATAGTATAAATTTTAATTTATATATTTTAAAAGTATAAAATTTAACTTTAAAAAAATTTAATTTTTTTACTATATTTTTTATTAATATAATTTTATTTTTTAAAAGATTTAATACTTTTAATAATTTAAAATAAATAAAATACAAAAATTAATTTTTTTTATATAAAACAAATGCAAAAAAAGAAAAAAAGAAAGAAAAAAATCTATTCAACTTCAATCAAGAAATGAGTTCTTTTTTCCCTACTTTTCTTCAATCCAAACATAGTTGCATCTATAAACTTATCAGGTCATAAACTAATATCCGAAAAAAGGAGTAACCATATTAGAATGAAATTTTCAACTTTCTGTTTAAGAAAATTGCATGATTTAATTTGAATTCTGAAGACTCATGTCTACTGATATCTCAAATGTAAATCTTCACTGTGAAGATGGTTGTGCCTCGTTTTCCAAATGAGAAGGGACTCTTATCACACAAGTCCTTTCCTCTATTTGCCAAAACAAAATTAAGGATACTACGACAGCACATATAGTACATGTAAAAGGATTTTAAGAAGCATTTGTAACAATATATTTCATTTTTTCTTATATTTCTCATTCTATCCATCATATTCTATTTCTTTTTTTATTCTATTCTATCTATTTTTAATGTAAAATATAATTCATATATTCATACATAAATGGTTACGGGTTACCCAAGCAATAAAAGGAAATAATAATAAAAAACGTTCCTGCATGAACGGACAGTCGTTGTAAGATAGAGTGATGCACGAAAGCTTTCGTCCTTCCTTTTCTATAACATTGTGTTGGTAACGCGCGAACTAGTTTCTCTCTGTTCCTCTTCAGTTTTCCTTCCTCCTTGGCCTTAACAAACAAAGTAAGTAAAGAGAAGCCGTTCATTCGAAATCCTCTCTCTACCAATCAGCACAACAAATATTTTCCCTTATTTTTTTGCGCCATTCTCATTTCCCTTCTCATCAAAATTCCCCTATCCATTTTTTCCTTTTTCTCTTTCTCTCTCTTAGTTTCGGTTAAATCTCTCTCACTGTCTAGATCTCCGTGTTTGCCATGGGTAGCTACGACACCAATCCCTTCGCCGAAGAAGAGGTTAATCCCTTCGCCGTAAGCTCCCTTCTTCATTCCATTAGCGCATTGAAAATAGCTTCGTTAATCGTTTTTATGTCACATTGTCTCCAATTACGTGTTTTACGTCGCAACTCCATATTTGTTGATGCTTGATAACAATAGCCGTTTGATTGATCTGATCCGTGGTTGTGACGTCATTCGTGAATTGAATGAAATTCGTAATGTAGCTGTGGAGTGATATAATAGAATTGTTGGAGCCTTGTTCCGTGTAGTAGACTCTGTTTGCGTATCAGATTTTAGAACTGGAAATTTGAAAACAAATGTTTCTCATGAATGACGCCCTATATTGATTCCGTGATTCATTCATTCTCTGTTTCTTCTACAATGTAGATTTTAGATTGTGGATGTCATGCCATGGCAATATCTCACAGCAATTGTAATTTAAAACCTCAACTGACCTAATGATATTTAATTGATTTTTAATTGTCTATATGTTCTCTTGCATGCATATTTCAAAAGTTTGTAGAAAAATAAAAAAAATGGAATGCAGGGCGCAGAATTTATGAATACCTTTATTTTTGGTGGAAAAGTTCATTCAAATTAATGGCAATAAAATAATTTGGGCATTTGGGAGAAAAGACCACTGGAAATATAAATAGAAATCACCAGAAGTTCATGATTTCAGCTAATACAGAGAGTGTTCAAAAGAAAGTGTCAAAAGAATGTATTGCCAACATTCCTCTTTTAAAAATGATATGTTAATCACTAAACTTCGACAATCGTAATTCTATAGCATATAAGCTCTTATAGTCTTGCTTTATTATTTTACGATCTAAAAATTTACGCATTTTCATTAATAATGTTAGGATGGATCTTCCAGAGGAAAAGCATCAGGGCAATCGAGTTATGCTGGTGGTGCATTCTATACTACCGTAAGCTCTTCCGCACATGATTCCATGCCATTACTACCATTTTATTAACTTACAGGTTCCAACACTTCATTTAATGAGACACGGTTGCTTCTCTGCAAAATTGCAACAAAACAAACAACAAAGACAGAGAAAAGGAGAAAAGAGAGAAAAATATAAGATGTAATAAATAATTAATAAAAAATATAGAGTAAAAAAATGTGTAGTATGAATTTTGTATCTTAAAATGATTGTTGTCCTACAAAATGTACAACAAAACAAACACAACAAGAGAGAGAAAAAAAAAGAAAGAGAAATGTGAATATGATGGATGATATAATGAAGAGAGATAAAAAAATGTGTAAAATGAATTGTAGTATGAATTTTATACCTCTTATTTAATCACATCTTGACAAACAAAGGAAGTACTGGGTGGTGGATGCTTTAACTTTTAATATGTTCATCTGTATTTTGATTGAGCTAGGGCCATATTTTGTAGTTCCTCAAGTGATTTCAATACCTAGAACTTCAAAAATTTTATTTTTAATTCAAATATTAGAACCCTGGTATATTTGTTAAGGTTCCACAAGACGAAGGGCTTAGATCTAGTTGTCTGATTTGAGGCTGTAACTTATATAGTAATGGCATTGTCATGTTGGCATTTATTAATTTATTTTGATGAATTCGAAGGTGTTCGCATGCGGCAGAGTACAAAAGAGTTGTCGGTATGTTATCTAGGATTAATGTTTTCTAATCTTGTAGGAGATAGAGTGATAGGTGATGACAATCAACATAGTGATGATTCTCAATAAAATATTCTGAGATTAGTAGCAGAAGTTATATATGGATAGCAACACAATGCTAGTGTGGAGACTTCTGTGGGGAGGAAGATGGAGGAAATTTTCGTAGAGAGGACGTGAGGGTGATATTAGTCTCACTTGGTTAGCTATTAAGATGCATGGAACTTGCAATATCTCAGTATGAAACTTCCTGGTGATCCATGGAGTTATTCCCACAAAACAGTTGATTTACGAAGGCAAGTTGTAGAAGTAAGGCGGCAATTTTTATAAGGGATAGATGTCTCAGCAGGTTAAAAGAGTCTATAGGATGTTTGGAAGACAATCAGGTGGGTCTGGAGCATTTTCAGCTGTTTTTCATAAGAAATGAAATAGGAGATGAGGACAGGATAAGGAATAAGGATGAACGAAATTCCTTTGAAGCAAAAAGCTCACAATCATTTTTATAACCTGCAGCGAAGACTCTGAAAATAGCACGAATGGATGGATAATGACAGTTGCACCTTATGTGATTTAGGTTCATCCGAGAGACATTATAAATGATGGGTAAGTTGAAAGACCTAGTTTGATAGGTTTGGTCAGCCAATTGCATCATGAACGTAGGATTTGTGGGAAAAACTTCTTGAAGTGGGAGTTGGAAAGAAAAAGATATGTTCTCAGTGCAAAGTTACCTTGGAAGGGGGCTGAACAAAGTTTACCTAGATTCGTTGGAATACTATCTTGCGGTGATCTTGCGGTGATCTTGCTGGTTAGGAGCTTGGATGACTGTAAAAAGATAAAATTTGTCAATAGACAAATTCAGGAGGGGAGGTTGCATGGGATGGGACCATTGGAGTTGCTTTTGCTACTTGTGCTTTAATCAAATAACAGCTAAGATTTAGGACTTCTTTATTTTATGTTTTTTTTTTTTTAAAAAAACTTATTTGATAAAGAGTTTCTGAAATTTATTTTTAAAAACAATATCTCTTTTATAGATTTTGAAAAAAAAAATAACTATTTTGTTTTTCCATTTTTTATTATTCATATTTTTATGTATTATTTTATTTTGTACTTATTTATATAAATATTTTTAAAATAATTTCTAAAAATTAAAAATGAAAAACAAATTAAACACCTCCTTTATGTCCTTTTATTGTTCTCTCTACATGGTTTGCATCTTTTTTATGCTTGTTTACTTAAAAAATTTATTTATAGAAAAATAAAAGGAAAGAAATGATGTTGCCTTGCTTATTTATTTTATTTTAAGGGAGGAGGGGGCTAGGTGTTATATTGCGTTTTTCATTCATTAACTTTTGTTTTTTTCAACAAAAATAAAATAAAATAGAACCCAGGAGGTTTTTCCTTTGGAACCTCAAAGCTCGCACCCCTGCCTCCTGAGCCTTATGATCGTGGGGCAACTGTTGACATTCCTCTTGATAACTCACAGGTTGACCAGATTCTGAAAACGTTGAAACAAATGTCAAAACTATGTTCTATTAGCAATGCTGACCAAATATTTAATTATGTCAATTTTTAGGACCTCATAGCAAAGGAGAAGGAGCTCCAAGCTAGAGAGGCTGAACTGAAAAGAAGGGAACAGGTTATTCATCCTGATCTCTGTTTGATTGCTTTGAAACTTGTTTTACTTTTTAGCTAGTAATAATTATTTCAGTTTGAAGTTAATAAATAACAGGGTCCTAATCGGTAGCCAAGAGTACTTCTGTTATTTCTTTGGTACACGGTCGCTTTTCTTTATTGCAAATTATTATTAGTTCGTCCGTAATAATATTTCACTTGAGCTTTTGTTTATTACCATAATAAGCTGTCACATAAAATGTTTCTTTTAAGGTTATTGAGAAAATAATTTCTTATTACATAAAAATAAAATTATAGTAAATATTTTTTAAATAAAAATATATACTTTTTGGATATTTATAATAAATTTGAAGTATTAAAATTATTAAAACCATATTTTATATGTCAAATCATTTCGTTTTGACCATCCTATGCGTCAATATGGCTATGGCATATATAAGATGAATTTAGCTATATCTTTTTACAAATCTTCGTAATCGTGATCTCAAGATGTTTTGTAGGAGCTAAAACGAAGGGAAGATGCTATAGCGCGAGGTATTGTGAGTTCATCTATACTTATAGAAGCCGATAGGACTAATGCTTTCAGCTTGGTCGTTTACATTTTCTTTTTTTGCAGCTGGAATCGTTATAGAGGAAAAAAATTGGCCTCCCTTTTTCCCCATCATTCATCATGACATTGCAAGAGAAATACCTATCCATCTTCGAACTATCCAGTATGTTGCATTTACAACATGGTTGGGTATGTTGAAGTCCAAAATTATTTTTTTCATTAAGGTTGTGCTGAAGTCACAATTAACTACTTGTTTTCTGATAATTTGTCAATACAAAATTATATCTGTTTTGTTTCCTTTGACCTGTACTTCATAGTTGAGCTAGCATCTTATGTCAAAGATTTCAGTATTAATTCAAAAGTTGAACAAAAAGGAAGTTTCATATTCGCCTGATATTCATATATGTTGAAAACCATGACCAAAATTAGAATTGATTTAAAATAAAAAGTATTTTAAGCCTTATGCTTTATATGTCTAATTTTGCTATATGATATAATTATTATATGTTAATAAAATGTTTTTACCCAAACTCTAGTTTTTAAAATCCTTGCTTTTTGACTATATAAAATGTTATAATCCTTGCTTTATATGTTAATAATTATTGATTGCTTCCTTTATTTTAAAGATACCAGATCCAACGTTAAAGGTAATATTCAAATTGTGGAAGTACCATATTTTAGCAAAAATGAAGTAAATCAAACTAATAGGGACACATCAAGTGAAAGTGTGAATGATGAATAGAGCTAATCTTGACCATTCATAAAATCAAATGATTAAGATTAGCTTTTCTTTCCCTTCACATTCTTATCTAATAGACTTGTGTGTGCATGCATGCACATGCATTCTACTCTCATGATAGTCGGTATAGCTGTATAAGATATCCTGTTCTGTGTACCTTAGAACTTGACCTACAGGTAAAATTAGGCATTTCTTTGCATCAACTTTGAAATAAAAGTGTATTGTAATTGTTTTTACAACAAAACAATAACCAAGCCTCTTCCCGAAAAGGGGTCAATTACATGAATCAAACAATATGCCATCATGTTCGGCAACAAATTATTGAAATTGGGGATCAACCATTGTCTCTACAACAACAGTTTCAAAAGATTTATAAGTCTAATTGAAAAATGAATTACTAACATATTTATGCTACATGGAGTTTCATCTTGATAGGCATTTTGTTCATTAAATACATCCTTGTAATTCAGTCTGTGCACGTGCATGTATTTTATTTCTCGTGATTTATTGTTTTCTTAGGTTTGTATTGAATTCTAATCATTAAAGTTCGCTTCAATGAATTTCATAAAAAAATTAAAAGACTTTTGAAACTCATTCATAATGATGCTGTAAATTTTAACAGAAGTACAAGATAAGGTTATGTCTTCTTTTCTATCCCTTTTTTCTTCTGTGTAGATGCCTCTTCCGCCCTTTCCCTCTCTTACCAATACTGAGAAGACTATTTTATTTGAAAATGGAGATGCTCTAAGCACTCCATTAACTGTATATCAACATTCAAACAAAAATACTTGCATGCACAAAAAGTCCCATGTTCAGCGAAGTAAATGCATTAAAAGGGAACAAATTTTAGCCAGTCGATGACGGCGACCAACTCTCTTTGGAAAAAGATTTATTAGTAGTTTACATTCATGGTAAAATAACAATTCTGAAGATGTATTTCCATAGACCAGATGCTCACTAATGGAGACATCTTCAGAATTTTACACTTAGATGTATTTATTAGTAGTTTATACTTCTTTTCATATATGGAAATATGATGGTTCTTAAAGAATCAATAGTAAAATTTTACACTTAGAAGCCCATTGGAACTCTGAAATATCACCGTCCCGATTGTGTAGAAATTTCTCATACAAATATCCTTTTATTAGCCTTTATCTTTAATTATTGTACGTGAATAAATAAAGACTTTATCACAATCTGCAGGTTTGATTGTATGTCTTTTATGGAATTTTGTGGCAGTTACTGTGGCCTGGCTCAAAGGAGAAGGTTTGTTTTACAACTAAATATTGGACTATATATCAAACATAGTCGGCGATGCGGTTGTTTACACAAAATTTGTCTTACCTTGTAGGTCTGTCAATCTGGTTTCTTTCTGCCATATACTTAATTTCCGGTGTTCCAGGATCCTATGTGATGTGGTATCGCCCTCTTTATCGTGCTACAAGGTAATTTTCGATTTGATTGAATTCAATTTTTCTAGTACGTCATGGATAATCAATAGGACTTAGCCAAGCTGTAAAAAATGTTGATGTCATCTAGGTTGACTTTATCATCATTATGAAGCATCAAATATTGTACTGTAACATCAGTATGTTCATCTGGGAATTTGTGAGCAGAATGTAAGCCAATAGAAGGCAATATTGTCATTGTGAAACTAAAAAGCTCGTGAATACAAAACAAACTTTATGAAATATCTTAATTTGGTTTCCTCCATTGGAAGAGGGTTCCAAAAGAAGAAGAGTGGAAAGGGAGAGAGCGGTGGAAGGAGGCAGATGAAGTGTGTTGATGCATAGCGTTTGACCAAACTACATTAAAAATATATTGAGATGTAATAAATGCTTTTCTAGGATTGTTAATATTGTGAACAGGAATCATTTTATTATCATAAATTCATGATCCTTCATTCTTTTCCTTTTTTCCCCCGATTTTATCATTCCGAATTAAAATGTGGTTTTATATTTTTGTGCCATCTCCTGTTACAGGACGGATAGTGCTATAAAGTTTGGCTGGTTTTTCTTGACTTACTCGGCAAGTTTTACATACTTTCTACTTGTACCCATTCATTCTGCTCTAATTTTGTTAAGTGCTCTTATTCATTTTCCTATTCTTTCCAAAGCAGGTGCACGTTCTCTTCTGCGTACTTGCTGCAATTGCTCCTCCATTTGTCTTTAAAGGAAAATCTCTGACGTTAGTTCCTTTTTAATCCAGCATTCTTTTATTCAACCTGCGACCCGAGGCCTTCTTTAATTGCTCTTTTACAGATTTGATATTTTAGAGATGAGGAACACATTAGGAATAGGTTACTCCCATTTTGCTAGTCACTACTACACCAATGGCCTTTGCTTTCATTACCTCTGACCACGTGATTTATCGTGGAGCTAATTGATTCTGTTTTGGATTTTGTCCCTAAGCTATTTAACCGAGGGGGTATCTTTTGGAGGCAACTTACACCGCATGATTCTATCTCAATTGCACTCAAATTAACTATTATCTCATAATGTTTTTCTTTTAATTGTTATTGTGTTGGTTGAAGGCATATTCATCACGATATCTCTAGGATCAGTCATATTATGGCAATACTTTTTTTTTTTCACTGTGGTTGCACTTTTACTCGAATTAATGGTTGCATTGTACGATTTTATGCTGTGGACAGAGGTGCTCTGCCTGCGTTTGAAGTATTGGACTACAATGCAATGGTTGGGGTATGTACCAATAATGTTATTATCTTTTGGCTTCTAAGATCATAGAATAGTTGGATATTGTTCTGTTCCAAAGGGAAAAGGGAAAAGTATGCGTGTGTATACTGCCATAATTACACGTTTAAATAATACTAATACTTGTGCTGAACTGCAGATATTATACCTTATTGGGTTTGGACTTTTCAGCATTGAATCAATGCTGAGCATCTGGGTTATTCAGGTTTTTTATAATCCTAGCAGTACCTTGGTATATTCTCTTGACTCGACTACTTTCTTGTTTGATGGTTGGTTCATATTTGCAGCAAGTATACATGTACTTCCGCGGCAGTGGGAAGGCTGCGGAGATGAAGCGTGAGGCTACGAAAGGGGCCATGCTGGCAGCTCTATGACAGAGCGATATAATGTGGAAAGTGGCATTTTCGAATGTCTTGCCTATGGTTTCACCCAAAATATTGATTTCCTGTTGCCAGTTCCTGGCCTCTTGGGCGGCTTGAGTAATACTTGGATGTTCTATTCTCTAGGTTTCGGCCTAGAAGAGAATGAGTCAAACTAGATGGTTAAGATAGAAACTTTAGTTGTGCATACATAGGACTACGTTATTTGAGATACTCCCTTTTGATGTATGACCTGTTCCATAGATTTATTTATATATATTTGAGATTAACAAATATAGTTCCCAGAAATACATTTTTAATATTTCCCATAAAGACAGATCACGTATAATTCTTTTAGAAAATGTGGATCTTTTATTCATGGATGTGAATTGAGAGTGGTGATATTCGAAAGCCATTCAACATCATATTTGTAAGAGAAATTATAAACATCAATTTTGTATAATTTTCTTTTTAAAAATTAAATAGATATAAGAAAATAAATATGAATATAAAATAAGATAAATAATGTGATAGAAAAAGATAAAATATTGTAAAAATATTATAATTTTATTTTTATTGACATAATTGATTACAAGTTCAAAATATATTACATAATAAAAAGAAAAGTTTAATTTGGTACATTTTTAAAGTAAAAGTTTTATATTAAAATATGATTTTAAAATTTTAAGTTCTATAGGATCTGCCTCTAATAATGTAGAACGGAGTTTAATTAAGCCAAAACAACTTTGAAGAAGCACTCCAGAGTCCTAAATGACAAGAGGCAATAAGTGAAGAGTTGAATTCTTAAACCGAAAATAACGTGGAACCCTCAATAGTTACCAAAAGGGAAGAAGGCAATAAGATCAAAGTGGATCTTCAAGAAATTACAATCTATATAAAAAATTCAATAAAAAATTATATTTGAATAGAATAAAAAAATGAATAGAAAAAAAATAATAGTAGGATAAATTTTAATTTATATATTTTAAAAATATAAAATTTAACTTAAAAATTTATTTATTTTTATTAATATATTTTTTATTTTTTAAAAAATATAATAATTTTTATGATTTAAAATAAATAAAAAAACATATTCCCCTTATTTTCCCTTCTCTTACGGAAAGAAAATATTTCTGTAAATTTTACAAAAAAATAATTTTTTTATATAAAACAAATATAAACAAACATAGAAAAAAAATTTATTCAATAATATAAAATAATTTTTTTCTAATTTTTCATTAATCCAAACAATACATAAAAAAGATGAAAGGAAAAATTCATTTCAGTGAACACAAATATGAAAAAAAGTATAATTATATAAACCAGTTTGGAAGGAGAAAAATATGCTAATACACTTGTTCCACAAAAAACATGAGCTATCAGTAGACATTGGAGAGCCTTTGAAAGATGTAACAACACATAAGCGACACATATGTAGATGGCAAATAGCTTCTTAGATGCTTGAGCAAAGAACAAGTCAAGGAATTTTCTATCCCTTTAATAATAGTTTAGTTCTAAAAGCTTACTGTGATGTTGATTTGAAAACTTGTTCCACAACTACAAGATCAACATGGAGAAACTTGTTCCACAACTAGGAGATTTACTATAGATGTTTTTAATATTAACAATAATTCTATCTTAGTTATTATTAAGATGTTTAAAATTTGATCCATTATTAAATTAATTAAGATTTAATAATTTAACCAATCGGTATTAATTAAATATTTTTTAAAATATTTATAATATATAATAATAAAATATATTAATATAATAATTTTATATGATTAAAAAATAAAAATTATATAACTTTTAATTTTTAAAATTTTAAATTATATATACAAAATTAAATAAAAAATAACATAATTTTATTTTTTTTAAATATTATATTATATAGAAATTAATTTTTTATCGATTCTATTAATTTACACTGATTGATCAGTTTAACTGATTTTTTATTAAAAAATTTGTAATTTAATTAATTTTAAAAAAACGATTTTCAAATAAACCAATCTGATAGTCAGTTCGGTATAATTTTAAAAACCATAATTAAAATAGATCTTAAAAGGACGAAAGGGAAACCTTGACTTTTCCGAGGCTTTTTTTTAATAAGTATATGTAATTTTTTATATTAGACGCCTTAAAAATTTAGATCATAAATAATAATAAAATTAATTATTTCTATTTATATTACAACTTTTATCATTTGTTATCCTAAATTGAAGTTCAATTATCAGTTAATTATTTTAACTCCTTAAAAAATTATCAAGCTTTGCAATATTAATTCTTAATATCTATGTTTAATATGTTCTTTACCAAATTAAAATTTTGATTTTAATTAAAAAATAAAAAAGTTAAATAATATATATATATATTACTTCATTTAAAATTTATCTTTATAAAAAAGTGCTCAAAAGGATACATTGCTTCCGTTCCTCTTATTAAAAAGACAAAACTTAATGGCAAAGGAGATGCATCAGTTTCTGAAAATAGAAAAAGTAAACCACATATATAAGGAGACACAGAAAGACGAATAGGGAATTAGCCAGCAAAAATCAACAAGGACCTACCAACTGCCACCAACATATGAAACAGGTTCAGGCCAGCAAGCAATGAACCTTTTCATTTATTTATTGCAACGCCTCTTCTCACATCTACGTGTCCAAATTTCCTAACACTTTGCTTCACTAAACATCGAGCAACTATCAACATCCAACGCTCAGAAATCCAAAGATCACCTACAAAGAAGACCGAACTTTAACCATCCCTTGTGATACGCGAAAAAACACAGCTAGCTTCCTTATAATAATGCCACAACGCTGCATCAACCAACTAACTCGTCACTCCCTTCAATTCTACCATCAGTATCATTTTCTCATTTCACCAGCGCCACCACCAAACGACGTCGGATCGAACTAGCTAACAACATGGTATGCTTTTGTTTTCTGGTGGACCAAAGGCGGGAAGTGCAGCGAAGCAAGCCAGCGGCGGGAATTTGTTCCCGGTGCGGCGGCGGAGCCAGCGTCGCCGATGTGAAGATGGCCACAAGGTTTTGCTATGTCCCCTTCTATTGGAAATCATGGAGAGCCATTGTTTGCACTTTCTGTGGAGCTATTCTTCGTTCTTACCAGCACTAAATTATTAATATAGCTTGGTTCCTTATCGCTGGTAGACATTGCTTCCTACTTACTACTTGTAATAGTGCTACTAACTCATGAGTCATCATCTTCCTCTCTTCATATTCCAACTTCCCTAACTCTTTCTTCTTCTTTTCTTTTTTATCTCACTTTTCCTTGTTTTCCAAGTTGGAACTCTCTTATGTGTGTTGCATTTGTAATTGGATTAGCTTCTATTCAAGAGATATATATTATGCGTAATTTATTTTAACTTTCACTTATCATGTCTAATTTATTTCACCACTAACTTAAGGGATTAACTTCCAAATATTTGAAATAGTATTCATATATTTTTGTCTAGATTGTTGACTTGAAGGAAGATGTTCTGGAACACATGATCCTCAGTTAACACTGATTTAAAATCGAGGAGCGGAGGGGAATAAAAAGCAAGAAAGAAATTAATTTTAATTTGGGAGAAAAAATTTAATTATTTTTTTTTACATTTTTAAAAATATTTTTTGTGAGGTTTATTCAAAACTAAATCTAAGTATAAAACAATGAAATATCAATAAAGTTAAATAGCAAAAAATGATATAATATCATAAATTGTTTTTTATATCATTTTTCATTAAAACTAAAATTTTATATCAATAAATATATAGTAAAATTAATATTAATTTTTAAAATAAAATTTTAATTTTAATTAAAAATTTGTGTAATAATATACCTAATTTTTGTACAAAATTAAAACCCTTCACATTAAAGCTAAGCTCAAGTTGACAGAGGAGGCATATAAATATTGCAACTCGGTACCGTGCAGTCCTCTTCTCTTTTACACGCGCATCAGCATCAACTGGTCGCCACTAGCATTGCTAAACGTTAAACTTTTAATGTATATATATATATATATATATATATATATATATATATATATATATGTAAACTTTTAATTTAATATTATTGTTTTTCAAATGATACCACAAAAATATATACTCTTATTCCTTTCTTTACTTTAAAACGTAAATTATAAAATAATATGAATATTTTTATTTATATGTATTATTAAAATTAAGAAATTCTTGCATAGGGAAGAATCTCTCCGAAATAGGTTACACTACAGCGATGGTATTGTTGATGCATGCTTGTCGCTCACATGGTCCATCTTTAAGGCATGTAACTGTGTCTGACTAACTCATTTAAGAGATAGATAGGACGCTGAATTTAATGAAGACCAGTGAGAAAAGAGAAAGCTCCAACTACAGGTGATTTTTTTTTTTACCAACATAGCATATTTTTAAATTATTTATCTAAAAATATTATTTTAAAAATAATTATCAATTTCAGATTAAAATAATATACATTGCATCATTTTAAAATACATTATATGTATAATTTATTTTAAAAATAAGTAATATTATGTGTAACTTATCTTTAAAATGAATTACACACTCATTTTAAAAATGAGCCATGTGTGATGTGATTCATTTTAAACATAAGCCACATGCAATAAATTTAGTATGATTTTTTATAATTTTTACTATATTTATAATAAAAAATTATAAATAACAGAAAACTATAAATAAAATAATATATTGAATTTGTTATTAAATAAATAATATTTTAACATATTATATTAACCAGTATGCTGTTTTTATAAATACAAATTTTTAAACATATTATAAAAAATAACAAGTGGTTGATAAGTGTAAAATTTATTAAATTTAATGGATTTGGTATACAAATGTTTAAAAATTACAATAATTTATTTAGTGTAAAATTTAATATTTTTAAAAAACATTGTTTTAGCATATTTTCTATTAATTTAAAATTTCTTTTATTTTACAAGTTATAGTATTATATTAATTTTTTAAAAAATATTTTTATTATAGAATGTATTATATTTTTTAATTTTTAATAAATTATGTTTATATTAATTAATTTATTTTATTATAAAATACAGTAGTAATTATTTATTCTACAATACGTTTTATAATAATAAATCACATTATTTTAAAAATAAGTTATATATGATGTGACATATTTTAAAAATAAATTATATTTTTAAAATAAATCGTATCATTAAACATATATTGTTTAAACCTCGTATTGATAATTAGTTTTGAAACAATATTTTCTAAATGAACAATTTTAAAAAGGACCTTATGTTGGTAAAAAGCCCCAACTACAACTTAATATGAAGACTTAATTAAACATTCTATAGTTAAAGTAAAATAGTTTAAGTTATGCGGATTAATTTAATAAATAATTTATATGTAAAGTCTTTATTTAACACGATATTATATATTTGTTGATTTAGTTACAGAATTTATAAAAATTATTAATTATGAGAATCATATTATTGCATCACAATTTTCCAACGTTTCTACGAGCACTTGTGTTGACTTAATCTTTTAGAAATAATGTTAAGAGTGGTAAGGAGTAAAAAGAATATCGAACGTTTAATATTTAATTTTATTATGAATTCATTTTACTGTGCTTTTAAATAAAAATATTTTATATATTAATTTTTGTATTTCAAATTTTTAAAAAATATTTTAAACATAAACATTTTAGTATTTTGTTTTTCTAAATTTACAAATTAGTTCTCTAACTTTTTTTTAGGGGTGGGAGAATAAATTAGTATATGAAAAATTGGATAATATGCATGTTAGCTCTTCACATTTGAAAAGGTTTATTTCTATCCTTAATATTTAAAAATATGTAAAAATAACTCTTGTGTGACTAATTCCTAGCTAATTTGTTACAATTTAATTATGAAAAAAGTTATTTAACACATTTTTAAAATATGAAGAAGTGAAATATATCTTTTAAATATCAAGGACTACTTTACATGTGATACAAATTTAGTGTTGTAAATTGCAATCTCTCTCTGTATCTGTATTTGTATCTGTATGTTATAGTCATTTGTTTTTTGTTCTCACTTGTACGTGAAACTGTGTACTTGATCATGTCGGAAAGGTTCCAATCGGTTTAATAACAAAGGTACCGATGAAGGTGTGAGGCGGGGCAGCTACTAAAAAAATTGGCAGTGAATGCTGAATCTAACTCGCAAGTGACAAGTAAAAAGATGAGGTTGTCTCTTCATGTCATGTGCATTTATAAAACTAGGTGAAGGTGATCCCTATTCCCTATTCCCTATTCTCTATTCTCTGTTATATGCTCTATTCTCTACCAAAAGTAACTGTAAACAACATGTTTGCTTTATAGTTTCTCTATGCCGCTGCCAGTTTAATGCAAGGAGCCATATTCTTCTTAATGCCACATTTAGCTTTGATGATTTTGGGACACAAAAAAATATTAATTTTGGATGGATCTAAATTATTGATTTTAAATTTAATAATTAAAATTCTATCATATATTGATTTTTTTTTAAAATGCGATAAAGTTTTAATTGTTAATTCAAAAAATTCACTCAAAATCAATAACTTTTTTTATTACAAAGATATCGAATCCAAATCCTCTTTTGTCTTTCATCGTTGGATTCCTGTCAAACTCATTTACAATACAGTTTGAAATAAACTTCGTTGATAGGTACTGACAAGAGAACAAAATAAAAAAAATTAAAAAAGATGAATGAAACTTTTTTTTTTAAGTTAAAATTAATTTGTTCACTTCAAAATTTTTGCATAAGTTCTCTTATCTAATTTTTTGGTAAGTTGAGAGGTATAAATTGATTTTAAAGTATTATAGTAGAATTTTGTTTTCTTTCATTTTCTTAACTGAGGTAGATTAGATAAAAATTTATAAAAATATATTATTAAATTTTATTAAATAAATATTTCACTTATTTATATATTAGTTATGTAACTATTATTAAAAGAAGAAATTTATTGCTTATAATAATTTTATCCAATTTTAATATTTCTGATCTCATAAAAAATATTATTTATATGGTATAAAAACTTGATTCGCTTTTTTTACGAACAAAAACTTGATTGGCTTTGTGTTTTAAGATTTTAACCAATGATTATAAAAATATTATCAGCTGGTCGAAACAAAAATATAATATTTTTTTAGATTACTTAAATTACGGAATTGCTTAAGTAAAAAATTGATAGAATCAATAAAAAAATTAATAAATCAAAATGCATTTATCTTTTTTTAATTTTTAAGGAATCTGCTTCTAGAATATAAAATAATATAATTTTACTTATTTAAAAAAACTAGAAACAACAACATTACATTAAATCTATAAAATCTAAAATTTAAATAATGTATAATTCTTAACTTTTGATTACTTAAAATTATGATATTATACTATTATATTTTGAACATATTATATATTATAAAATAATTTAAAATGATATTAAATTAATACCAATTCAATATATAGGTGAACCATAATTAAATCAATAAACCTTAAATATTATAATAAAATGTTATTGACTACTTGTGTGTACATTTCAATTTTAAAAACCTTAATTTATCTAATAAGTTTGCATTATAGTAAGATTTTAACAACCACCGCCATATTAAACCTGTACATTAATAATTTGGTGATGCTTAATTGCTTTTTTTATAAGTATTTTATCGCTTAGTTTACTCAAATTGAATTCAGTAAATTTATAATATAAAAGTGAATTGCAGATGCAAAAATAATAAATACTTTCTACCACTCACATGCCTCATTTCACTTCACAGTACACAGAGTAATGGACTTGATCCACTAGAATTAAACAAATGGTCCATTTTCTCTGGGATATTTGACTTCCATGGAACTACTCTATTAATGTTGGTCCTTTTGACCATGCTGGAAAAGTGCACAGTTAGCTTAACCATATGTGATGAGTTTAAACTTTAAATGCAATGCATACACCTGCATGTTGATAGCCTGACAACCATGCCATGATCAATGTGTCTCTTACCAGAGGCCCACAATTGCCATAGCCAAGATGTGGACATGGAAATGCAAACTAGCTAGTTAATGCTTCAAGGTTTCTCTAGTTTGAAATCGAATGCTATCAAAGGTAGCTTATACCAAATCATGTACAAATGTATGTATAATGAAAGCTACCATTGAGATGAAGATAATATTGGATTTCCACCTTTAAGCACTTGGTGCTCATCGGAAGCTTCCTTCCTAGTAAATTTTATGTCAATGTTTTGCTTCACCAAGGTTTCAAGTGAGATTACTTCATGTACTAGAAAAGTGTTTGCTCATTGGAAGCTTCCTTCCTGGTAAAATTATGTCAATATTTTGCTTTACCAAGGTTTCGAGTGAGATTACTTCATGTACTAGAAAAGTCAGTAGTAAACAGATCAGAATTTAGATATACACAATTTGAAAAGACAATCATTTTCCAGTTCTTTTAAAGAATGATAAAAATATTTTAAAAAATAGTTCGAACACACAATTATATTGAATGTTTGAATAAATCCATTTTTAGACTTTTTACAGATTTCTTTATAAAACTTTTAAAAACAGTAATTTTCTATTTATCAATTCCTTTCTGAATACTATTTTCATTACACTATTTTATATTATTTTTTAATAATATAACAACAAATATATATTTCCTAACACATTTTTATTTTTATTTTCCCAAACAAGTAAGCTTATTACAAACAAATATGTTATTAACTAAAAAAGATCAAATATTACGATAATCTTTGTTAGTATAAGTTTTGTGTAATAAAAAATCTTTGTAATAGTACTGTTTTACATTATAGTATTAGGAATTTTTTTACAATTTTATAGTTTGTTAACAATTCGTGACAAGAAACGTATGAATAACAATTTGATTTCCAATTATTTGGTTATTATGGTTTGTTCAAAATCAATATATTTTTTTATGGTCAAATAATAGATGATAAGTTCTTGGAACTAATTAAATTAGATTATGAAAATAAATTAAAAAGAATAACAATTTTATATCTTATAAATTATTGATTTAGTAATATTTTAGATTTTATTTTAGGATTATAAATAATAATGTTTTGTATTTGAGATGTGGGAATTTATTTTCGAGTAGGAAGTCACTTTGGTTCATTATTTTTCGGTAGTCTTAAGATGTGCTTGAAAACTTTAGCAAGTTACGAGTATAGAGATATTATACAATTTGTTAAGATATATTTCTCTGAGTATTTTTTATATTTTATTAATATATTTTTTTATAAAAAAACATTGATGATGCATATTAATATAATTATTTATTAATATTAATATTAATAATATAATGTAATGTTTATATTCATAGTCTATTTTTATTAAAAAAATATATAAAAAAGTTTATTTAATATTAAATTGTGAATAAAAAATATTTTTAAGATATTTATAACAAATAAATATATATTATTTTAAACATAACTTATGTTAGAGTTATTTTATTTAATAATTTAATTAAAAAATTAAATTTTATCAATTTAATTATTTAATTAATAATTTTTATTATATAAATCAAGTTTATAAATTTTATATAATTTAAAAAATTAAAAAATTTATTAAATTTTAAATTAACATATATTTAAAAAATTATATTATATATTAAATTAAAATTATTTAATTATGTATCAATTTTTAAAATATTTTATAAAATTTTGTACAAAATAAAAATTATTAATTTATTGATTAGATTAATAAAAGTTAATTATTTTAAAAAAATTATTAAAAAAAGTAAATTAAATATAAATTATTTCTAAAATAAATTAATTTATATATATATATATATAACGATGAATGATCAAATTATTATAAAAATAATTTATATTAAATTAATGTATATTATAAGAAGTGTATTATTTAATAAAATAAAATTATATAGTATAAAATATTAATTTTTTAAAAATTTTATAAAATTTTCAGAATATAATATAATAATAAAATTTAATTATTTAAAAATATAAATGAAATAATTTTAAATATAAATTACTCTCAAAATAATTTTACCTATGTGTTTGTAATGAAAGAGTATCCATTTGCTTAAAATTAGAATCATCTATGTATGTAGCCAATCAAAACCAGGGCATTTTTTTACTGTACTTAGATAGGTATCTTTAAGATAATTAATATGGTTTTATATAGATTCAATAAAAACATTGTTTGTGTCGTGTGGTATATTACCAAACTAAGTATGAAATTAAAATGTTTAAAAGTATTATTTTCGGGTGTAGAAAGAATTATTTTTATACACAGATTAGTAAATAATCGAGAGTTTGGAATAAAAGTGTAGAAACTTTTGTTTTATCTGCAACAAATAAAATTTTACTATAGCTAGCTATAAGGATATTCTTGTTAATTATTATTTTTTTCTGTTAATTGTTTATTTTTATATAGTGAAAAGTTAGTTTGTGTATCTTAGCAAAGTATAATTAACAAAATTTATTAATTTTATTCTTTTGGATACTGGAGGAAGACTAGCGCTTTAGAGCTATGGGGCTAGTGCTCCTTGACCCTGGATGTTGTTCAAACATTAAATTTTTTTGCTTCTATGGCAAAAAATAAAGGGGGATTTGTGGCTAACCGTAAGATGAAGATATTATATTGAAGGCTGCAATCAAATTTTAAAGGAGAGCTTAAAAAGGTAAAGAAGAAGGATTCTAGTAAACTTTCATGGAGTTTTTTTGTTATATTTTTTCTCTTCTTGTAATCGAATTCTAAATTTTTGAAGTAAAGGTCTAATGCGGATTGTGAGCACCAATTTTTGTCCGGATATAAATCTCCCTTATTTATTCAAAATAACTTAAAAATAAGAGCTCAAATGGTTAAAAGAAATGAGGAGTTGCAAAATTAAATAAGTAAGTAAGTAGATAATAGATAAAGAGAGTGGAAGAAAATAAACAAAATTCAGTTAGGTTAGTTAGGAGTTAGTTATAGAGTTAGTTAGGCTAGGGTTAGAAATTAACTTCCATAGGGTTAAAGGACCATGGTTAAGCTAGGGGTATAAAGGGGATTTTGGAAAAAAGAAGGGGGGGACATTTTTTGGCACCAAAAAAATTGAAAGCGGCAAGGGGAGTAATTCGAGTTTTCTCTGAAAGTTGAGGTTTCTCTCGAGGCTTTGGGTCATAGGAAGCGATTCAGTCTCTATACTTCTCTTAGATTCAGATTTCTCGTCTCCGTTGAGATTGCTAAGCGTTGAGATTGCTAAGCCTTCTTGTTTTTGCTTCTTGCGCTCTGCATTTACAGGTAGGCTCATGTTCATTGTTTTGCCTTTATATCCGTAAAATTTCATCTTGCTTGAGTTGAACCTTTGGATAGATGAAATCTAATTCAGAATTATGATGAAAAGTATGTATGAATATGTTGTTGCTATGACTAAACAAGGTCAAATTAAAAAACTAAACTCTGTGGCGTTGATTTTACTTTGTCTAGAGAAGTTCAACGCTGGAAACATGTTGTATAGATCATTGCCTCTGCTAATTTGAGAATCAATTGGCCTAAAAACCATTAATCACGAGGTATGCCTTTTTAGGAAACAGTGGTAATTTCCTACTTTTAGTTTTGTTTTGTTTAAATATCAACTGGTTTAGTAAAGAGGTTATGTTGACAATCTTTTAGTCTTAATGATAGGTATAATTAACCCAGTAGCATCGTTTTCTGAGCATAATTTAGTAGAACCATAATATATCCATCTTATGGATCTGATTGCTTGCATTAGTGCTTAGGTTAGTTAGCAAGAAGTCTTGGTCTCCATAATAGAATTCAAAACTTAGGACCATAGAATAGGTTCGCTATAATGTTACGGCCAAGATAAAGAACAGTTTTAGTTAAGGCAAACAATTAAGGAATTCCTCTCTTGGACCAATGAGTTAATCCTCCCAAGCAGAATGCAGAATTAGATTGATCCCCCAGTTCTGCAACAATAGGTTATAAATAATTTTGGATGGTAGTTAAAAATCCTGGATCATGCTAAGTAAGGCAAGGAGTTATTAGACTTACGGCTCCTCGCCATTATCCAGGGTAACTATTGAACTTTATGATCATACACCTCCGGGTTATATTTAGGACCTAAGAGTGAAAGGCCTTGAATCAAATTCAGGCTGTGAATCAGCTATATCAGTCCTGAGTTTTCCTGGATCCATGGTTGTTATAAGATGAAGCTGTAAGTAATAGAATCCAGCCATTACAATAGGTCCTGGCACACCAACTTCCGTTGTTATCAGGATCAACTTTTCTCTGTTAACAGTAGGGAACCATGTCTAGGGGAAAAGCAAACCATAATAGGAGAATTTAAGGCCTATGTCCATTTTATTGTTGCACTTTGATTGCAGCTTGGGACCTATCATTGAAAGATAAGTAATGCTGGCTAATGTTGGGAGTAGTGCTACCAATAGGATAGAGATGTGCATTTGATGGTTTCTATTTCAGTAGCTATAACCTGGAGCAACTATAAAGGTTTTGTACCTTCTAGAAACCGTGGGTTAGAAAGGTGATTCCAGTCGGTACTAGATTTGTTCAAATCTAGTGTTCCCCTGACTCTGAGGCAAGATGTCTTAAAGTCAGGACTTGGTTAGTGATAATCAGGGGAATGTTAATGGTATCTCAGCTGAAATTCATAGCCCAGCTAAATTTGGGAGTCTAGAAAACCTGCAGCAGTTGAGCTACCTGAGAGGCAGCCTATTTGGCAGTGGCAGTAGCAGTGGCCATGTATTTGGGTCTGCAGTAGATACCAGAGGTTTTGTTTCTAGAGTAAACCTCTGGTACTTTTTTGCATTAGGTCATTCAGCTATGAACATAGAGTTTCTGATCACTGCAACCAGACTTGGGACTAAGCATAAGCTGATCTGAAAATTCCTATCAGACTCAGGGCAATTGGTATCAATAGATAGCCCCTAGCTTAACATAACAAAAACCATTGATAAGGAACAGTCATGAGGATCCTAGAGCTGTACAATCTAAATTGAGAGCTATCTGTTTCTATAGACCCAAAAAAGCCTTGAAGCCAGGTTCTGGTGGTCAAGAAAAGTGTTAGTAATGTCTCAACTGGAACCTGTTGACAAATAAGAAAGGGAGACAGCATCTCCTAATCAGGTTTTGTCACAATGGCAGAGATAGCAAAAGGGGATTTAGAATCTTTAAGTTGCACAGGTAAGGGACTGATCTGGTCCTGGCCTTAGTTGAAAACAAAAACAGATTTGGATTCCTAATACTCCTGTTGACTTGGACTAATACTATAATTAACTTGTGGCAGTGGTTAAGATAGCAAATGTACTGGGTAGGCACCAAACCAAATTCATAGCTTGAGTAATAGGGTCTGTTCAGTGAGTTAAAAAGGGTTCCAAATCACCATAACCATACTTAAAACTAAGCATAAGCTGGTTTGCAATTCCTATCAGACTCGGATATATATATTTGGATCACATCAATCTCAGAATTGATGTTAAATTACTGAGATTTAGAGTCAATTAGGCATGTATTCAGGGTTTAGGTAATGGAGGATCAAATCAAAATCAGCAGTTAGCTTGGTTGACCAACCAGGTTCTGATTCAGCTGGGTACAGATCCTAATTGAGGATCCTTGTCCAAGCCTAGGATAGCCAGCCACTAAGGTTCTGAACTACTGTCAAACTTAAGGACCAAGTGGCTATTCTGATCAGGAGCCAACTAGGCATATACCCAGAGGTTCTAGTCACAAAACAAATCGAAATTAGCAGTCAGCTGGGGTTGACCCATCAGGTCCTGATTCAGTTAGGTACAGATCCAAATTTAGGATCCTTGCCCAAGTCTAGGACAGCAAGCCACTAAGGTTTCAACCTCGAGTCACTGAAACTAAAACCAGGTCAGACATCTGATACAGGCTTAGAGACCATGTATTTTTCATAAGTTTTGACAAACTAGGTGGCTCCCTCTGAGTGAATGGCCTGTGAAGTAGTCAACTTGAGATCTTGAGCCTCAAGGCTTAATTCTGGACTATAATAGAAGCTGATTACTGGTTTAAAGTGACATAAATCATAGAATAAAAAGAGAGTGAAACTGATAAGTTATGGTTAGTTTGCTTCCTTTGTATCAGTAGATTACAAAAATGATGAGTTTCTGATGGCCTGTCCCTCAGTCTACATGTGATTGATCAGGAACCGTTTTTATGGGCATAGTAGAGCTGGGCTTTCAACAACAGATTTTGTGTCTCAGAATTCTATTATAGAATAGGTTGCTATATGAGGGATCGCTACTGCTATTTTGGTATCAATAAAAGGGGTTTTGAATGGAATAGAGATCAAAATGAATCCAAGAATCTTTAGTTCAACATATAGGTAACCTTAGTCTGTGACAGGAGTAGACAGGTGCCTGACTCATATCTGGCTTTCAAATCTTAAGCTAGAGACCTGGTCTGCCCCAGATACCTAAAAAGCATTCTGTTTCTAGGAACCAATTTTTGATAAACAGGCTCAAAAAAAAACTTGAAAGTTTGATTCTAACTGATTGGTAGTAACCTTCTCTGTCCCTAATCTGAAATCTCAAGCTTAAGATCTGTCTTTAGTTTTGATTTGTAGGATGCATCTAGAGGTTTTCTGCTCCTTTGCACAACAAATTCCTGTGGAGATGTCAATCCTTAATGAACTTCTTAAGTAGTTCTAGAAAATAAGGTAGCAACTGTAGGTTCAACACTAAGCCATAAATCTGCCACTGTTATAACTTGTATCAAATAGCCTATGACAGTGAAGATTGCTTCAAATCATCAGTCTCACTTCCTCATGAAATGATTATTAAATCCAGTAGGTGCTACTGCAGAATCAATGCAATCCTGATTACCAGTGTCATTGGCAGTTTCCTTTAATTCATCTCGTGATTACAATATAAATCATAGTGGGCAAGGGTCTTTGTTTTCTCTCATCTCATGACTTAGGACACCTGAAACCCCATACACAGAATAGGAGGTAGCTGGCCATCATGACAAGCGGATTCATATTCTAAGATCATTAACCTGTTATAGCAGTAAAATCACTAAATTCTGAGTTGCATGAATCATGAGCTGGACAAATCCTACATTAGGCCAGTGGATTCAACTATGTGTTACTAAGAATATCATGGAATTTAGTATGTACTGCATAAGGCCCAAGAATGGTTAAGAAAGGGATAAGCCTCCTTAGCTAACTCTCAGATTAAGTCGAACAGTTCCCTGTTTCAAATATAGGGACCTAGGCCAAATGAGAAACTAAATCAGTCAAAGAAAGTTTATGAGAGGGTATTGAGAATTGTTCCTGTTGAGTTGGCCATTGAGGCAAGTCCTGTAAATCATGTTGAGTTCATAAGTGACTAGATAAGCGTCGGATTTTCGCTCCCAGATCTGTCATGACAATAAATTCAATACTTGGCCATATACTATGCTGCTCCTTGGCTAAATAGGCAGCAAATTAATTCATAAAATCAAAAGAAGACACCGAGGATTGCACTTGGTGTGTTACTGATTTAAATTTGAAAAAACAGTTGGAGACTTGATCCATACCTCCAGAATTTAATAATCACAGTGGTGATGTTGTGTGTGAGAATAAGTGAGTCTCAGGGGGTGTAAAATGTAAGTCCAGTTGCTGTTTGTTTTGGCCAAGAACAATAGAATTGTTGCTTATTAATCCTCCGAATGCAGAAATAAGTCATGAGATAGTGATTGATATTGAATCTGATGTGGGATGAGTCATTACTGCAACTGCGGTTTCACTCATCGCGGTAACATCCCCAAAGGTCCCATATGCTACCAGTTGAACTCTATAAGCTCAGTATAGGATTTTTTGGCGTCAGCCTGCATAGGTCCTCTCTGTTAGAAGCTAAATTCATTATGAATTCTGCAAAATAAGCTTCGTGTGCTGCAGTAAATTTTGAAAATAGACAAAGACCTGGATGTGGAACTTGTGACAGATCACTAATCCATATGGTCATTTGCTAGCTGCTGTCATAACCAGAATCAAATGGTTTTTTTAACTGTAAGGTAGTTTTGAATCATCGATCTTACTTTGGTTTGCTATGTTTCTTAAAGTTGGAAGGTCATGCTGCTGAATTAGTGCAAGTCCATTCCATACTAAGATTAGTAGTCAGCTCAATTTTTCGGGGGTAAATCAGGGGGTAAATCCGGGATTCCCAATAACCATAAGCCGAGCTTAACTTTAGCAGCAGATGGGATAAACAAGTTCCAGAATATGGAACCTTCAAAGAACCTGAAACTGGAATTTTGGAAAACCATGGAAGAATATGCCATTTGTCATCTCATGCTTTTCTCCTCCTTGACAATGCTTATATATTCTTGAGCTTGGACTTGATCATTCCAACGTCTATCTTCAGTTTTCTATTTTCAAAAACGTCTGTTTTTCTAAAATTCTTCTGTTTTTCAAAAAATGTCTGTTTTTATTCTATTTTTCTCAGATTGTGCAAACGGGTTCTAATACGGGCAAGTAGCATTCTCTACTGTTGCGTATTTTAATTCGTGCTAATTCAAATACGGCTTACGACGATTTGGATTATGCAAGCACGTCTGTTTTTCCTAAAATTCTTCTGTTTTTCAAAATGTCTGTTTTTATTCTATTTTTCTCAGATTGTGCAAACGGGTTCTAATACGGGCAAGTAGCATTCTCTACTGTTGCGTATTTTAATTCGTGCTAATTCAAATACGGCTTACGACGATTTGGATTATGCAAGCACGTCTGTTTTTCCTAAAATTCTTCTGTTTTTCAAAATGTCTGTTTTTATTCTATTTTTCTCAGATTGTGCAAACGGGTTCTAATACGGGCAAGTAGCATTCTCTACTGTTGCGTATTTTAATTCGTGCTAATTCAAATACGGCTTACGACGATTTGGATTATGCAAGCACGTCTGTTTTTCCTAAAATTCTTCTATTTTTTCAAAATGTCTGTTTTTATTCTATTTTTCTCAGATTGTGCAAACGGGTTCTAATACGGGCAAGTAGCATTCTCTACTGTTGCGTATTTTAATTCGTGCTAATTCAAATACGGCTTACGAAGATTTGAATTATGCAAGCACGTCTGTCCTGTATTTCTTTAAGAAACGTTTTTTAAAAAAAAAAAAAGTTTTTTTTTTTACCTAAGATTACTCTTTTCTTCTCTAAGAGATCAAGTCTCTTAACCAGAACTACGTAAGCCTTGAATTTCCCATTGCACCGGGGAATACGTAGGAGCAGGATCAAGTCCTGTCAGGCTAACCTCCCTCAACCTATTTATTTCCAAATTAATTAAGGGATCAAACTATTTTCAAATAATCACACACTCAATTTAAGGGTACTGTTCCTTGGAACAGGCGAGCGGGGTGCCTAACACCTTCCCTACTCGTAACCGACTCCCGAACTTCGAATCTCATCCTTGAGTTAGGGTTTTCCAAATGTTTTCCCTCAAAAATAAAATTTGGTGGCGGCTCCACAATCAAATTAAAATTCTTTTCAAAATTTAGCGAGCTCGTCGTCTAGTCGGAATTACGGTTGCGACAGATGGCGACTCCACTGGGGAAATTTTTTAGAGAGTCAAGCCCGTTTATGTTTAAGTGTGTATGCTATATTGATCCTTGTGCTATTTATTTGTTCCTGTATTTATTTGATTATTTGTTATCCCACCATAGGATAGATGATTTTTAATTGCTATATAAACCTGTTGCAAGTTCCCCAATTGCAGGTAAATCAAAACCACCAACAGTTATAAGAGGTTTGCATGCCCTCCGCACACACCACATATATGCATATGAACATGAGAGGGGCCCTACACCCGGGTCCGAGAGCAACTCAGGAATAGAGGGATCTAGTGGTGTCACTTGGGATGCACGTCCCGTTTGGCTATCACGAAAATCCCAGCTAGAGTGCGTCCTTTCCTAGTACCCTGTAACCAGTAGCATTCTCTACGGTTGCAGCAAGTACTAAGAATTGGAACCTGGCTCTAGTGACCTTTATCCCATAGGCTTATGGCTAACCCTTGGTGAAAAACAAATTAGATATCCTAGATCCATAGGACAGGTAACCTCAAAATAGGACCTGCGGAGGGCACTTTCCTGTTATAATGTTGCTAATTGATTTATGAGAATATTGTTTAGAACGTGCTTTGAGAAAGCCAGTATAAAAAAAAAAAAAAAAAAAAAAAAAAAAAAAAAAGAGGAGAAAGGAAAAAGAAGAAGAAGAAAAGTAAGGAAAAGCAAGGAAAAAGAGTAAAAGTCTACAAAAGGAAGAGAGAAAAAGAAAAGAATAGAAGGAAGATGAGAAAAACAAAATAAAGGGATCTAGAGAGAAGAGGGATCGGTGCTAAGCTTTTAAGGACCCAAAGTATGATACAAGATAAAACTTTCAAGGGAACAACATTTCTTCAAATATTTTTGTACCATGCATCATTTGTTTCTTTATCATGCATAGGTTTATTTATTCATATAACTGACCCGTTTTATTTATTGTTTTTTCTTTCTTTTCTGTTTTTTTAAAGGGGATCAGATTCTGGTTAAAAATCCAAAGAAGGTGAAATGGAAATTAATGTGGGATCAGAATTGAGGAAGAAAAGAAGGATTGGGGCAAAGATGACTGATTTGTCCAGTATAGATTCTTTTGTCAGGAAGCTACAGACAGTACAAAAGATGGCCTTTGTTAGGAGGTACGGGAACATATTGAAGTTGCTAGAGGTAAAAGTACAGGAGGAAGCTATCACGGCTATGGTACAATATTATGACCCTCCCCTGAGGTGCTTTACGTTTGCAGATTTTCAGTTGGCTCCGATGTTGGAAGAATACGAACAGATCATAGGTTTGCCCTTGGAAGGAAGTAAGCCATACAACCATTTGGAGCACAGCCCTTCCTTCAAGACGGTAGCTCAATCTATAGGGTTACTAGAAAACCACTTCATTTCTGATTTCCAAGAAAGAAACCATATTAGGGGTTTTACAAGGGACTTCTTGGAGAACTATCTGCAGTACTTGGTAGATAATAACAGCTGGGATATCTTCATGGATGTGCTTGCCTTGGGCATTTATGGCTTAGTATTGTTTCCTCAAGTCGAGGACTTCATTGACATGCCGGCCATTGGTGCTTTCTTATCTCGGAAAAACAGGTTTGAGAATCCGGTTACCGCCCTGCTAGCAGACACCTACTGTGCTCTAGACTTTTGTTATGAAAAGAAAAAAAGGAAGATAACATGTTGCTTACCAATACTGTACATCTGGATCACTGCACATGTGTTCAAAAGAGAAGTTAAGATCCAGTGTCCAATCTCAGATTTACTGTGTTACCAGATTAGAAGCATGACAGGCAGGGAATGGGCGGAATATTTGGCTGGTCTGACGGAGGGAAAGATTAGATGGCAGCCGTCTTGGCAACAAAGGACAACGATTGTTTATCATTGCAAGGGTTTCTCCAATGTCCCCCTGATGGGAATAAGGGGTTGTATCAGCTATAACCCCATACTGGGGCAACGTCAATTAGCTTATCCTATTCGAAGTCCTCCAGCCCAAGAGTTATTGACTCCTGTCACTATATATTATGAAGGGAACTTCGCAGAACCTCTTCGAAAGGTGCGAGAAGCTTGGGAGGTGGTAACACGAAAAGGAAAAGAGTTAGGAGTCAGAAGTTGTGCAGCAAAGGAAGAATACCGACAATGGGTAAGGGAACGGGTGCAACAAATCAAGTTACCCTTCAAACCACAAGCTGTAGCTTCAGGAAGTCCACCATTGCCTGAAACATTTGAAGATGAGGCCGTCAAAGAATTAAAAGCAAAGTTGGAGGGCATGACTGTCAAAAACAGCAGGTTGGAAGAAGAGTTGTTAAAAGCCCAACAGGAAATTGCCGCACTTAAGAGAGATGGCCAAGAAAAAGATACCGCCTTGGAGGGAATTCGTCAACAGCAAAAATCTGAGCGAGAGTACGCAGCTAAGGTCCACATAAGCCTTCAAGCTGCTAATAAGGAGCTGGGATTGAGAGCACAAGAAAGAGATGCCGCCCTCCAAGAAAATCAGGCAATGAGGGACACTATTGAACAGATGAGAAGTCGAGTTCGCCAAATCAGACGAGAGAAAGGTCAAGCCTTGGGTGAAAGGGATAGAGAGTTGGCAGAGAAGAATCAACTGATTGACGAAAGAAATGAGTTACGCCAATGGGTAGAAGAGTTAAAACAACAAATAGAGAACTTGTTAGTGGCATGCGAAAATGAAGTGAATGAAGAAAAATGGAATGTCATTGAAGTCATTAGGATGCAACAAAAGGGGATAAGTGATCTGCAAGATGAAATGAAATGGTATCAAGACACAGCGGATCATTGGACTAGATGTTTTGGGAGATTAGCTAGCTTGGCTAATACTGCTATCGCCGAAGTACCTCAGTTACTCAAAAGAGCGGAAGCTTCACTTCATCCACTCCATACGCCAGCTGAAGTTGAAGAATTTATCAACTTTTGTAAAGAGTTAATCATGAGAATGAATCGATATGTTGCTCTAGTTGAAAAAGAAGAAAAGGATGTACCATGAATATTATGAATAAAGAATCTACTTCTCTCTACAGTTCTTGATGTCGCACTAATTTCCATTTCACACTTCGTCTCACAAGCAAGCTCATCCAATAACAAATTTATCGAGATATCTGATCCCCGATATTTAATTTATGTTTTAAAATTTGAGAATGTTTTTTTTCTTTAATACTAATTAATAAATATTGAATTTTACAGAAAATAAAATAGCGGATTCACGCATTCCTCAGCATCCTTATAGCACACGTTCAAAAACCAGAATGATGAATGAGCTAGAAGCACAAAATGAAGAACTGAGAAATGAGGTGGCTGATCTGAGGGATCAGCTGGCAAAAGTGATGAAGCTGTTAGAGAAGAATGCAGAGGGACCCTCTGGGGCAGAAACAGCAGCTGTGACAGATACATCAGGCCCTGTGCAGGTGGTAATTGATCGAGAGTGGCCTCCTTACGGGATACCACCTGGGTTTGCACCCTCAGCACAGGGTATTCCCACAAACCTTGCTGCTGAGAATCTTCTCACTCACACTCAATACCCAAATCATCCTACTACCTACCCACCACAAATAAATCCACCAGCTACCTACCATACAAATCCTACTACCTACCCACCACATACTACTTATAACACAAATCCTACTGCTTATCCTCCACACACGGGTCCGTCAATTTCTTACCCCCAAAACACTAATCCCAACTATACATACATAAACACTACTACCATCGAGAATCCCACCAATTCTATCCCGATGACTACCTGCCCACTAAACCCCCAACAACCCCCTTTCCCTCTCTCAAATGCCTATGGCCAGACTATCCGACCTGTGGGGCCTCATACAGTGGGACCAGTAGTAAATGAACAGTGGTCAAATACTCCTAGTCAGGAGACCCCTCTCAGCGGTAGATGGCAACACCTAGAAGAAAGAGTTAGAGCCATTGAAGGAAGTGGCTATGGACTAGTAGACGCTTCTGACTTGTGTCTAGTCCCTGACGTGATAATCCCGCCCAAGTTCAAGATGCCCGAATTTGAAAAATATAAAGGAACGGGGTGCCCTCGAAGTCATTTAACTATGTTCTGTAGAAAGATGGCTTCACATGCGCATGATGATAAGCTCCTGATCCACTGTTTCCAAGATAGTCTTACGGGAGCTGCAGCCAACTGGTATACTCAGTTGGAACGCACCCATATCCGATCATGGAAGGATTTGGCAGATGCCTTTCTTAGGCAATACAAATATAATATAGAGATGGCACCAGATCGGTCTCAATTGCAAAATATGATCAAGAGGGAAGATGAGACCTTTAAAGAATATGCTCAACGATGGAGGGAACTAGCAGCTCAAGTTCAACCTCCTCTGTTTGAAAGAGAGATGATAGGGATGTTTATGGATACTCTCCCTGCACCATTTTATGATAAGATGGTGGGCAGCGTTTCGGCCAATTTTTCCGATATGGTATTAATTGGAGAAAGAATTGAAAGCGGCATGCGTCGCGGAAGGATTGTGCATAATACGGTTGGCAATGTAAATGTGAAGAAGCCAACCAATAATTCCTGGAAAAAGAAGGAAGGGGAAACCCACCATGTCACATATGATCCAAATCGCTCCACCCCTACACCACCTAATTACCAAACACCTTACCACCCTCAGTATGCACCATATCCTCCGATGGTGGCTACCTCCCAACCTAACTATCAACCACCTTACACACCCCCCACAGCCTTCCAACAAACAACCCCGCTCATGACGCAACCACAACCAACCATACCCCAACCTCCACAAAAAGCCTGGAGTCAAAACCCTGGCCCAAACACTAACCAAACTCAAAGAAGGCCAAATAATGAAAAGAGAGTTATACACTTCGACCCTATCCCTATGACCTATACCGAGCTTTTACCCCGCCTAATACAGAACTCTTTGATCGCACCTTGTCCTATGAAGCCACTGGAACCACCATTTCCCAAATGGTACGACCCGGCTGCTAAGTGTGATTATCATGCCGGGGCAGTGGGACATTCCACTGAAAATTGTCAAGGTTTAAAGCATAAAGTCCAAAACTTGATAAACGCCAAGTGGTTAAATTTTGAGAAGGATGCTCCTAATGTAGGCAATAATCCTCTGCCAAATCATGGAGGGCCAACGGTGAACTGCTTAGAGGTGGAGTTTGAGGTAAATATGATTAATGAGGCCTTCCCCGGTCGTCCAAGGCCTTTAGTTATCAGATATTCCGAAGAGCCGGCTGTCCCGACACCAAACGGCTTAAGACCGATTACTATAAAGGTGCCGGGACCATTCCCATATAAAAGCAACAAAGAGGTACCTTGGAAGTATGGTACTGAGGTATCTGGAGGTAAGACAAAAGAAGAGAAGACTGAAGTCACCACTAGCACCTCTACTGATGTGGTGAATATAGCTGGAATAGGGGGTATGACCCGGAGCGGCCGCATTTATTCCCCCATGGAAGAGAGGAGAGGAAGGCCCTGCGGGGAGGCAATTATGGCTGGTCCTGAGCCAGAACCGAATAGAGAAGAAGAAAGAAGAGAACTGAAGAAGCCTGTTTCTGAAGAAGATGCCTGTGAATTTCTAAGGATGATCAGGCAAAGTGAATATTCAGTAATCGAACAATTGAACCGAATGCCAGCCAAAATTTCCCTACTAGCACTAATGATGAATTCTGAGCCTCATCGAAAGGTGCTGCTGAAAATACTCAACGAGGCACATGTGGTGCACAACCTTTCGATAGAGAAGTTTGAAGGGATTGCGAATAATATAACCGCTAATAACTTTCTCACCTTCACCGACAGCGAAATCCCTGAAGAAGGGGCTGGGCATAATAAAGCATTACACATATCAGTGAAGTGTAGGGACCATATCTTAGCCCGGGTCTTGATAGACAATGGTTCCTCATTAAATGTAATGCCTAAAATGACTCTGTCAAAGTTACCCTATGAAGCATCCCACTTGAGGCCAAGTTCAATAGTGGTTAGGGCCTTTGATGGATCACGAAGGGAAGTTATTGGAGAGATTGATCTCCCAATACAGATCGGCCCGGTTATTTTTGAGGTGACTTTCCAGGTAATGGACATTTTGCCTGCATACAGTTGTCTCTTGGGAAGGCCATGGATTCATTCTGCTAGAGCGGTGCCATCCACTCTTCACCAAAGATTGAAATTTATTGTGGATGATAGACTGATAATTGTCTCTGCTGAAGAGGATTTTCTGGTCAGTAAACCCATCGATACTCCCTACATCGAGGCTGCTGAGGAAGCCTTGGAAACTCACTTCCAGGCTCTAGAAATTGCTAATGTTACCACTATTAAGGAGGGAGAGATGGTGGACCAGCATCGGCCCTCGAGAGCTCTATTAATGATGGCTAAAATAATGTTGAAAAATGGATTCCAGCCCGGAGACAAACTGGGGCAAAACAAGGGGGGATTAACTCAGCCTTTGCAGTTGATTAAGAACAAGCACAGGTTTGGGTTAGGGTACAAACCCACTGAGGGGGAAAGAAGAAGAATTAAGGAAGAAATGGAAGAAAAGAAGCAGGCTAGACTGGAAAAGCGAAAGCCTCAGATAAAGAGGGTCCCTCTGCTCCACATTTCAGAAAGCTTTTGGAGTGCTGGGTTCGAGACTCCAGATATGATAGCGGCAGTTGATAAAGAAGAGCCGCTCAACATGAATGACTTGGTGATAGCTTGTCCACCAGGACATGAGCTAAACAATTGGGAAACCATCGAGCTTCCCGTGATTTTAAATTCAGTCTACATGTAATTTGTAATTGCTGTAAATTTTGTGAATAAACAATTTGTACATATGATTGATCAATAAATACCACTGAATTCTTTCAGAAATACTCTCTTCCTGCCTCCAATACATCCATATATCTTATTCTTTTCACATATTTGCAGATCCGAAAACGACTCGCCTAATGACGATCACGCTAGTATTGTATTGAATAATTTTGACTGTCTTGTTAATCAAGCGGATGAGGAAGCAGAATTTGAATATGAACCATCTGGGGAATTATTAAGGCTGGTTGAGCAGGAAGCTAGATTGATACAGCCTCACCAAGAGTCTGTCGAATTGATAAATCTGGGGACTGAGGAGGATAAAAAAGAAGTGAAAATAGGCGCGTTCAAAAATCGCTCTCGATTAGTGTCACTATTACAGGAATATAGCGATATTTTCGCCTGGTCGTATCAAGATATGCCAGGATTGGACACATCGATTGTGGAACATAAACTGCCTTTAAAACCTGACTGCCCACCGGTAAAACAGAAGTTGAGAAGAATGAAGCCTGAGATGTCCTTAAAAATCCGAGAAGAAGTAAAAAAGCAGTTCGATGCAGGTTTCCTGGCTGTAGCAAAATACCCGGAGTGGGTTGCAAATATAGTACCAGTCCCCAAGAAAGATGGAAAGGTACGAATGTGTGTAGACTTCAGGGACCTAAATAGGGCCAGTCCAAAAGACGACTTTCCTTTGCCTCATATCGACGTATTGGTTGACAATACTGCCCAGTTCTCTTACTTTTCATTCATGGACGGTTTCTCTGGATATAATCAGATCAAAATGGCTGAAGAAGATATGGAAAAAACCACCTTTATTACGGCTTGGGGAACTTTTTGTTACAAAGTCATGCCGTTTGGGTTAAAGAACGCTGGGGCAACATATCAGAGAGCTATGGTAACATTATTTCATGACATGATCCACAAGGAGATTGAAGTATATGTGGATGATATGATCGCCAAGTCGAGAACTGAGGAGGATCACCTCAATAACCTGCAAAAACTATTCGAACGCCTTCGAAGGTTCAAGTTGAGAATGAACCCAGCTAAATGCACTTTCGGTGCGAAGTCAGGAAAGCTGCTAGGCTTCCTTGTTAGTGAAAGGGGAATTGAGGTTGACCCTGATAAGGTCCGTGCAATCTTGGAAATGCCAGCCCCAAAAACAGAGAAGGAAGTACGAGGGTTTCTTGGAAGGCTAAACTACATCGCTCGGTTTATTTTCCAATTGACAGCTACATGTGAACCGATTTTCAAACTCTTGCGCAAAAATCAGCCCATCAGTTGGAATGAGGATTGCCAAGAAGCCTTTGAAAAGATTAAGCTCTACTTACAAGACCCTCCGGTTTTAGTCCCTCCAGTCCCAGGGAGGCCACTAATTCTATACTTGACAGTAACGGGAAATGCCATGGGATGTATGCTCGGTCAACAAGATGTAACTGGAAAGAAAGAACATGCCATTTACTATTTGAGCAAAAAATTTACTGATTATGAGGCAAAATATTCCTTGTTAGAACAAACCTGTTGCGCATTGGCATGGGCCGCTCATCGTTTAAGACAATACATGTTGAGCCATACTACTTGGTTAATCTCTAGGATGGATCCAATTAAGTACATATTCGAAAAGCCTGCTTTGTCTGGACGAATTGCCAGATGGCAAGTTTTGCTATCAGAATATGATATCATGTATGTTACACAAAAGGCAATTAAAGGTAGTGCGCTGGCAGATTACTTGGCTCAACAGCCTCTAAGTGATTATCAGCCGATGATACAAGGGTTTCCAGATGAAGATCTAATGGCAGTATTCAGTGAGCCAGTACAAGAAGTAAAAGAAAAGTGGACGATGTTGTTTGATGGGGCATCCAACATGATGGGTCATGGCATAGGAGCCATATTAATTTCCCCAGAAGGACAATATTTACCTATCACAGCCAGGTTAGGTTTTGATTGTACTAATAATGTGACTGAATACGAAGCTTGCATCATGGGAATACAAGCAGCCATCGATGCTAATGTCAAGAACTTGGAGGTTTATGGTGATTCAGCTCTAGTTATCCATCAGGTTAAAGGTGAATGGGAAACTCGAGATGCCAAGTTGATCCCATACCAAGCTTATATTACGGAATTGTTGGAGCACTTTGAGGATATCACTTTTTCACATATACCTCGAGAGGACAATCAACTGGCTGATGCCCTAGCCACCCTCTCTTCCATGTTTAAAATAAGCAAAGAGGAGGATATGCCCCTTATCCAGATTCAACATCGAGATCGACAAGCCTTTTGCCAATCAATTGAAGAAGAACAAGATGGGCAACCCTGGTATCATGATATCCGGCGCTTTCTGAGAGACAAAGAATATCCCAATCATGCTTCGGAAAATGACAAAAGAACCTTAAGGAGATTAGCTGCCAGTTTCTTTCTTGATGGGGAAGTTTTATACAAAAGGAATCATGATATGGTCCTGCTCAGGTGTGTAGATGCGGCAGAGGCCAGAAAAATTGTGAAAGAAGTTCACGAGGGATCTTTTGGTGCCCATGCTAACGGACACGCGATGGCAAGAAAAATTCTCAGGGCAGGATATTACTGGTCGACTATGGAGACTGATTGCCACAAGTATGTTAAGACGTGTCATAAATGCCAGGTATACGCTGACAATATCCACATGCCACCTACGTCCTTGAATGTATTGTCTTCACCATGGCCATTCGCTATGTGGGGAATGGACGTCATTGGACCAATTGAGCCTAAGGCATCTAACGGGCATCGATTCATATTGGTTGCCATTGACTATTTCACCAAGTGGGTCGAGGCTGCCTCTTACGTCAGCGTAACTCGGAGTGTGGTTGTGAAATTTGTAAAGAGAGAGATAATTTGCCGATATGGTTTGCCCAACAAAATCATCACAGATAACGGTACCAATCTTAACAACAAAATGATGAATGAATTGTGTGACCAGTTCAAGATTCAGCATCATAATTCCTCCCCATACAGACCAAAGATGAATGGAGCAGTGGAGGCAGCCAATAAAAACATCAAGAAAATTGTCCAAAAGATGGTGCACACATATAAAGATTGGCATGAGATGCTCCCCTATGCCCTCCACGCATATCGTACTTCAGTTCGTACCTCTACTGGAACAACTCCATTCTCGCTTGTTTATGGAATGGAGGCCGTTCTTCCCATCGAAGTAGAGATCCCTTCATTAAGGGTGTTAATGGACGCAAAGTTGGAAGAGGCAGAGTGGGTTCAAGCCCGGGTCGATCAGTTAAATTTGGTTGATGAAAAAAGATTGGTAGCGTTGTGTCACGAACAGTTATATCAGAAAAGAATGAGGAAGGTATTCGAGAAGAAAGTCCGTCCCCGAGTATTTCAAGAAGGAGACTTGGTTCTCAAAAAGTTATTACCAATGCAAAAAGCGCTACAAGGGAAGTGGGCCCCAAATTATCATGGGCCATACGTAGTCAAGAGGGCTTTCTCAGGAGGAGCGTTGATTTTGACTGATATGGATGGGAATGATCTGGCAAATCCAACCAACGCTGATGCTGTAAAGAAATATTATGCGTAATAAAAGCCCGCTAGGTCGAAAACCCGTAAGGGCGATCTAGGCAAAAGTTAGGGCATCCAAAAAGCCCGCTAGGTCGAAAACCCGTAAGGGCGATCTAGGCAAAAGTTAGGGCATCCAAAAGCCCGCTAGGTCAAAAACCCGTAAGGGCGATCTAGGCAAAAGTTAGGGCATCCAAAAAGCCCGCTAGGTCGAAAACCCGTAAGGGCGATCTAGGCAAAAGTTAGGGCATCCAAAAGCCCGCTAGGTTGAAAACCCGCAAGGGCGATCTAGGCAAAAGTTAGGGCATCCAAAAAGCCCGCTAGGTCGAAAGCCCGTAAGGGCGATCTAGGCAAAAGTTAGGGCATCCAAAAGCCCGCTAGGTCGAAAACCCCCAAGGGCGATCTAGGCAAAAGTTAGGGCATCCAAAAAGCCCGCTAGATCGAAAACCCGCAAGGGCGATCTAGGCAAAAGTTAGGGCGTCCAAAAGCCCGCTAGGTCGAAAACCCCCAAGGGCGATCTAGGCAAAAGTTAGGGCATCCAAAAAGCCCGCTAGATCGAAAACCCGCAAGGGCGATCTAGGCAAAAGTTAGGGCGTCCAAAAGCCCGCTAGGTCGAAAACCCGCAAGGGCGATCTAGGCAAAAATTAGGGCATCCAAAAAAAGCCCGCTAGGTCGAAAACCCGCAAGGGCGATTTAGGCAAAAGTTAGGGCACCCAAAAAGATGCGCTAAGTTGAAAACCCACAAGGGCGACCTAGACAAACGTGAGGAAAATTCTTATCGTTTTAAGATGACCCTCAAGAATAGGTGGGAACCAGAATGTGATACTGGGGCAAAGGATAAGAAAAAACAGATTGATTCAAAAGCAGTCAGGTCAGTATTGGGTAAATACTGGAGCAGATTGATGAAAGGACAGGGAGCGGATAAAAGTGAAATAGCCCAATATTGAAATCAGTTCGGAGCTTGTCAGAATGAGGCTGGGCTAATACTGGGGCAAAATTTTGAGTAGGCTGATACTGGGGCAAAATTTTGTTTTCCTAATAAGCATGGGTGATAAGACAGGAAAGGTTATGAAAGTACAATACTAGCATTGATCGTCTCGAAGGCACAAGACCATCCAAAATTCCATCTCCAAATACATACTCCTCTAATTCCTCGTTCTGTTTACTTTTGAAATTCAGCCATTTTATTGATCCAATTGTATTCATTGATCAAGCATATGTATCGAATTAAGTATACTACAGCAATTATTAAATACTAAGACTGTTTAAATCATGGTTAAAACGAAGATCCCGCAATTGATAGTCATTTAATAACACTGAATGATTCTTCTCTCCGCAGAATAAGTAGTGTGATGCATAAAGTTAGCCAACAAAAACAGGAAGGGAAGGCCAGTCGCAAGCTCTAGCTCATTCTAAAGGTCATAAGAATCGTGCTATAGGGAAGCTGTGAATTCGAAGTCCGCTGAATAAATAAAGATTAAAATCTCTCCAAATCAAGTCTTCTTGCATTTTAATTTCCTGCATTTTGGCCTATCACATCAGGCCCCTCATGTTTAAATTTCTATTCAAGCCTATCACATCAGGCGCTGCATTTTAATTTCCTGCATTTTAGCCTATCACATCAGGCCCCCCATGTTTAAATTTCTGTTCAAGCCTATCACATCAGGCGCTGCATTTTAATTTCCTGCATTTTGGCCTATCACATCAGGCCCCTCATGTTTAAATTTCTGTTCAAGCCTATCACATCAGGCACTGCATTCTATTTTCCTGCATTTTTGGCCTATCACATCAGGCCCCTCATGTTTAAATTTCTGTTTCAAGCCTATCACATCAGGCGCTGCATTTTAATTTCCTGCATTTTGGCCTATCACATCAGGCCCCTCATGTTTAAATTTCTGTACAGCCTATCACATCAGGCGCTGCATTTTATTTTCCTGCATCTTGGCCTATCACATCAGGCCCCTCATGATTTAAATTTCTGTTCAAGCCTATCACATCAGGCACTGCATTTTATTTTCCTGCAGCTCGGCCTATCACATCAGGCCCCTCATGTTTAAATTTCTGTACAAGCCTATCACATCAGGCGCTGCATTTTTATTTTCCTGCATCTTGACCTATCACATCAGGCCCCTCATGTTTAAATTTCTGTTCAAGCCTATCACATCAGGCGCTGCATTTTAAATTTCTGTTCAAGCCTATCACATCAGGCGCTGCATTTTAATTTCCTGCATTTTGGCCTATCACATCAGGCCCCTCATGTTTAAATTTCTGTTCAAGCCTATCACATCAGGCACTGCATTCTATTTTCCTGCATTTTTGGCCTATCACATCAGGCCCCTCCTGTTTAAATTTCTGTTCAAGCCTATCACATCAGGCACTGCATTTTAAATTTCTGTTCAAGCCTATCACATCAGGCGCTGCATTTTAATTTCCTGCATTTTGGCCTATCACATCAGGCCCCTCATGTTTAAATTTCTGTTCAAGCCTATCACATCAGGCGCTGCATTTTAAATTTATGTTCAAGCCTGTCACATCAGGCACTGCATTTTAAATTTCTGTTCAAGCCTATCACATCAGGCACTGCATTTTAATTTCCTGCATTTTGGCCTATCACATCAGGCCCCTCATGTTTAAATTTCTGTTCAAGCCTATCACATCAGGCGCTGCATTTTAAATTTATGTTCAAGCCTGTCACATCAGGCACTGCATTTTAAATTTCTGTTCAAGCCTATCACATCAGGCACTGCATTTTAATTTCCTGCATTTTGGCCTATCACATCAGGCCCCTCATGTTTAAATTTCTATTCAAGCCTATCAGATCAGGCGCTGCATTTTAGTTTCCTTCATTTTGGCCTATCACATAGGGCCCTGTATGTTTATCCACAGGTCTTGATTTCCTTTTACTTACTAAGGCCGGACAAAATTGGCTCACGTCTTTACTCATTTCTTACTTCGATAATACAAGAAGCATTCTCGCATTATCTAGTAAAAACTTGGTAAAGAGGGGCAAACTGTGAGCACCAATTTTTGTCCGGATATAAATCTCCCTTATTTATTCAAAATAACTTAAAAATAAGAGCTCAAATGGTTAAAAGAAATGAGGAGTTGCAAAATTAAATAAGTAAGCAAGTAGATAATAGATAAAGAGAGTGGAAGAAAATAAACAAAATTCAGTTAGGTTAGTTAGGAGTTAGTTATAGAGTTAGTTAGGCTAGGGTTAGAAATTAACTTCCATAGGGTTAAAGGACCATGGTTAAGCTAGGGGTATAAAGGGGATTTTGGAAAAAAGAAGGGGGGGACATTTTTTGGCACCAAAAAAATTGAAAGCGGCAAGGGGAGTAATTCGAGTTTTCTCTGAAAGTTGAGGTTTCTCTCGAGGCTTTGGGTCATAGGAAGCGATTCAGTCTCTATACTTCTCTTAGATTCAGATTTCTCGTCTCCGTTGAGATTGCTAAGCGTTGAGATTGCTAAGCCTTCTTGTTTTTGCTTCTTGCGCTCTGCATTTACAGGTAGGCTCATGTTCATTGTTTTGCCTTTATATCCGTAAAATTTCATCTTGCTTGAGTTGAACCTTTGGATAGATGAAATCTAATTCAGAATTATGATGAAAAGTATGTATGAATATGTTGTTGCTATGACTAAACAAGGTCAAATTAAAAAACTAAACTCTGTGGCGTTGATTTTACTTTGTCTAGAGAAGTTCAACGCTGGAAACATGTTGTATAGATCATTGCCTCTGCTAATTTGAGAATCAATTGGCCTAAAAACCATTAATCACGAGGTATGCCTTTTTAGGAAACAGTGGTAATTTCCTACTTTTAGTTTTGTTTTGTTTAAATATCAACTGGTTTAGTAAAGAGGTTATGTTGACAATCTTTTAGTCTTAATGATAGGTATAATTAACCCAGTAGCATCGTTTTCTGAGCATAATTTAGTATAACCATAATATATCCATCTTATGGATCTGATTGCTTGCATTAGTGCTTAGGTTAGTTAGCAAGAAGTCTTGGTCTCCATAATAGAATTCAAAACTTAGGACCATAGAATAGGTTCGCTATAATGTTACGGCCAAGATAAAGAACAGTTTTAGTTAAGGCAAACAATTAGGAATTCCTCTCTTGGACCAATGAGTTAATCCTCCCAAGCAGAATGCAGAATTAGATTGATCCCCCAGTTCTGCAACAATAGGTTATAAATAATTTTGGATGGTAGTTAAAAATCCTGGATCATGCTAAGTAAGGCAAGGAGTTATTAGACTTACGGCTCCTCGCCATTATCCAGGGTAACTATTGAACTTTATGATCATACACCTCCGGGTTATATTTAGGACCTAAGAGTGAAAGGCCTTGAATCAAATTCAGGCTGTGAATCAGCTATATCAGTCCTGAGTTTTCCTGGATCCATGGTTGTTATAAGATGAAGCTGTAAGTAATAGAATCCAGCCATTACAATAGGTCCTGGCACACCAACTTCCGTTGTTATCAGGATCAACTTTTCTCTGTTAACAGTAGGGAACCATGTCTAGGGGAAAAGCAAACCATAATAGGAGAATTTAAGGCCTATGTCCATTTTATTGTTGCACTTTGATTGCAGCTTGGGACCTATCATTGAAAGATAAGTAATGCTGGCTAATGTTGGGAGTAGTGCTACCAATAGGATAGAGATGTGCATTTGATGGTTTCTGTTTCAGTAGCTATAACCTGGAGCAACTATAAAGGTTTTGTACCTTCTAGAAACCGTGGGTTAGAAAGGTGATTCCAGTCGGTACTAGATTTGTTCAAATCTAGTGTTCCCCTGACTCTGAGGCAAGATGTCTTAAAGTCAGGACTTGGTTAGTGATAATCAGGGGAATGTTAATGGTATCTCAGCTGAAATTCATAGCCCAGCTAAATTTGGGAGTCTAGAAAACCTGCAGCAGTTGAGCTACCTGAGAGGCAGCCTATTTGGCAGTGGCAGTAGCAGTGGCCATGTATTTGGGTCTGCAGTAGATACCAGAGGTTTTGTTTCTAGAGTAAACCTCTGGTACTTTTTTGCATTAGGTCATTCAGCTATGAACATAGAGTTTCTGATCACTGCAACCAGACTTGGGACTAAGCATAAGCTGATCTGAAAATTCCTATCAGACTCAGGGCAATTGGTATCAATAGATAGCCCCTAGCTTAACATAACAAAAACCATTGATAAGGAACAGTCATGAGGATCCTAGAGCTGTACAATCTAAATTGAGAGCTATCTGTTTCTATAGACCCAAAAAAGCCTTGAAGCCAGGTTCTGGTGGTCAAGAAAAGTGTTAGTAATGTCTCAACTGGAACCTGTTGACAAATAAGAAAGGGAGACAGCATCTCCTAATCAGGTTTTGTCACAATGGCAGAGATAGCAAAAGGGGATTTAGAATCTTTAAGTTGCACAGGTAAGGGACTGATCTGGTCCTGGCCTTAGTTGAAAACAAAAACAGATTTGGATTCCTAATACTCCTGTTGACTTGGACTAATACTATAATTAACTTGTGGCAGTGGTTAAGATAGCAAATGTACTGGGTAGGCACCAAACCAAATTCATAGCTTGAGTAATAGGGTCTGTTCAGTGAGTTAAAAAGGGTTCCAAATCACCATAACCATACTTAAAACTAAGCATAAGCTGGTTTGCAATTCCTATCAGACTCGGATATATATATTTGGATCACATCAATCTCAGAATTGATGTTAAATTACTGAGATTTAGAGTCAATTAGGCATGTATTCAGGGTTTAGGTAATGGAGGATCAAATCAAAATCAGCAGTTAGCTTGGTTGACCAACCAGGTTCTGATTCAGCTGGGTACAGATCCTAATTGAGGATCCTTGTCCAAGCCTAGGATAGCCAGCCACTAAGGTTCTGAACTACTGTCAAACTTAAGGACCAAGTGGCTATTCTGATCAGGAGCCAACTAGGCATATACCCAGAGGTTCTAGTCACAAAACAAATCGAAATTAGCAGTCAGCTGGGGTTGACCCATCAGGTCCTGATTCAGTTAGGTACAGATCCAAATTTAGGATCCTTGCCCAAGTCTAGGACAGCAAGCCACTAAGGTTTCAACCTCGAGTCACTGAAACTAAAACCAGGTCAGACATCTGATACAGGCTTAGAGACCATGTATTTTTCATAAGTTTTGACAAACTAGGTGGCTCCCTCTGAGTGAATGGCCTGTGAAGTAGTCAACTTGAGATCTTGAGCCTCAAGGCTTAATTCTGGACTATAATAGAAGCTGATTACTGGTTTAAAGTGACATAAATCATAGAATAAAAAGAGAGTGAAACTGATAAGTTATGGTTAGTTTGCTTCCTTTGTATCAGTAGATTACAAAAATGATGAGTTTCTGATGGCCTGTCCCTCAGTCTACATGTGATTGATCAGGAACCGTTTTTATGGGCATAGTAGAGCTGGGCTTTCAACAACAGATTTTGTGTCTCAGAATTCTATTATAGAATAGGTTGCTATATGAGGGATCGCTACTGCTATTTTGGTATCAATAAAAGGGGTTTTGAATGGAATAGAGATCAAAATGAATCCAAGAATCTTTAGTTCAACATATAGGTAACCTTAGTCTGTGACAGGAGTAGACAGGTGCCTGACTCATATCTGGCTTTCAAATCTTAAGCTAGAGACCTGGTCTGCCCCAGATACCTAAAAAGCATTCTGTTTCTAGGAACCAATTTTTGATAAACAGGCTCAAAAAAAAACTTGAAAGTTTGATTCTAACTGATTGGTAGTAACCTTCTCTGTCCCTAATCTGAAATCTCAAGCTTAAGATCTGTCTTTAGTTTTGATTTGTAGGATGCATCTAGAGGTTTTCTGCTCCTTTGCACAACAAATTCCTGTGGAGATGTCAATCCTTAATGAACTTCTTAAGTAGTTCTAGAAAATAAGGTAGCAACTGTAGGTTCAACACTAAGCCATAAATCTGCCACTGTTATAACTTGTATCAAATAGCCTATGACAGTGAAGATTGCTTCAAATCATCAGTCTCACTTCCTCATGAAATGATTATTAAATCCAGTAGGTGCTACTGCAGAATCAATGCAATCCTGATTACCAGTGTCATTGGCAGTTTCCTTTAATTCATCTCGTGATTACAATATAAATCATAGTGGGCAAGGGTCTTTGTTTTCTCTCATCTCATGACTTAGGACACCTGAAACCCCATACACAGAATAGGAGGTAGCTGGCCATCATGACAAGCGGATTCATATTCTAAGATCATTAACCTGTTATAGCAGTAAAATCACTAAATTCTGAGTTGCATGAATCATGAGCTGGACAAATCCTACATTAGGCCAGTGGATTCAACTATGTGTTACTAAGAATATCATGGAATTTAGTATGTACTGCATAAGGCCCAAGAATGGTTAAGAAAGGGATAAGCCTCCTTAGCTAACTCTCAGATTAAGTCGAACAGTTCCCTGTTTCAAATATAGGGACCTAGGCCAAATGAGAAACTAAATCAGTCAAAGAAAGTTTATGAGAGGGTATTGAGAATTGTTCCTGTTGAGTTGGCCATTGAGGCAAGTCCTGTAAATCATGTTGAGTTCATAAGTGACTAGATAAGCGTCGGATTTTCGCTCCCAGATCTGTCATGACAATAAATTCAATACTTGGCCATATACTATGCTGCTCCTTGGCTAAATAGGCAGCAAATTAATTCATAAAATCAAAAGAAGACACCGAGGATTGCACTTGGTGTGTTACTGATTTAAATTTGAAAAAACAGTTGGAGACTTGATCCATACCTCCAGAATTTAATAATCACAGTGGTGATGTTGTGTGTGAGAATAAGTGAGTCTCAGGGGGTGTAAAATGTAAGTCCAGTTGCTGTTTGTTTTGGCCAAGAACAATAGAATTGTTGCTTATTAATCCTCCGAATGCAGAAATAAGTCATGAGATAGTGATTGATATTGAATCTGATGTGGGATGAGTCATTACTGCAACTGCGGTTTCACTCATCGCGGTAACATCCCCAAAGGTCCCATATGCTACCAGTTGAACTCTATAAGCTCAGTATAGGATTTTTTGGCGTCAGCCTGCATAGGTCCTCTCTGTTAGAAGCTAAATTCATTATGAATTCTGCAAAATAAGCTTCGTGTGCTGCAGTAAATTTTGAAAATAGACAAAGACCTGGATGTGGAACTTGTGACAGATCACTAATCCATATGGTCATTTGCTAGCTGCTGTCATAACCAGAATCAAATGGTTTTTTTAACTGTAAGGTAGTTTTGAATCATCGATCTTACTTTGGTTTGCTATGTTTCTTAAAGTTGGAAGGTCATGCTGCTGAATTAGTGCAAGTCCATTCCATACTAAGATTAGTAGTCAGCTCAATTTTTCGGGGGTAAATCAGGGGGTAAATCCGGGATTCCCAATAACCATAAGCCGAGCTTAACTTTAGCAGCAGATGGGATAAACAAGTTCCAGAATATGGAACCTTCAAAGAACCTGAAACTGGAATTTTGGAAAACCATGGAAGAATATGCCATTTGTCATCTCATGCTTTTCTCCTCCTTGACAATGCTTATATATTCTTGAGCTTGGACTTGATCATTCCAACGTCTATCTTCAGTTTTCTATTTTCAAAAACGTCTGTTTTTCTAAAATTCTTCTGTTTTTCAAAAAATGTCTGTTTTTATTCTATTTTTCTCAGATTGTGCAAACGGGTTCTAATACGGGCAAGTAGCATTCTCTACTGTTGCGTATTTTAATTCGTGCTAATTCAAATACGGCTTACGACGATTTGGATTATGCAAGCACGTCTGTTTTTCCTAAAATTCTTCTGTTTTTCAAAATGTCTGTTTTTATTCTATTTTTCTCAGATTGTGCAAACGGGTTCTAATACGGGCAAGTAGCATTCTCTACTGTTGCGTATTTTAATTCGTGCTAATTCAAATACGGCTTACGACGATTTGGATTATGCAAGCACGTCTGTTTTTCCTAAAATTCTTCTGTTTTTCAAAATGTCTGTTTTTATTCTATTTTTCTCAGATTGTGCAAACGGGTTCTAATACGGGCAAGTAGCATTCTCTACTGTTGCGTATTTTAATTCGTGCTAATTCAAATACGGCTTACGACGATTTGGATTATGCAAGCACGTCTGTTTTTCCTAAAATTCTTCTATTTTTTCAAAATGTCTGTTTTTATTCTATTTTTCTCAGATTGTGCAAACGGGTTCTAATACGGGCAAGTAGCATTCTCTACTGTTGCGTATTTTAATTCGTGCTAATTCAAATACGGCTTACGAAGATTTGAATTATGCAAGCACGTCTGTCCTGTATTTCTTTAAGAAACGTTTTTTAAAAAAAAAAAAGTTTTTTTTTTTACCTAAGATTACTCTTTTCTTCTCTAAGAGATCAAGTCTCTTAACCAGAACTACGTAAGCCTTGAATTTCCCATTGCACCGGGGAATACGTAGGAGCAGGATCAAGTCCTGTCAGGCTAACCTCCCTCAACCTATTTATTTCCAAATTAATTAAGGGATCAAACTATTTTCAAATAATCACACACTCAATTTAAGGGTACTGTTCCTTGGAACAGGCGAGCGGGGTGCCTAACACCTTCCCTACTCGTAACCGACTCCCGAACTTCGAATCTCATCCTTGAGTTAGGGTTTTCCAAATGTTTTCCCTCAAAAATAAAATTTGGTGGCGGCTCCACAATCAAATTAAAATTCTTTTCAAAATTTAGCGAGCTCGTCGTCTAGTCGGAATTACGGTTGCGACACGGATCTTATGGAAGTGTGATATATTTAGCTTTTACATGCTAGTTTATGTTTCCTTTTCATGTTTTCCTTGTAAAACAATTTTTAATGGTTGGTATAAATTAGCTATATATTTTTTATTTTGTTAAACCTTTTTATATTAAAAGAATAGAATAATATATTATGTTTCTCAATTTATAAGTTTTATTTTTTTTATTTTTTTAGAAATATAATTTGATGAATGTTTAACTTTCTAGTACATTAATATTAATACTTTTACTTATATTTTGAATTAAGAAATGAGTCTTAGTATAAGGATTTAAGAAAATTTATACTCAGGGAATTAGGTATCAATTGTTTTAATAAAAAATTATTTTAAATATGAAAGAAAGTAGCTTGAATTAGTTAAAAATTGATTCATCACATAATCATTAAGAGAAATTTATGCCTTAGCTACCATTACCATTTATTGAATTTCTTTACTTGCAAATGAAATTATTCTTATTTTCATTTTTTATTGTTTGCATCCTTTAATTTTTAATAGAAAAATTTTAATCCAAGGAACATCCAATTAATTTGATTTAATGAACCAATATGTATTAATGGCACGTCCTCTAAAACTATTTTATTATTATTATATTATTTGTTCCATTTGGCGCAATTATAAAAGCGATTGTCAATTCTAACTAATCATAAATTAGAAAGTGTTAATATGCTTAAAAAAAAACAAAAACGAAAAACCATGAGAGACAAGCTATTGAATTGCTACACCAAGCCTGCAAAGTGGCGTCCATTAACCTCCCTCTAGATAACAACCAGCCCCAAGACTGCTTGAATTTTCTTCCAAATATTTTAAAGACATTACTTGAATAAAAGTTGAACTTGAAAATATTGGGTTTATATTATCTCAATTCCTTTTTATTTATATATTTGGAGATGAAAATTTTGTTTTTATTTTTTTATTTATTCTTTTATAAGTTTAATATAACACGAAGTGTTATCTTTTCAATTTATGTCTTTATATTTTTTCAATTCTTAGATATTTTTTACATATTTCTTTGAAATGAGATTGATGGATATTAAATTAAAAAATTAATTTTTTTTAATATTACCAGAATATAAATTATACTTATTAATTTATGTGCTAACTTTCAAAATAGAGAAGAAAAAAAGTAATATTAATTTACTATATTATAGGGTCAACATGCTCTACCTAAGCATTACTGCAGGCTAGGCAAAAAGTGAAGTATTACAGACCGGCGATAGGCCCAACAATAAAAAGAGAAATATCATAATTTTTTTAGAAAAAGGAACCAAAAATGATTAGTAAACCTCTTGTGTTTAAAGATTTCCAAAAAAAAAACATCAAACTAGTTTTAATCTATAAATTTACAACAATATTATTTTAGTTTTAATAATTATAAATCTTTAATTATTTTAATCTCAAAATTATAACAGAATACCAAAATAACATGTTTAATCATTTAACGGACTAAAAAATAATTTCAAAATTTAAAGTTTCATTTCAGATTATTTTTAATTTTTAATTTTAATTTGAAAATTTTATTATAAGAATAAATCGATTCACTATTTCCTATAAAATATAAATAAATAAATAAATAAATAAATAAATAAATAATTGTTGATTAAAAATTTAATATAAATTAAACTATCTCAAAATAATAAAAATGAATAAATTAATATTATGATGATAATAATTTAATGATAATAAAAATTATAATTAAAAATAAAATAATTTATTTCAAAAATAAAGTTAAAAACATGTTAAAACCTAACTTAAAACAAAGTCTAATACTATATTCATCCATAAATATTATTATATTAATGCATTTAAACCTTTTTTCACTGTTTGAATCTTTCATGAATATCAAATAAAAATAAGGAATCTTCACACACCAAAAACAATCAATTTTTAAAGCGATCAAATAAAAAACTTATTCTAAGATGAATGTTATCAAGTCACACGCTCTTTAATGTAATATATATTATATTTAGTTACATTTTTTAAGTTTTTTAATTTAAATTAATTATAATTTTACTCTCGTGATCTTTTCAGGAAATGACGTTTTTTCATTGTTAACATTAAATAAATTGTATTAAAACCTTTAAACACTTGTTTAATTTATATTATTAGAATTTTTTTTATTAATTTTACTAATAAAGAGTAAGTATCAATTTTTAATATAACTAATTATTCAAGTATTGTATAGATATTTTTAAAATAAAAAAGTATTAATAAATAAGTAAATATTATTATCATTAATAAATATTATATTAATAAAAATCAAAATAATAAAAACTTAAAATAAAATAAAATTTATTAAAATTATAATATACATTTTTTATTAATTTGACATATCAAAATTTAAATTTAAATTTAAATGATATAACGTAAACAAATATATCTTTACATTTTTTACAGTATATCAATATTTTGATTTTCTTAAATTATTTTTTAAAATAATAAAAATTATAAATAAAAAATTAAATTAAATGCTTATATAAAAAAAATCATAGAACATAACAAAGATAAAAAAAAGTAACTCCTAAAAAAATTCTCATCTAAATTTTATGTAATGACAAGTTTTTTTATTATGTAAAAATAAAATATTATTAAAATTTTATTTAAACAAATAACATATTTAAACACTTATTCGATAAATTTTTATCATATAATAATTTTATTTCATAAATGTTTAAGTTTTAAAATGAAAATATTCTGCATAAAATCACATAAAGTTCTTTATATAAGTTTTTTTCTTACAACTTATACAAATAAATTTAATTTAATATTTAAAATAATATTTAAATATATCATAAGTGCTTATTAAAAAATAATCTCATAAATTTTTTTATAAGTTTCTTTCAAATAACTTATACAAATAAATTTAAATTAATATTTAAAATATTGATTAAAAAATTATCTAAATGTTTTCATAAATATTTATTATAAAATAACTTTAAAGTAATAAACTAGATCATCTAACATAACTATATAATTTGAGATGTTTAAAATGTATTTTAATTTTTTTTTAAATAAATAGTTTTAATTTTTTAAAAAATTCGTTTGACATATTTAGTAGATTATTTATTTTTATATGTATATAATTTATATTTATTTTAATATATTATATTTATATATTTTATTAAAAAATTAAATTTTTTAATTTTTAATTTAAAAAAACGGAATCCTACATATTTTTAAGCAAGATGCAGTTAATATGATTTACTTTCATTTAGCCTATAATTTTTTGAACTGATTTTATGCAATAAAAATTTATCATATAAAACAAAACGTCTAAAATATAGTATTATTTGAATTTTAAATAATATACTAAATTTATTGTTGATTAAAAAATTTTAAATAATTATTTATAGGTGATAACAATTTTACAATTTAAAAAAATATTATTAAAATTTATTTTTATAATCGATTTTTATTTTAAGTATATAAATTTTTTTAATCAATTAATTATATAAATTTTAAATATATTTATTATAATTTTTTAAACAGATTTATAAATCTAATAGATTTTAAAATAAAATAAATCTTGACAAAACAAAAATCTATAATTAATAACAAAATCAAATTTAATTTTCAAAATTTTTAAATATTATCAAATTTAAATATTCAAAATTTAACTTATTTTAAGTTATAATTAATTATTATCATTCATTATATAATAAAGGTTTAACGAAATTATTAATTTTTCAGTTTTTATTTATTTTAAATTTAAATTCTAAAATTTTTATTAAATAATAAAATTATTTAAATAAATATATAATTTAATTTCTAAAAGTTATATATTATATATTTTTTATTTTGAAAAATATGTATATGTATAATTTAATATTAATTTAATTCTATTTTATTTTAAAAAATATAAATAATACATAAAAAAAATTAGCATATTCTAGAATAAAAATATATAAATTTATATTTTTAAGAAATCAGATAATTCTTTAAAAATTTAAAATATGGTTAAATAAATAAATTTTGTTCTGGACATTAGAAATATAAAACTAATTCTTTGCTGGAGATTAAAAATATAAGTTGATTACAAAAATAAAAAAAGTTAACAAATTTTATAAAATAAAAATATAAAATAATTAAAAGAAATAAAAACTAAAATTAAGATTACATTATAATAAAATATTAAAAAATTAATTAAACCTAAAATAAAATGTATTTATATACTCAAGTTAAATCCGCCAACAAGAAGATTGTAAATATAGGTCAGTTTTGGTAAATTTTATGTAAATATTACTATTTACAAGAAAAAATATTTGTAGGAAAATTAAAAAATATTTATTAATTATTAGAAAATTTAAATAAAAAAAAAATTTATGTCTATTAATTAATTTTATTGTCTTTTCTTATAAATATTTACGGTAATGTTTATCTAAATTCAAGTATCGCTGGCCCATGTTTCTTCAATTTGAAAACAATGGTAAAAGAGCAAAAGGAATAAAAAAAATACTCAATTAATAACTTATAATTAAATAAACGGGCGTCATCTTTAAAATTTCCGACGCTATTCTCCCCCCGAATAAAACCGTGCGTAGCTTAGGGTTTAAGGGTTTAAGAAGCAGAACCGGTTCCAAACATGGACATTATGGTATTGCAACCAATTTCAAATTTAAGTGTTGGTAACCCTAATTTTACAATGCGTGGAGATGAGTGAGGTTGAAGACCCCATTCAACTTAACGACTTGGCCCTCGCCGATTCCTTCATCAATTACGATTATGTGCCCGACATGCCTTCCCCTTGCTCCGACCCGATAGCTTCCGGGTCCAGGTCATCCCACCGTAACACTATTGACGAAACAATTGAGAAAATTAGCTTAATTGGAATTGGGGGCAAGGGAATCGATGATGATAATGTTAGGGTTGAAACAATCGCTGATAATGAGAGTGATAGTGCCACCTCCGCGTCGTCTTCAACTTCCTCCGCAAGCAACAGCGTTGATCATGAGAAAGAGGAACTCGGAGAAGGCGATATTGTAGATTCTGATGCTGTTGATAATGATGATAGCGAAGATAGCTCAGAGAAGATTGCTAAATGGGGTATCGATGATGATGATGATGATGATGATGGCAGTGGTGGTGACAATTGTGCTGCAGAAAGGCCTGTTAGGTCAATGAATGAGCTTAAGGTGTTCGTTTTGCTCATTATCCACTGCAAGATGAACATTTGTTAATTTGATAATGCAACATTAGGAATAGAAATCGTTCTGTTTTGAAAGTTTTAATTAAGTAAAAAATGATTAAATGCTGGTGATAGAAGTACTTTAATTATGAGGGTTGAAGGAAGTTAGAACGTACGAAATTTTTGAAATCTATTGTTTGTTACTCAATGCGATATATGTTACACATGAATGCAGGATGAAGGGTGCGTTTTCTTCAGTGTTAGATTCTGTGGGCTACTATTTGTTTATTTATTTATCTGTATATTTTGTAAATAGACTTTGTTTAACTTTATTTTTCTTTTGAGCTTTTCTTTTGCTTGTGAACTTTGCAGGTTCTTCCTTTCGTTCCTGCTGTGAGTGTGACCTTAGAATCACATCATCAAATGCTGCCAGTGGGAGTTGTTGTATCGGTAAGCTAACAAGCCTCATCTTCGATTAGAGAAGCAAAGATAGGAATTCTAGTGTAAACTGTATTGATTGCAAGTTTAGTTTCTTCAGGTTGCGTGGTGGCCCCTTCTCTATTTATTTGATAGTTTACACTATATTGGATAATAATTAATATGACAAGAGGAAATAGATTAGAAGGGATATTAATTACTGTTGGAATCAACTTAATCAAGCAAACCGTTTTACAGATTCTTGGCGCTAAAGTCATTGTGGGAGGGATGGAGAAGCATGACCCCCTTAATGAGGGTTCTATTCTCTGGATGACTAAAAGGCAAACCCCACTAGGATTAATTGATGAGATCTTTGGACCAGTAAAAAATCCTTATTATACCGTGAGGTACAATTATGAAAATGAAGTCCCTGAAGGGATCCATGTGGGAACTTTGATCTCTTTTGTTCCGGAATTTGCCAATTATGTCCTTAATAATAAGGATCTTTACAAGAAAGGGTATGATACATCTGGTTTGAATGATGAAGAGGTGTCCAGTGAAGCAGAATTTTCAGATGATGAGAAAGAGGCTGAATACAAGAGAATGCAAATGTTGACAAAGAGAAGCTTAAATCATCACAATCCTGGGAAGAGGAAAAACAACAAAAAGAAAGTTTCACCAAAAGATGGTTTTGTGCCTAAATTCCCTATTGCACCTGCTATGCCGTTCCTCAATCATGAACATTGTTCACCATTTTGTGGCATTGGACAAGGCCATGGTGGGGGCACTAATGTAGTTCCACCAAAAGATGGTTTTGCGCCTACATTCTCTGTTGCCTCTGCTACGTCATTGTTTGATCATGGGCATTGCTCACCATTTACAAACATAAGACAAGGCCTTTGTGGGGTAACAAACATAGTTCCTCAATTCCCTCCGGCAACTGCAGGTCCTAACTGGACTACAAGCGGAGTTTGGATAAATGGGACAGCACTTCCTCTGCAACAATGTGCAGTGCTTTCCAATGGATATACTGCTGATGGTGTATCAGGGTACCATAACAATACTCAATTTTCTAGTCAGTTGCCTGTTCCAGGAATTCCATTGCAACAACAGTTAAATCTCAGCCACGAGTTTGCTCCTGCAACAATATTTCCTGGATTACATCCCAATATATTTTCACAACTCATGTATGCACAAGGCACCATGGATCAAAACCAAATTACATTTGGGCTGAGCCCACCCTTCTCCCAAATTCAGCCACCTATACATTTGCAAACTAGTCCTTTTCCAGACAATCAGCATGCTCCCCATCAATTTAATCCAGGTGCATCTGCTAACCATGGGAGAAAATCATTTCATCGAGGAAGTAGGAAATGTTGGCTACCAGCCAAATGAAGATTATCATGTATTCAAATGCAAATTAAAATAATTTCTCTAGTTGGGCCATAATGAAAGAACTATGTGCATCATTTTTTTTTTCCTGCTATTGCCGGAATTAAAATGAATTCCTTTGTCATTTGATTTCATTAGAGTTTGACTTGTTTAGTTTGGTGGGACAGTTTTCTTGGTTATAGCGAGCTTTTCCACCCGGGATGAATTGTGAAAAAGGAAAGTGTTAATGCAAAATATATTACGAAGCACTGGAACGTTATTGGTACAAACTTTGCCAAGTTCGATTTACGCATATTTTTATCTTTCATATATAAGTGGGTCTCTTGAGTTAATTAATCATGATACAAGACAGGTGAACGAATTCATGATCCATTGAATGAAGATTAATTGGCTACATGGTTGACACATACGGTAAGTATACAAGTCGAATCAGGTTATGATTTTCCTCCAACAAACCTTTGCTCAATAGACCACTTTTATTGGATCCCAACAAAATAACTTTAGTTTCCAAAAAAGTTGCTTCATTTGGCAACATTTGCATGAATGTTGTAGCTTAAAGATAACCTCCAAATAAAAAAAAGTTAAAAGAGAGTGTCTCAGGTTGAAGCTGTCTTCCGCTTGATCTCAAATTTCCTTCGTAAAGACATCCGTTCCCCTCCATGGGAATGATGGTTGGAAGTGCGTCGACGTTTTCTATATGCTAAACTCAACCAACAGCATTGATAAATATTTAATCTCCAATTCTCCAATCATAAAAGTTTCCAATTTACTAACCTTATTCAGTAAGGATAAATATTTTAAGGACCGAAACATAATATCCACCAACTAACTTGATTCAGCGTTTGAAGATTGAAATCTCAAAACAACGACGCTAACCATAGAACAGATATTGATAAAAATATACCGTTTGTGTCCCATGAAAGAATTGCAGAGGTAAAAGACAAAGAAAGGAATCTTAGAACCAGATGACCCACCAACAAGCTGGGGAAACATAAAAATTCAAGTTCCCTTATTATATATACCCCTGATCACTTTCCTACCTCCTCGATTCTTTGATTAATATTTTAAGTTGATCATATATACCTCTTCTACAATTTAACATTAATGCAAAAAGATAAGATAAATAAGAAATCAAGAGGGAAAAGCATATGATAGAACAAGTAATGTCATAAACAGAAATAAAAAAAGTGTCATGGAAAATATTGCATAAATAATATAATTATAAACAGAACACTTTCAAAGAGAACTAGCATGTCCAACCGACCATAGTATAAGCTTCAGTGAGGTACAAAACCTATTCCCTATTGGACCCTATAAAAGAAGACAGAAGGTGTCAATATTTTAAATTTTCTCCTCTATATTAAAAAAGAATTTGATCTTTCATTAAACTTAAAAAGAATATTAAAATATTAAACATAAGTTTAACCAAACATTTAATTCCTTATGTTACCCTTGATTTTAATTTTAATCCCTATATTTTTTTCTTATGATCTTCATATTAACATGATCTTATTCTATAGAAGTTATTAGCTTTAATCCCTGTTAAATTTTTACATTTATAATTCCTAGAATATAAATATGTACAATTTAGTTTCTGAATATATTTATTTTCTTACATTTTGATCATTTGAAAAATATTTGATTCCAAAAAATTAAAATAACCCAACTAACATTCAATAACCAAATTATACACACTAATACTTTTGAAAAGTAAAAATACATTGCTACACACATCATCATTTAAATGAAAGACTAAATTCATAAAAATAAGATGGGAAGGATTAAAATCAAAATCAAAGAAATTAAAATTTCTATTAAGCCTTAAAAGTATTATCCCTTGTTAAATCATCTTAGTTGCTTAAACTAAATGAAAATTCAAAATTATAAAATAAAAGATCAAAACCATTAAAATAAAATGGAAGAGACTAAAACTAAAATCAAATATAAAATAAGGAACGAAAATTTCTATTAAACTTCAAAATTATTACCATTTGTTAAAGTATATTAATTACTTAAACTAAAATATTAATTATACTTCAAAATTTCAACACTTTAAATACTAAGAAGATGCGGTAATAAAACACAAGATTTTCCTGAAAAAAATAAAAAATAAAACACAAAAGAAGGCTAAACATTTAATTGAAATTAATAACTCAGTCAATGAGAACATTAAATGCTTAAATAGGACCAGTAATTCAGTCCATAAGAAAAGGGTACTTAAAATCAACACTTGAGAACACAACCTTGGACTCAAGCTTTGGCATTCCTAGTAAAGTCAGTACAAGTCTGGCAACTGCAATCTGAAAAGCGACAGATGTCACACCCGAAGCACACACATGAAGTGCAACCTTTGCATGTTGGAGAACGAGTGCATCCCCTGTAAACTCTGCGACTTGCTCTTTCTTCTTCATCATCACATGTAGTTCTGAAATACAGGTAACAATTACTATTAATAATTTTTCCATTAAATGCCCATGTGAATGAATACATACATACAACAATAACACGCTTTGGGAAATCTGAAACTGAATTACCAAAGGATAAATGGATTAAAGCAATCAGATATTAGGTGCCTCATATAATTAACCACAACAGCCATAGACAATGCAAACAATAAATGCATATTGTACCGAAAAACTACACAAATTTAAGGAATTAGGAATATATAAGGAATGGAATTGGTATTGGTTGTATCCAACACATTTGGGAAAGTTAAAAATGCAGTTTAATGATGGTGAGTGCAACTTTACTATGTAGTGGAATATGCTGCAGAATATCAACGATTCCTTATTATATCTTCCGACGCTACAAAGGGTAACAAAAACATAAAAAAGAATAAAGGTAACCAAACATGGAAAATGCCATTTATGTCAACATATAAAATTATAAATAGAAACTGATATTTGGTTTAAAAATATATATTCAAGCTAAGGAGCATGAGATTAGGGAAGAGACAATGGAGGATCAAGCAAATCCCTAATCCTGACTAATAGTCACTGTACCTTAAGATGCTGCCATAGGAAAAAAGGGGCCATTAACCATTTCCTTCATATAAATTTATAGAAAATAAAATTCCATTCAGTTTAAACAAAAAAATAGATGAAGGTAAGCACTAGAGATAAATACCAGAGCATTAATCCTACAAATTGAGATTATTGCTAACACCAGCATTTTAAACATTACTTATTGATTTAACTGATAGTTCAATATGGAATTGTAATGCAAGAGATTGAAACATACTTGTCATATGGAAGATGAGAACACTGCCAATTTGAATCGGCCAAAGCATCATGGTGAAAGCGGCATTCCTCTTTAGTCCTAAGACGGAACCTACGCTCTTTGTTACATTTGGTACAGCGAACAAACTCATCACGGTGGCAAGCCCGTCCATTTTGGGATCTATGGGATCCATTAGCGCTCTTTGAAACTTGATTGTAGTATTTGAGCAGCACTGTTTTAAACAATGGAACCTTCTCACCATTAGCTATTACCCAAACATTATTCTTCCATTTCCTGGCTGTCTCTCTTCCAGAGTGTCTCTCAAATGCAGCAGGTGTTAATTTGTCTAACATTAAAATATCATCATGTAAATAAAATGATCATGATTCAAATCAAGCATTCTAGAAACATGAATACTGACAAAAATACAGTATTTTGATTCAACGCCAAATGGCATGCAAGGTAAAAATAAATACATTGGAAATACAATTTTCTTTTCTTCATGAAAGCACAATAATAGAGCAAAACCATACAGAATAATACCAGTATTCCTCCATTGAGATAACAAGTATTTTATTAGTGATAAAAAATTCAAAATTTTTATACACGGTCAATTACAGTTTCTTCCCTGTATGCTGATCTGTCAGGTGATTAACACATTCGATGACCAGATAGAATAATACTCTATCAGAATTTATTTTGTATATGACGGTATTTCATGTAGAATTATTGAAGCAATTATTTAATTTATCATGCTATGCTATGATACCAGGCTGGCAAACAAGATTTCCAATAATGTAACTGCTTACTGTATGATAATAGTCAACCGCACATCAACAGAGGCACTAGTTCTTCTACGCTTGAACATGAAACTTGTAACAACATTGTGATATCAAAACAACACAATATATACACAACACATATTGAACATGTCAGTGTATATGCTGATAAGCATGATGTATTTGAGAATTAGATATGAAGTTTAACCCCTTCCTGAAGGCATGGATTTATCCAGGTCCCCAACAATGAACTACTCTCTTGAGTGGGGGGATATATACCTCAAAGACCTAATCCAAATAGCTCAATATTTAATCAAATCGATGCACCTGAGAGAATATATATATTATCAAAGAAGAGGGAACAAATTTTATAACCAGACCCATTTTTATAGTAGCTTACTCTGCCAATAGATTTCAAATACTTCTAAGAAACCTAGAGTTTGACCATCTCATCTAAACTGTAAGGGTTAAGCTATATTTCATTCAATATAATCCCAACTAGGAAGTTCTCATTCATCCAGAAACAAGTCAAGTTTAAACTCCAACAGCTCCATGCTAACTAAGAACTTTCTACATTTTCATCACAAAAACTTCCCGTGGTTTAGTAACATCAAACCAGCGTGTTCATTAGGACAAATCAACATACACTTCACCTGTCTAAATCACCATCACAAAAACTCTCAAAATCTTTAACCGAAAGCAGATAAAAACAACCCTACAATGACACCAAAGAAGGTCACATGACTCAAAACTCAGCCACACATGGGAAATAAACATGCACATAAATGAAAACCCCATTTTGAGGAGAGAGAGAAAGAGAGAGAGAGAGAGAGAGAGAGAGAGAGACCTTCTTTGCAACCAGGGGTGCATTCACAAGATATTTCAAGGTATCCATTCACGAAAACCCTAAGCCTTCCAACAGCATCACCATATCTATGACTGGTACACCCACACGTTACCTCAACATAGTCTTCAACTTGTTTCACCCCACTCAACTCTCTCAGTTCATCGCTGTTAAACATTGCGAACCCACTCCCTCTGTCCAACCCGTTCACCATTTTCTCTCCCAAAAGACTCTGTTTTTAGCAAGAGGGGCACGTATCCAAGGAAAATCGCGTAAAGGGTCGAACGAGATACGCGGCGAAAAATCCAAAAACAGAGAGTACGAAGAATATCCTCTAAATGATGGAGTTTTGGTATGAGATGGAAATACCCAGAAAGAGAAAAACCACTCTAGATGATAAGAGAAAAGAAGACTCAAACAAACCACACTTTTTTTCCTCCAAGGTTTACTCCGAGAGATCTGGCATAGAAAACGTTGAAATATTACGAGGAGAGAGAGAGAGAGAGACAGAGAGAGAGATGGTAATGGGGTTGAATGAATGAGCTGGCGGAACAAAACAATTGTTGTGATGTGAAGGGGTTAAGATGCTAGTTGCATGATATGACAGAAGAGAGAGAGAGAGAGAAAGAGGTTGCTTTGGGGTGAGGGCTTTTGATTATAGGAAGTCCCTCTCATGGGAGGAGTCGAGGTTTTCGATAGTAGTTGTTGTTATTTTTATTTTCTTTTATTTTTTAGGAAGTTGCATTGTGCCACTGTTTTCGGGGAAGACTAGATCTTGTGCATTAAAAAACGAAGGGAATTTCAGTTTTTTTTTTTCAGAAAAAGGAAAAACAGAAAAAAAAAAAAAAAACTCGTTGGGAGTCAGTTCTCTAGGGCAGCAACACGGATTCGGGTTTCAATATGTGATTGATGTGATTGTGAAGTATACCATTACTAGCTTATGCTACAAACCCTTTTTTTCGTTAAGGAGTTTAAATAGAACTTAAAACCGTGTTATTATTATGTGGACTAATTTGGTTGCAAGTAAACTTTAAATTTACGGTGGTCATCGGGGATACGTTTCAACTTTCATGATACATTGTGTACATTCAGAATCCAAACTCCCTCATTATTGTTAGTAATGGTGTTTCCCGAAAAAGGGGGAATGAACCATCAAAGTCGTAAACACGGTGGCCGCATTATACGTCTTAAATGAACTTCAAAGCAATCATAATTATTCCCATGTTGTTTTGATAATGACTATGTTGCTCCCGTCAACGTTGATCATGGATATAATATGCGGTATTATGTTAAAAATGTTGCAAGGTTGAGAGGAGGATTAATGCTACCCCGCACTCAAAAGAGATGGATAAACAGAACTTGTCAAACTGTTAAAATACACAACATTTTTTCTTATTTGACAAGCTGAAGCACCACACTTTTGTTGTATTGTTTTTATTTGAGACAAAATTGGTGAAGTCTTCGTTTAATAATTTCAAATGAATATCACAGAACACGTAGCTAAAATATCGGGACTCGATCAGAATGGCATGGCAGGCTAGTCTATCAAAAGAATATTCATTGCACTTAATCAAAGATACATGAAAATCTTCCCAAGAAAAAGGAACCAAAAAAAATAATCTATTGATAGGTGCAATAGTTTGTGTATCCAACTTGTTGCGGAACACAAGTGCTGTAAAAAGTAATGGTTTTTAAGCACTGAAATTGTTTTTGTTTCCATTTCACACAGTGGTCACTTTATGTGTGACAAAACCCTTTTGTGGGAGTAACAACTAAAGTTTTTGTTCCCTTTCTTGAACATTATTATTGGTTATTACTTAAATTAAAAAAAATGTATACCATGATAGCTACCCCACGACAATATGCAAATCATGTTATCAGATGCAGTTACCAAGAAACCAATTAATCTGATATAGCCGGAAATGATCATAACATAACGCCGCAACTCAGAAAGACACATTGCGAATACTAGGTGTCTGGTCTTGTTTCCTACTACTACACATAATTCATTATGTATGTTTTGCAACTGAAATTGTGGACATACAATGTGCTATTTTATTTTATTTTATTTTTATTATTATTATAAACATTTGATTCTGGAGCACATTTAGCATTGAGAGCAGCCGTTGATTAAAAATCTGTCTAAATTCCATATATATTGTCATAATGTCCAGCACTTATTTCACTCTGCACTTCTGCAGCATGTTTGGTCTCAACTACAAAATGTTCGAGATTTGAGATTGTCAGGGACATTTAACTTTTAAAAAAGGGGCTTGTGCAGTCAATGTTAGTGTAGCACTTTGGTTCTCAACTACATAATTTGCGTTTGGGGTGGCAGACTGGGAAGTAGGACACATGCACTTCTGCTTGTGACTCAAGCTGCTATAGTCCCATCATGATTTTGCCAAAAGGCAGAGGATAATGTATTGATTCTATTGTCTCATCTTTTTTCAATGGTATGGTAGGTGAATAGACAACAGTGAGAACAGAAAGGTCAAAATAGGCCTTTTTTTACTGTGGCATACTATTTTGGCCAGGGTGATTAAGCCACCAAACACAAGTACCCTTTTGCCTTCAGACATGCACAAACCCAATCACTATTCCAATAAGTGCAACACCCTCTATATCATATATATATATAAACTCCAAGATAATGTTTGTAACCTTTTAAATGTTTATTTATGCTTAGTGTATTTTTTGACTATAAAGTACTGGTTATGGATGATGGCAGACTTTTCCACTTTAATAGTCAAATAGACATTGTTAGGCCCTTGAATGAGTGTGTCGTCGTTAGTTCTATTGACACATCATCACGTGTTGAGAGTTTCAATTGGCCATTAGCAAAAACATGACTTTAATAGCTAGTAGATTTCAACCATGTATGTCCCCATGAAGTGATCGATCACCTTGGATCCTCCAGACCAATTTGAAATTCATATGCATGGGTACCTCGTCTTGTGTTGTGCGGTTAGTACTTGGCATTTCATTAGTCCTTTCTGAATAACAGAAATTGTTTGGTAGCCTCCAACCTAATACACTTCAATTGATAATTTTTTGGAAAATGATATTTATACTTTTTTTTCTTTTCCCCTTTCCACCGAATCCAATGAGAAATTTGGCATGTTGAAGGTGAAAGTAGTGCAGTGGTGCCAGCAACATTAGCCAATTGAGAGGGGAATTCAGCTCGAACCACTGTCACCACTAGTCTGCTTACACGCTACCCTTCGGTCGCACCTACCTCAACCACCTACCACCAAAACACCACCCTAAACATTATTTTTAAAAACTTAAAGAAAAGAAAAGAAAAGAAAGTAGTGACTACAATTTGCTGCTTTTCTTATCTATATCAAGCTCCGCACAAAGCAAGAACCCCTGAGAAGATAACATAATATAACATTAGCTAGCACGCATAGCTTAATAATGAAATCCCTTATTTATTTATTTTTTCATTCTAAGATTTGTGAAGCTCTTAAATTTGAATATAGATTCTGCAGTTAACAATGACAAAGAATTATTCAAGTGTGGCAAACCCATTTGATTCTGATGCCTGCCAGCACCAAGTGGCTTGCATCAATTGCATGGCATGCCAGTAGATGCCGATCCTCATGATCAAGTGATGTGTCTTGTTTGTTTTAACATTGAAAAATAAATTTACATTATTTAAAAAAAAAATTCTTTAAAAATTATGTTAAAATTACTCTACTTAATATTTTTCTAATAATTAAATTTAATCAATCTAATTATTAATTATTAGATTTTATTTTTTAAATTATATTTATAAAATTTTAAAAATATTTAATATTTAATTAAATAAATTTAAATTAACATATATTATAATAGATATATTATTTGTTAAAATAAAATTACATAATAAAATATCAAATTTTTTATAAAATACTTATTAATTTAATAATTAAATTAATAAAATTAAAATTATTTTATAAAAATATTGTCAAATAAATTTAATAAACTTATTTTTAAAGTAATTTAATTTTTTTATTTTTAATTTAAAATACATATCTAATTTAAATTAATTTATATATTAAAAATATTTAATAATTAAACATAATTTAATTTAATTTTAAATCAAGCAAATAATACCACAAGATGAAAATGATGGTGGGAAGCAAAGCAATGGAGGAGAAGAAGGTTGTCTTAAACCCATACTACAAATGAATGAAGTGATGAGGATGAGTGTGGCAGCGCACACCCCAATGCTTGTCTGTGAATAGTTTGTGTCAGCTTTTGCATTGTTTGAAGTTGATTACGCTCAGTGCTGATCACATTTCGTCACGGTATCCATCCGCCATTGGCCTTCACCATCAAATCCAACCTGACCATTATTCTCTTCACTCGCATATCGTTGCCGTGATTCTACTCCAACACTCATCAACTCATTTTCACCTATAGACAGGTTCAATAAATTATAACCATTTCACATACAACTCTCATATCTTCTTTTTATTATTATATTATTATTATTGACGTTATCGTTAAATTTATGTTGAATTCATATAAAGTTTACGGTGGAGTTAAATGCCTGCATGTGATTTGCACTTGTACATCTAAACTTCTTTTTATTAAGTATCTATCTACCTAAACCGACTTCTTAATTTCATTAATTGGTGAGGGTATAAAGTTCAATTTTCTGATCGACTAGCCCAAAATTAATTAAACTGTTTATTAATAAAGCAAAGGCGATTTTTTACGTCAGCCTGTGTTAATTCTAGTAAAAAATTCAAATCTATTCGGACACGTATTTTAGATTCAATCTTTATCGTTATTCGTGTATATCCTTGCGACATTTTCATCAAGCAGCTTACATGAGATTATACATCTAATATTTATAATATTCTACACTATTTTCCTAATGACATCATTTTTATTACTCTAAACAACTTGATCAATTTTTTTCCAACCTACAATTTTAAAAAAATTCTTAAACAGATCCTACATTATTTAACTTGTAATATTTTAATTCAAAAAATTACATATGATGAATTATTTTGTAAAATAACCGTTGCTTTTTCCTATCTGCGTCAAAGTTGCTTTTCAATGACATATAGTCTATTTATTAAACTATCAAACCAAGTTTCCATATTTTTCAAGACAGAAAAACACGTTAAAACCCAGGTTTTCTGAAAGCAATTTTTTTTTTCAATTTTCTCCAACGGAACTTTGAATGTGATAACCGAACAAGCTGACAAGTTGGCTGTCCAGCTTCTGCAAGTAAGAAAAAAATATATACAAATAAATAAATGAAATGAAAGGAAGAAAATAAAAAAAAAGGAAAAGAATTTGTATTCCTTATTTTTTGGATAGCTGAAGTGAAAACAACCATATTTAGAGGCGCTCATAGGAAGATTTTTCACTTTACTTCTTTTAAAAATAATATTACATAGGTTGATGAAAGGATATTATTAAAAATACATTGTAATTTTAATATCTTTTTATGAATAATTTTTATTTATATATTTAAAATAATTTTAATTTTTTATTTTAAAATTTAACTAATATGATCTTTTATTTTTAAAATTAAAACTTTTAATTGTGAAATAATTTTATAAGTACAAAATTTAATTAAAAAATTGATAGAATTTAAAAAATATTATAAGATTTGAGTGTGTTGTTTGAAGCGGAAAGATTGGAGTTTTTTTTTTAAAGAATTTAATATTTCATTGATAAATTTTGAATAGACGATGATTAATCAATTCAATTTATAAATATTTTAAGTAAAAAATTTAAAAATATCAAATTTTTAGTAAAAAAAAATTGATAGAGACAAACTTTGTTAAATTTTAAATGTTATTGTTAACCTTAGCTCTTAGGATGAGTTTAAGCATATAAAAATGTAAATCTTTATTGAAATTTTAAAAAATTATTACTTTTATATTTTTAATATAATAAAAAAATTCCAATAAAAGTGTACTGCTTTTATATGATTGAATCATCGTTAAGAACGGAGGATAATGATATTTTTTTAATTTGAAAAGTACAAAGATCAAATTTAATAGAAAAAAAAAATCAGGAGATCAAATTTGACACAAGTTAAATAAAAGGAACAAAAAATAGTATAAAATTATTTTTAAAATTTTGGTTCTTAAAATCATATTTGATTGTTTTAAATAAAACATAATTTTATTTTCAATTTTTTTGTTAGATTATATATATATATATATATATATATATATATATATATATGTAAGTATAATTTTGATGAGGTCTAATATATTTTATTTTAAAATATTTTTTAAACTGTATATGATTTTATTTGTAATTTATGTAAAATCAAGTTCATAAATAATCACCAAAAGATGTGTCCGCAGGTTGTTCGGTCATACTCCTAAAATTAAGCTATGCTATTTTGTTGGGCAACAATGAGAGGTTTATTGATTTTAATTTAAATAAGTCAAGTGGTTGGATAAGAAATTTTCCCTGATTAAAGTTGAATTTAATTTAACTTTTTGTTTAAAAATGATTTAAATTTAAAATTCTTTAAATGAATAAATCGAGCTTAAATTTAAAAATAATATTTTAATTCTATTTTAATTTTGTTATCTATATATCTATCAAATTTATAATTTATAATTATTATATTTGTTAAAAATATATTTTCATTAGAAAATTTTGAGGTTATGAATAATTTTTGTTATTTATATATATCGAATAAGTCTATTTATTATTTTTTATGTTATAATTTTTTAAACAAATCGATGAATTTGATAAATTTTAAAATAAATTAAAGTTTAACAATAAAAAAATTTATAACAAATCATAAATTCAAGTTTAGATCTACAGATTTTAAAACAAATTAGATGAAAAAAAAATATGAAATCTAACCGGCTCCCACCTCTATTTACAATACTAACTAATTATAATGAAAAGTAATTGTTGTCCTTTTTATTTTTTTTCTAAATTTTGTATTATAATTTGTTGCTTTTTAAATTATAATTTTTTTATTAGTTAGATTTATCAACTTTTTACAATTAATTCATATATTTAACGATTAATATTTTTTATTTTAGATAATATATACAAAGATAGAGATACACATATGTTTTAAAAATAAATGAAAATAAAAAATATAAAAAAACTAAAAAAAATTATCTTTAATATAAGAGAGAAACCAAACTTATAATAAAGAATAAATCAATGCATGTATCTAGAGCTGGAAAGAAGTTAGTTAAATTGGATTCAACTTCACTCAATTTAATAAAAAATTATATTCAAAACTCAACTCAAGTTTAATACAAATCATCTTTTTTAACTTAATTTAAATAAATCAATCATCCTTCTTTATTAACTCGTGAACTACTTAATTCAATTTGCTAGTTTTTTAATTTAAACTGTATAAATCAATAATTAAAATAAATTAAATTTAAAATATTTAAAATTTATAATTTATCAATATACTTGTAATAAAATATTTTTTAATTAAAAAATATAGATATAATTATAATCTATATAAAATAAATAAATATTTATATATAAATTATTATTAATTAATTAATTAATATATTAGATGTTTTAAATTTATATTTTGTTACTAATTAAAAATTAATTTTTTTAAACATATAACTTCTTATAATAATATATTTTATGATTATATTATATATATTTTATTTTATAAAAATTTTAAAAAATATAATTTTAATTTATATATAATAAAATAGTTAATGAACCAAATAAATTGAATTATATATAATTTATATTTATCTTATTTAATTAATACGTTTAATTTTCAGCTCATTTAATTCATAAATCAAAATTATTAAATTATTTATTAAATTAAATTTTAAATTTATTAGTTAATTGCCAACCCCAGATGCACCCTTGAGAAATGAACATAAAATGAATGATATGAAAAATGAATTACTCCAATAAGTTTTGTGCACATATATAATATTTGACTTAATGAACGCACGTCCTGCCGGCAATGTCTATTATTACCAGTACGTATTTTTTATTATTATTATTTTATTTAACTAATTTTTATCTATAATATTTTTCCTTTGTTGATCAAATTAATAAAAAGAATATTTTTAAAAAATACTTGCTTAGAAAATATAATAAGGATATCCTTATCCTCGCAAGACGCGTTTATGATTACTAACTCAGACTAATTATCGTAATAACAGTAATAAAATAGCTTAATTGCAAAAGGCAGCATTTTTTTTTTCTTTCAACATGTTAATACTGTAGGTACAAAGTTAGCAGCAATAGGCACTCACTGCAGCAGTTTTCAAGTGTTTGCTTCATTTTTCTTAGCCTTTATTTTTATTTGTCATTGCACCCAACCATTTAGGAAATTACAAATTTTTTTTATTCACTGAATTGCAAAGCCAAATGAAATCTGGCAATTTGATTTTAGTTATTATTCATGACCAAGTCTAACAAAAAGTTATATGATCATGATCTGTTGTTAGCAGAGATCAGTTTCATGTATTGCTCTACGATCATTTCAGGAGAAGAGTCAGTGAAATATCCTCTTTCTACATCCACTCCTTCTTGGGCTGCCAGCATTTCAACCCTATTCTGCACCCTGTCTGCTCCAATCTGATTGGGCTCCAAAAGCATGCAGGCTATTTCAGTGGAATCCTCACCATGAACAAGCGCAAGTGTTTGCACCGTAGGAAGCCCACCACCACGGGCACTAACCTTCCTTGCTATCCTTCTTGCTGTTGATACATCAGTGGACAAGATTGGTACGTTGTAAAGTGTGACCCAAGGGCGTGCACCGATCATTGAGATGCCTTTAGCTCTTGAAACATTATTGGGCCCTTGATCTGGGCTCTGAGGTAGGACATCAGGCATACTCCAACCGGCCCATTGGTTGCCCCTGAAATTGGGCCGGTAATACCCAAGCTCTCTCCTTATGCTATCAAGTTCCTTCCCTGTTGGGTGTGCTGCAGCATACAGAAATACTGGCACTGCATTCACATAACATAAAACAAACAGTTACATAAAAATGAATGAATTTCTCTTGCATTACATCACACTTGAGTCTACGATACCACGGAATTAAAGTGAAAAAAGAGTGTAAAGTGAATAAGTAAATATCTCACCGACCCTTGATTTGAATTAAAGTATTTTTTTTTCAACTTAATTTACTTCAAGCCAAGGATAGATACACATTTATTTTCTTTTGTTATGTACTCTTTCATTTTAAGAAGTTATATACCATGATGACCCATAACTTATCAAATGATCGGGAGATACTTGAAAAGTTTGTTTGGACATACAGAAATGACTTATGAGTTATGACCTTCTTATAAATTGTTTTTAATTTGTTTTAATAAATTTTACAGAAAAACTCATTAGAAAATACTATTTTCCTCCAAAGCTTTACAGTTAAGTTTATGAATAAATTTATATTTGATAAAAAAGTATCAAATAGGAGTTTAATTAAGTTATCTAGGTATAAGTAAGCTAAATATCTTGGACTATATATAATTGACCTTTGATACCTAAATTTTTGTGCTAATGGGACAAGCCTTGTTTGATGTTGTAAGATATACATTGATGGAGCAATGTGTTCTAATCCATCTTGCGTACTTACCATTGAATCGGTTGCCAATGTCTGCTGCGACTGCTTTGGCGAGCCATGCTGCCTCATCAAGTGATGCACGACCAAGTGGATGGAAAACAATGTCATCCACTACGCCCAACCGTGGGTGAGCTCCATCATGCAATTCAAGGTTGATGGCATTGAATGCAGCCTCAGCCATTGCTATGACAGTTTGGTGCAAGGGGCTGTATATGGCATTTTCTGTGCAATCATGCAACACATAAGATACAAGAGTGTACCTTGCCCTGTTATAAGCTCCATCATGAAACTTGTTCACAATCACCGTTTCTGAACTCAACCTTGCAGCTCGTTCGATTGAATCAAGAATGCTACTGTTGCGACCTTCAGACACAAAAAACTTGCAACACAATAAGATGGATTGGTCTACGGTTTTCTTTTGCTCCTACATGAATTGCAAGTCAGCGAAAATTTGTCCCGTTAAATCAGTGATATTGAAAAATATATATATAATGAAAGCAATGCAAAAAGACAACTAAATCCTATTTTGATGAATAATGATTTACACACAAAAAAAGAAAATGTGATTTTTACCTTGTTTACTTTATCCGTGGTATGCAATTAAGCTAGTATTATAACTCAGTTTTTAACTCTCTGTTCCCATGCTTTACAACCTACGCTTAATAGATCTTGAGGGACATCTACTTGGTCCAGTTGTGGAAGATTTTGGATACTTGGCATAAGATCTTAAGTTTAAGTCTCGTTCAATCATAATATACAAAGAAAAAATCTTAGCAGTATGCAATTGTCTACCGTTCAAAAAGAACTATGTATTAAATTAGAAAAAAGTTTACAAAAACTTTATCGAATATTTTTGCTATATCTTTAGTCAATATGATATAATGTTAAAAATAATTTAGGCTTAATTTAACTTAAAAGGGCATTTTGGATATGAAGATTCTTTTTATTTAAAAATTATAACTCAAAATATTAATTTTATATTTAATATTTTCAAAAAAATAATATTTCAAAGTTATTATTTTTATAAATGTTATTTCAACTAAATTTTATTAAAATATTTTTATAAAAAAATAGAATCCAAAATTCTTGTAAAATTAAAAATTTAACAATATTTATGATAATATTTTCATAAATTCTTTAAATACGTCAAACACATTTAGAGAATTACAGTCCCAGTTGTTCAACGATACACATGTTCAGCATTGGTTTTAAAATAATAAAAATAATTAACAAACATAATAACCGCAGATGCATTCATCTATAAATCAAAATTTGCTCTTGATAATCGAAATCAAGAGTAAATCATCCATCTACATAAAAAAATTACAATAAATTGTAATTAGTTATATAACTAAATTAATCATTATTTCATAAAAAATAACTATGACATTTTCTATAATTAATTACATATTTTTTATAATTAATTATTTCTTAATTTATAAGTTATAATCGATTATTAAAAATGTTAATTATCTCTATACAATATAAAAATTAATTTAGTTATACAGCTTATTAAAAAAATTATAATCAATTAATGCCTCAAAATTTCAAGTGTATATCTATTCAATGTACGAAAGAATCGAAATCCATCAATAATGCACTGTACTATTTCTGCAATTTTCTTATCCTTGTACCCAAGCTTATCTGTGAAAAACACGCTGAAGATTGTTTGAGCGTGTATCGCATGTTTATATTTATTATTGTTTGATGTTATTATTAAACTTATACAAGAAGGCGTGTGCCCCACATTACAGGTGGGTCACCACCAATCACAATTATTATAAATACTCTTAAAAAACTAAAAAATTGATAATGTTTTCTTATCCACATTTTCTCTTACACGTGACTTTTTTTTAGATATTTAATTAGCTTCTAAAGGATAAGATATGAAAGAAGACAAGCGCATTGTTGAAAAAGAATCGGATTGAGGGAGTCTTTTTGGGAGACAAAAAGTCAAAAACACTTGAAGAAAAACTTGGAGCTGTATAGAAGAAAGAAAGGATTCAGATTAACTTGGAGCTGTATTCATTTAGCAGTTTTGATTAGCATTGTATCCTTCTGCTGAAACAAGAACAGTAGAAGATAACCAAAACCACTAATTGCTTCCTCCCTCACCCGCACCCCCTTTTCCCCTTTCTTCGTCTATGTATTTGGCTAACATTTTACAATTATAAACAAAGTTCAGATCTATCGAGTAATCAGAGAAAGAAATAAACCAAATAAATTGGAATGGACGAGGAAGAAAGAGAGTATATGTAGATTTTAGCATGCCGTTGATGTGTTGATCAGTAAAATTGGCAACAGTAATTAATTAGTATAATCTAATATTTTGGGTCAGACATAAGAGAAAGAAGAAGATAAGGAAAGGGATTTTCTGACCTTGTTGGTGCAATTGAAATCCATGGTGATCCTGTAATCCAGCTGCAACCTGTGTTCACGAGGTGTCTTAAACTAACTTGGAATGGAAACATGGGAACTCTCGTGTATGAGTGGTTGGAGGAATAAATATTGAACTATCAATGTTCATTGATGAAAGATGCCAACATCTCCATGTGATGCCACGTCATTCCATTATCATAGAAGGAAAAAGCCCAATGTTTAGGTAAACAAAAATTTTGGTCGGTAATTTTATAATCTTTTTTATATTTCAAGAGGTATTGATATTTTTTTATATATAAATAAATAATAAATATATTTATTTATAATATTTATATCATAATAATATAACATTAATAGTAAAATATATTATTTATAATTTTAATAATCTATTTTGTTATTATTTTTATTTAAATAAGTTATTTGTTAGCATTTTTTTAACTGTTTAAATTTTATTTATATCATTACAATTTTAATATTTTTTATAATTTAATATTTTTACAATTTTTATGATATTATGAATTTTATTTTAATATTTTTAAATTTATATTATAATAGATTGAGGACGAATGTAGATAGATTTTGTAATAGATTTGTAAAAATAAATTTTAAAATTTTAATAAAAAATATTTTTAATATTAAATATATGTTTTATTTAATATTTATAAAAATATTAAAAGTAACTCCAACACAGTAGTTTAAATTATTTAAAAAGTACTCAAATATACATTTTTAAATATATCTTTGTAATTAATGAACTTTCAAAAAGTTAAAGCATTTAAATTATTTTTAAAATTTTCATTAATTTTTTAAGAAACTAACAAATCATAAGATATATGAAAAATATGTTATTGATAATTTATTTAAATTATTTTTAAATTAAGAAATGATAACAAAACATGGACATGGCCCTGGGAAACAATGAGATGTCAATTGAGCAAGGAATAATATATTGAATTCAGAAGTTACTTGTTTTATAGTTTGAAATATTTAAAATTATATTTCACACATTCTAAAGTTTGTCGGATATATATGATTTTATTTTAATTTTTAATTTTTTGTTTCTAATCATAAAAGTAAATGAAACTTTAATTTGATTATATTGATAATCTAAAGATTTTTTGTACTATTATTTAATACAATAAAGTTTTAATTTAAATAATAAAATTTAAATCCACAATTTTATATAATCTGTTCAAATATTTCATCCTTATATCGATATTAATGACGTTCTTTAATTATAAGTTATCTTATCATTATAAATTATTTTTTATAATAATTATTTTAAAATTTATATTTATTATAATTTTTAATTAATATAATAAAAATTATTACGCTTATAATACATCAAAATTAAACTCCAATATCTTTATATACACTTCCGTTGTTTCTCAGAAAAGTGGATCTAGTTGTACTGCGATATTAAAGTTCAGCACGTTCATATCCTTTAATCTCACTTTTTTCATTGAATGTTTATGGTTATATGTACACGCATTAATTAAAACATATAATTAGTATTTTAAATTTTAAAAAATATTATTTAAATTATGATATTTTTCATTTTATTAAATATTTAATATATTATTTAGCGACACAGAAATTAATTATTAAGTAAAATTTTAAAAATAATTTTTCATTAATCTTATAGTGACTTATTTAACATATATTTAAAGATATATAATAAGTAATTAATAAATAATAAATTTTTATCAAAATTTTAATATTTGATTAATTTATGTAAATTTTAATAAAAAATATTATGCATGTTTTTATTTATATTTTAGAACACAAGCTAGAAAACCATTCTTATAAAAAAATAATGATTAAATAAATAATAAAATAAAATTTTAATGTATATTTAAGTAACATGGTAAAAATTTATATATAACATTTTTTATTGAAAATTATAAAATTTGATACATTAATAGTTAAATGTTATAATTTTTAATAAAAGCTTTCAATAAATTGTTAAACTTTCACTGAGAAAAAAATTAATTCTCAATGTTACACAAATAGTCCGTAAATATATAGTTGCTTGTTTAAATTACAATAAATGACATGTCAAAATATATAAAAATTATGAAAAATATATTATGCAACCTGAATAATTTTTAAGCTAAAATTAAACATAAACTATTTCCACTTATTATTATAAATTAACATTGATAACTTACAATTCGAATGGATTATAGTAATAGGTGTATTATAAAACATTAACCAAAAGGGCTTACTAATTCTAACAATAAATTGTTAAACTTTCACCGTGAAAAAAAACTTGATTAAACTATAGAGATGTTATACAATTTAATGAAGTAAATTATGAAAAGTATACAACCCGAATGGATTGTAGCAATAGAGATGTTATAAAAAATTTATGGAAAATCATACTAACTCTAAAATTACTGTTTAAATAATTAAAAATAGAAATTTTATTAAAATATTATAAATACATAATCATTATGATTTTTAATATATCTCAATGTTATTTTTCATAAAAAAACTATTTTTACTTCTTTAAACAATATTTTTAGTATACTGATTAGTAAACTTAAAATTTATTAAAAATATTATAGTTTTATGATACTTCCAAGGCATGAATTGCATGATCCTTCTCCAAAACTTTTTTTAGTTGATGGCCTTGGATTTAGAACAGCAAGAAGAAATCAATGAATAACTTATTGAAAAAGTCAATATTTGATGTTAATAATTAATATAACAAATTGAGATTTTGTACAATGAATTATATATTAAACACAAATGACTCAAAGAATCATCTTTTGATACGAAATCATTCAAACAACTTCAATGTTATTTTAACAAGCAACTTAAAATTTAAGTAAGTGTAACCTGATAATTTAAATGAACTAAAATATGATATTTGGTACCTTAATGAAGAACAGCTAAACTGCATTATTGAATATGTTGAATTCATATGTTACATTACTTGTGTTGAATTCATATGGTACATTTCTTTGATTCATTACTTTAAGCCATAACGGAGCCTATCATTTTCTAGAAGGACTTAAAAAACTATTTCAACCATAACTTTCGCTTTTTACCTTTTTTTATTAGTTACGTGACGCGGGATGCCCATAGAGTTAATAGGGAAATCCACAGAATTGGACCCTCTTTAGCTGACGAGGCAAGTATTTTGTTTGCGCATCTTCGTCCACAAATAATTAAGGCTTCAGAAAATTTGAAGCAGAGACATGACGTAACGTTATTGAAATATAAATACAGTCAGTATTACTATTTTCATCACTTATGCTTTTTCTTAGCACATTTATGGTTTAAAAAAGCATGATTAAAAAAAGAAAGAAAGAAACATAGTGATACACTTGGCTTAATTTTATATACTTTGGCTTGTGTTTCTGTATTGAAATTTGATTTAATGCATTCTTTTAGATTATTCGTAAGAGAGACTCGTGGCTGGAAGTGGGGGAAATGTGAGTATTCCATTTTATTTTGAATAGTTAAATGAAAGCAATTAATCCCTTATTTTAAGAGGAATTATTCTCGACTGAGTCATTGACGTTTGCAATTATTTATACTATACAACTTTATCAGCCGTACATATTAATTATCCCAACTTTTCATTTATATTATATATATTCAAAAATTTAGTTAATGTTCTTATTTATATTTAATTTGTTATTAATTAATTTTATAATAAAATATAAAAATATATAATAAATAAAAAAATGAATATCTATTATTTTAAAATTTTAAATTATGGGATAAAATAATAATAATAATTACTACAAAAGGAGTACCGCACTCATGCTGCGTTAGTTAGAAAGGAATATTTCGATTTTTTTAGTATGGAAAAAAGGCCAAAGTTCAAAACGGAAAAAAACTACAAAGAAATCATTCTTGAAGTAGAAACCCCTGAAACATCTTCTAAAAGGAAACGAACCATTTAAAGTGGGGCTAGAGTTGGATTTTTGGGTTAAAATTTGCGGGTTAAGTAGATTGTAAATCGATGAAATTATTAACTTATTTAAATATATATTTTTAATTTAACCTGTTTAATTTAGGTTGAATTTATGAGTTAACAAATCAGTTTGTGAATATTTTTTTTTAAATAATTTTTTTTAAAATTATTTTAATAATTAAATAAATTAAATACATCAATCTGCTAACTCGCAGATTAAAGTAGGTTAACGCAAGCTACAACTTTTAATTAGACACATTTACAACATTGTGAATTTAATTTATTTAATAGAAATTAGAAATATATATAATTTAAAGCTTATATTTTATTAATTAAAAAATATATTTATCTTACTTAAATCAACTTCTCACCAAGAAAAGCTATTTTTTATTAAAAAATAAAAAATAATTTTAAAATTAGAAAAGATGATAAGATAAAAAAAAAGTTGGAATAAAATAAATTAAATTTAGAATACTCATCAATTTAGAATGAAAGATGGGATTTTTTTTCCGTCTCTCGTCAATTTATTTTTCTACATCTCCGAACTCTTTCTAATCCCTTTCGTAACATACGGCTACTAACAAAATGATATGTTATTTTTTATTTAATTTAAAATGTATTTTAGTATTAATTTTAAGAATTAAAGAATGAATTTCATCTTATTTATTTTAAAAACAAGTTTAGTTTAATTTTTATAAATTTATTTCTATTAATAATAGTATCTTTTACAAGAGAGATTGTAAATATTTTATATATAATCATAAACAAATTATTTAATTTAGATTTCTTATAAATTTAACTCTACAATTAAAAGTAAAAGATGATATGATACATGATAAATATAGATATAAAGAATCATCTTTTAAAATAAAAGAATTTTTTTTAACGTATTTACGATAATATTTTATGAAATTTGTTAAATTAGAATAATTTTTAAATTTTTTTACATATAATCATAAAAAAATTGTTTAATTCAGACTTCTTCTAGATCTAATTCTACAATTAAAAGTAAGAGATGATATGATACATGATAAGTATGGATATAAAAGGATCATCCTTTAAAATGAAATAAAAAAACTTTTTTTATATATACTTATGATAATTTTCTATAAAATTTGTTAAATTAGGATAATTTTTAAAAATATTTTACATATAATCATAAAAAAAATTATTTAATTTAGAATTCTTCTAAATCTAACTCTATAATTAAAAATAAGAGAAGATATGATATAGGATAAATATGGATATAAAAAGATTATCTTTTAAAATAAAATAAAAAACTTTTTTTATATACTTAGGATAATTTTCTATAAAATTTGTTAAATTAGGATAATTTTTAAAAATATTTTATATATAATCATAAAAAAATTATTTAATTTAAACTTTTTCTAAATCTAACTCTAGAATTAAAAGTAAAAGATGATATGATACATGATAAGTATGGACATAAAAAGATTATCTTTTAAAATAAAAGAAAAAACTTTTTTTTTATATACTTAGGATAATTTTCTATAAAATTTATCAAATTAAGATAATTTTTAAAATTTTATAAAAAAATGTGCTATTTTGGTAAGATTTACCGAATTTTTCCTAATTATCATAAAATATCACTTATGCTATTTTGGTAATTTTTTGAAACTTGCTTTATTTTAGTAATTTTTTCAAGATTTTTTTCAAATATTTAAAATATCAAAAAACAATTGAGGAGAAAGGATATTTATTTGATACTTTATAGCTCGATTTCTTTCAACACAAATTTAAAATGTGGAGTGAGAATTTCACAACTGAATTCAGTGTGGGAATCAATTTATTTTAAATTATATAATTTAATTGAAAATTTTAATCGATTAAATTAAAAAATTATATAATTTATTTTGATTTTAATTTTTTATATAAAATTAAACCAAACTAACTCAAATCGTATATATATATATATATATATATATATATATATATATAACAGTATATTTTAGAATAAAATTAATATTAAAAATATTTAAATTTTTATATTTACAATACATATATTATTTTATTTTTTATAATTTTAAACATACTATTTTATGTTCATTTAATAATATTTTTATTACTTAAATTTTTTAAAATAAAAAATAAAGATTATTTAATTTTTATTTATCATATCTACAATAAACATATTATTTTATTTATAATAATTTTTTTATCAATTAGAAGTTATAAATTTATTTTTCTATAATTTTAAATATAGTATTTTATGTTTGTGTATAATATTTTTATTATTTAATTTTTCTAAACAAAATAAATAATTAAAATAATTAAATCAAATCAAATAATTAATTTTTTTTTAATTCTATTTATAATATATTTCAATCAAAATCAAATCAAATTATAAATACTTTTATAATAAATTTAGATAGTTATTTTTTTAAAAGCTAAACCAATCAGTACCATAAACATCGAGGGATGTCAAATTGACAACAACATCTACCTAGATTGCTTAATAAGATATACAGTTTTTTTTTTTTTTGTCGATACTTACCGGCTTGGAGTTGCGATGCGAATCTAATTTTGTTTGTGGGATAAAGCATAATGAGCTAAGCTAGATCACTATAAACAATGGGGATAAGATAAATCGGATCACATTCGACTGAAATATCATATAACAGCCCGAAAATATTAAAAAATGTGTGTTCTATTTTCACGGTTAATAATAACAAGAAATTTTCTCTTTCTAATAGAAAAATAGTTTCTTTATTTTTTATTTTAAAATTTATAATAAGACCATATTTAAGAATAAAAATGAATAAAATTATTTTTTATGATTTAACTTGTTTAAAATTTAATTTGATTTGATTTCTTTAATAAATAGATAGATTTGAATTAATTGATAAACAAATCAAATTTAAATTTATAAAAAAGTCTATTTAATCTGTTTAAAGATATATTTATCTTTATATATATATATATATAAAATATTTATATTAATATAATATATTTATATAGTATTTATTTTAATATATTATATTTATATAATAGTAATATATTTACATAATTTGTTAAAAATTAAATTTTTTAATTTCAAACAAAAAAATTAGATAACTTTTTCTTTGTCCTTGAAATGAAATTCTCCTCGGCCGTCTACCTATGTTAGGTTATGACTCAATCCTTACTTTTTAAGATGATTTTGTATAAGAAAGGTATGTCATATATTATGTTAATTTAATTTTAGAACAAGTGCTCTATATTCCACTTTAATTTGTGTATGTTATGTGCTTGTGTTATACTTTTTTGTATATATTATTATATTTGTATATAGTTACCGTTCGATATACATACTTTAAAAAATTATTTAATTTGTAATGACATATAGGTCTTCCAAATGTCTTCTCCATTTGAGATCAAGAAAATTATTGATTCTTCTGCTCCTACAAATGTCAATAAGATGATTTAAATTATACCAACAAATTTAAGTTAGTTTGGAGATAGTAGAAATGAAAGTAAAAAAGATACCATACCAATCAAACACAAAATGAATATGTCAGTAAGAGGAAGAGACTGAAAACATCAATAATTTGATAAGATTTTGATGAAGTTAAATAGATTATAAGTGTAAAGAAAGTTGTTTGCAAACATTGTAAATATCTCTTATCCACCGATGTGAAAGGATCTATCACTATCCACCTAAAGAGACATTTTACAAATTTGTTTACAAAAAAGGATGAATATGGGTTTAGAGAAGATGCAAGTTGTCATTCCATTTCAATTCTGTGGTTGTTCAAATAATTCATTTATGAATTCTCTAATGAAGCGACAAGGGAAGTAATTGTCACTACTATCATAGGGTACGAGCATCCTTTTAGAATTATTGAAGATGATGTTTGGATGTTGGTATTTTAATATGTTAATTGTGATTTTCAAAAGGTTAATTGTAAAACTATTAAAAATGATTGCTTGGCAATATATGAGGTAGAGAAGAGGTCATTAAATGCAAAACTTATGAGTGTAAGTAAGATTAGTTTAAATACTGACAAACCATTAGGTAGTTGAATATATGGTTATCATGAACATTTTGTTGATGTAGGGACAAAACTTTAAAAGAGAGTTTTAAGTTTTATGACAGTACATGCCCCCAAACATGGAGTCGATGTAGTTGATGCAATTTTCAAGTATTTAAAGACACAAGGGATTGAAAATAAAGTATTCTCAATATTTGTTGACAATGCGTCTTACAACGATACTCACATATGAAATCTCAAAGAAAACATATCATTGAATAGTGAGTTGTTTCTTGAAAGTGCTTTATTTCATGCTAGGTGTTGTGTACACATATTGAATTTATTGGTGTAAGACGAACTTGGTAAGATTAAAGATATCATTCATAATATTCGTGAAAGTGTAAAATATATTAACCACAATGATGCAACATTAAAGGCTTTTTGTGATGTTATTGAACAAAAATGTCCAAGGAAAAGGAAATTGGTTATTGATTGTCAAACTAGATGGAATTTCACATTTTATATATTTTTTATTGTATTAAAAATTTAAGAATACCTTTGCAACTTACATAGAAAGAGAGTCACATTGTAACTATGCATATTTATTTGAAGGGTAGAACAAAGTTTAAAAAATTTGTCAACTAGAGGTGTTTAATCTTGCCACTCATGTAATATCAGGTAGTGAATATCCTACTGCTAATTTGTACCTTACTGATGTTTGGAGGGTGAAGCAAGTAATTAATAACGTAATAAAGGATGATGATTCATTCATAAGAGAAATGACAATTCTAATGAAAGAAAAGTTTGATAAATATTGGAGAGAAAGTAATCTTTTGATGACCATTGCAACTGCACTAGATCCTAGATGTAAATTTAACGTTGTAGAATATGTTTTTCCTTGATTTATAAACCTTAAGACAAAATGATGGACTTATTCCCACCTTAAAACAAATTTGGAGTACAAAGTTCAACAAAGCAATCAATCATAGAATAGAAGCTAGAAGGATGAACACTTTCTCAAGTAAGTAACAAAAGTTTGGAACCTTTGACATTGGTGAAGATAAATTTTTCCCCACTTCTCTTGGAAACATAGTATCATTCATATTTTAAACAATACAACATGAAAGTGTATATGAGAAAGTGTCCATCCTTCTATCTTAAGGTTTATAAATATAGGGAAAACATATAACTATAATGTGAAATTTGCATCTAGAATCTACTACACTTACAATAACCATAAAAAAATTACATTCTCCCTAATATTTATCAAAATTTGCTTTTATTGAAGTTTTCATCTCTCTCATGAATGAATTACCATCCTCTATTGCGATATCAATTACTTGTTTCATCCTTCAAACTTTAGCAAGGTATAAATTAGCAGTGAAATATTCACTGCCTAATATTACATGAGAAGCAAGATTGAATACCTCCATAAGTTGACAATTTTTTAAAACTTTGCTTCAGGTAAAGGTGCATAGTTATAATGTGGCTTCTCTTTCTGCATAAGTTGCAAAGATATTCTTAAATTTTAATGTAATAAATAATATGTAAAATGTGGAATTCCATCTAGTTGAACAATCAATAACTAATTTTCCTTTTTTTTAAACGTTTTTGTTCAACAACATAACAAAAAAAGCCTTTAAGCTTGCATAGTTATGGTTGATGTATTTTACACTTTTACGAATATTATGAATGATATCCTTAATCTTACCAAGCTCATCTTGTACTAGTAAATTTAATATGTGTGCACAACACTTAACATGAAATAAAACACCTCCAAAAAACAACTTATTACTCAATGATATGTTTTTTTTTTAGATTTCGTATACAAGTATTATTATAAGATACATTGTCATCAGATATTGAGAACACTTTATTTTCAATTTCATATGCCTTCAAACACTTGAAAATTGCATCAGCTACATCAACTCCAAGTTTAGGGGCAAGTACTTTCACAAAACTCAACTTTATTTTGAAGCTTCCACCCTGCATAAATAAAATGTCCACTGACAACCATGTATTAAATACCTGATCACTTGATTTCCTGATATTATTAGTTAAACTAATCTTACTCGTACTTTGAACTTGTGCCTTTAATAACCTCTTCTTCACCTTATATACTGACAAGAAATCATTTTTAATAGTTTTACGATCAACTTTTTGAAAATTACAATTAGCGTATTGGAAAACCCACATCCAAACATCATCTTCAACAATGCTAAAAGGATGCACGTGCACCATAATATCAGTGGTAATTATTTTCCTCCTTGTTTCATAGAGTACTTCATACCAGAACTCATAAATGGATTATTTGAAGCACTGTAAGATTGAAATGGAATGATAGCTTATTTTTTCTCTAAACTTATTTTCATCATCTTTTGTAAACAAATTTGTAAATGTCTCTTTAGGTGGATAATGCTAGATCCTTTCCCACCAATAGATAAGAGATATTTACAATGTTTACAAATAACTTTCTTTATACCTCCGATCAATTTAACTTTATCAAAATCTTGTCAAACTAACGATATTTTCGGTCTTTTTCGCTTAATGATACAATCATTTTATTGTTTAATTGGTATCTTTTTCAATTTAATTTCTATTATCCCCAAGTTAATTTGAATTTGTTGGTGCAATTTTAATCATCTCATTGACAGTTGTAGAAGTAGAAGAATCAATAGTTTCATTACTCTCAAATGGAGAAGACATTTGAAAGACTTATGTATCATTATAAATTAAATAATTTTAGAATATGTATATTGAACATTAACCATATACAAATACATTAATATATACAAAAAGTATAAGACACGCATGTACCACGCATACACACATACAAGTTTAGATGCACATAAAAATTAATCTAAAATATAGAGCACTTATTCTAAAATCAAATTAGCATATACAAACCTTTTAATAAATATTAGAAAATTTTACAACTATTTATTTTGGGATATTAAACTAGAAAAGAGTTTTATTTTGAGAAAAAAGAAAAGAAAGTCATCCAAGGTTTCTTTTATTTAAAATTAAAATTTTTAATTTTTAACAAATTATATGAATATATTAATATTATATAAATATAAATATATGATATATAAAGATAAATAAACCTCTATTTTTTATAAATCTAAACCTGATTTATTTATTTAAAAAATCTTTTTAATCAATTTAAATTTTATCTATTTATTAAACAAATTAAATCAAATTAAGCTATTGCAGTTGAATGGTATTGTTTACTTTTATTCTTATTTTTATTTTTTTACAAAATTATGTAGTCAATGGAATAAAAAAATATTCATGGACCACCGACTATCTCATTCCATATTTGAACAGAATAAATGCAAACAGGGTATGTGCTTAAGCATCCAGGACTTAGTTATTCTTAAGGAGTGATGGCATACTTAAGCCATTAACAATAGAACTTAGCTTGCACTTGGGCAGCTTGCTAAAGCTCATGTTTTAGCTGATGATTCCGTTTACTATCAACTAATTAGCTTATCTCTTGAAAATATTTTTACCTCAGAAAGAATTATGCTTGATCTGGAGGATACAGTGATTTTATAATAATATGTTTTATACATACTGTTGTTGATAATAAAACCGGCTTTATTATCACCAATATTTTCAGTATACCATTATCTTGCACTGTCCATAAATCAATGCAGATTGTATTTCAATAAATCCCAACTCATCATTTTTATTATTTTTGTTTTTATTTTTCAAAAACTATGTGAAGCAATCCTACAGACCCAGAAAAATGTGAAATTCCATGTGGAAAATATCCCCGACGGTAATACAAGCTCCGTGCAACATGTTTGTTCAGTTTAGTACAACGGAAAATTAACAAATGATTGAAACAAAAGTGTGTTACAAAATCCTACTTAACATACTGCTAAAGTGGTCCATATTTGAAAGTATTATAAAGATTCCTGAATCAAGTGAAAAACAACTCACACCTTTTTTTATTCTTTAACCAAGGGCTTTATATTTTAAATTTCATTGTGAATTATACATCCGCACATACTTTTTATTTATGAATTTTTCTCTTTAACCAATAGAGGAAGGCTTTGACAAGATTGTTTGTGAAGAGTTATACAGCAACATAATTATTTGAGAGTTTGACCAATCCAATGACAATCTGAACATGTGATGAATAATAATATTAAGTACCTTTTCCATCTAGATGTTCAAGAAATCCCATGAAACTACGAAAAGACATTATCTATATGATCAATAATTCTCTACAAGCGCGAATTAAACTTCTAGTTCCTTAAAAATTATTCAAACTTCTCATTAACCAATACAGAAGGAAAAATTGGATAACAGCAAGCCACAACACAAGAAAATGATATTCCTTCCTAACACAGACTTGTCTAAATTCATAATCTGTTACTTAATCCCCCTCCCCTCAATACACACGCAAAAGATACATACCTCATCTATTGATGGTGTAATTTGGATAAGACTATGTGCTAATTCCAGAGTGAAAATCGTGTGTAGCTCCAGCCCACCATCAACTAAAAACTTACAAGATCATAAATTCTGTTGTATCCCATGTCAGAAAGTAAGAAGAGGTCTTAACACAGGAGAATTGAATGAAAGAAACACAGGAATGATGAAATTGTAAATCTAATTGTAATTCCCTTATTTTAGTTTATTATTAAAATACTGCCTTAAAAATTTGGGATTTTAAATTCTTTTAAAAAGATATCAAAACAAAACATTTTACTATTTAGAATTTTAAATTCTTCCTGACTTATTTTTTCCTCTTAAAATATTCATCCAAACACAAGGGTAGGCCAGTTTAATATCTCTGGAAAACAAATGTAATAATTTAAAGTTGAGCAATCATTAATTTTTACTATCTTAATGTCAAGGATATGCCAAATTAACTTTGACTCTGGAAGGAAATTTTCTAAATGCCAAACCCTTCCAAGCGGCTCGAGCATGCGAAGGTAATTTTCCCTCATGAGACTTACATGACAAAATTTATATACGTAAACCAGCGCTCTAGACATCAATTTCTCTCCTCAAACAACTTCAAGAAACTTTTAATTATTTCTTCCTGGGAAAAGTCTGTGTAGTATCCCCTCCCCACAGAAATACCTTCTTCCCTTGCAAGGTGCTGGACTTCTTGTTGCACTCTTTCACCACCAACTTTATTTGGATCCAACAAATTACATGCTACCTCAATGACACCTTCACCATGTGCAAGTGCCATGGCCTGTACAGAAGGAAGTCCACCCCCTCTTCCACTAACCCGTTTTGCAATTCTACGAACAGCACTAATATCAGAAGATAATAGAGGGACATTGTAGTTATCAACCCAGTGCGTTGCTCCAATGACCACAACACCTTTTGCTGGAGCAACCTGAGATTGACCATAATCAGGCTTCAGTGGTAAAGAGTCTGGTTTTAGCCCCCCAATCCACTGGTTTTCACTAGAATTTGGTTTAAAATAACCAAATATTCTTCTGATTGAGTCAAGTGTCCTCCCATCTTCATGTGCGGCTCCATATAGAAAAGTAGGAACTGCGGATAATTTAATGAACATTGACATGAAAATATACAAATTGACAAAGATGATTGACATGCTAAACACAGTTCAATAATCACTTTATCAATGTGTAAAAGAGTAATTATGAAATTAATCATACAAGAACAAGGGATTATCCAAACAAATTGAAAGTTGGGAGCTAAGAAGAATTTAACATCAAGACATGGTTCTTAACCAACAATCAAACAGAATGAGGTTCAAGAAAATTTATTTCTTCATAAAATTAAAGAGGTTATATCCCCATTGTTCAGTAATCTAGACTCTAGAGGATTAACTATGAATTAAGTAAATATTGTTCAACTTACATCACCCTGTTAAGCATCTACACACTACCTTTTTCTTTTATCATCTTAAATGCTAAGTGTGTTTACAAGCTTCTGAAGCAGCACAATTCTATAATACAAGTTAAGCAAAATACAAGCATCTAAAAGTGGCCACGGTAAAATAAGTAGCTCTTGTAATCAGTACTGAGCCAATGGACTGCTGCAATTTTATGAATTCATCATTAGATAATGAGCAGAGACTGATCAATTTATATTTAAGAGCATTCTCCTAAATAGCTAGAACGAACTTCTACTTTGTTTACATAAACTCAACCCCTTCCAAGATATGAGAATGATCGGTAAATTCTGCATCTATGTCTCAAGATATTATTATATGGTTGGGAATTGGGATCACCACGAGTCTAAAGTCCCAACCAATCTTCACAAAACACATGGTAAAATTTTTTAATTTAAAAAATGGAGTTAGCAAAATTTTAAGATTTGTCATGTGGAGATTAGTTGAAATTATAGACACGTGGTGTTCCTAGACAAATAAGTAAGGTCTTACCCGTGAATATTCATGAAAATTCAGCCTAAGAGATCCATTCTCCAAAGCAGTAACATTCTACTTCCACATAAAATATCATATAATTTGATCCTCAACCCCAACCCCAAGCCATACTACTTACCTTGCAGACCAGAAGCCATGTCCATAGCTAAGCACCTAGCAGTCCTAGCTGCTTGATCCAAGGAAGCACCAGCCAGGGGGTGGAAACATATATGGTCCACAACACCAAGCCGAGGATGAGTTCCAGAGTGCTGCTCAAAGTCAATGGAGTCAAAGGCAGCCTTCACCATTGCCAACACTGCATTTGTTAAGTGACATGACTCTGACTCTGAAGGAGTCAAGTCAGAGACAAGTGTGTAACCCACTCTATTGTAATCCTCATCTTCAAACTTGTTGATTATGGGAACCAGAGGGAAAAGCCTGGCAGCTCTTTCAATTGATTCCAACGCACTCCTGTTTCGGCTCTCTGATATATATACTTTGCAGCAACCCAAAATGGACTTCAACATTTTTCTTTGTTATTACCATCTGCCCAACAATGTCGAGTGAGTGAGACAGCAAAAATGACTCACCTTGAATTAAAACCTGTGGCCAAAATTCATTTTAGACCACAAGCCCAGCATCAAAACCTTATCTCAAATATTATTAATGAATTTTTTTTTTGTTTTTAAAAATATGAGTTATGAGATGAGAAGACACCTACAATACAGGTAATTATGGTGGATATGGTGTGATAGTAATCTCCAAAATAGAACATGTAAAGACGTATAAGAATTGCAAGAACATACCTAGAAAGAAAGTATTTAATCGAAATTTAGCGCTTCCGCTACAGCATACTGTTTATTAATTACTTCTTTCAATCATATTATGAAAGAGAAGGGAAAATAGAAAGTATGAACTAACAACAATTGCATTAAAATAAAATAAAATAAAAATACCTGTTTTCAATGCAAGTCTAGAGGCGAAACATGGGAGCCTCCGAACCTCACTCGGCTCAGACATTAGAAACCAAAGAAATATTTGTTTTAGTGCAATCAGAGAGCTTGTGATCATGGGCTAATAATAATGCGGTGAACAAGCCCAGCCTGCTAAGTACTAATTACGGCCCAATGGGCTCAGATCTGCTAACTCACCCAATCTTGACAATTTATTTCATCTTTACTACAATAGTTGTAGTAAGATTTCAACGTTCAGGTGTATCCTAACACTCTATTATTTATTCAATCCTAATAGCTTACCATTTATATTATCTCAGAATTATTTATAAAAAAGGAATAAAATAAACAGTTAACTTCTATAGTAGTATACCGAAAAAAAGAAGAAAGTTTTGAAAAATGAGTGATTTATCAAAAAAGAAAGTAATTGCAATGTTGCGATAGTGTATAATATTTTACTAATTTAAAGTAAAAGGAATTATAAATATACATTATCAGTTAAGAGAAAATAAATATTAAATTAGTTACATAAGTAAAAGTTGTAATCGGAATGCGTAGAACTGGAAGTTTAAAAAAATGGTGCAAACATGTGTGTTACTAATTTTTGAAAAATAAAATCATCAAGCAAATTGTAAGGAACAAAATTATGTAGCTTTTGCGATCTCAATATTTAGGCACTCTTTTGTGATTTGAATTGGAGTTTCCAAGTTTGCGTAAGATATAAACTGGCTCAACCCATTCAAAAGGTTTCTTATCAAATGCTTCATCGATCAATTCCACGACCACCAAAATTGTTTTCACAAGCCCAGCGCATTTATCTTCATCAAGTCACAAAAATTTAATTTAATTACTGTATAAAAAAATTTATTTTATTTTATTTTATGAGGACAAGGAAGTTAACAAGTGACGTGTCTAATTATCTTTATATTTTGCCCACCTCTTCATTTAGATCCCCTGCTTTGACATGAGCACGTGAAAACAGAGCCTTGATGCAAGGAAGAAGTTGCAGCTTGAAAAATTCACTTTGCATGGAAGAAGACAAGAAACATACCAATTAAAACACACAAAGTGGGAAAGGGGAGGTGACTACCTCTGCATATATGTAAAAGGTTATCATCTGCAGATAAAATTATCACACTTCTGAAATTAAAGTTTACCGTTAACAGTTATGGTTAGTTATACTAGTAACAAACATTAATTGTTACAACTAACTCATACTCTTTTCAGTATGTAAACGAATCCTACATGTTTGTCGAAAGAACAATCATTATAGTTTTGAGGACCATGTAAAAAGTTGCAATATTAGCAAAAATTGTCAATAAACGCTTCCATTTCTATAAAGCGATCCCCGTTAGCAGTTGATGTTTCTGTCGCCAGTCTTCAAATTGAACGACATTGCACTTGACACTCTTTTCTTGAAGCTGCCAATATTGTGATAAAATTAAACATTAATAAACCAAAATGATTTTATGTTTAAGCAATAGGTAGCAATGAATACAGATTAGGATGAAATTTGATTTGTGAATCTATATCACAAGCATTAAAATAAGGAATTTTTAGCTCTAGAGAAATAGTTCAACAAAATTAAACACAATGCTCTATTTTCATTTAATTGAATGAAACTGTGGAAGCTTAACTTTCTCTGCTCTTCATGTAAAAATTAGTTACCTCAAAGACAGATATGGATTGGAAAAGATGATAGAACTCTTCCAAGAGCTGCTTCTCTTGTGCAACAACTTTTGCTAATTCTGACAACATTGCTGCTGTCTTATCAACCTGCTGATGAAGCAATATTTCGATTTCAATTCAAGTTCTCATTAGATATTAACATAACTAGCACAGTGTTAACAAACGTACTGAAAATGAAATAGTAGTTAAGATTGACTTGATGGAAGCTGCGAGGTCAGATGCATGCCGTAGAGCAATGGATGTTGATTGCATGTTCACCTACAAGCATAAGAATTTTGGTCATTGCACTTTTCCTATCACTGTTGAGACCATAAATGCTTCTATTATACCTAGTTACCTACCCTAGCACCTTCCAAAAGAGGAACTCTGCACACAACAGAATGCAAACACTCTTTGGTAGCTGTAATAGCTGATACATGCTGCCTCTCCATACCTCCCCAAGCTTCCAATAGCTTCATCTGCCAAAACAACAACATATCATTTAAGAATATGGAAAATGAAATCATTGAAACTATATGTTTAGCAATTTTTAATAAAGTGGGATTTATTACTGACTTGAGAATACAGTACAAAAATGATCTTCATTTCAAGTTTTTCTCTGGCACACTGTATCTTCTTTTTTAGAACAGAATGCTGCAACTTTGTGAGCCCATCCCAAACGAATATCAAATTGCTCTAAACACAGTCATAAATCAAGAAACCATCAACTCATCGTTTCTCTCTAACGCACACACACACATATACATATATAATATATAAATACCTCAGCCCGATGAGAGATGTTTCCACTTACAACTTGAGCTCTAGCATTTGCATGCTTCCACTGAATCAAACGATTATCGAGTAGACGAAGCTGGTGAATAACCTCTGAGTTGATTCCAAAACCAACCGGAGAAGAACTAAACCCAGATTTTTTACTCTTAAAGAGATCAAAACCCATGCTAAGGAACTTCTCCACCCCTTTTGCCTTTATAGGACTGGTAGGGTGCTTCAAGCTCGAAAACGACATGGGTTGATCCATGCTTTCAACCGACATAGACGGTGACTCCGACCTACTAGGTGACAAAGCCCATTGAGACTTGGAACTCTTGTACCCAGTAAGCGAATTAGCCCTCTTCATCGCAGTTTTCAAGGTGAACCTCTTCAAAATAGAGGAATCACCATTCACGTTCGCAATGTTGGAGTCTGAAGTTCCTCTCCGAGCCCGTCTCGACGTTACATCACTCATGTACCTTGAGGGAACCTCCACCGCTTTTCCCGATGTTGTTCCCGTGTCGCCATGATCTAAAGTTGAGTTGGTGAAAGAACAAGAGTTTCTCTTTGCATTCTCATCCAATGACAATCTTCCCTGAAAAATACCGTTAGAACCGTTTTTCTTTGAAGATGGTGATTCCATAAATCTTCTCGAGTACCTCGCGGACCCCCCAATAATGGGTCGATCATTTTCCTTGGAGACATTGCTTGCAGTTGAAGTTGCAGTTACAGAGTTCTCCAAGTGTCTGCTACCCTTATGCGAAAAAGTGGAACTTGTTTTGGGGTTGAGATGCTCTATGATTCTGTCCTCGGTGATGTGATCGGCGAGAGTGCCACCGGAGTTTCTCTTCGCCGTCGTCGTCGAGGTTGATGATGAAGAAGAAGGCCATAGTTGTTGGCGCATGAAACTCGGCTCCTCGGTGATCTTTTGTCGCCGGCCGTCGGCGGGACTCGTGGATTTGCGTCGAATTGGGGAATGGCATTCTTTGGATTCGGAAGAAGGTGTAGTTGAACTGGGAGGTGAAGGCTGAAACCGTGAAGTCACTTCCCGGTTTCTGTGTTGGCGAGGTTTGGGAGATGAACTAGAAACCGGAGAGCCATCGGGCGTTTTCATCGGAGACAGAGGGGAAGATGTTGGAAGCGTTTCGTGCGTTGCATGTAACACTTGACACTTGAAAATGGCGCGGCGAAATATTTAATTTAATAATGTTAAGCCGGCGTAGCTTGAAATTACTTGAGTACCCTTTTGCTTATGTATACAAAGAAGAGTAGCAACAAGCCAGGAAGTGATGATGTTGATGGAGAATGGATTGTTGAAGAATGGTGAATCGTTTACGTTTGGCAGTTGGAAATGGTAGCGATAAATCGTTGACCACAATTCGGCTCTTTTTTAGAGGGTGAAAATTCCTTTCTACGGCTACCTGCCACGTGTTTCAAAGTTCTTCAAAGTTGAAATGGTCTTTTCTTAATCACAAATTATATTTTCACTACATATATATACCTTAGTTGGTATAACAAAAAATAAATAAAAATATACACAAAATATAATAGGTAATATAATAAAAAGATTAAAGTAAAAAAGTGTGTGGCTTCTTAATGGATAATATTTTCTACTTCTGTATATATGCAATGAAACTTATTTTTTTAAAAAAAATAGTAGTTATTCACATTTTTATTAAATTGTGACTTTTCTTTTAACCTCGTTATTTTTATTATTATATCAAAAATTTATGTGCCTTTTTTTTTATTATAAGTAATTAATTTTATTTTTTTAAAAATATTATTTTAATTTTTAAATATTAATATATTGTATTGAATTTAAAGATATTTTTTAATGATATATATCATGATTTTAATAATATTTTTTAAAATTTTACCTCTATTTTTATTATATTTTTTATTATATAATATTTACTTTTTATATTTTTAAGAATATATAATAATTTTAACAAATTAAAATTTAAAAATATAAACTTTTTTCTCTTATTTTTCACCAATTTGAAAAGAGGAGGAAAAACAAAATCTATACTATCCGTAAAAATTGATTCGTTTACTTTTATTTTTTATATACAAATAAATAATGCAAAATTTTCTTATACCATATTTTTTCTTTCTTTCCTTTTTCTTTTTTTCTTTTTTTTTCCATCAAACAAAATATTAATATCATCATGTGTATCTATTATTTCAATAAAATTAGATTAATTTTTTTATTTTTAAATTTATTAAAAAATAATCGTGACAATATTAATAATTAAAAATAATAAATAAATAAAAATTTGTTGGAATTTTAAAACATATGATTATAGAATATCCTAATATATTAGTTTTGCTTATAATTTTATGTAATTTAACTTTTAATTTTATTTTAAAAATATGTTTGATAATTGCGGATCCCTTGTACTTTTTAACAATGTGTTTTTTTTTTCAATTTATTATCATTAATAATTATGTAAGATAATTAATTAAAAAAACATGTAAAGTATCTATAATATTGTGAATTGAATAACTGATTAAAAATCAGCTATTAGTTGATTAACCAACAATTATCAACAAAATATATTAAATAAATATAATTATAAAAAAATATGCATTAAAAAATAAAAACTTAAATGTTATATCATAAGATCTATAGAAATTATTGGGTAAGACATTAGTTAAATAGTTGAAATTAATATGTAAATTATTCTAGAAAAATTATAAATAAAAAAACTATGAAATTTTGTATCTCGAATCAAATCTCCGAATATTCTTAGAAATAACTAAAAAAAAGAATAAAACTGAGGGTTGCATAGTAGTTGAATGTTAATTTTCTGCTTTTTTTTATAGATGGAGAAATATAATTTTTGTCCAACTTCTATATAAATTTCTATTGTTACTTATATAAAGATTATTTAAGGTAAAATGTAAGTTCGAACATCTATTACGATTACTTATTAATTATTTTTTTTAAGTTTTTAATTTTTAAAAATATGAAATGAAAGAAAAATAACTTGATTTCTTATATTTTTATCAATAAAAGTATACTAATTAAAAATTTAAACAGTTTATATTTTATAATTAATTTTTATACTTTAGAAGATATTTATTTATTTATTTATCGGTTGGAGAGAGAGATTTTTAGGGTTTTGGTGCGCCTATATAACCATTAGCGCTGCCAATGTACCCGATGTAGTATTATCTAGGGTTTGGCTATGGCTGCTTCTGTTCCCAGCTGTTACCGCAAAATGTAGCACTTTAGGTTCTAATTTTCCTTCTATGTTTGGTTAATTCTCTGCACGATGCCTCCCGGGCTTCTCTGAGCTAACCGATGACGCGAAAGCCCCAATGCATGTGCCAAATCGCCGCCGTTCGTGTTGCAGTTCAGCCCCTTTTCCTTCACGGTTGATCTGTGTCAAAACAACGGCAACATCCCAATTTCCCCTTTATTTTGCAGTTCTGTCTAGTTTTAATATTCGTGCTTAGATTTCGCCTCACTACACCTTTAGCTTGTTTTCAAAATGTGCCGTGAAAATAAAGCTAGTCATAGAGGCGCAAATTGAATCAGCGGTTTTCACGTGGGGGTTTAACCTTTGAGTGTTTGTGCCTCTAAAAATGTCCGCCACATCGTGATTTCAATCTTAGCATTTATCTCTTTTTAAAATTGTTTTTACACTCTTCATTACCGGCGATGATTATATGTTATCCGCGCTTCTGAGTTTTCTCGATGAAGTATAACGGAAAAAAAATGGTTGAATTTCTTGATATGAGCCATGTTTTGATCTGTTAATATCTTTTAAAAAATCTTGGTTTTGCATTTTTGATTTATTCGAATTGTTGGTGTAATTGTTGGCTGTGAGGTAATTATTCAGCTTTATATGCCAGTTCTGCTTCTGAAACAAAATTGATTGATAGAGCTGTAATATATTCTGAGCCCTTGTAAATTAATTTGTATGAAACAATTCTCATGTTGTGTTGTTATTGTGTATATTTTTTATTTGCCTCTATCTCATTCTTCCATCATCCAATGATCTATTTGGTTGGGTGCTTGACATTGGTTTTTTATGGATCTTCATTCGTAGAAATTGTTTTCTTATCTGTGGTGTTCCTAGAACAATCTACCGATTCTATTTGATCTTGATATTACCTGGTTCAATTTTTTAGTCTCCGCCTATGATGTTACAATCCAACTTGCTTGAGGCTGTAGTTTAGCCAAGTCCCTGTTTTCAGGGAGAACCTACTTGGTGTATCTACATTTCCAATGACAGCAAATATTAAACTGAGGTTCCGTATTGTTATATTTTATGTCCTCAACTTTCCAATTCAGACTTTGTTATAAGGGTCTGTTTGTTTTAAAATAATCTTTTTTGTGGTTAGCTGTTTATGTTTGCGCTTTTCTCTTCGGCACGATGATGTGCTGTCCTCAAGCTTCACATCTTGCTTAAATCATGAGTTACTGATTTTGAAGACTAATTTGAATTTTGTGACGTCTTATTTTTGTTTAAATCATTTACGTATTTGGGTTCCGGTTATTTGTGACTTAGACTTAAGATATGGTCTCTTTGATTTTAGGTGTTATGAATTTTAGTATTTGTATTGGTTTGTTCTGTTTCGAGCTATCATTCTGTTTGAATGAACTCTGGATGTAGTTCCTGTATTGGGAACTATTGGGAACTGTTACTTTTGTGCAGTTGTTTGTGTCATTGATGTGCTTGTACTCTAAAGCAGTCATGATCTGCAATGACATTCTTTATAAAAATGACAATTATCAAAGATGAAATATATGAACCTTGGAGAAGTGAACATTCAAAAAATTACTGAACTGTGATTTCCAAATGTTATCCCGCATGCTGAAGAAGTTATCTATTGGGATGGTTGATGAAAAGTAGCAATTTTATGAAAAAATTGAACCTAACTGGAAAGTTGGAAAATTTCATTTTAATGTTGTATTCACTTAATTTAAAGGTAGGAGAATTGCAAGTTCATTGATTTTAATTTTATTTTAATTATATCTTGTGTTAAGAAGATAACTCTTTTTCATGTTAATTTACAAATGAATTAATTAAAATTTGTTATGTTACAATAGTTTATCCATTTTCTATACAATTAGAATTGGCTTACATGATAAGAACATAAAGAACTTTTAAAACAACTATAATCAAGAAAGGGCACATTTTAAAAATAAAAATAAAGAAATTTAATTGTTGCGATTATGTTAAGTGAAAAATGGATATCGCAAAAAGTCAAGAAACTTAATGTAATTTTTAAAGTTGGAAAACATAATATTTTATTTATTAGTAAATATAGAATTAGAAATTTTAAGGAAAATAAGTATTGAAAAAAATATAAAACCATAAATGTAATAATAAGTACAAATTGTTAATTATATTTAATTACTATTTATATTAAAATTTAATTTTTAAAGTTTTAATATTATAAAAATTTATTAAATAAGGGTGAAGGATTGTATGGTTACATTATTTAGCCTTCAATTTCCTAGTTGCATATTTAAGCTCCCTATCAATTAAATAAATAAATAAAAGAATAGTCTTAAAACTCGTATAATTGCGTCACTTTTGTTCAATGTCAGTTAAATAAAATTATTAAATTTAGGATGTTTAACATTTAAATACGATTTTGTTTATCTTAATTGATGCATTAAGTTAGTTAAATATCTAATTTTTTGTTATGTTCCTCTATTAATAATTATTCAATGTTCTTAAGTCCGGGAAAGCTAAGTTTTTTTGAAAGTATTTGAGTACTTTTTTTTAATAATATTTTATGTAGTTAAGTTGCATAATTTTGGGGTTATTTTTGTAATTAGTAGATCTCTCAAGCTTAGTACTAATAACTTGGCACATTGATGTTGAAGTAACTTTTGGTGCTAAAGGATTTTAAAATAGAAGGACAAACATAAGAAGCGTTTAGGCATCGAGAAAGAGAAGAGAAGAGTCATCATTTTGGAGCAGAGAACAAAGTATCCACATTTTGTGAGGAGAGCAAGGATAGAAGATTTCAAGTTATTTTTCTCCGTAGATCATGAATAAGAGATTTTCTTCTTTTGTATTTTTTTTTATCTTTATCATGAGTTATTAAACATTTTAAGCTAACTTAAGGGATATGAAATTGTGATAATTAAGCTAGCTTGAGGAACCATAGGAAATTGTAATGTTATTAATCTGTTGATATTAGTTTTAACTTTCTTTTGATGTTTAAGTTAAATTTATACTTAATATTTTGTAAGAATTAGCTATTCATGTTTTATTTTGATTAACTTTCTTGACATTAAAAAATAGAATGAACATTGACTTTTTAGAAATAAAAATTTGAGTTTGTGATTTATTGTTTATTTTCTTATGCTTTAAGATCTCTAGCCTATGTATTATTAGGTAAGAAATTAATTTTATCCATGAGTTCAGGTGTTTGTGTATAATAAATTTGATATAAATTATGTTAATCAAAACCTATCATAAACATCAAAAGAGATTGTTTGAACTAATTTAAAAGTTGATTTATCATATAAATAAATATGAAATTTATATTTTAAATTTTTATTATTGTTGGAACTTTAACAATTTACTCAAGTTATGAACCTTTTTCTTTAATTTTTTTTTCCATTTTAAATCAATACAATTTAAATTTTTAAAGATTCTTTCAATTTGAATAGCATTTAATTAGTTTAGTTTGTTTTACTAACCTTTTATATTAGCACAATTTAATACATCATTACCATTACCATTCTCATATTTATTACTAATATTATTTTTTATAAAGATAATTTTATATAATTTATATTCTTATCTAATATGTTATGTTATATGCACTAAATATAAGATATGATAAGAATAAAAATTATCATACTTATAGATATATAATATTTTTTTTTACTTTTATCTTTTCTTTTCTTTTATTTATTTTTATAATCCTTGATTAGAAAATAAGCCGATACATTAATTATACATGTACATATGTTGGATTTAAAAATAAGGCACGATAAATTATATATTTTTTTATTTTTATTTTTTTTAAATACTAATTTTTAATTTAAGTTTTAAATATTAATATACTTTATCAAATTGATGGTATCCTTTTTATTAAAATAAAATGAATTTTAAATATTTTATAATCATAATTTGATTTATTTTTTAAATTTTTTTATAATTATATTAATAAAAAATAATATCTCATTTTTTTAATTTAAAATTTTTATTTCTTTAATTTTTTCTTATTTAACATAAAAAATATTCATGATTAACAATAAAAATGGAACAATGATATTCTAAACATATCAAAAGTGGTTTACGTCCTTTAAAATTTTAATCTAAACCTGAACATTTAAAAAAAAAATCCAACTGTTTACGAATGAGTGCACGTCATTTTTTAGCATGTTGGGGAAATCTTTTTCATAAAAATATCTCCTATTTTTATTTATAAATTTATTTATGTAATGTAGAAAAATTTGCTAGTTTTAAATATATAAAATGTAATCCTTTCTCTCTTTATATATATATATATATATTATTAAAAATAATTCTATATAAATCGGATATAATCACAGTAAATAATTACTTTTTTAATATTTAATATAATAGTAAGTATCATATATGTCAATGACGTAAATCTCTAAAATATTGCTTAGGACTTCTATGTCCAATTAAGAAATAATACAACTGATATTTATGATTTTTAAAAAGTAACGTAAGATTTTTGTATTATGAGAGTCTAATATAATATGTCTCTTTTTATCAATATTAAACTTCATTCCGTCCTAAACATTGTTGTGCCTTTTGCACATTATGCAATAAAAATTACAAACTCATTATTATATAACTTAAAAGAAATACCTAATAATAAGGACTAGTCACATGTAAAAAGTGTAGGATAATTTAATTTTTAAAACACAAAACAAACTTAAATATAACATGACACAAGATCTTGATTTTAGAACAAAATTTGAAATCCTTGGCATCCAAAAGAGAAGTGCATTAGTAATTTCTCTATCAAGTAGGTGGGAAATGGACCAACACATTCCTGAAGACCTGAAATTTCTATAATTCCACGTGTTAACACCATCATGAATTCGTGAATAACTGTCCAAGTGTAAGGTAGACAACTGAATCCATGTTTAAGGTCGTAACAGAAATTCACAGTTTAGAAGCTAAAGCTCCGAACATTCTTCTATTGCCAATTCTTTCACCTCATCATTCTCTGGAATCTCATCAATGAAGATTGGATCCTTCACCAAGGCTTTACGCACCTTCCCTTCCTGCTACAAGCTTGTGCTCCTATGCACTTTAAGGTTAACATATACTTATAATTATACTTGTAGTTCCATCTGCTTTCTATTTGCATTTTTTGTAACGACATTTCTTCTATGATCAATGTAATCGGTTGACGAAAAGTGGGAAGATTCCAAAGAAATGGGATTTGTTGTACGATGCTTCAAATGATATCTATCACAGTGGTTGTGTTTAATAACATAATAAAATCATATAGGAAAAATTGGTGTGAGTGACCTTAATGTTTGTGTTGATAAATATGCTTTAAGATCTAGAAAATATCATTGTTGATGCAAAGAATTATAATTGTAAAAGATCAGAAAGAAAATAATCTAGAGAGAAAACTCTTGAGTGAATGTAGGTAGTTATTAGAACTGAATATGGTAATCAAAGAGATGGAATAATCATGGTATCTATGTACTATGTAGTAGATTGTCCATCAATATCTTTATTGGTTGTTGCCTTGCATGCAACATGTATTTTATTTAACACTTTCTGTTTCATTGAGTTTATCTGCACATGAAAAGTGCAGTGGTGGAGGTGTTGTGTCATATGCAGAATCAAGATCAGATGCTAAACCTACAGCTCCATGCATTGATCCCAATAAGCCCAAGAAAAAGAAATTGTTGGTTCTTGGAACAGGATGGGGTGGTACCAGTTTCCTTAAGGATCTGGATGCTTCTTTATATGATGTTCAGGTTGTTTCCCCTCGTAACTACTTTGCATTCACTCCATTATTACCAAGTGTCACCTGTGGTACAGTGGAAGCACGAAGCGTCGTGGAGCCAGTCCGGAACATCATAAAAAAGGTAAAGAATACAATGCAAAAAAACTCCACGAAATAGAATACATATATGTGATTGTTTTTTTAATAACAATGATCACACATCTACATGTAATTGTAATATAATGAGAAATCTAGAAGCAATGGTATTTTTTTCTTGAGGTTAAGTTATGAAAAACAGGTTTGCTAGAATCATGACCATGTTTTGTCTTGAGATTGTTGTTATCACTCTGATGTTTCCATCCTATTTCAGAGAAAAGGAGAAATTAAATTTTGGGAAGCAGAATGCCTGAAGATTGATGCTAAAAACAAAAAGGTTTTATGTCGGTCCAATATTGACAACAACTTAGTGGGAAGTGGCGAATTTTCTTTGGATTATGACTGCTTGGTTGTAGCAATAGGAGCACAAGTAAATACATTCAACACCCCTGGTGTCGTGGAGAATTGCTATTTTCTCAAGGTATGTTTTTGTTGTTTACAACATGCAGCGTATAATCATTTAATGCTTCAAAAATTTTCTGCACGTTTAGGATTAAATAAATATTTGAACGTCTGGTAAGGAAAAGTATTATCAGGCTATCAGAACAATTTTACTGATTAATCATCAGTTTAACACTAACCCAAAAATGTAATATATCATCCTTTGCAGGAGGTAGAGGATGCTCAGAAGATTAGACAGACTGTGATAGATTGCTTTGAGAAAGCTGTTCTTCCATCTTTATCTCAAGAAGAACGAAGGACGAATCTGCATTTTATAGTTGTTGGAGGTGGTCCAACTGGTGTGGAATTTGCAGCTGAACTTCATGACTATGTCCATGAAGATTTAGTCAAATTATACCCATCTGTCAAAGATATAGTGAAGATAACAGTGATTCAATCAGGAGATCACATCTTGAACACGTAAGAAAACATTAACACTCTCAATTATCATTGAACTTGTGTTTTTTTTTTTTACTAGAACAAGGTTTTGAACTTTTCAATGCTATCATTTTGAAATCTCTTATATTTTCACTACACAGGCTATAAGAAGTTACAACTTAATTGCAATGTCATTTTCAATATTGTAGGTTTGATGAAAGAATTAGTTTATTTGCTGAGCAGAAATTTGGAAGAGATGGTATAGAAGTTCAAACAGGATGTCGAGTTGTGAGTGTTAATGACAAAGATATCAGAGTAAAAGTGAAATCAACGGGAGAGTTGTGCTCCGTGCCCCATGGATTGATTGTATGGTCCACTGGAATCACAGCTCGTCCAGTTGTGAGAGACTTTATGGAACAAATTGGTCAGGTGTGGCTTAGTCCCATGCAGTTATCAACACAGTTTTCCCATGGTCCTTCATTTCTTTTGTGTGTGTTTGGGGATCAAATGTGTATTTAATGGTTTTATTTTTGTCATGCTTCTTTTCACTTGGCTTAAGGCCACTATTTACTAGTATATTTGTATTCTATATAAGCTAGGTTTGGTCTCTATGTGCAGGGTAAGAGGAGTGTCCTAGCAACGGATGAATGGTTGCGAGTGAAGGGATGTGAATCTGTGTATGCTATTGGTGATTGTTCTTCAATAAAGCAGCGTAAAATCATGGTATCTCTTGAGCTTTCTACAGTTTTTCTAGATTTAAGTCTGTATTATATACAATATACAGCTACATTCTTATCCGAATTATCTGAGTATCTTGATTTTGGGTTTGATGAACAAATTAAGCTCTGGTTCATAGATCATTAACTTGACTTTGATTGAACCCGTGATAATGAGGTATGTGATTTCTATATTATATAATATTGAAAGTAACAAGCTAATGCCAAATTATAAAAAGAAAAAATCAAGTTAAATAAAATTTTATTTGTTTTGTAAGATAAAAAACAATAATAAGAGCTTAAATGATAACAATTTATTAGTGAATTCCATGCTTGGACCTTTGTAATTCTACACTAGACCTTTATTTGAATAAAAATATCTTTAATTGAATTAAAAAAATTAAAAATTACCAGAAGATTTAAAAATTAAAACAACTTGTTCAAACTTATTTTTATCATTAGTTTGATTGATTTTGCACGAATATCACTGATTTTGAAACTAAATGGTTTTTTTTAGTTAATGAATTGGAACACCTGATTTGTTGAACTTGCTCATTCAGTCCGAATTTATCAACATGGATGAGACCTCAACAAAATTTCTGTAAGTCATAACTTTAAAATTAAGCTACCTCACATTTAACTCATTCACCCGTGTTTATAGGATGATAGCTTGGCCATTTTTGAGGCTGCAGACAAGGACAAATCTGGCACCTTATCCGTTGAAGAATTCAAAGAAGTGTTGGATGACATTATCTTAACGTATCCGCAAGTGGAACTCTATTTAAAAAGTCAACATCTGTTTGATTTGAGTTCTTTTTGGAAAGATTCCAATGGAAATGACAAGGAAGAAATTGACATAGAAGAGTTTAAGCAGGCCATTTCTCGTGTGGATGCACAGGTGAAGAGTTTGCCAGCAACAGCACAGGTATGCATCACTTCACCAGTAACTAAAACCTGGCTTATGAAGATCACTCCTTTGTAGTCAAATATATTATGCATAGTGAGGAAGTTTTAAATGCATTGAAATGTTCTAGGTTGCTGCACAACAAGGTACATATCTGGCTACATGCTTTAACCGCAGGGATCAATGTGCCGAGAATCCTGAGGGTCCTCTACGGTTTGGAAGATCTGGACGTCATAAGTTTCGCCCCTTCCGGTAAATCATATTGTATATAATAAGCATATTACATATTAACTATATAAATGAGGTAAACTATATAGTATATATAATAAGCATATTATAATGTCAACTATATACAGGAGATAATAAATATTCTTCAGAAAATGTAAATTTCAGCGTCTTTTATGGAGACTACTAAAATAAATAATGTTTTTAGAATTTAGATCGAAGTTTTATACCATGAAATCCTCATGAAGAAGTTAGATCGAAGTTTTTCTGGTTAAACAGCTGTTAAAAGATAAATATTTGGCCAATTCAGAGTACACTGTTTTATAGTTGAGCAAAACTAGAGTGCCATGATTTTGGGATATCCTTCCTTGGGTTAAATATAAATTCTGCAACGAAGTACCCAAAAAGGGTAAGCGCCTCATTTGTAAAGGGCGTGATCCAAACTAAATAGCGATGTTCATGAACATTAAAAATGGTTTCATGTGTGAAAATATGTTTTAAGAATCGTTTTGGATTAGCTTTTGCTCTACTAAAGGACAGAATAAAACAATAAATGGGGGTATCTTATGCCATTTCCTTGCTTTGCCTTATCTAATAACTGAAATTTTGATTGTATGTTATCATGAAGGTATAAGCATCTTGGGCAATTTGCTCCTCTTGGTGGAGAGCAGGCAGCTGCAGAACTTCCTGGAGACTGGGTTTCCATGGGTCACAGCACTCAGTGGCTTTGGTATTCTGTATATGCAAGGTAATGAATGACTAATGAATAATGATCAATGCTGTTAAGTTCAAATAATTGCCCTCTAATATCTATATTCTATTCTCAGCAAGCAAGTGAGCTGGCGCACAAGGGTGTTAGTCGTATCAGATTGGACAAGAAGATTCATATTTGGCAGGGATTCTAGTCGTATATAAGTCCCCAAACCAGACTACATTTTGCTATGTTTCTGTTATTTCTTATACCTTCTATCCATTATGTAGTACATTGATATTTTGAAGTTCCAACTCTTTCTTTTCTCCTCTTTCAATAAGAGACAGTTTGAGAAATGTCATATTCTCTTGGATGAGCGAGCTTAAGTTACAGCTACAGCTGTCATTTGCCAGCTAGTAATGATGAAATTCAATGATAAAATTCAAAGAATGCCTTTAAAAATTGGCTAATCATTCCTATATCCTGGAATAAATAATGATGAAATTTAATTGATCAATATTATACTCTTTCCTCGCATGTCTCTAACATCAACATGTCACACGCACATGGTGATCAGCATCATATTGCACCTATGATGTTGCTGAGAATGGCATACAAATGTGAACTTATGAACATGAATATCTCAGGTAGATGAAGCTAAAAGCTTAAAACTTTTAAGTGTTTCTTTGCCTTCATTTCCGCTTGAAGTCTCCAGGACCAGCTAGACAGGTTGATGAATTCATCTCCTCTAAAAGTTCGGTTGCCAACTCAACCTTCCCAGTTTTATTTAAATTATGGATTAGTGATCGATAGATATATATTGAAGGAAGAACCCCCTTCAGTTTCATCTCCCTAAAGCATTTCAATGATTCCTCAGCATTTCCTGATCGGCCAAAAATCTCAATTAGTGCAGTATATGTAAGCAGATCTGGTTCAATTCCATTCTCAGTCATTTCCTTGAAATACACAAAGCACATATCAGATCTTCCAACCTTCCGCAAGCCATTTATTAGAGTATTGTAAGAAACAACATCTGGGACAAAACCAGTTTCCTTTATGGATGCAAAGACATCAAGCATTTCATTCACCCGACCTATACGGCCTAAGGTATCTAGAACAATATTGTATGTAATCAAGTCCAGACTATACCTGTGTCTTTTAAGATGATCAAATATCACCAAGGACTTCTCTTTCTGCCCACTTTTGGCAAAGGCAAAAATGATCTTGTTTATGAAGGATGATGAGGTAGAACATATTTCTAATATTTCCTTAATAAATCTGAGCAGTTCCATGCAATCGTTTACTTTAGAGAAAGCCTGGGCAAACTTAAGGCATGCGGTTGCACTTGGAGATTTACTGGACAACAATAATTTCTTGAAAACTTGACAAGAAAGGTCAATGTCATTCTTCTGACTTGCCTCCACCAATATGAGATTATACACGTCAAGGGTAACAACAATGTTCTTATCATTTAAAATTTGTAGCATTTGATTTGCAGCTGAAAGATTTCCGGTTATGCACATCTTCTTGATATATGCACAATAAACTTTCACACTGGATGCTGGTTCCTTTTCAACGGTGGCAAGAAATTCCTTCAGGATTTCATGTGTCACTCTCTCTTTGCCAGGAGATACCTCTGTTGAAAAAACCTGTAAACTGCCAAGGGCATATGAATTAACTTTTATTGGTTAAAAACAGCCAGAATCAAAAGAGTTTGGTTGTGATGAGAATGGTACAGTTCCATTTGTAACGAGAGTCATCATTATTTAGACCAAAAACAGTTTTCAGTTGTTTTGTTGTACATTCTTCGTAAAGATGTTTAAATCAATAATAATTCAAGATGGCTCCATGAGACTGAACACTGCTTATCAGAAAGAGATTCACTTATGTTTTGATGCCAAATACCCAATTTAAAAAAACAATAAGACCATAAAGTAAGCTAAAATACGGATAACTATTTAGGTGCTAAAGCTAAAAGAAAATAAGTTGCCATGGCTATAAGTCAAAATTCGTTTATATATGACAGACACAAACACACATCATCTTAAAGAACAAGTATCTAAGAGTGATAAGCCAGGCTCAATCAAAATAAGCAAATCCAAACAGAACTATTAAAAAGCTCAAGCAATATGCTATATTTGACGATAGGCTAATCTTGTTGAATCAAGCATTTCCCACTAGCAAAGAAGTTACAGCTAAAATCACACACGGGTGAAGTGCATTTGTTCAAGTGCCATAGTTTGATCTAACTCCAAACGGATAACATCATGAAAAGGGTAAGATGCTGCCCCAAGCAAACAATAAAGAAACTAATGCAGTCCTTGCATAAGGTTTATGAGGAATAAACTCCTCTAAGGTGAGTTTGTCAGTAAAGTGTACAAGTAGGGGTGTACCCAGCATAGATTTAATTTAAAGCACGTAATCATAGCCCACCAAAATTCAAAGTAAAACACCCTTGTGCGTTTTACAGACAATCTCACCTTAGAGTAGCCTTACCTCTTTTGTGAAAATAAATGTGTAGTCAGTTTTGATCCTGCTCTCCTTAACATATGAAACAATATCTTCAATGCTTCTCAGCTCTCACACCAGTCATCTCTTCAAGATTAAAACAAGTTTGAATTTCAACAATAATAATCACTCAACTTACAGCAAAATCCAAAATTATCAAGGCATTGCAAATTACAGAGGCCGTAGTGTATGTCATCATATTGATAATCATGACTCATGCGAGATAGGAATTCTACTTTCCACAATGAAGAGAATAAATACTTTCATTCAAAGCAGTAAGAGAATTAAAAAATTAAAATTGGAGTGAAAAGATTGATTTAAGAATTAAAAAGATAAGATTTTTGTTGGTTAGAAAGAAGAAGAAAAGAGGGAGATCGGATGGGTACCAAACGGGTGTTGAAAGTGGTGGCGAGGAGAGTTTGAAGTGAATGCGGGAGAGAGGAAACTTTATCAGTGAAAAGCTCTTCGCTGTTGCAGCTCCTGACATCATCGACCAAACATCATTCACAATCACAGAAGAGATGAGATTCCCAGGTATTGTGTTCGGTGTTGTTTACGGCGCAGAACCTGAGAGAAGTGAGAACCTATTACAGCATGTTATACATTCTGCTGTTGGGTCCTTCTGACCGGTTTCACAATAGAGACCTTAAAAATTATGTTTTTGCAAAAAGGACCCTGTAACAATGCTTGAAAGGTGCCATTCGTATTTTTCTCGAGCAAATTAATGCCCCTGATCACTGGTGTCAGTGGTGTGCTGTTGGTTTCTCTCAAATCCGGCGTGTTGGTCTGTCCAACGGTAACCCTCTTTCTTTTTCAGTTGACTTTTGTTTTGCACTCTCAATGGATGGATTTATTGAGATTTAAGCATGGGTATTTTGTTTGTTTAAAACTCACCATTTATAGGGTTTGATTCAAAATTGTGTGAAGGTTTAACACACCATTTAACCATGAACTTTGCTGCAGTCTTTTAGTAGAGCAAGTGGGGCACGCGGAAACATGCAACATAAAGATGTTTTGCGTGTTTTCAACTCCCTATAGTGTCAAACTCATGCAGAATTACCACAAATCTGTCCCATAACCCAATCTACCACAAAAAAAAAAAAAAAGTAGTTTTGTTTCTTGCAGCTGATGCATGGAAAGTTTGGTTTATCTTGATTAGATTTATAGGAATTTATGACTTCCTGAACATGTCTGATATTGACATTGTGCCTATTTATGTATTTGTTTCCTTTTTTGTCAACTCAGGAAGATGATAGTGAACTTAACGTTTCCTACAATGCAAATTTGGTAAAGGACCAGAAAATGGTCCTGACTTCTTCTATCCAAAGTATGCCTTACATCTTTGCCTCAAGGGAATACAAATGTGTGCATGTATTCATATATACAGGATGATGTCTATGCATGAAGTAGCTGTTGCTCTTGCCATGCAGGCGAGGCTAATATGATGATTGTTGTGTTCCAACATACCGCTGCATTAATACAAAATTAATGCAGCTTAATTAGAAATTTTTCTTTCCGAATGTTCTTCATTGGTGATATTTTTCATTTGTAGTTTTATCTTATGTGGATGCCGCAAGAGCAACCATTTGTAACTCATTGGTGTTTTATTCCCTATGCATTAGAGATCTTGAGTGAGGAATAATTAGTGATGAGGCCCAAAATTACCTTCAAATGGGGGTGTTTCTTCCTTTTTTATCCCCTTTTCAATGGAGGATGAAATAAGGTAATGGTCCTTTTGAGTATAAAATTCTCTTAGAGTCAGGTTTTGAAAAAGTAGTTCACAATATCCAGTTGGAAGTTCTTTTAATCTTCAATACTTTTACATCCGAACAATGAAAATAACCCTTAAATTTTCTGAAGGGATTTTATGTTTTCGTCTTTTTGAAAATGATTCTTTTGTGCTAACTTACTTTTCTATACTAGGTTGATTCGGAGCTTGCTATGGCTGAAGCTGATAAGGTTGAAGATGATGAAGATTTAAGGAAGAAGCTTTGGCTCATGATTGCCAAGCATGTTGTTGAACAAGAAAAAGGAAGTAGGAATTGAGGGGGAAAAACAAAAGGAAGGCAATTGCATTTCTTAAAGAAACTGATGGCCATATTACCATTCTTTCTAGATTTTGCCTGGATTGATGACTTCAAGGTACAGGTATTCTTGCTCTGACTTTGCCATCTTGATCGGCAATTTTCAACTCTGATCAATTTATCTAATGATACTTACTAGCTCTATTGTTTTTTAATTTCAATGTTATTTGTGAAGTCATTTGTTTACATGCCTTAGATAATTGGAATTGGTTTTTCTTACACTTACATTGGTCAATTTATCTGAATCTATGCTGTTAGCTATCTGCTCATCATTGGAGGATTACAATAAGCAAATTGAACAGCTGAAGGAAGAGATGAATGATGCAACTGTGGTGCTTTCAACATCAGAAATGATCAGTTCACTTTCTCAAAGATGCACTATTATTGATCGAGATGAGGAATGTGAGGTATTGTCTTTCTGATATATGTTTGACAAAACTGCACCTGCTGTGTATAAATTGTACAGCTGTTTACTTTTGTAGTAGTGTACCGTTAATATGTTAGGATCAATTTGCTTTTGCTTTTCTGACTTAGTTTGCTGAATTTTTGCTCTCATTCAAAACGTTTTTTTAATCTGACTCCCTAGGTTTGTCGGCAAAAATTTATTACTACTGACAGCGAGTTTGGCATAGGTCATGGTTATACATGAGCAGAACAAATAGCTCCCTTTTATGTCTTTCGGTGTGTACATGCCTTCCATGCACAATGCCTGATTTCCCATGTGGCTTGTATAGTTGAGGCTCATGTAAATATATTATCTGTTTCTCATAATTCCTGACATCACATTGTGACTATTTCACATTTTGCTACCTGGTTCATTGTTTTCAGCAGTATCTGCAATAATTATTCAAAGATTCAAAATCAATAAGTTGTTTTATTCAAAATAAAGAGACCAATGAAAAAGTTTGAAGGACACAATGATCTGATCTGATCTCTAGTTGTTTTAACGTAAAAAAATTGTACAGGTTTGAGAGGCGATATCCTAACTTCTTTACTTGTTGCATTAAGTTCATTAAAATGACACAGATGTGCTGTAATTGAGCATGAAGATGCTGATTGGACCTCAAATTTGGGTTGAGCATGCTGGTGAAATATTAAGTCGCCATTTGAGCTATTTAATGACTTTGGGTTTTTAGATATTAGAGGGCTAACTGTGGCATTTGGTAACCCATTGGCTACAAAGAACGAAAGCATTGTCTCTACAAATGTAGTTGGTAATCTGTATTCTGTAAATATATTTATTTTAAATGTTACATGCTACCGATTTGTTAGTATGTGTGGTTGTAAATTGACAATATTGTTTGTTTTATGTCTTAAAGATGTTATATCCGTTAACCCTATTCTTAAGTATAGTTATAATTATCAGAACCCTGTTTACATGCAATCCAAGAAGTTGTATTCAGTATTCAGTAACCTTACTCTTGAGTATAGTTATAATTTTCAGAACCCTGTTTGCATGCCGTCAAGTTGTTGTCCCCACCTCAAACCCGCAGTCTTTTTATTGCCTGTATGACCTTTCAAATTGAATCTATTAGGAACATGTTGCAGGCTGAATATATACTGGATCTGCAGAAGCAACTTACTTTGATGAGCAGCGAAGAAAAGAGAGAATCCAATGGTACCCTTTCTTCGGAGGATTCCATTCCTAGCATGACCACTGTAAAAAATTGGTTTGTTCAGAACCTTCTTTCATGTGCAAGGAGACATGTATCAGTAAGTAACGGGAGATATTGTGTTGCTCAATATTACATTTTTTTTACATTGAAAGTTAGGCTTCAAATCCCTATTCTTGTTCTATCATTACTAGTTCCATGGGCTGTGATTGTTGACAAATTTGATGTATAGATATTCATTGTCGTTTGCATTGAGCATGTAACAAGAATTCATAGTGGTCTTTTACATATACTTAGCTGCTGGAATTGCTCTTTAATCAAGCTTACCTGTACTTATTAAGTTCATTAGGCATGAAATAAACTACCTTTTCTGTCTTAGCATCGGTGAAGTTTACATTGTGGTATTAAATGATTGTACTTGATGGACTTGAAATATGATGAATAACTTTCGTGTATTCGTGTAAAATTATGGGCAGCTCCGATCACAACTGGATGATGCCGTAGCTAGTGAGTGGTGAATGCCCATTTTGTGGTGACTTGATGATGCATAAGACTTATTTGCCTTTTATCCATCCTGAGGAAGAGCAGCATGTGCTATCATGAGAGATAAAACCAAACTATTGTCCCAGTTTCTTGAAATCTGTTTGCTTGTGAATCTTTTAATCCATACTTTTTAATTTACATTCTGTTTCCTTTTTTGTTATGTGGTTAGCGGCTCTCTAATTTTCAGATGATTGCCTGAGGAAATTGTTACCCCAATCCTCACGGTAAATCCTGTACCTTGTTGTAACTCACGGTTGCATCTATTTTGTTCCTAGAAAGCATTCTTCAGAGTTCGTTCTCACCTTTTATTTGTGCTCACATCCGCTTTCTATCAATTTGAGCTAAGTAAAGCGAGGAAGAGAGGAAGTCAAATACCAATTGATCAATCATCATTAAATTGTTAATCTTATTCTAAATGATGCCAATAAATTAGAACACTGACTAAAATTTACCATTATGGATCATGTATCAAAATTTGGTCTACTTGGAAACTTATTTATCACAGAGACTCTGAATTAACTAAAGGTGGTAAATGTCCAAACAAGATGCGATCCTAAGAAGCACATGTATGTTCCAATTTGCTGAAAGTATTATTTTAGAAAGGGCTTGTTTTCAACTTAAATCTTATCCTCAGAAATTAGTAACACGAAAAGAATCCAATATTTAGAATTTATTGGCAAGGCATCACCATAATAGGAAGAGGCTTGTTGAAATTTAGCCAAAAGTTGATGATAATTAAAGGGAAGAAGTTTAGGTTATATAATTTTGGGTATTCTTATTAATTTCGGATCATCATCATCCACTCTTGAGAGTGAGAAAAACCCATCCTCTGCTGTACAAACATGCACAAATTTACAAGATCAAAAGCCAAAACTTTCGGTTTCGGCCTTAACTCTCAAACCGAGTCATCCGATCTGACCCGGTCAAGGTCAACTCGGTCGGTCTGTTTTCAGATCCGACATCGTCACATCTCCGGCAACTACTCTGATCTCCACCTTACTCAACTACGCCACTGCCACAGTTGCCTCAACCCTGACCCCAGCAACTCAGGTACATAACTTTCCGGAGAGAATCATCGGTTTGTCTCACCCTGTTTTCCACGTCGGAGTTCCCCGTCACAGTTCCGGCGACGTCCGATCCCACGACGCCGGATAACGGGCGGAGATCTGACAAGCCTCCGGCGGAAAAGAGGCGAGACCGGTTTTGGTGAATAGAGGTTAGGGCCGTCTTGCACCTGTGGCCTGGATCGGTGTGACCCTGCGCCACAGCCACCGTCGCCGCCATCCAAACACGGTTCAAGTAACTCATTATCTTGATTTTCTTTTTACTCCCTTTTGCGCAAAAGCAACTTAAGTTAGTGGTGAAATGGCAGGGAAGAAGAAGTAATGATTTATAGAGGAAATGAGTGTCGTTTTGTGTAGAGTACTCAAAGCTGGTGGGCCCTTGAGCACACCTAAACATTTATCCTATTAATTAATTAATACACTTGAGAGATTTGATATATCATCTTAAAATGTTTTTTAATATTTAATAATAATATAAATAAATGAATTTGATATTACCATTATGGTGATAGATATGAGTGAGTGAGAGGAGTGCTGGTTCAAGGAAACAGGTGGTGGGCTTATCCGAAAGGGACACATATTTGTCATGGATGACTCATCTTTTGTTTCTCCAATTGTAATCCAGTAACTGTTCATTTCTCTTACATGAATGTCTTTTTCTTTTTCTCTCTCTCTCTTCTGTTCTTCATGAACTTTGGGCCCCATCTCCTCTGTCCGTTTCCTTGGACTCTGGCCAACCAGGTATAATTTTATGTAGGGGTAGTTTTGTCCTCATACTGCAGGCCTATCAATTGTCATCCTCAATGTTACGGATGTTTGTGACCACTGCTCCTCCAAAATTATTTTCGATGGTTTCAACTTTAAAAAATTAGATTCCATATGTTTTAAGAATAAGTTTAAATTATAGCTCGAGCTGTTTTAATCTGGTCTCATATTTTATTTTTAATAATTTATATCAATAATTTTTTTATTTAATAGCTAATAGTATATGTAATATTATATTATAATTATATTAATATTGGTATTATTTATCAAAATTATAAATCAGATAAGGATACTAACCTATATTATGAACATCCCTCCTGAAGGTGATACTAGTTTTTCAAAAAAAATTCTTGTCTTTTTGGTTGGAATACTGGTCAATCAGCCACTGCGCCATGCGTTGAACTGTGGCAAAGCCACGTTGAAGTTCATGGATTATGGGCCTGCAGTCCAATGAGCCACTGCTTATGGGCTGAGGATGGGCGTCACGTGCATGCGCATGAGTCAATGAGGACACTTTCAAGTTCATTACTATCCCTCTGCATCTCTGTCTGCATCACTTTATTACACTTGTCAAATTGTTACTGGATATTTTACTGTGAAAAAAAGAAACAGAAATTACTTTGTATTGTAAAAAAATAAAGTGTCTTTACAGTCTTAGATTAAAAAACTACCAGTTAAAATTATAACAACAATTATATACATATAAAAAATTCTAAATTTATTTATAAATATTAAGTATTAATTTTAATCAATAATTAGTAAAGTATTTTATTTTAGAAATATTCAAGAATCAAACAAATCTATTTTAAACTGCGTAACCAAATTGAAAAATTGATAAAAATTAAAAATTTTAAAATTCACATTTTTTTCCAATTCAGTTCATTTTGAGGTTCCGAAACTAAATTGAAATAAACTGTATATAATTACATATCTATCACAAGTTAATTATTCCATTTTAGAATAAAATTACTATTAAAATATTTGAATGGTTATATTTACTATAAACATGTATTATTTTATTTATTACGAATCTATTTATTCTTAGTTATAGATCATGAACCTTTTTTTTTATATATTACTTTTCTTAGTTTTAAATATTGTATTATACTGTATTTTAGTTACTTGTTTTATTAGGATACGGTCAAATAATCAAATTAAATTAAACTGTCAAAGATTTATTTTATTTTTTAATTTTAATTAAACCAAATCAAATTGTAAGTTTTATAATTAATTTGAATAATATTTTTCTAAAATCAAAACAAGTTGCACTATAGTTGTTCCTATTTTATTCTCTAAAATTCAATTTTCTCATTTTGGAGAAGTTAAATTCTTATCTTACACCTTCAATTTTACAATTTTAACGGAGGTTGCTATGCTTATATTATTGTTAAGATATTTTAAAATAGTTAGATTAGAATATTATTTATAAAATATAGTTAATCTTATTCGTTTTATTAGTTTTTTTTAGAGTAAGTTAGGTTTGATTCGTGTCTATAATAATACAAGAGTCTAATTAATATTAATGTTGGATATCTTCAATTATCTAATCCAACAAATTTCATGCACCAATTATTCAACCTTAAAAAGGAGATGATGAGCTAAGATATTTGAAATTAATTAAAATATTTCTTATAAAATTTAGATAATCTTTTATCTTTATACCAATTTATAAAAATATTTAGGATTTATGCATTTCTAATAATTATAATTTATTAATTGATAAAAAATTTTAAGCTAAATATTTTTTTAATTTTTTTAAAATTTTAAAATTTTGATTTTGGTATCTATTTTTTAAAACGGACTGATTTTAATTTGGTATAGTTAATATGTTAAACAACTTTACATGATACATGTCAAACATAAGTTATTTTAAAAAATAACATTTTAAAAATAAGATATTAAAATCAAAATCTTAAAATCTTAAAAAAACTAAAAACATATCATTCTTTTTTTTTTTAACTTATCATTATGATTTGAATCTTAAATATCTCCAAAAATATATAATTCAACTACAATTTAATTTTAAGTAACTTATATATGAGTTGAATTTTTTAATTTTTAAAAATTTAAAAACTCTATTAATTTCTAACTTTGTTAAAAGCTATTTATTTTATTTTATTTTTAATATCATTTTACACTAACAAAAACTAGTAATATTATTTTGAAAAGTCAGTGAGTTACAAAGACTTTTTAAATTTCAAAAATTTGAATATCTAGCTTATACAATCTAAATAATTAATTTAAAAATTTACTGTTTTATTTACTATGTTATTTGTAGATAAAATTGTTTAGATGAGATTTATTGCTTTAAGATGTGAAAAATAAAATGTAAGTCACATAAATAAATGATAGAACTAATAGTAAAAGTGTAAAGTTAAATTTCGACAATAATTTTTATATTTATTTTTAATTTTTATTAAATAATAAAATTTAAATTTATAATCTTGTGAACTATCTTAATCCACTATAATCTAAGATTAATTTAATGATGATAAATTTGATATTAGAGTAGTTTACTAAATTTGACGTTTGAATTTCCTCATTTTTTACTGTACACAAACAACGTTCCTATTTCCCACCATTTAAGTATACGCTTACAATTTTCCGTGAAATTAACTTGCCATAGGTACCTTGCAATATTTGGATGAACACGTCCAGCTACAGGAAAAGGCTCTGCAGGGTCAAGTTGGTGGTCACGCTAATAAGCTAATTAATGCAATCATAAGCAGAGAAGACGCTATGGTGAACAAGAGGGAAAGTAAAGAGACACTTCTTCTTAGTAGAGTCGCTGGTTTTACTATATTACATCTTTTTTTGTCTAAAATCCATGTGCATGAAGCCACTAGAATTGTAGGAAAGCATGTTGTTTTGTTGATTTTTGTAGAGGATGAATATGGCCAATTTTTGTGCAATAAATTTGTGATTTGAGAACCAATCAATTATATGCCCTTTATCATATTCCGTGATTGATTCCGATAACCTCAGTCTTTGCTTGCTCTTCCTCTTATCCGATATTTTGAAAAATCTAATGAAAAAAAAAGTGACTTAGTTTACTCGAATATTATTATTCAGCACGTATTTTACATACCGCAAAACTTAATCAGTAGCTTACGTGTGTCGGATCTTCCAAATATTTACTGACGCCAGCTTGCTAATAATTTTTTTTCCCTAATATTTCATTTCATTATGCGACTTGTCTTTGTTTAAGGAACCATAAAAAAAAAATATGGTGACATATTTTAGTGTTTTACAATTTCAATTTGCATCATACCAAATATAGACAATTATTAATATAACTTTATTTCATCTTTCAATTTTTTTTAATTTTTCTTTCTATTCATTACATCACCTAGTATATTTTTTTATTTTTTCTATTATTTTTAAATGTATCGATACCCAATGAGATATACAATATATGTTTTCTTTATTATATTGGACATAGATTATCTCCTAGATATATATAACTTTGACTGACTTTAAAGTTTAAAAGATTGCTTAAATTATTTTATGAAATAAATAATCCTGTCTTAAATGGATTAATAAAATATTATTTATAAAAAAAATAGATAAAAACATATATAATATTTAATACAATATCTTTATCTTATTAAATTATTTAAGATCAGATTATTTATCATGTAAAATAACTTGCGCAAATCCAATGTTTAAACCTACAATAAGCATGATTGCACTTTTACTGGTCACTAGCCAAATCTCCTTTTTTTTAATAAACTTTTCTGTTGTTTATAAAGCTAACTGTATTTTTGGTCCACTAGTAAGCTAAGTCAAAACCACTACTGATGGGGACGGATTAAAAATTTTTTTGAAGCTATCAAAAATAGTAAACTATATCCAAACACACAATTTATTTTTAGACGGACTCTTTTTTTTTTCAATTTTAATAATACATCATTTATTTTAAATTTTTAATAAAATTTTTGACCATCAAATAAAAATAATAGGAGTTCACATTAGCCAAAAATATCAAATTATAATTACTTAATTTTTTCTCTACAAAATAGAAATATAATTTAAATTAAAAAAATCCATATAAACATATAGTTTTAAGTTATTTTACATTTATCAACCAATTTAAGAGTTAATTTTACCTAACTTTTCTAATTCAATAAACTAACTTAATAACTGTTAACTAATTTTTTCAGCTAAAACTTAGCTTTTCAGCATTTAATATGTTTGGCAAATTATTTCATTTAATTTATGGTTTATTTGACTATTTATAAGCTTGTTTAACCAACATAGAGGTGTTTGGTAAATAAATTTATCGTTAATTTATAGTGTTTTTAATGACATTTTAACTTATTGCTATTTTTTTCTTTTACTCTCAGAAATTTAATAAAATTCTTTAATATTATACTATATATTTTAAAATTTCACTTTGATAGTACAACATTTATTTTTATTATTACAACAATTACACTATTTATTTTAATTTCTTAATAAAATATTTGATCTTTAAAAAATTATTTGAATTCAAGATTAACTTAAAAACCCTAAAACATAGTTTTTAAAAATATACTTCGTCTAAAAATTAATTACATAAAAAATATAAACATATCTTTTTATGCCAATTCATATTTATCATCTAATTTAATAACTAATTTGATCAAATATTTTTAATTTAATAAGATAACTTAACAACTTCTAATTAACTTTTATCTTTCAGCTAACCTAGTAATTATTTTTTCAAAACGCATCCTAAATTGTTAAATAAAAACCTATTAATAATGTTAATATTTTTATAAACATATCTAGCTTGTTCCTTCACTTGAGAGACTTTTGGACAAGAGATGTAAATATTACATCATGAACTAGCTTTTGTTTGAGGGTTCCATTGTTTTACGGTTCACTCACTCACTGCTAACGGAAGTTAGGAAGAAGAGAGAAATTTTATCAATCATCGGACATGTTGGGAATTCATGCAAGAAATAATCCTCGCCGTTCATTTTGTATAGGAATGTAATGTATGCCGTAGCAGTTAAAATATTCAAAACAAATAAACAGTAAATTGTTAAATAGAAACACATCAATAATTTTTATAACACATAAATTAGTCTTTATTAACATAGCTAAGACTCCCAACTTCACACGGCATTACCTGCTCCATCAGCAATGATGGTAACCTCTGGATTAACATCATGATACGCCATAATAATTGCCACTTAATATTGTACTTTAGAAAAAGGAGATATGCTAACTTTTTAAGTGGACCTTCCCACTTTCTGGATCTTGATAGTGGCTGCTAACAAATTATCTATTGATTAATTTTCCTGTCCGATTCAAACCACTAACCTCTCTACGTTTTTAACAAAAGAGAAGGATAAGATGAAGCTTTGTATACATAGTTTAATAAAAATAAAGAATCCTTACTATTTTGGACCAATTACTATTATAATTAACCTTTTCCGGCAATGACCTTTGTTGTTTCAAACATTTTTAAATGAAAAGCTCTTGGTTTATTATACTTTCCCAACCAGATATAGAAGGCAAGGCACACCTATTTCTAGAATGCTGCCATATCATAACCAAATCAAAGTAGAAACGGGAGATCATATAAAATGCGCATTCCCTTGTTGACAACTAATAAACAAAATGAAAGAGGAGATTATGATCTTAGAGCCATGCTTCCGTGGATGCCACCAACTTTGTTTTTTCTCATCTGATTAAGAATGCTATAAACAACTAATGGCTTAGCAATATCAACATTATTTTAACATACTAATTATATTGAGCCATCGCTCAAAGGGGCAGAAATATCTTAAGACACAGAATTCTACGAATACTTCTAAAACAAACAAGCTATCTACAAATTATAGAATATAAAACTACAATTAAGTGCAGCCGATCATAATATTATTAATTCCCTCCCATTTTAACACCACAAATATTATTGAAAATGAAAAAAAAAGAAAGGTTTTCACTAGTTCTTCATAGCAATTTTCTATGAGAGATCAGTGAGCAAGGAATTCAATTTCAAAACATAAAATTGGAGAACATTAAGGGATTGACCCAGGAAAAGATAGAAAGAAATTCTTTACTGGTTACACTGAATCAACAAGGCCTTCAACCTGCTGCCGGGCCAGGTATCTTTCTCTTCTTTCTTTCTACACATGGAGCAAGGAAGGGAGCAGAATATGAGAAAAATGGTTGGAGAGCATTCAATATATACGTAAGAGTATGTTAAATAAAGGTCTCTAACCCATTCATCTATAACAAGTCCCTCTCCGGCTACTCGAGGACCTGACTCCTCGGGTGGTTTCTTTCGTGCTTCAAGTGCTGCCTCAGCCTCAGCCAACTGCCGTTTAAGCTTATCCATGGCCTTAAAGAAATAACAGCTTTCAGTTATGACTCTGCATAAAATGGTTGAGGTCATATGATACATTTGACATATATAGCTTACAGGGCTAGGCCGTTCAGGGTCCAGAAAAATAACTCGCAGAATTTGCTCTACTGCCACTTGATCTCTTTGCTCATCAAACTGCATGAAGAATCATGTGACATACATGCTAAATTCTCATTTGCTCTGAATATATTGAAGGCATGATCTATTTGTATAAGAGAAACCAAAGCAATTGTCCCAAATGTTCAAAGTAAACATTTTTGAAACACAATAGATTTGGCTTATTTGTCATTCCATAAATAAATCTAAGAATGGCAAGTCACCCCTGCAAAAGATGAATTATGCAAATTGATTTTTGTGAATAAGGTCAAACCTAGTGCTTGTAATCAGCCTCAGGCTTCTTGATTGTTATTTATCTTTAATTTGACAATGCAATGTATGTAGGTTGTGTACTGAATTTAGTCAAAAGTAATGCCAGAAATAAAAAGTTTTGTAAACTTGTTAACAATCAAAATCTTAAGCATTCACCTTAAATAAAATGCATTAAGAGAAGAATACACTGGAGCAGACAGTTCATATTAAATCCAGTTCTGAGTTCTGACAATAATTGTGTAAATAGAGTCAAGGAAGGTTCCAGAATATATTCAAGTGTAACAAGTCACAGCCTCACAAAGGCATATAATAAAGATGTAGAGACAGCAAATAATTAAGCTGTAAAGCTACACTGACTCAAGTTTCCAGAAAGAGTCAAATCAGGTCATGGATAACTAACACGCGCACATGCTCAATTCCCATTTCTCACCCTAAAAAATGAATTAAAAAATCTAAAAAACGATCTCTTTGAACTATTTATGAGCCAAAATTGTCTTAATAAATTCAACAGTAGTCATTTGGAATAATAATTTTCTCATTGATTTAGCTTTACAATTTATGAAAAAAAAAACTAAGATCTTGATAAATATCCTCAGTTAAACTAACTTTTTCCACTAAAAATCTGAATTTTAGGCATGTACACAATAACAAAAACTTTAATTAGCCCAAAAACAGAAAGACAAGTTTTAATTTAACCTTATATAAACAAACAAGAATATAAATGAGAATTTTATGATGATGTTAATGCCAGATAGATATCATGGAGGGAAGCAATAATATATTACCAGTTCTGGTACATAGTCCATTTCACCTTGCACTTTTAGGCTCATGATTTTAAATTTAACCTTGCTTTTTTGATCCATTGGTTTCTCATTGTTCTCTGGTGGCTCCACAAACTTGAATACTGCCAAATATGTGAGACAGTTGTGAGAGGATTCACCAAATTTTAAGTATTACTAAGTTTGGAAGGACAAATTACCAGTGGCAATTATACTTTCACCAGGGGCAAGAATACCACCCGGAGGGCGCATATAACAACTCTTGGGTGCAGTTGTTTGAAACTAAGACAAAAGAAAACATTAGCATCAGCAGTAACCTAAATAGAGGATAAATAGAGGAAACAATAAAAAAGCCATAATATATAACTATGCAATATACAAGAATGAAAATTCATATCATCCTAATCCTATAAATGTGTAAGCTGGGAAACCTAATATGAAGATGGTCATGACTAGTGATGAACATTTACACTTCCTATCATTTAGTTACTATGGTGAAAAATTCCCAAGATTTTAAAACCGTGTTGATGGAGAACTCCCACGATGAAAACTTTCTCAATGCTCAAAAGGGAGGTTTCTCCAGTTTTGTCATAGTTGTTGAGGCATTCTAGACTCCTAGGAGACATTGCTGACCAAATATTTATAATTTTCTTTTCTGAAGTTCGAATACAATAACAGAGTTAGTTACCAATTACCGTATGGAGTAACATGATGATAATGTTGTGTCACACATCATTTCTGAATACAAGAAAATATCAAAATAATGCAAGCAATAAAAGGAACATAGACCACACCTTGAACGCTACATGAGACTTGCAAGTGTTTTTAATTGCGATTGCACTCTTAACTTGCTTACCAGGTTCATCTTCAAAATCAAAACAAAGTCACATTATATCAGACAAGGATAAACCAAACATGTACTGGAAAATAAAATCATACTCTCGATTCCACCCATTATAAGAAAACTTAGCTTAAATGTAGCATAACCATAAATCAAGGCAACAAACAGAATGCACAAATGAGAATGTTAGCCATGATAATTATGAGCAGAACAACCCATTTACAAGGATTTAGAGAATTGAAAAAACGATACAGGCCAAGCAATTAAAACAAAACATTAATTTAAGAAGAAATCTAAACAGGGGGAAAAAAACTCCATGACCAAATAAGTTTCATGAGACACATACAAGGAAAGTAGAGCTTATTGGAAGGATCAAGATGGAGCCTCTTCCTTGTTGGGAGGAGAGACTTAGCCATAGATGAAACTGTGGTCGAAGACTGATGAGTGGATCTATCAAGAGATTGAAGATTATTCTGGTTTTGCTGATGGACATTGTGCATATAAGATATGGAAGAAGAAGAAGAAGGAGTGTGAGTTGTTTGCCAAAATGGCATTCTACAAAAACTCCAACCCTTCCCATCAGACCCTGATTTTTCACTCTCCACCGCCATTCCTAGCCGGGAACTGCCACTTCCGGCAACTGGGTCTCAAAATTGCTCGCAAAGTTCTAAGCTTTCGAATTAGTAAGTGAAGGGAGTCAAGGTAGATTGAGCACTTGTAGCAGAAATCGTATATGGGTTGTCTCTGTTGGAGAAAGCACTCAAACGTAGTAAGCCCCGAGAAAAATCAGAAAACCCCAAAGTTGTTGAATGTGACCTTTCGTTGTATTTGATTTACAACTTGTTCTTGTTTTGTCTGAAACGGTGGTAGTTACTGCTTACTGGTTAGTACCTTTATGAGTGAGACAATTTGGTAGCAGAGAGCGTAGGATAGGAGCGTGAATTACTGTAATGGAATGGAATCACAACTCGGATCTCAATTATGTCAATTTTATGCATTTGATTTCTGTCTTTCAGGTACGGCTATTCATGGCTTCCCGGGGTTTAGAGATAGTGTGATTCTACCCTCTCTGCAATCATTTGCTTCTTCTTTCTAAAAATAACTCAACTATTTTCTCATTTGATATTAAAATTGGCATACATTATATCCGAATCTTTGTTTTTTTTTAATTAAATGTTTATTAATTTTATTTGCTCACGGGATTTCAGAATTGTGATTACTCAAATAGACATGTAATTGTTGAAAGAAGATCTCCTAATTTGACATATTAAGTTATGGACAAATTTATATTTATTTTTCTCTTTATTAATTTTGTGTAAGATGTCAGTTATTTATTTTATGTTTATTAAAATAAAATAAATAAAATTTGTGGTTAACTTTATCACGTGAATTTATATACAAAAGAATCCATTCCTTAACTTTTATTTTTTTTTTCTAATGTACAAAAATTAAACCTTAGAATTCATATAAGCTATCTGATTTTTTATTATTAAACCAATTATAATGATTCATGTTTTAATTTATATGTTAAGATAATCTATAATTGGTGGTTAACAGACAACGGAGAAGGTATAGTATGAGTTGTGATTTCTGCTCTATCGAGCAAAAAGGAACAAAAATAAAATCTGCATCGACAATCAACTTGGCTTCATATCTAACCACAAAAGGAGGATAAATAAATCCAACCATGGATGTATGCTTTTTATCAAATTGACATTTCTCTTTATTTCCTCCTTTTGTTTCATTCTCCTTTCGCTTGAAAAGAATAGATAAAAGCTTCTTCTAGCTTCGTTTATATCCGAATATAGCCATGATAAGGTATGATGGTAGAACGTTATTTGATAAGTGATTTTAATAAGAACATCACCATTGGAAGACGCATTCATCCTCCTTTGTGGTCCTCTTGGGTAAAGGCATCTTTATGCCTATTGTTCTAGATATATAATATCTAATGAAATCATTAGGAATTGGTAATTAATTACCTTCAATCAATAATTACTCGGGAATAATCAAACATCGTCCTAAAGCTACTTTTCTCTTCCCATTCTTGAACACCTTATACGTTTACAACGGTAAATGATGATCAAGTGACCGAGTATATTCTACTTGTTTTAAAATTAAAAAATTAATTCTTCTATTTTACAATACAAAATATACATTTTAAGAAAATATATTATTCAAATTAATTGATATCCATATTTTAAAAATATTTATCCATTTAAAATTAATTTCATCAAAATTGGTTTTACTTAACTATAAACCAAACAAGCACTGTATTACATAAATGTGGATATAGCTACGAAAATTGAATACGATGTGATATGTAAACACAATGATTTTTACAAAAGTTAAGTACAGAAAACAATTTATATTAAGTAAAACTTTAAAATATACTTATATTTATATATGTAATATTAAATATTTTATCATAAATTTGATCAAATCTTACTTAAATAATGACTTTCTAAACTAAAAATATTTTTTTTCCTAAAATATCTATAAAACATCATACTAATAACTAAATAACACAATTATCATAAATAATATATTTAAATCAAAATTATTAATATTAATAAATAAATTGTTAGACATTAATTCATTATCTAAGAATTTCTTTTCAAGTTTTGGTTCACCAATTGATATAATTTTGATAAAAAGAGATTCCAGTTTTGTAAATTTTTTAATATTGAATTTTAAAAGTTTAGTTTATTTAAAAATAGATATTTTATTTAATCTTTTAATATCATTTTAAAATTATAACATTTCATGTGTAGGACATGAATACAATGGCATATAAAGTTTTACACCACATGTATTTTTTTTTAATAAAGACAATTCCGTTAAGTGGAATGAAACTATTATAAATAACAAAGCTCTCTTTCCAAATTTTTAATATAATTACACACTTAAAATTTGATTTTAAAACTTTCAATTAAATTGGACCAATTTCACCCTCTTAATATGTGTATGTGGTAATATGCATACAAGACTTTGACAAAGAATTATTTTATCGAAATAATATCTAATCCAATCAGATAAAAGGGAAAAGTGCCTACATCTTTTTTAAAAATTAAAATGGAAAAAATTTATTAAATAAAAAAGTAATTGTAAGAAAGTAAATTTAACAGTAATATTAAAAATTTACTTTTTAATAAGAATTTAGTTATACTCTTTTTTTTTTCCATCCTTTAATGTTAAACACCTTTTCATCTCGTATATGTAGTATTCAAAACCATTATAAATCACAGATATATGAATGGGAATTGGGAAATGCTAAATACATATGTAAAGTAATTTCATCTCTCATTAAAAATATTCGTGCTGTCTCCCTCTCTTTTTTCCGTTTTTTTCTTAAATCAATCGAGTTTGAGCAGAGATGTGATAGTACAAAGAGCTGTTCATAATTGGAGGCAGTGTCGGCTGTATGGAAAATGAAAAAAATGAATAATGCTAAAGAACGCACATAAAATTTGGAATCGAATGACACTTCCATCTTTCATTTATCAAAATTTACATCAATTAGTGTCACAAATGAGAAACAATTTTGGGTACTGTAGAAGCACCATTAGAGATCAAAATGTGAGCCTGCACCTTCCCTTGCAGTAAAAGGTTCAATAAAAAACAGAATATTTTCTAGTTGGGAGCCCAGCTACTTAAGTACATGACTGTCCTCAAGGATTCTTCTGATTGCTTTGTATCCTCTTCCTTCAATTTGCTGGAAGAAATCATAGCAGAAGAGGAGGAAGAAAGGTTCTTTGTCTGAGACAACGATCTCACTTGGTTTTTGACATGATATTGAACTGATCTTAAAGCATTATTCCACCTGCACAAGCCCTGGTCCTTCAAGGCCTCCACAACGCCAACACTGGCTGCCACAGTCCAAGTTCTGCTTGCTGAACCCATCATCTAACAGTAATACTAATTCTCTTGAAAGAAACTCGCTTTAGTTTTCAGATGACAAAAAGTAACCCAAGTTAATTGATACTTGATGATTGTAGTGTGGCTTAATGGGGAATGAAAGAAATCTCTAACAAGATTTAAGATTGAGGGATTAATTGGAGTGAAGGTGTTCTTATATACAGGGGAAGCACTTGTCATGTCAATATTGCTAAACTGAGGAAACGGCCAAAAATTTGGAAAAACCATTGGCATAAAGTCATGGTTAGCTAGCTCCTGGTTTTGGGGAAGCCAATGGTTTTGTTTTGTTGCGTACGCTTAGGAATCAAGTTCAACGTATCCTCAGTTTTAGGACCAACGTGTCTTTGTCACGGAAGTGTCGTACTCACTCGAATAGTTAAATATGTAAGTAGCAATTTTGGTGTCATTATGCTGCTTAGACAATCACGCGTTTTGCATCTAATAATTGGGGTTCAAAGGTGAATAAGTTTGTTAAAATATATTTTTAATATTTCTGTGCCTAAATTTTTATTTGTTTCATTGAATTATTTAAATTATTTTTATTTAATAAAATTCACATAAAGATTACTTGATAACCAAAATAAATATTATAACACTAGGAAAGATTAATACCACATCAAATACACGATATAGAGTGAATAACGGATGCTACGTCTGGGTAAAAGCCTGAAAAAAAGAAGAAGAATCGATTTATTTACTGTTTAAGTCGTTGATGTCTGCAGTATATAAAAATATTACTTTTGAGTAGACAGTAGAAAAGTCACGTAAAAATGTGAATTGAGATCTTCATAAAACTGGCAATCTTCTTACAAATCAAGGCGCTATTGAGTAGAATCATGTTGTACATATTTTAACTACTTTTGAGATATGTTATATATCATCACCCAATTGGAAAGAAATTATGGGCAATATTGGTACAGAGAATCACACTCGTGCACGAGCATAAATGGGTGAATATTATATTAAAAGGGATACTAAAGTGACGATTAGGATCTTTAATTAATGGCTGAGCACATTAAAAAATAGTTACAAAATTATTAGTTGAATTTTCTATTAATTACTGGTTAGATTAAAAAGGAAGATATAAACCTTAAAAAGATTGTTAAAATCTTCATCATGATTACATCAATGTGTCACAATGAGCGAATATCAATACATTTCATGTAATATACATGAATCAATTCAACACAAGCCAAATATGGCAAGAAGAGACTTGTTTTGTGTATTGCTTTAGTCCTTCAGTTTGGACCCCAGCAGCTTAAGTACATGACTGTCCTTAAAGATTCTTCTGACTGCTTCGGTTTCTGTCCATTTAATCTGCTAGAAACCATAGCAGAAGAGGAAGAAGAGAGATTCTTTGCTTGTGAGAAGGATCTAACATGGTTCTTCACATATTGTTGAGCTGACTTTAAACCAGAATTCCATCTGCAAAGACCCTGATCCTTCAAGGTCTCCACAACTCCAACACTAACCGCCACAGTCCAAGCTCTGCTACGTGAACTCATGTCTTGTAAATGTAGTGTCGCTCCTCTTAATATTCTTGTCTTTTCTACCTTTTCAACAACCTCACTCAAGTTGATACTAGTGTAGATCACTATGCAATAGAAGAATACTAGCAAATTTATTCTTTAGAGTGATGAAGCAAATGGAGTGAAGATACCCTTATATATATATAGGGATGCAAAAGTCGGCAACTAAAAAGAAAATGCCAAAATTTCTGAAAAATCAGGTGGGTTTTGTACATTTCAGTGTTACATTACAGGACCACATGTCTGTGTCACAAATGTGCCACGGTGTTACATAGCAGAGGCAAGATTATGTTAAAGTTACACGTAGAGATTCTGGTTTGAGCAGAACACAAGGTGGGAAGTGGGGGCACATGGTTTATATCAAAGCAACTTTAGACCAACCCTGGCTCTGGGAAAGGATTAAACCGCTTGTTTGCTTGTTACTTCTTTCAAGGAATTAGATAATCCAACCTTAGCCAAATCATGCTAGGCAGCCGATATTCATATTTTATTATATTCTTGTTTTCTAACAACACAATTGAATTCAGACCTGAAACAAAAATCTTTCTACCAAAGTTATACATACTCATCTATATTTTATTTTTAATTTAATTTTAATATATTGTTAAAATAAAAAATTATATTATTAATTAAAAATTACTCTAAATATAAATTTTTATATAATTATTATAAAAATTAATTATTTTTAATTACATAATAATTTATAATTAGATAATACTGTTTTACACTATTAGTGCATCATTGTTGCAAATGGTTTATAAAAGTCAACATTGTTTCAAATATCTCAACCTGTTTGAAGTTTGTGCATATCCTTGTATTATCACTAACATTATGATTAATAATAATAATTATTATTATTAATAATAGTTAAATATGTATATAAAAATATATATATTTAACAAAAAAATTAAATTAAATTTTAATTTTTTTATTTTTTAAAATAATTAATTTTTATTTTTTAAATAGATTTTTTCAATTCTTTATTATTGGCATGTCAAAGCATATGTATATGTTACTTTAAAGATTAAAAATACATTACTTCAAAAAATAACTTAAAATTAAATATTTTAAAAATAAAAAACTAAAATTAAAATTTAAAAAAATAAAAAAATAAAAAACATATTTAATCCTAATAATAAATAACCCTTTTCATTTTCCGTTTTTAAAATTTATAAAGACCCACTTATGTAAACTCAATGTTATTATTTTTAAAAATCTCTGAGTATTTTCTCATGGGATAGTGAGAGATTAATTGTTTAAAATATGATCAAGCAATAGAAAAATTAAGACTAGCTCTATTCAACGATATATATATACATACATATATATATATACATATATATATATATATATATATATATACATACATATATATATACATATATATATATACATACATATATACGCGTCAATTTAATATTTAAACTTAAAATCTTAGTGACTTTAAACCTAAAATAATTAACAAGTTGCTGACTTCAAATTCCGTTGATTTACCCTTATAATTACTTCTTTAGGTAGAAAGTAAGGCCTTGTTTGTTGTTCTCTCAATTCTCGTATTCTTTTAATAAAAATATATAATTTAAATTAATTTACATATTATCTTAATTATATTTAATCATTAAAAATTAATTTATTAAAATTAATTTTACTCAACTTCTAAGTTTTTTTAATCGTGCGAAACTAAAGAACTTCAAATGTTTATGTAATAAGAGAAGCACTTTTTGACCGAAAAGAGAAACAGATCTGATGAAGGAAGACATTATTCTTCATTGAATAGTATAGCCGTTTGACATCACAATTTTCATATAATGTATCATATCTATTTACATAAAGCAATTTTCTTTCAAATCACAATCTGGGGCATTTAAAAAAAAATGTGTTTGATCTTCTTGAGTTGGATCAGTTGGGACCCCAGCAGCTTAAGTACATGACAGTCCTCAAAGACTCCTCTGCCTGCATGGCCTTCTCACCCTTTGATTTGGTTGCAACAAAAGCACAAGTATTATTCTCTGCTGGAAAGAAGGATGTAACATAGTTTTTCAGGTGCTGTTGATGAGTACACCTTAAAGCATGGTTCCACCTGCACACACCCTGCTGCTCCTTCAAACCCTCCACACCTCCAACACTTGCTGCCACACTCCAAGCTTTGTTCATTGCACAACTCATCTTGTGATGTGAATGTTCACAGTTCACTGATATTAATTAAGATTTCAGATTTATGAATTGAGAACACCTACAAGGCTATCAAGAAGTGTGGTTTGTTGATTATATTGTTAGCTCTTATTTATATGGAAGAGTAGGGTATGTTACTTAGCAACTGTGAGTTTGGTGAATAAAACTCCCAACAATATTGGTTTTGAGAAACCAGAGGCTGTATCTTGGCGGTTTTAAAATTAAAAATTCGGCATAATTGGATTGTAGGACATTCACTGGACCTTGGACCACTTAGCAGTGTGGGTCACAGATAATAACATATTTTTAGTGTCATAACCGTAAATACGACGAGACGACGAGCTCGCTAAATTTTGAAAATGATTTTCGTTTCGTTGTGGAGCCGCCACCAAATTTTATTTTTAAGGGAAAGCATTTGGAAAAACCCTAACTTGAGGAAGAAAATCTAGGTTCGGGAATCGGTTACGAGTAAGGAAGGTATTAGGCACCCTACTCGCCCGTTCCAAGGAACGGTACCCTTAAACTGAGTGTGTGATATTTTGAAAACTATTTGATCCCTTAAAATAGAATAGAAAATAGATAGGTTCATGGAAAATAGCCTGACAGGACTTGATCCTGCTCCTACGTATTCCCTGGTGCAATGGGAAACTCAAGGCTACGTAGTTCTGATTTAAGAGACTTGATCTCTTAGAGAAGAAAAGAGTAATCTTAGGTAAGAACTTTAAAGCAATGTTTCTTAAGAAAATACAGGATTCAGGGAAACAGACGTGCTTGCATAATCCAAATCGTCGTAAGCCGTATTTGAATTAGCACGAATTAAAATACGTAACAGTAGAGAATGCTACTTGCCCATATTAGAACCCGTTTGCACAATCTGAGAAAAATAATAAAAAAAAAACAGATGTTTTGGCAACAGAAGAATTTTAGAAAAACAGACGTGCTTGCATAATCCAAACCGTCGTAAGTCGTATTTGAATTAACACGAATTAAAATACGTAACAGTAGAGAATGCTACTTGCCCGTATTAGAACCCGTTTGCACAATCTGAGAAAAATAATAAAATAAATAAAAAACAGATGTTTTGGAAACAGAAGAATTTTAGAAAAACAGACGTGCTTGCATAATCCAAACCGTCGTAAGTCGTATTTGAATTAGCACGAATTAAAATACGTAACAGTAGAGAATGCTACTTGCCCATATTAGAACCCGTTTGCACAATCTGAGAAAAGTAAAAAAACAGATGTTTTGGAAACAAAAGAATTTAAAAAAAAACAAACGTGCTTGCATAATCCAAATCGTCGTAAGCCGTATTTGAATTAGCACGAATTAAAATACGTAACAGTAGAAAATGCTACTTGCCCGTATTAGAACCCGTTTGCACAATCTGAGAAAAAAAAATGTTTTGAGAGAACCACGATTTTGGAGACCTCATAGTTTTGCTAAGAGGGCTTTTGAGGCAAATGTTTTATTAAAATCAAAGACACAAACAGTCCCAGGAAGAGAAAAAAAAAAAAAATGGGACAGCGGTATATTTGCTACTATTTGCTTCACGCATGTATGTAGAGTTCATGGCTTTGCTGCCATTTCTTTCCTACAGGCCCAAACAGCAATCAATTTATTTCAAAACCAAGCTTACAATGGGAACAGGATCATACTTACTATTAAGGACTTCTAAGCCAGATTTGGAATGCTTGTGGTGGGAGCTAAACAGAACTAGACATAATGTCGTATTAGGTCCTCATTATCCTGGAATGTGTAACCCTTATGTTAGCTTGTTGGTTTCATCTAGATGCTAGTTAGCTGGCCCTAGTTGGTGGGATGTCAAGAGTTTTATTAACTAATTCTAAGCCTACGGACTCAAAGACGTTTAAGAGCTGAAGTTGCTGCGAAAAATGACCAAAATCAGTGCCATCATTATCCTAAATCAACGTTTTCCACTCAAAGATATACTATTCATTTCCAACTTCTTAAATATATCCTAGGGTGAGCCTAATAGGCCTTAGGTTACTGCTGTGATGTGTTGATCCGGTACTGGTCTCATGAGATTGGACCAGTATTATTTTTTGGGTCATTACCTATCTTTAAGGATCCTGTCTTGAATCTCTTACTAGTCTGTTCTCTCTCGGAAACATATGTAATGGATTTTTGAACTAGCCACACAGGTTCCTTGGGTGAATCTGAAATCAGCCTGAGACTAAATTCTAGTAAAATTTCTAAACTGAGCCCCTAGCCTTGAGTCTCTATATTTTCAAAACAGAACTAAACCAAAACTAAACCACAAAGGATTAGAACTAAACCAGAACTAAACCAATTCTGAACCTTTATGGCCATGTGTGTACTGAAAAGTCAAGTCAATATCTGCAATATCAGGGCTATTACCCAGATTTCTGTGGTTTTCAAAACAAAACCTGATGCCCCAAACCTGTGACTATTGTTGATCCGTGACCTGTTTTGTTGGCCGAGGGATGCCACCTATATTGCCTCATATTGGGCTTGCTACAGTGCCAATTTTGGCAAGCCAAATCTGGTTGCACAGGGGAATCAGGGACTGGCATAGTGACCCTGTACAAGGATAACACCCATGCCTACCTCTAAGCCAATCATCACTACTGCATCTATACTTTATATTGGCCAGAATTTTCCCTTATATCAGTTCCTGCTTTACTTAGGTTCTACATCAGACATAGCCTAAGACTCAAATGACTGAGCTGTTCCTAACTTTGTTATGTATTTCCCAAGAGCAGAATATATGCAACAAACCTAAGACTCAAAAGAAATTAAAACTAGGTTTGTTGCCCCCCAGGCTTCAGAACTCCATCAGCTAACTTCACTGATCATAACTGAAACCAGTTCGGGGGACCTGAGACCAAGCCAGATCTCTAATCTTTGGTCTGTTGAGAAATCCAAATCTAAATCCCTGCATGCTAAATAAGAACCAGTTTAGTTATAAACCGAAGTCTGATTGGCTAGCCAAGATGATGTTAGACTTCAATCTGCTTTATGAAGTCTTGGACTTCTAAACATATGCTTAGTAGGTTCCTTATTAAGATAAACTCCAGGTTTTCAAGTCCAGTTAGGACTATCTATCCTGTCATACCTAAGTGATCCCACAGGACCTGGCAGGAATAAAAATCCTGCAGTATGAACAACATGCCTTATCACTGTGAACCTGATTGTTGATTTAACCTAATATCCTGTCATAACCGTTGACTCTTCTTGGCCTAGCTCACCTCAGGCTCCTAGACTTTCCTAATGTATTAGCTTCGGAAACTATAGGGAATTGGCTACTTATAGACTATGGCCATGTCTTGTGGATAATCAAATATTGTTTAGGATTCCTTGACAGTTAGAGAAACACTCTAGTAGTTGCCAAATGATGATGCATACCAGAGAGATAATTTCCTGACCCTAGGAATCATGCACTGACTGCGAGAATGCTGTTCAAGGCACATCCTAAAACTTTCCCACCCAGTCTTCTATAGACATAACACCTTAATGAAAGCAAATTGTACTGGCATCTACTTGCTAATCTAGACTCAAAAATGAATAATGAAGCCTAAAGGAACTGATAGCTAGACTCAGGCTCAGAAACAAAGGCATCATTCATGACTTGACACTGAATCCTATCGGTATTAATCAATCCATTTAGAGCATAATAACAAACTGGTAGGCAACAATTCTGTTCAGGATAATGACGAGGTGTATGTAAACCCACCAACTAGACCACGCAAGTGTCAAGTGTTCACTCATACTTACTGAGACTTCCAGTCTTGTTAACCAGTTCATTAATACTGAGTACATACTAGTTTGGAGGATGTTTACCTTGGTCATTTGAATACCCTGACTAAACCTCATCTCATAATTCTTACTTATCAGCCTATTTTGACAAAACTGAGGGCATAGGTTACCTAACTGCTTATAAACTTTTCCTGTCCAGTCACAGGATTGAGGGGAGACTAAACGTGGGTTTAATCAGTGCTTACAGGTATTATCATCAGATATTGGCCTCTTTGTCCCTCCCAGACTTCTATTTTAGCCAAGGGTTATATCAGATTCATTATTGTTAACCTACAAAGTTCAGGCTCATGGGCCCACATTGGCTAGCATGATAGCCTTTAACCTATAGTTCAGCATTCTGAAACAATTTCTTTTGCCCAGGATTCAAAATTTATAGACTCCCTTCCAACCAGAATCACCGGATCTTGGCCTCGAGGTTTCAGATCAAAATCGATACAAACTAAAGATTACCTGTTATGTTGAACATGAACAGCTCTTGGACACGATAATCTGTATCCTATTCCAATTTTCTAAATTGACAACAACTCTGGTTATGCCCCTACAAGCTAACTTATCATAACAGTAGGAGACACCAACTTATTACTAAAAAACACTATGTTCCCTATGTACTATTTAATTAATCCAGTACTCAAACCTGATGACAAACGCCATAAGTCATGGCAAAAACAAAGATGACCAATCACTGTCCTGATAACTACAAAAAAGGTAAATGGCCTATTCATTGAACCTTATCCTGCCTACCCTTTTCTAAACACCAGTATCCTGGATCCTAGTAGTGAATTAGGCTCACTGGTACAAGAGAACAGTTCCTTCATTATTCGCTTCACTAAGTTGACTCTCAGATTATCTCACATTGGAGATATTAGATGCTACCGCCCAACTGCCAGAACCATACTTTCTGACTTCAGGTCTGCTCACCCTAAACCATCCCTTGATAACAGAAGAACTCACCAAGCCTCTTAGTTTTGGAACCAGTTTTGCATCAAACACCTGTACACTCTAGCTACAGGCTGGGGTTGCTGATATACTGAACCTGGCAGTATGAGTGCTAACAAGCAGAGGGAATTGTTGTGATTTCCCAAGAGACTTAACAGTTTGTTATTGAGGAATTGGAGGTTTCACCCCAATATCTAGTTGATTCTAGACTCCGCTAATGGAAATCAACTCATTGATTTAAGAGAGGAGTTCCTCTATTGCTTGCCTCACCAATGCTGATAAATCGAGCTAGTCTTGAGACAAGACTTTGACACCAACTAATAAAAAACTGAGCTCTATCTTGGCAGCATCATCAGAACGAACCTATGCTATGGTCCTAAGTTTGGAATTCTATTACAGAGACCAAGACTTCTTGCTAGGTGCTAATGCAAACATACATTATATTCAGAAGATGAGGCTATTGGGTTAATCATTCATTAAGTACTCATCACTAAGACCAAAGGATTGTCGATATAACTTTCTTTCACTAAACCAGCCGATATTTGATCAGAACGAAACACAGAGCAGAAAACCACCGCATTCTTACTTCCTAAGAGGGAATACATCGCGACTAATGGTCTTTTAGCCAATTGATTCTCAAATTCGCAAAGGCAATAATCTATACAACATATTTTCGGTATTGAACTTCTCCAAACAAAATAAAATTGACGCCAGAGAGTTCAGTTTTAGTCTTTAATTTGACCTTGTTCAATCATGGCAACAATACATTCATGCACACCATTCACCATACTTCTGAATTGAACTTTATCTATCCAAAGGTTCAAATCAAGCAAGAGGAAATTTTACAGATATAAGAGTAAAACAAGGAAGATGAGCCTACCTGCAAATGCGGAACGCGAGAGACAGAACAAGAAAAGCTTAGCAATCTCAATGGAGAATAGAAATCCTTGAAGAAAATGAATCGCTTCCTGAAACCCAAAGCTTCGAGAGAGAACCCAAAACTTCCCAAAAAAAACCACCCTCTTTCCGAGAAAGACTCAGCTACTTCTCCAGCCCTTTTTTCCATTTTTTGGTGCCAAAAGTCCCTTTTATACCCCTAGCTTAACCATGGTTCCTTAACCCAATGGAAGTTAATTTCTAACCCTAGCCCAACTAACTCTATAACTAACTCCCAACTAACCTAACTGAATTTTGTTTTTTTTTTGTTTTTGTTTGTTTTTTTTAGCTTTATTTGTCTATTATCGATTCACTTGCTTATTTAATTTTTGCAACTCCTTCTCTTTTTTTTTGACCATGTGAGCTCTTATTTTTTGAAGTTATTTAGTAAATTAATTAATTAAAAAATATTTCTACCCGGACAAAAATTGGTGCTCACATTTAGTATACTCCAGCTTTCTCTTCTGCCTCCTTATCCAAATTTCTATCTGTAAAGAAATATTTAATAAATTATACATCCACCATTGCATCAGTTTTACTTTTACATTTTGTATTTTAAATAAAATTAACAATAATAAATAATCGGAATAGGATTTGGATTATTGAAATTGATGTCATTTTTTGGTAAGTTTATCCGTTTTATCAAGTAATACTTTTTTTAATTCTTTTTTTAATATATTTTTTATCAATTATATATTAATATTAATTAATTTTTTAATTTTTAAAATATACAGTATTATAATTTTTATCTAAAATTAAATTCTTTTATTATATTAATTATAATACTTTAAAATTATTAGTGATAATAAATATGAAAAAATAGAATAAATAAATTTATAAAAAATATTATATTTTAATCTTGAACGAATCTTACAAATACTATTGGAGAAAGTATAATAAAAAATGAATTGTTATTTTACAATAATTATATTCAATTATGAATTTATAAGTTTATTGTATTTTAAACTAATAATTATAAATGATAGATTTAAGTACAATCATAAAAATTAAGTTAAAATATGACTACATGAACAGAGTTGTAAGTAAAAAAAACCAAAACAAGAAATTTCGTGGTAGTTGAGTTCACTTATTTCTCACTTTAAGTAATCAAAATATAACTCAAGTTCTAAAATTTCCTTAAACATCAAATTTATTAACTAGTAGAAATCTAATTCCTTAGTATAACTATTCTTTTTCCTAATCATAAACCTTAATTTTTTTTAAAAAAACTCTAATAAAAATATTAGCTTAAAAAATTTAAAAGATCTATAATTTCAAATTTTAGAACATCATTAATTATGTTGTCCCATTTTTTTAATTTATAACTAAAAATTTTAATCATAACTATGAAGATCTGACAATTGTCTATGAGTGATCAATTTATAAAAGTATGACGAATAAAGATAAAATAATAAAAATACATAAAGGAATCATGAATCATAAAATTATATTAAATTTGGATTAAGGTTCATTATTTTTTATTAGAAAGAATTAGAATAAATTATGTGCAATTCAATCTTGTCTCTACATATTTAAGCTCTAAATTAAAAAAAAAAATACTAAAAGATATGAATTTGGCATTTAAAATCAAGTAAAATTGTCTTTTCATATGTTTCAACAATTTGTCCTTAGTTCGCGGTGAGTTTCACTTTCAAGTGCAGAAACACACGGATCCCTTGGACAACACCGTAGCTTCCTCCATTTTTATCATAACTTAGCTCGTGTATCAAAATCAATCCTCTTAGCAAACGTAGCTATGCTTTAAATGAGGTGGAATTTCGCTAGATAGGTAGAAATCTGCGTAATTATATTGATTTTTCATCATTTCGTTCATTGGACAGTTTCAAGGTTCTCAATTTCTTACTTCCAAAGTTTTCAATTTCTTTCTTAAAATATTAAATAAACTCATTAGAGATACATTATGTCTAAAATTTTTCTCTTTTTTATGATTTCAATTATTTCTAAGATTATAAAGTTAAACACCAATAATTATATTTCTATTAACTTTTGCTTAATAAATAATTTATATAAAATATGATTAAAATTGCTTTTAAAATGTTCATAAAATATGGACTTATGAGGCCTAAAATATGAACAGTTCTGGGGCAGGGTTTCCCTTCTGAGAAGAATTTTCTTCAAACAATCCGAAGCTGGAAAAACAGGGCGGAGTTCAGTCGTACTTATAAAAATACATCCTCTGACAGAAAATCCAGTGAGGTGATACACAGACACAAATTTACAATTTCAAAAATCATTTGAGTTTCTCTTCCGATAGGAATAAACAGTTGATTTTATATGAAATGTTATCAATAAGTTACAGTGCAGTGACCTTCCTTAGAAAGTGGTTTAGGAATTCAGAATTCTGTTTCCCAATGAGTCAGAACTGTTCCAAAATGGGCTGCAAATAGTAGTGTGAGCATATACTTTCCTTTTATTCCGTTGAGCACTCCACATCCAGAATAGGAAGGAGCAGTTAGGTTGAGTAACAATTACAGGTTGAACAATATAATTACAATACTACCTTGAAAAAATAGTGAAACCTTACACAAGGTTAAAGTTTGATGTTTATTGAACGGTCTAAATCTTACTTCCTTTAATTAACTTCCCTAGGCGGGGATGTTGCAAAAATGAAAATTTTAAGAGAAAAATATTTAACTTGTTTATGGATAAATGGAAATTACATCTTACAATTATTCAGCATGACACATACATAACCCTGGTGGTCATCATAAAAAATCCTATACATCACAGCACTTTCTGTCTAAAATTTCATTATTCCAGTGATGATTGAATCGATCAAATTAAGGCGATTGGGACGAATTAGCATTGGCTTACCCCTTTGAAGTCCGATCCATGTGTCTTCAATGAAGCAAAAGATATGCTTGAGAGTTGAGACTCATTGTTAATTAAATGCTTCTGCTTCAACAGGATCAACAGGTGTTCAAACATGGATTTAGCTTAGAGACTTGTGTGATTGGTGCAAAAAGAATGTATGCATATACAGTATGTTGGACATTTAGTTGGGACCCCAGCAGCTCAAGTACATGACGGTTCTCAAAGACTCCTCTGACTGCTTAGCTTTTTCATCATTGAATTTGGGTGAAGCCATCGCAGATGATTGAGAAGAAAGCTTCTTGGCCTGAGGCATAGATTTCATATGATGTTTAGCATGTTGCTGTGCTGATCTTATGATACTGTTCCACCTGCATATGCCCTGATCCTTCAAGGCCTCCACCACTCCAACACTTGCTGCCACGGTCCAAGCCCCAACACGGCTTGTTGAACTCATTCTTCAACGATTAGAAACTAGATGATGCTAATAGTTTTTCTTTTTCTTGGAATGTAAGAAAAGAAGGTAGTGAATATTGATGAGTGAAAGGGCTGCATGTTGTTAATATATAGTGTGAGAAAGGGAGAATGGAATACTTACACAGACATTAGTTTAGTTTGGGAGCAAAACCAGAGGCAGTGAGTGGAGTGTGGGGGAATTAAAATGCACATGGTTTTTATTTTGTGTGATGTGATTGTGAGGGGAAGATTATGTAATGATTATATTCCAATTAAATTATGCTATGATAACTTTTATTTTGTGGCACATGGTTCCAAGAATCTCTCAACAGTTTATGTATAGGACCACACAATTTGCACTCCCCAAAACTGTATTGCTAACTCATTAAGAAGTGATGAAAAATAATGCTGGTAACGCGTTTTTTGGTGCTCCATTCACCAACTGCGCACCTTGTTTATAGAAATTAAGAATCGTATAGTACGGAACCGGGTTTGGTATGTGGACCCGAAACCGCTTTGAAGATTGAAAGGTAACTCGTAGATGGCCAATGGTTGAAGATGTAAATCGTTGATAGCCGAAATTCATTGTCTGGACTTTATCTTATATGGATCCGATATATGTGTGGATAAGATTTGGATAAGAGGTATGGCTGTATGAGAATTCAATTGGAAGATAAATCATTTCGTAAGCAATAAAACACTGGTTCTGATAATAACATTATTATTGAAGTAAAGTTGTTTTCCTATTGCAAAATGAAGATCGTTCTTGTGTGGGTGAATATATCTTAAATGATAACAGTAGTAATAAAAAGAGATATGACAAAAATAAATAAATAATAGATTTATGATAATCGTTACCTTTCCTATTCGCAGGAACTTACTAATTGTGTACGTTAATGCAAGAAAACTGCATGAATACTTGTGTTAACAGTACTGTGAGGGAAAATCATACATGATGCTAATTGTTCGGCTGATAAAAGAAAGATCTAGTAATATTATTCGTGCAATAAATACTTTTCAGTTTATTTTTTTATTCCATTATTTATTTATTGCACTTTTTTTTCTTTCTCTCCCCTTTTGTATATATTATTATAAATATTTTGATATAAATAGTATTTCACTAAAACAAATACATACTAAAATTAATTATGAATGATGTGGCATATATTTTTCAGTGACTTGAACTTAGTTGTTCTAAACAATTCTGCCTCTTCTCGTTTTTGTTTCCTTTAGCATGAGAAAGTAGGATTGATGATTGATAACATAAAAGGAAATAAATTGTTTCAAATTATTTGAAAGTCAAGATAATTTTTAAAAATATCTATTTACAAGATAATTAATTAAATTAACCTTTTTGGAGGATAAACTAATAATAAAAAACTATGCCAAAGAGAATATTACAATATTTTATTCCAGCACAACGCATTTAAACAGATGAGTTGAAGTTGGTATCTTAACAGTGATTTATTAGTAATTTTTAAAATTTAGTAATTCCAATAGCAATAATAATAGATTTAATAATAATATATCGACAGTGTAAAAATTTGCCTCCAATATAGTATTTTCTCACAAAAAGAGCTTTATATTGTCTTTGGATTGCCAAAATAAACAATGAAGTCGAATTTAACTAGGTTCTATTGTTTAATTATTGAACGCAAGATAGAACGTCATGATGCATAATAAAAAGAATTATATTTTATGCTGTATAACACCCCTTTTGTGAGTATGAAAATGGAACCAATTTTATTTTATTTTTTCATCATAAAAAATCTATATAATAAACTAATAATTTTATTCTACTTCATTTCGGATCCAGTTAAATATCCAAATAGAAAAAATTTATAGAAGATAGGCATAGCAACCTCACTCTATTACACTCACTAAAAATATTTTAGTAATTGCTTAAAAGATATGTAATTATTACATAATCGATTATTAATGATTAATAAAATAATTAATAATTGAATATAAATAATAAATAGATAACATAATGAATAATGAATTACTAAATATAATTAATCTATTATTTATTTAATTAATTGATTACCTACCTGATTAATAGTTATAATTATCTAATTAAAAGTTGGAACGTAAGCGCGATGCGGTTAGGGTGCTTGTGTACCTATGGTACATACCATGAGTCATCCAAATATAACATTAAAGTAGTCCTGTTCAAATATGAAGGAAAACTTTGGAATAAAAATGAAATCAGATAAATTTTTGTAGCCAAAGCACGTAAATTTTTATTGATATGGCAATTTACGGTCATATGTAATGGTGATACACACACAGCAGCAGTTATAACGATCAAAACCTTGAAAAATTTATCCACCAATGGTGCTGTTATGAGCACTCAGCCCTCCAGTTTTATAGAAACATTTGGCTGATGAGGGGTGCCTTCTCGTTGTGTGGTGCTTAATTATCCCAATATTTATCATTAATCTAATGATCTAAGAATTGGGACCCCAGGTGCTGAGGTACATGATGATTCTCAGAGATTCCTCTGCTTTCTTACTCTTCTCATCTCTCAGCTTTTTTGGAACTGCTGAAGAAGAAGTAGACAGCTTCTTGGCCTGAGTTGCCGACCCTATTTGGTTCTTGGCATATTGAGCTATTGATTTCATAGTGTTGTTCATTTTGCAATGCCCTTGATCCTTCAAGGTCTCCATTACTCCAACAGTGGTTGCAACAACCAAAGCTCCACGATTTGCACACATACTATTGTTGTTTGAAACTATTGTGATATCAGTTGTTAAAGTGTACTATAAGTGGAAGTGTGAGCTGAGAAACGAGTTGGTGCTTATATAGATTGAGACAAGGGTGGAGATTAGGTTTCTGTTTTAGGGGGAAAACAAGAACAATGGTTTTGGTTGTTACAGGTGGTTTGAACTATGTGGCTAGCCAGAGGTTTTTCTTTTTTCACTCATGTTGGAGCCGTATTTTAGTTGCCACATAGCTTTCCTTTGTCTTTATTGATTCGTTTTTGTCTTCATACAGCTGACACTATAGTAGAGTTGAGTTTGCATTTTAATTATTGTTGGCTGCTGCCAAGTGCAAGGCCTTTTACATGGCACATGGTTTTGCCATAAGCCCATAATATAATTAATTTGTACCTGTAGTTTGGGAATGATACCATTGTTTATTAAATGATCATGGGGTGGGTACATAGCCAGAGAACCACCATAAGTTCCGTGTTAGTTAAGAATTGAAGGAAAGTGATTAAAATGGTACTGTGTATCTGGCATCGTTTACATACCCTTGCAAATGAACTTATCTTCTATTGGACACAGTAGAATTAGAAGGACTTCGGTCTTTGCTTATTCGTTTAGCTTAAATAAATAACTCATAGTAGATGCAGTTCATAGTCCTTTATTGATGAAATGGCAAGGTTCCTCCAAGTGTGCATGTATAGCTAGAGGTCCTCCTTCTTTTGACTAAAGGAAACATTATGTTTAATTTCTTATTAGATGAAGTTTAAAGCATTTTCCTTTCAGGAGTGGAAAAGTTTCTGTCAAATATGATAAATTTTCATGGAACCAAAGAATTGTATTTTCTGGAATCAGATATTTGAAAATGCTTAATTCTGACATGACTTGCAATTTCATTTGGAGGTTCTAGGTGAAGATATTGCGGTCATTGGCATGCAAAGTTGATCCAGATGATGATTCATCTTGTTCTTATAGTTTTCTTATTAAAGGACGTGTGAACGCAACCTACAGAAAATGCTGAAAAACCAATTTGGTAGTAAGAGAAAAAATGTAAAAAATTGATAGAAGGAAAAAATGTAAAAAGTTGATAGAAGGAAAAAATGTAATCCTAGCACTAGGCAGTTTAGTTTCCATACTTATTTACCGAGTAACGAGTTTTTGTTACAGTGAAACCGTTTCTACCAATTTTTTTAATTGACAATAATTGTTTTTGACGGTTAATAAGCCGTTTAAAAAATTAATATAAATAGATGAGTAATACTATATAATAATAATAATAATAAACGGAATTTTAATGTAAGGGTATTTTAATGTTACCAAAGTATGTAACATGAGTTTGGCACCATCTGTAAAGGCTAGAAATTTGTTTACACTTTCAGACTTTAGTAACTGATTTGTCCGCAATCCAAACGTATTTATATTTAGGGTACTTAATCGATAAGTATATTTTATTGTACAGTGAATGTTCAAAATTGAAACGCATTTTAACCCATGATATATATACACGCATTTAAATTCAAATATGGCAGCCGTAATGATTATCTTTACTTAAATTATCACATCCTAATCATCTAAACGATGAATTACTAAATTCATTCATGGCCTTTCACCACAACCTTTTGTAGATACATTGCAAGTTTTCGTGAAAGGTCATTAGAATTGTTTATTCATACATGAGTCTTTTTACTTTAAGCAGAAAAGCCATCGTTTTTAATCTAACGTCATAATTTTGATGGATTGCGCTGGCCTTTTGCTGTATAATTGAAAAATTAATTTTAACATTTCTCAATAAAAAAACACACCTTTCTATAAAAATACCTGATTCAAAGATACATAATATTTTATCATATTCAATAATTTAAAATTAATTTCATCAAAAATAAAATCTACTTAATTTTGAACTAAAAGAAGACTTGTATAATTAAACCACAGTCTTCAATATTGAAAGGCCTCCAAGTCGAGAGAGCAATAGAAAGCCAATTTTAGATAAGGCATGAAAGATCATGCGTCAAAGGGATTCATGGGTGGGATGAAAAGTGAGGTTTGTGACAATTTGCTCCATGTTAAGCGTCTTTGTGGCGTTAAAGAGAAGGTGAAGATGGTGGGAGCAGATGGAAAATGCAAATTGAAGGAAGCAGAGAGGGTTGAAAAGCTTATGCATCTCGTCTGTTGGGGACCCAAATAAACATTTTTTACTTGTATCTAATTTGTATCCGGAAATAGCCTAATCTGAAATATACACCATCAACTATGATAGTTGTCAGTAATTACTAGCCAAGTGCTTGTGTATGTGTTGATTGATTATTTTACATTCTAATAATATTTTATTTTTTATATTTGTTATTATATCATATCTCTCTTTTTATCTTTTTATCTCTCTCCATTTTCTATCTTATTTTATCTATTTTTATATATATAGTAATAATTTTTAGTTTTGTTTAGAGGAAGGGGCTGAGGGGATGTAGAACCTCAACTGCATGTCCTGTTTACCCCTTTCGATGTTGCTTTATAGACAGAGCTATATATAAAAATATAAATATAAATATAAAATAAAGTCATATTATAATTTTGGGAAGTAGCTCAAGGCCACAAGCTTACAAGAAATGCTATGACAGCGATATGTTCATTTGAAAGATAAACAATGATAGGATTAAATCCTAGGTAGAGTGGAGCAACCCTATTGATCAAAGGAACATGTAATCATGCTAAGAAGATTCGGTATCTTTGTAAATTAGGGATATAATATTTTAGTTAATAAAAAATTGAAATATGTATATTTTTATTTATTACAGTTAATTTTTATTTTAAGATTTTAATATTTTTTATAAATAAATAAAAGTTAAAATTTTTATATTTTGATATCATTTTAATTTAAATATTTTATGATATTTATAGTTTAATCTCTAAGTTATTTTACTTTTTATTTTTTAAAAAATTATGTGAAGTTAAGTTAATCAACGATTTTTTCATGCTCTTCTTCTCCCCTCTCCTCTGATGAACTAACAAGTAGGTTGCTTAAAACATGGAGTTGACATATAAATAAATCAGAATTAATATCGAATCTCAACTATCTCAAAGACGCAAACTGAAGTGAAGGATCACAAAAAAATGTAACAGCGAACCAAGCGTTTGCGTGAAGAAAAAATCGAATCAACCAGAATGAAGGAGACAGGAAGGAGAGACAAAAGAGAGATTAAAGCATCAAAGAACAACAATTTTTTAGTCATTGCGCGCTAGTTTATAATTTAGAGATAGGGGTGTCATGATCTTTCTAAAACTTATATTTAATATAAGGAAGAATAAGACCCTTTTTTGTTTGGAGTTTTTTCACATATATATATATAAGGGCTTTCGTTTTTCAGCTGTATGTAATGTCGCATAAACAATGGTTTTGCTGGACTGAATGAGCAACCTTCTTTGAAAAGTAAAAAGAAATAATGAAAAGTTATGTTACTTACATTTTTGCAAAATTTTAGCATACTATGTAACACATGAGTTTGGTACTTACCGAGGATGACGCGTGACTGTAGGTAACGATGTTGGTTGGGATGGTTGTCGTAGTTACATTTTTCAATTTTGGAAAGCGAACAGATTAAATTATAAATATTAAAATTTTTATTTATTTAGAATAAATATAAAAATTTTATATTAAAATTGTTCATAAAAACTGAAAATGTACATATATCAATTTTTTATTGATTAAGATACAGTATCCCTAATTGCTTTAAGAATAGGAAGACATTTTAAAAAATAAAATAGAATTATAATTATAAATTAAAAAATTTACAATTAAAATTATAGTAAGTATATAAATTTAAAATTTTTAAAATCTTAATTATTGAATCTTAATTAATAATTATAATTTCACACTTTATCATTTGAAATATATCTCTCATTTTAGAGGAGTTAATTTCCTCTAACACATTTTCTCTTCTTGATTTGTTTTTTTAACAGGCTCTTACGAGTCTCATTTTTTTTAGATAAATAATAAAATTTCAAAAAATAATGTTAAAAAAGTTTGTTGATAAATAATTAGACGTGTTCTGAATTTTTCAAGCTGTAATTTCTAAGTTTAATTTATCTAAAATGAGTAAATTTGTAAAATAAAAAAATATAAATTTCATTAATTTAAAGTTAATTATATCTATAAAATATTTTAACTAAAATCAATGATAGATATTTATTTATTTTAGAGGAATTAATTAAATTTCAAATTTTTCATAGACAGGATGGTACAGAAGAGCATTCATCCAGCATGGCTACATGAGTAGATTTTATGGTCAGAGCAATTGAGAACCTTAAAGATTCTTTTGTTTTTTTCAGGACCAAAAAAGAAGCTTAAAGATTCAAACAAGGCCCAAATCAGATTCGGATTAAGGTGGGTTATGTTTTTGGGGACAGTGGAGCCCATGAAGAAAGTAAAGGGAATTGAGAATGGGAGGAAAAGATGAGAAGAATCGAAAATTTTGTTCACATTATTTGGTGGTTCCTTAATAAGTAATCGCTTTTCTTTTTACTATTTTTTGCCCCCTTGACCATGTTCTTTGTTTCCTCCGTCAAGTATAGCCATTGTTTAACTTTATTATTCATGAAGCACTGTTTTGGATAAAGACGGGTGGACAAGCTTAACACAAAACTAAGCGACAAGTCAAAGCATTTGTTTCCACCTTTTACTGTAGAATCCAAAACTAGATCAACTCCTCACAAATCACTATCATAAATCACCATGAATTTTTCTGGTAAATCCAAGCATAATACTTCAATCCCTCTGTAGATAGTTGTATCAATCAATTTTCATACACAAGTATCAAATTTTTAAGACATAGTATTCCCATAGAAAGAAAGTAGAGATTCGCTTATTGAGTTTCAACTCGAGATTTACAAAGCTCTATGTACAATACAGCTGCTGCATATATTTTCATAAAAAACAGTTATAATAGTGAAGAAAGAAAAGCATTAGGTGTGATACTGATAACAAGTATCATACCTGGGTCTTTAATTAGGACCCCAGCAACTCAAATACATCACAGTTCTAAGAGATTCTTCAGCCTTTTTAAACCTATCAACAGCACCACCAACATTACTGTTCTTGGCATGATGAAGCCCATTTTCGTTAACATTATCAGAAGAAACACGCCTCTCTTGCTTGGAGGGAGCAGCTTGAGAGAAAGGGATTCTTGTGGAGTTTTTCTGAGAGCTAATGAGGTTGTCTTTTCTTGATGATCCATCTTTGATTCCTTCCTCCATGTTTGGAACCACTTGGACAATATCTCTCAGCTCATGTACCTTGCAATCATCCCCAACTTCAAAATCATATTAATTACCTCACTCTTCGATTTTCAGAGAAGAGGGCCAGATGATATAGCTAGATTAGGACAAGGAAGATTAAAATAAAACAACTTGCTATAAAAGAACATAAGAGGACACAACTACTCAGCCATTTATCACTGAGGTTACATATATAACTGAATTTTTAACTGTTATAATTCACCGAAAATTTATAAAGAGATAACGAACTGTGAATGACGCGTTGGCCTACTATCCTAAGAATTTCAAGTGTAAATTAATCATTATCATAATTAAAATTTTTAAATTTTTAATTATGTATTGGTCCTAGTGTAAATATTTTATAGTAAACTTAAATTGAAGACTAAGTAGTATCAAATGTGTTTAAAAAAATTTAAATTTCGAAAACCTCCTTAAGATTTGATGAAATTAAATATTCTTGTGAGTGGCTTAGGGATCTATTTTTTTTTATGCCAAAAAGACAATATATAATTAATTTCATACAAAAATTATTAAACTGAGATTTAAGTGAAAGACATCATTTATGACATAAAATAACATATTCTTCCTTCCTGCTTCTATTATAATGCAGACTTACTTTATTATATTAAAAGAATCCATTTTCTTAGAATTAAATGGGTAAGCAATGCCATTTCCTGCTCCAAAATAGCACACTACCCCAAAAGCTGAAGCTCTCTCTGACTCTTTACGTTGTTGGTGAATCATAATCATAATTAATCAACGACAATCGAAAACCTACCTGATGCTACTATAAATGTTTCCGGTTCAACATGACAGGTGGCATAGTAATTTCCTTACACCGGCGTCCTTTGTTAATTAAATTTAAAATTTCAACACACAAACCTATGGGGTAAACACCTTTTTAATATCATTTTCTCCCTTTTATTTAGCACAGGCAAGTTGTTAAGTAGTGATTGTTGAGAATCATCTCATATTCTTTGCTAATTAACTCTTCTACTATCTATAAATTTAAATCTTTTTTTTGCATGTGAAGACATGACTTGATGTATTTTGTTTCTTTTTTTACATGCAAATTATGTATGTTTGTGTGTTTTTTAAAAAATTTAAATCATTAATTAATTTTAAAATTTCCTTTCACATCACAAACGTTGAATGTGTTTGTTTTTTTATGATAAATAATAATAATAAATTTCAATAAAACCATTGAATTAATATTTGTAAAAAAAAATTACACAGCATAGTTTATAGAAATTAAAAGTATACTTTATCTCCTGTAATTTCACAGTTTTTTAAATTATATTTTGTACTCTTATTTGTATTAATTATTTTACACTTTTTGGGTCACTTCATTTTCTTATATGATGTACTGTAATGACATTTATTTTCTTGATTTTAATGGAAATTTTGAACTTATTAGCACTAGATACAAAAGAAAAAATATCAAAAATTAAACGACACGAATATATAAATCATTTTTGAATAATGTGAAATTACAAGAAATTAAAGTATAGCTAACTCAAAAAATAACCTTTAGATATTTTCCAGTGAAAATAATAAATAAAAAAAATAAAAAAATAAAGCATCGGTTGTCTGAGAATGAATTCCACGTAATCCTTGGTAGAGATGGTCCAACATGGTGATTTGCCCTGAGATGCATGAGAATGATTTTGTCATTTTTGTGTAAAGTTATCCAAATTCCAAAGTATCCAAAGAAAAAAGCTCTAATGAACTCAATCCCGGTGGCTGCTGTTTTTCTTTTTCCCCACTCTGTCAGACGTACACTGTTCGGTGCTTCTTGTTGCAGTGCAGAATGCAGATCTCTCTCCAAACTCCAAACTCTAATTCCATTTTCCGAACAATCCTTCTGTCAATTAATCCCGTTTTAGATAAGTAAAAATTATTAACGTGCATTTTATCTTTTTTTCTTATTATGTTTATATATATTAATAGAAATAAAGTTTTATAATGTATTTAAAGGACTTAACTATTTATTATTTGTATCATATTTTATTAAATAGTCTTTTACCACACAAAAATTTATATCATAAATTAAATTATAAATTTCTTAGTATAAATAAATTTGTTTTAATAAGCTTCATGTAGAAAGTTTCTTAAAATTAATTTTCTAAGAAGTCTTATAAATATTTCCTAAATGTGTTCAGATCTTAAGGTTTAGAAGAAAGAACATATTTTGTTTTTAATAAATATATAATTTTATATTATTGAAAAATAATAAACAAAATATTAATATAAAAATAATAAAATATATTAATAAAATGTTTATCCTTATTTTCCTTTTTGTTCAAAGTTCAATTCCCAACATATCATGAATAGTAAACATCACCGCTAAAATGTTAATATGATTTTATGACAGGAGGCTCTAATTTGGAACTCGCATATAATGTAATGAGAAAGTATATTTGTTTAATTTTTTATGTTTCTAAATAGATAAAATATGTGATAAATAATTTATATAATAAAAATAATGTTAATTATCTATTATTACGCTCTATTATCTTTAATATATCAACTATTTCTTTGTTTTCTAATTGACTGAAAAAGAATAAAAAATTATTTTTTAAAATTAATTAATTAATTAATTAAAAGAAAATATCAAATAAGTCCTTAATATTTGTCATCTAAATTTAAGATTAGTTTTATCCATGTTCTTGATTTTTTATTGTTTCAAATTTAGTTTTTTAATTCTTATTTTTATATTATATTAGCTTTTAGGAATAATAATACTAAATTTTGTTAAAAGTTAATTTTTAGTAATATTAAAATTGATTGATAAATTTTTTAAATATTAAAATATTATGATCAATATATAAAATATTTATGTAGTTTCATCAATTAAATAAAATATCAAATTAAAACTAGTTTTTTATCATATTAATCTTTTGGGTATAACAGTGTTAAATTTTAATGGAAATTGGGTATTTTTGTAATAATTTTTAAAATTTATAGATAAATTCCTTTAAATATTGGATTGCAATCAAAATATTAAAATTTAATCTAATTTTATTGACTAATATAAATTATTAAATGTATATATAAAATGCTTTTTGATTCAATTTTAATCTTTAGTATTTTTTAACAATTATCAAAATTGATTAATAAATTTTTCTAGTTATCAAGTTACAATTAACATATCTAACTTTTATTAGTTAAAATTAAAAAAAAAATTGAATTGAATAGTTTTTTATGATATATTTTTCTTTAAATTTTAAATTATATTTTAATAATAATTAATGAAATATTTTTATTATCAGTAAGTTGTCTTTACTTTAAATTTTGTTGTATTTTATATCTACACATGAGGAATGAAATAAGTTAAGGATGATCTAATTTGTTGTTCCATAAAAATCCTTTTTTTTTACAGTATTTCGCTGAAATTCAACACTGTTATAACAAAAAAAATTAATTTAATTTAAAAATTTAGGGATTAAATTAAAAAGATTAAAGGTAACTTTAAATTTTTAAAAAAAATATATTTTATCAAAAATAAGATTTTCGTGAATACATTGATGATATAGTAAAAGAGGTTTTAATTAATATGAAAAAATAATAAATAAAAGAAATATTTAAATATATTTTTAATTGTTATAGTTTATTTAAATTTAAATTTAAAATTTAAAATTTTTAATTTTATCATCAACAATATAGTAAAACACGTAGTTTGCAAAGTACAATCATTTAAATTAATATCTAAGTATATTAAAAAGAATAAAATTTAAATAAAATAAATAAATTTATAGTAATCAAAAAATAAATTTATAACATTATAAATATTAAAAATCAGTAATTTAATATATAAAAATAATATTAACTTTAAAATAAATTACAAGGAACAGAACATATACGAAACTCAAAATCATTGATGGAACTGTCACATTAAAATTACAGAATAACTATAAATAAAATAAAGTAAGGAGTTTTGTGTTATAAATTGGAAAGCATTTGTTAAATACGTAAAGCACGTTCTCTCCTCAAGCATTGGAGCGGAAGGCATATATGGCCACGTGAAGTGAAGAACACTACTTCTTGACCGTATCCTCATTCCTCAGCGGATAAGATTAACAGTATCGCTCCACGTTTGATTTCACTGATTCAGATCATAATTAAGTTCAAATTATTTTCTGTTTTATTTATATATTTATTGTTATGGCGTATAAGCTTTTCCTTTAATGCCACTCCTACTTTAACCAACAATAATTTTCATATTTTTTTTATAATTTATATTCTATTTATTATTTTTATATTTTATTTTTTTACTACTTTTTAAAGAGAAATAAATCATATTTATATACATCTAATATTGTTCTTCTATTTAATGTATATTTAGTTTTATATTACAAATTTACAAACATAAATTCAAAACTTATAAACTATTCTGGATAACATTGAAAATTATAGATCAAGTAAAAAAAATAATGTGAATTCAAAACAACCCTAAATTGCATCATATTTTTAATCAAAATCTTAAAAATAATAATAATGCTAACATCATCAGACTGCAACTGAGACAATTCTGACACTCCTAGCCGATCTCGCACTCCTCATTTTAGCCTTTTTGTATTTAAAAAAAAAACTCCATCAACACGAATTTTAGGGTTTTCCAACGTGAATTTTTCATATATGTTTGTAAAAAATATTTAAAATAATATGTTCCTAACGTGAATTTTTCAAATAGTTTTTTTTTTTTTTGAAAAAACAAAGGTTCCAGTGGTGAAATATAATATTAATGCGATTTAGCCGGAGCTGAGGGACAAAATATAAACAGACTCTGTTTTGCATCGGAGCATAATCTATCAAATACGTTTGTATTCGTAGTTTCGTACATATAATCGACCGTGTTCATCTAATTTAATTAAAAATTTTGATTCAAAATTTAGGTATATAACTCTGATAAAAATTTAGAAGACAAATTTTATTATTTATAATAATTTATTTAGTTTAAATAAATTATTTTCAACTATTTGTTGTTTTTAAAAAATATATTTCTACATATTGGTTTAATTATTTGATTTTAGCAGTAGCACCCAAGGAGATGACACTGTACTCTATTTATTATTTTATATGCTAATTTTTTCTTTTTCTTAATTTTTTTTTAGAAATTATTTTTCTCTTGTCAATCCAAATAAAATTAAACTAATACCTTTTCTATTCTTTAGTGTGATATGATACAATTTCTTTTATATCTATAAAATTAAATATTTTGTAATTAATTATAATTATGTTATCCAAAGTATGAGTTGATCCAATTAAAAAATTTAATGTGTTTCACGTGTTTATGACAAAATATTTTAATTAAATAAAATTATAAATATACTTTTTAAAAAATTAAAATTATAGAAACGCGATCTCGCAAGATTAACAAGATTTATTTGTGTGACTAAAGAGAGACATTCTTATTCTATTAATATTGGTTTTTCTAATTATTCGGTGTTAAGATTTATTACTTGAAAGCAAAACAACAATTATATGAGTAACATAATAATACATTATATTTGGTAGTTTAGATATTAAAAATAGGTTGTTAATCTATTTGTTTAATTCTACGATGATTTCATGTCTAGACTGTTATATTATTAATATTGATTATGAATTTTTATTCAATTTTATAAATTAATATTAATTAATTATTTAAAATATATTTAAATTATTAATATTAATTATAAGATTTATTTAATTTAACACGTGATATATATATATATATATATTGAGTTTTTAATATGAATAATTGTGTTGAGTAATTCAATGCTTGTAAAAAGATTTTGATTTTTTTTATCTATAAGTCAGAGTGACATTCTATTGTATTTTTATTTATTGAGTTAAGGATAGTTATTTTTTTTTCCACTTTCTGAGTAATAAGAGGATAGAAAATACAATTTGTTACACATTTTCTACTTAATTTTTATTAAAAATTATATAAAAATATATTATAATATTATATTTTTATTGTTGATATGAATTTACTATTAAAGTATTCCAACATAGATCTGTTGGACATAGGGAAACTAACAAGCAGATATTAAAATCTAATCAAACAATAAAATTCTAATTATTATATATTTTAACTATTTTTTTATTATAATACATCTTATTTTTTCTATATTTCTCCTTCAATTAATCATATTTTACATTACATTTTTTTATTTTTTATTTTTTTCTACTCATTCTACCTATTTTTATATGTACAATAATAATATTTTAATAATAAAAATTGAAAATATGATGGGTTATTATTTACAAATCTTTGTAGTTTAAAATTTTTTTAAAGAATTCTCGCCTTAAATTAGTTTTGTTTTACATTATAATTGAACTTAAACGTATTAAATGAAGTTATAATCCTTAAAATTTAATTGTAGATGGTGCAGTTTATATTAGCAAATTTTGAAATACGAAGATTTGTATGTACTTTATATTGAAAACTTATTTTGATTTGTTTAAAATAAAAATGCATTGTTTTATTTCATTTAAAATTTTATTTTGTTTTATTCAAATTGAAATGCTATCTTCCTTCAATCTTAAAGTTAATTTCATTTTATTTCATTCTATTCTTTTAATTAACCTAGTTACAAATTCATTTATTATTATTTTTGATATAGAAAATAAAATTATCCTTTTATAAGTATCATTATTGTCATGATCTAAATTCTAAAAATACAAGACATTTAAAATTTTTTACTCTATCTTAAAAATTTATTATCAGATTCAAACTACACCCCAAATTTATTACTGATGAAGACAAATTAAATCTAAAAAAATATTTATTCGTATCTTAAAGACATTATACAGACTTTTCCACTCCCTTTTAGGGTTTAAAATGTAGTTGGAGATGATGCAATTTCGTGTTAGATAGGTCATAGCTGGAATGTTAGCAATGTGACTCGTCTAAAATCAACCTGTTTTCAGCTCCTTTTCTACCACATGTTAGAGAGAGGAATATCAAATACGTAAAACAGAAGCAAGCTATTGCTACCTCTAACAAGTAATCACAATACTGAATTCTGCAATAACATTCTAGTATGTTCATAATCAAGTGATGTATACAATAAAAATCGTCATTTGTACGAATAATAAATTTAAATTATATAATTATATATAAATATTTAAAACTAAATTTAATTGTTAAATTTTAAAAATTCTATAATTTTTTTAAATATTATATTAAATTTTATATTTAACTTAATTTATTTATAGTTAAATTTAATAGTTAAATTTTTAATTTCATATAAAAATATTTTTATTTGATATATTTCTTTAATATGTTTCGAGGAAAAAATTTATATAGATATATAAGCCATTAAAATTATTCAGGAAAAATTAAAATAATTTTAAATAAGATATTATTAAATTTAAATTTTATCACTTTTATATTATATAAAAAAATTATATGGATATATATTACATCAAATATATATTATAAAATGATTTTATATAAAATATAACTTTTACCTTTCTACTAAATTATAACTATATATTAGTTTAGTTATTAATAAAAAATTATTAAAATTGAGTAACTATAAAAATATAATTAAAAGATTCTTACTTTTATATATTTTAAAAATATATATTATATTAATTTTAATATATATGAATATAGTATCAAATAATTTTTAATGGATGTAACATTTTACATAAATAATCTATATAATAACAACTTTATTCTATTAGCTGGTTTTATAAAAAAAAATTCCATAGAAAAAAATCCAGTATTACAATATACGGTGTAATTATCTTAATATATATAATTATATTATTTAATATTTTTTTATGAAATAAAAAATCTACTAATTTAATTATATAATAAAATATTTATGAATTTTTATATTAAATAAATTTATATAAATATAATTAACTTAATAAATATAAATTAAAAATTTGAATAATTTTATATTTATCTAAGTTTGACATAAGTATATATATATATATATATATATATATATATAATCTTAAAAGTAAATTTCGTTGATTCTATTTTACATCATATTATACAGATTTTCATATGTATATTTTTATATAAACTAAATATTTATAAATATATAATTAAATAAAAATAATTTATTTATATTTTAAATAAAATATAATATATTAAAATAAATTGAAGTGATAAAATATTAAATAATTATTTTGGCAGATTTAATTTAATATAAATTTTAAATTTAACTGTTAAAATAATATTTTTTAATATTTAATTATTAAAAGTGTTATTTAATATTAAATATTATTTAATTACTGTATATATAATTAATGTATTTAATAAATAAGATTTTTGAAATTGCATCAGAATTGAACTGATTAAATTACCAATTTAATGTTTAATGGTTTAATTATGACTGAACTGTAATTGAATCAATATTAATTAAATATTATTTTTATAATATATAATATATATTATATTAAAAATATATAATAATAAAATATTTAAAATTATAATTTTTTATAATTAAAAATTAAAAAATTAAAAATATTTTAATTTTTAAATTAAAATTATACAGATATAATAAAATAAAAGTTTATTTTAATATTTTTTAAAAAATTTAAATAACATTATTTTATATAAAATTAATTTTTGGTCAATTTTATCAGTTATTAATTTTCATCGATTTGTTATTAATTTTTTATTAAAATAATTTTATAATTTAATTAGTTGAAGAAGAAAATTAACTTCCGATTCAGGTCCTATTTTTAAATATTGCTAACAAAGAAATTTAATTTTTATTTAAATAAAAAAATAAAATCATACTGTACAATTATATATAAATAATTAATATTATTTATTTAATATTTTCTTATAAAATAAAATATTTATTAATTTTTATATTAAAAAATTTATTAATCTAATCATACAATAAAATATTTATTAATATTTGTATTAAATAATTTTTTAAAACATAATTTATTTTATAAAAAGTTTTAAATAAAGATTTGAATAATTTTATATTTTATTAAAACTTATTGAATAATAGAATTATCTAAATTTGACATAAGTATAAATAGATTTTATATATATATATATATATATATATATATATATATATAATCTCAAAATTAAAATTCTTGTACATCATATTATACTGATATTCCTATATGTATACTTTTATATAAACTAAATATTTATAAATATATAATCAAATAATAATTATTTATTTATATTTTAAATAAAATATAATACGTTAAAATAAATTGAAGTGATAAAATATTAAATAATTATTTTGGTAGATTTAATTTAATATAAATTTTAAATTCAGAGATTAGATTGATATTTTTTTAATATTTAATTATTAAAAATTTTATTTGATATTAAGTATTATTTAATTACTATATATAATTAATGTATCCAATAAGAAAGTTAATTTTTATTTAAAAAATAAAAAATAATAAAATCATACTGTATAATTATGTATGGATAATTAAAATTATTTTTTAATATATATTATTATTTTAAAAAACTATGTAACTTTTCTAACAAAATTTACATAATTTTTATAGTAAAAGGATATTCTCATTTTCATATAAAAAAAATATCATTTAATATATATAGAAAATTTACAAATTTGTATATATTTATATCCACTTAATATTAAAATAAAAATCTAGTATAAAAGCAAGAACACATTTAAAAATTTTGAATTTGGTTCTTTCAATTAGAAATTTGAGATCACATATATATAAAAGAGAAGAAAATATAAATATAGAAAAGAAGGGATACAGGAAAATAGAAAAAAGTTTTAACTCAATTATTACTCACAATTTTATCTTCTCATTTTTTATTTAAAAAAATAAAAAATAAAAAATATGTAGAAGATATCATAATTTTAATGGAAGAAATGAATACTCTTGAAAGACTGAAAACATTTGTTCTCTAAAATGAATAAATACATAAAATAAAAAAAATATACCCACTGTTAAGTGATGTTTATGAAAAATTTTAATTAAATTAATAATAAATGCATTCTTAATTTCACGCTTTGCATACTTTTTCATTCTTAATTTCCAGAATTAATGTTGGTCTTGAGATTTGGAGAAAATTGTAGTAACATTTTGATAATTTAGTTTAGAAAAAGAATGTGACCGTCAAATTTCAACGTGTCATTATGTGAGAGGCTACTTGGAAAGTGGACAAAAAGAGGTTTCAGTTTCAGTTTGAGACTTCACAGTGTGGATAAGCTTCTTTGTTTCTAATACAAACGTTTGAAAGCAATGCGGGTCACCTCTGAACATTGTCCTCTCATGAGGAACACTTTCTGATTGCCTCTGCATTTTCATTTCCACCCATGGCCGCTCTCACTTCCCTCTCTTTCTCAGCACTCTCTCATCATTCCTCTGAAAGAAAACTAACCCTCTCCTCAACTCCTTTTCTCCCTTTCTCTTCAGACTTCTTTGGGCTTCGCACCCATTTCTCGTACCATTATGTGGGTGTTCGAGCTTCCAGTTCCGCGTCTAAAATGGTTGTTCAATGCATGTCTTCTGCCACAGGTTCGTCTCTTTGTTTTTGTTTCCATCAAGTGTGAGAGAAGAAGGGGTGTGATTTTTTTTTTCCTTGATTTAATCAATTTTTTAGTGGTTGATTTTATATTTAATTTTAAAATTAGTTTCTGATATGATATTTCCTGTATTTTTAATTCTAAAAATATCAGTATATTATTTAATTTATTTATTTACTCCTATTTTAATTCTTTTAAAATGTTTAATTTTTAAAAATATCATTTATAAATCTTGGTTTGAATATATTAATTTTATTCATATTTTTGTTAAAAAAATTAATATATGATCAAATTATGCACATTATTTCTTGAACTAAAAAGAATGTAATATCCAATTTTAAATAACTAGACTAGATATTTATTCAAATAATATCATATTTAAATTTAATAATAATTTACAATAATTAAAATCAAAATCAACAAATTTTATAAAATGACCAACTAAAATTTAAAAAAAAAATCTATGATAAAAACTAATGTCCAAATAATAGATTGACATGCTGAAACTTTTTGGGAGTTTCTTTGGTTGCTGGGAAAATATGCTTTGGTTATCTTTTATGTATAGCAAGGTATGGATAGTTTTACTTTAGTGGGTTCTCAATTTCTCATTATGAGAAGAGGTTATTAGAATGTCTCTAAATAGATATTATGCTTATATATAAATCTCTACATTATTTTATTTCATTTATGATTAAAAATAGAAATAATAGAATTTAATTGTTACATATATTTCATTATTTAAGATTCTATTTATCTCTTTAAACTTCTATTAAATTGAGATATAGGTTTGATTGTCAATTTTTTCCTCCTTCCGAGGCTTTACTTGTTTTAAAATAGAATAAAAATGATTTTAATAAAATTAATATTAAATCTTTAAACATAATTATGATGTGTATCCAAATTAAGCCCAATTATAAATTTATATAAAAAATGTATTTTTTTATGAAAAATATGAAAATTGATTTTTATGGCTAGAACAAACAGCGGCTAAGTTCTAAGACATTATGATAGAGAGGGAGGAAAAGGTAAAAGTAGAAAGTGAAGGTTGTTATGAATAGTTGGTGATGTGTTTGCATGATATGCAGATGTTCCCACTGTTTCTGAGACAAAGTTAAATTTCCTGAAGGCATATAACCGACCAATCCCTAGTGTGTACAACACTGTGCTGCAGGAACTCATAGTCCAGCAACATCTAATGAGATACAAGGGATCATACCGCTATGACCCTGTATTTGCTCTTGGTTTTGTCTCTGTATATGATAAACTCATGGAAGGGTACCCTAGTGATGAGGACCGAGATGCCATCTTCCAAGCATACATTAAGGCATTGAAGGAAGATCCACAACAATACAGGTTACAAGATTCAGCAATTTGGTTTTTTCTTATTGTGATTCCTGCTCCTGCTCCGAACCTTTGATCTATGTATTAATCTATGTGAAGGAAAATCTTTTAGCAGAATTGAAAGCAGCATTATTCGTGTCATTTTTGTTTTCTAGAGGATTTGAATAAATTGCATCTGAGGGTTTTTTAATATCATATCAAATGATGTTTCATATTACCCTATACAGGATAGATGCACAGAAGTTGGAAGAGTGGGCTCGGGCGCAAAATTCAACTACCCTGGTTGAATTTTCATCCAAGGAAGGAGAAGTTGAAGGTATTTTAAAGGATATTGCAGAAAGAGCAGGAGGAAAGGGGGAATTCAGTTATAGTCGTTTCTTTGCAGTAGGCCTCTTTCGTCTTCTTGAGTTGGCCAATGCAACAGAACCAACAATTTTGGAAAAGGTTAACCAATTCATTTGAGGCATCATTACTTAGGATTTGGATATTTTTAAATACTGATTTTATTATTTATAGTATTTTGTTTTTGAAAGTTCTCATTTACACAAGTTCTAGTAAACCACAATTTAAGAAATTCCCACATATTTTGAAGTGATTAATAGCTTTGACTTGATCTGTCTTTCTCCAAGGTTTGCTCAAAGTTCCTATCCATACATCCTAATTAATGTTTGTAGTTATTATCAATTAATCTTTAGTGTCAACCTAACAGCTGTGTGCGGCTTTGAACATTAACAAAAGAAGTGTTGATCGGGACTTGGATGTGTATCGTAATCTGCTTTCAAAGTTGGTTCAAGCAAAAGAGCTTCTAAAGGAGTATGTTGACAGGTAAACATGAAACTTCCAATTGAACATCTTTTCATTTGAGTTATAATTGGTAAATGTAAAAACTTTTGAAATCTTTTTCCAGAATTGTTACAAGTTTGAAGTTTCAATTATATATTAATTTCTTTTGGGACCTAAATTGAACATCTGTATTAACTTATACTTTAAATTTATAGATGTTTTACTTGACCTATTGAAGTTTGCCGTTGTAACTTTACTAAGTTGATTGAATAATAAATGATATTTTGCTTCAGGGAGAAGAAGAAAAGAGAAGAAAGGACTGAACCACAAAAGGCTAATGAGGCCATCGCAAAATGTTTGGGACAACAATTACCTGGTCTGTAGTTAGGGTCTTCTGAAACCATCTCCTACTGAAGACTTCTTATCCTTGATATGTTTTTTTGTTGATCCTGTGAGTTGGATAAGCGAAGTCGGCATTTTTATCTTCTTGGTTTTGCAGGATTTGACTCATTTGAAGTGTAATATGAACTTCAAGATAAAGTATAAAAATTACGGTTGATTAAAAATTCAATAATTGAGATTTAGATAAATTCTATATACATGTAAAATAAATTTACAAGTTGTTAATTTTTTAATTAACAATTATTATTTTACATTTTATTTCATGCAATATACAATACATTTTAAAGGAATCAAATCTATGCTTTTACATATTCAGTGTATATTTATGGTGATCCACTTAAGTCCTTGTTTGACCAAAACCACAATTAATTTATCCGTCCAACTCGATCGCTAGTATTATTTTTCTCCTTGTTGAAATAAATGTATTTCGTGTTTCTCAAATGCAAGTTTGAAGGTGAATATCTTGGCTTATGGTTATCACTAAGTTTTTTTCACATTTCAGTGTGTTTATCACCATATAACCCGATAAACCGACAATATAAACTCTTGATTGAACCAAAATAGGAAGAAAATCATAATTCTGCTTATTTTGTGGAAAAAATAATTTAGTTTTTTGAAAGTTTTTGTCAAAATATAAGGAAAGCGATGAGTTTTCTTAAAGGAATTTATTTTTTCAAAACAAGAAAATGATAATTTTACTTTTTAAAAATAAAACAAAATTTCGGAAGTGATATGCGATAACATGTCATGCTTTAATTTTGTGAAGGAAAAGGAAAATCTTTTAAATGTGTTTTATTATTCCAAAAACATAGAGATGAGTAATAAAAGAGCGACGAGAGCTTCCCCCCCCCCCCCCCCAATAAAGATAAAGTGATCAGTAATAGAAGAAAATTGTTTAACTGATGTACGAGCATGATAACTTGAACGAAGATATCAATGGTACAAAAACAATGCCAGGTAAAGTGTTCATAAGAAAATGTAATAGCCCATTTTTGAATTTTACTATATTCTCTTATTTAATTTTTTATTATTTTATAAAATATTAAATAAAAAATTATATACTTATTATTTTAAAAATATAAAAAATATTTAATAACTTTTTTATTAAGTGATTCAAACGATTTACAGTAATAAAAAATTGAAAATTTGAAAATATTCTTTTCAAGTCTATCATAAATAGGAATTTATTTCAAGTCCAAAAACGTTTAGAATAAAGCAATTATTACATCTCAATTCTTAATTACAATTATTATGTCTATAGATACAACTCTGCTAGAATAGAGCAAATAGGGGATACTGATGCCATTGACGGGCAACACCAAATATTTATGAAAATCCTATCTAACAGCTAGGCAGGCAATGCCAACTGCATAATTCTGAAGAGCGGCTAATAGCGAAAGACCTAACTAAGATGAGCAAGGTCTATCTCATCTGGGATTTTGAATGTATCTGCCGCACCAAACTTCCGGAATTCATCTGCTTTAGACTCTTCATCATCACTGTCATCTTCCTCGACATCATTATGATATGGTGACGAGGGATCGTTCACACTTTTAGCCCTGGAATCATGTGTAGCGAGCATGTTAACCTGGCCATGGTGAGAAATCTCCACCAAAACAGTATCATCGTCAGCTGGGAGGGGTTGCTTCCAAGGTTCCCCATCAATCCTCATGAATGTATGATCTGCTGCACCTTTGTGAAACTCAAAGCGGATTCTGTGTGCCTAATGGCAAGATAATTTGAAGCCAATTCAACTTTTAAAATAAACAAAATTAATATTAGGTACAAGAATTCACAACTGAGCAATCAACTTTTGGAAAAGATTTGAAAATTTGACTTAAAAAGAAGAATGTTGTGATCTGAGTATAAAAAATTACACAAGCAAATGCGTACCCACATACCTGAGCAAGGCGAGTTCCATGTCCGTTTGGCGCAAGTAAAACAAGCCCATGCCAGGCATCTCTAAAACCAACCACCTCTAGAAGGCCATCATCTACATATGGAGGTGTCAGATCTCTCTGTATTCAATCAAGATAGCATTCTTAGAGTTGATTTTTGACAAAAAGACTATTAAATATTATAGTACTGGTTATTTAGTTACTACTACAACTACTAGTATTTCATCTTAAAACTAACAGGGAAAAAAGATTTTACAAAATAAATTAGTTCAGAATTAGCTTATGAAGTTTACCTCATTGCGCTTCTTCCTGTTCGGTGTACCCCATGGATTCAATCCACCAGAAAAACTAGGCAAGTTAAGGCATACAATTGACCTGATACTGTATATAAAATGGAAAGAGCGTTAAGAAATCATCACATGTTATTCCATAAGTAAACCGAAGCAGAAACAACAACAGATGGACAAAACGAAAGTTGATTTCATGGCCTTTCAGCCCCGAAATATCCATACTCAATAAGTCGCCAATGTGGCTGGACATTAGTCATCATCGAATAATCAACAGAGTAACACAGATAGAAGCAATGTTGTTCTGAAAAACATGATTGGCATGATTTGCTTGACAATAAACTTGGAAAACATTCAAGCATAGTAGTGTGGCTTCGGATCTATGGGATTGAAAATCCACCAGTTTTTCAGCTAACCTGGATTTTTTGTTTTGCTAAGATATAAGCCAATGAGCTTGTAGCTTAATTGACATTGGGCCAAGTTTTAAGACTTTGTTATGTTGCTATGTTGGAGGTTAAATCCACCACTAGAGTAATTTCAAGGGATTAGACCTACAATATAACCAAAAAATAAAAAGTTATGAGTAAATAAAATGATTTACCTGGAAGGTATGCGCAGGTCTTCCCAATGATGCGTTTTCATGATTTTAACTTTTGTAAGATGTGCCATGTTCCTGCATTCAAAGATCAAATTACATTTATTTAACTGGTTAAGTAACAAATATATCTATTATAAAGATGCTTAAGATGGATCTATGAAGGATTGATATTGTGTTTTGTGTACACGTGTATAACTGACCAATCTAAACCAACATTAAAAAATGACAAAAACTACATGTAACTAGTGACTAGGAAATGAATAGATCGACCAGTCCAATCAGAAAACTGGTGAACCGGCTATTCATTGGTCCAAACATCTTGAAACTAGTTAAGCAAAACACTGGTAAGACCCCATCAAAACTGGGGGACAGAAAACTACTTCGAACCTTTTCTTCAATTTTTTATTTATTTTAAAATGCTTTATGTGACAAATAATTGCCCACATATAAGCATGTATGGATTGCTATTATCTAGCCTTCAATTATTGATAGATATCCCATGGCTGACAATCGGAAGCTAATCTCTTCCAAGCGTAGAGATTACCAAAGCAAATTTTATTTCTCCCTACAAAGTTTTTTCCACATACATGATTAGGAATTAAAGTCTTGTCAGCATGTGTAAGGGATATAGACACAATTATTTACCAACTAAATCAAACTTTGTTGGCTGATTCTATGTTAGTTTTGTTGCTTAATATATTACATAATACCAAAAATATAATTATTTCTGATTCAACTACAAATGGATCAATAAACCAAGAATTAGAATAGTGCATTTATCATTTCAATGATTAGTTTGGTTTTAATACATTGTATATAACATTTAACATTCAACTGAGTAGAATTGTTCACGGTCTCCCATAACAAGCATGGTATTTAAAAATATATATATTATTTAAATTGACATTTGAACAGAAGGAGAAACTTAAAGAACTCTCCTATGATATTTCAATGAAAATAGGTTTCCATACGTAATTATGTACCATTGCACATTCCAATCTGTGGACTCAGTTAAATAAGACTCATCAGACATGAGCAACCAAATAAGTAAAAAATATCAACGAAGATCACTACTAAGGTTATTTTATGATTTCATTGCTATGACTAAATAAGAAAGCATTTTGAAGAAGAAAATAGGTTTCTACATGTGCCATTGTACATTCCAATCTGAGGACCAAGTTAAACATGAGTCGTCAAACATGAGACAAAATATGCCAAAAATAGCAAAGATAACTAAGAAGTTTAATTTTATGATTTTATTGCCTCAACTAAATAACATGTTTAGAAGAATCCAGATAATACTGCCATATTGATGTAGTGACAAACATTTTATAGCCTCTTAGTTGGCTAGTTCCAATCACCGGCAATGGCAGCATTACAAAACTCATAATACCAACTTTCAACAAGGGCAATGACTAGGTTTCTACATGTGCCAGCAATACTAATTGGACCAGCAACAATGATATTACATGGTTTTGAGATTGAATTAGAAACTGGTATCTATCTAGCTTTAGATATATCCAAATATGGCGGATTTTGATGATCTAACAAGTAATAACTGTAGGTTCTTGATTGTGAAGCTGCACAAAGTATGCCAAATTAACTAATGACAACAAATTCAGAGTTGTATGCTGAAGAACTCAGCATTCTGAAGATTCATGACCAGAATAATAAAATTAAATTGAAGATACCCTTAATATTTAATTAGAGAACCAGTTGCAAAGTGCCAATTTAGCTAATTTTCATAAATATATTTTCAATGTGACTCAGGTACTATATTAGATGCTTCGTGAATTTACTATGGTGGGTAGAAACAACCTAAAAATCACAGAAGGAATTCTTTGTCCAATTATTGACAGATCTACTGAAACTGACCTGGAAGGAGGATGGAACAGAGGAGCAAAAAACCATCCTTGTGTGCATCCAAGCTTAGCATAAGTACTCTGACATATATCAAATCAGAACAACAAAATCAATCAAATAAGGTAGATGAAAGTACATCTCCATGGTCTGTAACTATATAAGCTTTCCAATCAAGAGTTAGTTAAAATAGTATTGCTACTAATCTTGTATGCAATGCTTTTATGTATTTACTACAATTACTGCCAAAAAATGAAAAAAATTACCTGATTGACCAACTGATTTTTGAACTTCTCCGGATGCAATTTTCGTTCAGAATGAAATGCATAAGACACTTGAGCATCCATTCCTACATTTAGGAGTCAGATTTTTTAACAATAGTTGAAGTAGGATAGTTTGAGGGATAAAAATAATCAATGCTAACGATGAAGCTAATCAATGGATTTTTCACTTAATCAGCAAACACACATAACATTATAAAAATCATGTTTCCCTCCTTACATATTCATACTTCTCAGCTTATATAAAAAAGTAAAAGTTTTATTGCTAAAATCAATTTAAACTGGATTTCACATAGTTGTAAGTTGATATTTCTTAACCAAGATCCAAGGTTATGAAAAGGACAAACTTAAATATTATAATGATGGGCCAATTAAATCAACTAATTCTTCCACATGTGTAATATGAAACTATTAAGTCAGCAAGGTAAAGTTCAAGTGTAAAAGAACCCAGGAACAGCTGTTCTTACCCATGCTGAAGTAATTCCAAAATCCCCCACGAAAAGTGTGGTAACCTTCCTGAGGAACAGTAAAAAACAACCACACAAGGATTACAGTGACTGGAAAAGAAGCCAAAACTTGTAAAATCTCAATTTGAAACAAAAAGTTTTTGAAGAACTTCTTTCACACCCCCTCCTCCATTTTTATTATGTAAACTCCATTAGTTAAAAACAAGGATAAAATATTAAATATGCAGATATGTTATTGCACTGGCTTAAGGAAAACAGGGCTCAAGCCCCAGATTTGTTCAAAACGAACAAGACGGAGTATAAGACTGCAAATCAGTGAATAGCATAACTTCTTAATCTTACCATATTAAGTTCATCTGCCTCAGACACACGATGGAAAGCATGCAAAGAATGCGGCAACTCAAGAGGTGCAATTGGATCACAGGTACCTTGTTTCGGAGCCCTCATCCGCATAAGAATGTGCCAGCTGAGAGTTAAGGAAAACGAACACCAATCATCAGCAAACAACATTTGGTAGAAGAAATCAATAAAATATTAATAAATATCTTGAACAAATAGTAGCCATTAAACTATAATAGTATATTTACTTTGAATTAAGGAGCATTAAGGACTCGGGGAATCAATAAGGGACAAAATCAAAATTCCAAAGGCAAACCAAAGTACTCCTACCAAACTAGAGAAACCACTAAAATGCCGCACAGGAGAACAAAAAAATGAACCCAAAAGAGTGAATGAAAATAAAAATGTTAAACAACAGCTAGCATGATAATTTAAGATTAACCATGTACATGAACACACCACAGAAGAATGGACATTAAATTAGTAAATCAAAAAGGAAATCATAAGTTTTTCAGTTTGGATATCTGAATAATCAATTAATTTTATATTAACTAATGTTCAGTTAGAATTGAATTCATAACCTGGTAATTTAAATGTTTATTATATTCAATAATAAGCATGCCTGAAGAATTTCCTCAATAGTAAGAAGGAAACGGAACTACAGATTAGTAAGTGAACTATTTAAGTAGCAGAACAACAGAATAATGCATTTTATAAGATGTATGGTAGAGCAAAAATTTATTACTTGTCTATTTTCATTTCCTTAGCTTTCATTACTTGATCTAGAAATGACTTGACGGATTGTTCATCTGTCCCTGGGTTCTTCTTCCCCTGTAATAAATCAGCAAAAAAATTTTGAGTTCCACAGTTTTTTCTTTAAGACTTTTCTGATAATATTTATGATCACAGTCACAGCACAACTGAACTGAATAAAACTTCCTTGACTTCCACTCAGAAGTGAAGGACATAGTAGGAGCCATAAAATTTGAAGTATATAGCCAAACACTGGATGGCTATTTTTTCTTTTAGAAAGACAGTAAATGTTAGACATGCGAAAAGTTCAGGAATAAACAAGCATCATATGCTTAATCGTAAATAGCATCCAGTCCAACAAGGAGCAAGAATCAGGACCATTAAAACATATTCTGTGAAAACTGCAGCTCTTAAAAGTTAAAACCATCAAGTTCACGACAGAGTCATATAATGTTTTACATGCACTTCAAAGGTTCACTAAAAGCACACAATATAGAACTGCATTTTCCTACCCAACCAAATGCAAATGGTAGATTATTCCCTGTGCCCAAGGGAACCGTGGCTATGGGTGGCGGATGAGATAATTTAAGGTCACAAACAACTCCAAGTAGCCATCCAGCCGTTCCATCACCTCCTGCAACCTAAATGCAGGATACATATCAAAATCCAAAAAGGAAAAAAGGAAAAAACCATCTGCATTATAAAATTGCTTGCAGGAAAAAAAAAATCTATGATGCGATCTGCCATTTAAAATCATGTTGGTTTTTAAAACATCGACTCAAAAAAGAATCTCAACTCACAATTAATTTCAACTTCTCCATCGTCCTTATAGCAAATTGATCATCCTGCAGCTTGAGGTTTTCCAAATTAGCATAGATTCTGCTCAGAACCTTATCTGGAGCCTCTGCCCCTAAGTCAAAAACCTAAAAATCACACGCTCTACTCAGTCCTGCAAAACAAGATCAAGAACTCGAAGATTCTAGAACGACCGCACACCAACAACACCTGATGTTCGTTAAGAAGCGCACGATACGTTTTCAAGAGGTCCCCTCCTAGCAGACCACCACTCTTCGAGTTAACGAAAACGAGCACCGGAGACTTAGGTCCATCAGGATCGACCACGCTATCGTCAACCTCAGACGCCGGCACGAGCACGTGGTTCGGGATCCAAAAGCTCTTCAAGAAGTTGGGGTCGGAGGTGTGAGAAGCCATTGTCACATTCAGCTGCAACACTGAAGCGCAATTGCAAATTAAAGCACAGAGATTTAGAGGTGGTTTCAAAGCACATGCAACTCAAGGTGACGTGGACAGTTACTGCAAATTATTCTCAAATTCAGCGATTAATTATGGGGTAATAATATAATTAAGTGATCGAGCAATGAGCATCGAAAGTGTTTAATACTTTAATACGCAAAATTCCATTGGTGAAATGTGATTGATTCATTACCTGGATCAGAGATTCAGAGAAAACAGAATGGGAGACGAGTTGACTCTTTCCGATAGGGAATCGGGGTGGAGAATGGGAGAGGAGCGTTCAGATAAGTGGGTCCCTCAGGAATCAGAAGGGGAAAGTGAATGGGAGTGTGGGGTCTTCTGATTATTATTATATTTACTTTTGGGTATTGATAACGATATATGCGTGTTTTGGATGGAAAGAGAAACACGTCACACCCATAACAGCGTGATTTCTTACTGGACTTCTCTTCTTCCATGTCCCTACATGATTAGTTAGGATTACCTGTAAATTAGGAAAAATAAAAAATATAATAAAAGTATTTGTTAGGATTACATGTAATGTAAAATAGGAAGAAAAAAAATTAAGTTATTAAATAAATAGAAATAAAAAACGAAATAAATAATTTTTCATTTAAATAAAAAATAATAGTAATATAAATTTTATTTTTTATATAAATTTAGAAAAATAATATTTTTAAAAAAATTATTTTTTACTAATATAATATCTATTTTTCATTTTTTTAAAAATATAATAATTTTAAAATAACAAAAAACAAACAAAAACATTCTACCTATTCACCTCTTCCTCTAACAATTAAATTTGACTTGGGATCGCAAAAAAATTAATATTTTTACTTCTGTTTTCATAGGTAAATAAATAATTTAAAATTATTTTATTTTATTTTTATTCCTCCAAACAAATAATTAAATTTCATGGAATGGTTGAAAATTTTAATTTTAAAAATAATTTTTAATAAAAAAAATTTAAAATAATTTTTAATATATTTTTAAAAAAATTTAACTTAAATTCTATAAAATAAAGTTTATTAAATATTATTTTTAATTTTTAAAATAGTTTTTATTTTTAAATTTATCTAAACCATCGTCACTGAATCATCATTTAATAATAATAAAATATTCTATTATTTAAATAAATTTAATTTTTTATTTATCTAACTTTTATTTGATAAAAATAAAATAAATAATATTATTTATATATAAATTATAATATATTTATAACATACTAATATAATTTTATATTATTAAATTATTTATAAGATATTATTTTTATATAAAATAAATATTAAATAATATAAAAATATTGTAATAATATATAAAATTATTTATATTAAATATTGGTAATCAAATTATATGTAAAATAAAAATATATATAACTATATAATATTTTTTATATTATAATCAATATATCATTGTTATTATCTTAAGTGCAACATTTTTTTTATTATTAATATTAGAGTTAAATATGTTTTTATTCCTTTTAAAATGTTCAAATTTTAGTTTTGATCTCTCAAATTTATAACCTTTGATTTAGGTTCTTCATTTTTTAAAATATATTGATTATAATTCCTATATTAACTTAAGTTATATTAAATTAAAATAGATTAATCATGAATAGAAGATCATAATCAAGACATTTCATAAAATGATTAATTTTTTTTTCAATAATAATTGATTTAACTTGATTTAATGTAACTTAAATTAATATCAAAGATTATATTCATGATATTATAGAAAATAAGGGATTTAAACTAAAAATTTTAAAATTGAGGGACAAAAACAAAAAATTAAATATTTTAAAGGGATTAAAAACATATTTAACCCTTAATATTACAATAATAATAACAATAAAATTTATTTTTAAAATTTTTTCTTTTATTTTAATAAAATATTTAATTATTAAATAATTAATTATCTATTTTTATAAATTTATAAATAAATAAAATTATTTAATACATAAAAATTATATTTAATTTATAATATTATAATATAATTTTATATTATATAAATTTTTATAATATAATATATAATATTTTAATAAAATAAATAAATAATATAAAAATATTATAATATTAATATATAAAATATTTTTTTCTATATACTGATTATCAAATAATATATAAAATATAAAACCATATAAATATATAATAATATTTATATTATAACCATCATTATCATAATAATAATAATAATAATTAATTATTAAATAATTTATTTTTATTTATATAATTTTTATTTCTATATAATATAAATTATATTAGATAACTATTTATAATATAATAGTATAATATATATTATTTTTATATAAAATAAATATTAAATAATTTAAAAATATTATAATAATAACATATATAAAAAATTATATCTTAAATATTTATAATGAAATAATATATAAAATATATATTTATATAATGATATATTAATTTTTATATTATAATTACTAATACTATTATCTTATAAATATTATTTTTATTTTTATTGTTATCATTATCATAATTATTATTGTAATAGTGATAAAAATACTAATATTTAATTTATTATTTTTAAAATTTAAAATTTATATTATTTTGATATAATTTAAATTTTTAAATTAATATTTTATTTATGTATTTTTTTTTAATTCATACTAAAATTATATAATATAGTGACTTAATTTATTTTTGCAACAATTTTTAAAAGTGAAAAATTCAAAATAAAAACTGGTTTTAATTTTTGAAATTTTTAAAAATAAAAATTAAAAATCACCCAAAATGAAACCTTAGCTTTTGGGTTGCTCATGAATTTTTAGTTTTTGATTTTTAAATTAACTATAAAAATAAAATTTGTTCGATAAAAAAGATTTTAAAATAGTTTTTAATATATTTTTAAAATAATTTTGAATTAAATCTAAAAAAAGAGATTTATTAAATACTGTTTATAATTTTAAAATATTTTTATTTTTAAATTTATTCAATTTCATCGTCACTAAACCATCACTTTATTATAATAATAATAATAATAATAATAATAATAATATATTTTTATTATTTTAAAAGAAATTAATTTTTTATTTATCTAATTTTTTGGTAATAAAAAAAATCAATAAATTATTTAATATATGAATTATATTAAATTATAATATAATTTCTATTATATAAATATATATAATATAATATTATAATATATATTAATTTTATATAAAATAAATTTTTAATAAACGAAATATCTTATAATAATATATAAAATTATTTATTTTAAATATTAATAATTTAATAATATTAACATCAAATTTTGTTTAATTATATAAAAAATTTTATATTATAACCATTATACTACTATTATTATCTCATAAATATTATTTGTGCTTTTAAAACTACATGTATCATAATAATAATAATAATAAATTTTATTTTAAAATTTTTATTATTTAATTATTTAAAATTTTATTTATTTATAATAAATTTACAAAAAAATAATATTATTTAATATAAAAATTTTATTTTATTTATTATATTATAATATAATTTTATGTTATATAAATTTTTATAATATAATATATATTATTTTGTATAAAATAAATATTAAATAATATAAAAAAATTATAATAATAATATATAAATGTAAAATTTTATATAAATTCTTATTTTTTACTTTAATTTAATTTTAATGAATCATGATTTACATTTTTAAGATTAAAACAATATTTTTTATATTTTTAATATAAATATATCTTAAAAAAATAAATATTTTAAATTAACAAATATATCTATCTAAAAAATATTTAACAATTTAAAATTATATTAAAACTAATTATACAGAGATATCTTTTTTATTTTAATATTTCATATTTTTAAATTTTTTTCTTCCTATCACTACTACACATCATATTTTTTATAATATATATTAGATATAAAAAAATTTAAAAATATTAATAAAATTAATAGATAATATTTTTTTATATTTTTGTAATATTTTTTAAATGTTACTAATAATATTTTATGACATAAATCAAATCCAAGATTTCTTAAATATTATTAAACTTAATAGGTAATATTTTTATATTTTTATTTAAATATTATAAAAAGTATAATATGAGATAATATATTTTATTTGGTATCTAAATGCAAAATGAATGTAATGTTATTTTTTATCCAAACAATCATTATTGTTTTCATAAAAAAATTAAAATACATTTATTTTAGATTCAAAAGTTAAAATAAATAATATATGAGTAGTTTAAAATTACGTAACGAAACTTTTTAAGATTATTTTGAGTATGATCCAGTTTTCGTTAAATTTGAAGAAAAATGTGACTAAAAAATAATAATTCTTTTCATAAAGGAGTTTGAGATAAATGTGAAAAGAAAAAAAAATAAAAATAAAATTTATAATGGGTAATGTGATAAAAAGTAAGGAATAAATAAATAAAAAAAGGGGTAAACTGATAAAAAAAAAGAACGTGAAAAATTATAATTGTTAAAAAATAGAGATAAGCTACACCCGTAATATGGCTAATGATTTGATTCACAAAAAAAAAAAAATGTTACGTATGAAAAAAGTAGCTTAACTGTTGTTCTACAACCTTAAAAGATCTATAGGTTTGGTTTGGCGTTTGACCACATTAATAGTTTTAGTCTAAATTCCAGTTAAAAAGATGGTTCAAGGAAGTCTTTGTGTTGTATATATGGTTTCATGGAACTATATTAGGCAAGGATTGGAAGCTTAATTAGTGGGCTGAGAATGAGCTCAAGAAGAAATATTACCAGTAAGTAGAATTGACTGTTCATGAGTGGAGTTGCTTTGTACATTGATGATTTAGTATATTTGTCACCCATCGAAAGATGATAGTAATAATAATATTTTTTTTACTTGTTAAAAGTTAGAACAAGAAGAAACATATATATATGATTTAGGATAATTAGATGATGAGTTTGTAGCTCATCTACCCAATTCCCTATTTCATCCTAATCCTAGCATCAACTATTAATAAATCATTGCCAACCATAATGTAATACTCTCAAAAAGGACAATTGCACTGAACCTATTAGTTCTCCGAGCACTAACCCTCTCCCTTTATTTAGGATTTAGTCATTATGTTAATATTTTGATTGATTTTTCATGATTGTATTTGTTATTGTTATTGTCATTTTAATTATCATGCTGTTTTTTTTTTTTGTTAATTATAAATAAGTTTTGTAAGTTGGATTGTTCGAAAATAGGGGAAATAACAAATATTATAAAAATAAATTGGCTGTTAATACGTTCGTAATAAAAATGGTCAATGATATCTAATAGTCAAGTAAAATGATCGATATAGTTGATGGTCATCTGAAGAGTTCATCAGCAACAATTACTCTGACAATCAAATTAGCAAAGACAAGCATATTATTTTACAATGACTAAACTTATAACTGTTGTATCAGTAGCTAATTTGGTCACAGACATACAATTGTGATCATGATTAACACTAAAAATTTTAAAAGTTTTTAGCCGCCACAACATTTGATCATTAAAATATCAAATTTAGCAATCAAATAAAAATATAGTAAGTAATTATGTATGCAATTCTTGGGTTTTGGAAAGTGTTATCCACCACAACTAATTTAGCAAAAAAACAAAATCGTACAATATAAAAACCAAACAATTTGATAGTTAAACAACATTTTTTAGTAATGAAATATATAACCTACTATTAATTTATGGATATTAATCTCATTAAACTATACATAATAACTCAACATACTTGTTAACTAGATTTAAATCAAATAAAAAAATATATATCCTTGATGATTTTCTAAATTCCATAATAGATTACACTATCATATAGCCTAGAAAAATGTTAGACTACCGGCCCATTAATTCAATATTTTTTATATGAAAACAAAATTACCAATTAAATAAAACTCAAACTGATCTCCAAAATTCTAATAGAAGGAACAATTTGAAGGAGGTGATGAAAAAAATAAACCTTTAATTTGAAGGAGTCTAGAGTAGAGTAAAAAAATAATTGAATATTTTATATTGTTAAATTATACTTAATTTTGATATATTATTAGTAAAAAAGTATTCACTACCTTTTAATGATGCTGTATATCAAATTATTTAGTTAATTTAACATTTTATATTGTTATTATTTAATTAAATTTATTAAATAATGATATATTAGACCGTTGGATATAAATATAAGAAAAACTACATAGACTGGGCATCTAAATAAAATAAATTATAAGAAAAGATTAATTTACATTCTGAAGAAAATGTTCCTTATGATCATCATGTTGCAATTTTAGAATTTGGTTGACCCATTAAATTGGAAATCGATTAAATGATCGGTTCATAAATATCTAAAATCAATTAGCTAAAGAATTAAATTGATTAAAAACTGATCATATCCATAATAATTATATCGGTGTTATCAATTCAAATCAGTTTTTTTGATATGGATGATTAATGGAAGAAGAGTTTATTATGCAGTAGCAAGTTCATCAGGTTGTATATATGCAGGTAATGGTTCAAGTCTTGGTATATATGAGTGCATGGCGATGGATGTTGATTATGTTATATTATATTTTTTTGTAATATTTAAAAAAAATATAAAAAATGTTATCTATTAATTTTAATAATATTATAAAAATATAAAAAATATTTTCTATTAATTTTAATAATATTTTTAAAAATATTATATTTAACATATATTATAAAATATATAAAATATAGTAATAATTATGGGTATTGTACCTGTTTGTATTGGACTAACTTAGGTTTGGGCTGTGTCTTTGCAATCATATATAAATATTTAATGTAGGACGTTGTAAGGTTTAGAACCATTATGGAAGTATATAATTTTTAAAATAATATTAGATAAGAAGAAAATAATAATATTTAGAATGATATAATTGAAAAAATAAAAAATTAATATATATTAAACATTAAGATGAAATAAAAAGAAATTGGATAATTTTAAATTATATATAAAATAATTTTAAATTTATGAATATTATAAAAGATTTTGATGGACAAACATATGAATAATGTCCTACACTCAAATATATCTAAATATAAATCATCTGATTTTTTTAATCTCAGCCGTTGATCCATGCATGTAAGGTATGTTTTTTTATTTTTTAATTTAATATATAATATACCTTTTTATAACATATATTAAGCTAAAATTATATAATTAAGTATCAATTTTTTAAAAAAATTTTATTAATCTTTATAAATTTTATTTAAACAATAAAAATATTTATAAAATTTAACTATTTATTTAATTTAAATTATTTTTAAAATAAATTATTTTTTATTATATATATATATTTCAACAAATATTTATAATTATTAATACTTATTATTTATTAATTATAAAATATTTTCAAATGGTTGAATTTTTTAATTAATTTAAATATTAATTATTTATAAATCTTAAATTTTTAAATATATTTTTAAATTTTATAATTAATTAATATAATTATACTTGTTTCATTTATATGTTTGTATTATTTAACAAATATTTATAATTATTAGATTATTTGTTCTTTAAAATTAATTTATATAGTAATTATTTACTATCACTTCTAATCAAATCATTACCTTATGAATTTAATTCAAGTACACATTTTTTAATATCATATTTTATTTAAATTTTATTTTTTAAAAATTCAACGTTATAAATTTTATAACTCTTTGTATAAATTTTTCGAAAGATATATTAAATTCATAACAAATTAAATAATTCAAATTTTATAATTATATATATATATACACATCATATTTCTATATATAATTCTTAAATTATTTAATAATACAAATTTGAATACTCTACATAAAATTATGAATTTAAATCTTATTATTTTTATCATTATATATTAAATAATATATATATATATATATTAAAATAATAATTAATAAATCACAGAAACAGTATTTTATAATCTCTAATTTTTAAAATTATTTAGTAATTATCATATATTTAAATAACATTCTTATTTTATTATTTTATTTTTTAATATCCTATTACAATTCACATCATTTTTTTTAATTCTATTTCACTTACTGTATGCATGACACAAAAATATTTTATTTTTATAATATATATATATATATATATATATATATATATATCCTTACATTACATATAACTTAATCTATTTTAATTTATTAGTTATATTTTTTTAAAAATTAAAAAATCAAGTTACTGAAATTAATTTAATAATAAAAAATTAAAATTAAAATAATTTTATATAAATATTTAAATTTAAAAATCATATTTTTTACATAGTAAAAATAAAAACTATTGAAAAGTCATCCTTGTACATCCAGCCATGAACACAGGATGGGGACGTGTATTAAGATGCTTAGCCACTTGCTTGTATCCCTCCAACGAACAAAACAGATTCTGGTTCACTGTTCCATCAATCCCAATCCCCCAGCTTGTGTCATTAAAAAGAGCACAGACATGTCTCCTTCAAAATATAATTATACTAATATGCACTTACGCTACAACAATTAATAATGTTCAATCGTTTGTATATGTAATATTAAAATTTAAATTTTTTAATAATTAAAATCAATGTAAATAACTTACACATATTTTTAATTATTATCATGAAACTTCACTATTAACAATCCAATTCTATTTCGTGCTATTTTTTTTTTTCTTGAACTCATTTTCAATTAAAATTTAATTTAATTTAACTTGATTAATAAATAAATATATTTAGATTTATTAAAAAATATTTTTTATATAAACAAATTAAAAATATTGTTTATCCTATTTAAAGTTCTGTTTGAACATATAAATTAATTATAATTTTATAATTTATTTTAATATATTATAAAATATAAATATATAATATATTATATTTATTTTAATATATTAAATATAAAAAGTTTTTAATCATATATATATATATATATATTATATTTATTTACCTATTTTATCTTTTATATTGTTGATTTTAAGTAAGTTTAATAAAAAAATTTCATCATTTATATATACAAATTTTAAATTTATTTATTAATTTTATTTATATTATAATATTTATACATATTCGTAGGTTTAATATACTTTAAATAAATTAGACTTTAATAATAAAAAAATGTGTGATAAATAATAAATTTAGATTCATATTTTAAAATTTTTAAAAAAATTAAATTTAAATATTTAAAATAAATTGATCTAATCCATTTTCATCTTTATTCCTAACCCATATTTTAAATTTTTTTAATCAAACCATTATTTATATTATATTATTTTTATAATAACTTATATTTGTATAATTTTAAATTTAATGATTATAATTTTTTTATTTTTTTAAAAAAATCCAACACTTATTTCTATGATGGATTAAGATGAGTCATATTATGTATTTGTAAAATTAATTTTTTTATATTATTTTTTTCCCATAAATATAAATATTATATTGGAAACTTATCTTTATGTTTTTATTTATCCATTGTAGTTTTTATTTTTTTTATTTATTCATTTTACTGCTCTTTTCTTATTTATTTCTTAATTATTTGTATTGTCATATTATCTAAGTCATTGTAATCTAATAATGCCTACCTTTTGTATATTTATTGTGTCCAAATTAACATCAAAGTACCTTATTGGTATGCCACATTTTCATTGGAATATTGTTTTTTTTCATACCTTTTACATGTATCATCAATTTTCAACTACAAACTAAAATCATGTTGAATTGTATCATGTCATTTAAGAATATTTGGATTTTGCTGTATGAGCGTTTTTATGTATCCATGATTTATTGATTTTTTTTAATATATATTTGGCACTTCATTTAAAGGTTGTTGTTGATGAAAAAAAAAGACAATTGAGTTGAATTATTCTCACTTAAAATCATATTTGAGTAAGGGGTGAGTATGATGTCATTTTTTTCTTTAGTTTTTTTTTTACCATAAATTTGAGTTCTTCCTATATATAACTTTTTGCAATATTTTTATATGTGGTGAATTTTTTTGTGTTAGCTGACCACACATCGTGGAGAAAAGATTTTTTACAATAGTTGGTATCTTCATTGTCCAGAGACAAAGTTATTGGCATAGTCTATGCATAATTTGCGAGTGAAATATTATTCATTGATCTCATCTATTTAGATTGTTCAAGGTTTAAGATAGGGATATTTTTTAAACAAAGAGATATTAATGGACATTTTTATGTTACATGTCCACACTTTTATTGGTCTATTAATATCATCAAACACACAAGTGTATAAGATGTAATAAATTAAGCAATTAGGAGGTTTTCTATGGGTGTTTGATGTATGAAAACTTGTGCAAAAGGTATGTTAAGTTTTACTCACATACAATTATACATGTCAGTATAGAAAAGAAGTATTTTAAATTCTTAGTGTTGGTCTCATAAGAATTATGTCAACAATTTTTATAAGAGGTTTAAACCTCAAATTTTGACCTCACAAAAAATGGATTTTGTTGCAAAGTGTAAAAGTAAGAATAGAAAAGAATGAAAATATAAAGAGAGAGAACTCAAGTATGAATTTATGGATAGACATAATATTTTGAATCCTCTTATCAATTTACCTATTTTTACTTCCACTCTCTCCTATGAATAATTAAAACCGTCACTTGTTAATCATTTATTCTAATGTTATTACTACCTAATAATTATACAATAGTAATATTTTTTACTCTAAGTACTACCCTCAATGTTTATACAAGGTATATAAATAACAAAAGTATAAAACATATTCATATTTGTTAAGTTAATAATCGATTAGAATTTCGATTAATTCTCCAAAACTTTTATATTCAATTTACTTTATGGTTTCGCTAATTGGAAAATTGTATGATCGTCAACTTCCCAACTAACTTATAAATTAATAAGAGTAATTAATTTTTATTAATTGATTAAGTTAAAAAAAAAAGAGTAAACCCAATTGGATAAAGAACATAAAATCATTCATTAGGTAAAACTAGGATTCAAATAGTTACATTATTAGTTCACTAAAATCTCATGATTTAAAGATTATTTACACATGATAAATGAAATCAAATAAAAGTATATTAATCAAACAAAATAATGTACAACCCTAATTTTAAGATAGAAATATAAAATTATAGTACCAGTAAAACTGATTAAAGAGGCTCTACAACTTGCATTGTAAAACAATTTCTTACTTTCAATATCTTATGGAAAGATGCTAGAAGAAGGAATAGAAATAGAAAAGGCAGTGAGAAAAATAAGAAATGAAAATATGATGAAAATTGAATGTCGATGGTAAAAGATGTGTGAGAGAGGTGTTGTGGTGGATGAATAATGTGTCTTCTTCCAATGTCAAGTATTTTACTTATAGGCATAAATTTTAGTTTTTTCTTATATGAATCGTGTTGACCTAAGTTGTCTGCTAAACTATTATGATTACTTTGAATCATCAACAATGCCATCAGGGCTTACTAAGATCATTTTCTAAATCATTCTTGGATCATTTATGGTATCTCCTAAGGTTGGCATATGTGCGCTCAAGTTTGGACATTTATTTTGGAAAAGTAAATACGTTGCAAGGTCATGTTCCAAGTTAGCACTATCGTGCTTATCACCCGATATAATCATGTCAAAAAATCCTGATGTTATTGTGGGGGAAGACTTGAGTTCAACACTACTCTGTTGGTTTTATTCAGCAGCATTTTGGTCCATCAAATATTCTTTAGTCTTTTATGTTATTTTTATCCTCTTTTTACATCAAAATTTGTTTAATTTTTTAATTTTTTTGCGTAATCATTTTTAAAATAAAAAATTAGCTAAAATTACAATAAAATAATTATAAATTATATTATAATATAACTAATTTTTTATAAATAAATCAACAGAATAATAATTTATTAATGTAAAAAATACAAGAATATCATATATAATTTTATTAAAATATAAAGGATACAAATATTATTTTTTTTCTTTTAATTATACTTTTTGTTTAAATTTTAATAAGAATTGGGTCTTACTCAAAATAATATTAAAATTTTAACGGGCTCATTTATTTTTTATTAAAAAAATAGTAATTTTTGGATAAAAATAAACATTATATCCATATTTTATTTGAATGAGGTATAACGTAAAAATAAAAATAGAAAATATGAAAAATAAAGTATAAATAAATAAATAAATAAAATATAATTTAAATATTTAAAAATATAAAAAGTAAAAGTATAGGAAAATTATCTATGTTTACTTGGATATAAAATAAATAGATTATCTAAAAATATTTTTTATGATGCTAAAATAAATTTAATGAAAAATATAAACTTTTTACTATAATTGTTTGAAAATTAAATTTATATTTTACATTCATAGTATAGAAATATTGTTTAAAAAAAATTACTAAAACAAAAAATCATGACCTCTCCCATCCAACTCTTCCGCTTTGAAAAATTAAATTTTTATAACAATAGATATTCCACCATCTCCTAATTTTTTTCCTAATAATCTCACTCAAATAAATAACTTATACCTATTCTTTTTCCTCTTATTTTCTATCCCAAAATAAACAGACCATCAACATGAAGGACCTTTTATTTAGAATGTCGTTAATAAGGTTTTAAAATTACGGGGTGTGGTTTATTATTTTTTAGTCATATTTTTTTTTGTAAAAAGTTTAAAAGGTACCGTGTCCTAACTCCTTTATTATATTAAAGTTTTAAAATTAAGATTGTTAAATGATTCTTTTAAGATCGTGCGGCAATAACTTTTTTTGTAATTAGTAATTAATAGTGTTAATAAAGAGTTAAAACAAAAGCAAACATAAAAAAGATATATCCAAATATTTTATGAAACTTACTTTTTAGTAATACATAGGATGATAAAAGATTTTAGATAAATGAAAATATAAAAACAACTTTCATATAATTTTATATATATCCATTCCCGCCGGTAAGGGTGTGGAATGTAGCTACTTTACTAATATACAGTTGCTACATCTCGTTAATACATATTCCAATACAAAAAAATAAAATGATTTTATAAACCCCAACCTCACCCCACGTGTCTCGCTTGAGGTGCAGTAACCATAATATATTTTTTCCCAGCATACTCCTGACAAGTTTTCTATTGCGGTGGGGGACTAATCTGCAATATATTAAAGAGAAATTATACTTAGAAATCATTTTTTATTTTTCATTTCTAAAAAAATAAAAGTAAAGAAAAATAATTGAAAAACATAATACGTGATAAGGAAAGGGAGAGGTATACACGCAGACGGTATAAAATTTGTTATGACAGTATATAAACCCTTTTCATCTCCTTATTCTAGTAAGATCATTTTTTCTTTTTTAAAAAAATAATTTTTTTTATAATCGTTAAATTTAAGTGTATTTAGATATATTGTTATCTAGAAAAAAAGTACTGCGTAAAAAAAATTTACCGAATCTCTGGATGGGATGGGAAATTATTGCATTACATAAGACGATTGATAAGCAGAAGACACATGCAATAAGAGTTTGTGTTTGGACTTTGAGAGTTTCCAGTGTCTCATCCACTGTGACTTGAGAAGCAGTAAGTGAACGAAGATGGGTGATGAGATGAAGCATGAAGTGGTGAAGGTGATAGAGCGGTGTGAAGTTGCTCCACCACCAAGTTCAGTTCCAGCAACCACCCTTCCACTCACTTTCTTTGACATGCCATGGCTTTTATGCCACCCTGTGAAACGCATCTTCTTCTACGACTATCCCTTTTCCACACACCACTTTCTTCAAACAGCTCTTCCTATTCTCAAACACTCTCTTTCCCTCACTCTACAACACTTCTTCCCTTTCGCCGCCAATCTCATCGTTCCTCCAAAACCGCACCTGGCTTACATCCGCTACCTCGACGGTGACTCTCTCTGTTTCACCGTTGCAGAGTCCACTCAAGACTTCACCCTCCTTGTATCAGATCCACCGCAAGACGTTCGAAATTGGCACCCTCTTGTTCCCACATTACCTCCCACACGTACCGAGGAGGATACCACACGTGTGGTCCCTCTCATGGCCATCCAAGTCACGATTCTACCCAACTCTGGATTCAGCATATGCGTCACCTTCAACCACATTGCTGCTGATGGCAAATCACTTCACCATTTCATCAAGTTTTGGGCCTCAGTTTGCAAGGTAAGAGGGGATTGGGCTTCAATTGAACACTCTCTTTCTCTTCCTTTCCATGACAGGGACAGAGTTAAAGACCCAAAAGGGCTTAAGCTCTTATACTTACAAGAACTTGAACATCCTGAGACCATAGAAATGGAGTTTGCGGGGCTTTTGAGAGAGGTTTACACCAACAAGGTACGGTTCACTCTGGTGTTCACTCGTCAACAAATTGAGAAACTAAAGAAATGGTTCTCTTTTAAATGTGCTAACCATGGTTCAGGGTCGTTGCACATATCAACCTTTGTGGTAACATGCTCCTTGATTTGGGTTTCTATGATCAAATCGGATCTCAACCGAGACAATTGTGTTGGAACAGAATCTGATGGAGTCTGCTACTTGGTGATTTTAGCAGATTGTCGTGACCGTCCTGAATTTTCAATACCTTCCACGTACTTTGGAAACTGTCTAGTCTCTTGCATTCTGAAAATGAAGAGGAGTGAGGTGGTGGGAGAAAATGGTATAATTATGGTGGCAAATGCTATTGGAAAGGAAGTGCAAGATTTTAAAAGTGATGCTTTAAAAAAGGCTGAAACGTTACTGTCAGATTCTAGAGAATTACAGAACCCAACTCATTCTACGGTTGTAGTTGCTGGATCACCAAAACTGGGAGTGTACGAAACTGATTTTGGATGGGGTAAGCCTAAGAAATCTGAAGCGGTGCATATTGATTCCTCAGGATCAATTTCTCTTTCTGATTGTAGAGACAAACAAGGTGGAATTGAGATTGGACTCGCACTTGAAAGGATTCGGATGAATAATTTCACCAATATCTTAGAAGACCAACTCAACAATATTGTAGTTTCCGAGTGACACGCATACCCCCAGGTTGTTTTTAATGTTAGTAGTTTGATCCATGCTCGAGGAACTTAAACAATCTAATTTAAATGTACCTTTGGAATAAGTAACTCAATAAAGAGAAATTTTTAATGAGGTCCACAGCATAGTATTATGAATCATCTAATATAACTGAATTTTTTAATTTAATTTTTTTTTAAAAGTATGATTTATATTTTTTCTTTTTAGATCTAGTTGGTTAAAATATTCAATTATCAAGATCATGATTTACAGTCTTACGTGCTAAACTTGGTTGATTAAAAAATTTCACATCTATATAAAATGAAACAGAAAAAACGACAATGCTCTTATAAGTTGAGTGCTAGCTTAATGCTTGTTGTACGCGCGGTTCTTAAAAGTTAAAATATCCTGGTAGCATTTAACCAGTTTATCTGTTGAGTTCATGTTGGTTTAAAAATGAATCCAGTAAACAGAGTTTGCTGTATTTCCTCGAATATTCTTATTGTGATTGGTATGTATATAACCCTAACTTTAAAATGGGAAGAGCCTTACTTCACTTTAAACTTTTTATGTTAAAAGACAAAGGGACTAATCATCTAAAAGAATAATGTGAATTTTGTATATATAAATACTTTTACTGTGACACTAAGTTTCAGGTTTAAAATAAGTTTGGATATATAAATTCATGAAACTGTCTGACCCGAATCTTATAGAAACTTCTTCTAAATCGGGTATTCAAATTCAATCGAGTAGAAGTTTTTCTTGAAAAATTTTAAATTTGGTCACCTCAACTTGACTCCATTTTCCCTTTTCATTTTTCGTTTGTTAATGAATATTTACAAATTTTGAATTTTTTCCCCGACTTGATAACTCGAACTAACTAACTTGGATTTAATGAATTAATGCTTAGTTGGCTGGATATAAAATTTAACACAAAACAGTTTTTAATTGATTTAAATTAATTATTTTTCTTTCACCCAAGCACACATGTAAAAGACTCCTAGGTTTACGTATATTCTTCTATAGATTGTAGATATAAATACTTTTCAATGACTTAAAACCTTAACATGTATAACAATATAAGATGCTTTTGTGCCTCTATGGACCACGTATATGCACTATATCTGTAAAAGGTATGCAAACAAAAATGTTTTGTGTGTGAACAGGATGTCTACCAGATTAGCATATATAGGTTATTTGATGACAAAAGAAAGAGAGTCAGTGAATATAGATACATTTCCAAATAAAGTATCAAATGTATCGCTTTTTTTCCTTAATTTTTACATTAGTTACTTTTCACTCCATATCATACTGTAAAACAACATCTATTATTTTTTAAAATTATTGTTTACCACAATGTAATGTTAGATTAAACCTCTATTGGTATAGAATTTTTAATAAAAATTAAACAGATATTAGTATAAACATTATAAATTTATACAAATAGTATGATATATTATATTAATAATTTTATTAATATTTATTATGAATACATCAAAAATTAAGATAATATATTATTTGTTAATATAAATCTTCAAAATCTATATTAATAGTTTAATTTTTATTACATAAAGTAATTTACACTAAAAACTATTTTAAAAGTTTTGTTTACTGATAAATAATAATTTCTTCTGCACTATGCAGGAATGTTGCAGTGACATTTTCATGCAGGAATGTAAAAGAATGCAAAAATGATGTCGAAGGGTTTTTTTTTTCCACTTTTTTGCGTTTTTTTTTTTCTCTTCATTTGAACTACTGAAAGAAAAAATGAAACAGAGATCATAGATACTTCCAAAATTCCAAAACTATTAAATGAAATAATCTCACGGGTGCGGTTTTTGTCTTGCCTCTGCTTACACTGCTCTAGAAGTCATAGGTTGTATTTTCGCCTGTTTTTTTTCCTTTACCTGCAGATTCTGTTTATGTAAGCAGTAGAGATAAAGCATGCACTAGATCATTACGGAGTGACAGGGACCTCTCATACATTAAAAAAAAAATTGCATACAAACAAAAAATATTTTTATGTGATTTATTTATATACTGAACTTCTATCTGTTTAAAAACTGAGCCGTAGCAGTGCAACAGATAGACATTCTTAGATATATACATCTAAAAAGAAATAATAAGAAAAAGAAAAAGATATAATAAATAATATATTATAATAAAAAAATATGAAAATATTAAATGAAGAATAACACCATAAAAATATATATAAATCATTGTTGGGAACCTTGTTAATGTGTAAAAGGCTCATAAATTTGACATCTCGTCTTCTCCTATGTTATATTCTCTTTTTTTTTCTATAATATGCAAATTTACTAATATTTGAAACTTATTTTACATTTTTAAAAAATAATTTTCTTTTTTACGAAGATTTCTTTTAGCTCGCATCACAATTTGTAAAGGATGGACAGATGTTGGTTAAGTATTTTAGCCAATTTGATTGCCATTGAATAAGTTTTCCAATTGAGAGGTAACTTGACAATATAATATTCAGTCATCATTATTCTATATCTCGACGTGTTTTCGTTACAATACATTACATTTGATTTTATTTTATTTTACTTTTGTCTATTATATCATGTTTTTTTATGTGTCCCTTTCTTCCATTTTACACGTATATTTTTTTTCTTATAATATTCTGTGTTGAGTTTTTGCAGTGAATTTTGCATGACAGATATTTCCATCTTTTATACACTGGTTTCGTCAGCTTAACTTGTCAACAAAGGGATGTTAAAGGGTTAATAACGAATTTTTTATTAGCCATTTGAAATGATGTTTGTAGTATACTCATGGCAATAATGTAGATAATTTTTTCGGTGAATTATATTTAATTAAACAGGGGATCACTTCAGTAATGCATGGTATTTTTCCCATAACTTTTAACGAAAGTTTTAATTTTTTTTTGTTAAATTGTAAATAATATTATAATATTTTTTTAGATTTTTTAATTTTTAGAATTTGTTTGACGCATGAAACTGTAACTGTAGTTCAAAATTGTAATTTTTATTTCATTTTATTAAAATTGAAATTAGTTAAGAATTGTATCTAATTTTCATGTTTAGATTGTGCAAAGAAAAGGAGCATAGAATAATTTTTAGTTAAATTTCAATTTTATTTTAATATTTTCTTTCAATTAAGAATAATTATGAGCCAGATTATATTAAATCTTTTTAAAATATTTAGTCCTCAAATAATTGTGGTGGTGGCCTAAGAAGTTGCTACCGGCTATAATTGGTGGTCATGATATGCATGCAGAGCAAACGGTTGATATACTAATAATAATAGTGACAAAAATAATTGTGGAGTTGGGAATGATTGCAGTAACGATAATTATGATAATGACCATGGCTTATAATAATAATAATAATGAAAGAAATGTTGATGAAGATAAAAAAAACGACAAAATCCAGAAAAGAAAATATGTAATATAGTAGTAAAGTGTAGACTTGTGATTTAAAAAGTAGAAGTTAAAAATTGGGAAGGACACATAAATTTTAGTTGTATTAAAATTTCATAAAATTGGATTTCAGAATTATAATTATAATTTTATTTGGATTTCCAAATGTCATAATTAAAATTCCAAGCTCTCCGAATCTATGTATAATTCTGCGTGTTAAATTAACATTTAAAGGGATTATATTTGAAAGAAAGATGAGAAAGAAAAAAATGTAAAAAGAAAAATATTTTTTATAAATTTAATTTTGATGTATAAAATTTTTAAACTGTCAAGAAATTAGAATTTTTGTTAAAGTGTAATTTTTTAAGTAATTATTATAAAATTTAATAGTTTTAATAATATTTTAATTTATATTTAGATAGAAATGTAAAAAAATTTAAACCATTAATATTTGAATTAAGTTATTTTTTATAAACTAAAATCTATTTATAATATATAATCTGTGAAATGCACTATATAAAAATGCTATTGTAGTTCATAAATTGGTATGTTTTTTCTACAAATTAAAACTGTTTTCGATTAGTTCTCACTTTCAAATTTTAATCTAATTTTCATATCGTCTACTTTTATGAAGTCAAAAATAAAGTTAGATGTTTTTTTTCTTTAAAATAATTTCATCTCCTGTTTCCTAAAACTCATGATATTTATACCCCATGAAAGCATTATATAATCAAACAATCAAAATATGAGTTATGAACATTAATAAAGTTTAATATTTTCTATTTTCTTAACTTCTATCCTTGCAACTAAATTCAACAAGATGGGCCGGTACAAGATCGTAGTGGGCCATATGAATTGCCCAGATTTTCCAACTCTATCTTCCAGAAATTTCTTATGTTTCCTCCGGTCATTTGCGCAGAATTTGTATTCGAGAAAATATCCAGTCATTGTCCCATTCTATCATTTAGGTTCCTAGGAATATTTACCCCTTGTTTGGGAGACTGAAAATAAAATAAAGGAAAATTTTAAATAATTAGAAAAAATTATAAAAGTCAACCTTTTCTTTTACTTTTCATTCATTTTTCTTTCAACTAAATTAAAAAAAATGTATTGTTTTTCTTTCTTGCTCGGCTAGAGATCAAATGGGTCACATGGGAACAGTTGTTAATGGGAAAAAATGAGAATGTTTTTCTTCTCCTACAATAACTTGACTAACGAATTTTTAAAGATTCAATGTACTCTTTACTATATATTTTTCAAATATTTTAAAATCACTCTTTATAATTTATAATAGAATTACTATATTTTTTTTATACAAAATATCTACCAATGGAATGTAAACTAAAAATTAACCAGTCAAACTAAAATGGTGCATTCAATAAAACTATTGCTAAACTCATGAGGTCCCTGGTTCTGAGTCTTAACATTTCAAAAGGCAACATGAATATGAATTTTATAAAGAAGGAGTTTAATAGGTCTAAATATTCATCTGGTCTCAATTTTAATAAAATTGATTTTAATTTTAAATTGTTCTACATGATTGGAATAAATATATATATATATATATATATATATATATATAATATTTTTAATTATAAATTTTATATTAAAATATGTATCATGTTAAGAGAAATTAAATATTGTTGTAAAGCAATTATCGAATCTAACATCTGTCATAAAAAAATTTAGATTTAAATATAATTTTAATTTTATATAAATATTTTTAAATTTAATTTAATTATTTTTTAAATATATTTTATTTTAGTTTTATAAATTTTTAAAAAATTACTAATACTTGATGTGACATGTCAATAACTATTTTAAGATAGCAAATAATGTATCATCATCAATAAAATGATAATATAAACTATTTTTAAAAGTTTAAAATTAATAATACTAAAATTAACAATTTTTTAAAATAAAGATAAATTTAATCATATTTATAATATAATTTTTATTTTTTAATAAGGTTGTTTATGATTCAGAAATTGTTTATTATTTTTTATTCAATAAAAAATTGAGATAAATGAAAATATGCAAAATGTTTATATATAAAATTTTACTATTTACATTTTATCTTAAAATATATAATATAATAACTTTTTGTTTTTTAGAGTATCCTTGCATCAAAATGGTGAAAGAACAATGCGTGAAAAGACATTAAAGTAGGTATTGATCTTAGTTGTAACATTATTTTTATTTCATGAATTTTAGTATCTAACCTAATATAAAATTACATGCTTAAAGAAATAAATAATTCGACCTTCTTTCGTTCTAACCAATACATATATTGGTATATAAAATGGTAACTGAATATTAATTATATTATTTAATTAAAAAGTGATATATCTACATATTTATAGTAATTTATATGTAAATATAATTTAAATTTAACAGTTGTAAGTTTTTTATTTTTTAAAAATATAAAAAATGATTCTATGATCATTTAAATGTAACGATTATAAACTTTTTTATTTTTTAAAAAATATAAAAAAATATTCTATAACTATTAAGAAAAGATATATGCACGTAATGTTTTATATTTATATATAAAAATTATTTTCATATTCAATTTATTATGATTTTATATAATATATTATATAATAAACTATCAAATTTAAATAAGATATATATTTAATCATCTTCTCATGCATTAGTAGCATTGTAAAACAAACGAATAATGATAATCATATACATCAGCATATAGTAATTTTATTTTAATAAAATTATTTTATTTTATTTTTATCTTTTTTCTTCCATCCCATTCATTATATTCTAAATGGAATGTGGAAGAAGCATATTGTGACGTGATAGATACAGTGACAGTTGTTTCATCATGAAGTCTTGGTCTTCCATTTGTACAAGCGGTGGCATTGACCTCACACTTGTGGAGTCGTCAACGACCACTATGTGTTGTTGTAAAATATGATATTATAGAGCATGAAAAGATGAATGCTGAATGAGTGGAAGAAAAACGACGAATTTAAAAAAAATAAAATCAAACAATTAGAAACTAAATATATACACAGATGAAAGTATTCACAAATGTGCGCCTACCATTTTCTTGTAAAATTGAAATCCTTTGGAGGTGCTCATATACTGGAGGACATTGTTTAGGAAGATGTTTGCATATAATATATAGGAGAGGAAACAAATTTTCTATCCTATATGCATTACATCTGATGCATAGTTTAAAAATAGAAAATTTTGAGTGTCATAACTAAAAATTATGTTACTAATACAATAAATTTTTTTTTTTTAAATATTGATGTAATAATATTTTTTATTTTAAAAATTTAAACTAATATTAAGCACATAAAATAAAAAAGGATAAAAATATTAATCAATAATTTAAGAATATTTGTTAAAAAATAAAATTTAAAATATTATTATAAATAATTTTTTTTGATTTTACTATATTTTAACAATTTTATTAAAAATTAATTTGGACACAGAGTAGTTATATAGATGCCTTGTTTTCTACAAACTAAATTTTGAGCGGAAATGAAATTCCAACAATTCTATAGGTAGCATTTGGCTGGTCCAAACAATTCGATTTAAATTTTATAATTAACAAACGGAATCGAAAAATAAAAATTAAAAATCTAATTTTTTTAATTCGTAGTTTTTTTAAAATAAAATCAAACTATATATATTTATTTTATATATTTTTAATTTTATATTATTAAATTTTATCTCTTTGATATACATTATCTAAAAAAATTATTATATATTTTAAATTTTTATCATATATTTTATATTTTATATTTTAATATATTAAAATAAAATATATCAAAATATAATTAAAAAATTATTTATAATATCTTAAATTCATATATTTTATTATTAGTTGTTATATTTTTTTTAATATATGGTATCTCACGCGTATTTAAAATTTATATTGAATTATTTTGAGGATAAATATTATTATTATTTTATATTTAATTCATGTTATTTTTTATTTTTTAAAATTTATTATTTTATTTTTTATCTATTTTTTAAATAAAATTAATAAATTAAATTAAATTGTAAAATATTAATTTGGTTTAATTTAATTTTTTTAATATTCTCAACCGAACTAACTAAATCACAATCTTATTTTATAATCGATTTCGATAAGAAAAATTTAAATCGACTCAAATTGCAAAAAGAAATTGTTACTTAAAACACATTTTTATGTGTTATGTTATTCTTGTTCATTTTAACTTAGATGATGTATCTAGAGGAACATCGCGACTAGAAACCAACTTAAAACATAAAAGTAACAGAAGTGTCATTAATAGTTTTAAAAGTAAAAATTTTTAAAAATCATTTATTTTAATTTTTAAAAAATATAAATAATAATAATTTATTTTTTTTAAGAAAAATAAGGATTATTTTTTAATTTTTTTATAAAAATAATATAAATCAAAAAATATTTGAAAAACAAAAATTATATATAAATAAAATTAAATAAACCAAAATATAATTAAACCTTAAATAAATAAAATAAATGTGATTTTATTTTATGTGTATGCAAAATAAATGATATTTTTAATTATTTTACTAACTTATTTTGATGGATATATACATCAATAGTTTTTCAATATTATGAAATATGCGTGAATCCATTAATTGAAGAGGGATTGATTTTTGAAATTTAAATTATGATATAAAATTAAATATTTAAAAAAATTTATCGTTCTTTGGCTAGAGCAAAATTATGGTATTAGAGATAAAATAGTTTTTCAATAAAATTTGTAAAATGCTGAGTTTTGCACAAATTTTTACACGTCAGATTTGCTTTGGGTAATGTGTACCCTTTCACAGTCTTCAGCTTTTTCCAACTTTGAAATGAGAATTATTTTCCAAACCCTGAGGTTTGATTCCAAGTTTGAACTTTGGAAATTTCAATCCAATAGAGATGGAGTAGATGAGTAGTATATATATACATATCGGGAATTAACCGAGAGAAGGTAGCACAAATGGCAGAGGCTGGCACTCATACGCTTGTTGAACAATGTCAAGTTGCTCCAACAACAACAACAACAACAACCACCTCTCTTCCCCTCTCATTCCTCGATTTACCTTGGGCAGGTCCTATTTATGTTAGACGCCAATTCTTTTATCACTTTCCCCATTCCACACAACATTTCTGTGAAACTACACTCCCTACTCTCAAACACACTCTCTCACTTACCCTTCAACATTTTTTCCCTCTTGCTGGCAATCTCCTCTGTCCACCACCACCCCACAAACCCTTTATTCGCTGCACCAATCAAGATTCTATCACCTTAACCCTCATTGAATCCCAATCAGATTTCAACCATCTCTCATCCAACCACCCCAAAAATCTCAGAGACTTAAATCACTTGGTTCCCAAGTTAACATGCACAATTATCCATGAAGACACGTTCATGTTCCCACTGGTAGCCTTGCAAGTCACGGTTTTCCCCAATCATGGGCTCTGCATCACGATCACATATTGCCACGTCATGGATGATAGGTGTTGCAGCCACTTCATGAAGTCTTGGTCTTCCATTTGTCGCAGTGGTGGTGTTGACGTCACATTTGCACAGAAATTACCACCCTGCTTTCACAGAGAAATCTTGAAGGACCCCATGGGACTCGAGGCTATTTTCTTACGAGACTATTTTGAAGAGAGGTCAACTTGGAAGGACAAAATCGTTAGTCAAACTCCTAAACCTGTGTGCGATGATGAGGACCATGTTAAGGCAACAATTGTTTTTGAAAAACATGTTATTGAACGCATGAAAAAATGGGCGCTGAATGAGTGGGAAAAAGACGACGAATTGAATGCGCCGCAATATCTATCAAAATTTGTGGTGACGTGTGCTTTCGTGTGGGCCAGTCTGGTTAACGCAAGATACAAAAATGATGATAAAAAAGAGATGAAAGATGAGCAATTCCATTTTGGTTTTGCGGCAGATTGCAGAGATCGCCTTGAGTACCCTGTGCCAGAAACATACTTCGGAAACTGCTTAATGATATGTCACGCAGAAGTGAAAAGAAAGGATCTCAACGGAGAAGGTACTTTTGTGAACGCTGTGAAGGCCATTCAAAGGGCAGTGTCTATTGTGAATAATGATCCTTTTGAAGGTGCAGAAAAGTGGAGGGAAAAGTTTAGAAAGATGTTTGCATCGGAAAGCACGGTTCTGGTTAATGGGTCGCCCAAGTTCAATGTTTACGACACTGATTTTGGATTTGGAAGGCCTACAAAAGTGGAGATGGTACATTCTTTCAAGTGTATCTCTCTTGCTGAAAATGGAAACAAAGATGGAGGAGTTGAAGTTGGCTTGGTATTTAGAAGCAGCGAGTTTGAATATTTCAGTTCTGTCATTCAACAAGGACTTGAAGGTTTAAAATGCTAACTCTACATGTGTAACTTAAGCTTAGACAAAAATGAAAACTATGTCTATCAAATAAATTAATGTTGGGTGGAAACACCAATTCCTAGTATCTTCAAGTGCAGCAGCTGCACCTGTAATACGGTTTCAATCCAGTGCTTTTTAATTATAGGAAAAGTATTCCATATCAATAAGTCACTGGGGGAAACTAGCTAATTGTTGATTTTTCCAGTAATATAAGGATCCCTGGATCAGTGTTTACTGATAAAAAATAGGTGATCTAATATTCTAATGCATTTTCTTTTTTAAAAAAATTAACCTGATAGTGTTACGTTAGTTAGTTACCACTATTAGAATTCCGTAAGCAAATCTTTTGACAAATAAATATAATGCAATAAATTAATTCTAACATTATGAGAAATTAATTACAACAAATACTTGACCAATCAGTTGATGTATACTGCAGTAATTTAAGTTACTAGAATATTTTAGTTATTTCAAAATTTATATAGTTGTTATTAGGATGATTAAATTTTAAATAAGAAAAATAATGCAATCAATTAATCTTAATATTATTATAAATATAACTAAAACAGATATTTGACATAATCAATTATTATCTATTTAAATAATTTTTATTAGTTAAATATTATAATTATTTTAAATAAATTTTTAATTTAAGAATTTTGCTAATCAGTATTTTAAAAATTGTTTGAAAAGGAAAATTATTTTTTTATTAAAAAACATTAAAATATATTGAAAATTAAAATAATTATATATTTATTATTTTTATTTTTAATTATTTGATTAAAAAATATTTTATAAATATTGGTTAATATTTTCCCTAATTTAAATGTGTAAAAGAATTCGCAGAGTATATGATAGTTCTCCGTGTAGGTTGTCATCATGCTTACGTGTTGTTATGGATAGTGCTGGATCCGTATGGCTTTTTGGTAGGCTGGTATTTTTGGTTTGGATAATGATATGTTGATCATCTACAAAGTTGTTAGATTTTTTTCTTAAAAAAAATTATAATCATTATGTTGAAATATATTAAGATGAATGGTAGTATACGGATGTAAATATATTATTACACTTTGGGTTCTGGCTGTAATCTTGATCGGTTTCCACAGCACATGCTTTTGCTATATTCAGTAGTGCAAGTGTCTTGATTCTGGTTTTTTTTTTCCTCTTAAATGTAATTTATATTATATATATTATCATTATATTGCATATTATACTATATTATAATATAATTATTATTATTATTTTTATTTAACATATGTATATGATAAGTTTCTTAGCATTTTTATTTCTAATTTTGTGCACATCCACAAATTTATCTTCCGCTAATCTATATCTTCTATGATTATTTTTTAAATTAGTTTCTCGTATTTTTTTGTTAACGGTATATTGGGATGAGATTTGTGTCATGAAAAGAAGCCTATATATTTTGATAGTGAGGTGACCGAGAGATTAAAAAAATCAAAAGAAAACAAAAAAGGAGAATTTTCCTTGGAAGATTGAGAGTGTATAGTTTGATAAAAAAAGATGAAAGTGAAAGGGGAAGGGATAACGGTATTGCAGTGGAGAAAAAGAAAGAAACAACACATAAAATAATATTTTTTAATATAATAAAAGTCATAAAATTTATATTTTAAACTTTATATAAATTATTCTTATCATTAAATCAATTCTAAAAGTTTATTATTCGTTTTGTTTGAATTTGACAACTTTGATATTTTCATTATCTCTGGGGCACTTCTTGTATCACCGTTATAAAAAATCTGCTAATGCCTATCAAAGGAAAATTATATAAGTTATCCTGTGTATTTTTAAGTTTCTTAACATTAGATTGTTTGATTTATTATTTAATTGCTTATTTTATTTTATCATTCTATTTTAGAATATCTAATTTCACTTTATCTTTTCAGATAAATTTATTTCATTTTTTATTATTTTTTTAATATTTCATCTCTTCATTCTTTGTTCTTATTTTTTTTAATGTAAGTTTTTTTTTTTCTACTTGAATACATATACTTTTTAGAAAATTTTCTAACATTTTGGCATATGAAGTTTGATTGGTAATATTATTTGCCATTTTTACATTTTTTATGTATAAGATGATGTATAAATTTTTAAAGAAATAATTTTACTAAAGAATAAAAATGAGTATTATTGTGCTAAAAAATAGGGTTTAATGTTTTCTGTTTTATAATTTTTTTTCTTTTCTAGATGTATTTCTTTTATTAAAGTTTAAATTCCTTTATTTTTTAGCTTTATTTTGTTCCTTTTTTAATTTTCTTTCTATAAAGTAAGATTCTATATATTATTTAATTTAATTTTTAAAAATATTCTAACACTTGGTATTTAATTTTTTACGTGGTATTTAAAATTTAATAGCTGACAAAATAATGAAATTTTCACATCACCAAACATAAGAGAGAAAGTGGAGAGGGCAACTCAATTTTAAATTAATTGACGTTTAGGATTTTTTTTTTACAATGTTCAAGAAAAATAATAAATATCTTAATTGATGGAAAAATATTGAATTATATTTATTTTTTACTAATGTTGGTTATTAAAAAATTTATTCACACAATACTAAAATATTAGTGTATTTTTTATTTATTTGAGGCAAAATAAAAATTTTAAAATACTATCTATAATTTTTTAGCGAAATGTTATTTAATTTATAATTTCAAAATTCTTGCACAAAACAGAATTATCGTAATAGGACCATTTTCGTTGAGAGAGGTAAGTATAATTTTTATTGTAACAAAAAAAGTTATTAGTTTTATTGTAGAAAGATATATTATAATTTCCTTAAAAACTCTATTGTAATTTTTATAACATAAGATTCGGTAGTTATATTAAAAATAAATAAATGCGCTATCTACTTTTTTTGTCTCCTCTTATTTTATCAAGATTAGAAAATCTAAATTATATATCTGTGTTTAATTTTATAAAAATTAATGCGATAAATTTTAAATGTATTATACATTAACTATTTTTTATAAAATATGTTTATTAATAAAGATGAAAATAACAAAATTTTTAAACAAAAATATTTACGATACAATTTATTTAAGGTTTAACTTATTTTGATTTATATAATAAATAAATAGGTTAAAACACATTTTTAAATAAATAAGTTAAAATTAAACTTAAAAAAAATTTGTTTAATCTATTCTAAAATTTATTTATCTTTATATATTATATTTATATTTATTTTAATAATATATTATTTATTATATTTATATAAATATATATTTTTTAAATTTATTTAATAATTTTTTATTTTATAAACTTTAAATTTGTAAAATTTTTAATTAATTATTTATATAAAAATTTATATTTATTTATTAATTTTTTTTAAATACAAACTTTTAAAAAGATTAATTTATAGATTTTAAATTATATCAAACTTTAAAAAAATTAATAAATAATAAATCTAAACTTTAAATTTTTTTAAATATATCTAAATATTTAAAATCTAATTTAATTCAACCTATTAAATTGATATTAAAAATATTTAAAAATTAGGGTGACAATAAACACTCTCTTTATTGTAGCATAAAAACTCATGCAAGTTTCCTAGTTTCTTGCCTTACCAGCGGATCAGAGAATGAATAACGAGATTCCCAAACACTAATTAGTAGACAAACATGACGACTTAGACCCAGTCATTTATGTGGGTCAAAATAAATAAATAAATAAATAAAAAAAACTGAGTCATCTATCTTACAGAAATTTCTCAGTTTCTTCCCACCTGTTGCCTAGAACTTGTATTCCGGAAAATCTAACATCATTCAATTGATTAATTTAATAATTTTTATACGTATGTTAAAGGTATATAATAAAAAATAATAAATTTTATTAAAAAATATAGTATTTAATATTATTAATATATTATTTTTTATAATTTTCAATGAAATTTCTTAAATAGAAATTTTTATTATATGTTCTTAAATATATATTAAAAAATTATTAATTCAATAAACTTAAATATATTTTGAAGTCTTATATTTTTATACATTTAAAATGTATACTTTATAGTCTTAATTTTTATTCTTTTAGAGTTAATACTTTTAATATTTAATCATCAATAAATAATTTAATATAACTAACTAAACGACAGCCACATACGATTATTTAAATGATATTAATAAAGAAACTAGAATATCTAAACTACATATATCAATACATAAAAAAATAAAAATATATAGTACGAGTTAAAAAATTTATATAATAAAGTTTAAGATTTAAATATATTTTTCAGTTTTCTAATTTTTAAATTTATATTTATTTTAAACTTTTATTTTTTATTATGTTGTTAACTTAATATTAGGTAGTTTCTATTTTATGAATAAATGCCAAATTAAATTCTATTATATATATATATATATATATAAATTCATGGTATATGTTAAATTTTTTATATAAATTATAATTTTTAATATTCAATCATATTAAAGAATATTTTTATATCGTACTTAAATCAATTGTTTGTACAATTTATTAATATATATGTATATATGATAATTTGATATACACGTAACATTATTTAATTTAAATATTTATTAATTAAATCAATAAATATTTTATAATAAGTTAACATACAAGGTAAAATTAATTAATAATAAATTAAAAATTATCTTTTACAATGCTAAAAATAAATTTATTACAGTTATATAGGTTAAAAATATATTTAATATATATGAAAATGTGATTTCACACTCTTTTTTACATCAAAGCTATGTGTAACTTTTCATAGGTTGGTTGAAACTCAATGTGGAGGAGTTAGAATAAAATTAAAGTTATACAACTTGGTTGGTTTTGAATTGTAAACAAGTATCTCACCCGTCATATGAAAAGCATGTAGTAGAAATAAAGTTGTCTTTCGTTCAGGGAAACTGAATAAAGAAGTCGGCAACCGCGAGTTTAATTTACGAAAATATTTTTTATTTTTATTTTGTAAATTTTATATAAAAATAATAAAATTATTTTTTTAATTTTTACTACTTTCTATACAAAATTTTAAAAATAAAAAATAAAATATTTTTAAAACAAAAAATATCTCTACAAGTCAAACACCGTTTAATCTTCATCTGCTAAAATTACATACTTTCGTACTTACATTAACACCGCTTTTGGAAACTTCAAACAATGACAATAAACATGCCTGCAGGAATTAACCTCCTTTTGAAAACTTCAAGTCAATGACCATAAACGTACAAAGCATGGATTGATAATTAATAATGATTCGGATTCGGATTTTTTTTTTGCAGTAGAATTTCTCGGCAGTATTTGATTAAATTAATAAAAATTGTTGAATTGATATCAAATTTTATAATAAATTAAAATTTGGAATGTACAGTATAGCCAACCAAGAAAGAAATTTTGATTAAAATCCAATAGGTCATCAAAAAATTATTAGTAATGAGTATGCTTTTACCTTAAAAGTGTATCTCCGGACCAGACTTAGGTAATTGTTTATAAAATTCGCGAGCATAAATGTAAATTACACTCCTTCTGTATGTATGTATAATTAAAAAATTATAATATTTTAAATTAAAATTTAATTTTAATTAAATTATTATCATATTTTTAATAAATATTTTTATTTATTATTATTATTTAATAATTAATTTTAAAATTAAAATTAAAATTTTATTTTACAATTTTATAAAAACAAATATATTAAAATATTCATTTTGACCAAAATAAAAGTAATAGTCATATATGCGTATATGAATCTCTATTAAGTATATAGATATAAGTATAAGTATTAACATTGTTATCTGAGTAGGCATAAATTTAAATAGAAATTTATTAAAATTATTATGATTGAATTAGTGATAAGAAGTTTACATTACATTAAAAATTAAACTTCATTAGATCACTATTATATCAAAAGATATGGCTGTTTTCCTAAAATTTAAATGCCAGGATAGACAAGGATACTTTATTACCTTATTTAAATACTTATCCTATGACTTCAACTTAGCTATCTTGAATTTCTTGGATTCCATAAAACTAAAAATTGTAAGTGTACTTCATAAGCGTCGAACACAAAAAGAATTAAGCAATGGTTTCTTTTTTACCTTTTGTCTTTGACTATGTATCATTCATTTAAAAAAATTATATATTAATAATTTATGTTGAACTAATTTAAGTGAATGAAACTATTATCCAACGGAATTTGAATTATGAAAGAATATGTTATATTAAAAAAATTTATATTAAATAGAGATAAGGGTAACCATGATTATATAATACGTAATAATTCTTATTTAATAAGTTAGCCTGTAAAACTAGTTAGATTTCAAACTTAATTCTAACATGCTGGTAATAAATTTAATTGAGTTACTATTAAGTATAGATAATTGATTAGTTAGATAAATAATTGATTAGTCACATTATTTAATAAATTAATGATTATATTTTTTATTTATCACTTATATTAAACACTTAATTATATTTTTTTATATCATTAATCATAATAATAGATTATACAGCTATTAACCAATTAACAAAGTAATTTTTGCTTAGTTAAGAGGTGAAGATAACAGTGAATGTAGGAATGTAAATTCATATTTTGCCAAACATCTTATTTTCAAAAGTAAAATATAAACATGATGTGTAACAATGTTTTTCTTAGAATTATTTGTCATATAGGCGTGGAATACACGTCAGAAACTTAATTACAACTTTGAATCCTTCAAGCACGAAAAGAAGAGAATATGTGATCTATATATATATACCTCTCTTGAATATGGTTGCTTCTCCAGAAGGGGTTGCCTTCATTTTTTCTAAGCTGTCATCAAATCCATTAATGGCAGTGCTTGGAGCTCATAAGCTTGTTGAAAAATATGAGGTTGGTCCATCAACACCCCTTCATTCCACAGCCACTCTTCCCCTCTCATTCCTTGATTTGCCTTTGGCAGGTCCTATTTATGTTAGACGCCAATTCTTTTTTAACTTTCCCCATTCCACACAACATTTCTGTGAAACTACACTCCCTACTCTCAAACACACTCTCTCACTTACCCTTCAACATTTTTTCCCTCTTGCTGGCAATCTCCTCTGTCCACCACCACCCCACAAACCCTTTATTCGCTGCACCAATCAAGATTTTATCACCTTTACCATCATTGAATCCCAAGCAGATTTCACCCATCTCTCATCCAACCACCCCAAAAATCTCAAAGACTTAAATCACTTGGTTCCCAAGTTAAAATGCACAATTATCCATGAAGACACGTTCATGTTCCCACTGGTAGCCTTGCAAGTCACGGTTTTCCCCAATCATGGGCTCTGCATCGCGATCACATATTGCCACGTCATGGATGATAAGTGTTGCAGCCACTTCATGAAGTCTTGGTCTTCCATTTGTCGCAGTGGTGGTGTTGACTTCACATTTGCACAGAAGTCACCACCCTGCTTTCACAGAGAAATCTTGAAGGACCCCAAGGGACTCGAGGCTATTTTCTTAAGAGATTATTTTGAAGAGAGGTCAACTTGGAAGGACAAACTCATTGGTCGAACTTCTGAAAATAATGATACTGGTGAGGATTTTGTTAAGGCAACGTTTGTATTTGGAAGAGATGATATTGAGAGGCTGAAAAGATTGGTTCTGAATCAATGGAATGAAAATGAAGAATTCAAAAGGCCGCAATATCTGTCAAAATTTGTGGTTATGTGTGCTTTTGTGTGGACTGGTTTGGTTAAAACAAGATGCAGAAACGATGATGAAGAAGTAGAAGATGTCAAAGAGGAGTACTTTCGTTTTGCAGCAGATTGCAGAGATCGCCTTGAGTACTCTGTGCCAGAAACATACTTTGGAAACTGCTTAACTCTATGTCATGCAACTCTAAAGAGAAAGGACCTCAAGGGAGAATGTGGTTTTGTGAATGCTGCTATGGTTATTCAAAGAGCTGTGACTCATATGAAAAATGAACCCTTTAAAGATGCTGAAAATTGGAGGGCGTCATTTAAGAAGATGTTTGTGTTGGGAAGTACATTGCTGGTTACAGGGTCACCCAAGTTCACTGTTTATGAGACTGATTTTGGGTTTGGAAGGCCTACCAAAGTTGAAATGGTACATTCCTTCAAGGGTATGTCTCTTGCTGAAAGTGGAGATGAGGAAGGAGGAGTTGAGGTTGGCTTGGTATTTAGGACCATGGAATTTGAATATTTCGTTTCTGTCATTCAACAAGGACTTGAAGCTTCAAAATCTTGATCTAGCTATATCTTCCATTTAAATAAAAATTGAAGCCTGCAGGGTATATCCAAAAATTAATTTTATCGTAATAAGTCAGGGTTGATTTTAATAACTTCCCCACCCTGCAATAAGGATCTTCGGGTTTATGTGTGGCAAAACATGGCCATCTAGCTATCTTGTTCCATTTTCTAACTGATAATTTTTAAGTTTTTTTCTGAAGTGAATAATATTGTTTGGTTGGTTAATTAGGTTCCTAAGTATACCTTATTATATCATATCCCTGCCGCTTGATTCGTTATTTGTGTTTAAATGTTGAATAATCTAAAGTTGCAGTTGGTACTTATTTTAAGCAAGTTTATGAGAGGTAACTAACCCCACCTAGTTAAATAGTGACACGCTCGTCGCAAACGCGCAAAAATAATTTCCAGATTTCCCCCAAACTATTGGTATAGTATAAGGTGCAACCTAGGTCATCTCCCAAAGACCATTTCAAATTCTTAAGCAAATAAGGAGAAAATTAGAACAAGGGGGTTTTTGTAAAGATGTGATATCAAATGCTAAACACAAAATACAGACTGAAATTAATTTCACTTAACAATTATCAACTCAAGGAATTCAGAGGCTATTTTCATAACTAATCATTGATCACTAAAATCATGCATTGTGTTTATCAACCTAGGATCATCTGGAACCCCTACAATGATCCTTGAATTCTCTACTGAGAAACCTCTCAGAATTTAATTGATTATGATCAACAAGATTTAGTAACCACTTAATCTTTTATCTAAACCAATTTTACAATCAGAATTCAGTTGAAGTAAGTAATAAAATGAAAACCTTCAATTCAATTACTTAATTTCTACTCTTCAAACTTTTGGAAAATGATTTACCAATCAAAAACCAATTATAAATCAATTATACATTAACCAAAATACGTCAACCGATCAAACTTTGATTAAAGAATAAAATTGAAGAATATAGTGAAGCAGAGTAGAAACCACTTAATATGCACGTAAATAAATATTAAGACCTCAAAGTTAAAATGAAAATAGCTTGAATCCTTGAATTGAAACTACAAACCTAGCCTTCCATAAAGGAGGCAAACTAACAACAAAGAAAGAGGCAAACTAACAACAAATAAATCCTAAGTCTTCCATGTAGGAGGCAACTAACAACAAATAAATCCTAAGCCTTCCATGTAGGAGGCAACTAACAATAAAGAAAAGCTAAGCCTTCCATGTAGGAGGCAAACTAACAAGAAAGAAAAACTAAGCCTTCCATGAAGGAGGCAAAACTAACAAGAAAGAAAGAAAGGAAGAAAGAAAGAAAGAAAGAAAGTGGTATTGGAGTTAATCTCTAAAATGGTGTGTGTCTCCTCTTGCAAACCCTTCTATTTATAGAGGATTTTTGAGGCATCATCTTCAAAAAGTCACCAACTAGGATATTACTTTTCTACCCTTTTCTTGCTTTCACATGGGCTTTGTTGAAATTGCAAAACACTTTTGAATTTTTGCCACCAATGAGCACAACAATTTTGACTTTCTTGCACCGCAATTTCGGATGTTCACATGTCCGAGTTAGAGCTTGACTTCTGAACAAAAGTTGTAGCCCTGGATCTTAGCTATCCAACAAAGTTGAGTTCATCTCAATATGACTTCTATATCTCAAGATATGGCCGGATCTTTGCACACTGTTCAAATTCCACGTCAGCAACACTATCTCATCTTTTGAGATAATTTCGGAGTCCTAAACATCCAATTTAGAATCTGATCTTGCTTTGTAAATATGGACACTTCTTTAAGCTTTCATTCAAGATAGATTTCATGATTTTTGGATGTCTACAACTCCTATTATGCTCAAAATACTATAATAGTGTCATTTTAATCGGGTAAGCAAAGAAATTCAATTAAACTTCATATGAACCCAAACTCATAAAATATGACAAAGATCACTTAATTGAACATATAAGAAGTCTTAATGAGATAAAAGTGAGAGATAATTATTTATGAAATCTATGCTTATCAAATTCCCCCACACTTATCTTTTGCACGTCTCGGGCAAACTTAAGTTAAGGATTGGTGACTTTTTTTTTTTTTTTTTTTTTTTGAAAGAACATCAAAGTTTTGAGTTGATTTCTCAAGAATTCACAAAATTTCATGAAGCATTCTTTCATCACATTTTTGAAATTACTTAGAAAGGCAACTTTAATTTGAAAAACATAGATTGAGAAAGATAAAACCTCACATGATATACTCTGAATCTCTCAAGTGTTTGATTTGGTAAGTGTTTCTCTCAAATTCAATCCATGAAAGATGAACTATCATAGGCTTGCATATCTTCTACTTCTCTACTACTATGTACACATGCAATGCACAAATCAAGAGGTCTTTATTTTGGTTCTAACGGGATTAGAAAGATGAAATGATATATTGAAGAGATACAATGTTAGACCAAGGAAAATGGTAAGGATTGAGAATTGATTGTAAGTGCAAGTGTGAGAAACAGATATCACTTCTTCAATTTTTTTTTTTTTTCAATATAATAGTTTATTTATTAATTTATTGCTTCAGTTTTTTTTTTTTCAACCATGATATTGATGAACACAACAATAATCTCCCCCACACTTATTGAAACACTTATGGTATGATAAATCCAGTATTCCTCACCTTCTATGGTCAGACAAAGTTGTTTTTTTTTTTTTTTTATTTGTGGTGAGCTAAAAAGAAGAAAAGGCTAATCGGCTCAAAGGGTTGATCAAAGGATAAAATTATATGGTTTAGTTATTTGGCCAAGTGGTTTGTTCAAGAAAAACAGTGCCTCAATCATTTTTGTACAAATCATGTGAAAATGTAGCTTCAAAAAGAATCAATGCAAGTTCTGAAGTAACATATTCCATGGATGAAAATCACACAAGAAAGAAAATAATAATAAGGCTCAAAATCTCACAGGTAATATATTTATGAAATCTAATCTATCCAGTTCAAATATGTGTTGCCAAACTAATTAATCTCGAAATGTAAATCATTTTGCTTCAATTATTTTATGAAATCTAAAGAAAAACATACTTCCACATTCAAAATTTTTTTTTTTTTTTAAAAATCATAAGATGCGTATCAAGAGTCAAGTGTAACTCCTTACTCAGCCATCTTACTCAAAGTAAGTTTATGAATCTAACCTAATTTTTTTTTGTTTTTTTTTTTTTGTTTTTTTTTGTTTTTTTGTTTTTTTTTTTTTTTTTAATTTTAGATATCGGACCATCTTCTCCCCAACCTATCCAAGACATTGTCCCCAATGTCTTAAATGAAATTTCATATAACAGGAAAAGAAATGTAAGAAAACCATCAAAGTAAGGAAAAGTTATAACCGAAGAGTGGTATCTGGTTCTCTTTTATCTCTGCCATCCTGATTTGGTTGGTTCACCAGCTGCATTGCTTGACTGAGCTCAGATGTAGGATTTTGCAAAATCTCAAGTAGCTGTTCAACAGTTGAAGCAGATACTATGATGTTGCGCATGGATTGTGGCATGAACTCCTGCTCTACTGCATGATCTAAAAAGGATATCAAACCATTATAAAAGCCATTAATATTCAATAAGCCCAAAGGTTTTTTATGAAAATTCCGATAGGCCCAAAATATAATGGTAAAAATTTCTTCCATTGTTCCAAGACCACCAGGTAATGCAATAAATGCATTAGAATTAACCAACATGTGTCTCATACGGTCATGCATGGTTGCAACCTTCAATTCAGTACCCAGGGTGAAGTAGGAGGTGCTCCCATTTTTTAAGCCAACACCTAAGACGTTACACCCCTTTGTGAGTGCAGATCCTGCAACACATCCTTTTAAACCCTGAATCCCTCCCCCATAAACAAGATTGATTTTTCTTGCAGCTAATGCCTTACCAAGGGTAGAAGCTGCATGTTGAAATTCTCCATCCTTTCCAAGGTTAGACCCACCAAAAACACAGATAGTATTGATCTTATCCATATACGGTGTTTCTGTCTTTTTTTTTTTTTTTTTTTTTGAAAAAATATGTCATAGAGGTGGATAATGTATAGGGACTCAATATCAGACAAGGAGATCGCTTGAATAGTGCGGGATCAGGATTTGGTAGCAAAAGTTTGAATTTTTGCTGCAAAAGTTTGAATTTTTGTTGCAAAAGTTTGAATTTTGGTTGCAAAAGTTTGAATTTTGGGTTCAAGGAAAAGGTGAATGTCAGAGGGGAAAGACTTTAAGCAGGGGTGAAAATTTCAAAAAAAACGGTGGCCCAATAAATTGAAAAGACAATGTAAATGACAAACATACACGCATGAGAATGAACAGTAGTTGTGATTGTGGCTCACATCTTCCTCTGGTTTTACGTCCAGTAACGGCTGAAACGCCTTCTAAGAGTCGAGGATGTGTTTCCCATTCAGTTTTCTTGTAAACTGACAACAGGGTCTTTTAAAGTCAGATTCCCAAGACTATAACGTGCTTTTTCCTTACGGAACAGTTCAAACAAATCAAGAAGGACTCCTTGTACATGCCCACTAGGATGCGTCTCAAGAGTCTGAATGATATCATCCAATGACTCCTTACTCAGTCCATCCTTTATGAATTGAATTTTGTCCTCTCGATTTCTTGAAACCATTCCAGGGTTCTTGCATCTTGTGTTACAGGTCCATCTTGCACACCTGTAGCAAACTCCAATTCTTTTTGCCCTTCTTTTCTTTGCATAGGAACTTCTTCCCATACCTGGCATGTTTTTAACAAATGATTCTTGAAATTCACCTGCTAGACGTACCTTAGCTTCAATGATCCAACGGACATCTTCTGGAAGGCCTAAGAGTGTTAATGCTCTCAATCGTTCAAGTCTGCAATTGTAAATGTCTTTAAGAAAATTTCTGGGGAGAGTAGGGAACAAAATTTTGATCCTGGTGAGAGCTTTCTCCATTTTTTTTTTCTTAAAACACTCAAGTTATTATTCCTGCAAGCTCAATGTGGTGTAATAGTTGGGATGATTTAAGAGGTGAAGAAGGAAGTTGAGAGATTAGTTGAAACTTATAAGCGAGGAATGTGAGAGAGGGAGAGGGAGAAAGAGAGAGAGAGAAAGAGAGAAAGAGAGAGAGAGAGAGGGAGAGAGAGAGACTTCTCTTGAATTTATTGCAGGTATGTGGCATTGTGCAAATGCACTTCTTCTACCGTGTGCTTTTGAAAACCTTCGAAAAATGGTTTAAGACGATGTCCATTCACCTTGAAGATATTTTCAGTTACCTCATTTTTTATTTCCACTGCACCATAAGGAAAAACATTAGTAACTACAAATGGTCCTAACCATCTAGAGCGTAGCTTACCAGGCATAAGCTTTAGCCGAGAATTGAAAAGGAGAACTTTTTGTCCAACGGAAAACTCCTTTCTTGCCAACTTTTTGTCATGAAGAGCTTTGACCTTTTCTTTGTAAATTTTGGAGTTTTCGTATGCTTCTAATCGAATTTCTTCAAGTTCCTGCAATTGAAACTTTCTATGGATTCCTGCTTGGTCTAGATCCATGTTGCATTTCTTTACTGCCCAAAATGCTCTATGCTCTAATTCAACTGGAAGATGACATGCTTTACCAAAGACAATCCTGTAGGGAGACATGCCAATGGGTGACTTGTAAGCTGTCCTATATGCCCATAATGCATCAACAAGGCGCAAGCTCCAATCCTTCCTGTTAGGCTGAACTGTTTTCTCTAAGATTTTCTTGATCTCTCGATTAGAAACTTCAGCTTGACCATTTGTTTGAGGATGATATGGGGTGGAAACTTTATGCATGACTCCATATTTGCGGAGTAGGGCTTCCATTGTGCGGTTGCAAAAATGAGTACCTTGGTCACTAATTAGAGCTCTAGGAATGCCAAACCTGCTAAAAATGTTAGACCTGATAAAATCTGCAACAACTCGAGCATCATCAGTACGGGTGGCTTTTGCCTCCACCCATTTTGAAACATAATCAACAGCTAGCAGAATGTAAACAAAGCCAAAAGAGACAGGGAATGGACCCATAAAGTCTATACCCCAAACATCAAATACCTCACAAAAGAGAAGTGGTTGTTGGGGCATCTCATTTCTGCGCGAAATACTCCCTATTCTTTGGCACTGCTCACAAGTTATGCATAATCTATGTGCATCACGAAATATTGTAGGCCAATAAAAGCCTGAGTCTAGTACTTTTCTAGCTGTCCGTTGTGGCCCAAAGTGTCCACCACAAGCTAGGGAATGGCAAAAGGTAAGTATAGACTGAACTTCATGATCTGGAACACATCTTCTAATGATTTGATCACTACATGTCTTCCAAAGGTATGGTTCATCCCATATGTAGTGTTTGGCATCACTTTTCAACTTGGCAAGTTGCGATTTGGTGAAGTGTTTGGGTATTTCTTTAGCAACCAGATAGTTTACCAAATCTGCATACCAAGGATCCTTCCCGTGCAAATGATAGAGATGCTCTTCTGGGAATGAATCTGCAATTGAAGTTTCTTCACAAGGTTGCTGGATCCGACTTAAATGATCTGCTACAAGGTTCTCTGCACCACTCTTGTCTTTAATCTCTAAATCAAATTCTTGCAACAGAAGCATCCAACGAATCAGTCTTGGCTTAGCATCTGTCTTCTTCAGCAAGTATTTCAAAGCTGCATGGTCAGAGAAGACAATAACTTTAGATCCAAGCAAATAGGAGCGAAATTTATCTAATGCAAACACAATTGCCAAAAGCTCCTTCTCAGTAGTTGTGTAATTTGATTGGGTTGCATCAAGTGTGCGAGAGGCATATGCAATGACATGAGATCTCTTGCTAACTCTTTGAGACAGTACAGCACCAAGGGCATAATTGGATGCATCACACATTAATTCAAATGGAAGCGTCCAATTAGGTGGTTGAATGATGGGAGTGGTTGTCAACCGCTTCTTTAGTTCATCAAATGAATCCTTGCATGCTTGATCAAACACAAATTTGGTATCTTTTTGTAGTAGTTTAGAAAGAGGTTGTGCAATCTTGCTAAAATCCTTGATGAATCTTCTGTAAAAACCAGCATGACCAAGTAAAGAACGTACTTCTCGCACAGAAGTGGGGTAAGGTAGAGAAGTAATAATGTCTATCTTGGCCTTATCAACCTCTAAACCTTTGCTAGATACCAAGTGTCCTAAGACTATACCTTCTGTTGCCATGAAATGACATTTTTCAAAATTCAAAACCAGGTTAGTCTCAATGCATCTGTCCAAAACTTTAGAAAGGCTTTCTAAGCATGCATCAAAAGAAGAACCATATACAGTGAAGTCATCCATAAACACTTCCATGCAACTTTCTAAGAGATCAGAGAAAATGCTTACCATGCATCTTTGAAAGGTTCCAGGGGCATTGCATAGACCAAAAGGCATCTTCGATAGGCAAAAGTACCAAAAGGGCAAGTGAAGGTGGTCTTATGCTGGTCTTCTGGGGCTATATGTATTTGAAAATAACCTGAAAAACCATCTAGAAAGCAATAGTGAGATTTTCCTGCTAATCTTTCCAAAATTTGGTCTATGAAGGGCAAAGGGAAGTGATCCTTGCGAGTAGCTTGGTTAAGCTTCCTATAATCTATGCACACTCTCCAACTGTTTTGTATTCTGGTAGGGATTAGTTCATCATTGTGATTTTTGACTACAGTCATGCCAGTTTTCTTAGGAACTACTTGCACCGGGCTTACCCAATCACTGTCTGAGATGGGATAGATGATACCAGCTGCCAAAAGCTTACCTACTTCCTTCTTTACCACATCTAGGATGGTTGGATTCAAACGCCTTTGTGGTTGTCTAACAGGTCTGGTGTTTTCCTCTAGCAGTATCCTATGCATACAAGTAGATGGGCTAATACCTAGAATATCAGCCAAAGTCCATCCAATTGCTTGTTTATGGCTTTTTAAGGTTTGCAGTAACCTTTCTTCCTGTTGTGGTAGAAGGTTCTTTGCTACAATGACAGGAAGCTTCTCATTTTCCCCCAAATAAGCATACTTTAGATGTTCAGGCAAAGGCTTCAACTCTAAAGGAGGTGGTTGTATTATGGAAGGAAGAGATCTATCTGAGATTGAAATGTCTGCAACACTTGCATCTAACATGTCATCTTTCAACGAAGGTTGGTCTGCAGCATTAATCCTGGAACACACAATACATGAATCAAATTTATCACATGTGCAAGTAAAATTATCTAAGTAATCTAAATCAAAATCAAAAAATTTAAAAAGTAGATTGTCAATAGAATAATCATCCGCAAGAAGGTCTATGGCATCAAGTTGAAAGAGTGAATGATTCTCTATGGGATGCTTCATGGCTTCAAATATGTTGAATTGGATGATATCATCTCCAAATTCCATAGAGAGAGTCCCCGTATGCACATCTATCTTTGTTTTTGCAGTTTTGAGGAAAGGTCTCCCTAGGATCAAGGTTGCTCTATTGATGGATGACTCATCTTCCATATCCAAAATGTAGAAGTCAGCTGGAAAGATCAGCTTATTCACTTGAACTAGCACATCTTCAAGTACTCCGGCTGGATGTGCTGTACTTCTGTTGGCTAATTGAATCACCACACCAGTTGGCTTCAGTTCTCCCAGATTCAAAGATTTATAAACTGATGAGGGCATAACATTAATGGAAGCACCTAGATCCAGCAATGCATCACCAAATGTAGAGTTTCCTATTGTGCAAGGAATGGTGAAAGTTCCTGGATCTTTACATTTCTGAGGGAGGCTGGGTTGAATTAAGGCTGAAACATTGCGTCCCACACTAATCTTCTCATCCCCTTTGAGTCTTCTCTTATGCGTGCACAAATCCTTTAGAAATTTGGCATATTTGGGAATTTGCTTGATAGCATCTAGAAGTGGTATGTTGACTTCCACTTTCCTGAAAGTATCTAGAAGCTCCTTATCCAATTCTGCATGAACATTGGGCTTGGATTGAACCATTCTATTTGGAAAAGGTAAAGATACCTTCTGATCAGCACAATTTGGGGTTTTCTTCTCATCAGATGCTTCAAGTGCAGATCGTTTATGGCAAGCTTCTTTTTGTTGATCATTCGATGTCTTATCGAAGGCTGGTGTACTTTTTTCATCAGACTTTCCTTCTGATTCAGATGGCTCATCAGAGATATCTCCAGGTGTGGAGATAAATGCTTCTTTTTGGTGTGGATTAGTCTGATTGAAGCTTTGTTGCTTTAAAATTGTAGGGTCTGTCTGCACTTTCTTCCCACTTCTCAAGGTCATGGCATTCACACTTTTGGGATTTATGACAGGTTGAGAAGGTAGTTGACCAGAACCTTGAGATTTCAATTGGTTGACAGTGGTAGCCAACTGCCCAATTTGAGTTTGTAAATCCTGAATGGTAGAACTTACATTTTGTTGAAATTGAAGATTGTTGGTTGCTAATTGCTTCATCAAATCATCAAGAGAGGGTTCAGAAGCATTAGAGGGTACAGATTGCTGCATATGCTGTTGTTGTTGTCTGAATGGCGGTGGTTGGTATTTATTTTGGGAGTCAGATGTTTGAATCCTTTGTTGTTGTGGAGGGCCATATCTCAAGTTAGGATGGTTTCTCCAACTAGGATTGTATGTTCCAGAAGGTGGTTCAAACTTCTGTTGCTGATAATGTTGAGGAGGCCTGTATTGTTGTCCTGTGCCAAAAATACCATTTACTGCAGCCTCAGGTGTCTCACTTTCTTGCAATGTTGGGCATGCATCAGTAGGATGATCTGCAGAAGTGCAGATGCCACATGTTTTGGTTTTGTCAATAACATTAAGTTGCTGTTGTTGTCCGATGGCCAACTGTCTTACGATGGAGGTTAGTTCTTCAATTCTGTTCTCCAATCGTGTATGGTCTGTCTTGGTGGTCATTTCATGGACTCCTTTAGACAAGGAATTAGTTCGAGAATTGAATTGCTGAGAATTCTCTGCCATGTTGGCAATCAAATCTCGAGCTGCTGTAGGAGTTTTGTCCATAAGTGCTCCACCACTAGCTGCATCAACCATGCTTCTGTCCATTGGCATGAGTCCTTCATAGAAATACTGAATCAGTAATTGATCACTGATTTGATGGTGTGGACAAGTGGCGCATAGTTTCTTGAATCTCTCCCAATACTCATAGAGAGTTTCTTGGGAGTTCTGTCTGATGCCGCAAATCTCTTTTCTGATAGCTGCTGTTCTGGATGCAGGGAAGAATTTCTCCAAGAATAATCTTTTCATATCATTCCAGCTTGTAACAGATGTTGGATGTAGATAGTACAACCAGTCCTTAGCTCCATCATTTAAGGAGAAAGGAAATGCCTTCAACTTGATATGATCTTCTAGAATTCCTTGTGGCCGCATTGTGGAACACACAATGTGAAATTCCTTCAAATGTTTATGAGGGTCCTCACCTGCAAGGCCATGAAACTTAGGTAGCAAATGTATTAGTCCAGACTTCAGTTCAAATGGTGCATCAACATCAGGGTATTGAATGCACAATGGTTGATAAGCAACATCAGGTGCAGCTAATTCTTTTAAGGTTCTATCAGCCATGTTCTTAGCAAAATATTTAAAACTATCAAAATTTAAAGATGAAAAATCACTACTGTTACTTTCTTGGTTATTACTGGATGAATGTCTTCTATGTGCTCTTTTCAAATGGTGGAATGTTCTATCAATCTCAGGATCATATGCATATAAATTTTCAGGATTGGATCGGGTCATACACAAAAAGGTGAATTCATACAGAAAATCCAAGAATGATATACCTAAAGTAAAAACAATTGTTAGAAAGATTAAAATTTTTATACAAACTCCTAAATGAGCCTAGGAAATTAAAATGGTCCCCGGCAACGGCGCCAAATTTTGACACGCTCGTCGCAAACGCGCAAAAATAATTTCCAGATTTCCCCCAAACTATTGGTATAGTATAAGGTGCAACCTAGGTCATCTCCCAAAGACCATTTCAAATTCTTAAGCAAATAAGGAGAAAATTAGAACAAGGGGGTTTTTGTAAAGATGTGATATCAAATGCTAAACACAAAATACAGACTGAAATTAATTTCACTTAACAATTATCAACTCAAGGAATTCAGAGGCTATTTTCATAACTAATCATTGATCACTAAAATCATGCATTGTGTTTATCAACCTAGGATCATCTGGAACCCCTACAATGATCCTTGAATTCTCTACTGAGAAACCTCTCAAAATTTAATTGATTATGATCAACAAGATTTAGTAACCACTTAATCTTTTATCTAAACCAATTTTACAATCAGAATTCAGTTGAAGTAAGTAATAAAATGAAAACCTTCAATTCAATTACTTAATTTCTACTCTTCAAACTTTTGGAAAATGATTTACCAATCAAAAACCAATTATAAATCAATTATACATTAACCAAAATACGTCAACCGATCAAACTTTGATTAAAGAATAAAATTGAAGAATATAGTGAAGCAGAGTAGAAACCACTTAATATGCACGTAAATAAATATCAAGACCTCAAAGTTAAAATGAAAATAGCTTGAATCCTTGAATTGAAACTACAAACCTAGCCTTCCATAAAGGAGGCAAACTAACAACAAAGAAAGAGGCAAACTAACAACAAATAAATCCTAAGCCTTCCATGTAGGAGGCAACTAACAACAAATAAATCCTAAGCCTTCCATGTAGGAGGCAACTAACAATAAAGAAAAGCTAAGCCTTCCATGTAGGAGGCAAACTAACAAGAAAGAAAAACTAAGCCTTCCATGAAGGAGGCAAAACTAACAAGAAAGAAAGAAAGGAAGAAAGAAAGAAAGAAAGAAAGTGGTATTGGAGTTAATCTCTAAAATGGTGTGTGTCTCCTCTTGCAAACCCTTCTATTTATAGAGGATTTTTGAGGCATCATCTTCAAAAAGTCACCAACTAGGATATTACTTTTCTACCCTTTTCTTGCTTTCACATGGGCTTTGTTGAAATTGCAAAACACTTTTGAATTTTTGCCACCAATGAGCACAACAATTTTGACTTTCTTGCACCGCAATTTCGGATGTTCACATGTCCGAGTTAGAGCTTGACTTCTGAACAAAAGTTGTAGCCCTGGATCTTAGCTATCCAACAAAGTTGAGTTCATCTCAATATGACTTCTATATCTCAAGATATGGCCGGATCTTTGCACACTGTTCAAATTCCACGTCAGCAACACTATCTCATCTTTTGAGATAATTTCGGAGTCCTAAACATCCAATTTAGAATCTGATCTTGCTTTGTAAATATGGACACTTCTTTAAGCTTTCATTCAAGATAGATTTCATGATTTTTGGATGTCTACAACTCCTATTATGCTCAAAATACTATAATAGTGTCATTTTAATCGGGTAAGCAAAGAAATTCAATTAAACTTCATATGAACCCAAACTCATAAAATATGACAAAGATCACTTAATTGAACATATAAGAAGTCTTAATGAGATAAAAGTGAGAGATAATTATTTATGAAATCTATGCTTATCAAATAGTCAGTTAGTTAATTACTATTTACTAAGCAGTTGAAAATAACTAATTAAGTTAGTTAAATTGGTAGAAGATTATAAATATAAATAAAAGATAAGGAGCAGGAAAAGACATCTTGTCAATTGTGAGAAGATTGGAGAGTCTTTAGTCGTTGGAAGAGAACCAAATCTTTCAAATACTTGATACAGCAGTTTCTAAGAGTTTCTTATGTATAAATGAATTAAAGGTTTATTATTATTATTATTATCATCTTGTGGAAACCAATAACCCGCATAATGTAGAATATCTTGGTCAATTTAATATATTTTGCTGTACATATTTTAAAGAAATCATTTACTTTATTAATTTTATAAGAGATTTTTTTGAAACAAAAAATGTTTTTTTTTTGTATAAAGTCGTGTTATAAAAAAACAGTATATAAAACTAAACATCCTTGATTTCTGTCAAAGTTTTCATTTTTTTATGAAGCGCAGTTTCATATTATGAAGCATTATTTTTATTGAAAAATAAACGATTATTCTTCTAACTTTAGGGTTTGGGGTTATATAAAAAACTATGTTAGGATTGTATAAAAAAAACTATTTATTTATTATAAATATTACTTTTGTGAACAGTTTTTATTTTGTAACTATAATTTCAGATTTTCCCCCAAATTACTTAGAGTGACTTCTCAAAAGTGATAGAAAATGTAACATTTTTTTTGGATTATTTTATTTAAAATAAACATAGACAAACATTTAAAAAAAAAATTAAACTTAATTTTTTTCAAAATAAAAACATTTTTGTCATAAGAAATTGGAAAAAAAAAAAAAAAGAGGTCTTAAAGCTTAACCAAACTGAGACACTGGACAATTTCAATTGAAGCAATTTGGTGATGATCCGCTGATGCTCAAATTGGGGACTCTTGAATGGGCTTCCAACAAATTGAAGAAACAACAGAGAAAATTAAGAAGAAATTGTTGAAGTCAATCATAAATACATGTCTCCAGGTTGAAGGAAAATTTGAATTGAGGAACCATAAACACCGTTGGCACTCTTTCAGATATACTTTCATGAGGTCCAAGCTTTCTCATGAGTCAAATATGAGGCTAGTCGCTAGGAGCAGGACTCAGTTGAGAGAACCTAACAACTACGGTGAACAAGAATTCCGCGGCAGGAGAATGAATGGTACGAGTGAAAGATGAATTTACTAATTTAGTGTTCGTTTAAAGATGAAATTATATATTTTTTCTATGAATGAAACCATGTTACAAGTTAGGTTTGCTCTAAGTGAAAATATTTGCTGTAAGGAAATTTCGTTAATTACGGAGAAACAAACATTTTCCCACATGTTAAAAGTTAAAACTGACTTGTGTATTTTACATTATTTTAGTCATTCTCTCATCTAGTTCTACACACATATAAACTGTAAGGTTTTTCTTATAAGTTAAAATTAAATATTTATCTCAATTAAAATTTTTCCATAAATTAGAAATTAATTTAAATTGATCTTAGTGGGAGTTAAAATGGACTGATAAAATTGTACTATGTAAAAAATTAGTCAGTAAGCTTTTCTAGGTTTATTGCATTATTCTGTTTTATAATATTATTTGTAATTTTACTATTATATTATTATGTTTAAAATGTAGCAATAAATTAAAATAATAGATAAAAACAACATGCTAAAATTATATCATTACTTTTAATCACCATGCATGTACATCACCCATTTCCCTATATATAAATATAGAAAGTGATATCTGTGTGTTGTTATTGTAACTTATTCTTATTCTCTCTCTCTATTCTTTCCCTACTCGTACTGTTTTTCCTTTTGAACGAGTCTCTATTTGGCATATGTATGTGGCAATTGCTTTGGACATTCTCTTAATTGCTTAATTTAAATATATTCTATAAAGTAATTTAAAAAATATATAAATATAGATTCCGTTAAGTTACAAAATGTATATAAAAATAATATAAATAAAATTGAAAAAAAAAAGGGTGTAAAAAGAAAAAACAGAAGTGAATAAAGTATGACCTATATTTATAGATCGATACGGACATCGGCCCCTTAAACTCATTTTGTATGGGTTTGGGCCTAATTTATTTGACCCAGTAAGTATCTGATACTTTCCAAAAGCAACACCACACACAGACAAAAATAGCAACCACTACCCATGAACCACGGGCTTATTACTGTACTAACCGATTCTTGCTCCTATTTCCTTCGCTTTTGTTTTGCATTAGATAGGAAAAAAAAAATTAGATAGCAAATATAGAAGGTCATGTCATTTTTTTTTTGTCTAAAATCATGGATATCTTCTAGAAAGATAATTTTATTTTGATTGAAAACAAACATAAAATGGTGAAACTAATTATATTAGTTTTTTATATGCAAAATAAATTAATTAAAAGGAATACAATAATATTCTAACCCAAAAAAAATACAAAGTACAAAATAGGGAAACAAAGAAAGCTAAATTTTGTTAGTAGTTTTTTTTTATCATATATAATATTTGAACTGAATACATTATTAAAGAAAATTGAATATATATTACTTAAATCAATCGTAAGTAATGTACTGGTATGGAACATAATATTCCGGTTTTAAGTAAAAATCTTCTATGTTAGGCACTAGGGCAACTCCGCAATTGTAATACGTGTGCATTTCTTGAAGCGCCAACACTTCACTTTTATTTATTTATTTTGGTTAATTAGGTTCAAAATTCCCAATTGATAAATCATTAGCGCGTCATCATGTAATCTTGCAGCTTCCACCCCTAACAAAGAATGTGATCTTGAATCTCTAGAGACCAGCGTATTCCTCCCCTACGTGTAGCTCTGCCATGCACCGTACACCCTACCAACACGATACCAAAAAATATATTAACGAAACACCATCATGCAATATTCAAAGTTTGTTGGAGTTTTGAAAACCATACATCATAACATTCACATTGTAAACACATATATGTTATTCAAGTAATTAAGAGTTGTTAGATTACTGTTTAAGGTAAGGCAGTCGTCACCAAGCTTTCCTTTCGTGCAAAATAATTACCAAAATCAGATGTTATGTGATCATCTGTGGTTACATCTATGATATATTAATTAAAATACCTTTCGGCTTTGAAGTGTGATACGTTCATTAAAATAAATTAAAGCCGTAAATTAAAAAAATATATATATATATATATATATATATATATATGAAGATATGGTGACGCATGATTGTTATCCAGCCCTCCCACAACACTAAGATTCGGATCATGTAGTATAGATCTAGATACGATCGATGAACAATTACGAAACGCAAAGGGAAACCATGCCTGTAAATATTTAGCTTTTAAAACGCATAACTTCCATATTTTATTGTCTAGAAAATGCAACTCCAACAGTATCCATTGTTTCTTATTATTGTTTAAAGCAACTGACCGCAAAATAAAATATGTACATGTCCTCTAGACATCAAGCAAGGAGATAACCACTTTTTTCTATCAACTTTATGCTAAAAGTAGTTGAAGTAAAAAACAAACATTATTGACATGGAGTTCTTTTAACTTGACAGGGAAGCGTATATATGGTTCGAATCATTCTCAATTTAGCAATTTCTATATATTATCATTTTACAATTTCTATATAAAAAAACTTAAAATTTTATTATTTTATGTTTAGCGCCACTCTTCAACATCATAAACAAATATATTTAAATAAGCAAATAGCTCTTCTAAATTATTTCTCTGAGCGAGACAAATATGGGCCACCATCTACAGTGAAATACAAGGATTTCAGAATTAACAAGCAACATTGAAGTGACATGAGTGTGAAGTTTTTCTATTTCTGCAGGTTGTAACTTATAAAACAGGAACAATCGTGAGATCCGAGTGATATATATAATAATATTTTGTTGGTAGAAAAAGTGAAAAACTAAGCGGATAGAATGAACAAAAATGGCATTTGACTTATAAACCTCACGTTGTTAGATGGAAGGTTGATGAATTTTTGCACCTGATTTTCAATGATTTTTGAATATATGGCCACGGATGCTAAAATAGATGAAGCAACATATACCTTGCTTGTTTCTAACCACAAATGTCAAGAACGTATGCTATCGTTGACTTCACTCTTGGAACAAAAATGGACACCTGTCATGTACGTTCTATAAAAAGCTCCCAGCCAAATAAAATTGGCCGCTCATAAATGGACATGTGTTCAAGAATTTGGGGTTGACCATTTGTTAAAAGGTAATCAGTGTTATGGTTGACACATCATCAACCCCAATCTGTTTGCAAGATTTTTAAATTTCAAAGAACAATCATAACCAATAAACACTAATTTTGTTAGGCATAACAGAACAACCAAACACAAAACAATCAATTATTTTATGCTATTTGAATTTTCATAATTGTTTTATAAAAGATTACATTAATTCAAAATAAGTTTAATATCCCATAACTAAACATAAATTTCGATCATTATGAGTTTTTCACAGAAGATATTACTCACATTTTAATGACTAATAAACCTGTAAAAAATAATATTTATTTTATTTTTTATTTTTATTTAAGATTATTTGATAAAAAAAACAAAAATTAATTAATATTTTTATTTACATTAAAATTATCATTTACCTTTCAATTATATCCTTTATTTCTCTTATTTATTAATATTTTATATAATTATTTTTTGTATAAAGTAAAGAATTAAAAATTAATAAATTTATGTTTTTGCTCATAAAAAAAACTATTTTTTAAAAGAATAGTAACAAACTAAAAGAAACAGAAAGAGTAACAATAATAGATCAATTCATAGGTTGGTTCATAAGGTGTTTCAGTTGGAACCTTTACGGTGATAGCCAAAACGTCAAACATTTACATCTTTCAATGAGAAAAAATAAAAACCATAAAATGAGTTTTTATATAAGTGTACACATTAAGCATAGTATATATTACTTTTGAATTTTAATAAAATAAGATTAGGATACATTTGAAATTAAATTTAGACATACGCATTAAATTACTTGTTTTAAACATAAATTTATGCAAGAGTAGAACAAAACGAAATGAGACAGCCAAGTAAGGTAATATGATGTAAGAGTAGAACAGATTTTCTTCAAATGTTGATAAGGGAACTGAACAACCTTACCGCCCTTTCATTCTCAAGAATGCATGTAAAACTAATAGGGTCAAACTCAAGTTTAATGTTCATTTTCTCACTTTGATTACAATCACAGTTTTACAATGAGAAAAAAGTCAGCCCCATGTCTGTCTTTTTCCCTTTTATAAACCTCAATCTCCTTCTATAAACAACGCAGACATGCACTAGTTGTTAACCACAAACTATTATACATTCTTAACCGACGTAAAAATGACATTAACAGAAAAAATTGGCGTGTGACAAATCATTTTCCTTCTACCTAATGTTACGTCTGACAAATTCATGTGTGACTGCCCCAATCCGCGTAAATATGTATGCAGTATATGTACATCCAAATCGACAAATACCGCAAATTCCATTTCTCCCGCATTAAAATCTTTGTTGAGATTTCCTTTCATATATATGCTGTGGGCAACTTAAGAACATTAATCTCAATTGAATGTATTTTGGATAATTTTCTCCACAGATATTTAAAAAATAAAATAAAATAAAATAAACTTTTCTTATAAGTTAAAATAAATTTATATATCTCACCCTTTTCAGTTTTTTTCAACTTTTTCAAAAGCTAGTTTATAACTTGATTTTTACTATATGAAATTTTTTTATTTATTTTACAGTTTTATTTTAATCCATTATTGGTATTTGTGGGGAAATTTATTTAAAACAAATTTAATTCATTAAATATATTTGTTCATAGTCTTTGATCACTTAAAATAATCATTTTAAAATTAAAATATTGTAAAGGAATTAACATGAACGTCCAATATTTTTGTTAATAATTTAATTGTAATTAAATAAATATTATTAAAACAGGGATAAGTTTAATGATTGAATAAGTTTTTTTCTATAAATTATAGAATAATCATAATACTCGCTTAGGACCTATTTCGTTTTAAAAAAACATTTTCAATATTTAATTTTTCCTATAGTAAATAATTATAAAAATTTCATTTTATTTATTATTTTTAAAAATTTATATAAAATAAATTTTTATATACTAAAATTTCAAAAATTAAAATCAAAATACATTTTATAAAAACAAAAATCCCAAACTAAATGTTTTAATATACTTTTAAATTTTACGTGTTCTTTTGTTGAAAAGCTTAAACAAAAAACTAATAGGACCAAACTCAAGGAGAAGTTACACGACGTGGATCTCCTAGCGCCACACAATTTCTAAGCCTTCCCATATTAAATTTATAGTTAATTAACATATGCTGATATTATAAAGATTTTTTTATACTGCTCTTTAATTATTGATTGTAATATAATAAAAAATTACTAATCTATACAATAATTATTTTAAAAATATTTATAGATAATTTTTCACTTTTAATCAGAAAATTAGAAATAAGAATTAGAAAGTTAATGACAACAAAAATTTCAAATTTTTATATTAAGATTGCAGTATATGTTTGGTTTTTGTTAAATAAATTTTTTATTTACATATAAAAAAGTTATTTTGAGAGAAATAGTCGAATTATATTATAAAAGTTTTCGATTTAAACAGAAATAATTAAGATAAACGTGATCTAGAATTAAGTAAAGAAAGATAACGAGTACAATTTTTGTTTTAACTCTTATATTAAATGCAAAACTTTTTGTATTGCCTTTATTTTATTTCTATTTATTTGTTGTTTTAAAATTATATTAATTATTATTTTCTATATTTACAAAAAATAATTATGTATAAAATATCAAAACAATGAATTAAAACAACATTTTCAATTTTTTTAAAATCTTTTATTTTAATAAAATGTTCATTTAAATATAAATTTAATTAGAATACACCAACTCTAATTGTTATATCATTATATATCATTAACTTTAAAATGATGTTTTTGATTATTTTAAAAATAACTTATTTTAATAAAAATGTTAATTTAAATATAAATTTAATTAAAATACATTAACCGTATAAAAAATTATACGTTATCTAACTATAAATTGCTGTCATTATAAATTATTAAATTTTATAATTATTACTTCAAAATTTATAATTGTCATAATTTTTAATTTATTAATTATATTAAAATCTTCGACTGTATTAAAATTTTTATATTAATAATAAATCAAAATTAATTCATTTTATTTTTCTTTTGTAGAGTAGGAAATAAGAGAAAAGGTCAAATGATAAAACTTAATAGAAAAGTCCTAACAAATACGTATTTTGTTCTTACTTTGAACTAAAATAACATAATCTATTCAAAAATATTTTTATAAAATAAAAACTAGGGAGTTTAAACCAAATTTTTTCTTATATCTAATTAAATAAATTATACATATATAAATAAAAATTTAATTACAATTTTAATTTTTTTATTTGAATTGTATGTGATTTTGATTGATTATATTTTTTAAAAAATAATTAAATTCTTCTATTTTAATAATGAGTAAATTTTATCTTTCTATCAATTTTTTCTACCTAAAATATTCTTATTTTCATTTTTTATCCAAATACTTGAAGTTTATGAAATATTGAAATACAAAATTATTTTAAAAATTTACAACTTATACATTTAGTAAAATTTTGAAAATTTTAAATATTTTATACAATGTAACATTAAAATTTGAAAATGGAAAATTTTAAAATTTAGTTTTATTTGTGTGAAATTAGACGTTTTGGTTGTTGTTTGAACATAAGAAGATTTAACAATTTTAATATGTAAAATTTTTATAATAAAATGAAAATTTGTTGGTTTCAGATTAAAAAAATTGGAGGAACAAAACTTACCTAATTTTAACAATAAAAAAATCTAACTGGCTCCAAGAACGAAAATTGCATGCAATTGAAATTAAAGAAAAAATGTAATTAGGTCAAATAAAAATAAAAAAATGATTTTGCTAAATATTTTTTTGTTTTTATTTTTATAAATAATTAAAAAAATTTCATGTTATTTTCATTTTTAATTTTTAAAAATTTATAAAAAATAGTGAAAATAAATGAGTGTGTATATTCAATCAAAATTATAACATCACTTTGTACAAGTGAAAAGACGTTGTAGATGGTTTTACGATTTTATAATAGGGAAATATTTTGTGAGATGTTTACATCCTGAGAAACAAAAGGAACAAAGAAAAGAAATAATAAATGATTGAAGCGATGTAATGTAATAAAGAAAAAAAAAAAAATATTATTGAATGCACATAAAAATAATAGCATAGTTGAAACCATATAGTGTCGAAGTGTCGAAATGTCGAAATGTCGAAATGCGTGTTGCGTGGTATATATGTTTTATGCAGTATATAGTGTAGGCATGTTATTTTATAGATATAAAATGTGGAGAATTATATGTAAAGTAGAAAGATGTGTATATACATGTTTGATAAATACGTATAGAAGGGCGGCACCAAATCGTTTTGACTTCAAACAAACACCCCCCTCTTTCTTGTTCTATAAAAGCAAGGGTCCTCTCCACCTTTGCATTAGAACCAACTAACGTTTACTTTTGCGGAGTTTCAGCAGATCGAACCCTCTTTCCATCTTTCGTGTTTGATTAATCCAGTGCACTTTGCGGCTACCCTTTTGGAAATCATCACTTTACTACTCATCCGTTTCCAAAATGGGAAGAGCACCTTGCTGTGACAAAAATGGGCTCAAGAAAGGTCCATGGACTCCTGAGGAGGATCTCATGCTCATCAACTACATTCAGATCCACGGCCCAGGAAATTGGCGATCCCTTCCCAAGAATGCTGGTACCTACAACTTTAATTTCTTCTTCTCTCTTTATACCATATTGTCTGAATAATTGAATATTAATCAACATATTTTGGTTAATTGATTAATAATTAATCACAGGTCTGCAAAGATGTGGCAAGAGTTGCCGCCTTCGATGGACTAATTACCTGAGGCCTGATATCAAGAGAGGAAGGTTCTCATTTGAAGAAGAAGAGACCATCATTCAGCTCCACAGTGTCTTGGGAAACAAGTAGGTGTTTGATTTTAATTCTATTTTATAAAGTTAAGAATATTGTTATGCGTATATTATATGGTAATAATTAATATATATGTTGTTTATGCAAATTTAGATGGTCGGCTATAGCAGCTAGGTTGCCAGGAAGAACCGACAATGAAATAAAGAACTATTGGAACACACACATTAGGAAGAGGCTACTTAGAATGGGAATTGACCCAGTTACACATTCTCCACGCCTTGATCTACTTGACATGTCATCTATTCTAAGATCAGCGTTAGGTAACGCATCGTTTATGAATCTTCAAGGCTTATTGGGTGCACAAGCATTGGCTGCCACAGCCACTCTGTTATCTTTGAAGAATGAGAACCAATCAGAATTCATTTCACAAAATCTACAACAAATCAATAATGCAGGGAATTGTCAAGTGCAAAGCCTGGTTCCCTCTCCAGAGTTTGTGAATCAGTTTCAGACACCGACTCAGAGCAACAATGTGAATGGCTTATCAAGTTCCCCAGAGAATTTAATTCCTTCATATCTTGGGGATAACCTTATTTCTCAACAAAATCAAATTGATTTTCTCCAGAATCCTGAATTGCTACATTACTTAAATAATGCAAACCAAAACATAGGCTATGGATCAGTTCTTTCCACTCCTTTATCCACACCAACACCATTAAATTCTGGATCAACGTATGTGAATAGCAGCACGGAGGAAGATAGGGACACCTATTGCAGCGATGTATTCAAGTTAGAAATTCCAGAGAGTCTGGACATTAGTGACTTCTTGTAAATATTCTGATTCTGTTTGTAAACTGCTGTTTAATTAGTTTGCATTTTTTTAATTAATTTTGTAGCCATCGAGTACTTGTTTCCTTCTTTGTTCATTTTGCTTTACAGTTGTCAATATTTTTGTTGATGACGCCAAGTCTTTGTAATTTTTACCAATATCTAATTTCTTTTGAATACTTCTAATTCTAAGTTACATTTTTGTGTGGTGAAGTTTAGTGATTCAGCTCGATTTACGAAACATTGTAAGTTCAACGGTATGTGCCGCCATAGTATGAAAGAATGTGAAACTTACTTTTTTTTTGGAGTAATAATTGATGTGATAATTGTCAAGATGGAACTTGACTCATCATCAATAATTTAAATAGATAGACGAACGATTGATATAATATTATAACTTTAACAATAAAATCACTTGAAGTATGAATAATATATAAATTCACTTTATTTTTAGCATGTAAATGAACTATATATGAATTAGAAATATTTATTATAATATATTATATTTTTTTAATATTTAAAAAATATTATAAAAATATAAAAAAATATCTATTAATTTTAATAATATTTTAAAAAGTGTGATATTTGATTTATATTACAAAATATTATTAATAATATTTAAAAAATATTATGTATTAGCTTTAGTAATATTTAAAAAAAATGTTATATCTGATATATGTTAAAAAATATAATATATTATAATGACTTAATTTGTATCCTAAAATATTTCCAAAGCGAAAATAAACTTTTTAAAGTTTATTTAATACATAACATTTTATTTTTAATAAATATATAGGGATGGGTGTTTTTTAGTTTGGACTAATATCTTTGATAAGACATTGCTTACTAAAGTCAAAAAATATTTATAACATAATAAGATTTTATTTTTTATCAATATCGAGAATTGACATAAATCATTTGAATTAACTATCTCTGGGTGAATGGTGATGTTTGTTTAATAAAATAATTTAAATTTATTTTAGAAAATAATGACCAAATCAAGAAATGCTTGATTTAAATATTATATATTTAATTTTTAAAAAAATAAAATGATTTATTTTTGTTTATTTTTAAATTTTATGTTAAACCGGTTATAAATACACCCGTTACCGAAAAGACAAATATTTTTATAAGAACTTTCTTAAAATAGTATATATTTATTTGACCTATATTGTGAAAATGACTAAAAATTTTCAAAACTATCGACTGCTTTTATAAATAAGGAATTGCTAACAAATGACATAAAGACACATGTTGTTAAAACAATAATAAATATCATTAAATAAAAAGCACAGTTTTGATATATTAAAAAAAAAAAATCTAATGTTATATGATAGTTAAATTAAATGTTTAAAAAATGGTAGCTTAAAAACGAATAAATTTAATATTGTTTTAATAAAAAGGAGGATTATTAAGAAGATTTACAATTATTCTAAAATAAATGAAAGCAAGTGGCATTAATAGCCGATACAGATATCGCGAAGGTTCTCTGATTTCCACTGCATTTCGTTTTCGGTCACATGCCAAAATGCGATAATTGAAAGTTGGAAGAAGATGATAATTGGACAATTCCATCTTGTTTTAATCAATCTGATCCTGTGACTTGTGACCGCCATTCATCATCTTTCGGCTTATCATATTCTCTTTACCGTCCACACAACAAGTGTTTGAAATTTGAACAATGAGTGCTAGCCACGTTTATGACCAACACCGTGCAATATAGAGATGTCACTTGAATTGAACTCTGATCTTTTTTATGCTATTCGGCGCTCAAAAAAGTGCGCATTTGTCCTTAGTGCTCACTTCTCTGAAAGAGAAGAGAATCATACAAATTTTACTTCCTCGATGCAGTGTGAAACCAACCTCCACCTTTACCGCGTTTAATTCAACTCATTCTCGTTTTACACATTATAGACGTTGTTGTTGGCACATTTGTGTCCATACATCCGTATATACATCTCATTTCCTGCATCATTGCATTCTATCCGCTACTATCTTTTGCTGATTTAAACTTTCATAATTTGATGAAACATAAGGTGGTTTGTTTGTTCCGTACGCACAATAGAAACATCACTTTTACAGGGTTGAAATAATTAAAAGCTTTACAAGTAATTTCCAACATTGTCGCTGTTGGAGAGGTTTCAAACACGGAAAGCAGCTTTCACAAAAATGAAGCCAATAATCATCTCATGCATTGATTAAATAATTATTATCGCTTTGATCCAAAACAGTTATCCCATGTGTGGATTAATTTTCTAGAAACAGAGGAACACGTTATACGTGACACTGACAGAGTTAATTTTTTTATATTGACTTAATGTGTTTTTTTGTGTGTGCGTTCTTCCCAAGTCCTAAACCATACTTTTAACTTGACAATAAGCAATAATAGAACCACATATCCATCACTTGAATTGAGACTAGAGACCTTAATGAACATAAACTGCTCCACTTTTTGACGTGTCTTCATGTGAAGTGCCTTTGGACTTAAAAGCAAAATTGTGTTGCTTAAGTTTTCCCAACTAATGCCTCGTGACGCTTCAAATACGGTTGAATTACATCACCTTCATGATTTTGCTTTTAGAATTACGAAATTTAAATGTATATAAATAACATTTTTCTTTAGAATAACCCCAGCTATTCAATTCAGTTAGTATCAGACATCAAATCAAGCCAAAAAGTAGGCTTCTTGTCCATATTATTTACATTTAATTTTTTTACTACCCATGTATACGTCAAGAATTTGGAGTTTTACATTCAACATAATTACCATAATTAACCAAAGTATCCTAGTATTTTTTTTGTATTGTTGGATATAGAAACCAAGGCTTAAGTTTTTCAAATAGTTACTTTATGAAATGGTATTATAGTTTATTACAAATATATGATTTAGAATTCAATTATGGTTTAAAATTCCATCCTTTTATTTTTATTCTTTTAAAATGAGTATATTAAATTCGAAGATAATATATGATAGGTGCATTTCCTTGAGCTAGAGATGAGGAGTTTGAAAAAGTCTTCATATATTTCTCTTCCAGCTTTTGTTCCCTCTCATCATTCTACCGCCCACGCTGTAAGACTACTTGTTTGAATTCCGAAATTCATACTTTCACGCAATTTAGTATTTTGAGCCCAAAAGTGCACCCGTGTCCTTACTTCTGATCGCCCCCTCTTATCTTTGTTTTATAATCATAATCTTCAATCACCAATTAGACAACTATAAAAACTAGATTCGACCCGGTTTTGTTCCGCAAGGTGTGAAAGAAACCTTCACCACATTAACCCCATCATCTCCTTTCCAAAGCAGACGAAGTTGTTGACCCTTGTTTCCATTTATGCAATTTTTGTTTGGACGTAATTGAATGGCGATGTTTACCTTCTTTGTTTTTTTTTTTTCTCCATATAATTATTATACAAAGAGTATTCATTCAAGTTGTGGTTTTGATTAAAATCTTACATGATCCATTGCAATTATGTGACGTGCATTGGCACTTTATTTCTGGACAAGACATAACACATGCAATCCTGACGAATTTTTCAACAAAAACATTGACTTCATTCTGTTCAATGTAGGAAATTTGAAGCACCGAGGAATTTCAGACAAAAAAAAACGTGAGGACAAGAATGGTATTAATTCATCAAGAAAGTGTTTTTTTTTTAATTGTTATACCCGAATACATGGTTATATGATTATTTCACTAGTGGAAAATGAACTGTTTACATCGGTTGTTAAGCACTTTTTACATTGGTTATTCAGGCGGTGTTGAAGCGGGCGATATAGAAAATAAGACTTTTTACATCGGTTCTGCAACCGACGTAAAAAGTATGACTTTCTACATCGGTTGTAGCTTTAACCGATGTAAAAAGTCATACTTTTTACATCGGTTTTGCCCGCAACCGATGTAAAAAGTGTACTTTCTACATCGGTTATGGTCGTAACCGAGGTAGAAAGTCCTTTTTTTTTAATGTTCATTTTGTTTAGGTATACTACCGTATTATTTATTCACATATCTGCATATACACACGGAATCCAGACAGACAATAGAGAATCACCAGACAAAGAATACAGAATTCACATAATCTATATATTTAAACTAAATACATCATTATTTATTATCAAACTTTAATTTACAAATAAAATAACTTAAAATTACATCAAACAAGTATTGAAAGTTGAAAAGAAATGTAATAATCAGTCATGTACCTGTTGAAAGCAAAGAGAAAAAATGTTAGAAACTCTACTGAACATAAAAAACGTAATAAACATTTTAAAATAAGTTAAAAATAAACATACAATGATGAAATAATTAAATAAATAACTAACTTGTATCATGTAGTAACATTTTCTCATATTCCTTCATGATGATCATCTCGAATAGCATGTACATCATCTATTTCAGTTTCTTCATTGATAGTAGATATCCTTGATGATAAGGGAGTTTGAGAAATATCAATATTTGAAAGATCATTGGTGTCATCACTAGCGATTGTTGTCTTTCCTTGAAGAACAACTGACCATCTTTTGGAGCAAGGATCTTGAACATAAAACACTTGTTTTGCTTGGTGGGCCATGAGAAAAGGGTCATCCTTGTAAGCTACTTTTTGAAGGTCAACCAATGTAAATCTCAATTCATCGACTTGCACACCAGTGTTACTATCAACCCATCTGCATTTGAAAACAGGCACTCTAAATTTGGTGTAATCAATCTCCCAAATCTCTTCAATCACTCCAAAGTAAGATATGGAAGCCTTTACAAGATTTTTATCTTTAGAACTTGCAAAATGCATCGACTCTGCCACCACCATAACCCCACTATTTTGCATGGTACTTTTATCATCCTGAGACTTAGTGTAAAATGAAAAATGATTAATATCGTATCCAGTCCAACATATGACATCAAAGTTTGGGTCATTTGCTAGCCACTTCAATGTATCAGAGGCACCATCATCCTTCTTAATTGTTTCATCAAACCAGTTTAAGAACGTTTTGTTATGCTCATTCAACAACCATTTCTCGTTCATTCGAACATTCTCCTCCCTTATCATAGTTTTGTGAGTAGATAAGTAAGGTTGAACCTCATCGGTATTATTCAAAATATACAAATGTGCTTGAAGGACTTCTGCATGACCCATGCTTTTCACAGTTATGTCTCGTGTACCTTTACCTCTGTGTCTTCCCTCATGACGAGACTTAGGAACTCCTATGGGTTCCACCTCTGACAAATACTCTGTACAAAACTCAATGGCCTCTTCTGCAATGTATCTTTCAATCATAGATGCCTCGGAACGGTGTGGATTCTTCACATACCCTTTTAATATTTTCATGTATCGTTCTATTGGATACATCCACCTCAGATAAACTGGACCACATAATCTGATCTCTCTTACTATATGAACAACCAAGTGAACCAAAATGTCAAAAAATGATGGAGGAAAATACATCTCCAATTGGCATAAGATAGTGAAAGCTTCATTTTCCAACTCATCCAATTTTAGAGGGTCAATGGCTTTGCTACATATTTTATTGAAAAATAAGCATAACTTATTTATTGTATGTCTAACTTTTTTAGGTAAAATGTCACGAATAACCACTGGAAGTAGTTGTTGCATCAACACATGCCAATCATGAGACTTTAACCCAACTAACTTTAAATCTTTCATCGAGACAAGTCTTTTAAAATTTGAAGAATACCCTTGTGGCACTTTAACCCCACGTAGGCACTCACAAAAAGAAATTTTCTCTTTTTTTGACAATGTATGACATGCCGGGGGCAAATATGTTCGCTTTCCTACAGACTGTGGAGCTAACTGATGTCGTATACCAATGTGAACCAAATCCAGTTGAGAATTGATTCCATCTTAAGTCTTGCCCTGTATATTGAGAAGTGTTCCAATGATGCTATCACACACATTTTTTTCCACATGCATCACATCAATACAATGTCTAACATCAAGTTTGCACCAATATGGAAGATAAAAAAATATTGATCTTTTCTTCCATATCCTTGTCTCCGTGACTTTTTTTTTGAGTTTTTCCAAAAACAGTTTTGATGTTTTTAACCCGATTGTAAACTTGTTGTGCAGTTAAGGCTTTTGGAGCAACATCATTTTCTGGAAACCCATTAAAAGCTTTCCTTAATCTACGATAAATGTGATTAGTCCTGAAAAATTTCCGATGACCAAGATACACTGTCTTCCTTCCATGATGCAGTTGATGGTAACTTGTGCCTTCTTCACATATGGGACATGCTTTGTGCCCCTTAACGTTGTATCCACATAAATTTCCATATGCTGGAAAGTCATTAATAGTGCAAAAAAGCATTGCCCGCATCTTGAAATTTTCATTACCATACGCATCAAACACCTCCACACCTTCTTCCCATAGATTTTGCAAGTCTTCAATTAAAGGAGCAAGATAAACGTCTATGTCATTTCCAGGTTGTTGTGGACCTGAAATCATCATGGACAACATGATGTATTTACGTTTCATGCATAACTCCGGAGAAAGGTTGTAAATTGTCAAAAGTACAGGCCATGAATTATGTTTACTACTTAAATTACCGTACGGATTCATTCCATTTGTTGCAAGTCCAAGCCTTAGGTTTCTTGGCTCATTCCCAAAATCGGGATATAGTTGATCAACCATCTTCCATTGCAAACCATCAGCTGGATGACGAAATTTTCCATCAATCAGTCTTTCATCTACATGTCATCTAAGGTTCTTTGTTTCATCTTTATTACAAAACAATCGTTTGAACCTTGGAATTATTGGAAGATACCATAACACTTTGGCTGGAGGCCGCTTTGTGCTGTCATTGCAAATAGAATCACCATCCTTCAGTTTATAATGTGAAACTTGACACACAGGGCATTCATGTAATCCTTCAAATTCATTTCTGTATAGTATGCAATCATTGTGGCAGACATGTATTTTCTTATACTGCATACCCATTGGACAGAACACCTTCTTCGCCTCATAATTACGCTTTGGTAATGTGTTACCTTCCGGAAGCATCTCTACCAACAGTTCAAGTAATTCAGTGAAACTTTTATCACTCCACTCATTCCTTGCCTTCAGAGTGAATAATCTTAACACTGCTGACAATCGTGTAAAGGTAGTACATCCCAGATACAAAGGTTTCTCTGAATCAGTAGATAAGTTACCATACATATTTGCCCGCTCAAATGACGCATGCCCTACATCACGAATCATATCCTCTACCCAATCTTCCATATTTATATCAACCTCCACCGTCTATGACACACTTGACATGCCTAATAACTCACCATGCCATGTCCATTTTGTATAACTTTTGCAAAATCCATCACAAAGAATATGCTCTCTAATTTGACCAACACCCAAACGTCTCTCATTTAGACAGTTAACACACGGACAGTAAAATTGTCCATTACTCTGAGGTAGATTTGTCTGCGCAAAATTCAAAAACTCTTCAGCCCCATTCTCGTACTCATCGCTCGTTCGTTTAACATTTATCCAACTACGATCCACACTATACAAGAATCATCAACACATGATTTAAGATTAACCTTGTCACTCATTGTTGTTAATTTATTATCCTCACTATTGGTAAGACCCTATCCCATTCGAGAAAAAAGTTTTTTATTCATCGATTAACATACTTCTAAAATCTTGAATATCATACTTGGAGAAATTTCGGCAGCATTTCGCATCAGTCTCCAAGTACATAACTTCACTATGGTTTTATTAACCATAATGAAGCATGTACCCAGAGACAATGCAAAATGAACTAAACTAAAATTTAATCAAGTACAATTTACAAGATTTATGAAGTAATTGTTAATCACTGAATAAAAAACTTTAGTCCCAAACTGTCCAACTTGGACAATTCAAGATTGAATATAATGAATGATTTACTTATTTTAGTAATATACTCATTATATTCAACCTTGAACGGGAAATTAAGGGTATGCTCATATTTGAACTCAAGAAAACAAACCAACATATTTAAACTCAAAATCAATATTATAACATACATAAACCCTAAGCAAACTTTCACATCTGCAATCACAAAGTAGAGGTGCATAGAACATACCTCACAGTTAACACAAAATGGTTGAGCGGTGGTCAAACGGTGTCCAAATGGAGGCACAACGGTGGTTGAACGATGACACAGCACGGTATAGCCAAATAAGAGGCTTAAAAATTACAGAATACAACCAAAATAAATGTAAATTTCAACCATAATAATAGAATGAGATGCATAAATAACAACAAAGACGAGTTCGAACCTTACGGTGCGCGACGACGAGTTCGAACGAACGAAATCGTTCCAACGGCGACGACGATCACGAACGTAAGCACGGAGTGAAACTACGAACAATAAGGATGTCGACAATGGCTAATACTTAAACGAAAATAGAGAGAACAAGCCGAAACGAGAAACTGAGGTTTTGGAAAATGAGGTTAAACACGAACATCGTCGAAAAATAAGTGACAGGGAAGACATTCTACATCGGTTGTTTCTCAGAACCGATGTAGAAAGTACTTTCTACATCGGTTACATAACAACCGATGTAAAAAGTACTTTCTACATTGGTTCTTTTTCCAACCGATGTAGAAAGTTTACATTTATTTACAAAAATGCCACCGCGTTTTTATTTACATCGGTTTTTAAAAAACCGATATAAAATCTTGTTATAATATCGTATTTTTGCACTAGTGTTTTAAATTATCATATATATTTTTTTAAAAATTTTAATCATTTAAATAAGAGCAAAAATTTACATTTATTGTTTTATTTTGTATTATACAAGATGTAGATAAGTTTAAATATAAACTATTAAATCTTATTTAAGTTATAAAAATTATATATATAGATATATAATATTTTAAAGAGATCATGTTAATGTGTTAATTAATAATTTTAATTATATATATATAATTGTATAGTTTAAATTTATCATTCTTATTGTTTATGTAACTAAGTATTTTTCTTAAAGAATACACCTTCTATATATGTATGTATGTGAGATGTGTAAAATGAAAGTTTATTATATGTGAAAGTGAGAAGAATAATTTTTGACTATTAAATCTTAATCTAAATAGTTAGTTAATATGAAAATAAATGTCATGTCAGTTTTTTTTAATTATAACTTTTAAATAATTATATAATTTAAAAAAATTAATTATTCATATATAATATAATTTAAATTTAGTTATCGTATAAGATGACTTTTTTAATAAATATATTTCCCTTGAATAGATATAAAACTATAATTTTTTGAGCCCCTAAAATAGTGGACCTTAGGCATAGCCTTGATCTAGTTTTAATGGAGGGTGTAAAGTACTGGTATATTCTTTGCTCGATCGTAGAAATTAACTTCTAAACTTGAGTTCTAAATTATACTCCATACTGTTAAAGTGTCTAATTGCATCGATAAAGCTTTGACACCGAAACCTAAACTTTTTAAAATTTCAGTTTAAACCTCACATGTAGTCGGCTTTTAAACGGTTATGAAAATTACGTTCTAACTATTTCATAGGTGAGTGTTATTGCTAAACAAATCGTTAGCAAAACCTATTATATAGGTCGAAAATAATTAGAACGATTACTGTTTCAGATTTTGAACAAGATTTGGAAGTTCAATAAATCATAATAAATGCCAATTATTTTCTGCAGGCTTCAACACATATTGTTGATTAATGCTTTCCGGGCTCGAAAGGAACTGCTATAGAATCATCATCAGCTGATGGATTAAGCTTAATGAAAATGTTGTGGGAAATAAACACCGTATCACTATTGTATTACACTTCTATTGTAATACTTATGCTGTTTAATTACAATGATATTTTGATATTATATATTTATTAATCTATTTAAATATTTATACTTATTGACATATTATTAAATTTAAACATATTTAAAAGTGATTTTTAACCTGTTTAAAAAACTTCATTATTAAGTTTCTAGGTTAAACTAAATTTTTAAAAATATTACACCTTAAAATTTTGTTTATGTCATGTAAATAGACAAAGTTTGAACTTTAGATTTAAGAAGCATGTGTTTATTTTGCGTTTTATTTAGTTAAACGCGCGTCAGCTCTACTCTACTATTAAATATGGAATAGTGTTGAAAGTTTGAATGTCCATTTCCAAAATATTTACGCGTATCCATATGTATGCGAAGCAAATCAAATCCAAACTTTACAAAACCTATCCTAATAAACCCATTTCCCTTTCCTACTAGGTGTGAGGCACCTAATAATTTTAAAAGAAAAGCTTTGTGTAACGTTTCTTGTATAGTGGTTAATTGTAAGGTTAAAGATTATGAAAATTAGTAATGTTTTTTAAAGAACAAAAATAATAATATTAATATTTAGGTATATACTAATGATGTTTACTAATCCCCGGGGGAATAGGCACCCAACCGAGTTAAGCCTTTCTTTCGTTTTTGGTTGGATAGTTGCCTTTCAAACTGATCCCAAAAACAGACCTGAAAAGTAGTGAAGGGCTAAGAAATGTGAGCCCAACTGGTAAATGTTTGCCTTTCAATTAGAGAATCAGTGTGGTCAGGCCCAATCAACTTGTTCAGTACTATTCATGTAAAATACTGAGGTCTTGACCAAAAAAATAATAATTAATGTAATGTACTTGAAAAATAATTAAAACAATATTTTTAAAAATAATTAAAATAAATATTAGACATTAATAAAAAATTAAATTTAAAAAATAATATATAATATATTCAATTTATTCCATCTCAAAAAACAACTTTAAAATGTGCTCTATGAATTATATCTGGAATTAAAAATAACAAAGACAAAAGGAGGATACGACGAGGGAACGTAACAGGAGAGATCTAAAAGTGTTTTGAGTTACGTGATATCCTGAAGGCATGATTGCTTTGTTAAAAGGTAAAAAATCCAGAGTGGGGTACAGGTGGATTTTTTTGCTGGAAAAATTTTTTAAAAAATTCTCACTCACAGTCACTTATATTTATTTTATATTTTTCTTTCTTTTTATTTTTTCATCTCTCTGTTTGGTTTTTTCCTTTCCTTCTATCTCTATTTTTTCACCTTCTTAATTGTGAAAAAAAATCCATCATCGTTTTGAAAGAGTCCCACCAACATACGACTCGGGTCCCTATTTACATAATGATTTCAGGAAACCAGGGAATCAGATATGGCTTTTCGCTGTATCACTTTTCTGCTTGAAAAAAAGAAAAGGTTCCGTTCTGCTAATGATAACATGATGATAGGATAGGGCCACCTATTCATGGTTTCATACAATCCATTCCACCTTCAATTTTCATATCACACATTAATTGCATGCACCTTAATTACCGAGAATTCAGCTATTACATTCACTACCCAAGTTTATTGAATTTGACACGGTTTTTAGAATATAAATATTATGGTGACAACCCAGATGACACTTTATAATGTACTTTAATTCAACATGAGTTTTTCTTTTAATAACATAAGAGTTTAATTTTAGAAGACAATATATTTGAAATGAGAATGAATAAGATAATTAAATAAAAAATTATGATCTGAAATGTTTAAAATTTATTTTAGTTTATTTTATTTAATAAATAAATAAATTTAGATTTATTATTTGCTTGTTGTTATGATAATTATTTTGTAGATTTTTTAAAAAAAATTAAAAAAAAAGAAAATATTTAAAAATATTTTATAAGTGATAGAAAGAAAAACTATGAAACATAAAAAAATAAATATAAAGAAATTATTTCTATTCCCTTACTTATCCACGATTTAACAAAACTTCAAGTAACTTAAATATTTAGCGTGAATTTCATAAAATATGAACATTATTGAATTTATCAACAAATTTTTCAATCTCAACTAATAAATCATAGATAAAAATATTTTTTTTAGTAAATATACAAAGTATAATATATATATATATATATATATTTTAATAATTAATTTCTAATTTTTTAATCAATTATATATCTACGTTTTTTAAGTTTATGTATTAGAATTTTTATATTGTAAGTTTTAAATAAATTGGTAAATATTTTTATATTATAATATTTTAAATAAATTTATAACTTTTAAATAGATTAAATTTTGATAATAACAAACTTTATAGGATGAAATGTTCATATTAATTTTAAAAAGATTAAGTTTAAATATTAAAAAATAATAATATGATATCTTTATATTCCTAATTTTGATAAGTCTAAGTTTAGATATGGTAAAAAATTACATATATGTTCCGTTCGACTTTGTTTTGTCTCGAATTCGATTAAAAGAGTATGAGTTGATTAAAGTTGACAACAAGTTTAAGTAAGATTTGATTTTTGAAAATAAGGATAAAGTGGGTATGGAAATTTTGATACCCATCTTGTACTGCATTCAAATCCATCTAACTTATAAAATTATTAAAATATTTTTATTATTTTAAAATATTATATAAAATTAATAAGGTTATAAAAATAATAAATTATATAAATTTTAAAAAAAATATATTATAATTTAAAAAATTATAAAATAATTAAAAAATATATATAAAAAATATCAAAGATGAATACGGGATAAATTTTTCTAATGAATATTATTTTAAAATATTATATAAAACTAATAAAATTATAAAAATAATAAATTATATAAATTTTAAAAAATATTATTATAATTTTAAAAATTATAAATAATTAAAATAAAAATATAAAAAATACCAAAAATAAATGCGGAACAAATTTTTCTAACCTATTTAAAAATATGATAAAAATGAAAACAGATACAAAGTGTTGGAGACGGAAAAAAATATATATATAACTTACTCCCAATCCACCGGTTATCATGCCTAATCAAATTATATTGTTATCGTTGTATTAACAACATTTTGATATTACTAAATTTTTAAAAATGTTGAATTTCTTCTCAACAGACACATTAATTTAGAATTTTCCAGCATTTTTTATTTGCTTATATTATTTGTAAGAATTGTAAGGCAAGGACTGCACCTCTTCTCTTCTAGTTTTAGACCAGAATTAACACTTTAACAGATCAGAAACTAACCATTTTCCTTTTAAAGAGTTAAATAACATGTTTCATGTTTAGATTAGTTCCAATTTTAAGTAAATATTTTTTAGTAAAATGTAAAGTAGTTCTTGATAAAAATACGGAGAGCAGGAGAGTTACATTAATGTTTATTTTTTATTTTACAATTTTCTATATAAATATTTAAAAATAAAATAAAGATAATTTTGTTTTAACTGAAAATTAAAACAAACCATTTTCTTAAACCTAACGCCCTTTAGTTTTTCCCAAACTCCAAATAATTCTAGAATAGTTTATATGAGATTTTGGATTTACTTTTTTTTGTCTTTGCATACAACAAAAATAACATTTTTTTAGTAAGATCTAAATAAAAATTTAAAACTGTTTCTAAAATGCTCACAGCTTCTCAATATAAGGGAAACGCATCCTTATAAAGGGCTTTAAGTGAGATGTTCTGTATCACTTTTTAGATTAAGTTTCTCACTTAAGTATTCAATTCAGTAACAAAAAAAAAATGAAAAAAATAATATATGGTCGATTTATATAGACTAATAAATGCTAAAAATATAAAATATTAAAAAGCAAAAAATACATATAACGAAAGCTGTTTTTTATTTTTATTTAAATATTTTTTATATACTTTCTTTGTAAATATATAAAAATCAAAGATATCTATATATGTTACTTTTATTATAGTTATATTAATTATTTATGAAATATTTAGGTAAATCATTTAATTTAAACAGTTGAGAAAGTATGAAGATTCAACGTGAACAATTAAAATTAAAAAGAGTAAAATCGTACGTATATTAATATATGAGGATTGAAAACGTGATTAAATAACAAAAAAGGCAGGAAAAATGAATGATGAGGTTGTGATATATGAAAATGACATGCTTCTTGGGACTTTATTAGCCTCGCTTTCAGATCAGGGCAAATCCCTTTGGATGCATGAGCTCTCATATAAATAAATAAATATATAATAAACGGGACACAGAGCGCAAAGAATCAGAGATTTAACTAACAAATTTAGGAAGAATAATCCCACATATATCCTATATCCTAGCGAAGGATAGGAACCATAGAGAAAGAGGGAAAATCTAAAATACTAAAAGAAAATTCCTTTGGACGACCTATATTTGGCTAAGATAATCCGCACTCCTATTCGCCTCTTATACACATGACTTAACGTTACATTCCAATCAGATGAATTAAGAACAACTCTGATTTCTCTAATAATATGATAGGCATGATGAGTCCTGAATAACTCCCTTTCTTGATTATGGCAGCACCAGCATGAGAGTCCTTTTCTACTGTGAACTCTCTCAGACTCGGATCCCCCGGAGTAGAGCCCAAATATCTGCCTTTACAGAGGATGAAACAACAAGGTTTCAGTGAAATTTTAGAATCTTAGTAAAAACAACTGGTGAATGTCTTCAAATATCATATATTTATTCACATTATTAACAAGGAGTTTATTAATATTTAAAATATAGGATCTTAATTTTTAAAAGACGAAAATTAACTGACAAAAGTTAACAATAAAATACAAAAGAAAAATGATAAGAAAAGGAAGAGGAATGACAGGGAAGAAAAAGAGGAAAAAACAATAAAAAGTGAAAAGGACAACACAAGGTGGCAAGTTATCTGACAAACTTTTCTGTAGCTCTTGTGCACCATATCGAGTCTACCTCCGTTTCTAATCAAATCACTGTATCCATTTTCTCTTTCTCTTTTCGATATTTCTTATCCCTATCCATCTTTTTCCTCACACAACCTTTCCAGTTTCTTCAATTCAACACCCGCCCACTCCACAATTCAACACATTCAGCCAAAATGCAATCATTCACTCCCATTCTCGCATCCCTCGTTGTTCTCTTCGCGTCCATATCACACACCCGTCCACAGCCTCTGGAACCCGGTGGTGACCACCCTTCCTCAAACACCGTCCCTGCATATCCGACCCAAAATCCGAACCAAATCTGCCGCCTCGACCTCTCCAAAGAACTTTTCGGAGGCGTCAACACCGCCTGCGGAAACAACCTCGACCGCAGCCGCTGCTGTCCGGTTCTCGCCGCCTGGCTCTTCGCCGCACACGCGCGAACCGCTCTCGAAGTCTCCGCTCCGGCGCCTCCGGCCTCCGGCGACCTTCCAATGATGCCGGACGACTCCCAGAAATGCGTGAACTCTCTTCAAGACTCGCTTCGGAATCGCAACATTCGAATCCCACAGCCGAACGCAAGCTGCGACGCCATACTCTGCTTCTGCGGCATCAGGCTTCATCAAATAAGCTCCCTCAGCTGCCCCAACGCGTTTAACGTCACTGCGTTTCGAAACGTCTCCGGTGCTCACAACGCTACCCCTACCGCTGCCGTTCGCAATTTGGAGAAGAATTGCCGTAACTCTTCTTATGCTGGCTGCACCCAATGCCTTGCCGCCCTACAGAAGGTTACTCAATTTATTGTTTAAGCGTAAAAAATTTTATACTCTTACTGTAAATCTTAATTGTATGATTCAATAGTTTTTATTTTGATCTTGTCCCTTTTATTAAAAATAAAGTTACTGTTTATCTATATCAACGTGGGGCTAATGTCATGATGCAGCATTGAATTTGTTTGAGTAGAACACTAATACTTGCCTAACTAATTAATTGACTAAAGTCATGAATAGGAAAGTGGAGTGGAAGTCTTGTAGTGATGTTTTTTTTTTATATATTTAATTTTTTTCCAAAACCAACCAATTATTAATTTTGGGTTGACCTGCGAAAATGACACTGCCATGTGCGTGTGCAATTGGCAGTTGCTAGAAGCCAATGGTGGGCGCGTGCAGGCCAGGTCCTGGCTTAGCATTGAGCATTAAGTTTGCTGGTTTTTTTTTTATAAAGTTTGGTTGATTGATGCACAGATAAAAGGAAACAAGAAGGAGAGTGAGAGTGAAAGGGCTAAGAAGATGTTCAACAGGGACTGCCAACTGATGGCGCTGACGTGGCTTCTAGGGAGGAACAAAACGGCGTACATACCAACCGTTTCGGCGGTGTTGCGAGCCGTGATGTACAGTGCTCATCCACACCAATCCAAGTGTAGTCCGGACCAGGAGAACATGCCCTTGGCCGTTGATTCGCTGCAATTCGAGAAGAGCGAGGGTTCATCTATGCCGTTGACGTTGTTTTGGATTACGCTTGTGATCACTCTGATTTTTTGGGCTTATGATTGAAGGGTCCACTTATTGCTTGCTTGCTTGCGAGGGTCCTCTCTTGGGTGTGGTGCGTGTTTGCCCCGGTTTATTTGTTATCTGTTATCTGCATCGGGTGTAATGGGCATCAGTCACGTGAAGCTATTGGACAAAAATATGCAAGGAAATCCTTTTTGTCTTTTCTCACTGTAAATTTCAGACTCCAGTTAACCTATTTGTCTGTACATGCTGCCAGTGCGACAACCAAAGAAATGCCATTTCTCAACCGTCCTCTTTCTCTGCTTATTCTTTTTCAGTACAACATTTCCTCCCACGGCTATGCATTTTCTTATTCAAATATTTTTTTGAAATAAAAGATAGCACTTGTATAAATTGTATAATATTATATGAATGTAATATTTTTTTTTATTTTTATGATATTGATTATTTAGAGATTATTATATATGTATTAATTTAGTTGATAACATTTAAATTATTATACATAAATCAAAATAAATATCGAAATTTATTTTTAAAATTAGAATATTAATTTAATCGCATAAATATCTACCTTATAATATAATTACATTTTTGTATATATCAAAGAGGTTTTTTAAAAGATTAAAATAATTATTTTGTGTCTTTTCATTTTCAAAGAATTTTTCTTGTTAATTTATGTAAATAATAATAAAAATTAATTACAATTAGAGAGATTTTATTTTTTATTTTTTATAATATTGAAGTTTATTATTTTCATTTTGATAATACTATTTAATATTCATTTATTATTTCTGATAAACTTTTATATTATATAATTGTCACAATTTTTTATTATTTTTACCATTTAATTTCAATTTATGATTTTAATAATTTATGGTTTTTATTGGAATTTTTCCTTTTCATAACATTATTTGATTACGGTTTTTATTTTTCCTTTTATAATATTATTCTACTATTACTTTTTGTTTAATGATTTTCTTTTTATAAATATGATATTATTACTTATTATTATTATTATTGTTTTATTTTTAAGTGTTATTTTATTATTATTTATATCTTTTATGATATTAATTTATTAATATTTCTAATTTTTCACAAAATGTATAATTTATATTGTATACATATTGTTTCTGTTATTTTAAATTTTTCGTTTCTATTTTTTATTTTATATGAATAATATTATTCTTTTATTAACTTTTATTTAATGCTATGATTTATACTGTTGCTATAATAGCCAGATGTGACAAATGCTTACTGTGATAACGTAGATTTATATTTAAGGTAAGGAAAGGAGTATAAGAATATTAAAGTAGTTCCTTTTTTTTTCTTCTCTCTCTTGTATATGAAATATATAATTGGGATAATTACAGAGATCTATCCTAATGTTAACAGTACTTATGCTAAGATCTTACTTATTTTTGAAATTACAGTTATCCTCTTGCACGTTTCTTGCTTTGTTAACTTTAAAGGTGAGAATTATGTGTAATTTTTTTTTTAAAAAAAAGAGGGTGTTAAGAAACATAAGAATAATATATATAATTTGAATCAGATATCGTCTAAATGTAATTATCGCTAATTTCAAGAGAGTCCAGTGTAATTAACTTCATATATATGTATATATATATATATATATATATATATATGTCTTAATTAGAGAACTCGATGAAGTTTTTATAATTTTTCTGGAATTTATATCGACAGACCGTATGCATGGTGCGAATTGGGCCGGCAATAACCACATTGCAATATGATTAGAAATGTAATTTGAAAGCGAATTTTATTTTCTTTCTCCTTTACCAAACACAGGGACAGACGAAATTGAAATTTTAGACTACGACAAAAGAACATGTCATTGCTGTTGTGAAAATAAAAAACTGGTCGAGCCACAAGCCCAGCCCAAGAAAATTAGTATAACTGTTACAAAAGAGAAACTCATGTTATTAGATGTTGAATATCATGGGCTTTTCTTGAAATAGCCTAGTATCTCCACCAGCACATAATTTTGTATTAAATGAAACACCGACATTAACCAATTCAATATTTTTGAAGTAGCAAAAGATTTCATTTTTTCACAAGGAAGGCCTAACAACCTTTAGTGTGGCCTGAATGAGACATCACCATTCACCATCCTTTACCTATTAACCACAGCCAGTCAAGTGTGACCCCAGCAAAAATACCTCCTAGAAGAAACAACACCAATAGGTTTCCCAAGGCATTTTGTTCTGGACCCTACAAAATGTCAAAACAAAGAAAATTAATGTGTCTCAACTTAGAATTCTAAAACACTAAAGTCTCTGGCTGTATTAACACTTAACAGACTCACCTTGTAACCTTTGGGTGCAGATGTTAGAACACAGACAGTGAGGTAACCATTGGATAGTCCCAGGAAGGAAGTTAACAGTATCATCCAGCCCTGATCGCCATACTTTGCAGTGAAATAAAATGCAGGAACAAGTAAGAAACGACTAAGAATTGCTATCGTGATGCACTTTCGGGACTCCAATTTGAGGAATTTCAAGAGTGGAATATATCTTCCTATCAGATCCCACACATTATACATTGCAATTAAAACGAGAGCATACCTGAAACAATTGGACATATCAGCTGTTTTAAGTTTATCATATAATCACATAATACATAGCCTATTGTTTTGTGTCTAGTCATAAAGAAACAGGGAAATGGATGGAGGAGGTAGAGTATGCAGAGAAGCTAGAACAAGGAAAGTAAACAAGCTATGCTGTAATGAACATACCAGCCGCCCAAACTATGTGATCCAGTATCTTCTGACAGGAATCCGGGGAAAATAGATAGTGTTAACGTATAGATTAGGAACACATCCAGTGCATAATCAATGTTTTCCAATAACAATTGCTTGTTTCCTTTCCGCTCTGGTTCTTTTGTATATTCACTGTCCTGAAAAAAGTAATATCGCATAAGCTGAATCTTGAACAACGAAAATGTTTTGGGACACATTGGAAAGTAAAAAGAACAAAGAAACAGTACTCCTTCAGGTAATGCCCGGATGCCACCGGCTGCAAGGTCAGCTGAAACAGTTTTGGATCCTTCTGATGCTGCCTTTGAACGGTAGTACTTCACAATTGGTAGCTTAGGAAAAACAAGTGCATAGAGAAATACACAAAGAAGCTCAAAAAATGTCGATATGGCAAAGAATAGAACTGCAAGGACAGTACAACATAACAAGTGATCAGTAACTAAATAGTATTGGGAGTGTGATGGTAAAATTATAATTACATATTGTTCAATGAAAACAAACAAGAAATAGAGCTGCCATCATTGAATTTTGATGAAGTCAGAAGTTGACATTGTTAGTCTAAACAACAAAATAACTTCAATATCTTTAGGTATTATATTGCTATAATTTGGTAATAAACATTTTGTGCAACTATCTCACTTAAAAGCGATCACAGAGGACCCAATAGTAAGGGAACTATTGTCTTTCCAAAACAAGGAATTATTCTACTATCTTATTATGTTGCAGATAAAACAAGTATCAATCTCCAATAAACTACATAAGCATAAATGTTTTCATGGAATGAAATAATAGATTAAAGAATCAATTTCAGACTAATTCCTAACAAAATCGACGACACACACAAAACAAAGTTAGTGAAAGCACATAAGTTACAACCATTGTCATGTCAAACAGCAAGGCTGCTAAATGTATAAATATTAGTGAGACTGCTAGCATGCAGCCTATAGTAATATTTATCATAATCAATTTAGGGGAAGAAAAAAGAAACAAGACACGGTTGATTTCTCAGGTACTGGAGAGTTGAACCTACTTGCTCCTTTGCGAAGACCATCGTTAGAATTCTCAAATGCTGCTTTTGTAATTAACCTCAAAGCAGATGTTAATGCACCCGATGCTGCCAAACCAGCAAGGAAAGACTGTAACAATAAAATCATATTAAATAAATTTATAAGCTGAAGGTATCCTTAATAACTTCATAATATTTATACACTGATGCTGACCTGAATGAATTCTGGTTGCATGTAGGAAAGGTCTCCCACCATTCCACCTTGAACATGAGCATCTGCAACTCCAAAAGCACAACTACTTGCACAAATACCGATGAAAAGTCCAAGTCCTCCTTTACCAGATGCTAAATTCAACTACGGCAGATTGGTAAGAAAAATAAAATCAAAACCATCCTGCAGGAATCAGTGTTCAAAACTAAGCGAATAGGACTTACAATTAACACCAACAAAGTGCTTATGAAAAAAAGAGTATATCCAAATAGATTCCGTATTCGTGTATTGAGCTTTGCCTCATTATATGCCAGTATTGCAAGTGTTCCAACAGCAAACGGCTGATAAACAAGAGTAAGCACCCTAGGGGGGTGGTATTTCTGCACATTGAGAAAAGGAAATTAAACTATTTCTACACAAACAATTACAATATCTAAGAGTAAGGTAATAGATTGAAAAAAAGTCTCAAACAATGATTGATTTAATGCAATTTTATGGTTTGGAAAATTTAGCAATTTAATTTTTGGAATTATGCCCCATTTCAATTTTTGGAAATTGGGCTGTAAGCAATGCTACTACACCATTTGAATAAGAGGTCAGATAAGCAGAAAAGTGCATGAAAAAAATACATCCCTTACCGGAAACAAGTGAACGTAGTAATCTTCAATTGTGAGCATACTGTTCCATGAGAAAAGACATCCATTTCCAAGAAGCCAGCAAACCACTATTGCAGCATATTTTCCCTATTCAACGCCAAAAATTCGAAATCAAGAAATAATTCATTTTATGTTTCACTAAAGTAGTATATAACTTAGCCAGGCACAAACCTCAAGACGTGTTGGAGGCTCACCGTTGACCATGGCTACCGTGGATGCTTCTTTTCAATCAAGTTTTACAAGAAAGCAGATTGATTATCTCACTCAAAGATAACAGAGCAGCATATATATATATATATATATATATATATATAAGGCTTGAATACGTACATAATCTATATGATGTGTTGTAGAAAATTATATGAGCCACCCCAGGCAAGCCCATATAGTTTTCAATCCTATGTGCCACTCTAACAATCCTCGTCATCCCTTAAAAGGGGGAAAGAACATCTCTAAATGTTGAGAAGTGGCTTTAGGATAATGATTAAAGAATATAAAAAAGCATTGAATAAAAAATAGAGGTATTTAATTTATTAAAGATTTAAAAATTATCTACTTTTAGTTTTTAATTTTTTTTTAAAAAAAGTAAAAATAATAAATAATATATGAAAGAACAGTTAAAAGATATTTTATTTTATAATTTTAAAAACTTAAAAAAGATATTGTCTTTTAAATAATATTAAAAAATTATACTTATCATCAAACACTTTTTTAATTTTTAAAAATGGAAAATTATTTAAAAGAAAAAGTCAAACAGAATCTTAATGTCTGTTTTAAGCAAATTATAAAATCTTTTTCATTAAATGTATTATCAATAAATACTATTCAATAAATGCCATCTACATATGATATTGGAGCGGCTGAAGTCAAAGCATGTGGTTCTTTTACAATATTCCACATTATAATATAACAATTTGGCAATTGCAGGTACTTCTTCTACCCTTCCAACTTCCATGCAATGATTGATGAACTAGCGAGTATGTACGCAATACGCAGGAAGGAAGTGCGAGCAAATATTTGATTCAGCGACCATACAGAAATACTGTCTTTTGTAAGGTAATAGCCGTTAATATAGAATCTACTGAGAAAATAAAAAATAACGATTTTGTTATTAATAATCTTTTAAGATTAATTTTAAGTAACTACAAGTGATATTTTTTTATTAAAAATATTTATTATATAAAAAATATAAGCGTAAAAAGAAATATGTTTTTAATAAAAAATTCTATTTTTAGATATATAAAATTTTCTTTTATAGATATTAACAAAATCAGTAAAAATAAATATCCACAATGCAAAGGACAAAAAAGAATATCCAATTCCAGGTGGTAAGAGAGATAGTGGGGAAGGGGAAAAAATATAGAGAAGCAGCATAGCATGAAATCAAAAGAAAGTTGAATGGAGGGAGAACTCACTTGGTGGGAGATACTTCAAAGTAGCCCAGAGGCAGAGAGAAAAAGAGAAAGAAGTGCTTGAAACTTGAAATGAAAGGGTGGGAACCAAATCTTAAATTATTCACTGCGTGTTGGCCGTGGATACTTGACAGCTGTAAGTCAAAGATGAAACTTGAGTTGCATATGGTGGCCAAAAGAGCAGGCAGAATTCCGGTACTGGCACGTGCATACTATTAGATATGCACCAAATGAATGTCAAGTTGTGCTTCTATTGTATTATCCCTTCTGTCGATGACCACAACGAATTGTATACTTCACAATCTGAACTCAATTCATCATCATTTCTGTTCACACATTGTTCCTCGGACCGTTGAATTTGCCGTCATGGTGCTTTGGTGACAGGTACTCTTAGTTTTCATATAGACGTCGGCTACCGCAATTTATTTTTATATAATATAAAAAACGATTAGGATGCCAATTTGAATATTATCTTTTAAATTTATATGATATTTTTTTAAAAAATTTATCTTATCCTCCGATTTTGTATGATAATTTCCTTTTAGTTTCATCTTATCCAGTTTTGTATAATCTTATCTTTTATTACTCATAAAATGTGATGATTAATATATGGTTTGACATTTATTTATTTAAATATATTATTCTATTTATTTGATAATATTTTTGTAACACTCTTTTATCATTAATCATATAAAATAATTATATATAATTAATAAAAAAATATATAATTTTTATCTTAATATTTATTTATCATAAATATTAAAAAAACTAATCACATATATATATATAATAGAATATTTTATACATCATTTATATATATAATTTTTTATTATAAAAAAATATAAAATCTTAGAAATTTTATTGATCATTGAAGATTATTATCAGAATATATATATATATATATATATATATATATAAACATATCATTTAATTTTTTTAACACAAACTTATTTTACTTCTCAGTAATTATTCACTCATCAACATATAGATCCACTTGAGTGTGAAATGTTAGTCGAGTCATATTTTTTGGGTGTAGGTAGCTTCTACATAGAATTAAATACAGCAACAAAACAAATAAAGGAAGTAAGAATTTTTAAATATTCATGTACATAAATAGTAGAAGATAAGGTTGGACTATAACCATATCAACATAATTTCTCACTCTAACGTCATAAGAGTATAGTTATTTTAATAGTTCACGCATCCATAGTTAATGCAATGTTTATGACAGACATGAATGCACATAACGCACATAAAGAACCTTTATGTTCCTAAAGAGTTCAACAATTATTATTTTTGAGTCTCCTTAAATATTTGTGTTTATCTTAGACTGAAAACATTATGGATCTGGGCATGTGTATTACATCTTGAGAAGTTATCAAGATTCCAAATTTTCAAGCAGTCTTTCACTACAATTCACCAAATCTATTAGACAAAAAAAAAAATTAACGTCCATTTAGCAAATCAACATAAAATCGATTCTTCAATTAGTATAATCCTTGAGGCAAGTCAAGACGACTAAGTTTGCAAAACGTGACGACCTCAATACTAAAGAGTTACCTAGGTCTCCTATAGGTCATCACACTTAATTACTAACCCTCTAGGCTCTTAAATAGTTGACCCCTATGATTTCTTAACATAACAACTGTGACTTCCTAATTTTATTACATTTAATATGCATGATGCATGCTTACAATAAATTCAATATATTCAATTAATATGTCACATATTCATAACTTACTTTCTTTGTGACCTTCAAATCAAATTTCTTTAGTGGTTCTTAGAAAAATTTTGACAGATCTTCGTATATACTCGAGTACTTCTTTATCTTTTATAAGACATCATATCAATACAGGAACCATCCAAAACAATTCCATACAATATAAAATATTCCTATTTAAAAAATTATCAATTCCAATAGGGATCTCTTATCCTAATATCTATGATCCAACTAGGCTTTATGCAGCCAAGCATGCAATATCTCAATTCAAATTCATCAGAACAAATATTTTTTATATAATTTAACATCCTCAAAATTTTTACAACAACTCAATTGACAAGATTTAATATACTCCCACATATTAGAGTTACTCCAGATTGCTCCCAACAAACAATTTTCAATCAATTACAACACTTAGAGCTAAATATATTAACTATGTATAATCTTATACATTATCAATATAATTAATATCCCTAAATCTATTTCTAAACTAATTATTATAATTTTTCTCAATTCAAAAGATAGTCAAACTGTTCTCATAAGCCAATTTTGGCTTAAGTTCAACTTTTAAGGTAAAATACCTATATTTTACTTAATTTTCCTAACTCATAATTAACCATATCATTATAAAAGGATTGTTCTAAAATGATTAATTTAACAATTAAATGTTAAAATAAAAGGGGATGGCTAAATTTCACCTCCATGGTATGTTCTCCTAAAATTTTGGCCAATTTTAACCGAATAAACCTAAATTGAGTTAGGAAAACTCAAATTCAACCCTTAAACTCCATAGGTATAAAAATAAATTTTCCTCCCTCTTACCTTTCTCAATTAGTCAAGGTATCCTCGAGGTGTAAAGAGAATCCAAAAATTTCACTTCCAAGCATGCTTCCTAAACAATCCATAGCAAAAATTACTAACATGAATTAATATTGAGCCAATTAGAGTTAAGAATTGAAGAAAAATTTAATTTTTCTTCTTATATGAAAATTTTGGTTCAACAAGATAGAAGGAGAAAAAAATGTGAAAATTTTTAAAAAAAAATTGGTGCCTAAATGTTCTTTATCAGTAAATAAAGTAAATTTTAAGTTGAATTTGAAAACGATCAAACAAATGGAAAGTGATTTGAATTTGAAGTTTATGAAAGAAGAAATGGTGGTTTATGTGATTTTGTCTATCCGTTAAGCGAAAAAGACGATCCCCACTCCTTTTATATATAAATATATATTTTATTATTATTTTAAGTTATTTAGGTTTAGTTCGACCAAATTTATGTATTTGATAAAGTAGAAAGTTTTGGATCCTTTTAAAAGTTTTATGAAATTATTTAAGATGAATAATTTTCATAAAAAATTATCTGAAAAAGAAAGAAAAATTTACGTACATTTCAGATTCAATTAAACTCTTTATTTTTTAAAAAAATTAAAATACTATAAGATAAATTATAGAATAAATATTTTAATTAATATAAAATTATTTCTATGCTATAATAATTTTCTAGAACTTTTTTAATTCATTTTTTATAAAATTTGCATCAATGTTTATAAAGTCCAATTGACTTTGAATAAACTATTTTTAAAATGTTATTTTCTAAAAATAAAATTTATAAAAAATAATATAAATAATTTTATGAAAAAAAAAACACTATTTTGAATTTTCTTTCTTTTTATTTATAAAAATTCTATTTTTTTTACTAACATACATAAACTTACCAAATAGATAATTTTTGAAGACTTTTTTTAAACTTAAAATTTATATAAAATATTATAAAAATATTCTAATAAATTTGGTCTAAGATATTTTTTTTATATTTTTTCCTCTATTAATTTTTAAAATTTTTTAATTTGTTATTAAAAATAAAGAACTTTAACTATAAAAATTATACTAAAAATTTATAAAAATCAAATTTTAAGAATGTTATATTTTTATTGATAAAAAATTTTAAAATAAAATAAAAAATTAAAATAATAAACTATATCAAATTATAAAAATTAATTTAATTTTCATACTATATTTTAACCAAACCAAATCAGAAAATAAACCAGTTCACATAATTTTTTTTCTTTTAAAACTACAAACCAACAAGCGAACACTAATAGGTAGATGAATAGTTGTATATGTCCGACAACGTTTGAGAAAAAAAAATATATTAATAATTGAATAAAAAAAAAAGTAAATTACTGCAAATCATCCCATACGTGCTAAGCAGAAGCAAAAGATAGTTGACTGAGGTATCCGTCAATGATAAAATTAGAGTAGCATGTTCTTCTTAAAAAATCAATCAATAAATAAATAAATACTTAATAGAGCAGTGTAATTATGTGACCAACAACAGCAGGCAGCATTCTAGTTCAGTCGTGTTGACGCCAATAAAAGAGCAACAAATGAAATAGCTGTATTTTATTTCCAGTTTTGATATGTCTTTTTACATATTCTCTTTGATATTTTTATTATTTTATAAAGTAAATATTAATTGATAAAATATATTTATTTATTATTTTCAAAACATAAAAGTATTTAATATTTTTCCATTTAAGAATTAGAAAATTTTATAGAAATATAATATAATTTAATTTAAAATTATTCTTTTCCTTTTGGGCAATAATACAGCAAATTGAACTTTCATTCTTCTGAATTCAACCATTTATTATTTTTTCACACATTAGAAATTTTTATAGAAATAAAATATAGTTTAATTTAAAATTATTCTTTTCCTTTTAGGCAAGAATACAGCAAATTGAACTTTCATTAATCTGAATTCTACCATTTATGGTTTTGTTCACACATTGCTTGAGGGTTGAATCTGCCGTCTCGGCGACAGTTACTCATCGTTCTTCACATGGTGTGGGCTAGTGTGTATATAAATTTAATCCATAATCATTGTTACAGATGATTTGTTTTGTTCGTGTCATTATAATTACTATAATAAATATAAATATCAAATAATGAAGAAACGGAGGTTGCCGTAAAAGCTGATTTAGTGTATATTTAGATCCACATTAAAATGTTATAAATTTATATTTATTTCATTTTAACATAATTTTATAAAACAATTAAAATTTTTAAATTTGTATTTGGATCAATATAATAAATTATCATTTTTGTATTAAATTAAAAAATTAAATTATTTTTAATGACAATGTTTACTAAAATTTACAATATAATTATTTTAAGTGAATAATTTTAAATATATCACATTATTTTAAACTTACTTTTAAATAAAATTAATTATATACAATTAAGTTTATTTAAATTTAAGCTGGTAAACGTTTACCTGAACATGTATTTATTGATTAGACTCAGTTATTTATTTAGTTTATAAGTGAAAAATTATAATAAAACTAAAGTTTTAATTTATTTGTTAATCTAATATTATTAAACTTTTAATTATAGTCTCATAATTTAAAATTTTTAACTAAATTTTTATATTTACATACTTAAAGGTTATGGTGTTATGCCTCCATTAAAAAAACATTGAAGAGTTCAATTTTGTAGGGAAGGGAAGAGAGGAAATAAGATAAGGGGTGAGGAAGAAGGAATTAGAATCTGCTTCAGAAGTTTGACGACAAATAGGTGACACAAACTGTCTCAATACTTGTTAATGTAATTAATCAAATCACGAGGTCTATGTATTATTATACAAAAATCGCTAAAATAAAAAATCACACAATATAAAAAATATAAGGAGCATTAATACACCAAACTTTGCATGGTGTTATGATAGAAAACATCATCATCCCCCTTCTAAGCAAGAATTAATCAGACAAGTAGACCATACACTATATCAAACTCACCTTAAGGGCATTATGTATGCAAGTTTTTACCACTTTTATATTACTCAATTTGTCAGTTCTAATCCAATGTGACACTTATTGGCACTTAACACTCCCAACATTTCGTTCTCCCACAACCTCCCCACTTTTACCCTTCTCAGCACTATACAACATCTTGATCTTCTTCCTCTATGAAACGTCTTACTTTCCTCTAAAACCCAAGTTTCTTCACCCATCAATCTTTTAGGCAATTGAAAATTTTCCATAACCATATATTAAACACGAACATATGTGCCTTGAATATGAGCTTTGTTACATATATTCAAAGATGTTAGCTTTATTTATAATGTAATTGTTATCACAATTAAATAAAAATAAAGTAGTTTATAGTGAAAATGCATCAAATTTAAGTATTATATTCAATAACTAAATATCAATTCGATTACAAAATGTGTTTGTGCATTAATACAAAACTAGATGGTTTGAATATCAGATATATATATTACAGTAGAGAGATGGGTATAAGAAGTCTAAGCCCACCATGGAGCTTCATCTGTTCTGAAATCTGTTTCAACCCAAGGAACAAACAAGACCTTCCCATCATCAACATCACAATGTGCCAACGCCAGAGACTGTCCAACAAGAAGAGAAAAACTATTCATTACTGTGAAGATTGAAAATTGAACACTACTTGATTTATAATAGTTACAGTCCTTCTAGTCAAAATAGAAGCAGCTAAACAAAGTTCTCATAAGAAAAGGTTTTACAATTTTCTTACCAAGGGAGCAGGTCCTCTTACAACTCTTCCCTGGTCATTGTACTGAGATCCATGGCAGGGGCAGATGAACTTTTTCTCAGCCGTATTCCATGGCACAACGCACCCGAGGTGAGTGCACACCGCATTAATCGCATATGTTGCTAGTGTTCTGTCTTTTTCCACCACAAGGTAGGTAGGATCTCCCTGTAAATTTCAAATTATGGAATGATGGAAACAGTTATTATGGTTGGAAGCAGATAAGGAGATCATTTTCACCTCTACAAGGCCAAACCCTGGGTTTCTGAAGCTAGAATTATAACTTAAAGTACTCTTTCACTGTCATGGGATGAAATTGGTCTAGCGTAGAAAGATAGAGGAGCAATGAGGAATAAGAATGAATAAGTGTCTTAGGAAGCTATTGCTTTCAATATTACATGTAAAGCATCTGCAACTTGTTGAAGATGTAAGAGAACTCTAACGCTAAACAGATGTAGATTTACCTTCAATCCTTGTGCAAGTGTCCGGTCCCCGGGTCCATGTGTCTTGAGCCATTCCTCTGCAATTATATCATTTCCAATGGCATCCTTGGCAATAGTACCACCAGTTGAAGAACCTGACCTGTAAATTTTCCCCACTCCGGTTAATGATTTTATAGATGAAGAAACTGGGAATGGGAATGAATAATCATAAACAGCACATTGGCAGGTCAACATTTAACTATCAAACTTTTGGGTGCTAATTGAGGTAATCAACAATATGATAGTTTTCTTGCCCTTGTCTGCAACTTCATATGTGCCCCTTGACTTTGTGCAGAAGGGAGCTTTTAAAACTACTGTGCCAAGAAAGCAAAAAACCAAAGAATGGAAGCAAAATTTTAAAGATTAAGAAACAATCAATTCAATACTTCTCCCCCAAAGCTAGGAATGGGCAAATTTTAAAGTTTCGTTGTTTCTTTCCCTCTCACTATAAAAACCATTATAATTATAATCATACCAAAAGTACGATATAAGAATTGGCCCTACACCGTTTTTATTTTCCTAATAAAAAGTCTCTAATTTTAATAAGAAAAACCCTTATTATAAGGACAAGCTGATTATATCCTTTGGCTTATTGAAATGTTAGTGTATAAAAGAAAACATCAAAGACATGTACTAGAAGTCTAGAAGTGTAACAGTTAAAAATAATATAATTATGAGTATTCGCCAATTCACACAATTGAACAAGTCAATATAGCATCAACAATGTGATAATCGAGTAACCAAAAGCCAATTGAAAAAGAGGTTGAATTAGAAGAAGAAGAAGAAGAAGAAGAATGGAGAAGGTTAGGAAAAAGAGAAATGGTACCCTGGAGGGACGAAGAAGGAGACATAGGGAACAAGCATTCCAGCAGAAGGGAGTGAAATAGCACCAAGAAGAAGCAGATTCATGAGTTGTCTTTTCCCCATGTCTGGGACTCGATCAGCAGGAATGCTCGTAGCTTGGCAAGAAATTCTCATTCCCTTGCCCTTCCCTGCCATCTGTGTCCTCACCGGTTTCACAAAATGTGTCTGGGAGGGACAGAAAATTCCACTCTTTCCAGAACATAGCTGAAATGACAAAACACAGCCCCTTGTTCACTCAAATCTCAATAGCAACTATCCTATGCTTATAAAATAATATATATATATATAAAATACCTGTGAAGGGGTTGCTGGGGATAGAGCGGTGGACGCCATGGTTATACAAACACTTGTTGATGATGGAAGAAGATGAGTTTTGAGAGTGGTGATAAAGAGATGTCAAATGATGGAGTCGGGTTAAACGACCACCACAACTGTCAACACAACAGTTGATGGATAAGGTGCCACATAGCCACATATTCTTCACCCAATCAACAACTGTTTTTTTGGGTTCAACATCGGTCCATGGCCCAACATAGCAACTTAAAGTTTTGCTTCTTTTGCAACTAAAAATATGAAGTTTTGCTTGCTACCTTTGTAATGTAATTTAGGCTTGTTTAGGATTTAAGGCCTTTCCATTTTATTTTAGGACATGGGCTTACTCGTTATTTAGGGCTCCTGGAAGGTGATGCGCACAGCCCAAAGGATTTTTAAACGATAATTGCACAATGTCTTTTGGTACGGCACCCAATATCCGTCAGAAAATAAACTCGTTTCATGTCAAAATGCACTTTCGAAAAAAATAAAAAACAGAATCTAAAGCACTTCAAACATCAGGATGTTGTTAGACTTGATTTTAAGACTTTGGTATTTAAGTGTTTACTTCGACATTATCCATTTTATAAAATTTTAAATGTTTATACCCAATATGAGACTTAATATCAAATTTGGACTAGCTTTCAATTTATGTGTCATATTTTCCCTTAAATCTCACTATTCTCTTCTCACTCATTTAAGAAAACTTACAGTTTCGTAATTGTTTAAAATCATTAATGATTTACACTTCTTTTAAAATAAGTAATTAAATAAAAAAATTATAAATTAGTAAACTTTTTTTAGAAAAGTTATATTCTTAAGATTTTTTCAAAAAAATTATCATCAATTATAAGTTTAATTTCTTAGATTTATCAAATTATATGTGGATAAGATTATTTACTTGTTATATTATTAAATAACATTATTCATGAAAATTTATATTATTGTAATTACTATGATGAATATTGACTATTAAATTTTTTATGCGAATGACGTGTAAAGAGTTGGATTATTCACTTAGTGTTGGATGAAAAATTCTTGCTTCCATTTGACGTAGCTATATAGGATACACTTAAAAGAGTTTACAGAAGATTTATGAAAATAGTTTATGATTTTCAAATTTTTTTAACTTATTTTAATAATTTTTATATAAATTTTTAAAATAATTTTTAAAATTTATTATAGTAAGCAGTATTTTCATAGAAAATGTAAGACTTGATTTTACTTCCAATAATTCTCTTACATAATAAATACAGAACATTCATTCATGTACATTTTAAAATTAATTATTTTCAATAATTCTTTTGCATAAGTACAGAATATTCATTCATTCATGTACATTCTAAAGTTTATTCTAGATAATTAATTATCATTATATATAATTAATTACTTTTCAAATATATAACTAAGTTAATTATATTTTTTATATTGTTAACCATAATATTTTTTAATAATTAATTAAGTTTTTATTATTTAATTAACAATTATTACTTGTAATCAATTACTAAAAAATATCATAATTAACACTATAAAAAAAGTATAGTTAACTCATACATGTATTTAGTTAAATAATAATGTGTAATTGACCTGGCAATAAAATATAAATGAATATATTTACTAAGTTGTTGTGGGGGAGAATATTTGTTGTTTTACTTCTTGTTCACGTTGAGGAGAGCCAAGAATGCAAAAGTTGTGGAACTTGCACAACTTTTTGCTACAGCATTGAGTGAAGCATGGAAAAGGAAAATTAAATGATGAAACCTACAAACCTATGCGTACATATTATTTCTTTGGCAGGTACATTACGATGCTAATACCCTTCCTGAAGAGAAGATGATAAACGATTGATGTATATATTTTAGTTTGTCCCAGGTAGCTAGATAATGGCCCACTTCCTTGTCTACGCCCTTGAATGATGCTGTTATCTGCATGGGAGGTATGGCGTGCTACATGCACTCCTCAAATCATCATGCGCTTCTCCATCTCTCTCTCTCTACCTCTGCCTCTTCTATAAAGTATTTTGGTTTAAGCGTGCAAATGCAATCTCTTTTCTCTGTTAAATTATTGCAGTGTTGTCCAAAATTTATGAATTTATATATTTCTATGTATATATAATCCAGAGAAGGGAAAGAGAAAAGGAACGGACAGTAGTCTTCCAACGACAGAAAAAATAATGGGTCTCTTTACGCTTTCTCTTGCAACAAGGCAGTGAAAGAGAATCGCTGGTTTTCGTCAAAGAAGATAACACCCAACAGGGAAAGCAAAAGGAGTACTCAGCAAAGCTATCTATTCCTTTTCTTTTCTTTTCTTTTCTTATAATAAATAAATAAATAGTTAATTAGATTTATAAAAATAGTTAAATAATTAATGTATTATAATTTTTTAAAATACTTTTAATACTAGATGTTTGAATTGGAAATATAAAAAATAAATAGATGTTTTATTAATATGAACTTTATATTAAAATAAAAATATAAATAGAAGTTAGTAACTAATACATTTAAAAATAAGTTATGTTTCTTATAATTAAAAATATTTTTTTTTTAGTTATTCCTTATAAAAAGAATAAAGTATTTGTAACAGAAAGATAGAGCAAGCAACCCCCAGAGATAGAACGTCCTTCAAAGTCGTTTCCAAATGATGAAACACTAGGAAAGCCATTTTGCATTTTGCGACATCCCAAAGCCTTTTGTGGCACAACTCAATTATTACATTAATTACTAGTGCTTCATTTGTCTATTTTGAAAGAAAAAATAGTTTATTTATATATACTATTAAAAATCAAGATAATATTGAATACTGTGTTTTTAATTATATATTTATTTTCAATTTAAAAATTAATTTTTATTTTCATCATCTAATTTGAAAACACTTTATAGATCGATCAACCATTAAAAAGAAAGAAAAGTAATAATTAATATTATATTAAAATTTTAGAATAATTTTAATATAAAAATACATTCTTTAATTGGTACTTATGTTTGTTCCTATATTGATAAAAAAAAATAGAGAAGATAAAACCTGTCTTGAGTGAGATAAAATAGGTTTGAAAATTTATGTTTTAGTGTTTAAATATAATTTATTTGAAATTTTGAAATTTTATTTATTATAAATTTTTTATTATTAAAACCGAGCTTGTTTAATGTTTATTAGACCCACAATTTTGCTTAAAATATTATGGCATAAATAAAATTAATAAATAAATATAAAATTTATATATATATATATAAATGATTAAAAGATTTATAAATTTTATTAAAATTTATTATATAAATATCGATAAATAGCTTAAAATGTATATATATATAAATAATTAAAAATATTTATAAATTTAATATATAAAAATAAATATAATATATAAATACATATTATATATCTATATTTTATATATTATAATATGTATTAAAATAAGTTATAAAAATATAATAAATTTATATATTTAAATAGGTTTTTAAATAATTTTTTTATAAATTTAAATTAATTTATTTATCTATTTTTTAAAACAAATCAATGTTTTGATCCATTCTTAATGCGTTTAAGTGATGGATGTAGGGATAAGTTGATTAGAGGAACAAATACAAAGACTTTAATCCGTTCAATTTTATTACAATATTTTTTATGAAAAGTTTTTATGGTACTTAATGTAATAGTAGTTAATTTTTTTTAATTTTTATATTTATCCTGTATTAATATTAAACCTTTTTTGACTCTTGTATAAGTAATATGAAAATTTTGATTTTAAATAAAAGTAAGTATAAAATTTTATAATGTTTTTAAAAAATTTATTTTAATAAATTTCTTTTATATATATATATATATATATATATATATATATATATATATATATATATAGATATAGATATGTACGCATGTAATTTATTTGAAAAAAAAAACTTATAAATAATAATAAAACAAAGCTTTGTTATATTCTTCTATATATTTTTAAGTATTTTATAAAATAAATATTAAATATTTTTTTTAATATTTATTATCTTAAAAATATCTAATAATTTTTATTTAGTAATTAATAAAATTTATAAAAATAAAAAATAGAATATTAACAAAATAAAATAGAATAATACTTCTAAACTTTTATATTAAAAAATTTAAAGAATTTGTTAATAAAATCTTATAAATTAAAATGGAAGAAATACAAGTTTAAGGTTAAGTTAAAATTAAAATTAATTATTTTATTTTATTTTTCTAACTTACATGCAAAGTTTCAAATTTCAAGAAACTTTGGGGAGCCAATAAACCTTTCAGGCTTTCACGAACAAAGAGTATCTGTTCCCCAGCTTTTTTATGCCTAATTTGATTGTAATCGATTGATTGTAGGTTTAGTTCTTATTGATACTCAGGGGTTCTGTCTATTTTTATTGACTTTCTGAAACTTTTCATTTTTTATTGTTTACTGGTACTTTAAGATACTGATTAGTATCTGCCTATCAATAATTATAAACTTCCTTCTTTAATTTTTTTATAAATCTTATAAAAGTATTAAATATTTTTATATTTTTTTAAAAGTAAATACATATATTTTTATTTAATACTCATTTTATAAAATAATAAAAATGTTTTAAAATATAGATATAACAAAAATCTAATAAATAAAAAAAATTAAAACTTTCTCTTATCCATTTTAATGTTATTTTATAAATATTAAAAAATCAATTAATATTTGTGTTAATTAAATTATTATTTAATTTTATATTATATTCACAATCTTTCATTTTAATTTACTTCTTTTACTAATTATATTTATATAAAGAGTAAAATATATTAAAAATTTTAATGCTAGATTTATTTTTTAAATAGTAATTCAAAAAATATTTTTAAAATGATGACATACAAAATTAATAAACAGAGTAATAGAAATAATATTAAAAAATAATTATAATTTTAATGTAATTAAAAATATTATTAAAATTTTTCACTGTATGTGATGGATAAAAAAAAAGAAAAAGAAAATAAAAAGGAGTAATACACAATATAGAGATTGGATCGGCTACTTTGTTAAGTAAGTACTCAAAATTAAGTCTAAAGTAGGTGTGAATCTCTTATCAAAACAAACAACGAGAAAATGAGTAAAATCAGTTTTCACAATTATATAACCTAGCATATTGTCTTTTTATTGTATAGGTAATTTTAAATTTAAGTAAAATCTATAAATTTAAATAAATTTAAAATAATCATAAATTTTTGTCACTAATAATTAATATTATATTATAATAATAAGGAATTAAAATTTTTTAATATTAAAGGTAAATTAAAAATAAATTATTGAAATTATGATACAAAATTTTCATTAATATAATATATCAAAATGTTAAATTAAACTAATAAATATTATAATAAGTTAAAGATTTAACATTTGAAAAATATATATTTAAATTTATTAAATGGTATTAAACTTCTAAATTTAAATTAAATTATTGTCTTTAAATTTAAACTACTAAATAAAATTAAATATTTAATATAAAATATATATAACTTGATGAGAATAAACATAACTTTTAAAAATATTCTAATTTAAGGATAAATAAAATATTTTAATATTTAGAAATTTGATTTTTATTTATTCTTAACTTTGTTCAATTTTATATATTTTATTTTTATGAATGATTATAAAAATAAAGTTAGAATAAATAATATTTCATAAAGTCATAATTTATTCAAATGAAAATATTATTTTTATTATAAATTAAATTATTCACTTTGCTCTCAAAACTCATTGTTAATATTTATAAAATTTATCATTGAATAAATTTATTTTATCATATGTTTTATGTTTATAAAATTTTATAAAAAACCTATTTAATACATTATTAATATATAAAAACTAATATGATATATGTTTTAGAATATATAACAAAGAATTATTTGAATTTGGGAAAGTTTGGTGATTTGATACTTTATGTATTTAAGGTAAGTTTTAATTTTTTCTTAATTTAAATTAGTCCCTCATTTTTATAAGTTAATCCTTTTTTTTATAATGATATTGAATTTTATTATAACTCACTTAAAAACTGAATTATTTTCTAATAGATAATTGAAATTGATTGAAAAGTTTTTTATATATTAACTTTTGATTAACATAACAAAGTTCTAAGGAAATTAAAAATTAAATCGAAGGTAATATTCTTTAACAAACTAAATTTCACGTGTTTTTAACTTTAATAGAATGCGACAATTATGTAGTTGCCTTTATTATTAGTATCGTATTGATTTTGCCTTGACTTAAGTGGGGTTAGTGAGGAGATCCCCACGCCTCCCAAACAAACTTTTCCTGTATCTTATAATGACACAGATGACATGTCCCACACACATACTAACCAAAAATTAACCTCAATGATATGTTCCTTTGACCAATATAACGGTGATGTGTCTTTTTTTACATTTCTGGAGTCTCTAGTTTTGCTTAGATCGATAACGAAAGAGCAAAAAGTCAAGACCTAACGGTTTTAATTCCCAACCATCAGATGAAATCCTTATGTCTTTTGTGATGGCAGAGATTTTGCAATGTTGTCTCTTGTTGCTTAAGAAGTAGTAGCTAGGAATAAAAAAGGTTTATGTATATATATATATATATATATATATATATCCTTTTTACTTTTGTATTATTATTGTTGTCCCCTCACCGAAGAGTGAATAAAAGGAACTGCGTGCCTCCATGTGGGTTTCAGGTCATCAGGCCCCAAAGTGATGGGGCAAAGTTTTAAATGAATCGGTTTCATTGTTACAAAAGTTGGTGCAATTGATTTAAGAACCATTGTAGGTTGTGCCAATGACTAGACTATATGATCGTTTCTGCGCTCCAAAGGTTCAGAGTGGGGCTTCGGATGTTTGCTTTTCCAAACCTCTATTCCCACTACCTGTTGAGAAGGAGAAGAACCAACATGGACCCCACAAAAATTAGTATGTTCTAACATAAAAATAAAATCAAATAAAAAATGGATTAAACAGAAATTATTTGACGCTTCTTTTTTGCCTGAACTTTTAGAGCTGCAGCGTGTTCCTTCTCTTCATGATTGCACATATATATATATATATATATATATATATATATATATATATATATATATATATATATTAAATCTTGGTAACTTTACATTATAAAATTTATTAATTTAACAGTTTAAGTAATAAAATTTAATTATTTAAAAGAGTTATTTAATAAAAATAATTCTAAACATAAATTATTTATAAAATAATTTGACCTTTATCATAAATATATATATAATAATTTACGTTAAAATTATTTTATTTTATTTTATAATAATTTTTTGGATATAAACTTAACAAATATAACTATTAAATTGAAAATTTTTATTATATATATTAATTTTATAAAATTTAAATTTATTTTATTTTATTAAATAACATCAGTTTTTAATATAAAACTTACCTTAATTTTAAAATATCAACACTAAACGTATTAAAATAAAGTAGACCATTATCAAACTTAAAACATATATATAACTTTAGAGTCTTCGTTATTAACTTTAATTTTTACTATACGTATATATTATATATTTAAAATTTTTTGTTTTTATTTTTTATTGTTCTACTTTATTTTAATACATGATATATTATTTAAATATAAATAAACGATTTAAATATATATATATATATATCATGATATTGTTATATAAATTAATAGTTAAATCAATAAATTTTAATTTTAAAAAAAAGTTAATAGAAATATCACATATATATAACATTATATGAGAATACTTTTTTTATGATCAAACGAAGGACTTTATTATATGAAAATACTTATTATAATAAGAATGATAATCGTGAACGTAGACCATTATCAAACTTCATATATATATATATATATATATATATATATATATATATATATATATATATATATATAATACTTTAAAATCTTCATATAACTACTCATTAACTTTAGTTTTAACTGTACGTTTATATTATATAGTTAAGATTGATCGTTTTTATTTTTTATTATAATAAACTGTTATGATGTTTCGCTCCTTATATAAAAGGGAGGAAGAGAGGTATGTAACTGGGTAGGTGGATGCTTGGATTAGGGAAATTAATTAAGTTGGCATGCATTACGTTAAGTGGTACATAAAGAGACATATACGTCGTATCCGTTGGACAAGTAGGTTAAGGTTCTTACAGGATGGTCCATGTTTCATGCTTGGTTTAAAATAGGGTTTGTAATTTAAAGTTTGTACAGCTGTAAGGGAAGTATCACGGCACTGTAGCAGTTGCACTTATTGATTTATAGTAATCTACCCGACTATTTAATGCCTATTTAATGGTGTGGGTTCATATGCCTTTTACGAACCTAGGATAAGAAACATGATCTCTTTCAATTCTTACCTATTCTTTCTCAGTTTCACACACGTTTGTGGTTCAAAACATGCAAGGAAGGATTTCAAACCTTATCTCTCCTCCTATTATGACACATAGTTCATGATCAAAACCTATGATGTAAATTTCAAACTAAGAACATAAAATATATGTCCCTGTTCTTCATGTAGGTGAATTAAGTTTGGAGTCGGTTTGGGCACCTTATGCTAATTTCCATATATTTTTCTGTTAAAAAAAAAGGAGAAAGCGGGTAATTACAAAACTGAAGCTGCTGCTTGAGAAGCTGGGGAGTTATGCCGTGTGAAATGCTATATCTAGCTACCTTCTAAATTTCAGCACAACACGAAATTTGTTTATGTTTATGATGGGTTTCTTATAGAGAAAAAAGGTATTATGTAGAATGTTCTTGAATATTTACAATATATATATATATATATATATATATATATATATATATATATATATATATATGCATGTATAGAAGATATTTGAATTTTAAAAGTAATACAACTTTTCTAATTTTATCAGTAACTTCCTCTTTTATACTGGCTATTCTAATCCCTCAGTTGTTCCTTATTTTGTATGAGAGATATCCTTAACATTTCCAAGTTTATGTAAATAGGTAGATTTTTTAGCTTCTTTTAAATAAATTTCATATTTTTGTAAAAAAAATTAATTTCAGATTTTAACCTTTATTTTCCATTTAAATCCTCCGATTAGTATAACGTCATACAAATTAATTACGAATCAGTAAATGAATAAGAAACATAATCCCTTCAATTAAGAACCGCGTCTTTATCCAATCATATAGACAAAATAGACTTCAGCCCCAAAAACAATATTAACAACAAGGAAACACATTTGTGTTGATATGGAAGACCGCCTTATTTAACAATTACTAGTTAATAGCCGAAAGAAATAAAATCAAAAGTTAAAAATTTGAGTAGTTAAACCATAAAATTTTTGGGGACTAAAATCAATTTAAGTGCTATTTACAAGGATTAAACTAATTTAAACCCAAGCAACAATACACTGCTAAATTAGAGTTTCTAAAATGATAAATATTAATTAATTAGGATCAGTTTATGATGATTGGAATTTTTTTTTCAATTTTTTTACAAATGAAAATTTTAAAATAAAATAAAATTAATTTTAAACTAAGTTTCAAAATATTTTTAGTTTAATTTTTAAAATAAATTTTATTCTATTTTTTTATTTTTAATTATAAAAAATTTACTTAATTTCTATATTTTTCTTAATATATTTATTTATTACTATTATTATCATTATCATAATTTATCTCATAGATAATTAATTATTATTACTATTATTATTATTACTATTATTAATTATTATTTATTGATTTAGTATTTTTTTATTGTTTGTCACTATTAAATATTATAATTATTATTATAGTTATTATTATAACCACCTCATTCGTTTTGATTATCTTTGTTATAATTATTTTAGTGTTATATGATTATCACTAACATTTTATTTTTTCTCATATTATCGCTGCATTGTTATTGGTTATGAAAGTTTAAATTTTAAAATCTAAATTAAATCTTAATAGTTCTAACCTACTTAAAATTTAAATTATTAAAAAATTATGAATTATATTATTATATTAAAGCCTGAAATGTAAAACAATCTCCACAATTCTATACAATATTCATAATAAAAAATTAAAATATTCATAAATACTTAAAGTAAAGGATTCAATAACTTACCAGTAAATAGATTGTTGTGAAACCATTAGCAAATCTTGCTCGGAACCTCTCTTATCATTAAGAGAAAACGAGGAAAGTTAAGAAATGTGAAGAATAAATGAAAAGGAAAAAGATGTTAGTGGGTATAGGTACTCACTTGCGAACTTCTTGCACAGTACTGAGAGTTTGACTGTCAAAAATAGCAATTTAGCCGTCAATAATTTGGCTCAAAATATTTGTGGTTTAGCTATCAACAATTTGACGCAAAATATTCGTGATTTGGGATACATTTTATCAATAATTCATCGTTTAGGCAATAAAAAAATACTCACAAAGTCGTTAAAATTTGTTGATGATGTGAGATTTCTTGTAATGAATCAATTCAGTGCTTTAAATTGACAATAATAACCAAATCGATTGATTCACAATTTTGTTAGAAACTAATTTGGCTTATGCACGTCGAAGTGAGAGGCCAAAATAACTTAGAGTTATATCAAAGGTATCGATTAAAATCACACATTCTTAGGAAATAAAATGACTAATAGATAACTGCTATTTCGAAGACTAATTTTCTTTATAATTTTTGAAACTAAAATGGTTGATGATCTTAATTTTCAATACTAATTTAGTGGTTTATTCCCAAAATAAGTGAAAAAGAAGGTGTCTGAAAAACATACACTAATATGAAATTAGTAATACCATTGTCATTAATGAATATACATAAAAAGTAAAAGTTAAGTAATGTAAAACTCAAAAATATAAATAACTTATATACCCACACTGACTACTCATCTAACAGAATGCCAATTTTAAAGCTTGTCACTGTCTACAAATGTGAAGATATAATATGTCCGTTGAAGGACCATATCGCAGCCCCACACTCGATCATATATTTCTAAAATTTATCTGCAGGACTTTTTACAGTTTTAATCTCGTGAATTTGCTTTGTACATTCATATAATTTATACAGAACGTTTAATTAGATTGTCATAATTTAAAATTTTTTTAAACATGTTTGATTCCTAATAATTTTTGAAATTAAGAAAACTAGCAAGTGAGCAGATACGTTCACATATTGGATTAAATTAGTTTTCAACAGGAAAACAAAGTCATCCAGTTCAATTCTATGGACTGTTTTATTTTACTGTCCTATAAGTTTGGTTTTAAATTCAAATCTTACCTAATCCATTTTAATTAAAATTTTTTGAATTGTTATATTTCTTACTTGCATGTTTCATCTTTCTTTGAATTATGTATAATTTTTTAACCAAATTAATTTTCATTATTTTAAATTTATCAAATTTAATATCTATCCAATTTTTTTCTACTTAAAACTTTTAAATTATTATTTTTATCCAATTGTGTAAAAATTGTAATAAAATTGAAATATATATATATATATATATATATATATATATTAAAAGTTTTGAAATAATAAGTTCACTAAAAATTTAATAAAATTTGAAGAATTTTATAAAATGTAATATTAAGATATGCAAAAGAAAATTAATATTTTATTTTATTTTAAATAAAATTTGATACTTTGCTTGATGATTTTTGGATTAAAGATATTTAAAAACATAATTTAGTAGTTTTAGATTGAAGGAAAATATATAAGATCAAATTTAATAAATTTTAAAAATAAAAAATTAATTTTCCAAAAATAAAATTAAGGAATCAAATTAGACATAATTTTAATAAAAATAAAACAATAAATTAAGTTTAATTTTTAAACATAAAATTTAAACGTTGGAAAACATGATATAGAAAATAAAAATAATTTAAAATACCAAATGTCTCATTGCATAAGACAATTATTACAAGCGTAAAATTAATATTTTTATTTTAGATTCAAACTATCCAAATGTAGAAAATATCCCAATCCACGTTATCAAGTTACAAATTAACTATATCTTCTGTTTTTTCTGTAATTTTGTACATTTTTTTAAAAAATATCTTGCCCTATTTTATCCTTTACACCTATTTTTTATTAAAAAAATTATTCTTCAATATATCATGCGCATATATATATATATATATATATATATATATATATATATATATATAATTAAAATAATTTTTAGACTATGTTGTAATTTAAAAGTATGCGACTGACTTAAATACAAGTTGTGTTATTTTTACAATAATTTTATATAATATATTTTTTTATTTCTTTCAGTTATATTATTCATTATATTTTATATTTTTCATTTTTATTTCACACATGGTACAAAATTGTAATAGAAATATCATGTCTTTGTTCTATATAAATTTTACTAATAAGTATTTTGTGCAGTGTTATTTGTTGTAGTTATAAAAGATTGGATTAAACTGACCATTTTGTGAGCAATAAAAAAAATGGTGGAACGAAAAACAACGAAAAATCAATTCAATTGGATAAAAATAGTCAAAACTGATCTAATATGATAATAAACTGTGTAGAAAATTAGGTTAATTAAATATGTCTTAACATAAATATTATTATACATTTAAAATAGTAAGTAAAATAAGATGAAAAAAGAAAGATAGAAAGATCAAAAGAAGTAAGAGAGATGCAATGTGATGAAAAGATAGATTTAGAAAAAAAATTATTAGAATAAAAATATTGTTGAAATATATAATAATTAGAGTTTAAAAAAAATAGAAGGGATAGTTATTAATTTTTTTAAGAAGATATTATAAAAAATTAATGTAAAAATTAAAATTTTAAAATTAAAATTAAATTTAAAAATTATATAAAATATTAATATTTTATAATATTTATTAAAAATAATTATCTTTTAATTACTTGTATAAATTTAATTTTAAAAATATTTATTTCATATAAAAGTAGAAGATATTTTTTATTATTTCAAGTATTTTAACGTTAAATTTAGAAAGCAATTTTTAGAAGCAAATTTATTTTTTTAAAAAAATTAAAAACAAAGAAAATTATTTTAGCTCAACATATTCAATTGTGGTTGCTATATATTCTTAGGTGTAAAAGAATTTTAAAGTTACATAGTTTAAAAAAGTCAAAAAAATTTTATTTTTTTAAAATATTTAGAATATATTCTTAAATTTTAAAAAGATATTAAACTTTAAAAAATAATTTAAGAATATTTTTTATTTTGTTGAAATGATTGATTAAAAATTTAAAGAGAAGATATTTTTAAAATATTAAATTTAAATATTGAAAGGAAAGTTATTATTTTTATTTTATTGAAATAAAATATTTTTTATAGGTTTTGAAAAGATTAATTTAAAAATGAAGTAAATTCCTATGACATAAACATGACGTTGATATTAATGACGGAAAAATAATGGGGTTGTTAGAATTTAATACGACTTTAGTTGGTTCGAGATTATGAAATCACACTGACTTATACAATTTGTATTGTTTCAACAAAAAAAAGAGAGTATAAGTTCACAATGGAGATCAATATAAATTAATGACTGTTGATTGAGTTATATATATATTACAATAGTATATAAAATTAACAATATATTTTTAAAATATTTAAAAATTTTAATTATACATTTATTTTAATAAAATTTAATATAAAAATATAATTATAATTTATGATTAAAATAATAAAAATTTATTATATATAAATTATTGATGATGTAAAATTAGGTATAACTTATATTTATATAAGTTTGATATCTTTAAATATATATATATATATATATATATAAAATGTATGAATACAAAAATTTAATTATTAATATTTTATCATAAATAATGTTAATTAAAACAAAAAAAATATATAATTTTTTAAAATAGTAAATTTTAATTCATCATATAATTATAAAAAAATAATTTTTAATATTTATCTATAATTTTTTTCTTCTAAAAATAATTTGATGTGATCTGGGTTGATTATTTTTGGATCATGAAAGCTACTTAAAACAATTTCATTCATTAAGATTACATTTGTTCGAAGTAATTCTTAGCTTTTAATTGTAAAAATTAAAATTAACTTTTATTTTCAGTTCTTAATTTTAGTTTTTAATTTTTAAAAATTATTATAAAAATAAATTCAAATATTATATTATATTATTTTATTATAAATTTATAAAAATATATAAATAATAATATTAATTTAAAAAATTAAAATTTTTAAAAATAAAAAATTTAAATAATCATAATATTATAATAATAATTATGATAATAATAACACTAACAATTAAAACAGTATTTATAAAATAATAATTATAATATAAAAAATATTATATATTTATAAATTTATATTTTTAATATTATTTGATTATTAAAATTATGTATATTATTATTATAATATTTTTATATTATTTAATATTTATTTTATATAAAAATAATATATATTATAAAATTATAAATTATATAAATTTATATATTATATAGTATTATTTATTTTTAATATATAACAATTAGATAAATAAAAAAAATTAAAAATTATTTTAAAATAAAAAATAAATTATTATTGTTATTATAATTTAAAAAATATTATATAATTATACAGTTTTATATGTTATATATTATTTAATAATTAATATATAAAATAAATATTTGTATGTATTATTATTATCATAATTTTTATATTATTTAAAATTTAATTTACATAAAATAATATATTGTATCATCAAAATTATATTATAATATTATAAATTAAGTATAATTTTTATATATAAAATAATAATATTTATTTATAAATTTATAAAAAATATATATAAATAATTAATAATAATTAAATTCTTTTTAGATAATAATAATAATAAAAATAATAATATGATAATTATAATATAATATAATAATATAATTATATATGTATATATATTTATATTTATATTTAATATATTATTTTATCAATATTTAAAATAAATAACTTTATTTTATATTATTCAATATTTATTTTATATAAAAATAATTTATATTATAATATTATCTTATAAATAATTATATAATATAAAATTATATTATAATATTATAAATTTAATATAATTTATATATTAAATATGATTATTTATTTTATTTTAATTGTATAAAAAATTTAATTTTTTTAAGATAATAAAAATATATTATTATGATTACTATTATAAAATAATAGTTTATTAAAGATCTGATAGATTTAAACATAAAAATATTTTAAAATTAAAAATAGCATTTGATAAATATTTTTATCTTTAAAATTTAGTTAAAATTATTTTAAACTTATATTAAAAATTATTTTAAAATTATTTTTATTAAATAAATTTGTTTTCTTTAATAATTAATCATAAAATTAAGAATAAAAAACCTATAACTATCTTCAACAAATTTTTTTTATTAATAGACCATTTTAATTTTTATACTGAGATTAATATAACAAAGTTGCTGGAATTGATACAAGAGAATTGATCCAGCGAAGATAGATAGGATATTATAATAATTTAACGAAAAAAAATTAATTTTAATTTTATTATTTTTTACCTTTAAAAAATTAAATTAAAAATTTCATGAAAATAATTACATTTTTTATTATTAGATTAATTTTGATGGATTTTAAGACTAATATATTTATTGTGCAATAGAAATTTAATTTATTAATTGAAGATGAGTCCAACAAAAGAATTATGAAGTGACAAATCATACTTTAATTTTACGTTTAAAAATTTACATATAAAATTCAACCGTATATTAAATCTTAAATATGATTATCTTTCATAAAAAGTGTTATTAAAAGACTTGAATTTTATTTTAAAATCATTTTCACGATGTATGAACAATCATTGGATGGTACTAAAAATTAAAAAATACATATATGGTTACAAATTTTAACTGACGAAGAAAATTATTGGTCATTAATAATCAATTTCGCAAGAGATGTGGTATTGCTAATTAGAAAAGTATCATTTATTATTATTATTATTATTATTATTATTAAATAAAAAGACTTTTTAATTTTCAGACTCATTCTCTCCCTGAAAATAGATATAGGTAGCTCTGGTTCTAACTATATATATATATATATTAAATTTTTTTATTTTTAATATATAATTAAGAACACTGAATATAAATTATATAATAATTTTTTTATTAAAATTATCTAATATAATATATCAATAATATTAATAATTATAATTTTAATAAAAGGATTTTTTATATCACAAAATAAAGAAATTGTTAATTGTTTTAATTTATATTTAAACATTACATATAAAAAATAAGCCTAATGTTGGTGCTAAGTAGGATTACCTTTACCATGTTAACTATTGTAAACCTTTGTTGTGGGATAACATTAGTTCCATCCTCCAGTCTTATTTAGTGCTTGTTTGGTTATTAATTAAAAAAATTAATTTATACATTATTAATGGAAAATACACATTTGAATAAAAATCTATAATTAAAATAAATTTTAATATACGTTTTAGTTATATTTAATAGTTGTAAAATTAATTGTATCCATCTTTCATTTAAATAAAGGAGATACTTTTTAACAGAGGGACCAAACTAACTACCTCTTAAATCCTAATCCTAATCCTAATACTATTTGTGATATTTTATTCGCCAATGAGCGACAAAGAGGAAAGAGACAGAGAGTAACAGCAATAAAGAGAAGGTAGAAACTAGCAAAGCCAAGAGAACCGAAGCTCCTGGTAGCTTTCATTTGAAGAAAGTTGAAACGTCTCAGTGGCTTTACCCTACAACACTCACACACTTTACAATGCTTGTTTTTCTTGTTACTCCTCAGCACCACTAAGAGCATCAGAAAAGACTTGTCCATGATGGAGTTTGATCTCGAAAACCCTTTAGGAAACTTCCACGACCTTCCCTGTGATGCTGTCCCTTCCCTCTTCCTCATTGAATCTGACCACATTCCTCCACCAAATTACTGTCACACTCTCAAAGCCAGTGACTTCGATATCTCTGTTAGAAGAGATGTTGTTTCTTTCATCTCACAGGTAAGCGCCAAGCACTACTTGCTTTTACATATCTTCAACATTCTTGTTTGAACAACACCACGATGTTAATTAACGTGGCTTTAATCGTTTTGTTCTTTCTAGTTGTCCTGCACCTTTGATCCAGTTCTGTCTTACCTTGCTATCAACTATTTAGATCGCTTCATAGCTAACCAAGGAACATTGGTAATCAAAATTACTTTACTTTGTTTGTACTTTATTGACCTTTACTTTGTTTCATAACTATACTTGGTATTGTTATATTAACCAAGATTGAATATTACCAATTATATTATGCTTCCTCAAGATCTAACTCAACTTGGGTCTATGTAACAGCAACCAAAGCCATGGGCGAATAAACTCCTTGCAATTTCTTGCTTTTCTCTAGCTGCCAAGATGTTGAAAACAGAGTACTCTGCCACCGACGTTCAGGTAAGGTGTTTTTGTCTTCTAAGTAAGGTGAAGTATGAAAGAGATTGGTATTCATTCAAGTTCGTGTTACTTGATACCAGGCTCTTCTCAATCATGGTGATGGTGCCATCATTTTTGAGACACAAACAATACAAAGAATGGAAGCCCTTGTCTTAGGGACTCTTCAGTGGCGAATGCGTTCCATCACTCCCTTCTCTTTCATTCCTTTCTTCAGCAATTTGTTCGGCCTCAAAGACCCGGCATTGAAGAAGGTTCTCAAAGGTCGAACATCTGAAATTATATTGAAGTCACAGAAAGGTATAATCAATGCTTGGTTGACTTTAACATTGTAAACAAAATCAGCTAATTTGATTCCTAATCTAAAATTATGCTCACGTAATAATATTTCTTTTGTTTTTGATTTTCAGAGATAAAGCTTTTGGAATTCAAGCCATCTGTAGTTGCTGCATCAGCTCTTCTGTATGCTGCACATGAGTTGTTTCCTTTTCAATATCGATGCTTCTTAGGAGCAATATCCGATTGTTCATACGTTAATAAAGTACATATTCTTCCTTTCTTTTCTTTTTTTACAACACTAATGATATATGTAGATTATTATAAGAATAATAATGGGTACGATCATTTTATTGTAGGAAAACGTGCTGCAGTGTTACAATGTGATAAAAGACATAGTGAGGGAGGAGTACGAATCTTTGTTCAACGTGAATTCAAGTTCAGACACACCGGTTAATGTGTTAGACGAACATTTTCTGAGCTTGGAAAGTGAAAAAACCAACGGAACGAACGTTGCACCCGCTATGATACAGGAGCAGGACTTCAAGAGAAGGAAAATCACCGATTATGGCAACAATTGCAGGGCCCCGTATTCTCATTTTCATTAATGCTCAAGTACCAAAACGGAAGAAGATAACATTTAATCCTCTGGTCCATATAGAGTGATAAATGTAGTCGGTGTTATCATTTTGTTGTAGTTAAACCAAAACAAAATGTGGAAGAAAATGTATAACACAATAATAGGAAGACATCGTGATGATCCGAGATTGAGAAGAAAGGAATTGGATCCATATTTAATGGACAAAAACACCGTAACGTGATCCTCGTACGGCCTTCATTTAATCTGTTGGTTCTGAAAAGAAGCAGAGAAGATAAGATGGGATTTTTTTTTATTTCCTAAGAGAGCAAACAAAAAGACAAAACGTAACTTTGAATTGTAGGGTGGAATTTTTATTTTTATTTTTATTTTTTGTGTCTGTTTTGTAGTTAAGTATGGTGGTTCTGTCTCTTAGCTTCTGGCATAGGAATAATAATAGTAACAGTAACAGTGAAGCGACCAATTTTCTTGGAAAATAAAATGTAGTACTTATTTATATATATATATATATATATAATAACATTAGACACCCATATATATTGTTTGATGTTTATATTCCTTGTTTCTTAAGCGAGTTCATGTCAGCGCAAAGCAAGAATATCGAAATCCCGATATAACCCTACATGTACCTTTTTCTTTTTTTAACTAGAGATGGCAACGCATATTTATTTTTTTCTGAGAGATTCGGTATAAATATGCTGAGGCAAAATCCGTTATTATCTTCGTAATTGGGCATCTAAGAAGAGTGTTTCCAATCTCTGCGAGTCTCTCTTTGTCTTTTCTTCTACTTCTTCTCATTTTGTTTTTTCCTTCTTGTTTTCTTCCTTCGTCACTCTGCCAACTTCTTTAATTTTTTCGCAACAAATTCGTGACAATTTGGTGAATGTATTAATATGTCTCCTATTAGATCAGTTAGAAATATGGTTACTATATTTTTACGAGACTCAATTGATAATTTATTTTAAGATTAATTTTAAGAGTAAGTTAGATTTAATTTAATTTTTTTAATAAAATGAGTGATATTAAATTTGAAATGTTGAAAGGTCTCAACGACTCGAACTTCTTTATCAAAGATATTTTTCGGGGCCCATTTTGAGATCTCTGTTCCTGTACCTTGGGGTGATTGCAACTTCACAGAGGGAATGGGGACCACTGTGGTTGTTTCCTTTTAAAAATAATAATAATCCTTGCCCTTTTCTAAAGTTTTATTCTCTGTTTATTTTTTCTTTTTTCCTCCTATTTCATCTCCAGTGAATTTCATGTTTATTATAATGGCAACATGAGTGGCGTTTTCAGTCCCAGATGATCTATATATATATATATATATATATGGTTATAGAGTAGCATTTTCAATTCAAATGATAAGCATTTAAAACTAAAGCTGCTGCTGCTGCTGAAGTAATAAAATTTCTTACCTGTTACTTAATTAGGTGCCCTGCCATAGAAAACTTTGATATTGCCGTGCTTTTTTTACTTTTGAATGCGCTGTCAGATTCCAAACATGAAAGCGCCGTTTGTTGAAATTCTTGTTTGACTCGAGATAAAGTTTTTGATGGAGCATGTGTAGCGGGGGTTCCGCTCACACTGTTGCATACTTTCTCCCTACTTGCCTCAGTAAATTAGTCCAAGAGTTTGGTATATCGTTAACTTTGTTATATCTCATAAACTTTGTTTTATATTCGGTAGTTGAATTTTCCCCCCATAACATGCACTTATGCCAACCACAAGTACACTTCTATTTATAAACTATCTAATACCTTGCATATGAACTGCTTCTTAAGTTTTCAACTCTCATAATCATGATAGGTACCGCTAATATAAGCAAATGGAGGATTTGTTTTAGTTATCCTATAAGGTAAATAACTCTATATATCCTAAATGTACCAGTTAGATTAATTCATTATAATAGAAATTATTACACTTGTTTTTTATAAATAAAATTTTATTGTGAGATAAAAGCTAACTGATACATAGGGAGACAATCCTGTACGAACGAAATGATGTTTTCTGTTCGGTAAACTAATTAAACGTACTTAAAGAGTATTATTATGCTTTTTCATCTCAGGGTTTACCGATTTTAATTAAATTGAATGTGAATCCAGGAACATATTCTGCAGGTTTATTGATTGAGATACAGACGCGGAAACAGGTGAAACACCTGCTACAATGTGCAATTATATATACCCTAATCTGATTCACTCATTTTCCACCTAAAAGGACAAAAGATGAAAAAGATTGGCAATTCTTACAAGAACTGTTCATAATTTCTGGAAAGTGCACACTCCCGGGCACCGTAGAACGTGACAAATCCATGATTAATAGAAAGTAGTACATAGGAAGATTTCTCACTAAGTACGTCCAATTTTGCAACAAGTCCAAACTATTTTATAGACAGCCTGGACAAATAAATTTAATTAGGTGTCATGGACCAACCAATAATATATGCAATTTACCGAAGCTATAATATTATATGAACCAACGGGATGGGTTAGTGGGACAGCGACATGGTGGGAAAAATAAGCTGCATGGAAACAAAGTTCAGCTCCATTGGGTTGTAGTCATATCCCTAATTCTCAACTCTGTAGCCATAAACATAATGAAGGAAAAACTGCAAATCCATTGGCTAACTATCACGCACATACACGGAACACCTGTTAATGGACAATCTTTAGGTTATACATTTGCTTTTAATACTATATTATTCTCATTAAAATTAAAATTTCATTTCGACACTTATGTAATAAATTAAGATGAAACTTAGATTATGATTAAAAGAGACCAACAAATTAAACACTTAAAAAATTGCACTTAATTAAATTTTATCCATTGTGTGTTCATTTTCACACTAAAAACATTGCTAATTCTTAATTCTCAATTTCACAATTTAATTAAGTAACATTCAAATATGTACCTCCAAGAACTTAATCACTATAGCTTTCTTTTGGTATTAAAAAAAGGTTGAGAATAGGAGAAAGCTCGCTCTCATATAAAGTCAAGTCAAATCTCAAATTCAATAAGTATTTATGATAAAATTATATATATATTCTTCTAGTGTGAAGTTGTCCGGAGATTGAATCCAAGTTTACATTATTTTTATTCTTTTCAATTAACCAATGTACATAATTTTATGGCTTAAAAACGGATTATTAATCAAATAAAAGGTAAGATAAGTGTTTTTTGTGCAATTTTCTAATAATCAAGATGAGAGCTGAAAAATGTTGATATTGATTATTAAATGTGAAACTCATTTTAATTAAAGAAGATGATCATATATGATTGATAGTGTAGATAAATTGTAGCCTAAAGGAATTGACTGCTGTGAAAAACAGGGACATAAACGTTGTGCAGGAACATTTTGGTATAGGTAATTAATGCAATGTGAGAATCTTGCAGGAAGAGTTTTTTTTTTTGGTACAAGTTTGTTGGTTGAATTGTCTTGCGAGAGGTGCATGGAGATGCAGGGCAATTAAAGTCGTGGAACCCCCATCCCTGAACAAAGTCACATGAATTTCGGGACAGAAGAAAGAGAGTTAGCACTTGTCATCGTTATGGTGAAAGTGATCACAATGATAAGCCTCCAAACTCCATAATACGAGGTGGCCTATATCCTTGTCTCCATTTGTTCTGCTGACTTCACTCGTAACCTTCGTACGCTTCCTCAATCTCATTCTGCACTCTCTCCTTCTTCATTCACAACGCCGTTCCGTAATTTAATTTCACAATTTTAACTACTAAACTAATGATTCTTCAACGTACAAATACTATACCTCCTTCCATTCCTAATTCTCTCTGTCTCCATGTATCCACACAAGTCCTTTTTTAATAAAAAATAATTATCCTTAAATTGAAGGGAGATAAACTTATGAGACAGGTTGATTTACACTAGTGTGTTTAGTAGCCAAATGGAATACAATTAATATAAATAGGTATTTGTATAATGTGTTTAATTATTTGATAAAGTAGTAAAACATGAACTTTTGTTATATATTATGATACATTACAGATAAAAAAATAACATTGTTTAAAATTATAGTATATGGACTAATTAAAAAATGTTCAAAAGTAATATAATTTCTGAATATAAAATATTACAACTAAAACAATTATTTATTTCATTAAAAAATAAAAACCTTCTAAATTATATATAAATATAATAATTATACTATGTGGGTATAAATTAGATTGAGTGCTTCAGCCCTTACCGGCATTCAAACACAAATTAATGCTGCAAATAATTGCTACTCATGATTTGATTAGAAAAAAAAAAACAACCATTATAGATAATTTAGTACGTAGCCATTAATTAATTTTGGGTTCAATATTAAAACCTTATTTCCGCAGCTTATTATTGCCGTCTTCTCCATTGAATTTCATGTAAACAATGATTGTTGTGGTTTTTTCCATTTAATTTTTTATATAATGATGTTTGTACTTTAATCAAAATAGTCTTAAATTATAACTTCGGTAAAAGCTTTGTTTTTTTTTATAGGCGAAAAACTTCATTATTTGAATACAAAGAATACTTAAACCCATAAAGTTTATACAAAAGTATTTGATATCAGACAAGGATACAGCCACGTAACAAATAGAAAGTGACATGAGTAACCTGAGATAAGTAATTAGACACCATGCATAGACCACTTAAGACCAAATAACTAGTGTACCAAAAGGGAAATACAACGCGAACATTCTATCATGATACCATAAAGGATTCCAATGAACAAAAACATGGTCTTGTAGAAGAGTAACTAAAACAAATAGCTAACATTCAACAAAATTTTATACATGATGCGGGATTAGAAAACCAAGAGCTAGCTGAAGGGATAATTGAAGTGAGCACCGGTGGCCTTCAATGAATTACAGAACCTGGTTTCTAGCCAGCCACAGTATCCAAATAGTAGTCCAGTGGTTCTCTGCTCCTAATTGATGCACACAGATGTAATCCCAACAATTGTGCAAATTGCATATGGCATTGGTTATAGAAAGAAATTATATATCAATTAATGCAACATCTCCATCCATACTCGGTAAAAAGCTTATTTTTACGAACTTATATAATTTTGGTACTAAAATCCAATCTCGCATTACAAAACATATTGTGTTATAGTATTGACTGTTGAGCAAACTGGTGGAAGCTGCTCATATGCCCAAGTTTGATGAGGTCTGACCCATGGTACGTAACCCGAAGAATATCGAGCACAATCTGATTTTAAAATGTCAATTCTACATGGACAAAAAAAATGTCAACAATACACATGTACTAAAAAATGTCATTTGCACATCGTACGCGTCCAAAGCAGGATGGGTGCAAAAGAAAAAAAAAAACTTTTTTTTTTGTATTACATGCTATTTTAAATAAGTTAAAATATTTTATTTTGTGTGTATAAAAAATTGTCTTTACCAACACATTTTTTATACATATGACTGAGATTTGAACTTCTGTTAACATGTCTAAGAAATTAATGTATTATTTACTAAATTTTCCGTCTTTATTGGTAAATGATTTAAAATATTTAATAGAACAGATTTAATAATTTCTCACCCCATTCTTAACGACACAATAAATAATTAAGTCTCTTTTAATTATTGTATTCAAGTATTTTAATTATTACATCAACAAAGTTGGTAAGATATTTGCTAGTCATGGGTCATCCCTCACGGTGTTTTGATGGAGCTGCTACTGGTCGTGTCATCCATGGAGTGGGTGGATTGCCTTGGTTGTGTAATTTTATTAGTTCTGTTCACATTTGGATTTGTTAGTGTGCTGATATGATTCTTAGTTATTGGGTTCTTTCTTCTGTCTTTGGTGGACTTTGCGTAGACATTGGGTTTTGGGTCCTTCATTCTCTAGGTCCACTTTATTGGTTGGTTCAGGGTTTGGACCATATATGCACGCAGTGGCCTATAATTGAATATTTTGCATTTAGTTTGACTATCTCTTGTAATCCAATTCTTTTATTATTTTTTTTCAAAAAGAAAGTTGCGCATTGATTGCGAAAATATTTCATCACCAACGAATGTTATAATTTTATATTTATTTGATAGTTAATCCTACCTAAATGTTGTTAAAAATTATCATATTTTATGACTTAGTAGCTAGGATTGAGCCATAGCTTTTTTAAGCAGTTAATATATAGCAACTATATTATCTAATTTTATATATTAAATTGGAATTTTTATTCTCAAATTTATTTTTATTAAGTTATGTGATTTTTTTACATTAAAATTTATTTTTAATATTGTAATTATTTTAAATTTGAATATTGATATATTATAAAATTTAAATATTTTTTTAATTTGAGATAACTTAAAATTTAAAATTATAATCTTAATTGACCTTAATTTAAATTTAATTTCTAATTTTTATTTTTTAATATATAGTATCAGTGAATTTATTTTACAATTTTAATAATATGTTTCTTTTATTTCATCCTTAATCTTATTTTTTAATTTTTAATTAATATATATTTAATTAATAATAAAAATTAATATTTTTAATTTATTTTATTTATAAATTTTATATTAATTTAAAAATATTCATGCAAGATAATATAGCAGTGAGAAAAAATTCAATCCACAGCTTGTCTCTTTGTATTCGTAACTAATATGTATCTAACATTTGGCTAAATTCTTAACTATGTTGTAAGTATATAATTTCTTACATGGCTGTATTAGTAGGTCAAACGGCACCCAGGATCTTATCTCCCATGTATAAAGATGCTTATTTATAAGGGTTGAAAATTTAACTTGTTCTAGTACAATCTAAAAATTAAGAAAGAATATTTTTTTCAGTTTTATATATATTTGATTGATATTATTTTAAATAATATAAAATATTGTGAATGGATTAATTATAAAAATAAATATATGTAAATATTTTAATAACAGATTTATGATAATTTTGATACATATTAAAAATTAAATTTAAAAATTAATTTATAAAATAAAAATTATTTCCATCTCATATATATTTAATTAGTTTTATTTTTAAAAAATGTAATATTGTAACAATAAAAATAAATTATTTCAGCTTCATAACTTTTATGTTAATAATTTTAAAATATTTAATAGTACATTTCAACTGCATTGCTAGTGCAACCTTATTTTAATGATAATTAAGTTGATTTGAATGTTATAGAAAGTTAAAATATTTTTTTAGAAATATATTTATTTTTATATTATTATTTTTTAAAATACTCACTAATTTGAACACTAAAATATTACTGCAGATTTTTTTTAAAATTTTAGCATATTATATCAACCTTTATATTTAAAGATTTTAGAGATAGTTGATGAATATAATCCTTAAACCTATACCAAATCAAATAATCATCTCTTTTAATTAAAATAATCTCTTATTTAACGTATGAGAAAAATAAATAAAAGAAAAAATTTAAGTTGATTGATTTAGATAATTATTTATTTTAATTAAATTAATATTGTGTTGTGCATATAAAATAAAAGAAAAAAAAATTCAGATAATAAATCATTAAAATAAGAGTATTTTAATATAGGAAAACTAGATTTTACAATCTAGCTTGTTTGAATCTAAACATATAAACCAAATCTAAACCAGCTTGATTAATCGAGTTAAATAATTTTTGAATTAATAACTTCTATATCGATGGGAAATTATAAAGATAAAAAAAATAGAAAAGATTAAGATATTTTGATAAAAAAAATAGAAAAAATACTTGTTTCAGTTTTGAGATCTTTAAATATTTGAAATTAACTGATGTTTTGATAAAAAAAATTTGAGAAGAGATAATCATTTTAATTTTGGGATGTACTCTGGACTTAAAATTTAAGTCTGAGTTATATTTTGATAAAAGTAATTAAGAAAAGATAATTTTTTTAATTTTGGATTGATATTTTTTAATTTGAACTTGAAATTAAATTTGTTTGGATGAGAATTTATCAAGTTCAATTTAGATTAAAATAATTTTGTAGAATTAATTTTGAGTAAAATTAAGCTTAAGATAATATATTTTTTTTAATAAACCATAATTGTAATGAAATAATAAATTTATTAAAATTTTAGAAAAAAAACTAAAAGATTGTGAAGTTATTATTAAATTTTTATTTTGAAAAAATATATTAAAAAAAATAGAAGAAAGAGTTTAAGTTTAGGAGTCGATTACGAATAGAGAATATACTCTTAAGTTGAATGTGTGATTTTAATATTTTGAAAACTGTTTGATTCCTTAAAAAAAATAAATAGGTTTATGTATAAAGATAGTCTAACAGAGCTTAATCTTGCTATTATGGATTGCTTGATGCAATGGAAAACTTCAAGTTACGTAATTTTGGTTTAAAAGTGTTTTAAATATATATTTTTTAAATAAAAATTAAAATTCTTAGTTTACATATGCACCGGATCTGAGACAAACAAATGTTATATTGAATTCATACGATTTCTAATTATTGAATGGTAATATATGTTACTTGTATTTAGAACTCATTACGTGAAATTTAGAATCTTAAAAGTTTAAACTATATATCTTTTAAAAAATTTAATTTAAAGATAATATTTAAATATTTTTTTTAAATCCACGTATGTCAAAAATTTGAGACAAACAAAAGTTAATCTAAAACTGATATGATTCTCAAGAATACTAAACAGTAGAATATGTTACACGTTTGTACACAAAACTCATTGTGTGAAATTTAGAACTTTAAAATAATTTAAAATATATTTTTTAAAATTTTAATTAAAAATTTTAATATAATAATATTTAAATATTTTTTTAAATTTACATATGTTCAAAGTGTGAGATAAACGAAGGTTGATATGAGATTTATATGATTATTTAAATATTAAAATTTAAATATCATTGTGTAAGATTTAAAATTTAAAAATATCAAAAATATATTTATTATTTTTTAAAATTTAAATTAAAAATAATTTTTAATTGATATTAATATTTAAATATTTTTTCAAATTCACATATGCCGATATATGAGGCAAATGAATGTGCACCGAAATTTATATGATTTTTCAAATAGTAATGATAGAATGTAATATTCGTTTGTATATAGAATTCATTAAGTAAGATTTAAAATTTTTTTAATATTAATTTTTTTTAAAATTATTAAAAAAGGTAATAAATCTAAACTAAAAAAAATAAATATAAAAAGAATAGAATAATAAAAAATAATAAAAATAAATCTAACACATATAAAAAAAATAAAATAATAAATAATAAAATTTTAAAAATATTAAATAATAATTAAAATAAAATTAGTTACATCTATTTAGATAAAATTATAAAATAATACATAAAAATTATATGTGCACATTTAATTTTTTTAAATACAAGCTTTACGTAAGATTTCTATTTTATATATAACAAAAAATAAAGAGTATAATAATTTCATCCTTTTCGATGTAGGACATTTTTTATTTTTATTTAGCTTAAATAAAATTAAATATTTATAACAAGTATTAAAAAAGAAATTTTAACAAAAAATTTTATTTAAATACTTTTATAGTAAAATTACTTTTGGTGAACGTGATTATAAAATTAATTTCAATGGGCATATATAATTAAAAAAATAATAATCAGGTTTACTGTATGTAAAAAATAGACAATGCTCAAGTTATAACTGACTATTTTAATCTATACATCAAAAATAAAAAATAAAATGTGTGCAGAAAATTTTTAATTCATGCTAATTTAATAAATCAAAAATAGAATAAATGTCCAAAATAATGATTTTCATATTTATATCTTTTAACTATTTAAAAATAAAAAAATATTATAATAAAAATATGCAATATTTTCTATTTATTCATAGATGCAAATCTTCATTATAATCTGTTTGTCTTGCAATTAAAATTGTAACAAAAAGAGTTACATTAATCTCAAAACTGTTGTGTAATATAGTGATTAGTTTTCAATTTATGAAAATCGAGTTTGCAATAGCAAAGTTTATAAAAAAAAAGTCTATAACACCATTGCATCAAATTTATATTCATGTAAAATATATGTAAAATCCATGTAATTATTTTCTTTTGAGAAATTTAACAACTAATTACTCAACTAACCATCGTTAAATATGACTTCAGTTCTCAATAGTATTTTAATTACGAGAATTAACTGCTTACATGCGATTAAAATGCTTTTATATTTACCATACAACATAGATGCATGGCAGAGGATGAACAAGATCTATAATTAAAGAATGCACAGGAAGGCATGCGAGGGAGGGACAGAGGGAGAGAAATAACAAAGTTAGAGCTGCGTTTGAGCATGACAGACACATGTTAATAAAAAAAAATGTATATCCAAACATACACCTACACCCACAAAAAGGGCCGAAACGCACCACATTCTCTCTGCAATCTTTTGCTCTGGCTGCATGCGGAACAAAACGAATAGATCTTGACCAAAAATAATTTTAATTTTAATTTTTTTTTTAAAAATATGAAATTTATTAAATTATTATTTATTAAAGTTTATTTATTTTAATCCTTAAAAAAATTAAAAATTCTGTTCAGTACCATTAATCATTGGTCAGGGATTAAAATTTGAAGGTATTTTTTAAAAATTATTAAAAATAAATAAAATTAAAATTAAAACTAAAAACTAAAACTAAAAAAGTCATATTTCCTAAAATTAAGAACATGTTTATGAGTCCCAATTTTGTGCTCTTGTTTATTTAAGAATAAAAAATTATACCTAATTTATCCCTTACACCGAAAAGGTCACCACAAAAATTGTTAATTTACTGAGGTTCTACACCTTTCGTTATGACTTATCTATGAATCCTCATATTATTATTATTATTATTATTATTATTATTATTATTATTATATTAAATATTAAATATTTTATCTTTTAAATATTAATATATTTTTTATTTTTAAATTTTGTTATATTATATCAATGTATATCTTAACATATCAATATTAATAATTTATTTTTTAATTTCATCCTTAATTTTAAAATTTATATTTAATTTTTATTAATATAATTTAATATTTAATAATAATAATAATAAATATATTATTTTTAATTTATTTAAATTTTAAAAATATCCAGCATTAGCATTATATACTAGATGCTTGTTATTTTTTTTCATAATTTCTACTTAGGTCTTAGTATGCATATTAAACATCATTTGATTTATAAAATTATGTTTTGTTTTTATTTTTAGTTATAAAAATTTATCTTATTTTTATTTTATTTTTTATTTTTAAATTATTTATAAAAAATAATGAAAATAGATTTTTTTCATATTTTCACTATTTTTACATAAAATATTAAAAACAGAAATAAAAACAATATAATACTTAAAAAAAATAGAAAATATTTTTACAAATAATGACACAAAATAATAAAAAAAGGAAAAATGAAGATAGCAGATACACTTGAAAAGAAACTTTAAGAAATTTATTTTGAGAGTGCAGAGCTGTCCTACTTCCATAGTTCGTCCTATTTAGTTTTAGGTTATTCTTTTTAAAATATAAATAAAAATTTAATAAAAGTATAAATTTCAATTTTTTTAGTAAAATAAACTTCTATAAGGAATTTTTTAAAAATATAATTTAAAATTTTTTGTTACTTATACTTTTTATTTTTATTCATTATTTAAAATTTTAAAATATAAACTCACATTACGTAATAAATTTGAACATAAAATTATAAAATTACTAAATAGTTTTAACTATAATTTTTTATTTTTTATTTTAACTTTAAAATATCTTCTAAACTTAAAAAGACTCGAAAGGCAACACGGGCCATAGCCCGTAGCACTAGAAAACAATTTAACGTTGGATAATTAATTTAAAAGTTTTTTTGTATTTCTTTCCGATGGTATAATATTATATTTTAGTTTTAAACATAGGTTTGTATTAAAAATATAAAAATAATAAATAAAAATTTATTTATTATATATTTTTAAATTAAAAAACATAAATAAATTTATTCAATTTAATTCAAATCACATTTAATTAAATTACGATAAAATCATTAAAATTAATTTAAAAATAAGAGGTTAAGGTTTAGAATAATTTTATATAAAAGGCTGTGTTTAAATTTTATATTTTTATATTATATAAAAAATTAAAAAACATTAAAAGTTATATTTAATCCAAACTATAGTATATTTTGTTGACGAAATATTTTATTTTATTTAAAAATCAATCTTATTTGTACCAATATTCTATTTATTTTATTCTACATTTAGGATTTATTTGATGAGTAAGAACGATAATAAAAAATTGATAATTTATTATATTTTTTAATATTTTGAACTAATAGGGTAATTTGTTTAGTTATATAATCAAATATAATAATTTATCTAGTTGATATTTTAATACATAATTTAAAATTTTATAGTAAAGGAGTGTTAGGTTAGAAATTATTAAAATAATTTTTTATCTATTTTTATCTTTATTATATATTATTTTTAATATTTTATTATATTATATTTTATAGAATATTTTTATAAAAAATATTTTATGTTTACAATATGTAATTTTAAATTTTTGGTGATTTATTTTTCTTTTTATTATAATTTATTAAAAATAATATTTTAAATGTTTAATGTAAAAGAATTTTTTTTAAAAATTATTAATAATTTTAATTTAATGTTTTGATATTATATTTAAATATATTTAATGTTTTGATAACCTTTTTATCTTTTTCTAATTTTTTATTATTATTTATCAAAAATATTAAATAATATAACATTATATTATAAATTTTTATTATATTTATATACATCAAGGATAAATTACGATAAAAAGTTCATCTTATTTTATACTCATATTTTATCATTTAATTTTCGTATTTTATTATTTTTTTCCTATTTTAATTATATTGATAATGTGGGTCCTTGATAAGTGCAATCGCAAAACTAATTAAAGCTAAAATTAGGTAAGGACGAAGATTTCTTGAAGAAGCATTGATTAATCTCTGACCAGATCTTATCCAATGAATTCTTATTTATTTCGTTTCTCATTGTTTCCCGTGGGTAGCCAATGTTGATAAGGTGGGTCCTCTGAGTTAAAGTGCAATCGCAAAGCTCATTAATGCATAACTAATTAGGAAAGAACCCTGATTTCTTGAAGAAGCATTTGTCATGATCTCTTACCAACTTTGATATAATATTTCTTATTTTTATTTCAATTCTAATGTTTTCCGTGTGTAGCTAAATTAAGCTTTTTATTTTTTATTAGATTTTAACCCATAATTAAAAAATTAAAATGTAAAAATTATTAAAATAAGTTTTAATTTTTTAAAAATATGTTTTATATATACAATTTAAATTCCTATTATATATTTAAAAGATACAACTATCTACTAATCTTATTAAATTTTTATATTGAATAATAAAAAATAAAATTTAAATATATAATTTTATATAAATTATCTCAATCCAAATCATGATATTATTATAAATATTAGATTTTTTACAATAAAATCTTTTATTATAGGTTGGTTAAACTTAGGTAGAACTTAATTACAATTTTATTTAATTTTAATGCATTTTTTAAAATTGAAAAATTATATTTGTAATTAATATATATTGGGTTTAATTTATTTAAAAAATAGTTATTCTTTTTATGTTTTTTAAATAAATACCAGCTCCATATCTTTAAATTCAATCAAATACACCATGTCTATGCAATTTTTAATAATATTTTTATGCATGCCGTCTCTGTTGAGTTTCTTCGTTGCTTAGTTACTCAAGATTAAAGTAGGGATTAGAATATCTTAATTCACAATAGAGGGTTATATTAGAAATTAAGAATTGGGATTTTATTGACATAAGAACTTAATCTTTAATTAGAAGTTAGACTAAATTTGATCATATAGATCAATTTACGGGGAAAAACTAAGTGAAACGAATTAACTGCTCATGCATTATCCTATGGCTTCTTTTCTAAATTCTAGATATCATGTTCATTTTTTTTTTAAACATTATGTAGTTCCACTCCATCCAAATTTTAAGTTTAAATAAAATTTAATTTAACATAATGATAATTAATTTATAAATCTACGAGAATAATATATATATATTGATATATGTAGAATTAAAAAAAAAGATAAATTAAAAAAAAATTAAATTAAGATTTGAAGTGAAAAATTTATGAAAAATCAATAAACAATAAGAAAACAATATTATCTGAAGGATACTTAAGGATATACAATTTAATTGTTTGTTTAGTTTCGAATTTGGGAAGGAAGTTCACACAAAATTAGATTCGCGAAGACAATAAATCACCTTCACCTTCCAATGATGATTCAGAAACTTTTGAATTGAAAAAATAATTGTTTCGTATTTATGGAATTTTGGTTGTCTCAACAAAGTGTCTATAACTTTTCTGTAAGATTGCAATCTGATTTATATAAAATCCTTTTGTATCCTCCATTCTATAAAAGCCAACGATCCATTTATCTCAACAGACCCCAAATCTTGCCTGACCAGGATTATTTAAAGAGTTTCCATCCATGTTTAGAGTAAGGGTATCTTCATCAGTTGGGTGCCACAGTATCCAACAACCAAATTGTTCTTTTTAAGATACAAAAGTGTAATTAGTCTTTTTTAATAGCCATTTGAAGTATATGAACGTTTTCGATTCAACCAAATTTATCATAATCCTGCAATAAAAATATATTCACATATTTCCATAAGATTTATAACCCAACAACTAAAAACAATAGTACAGAAGACAAGAACTCGATTCACCTTAAACAATCCCAAATATTTTGTACATAAAAACAATCACGCAAACAATATTAGATGCCTTCGTTTTTCATCTAACATCTTATAAGAGAAGCTTACCATATATACATTATTAAATTCATACTTAAAATAATATATTATATTATATTATAAGTTTCTTTACAAAATATATAATATTCACTGTTCAACTATCATTATTATTTTTTAATATTATATATATACATATATATTATCATTCAACAATATATTAATTCATATAAATATAAATAAATACAAATAGGGATTTGATTGTCCTAAATTAACTAAATTTAATATTATTATTAATGTCAATTTAATATGGAAATAACAACATTAAATGTCATTTAATTCTCTTTGGAAGAAGCATGCTTTTGGCGTCAAAGTATAAGCATCCTTGGAGCATACCTTTAGTCTCAGCATGTGAGCATCCTAGCTAATACCTTCGATTTGGCATACAAGTGTCCTCGAATGACCTCTCTTGGCCTGAATTGGTACATTGCTTTAAAATCGTCCTTGATCTTAGTTGGTATACATCTTCAATTCCTCATCAACCTTAACTTGTACACATCTTTAGAGTCGTTCTCAACCTTAACTACTACCTGTTCCTCAAAGAAGTATACTCCTCAACCTAGGAACCTACTTATAGTAACAATTGTTGATCTTCCAAAATTTTTTATTTAGATTGCAAGTTTTATTATAATAAATGCTCTTATTTAAAATTTTATTAACATTTCGAGACATCATATAACTAATTTGAATTTATAATCTAAAATATGTTTTAAACTTACCAATAAAATCAAGCATGGTCAAATTTATAATTCCAAAGTATTATCTATTATACCAAAATATATTCACATCACACCAAATCATCATATAATATATTTAGTCCAAATAATATTTCAACATATTAATCAAAAAGAAATTGAGAAAATCAAAATACATCTAAATTTATCTATTTTCTAATTAAAATGAAGTAAAAAAATCTCCTCATTATTTAATTACTAACCTCATACCCTTAACTATTTATAAATCTCTTTTCTTTTGCCTTTTGATAGATTTAGTCGACTTAGCATAAAAGAAGAAATATTTTTTATGATATCACTCCTCAATTCCAACTTTTTTTAACAGTTCCAAAATAAGGGAAAATGATGAAACTTAAAAGATGACGAAAATTTTAAAAGAGTAAAGGAAAGTAGAGTTTTTTTTTTCTTCTCAATTTGGAGGTAGAGGATAAGAAAAGAAGGATGTGAGGAGTGAGGACTTCTATTTTGTAATTACACGTGGAAGAGAAATGAAAATTGGATAAGTTTTGGTCACGAGTGGTGACGAAAGGAGAGAAGTATGTGTGCAAGAGAAAGGAGAACAAAAGGGAGGTTGAGGTGGGACAGACAAAGAAGAAAAAAGAAAATTTGGTGACAATAGGAGTTTATGCGGAAGAAAAAAGGAGACAAAATTAATTATGAAGAAGAAATGGGAAACATGTGCAGCAATAAGGAAGAATGAAAAGAAATAAAAAAGGACATAGGCGTGGGGGAAATAAGAAATTGAAGAAAAAAAATAGAAGGAAGAATGTTACCTTTAAGTGCAAAGAATAAAAAATACATATTAAAAGAGAAGAACCAAATAATTTAAAGTAAATGCTAAGAAACTACACGAAAACTCTTAAATATTTTTAGAAATCTACATGGATGTATGCGAAGCTTTAAGAGAAAACAAAACACTCCTTTTTTCTGTAAATTATATTTAAAATATTAGTTCTAATATATTTTCTCTTTCTAAATTTATTTTAAGAAAAATTTAAACTTTTAATCCTAATATTATTACCTATAACTAATATAAACACGTTAGAGAATTTATATCTATAATTTAAAATAAATCCAAAATATTTTAAATATTAAAAATATTATTCTTTTACAAATTTTACACTTGTTATTATTCACCTTAATTTTAATGATATTCTAATTAAACAATAATTATAATAGAAATAATAATAATATATAATAATAAAAATAAGATATCTTTTCAAAATATTCATTCAATTCAAGAAATTAAACTACATACATATATAACCAAATATATCAAATGTACTAACTACACGTCAAAAGAGGATATTACATTTAAAGTAATATAGTCAAACATGTACAAACACATCTTTAAAGTAAAATAATCAACTTCTATTACAGAAATTAGAGTTATCATTTTAAAAAATGTAGTGGTCAATGAATTACACTCTCTCAATTAACATATTTTCTGTGATCTTTTCTATAATCTTTGTAAATATGTAGGAAGAATCTTTTTTTGTATTTTCATACGTGAAGATAATCTTTCTTATGATAATTCTATATAAAATTACTAAATTTTACCATAATTTTTTATATAAAATTTAAATCCAACTTAAAATAAATCAAAAGTAACGTTATAATTGTACATAAAAAATATAAAAAATCAAAATAACGCTAGAACTGATCAACCGTTGGATCGAAATTTTATTTTTAACAATCTAGCTCCTAAACAAGAGATATGGTTGGTAATGTTATATTTCTTGTATCAAACTTTATCTTATATATAATTTTATTCAATTATTGGCACCATATTTTAATGTTATATAGGTGTAAATTTTAAATTATTCTTTTAAAATATATGGTGCAAAATATAAAAAGTATATTTAAATTAGGACTATGTAGTAGTTTAACATCTTTAAAATACTTTTTAATAAAGTTATGAACACTAAACGTAACAGTGTGCGATTTAACTTTTTTAATGTGTATCTAAAAGTATATATAAAATTTATATAATAATTGTATTGAAAATTATATAATTTGATATATCGCTAATATTAAATACTACCATTTTACATATAAATTTACTGTTGGGTTATTCTTTATTTTATGTTCTGAAACATATATTAAAAATTATTTTTAATATTAGTTTTATTGAGTTACTTGAGTACTATGTTTTGAAATAATTTTTTAAATATTAATTTAGTAAGAATAGCAACTAGTTCAAAAGTTATTGTTCTATTTTTATCTTCTTATCTTAGGTTTATGATTTTAAAATTTTAATTCTTTTGTTAATTTTTTATTCAATAATTAATGCATTTATTTAATTTTTTAATCTAATTTTATTATTTGGATTTAATTTAATTTGAGTTTAAAAATATTAGTTTAACTTAATTTTCTTTCTAATTATATTAATTTGTTAACTATTTAATAAAAAATTAATAGATAGATTAAAATAATAAAATTTCAAAATTTAGAAAATAAAATTATCAAAAATGAACTAATACACCAAAATCTGTAAAATGTCAAATTAAAATAATTAAAAATAAAATTAAATCTTATTTATAATACTAATTGCAACTTTGAATATGAAAAAAAAAAATATTCGTAATCATAAGATACAATTTAGTGATGGTTTTGAGCCATTAATTAGGGGATATCGTTGTTCGTGTCAGTGACTTCACTAAAATGATAATAATTTTTAAATTTGTACGAAAACTACAAAAATAAAAATTATTTACTAATTAAAAATTGATCAAATTTTAGAATAACTTTTGTCAAAATAATATTTTAATAAAATTAAATTGTTAATAGAATTTTCAGATTTATAACAAAAAATACAGCATTATCCTAATATTTAATATATTAATAGTTTATATCAATAAATTTTTATTAATATAATATATTTAATATTAATATAATCTTATGATATCTATATCGCTAATTTAATTTTTATTAAAAAATATACTTTTAAAAGTTAATTTAAACATTAAATCTTTAATAAATGATAACATTTTTAATGTAATTGATATTGATACTGGTGACACTAGTTAAAAAAATGTATTAGATATGAAAACACCAAAACAAAATTTTTATTATAAGACGTGATTGGGACTTACAGTAACTCTACAATTTAATAAATATTGCAGATATGGAAAATAAGAAGGAAATAAATAAATAAAATAGAAAGATAAAAAAATAAATTAGTTAAATATATAAAAAAAAGAAAAGAATTTTTAGATAAATAAAAAAATATAATAATATAAATTTTGATTTATATTTTTTTTTAAAAAATGATTTTAAAATTTTTATTATTTAATTTAATTTTATTAATAGATATTAATTTTTATTTTTAAAATAAAAGAAATTTGATTCTCTTCGTTTTATTTTTTCTTAAAGAATGAAAAAAAATTTAAACCTCACAAAATTTAATTCTTTCCTTTCCTACAATATAAATAAAAACAAATAAAAATACAAAAATAAAATTCATACAAATCATAAAAAATAAATTCTTTCACTCTTCCATTTCATGAACATAAATAATGGGTTGAAGTTGAGGGAATTAGTACAATTAAAATATGTTGCAGAAATGGAGTTAGAAAAGGCAATTTATTCATTGGAATAAGCATGCATGCGAATTACTTTGACTCCAAAGGTCCACGTCATACATAGGAAGAAGATATTCATCAGACTCATTGAGTAGAGGGACGAGTAATTCGTTTGGAACATGGGACATGTCAGGCACATAAGGTTGCGTCCAAAAGATTTCTGTTGTTTGCTGTGTGGTTTCTAGAAGGGTAAGATGGTCATTCTCTGGAACCAAATATTGGTCCAATTCCCAGGCATGAGGACTCCCTGTGGTATCTGAACCTTGAAAATCTGGAACTGTCTCAAGTGGGGCATAACAAATATCACTTAAATATGACTCTGTCCACATATTCTCATTCACATCTTCAAAATTGAAACCATCTTCTCCTGATAAAATTTCGCTAGAGGCATCTATGGAGGAGAATTGACTTGAGGATGATAGCGGGGAAAAAGGGTCACCAGAGGTCAAGGAAGTGGTTGGAGAATCCCTCTCTTGCTTGGACTTGGTTCCATTTTCACTGCCCACTGTGTTCTTCACAAAACGTTTCTTGAGGGTAGTGTGCCAGTGGTTCTTTATTTCGTTATCTGTTCTTCCAGGTAAATGAGTGGCAATGACGGACCATCTGCAAAGGAAGGGACAAAAAATGAATTTGGCTCTAGTTTTTCACACTGTAGAAGCTTGAAAATGAGACCATACTTGTTACCCAGCTTTTCGTGTAATCTGATTATAGTCTTTTCTTCTTCTTCAGTGTAGTTCCCTCTTTTTATGTTGGGCCTCAGATAATTCAGCCACCTAAGTCTGCAACTCTTTCCACATCTTGCCAGACCTAAAACCCAATGCCCCAATCATATTAGTCCTTATCCCATGAAATTACAGATTTTTATGTTAAAAAAAGAAACTAAAAATTGTGACGTTTAAATTTAATAATGTTGATTAACAAATAGGTTGAGAAGAGGGGGAAGGGGGAGAAAGTGATTTCTGGGGTGATAATTAATTTTAACTGATTAATTAGTTTAATTACCTGCAAATCTTGGGAGTAGGCGCCAATTCCAAGCGCCATACCGAGTGATGTAAGCTATTAACTTGGTGTCCTCCTCTGGAGTCCAAGCTCCTTTCTTAAGTCCAGTTTTGTCACAGGAAGGGGCTCTCACCATCTCTCTTATGTTGTAAAAGACACACAGACAATAAAAAATCTTATGTTGATCGATATTTTATCCCCTTTTAGCCTTTGCACAGAATCATTGAAAGCTTTGCTTGTTTTTATATATATATGCGTTCACATAGGCAAAACGTGTTTCATGCTCTATAGTATTCAATTTCAATAATTAAAAATGATTCCTTTTACTCTTCATCAGATATGTCCCAGATGTGTTTGCAACCCCACAAATTATTTCATGTATCGCTATAATATAGTACGTGTAGAATTTGATTACCCAAACAATAATAATAAACAGTTTTAATAGTTGAACATAACAAGATGGAGATGATATCATGTATGATTATTTTTATATTAATCATTCTTTTACATAAAAATAGTATCATTTATTTATTTATAATTTTTATTTAATAATTAATTTTTTAAAATAAAAAATAAAAAAGTAAAATAGATTTAATATTTTACATCTAAATGTAAATAAATATATACTATTATTTATGTGTGTGAAAAAATTTTCTCTTATTTTTTTTATTTGTAGTTGAAAATCTTCATCCAAACAACTTATCCAAAGTTGTTTAAAAAAATATTTTAATAATTTTTAAATAAATTTTATAAATATAAATCAGTTTCTATTATTTTTTATAATGTAAATAATTCTTCACTATGACAAAATATTTAATAAGAACTCTCAAATATATTTTATAATAAATATTTATATTATTTTTTTCATTTTTTTTTCAAATCAATTGATCCTTTCACTCTTCTCTACCGCATGAACATTATCTTTTCCAATAAGAACCAAATCCTTTAATAAATCCCTCTTACTTAACATTTTTATCGCTTTATCACACTCTAATGCAGCATCCTCTCAAAGAAGGATCCTTCATCCTAAAATTTAAGTTAAACAACTCCTTTTAGTTGCTCTTAGTTTTTATGCTTTGAGTATACATTTTAAAATCACACTCTAAACTAAAGAGATATTTTGTTGTTGTCTATTTTTATACTTAAAAACATTTTCCAAACACAAAAATATTGAGTTGTAATAATAGCTAATTTTTCAAGGTTAGGTTAATTATTTGGTTCCCTAAGTTGACACTCATTTACGGATTAATCTTTATATGAAAAAATATTAACTTCGACTCCTTTACAAAATTAACATTATATTTTTGTTTCTTCCATTTAGGTGTGTTATAACGAAATTAAACGAATGTTGATGTGTGCTATTAGAAATTTAACATTGCATATGAATTTTCAAGAGTTTTATGTCTTACTTCTGTATGAAATTATTGTATTTTATCCTTTATATAAAATTAACATTATATTTTAGTCATTATATGCAAATAATACCTATTGGTATTTGGTATATATTACTTATCCTAAGAACAATGTTCATGATTAATTAACAAAATAAGGACAAGCAAAACTTGAAATCAACAATGTGTATTTTTTTTTATTGTACGTAGAATACTCTTTAATTAAGTTAACAAATTGTTATAGGTAACGTTTTGTTTCTTTGTATATGTTGTTGTTCAGTTCCTGCAAAAAGACACAACCTATTATCTAAACTTCTTTTTTTTTTTTCGAAAATGAATACTTTTACTCTTCTAAAGAAAGTACTGATATACTATCAGAAGTGATCAAATGCGTATCCAGTTCCAATCATACTTTAAGAACAAAAAACGATACATTTAAAAATAGATAAAAAATGATAATTTAACTCATCTCGATTGTGAATTCTAAATAATTTAATCAAGTTAGATAAAAAAGAAAAAATATTTCAAAATACATCAATTCCTGCATCTACTTTAGACCTTTGAAATATGGTATAAAGCTTTAACACGTTAAGGGAAATAGTTTCGAAATTGTTAGCAAATGGAATATAGGTAATATTCACCTAATAATTGCTGTGAACTTTCTAATAAGACATATTTTGTGTTTACTATCGTATCCTTTGTTTCACAACTATAGCTCTCACTATTTTGCATTGTGGGATAATCTCCAATTAAATGAATCGCAAAGCGCCAACATATTTTTTTTAACTCCTTATCAAATTCCTTTGCATAGAATCTTTAAAAAAGGTCTTTATAACTGTTTATCTGTGGATTTCTACAATGTCAAAAATGAATCAAACTGGATGAACTCTGTTTTCAATTTGCAATCAAATAAATTTCTTTATATTTTTATGGTCAATCACACACATAACATGAATGATAAATAAAAATAAAAATAAAAATGACATTGTTAATTAATGTTTATTTCTTAAACAAGTTTAATATAACATTAACTACATCAAACTTACAATCAAAATAAGCAAAAGGAAATGTAAATATGAAATGTGCGAAAAATTATAAAACAATTACATCTTTTGATTTTTTATATTTAAATTTTGTTGATTTTGGTTGATTTTTTACATGTTCTGCAATTCAGAAAGTAACCTTTACTCCATTTATTTACCTGTATATATATAATCTTAACTTTGATAGGATGAGAACCATATGCTTTCTTGATTGTCTGTCAAACATCCACATCAAATTCACAACACTTTAAATGATGAATTTTTTAGTTTAACAAGAACATTATTTCTTCCATCAATATAGAAGAAAAAAAAGGAAAGCTTTTCTCATAAAATATGTCAAAAAATTTTAATTCTTACATTAGTTAAGAAATAGTTACAACTTCTTCAAAATCTGCATTTGTATATTTAATCAAGTCAATACCTTTGCCTAAAATATTATTATTGTGTTTGAGAGATAACATGTATAATGTAAGAAGAATATAATCAACAATTAAACAAATCAAATATGTTTTTCAAATTTACATTGCTTTATATAAATTATTTTTTTTCCTTATGATTATTCATCTTACATATATCTATAAAAATAATCTTAATTAAATTGAAAATATTTACAATATGATAAAATTAACTTTTCAAACCAAAAAAATAATATTTATTTCATGTGAAAACTAAAATATAATATTAATTTTTTATAAATATTAAAATATTACTCATTTAAAAACTCGTCTGCCATGTCAAATTTCTATTACGCGCATCAACATCGTTTAACATTGTTAAAATGAACCTAAATGATAAAAATGAAAATATAATAATAATTGCATATAATTATTGCATATAATTAAGGATGAAAAGATAATTTTTTATTTATTTATCTAAGAACTACTTTGTAGAAAAATATTAAAAATTGAAATCAAATATTTAATTTGATAACTTCTAACTATTAATTATAATAAATTATTTTTTTATATTATTTATCTTTTTTTATTTTTTTACTTTTTTATCATATTTTATATCTTTTATCTTTGTATTATTTTCTTTTCTTTTTTTACATCCATCTTGTATTTTATGGAAGTGGTGCGCGACTTATCATTATAACAATTATGATATCTTTATACATATATTTTTCTTTACATTTATTTTCCACCTCCATTGTTTTTTCAATATTTTTATTATTTCATTTAACATATTTCTCGCTTCAGTGCAGTATACTCATCCTAAAGAAGTTTGAAAGAGATCATTTTCCATATTGTAAATATAATTTCACAATTTATAGTCCTTCACTTAAGGATCTAGAATCCTCGAATGCCACTTGTGTGTAGGCCACCACCTGCTAGTGCTATCTATCTAAATTCGCTGTTTTTTCTAGAACAAACGTATTCTAACTTGCTATATGATTTGATTCCATTTAAAAAATAAATTATCAAAATTGAATATAAAAATATTTATGGTTTAATTTAGTTTAATTAAAAAAATTAAATTAAAATAAATATTTTTTTTACGATTTAATTTGATTCAAATTTTTAAATTTTTTTATTTTTATTTAAAAAAATCTAACAAAAAAATAAGTCAATAGAAATGTTTAAAAATTTAAAATTAAAAATAGATTAATTACAAAAATAATAGTATTTATTCTCAAATATACTTAACATAAAATATATTAAAATATAATAATTAATAATAAAAATATAAGTAAAGTATATAAATTTAAAATTATATAAATTTTATCATTTGCCCTAATTTGATTTTATAAGAAAAAATACGAATAAATAATATAAATTTTATAATTTTTAAAAAAATAATTTTTTCAATTTTTAAGATTATGTTTGATTTTAGAAAATGTTTTCTATTTTTTTATTATTTTTCACAGAAAATAATAAAAATAAAAAAAATAATTTTTTTTATTTTTTTATTTTCCAGTACAAAAATTTACAAATAAAAAACAAAAATAAAAATAAAATAACATTTTTATAAATAAAAAAAACTATTTTCTAAAAATAAACATGAACTATTTATTTCAGATTAAAAGGTGTAGATGGAATTGGTTGGGTTATCTAATACGACACATATGTGTACACTCCTGAACAAACTTGGAAAATCTAAAGGAATGACTTGACGAATGATACCCTGAAACCTAAATTTCCCGTTAGGACGGCTCTCATCTGTCTTTTTAATGAGAACCCAACCAATTCAGGCTCTATGCGACTATGTCCGCAAATGCAAGAAACGTATGCCAGAAGAATTCCTATGATATAAAAATTAAAAAAAAAAAATGGTGAGTGTACGAAATTCGTTAAACGGTTTTTAAATGTGATAATTTTAACAAAATGTAATCATTAAATCAAAGTATATTAAAATAGATGGTAGTGCTCCTTGTATAGAACTATGTATCATTACTTAAATCAAATCTTCATGCTTGAAAAAAAACATTCCTATACGTAAAGAATGAGAAAAAATACCGGTAGGGTTCATTAATTTCTTTTCATAACTAAGAAGGTGTTTCTCTTGGAAAAAATAGACATGGGTGGGTTAATTTTTTTTCATTTTTTAAATTATTAATTAATAATATTTAATATTATAAAATTTTTAAAATAAATCTTTATTTAAAAATATTATAATAAAGGTTTTATTGAATTAATTTATTATTTATAAATATAAATAATTTTATTTATTTATTTTACTCAATCAATTTTTTTTTATTTCTTTTTCTTGTCTAAAGCTAAAACTGAATCGACCTTATTTTTTTAAGGAAAATTATATTTTTGTGAAAATCTTTACAATTTTCTATAAAAATAAATATATATAATAATTAAGATGAGTAACATGATGGATAAAAATAGAAAATAATATTATATAATTATTGTACATTATTTTATGAATAATAAATATTTTTCTATTTTAAAAATCTAAATTTATGTTTGCATGAATTTTTATTAAAATAATATTAATTTTCAAATATTTTTCTTAAAATATAAAAAATAAATTATCTTTTTCTTAAAATTAACTGAATTATTTATACATACGAAGTTTAAAATTATTTTTATTTATATGAATATTTTTACTAACACTAATTTTTTATTACATTCCAATCTATCTTTAAATTTTTCTCTTTGTTCTAAGAAACAAATTTTAAAAAATTAATCATGCTGTTTACAATTCAATCGGTAATAAATGTTGTGTATTTATATCTCTTTTTATAAAAATGTTTTAATGATTACGATTATGCTGTTTCCCAAAATGATAAATCATCCGTATGCTTCTAATTAAATACTTCGATGTATATTATTGTATATTTAATAATTTTTAAATTCGTTTTTATATACACCTGTGTTTGTTATTTATACTGTAGGGTATTAATTTTACATTATAGTTGTTTCTCATTTCAAGTAATTTTTTTCATATGTAACGTACACTATCTTAACGACATTATTAATAAATTTTGTGTGATGAATTAAAGAAATATTTATATATATATATATATATTAAAAAAATTAAATGACGATTTCAAAATGATACAGAGTTAAATGATGAAATTGTATACTGAAATAAAGTTATATGAGTTTTGTGAAAATAAATTTAAATAATAAATATAATGAAAATTTTGTACTTGGATATTATATATATATATATATAATCTTAAAAAATTAATTTAAATTATATATATATAAAACATTTTTGTAAAATTTATTTCAACGAGTTATGTTTAGTATTTTTAATATTGAACTGGTCATTATATATTAATAAAGATACTGATTCAAATTTTTTAATCCGTAGTGAAATTATAGTAAATTTGGTTAAAATTATATATATATATATGTTAAATAGTAATTAATAAAATAAATATAATATTAAAATACACATAATATCAATATCTTTATAATATTTGGACATGCGCAAAAGCAAATCTAGACATAATATATGATACATGGCAGTCCAGAGTATGACACCTGCGAGGCTAAAGAAATGTTGTAACTACAAAAAATTGATATAACAGACAATATATCGAAAGAGAAAATCAAGAAGCAATATATATTATAAGATTTAATAGCTATTTTAATTAATTCTAATTATTGTATATTTTAATAGTAATTTTATGTTAATATATATAAAATAATATATTAAATATTTTTATTTTATTTTATCTATTTTTAAATATATAACAACACTTTTATATTAATTTATGAATTTATTTTTTAACTCATTTGTAGAGTGTAGCGAAAAAATGATTTGCGATCAGTATATATATAGGATAATTACCAAATTTTGATAAAAAATTATTTAACGGTGTAAAAAATAATAACTAATTTATATGATAAATAATTAATTATTAAAAATATGTTATCGATTATATTTAAAATGAGTTGTAATTGATTATCAAATATATATATATATATATATTCAATTATATATTTTTAATAACTAATTATTTAGCACATATATAAAACATTTAATCATAATTTTTAATTATAATTTTTTAATCAATTACCATTTCAAACTTATAAATGTATATATTGATGTGGATTAGGTATTTATGGCCGGAAATCACTTCTCTTTTAGGGCCAGACTAAACATTCTCAACTTTCAATGTTTAATAGCTGTCAAGAGCATCAATCAAATGACCTCTAAGACGTGGCGTGGCCACCATGAGTTTGAATCCCCCATTCACTTATGTTCAGTTTGGATGGAAAAATAAGGGGAAGAAAATGAGAAGAAAAGAAATAAAAAATATATATATTTTTTTTATTTGTTGTATTTTATTTTTAGTGAAAAAAAAATTATTTTTAAAGTTTATAATTTTTTATTTATTTTTTAGCTATAAAAAATTGAGAGAAGAAGTTTTTTTATTTATTTTAAATTTTTAAAATTATTATTTATTTTTTTAAAAATAAAAAATAAAAAATTATATTTATAAAAAAATATAATAAAAAATAAAATATTTTAAAATTTTATATAAAATAAAATTTATACTATTAATATATATTTTTTCTACTCATCTAAATAGAAAAAAAGAAATTTTTTTTTTCCTTTTTATATTTTATTGACCCAAATAAAACATTAGATATAAATATATATGGTTTATCCTCCACACCTTCACATTGATCACGCTTTCCTATACGGCTAAATATATTTTGGATAGATTAACCATATAAAAAATTATGATGAATTGATAAATGAAAAATAATTAATCTATTAATGATATATAATAACTGATTAATCGATGTGAAAAATATTACAGTTTCCATTTCCTTTCGCATCCTATTTTTTCCATCGCAATAAGATCATCTTTCTTTCTTTCTTTTTTTCTAACTCTTCACTCTTCCAGAATGAGAAATCGCTACCCGCAAAGCCTCTGCTCTGCTAATCTTAGTTACACAAACCCAAACCCAAACCCCTGACCCACAGGAACAAAACAGAGACCTAACATCTTCGGTTGAGAATCCCATTGAGGTGGAAGGTGGGAGTTGGAAAGAGAAACTAAAATCCCTAATGCCAACTATAGTAAAATAAAGGGATTAAAAGTTAAAAAAAGTTCAGAAACCAAAAAAACATATATTTGTAAGGATAAAAAATGAAATTATGATTTTTTTTTTACTTTGTTAAAATTAAAGATAATGAATAGCTGATGTGAACTAATTAAATATTATTATGTGTATTTATATATTTCATGTATTTAAAGTGTTAATAATTGTATTTTTTATTTAAAGGTTTTTTATTAAAAAAAATTACAGTTTAATTTTTAAATTTTAAAATATTTTATCTTTATTTTTAATTTATCATATTTTTAAATAATTAATATAATTTTATTTAAAAAATATAAATATTTTATATACATTTATAATATAATTTGTTAAAACATATAAAAAAATTAGAATTTTTGTTAATTAAATTATATTTCAAAGTAGAACTTAATTTTATTAAACAAACATTATAATTAATAGAATTTATTTTGCAATATAAATTGATAAATAAATTATAAAAAAAATTAATGTAATAAATTAATATTATTATAATTTAAATATTTAATAATATAAAATTCATATTTAAATTAATTTTTTTAATAATATAAATGGAAGATAATATTTTAATTATATCATTTTTTACCTTATTTAAATATTCAATTATATTTTTTAAAAAATAATTATTTACTTTACGTTATTTTAATAAAAAGTATGTTATATTATGTATTATTGTATTATATTGATTGTTAAAATAATTATTAATTTTAAATGTAAATAAAAATTAATATTATAATTTTTTAATTTTTTTAAAAAATTATTATTATTTTTATTTTTATAATAGAATTTAAAAAATTTATATAAAATTATTTTGTAATATGAAGTTATAATTAAAATTAATTTAAGAAAAAGCAATTAAATTGTTAAATAAAATAATAATAAGTAAATTAATATTTGTACAATTTAAATAATTTTGATGAAAAATAAAATTTAATTTAAGATTATTAATTATAATTTTTTTTCAGTTAAATAGTGTTTAGTTAATTAAGAAATATTTTTTTAAAAAATAATTAATTTTAAATAAAATATGTAAATTATATTTAAATTTTTATAAAAATAATTTAGATAATTTTTTGTTTAGAATTAAATTTTTTTAAATAATTATAAAACTTAAATTATTTTATAATGAAAATAAAAATCATAAAAAGCATAAGTTTATATATTTTTTATATTATTTAATATCGTATAAAAGTTAATAAGTTAATTTAATTGTTATAACAAATTAATTAAATTAATTAATTAAGATAATAAATTAATTTTAAATATTATTGATAATATTGTAATATATAAATTTTATTTTCATATTATAGATGTAGGATTTTAAGTTAATTAAGATAATTGGTTTAGTGTTTTAAATTAATTAACATAATAGTTTAATTTAAGATAATAAATTAATTTAAAAATTATATCGAATTAATGTATTAAATTAATTATAGTAATAATTTAATGTAAAATTTAATTTTAATATAATAGATAATTAATAAAATAAGTAAATTTAAAAATTAATTTATAATTTAATTTAAACATGGTATGTAAACCAGAATATATAAATTTAAAAATTAATATAATTACGTAATTAAGATAAATTTCGTTTCATATTATAGGTATTAAGTAATTAAGATAATAAGTTAATTTAAAAATTAATTTAATTATTATAAAAATTAATTTAATAAATTAATTAAGGTAATAAGTTAATTTAAAATTTAATTTAAATTAATATCATAATGTAGTTTAATTAATAAACCAATTTAAAATCTATTTTAAATATTATATATAAATCAAAATACGTAAAATTTATTTACATATCATAGATTTAAAATTTAAAATTAATTATAATAATAAGTTAATTTTAAATTTTATTTTAATATTTTTAATTAAAATAGAAATATATTTTAAAATTTAATTTAAATTATACATAAAATTAATATATTAACGTAACATGATAAGTTAATTTTAAAATTAATTTAATTATTATAAAAAAATTAACATATAAGTTAATTAAGATATTAATTAAATTTTAAAATTCATTTAAATATTTTAGATGATAATTGAAATAAAAGTTAATAGAAGAAATAAATTAAACAATATAATGATCATTTAAATAATATTATATTTATTTATTTTAAAAATATATTTTTAAAAAAATTAATGTATAATAATATAATTTTAAAATTCTGCAAATCAAATTATTAATAATATGTACGTTTGACTATATTATTTACAAAATCAACATAATATTATATTATTAATACACATCAATCAATATTTAATACCCTTAAACATGATATTGGAGGTAGAAAATACTAATTTAAAACTCTATTAGCAACATTATTATTAAATAGAGCTTTATTAATAGGAAGGATTAAAAAGTGTGATTTTTAAATAACAAAAACTAAATTATAAAAAAATTAGTGAAAACCAAAATAATAAAAATTAATAAATATAGAAATTTAAAATTATTTAATTTAATATAATTTTGATTGATATATTTTAATATTAATTTGTTTTACTTATTTCAGATATATAATAATATTTTTAACTCAATATGTTACTACAATATTGGAGTAGTGAAGATACTTTAAAGGACATGGCCGTTTTCATTTTTAGGAACATCATTAGTTCTTTTATCTTCATGAAGAGTAATGTTTTCTTTTTTTACTTTTTATTATCTTTATATTTCTTATCGATCTTATTATATATATATATATATATATATATATATATATATATATATATATATATATATATATATATATACACGCATATTTTTTATTTTTTTATCTCTTAAAATAGAGCACTTCACTTATCTCCATGGCCAATTCGTCAACTTTGAATTTAAGAAAGCTACTTGAAGGTGAAATCTAAATGACTATAATCTTAAATTTTTTGTAGAAATTTAAAAATTTAGAAATGATTGAGTCACATATTAACATCGCTTCTTATCTGTCTACATTTGAAATCATACAATTGAGATCTTGTCTTACAAAAAAAAAAAAAAAAGAAGATCAAACGATTTATTGATACCTGGCTCAATTATTTTTCTTGAAATCCGATGTCTTATCTTATAAGTTTCTACACATATGAACAATCTTTCCATGATCCTTTGATCCACCAAGCTGTTAAAAGTTCTGCAAGGTCCTAAATATCATCAAAAAGAAATATTTATTTCAAATTAATCTCATACTAAGGTAGCATTTGGTCTAACTTTTGTGGATCTTAAAAACGACTTTAAACGAATACAGATAAAAATTTAAAACTAAAGTAAATTTTGTTTAATAATTTTATATCTATTTAATTTTAAATATAAAACTATTTGGCAATGTGTTATTGGTTTCAGGCTTAAGAATAAATAAAGAAAAAGAGAACGTAATAAAAATATCTTATTCAAAAGCTCTTTTCATGCTTTCTTTAAAAAAGGAAAACTCCTTTTATTTTTCAGTCGTAAAATTGTATGTTTAGTATAATTCTTTCATTTAACGATAAGAGAAGCTGATAACAAATTGATCAAACAATATTTAAATAATAATCAGTAACTATTATTTTGGTTCCTAATATTTATGAGGATCGTTAAATTAATTTCTATACTTAATATAAAAATAATTAAATCTTCAAATTATTTGGATTAAATCATGTTAGTTTTTCATTCTTTTCATGTTTTCCTTCCTTTTTTTTTAAAAAAAACTTCTTTTATTTTGTAAGGTTGTCATAAACTTGTGCGTTTGGTATAATCCCTTATTTTGAAGACAAGAGAAACTTGTAAAAAATTGGTCAAGTATTACTTAAATAATTGGTAACTATTATTTGGTCCTTTACATTTATAAGGGTTGCTAAATTAATTCCTAAGCTCAACATAATAATAATTGGATCCTCAAATTATTTTGAGCAGATCATATTAGTCTTCTACTCTTATTTTTTTAAAATCACATTAGCTTTTAAGAAGGATTAATGTGACCTGAAAAAATATATATTGATAACCAAATTACTATTAAATTTAAAAATTAATTTGACAATTTTTATAAATATTATGGACAAAAAACGATGGTTTTCTCTAATAAAAAATGCAATATTATTTGAGCCAAAAATTAAAAATTTTCTTGTATTATCAAATTTTAAATAATTCCTTTCCCAATTATTTCCCACATTCGAACAAAGGAATAACTGTATAAAAAGGTGTGGTGGTCTAGCTTTTGAATTTGCAAATCTTTGTTCTGTGCTACAGGAGATCCATCAAATATACATATTGTCAACTTTTCTTTATGGTAAAAGTGAGATCATCGCATTGGATGAAAGCACAATTCCCCTGTTTTGGATTTTCAGAACAGGATTGGATGTATAACTCATTTTCCCCCTTTCAATTTAGAAATGATTGTATCTAACTGGATTCTATTATGTATTACTATGTGTATATAGATTCTAAGGTGTTATTATACCTTGCAACAGACTCATGCAATGTTGTTCGTGTACCTCTGAAACTCTGTTTTAATGCATTTTCACTGTTGCTGAGAAGAAGAAAAAATCTTGATTAAATCACTATCAGATACTTTCTACCGCTGCAAAACAATTTGGTTCTGAACTTTCGGGGGTTACTAAAAATACAAAAAGAAAAAGAAAAGCTTCCAAGAAGATGGGAACTAATAGGTAAAAAGAACAAGAGTTTGGGAATGATAAGCGGACTATAATGGTTAGGATTTGAACCTTAGTACTTTTATATGTTCCGCGTGTTTTCTATCACTGCTCCCGCTACATAATTATTAAATATTGGCTCTCCTTCATAATTATTAAATATTGATGTGTTTATTTTTAGGGAAGTGAACCCGACAAAAATAGTAAAATTGAAATTTTAGGATTTTAACTATAGTCTCAAAAGTATTATATAATGTATACTAAATTAATCAAATCTTAATTATTTATGTAAAAGAAATAATAATTTAATGGTAGTAGTTAAGAATTGAAATTTAAATTGAATTGAGAGAAGAGACAAGAAGAAAAATAAACGTATTGAAGAGTACAAACACACATAAGCAAGTAATCCTTTTGGACAAAATAGAATTCAAAAAATGCTTAAAACACAAGCTTTATTTGTGATTATCTAAACTTTTTCTATTTTTTATGAATTACAATATGTAATTGCAAACCTTCTATTAAAATATATTAACACTTAATGATTATATAATCTTAATATACTTTATCTAAATTCTTCTCATCAATAATTATGTGTTGATAATGATGAAGAAAATTATAAAATAATAATAGATTAATTAAGTAATCGATCGAAAATTTAAAATTTCAATTAATCTTATAAATTTTAAATTTAATTTCTATGATTTTATTGATTAAATTATAGTACAATTACAATTTTTTTAATTATTCATAAATTATTAAAAATAACCATTTTTTGATAATAATTAAATCATCAAAAAAAATATATTTAAAAATAGATATAAGTAATAAAAATAAAATTTTATTCATAAAAATTAAGATAATTTTAATCATCAAAAAATTCATCTTAGCACTATATCTAGAAACTTAGTTATATATATATATATATATATATGTATATATATATATATACATATATATATATACATATATATATATATATATATATCTTAAAAATAAGAAAAATAAAATCTTTATTATAATTTTAATTTAAAAATATAAATAAAATTTAAGGTTCCGTTCAGGTGATAATAAATTTTAAATTTGTTGTTTTTAAATCAATTTTTCAAATAAAATATGTTTGATAAAAATATTTTTTAACATATTTTTAAAATAGATTTTATTTAAATTTTAAAATTAAAAAATTTATTAAATATTATTTTTAATTTTAAAATATTTTTATTTTTAAATCTATTTAAATTTACTATCATTTAATAATAATAATAAATTTTATTACTTAAATTTTTTTTAATTTTTTATTTACTTAATTTCTACATAATAAAAATAAAATCAGTAATATTATGTATACATAAATTATATTAAATTTATAATATTAAATATATATTTTATTTATATAAAATAAATATTAAATAATATAAAATTTTTAATAATATATAAATTAATTTATCTTAAATATTGATAATTAAATAATATATACAATAAAAATTTATATAATTATATAATATTTTTGACATTATAAGTATTATATTATTATTATTTTTTTATAAATGTTATTTTTTTTATTATTATAATAATAAATTTTATTTTTAATATTTTTTATAGATTTACAAATAAATAATATTATTTAATATATAAAAATTATATTTAATTTATAATATTATATAGTTTATTATATAATATACATTATTTTATATAAAATAAATATTAAATATATAAAAATATTATAATAATATATAAAATAATTTTTTATATATATTTATTATTAAATAATATATAAAATATAAAACTGTATGATTATATAATATTGTTTATATTATATAACTATTTATAAAATAATGTTATAATAATATATACAAAATTTTATATTTTAAATATTAATAATAAAATAATATATAAAATATAAATCTTTACAATTATATAATATTTTTATATCATAATCATCGTATTAGTACTATTACTTTATAGATATTATTTTATTTTCATTGTTATTATTAATATATTATTGTTATAATTATTAATATTATAATAATAATAGTAATTTAATTTATTATTTTTTAAATTTAAAATTTATATTATTTTAATATATTTTAATTTTTTAAATTAATATTTTTATTTATATATTTTTTATTATTTATAATAGAATAATTTAATTTATTTTTATAATAATTTTTAAAAATTAAAAATTAAATTTTATTTTAATTTTAAAATTTTTAAAACTATGAACTAAAAACGACGAAATCTAAATTTTTATATTAGTTTGATGTTTTATTTGAATAAAATGAAAATTAAAAAATAAATTGAAGGAAACAAAAGAAAAAAATAAAAATAAAAATAAAAAAATTAGTAATATAATTTTTTATTTATATAAATTTTTATAAAATAAATTTTATTATTGTATTTTTTTGTTAACATGACCTTTATTTTTTAATTTTAAAAAATTATTTAATAATTTAAAATAATAAAAAATAAAAAATATTATTTTTTTTACTTTTTTTATTAGAAAAAATAATTTTTAAAATTTTAATTTTTTTATATAAAATAAATACAAATAAATAAAAATAAAAAATAAAATCTATATAAATTCTGAAAATAAATTCTTTTCTTTTTATATTTTAAGTGTAGATAAAAAGTAAAAAATAAAATGTACGGGACACTAATAAAACAAGCGAAAAGTGTCAAAATTGTTTGGACGGCAGTCATGGCACAAACTTTCCTCCAAGTAATTTGATGTTTTACATGACTGTTTTATTTACCCTCATGTAAATGTAACTGGTTATTATTTGATCCTATCCTAATTAATTTGTAATAAAGCAAACTGAAAAATAAATAAAATATATCAACAATTTATTTAAAACAGATTCAATTATCCAATAAAAATTATTAAATAAATTTATAAATATTATTATTATTATTATTATTATCATCGGATTCCTCATCGTTGTTATCAGCCTCGTCCTCATCAATTTGATTTGAGTGTGAATCGGATACGAAATTAATAGTTTTTTCAATAGAATAAACAATTTATTCAAAGATTTTATTTCTAAATTAATTTTTTAAAAGTTAAATTTGTTATCAAATAGTTCACTAACATTCTTCTTTTCACCATTTCAATTTTTTTATGTAGACTAATTTAATGGATTTATTTATATTTTTTTAAAATATTTATTACTAAATTGATTTTTTAAAATATTCTTTTTCCCATTTTAGTTCTTTAGGAATAATATAATGACATTTTATTTTTAATTAAAAAAAATTAATTTAATGATAGATTAAATTTTTAAAAAATTAACTTAATATTAAAAATTTTAGTAAAATAATACAATGACATGTAAATATTTTAAAATAATATTTAAATATCTCAGATATTTTAAGAACAAATGTGATGTATTATATAATTTTAGAGGATCAAAGTGAGATTTTCTCTTTTTCTTATGTCAAGCTATACTTATGTTTAAAAGTTTCCTTTTCTGAAAAAATGTATTATATGTTATGAATATCCTTATTTTGTAAAAGCTCATCATATCTTATATGTAATTTTGTTTTGATAAGGATATGATAATATTAACAGAATATTATAAATAATTAAAAGATGGATTCTCTTGGACTTTACCATTCACTTATATAAATATTCTTAAGTGAAATAAAAAATTACATAAGAATGAAATAAATTAATTTTTATTATATAATTATTTATAAATTTGTAATTATTTAAAAATATTATATGAACTTTTAAAAGTTTACTTAACTATGTGATAATCAACACGCACATCTTTTACTTTCAATTTGTATTGTTTCTTAACATGATCAAATTCATGTATGTTCTACTAAAAAAAGTGATGCATTCTTAATTTTTTATTTATATGATTTATAGATTTTTTTCTTTACATTTTCTTCAAGTTATTTCTATTATGAAAATGTATCCATCCATTGAGATTTAATTGTCAAATATCATTGACTAACATTTTTTATTATTATATTGAATTTAATTTTGATTAATTCTTGAGGAAATTGCATTTTAAGCCTCCATGTAGAATTGCACAAATCAATAATTTTCGTTGGTTATCATTCATAACAACAACTGTGTTATAATTTCGAAAGAAATGAATCTTTAATTAGACCATGATTGAAAGTATCGAATTGATCTTTAAATTAATAGGAAAAAAAAATCAAAACTAGTTCATGAAGAACTAAGGAAAAAGGACCAATTTAGGATTATCGCAGGAATTAATTTTAAAATACAATTTTAATCAAAATTTTAAACACTTTTTTATTTGATTTGATAAAAAAAACAATATCTTCTAATTTCATATTTTAGTCATGGAACCATTTCATATCATTTTTCTTTCCTTCAAAAATAAAATATATAGGCCAACAATCTACTTGTAAACTTTGTCCAAATCCAACTTTGTAAACTTCAATTCAAATATATCATTATTAAGTAAATAAAATTAAGTTGGTGTATAGGTTAGTATTTTGATCCATTCAACTAATAAAATATATTTAAACTTTTTCTTTATATATATATATATATATATATATATATATATATATAAGAGTATAATAAAAATAATTAATAAGTTATATATTTAAAAATATTTATCATATATATTATATGAAAAATATATAATAATAAAATATATTAATACTATCATTTTGTATGATTAAAATTAAAAAAATTATATGTATTTTAATTTTTAAAATTTTAAAAAAATATATATAATAAAATAAATTTAATCAATTTAAATAGAAAATCGATTTCTATTCAACTGATGGATTTCAGTCTAATTTTCATAATCATAATTTTTATTAAAAATAAAAAATATAATAAAAAATGATAAATATTATCTAAAATTTATAAAGTAATAAGTAAAAAATATTTTTAAATTGTGAAAAATAAAAAAAATGTTAATAATTTTTTATATAAAAACATACTATTTTAAATGACTAAAACCAACTTTTAAACTAGTGTTAGTAAAACCTATTAAATTTAGATATCTTGGTATTTTTATTATTTCTAAAGGGAGACGTTTCCTTTTCATTCTCAGGTTAACCTATTTGTCTTAATAATTGTATGGCATTAATACAAATGTGTTTATTTTTTTTATTGAATTTTTATTAACATTTTTTTAAGAAAAAAAATATTAACATAGAAATTTAGAAGGCCACGAGCACATCCTATCTCATGTAATTAGATAAATACATCGAATTATTAAAAAATAACACATACCAAAAGCATATCCAAAAGAACACCAAAACCAAACATCTGTAGAATTGAGCACAAAGTACACCAACACCACAATGAGCCAATTTCATGTAACAAAATTATTATCATCAGTCCAGCACGAAATAGACTTGAAGAATACCAGAACTAAATGCTGATCCAAACTCTCATTATCATAAATAACACCCAAATTAAATGGTAACAATTTCATAGTAGCATGCATGTTGTCATAAGCGGACACATTCAAACCAACTTACCCACAAAAACTCACTTCCAAGATTATATCTAAACCAAATGCGAAAAAATTGTTCCTTCAGTCGCATCATCTAAGGACTTAGTGACAAATTTGTGCACAAATAGCATAATAGATCTCCATCATATGACTTTTATATTACCGAAAAAATAATTTTAAATAGTTTATTAATAAGTGTCCAATACGACACTTATTTAATACATATTTCGATATAATAACAAGCAATTAAAGTATAAATAATCACTAATGCATGGAAAAATGATAGAAAACCGAGTGATCCGTATGCAATCTAAAATATGCAATTTTAAAGCCTTTTGAACGATAAATTCATGAAAATCTGATATATTTTCAATGTCTACAGTCTATCACAATGTTTCATGTTGTCAAAACTAGAAATGCATGGAGCACATGAAAGTCTAAAAGAAAAGAAGCATTCTGTTATTTTTTGCATTGACAACGTAAGCGTAACTGCGTTGGACACGCGACCTAACAGAACAATTATAAAAGACCCAGAACAGAACGAAACATGGCATCAATCCATCAATCAATTTATCTCGTGAACATAAACCCAGGGAACATAGTCTCCTCTATCTAGTTTGTTGCACCAGACCTTCCTCGTTTCTGATTCTGTTATGGTTGAAGAAAGAATCATAGGGTTGAGGAAGAAGGACAATCACCGCAAGCCGTACGAATGACTTTTACCCTTTCCCTTGTTTTCTTCTTTTCTCATTATGTGTAACTAGAACTCTATTAGGGGAGGAGGAAACCATTGTGGAACCCATGTATGTCAGATACATTATATGCATTCAAGATTTCTTTTCTTTAAAATTGATTATTCTTCTCTTTGCTTAACGCTTCTATGACTTGACCACTTGTAGATTGAATTTGAATTCTTCTTCACAATTGGGAAATTGGATTTAGAATTAGAACTGAGATTGAATAACATAACTGTGAGTGCTCTAAGGATAGAGATTCGTAGTTGCTTGAATTTTTGAACTTAAGGCTCACTCGAATTAGAAATTACTTCGGAATTAGGATTTCTAATTCGAGTGAAGTATTGATGAGTCAAAAGATGGATCTTCAATTAATAATTACGAATTTGATCTTCAATTGTATTTTCTCTTGAATGTATGTACTAATCTACTGTTATATAGAAGTCTTGTTGAAGTCCAACCCTAACCCCTCTAATAAACCAATCTTCGCACACTTGTATCATATACGGAGTACCGGATAGTTTTAGATTTAATTTTAATTAGTTTTATGCATGTTGGAACTGTATTTTATTTCATTCAACAGAAACCACTAAGTGCAGTTCATTTATATTTGCGTTTCCTATGTATCAATTACGCAATATCTTAGTTGAGTTTAATTAGTGGACTAGTGAGAATTTAATACTTGAACCAAATTCTTGTGGAAACGATACTATTTCTCACTCTTTACTCTGAAAAATGATAAGATAGATTTGCCTTACAGTTTTATACCAACATCTATGTCCTCATACGTTATATTTATTATTTATTTTTAACTATTATATATAACGAAATTTAGAAGAAATGTGGAAAGGATCGTTCAACAACTGAAAAATGCCTAGACCCATTTAAGAAAAGTTGTGGAAATTTTAAAGAAATAAATAATGAAATATAAATAAAAATAATTTAATCATTTTTTTACGAAATCTAGGTAAATAAATTACCAGTTATTGAGAAATCATAAATTACTAGTTATTGAATTGAAACTTATTATAAATAAAGGTATGGATTAAAATATTTTTGAAAGTTTCAAAAAAACCTACGAAGAACCCACTAATAACCAAAGTTGCAAGAAAAGATAAGAAATAAATTCAGAGAAATTAATATACTTAAAAAATATGCAAATCTAAAAAAAATTGTGCTAAAAACAAAAATGTGAAAAAAAGAATTCTACAAGTATCATAAGTATGTAGAAAAGTTATTATCAAACATATAAATGACTAACGGAGATAATTTAATTTAGCTAAATATTTTGATTTCAATTTTGAGTATAAACTGTTTTAAAAATTTTAAAAATAAAATTTTATCATTTATAATGATTCTATCCAATTTGAGTAGAATTACTTAGATGATAAATGTTGTCTAAACCATAAATTATGTTGTAAAATTCATAAGAAACGAATTTCAAGACAAGATGCAGAAAACAAAAATTGCAGAAAACAAAAATTCATAAGAATGTTACATGCAATAAGATCCAAAACGAAATGTAGGAAATACAAATCCACAAGAAACATAAATTCACAAGAAAATCCATTAAAAATATAAATTCACCGGAAAATTTGTAAGAAAAACATTACTAATAGATTTTTCTACGAATTTTTCATACAAAAATGTTAACTGGCTTGGAAATTATTTTCATGCAAATTTCATGGCAATAACTTAGCCATAAATCGACAACGAATTTATACTCTGCTACATGGTACGTCTTCAGCAAATATTTCACATAATTTATACTCTTTCCTTTTTTGGTTATTTAGTTTTGTAAAAAGGCTATATTTCTATTTATTTATCCATTTGAAAGCTCAAAATGATATTCGATTACACTCTTTTCAACTATAATGCTATCTTTACCTAATTTTTAAATATTATGCATTTGTTATAAATGAACGAAAATAATAGTGGATATTATATTATAAAGTTAACTATACTTTTAATATAAACATATTATTATATTTCTCTATTTTTTTCATTCTAATTCTAAATAGATGGATAAAACAAAAGGAGAGAATTTTCCATAAGAAAATTCACATTAAAGGCCTACAAATTGGGGAAGAAATCCACAAGAAAGGTCTAAATTTTTAGTAAAGTAATATATATATATATACACGTAAGAAATAGAAAGTGATAATAGACAACTCTTTACATACTGTTCTTACAAGAAAATTGATTATTAAGTAAAGTTGATTGAGAATAACCATTTCAAGGAGTGATCGAGACAAAAAAATCTCAAACCTTGTAAATGTATTCACCCAGCAAAAAGATACCTCTCAAAATATGGGTGTGATCCTTGTGGTTGTGTACGTTCGAAAAATGAGGTATTTTAGAAGGTTTTAAATATAATAACTAATATTATTAATTTAAATTAATTTGAATAATTATTATAATTTGAATATATTAAAATTTATTATTAAGTATTTTAAATTTAATTTATGAATTATTTATTTATTTATTCATTGAAAATTTATTATAATTTTAAATTTTAACCGTTGCAATTTTAATTTTTGATTGCATTTAAATATTATATATATATATATATATAAAGGAATTAAGTTATTCTATAAGTAACTTTGTTTAAAATTATTTTATTTAATAATTTTTATAAATAATTAAATTTTATTAATCCAATCGTTAAATTAATAAATTATATTATATAGATTATTTTTACAAAATTTTATAAAAAATTTAAAAAAGATTTGATATTTTATTCAATAAATTTAAATTAACGGATATTATGAAAGGTATATTATCTGTTAATTTAAATTTATTTTTTAAAGTATCAAATTTTTTTAAAATTTTATAAGAATAATTTATCTAATATAATTTATTAATTTAACGATTAAATTGATAAATTTTAATTGTTTATAAGAGTTATTAAGCAAAATAATTCTAAGTAAAGTTATCTTTAATCCCTCCTATACATCATATTACAAACAATTTTAAAGATTTATTCAATATTGTATTTACAACATATTAGAATTTTTTTTTTAAGAGCATGTATATTTTTTAAATTCTTACTTGTTGCATTAATTTTATTTTATTTTTACAAGATTTAGATGTTTTGTTTGAAAGCCTGATTCTATCTATGATTTCTGTCAACGAAAGATTTACATTGCATGGTATGAATTATGAGATAAGTTTATTGTTCAACCAACACAATATAGAACGTATTAAAAAGTTGAAATTTTATAATTTTAAGGATAGGAAAGTATTTCTATTTTAATGTTTCCTTCAAAATTAAAACATTTGTTCTATATGTTAACTGAAAAAAAAAAATTCTGCTTGAGGTAAGTATCATCTATAATACTATTTAAATTTTTTTAATATAGAGATGATCACTAATATTTTTGTACAACCAATCATGATTATATGAATGTTTTATTAATTTTTTTAAAGTTAAACGTATAACCTTTTGAGAGATTACATTTATATGTTTTATAACTATTTTTATTTTATGTATGATTTTTTAGTATATATTTTATATGTATGTGGTGGAGATTGGATCTTTATAGTAATATTGTTATCTTTTATCAAAAAAATAAAGATATTATTGATCAATTATATTTAAAAGAGAGGTGTAACCAGTAATTTTTTATCATACAAAAAGTGATAAATATAAAAATATTATAAAATAATATTATTAAAAAATATTAAGAAATTTGAATACCTTAAAATTATATTATTGATAATTTTGTATGATGTTGAGAGTTAATAAAATAAATTATATAAGTGATTTTGTTAAGTATATTCAAATTAATAAAAAATTATTATTATTAAAAATATTTTGAACTTGTTGTAAAATATTTTATCGTACTTGTGATTTTTAAAATATTTAAGAGATGTCATTAAGTATAATATGAAAAGATTTTATATTATATTAAAATAATATAATGATGATAAAATTAATTTATAGAGAATAGTTTAAAATTAAAATTATTTTAATCTTAAAACAGATTGTGATTTGGATTATCTAAATATATAATAAAATTTATTATAGGGACTAAGTTATTATTTGTTACTTAGGAAAGAGTTTGAAGATCTTGATTAAGAAATTCTTACTAAACATTTTATACGAATGAAACTTATATTTTTTGCATGCATACATTGTGATTGCTAACATACAACTATGCAAAGTTATTCACAAATATAACTTGAAATATATGCATATACATAAAAAAAAATTTGTGAAATAATTAATGATGTGATTTTGTAAAAAAAGTTATTATTAATTTTATCATATTTATCACAAGTAAAAACTTAGTGAATGACATCAAATAAAAAGATACTTTAGCCAAAATAAAATCAATAATGATGAAAACCTAATATTTGTGATTGGAGAATTCATGAAAAAAGTTTACATGTGTAACAACAAGTTATTGTTGATGATTCTAACACTATTAATATTCATTCTTATGATGTGAAGATTGTTAGATTATATTAACGAGAGATTTAGTCTAAATATTTTAATGACTACAACATCTTTTATGGATAGTGTATAAAATGTAGGATACACTTGATGAAGTCACTTATACGAATGTGAAGTAAAATCCGTTTGTATGAAATTGAGACTTAATGTCTAAAGTACCCATGAATTAACCAGGTACGTGCATAACCTATTTGCGCAAAACTGTCAAAAACAGTAAAAATTGCAGGTTATAAATATAATGTGACACACGACACTTCCACCTAGGTGTTTTTTTATTCATAGAAGTCTATTTTGAGTTAAATTTATTTGCTTAGGATCTGTTTCATAATCCAAAAGATATCAGATTTGATACATTTACATTCATGTTGACCTAACATTTATTTATTTTAATTTATTTTTTTAAACCTTTTGAAATCTATAAATAATTTTTTTTGTAAAAATTAGGTATTTCAAAAGATGTTAAATATGATAATTAATATTATTAATTTAATTTTAAATATTTAAATTAATTTAAATAATTATCATTATAATTTTAATATATTTAAAATTTATTACTAATTTTTTAAAATTTAATTTATGAATCATTTATTTATTTGTTAAAAGTTTATTATTATTTTAAACTTTGATCGTTGAAAAATTATTACAACTTTAATTTTTATTGTTATAAATTTAATTTTTTTTACTATTGTAGTTTTAATTTTTAATTACATCCAAATTTTTTATATATATAATTATTTTCTACTATATTAATATGTAAATTTTTTTTATTAATTCTATTCTCTAAATTATTTTAAAAAATTATTATATCTTAAAATATCACATTATAGATACATAAATTCTTAACAACATAATTTTTAAAAATAATATTATCATACATTTTAGTCTACAAATCACCAAATCTTCCTACAGTAATATATATATATATATCCATTAAAGTACTTTTGGTACACTTTCTTAGTGGAATGTTTTTGTTAGTTGATAGAAAAATTTGAAAAGAAAATGATCATCTTTTACCTCAATATTGCGTTCATAAAGAAAGAAATGTTCATGTTGGATTTGGTTCTTTTATAATGAGAAAATAAAAGTACATTCATAATTAATTTAAAATTAATTATAATAATAAAATATTATGTTTATTAAAATACTAATACATATATTATTATTTACTTTATATAGATTTGTTAAATTTAAAAAGAATTAAATTTGTTTGTACCAGTATTTTTAATACCATCACTGCAGGGCTTCTTGTAGTTGATACTACTCCTGTACGGTTGAAATATCTCTCGCTCTCTGAACAGCTTGGAATCTTGAGATTGAAATACTCCTGTCCTGATTATCATTTATTTTTAATTGTATTTTTATAGTAATATTTTTTATTATTATTTATTTTTAATTGTATTTTTATAGTAATATTTTTTATTATTATTTATTTTTCTTGTTAACATATCATAAATATATTTTTTATTTTAATATATCCTAAATAAGATATGTATACTCATGTCTCTTTTCAAAAGATTCCATTGTTTTTTGAGTCAATATTTTTGAGTCAATGTTACAACTTAGCCAACGGCCTAACTCCCTAATCTCATTAATTTGTGTACTTATGTTCTTATTCCAGAATATCTTTCTACGCGCCAACCTGCTGATCCAAGAAAGAAATAAAAAATCACGCAGACTTAAAAAATTAAAAAATGAATTTTAGTATTCACGTATATTATAATATATTGTACAAAAGTGATCTATGCAACTTCTACCCGATCAATCCAGGATAATTTTGTGTGGCCAAGTTCCAATGTATGTTTCGAACCTCAGATGGACTCGTTGATTACTCGTCGTCTGTTAATCGCCTTGTACATTGAACTTTCCTTAGTGAATTAGGCTTCTCCCCCAGATGAATAATAATTAAATGTAAACCATGCTTTTACCTAAGAAATTATATCTACTTTCCTAATTATGCATCAATTGCTTTGTGATTTTTAAGGATATTATGTGTATAGTTCATGCATAAAAATGAGGAAGTATGTTTAATTTTAAAAAAATAAAGGCTGTTAATGCATAAAAAAGGGTTTAATTTTATACATTATTAGTGAAAAAAATACATTATCAATAAATAAATAAAATATTATTAAATATTATTTTTGAAATAATTATTATAAAATTATTTTTTATATATCATGATAATAAATCGATTGGAGGATAATCTGAAAAATATTTATATTATTAGTATATTAAAGGGTGTAGGTGTATGGTTATCTAGGTGATAAGTATATTTAAAATTTAAATTTAAAATCTTTTAATGAAGTAAAATCAATCCATGTTAGTTAATTTATATATTCAGTAGTTTTCTTGTCATTAGTTTACATTAATATTATTAAACAAACTTAATTATACGTATCCTTTGTAGATTCACATTCTAACTTATTTCTTAAACTGTTTTTGTATCATTAAATCCCTACGAAGTTAGACTAGAAAAAACAATGTTATATTCACTGATAAAACTGTAAGTAATTACCTTAAAATTGTGCAGCGAAGTTAAGAAAGTGAAACTACAAAGTGTAATTCATCTATATTGTTTTAATAAAAAACAACAACTTCAAATCACATGAAAGATGGTCAATTAAGTATCTACGCACGCATACTAGGGGTTTGTTCGATTGCAGAGTTCAATTGAAATTTTACAAGGTTTTTTTCTGTGAATTTAATGACTAAATATTTGAGTCACTATAATCTTTTTTACAAAAAGCTAATAACGGTCAATACAATCGTATCGAAAAAAAAATATTAAGTCGCGTTTGGTTTTAAAAAATATTTTCTATTTTTTCAAAATTATTTTTAGTCTTATATTTTCTAAAAATAGAAAATATGTTTGTTTTACTGTCTTATTTTTTATTTTCAAAAAATAAAAATAACAAAAATATGTTTGGAAAACCAACTAATGATAATGTATTTGCTGTTTTTCTTTTCCAGTCAAAAAGTAAAAGAACCAAATTAAAATGGCATGAGCATGAATGTTAACGTGACCATGATTAGACTAACAGATACCATAAACAAAAATAAAGGAGGAATTAACTCAGATCTCGCCATTACACCAAAGATTTGATAGTTGAAAAATCGAATAAATTACGAAATATTATAAAAAAGAAGGAATGGATTAAATTTAAAAATAATTATCAAATTGCTGCCGTATTTTTACCGTTTTTAAAATAGAATATAGAAAATAGAAAATATAATATTTTAATTATTTTTAATTTTAAATCAATTTTAAAAAATATTTTTAATAAAACCATTTCGGATAGTTAACCAAACATATTTTTAATACTGTTTTCTATTCTTTTTAAAATAGAAAAAAAAAAAGATAACGACCAAAATAAACAGGCGTTATAATTTTATGGGAAATAATTTTCAAACGTGATTTGTCGTAATTTTCAAAAATAGTACCAAAGTTTATATGTTTATGAAATATTATTGCATCATATACATATCAACCTTTCAATTTGCATGGATTTAACGTTACCAAAGCATTTTCTTAAGGCATAGACAACGGTGTAGGAGTAGCAACAGAGTAGCTAAAAGTCCCCAAGTGTTGGAAATTTGTGATCAATGGAACAAATCCTCACAATATTCCTGAAGGTAGAAATCATTCTGCTTCCAAAGTTCTAGATGAAACATAGGACTGTAGTATTCAAGTTCACTCCCAGGCACATGTGTTTCAACAGGAGGGACATAGGAACTATCAGTTAAATATGGCTCAGTCCAGAAATTTGTACTCAATGGCTCCGTGTATGCGTCCAAGAAAGAGAGGTTATCATCTTCTAGAACCCAATTTTCATGGTTTGTAGTGGCAGCTGCAGCATCTGTTGTTGTGCAGGAGAGTCCACTAGATGATGGCTGTGGTGACAATGGACAGTTATAATCGCTGTTCTCTGACACTCTCTCCTCTTCATTACCTTCCATTGTTTTTGATACTTTGGCTTTCCCACTTTCTGACTTCTGTCCAAAACGCTTCTTCAGAGTGGTGTGCCAGTGATTCTTTATCTCGTTGTCCGTTCGCCCTGGTAATTCAGCAGCTATTGCTGACCATCTGCATAATATCAAGCCATGAACTCACCATACAATAATCTGGATTATCATTCAAAAAATTATTATTTACTGACAAACAAAAATTAACCTTGTCTTTGTTAATCTAAATTTTATTTTAAAAAAATTAAGTTGTTAGTAAAGATATTAAAGATCTAGCTATATTAATAAAATATATTCACTTGTTAGTTGTGAATATAAATTCACGTTGTTTGTACCAACTTTTAATTTCTGTTAAGAAAAAGATACAGTAACGAAAACTGATTGTGTAGAGAACGTTACAGTTGCAGGAGATATGATGTCTTCATATATATACTTTTAATCGCAGCATTTACCTATAATTTCGTTAGGTCTGGCAATTTAAGATCTTGGATGTGTTTAACAGCTTTGGCTACTATAAGAAAATATATAGAGAAAAATAAGTACATTTATCCTTAATTTCAAGCGTGTTAGAGTTTTTGTTAGATTAACTATTTTATCACTTCATAGCAACCAAATAGTATTTGGAAAAGTATTATTATATATTTGAAAATAGATAAAATAAGATGAAAAAGATGAAAAAAGAAGAAAAATTATGTTAGATTAACTATTATTCATTCTTTTTGTTTTCATTTTACATTACGATGGATGACAATCCGATCGTGGTATGATGTCGGAATTCATGACAATACGTGTTTTGGTTTTTGAGTGTCAAGACAATTTGAGAAGAAAATTATAATATGTTGAAGATGACGACGTGTTAATAATGATCCAAATCAATTCCACCTCGTGCAATACACATACCTATTACCCAGGTTTTCATGAAGTCTGACAATAGTTTCTTCTTCTTCGTGACTGAAATTCCCTCTTTTGAGATCGGGCTTCAGATAATTGAGCCACCTCAGCCTGCAACTCTTGCCACACCTAGCAAGACCTGAAAACAAAACCTCACGGTTTGAGGAATGAATTACATTAATATTATTGGTGAAAGAAAAGGAAATTAAAGGCAAATGTAAGGTAAAGTATATAATTTGTTATATAGATATTCATTATACAGTACCTGCAAACTTGGGGAGTAGGCGCCAATTCCAGTGTCCATACTTAGTGACATAAGCAATTAACTTGTTGTCTTCCTCAGGTGTCCACGCGCCTTTTCTGAGTCCATTTTTTTCACAAGAAGGGGCTCTCACCATATCTGCACACTGCAGATACCTAATTGTTTTTAATGTTTAATGTTTAGTCTTTTGTGTCCGTGTGGCGGTGTGTGTGTATGTGTGTAATTGTAATTGTGTGTTGTCTTCTTAAACTCACCGACCAACAGTAGGTAGGGGCCGAGGGAGACAGAGACTCGAACTGTTATTTCTTCGCTTTTGACCCGAAAATTTCAATATTCTCTCCTATATGACATGCGTTCACAACTATAACGTGTTGCACGGTCCACATGTATTTATTACTGAAAAAGATTCATTCCACATTAGCTACTTATGAATATTGTATAGACTTGGTTGACAAAAGAGAGAAATAGAAAGTATAGGAGAAAGAGTGAGAAAGTACTACTTAATTTGATAGCTTGACAAGAGAGAAAACATATCAAATACTCTTTTTATCTGTGTGAATCACATGAACAAATTTTAATCCCACTAAACTTTATTATAAATGTTTAAAATTAAATACATAATTTAATTTTTTTTAATTTTTAACTATTTCTATGTAATTTATAATTAAATATTTTATTTTTATTAGGAATATTCCTTTAATTAGAAAAAAAGAAAAAATTAGAATTGTAATAAAATGTAAAAGGAAATATAAGAAAAAAAGTATAAAAATACAAGACTTGTTTAATATATATATAATCTATATATATATAATTGACTGTAATATAACATTAAATACAATATTTTAATAAATACAATATAGAATCAATTGAAATAATATGACTAAATATTTTATTTATTAAAATGTATGACTTTTCAAATTTTTAAATATATTAAAAATTTATTAATATCTATATAAATGAGTAGAATTCATTGCACTTTAGAATTGATGTAGAATAACACATTATATTTAACAAATATAATATATAATCAATTTAATTAAAATTTTAAATATATTAAAAAATTATTAATATCTATATAAATGAGTAAAATACATTGCACTATAGAATTGATGTAGAATTTCACATTATATTCAATAAATATAAAAGATAATCAATTTAATTAATATGACTAGATACTATATTTATTAAATGAAAGAATTTTCAAATTTATAAATATATTAAATATTTATTATTATTTAAAACTAGTTTGTAAAAATTATTTTAAATTAAACATAGTAATATAATGAATATAATTGATAGAGATTTATTTATTAATTTCTATGTTTAATTTTTGATTCACGTAAATTATTATGAGATATTTAAAATTTAAATATAGATATTAAAATTATTTTTATTTTCATTTCTTTTTATTCATATAAATATTTTAATCTAACAAAATTCAAATCATATCATTATATTTTTTTAATTATTTAAATTTTTATGTGTTAATAATTTAATGTTATTTTTATTTTTCATTATTGTTATTCATATAGATACTTTGAACTAAAAAAATTAAAATCATATCATTATAAAATTTAAATTCTTTAAAATGTTGCTATATTTTAAAAATTTAATGTTAATTTTTTATTGATCACATTTTTATTTACGCATTTAACTATAAAAAATGGAATTTTATTTGCTACAAAAAATTAATATAAATTACATTGTTATTTTTATATCATAAATCAAATTACATGTTTAAAAACAAACTACTATAAAAATTAAATATGTTATTTTATAAAAATATAATAAATTAAAATTAAAATTTTATAATTTTATGATTTTTTTTATTTTTATGAAAAGATAATAAACTGAGTTTAAGATAGTGAAATTTTTAAAATTTTAATTTATCATTTTATTTAATAATATCTATATGTATTTATTTTATACCTTGTTATTTGTATTATCTGTTAATTTAAATTTATTTATTTAAAAATTAAAATTTTTAAAATTTTATAAAATAAATTTATATAATATAATTTATTAATTTAACGATTGAATTGATAAAATTTAATTATTTATAAGAATTATTAAATAAAATAACTTTGGATAAAATTATTTTTGAAATTATTTGATTTTTTTCATATTATATATATATATAATTTGAAGAAAAAATTAATAATAAAAGAAAGTTTGATTGTAAATAATTTAATGTTGAAGGACGAAATTAAAATTTTTTATTCTCAGTGTAAATACAAAATACTGAATACTTGTTCTGGGAGAAAAAATTTTGAATGTTGGGAAAGGAGATACAGACAATAACTTGTTTTCAATTTGAATGGAAAGGATAAAATGACAAAATGAAAAGAACTGAAAATATTTAGATTTTTAAAATAAGATAGCATGAAATTAAATATGCTTAAGTGTACATATTTTATTTTTTATTTTAAATTTAAAAATATATAATAGAACCAGTCTATTTATATAACAAATTAACAATACCAATATTGCAGCTATTATTATTTGCATTCACTCTACAATTAGTCTAATTAATTTTTAATTTCCTTTATCATAAAATATTTTACTAGGAATATAATATTTTTTCATCATTATATTTTCCTTTTTTCATTTCATCTATCGTTAAATAACTAAACATACGCTAGGAAGGATTTTCCTACAGGTTAAAATAAATCGCTCGGCATTTGACAGGGCCAAATTGTTCGTTTCGAAGGGTCTTCTTACCTTAAATTATTTTACGAAAATAATAAACAAATTTTTGATATATATATATATATATATATATATATATAATATCAAAAATTAATTTTGATCTTAATTTCTGTGACACTATCATGATAATTGTGCATATTAAATTTTATATAATTTAAATATTTATAGATATATAATTTAATAGTAATGATTGATTTATAATTTAAATATTATATTATATTAAAATAAAAATATATCAAATATTAACTAATTTTTAAGTTATGTAAAATTGTGTATACTTAATTTATTTTATAAAAATTTTAAATTTAATAATTAAATTGTGAAAAAGACTTTTTAATGTGTGCATATAAGTAATTCCTTAAAGTTAAAAGATAAATAATTTTTAATAAATATTTAATATTCATAAATATAGTTTTAGTTAGTTTTAGTTATTTAAAAAAATAATTGAATTGGATATTTTTAATTTTAATTTTTATAAAATAACCATTATTATCATTTAATGATAATATGCCATACTTCATTCATATTTGGCTAATCAAAGTTTTGAAATAATATGTGATGTGATAGTTAACTATAGGTTAAATAATTGTTATATAACAACAAAAGATATTTTTAAAAAATTTAATTATACATAAAATTAAATATTAAATTAAGAAAACTAAATATATTTTTTTTGAAAAATATTTCATAGTCCATCTCGTCACCCTAACTTAGTTTGATTTAAAATTAATTTTAAGAAATTCAATTTTAATGCGTAAATTTTTGTATTTTGAAAACAATTTTGGATAATATTTTAGATTGCCTCAACATGGTCTACTGACCAATATTTAAAAAAATTATATTATAATAATATAATTTATTAGATAATATTTTACACAATATATTATTATATTTATATTGATATTATATATTATAAAATACATCTTAATTTATATTTATATTTTATAATTTAATTATATATTATACTAATAAATTAAATTGACCTAATTTTATTTTATATATTTAAAATTTTAATTAGGTTAAATTTAAATAAATAATTTTATAAAAATCCGAATCAGATAACAATAATAATAACCTATCCTAACATTATCGAATGACACCTGTAATAAATATAAAAACTAAACTTTATTTTACTAAAATTAAAAATTTAATTCAAAAATATTTTCGTACCTTCCTTTTGATTTTTCTATAATTTTTATAAAATAAATATTAAATATTTTTTTATAAAATAACGATTATTTAACATTTTTCTTATTTAATAATTAAAATATTGATTAATATAAAAACTAAAACTATAAGATAATTTAAAATTATTCTTTTAAACTATAAAAAAAACATATTCTATATACAACGATTTATATTTTCTTACATCCAAAAATTAAATCGTCTAATATGTTTTTTTAAACAATCGAGGGATCGTCTAATATTTTTTTCAAAACAATTGAGAGCCGTTCATCGTAGATATAAAGGATAAACAAAAAAATTAATGTTGCTGAGGTTTGCGTTAATGTTTTTTTTTAAATCAGTGTTAATGTTACTCAAACTATAAAGGTCGGATTACGAGCTCCTCGATCTTGGTCATACAAAATGGTATTGTTTTTTGTATATTTTTTTTATTTGTATTTCTTTTATTTTTTATTCCAAAATTAAAATTTTAATTTTGGAATATTTTATATTCTAAAATATATTATAAAATTAAGATTTTAAAATATATTTTTTACATTTTTAACGTATTTCTTGCATTTTATAATTACTATTTTGAAATATATTGTTTATTTTTTAACATTAAATAAAAAATTTATTCTAACATTTTAATTTTAAAATATATTTTTATATTTTAAATTTAATTTTTAAAATATATTTAAAAATAAAAATTTTGGAATGTATTTTTTGCATTTTAAAATTTTAATTCCGTAACACATATTTTACATTCTGAAATTAAAGTTTCAAAATATATTTTTAATTTTTAAAATTAAATAAAAAATATTTTAAAATTTTAATTCCAAAATAAAAAAAAATATGTTTCAAAATTAAGTTTTTAAAATAAAAATATATATTCTAAAATTTTAATTTTAGAAGATAAAAAATATAAACATAAATATATAGGAATGCAAAATCCTGTCAATTTCATAATGCAAAAAGCAATACCCTGCAAAAAAAAAAGTCATACTCATCTTCATGGGACTGGACGAGAATTCGTGAAGCCCTGTCAATCTTTTGAGAAATAAATATTATACATTTACATAACATTTTCAATTTTATACGTGCTATTTATTTTTATTTTCTATTTTCTTCTTCTACCTCATTCAATACATCCTAAATAAACTATGCGACAAACAACTTTGATCTTTCTAATGACCAAAAGCTTTAGCCTTGACATTTTGAATTATTTTCTTAGCTAGGCTTGTCATCTGTGAATTTTCGGAAAGATTTTTTTATTGATTTGATTATTTGTAAATTTATGATAATATTAATCATTAATTTGTTAAATATATCCTTATTTTTATATATTTTAAATACTTAATAAATTTATCATAAATAATAACAATAAATTAAATTAAAAAGTAATAATAGAATAAGTCAGGACTTGTATTATATATATATATATCATAAGTACTTTAATACATCTCAAGTTCTTATTTTTTTTACAATTTTAAAAAATTATGGCAATTTTAAAAAATATTTAACAATTTTTTTAAAAAAATTACGATATATACGTTTATCATTGTTAGGCAGAGGTGCCAGCCTCTCAACTGCTTCAAAATAATGAAACAAGTTTCCTGATCTTCGGACCTCGGACAGCCACAAAGTTTGTGGCGCCGGCTCTCGACCACAACTTATAAAAAATCGTTCATCAAGGATAATATATATATATATATATATATATATAAAGGTTGGGATTATAAGGAATACATAAAGAAGTTATTATTTGAAAGATAAATTTATTAAAAAATTAAATATATAATAATAAAAAAATTAATTCTATCGTAAATTTTAATTTAATTTAATTTTATTATTAATTGATCTATAACTTAATTAAATTACAAATTAAAACTAAAATAATCATTTAAAAAAAAATACTCAAACATATTTAATAAAACATTTTAAATTAATAACTAAATAAGGATAAAATATAAAATTTAAATAAATTAGATAAATTGACGGCTGAATTTAATTTATTTTGAATATGAGAATAAGAATAAAGTTAAACTTCATAAAAATTATTATTTTTATTTTTATTAGTAATTTATTTGAATTTTATTTTTAAATTAATTTATAATTTGAATAATTTAAATCGGTTTTTGAAAATCTATGTTTTTTTAATATGAGAATAAGAATAAATTAAACTGCATAAAAAAATTTATCTTTTATTAGTAATTTATTTGAATTTGTATTTTTACATTAATTTAGAATTTAAATACTTCTAATAGTTCTTGAAAATCTATACCTTTTCTAATATTTTATTTTCCTCATTACCTCCCTCTAACCAGACAAAGATATATGAAGAAGAAACAAATAATTAATTTTTCTTGTTTGATTAAAAAACATGATATTAATTAAGAATTTTTGAGTATGTTGATGATTTTTTATCCGTTTAATATAATGAGATCCTTGAGGGTGGTCCTCAGCATCAATTAGTTCAATGTGAATGGGGATTCTACGATAATTTGAGGAGAACCTAGGTGTTATATTTCACAGTGAAGTTTTAGGTTGCATGATTGTGAGAGGTGGCGAAGGCGAGAGGACAAAAATATCTATCCTATTAATTCTTGGAAAGGGACATGAAGCATCTTACAGGGATATTTTGGGCCTTAGGATTTGATATGCTACCAAACTTCTCACAAGGCTAAGGAGAGGAATAACTAGAAATGGAGATCGATTATTGTAGATCTTCAATCACCATATCCTTTTACATTATTAATATGTGGCACCGACGCCTCGACTTACTGTGGTTGAATCGATGCTATTATTAGGCTGATGGATAATATCTTGAACGAGTCTCACAATTATAATCCGTTAACAATCATTACTAATTAATTAATTAATTTTTATATTATTAATCAACATAAAATAAATTAATTATAAAAACAATTAATTAATTATATATAATTAATTAATCATATATTATTAATTAATTATCAACAATATTTTTTATTCATCATTTATATTAAATTATAAATTTCTTTATCTTTAACTATTTGTAATAAAGTATATACTCAATTACATAACTGTAAACCAATTATCAAAATATTTTTAAGAAAAAAATGTCACTTAAACTTAAATAGTTGATTTTGTTTCTCAATTTTTCAATCTCATTAGTGACTAGTCTTTGTTAATTAATGGTAAAGAGAATCCTTAACTACATTTTCTTTATTTTGTATTTGAATAAATTATTTTAAGAAAAAATAATAATTTTTATAAGAATTTAAAATTTAAAATATTAAAATATTTTGTTTAAATATTTTTTTAAAAAATTTAAATTTTATAAATTTTAAAAATGTATTTTAATAAACTAAATAAGAGAATTTAAATTTTTTAAAAATAGATAAAATTTAAAATTTTTAAAAATCTCTTAACTCATTTTTATCAACAATTCTATCTTTATATTATTTTCTTTTTATGCTACTTTTTTCTCTTTTTTTATCTTTACTTTTACTTTTTTACATTTTTTCTCTCATATCTCTCTTCTTTCTTTTTTGTATCTCTCGTATTTTTTTTTTTGGATACAATATTTTTTAATATTAAAATAATATAATCGATTTTGTTATCCTTTTAATTATGTATATTTGTTGAATTATTATTCTGTTTAAACATGTTGCACAATAAAAATATTTGTATCAAATTCTATAAATTAAGAGATTATTTTAATAAACTAAAATAAGGAAATTTAAGTTTTCTTCGAAATAGGTGGAATTTAAAATTTTTAAAGTCTCTTAACTGATTCTTATGAACAATTATGTATCTATGTTACTTCTCTCCCATTGTTTTCTCTTCGTCCTACTTTATCTCTCGCCGTTGTTATCTCTTTTTAACTCTTTTACATATTTCTTTCTCATATATCTCATATTTTTCTCTCATGTTTTGATACAATAATTTTAATATTAAATAATATAATAAATTTTTTATATTTTAAATTATATAGATTTGTTGGGTTATTATTCTATTTAAAAATGTTACACAATAAAAATATTTGTATATCTAAATTTTTTCATGAACAAAAAAAATCCAAACAAAAATTAAAGAAACCTATAAATATTTAAATATAATTTTTTATAAAGTAAAATTAAATTATTTAATCTAAATAAAAAAATTAAAATTTAAAAATTTAAAATTCACCATCCAAGTAAGGAACTTCAAATATAAAAATTATAAATTTTTTTATTCAAATAAAATATTTTTAAAATGAAAGTATTTAAATTGAAAGCATTAAATTTTTTAAATTTCTTAAAATATTAAAATAATGTATCCAAATACAAGATTAATATAAGTGACAAGAAAAGGAAAACGAAGGACAATCCAAATAATGCTCTAGCTTTTGTTCACCGAATATACAAAACCTATATTATAATGTTAATACATACATTTTAATGACAATGTGATCTATGATTATTATTAGTGATCTAAAGTAACAAAATGTATATTTTCTATGAGTATAAGTTGTAGTAATTATGTGATTCGAAATTATTAAGATGGTTATAGAAATGAAGAGTTATATAATTATCCATGAATTTTTATTATCTTACAATTAATTCATAAATTTTGAGATCTCACCGTTTAACTACACATAAGCACTGGAAAGATATTTTTTTTATGAGAAAAATATCTTTATATATACCATCATTAAAAGTAAGGTGGAAAATATTTCATGTAAGAGTAAAGTTTCAATGCTTAGAAGACTACTCATAACACTTGCATATCTCTACAATTGAGTTTATATTTTTTTTTTCTTTACAACTCATTTAACAATGGTAAGAGATATTTATTTTGATTCTATTCTACTGCATTTTAAACTCTATATGATGTTTAATTTCTAATATTTGGTATCAAAGCATGAGGTTTAATTTCTAACATTTGGTATCAAAGCATGATTCTTCTTATCTTGTTGTAAGAGTTCTATTCTTGCATTATACATGATATATGTCTAACATGTTTCCACTTGTTTTAAATGAACGGTTTTAAAATTTTTCACTTGTGAATATATAATTTTTGTATTTAAATTATTATTATAATTATATTTGTGCTTTGAATTCTACATATAATTATAAGGAAAATCATTTAAGTATATGAAATTTAAATCCATTGCATAAAATAATTGGTAATAGATATTGATTTAATATCTAATGATTAAAATAAGTTTATTTAATTATGATTTAACCAGCTCTAATTAGATAAAATTATTTTTAGAATTATATAAAAAATTATAGATATTAAATAATTTTATATATATTTTAATAGCTTGTGATGAGTATAATTTTTAAAGAGTGGTCCTAATATCTTTAATTTAGGAAAAATTATATGTATGTCACTTATATTTAAAGACGTTACTTGCAATTATTTTATTTTTGATATAATAAATTTATTTTATAGGATCCATACTATATTATGTTTGTAAAATAATTGAGATAAGATACTAGATTATATTTCTTAATTACCCACAAAAGTTAAGAAAAAGAAATATAATTTAATAGTTTTATCAATATAGATATATGAATTTATTTGAATTAGAAATTTAACGCATAGGTAATTTCTATATCATAGAGTTCATATTTATTTGTATGTTTTTCATCGATAAAAACATAATTAAGTTGCCTCATTTTTATAAGCATGATAAAAGATTTTTTTTATTTAGTTTTTCAACCTATGATTATATTTGATATGAAATGTGAAATTTCTGAGCTTAATAATTATAAAGTGTGAAAAGATAGAATTCTTCTTTATTTAGGTTTGATCAACATTGACTATGTCATTCGTAAGAATAAACTACCTCTAATTACGAAAATTAGCAAACTTGATGATGTTGATCTTTATGAAAAGTAGGAGCAATTTAATCGTCTTTGTGTTATGATTATAAAGACTAACATTTTTTTGGCATTCAGGGTTCTATTAGGCAATAAGACAATGTTATAATCCTATCAAAGACAATTGATGAATAATTTGCAACATCAGATAAAGCCCTTACAAGCATCTTAATTATGAAATTTTTTTATCGCAAAGCTCGTCTATATTAAGAGAGTGCATGAACATATCATGCACATGATGGATATAATGGCTCAACTTAAGACTTTTGAGGTTACCATGTCTAAGTTTTTCCTTGTGCATTACATTTTGAACTCTCTACTACAACAATATGGACCTTTCAAAATCTCGTATAATATTCATAAGGATAAATGACCTATTAATAAACTAATAACCATATGTGTACAAGATGAATGAAAGTTTCTTATAGAAGGTGGTGAGAGTGTTCATCTGACAACTCAACGAAAAAAATCATATTGGCTAAGTCAAGAATAGAAAAAAGGAAAAATTGTCTTATAAAAGAGATATAAAGAAAGAATTTAAGTGTTTCTTTTGCAAAAGGATATGACACATGAAAAAGGATTGTCATAAGTTCCAATTTTGGCTTAAAAAGAAAGGTGACCTACTTTCATTTGTTTGTTATGAATCTAATATGGTTGATGTTTTTTATAACACATGATAGATTGATTTTGGATTTATAATCGTTATTACAAATTTTCTACAAGGACTAGAAAATCTAAAAGAACCAGTAAGAGTTGAGCAATGCATCTATTTAGGGCACAAGATGCAGTCGTATGTGGAGGTCGTTGGAACTTGTAAATTAGTGATAAAGAGTGACTTTATTTTGGTTTTGGAAAATATCGTTTACATTACCAATTTTTTTAGAAATTTAATTTTTTTTCCAAGCTTAGGATGTAATTTTAATTTCTTAAACATTGGTTTCAATTTATTTTATAAATATGAACAAGTTGGTGATTGTGTTTTATGTGTTATTTTATTAATTTTCAAAATAATGTTACTCATAATGTTTTGCATGTTCAAATCGGTACCAAACACTGTTTATAAATGAAGATTCTTCTACTTATGACATTGGAGATTAGGACACATCTGCATGTAAAGAATTAAAAGATTGGTAAATGATGCAGTACTTAGTGCTTTAGATTTTACTAATTTTAAAACTTGTGTAAATTTTAAAGAAAAACAAACTAACAAGTATAAGAATGATTCCAAAATAAGTTCAACCTTGCTAGAAATCATCCATTCTGATATATGTTGCCTAGGTATGGATGCTTATGGTAAAAACTATTTCATCACTTTTATGGATGATTACTCATAATATATGTATCTCTACATGCTTCATAAAAAAAAATGAAGCTTTGAAAATTAAGACTGTGAAAACTAACAAAGGTAGTGAGTATTATGGTATATACATTGAGGATGGATAAGCACTAAGTCCATTTGTGAAGTTTGTTCAAGAAAATGGAATAGTTGTCCAATATACCATGTCAAGTTCTCCTAATCAAAATGTTGTGACAGAAGAAATTGAACTTTAATGGACTTGATACGTAGTATGATTAGAAGTTCTAAAGTGTCAAAATTCTTATTAGTTAACACTCTTAAAATGACTGTGTATATATTGAATCGAGTTCCAATCAAGGTTGTCTCTACGACACCATTTGAGTTGTTTAAAGGGTAGAAATCAAGTTTGTGACATATGTATATACAGGGATACCCATTTGAGGTGAGAATTTACAATCCACAAACAAAGAAACTAGATTCAAGGACTATAGTGGAAATTTCATTGGATATGCTGAAAGATCTAAAATATATAGATTATATTGTCCATCTCATAGTATTAAGATTGTTGAGTAAAGAAATGTCAAGTTTTTCAAGATGGCTTGATAAGTGAGAGTATGGGTTCATTAAGAGAAAGATCTAAGCTAGAAAAATCTAATATACAACATTTTACGTCAAATCATAATTGAACTATAGTTATTCATCACATTCCTTCGGTTCGAGCACATGTTGAATCACTAGTTCTTGAAACTCCACAAGTTGTTGATAATGATCTAGTACATTCTGTTCAATAAATATCAAAAATTGGTGAACATCCGGTTGAACAACATTTTCCCCAGGAATATGTTGGCGAAACATTAAGAACATTTATTAGAATGAAAAAATCATTTATTCCAAATAACTATGTAGTATATCTGTTAGAGTGTGAGTATAATATTAGAGCTAAGAATGATCCTAAGTCTTTTTCATAAGCTATAAGTTGCAAGGATTCATAATTATGGTATAGTGTTATGAATGAGAAGATGAACTCTACAAGGAACAATAATGTCTAGGATCTTTCCTTGTTGCCTAAAGGCATAAAATCCGTTGGATGTAAATGAGTTTATAAAACTAAAAGAGACTTATTAGGCAATATAAAAATATATAAAGCTAGACTTATTTTAAAAGGATTTATTCAGCAAGAAGGAATTGACTACAGAGAAAATTAGTCTTATATCTAAGAAAGATTTCTTAGGCATCATGGTGATGTTGGTAGCTTATTTTAATCTTGAATTGCAATAAATGAATGCGAAAAATGGCTTTCCTTAATGGTAATGTATAGGAGGAGGTTTACATTAAACAACCTATAAGATTTTCTTTTAGCGAAGGTGAGCATTTTGTATGTAAGCTTAAAAAATTTAGGTATGGACTAAATTAAGCATCCTGTTAATGGTATTTAAGATTTAGTAATGTTATCTCTTCATTTGATTTTATTGAGAACAGTATGGATCAATATAAATACCAAAAAGATTAGTGAGAGTAAAATTTATTTTCTTATTTTGTATGTGAATGACATTTTACTTGAAACAAATGAGACATGTATGTTGCATTAAACAATTCATTTATAAAAATTTAATATGAAAGATATGAGTGATATATCTTATGTCATTGATATTAAGATCAATCGTGATAGACATCAATATGTTTTAGGCTTATCTCAAGGAACTTATATTAATTAAGTTTTAGAAAGATTTCAGATGAAAGATTGTTCACCAAGTGTAGCGTATGTGTTGAATGGTTATAAATTCAATTTGAATCAATATTTTAAGAATGACCTTGAGTGGAAATAAATGAAAAACATTTCACATGCTTTGGTTGTTGGAAGCCTAATGTATGCTCATGTGTGCAAAAGGTTAGACATTATGTTATCCATTTATTGTGCATATAAAGTTTTATCCATAGTCAAGTGCACTTGCCGGTGCAAAAAGATGCATTTAAAACTCTTAGTATCATTTCCACAGAAACTGTTTAAAAAATCCTTAAAAGAATGATTGAATCCTAATTTTTTAATTCACTAGGAAAGATTTTTATTTGGAAATATTTAAAGTAAATATAAGAAAAAAAACAAGAGTAGAAAATTTAAAGACAAAAGAATACAATTACAAATTCAATTATGGAAAGACATAATATTTTAGTTTTTCTTATTAATTTATCCAATTTCACCCCATAAATGGATGCATAACACAAGGAACCAAAAACCTTCAAATTATCAAGACGAGGTAACTTATGGTAAAGAAGTTCGAATAGGGTTTTTTTGTTGAATGACATAGGATGGCACTTGATTCATAAGGAATACATGGGTGCCTTCATATTCCCAAATGATTTGGGTAATTTGGCTTAGAAAATCAAAGCTTGTGATACGTTGAGAATGTCTTAATATTTGTATTCTACACGTCCATTTTGTTGAGGTGTGACTTGTTTAATGTATAATTCCTTATGATGCATAAAGTTTTTTTAGGCTAAATTTTGGTCAATTATTTTACTAGATTTGTTTAATATGAGCTGAGAATTGAATTTTTATCAATGTGATAAATCTTTATACATGCTCTGATGTTTCTTATTCGAGTTTCATTAGAACTATTGAGATATATCGTGTACAATAATCTATAATAGTAAGAAAATATCTATAATCATTCAAAAACATTGTAGAAAAGGGTCTCCATATGTCTAAATGAATTAACTCAAAAGGCTCAAATGTTTTATTTATTCTCAACTTGAAAGATGAGTTTTATCTATATTCAACTTGAAACATTAGCCTTCTATTTTGTAAATTGGCGTACATCATATGCTATATTCCTACCAACACTGATATTTGGATAAGATTGCTTCATTAAATTAAGTCTTGGAGAAAAAATATGATCGAGTCGTAGGTGCCAAAGTAAGGATGAAAACTTCATGTCAATTGAAGTTGAATTATCCTAGATAATGTTGCTTCAATAAGGAGTAATGTAATAAAGTCTATCGGCACATATACTCTAACCATCATCTTGCAATTCTAATCCTAGATAATACAGTTGTTAGTTTAAAATATTATTTTATATTTAAAAATACATGAGTTTTGAAATTGAGATCAAGTTCAATTTAAAGTAAGGTAGGTAAATGACATCATGTTCAATTAATGAAGAATTTAGATGAATTTTTTTAATAATACTTGCCATCATAGTTCCCACCAGATAGCTTAGTTACCAAGTGTTTTGTTAATTTGTGTGTGAATCAAATAGATTAAGGTTTGTGTCAAATATGATCTAGGGCACCTGAGTCAAGAATTCAACCTCTTTCTATAATAATAGAATATGCATTGCATTTACTTTCATTTCTTTCATCCAACTTTGGGTACCCTTAATTTGCATGGTGTAATAGTGTTGGTACGTTCTTTATTAAATTTATTAGATGATTATACTGAACTTGGTAAGAATAGGTGGCACAACTTTGCTTTCTAAATCATTTTCTTCTTGAACTTCATCGATGGTCATAGTATGAATAGGTGGCACAACTTTGCTTTTTAAATCATTTTCTTCTTGAACTTCATCAATGGTCACATTTGCAGTAGTTCCTTTTAGCTTTGATCCTGGAGAATAACCATGATTCTTATATCAAACTTCGACCATATGCCTTGTCTTTTCATGATATGTATAAAGTAGGCATTGCAACGAGAAGGGTTTGATGTTCCCTGTCCCCATCTCCATCAAGTTTATCATATTAAACTTTATTCCTATTCTTGAGTATATTTAGGAAAACTTATTTATGATATTTTTTATATTTTTATTTAATTATTTTATAATTTTTAAAATTATTATATATTTTTTAAAATTTATAAAATTTATTATTTTTATAACCTTACTAATTTTATATAATATTTTAAAATAATAAAGATATTTTAATAATTTTATAAGTAGAACGAGTTTGGAGGCAGGGACGGGTATCAATATCCTCCTACCCATACTGTTCAGTCTTCAAAAATAGAATTTTATCCGAACCCGTTTCCGACCCATTCAATTCATATTTTTTCCGTCAAATTCAAGCCGAAGCAAGATTGAGTGAGGTATGTATGGGGTTTTTACCATGCCTGGTACAAACCTTTATATTTCCTCTCCCCTGTCGAACAATTATATTCCCCTTCCATATGGTTTTCTGTCCATTATGTTTATTATAACTTTGCTTTCTTCTGTCAATTCGAGTCCATTTTAACATTCATGTTGCAATACATAGAGCAGACTTCATTGATTGTGGGTAATGAATCTAATAGCAACATGAGTGACATAACAATTGAAAGGTGCCTATTCAAACCAATTAGAAATTTGATTATATAATCTTGATCTTAGTATTTTTTTGAAATTTTTTACCATATTGCACTAACATTTTACATTGCAAGCACAATCTTGCACAACCCAATAATCTTTTAGTGCTTTCCACAAAATCTTCAATTCTGTAGAATATGCGGTAACTAAAAGAGAATCTTGCCTAAAAGTATAAATCTCTTATTGAATTTTATAAATTCTAATTAAATCTTTGTGAGAGAACTGTTTCTTAAGATTTTTCATATGTCTAATGTTGTATCGATAAAAGTGATGCTCTGCACAATTTGTGAGGACACCAAATTCAGCAATTAGGAGACTACTAGATTATTGCAACATTTACAAGAACTTGTAAAATGGATCAAATTTATCAAGTATGGGAAGAGTACCGTTCAAGAATTTAAATTTATTTTTGGAAATCATTAATTTTTTATAAATCTAGATTATGCATGATAGTTACTTTTATTAAAATTGGATTGATCATAAATATCGAAAGATTTTTATTAACATAAATATAATAGGGGTTGGATGGGTGATGAATATCGAAAGATTTTTATTAACATAAATATAATAGGGATTAGAAGAATTTGCATTGGATCCTTTGTCATAGATGAAGAATGTTTATTCACATTGGTTTGAAAACTCATATTTTTCAATATTTTCTTAAATGTGCACAATAGAGCTTCATCCAATAAAATTGTGATACCATCACAGTAAAATGAGTAAAACAGGAGAGAAACTGAAAACATACGTATTGATATGTAATAAATATGAAAAAAAAAAAAATCTCTGTCATATTTTGGTATACGTAGGTGTTTATATGAAAAAAAAAAACTCATCAGTTATACTGTAATTTATTGCAATTATAAAATCATTATAAACATAATCGAATTGGATTTATTATCTTCAGCTGATATAACAAGATTTTCATTTAGGAATTTATTTTGTATAAAGCGTGAAATATAAGAATTCTTTGCTACATTGTGAACAAGCATCACACAACTACAAATGTCACTAATCAAAGGTGCTGATTATGTTACATTCTAAGCTGGTATGGCTTCCTTCTATATATCACCCTTCAACTTGGGTGAGGTAATAGTACTTATGTATCCTGTATATGTTAGAAGACCATCTAATCAAATTGTTATATAGTTAATATTGGTAAGCTAGCTTACGTGCAATTAGGTACTTTGGTTGTTGGAAAGCTTTAAAGTTACAAACATATTGTATTCGTCTCATATTTTGAGAAATACACTGTGTGCTTCTCTTCTTAATTTTTTTATTTATTTCATATAGATTTGATTCTTTTTACACAGCATCTAAATTTTGAAATAACTGTAATAAATAAAAAATATTCTAATTTATTTAATTAATTATACAATAATATATGTAGCGTGTGTGTATAAATTGACTGTTTAAAAATGAAAAAAAAATTGAACAATCAAAATTATATTAACAATGAACTAAAATTTAGTATTCATTTATTTTAGAATTAAATAGAATTGATTTAATTACATGAATTTTAAATTGTTAAAGATAATTGAAATATGTGTTCAAAATAATCTGAAACATAAGATAATTAATCTAATGAAGAGAAATAAAAATAATTTATATGATATTTTAAGTTCAACCTTATTACTTTTATTGTAAAAAGAATCTCAAACATGCATAGATTTTACATTAAATTTTTTCTTCTAACTTATTCAAAAATTGATGTACATAAGTTATTATAATTTATAGAAGTTTGACTATTTTTTTTTCATAAATGTTTATTGAGAATTTTGTTCATACTAAGGTTGAGTTTATTCAACAATAAAAGGAATACTCATTTTAATTGAATTCTTACTTCTCTCATATTAAAAAACAAAAAAAAAACATAAGTTTTAGGATAAATTATATTTATATTTCTAAAAAATTAATAAAATTTTATTTAATATGTGATTTTGATAATTTTTTGAATTTCTCCTATTTATATAACTGTATAAAAAATTTAAAATAAATTATGTAATAAAAAATAAATTATATTATATATTTTAAGAAAATTTTGTATAAATTAAAAAAAAGATATAAAATAAAATTTTATTAAATCTAAAATGTGTTATAATTTGTTCTAGAATTCAACAGAGCAATTTTAATCAGATATATATTGGTTAAGTGTGAACCATAAAATGGTTAATTAAGTGTATATGATGTCCGTGTGTGAATGTGGATTATTGATCGTGGAACGGTAGAAGAGCATTAACACAATACTATTCCAACCACAAGTTCCCATTTGTTGTATGAACCACGTGTGCCTGCTGTACAATGTTGACCTGACTTAGAATCTTAAATATATTAGGTCAAGTCCTGAAATAAAGAGAACCAAAATATTAAAGATTGTCTTCAAAATGAAAAGGAAAGGTTCAATTTATTTTGTGTTTCTATTTAGTGTTTTAAATTTTTATATCATATTTTAATTATAAAATTATTTTACTTTTATTTTAAAAATTCAAATAAAAATAATAAAAATAACAAAAATTATTTTTATTTTTTATAAATTTGTAAAAGAATAAAATAAAATAAAAAGGTCACTTCTTTTAAGCAAAACTAAAAACAAAACAAGAAAAAGACATAAGCTAAAATCAAAGAAAAAACCAATGATTAAGGATCTATTGACGATGTCAGCATTTTAATTACACTATTTTTTCATTTATTAACAAATAATTTTTTTTTATCAAACATTAAGATAAACTTTTTTTTATCAAACATAGTAGTATTACAATTTAATTACCAATAAATATATCTGAGTCCGAAATATAAGCAGAATATAACCCTACATTACATTTAATTGGCAATGGACACATGGGCTGCTAATGCATGACTAACGTTATTACATTTTCCGTACATCAATAAGAACGAAATATGATTAAAGTTTTTAAAAAATATTTTATTTTATTTATATATTTTTATCAATTTAATTTAAATTAATTTTTTTTGTAATTTAAAATATTATACTAACAAATAAAATTTTATGCTGATATTTAATATATAAATACTATATTTTAAAATTTTGAATCTACAAAATTATTTTTAATACAATTATCATACTATTAATATAAATTCATAATATTTATATTGAAATTTTAGTTTCGTTAAAAAATCTATAATAATGACAATTTTTTATATTCCTACACAAATTCAAGATGAACATTACATTATTGTAGACAAAAGAGAGATAAAAAAAATTAACATAAAGCGAAAAATATAAGACTAAATACTTATAAATATAAAAACTTGATTTAATTTTAAAATTACAAATATAAATTAAATTTTATTTTTAAGAATTAATGTATTCTATTAAAAAGGTTAATAAAATTTGTTTGTAATTTGTAAAGACAAACGTAAATTTCATATTATCAGGAAATAATGTGTTCTACGCTAAATTTTTTGTGACAATTTTTATATATATTATAATTTATAAGTGAAAAAAAATAGTTTTAAAACTTATTTAATAATTTATTAGTAAGAGTGTTTAAAATCAGGAAATAAATTGTAATATACCAATCATGACTTTAACACATATTAACATTAACATTATTTAGATTTTGATAGAATTATTTTTAAAAATTTAATGTTAAAAAAGTAATTTAACTTTGTAAAAATGTTTAAAAGTGAATTTATGTTAATTTATTGTATTTAAAAAAAGTATTTTCAAAATATACATATTATTAGAAAAATTAAAATCCGCATTATAAATTTATTCTAATCCGCGGCTAATTTTATTTTCCATTAATAAAGTTAGGAAATAAACAACTGACCAATGACAAAGAGGTATGGTTTTCATCTTTAATTAGTAATAAGATTGTATTTCTTACCACTCAAAAAATACGATAAATAAATGATTGTATTTTTTCACTCACTGTATAATCATAAAATCATTCCATGGCTAAATAAAGAAGAAATATAATTCCCGTAAGAAAAAAGAATATAATTCTATAACTGATTAAATATAAGGAAGTATAGAACGATTTCATTGTCTTAGGAAGGTGCTAAATTTCGTCAATGGAAGAACTACATTCCCTTTTAATAACTCATATATTATTTAAATATATATATATATATATATATATATATATAAATATAAAAAATTATTTATATAAAAAATAAACTTAACGACTTACTTCAAAAATAAAACGTTAAATATGTATCTGATCATCACTTTGTAATTGTTATTTTATTTACCTATCTTTTTATATTAAATTAATATTTTATTAATTTTGAATATTTTTAAAAGTTATTATTTTAATATTAAATAACATAGATTTTTTTATATTAGGTATTTAATTTCTAAAATTTAATTATTTTAATATTATTTTGTTTTAAATTTTAATATTAAAATATTATAATAAATTTAAAAATATATTTATTTTTAAAATAAGTTAAATTTAAAAATTATTATAATCATTGATATTAATTTAAATTTATTTAAATTTTAAATTTGAATATATCAAATTAATAATTTTGATATTAAAAAGTTTGTCCTTTTAATTTTTTAAATGTAATATTTATTATTACTAAATAATATATTTTTAATAATAAAATTATTTTATTATTTTTAATTTTAATTACAAAAATATATAGTTAATTATCTTGTTTATTGGTAAGTGGAGGTAAATGCGGAGGGCAGTGAAAATTATCAATAACGAAATTGTAAAACATCAAATTTAAATACATGCTTGAAACTTGATTCTTATGTTTGCATGAGCTTTTTAAAATTTTTATATTTTTTATCAATAACGAAACCCTAAAAACAAGTAAATATATGCTTGAAGCTTGATTCTTATATTTCCATGAGTTTTTTTTTTGTATTTTTATAATTCTAAAATCTTTATTTTTTTTTTTAAGTTAACATGTTTTTTTCCCTAGTAACTTTTAAAAGATGATGTGATTTATTAAAAAACGGTCACATATCAATTATTTATGTATCATTGATGGTGTCAGATATTAAAATACCTAAATCGTAAAAATATAAGAAGTAAATTTAAAAAATTAAAAAGATATAGGAAATAAAATCATATTTTAAGTCAGAAAATCCACAAACCAATATTCTGTTCCCACGATTATATAAGTTGCTTCCAATGTTTTTCTATATTCTAGTAGCATTTAAAAGTTTCAAGCGTTCGTTGGTATTTCGTACGAATTTCAGATTTAGAAACTGTATGAATTGTTTAACTCCTAGTTAAATTTTAAAATAGATCAATTTGAATTAATTTATTTTAACAATAATTTAAGCTTTATAAAAAATATTTAAAATAATTATTTAAGAAATTTTTTTTTCTAAACATGCTAACTTCATTCTATATGTATGTTTATTATATTTAATACTATCATATATAAAAAAAAAATAACTTCAATTTTTATTTGAGTCTAATTTAAATAAATTTTTTTAATAAATATTTATAAAGTAAAAATAAAAAATAAATTAAACTGATTAAAATCATTTTTGTAAGTCAACTTTAAAAACAATATATTCAACTTCTTCAGAAGTTAATATATAAAAATTTATCTTAATTTTTATGGAAAACTTATTATAATTTTTTTTCCATGGCTATGTGCCTTTCTTTTCCTTTTCCTTTTTGACCAAATACTTAAAAGTATGTAGCTACGGGAAGATGGAGCAAACATGATTTCCTTCCAAGACCATACATGGAACTTGTGTGCTATGAGTCTATGACGTTGTCGTCGGTCCTCCACTGTCTAATGTCGCAAAGAAGAAAATGCAGAAAGGTTATTATTATTATTTATCATGTAATGTCGAAGAAAAATTACAAAATAATTCTTATTTATTAATATTTCAGTACTAAATTAAAATATTAATATAAATTTTCCTAATAAAAATTAATTTATTATATAAATATTATAAATTTATATTGATGATAAATATTAAATATATTATATTAATAAATAAATTTGTTAATATAAAATAATAATATATTAAATATTAATAAAATATATTACTTATAGTATAAATCTTTAAATTTTATATCAATAAATTATTTTTTATTAAATAAATTTCATATTAATATTTGAAAAAGTTTTACTTATTTATAAATAGTTTTTATAGTGGAATGAAGAATAAAAATATTAAGTCTGATATGCCTTTGCTTTTCTTTTTTTCATGGACAAGGTAAAATGATAAGTTTAAATTCAATAATCATAAGTATATGTTGATAGTTTCAGCTGTGTTTAAATTTGGTTGTATCATAGACTTTTAACAATATTAACTTATTTTTTAAAAATAATTTTTTTAAGAGAACCCTTAAAATAAATATTATTATAAAAATAAATAATAATCGAATAAATATTTAAGGAAACAAATTATTAAAGTTATAATATATAATATTTATTAATATAAAAATTTAATATTTTAAAAACTAAATTTAAGTTTAAAATAGAAAAAATAATTTCTTTAAAAGTTTATTTAAATTAGTGATAAAATATAAATATTTAAAATATTAATTAAAATAGTATTTAAAAATTAAAAACTTAAAAAATAATACTTAATACTCTTGTTCAAAAATAAATGTTATAATTTAATATGTAGAGGATGACTTTATTTTTTTTTAAATACTAATTTGGTTTAAATTTTGAATATTGATACATTAAAATTTTATAACAAATATGAAGATATTTTTATTTTACACATAAAATAAATTTATAAATATTTAATTTAATATTAATTTCATTTTAATCTGTAAATAAATTTTTATATATTAAATTTGAATCCTTGTTCTTAAATGACATATTTTTAGAAGTTATTTTCATTTTCATTGATGCGTAACTTATTTTATCTTGGGTATTTTATTTATAATTTTTATTTTTTAAAAATATTAACATGATTGGAATTTTAAATATTAATACATGGTAAATTTGTAATAAATTTGAAGATATTTTTTATAAACTAAATCTAAATAATTCTTTAATATTTATTTAAATTAATTTTTAAATTTTTAAAATTTGATATAACACATCAATAAAGATTATGTTTAATGATTTTAGTGACTTGTTTCTTTAATCCATTCTTAGTTTTGTTTAATACATTCTTATCCATTCTTATATTATAAATTCGAGGTTTTAATAAACTACTTTTAAAAGGTATTCTTCTCCATACCACATTACTTATTCTCCATTAATTATTTGATTCTTATTTATAATTTTTTTTAAACATTATTACTTAAATATAATCAATTAAAATTTTTACATACTGCATTAAATTAAATATATTTTATGAAATAAATTAAAGTTTAAGATTATTGTAGTTTTAGTATATTTTAATTTTAATTTGATTTTTAAATTTTAACATATTAAATTGTTAAAGAATATGATACATTTTTATTCAATTAATTTATTTATATAATTTTTTTTCAAATTTAAAATTTTATATATTTATTTATTTTATTTTTATTTGAAAATAGAATATTTATTATCAGTCACTAAATTACCTACTATTTTATTTTATTTATAAATTTTACTTGAAATTAAAAGCATCCGCGTTGTCCATGAGAAATTTACTATTAATAAATAAAAATTTATCTGAAATATACTGTGTATATAAATATTTTATACATTGTGATTTAATTAAAAATTATTTATATTTTTTATAAATATTTTAAAATTTATATTCAGAATTATTTTTGAATGCTTAGCTATATAAAAAATTTTATACTAAAATTATATCAAAATCAAACTAAATAAATAAACAATACATTTAATTTATGTTAATATATTATTTTACATATTTTATTTTGAAAAATTATGAAATTACATATATTTATTGAAAATAAAAATATATCCACTTCACTCACCTTCTTTCAAATTTGAAATATAAATTTTTTATGAACATATATATGTAAAAAATTATACTTGAATTTTATTTAGCTGTGTAAAGAGTTATATTTAAATTAATCATGCATATTTATTTTACAATTTTAAATATTTCTTTCGTAAATATTTTTTTCCTGAAGTATATTTTTAAATTTAAAATATTTTTGTAATGCACATCGTACTTCCTAATTACAGAAAGAATTATCGGTATACCTGTGGAATTATCATTAACGAGCTTATAAAAACATATTTGTAAGTAAATTATGAAAAGTAATTGTTTGTATTACATTTTTTCACGTAACATAGATTGATCTTATTCGATATATAGTGATTTTTTTCGATTGAATATATTATAACATTAAACACTATCATGATAGATGTTTGAATACTTAAAGATATATTTGGTCTGGTGTTCACATATTCAATAACTGAATTTTCTATTGTGTAATTTTTGGTTGAACTCCAATAATACAAAATAAATAAAAAAATATTTGGCCGTACAATAGAATGGAGTTATAATTTATAAACAATCCGAAAGAAACCTCTTATAAAGGTATAACTAAGTTTTATTAAAGAAACGAAATTAAAAATTAACAAAAGTAGACCTGAGTCCACCAACTTTAAGACCCATGCAATTACGCAGGTTGACTTCTTTAGTTACACCTACAAAAAGAAAATGAAGTCTTGATGGCTGCTTTGTGCTTCAGTCTTTGTCCTCTGATTTAAAGACCGAAGGGATTGTAGAATGGAAAAAAGAGAGGCAAATAATAATGACCACAAGATGAGAAAGCGTTGAATGCAGACACCAATAATTCTAGAAAGTCGTGGTCAAGCGGGACCACTCTTTTGACAATCGACCAGCATGCTTATGTTTGTGTACCATGCTTAATGCGTATATAATATTACCTCATCTCAATGACGTGTAAAAATTAAGTCTTTACTGTTTAGAAAACGATATGCAACATGCAAAATTCGTTCATCTTTAAAGTCAAACGTGTGTGTGCATATAAAATATGTTATCACTCTTCCGATAAAATAAAATAAAATAAAATGTGTGTACGTCATTGTTCCCTTCAAAAATATCATTTTATCAAATTATTTGTTTATACACTTTTCTATAAAAGAAGTATTACAATATAAGAAATTCGTTAACAAGATTGTTGAAGTGATTTATATATGTAAGTAAATTTATTTTTATGTTTTATTTTATTTTAAAAGATTATGTGTTTTAAAAATAAGATAAAAAATATTTGTATGAAAAATACGATATTTTCATTCAAGTTGAATATTATAGTTATAAATATAACAACTATGAAAGTAATAAATATTTAAAATAAAATAAATTATGATAAATAAATGTTAATTATTAATAAAATTAATACATAAATTCATTGGATTCTAAATTTTTAACGTTAAATTTAGAAAAGGTTTATGTTTTATTTTTTTTAACTGTTTTATTGTAAATTAAAATTACAAGTCTATAGTATTATGATGTATAAATTTTAATATCGTAAAATTTAATTTGAAGATACTAATTATATGTTTAATCATATTATACGATTAAAAAATTTATATCTTAGTTATATTATAATTTTTTTGGAAATACTAAATAGATTTTTACGATAAGTAAATGCTTGATAAATTTTTAATTATTTTTAGTATTTACTTAAATATTATACTATTTTACCATACAATTTTTATTAGTTATTGTTATTAAAAATTTTGTTATATTTTTTAAACCTTTATAATTGACTTTAAATTTATCTTTTAATGTGCAAAATTTTAATTAAATAAATTATATTCGTGACTTGTCATATATAGTTTATCTATGTAAGATGTGTAAATTAAAGAAAAAATTATACAAAAAGAGATACTAAATTTTAAATTTTTATCATTTGTGTAGGACCATGAAAACAATAAATTAAATTATATATTTAAAATCCATAAAATAAAAATAATAATAATAAGTATAATTTTATATATTAAATTTATAAAAAAATGTGAGAATTTACTATTATAAAAACTTCTAAAAAATTAGATAACTTAAATTTATATTATTAAAAAAATTTTGAATACTCATACATAAAATATATATATATATATATAATTTTATTATATAATATAAATATACCAAAATATTTAAAAATATTATTAATAATAAATATAGTAAAAATATTTTTATTATGTATATGATAATAATTTTAATTCATGCAAAAATAAATCACAAGTGGATTTATTTTATTCTTAAAGGAAATATTATAATTTAGATCTATTATAAAAATAATAAAATATATTATAAAAATTAAATTATTATTATTTATTTAAAAAAAATTAAAAATGATTATTAAAAAATTTAATAAATATTTTATATAAATAAACTTTGGTTATTATGATTATTAAGTGGCAATACTAAAAATGTTAACAAATATAAATCGAAATATGTATATGTATATTTAAATTTTTGAGGATGATTAATAAAATAATATGGATCCTAATTAAGGTGATGTAAAAAAATAATTTAATCATATTTTTTATGAAATAAAATTTTGGTTTATAATACATCAAGAAAAATGAGATTTCAGCTAAAATAAAATCAACAATGACAATAACTCAACCTTTATAATTTGAGACTTCATAAAAAAATGTTTATACGAGTAATCATAAGTTATTGTATGTCCTTTTAACATAATTTTTTTTTATTCCAACGATGTAAGAATATTGGGTTGCATTGAACATTTAACAAATATTAAGTTTAATTCTTTTAATGACTATTATATCTTTTATTAATGGTATATAAATTACATAATACACTTAATAAAATTACTTATATAAATGTCAAGACTGTTTATATGAATTTCAGACAAAATATTTAGATAACTCATGAATTTATGCATGCACATTAATTATTTGCATAAAATCGACAAAAATAATAAGAATTGATGGGATGTAATGTGATGAGTAATTCTTTAACTTATATCAATTTTTTTTTATAAAAGTTCTATTTTACCAAAATATTAATTAAGTTTATTTGTTTACATATGATTTATAATTTAATAAACCTCAAATCTGACACATTAGATTAATGAAGTAAATTTTGTAAAATTAATTTCTTATATTCTATCTTATTAAATTTTTTTAAAATATATATAAAATTATTGTAAAAAATTGAATATTTAAAAAGATTTTAAATTTTAAAATTAATTATTATTATTTTAATTTTAAATATATTTTATGATTTACCAATTAGTTATTTTAATTCATGATAATTATTTTTAATTACTAGTTTTAGATAATTTTTCATTACTATAATTAAAACATTATTATTATTATTATTAGATTAAAAATGTGATTTAAATATTTTATTATTAATTTTGATTTTGATTTCTTATTTAAACGCTATTATATATATATATATATTTAATTTTTTAATTATGATTAAATACATTAAGTTTAATTAATTATCAATTTTAAATGTTTATTTAATTTTTATTTAAATTTTAAAATTAAATTTTAAAATTAAATTTTAAACTGATTTAATTAAAAAATTTAAATAAGTATTTAATTATATTTATTGATAAAATTAAATTTTTAAAAAATCTCATATCTATATAAAATATATTATTTTTTATTTTTTTTAACTCCCAAATTATCTATACTGTGAGATTTTTATTTTATTATTCTTTTTAGTTCTGTTTCTATTTTTTTTTTATGAAACAATTGAATCCTAAAAAATAAAAGTTATTAATTAGTTAATGGTTGGAATGTAACTGGATATAATTAATGTGTGTATACGAGAATAATGCAACCTTCTAAAAGGCTGAAAGACTTAAAAAAATTTAAACATGTTTCTATTTATACTTTAAAAATAATCTATTTTATTACTTAAATAAAGTCTAATTCTTCTTTTTTGTTTTTTTATCTGTAATTATTCTATCTCAAAGCTTAAAGGCCAGTCAAACAACTTTTGAAAGAAAAAACTAATTATACATCAAATTAACATTACAAAATTGTGGATGGCTTACTTATGACTAACAAAAAAAAAATCCAAAACTTCCATCACAGGCAATTTTATTTTCAAAATCTTAAATACTAATTTTTCTATACCTCCATCACAGGCAATTTTATTTTCAAAATCTTAAATACTAATTCTTCTAAACCTCCATCACGAGAAAACTAATTCTTCTAAACTGGTTTTTAAAACATCAATCTTAAATACAAATAAGTGGACATCCCTTCTAGACACGTTGGAAAAACGGTTTTCTCTTGTTATGCCTTATGTTTTTTTTGGTCGTGCATTTTGCTGCTATAATAGACTCGTTATTATGAAGCTGGGCTTTGGAAGCCTGTCTGCGGCTTTGGGTAAATTGAACCATGAATCATCAATGTGAGCATTATAATAAGAGCCCATCTCTCTCCTTTTTGTGGTATGGGGGGGAGGCGAGGGGGTCTTAAGACCCAACCTCTTAAATACTACCTTCATTCTAAAATATTTGTTATTTAAGAATATGTACATAAATTTTAAAAAATAAATTAATGTAAAATATTATTATATTCTAATTAAAATATAAATATTCATTTTTAAATCATCATACTTAAATGTTGAGAGAGAGAAAACATATGAATAAATCATTATAGTTAGTTAATATATAATTATTAAATAACTGTAATTTAGAAAAATATTTAATAAAATATTAAAGTTATAAAACAAAATAAAAATATTACGGTTTTGTTAACCAATCCTCAAAGATAATTTTAAATCTTTAAAAGTGGTAAATTTTTATTAAAAATAAAATATTTATTACATTTTTAAATTTTAATGTAATAAATACTTATTTTTAAAAACAATTATCATTTTTATATACTTACAATCAATGCTAGCAACTAAAATTAACATTTTTTACAATTTCAAACAACGAATGTTTTCAAATAGAAGTGGTGCTTATTGTATTGTTTGCAAGAAAAGTATTCAACAAGTCCCCGTTAGTTGGAGATGAGATTCACGTCACTACATAGAAAAGAAAAAAATATATATATTAACATCACCCGTTAGAGTTATATATTTTATATAAAAAATTAAAAAATCATTTTAAATATTTAAAATAAATTCCAAATACTAAAGTTAAAAAGATCGAGAAAAAGAAAAAAGAAGAGTGGGTAACATAGTTAATGATTATCGGATAACTGTTGGGACAACGGCATTAGCTACACAATACACGTTTATTTTCAAACAACTCTTATTCCATTTTTTATTTGCAGTGATTCGTACATTAATATTACATTCATTTGATTTTTAATTTCTTTTTAATTGTTTTTAGCCATTCAATCTCTTTTATTTATGTTTTAAAAAAATTTCATCCATCCAATAATATAACTAGAATGAATAATGGTGTGTATATGTATGATAGTTTGATAGAATTTTTATTTTACTTTAAATTTTATTAATTAATAATTTTAATTTTATGAAAATAGGTTCAAAGGGTGATTTTATATTTTTTTCATAAATTTAAATAATATTAAATAATTGATTATAAATTTTGAAAAATATTATATATATATATATATATATTTATTTATTTATTAAATTTAAATTTAATTAATAAGTATGTTAAAAATATTATATTTATGTAGAATTTAATAAATTTAATATCTATGATAAAAAAATTAAGTTTTTTTTTATAAAAAGATAAGATCATCTTTTATTATTATATATTTAAATTAACTAGAATTCTAGTCAAATTAAGAGTAGTGATATAATACATATAGAAAAAAAAAATAGCATTTTAAAAAATAATTGCATATGTAATTTATTCATTTTTTCATATTTTCAATTATTTTACTAAAGTAAAATTTAGTAAATTTTTTTTATATATTTAAATATTATCATTCATCAATTTATATTTTTATTTAATAATTAATATTTTAAAATAAATAAAATAAATTTATTGACATACAGTTAAATATATATATATATAAATATATATTATTATTTATAAGTGTATGAGATTTTTCTTTATATGCATACACTAACAATTTATTTATTTTTATTTTACGATGTTTATTTTGAAATCTTTGTATCTAAAAGTATTAAATATTGACTAATTTACATCAATAAAATAAGGTCATGTATAATTTTGTAATTAATATAGTTAAATTTATGTTAATATTTTTAAAATTTTGATTTGTAGAAGTTTAAAATATTGTTATTGTACATTAGTCATTTAAAAATATATTTTTATATAAGTAAATAAAAAATAGTTTAATATAATTTAAAATAAATAAATAATAAATTATTTCATTAATTTTTTTAATTAACTTTAATTTAATTATTATCCAAAATATAAATTTAATTATTACATTAATTAACTTATTATATTAATTTCCTATAATAACTAAAATAATTTTAAAATTAACTTATTGTCTTAGTTATTTATTATTTTTAAATTAAATTATAAATTAATTTATTATCATAATTTTGTTACATTAATATGTTAATTTTATATATAATTTAAATTTAAATTTAAATAAAAATAAAATTTTGTAAAAATTATCTATAATTTTAAAATTCAAAATTCAAAATACATTACTATTTTAATTGGGTAAAATATTAAAATAAAATTTAGAATTAAATTATTAGCTTAATTAACTTAAAGATTTAAATCTATAATATGTAAATAAAATTTTACATATTATGATTTACCTATAATATTTAAAATAAATTTTAAAACAACTTATTATTTATAATATTTGAATTAAATTTTAAATTAAGTTTAAAATTAATTTATTACCTTAATTACTTAATACCTATAATATGTAAATTAAATTTACCATAATTAAATTAATTTTTAAATTTACATATTATGATTTATGTGCACTATATAAATTAAATTGTAAAATTATAAAATTTTCTTATTTTCATAATTACCTATTGCATTAAAATTAAATTTTATATTAAATTATTACCATAATTAAATTAATCATTAATTCAATATAATATTTAAACTAAATTTTAAATAAATTTATTATCTTAATTAACTTATAATCTTAAAACTATAATATATATATATGAAATTTTACATATTTACCTATACCGTTTAAAAAAATAAATAAATTGGCTTATTAACTAAAATATTTATAATTTTAAAATTTAATTATTATCTTAATTATGTTAATTTTCTATAATAAATAATTTTTTAAAAATTAATTTATTCACCTTTACATCGTATTGAATTATATAAAAAGCCTATAAAATTATGCTTTTTATGATATTTATTTTAGTTATAAAATAATTTAATTTTTATAATTTTTAATCATAAAAAATATATATAATATTTTTATAAATAAAATTAAAAATAATTTATATATTTTACTAAAATTATTTATTTTTAAAATAATATTTATTAATTAATAAAATATTTTTTAACAAATAAAATAAATTATAGTTAATAATCTTAAATTTAGTTTTATTTATCATTAAAAAATTTTAAATTGTACAAAATACTAAATCATTTATCATTTTCTTTTAACAATCTGAATTGTTTTTTTTTCATTAATTTTAATATTTAAATAATATACATTATATATATATATTAGTTTAATTATAATCTATTTTATCATAATTTTATATCACACAATAATTTATATAAATTTTTAAATTATATTATAAAAAATATATATTAATATAAAAATAATTTTTGTTCAAAATTTATAATATTATTTTTTATTTACTTTTAAAATCAATAATTATTTTAACAATTAATCTATTATAATATTAAAATCAATAATACATAATATTATATAATTTTATTAAGATAAATTCAATAATTACTTTTTTAAAAAATTTAACCTAATATTTAAATGAATTAAAAAATTAGAATATGATTTTTCATTTGAATTATTAACAAATATTAAAATTTGAATTTACATTATTAAACTTTTAAATTAGTATAATATAAATTTACTTGTATAATTTTTTTATCAAATCAGAAGGTTAAATAAGCTTTATCAATTATAATAATTATCTAATAAAATTAATACATTAAAAAATAATTTAATTAAAATTTTTTTATATATTTTTAAATATTCATTGTTTTTTTAACAAATTATATTATAAAGATATATAAAAATATTTATATTTTTTAAATAAATATTTTAAATAAATATCTATTAATTATTTAAAAATTAAAAAAAATCAAATGATAAATTTCAAGGATTAACGAGTATTTTTTATATTAAAAAATTTTAAAATAAAAAATGATACTTAAATAATTGCATTAAATATGGACGTAAACGTAACAATATTTAATGATATTTTTTTTCAACATCTTTGGATAACATTTTGTACTTTATGCTACTTAAATGTAATATGTTAAAGTAGAAAATTTGTAATTAAGGATTAAAGTTTTTTTTTTAATTTTACTAAAATATTTTTATCCATTTTTATTAGAATTAATATTTATATTCTTGTTTACAATATTTTTTTAAATATAATTTTAACATATGAAAAAATATTCATATTTTAAATATGAAAGTACAATAAAATTTACCAAAACATAAAAATATTATATAATTTTTTTAAATATATAATTAAAAATAAATCTAATTTATTATAAAAAATTATAGAAGTAAGTAAAATTTTTAAGATTTAATAGTTGTAAACAATACAATATTAAAATTAAATAAATTTTAATATTATTTTAAAAATTAGATATAATTTATTTTTAAACCTTAATTTAACTTAATTTTTTTAATTTTTAAAAATATTTAATTATGAGTATGATATTATTTCATTAGGTTAGAATAAGTTATATGAATTATAATTAAAAAAATTTAATTATTTAAAAAATAATTATTATAATTTTACTATGATGTTATCATTTAATTTTATTCAAAATATTTTTTATTATAAGGATTGAAATTTTAATTATAAATTATTTATTTTAATAAAAAATTTAAAATATTTTACATTTATTAAAAATTTAGAAATTTAAAATAAAATATAAATTAATTTTAGAATATTTTAAATAAAACAATTTTTTTATATTTATAAAATATTTAATCCTATAATACAATATTTATCCCACTTTTTTTTCAATTTTATTTAAAGATTACATAATACATGCATATAGTTCTTATTTTTATATTATTTTTTTATTTTATCTCTTTAGTAAAAATAAAATAAAATACAAATTAAAATTAAAATTATATTTTAAAAAACTTTGCAAAAAAATGTAAATATTAATTTTAATAAAAATAGATAAGAACCTTTTAACGAATTTAAAAAAACTTTAATTCTTAACTGCAAATTATTATATTTAACTAATATTAAATGTATATATCACATAAAACATTTGTCAGTCTTTTATTACTTCTTTATCTAAAAAGGATTTGTTATTCAAATTTACAAGGATACCAGATAAAACACACATTTAATTGGTAGACCCGAGTACCATACAGAGAGGTACATGAAAAAAAAAAAAAAAACCTATTTTCTAAGTTATTCCATTTCAAGGTTTTCTTCACGCACAGTATTCATTGCTGTGACTCCAAAGTGGTACATCTCGTACGGGGCTAAAGCAATCGCGTTCAGCCACTAATATTTCACAAGGAATGGATGAAATATCGACCACATACGGTTCCAACCACAAGCTTCGGTTCAAAGGCTCTTGGTATGCATTCAGAAAATCAAATTCGTCTTCAGGAACAAAATTTCTGTTACTATCAGCAGCGCTATGATCTTGTGGGGTTATAGAGAATTCGCTCAAGCATGGCATGGTACACCAATCGGTGGATTCAGAATTTGATGGAAGGCTTTGGAAAGGACCATTTGCAGTTGTTGGTATTTCTTCAACTGGGGATTCATCCTTCGATTGTGATACTTGACCTTTTCCAGAAGTTTCCGAATTCTGTTGATATCGCTTTTTCAGATTACTGTGCCAGTAGTTTTTTATTTCATTGTCCGTTCTTCCTGGCAGCTCAGCAGCAATGGCAGACCATCTAAATACGAAGGGAAAAGTTTTAAATAAATGTTATATATACAATGTATTGTTTCTTGTGTATGTTGAAGAATATAATAAATAATAATTGTAAAACAATTATAATATTTAATATTATTTTGTACTAAATTATGTCTTTTTTAATAAAAAACATATATAAATTTTTATTATGTATTTAAAAATACACATTAGAAAAATTATGTCAAATATTTGTTTTCTCTTATTATGTCAAATGAAATTCTATTTTTGCTTAATCTGAATTGGAAGTGAGAAATATGATTACTTAAATATATTAAATTATTCTATTAAATAAAATAATAGTTATCATAATATTAACAAAATATAAATAATTAAGATAGGAATTAATTTTTTAATAAGATCATAAAGAAAACAATAATGAATTAAATATAAATAAATATGAATGTAAAAAATAGATAATGTCTGCACATCTAATAATCTACACTCATAAATATTTATATTAGTAATTTTTTTACATCCAATAGTAAAAATAATAAAATTTAAATTTAAAATTTCATATACTCTATTTTAATTCTTCAGCACTATATCAATCTTATGACCTTTATATTAATAGTTTGAATTTAAAAAATTTTACTAACAAAATTTTTGTTACATCAACTTAAAGTTTCTTTCAATGTTATTTTTAAGGCGAATATCTTTCAAAATTCAGCTGTTAAATTAATCACTACACATTAATTGAAACGAAAAAAAAATGTGATGTATAGTCAAGATTTCAACTGCAAATCTTCTAGAAGAGGTAGAAGAAATTTTGAACTCTTTTAACGCACTTGATCTTGGTTTGATAATGATTGATATTTTTTTAATGATGCTTTATCCTAATTTGATATTTTTATTCCATTTTTTAATTCTAAAATTCTACCCAGAACTCAATCCTTACCCATTATTTAAAAAATTCCTTAGGTTAAGAACATAAAAATGACATGAGCTTAAATCGATAAGCGACATCTTAACGTTTAGAAAACTCCAAGGCTAATTATTGTAACATGAATATTGGACCTAATTATTTGCGCAACCACCAGACAAAGAAGCAGAGATAGGAACAAAACTGGGTGCTGGCGAGTTCTAAATTAGGTAATCTGATTATAACAGAAAAATTGGTATGGAAGAATTACATATATTTATATTGGTTAGATAGAAAAAATAAAAATAAAGGTTTATAAGAAATAGCGGGAAAGGTGTCACAGTCACACCTGTTACCGAGACGTTGGAGCAGCTTGATAATAGTTTCATCTTCTTCTTGAGTGTAGTTCCCTCTTTTGATATTCGGCCTTAAGTAATTCAGCCACCTTAGCCTGCAACTCTTTCCACACCTCTCAAGACCTGAATAGTAATTAAATCCAATTATATATACATTTCATTTCATAATAATACCAGAATTAGTAGCTTAATTACAGGGGATTTAAAAAATTGATGATTAAATTCAAATTAGTAGAAAACCAATGATGATTAGGAAAAACCAAAAACTTCATTTCTGTGGTGAGTAGAATTGGTAGGAAGGGAAGAAATAGTAGAATGAAGATTTTGAATAACCTGCAAACTTGGGGAGTAGGTTCCAATTCCAATGGCCATATCTTGTAACATAAGCAATCAACTTCCTGTCTTCTTCTTGTGACCATGCTCCTTTCCTCAATCTACCTTTGTCACAGAAAGAGCTTTTCACCATTTTGGCAATAAGTGTCACTAATTGTACCGTGTCCCACAGATTAATGAAAAGAGAGACCAAACTGATTTCTCTGTCCCTCCCTCAAAAGTTTTGCATGCTTTTACTTATATATAATTGTTCTTGCACATGTCAAACTGATACATTGTGATAAATAAAAAATGATACATTTATAATATATGATAATACGATTCAGTCAAATCAAGCATATGTCCGGGTCCATGTTGATTCGATATCTTCTCAACATCCTGCCTGAACGAGAGATAAGTAATAATTTTAAAATATTTTTATTTAAAATTTTTATTATATCATTTTTTTCTTTTTCTTATTTTTTTAATCCATTCCATCTAATTTTAAATGTATACCAACACTTTTGTTTTAATATCAATCACATTTAATACAAACCACTTATATACAAATTCAATTTGTTCTCTTCTTTTTTTACAACGAACTCTGTTTTAAGATATATTAACAATCCATCTTCTTTTAGAATTTGTTTTACACAACATTTAAATAACCAAATTCATTTACTGAAAGTATTCGAGAATTTTTTTTGTTCGCTAGCAAATATTCTAACCCTAGTAAAGTGAACTAGGTATTCACTCGTAATTTGGATATAAACAATACTCCTAACATAATTTAACGCTATATATATATACAGTAATTTACATCTATATATATTATAAATTTTATTATAAAATATTTTTTTAAAAGAAAAAATCATATCTTAAAAATAGTTTATAATATTAAATAAATGATTGAATTTAAGTTTTAAATTCAAAAATTAATGTAAAACAAATCTTATCAAACTTAATTTAATCAAGCCTATTTTCAATTACTTCATGCCGAACATATCCTAGTAAATGTATAATAATATTTTTTGAGAAAATGTATAACATCTGCTGATCATATTTTATATAAGTAGCTACACATTATAGTTTAGAGCATTATTCTTAAGTATTTATGAAATATAACTTTGAAATTAGTTTTACATATTAACTAAAAATAAATTAATTAAAAGAGAATATGCACTTATTATTATGGTCGTATGAATAGTTTCATACACGGTGTTAGGAAATAAGAATACTGATTCAATAACTATATTTCTCGTACATGTACAGCAGAATGTATGGTTCTTAAACGGTGTTTGGTTACGGTAAAAAGCTGGGACATGAAGGATCTTATTATAAAAATAGATTTGTTGAGCTTATATGACGCGTTGGTTAATGAAACTCCTCTTTTGAGACTGACTCATACATTTTGGGATTATAAAATGTTAGCTGTTCAATTTTCTTCCATCTACTCTTCTTTTATACATAGACAAGGTAATAGCATCAGTCATGACTTGGCTGCAATCCCCATCTGTTTCCTGAACACGTGATGGGGTATCTGACACTTTTTCGTAGTTTATAATATCTGACAATTTTTCGTAGTTTATAAAATGTTTACGTTTTACATAAAAAAATATTTCGTATATGTACGAATCATCATCCAATGTATTATGAAAATAAATTGGATTTAATTCTACTTTAATTTTTCTAGAGTCTAAATTAATCTTATTTATTTTAATACATATTTATATTATCTTATTTTTAAATAAAAATATAGTTGCAATGCTAACTTTTAAAACTTTTTATTTTTCTAGAAGAAAAATCTTACATACATTATAGCATTGTTTGGATGGTGAAATAAAGAGAAAAAAAAGATGAAATAATTTTTTTATTTAGATCAATTTATTTTATATAGAAAAAAACATTTTTTGTGAGTATGTATTTTTATATTTCTCATTCATAAAGAGAGAATTAAAGGAAAATGTATTTTTTTATAGTATTTTAATTATTAATTTTAAAAATAAAATAAAATTTATAATATTAATAAAATAATCATATAATAAAATTTTAATTTTTAAATTATTTTTTTAATTTAAATAAATAAAATTTTATAATATTTATTCTATTTCATTTTTATTTCTATCCCTTCAAATATTAAGAATTACTCAAATTGTTGCAGTGTCGGAGTCTACCTATATCAATATATTGTTAGCTAACATACATGTAATTAGAATATAGTTACATTTAAGTTTGGGTATTATTTTTTTTTAATAACGGAAATCGGAAATAAATAGATATGTTTTAGAATGTATTAATTATTAATCTCATATTTATTTTATTATAATATTTATATCAATGAAATATTTATTGTTGTTCATATCCTCAATTCAATTATTTAATACTATAAGTATTTTTTTATTAAAACTTATACTTATGACATATTAATTGATTTAACAACATTTTCATCAGTCCTAGTAACTTGCAATACAAATAATGTCATTTATTAACAGTTTTAACTTTAAATTGGATTAGCCTTTGTATGCATATATGTTTTTCAATCAAAATTAAATTATTAAGATAAATATTATAAACTAATACTAAAAATATGATATAATATACCGATAAATAATTTTGTTAATATACCACATTAAGGTATATTATGAATACATTAATGTTAATAGAAAATATGATCTATTAGTGTAAATTTTCAAAAACTATGTTACTATTTTAATTTCTTAGGTAAAATTTATACCGACAAAAATTATTTTAACATTTAAAAATTTTGTTTATTAATAAATATTTTTTCGTAATATTAGTTATTTTTCATTTTTTAATAAAAATTGGCGAGATGGAGTAATAGAGATAATTATTAAAATATAAGTTATATATTACTTTGTTCTTTTTTATAAATAAATAATTTATTATTTAAAAATAATAATAATATTTAATATATTAAAAATTAAATTTTATTTTAAAAATATCTATAATATTAGATAATCAGATTGATGATAAGAAAAATTATAAATATCTCTTGACATAAATATAAACGAAGTATTATAAATAATTAACAATTAATATAACTGAGAATTGGTTTATGTTTTTTTTTTCATAATCGATACTAAAACACATTCCCTGTTATTTTTATAAAAATAATGAAAGAAAGTATATAATAAAAAAATAAAACATATGAACATTTAAAATAAAAATAAATTATATTCATATATTAAGAATTTTAACGTAATTATATTTAATATTTTTACCTTTTTTAATTGATATAAAATTTTGTAATTGTTTAAAATTTGTCATACAATCTATTTTTATAGGTTCAACAATATTAATATAAGTGTCAATTTGTCTCATTCAACCCAATCCAACTTTAACTCATGGGTTAAGGTTAAAATGATTCACAATCTTACAAAAGTTTTTTTTATTTTAATTTTTTCTATAACTTTTTTCTGTCTACTTTCTTTCCCTCTCTCAAGATAAACTAAAGATGAAAAATCAACAAAGTTTAAAAAGTTTAGAGTAAGGAGAGAAGTGAACAAAGTTATGGCTTTCGATTTGGCTTATTTAAAATCTAGTTTGACTTAACTTGTTTAATAAATAGATAAATCAATTTAACCTATTGAGAAACCTATTTATCTTTATTTTATTTTAATATTATATATATATTATGTTTATTTAATAACCTTTTTATCTTAGAGGTTTTAAGCTTGTAAACATTCTTAATCAATTATTTGTACAAGCTTTAAGTTTGTTTATTGACCTTTTTTAAAATGCAAACTTTTAAATAGGTTGGTAAGCCTTGTAATTAAGTCAAATCTTAACAACAAAAAAAAGAAGAAATATTTAACAGATAAATAATAAGCTCATGTTCAAGCTTTAAAATGTTTAAATATATCAAACTTAAATATTCAAAGTTTAGTTCAATTTTGTCCATTTCCATCCTTAGTTTAGAGAAAGGATGGAAAAAATGAAAAAAAGGATAATTTTAGAAATGGAGAGACAAGTATATTTAAAAAAAAGAAGAAGATAAAAGTATAGAAAATTTGAGAGATGAAAAAAAAATTAAAGAGAAAAAAAAATCTATAGACAAATGAAAAAATATTTGGAGAAAGATAAAAAATATAAAAAATAAATATAAATAAATTAAATAATATTTTAGAATAATAAAAATATTAAAGATAAAATTTTAAGAGAGAAAAAAAATTAAGAGAAAAAAATTTTAGAAAAGAAAAACTAAATATAAGATAGTATCGTAAAAATTAATTTATACCTATCTTATTTAATTTGATAAATATGTGGATTAAAGTTTAAAAGATATTATTTTTAGATGAACTACAAAAATAAATGAGTTAGTCCACATCAACTTCACTTAATTTGAAGATTACATAGGTTATAGCTTAAAATTTCTACTTATAATTTAGTTACAAAATAGAAGATTATAAGATATTAGATGAATTAGCTCATATTTATTTTATTTAATTTTAAAATTATATAAATTAAGGTATATAAAATATTATTTTTAAACGAATTACAAAATAAATGACATAAGATAAGATTAGATGAATTAGCTCACATTCATTTCATTTAGTTCAAGGGTTACTTAAGTTAGGATTTAAAAATTTTATTTTTAAACAATTTTAAAATAAAATAGAGTTATATGAGTTAACTCATGTATTAGCCTACGTTAAACCCCTTTAAATTAAAAGTTATGTGAGTTAGGATTTAAAAAAATATTATTTCTAAGCAGGTTATATAACTTAAGGCTAAATGAGTTAATCTATAGATAAAAACTAATTTGACATCTATAACCATTAATAAAAAAGATATTTTTTTTGAGTGCTAACGGTTTTTTTTTTTATCTCTTTCTTTGTTATCTATATCTTCCTTTGTTAACCCTAAACATCTTTTAAAAAGTTTTAATATGATTTTTTTAATAAATTTTTTATAAAATTCATATGGAAGCAAATGAAAAATGAGTGATGATAATGACAAATTTTTTAAAACGGTTGAAAAAATGGATTTCATGAGTTTTTTTTGAGAAATTCTTTAACAACTTTTAGATGGAGAAGTTCATGGATTCAAATTGAGTGCGTGTGAAAAGTCCAGTGAAAAGTAGTTTTTATAATGTTTTGTAAAAAAACATAGTTTAGTCTTTATAATAAAATTTAATATCACAGCTAAATGACGTGAATTAAAGAATAATTTCAGTAACAGTCATAAAAGCAGAGTTATTAGGAATAATTAATTTAAAATTCAAAGTATATTAGTATAATTTATATTTAAAACTATGACAAATTACATTTATATTATATGAGATTCATTAAAAAAAATATTTAATATCTTTTTTTTATTATCTTACCTAAATTTCTCTTAATTTATATAAAGATAAAATTTCGTACACCTTTTTTAATTATATAATTCTATATGAATTCTTTCTAAATTTTTATGATATTATATATATAAAAAAGATAAAAATAAAAATAAAATATTAAATATTTTTTTTATAATTTTTCTTTAAAACAAATAACATTATGCTATCTTATATATTCAATTAATAAATTAAAAGAATTAAAATAATATTAATAATAAAAATATTTATAAATAATTAATTTATTATATCAATAAATTTTTTAAAATCTATACTTAAAATCCAATAAAAAGTAGTAATTTGTAAAATATATGAATAAAAATAAAAATAAAATAAATATATTTTTAATTTTTTATTTTTTTAAAAATAGATTGGTATTAGTATCTTATTATTATGTATATATTACATGCCAAAGATTATTATATCTGACGTGTTAAACATCAATTATTTGAAAAACTAAAATTAATATATTTTAAAATATAAAAAATTAAAATTAAAAACTTTAAAAATAATTAAAATTAAAATTTTAAAATAATTAAAAACATATTTAATCTAATAAAAAATCAAAAAAATTGTTGAATCCATAATTTATCATAAAACTTTTGGATAAAGAGATTTTTTCCTCCATATCAAGTATTAAGAATTTTTTTAAATTTGATTTGAATCAATGACACGCTCGTTGCAAACGCGCAAAAATAATTTCTAGATTTCTCCCAAACTATTGGTATAGTATAAGGTGCAACCTAGGTCATCTCCCAAAGACCATTTCAGATTCTTAAGAAAATAAGGAGAGAATTAGAACAAGGGGGTTTTTGTAAAGATGTAATATTAAATGCTAAATACAAAATACAGAATGAAATTAATTTCACTTAACAATTATCAACTCAAGGAATTCAGAGGCTATTTTCATAACTAATCATTGATCACTAAAATCATGCATTGTGTTTATCAACCTAGGATCATCTGGAACCCCTACAATGATCCTTGAATTCTCTACTGAGAAACCTCTCAGAATTCAATTGATTATGATCAACAAGATTTAGTAACCACTTAATCTTTCATCTAAACCAATTTTATAATCAGAATTCAGTTGAAGTAAGTAATAAAATGAAAACCTTCAATGAAATTACTTAATTTCTACTCTTCAAACTTTTGGAAAATGATTTACCAATCAAAAACCAATTATAAATCAATTATGCATTAATCAAAATACGTCAACCGATCAAACTTTGATTAAAGAATAAAATTGAAGAATATGGTGAAGTAGAGTAGAAACCACTTAATAAGCATGTAAATAAAGATCAAGACCTCAAAGTTAAAATGAAAATAGCTTGAATCCTTGAATTGAAACTACAAACCTAGCCTTCCATGAAGGAGACAAACTAACAACAAAAAAAAGAGGCAAACTAACAACAAATAAATCCTAAGCCTTCCATGTAGGAGGCAACTAACAACAAATAAATCCTAAGCCTTCCATGTAGGAGGCAACTAACAATAAAGAAAACATAAGCCTTCCATGTAGGAGGAAAACTAACAAGAAAGAAAACATAAGCCTTCCATGAAGGAGGCAAAACTAACAAGAAAGAAAGAAAGAGAGAAAGAAAGAAAGAAAATGGTATTGGAGTTAATATCCAAAAATGGTGTGTGTCTCCTCTTGCAAACCCTTCTATTTATAGAGGATTTTTGAGGCATCATCTTCAGAAAGTCACCAACTAGGATATTACTTTTCTACCCTTTTATTGCTTTCACATGGGCTTTGTTGAAATTGCAAAACACTTTTGAATTTTTGCCACCAATGAGCACAACAATTTTGACTTTCTTGCACCGCAATTTCGGATGTTCACATGTCCGAATTAGAGCTTGACTTCTGAACAAAAGTTGTAGCCCTGGATCTTAGCCGTCCAACAAAGTTAATTTCATCTCAATATGACTTCTATATCTCAAGATATGGCCGGATCTTTGCACACTGTTCAAATTCCACGTCAGCAACACTATCTCATCTTTTGAGATAATTTCGGAGTCCTAAACATCCCATTTAGAATCTGCTCTTGCTTTGTAACTATGGACACTTTTTTAAGCTTTCATTCAAGACAGATTTCATGATTTTTGGATGTCTACAACTCCTATTATGCTCAAAATACTATAATAGTGTCATTTTAATCGGGTAAGCAAAGAAATTCAATTAAACTTCATATGAACCCAAACTCATAAAATATGACAAAGATCACTTAATTGAACATATAAGAAGTCTTAATGAGATAAAAGTGAGAGATAATTATTTATGAAATCTATGCTTATCAAATTCCCCCACACTTATCTTTTGCACGTCTCGGGCAAACTTAAGTTAAGGATTGGTGACTATTTTTTTTTTTTAAAGAACATCAAAGTTTTGAGTTGATTTCTCAAGAATTCACAAAATTTCATGAAGCATCCTTTCATCACATTTTTGAAATTACTTAGAAAGGCAACTTTAATTTGAAAAACATAGATTGAGAAAGATAAAACCTCACATGATATACTCTGAATCTCTCAAGTGTTTGATTTGGTAAGTGTTTCTCTCAAATTCAATCCATGAAAGATGAACTGTCATAGGCTTGCATATCTTCTACTTCTCTACTACTATGTACACATGCAATGCACAAATCAAGAGGTCTTTATTTTGGTTTTAACGGGATTAGAAAGATGAAATGATATATTGAAGAGATACAATGTTAGACCAAGGAAAATGGTGAGGATTGAGAATTGATTGTAAGTGCAAGTGTGAGAAACAGATATCACTTCTTCAATTTTTTTTTTATTATTTTTTTTTCAATATAATAGTTTATTTATTAATTTATTGCTTCAGTTTTTTTTTTCAACCATGATATTGATGAACACAACAATAATCTCCCCCACACTTATTGAAACACTTATGGTATGATAAATCCAGTATTCCTCACCTTCTATGGTCAGACAAAGTTGTTTTTTTTTTTTGATTTGTGGTGAGCTAAAAAGAAGAAAAGGCTAATCGGCTCAAAGGGCTGATCAAAGGATAAAATTTTATGGTTTGGTTATTTGGCCAAGTGGTTTGTTCAAGAAAAACAGTGCCTCAATCATTTTTGTACAAATCATGTGAAAATGTAGCTTCAAAAAGAATCAATGCAAGTTCTGAAGTAACATATTCCATGGATGAAAATCACACAAGAAAGAAAATAATAATAAGGCTCAAAATCTCACAGGTAATATATTTATCAAATCTAATCTATCCAGTTCAAATATGTGTTGCCAAACTAATAAATCTCGAAATGTAAATCATTTTGCTTCAATTATTTTATGAAATCTAAAGAAAAACATACTTCCACATTCAATTTTTTTTTTTTAAATCATAAGATGCGTATCAAGAGTCAAGTGTAACTCCTTACTCAGCCATCTTACTCAAAGCAAGTTTATGAATCTAACCTAATTTTTTTTTTTTGGGTTTTTTTTTTTTAATTTTAGATATCGGACCATCTTCCCCCCAACCTATCCAAGACATTGTCCCCAATGTCTTAGATGGAATTTCATATAACAGGAAACGAAATGTAAGAAAACCATCAAAGTAAGGAAAAGTTATAACCGAAGAGTGGTATCTGGTTCTCTTTTATCTCTGTCATCCTGATTTGGTTGGTTCACCAGCTGCATTGCTTGACTGAGCTCAGATGTAGGATTTTGCAAAATCTCAAGTAGCTGTTCAACAGTTGAAGCCGATACTATGATGTTGCGCATGGATTGTGGCATGAACTCCTGCTCTACTGCATGATCTAAAAAGGATATCAAACCATTATAAAAGCCATTAATATTCAATAAGCCCAAAGGTTTTTTATGAAAATTCCGATAGGCCCAAAATATAATGGTAAAAATTTCTTCCATTGTTCCAAGACCACCAGGTAATGCAATAAATGCATTAGAATTAACCAACATGTGTCTCATACGGTCATGCATGGTTGCAACCTTCAATTCAGTACCCAGGGTGAAGTAGGAGGTGCTCCCATTTTTTAAGCCAACACCTAAGATGTTACACCCCTTTGTGAGTGCAGATCTTGCAACACATCCTTTTAAACCCTGAATCCCTCCCCCATAAACAAGATTGATTTTTCTTGCAGCTAATGCCTTACCAAGGGTATAAGCTGCATGTTGAAATTTTCCATCCTTTCCAAGGTTAGACCCACCAAAAACACAGATAGTATTGATCCTATCCATATACGGTGTTTCTGTCTTTTTTTTTTTTTGAAAAAATATGTCATAGAGGTGGATAATTTATAGGGACTCAATATCAGACAAGGAGATCGCTTGAATAGTGCGGGATCAGGATTTGGTAGCAAAAGTTTGAATTTTTGTTGCAAAAGTTTGAATTTTTGTTGCAAAAGTTTGAATTTTTGTTGCAAAAGTTTGAATTTTTTTTTTGTTCAAGGAAAAGGTGAATGTCAGAGGGGAAAGACTTTAAGCAGGGGTGAAAATTTCAAAAAAAAATGGTGGCCCAATAAATTGAAAAGACAATGTAAATGACAAACATACACGCATGAGAATGAACAGTAGTTGTGATTGTGGCTCACATCTTCCTCTGGTTTTACGTCCAGTAACGGCTGAAACGCCTTCTAAGAGTCGAAGATGTGCTTCCCATTCAGTTTTCTTGTAAACTGACAACAGGGTCTTTTAAAGTCAGATTCCCAAGACTATAACGTGCTTTTTCCTTACGGAATAGTTCAAACAAATCAAGAAGGACTCCTTGTACATGCCCACTAGGATGCGTCTCAAGAGTCTGAATGATATCATCCAATGACTCCTTACTCAGTCCATCCTTTATGAATTGAATTTTGTCCTCTCGATTTCTTGAAACCATTCCAGGGTTCTTGCATCTTGTGTTACAGGTCCATCTTGCACACCTGTAGCAAACTCCAATTCTTTTTGCCCTTCTCTTCTTTGCATAGGAACTTCTTCCTATACCTGGCATGTTTTTCACAAATGATTCTTGAAATTCACCTGCTAAACATACCTTAGCTTCAATGATCCAACGGACATCTTCTGGAAGGCCTAAGAGTGTTAATTCTCTCAATCGTTCAAGTCTGCAATTGTAAATGTCTTTAAGAAAATTTCTGGGGAGAGTAGGGAACAAAATTTTGATCCTGGTGAGAGCTTTCTCCATTTTTTTCTTAAAACACTCAAGTTATTATTCCTGCAAGCTCAATATGGTGTAATAATTGGGATGATTTAAGAGGTGGAGAAGGAAGTTGAGAGATTAGTTGAAACTTATAAGCGAGGAATGTGAGAGAGGGAGAGGGAGAAAGAGAGAGAGAGAGAAAGAGAGAAAGAGAGAGAGAGGGAGAGAGAGAGACTTCTCTTGAATTTATTGCAGGTATGTGGCATTGTGCAAATGCACTTCTTCTATCGTGTGCTTTTGAAAACCTTCGAAAAATGGTTTAAGACGATGTCCATTCACCTTGAAGATTTTTTCAGTTACCTCATTTTTTATTTCCACTGCACCATAAGGAAAAACATTAGTAACTACAAATGGTCCTAACCATCTAGAGCGTAGCTTACCAGGCATAAGCTTTAGCCGAGAATTGAAAAGGAGAACTTTTTGTCCAACGAAAAACTCCTTTCTTGCCAACTTTTTGTCATGAAAAGCTTTGACCTTTTCTTTGTAAATTTTGGAGTTTTCGTATGCTTCTAATCGAATTTCTTCAAGTTCCTGCAATTGAAGCTTCCTATGGATTCCTGCTTGGTCTAGATTCATGTTGCATTTCTTTACTGCCCAAAATGCTCTATGCTCTAATTCAACTGGAAGATGACATGCTTTACCAAAGACAATCCTGTAGGGAGACATGCCAATGGGTGACTTGTAAGCTGTCCTATATGCCCATAATGCATCAACAAGGCGCAAGCTCCAATCCTTCCTGTTAGGCTGAACTGTTTTCTCTAAGATTTTCTTGATCTCTCGATTAGAAACTTCAGCTTGACCATTTGTTTGAGGATGATATGGGGTGGAGACTTTATGCATGACTCCATATTTGCGGAGTAGGGCTTCCATTGTGCGGTTGCAAAAATGAGTACCTTGGTCACTAATTAGAGCTCTAGGAATGCCAAACCTGCTAAAAATGTTAGACCTGATAAAATCTGCAACAACTCGAGCATCATCAGTACGGGTGGCTTTTGCCTCCACCCATTTTGAAACATAATCAACAACTAGCAGAATGTAAACAAAGCCAAAAGAGACAGGGAATGGACCCATAAAGTCTATACCCCATACATCAAATACCTCACAAAAGAGAAGTGGTTGTTGGGGCATCTCATTTTTGCGCGAAATACTCCCTATTCTTTGGCACTGCTCACAAGTTATGCATAATCTGTGTGCATCACGAAATATTGTAGGCCAATAAAAGCCTGAGTCTAGTACTTTTCTAGCTGTCCGTTGTGGCCCAAAGTGTCCACCACAAGCTAGGGAATGTCAAAAGGTAAGTACAGACTGAACTTCATGATCTGGAACACACCTTCTAATGATTTGATCACTGCATGTCTTCCAAAGGTATGGTTCATCCCATATGTAGTGTTTGGCATCACTTTTCAACTTGGCAAGTTGCGATTTGGTGAAGTGTTTGGGTATTTCTTTAGCAACCAGATAGTTTACCAAATCTGCATACCAAGGATCCTTCCCGTGCAAATGATAGAGATGCTCTTCTGGGAATGAATCTGCAATTGAAGTTTCTTCACAAGGTTGCTGGATCCGACTTAAATGATCTGCTACAAGGTTCTGATATGATTCACCCTACGCGAATGAATCGGAATGCGGAAACGATAATGGAACGTCTTGAGAATCAGGATAAGATAAGATAAGGATAAGATAAGATGGGTAAGATATGATAAGATAGGTAAAATAGAGGAACCCGACACAAACCGCGACCTGCCGGAGAGCACCGAAGTTATCAAGAGGAACGTGACCCTTACCGCGACCTGCCGGAAGAACCAACGTTATCAAAGGTAGTTCTTTGCCCAAGAACCAAGGGAATCAACTCACACAGAGATGAAAACTCTCAAAGAGAAAATATGATTAATGCTCAAAATCTGTCCTTTCACTGAATCTCTAACTCCCTATTTATAGCTAACCAAATCTAATAAAAAGATAACAAATTAGAAATCCTAATTAGATTGCAATTTGAATTGCAACTAATTTAAAACAAATAACTTCTAGATAAATATAAAATCCTAACAAATAACTTCTAGATAAATATAAAATCCTAATGTAATCTATATCAAATCATAAACTTTATTACTTAATATCTTCAATGATATGACTACATAAATTAACCCATGTTGGAATTGGGCTTGGGTCCACGTAGTCTTTTCCTTGAACATCCTTGATAAGACCTTCAAGTGCTTGTTCTATACGTTTGGTCCTACTCCGCGTCATAGGACCTTTCATTCCTTGTAGATAATCTTCGAGATGACCTTTTTTGCTTATCGTGGTGCCCACGTTCACATCATTCCCTCCTTCTCCAAGAGGATTCGTCCTCGAATCTTGATGGTCATCATAATCTTGTTGACAGCCCTACAATCCACACACATACGCCAAGTTCCATCCTTCTTTGGTACTAAAATAACAGGAACCGCACACGGGCTAAGACTTTCCCTCACATAGCCTTTCTGCATCAACTCCTCTACTTTCCTTTGAATTTCTTTGGCCTCTCCAGGACTAGTTCTATAGGCTGGTCGGTTTGGAATCGCAGCGCCGGGGATAAAATCGATTTGGTGTTCAATGCCTCTTATAGGAGGCAAACCCATCGGTGATTCTTTAGGAAATACATCATTAAATTCCTGCAACAAAGATTCAACCACACTAGAAAAAAAAGAGTTATGATTGTTAGTAAAATAAATATCCTTGCACATGAGTACAAGAACTTGTTCCTTTTCCCTCAAAACACTCTCAACCTCCCCTTTGTGAGCAAATACACAAACTTTCTTTTCTTTTTCTTTAATTCTTGATTTTTCTTTCTTTTCACCCTCACTCTTTTTTTGACTTTCTTGATTTTCTAATTCCTTTTCTCTCATTTTACATTCTTTTGAAATTTTTATTTGGTCAGAATAAGCCTCAATGGGCCTTAATGGAATCAATACAATTTTTCGATTATCCACTACAAAAGAATATCTATTTTTAAATCCATCGTGCATAACCTTCTTATCGTATTGCCAAGGACGTCCTAACAATAAGTGCCCAGCATGCATAGGGGCAACGTCACACAACACCTCATCCTTATAATTTCCAATAGAAAAGGACACCAAGACCTGCTTACTAACCCTTACATCCCCACAATCATTCATCCATTGTAGCCGATAAGGATTGGGATGCTTTTTAGTAGGCAAGTTTAATTTCTCTACTAGCAATGTACTAGCAACGTTGGTGCAACTGCCGCTGTCTATAATCATACTACATACCTTGTTGTTCACATGACAACGAGTGTAGAATATATGCTCCCTTTGCTCTGAATCTCCTTCATTCTTTGGTTGAATGTTCAATGCACGTCTTGTGACCAAGATTTCTCCATGCACAGGTTCGGCTATCTCCACATCACTACAATCCTCCAACTTCGGCATTTCTTCTTCCTCTGAGCTCACACTGTCCACGTCACCGTTGTCACGAATGATCATAGTCCTCTGGTTCGGACATTGAGAAGAAATATGCCCCAGACCTTGACACTTAAAGCAACGAATGTGACTTGACTTATTAGAGGATTTAGTTTCAAATTTACCTTTGGAAATAGGTGCTGCGGATTTTCCATGAGATTCCTCCTTAGGTTTAGGCCCCTCTTCCTTGTTGGACCAATTGGACTTCCATGATGAACTAGAAGCATATTTGTGAGTGCTCCTAGATTTGAGTTGTCTTTCCACCTGAATAGCTTTATGAAGCAATTCCTCCATCTCTACATAATGTTGTAGTTCTACCACGTCAGCTATCTCCCTTTTTAATCCTCCAATGAATCTTGCCATAGTGGCTTCCCTATCCTCCTCCACATTGGCTCTTATCATGGCAATTTCCATCTCCTTATAATAATCTTCAACATTCATAGCGCCTTGAGTAAGACTTTGCAATTTGCGGTACAAGTCCCTATGATAGTGACTTGGTACAAATCTTCGTCTCATGGCTACTTTCATCTCTTCCCACGTTCGTATAGGTATTTCCCCATACCTCCTCCTGTTAAGGACAAATTGATCCCACCAAATATTAGCATAATCATTAAAAGATACAGTGGCTAGTTTTACCTTTTTCTGCTCCGAGTAATTATGACAATCAAACACATGCTCTACTTTTCTTTCCCACTCCAGATAAGTTTCAGGTTCGTTCTTTCCTTGGAATGGTGGAAGGGATAATTTAATACTCCCCAAGTTGCTATCCTTTTCTCCTCGATATCGTCTTCTTTCCGTATAACATCCACCGTCTGATTCTAAGTTCTCCCCCCAATCTGTTTCTTCATCGCGGTGAAGTGATCTTTGAGGACTACTTCTACGAGACACTCGAGATCTCCTTCTCGAACAATCCTCCATGTCCTCCAACCTCCTGTTCAACTGTTGGAATTGATCTTGAATTGATTTCATGAATACTTTTAGATCCATCTCATTTTGATGGGGTTCACTACTCATGTTGGCAATGCTGCAAATTGAACAAAATAAATCAATTAGAATACTAAGGCCTCACAAGTCACTCCCTTAGTGTTTGCCCTCAATATTGACGCTCTTCACTCGTGTTTACACTCGAATTGGCTTTTTCTATAATGCTCTAACCAACTCTTGCCTTTTACCTCTCGATTCTCCTTATAAATCCTTGAACCAAGAACTTCACAAGTTGATTTTCCCACAGATAACGAAAGAGTCACAGATACACAAGATGAATAGGGTAAGGAATATTGGTCAAGAATTAAGAACTTAAAAAATTATATTGAATAAAGACTTTTTTTTTTTAAAAAAAAATTTTCTTGAATTTTTTTTTTGAATTTCTATAACAACTTTTTTTTTTCTATCACAATTTTTTTTTTTGCTTCCTTTTTTTTTTTTTTTGAATTTTTATCACAATTCTTTTTTTTTTTTTGGAATATTTAGTAGATAGCAACTTTAACACGAGAAAATTAAAATAAAGGATAGATGACACCTGATTCCAAGAGCCGAAGCTCTGATGCCAAATGATATGATTCACCCTACGCGAATGAATCGGAATGCGGAAACGATAATGGAACGTCTTGAGAATCAGGATAAGATAAGATAAGGATAAGATAAGATGGGTAAGATATGATAAGATAGGTAAAATAAAGGAACCCGACACAAACCGCGACCTGCCGGAGAGCACCGAAGTTATCAAGACGAACGTGACCCTTACCGCGACCTGCCGGAAGAACCAACGTTATCAAAGGTAGTTCTTTGCCCAAGAACCAAGGGAATCAACTCACACAGAGATGAAAACTCTCAAAGAGAAAATATGATTAATGCTCAAAATCTGTCCTTTCACTGAATTTCTAACTCCCTATTTATAGCTAACCAAATCTAATAAAAAGATAACAAATTAGAAATCCTAATTAGATTGCAATTTGAATTGCAACTAATTTAAAACAAATAACTTCTAGATAAATATAAAATCATAACAAATAACTTCTAGATAAATATAAAATCCTAATGTAATCTATATCAAATCATAAACTTTATTACTTAATATCTTCAATGATATGACTACATAAATTAACCCATGTTGGAATTGGGCTTGGGTCCACGTAGTCTTTTCCTTGAACATCCTTGATAAGACCTTCAAGTGCTTGTTCTATACGTTTGGTCCTACTCCGCGTCATAGGACCTTTCATTCCTTGTAGATAATCTTCGAGATGACCTTTTTTGCTTATCGTGGTGCCCACGTTCACATCATTATGACTACATAAATTAACCCATGTTGGGATTGGGCTTGGATCCACGTAGTCTTTTCCTTGAACTTCCTTTATAAGACCTTCAAGTGCTTGTTCCATACGTTTGGTCCTATTTCTCGTCATAGTATCTTCCATTCCTTGTAGATAATCTCCTAGATGATCTCTTTTGCTTATCGTGGGGCCCACATTCACATCATTCCCTCCTTCTCCAAGAGGATTCGTCCTCGAATCTTGATGGTCATCTGCATCAATTAAGGATAAATCAGAAATATTGAAAGTGGCACTCACATTACCATAGCTACTTGGAAGATTGATTTTATAAACATTATCGTTGATCCTTTCAATCACTTGAAATGGACCATCTCCTCTAGGATGTAATTTGGAACTTCTTTGATTTGGAAACCGTTCTTTTCGCAAGTGAACGCACACCCAGTCACCAGGGTCAAAGACCACATTGGTGCGTCCTTTGTTTGCGTGCCCAGCATAATGTTCATTTTTCTTCTCAATATTTGCGCGAACCTTGGCATGTAATTTCTGCACAAATTCAGCCTTTTTCTTTCCATCAACATTAAGAGAGTCATTAGTATAAAATGGTAAAACATCTAAAAATCCATATACAATCTCAAAAGGTGAAAAGGAAGTAGATGTATGGACAACCCTATTATATGAAAATTCAACATAAGGCAAACAATTCTCCCAATCCTTTAAATTCTTTCGTATTATAGCACGTAATAAGGTTCCTAAAGTTCTATTCACAACTTCAGCTTGTCCATCTATTTGTGGATGAGCCACAATAGAGAATAATAATTTAGTGTCCAACTTACCACGCAAGATTTTCCAAAAGTGACCAAGAAATTTAACATCTCGATCACCTATAATAGTTTTAGGTAAGCCATGCAAATATACAATCTCTTTGAAAAATAAACTAGCAATGTGAGTGACATCATTAGTTTTAGAACAAGCAATAAAATGTACCATTTTGCTAAACCTATCTATAATGATAAAATTACTATCTTTTCTTTTTGAGGTTCTAGATAGCCTTAATATAAAATCCACAAAAATATCATTCCAAGGATATTCGGGAATAGGCAAGGGTGTATACAAGCCATGATGCATTACCTTAGATTTTTCTTGTAAGAAAGTAATATATTTTTCACTAATAAGTTTAACATCATGCTTTATTTTTGGCCAAAAAAGATGTTCAATTAAAATATGATAAGATTTTTGAATACCAAAATGCCCAATTAATCTTCTTCCATGAGTCTCTTTAATAAACATTCTCCTTACGCTACACTTAGGTACATACAATTTATTTTTATTAAATAAATATTCGTCTTGCCTAAAATAGTAATCAAAACCATGGTCAGAACACGTTTTCCATAATTGTCCAAATTCAATATCATTTGCATACATGATTTTTAGTAATTCAAATCCAAGTAATTTGGTCTGTAAAGTCGTAAGTAATACATACCTTCGTGACAGCACATCTACTACAATGTTTTCCTTTCCCTTTTTATACTTGATAACATAAGGAAACATCTCATCAAATTCTAGCCACTTGCCATGTCTTTTATTGAGCTTACCTTGAGACTTTAAAAACTTCAAGCTGAGTTTATCAGAATGGATGACAAATTCCATCGACCAAAGGTAATGTTGCCAAGTTTGTAAGGCGCTCACCAAGGCATAGAGCTCTTTGTCATAGGTTGGATAGTTAAGCATCGCTCCACTAAGTTTCTCACTAAAATATGTCATAGATTTAGAGTCCTGCATTAAAACAACTCCTATACCCATTCCAGAAGCATCATGTTCAATCTTAAAAATTTTATCAAAATTAGGTAAATTTAACACAGGGTCATTAATTAACTTATCTTTTAGCAGATTACAAGCTTGTTCATGTTTGTTATTCCATTTAAAATTAACATTCTTTTTAACAAGTTTATTTAAAGAGGTAGTTATAGAAATAAAATTTTGTACAAACCTTCCATAAAGACTTGCTAAACCATGGAAGCTTCTTCCTTCATTAGCATTTGTAGGCATGGGCCATCCTCTAGTTTCATTAACCTTTTCTTCATCAGCACTAACTTTCGTAATCTTGTTGATGACTCTACAATCGACGCACATGCGCCATGTTCCATCTTTCTTTGGTACTAAGATAACATGAACTGTACATGAACTAAGACTTTTCCTCACAAAGCCTTTCTGCATCAACTCCTCTACTTGTCTTTGAATCTCCTTAGCCTCTTTTATAAGAAGTAAACTTCTTGGTGGTTCTCTAAGAAATACATCATCGAATTCCTGCAACAAATATTCAACCACACTAGAAAAAGAAGAGTTATGATAGTTAGTAAGATAAATATCCTTGTACTTGAGTACAAGAACTTGTTCCTTTTCCCTCAAAACACTCTCAACCTCTCCTTTGTGAGCAAATACACAAACTTTATTTTCTTTGTCTTTATTTTTTGATTTTTCTTTCTTTTCACTTTCATTCTTTTTTTGACTTTCTACTTTTTCTTTACTCTCTATTTTATCTCTTTTTTTTCTTTCTTGATTTTCTAATTCTTTCTCATTCTTTTCTTGACTTTCTACTTTTTCTTCATTTTCAATTTTATCTCTCTTTTCTCTTTCTTGATTTTCTAATTCTTTTTCTCTCATTCTACATTCTTTTGAATTTTTCATTTGGTCGTAATAAACCTCCTTTGGTCTAGGATCTCCCTTCTCATTAGACCAATTAAACTTCGATGATGAACTAGAAGCATACTTAGGATATTTGCAAGTGCTCCTAGATTTGAGTTGTCTTTCCACTTGAATAGCTTTATGAAGCAATTCATCCATCTCCATATAATGTTGTTGCTCCACCACATCAGCTATTTCTCTTTTAAGCCCTCTAATAAATCTTATCATAGTGATTTCTCTGTCCTCCTCTACATTGGCTCTTATCATAGCAGTTTCCATCTCCTTATAATAATCTTCAACACCCATGGTGCCTTGAGTAAGACTTTGTAGTTGTTTCCAATGCAAGTCCCTATGATAGTGACTTGGCACAAATCTTCTTCTCATGGCTACTTTCATCTCTTCCCACGTTCGGATAGGTGTCTCTCCATATCTCCTCCTATTAAGGATAAATTGATCCCACCAAATATTAGCATAATCGATAAAAGAAAAACTGGCTAGTCGTACCTTTTTCTCCTCCGAGTAATTGTGACAATTAAACATATGCTCCGCTTTTCTCTCCCACTCTAGATAAGTTTCTGGTTCGTTCTTTCCTTGGAATAGTGGAAGGGATAATTTAGTACTTCCCAAGTTGTTATCCTTTTCTCCTCGATATCGTCTTCTTTCCGTATAACATCCACCGTCTGATTCTAAGTTCTCCCCCCAATCTGTTTCTTCATCGCGGTGAAGTGATCTTTGAGGACTACTTCTACGAGACACTCGAGATCTCCTTCTCGAACAATCCTCCATGTCCTCCAACCTCCTGTTCAACTGTTGGAATTGATCTTGAATTGATTTCATGAATACTTTTAGATCCATCTCATTTTGATGGGGTTCACTACTCATGTTGGCAATGCTGCAAATTGAACAAAATAAATCAATTAGAATACTAAGGCCTCACAAGTCACTCCCTTAGTGTTTGCCCTCAATATTGACGCTCTTCACTCGTGTTTACACTCGAATTGGCTTTTTCTATAATGCTCTAACCAACTCTTGCCTTTTACCTCTTGATTCTCCTTATAAATCCTTGAACCAAGAACTTCACAAGTTGATTTTCCCACAGATAACGAAAGAGTCACAGATACACAAGATGAATAGGGTAAGGAATATTGGTCAAGAATTAAGAACTTAAAAAAATATATTGAATAAAGACTTTTTTTTAAAAAAAAAAATTTTCTTGAATTTTTTTTTTGAATTTCTATAACAACTTTTTTTTTTCTATCACAATTTTTTTTTTTTGCTTCCTTTTTTTTTTTTTTGAATTTTTATCACAATTCTTTTTTTTTTTTTTTGGAATATTTAGTAGATAGTAACTTTAACACGAGAAAATTAAAATAAAGGATAGATGACACCTGATTCCAAGAGCCGAAGCTCTGATGCCAAATGATATGATTCACCCTACACGAATGAATCGGAATGCGGAAACGATAATGGAACGTCTTGAGAATCAGGATAAGATAAGATAATGATAAGATGAGTAAGATATGATAAGATAGGTAAAATAAAGGAACCCGACACAAACCGCGACCTGCCGGAGAGCACCGAAGTTATCAAGAGGAACGTGACCCTTACCGCGACCTGCCGGAAGAACCAACGTTATCAAGGGTAGTTCTTTGCCCAAGAACCAAGGGAATCAACTCACACAGAGATGAAAGTCTCTCAAAGAGAAAATATAATTAATACTCAAAATCTGTCTTTTCACTGAATCCCTAACCCCTATTTATAGTGAACCTAATCTAGTAAAAAAGATAATAAATTAGAAATCCTAATTAGATTGCAATTTGAATTGCAATCAATTTAAAGCGAATAACTTCTAGATAAATATCAAATCCTAATGTAATCTATATCAAATCATAAACTTTATTACTTAATATCTTCAATGATATGACTACATAAATTAACCCATGTTGGGATTGGGCTTGGATCCACGTAGTCTTTTCCTTGAACTTCCTTTATAAGACCTTCAAGTGCTTGTTCCATACGTTTGGTCCTATTTCTCGTCATAGTATCTTCCATTCCTTGTAGATAATCTCCTAGATGATCTCTTTTGCTTATCGTGGGGCCCACATTCACATCATTCCCTCCTTCTCCAAGAGGATTCGTCCTCGAATCTTGATGGTCATCTGCATCAATTAAGGATAAATCAGAAATATTGAAAGTGGCACTCACATTACCATAGCTACTTGGAAGATTGATTTTATAAACATTATCGTTGATCCTTTCAATCACTTGAAATGGACCATCTCCTCTAGGATGTAATTTGGAACTTCTTTGATTTGGAAACCGTTCTTTTCGCAAGTGAACGCACACCCAGTCACCAGGGTCAAAGACCACATTGGTGCGTCCTTTGTTTGCGTGCCCAGCATAATGTTCATTTTTCTTCTCAATATTTGCGCGAACCTTGGCATGTAATTTCTGCACAAATTCAGCCTTTTTCTTTCCATCAACATTAAGAGAGTCATTAGTATAAAATGGTAAAACATCTAAAAATCCATATACAATCTCAAAAGGTGAAAAGGAAGTAGATGTATGGACAACCCTATTATATGAAAATTCAACATAAGGCAAACAATTCTCCCAATCCTTTAAATTCTTTCGTATTATAGCACGTAATAAGGTTCCTAAAGTTCTATTCACAACTTCAGCTTGTCCATCTATTTGTGGATGAGCCACAATAGAGAATAATAATTTAGTGTCCAACTTACCACGCAAGATTTTCCAAAAATGACCAAGAAATTTAACATCTCGATCACCTATAATAGTTTTAGGTAAGCCATGCAAATATACAATCTCTTTGAAAAATAAACTAGCAATGTGAGTGACATCATTAGTTTTAGAACAAGCAATAAAATGTACCATTTTGCTAAACCTATCTATAATGATAAAATTACTATCTTTTCTTTTTGAGGTTCTAGATAGCCTTAATATAAAATCCACAAAAATATCATTCCAAGGATATTCGGGAATAGGCAAGGGTGTATACAAGCCATGATGCATTACCTTAGATTTTTCTTGTAAGAAAGTAATATATTTTTCACTAATAAGTTTAACATCATGCTTTATTTTTGGCCAAAAAAGATGTTCAATTAAAATATGATAAGATTTTTGAATACCAAAATGCCCAATTAATCTTCTCCCATGAGTCTCTTTAATAAACATTCTCCTTACGCTACACTTAGGTACATACAATTTATTTTTATTAAATAAATATTCGTCTTGCCTAAAATAGTAATCAAAACCATGGTCAGAACACGTTTTCCATAATTGTCCAAATTCAATATCATTTGGCATCAGAGCTTCGGCTCTTGGAATCAGGTGTCATCTATCCTTTATTTTAATTTTCTCATGTTAAAGTTGCTATCTACTAAATATTCCAAAAAAAAAAGAATTGTGATAAAAATTCAAAAAAAAAAGAAGCAAAAAAAAATTGTGATAGAAAAAAAAAAGTTGTTATAGAAATTCAAAAAAAAAATTCAAGAAAATTTAAAAAAAAAAAGTCTTTATTCAATATATTTTTTTAAGTTCTTAATTCTTGACCAATATTCTTTACCCTATTCATCTTGTGTATCTGTGACTCTTTCGTTATCTGTGGGAAAATCAACTTGTGAAGTTCTTGGTTCAAGGATTTATAAGGAGAATCGAGAGGTAAAAGGAATGAATCTGCAATTGAAGTTTCTTCACAAGGTTGCTGGATCCGACTTAAATGATCTGCTACAAGGTTCTCTGCACCACTCTTGTCTTTAATCTCTAAATCAAATTCTTGCAACAGAAGCATCCAACGAATCAGTCTTGGCTTAGCATCTGTCTTCTTCAGCAAGTATTTCAAAGTTGCATGGTCAGAGAAGACAATAACTTTAGATCCAAGCAAATAGGAGCGAAATTTATCTAATGCAAACACAATTGCCAAAAGCTCCTTCTCAGTAGTTGTGTAATTTGATTGGGTTGCATCAAGTGTGCGAGAGGCATATGCAATGACATGAGATCTCTTGCTAACTCTTTGAGACAGTACAGCACCAAGGGCATAATTAGATGCATCACACATTAATTCAAATGGAAGCGTCCAATTAGGTGGTTGAATGATGGGAGTGGTTGTCAACCGCTTCTTTAGTTCATCAAATGAATCCTTGCATGCTTGATCAAACACAAATTTGGTATCTTTTTGTAGTAGTTTAGAAAGAGGTTGTGCAATCTTGCTAAAATCCTTGATGAATCTTCTGTAAAAACCTGCATGACCAAGTAAAGAACGTACTTCTCGCACAGAAGTGGGGTAAGGTAGAGAAGTAATAATGTCTATCTTGGACTTATCAACCTCTAAACCTTTGCTAGATACCAAGTGTCCTAAGACTATACCTTCTGTTACCATGAAATGACATTTTTCAAAATTCAAAACCAGGTTAGTCTCAATGCATCTGTCCAAAAATTTAGAAAGGCTTTCTAAGCATGCATCAAAAGAAGAACCATATACAGTGAAGTCATCCATAAACACTTCCATGCAACTTTCTAAGAGATCAGAGAAAATGCTTACCATGCATCTTTGAAAGGTTCCAGGGGCATTGCATAGACCAAAGGGCATCCTTCGATAGGCAAAAGTACCAAAAGGACAAGTGAAGGTGGTCTTATGCTGGTCTTCTGGGGCTATATGTATTTGAAAATAACCTGAAAAACCATCTAGAAAGCAATAGTGAGATTTTCCTGCTAATCTTTCCAAAATTTGGTCTATGAAGGGCAAAGGGAAGTGATCCTTGCGAGTAGCTTGGTTAAGCTTCCTATAATCTATGCACACTCTCCAACTGTTTTGTATTCTGGTAGGGATTAGTTCATCATTGTGATTTTTGACTACAGTCATGCCAGTCTTCTTAGGAACTACTTGCACCGGGCTTACCCAATCACTGTCTGAGATGGGATAGATGATACCAGCTGCCAAAAGCTTACCTACTTCCTTCTTTACCACATCTAGGATGGTTGGATTCAACCGCCTTTGTGGTTGTCTAACAGGTCTGGTGTTTTCCTCCAGCAGTATCCTATGCATACAAGTAGATGGGCTAATACCTGGAATATCAGCCAAAGTCCATCCAATTGCTTGTTTATGGCTTTTTAAGGTTTGCAGTAACCTTTCTTCCTGTTGTGGTAGAAGGTTCTTTGCTACAATGACAGGGAGCTTCTCATTTTCCCCCAAATAAGCATACTTTAGATGTTCAGGCAAAGGCTTCAACTCTAAAGGAGGTGGTTGTATTATGGAAGGAAGAGATCTATCTGATATTGAAATGTCTGCAACACTTGCATCTAACATGTCATCTTTCAACGAAGGTTGGTCTGCAGCATTAATCCTGGAACACACAATACATGAATCAAATTCATCACATGTGCAAGTAAAATTATCTAAGTAATCTAAATCAAAATCAAAAAATTTAAAAAGTAGATTGTCAATAGAATAATCATCCGCAAGAAGGTCTATGGCATCAAGTTGAAAGAGTGAATGATTCTCTATGGGATGCTTCATGGCTTCAAATATGTTGAATTGGATGATATCATCTCCAAATTCCATAGAGAGAGTCCCCGTATGCACATCTATCTTTGTTTTTGCAGTTTTGAGGAAAGGTCTCCCTAGGATCAAGGTTGCTCTATTGATGGATGACTCATCTTCCATATCCAAAATGTAGAAGTTAGCTGGAAAGATCAGCTTATTCACTTGAACTAGCACATCTTCAAGTACTCCGGCTGGATGTGCTGTACTTCTGTTGGCTAATTGAATCACCACACCAGTTGGCTTCAGTTCTCCCAGATTCAAAGATTTATAAACTGATGAGGGCATAACATTAATGGAAGCTCCTAGATCCAGCAATGCATCACCAAATGTAGAGTTTCCTATTGTGAAAGGAATGGTGAAAGTTCCTGGATCTTTACATTTCTGAGGGAGGCTGGGTTGAATTAAGGCTGAAACATTGCGTCCCACACTAATCTTCTCATCCCCTTTGAGTCTTCTCTTATGCGTGCACAAATCCTTTAGAAATTTGGCATATTTGGGAATTTGCTTGATAGCATCTAGAAGTGGTATGTTGACTTCCACTTTCCTGAAAGTATCTAGAAGCTCCTTATCCAATTCTGTATGAACATTGGGCTTGGATTGAACCATTCTATTTGGAAAAGGTAAAGATACCTTCTAATCAGCACAATTTGGGGTTTTCTTCTCATCAGATGCTTCAAGTGCAGATCGTTTATGGCAAGCTTCTTTTTGTTGATCATTCGATGTCTTATCGAATGTTGGTGTACTTTTTTCATCAAACTTTCCCTCTGATTCAGATGGCTCATCAGAGATATCTCCAGGTGTAGAGATAAATGCTTCTTTTTGGTGTGGATTAGTCTGATTGAAGCTTTGTTGCTTTAAAATTGTAGGGTCTGTCTGCACTTTCTTCCCACTTTTCAAGGTCATGGCATTCACACTTTTGGGATTTACGACAGATTGAGAAGGTAGTTGACCAGAACCTTGAGATTTCAATTGGTTGACAGTGATAGCCAACTGCCCAATTTGAGTTTGTAAATCCTGAATGGTAGAACTTACATTTTGTTGAAACTGAAGATTGTTGGTTGCTAATTGCTTCATCAAATCATCAAGAGAGGGTTCAGAAGCATTAGAGGGTACAGATTGCTGCATATGCTGTTGTTGTTGTGTGAATGGCGGTGGTTGGTATTTATTTTGGGAGTCAGATGTTTGAATCCTTTGTTGTTGTGGAGGACCATATCTCAAGTTAGGATGGTTTCTCCAACTAGGATTGTATGTTCCAGAAGGTGGTTCAAACTTCTGTTGCTGATAATGTTGAGGAGGCCTATATTGTTGTCCTGTGCCAAAAATACCATTTATTGCAGCCTCAGGGGTCTCACTTTCTTGCAATGTTGGGCATGCATCAGTAGGATGATCTGCAGAAGTGCAGATGCCACATGTTTTGGTTTTGTCAACAACATTAAGTTGCTGTTGTTGTCCGATCGCCAACTGTCTTACGATGGAGGTTAGTTCTTCAATTCTGTTCTCCAATCGTGTATGGTCTGTCTTGGTGGTCATTTCATGGACTCCTTTAGACAAGGAATTAGTTCGAGAATTGAATTGCTGAGAATTTTCTGCCATGTTGGCAATCAAATCTCGAGCTGCTGTAGGAGTTTTGTCCATAAGTGCTCCACCACTAGCTGCATCAACCATGCTTCTGTCCATTGGCATGAGTCCTTCATAGAAATATTGAATCAGTAATTGATCACTGATTTGATGGTGTGGACAAGTGGCGCATAGTTTCTTGAATCTCTCCCAATACTCATAGAGAGTTTCTTGGGAGTTCTGTCTGATGCCGCAAATCTCTTTTCTGATAGCTGCTGTTCTGGATGCAGGGAAGAATTTCTCCAGGAATAATCTCTTCATATCATTCCAGCTTGTAACAGATGTTGGATGTAGATAGTACAACCAGTCCTTAGCTCCATCATTTAAGGAGAAAGGAAATGCCTTCAACTTGATATGATCTTCTGGAATTCCTTGTGGCCGCATTGTGGAACACACAATGTGAAATTCCTTCAAATGTTTATGAGGGTCCTCACCTGCAAGGCCATGAAACTTAGGTAGCAAATGTATTAGTCCAGACTTCAGTTCAAATGGTGCATCAACATCAGGGTATTGAATACACAATGGTTGATAAGCAACATCAGGTGCAGCTAATTCTTTTAAGGTTCTATCAGCCATGTTCTTAGCAAAATATTTAAAACTATCAAAATTTAAAGATGAAAAATTACTACTATTACTTTCTTGGTTATTACTGGATGAATGCCTTCTATGTGCTCTTTTCAAATGGTGGAATGTTCTATCAATCTCAGGATCATATGCATATAAATTTTCAGGATTGGATCGGGTCATACACAAAAAGGTGAATTCATACAGAAAATCCAAGAATGATATACCTAAAGTAAAAACAATTGTTAGAAAGATTAAAATTTTTATACAAACTCCTAAATGAGCCTAGGAAATTAAAATGGTCCCCGGCAACGGCGCCAAATTTTGACACGCTCGTCGCAAACGCGCAAAAATAATTTCTAGATTTCCCCCAAACTATTGGTATAGTATAAGGTGCAACCTAGGTCATCTCCCAAAGACCATTTCAGATTCTTAAGCAAATAAGGAGAGAATTAGAACAAGGGGGTTTTTGTAAAGATGTGATATTAAATGCTAAATACAAAATACATAATGAAATTAATTTCACTTAACAATTATCAACTCAAGGAATTCAGAGGCTATTTTCATAACTAATCATTGATCACTAAAATCATGCATTGTGTTTATCAACCTAGGATCATCTGGAACCCCTACAATGATCCTTGAATTCTCTACTGAGAAACCTCTCAGAATTCAATTGATTATGATCAACAAGATTTAGTAACCACTTAATCTTTCATCTAAACCAATTTTATAATCAGAATTCAGTTGAAGTAAGTAATAAAATGAAAACCTTCAATGAAATTACTTAATTTCTACTCTTCAAACTTTTGGAAAATGATTTACCAATCAAAAACCAATTATAAATCAATTATGCATTAATCAAAATACGTCAACCGATCAAACTTTGATTAAAGAATAAAATTGAAGAATATGGTGAAGTAGAGTAGAAACCACTTAATAAGCATGTAAATAAAGATCAAGACCTCAAAGTTAAAATGAAAATAGCTTGAATCCTTGAATTGAAACTACAAACCTAGCCTTCCATGAAGGAGGCAAACTAACAACAAAAAAAGAGGCAAACTAACAACAAATAAATCCTAAGCCTTCCATGTAGGAGGCAACTAACAACAAATAAATCCTAAGCCTTCCATGTAGGAGGCAACTAACAATAAAGAAAACATAAGCCTTCCATGTAGGAGGAAAACTAACAAGAAAGAAAACATAAGCCTTCCATGAAGGAGGCAAAACTAACAAGAAAGAAAGAAAGAGAGAAAGAAAGAAAGAAAATGGTATTGGAGTTAATATCCAAAAATGGTGTGTGTCTCCTCTTGCAAACCCTTCTATTTATAGAGGATTTTTGAGGCATCATCTTCAGAAAGTCACCAACTAGGATATTACTTTTCTACCCTTTTATTGCTTTCACATGGGCTTTGTTGAAATTGCAAAACACTTTTGAATTTTTGCCACCAATGAGCACAACAATTTTGACTTTCTTGCACCGCAATTTCGGATGTTCACATGTCCGAATTAGAGCTTGACTTCTGAACAAAAGTTGTAGCCCTGGATCTTAGCTGTCCAACAAAGTTGATTTCATCTCAATATGACTTCTATATCTCAAGATATGGCCGGATCTTTGCACACTGTTCAAATTCCACGTCAGCAACACTATCTCATCTTTTGAGATAATTTCGGAGTCCTAAACATCCCATTTAGAATCTGCTCTTGCTTTGTAACTATGGACACTTCTTTAAGCTTTCATTCAAGACAGATTTCATGATTTTTGGATGTCTACAACTCCTATTATGCTCAAAATACTATAATAGTGTCATTTTAATCGGGTAAGCAAAGAAATTCAATTAAACTTCATATGAACCCAAACTCATAAAATATGACAAAGATCACTTAATTGAACATATAAGAAGTCTTAATGAGATAAAAGTGAGAGATAATTATTTATGAAATCTATGTTTATCAATCAACTTAAAACAATAACTTTTCTTAGGATTAATTATATTTTTATTTTAATTTGATATAACCGGTCGATCGGATTAATTGAGTTGGAAACCAATTTTTAGACTAATTAAATCATAAAACTATTTTAACGAAAAATGAATAAAAAATTAATAAATTAGTAATGATCGATCAACCGGCTGAATCGGTCAATTTATTTTATATAAAATAGTATTATTTTAATATTTCTAAACAAAAATTTTAATTTTATTTTATTTGTATAATTTAAATTTAAAAGCTTAAAATATATATAATTTTTTATTTTTTAATCATGTAAATATAATTTTAATATATTTTATTATTATATATATTTTTAATATAATATATTATGAAAATTTTAAAAATAATATTTAATTAATAATCATTCGATCACGTTAAATCATTAAACTGTTAATCAATATCTTAGCTGATTTAATGATTGGCTTGATTTTAAAAATTTTAATTTAAATTATACGTAATTTAAATTTTTTATTTTTTTAGGCAATTAAAATTTTTTATTTTTAAATTTAGCAAATTTTATTTTTCAATAAAACTTTTATTTAAAAATTTAAAATTTCATTTTCTATTCAAAATTTTTATAAATTAAACTAATTAAAATTTTTTATTTAGTTCTACTTATTAGTTAAAATATTAATATTTTATTAAAAGTAAAAATATTAATTCTTCAAATTTTAATATCATATTTTATATTTTATTAAATTTTTCATTTTAAAATTTTAAAATTATTTTATGTCTTGTTACAAACTAAAAATAATAACATAACAATTTTAAATAATTTGAGAAATTATTTAAAAATCAGGTCTGTATGATTTTAAAAACTTAATTAATTTAAATAATTAAAAGCTAAATTTATACGTAATCTAAATTAAATAAAAAAGTATAATTAATTCCTTTTTATATTTATGGCGATTATTAAGGTATTTTTTTGCAGGAAAAAAAAAAAAAGTGTATTGGGGCGTCTATTTTTGGGGACCATGATGTCTCTTCTCTAGCATTGAATTAAGCCACATCGAAAAATGAGCTAAACTTATGGCTGAAATAGATCAGACAGACAAAGCTTTTTCTATGGTCAATAATGGACAACATAACTGCATGCGCAAACCTGTCACTTCCTCTATCTCATGTTCCAAATTATTTAATTTTGTTTTATTTTCAAATATTATCATTTTAAAGTATTAAAATAATATTAATTATTTAATTGTGATAATATATTTATTTATTAAACTATTTATATTAACAACAAATAAAAGATAAAATATAAATAACTAGTTAATATGCTTTAACATATTTAATAAAATTAATTTATTTTACTATTATAATTAGTAGAATTATTCATTTTTTAGAAATTTACTCACTAATATTAAATGATTTATAATATGGTATTGAAGAAGTAGAATTTCGCTTCGCTTTTGATAGTCATAACTCGTGATTTGTTTTTGTCCATATCATGATTATTCAGCTACTTTAAATGTTATTTATATTTTAGTTTCGACATCATAAATATATATGTACAGAAATATACATTTTTTTATATTTTTAGATAGACAGTTTAGACTATTAAAAAAAAAATTGAACGATTTATATCAAATATAGAGCACTACTCACATGTGTCATCATTAAATCTATTTTTATTTTGAATACTGAATAATTATATCCTTCCGAATAAATATAGTTGTTCAAACCCTAATATATACTTATTGGATGATAACGTGGTTATAAAATAATTAACATTTCTAATACGTGTCTAAAAATATATAATAGAAATTAATATTTAATAAAAATTTTATTAAAACTTATATAATTTATAAAACATATTAGTATACTAAATATTATAATTTTTAATAAATTTTTATTTATTTTATATACATATATATAACGTTTGGACATACATTTAAAATTAAAAATTAACCATATACATTAAAATATTATAATTTTTAGTAAATTTTTATTTATTTTATATACATATATATAACTTTTGGACATACATTTAAAATTAAAAATTAACCATATACATTAGTCTCTCCCTTACATGAGGGAATGCTGAATGAATTCGTGGGCAACCCAAATGAAGAGCAAAGATATATGAGATACTTTCGAGTATGATTTATCATAATATTTTTATTTTAGTATATTTTATTTTTTTAAAATTTTATCATATATATATATATATATATATATATATATATATATATTCTATAAAACCTAATCAGCTTAGACTCTGTTTCCTTTTATCATGTTTTATAAACTTGAGAAAATTAATAATAATAATAATAATAATAATAATATTATTATTATTATTATTATTTATAAATTTATCACATTAATATTAACATTAGATTAAGTTTTGTTAGTATAATTTTTTCAATAAAAATCAAACTATTAATATAAATATAATAAATCAATAATAATAATATAATATTTATATTAACTATTAAAATTTTATATTATCCAATGGTATAGTGAATCATGTATAATATATATACTAAGAACATATCTGATGTTTGCAGATATCACTGAAAAATTTGTATTAAAAATCTCATATTATTTAATGATATAATTAATTGATTAATTATATATATAACTTATTATAAGTCTGTTAATAAATCATTTTACACATGTTTAATCTGTTTAATTTTGATCATGAAGATTACAATATAATTTTTAATATTAATAAATATTTTATTAACAGTTAATGCTTAATATTAATATAATTATCAATACTAAAAATATTAATCTATTATATTATTTGTTCGTATTAAACTTTAAAATTTATATTAAAATTTTATTTTTATTCAATAAATATTATATTAATGAAAGAAAAAATTATTATAAGAATTTATAATTAAATATATTTTATTTTTTATATCTCTTTGCTATATCATATATCTCATATATTTTTTTATCTTTTTTTTTTTTCTTCTTATCTCTTTTAGTTTTACCATTTTACATATTTCAAAATGAGATATAAGAGTATTAAAAAGTTATTCTATCACTTAAAGAATTTTTATTTTTTATTTTATTTATTTTAAAATCGAATTTTTTTATATATAAATAATAATATATTTAAATGTAAATTATTGGAGCTATTTTATTTTTTTATTTTTTATTTTAAAAAACTGTTAACCATTCTCAGAAAGATATAAATAAGTAAATGATACTGTTTATATGTAGAAAAATCATTCTTTATTTTAAAATATTATTGTTAAGAAGTTTTTCAAAAAAAATTTAAAAATTAATAAATAGTTCGAAGAGCGGAACAAATTTACTGAATTATCCATGTTATTTAAGCATATCTTGAAACAAGACATATTTTATTGTTAAAAAAAAAGTTAGAGGTACAATTGAAAGAAAATTGCTTCACTGAATCTTAAAGTGATAGTGATCTTCAAGAAAATGTTTAATTTTGTTAAAATGACAAATATTGTGAAATTAATGGAGAGAATAATAAATTATTTTTATATTTATTTCTCTTCTTTTTATTATTATTATTAAATAAATATTTATTAATTAAATTTAATAAAATGTATGTCTTTATTTTCTCTAATATGATTAGTTATTCGATTTCATCATAAACCGTAACAAAAAAGAAAGAATGTATCAGAAATACAAGTCCCTGTTACAACCAAACATGTCCTAACCATTGATTACATCGGGCACATCGGAAAGAGACCCTTAAAGTAGGGATTTTTGACCTATTTTCCATACATATGTATGGCTGAAAATATAGATAGAAACCTCTATGAAATCGATGTCTAATCCATAAAGAAGGTAACACGGAAAACATGTTTTTTCAATTCAGTTTTTATTCACCAGAACATAAACATTTTGTCTGCGAAATTGTTTCGGGAAGATGTACTTGGACAACCTCGTTCTTGATCTTAGTGGTCGAGCGAATCCAACTATCTAATCATAATCACTCACTCAGTTTTACACGAAACCTAGGGCCATTTTTTATTAAAAAAATAAAATACTATCATTATTTCTAGTTATCTGACAAAAAATACAAATAAATAAATTTAATTTTTATATTAAAATTATTAAATATTTATTTAAAAAATATTATTTATTTAATCATATTACTTCTATTTTTTGTTATTTTTTTATAGGTAAAAAGATATTAATTTTAAAATAATAATTAATATTTTCTTAAATTTTGATATAAAATAAACAAGAACAAAGTTTATTTTCTATTATTAATATATAAATAGGAATGAAAGGTAATATTTACTTAACTGAAAGAAGTATTTAAAACTAAAATACTACCTTCGATTTTTATATAACAAATAAATAATTAATTTACAAGATTAACAAATAGTATTTAAAATAATTAATATATTATTGATTTAAATTATATTTCAAAATTTATAATATTAAAATTTTAAATTGGTGATATAGAAAGTAGACAAATATTTAGTTAACATAAATCTCATAATAAAACCTGGATATAAAAAAATTTAACAGTTATTATATCTAAAAATAAATATTTTATTATAATGGTTTTTCTAATGTACATGCAAAGATATTTAATAAGAATCTAATAAAATATTTTTTTAAAATAAATTATATGATCAAATATATTAATAATATTAAATGTTACAGTTTTTAATAAAAAATATTATTTATTAATTTTGTACATATATCTTTGCATATATGTTAAAAATTATTTTTATAATTAGGATTAAAAAAACTTGTTGTTTCTTATAAAAAAGGTCTGATATAATAATTTTGTATTTTAAAAGATAATAAAATTGTTAAATAGATTGGGTTATTTTAGAAAATTGTAAATTCTAAAAAAAATAACATAATATTAACCGTAATAATTTTTTTACAAGTTCATCTATTCATTTATAAATTTTATCTAGTGGTTAATAGATTTTTTTAAAAGAAAAATCTAATGATCTTCCTATCAATAGATGTACGACACAATACTATTTATATGGGTAATTTTATTTTGCCTAAGCTTAATTCAGAGCCTTTTCCCTTGTAGATAACACGAGACCAGGGGGACAGCCCAATTTGACGTTAGGTTTGTAGTATCAAGGAAGGTGTTTTTATAGGAAATTGATGGAATCCAACATACACATGCATGGCATGGGCATTTTAACTTTCCACCTGCGTATTTTTATACACGAATGGAAATATTGCGATTTGTGTGTGGAATTAAGTATTGAATTGAAATTGCAAATTGTGAAGAAAAAAATATATATATATAACCAGGATGATGGAGGTATATATATATATATAAAACTTTAATATTTATATTAATTTAATAATTTTATATAGGATATAAAATTTATTAATTTAATTGTTAATTTAAAATTTTTATTAAATAAATTATTTATATAAAAATTAATAAATATTTTATTTTATAATTTTATTTAAACTATTTATATATTATTAAAATATATATTAATATTAATAATTAAATATTATATTTTTAAATTTTTTAAATTTTTTAAAATTTAATATATATTATCATAAAAATATTATAACATAATTTAATAGTTATATTTTTAAATTTTGTGTTTTATATAAAGTTATTAAATTAATGTAAATGTTAAAATTTTTACAATTTATTTTAATAAATTTTAATTATATATATATATATATTGAATGTATTTGATAAGATTAATTGATAAATTAATTAAAAATTAAAAATATATTAATTAAAATAATATTTTAATAAATTAATAAATAAATATAAAATAATAAATAAAAATATGATCGTTTGAACTAAATTTAAATATTATAATATTTTATTAATGAATTTTAATATTTATATTATTTAAATTAAAATTATGATAATACAAAAAATTTAATATTTTTTAATTATTTATTTATATATATTTTATTAAAAATATTATATAAATAAATTTATATTTATCTATTTATTTTATTATTTATAATATATTAAATAAAAAATATATTTTTAGATAAATATATTTTTATTTAAAATTAAAAATATTTATTTTAATAATATTTTTATAAAATAATATTTATTTTATCTTTATAATATTAATTAATAATACAAAAAATAATATTTTATAATAAATAATAAATTAATAAATATATTAATAATACAAAATAACTACTTTTAATTGGTGGTTAAAATCTTAAAAATGATTAGAAATAGAATTGAAATCTTAAAAATTATTGAAGGTAGAGTTTATAAAAATGGACAGTATTCATTACCGCTTGCGTTGACGGTTCCAATGTAATTGTGTATCTCTTTTAAGCGCACACTGTACCAAAATTAACAGGTTATTTAAAATAACATTGACTGTTAATTCTGAGAACCAGCCATCAAAGCATCGAAAAGTATTTTTAGACATCCAGCACTGACCTGAGTGTAAATTGTTGGATGATACATTTCTTTTTTAAAATTACCAGCCATTAATAATAGGATGCAGAGGGTGAAAAATACTGTACAAATTTAATCATTACTCTGTAAGCATGCATGTGAGTTAACTATGATCAGCTTTAAAAGTAGTTGTGAACTCTTGCGTATTTTCCTTATCCTAACACTTAGATAATGGCAATAACAGTAAAACTATCTACTTTTATATTATAAATTTAAATTCTCATTTTTAAGTAAGAATACTTTTTTAAAAATTATTAGCATATTTTAATTCTCCTTAACTATTTTTTAAATTAAGTTTTTTATTTTTTAATTTATATTTTTCAAATATTATTTCATAATTTGATTTTAATTCTGATATTGTATTAATAAAAATATAATTTTGGGAGGGTTAGGAGTGTGTGTGAGGCTCAAATTCACAGCGGAAAAATGAAGTTCTCTTTTAACATAATTCGAAAATCGACCAAAGGAAAAAAAGGTGGAAGCTTGACTCTGGAGTTTTTTGGCCCACGAAACACAATATAGAGGGTAATTTTTTTGTTATTTCGCCATGTAATAGAAAGGCTAGCATTTGACAAACCCGAGCCGAAGACAGTACTAGAAAGCACGGGGAGCATAGACATTATTCCCATTGACAAAAATTACGAGTAACAGTTGTGGGAATTGAGATTCTTTTCTGTAATCGCATTTGTAAATAAAAACAGATATAGATAAAGTAAAATAAGAGAGAGATACTGTATATTAACTTTTTTTATTTTTGTATCCTTAACTTTCTTAACAAAAAGTGTCATTTCTTTCAAAAAATTGAGAGAACCTGAACCCGTTTTGTTGACTGTTTATTTATTTTCTATTGCAAGAACAGGAATCTCCGCCCATTTCTGTTTTCTCCAGAAACGGGAATAATTCTTCTTTGTTTCTGGTCATACGATGGGAATTCATGATCCCCGTACTTTCTGTTAGTCATCTACGGGCTCAGATTTGTCAAACTCTGGGCCTTTGTGGAGGCCCAATGCAACTAAATGGGGAATACGGAAAAAAACCCTCTATAGTGTGTTTCGTGGACCAAAAAACTCCGTAACGTGTTCAACCAAAATAAAGCTTCCAAATTATTTTTTCTTTTGGTCGATTTTCGAATTATGTTAATTTTGTTTTTGGTGGAAAGCCCTTAATTTCAAAGGAAAACTTCATTTTGAATTATGTTCAAAGAAAACTTTATCTTGCGGCAGGGAATTTGAGCCTCACACCCGCCCTGAGCCTCACACCCGCCCTGAGCCTCACACCCGCCCTGAGCCTCACACCCGCCCCAACCCCTCCCAATCTTTTTATTGGTACAATTACTGTTTCTACATTCCATAGGCTAAAGCTCGTTTTTACCTTCACATGTAACCAAGAAAACTAAATAAAAAAATAATTAATTCTTTAAACAATTTACAATAATAATAATAAAAATATTTTTTATTAATGATTATAATATTTAATTCTATAATTTTGAATAAAAATATTATATATAAATTCTTATTATATTTAAAAAATTAATAAATAAAACAAAAATAAATAAAAGGTGGAAGTTTAAAGTAATTTTTCATAAAAAGTGTGTGTTCGAATTTTTTTACTTTTTAGATTGTAAAAAAAACATTCCCGTGTTATGTAATTACTAATTAGACAACATAATCTTAAGGTTGGCAAATTGGTAAATGGAATGCGGCGCATAAAACCAGTCCATAAAACTAGCGGCACATATTCATCTTAAGGATTATGTACAATATTTTTTAACTAGTTGAAATTATTAATTAAAAAATGTTTTGTTAACTTAATTTTTCAGATATGTTTTAAATATTTCAAAATAATAAATTTTATTAAAAAATAAAAAGTTATTATATTATTATATTTTATATAATACAAAATTATAATTTTTAAATTCTTTAAATCATCTTCAAAAGTTAAAGTTAATATTTTTTGCATAAAATTTATTGAGATAAAATAAGTTTATTTCTTAAAGTGTTCTTTTAATAGTCACTGACATTTTTTTTAAACAGCATTAGTATTTTTTAAAACATAACTCTAAATAACATTTTAGTTAATACTCTAATTTTACCTTTAGTTTTTTTTAATTTTTTGTTTATCCATTTACGTTCAAGCATCTAATATCATTTCACTCTCTTCGTAACAATATTAAAATATTAAAAAATATATTTATTTATAGAAATTTTAAATTATTATTTTAATATTATATTATTAATTTTAATTATTACTACACGGCTCATTTTTTAAAAGAATATTTGATTATTATTGATAAAAATTTACCATAAAAAGAAGTAATAAATATTTTAAAAAATTTATAGAATTTACTTATACAAAAAAAAAATAAATGCTTTGATTTTGAAAACATATAAGTTTTTTTATTAAATTTTAATGTGTTAAAGAACATATTGTAGTTATCAAGTGACAATTATCTTATCTTAATTTTTTTGAAAATTAATTAACTATACGTATAAACAATATGAAACATAGGAATTAAAAAAATTTAACACGTATGTATACGGTATGCATAAATAATAATATTTTAAAAATATATATGTTTAAAATTACATAATAAATAGTCATAAATAATAATTTTTATTAAAAAAATTAAGATCCATTTTTATCAACATATTGAATTATGTATTTTCAATAAAAATCTATTATACAAACTTTTATTGTGTACCTCTATACATATATCAGAAAAATTTATTAAAAAAATGTATATGACTATTAGAAAAATAGTTTTTTAATGCCTTTCCCAAGGCATATAATCGATCTGAAAAATAAAAATTGTTTAAATAAAAAAATTTTAAAAACTGAGAACTATGATTCTAGTTTGATTTGATTTTTTGTTCTCAATATTACAAATAAATTACACCAAACAAAACCACATTTATAATATATTCATATTTCTATGTCTACAATATTCTCATATGACAATCAATTTATTTCTTAACCCAAACCTAATATTGGATAAATACAAAGTGCACCATTTCTATGTACTCGACGTTCACACCTCTTTTATCAATTAAGATATTCATTCTTTCCACTTTTTTCCTTACAATTTTTTTTTTCGCTTAACTTTTCCAATTAATGGTTCCTCTCTTTACTCCAATCTCATTATATAAAATATTAGGTTCAAATTCCAGTATTTTTATTATACATAAAAAAAAACTCATTAAATCATTATTCATAGACTGAAACTAAAGTTATACTAAAAAATTTATAAAAAATATAAATTGATTCAAATTGAACTAAAAGAAGTTAATTTAATTTATTTTTATATTTAAAATGAAACTAAAATTAATCACATTATTTTTAATTTTGTGTTTGATTAAATAATTTTTTTTAATAAGATCCAAACCAAAAAAACAGTGAGCACTCCTAATATACAGATCATATTACCAATAGTCCAAGTATCACGGTCTGGATCCCAATCTTAAAGTGGACAAAGTGGTAGAAATAATATTTATATACAAGTCCACTATGAACTACTTTCAAATGTTTATTGATCCATTTATCGAAACAGACGCATCATTGCAGTCCTTGTAAATTCAACTCACTCCAAAAATCCAAAATTCTCTCGTCAAATGCAAAGTACTCCTCTTTTATTTCGTCCTTCTCCCTCTATTTGACTCTACAAATACATGGTTATATACACATAAACCTCCATTCCTAACTCTTCAAAACCCGTCATCATTATTATTTTCTCTTTTCAACAATGAAAAACGTTTCAAAGAACAAGTTCTTAACCTGTTTCCGTCCTGTGGTTGACATAGATACCACGCTCGATTCTACAACTGTCGTTGATCGCTCTGCAAGTCGTCGTTTCGCGTGTAACTCCGTTGATAACAGTCACGACACGAAAAATTCAGCGGCCAAATCCACGTTTTCGGACCAAAAATGCCCGAAATTGACACAGAATTGGGTTGTGCCTCATCCTCCAAAACGAACGTTTTCTAAGGTGATTAATTCTGCATTACAATTTGCCTTTGCAGATAAATTGAGTGTATAATTAATTTACTTCTTGAATGTCTTTGCCTTACAGAATACAAGAGCGCGCTATAAAAATGGTTTCGGTCCAAACTGTTTTGGCTCAAAGCGTGGCTATTTGACTTACGCAGAAAGTTCATCAACCGGTGATGAGAAAAAAGATTTTGTGGACACCAAAATTCAAGAAATCAAAGCCACTGAGTTGTCCTCGTCGAGTTTAATTTCAAACTCGCCCGTTTCTGGATCAAAGAATTTTTCCAAGAGTGAGTCTGCTGAAGACGAATTAGAGAAGCAAAAGAAGTTGCAGTGCCTAATATTAAACTTGTTTCTCATGAGCTTAGCAGTCACGGTCCTTTGGGGTAAGATTAATGTTGTTGTGTTGACATCAATATTGCTGTGCCTTTTCTCACTTTGGAACGCAAGTTGTCTTCGGCTAAAAAAAGTTTTCAAGTTGCGGAGCACCCATTCCAACACAAACAAGAAGTGACCCAAAGGAACGTTTAATGGGCCTAAATCTTTTTCGTGAGAAATCTCCTTTTTGTGCCTGAGGCTCTTCTCTTTCAAAATAAAGATTTCTTAGGCACAATGGGCTGAGACACAAGTTTCTTGCCATGTGATCTCCTTTTCAACCTCAAGCACCTAATCATGTTAATTAATTTCCCCCGCTCTTTCATCTGTTTAACCAACAAATGGAAGAAATACTAGTTATGAAGAAGATGATCGGTGTGCATATGATAAATATATTTATTTCTCAACAGAATTTACATCTCTTTACTTTCTTTTCCTTTGTATCTCTTTTTTTTCTTTATTATTCAACAGGTATATGACTAAAATTTTCCATTTCAAAAATTCAATCCGCGCAGTATATGAGTTTTTAAATTCTAAATATTTTAAAATAATTTTTACTGTTTGGACAGGTTCAATTCCCCTCAACTTCAGCAAGACAATCGATCGGCTGAGAAAATTAAAATAAGTGGTCACACATTTAAATAAGAAAGATATTTTAGGCAGAAGCATTACTTGCATGAGACGCTATTTAAGTGCCATCCGTTTCCTGATTTACAAGTTTATGGTTTTTCTCGGTGTTCTATTTCATGAACAGGCGTTGCAGCCGTTGCTGTTATAAAATGTTTCTCAACTTATAATTTATTTGCTTAATTTATAAATTTGTTTGATCAAAATAGCAGTATTGGTAAAGTAGTTTATTTCACTAGTTTATAACGTTTTTCTAATACTTTATTTGAAATAGTAATTAAACTTACAACTTACAAATTATTATTATTATTATTTACCCCACTATTTTAATAGGAATTTTTATTTGTTGTCTCATTTAATATTTCAATATTTATTTGAATATTTTACTATCTATTTTAATTATTTTGTATTTTCACTATTTACTTTGATTTTAACAAAATATTTGATCTGTAAGTAATAAATTATAATAGTTCAAAGAATTAAAAACCTAAAATTATAGTTACTTAAAATATATTTTTGTCTAAAAATATATAAAAGCCTTATAAATATATTTTTTTATATCATTTTATATTTATTAACTAGTATAACTGTTAATTTTATCAAATATTATTAATTTAATAAATCAACTTAATAATTTTCTATTAACAATTTTTAGTTAAAAATAACTTCCCAATCTTAATTAGTTTTTAAACTTTCAATTAGTTTATCAATTTATTTGGTAATTTGCCTAATATGACCATATTAATTGACATTGAAGAACTATAGATTGTGTTAGTCTAATGATAGAAAGTTTTAATAATTTATGTAAAATTTTATTATCTCTATTAAACATCAACAAAAAAGATTATGCTCTGTCCTCTGTCATATTTCAAGATTTACTTCAACTTACAACTAATCTTTTAAAAAAAAATAATCAAAACCTTATCAATTAGCATAAAAAAGTTAGGCAAATTTTCTTGTCTAAAGAGAACATTGTGCTCCTGCATCCTTGCTTCCATGTGAGTTTGCATGCGGACTGACGGCATTGAAGTTTTACCTTTTAAGGAGGAGAAAAGAGGAGTCCATAATTGAAGGATACATTTTGGTTATCCACCTTTTAACATAAATTGGACTGATCCAATAGTTTCAATAGTCAAACACGTGTTTTTGTAGGTAAACCCAATGTAAGCGTATGTGAAACATTGGACTATTAGAAAGAATGTTACATGCAGCATTGAGTGCCAACGGGTATCCTAACGCTGACAGAGAAAATGATGTATACAACCAATATCGCACTAAAAATAAACGACAGAGAGAGAAACAAACGGTGTCAGAACGACTTCGCTGCAAATTCAAACAGAAGATCAACATTCAAATTTTAATTGGAACTACTGATTTTATTGCTGCTCATCTTTTGATACTCATAGATGCTAATTGTACAGATGTGAATTTCACAAAATGTAACAACTGCGGAAATCAGTTCACGGGTTTTGAAAGGGGATAGGAAAATGTTCGGGCGGAATCATCTACATAAGCAAACCAAATCGGTGGAATCTAATGCTTGAATGCAATGGCCAATAGGTAGCACAAGCCATTCCTCCGGACTATAGAACCTATACCAAGTAACATTATTTTGATTGAATATAAATCAACATGGAAAGAGAATCTCATGATTCAAACCATATGAACAATTGCATTCGTTTAAAAAACAAAAAAGATGCCATATTTTCTATCAGTAACAACTAACAGGAGAGACAGACATGTGCTCCTAATTTTCTCCTCCCGAGGTGGTTGAGATGTTACTTTTAGGTTGAGAAGAGGTGGTTGAGGCATTGCTCTTCACCTGCGAACTCTGAGTGGAGCTTGAGTCTGTATAAAAAACCAAGTTCTCCTGGTTGTCAACAAACACTTGAAGTGATCTTGGAATTGGAGGCAAATTCACATCCAAGATCCCCTCAAGAATTTGAACAACCTGACCCATGGATGGACGATGAGTTTCATTGTCTTGGACACACCAAGAAGCAACTTTTATTATTCGAGTTACCTCCTCAATGTCAGCATTTCCTTCCAAACTAGAGTCCAAAAGGCTAAGAACATTCCCACCTTGGACAACAATATTTGCAGCCAAGGTAGGAAAGAAGGTAACTTGCCCGTCTTCAGATGGCTCAGAGTTCCTCCTTCCTGACACAAACTCAAAAAGCATCATTCCGTAGCTATACACATCAGCTTTGGCTGTGATAGCCACCCCAGAAATCCACTCTGGAGCAAGGTAACCTCTTGTTCCTCTCATGGTTGTGAGGACCCTGCTGAAATCCCTTCCAACCAACTTGGCCAGGCCAAAATCTGCAACTTTGGGACACAAATCAGTATCTAGGAGAATGTTTTCTGGCTTTACATCACAGTGTATTATACAGTCTCTACATTTCTCATGGAGGTAAGTTAATCCCCTTGCTGTTCCCAAAGCAATTTGGTATCTCATCTTCCAATCCAACACCTTAGAATTCTTGTTCTGGAACAGATGAAAATCCAAGGAGCCATTTGGCATGTAATCATAAACCAGAAGCCTTTTGGCACCTTCAGAGCAGAATCCACGGAGCCTAACAAGATTAACATGTTGTACTGTCCCTATTGTACTAACTTCAGTTCGGAACTGCTTCTCTCCTTGGCTAATACTTTCCAACTTCTTTACTGCCACAAGACTAGAATCACCCAATGTTCCTTTGAAAACAGAACCAAACCCTCCTCCTCCCAATTTCTCAGAGAAATTCTTAGTTGCATTTTGCAAATCTCTGTACCCAAACGCCACCAACGAACCCTCCACAGGCTTCCCCGCTCCAACCATTCTCCTTCTTCGCCTAATCATGAAAAACACAAGAAGAGCCAAGAGAACACCAATGCCAACAACAACCCCCACAACAACACCAATAATAGTCCCGTTATTCTTTTTATCATCATGAAGCTCGGATGCTGCAAGTTTGAGATACAAAGTTTCTCCACTACTATCATCTGTAGATAGCTGTTGCAGATTCAGGAGATCACCAATCCAAATTGAACAACCATTACTAACATAAGCATAAGCCGTGCAAGAGCAATTGTTCAAGCAAGCTGTTTCACATTCCCCTGCATTCCCTAATCCCACAGATTCACCATGTTTAGGTAAAGCCATGTTGGGAATTTGTAGGAACCCAACCTTATCCCCGTTAGAAAGATTGGAATTTTCACATTTCAATGGTGTTTTCCTCCGACATCCACCAGAATGATCCTGCAGATCCCAATCAGACTGTGACTTAGGCTCAAAACCAGACAAACAGTTACAATAAGGCATGGAGTTTTCAGTGCAGCTCCCAAACGCACCGCAGAAAGCATAAACCTCACACTGCTGTCTTGGCTGTGACCAAAACAAGTTCCACTGCTGAGTGTTTTCCAACCAGGAAAGTTGCTTGATCTGCCCCGAGACATCCATCACAAAGCGAGATATAACAGAAGAATTATACATGGAGTAGGTGAAATAGCTCTCGTTCTCATTCGATACAAAAGTGAAATTGTAGATATAATTGGCCCTCATCTCAGGAACCAAACTGAAAATTTGTCCATTCCAAGGGCCACTAGTCCAATACTCTTCAGACTTGTTCCAAAGAATGAGATAAGAAGTGGTTCCTTTGGGGTCAAGTTCGAGAGAGAAAAGACCCGTTGCAGGATTTTCTTTATTCTTCCACGATGTAAGATATTGAGGCCTCTTCGTTTTATTGTCAAGTTTAATTTTGCCACCCGGAAGCCACGTGTCCGTTGGATGATCAAAACTCTGCCAGAGAGGAACCGAAGCATTAGGCTTATCTCTCAATACAAGATTCCCTGTATCAAGGACAACAGCTACAACAGAACCTGACCCTTGAGAACTCATATTCGTTGACCAAACTTGTTCCGAAGACTCATCCAAGAGAACCAAATTACCGCCGGAGATTGTTAACATGGCAGTGTTCTTATCAGAGACAGGGTTGTCTCTATTTGCTACCCAAACAATTGTTGGGTCGGTGACTTTTTTGTACCATATGCCTATGTAATAGTTGGAGGAGTTACCTGGCTTGAAGAAACCCAATTCAAAGATCTCACCTTCTGAGACGAGAGTTTGGTCCCCGGTGAGAGATTGGTTGACGGAGATGGTGGTGAGAGCTGCAAGGGAAGTGTGGTGGGTATACAAAGAGAAGAAGAGGGTGAGAAGAGAAAGGTATGAGAACCGTGGATTCCTCTTGTTGTACATGATTCCACTGAGCAATTTCCCGGGAGAAACTGAAAAATATTGTACTTGGGGACTTTGATAGCAGTGGAAACGGACAAGGAAATGATAAGGGGAAGAACAGGTCCACCAATGGTGTTGGAACGAGGAAGAGGTGCTCATGTGTTCACGAGTCAAAGGGGACTTTTCCTTGTCACCATTCTGCCCCTTTGTTCATGAGTAGTAAACTATGATAATCATTCAGGAAGCCTAAATCAATGAAAACCTTATCCACACTATTTGAAAATTACAATATCTCTTATTCTTATTTAACTTCAAATGATAAGAGTTCTTAAATATATTATGGGACTCATCTCATGTGCTTTTAATTTTAAAAACATACAAGGACTTTTTGGTCATTATATGAAGTAGCTTAAGGTCAAACAATATATTTAGCTTTTTTTTTTTCAGCACATTTTTATTTTTTTAATAAGAGAACAGTAATGGGAAAACAAAACAACAAAGTTTAAGTGTGAACTTTGCAGCCGTATTTCTCTTCTGGCAAATGCTTATTCTAGCTTCGGCAGGTATTCAATTTTCAAAACAAACAAAACTAAGCTTTTAACACAAGAAATCAAGTCGGAATTTGGCTGTCCTTTCAAAAAAATATTGAAATTTGATTCTTTTAAAAGTAAATTAATTTCTAAATAAAAAATAGTTGTGTATCTACTGTTAATTTAATATTAGCTATGATTGTTGAAAATTGTAACTAAAATGAGTATTTTATGTAATTGATTCAAATGATATATAGTTCTTTCACTTTAGAAAAGAATTTTGCTTTGATTTTTTGGATAAAAAAATTATTAAAAAAGTTAACCTCGTTATGCTATATATATATATATATATATATATATATATATATATATATATATACAGCTTAATAAAAGTATTTCCCATAGATAACATCTGGGTTCAAACAAGAAAGAAGTCATTTACTGCATAAAATATTGTAGTAAATACATATAGCCTACACAAAATTTTTCCTTGTCTAAGCAGACATGTTATAACTTTTCCTTTTTTTTCACTGGAGGGGAAGTCAATATGAATACATGATGCGATACGAATTCACAAAGGGTAAAATAAAGCTAAGGTTGATAAATTGCTCTTCTACCATGGTAACGTAACTGTGTGCTCTAGACATTTTCCTGCTTAGGTCCATGCAGTTTCAATTTTTAAAGTCATCTCCAGACCTGACCCCTGCTATAAATGAATTACAGAAATTGCATTGGCTTCATGACTTTCTCTACATTAGGGGGATGGCACAATCCATTATTTTATTCATATTTTCAGAAGAACACTAGTTACACAACCATGCTATGGTTCTAATTCCTAATCTAAATCTACATTTTAAGATATGTATATATATAATATAATGTATGTTTACATGTTTAGTTTATTTTGAATTATTCAAATAATTAATCCTTATTAGATCACTAGAAAACGAAAGATCCGTGGTCTCAATTCGCATTGTCTACCTTCTCCATGTCCAACTATTATTTCATTTATTTGCGAAAATTTTAAATGGATAAAACTAATGTTTTCCATCATTTTCCCTTCTTTTAATAATGATGAAGGCATTGGCCATCAAGTTGAGAGGTTAGTTGGGAAGAGACGAGTCATATTAATGATAATTGAAGGAAAACACCCAATAACATTTTCACCGGAAAAATATCTTATAAAATCCGGGATTTGACGTTGGTAGGGTTTAGATTTACCCTACTAACTACCAAATTGTTCAATTTTGTTAAGAAGTTTAAAATGTTCTTCAAACTCTACTTTGGTCATGCATGACAGCGTAAGAATACAATAGATTCGAGAATCCGACTCAAAACATCACTACAAAAATTTTGTAATGCATCCACGGATATTAATTTTCAGGGAAATTTTTTAAATTGTTGGTATATATTATATATTTATAGATACATTGTAAAGTATGAGGATAAATAACCTCCACGTATGGATGCCAAATTTTATTATTAATTATTTTTATTTTAATTGTTAAAATTTAAGTATAAGCATCGTATATTTACAAATCTAAAATTAAATATATGATAAATTATAGATATAAGTATTATATATATATATATATATCTAGAATCTTGGTTTTTTTTTCTAAATTTTTTATTATTTTATTGTTAGATTAATGAGACTAAAAGCTTGCATGTAAATATAAAAAAAGAAAAAAAAAACAGACAACTTTTAAGCATTTTGGATTCCTTGAGTTTTTTTTTCCTCGCTCTTGGACCTTTGGGTTGACCATGCCAAGTTTTAGCATGGTGATGCATGTGTCAATACCTATAGCGGCAATTTTAGTTTGTTTTGGATCATATTTGAGTCTATTGTTAACGTAAGGATAATTTTGATTGTTTTTAGCTATTCTTGTAGTATTATTAAAAAAATTTGTATTGATTAGAGGTGAAATTAATTATAAGTTTATAAGGTGGAAGTAATTTTTTTATCTTAAAGTTATTAATAAATCATCAACAAATGTTTAATTTTATAAATTTCATGTTTCAGATCGATTTTAAACATTAAAAAAATGTATTAACAAGTTTTATGTTGGTTAAAAGTTAAATTTTTTGAGCACATTAAAAATAAATTTCTTAAAAATCATAGTTTAAAATTGTTTGAAAAAAAATTGTTTTTTTTTCCAACCCTCTTAAAATATTTTTCAAATCGTATTAAGCGATTAAGGTATAAATTTTGAATTTATCATTATAAGTAGTAACTAAGTTCATAGATATAGTAATTTATCATTATCAGTGGTAACTAAATTCATAGATATAAATATATGGCCGGTGGATCTTGTGACTTGATTATGAACCTTTCATAATCTTTAATATTGTTTTACATTTTTTTTATTGGGATTTGTATTATTAATTCTTAATTTTGCATTTAAGAAATGGTAAATCTAAATATACGTTAATCAATCAGTTAATTTTAATTGGTAAGCGTCCATAGTTAATTAGCATATCTATATATAAGACAATTTGGGTCAAAGGTTAATGAAGGTAAACTTTAACTCGAAGTTTCAATTTGGCTATTGATATAGCAAGTCTCTCCCATGCTTTTCTTGATAGTTGCTTTATGGACCAAATAAGGAACTAAATTAATGAAAAAGTATGATCATTGGATCTAAGAATAAAGAAAAAAGTTTAAATTGTGTTTTTAGGACATTAACTAAAGAATCTAAAATAAAAATTATGAAAAATGTTATAAATATACCTTTTTTGTGTAATTTTCAATGCATATTCATCTAATTTTTAATAAAAAAATCTTATCTTTAATTCCTTAATCAGTATGCTTTTAGAATATTGGTTAGCAAAATCCTAAAATAATATAGATACTTGGAAAACGATAGAAATTTGTATAATTATATAAAAGTTGAAATAATTATTCACACGTAAAGCCTGAACTCTGGATACAATCATAAATATTATTTTTTACGTTTTTGAGTGTAAAAGTTGTTCTTTATTCACCGTTTCTATTAATTCTTGATTCTTTAATTTCTTTACCAAATATTGATTTTGATTATTTAAATAATATACAAGTGTTGTGACGCTGCTAATTGTTAATTAATTTTTGTGAGACGACCATATGTGAAATATATTAAACAAAATTATTATCAAAGACTTTGAAACAAAAGAAGAATCAATAGCAGGAGAAAGCTGGAAAAAGCAATGAAGAAAACTTTGACAAGAGTTATTTATGGGGCATTATTTTTATGGATGTTGCTCAACCCAAAAGTTGAATGATCTAAAAAAGTTGAATGACGTATTCAAAAGAATAGTAGGCTTCATTTTTATAACTACCAAAAGAAAAGTCATGACAGGCCCACCTAAAAGATTGGGATGACTACCCCTTAAATTGGGCATTTGACTTTTGGAGCCCAATTTGTTTGGTTATGTTATTAACTTAAAAAAAAACTAAAATTAAATGGTAGGTTGTTTTTAAAAAAAAATGGTCGGTCTGAGACAAAAAAAAAAAACTAATACTAAAGAGGAAATTGAAAAATAAAATAAAATTCGGAATATTTTCCTTGGGTGAGTTTGAGACTTTGAGCTTTGAATTGGTTTACTACTTTTAATCTCCTTTTTATTTTGCATTTTTCACATTAAATAATTTTTATTTTTAAAATTTATACAATTTTTTAATTTATAAATATATTTATTTCATAATTTAACTAATTATACAATATTTTTTATTTTTTAAACATCCTACGTAACTTGGGAGGTTGCCCCAATGCCCACGTCATATTTAATAATAATTCATATAATATATATTCAAATTATTTCAAATATTTGGGAAAAGTTACTTTTGGTTTGCCCTTATAACTTAATGGTACTGTTTTATATTTTTAAGGTAAATAATAAAAATTAATTTAAAATTTTTAATTCTTTTTACGAGACGATGGGTATTTTTTATGAATAGATTTATTTAAGTTGAATACAATTAATTCATGCATCCAATGATAAAATATATTTATTAAAAATTTAAAAATTTATTAAAATTTGTTATTAATAAATTTAGGATGTTTGATAAAAATAATAAATAAATTAGCTAAAAATTGAATAGATAATTAAAATTAAAAAATTAAAATTAAAAACTAAAATTTAAATGAAAATTGAAAGTTAATAAATTATCAATTGAAATAAAAGTATTTGATAAAACTATATGTTAAACTAATTGATACATGTAAAAATAATATGTAAAAATAATAAATAAAAATATAGATAAATAATAGATTAAAATATGACAATTGATAATTATGATATATATATATATATTAATAAAATATATTAAAATTAATTACATATATTTTTAAAAAATAATATTATTTATTTTTTAAATTTTATATAATACATTTTAAAATTTTTTTTTTATCAAATGATTCAATATTTTTTAATAAAATTAATTAAATAATAATAATAATTAAAATAAATAGTATATATTAAAATAATAATTTAAAATATAGTAAATTATAATAATATAAAGTAAATCTATAAAAATTATTAATATTATTATAAAATAATAAATATTATTAAAATTTTTAAAAATAGATAAATAAAAAATATATATTTTAATTTATAACTAAAAAACATAAAAGATACTTAAAATAGTTATTTGTCTGCAAAATATTGATAATTTTGAAATAAATTATTTTATCAGTAATATTTTAACAAAATTTTTAAATAATAATTTTAATTTTATGATATGCTTACCTAAATATGTTCTTAACCATTATTTTTAATGCAATTTCAACATACTTTTTTATTAAAAAATGTATTATTGTTTTAGGCACTAATTCACGAGATCATATTTTCAATGCTATAGTTTTATGTCTATGTATTATTGCGCGGTTTTAAATTTTTTGAATGTGTTACTAATTTAATTATGATATATTTATAAAATATAACTGTTTCGTGTAATATTGAACAAATAGAAGGAAGTCTGCATTATGAGGCAAAAATTATAATAATGATATTTTTGTCAAAACATTATTAGTTTAAATAGCGTATTTATAAAATAAGAAGTATTGTATATTTCAAAAATAAAAAGTTTTATGCATGAAATGTAATAAAATAAAAGTTAGAATAATTTAATCTCTCAAGTTCACATTACAAGAGGAAGATCACTTCGTAAAAAAAAAAAAAACAGTAAAAAAGCAAGAGGAGGATCAAATCGCTCAATAAAAAATGCATTGTGTTTTTTCGGCTTCAGATATAACCTCACATACCTAATAGGATTCATGGAAGTTGGAAGAAACCCAAACTTATTCCGTTGATTTCTGATTGTGCGTGGTTGGCCAACAATTTTGTTCATTTCTCTCTGAAGCATGTCAAAGGAGAAAGCTAAATCAACCCATATTTTGACACCTCTCTGAGTCTCTGTTTCTGTTTGGTTGATTGTGCTTCGTCTCAGAATTTCGGTCAAGAAGTTCTCTTAGCAACTATTCATGAAGCACTCAGCTCTAGCTCCAAATAATATTTCTCACTTTCAATAATAATAATAATAATGATAAATATATTTAAAAATATATAATAAAGTTTTAATAAATAGTATTTTGTGCTAAAAATTATAATATTAAATATTATAAATACATTAAATTTTATGTTTTTAAATAAAAAAATATTTATAAATTCTTATTATATACTGTTAAATAATAATAATATTAATAATAATAATAATAATAATAATAATAATAATAGTAATATGTGCAACCCAGAGGAGAAATATATTGTGACCATAAAAGCTAAAGGGTAAAATAACATGTGCCTTATTTATGTTTTATAAATAATGACATTTTTTGGGGTGAAAACGATGAAAAGAAGAAATTTTGTAACTATGTTTTGAAGAGCTTTGTTTCGAACAAATATTAAGGTAATTGTATTAATGATATTTAAACCCTTGCAATATGATAAAATATAATGGTTAATTTTTGTCATAATATTGAAGCTCTCTTCCGCTCCTCGTTTTCCTTGCACACTTGCGGATGAAAAAATAAAAAGTTACATGTGGAAATTATACGTTTTGTTTGGTTTTTTTAACTAAAATAGGTAATTTCCTTTAATATTTACCAAACTAGCACATTTTTTAAAAAAAGTTTATCAAAATAATACAAGTTGTATATGGAGAATACAATTTTCTTGTATTTTTTAATGACAATAGTTTGTAATAATTTTAAACTGTGGGAAATTTATGTGACTGATAAAAATAATCAGAAATTATATTGTTAACTGTTAAAAATTCACGTGAAAATATAAAAAAAAGTTGTAGTTTCTACATTCAAATAAAATATTTTTATATGAGACTAAGAAGAAGAAATTTAAACTGTACAATCAGTCACATATAAAAATTGACTAGTCAAGACTAGTTTTTTTAAATTATATAATAATTTTAAAATGTTAGTATAATACATCAGATGATTTAACTGTTGCTTTTTATTTAGACATGCACAATAAAAATTTATTAAATATTAAAGTTAATTTTAAGTAAAAATAATATAATATATTTTAAAATATTAAAATATACTAATAATATAAGATTGTTTTATATTATTATTCAATTATAGATTATCATATAATTAAAAATATTATTTTTATAATAATTATTTTAAAAATTACATTTAAAATACTTTTTTTATGTTAAAAATATAAAACACTTCACACTACAGCCACAATATATTAAAACTAAGCTCAATATATTATACGTAAATTTTATGATTTTAAAAATAGTTTAGCGGTTTTGATGAATGTGAATTGGATTTAAACAACCCTACAATTCAACCGTAGGTTGATGATAGAGCGTTTTCTTTGTCTCCTTGGATTGATTAGATTATGACTTGGTGCAATAAATCCAAAAACACGAGTGCTCAATCAATTAGCCATGGATGTAACACTTAAGTCGGATTCAATTAATACAGCAGAAAACAGCTGTGATTGAAATTTTTGGCAATCCTGAATCCGGCAGCTTGTGTTCAGCAAGAGCCGTTCATTTTCTAGTAACACTTACCAACATAATTAATGATGTTACATAAATTGACCCAATACCTTGAGGCCCAATTACTAATAAACTAATGTTCTGTGCTACTTCCCTACCTCTTCATTTGGTCCCTTGTCACCTAAGCTGGCATGTATCATTTCTGATTTCGAAGAGTTAGCTTTCTACCTCATCTTATTGAATCCCCCATGACATGTCCCTGTTGAAAACTCCTCCTAGTTTATTATACATTTGGCTTCATTTGTCTACAAGCATTGGATTGAACTGCGTTATGTCCAAATATAATAAATAATGTAGCAATAACACCATTATAACTAACCTAAAGCAATCCATGGTTTATTCGTTAATGTCGGTATGAACAATGAAGAGTATCCAATTAGCAGGCGAGTGGATAATTAAGTATTATCTAATCCACAATTAGTTGACCAAGAAATAGAGACATAATCCAAAAAGAAAGAAGCAACCTATGTCAAAAGACTAATATACCCTCGTTCACACACTTATCAACTTCTACTTTCATAGACGAGTACCTGTTATGCTGACGCTGGAAGACAGTGAAGGAAGGAACTAAGAAATTCAACAACGCAAAGAGAGAGAGAGAGAGAAAGCTCTCAGAGTTTTTGATCCGTTGCTATATTAATCGCTCAAAGTCCAAAAAATTAGAGCACTTTTGCATTGACCTCCAAGTTTTTCTCTCTACGGTGACCATAACCGTAATTTAACCCCTTCGTCCGCTATGAATCCGCAATCACCGGTTCGATCCGAACCGGAGCCTACGGTTCCGACGTTTTCTCCTCGCTTCGGGCTCACCTCCGGTTCGCAGCGCAAAATCGCGATCGCCGTTGATCTGAGCGACGAGAGCGCGCACACCGTCCGATGGGCGGTTCAGAACTATCTCCGGCCGGGAGACGGCGTGATCCTGCTGCACGTGCGTCCTACGAGCGTCCTCTACGGCGCGGATTGGGGTTCCGTGGATATGAACCTAACGGACGATGACGGCGTCAACGAGGAGTCGCGGCAGAAGCTGGAGGACGATTTCGACAACTTTACGGCGACGAAAGCTAGCGACCTGGCGCAGCCGCTGGTGGAGGCGCAGATACCGTTCAAGATCCACATTGTGAAGGACCACGACATGAAGGAGAGGCTGTGTTTGGAGGTGGAGAGGCTTGGACTCAGTGCCGTCATCATGGGAAGCAGAGGGTTTGGTGCTTCCAAGAGAGCTTCGAAGGGAAGGCTTGGCAGTGTCAGTGATTACTGCGTTCACCATTGTGTGTGTCCTGTTGTGGTGGTGCGGTTCCCGGAGGAGAACGATAGCGATAACGGTAAAGATGCCGGTAGTGGGGTCCACGTTGGAGAACCTGTTGAACTCCCTCCTGTGCCCGAGGAGGAGCATGATGTCTATCATGATGCTTCCGATGAGCACAAAGGTTTGCCCTTCAACTTAGGGTATATTTGGTAAAGCCTAAATTTAGAAAATAATAATAATAATTGCTTATCTTTTAAGAGATCGCTTATAACAAATATAAGTTATTATCTTTTTTAAATTAGACGAACCAAATATGGACTTACCATTTTCGTTTTAAATTTTTTATGGATATACTATTTCGATTAGATTTTGCAGTGTGCTTGGTCTGGTCTTACTAATGATCTTGGTGTAACATTGGTGGTAGGGGAGATTGGGCGTTGGGCGAAACTTGGACACATGATTAATACTATTCTCCAATAAAAAAATTAGCATTTTATGTCTGTAATAGCTGCTTTGTTTTCATCTCGGTAACTAACATAAGAAGCAGTTACTTAGATAAAATGTCAAACTTAATTGAAGAACATCACCAAAAGCATTTATGATAGTGTATCTAAGGTTTGTTTCCCAAGGTGCTCTCTCTGTTGAAGGGTTTTCTGTTTGATGGCTTTTCTGAGGTAAATTATATTGGACTTTACTGTTCAAAACAAGAACAATTGAGGGAGTGCGATGTAGGATAAGAGGGCCCAGGCCGTAGGATTAAGCTTTGGCACAAAATAAGACGGAGGAGGAAAAGGATAGTAAGGAGATCTGAAACAGGGACAAAGAGGACTAGTTTGTTGGTTAATAACAGCGGAAATAGAAGAAAGGCTTTATACAGTGTCCAAACCCTGTTTGAAACAAATCCGGATCCATATTTGAAGTAACTTGGATAATAAGAAATTAAATGACCCAAATAAAATATTAAAATTACTGCTGTAACTTCGCTGCAATAGCATGGATGATACTTGTGCTTTAAGAATATAAACATTATTAATCCACCATAGCCCAAACAGCACCCTAACCTTTTAACCAGAAATCATGATTGAACCCCTTGTAATCATGAATTGGAAGTCTGATGCTGAATTAAAAATCATAAATGTAATTGCAATTGTAGGATATATGGAAGGCCAAATAGTTAAACTTACCGTTCCACTTTTGAAGGTAAGTTTTACATGTAGTTTACTCAAATTTGATGGTTTGATTTGATATACTTAATTATAGAATAGTTAGTCTGAGGACCAAAAATGATGATATTTTACTCTTAATATACACAGCCCAGTGAGCTCTGTAATCCAAACATTGCTACCAGACATCATTTATTTTGTAGTTGTTGTCTACCTGAGGCCGCTCAATCTAATTCCCATGACTTGTTATGTGTTGCGTCTAAGTATTTATGTTTAAAACCATACAAATAATGTGCAAGACACTGATTTTCTTATTCTTTTCAATATATGACTGCTACATATAATTCTTGAACTTAAAAGTTGAGGTTAATAATAAACTGTGCCGAGGTTGAACACATGTTCATGATATGCTGTGGACTGTGCAGTTATCCACATTAGAGCACCTCCTTCCCAGCAACTTGAGAGATTTGCTTAACTTCTATTAAATAATTTTTATATAAGATCCACATATACACATAATTTTTAAGGCGACCTGCTTAAATAAGCAACTTTCCAACCTAGGAACTTTTTAAGCACTTGTTACTTAACTTTAAGAACTCAGCAAGCAACTTCCATTAGAGATGTTCTTATGCTCCCCAGTTGCCCCACTATGCTTTGCAATTGGGAGATAACCATCCAAGATCTCTTGAAGTGGGCAACACTCGTATATAGGCAGGCCATAACCTAGAGGAGGCAGATTTAACCAATTCCTGGAAACACACCAACTGAGGTTCATGTTAAGGTTAAGGTCATATTTGAGAGGTTTTGAAGGAAACAGTTGCTAAACTGATGTCTTTGCAGAAAGGAAATAACTAATGAAAAGATGGTTCCTCAGAGAAATTAGTTTCATTTTAATGAAGTTTTCCTTGTTCAAGGAGACTATTAAGTTCTTTTTTAATTCTAGATGGACATGCTATCTGATGCAAAAGGATTTTCTTTAGTTATAATGGAAAAGAATATGAAATGCAATACATTTGTTCTTAGAGGCTGTCACATTATGAAACGACCAAAAACTTGTATCATCTATTACTTGGGAGTGTGCAAGCTATGATATTGCATAATACTACAGTTTGATTAGTTTCCTCTCGTTTAATCTTTTTTTTGTGTGTGAACAGATGCTTGATGAGAGTATAAAGCAATGTCTTTTTCCCTACTAACTTCAGGTAATGCATGGATATTCTGCAATTTCTCAATAGTTTTTTATCCTTCCTTGAGTTTGATACCAGCTGCTATTGACTCCCATTGGATAAATCCTATTGTAAATGTATACAACCACTCATGGATAACTGTTACTGCTTTCTGTGCTCTCCGGCTGGGACTTCGACGATGGAAGTGATGGGGAGTGGTATTTCCAGTTCTCTCTGTATCATCTTTCGAGATATATTTGGTTGGTTGGATATGAAAAACCACTACCCCAACATTATAGAAGACTGGAAATCCATAAACTCTCGACTGATGTTTTCTTCACGAGTAAAACGTCTATTTAGTGCATGAAATTGGCACCACCGGTTAATTTAATCCGAGTTTAACAATGATCATTCAATTTGATCTTGTCAATTTGGTTCCTAACTTAGGGACCAAGTTGACCATTACTCTTTTGTAATATCAATGACCAAATTAACTAATGATTTCAAGTTTAGGGATTAAATTAGTATTTTACTCTTTCTTCTTTCATCAACAACTTCCATATTTTTTCATTTATCAAAATTTTCAAACTTAGTAATATAAATATATCTGGTATTACTATCTTCGGAGCTGCTTGATATTTCATGGCATATGCATTAAAATTTACGGTTCTTTGATTTTACTTTTCTTTATTTTTTCAGAAACTGCTCACAGGAACAAGGCGTGTCATATGAAGAAGAATGCTTTAAAATTGGATAGTATCTTATTTGGATAAACTATACATTGTAAAGCGGTTGTTTGGTTGATTAGCATTCGTATGCTTTTGTGCAAGTTTGTTTCTACACTGCATGAATACCCATTGACCGGGTTGTATATGCTATCTTTCTGCTTTGGCGGTTGATTTCGAGGCTCTTGATCCACTACATGTTTTGAAACCAATTACAAATTTAAGAAACAACGAAAGTTTTATTTTGTTGTCTTAGGATTGTCCTGTAAATACCTGGTACTCTGGTACAATTTATGTAGAAGGAAAGTTGGATGACGAGTGAGAATCACAAATATTGTTTTTTGGGTCTCGGACACATGGCAACAAAACACTTTCCTGGTTTGTTCTTGGATAATACGGTGGCTTCTCGTTTGCTGTTCATCTTGTTTCATTATGTTGCCATTTCTTGGATTTTACCATGCGGCTTATTTAGGGTCAAGATTGGGTGTTTAAATTTAGTAAAATGATGCTTTCAATATGTTTTTATTAAAATAAAGTATTATTAATTCCACTGTTAAATTTAAAAATTTTATATAGTAGATTATCTTTATAAGACTTTACATAAAATAACAATTAATAATTATTTTATCAACATATTTTGTTTCAAAATCTAAATAAATATTTATGAACATTTAAATTATGTGAAAATTTACATATGAATATCAAAATAATATGATAAGGTTTAATAATTTGTGATAATAATTAAAAATATTATTTTACTAAATTTGTCTTATAATATTATTTGATGATAATTCATTAAATATGTGCAAATGAAAAAAGAAAATTTGGCTACGGTACGGATACTATAATTTTGAATTGGCAGGTTGTAAATTTAGGAAAGGTTATTGATGATGCAACAAGGGTGTAAATAAATCAAGATATTGATGAGAGCTATTTGGGTTTTATTCGGGTTTAACTTGTCAATTAAACACTAGTTTAGCTGTAAGGAAAAATCTCATGAGCACAAGTTTTGACGAACTTGATGTATACAAGCTACCAATTAGCAAGAAATTGCGGATTCAAGACTTGTAATTAATCATGCCTCGCGTGGTTCACCATCTCCATGATTTTTCGTGAATCTGTCTTTCATAAAATCAAAACGTTTGAACGGTATAAATAAGTCAAGCTTTAGGTTTAGATGATTGACTTTTTAGGAGGACTTCGACCATGAAGGTTGGTTTTATACCACTCGCGATGAAAATTTGATGATAGGATATGATTATTAAACATATGCAGAATTTCTACATTTATATATATCTTTAAATTTGGATGATTAATTAATTAATAAATATTTATAATTGATTATGTAATAATTATTTATATAGAGATAATTATGATAATAATTATAATATTTTTTGTTAATTGATTATATATTTTTTGTAAATTATAAAAAATTGTAATGAATTATAAAAAATATTATGATTAATTTATTTATATAGCTGGTTATTTAATCGATTATGTTCATTGATTATTCTAAGATAAAATTTAATATGTAAATAATTATATTTTTTAATTATATTTAATAATCATTTCTATTTCATAATTTAACTGTTAAATGACATATTAACACATTAGATTAGGGTTTTTTTTTTTTAAATTAATTACATTACAAAACTTGAAAGTAATATTTGTTTTAAAAACCTTACATCAATTACAAATATGATTAAATTAGAATTTATAAAAAATTTGACAATTTTTATCTCAAATTTTACGATTAAATTAGACTTAAGTCTAAATTTAAAACATTATCAAAATTTATCATAAATTTAATATTCAACCATCCTCCAATATCATAACATGAACTTAACCCCATAGATTATTAAATATGGTTGGATAAGTTAGAGTTTTCCTCATTATTAACTAATTTTCAGAAAACGTGATTTAACCATTATTTTAGTCCTGTTATATATATACTACATTTGATTATTAAAAGAGGACCCATTTGGTAATAGTTTACGTGGTGCATTTGAATATGCGAAATGTGAAGTGTGGATTACTGAAAATATCCCTTCTGACCTTTATGCCCAATTACGTCGATGACGTTTAGAATTGGGAAACTATGTGATATAATCAAATTTGGATGCCTTAATTTATTCTAGCGGGGTTCATTGTTATGTTGGTATATTGCAGGCAAATTAACATTAGTGTGCCATGTAAAGCTTTCTTTCTTCATATCTACCCTATAAGCTTGACATGATTTACTTCAACCTCTGCCCCATTTCCACGAAAACTGCCACTTGATTGAGTTGAGGATATGAAACGATGATGGCTGTTTTAACGACATCTTTTTTCATGTTGTGTGTTGATTGGGTAAAACCTTTCAATCTATCCACTATCCCGATGATTTCTTTTTTAAAAAAAAAATTCTCGATCCACACTAAATTTTAGGAGTATTCCAATTTGGTTAGATTCGATTTTCAGATTAAAAAATATCTAATTTAATTATAAAAATATTATAATTCAATTTAAGTTAATTTAAAATTAATTTAATCTAATTTAATAAACATAGTTTAGATTAAATTAGATGATTTAATGTTTATATGTTTATTTTTAATTTAATTAGAAAAAGGTAAAAAAAATGTATAATTTTATTATCCTTTCTACATTACTTTTAATTAAAACTCATTTTTATATAAAATATACAATTTTTATAATAAAAAATATAAAACACAAAATAACTTTAAATAAATCTAAATTAACTGATAAACATTAAAATAATAAGATGTATCCCTAAAAAATAATAACAATTTAAGTGTAAAATACTGAAAAAATAATTACTTTTAAAAATATAATTATACAAATATGAATGAGAAATTAAATTTATAAATAAATAAATATACATAATTTTGATATGGATTGGATTGAATCAGTTTTTAAAATTATATATAAAGTATCATTTAATTTAATAAAAAAATTAATTTTACAATTTTTAATTTTTCAATTAATTTATTTATTTTTATTATTTTTTTATTTGCATTGGATGAATTGTTATATGATCAACCCTACTAAACTTTACCCATTTTAAGTACACTATACAAAAATCACTAACTTAAATTCTTGAAAGTCCATGCTAAGAAATTAAAATTAAAATATTAAAATGTATTTATTAATTTTAATTTTAATATATTTAACTTGTCTTATTTAAAATCATTTAATAAAATAATAAATACTGGTTAATTAAGTTCTGTCTTGCACATTCATTTTTTTCCCTCTCTTTGTCCGGCTTTTATTTTTTTTTAAGTTGCACAAATTATTTACATTATAAAAGTAGTTTTTTAAAATTTGAATTAAATTAAATTGGATGGTCATTATAAATAGTTATTGTATCTATATTTATAATCATCATAATGCCAATAAATTTTCAACCTTCATGTTTATTTATTTATTTTAATTTCCCTTTCAGATAGGTACATGTTAGTCTGAGTTAGTACCTATGACATGTGCATATGGAAACCTTATCGTCATTTTTATTAAGTATGAAAAGTTTTTTTATTTATTGACCAAAAAACATTTGGGAAAAATATGTTTTCCCTCATCGGAGAGATGCACTTGGAGTTTGGAAATGATGATATTAGACAAAAAAGTGTAAGTTTTAATATGGGATTCTTTTCAATATGTAAAGGTAAAAAATTCATGCGTCTAACTTTAAAAAGAATCTCCTTTATAAATCTCAAATGATCTTAGGAGTAATCGAAAGTAGCCTCTTTTTCCTTCTTTTTATTGGAAAAGGATTACAAGTATTTATTTTTTTAATGGAGAGGATTCCTAGTTTGGTATTTTTGTTTTCTTTTGTAATCAATTTTAAGATCTTTCTATTCATAGGAAATAGAAAGATGATTTTATTGTTGCCGTTATTGAGCCTGAAGCTTTCTCTTTTAAGATATATACGCAGAAATTTTTGGATTTTTCATTAAAATAATCTTGTTATTAAAAATACTTATAAAAAAATATAGATTTAAACCTATTTAGAACGAATAAAGTTATATTATATAAGGCGAAGGATTTTTATTGGATTCACTGAAGAATATCACATGTAACTCTATTGTAAACGGTGTGCAGCAGGAAAAAATACATTTAAAAAATAAAAAAAAGGTGCCATATGTTGTTACCTGGGAAATGACGTCTAATAAAAAAATTACTCTTAAAAAATGAAAAAAAGTGTCATATATTATAATATGATGAGTGGTCATATATCACCATATGATGAATGATATCTAATAAAAAAATCACACATAAAAAAAAAATAGATAGCACATGTAAGCGTACGATAAGTGGCATCCAAAAGAGAAAAGTCACATTTGCATTAGCTTAAAATAAAAAAACGTGGCCCTCTGCGTTATATATATTTTAAAACCAAAATAGGATTCCACGTTTCAACAGCTGCATGTCGTGATACATACCTACAGTGGGAAGTTTTGAAAGCATCTGCACAAGCATTGCAACATCATCAGCCACATCATAGCATAGCCCCTCTCCGCGATGTCGCATAAAGCATATGGTAACTTTTACTCAGTAACTGCACTGATTCGCATTGGATTATTCCATGGAATCAAACTGTTAAAGATTATTTATCAGAACGAACACACCTTCCACATTTAGAGATAAATATGAATTTGTGTTATATTTTATTCATTTATTCATTGTCACTCATAATATTAAAGTGTGATTTTTTCTTTTTTTATGTTAATCACCATTTTTATTTTTTAAGTATGATATAAAGCTTTTAAAATGGGTAATCTGGTTGATGTTGGTAATGCCTTTTAGAGGTTAGACAAACAAGTTAGGAATTATCTTAGGATTTTAAAAATAACCGTCCAAATTTGATTTTATATATGTTGCGGATGCGATTTTACTTACATTAAAATTAAAATTAAATTTTTTTAAATTATTACTTAAATAAAAGAAGAAAAAAAAATTAAATTTTACATAAATTAATAGAAATCAAACAAATTATTTAAAAATATGAACTAATAAATAATTTAAGTCAAACCATTTACATAAACAATAAATTTAAAAAAATATCAATTAACAAATTAGAATCAATAAAAATTAATGATTAACAATTTTAATTTTTTTAAAAAATGTTATTGTATAATTTTAGAAGGAATAAAATTAATGCAAACGGTCGAAATCCACTTAAGCCAGATCGAACCAAAAAAATCAGGATATATTCAAATTTTAAAATTAAAAGCACAAATCCCTAAAATTTTTAATTTTTAATTTTTTTAAAGTCAACCTATTTTACAGACTCTAAAAAAGTGTCACTTATAACAGCTTCACACGTAACATTATCACGTGAACGGCACCTGATACAAATACTCCACATTATATAATATAACTTTATGTATCCTAAAGAGGTGATCTATTTTTAAGCTTAATTTTTTTAGTAAATATTTTAATAGTGCTATTATTTTAATAAAAAAACCTAAATGTTGGTTACCTACAACATTTGCAACTTTGAACTGCGCGATCTGAATCATCTACTCGTAACTTACAACATTCAAACAGTAAAACAATAATATTTTTTCTATTAAAAAGGATGGTAAAATCTCAATATAAAGAATAGAATAGAGACAAATTTTACTAAGATTAATTCATGACTCGTAACTTATTGTCCTGATTCAGATAATAGATTATCACAATGAGAAATGGTATTTCAACCACTAATGTATTACGTTTATGATATTTATATATATATATAGAGAGACAAAGAAAGTTTATATTGAAAATTATAGGATTTAATTAATAATATAAATATAATATTTTTAATAAAAATTATTTATTATTTATTTAATATATATATATATATATATTTATTTAAAAACATACATTAAAAATTGCATACTTTATATAATAAAAAGAAAAAAGAAAAAAATATCAATATAATGAATGATACAATAAAAAAAAACAAATATATTATATATATTATTATATAAATAAAAATTAATTTTGATACAATATCAATATAAATTTATTTATGATAAAACAAAGTTTGAAATAATTATTATAAAAATTAATAAATTTTAATAATATCATAATTTATTAGAATAGTGTAAAAACTTTTCTATTATTAAAACATTCCAATTAAATTTTTATACATATATAATACTAATATCATATTTTTATCTTTTACTATATGGATCGACATATAAATTACTATCATATGAAAGGGTTCCGCATCCCTTATTCAAAATATCTTAAAACCTTGCCGATTTGCAACGTCAAATCATGAGAACGATTTAATGAAATCAAACCTGAAAGCTAGTCTATCCCAACGTGAGGCATATTTGAAACACTCCTATGTAAAGTCTTCAATAATTATCCAAAATAAATAGTCTGAAAGACCAAAAAAAATTTTATTGAAAAATTTCTGTGAATAATTATAAGAAAAAAAAAACAATAAAAGACGATGGCTAATGAAATAATCCAACGTTGATATTTAAGCTGTAAAGTAAAAAGATCCAATATATATGAAACTATGACATAATTATTAGACAGTTCCATCTTTAATTATATTAATCAGGTTTAATTTGTCTACTGAAAAAATTTCTATTGTTTGGACTTTGGAGGATCTTGTTACATTAACGGAAAGAGAGAGAATAGACCTCAAGAAAAAAAGTAAACATAAAGAAAATATGCTGATTTTAAATATCACAACAATGTTAACGTGGGGGAGCTTGAATGGGAGTTTTATAACTCATAAATAACTGAATAAATATGCAATCAAAACATTAATTAACTATTAATTAGATATTTTTAAATTCATAAACTTATAAAAATAAAAATTCTTAAATTATTAAAAAATATTTTTTTCAACAAATTGTATACATTAGTCTTTTTTAATTATAAAAAAATTTGACAAATTATACTAAATAGATAAATATACCAACAAAAATAATTATCAATCAGACACACAATAATTATACTTATATATATATATATATATATATATATCTTAAAATTTAAAATATTAATCAATTAATGAAAATATATAATTAATTATATATATTTTAAAATTTAGATATTAATCAATTAAAAAAATATAATTAATTATATAATTAAGTTAATCATAATTTTATATAAAAATAATTATAATATTTTTTTAATTAATTAACACCTGTTAATATAACAGTGATTGATTAAAAAATATGATAAAATATAATAATTACATTTATATAAAATAATAATTAATTTAATTATACAACTGATTAGGTAATCGATTACAAATATTTATTAATCGATTAATATTCTAAATTTTAACATATATATAAGTATAATTACTCTACATATGTTTAAATATCAAAATTTATGTATTAATTATAGAAATTTGTTAAAAAAAATAGTGTATTTGTCATAGTTTTTAAAAGTTTAATTAAAATATACTTATAATACAAAAAAGTTTACACTATTGTTCAATCAACAGTTGTTATATAATTAATTTATTATTATCAAATGATATTTACTTAAAAATTATATTTATATTAGTTTTTATATATTTATATTAGTTAATAATATAAAACTTTATATTTTTTATTAAGATAAAAAAATTATATTGATAATGTATTAAAATAAAGTTTAATTTTAATATATGTCTAACATGATTTATAAGAAATTTTCCTCTATGAATTCTTTAACTTGTGTTGTTGTTAACAAAATCCTAATAAATATGAGTAATAATTTGAATTAATGAAATGGGATGATTGCTAATTGACTTATCCAGCACGTAGCTACCTGCAGTGGCTTGTTGACCCCCTTGTAGTGTTGTACTTGGTATGTATCTTCTTCTGCCTAATTCCTGAAGGCAGAAAATTTATTATTTTGGATTGCAACATTCACTAGTTTCAATGTAACAAGGAAAGTGTGAGTGTACTTACTGGACAGGCATGCATATTGAATGCATCAACTAATTTCATAATACTCGCATGGGACCGATGGTGGGGTTATGACTATGAACGATCGGACTAACGGTATGGCTGAAAATGAGTCGGACAACTCAATTCACCATATTCTATTTTTGAATTGATAAGCCACCTACATCAGCTACATCTACAATATTTAAAGTAAAATATCTTACAAGTACAAAATAAGAGCCAAGTCTTTCAGATATGCTGTATTTAATTTATGAATCAACTTAATATATATATATATATATATATATATATAATTTTTTCTCTTTATATTCATTAGGTAAAATACAGTAGATATTAATTATCAATAGTCACTGATTTATATTTATGTTATGTTTACAAAATATTATTATTTAATATATTTTTATACAGTATAAAATTAGGAATAAAAATAAGTTTGGTTGAATTAAATTTATTAAGTTTGAGTTTAATTAGATTTTTAAATTTGATTTATTTATTTTATATAAATAAATTTTTAAAATTTAATTTAATATTTTTTAAAAGTTTGGTAAGATTTATAAATTTATTTATCAGCTTATTTTATAATAAAAACTTTAAATAGATAAAAAATTATTTCTAAATAATGTGTGTCTTTGATAATCGGATGAATTTGTTATATAAGGTGAAATGTACGTGAGTTGTAGTAGAATTAAGGAGAGATTTTTTTATAATCCTTATTTTTCTAATATGAAGATTCTCAATCGTCCAGTATTTTAAATATCTTTTATATTAATGGTGTGAGTCATACATTTTTATCCTCTGAAGGTTTATAAGTCATATTTTGTTATTTAGAAAGGTTATATTGAGCTTAAACTTTTTTGAATTCATTTATGGACTGTACAAGTATAATAGTAGGAATGAATTAGTACAAATTAGGTCTGGATTCTTTCATCTTTTTTCATTGAGTTTTTGAAAGATATGTTAGGTCATAAAAAGGTTCTTCAAATGCATGAAGTAAATAATATATTAATTGAGTTCTGTATTAAAGATGAAGAGATTTCTCACAATTGTGTTGAAGGTAATTTTTTTTTTTAATAAATCAAAGGTAAGGTATGTTCTATCGAAGAAGCTCATTTGAGCCTAAAGATGCTTTTGTTTTAAGGACATGCTTTTGAGGAATAGTCCTTAAATTTGTTGTAAGAAATTTTCATTTTTTGTGATGCGTTATTGAAGAAATGTAGACAAGTTATAGTAAGATTAAGGAAAGATTCTTTCATGATCTATCTTCTCATTATCAAAAAATTTCAATCATTTCTAGTTGTCAAATATTCTAAACTTTTACGCATTAATGGTGCAAGTCATGCATCTTTCTCCTTTAGTGTGAAGGTTCATAAGTCTTGTTGTATTATTTAGGAAGGTCATGTTGACCCTATATTTATGGGGTCCTATTTGTGGGTTGTGCAAATATCCAAGCAAGAGAAAAATAGTACAAAATAAGTTTAATCGAAGAGATTCTAATCCAAAATAGGATCCCCATCTTGATGCATTGAGTTTTTAGAAGATGTATCAAGCTATAAAAATGTTTTTCAAATGGATAAAGTTAATAATTCATTAATTGAGTTGTGTTAGAGATGAAGAAATTCCTCACAACTATGTTGAAGGTATATAATTCCTTTTTTTAATAAATCAAGGTTGAGTTATATTCTATTCAAGGAGTTCATTTGAGTCCAAGGGTGTTTTGTTTTGAGGAGGTGATTTACCTTTATCATTTAATACATTCTCTTCTCTATCTTATATTCTTCTTTGCTTGTGAACTTTTCTCCATTGTTTAAGATTGAAACTTTCTAGTTCTAGGTATTTCTTCTACATATTACAACTTGTGATATTTTTTGTAAAAGATTTTACATTTTATTTAGGTATTGACTTTTTTTTTCTTCTATTTCTTTCTTCTACCTTACTTTTTATTTGTTGTATTACTACTTTTATATATCTACCTAAAACTTCTTTAAAATGTCATTGACTAAGAAATTTGTTTGGAGAAGAGAGACTAATAATGATGAAGAATTTTTTGGTTCTACTTCAAGCTATTCTCCCATTTTTTTCATGGGAATTGTCCATGAAAAGGGTAAATATTTCTCCTTCCTCTAATATGATATGCCAATAGTTTTGAATGTGGTTAAGGAATGTCATTCTTTCGATAGAATCTTCAATAAAGGATTCAACCAAGTACAATCCTAATATTGCACTATATTTACCCTTCTTTTTGTTTTTTGAATTTTTTTTAATAGTTTCTTTCTACCAACGCTAACTTTTTAGAAAATTTTCAAGTATAGAAAGAATAGTTAGAATGGATAAAGATGGTGACAAATCTTATGAAAGACATCATTCTTCCCAAAACCATTTGAGCCAAAGATTAGAGAATGATTCATGTCATGTCATGGAGTATAGAAAACTTTTTTATGAAGTTTGATCTCATTTTCATTCTATGATATTTTGTTTAGAAAATTTAAAATTATTCATACAAAGATAACTTTAAGAGTTAGGAATGATGTTTTGGTGTACCATCTAAACATTAAGCGAAAGACGTTCTCTCTAGGATCACATGTAGTTGAATATTCTCATTATGATTGCTAACCTTATAAAAAGATTGGCTAAGGTGCAAGATGATCTTAGAGTTGAAATGAGACAATTAAGTCTCTTTAGGCTAAGATACTAAAGATCTAAGCATTATAAAAGAAATTTTAGAAAGTTTAGGTCCAATTCTTGAAGTTGAAAGATTAATAAAGTAAGGATTCTAAATAGCACTCTAATAATAGTAAAAGATAAAAAGGCTTTTAAGCCAAAATGATGTATTTTTTTAAAAATAAAAATATAAAAAACAAGGAGCCCCTCTTGAAGAAGACCTTGAAAAAGATAAAAGATTATAAAATTGACTACAAAACAATAAAAGTTCACATCAAATATTGTAAAATATAAAAAAGAAAAAAAAATATTAAGGATCATCTTAACAAACTTTCAACTAAAATCAATACCAATATTAAGTTTGTTATATCTTTGCTTTGAAGGAAAAAAAAATTAACAAAAATATGATCAAGATAAATTTTTTTTTGAAAACATCATAAGCTAATTACAAGTGAAGTACTCTTATTTAAATATTTGAAACATAAATTTTTATTTTAGAATTGTTAAAAACAAAATATGGCAATTAGTTAAAAATAATTAGAAGCTGGCTGATGGTAATACAAATATTGCTAATGTTATGTCTAATGCAAATCAAGAGGCTAAGATGCTAACATTAAGCAACAAATGATCATTTTTCAATTGTTTAAGTTCAAGTTAAAAAGAAAGCTTTTAAGAAATTCCAACCATATGCTTCTCTTGCATGAAATTTTCTGTTTGTTTATTTTATTTTTTTATGTTTTATTTCTATTCAAGTTTCTATAACTTTCTATTGAACATAAATATATCAAATGAATGCATAAATTTTTCTAACCATTTCAAGCAAATTTTTATATACTTTTTCGATAAATAAATTTGTTGAATGAATATATAATTTGCATATGATTTTGTTTTATCTGTCATCATCAGATGACTTAGAAATTTTGATGCTTTGCATTTTTTTTCTTCTTACTAAGATAATTAATTTTTATTATCTTAAATATGTTTTAAGAGTGAACCATCTATATTATGATTTGATGTTTTTATATTTTTAATGTTTTCTAAATTCTAAAAAGATGATTATCTTATTGTTCATAATGTAAAAAATAATTATTTTAGATGATAAATCATCTAATTATTATTTTTAGTAATTATTTTTATACTATTATTTAATTTTAAATTATTGTATAGAACTATTAATTTTTATAATAATTATTTTAAAATTTATATTTATGATATTTTATAGTTAGTTGAGAGTATAAATTTTTTTTATAGTAATAATACGTTAAAATTAATCTCTAAAATCTTACTATATTATGTGATAACATCTTATTTTTTAATTATATTGAGTAAGATTTATATATTTAATTAACTATATATAAGAAATAAATATAAAATACAATTAAAAAATATATGCAAACCAAAATATATTAATACATTTAAATTGACATACTTATTAATTTAATTAATATGATATAAGTATGTAGTTGAATACATATATTTAAATTATATTGTTATTATAGTAAATATGCTATAATAAAATTTGCTAGTTTACTGAATAGTTACATCACTTGAGCTACAAAATTATTTTTTTATTATAATTAATTTTGAACCGCATACTGATCAATCATAAATTTAATAATTACCAGATTAATGAATCAAAATTAAATCCCTTTGTGATGACCATGTATTCAATAACTTGAGAAGAAATTAAAAGGTCCGTCGTTGATCAAGTGGAGCACCATTATTCAAATGCGAAATAGGACATTGACCTCGTCCTAACCATACGACACGAAGCTTGAACGAACGTGTCTAAAACACGGAAAGCAAAAGCAAGAAGCAATAAGAAAGCTTCTATGTATATAAACTGTAGTACGAATACGGGAAAAATTCTGTTGTCGTTTTTGGGTCTAGAGGTCATTGGTCAGCGCAATTTGCAATGCGTCAAAGGAGTGCAAAGAAACCACAAAGAAAGAGAGAGAGAGAGAAAAAGAGAGGAGGATCAAATGATGCATCCTCAATCGACGTCAGTGGACAGTGGTGAGTAGAAAGAAAATCGAGTAGAAACAAAGCACGGAACCACCACCACACAACCCAAACACACCATACACACCCAACCCCCCAGCAATTCTCCACCACAAGAACTCATACACCCCACTTACCCACACCTCCTCTTTTATTATTTCATTTTTAAAATTTTCTTCTGTGTAGACAAGATTAATTCTTTTATCATTTTCACATTTTCTGTTGCAGGTGACTTGATTACATCCCCTAAATTAAAATCAACAATTTAAAATTTGTGATTAGACTAAGTTGCTTCATTCTTACCCTATGTGCTTCTAAATTCGAATGGTTGATTGATTGGCTGATTTTTCTGCGAGAACCTCCCTCAGCCACAACCTCTTTTGAGGCTATTAAATTAGCTTTACTAGCTTAGTACGACTTTTTTCTGTGTTACTATTATTAACTTAATATAATTTCTTTCTTTATTATATAGTTAGCAGATTTTTGTATCTGATTTCAATAAAGGTGAATTCCCATGTAAAAAGCTTTGCCCCACTTGATGTGATTGCCGGCCGCGCCAGCCATGATTTGTTCTTCTAACAATGCATTTAATGGATCATATTCATGCAAAGCGAATCAATCTTTAATAGCATAATTTAATTAATAATTGCATTTGTTGTCCACAATTAATGACATTTTAATAATGATGATAACACTAATCCACCCAACTAATCTTGGGCCAACAAGATTAGCTCCCAGATATTTGGTCAGTCATTTTAATAAAAAAATAAATAAAAATATCTCAAAATAATATATTTATTAGAGCATATCAAAATGTGGCCAGGCGTAGGCAGTGCAGTTACGACATTGACCATGTACGAATAATATCGGTTGGTGAAAGTAGATATTAAGAAGATCAAATAACCTGGTTCAACTTCAACATCAGAAACGTGGCACATGAAGCAAGCATGGCATGGTTATTTGGTCTGGGAGGTTTCCCATTCATTTCTTAATTCATATTGGTTGTTGATAAGGAATCATGACCAGCACAACTACTCCATCAAAGCAACTTCCTCACACCTTTGAAACTAAGACATCATTTTTCCTATACATAGCCCACAGCCCTCAATTCCCCTGTGCATCTAACTATGGGTCATGCCATTTTCTGACACGCCTTTTCTTTTTCTTGGTTGAAAAACAAAGGAAAATGAGTGATGCTTACCCAAACTAGCTGTACCTCTCCAAAACAACTATTGTTCTCGGTAAACAAATATAAATTAATTTATTAAGATTAATAAAATTAATTAATATTTTATAAGTTCAAATTTTATTTTTAAAATATTCATAACATTAAATATTTAAATTAACCGTATAAAAATTAATAAATATTTTATCAATACAAATCTCATAATCAAAAGAGAATATTATAAAAATTTAATAATTAACATTTGAACTATATTTATATGTTTATAATTAATATTAAAAATATTTTCAGTTATTTTCTAAACAATTCAAAATAAAGAATGTAATAGATGGTATAATTGAAGAAATAAATTAATAAAAAGGATAGATAATGATATATATATATATATACATATATATATATATAACTCAAAAACAGATCTTATTACTCACGGCTTCGAGAATTAAATATCCACAAATATGGATGATAAAATTAGGGAAAAAAAAGGTAAATGGAGTGAAAGTAGTCTTTACGAGTTGCACGAAAATTTAGCGCCTGTTCGACGTACCGTTAGAAATCTCTCAACCTTCGTTATTTGTCTTAAACTCCCTTTGTAAAATTTTCTTATTTGTGTTTGGATTGAAGTTGATAATGTAACGAAGGTTGTTAAGTCCACAGCCTAGGTTTCCCAAATAGATAGCAACATCAATTTTTTGTTATGCTGTGCAAATGTGGGAAACGAAATTATAACTATGCTTATATGGCAAACAAATTTATCATCCTTTTTTATCATACTAAATATTTATTATGATAATGTTTTTAAAAAATAATTCAATTTTATCTTACTCAAACTGAAAATGTATATCAAAATTAATTTTAATTTATTATATTCAAATACAAATCAATTAATTTTTTACCAAAATTAATTTCACTAAATTATTTTTTCTCAATTTTATATCAAATGAAACTTTATATTGATTTGGGCAAAAACTCCCTTTTGCCTCCCCACCCAGCTTGTATTTATTTTTTATATATATAATCGAAATTTTAGAGAGAGAACGGTGTTTTATTCCATTTCCAAGAATCAGGATCACCCAAGTCCCAAAGATAGAAGCTTACAGAGTCTTATACTTATTTTGAGTGAGAGTTTCAACCTATGACATGTTATACGCAAAATTATGTTTTTCTTTACTCGATCAACCTACATGTATTTTTTATGCGTATGTTAAGAACATTCCTTAATTAGCAGTAGAATATTAATAATTTTAAATATAAAAATTATAAAAAAAAATATCATTGTTAATAACTTTTTATATATAATAATTAAAAAAAACTATATTTAGCATATTAAAAAATACAACTATTTACTAACTATATGGGACTTTATTAATTTTCATATAAATAATTAATGGTATATTTGGTATAACATTTCATCTAAATAAAAAATTAAATAATTAATTATTATTTTTAAAAATAATTTCAGCTTGTTTGACATAGTAGTTAGTTTAATAAAAAATTAAATAATTAGTTAATTTTTTTAAAAATAATTCCAGCTTGTTTGACATGGTAGTTAGTTTAATAAAAAAATTAAATAATTAGTTAATTTTTCAAAAAATAATTCCATCTTGTTTGACATAATAGTTAGTTTAATAATTAAATGAAGCAATGGTAAATAATATTGCTTTCAATACTATCTTTAATAATTTTTATGATTTCAGTGATTAGTTGAAAATTATTATTTTATTTTTATCTTTTATATATTTGATGATTTTTCCTTTATTATAAAATATTATATTTATATTATTAATTAATATTATATTATTTAATTATTATTAAATTTATTTATTTAAATTATTTATAATAAAATATTTCATTTTTGTTTTAAAGATTTTAGAAATAAAATAAATATTATTTGATTAAAATATATATATAAATTCAAAATAAATATTTTTAATTTAAAATAAAAAATATTTATTTTAAAAATATATGTTTTATTTAAAAGTATATTATAAATAATAAAATAAATAAATAAAATTACTAAACTTTTTTTTATAATATATCATTATCAAAATAGCTGTAAATTTATTTATATAATATTTTTAATAAAATATATATGAATAAGAATAGATTAAAAAATGTTTAACTCAATTTTATTATAATAATTTTAATTTAAATAATATAAATATTAAAATTAATAATTAATAAAAAATTATAATACTTAAATTTAAATCGAATAATCGTATTTTAATTATCATTTTATCTTTATCTATTAATTTAACAGTTAATTCTATCAAATATATTTTACTTTAATCAACATATTTTTAACTTTTTAGCTTTTATCTATTTTTTCAGCTTAGCTAGTTTTTCTACAAATATTTTGCAAACCAAACCGTGGTGTTAGATAAAATTATTATATTCTATTTTAAAATTATCTTAAGTTTTAAATAAATTTTTCAATAAAATCTTGATTTTTATACACTAATCTAAGAATGTTGTTAAAATTATTTTTTATAATGGTTTTACTCGGATTTAATTTTTTTAGGAATTTTCATTGAAATGAATCCATTCAACGAACTAAATTACTAAAACAAATCAATTAAATTAGTTTAGAGTATTGAAATTTTGAACCAAATCAATTATAATTTATTTGATTTTCATATTTAGGCTTTTACAGCCTGAACTATTTTGATCCCGAATCACCTCTTTCTTTCTACTGTTTAAAAACACTTAAATTTATTCAATCTATACTTAAGGAATTAGATCTCTCTTCTACTTTTGTTTCTTTTCTATTCATTCATGTTGATCTTATTTAATATTATTAGGTGTTAAACAAAATTTTCCAAACAACAGATTTAGAGATGGAGATATGGACCATACTTTGTCTTGTAAAGGTTTTGTTTACTGAAAATGAAAAAATCATCCTTCGTTTTATGTGTATATATACTTCTATTCTTTTTAAAAATAATTTAATTTATTTAAAATTTTATTTGTAAGATATTTAGATTTATTGAATATCATCATTTTTAAAAATTTGTTGACTATTTTGTTATTTATATTTCTTTTACTATGTTATGGATCTCGTGGAAACCTGTACTGAGTTAAGAGAGGGGTATGGTGGGGATAAAATTACTCTGAAACGAAAATAATCGAATATTTTTTAATGAATTGAATATAATTTCTTGAAAATAATTTTCTATCCAACTTGTTTATTATATTTTAAACAAAGATTGTACTGAAAAAAATTATATATTTTATCCTAAATATGAGCTGAATCAGTTAGCAGCCTTATTTACTTATGAGCCGATTAACATCTACAAGTAAAATTCACCCTTTACATCTCTCACCACATCTCTGACATTGGAAATTTTAAAAATAAAATAAAATAAAATAGAATATGTGCTATGTGTTATCATTTTGTTTCCTTATTCGATTTTGAATAAAAAAATTTCCAGGTCAAAAGAAAATATTTATAAATAATTGAGGGCTTTGATACTTTCACCCTAATTTTTACTGTTGAGTGCAGCATTCACGAATATCATTATCTCCATAATTGACTTTATAAAACAAAAGAACTAGGCAAAGAAAAAGCAATGGTAAAATTCACAGTCGGAGAATTCGATATCATGAATCAGGAATCACATTCATGCGCTTCGTGGTTTTTTCTATCTATTCAGATTATAAAGCATTCTTACCTACATATAAATATATAAAAAATATATTTTACAATATTAAAAAAAGCAAATAAAAAAGCTACATCACCCCGACGATCTCCATCCTCAAAATATCGAAAAAAATAATAATAACAATAATAAAAAATACATTTGAAAGTCATTATCAAAAACTATGGTTGCAGTTAGAGTAAGTTAATCAAAGAGCTCATAAATAATATCCAATGGTACGGCCCCGTGAATCATGCGGCTGAGATTCTCTCTGTCTCTTCCGATCAAAGGTCTTCGCTGGCTCTATAATTGCAGCAATCGTACGGCCTACGAAGAAGCCGGTGTAGTCTCTCCGTCGCTCAACGGCCGCATCGACACCTTCGACGGCGGTTCGCCGTCGCACTCTAACCAATCAACCTCCTCTCTCCACCTCGCTCCATACCTCCGTTTATATCCCCGTCCGTTCGAACCCTACAAAAAAAAATTCAATAAATCATCAGTTTTATGAAGAAACCCAAAAATAAAAAAAATAAAAAAAAAAGACTCCTCGTACTCCGCAATGGTCGGCCTCGTTAATGAAAACGAAGAAGCTGAAGAAATTGGGAAAAAGAAATTAAATTAATAATCAGAAAATTTAATATAAACCTGAAAATCATGATCCTCACGACGTCGTTTCAATGTCGTCACTGACTGAGAAGTATCGTCATCGCCGTTGTTGCACCTGCTAACCGACTCTTCACTACTAGATGAACTAGGAGGCGGTGGCGGCGCCGTGGAAGACCAAGGCACAACCTGGTTATCTCCGTCTTCGTCGCCGGCTACCTCGTCCTCCTCTTCTTCATCATCCTCGTCGTCGGTGTCTATGTCGTCGTCATTGCCTCCCTCACTCTCTTCGCCCTGTTCCTTGGTTCCGCCGGCGCACCTCTCGCACAAGGAGACCGTGTTTCCGAGAGCGGCGCCGGAGGCCTTCCACGGCGTGAGGGACTGGCACGTGTGGCAGAGAAGGGTCCTCGTGTGCCTGGCGACCAAGAAGTTGGCACCGTGAACCTTTGCGTCGCAGTCCCAGCATAGGCTTGCCTGGTCCGACTCACAGAAGGTCCTCGCCGGAACCTTACAGAGCTCGCAGTTCTTCATATCAGAAACAAGGAATCTGAATCTTCTGTTTTTCTTCTGCGGTGTCCTATTTTTCTTTCTCAGCTTCTTTTTTGTCCGGTGTTCTCTCTTTAGTTTCTCTCTCCTCTGTTAGTACGGTGTGGGTGAATGGGTGTAAGGAGGAAGAGAAAGGAAAGAACGTGCAACTTGCTCATATATATATTATAAAGTAATTTTCCCGTCAAAGTCCGAAATTGCCCTCTGCTAGAGTAATTTTCACTCTCATCCCATTCCGCCCCTTTCAAATTGTAGACCACCACGTAAATAAAATTATAAAATGTTCCCACCGCCGTTGGTTTTGTGCTTTTTTGGATTATGCATGAATAAGGAAATTTGTCTAATCTTCTCATTTTTCTTTCTTTATCCATTTTTGCCTTTCATATGTTCTCACCTTTGTCAAGCTATTTAAGCAAGGGGTTAACACTATCATACTAATAATGTTCAACACATATTCTTTCCCATATATTAATTTATAATTTAATTATAATTAATTTCAATTTTTTATCTTGACATTTTAGTAATCCCGTCACTTTATATTTTATGTGAGATGATGTAACTTTAAGAGATGTATATCATTATCATTTATAATATACCCCCTCCCCCTCTTCCCTTGTTGTGCTATGAATTTTAATGACTTGTTGTCAGTGGTGTGATCCTAGCCCAAGTATAACTAATTTTGAAAATAAAAGGAATGATGGGTGTTAACTTGGGGAAAATTTTGGGGTAGATATTATTAGTAGAAGAGTGGCAATAAGCTTTCTTAATGTTAGAAAATTATTCACTTGCATATTCATTATTCATTTTCGGTCCCACTCTATAAATTGCATAATTCTATCTACTTTATACTTGATATTACCTTATGCTTATGCATCCAAAATGTTATCATATGGTTAATATTTCATGAATCCAGTTGAATTTTAAAAATTGTGCAAGATATTTAGAATGAGATATCTACTAATGTTACTTTAATCATGATAAATGTTTTTTTATCGAGTTGAAACAGAATAACAAATTTATCGGTTTTATTTAACAACTTCTTATTTCACCAATAACCATCGTTATGAAAAAAAAAAAAAAAAAAAAAAAAAACTCTGAGGTGTAACTGTGACATGTGTAAAAAGCTTAAGGATAGCTTTGATGACAATTGAAACACTATTTAAATTTATAGAAAAAAATATAATCTTCATATGCATTTTTAGAATTTATTTAATAATTTTTATAGTTAGTTTTATAAATAACCTATTATTTATAAGAACTAAATGAACAAATACTTAAATAATATTAGACATTATAGGCTAGCCAAGAATTAAAGCCCTGGGTGCAATGTATGTGGACTTCATGTAAGGAAGGGTCTTATCACAGCTAAAAATTTGTGCTAAATTGGCTCAAATACTCAATTGGTCTCGTTGATTCTTCTTTTCCTTTTTATAGAGAATTTCTCAAGATTTTTGTAGTGTCCGAATAATTTAAAATTAAATAAAATTAATTTTGATTAAACTAATTTTAAATTATTAAAATTTTTAAAATATATAATTAATCTAAATTGTATTATTTTTGAATTAATATTTTGCATTGAAAAGTTATTTTTCTAATATTATATGTGATATTCTTTCCTACTTTGCTGTCACCTTAATTTTAATTACAATATCCTTTTGGCAGAATTTAAAGTTTTACCCGGCAAATAAAATCTACCAACATCCAATTTGCGTGCATTTTTTTGTTAAGCGGATAATGTAGTCTTACTATTGTACATGGATCAATTGTGTGACAGTTGGCCTATTTTCACTAAATTTTTAAGTTTAAATATTAATTATTTAATTATATTGAAACTTAAAAAAAAATTATCATTCATAATAATTGCATTAATTAAAATATGATTAATTCTGGTGCACAATATATATGATACAAAAAATATTCTCAAAATAGCAGTCGTAAAAATAAAAAAAGCAATAAATAATATTTTAGATATTTTTATAAAAATAAAAGATATTAAATTAAAATAATTTAAAAAAAGTGAGTGAAGTGTGGAGTTAGAATTAAGAAGGAAAGAGGAGGAAGGAAGCGGGTTGTGGTTTTGTGGTGGGCGGGGACGCCAGGTGTCTGCTGGGAAGGGAACAAGAAGGTTTTTGTTTTGTGTGGTGTTGGAGGCAGACTGAATTCCATGCATACCACATCTTAGAACATTAACATGGCATAAATGCTTGCTTTCGGCTTATGGGATATTTTTCTTTCTTTGTGGTTTTTCGGGGAGAGACGAGAAGGAACGGTAATCTGTGGGTCTGTCTACGTGGCTCATAGGCATCATAGAGATTCCGATTTGCTTAGGTGGCTCGATTTCATTCACTGGGTTCAGACTCCGCCATGTGGATGTGGATGTGGATGTGGATGTGGTCATGTTTCCCTGATTTGATTTCGCTTCTCTCTCCTATCAACACTCATCATTCATTCACCAACTCCAACTCTTTTCATCCAAGTTACAATCGCCCATTCCCCTTACCTGCTCTTCACGCGCTCCTCCCTTATAAAAACTGGACCCACACCCACGTGCCTACTGCCATTTCCCATTCCTATTGGCTATTATCTTCTCCAACCTCTCTTCCAAACCGGTTCACTCCTTACACTAGTCTTTTCTTTCCATGAAAAAGTTAAATTAAAAACCCCCCCGGAAGAACATACATTCAAAATAGAAAAAAAATTATATTATTTAGGTGATAAAATTTAATTATTTATTTAGATAATAATGAATATCTATTATAGAAAAAAAAACTTTTTATACTGATTAAAAATTAAATTTAACTTAAATAATATAAAATTATTTAATTTATATGTTAACTCAAAAATTAGTCTGAGTTTTTAAATATTTTTTAAAATTACAGTTCCTTCTGCTTTTCATTTTATGATTGTTATGGGTGTAGCTGTCATAATGGATATCCAAGCTCGATTAGATACAGGTAGTAGATTTTTGCAATTGGTTTGAAAAAATTTAAAGTATGTTTGAATTTTGAAAATAAAAATTCAAAATTTATCTTGTGTGGATTGGGATATATGGGATCTGGTCTCCATTAAAATCAAATTTTGAATTTTTTAAAGATCATCACTTATAAGAAAAATAAAAAATTATTTTTGACATAAACCATTAGGAATCAAGAAATTCTCCTTTGTGCGCATCATTTTTTTTTCATGCCTTATATTTACACATTTGTTTCTCATCTTTACCGATACTAATTTTAACAAAATACTTTCACACGTTAAAAGTTAAAGTCCTGGACTTTTTTGTTTATGATTTGAAATTTTGAGTTTTTGCTAGCGAAGTGCAATCAAAATTAGGTTGGATTTTCATTATTTGCTGATATTGAACAAAATTTTTATTTTTCACATTAAAATCCATTTATATATTACAAAGAATTAAAAAGATAAATATAAAACTTTAAAATACATTCTTATTTATTTATTCATATAAGATAAGTTATATATAATTGACAATACTTTATTTAAATTAAATTATTAATCTAAAATTGTATAATTGAATCATACTTAACGTGAATTTGTGATCATTAAGTGATTTAAATCTCTATTTTTTTGTTTTACTTCTTAGCATTTTAAGGGACCTCCTTTGTTGGAAGGGGTTATGATGGTAGTCCTCGAGTACTTGTATGGTGTGGCTATTATGTTTAGCTGTGTGCACATGCATACACGAACATGAATCCTTGTTATTCAATGTCTTGTGAGTAATAAGTGAAAATTTTAAGATTTAAAAATATATAAAAAAAAACCATGTTGTCCAATAATTTTAAAAGAAAGAAAAATCAATGGGATAGTCAGCACTAATTTCGTTTGAACAATGAACCGCAATGAGTGAGGTCGAAAAATTTAAAATATGTTTAAACCTTGAAATTGAAAACTTAAGCTCTTACATTTTGTATTATTACGGAGTTATCAATTACCTTGCTACGATTTTCAATTGGTTAAAAATGTAGAATTTTCTTATGTGTCAAAATTATATTTTATAAAAAATATTAAGAGAAAACGAAAAGATGGAAAAAAAATTGTAGGTGGAACTCAAAAATAATAATTCATCCCATTATTTGAGTGAAATAGGAAAGGGAATTTTTTCAATCCTTTTTATTTTTTTAAAATTAAATAATTTCTTGTAACCTAAAAAACAAAAAATAAGAAATAATTTAATGTAAACAAATTTCATTTTAAAAGCTCAATTTTTCTATTAATTAATATAAAAATATTGTTCATATAACTAATTTTGTTTTCATTCTCTCATTTGTTGATTTATTTATCTAAATAAGTTTTGTTTTTTCTTTCAGTTTTTCTCGTTAAATCTATTTTTGAAAATACTACATTATTATTATTATTATTATATGCACCTCTTCTATTTTTTCCCATTTCATTTTTCCTTTAAGCAAAACATTAATTCTAAATTTGTATATTAGTTATCGTAATAATTGGATTCCATGAATATTAATTGATTTCATCTCAGTTTTAATAAAAAATTTATTTTAATTGATTTTACGAAAAAATTGAATCCAAATCGATAAAAAATAGATTAAATTTAAAAATATAAATATATGTTTTGTCCTTGTAGTTTAAAAAATTATAATAAAAATTTAATAATATTATTAAACTCTTATATTTTATTAAAAATATGATTTTATTATTAAATTTATTAATTTTTTGAGAAATTTATATTTATATTTCATTTAAATTATAAAATATTTAATATATAATTTATTTAAATTTATATATAAGTATAGGTTCTTCACACGTATACCAAAGCCAAAAAAGTTGGAAAATCGAGTTTTTTTTTTATATCTTAACTTAATTTTGTTTGAGTTAAGATTAAGTAAAATTAGTTTTTAAAAATATTTTTGAATCGTTAAATAATATTAGGCACATGCATTAGTTAATATAGATGAAATGTTTTTATTAAAACGTGTATTTTATATTAAAAATAAAAAAATTAACGGTTTAAAACTTTAAAATAAACAAGCATGCGTTTAGTCTAAACAATTGTTTTCATCATTTTCATAAGATATTTTTAGAAAATTTTAGTGATCATTTTTATAAAACATTTATCATTCTTATGAATAGTTAATATTCTTTTTAAATTGTTCTTAATAATTGAAATTATTAAAAAGTTAAATAGAAACTAGAGTAAATATTAATAGTAGAATTAAAATTAATAATAATAAATAAAGATAACATTGATAAATTGTAAATTTTAAAATATAAAAATAAATAACTTCAATTATTTTTTAATTTGTATAATTACATTAAAAATATCTTAGAAAAAGGATAAAAAAGAATAGTTAAAATTTTGTTCTGAATAGGCAGATGTGGACAACGCGGATTTCGTCCTTGCTCAGTTGTTCTCTGTATTTGGGAATGGGAGGAATGGCCTCAACTGAATATCACGAAGTCAACATTGGCGCTGTGTTCCCCTTATTAGAGAATTGAATGTTTCAGTCCACAATAGTCGTTGCGGAAGGCCGAAAAGAAGAACAACCTTTTCTGTATTCTAGTTATTGCAAGACCCTTCAGGGTATATGTTCCATTATTAACTTTGCAATTTTTTATTTTTTATTGTCAAATTTTGGATATTATTGATCACCAAGGATGATTATTTCTTATTTTAATTTAGGACAAATTTTTGGTAAAACATTATAAATATTTTTTATGCTATTTTTTAATTAAAGTTGAAATTTCATCTCATAACTGCATTAAGAACATCTACAGTATTGCAACTAAATTTAATCATAATTATTTTAAAATTATATTTACAATTTTGTTAATTTATCAATAATAAAAAATTATAATTATGAACTTAATTCAAATACATTGATAGTGTAATTTTTTTATAATATCATATAATCATAAATTGATATATTATTAAAAATTATAGTAAAAGTTACCTTTTATAATTTTTAATTAATTGATAATATAAAAAACTTTACACTCAAAATATATTAAAATTTAACCTATAATTATTTTGTAAGATCAGCACAAGTATTTTTCCTCTGAGTAATGAGACCTATTCGGCCCAAGTTTAACAAGATTCTTCTAACGTGGGGATTCATTTTATGAGGCAGATATAGAACTCTTTTGATGCTTTCATCTTTTTCGCTCTGAAATTGAATTGAGTAAAGGAGTGATTTACAGCTGCACACACGCACGCCCCTGTTGACAACATGAAGCTGTCCTGAAACTGTCTCAATTACATCCAAGAACAAGCTCTATTTAATGCCTGAGCTCAGGGCAAGTTTACTTGGAAAAAAAAAAAATTGTCTTCGTTTTCATGTCTTGTTCCTATTAATAATGATAAAATGTTAAATTTATTTTCACTTCATTTTTTTAAAATACTTATCTCAAAAATATTTTAAAAAATTAAATGTTGTTTTTACCATTGCTTGTAAAAGTTTTTGAAAATAGAAAAATAAAAAGTAAAATTGAGGCAATAACCTCTAAGATTATTAGTAAAAATAAAAAAATAATTCCTGAAACTAAACAACAACAAAAAAAATCATCCAGGCTATTTCTTCCTATTTTTTTCTTACCATAATTCCGGGATTATTTTTTCATCAGCAAAGTAAAACAAGAAAGTAGCTAATTATAATTCAAATTCGTCTTAAGAGAGATTGCCATATTTAATATTCAACCACATCTTGAATTAATACGCAAATGGAATTCACCTAATTAATCAAATTAAGATATTAATCTTGTATAAAGAATTATCGATGTCAATGAAGATTGACGTTACGTTAATTAAATTGGTCGAGTTTCCGGCCAGATCCTTGTCTGTGGGTAACCTAAAATATTCTTACAAATACTCGATTATTGAAGTTTTTTTCCCCCTTTCTAACCGTAGAATAAAACATATATCCACAACCTTAAATTTTTAACACTAAAAAAAAGTATTATGTGCTCCCTTTTAGTTAGGATTTAGATATGTTTTAATATTTAGATATGTTTCAATAAAAAATATTGACATTTTTAATCCATATAATTAAGTTTTAAGAGGAAAAGTTTTCGTACTCCCCCCAGCTTGTAAGTTATATGTTTCATTTTCTTACTTTTTTAATAAAGTGAAAAGGAAAAAAAAAAAAAACTCTGATGTTATCATAAAGGTTTTTGACTTCATTTATGTCGATGATATTCTACTGGTAAGTCATAGGTAAGTACACTAAAGCTATAAATTTTCCTTAAAAATAGTGACATGTTTTAGACCTTTGAATGTGACAATCTTTCTTCTTCTTAAACTTTTTAATTAAGAAATTTGTATAAAGGATAATTCAATTGTAATTATGGAAGGAAACTTTTTTTTCGGTGATTAAGTTTGGTATTTCTTCCCATCAGCAATAAGGTGATTGAGACTTTTAGCCTCAGTCATGGGCCCATGGCGGAAGCCCTTGTAGTTAGTCCAACCTTTTTCCTGGCTATGGATCTTTGCTTTCTTCCTTTATTTTTTGGTCCAAAGGAATGAAGAGACTATTCACTCAATTGGGCAACGAAATCCCAAAAGTATATAGGCTTAACGTTGAAAGAGATGAATGGATAAATGTATTGGGCTGTCTAATCCTTTAGTAGATCTCTATTTTGTATATAAGAAGGGAATAAAAAAACATGGCCCAAGAGCCACGTTTCCAGTTTTGACTTTATAGTCCTACTTTGTTAAAAAATATATATCAGAAAGGCCTGGCCCAAAGCATCAAAAAGTTTTAAGACTTATATTTCTTAGAAAACTAAGGATAAATTAACGTGAATTAATACTTTTATATAATGGGATAACATTTTAATTGATACCATTTGCAAGAAAATATATGTTAAAGAAAAAATATGACGTAATGCATACTGATTTAGTTTATATTGAGAAAATAATTACTTATTTTTAATATTAAAATAAAAATAAACGATTTTAATAAAATTTACCGAACATACACTTCCTTGTAAAAATAGTGTCTAAATTTATCTTTTTCTAATTTTATATCGACTTAATATTGATTTGATCATTATTCAGGTTACGATTAGACTCATGAATCCACAATTCTACCCTATCAATAATTACGTAAAAATTAGGCTAAATTTGTCTATTAGTTCCCGTATGTACGTTGATTGAGCTTATTTTATGACCACAATTAGACTAGACAAATTATTTTTTATTTATATTAACAGGATTTATTAGTAATATTTGAATAATAAAATATTAAATCTATTTTTTTTAATTGAATTGAATTGTTCATAGATATTTTTTATTTTTAATCATCGCGATGGAACGGGCATAGCCCAGTGTTAAAAAGACAAAAAGAAAAACTTAGGTTGTATGGTGACAGAACTAGGCCATGGCCCATGTGGGGAAGAAGAAAAGTATTGAAGGTGATGACCGGTCCGGAGAGAATTGACGAACAGCGTAGACTTTGACGTTGACGAATAGCGTACACCAAAATGCATGCACGTATTACGACAGTACTAAAATTTGATTGTTTAAAAGGGACCAAGTCTACGACTATAAGGACAGTAAAAACATTCTGTTTCTGCGTGTGTTATTTTAATTTACTTTTTTACCTGTTTTCTTATCTATTTTATAGTTTAATTAATTTATTTATTTACACTTATTTTTATGAATATTTATATCGAATAAATAATAATTTTATTATATGTTGTTAACTACATATTTAAAGAACTATTGGTATATTTATGTTTTGATTTATTTCCATCTTTAAATAAGATGTGTTAACTCTTTCTCCATTTTAAGATGGGGAATGAATGAAACCGTACAGCGACGAGTTTCATAACACTAGATACGGTTATAACGTGTAATGGGAAGGGTTTGTTTAGGATAAGTCCTAGAATAAAATACCCTAAGTTTTAAATGGATATGCATTAATTACATTGATCCATATAAAATGAGTTTATTTACGGTATGAGGTAAGTTAGAAAAGCAGGAGTTGGAATATTAGTGTTTAGTTATAACTGTGTGAGCGAGCGTGCTAACATTGGAGATAAGGGAGGAAGGAGAGAGTGATACTAAATATGAGAATTCATGTTCCGTTCTCCCTTCTTCTTTGTTGGCTGCTATGCTCACAACTATGTTCAGCTAGACATACTTTGAAAGCAGGGGAGGAAGAAACAAGCCTTGTTTCAGCTTCACAGAAATTTGAACTGGGCTTCATTTCTTTACCGGATGGAAGTGACAAAAAATACTTGGGGATATGGTATCGGGGGAGGGAACCGCAAACAGTGGTATGGGTTGCTAATAGAGACCATCCTGTTGAAGATTCCACTTCCAGTCCGGTTTTTAAAATTGCACAAGATGGAAATCTGGTAATAGTGGCTGCATCTGAAAGCTATTATAACTTCTCTGGACTTGAAGGCTCATCCTCATCCACCAACAGAACAGCGCAGCTTCTAGATTCTGGGAACTTGGTGTTAATGGAAAATAATGGGTCGGAAAGTAGTTACCGATGGCAGAGTTTCGAAAACCCAACAGATACGTTTCTTCCGGGCATGAAAATGGATGAGAAATTAATATTGACTTCATGGAGAAGCAGTTTGGAGCCAGGAAGGGGGAACTTCACCTTTAAGCGGAATCACGATGGAAAATTCGTTGTGATTAAAGACTCAGAACTTTACTGGAGACTTGACGATGGAGTAGGTTCAGAAACTTCTATGCCTCCAGTAGTACTTAACTTGTTGGCCAACTCCTCCCATAATAATAACAAAGTACTTAACTTTGAAGACACACCTTCTTCGAGGCTGGTCATGAATTTTAACGGGGAGATACAGTTTCTTAAGTGGGATGAAATACATTGGGATAACCAATGGTATGGGCCAGCTAACAAGTGCGACATACATAACTTTTGCGGCTACTTTATGACCTGCAACGAAAATAACTTCCCTCGCTGCAAATGTTTGCCAGGATTCAGTTCCATGTCGGATAATGACCAGTGTGAAAGAAAATCAGCATCGTGTGCCAACAAGGACATGATGTTCCTCAACTTAACCAACATAAAATTGGACAACCCAGACCAACGGAGCAGCACAGAAACAGAAGGAGAATGCCAATCCTTATGCCTTAACATGTGTCATCACTCCCAGATCCAATGCCAGGCTTATTCATACAATAAGTCCTTTTATCGTACTGATGATTACTCGTGCGAAATCTGGACACGGTATTTGCCTTTTCTTAAAGAGGACCAAGATGGTGGTCGTCAACTTTCTATTCTGGTCAACACTTCAGATATAGGTAATTTATTTTATATCTTGTTCAATTCATCTCTTATTTGTTGATTACATGGATTGGCAGCTGAAAACATGAATGCCACATAATTTCTGGCCCAATTATATATATATATATATATATATATATTCTTTTGCAGTACCAACCCCAAAATCATGCCAACCTTGCGGCACATACTCAATTCCTTATCCGTTAAGCACCGGGCTTGACTGTGGAGACCCCATGTACTACAGGTTCAATTGTACCCCTCACACAGGCCACCTGAGCTTCATGATGCCCCAAGGAAAATCTTACCAGGTTACTTGGATCAATCCACCTGCCAGAAATTTTTTAATTCGAATCCCTGATTCCAATTACTGTGATGGCAGTTCCAGCAGTCCAAATGGCACTGGCACCAATACTTATCCATTTAATGTCACTGATTGGTGCGTTAAAAGTGATGAAATAGAGATCACCTGGCAACCTGCACCGGAACCTCCCTGCAGTAAGCCTATAGATTGCCACCAATGGTCTCATTCAACATGTCGGCCAACAATTCAAGGACAAACCAGGTGCCTTTGTGATTCAAACTATAGGTGGAATTACTCAACTATAACTTGTACCAAAGGTTAGCATTCCTAAATCCAATTTAGAATATGCTTTCAAGATTTTTTTTTTACTGTTTCTTACGGACCTGGGATTAGTCCTGCTCCTATATTTTCCACACTCCTTTCAAACAATTTCATTACTAAAATGTAAAATAAACTGCAGAGTCAATTGAAGGTGTTTTGGCTGTACAATTATAATGGTATTTGCTCTCTTACTTTTTTGCATTTTATCTCCTTCCTTGGACAGAAGAGGCACCAAGCCGGCTGGCTTTGATTCTTATTGTAATTCTCATAGGCACGACTGTTCTGGCATGCATAATAGTATTTGCCGTTGTGAGGAGAAGAAAAATAGCCTATAGGCTTGGTACTAATTTTACATTTTCTAATTTTGAATTGAAAATCTTTTATCTTCATAAATGTAACTGACCTTATGCATACATCATGTTGCTGAGTTCAGATAGGGCAAACACTGTTATTCAGGAGAGCTTGTGCGATAGTGAAAGACATGTGAAAGGTTTAATTGGCTTGGGAAGTTTAGAAGAAAAAGATATTGAAGGCGTAGAAGTACCTTGTTATACTTTTGCAAGCATTCTAGCTGCTACAGATAACTTCTCAGATTCGAACAGGCTGGGACAAGGAGGTTATGGACCAGTATATAAGGTGATCGGTTCGGTTCATCTAACTTTATTACCCTCCAAGCGTTGAGTCTATGCAATAATTTTTCATGATATAAGAATAACTTAATTTATACAGGGGAGGTTTCCTGGAGGTCAACACATAGCTGTGAAGAGGCTTTCAACTGTTTCCACTCAAGGCTTAGAGGAATTCAAAAATGAGGTTGTTTTGATTGCCAAACTTCAACATCGGAACCTTGTTCGACTTAGGGGCTATTGCATTAAAGGACATGAAAAAATCTTACTTTATGAGTACATGCCAAACAAGAGTCTGGACTCCTTTATATTTGGTTAGTTTCACATATTGTATCATATAATAGTTTCTTTAAAGCGTTCTTGAATTATTACTGTCATAAACTTACTAACCTTATTTCTTTCAAATGTGAAATGCTAATCTTGAAAGACCGGACACGAACTTTGCTCCTGGATTGGCCTAGGCGGTTTGACATAATTGTAGGCATTGCACGAGGATTGCTCTATCTTCACCAAGACTCCAGATTGAGAGTGATTCATAGAGATATGAAAACTAGCAACATTCTTCTAGATGAGGACATGGAACCAAAGATATCAGACTTTGGCCTTGCCAAAATATTTGGAGGAAAAGAAACGGAAGCAAGTACACAGAGGGTAGTGGGAACCTTGTAAGTACACCAAGTATATGTGATGAGTACACACTTTGTAAGTTAGTTTTTAAGATTGCAGAAACTAGATATTTTAATTTCTAATTTTTTTTTGAAAAATTATTAGTTTCTAATTTTGTAAAAAAGTAATTTATTTTAGTTTTTTTGTATTGTTGTTTTGGATTTAAAAATTAAAATGAATGTCTTTATAAAATACCGAATTATTTTAAAATGTTTAACCTATACAATTTTAAAGGCTCATATTGAAATTTATTCTATTTACGAATTGTAAATATATCATTTTTAGATTTAAGTTTTGTTTTGTACACACGTTTGCTACATGTATAACGATAATTTTTTTTTTTACAGTGGATATATGGCTCCGGAATATGCATTGGACGGGTTTTATTCAATCAAATCGGATGTTTTCAGCTTCGGAGTAGTTGTGTTAGAGATTCTGAGTGGAAAAAAGAACACGGGATTCTATCAGTCGAAGCAAATTGGTAGCCTTTTGGGTTATGTAAGTTTGTGGCAGTGTTGTTACTGTTGTGTTTGGGTGATAATGATATGTTGAGTAACGAATGAATTGTGTGAACATTGTTGAATCAGGCATGGAAGTTATGGACAGAGACTAAGCTAGCGGATTTAATGGAGCCATCTCTGCGTGAAACTTGCAATGAAAATCAATTCATTAAGTGTGCACTTATTGGGCTTTTATGCGTACAAGATGAGCCCGGTGATCGGCCCACTATGTCATTTGTTTTGACAATGCTTGACAGCGACACTCGAACAATTCCGATTCCCACGCAGCCAACCTTTTTCGTTAACAAGTGTCTTTCTAGCTCCGCTTCTTCTTCTAGCAAACCAGGAGCGTCCCTGCAGTTTGAGAGCAGTTATCAAGAAGGTCGATAATGTGTCATATATTCAACAATATTTTCACTCTGCCTTGTGTTTGGATGGAGTAATTCAACATTTCAAGGAATTTAAAATATTTGGAAATTGAAATACTTCCAATTCAAATACTTTCATTTCTAAAATACTTTGTTTGGATGAAGAAATTTAATCTTCTTATATTTTATATGATAAAATTTAAACTGAATTTGGTGTTGTTCTACTTCAGTGAAAAAATAATTGAAACAAACAGTCACTATATATACTCATACATGAAGAAAGGCAAAACACTGAATCTATGACTCACAACAAATATAAAGAATCTCAAACATTTCAGCAAACAAGTGACATACATTATTTGTATGATTCATAATCTTTCATAAGCAAATCTAATATGTAAAAATAAAAAGATTAAAAAAGAGATGCAAAAGAGATTACAATCTACCTTGAAATTATTTTCAAAAGATGGGAAAAATTAAGAAAAAATTAAAACAAACCTGGAAGAACACAAGAAATAGATATGGAGAAAGTTGATGGATGTAAAAGCTCAGCAAGAAGTAGCTCTGCAAATGGGAAGAATAGCATTATTGTGCAAACGGGAAGAATCAGAAAACCATACATGCTGTTGCTCACAAAAGCTAGAAACTCACGACGTGCTGTTGCTCAAAACCAACGTGCTGGTGCGGTGTTGCTGTGCTGTTGCTCACAACCAACGTGTTGGTGCTGCTGTGCTGTTACTCACAGAAGCTAGAAACTCACGACGTGCTGTTGCTCACAAGCAACGTGCTGGTGTTGCTGTGCTGTTGCTGGGTGGAATTTAAAATTCCATCTATTTTGGGAGAATTTTAAATTCTTCCATTTTACTTTGTTAAAATTCTTTTAAAAATTTCCAGTATTTTAAATACTTTATTAAAAATTACCCAAACAAATTATTTTAAATTTTAGAATTTTAAATTCTTAAAAAAATTACATTCCCCTCTTAAAACCACTTATCCAAACACACTGTTAGAGTATTTTATAGGTTATTTTCTACAGGGTATTGATGCCCCTCCTATACATATTTCCTCACGTAATGTTAATCAATAATTTATAGTATTTTACAGACTATTTTTCACAGGATATTTACTTTCTTCCAATATATATTTACCACCTGGAATATTCATACATAATTTAATTATTAATAATTATAATAATAAATTCTCTTTTAACTTCGTTTTCTTTCTTAACTCATCAAGTTTTTATATCAGTATTTTTTAAAATGTTAATAAATCCACATACTTATTTAAAAATCAAAATCAGAATTTCTTGAATTTTAATAAATTAAAATATTAATTTGTTAAAAATATAATCTAATATTTTAAAGCTACCAATTAAAAATAAAGAATTCTTAAGATATCATTAATATACTTCATTAATTTTTAACAGAGACATGATAATCCTACTATATCTCTTATGGTATGACTATGATTTTTTTTAATAGTTCGGGTGTAAGTTATCGTTGGAATGATTACTCTAGCTCGTATGCTTTTTTTTTTTTTAATTATTATTTTTATTTATTTTATCCTCATGTTAAAAGCTACATGGCTGCATATGCGATTCTGCTCCAAACTTTGGAAACAAAATATCATTAATTGCTCGAGGATTTTATTTTCTCCCTGGATAGATGCTCCATGCATAAGTTTTCTCGCATCCCCACACAACAATTTTGACTTGTATGCTAGCACCAGCAGTCACCCAGTCCAACCATAGCATATGGTACTATTAGAAAATTAAAAATTTATGAATTTTGTAATTTTTAAAATTTGATCATAACCAGATACGGTACAGTAAGTGATGGACAGCGAGCACAATAAAAAAATAAAAAATTTTATTTAACCTTTGAGATTGAAATATCAATAGCAAAATAATAAATTAAAAGTGGTAGTTAAATTCGGTCGTTAAATCATTTTTAAATATATTAACATTTATTCTTTTATTTTATGATCGTATATGTGGTCGCAAAATTTAGATTCCCGCTTTTATCTTTCTACATTCTTTCTCGTCTAAGTTTTAATGTGCTTTAGGTAAAAAAAATTTCCCATTTACTTTCTGAAGTTCACAATTCCTTCAACACTGTTTTCTCCGGCGACGTCAAGTGGCTTTTCATATTTTTCTGTCTCAAGTTCACATCCTTCCTCCGGCGATCTGTCTCAAGTTCATATCCTCTCTCCGGCGACTGCAGGTGTATTTCTATTCTTCCTTACAATATGAATGTTATTGTTGACGTTTTCTGATAAAAAAAATCCTAATTTGTTGAATCCAATCTGCCATTTCCGGTGCGTTATATCATGGATAGAGATGTAGAATATAAAATCATGAACGAAAGAGCGAGAGTCGGTCGATTCAACCTACCATTTCCGGTTCACGAATAGTGCGTCTAAGAGATCCTGGATGGTTACACCTAAAGATACTGCAACCATGTAGTACCACTTGACAGTTAAGTCATTGTCGGACACACGACCTTAAGGTTGTGTATTCCGTGAACTCGCGAATACCATTGGTGACGATAAGGCACAGGTCTTTGGAGCCATTTTACTGCGGACAAAATGGACAAGGATTACTATACCACTGAGTTAAAAGGGCTCGAAATTAGCTAATATGACTAGTAAATCCGTTTGTTATTGCATATACTTGTTGTATAAATGGGATTAGAATATATGTACACAGGTGTATATTTTATTCAACATAACGGCTCATCAAGGATGAAATCTTGCAACACATAGGATTACTATCTTGCTCTAATTTTATGAACTCCACTGATAATGTTGATGACGATGTTGATGATCATGATTACAATGAACCTCCTAGTCATCCAACTGTTTGACTTTTTTTTTTTTACACAGACATTTTTAGTTGTATTTTAATCATATATAGCAATTTTATATGAACTTATACTCGGACTACCTTATTTATGTTAGTTTCTTTCTTTGATGATATATGATTTTGGAATCTATGATTTTCTTAAAAATATTCTGTATATATTTCATATAAAGAGGTTTATTCCAATTAATTTTTATATAAATAAAAAAAGATTTGAAAAATTTTAATAAAATAATATTAGCCACCGATTTAGCGACCAACAGATTGGTAGCAAATTTGGTCTTTGCTTGAACATTTTAAGCTACTGATTTAGCGATCGATTTCGACCGATTTTTTGATGGAAAAATTGGTCTCAATTTTCATACTTTAGTGACCAACTTAGCGACCGATATTTTGCGACGGCTAAATTTGCAACCGAATTTTTGTTTTGTTGTGACCGATTTTTTCGGTCATAAAATTAATAATTTTTGCGAGATGTACAATTTTGGTCGCTAATAAAATTGCGACTAGGGTTTTAGCCATTACTTTTGGTCCGTCTCTAATTCAGTCGCAAATTTTCTTAGCGACCGATTTATTAATATTAGTGACGAATTCATTCGATCGCTAAACATTAATTTTCTTGTTGTGTGATAGCTAATTTTTTTCCACGGACAAATTTTTTTTACTAGGTTAGAGTAAATAATTTTTATTTTTAGTTACAAAATTATTATCTTATTTATATTTTTTAAATTTGTATAAAAACAGTAAAGATAAGAAAAAATATGTTAACTATTTTTTACATAAACTTTTAAAATAAAAACAATATAATAATTTTGTAATTAAATTTTTTTTTTGGTAAATCTGAACAATTTATAAACTTTTATTGAACATTCATATAAAAAACAACAAATGACGGATGATAAAATATGTTAACCATTTATCTTGGATCCATTTTTGATAAATTGTATATTCCAGTATGAGGGAATATATTCCTTGTCAAATTCTATATAGTAGGAATAGTTTACACGTAGAGTTGTGATAATCGATGTAGTGGTCGGATCAAAATAAAATAAAGGAAAATAAAAAATATGCAGCATAATACACAATCTTGATCGTCTCTCAAGCATCTTGAGAAACAATTTGATTGAATTTAAATTTTAAAAAGACTGGGGGATGTATAATTTACGTTAGGTAAAAGAAAATTGAAACTTAATAAATTTATAATATTAAAAACCAATTAACTCATTAGTTCAATTTATAAGCGAGATTATCATAGGTTTAAAAAAAATAATTTTTTTAAAATAATTTTTTTATTCTTAATTGATTTGAATTCAATTAAGCAAACGTCAATTAAATTCCTGATTTCCTAATAAAATAATATCTGGAATTTAAATTAATTCATGTTCAGATAATTAAGCATCACCTGAAATCCCCAAATTAATTTTTAAGAATTAAAATCATCAAACTTATAGGAAATCTGTAACCCCTTTTTTTACTTATAAACTATAATTAAGCAAATCCTAGTTTTAGAATTTCGTCACATAGGATAATATTAGATTAAGCATCTAATTTTATCATTAGAAACATCAATTCCAACGTATAAAAGAAAAGAAAAATCGCAACAAAAATTCAATTAAAAACAAACCTCAAAATTCCTTACTTATAAAATTAAAACCAACGAGCCAATCAAGTAAATCTTCCTTCCACAAGATTTTCTATTAAAGAAAGAAGAATGAGAACAAGAACAAGGCTAAGAATTAAAACTTGATTGAAAATTGTGAATAAATTTCGCTATGTCTACAATAGGTAAGAGTTTCCCCCTTTTATAGATCTAGTTTGCCAATTCGAAATTCAAAATTTAAAATAAAGATAAAATCTGAGTTGGTTTTCTTGATCTTCTAGTTTGAACTTGAATTTTTGTTTGACGTTTGTTGACCACCGAATTAGGGTTTTCATTATGAACAAATGTTGTAGATAATTGTATCCTTGAGCTTTGGAAATTAACCGCATCTGAAAATGACTTTTGTAACCCTAATATGTTCATTTTACTGGAACATGTCTGGGCTGACCTAACTAAGTTTATGATCCATTGAGGTTGGGCCATATAGAGATACGTTTTACCTTTGGGCTTTGTCTCATCTTTCTATTGCCTCTAGAATCACTTTGGGCTTTGTCTCATCTTTCTATTGCCTCTGGAATCACTTCAATATCAATTTTATAAACTCAATATATGACATGCACAGTGAACAAAGATGGCATGCATAATGAACAAAGGTCAATCATTTAAAAATGAACCAATTTTTTTCACTTAAGTCCAATGCAATCCAACAAAATAAAACTCGCTCAAAATATTAAAATTAGATATCACTTAAACTTAATTAAGCCCAATTAAAAATAAAAATAAATATATAAAATACATTTATCAAAATTACTAATTAAGAAAAGAAAGATAATTGTTTTTTTTAAACAGGACTATTGCAATTTCTAACTTGATGTTATGATGATTATCTAAGCCTTTTTATGCATCAGAGTGCTGTCCTGATAAATAATTCATGAGCAAGTGTGGGTACTGTTCTTTTCTGAACCGTGTTTAGCAACATATGTGTTGAAGGTGGCAACAAAGATAACAGGGAATCAAGAAGCAAGGATGATATGGAATGTTATAAATGAATATTGTGTTAACCCATCAGAAAAATGAAGACTCAGAGATCACCATGTGGATTCCAATGTTGTTTCTCAAATTGCAGATGATGGAAATGTGGTAGTATTAGATTCATACGTAAGAAACATTTGGTCATCTAAACTTGAAGCTCTTCATCCACAAACATAACAAAAAAGCTCATGAAGAATGGGAACTAATTACTCCTTACTCCGAAAAAACCAATGGAAACAAATGAAGGAAACTCCAAAATCTCAATGTCTTTGATTCATTTATTTTCGATTGCTTTGGAATCTTCTAAGAGCTTGTTTAGCCGAGTTAGCAAGCTCAGCTCTCATTCCTTACCTATAAAATATTCAAACAACTTATTTTTGAACTTATCCAATCTTAAATTAATAAATAAAAATATTTATTAAAAATTAAAATTAAAACATATTAATAATGTTTTATAATAAAAATATTCCATTTTATATTGCTGAATTAATGCACTTTTGCCTACATAATGATGTCATGTTTATTATGTTCACAGTTGCTTATGTGAAGTATTCTTATAGGCAAATTTAAAGATTTAGTTTCTGATGAGAATACATGTTCAGAGATGAAGATACGTAAATAGATAGATATATAAAAATATTGTGTATGACTGAATAAATATATAAAAGATTATTTAGATAAAAATGATTAATCACTGTGAAAGTTAAGAATAATAAATATTAATGATTAAAATTTATTTTAAATAATTAAAATAAATTTTAAAATAATTATATAGTCATATTAATTCATTTTTAATCTTAATTTTTCATATTTTATTATATGGTTAAGATTTATTTATTCTTACATTTTTTAAATAAATATTATTCTTATTATAGATATTAATGTCTATATATATAATTATTAATTTTTTATAATGTAAAAAATGATAAAATTTAAATTTAAGATTTTTATATAAAATTATTTTAATTTCCATTTTCTAATCACTAAACAAATTTCAGTGGCTTAATTATTAAAATTGTTTGCATTCTTATAGTAAGATTTCTCTTATATTATCTTTAAGTGTTCTTTAAAGTTGTTTATAAATAACTTATTTAATTAAGAATATTTTTTTCTATTTAATAAAAAAAGTTGTTTACTATTAAACTTGTAAAAAAATTTTCTGTCATGTATATTAAAGAAGCTTATTTTAGAAATTAAAACAATTATAATCACTAACATTATTCTCTTTTAAAATATTGAGAATATTTTTGTGAGAATATTAATATCGAGTTTAACATCATTTCTTTAAATATTATAACATTTTGTTCAAAGTTATATTATATTTTTAATATTAATTAATTTGTATTAAAATTTTATTTTGATCCCCCAACTTTTTTTTTTCTTGAAGATGGTGATCGCTTGTTGATGAAGTGGTAAACATGTTGCACATATATATCAGCGAAGTTGTTTTACGGTTTATTTAAATTGACATTACATTTTATTAGATTCACATTTTTAACGTTATTAATGATGCGTTTAGATTCAGGTTATTTTTAATTGATCTAACGTTTTTTAAATATTACTTTGTGTGTTTGAATAAAATATTTTAAAATTTTTAATTTAAATATATTTATTTTTAAATATTTTATTTAGATAAAAAAAATTAAATTTTTAAATTTTTTTTATTTGGATAATAAATTTTAAATTTATTTATTTATTCATTTTTATTTTAATTTTTTTATTTAAATTAAATAATTTAATTTTTAATATACAAAATTTTATATTTAAATATTTATAAATTTTTCTTAATTTTTTTTTCTATTTTTTTAAAATAAAAAATTTAAATATATAAATATTTTTATTATGTAATATATTTAAATAAAATAATAATCCAACAAATAAAATATAATTGTATTATTTAATATTAAAAAAATTATATTTAAAAAATAACAAAAAAATAATATAGAGAAAAAACAATGAAACGAAAGAGTTGTGATATAAAAAAAATTAAAAAATTTAAATTTCGTATATTTTAAATTTTTTTATTTTATTATATTAAAATATTTTTAAACTTTATAAAATTTAAATTTTTTTAAAAAAATATATTAAAATAAAATATTTTAATTTTTAAAATTTTAAATTTTTTTAAAAAACACTTTTCTTTCGTACGATACTTCATCCAAAATAAAAGTAATTTATAAGTTTTGAATTTATGTTTATCAAATTTTGGTAAAAAGAACTAAAGACCAAAATAATTAGTTAAGTTTTGGATTCACATTTATTAGTTATGTAGGCAAAATTAAACATGCATTTACACTAACAAATATTTCATCCAATAAGTTAATCATTAAAAACTAAAAATTAATATGTTTCGATTTGTATTCAAACGATTCAAATACAACTTAAAAATATTACCGCCATCATGGCTACTAAGTTACAAATTTTGTTTATTTTTTTATTTTTATTTTTTTTACTATTTTTTAATTTATAAAATACTAAAAATGTATAAATAATGTTAAAATAGTAATACATACTTTAGAAAATAAAATAATGAAAAAAAAAACAACTTAGCGTGATAAATTCACACACGAGTATAATATGGTAATTTTATGAATAAATTATATATATATATATATTTGGATTTAATTAAATTAATTTTTAAAAATAAAAATTAATATAATTCTATAAAAATTCATGTTTTCAGTTTAATTTTTTCAATTACATTTGGTTAACTCGGTTTATAAATATTTTAAAGCTATTCTATCATGATTTTTTTACATTTTTATTCGGAAGTAAAGTTTAAAGAAGAACATGTTTAATTACACAAGGATCATAATTTAAGTCAAACTCAAATTTATTTTGAGATCACCTTATATTTTATCTTAATTTCTTTATCATTAAAAGCTACAGGATGGTTCGAATACATTTAAAAGTTTAAATCAATTTTTAAAATAAGATCATATTTTATTAGTATAATATAAAAATGGTGAGATTTCATGTAAAATTTTCATGTATAATTTTGAATCTTTACTATTAAATTAATTTTAGTAGTTAAAAAATAAAATCATATGCTAATTAAAATTAAAAGAAGGAATTTTAATCAAAAATAAATTTTATATTAAAATAAATCTTTTTAATATAAAATTTATTATTATAATGTTATTATTTATTTAATTAATTATTTTTTAAAACTCATAGTACTAATCTTTTTTACATTTTTATTTTTCTACTAACTCAACGTACATTTACCAATATAAAAATTAGAACCATTCAACGTACATTTACCGATATAAAAAATTTTAATAAAAATATTTTCTTAATTTTCAACTAATATCTTTAACAAAACTCATAAAATAAAGTGTAGTTATATGGGAATCGACAATGGCCACAGATATATTTTCAAATTTTTATCAAACATGGAAACGTTACATTTTCAAAGTCACTTTTCCAAAGAATAGCCAGCTACCGAAACCTTGGAACAAATATAATCTAAAGACATCTTCCTTTTCCTTCTCATAATTGTACTTCAATTTTTCAAGATTGACACGTGAAAAACTAGTTTCTCTTCTTCTGTCTCTTCTACATTTGCATGGTGATTGGATCTGATTATTTGTTTTTTTATTTTTTTATTTTTTTTTTAAGTTTTTAAGGTTTAATGTTTCCTTTTAATAACAAATAAAATAAATAATATTTTAAATTTTTAAATATAGTTAAATTTAATTATAATATTTTAAATAAAACTACTAGTTCTGATCTTCGTAAATTTTATTTTTTTAAATAATATTTATTATCACTTATTAATAATGTAGAATAGTTTTAAATACGTTACTTCATTTATCACTTTAAAATACAGTTGATAGATATAATCAAATGTATGTTACATTATCACAAAAGTAGTAATAAAAATTATTTTAAAAGTTTGTAACTTTTTTACTGGAATTGATTATTTTTTAAATTGAAATTAAATTTAAATATATTTATAAACACAAAAAAAATTAATTAAATAAAAAATGTATCACTATTTTGATTTTTATAGGAATGAGTTTTGTTATATTTAATAATTTTAAGAGACTAATTAATCAATAAAAGATTTTATGAACTAGTAATTTTGAATCATAATTACCTTATAATCTCTTAAATGTTTTAATAAATTAATTAATATTCCTACAAGTCTTAAAATGTTACTATATATATATATATTCTTTCTACAATTTTTTATATTTTATTTTTATACTTGATAAATTAAATAGATAAAAATATTTTTATTATCTTAAAATATAAAAATATTTTTTATTTAATAATTTAATTTTTGTAAAAATAAAAAGTAGAAGATTTATAGCTATTTTTATTTTAAATCTAGAAAAAAAATGTTAATGAAAAACAAAGGTCTCAATAATAATTATATATAATGAAAATTATAATTTACATATACATCTAAAAAATATTTAATAATTTAAAATGTTTTATTGAAATTAATTTTATTGAACTTTAAACATAACATATATTAAATCATTGTAAACTTTATCTAGTAACCACATTTTTAAAATAATAACAAGTAAATAAACATGCATAATTTTAAAAGCCCTCATTTAGATTGAAATGTCATAAGCAACTGGTCATGCATGCCTAAATCATACACATACGTACCTTGTTGAAATTATTTTTTAAATAAATATATGCTTGTTTCTCTTACAAATAAATAGTATATAATATTTAAAAAATAAAATAAATGTTACGTTTTAACTATAAATAGATAAATGTTAGTGTATATATATATGCTAAAATTTTGTCCTTTGCATGTGGATAATATGATGAGAGATGATTGAAGTGTAATCATGAGTTGTGTGAACATGATTATGAACTTTCTAGGAGAAGCGAATTTGATGAGAGAATGGTCCGAATATTTAAGGCCATCAGAATTGTCATAGTTTTGATAAGAGGCATAAATTTCTATTCATCAATGGTCACGTGAAATTGCTGAGAGGCTTCAACTATTACTTATTAGGAAAAAGAAATGTTCTGAGCAACAAAGTGTTCTGACTAAGTTGTTGGGATAATAAATTGGATTCCGCGGCCGAGACACATTCATACCAGAGTAGGGCCTTATGCCCTTCATTCCTATTTAAAATATTCAATTCTTTTTTTCTTTTTTAATCTCCATATATAATTAACAAAATAACATGTAGTATTTGAAAAAAAAAAAATAGTAGACAGTTGACACAAAGATAAAACAAAAATAATACGCATAAAAATAAATATAATTATTTTTATTTATATTAAACCTATTTTTAAAATTTTAATATTATTTTACTTCATTTATGATAAGTGTATAAAATATTTAAAAATTACATAAAGATAAAAATAATTAAAAATAATCATTAAGACTATATTAAATTTTTAAATAAATAAATAAAAAAACACATTTTGAAAAGCAAACAAACAAATAAAAAGAAACCGAGAGACTAATTATTCACTTCCTAATATTTATTAACCAGGCAATCACTCCGGAGATTGAACATTGAACATTGAACCGACTTTGCATAACCTCTTCTATCTTCTTAAGAAAATAAATTGTATATGTACGATGATTTAATATTTTTGCACAAGAGAATAAATTATTTTAAAAAACCATTAAATAATATTTATGTAACATCAAATCCGTTCCACTATAAATATTACCCTGATATTTTTTTAAAAAAATTACATGAAATTTTCTCATAACTTCAATTTTTGAATTTTTTTAAATTATTAATACATTATTTCATTTATATATTTTATAACCTTTATATCGGATGAGTATGAAATCTAGATTTTTTCTTAAAAGTTTATCTAAACACAGCATGATATTGCCGCTGATAAGCGGAGAAGCTAGAGGAGATCTTTCTCAGTTAGATTAAATTTCCATGCAATCTCTCCTCAGACTTGAAAATCACAAATGTTTTTCATTTCAAACTCAAATATTTTAATACTTTACTTTAAAATAAAAAAAGAAAATCAAACATTTACCATTTCAAAAGTTATTAATAAACGCATGATTTTGATAACAAACTCAATTAAATTATTTTCCTTAACCAGCTTTTTTCTCACACAAAAAGTGTGCAAGCTACTTTAATAATCATAAGATAAAGAAAATGGATGACGTACATTTAAATGTGGTATATATATATATATAATATAAAATAAAAAATATATGATAAATAATATGATAAAATAAAAAATATAAATAAGATAATGGTAGGATTATAAAATAAATGTGTATTTATTACTATTTTAAAGTAAAAGTAAACATCAATTCCCATAATAAAATAATTACAATATTTGCTATGATTATTTTATATTGAAATAGACAATTATTTCCGTCTTAAATATATGCTGAAGTTTAGTTACAATAAAAACAAAAAATAATAAATTTATATTTAGTGATATTTTTTAAATTTTAATCATTTAAATAAGATCTAATAATTTATACTAATTATTTTTATTTTTTATTGCAAATAAATATGTAATAAAATACATTTTCTTTCCGTTCTTATTTATTTATTAGAGAAAAAATTATTCATTTGTAAACACAGAAGTTTAAGATAATATATTATTATTATTTATTAATATTCATTATACGTATAAAAAATTAATTAAAAATATAAAATATGATGCAACATAATAAATGCAGTATAAATTAAAAAATTTATCAAATAACTTAAAAAAAAACTAGATTTCTTTCTTTATATAATTTATTTGTTTATTTAAAAAAGTGCTATGAACATATTTTTTTATACATATTTGTTCTCTCATTTTTAATAATAAAAAGTGTGTTAGAGGTAATATATTAAAAGATAAGTTGTTGATATTTTTATAGGGACATAAACAGGTGAAATAAAGGGGATATATAAAATGATTATTTTCAATGTATTTGTTAATAAATGTATGTATTTTTTCCTCGTGTAAAATACTACTATTTAATTTTTTTCCTTTCCTTTATGTGAGATCAATCCGTTATAATTAAATTTTCATTGGTGTGATTTTAACAATTTTTTTTTTTTACGTGTCTATTTGAGTTTACACCGGCAAAGGTTCAAGTTATGGAAAAGAACCTAAAATTCGATGTGTAACGTTATGGTTATATTAAATCCTTTTCCATTTAATAAAATCTGTTATAATTAGTAGTTGTTAGCTTTTTAAATATGTAAATTAAGATCCAATTCTTGACGATATGTATGAAATACAAAAAAAAAAATTAGGATAAAGTCATTTTCGTAATTTTTATACTTGAAAAAAATTATCTAATTGTTGACAAAAAAATACTTCTAATATAAAAACAATTCTTAAGATGTTATAATTTTGTTCATTTAAATTTTAGAACACCCATGATTTATTTGTTTTTACTGACTAATAACTGTTATTTTTTTTTAATTTTACATCATTGAACAGTTATATACTTATAAATGTCAGATGACACCGGTGGACTTGAACCATATTATGATTTCCATACATATGCTCCTACCGAACTATATGACATGTCTATTTGGTAAAACTACATTGTTATAAACATTCTGGTTGAACTACATTTGGCCGGTGTACCTGTGATCACATTCATAATCGTGGGACAAATCTATCTTTCATTTTTTATAAATCGATTAGGAGTTTGTTGAAATTATTTTATGAGAAAAATAAATTTATGAAATTTTTTATAAAAATAAGCGTAATTTTTCATATAATATTTTAACTCTACTAATTTATTTTAGATGAAATTATCTAATGCATGAAGTAAGTTAACTAAACCTATAAAAGTAGAAAAAAAAAAAAGCTGTAAAAGAAGAGGAACATGAAATAAGTCAAAATACTATTTGTTCTTTCAAAAAAGTGTTTCCAATATAAAAAAAGAGAGCATCCACAGAAGGAAGGACACTGCATGACAAATTCCTTTGGCTGGTCAGGGGTTCCTTGTGAATTGTGCTATAATAAAGTGTTTGTACATTTGACCCGACGTTTTGGTCATCCTTTGAAAACAATCTCATGGTCTCATTTGCTCAAAGTCAATTATGATAAAAATGGTATAGATTAAACAAGCCTTCATATTTTTTTTTTCTTTTATATATAAAAGTCTCGTACATCCATCCATTCATGTTTGAATATAAATACTTGGTTTATTTTTTATTTTTTAATTTATAATTATTTAACAAAAAATATAGATAAATATATCAATCTTTGTATCCTTTATATATAGAAAAATCGTTATTGTTTTATTGAACATTTTTTTAGAAACATGTATGAGAATCGGCTTTTCATTTTGAGAAATTTTAACAAATCGTTTTATAATATTTGTTAACTTTTGAGCAAAGGAATAAACCTTAACACTTTATTTTACCGAGCAACTACTAATTATTATTACCTTTTATGAATCCAAAATCTTTCACTTAATCTAACTGAATTTGTCAAAATTCAAAAAGTTATTTACAGCACTTTACTCTCAATAATATATGCGTTTTAAATTTATTTGATTAGAAATATTATTCTTGAAAATTTTCCAAACAAATACCAAATATGGACTTAATTAAACGTGTAAATATTTATAAATTTTTAACTAATTTACATTATCTGCTGAATAAGTTATAGTGTACAAAGATGTTATCCGGTGGCTGCATAGAATAGATGCATAAATAAACAGCTTAGAAGCAGTGTGTTGGAGAACTTAGTCAAAGGTGATTAGATAAATGATGTGAATTGACGAAAACGCCCCTGACAAACTTCTAGGAAGCAGGGAAGCAATTGCGGTGTGTTGTGCAGAATGAAAGGGTATTCAGCTCATGATTCTCTGTTCCTTGGCTGTCATCTGATGAGGGTTCATCAAGTTTGTGTCCTCTCTTTCCTTGAAGCCCCTTATTGGATGTATCTATATAAACACTCTTACAATACCATTCACCATTCTCATAAAGAAAACTCACATTCTGACAATATACAGTACTATTTTACTTCTTTCTTACATCAATTAAAGGATGGCTGGGATTGGCAAAGGGGTTGAATTTGAGGACTTGTTACCTGTGATTGCCAATAAACTGGGTGGTGAGGGTCTGATAAAGGAGCTTTGTAATGGGTTCAAGTTGCTGATGGATAAGGAGAAAGGGGTGATAACGTTGGAGAGTTTGAGGAGGAACTCTGCAGTGATGGGTTTGCAGGATTTGAAGGAGGATGAGTTAGTGAGCATGATGAGAGAAGGAGATCTTGATGGTGATGGTTCTCTCACTCAGATGGAGTTCTGCGTTTTGATGTTCAGATTGAGTCCTCGCTTGATGGAAGACTCTTGCTTTTGGCTTCAACAGGCTCTGCAGTCTGCACCATCAACTCAACAACCACAATAACCCTTCTTCTATTTGTTACCAAATGAAGGGACATCTCATTCCTTTTCTCTTCTTTCTTCCTTTCTTTCACCTTTCTCTTTTATCATATTGCTTCTTTTTCTCACATTTTTAATTGGATACAAGAGATACACAATTATACAATTTGTTCCCCCTCCCCCTTCATTTGTAAATCAGAACTCGCACCGCCTCAATTTAATTTAAATCGTTTTGCTAGCAATTTTTTCTTCACTCACATTTAATTTAAATTAAAATATCTTATAATTTTCCCCCTTTTCATTTAAAGGAACCTTATATAAGTCGTAGCGTCATTACCAAACCAATAAAGCAATGCCCATTCTTCGTTGATCAATGATAAACGAATGGTTTCTTAATAACTGCAAATTCTTAAAACTCATCGTGTATGTGAATATATGGGGTCTTGATGATTTCTATCTTATTTCTTCCTATCTTTACTCAATGTCAAGCAGAAGCCGTGCGCCAGCAAAGAGAGATAGGATCGGGATAGTTACGGAATAGTAAAACATGGTTTAGGGTTCAACTATTTTAATTTAGGGCTGAATTTCAATGAGGTCAATTCATTTTTATCAAATGGATCAAATGATATTTTCAATGCTAAATTGGATAGATTAGATTAGATGTATACATTGATGGATTCAAATGCCAAATTACATCAAAATTCCTTTATTAAAGAGGAAACAGATGAAGAAAGGAAGGAAGAGAGATACTACGCTCCGGACATTGATCCAAATTAATCCTAATTTTTCTCCACATTAAAAACAATAATGACGCAATTGTAATTACAAGCATTTATTAAAAAAAAATGTGAAACCATTTTAAATGAGAAATTCCTCATAAAAAATTAATAGAATATCGTGAAACAACGTTTATTTAATTGTAAATGTATTTTGCTTACATTATTTCACTGCTTCTTTTGACTTTTTCCGGCTCTACTACAAGAAATTCACAGATAATTAATTGAAAAAATATATATTTATACTGTATGAAAATTTTAAACATATCTTTCTTTTTTACATAAACTATATATTAAAATTATTATTATTTTATGTTAAATTTAATTTTTAAAATTTGATGTATTATATGTTAAAATTTTAATAATTAATAATTTATTTTCTTGATTTTAATAATTTTATTTTTTTAATTTTTTTGTTAAAATAATATGATATAATATTTATTAATAATAAAAGTAATGCTTATTTTTAGTTATTATTATATATAAATTTTATTCAAATTTTAAATATCCGTGTAATATACGGATAACATGTTAGTTAAATATTCAATAAAGTAAAAATTATGTGACACAACGCAAAGCAAAATATCTTCTAAAAACATTCTCTTTAAAAATAAAGAAGTCTAAATTTATTATATAAAAATATATTACATGTGAATAGGATTGAAAATAGATATAATCTAATCCAGTTGAATTTAATTTGATTCAATTTCATAAAAATTTATTTAGATTAAAATTTAATTTAAATTTTATATGAACCATTTTTTAAATTTAATTTGATTTATCCAAATTTATAAATAATTTAATTTAATTTTAAATTTATGAATGATTTAGTTTAATTCTTTAACTTGTTAACTTAAATTATATAAATTAATAGTTAAAAAATTATATTTAAAATATTTAAAATTTAAAAATATATTTTTTATAAAATAATTATTTAATTAAAAATATAAATATAAAAATAATTTATATAAAATAAATAAAATTATTATATTTAAATTATTAGTAAATTAAATAATTAATTTGTAAGTTGAATATTTTAAATTTAAATTTTATTACTAATTTTAAAATTAAAATTTTTAAAATATATAACCTTTTATAATAATATATATTATAATATATTATATATTTTATATAAAAATAAAAAGTTATAAAAATTTAATTTATATATATAATAAACTAATTCATAAATTAAATAAGTTAAACTATACATAAATTTAAATTTAACTTATTTAATTAATAAATTTAATTTTCAATTTAAATTCAACTTATTTATTTCATAAACCAAATTTAATAAAATAATTATCAAATAAATAATTTTAAGTTAATTCTGTTCATTCCTACCCTAAATACAAGGAAAATTACTACCCTACATACAAGGAAAATTCCTACCCTCATAAACCCTTTTTTCTGAAATTGTTAGGATTTATAGAAAGTTTGAATCCAACAGTGAAAGAAACTTTCCCAGATTTTGTTTTATCCATATCATAAATTATTTCGTTGTTGATTACATAATGTAACCACTGGCACTGGTACATGTCAATTTGCGTACAACCTCCGTTTCTTTAGGTTGAAGTTGGGAAATATCTGTCTGACTTAGTGACTTAAATAGATGTCGGTTTTCTGAATTGTTTTTGGATTCTCAAATTTTAATAATTTATTGGTTTTGCTAGTTTTTATTTTTTTAAAGAATTTGTTTTAACTTATGTATATAAGGATTATGAGAAAACGAAAATATATTTTTTAATTTTAGAAAATATTTTTTTTATTTTATTTTAAAAAATCACATTAATTTTATTCTGTTTCCAAAATTTTATATTAAAATATAAAAATTAAAAATAATTATTTTTATTTTAATTATTTGTTTATAAATTATTTTCTAAAATCAAATATCAAACATTCTATATTATTAAGTGAAATCCAACATTAATTTTATATTTATTAACGGAATTACCATAAAAGGAAAAAAAATGAAAAGATAGTGTTAAAGAATAAGGTATTGGTATGTTTCTATTTTCTCCTAAAATTTTTAAATCATTTAAAATTAAACTATTTTTAGGCTTTATCCCAATTATAAATTATTATTACCGTAATTTTAAAAACAAACCTGGTCTTTAAACCAATTAATTAAAAAACTAAGTTAGTTTATTTCTATATATTAAATAAAATATTTATTTTTTTACAAAACTTTTTTAGTAGTTACTATTTTTTTTATCAAATACATTCATTTAATTTTTAAATTTTTCTAGTTTTAATTTAATTTAAAATTTAAATATGGATACAATAATAAATTTTAAGATATATATAATTTTATATAAACTAATTAAATCTTAACCTTATTTTAATTTTAATCAATCTTATTTTGAATTTAATTTATAAATTTGATATATTAATCAATTTTATATACTAAATTACAATCTTCATTCTGAAGAAAAACTATTTTTAGAAGTCATTTTGTTTTCGTTAAACCCTTTCGTATATTAAGCATTTAATTTTAATTCTTTTTAAATATTATTTGTATTTAAAATATAAATATTAAATAGTAATATATTATAATAATTATAAAAAAAATTATTTTCTAGATAAACTTAATTTAATATTATTATAATTTAATTTACTTTAATTTTTTAATATTATATATCTCTTTAATTCATTATAAATGACCTAATCAAATATTTTAAAATTGAAAAAAATTAAAATTTAAATATTTTAAATGGATTAAAAACATATTTAATTTAATTTAAAATATAAAGTTCATCCAAATGGTTTATTAAGTTTTTTTACAAATTTTAATTTTAAAATCCTGAATGAAATTTAAATTTTGCTTTTTTCCAATCACGAATAATATTTGATATTATTAAGAAAATTATTTTTTATCTTAAATAATCATTATTTATAATATAAAATTAATTATTTTATTTTTTTACAGTAAAATTAATTAATTAATTTGATAAATTTTCTTTTAATTCTTCTATATATTTATAATAATTATATATATATATATATATATATTTTAAAAAGCTCGCTTAGCTCAATAGCTTTTAATATCTTATCACCTAGAAAAATTTGCAACTAATAATAGAGACAAAATCTTGCAGTTATGATATCAAGTATTCAGAAAATGTAACATATTTATTTATTTAATAGAAAGATTGCTGCTACGACTAGATTTAAAAATATGGAAACTTTGGAAGCGGTCGGCAGTATTCCTAACAATTTTATACAACAAGAAGGTTTTTATCAACAATTTATTTTTATAATCATATTAGAAATTTCTAAGTGGAAACCTCATGCTGTATTTCAGGAACACACTTACATATTTAAAAAAGTAGTACTGCGTGTCTGCATCGCCACATTTACGCCCGCACTTAATTGAGTTCATTATCAGAAACCTATAAACATGATTCAATTAAATCTAATGGAAATTTAATGCAACATAAATTTTTATAATTTAACTAAAAAGGTGAAAACTAAATAAACTACAAATGAAAATAATTAAATTCTTTAATTTCACTGGATTAAATCTTTAAGTATTATTTTTGAGAAACGGTACCAAACTTATACATGCATATAAAATTTTATTTATGAAATTATTATACCAATTATGTTTATATAAATAAAAAATTATAAAATTAGGAATTCAATTTTTTATAATCTTATTATCTAAATTACATTTTATAAATTTATTAATTTAAGTAGCTTGAAATTTTTTTAATCTCTCTTGTTCTACCTTAGCATTATATACTACCCTCTAATCTCATATATATATATATATATATATATATATATATATATATAAAACCATTTTAACTACTATTTTACAACAACTGATAAATTTGGTTTTTTAATTAGTGATATTAAATTTATCAATAATTTATATTAATTGTTTAAAATTAATCGCTTGTTATCTAAAAAATATTCATATTTATTTTATCTAATATTAATTAATGTGAATGAGAAAGATAATAATAATTTAACTAGACATCTTTTTTTTTTATAAGAAAAATATATATTAACAGAATAAAATTAGAAGTAAAAATATATTAATCAGAAGTATTCAAAAGAAGTGTAAATAAAATCAACACAAACCCCTTATAATAAGGAAATGTTCAAGGGATCGTCAAGGTCACTTTAACTAGTCATCTTCTTCTATCGTCATGAAATAAAAGAAAATTTTAAAATATTAATCTGTCACATTTAATTAAAAAAACTATAAAAAATTAATCCAGTAAAGAATTTGGGAGGAATATTAGAGTGAACACAAGCAAACTGTTGAAAAAAATTTATAAAATGAATTAGACATTTTAATTTTTATGCTTTATACTGAATAATATATTTTAATAAAGAATGGATAGAAGAAAATAAATATAAGATAAGAAGTGATAAATTTAAGTATGGAAGAGAAGTTGCAATTTGTTGTATATAGCGTGAATTCAAACGCGAGCATACATTTATAATATTAAAAAATTAATATTATTTTAATGAGAAATTTTTTTATTTATATATACCATTTTGTGACTTATAATTATACATTCAATAATTTGGTTAAGTTTTTTAATTCTATTTATTACATGTTTTATGTTTTATTTAACCAATGTATTTATATAAGAAAAATAAAAAAATTTAATAACCAACTTAATTTAAATTACAAAAAATTATTATATTAGATTGAATTGGATTGAATTTGACATTATATTAAATAAATAAATTAAAATATAATTTATTTATAAGATTAAGTTAAATAACCTTTTTCCTAAAAATTATTTCGAATCGAACTACAAATATTCCTAATTTTAATTATTTTTTTATTTCAATATTTCTCCATAACTTTGTTCGGGTTTGTAACTTTTGATAATTTAAAGAATGTTGTAATATTTTATGTAGGTATGAGTTTATGACTAATTGTGGTAAAAATGAAAGTTTGAGGACTGGTCAATGTTCGTGGCTTTGATAGACTTGATTGTCCAAAATGAAAAACAAACCAGGGGATGGAGTTCGGTCTGTAGGTGGCTATAAAGGATTTGATAGCAATTTCCAAGTTTTGAGTGATGGTTTAATAGTAAAGTATGAAGGAATTAGAAAAATTTATCCAAATTATTGTTGTCTAGGTTTGAAACTTTTGTTAAATTGGAAGGCAAAACAAAAATAAAATAATTTGAAGATTTAAACTAAATTGATTTTTAAAAAAAATATATAGGTATAGAAAATAACTTAGAGAAATAAATTTTAAAAAATAAAAAAAATAAATCAAAACATAGATTAAATTATTTAAAGAACAAAAATTATAATTTTAAATATAATTTATAATTTACATTCCAATAAAATATGTGACGCATTTACCTTCGTCAGGATAAATGTTAAAATTAAGAGTACAACAATGAGTAGAATTTAGATAAGCTATTGTAATTTCAATATTTATAATATCTTAAAAAGTTAATTTTAATTTTAAATAATTTAAAGTATTGTTTTGATACGGTAGTGTTTTAACCAATTTTTTTTAACCTTTTATATTATAGTATTATGAATGGCGATTTGATTTATAATATTATAAAATATATAGTTAAATATTATTAGTTTTAACCATGTTTAGATTTAATTGTATTATAAATTTTTGTTAATATATAATTTTATTATTTTAAAAAAAATCTTTTTAACTTTTCCAAATGATAAGGTGTGATGATCCTACATAAAAAATTTTATACTTAAATCATTAAAATTTTAGAGAAGTTTTATCTAATTTATGTTTGAATTTATTATATATATATATATATATATATATATATATATTAATTAGTAATTTTGAAGTGAACGAAATCTATCCGTCCGAAATTATAAATTATTCAATTAGATTTTAATAACTCAATTTTATAAATAAATAATTTTTTAAAAAATTAAGTGAATAGTTATAATCTTATATAATAAACCCAATACATTCAAAAATTTCTTGTGTAATGAAATTTTATTCTGCGCATGTGTAAGTTAGCAGCATGGATTTAATGATCTTTTATCAATAAAAATTAATTATTATTGTATTGTCCCACAATTGATGGGAATTTTCTTTTACAACACAAAAGCTATTAGAAGATTGATGGGGTAAGTAAGTTGATTGACGTGACTAAAATGTTCTTTAGATTGGTGCGGTATACCTTTAGGCCAATGATGCGTTTTTTCAACAATGTTCCCGGCCAAAACTATGTTTAAGATGACATTGATATCATTCGAGTTGCAAATTTGTTTATGATCCGCTAAGTGTCTAATTAAAAATCTTGATAAAAGATTTGAGTTTATCCCATGTCAAGATTTACATTTGGTATCATAAACTATGCAAATAACAAAATTAGTACATGTACCAATATACAATAGATACTTATATACTAGTATTTGGATTTATTACACACATTTTAATTTTATTACTATTTAGAAATTTAATCTGCTATATATTCATATTTATTTTAAAATTTATTTAATTTAAAAGTATTTATCAAATGCATAGAAACTTTCTAATCAGAGATAGATGGGCACCATGGGGATGTTCCGAACCGGAGCGATTTTTCTTTTTTGGGTCAGTGATTAATACTGAGAATTCTGAAACAGGCCGTTTTAGATAAGTTGCGTAAATTGGAATAAAACCAAACATGAAACAAGATGGCCCAAATTCAAAACTGTTCAATATATGCCCTTTTAGTTTCCTTTCCATTTTTGGATAAAAAAATCCCTTTTCTTTCTGTTCGTGTTCCACTATTTATCCCATTTCCTTAAAAACAATTATCAAACGACTGGTAGAAATAACCAAATTGTTTTATTTTTCGAGGTTTGGCTTATTTCTTAGCCTGATGTTTTTTAAAAAATATGATATAACTTCAAAATTAAATTATTATGATTATACAAGATGATCTTTTAGACTTAGAATTTTTTTTATAAAAAATACTCCAAGGGGATGGGATACCTATTCCCATCTTAACTCCCCACCTAAAAGAACCCATATATATATATATATATATATATATATATATATATATATATATATATATATATATATATGATTTTAAAAAATTGAGTTTTGTTTAGTAGAAAACATATATGTTTAGTAGTTACAGTTTTAAGGCTCTTAGTTAATTTTGAATTCTTATGAAGTTTTGGTTTTAAGATCAAATGTTTTATTAAAAACTAAAACAAGTTCTGCAATTAACAATGTAATTAAAATAAATAATACTTTCTCTACTTCATTTTATCAATAACTATTTTAGAAAAAAACTTTCTTAATTATTTGTCAATTTGAACGTTTAATATAATATTGATCATTTTTCTTCATTATATCTTGATTCTTTAGAATAATATTAAATGATAAAAAGGATTAAAGAGATATATAATAAAAAAATTACATAATAATTTTAATATAAAAAATAATTTTTTTAACATGTCTAAAAAAATTTTAAACAATAAATAAAAAATAATAGAGGGAGTATAATATTAAAAAAAACTCATAAAATGATAAAATATACTATAATAATTTAAATAAATATTTAAGATCCTTTTCATTATATCATGCACGTTATCTCCAACTTAATAGGTTTACGATGAGAAAGATGGATTTGAATGTGAAGGTGATGAATTTTCATGAATTAAAATCAGATAAAAGAATAATAATAACAATCTCATGACTCATCCTTTACTTTAAGTACTATCTTAAAAATTACGAAAAATTAGTGAAATCAAGTTAATTATAAAGGATTTAAATAAGTTAATTATAATTTAACTAGGGAAAGGCAACCATAATCTAGACCATGTAAAACTGGTTGAAATAATTGGTGTTTTCACATAGGCAAGAAATATTTGAAAAGTGAACTTTGAACGTAAATTGTGGATTTGAATGATCTTTGGTCCAATGAACTTTGAACGTAATTAGTGTATGATACAAGATTATTATATGTTTTATGATTCTAACTAATCTTTATATATGACGTGATTAGGTTTTATTAATACGCTAGGATAAATTTAAAAAGATTGGTCGAAACTATAAAATAACTTCCTTCTGTCTTATGATCTAAATTTGCAGTGCCCACAATGTGTCTATATAATCTGCTTTATGATGTATCTCTGTTGTTGGTTTGCTTGCCATAATTTTCTGCTTCACGTTTGCTCGTAGAAAGGCCTCTTGTACAAAATACCAATAACATAACCACATATCACCGCTGATCTGGACAACCAGTGCAACGAACTATTGCAAATGAAAGTTTCGTGTCATTCACAGCTAACTATTAGGTATGGATGATTAGTGTTTTACATTTTATTTTAGTTAGATTAACGACGAATTAATTAGTTAAAAAATTTTAAAGATGTTTTTAACTTTTTTTATATGATAATTATTTTAATAATTAGATAAAATAATTAGCATATTTTGTAACGTGTTTTTTTTGTTAATTTTTAAGATTTCAGCCAATAATTAAAAGTCATCCTTCCATTTTATTTTTCATTTATTATAAAATATTACTTCTTTAATTATTGTTTTATCTTATAATATTTAATTTCAATTATTTCTAATAAAGTTAATTTTCATTGATAAAAATTTTAAAAATAAAATAAATTATTTTTTATAGAAATTATTTAAAATTTATTTATAAAAATTACAACAAGTGTAATAGCCTCTTAAATTACCTACACAAATTTAAACTCATTCTAGACGTAACCTAACTTGATGTTACTAATATGAAAATTCTATATTTACCTTAATAGATTATGAGACTACATTATATGATTATTGATTATAAGCTCTATTACTTTTTGTTGTTCATCTCATGGTTTTATCTTATCATAGTTGCTTAAATTTTTATCGATATTAGATTATTTTTCACCTCTTAATTTCACATTCCTTTTTTCTTTTGGTAAATATGTTTCATATCATGGTTTAATTGTGGATCCATGATTACATAGTACATATAGGAAAATAGTCTTGAAGGGGTAAGATATTTTTATTCAAGTAAAATCTGATGGTTTAATTGTGGATCCATGATTACATAGTACATATAGGAAAATAGTCTTGAAGGGGTAAGATATTTTTATTCAAGTAAAATCTGACTAGAAATATTACACTACATTACAATTTAACATATCAAACATAAAAATTTCTTAAATAAGCACAAAAAAGTGTCATAGAATCAATCTTAGCATACACTCTATGTATAAGTTTATTCTATCACTTTCTCTATAAGTTGCACATATCCATAAAGGATGCACCCAAACACATGGGTCTTACTACCTCAAATAATACTAACCAGATTTAAGGTCCAAATAAACAACATGTAAGTTCTTTGATGTATATAAAAAATTACCATAAAATTCAACTCATAAAACAATCATAATATGTCATGTATACATATATTTATTTTATCATTCTGTTCAACCATTTCTATATTGAGAGTCAGGATTAGGTTGAGGATTACTACGTCCCATATCATAAAATACACTTTTTAACTACCAAATTTCACACAAAATATAAAATCATACTTAATTAAATTCTAAACATCATTATATATTAATATTAATTTTTCTAAAATGATATAAATTCAAATATAGTGCTAAGAGTGATCTAAAACCATTTCTAATTTTAACTTTAGTCTTCTCTTATCTGAAATTGAAGATCAATAAAATATTTATTTTTATAAATATTTCTATTTGATTAATCTTTCAATGCCACGATTAATACGTAATAAAATTGTTAAAAATATTTTTAAGATGACCTCCATTATTTTTATTTTTTCATTTTCCAATTTACATTTGTCAAGATTTTGTTCTTTTATTTTGATTATCTCCCCTTCTTTTAGTTGTTTTATTCTGTTTTGCATCGCTTTAGTATCAATTGCATGCAATTGTAATTGATACATGTTCTATTTTTTTAAAAAAATTAAAAATAAAATTAAAAATCAAGATATTATAACAAGTATTTTAAATTTTAAAAAAATTATTTAAAAAAATTATTTTTATTAACAATATATCTTAAATAATAGTTACTTTTATATTTACAATTGTTAAAACAAAATTAAAATTTTTATTATAAATAATTTAAATAAAATATTTAATAAATAAATTAAATATTATAATATTAATTAATAATATAAAATATAATATTTATAAATACTATCAAATAATATAAAAAATAAAATAAAATAAAAATCTTGAAAGTCGATAGAAAGAAATAGTGTTAAAAAATCGATACTTATTTTATCTAATTAACAAAACAATTATTATATAAAACAAAACTAAAATTATATTAAAAAATAATTAATTATTTAATATTTTATCCAAATAAAATATCATACCAAACACCTTTTAACTCTAACTAATATCATTTGAGCGCTTTTGGTTTCCTTCCACCATTTGAGATCCCTGGAAGGAGCCGCTATATAATTCCCTCTTTCCAATTTCTAAAAGCAAGGAAGAAAAAAGTGCTTGAAAACGTCCATTTTTAAAAAAAGTACTGTACCTTTCAATTTTCAAATTTATCCCATTTGATGGCATAGAAATCTTGGTGTTGGACAAAGGGTACCACATAGCAGGACATCATAATGTCTTCTTTTACCTTTCATCGTGTGGATAAAATTAAGTCACGAGGACAAGAAAACCAGATCGATCTCTCTCACGTCAATGCACGTAGCCTATAAGCTTCTGGCATCTATCACTCACTTTTTATGTCGTCTCTCTATGTACTGTACTAAAGTTCATCATGTTCCCCTCCATTAACTTGGATTTTTTAGTATTTTTTATTGAATGGTATTAGTCTCACGTTATCATAACGTTTTTATTTTTTTTTAAAAAAATTCTTCTATAGTATTATTCATTTTATCTCAAATTATTTCATATTCCTTTTTTTTTCTATCTCATTACTTAATTGATGTATAACTTTTTGAGATAAAATGATATTGAAATAGCATTACTTTTTTCTTTTTCTTTTTATGTTTTGTGTGCTTCTTTATTTTTATTTTCGCTCCTTAATTAGCACTGCAATGCCGACAGGTTGGAATAACATTGGAGCCCATATGCAACTCCCCCGCTACTGTGAGTACTGTTCCTATTGGAAATTAGAGTCATCAGCGAGAGCCTTGCTGTGAATGGAAAACACCTTCCTATCATATTAAATCAGGGAATAAAGGGAGTCCCGAAGTTAGAAAAAAAAGACTTTATGGGTTAAGAGATGAATCACAATCAAAATTTAAGACTGTCAACTCTATTTAAATTATATCAAATCAAGTTAGCATTCTCACTGAACATGTAGATTAACTGGTGATAAATTTTGGAAAAGAAACATTATCATTCGTGTGTAATACTTTTTACGGTTTGAGTATAATTATCTTTAGTCGTTTAATAAAAAAAATTAACATTAATAAAAAAATTTGGACAACAACATTAATGGAAAGCCACTGTGCTTTATTTAAAATATATTAAATCAGCAATGATCTAAAAAATAAGAAAAATTGAACAATAAATTATATATGTTTAAAATCAGAAAAGTTGGACATGTTGCTGTCCAAATTTTTTTACTAATGCGTATTCACTTTGCTGTAATTAAGATAAGACGGATGTTGAGCAACGTTGATAAAGACGACATTTTAGTCTCAAAATCCGAGTAAGTCTAGGAATAATTTGTTTTTTATGAATTTAAGATTCTATCCGTTCCAGCACTTGAATTGTGAACAATGAATGATGAGATAGGTGAGTGATATGAAGGTGGAATGTCCCACAAAGAAAGAATTATAAGGTTGAATGGGCGAAGATGGCGAAAATGTTTAGAGACAAATGATTCTGTTATGTTCACACTTTCCATTAAGAAGATAATAATATTCTCAGATTCGAAATGACAAAAAATTCTATCAACTTTAGCGTGGAAGTGCTCCCCACTTTTATTGGCCTCCTTTGTCTGTATATTTCTTCTTGGTTGATCCTGGAAAGTTGTGCTAGGCCAAAGGTGCAACAAAGTCCCCCTCGGAAAGGTGATTTGGAAACAATGTCTCCTCCACTTAATCATTCCTAACTCGTGTGAAAGAGATTGCGTGACACACTTCCACTGTATTGCTGTGTCAAGCTACTGTTGGTTAGGATCTAAGGTCCCACGTGTTAGCCATGCTCATTACATGAAAAGATGGGCAGAAAAATCTCATCCTACACCACATAGCCTATATAGCTAAGTTTTCATCAACCAAATCATCAAGTTATCAATCCTTTATTCCTTTCCTTTCCTTTCTGGTGACTCATTTAGTCATCAGCTTTACTTATCCGTTACTTTAGCATTACAAATAATTCACTCCATACCACAATTCACCGTACATGTTTTTTAACGTTAGCAGTTATCAGAGTCAGGGAACCAATTATCTTTTTGGAAAACCTGCTTTTCAGGCTATCCAATTGTGTAATCAATAGATGAACACACAACATATAGCTTGTACTCCAGTCTAGTTAATAGCTGCAAAAGGAAGAAAATAAATTAAATAATTATTTTATCTTTATGGTATCAGTGTGGCCTTTCTCTGATCTCAGTCATTAGGGAATTTCATCCCCTGTCCCTTTTCATTCCAATTTACTTTCTTTTTTCTTAGAAAAAAATACTGCGTTAATTAACAAGGTATGAACTAATGATCATTGACCAGGAAAGACAAACAGAATAGAATTTATCAGAGATGGTACAGCTAGGTTCCCTGTGCGAATTAATTACGGAACCAAATCACGTCTCCGATTAAAAAATGACACATAACAAAAGAAATTAACAGCAAGAAGAGTGTTACTTCTAAAAAACTAAAAGGAAGAAAATTTCAATCCAACAATGTGATCCTATTCTTTGATAGATTAGAATGAACTCATTTAAGAGATTTGCAGAATGATGTTACTTCTACATAACAATACTTGTCGAAGATAGACGAGAGAGATAAGCAGAGATGGAAAAAACGTAAGATAAAATAGATATATAACAAGAAGAAATAAACATTAAAATATAGAACAAATATTCATTTTTATATTAAAAGATCAAAGATTGATCGTATTATTTTTTTTATAAATGAAAATTATTATTTTGATCTTTGAAAGATAAATAATCAATTATTTTAATTTTAATTTTTAAAAATATAATTATTTAGTTTATATAAAAATAATAATTTTTTATTTTGTTAAAAATAATCATAATAATTTTCATTTTTATAAATTAATATAATCAATGCTTGATCTTTTAAAAATTAAAATAATTATTTATTAAAAAAGGAACTATTTATTTAAAAAGGTATTGTGAGAAATTGTTATAGAAATATTATTATTATTATTATTATTTTCATTTCGTCAATGAAACCATTATCACAAAAGAGGTAGTTAGTTTATAATTAATTAACGGCTGGCGTGCATTTTTAACGAAACCAATTTAAAGTTCAACCACAGACAAAACAAGGCAAATTAAAGCTAAAACTAGGAAAACAATTTTCGCTACACGTGCAATAAAAAGGGAAGTCAATTATAATTAATTCTCAGCTTGGGTACATTTTTAGTGAAACCAATTTAAAGTTTAACTAGCATAAAAAAACAAACCAAATGGAAGAGCTAAACTATAAAACTATTGTTCTACAGATGTAATAGAAAGGATATACCAACAAAGTACATTTGATAGATAATAATATTTTTTAAATATGAAAACTGAAGTTTTATTTTTCATCGTCTATGGTATTTATTAAAAAAATTATTTTGATAAATTATATATTTAAAAAAAATAGTTTCTAACAAATGAAAAAAGATACGCTTGCTACAAAAAGCGTGGGGGGGTGAGAGAGTATTGTCATCCTTTTGATTAGAACAGGAATATCAAACTTCCTTTGGACAAAGGAGTAATGAATGGGACTTATAACTGATTTGCAATCTCGCTGGAAAACGAAAATACGTGTAGGTTTAGGTGTGTTGATGCCCATTCTCTAGACATTTGAATTCCCACTTGTAGTTTATAATCTGTGTGTTATTTTAAGGCCACGGAATGAGCCGTGTTGCCGTTACTTACACCTAATCCTTAACAAGACATTCTCAATCACACTCTGCCACTGAGAGGACAGCTTAAATCATTTACATACATCCATATATTGGGCTTATTGCTACAGCTACCGATATTTATGAAATCAAACAATGGTGGATTAAGAAAGCTGTTTTTTCCAAGTCTAACGGACAAGATGGTCCGTTATTATTCTGGAAATGTTACATTTTTTTAATTTTATCTTTTATTTGGGTAGCACATTTTAATATTTTAAAAAATTTACTTTCCTCTTAAAATCACGATTAGAGAATTTATAATAATTTTTTTTACAAAATATATTAACATCTAGGTTAGTGATAATTTCAATTGGGTAAAGATATCATAATATTTTTTTTATAAAAATAAAAAAATATTTCTTAGTTTTAATTATTAAAAATATGAGCACATTTTTCTAATAATATCTTTACCCAATTGACAGAATGGTGAAGGAGAAGGCAGAAATAGATTTATTATGTCTTCTTACATTTTTCTTTTATTTATTTTTATTTTATAAAATAAGAATTTAAACAAAAAATTTAAGAAGATACAGAAATCATTCAAAGGTTTCTTTAGTTAGTATTTAAGAAGATTTGTAAAAATAAAAATAAAAACTGAAATTATTTAGACATAAATGAATGTGACCCACACCTCGTACCCACCCGAGACCAAGCAATTAAACATTCCCAAATCCCAATTTGCCTTAAACTTCCATATTTCCTCCTTAAGCAAAGGGAAAAGGTTTTGGAAGAGTTGACTCTTGGAATGTGGGGTCAGTCAATACTAAACTTTGAAAGTGACTGTCACACGGGCGGAGGAGACAACCGGAGACATGGCCGCTGTGGACCCATACCAAGTCCAAACTTATGCCCTGGAATTTTCTTTACGTAAATAGGTAAACGTTAATTTTTATACATAATTCACATACATAGCTAAATTATGATCGAACTATATTATGTATACAATACTTTTATGATATATATATTTTTTTATCTCTTTTCACCATTCTTTGTATTTCATACTTCCTATTATTATTATTATTATTATTATTATTATTATTATTATTATTATATTTTTATAAATCTTTGTTAATTTTATTATATACAAATAATTTCTCATTTTGATCTGAATAATTTTGGAATACTAATACTGAAAACTCACTTTTTTTTTTTACATTAGTGCCTGATTTTCCTTTGTTGATCTTTGCTCTTCTTTTTTTTTTTTTTTTTTTCCTTTTTTTGCAAATTCTTCCCTCTCCATTAATGCTAATGTAGAGGAGGAGATTTGCATTTGCACATTGCTTCCGTGACAAATTTGTCACCTTCAAAATTAACAACATTCAAGAGCTCACATTTGTTAATTTTCACTTGAATGGTGCTAATAAAGGAATTGTTAGTTATCTTTAACTTAGCCCTCAATTTTCAAATTGATTATTTTCTTTCCTATGTCTCTAGCTAGCGTAAGGTGAGGTGGGTAACAAATAAAGTACACAACCATATTATTCAACTACACGACCATGTGTAGAAGGTATTTCGCTAGATTGATATGAAAATATAAGTTAAGGATTTAAAAATAAATAAAACATTATTTTAACTTATATAAATTCTTAACTTAAAAATTATAAAATTTGAACCTATTAAACATGTTGTAGGTTAGTTCCGGGCCATAGTTTTTTTTTTTTTTTGTATTCAACAGTCGCATGTAAATATTAGAATTAAATAGTATATATTTTTACTTAAAACACTTGTATATGTATTTAATAATTAATTAATATTTCTGGAATTTTTTTTAAATTATTACTATTTTCAAACTTTTCTTCCATGTTGAAGTACTTTTCGCTCAAATCTTAACTTTCTCAAACTATTTTTTGAATTTTATTTTTATAAGAAATTTTCATTTCATGTCTCAAATTTAATTATTTATACTCTTGAATTGATTTTTTTTTCATTTCTATTTTCGTGCCTAATCTATGGCGCTTCTAATTTTTAATTATTTACTTGAATTCATTATGAATATTTCTTTTATTTTGAATAATTTTTCTTTCGATTTATATTTTAAAATTTTTGTTTAAATTAAAATATTCTTACAATGCAGAAAATATTTAATAGTTATATTACGTGACAGAAAAAAAAATCTGTAGGGCTTGTTCACATAAAATTAATTCATCCTAACTGTCTGATTTGATTTTAATTTTCTGTCAATATATTTAGACACTAATAATATACAGTCTCATAATAAATCACAGCTAAAGTTGGTAACATACTCTTGCAAAAATAAGTAAAACTTTCTCTCACTTTAACTTTTAACATTAAAAAAATAGTTGTCTCCCTCCTTGTCATGTCCAATCGTAAATCCCTATAATTTTACTAAATTCAATGGCGTATACATACACACTCCATCAAGAGGAATTGATCTTGATGTTTCTTCTGCCAGTCGAGTCAAAACCTGATTTTACTCGTCAAATTTTGTATTCCGAAAGAAACGATTAATTAAAACACGAGGAGTTATAAACAATATGCTCCTTTGATTTTATTTATAAAATATTATTAATTAAATAAGTTATTGAAAGTAATTTTTTAATATAAGTTATTTCGTTTGATAAGTTTTTACATTAATATGAACTTAATAAATATAACTGTTAAATTAAAATTTTATTATATAAATTAAGTTTATTAAATTTAAAAATTATTTAATATTTTTTCAACTAACATCAATTTAATATACAATATATTTTTTATAATATAAGTTAAATATTCAATATAAAATTAAAATCTTGTGTATTTAAATTTTTATAAAATATAATTTACATAATTATTATACTAATTTCATATTATTAACAAATAAGTTTATTATATTTATATCTTAAAAAAATTACCGAACATTAATTACAAACATATAATTAATGCTAGAATTATTTTTAAAATAAGTGGATATTTTCTCCTATTTTTATATTATAAAAATGTAAAATTAATTTATATATCTATTTTAGAAAAAAATATTACAATATTTTGATTTTATCCATATAAAATCATATTTAGTTTATTAAAATTATTACCTAATTACGACATATTTAACAAAATCATAAAGTTTATTAAAATTTTAATTGTAATATTTTTAATTAATTCTTATAACTCTACATTTTTTTAGAAAGTAAATCAATTTTTTACTATCTTTCTAAATTTATTTATTTAGCATGAGCCATATTAATTACTAATTTGAGTGGCAGAATAGACTTACTATCCATCTCCTATAATTCCTCTTTCTTTGCAAGGTTCCAACTTCATTGATTCCTTGGCCATCGGAGTTTGTAGCTAGAGTTTCTTCATCCAAATTACTTTACTAGTCGAGGGACTCTTCTATTCTACACTCCACTTAATCAATTCAATGAGTTTTTTTGGAAATATATTTAAATGATTAAAGTGAATGCCTGTGATATAGTGGTAACACACATTCAGTGTGTGTGTGTGTGTGTGCGTGTTGCTAGAAACACCGACTTAGAAATTCAACGAGAAAGTATTGCATAATTAATCAGTGGACGGGTACCATAGCTTTTTATTTTCATCATCTATCACTATCCTCACTTGGAAAAAAAGGATCCCATTCATTTCATCTATGCAGGTGTCAATAGTTAGGCAGTTATTTGGAGTGACGCTAACGGAATACAGCAAAACCTTCATAGCATATGTCATCCCCTTCCTAAAAGTCTAAAGAAAAAGCTTCGCCTTTACCACTTACAAGACAACACCTTAATTACTTCTCTTTATTATTAAATTTTTTAAACAAACATATGGAAGCATGTTCATGTCTTTCCATTTTTCACTAACTATACTCTCGAAACATAACACGTCTCCATTACTTTCAAGTTTGCCTGTTCATTTGTATATTACTTCATTCATCAATTTGCAATTAAACTCGTAAAGAAATTCAAGCTTCAAGATCATTAAGAAGGACTATTTAAAGGACATACGTAGTTTGTGTGATCCTTTTTAATAATTTCTAAACTTTTATATGTCCCTTCAAATTAAGTTTTTCGTCATAAACATTAGTTTCCCGGGAATTATATGCAGCCATGCGATTTGCCACTTTGCTTTATGAAATTTTGATACAAAGGACAATGTTTCATGGACGTCAATATGGGAAAATAAAATCTTGTCTCCATTGAATTTAAAGTATATTTTTGAGATGCCTGTATATGAAAAGGATAAAAAAGTAAGTAAAAAATAAAGATAATTGTACGCAATATTTCACAGGATGTGAAAGTTTTAATGTTCAAACAATGAAGAAAAAAATGTAAACAGTAAATTAATAGTGATAATTTCTCAAGAAACATTCAATATTCAAGAGAAAAATAAAAGTCATTAAAATATGAATGTACTATTAAAAATATTCATCAAAGTACTCTTCTCGCTTACTTTTATCTATAACCATTTAAAAATATTAATTTTAATTACTATTTAAATTTTAAGATAATATTTATTATTTTTTATTCATTATATTCTTTCACTTCATAAAGATATTAATTGATAAAAAAATAAACTAGTAAGAGAAATTGAAGATATAATAGATTGGTTTTTTAAATATATGTTCCTAGACACATGATAAAAAAAATTAAAAAGTAGTAAATTGTTAATGAAAATTGAAGCTTTTATATTTTTCATTAAATTATATTATTTTTAATAAAAATACTAATTAATTTTTTAATATGTGTAAAATATGTTGATATAATATTATGTTTATAATTTTTAATTTTTAATCAATATGTTAAAATATATTTAATATACAAATTAAAAAAAATAAGATTACAGTGGTTATATTGAAAATAAAAAATATTAATAGTTATTTCTTACAAACGAGATATAAGAGAATATTTAACATGAATCCAAATAAGAAGTGTAGTCAAAATCTCCCTGCCGCGCAGCCGACGTTGTTGATGGTTTTCAGTACTTCCCTACTCTTTACCCGAATACTGCCTTCCCAAACACTAACTTTATACTTCCCATCTTTCAAGTTGACACTTTTACCCCTTAATACTACCTCGTTCGACTCTCCACACGTTTCGCCCTTTCCCTCTATACCTAAATGCTTCTCCTATATTTCAGAGCCGTTTAATCTTTTAAAGATAAAAAACTTCAGCCGTTCCATCACACGAGTAGAAATTGGATGGTGTAGTAGGAATGTGAAAATTTTAGAAAATATTTTTTTTATTATTTATAAAAATGTCATTATTTTTGTCTTCATTATTTTCTGAAAAACATATTAGAAATAAAAAATAAAAATAGAAAACGTTTTCTGAAATAAATATCATCTTCTTTTTTTATATAATGCATTGAAAAAAAATTATATACATACTGTAATTTATATCCTATGTTTTAAAAAAAAAAATTAAACTATCCAATCTAAATATAACGGGATCTAAACATAGTGTAAACATGTGAGATAAGTAGGCTCTAAGCATTTTGCAGTTTTATCCCTTAATACTACATATATTTGTATCCTTCCAAAGTTCGGCTTACATTACTTATGGATTAATTAAAGTTACATTTTGGAATTGACAGTTTTACCCCGTAATACTACCTGGTTGGATTCTCCACACGTGAGTTTGGGTCTATATAATGCATTTCCACCTTCATTTATTTTCCAACCCAATTCTCCTCCTCCTTGCACCAAAGAGTCGTAACTATAGCTTGTTCACTTCAGTGAACATTTGGTGTTATATTAGCAAATATTTCTCTAGCCATGCCTGTAGCTCCAAAGCACTTGCATAATAAGGATAATCTTCATGATGATGGTAGTAATAATACTAGTATCATCAGTGAGGACAACAATAAGAGAGCACTGAAATACATTGAAGAGGTCACCAGCAACGCTGATGAAATTCAAGTAAAAGTGCTTGCTCGGATCCTTTCTCGCAGTGCAAACGTTGAGTACCTCCAACGCCATGGCCTAGATGGTCGTACTGACAGAAACACTTTCAAAAAGGTCATGCCCGTCGTCACTTACGAGGATCTAAAGCCAGATATTGATCGCATAGCCAACGGTGATACCTCCCCAATTTTATGTTCCAAACCCATATCTGAGTTCTTTACCAGGTAAATATCTCTCTATATTCACATTAACTTCACCAATTACTTTCACATCTACATACATACACAACTTTCATTCATTGCTTCAATTATAATTAATTTTTAAATAACCATCATTTTTGAAAAATGTAAATAATAAGATTTTTTTATATAAATTTAATTGTTCATATTGATATTGATTGTATGTCTAATAAAACAATAAATAGTATATATTATTATATAACATCATAATGCGTTGTTAATATATATATATATATATATCAATTTACGTTACTATTAATGTAGATCTATAACGTGTGTACTAACGATTTTTGTGAAATCGAGTGCAACTAAAATATACCTGGGTTTTTTGTGTTGTGTATTGATTGAATTAATGAAGCTCTGGAACATCTGGTGGGGAGAAAAAACTGATGCCAACAACTGAAGAGGAAATAGAGAGGCGATCATTGCTTTATAGTTTGTTGATGCCGGTGATGGACCAATTTGTGGGAGGTTTGGACAAAGGTAAAGGGATGTACTTTCTGTTCGTAAAATCAGAAGCCAAAACCCGTGGTGGACTCATTGCTCGTCCCGTTTTGACTAGCTATTACAAAAGCTCACATTTTAAAGACCGCAAGCCTGATCCTTACACAAACTATACCAGCCCCAATGAGACCATTCTATGCCTTGATTCTTACCAGAGCATGTACTCTCAGTTACTTTGTGGACTTTGTCAAAACGACCAAGTCCTTCGTGTTGGAGCTGTTTTCGCCTCTGGTTTCATTCGTGCCCTTAAGTTCCTTGAAAACCATTTCCTTTCTTTGTGCAATGACATCAGAACCGGTACCTTAGACTCCAAAATCACTGACCCTTCCGTGAGACAGGCTGTCCTCAAAGTTCTCAAACCAAATCCCAAGCTTGCTGCTTTTATAGAAGCCGAATGCACCTTGGGGTCATGGAAAGGGATCATTCCTAGGCTGCGGCCAAACACCAAGTATGTTGATGTTATCGTCACAGGAACAATGTCTCAGTATATTCCCATATTGGATTATTATAGCAATGCTCTCCCTCTTGTCTGCACCATGTATGGTTCTTCTGAGTGTTATTTTGGCCTGAATTTGAATCCTTTGTGTGACCCAAGTCAGGTATCTTACACCCTCATTCCCACCATGGCCTACTTTGAGTTCTTGCCGGTCAACAACATAACTGGACACACCAATTCAATTTCTCACTTGGAGCAACAACATTTAGTAGATCTTGCTGATGTAAAGTTGGGTCAGGAATATGAGATTGTCATCACCACTTATGCAGGTAATTAAAAGTTTTTTTTTTCAAAAAAAATTATTTTATTTTTAATTTTTATATGTAACTAAAAATAATTATTTTTAATCTGAATTAAAAGTACATATTTTATATTTTTAATGCTAAAAATAATTAAAAATTTATTTTATAAATATCACGTTTTCAAAAATTAAAAATGTCTTTAAGATTAATTAAAAATTCATTTCACTTCATCACCCTAAAACTTTTCTTCTATGTATCATATCTTTTCTTCCAGGCTTTCAAAGGAAAAATATTTTCTAAACGCAAAATTGGAGAAATAAAGTTTTTTTATTATTTTAAGATGTATCTTATATGTGAATGATAAAAAATAAATAAATAATAAAGATAATTATTTAGAACATCACATATAAGTTCAATTTTTATATTTAGATAATGAAAGTATTTTAGTAATTATGATATAGATGACTTATTCATATAATAAATTTATACATGTTTTCTTTTATTTCTCTCGGTCACCTTAACAATTTTATCTCATTGTCTCTTTTTTTCTCAACTATATTATTTTTGCTGTGTAATTTTTTGTACAAATTTTTTAGAGCAACACAATTTCTGAATAATCCTTGACGTACAGGCTTTTATAGATACCGGGTTGGTGACATACTCCGTGTAGCTGGATTCAAGAACAAGGCTCCTCAATTCAACTTTGTGTGCCGAAAGAACGTGGTTCTGAGCATTGATACTGACAAAACAGATGAAGTTGAGCTACAAAATGCTGTGAAGAATGCAGCAAACCATCTTGCGCAATTCAGTGCATCACTCACAGAATACACAAGCTGTGCTGACACATCCACCATCCCGGGACACTACGTCCTCTACTGGGAGATTAGAATCACTGAACAAACCCCAATTCCTGCTTCCACTTTTGAGGAGTGTTGTGTTGCAGTTGAAGAATCTCTGAGCAGTGTGTATCGCCAGGGCAGGATGTTGGCCTCTATTGGACCTTTGGAAATCAAGATAGTTGAGAATGGAACATTTGATAAACTCATGGATTTTGCTCTCAGCCAGGGTGCATCTATCAATCAATATAAGACACCTCGTTGTGTGAAATATGCACCAATTCTAGACCTTCTGAACTCCAAAGTTGTTTCCACTTATTTCACTCCAAAATGCCCAAAGTGGGTTCCTGCTCACAACAATTGGTCCAACCTTCACTGAAAATCACTCCATGTTGTTGAGTTGCTACAATAGCTTCAACAATAACTAGTAGTTCAATTCTGAGATGCGACTCCGAACTCTCCAGTGTAGTCTTTCAAGTTTGAATAATACCACTGAAATAAGATATTTTTTCAACGAGCTCCGTTATTTCAAAGTAAAAAAAAAAAAAAAATTGTTTATACTATCGTATATAATTATTTTTATCTTTCTCTTACATTTTTATTATTTATATATAAAGTTTTTTTAACGTAACGAAGCTTTTATACACGTCCCATAAATAATATGTCACAGAATTAAAAGAATGATTTTTTGTTGTCCTAATTAACCTGTATCTGACTAGTAAGGGTTGTTTATTCAGGTTATGGACCAACAAGCCAAAGCAAAGCAAACGTATTTTAATTAAATGAGTTTTTGTAAGTTATTTTATAAAATAAATAATTTTATTCTAAACGAATTAATACATTTTATATAAAATTTAAATAAAAATAAAATTAATTTTTAATATAATATCTTAGTCTTATTTATCTATGTCTCATACGATGATTTATATATACAAACCCATGTTAAATATAAGAGGCATAAATCTCTCACAGAAATTAATCCGGGTTGATTTAACCCTCCTAACAAGTTTCAGGAGAATCGCCCGTATCTTATAGAATATTATTGCATGGGCGAATACTGGTTTCCATCGTTCAGATGTATAATTACTAAAACCTGATGGGTTGAAGACCACCCCCCCCCCCCCACTAAGTTGAAATCTTTCGCTTATAAATATCGGGTGCTCGATTCGACGTTACTGGGCCCGAATAATAGTGGATGCACATGAATATTAGAGAGGCGTTATCCAAGTTGTCATACATAAACAATTTCATTTTGTATGAATTAACGAGATTTATTTATAAAAATGAGTGTAATTTTTAGTATAATATCTTAATCTTGTTAATTTATTTAGAATGAAATTATTTAGTCTATAAAATAACTTAGATATATTTGTAAAGATTAATTATTAAGGTACTTTTTGCCTTTCTCGCCAAAGAATTTTCTACACATATAGTTAGAATTTGAATTCTTTTTATCATGCTTAATGTATGCACTATTTTCTATGTAATGAATTTGAATTCTTTGTTCATACTTAATGTATTCACTATTTTCTAAGTAATTTTTTTCAACGTGGTAACAGGAATTATTTCTTGCTTCAATCATTTTCTGGTCCAATATTTAAAATATTTCTTGTTCATTAATTTCAGACATTAAAGTACAGAATTATAATTATCAATGAGAAAAATAAAAGGTACATAATCACTTTTTTGTCTTTGAGATATGATTTATTTACGAGGGAGATAAATGTCATTCAAATACATGATGACGTAATAACAACAATGTCATTCAAATAGTATTATTGTATGAATAAAAAGGGAGGCAAAGGATACAAAGAAATGAGCCACTGTATTACAACTACTTGGGGCCCATATAATAAGACTGTCCTTCAAAGTTTCCCTTGTTATTATAATCATGATCTGCTGGATTATAGGGTGAAGAATGCGTTTATATGAGTAGTTAACGTCTTTGTAATATTTAGAAAATTTAAAACATATTTGTTGAGGAGTAAAGTGGCATGTTGATAAAAATTTTGAAAAATGACAGAAAAAAGTAGTACAACTCCCGACAAACTTGTTGGCTATACATCTCGTAGCAAAGGTGTCAGAAAGAAAGAATCATACTGTGATGGAAATGGCAAGTCCATACTGTTCCATAAATGGATACTCAACAGTGATTCTGCTCTTATGGCATTACGAACTAGTACTTATCGCACCATCAAAGTGATTACCCTGACAGCTACTCACCCCTATAGCTACCCTATTCCCATTTTGGCCCAGTCAAGATTTGGGCCTGAATGGGCTAGGTGCATCGGCCCCAACCAGTCCGGATACCTTTTTTTATTTTAGAAAACAATCCAACTCACCCATCTAACGCCTGATATGACTATTTCAGCCTTCCTGCTTAAAGGTTTTCGTACCAGAGGTTCCTAGGATCTCCTGAAGCGGTTCAAGAAGGTCACCACAGAGTCGAATAATTTTTTTATAGTTTTGTAGTACTTATTTTGTTATAGTTAATTTTTTTTAAAATTTTTAAAAAAGTAGTATTGTTAATTTTTTTAAAAAAATTTATTGTTAACTGCTTGACACCATACAAAGGTAGTCTTGTTATTTAAAGAGAAAGAATATCTATTTGTAAGATACTGGAAAAATTTTCCTACATAATGACTCCTTCTGATAACTGATTTACCCGCATCTTAATTTTATGAATAAGATACTCAATCAAGTTTAGTTCGTTTTCTATTCAAGTTACTCTTCCAAAATATTCCCCTAACCTAAGTATTAAAGTGCGTTTACAAGTATTTACCCTACATTTCATCATATGTAACCAACAGAGAGGAGCAGTAACATTGTGAGTGGTCAAATGTATACGTTAGAATGTTAAAAACTCATATTCCATTTTTTATGTTCTCTTTTATTCTTTTGATTGAAATTTGGCATATTATTAGAATTTTCCTTGAGATGTTATTTTATTTTAATTTAGAATAGAAATAGGAAGGGATGATTTGAATCCTTCAAAATAACCCACATCACTGCCACAGTACCACGTTTGACCCAATAAGCACTATTTATCCCATCCGAAATGGCAGTTGCTTCCCCCGGTAGAACCACGGTGCCATTTGAAGACTAGACCCCATTTGGATAGCAACCGAAAAACAAGAAACATGAAGAAGTTATCTGTTTATTTCAGAACAGAAGCACATGAAATTTAGCAGAAGTAACAGAGTAAGGTAGAGATTACTAAAATCTGCGTGTTCAGCATCCAATTAAAGTAAAAAGAAATACAAAACTATGCAGGCAAAAAAAAAATGACACAAATTTGGCGGACTTGTCATAATGTAGGGAGTACATTATGAACCTCGGAAGTTGAATTTCTTCAGGCAGGAAGCAGAGGCATGTTAAAAGCTCTAGAAATCCCATGAACTACAAATTTCTGAGAAGTGAACATATCAGGTGCCACAACTTGCACACCATTAATGAGCATCCCTGACATGAAACCTAAAACTCCATCAATTTCAAGATCGTCATCAGGAAGCATGGTGTTCAACAAAGTTCTAACGGGGAGAGAAGTGAGTTGTTGATAAGTAAACCTCCGAGGCAGAATATGAAGCCTGACAGCTCTATCAAGCGACGTTGAAGGGTATCCAAGCAATGTGAAATCAGGAGGAGCAAAAATTGTGGCAGAATCCAAACTCAAACTCGCAGAGTCTTTCTTAATCCCATCAAGAACCGAATTCAACGCAATTGAAAACGAAGCATAGCCTTTGGAACCGAGCAACCGAACTAGCCGGTTCCACTCAACATGGTTCTTGGATTCATTAAACGTGGAAGAGTTAAAAGGACAGGTAGGTGAGGGAATGAAATCGGAAGGGCGGCGAAGATGGAAAGGAGAAAAGGGTGCAAGAACACCATGAATGGCGAGTTGGTCTCCGAGAAATATATCAGGATTTGAAATGAAGACGTGATTGATCTCGACGGATTTTTGAGAACGATCAACCTTTGTGAGTGCTAGATTGTTTTGACGGTAGAGGGTTGTGATGCATGTTCCTGGGGTTTTGTTTAAGAGATCGTGGAAGGAGGCCTTGGAGGTGGAAGTGTGATAGAGGAGGAGGTTCTTGAGGAACCAGAGGGAGAGAGAGGAGTTTTTTATGGCGGAGTCTTTGATGGCGAAGATGGTTGAGTTTTGTGGAGGATTGAAAAACGAAGGAGAATGGCGGAGAAGGCTGGCCATGACTCTGAAGCCTGCTCTTTGGAGAGCTTGTGAGGCGTTGATTGAGAGCTCATGGCTTATGGGTGGCACTACTTCTTGAGCTGAGTTCTTGGAAATGGAATGCACCGCAGAGGATATACATATCACTCCCAGTGTTATTGACGCCATCAAGTACACTGGAAACCAACACCCACCCATCAACAAGATTGATTCTGTTATCAATCACACACAACAAAAAAGAAGAAACAATTTGGGTACAGATACATTCCAAGTGCTATATGCTTTGGGCCTTTTATGGGCTACAACTTAATGGATTAGAATATGGTCATATAAATAATTGAACCAAGAAAACATCACACAAACACTTGCATATTCCTAAACCTTGTCGATAGTAGGAGATGCTACATTTTCTGGGTTATATAACAAGGCAGAAGCCTCCATCTCAAATAATTAAATTTTAGATGTTAGTTAAATTGAAAGAAAAATAAAATACTAGTTACGAAATTGGTATAAAGATACCTGTTCAAGATCATCTGGGTTACACCAAACCAGGACGTACCTCTATAAATTTTTCTTTGTAACGATGCCCTTGAAAGTCATAATTAAAGCATAAAGAGTTGAGGTTGTTAACACGTGAAGTTTTTATTTTGGAAGGAAATGAGTTAACAATTTTTTAGAGGTGCTCAAGAAAGAAACTAATTCAATTTAAAGTGTTTTAGTTATAGGGAAATAAAAAATTAAACTTTTTATGTAATTTTTTTTTATAAAATCAAACCAAATCAAATTGTAAAATTTATATATGTTATTGATATTTTTTATTATTAATTATTATTATTTTTTAATTCTTTTTTGACATATGTAATAACATGATTATCTAGATTTTATGTTGAAATATTTAGATATAAATATTATTACGTTTTGCATTCAAAAAATTGAAACAAAGGAAGCCACAAAAATTGATTTTGTCTGTTTTGATCTTTCTAATTCTTTCAATTGAACTAAATTAAATCATAAGTGTTTTTTTATAGTTATGGATTTTCGCCAAACACCAAACCAAACTATACTCTGAACATTTTTATAATTATGCAATTAATTTTAAAATAAAATAAATTTATAACTGTGTATTTATAATTTTGTAATAAATTAAATTGATGATTTCTAATATTTATATTATTATTATAATTTTTAATATTTTAAAATTATTTTTTACTAATTACTTTATTTATAAATAAAGATGAAAATGAATAAAACCATTTAATAGCATTTACAATTCGAGTAAACTTATCTAAACTTATTTAATAAATAGATAAGATTTAATTTGTTAAAAAAAATTTAAATAAATAAATCAAACTTAAATTTATTAAAAAATTTATTTAACTTATTCAAGAGCTTACTTAATTTTATATATTATATATTTATATTTATATTTATTATAATTATTTTAATATATTATATTTATATAATATTAATATATTTACATAATTTATTAAAAATTAAAATTTTAAATTTTAAAATTCAAACAAAGAAAATTTTATATTTTTGAAACTTTCTAATATTTATTATAAAAATTATGTATGTTATTTTAATTTTAAAATAAGTTTTTTATATTTTATTTTAATTTTTATATGGATCTAAATGTGTATATACGTGCGTGTGTTATATTTTTATTATATTTGTATATAGTTAGTGTTCAATATACATGTTCAAATTATATAGTTAAATTTATAAATCTTTTATCTTGTTGGTTTTAAGATTTAAGTTTTTTAATAAATCATTTATATAGAATTTAAAGTCTATTTATTTGTCTTTTGTATTGTACACTTTAAAACAAGTAACACATTAACAATAAAAAAATTCAATGACAAATAATAGATTCAAAGTCTAACTCGACTCAATTTGTTTTCATTTCTACCTATAACAATAAAAAGAATTACTTCTTTTCCTCGTATATTTTTAAGTATTTTCATCTCTAAAATACCAACAACAAAGTGATATTACAATTATAAATCTTTATAACTAACACAAAAAAAAAAGTGAAAAGTCACAACTTCCACAAGCACCTCAACAATATTCAATATTCAATATTCAATTTACAATAATGTTCAAATTTTATTATTTAAAGGATAAAAATATGATTTTTGAATTGTGAAAGCAGAAACATTGTTTACATTTTGGATGTCTTACGTTTAATCACAGTAGTAGTAGATGTACAACTAATAACTACAGTTATTCATGTTGTTGTTGTTAAAAATGAAGAGTTTGAAAAATAATAAAATTATATATATTGAAGTTTTGTGGATGATTCAAAGTGGAGTCTCTCTTACCACAAGGATTAAGATTTCGAAGAAGGAATGGTACCTGTGTACAACAAGAATTTGAAGTAGATTCTAATATAAGAAATTTTAAGCCACCTAGAGATACAATTTATCATCATAAAGTTGTTGATGGATATTATTGAAGAAACAAAAAATTTATCAACCACGACCATTCAAAGGTTGATAGGTTTCTAAAGTCCTAAGAAAAAAATTCATCGAAAATACATTTCAATCTAAGCTTACCAATGATCCCCAAAATGTTTTTTCAGATCAAACAGGGGTGAATCTTCTAGAGGTGACAAATTTGGAAAAGGAACTATCATGAAAGAGGAGGAAGAGAAGATTTTGAAGGACAAGGAAATGACAGCAAATAAAAAAATGGTGCAACATCCGTAAGAAGAACAATCATGATGAGAAAGATTGTTGTAACAAAAACAAAATCAATGTCACACATGCAAGAGATTTAGCCATTTACAAAAAAAAATTGTAATTTTGGCAACCAATAAAAAGTTGCATTTACAAAAGCCAAAAATAATGGAAGAAATAATGAATGAAACATTTTTTTTTTTGCTTATCAAAAGATATTTGAAGAAGAGAAAAATGTATGGTATTGGAATGGTTGTTGGAGCAATCATATGAATTTAAATAAAGACATTAGAGTAATGGATAATATGTTAAAAGTAATGGATAATATGTTCAAATTAAAGGCAAATGTATCATTGGAGTTATAACAAAGTAAGGTATTATTTTCAAAAACAAAAATAAAAACAAAGGTATCAACGTTATTCACGACATTTTTAATATTCCAACATTTGATGAAAATTTACTCAACATCATGATTATTCTCTTAAATTTAAGAATCAAGAGTGCAAATTTTTTACTCCAAAGTCAATCTTCTTGTTGTTGTTAAAATAAGCAATAATAAAGTTTTTCTTTATTTCTGAAGTATGACAAAAATTTTAGTTTGACATTTAGAGAAATAATTGACTACAATTTGTGGCATAGCGACTTGGAAAATTGAACTACAGTAGCCTCAAGTTGCTTTCCTAGAAGAATATGATGTATAAGTTGTCAACAGTTGAAAAAAAATTTAAAGTATGCAAATGATGTGTACTTCACAAGCATCATCATTAATCATTCCCAAAGGCTAGAGCATAGGAAGTCAACGGAATGTTGAAGTTGGTACACTCTAATATATGTGGACATACGAGTACCTTGCCTCATGTAAAAAAATAAATATTATATTTATTTATAGATGATTTGACACACACTGGGTGTATTTTATGTAAAAATATTAAATTATTTGCAATATTTAGAAAATTTAAAACATTTGTTGAGAAGTAAAACAGTATATTCATAAATATTATAAGAAGGGACAGGAAAATGTAGTACACCTCAAACCAGTTTGACAAACTTTCTGAAGATGAATGAGTGGAAATGTAGCCAATTGTTGGCTACATGTGTTAACAAAGTAGGATGTCGAAAGGAGAGAATCATATTGTTATAGAAATGGCAAGTGCATGCTTTTTGAGAAATGGATACTAAAAGAATTTTGGTCTGAAATTGTCAAGAGTTGTCAAGAGAAGGATTCTTAGAGTTGTTAAGAGAAAAAAGTTGATCATAGAACTATCTTGGTTCTAATTTTGCAACAAAATGTAACAGTTGAAAATCAACCATAAACCCTATCCTCACAAAGTTCCTCATTAAGCTCTTTCTCAACATCAAGTTCCGCTTTATCACTCAAATCTAATAAAAATAATATACTTGAGTTATATCTATATTAGATGAAATATTACATGGTGGAATCAGAATTTTTTGGAGAAGTAATAAAAAAAATATGCTTGGAAGAATGCTATGAAAGAAAATATAGATGTAATTTAGAAGAATAAAATATGAGAACCAGTTAAAAATTCAAATGATAAAGAAACTATCGATGTGAAGTGGGTATACAAAGTGAAACATAATTTAGATGGTTCAGTTCAAATAACTAAGGCTAGATTAACCATGAAAAAGTATGCACAATACCCTGAAATATATTATAATGAGACTTTTACACATGTATCTCGATTGGATACCATTAGGTTAATCATTGCATTGCTTTCTCAAAAGGAATGGAGTTTATACCAATTTTATGTAAAATATGCATTCTTAAATGGACAATTGAAGGAAGAAATCTATATAAAATAACCTTAAAGCTTTGTGATCAAAGGCTAAGAAGAGAAGACCTATAAATTGAAGAAAGCTTTTTGTAGGTTAAAAACAAGCCCCAAAGCATGGTACAGTGACAATGATAGCTATTTAATAGAAAAAGGATTTCAAAACTGTAAAAGTGAGTCTACTTATTATGTCAAGCATCAAGATAAGGTTGATATCTTTATTACACCACTTTAAGTTGACAATTTGGTCTATACAAACAATAAAATAAAGGATGATTAAATATTTTAAAATGGATATGATGAAAAAATATGAGATGGGTGATCTTGAATTGTTATATTATTTGCTTAGTATTGAGATTTATCAAGATGAGTATATTGCGTTTATTTATAAAAAAAATATGCTAAATTTTTTTTGAACTTTGGCATGCTTGATTGTAAACCTGTTGATACTTCTTTAAAGGTGAATGAAAATTTTAAAAAGAAAGATGGTAAAATATTTATAGATGCAAGTGTGTATAGAAATTTGATTGGAAACTTATTTTATTAAATAAGATAATAGGATAAGAGAGGTTAATTGTTTATAGGTAGTGGGGTAATAGTGATTAGTTTTTGTTAGTGAGATAGTGGAAGAACAGTTATCTGACAATGGGAAAGCGGTAAGTTACCTGAATGCATGTTTCGTCGCATTTACCAATTATGATTCTCTAATATCCCATTCATTACCTTTTTGTTTGGCTTTCATGCATGTTTCTAATTTCCAAAACTATCTGTGAAATTTCCCTAATATCCTAATCAGTTTAAAATTAACTTGCGACGTCTATTCATGAAATTTTAATTGATTACTTTTATTTTTATTTTTTGTTTTCTTTCATACGAGGGTCAAGCAACGTTAATTAAGTGGTTGATCACCTTTGACACTGTTTGTTTGATTTGTAGGGGTTTATTGAGTAGCCATTTGTTTCCTTGAACCTTCTACGTTTCCTTTCGAAAATTTAAAAAGGTAAAATTGAAAAAAAAAATTCTAAATTTTTCTTAAATAGATTTTCAGGTCTTTTTCTTCATTTATTTCATAAAAATAAATAAATAAAATTTTTTAATAACTTACACGTTAACAACACAAATCAATAAAAATAATTTTTTTATTTGAATGAAATAATTTTTTTAAAAATTAATTGCATTCGTATATAATTAACTAGAAGGTAACCATGACGTCGTAGGATGCTAACACCCTTAACTCCCGAACCAAAACTAGTTTCAAAGATCACATTGTTAAGTTTTGCCAAAATTTCCTTTAATAAATTGGTGGCGACTCCTCTATTTTTATTTTTATTTTAATTAAAAGATTTTGTTCGCCGTCTCGTCGTGATCCCGGTTACGACACATGCTTCTAGTTTATTCGATTCATGAGTAGTAAGTTACATCTTGGCAAAGATGCTAAGGTATGTTATGATACGATGATGATGAAGTGTGAAATTGGAATTAAGAAAATTCCAAGGATAAAATTAGAAGACTTTTGTAACAACGACTGACAAAGGAATGTTGATAGACTGACAAAGGAATGTTGATAATATGAAAAGTACTTCAAACTATATGTTTTTTTTTAGCAGTGGTTCAATTTCTTAAAGTTGAAAAGATAAAAAATAATGACATAATCTTCTAGAAAAGTAAAATATCTAGTGGTTCAATTTCTTAAAGTTGAAAAGATAAAAAATAATGACATAATCTTCTAGAAAAGTAAAGTATCTAGTAGCAGAATTGGTTAATCAACAAACACTTCAACTGAGAAAAATTATAAAAGATATTAAAAAAAATAAAAGAAAAGTACACAACTTCAATGTAATCAATGTAATAACAAATATGTTATTATTGTGGTGAAAAATTCAATCTTTTATAGTCGAATCAGTCATATTAACATAAAACACCAAACACTATTTAATAAGTGAGATAATTGAAAAAAATGAGATAAAACTAATATGATATGATTCACCGTTACAAGTAGCTAATATTTAGCTAATGTTTATATTAAAACATTGCTCACAACACAAAATTTTAGCAAATTAGATAAGCATCGATATCTAAGAAACAACACATTAAATAAGTATATTAACGAGTAATATAGAGTTATATTTTAGAATAAAATAAGTTAATAATTATGAAGTTATAATTTTTAAATAAAATAAATTAGTTATTTATAATATTTATAAAATTGGTATATGTAATTCTTAGTTTCTTAAAATTATTTTGTAATAGTTAATTCATTTATAAATAGATGTATTTACATTATATATTATAACAAAAAATTATTTCTTTTTCTTACATATTTTTTAAAATTACTTTTACGACTAAAATATCATTAATAGGAACTGTAATTAAATCTTATCTTGTATTTAGATAAATCATTTTAAAAACAAAAAATAATTATTGAAAAATCTTGATCTACAGTTTTGAATTCGTAAATACGATCTTCAGATTTTTTTATTTTTTTATTTTTTTTTTGAGATTTCTAAAACCAAAAATCTTGATTTTATTTTGTCTATAACTTCGCAACGCAACAGCATCTTTAGGATCTCCTTTAAAGATGCTTAAGAATATTTTAATAATTGTTTTTATAAATTTTACACACATCTTTATTACTTCTTTTATTATTTAGAAAAAGTTCTATTTTAATTCAACAATCTAATAAAAAAACTTTGAAAACTATTTTAGTTAATTGAAAATTAAAATTATTAAATAAATTTATTAATATATTTTAGCTCAAATAAATTATTAAATTATTTTCTAAATTTAAGATTTAGGATTTTTTTTCCTAAATATTGTTATTTTCTCAGAGTTTAGAGTTTAGGATTCTGCATTTACTTCATCTTTATTTTAATTTTTTTTCCTTTTTATCAAATAAAATATTGTTATTTTTTTTTTCGTTTATGATAGTACTTAAAATAAATATTATATTTAAAAATAAACGTCAGGTCCATCCAATGAACCGTTTTTTCCACGTGCGCTGGAGACGCTTTTAGCCATTGCAACCCAGCGAATATGTTGTTCTTTGCTCAACACCTGGAGAAAGAAAAACAATGTAAATGTTTTGCCATTAATTTTCATTATAATCCATTTTAACAGTATTTTTAAATATATTCAATTTTTAATCATTTTATATTTTTCTTTTTTTATTCTAATATATCCCATTTTTGAATATTAACTTATAATTTTCGATACGTCAGGTCAATTCCAACCAGTGACAACTCAGGAAAAAGATCCTCACCATTTTCCTTTTTCATTTCTTTTTTCTTACATTTCTCTCTTACGTATGTATAATGGGACCACTGCTTTAACACATTTGAGTAGCAGCCATTATATATATATATATTCTGTACTTCCAAAAGAAAGCCAAAAAAATGATGTGCTGGTTATTGGTTTCATATTCCTGTTTTCATTTTTTATTTTTTATTTTTAATATTTTGTACAGTAAATAATAAATAAATAAGTTTTTTTTAATATAAAAATTTAAAAATAAAAATAAAAACAGAAAATATTTTTTTAAATCATCTCGGTTTTTAAAAGAATTTAAATTTTTTTAGTTCCTAATTTTACATAAAGTTACTTATTTTAGTTTTTTATTTACTTTTGTATTAAAATAAATATTGATTTGGTAAAATTTAAGTGGAGGCTTTTTAAACTAATTATTATACTATATTTATATTCTTTTATGTATTTTTTTTTTCTTTTCATTACATTTTTATTATATTTTTAATTTCCTATCTTTTTACTATTATTTTAGGACAAATGCATCCATTAGGATAAACACCATTCATTTTTAAGGACCGACTCAGTCAAAAATAATCTTACACATAAATTTCAACCAGGATTTTATATTTACCACACATTAAAATGTGAACAAAATGACAGGGATATCTGTTGATACTTGATACAATTTTGATACAAACGATAATGCTTCACAGGCTGTATATTTAAAGTGTATTTTTCAGATACATGTATATGAAAAGGATAAAAAAAAGTAAGTAAAAAAAAAAAAGAAGATAATTGTAGACAATATTACACAGGCTGTCAAAGTTTTAATGTTCAGAAAATGACAAAAATGTTCAAGAGAAACATAAGAGTCATTAAAATATGGATGTACTACTAAAAATCATCAAAGTACTCTTTTTCTTTATTTTCAATTTAAAAAACATTGTTATTTTTAATTGTTATTTAAAAAATTAAAATAACATTTATTATTATTTTTCCTTATATTCTTACACTTCATAAAAATAATGATTGATAAACAAATAAAATAATGAAAGAGATTAAAGATATAATAGATTTTTTTTAATAAGTGTCCTTAGACACACAATAAAAAATCAATAAATAGTAATTTTTTATTGAAAAATGCAGTCTCTATAATTTTATTGCATTAGATCATATGATTTTCAAAAAAAGATATACTACAAATAAATTCTTATTGTGTATCCTTAAATATATATTGAAAAATTGTCAATAAAAAATTATATAATAATTTCAATATAAATAAAAATATTAATTGATTTTTTTATTATGTATAAAATATTCTTTAATAATAGATAAAAATCAACAGCAGAAGTAACATATAATTCACTCCGTTTGTCCAAACAGTCATACAAAATATATATTTGGCTTAAAATATAAAAGATTATTAATAAATATCATTAAAATATTTTTAAAAAATTAAAAAATATAAAAAAAATATTATGTCAACATATTTTATGGTCATTTTTCACTATAATTCTACATTAAATTTTAATAAAAAGTTATTTATTGAATAAATTTCATAAAATGTTTCTATGCATAATATTTTTCTGATCTTCTATATAAAATAAATATTTTATGAAGACCAATTAAATATATTTAAAATAGTTAATATGTTATAAATTTAATTTTTTTAAATACTTATGATATTAAAGATTTAAATTGATAATATAAAAATGTATATTTTTTTGTCAGTATAAATCTTATAATAAAATAAAAATATAAAATTTAACAATTAATATACTAATTAAAAAAATATTAAATCCTTATATTTATAATAAAAATATTAATAATTATTCCTTACAAATGAGATACAAGAGAAGATATCATGAGCCCCGCGACACCGCCTTTCCAAACCCTAAACTACTATGTTTGGTTGGTGAGGGAAGGATGGAAGAATGTAAAAAGTATAGAAAACTTTCATCATGTGACGGAAAAAAAGGAAAAGTTGATGACACCAAAATCTTGTTTCTCAAAATTCTGCGAAAAATAAATAGGGAGAAAAAAACATTTTTTATTTTAAATTGTTAAAATCATTATAAAAAAATAAAAAATATTATATTAATAAAAAATTTAAAAAGGTTTTAAAATTAAAATTTATAAATAAATTATATTATTAATATATTTTTTTTTTTTTCATCATCTAAACATAAGAAAAAAATTTCTTTCTATTTTTTTAATCCAAAATATTTTTATTTTATTTTTCTTCAGTATTTGTACTTTCGTGTTTTTTCCTTCATATTTTTTTCCGGAGACGTGTATCATCAGTATGCCTCTGTACTACAAGCTTGTAGGTTCACCCTATATATAAGGCATGTTCACCTTCATTTGTTTTCCATCCCAATTCTTCTCCTCCTTCACCAAAGAGTCCTAACTATAGCTTGTTCACTTCAGCCATGCCTGTATCTCCAAAGCACTTGTCTAAGGATAACCTTTATGATGATGGTAGTTATAATACTAGCATCATGGAGGAGAATAAGAAGAGAGAACTGAAACTCATTGAAGAGGGCACTAACAACCCTGATGAAATTCAAGGAGAGGTCCTTGCCCAGATCCTTTCTCGCAATGGAAACGTTGAGTACCTCAAATGCCACGGCCTAGATGGGCATACTGACAGGAACACCTTCAAAAAGCTCATCCCCGTCGTCACTTACGAGGATTTAAAGCCAGATATTGATCGCATAGCCAACGGTGATACATCCCCAATTTTATGTTCCAAACCCATATCTGAGCTCCTCACCAGGTGAATATCTCTCTATATTCACATTGACTTCAGCAATCACTTTCACATCTCCATACATACTCAACTTTCATTCATTTCTTCAATTATAACTACTTTTGAAATAACCAACATTATTGAAAAATGTAAATGTTAAGATTTTTATTTGATATAAATTTCATTGTTGTTATGGAAATTAATTGTATATCTATAACAACAATATAATGCGTTGATAATATATATCAATTTATGTTACTATTAATGTAGATCTATGATGTGTGTACTTATCATTTTTGTGAAATCAAGTACAACTAAAATATACCTGGGTTTTGTGTTTTGTGTTTATTGAATTAATGAAGCTCTGGAACGTCTGGTGGGGAGAGAAAACTGATGCCAACAACTGAAGAGGAAACAGAGAGGCGATCATCGTTTTATAGTCTGTTGATGGCGGTGATGGACCACTTTGTGAAAGGTTTAGACAAAGGTAAAGGGATGTACTTTCTGTTCGTAAAATCAGAAGCCAAAACCCGTGGTGGACTCATTGCTCGTCCCGTTTTGACCAGCTATTATAAAAGCTCACATTTTAAGGACCGCAAGCCTGATCCTTACACAAACTATACCAGTCCCAATGAGACCATTCTCTGCCCTGACACTTATCAGAGCATGTACTCTCAGTTGCTTTGTGGACTTTGTCAAAACGACCAAGTCCTTCGTGTTGGAGCTGTTTTCGCCTCTGGTTTCATTCGTGCCCTTAAGTTCCTTGAAAACCATTTCCTTTCTTTGTGCAATGACATCAGAACCGGTACCTTAGACTCCAAAATCACTGACCCTTCCGTGAGACAGGCTGTCCTCAAAGTTCTCAAACCAAATCCCAAGCTTGCTGCTTTTATAGAAGCCGAATGCACCTTGGGGTCATGGAAAGGGATCATTCCTAGGCTGTGGCCAAACACCAAGTATGTTGATGTTATTGTCACAGGAACAATGTCTCAGTACATTCCCATATTGGATTATTACAGCAATGCTCTTCCTCTTGTCTGCACCATGTATGGTTCTTCTGAGTGTTATTTTGGCCTGAATTTGAACCCTTTGTGTGACCCAAGTCAGGTATCTTACACCCTCATTCCCACCATGGCCTACTTTGAGTTCTTGCCGGTCAACAACATAAATGGACACACCAATTCAATTTCTCACTTGGAGCAACAACATTTAGTAGATCTTGCAGATGTAAAGCTGGGTCAGGAGTATGAGCTTGTCATCACCACTTATGCAGGTAATCAAAATACTTTATGTTTTTATACTCTGGTAAAAAGTTTTTTTCTTTTTATTTAAGTTCTTATTTATTTAAATTTTTACATTTAACTAAAAATAATATATTTTTAATCTGATTTAAAAGCACATGTTTTAAATTTTTAACACTAAAATAAATAAAAGATCATTTTAGAAATATCATATTTTCACAAATGTATTATTAAAATTTCATTTATCTTCATCACTCTACAACTTATTCAGGTAATTATAAGCCTTGGGCGTGTTCATACTGTCGAAAAAGATTTTTTTTAGTATTTTCGTTCTAACTTAAATTTTATTTATTACTAATTTTTACATTTAAAAAAATATTTTTACTCTGAACTAAAAGCGCATAATTTAAAATTTTTAAAATTATAAATAAATAAAATTAATTTTAAAAATATCTTAGTTTCAAGAATTTAAAACATCTTTAAGGTTTAATTAAAATTTCATTTCTCTTCATCAGTCTAAAACTTTTTTCTATATATCATATCTTTTCCTTTTAGAATTTAACAGGAAAAATATTTTGTAAACATAAAATTGGAGAAATAAAAAGTTATTTTTTAATGTTAAGATGTATTTTTAAATATGAACGATAAAAAATAAAAAGTAAATAAATAATAAAGATAATTATTTACAACATTACGTATAATTTCAAGTTTTTATATTTAAATAATTAAAGTGTTCTAATAATTATTGAAGATGACTTATTCATATAATAAATTTATACATTTTTTCTTTTGTTTCTCTCGGTCACATTCACAATTTTATCTCATTCTCTCTCCTTTGTTGTGTAATTTTTTGCCCAAATTTTTTAGAGCATAATTTCTGATTATGAAACAATCCTTGACGCGCAGGCCTTTATAGATACCGGGTTGGTGACATACTCCGTGTAGCCGGATTCAAGAACAAGGCTCCTCAATTCAATTTTGTGTGCCGAAAGAACGTGGTTCTGAGCATTGATGCTGACAAAACTGATGAAGTTGAGCTACAAAATGCTGTGAAGAGTGCAACAAAGCATCTTGTGCAATTCGGTGCATCGCTCACAGAGTACACAAGCTATGCAGACATATCCACCATCCCGGGCCACTACGTCCTCTACTGGGAGATTAGAATCACTGAACAAACCCCAATTCCTGCTTCCACTTTAGAGGAATGTTGTGTTGCAGTTGAAGAATCTCTGAACAGTGTGTATCGCCAAGGCAGGGTATTGGACTCTATTGGACCTTTGGAAATCAAGATAGTTGAGAATGGAACATTTGATAAACTCATGGACTTTGCTCTCAGCCAGGGTGCATCTATCAATCAATATAAGACACCTCGCTGTGTGAGATATGCACCAATTATAGACCTTCTGAACTCCAAAGTTATTTCCACTTATTTCACTCCAAAATGCCCAAAGTGGGTTCCTTGTGGCAATAACTAGTCCAACCTTTTAAATGCCACTCTGGACTCTCCAGTGTAAGAGTCTTTCAAGTTTGAATAATACACTGAATTAGAATCTTTTTTCAAGGAGATCGTCATTTCAACTTCAAAAAAATTAATAATTTTATTAGTTAAATGAGTTTTGTGTATCTTATTTTTATAAAATATAATCTCATTCTAAATAAATTAATGATTTTTATATAAAAATTTAAATAAGAATAAATTTAATTTTTGAATAGAATGTCTTAATTTTATTTATCTATTTTAAATAAAATTATTTGTCTCATAAGATAATTTATATATACAATCGCATATTAAATATAAGAGGCATATAGTATATGCCTTCCGGAAACTGACCCGGGTTGATTTAACCCTCCTAACACGTTTTAAGCGAATTGCCCCCATAGTGTAGTACCTTATAGAACATCATTGCATGGGGGAATAGTATCTTAATCAAATAGTAATTAGAGTTAGATAAATTACTTAACAATTTGCAAAATTGGATTCCATCGTTCAGATGTACCACAACTAAAACCTGATGAGTTGAAATCCCCCCCCCCCCCCCAAAAGAAAAAACGGAGTTGCTTTATACATAAACAACTTCATTTTACATTGATTAACGACATTTTATATATATATATATATAATTCAATAAAATGAATAAAATTTTTAATAAAATATATTTATTTAGGATGAAATTATTTATTTTATGAAATAACGTAGGAAAAATTGTAGAAATTATTATCAGTGGAAATAACAACTGTAGGCGACATTACATCTCCGTAATTGGTGGTTTTCTGAACAAGAGCGGTAAATGTGGGGTACTGGATACAGGCCCTTCCAAACACAAACATCCACTTTTATGCTTCCCATCTTTCATAATGACAGTTTTACCCCCTTTATGCTAATATGCTGGAGGACTCTCGAGACGTGTGCAGTTTCCCTTTATAATCTATATATTGGCATATTGCTTTCCCACTTTAGCCCCTTCACAGATCACAGTTCTCACTTCGGCTTAGAAATTAAGTAAAGTTACATCTTCAATGTCATTCCGGGCTAGTCCGAAGAGGAAAGCCCAACTATGGTTTGGGCCTGAATGGGCCGAGCTCTACTCACATAACATTCCCTGAATGAGCCCTTGAAAATCACCCGCATCACTCTGAGGATATACCTACCACTCCCATTGTTATTGAGGCCATCAACTATACTGGGAACCTCAATTCATCAACAAGATTGATTCTGTCATTAACCACACACAAGAAGAAGAAACAATATGTTTCTTTTGACCTACAATTCTTTTATATATTAACTCAATTTTCCTTTACCTGCGGTCAATTCCAACCAGTGAGTCACAACTCACAAGCAGTTGGCAACACTGTTGATGCTTTCTATAATCTATTGCATACTGCACTGAACAGACTAGCCGCTGGTATATTTTTCTTTACTCCAAAAAGTAAGCAAAAAAAAATTATATTTTATAGTTTGTCTCGCAAATTAGATGTGGTACACAGCGCAAGGTCACAGAGACACGGACCTTTGCTAAAGTAGACATGTTTATCACTCCACCACCTTGGATAACTAGAACAATGCAAGAAAATTATTAAGAAAAGAGAAAATCAAATGGGAGATTTACAAGATTACCTTATACTGCCCACTAGCCATATTATATAGGACTTAGATATTTTCCATTTAAAGTAAAGGATCATAGACACCATTATCTCCATGCTTTATGATAAGTTGGCAACCCTCCTTGTTCTTTGTCCATTTTATTAGCAACGTTAAGAATCAACCAGTAATTCAATCATGCATATCATCAATGCACAATCTCAAACCCATCGTATATACCGTGTTGGTTTAAACAATGTTAGTTAGTGCCTGGTGGATTGATTACCTATTAAGAAAACCGCAAGGAATCTTAAACAGATATTTCAGCAAAAGGTAATAATCCGGATTGCTTAGCTACCTTTTGCTCTTTAATTCTCGGTTAAAATAAGAATCAAAGGAAGCATGTTAGTTTCGGAAATATTTTAATTTTTTTACTTCTTAATTTTGTAAAAAGTTACTTTTTATTTTTTTACTTTTTGAATTATGTAAAAAGTTAATTTTAAAGAGTAATTATTATTATATATTTATTTATTTTCTTTTACCTTTTACTTTCAAACTCTTTCTTTATGTCTTTCTTTTTCTTTTCATTAAATTGTTTATTATATCTTTCAATTTTCTATTTATTTTAGGATGAATCCATTGGGATAAACACCCATCATTTTAAGGACTGATTCAGTCAAAAAAAATAATCTTACAGAGAAATTTCAACCAGAGTCTTATATTCACCACACATTATAATGTGAACACTATCACAGGGATATCTGTTCATAAAATTTTAGTTAATGCGTTTGATTCAACTGACCATTTACTTCCTAGTCCCTAGACTAATCCTATTTTAAAGAAGAAAGTTACAATAGAGCTGATCAATGACCACTATCTCTTTTCCTGGTAACCCGAATGTAGCAAAAGACAGCTGCAAAAATGGCAGTAACAAGGCCACCTAAGATCACACCACCACCTGCCACTGACTTATCTGTGGAATGATGCTTTCCAAACCTTCTAATATCAGGACCCTCAGCTGCTTCTGCTTTAGACTCTCCCTCTTCCTGTGATGATGACCCTGCAGACCCACCACCTGCCTCATTTGCAATTTTCTCACTCTTCTCACCATTTTGCTCAACTCCTCTCTGGATTTTATGTTCCAAAGGATTCAGTTCTGGTGATGGAGCCTCAGACCAAAGCGCAATGGCTTCAAGTACTAAGATCTGAGTTACTATAAGAAAAATCAAACCAAACTTGCTCATTGTAAACAAAGTGTGTGAAGTCTAATGCAACTATAATTTGTGGTAGATTAGGTACTGGAGTAGGAGAAATTTTGTGTTTTAGGCAGAGAAGAGAGTGATGTGTTGAACAAAGAATCTGATGGAATGCACACGGTTTGGAGGGGTTTTTAAAAGGGTTGGAAATGAAGGGGGCCAAGATCTTCTGTGGCTGAAGAAGAAGTAGAAGTAGGAAACTCTGGTGGAGGTTCATCTCACAAATGGCATGGGTCCCATTCACATTAAATATGCTATCAAAGAGAGAGAAAGGAAAGTTTGGTTGTGGGATTAAAAAGAGGTTGCTGCGACTTGCTCCTGCCTCATAATTCATATTCAACTTAACACTGGCTACAACCAAATTTGTGCCCATGACATGATAATAGAGTTAAATATGTTTTCACAAGTTGTAAAATATTCAAATTTTGATTTTGGTTCTTTATATTTAAAATTTTTGGTTCAGATCTTTTATTTTTTAAGATACATTGATTATAGTTTTTATATTAATTTAAGTTATATTAAATCAAGATATATTAATCATGATTTGAGAATTATAATTAAAATATTTTATATATTATACAGTTCAATATATTTATGTTAAGTATTATATTTGTAATTAATGTTGTCAAAATATAATTAATATAATAAGAACATTTCATATTTTGATATATTTATTTTTAAGAATCTTTTAAAATTATAATTTATAAATTGATTTTCTAATAATTATTATTATCTAAATAATTATTTATAAATTTTAAATGATATCAATTTTAAAATGATTCTTTTATTATTTTAGTAACAAAAATTTATTCTATTATTTTCAATTTAAAATTAACACTATAATCTTAATTATATGAGATATAAAATTTAAATATTTTAACATTATTGTATAATTAATTTTAGGTTTTTCAAATTTTTAATATTAAATTATGTATATCATAAATTTTAATTAGTGGAAATAATGTTTTATATAAAAACATTACATATTTTCTAAATTCTAATAATTTCCAATTATTTTATGTTAAATTAAATGTTAAATAAATCAAGAGAATTCATAAAAGTATATTATTAGATATTAAATTTAATATATAAAAAATTTTAAGCTTTATTATAAATTTAAATTAGTCAAAATTAAACTGAATTATTAAATTTTATAATCAATTTAAATATAAATTAGCTTTAAAAATAATAAAAAAATTAATACTAAATTATGTTAGTATTCTAAATTAGTTATATTTCAATCTTTCATATATATATATATATATATTATAATAAAATAAAGGATTAAATATATTTTTAGTCTCTTTAAAATATTTAAATTTTGATTTAATATAACTTAAGTTAATATAGAGATTATAATCAATGTATTTTAAAAAATAAAAAACCTAAATCAAATATTTTAAATTTAAAGGACCAAAACCAAAATTTGAATATTTTAGAAAACTAAAAACATATTTAACCCTAGATAATAAAACCACAAAAAATTCCAAATCTACATCTAAATACATTTTGAACAATATTAAGATAACAAAAACTAAATAATATCATACGATAGAAAAATAAATAAATTAGATGTATATTCATCATTGTTCCAGAAACAGGAATTTATTTCTCTAATAACAACAGAAACTTTTCAATTTTCATTCGCATCTTCCTTTCTCTTCAATTATATTCAGTTTAACTTTAAACTCATTTTTCTAACCATTGTTTATAACTCCATTTCAATATTAATTATTCTTTTACTGTTTTTATCATAACTTACATGTCGTTTTCTTAAAAAAATTAAATTTAATTAAAATATATTTATAATATAAAAAATTTTTATATTATGATTCGATCATAAGTCGTCATGCTAATAAAAATTATTAATTTTTTATTATTTATGTTAAAAATTATATTGATTATAATTTTTAATTGATTAACAGTATAAATTCGTTTATATTTTATATTATTAATATATCAAGATTAAATTAAGAAAAATATTGTGCCCTCTCGTGCTTTTTTTATTTTTTCTCTTCTGCTTCTTCAAATTTTTATACATTTAAGCGATGATAGATTTGCACAGGTAGGTGGTGAAGCCTTCAATGGGACTCTTAAAAAACACGGTTACATGATAGCCATTCCCAGAACCGAAATCAATCATCTGCCAACTATTACACTACACACGTAATGACTTCTCAACTTACGAAATATGATATCAATACAGACACGGTCGTACAAAATGCAATATATCTCTTTACCAAAAAAAAATAAAAAATGTAATGTTTAATTTTTAATGTTTTATATGCTGACTTAGGGACGGATGTACCTTGGCTTCACTTCTCTTCTTCTTCTTCTTTTCTCAACAAGTACAGGGAGAGAAAAATTATTTTAAAAATACTATAATTTTGTAATCGTTATTAATTTTATGGATTTAGATGTAAAGGTCGATAAAAGTAAATATTTCTCTATATATTAGTTTAGCCACCTTGTACTTGTGTTAAATATGTATTCATATTAGATATTATATGTACATTTTAAATTGAAATACCACAATAATTAGATAAAAAAAAATGATTACCATTTGAATAGCTCCTACTTATTTTATAAAATACGAACTTTATCTGGTGATTTAATTTTTTATACAAGTTAAATTTAAGTTAATTTGTATGTTATATTATAATCTTATTATATTCTATAATTTTTATATTTATCATTTATTCGTATTAACGTGATAGTGTGTTGTATCTGTCTTATGGTTTTTAACATTTATCAAAATTATTTACTTTAACTCTTTCCCCCAAATGCTTTCCCAATCTGCCCCTTGGTAGTTGTTATGGATGTTAAGGAATTAATACAAGTTATGTTAAACTATTAAATTGATCCAAAAAAAAAGTTGAAAACTAAAAAATTTATACAATTTGGTTAGATTTTTTATTTACATGTTCAAAATCAAACTACTAATATATTAAATTTATATTGATTTTGTATTAAATCCTTATATAAACACTAAATTAAAATGTATTTATATTTTTTAAGAATATATTCATATTTAATTTTTATTAATAATGTTGTTCCCTAAATAAAAAGTTATTATTAAAGAAATTTATGCACTAATTTAAGATTATTTATAATCTAATTAGTAAATTCATTAATTTACTAAAAAATTAAAAATGTTATCATTTAAAAAAGACAAAAATCAAAATAATAGATTCAATTTTAAATCATAAAAGATGAAACTGAATTGTGTTTATCTTGATTTTGTTATCAAATCAACTCAAACTGAACGACATTTTTCTTTATGACCTAACCATATAAAGTTTTACCTCAAAATTAATACACATCAATCTAGAAACAGCCGTAACAGTTGTTTACATTTGGCTTCTTAAATTGGAATGTGGCATTAGATTTAATTTTGCAAATGAAATGGCATTACATTTGAGTAAAATTGGAGATGAGGAATAGTGAGTAGTTACGCATGATCCCTTGTGGGGTTTGGAATACATGGAACAGCACAGCTGCCACATATGAGCTGGAAACTAGAAGATGGCAGGTCAATCAATGTATTGATTCCCTATCACTTTCATCATAGATATCATCGATAACTTAACTTTTGGGCATCACTAACTATCCTAGGACTCTAGCTGCGCCTCTGTAATATCATAGCATTGCCCTGTTTCCACTTTCCCCTTGTCAATTCATACTATATAATTTTACTTGCCAAAGTATATTACTTATATTATAAATTTAACATATAATTTTTTAATTAGAATATTTTTAGAAATTTTTTGGTATTTTAAATTTTTATTAATTACGTAATTTATTCTGCATTTGCATTGAATATTTAAGTTCATCTTTTAGATATGTTTTTATTTTAATATAATTTAAATTTTGATATATTATATCAAATTCAAAATATTTTTTGATAAATTAAATTTTAAAAATTATTGTAATTTTATACAATCTCAATTTAAATTTGTTTTTAAAATTTTGATATATTATATTAATACAAATAAATCATAATTTTTATAAATTTTTTATTTTTAAAGTTTTATGTTTTCATTTAATATTATATAAAATTATTAATAAAAAATTAACCATTCTTTTTTATTTATTATTATTACAAATTTTATTTAAATTTTAAAGTATCCTTATAAAATGAACGGATAGCATACTAATGTCTATTATTATTCCTTAGTGTCGGATTATAAAGAAAATAAAATTATCAAAAGCGTGAAGTTACTGTGTTCGGAAGATGCCAAAATGATATGATTCATACCAAACGAAAAGTATAATTATCATTAGAAGCCCAAAAATTTATGGATTGCTAGAAGCCGAAATGATAATCATGTCTTATCATTGAAATATTGGTTCATACGTTAAAATAATGTTAAGTCATTCGGTAAAGATTTACCCAGTTTTTTCAAATTATCCCTTCCAAAAGGAGTCTCCTCCTTCCTTTCAAGTTTTCTTTTTGTTCCCTCTTTCTCAAACATCTCCAAACCCTGTTTCTTCTGTACGCTTAAGTTTATATTTTTTAAGCATATGCTATATTTCAAAAATCTGATGATATTTTAAATTTATTATGAGTTATTCCACCTCTATTAAGTGTAACGGCGATGCAATCCATATGATTGGACAAAAAATAAGTAGTAAGCAACAGATATAAAATGAAAACATATAAATCATTTTAGCTAAATAATAAAACAACAATAACAAAAACCTTATCTTACCGGGTGAAATCAGCTTCATAGATCACATGATGTTATTAGATTCAAAAATTAAATAATAAAACTATAAAAAATTAACATTTTAAAATTCAGTTTCTTATTTTTCTCACAATTGAAAAATAAATCCATAATATCATAAAAATTGAATTTTGCATGTTTTTTTAATAATACATGTAAGATCTATAAATTAGATTTTTTTTTTTACCTATGTTAGTTTATTTATTATATATACAACAAATTGATTGTGTTCATTTATTATATAAATGATCCAAAAATTGTATAATATATTTTTAGGTATTAAATTTTGTAATAACTACTTGTTTTAGTATTAACTTATTTAATAAATTTTATTGGTATGAAAATTTATACATTTAACAAATATGTATAATATAACATTTAATTTTTGTAGTCATTTTTACTTATACAAATATATAGATAAGTGCAAAACAACAAAAACGTAAACAGCTAATTGCTATTAGTAAAATTACTAAAACCAAAACGATCCTCTGAGTCAGTCAGTCAGACATAAAAGATTCAAAGTCAAATATGTATATAAGAAGCTATTGACTGAGGCTATTGACTTCATAATAAACTTAGGGTAGTACGTGTGCAGCAGCATGAAACAAAAGATACGAGTCAAGATCATACAAAAGCATGCGTGCCAACTTTAAGTCCATGCAGCATAGTTTAACATGGGACTTGCTCCTAATCTGTATACTTCATCAAACATGGTGGAGAACTCATTCGACCCCTGAAAATGTATCCAACATTGAAGGTTGATCGGTTTGTATATAGGTCAAAAAGTTGTCTGTGTGAGACTAAGGCTTGGCTAAGCGTGTGTCAAATATTTTGATCGATTTGATTTTTTGTTCTTTTTTTATCAGATTGACTTGGTTTGAGTCGACTTAGTGTGATCGATTGCACGGTGGAGAAGGGTATTATCGCTAGTCTCATGCTTGAATATTACTTTTAGTTGTGTCTGAATGAACATGGACTTGATTGAATTTGATGGAAAAGAATGCATATATCCAAACAGATACTTAGTTTTGAATGTTTGTTTACTAATGAAACTTTGTTTTGCTAAAGGAAAAAAATTAGCCTGGGAAAAGGTGCTTTGGGTGCATTGTGACGCCCAGTACATTCAGTCAGGCAAGTAATAGAAACAAGCTGAATCAGTATTCGCAACTGAAGTCTAGTATAATATACCAAGCCCGCTTGAGTAGGAAGACGATTCCATCTAATCGAGTTGGTAGATTCACATTAAAACTTGTGGCGTAGTTTAGAAATTCGATTCTCCAAACTAAAGCCTATCCAATGGGCCTAATGGGTTGGTGATTCACAGCGGACCATTTAAAATAAGTTTCCATCACACCAAGCCCCAAAAGGAATGCTGTTTATTATCTTCCTCCCCCCCTCTGTAGAGAAAAGATTGGGAGACTCAATTACATTCAAGAATTAAAAACAGTAGGAAATCCATCTCGCAGGAATATTTCCTGCTTTCTTCCTAGCTTCAGACTCGTGGGAATTTATTGTATACTATTCCAAGAGCTACCATTCACTCTACACCTATTATAACCCAATGGAAAGTTGGTGGAATTGACATAGAATTTTTACATCAGAAATCAAAAACTTACAGTTAATAAATCACATTCATACATTCAATGCTCTAATATTAGTTCAGCTGGATAAATCACAGAATCCCATGCCGCAGTTTAAAATAGGCACAAGAACAAATAGGTTTGGGGGGAGGGGGGGCTTGGGGTTTCCATCCCGGAAGGTGAAGTATATTTCAAGTCTTGTGAGTTAAAAATTAACTGGATATCCAGATTGCATAAGGCCAAAACCAGAAGAAATGACCACCTTTTCAACCAAGTTCATTTCAGTTTTACAACAGCTAATCTCCAGGACCAAATATCAAGATTCATTAACCCTAAGCTAATCATTGACAAGTACAAGCACTGAAAATTCTAGGCATATCCAAATGTACATCAAGAGGATGAAGGAGGGGACAAATTTGTCCCCAATTCACCTTCCCCACTCTCATGTTTTACACTTAAGGACAAGGAAATAGATTCCATATCAATATCCTCTTCTGCCCCTTCCCCAGAGTTATTTGGAGATATCATGGACTCAACATTTGCTGGCACTGCCATTGAGGAACCAGAATGGTTAGCAACTGGAGAATCTTTTGAAGATTCGTCGCAGAAACTGGAAACTGAAACATTGGGAAAATTGAGACGGGCACAGGAACCATACATTGCCCTCGCTGCTTCGTCATATGCAAGGGCAGCTCCAATGGCAGTGGGAAAAGTACCTAGCCAGAGCCTATTCCCTCTGTTAGGCTCTCGTATTTCAGCAACCCACTTTCCCCAAGTCCTTTGCCTAACACCTCTGTAGTTACACCGCGAGTTCTCAGGCCCTCCTTTACCTTTCATACACCCCTTCTTTGACCCCTTGGCAGGAACTTTCCGAATCGGCTTATCCGCATCATTGCAGGAATCAAGCTGTGCATTATATTCTTTCCATTGTGCCAGTATCTTAGCCAGGGACTTAGATCCATCCCCTTTATTATGGGCTTTTGCTAACATGTGCGTGCAATTCAAGTTGCACTACATAAGGAACAGCAAATAAATCTACAATGTTAATAATATATAACACCTAAGAACTGTTTAGTTTCTGTTTCTGTTTTATATTTCAATTTCCTGTTTTCTGCTTTAAAAAACTAAAGCTGTCACATTTCACTTTAATCTGTTTTCTAGGTGAAACAATTGAAAAGATGTTTTCAGTGTTCCTGTACAAAATTTCGAAATCAGAAATAAAGTGAAAATTTTGTAATCTAAACTAAAATCAGAAAATGGAAACAAAAATCAATCAGACCCATAGTAAGCAGCTGCCATGGAAACATGTCATGTTTTATATATGTAACCAATTCAAAAGGTCATTTATTATAACCCAATTTGTTAACCTAGCAACGATGAGAGGGCGAGCACAGAGCGCCATTGTTATGTTAATCATTTCACATTCCTTTCCATAATATGTTAATCCTCGCACCCCCTCTCAAAATGTTTCCGTTAACCCAACTCAGCATTCACCAGTATAACCACAGAAAAATTTAAAAACAATAATATCTAATGCAAATGCAAGCCAGTGATTACAATTGGGTCATAACTTCAACTCTCTGATACAATTACATTTGGGAATAACAAAACCCATAAATAAAAAATTTCAAAGGGGTAGATTAAAGAGAGAGAGAGAGAGAGAGAGGAATTAAAACGAAAAACCCTTTCTTTGAAATCAAGTACAGATTGGAAGAAGAAAAACAAAAAGGGGAAATACAGAGGGAACGAGGAAAGAGCTAACTAACCTAAGAGGAGGTTCCCTGGGTGAAGAGAAGAGGTGCGAGAGATTGAAAGTTGAAAGCTTTAGTAAGTATGTGTTGTGGGTCGCATCTCTGGTTGGGGAAGAGGACGAAGAAAACAGAGAAAAGCTCTCTTCCAACAAACACCGACAACTAATTAGGGTTCACTCGCCGACTGCTCATCATCTTCGAGACTACACTAACAAACAAACTAAGAAATAATAATAATTATACAATTTATTAACATTTTAATCTGTGAATTGTTTAATCTTTGTAAATAATTTTTTTATTTAAATTTTTTCCTTAACTTTTTATTTCTATTACTTTATTCTAAATTTATCTTTAGTTTCGTACTTTAATTTGCAAATCAACTAATTTAGGTAACTAATTGATAAAAAATTTAAAAATAAATAATAAATTGGTATTATTTTAAAAATGAAAGATAAATTTACAATGAAGGTATAAAATAAGGGATAAATTTACTAGTTAGCTCATAATTATAAAAAATTATAATTTATTAAAATGGTTTTTTTAGAGCTTTGATCTATCCTCTTAATTGTCCTCCTACAATATTTTTCTATTTTATAATAATATTAACTAAAAATATGTATATATTTATTATTTTAAATATATTATTTATTTATTTATTTTATTATTTATAATTGTTTTGTAAATTAAGAAATAATTAATTTTTTGTGTTTATCTACAAATTGTTATATAAATTTTATTATATATTTTTATTTTTATTAATTTACGTTTCTCATCAAATAAAAATAAAATATATTATTTTAAAATAATAATTAAAATATAAATGACACATAAAAAGGAATAAAAAATAAATATATTCTTTATTTAGTAATTCAGAAAATGTGCAGGAGGATTTAGAAATAATTTTTTATTATGTATATTATTATAAGTAACGTAAATAAATAAACACTTCATGTTATACATGTCTTGAATGGCCATTTAATCTTTTTTTTTAATAATAATGTAAATTAGTATGCGAGTGTTGTATTTATAGACAAAAAAATCACTACAAAAAGTAACAAGTGCTAATTTAGATATCTATTGGCCACGAAAATCTACCAAAAAAAAGGTATATCGGCTAGAAAATAATGATATAAAGTAACAATTACTAATAAATATGAGTGTGAACATATACTAATAAATTGACAAAAGTAACAATTTAAATACCACCTTTGTTAGGTAAGTAGTCCAAGCCATGGTGTTTTTCTTCTGGAGTACCCACTACTAAAGTGGGTCATAAGAAATATTTATAGAAGACTTGCGAAAAATGCATGAAGAATAAAGGACACAAAATGGGATAAAATGTATGGGTGGTGTGAATATGCATACTTCTTTCATATATATCAGCTACATTAATTATTCGATGGAGATAATTTAAAGAGTTTAAGAATTGACTGTAAATTTGTTTAACTAATTCAAATAATCTTAAAATTAAAAAAAAATTGTTAATTACAAAATGTATTTTTATATGTGATTAAAACCAATTTTCAATTTTTAGATTTAAAATTTAAGCATAAAAATATAATAAAATTAACATATATATAAGTTAACTGAAAGTTAAATCGATTGAGAAATTAAAAGCAAAAAAATTTGTTATTAAAATAAGAAATATTGAATAAAAATTTTGTTAGTAAAATTAGTTGATAAAAAAAATATAATATATATAATCATTAGATTAAAATTTACATATTATAATTTTTATTAATTATATATTTAAATATTTTAAGTTTTTAAATTAAATTTTTATATTAAAAATAATATTTTTTAACCTATTTTTATTTGTATATATTTTTATTCAAATACTATTATTTCATAAATTTATAATTATTACAAATTATAATTTGATGTTTTTATTTATATATTTTATTATTTGTAATGAATTTTAATAAAAAATTTATATTTTTAACTAAATAATTTTTTATTTGAAACTAAAAATATGTTTTTAACTTTATATATAAATTTAAAAAATATTTTTCAAAAATTATTTATTGTGTTTAAATTTTTTATAAATAAAAACTAAATATTTTCTGACAAATAATTTAAATTAAATATTTAATAACTAAACTATATATTATAATATTAAATAATAATAATAAAAAACAATCATTCACAACAAATAAAAAATATCAAAATATATAAAAATAAAAATAAAATGATAATTTTCAGTAACTAAAATTTTGAATATTGATGGGATAGATTTTAAAAAAATATCAATAATTATGAAAGTAATTATCATATAAAATAAAGTTAAAATGATTTTTCAAAAATTTAATTAATTATTTCATATTTCATATTTCAAAAATACAGTGCTACCATATATGTAAATTTATATTATTTTTAATTTTATTTTTACATAAATGTTAAGATAAAATATATTTTGATAAATATATTTTATTTTGAAAAAATATTGTTTTAATTTATAATTTGTAATTTATACTAGGCTGTAATTAATGATGATATTATTTTTTTTTTTCATACCCATTATTATGTATTCTGACTTTTTAATTAGCAAGTGTTATCTCTTAAACTGTAAAAATAGATACTAAAACAATGTATTACTAATTTGAGACTGAAATATGTAGTTAAGAAATTTCTGTTTATTTACTAATTGCTAAATAAAAAATAAAGTGTTGCTTTCTAAAAATATGTAAGATAAAAAAAGGTTCAAATTTAAATTAAAGAATGGATTGAATTAGTTTGATTTTGATATTTTTAAAACTAATTCAAATTAAACAAAAATTATTTTATCGTAAGATTATTATTTTTAATCACAAAATCAATTTAAACTAAACCGCAATATTAAAACTGAAGGCAGTTTTAAACCGGGTATATTCTATTGGAGTTTGACACATCAACTTCACATACAGTGCAAATTAAAGGGCATGTCATGTTGGGTGATATTGTTTCGTTGTATCCAAAGTCCACATTTTACGAAATTTCATTCGCAGGCCGCTAACAATAGATCCAGTGTTACACGGTTTTTCTTTCTATTATGAACATTCCTTAAGATTGTGGGTCATGCGTCCATATGTCATTAGCATGATGAGTTCTTTAAGGATTGGGTTGACGAAGGAGATAAAGGGACCCATTTTAGTCCATGGAGCTGTGCACGGTCCAGAAACAAGCAAACAATTGACAAGACAAGTTTGGTACCAGCTACGTTAACGATAGTCTCTTTGGATCAAAATGAAAATTGTAGCCTGACAGACAGTGACACTTTAAAAAACAAAATTGCTTAATTATACTAATTTGTGTGTATATTTTAGTCCTTTTACTTAATAACTGGTATATACATGAATTTTTAGTATTAATCCCTAGTATAATAAATATATTATTTAAAAATATTGTTAGAAACTAAAGTTTCTTAAAACCCTTAATTTTCTGAAAAAGTTTGGCACTTTATTATTAGAGTCTAATTAAAATACCTTCAAAATAAAAAAATCATTATTTATTCTACAATTAAACATATTTATTTTTAATAGTTATTTTAGAATTTATATCTGAAACAATGTAAAAAAAATTATACAAATAATATATTTATGTACAAAGTTGGAGATTCTAATGGAACTCTCCATGAAATGAGAAAGGGAAATAGGGAGCAAACAGATAAGAATGGAAAATGAAAAAAGAAACCCCTGTGCCTGTCTAGTGCCCTGCACAAGTGCCATTTTGGCATAAGAATAAGGACAAATAGGATTTGGGGTAGTCTGTTGGTGTATTTGGTTTTAAATACCCGCTTTTTTGGGAAAACGATATTGTGGGCTTATATTTAACTGGATGATAATAATTTTGATATTTTTATTTGTTATATTCAATATATATTGATAACAAATTAAATATATAAAAATTGTTCAAATAGGAAAGACATTATAAACTAAGAATACTATGAATTGCATTCATTCTTATAGTATTCAATAATTTTATCTTAAAATTTCAATTCAATTAAAAATTTGTATAATATAAATCATATATACAAAAATTTAAATAAATATAAAATTATTTAATATTTTATTCATGTATATAATATACAGTTTTAAAATATAAAGAAATGACGAATTTATACTAATATGAATTATATCTAATCTAACACAATAATAACTTTATATTTAATTTTTTTTATTGATCCAACGGTTCAATTGTATCTATCTATTATGTAGATTATCTATGTCAACTTTTTGTAAATATTTATCATTAATAAAAAATTAAATAGTTCTTATTTTCATATATTTCAAAATCATATGTTACGTTTTATTATGTACATAAATAAGATATCAAAAAAATTTAAAATTTAGATTAATCTAGAAATTTATAAAAAATATGATAAATTTTTAATAAAAATGTGATATAAAATAAAATAATTTCATATAAAATTAAGCGTAATTTACACTAAGATAAATAAATTTATCTCTCACCTACATTCACACAAAAAAGAAGATTGAATTGTAAAATAAAAAATATTTGGTAAATATCCTCATAAATGTACATGTTTTGAAAGAGAAGAAAAAGGGAAATAAGAAACATAATGCAATAGAAAAATTTAAAATTTAAAATTTAAAATATTAAATATTAAATAAGTGTTAGTAATATATATATATATATATATATTATTAATTTATTATAATATTTATATTGTTTTAAAATTTTATAAGTAATTGTTTAGACTCAAATCATGACTTATTTGATAAATAATTTAATAACCTATTTATTTTAAGTAACTTTTGAAATAATTTATTATGTATAAATCTAATTATTATAATTAATTTATTCAAAATAAAAATATAAAAATATATTTATCATTAATTTTAACTAAAACATTTTATAATCATCGTTATTTTAAATTAACAGTACATATATTCTTATTATTTTTATTTTATAACTTTGTTGATTTTTGATGAGGCAAACGTTTTATTATGATACTAGACGTTGCGCAATCAATAATACAAAATGATTGGATAACATGACTTACGAATCCGCTCCTCTATTGCTTTTTCCAATAGCTTATCAAATCATTTTAAAAAGGGCCCTCAATTAAATCATTTGACTCAAAAAAGTAACTTGTCTATTATGTCAGTCCCGATTTAAGATGGCCCATAACCATCCATTTGGAATTGGATAAACCCATCACAACCTCTCACATCTCCTACTCCTACGGCTAAAAGGATGTTTCTTTGGCCCACACACACTGTGGCCAACCACACTAATAACAATCAGCAGCATAGGTTTCACATGCTTGTTATCAAGTTGGACATACCCTAGGTAATTATGAAGGCACCTACCTTACCTTTTGGAAACGAATATCACTTTGTTTTATTCCTCTCTAGTGGCCTATCTCCAATTTTCGGCACTAAATTTCTTCACATATTGTTGTGTCCTCCTGGAATTGATATTATCTACTATCTCTTGGTATTATTCTGTTCCATATTTTCCCCGGAACTGATAAATTAAGACCCATTGAAGAATCATAGTTATAGATCTAGCTAGGTCCTCGAAATTTAAATCAATGGACCCACATTGCCCGGATTCATCTTCACAGATCTCAATTATTGCGATATCCTCTCCACACAAGTCGATCTCAATTCTCCAAATTCAAACAGTATCTTATCTTAATGTTCTTGGTCCCCAAGGGGTTCCCGTGAGCTCGCGGCACCCCAATGCGTGACACGCACATACTCTCATAACAAATTTAAATAAGAAAATAATTAAATAAATAAAGGGATAAAAAAAAAGAATAAAATTGGATTGCACAAGAAACAAGGAAATAAAAGAATTCACATAATGCTATGGAAAATATATTACAACGTGAAACATGAAGGACATGTTGATTCATAGTTGATTCGTTTCATTTTGGGTGCCTTCAATTGTGACGGTGATGGACACACTCGGCAGGTGTGACAGGGAACCTAGCAGTGTCGGTGCAGTAGTCATACACCATATGGTTAGCCCTAACCCACATAAGTTGGTGGTTCTGGTGCAAGGTGAGTTCGGACAATGTGGGTTCGTCCCACCAATACTTCTTATCCTCACTGCTACTACACTTCTTTGTGTTATCTGCTGATGTCACTGGCACGGGGCACTCGCACGCATTGATTTCAAAGTTCTTGTAGGTTGCAACGAAGGGTGCATGAGTCCAATCTGTCTTCACACGACCACCCTGAGTGGCCCAATCGTCTGCATTCCATATGGAGCTATATACTCCCATCGCTTGATCTTTCGGGAACGGAATTCCTTTGTGCTCTAGATTTGTATGCACCCTCACTGGCGTCTCATCCACCAGGAATCTGAATATTCACACATGTATGGAATAATATGTTCAGCCTTTTTAACTTGTGTATTGAAATAAACTACCCTTGCTTGCATCTACTCCTACTAAAGTAAAATCATGCGCATGGTATTTATTGGAATCGATAAGTCCGAAAACAACTGGTGGAAACAGTGAAAATAGACCTCTGTATATTTAGAAATATGTTATTGGTACAATCGTTTAAGCGCAATGATTTATATTTAGATAACATATATTTTTAAATATTTTTATCACATTATTTATCATTTATATGTATTGTAAAAGTGATTATACAACAAAATAGTAACACAAATACAAATATATAGCATTGTTTTAATATTTCAATTACATTAATCAGAATTTTTTATATATTTTTGTTCTCATTTTTATACATGATATGTAACAAAATAGTAATAGAAATAGAACTTGTTAGTAAATTAACCAAGATTCCTTGTCTTTTTAGTTTTTACCATGGTTTGTTTTTATTGGACCTAGCGGGGACACAACTACACCATGGCTATGATAGCACAAGCACAACTGACAAAGGCATGCAATTTCGTGTTATTTTGACAGCTTTTCAGGTTCAAGGAAAGAGAGTCCACATTCACTAACTTTACTTATATAATAAAAATAATCAACAAAGGACTATTTAATATTTAGGTGATAAGTAAATTAAATTAACGGATAATAGATTGGTACTTACACGACTTGGCGCTGGTTCCAGAAAATAGAGTAGGTATGGAAGTCCTTGGTGGGGTCGAACCAGAGGTTGAGTCTCTGCTCCCTGTTACCAACTCCATTGACATACACATTGGTCTGGACCGAGTATGGTTCCCCGGTGGTGTTGCCCAAAAACTCAAAATCAAATTCGTTGTGATTTGGACCCTCTGATGACATCTACATCACAAAAATTGAAAATGATGTCAAACGTCTTAATCATGTAAGAGACCATCAATTATAATTATTGATCTACACTCTAAGACCCCCACAATCACTCACTCGTAAACGTCAATTCATTCATTGTAGAATAAATTGCATAGGAGGATTATTAGGTTAGTTAATTAGGAAGGGATCACATTGTAATCATGGAAATATTGGTTCGTGTATTGAAGATAGAGACAGAGACAATGAATGCAGGAATTAATGGGACGCATGCAAGTTCACGGGTTAAAATGAAATAGCAGGTAGCTGACACTAATGCCTCTGGTACTAGTCAATTCATGGATACAAATAAAAGTTGTCCTGAATATGCAAACTATTGAATGGAGGCCCCAGGGGCATTAATTATCTCTACAGATGCGTAACTAGTGAGTGATAGATAAGTAATAACCTTTGTACAAACACAGAAAAAGAACAGCATGTGCAAATTAAAATAGTTGTTAAATTTTTCACTTACATAGAAGGCAGTAACGGTTCCAGCAGAGTCACCCTCCACAAGCTTGAGTTGGATGGTCACTTTCCCGAACATATACTTGCTCTTGGATCCAAATCCAGCTCCTGCAATGCCCCCAAAAAGTTCACATGTTTGTCGGTAAATAACTCAAAGAACCAATTTTATTTTATTTATTTTTACAAGCACAGGCACACCCAATTAACATTATTTAACCGGCCATTAAGAATCAGATCCAATAAAAAAAAATGTTCAATACTGAAAAAAGGCTTCAGGGTTTACATTATGCAAATGCGCATAAGAAAAGGTTAATTACCGGAATAGTTATCAAGTTTGAGTTTGAGGAGTTCTCCTTCATGGATGAAATGGTCCGTAGCCCAACTAGGCTGAAAGAGTTCATCAAATTTGGCAGAGGCAGCCAACCCCACCAGCACAAAACCCACAAACAACCCCAAGATCTTAGACATTGGTAACAATAGTAGCTAAGAAAAGGTTATTTTAACAAGAGAAAAGAAAATTACAAAACAAGAGGAATTTTATGCAGCTAAGAAGTGAGCAGAGTGAAGTGAAGCTTCTACTCCGAAATGCTTTCTTTGTGAGGGCTCACAAGAGAGGCCTGTGGGCGTTGGGTTCTATTTATAGCCCCATTCATTCCACATACTGAAGTGTGTGCCACATCACATGCCACGTCGGCGTTTCAAATTCCAAAGAATGGACAAAACGAAAATTCATGGGAGATAACAAAAAATGTAGCCGTTGCTACTTGCTGTGGCCAGTGATAGCTTAGCTGGCAAAAGCTGTTCATGGGAGTGGGTACTGGGTACCACCGCTGCTAATAGAATGATGGCAGATCTCATCCACTAGAATTTAGCCACGTGGATAAATACAGCTGGTGGTTTTAACTGAACAGTTGTCATCGTCAGTATCAGTTTAAATATCTCCTGCTTTTCCTCGCACCCGTTGGATCCCCATCCTTTCAAACATTCCAGAGTTTCTTGCCAAAACTTTAATGATAAACTGTAATTTTCTAAAATATATTTTGTATAATTTTTTATACAATAAAAATATAACAAGTTAATGAAAGTGATAAAAAAAACATAAAATTTAATTTTAGAAAAGTATTAATTGAACAATAAAACTTAATTTTATATATTCAAATTTAAAAATCTAAATTAGTTAATACTTAGTATATTATTGTTTTATAAATTGAATTTTGTATAAAATGTCAAATTTCATTAATAAAAATCATATTTATAATATGTTAAAATAAAAATCTTATATTTAATGCACACAATTTAGTTATGTTAGACGACAAATATCTTATCCATTAGTAAAAAAAAATTAATTCTTACAAGCTAAAAGTTGAAAAAGTTGTTAAAGTAGTTAAAGTCTTGTTGAAAAATATCTTATAAGCTGTTGAAAGTTTTTAAACTATTATTTCGTGTTATTAATTTTCAGTAAAATTAGTTGGTACTTTAGACAAATACATTTTCAGTTAGTAAGTTGTTCGTATATTTTTTTATATTTTAAATTTTTTAATATATTTATAAATAAAATTTCAAAAAATAATAAAAATATTTTGTTCACAATGAATATTATACGATATTAAATATAATATTTTATTATATAAATTAAATACTATATTATGTTATAATATACTAAATACATCTTCATATCGTTAGAATATAATTTTTATTAAAGTAATCAGGGAACAGTTGATTTAATTTAAAATAAATATATTGATATACAATCTAACACTTGAATTTAAATTATACAGATAGTTATTATTTAAAAAATAAAAAAGTGAAAAATATAAAAAATATGTTAAGTTAAAAGGTAAAATTTTACTTTCTAAAATACTATTTTAATTTATACAATAAAAATTAAGAATATTATGTCTTTTTAAGTTCACGTGAAAAATAAAATTTTATTATGTATTTTTAAGTTCACGTTAAAAAAAAAGTGATTCCTTGATGAAATGTTATATATAGCATTTATCGGTCCAGGTGTGCTCCGGTTTTGGAGTGGAGTATCTGCTTTGTGTCTCGTTTCTGCTTTTGCTGACAACATTTCCAGCTGGATAGTGCTTAGCACAATTATACAAAGGGACCAACTCATCTTTTTTATATTCATTCATCAATTCCTCTTCCAGTTATTATGCCTATTTTTATGTCTTGAGATCTGTGCACGGTGTTTATTGGGAATATACATAATATATATGATTTCTTTTTAATTACCAGTGTTAGCACAAATCTTTGTATGAATGTTTTGCAACGAACCACTAAAATCATGGAGATTTGCAATTATTTATTTCAAACAAAGATTGCAAGGGATCTTAGTGGGAATAGACATGTGGGGCTGACAGATAGGGGTCGGAATTTTTATCAAAACCTACTTCTTTCAGCAATTTATAATGAAAAATCTTCTTCACCCTTGACACATCTTCAACTCAAGCATGGTATGACAAATAAATAAATTACATGTTTCTTTTTGCTATTATGTTTTAACTTTTTATTTTATTTTATTTTTTCTTGTAGCAGATTTGTGAGATAAATTATTGAGAACTTAAATTAATTAGTAAAATTCATTCAATTTATTTCAATTTTAAATTAATGGAACTATTTTGTATAAAAATATTTATTATCTAAATAAAAATAATTGGATGAATATCATTACGAGTAAATGCAACTATTTGTTACCAGTTACGAGTTATGTTTTAATTATTTAAAATGGGCAAAGACAACCGATAATAACTATTCTAATATATGTTGAAGGAAACATAATAAAAATTAATATATAATAAATTGTTATTTAATATTATAAAATTATAATGTTAATAATAAATGTTATAATTTTTATTAAAAATATTATTTATTTATTCTTTTAATATATATAAAAAAGTTAAAAAATATATATTCAATAACATATAATAAAAACAATAAATAATAATTTTTATTATAAAATAAAATATTTAATATTATTTACATCTGAAAATTTATAATTTATAATTAAAACTTTATTATATATAAATTATTATGTATAGTTAAATATCAATTAAAAAATTAATTTTTATTTGCTTGTAATTTAAAAATAGACTTCGTAACAAGTACTTTAAAGAACTAACTGGCTTGGTCTTTGCCGTATTATACAATAATTGTACGGTTCATAGTTCGGTCCCTCTTCTTTACGAAAAGAGGCACATAAAGACGGAGGGTTGCGCAAATCCAGAAATAAAGGAAGTCACTTTACTACTAATAATATTACTATCTTAAAAAGGTTATATAATATTATATATAAATAATATTTAATAAAAATATTTGTTTATAATAAAAATAATAATAATAATAATATTATTATTATTTATAATAAAATTATAAATTAATCAACAATAATAAAATTTTAAAACCTTATATATTTTTAAACTTTAATAATTTATATTACTTATTCTTATTTTCAGTATAATTAAATACTTTATGAATATGCTTTTCTATCCTCTTTTATATAAATTAAATAATTTTCTATTGTGCAGTTATAAAAACTTAATAAGATTTTGCTTAAATAAAAAGAAAATTATGCAAATTGGAATAAGAGTCTCCGTGCAATTATCCGTACACCTCACCCTAAGAGAGAATGATAACCTTTTTATTTGAATGAAATAATTTTTAAAATTAAAAATTTTTAAAACAAATTCCTTCTGTAATCTAAAAATCGTGTTTATATCTTATTTTAAAATATATTATGCGTATAATATATTTTAAAATGTATACATATATATTGTATAACATAAAAGTAAAATTGTTGTACATAACTTTTAAAAGTTGATAAATTTTATCTTTATTAAAATGTAAATGCATTATGTTACCCAACACATCTAATTAAATGTGTCATATATTTAAATTTTTAAATTTAAAAATATAATGCATTAAAAATATATCACACAGTATAATATTTTACTTTATATATTACACGTGTCACATTTATATATTATACATAAACATTTCATTTTACACGGTTTATAAATTATGTTTATGTGTCATTTAAATTATTTTTTATTAATATTATTTTCAGTTATAATATTTTATATCATGTTTTGATTTTACTAATTTTAAAATAATACATTTCAAAATATTTTCATTCAAATTTATATATTCTAATTATATCATAATTTTATTAATTAAAATTTAATAACTAATTAAAATTGAACAATTAATCATGTTATAATTTTATTAATTACAACAAGATAAATGTAATTAAACAATTTATTAAATATGAATATTTTAAAAATTATTAACTTATTTTTCAATCACAAGTTTTTATAGATATCAAAACTAATTATAACTAAACAATTTACACATGCAATATTGGTATATTTATTGATCCAATCAAAATCATTTCATTTTTTACAAGTCTATTTCAATCTATTTTTGTATTTTTTTTTTCATCTAGGATAAGTACTTAATTTTAAACATGTGGAATGTTGTTGCCATTATCAATTGGTTATTAATCTGCCAAGTATGTATTAAGTATATGCCTACTATTACATATGCAATTATAACATGAAAGTAATAAGTACTTTAACAGTTAAAATTGTCTACCTTGACATGTAGATTTAGCCAAATTTACAAATTATGTGTTACAATCTCTTTCAATAATTAGATTAAAAGTTTTTTCTATTTCAAGTCACGATGATTGTATATCATTATCGTTTCACTTGGTGAGAACAAACTTCTTAGATTGTTGTGATTGAATCCATTAATTTCGTGAAATATCATTCACCAAATTTAATCTTCATCTTTGATATAACTTCTCCTTAAACAAAATATTTAACCAAAAGACTATATGTAAATTTTATAGGAATCGTTATTGGAAGATTACGTATACATTTTCAAACTTTATTCGATATATTTGTCAAATCTACTCTCATATGACTGCTTTCTTCCATGTTTATTATACATTAAACTTCATTTTTCTTTTGATATGTTATTAATTTATCGAGCAACATCAGGGTTCATTTTTCTAAACTTCACAGGTTTGTCATCAAATACTTACTTAGATGTCCTGTCATGCATGTGTTCACATAATTAGTTTCCATCAAATCTATTTATATAAACAAAACAATTATACAAATTTTTAATACCTAATTTCAGCAATTTTTGCATTAGTTTATGAGCTTTGAATCAATGCTTAAAATTGCTTGTAATATGCCTATGCAATATACATGATAAGGATGCAGATGCTACCATTCCAAATACGATTTACCAACTGCTTATTTTATACTTTGATGTTTGTCAAATATTAAGAAAATACCACTCTTATGGGCTACATACTCTCTCAACAATGTTAGAAACCACCTTTATGCATTTAACGTCTCGCTCTCAACAATAGCGAAAGTAATAGGTAGAACCGAGTTGTTACTGTCTTGAGTTGTAACTATGAGGAGCTTACCTCTATATTTCCCACATTGAAAAGTACCATCAATTTGTATGTCAAGTTTGCAATAATTAAATGTGTGAGAACATTATTTAAAACTCCATAAACCCCAAAACATTTGCATGTTCCATTTTGAACTTGATCACCAATTATAACATGTTCAATCTCAAGTTTGTACTTAAATCCTAGTGCATATTAAACCATGTTGACAATAAAGCATATAATTCATCACAATCACCAAATATGCGAATAATTCATTTATGTTTTGCATTCAACATGTTCTTATATGATACCATACTTGATAATTAACCATATCAAATTTAAAGTCCAAATCATATAAAAACAAATAAAAAGATAACAATGAAATGCGTATAACACTTTCCACAATACATATACATAGTGAGTCAAATTTTCCATGGTATTGTAAATGAGTGGGATTGACGCAATTATATTGACCACCTCAATTTATTATAAACCATTTATTTAATTTCATTTTTAGGAATGCTCTCATTCACCATAGACAACTAGTGACATTACTCAAACAACAAATAGAAATAAATGTCCGCTTCAATTTAATAACAAGGTTTGATATACATTCAATGAGTATTGATTCAGTGCTAATTTGTAAACCAGCATACAATTCACCATCAATGACCCAATTATGTGGCCCATCATTTTCACAAAAGGTTTATCTTCGTTTGGATATTCATATGAAATATGTTATTCTGAGAACTGGTACTTTAAAAGGCAAAATATTTTCAAAATAAAAAGCACATTGTTTATTTATTCATTATACATGTGACTTAAAAGTGTTAATCATTATATTTATTACAACTTCATTATCTAATTGGTTTGATTGTCCAATAGATATACCATGTGAGCTTGATGGCCTATTATATAAACTTGGCCTCAAAATATATACAATTTGATCTTCATTGTCATTATATGTGTTCTTGAAATTTTTTCCATCAAATTCATGATGATTTAAAACATATCACCACCCTTATTCTTATCATTACGCTTAGTTATTACTGATAAATAACAATTTTATACATCATAATCTGCTAAATTAATAGCTCAAGCAAATTATTCAAATAATATTTTTAATATCAAAATATTAACATAAATCTTTCTTCACGTTATATTTTTTAAAATAGTTATTAATACAGTTGTATTATCTTCATTAATTGTTGTTGATAAACTTCCAATTGTATCAACTTCAACATATATTTCAAATACACGCATCAATCATTGTTGGTTAAACGCATTATTATGCATTTAATACTTTTAGTTTCGCATATTTAAAAGTCATTATATTCGACTAACACAATTGAAACGACAAAGTCTACCACGTCTTAGGAAGATATGTATAATGCATTTATTTATGTATCACACAATGTGTGATGTATTCTAAAATGCGTTACATGTGTGACGCATTTTAAAATGCCTGATAAACACTGTTTTCACATTAGATAGAGAATTTATCTTAAAATTACCTCATTGGAATAAAAAAGCTAAAGAATGATATAAAATAATTTTTCAAATGAGCACGGCGTTGTAAATAACTTCAAAATCTTATAATAGCATAACTGATATGATTCATCACACGTGAATGAATCGAAATGTAGAAACGATAATAGAATGTCTTGAGAATCATGATAGAATAAGATAAATAAAGCCGATACAAACCGCTACCTGCCAAAGAGTATCAAAGTTATCAAGAGGAACGTGACCTTTAATGCGATTTGTCGGAAGGACCAACGTTATCAAATATAGTTATTTACTCAAGAACTAAAAGAATGAAAACTCTTAAAGAAAAATATTATTATTCATCAAAATTTGTCTTTACAATGAATTTCCAACCCCTGTTATATAAATAATTTAATATAGTAAAAAGTTAACAAATATGAATCTTAATTAGATTGAAATTTGATTTACAATTAATTTAAAATAAATCATTCATATATTAATATCAAATATTAAGATAATTTAAAGTAAATAAATTATAAATCTTAAATAGATTTATATATAATAAATTTAAATATTTAATTAAAATAATTTTGTATACCTTATTTTTATTCTAAATCTTTAATTATTTTAAACTAGGAATATGACCCGTGCGTTGCACGGGGTTTTTGAAGATATATTTTAATTATTATTAGTATTTTTAATTTTATTGATAAAAGATATTTAATATAATTTTTTAAATTTATAAATTAAAAATAAAAAAATAATTTTAATTAAATAAATATAAAATAATAATAAATTATATAAAAAAATTTAATACATAATATTTTGATCAGATTTTTTTAATATTTAATTAAGATATATTTAAAATGTTATTGATATTTTATACTTATAATAATTTATAACTAATAAAAATATTTTAAACACTTATTTTTTTTACAAATATAAAAGTTTTATAATATTATGTAAATTTGATAGTATATTAATTAATTCATAATATAATTTAAATATTATGTAAATTTTAAAATAGTAAATTAAAAATATTAATATATTAATATTAATAAATCGTTTAAAATGTAATAAAATAATTGCAAAGAAGATTAAAGAAAGAACAAACGAAGTTCAACCAAATGCAATACAAAAAAAAATGGTGTTATTATCATCATATAACATAGGATTAATAATATCTTAAATGACTATAGCAAGCAAGGATTGAGATAATATCATCTGTAGCAAACAAAAATAAAATCATATGAGAAATTGTAAGAAAAAAATTTACGTTAAACACAAGTCTAAATTATAGAAATTTATTTGCTGCAGGTTAAATTAACAAAAATTATAGGAATATACTAAAACATAAAAAAAATATTAAAGAACTGGTATATGATATATTTGAGCAATAAAAAATAAATAGCAAATGAAATATTTAATAGAAGGATAAAAGATAAAAGAAACCAAGTTACATATGAAAACTTTCATCAATCAACCTTACATTCTAGAATAACATTTTTTGTAATTTTTTCAAGCATAATACCCAAAAATTCTTTCTCAGATTATAACAATCCATTGATATTATAAAATGAAAAACAAATTTAAAAATTAAAATTTACTTAAAAATATCAAAAAAGACCATAACTATATAATTATAAATAATTAACATCTTCTCCTATTTATCTTAATTTATTTTTTCTTTCGTTCATCACATATAGCAAATAAAGACCATAACTTGTCATACTTTGACCATTGTAGGGTATCTTTCATTTCTATCCGACTTCGATAGTTTGCATATGAAACTACATTAATATGTAAAAAGTATTGGACACAATAGAAAGATATTTAGATATGAAAAATTGAGCCTCGAAGGACAAAAAAGATGGGTTCAGAGAGGAGAAATATACTATAATCGTTATTTTATATTATAAAGAATTAATCATAAATAATAAACATATCATTTGTCTAATAAAACAACACACTATCTAAAAATAATAATAAATGAAAATAATTTTTTAAAAAATGATCAAATAAGCTCACTTGATGTTTGTACAATAAAGAAGGGTATATCTTTCAACAATAACATTAATCAACATCAGTTTTTCTAATAATACAACAATGTCACTCTTACATTTCCTTTAAAGTACTAAACAAACTACTGTTGTAAACCAAAAATTTGAATTGATCTAGGTAAAATCCATTATAAAATATCAAAACTTTCATATTCAAAATATTACTTATAACAAATAAATGATTAGTGGAACATGGTGGAAAGATATTTAGACAGTGATTACCTCTTTCAAACCAAGAAGTGGAATATAGGAATGAAAATCAGTTTTCAACAAAGAAATAAAAAAAAAGGTAAGGATAAATAATGAGTTTATTGAATAAAAAAAATAAGAAAAAAATAATAAATTTTCATAAAATATAATTCAACTCATATATAGAGAAGACATAGAAAGGAGTTAAAATTAGAAACTAATTAATAGAAAGAGAATTAAATAAATGGAAAAAACAGTGAATGTATAGCAATTAGGCAAGTATAAGCAATTGGGTAATATGAAGAAAAAATACTAAATATATAATAGTAAGTTAGAAGTTTAAAAAATATTTTAAATATAACAGGAGAAATTGCCATGATATCAACAAAATGAAGTAGAGATAGAAGAAGAAAAACATAGGAAATGAGATAATGTTACATATGGCAAGCAAAAAGCAATCATGTGAGAAATTATAAGAAAAAAATTATCTCAACCTACAACTTTCCCAATTGACCCACAACAAATTCATGGAAAAAAAATTATGTTAAAAATACATGGTAGTATAAACAATTAAATCAATGAATACTTGGTATGAATAATGGAAATAGAAATATGAACGATTCAGATAATAAATTTCTAAATGAAACCTAAAAATCATACTTTATATCATAAAAGAGCTTAAAATCTGGTAACTTATAAAATCTAAAAATATCATAGAAAAGGAAAACACAATAAGGTCACGTTAAGTAGATCAAAATAGGAAAAAAAAATAGAAAAATGGCTTGAGGGGAACAGTGTAACAAAGAGAACAACCTTTCCACTTATCACAAATTTTTGTTTTCTAATTTATATTAAAACATTGCAAGTTAATACCAAAAGATTATACCTTTTGAAGAAATTTTTGTTATTTGGCTACGATCTTATTGCATTAGAAAGTAAATCGTAAAAAAATACATGAAAGAGAAGGAAAAATATAATAAAATTTAAAATCTTTTGACCATATACCAAATGAAGTAATATTATAGGAACATAAGTATCACAGACAATATCTTTCAAAACAAAGATAACATAAAAAACAGATGTAAGGTCAATAATACTTATCCATGAACATGATATGTGCATAAAAATGATATTAACATTGAGAGATAAATGAATAAAATTATATAAAAAAAATCAGTGATGGAGAACATGTCTTAAAAGTTAGAATATAAATACTAATACCTTTTATCTTTCTCTTCAAGTTATAAAAAATGTAAAAAAGACTTAAGGGTAAATAAAAAAATAGAGTAACCGACAGAACACCATTATTACATACTTCAAATTTTGTTTTCCAATTTATAATAAGTACTATTAAGAAAAAGCTAAAAAATTATTAGTCCACAATAAATTAATAACAAAAATTATCACTAAAAAAAGAGTAGGTATAAACAATCAAACATATAAAAACAGGGTACATAAAAATATTGCAAGTTGATACTAAAAGGTTATACCTTTTTAAGAAATTTTTGTTATTGTCTTATTACCTTTATACCTGCAAAAGTAAACTGAAAAAAAAAGAAAAATTATAATAAACTCTAAAACTTTTTCACAGCATGCTAAATAAAATAATACTATATGAATATAAATATCACAAACAATATCTATCAAAACAAAGATAACAGAAAAAACTTATGTAAGCATATGAAATTTTTTTACGAACATGTGCACAAAAAATGCATATTAACATGAGAAATGAATAAAATTGTATAAAAGTATTGGAGGAAGAAATACTAATACCTTCATCTTCCTTTTCAAGTCTAGTGAAGATAAAAAAAATGTAAAAAAAAAACAAACTTGAAGGTAAATAAAGGAAAAGAGTATGAGAGAGAACAACATTCATACATACAACAAAATTTTATTTTCTAATTTATTAAAAGTACTATTGAGAAAGATAAAAGGTTGTTTATGTAAAATTACCTTAATCTGCAACATTTTCAATTGACTCATATAGATTCATGAAAGAAAAAAATCATAGTTAGAAAAACAATAAGTATAAACAATTAAACATGTAAAAATAAAGTATATGAAAACATTGCAAGTTGATACAAAAAGATTGTACCTTCTTAAAAAACATTGTCATCAGTATGTTACCTTGGTACCTACCTAAGAAAGTAAATGTGAAAAAAGATAGGGAAAAGAAAGAAAAGTATAATAAAATTTAATACATTTTCATCACATACCAAATGAAGTAATATTATATGAACTTAAATACTACAAACAATATCTTTCAGAGCATAGATAATAGAAAAAACCTATGAGAATAATACCTTTGTCTTCATTTTCAAGTTTAGGTAAGATATAAAGTAGTAGAGACATCATACGGAATACCGCAGCAGGAAAATAAGAATACACTTCTTATTTTTATTCAAGTTTAGAACATATTTTCCACACATTTGTGATGAAACAAATTAGAGAAATTTGAAGAAAAAAAGAAGAAAAATCATTAGGAAATATAGCCTAAAAATAGAATCATCAAATAGATGGTAAAGGAAGAATGGAAAGAATAGGAAAAAAATGCACTAATACCTCTGTATTCCTCTTCAAGTCCAAAAGGTAGAAAATGATAAAAAAATCATACGCACATGCAACAGGAAAGAAAAGACTCCTTATTTCTTTTCAAGTTCAAAGAATGCTTCCGACACATTTATGCTTAGACAAATTACAAAGATTTGAAGAAAAAATAGAAGAAAAATTATTAGTAAATAGTACCAAAAAATAGAATCATCAAATATATGGTAAAGGAAGAATGGAAAGAATAGGAGGAAAAGATACTAATACCTCTTTCTTCCTCTTCAAGTCCAGAAAATGATACATAAATCATACGCGCATGCAACAGGAAAGGAAAGACTCCTTGTTTCTTTTTTAGTTCAAAGAATGCTTCCGACACATTTATTCTTAGACAAATTAGAAAAATTTGAAGGAAAAATAGAAGAAAAGTTATTAGTAAATATTACCAAAAAATAGAATCATCAAATACATGGTAAAGGAAGAATGGAAAGAATAAGAGGAAAAGATACTAATACCTTTGTCTTCCTCTTCAAGTAAAAATAAAATAAAATAGAAAATGATAGAGAAATCATATGCACATGCAACAGGAAAGAAAAGACCCCTTATTTCTTTTCAAGTTCAAAGAATGCTTTCGACACATTTATGCTTAGACAAATTAAAGAAATTTGAAGGAAAAATAGAAGAAAAATTAATTAGCAAATATAACCAAAAAATAGAATCATCAAATACACGATAGAGAAAGAATGGAAAGAATAGGAGGAAAACACACTAGTACCTCTGTATTCCTTTTCAAGTCCAGAAAAGATAAAAAATGGTAGAGAAATCATATGTACATGCAACAGGAAAGGAATGGCTCCTTACTTCTTTTCAAGTTCAAAGAATACTTTCGCACATTTATGCTTAGACAAATTAGAGAGATTTGAAGGAAAAAAAGAAAAAAAATCATCAGTAAATTAACCCTAAAAATAAAACCATTAAATAGTTGGTAAACGAAGATGATTAAGAATTGAAATGTGAAGAAAGTAACAAAGATAACAATACCTGAGCCCAGTAATCTTCAATCAAAGGTAAAGGAAGACAAAGAGCGGAGAGTGAAGAGCAGAGACAACGGAGAGCTGAGAACAGAGTGCGGAGAGCGAATAATAGAGACAACGGAGAGCGAAGAACAAAGTGCGGAGAACGGAAAACGGAGAATAGAGAGTAGAATAGAAAGAATAGAAACAAACCCTAATGTTGGTTGTTTCATTTATTTCATAGACCAAAACTTCAATAAAAAATAAAGGAAGACAAAGAGCGGAGAGCAGAGATAGCGGAGAGTGGAGACAGCGGAGAGTGAAGAACAGAAAGCGGAAAGCGAAGAACAAAGACAATGGAGAACGGAGAACAAAAAGCGAAAAAAAAAAGAACAGAGAGAACGGAAAGCAGAGAATAGAAAGCGAAGCACAAAGAATGGAAACAAACCCTAATGTTGGGTTGTTTCATTTATTTCGTAGACAAAAATACCCCCACTTAATATGAAGGACATGTGTCAAGTATTAATTGGAAGATAGTGAAAAATACATTTAGGCGGGAACACTGTTTCCATTCACTTCTGTTTTATATAATAAGGGATTAATACAAACAACATTGGAACTTTGATTATCTCTTCTTAAATTTAGATAAAATTACATATAATTAAATTTTAAATAAAATTAAATCTTTATCAATAACAACTTTTAATTTTTTTAATATATATTTTTATAATATTGTAAGTTAATGTAAAAATAAATAGTGAAAAAGTAAAATATTTTATTCTTTCTCGTTTAAGAAGCTTATGTTATCATGATTTTGATAAGAATTGAAATGAATGAAATAAATTCTACAAATAGCCATTGATTATTATTTTTATAAATTAAAATTTTAATTTTTTAAATTTTAAATTTTTTATGTTGATCTATACTTTTAAAAATATATTACTTCAAATTTATATATGAAATAAAAGTAAAAAAAAATCATAAAGTTTAAAATAAATATTTTTTATAAAATTATAAACCATAAACTTTCTTTCTCTCTCTTCAAGTATACATGAATTTTAACATTATTTTTCTTGTTGTAAATCAAGAAAACAGTGGCCAAGGATAATTCTATCTCTAGAGTCCGCACAGTCCTCTTTTTAAATTACACGAGAGGATAGGAGAGTTGAATATATAATTATTAAATTATTTTTTTTATTTTATTTTGTTATAAATAAAAAATTATATTTTTAAAATTAAAACTAAAATTTATTTATATTATTTTATTCTCCATTTATATTATATATATATATATACTTATTATCAAACAAAAATCTCATTATTCCCTCCGAATAAGAATATTGTATAAAATATTTTAATTATCATCAAATTATATATACTTTCCTTTAATTGAATATTAATTTTTTACTAAAATAATTATTGTTAATTAATCCAAACACTTTTGTTGATTGCGGTGCCACAAAGACACGTGACATAGATCATTTGATAACAACAGTGGTTAGTAGACGGTGATCATGAGTCTGCCTATGCCTGCTCTAAGGAAAGGAAATCCTACATTGTAGTACATGACAAACAAAATATAAATAAATATTTCCTTCTTTCCATTTTATCTGTCTAAAAAAATATAAAAATATTTTATTATAAATTTTTATTATTTATCTTTTTTTTTAATTTTTTAAATATTAATTATTTATATATATATTTATATTTATCAGTTGTAATAAAAGAATAAATTAAAAAATATTTTTTAAAAAGTTAACAATATCAATCATTTATTTAATTTATATATACTTTTTTTAGTAAAAATTTTAAAAAAATAATATTTTTTATATAAATATAAAACGAGTGATTATCCTTTTCAATAATTGGAGTGGTCAATTTAAAAAAAAAATAAAAATATATAAAAATTTTGCATGTATTTAAAAAAAATACAGATAAATAAAAGTAAAAAAAATTTAAAAAAATGGAGAAAAAAAATAGAAAAAATCTTTATCCATAGAAAACGTAACGTGTAGCACGTGATTCTTACTTTTGCTTGCATCACTTCTAACAATCAGGTCCTGTAATTTGGTGCAGGCCTATTCTCTACCTTCCCCATTGTCTCTTACGGTCAGGTCATAGATGGAAGGAAAAGTAACAAGCAAAAATGAATCATTGGCCAACGAAAAATTTAAAAAAGAATAAAGATTGGTATAGACATGCAAGGATATAAGCATAGAAAGAGATTTGAAAAAACAAAAAAGAAAAAGAAAAAAATACTAGATACAATGATTGATAAAACTAGAAGAAAAAATGAAAAAAAAAATAAAAGCTGTATATTTATTATGGTTACAGAAATAATAACTGTCTGAAAAAATATATTTGTCTATACGGTTATTTCTTTATTCTTACAAGTATTTCACTAATTAAATAAAAATGAAAAGAAAATATAACAAAATATTAAGACAAAATAAATTATAAAAAATGTTATAAATTTTTTCTATTTAACATACAAGCGGTTTAAATAAAAATTTTATAATATTTTTAAAAGTATATTTTATCACTTAAATACATATAATATAACAATTAAAATCATTTTATCCAAACAAAAAAAAATATGATATCAAAATATCATTCTTCTCAATATAAATTGAAATCGGAATTATGTTTTGTATCTTTCAATTTTTGAACAATTTAATATCATAAAATTTAGAAGACCAAATTAATGTATAGTATAAATTTTTAAAAAATGTAAAAAGTAAATATCAAAATCTAATTTATAAAAATATTTATACTTTTTTTTTCTTTGAAACTATGACAATATATATTATAAATATATATATATATATATATATATAATTATTAACAAAATAATACGTTGTTTAAGCCCTTTTTGATGTACAAATTAAAAAAAAAACTCTAATTTCTCTTTTATTTTATACTTCTCAGTTCTTATATAAAATCCGCTCAATTTGGAAATCTCACATGAAACAGCTTTTATTTCTTCAATACGTTACACTCAATTTTCTATTCTGTTATTATATTGACCAGACTATTCTTATTAATTTTTTTGATATACCACAAAAAATAAATTTTTATGTATTAAATACTAGACAAATCTTGTTATATATATATATATAATATTGCAATTATATATTAATAAAATTAAAATTATTAAATACTCAAAATGTTTTTTTTTTAAATAACATTAAAGTTAAGAACATAAATAATAAAATAAATTATCATTTCACGTTAAAATAATAAAATTAACTTAAAAGTTTTGTAATAAATATTCTATAAAAAATTTAATCGCTTGAAGTCATTAGACATAGAATAAAATTAATTTACAAAAAAATAACAATTTTAGACATAGGAAACAAATTTTTTTATAATTTCAATCTTACATTGGAAATTTTTAAAAAATCCGAGAGTAAATACCTATACTTCTTTTACTATCTTCTATTCTTAAATTTTAAAATCATAACTAAATAAAATATTTATTTATAATAGCTTTTTCTATAGTCACTAATTACTGTTATTAAAATGATTAATTTTTTATGAAGTTAAAATATGTGATATTTTTTAATTCAGAGCTATACAAAATTTGATTCATAGAAATATGTTTTTTATTTAATAAAATAAATTGTATTTTTATACTGTTTTTCCTAAGAATTGTATGAATAAAATTATATCTAAACTTAAAAATATTAAATAGGTATTATAATAATGTATATTTTATAATTTTCCATTAATATATAATAATTTTTTGTATTATTAAAAAAATATTACATTTCTGATATTTCAAGCTTTTAAAAGGTAACTATAAAAATAAAAAAAAACAATATATATTTATATATGAAATAAATAAAAAATATAACAATGTGACATTTTTAGTCAAAGATATTCGTAACGTAATCCAATTTACTAACTCATTTTGATGGGTTCAAATTTTAAAAATTTGAACTAATATATTTTAAGGACTGGCTTAAATTACACTTTGAAACTTTTCAAACTAGCTTAGTATCTTATATCTGTTTAAAATTTATTTATTTATTAGTATGTATTTATAATAAAAAATTTAAATTAATAAAACTTTTTTCGATAATATAATATTATTTTCATATTAAGATTTATTTATTATAAAATATATTTTAAGCTTAATTATATATTTCTTGAATTTTATAATTTAACTATACATAATATTAAACTTGGTATATTTTATCCATAAATCAAGTTAACTCTATCATATTCTATACATTATCGGATTGTATTTCCATTTAAACAATTGATCCTATTCAAAGTTTGAATCAGATAAAAATAAAGATAACCCCATCGCAACCTCTACAGTAACACTTCTATCTCTAATAGAAGTTTAACATTATATCTTGATTTTATTTACGACTAATAATTTTATAGTGCAAGTGCAACGTTTTCTGTTCTATACTTCTATATGGACCAGAACCAAGACTGATTAGCCCAATCTAAAATACTTTTTTCGTTTGAAGCCCGTTGGAAGGCAAGGCTGGCCAGTAGTTATAAGCTTATTTTCTTTTATTTGTATAAAAAAAATGAAATTTGGACGAACAACTTTATGTAAGAAAATAATTTTTGTAAAATCACCCCTAAAAGATAAAAGAATTAAATAAGTGGTTGATCTTTATAAATATTATGATTTTTTATTTTAGTTTTTATAAAAAAAATTATTTAATTTAGTCCCTACGTTTAATAAAAATAATGTAATTTTAGTCTTTTATGTGATTTTTACAAATTTTAGAGACTAAATTCAAATTAAAGACTAAAACTAAAAATTATAATATCTTTAGGACCAATAACTTATTTAAATCAAACTAAAAATTTCTCTTTCAACATTACTTGTTCTCTTCATATTATTTATTTTCTCTCAATTCATATACACCCATTACTCTCCTAAAAACTCATTTGTAACACTTTTCATGAGAAGTCTCTTGTAACAAGTAACGTCGTTGATTATTACGTGATTCCCCCAAATAGCTGGTTTAATCATTGCAAAATGGGAAAAACTCCTAACTCTCTGCATGATAGAACACTCCAATCTGAATCAGCTTTTACTGATTCTGGGAATTTGGCTTGGATAATATTAGAAAATTGAAACTCAAGATATTCAGCCTAATCTTTCTGCCAATGCGCGGCAGTACTCAAACAGAACAATATAATTTGGCTCAGATTTCATAAAATAGATTTTATATAAGTTGGACCATAACATCCACTGGGTCAAATTAATGTGCAATCGGACTGATACAAATGGTACATTAATTGACTTCATTGCTGAATATATCCAAGAAAAAAGAAAAGTTTGTCCCATTTAATTGGAGTTTAAGAAAGGGGGTTGTCTAATTCCATTTAATTTATCAAAGTATTCTATTTTCCTCTCATTTAAAGCCAATTAATATGGTTTATCTCTAAATATTTATTGAAACAACTATGTTTTATGCTCTCTAGCATCAACTAAAACACCATTGTTTTTAGTGTGGGATATGTATTGTGAATGGAATTAGTACCCTACCAAATATTTAAGAAGTTATAAATCCGAGTCATATAGCACATATTTGGTATCGCTTTCATTTTACGAGCCAACAGATGGTGTAAAGATCAATGTTTGTACATAGTCATCAACTGTAAATGTGCTTTGATCATCTCCATGTTGATAAATGACCTGAGCAGTTCTAGCCATATTAAGCGAAGCTTTCACAATTGATGATGGCAGAGAGGTTGTGGTCATGGCAAGACTATTGAGCTCCAGCCATAAATTCCCTATAAGCTGCCTTATATGTTTCCTGGCAACATTTTCATCTGAAATATTATTTTCCCTCATGAAACACTGTATGCTGCAAGCATTGTCCCCTCTTTTTTGTTCTTCCTAAAATTAAAACATGAACAACTTCTCATCAGTCACAATGTCCACTTTATTGTTCTAATATATCAATAATCTAATTAATATTTTCAACACAATTTTGAAATAAGGATTTTAAGGAATTATGGTACTTTTGATGTCGGTAAAACAAGACGTGTATCAACTACTAACTATTAACTAGAGAAAAGAGATGTGAATGTATAAATATAGTGAGATACCCTTGAGGTTCCCAAGTCGTCCCAAAGCCTAAGAATTTCCCCGGAGCAAGAAAAAAGCCTTGGATTCAGCTTCATCATGGAAATTGTTTCCTTTGAGAAGCCATCCCCAATGAGGAAAGTTGCATGCACCAGGGCCATGTGAGATCCAGCAGAAGTCACCCCATTTTCCAAATATTCCCTAAAACTTGGAATGTATCCGCTGTTGAACCATTTGGCTTCTTTTAGAAATGCTTCAAATATGTCTATCCACTGCACCAATTAAGCACCAGTGTGTCATTAACCTCTTACTCTTGGCTATTGTTTCTTACATGTTTAAATTTGGAAGGACATTCTAATTATCACCGTTCTTTTCAAAAAAGCAACAACAGTTTGCCCGTACTCTTTTTGAATTCTGTATGCAATCTCATGGGTGGTGTTATACAAAGCCATATAGCATATCTTCATATATTCAGGCAGTTGTTCCATTGCATCAAGATCCCACCTGTAAATAACAACAATTTCACATTTTGGTTATTAATTTTCCTAGTTGAGTTTAATTCACAAAAAATTCTAGAAGCAGACCTTTTGATTGCCTTGGTAAAAAGAACAAGTTCATCTAATGAGCCATAAGTGTCGAATATATCATCCATAACTAGCAAAATGCATATGGTTTTTGTAAGTTCAATGCGACAATTTGAATATCGTGGTTCTGGAAAAATCCCCACTGTCCATAGGAAGCACTCTGCTGGCCTATCTCTGGCGAAACCAAGTCTTTCAACAAGTCCCAACTCTCTCCACCACCTAATCAAATCAAAGAAACGGTCATATGCAGCATATTTGTTTAGTTCAATTATTTGCTGTGGTTATCAAGTACAACACAAAATTACCTAGAGATCTCTGCTAGTTCTCTTTGGTTCAACGACTGAACCATATCAAAGTCTAATTTTGCCAATTCTACAAGAGCTGGTATTTGACTACTGTCTTTGCTATATTCTTCCATGTTGTTTTTGGTCTCTAACTTACCCATTCTTTGGTGTCTTGGAAGCGTTAAGGCTCTGGCAACGTGCCTTCTTACTTTAGGACCAAGGTGCGGGAGTGACTTATGGAGATGAGCCCTTGACAAGTCCATGGCCTGCTGTAACACCTCTTCTCCTTTTGCTCCTAAATATGATGCTTCATATAGACTTAGCATACCCCAAATGTCTGTGCTTAGTGATGCCTTGAAATTCCCATTCTTGTCCAAAAATTTATTGAAAACGTCTACACCCAATTAATAGCACTAAATCAAATTAGTAACCTTTTGTAATACTCCACTTAAGCACCTACCTTTTCAAAAGCTAGATTTGAATATAACTCAGCAATAAATTTGTTGTCAACAAGTTCAATAATAGTTTGTGTTTTTTTTGCCACATGACATTTGAGGGAGAAAACATTAATATAAAATGTCCATCCAAAATGCAAATAAATGTACCTGAAGTTGTAGGCCATCCATTATGCCTGAGCAGGCGGAATTGAAGAGCTGTGGCAAAGAGATCATGAGCGGCGTCCCAATCCTGTAAACTTGCAAGCTGCACATTGATCTCTTCCTCAACATGGTGCCCAATTCCCAGACCTTGGATGGTGTCAATCATCTTTAATGTTCTCAGTGGATCACCCGAGATTAGCAATGCCTCTTGGCATCGTCTTTTAATTTCCTCCAAACTTTTCGTACAAGGATCAATTTCACAAGGTGCCTGCTAACACCATCTTTTTATTAAGATATGTACAAAAATTAAACAAATCATTTGTCAATATAAAATTATTATATCTTACCTAAAATATTCCTTTTTAATGCATATTGTTCCTGTTTTAAAAACCCTCTCACAAAGTTAAAAAATAAATAAATAATTTTCAAAATAAGCTGAATTAGTTAGGCACTTAATCATCTCTTGTTTCATTAAATTAGTTAAGATAATTTTAAATTTATTTATACAATTATTGAATGCCGATCACTGTTAAAACAAATTGATCGGATTTTGAATTTCCACTATGAAAATAGTTTTACATCAAAAAATAAAAATAAAAAACTTATAATTTTGAAATAAAGGAATTACCTTGTTGTGAAAAGCAACGCACTTGGTTGATAATCTATTATGTATAATCCCTCGTATAGACGTTTGTAAGGAGAAGCTGGATGATTGATAAAGGGATGGGCGTGAATAGTGATGAGTAAGTGAGGTTGTAAGCGATGAAATTACAAGTTCTTTAACAGCCATTGCTTATGCGGACATGGATGAAATTCCAAGTGAATAGCATGATTAACACAAATAGACGGCCCTTATATAGAAGAAACTTTCCAACTTTATAGAATTGATTATTATAGTCTATGGCAACCATCCCATTCAATGCACTCGTGTTTTATGTGCACAAAAAAGTACTTTATTCAATTTCTCAACTATATGCATTTACTTTTGTTTTTAAAAATTGGGCAAAGTCACTTCAAACTTCTGCGATAAGGCCTGCAAGGTCTGTCGGTTGAAAATCTGCAAGTTTACGGAATAGGGAATAGGACTCAATGTCAATCTATTCAATATGAGAACCTAATTCTTCAAATTAATTCACAATTTCTTAATCTTTTACAAATGTCTCGTTTTAGAGTAAATAAGTATATATATGCTAATCGGTATTGTTAAAGCATTAATTAAGAATTTTTTAAAAAATTATGTTAAAATATTATAAATATATTTAGCATGTCTAAAATTTTTTAGAAATGTTATCGTAAGTATAATTAAAACTTTTTTACATTCCTAAAAATTTTGAGAAATATGGAAATATTTTGCTGAAAAATTATAGTTAAAAAGTATTTTATTTTTAAACATTTTATACTAAATATAATTTTTTTTACCAAATTGCATATAAAAGTAAAAAAAATATATTTTATATATTACGTTGACTTTATTACCCGTCAACATTTATAAGCTAGTCAAATTAATAAGTTTTAAAATGTGTATATTAGTATTTGATTATATTTAAAATAAAACAAAGGGATTAGAATATAAAATGGATCCAGTAATTATCCTTTTATTATCTAATCACAATTCTTCTCATAAATTTCTTTATTTTAGTTTACCTAATTAATTACGATGAATGTTACTGGTAATTTCTTAAATTCATCTTATGTTCTAAATTTTGTTCCTCTTTAATGATTAAATTTAAAGTTGATTTTCAAGACATGTAGAAAAATATAAATAATTTGTTAATAAACATAATTTCATTTTATTGTAAAATGCTATTCGACTGTAATCTTTTTAAATTATATTCAAATAATTTCATTTAAAGAATAAAATAACTAGAAATTGGTGCTATATGAAATTAATTATGTTAAATAAAAAATTTATAAAATTATTTTTAAGTATTAGATATAATTAAAATACATATTTAAATTACTAGTTTCAATAATAAATTTTACTTCCTCTAATTTTTTAAATGAATTTTTTTATTTTTTTAATTGTTCATGAAACTTTTTGTATTGATTCTACGTATTTATTTATGTTTTTGTTAGTAAGCTTATTTTGTCTATAAAGAAGTAAAATCACCGGAATAATGTTAGCCTACCTGTCAGCTCCAATTTAGTATTTTTATATAAAAAAAATATCTTTAATAAAATGAAAGAAAAATATCAAAGGAAGACATAATAATTAATTTAAAAAAATCGAAAAAGTATTTCTAATTTTTTATGAAACATAATTATTAAATTTTTAATATAACAAACATAATTATATTTTTTAGTTTATTAAATGATAATTTTTATATTCTTATTTTGTTATAAAATTTACGTTAATAAGATATTTATTTAATTTTTATATTATTAATTTAAAAATATTTAATATTATGAATATTTAAAGATAAAATTTAATATATAAATTATTTTAATTATTTTGTACTAATTATAATAAATTGATTATTTTATAAAAAACGAAGAAAATATATATCATTGGAGGAGTAACCAGTGAAATGAATTGATTGTGAACAACTATCGGCCAGAAAGTAATAGTCGTCCACGGTACAATCTATATTTAAATGTATTAAAATTTTTTGGCAGCTTTCCTATTCTGTTATGATTTTTTTCATCATATTTTATGACAATTTTTTTATACTAGTACTAAGTTTTTATAACGGTTATTACTGACATTGGGATTTAATATATAATAATAATAATAAATTTTATTTCAAACAGACCTGACATTGGACCCTGGGAGCGGGAGCGATACACTATCAAATCAATCTGCTCATTTATGAGAATCAATGGGCAACAGCTTTTCTGTCATAATAAGCATTTTCTGAGTGGGCCAGATAAACAGTAAGTAGCGGCCGCACCCAACTTTGACATGGAATATTGAACATTCTGTTATATATAAATAATACCATCTATTTATTTATATTAATTATTTATTAATTAATATTTTTAAAATAAAAAATAAAATAAATCTATTACATTTATATTAAGATATAAATAAATACATATTTCTATTTTTATCTTTAATAATTTTTTCTATTTTAAGTAATCTTATTTTTACTTTTTTAATTTAGAAGAAGATACAAGAATTATTTTTATTCAAATGTTTATTTTAATTTTAAAATAATATTAATTATATATATTTATAAATTATTATATATAAAACATAAATTAAAAGAGAAATATATTTTTTATTTTTTATTTATTTATTTATTTTAATTTTTAAAAAGTATTAGTTATTTTTTTTATATATTTATCTTTATGAATTTTAGTAAATAAATAAAAATAATATTTACATATAAAGAATAAATTTATAAAAAAAATAAATTTAAAGTTAAGTCATTAATTATATTTATAATTTTTTTTAACACAATTAATAAATATTTTAAAATTAATAGTATTATTTATATTTATACATTTTTTCATTCTAAACAAATAAAAAATCAAAAAGAATATTTATTATAAAATATTATATGAACGAATTCTATCATTGTAGTAGATCATGATCCTTAACTGATTAGTGTTGTATAATACTTTTCCCGATTCCATTTATTAGAATCCAACAGAATTTTTTGTTGTTGTGATATTTAATATAATTTTATAAAATTGTAAAAGTATTGTTTTTTATATGAATTTTTTACAATTAAATCATTTAAACTTATTTATAATTAATATAATAATAAATTTTGTTTCTAACAAAAAATAGGCTTAAGATGCTAATTCTAATTTTAAAAGCTTATACTTTAACTAATTTTAATATTTGTTAATCATTATAATTAGGGTCAAACAGAACAATACAATGCTCTCTACGTCATATCACTGCTGTTTTTATGCAATAAGATAAAAGATTTATAACATTAATTATATAATTTTTAAATATATATGTATATATTAAATATTAATTATATAAAAATATAATAATATATAAAAAATATATAAATTTAGATAAATATAAAAATTAAAATAAATTATAAAACGTTTATTTTGAAATAAAAATAACTTACATAATTTTTATATTAAATATAAAAAAATATATAAATATAAAACTTATTTTTTAAAATTAAAAATTTTGGTTTTTAAATTATATAAATATATTAATAATATATAAAAATAAATAAATTTAAAAACAAATTAAACCAACTTTTTAATATCTACCTTACTTATTTAAATTTTTTATAACAAACGTAAACATGTCTATTTTCTAAATAAATTGAACCATGACCTCGTGTTGAACGGGGTGATTTTAATCATTAAATGTATGTCAATACGTTGTCAAGTGGAATTTTATATGATGTCGTTACATCTACGCAGTAATTGAATCCTTCTATCCAATGTATGGGCCTCCGCTGAAAATACTGTGACGTCAACTAAGAATTTTGTTTTATTTTCTTGTATGAAATCAACCAAAAACTAAAATAATTGTTAAATAACGGGGCTGGATGCTTTTTATTTTTAAGGAAATTTTCTTTCAAAAAATTGAATAAAAATATTATTTATTTTAGTAAATAATTATTTCCTAGCTCTTCAAAATAGTTGTAAGAAATTTTTTAAGTTACAAATATTTTTAAAAAAACAAAAAATAATATGAAAAAATTTCAACTCTAAAATAGATTTTTATGGATTATTTTTATTTAATTATATTCATATTAATATAATAATATTAACTATATTTTATATGAACTATATTATAATCATATAATTATAATGCACTGAAATTAATAATTCTAATTTTATTTTTAAGTTATTTGAAAATACTTTTTAATTTATATTCAACATATTATATTTATTTATTCTTCTTATTCTATATAATTTTATAGGATTTATGTAGCAAGAATAAAATAAAATAACTCAAAATAAACTTATTATACTTACAAATGCTGATATTTATAAAAAAAAAAAAAATTACTCCTAAATGATATCAAATTGATTATTAAAGATATCAACTACATATACAAGTGAATTGAAATCTCCAATTCAAATTGAAACCAAGGATAGGTTTTTAAAGTTAGCTTGCACTTGTGGGACTATTGTCCTTTTGTCTTAACTATTTTGTCATGTGTGTGTCTTCCATGATCACTTGACGTCATGATGCTCATCTATCTCATCCATAAGAAACATTAGGCTCATCCATTGCGAAGAATTCTCTATTATTTATGTGTGAGCTCCGCATCAGTAGACTTCTCATTTCGCTTGTCAAAGATATTATAAAAAAAAAAAAAAAAACAGACTAAACCAATTGAATTTGACCAAAAGAATCACATTTGGACAGGTACAATGTTCTGGCTTTTGACTACTCTAGAACCGCCCCATTCCTTGAAAATTTTCGCATCATTCAGAAACTAAAGCCTAAGGTCTCATGGTAAAAGATATTTTTTAGCAATTTAATGACCGCAATTATTGAACCATTCCGCGCTTCTATGTTTAATAGTTAGAAAATTAATTTAGATATTTTTAAAAAATATATGACTCATACTAATTAATATAAAATATTTACAAATTGTTCAACAACTAAAATCTAATTTAATCAAAACAAATTTAATTTCAAACCAAGTGGCCATTCTATTTAATTTATGGGCTCCGGTCCAATTAACATGTTAATTCTTTTAAAAAAAATGTCAAAGTTTATGTTTGGACTGAACATTTGAACATTAAAAAATATAGAAATTAAATACTTTTAATTAAAATACTTTTATTTTAAAAACATTTTATTTAGATAAAAAAATGTTTATTTTTATATTTTAAATTTTTTATTTAGATGGTAAATTTTTAACACATTGAATTTTAAATTTTTTATTTAAAATAATTTAATTATTAATATATACAAAATTTATATTTAAATATTCATATTTTTTAAAAAAATTTGTTATTATTTTTTCATCAAAATTTTTAAATATATAAATATTTTTATTATATAATATATTTAAACAGAATAATAACTTAATAAATATATATAATTTAAAAATAAAAAAATATAATTAAATTATTTAATATTAAAAACATGAAAGAAAGATGTGAGAAGCAAAAAAAAACAATAAAAACGAAAATAGCATGAAAAAGGAACGAACAGAAAAAAAAATTGTGCAGATAGAAAATTTTTATTTACAAGAATGAATTGAAAATTTCTAAATTATACTTATTTAAAAAAAATGAAATTCTTATTTTTTATTTTATTAAAATAATATTTTAAAATTTAAAATTTCTTGTAAAAAATATTTAAACAATATATTTGAATTCTTAAAAATTTTAAATTTTTTAAAAATTATTTTCTTTTTCTAAAATATTTCATCCAAAATAAAAGATAAATAAATTTAGTCTAACATTAAGATGTAAATTATAATCAGAAGTCTTTTAAAAAAAATAGAAAAACATGAGATATTATGGAACTGCTAAATGTTAATCTAATATTATTGGATTTTTTTTAAGAAAAATAAATTTTTAAATATTTTAAAAAGTTGTAAAACCTTGCTTCCAAGCTCAGTCAAAAAATTATAAAATAATTATTATTTTAAAATTATTTATATTAGATTTTTTCTAATATGTTTTAGCTCATCACCAGTTAAACAAATCTCATTAAGTTTTATAAAATTATTCAACTATTTGATATATATATATATATATTAAAATAAAAGAAATATACACGATTAGAGTCTTATTTTACTCGTTATTTAAATACATAACTAGAATTTAAGACACTTACATAATTTATTAGTTGTAATTTAATATATATTTTATATATACTACAATATATTTAATAAAATAATTTTGAAGCATTTATTATTATTTTATAAATAACGTAATTGGATATTGATTTTATCAAATATAAATTTTTATAATGATAAAATTTGATTAATTCTTCAAAGTTTAATTCACTCTGACCTTTCTATTTTCTATAAGTCATATTCGATCGAGTGATCTTAACGTCTCTAGAAATTTAAGACAAAAATGTGAACAACTTTCTATTCTATAAGTGTGTTTTTTTTTTAAAAAAGAAAATAAGATAAAACTATTAAAATTTGAGAGATTTATGAATACAAGGTGCATCCATATATCTGTTTCTCAATAGTACAATCTTGATTGTTTCTATACAATAAGATAAGTCCAAAATTCTAACAACATTCTTGCTCCTAATTAAATACGATAAGATGTAATAATTGTTACATAAATATGTCAATTTACAATATTTGGCTATCGTATTTTTAGATGGCCAGGTATAACCATTCTGCTTTATCAATCCACATGCTGATCATAAAACTCATAGTGATGTGACACAACAAAATCATCTTAGTAGCAGGTGTTTAATCTAGTTGAGATCAGTCAACTCGCCTACCCTTCCTTCATTGTAGAGTTGATGCATTTTCTTTTAGTAGACTTATAACAGATTTGATTTCTGATTTCCATAAAAAGAATCTTGCCACCATAGGTCTGCCTAGTCCCCTAATTAATAATTAAGGCAGATCAAAGGGTGAAGAGGGTATTGTAATTTGGGCACGTTTGCTTTCAACCACCACCAACTTCTTAACTTGACAAGCTCTGCAAGTCCTCATTTTGTTGTTGTTTGTGGTACTGAATGTGCTAGCATTTTTGTGTAACCACATTAACCAGATAATCGTATGACACCCTAGCGCCTAGCCTTGCTTTTGAGGTTGGGTTCCTACTTCCTAGCACCAATCCTTTAAATTCTTCAAAGAGCTCTGTTCGTGAATTCTGCACAATTGAATTAACCCCAACCCATCCAAGAATCTCATACCACAATTTTTGTGTTGTTAGGAAATCAAAGATTTGCTGAGTGTTCTCTCGGCCAACACCACTATTTCAAAAACACACAAATTTAACCAAGCGTAGATTAATTAAGAATTATAAAGGAACTGAAAATATATATATATAAAGACAGATACATAGATATAAATAAATTTAATTTAATTTTTAAAATTTAAAAATTAAATTTTAAGTAAATTTAATTAAATAAATATATATAGAGAGAGAAAAAGAGAGAAAAAGAGAGAAATATTAAAAATATATATATATATATATAAATAAAAATAGATAGAAATAAAATATTACTTTAATTGTTTTAATATTTAAATAACTTTTATAAATTAAAATTTAATTTTGTAATAAATTATGAATTTAAAAATATTAAATAAAAATTTTTATAAATTTTTTAAATAAAAATAATTTTTTTAAAATCATAAATAAAGTATAAAAGATTTTATAGAAAAGACCTTTTAACAAAATTCTAAAAAATTTTAAATTTTTAACTATAAATTTTTATTAAATTATATTACATTTGATTAACATTACATGTGAATAATTATATTAAATATATGTTAATTTTTTATTGATTATTTATTAAAAAAAATTAATACTTCTAAATTTATAAGAATATATAAGAAAACACCTATATTATAACATACTTTGACATATAATTCATTTGTATAATTTTAAACCTTTTTTTATTTTTCATATTTTTTTTAATATACTTGTAGGTAAAGTTTAAACTTTATTAAAGATGGATATTAAAAGTTAATTTTTATTTATATTTAAAAAACTACACATTACTTAATATTATATATAAATTCTTTTCTATTTTTAAAATTTATATATTTTATAAATCATATTTTCTAGAAATCGTTGGTAGGAATGTTATACATTTAATATATTTAGAGGATTTATAAAAATTTTATGACTTGTCACAGATAAGATTATAACTTTCTCAAAACTTGGATTTCAAACCTCTCCTATAAATACCTACATAGTAAATATGGATTTCAAACCTCTCCTATAAATATCCTTTTTTTGTGAAACATAATAAAAAAATATATTTATGTGAATGTTAGTTTTTTAAAATAATTTTTAAATCATTGGTATTAAACATAAAAAACTAACATTCTAATTTAATAATTGTTGAACACGATTACACTAGTCTCCAATAAAAACTTTGTATTCATTAATTTGTTACCTAATGGAACGCCGGTTAAAAATTCTCTAACAAGTCATAACTTAAAAATGAAAAAAAGATGGTATAGTATCTTACATATTTTTAATGCATATTTTTTAATTAAAATTAAAGTTTTATTATAATAAATATTGCATAGTAAAATCAAATAATAATTTTAATTGAAAAATAATATTAAAAGTATCTAAGAGAATACTTTTAAGATTTATAACTTAAAATATGTTTGAAATTTAGATTTTGAAAGAGATGAAAGAAAATGATAAGTTTTTTTAGTTTTAATAAATATTTTCTTATTTCATATCATTTAAAACTAAAGAAATTAAATGGTAAATTAGTGTAAATTGAATATATTAAAATCTTTAATTTATTTTATTAACATTATATGACTTTGTTAATTTAAAAATAAAAGATTTATTCTTTTCTTATTTTATTTTATTTTTCATAAAATCCAACTCTAATACATAAATGCGGTGCTTTTCATTACGAGTTGTTCTATCATGTGTCTATGAATACATGATATAAAATATTGAGTATATATCTTATTAAATATTTAAAATTAATTTTAAAAAATAAATATGAAATGACTTTTGTACTTTATAAAAATATTTTTTCCAATAAAAACTTTGTGTTTTTATTTTTTATGATGTGTCTATCAACATACTGTAAGAAAACAGAGAACGACAAGAAAATGGTGAAAAATGCAAGGAGAATTTGTGAAACTTCGAGAGAAATTGCCGTAGCAGAATCGGATTCTGTAATATCCATGGTTGGGAACATGGTATTTATACATGAAATACATTGCTAGCTATTAGGACTATACTGTCATAAGGAACTAACTAATCAAATCAAATTAAACAAAACACATACTGAAATATATATATATAAATCAAGTCGTGTGGGTGGTGCCGAGTCCGTTGATACATACAATAGAAAAGCTCTGTAATTATAACTCATGCTTAAAATCTTTGACTTACATTAAGGTGATTCTATGAGGTGCAGAGGTGTTGAGAGTTTCAAAGACGACACTGGAAACTTCAAGGCTGAGATTAGCAACGATATGAAGGGAATGTTAAGTATCTACGAGGCCTCCCACATTTTTTTGGAATAGAAATTTTGTATATTAAGCTATTCTTTGAATTTATAGATAAGTAAGGGTTGAGATTTCGAATAATTTGATATTAGAATAATTTATGTGAAATAAAAGTGAATTTGAATTTATTTTTTTTATTATAGTAAAAAAAATAAAGTAAAATTGACTGACACAGATATATAATTTCATTTATAAATATAAAGCATTTTGTTTTTAACTTTGTCTTACGCCACAAAATAAGTGAAAGTTGGTTTTATTTTATTAATCTATTTGTTTGTTTTTGTTTTGTTTGTGCAGATCTTTACAGGGATACTCTTCTAGTGGCTAGATTATTTTTTAGTTTTAGAATGAAAATTATATTGAATTTCAGCTGATATATTAAAATTGCGTCACTCTATTGGATATGTTGTTGGCCCGATCATAACTTATTAATAACTGATTTGGGATGAGGGCATTTTGAATTTAAAATAAGACAAAACATGGATTCTGACATCCTGTATTATAAGTGTTTTTATGCTGTTCTCTCACATATATAATTGGAGATTCACATACGTATAATTAAAATCATATTTTAAAAAATAAATTAATATTTTACAACGTATATTTTTAAACAAATTATGGTTATTTTTTATTTTTTTATTAAAAATTGGTTTTGAAAATATATAAAAAATAATTTATATTTTAAAGATTTTATAAAAAGTAGGATATTTTATTTATTTTCAATATAAAAGTATTTTTATTTTAAAATATAGTTATAATTTGAGCTTGTTTGAAAAAAATATTCAACACAGTTTATCAAAATAATAAAAAATCTATTTTTTTCGATTCTGATTTCTTCAAAAACATAGACAAACAACTAAAAAAAAGTAATTATTTTTTGAAAAATTGTGAGTTTCTTATGAAATGATTTTAAACAAACAGGCTCTATAAAAATTTTAAAAAATATAAAAGTAAACATACAGTGCTAATTTAAATCAATCGTTTTTAATTCTCTATACAGTATACAAATTAGGGTCAGTCTTAAACATGAACCGAACCCAATGTAAAATTGCACTGTGCCATATTTTGGAGTATCGGTTAGTTTCAAAAGTTGATAAAAATAATTTTAGTAAAATTAATTGTAAATTGTTAGCATAAGATATGCGTTTAACTTAAAATTAACTATAAATAGTTGTGTGTTTTAATGTGTCAGTGAAATTTGATTTTGATCAAAAATTAATGGACCCATGAACTTAAGCCCAATTAGATATTGGGTTTAGAATTTTGTAAGTTTTTTAATTACTGAATAAATACTTTTCTATGGCACTTTTTTTAATAATATTTTTTTAGATGGTTATTAACCGAAAAATGAAGGAAAAAAAAGGAACAAAAGACGTGCATTAGTTTACAAATCAAATTTAAAATAAAAATATAAGACATATTTAAATATATAAATTATTAATGGTAAAATCATACGCAAATAAATGTGTTATTTTTGGGTTAGTTTTATTTTTTTAAAAAGTGTTACTTGTGACATAGCTTATAAAGTAGGCTAACATTTCAGAGAAAAAACAATTCCTTGACATGTGAAATTAATGAAACTCAGAGATAAAATATTATGTTATACATAACATTTTATTAGATTGCCTAAAGTCTCAACTGTTATTTTCGTCAACTAAATCACAATGATCTTAACTTTCGTGCTACATGAAATAATAATTTCATGAAATGCAAATAAAATTAAAAGATAGTTAATTGTTACTCCCCATTTTAATTTAATAAGTTTAGGAATGATATAACTTATTAACTTATTTAATTGTTTTGATGTAAAATTGATACGATAAAATTAAAAATTTATGTAAATAACATTTTTTTCATTCTTAATAATAGTGCATGTTTAGAAGAAAAAAAATCAAGATAAATAATTAGTTATTTTTTAAAAAGTATTTAGAAAATCTGTAAAAATAAATGAAATTTTTTTATATTAAAATAACTTAAATTAAACGAACCATTCACGTGTATTAAAAATTAAATCAAATTTACCGTTCGAGTTTTTTCTTTTTCCCTGAGTTCTTGTGGCTGTGACCAACGCTCACGCGATGTTTGTCTTGTGAGCTCGTCTCCATCTCGTCTTGTCTCACTGCTCCAGCGCTTACTTTCTTATTATGTTTTAATACTATTATTTGACTACATTCATAAATGAAAGGTCGATATGTCCGAGTGGTTAAGGAGACAGACTCGAAATCTGTTGGGCTTTGCCTGCGCAGGTTCGAATCCTGCTGTCGACGTTTTTGCATTTTTCTATTATTTCATCAAGTTTAAATTAGCTTGCTCCTTTGGCTCATGTACAATGTAATAATGGTGTTGATGTAAAGATTTTTTTTAGTAGTTATAACGACAAGGAATTGTACTTTCTTCGCTTAATTGTTATTATTACATTGTTTATTTAATTATTTATGTTCGTATTTATTTAATGAAAAGAATCCAAAATTTATAGTATGAATGGTATCAATTCAACATAAAAAGTTTTGAATAAGTAAACCTAAAGACGGATTAAGTCCAAATTGGTTTTTTTGCTTAAACAAAAGTTATTCAAATTTCTTTAATATTTACATGAACTAAAAGAAAAGGGAAAAAACAACACATTGATAATGTTTGTTCTTAGATTCAATTTCATGGCCACTGGCGCATATAATTATTTTCTCATACAAAGTACGTCTGGCAAATTCTAGTGTGTTAAAAGGAGTTAGGATGAAGCGGAGATATAAGGCCTGTTTGTTTTTCTGTTGAAAACGAAGTTTGTGCATAGAAAAACATGGAGACCCAGTTCGATTTTTTAAACAAGCCAGCACATAAAACAAGTTGCGAGGGAAGTTTTATGGAATGAGAAAATTTCCGAGTTTAACAAAATAGAGTAAACAAAATCATACGAACAGGCTCTTCATTGTTGACAAAACGAAGGTTGCGATGAAGTTGCAAGATGAAGCGTCAAAGGCGTCGTATTAATTAGTTAAAGAAGTTTTTGGTTGAATCAAGTTTTGTTTTTATCCTGGATTATTTGTTTTCTTGCCTGAGATTGTAACAATAGTGAGCTTCATGCTAGCCTGCTTGATTTATATTAAAATAAGACATGCACATCCTTTTCTGGAAAACATTCAAACGCTCATGATGTTAATGCCTTTTTATATTATCAAAATTGCTATCCTTCAAAAATTTCCCCCCACAAGCACGGCATCACAAGTTGCTCTTTGTTTTATCCCCAATTTAAGTCCCCTAATTATTCTCACATCTATAAACGAGATATCTCTAAAAGCATAAAGTATGTTATTTAAATGGATAAAAATTTAGATACGTTTTTATAGATTCTTTATATATTTTTTTGCAATTAAAATTAAAGTTTTGTTGAATAACTAATTTTAATGTTGATTTTTATTATGTTAATTATCAAGATAAAATTTCAATTGTGATTAGAAAACAATATCAAAACACCCGCACTTAAATTTTATGATATTAATCTAAGTAAAATTGAAGAATTTTAACTTTTGTAAAATTTTATCGTGCTGTTTCAATACTAATCTATAAACAAACGTGGTTCCAAACGAAAACATGAGTTTATTTTCGTCCAGAGTCAGGGAAAATAACTTCAACTAACTGGTGGAGGGAATCGTTGGACCGAAACCTTAACCTATTACTGCAATATAACAAGAGAAAAAAAGGAAAACACAGCAACAATTCATATAATGGGTAAGTTTGATAGTAATTATATAAAAAGTAACAAATTTCAGATAAATCCGACCTTAGCTCAGTTGGTAGAGCGGAGGACTGTAGTGGGACCGTCTCAGTTATCCTTAGGTCGCTGGTTCGAATCCGGCAGGTCGGATCCGTTTTCATTTTGTCTCATGGACCATGTTGTCTTTTTCTTCCTCTTTCCAACACCAAATTTGATTGTCTAGATAAAAAACACAAAACAAAATTCACAGGAGGTCCCATCTGGACCCCTAACTGCAATGGGTTGATCAATTTGCTTACATACTACAATTCATGAGTTATCATTATCACCTTCTACCCCGAAAGAAAATTATTTGGCCTTAGCCTGCGCATCTTCATATTGAAGATGACTACTCATAAAATTTAAGTTTTTGGGTGGTCCTTTTACATATATTTAGATACGTACCAAGAAATATTAAAACGACCTTAAAAACTTAAAATGCGCAGTGGTATTTGAAAACTTCCCATTGAGGACATTTTTTATTCAGTAGTTGAACGTACATAAGAAGCACTGATACTATGGTACGTTAGTGTTAGGCTTACCTTTTATGCTTATGCATGTTTTGGTACAAAAGTTGCTAGTCTGAACAAAAAAAATATTATTAGAACTGGGTAACAGTAATAAGAGAGTAATCTGAATACAACCTCTTATACCCAAAGCTCTGAGCAAAAAACAAAATAAAGCTGCATAAAACAGAAAAGATAGCTAAGAGACAACTTTGTCTCACCCAAGGACAGCATACACATTTTTTCCCTTTCTGCCTTTCATGTGATCCATTACAAAGTTGCCACAAATAATTCTCAACATGCAGCCGTTTTCTCTAGTTGTCTTTTGCAGATGAATTTCAGCCCTTTCACAAAGTGATGAAATTTCTCTGCCTCTTTTTGGACCACTGAATTATGCAAGCACAACCCATCCCATGGTAGGTCCAAACTTGCCTCTCAAGAAGTAAGTTTACGACATACTTGTATCCATACCGATATGATCCCTTATTTCACAGGGGACCCAAGCTGTCGCAAACACACAGCTGTTACCTTTCCATGTGAGAACCAACATACTTTCTTCTCTTTTCATCCCCCATCCACTGGCATGCTCATCTAGCAAAGCTTTAACTTCACTAACAGTTTCATCACAAAATGGAACACTGAAGTAACCCACATTTTTCATTCTTTGGGACATTTGCATCGCAGACTCCAACCTCTCTAATCTTTGATGCCCTTCAAAGCTTATTATGTTCTCAATCTTCTGGCCTATGTCAGATTCAAACTCTGTCCTCTGACAACTATCTTTAGGCAAAAAGGTCTCCAATGCATCAAAGGGTATCCATAGATGGTTGAAACATGATGTAATTCTTGATGTGAGACTAGATGCAGTTAGATCACAATCCTCATCGACCAAGACCACTATACGGGGGTTAAGACCTTTAACCAGATTCAGAAAAGCATCCCTAAGGGAAAGACTTTGGCGGCTATTTCCCTTTCGATCATCAGGCAAATAGCGTAGCCAATTTTGGCAATTTATGACCAAAGCTTCATCTTCCCTAAGGTTTAGCATAGTAGGATTCAAGAGACTTAACATTGACTCAAAATGAAAACTCGTTGTTTCAATTTCATTGCTCAATTCCACAGATGTTAATGGTCCTGTATTTCCTATAACATTGAATTCAAAAGGGACATCTCTAAACTTAGCAAAATTCCCTAAACGTAGGCCAACCTCATGTATTGATATATTGACCAAAGGAGGGACCTGTGGCCTACAAGATGGTACAGTGATTCTAAGCGAAGGGGGTCCTTCTGGACTTTTGGCTAAGGCATCTATAAAAGTAGGCCACTGCATACAATGTGTTATGCTAAAATCTAGAATATGCACCCTTTGGAACCCCGTTATTGCTTTGAAAATTTCATTATTGGATGCACAAAACCCAAACCTATGCCAAGGAATTAGATCCACATACCCGGCTAGCTCGGTCACAGTCATCAACCTCCTTTGAATGGTGTTGCTTCCTTTGAAACTCATGGCTGCAGGGCAAATTCTAGAAGCCCTAGAGATTAATGCCCTTAGAAACCAAGAGGTGAGTCTTTGGTTTGTGTCACCGACAGGGGAGGCAACGTTGTTGAGCACCCACATAACTTGTTGAGCCAAGGTGATGTCGTTGCTCTCCAAAGCACTAGCACAGTGGAGTAAAAGCTTCTCAATACAAGCTCCATCAAGGCTTCCAAGACACCCTTTGAGGGCTCCTGAAAGAGGATTGTGAGGTGTGTTAAAAAGAGTAGGGTTTTGAAAGGAAATGGTTGACGTGCTCTTTAGCTCAGCTTTCATGTGGCTATGTGTGGATGTCACTTGCATGGGACTGTGGAATACAGCAAAATGAGAAATGATGAAGAAGAAGTGATTGCAAGGAGGCTAGGGTTTGGTACCCACTTAATTAAAGTGGTGTAAGTAACTAATGAGTTCCGAGATGGAAACTACTATATATTGGCAATATGGTTGGAAGGAGGTATGATAGCTACTAACTTTGTGTGAACGTTGAAACATATTTATAGCAGAGCAAAGGGATGGCCTATTCAAGGGCTACAATAAGATATAGGGTATATGAAGCCAAAACTTAGTTGTGTCCAATTTCGAACCTTGAGTTTTTAGCATACCCTGGATAGAGTATAGTACCCTGCAGAGTTTTTAGCATATATATATGATTTTAAAATCATTAATCTTGCGGTTAAACTGGTGGCATGATTGGTGAATTATCGGGGACGTCAGTGGCAAAAGTCACTTTAGGGTCCGAGAGTTAGTCAAACTTTGGCTCTTCTTATAGAGTTCACAGTTGAATTCTCAGGTACGTCTCTTCTCTAATATATCTTCTGAAATATACGTTATTTATACTGTAATTTTATAATAAAATTTATATAATTTTTTATTGTATTATTTATCATATTTATATATTTTTCTCTTGCTTTGCTGCATTTATTAATATATATTTCTACAGTACAATGTTTAATTTTCTATTTTGTGCTAATCTTATTTTTTATTTTTAAAATCTTACATATAAAAAGGTAATATATTATATTGATAAAATATAATAAAATATTGTGATTTCATACAGTGTTCAAGGGAGAATTAATTGCAAATATTAACCGTCGTCTAGAATATATATAAACATATTCTTATATCTTTGGTTTTCCTTTTGAATAAATATTTTAAAAGTAAAGTCATGTCGCATGCATTAACACGTTTGGAGTGATCAGAAGATCAGATAAACCTAATTTGGCGGCTTCTTGAATTCTTTTTAATTAGTTTAATTTGTTTTGTAGTAATGATTATGTTGATTATTATAACTAAATTAAAACACAGGGTAACGAATAGGTTAAAACGGGTGTACTAGCCGGCCCACTCTTGTCGAATTCGTTTTCATGGGATAGCTATTTTAAAGAAGATCCCAAATATGTTTACTGCAACAAATCTGAATTTCCCTGCCTTCATTCCCATGCTCTTAAATAATGCATATATTATATACTGTATATGTATTAAATATAAGTGAGTTGTGCCATGAGATGCCAAAACTAAAGACAAACCAGAACTCTTCATACAAGGACATGTTATTTGGGTCACTTTTATGTACCGCTCCTTTTCTGGTTCTTCCTTTCTCTTGTTTGAAGATATCCACTTGTAATAATAGTACAGGAAAAATAAGAACGCTTAATTAAACATGTGCATATGTACTTATTCCGGATTTTGTTCTTTGGTATAATTCATTAATCTTTACATCATTAAGTTTTTGTTTGCTACCCGTAATGTTTAGATCAGTGTTGTTGCTTAAATTGAAAGGAAAATCTATTTTTGTCCCACTTTTGTTGTCTCTTTTATTGTGAAAGAATATTTTTTAGAAAAAGTACCTGTAAAAAAATTAGAGAATAATATAATCACTTATTAATATCAATTATTTAATATTCAAATAATTAATGGAATTGGAAGGATCAGTAATGTTTTTTGTATAACTTTTTTTATATGAGACCACAGATATTTTTTACAAAAGATAATCCACTTGAATTGGATAAAATTATTATGTACCATATAAATTTTTTTCTCCAAATATTACCATATTTGCTTATTCGAGGCTCAAACTCAAAATTAGATTAAGTTATATTAATTTCAGTCAATTGACTTGTACATTTTGTTGATTTGAAAAGTCAAAGATCTTGACAAAATTAGTGATAGCATGTGAGAAGTGGTTATAAGTCATTGCGTAATAAATGCAAGGCTTGACTTAATTAGTGATAGCATGTGAGAAGTGGTTATAAGTCATTGCGTAATAAATGCAAGGCTTGACTTAATTAGTGATAGCATGTGAGAAGTGGTTATAAGTCATTGCGTAATAAATGCAAGTCTTGACTTAATTAGTGATAGCATGTGAGAAGTGGTTATAAGTCATTGCGTAATAAATGCAAGGCTTGACTTAATTAGTGATAGCATGTGAGAAGTGGTTATAAGTCATTGCGTAATAAATGCAAGGCTTGACTTAATTAGTGATAGCATGTGAGAAGTGGTTATAAGTCATTGCGTAATAAATGCAAGGCTTGACTTAATTAGTGATAGCATGTGAGAAGTGGTTATAAGTCATTGCGTAATAAATGCAAGGCTTGACTTAATTAGTGATAGCATGTGAGAAGTTGCTATATATAGTCATAGGAAGTTATGTATCACACCATTGTGAAAGAGAGATTTTTTCTAAGAGAGAAAAATTTAGGATTCTTGGGTGTAATTGGGTTGTGGGTAGTGTGAGGTTGTGAGTGTTTTTTGTAAACACAGTGTACAATTTTCTGCTATCAAATTATCTGCAGCAGTCCGGAGACGTAGGCAGTATTGGCCGAACTCCGTTATCAATTTGTGTGTGCAAATATTCTGCATTCTATTTTCTTCTTACTTCCACAAATCTGACGCTATAGAAGAATTTGGAGAAATTTTTCTTAACAACTGGTATCAGAGCGGGTTTGAAATTCTACAATTTTTTTAAAAATTGTTAGAAACGAAACGATCCAAAGAAGAAGTCAGATTTGAGTGGGAGTGATGGCTGTAGATGAAGGAAAGGTGAAAATTGAAAAGTTCGATGGTGCGGACTTTGGTTTCTGGAAAATGCAGATCGAAGATTATCTGTACCAGAAAAATATGTATCAACCTCTCACAGGTACAAAGCCAACTGAAATGAAGGACGAGGATTGGGTTCTTCTTGACAGGCAAGCCCTTGGAGTCATCCGTCTGACGTTGTCACGTAATGTTGCTTTTAACATTGCAAAAGAAAAGACCACAGCAGATCTTATGGCGGCTCTTTCCAGAATGTATGAAAAGCCGTCAGCCGCAAATAAAGTTCACTTGATGAGGCGGTTGTTTAACTCTCGGATGACAGAAGGTGCATCAGTAGCACAACATCTCAATGAACTCAGCTTAATCACAACCCAGTTGAGTTCTGTTGGAATCGAATTTGATGATGAGGTACGAGCATTAATAATTTTGTCTTCCTTACCAGAAAGTTGGAATGCCATTGTCACGGCTGTGAGTGGCTCAACGGGAAGCCAAAAATTGAAATGTGATGATGTTCGTGATCTAGTTCTCAACGAAGAGATCCGACGGAAGGAGTCGGGTGAATCTTCATCATCTTCGATATTGCAAACAGAGTCAAGAGGAAGAAGCTCAACTAAAGGAAATGGACGTGGCAAATCAAAGGACAGGAGGTCCAAATCCAAAAATCGTCACTTTCAATCTAAGAAGAATATCGAGTGTTGGAATTGCGGGAAGTCTGGGCACTACAAAAATCAGTGCAAGAGTGCACGAAAGCATCAGGAGACCAAGGACGAGGCAAATGTTACTTCCACCCCTGAAGGAGATGATGCATTGATATGTTCTTTAGAAAGCAAGGAGGAGTCTTGGGTGTTAGATTCTGGAGCATCTTTTCATGCCACTTCACAAAGGGAATTCTTCGAGAACTATGTTCCCGGAAACCTTGGTAAAGTTTACCTTGGTAACAACCAATCATGTGAGATAGTTGGCAAAGGTGTAGTGAAGGTTAAGTTGAACGGGTCTGTATGGGAATTGAAAAATGTCAGACATATTCCCGACCTGACAAAGAACTTAATATCAATAAGCCAGTTGAGCAGTGATGGCTACACAACTGTCTTCCATGGAGACGATTGGAAGATTTCAAAGGGTGCGATGACAATTGCTCGGGGTAAAAAGAGTGGCACTCTTTACAAAACAGCAGGAGCATGTCATTTGATTGCAGTTGCAGCAAATGAAAATTCCAATCTATGGCACCAGAGGCTAGGCCATATGAGTGAGAAAGGGATGAAAATCATGCACTCAAACGGCAAGCTACCAAGTCTTCAGTCAGTAGAAATTGACATGTGTGAAGACTATATACTTGGAAAGCAGAAACGAGTCAGCTTTCAGAAAGCTGGAAGACCCCCAAAGAAGGAGAAACTTGAGCTAGTTCACTCAGATGTTTGGGGTCCAACTACCGTCCCATCACTTGGTGGGAAACATTACTTCGTGACTTTTATTGATGATCACTCTAGGAAGGTATGGGTATACTTTCTGAAACATAAGTCCGATGTATTTGAGGCTTTCAAGATATGGAAAGCTATGGTAGAAAATGAAACAGGGTTGAAGATTAAAAAGCTCAGAACCGACAATGGTGGTGAATATGAAGACACCAAATTCAAGAAATTCTGCTATGAGCACGGGATCAGAATGGAGAGGACCGTGCCTCGTACGCCTCAACACAATGGTGTAGCTGAGCGTATGAATCGAACGTTGACTGAAAGAGCCAGAAGCTTGCGTGTGCAGTCAGGCTTACCGAAGCAGTTCTGGGCAGAAGCAGTCAACACAGCAGCTTACTTGATCAACCGAAGTCCATCGGTACCATTGGGGCACAAAATACCAAAAGAGGTATGGAGCGGAAAAGAGATAAAACTCTCACATCTTAGAGTTTTCGGCTGTGTAGCATATGTGCACATCAGTGATCAAGGTAGAAATAAACTCGATCCCAAATCGAAGAAGTGCACTTTCATCGGTTATGGTGAAGATGAATTTGGCTATCGTCTTTGGGATGATGAAAACAGAAAGATGATCCGCAGCAGAGATGTAATCTTCAATGAAAGAGTGATGTATAAAGACAAGCTTAACACAAGCGCCAACAATTCAGAGCAGATTAAGCCAACATATGTAGAAGTTGAAGATATCCCAGAAAGTCCCATAGTTGCGAATCCTCGGTCAGAGAATTCAACTAAAGAAAGCAGTGAACAACAGTTTGACACATCAGAGCCTCCTACTCCAACTCCCGTGTTGAGAAGGTCTTCTCGACCTCATGTGCCCAACAGGAGATACATGAACTACATGTTGTTGACTGATGGAGGAGAGCCTGAAGATTACATAGAAGCATGTCAGACCACAGATGCAAACAAGTGGAAACTTGCTATGATAGAAGAGATGAATTCTTTGATCTCCAATCAGACATGGGAATTAGCTGAATTACCCATGGGAAAGAAGGCACTTCACAACAAATGGGTGTATCGGGTGAAGGAGGACTATGATGGCTCAAAGAGATACAAAGCCCGACTAGTTGTCAAAGGATTTCAGCAAAAGGAAGGAGTTGATTACACTGAAATCTTTGCTCCAGTTGTGAAGCTCAATACTATCAGGTCTGTCTTAAGTATTGTTGCCAGTGAAGAGCTCTATCTTGAGCAAATTGGACGTGAAGACGGCGTTTCTTCATGGAGATTTAGAGGAAGAGATTTACATGCACCAACCTGAAGGATTCTCAGAAAAAGGAAAGGATAATATGGTGTGCAGATTAAAGAAGAGCTTGTACGGCCTGAAACAAGCTCCAAGACAGTGGTATAGAAAGTTTGAAAGCTTCATGCACAAGGAGGACTTCCAGAAGTGCAATGCTGACCACTGTTGTTTCTTCAAGAGATATAAGTCCTGTTATATCATATTGCTACTTTATGTCGATGATATGTTAGTAGCAGGTTCAGATATGAACGAGATTAAAAATCTCAAGATGCAGTTGTCAAAAGAATTTGACATGAAGGACTTGGGTATAGCAAAGAAGATTCTTGGAATGCAAATCACGAGAGATAAGAAAAGAGGAATTTTGCAGTTATCTCAGGCAGAGTACATCAACCGTATCTTGCAAAGATTCAATATGGACAAGGCCAAACCAGTTAGCACACCTTTGGCTAGTCATTTTCGCTTATCTAAGGATCAGTCCCCTCAGACGGAGGAAGAAAAAGACTTTATGGCTAAGATTCCATATGCTTCAGCCATAGGAAGTTTGATGTATGCAATGGTCTGTACTCGACCAGACATTGGCCATGCAGTGGGAGTTTTAAGCAGGTTTATGGCAAATCCAGGAAAAGCTCATTGGGAAGCAGTCAAATGGATTTTAAGGTATCTACGAGGCACCATAAAAAGGTGTCTGTACTTTGGCAAAGGAGAATTAAAAGTACAAGGCTATGTAGATGCAGACTTCGGAGGTGAAGTTGATCACCGAAGAAGTACCACCGGTTATATTTTTACTGTTGGCACTACAGCTGTCAGTTGGATGTCACGGATACAGAAGATCGTTACATTATCCACTACAGAGGCTGAGTATGTAGCAGTAACAGAGGCTAGTAAAGAGTTGATATGGCTTCAAGGATTGTTAACAGAGATGGGATTCATCCAAGAGAAGAGTGTTTTACACAGTGATAGTCAGAGTGCAATACATCTGGCAAAGAATTCAGCATTTCACTCTAGAACTAAGCACATTGATATACGTTATCACTTCATCAGATCTCTGCTTGAGGATGAGGTGCTGACATTGGAAAAGATTACAGGAAGCAAGAACCCAGCAGACATGCTAACAAAGGTGGTGACCATTGACAAACTGAAGTTGTGTTCAACTTCAGTCGGCCTGCTAGAATAACAGACCAAAAAAAAAAGACTGCTGTAGTGATCAAAGTGTGAAGACAGATTGAAATCAGTCTTCAAGTGGGAGATTGTTGATTTGAAAAGTCAAAGATCTTGACAAAATTAGTGATAGCATGTGAGAAGTGGTTATAAGTCATTGCGTAATAAATGCAAGGCTTGACTTAATTAGTGATAGCATGTGAGAAGTGGTTATAAGTCATTGCGTAATAAATGCAAGGCTTGACTTAATTAGTGATAGCATGTGAGAAGTGGTTATAAGTCATTGCGTAATAAATGCAAGGCTTGACTTAATTAGTGATAGCATGTGAGAAGTGGTTATAAGTCATTGCGTAATAAATGCAAGTCTTGACTTAATTAGTGATAGCATGTGAGAAGTGGTTATAAGTCATTGCGTAATAAATGCAAGGCTTGACTTAATTAGTGATAGCATGTGAGAAGTGGTTATAAGTCATTGCGTAATAAATGCAAGGCTTGACTTAATTAGTGATAGCATGTGAGAAGTGGTTATAAGTCATTGCGTAATAAATGCAAGGCTTGACTTAATTAGTGATAGCATGTGAGAAGTGGTTATAAGTCATTGCGTAATAAATGCAAGGCTTGACTTAATTAGTGATAGCATGTGAGAAGTTGCTATATATAGTCATAGGAAGTTATGTATCACACCATTGTGAAAGAGAGATTTTTTCTAAGAGAGAAAAATTTAGGATTCTTGGGTGTAATTGGGTTGTGGGTAGTGTGAGGTTGTGAGTGTTTTTTGTAAACACAGTGTACAATTTTCTGCTATCAAATTATCTGCAGCAGTCCGGAGACGTAGGCAGTATTGGCCGAACTCCGTTATCAATTTGTGTGTGCAAATATTCTGCATTCTATTTTCTTCTTACTTCCACAAATCTGACGCTATAGAAGAATTTGGAGAAATTTTTCTTAACACATTTAACGATGTGATATAATAGTTTTGATATAACATTTATTGTCCCTTTACTTTTTAAGAAGTAATTTTTAAATGTTTATAATATAGAAATGAAAGATGGTCAATATATGTGATATAAAAAGTAACGTTCAATATTCGATATTCACATAATAGAATTCTATCATAATATATAACTTTTAGTTTTAATCTTAACTAGCACGATACCTTTGAAAAAAAAAATTGAAAAGGTACCTTGGACAAGTACTGTGTAAAAAAATGATTTCTTTTAAAAAATTTATTTATAAAATTTATTTTAATTAATGAGACTTGACAACAAAAAATTAAAGGTTTAAATTTTTTTTGGCCTCCTCAATTTTTTAGTTGTAACATTTTTTATATAATTTTAATATTTGGTAATTACTAAATTTATATTTGGATTATGAGTGAAATAAAAAATATAAAGAATTGGAATAAAAACATAAAAATATTATTTAGATGATTAAAAATAGGAGGAAGATAAATAAAAGTATTTATTTTCTCTTATTTAAAATTGAAAAATAAATTGATAATAAAAAAATCATATTAATAAAAAAATTAATATAGACATTAAAAAATTATTATATATTTCTATTAATAAATAATTATTTATATTTTTTAAATACAAAATATTTAAAATTAAAAAATTAAAAAAAAAACTTCTCCTGATCAATTCACAGGTAGTAGAAGATTTTTTTAGAATCCACCTCAAATTAATTTTTTTAAATTTCAGTTCAAATAAACAGTAAAAATAAGATTTTGTATTTTTTTTTCTTCTTTTATAATTCATGTTAACTAAACAAAGAATAAATAATGATGTGGACAACAAAGAGATCGTCTTCTAAATTGTCTGTATGATCACATCAACAAAACAGACCAAAACATGTAAATTATATAGCTATAGGGGGAAAATACTAGAAAGGCTAAAATCCAAATTTAGTGAAGGTATAAGACCTAAAAACATTTAAACCAAAATTAAAAATAAGATTAATAATAAAAATTAATTTTTAGACTAATGAATAGTCAGAATTTGCTAACAAATTTTTTAAGGAAAGGTGGATGCGGAAATCAAAGAGATGATTGGTATGAATGTTATTCTTATTGAAGAATGAACTAAAAATGCTTGTAACCTTTTAAAGAATTTCGTTATTCAGTATCAATGAGAAAATAATTTAATATTTTAAAAAATATTTTTTAATTTTGGAATTCAAGTTCTAAATCATTGTATTTGACATGTTATTTTCTTTTCAGGATATGTTTTAGAAATAATTGTTTAAAAAAGAGAAATTTAAATTTAAATTTTATAATAATAAATTTTAGTTATACTTATATGTAAAAGGTTAAAATAATATTTATATACTTTGATAAAAAATATTTATTCATGATAGACATGTTTTTAAATTGTGTAAATAATAATCGTAAAATAATAAAATAACAATAATACTTATTATTTAAAAAATTTAGATATAAAAAATCAATAAATATATTATATTATTAATTTAATACATATTTTCTTTAATTTTTAATTTTTTCCTTTTATATTCTTGTTAATATGATACAAAATAATATCATTATTAATAATATTCATAAATAATAAAAATATTTACCATTTTAAATATATTTTCATTTATAATTTTATTTTATTTTAGAAATACACGTCCATTTTTTACGAGGTATCTTTTATCATATGCTATGAATATATCTAAAAACATTAAATATATTTTATTAAATTGTTCACAAAATTAAATATAAAATGAATTTATGTTTTTATAATAACTACCTTTTGAACATTTTTTAATATGCAGGAGCGGTTTAAGAACATTAATTGACAAATTAAATAAAATATTATAATAAAGTATAATATTTAGTTTTATCAGTATGTTTTAATATAATTATACATAATTATATTTCTTTATTAATCTTTTAGTCGATACTTTTAAGATATTCATCAGCAGGACTTTTGTATATGATTGTGCGTGAAAATAGATTTTTTTTTCATATAATAAATGAGATTTAAATTTAAGATTTTATATAAATATTTAATTTTCATATCATTAAACTATTTTAATAATTTTGTGTATAATTATATATAAAAATTAATATAATTAATAAATATAATTGTTTTGATTCTATATAAAAAAAAAATCATTTAATTAGTTTACAAAAATTAAATAAATTATTCAATTTAATTAATGACATTAAATTTACCAATTTATATGATTTTTTCATGACTACCTTTAACATAAATGAAACATACTTTTTTTTTATCTAAATAATTGTTGTTTCACCGCTTAATAATTAATCTCTCTCCATTTAATCAGGAATAATTTACAAAAAATCAATGTGAAGGACATTGTGGTGGTCGTATAAAATAGATTAAGACGAACTTCCCTTTTAATTTTTATATAAAAAAATTAGAGAAAATACCTGCATATTATTATTTTTAATCTCTTGATTCGTTTTTTTTCAATTTAACTGCAGATATATTTTTATTGAAGACAACCCCACTTAACCTAGATAGGATCATTATAAATGTCATCATTTTTTCTTCAAAAGCTTTAATTAAGTTGAATCTATCTTCAAAAGTTATTTGGACATTATTTTATAGGATACTTTTCTCTTCTCTTACTACGTGTTTCATAACTTTTAATTTTCTCTCACTTTTTATAATGTCAAAATCATATTAATTCTCCATTTTTTTACTTTATTTCCAAACAACTAATGGTTATATCCATTTGTTTAGCACTAAACATTATATATATATATATATATATATATATATATATATCAATTATGGTTCTCAAGTTAATAATATTATGCAATTCATTAGTTTATTTTGAAACCATTCTTTCCTCATTTTATTTGATTCTTTATTTTAAATAAGCCATCGAAATATTAATTAAAAATACATTAAAGTAACTTTGAAATTTTGATTATTTTCCAACATGGAATCCAATAAAAATGTCTGTATCTAAGATTTTTTTAAAAATTTTTTTGGCTAGTTTTAAAAATGGTCTGATAGGATTTCCATCTATTTTGAACTAATGCAGCTAATTGTTAATCAGTTTTCTGCATAATTATTGAGTTAAATAATTTAATTTTTATTTCAATTTTTTGTTTCAATTGGTCAATCAAATTCAATTTTTTTTCATTATCGGAAAAAAGTTCAAATTTTCCATTCTCGCTAATTGGTTTAGTTGCATGCAACTGCGCGCGCAAGTTTGAACCATTTATTTATTTGGTAGGAGAAACGAGAAAGATGAAGACAATTGCTTTTTAACAAACTCGTAGGGGCCTCCAACTGCTTTGGGCTTCGGTTTGATAATGTCCGCCCCAATAATTTCCTATTGACATGTAATATCAACGGAAGGAAAGAGAGATGGAATTTAAGTAATAATAAATAAAAGATTGATGGTACATTTATTATAAAAAAAAGTAAAATATATTAATACTAACATACATTCATTTATATCTTAACGTAAATCGTTGTATATTTTAAAAATTATTAATTATTAAATAAAATATATAAATAAATACATAATACTTAAATAAAATATATAAATAAATACATAACACTAATTATATATTAAAAATTATTACTAAAATAATAATAATAAATGAAAATTGACATATACAAAATTATAAATATATGTATGCATACTAAAATCTAAATCTAAAATATGCAATTTTTATAAGAAATATAAAAACATCAATCCTTAATTAATTACTTCTTTTGATTTAATGTATTAAATATTTTTAAAACAATTTATTAAATTTTTAATAATATATTTTATTAATTTTTCCTATTTATTCTAAATTATTAAGAGCTCAAATCAAAATTAATACACATAAAATTAACAAGTTATCATTGATTTTTATATATGGTACTCTTTTTTTTAAACTACCGGAAGGAAAGTTGTTAGGGTGAGGATGACACTCCAATCTTACTCGATAAGGTATTATTAATTAAACTAAAAATAATTGGTATTTAAAAGAATAATTTATTAATAAAAATTGGTAAACAATAATTATACTAAACATTTAAAAAGGACATATTTAAATTACTTTATTTTTTAATATCATTAATTTTAAAAAAATATCTCATTGGAAAAGGTGTTATTAATATGCTAGCAACTTTTGTAAAATTTTAAGTAAAGGAATTATTGTACCAACTTGTTCTGTAATTAATTTTATCCAACTCTAAATTAATTGATATTTTTTTAAAGATGATTTAGTGACCATCTATGGTCCGGTGTATTTTTAGTTATTGATATGTTATTATAATAATAGATTATATAAATTGAAAATTGTAACTTGCTATTGTGGTTAACAAAAATAAATGAATCAGATTAAATATAAAGCAAAACATGGGTAGTTTAGATTTATGGAGACATGAAAAAAAATTTCTTGTGTCATGACATACATTTTTAATAGCATTTTTTTTATTCTTATAAAAAAAATGGCGGAATTTTTGAACTTTCGAGTTGGTTAGGAATTCAACCTTTTATGAACAAGGTATTTTTTTTGCTTGGCGCCTTCAAAGTCATTGCATTTTTCCACCAAGAACAATAATTCCTTTCTTAATCGATTAATCACAATATTAGTTGATTAACTATTTTTTATATAATTAATCACATAATAATTGATTAATTAATTATCTAACGATTTAGTTTCACATAAATGTTTTCTCCATAATATTAGACCTAATATTAATAAATTCTATTTGTTTTCATAAATATATATTTTTTAAATTATTTTAAATTTAAAATAAAAATAAAAATATTATTTTTTTATTATTTATCATTATTTATATTTTTTTAGTTTGACATGTTCTTTAATCCTTCATCTACATCTATAATTTTCATATTTCTAGTGAAAATTCCATTGCAACCAGCACATCCTTTTAAAATTTATCAATATTGACAACCATATTTGATATTACCATCAACTAATGACACAACCTGAATCATCTTTGAAGTCATATCATTTATCTCCTTTGACTTTACCTCCTTCAATTAATCTTCCCATTACAATTCACAAAGATATGTATTTTACTAGTAATCATTCCTTTCATTATGTCAAAATCAGTTACAACTTTTTATCTTTTTTCTATTATATTTGTCTCCTATTTTTGTTAATAAGTCTATAGGCGAGACCTTTCCTCATTTTGATTGGAAATAACCTACGCTTTATGAGATGAGTACTCTTCAACAGAATGATACCTATAAATTTTTTTCTCTTCCTCTTGATAAGTCGGTTGTGGGTTGCAAATGAGAATACATTATGAAAGTTAGTCCTAATGGTCATGTAAATCAACTTAAGGCTTGCCTTATAACCAAATACTACACACAAATCTTTGATTTAGATTACGGTGACACTTTTTTTTCTATGGCCAAGATGGTCTCTGTAATGCCTTTTATATCTATAGCCGCTATCTGTCATTGCCCCCCTCAGCAGCTTGATATCAATAATATTTTTTCTCATCTAAGAAACAACATGTTGTTGCATGATCTAATGTATAAAAAGAGTATAACCATGACTTTAGCCACTTATGAGCTCATTCGGCTCAAGTAGTTGCTCAAAGAGATAAGGTTTGATAAGACTAGTCAAATGAAACTTATTTGTGGCAATCAAGTAGCACTACATATTGTCTCAAATCATGTATTTTATGAGATAACTAAACATATTAAGATAAATTGTCACTTCATAATAGAGAATATCTTATCTGGATATCAATACTAGCTTTGTCAACTCTAATGATCAATTGGTAGATGTTTTCACTAAATTTTTTAGAAACTCTAGAACTAGGTACATATGTAACAAATTTAGTGCATATGATTTATATGTTTGAGATTGTGGGAAAGTGTTGGATTCTATGTAAATTGGATAATGATAATGTAATTAGATAAAAATATAAACAAATAAATAAGATAATTATAATAATATCATAATGATTTAATTAGAAAAATTATATCATTATAATTATGATATTTATGTAATTGAATATCTTTGGAATTAACTATTGTACCAGTGATTCCTACTGTAAATACAGTTTTCATTGTATGGTCGAGACACATAAATTCATTTTATGCATTTTCACTTATTTCTCTCAACATGTGCAATCAATTAATCATGTAACTAATCGATTTTGCATTTCATTAATCGATTAACAACTCATTTTAGGTTCATCATTTATATTAAGGAGTTAACCTATTTTTTTTACTATTAATAAGGATGAAAATAGACTAAGATGAGTTAGGTTTGGAATGTTTAAGTCTAGTTTATTATGGTTAAGATCTGACTTGTTTTAAAACATACTCAAGTTACAAATGTATTTAAAAGCTTATAATACAAAATGTCAATACATAAGTTTAAATGATGAATATATTTGCTTATGCTGTAAAATCTGCCAAATCAATTCTTACCAATACTATCTAGACAAAAAATCAATCAAAATTGTTTAACGAATAATGAATCTTATATATTATTTTAAATCCAGATAATAGTATAACTTGCTTCGCATATACATAAAAGCACAATACACAAAGTAAAAATATACAAACATATATCATATTACTATATTGTTTATAATAGCATAATAAAATTGTTAAAGATTTAGACTTTCAAATACTAAATAAATTAACAAAAAATACTTAATTTTCTTAAAATATAAAAATCACTAAATGCAACAAGCAGTAAGTTAGCAACCTAAACTTAGCTTAAGAATTAGGGGTTGAATGGAGTTAGATCATTTGAACCATATACTCAAAAATTAAAAATATGTGGAGTTAATCTTGACCACTAGCTAGGTAAACGAAAACAATAGAGAATGATTCTATTTTAAAGATAAGGGGAAATCTGTATAAATTTTTTTTATTATTGAAATTGAAAATTAAATATTTTAATTTTTAACAAATTATGTAAATATAGTATTATTGCTATATAAATATAATACATTAAAATAAATATTATATATTATAATAAATATAATATATAAGTGGAGTAAATATAATTTTTAGTTAGAGTTACTCTACTTAATCAATTTTATAAACAATTGAAATTTATTAATTCAACCATTAAATTAATAAATTATATTATATAAATATTTTTAAAATTTTTTATAAAATTTGAAAAAGGTTTGTATTTTATTAGATAATTCAAATTAACGGATGTTATAAGATGTATATTATTTCATAATTTAAATTTATTTTTTGAAGTATCAAATCCTTTTTAAATTTTATAAAATTTTGTAAAGATGATCTATATAATATAATTCAGTAATTTAATGATTAAATTGATGAAATTTAATTGTTTATGAGAGTTATTAAGCAGAGTAACTCTTACTAAAGTTACGAGTAACTTGATCTCTCCTCAATCTATAAATATAAATGGATACATAAAAAGACTAAACAAATTTTTTTATAAATTTAAATCTAACTTATTTACTTTAAATTTTTTTTAACAAATATGATTTTATCTATTTATTAAAATAACAAATCAAATTAATTTTTAAACGAATCAAGTTGTAGATTTTTATAAAACAATCTATCTTATTTTTATCCTTAACTATTAACCAAACAATAATCAATTACAGTAGTGACAATCAATTAATGAAAATTATTTTTGCAGGTATAGATGGATGAAAATCCTGTGCGTATATGGAAGAATAATTTTTTGTTAAATAATATTATGTTTTACTTTTTTAATATTATAAATTTATTTTGTTTCATAAAATATAATAAATTTGGAAAATAAAAAATTTTATTTCTTCAAAAAAAAAAGTTTTATTGTAAAAATTAACGGTAAAGTTATTAAACTTTTCTATAAAAATAAATATTTGTTAGGGTAAATAAAATCATTAACTAAACATATTTTATATAAATATATTCTTAAAATTTTCATTTTCATTTTCAAGAAATGTGTTTTGTTTGTTTCTTTTTTAGCAAGAAAATAAAAAAATTTAATTTAATTTATCTATTTATTTTTATTTTTAAAAGAATACAAGTTATTATTTTCATATATACCATTATATCTATATAATTATTATTAAATATAATAAATTTTTACAACTAATACTTTTACTATTCTAAAGAAAAAAAATTGAAATGGTAATGAATGAGAGAACAAGTAAAAGTAAACTTTATAAAAAATAAATATTTTAAAAAATTAATAATATTAATTATAAATAAAAAAGTAAAAACTTTCAAGATTCACAACATTAACTTTTGAATCTTATCCAAATAATAATAAATGAAAAATATTTGGCAGGAGATTATTTTTCTATTACTATTTTATTTTAAGTAATTAAAGGGAAAAGGAAAAATCCTAAATCTTAATTGAGAGGTAGAATAGGAGACGAACATATTTTTTAAAATGATAATCGCATTCTCATTCAATATTTTTATCTTAATATATTTTTTTGTTTTTTATTTTATCGCATCTAATATCTTATTTTTTTCATTCAATTTTCTCTTTCTACCTGATTCAAACATTTTCCTTCCTTTCAAGACTTGAGACACAAATGCTCAGTCCTAATATTTCCTATAAATTGAGTTCCCTGTTTACAAACACTACTGATCAAGGAAACAACCTAATAGATTTTGGAGGAATACACGATGAAGTGTTTCGCCTCACTACGATGCTGCTTTAATCCCCACATCACTCTGTCTTCGCCGTACAAGGATGGCAAACACCGCCCTATGCTCCATTCCTCCGCCGATTCCCGTCACCTGATGCGCTTCAGATCCCACTGGCGACCCACGCTTTCGATCATCAGCGAGGATAGCGTGGCCGAGGCCGAGGATCATCACAACAACATTGAAACGGAACAAACTAAGAAAACCTTCGTTACAAGGTTATCTCCCGGCGACTACTTCACGTGAGTCATCTTATTTTCGAGTTTTTAAATAAAATAAATAAAATGCTTACTACATGGGGATGCTGGTTAAAAACTTTTCAAAAAATGTTAAAACATATTATTAATACACATGTATTACAATTTTTCATTTATATTTTAATTCAATTTTTAATACAATTAATTGACCAGATCCTCTAATATAGATAAAACAACTTAATTTATCTTAATTTTTTATTTAAAAAAATAAACTTGTATCACTATACAATAATGATATATTGAGATGTATTTTCGCCTCAAAACATTTTGTTAAAAAAATATGATCAGAGATGTGTTGTTCTGAATGATGGAAGTGAACAAGGCCGTTTGACAGGGGTCTATGACTCGGCTCGTTTAAAGTCTAGTTAGGTTTGGCTCTCGTTTAAAGTCTAGTTAGGCTTGACTCTCGTTTAAAGCCTATTTAGGTTCGGCTCATTTAATAAATAGATAGATTCAGGTTTATTAAAAAGTCTTTTTAGACAAACAAGTCAGCTTAGGCTTATAAAAAAGTTTATTTAACCTATTTATATTTATATTTATTTTAATATATTATATTTATATATTTATTTTATATTTTATTTACACAATATTAACATATATATATTTTAGGCCTATCTAATAGCCTTTTTATCTTGTACGCTTTAAGTTTATAAGCTTTTTTAATTAATTATTTATATAAGCTTTAAATTTATTTATTGATTTTTTTTGTAATATAGGCTTTTGAACAGACCTTATAAGTTTTAAATCAGGTCAGATCTTAATAAAAAAAAAAAAACTTTTAACAGGTAACAACCCAGACTTATGCCTTAAAATTCCATCCCTAGTTGTTTTTAAGAATCTTAAAATTTTAGATAAAAAAAATTAAATCATATATACAAAACTTAAAAGGTCATATTTAAGTAAGTTAGACATAAGAATAAAAAATTAATGATAAAAGAAATTTTAAAGTTTGGATTTAAACTTAATTACTTTTCACATAGTAAAAAACACATGTTTAGAGTCTAATTATTTAGTTTGTTTGATACATTTCAGGAGCACAGGAAAGTGAAGGCGATCGAAATATTTCAAAATTTTGTAATTCTGCATTAACTACTTTAAATGTCTCTTTTATATTAATATGTAAATGAATGTAAAAGATATTTAATTAATTATGAATGTTGTTACATGAATTTAAATTCATACATATGATAAAATAAATATCATAATTTTTTATTTGAACAAAAGGATAAATAAAAATGATAAAAAAAGTTTTATTTATATTTCTCTAATGAATAATTCCATCATTGAACGAATTACCAGTAAAAGTAGATAATGTTTCGAATATAATTATGTCTAGAAAATAAATTATTAAAAATATAAAAAGGAAAAATGTTTAAAATTGATAATTATTGGATTAAAAAATAAACTATCAAATAAAAAATATTACATTACTCGTATTTAATAGAAATTTAAAAATGTTAATTCTTAAGAATTTATTTACAAAATTTTAAAAGTATTAAAATTTAAATAAAAATATTTATATTTATAAAACTTCATTTAAAATCTAATAAAACTATAGGATTTACAAATGAATTTAACCTCAAATGAACAAGATATGATCATTTATCCTATTTACTTATCTCATTCTATATTGATAGTTAAAATTACTATTTTAGATGTATTTTAAATTAGAAATTATTAGAATGATATAGTTTTTTAATTTTTATCTTTACCTTAAATTATCTTTAAAATTTTATAAAAAAATTAATTATTTATAAAATATAATTTAAATATTTTTATAAATATATACCGTATAAAAATTATTTATATTTATATTTAAATAACTATAATTGATCTAATGATAAATTAATGATTTGAATAATTTAAGACGAGGTCCTCATCACTTTCCATAATACTAAACATATTAAATTTTAAAGTTTATAAAAATATGTTATATAAACATATTTTACTAGTTTTATAAATTTTAAATTTAATTATTTTTAATTTAATTATAACATTTAAAATTTTAAATGAAAAAAGTTAAAATAAAAAATTTATTAAAAAATAATACTACTTATATACATAATAATTTTTTTATATTTTTAAAATTTTTTTGATTATTTTATATATTTTTATAACAAAAGTCAAAACTAAATAATTAATTTAAAATTTATATTTGATTTAACTTAAAAGTATAATTTTATCATTTCACTGTAATTTATAACATAACTTTCTTTGTTTGATAAATTTAATCATTTAATGTGTTAAAATAATACTATTTAATTTATTATATTGGTAAAAATTAAATATTGAACGGGATAAAGTTAATTTTCTCTTATCCTATTTTATCATCATTCAATTCTTATATCATATAGCCAAGTATTTTATATAAAACATATATAACTATAATGTTTCTTGAGTATTATGCAAATTTTTTTAGAAATATAAAAAATATTTAACATTGATGAAATTGAATTTTATAAAGTACAATAGTAAATAAAATTATGAATAATAAAAATATATTATTAGATAAAATAAATCATAAATGTAATTCTTTCAGAAAAGAAGAAAAATCTAAAAATTAATTATTTAAAAATTAAGATATTTTATCTCTATATCTATTAATTTGATAATGTATAAAAATAATTTTTTTAATTTTTTGTAATTTGTTAAGATTTAAAATTATTTTAAATTTTAAATTTAAATTAACTAAATTTAAGTAACTAACGAATATAATAGTTAAGTGATTGATTTAAGTAATATATATTTAAACTAAAAAATATAAATAGATTAATCAAATTTAGATAAAAATATTTTATAAGAATAAAAGCATAAAATAAAAAGAAATGAGATACTCAATACATGAAAAGATAAATGACTTCATAGAAGAAAATAACTTAAAAACTTTCTTCTTCAAAATTTATACTCAAATTTTCAAAAATAAGTTATAAAACTTATTTCTTAGAATCTCTGAATTTAATTTTTGTTCTTTAATTTTAATTTAGGTTTGTAGTTTTTAATTCAAAGCTGTATTCTAAATTTAATTTAGATCTCATTTTGGTCTATTTACTTTTCTTATTCAATTTAATCTTCTATATTTTTTCCTTTAACTTTGCTCCATATTCTATTTTTATTTAATGATTCATAGGATTCTTTAGTGTTTGTTGTAATTAAATTCGCAATAAATATGATTAAGAATAGTAACAATAGGGGGTATGGAAATGTTGGCTTTGTACTAATTATTAGATGTTTAAAATGGAGAGAAAAAAAGAGGCCAATAAAAAATGGTTCGCGAGAAATTGACGAAATTTCATTATAATAGTTTGAAATTTTTAAATAATGATTTGATGGTGAAATATAAAGGAAGCGGTAGAGTAAGAAAAACACTAATCTAAATGCTACTTAGAAAATGCTCATTAAGTTGAAAGATAAAATAAAATTAAAGGAAAGTTTTCATAAAAATAAAAATAATTTAAAACTTATATTGAATAAAAAAGTAAAAAATTAAATTAATTTTAGAACAATAAATTGAATAAAAAACTAGAGAATTAACTTAAAAACTAGATTGAACTTATATATATTCCTTGACCAAAATAAATCAATTTTTTTAAAGTTAAAATTACGTTATATATGTTGATACTTTTGAAAGGTACATAAATTAATTTAAACTTATAAAATAAGTTTGATTAATTAATTTTATGTATTTTATTCTTTATAAGTTTATCTAAGTTAATTCAAATCACAATAGAAGTATTGGACGTCATTATTTAACTTAAGCTACCATGCATGGAGAATTTTTAAGGTAACCTGTGTTTTTTTTCAAATACTATAATGAAAAACTTTAGATATATTTGGATAAATTATAAAATTAAATACTTATTTTAAATAAGTTCTCATTACATAAATATTTAAGGTATAATCTTAATCATAGAAAATATTATAATTTTTAAAATTTTTATTTTAATAAGCTATATTAAAAATCATTAAAATAGTAAGTTAGAAAATTATAAACCATTTGCAATAATCTATTACATATTACTCAAGTAATTACCTTCTTCGAGATCTGAGATGTACTTAAATGATTGCATATATAGGCAATGGAAAGAAATATAATTTTTTTGTACATTTCTTTAATTACATTGACAGAATTGCGATTTATTATAAATCTGGTATAAACTATAAACTAAAATCTAATGTGTGCTTGTCCAGATTGTGAAGTTCATATCTACCGAATTGAATGATGATATTATATTAGTGGGAGGGGTTGAATGACTATATGTTTTTTTTAATATAATATAAAAATAAAAAAATTCTTATATTAAATTAATTTAATCTTTAATTCAGCATATTGATCAATTTTAATAATTTTCCAAAATAAATTATTTAAATATACACACGAAGTGTTTGATGATTTTTAGGATAAAACATTGTATTATTATCGATTATTATGATTTATAAAATTTTTATTTTTAAACATATTATATTACAAGAAATTTGACATATATTTGCAACTACTTTTAGCTATAATTGTTAAATTATAGACATAGGTATCCTATACCAATGAATATTAAATTTTATTATCGATTAATTTAATGATATTTGTTAAACGGTAGATATAAGTATTTTACATCAACAAATTAAAAAAACTGTAAGTATAATTATCATATATTTATATATATTGAATTTTATCATATTTCATTTAATGATAATTATTTAATTTTAAGTAAAGGTATCTATAGCTATGGATACAAAATAAATTATAAGTATAATTATCATGTATTGCAATAATTAAATTTGGTAATAATTATTAAAATAAAATATTTTTTTAATTAAAAATAATATTATTGATATAATATATTTAAGTGTAGTATAAAAATAAAATTAATATCTTAAAAGTAATTATTTTTACATTTATTTTTAAATAATAAAAAATATTCCTTCTAAAATAAAATATTAAAAAAATAAATACTAAATCTAAAATTTGTAAAAAATTAAATAAAACACATGCACCTGCAATGCTTACCAGTCATCTACCATGTTAATAGGAGGTTTTCATAAATTATAATTATAATTTTGTAACTAAAAATTTTAATTGTAATTTAAAAAGTAAATTTTTTCCTAGTTAACTGTGTAATTTTTTTAAATAAAAACGGATTTCGTTTTTTACATTACAAATAAAAGAAAAGCAACATCATTTTGATTCGTTCTCATTTTCAATTAAATAAATCTTTTGTAGTTGATCCCCATTTTACTTTTTTTCCTCGTTAAGATTTCTCTACACCTTTATATTTGATCATTTTCTTTGGACATGCTTTTCTTTCCTTTAATTCATGTTTTCTATCCAAAAATATTGCAGTTTTATTTTTTCTTAAGCAATAAAGAGAATGAATATTACAATGCATAAAGTTTTCAGATTTTAAATGGTTAACATTTGTTATATTTTCTAATTAATTTTTTTTACTTTTCTATTTAAATTTTAATTATTCACACTTTCACCGGAATTTTTCATTGAAATCTAACATTTAACTTCCAATTGCATATTATGTGATGCAATTATAATTTAATTCAGATTTTTATTTTTTCATTTAATTTTCTTTATTTGAAGAAAAATGGAGAGACTAAGACCAAATTCGAATGTTAAGACTATCATTATTTGACTTTGTTTTGATGCATATGTAATGTAAATGTTTTTGGTGAGAATAAAATAATATTATTTGAGCTTATAGGATAGAAGTAGGTGAAGTTTAAAAATATTGGATAGAGATAAATTATTCCTTTTCTCTCCATGCTTTAAGGTATTTGATAATATTTGAGTCAATTTTATTTTCTTGTTATAATAATAATCTTTCTAAATGCTTAAAAATAATAATTACAAAGTTGAAATATTATCTATGATTAACTATTTGACATGAGCATTATAACGTAGCTAATGCTCGCTTGATGATCATTTGGCTTACAATTATTCTGTTGCTAGTTCTGAACTTACTTCATATGTTAGTTTTCAATGTCTCACCCTACATGATCACTGGTCATCACAATTTTCATTCACATAAGAATTCACCTGTTCTTACTCTTTCTCTTTCTCTTGAGGTTCACATTTTTTTTAGGTCTTTCTCTACATTTTCGTTGAGAAAATCAGTAGTTCCATCGAAGGAAACTCTCCTATTTTATAAGAAAATATTTTCTTTTCAGTTATTAATTCATTTATTTTTCTGCGCATTATTTTATTCATATAATTTTAATATTGGACTACTTGATATTTAACTTAGGACAAAAAATGTCTATGTAGAATAGTAGGTGTAGAAATAAATTGTTTGCATTACTAGATCATAATAATAATAATAAATAACATGGAAGCAACATTCTTTCAATATTTTCAATTCTTTTTATATGTCATTCCTTTCTTTTATTCTTCATACTCAAACAAATCAAACAAACTAGCAATTAACATTTATTTAATTCTATTTTTTATATATAATCTCTTTAAAAAATATTATATTCTCTTATAATTTTTTAATCTTTAAAATATTTTAAAAATTAAAAATTAAATAAAAATATATTTTATATTTTAACCACATAAAACATTAAATATACTTTTGGTTAATATATGGTCTTGGTTAAAAAACAAAAATAAAAATAAACTACTGTGAATTATATTAACATCATAAAAAAACATATTAAAAATTATTCTTTTAATAAAAATTATTTTTAAACTTTTGAACCAAAACCTTTTTAATTATTTTTAAGGATTTATACTTATTATTTTCGTAATCACACGATTCTTTGTATTCATCTAGTATATGTTTGTGTTTGTGTTGGAGCAAAAAGACACAAAAACAAGAGGACATGGGAAGGAATGGATAGAAAGCTCTTTTATCCCTTCAATATGATATATGTTGATGCTTAAATTTTAGATCAATTTTCTTAATTTACTTCAGTATTTTATTTTTAAAATTCTTATATTCAATTTTTCTATTAAATGTTGTTTATGTACTACATGCATTTACACACGTTGTTGTTGTCACATTAATTAGATTTATAGATTCATTGGTTTTTTTTATTTTTAGATAATTTTAATTATGAAACTTTATTTTTGTTCTAAATTACATAATTCAAAATCACTTTATTTATTATGAAACTTTATCTTGTGTAAAAAATTATATCTTAATTAGAACATTATATTAAACTACTTTACTTATACAAATGAATTATGGAACGGTTGATTAATAGAAAAATAAAAAAAAATATTAAAATTACTTTAAATATTATTGCAGAAGATGGAGAAACATTAATTTATAATAAAATAAAATTTAACATTAACTTCTTCAATATTTTTATATTTAAATTTTAAATGAGATTTTAATAATATAAATACAATATAATTTGGATCCAATTTTTTTTTATTTCTTAGCAAATCATATAAAATTAGGAATTTATCAGTGTATTTCTTTTAGATTAATGGTTGAACAATTTTAACCTTCTTAGATTACCAATCATTAAAAGAAAGAAAAAAAAAACTACTAGTCCCATGAACATGGTATATGCACATTACAAGTTAATTTAACCTTTTAACATATGATGCAGGTTTAGATAAAATACTAAATCAATGTTGATTTGATTAGGTATTTGTATATTGTTTTATTATAAATTTTATGATTAAATTAAATAATTACAACAACTCTTTAAGTGTTAATGATTTAGTTTTGCATATAACTTACAACTTTTTCAATTTATTTAGGTAAGAGGAAACGATATATCGATCCAATTTAAAGTTAATTTTATAAATATAAGTGTAAGTTTTTTAATTTTTTTATTAATTTTTCTTTCCATGAAAAAAAATCAATTTTTTATTATCTTAAGTAAAAAAAATCTTGAATATCAATTGAATAACATTTATTCTTTTATTTTCCATAATAAATTTTATTTTTTTTAAATTCAAGAAACAAATTAAGTATCTTATTAATTTAATTTACTTTCTTGTGGGCCTATGTGACATGAAATGGGACTCTATACATGTAAAGACAACTTGCTGCGATGTTGTCAATTTTAAAGAAACTAAAAATTTTGTATTTTGATGGTTTATGCAATAATCTGTTATAAATATTATAGTTATTTTTAAATTTTGTACTACTATAAAGATTTGAGTAATAACATGTATATTTTTATTTGTTTTGTTAAAACTCTTTTATTTATCTTGTAATCTTATGAGTAAGCAATATAATATTTTAAATTTTAATGTTTAATTAAAAGTATAAGACCTTATAACATAAAGAATAATAAATTTAGTTTAAATTAATTTTGCGTTAAAAATAAAATTAATTATATTAAAATTAATTTAAAATATCATTAAAATTTTAAATAATTAAATTTTAATTAATGAAAAATAAATTTATATTTTGATACCTATGTTTTATCTAGAAAAATAACAGTGAATTGTTAATTTTTATTAGACACATTTATGGATGAATAAAATAATATATTAATATATATATATATATATATATATATATATATATATATGAAATTGTAGATAAAAATTTGTAAATAAAAATATGTAAAATATTTTATCTACAAGTCATGCAAACTAAAGATAAAAAAATTTATATAATTAATTTATAATCTTTATCTAGTCACAATAAACCATAAATAAAAGTGTATGATTCTAGTTATACATAATAGCAATGGCAAAATTTTTATTATCATTTATCTTACATAATGGACAGTCAATTTCACATAAATTCATGTAAAATAAATGTATATCTACAGATATTACATATTTAGTGATAATTTTTGTCTCACTGCAAGTAAGATTTATTGTAGTATTATTTTATTTTTAATTATTTTTAAGTTTTATATAAATTATTAAAAATAAAATATATTTTTATAAATCAAATAAATATTTAATCTTCAATTATGTTATTTATTTGGCTTAGAATATGGGAAATACTTGTGACCCCTTATTGGTTATTGACCTCCGTATTGATCCGAGTGCGTCATGGTAAAGCTCTTATTTTGATTTTTTTTTACGCTGATGAGAACGTAACTTTTTTCGAAAAAAAGTTTATGTTAGAAGTTAAATTTTATTTTATTTTTGTTTAATGTTGAACGATTGGATCATGGACGTATAAAAGGTGTGTACGTATATAATGATTTAATTTTTTCCTTTAATTCTATTTTTACACTCAGTAAGTTTTGGTTTGCAGATTGTTTGCTTCGTAACGAATGACAAGTTAACATGATATAAGAGAATTTTTTGACGGTTTTTTCACCCTATACAAATTTTATACAGATTAGAAAATGAAAAGTAGATTTTTTTATTAAAACATTAAAATCATAATAATTATGTATTAGTAATAATTTTAATAAAAAATAATTTTTATTTTTTAATCTGTATAAATAATAAAAAAGCAATTTTTTAATAAGTTGTTTTTAGTTTTTTTAGTCATCAGTTATAAAGGAATCTCCAACACTGGCAAAAATTAAAGCTATATAATATTCTTTGTTTTTAGTTACTGTATATTTTTTTTTGTCAACTAAGAGTTCATTGTAAATCATATTTGATTAATTTTATATTGGCATCATTCATTCATCTTGAAAAAGTTTGATTGATTACAGGTTTCTATGGACCTTGAGAAGTGTCAAATTATTTAACTCTTTTACTTGAGTCTCTGCCTTTGAATTAAGTGATGCATCAGTAGTGACACTGGTTTTGAGCCATGGCAACAAGAACAAGTGCTCTGTTACAGAGGTATTTTACAATATTAATACTATGGAGGGTTTTCACTATTAGTTTAATCCTCGGTAAGTGGGGTTAATTTAAGACGAGCTTCTTAGTGGTTGAGTGTAGCAGAGTTACCCGAAGTTTCATTTTTAAACACCTAGTTTGATTATATGACAAAGTGGAATGAAAGTAGAGATGATGAAATAACCAACACGCCACACTGTCTAAACTTGAACAATGTGGGACTTCAAGGGGGAAGAGGAAAGCTATCCATATACTTGATACGCTCAACATACCCCAATTCTCAAAGCGCACCACTTAAGTGTCTGTTTGGTATTTGTTTGAAAAAATTTTATTGAAAAAAACTGTGAAAAGATTAGTCCCTGAATTTTCCATCCTCAATAAAAGGTATACCACACCAATATGGTAGGAATTGGCTAGGAAAACTATAATTGTATCAATTGAAGTGCTGGTTATTTTGCTAATGTTTCTGTTCCTAGGATAAATCTTGATAAATCAAATTCACTAAATATGTTTGATGGGATATCAGATATGGATAATAGCATGATCATTTTTCAGCACTGGGAGTTTAGAAAAGGAATGGTTATGAATGTTCCTTTCCTCAATTATGCCTTTCGTTAGGGTCAATAAATGGTTCCTGTGAAGTGGATCCCAAAACACCCCAAGGATTATGCTTCGTTGTTAAATTGGAATTCGTTGTTAAATTGGATGAAAGGTAACATGGAAATTTCAAGTGAGATGTCAAAATATAAGTGGCTGGATAGGTGATTTTGATGCTCAACTGTTAGGAAAAATTATTGGTTGGATTTGCTTATTTATGTTTATTTTGATTTAAAATTGAGTAAAATTAATTTTAATAAAATTAGTAAATAGTTAAATATTTTTTTTAGATGTGCATAAAAAAATTTAATTATATATATATTTTTTAAAATTATATTTTATATTAAAAATATAAAAAAATAATTCTATAATTAAAAAACAAACTGACACATAGTCATTGCCTTGTGTTTGTTCCCCCTTGCAATTTGAGAGGTTGAAGTTTGATTTGCACAAATACTTTAGTTTTGATTTTCCAGGTACCGCCTTGACATCGGACCAAAATTGCTACTCACTTCGTTGCTGCATGGTTATACCAAAAAAGAAAAGAAAAAAGAAACATTAATATAAAATCAAACTGTAACGGACTAGTTTGTGCTATATTTTTGTATATATCAGACCAATTTCTATAAACATTTCAGCTCCAAGATATTAAGATTGAAATACTTTTATTTTTATTTGTAAAAATGTGTCCATTATATTCTATTTATTTAGATTTCCTAGGTAATTTACTTCTCTCCTAACACGTAGTTTTTAAGGGTTAATACTTTCCCGATGCCACCATTGATAGAACAGAAAGCATGTGCTAAATCTTTTAGGATCGTATCTGTTTTTAGCTTAATATTTGGAAGTAAAATTCAACTCCGTCAATATCATTAAGCTATTCGAATGCAAAAAAAAAAATAAAAAATTATACTACAATGAGAACACTAGCGTGTGAGAAATGAGAATATCTAGTTAAATATTTTTATTATCATATGTATTTTTTATTTTTTTAAGGTTACTAAATTGATAGTGATGTTTAAAATTGTTTATTAATCACGTTAAAAAAAATACCGCAACAGATTTATTTTTAGAAAAAATTATTTATATTAAAATGGATTTAAATATAATATGTTTTTAAAATAAAATAAAAATTTTAATATATATTTATTAAGAAAAAATGTAATTACTCTTAATATTAGTCTTAGGTCTTAATATAAAATTTATTAATTATTTTTGACAGAAATAAATATTAATTGAATTAATTATAAATTTTTTAATTTTAATTAATTAATATTATTATAATGATCTAACATCACATCATTGTTAAGAAATGTTACATAATATCCGATACACAATGTTAAAAACGTAATTCTAATATGTTGATAGTGATATAAACAATTCTTTACCGATATTTATATTTTAAATTATATTATTTTGATAAATTATTTTAAAAACTATATTATTGTGGTAAAAAATTCAATATACGATAATCCTACTGGAGTTTAACTGATTTAACGATCAAAGCAAGCCGGGACCGAAATTGTCGCTAATCTAATCGCCAATTAATTTCATGGCTTGAATCATTCGAATCATCATCCATGGTTGCCTTCGAGCATATGAATTGATCATGAAATGGGCCAATGGGGCAGCCCAAATTCGTTAGCGGATTCAGGTTGGTTATAACTTATAATATTTTTTTTACCAACAAGATTGGAATTTGTTCTCAACCAAAAAAATAGTGGAATTTGTGTTGAGTCAACACCAGTTCCCGTTGACCAAAAAAAAAAACCAGTTCTTTGAAGTAAAAAAAAATAGAGAAAGAAACACCAGTTTCCGGTACACTCGGCCCTGGCCCTTTTTCCCTGATTTCCTCCCATCCAAATCTATGGCCTCTTCCCGGCCTCCAGGGGTATTTCCGTATTTTAACCACGAACAAATATACACAATAAATAAAGAAAACAATAAAAATAACAACAAGGTTTCGTCTTTCATCCAGACCAACAAGGAGAAGAACACACCGCAAGGAAGAGAACGTATAATAGCACAGAGAGGAAGCGCTGAGGAGGAAGACACTGTTACTAATTACCCTATTCGACACACAATTCCTCTCTCGAGAAATCACACTTGTCGATCTTCCTTCTTCTCACGCTCCAAATTCGCACCGCCAGCTACGCTTCTCTCTCCGATCTATCTTATTCTTTATTTTCTTTTCTTGGTAATTTTCTCTTCTCTTCCTTCTCCTCCTCCTTCTTTTCTGTTTTTAATTTCCCTTCTATATTTTAATGGAGTGGCTTCATAGGGTTCAAATCTTGAAGCATATTTTTTCTACGTAAGTTTCCACGTTCGTCCGCACATGCCGGTGTGTGAATTATATACATTTACTTCGGGTTTAACCTATGTCTTCATTTTCTATGGAATTTAGGGTTTTCAATTGGAGCGAGGATTAAGGAGAGGCGAAGCATCTGCAGCATGAGCATCAATAGCCCCGGGCGAGGGGAGAGCTAGGGTTTCGAGTTTCTGATCTCAAGGGTGAGATTTCCATGGGCGATGGAGGCGTCGCATGCATGCCTTTGCAGTATATTATGGAAAGGTTGCCGAGTGCCGAGAAGACGCTTTGCGGAGGCAAGAGTGGGAATGGCTTCAATTCCAAGTTGCTCAAGTTTGCTGACAGCGAGAGGAGGAAGATGAAGGCGAGAAAGAGTGAATTGGGGTTGGACAGAGTGAGCAAGAGAAGCAACGACGTTGAGAATGGTGAAGTGTGCGGGGAGAAGGAGGAAGTGGAAGAGGGTGAATTGGGCACTCTCAAGTGGCCCAGAAGTGACCTGGAAAATGAAGAGTTTGTGCCGGAGATGCCACCCAGGAGAAGCGAGATTGAGAACGGAGAGATTGTGAGTGAGAAGTGGAAACCAAGGGAGCTGGAGAAGGGAGAGATTCACTCTGGCAAATGGAGAAAAGAGGATGTGGAAAGAGGGGAGATAGTTCCTGAGAAGGGTAGGAAAGGAGAAGGTGAGAAAGGTGAATATGGGTCGTGGAGAGGTATAAAGGGTGAGATTGAGAAGGGAGAATTCATTCCAGATAGATGGTATAAAGGGGAAATGGGGAAGGACGATTATGATAACAGTAGAATGCGCAGATACCATTCAGGTAGGGACAAAGGGTGGAAAAATGAACGTGAACGTACACCCTCTTCTGGGAGATATTCAGGTGATGACTTTTTCAGAAAGAAGGACTTGAGTAGAAGTGGGAGTCAGCATGCTAAAAGTTCTCCCAGGTGGGAGGGTGCACAACAGCGCAGTATAAGGATCAGTTCGAAGATTGTAGATGATGAAAAGAGTGTACACAGCAATGGTAAGGATCATACACGAGATTACACTTCTGGAAGTCGCTTGAAGAGGCTTGGCAATGATTCGGACGGCTGTGAACGGAAGCATTCTGCAGATTACGCCAGTTCAAAAAGCCGAAGGCTTTCTGATGACAGCTGTCGTCATGCTTATTCAGAGAACTATTCTCATCGCTCTGTGGAACGGTCTTACAGAAATAATAATTCTACAAAATTATCCGCAGACAAGTATTCTTCTAGGAATCATGAATCTTTGTCTGTCAGACCAGCTTATGACAGGCATGGACGCAGTCCTGATCATTCTGAGCGGTCCCCACGAGACCGAGGCAGGTATTATGATCATAGAGATCACACACCAGTGCATCGGTCTCCCTGTGGACGTGACAGATCTCCATACAACAGGGAGAAATCCCCCCATGGTCGGGATAGGTCCCCATATATGAGAAACTGGGATAGAAGTCGTCAGCATGATCATAAATTGAGAAGTCCAGCACGTGCTGAGCAGTCACCCCCTGATCGAAGTCGGCGTCATGATCGTAGGGACTGTACCCCAAATTTAGTAGAAGCATCTCCCCTTGAGAGAACTAGGAAAGATAATCATCGTGAAACAAGTTGTAAAACCCTATCAAGTGAAAAGCATAACTCCCAAAATAGTTGTAAGGATAGTGAAGATAAGCAAGTTCAAAGGGAGTCAAATTGTTCAAGTACAGAATCTCAGGATGAAAGAAATGTGCAAGAGACCAATGAGCCTATTGAGAAAGACATCTGCAATCAACCTCTAAAGGAACAGCAGAGCTGCAGCCCCACTGTTAGCTGCAAAGAGTCTCCTCAGTTTGTGCCACCTCCTGAGGAGCTGCCTTCAATGGAAGAGGATATGGACATTTGTGATACCCCTCCACATGTCCCTGTGGTGACAGATTTATCTTCAGGAAAATGGTATTACCTTGATTATGGTGGCGTAGAAAATGGGCCTGCTAAATTGTGTGACATCAAGGTACTTGTTGATGAAGGTGTACTAATGCCAGATCACTTTATCAAGCATTTAGATAGTGACAGGTGGTTAACAGTTGAAAATGCTGTGTCACCGTTGACTTCCCAAAACTTTCCATCGATTGTGGCAGATACCATAACTCAACTGGTAAATCCCCCAGAAGCTCCTGGTAATATTTTGTCAGATACTGCAGATATTCTTCAAACGGCTCCTGAGAATCATCAAGAAATGCTAGCTGCCTTGCAGCTTCCACTGGTATGCCCTAATGACAGTGTGTTTACGGCTGAACTTTTGGAGGACCTCTACATTGATGAGAGAGTTAGAAATCTGCTTGAGGGTTATGATGTCACTCCTGGGATGGAACTTGAGGCAATAAAAGGTATTTTGTTCTGTCAATGATATTATCTGGAGAATTTCTTTAAAAAAATGAGATTTTTTTTTTCAAATTTGTCATCAACCTGGGGGCCTTTTTGATTGGGAAAAAAAGTTTTTTTTTCACTTTAATTACAAAAATGCCATCTTGTTTTTACTTTATTTTTTGGTTTTAAAAATTTGTATAGAAAATAATGAAAACAATAAAAAGCTGTTTTCAGGTTTCCTATACAAATTTTTGAAAATAGAAAATAAAAGAAAAATAAGATGATAATTTGTAACTATCAAGTAAAAATGGAAAACATTTTTTCAAACCAAACAACTCTTTGTTTTCTTCTTTCTATTTGCTGTGATATGTTATCTTTTCCAACTTGGTTATTATTTATTCTTGCAGAAGCTTTGCAAATGAATTTTGAAACTACCAATGGGGAGGGACTGGGAGACTATGAAGGTATGTAATTGCTTTGTGGCTCTTGTCCGTTCATATTTTTTCCAATCTACAAATTCTAATAATTCATGATTTTTTTTTTATAAAGATGCCATATCCCAACAAGTTTGACATTCTTTGAAGCATTATATACTGTGCTATATGCAAATTGTTGGTCCCTTTTTGGGAAATTTTCAATTTGTTTTGGTTTCTGGTGCTTGTCAATATTGATGCTTTTATTATTGGAGTTCTCCATAACTAGTGTTTTGGCCTGGTTTACAGAAAGCAGCTTCTTGTTTTAGTTTCTGATATTTTACTGTCCATGCATTGACAAGTGGTCTCTTTTTTGGATGTTGGTAATGCGTGGTTGAGAGCTGATAAATATTGTAAACTTGTGTATAATCATTAACGATGTGTGTACTAATTTGAAAGTAGTGTTGTTTCAAGCAAGTGCATTTGGAGTTTATGTCTAAAATCTAAATAGTTTTTAATGGTCTACAAAATGCTATTGTGATATTTATAAAATATAATGCAATTTGCATTTCATTTTAGGCTTGGCTCCACTGCCCTTTTGGCATGCTTGCCTTCCCCCCCCCCCCCCCCCCCCCCTCCCCATGTCTCTCAGTTGAACAAAAGGTTTGCATTAATTCAAATCAGTTGTGTATGGTGGTTTAGCATGTCATTGTAATAATAAAATTTTGAAGTTATTATTCCATTGGAGCAGATTGATCGAATAAAACCACACTTTGTGATTTTTATTAAAAACAAATGCAAACCAATTCAGGTTGTAATTTTACATCATTTATGAAACTTTAAATTGCAATTTCATTCATTTTGTTATGCCTCCAAACAAGTTTGTGTATTATGTTTATTCTTCATCTGGATAAGTTCAAACGGAAGTGGATATGCACTTAAGAGTTACGCGTCATGACAAAAGTATCTTCTTCTTTGTTCAGATTTTCCTTGGAATGTTTCTTGCCCTGGGGAAGATTATGATCCAAGTACTGATTTAGCATCAAAAGATTTCGAGTCTCATTTAAGTATGTCCTGTGATAAGGAAAATGGATTTGCCTTTGGCATTTCTACTGATTGGTTTTCCACCCGTTGGTCATGCAAAGGTGGTGACTGGAAGAGGAATGATGATGCGCAAGATAGATACACTAGGAAGAAACTTGTCCTAAATAATGGTTTTCCATTATGTCAAATGCCAAAGTCTGGATGTGAAGATCCTCGTTGGCCTCAAAAGGATGATTTGTATTTTCCTTCTCAAAGCAGGAGGCTTGATCTCCCTCTGTGGGCTTTCTGTGCTGATGAGCGGGTTGATTGCAATGTTGCAAGCAGATCAGTTCAATGTAAGCTTGCTTCGGTGAGAGGAGTGAAAGGCAATGTTCTTTCAGTGGTCAGGATAAATGCATGTGTAGTTAAAGACCAGGGATCATTGGTCTTTGAGTCACGCCATAAGACCCGGGGCAAAGATAGACATCATTCAAGGTCAAGTCGGCCTTTCTCTTCAAACAGTGATGGCAAGAGATCATCAACTGAACAAGATTCTCAGTCAAAAGCTGTTAGTGATCAAGGTTCTTGCCAGAGCATGGAATTCATTAACATCCCTAAAGACCATCTCTGTACTATCCATGAGTTGCAGTTACATTTGGGTGACTGGTATTATCTTGATGGTTCTGGGCGAGAAAGAGGGCCCTTGTCATTTTCAGAGCTACAGTATTTAGTGGATCAAGGAATCATAAAAAAGCATAGCAGTGTGTTCAGGAAAAGAGATAAACTCTGGATTCCTGTCACCTCTGCAACAGAAACTTCTGATGGTAATCTCATGAGCCACCAAGAAAGCAGTTCAATATCTGGTGCATGCTCTGGATTTCCATCAAAGCAAACTCAAGGTGTTTCATGTGGGGAACCTTACACAATTTCAAGTTTGTTTAACAGCTTACATCCTCAGTTTGTAGGCTATACTCGTGGGAAGCTACATGAACTGGTAATGAGGTCATATAAGAGCCGGGAGCTTGCTGCGGTTATAAATGAGGTTTTAGATCCCTGGATCAATGCAAGACAACCAAAGAAAGAAATTGAGAAACCAATATATTGGAAATCAGGTAATGATTAGTCCCAGGAAGGCAAATTTTTTAATTTCTTCTCCTTCCTTCCTTGACCACATTTGTAAATTTTTATCTTGTTTTGTAGTTCAAACTTCACTTTTTATTTTGAAAAAATTAATGATTGGGGAACTGATTTACTTCCTTTTAGCCTAATGTATTGGCTTGACCAATACAAGTTGTGCTCATTCACCAGCAAATTTGCCCTCCTTGACCAATGTTTGTGGCCTTGCTATGTGCTCCTATTAAGTAGTGTGCATTAGATTGGTACATCGCTTAAGATTTGCTTCTAACGGCCTCCTGATGAGTTTATTAATTAATTTATTTTTTGTTTTTTGTCTGTTTCTTGGGGCATGTTTAGAAGGTGATGCACGTGCTGCCAAAAGAGCCCGGATGCTGATTGGTGATAGTGAAGAAGATAGTGATTTGGAAGATGGTGATGTTACTATTGAGAAAGATGAATCCACTTTTGAGGATCTATGTGGTGACGCACCTTTCCCTGAAGAAATTGATATTACTGAAGATGTGGGAACCGGGGGCAAATTAGATGGTCGTCTGTTAGCACGAATCTTCCATTTTCTGAGATCTGATTTGAGGTCCCTTGTTTCTGCATCATTGACTTGCAAGCATTGGAGAGCTGCTGTAAGGTTTTATAAAGAAGTGTCAATACAAGTCAATCTGTCATCCTTAGGGCATTCCTGCACTGATACCATGTTGTGGAACATTTTGGTATGTTCGATACATATTTGGCAAATCACATTTTCAGGAATGTTTCTCATTCTTCATCAACTAATCTGATTGTTTGTTTGCAGAATGCCTATGAGAAAGACAAGATCAATTCTATAATTCTAAGGGGTTGTGTGAATATTACGGCTGACATGCTTGAGAAAATTCTTCTTTCATTTCCTGGTTTATTTACAATAGACATTAGAGGATGCAACCAGTTTGGAGAGCTGACTCTCAAATTTGCGAATGTGAAATGGATCAAGAGCCGAAGTTCACACTTGACTAAATTGGCAGAAGAGCCTCATAAAATTAGAAGCCTTAAACATATTACAGAACAAACTTCATCTGTTTCCAAATCCAGCAGTTTAGGTATAGATGATTTTGGTCAGTTGAAGGATTATTTTGATAGTGTGGATAAGAGAGACACCAAACAATTGTTCCGTCAAAACTTATACAAGCGATCAAAACTATATGATGCTAGAAGGTCCTCTTCCATTCTATCTAGAGATGCCCGTACAAGAAGGTGGGCTATTAAGAAATCTGAAAGTGGTTATAAGAGGATAGAGGAATTCCTTGCTTCAAGACTCAGGGAAATTATGAAGACAAACACTTGTGACTTTTTTGTGTCCAAGGTATTGTGCTGAATTCTCTCAAGTCTTCATCATGGTGATGTGACTTGTTACTCATTTTCTTTTGTCTTATTATTTCTTTGTTAACAGGTTGCAGAAATTGAGGCTAAAATGAAAAATGGTTATTACAGTAACCGGGGGTTGAATTCTGTCAAAGAGGACATTAGTAGAATGTGCCGTTATGCTATAAAGTAAGTTCTCTTTTTTGGTTTGGCCTTTTTTGTTAGGAGGTGGTGATTGTTCTCACTTTTTTCTGATGCCAGGGTTTATATATTGTAGTTGTTGGACACATTGAACTGAAGATGATAGGGTTTTTTAGTTTATGAAGACAATCATACAAACACACTTTAGTTTGTAATACTTTTGTCAAAAATCCTGATTGAGTACTTATCTTCTTGCCATGGAGGTTCTTCTGTTTGATTCCCAGCTGTAGGCATGAACTCTACTACTATGCAATTATCGATATCTTTAATTCGTGCTTAAGCTTGGTGGATTTACATACATCTCAGCTGTTTTGCATGCTGGTATTTTCTTTAAAAGTTACATATTATATGTTGCAGTTGCCTGTTTATGAATTTGTTCATGTAGCTTTCGTTTCTTGGGTCATCTAAAATGAGTGTGTTTCATCTGGTGACCCACATTTTTCGCCTTTCCCAACCCAATATTTATATTAAAATTTTAATTTATTAATATACTTGTTGATACAGAGCAAAGAATCGGGGTGATGCTGATGACATGAATCATACTATCACGTTGTTTATTCAGCTTGCAACATGGCTAGAAGAAAGTTCTAAATCCATGCATGACTTGTCTGCTGTGTCCTGCTCTACTTTCTCAAAGTATAAGAAGAATAGATTGGTCAATGAAAGGAAGTATAGGAGTAATGGAACACACAGTGGTTTGGATAATGTAGAATATACCTCTGATCGAGAAATTAGGAGGCGCTTATCAAAGCTGAACAAAAAATCTATGGATTCAGAAAGTGAAACATCTGATGATGATCTTGATAAGTCTTATGAAGATGGCAAGAGTGACCGTGATACTACATCTTCTGACACTGATAGTGATCAAGAAGTACGTTCAGAAAGTCTAATTAGGGAGTCAAGAGGGGATGGATACTTTACATCCGATGAAGAGTTGGATTTTATAACTGATGATCGAGAGTGGGGTGCTCGAATGACAAAAGCAAGCCTGGTTCCTCCAGTTACTAGGAAATATGAAGTCATTGATCAATATTGCATTGTAGCTGATGAGGATGACGTGCGAAGGAAGATGCGGGTTTCATTACCCGATGACTATGCTGAGAAGTTGAGTGCACAAAAGAATGGCACTGAAGAATCGGATATGGAGCTTCCTGAAGTAAAAGACTACAAACCTAGAAAGCAGCTAGGAAATGAGGTTATTGAGCAAGAAGTTTATGGAATTGATCCTTATACACATAATCTTTTGCTTGATTCTATGCCAGAGGAGTTAGAATGGTCTCTGCAGGAGAAGCATTTGTTTATAGAAGACATTCTCCTTCAAACATTGAATAAGCAAGTTAGGAATTTTACTGGAACTGGAAGCACTCCAATGAGCTACCCATTGCGGCCTGTTATTGAAGATATTAAAAGATGTGCTGAGGAGGATGGTGATGCAAGAATGATTAAAATATGTCAAGGTATTCTGAAAGCCATAGACAGTCGTCCAGATGACAAATATGTAGCTTATAGGAAGGTATATGCTTTTTCTGTCATTTAATTTAACTATAATTTAACATTTATCTTCCCCTAGTTTAGAGCATTTCTTCTCTGTTTGTTTGCTGCCTCTGAGGTGTTAATTTTCATAGTTCTGATGCTATCTATTGGAATGGATCATGCAGGGGCTTGGGGTTGTTTGCAACAAGGAAGAAGGCTTTGCGGAAGATGATTTTGTTGTGGAGTTTCTGGGAGAGGTATGGCTTCATATATGTTAATGGGCCACTTCTTTCTTTGTGCAAACTATACATTTCTTTGTGCTTGCTCCTACTTTTGACAAATTGCTGGTTTCCAGTGTAATGTTAAATATTTAAGCAATAATCCATCTACAAGAGATTATAGAAACTGCATCCACACATTTTGTTCTGTATTTACTGACATGACTAAACTAGTCATGATCTATTCTCTACAATTCTCTACAATTCTATATTTTTCATATGCAATTGCAACATAATGCCAAATATCTAAGCAATATAATCCCTTCACTGCGGAGAATAGAAAATCATGCTTGCACGCACACATGCACAATTTGATCTCTTCTCTACATTATTTGTTCCCTAGTAGACAATTCTGTGTTAAGCATATGCAGCATATTAAGCAGGCAATGCTTTTCTCTTCTAGCTTGTGCCTATAACAAATTGTGGGCTATTAGATTCTCTGCTTTTCTAATAGCCTCATAGAGTTGAACCACTTCTGGCATTGCTAGCTAAGGTTTTGTATAGAATTTTCATGCACAATACATTTTCATACATGTGTTTGTTCTTCTGAATTGATGTGGTCTTATGGTGCAGTGCATCTTCTGCACGAGGTTTCCAGTTTAGAAATTTAGTGCATAGCATCATATGCTTATATGTTTTTGTGATAACCGATGCGTTGTAATTTTGTTATATTGAAATTGTTTTCATAGGTTTATCCTGTGTGGAAGTGGTTTGAGAAACAAGATGGGATTCGATCTCTGCAGAAAGATAGTAAAGATCCAGCACCAGAATTCTATAACATTTACCTTGAGAGGCCAAAGGTGCTTGTTACTTCAAAATAATGAGTTTATGATGTTTAACTTGGTATGGTTCATCCATCTTCCATTCTATACTCATCCAATCTAATTTTTATGGCAGGGTGATGCTGATGGGTATGACTTAGTTGTCGTTGATGCAATGCACAAGGCTAATTATGCTAGTCGAATATGTCATTCTTGTCGTCCTAATTGTGAAGCCAAGTAAGTTGTTTGGCATTCATGTTATGTGACCTATGAAGCATGGACTCCGACATGGACACACTTCAACATGGCTAATGTCCAAAATATAGGACACCAAGTCACCATACACAGTTATGCACACACACACACACAAAAACTCAAACGAAATTATGTATGTGCTAAACACATGATCTAAATCGGGAATCAAGATTTGCATGTTCTTCTATATTCACTTTCCTCCTATGAAAATGAATTTCAAGAAAGGTATATTCACCTTCTCAATGTAACTTGGCAAGTTTAACATTTTTCTATTATATTGACCTCGTGAAAAAATTGCTAGGAGGCATTTTTAAAAATATATTTCATTATATCATAAGCCAATTTTTCTGAATGTATTCAAAAATATTTTTTTACTGTCCCGGTGTCCTTAAAGTATCCATTTATATTAGGCATGGCTGAAGTGTTTGAGCCAATAAAATTAACCTTTTCTCTTGACAACTAGTAAGAAATGTCTGACATGTCGTGCTGGCGACAAGGAGGTGTTGATGTTGGAAATGTGTCTGATACTTTGATGCCTCTACCAAGAGGAGTGTTTGTGCTTCATAGTTTGTGATTTTTACTAGTCTTTTTGCCAACCTTTTCAGCTCCTTATACTAGTTCTCTCTGGAAAACAATTTGTTTGCTGTTTTAGTGTGCATTGCGTCCATTTTGGGGGAGTCACATATGCACAAAAGATTGTGCAGACCTATTTACCAAATATAATCACGATTTTCTTGAGGGTTTACAATCATGATCATCATTTCCTTCCATCTTTCTTTAATCTTCGCAACTCTTCCCTTGTCTTCTCTGAAAACTGTTCTAACTGATTGAGGTCCATAATCTGCATTTGGTACAGGACGACTTCAATATTTGGTGGTTTTCAACTGTCAAACAATTGTTTTTGGCGTGTGAAATTCAATTAGAATGTTTTTGTGTCTTTTTGATAGTTCCTTTTGTAAATTTATTCTTGGTTAGGTATATTATTTGCTAGGTTTAATTGCGCTTTTAGTCCTATTGTATAGTTAATGTGTTATTTTAGCATCTCAATAGCTTTTTGGACAAATTTAATCCCACAAATTTTTGAATTTTTACAATTAAGTCCCTCCATCACTTTCATTCTACTAAAAACTCAAATTTTCCTTTTTTATTTAAAATATTTACAAATTGCATTGTTTAAATTGTTTGACATTTCTTTTGCTCAAAACTCAAAGCAAAATATCCAAGTTCATAAAAAATAAAAATCTCAAATTTTCCTTCTCTTGAAATTCTAATCTCACATCCTACTAAATCCTTCAAATTTTCACTAAATTTCTGACCTTCAAACTTTCGAAACTATTTCATATACCAATCCACTGTGAATCCCCAACTATTTGGAATGGGAAAAGGATTGAGGGTTATGCGTAAAAATTGATGAGAGGCCTAGATTTGTTTAATTCTAAAATCAGAGGGACTTGATGTACTTAAAAAGTTTCAAAGATTGAAATTGCAGACAATATAAACTAGAGGCTGAAAATATAAGTAAACCTATTTGCTATTAAGAATTTAAAATGCCTGGTTTTTATAAATGAGCACTACTACTGAGTTTGATTTACTTTGAAAGTTTCAAAGACCAAAATTGCAAACTATATTAAACTAGAGGGCCAAATTATAATTAGGCTTATTTTCTATTAAGATCTTAAATGCTTGGTTTTTATAAATGGACATTAAAACTGGATTCAGATTTAAGTCAAGATGCCAAGTTGTTGCTTCATATTCTGTTATCTTTTTCTTCAATCTCCTTCCATCCTGTTTTTTTTCTACGATGTGTGTTTGTTTGGATACTTTTATGTGGCTTTGTCAATGCTGTCTCAGGCTTCTGGATTCTTCATTCTGTATTCTTGTGGAGAAAATTCTTTGATAGAATAGCATCAGAAATAAATGTTTGTTGAATGCAGGAGCGAAAAGATTTTATCAAAGGAATAAAGAAGTACTTTTGTGTGTTTATTTATTTAATGGTCCTAGTGGATATTCAGTTGTAAGTGATGTCACTAATGGCATTCAAGTTGAAATTATACATTTAGTTTCTCAGGTGGAAGTAAAAGTTTCTAGGTTGGTTTTGACAAGATGTTTCAACTGATTGTTTGATATATCTTCCATTTCTATTTTGTCCCTTGACTTCACTGTGGTGGCAATTGTGCTGAGGGATCAAACCTACATAATACAAATATTGTATTATTTTTTTTCACATTTGGACATGAGTTTGGGATATGATCAACTGGCACATTTTTGTATTTTATTTCAATGTTGTCCCTAGCAATGCCTTTGGTTATATTTTATTTTAACTGATTTGTCATTTCTACTAATTTTCCGTTGGCATTTTCCCTATTTTTCCAGAGTTACTGCTGTTGATGGTCAATATCAAATTGGTATTTATAGTGTTCGTAAAATTCAACCTGGTGAGGAGATCACTTTTGATTACAATTCTGTTACAGAGGTGCGTCCTGTTACCTGCTGATTTTTATCTATTGCATGAGATAAATGTATATGCAGTATATCTTTGTCTAAATGAATACTTGTTCATCCCACTGTAGAGCAAGGAGGAGTATGAAGCATCAGTTTGTTTGTGTGGAAGCCTAGTATGCCGAGGGAGCTATCTTAATCTCACTGGTGAAGGGGCTTTCCAAAAGGTTTGGACTTGTACGAAGTTTTCAACTTATAGGTGCTAAGAAAAGATTAAAGGAGAAAAATATAACTATTCTCAAGTCATGAGTGGAATCACTGGACATGCTTGTTGGTAGTGTTTTTAACATGAAACCCTAGCTTGGGTTACTTTACAAAGTGGAAGAATATAGTTTCTATTGTTGTTGAAATGGTTTGGCTACTTTATCTGTTGACTGGAATATTTGCTCCTCCTCTCAGGTTCTCAAGGACTCACATGGAATTCTTGATCGGCATTATTTGATGCTGGAGGCTTGTGAATTAAACTCCGTGTCTGAAGAGGACTATAATGACCTTGGAAGAGCTGGTTTAGGCAGTTGTTTGCTTGGAGGCCTGCCAGATTGGCTTGTTGCTTATGCTGCTCGTCTTGTATGTGTCTTATTGAGTGTTATTTGTCTGTTTTTGCTGTTGTTTTGTGTATCAATTTTCCCTAACTTAAATGTTATGGTGTAGGTGAGATTTATCAATTTTGAAAGAACTAAACTTCCTGAGGAAATTCTGAAGCATAATCTGGAAGAAAAAAGAAAATATTTTTCAGATATATGTCTTGAAGTTGAAAGGAGTGATGCTGAGGTTCAGGTGTGCTATCTGTCTCTTAGTCAATTTTCCCTCGTTTACCTTTTTATTGTCAGATGACATTTGTAATATTTTTATTCTCATTTTTCATTTAAACATTGATTTCCCTTATCCTATCTTTTGTATGACTCAGGCTGAGGGTGTGTATAACCAAAGGCTTCAGAATCTTGCTGTCACTCTTGATAAGGTGATTCTACCTCCACTCTCTGTATTTGCTTGTTCATTATTCTAGTTTTTAATGTTGATAAGAAGAAAAGCACTTCACATTTAAATCATGATCATAAAGGAGAAATGGTAAGGACTAATGTTTTTGGTATGGACTTGTTAAACAATTATTGTCTGAGCTGATACTGTTAAAGATAGGAAGTTTGTATAGTATGACATTTTCTAGATGGTCAATAATTTTAGATCTCATGATGTATGTATGGTCTAGCATTTCACTAATACAGAATTCCATGCATCTTCAAGTTGAGTATCGACTACTCCTGTGCATTATTATCTATCTCATTGTAAATCAGTTGTTTTCCAATTTGTTTTGCTTTCTTTAATTTGGAGATAATGTTATACTTTGATGTGGTAATACAGGTAAGGTATGTTATGAGATGTATTTTTGATGATCCACGGAAAGCACCACCTCCTCTTGAGAAGCTCAGTCCTGAAGCAGCTGTTTCCTTCCTCTGGAAAGGAGAGGGTTCATTTGTTGAGGAGCTTCTTCAGTGCATAGCTCCTCATGTTGAAGTAGACATCATGAGTGATCTCAAGTCCAAAATTGATGCTCATAATCCTTCAAGTTCTGGAGATATTCAAAAAGAGCTTCGGAAATCTCTGTTATGGTAAGTAGTTTGCACTTCGCACTTCTAGTTGGTCTGTTGCGTATTTTAACCTGGTAGAACTCACAATCTTTACAATTTACTTTTGTCCCATTTTCAAAGGTTGAGAGACGAGGTCCGAAATCTTTCTTGTACATATAAATGTCGGCATGATGCTGCTGCTGACTTAATCCATATTTATGCTTATACCAAGTACTTCTTTAGAATACGGGTATGTTTTTCTACTGTGAAAATTAAGCTGCATGGTGCAATTAAAAATTTCTTCTGTTCAAAATTTGAATTTGCAATCTAGAAACAGTTATATTTCTCCTCTTGCAGAATTACCAAACCATTACTTCACCGCCTGTTTATATTAGTCCACTTGACTTAGGACCCAAGTACACTAACAAGTTGGGAGCAGAATTTCAGGAGTACCGAAAGATATATGGTGAAAATTATTGTTTAGGGCAGCTGATATTTTGGCATAATCAGAGTAATGCAGACCCAGATCGTAACCTGGCTAGAGCCAGCAGGGGTTGCTTGTCTTTACCAGACATCAGTTCCTTTTATGCCAAGGCTCAGAAGCCATCAAGGCATTGTGTTTATGGTCCAAGGACTGTCAGATCTATGCTGGCTAGAATGGTTAGTTTTCTTTAATATATATGATGTTCCAATGTTATCATCTTAGCAGGCTGCTTCCAGGAAATATCTATCCATAGCATAAAGTTTACCCAAAAATGATATGGTTCCATCATTAATAACAACCAAGCTTTATCCCAGTAAGCGAATGATACTAAATTGATCAATGACAACCTATGTAAGCCTTATCCCGTTAGGTCAGATACTGAGCTAATGTTAAAAGTGATGGGCATGGGCTCAAGATCCTTTGTTATTACTTTTGAGAAATGTTAGCAATAGACTCCTTGTTATTGGGCAAAAAATGTGTTGAAAATAGTGTGCTCAAAAGTATGTTGCCAAAATTCCTCTATTTTATGTTGTTAACAAAAAGCTTAGAAGGCTCAAACAAACAACTCTGCTGTGCTAAAGGATACATCTCTAGTTGACCAAAAAAGGTACATCTCTAATGGACCTTGAAAGACAACTCTAGACATGCATAAAAATGAACAGCCACATCTATCTACTCTGAAGGGTATGTTTTGGAGAGAAATGAAAGGAGGGTGGATAAAATATTTTAAACTAAAAGTTATATAATGTTTATAAATGTTAATAAAAGATCAACACATTAAGTTAATGTTAATTTTTTGTTTTAATTTTTTATTTTTTTAAAAAAATGAAATTAGAGAATATTTATTAGAAATGAAAATGTTGTCCTTCCTTTCCCTTCCAAAACCCAACTTCGAAACATATCCTAAACATCTCTGCAACAAGCAGCTTGAAACTATCTAAGTGAGCAAACCAGGGGCCGAGCTACCCAACTGAGGAGAGGATTTCTTAGATGTGAGTTAAGTAACCACATGCACAGCCTCGTTGCCTTCCATTTTGTCCATAGAAAACCACATCTCCAACTGCCTTGACACCCCTTCATATCTACTAACACGTTTCCTATCTCCCATAGCTTGGGTCTGCCTCTAAGCCTTTAATCAGATGAATATCCTTTATTAAAAATAGCTTTTTGAACAGATTGTTAACATTGACATACTGAGGCTAGCCCAGATATTTTCTGTAATTTCTTTTCTTTGATATCAATGATTAATCATCCCGTTTTGTTTATCAGGAGAAGCAGCCGCAAAAATCTTGGCCCAAAGACCGGATATGGTCATTCAAAAGTTTTCCGAAATTCTTTGGTAGCCCAATGTTAGATGCTGCAATAAATAACTCTCCACTGGACAAGGAGATGGTTCATTGGTTGAAGCATAGACCTGCCATATTCCAGGCCATGTGGGACCGTTAAATTTTTGCATGATTTGTGGGGGGAAGTGGACAGAGCATACTCGGTAAAACACATGGAACGGTTCATTGGTCAGAGCTGCCTGCCTGTTTTAGCGTGGGGGGGTCTGTAATTATTGATCCAAATATTCATTCCTTGTACCGCTTTTCAGTCATTCTTGTGTACAGTTTTCTTGGCCATTGATTTGTAATTCATTTGATTGTAGGGCATTGTTTTACTCATGTAATATGAAATGAAAGTTAGGAAGAAAAAAGAAAGGCTAATTCGAGTCTTTGCTGTGCTCTCATCATGTCTAGTGTCTTTTAACTTAAACGTGGAGTGCAATTTTTGCTATGAATGGCCCCAGAGAAATGACTACGAATGTTCGGATTTGAGATGATGTGAGTTCGCTTTCGAAACTTGCACATGTGTGAATGGATTCTATAGTAGTTTAATAAAGAATGCTGAAGATGACGTTGCTTCTACCGTGTTGTCTTGTACTATTAGGCGGGATATTGTGTGCACTCTGATGGTGGTGTCTTTGCACTGAGCTGGCTCCTGTCTGTGACTAGAATTAACCGATTAGGAGGGTAGGCTGAATATTCGAGCTGTTTTACAGTTGCGCTTTTCGTAATACACCTCATGATCAGTAGCTGATAACCAACGTTTGGGGGGGGGGGGGGAGATACGATGTCGCTTCCTTTTTTATCTTCTCGTGCTTTTGGCTGCAGGGATATAATGTTGCCCAGTATAGTTCTTTATAAGAACAAAATAAACCAAGAAAATTAATTAATTTGGTTTTTTTTTTTGTAAATTGCTTTTGCTAAGCTCGGATCAAATTAATTTAATTTAAAATAAAATCTGATCATTAGATTGATTCTTTAGTATCCTTGTATATGATTATAAATAATACAAATATATGTATCATATGCACTATTTAGTATTCTTACTATTTTAACAATTCTTTCTTTTTTTTTTTTTAAATAACTCATGCTCATATTATTTCGTAGCATAAAATGCATAACATAATTTCGATAAAAAAGTGACAAAAGTAACGAAAATCAACTCCTCAACGCCGAGATTGGACTCCAAAGTCTAAAACTCGAAGTTCAAACATTAACATACAGGTTACCGAAAGTCATATTCCACATTCGTTACAAATAGTTGGCCTCCAACAATATTCATCCCAATGCACTATGTTTGATGGGAAGATTGAATCAGAGCAAACACAAATCAGAGCTTGTAGTCCTGCAGGAACATAAAAAAATCAAAACAACTCAGCCTTAGAGATTGTTGTTATCGTCGCCGGTAAAGGTAGACCTGTCCTCGATTAGAGCGAAAAATCAGAGCCAAGAGGCTAGAGGAGACATGGCGACTGTCTGCAGAACTCGCCTCCGCTGGAGTAGTGGAAATTTGAGGCACATGACGACTCTGAAATGAGGAAGGGAACGAAATTGAAGAAAGGAGAGTCTTGTTTTCAAACACCCGAACCAGCAATTTTTAAGGTTTATTAAGCAACTCCAAACTAACAAATAGCGATGGCTTTCTTATAACATTATTAAGTTGATTTCTGTTGCTAATACGATTACTTTTTGTTCTTCAGCTTAGGCTATTAGGAACATCTGACATTCACGTGTCGGGGTTTGTCTGGAGGTTGTAGTGCATGGACGGACGAGTTGCTTCACTTTACGGCAACAAATGAGGTAAAAATAATTAAATGATTGCATGGCATGAATTGGTAATTCTAATTGTAGGCAGCTTTCGATTCGGTTTTATCTGTGACTATGAGGATATGGTAAATGGATGGGAGCACCGCTGAGGTGTCAGTCATTATCTGACAGTATATTCGGCACGTGTCAACCCATGCTACCATCCCCGCACACATTCTTCAGACCTGTCTATTCCCACCAAAATTCCACATATAACCCTCTTTCCCAAGGAGTAAGGTGGTTGTTCTATTTGCATGACTCCTATAATTCATTGTGATTTGAGAGTAATACTAATACATACAGGGAGTGATACAGGTAATTTGAGAATCAGCCTGTGAACATATAACTAAACTGGAGATCGTAGCCGTTGGATGATACACCGTGGTGTTGACATGCAACGGTTGTCTGTGCCGAAAGAAAAAGAGAGAGGTGGCGCAAATGATGACAAAAAAGGACAAAAGGGATAGCAGCCGAAACGGCCACAAGTAGTAACAGAGCAGACACAACAAACACTGTCACAGCTGTCTCACTTTCTCTCTCCGCCACCTTACACCGTACTGGTACCCACCCTACCTCCCTCCCTCCTTCCCTCATCATCCACTCTCTTCATCCCACGTGTTCCTTTTTCTCCTAAACTTCCTTCTCATCTATTATAATAATAACAACATATTGTTGTTATTGTTATTCGCCTCTTCTCTCTCCGTGTGCTCCTATATAACTTGTGATACTCATGCAGTCCCGCCCTCTCACTTTCTCATGATGGACCCCAATTTCCAAACTATCTTTTCCGGCGATGCCTCCTCCATCGACCCCATGTTTTCCGGTGTAAGCCTCCAGTCACTTCTCTCTCTCAATCCCTCTGTCTTCGCAGACGGCTTCCCCACCTTGGCTTCCCTCACCGACGACCCTAACCTCGATGACAAGAAGAAGCCCCTCCTCGTTCCCAAAAACGAATACCTTCCCATCCAACAACAACAACTACCTCAACCTCAATCCTTCAACTTCTTCCATTCCTACGACCACCGTCTACCTCCCCTCCGTTCTCCGGACCCGTCCTACGCCGACCGGAAACGCCACCGCCTCGACTCTCCCGCGGCGGATTATTCTACTGTTCGGGGAAAAGCGCCTTCGGTGATTCCTCAGAGCAACCTTGCTCGGCAAAGAAGGCAAAAACTGAGTGAAAAGACACGATGCTTGCAGAAGCTAATGCCATGGGACAAGAAAATGGACCAAGCAACTCTTCTAGAAGAGGCTTACAAATACGTGAAGTTCTTGCAGGCACAGTTCTGGGTCCTCCAATCCATGCCTTCTCACTCTCACTCACACTCTTCACCGTTCCCTAACAACAGTGGTGGTGTTTTGGGTGACTTGGAGAGGCTGAATAGGAGCCAAGTGCTTCAGGTTCTGGTGAACTCACCCGTTGCACAAACCATGCTTTATTCCCAAGGCTTCTGCGTTTTCTCCATCGAACAGTTGGCATTGCTTAGGAAACTATCAGAGAGGAGACATCACCAACAAATCTCTGATCCTACTTCCTCCAAAACTTTCTTCAACTAATTTCATACTGCTTATGTACGCCGTTTTTCCTCTCTCTCTCTCTCTCTGTCATCACCACAGCTCACTTCTTCTTACCTATTACCATGTTTTAGTCGTTAAGCACTTAAGCCTAATTACACACACTACCTACAACTATTGCTAATTAATCTCTTCTGTGTTTTAAATTTAATTTTTGTTTTCGCTTACCAAGTATATTCCTAGCTAGCTCACTGCAATTAGGGATTGTCCACATTCACAACCATCAATTAAGCCTTAATTATATTACTTAACTCTTTGCATTATCTATGCTTCCCAAGTCCTTATACTTGCCAAATCTCGCCACTCTCTATTTTCTAAGCTTCAACATGTGCGTTTCATTTATCCGCTGCACAACTCAGTTTTAGAACCATTTTTTTATATACTTAAATTATTTTGTTGCTTATTACTATGGAAAAACCAAAAAATATGTGGTGATCGTTTTTTTATTTTATTTTCTCGTTTGTGTACACAAACTTTGTTTTGCTACTTTTCTCATCATTCTTGTGTTTTTCAAATTTTTAAATAGTTTTATGCGATTTTTTTGTGCATACGCGCACGTGTTTATGTCTTCCTTTATGCTACTGGTTTATTTTGTCATGGCTTGTTTTTTTTTTTTTTTCAAAAATTAATTATGGGACCTTTACTATTTTATTTTTATTAGTGATTTATTTCCATTTCCTTTGTTTTTCCGGGTCCAATATTATTTCCGCTGTTGGGTATGATGGGCTTTTAATGGGGCCGAAACTGCAAAGTGCAAACCTTTAAAAAATTTAATATGGGTTATTTAGTAATGGACTTTCAATGGAATAAACGTACGACTGAATACGGTCTTTCACATGCCATGAAAGTGTCCATAGCTCTTTTTTTTTTTCCAGTAAATTATTTCAAACTTTCATTTTTTTTATTTTATCTATTTTTTCTACTTTTTAAAATTTATATAATTTTATTTTATTTTATAAATATGTTACATTCAAATCCAAAATCTTTTTTCTTCTAAAAATGAATAAAAATACCCTTGTTACATGTTTGGACTAATTATCCAAAACTTTTATTTTTTAAACATTATATAAAATTTCTTCAATTTTATATACAGTATAATTAAATACATCCACAATAATAAAAGAATGTAATATTAATATTACAAGGATAAAAATTCGATAAAACCTTAATCATCAAACAAGTTATTTAAGTTTTTAATTTTTAAAAACAGAAAAATACACAAACCCTTAATTATCTCGTCATGGTCATTTCCATGTAACCTTATATATAAGTTAATCTTTACATAAAGAATTAAAGATATGACTATGATTTGTTTAACAACCAATAAAAAAGAAAAAAAATATTAGATATAATAAATGATGTGATAAAGAAAAATATTATATAAATTAGTATAAGTTTGTAATATACATAATACATTCAATGATTATTGTGATCTACGCCATGAATTACTATTAAAAGGATTGATGAATTTTAAAGTGTGTTGTTTTTCTAATCTAAATTTCAATATGTATTTTATATACAAATATATAAACTCTGAATAAATTTATTTTTTATGCTACATTTGCACAAAATTCTCATACACGGTAATTTTGTTTTTTTGTTGTTGTTAAACTAATGCCTAACAAATATCAGAATAATTTGAAATAAATTTAAATATAGTGGATTGTGGATCCATTTTACAATAGATTAACAATGAACCAAAGATGACATCTCATTAATAAGTAGATAATAATATATTAGAGACTACTTAATAATTATAGTAATTTAAAATGTAGTAAATTTAAAAAATTATTTAAAACTTAAAACATAGGAATATATAGAAACATATAAAAATATTTTTATCATACTTTATAGGTTATCTCTTAGTATTAATATATTTATTTATACTAATAATAATAACTGAACTAAAAAAAGGTTATAAAAAAATTAGAAAGATATTGTGAGGATAAATTATATATTTTTAAAATTTTGTTGAAATTACGTTCATGCTATCTCTGGATTTTTAGAAGCGGAACTTAGTCGTATTTTATGATGTAAGTATTTTCATACGCTAACTTTCTCTAAATAACTATTACTGCAAGCAGCATAAAGGGAGGATCTGTCTGGAAATAAAAGTATTATGTGACTACTTATATTATGAATTTTTCGTGGAGTTCAGTATCATTTACGATATTAAGAACACCTCACTAAATATTCTTGGCTTTATCGTTGATGCCATGGCTCATGTGCCCATGTGATACCATTTCATTGGTTACTTATTTGTAGGTAAAGCAAAAAGAAGGGAAAAAAACACTTTAGTTGCTTAACTAAATAATTCAATGCATTTTTCTTTTTTCATTTTCATTTTCTTATTTTAAAAAATGGTTTGGGTGATGGTTTTTTTTTTTTTTTTTTAATTCTTCTACATATTTCCCATGCAAAGATCGTATATCTGAATCCCTCCCTCTGGAGCACTCGGTGACTTGAGAGCTTCAGCTTGTTGAGATCTACTATTCATCTATTTCTTCAAGGACGCCCGAATTCGAAATTCACTTGTTTGTATGATTCACATTTCACTGTGTGATTTCAGGGCGAAAAATATATTTTTTTGTATAAATTTATTTGATTGTGTTTTTGGTTTCAAAAACTATTTTATAAATGATTTTTAAAATTTATTTTTAGAAAAGAGTGAAAGAGAACCAGTAAAAAAAGATATTAAACAGTACAGGAAAAGGTATAAGTTTAAAGATATTTTAATTTTTATATTTTAAAAATTAAAAACACATTATTTTTAAAAATAATTTTTAGCACCAACTCTTTGTAAAGAAATTTTTTTCATATTCTTTTGGCAAATTACACTTTATCTATAAAGTGATACGCAAAAATTTGTACTACGTAGGAGTTAAGTGACATGAAAAAAGTACAACAAGGGGTTTGTCTATTAAAAAAGAAATATAGAGGATAAAATGAAAAGGCATAAAATTATGATGAAGTATAGTTTGATTTATCTTTTTTTTTTTATTTTAAAAACATAAAATAAATTTTAAAATATAAATAAATAAGTATTTAAATTAAATTAACTAATTTTATGAGATAACTAGTAAATTATCAGTACATTGTAAATATATTTTTATTTTCATTAAAAAATTAAAGATGTATTACATGCTATTTTTAAATTTAAAGATTAAAACTAAAAATTTAGCAAAAATAATAAACATTTTAGGTAGCTTTCCAATCCATTTGCAAATTTGGAGTCATCATATTAATCAATAACCATATAATATGTAGAGGACGAATGAATCGTACTGTTCAATCGGAGTTTACACTCTGAGATATGATCTATTTAAAAAATAAATAGATTTATATTTATTAAAAATATTTTTAAATAAATAAATTTAATTTAGTATTTAAAAACATTATTTAATCTATGCAAATTGTTTTAAATATATAAATTTATTATAATTTTATAATTTATTTTAATATATTATAATATATAAATATAAGATAATATATATTATATTTATTTTTAATATATTAAATTTATAAAATTTTTAATTATTTATATTTATAATTTTAAATTTATTTATTAAATTTTTTATATTATAAAATTTAAACATATTTATAAATATTTTTAATCATTTATAAATTCACTTTAATGCGACCTTTTTTTAATTGTAATGCCTAGCATAGCCTATTTACACATGTGCATGTCTTTATTATATAGTCAATAACATTAAATTCTATATTAATATTGTTTATAAATATTTATAAAAAATTAAATTATAAATTGATCTTTTCATAATAATATTCATTAAAATAAAATAATAATTTTAATATGTTATTTTATTTTATTTTATTTCATTTATAAAATACCTCCACCCAATGATCCTCTGGGGAAAATCAGTTCCCTTTCCTTTCCTTTATTTATTTTTTATTGATGGCATGCCTTGTCTTTTCTTATACACAAATGCTAATCTTACAGAATTAGATAATTGTAAATTAATTTGATTACCCTTTAATAAGTTAGACATGTTATAGATTATTAAGCAGCTTGGATGGAATATATATAATTATTTGGTGGTGTGGGCGCAGGTAATTGTACTGTCGTAATGCTCTGAAGGTTGTGTCAAATGTGTTGCCCTCACATTCAACACCACAACTCCTCCGTTTAAGTATTATTAATATTAAAAGATATTTTAAAAATAAAATAAATATAATAATACATTAAAATAATTATTTTATTTTAAAACTTTAAATTTATTTTAATAAATATTATTATGCAAGAATCAAATTGTAATTTAATTTTTTAGAAAATTTATGTAAACAATATCAATATAAAATTTAATTATTGTTGACCATAATAAATATATAAATATTATTTAATTATTGAACAATAATTATTTAGGATACAACACCCTCAAATTTATAGAAATACCAGACAAAATACCATATTTTTATTGTTAATTTAAATTGGACTAAACTAAAGAGGTAAGTCTTATTTTCTTTTTGTTTATATTACATATATTCTTTATAAGACGCCATCTTGTCCGAACTGGAACATCCACAGCATATAAAAGCTAACATCCCAACATAAGATTTAAATCCAAGACCTACTTAAGGGGATTCAAGCTTATACTACTTGAATCAACCATCGTAGGGATACGACTTGTAAAATTAAAAATAAAATTATAGAAATAAAATTTTAAAATAAAAAATGCATCATTTTTTATTGATATAGTATGTTAAAATTTAAAAACTAAATATAAACTAAAATTAATCACTCTAATAATATTAAAATTTAATTTATCTAAAAAAATATTCAATTTAATAAAGTGTTAATTTAAATAAAGTTATAAAACAATATTCAAAATAATAAAAAAAAAATAATCAATATAAAAATATTCAACTTAATAATGGTAAGAATAATTTTTTAAAATATTTCCATTTATAAACAAAAATTAATGTTTATAATGTAAAAATAGATACATGCTTGTAAATATTTATAATCAAACCATTAAAATTAGTATTATGGTAAAAGATTGAAAATTAGAATAAATTAATATAAAGATCTAAATTTGATTTTTATCATTTTTTATAATGTAAAAAAATTCTATAATTCCAAACCACTAAAATTGATTTAGTATCAAGGGATTAAGGATAGAAATTAGAAATTAAAGTTATAAAAATTAGAAATTAAAGCAATTTAAATGTACCAAAAAATACAAATACCTATAATCCCAAGTCTAATAATACATGCTTGTTGTTAATAGTGGCACATCTTGGTTACGAAACTTTGTAATAATTTTTTTTTTATATAAATAAATATTTGTATAATTATTAACAACTTCATATTTTTAAAGTATCATTTGATATAATTTTTTTTATATAAATATGTTTGATATAATACGCTTATAGTCAATTAATATGAAAAAAAAATATTTGTATGTATGAAATAGAGAAATTGTTCTCACGTATCACTTGTAGACCCATTAATTTCCTGAGATAATGCGTGCAAGATAGTGATTATATGTTAACAGAAAATAAATTATTTGCATGTCCGATATAAAAAACACAATCAATCAAGAAATTTACTCATATTCACAAGTATTTGCCACATTAAGTAGATACCTTTAGTCACACTATTCTATGAGCTGGTTTATGCCCTGCTTTCCTTGCACCCTATCAAACGAATCGAACACTGGAGAAAAAAGAGGAAGAAAAGAAGACCCAAAAGACTTTCACAATTTGTATACAAAAGATTTTTGCCACTTATCCCGCCTCCTACCAATCTAGTTCTATATACTTTTTCTACTTTTGATATATATATTTATATAAGTGGTTCCCCCACATTTTTTTCCCCACACTTTCTTAACTAGCACTAGGCAACAAGCAAAGTAGAAACAGTTTCTCCCAAAAGAATGAGTAGAGGAGCAGGCATTTTTCTGTGTCTATTGGTTGTGATCATGGATATCACAGCTGGGATTCTTGGCATCGAGGCTGAAATTGCACAAAACAAGGTATGCTTGAAGCTAAATTCTCTTTCAATATATATATTACATTCAAGAAAATATATGTACAATGCAAGGGCAAACTTCAATGCATTGAACACTATACTAAGATGTCTTGTTTTTAAGAGGAATTTTATTTGTATTTCACATATGTACAAATTTTTTTACAGCATAAGAGGGATAATTTTTCTTACAATATAAGAGAAATAAAAAAAGAAAAGATTGTATAATAAGATGAATGGTATTATGAAAAAATAGTGTTGAAAAAAGTATTGTTGAAATTTATTATACAAATATTATAAACTTTATTGTTTTTCTTTATGGTCTACTATAACTCTTGTTTTAAACAAACAGGTTAAGCACCTGAGATTGTGGATATTTGAGTGCAGAGAACCAAGCCATAAGGCCTTCATGCTGGGGTTGGGTGCAGCAGTGCTTTTGGCATTAGCCCATGTAATAGTCAATTTGCTAGGTGGCTTCAATTGTCTTTGTTGTCAACAAGAGGCTGACCAGGCTTCTCCCAACAGACAACTCTCAAAGGCTTGTCTCATTTTGACATGGTAATGTGTCTGGCTCCACTAATGGTTTTGGAAACAAAAGCAATAACACCATGAGCCATTCACTAAATCCATACCTTTGTTTGTTAACATTTCTACTTGTGTCATTGATCAGGATCGTGTTAGCTGTTGGATTGAGCATGCTTGTGATAGGGACTCATTCAAACAACAAGTCAAGGGGTTCTTGTGGTTTCACTCACCATCACTTCCTGTCCATTGGTGGAATTTTGTGTTTTGTTCATGGCCTATTCAGTGTTGCTTATTACGTTTCTGCCACTGCTTCTATTAATTAGCGATTAAGTTAACTTGAATGGAGGTCACTTCTACGTGCTTTAGTGCTTTAGGGGTTTTGCTTTTCCAACGCTTTCTTTACCAAATGTTTACTAATGATTAAAATAGGAGTGCAACCATTTTTATTTTTAACAACCACCAATTTATCCTCTCCACTGATCCATATATATATATATATATATATATATATATATATATGTTCTCCATTTTAAATCTCAAGAAAGGCTTAGCATGCGTATACACCTTCTAAGGAAGGAATGCGGGAAATCAAGTTCTACTTCTCTACATTTTTTGTTTTTTGAGGGAATGTTCTCTTCTCTGCTCTACATTTTTTTCTCTTTTTATTTGTGGTAACCGGCTACAGCCATATATTAAATATTTGTTCTTCTCTCCTTATCTTCTTTTGTTTATATTTTAATATCACTATTTTAATTCCCAAGAAAGGCTTAACTTGCACAGAAGCCTTTTTCCCGAGCGAATGTTCTCTTCCCTACTACTAATAATACAAGATTGCCTTATTATTTATTATCTACCAGTAAAAAACTCAACTGACTATTAACACTAACATGAAAAACATATCATGTTGATTAGTAACAATTGATAAACGGTAAATCCTGCCAAAGAAAATTGCAGGATGAAGATTGCTCACTCCTATTCAATGTAATGATCACATAGATAAAAATCTTGAAAAACTACCTCAACCAGAGGAACTGTCACACTTTCCGATGTAATTCAAGGTTTCATCATTAACCTGATTCAAAATAACATTCTTCAAATTAGGGGGACAGTAACAAACAAGAAATGAATCTTTGTCCCTCTTCATATGCACCTGTGGGGGATTATGTGTTAAAGGTCAAATGGGAAAACAAGGTAGGTTGGAAAGAAAGTCAATCCCTTTGCTGCTCTCACTTTGATGAGGAACACCATAGTAGGCATTAAGTGACTTCCAACTCCAATTCCTATAATAAGGAATCACCCGGATGAGGCACAGGTCCCTTCAGTAGCATTGTAGCACACACATTTCAGCAAGTTAGGGTCATTATTTCCGTGACTTTGCAGGCAGCAACACTTGTCCACCGCATGATGAAGTAGAACAATACACACTCAAGTCAGACTCACCGGCATAACTTCATAGGAAGGTTATCTGGGTAAGCTTTTGTCATCATGATCATGATCATCATCACCATCATCATCATCATCATGATCATCATCACCATCATAAACATCATCATCATCATCAGAACTAGAGTCATGCACTCGCCTCCCAGCTATGGCTGGAAATAGTTTCCTATGTACATCAGAAGGTGACTGATGACAAGTGTCTGAAGAGGGAGGGGAAGAGGAAGAGGGAGGGGAAGAGGAAGAGGGAGGGGAAGAGGAAGAGGAAGAGGAAGAGGAAGAAACAGATGAAGCCTCTTTCTTGCAAGAAGCCTTCACTGTCTTCATTGTTGTATCTTTCACCTCTTTACATACCTTGTCTAACAATACCAAGAAATCACGCACAATCACAAACAAACGCAACCCTTCATCTTTTCCTGCTTTCCCATGGAAATAATCTGCTGTGCTCTTAACCTGAGCCATTATCCTCTTCTCTTCCTCCACCAGCCATGACACATCTGCTTTTGCTTTCTCCACAAAACTTGCCAAGGAATGTTTGAATTTACCGTCTTCTTCTAGATTCTTGAAATCAGTGTTCAGAAAGTCTTCAGTTTTTGTCAATGACTGATTAAGTTTCAACACTGCAGCTGTTAACACATCACCATCTATATTTGCTGCTTTTTTTACATCTTCCAGTTCATTACTTAGACCTGAAACCACTTGAAGGCCAAGGCTGCAAGGATGCTCTTCCGATTCTCTATTGGCATCCTCAATAGTATCCCGAGTTTTCATACTAGAATGATCTTGGCTTGCTTTTGCTGTTCGTAAACTTCGTATAGCTCTTTGACCCTCAGAACGTATAATTTCCTGAACCACAAAGTGAAGCAGTGTGGTCTTGCCATCAATTCCTTTTACATCTGACAGTTTCAAAAGTGTGTCGAGCCTAAATGCTTGAGCACCACCACGATATGTGCCATCGTTCATGCGGTTTCCAGTCTTGAGAACTGCTTCTAATAGCTTTAGGAAGAGCCTGCTTTTTCTTAGTTTGTTGCAAGAAACCTGAAATTAAGATCAGATACAACCACCACAGAAGTCCAAGCTATTAATTTGTTCTCTCTTTTAAGGTAACCAGATTTATGAATGCATTAGCATCAATTAATCAAGCTTGTAATAAGAGGTAGAACTTGTCATGATGCATCCTTTAATTCATGGTCAATTTTATGAAAAGAAAAACACAAAACTCAATTGGTATTTCTATAATTGTTGATGTCTTTCTTTGTCAGATGAGAAAAGAAACTTGATATATGATCTTCTACTCCCTTCCATTTTCACTCATACCAAGAACCAGAATATAGCTATGCACAAAAATATTTGTATATCACTCAATATAGATTTGGAATTTAAAGGAAGGAAAAATCCATTAACTTCGCTCTCACCTCTAATATTGAAAAACACTCTCTAATGGTTGAGGCCTCTTCCGGAAGTGTAAACATGAACATTAGAAACTCAAGACGTTTGAAAGCAAATGGAATGTCAATCAAGGCCTTAAGAAATCTCTCTGCTGGGCCAAGCTGAGAAATTTCGCCTGTGAATAGTCTTAGCTTCAGTTCCTCATCTGTTGTTGGCCCCATCTTTAATAATGGTTGGATGAGCTCAACAGGAATCTCATTACCTGATTCAATCAACATAATGCAAATAATTCAAACCTATATGCAGATGATAATCTTGGAGAAATTCTAAATATCATGATTGCCTTTGATTTGAATGCTAAAATTAATAAGCAAAATCATAAATAGAATAAACTTAAAAACACCTCTATCATTCTAAATTCAATCTATGAAATGGGAGCCCTAACATTCATCATACCATAATCACAGTAAAAGTATACGATATCCTCAATACAAAATGAAAGAAAGAACAAACTACAAAGCATTAATTCTTTTTATCACGGAGGCACAACTGTCAAATGAACAGCATATAGTGTTAAATTAAACAGTACTGATTAGTTTTAAGAGCTTTCTTAATGTGTGAGGTTATTCTATGTATCTGGAATTGAAGTATCTCATTAGGAACAGTGTCATTTCAATAGAAACTAGTAACCATACACTTAATAAGACAAATTTACTTTATCAGAATTCTTGTATGTTTGAAATTATCGTAGCTTGCCTTTCATTTTAGTTCCCTAGAGAAAGATACCTACACACAGGCACATAGAATCACCTTCTTTAAGGGCATCAATAACTTCTTCTGTGGTCACATTCAGAGCACGCAAGAGAATTGACAAATTTTGTGCTTTCTTTGGATCAATAATCCGAATGTACTGGACAGAAGGTTGTAGAGATGGTGAATCTTTTCGTGCATTTCTATTCTGGTTGGAACAAGCAAATAAAGACTCTATCTTTTCCTCATTGAACCTGGTAAGTCATGATGAAGGTCAGCAATCATATTGGTAGATTTAACAACTTTTCATGCAAAAATTGATTTTGACAGCACTTAAATGTTCTTACTGGAATGACCCTGTTCTGATTTCATGCCAAACCATGGCCTGATCAGGATTTGCAGCAACCTTATCCCAGAAAAACGGCTTTAGTTTCGGTTTTGAACCATTAGATTCACCACCCCAATTAAACGGTCCCGGTGGTTTAGGTTGATTTCTACCTGCCACCAGTTTGGGAGGAGCTGGAGGTGCTCTAGCCTGTGTTGGAGGGGGCGGTGGTGGTGGCAGTGGAGGCGCAGGGTTTGATGGAGAGAATGGTGATTGTCCCTTTCCATCTGATACTGTTTCATCCAACGAGGTATAGTTGTCTTCCGGGTTAATAACGGACAAATTCTTAACAATAGAAGGGTTCTTTCCATAGTTAATACCAGATTCTTTCATATCAGAATTTTCCAACCCAACAGGCTTCTGTGAATCTGAAATATGAAAGAAACATTGATTGAAGGACCCTTGTAAATTATAATGTTTCATTATCATTTAGTTACTTAAAACTGAAAAGCAAAAATAGACATACCATGAGACAAGTCAGTTGAGTTTAATACTCGTACAGGCCTGCCATCTTTGTCAACTATTTTGGCCCTCGTGAGCTCACGACAGCATAGGATCAAGCCTATTAAGATTATAATTCCCGATGCAGAAGCAGCATAGATAAATGATCTATGTTTGCTATTGTGGCTGGGATCAAAAGCACGAGGAGGAGGTGGTGGAGGGTGCAGTAGCAAGTCTTTAAGGAGTGGCAAATTCTCAGATGGAGAAGTGGATTTAACATGACTAATTGGTGAGGATCCCAGTGTAGACTCATGGCTTGATGGTATCTGATTATGTAGTGACTCAGAAAGCAAATATCTATGATCCTCTATCGAAGCAAAGAGTGACGCACAATGCTTCCTCAATATATGTTCCTGCTCTTCTGAAACAGGACTAAGAGGATTTCTGTTTCTTATACAATGCATTAAGTGCTGTCTCATGTGGGCAGGTGGAAATTTAGTTTCTCTCTGCGTGTCCTTTTCTATTGCAAGAGTAGATCTCTTGTCACCACTTCCATCCAATAGATGCAAGCCAAAATCTTTAATCTTGTTGTTACACTCTACCAATTCTTTCCTACAATGTTTCCACACCTGCTCTGCCTGTATCAACCAATTGAGCCAATGCAATTCAGCATACAAAACAATGATAACAAAAGTGACACGATTGAGCAAGTTCAAGGTGTTCTTTGACTACAGCTTGTAGCTGCTAGCAAGACATATTTTGTTTAATCAAGTGTTCAAGAACCCAAGTGAGTTGTTTGGGGGTTCTAAAATGAAAATGATAATTGTCAAGACAACTTATGCGGTTATGCCTCATAAATAGTCACATGCTAAATTAAAGTAGACAAAATTCACACTGATTTGCATCTAGATGGCTATACCTTTTATATGTTATACAAAATTCATACATGTTTACTCCGTAACCTAAGCTTCACATAATATGTATATAATACACACACGAATCAGTTTATTACAGTTTAAGATAATTTGATGAAATGCAAGAAGACTTATAAACCAGAAAGAATGAAAGAACACTAAGTAGAATAATAACGCAGTCAAAATTAAAGCTACCTTTTTGGTAAATTCATAGCAGTCTAATCAACATTGTTCAGAATACTGATCAAAATCATAAATTAAAAGGAAAAGGAAAAACAACAACTAAGAAATGTCAAGATAGAAGAAGAAGAAACGGAAAGGGAAAGAGAAAGAGAAAGAAATGCTAAAACTGGTCAGGTACCTTTTTTGCATCTATATGAAGGGATGAGGACAAAGCACCATGGTCTCCATAAAACTCTTGGGGTTTCAACCTCGTTCCCTCTGTGCCTCTTTTGGCTAATGCGCAAAGAAGAATGGCATAAACAAGCGCATAACAAGGTATTGTAAATTCCATTCCTTCCAAATTCAGCAACCCAAACACATAATCTCCTTTTCATCTCATTGAACTTCAAAATCCTTCCAATTAGTATCTGAATGCAGTCAGAGAGAGAAGACAACACATGCATTCACCTTTTTAGCTTCCAAATAAACGTTACTACTTATACAGCAATGTCCAAATTCGTTGATTGTTAAACTTTTAATGAAAAGCCCTTCAAGGTTGGAAGCCCAGAATCAGGTTGGGATGTGCAAACAAAATGTAATCAGAATGAGCCAAATGAGTTTATATGAAACAAAGTTGCAACGTAAGACGAAGAACCAATCAAATGAACGTGCAGGGAACCAGAAACGTATTCATGCAAAGGGTATCACGTCCTGAAATTCTGTAGAAAATTTGAGTTGTGGTAAGGCAACATTGTTTCTCTTTGAGGTTTTATATTAATTGAGGTTCGAGTTCAAGAATTTGTATGAGGATCAATTTTGTTGTAATGTTCAGGCAAGGGATGTTAGAAGAGAGAGAAAATCAACGGCGCGTTGAAGTCTAAAGAGACGTGGGGAGAACAATGTGGGATACCAGTGATGAAGATGTCACTCATGTTTTGGATATATCATATATCCAAACTAAAATGTGTTTTTTTTTTTATAAAGAAAAAATATTATTGTATATTTTAAAAATAAAATAAGGTGAAAAAAGAAAATAAAAAATAAGAGATGTTATTTAATATCTAATTTAATAAGAGAAAAGATATACAAATTTTATATTCAAACCATTTATCTACTATCTATTGTGTGGAAGTCAAAATTAGGAGGTCTATAGTATTTACGGTTTTGCCTTAAAAATTATGAATAATCTCATGTAGCAAAGAACATGATAACATTGATTGAAAGTTATATGTTAATCCTACAATTTTTTAAAATATATAGAACAAAGAAATATCTTTTTCTAAGAAATGTAACACTGTTTTTTTTTTTAATTCAGCAATTAAAAAATACACAACAAAAAGATTTTTTTTTTAAAATAACATTATATATATATATATTTATTTTATATTTTTAGTTTAATAGAGATTTTATAAATTATTAAAGGAAAAATTCTATAAAATTGCTTAAATTTATTATTTTGTGGATTCCGTCATAACACTGTCTTTTTCTATTTTATATAATTTAAATAGCTTTATTTTCTAATAAGGAAATTTTACAAAATTTATTAAATAAGTTTCAGAAGTTACCGTATACCTATATTTTTTTTTACTTAAAAACCAACAACTTAATTAAGAAACTGTTACTTAAGTAAATAACATCTCTAACCAAACAATTGATTAAGCAACAGTTGCTTAATTTGGAGAACCGATAAACATCTTCTGTTAAAAATATTCTTAATTTGTCAATTTATACTTACTTTTTGTTTCTCTTTATTTTTTATGGTTGTTCTTTATTTTATAAAATTTTTAATTTAAATGATGATGTTACTTAAGTAAATATATAGTTTAATTTTTAAAATTTCATTTTGTATTTTAGTCCCACAAGTATCCATAGAGACAATGTGATCTCATCTGATCATATTTTAATTTTTTTCAAAATATAAACAAAATATAAGTAAAATATGAATAAATTTAACATATTTGAGGATCAAACTGTATAATTTAACATTTTTGACACCAATTAATCATCTAAAAGATCAAAATATGAGCAAATAAATATATTCAGAAAATAATATATATATATATATATTAATATTTTTAAATACTAAAACTATAAAAAAATTTAGTATTGACAATTAAAGCCAAAACCTTCCCTAAAATGAGGGATCAAAGTTGTAAAAAATGTCATAAACTAAAATTAAAATTAAATACAAAATAAAGGACTAAAATTTTATTAAACTTTTTTTTATTAATATATTTTATAATTAAAATACAAGAAAATAGAAATATAAATGAGTGACAATATTATATTCTATGAAAGATATAATAATAAAATAAAGACTATATGAATAATAAATTTTTATTATAATATCATAATATATATATATATATATATAAAAGTAAAATTAATAAAATTTTCATAAATAATGTTAAATTTTAGGATAAATTATACTCATATTCTTTAAAATTTGATGAAAGTTCATTTAATATTTCTCATGATTTTATTTTATTTTTTACTATATATATATATATATAATTTTATAAAAAAATTAAAAAATTATGCAGAACATATATGTAATTGAATATTTTTTACTTTGCTTAATTATAAAAAAAAATGTTTAGTTCTCACATGTTAAATGATCCAACTTACCTTTGTTACGTATTTTTTTTTCTGACCTTTAATGATTAAGTGTAAAAAGATGGAGATTCTTGTACATATACGTTTGTTTACATTTACCGTATCTGATTCGGTAGCAAGGGCAGATCCATTGTGAATTTTAATTTTGCCTTCGATTTTTTGGATTGAAATCACCAGTCATCGTATTGTGTTTTCTGTCTTGCCAAATGACACATGTTCTCCCTCATAATTTTTTGTTTTCTTTCTCTCAGGTGTCATTTTAAGTAGAAGAGGCGAAGAAACAAGAACGAGTGATCTGATTCTTATTCCTTGTATGTTTAAATTAGTCTAAACAGGAGGGATAGAGGCATGGGGAAATTTATCAATTTTGTTCTAAAATTTTGAATATTATTAACTAGAATGTAATAAAAGTTTTTCATATCTTACTTAGTGACAACGATTCTAACCATAAATTTGTTTCTGTTGCAGCGTCCTTTTTAGGAAATTTATTTTATAGCTGGTAGTCCTCACTATTGAGAATCATTTGGAATTTGGAAAGTGTGCAGTGTGTCTAAATTGGGGTTTGGATTTCCATGAAAAATTCCGCATAAATCTTTACCTCGTGTAGGTAGTGCAATTATATGGTGGCAAAGCTGAGATAAAAGGATAATATCCAACGAGCTTTGATGCTCTTTAATCTAATTTTGAAATTAATAGAATGTAAAAAGATTAGAGAGATATGAAAATAAATAAAATATATGATATAATAAAAGATAAGATATAAAAAAAATGAAATATATTCAAGTGTAAATACTATTGTTATATATGATTATAATTTTTTACACCTACTGGATCATGGAAAAGAAACCTATTTGTACATGATTCTATGGCATTTAATAAAATCAACAGCCAATTTTGTGAATTTGTTGGAATGTTTGAAGTTGAAATCTGTTGGAGGAGTTAGTTGGTTGAACCCATTCCCCGATAGTTCAGAACCATTTTCCTATTCAGTCATCCAGGTGATCAAGGCCCCTGAAAAAAAAAAAAAAGGTAGATCAGGTTAAACGAAAAAAAGTGTTACATGAAGATTAATATTGCAATCCAAAGTAAAGCATGCGTAAGCTCTTCTAACTTTTTCCACGAAGCCAATCATATTTGTAGCTAGCTAACTGATGAATAAGGAAGGATTTCCCATATGAAGATTCCGAATAGTTTTGCCTTTATCGTTTGTGAAATACGCACTTCTATTTTTGAAAATTGAAGTTCGAGGCGATTTGTTATAATAAAAATTATAAAAAGAGGTTATTAAATATTAAGCAAACGGGGATGTAGCTCAGATGGTAGAGCGCTCGCTTAGCATGCGAGAGGTACGGGGATCGATACCCCGCATCTCCATTTTGTAAATTTTCTGTTTTTGGAGTTGCATCTACTATGTGGTTTTCTTTACATTCGCTCAACATTTGGAAGATTACGGGTTTGCATAAGCTTTTTCACTTCGTGTGTGTGTGATTTAACATTTTCTTAGTGGTATAATTGTAATAAAGATTATTATTATCACCAGTATATGGTACATTTTTAGGCCTGTAGATACAAAAGATTATGTAAAATCAATCGACTGTAGTGATGTGGATTTTCTGTACAAGGAAGCAAAATATCTGAAGCTATTTCCGCATCGCCACTTCATGATTGGTATTGTTGGAGGCTTGGAGCAGAACCAACTTTTTTGTTTCACAATTTTATATACTGACGAATAATATCTTGCTTTTCCTTTGATCTCTTCCTTTTATTTTATTGTTGATCAATCCCTTCCTTCTTTTCTTCATTTTCCTTTGACCTTTTTAGTTTACCTTTAGCTTGAATATACGTAAGATAATAGCTACTAGATAATCAAGAAAACTAGTAACATCACTAAGGCTCATATCTGTTTCCTTATACCACGGATAAGGTGTCACTGGTTTGGTTGCTTCAAGAAGAACCGTCATAGGAATCCTTGGCTTTGACCGCTCCATAGGAACCGTAAAATGACAGTACTTCTCTGGGTCTGGACAGTAACCCTGTAAATTTTTGGTGATGAGGGGGAGCATTTGATTAAATAATTTCACAAAATATATTATTATTTGCTTACCAGATTAGCATGCATCTTTCTGACAAAGGCTTTGAATATACCAATATTTGCTTCCTGCAGTAACTCATCTGATAGACGCAGGTATGTCACGCCATACATCCTTAGCTTTGGATCGCCGTTTCTGTTAACACCATTTGGTCTAGCATTTAGAAGGATTTGATTGTAAGCTGTTCGGTCATACCTTGCAAGTGCATTTTCCCCTGCAACTTCAAGGTTCTCTTTCCATCCCCCGCTAAGGACCTGTAGGGGAATACACACATTGAATAAAAACTACGCAGGAAAGATAAGTAAATGTTGGGTTAAAAAAAAGTATGCAAGAACCATTTCTCTAACTCCATGTGATTTCATAATAGTAATTCCCACACTACCTTTTATGCATTTCCTATACTTGCTGACACACATTATTATAGCAAAGGAATGAACTATACGTTGTGTATAACTTGTTTCACATATTATCAATAATATATATATATGTGTCTTGGAGCTGGAATATATACAACAATCACAGATTATGTTGATTATGTATGCAGAGAAGGAATTGGATTGGAATTCATGTTGGAATAAGTTACCTGCCGAACAAGTTCCTCGGCTCCACTTTTTGCTTCAGGCATTTGTTCATGATTTCTCATCTCAAGACATGTAAAATTTAAAATAGCATTGTGTCGCGAGAGCATCCTTGCTATAGGTCGGTATCCATCTCTACCATATAGATTGTAATATCCTGAAGTAAGCTCTGCAGCATGGCTTTCTGTGTTATACCACCAGTGAATTCCAGCAACCTATTTTGCAATAAAATGTCAACTGATTGATGAAAAAAATATGGGCTTGCTAATTCACTTGTGTATTTTAAGTAAGAGTTTACTTTTGCCGCTAACTTCACTTTGCAGCTTAGGAATACTTTGTTGGCTTCATCCAAGATGTCATCACCATGGGTCAGCAACTTGTTGGAATACCATGTCAGAAAAAAATTCCCTTTCTCTGTCAGATAATCTCCATTTGGTCTGAAAAATTCTGTAGATTCAGGTACGTCATTGCACCCCCCAGCATTATCTGGCAGCTCCCATTCAGGATGGCCTGCCCTTGCTGCAGCCCCTTTGAAATCAGCTTTCAGATATTTGTCATAGCACTGCAGGAGAAGTTTGAGTTCATATTGATATGAGTAATGAGTATATCTATTCCTTCAAGCTAAAACCTTTTAAGGAGCTGTGCACAAATAGCTACAACAGAAAAGTCCAAACTCACCTGAAATTCTCCAATACCAGGAAATACCCACCCCAGACTTTGTGTGTAGGAGGGGTATCTGAGTTCTCCCGCAGGGCCAAGTCCAACTTCAATGTCTATGATAAGCCCAGATTCTAAAAAATCTGCCATATTCTCTCTGAAACTGATCATGTAGTCGCTATATAGCTGTATGGAACAAGAAACAATCAATTTTAACATCAAGAAGCAAGCATGTTATCAATCACTGCCTTATAGTAGCTATATAGCTCACCTCAATGGGAGTTCGTCGATAAAATAGAGGCTGCTTGTCGACGCCGAGGGATAAACATTCCTTGTTCCTGGCACCTGTCCGGTTGGTGTAAAAGATATCAGGGTTTGATTTTCCAATATCAACTACCCATTTAGGGAGCGGAATGAAAACAGAATCTCCCACATTCCCCCCACATTGGTGGAATGACATAATAGCTTGTAACTTCAATTTGTAAGCTCCAACAAGTTGAAACAAGTCCCTATAAGCAGACCAATCATACCGCTGAGGCCCCTTGGATTCTACTATACCCCACCACACATCAACCATAACCCCGTCAACACCTGCTCCGCGTAGCTCCCTCAGTTGATTTTCTAGTCCCACTCTGTCTTCTAACACATTCTCATTTGTTACAACTCCCAGCTGGCACCACCAACCATCACATTTTTAAAATCAAACACACAACACCTACTACATATGTACACACAAATTTAAGCTTTATCACTTACTGGGAGCATCACATATACTGGTACATAATTTGCAAGCATTGGGTCTTTGTTAGTTGTATAACTTCGTGCCTGCATTTTATGAGCACAATATCTAGGTTACTATGAGATATGAATGAAATTGGAGATCCTACGTGCTTTTCTTGAACCTTTTCTAGTAGGATGTATTTGGATAGAAATGAAAGAAAGAACAAATATTTCTTTTAAATTGAAAAATTATATAATATTGATAAAAGTAAATAATAAATTAACATGTTAATTTATACTATTTATTATTTATTTTTGAAATTATAAAATTAGAAAATATTTATTAAAAATAAAAAAATTATTCTCTTCATCCTTCTTTTCCAAAATTTAACTCTCAACCTGATCGCCACCGTAAAGCTACCGACGAGTGCTTTGGTACCATGTGAAAAAATGGTATAAAACTAGTCTACAGATCAAAGAGAATGCAACTTTCTGTTATTCAGTTTTGGCCATGCATAACCATCTGCTCATTCAGTTTATGACCGTCGGATAAATCTGATTCTATATCACATGGCAAACCGTTGAGCATTATTGTTTTATAAGGACGAAAGTATAATAAGTTATGTTTAAGTCTGTCCTTTTCTCTTTAAAAGAAACTAATTTCCAGAGGGCAAAACTGTGGGTATAAATAGCCAAAACCAATACTATTAAAATAACAATACAATAACAATGCATTTAAGACTGTTTTTATATTATTTTAAGCTTGCGATAGTTTTATTCTTTGAATATTATTTACACTCTACTCTACAGCTGAGTTCTTATTTGCAAAGAGATTGTGACTAACAATTAAAGATTTTGAATTTTTTTCACTGATTGTTTTAATATTTATTTTTCTATCTATTTCTTTTTATTACATGAAAAAATTACCCAATTAAAATAAATATCTGAAAGCGTGGACCACTACTCAGGTATCACCGTCTCAGCATCCAATCTCTTTCAGGAGTTTAGATGAAATTTTGTTTGGTCAGAAGAAAATGCGAAACGATAATTAATTATCTAATCTTCAACCACTAGGGATACATAAATAAATAATTTTAAAAAATCGTAAAAAAAGGAAGAAGAAGAAAGAGCAAATGCAAGGATGATGAACCATTCAAAATTGATACCACCATGTAACCGTGGTCACGGCTAGAAGACATATGAGTGCTCCTGTTACGTGGTACGTAAAGAAGAAGATGGTTACCTCAGATTCAGCAGTTGCAGCTTTCAATGCCAGTGGTTGTTTCTTGACGAGTCCATAATCCAATTTGAAGCCTCGCTCCGTTTTTTGCTTCCTTGCTCTTTTCACACGTATAGCTCCACCCCTCCGTGACAGAATTCCATACCTTTCTTGAAACTTGAGCGTGATTCTTGTACCCATTCCACATTCTGCTGTGTACACTACGTTTTCCATACTATTAACTGAACTGTACGTAGTTAACCAAATGGAGTCCAAGATTACTTCTTCGTATTAATATGTATATTCTCGCAAAGTTCTTAAGTGGAACTGGTCCATAGGATTAGGTGCATCCAATAAAGATATGCCAACTCACCATTTTAATTAATTAATAATTTAATTTTAGTATATCTTTATTAATTAAATTAATTAGTTGTCTTCTTCTTCTTCTTTGTTTTTCCCGTCAAAACTATCTTCAGAATAACATGTAATCACAGGCTAATTTACCAATTATAGGTTTGACACATAAAGGAACAAAGAAATGTGTCTGAAAAATATTAACGCATCAGTTCATGCGTTTCGGGGATGACGTGGAATCTATACATCAAATTAAGGAATGACGCATCAAATTAAGGAATGACTGCGTCAAAACTTTAATGCCGAGATTAATGTGTCAAATTCAGTTATAATACCTACTAAGTAAAATTAATTAAATTACTGATTTGTTTAAGATTTATATTTAATTAAATTATTTTAATAAAATATTATGCTTTCAATAATTTTAATAATTCTATATTACTAAAATTTAAGGATATAATTTTTTTTATCTAAGTTACTAATTTCTTTAAAATTTAAATTTAAATTTACTTAATTTTTTTAATCAATTATTATGCTTTCAATAATTTTAATAATCCTATATTACTAAAATTTGATTACCCTAAACCAATCCTATATTACTAAAATTTTATTACACTAAACCTAAGTTATTACTACAATTTTATAATATAATATTTTTTTACCTAAATTATTAATTTTTTAAAAATTTAAATTTACTTATATTTTTTTAATCAAATATTATGTTTTCAATAATTTTAATAACTCTATTTTACCAAGTTTTTATGATATAAAGTTAATTAACTAAATTACTAACTTCTTTAAAATTTAAATTTAATTAAATATATAATAAACTAACTAATAATGAATGACAAAAAATTTAATTTAATTGAGTATATAATAAACTAATAAATTTAATAACAACAAACTAATATTCAACTAACTAATATATAATAATTATGACATAAGCATATAATAAAATAACCAATAAATAAATTATTTAGTCCAACATAATAATTTAAAATTAATTAATTAAATTTACTAAAATTTTATAGTTGTAATATAAATAACTAAGTTACCATGATTATTCAATTTAAATTTTATTAAATAATTTACTATACTTTATAGATTTAATTAAATTAACTAACTTATTAACTTGGTATACTTTACATTTAATTAATAAATGTAATAATATTTTTTATTATCATTTCATTAATAAAATTATTATAATTTTATGGTTATTTTTTTTAACTAAGTAACCATAATCTTATATTTCTAATTTTTTAAATATTATAATTTTACTTTTTCATTAAATATTATAACCTTACAAAAATTCCATTATTTAAATTTAATTAACAAAATTTACTATAAAATTATGATTTTAATTTTTAAATTAATATTATAAAATTTAAATAACTTTCATTTATTTAGGTAACTTACTATATTTTTATGGTTTTAAGTTAATTAAATTATTTACTAATTTTTTGTGACAAAAATTTATTAACTAATTCACTATTCTTTTATAAAATTTTAACTTAAATAATTATAATTAATTAAAAAATTTAGTAATATTTTTTCTCATAAATTTAAATAACAAAATTACCATAACTTTAATTAACTAAGTCATTAATTTTTTATTCTTTCATTTTACTTAGTTAATTTCCGAAATTTTTATGATTCTTGGTTACTATTATTTTATGGTTAAAATTTATTTAACTAATAAACTATAATTATAAGGTTGTAATAAAAATAACTAACTTACAAAAATTTCATTATTTCAATTTAATTAATTAAAATTATTACAAAATTTTATTAACTAATCTCAGTCACTTAAAAAATTATTAATATTTTATGATTAATTTTTCAGTCACTTACTATAACTACATTATTAAATTTTTATGCTTTAAGTATTATTTTAATAATCTATTATATTCCAATTTTTATTAATAATTTTTTAACTAATTAAAGCAGTAAATAAATTTTTAACATAAAATTATTACATTCTTTCTAATTTAACAATATAACAGAATAATAATATTAAATTATAGCACAACAAAAAACATAATGTTAAATTTAATATAACAGAAAAATACAAAAAAATTATTTCAAAAACCTATTTTTACATTGCTCTAATATTTTCTAACTTATCCTAAGTATAGAATTATCTACAATATAATAGCAAATTAAATATAAATTTTTACTAATCTCATTTAGCTAAACACAAATCTTCTTTTTGTAGTAATCTACAAAGCCAACAAAAAAAAAAAAAGAAATATGGATTTTTGATAGTAAAATAATACTAGGAATCACGTTTTGACCCTACATGTTATTATATATATCTCCAATGGCTACAAAGATTTGAAAAATCTGATCAGATAATGCATAATTGTAGGTGTCATAACTGAATTTGACGCATTAAACTCAACGTTAAAGTTTTGACATGTAATTTTTTCCATTATTCCTTAATTTGATGTATAAACATTCATACTTTGTCACACCCATCTTTTTATGCTCAAATATATTACGTATAAAATAATACGTTATAGCTACTGTTACTACCTTGTTGAGAATTAGTTTTTAAAATAATCCATTCAAAAAATTATTATTAATTTGTATCCCGGCCAGTTTGGTAAATTAGCCCATAATCATACATCTTTTCTTTTCTGAATTACATGGAATCAACAAACCCCAGACAACAATAATTTTGTAAGCTTTAATCTATATTTGTTTCTACTCATGTGATGTTTAAATTCTAAAGTATAAGTCATGTTTCTGTTGTTGAACTAATCAATATATGTTAAATGGTTTGCAATCATTTTTATTTTTTATTTATTTTTTAATATAGAAGGGTTATTTGGTGTAGCATTGTTTTGTCTAATTAATCTTCAATAACTCACTTTTGATAGTTAGTTACTCATTTGATGTATTGTCTTTTGATAGGTTTCTGTTTCAGATTGAGTATGACAAATATAAACAAATCCAGATTGTAAAGTACTCTTTTTACACCTCATAATATGAGATTGCTTCACATTTACCTTTTGAATCTAATTTCTTAATAAACCACCTTTGTGAATTGTGTTTTGGATTTTTTTTTTTAGTTATGGTTACATTAATAAATAAAGCAACATAAATATTAGAATGAGGATCAACAAAGAGATGTAACAAAAGAATGAAGGCTAAAAGTTAAGTTTATTATTAAAGGATGATACCTTATAGTTATAGGATTAGAAGGTTATAAATGTCAACAAATATAAGTATTTACAGAAAAAAGTTAATAGCTATATAACTATAACAACTACAGGCAAAAGACAGAAAAGAAAAAGTTTATTAAGATGTCAACAACACGTTTGTTAACATATTGTTTACTATATTAGTTGATTTTTTTGGGACTCAATTACACTTTCCATTGAATGAGTTTAAACGTGATTTCGTGGATTTTAATATATTTGAACTAATAATAAAAAATATATTTAAAATCTGTATTAATGTATTGTTAACTTGCTTAACTAACCGTCTCAAAATCATTTACTTAGAGCTGGGAAGACTCCTGTACCTTCTGGAGCCAAGGATTGACTAAGGGCCCGTTGAATTCAAAAGCAGCAAAAAGGATCAATCCATAAAATGCTTAGGCATGAAAGTTTGTTTGGATTCACATGAATTTTCACTAAGATATTTTTTTTTTTAAATGCACCCAAAAGTAATTGATGAGTTTTAAATTCACATCTTACAACTTCCAACTCATATTCAAACATCCACTGAAACTCTTGAATCCACATCTCACAATTTCCAACTCATATCCAAACATCCATTGAAACTCTTGCTCCCAAGCATTTGTTTACACGCTCTTGGATCATTCGTCCTCACGTACAATTTGGATACACGATGGAAATAAAGGTCCAATCGGCCTGATTGTGAGTAAAGTCCAACAAAGTTGTGATAAGAAATTATATTACCATAATAATTTTTTTACAAACAATTAAAAAGAAAAAACAAGTGATGTGATAAAGGAATGAATTATAGCGGAGAGCAAGGATGCCAGGTGGGAGGTGGTGAATGACGTAATGGAGGAGAGTTTTATCCACATTCTATTTTGCTAAATTTCCACATGATTGGGGGTAAGAGTCGTTCTTCAAGCTGTTCAGTCGGTGGGATAGAGCTTTAAGCATCTTCGTGTCAGCCAGGTTCAATAAGAAAGGTCAGAAATTTGGTTTTGTCAGATTTAGCAACGTCCGTGATTGTTTACGTCTGAGACAGGAGCTGAAACATATTTAGATTGGATTCTACAAATTGAGAGTTAAAAATTCCAAATACCAGAGATACGACAGTCTACCAACATCGCAAGGAAACGCATGCTTTCAAAACGTATCCACATGCTCAAACTAGCCACAATGAGTTACCATGGTGGGACAAATGGATAAAGCATGCACACCGATAAAAATAGGCAAACAGAAGTTTGAATACCAGATAGAGGAATCAGATGAGTTGAGACGAATGGTTTGGATTAATTGGAATCAAGTATGTAGGTCAATTGAAGAAAGAGGATTAGTGTTGGTGGTATTTTAGAATATATATATATATATATATATATATATATATATATATATATATATATATATATATATATATATATAGGAAGAGAAGTAATTTTTGTTTTCTGTAATCATATGTAATATAAATAAATTAATTTATAGATAAAATAGTTAATATAAAATAATTTTAGGAGATTAAAGATTATATAAAATAGTTTTAGAAAACCAAAAATTATATATAACAACTATATAAATATTATAAGTTCCTAATTTACTAAATAATTATAACTATATAACTACTAATTTATTTTATTTTAAAACCATAACTACATATTACTATCAATATATTCCTCCATAATGTGTTGTTATTTGATTTTCAATGTATCCTTAATTTGCTGAAATTTTCCTCTTAACAGTGCTTTAGTAGAAATATCAACTAGTTGCTCTTGTGAACTGTAAAACACTAACTTCATTTCACTTGCTTTAACTACTCCTCTTATGAAATGGTGCTTTATATTAATATGTTTGGTTCGACTATGAAAGATCGTATTCTTCATCATAGTAATAGTAGATTTGTTATCACAATAAAGTTGCATACTCTCCTCTTGTTTTTCTCTAATATCTTCCATAGTTTTTCTCAACCAAAGTGTCTATTAATTAACCAATCTAGCTGCTAGATATTCTGCTTCTGCTGAAAATTGCGTTACTATTTTTTTTTTGAACACTAAGAAATTGAACAAGAACCAAGAGAAAACATATAACCTGAAGTACTCTTCATATCATCAACATTTCCTGCACAATCACGGTCACAAAAGCCTGTTAATTTTAACTCTGGAATTTTTTCAAATTTGATTCCATACTTAATTGTGCTCATAATATACCTTAGCAATCTTTTTGCTACTCCAAGATGTAAATGACTTGGATTATTCATGAATCTTAAGAGTCAAATAGTAACATACATCAAATCAGACCTTGCAACAGTAAGATAAAATAAGTTTCCAATCAAATTTTTATATACACGTGCATCTATCAATCTTTTACCATATTCTTTTTTAAACTTTCATTCACCACTAAAGAAGTATCAACAAGTTTACAACCAAGCATTCCAAAATTTTTCAAAAAAATTCAACATATTTTTTTTAACTAATAAACATACTAAACTCATCTTGATAAATTTTAATACCAAGAAAATAATGTAACAAATCATGATCATTGATCTCATTTTTTTTCATCATATTCATTTTTAAATCTTCAATCATCCTTTTGTTATTACTTCTATAAACCAAATCATCAACATAAAGAGCTGTAATAAGGATATCAACCTTACCTTGATGTTTAACATACAAAGTAGACTCACTTTTGTTTTTTTGAAATCCTTTCTCTATAAAGTAGCTATCAATCTCACTGTACCATACTTTAGGGGTTTATTTTAACCTATAAAGTGGTTTCTTCAATTTTTACACCTTTTCCTCTTAGCCTTTAATCACAAAACCTTGAGGTTGTTGTACATAAACTTCTTCCTTCAATTCCCCATTCAAGAATGCAGATTTTACATCAAGTTGGTATAAATTCCAATCCTTTTGAGTGGTCAATGCAATAATGGCTCTAATGGTATCCAATCGAGCAACAGGAGCAAAAGTCTCGTTGTAATCTATTCCAGGCTACTGTGTATATCCTTTCGCTACCAATCTAACCTTGGTTCTTTGGACTAAACCATCTAGATTATGTTTCACTTTGTACACCCACTTCACGCCAATAGTTTCTTTGTCATTTGGTTTTTCAACTAGTTGTCATGTTTTGTTCTTCTCAATTGCATCTATCTTTCTTGCATAACATTCCTCCAAGCATCTTCTTTCATTACTTCTTCAAAAATTTCTGGTTTTACCAAGCTATAGTTGCCTCTAGAATAGATATCAATTAAACTTTTCACTTTTACTGGAGTTGAGTCTGGAGATGATGAGGGAGAAATTAATGTTGAGGATGGGAAACTTGGTGTTGAAGGGGTTGATTGCTCATTTTCAGCTGCAACATTTTGTTGTAAAATTGGAATTGAGACATTTTTATGCTCAAATTTCTTCTCTTGCCAACTCCAAGAAGCCTTCTCATTAAACACAACATCATGCCTTACAATCACTTTCATGATTTTCAAGTTGTAAAGTCTATAGCCCTTTGACATAGAACTATAGCCAATAAAAATGCACTTCTCATTCATTTCTTCAAGCTTTGTCCTCTTCTTCTTTGGAACTTAAGCATAGAAAACATATCCAAAAATTTTAAGATGGTTTATCGAAGGTTTCCTTCCACTCCAAGCTTCAAATGGTGTCTTATTCCACAAGATTTTTGTTGGACATCTATTCAACAGGTACATTATTGTATTTACTGCTTTGGGCCAAAATTCTTTTGGTATCCCTTTCTCAAACATCATAGACTTGGCTATCTCCATTATGGTCTGGTTCTTCCTTTCTGACACTCCATTTTGCTGAGGTGTATAACCAACGATCAATTGTCTTTCCACTCCTTCATCTTCACAAAATTTTTTAAATTGATTGAAGGTGTAGTCCTTCCCCTGTCACTTGTCAAAATTTTTATGAACTTGCCACTTTACTTCTTAACAAACGATTTAAATTTTTTAAATATTACAAAAGACTTCATATTTTTACCTCATAAAAATACATGCATGTCATGTGAGTCAAATCATCTATAAATAAAATAAAATACTTATTTTTTGCATGAGATAAAGTACTATAGATCCACACACATCAGTGTGTACCAACTTCAACATTTCTTTGGGTCTCCATGCTCCTTCCTTTAAGAATGGTTGATGATGATGCTTGCTAAGAACACATCATTCATATACGTCAGATTTTTCTTCAATTGTTGGAAACCAGTACATCATATCTTTTTGAGAGAGTAACTTGAGGCTACTATAGTTCAAGTGCCCAAGTCTTCCACAAACTAGAGTCAAGTGTTTCTCTAACCATTATGTTGAAATTTTTGTCATACTTAAAAAAGAGAAGAAAACTTCTATTATTGCTCATTTTAACAACCACAACAAGATTGTCTTTGGATTCAAAAATTCTGTACTCTCGATTCTCAAATTTAAGCGAATAATCATGCTGTAAAAGTTTTCTAATGTTAAGAAAATTTTTATCAAGTGCTGGAACATAAAGAATGTCATGAATAAGTTTGTTACCTTGCTTTGTTATAACTTTAGTGCTTCCTTTGCCTTTAACTTTAACATACTCTTCATTGCCCAATTTAAATTTTGAGTTAAATGAAGAATTTATGTCAAGAAAAGCATCTTTATTCAAATACCATAACCTTTTCTCCTTTTCAAATGCATTTCGAAAAGTAAATAAAAGGTTTTCTTCATTACTTCTTCCATTATTTTTAGCTTCAGTAAATGCAGCTTGTTGGTTACAAAAGCAACAATCTTTTTATAAATGATCAACCCTCTTGTAAGTGGGGCATTGAGGTTTTCCTTTGTTCTAGTAATCTTTCTCGTCATGATTATTCTTCTTACAAAATTTGCACCATTTGTTTGATCCACCATCTTGTCCTCCAAAATTGCCTCTTCCTCCTTTTCCGCGAGAATTTCTTCCTCTTCCTCGACCTCTTACATGTCTGCCACCTCTCGAAGACTCACATTTGTTTTGACCTGAAAAATTATTTTAAATATTTTTAGGGTCAATGATGAGCTTAGATTGAAATGCATTTTCGATGATTTTTTCAACATGCCATAACAATCTTTGCTCATAGGATTTCAATGAACTCATCAACCCTTAAACGATCATGCTTGATAAGTCTTTTGTTTCTTCAATAATAGCCACCATTGGATCAAAATTTTCAAATAAACTAATCAAAAGTTTATCAACAACTCTACGATTATCAATTGTATCTCCACGTGACTTCATTTGGTTCACCAATTCCGACAATTGATTATGATACTTGTTCAAGCTTTCATTTTTTCATTTTCAAAATCTCTTTTAAGAGATTGAAGTTTAACAAGTCCCACGTTAGAATCTCATTCAAATTCTTGTTGTAAAATGTCTCATGTCTCCTTGGACGTCTTTGCCCTCATGATCCTTGGGAATACGGTAAGAGAGACTCCTCTTTGAATCATCCCAAGAACTCCAACATTTATAATTTTCTTCTTTCTGAACTCTTCATTTTCAACAACAGTAGAAAAAATTGTAACTGTTGGTTGTACATCTTCTGTTTTGATTAAATATAAGATATTTAAAGAAGTGAACAATATCTTCATTTTCACAGCCCAAAAATCATAATTTTCTCCTTCAAATAAAGGAACTTAAACATTATTGTAAATTGTGCTTTTGATACTGATGAGGTATTTGCAGAAGTTACGACTTTTCACTTTTTTTTTTGTATTAGTTGCAAGGATCTACAACTCTGACACCACTTTATTGGTGGTATTCTAGAGGAAAAATATATATATGAGGAAGAGAAGTAATTCTTTCTGTTTCTGTATATTTCTTGTAATCATATATAACACAAATATATCAATTTGTAGATGAAATAGTTACTACAAAATAGTTTTAGAAAACTAAAGGTTACACAAAATAATTCTAGAAGATCAAAAATTATATATAACAACTTTACAAATATTATGAGTCATTAATTTAATATATTACATAATTATAACTTCATTATTACTAATTTATTTTATTCAAAAATCATAACTACGTATTACTATCAATAATTAGGAGTGAAAAATTTAGAAATCTTCAAGAATGCCTTATTGTTAAAATGGAGATAGAAGATTCTTACAAATAATACAGATTATGGTATAAGATAATCAAAGTGAGATATGAGCCTTTTTATCACCTCAGAAAAAAAATAGGGGATTGTGTATCTATTCGTCAATATGGTGAAATGACTTAATCAAAGTAGGACTGGATAATGGTACCAGTTTCAAACTGAAATAAAACTGATGGCAGATGATGGACACATAACGTCTTTTGGAATGATGGACAATGCATATAAGAAATTATTTCCATGAGTCTACTTAATCTCAAGGGATCAACTGAATACAATGGCTAGAATAATATCCTCACATTTGCAACATGGATGGAAACTTTGCTGGAGGATACAATTATTCAAGTGGGAGATTAAGCAGACAAATATTCTACAAGAAACATAACAGACAGATGGAAATGGACTCGAAATTTGCTTAGATAGTGTATGGTGAAAACAACCTACACAACACTTCTCAAACAAGTTGGACCAGAATTAAAGGATATAAACTTCATTCAACACAACATTTTCAGGAAAATATGAAGATGTAAAGTATCAAAGAAGGTTTGGGCTTTTAGCTGGCAAATAATTCACATCAGGATACCTACGAAAATGAATTTGATGAGAAAGGGAGTAAGGATTGGGAATATATGTCCGTTATGTGGATGGCTAGACAAAACCATGGATATTATCTTTTGATACAGTATAAAACCATAGATTTAATCTAGAGAAAGATTCTAGGATATGGATAGGAATTCAAACTTCGATGCGTAATAGCATGGTAGCTAACTTACTTTAAAGGAATTCCATCAACACTAACCACAAATAAAAACCTTCAAATTATTTGGTTAACTACCCTATGTTAATCTTAATTTCTATGAAATGAGATAGTATTTAATAACTACTAATGGAATAGAATAAAATAAAGATAACATATTAAGATTTATAAAATCTATCCAATATATTTTTTTAGATATATTAATCGTCTTACTTATACTTTATCCTAATTGTTTTGTATATAAGATTATATAGAGTTATAGTATCCTTAATATTCTATATTTTAATAAAATTTTATTGCTAATAAAAAAGTGTGATAAAGATAGATAGATTAAAAAAATAAATGGTAAAAAGTTATAAAATTAAAATATTTTTACACTAACTTTTTATTATTGGTTATTATATAATTAAAAATTATTAATTTTTATAATAATTATTTTTAAAGTTATATTTTCAGAATAATTTTTTAATTAGTTGACTGTGTAAACAAAATTACACGAACAATATACTAAAATTAAATTAAAAATATATATTATGGAATTAATATATCTCCGGTATAATCTGTGGTTTGCAATAGCCGTATTCAGTTAGCATCTAATTTCCAGATAAGATGACAAGAGGCCGTTGCTGAGTAGATGGAACAACAATAAAAGGAGGATAATTCTCATGCCTATATACATTATATCAGAGTTACTGAAGAGGCCATGGAATTTAACATTCTTTTTACTGTTGTGGTCTACACTCTTCTCTTTAGATTAAAGACTCAAGATTAGGAGAGGTTTGTGTTAGCAGTGAAGTATTGGAACATAGTTATAATATAATCATTTAATGTATGCCACTGCCAAAACTGGACATCTTGTGGATATTCTCATAGAGGCCCATCCTATCATTCACAGTAGGATACCGATGTAGTCCATTTTTCAAATAGAAGCAGAATATGTATCATTAACAATGTCACGCCGAAAAGTTGGGGATTGATTTTTCACCCCTAAAATTTCTTTTTACACTCCCTTGCAGATAAAAAGATAAAATTGTCTCTGTATATTAACCTTCCTTCTTCTTCCTCCGTCTTCTTATGTTCTTTCGTTTTTCTTCTTTTTTTTTTCTCATTTTTTTTGTATTTGTCATTATTATACTTCCTTCCTTGTTAATCGAATTTAGGTTAGGTTTTGATTTTTGTGGGAGGAAAACTAAAAAAATAACGTCGAAGAAGCGTGGACGAACGGACTTTATATTCCGCAAACTAGTTTGCGGAAGCTTAAACACTTTCCGCAAATTAGTTTACGGAACGTAGAAATGTAACCTTCCGTAAATTTAGTTTACTTAAAACAAAAAAGTACATTATGCAAATTAATTTACGGAATACATTGATGCATTCTGTAAACTAATTTGCGGAATAGAGAAATACCTGCGGAAGAGAGAAATACTTACGGAAGAGAAAATCTTGCTGCGGAAGAGATAAAGAGGTGTTAAGGATAAAATGATAATAAAAAAATTTCAAAAAATTTAAAAAAGTGCAAAAAGAAAAAAGAGGGATGCGAAAAGTAAAGCCCGAAAAATTTTATCTCAATAAAAAAAGAAATCAAACCATATATAAGGTCCTCGTAAGAAGGTTCAACCGGGCCTCAGCCCAATTCGTTGAAATTTTTTTCTCTACACTTAACTTTTTAAAAATTCTATAAACACTTAGTAAGGTCGGGTCGGGTCGGGTCGGGTAAAGAGATCAGACAGAGAACAGAACCCTATCACAAACCCTCGACGTGGCAGACATGCATTTCTGTCAGGCTCGGTTCTCTATGATAATTGACTATTCCCCTTTTAACGGCTCAACTTTACTCGTGAATCGTGATCCATCCTCGTTCATAGTAGATTCCTTCATGTGAAATTGACCTTGTAATTTTGCCCTACCTTTCAGCGAGAGAATGTCCAATCTTATACCTATCGTTCCATCCTATTCTTCAGGCTAAGGTTCACTGACACGGTGAAAAAGTATGTTATCTAGAAAACAAAATTTAAATAAACTTTAATAGAAACAATTTATTTCAGCCATTGAGTTTGATGACTTCATCGGCACTCAGCAGTCAGCAGGAAGCATTTGTTTGGGTAATTTTTTAATATTTATTGTGAGTGTAAAATGGCTTATGCTAATGGCCAAAAGAAGGGGTTAACATCAAGAAGAATGCTTACAGACTGTATTTATGTTATTATGCTATGAAAGCTGTTAGCAGTTAGCAACAGGCAGTGTGACAGTAAAGAGCAAAAGTGAGCTTGACCATGGTCCTTATTTGGCATTGCCAATTCAACTTTTTGGAACACTTGAATTAGCCTTCACGTGCTCCCATTAACACACTCCATTCCCTGGCCTCATTTATAAAGAGGCAGAAGTAGCAGTAAGTCTTGACATGCACCCTCTCACACTCGCTCGCACCCTCTCTCAGCCTCCTCTCTCTAAACGCCATGAGAAAAAGACGAAAAAGAACCAACAAGACCCACACCTATCTATGCTGAACAAGATAAACAAATACCAGGAGAAGAAGCAGTACTAGAAAAAAGAAAAACCAAATTACAAGGACGGACCGACAAAAGCCCCCACCATCACTTGTAAAATTCAGAAAATTATTTTCCCCAGCTGCAGAGGAAAAATAGAAAAAGAAAGAGAAAATGTGCTACGTGGGGAAAGCAACAAAGATCTTCATCTTCATAGTGACCGTGCTGGTTGTTCTGGGTCTAGTCTTGGGATTGGGGCTCCTACGCCGCCGCCACCACAATAACATCAACAAATGTTCTGATGCCTCTTGCAGTTCCTCTCCCACTACATTTCCATCCCCCAATTTCAATTCACCAACCCCACCTTCTTCCCCCACTTCTCCTTCTGCTCCAATCACTACCACCCCGCCAACTCCTCCGTTTCCAAACCCAACCCCTCCTGATTCCAACCCATCTTCACCTCCGCCGCCGGTACTGCAGCCGCCGCCTCCGCCGCCGGGAACTACCCCTCCGAGTGTTGCAGCACCACCTTCGAGTACACCTACACCAGGTTCGGCGCTCTTGACCCCAGGTCCTGTGAATGCTATTGCCTAGCTGCATTTTGCAATACATAATCAGTGACGGAAATTAAGGGCTCTAGAATGTTCCTTAAAGCATTTATGTTCAATTGGGGAAAAAAGAAAAAAGGATAAATTGTTGGTGGATCTGAATGTTTGTTATTTTAATTTATTTCTTACATTTTTTTTCACTGAGGTGATGAGGTTGTTTGTTAATGTTTTAATGATTATGGTGATAATTTGAAGGTGAGAAACATAGAGGGGTAGCACCTCTGCAAGCTGGCCTAGTAAATTTACAGAGCCGTCCCTGGCATCTACTTTGATTTTCAATGATGACATTGCACTTAACTTTTTCCTTTCCTGTCCTGTATATTCCTTTTCATTCTAACTATGTATTCACTATTACAATTATTACGCCGTTGCAAGCTGTGAAGTTTAGTTGCCAACGGTAACGGAATCTAGTCACTGGATCACAGCCTTCTTCAACCTTTTTCTGTGAAAAGGAGAGTTTGAGGCAATACATTCACATCCTCTTTTTGCCCATGTTAGTTAAGAATCTATTTCATTCCCAAATTTGCATGAGTACATATAATCAATATCCAAAATTTAATTTGATTAAACAAATCAGGTTTTTATTTCTTATACTGATACAATTATCTTACTTTTGTGTAATTTAGTTGCCTTGAAAATGAGAAAGTCTTGTCATAACTCATTAATTTAAAGATTTTTTTTAATTAAGAGAAATGTTGATAATCAGTTTCAAGTATAAAATCACAAACAGCAGCAACTCGAACTCCTTAATAAGACGAACCCGTTCCAACCACATTATATATATTGGATTGTGGATACATGCAGGTCAATCCTTCCCTGGAATCATCTTAGGTCACCATGCCTTCACCTGCTCGCACAAACCCATTCTAAATTCAAATTTTCTTTTTTTAATTAAACTATCAATCCAACCCCTCTGTTGTGCATTTTATTCATTCAGATTTCTTCATTTTGGATCGATACCAGTTTGATGCCCACCCTTAATTTTAATTTTGAGAATTTAAAGATATTTTTTACTTTTACAAAATTATATTGGTCTCACTCATATTTTTTAATAATTTCTATTAAATTTCAATCAATAGTTAAGAGCGTGTTAAAAAGAGGTACACACTTGCACTATCATATTTTTAGAAAGATTATCCTAAGTATAAAATCATCAAAATTGTAATCTAAATGTATTTATATTGATTTTAATAAATTTATTTAAAATAAAAATATTATCTTAATTTTTAGATGATAAATTATTATAAAAATTATAGTTATTTAGATAATATATATATATATATAGTTATCAAGTATTTATTTTATTTTATATTTAATAATCATTTCAAAAATTATTTTTATAAAATATTTTTAATTCAATCAATTAGTTTATAATAACTTTCAGTGTTTGGAAAACTAATAGATAAACTAATTAAAAGTTGAAAAACTAGTTGGAAGCAAAAAATTGAAAATTGAAAGTGGATAAATAAAGACATGGTTAAATAATGAATTAAAATATAATAAGTATGTTATATTTTTACAAAATATATAAAAAATTTATTTTTTAAAATAAAAATATTTATTTTTAATTTTTACATAAATAAATTTTAAACAAAATTTTTTAAAGTAATATTTTATAATTTAAAATTTTTATGAAATGGTTTAATATTTTTAATAAAATAAAATAAATAATATAATAATTAAAATAAATAGTATATATTAAAAAATAATTTAAAATTAATATTTTATGATAATGTAAAAATAAATTTATCAAAATTAGTAATATTATTATAAAAAAATTAAATAATATTAAACTTATAAAAATAAATAGGTAAATAAAAGATTAAATTATAAAAATATATTAAGGATAAAAATGAACAAAATATTTTATCTTCTATAAAAAAAATTAAATAATATTAAATTTATAAAAATAAATAGATAAATAAAAAATTAAATTATAAAAATATATTAAAAATAAAAATAAATAAAATATTTGACTAAAAGCTGAAAACATAAAAGTTATTCAAAGTAATTTAAAAAAAAACTAGTAACGATTTAAAAATAGTTAGTAATTACTAAAATAAGCTACTTTACTAAATATAGTTAAAGTATTTAACAAAATTTTTAATTGGTAATTTAAACTTTGAGCTAGCTGAAATATTTTATTAAACATACTCTAAATTTTAAATTTTTAGTTATTTTTGCAAAATACAACTAAAATATACAAATTTTTTGAGATGAAAAAAATCTCATACATATAGAAATAAATAAAAAATTACTCTAAAAAAAATGTAATGCCAACCATATTACTTGAAATAGTTATGTTGACATCTCTTAATGTAAGCGTTAATTGATATACTTACACCCTACTTTAACACCAACCACCCTTACATGGCTTACTTTGTTATTTTTTATAACATTATATGTATATTCCATTTCGTACATAAAAATAAGGGAAACATGTGAATTTTTTAAAAAATAATGGAGGTCAATATGTAAAAATAATGTATAAAATAAAAGAAATACATATAATATTTCAATTTAAAATAATTTATCTAAGTGTAATAACTATAATTTTTATATACGTGCATAATATATATATATATATATTCTATTTTTTTATCATATATTACATCACTTATCATATCTATTTTTTCTTTTTCTTTTTATTCCACTTTTACATTAAAAAATAAAGTGTATAACAATTAATTTTTGTTTTTTCAATAATCCAATCTATGCCTAAGGTGCTTAGATGTGCGTTCTCGAATAAGATTGATACTGAATATGTATTTTATTGATCAAATTAATTCGTGAGATCTTTAATGAGAAAATCCATTTGGGCATCAAAATATTATTATACATTACTAACTAAGAATGTAATTATTATACATTATAAGACGTGAAAAACAAAACTTACCTAAAAATAATTTAATCATGGATACTAAAATTTTATTTATGATAAACACGTTTTTATTTTCATTGAAAAGGTTTTCTCATCACTGTGATTATTTACCAAAAATATATAACAGAATTTTATTAAAAAATTTCTCCGTAAAGCTTTTTCCCACTCTAAAATCCTATCCAAACAAAGTTTAGCTGGACTGTATGTCGGTCATGTTACCATATTAAATATATTTTATTAAACAATAAATTCACCATGAATCTTTGATTTAATTCTTAAAACATTTGTTTATGGAAATCACATCACGTCAATTAACGGCATGCATCAAGCCGTCCCAAAAAGGCTAGTTGAATTTTATTATGCATTCAAAGAGCATAGATGAGGACATTAATGGAAAACTCTGCAGCTGCACAACATGCTAACACGAATGAGCTAATCACTATTATCATATCTAATTATATATTATTAGGATTAGGATGTCAATTTCAATAATGTGATTTCTATAAACATCACCGGGAGCTGTCCCACCCAGCCTCCGTCCTAAAAAAAATGATAGCTCCTACAACAGTAAGCTATATTTTTAAAAAAGATGAAGTGGTTAGTTTAAAAAAATTAAATAAAAATGTTTTATAGTTCAATTGAATGTTATGACGAAAAGCTTTTGGTTCCATGGAACAATCAGGTTTTCGGGCCAAACAAAACTACTTTTTTTTTTTATATTGAACTTAATAAATTCTAATTATTTTTTCTAACAATATCTTAATGAAATCAAAATCAAGGTAACTAGGCGGAACGTAAAGACTCTTTCGTCCCTTCATACACCTAGACATCACTAGGTAATAATAATTTGTTTATTTGTTTATTCATTTATTCATCAAACAAGTAATTGAATTATTATGCAGAATATTTTGACGTTAGCTAGTAAAGTTAAAATTCTCTTTCATCAAAACAGAGATAATTTGCCACTATATGCTTTCATGTTATTTTTGTGTAAAATAATAACCTGGTTGACAGGTCAACTTTGCTTTGCATGTGAAACGGCCCCAACTGAAAGGCATCAACCAAAGAGAGATGGCGTTTACTTGGTTCCTATGCACTGTAACAACGTAATGCAATGTAATGCCAATTGGCCATGGAGCACTGTTCTAGCATGATACACAATCTGCTGCTTCCGTCATAATCACAATGACTTTCTCTTTACTCTTACAACGGAAGATAAGGGTCAAGTAAAATAAACAAAAGCCAAAGGAAGGAACAAATGAATAATGTTTTATGTTACTTAGTATTATATTCTTACGCTATTCACTACTTACTCTCTTTGGCCTCAGTTCATACACACAAACACAAACACACACTTCTTTTCCCTTCTTGCTTGCAACATGGAAATGAATTCCTCAGCTTCCTCCGGCTGGCTCTATGATTATGGCTTTGATATCTCTGTGCCTGCAGCTGACTTCATGGTTGCTGACTCTGGTGGTTTCAGCTGGGTACTGCCTCAAACTCAGAGTAACACCTTCAAGGGCCCTTCTAATATGAGGTGCTTTTGTTGTTTTGTGTTCTTCTTCCACTTTCTGTTTGGTGCACCCTTTACAGTTCCCACAACAAAGTGTTGTGCATGGGAATTGTAGTGAATATTGTATTTCTTATTTTTCCCTAGAGAGGAGAAACTTTTATCAACAAACTAGAACCCTTGATTATCCCCAACTGCCTCATGATTATTAATTTACAATTGCAGCTTGGAAGAGGAATACTCACTGGATTCAACTGTCCGGGAAAATGGCCCTTCAAAGCGGTAATATCTCCTTTGTGGTTATGTAAAGAATATATAAGAAGTTGTACCTTCGCAACTATTTTAACTATTTATCAACGGGTTTAAAGTTCTATGATTTGGAATTTTGACAATGGAGCAGGGTATATGAGTCATAACAAGGAAAATTTAGAAATTTGTACAATTTTTTTGGAGCCTGTCCTATGACATGCTTTATGAATTATGAGATTCTACATCAATATAGTACCCAATTATGCAAACCCTGTCTACTAGAATTTTACACACTGTTTTCTCCATGAGTGATTATAGGAGAAGAAATTAGAGCTATGTATTGAAGTGAATGTGTAAAAAGAATTTTTATCCGAAACTGAATTTTGAAATGATTCTTTTAATTGCCTCTTCTAACCAATCATTATTAGTCACAGTAAAGAATATGGACATCATAAATGCTTCTATATTTTAATTGTTTCTTTGTTGCTTAGTCAACAGTGATTATGTCTAAACTTTAGTAAACTAATGACAAGGGTTAAGCATAGTAGTATACTTCTCCGCAATGCTTGGTTGGTTTTAGTTTAATATCACCTTAAGACCAAGTTCAATCAAGTGACTGTAAATTTGAGGCGATTCCCATATTGTCATTCTATTTTCCTGCTGTTCTTAGCCTGAAGAGGTTATGATATTGGCAGACATGAGACATGTGCCTACAATTTTTTACCAAAATTTGTGATTAATTTTCCTTCCTTCGTCACCTTTTTTTCTCTTTCATTATTTTCCCTAAATCATTTGCAACTGTTACTTCAGGTTAAGGACCGAATCATATGCATCTGGCTCCAAGGCATGTCGTGAGAAATTGCGAAGGGATAAACTGAATGAGAGGCATGCTATTATTTTGCATCTTGTCTGATTGAGTTTAGTCTTCTAAATCTCATGTCCTCAAATTTGACATGGTTTTAAGGTTTCTGGAACTGAGTTCTATCTTGGAGCCTGGTAGGCTGCCCAAAACAGACAAAGTTGCAATACTAAGCGATGCGGTTCGGGTGGTAACCCAATTAAGAAATGAAGCCCTGAGGCTGAAAGAAATGAGTGATGAATTACAGGCAAAAGTTAAAGAATTGAAGGTGATGTAATATGGTTATTTCTGTCAGAAATTCAAGTTTTTGTATTCTGTTTCTTAAAATAAGTGGTGATCATGAGAGTTAACTATAAGTAGTTCTAAACTACTGTTTCCTTGCAGGATGAGAAGAATGAGCTTCGTGATGAGAAGAATAGGCTGAAGGTAGAAAAGGAAAATTTGGAGCATCAAGTCAAATTGACAAATTTGCAGCCTAGCTTCCTCCCTCAAGCCCCAGCTACTAAAGGACAAGTTGCTAGCCACAAGATGATACCTTTCATTGGTTACCCTGGAATTGCTATGTGGCAGTTTATGTCCCCTGCTGCAGTTGATACATCAAAGGATCATCTGCTTCGACCTCCAGTTGCATAAAGTGGCTAGCATCCACTTCTTTGTTGTATGTGTGCTTTACCTGTCCTATATTTTTGTCTGTACAAGTTATCCATCGTGTCTATTGTGTGTTTTCTATAGTCACAGGTGGAAAGTGTGCTCCGAAACTGGTTAATAAGATAAATTTGTGCTGCTGCTGCTGCTGCTGCTGCTGCTGCTGCTGTAGTTGTCTGAACTATAATAAAAAAAATGCTTTTTGTCATGGTTACCAAGTGTGTCGCATGATTAAAATAGAAGTGATTTTGACTGATTCTTTGCTGGAATGTTATCTTCTTTCTTGGTCAAGGTTCTAGAAAGGGAAAATTTATCAATCAAAAGTCAATAGCTCATCTGTCTATTTCATCACCTAAATTTCTTTCATTTTCAATAAGGAAAGTTCCTATTGTTTCATGGTACTCATTGAATGCCATGTCCAAATCAGATAGAATAAGATTCAAGATTTTCACCAAGAAAATCACCACATAGCTACTAAGTCAAAGCTCTGTGAAGAGTTAAGTCAGTGATGGCTCAGAGAGAGAAGAGTTTTACATGGAGAGTGAGTGTAGAGAGTGATTACAACGAGTGTGCGTTATACTATATGGTCTATTAATGTATGGGAAATTCCCTTCTATGTCCTGTCTTTTTCACAACCTACTATAGTATGCAAGTAGTTCAGAGCCGTTTTGACTTTTTTAATAAAAGTTTTGAAGACTTGGAAGTTGCAAAGTGCAAGTTTATCCTTGGTAGGGTGATCTAGAAGTAGTTTTTAGTGATAGGTTATAAAATCATATATCATTGTCGACAAGAAATATTTTTATCGACTAATGGAACATGCTCATAGTAAGTAATTACCACACCAAAGAAACAAAGAGAAACACCAAAACAAATTTTCACACGGAATAAACACAGAAGCAATGGTTGAGTGAAATTTTTCACATGCTTAATAGGCCATAAACATCATTAGAAAGCTTAAGACTATGAAAACGGAGGCTTGTAGATTTCCTTTCCTGGTTGGTGAAGCTGAGAGATCAGGTGCCTGTTGTTGCCCTAGAGGTGAAGCAGCAACTGGAAATTCAGTGGAAGGAATTACAGGAGAGAATGTAGGACTTTCTAGATGTTTTTCAAACAATGGAGTAGGTGCTGTGGGAATATCTTCAGGAGATTCTGCAGGAGAAGTAATAGATTCATCTGGAGCTGTAGAGGGAATAATTGGTGAATCTGCAGGTGAAGGAGATGCTGCCGGTGTGGCAGAAGATGTTGCACTGGCAAGAGTGTGTATTTCAACCTTCATTCCTTGGCTGCAATGTCCTATAGTCCCACAGATGAAGTATCTTTTTCCTGGAGAAGTGAGAGGGATGGTTGTGGCACCATCGTTGTAAGACTGAATTGGTTTTGTTGGCTGGCAGGAGTCATAGTCTGCCTTTGTAACTTCAACCACGTTATGGTTTGGAGGGTATTGGAAAACTGCATATCAAATGTCAATGCCATCAACTTACAAATAATATCATGCATTATATATATTTCAGTTTGATCAACATATAAATAATCTGTTGCATGGAGGCATGCCAGTGACTTACCAAGACTGTCTCCCACTGAAAATTTTTGGGTTGATGCCCATGATTGAAGGTTTGAGCTTGTGTCCCACCCACCATTTGGTCCTCCAACAATGTAATTTGTAGCCAAGGCCAATTTAAAGAGTATGGCCACAAAGGATACCCTGATAATGATTTCAGGTACATTCATGTTTGAAAACTGCTGAGGGTGGTATGTCAGAGACTGAGAAGAGTCACAGGAGATGAGAAGTGGTCAAAGTTAATTACTTGGATGTGATTGAAATTTGACTTGAGTTTAGGAGTCTATATATAGAGAGAGAGGCATAAAGGAATTTGGAGCACACTCTTCAGAATGATGATGCTGATGACAATACTGGAGTTGGTAAAGACATGCAAATAAGAGGAATAGTTTTAGTTGGAATGCAAGTACTTTTTCTTGTCTGTCTTAACTCTTCCATCCGATTCCTTGTCGCTAATTTTTCTGGCTATGAGGAAAGGTGGGAAGAGTTTCGGTGGTTGATGCCTGGCGGATTCACAGGTGTAGAATTTTCAGATGATAGTTGTTGGATTCACAACAACTCAACTTTGGCCTTTTCCACATTTATAATTTCAAAAGCTATTTTATCAATTCCACTATCAGAAATTTGTGACTTAGTTCACTTGCACCCACATCATTCCACCAAAAATTTTCACCAGGAAGTTTTCTGGAGTCTAACCAATCAAAATCTGGCACCACATGGCACATGAAAATAAAAAATTTCCAATGGCTTGTGGAATAAATGCGTCAGATGTACTGGGCAATCACTCTGAAACTTTGCCTTTTCCCCAGTGGTGCACCTAATCCAACTAACCCATCGTGCCAGAGTATTAAACTAAGCATTTTCTGAGATGTTGGTTAGTAGGAGTCTAATAAGGAACATCATTTACGAACATTGGTAGCATTACATTTCATCTATTATTACATTTAGATAAGCGCAAACGTAAAGCCATTAATTGAGTACGGTAAAATTCTCAGTAACATATTGTCTCCTTGTTTCACAGCTATCAACAACTGTTTTGACAGACGTCAATTTAATGAATCTACTCGTCAGGGCTAGCTCTCAGTTAAAACCTGTTAGCAGCTTATATTTATGCTTCTTCTTTTTTTTATTTTCTGAACCACTCCTTGTCTAATGTTACAATTTCCATGATAATGTGTTAGGAACCGCTAGAATCTTAATGTTTGTTACGTCCGAAAAAATTTGAGATGAATATTACCTAATCACCTAAACAAAAGATGATGTATAAAGACAGCTTCAAGAAACAAGTACTTTTTTTAACACAACCTACATAATTTTATAGATTATCAATTATTGATCAAAATATCTCTGTCTTCAATACCGGTTACCTAAGAATTTCTTAGAAGGGCTATTTCCACATGGTCATTTATATAACTTCTTATGATACAAATTGACGCGTGTGCAATAATAGAAACTAAAGTTGTGGCCTATGCCTCAACAATAGGGTATATTTCATATCTAACGTAGCAGCTCCCACCCACAACCCGTGCACCTTGCTTTCCATCACAACAATTTGGAAGTTCGGCGATAGCATCATCAAGACACTTCTTACAACCAGGGCCAAAGAGGTCTCTTGTACACTGAGCCAAACCGTACAGTGTCTGTGATTCTTGAAGCTGCAATTCCCCTGTGGCATATAACTTGGGAGTTTGAGATGCATTGTAAGATAAGGTAGTTAGCAACTCATTGACTTTAGCATAGAAAGTGGTGGGGTCATCCACATCGTAGATGTTAATCATATAAAACTTGTTCTTCTCATCAATCTCACCAAAGAAGTGTTCATTTGAGTACTTAAGAAGGCAGTAATCATACCATACTATTGCCCCTTTCTTGTTTGGGCATCGCTCTTGAAGCTTTTTGGTAGCTTCATTGACACAAGACATGCAGTTAGTGGTGTTAACATCACCACGACACAAGGCTAGACCGTTCACTTGGTCTAAACCTTGGCCAATGGAGCCAAGTGCAAAACCAGTGGGAGGTACTTTGGTGTATAACAGGTCAAATAACTGGTTTAAGTTAGTAGCATAAGGGCTAGAATCGGTGTAGTTTTCGTGGTTAAAGCAGAAACGAAATAAGGGGCTGGTACAATTGCCTCCTTGGAGGGAAAGAGAGAACAGCAACAGAATGAGAAAGATGGAAAGCATTTGGACAGAGGGATTGATGAGTTGGTTCAAACTTGTAAGAGCATGTGGTTTTACTTTTAATTTTGAGATGCTTCCAAATTAATAGAGGTTAATTTGTGTAATAGCTTTGGCATAGTGTAGGATGGTGGAGCTCAAATCGCTGACCTGAGGCTAGTGCCAACGTCATCAAACCCCCATTTCCATTACTTCTTCAATTGGAGGACGCACTCAACTAAAGGGAGTGGATAACACATCGGAACATCATCTCTACAAATATCCAACTGGTTTTCTTCTCTTCACCATTTCAAGATATACACACTACTTTTTTCATTTTTTATTTTCATCCCTCGTTGTTTTGAATAAAATTATTATTATTTAATTATCATCTTAAAAAATTAAAGTAATATTTTTTATTTTTTATAAAAATATTTTTCTTTAATTTTTTAAATAAAATCTTTTTAAAACAAGTTTAATGATCTTTGATATAAAATCATTTTTTGTAAAATTTTACAAAAATTCTTATTATTATTATTATTATTATTTATCCTTCATAATTTTAATGATTTAAAAATGATATAATTGATATATCATAGAAGAATTTAACTTTAAATAATAAAAATAAATTAGTGATATTGTATTATCTTTTAAAAAAATAATATGATAATTAATGTTATTACATACTTTTTATTATGTATATTTTGATAAATAGAATCTTATAAAAAATAATTAATAAAAGAAGTAAATTCAGAAATAAGCTCGAACACATAATAAGAAATTAGATAATAGTTTTATACAAACAGAAACATTGATTAATTTCCTTAATCAGTATGTGGTAATCTTAAATAACAGATAAAAATATAAAAAATTATTCTTACAAATAATATATGAAATAAGTTATATAATTATTTTCTTTTTTACCATTTAACCTATCTTATCAATACCTTTTTTTCCCTTTATTCCTATTTTACTCTATTTGCAAAACAAAATTATATAAAACTATTCTACAAATGAAATTTCTCTTCAAGATATTATTAGCTCTTGCCATAAATTATGAGATATTTTATAATTTTAAAATTTATACAACAATTTACACAATTTTTAATTTTTTATTATATAACCTATCTTATTAAAATTATTTTTATTTTTATTTTTATTTTGTTCTATTTATAGAAAATATACAAAAAAATTTACAAATATAATTTTTAAAAATTATATATTTAAAATTTTTTAACAATTTAATTTTTATTTTTATGTATTTCTCAATATAATAAAAAAATTCAAAATCATATTTTTATAAAATAAAATTATTTATTTATTATTAAGTATTATTATTATTATTATTAAAAGAAGAACTCACACTCACAAATATCTTAAAATATAATAAAGTTAATAAATTTTTATAAAGTTAGTATTTACTACTAAATCACTATTACTAATCATTGTGTGAGTTAAAACATATATATTTATTTAAAAAAGGAAAATGAGATATAATAATATTAGTATTTATTATTTAATTTCTATTATCAATTATTTTATAAATTAAACTTTTTAATTTATTTAATGAAAAAATAAAACATATTTTTAAAATTAAAATACTTTTATTAATAAAAAAACATAAAATTTCTAGTTTTTATATGCAGAAACACCATTGTTTAAATAAAGATAATTTTTTTATGGATTAAGTTCATCGTATAAGATTATAAATCATTCAATTAAATCTTAATAATTTAACTTGTTAACCAATTAAACTTAAAAAATAAATTTTTTAGAAAAATATAATTTATATTGTCTCTCAAATAAATCATATAGTTTATAATGGTTATATTTTTTCTTGCCATATTTGGATGAATGAAGAATAATAATATTTTACATGGTAAAAAATAATTTATATTCTTCTGTTTTTCTAATCTAAAAACTAAGTATTTAAAAAAATATCTAACGGATCTAAACTACATAGAGAAACATACATGTGGGAATGTGTAACATATAGGTAAGATGCAAAGGAGCAAAAATATATTGTATTAGATCTGTGTGAAATGAGAAACCAAGACAACGCTACAAAAGCACACAAGAATTTCGATGGTCCTCTCAATTGCCAAAACATACCACATGTGGTAGGAGTAAAAAAATGCCATATGCATAAATAGTGTAGCACAAAAGAAAAAAAAAAGTAAAAAAATTTTGTTTCTCTTTTTATTTTAAGATTCTCTTATCTTTTTTCGTTTTTGATTTTGTTTTTAGACTTTTTCATGTTATATTTTTAAAATTTTTAGGATTTTTAGATTTTGAATTTTGATAAGATATAAAGTAAAATAAACAAAAAGATAAAAGGGTAGTGAAAACAAATAAAGGGTAAAAATAAAATAAAAAGTCCGAAAAGAATTGAATGTTAACAGCTAAACCATGATAAGATTTATCTTTATTGCCAAAGTGGTGAATGATGAGGGCAATCCATAAGATTTGAGTATTTAGTGTTTGACAAAGGAATATATCTCATATCGAAAGTTGCAGCTTCCAACCAGAACTCTACCTCCTTCTTTCCCATTACAACAATTTGGAAATTCATTAATTATATCATCAAGACACTTCTTGCAATTAGTTTTAGAAAGGTCTCTGGTGCACTGAGTCAATCCATAAAATGTATATGAATTCTCAAGTTTTAGCTCTCCGGTTGCATACAATTTAGGATTCACAGAAGCTTGTTGGGCATGTTGGCTCAAAAGTTCTCTGGTCTTGGAGTTAAAAGTTGCAGGGTTATTCACGTCATTCGGGTTCCACAAATATAACTTGTTTTCGTTGTCAATGTTCCCGAAAAAATCATAGTCCAAGTACTTGACATGCAATAATCGTACCATAAGATGGCACCTTTGTTGTATGGGCAACGATTGCGGATATATGTGGTTGCTTCAGAGACACAAATTTTGCATTCTAAGGATGACACATCACTGCGACAAAGGCCGAGACCGTATGTTTTTTGATATTGATAATTGCCCTCTGCACGAACCCCAAAACCTTTTGAAGGGGTCTTGTAGTTGAGAATGAAGATTAATGCTTTGTCCGGTTAAAAATATAAAAAAAATAAAAATAAAAAATAAGATGTTTGGATGTACTAAAATAAAAAAAAAAGTAATTTTTATTTGTTGAATGTATGGAAAAAATATATATACTAATAGTATAAAATTTAATTTTTTATTATATTTTTTTATTAATATATTAATATATTTTTTATATTTTTATAAATATATAATAATTTTAATAATTTTAAATTAAAAAATAAAGAATGTATGTTTTTTTTATTTTTTTTACTAATTTAAAAAAAAATTAAATTTTGATAAAACCTATTCTTTCATTCTAATTTTATGGATAAACAACTAATAAAAAACTTTTTTATATTTTTTTTTTCCTTTCTATTTCGTCCCGTTCAAGTATAAGTGTTTCTAAATTTGATTCATAAACATCATGGGCAGGAAGTTCTCAGAATTTAAACAAAGATAACGGAGAGCTACGCCTCCAAAACATGTTTGGAGAAGCAAAATTAAAGTCATTAACAATAGAAAATTGGTAAAGAGCTTTGAAGAAGATATTGAGCTTTGGCGTTTAGTACATACCATTTGTGTTATTTGAATATTTTTTACCAATAGAATTATGGAGAGCTAAACTATTTATAAAGAAAATTCTTAGCTTCATCTAAGATATTGACAATTTCTTCATTCTAATAACTAGTTAGTCAGCCAGTACTTTGTCACGATTGTGCCTTGATATTTTGGAATCATTTCTAATTGTTTAATATAAAACTGATATCCAATAATAAAATAAAATAAGATATTTAATTTTTAAACTATTATAAAATAAGATATTTTTATCTTATTTTATCGGTTATTCAAAAATAAAATAAACTAACTTATTATATGGGATTAAAAACTTAAATTTAATATATTCATAGTATTAATTAAATTTTGTATAGTGATTATCAATTAAAGGTTATTATAGATATAATATTAAAACAATTATTATAAAAAAAATTAATTATATGATAATTAATCAATAAATAATAATATAAGAAATCTTTATATTATTAATCTATTTCGCTTAAATTATAAAGTGTGCAAAAATACTATCATATAATAGTAAAGTCAACACTAACTAATACTAACTAATGTGTAATCGCCTCATCACTATCGTTTGTCTTGTATAAACACATATTCTTTTCCAAGAGCATAATCACGGAATATCTTCGGTGCATCTTTTCTCGATCTGCGCATAATCGCTAAATGTTAAATATAAATCTTTTGGAGGATTAAAAATTAAAATATCTAATAATATCTTTTATTCATTATTATAATTAGATATTATTTAAATATTAAGATTAAAAATATATATTATAATAATTTTAAATAATTATATACTCATTAATTAATTTTTAATTTTAATTATTTATATTATATAGTTTAATAGTCTTGATTTATCATTCTCGTATTTTATGAGAATTGTTTTTATTAAATACATTTTTATATACGTATATGAAAGAGAAAATAAATTTTAATTATTAAATTTTATTATAAATATTGAAAATTAAATCATACAAATCATGTTAAGATTTTAAAAGTCACACGATATAATGTTAAATTATTATATAACTTTAATTTTTTAATTTAAATTATGTATATATAATTATGTGATTTAAATTCGTTGCTTTTACTTTTAAATGAGAAAATTTTCATGTAAGATTGGAAGAACAAATATCACCATTTAAACCTTATCATAAATAATAATATTTAAAATGTAAAAATTATGTGAATTTTTTTTTATAAAGTTGCATAAATTTTTTAAATTATTTTATAATTTTAAAGTTTTAATTTTAATTTTTAAATATAATTATACGATCTAAATTTACTTTTTTTTATTCTTATATGATTCTTAATTTTATATATACATATATTAAAAATTTTAAATTTTAACCATTTAATTATATATGAATAATTAAAATTAAAAATCAGCCAGTAAATTCACTTAAGAAATATATTTATATTTTTTATTTTAATTATTAAAACAATATATATATATATATATATATATATATATATATATATATATATATATATATTGCTAGTGCATAATCACAAAATATCTTTGGTCCATCACTCTTTCTCTTTGATACATATTTTATCCCCTAATGCGTTATCACCTAATAATATCTTTGGTCGGTACAGCCTATTTAGAAATAAAAAACTTACGGGTGGAATAATCTAGACAAAAATGTTTAGATAATTTGAATTTAAAATGAACAACTACTTTAAGGTTATATTTGAATAAAAAAGAAAAAAATATAAATAATAATGTATTCTATGTTATTTGATCAAAAATTACCTTTTAGAGATAGAATTTTAAAAAATAATTCCTTAAATTTTTTATTTAATTTAAATGTTATTTTTTATTTTTTTTCATTTTTTTCTTTTCATTTAAACAAATTCTAAAAGAATTATAGATATAATTGATCTGAGAAAAGTTAATAATTTATTTAATAAAAATAAATAAAATAAAAATACAAAGAACAATATATTTTAAATTAAAAATAAATAATTTTATCTTTAATTGAAATTTTAATTTTTATTCCTTTTATTTTTATTCAACTAAATATAGGGTAAAAATCTAGACTTGGCATTTCTTTTATGCGTCCAAAACCTAATCCTTATGCGTCTGCAGGACACGAGAAAAGTAATCTCATTAACCTTCAAATTATTGATGATTTATATTTATATTTTTAAAATAAATTTTTCAAAGTTATCATGAGAATTATATATATTTTAAAGAGTATAATGAAAAATAAAATATAGTGAAAGGATATGTATTGAAATTAATATGCAGTACCAGCATAAAAATAATATAGCACTAACAAAAATAGGGATATAAATCTTCTGGAAATAAATGACATAGAATTTGCGTCAAAGGCAAAGTTCAAAAAAGTTCTTATTCTAGAAGGAAGAGTTGACTTGGTGCGTAATGCAAACCCAATGGTCATTCCACTTTCATTAGATATTTTATATATTTTTAACTTAATTTGAAGTTTTCTTATGTTTAATTGCCATCATTTCGATTTATCTCTTTGCTAGTAAATATTACACCCGTGTAAGTTAATTATCAATTTTCCACATTCAACAATAATAATATTTATTTAATTATTTTCATACTTTTCTTTTATTATATTATATTATATTATGAGTAAACTGTCACTTTAGTCCTTATTATCGAGTTTTACATTAGTCCTGAGATATCAAATTAACTATTTCGTATCTGATTTTTTAAACCGTGATTCACGTTAGTCCCTGAAATCACGTTAGTTGATGACGTTAAATGACAACGTGGTCAGCCAGGTGGGCATCCAAACGCGTGACACGTGGATTTAAACGTTGAACAAATTCTTGGAGGAAAAACACAAATTTTGGATTGACGGTTGCATTGTTATATCTACTTCTGAAAAGGGGGGAAAAAAGGCAATTCCTGAGAAGTGGTGGGCTGTTGCTGATATTGTAATCGACATGGAACATGTATATGCGTCCATTTGAAGCATGAAATTTTGTGTGTTTTGTTGACATTTTCACGGGGTTTGTGTAGGTTAGGGTTTGTTGGAATGTTGGAAAATTGGGGATAATTTTTTATGCAAACATTGGGAATGAAATTTTAGACTTTGTTGAAGGATAATGTTTGTTGAATGATGGAATCAACACCACAACTAGATGACCCTCCACAATTTCGAAGAATATAAATCTATTTTGATGGCTGCAAAAAAGGGTTTAAAAATGGTTGCAAACCACTTATAGGGCTTGATGGAGCTTTTCTGAAAGGGTACTATGGTTGTATACTTTTTTCTGCTGTTGAGCAAGACTCAAACAATCATATATGGGTCATTGCTTATGCTGTTGTGGATGTTGAGAACAAAGAAAATTGGACCTGGTTCTTGGATCTGTTGTATGTGACATTCTTAACTCCATACGACAGCGTTTGAGGTCCACCTGACTGGCTACGTTATCATTTAACGTCAACTAACGTTACACATTAACAGTGAATCACAGTTTCAGTTGCAGTTGATCTAGGGACTAACGTGAATCACGATTTAAAAAGTCAGGGACGAAATAGTTTATTTAATTATCTCAGGTACTAATATGAAACTCGATAACAATCTCAGGTACTAAATTGACAGTTTACTATTATATTATTCATACCATATTATTTTTTATTTTTCTTTTTTAATTTTTTCCCAAAATATAAAGTATTTACAAAACATTTTCCAATATGCTTGTAAAAAAAAGTTAGTTTACATAAATTTTATCTTTAATTAAAAATATTTATTATTAAATTATAATTACATACGTAAGTATATTTTTAAAAATAATTAGAAGTTAAACTAATAATTGTAGTTATGAGTACTATATTAAATAAAAACAAATAAATTGTCATAAAATTATTATACTGAATATAATTCATAATTTTTAATTTATTATATTATTTTTCAAAATAAATGTTAGTGGATCTTTATAAAATAATATTATTAAGATTTTTATTAAATTATCTATGTTTAGATGAGGTATTTTAAAAAATATATATAATTTTTGAAAGTATTTAAAATTTTAAAAATTAAAATATTTTGTTTGAATATTTTTTAAAAAAAATTTAAATTTTAAAAATATATTTTAATAAATTAAAATAAAATAATTTAAAATTTTTTAAAATAGATAAAATTAAATTTTTTTTCAAATTCTTCAACTTATTTTCATTAACAATAATTTTATATTTATATTATTATTTTTTATTATTTTATATTTATATTACTTTTTATTATTATTATTTTTGTTGTTCCTCTGTATTTTTCTTCCACATCTTTTATCTTTTAACACAATATTTTAATATTAAATGATATAATTATATTATTTTTTATATTTTTAATTATGTATATTTGTTAGGTTATTATATTATTTAAATATGTTATATAATAAAAATGTTTGTATATATAAATTTTTTAGTAAATAAAAAATATAGGATAAAAATTAAAAATATTTATAAATATTTAAATATAAAAATTTGTAAACAATAAAAATAAAATTATTTAATTTAAATAAAAATTTTAAAATATAAAATTTAATAAATTTAAAATCTATCTTTTAAATAAAAAAGTTTAAGTATAATATATTTAATTTTTTTTATTCAAATAAAATATTTTTAAAATAAAAATATTTAAATTAAAATAATTTAAATTTATAATATTTTAAAATTTTAAAATATTAAAATATTTTATCCAAATATAAAATTAAAAATTTGTGATTATCTATTGTTAATTAAATATTATTAATTAATTTGAAAAAAATAGTGCCACGATTGAGATAGGCATATTTTTACCTTTTAGTTTTAAATACCAGATCAATTAGGACAATTAACTCCACTCCATTTTTGTTGTTTGAAAATTTGCATGAACTTTTGCATGAACTACTATGACGTGGCGGTGTTGATGATATCGTGCGCATAAAGATGTAATCATGAAGCATGAAGCTAATATTAGAGGTTGATCATTTTATTTTGGTTTGAACAAATTCAATCATATATTTAAATATAAAAAAGAAGAATTTACATATTACATTGTAATGTTTTACAAATGTGAAAAGTGATTATTATTTTATTAAAAGCTTTAAGCAGATAATAATATAATAATATTTTAATATTTAAGTTAATTTTGGTTTCTTATATTTTTTATGATATAAACTATTTATATAAAGAATATAGATGATTATTTGATAGGAGAAAATAATTTTCTTTCACTAAACTTATAACAGAGATTATTTAATTATTTATAACGGTTAGATTTATTATAAAAATTAAATTTTTAAAAAAATTTTAAAAATATAATTAATATGATTATTTTTAATTTTTAATATTTAAATTAATTTATAATAATTATTATTTTTAATATATTTAAAATTTATTATTAATTATTTTAAATTTAATTTATAAATTAATAATTTATTTATTTATTGAAGATTTGTCATCGTCCTCAAATTATATATATTCTTTTAATCTGATTCGTATATCATTTCTTACGTTTACGTATTAATATAGAATAATAATATAGAATAATCACATGTTCATAATGTACTGTTTTGTCAATCATGCGTATATTTAAATAAATAATTTCTATGTATATTTCTATTTAAACTACAGCAATTCCGCAAATCTCATCATATAAGTCATCTAGGGTATTATAATCAGAGTGATAAAATAAGTGCATGTTATTACATTTAACTAAAAACTATAGAAACTGAATTATCTTCGAATACTCCTACTTTATCGTTGTTATTCCTGTTCACGGAATAAGAATTTCTATTTGTTTTTTACGTCAACGATCATCTCAACGTCAAAAAGAGGGTGAGATTTTTACGTCAACGATCACCTCAACATCGAAAAGATGATGTTTACGAAATGAAAATTCCTTATCTCGTGTTCATGATCACTTTAACATCGAAAAGAGGATGATGCATACAAAATATAACATATGGGTTAATGATCATCTTTACGTCGAGAAGAGGGTGATGCATACAAAATATAACATATGAGAATGAGATATTTCGTTTAAGTAAAAGTAAGAATAAGAATAGTGTACTAAATTACAATTTAACATAAAGAACAAGTAAGTTATTTAATCTTTTTAACAAACTATTAGAAAATATTCCTCCTATATAATGCATAAGATTATTCTATTCTCCACCACAAGTTGTTATTAGGATGACAGATTCAAGAATAAGTTGAGATTATTATGTCGTATACCACAGTAATTTTTATTAATTTAAAGTTGGTCATTTTTACAATATGCAAATGTACTTGTACCCAAATCTCTTTGTAGCTTTATCAAAATAATAGGATAACGATATACAATTTCAAATCACAGTGTGCCCTTAACTACACTAAAATCAACATCATTCTCATTCTACAATATTCTAAAATTGTTTAACCAGTAATGATAATCTTTAGGATCTTATTGAGACGGCTAAGTCCAATTAAAGCAGTTCCAGCTATAAAGAGTAACGTCAGATCATTGTAAGACTCAAACCCACGTACCCACTAAGTTTAAAAGTTTTATATTTTATCTCATTATACTAAGGTTTAAATATAATAGTTTATATATATATATATAAATAACCAATTAAATATCAACTATATTTTTATATAACATAAAATATACTGGAGAGAAAATTAATATCTATCATAAAGTATTAGATTTTAAATATTTTTATAAAATAATAGGTGATTCATTTTTTCTATCAAACTTGTTAATTGGATATCCCTTATATTTATTGTGTAAGAATATATCGGTATGATTTAAATTTATTAAATAGGGTCTTATTTTAAAATTTTTCTCTACAGCTTCACATATAAATATTATAATCTTTATAATTTATATTAATTTATATAAGGATATATAATTTTATAATTCCTACAAAATTTATTAACATAATTTATATATATATATTTGGATACCTAAAATTTTTATATCATATTTCTACCTAAAATTAATTTAATTACTAACTAATTCAATGACCAATCTATAATTATATAATATTTTAAATTTAAATATAATTACTAATAAATTTATACTATCACATAAGCAATAAAATTTTATTTTAAATTAAAAAATTTTAAAATTATCTATATAAGCAATTAAATTTCATCTAAAATTAAATTAAAATATAATTAAAATTCTACTTTTAATTTTATCATATAATTAATAAATTTTATTTTAGAGTATAAAATTATAAAATTACTTTTATATTTTATCTGAGTCTCTTTCTCTTGCTTAAATCTTGAATATCAGTATAATTCTTTTTAATTTTTTTTCTGACAAAATCCCGAGTTTTTGCAGCCCTCTGTATGCTTTCCGGTGGCTCCCCAAATTAGCTTTCAGTTTTGCAAAAGATTGAATTGCAACTATATGAGGATGAATGTGACAGTTAGGTTGCAGCCCTTTTCTATTAAAAAGTATAATGGTTTGCTCAAAAAATTTGGATTGGGTTGATGATAGGTTACATTGGTAGATAATCTCAAAGAAATATGGGAGAAGAGTCGGAGAGGAAGATGGATAAAGGAGATCAACGAAGAAGTAGGAAAGATTAACAAAGAATCTAAATTTATTATTTTATTTTTTTAAGGCACAATACTTTATTTTTAATTAATAAATAATTAAAATTTTATTAACTAAAATACTAATGAAGTCTCAAATCGATATATAAATGATCAAATATATTATAAATAAGAAAAATAATTTTTTAAATTTATATCTTTTCCTTAATTTCAAACATTGTCTAAATAAAAAATAATAGTTAAAATAGATGTTTCCTTAAAAAAATAAATATATTTAATAAAATATATGATTTAATATTTATATAAGAATAAAATAAAAAATATTATGTTTTTAATTTGATCTAATTTAATTTTAAGTTAAAACCAAAATCTAAACTAAATTGTATAATTTTTAAAAAAATTTATTAATAATTATTTAATTAGTTTGACAGTTTCAAACACTATGAATAATAAATCATTAAAGTTGGTTAAAAATAAGAATCATGATAGTTTATACGGGATTTTAAGTTTAAATTTTTTTAGTTTTATTATTATAAAAATAGTATAAATAAGATTTTAAACATCCTTATTTAAAACGGTATAAAAAATATTTTTAAATATTTGCTTAATAATTTATTAATTATTTAACGGGTTGAAACAGTATAAATAACATTTCAAACATCCCTACCGAAAAATATCTTTGATGCATCACTGTTATTTCCATATACTTTATTTTTTCTTAGTGCGTAATCTCCTATAATATCTTCAGTGCATCACTATATTGTATTTTTTTTTTTCGTTCCATAAATCAAGACTTTAGTCAAATATTATTATTAATGTATCCTCAAGCGTTCTAAGTATAAACACTGGCCTAATTGAGGAGGAGATCTCTACCCTTCAGTTTTTCAGAGTGGACTAATTAGACCAATTATCTCCATTCCAGTTTTGTTAATAAGAATCCTGCATAATCTAGTGTGTATAAAAATGTTAATGTGAAGCACAGATTTAATATTTGAACTTGATTATTTTAGTTTCTTCTAAACAAAGCTCAACAAGAACAAGTAACCAATCACACACAAGTATATTATATACATACTAAGACAGTAAGACCTCTTAACACTTCATCACACTCTACTTTGTGTTTTTGGTGAGAAGGGCATAATTTATTTATCTATGCATTAACTAAAAAGCAAGATAATAAGGTTTATCTTTATTGCCGATGAGGCCAAATTCCCAAGATATGAGTATTTATTATTTTTTAACAAAAAAGGGGTATATCTCATATCGGAAGTTGCAGCTTTCACCCAAAATTCTGCCTCCTTCTTTCCGATTGCAACAATTTGGAAGTTCGTTAATTATAGTATCAAGACAGTTCTTGCAATCAGTACTAGAAAGGTCTCTGGTGCACTGAGTCAATCCATAAAGCACAAAATTGTCAAGGTTTTGCTCACCGGTTGCGTACAATTTAGGATTAGAAAAAGCTTGTTGGGCAAGCTGGCTGAGTAATTGTTTAGTGTTTTGATTAAACGTTGCAGGGTCACTGGCATCCTTGACATTCCACATATAGAGCCTAACATAGTTGCCAATATTGCCAAAGAAATATTCGTCAGAATACCTGAACATGCAATTGTCATACCATATGATGGCACCTTTGTTGTATGGATACTGTTTGCGGATTTCTTTGGTTGCTTCAGAGACACAAGTTTTGCATTCTGAGACTGACACGTCACCACGACAAAGAGTGAGCCCATATGCTTTTTGAGTAAACTGAAAATTGCCCTCCGAGTAATTCATAAAACCTTTTAAATGGGTCCTGTAGATGAGAATACGGATGAGCGTATTCAAATTTGATTCATAGGAACTACCGGCTGTGAAGTTTTCAGAATTTAAACTCGAATAGCCCAGAGGATTGGCTCCAAAAGATGATTGAACAAGGAGAGCTAAGCTCACTAAGAAGAGAAAATTGGTAAAAACCTTTGAGGAACACATTGAGCTTTTCTCTCTAATATGTATCTTTTGTGTTCTTTGATTTGTTTTGTCCATGGGATTGTCGACACTTTACCTATTTATAAAAAAAATCCTTCGCTTCATCCAAGATATTTATAGATTCTTTTAACCAAAAAACTAAATTAACCAAAACTCAAAAATTATGAAAATCAAAATTTTATTATTGAATTAAATTGGATTTTGAATTCAATTTGAAAACTAATTCACTTCAAACTAACTTTCCACTTATATTTATATAATTATGTATTTAGAATGTTTTAATACTTAATTATTATATTTTATAATTTTACTCTTAAATTTATATATTTTTATTTTAATATATTTATAATTTTATCAATTTTAAATTAAAATTATTCTTATATATCATATTTTTATATTATATAAATTTATGTTTTAATATAAAATAATTTTTAATTAAAAGTGGTTCAGAAAGAAAATAAAAATAAGATTTTTTAATTAAAATAAAAATAAAAATAAAAAAGTTGAATCATTTAATCCATTTTAAATTCTTTTTAATCAAATCAAATTAAATTAAAAATTTTATTTAAACTATTCTAAACTAAATTAAAATATATTTTAATACAAATTATCTTTTTTCTTTAACTAGCTATTTAGGCAGTACTGTGTCACGATTCATTGTGCGAGCGTTGACATTTTGCCATTTTGGAATTTTCAACTTTTGAATATATATACATATATATATAATTATTTTTATCTTTTTTTATTTTAACTCTCCTTTTAAAATAATTTTTGAATTATTCAATAGAAAAAAAATAATTTTATCTTATATTATTAACTATCTAATATTAAAATAAAATAGAATAATTTCTTACATCTCTTTTTTATCTTAACAACCAAAAAAAATTTAAAATAAGTTTTAAAATATTATAAAATATATAATTATAATAGTCATTTGTCAACACAGTAAATCCAATACTAATAAATATATAATATCTAAAAATATTTTTTAAATATAAAAAATGATGAGGTTTAAATTTAAAATTTTATATAAAATTACTTTACTTTTCATTATTATTAAATTATATTATTAATAGAGTGAAATGAAAATAAAATTTATTTTTTTATTCTCATTTTGCAAAACATTAAAATAGATTCAGGTACAAATTTAAAAAAGTAAAATAAAAAATTAACACACAATATTTATCCCATTAAATTTCAGTATATAAAAATACTATATATTTTAACATTATTTCTCATGAAGACTATGATCATTTGTAAAGTAGAATTTCCAAGCTACAACGTATTAAATGAGTAAAATGTTATTTTGAAGTTATTATAATTGTGAAGACTATGAACATTCCAAAAGTTAATTTCCAAACTTTGTCTTTAGTGTGGCTACAAGGGAAATAATTCTCCAATTTTAAGCTTTAACTATCTTCAAAATTGAGAAAGCATTTGCCGTAACTTGGAAATTGGCAGAAGATTCTCATCATGTAAGTGGAAGTACATTCAATTTAAATAGGATTTTGATTATTATATTTTTAGAATTATATTACATTTTTTATTTTATTATATTTATTTTTAAATATATAATAATAATTTTTAGCTATACTTTATGCCAGCTGGATATCTTGTCTCCTGTGTCATTTAATTTAGATTTTATTTTTATTATTTTAATAATATTTCTATTTAATATTTTTATTTTATTTTATATTTTATTCTAATATATCTCAAATAAATTTTAAATTCATCTTTTTTTCTTTAACAAGGGAAATTAAATTCTATAGAGCATGCAGTATGGTCAATATGCTACTAAGGAATCAAGAGACTTTAGGGTGATGAAGGTAATATAGCACCTCTATTAGACATAGTGCAGACCAAAAGCTGGTGGTGCTTGAAGGTTAAAGTGCCAAAGTTTCAGTATCCAACATTCTGTTGGGTAAATGATTTCATTCAATGTATACTTTCATTATTTTAAATTGTAACTGTGGGGCTGGCAATTCTGTGTTAATTTCATCGTAAATAATGACAATGGCACAGGAAAATAAGCTAAAGCCAAGATAGAATGAATAGGTGAAGGGTGTTAAGAAAAATTTCTCCAAATTCTTCTGTAGCGTCAGATTTGTGGAAGTAAGAAGAAAATAGAATGCAGAATATTTGCACACACAAATTGATAACGGAGTTCGGCCAATACTGCCTACGTCTCCGGACTGCTGCAAATAATTTGATAGCAGAAAATTGTACACTGTGTTTACAAAAACACTCACAACCTCACACTACCCACAACCCAATTACACCCAAGAATCCTAAATTTTTCTCTCTTAGAAAAATCTCTCTTTCACAATGGTGTGATACATAACTTCCTATGACTATATATAGCAACTTCTCACATGCTATCACTAATTAAGTCAAGCCTTGCATTTATTACGCAATGACTTATAACCACTTCTCACATGCTATCACTAATTAAGTCAAGCCTTGCATTTATTACGCAATGACTTATAACCACTTCTCACATGCTATCACTAATTAAGTCAAGCCTTGCATTTATTACGCAATGACTTATAACCACTTCTCACATGCTATCACTAATTTTGTCAAGATCTTTGACTTTTCAAATCAACAATCTCCCACTTGAAGACTGATTTCAATCTGTCTTCACACTTTGATCACTACAGCAGTCTTTTTTGGTCTGTTATTCTAGCAGGCCGACTGAAGTTGAACACAACTTCAGTTTGTCAATGGTCACCACCTTTGTTAGCATGTCTGCTGGGTTCTTGCTTCCTGTAATCTTTTCCAATGTCAGCACCTCATCCTCAAGCAGAGATCTGATGAAGTGATAACGTATATCAATGTGCTTAGTTCTAGAGTGAAATGCTGAATTCTTTGCCAGATGTATTGCACTCTGACTATCACTGTGTAAAACACTCTTCTCTTGGATGAATCCCATCTCTGTTAACAATCCTTGAAGCCATATCAACTCTTTACTAGCCTCTGTTACTGCTACATACTCAGCCTCTGTAGTGGATAATGTAACGATCTTCTGTATCCGTGACATCCAACTGACAGCTGTAGTGCCAACAGTAAAAATATAACCGGTGGTACTTCTTCGGTGATCAACTTCACCTCCGAAGTCTGCATCTACATAGCCTTGTACTTTTAATTCTCCTTTGCCAAAGTACAGACACCTTTTTATGGTGCCTCGTAGATACCTTAAAATCCATTTGACTGCTTCCCAATGAGCTTTTCCTGGATTTGCCATAAACCTGCTTAAAACTCCCACTGCATGGCCAATGTCTGGTCGAGTACAGACCATTGCATACATCAAACTTCCTATGGCTGAAGCATATGGAATCTTAGCCATAAAGTCTTTTTCTTCCTCCGTCTGAGGGGACTGATCCTTAGATAAGCGAAAATGACTAGCCAAAGGTGTGCTAACTGGTTTGGCCTTGTCCATATTGAATCTTTGCAAGATACGGTTGATGTACTCTGCCTGAGATAACTGCAAAATTCCTCTTTTCTTATCTCTCGTGATTTGCATTCCAAGAATCTTCTTTGCTATACCCAAGTCCTTCATGTCAAATTCTTTTGACAACTGCATCTTGAGATTTTTAATCTCGTTCATATCTGAACCTGCTACTAACATATCATCGACATAAAGTAGCAATATGATATAACAGGACTTATATCTCTTGAAGAAACAACAGTGGTCAGCATTGCACTTCTGGAAGTCCTCCTTGTGCATGAAGCTTTCAAACTTTCTATACCACTGTCTTGGAGCTTGTTTCAGGCCGTACAAGCTCTTCTTTAATCTGCACACCATATTATCCTTTCCTTTTTCTGAGAATCCTTCAGGTTGGTGCATGTAAATCTCTTCCTCTAAATCTCCATGAAGAAACGCCGTCTTCACGTCCAATTGCTCAAGATAGAGCTCTTCACTGGCAACAATACTTAAGACAGACCTGATAGTATTGAGCTTCACAACTGGAGCAAAGATTTCAGTGTAATCAACTCCTTCCTTTTGCTGAAATCCTTTGACAACTAGTCGGGCTTTGTATCTCTTTGAGCCATCATAGTCCTCCTTCACCCGATACACCCATTTGTTGTGAAGTGCCTTCTTTCCCATGGGTAATTCAGCTAATTCCCATGTCTGATTGGAGATCAAAGAATTCATCTCTTCTATCATAGCAAGTTTCCACTTGTTTGCATCTGTGGTCTGACATGCTTCTATGTAATCTTCAGGCTCTCCTCCATCAGTCAACAACATGTAGTTCATGTATCTCCTGTTGGGCACATGAGGTCGAGAAGACCTTCTCAACACGGGAGTTGGAGTAGGAGGCTCTGATGTGTCAAACTGTTGTTCACTGCTTTCTTTAGTTGAATTCTCTGATCGAGGATTCGCAACTATGGGACTTTCTGGGATATCTTCAACTTCTACATATGTTGGCTTAATCTGCTCTGAATTGTTGGCGCTTGTGTTAAGCTTGTCTTTATACATCACTCTTTCATTGAAGATTACATCTCTGCTGCGGATCATCTTTCTGTTTTCATCATCCCAAAGACGATAGCCAAATTCATCTTCACCATAACCGATGAAAGTGCACTTCTTCGATTTGGGATCGAGTTTATTTCTACCTTGATCACTGATGTGCACATATGCTACACAGCCGAAAACTCTAAGATGTGAGAGTTTTATCTCTTTTCCGCTCCATACCTCTTTTGGTATTTTGTGCCCCAATGGTACCGATGGACTTCGGTTGATCAAGTAAGCTGCTGTGTTGACTGCTTCTGCCCAGAACTGCTTCGGTAAGCCTGACTGCACACGCAAGCTTCTGGCTCTTTCAGTCAACGTTCGATTCATACGCTCAGCTACACCATTGTGTTGAGGCGTACGAGGCACGGTCCTCTCCATTCTGATCCCGTGCTCATAGCAGAATTTATTGAATTTGGTGTCTTCATATTCACCACCATTGTCGGTTCTGAGCTTTTTAATCTTCAACCCTGTTTCATTTTCTACCATAGCTTTCCATATCTTGAAAGCCTCAAATACATCGGACTTATGTTTCAGAAAGTATACCCATACCTTCCTAGAGTGATCATCAATAAAAGTCACGAAGTAATGTTTCCCACCAAGTGATGGGACGGTAGTTGGACCCCAAACATCTGAGTGAACTAGCTCAAGTTTCTCCTTCTTTGGGGGTCTTCCAGCTTTCTGAAAGCTGACTCGTTTCTGCTTTCCAAGTATACAGTCTTCACACATGTCAATTTCTACTGACTGAAGACTTGGTAGCTTGCCGTTTGAGTGCATGATTTTCATCCCTTTCTCACTCATATGGCCTAACCTCTGGTGCCATAGATTGGAATTTTCATTTGCTGCAACTGCAATCAAATGACATGCTCCTGCTGTTTTGTAAAGAGTGCCACTCTTTTTACCCCGAGCAATTGTCATCGCACCCTTTGAAATCTTCCAATCGTCTCCATGGAAGACAGTTGTGTAGCCATCACTGCTCAACTGGCTTATTGATATTAAGTTCTTTGTCAGGTCGGGAATATGTCTGACATTTTTCAATTCCCATACAGACCCGTTCAACTTAACCTTCACTACACCTTTGCCAACTATCTCACATGATTGGTTGTTACCAAGGTAAACTTTACCAAGGTTTCCGGGAACATAGTTCTCGAAGAATTCCCTTTGTGAAGTGGCATGAAAAGATGCTCCAGAATCTAACACCCAAGACTCCTCCTTGCTTTCTAAAGAACATATCAATGCATCATCTCCTTCAGGGGTGGAAGTAACATTTGCCTCGTCCTTGGTCTCCTGATGCTTTCGTGCACTCTTGCACTGATTTTTGTAGTGCCCAGACTTCCCGCAATTCCAACACTCGATATTCTTCTTAGATTGAAAGTGACGATTTTTGGATTTGGACCTCCTGTCCTTTGATTTGCCACGTCCATTTCCTTTAGTTGAGCTTCTTCCTCTTGACTCTGTTTGCAATATCGAAGATGATGAAGATTCACCCGACTCCTTCCGTCGGATCTCTTCGTTGAGAACTAGATCACGAACATCATCACATTTCAATTTTTGGCTTCCCGTTGAGCCACTCACAGCCGTGACAATGGCATTCCAACTTTCTGGTAAGGAAGACAAAATTATTAATGCTCGTACCTCATCATCAAATTCGATTCCAACAGAACTCAACTGGGTTGTGATTAAGCTGAGTTCATTGAGATGTTGTGCTACTGATGCACCTTCTGTCATCCGAGAGTTAAACAACCGCCTCATCAAGTGAACTTTATTTGCGGCTGACGGCTTTTCATACATTCTGGAAAGAGCCGCCATAAGATCTGCTGTGGTCTTTTCTTTTGCAATGTTAAAAGCAACATTACGTGACAACGTCAGACGGATGACTCCAAGGGCTTGCCTGTCAAGAAGAACCCAATCCTCGTCCTTCATTTCAGTTGGCTTTGTACCTGTGAGAGGTTGATACATATTTTTCTGGTACAGATAATCTTCGATCTGCATTTTCCAGAAACCAAAGTCCGCACCATCGAACTTTTCAATTTTCACCTTTCCTTCATCTACAGCCATCACTCCCACTCAAATCTGACTTCTTCTTTGGATCGTTTCGTTTCTAACAATTTTTAAAAAATTGTAGAATTTCAAACCCGCTCTGATACCAGTTGTTAAGAAAAATTTCTCCAAATTCTTCTGTAGCGTCAGATTTGTGGAAGTAAGAAGAAAATAGAATGCAGAATATTTGCACACACAAATTGATAACGGAGTTCGGCCAATACTGCCTACGTCTCCGGACTGCTGCAAATAATTTGATAGCAGAAAATTGTACACTGTGTTTACAAAAACACTCACAACCTCACACTACCCACAACCCAATTACACCCAAGAATCCTAAATTTTTCTCTCTTAGAAAAATCTCTCTTTCACAATGGTGTGATACATAACTTCCTATGACTATATATAGCAACTTCTCACATGCTATCACTAATTAAGTCAAGCCTTGCATTTATTACGCAATGACTTATAACCACTTCTCACATGCTATCACTAATTAAGTCAAGCCTTGCATTTATTACGCAATGACTTATAACCACTTCTCACATGCTATCACTAATTAAGTCAAGCCTTGCATTTATTACGCAATGACTTATAACCACTTCTCACATGCTATCACTAATTTTGTCAAGATCTTTGACTTTTCAAATCAACAAAGGGGTGCTGTAAGGTGATAGAATACCTTCCTATACAGGTTCTCACATATGAGTACAGAATGCGATTACTTCACACTGTAACATACTGTGGGGGTATAACTGTTTGTGTCAAATATTTTATGTTCCCTTATCTTACTATCAATAAAATTTATGTTTTGATAGGTTTTTTTTTTCAAAAAAAAAAAAATGGGTGAAAGAGGTGGTGCTGACCCATACGATGAAATGATGAAAAAGTATGACATTATGCAATGAAAGGTGAAAAGGCCAAAAAAAAAAAAGGTTACATGGAGATTAGATATAGAAGGTAAATGAGATAGAATTTACATACCAAGTAAAAGTTCAATGCTTTATTGAACGAGAAGTAAAATATGAAAGGAAAAAATAGATGGATATAAAATAGAATAAAAATATTAAAAAAGATATTGTTTAGATAGATTAAAATATGAAAATATGAAAAAAAAAATATAATTTATTATTTGAATGAATAAAAATAAAAAATATTAATTTATAATAATTATTAAAATAGTTTAAAAAAATGAATTTTTTATTGTAATATTTTTAAAAAATAAAATTTATTATAACTTTTATATTACAAAAAATATTAAAATAACAAAATCTCGCCTCTCTCCCCATCCACAAAAATATACTTCACATGGTGTGAAAAAAATCCAAACGAGCTCTACATATTTTTTTTTTATCCTTCACTAAAGATAAATTCATTCAAATAACTTCAAATGTTTTCGTACTTTCCTATTATTTTAGTTATATTATATTTGTAGACAATAATTATAATGTGTATCTTTATTTGTTTTAATTGAATGTGTATTTGTATATTAAGAATGAAATAAGAAAGTGTATGTGATGAAGTAGTAAATCTTGGTTGTGTTTTTATGAAAGAACAAAAATAATTTAGATCAATTATGCTTCTACTGTATGCTTTTTATAACTTTTTTTTTTTATAATTAACAGAAAGAAGAGAGAGAGAGAGAGTACGAAATAAACTAAAAGATGTTATAGCAGTAACATGAAAAATAGTATAAGAACACAATAACTGATTCATTTATTTATGTATTAATTAAAAAAACATAGTAGGGTTAATCTTTATTGCCCAATCCATAAGTATTTACTCTTTGACAAAGGGATATATCTCATATCGAAAGTTACAACTACCACCCACAACTCTGCCTCCTTCTTTCCCATTACAACAATTTGGAAGTTCGTTAATTATATCATCAAGACACTTCTTGCAATCAATACTTGAAAGGTCTCTGGTGCACTGAGTCAACCCATAAAGTGTCTCTGATTTCTCGAGCTTTAGCTCTCCGGTTGCATACAATTTAGGATTCACATAAGCTTTTTGAGCAAGGTCGCTTAATAATTCTCTAGTCTTGTAATTAAACGTGGAAGGGTCACTCACGTTTTTCAAGTTCCACATATAGAACTTGTTTGTGTTATCAATCTTGCCAAAGAAATCAGTGTCCAAATACTTGAACATGCAATAATCGTACCATATGATGGAACCTTTATTGTATGGGCAGCGATTAAGGATTTCTTGGGTTGCCTCAGAGACACAAGTTTTGCAATCTGAAGCTAACACATCACCTCGACAAAGAGCGAGCCCATAGGCTTTTTGGTTTTGGTATTGGCCCACTGAGCCTAGCCCAAAACCTGTTGAAGGTGTCTTGTAGACAATTGAGTTGATGAGTGTTTTCAAGTTCAATTCATAAGGGCTATGGGCTGTGAAATTTTCAGAGCTTGAACAGAAATGGAAGAGAGGATCGGCTCCAAAAGATGTTTGAAGAAGGAATGCTAAGGTGAATGAGAAGAAAAAAGAGGTGAAGAGTTTTAAGGAATACATTTTGGATGAATGCAATGAAGGGAATATTTTCAGTGATTGTTTTGCCTATGGAACTGTAAGAGTGAAACCATTTATAGAGAAAAAGCTTTGCTTCATCTAAGAAGTTGACATTTTCTTTTGACCATTTTAACAAGCCAGTTAGGCATAGCACCATGTCAACAATTTGGGCTGCTTTGACAATTTGAAACTTGGATAATGTCGTCTGTGTACCTATATTCGGTTTGTAATTAATCAGCAAAGAGTGTCACAAATTCAACCTTGGATTCATTTCATTCTATTTAATCTTCAAAATGCGGTTTTTTTTTGTTTTGGTCATTCATATATGATTGGTGCATTGTTTAACTTTATATAAATGTAAAACATGGTATAAAAATTTAGACCAAATATTCTTTAATAAAATAGTCAACTAAACCATCTATTATACATAGATGAAAAAATCAATTGGAAAATCGATGAACATACATAACATGGATAATTCAGAAAATTAATGGAACGAAAAAACAATTAAACCAGTCTAAAACTGGTTTAAACCGACAAAAAGTGATAGAAGAAAACTAGTTTAAATCAATCTTTTAACAAAATATTTTTAATTTTTATTCAAAAATATTCTTAGATAAAGATTCATATATAAATTGTTATTATTTAATATTTTTTGTTAATTTTTTTACCTTTAAATAATATAATACTTTTTATATTAAATTTAAAAAATTCCCAATTTGATTTTTTTTTTATTTTTTTACATTAGTTTATTATTCCCTTCATTCCATTTTATCTGTTTTTTTATTGAAAATTTTCCATTCTTATGCATTTATCATTTTAAATTTTTAAGATAGCTTAATTATATCCTTGTCAAGAAAGATTAAAATAATGATACTTTCTTCATTTTATTTCTTATGTGTCTAATTTTGAAAAAAAAATTATTTGTACAATTAAAAGTTCAGAATAATCTTTAATTACTAACTATTCAATTATACACTTTTTTTTTATCTAATTTTTAATACTTTATATTGTCACAAAAAATAGTATATACAGTGCAGGTCACATTAGGAAGTTATCAATAATTTTAATATAAACGATAAATAATTAAATTTATTTTTTTGGTAAGAATATTAATTATATTTTTAATATATGTATTATCTTTTTAAGTAGGCCGATAAAAAACAAAAAAAATAATATCAAAATAATATATGAGAAAAATATTAAGAAATTGTAAATAATTTTGATACAAATAAAACTATTATTGATATTTATTAATTTATTCATCATGGCCTTGGACGATAAATACACAAAACGAAAATAGTACTTAATATGTACTATATAACAAAAAGAAATATTTAATTATGGTGAATCCAATAACATGTCCTCGCAACAGCATTATACATTTTCTTTTTGCCGGATTGGTAGATCATATTACAACATAGTCTCAGAAAAAGACAATGGACATAATTACAAATTCTGATAAAGGCTATTCAAGAAAATATATGCAACTGTAGTAATTAACACACTACACCCAGCACTAACTAGTGCGTAGTCACCTAATTAATATCTTCGATAAGCATCACTGTCCTTACCTTATATATATATATATATATATATATATATATATATATATATATATATATATATATATATATATATATATATATATATATATATATATAGAGAGAGAGAGAGAGAGAGATAAGGGATGTATTGTCTAATGAAATTTATCTAATGTTTCTAGCTTTTTTTTTTGTGTCATCTGATGTATCTAGTTAACCTTAAACCTTAATTAAAATTACATAATTTATTTTAAATTCATAATTTTTAAAAAATATTATATGATTTTTTTTAATTTAATAATTGTACTGAAATTTAATTATTAAAAGTTGATTTCTTTTATTTTCACATAAAAGATATTCTTATTTAATATATTCCGTATGCACATATAAATATATAGAAAATGTATAATATTATTTTCACACGATAAGTCTGTGGACCCATTCATTCTATTCTATTCTTTTGCTTGAAACTTTTGGATTTCCTAAATTAAAATAATGCAGGTGTGTGTGTGTGTGTGGGGGGGGGGGGGGGGGCACAGAGCTAAATCATATAAAGTTTTGGTCTTAACTTTTTTTTAATAAAATAAAAACCCAACTATTTGAAATCTTGTCAAAATTCTTCAGTCAAATGTTGAAAGTTAGAGATATGCATTCACGCTTCCTATGCACATTCTCCAGAGATAATAATGATTAATCGCATGTTTGAATGATTAGTCTACAATTTTTTTAAGTAATAAGATAAATTTTAAAAAGAAGTTTTATCTTTAAAAACATTTATCAAAATTTTTCTTATAAAAATATATAATTTTATATATACTTATGAGGTGATAATAAAAATCACTTGTATAAAATAAATTATTAAAAGATTATTTTTTAAAAATTATGCATGGAAAATTTGGTTAGATATAATGAATGTTTTTCCATTGATTTTATCATCATCATTACCATGGTTTCAGGTATATTTATCATACATCTTATATAATCTTGATATATATCCATGTATATCACCGCATGATCGATATTTGTACGAAGGAAGTTGTGAGATAATATGAAATCAAATAATTTTTATAAATATATTTTAACAAAATTGTTTTTCAAACATATTATACATCAGTTGAACGTATTTGTTTTCAATAAAAAAATAAGAAGAATTTGTTAAATAATTAAGAAAAACAAGGATGCACTCAGTTATTGATAATGAGTGTCGAAATAGGATAAAAGTAAATGGATAAATAGATAAATATTCACGAAAAAAAAATTCAAATAAAAATACTAAAAAAAAAATGTAAAGTATCAATCGTAAGCAATTAATCGAATTTATTCTAAAGTTTAGAGCACCTAATATTAATAATAAAACTGTATACTTTTTAAAGATATTTTTAAGATTTAGTGATCTTGCTAATAGAAATACATAGCACGTATAAAAATTATAGCACCAGAAAATTTATCTAATTTAATTAAAATTTTTGAATACATAGTTTTACAGTTCATAATAATTGTATCTAATTTATATAAAATATTTAATTATTATATAAAATTTAATAAATATAAAATAACTAAATTTTATATAAATAATCAATAATATAAAATAAAAATATACAAACTTTTTAAATAATTTAATTATTAAATTAATTTATATATATAAATATATCAACAGTTAGATTAATAACATTTTATTTTCTATAACATATTTGTTTTAAGTAAAATATTAATTTTAAAATAATTAACAAAAACAAACATATGTTCTTAGTTGTCAAGAAAGTTGAACATCAGAGGTGAAAGGAATTAAAGATCTAATTGTTTGTCTAAAACATCATTTAAGTATAAAGTAATTAACTGCGGCGGTGTTGACTTAAGAGATTCTGACATCTTCTGGCTTCCAGATGAAAACTAACATCTATCGCCAATCATGCATCTTTGATGAGCCAGTCTGGAATACTGGAATACTGGAATTTAGAATTTTAAACAAGCTTCTAGAAAAGAAAAAAGTATTTGACAGAAAAAATTTATGTACACCCACTGATGTTTGTTAAATTTAAATAAAATATAAATTAAATTATATTTTAAAAATAAATATAAAATATTTAAATTATGAAAAACTAACATCTATCATGATTTAGAAAAGTTTTTTTTTTATATATATATATGAACAATGACTTAATATATTAACAGTTAAATCTTTAGTTTTTCTTTTAAAAAAATTCAGTTATATGATTGACACGTATGTGTACTGTTGGAATGTAATGAAATTATTACTCATAGTCATCGTGCATCATTAATATTTGATGAGTTATTCAGGAATATTGAAATTTTAAATTTTAAATAAGCTTCTAGAAAAGGAAAAGACTTCACAAAAATACTTATGTACACCTATTGTTGTTTTCAAATTTAAATAAAATATAAATTAAATGATTTTTTAAAATAAATGTAAAAATGTTTATAATTATGAAAAATTTGCATAATTAATTTAAAAAGTTTTAATTCAAAATTTTAAAAAAATAAAATTAATGTGTTATTATTAAAGGAAAGTACATATTAAGGAACTCAGGATGATTTTAAATCAACAATTTAATTAAATATTTATTCAATAAGTTCTTATTAAATTAAAAATTATGTCATAAATCTCATCATAAATTTTTTAAATTAAGTTGAAATTAATTATTAATAAATTATGTCAAAATACTTATCTAAATAAGGTAAAAAAATTATAAATTATTTTTACAATTTTAAATAAGTTCTACGTAAATTTATCTAAACATCCCCTTAATCATTCTTAAGATAGTGAATTCTGTGACAATGAATTTTGCTAAATTATAACTTATTAAAGTTACTTGTGTATTGCACAAATGATTTAAATTTAATATTTAAGATAATATGTTTTTATCTAACAAGTAAATATTTAGTATATATTTAAATTATTAATTCAAAAAAGGGTAATCAAAATATTTCTTAAGTAACACATATTTGAAAAAACATAAATGAAACAATTCATATTTAAAAATTAAAATTAAAAGTATTTGATTTTAATATATTATTCATGTAAAAAATTCTATTCCATTAAATAATTACAAAAATATTTTAAAAAATAATTATTATAAAAATCAATAATTATTTCAATACATTATATATGATCAATATATTATTTTATAATTTTTTAAAAGTTATATTTATAGTAAATTTTAATTGATTGGAAATATAAATTTTTTACATTAATATATCAAAATTAAATATTGATAATTCTATAATTTTATTTTATTTATTGAATATAATATCGAAACCTTACTTTTAAATTTATATATAAGCCATTATATTTATTTTTGACGTGTTAAACGACTGAACTTTTTGCTTAAATTAATATTTATATACATTTCGTTAATTCTTTTTACAATTTAAAATATAAATAGTTAAAATTATAGTTTATTTTGATATATTTATTTTAAATTATAGTTTATTTTGATATATTTATTTTCACTCTTTTTCAATTTGTAAATATTCTTAGCATAAATATAATCATATTTTGGCCACTTCAACGCCACGCAATAAATAGATATCATGCATATATTTAAGGCACAGTTACATCATCACCATTACTAATTCTTTTATGTATCATTATCATTTCTGTTACTACTTATATGACAAGTGAACGAAGATTCCTACACAGCAATTATAGGACTCAGGTTAATCCCATCGTTAATTCATCCATTCCTCGCATTTTAACTCTCACCAATTTTAGATCTACACGGAATTTCCATTATTTAATTCATTCTTTAACTCAATTTCTTGCCAAACATTTATTACATATATCATTTAAAAACTTATTTAGTCCAGTCTTTAACGTAAGGCTTCAAAATTTTCCTTAAAAGCCTTACGGTTCCGAAGGTATATATAGGCTCTTAGACTTAGGTTTTTCTTCAATTCTTTCCGCAACACAAACACATTCTCATTTCAACATAATTATTTCTCTCATATTCAAATGACCAACTTTTCTTACTAAATTTTGTCAGAATTTATTTCCAATACATATGTATAGTATAGAAATATAATTTTAGCATATTTTTATAGAGCCTTTAAGTAGGCCAAAATAAAGGTCTTCCTCCAGTATTCATCAGCTTTGAGCACTGTCTCTTAGAAAATTTCTATAAAATTGTAGAAATTGGCTAAAATGATAACATTTTAAGAGAAAGAATAGGGACACAAATGATTCTACGCATTAAATGTCAAAGTCAAACTCAAATCACATTAAGAAAAATAAATAAAACAAATCACGTCCTCAGCATAGGAGTAGAATATAGGCTACAAATTAAACATACATTCATGAATTTTTACATGCAGTCAAATGGACTTGAAAAATTGCTATAATTAAACTTTAATATGTATAATTCATATATATATATATATATATATATTTCAAAATATTTAGCATCAAGGTTAAGAGGTGAAAATTATGCAGAAGATCTCAAAGATAATTTTCTGAACACTGTCTCAAAAGAATTCATTAAAATTCGTAAAAAAACCAAAAAATATAGTATTTAGTTTCCTAACATATATTACAACAAGTAACAAAATGAGTTTCAACCAAAAGATCACACGATCACTCCAAAAAAAAAAAAAGATCCGGTTTTTAACATAAAAACGCCAGCAATACTACATGCCTTATATAAGCAGTAAAAATGATTTTTTTTAGCTGAGCAAATGACCATGAAACTTCACAAAAATTTTCCAGTTTTGTAACTTTCACATGTTTAAACATTAAAAATGTTTTTGTACGATTTTATTTTTTCTTTGAAGGCTAACCCTCAAAAACTGCATGCAACTCATGAAGGTTTAGAACTTGACCCATCATCAGAAAGAAAAAATCATGGAAATTAGAATTAAATTCAGAAAATTATAAAAATTTCATAGAAATTTCCTAACACATGGATGAATTTAGTAAGATATCATCCAGAAAATAATACAAAAGGATCGAAACAGAAATATGTTAATTCGGTCCGCAACTCAATACAACAACCCTAAAATATGCATGCATGGGAGGTAAAGATCCTCCCTTTGGTCTAATTTCTTTCCCCACATCCCACCCCCTTTTACCTTAAACATCCAATCTTGGATCTAATGAGATGTAATCGTCCAGATTTTTCCCAATGGTATCTCAGAAAACCAATAATAAAGGTTAAGAAATTTGAAATAACCTCCCCATGCATGATAATCATGGTTTCGGGTTTCAAGAGGGCAAAAGGAAAACAAGGTTTTCATCATAGTTTTAACATTACTTCATAGCACTTGAACTTGAATGGGACTTGATTCCTCAAGAACTTGAGTTTGTGTGATTCTTCTTTTTAAAAGCGAAGAAGGAGAAGAAAAGTAGAGAGAATGGAAAGGGAGGGTTTTCAGTTTTTGAGAGGGGAGGAAGAAAATGCGAGTGAAGATGAGAATAGTTTTGTAAAACTTTACATATATAATAAAAAACTTACGTATTCTATAAAGAGATTTAAAATTTTATGTATATACACATTTTAAAAAAAAATTACATACAAAAATTTTATCTATATAATTTCACAAACTCAAGTTTTACATATAAAAAAATAGTGAAAAGTTAAAATACGTAAAGAATAAAACAAGAATATATTAAAAATAATCATGTTTATAAAAGGGTGATAATCATTATATATTTACATAGTATTTTTTTTCTTATTATATCTTTTTTCTTTTAAAATTTCTTTCTTCCTATTACATATTTTTTTATATTTTTCTTTTTTTATCTCTCCTTTTATCTCATCCAATACATTTTAAATATAATGTATAACAAATATTTTTTATTATAAAATATATATATATATATATATATAAATATATTTATAATATAATTTTAAATTATTTTAAAGATCCAAATAATTCGAAAACATGCAATACATATAATTCGATACGTAATGCATAAAAGTGATATAGAATACAGACTATAACAATGTGTGATGCACAACTTCAAAGGAGTTATAAATTGAAATAAATGTTTGTTATGTATCTCATTTGGTGTATATAATTGAATGTGATGGAAGCAAGTAGGAAGAAAGTAAAAGCTTGATACAGATGGAATATAATATGTAATTTGATATGAAAAGAGAAATAAAAAATTGAATTGTATTAAATAGAAATACTATGTGAATATATAATTATCAGTATTTTACATTAAGTAATAATTCCACTTTTAATTTAATAAAAATGTTTTTTTTACCATTAGCAAAAGAATAAAATTGGAATCCAGTATCTTAGTAAAACTATTCTAATTTTTGTTTCTCATTACTAGATAATTTTAGTGACTTTTAATTTAATAGAATTTGATATACTAAAATTGGTCCAATAATATATTAAATAGATCATAGAAAAAATAGGATATAAAAATAAGACAGGATAAGAGCCGTATATATTTTTATTATTAATTTTAATATTTAATAGGAATAGAGTAGTATAAATTTTCGTATGGATTTTTAATTTATTTTATATGTTAAATAAATTACTTTGATCATTGAATAAGGTAAAAAATTATATACAGATACTAAAATTATTTTTCAATTAAAATGTTTATAATTTTTCTAAAATTATTTTTAATTTAAACTGTAAAATTTTAAATAAAACTTATATAATATTAAAAATAAAAATAATAAAATTAGCTTTATTAAAAAATATTATTTGTAAAAGTACTAAGACTAGTTTTGATAGAACTAACATCAAAATATTTTTTGTAGAAAGATTTAAATAAATTTCTTAAAAAATTAAGAAAACTTTAATTTCAAATTATTTAATTTAATATGATTTCAAAATATAATTTTTTATTTAATTTATTTAAAAAAATAGTTTCGAAATACTAAAATTAGTATTTATAAATTAATGTAAAAATATTTATATAAAATTATTTTTATAAAATAGTAAAATTATTTTTAATAAAAAATAAAAATAAAATTAAGGAAAGAGAATATGAAGAAAAAAAAGTAAAACAAAAATAGTTATTTTTCCCTAAGAATTTCTAAGTCAAATTCTTTCTCACAATAAGATTTTAATTAGAAAAATGACACGAAATCTTGTTATGGCACAATGAACATAACAAATAAAATAAAATAAATGATCATATTTTATCTCTTATCTTAATCACGAAACATACTTTAATACTGATTACTTTCTTCAATTAACAATCAAATTTTAATTAAATAAAAGAACAAATTTTATTCCATAATACTGATAAACAGATGGTAAATAAGCAAAAAATTAGAGGGTTTTTCCAATATTTTAAACAACAAATTAATTTATTTGTCCTAGCAAGCTCAATCCTGAAAAATCGAGTTTACTCCTTCACAAATGGATAAATCTCATATCTAACGTTGCAGCTTCCACCAACGACTCTGCCTCCTTCTTTTCCATCACAACAATTTGGGAGTTTGCTAATTGCATCATCAAGACACTTCTTACACTCACTGCTAGAAAGGTCTCTGGTGCACTGAGTTAACCCATAAATTTTCTCTGATTCTCCACCAATCTTTAGCTCACCTGTTGCATACATTTTAGGGATCATAGAAGCTTTATAGGCAAGTAGGCTCAGCAATTCCTTGGTCATGTAATTGAACGTGGCAGGATCACTGACATTTTGCACGTTCAACAAATAGAACTTGCTTGTGTTGTCAATTTTGCCAAAGAAATCAGTGTCCAAATATTTGAACATGCAATTGTCGTACCATACGGTGGCACCTTTGTTGTATTGGCAGCGATTAAGGATTTCTTTGGTTGCTTCAGAGACACAAGTTTTGCATTCTGAGGCTGACACATCACCACGGCAAAGAGCGAGCCCATATGCTTTTTGGTTTTGGTATTGGCCCACCGAGCCTACACCAAAACCTGTTGAAGGTGTTTTGTAGATGAGTGAGTTGATGAGTGTTTTCAAGTTTGATTCATAGGGACTGTGGGCTGCGAAGTTCTCAGAGTTTGAACAAAAATGGAACAGAGGATTGGCTCCAAGAGATGTTTGGAGAAGGAGAAGCAAGGTCAGGGAGAAGAAAACAGAGGAAATGAGGTTTGAGGAAGACATGTTGGAAATTGATAAGGAATTGAAGTAGTGTTTATTTTATGGTTTTGGTTTTGAGCATGCTGTGGTACGTAGAGGTTAATTGGCTTCAATTTATAGAGAAAAATATATAGGTTTGTATGAGAAGAAAGAGTAAAAGGCTGACCTTTTCCGTTGACTTTTTCGGGTACGTAGTTACCTACACAGTTTGATGAGACAATGTCTTATTCAGAAGTATTCCAATGTTTCTTGCTTTCTTGGACACAGAATATTATTCCCATGATCACCCATTCCAACTCAGTTTTGACCTTAGAAGTGCAGAACCACGATGGAGGCAAACTAGTTTGGACGCCAATATATGTAGAAGTTTTCAATTTCTCAGAAAAAAAAAAAAACGTGTGATTCGGTGAAGATGATTCTTTTTTTTTTTTTTATTATTATTAGACAATCTGGTGAAGTGATTCTACCAAATACCAATTCGTATGTTTCATTGTTTTCATTCTGACTATTGTAGATCAGTGAATGTTATTTTAAGTATAGATTCATTTTTAGAAGATGGACATTATTATATTATTTTTAAAGATAAAAAAATTAGTTATTTACTTATTTAGTAGGAATTATATGGATTGTTTTTTGTAATTTTTTAGAAATTAAAATGATCAATTATTTATTTTTAAACTTTTTAAAGATTAATATGAATGATCATTAATCTTTTAAAGACCAAAATAATTATCTACTCTTTGTATGCCTGTTTTTCCCATCATCCAATTGCTTTTCTTTTTATCTATTATTTAAAGTTATTTCACACAACTTGAAATTTTAATTTAATTTATTAATTTATAATGTAATTTTTTATTATATCTTTAATTTTTTATTAATTAATATTTTTATGAAGGATAAGAATATAATAGAAATAAAAAAAAATAACAAATATAATCTTAACATCATAAATAACAAATTATATTTTTTTAAAATTATGATAGAAAAAATAAAAAAATATATATTATCTTATTTTTATATTTTTTTTCTCACGTTCCACCTGTTACATATTTTAAGTATATATGGCCGTAAGCTATAAAACAACTATTTGTGTCCAAAATGATTTCCATAAATATTAATTAGCATGGTTTAGAAAATTTGAACAAACCGACCGGTCATATTGGTTGAATTGAAAGTTTCTTTTAAAAAAAAATTAATTAAATTATAAAATTATTTTAATAAAAAATTGATGACAAATTTATATAACAATTAAAAAATAGATAAATTTATAATGAACCAATAAAATTGATAAAAAATAGATTCATATATAAAATAATATTATTTTAAAAATAAAATAATGTTATATTTTATTTAATTATATATAATTTAAATTTATAAAATTAAGATATATATAATTTTTAATTATATAAAATTATAATATTAATATATTTTATTATTATATATATTTTATATGTTTAATAATACATATTATAAATATTTTAAAAATTATATTTAATTAATATCCATTTAACTATAATTTAATCACAGTTAATCCATTAAATTTTAAACTAATACTTTGATCCATTCAATAATCGATCCTAATTTTAAAAAAATTGTTAATTAAAATCTTGCTAAGATATAAGTTATAAAAATAAAAATAAATAAATTTATTAAAATTATGTTAAAAACTTATTAATCTAATATTTTTTTAACAAAATCTTAAATTATTTAACTAATATCCTCAAAATACGTTTTAACATTATCTATTAATTATTATAATATTGTACTTTAAATCTCAATTTTCATCGCTAAACAAATTTTAATAACTTAAAAAAAAAACTTGAATTCACGTGCATACATACTGTAATTTTGATTATGTCACATAAACAATTTGTTTTTATCTTATTATAAAAAAATTGTCATTTATTAATATTTTATATTATATTAGTTTTTGTTTATATATAAATTTTCACTAACAAATAATTTTATTAATATATCAATATATTAGATGTTAATATAATATCTTATTTATTTATATAAACTTTTAAAGTTTATAGTAAATTTGTTTTTATTAGATAAAATTTATAATAACAAAAGTTATTCTAATATTTGATAAATTTTTATTTGTTAGTAAATATAATTCTTTTAATATCTCTCTCAAAATGAAATTGTACCATTAAATTCTATTTATTTAATAAATATAAAAAAATAAAAAAATAAAAAATTAATAATAAGATTATACGGAAATTTCACATAAAAATAGTTTTGTTAACTTATGTGCTTAAGATCATCTTTTAGTATTTAAAAATAATAGATTTTAATTAAAAATAAATATTTATTAATTAAAAATATAAATATATAATAAATACTATTTAATAAAAAAATTTACTATTTTTGAATGGTTAAAATCAACTTCAAATGTTGACGTTAACATTATTTTAAAGAAGTTATTTCCATAACTGCATATTATTTGTAACTTCTAGCAAAAATTAATTGATTAAAAATTTTTGCTCCTGATATATATTTTTAACAATTTTTTAACATTTAATAAAAATATCCAATAAAACAAAATGACAAAACATTAAAGTTAAGATTGCTTATAGAGTCTTCTGAATATTACTTCTTCCAAATTCGAAAAGTAAAAAAATCTTCTGAATAATATTACTTCATCTAAATAGAAAACTATTAAGATAATAACAAAACATTAAAGGTAATATTGCATATAGAGTCACTTGTATCAATTTATTGAAGTGCATTATTATTATTCAAAGGAAAAAATATGGCAAGTATGTTGCTAAGTATATGCCAAAAAAAGAGACACACAGGTCTCCTTAGCCAAAACCATTGATATATTTTTTGTTTGACGAAGTAGTATTAGAAGCCTCCATTTATTTTTCAGCTTCATTTTACAAGTTAAAATTCATGGTGAAATTTTGTATATAATTATTATGAATTGCTTATTTTTAATTTTTTGCATTATTTATTTTCATTTTATGTATGATAATTAATTTAAAAAATTATATAAGAATCAAAATAAAAAAATGTTATATATAGAAATCAAAATGAAATTTATGCATAATAAGTTAGAAACTACATTGAACTTATTTTAACGTCTTTATAACGTAAGATAATCATAGAAACCATTTCAATAAATATTTCTACATTTAAGGAGTATTTACATTTTTTTATAAGTATAAAATAAAAAAATTACCTTGAGAATAAAAGGATATTTAAACTAATATTTATTTACTTAAAGATAAAAAGAAAAATAAATCGAGTTAAACTAAATTTTAAATTTAAATTTAATCTATTTAAAAATTTTGAAATATATTTTTTTTTATCCTCAAAGTTGTTTTAAATTTTATGAGATTTTTCAAACCTATTTAAAAATTAATAATACAAAAATACTAATTTTAAAATATGTATAAATAATTGATTAAAAATATTTAAATTTTAAAATTTGTAAAATAAAATATTTGTAAATTTAACTATATAATTTTATAACATATATATTAAATATTAATTATATGAAAAAAAATATAAAATGTAGAACGTATATATATATATATAGATTTATATATATATAAAATTTAAAATAAAGTATAAAATATTTATTCTAAAATTAAAGTAACAGTAAAATATAGAATATTTATTTTAAAATTAAAGTAACATACACAGTTTTTATAATAAATATTAAAAAATTTAAAACTATAAAATTTTATTTATTTGAAATTAAAAATTAAAAATGATAATTTTTAATAAATTATATAAATATATTAATATTATATAAATATAATATATTATAATAAATATAAATATATAAACATAATTTATTTATCTAAATTTTTTTATAAATTTAAATTTTTTTATTTATTAAATAAATTGAACAAAACTAAACTTTATAATAATCTATTTTAATAAATTAATACAAATGACTCTATTTTTATCCTTATTTGATATTGTTCCGTTAATAAATGCAGTTTTAAATTTTATTATACAAAGAGAAAAAAAGAAAAAATTAATTAATATTTACATAATTTTACTTTAAATTTGTCGCCTAGCTTTAGTAGTTTGCAATGAAAATGAAAATGAAAATGTATAACTGGTATTGATTTAAATGTTTGCATCGAAGAATGAGGATTCATTGAGAATTTGCATGTGAAATCGGCATTATTTCATACGTTATTGTGTTAGATCCTACATTTTGAAACTTGCTTTGTAAGTTGGAGAAGGAAAGGTGGAAAGAGGGGATGAAGGAAAGCCAAACAAGCACGTGACTCATCCTTGTTGATGGATTACAAAGAGAGAAAAGTGTGGATGGATGAAGGAGCCCGGAGACCCGCTACCGGGGTCATCATGTGTTTATTGTTGCAACTTTACTTAACCATCAAATTAGGATCACATCAAAGTTAGATACAATCACAAAAATATAAAAATGATGCCCGTCACTATAAGAAACTAAATTTAGCTTTTTTAAAAGTTAAACATCGTATAAACCTGTTTTGTAAGAAAAAAAATTTAAACAAATAAAATATCTAATATTTAAATAGGATAATACATTTAAATTTATTTATAATCAGTTTATGTTATTATTATTATAATAATAATTCTACATAATAAATTAATGATATTATTTGATATAATTCCATCATTTTTTACAAATATTTAAAAATAAAATATAATGTGATAATGAGATAATATTTTCATAATTATCTGAGAAAATAAACAAGAAAATAAAATACACAAACAAGCCGAGAGATTTGATATAAGTCTGGTCCTCAAATCACACAAACCTCGTGCCTTTGGTGTATCCACACGTCTGTTACAATAAAAAAGCATAGAGTACATACGTCAAAATCATATTAACTTACATCTTAGATATGTGCAATGCTGTTAAAAAAGAAAATGTTTTCCATTCATCTGATTTGGAATATATAGAATCAAAAGAAAAAATTGACATGAAAAAAGAGAAAAGGTAAAAAAAGATTTAATATGAGATACAATAAAAGAAGAGATTTAAAAATAAATATTATTAAAAATTTATATTTATATTTTTTATTTAAAAAATAAAATAAATGTTGCTCTCCCTCTCATATCGAATGAAATGAGATAAGAAAAATTAAAAAAAGAAATATACGATATAAAATGAATTATGATATATGATAATTAGAATGAATGCTACCTTTTGCTTGGCCATAATGAGATTTTACATACAGTTCTAAATTCTGTTGATCTGTCAGTGCATGTAAATGAGTTCATCCTCTTTGCATTCTCTTACTGCAATTTCCATTAGGTCAGGAACGTTCGAGGGCAATACATCACAACATTGCCTTCTTGGAGTCTGCAACTGAATACAAATAAAAAAATATATAGTTTATAAGTACTGTTACCAATGCAAAATTGATCTCCTACATTGATAGCTATGAAGAAATACCAGTGTGAAATTAAAATTACCTGTTGGATGTGAAGGTCTAGCTTACTTGTGGCCACATTGATAACTTGTGGTCTCTTTGATGATGCCACGTTGGATGAGCAATTTTGAAAAGATTTTCTGTAACTGCTAATTATGATGTCATCTTTACCATGGGACAAATTGTGCAGATAATAAACTGTGGGCCTTCTACATGGGTCAGGGTGAAATTCTCTTGTGTTGAAACTATATAGATCAGCCAAAACGGTTCCTTTTGTCCAATGCTTGAATGTATGTTGAACTTTGAGAACATCTGGTAAAGACATATGTTTCTCGAATACCTGAACAGCATAACCCCAAGACACTGAGATCGTCCAAGAAAACCGTCTATCATAACAAACTGTTTGCTGTAGAATCCTCTGTGAATCTAAATTAACAGCTTCAAATAAGTGTTGTAGAGCTTTTATTGTAGTCATGTTAGGAAAAACTGGATCAATGTACTCTGGGTGATGTAGGGACAACAAGGGTGTTACTGGATGTGCAGCCAATAAACCAAAGGCATTTCCCCTTAAATCAACCTAATCCAATTTCACAATGACAAAAATAGAGGATTAATATTAAGGAGCACAATTATGGAAAAAAAGAGGGAATATAATTTTTACCTGGTGAAAACCGGGTTCATGTGTTAATCCTACACCTAGTTCAGTTATGCAAGAGTACACCCTGGCATCACTTCCATATAGATGCGGATACCTTTCAATACATGAATCAAAAACCTTGGCCAAAATTGTTGCTAGAGAGGAACTAATAGCAAAACCTGCCCCACCAAATCCCATTCCAAAGCCAAAAAACTAGTTCTGCTTATAACTCTCCGAGATGGCACCAATGTAGTACCAAAGTCTGTGATCATATTTGGAAAGAGTTTTCACCACATTCTCAGGGAAGAAAACCGTGTCATCATCCCCAAACACAAACCATCTAACACCAGAATGGTTTAGTGCCACCGTCTCTTTCACAACACGTGCCACACGGATTGCTGATGGCGTGCCACGCCGGTAAGTGTAGCGAAACCTAGAAGTATCTTCAGAGACACACAGAGGAAGAAGAGAATCCTCATTGTTAGCATTTTCTGGAAGCTTCTCCACGAATACACATCCCCTCATTGTTGTATTGGGTTTCGTGTTCCACCATAGCTTGGTATATTCCTTCCTCTTAGGCCATGAAGAACCACTTGAAGCAATTCCAAACACGAGATGATCAATGGTGGTAGTGGTGGTGGTAGGTTCACGCGCATCTCGCGATGAAGAATGCAAGTTTATTTGCTTCGATGATGTGCTTAACAGTAGCACTGAAACGATGATATAAATGGCACAAAAGGAAGAAGAGACTAAAAGCCAGTTTATGAGAGATTGGGTTGTGGTTGTTTTGTGAAGTAACTGCATTTTAACGATGGAGTTGGATGAAGTTCTGCTTCTGCTGATGCAGAGGATTATTGCTCTGGTATCTTGATATGTTCTGTTCTGCTGCAGAGTGTGAAAAAAGTTGCCGACAAATTTCAGCTGAATATATACGAGACAAAGTGCCGCCGTAATCCGCGGCGTACGAAAGGTTAAGGAAACTTTAACTTTTGGAGTTTCAAGTCAGTTACTTTGTTCAGAGGAACAATTATTGATGGGTATTTCACAAGGTTGATCTGTACCCAGAAGAAACCCAAGCCTCTCTTTCGGTTAGGGCCGCACTATTGGTGAAGGTCATTGGGTGGAAGATTCATTCAAGTCAACTAATGGGGAAGGCCACCTTCAAGTAAACCCATCCCTACTGGTAGAAATATTTCTCTAGTTAGTGCATGTAAAAATTTCTCTTTGGTTACCCTTGTAAATAGAAGATGTGTACATTAAAGTAATACAAAATTAAAGTATTATCCTTTTATATTAAATAATTATATAAATTTTGAATAATAATAATTATACAATCTACTCATTTTATTGTATTTTCTTTTTATTATATTATTTATTATTTATTTTATTTTTCATCTTTCTTTAGTATAACATCCAATATACTTTAAATAAAATTTAAATGAGATGTGAAACAAATATAAATTTTTGTACTTAGTACTTAGAACAATAACGTGTTGATTATAAGTTTAGTCAAACAAAGTGCAAGTGCTGTGGTCAATTTTGGCCTAAAATTACAATTCTAATATTAGTTGGATGGAACTATTATTCTATATTTTTTAAAAGTGAAAATCATCAAATCAATTTCTAATAATTATCCATGTTATTTGTAATATAAAAATAATATATTAATCGTGAATAGGTAGAAGTCCATTGAATTAGTCCTTGATAAAGGTCTAAATTATTGAAATTTTAAAATTTTAGTAACTAATATAACAAATTTCTGCATGTATTAAAGATTAATATACTATTTTCCATATCGTATAAGTAAATGTTATGATAAGAATAGGAATTTACTCTTTTTCAAATGCTATTTTGTCTTCTAAATTTACCCTTATTTTTTTAAAACAAAAATCAAAATTATTTTAAGGGATGGGTTGGAAGTGGCTCTAACATCAATCCTTGCGTTGGAGTGATGCTTCCTCCTGATTGGAGATGTGTATGGGCGGCCACGCAACATGTTGACTGTTTTGAAGTTGGACGAACAAAAGAAATGAGAGATAGTCTTGTTGAGAGCATTTAAACGACTAACTTTATTTATTGTAACTAATTTGGGTATTTAAATGATTAATTCATTAGCAGAATATCTTTATAGAAAAAAAATTAACAAAAAATTAAAATGAAATACATAGAAATTCTTCTCCAATCATTACAAATTGTTGAGGCTAAAAAATTGCTGAATCGCTTCAATTCATTAAGAAGCGTTTTGTAGTTGACCAGTATGCTTAACTAGCTAGTAGTTTCTCGTGGTATGTTATTGATGTATTTGGAAATACGTCAGAATAGGATCCCAGAAATTGCACTAGCTGAGGTGACTGCACAGCCGCATTGTTGAACCTATGGAATGTGTGAACTTGAAAAGTTATTGCATCCAAACTCCAAAGGCATTCCCCCATCCCATGCGGTTTTCCATTTTCTTTCCATGTTTGGGTTGAGGCATGTATGTTATTCTTACAATTTCACTAAGTTTCTCTATTAGGATATATGAAAGTAAAGTAGGATTTCTCCAAAGGTTCCTTCTGCTAGAGCATATCAAAATAGATTTAATATATATACATATGCGCTGTCAGTGCATGTAAACCAGCTCTTCATATTTGCACTCTCTGATTGCAATTTCCATTAAGTCACCAGCGTTATACGGCAACAAATCACAACAGTGCCTTCTTGGAGTCTGCAACTGAATACAAAAAAATAGTTTATAAATAGCAGTATTATTACTAATGTAAAACCATACTCCTTAATAGTCCAGATCTGAAGAAATACCAGTGTCCAATATAGATTACCTGTTTGCTGTCAAGGTCTAACTTATTTGTGACCACTTTGATCACTTCCAATTTCTTCAATGATGTCTTGTCGAGTGAGCAATTCTGAAAAGATTTCCTATAACTGCTTATGATGCCATCTTTATCAGAAGACACTTTATCTAGATAGAAAATGGTGGGTCTTTTACATGGGTCAGGGTGAAGTTCTTTTGTATTGAAAGTATATATTCCCTGCAAAGCATTTCCTTGCTTCCATTGCTCAAATGTTTGTTGCACTCTCAAAACATCTGGTAAAAGCACATTGTTCTGGAATACTTGAACAGCATAGCCCCATGCCACTGAAATTGTCCATGAAAACTGCTTTTCATAGCAAACTGTTTGTTGTAGGATCCTCTGGGAATCAACACTAACTGCCTCAAATAAATGTTGCAGAGATTTTGTAGTTGTCATGTTAGGAAAGATAGGATCAGTGTGATCTGGGTGATGCAGGGACAACAAGGGGGTTAATGGATGTGCAGCCAATAGGCCATAAATATTTCCCCTCAAATCAACCTGATCCAATTTCACAATCACACAAATAGACAATTAATTAGGAAGACATAAGAGGAGCAAAAACAATCACCAACAATTCAGCATTTTCAAAGTAATTGTTACCTGATGAAAACCTGGTTCATGTGTTAATCCTACACCTAGTTCAGTTATGCAAGAGTAAACCCTTGCATCACTTCCATACAGATGTGCATACCTTTCTATACATGAATCAAAAACCTTGGCTAGGACTTGTGCCAGAGAGGAACTGATGGCAAAACCACCTCCACCAAAAGCCATTCCAAAACCAAAAACCTGAGAAGCCTCATAAATCTCAGAGTGTGAACCAACATAGTACCAAAGCCTATGATCATATTTAGAAAGAATTTTCACCAGATTCTCAGGGAAAAAAATGGTGTCATCATCCCCAAATAGATACCATCTAACGCCAGAATGGTTTAGTGCCACAGTCTCTTTCACAACACGTGCCACACGGATTGCTGATCTTAGACCACCAGGCTTGTAAGTGTAGAGAAACTGAGAAGTGTCTTCAGAGACACAGAGAGGAGGAAGAGAATAATCATTGTTAGAATTTTCTTTATCAGGGAGGCTATCAACAAAAACACATCCTCTCATTCTTTTATTGGATTTCAAGTTCCACCAGAGCTTGGTGTATTCCTTCCTATTAGGCCATGAATTCCCACTTGAAGCAATTCCAAACACAAGATGATCTACAGTGGTAGGATCATACACATCTTGTGGAGAAGAAACTTTGTCTACAATTTTTGGTGTGGCTAGGAGTAGCAAAGATAAAGAAAGAGAAATAGCACAAAATGAAGAGGAGACTAAAACGCCTATCATCAAAGGGTTGGTTTTGATGGGATTGTGAAATGGCTGCATGATTAAGGAGTGATCTAGATGAAGTTCTTCAGGTGTCAATTAATGTACGTATGACAAAAGTTGCATATGTAAAAGTTTGAACTATGTATATAACTATACAAAGTGCCACCATAATCTGCGGCTTAAGAAAAGCTTGGAAAATGGAAACTTCGAAGTTACTTACTTCTCCATGTGTATTCCACAGCTTTAGGAAAATATTGGATCCGTAGTCTGCTCACCAATCCGCGTTAAACCTTCTTTTTTGTTACAATGTCCAAAATAACAAGTTTCCATCAACATCCTTGTGTAAAACTATTATAATTCTCATCTCATAGTTGGATTAAGCCTAATCTTTATCCACATTAAACCTTAAAAAATAAGAGTTGCCAAAACTTTCTCAGCATTCTAAACCGAAGAGTATGATCTGTTCTAAAGCACTCAAATGTTACTGAATGGATTCTGTTGTGAAGGGATTAATTGTTATGTATCAATATCATAGCATATTTTAGATAAAGTTTGCTTCACGAATTTTTTTTTATTTTTTATTTTTTATTTTTAAAATTTTGTAAAATAATAAAAATAAGAAAGTTGTAAAATTAGTTTTACTATTTTCTGTACAAAACTTCAAAAATAAAAAATAAAATAAAAATAAAGTGAAAATAGGAAATTTTTCATAAATTAAACATCATTTTAAAAAAAATTATTAATGAAAATATTTTTGTTAGGATAGAGACCATTAAAAATATTTTTTTATGGTTTGATATGTTAAATTTATATTTAATGAAAAGTTATAAAGTAAAAAAATTCTAAAATAGTCATTTTTGAAAAAAAAAATTGAATTTTGTCCTTAACTGTTTTACCATTTAAAAAAATAAATTTTAAACGATTCAATTAAAATTTTTGAAATTTTATTTTAATCTATGATTTATAATATATCCTTACAAAATATTATGTTTTATTTACTTTAATGCAATTATGATTTTATATTTAAGAAATAATATTTAATTAATATTCATTTATTTTTATAATTTTACGTGTCGTATGTTATTCAATTTTTTTTTGCATGGTTATAATATTGATGCTTCTTTTACTTTAGAAAGCATATGTAATTCAAATCAGTATTCTAGACTAGCGGTTTTTATGTCTTTATATATATATATATATATATATATATATATATATATATATATAATGAAGAAAATAAACTTTAAACGTAAAACATTTTACATAAATTATCTAACCCGATCATTACCAACCTAATGGCTTTAGACTAATGTTTTAGTGTCTGTTACAAAGTTCTAAATTTTTATCACTCTTTATTGATTGGAGATCACTAGATATTTTTTGGAATCTCTTGTTATGAATGCAATATTTAATAATCAGATGGTAAATTATGCTCAAGAGAGAGAATGATACATAATGGAGAGGGTATATTAAAGGATTTATTATGTTGTTCTCAGAAAATTTTCAAAATTCCTCATATTTAATATATATTTTATTATTTCTAAGGATTAATTCTATGTTTAACATGTTATATATATATTCTTTAAAATATTACCATATTAAAATTTTGCATTTATATTGATTCAATTAGAATTTAATATTTTAAGAATTTAGTATTTTATTATAATTTATATTTAAATAAAAGTTATCTAAGATTCTCATTATCTTTAAAGTATATAAATACTCTCTTTGTGTGATATATATGTTATTCAAAGTTTTATATAATTATAAATTATTACTTTGGTCTTTTCATATATCATCGAAAATCCTACAAGAATATTTCTCTTTGATAAAATACTTTAAGTTTATCGTTCTATTCAAAAAAATAATTTACATTAGTCATCAACAGGGATTCATTTGTGAAAGAAACATATTTGGACCAGCACCTTGTACATGTAGGTTGGGGAAAAGCCACTTTTATAGGGTTCCATTCCGAACCTGCACTTGCTGTTTTATGAAGGATATTCTCTGTAATAAAATACTTTAAGTTGATCCTTCTAGTCAAAAATAAATTTATCATTTTACATTAGTCGTTAACAGGGATTTATTTAGAAACATATTTGGACCAGCACCTTCTACATATAGGTTGGGGAAAAGCCACTTGTATAAGGTTCCGTTCCATACCTGCACACTTCCTATTTTCTAGAGCGAAATATTGTTATTTTTTTCTGAATTGATATGAATCATATTAATTCTAAAAAAAAATAAAAAATGTTATTTTTATTATTAAAAGATAAAATTATGGATCAATTTATTTTTTAAAATTAAACTAATATTAAAATTAATTAAATTAAATAATTTTTACATATTTAAATAATTAATATTATAATTTCCTTCTTTTACAAACTGACATAACGGACCCTATATCAACAATCGATATGGAGGCTTTAAAACTTGACTAAGATGCAAAAAAAAAACTTACTTTGAGAAAGTTTGTTCTGCTCCTAGCCAGAGGATGCTCCTAGCAGGAGGAAGCATGCCTCTTCAATTTTTTAAAATATATACTTATACTTGTTTTTATTAAATTTTTGTAATCTTATAATTTATCGTATGATAATATATACTATTTTTTATTTTATTTTTAAAAATTAATTTATTTTAAAAGTAAATTTAACTTGAATTATCATATTTAATAATTATTTGTTAATAATCAATTTAACAAATCTAACAATCAAATAAAAAAATTTATTACATAAAATATATTTATATAATTTCATCAATTTTGAAAATTGTTTAATATTTTATCAAATAATATCAATCAATCTTATATTATACCTTTTAAAATAAAATAAAAATATCTACTATAAAATCAAATACATGTAAATTTTAAATTTTGATATGGATGATCATCTTGTTATACTATGTTACTTAATTGGTAAATCTTTATACATTCTATAAAAGATTATAAAACGAAGTAATTTATATTAGATTTGTTGTTGTTTTATTAATACTATGTTACTTAATTGGAAAATTTTTATATTCACATCTTATAAAAGGTTATAAAATGAAGTAACTTATATTAGATTTGTTGTTGAACTAAGTTGATTTTTTTTTTTATTTGGAGAGGGTAAACTTATTTCATAAATAATTTTAACTTTAATTACTTTACTTAATAGTGATGAATTTAACATTTTTAATTATTAAATTAAAAATTTTATTATGTAGATTAAATTTATAAAATTTTATAAAATTGAAAAGTAATTTGATATTTTGTTAAATAACATTATTTTGATATTTAATATATCTCTTAAAATATAAGTAATTTTTCACAATAAAATAAATATTTGTGAATTTTATTTTTTTTCTAAAATTTAGTATGAATAATCATCATATTAACATCATATTATTCAAGAATTAGATTTTTTATATTTAAATCTTAAAAAATTATAAAAAAATATCTTGAAAATTAATTAGTTTTTTTATAATTTTAAAATTTTATCAATAAGGATAAAATGTTTTATTTAAAAATAAAAATAATTAGTGCAATAATTTAAGTAAATAATTCAATGTTAAAAATCCAAAGTATAGTATTTCTCTGGGATAAACAAAATAATATATCATTTAGCATTATATAATTAAAGATTTGTGAAAAAATAGTAAATAAGAAATTATGATAATACGAAGAGGATAAATTTATAAGAAAATTCATAAATCAAAAACTTATAAAATCAAGCACTATTTCAACTGATCTTTTAAAAAGCGTTAGTTATATTAGCTTAAACATTATAGGCTAGTAAAATAAACTACTTTTACCAATAAGTCTAGTTTAGTCAAACTAACATTTAAACTAATCAAATAAAGTAATAACTAATTTAAAACCTAACTTTAAATCTTACCAAACACACTTAATGTGAATGGGAAATAGTTTTCATTTTTAAACCACCACCGTACAGTTGACAACAATGATGAAAAACAAACATTTTTTAGAACTTATATACAAAGGTTAATAAGTGTCTAAAGATATTAATTAAAAAATAAAAAATAAATGTTTTAGAAAAAAATTATTTATATTAAAATATAAAAAAATTCTTACATATTTTAAAATAATTTTGAAAAAGTAAAGAAATATATAAGTTTTGTTTAAAAGAACTTATAAATGTTTATAAAAATAATTTATAATTTTTATAAGCCTTTTTGAATTTATTTTAAATAAATTACTTTTAATTAATTCTAATAAATTTTATAACCAAATTTATAATATAATTTTTTTTACAAAAAGAAATTGTCAAATAAACATTTAATTAAGTTCTTCAAACATACTCTTGATACTTTAAGTGAATGTCTATGAGATGCTTGTCAACAAAAGCCTAACTTATATGAAGATTATTTGGTTTTGAATCATCGATTGGAATCATTCAATCATTTTTCAACTTCAAATCCGTTGAATTTGTTTCCCCACGGCACACGCAATAAAATTGAGAGATATATACATTCAAAATAGCGACGATTTAAAGCATCATTGGAATCTTTGAAGCCAGAGATTGTGGGGCATACCCGAGATTGTCTGGAGGTGCAGGGTATCCATTCCCCTAAATTTGTACTTTTTAAATATGTTTTTAGTGAGACAAAAATTAGGCTGGAAAACCTAATTTTATGATTGAGTCACATTTAGAAAGAAAAATACTAATAATGAAATAATTACGATTCGAATTCTGAAAGTTATAAGTCATAATCACTTGACTCACCCTGGATAGAAGTGGAGAAGTTTACTTGTATGTGACTGTTTCAGACAATAACTAGCGGAATTTCAACCATATTTGAGGTCACAAATTGCTTACCACTTAGCCCAATTACATCATCCTTTATTCTCTTTCAAGATAATTACCAGTTTGGATCTCTGGATCTCGGATTATTCCATTTTCAATCTCTGCTCTCAACTTTGATTCAACCATGGAACTTTCTCAGCTGTTGGATCTAACATTTATGATAAAAATTGGAAAGAATTCATTAGTATAACTTATATACAATTCTCCCTTCCTTAGTTTGAAACAATATAAAGAAGATTTCCATTCAAGACATACCACATCCACAATCACATAACTATTGAAACTTCTTTTTAAGAAAAACAACTCATTACAAACATAAAAATTCCTTATATTTATTTGCAGCATGGCTATATATCATAAAAGTAAACACCTGCGAAAATATTTCAATCAATTAGAAGACTTGGACCAAAATCATGGTGAGGCCAAAATATATGAGCGAAAAAAAAAATTCGCCAGCTGTTAATTATATATAGTTCTTATCACTTTCATAGAAGACTTTTTGTGTGATTTAGCATTTTTGATTGATTAATCTTCAAAGATAAAAGATATATTTACACATCCCATAACCATATTAATTAACTATTGAACATAATTCCATAGCTCCTTTATGCTCGAGCTTTTGATGAATGATGACTCGAAATATGTAAATGAGTCTTTTAATTAGTTTTAAAAAATATTAGTTGATAACACTTTTTTTATAATAAATAATAATATTTTTATTAACAGTTTTTTAATTTATTATACCACAAGACATAATAAAAAATTAATAAATAGTAAGTTTTTATTAGAAATTGTAATCTTCAATACAAATTTATTCATTAAATCATGTGATCTTCAATAAAAGTTTACTATATATATTCTTATTGTGTACCTTTAGATACATTAAAAAAACCGTTTTAATAAAAACTTTATCTTCTAAGATATTAATTAGCATTTGTGTAGGCAAATTTCTCTTTGACATTTTTGGTAGCCAGCTAATGCGTTTCAATATATTTATGTCACCCATTTTTTTCAGCAAGGGCCTTTCTTAATCACTGCATTTGGTCATTAATTTCAACTCCTCCAAAAAGAAAATTCCTTATCTCCAAACTGGTACTAAATTAGAAAATTCTTGGTTCAATCAATTTAAATTTGATTACTTGATATCTAATCTAATTGGCACTTTAGTGTTTGTCTCTTATGTCCAATTGAACGGATGGAGTTGATAGCAGAAGTCTTCCAAAACACCAAAACCCAACCATCTTTGATTCTTCCTTGTCCATCAACTTTCTGTTTCTTTGGAATCACCGACTCATGTTGGTGACGGTAATGGGCTAGCTGATGCTTCTCATGTTTCAACCATACATGTGGACTAATACGTCAACCTCAAGAACAATATGTGGACAAGGACGTCTTTTGCTCATGTGCCTTGCAAAAGTTACACTTGATTAGTTTTTTTGGGTCCAACCATGCGAGACAAAAAAATTGGTACAAAACCACACAAGTTCTCAACCAATACCAACGAGTCAATTAGTTTCCATTTCAAGTGGCTTTACGTGCTACCAAATGGGCTTTGGTGGGTCACAAATTTAAAGGTACTAATTCTAGACCATACAATAAACTACTTCAATTGCCTTGGTAACCACTCAACAACACAAATTATGGCTCATAACAACCCTTGAAGCATCTCATGAAGCTTAAAGCTTAATCATACGTTAGCTATTTCCTTTTCGATTTTGTCAAAACTAGTGGAGTCACAAATTCTTTCTTCCTCTTTAATGACTAAATTGACCTTTTGGCACGATTGGAAAAATAGACAAATGCATTAAAATAAAGACACGTGTGATTGATTACGTGACGCTGTGGAACCCATGTCCTTGTCTAAAACAATTCATCCATCAAACAACAACATTATAAAAAGGCTTTTGTTCATCTATTACACAAGCTACACCATTTATTCAAGAAACTACCAAGTACCAAACTTGACTCTTAATCATCATATAGAGCTTCCAAATATGTGCAAAGGTGCAGGAGGAGAAAAACAACATGGTTTGTGTAATAGCTTCCCACATAAAGAGAGTGTGACCAGAGGTTCTACATGTTGTGAGTTGTGTGGGTTACAGGCTTCATTGTATTGCCAAGCCGATGATGCATATTTGTGTAGAGAATGTGATAAAAGGGTTCATGGAGCCAACTTTCTGGCCCATAGGCACATTAGGTGCTTTCTCTGCAACACATGTCAGAACCTTACGCGAAGATATCTCATTGGAACCTCACTAGAGGTGGTTCTTCCAGCCAACATAAGCTGGGCTATTGGAAATCTTCCTAACAACAGAAGAACACACACAAAATGTTCAAGAATGCATAACAACTCTTCCCTGTCTCTTTAACTTCCATTTTTTTTTCTTTAGATGATCTTATGTGGTAGAAAGATTAGTGAGTAGCATCTCCGGTATATGGGGAAGTGTTAAATGTTTTACAATAGCGTGATTCCAAAAAAAAGCTGCTGATACAATAGATTCTATAGAAGGAAGGCATGTGCAATGTTTTAGATTTCCTTAACTTCTGGTAGATGTTATTAATTGAAATTCAGTTTCTATGGTTATTTTTATTTTAAGCCAATTCCAAAGCAGGGAAACGAATTTATGGCATGAATAGATTATACTATGTTAGCAGGTATAATGAAACGACATGTCATGATAGTTCCTGGCATCTCATACTGCAATTATTAATATGTCATAAATTATATGCTTGATTAAACTACTAACGGTAACTGCTACAGTGTAAGTATTGTGATGGATCATCAGGTCATAATCTGTATCAGCCTTAAGGGAATGTTATATCGTTGGCAAACTTCATAGCATATTTGTGTTAAATAAAGACAACAGAGAATTTGAAAGTTTTATATAACACTCCACGGATCTAGCAACCTAAGTACAAGGCAACATGAAAAATCAACCTAGACTACTTACTGATTCCTTTTCTCTCTTATATTTGCTTTTCTTCTTTTTAATTTGCCAACCTAACCAGATTCTTGCAATGATTCCTCCCTGCAATAGTATAAACTATGAAGGAACAAATACTTTCACAAAATTATATAAAAATATTTGAGGATCTCAGATGTTGAGAAATTCAAGATTCCCATGTATAGTATGACAAGTAAATTGAGAGCATGATTCTTGCACAATTCATGTTTAGCGGACACCTTACTCCTCCAGTCACTAAAACAGTACAGCGTTTTTTCAGCTCAATTCCATTAGATTCTATTCCTTGTCAAAAGAAGCTGCCAGCCGTCAATACTTTAGTAATTCAACCACAAACCTAAAAAGATATTTTTCTGTTTCAACGTTTGAAGATCAAAATCCACGTCTCACAGATGTTCACTGTAAACAAGCAGGATTGATACTATAAACTAATCATATGGACCACAATTTCACCCAATCATTTAGTTTAGGCAAATACTGACCAATGTGCTTCAGACACCAATTAAAAAATCAACAGTGAAATTTTTTTATTAAAAATATTATTAATGCATTTTCATCATAATTTTCAAAGCATACTTTTAATCATTTTTATTGATTGATTTATTCCTTAACCAATGTCTTTATGGTTAGCAAGACCTTTAGTTTAATATATTTTCTTTCTTGTAACTAACATTATACAAAATTGAATGAATAATAACAGCGTTATGGACTATCATTGACGGTAATTCCTGATTTGAATTTGTGCAAAACCAGAAAACAGTCATTAATATCTCCAATTTCATAGGAGAAACAAATGTCCCTTGAAGTCAGGCAAATCTGTATAAATATTAAAAAAAATAGCTACCATTCCCAAAAAATATGGAGCAATATAAAAAATGACAGAATTGAGGCAGCAGAAGGGTTTTCAAAGATACATATGGTTGCTGCAGGTGAAACTGGCTTCCAGCAAGTCAAGAACAATAGTATCTCAATCCACAGTTGACCTGCTCGCTAATCTGATGAAAATGGAACATTGAAGAGTTTCCAAAATATGGTGTCGCTGTCCTTGGACAATGGCTTAAGACACCACGGAGTAAGGTCATGTGAAGGTCTAGGGACTAGGGAGGAACAGACTGAAAGCAAAAAATGTGAGGTTGGCTATAGTTGCTTGCCAAACACCAGTTTCCCTTTTATTCTTTATTAGATGGTGTTTATATAAAACACACTGGCTCAGAGACTCACACAATATCACCTCTTGAAATTCAGGATGGATCACCATGCACATCTCCTCTGAAAGAAAGGAAGAATATCTAGGCCTGAAAATAATAGAATAATAAAATACAAATGTCAACAGAAAAGACAAGACAATTTTTTAAAAACATTACCTTGAAGTTAAGAATGGAAGAGGGGAAAATATATGCTATCCTTAACACTGACTTTTATGCAATGAAAAGTCTTATCTTATTAGCCAGGAAGCAGACGCAAATGGTAAAAAATTAGGAATTATAGGAGTATAGCGGGACTTGGGCACTCAATTAAAATCTTCTAAAACCATTTGGATATTAATCTTAAGTATTGAAGGTAGGGTAGACTACAGAAAAGGGTATTTGGTTCAATCCTTTCATAATTTTCTTTTAAACGATTTCTTGATATATTAAGTGGTACTTATCTTACCCTTTGTGTTTGTCTGAATTGACAATGACTGTGATGCAATCTGAGATCTGTTCAAACCTCCGAAATCTGTTCATACCTCCTGCTCCTCTATGTCCCATGCTTGTTACCTCTTACACTTCCTATATATAATTAATTGCAATATCTTGGCATACATGCAATCCCTTCTTCTGCAATTCCCCCAATTGCAACACCTTATCTTCTAATACTAACCAGGCAAAAGCTCTAATGGATCTGTATCAGTCACCTAAGCAGTCAAATTTTGAATAATTATTTAGCTGCATTAAAATTCTATCCCACTTTCATGAGATAAACAGCTTCTGTAGATTAAGAATTGACAATAAAACAATGTACTCCACAATGTCGAGGGACCACCACCTTACCAGTCAGAATCATGTCTCGCATGGAAAGGATAGTGATTGCAGATAATATGCTTAGACGTCCCTTGTCACAAGAGGGTCATAATCATATGCTTCACCTGCTTTAACAAATCTACCTTTCACTCGTTTTCTCGTATCAGCCCTTGCTTTGCGAGATGCATATCTTATTTGCTTACCAAACCTGCAGATAAGAAATCATCAAAATCTGTAAGGAGTGTCCATCCAGCCCCTTCACAAAAAGGCTCTCTAAAATGTTATAGTAAGTGGAACGTATAAAATCTGAACAGCTGATAAGATCATCTTTCGAACAGTGAACCGTAATGAAGCATAAGAACAGATTCTGGTAGATCTATATAGTGTAAGATATGTTCTCTCTACTTAGTTCAGAAAATGACTTCACAATTGTAGCATCTTTCCAGTTGATTCTTCAAAAATTTAAAAAGTTCATGATCTTCCATAAAATGTGTTATAAACATTTCCTTATCCTTGAACATGATTTAGATGCCACATATGTGTTAGCACACAATTTCACTCATTTTTATTTTCCACACGTATTATAAGCATTAAAAATAAATAAATAAATACACAAACCTCCAAATGTAGTTGTCATTAATGCAGCAGAAAGAAGAAAATAACAAAAATTAGTTCTAGATTTGTATGCAACTAGTGACTTAAACCTATATAGAGGGTGCATGTCAACTTGAATGGGCATATTTGTCATGGAAGTAAGACATATTAAAAGGACAGTTTACATTTCATTTTACCATAATATATGGAGCATTAAAGGTACATACGTTCGAGTTTTCTTTTTCTCATTGTATCTCATTTTAGCTTTAACCCTTGCTTGTGGGCATGTGCCCTCCAAATTTGACTCCCAGAGGGATTCACCTGGCAGAAACATTGGCGATAACCCACAGTCTTGATATTCAATAGCACTATTTTCACCCGTTATGCTGGGTAATTGAAGTGGTATGTTTGAATGAACTTGACCCTGAGGAAATCCCAGATTGATGTTTCTGTTGCAGCCAGGATTCGTAAGTGTACAACTTGCATTACTGCTGATGGCCTGCATCACGCCAGCTGATCCACCAGCCCTGGATGACTGAAAAACCACACAATCTTGTTGGACTGATGATGATGATGCCTAAAATAATCACATGGGCACAATTAGTTTGTACATCAAAAGTAAACCTTAAATCAATAGGAATTTTAGAGAGGAGAATAATAAAATAAGTTTGAGGAATAACCTCCATGGCGCTCTCAATAAGTCTACTAGATTCTGAGACTGATATGTTTTTATCCATTAATAGACAGTCAATTCCTCCATCTTCAAGGTGGTATCTTGCGGCAGCTTGCGAGCAGCCAAATATTTCATCAGCAGTTTCAAAGCTTAACTGAACATTGTCCACATCGAGAGCTTCACAGAGATCATTCCCATCAGGAATTCCTAGATCCTTGAAATTAGGACTTCCCTGAAGCTATTTTAGTTAAAAAATAAAATTAATGAAAAGTTTGTATCACCTTTGTTTTAGAAGGACAACAGAGTATTGTTAGGACGACTGATCAAATATGAAAAGAGCTTCCTTTCCCTGTAAACTACTATTCCCATTTAAATTTTTTATTGTTTTAGTTAAATGTTTTTGTTTTATTTTATTTTTCATTTTAAGAATCTCAGAAGACATGATTTTCTTTATAACTTTATATCCTTATTCCTAAGTATCTTCAGTTCTTCATTAAATGGATTGAAAGAGACCATTAGTGGAGTGATAATATTTTGAAAATTTAACAGAGGAAGATTTAGTCAACTGCAGTTATACTTCTTATAATGGAGGCAATTTTAGAGCTCTCTCAATCCTTGTGTAATTACTAGACAGATATTTGTTCTTGAATCAGCAAAAGAAGAAATATATATACATAATGGTACAGGAAGCACCCGCTCAATTACACAGCAGAAAAGGTAAGGTGATGTCCCAAAGGGAGACTCGTTACCTATACAAAATAAATAAATTACCCAGCCTTGTAGGAAAGTGGGTCCCCACCCCAGCTCAAAAAATAAGAACGTTATGGAACATCAATACAGCCTTAGGATGCATCAACCATGTAGAGAAAGGAAATTTAAGTTCACGTTTGGTTTGCGAAAACGTTTTTGTTTTCATCTTCTGTTTTTACTTTTATTTACAAAAATACTATCTTGTTTTTATTTTGTTATCTGTTTTTAAAGTTTTGCACCGGAAACATTGAAAACAGAACATTAAAACAAAAATACAATTTCTTTTCTTTTTCTATGTTTCCTGTACAAAATGTTAAAGATAGAAAACAAAATTAAAACAAGGTGTATTTTTGTAAATTAAGAGTGAAAATAGAAAAATGAAAACAAAAAATATTTTCGTAAACTTATTTTCACCTAAATCTCAAATTCCTAGCAGAAATCCAATACCATGATCCCACTTGAACGAGCTCAAACACCATGTTAGGATGCATCAACCATAAGGACTGATATTTTTAAATGGACGGGGTAATAAAACACACTAATTAAATGCAAATCAATGGAACATTATCAAAAGTTTATAACAAATTCATATATATTGCTAACCAAAACGAAAACCAGAAGAAGGAAATACCTTTGGCTGATTTGAGTCTTGAGGAAAGAAAAATGCTTCTTGGTCTTTGCAGAAGGAGGTGTAATTTGGATTAGATGGAATGATGTCTGATTGCCCCATCCAAGGTTCATATCCGACACAAGATTCGATTTCATCCAACTTGTCGCTCACCAAACCAAAGGAACCACTGTTGTTATCATGTTGCTCCAAACGCTTGGTAGTGCAGCTGTCATTTTTAGGCAAAGTACTAAGTGATTCCCAACCGCCAATTGAGGAATTAGGATCAAACACAAAGGACCAAATCCTAGACAACTCAGCCAAAGAGGGACAACCAGTGTAACAATTCAATGTGATGCGCCTATGTCCCAATACAGAACAGTCATTTGGATTCCAATCACAACCTTGGCACAAAGACAGCTTATGATCCATGCAACGGAACATTGCTGGCTGGGAATTGCACTTATCACAGAGGAGGGAACGAGAATGCTTGCGGGACAAAGAATTGGCAGAGTGTACACAGCCATCACAACGCAAGCAGAGACGAGCAGAATCTGACTTGCAGTAAACCACAGCTCTCACAACCCCACAAAACTCACACAGAGGTTCCATGCTCCTATAATGCCCACTGATTATTCAATATGATAACTAAACTAAACTCTAACATAGATGATATTAGAGGGAACTCAGTTTTTGTTTATTCTAATCCTCTAACTAGAACCACATTGCACCTAAACCTTCTCCATTCCCAACCAAAGAACCCAAACCATCATCATGACAAAATAAGAAAACACCCCTTTTTTATCATTCAAAATTAAATGCAAACAAAAGTAAGCCAAACAGACAGAACAATTTACTTTTAACAATTTTCAATCCACACATTATTATTTATAACGGGTGAATTAAAAAATGTTCAATTAGAAATCACCCAACTATGTTAGAATTTAATTTTGATACATTGTTGTACCGTCAATCATTAGAAATCATCGTAAACATGATCTTTAAATCAATTATTATAAAAGTCAAAGAATTGTAATTAGAAGACAATGCACGATTATATTTCAATAAAATTCTTGTGAATATGTCTAGAAAATATAACATAAATTAAATAAAAGAGTGAGCATTACCCTTTGGAAACCAATTGAAATGGTGAGTTTCCGTCTAGATGCAGCGCGCACAAACAATCATCCAATATCAACAAACGCAGAGTCCATGAAAGAGCATGAGAGCAAGAAAGGTGAGTGCAGATTCAGAAGGAGAAGTGTCAAGTATGTTTTCAGATATAGTAAGAACTAGCGAGGTGGTTTGAGAGCGAGACAACATGAGGGAGCTGACATAGGAACATTAACAATGATGGGTTATTTATTATTAGGTTCGTTTTGTTGAATGCTGTGTCAGGTGGCCAAATTGAAAGCATGAAAATAGATTCTTTGGCTGATGTGGGAAAAGGTTGTGGTGGAAAATTTCAGCTATTGTTTTTGGTTTAAATATTTTAGCAGTATTACTCGGACACTGCTTCTGCTGTAAATAAATAATTACAATTAAAAATATTATTGAGTCGCAATTTTAACGATAACGTGGAAAACATGAGGAAGAAGATTTTGATTTTGTGTCAGTAGTTGAGGCAGAAGAGAAGCCACATAGGCTTCCAATTTATGGGGAACAGATTTCGATTTAGTGTGTTTCCTGTCACCATGTGTCATTCATCACTAATTTCTTTTAACCTTGGGTTACCCTGTTATTACTATCATTGTCAAAAAATAAACTAAAATGGGTACTGAAAAGTTAATTTGAATTGAACCTCTTATTTTTTAATATTTAATTCAAGCAAAAGAATTTAACTAAATTAATGTCAATCACCTATATAAAATTTTTTATATAATAGATTGTTATTATTCAATTTTTTACTACTAAATATTTTATTTAGTATGATATATGGTATCATCATATAATAAATTTCAACAAACATCTTCAATTTTTTTTTGGTAAGTATCTTCATCAACTTAAGAACAATTTTTTTTGGAGGGTGCCTACAAGCCAATCTTGTTTTAAAAATATTAATTTTTTTAATAAAATGTAGAATACGAAAAACAATGCAACGTCCAAAGGCCCAAGAAAATCAGTAAAATATTACCGGGGCAGTAAGAAAAATTACTTTTTGCACCTTCATTTTTTTAAAAAAATTAATATTTTTATTTTATTTATTTTAATATACATTCTGAAAATTAATTTACGAAATGTAAAAAATATATTTCGTAAATTAGTTTATGAAATTTATTTTTTATATTCCGCAAAATAATTTATAAAATATATTTTTATATTCCGTAAATTAATTTACAAAATATAAAAATATATATTCCGTAAATTAGTTTAGAGAATATAAAAATATATTTCATAAAATAATTTACGAAATATAATAATTTATATTTTACAACTTAATTTACAATATATATTTATGAAAGGATATAATAAAAAAAAATTATAAAAACAAAGGGTTATGAAAATAAAAAACGAAAGATGTAAAATGTACTTCCTAAGTCAAGTTAGTAAAATTCATACATTTAGCATCTTCGTTTTTACTTTTCACACATGCTTTCTTTTTTAAAAAAAAATTATACCAAAAATATTTTTTTTAGCATAGTTTTTTCCTTTTCTAAAATTTATTTTAGAAATTTAAATTTTTAATTCTAAAAATATTTTTTTGAAAAATTAATAAAGGTATTTTAAAATTAAATTCTAGAATTATATATATAGAAATAAATTTTGGAAGATTATTGATACATCCAAAAATATATTTTCAAAAAGTCATTAATGCATTTTGAAATTTTAAAAAGTTATTAATAATTGAAAATATATTTTTTGAAAACTTGTTAATAATTTCTAAAAATAAATTTTTAGAATTATATTTATGAAAATAAATTTCAAATTTTAAAATATATTCTATTAATATATTTTGAAAATAATTTTTTCAAATGCAATTTTATCATTTTACACGCTAAGAGATTGTTAAGGGATTGAAAAAGTAAGTCCAAGCACTAAAAGACAATGACGGTTATGGGGACCATTTAATATTTTTTATATAATTGAGCTAAGGCCAACTAACTAGAAATGCAACCGAATGTAGTGGCCATCAAAGCTGCAAAACCAAGAGATTTGGGAGTGATGATGGGTTGCTGCAACTTCATTTATAAAATAATATTCAAGATCTTAACGAAGAGATTTAAAAAGAAAGTATTAAGGATTTGATTTTTGAAAATCAGAGTGCTTTTATAAAAGTAGGCTAATCCAAGACAATAATATCATAGTTTTTTGCCTTGAAAATGGATGAGTTAAGCCTACTATTGGCTGGATTGGGCGGACTTTTCTCAATCAAATCCTTTCAGCCTTTGGTTTTGATAATAGGTAGATTTCTTGGGTTATGAAAATGGTAACATGGGTCACATGCAAGCTGAAAATCAATGGTTTTACAGGAGATGTCATCCATAAAACTTTCATGATTGAAATTTCAAGGGACAACCCTAATAAATACTTAAGCCCCCCGCTGAATGGGGGCGACTAGGTGTTCTGCTCTCACTTGGATCAAGGATAAAATCCTAGCCAAAATAAAAGATTGGAAAGGTAATCTACTTAATCAAGCTAGTAGAGATATATATATCATATAAGTCATTCCTATGCCATGGCCATAGTAAGTTACCCTAAGATGTTTTATGCATCCCTATGGTCTTATATTGCCAAATTTTGATGGAAGAAGTTTGGTAAATCCACAGGTATCCATTGGAAGAGTTGGAGGTTTCTTTTCTCAAACAAGAAATAGGATGGGATGGGATTCAAGGATTTGAACTTCATGAAACTAACCTAGCTAAGCAAGCTTAGAGAGCCCTAAAATCTACCAAGTTCCTCTGGGTTCAAATTCTAAAAGAGATCCACTTTCCTAATAGTGACTTCTCAAGGGCAAAAAAGGCTAGAGATGCTTCATGGGTTTGGTCTAGTCTTTCATAAAGCAGAGACTTTCTTAGACAACAAGGATGTTGGAGTGTAGGGGATTGGTAGCTACTTTAATGTTTAGGTTGATGATTGGTTTCAATCAGGGACAACTCAGTAGAATTTGACAGACTTAGAACTTCCAAAAGTCAATTAGCTCATGGTTCCTAACCATAGAAGATGGGATTTGTTGAAAGTTAGGGACTTATTCCCTGACCACCAAACCTTGCAAGTGGCTAAAACTTCAAGTAACTAGCTTGGGCAAAATGAGTTTGTTTGTATGGCCATACATTAGATTTGGGAAGTTTCCATGTGGCTTGACAGTCTCTAGTTCCCATCTTTTTAATTTCACTTCCTCCTCGAGGCATTCCCTAGGCAATCTTTGGAACATTATTTGGGGAGCTATAGTTCCTGAGAGGATCAAATATTCAGTTGGAAGGCCTGCCAATCTAGCCAGAAGGTTTCTAATTCTAACATGTGCTCCATTTGCAACTCTCAGACTAAGACTATTATTCAACATGCACTTTTATTCTACCCCTAGAATACCTCCATTTGGTTTGGGCTATAGGTCCAACTACTACTGGATCCAGTGGTAATTGCCTCCTTGAGATTGTGCTTGTCTAACATGTTAACTAACTAAAATTCAGTTTAGAGGTTGTCCCTCATAACCTATCAAATTTAATGCAATTTGTAGGTTATGACAATGAGAAAGGAATATGTAAATTGTGAAGTGCTCCCCAAGAACAAGGAAGGTAAGGTCATGACCCCTCCCCAAATAAAGGAGATGATTTATAACCTAAAAAATTACTTTGATAAAGATTAAAGAGGGAAAAAGACAAAGGGTGACCTGATCTTTGAGTTGGGTACTTGATTATGCATTTTCTCACTTATTTTTTAGCTGTATACAAAAAATAAAAAATTAAATTTTTTTATGATCTTTCTAATCTAAAGAATGAAGATATTTGAACAAATGGACTCACCTAGTTGGATTGTTGATAATTAGGTATGGAAGTGAACAAGGCCGTTCGACAGGGGCCTACGACTTGGCTCGTTTAAAGTCTAGTTAAGCTCGGCTCCTTTAATAAATAGATAGCCTCAAGTTTATTAAAAAACCTTTTTAGATAAACAAGCCTAGGCTTATAAAAAAGCCTATTCAGAAGCCTATTTATATTTATATATTATATATTTATATTTATTTTAATATATTATATTTATATAATATTTATTTTATTTTTTATTTATATAATATTAATATATATATATATATATATATATATATTTTCAGCCTATTTAACGGCCTTTTTATCTTGTAGACTTTAAATTTGCAAGATTTTTTAATTAATTATTTATATAGGCTTTAAGTTTATTTATTGATTTTTTTGGTAATGTAGGCTTTTCTTAAACAGACTTACAGGCCTTGTAGACTTTAAATCAGGCCGGGCCTGGACAAAAAAAAAAAAATCTTTAACAGGTAACAGACTCAGGCTCAAACCTCAAACATTTTAAAGAGGCCAGACTTAACACTCAAAGCCTAACTCGGTTCGGCGTACTTCCATCCCTAAATCAACATTGCTTCATCTCACTATCACTTGTTGATAAAATTTAAAGCAAAAAATGATCCTTAAGTTTTAAGAAGAAAATGAGATATTTTTTTAGTATTATAAACAACAACAAAAATATGAACAAAATATAAAATATTTTTTTATAACCTATAAGATTGGGGTGAAAATGACATATTTATTGTCTTGATAAATGTGTTTAAAATTTCACTTTCTCTAATTTTTTTTTTAAAAAATATATATGATGGATCTCATATGTATATATTTTTTCTACAAATACAAACACGTAAAAATTCCTCAAAAGTGATGTTTTCTCACTCCAATTTTCAAGCATAGACTAAAAGCTCTAGTACTTTGCAAATACATTGGACAAACTTGAGCTATTATACAATACACTTTGACGTATTTGAGCGATAAGGGTGATTCCATCTTACCGGGCAAAAAAAGAAAAATTGTGTTCATTGCGTACAAGAACGTTTTTAATTTGTCCTTCCAACGTAACTAAGGCAATTCTTGAACTTTAAGCTAAATAACATTATAGACTGTGTTCTCGATCATGATTGAGTGCTGAAGAGGTAAAGCTTCGCCTAACATGCCGTATCCAAGGGCTCCGCCTGTGGTTACTCGTGAACTGTGCAACTCATATAGAAGACTGCACAGTACATTCCCAATTTCCCATATATGGCTTCTCTTGTTTATTCATTTTGATTTTGACGAACCTTTTGTTTATTACTCCAAATTTATAAAATTGTGCAAAAACATGTAATACAATAGGATTGACTATGACTACCATAATTTTAAGAATTAGTTAATGATATTTTTAATTTTTTATGTGCAATAAAAATAATGATATTTAAGTTCAGAATTTTATAAAAATTATTCTTAACCTTTTATCATAATATAAATATTAATGATTTTATGATATTTTTAATTTAACATAATGTATCGATATTTAAATTAAATTTTTTAATCAAATTAAAATTAAATTAAATTAAATAATAATATTAAAAATAAAATTTCTAAATAAAAATAATATTTAATATTTAATATTTAATATGAAGAAGTTATATAATTTAATGAAGAATAAAATAATTTTTAAAAATATTATTTATTAAAAATAAAAATTTTAATTTATAGTATGAGTAAATTGACAATTGCATCATTTTATATAAAAAAGGATCGATTTAAATAGTGTACATCATATATATTATAGGAATGTTAAATAAAAGGTATTGAATGATTTTTTTTTTGAGAAAAAAATATTAGAACGAATTGATACCTGCAATAATGAGTGTTTAACTTAGAAGTTCATGCAAATTATCCCTAATTATGAATTTATGATGGGAATTTTATAATTAATTCTAGATGGACATGATTTGAACTTTAAAAAATTGCAATACCTGTCCTCTTCTGTGACAGATCAAATATTACGCGTTTGTTGTCCTTTTGTTGGTCTTTGGCAATCTTAACCCTTTTCCGGCATGTGAAATAGCGAACCACACCACCACGACAATTGCACAAACAACTCAATTCATCAGTGCCAGTTAACGCCTCTATTCGATTCAACGCGGTTCGTTTCGGCTTTCTACCTACACTATCTCCCTCCTTTTTTTTTTTGGATCACCATTTTCGTGCTTAATTCATTCTTCATTTAACTTCAAATTTGCTTTCGTTTGTACTTTCTGAAATTTCACATTGTCGCTCATGCATGAATCGTGATAGATAAATTTGTGTTAGGCATCGTTTTCGTGTCTAGTATAGTAATTGTTCATTTCTTTAATGAATTCAGTTTGCATTTGGTCAAGTATAGTTTAATTAGTTAATTAATTAATTTTCAAAAATATGCTTTCGATTGTACTTTCTGAAATTTCACATTGTCAGCTCATGCATGAATCGTGATAGATAAACTTGTGTTGGGCAATGCTTTCGTGGCTAGTATAATAATTGTTCATTTCTTTAATGAATTCAGTTTGCATTTGGTAAAGTATAGTTTAATTAGTTAATTAATTAATTTTCAATTTTGCATGTTGAAGGTTGTTAGCAGAATTGGAAGAGGGGTACGAGTAAAAGAGCATAGTTGTTAGTCTTTTCATCTATGTTTGGAGGTGTTACCATTCCTGCTAATAGTCCACACTTACGCAAGTCTGGGAGCAGAGCTGTTTTTTATGATCTTGGTAACTTCAATTATAAGTCCTTAACTGCATCTGCTGCTACTTCAACTTTTTCCTTATATTGATTTGGTGTTCTATCAATACAACTTATAGTTTGTACTATTCCCAGATGAACATGAAGTGGAAAATGGTGTTGAGGAAGATTTATTGCATCCCATGGAGGCAACTGATTCAAAAGGTGGTGCAACTGCTGTGAGTGCTGCCACTTCAATAATTCCCTCTCCCGTTTTGTTGCGGAGATTCAAGGTTCTTTCATCACTTTACCTTTTAGAAAGTATTTGGAAGTTGGAACTTTTTTGAAGTTTTTTTCCCATATAATGTATTTGATGCTTTCATTTGAATGAATGCTAAAGTTGTCTGACTTAATGATGAAGTGGAATGTTTCTTTCAATCTTGTGGAGGATGCTTTGAATTGGATTCTTTTTGGGAGAAAAATTTGTGGTTGATCTACATAATTTATTTGAGCAAAGACAGTCATTTGTTTAATATTTTTTACAGAGTTTTGCCTGATATTGTAATTATAAGCCGCAATATGGCTTTGTAACAATTGTACACCTCTGACTGTTTTCCTTCTACTACTCCCTCTTGAATCTAATTGAGATGGATGTCCAGGTACTGTTGTTCCTTATTTGGGGCTTCATCTGTTGCAAGGTCAGTAATATTTCCTCTCTGCTACATTTCTCCTCAGCTCCTATGTGGGGTGTGAGATTGAGATAGTATGCCTTTAACTTAAGGATTTCATCATGTTGCCACAATCTTATTTCCCATGTTGGAAAATTGCAGATTGGATGGGATTCTGTCATGAGAATGAGTGCTGACAAGCGGGATTTATTTTTATATGAAGCATTTTTGTATTTCAATCCTCTTCTTCTTGCGGTTAGTCCCCCCCCCCCCCCCCAGTGTATTTATATGCACATTTGCATGTCATTCTGTAAGCATGCATGGATATATCTATTTGCATCTAGGTTCAAGGAGGTTAAAATATTATTATTAAGATTTCTTCTCATTATTTGTTGTATCATTGTGTCTCATCTCATTTTTATATTTCAGGCTTTGATGGTTTGGCTGTGGGGAATCAACTTATGGTTTTTCGCTCAGGGCGGAGTCAATTATGCAAAAATATTTGATCTTGATCAAAATCATCTGACTTACAGAGAAATATGGAAGGTATCGACTCACCACTCTAACTAATTGCTTGTCTGGCACATTAAATCGGGATCATAAGGGGAATAAAAATGACTGTAGCATGACTTGGGAATTGAAATCGAGCAATCAATTCTGTTCCAATATTTGGTTTGCTCAAGAATGTCAAGAATGGAATTGTGTGGTTGTACTTTCATTCTTGTGCATTCTGTTTTCATGCTTAGTACATGAAATAAGCATTGATAAATAAGGAAACAAAACAAACATGGATTCATCCAGTTCGCAAAGAATGACCATGCCCACATCTCTAGGAGGGAATGGAGATTCCTTATGTGATCAAAGTGTAAACAATGTAATTGTTATTCCATTATTTTTTTACCAAACTAAGGAACCATCGTTCCTCTGGAATAGATATAGGAATGTAATGATCAATCTGTGTACTAATTTTGCTATTGGTAATATTGTTTTTATTACCCTATAATTATTGCATTGGTTTTGGGTGGTTTTACCTTCAAGGCTTCAACTTCTGTTATTGCATTGCTAAACTGGGAAATGATATGGCTTTATTCTCACCCCTTTCTCTAATACTTTTCTTTTCCTCCTTTTACACCATTTCTTTGTTCCCACTTTCTAATAATTAGTCTCAAATGATTGACTGGAATTTTTAATCTTTTTGTTGATTATTGCAGTGTGCCACTTGGATGACAATTATTGTTCCGACCATTATGACAGCATATATTTATCTTTATTCTCATGGAGAAGTCTCATATGCTGCATCACAACCAGTGTAATAGATGCATCCACTCTTATTAGTTATTCTTTAAATTTTGTTTACTTAGGTATTACTTTTTTCAATTCAGTATTGTATTGTAGTATTTTCATTTTTTAAAAGTACTTTATTTGATTGCAAATTTTTTTCATGCTTTTGATTAAACAATAACAATAAGTTTATGATGAACCAATCTAATGGACCCTTGCATATTGGCAATAAAATATCTTTAGCAATGGGTACTCTGCTTATGTTACCATGTGGTTACAAAAATACTCTGCATATAATTAGTTCAACCAATCATTGATAAGCTAATATCATTAGACTGGGACAGGGACCATAGACCATAGTTCAGTGAAGAGAAAGAGAAACAAAGAAGTTTTTGTGTAGGCTAGATTATGTTGCAGAAAAAGAATGTACTTCAATTTGGATGGGGTTGATTGCTGATCATGGAATTAATAACTCCGCATCTCATTTGTTTTCTTGTGTTGGGACAGGAAAGGAGGACATTTTTTTGTAATTTTTTTACTTCTTAAGTATCACACTGGATATTTTGATTCAAATATCTTCCTAATGGTTACTTGAGAAATTTCTTAATTTGAATTTTAATTGGTAGATAGATGGTTTCTGCTTGTTAGAATCATCCAAAGTTCCAAACTGTCTGATGTCAAAATGCAAATAAGACATATACCTTACGGCAGGTTATATTTATTTTGCACCAATGAAAAGTATAGTTAGTATAACTTCCAAGTTAATCTTCTGGTCCGAGAGCTCCTTCATTACCATATCATATACCCAATTTCATCTTTACTGGTTTCGCTTTTCGTCCCCATGACTACTTTTTCGTCCCCATGACTACTTTTTCGTCCCAGTACAGATTACTTTTGAATGCATAACATGACAATAAAAGAGATCGTAAAACATGGATCAAAACTTTACAAAAACCGTTCTGATATGCAGGATCCTCTGGGAGGCAAGCATAGAGCATACTAGGTTATGATCAGAGCATGTTGTAATGGCACAATAAGACTTTCAGATCAAGAGAGAGAGGTAGAGAAATTTAGTTACTCATATTTGAGTGGAAACACACTTGTATTTAGTTACTCATATCTGCCCTTACAACTGAAGAGAGATGTCTCTTATATAGGCACGAGGAAGGTTCAACCGGTTACTGGATGAAGACCGGGAATCTAGACACACTTATATTATTACAGACCATTATCTTATAAAGCAAACTACTTTAAATATGAAATGACTAAAGCAAACATTATTGACATGCTTTATCTCTTGTTAGAGAATCTTCTACTTTAATCTTTATTTTTGGATAAGATGCACTCATGACTTGGAGACATGTTCATGATGTGATGTTCTTCCTCGTCTGTTTGTTCCTCCAGCTGTATATGCTCAAATTGGGTTTCAATGTCATTTGGATCTTGGGAATCTTGCCATAAGATATTTGCAGAATTTGTTGTGCTGATCTGATCATTCATTCTGGGAATGATAGCTCTTGTTGTCCCTTCATGCCGATGTTCTTCGGGTATCTCCCAGTTTGGAAAACACATAACCTGGGGACGTTTGACATTCAAACAAGTATTCTCTGTCCCCTTGCTTCTGCACTTGTAATTATTCAGCTCATGCAAATAAAGGGCTAACTCTTCTTGGTACCGAGGAGCTTCTTCATTTTGAGAGAATAATCTTAACTCTGGTATGGTGATATAGAAAGCTGCATTGTCCTGGGAATATATGTACCCTGTGAGTGGATGCTTGAAATATGGCCTGTGAAGTATAACTACTGAGACAAACTTTCTGCATTGTTCTTCATCGAATTTCCAGATGTTATAAGGATGAAGGTCTTGGTATAAGTGCTTTATCCAATCTTGGATAGGGCAAAACCATTTCAAACATTTCCAAAGCAGGGACCCTTTGTTTGTTTTATTTTCCAAATATTCTATCATTTTAAAAGTTGGGAAAATAATTGGATATTTGTAAAGGGCCGTGACACACCAAAGGTACCATAAATTCATGTCTGTGAATGGATAATGATCCATTAACATAGGATAAATGTTAAGGTATGGTGCTTGAGGATCAAACCAGGTTGGTTTTGGAATAACCCTTTTTTCCTGGAGTAGTCTGGCAAGATAATGAAACATATGGGATTTCGCAAAATGCTTTATGTTTTCTGGATTGAGTGTATGCAGAATTTTTATTTCTGGTGGAAAATTCTCAATTCCAGGTGATGGGTTGGAAGGGTTTGATGACGATGCTTCTGGCATCATCATTATGATTGGAAATTCATGGAGACTGGAGATCAGAGTTACTGGTTTTGGCCTAGATAGGTAATCAGGGATCAGGTTTTGGCTTCCTTTTATATGTTTAACCGTGAAGTTATACCTAGAAAACCATTCCTTGAGTCTAAGAATCTGTGGATTGGGGGGAACCCAGTTCTTAAAATTCAACATTCCAGGAAATGAAGAATTATCAAGCTGGACTTCGAATGAGTAGGCTCTGAGATGGAAATCAAACTTTTGTATTCCATACTTGACGGCCAAGGTTTCCTTGAAGGTGGTATGATACTGGTGTTCTGTTGGTTTGAATTGACCACTAGCATGTCCACAATAGTATCTTTCTCCTTCAATTTCTTCAATGAGGACAGCGCCCCAGTGATAATCACTAGCATCAGTTTGTAGAATCCGTTTTCCCTCTCCGGGAATTTTCAGTGGGGGAGGATTATTTGCTGCCTCTTTGAGTTTTTTCACTGCTTGGGTTTGTTCAGGGCCCCATGCAGGAGCATTCTTTTTGAGCAGTGCTGAAAGCTTGGATGTCAGCTTTGAGATGTTAGGGATGAAATCCCTAACATAGTTTAGGATTCCCAAGAACTGTTGTATCTCCTTTTTAGTCATGTTCTCATTGGGGAATTCAGGTGGTCTTTCGACCAGATGAGGTTGAGGCATGTACTTTCCTTGAGCAAATTTGGCTCCTAAGAAATCAATTTTTGTGGTGCCAATTTGGGATTTTTTGGAGGAAAGCATGATTCCGTACTGATCACAGATTTCATAAAACTTGTTGAGCAAAACTTTATGTTTCTCTTTATTTGGAGAGAAAAGCAGTACGTCATCGATGTAGATCAGGGCTGTATCTAAGATGGGCTCGAAGATACGAGTCATGGCCTTTTGGAACAATGATGGCGCCACTTTTAATCCGAAAGGCAGTACAGTCCATTGATAATGTGCATTGAGTATGCAGAATGCAGTTTTGGGCCTTTCTGATGGTTCAAGCCCAAGTTGCCAAAAGTCCGATTTCATATCGAACTTTGAGAAGATATGGGCATTCCTGATGTAAGAGTAAAGAGTCCTTATGTTGGGTAATGGAAACTTATCATCTTTCAGGAAATCATTTAGAGGCCTGTAGTCAATGACTAGCCTCTTTTTTCCCCGAACTCTTTCGGATCTTTTCTCAACATAGAATGCCTGGCAGACCCAATCTGATTTTGTGGGCTCAATCAACCCTTGCTTCAGTAACTGCTGACATTCGTCATAAGCAGCTGCACGGTCTGCTGGAGACATGCCAGGGTGAACTGCTTTAGTTGGGTTGATGTCTTCATTCATTTTGAATGGAAGTTGGACATAGAATTTTGGGTTTTTCCATAATGGTCGAGGATGTTTAAACACATCATGGCTATCCGCACATAACTTCATCAGCTTGTTTTGATGTTCTTCAAAATCTGGAGGTGTATTTTCCAGATTAAAGATTTTTAAAACCGGCACATATTTTTTGAAGAATCTCTTGAACTTTACTCCGTTTGGAAGGATTTGTAATCGATCAAGCTGTGTGTAGGTATCCATGCCAATTACTATATCCTTGCCAGGAAGATCTGTTCCTATCACCTTTGTCCATAACACACAATTTTGGAAGAACTTGATACCAATATTTCTTTTTGTAATGAGTTCTGTGGTGAAGGTCTGGCCATCAGCGGCCTTAAAGTGATGGATTTCCTGTTCCCATGCTGAGGATGGGAGGATGGCTGGATTCATGAGTGTCCTTTGTGCTCCCGTATCCATATATGCGATTACCTTGATTGGGACATCATATTTCGAAGGCAAGATGGAAACCTCAATATTCGGTAATGTCGGAGAAGAAGATATGGCTGATTGTTCTTCTACTTTATCAACTTCTTCAAATGTCAGGACTGGAAAATGAGGGTCATCATCTTCATCACTGCTTGTAATTGCAAGAGCAAACGCAGTTTCTTCGTTGAATTCCTCCTGTTCAGTGTACAGGGATTCAACATCATCATCTTCTTCCAGCTGTAAGCTAGGGATTAGCTTGGCTGCTTTATTTTGTTTTTCAGGGCAATTTCTAGAAAAATGCCCTTTCTTTCCACAGATGAAACATCTGTCTCTTCCTCTGGTTTTTCCTCTATTCTTCTTTTTTCTGAAGAACTTCATCCTTTTTTCCTTTCTTCCTGGTTTCTGGTTCATCTTTATAACATCTGGAAATTCGATGAAGAACAATGCAGAAAGTTTGTCTCAGTAGTTATACTTCACAGGCCATATTTCAAGCATCCACTCACAGGGTACATATATTCCTAGGACAATGCAGCTTTCTATATCACCATACCAGAGTTAAGATTATTCTCTCAAAATGAAGAAGCTCCTCGGTACCAAGAAGAGTTAGCCATTTATTTGCATGAGCTGAATAATTACAAGTGCAGAAGTAAGGGGACAGAGGATACTTGTTTGAATGTCAAACGTCCCCAGGTTATGTGTTTTCCAAACTGGGAGATACCCGAAGAACATCGGCATGAAGGGACAACAAGAGCTATCATTCCCAGAATGAATGATCAGATCAGCACAACAAATTCTGCAAATATCTTATGGCAAGATTCCCAAGATCCAAATGACACTGAAACCCAATTTGAGCAGATACAGCTGGAGGAACAAACAGACGAGGAAGAACATCACATCATGAACATGTCTCCAAGTCATGAGTGCATCTTATCCAAAAATAAAGATTAAAGTAGAAGATTCTCTGACAAGAGATAAAGCATGTCAATAATGTTTGCTTTAGTCATTTCATATTTAAAGTAGTTTGCTTTATAAGATAATGGTCTGTAATAATATAAGTGTGTCTAGATTCCCGGTCTTCATCCAGTAACCGGTTGAACCTTCCTCGTGCCTATATAAGAGACATCTCTCTTTAGTTGTAAGGGCAGAGAAGAGTTTCAATAAATAAATACAAGTGTGTTTCCACTCAAATATGAGTAACTAAATTTCTCTACCTCTCTCTCTTGATCTGAAAGTCTTATTGTGCCATTACAACATGCTCTGATCATAACCTAGTATGCTCTATGCTTGCCTCCCAGAGGATCCTGCATATCAGAACGGTTTTTGTAAAGTTTTGATCCATGTTTTACGATCTCTTTTATTGTCATGTTATGCATTCAAAAGTAATCTGTACTGGGACGAAAAAGTAGTCATGGGGACGAAAAAGTAGTCATGGGGACGAAAAGCGAAACCAGTAAAGATGAAATTGGGTATATGATATGGTAATGAAGGAGCTCTCAATTGATGAATATTTAATTCCATTTTTGTACTTCCCCCTTTTATCTGATTGGAAATGTTGAGTTTTCCTTGTACTCTTCTGCAGGTGCTCTTATATGCTGCTGTTGTAATGGTTTTGATATTCCCCTTTGATATCTTTTATTTTTCATCTAGATATTACTTCTTAAGGACACTCTGGCGAATAGTTCTCCCATTGCAGGCAAGTTTACTCTTATTTGGATGTATTGTGTTAGTTCTTGTGTTGCTAACTTGCTATGCTTGAAATAGTTGACACTGTTTTAGTGTCTGATTTATATTTATGCTCAGCATAACCCGGAAGATATATAAACATGAACATAATATGCCAGAGTCATATGTAACTTATCTCCCTAGCTCCTTCTCCATATTCAATTTTCATAAAAATAATAGAAGTATCCATGCAACTCCCTCTCCCATGTTTGGCTGCCATTAATAATGCATGCAAATAGTGTTAGTGCATAAGATGATATTGCAATGCAGATGCTCACGTACATGCTGTTCTAAGTGTAACAGAGTAGGGAGACAAGTGCAAGACTCTCATAAATAATAAGTTATTCATAACATTAATGACCTTCTCGCAGCCTTATTTTATTTATAGGTACTTTGAATCAATGAAATTGTTAGTGTATGCAACATATTCTATTCTGTGCACAAATGAAACCCTTGAAGAGGCATCTTGTTGAACCTTTCTATGATCTTTCCTTGAAGATGCCTTGGAACTATTGCTGTGTTAAACTTTAACTTCGAAGTTAGAAAAGAATTATTTTTGCTCTATATTATTTCTTAAGACTCGATATTTGAGCCTAAACCTTGCCCTTGCTTTACTTTATCCCTTATTGTTGATGCTTATAGTATCTTGTTGGAACTAAGCCTGAATGTGATTTAACATTTTTTTATTTCATGGAAACAGGCAATATCATTCTCTGATTTTTTCTTGGCTGATATTTTAACTTCCATGGCAAAGGTCTGCTTCCTTTTCAATATTATCTTTCTCTAGAAATATTTTTGTCCTCCTATTCCATGTTAATCTTTACTGTTGATTTCTATTTACTAGGTTTTGAGCCTAGATATATTTTATTTATAGATCTAAAGGTGTATACTTTTGTCAGCATTTACTTATGTTTATTATTACAGATACAGAGGTCCAACTCTGACACAGATGACACAACCTGAGAGTTTAGAATTGACATAATTTGATGATATAAATTTTAGTTTCTAAGTTTCTATTGATGCACTTCTTTATTTTGATTATGATTGCAATTTTATGCAGGTCTTTTCCGATTTGGAGCGTTCAGTATGTAGAATGGTCCATCAACAGGTTTGGTTCCAATAAATTGATGTTGATGTCTGCTATTGTCAGAGTTTTTGTGTCACATGTTTTTGAGTAATTTGAGTTTCCAATTCTGATTATGACAGAACTTGGTCAATTTCAAGTATATAATTAATCCCTTTTGTTTAGCATTGGGATCATGGGACATGTCTCCTTGATTTCATTCAAAATATTTTTCAGAGCTCAATCAGTTCAATTGATTTTGTAATATTGAGATTCTAACTTGATTAATGATTTCGATTACAATTTTGATCCTCCTTATTGTTCTCTGTTCCCATGGAGCTTATTTATTAACTTCTATAACTATACATTTTTGGACTTGTATATATAGTTTTTGCCTAACTGAGTATGCTTCAGTTCACTAAGGTAGGGAATTTTTGCAGGTTGCCACAATTGCTTGGTTGGAAGCTGATTCTGTTTGTGGCAGCCACTCTGTTGCTATCCCTTTAGTTCTTGTTTTGCCTTATCTTTTCCGCTTAAACCAATGTCTCCGGCAGTACAAAGATACTCGAGAGAAAACTACTCTTTTGAATGGTAAGAACTCTTTGTTATTCTAATTGATACTTTTTTCCCGTTTTACAACTTTTATTACTCACCACCTAAATTTCTGCAAGTTTATGCAATTGATGTTATATATTAATGGAGAAATTGAGTTTTTTTTCTTCTTCTTTGGTATCTATCTCAAAACGATGTGTGTTGATTGTCCAATTAGTATCATACACAATTTAAGATTCTAGTGCTTGTTTCTCTCTACTTTGCATGTGTTGCTTCCAAGTTTTTAGGTTTCCATTTCATATTACCTCTATTATTTGGTAACTTAAATGCAATGTCACTATGTCAGCTTTTTTGAGTCTTAGAGTAATCTCAACTTTCAATTATGAATAGAAAGTGCAAGAAAATGTAGGAATATAGACAGAAAAAGTGGGAGAGTAGAGAGAATAAAACGCTGAAAAATGATTATTGTTATTGAAAAGTCGCACTGATAATACAGTAGTGATTAGTATTTATACAAGACAAAGTCCTAGTTGATTATTGACAACATAGTATAACTAACTGACAGCTATCAATAACAGAATGATGGCTGGTTGATAATGAACTCATCTTAGAAACTGCTGTATATAGTCTAACACTGAGCATATTTTGTTGTTTGAAATTCTCTCAATATGTTGTTTTACTAATCTCTGATATTATCCTTGTTGTGTAATCATTGGAATGTGATGTTATATATATTTTAACTTTGAAGCTCAAAAAATTGCCTGGTGAACTTGGGATATTTTTACCTTGGATTGGAATGATCTTTTGTGCATGATAAAGTTTTCTGCTGTCCTTTAAAGGTATTTGTTAAAGAATTGGTTCAGGAAGCAAAAGAAAAAGGATAAAGGCAATCTTTACTGCAAAGTAAGAACCCTAGGTCCTAACTCTTGGCAAATGTGGCTTCAGAATTTTAGGATTAGGGCAGAAACTCAACTCAAATGTTTACACTCACAGTTGAGAATGTCAAGTCCCAATCCCTCCAACAGAATTCAGCCTCAAAACAACGCACAACACATTCTCTCCTGCAGGCTTCCCCTCCCCACTTTTTTATACTATCACAGCCAGCCTAAACTAACTAACTTCTATTGTTACACACTAACACCTATTCTGTTAATTCTCTGTTTTTATACTCAGCCCTGCACTCTTTCCTAATTTCTCCTTTTATTTAAAATAGGAGGTCTATCAATACCCCCTATGAGATGCACCTTCTCCTCAAGGTGAAAGTTTTCATAATTCCACCAGGATCTCTCTGCCTAAAACCTAACAATTGTTTGTCATTTTTCCTCTCAGCAAGAGATACAACAGCAAAAGTACCCTTTCGGAGGACCAAATAAGCCATATCAAATTGGGTCTAGCCTATTAAATCAGGAAAAAAACTGATCTGCTCCAAAACATGCCCTTGCTTCTATTCTTTCAGAACCCCATGTTTCTGTCTTGGATTTGCAGAATGGTGCTCGCTTCTGCCACTGTACAAGGCAAAAAATTCAGTGGTTCTTGCGTTACTGGTGATGGCATCTTGGTCTGCATAGGTAAGACCTGGAGCATAGCCCTGATTGTTGTCCCATCCTTTTCCGTAGAAGAGCTCAAGTTTGATGGTTTCAACAATGGAGGTGGGTAACTGGTATATTCACAGTAGGGAATTTCGAGAGCCCCAATCTCTCCAAAGTATTCAGCCTCAAAACAACACACAACATACATCCTCCCTAGCAGGCTTTCCCTCCCCACTTTTTTATGCTACCACAGCCAGCCTAAACTAACTTCTATTCTATTACAAACTAACACCTATTCTATTACGAACAGAGGTTATTCTTTGTTTTTTACACTCAGCCCTGCACTACTCCCTAGTTTCTCCTTTTATTTAAAATAGAAGGTCAATCAGTCTTCATGATTGCTTGTTTTGAACCAAATATGATATATGGATTGTCGTTATTTCTTATTGGTTGTTGCTTGTACCTCATATTGCATATGTTTTTTACTGACTTGGGAAAAACATATGATTGTGTGGAAGGTTATGGAAAAGGAAGGTGTTCAGGAGACTTATATCCAAGTTGTACAAGACATGTATGATAACTATAAACTCTTGGAAGCGTGACTAAAGATTTTCCATCCTATAAGGATAGGTTTACATTAGGCTTAGCCTTGAGTCCTTATTTGTTTAATTTGGTTTTGGATGTGCTTACCAAGGCATACAAAATATTTTCCCTTAGTGCATGTTGTTTGTGTATGATGTAGTTCTAATTGAAAATTTGAGGGAAGAGGTTAATTCTAAATTAGAGATTTGGAGACGGACATTGGAATTTAAGGGCTTTTGCCTGGGTAGGAGTAAGACAGAGTATATGTATTTCAATTTTAGTAAGAAGTAAGATGAAAGTAATTTGTAAGTAAAAATTGGAGATGATGTCATACTATAGGTTTTAAAGTTCAAGTTTTGGGGATCTATTTTACAAAAAGATGAAGAAATTAATAAAGATGTTATGTGCCATACAAGTTGGATGGTTAGAGTGGAGGAAGGTATTAAGAGTTATTTGTGATTATAAAGCACCTACCAACTTAAAAGGAAAGTTTTATCAAACTACTGTAAGACCAACTATCCTTTACAATAGTGAATATTGGACTTTATAGGCACAACACAAGGGAAAAAAAGAGTAGAAGAAATGAATATGTTAAGATGGATGTGTGAACACCTTTAGAAAGGACAAGATATGCAATAACCATATATGATGAAATATCTGTGTGGCACCCATCAAGTAGAAGATAACAGAAAATCGGTTGAAGTAGTTTGAACAGGTGCAAAGAATGCCATTGGAAATACTGATGAAAAGAGTTCATAGCATGGTTCTTAATCCTATGAAGAGTGGTAGAGAAAGGTAAAAAATGACTTGGCAAGAAATTATTAAAAGAGACCTTATGGTAAATAATATTTTAGAAAATTTGATTTTTGATGGAGTCCAATGATGTTGTGTGATCCATATAGCCGACCTCATCTAATAGAATAAGACTTATGTTGTTGCTACTATTGCTTGTAACTTGTAATATGAAACAAGACACTTTGGTTGAGTTTGCATGATATGTGGCTCGATTAGGATCTAACTGCAAAGAATAAGACTTGAATCCTATGTTATAAGTATAAGATTCTAGTGTGGGGTTTATAAGGTGTCGAATTTTTTAACTACAACAGCTAATTTTGTGGTGTGGTTCTCCCAAGATTCTTGTTAATTGGTATTAGAGCCTTCCACCATGTCTCCTAGTTGCAAACAAGTGGCATGAGTAGTGATGTTGGCATTGCAGTACTCGCTCGAGATTAGTCAAAGGAGTTAGTGCATAACTAGCTTGTGTAGGTGCCGGAGTTGGGGTGCATGATGGGATGTTAGAATCCAATTACAAGGTATGGAACTTGAGTCCCATATTAGAAGTATGAGATTCTAGTGTGAGGTTTATAAAGCTTTAGACTCTCCAACTACAAGAGCTAACTTTTTTTATATGGTTCTCCAGGGTTCTTATCAGGCTAGATATAGATGTTTTAAAGATATTAAAATTTTACTGTTCAGAAAAAATGGATTAAGAAAGAAACATACAAATTCATGTTAAGGACTAACCACTCTCGGTGTGTTTCCTCTTTACCGTGCTTTTTGTAAGAGGAACCATTTAAAGATTTTCTCATCACTGCATGATTATATTTTATAATTCAAATTTCATATGGTATTGGGATTGTCATAATGTCATGAATTTGAGCAGTCATGTTCAATTTTTTAAAACCAATTTTGCATGTAATTATATATTGTTGTTTATATTTTAACTGCTGTTTTTATATTGTTTTCATTGAGGATTAAATTCTTCAATTATTAATGAACAACTTATCATGTTTTTCATACAGATGGTTTTATTACTGCTTTCTATTGATTCTTCTCTTTCGGTTATGGTTTCAGCTTTAAAATACTCAACCGCAGTGCCTGTGATTTTTCTTTCTGCCCTTAAATATCACGTCTTCCCTGATAGGTGGACAAACTTTTATAGGCCTCTCTGGCTTTTGTCAAGTGTTGTGAACTCATCATACTCTTTCTACTGGGATGTGACTCGAGATTGGGACCTAAGGTATGCCAAATGTTTATCCTACCATGCACTTTTGTATATTCTGAACTAAGCTTCTTTCTAACTGTAGAAATTTTCTACTGTCAGTACTGGTTTTATATCTTAGCCAAACACCTTTAAAAATAAAAGAAATTGCTCTTATTCCCAGAAGGGAGGTTAGTATTTATTTTGTACTTCATCAGGGTCCTGTGACAGTCTGATATGGATGTTGCTTTCTCTTTTGCCAGTGGGTTCACTCGAATATTCAAGTTCAACAAGCCACATCCGTTCTCACATATGTTACATGGAAGGAGATGGGTAAGGGTTGTCATATGAGAATAGCTTGATTTCAGTAGTTCTTTTTCCCCTTAGAATTCACTATCTCCAATCTTTTTTTTAAGAAATAAAATAACTAATTCATCGGAACCAATAGAAATAGTTAAATTGATTAATATACTATAAGTTTAAATTTATTCTAGAAATATCCATAGAATTGGTGGCATGAGAAATAGATGAGTGTTTCATTAATATAAATCTCATGATAAAATAAGGATATAAAAGAAATTTAACAATTAATATATTTGAAAATAGGTTTATATTTCTTATTTTTAGGATCAAAATAATACTCTATTATTCTTTATAAAAAGAACTGGAAGAAGTATCATTTATGTTGATTTTGCAATGTAATTAATTCACTAGATTACTCATTTTAACTAACTTATCGAGTGGGCCTTTTACGTGTTCGTAGCAATATAAATGGGAATGTAGCTATATAAAGGTATTAAAGAGACCAAAATGTAAATGTTTATGGGCTTGGGGTTTTTAAGAAAAGTTTGTGTTTGCGGAGGCCAAGTATATATATTATAGAAGCAAAAGGTAAGAAGATGAAAATTTTGCAATTTTAAAAATTTTAGATAGGTCATGGATTCCTTGTTGCACAAAAAGAAGCCAATGAGCCATCCGCTAGTGTTGGCAAAATCTATTCAATCTATTCATTGCCTTTAAAACTTGGTAAAGGTCGATTGAATTCTAATGTCATGGATTAGTCAGTGGTTAAATCGGCCACTTGTAGCTCCTCATATGCGTATAATCTTATTAATGTGATTCAAAGTGGTTTGCTGAATTTGAGAAAAACCACATGGTAAAAGAAGAAAGAAAAGAAAGTAGAAAACTAAAAATAAAGACCAGATAGTTTCCTCAATGTGCTGAATATTTTATCCATGCATACAGGTTTACTTTTGGGTAATTGGAAGCAATCTGGTTTTGCGATGCACATGGACATATAAGCTGTCTGCTCATCTTCGTCATAATTACCTCACAGTGTTCACAATTGCTGCTTTGGAGATTTTCCGCCGCTTCCAGTGGATCTTCTTCCGTGTTGAAAATGAGTGGAACAAGATGAATTCCAAGTCACACACGCAGCTCACAGCGGGTGAAATCTCAAATGATGAAGAGAAATTACTTCATTCCATTAACTTCAGTGAATAGGCTAGACAATAGTATGATGCTTTGGCGGTATCATAGAAGGTATATTTTAAATATTTTGATGATAGGGAATCTCATTCCTTTTTGTCATTCCATTGGCTTCCCTTCGGTTATAAATGTTATTACTCACAAAAAGAACAGTTTATTCTTCATGTTCTTCAGCAACATCTTGTCCCATTCTGTAACAATTTTATCATGTATATCAAGCCTTCTGGTTAATAGCATCGTTTATATATGGACAAGTTGTACCCACAATATCTCGGATGTGCATTCGGTGTAAAAAAAATCTGATATCGTAAAACGGCAACAATCCTTAAATATAGTAGTATTGTCAGTCTCTCTGGATTGGAAGTTGGCTGTATGGCACATCCTTTACCAACTCTACAAGCCAACACTATCAAAATATGATTTTGGCCTTGCCTTTTGACCGGTAGCCATCATTTACTATTATAAACCTGCTGAAAGTAACGCAATTATGCAATTGACTTATCACTCGACATTTATACTTCTGAAAGGCCCTTCATGGAGGTCTAGTATTTGCAGTGTACGAAGATGGACCTCCAGTTTTGTTTACACACGAACCAACCGAGCCACGTTAACGTTGCCAGAATGTATATTCTCAACCATGGCTTGGATCTTTCCTAAGACAAGCCACACAAGGGTGGGGACCCCTGTTAAAGAATATTAGTGGCTCGAGATTTACAAAGAAAAGGATGCCAAATTTCAATCGCAATCTTAAAACATCTTTGTTGATAGAGTCACAAACGTCTACCATAAAGTGAGTGGTTCCTCGAAACTAGATAACAACCAGAGTTGGAGTTAACGCCCTCTTAGCCTTCAACCACTCAACTTGCAACCATGAGCATCTGCAGATGTAACTCCCTCCGGTGAAACCACCAAGATGGCCTAAATGTTAACAGCAGGTGAATACAGCAACCATGGCCGACAGCTGCAGCCGGAAACAAGCCCGGCCGAGCTGAACTTGCCCAGAGTGCTCTGCGTCCTGTCTTCCATGTTAGAAAAACTGGTGGCTCGTAATGAAAAGCTTGTGGATGTCCTGAATCGGCAGGTAGATGGTCTGAGATGTGGCTCAGTAAGACTTGGGAAGAGCTTGAATGCATTTCATGGCGTAAGAGCACCAAGCATAAGCATACCTAAGTACTTGGAGAGGATATACAAGTACACCAATTGTAGCCCCTCTTGTTTCGTGGTTGGCTATGTGTATATAGACAGGTTGACACATAGGCATCCTGATTCTCTTGTAACATCTTTGAATGTGCACAGATTGCTAGTTACCAGTGTCATGGTCGCTTCCAAGATGCTGGATGATGAGTGAGTCCCTGCTTCATTTCTCTCTCATGGCAAATTCAGTTATGGTCATGGTTTTCATGGACTAATTTTCTTGAAGAGGGGTTGCATATATTTCACCCAATATCATGCGACTTATATTATGGTTTGTGCAACACAGCTGAATGAAGTGAAGATGGGTGTTAGTTTAATTAATTTTACTTCTCTTATTATACCTCTAATAGCTTACACTTTTTATGAATCCTTCAATTAAACTATGACTTTATTGCCTTTATTCCGGTTGTCTAATATTGTGCTTTATTCTTTGCTTTTGTGAGTTGTAGACATTATAATAATGCGGTATATGCTCGAGTAGGAGGAGTGAGCAATGGTGAATTGAATAAGCTTGAATTAGAGTTACTCTTTCTGTTGGATTTTAAAGTTATGGTAAGCTCTCGAGTTTTTGAGAGCTACTGCTTTCACTTGGAAAAGGAGATGCTTGTTAATGGCACAGGCATGAAGATTGAAAGGTCACTGGCACCAAAGGCTATAGATTATCATGAGGCTGAAATATCAGTTGAAGATAAACAAAGCTCTTCCCCACCCCAAATTGTGGATTGTGGACTAACCTAGACTCTTTGGTTCTTGTCAATTTTGGGTCCCTCATGCTCTCTTTTCTTCCCTTCCTCTTCACGGCGTGGCAATTATTGGATTATTTCAGGGGCCAGTTTCGTTTCTTGTATTTCATGTCCGTGTCAAAGCTTGTGATACCTTTTTCTTCCTGCATAAAAAGTACGGGGCTGATATATATTTGATTCATAGGAACTGTACCAATTGGCTTTAATTGAAACAACATACAGTTGTATTTATTTTTCTCCCCTTGTGCGTGTTTAACTTTTTCTTTTTTACTTTTTAAAAGGAAAAACCATTTATTTTTTTAAGGAAGCTCTTTATTCTTGGAATTTTGGATTCATTTATATTTTTGAAGTTCAGTTCCCTTGACATCCACGGTTTTGAAACCTAGCAATGCATATTTTATTAAGTGATCATATTATGTTGGGTAATTATGATTTATAATGTGAAAAAGACAAGCACCAATGTTTTTGCAATCGGACTCTTCTTTTAATTTTGAGTTGAATCAGAATTTCAAACATTGAATTAATTTATCGCATAAATAAGTATTAAACTAAAAATAGTATACTAAACGGTAATATAATTTTTTAGCTTTCATTAAATAAAATAATAAGTGAATGTTTTCATCATATTAGTTGTTTTGCATTAAATAAGTAAAAGAAAAAGAAAAAGAAAGAAAATTCTTCTTTTATAATAGGTTATATTAATTCATAAACTATCTGAGAATTTTCAAATAAATTCTTTTGTTTTAAAAGTTTATAACTAAGTTGCTAAAATTTTAAATTATTTTTCATTAGATCTCTGGCTACATTTCTATTAAATACATGAATTTAATTAAAAAATTCAGATAATTTAAAATCTTACTGAATTGTTAAATTAATAACTTATTTTATGATCTATTTAATTTTTTTAATATAATCATTGTATTTAGCATAACCTTATCAGAGAGATAGAACAAGTGTGCAAGAATAGTGTAAGAGCAAAGGATAAAATTACACAATTTTAAAGTTAGCCATACTCATATTATCGATTTTGTTAAATCATTTTTTTTAAATTACTTGCTTAAAAATTATTATTACAGGAAGTAAGAAAAAGACCACCATAATAATAATACATAAAAGCCTAAATAAAATGTTTATTTAAGTTAAACATTGATTTAAGTAGTTTCTAAATATAAGATCTTACATATACTCACAGGTTAGAAATCGATATTTTAGGAACAAAAGTGGAGGCTCTCTCTGACGGCAGCATATAGCGGTCGTTGACGGCAAATAGAGACAGACATCATAGGAAGAGAATCTGCTTGGGTTTTGAATTTGGAACATTCCTTTCCTCTCTCACTCTCTCACACACAAAGTAATCGATTCGACGATGAAGAATTGAATTGAAGTGCCTTCGATTTGAGTTTGTGGAAAGAATCCCCATGGCTACAGGTGGTGAGGGTGACTCCTCCAAACAAGAGCTCTTCCACCTCATCAAACGCTTCGGCGCATACGTCACTTTCAAGATCTCCAATCTCTTCTCCCTCTCCCTCCACAACCTCGTATTTCTATTCTCTCTCTCTCTCAACTCGCTTCCTTCCTTTAATCTCAGTTGTACCTTTTATTTAATTTTTTTTATCGGCAATCATTCGATTCGATCTGATTTGATAGAAAAATCTTATCTTTTTGTTGATTGTCTCTTGTCTAATTCGTAATTATTTGTTCCGTTTTTCACTATTCTGTTTGGAATTTCGATTTGTATGCGTTTTTTGGCCCCCGTTATCGCAAATTGAATGATTGGGATCCGGGATCGTGTAATTATCTACTCAATCTCTGAAAGTTTATTTTTTGTGACAAAACTCAACTGGGTTTTGTGACCTAGCTTGTATATATTATGTTGGGTGTGGGTTGAAAGGATAAGTTTTTATGCTATTGTTTATTGTCAAAATAGAAAAACAGTGGCCTAGTAGACATCATAATAGGTTTCGTTAAAATTGGTAGTTTGGGTGTATACAAACGAAGTGCTATTGGGAAGGCAATAACTGGGATATGATGCTACTTATCTCTGAGTGAAGTTGTATGGTATAAATGATCCAAGTATTGTCGTGGTTTTCTGTTTTGAACATGTTTGTTTCAATAATCCTTGTGCTACTATACTTGGTATTAGGATTCACGCTCTATTGGGGCGGTTGCTGGTCTTGCTGTTGCAATTGTTTTCACTTGGAGGCTGTTGAGGTCTCCTGCTGGGTCTCAACGGAGGCAACAAAAACGGCAAGGTGCTTCATCTAGTAATCCTGGAGTCACCACACATTCGAATGCCTCCGAGGTTGCTTCTGAAGCTTGTTCACCCTCTGATGATTTGAGGGCACAAAACGTTGTCGATGAGTTCTTTCAGCCAGTCAAGGTAAAATGTTTCTGAAACACTACTTGATTGATGCTTCAGATTGTAGGCAATGCATGAATGCTTTTGGATTAATGTGAGACATTTTGGTGGCCGAGTTTGATAGCCTTGCGTGTGATTGGCCATTCTAAGCTTGATTTTTCCCTCAACTTTTTCAGCCTACCTTGGGGCAGATAGTTAGGCAGAAGTTGAGTGAAGGAAGAAAGGTAATTAAACGTATTCTTTCTGGTACACTTAGGTGCTAATAGTGTATATTTTTACCTGCATAATTTGTTGTTGTTATGGTCTTACAGAAAGAAACTAGTGTCTCTTTTGATCATAAGAAATATCTATCACAGATCACCTTAGATCTTGATATGCTGAAAATTAAATTAATATGCCTCATCAACTTGCTTGCCGGCAGCATTATAGATTAGATTTGCATGACATTTTCACATGTTGGACAATCACTTTATGAAGTTCTGATTCTGAAAGAAAAAGGTTTTGGAAGAATGATATAAAATTGTTCTTGTGTTTTATTGCTGTCCATTCTTAGCATAAACTTAACACAAACTCAAGTATACAATGAAGGCAAGTGCTTTAGCCTGTGTTTAAATTTGTGCTCCCCGTCATTTCCTAATCCCCTTGATTGAGGATCAAATGACTGCAATTATTGTGTTTGATTTGAATAAGGGGTTCTCAATATGTAGCCTCTCGCAATGCAGAGGTGCACCACTAATGATGAACTCAAATTTACTCACCAAGAATATCTCTTGTTGATAGAATGAGCAACGTTACTTATCAACAATCTTTTGATTTTAGTTTTGAAGTTAAATGACTGAGGATTAATCTCCTCTCTAAATGGGGAACTTGAAATAAGTACTCATTAAATTAATAAATTAGAAATTGAATTAAATTAATTTAAAATTTTAGGTTGTAAGTGATACAACTTTCAAATACAAGCTATTTTTAGGTTTACTTTCTGGTGCAAATTTAGCGCTTTTATGTTTTATATTATGTGTATTTTGTCTATCTTGAATGGTGGTGCAGAAACTATTGTTCTTTTTTGCATGGTCAACCTGAATAAGAGATGTCATGTACCTTCTTTGTGCAACGTAGGTGGTTATAATTGAATTGAGACTCTTGATGACATGAGGAACATTTATGTTACAAGTTTGTGTCGTTGGTTATTACATGTTGGCATGTGGTTAATGCTTCCTGATGTTTATGACCTATGTTTGTATGTCCACTATGTTAGGTAACTTGTTCTCTTCTTGGAGTGATCCTTGAAGAAAGTAGTCCAGAGGAGCTTCAGGTGGTGAAATTGTCCTTTCCTATACTTTTGTTTTATGACATGACATCAATGCAGAGAAAGATATCAATGTGCTTCATTTTGTTCTTGGCAGAAACAAGCTACTGTGAGATCCTCTGTGCTAGAAGTATTGTTGGAAATAACAAAATTTTGTGATTTATATCTCATGGAACGAGTTCTGGATGATGAAAGTGAGGTGTGCCATTTTTCAGTTTATTCCAGTCACCCTTTGTGTCTTATCTGATAAACTTAGTGAAATTAATTAGCAATGCTTCACATTATATGCTGAAAATCTTTCAACTGTTTCAAAATATTCTTTAATCTTTACAACCAAATGATTCCCTAAAATTGAACGGAGATTGTATAGTTACTTGAGGCAAGCTCTCACACTAGGATTCAGCATTTGGAACTTTAATGGTCATCATTGTTGATACATTAGACATATTAAATATCATTATAATTATCTTCTCTTTGCCTTTGTTCTGCTTATCCATCCTGTCATAGAGCCCACACTACCAAGTCATTTCTTATGGCTTAGTATTAAGTGCAAACTAAAATTTCTTGCAGGTCTAATACCTGTCTTGCCACCCTGTCATAGTATACCATATTGTTAAAATGTTCATACTTTATACATGGACTATTTTTTGCAGAAAAGAGTTCTTGTAGCATTGGAAGAAGCAGGGGTATTCACTTCTGGTGGTTTGGTCAAGGACAAGGTATGTTAACATGCATAAAGCAATTTCACTGTTTTTTTCTTTGTAGAACTTAATTATCTTCTTGCTGTGGCATTTCCATGCGTTTTGTCAGCCAAGTTTTTTAATATAAACAAGTTAGTTCACTTTAGGAGAACATCCTTTTGTATGCTGTGCACATGTGGATGAACAACATGGGAATATCTATTCCCTTTGTTATTCAAAAATGTATTGGCACTATCTCTGACACTGAGCACCTGTACATGATTAAAATTTGTATTGACAGACACCTTGGTCAAAGATGTTCTAAGGTACAAATATCCTAATTTAAATAATACCCTTAGAGAGAGAACCTTTAGTTGTTTTATTTTGTTTGATATAAGAATTATGATTAATGTTGAGAAGACCAAAGAAAATTCAGTGTGGAATGGTGGTCTAGAAAATGAATGGTCTGCATGACTAGGTGATCTTATTTTATACAACAATAATAAAATATGTTTGGGGTCATTTGTTGCACATTTCTAAGTGTTTTTCTCAAGAGGTCCTTGAAACCTGAAATTCTGAAACCATTAGTTGCGACTGTCTCCTCATCTTGCCTGCAAAAACTATATCTGCTTGACCATTATAATTAGTGCAACAATCAAGAAAAAGAATTACCTTCTGTTTGGATAGAATAATTTGAAATTACTAGATTTTATATATTTGAGATAAGAAAAAGAATTTTGAAAATATTACAAACTTTTATTTTGAGTAGTTTTTATATCAAATAGAGAGAATTTCAAATGACACCTATTTAGAGAGAATTTCTAAAATCTTCTAATATGCTGGTTTTTCTTGATTATCATTCATAAATTTTTTCATATATTATGTTTTTTATTGATCACTTATTTTTGTATTTACAAATCACTAAAATTCTAAAATTTTCTATCCAAACACAAGGTCAGAGAAATGTTGCAAAATTAATAGCAACAGACATTTGCATACCCTCCAATGTAAACCCCCCCCCCCCCCCCCCCAAAAAAAAAGACATTCACAAAATCCAGACTTGTACCATTTATTTGTTTTGTACAAATCATGTGTCTACTTTTCGCTCGTGCTCCTTGTTAACCTTTTGTCCTATATTTTGATTTCTGGTACCTACACGCAGGTTCTGTTCTGCGGTACAGAGAATGGACGATCATCATTTGTTCGACAATTGGAACCTGATTGGCATATCGACTCAAGTCCCGAAATTGTGTCTCAGTTAGCTGTATGTTACCATATATCTCAAATTCATCCATCGAGTCAAATTCATGCTCTGATACAACAACCATACTATCATCATCATTATTATTATTGAAGCTACAGCATCACCATACTTTATTTTGTCTTCTAACGATTAACAACAAATCATGTTGCAGAGGTTTATCAAGTATCAACTTCATGTATCTCCTTATAAAGCCGAAAGAACTGCTGCAAATGTGTTCAGTGCTCCATCCCTGGAACAGTTCTTTGGATCCATATGAAACTAAAACCTCTACAGTTCAAATGACACATGCTATTCATAAATGTCTAGTTTGTTTCTATCCGCATCTTGGTTTCCACGTTCACCATAAATTTTTTCCAGCTTTTCTAGATGTATGAGACCAAGGCTAGATTTTCAAGGGTTCTCATTCTAGGTAGGGGAAAGACCAAATATGTATGTGTATGATGCTTTGAGGAAGAAATTCTTCTTTGGTTTGAAATTTGTGCATTACATTGTGTCCCATCCAGACATTTTAAACTGGCAAGGTGGCAATTTTTATTAGATGTTTACATTTGATTATTTCGATCATGTTACATCGCATGATATGCCATCATAGATAATATATGATCATGTTCCAAACACCAACTCGTGGCTATGGAAAAAGTTTATTGATTCCTGATTTGCACAGTTTTGAAATATGTGTTTGATTCGTTTGTACCAGTTCTTTCTGGTTGTGGCATTTCGATACTTCCATTGTTTCGAATGATCAATGCTTCTAGATGCTTTAGTAAACATTATTCTTTCAATACCTTACCTTTAGGAACATTACGTCACCATGCGACAAACCAACAGAAAGATCGATAACGAAGACTTATCACATGAATAAGAAAAAAAAAACTCAATAGCGTGATTCAAATTTCACTAACACAATAAGTCCTTGATTTGCTTTATATTAAGTTACATTGGCCAATCAAATGTTTAAATTAATAGCCACCATCAGAATTTGAGAACAAGTATCCGGTGTCTGTGTTACGTATAAGTTAAGGGTATTCGTATAAAGAGATATCTTATCAGGGTTTGGGGGTTTTTTTTTCCAGAAAAATCTGTACTGTAGTGAATTAATTTAATCATGTTATTTTCTTTAGATTTTTAAGTTATAAATGTTTTTATGATTTCATTTTAATATTTTTTTAGTTTGTAATAAGGATATAACAATAAACTTCTAGAAATCAAATCTATCATGGTTTGTCAAAAGTTGATGGTTATATCCCGCAAAGGCACATTAATAAATTTGTTCCTCATCCAATGTCGAGACTTCCATTTGTAATGTTTTCGAAGTCTAAAATGAGCACACTGATTAATTTTGTTAAAATTGTTATCAAGAAATAGCTTTTAAAGAAAAAATGAAATTATTTGGACAGGTTCGGGAGTAATCTCAATAAAATTAAGTGGAAAATATTTGTTTCATCTAAACATATTTTTATCCTTTTACATAATACTTATTATTTATTTGTTTATTTGATTTTCCTATAGAAACAAGATTTTCAATTTATTTCTTACAATCATTTTCAAGGCCGTTTTGATTGTTATTATAATATTAAGAGATTCTCATGAATTTACTATATAAACTTTATGAATCAAATAAAAACAACTATAGAACATTAATAAAAAATTAGCACAAATTACATATACATCTGAGTTTTAATATTAAGTTGATCTCATTTTTAGTTTTTATATTATGTTAATCTCTATTACTAATATAAAAAATTAGAAATAATTTATATAAACAAAAAAATAAATAAATTTATATTGTTAAAAAATTAAAAAAGATTTCTACAAGATTAAAAAAGAAAATTATCCAATAAAATTTTAAAGAGTATATGTATAATTTACCTAAAAAATTATAATGTTCCTAGTTTATATGTCCAATATTTTTTTTTAATTTAGAAGACTACTAATATGACATTGAAAATCAAGATACATTTAAGAATTGGTATAAATTAAAGTAGTACGATTTAGACGTTGTTAGTGCTAGGGCGGCGTCAAACGTTTGAGGGTGTTGTGTTGCTGACATCTCTCTCATTCTCACTGTGACGCTCTTCCAACACTGAATGGAACCCATTTGCCCTATTGGTTCGCAGTGTGCCACTGAAATCTCTGCTCTTCTTGCCCCTCCCTCCCCTTTTCAACTTCAGGCAAGTCAATCTCTTCATTCATATATATACCTTTCTCAATTTTCAACCTTTTCTTTTTGCTCTGCTCTTATTTTGCTCTTTTTTATCTTCTACAGGAATATTTTCATAATCTTTTGTCTGCAAGACAGTGCAATGCTATCACAGTCAAACAGGATGTCAAATTTGGAAAAGGTACTTTTTTTCTCTCTAAAAAATTATATTTCTTTTATTTGTTTATGTTCCATAAACTAATAATTCCAGGGTCATGTTCATTTGTTTTCTTGATAAGTATTATTACTATGATGGTATGTGTTTCTTCTTCAACTTGAGAATTGCAGGTTTGTATGCTGCCATGGACTTCAAAGAGGGGGAACTGGTTCTGAAGGACCACATGCTTGTGGGGGTTCAACACTCCCTCAACAAGGTTTTATTTTTATTTTTATTTTCACAATTTGTGTTCTTGTGTTGTGTTGCAATATTATAACTTTTTGCTCTTTTCTTTTGTTTTCTACCTTGCTTTGCAGATTGATTGTTTGGTCTGTAGCTTCTGCTTTCGTTTTGTTGGTTCCATAGAACATCAAATTGGAAGGAGGCTTTACTTGCAACAATTAAGTGCCAATGAGAGTCATGGTTGTGATGTGGGAAACTCTTCCGGCTCTTCAACACACTGCCATGAAATGGATTTATCTGATGAAGAGGAGAGCACTCAGCAGTGTATATCTGCTAGTTCCAAAACTAGAGCTCCTCTCCCTGAAGGTGTTGTGGAACCATTAATGAATGGCCGATTGATGTTGCCTTGCTCTGAGAAGTTCTCCTTGCCGCCAGCTATTCCTTGCCCTGGTGGATGTGGGGAAGCTTACTATTGCAGGTGAGGCTATGGATGCTTGAAGAAAAAGATAGAGTATATAATGCTTTTTATTTATCCAATCTTTCATGCCAAGGATCAGAAATACACGATTAGTGCAAAAAGTCTTGTGAAAATTTGGTTAGAAATGAATGTGGTATGGGGATCCAAACTCCAATATGATCGCTACTTATTTAATTATTTAATTAACTGATTATAGGTTGATAGTTTGAGACTTTTCTACTTTAGTGGCCACTATCCAGTAAAACCCCTCCATATATTCTAAGACAAGAAAGCAGAATATAAGAAGAAAGCTACTTAGGGCATTGATTTTGGTACATCTATTGCGTGCATGAGATTGGAAGAAAAAAAGAAGAAAATCCTAGACCCTTGAAAGATTTGCACAATGTTTTATGTAACCAATTTGAGTATTTGACAGACAGCCCAAGGTAGCTAGCTCTATTGCTGTCGTTAAGCTATTTTTAAAAGAATTGCCAGATGAAAGCTATTCTTAACTGCAGTTTCCTATGTTTACTGCAATACTTGTTCTTGCCCTGTTTGCACATCATTCTTTTGCATTTGAAGTATGATGTAATCTCTTCTGATGACGTTGTCTATACCTGTAGCACTTCCTGTGCAGAGGCTGATTTTGAATCCTCCCATTCTTTACTCTGTACTGGTGAGAGTTGTGATCCAGCACGAAGGGAGGCACTCCTTGAATTCATCAAACATGCTAATGGTAAGACTTCTTCTATGTGGGCATGAATAGTTTTTAACAATCTAAATTTCTCCTGATTTTTTGTTTCATTTCTTGCTTATTTATTTAATTCTCTTTCTTTTTTTTCCCAGATACAAATGATATATTCCTCCTTGCTGCAAAGGTAAGGTTTAATTTTTCTCTGAATTTCTTGTCTATTTAATGCTGCTTGAAAAGCGCATGTGCACATGTATGCTGTTTATGCATGTATATTTGATAACGACACTGGGTATCATTGTTTATAGAGTTCAATGAGGGTTACTGTGTAGTAAATGCTGGCACACAAATCAAATCAAATAGAAAAAAAACTGGTGGAAATTTTGCTTTCATAAGACATTGCTTCTTCCTCAAAATCTTATGGTCCTTTTATCTAATTATCTTACACATCTCTTTTGTTCTTTCTAAAGATAGCCTTTAATTTGACATTCAACATAGACATCTGTGTATTTATAGATGCTCAACTTATTAAATAACCTTTTATTCATTAGCCTTGCATAAATTATCTCTGCTGCATTTTTCTGACAGGAAGTCTGGTTGGATTTTTGACTAGGCTATTTCTTATACCATATTAAGGTACCACAAGTTAAAAGCATTCAGTCTTGAAGAGCAAGTGAAATATGATACATCCTGTGTTTCAAACCACTGTAATTTATCTCTTCTTTTGGAAGCTTGGAGGCCTATATCAATGGGACACAAGAGAAGGTAGTTACTGACTGACTTTACTTGCCTACATGAAGCCTTAATACAAAGTGCTAATGCTTTCATAATACATGATGAAATTATTTTGAGGAAAGGTATTTGACAACCATGCATGATTCCAGCCAGGACTATACTGAACCTGTGGACCATGGTTTCAAGTAATTAAGGTTTTTAAAATATTTGTGGCATATGTAGCATTACTTATTCTTATATTGCATGGTTGTTGAAATTGTATACTTGCCATTGGGCTTGAGGAAATCCAAGATATATGTTTTGGTCTAAATCATCTTTTTTTTTTTTTTTTCTGTTCTCTTGTTAAATTATCCATTCTATCAAACTGTTTAGAGAGTGAAACATGTCCTTTATAAATTATAAGACTTCTTACTAAAAAGAGTTTATATTTTCTTTACAGTAAGTATACCTCTCATCATCAAACCACTTTCTAAAACTGATGTAATGACATATCACAAGAGAGGCTATTGCCACTCGTATGCAAATGATTTTTCTCTAAAATATTTTATTATTAATTTGATCAACAAAGTAGAAGAAAATAATAAACTAAATAAGAGTGGCAATAGACACATGGGAATGGTAATAGACACTCCCATATGTCAACTGCATTGTTTGAAAGAATAATTTAATCTAGTTTTACTATTATTCAAAAATGCTACTCTGGGAAAGAGAATACCATGATCTTCTTGTTCCTTTCGATATTGAACTTTATATGCTACTTTGGGAAAGAGAATACCCTGATCTTTTGGTTCCGGTTGATGTTGAACTTTTTAGTATGATTTTATTTGAACTATATAAGAGGAGTCACTTTGAAGTATCTGTAGGTGGTGGGACTGTATTGCATTGCCAGATGATGTTGATTCTTCTGATGAAGCTTCATTCAGGATGCAAATAAAAGAGTTAGCATTTGAGGTTAGATTCTTCAGATGTTTAGTGCATGGTAGGAAATGTTATATTCATTGATTTAATATTATATACTAATTTTCTGCTTATTGATTTGATGTTTCAGTCTCTCCAACTTCTTAAGACAGCTATATTTGACAAGGAGTGTGAGCCATGTATCCTTACAGATGCTGATTTTTTATGTATTCATTGTGTGTACACCCAGTAATATTGTTTCATCATTTTCTTTGAAATTTCAACTTTAAATCCTTGAGTCCTTGATGCTTTCAAGTATTCTCCCTTGAGATCTATGGACATATCATTGGGATGTTTGAGCTGAATAATCTGTAAGGATCACTGTATTGGCCTTCATTTTTGTTCTATTCTGCCTAGCCATATATTATATTTTGCTTGCTTCCATTAACACAATGCTTGAATATTATGATATAGGTATAGTTTTAAATTTTAGATTAGAATCATAACTTAAATTTTAGATTATACGGGTATGTATATTAATCTTGATTTTCTTTTGCCAGTGATTTGGTTGTAGCTTCTCCTGTGGAGGATTACTTTTTATACATTGATGATCTGACATATCCTGACAAGGTTAGAAATTTGTTCATCTTACTTTACCCCATTGTCTCAAAAAGAATAAGTTCCTTTACTTTTTTTTTTCTTCTGACATTAATGGCAGGAAGAAGCTGAGAAAATTACACAACCAATTCTGGATGCTCTTGGTGAAGACTATTCTATTTGTTGCCAAGGTACTCATTTTATGATAGTACTCCAATAATAAGATTAATAGCTGTAAGCGGAGAGGTTGCCAGCAAGGAATTAGCAAGCATTATTCAATGGAACTGAACATCAACAATAGTTAGCTGGGTAACTAAACAAAGGGGAGAATGTTATACAAAGGGAAGGAAACCAAGAGAGGAGGGTAGCTTGTATTTTGGGAATAGGAATTTGGTTGTTGGAGAGAGATCTCAAATACTGGTAAAGTAACCATTGTATCATCTTCTACCGTTGAATCGCATTGATTAGAGTGTAGCCATTGAATAATGTCGTGCAATTTCATTTCTGTTCTATCACTTTTCTTCCTCTCTGGTCCAGTATCTATCATTTTACTGCAGTTTGTATGATAATATCTGCAGACAAGTCTTTGTCTTCTCTTATGTAAAATTTATACTTCCACTTTGGGTTCTCTCTTTCTTAAGTTATCTTATCATTGCTGAAGTTCATGCTGTGTTTTTGTGTCTTAATGCAAGGCCATCCTCAAGTTAAAGGTGTTTCTTTGATAGTCTTTTTCTGGACTCATTAGTTAATTATATCATTTAGTTTTTGACTTTGACAGATAAAATTTTCTCCTTCCCCAACCCTCCTAGAACAGAAATTATGCATCTGTTATTAAAATTTAATTAATCTTACTTGCAGAAGTTATGTGTCTTGATGAAATTTTATTTTTGATCATTATATTTCATTATCCGTCTGACTCCACAAAGGAAAGCATAATACTATTACCTTCTTTTCTTTTTGAAGTAAGCATAATAGTATTACCTTGCTGGTTATATGAATACACAGTTTCATTTAATACCTTAGAATGTATCCTGAATCATTTTGATTATTATTTTTAAATGTTAAGTGATAAATCTATTTAGTTGTTGAATTTTATTTTAGGAACTGCATTTTTCCCTTTGCAAAGCTGCTTGAACCATTCCTGTTGTCCTAATGCCAAAGCTTTCAAAAGAGATGAGGTATGTGGAGCAAAACTATCTTGAATTTTTCTGCTATTTAATTTGGTTTGAGTTGATTGCATACTTGACTTCATTTGATGCCACAAAGATTATGGTCTGGATAATTTCTTTGGCCTTGTATATTTATTATTCATGTTTCTAACATTGAAAAGAAAATGAGAATTCCTTGTATCCATGTGGCTGCCATGTGTGTTTTACAAGATCCCCTAGCCCTCTGAAGAGTTAAGTTCTCCTTTTGTGCTTGCTTTGTTAGTCAAGCATGTGGCCTTTTCATATTGTCATAATTACTTAGAATGTTAATCTTAAAATAACAATTAATTAACAATGTAAACTTAGAATATAATATCAGCTGCCTATTTGGTGTTCATGTCATTATTAAATTCACATTTATTTCTCTTCATTGAATTCAACGTGTTTGTTGTACTCTTCAATTCTTCAGCCTGCCTAGATTCTTTTCATGTTGCTACTGTTTGGTCCTAATCTTAAAAAACATACAGATCTTTTTGTGATTATTGCTGCTGTGTGTTTAAAATCTTATATATTTTGGGTGCAGGATAAAGATGGCCAAGCAACAATAATTGCACTGAGTTCCATTTGTAAAGGAGAAGAGGTTGATTATACCAATATCTATTAGACCAATAATTTTAACTAAATGAAAATTTTAGTTTTTGATACTGCCCAATAATTATGCTTATGACACCAAGCTTAAATAAGAAACAGCATATATGAACTTTTACCATATTAAATTTATAATGTTTTCGGATGCCTTGTTCAATTAATTAACATCTCGAAGGACTTTCAGATAACCATCTCATATGTTGACGAGGACCTTCCACTTGAGGAGAGACAGGCATCCCTTGCAGATTATGGTTTCAGATGCAGGTGTCCGAAATGCATTGAAGAAGAGTCATAATGTTACAAGCATAACTAGTAAAAAGTCATGCAGAACCCAAGTGTTTTACAAGACAATGAGGCTTTCTTAATTGGGACCGAGTTAATATGCCCAAAAAAATAGGAGGAATGGAACTGAAAGGGAACACAATTATTGGGAGATTTTGGAGCTCTTCTGAAATTTGGGTCCTTTCAAGTACGTTCAGAATTGTCTGCATGCAACCTTTGTTACACCAGTTCTTTCATTTTTATATCTGTAGAAGGAAACGGAATGTGTATTAGCAGAGAGATAGATAATTCTTTCAATTTTTTTAAAACAGAACATGTTATTTCAGCCATAAGGTTAAACGATGATTTGTTCACAATTATTGGTTAATGTTTGTTACATTATATTTACAGTTTTTATTTTAATGCAAAATAAAAACACTCTTTATGACTAAGATTTCATGCAGTTTGTTTTTGACTGCGGAGAATCATACAATTTATGCACCTTAGAAAGTCTACTTCGCATCTATATCCATACTTCTACGACTTATCGTTACTAGTTATATTCTCAAAATATATATTTTACCTTAAGAATAAGTATTAATTAAATAAATGGTTACTTCAATTTTTAAAAACGAAAAACAAAGCACTAATTATACCAAAAATCAAGAACGGGAATGTTTTCTGGGTCTATAATTATACAAAAATCAAGATTTCTGATTGTTAACGAATACAGTTGAACACTAATTATCTGAATACTATTAAACCTAATGACGAAAAAAAAAACGGGAATTTTTTTTTTTTTACAGTTTATTTCAATTGGTAATTGGTATCTAAATAAAATTGTATATATGCATTTGGATTGGAACACCTCTTAAAGTTAGGTCTAAAATTTAATTTAATCTAATAAAATTTTGGTTATTTTGGTCTTTCTTTGTTTGTTTGTTTTGAGTTATTCAAATTGTTTTCTGCGATTTCTTTTGAAAAGGATTGATGTATAGATACTCTTAATTACATGTAACATTTCAACAAACCAAAAAGACAAGAACAAAAACCAACTTGTCTATAATGCAGAAAGCCAGGAAACAACTCTATTGCAAAACCGTCTCTGTCTTTACCCAAAATCAAATTGTCATATGCCTAAGTGTGAAGGTCTAAAACTCTAAATACAACGTTGGTATCTGATAAATTGGCTTTGCTTAATTAAATTGCATTTGATCGTTTTTTTTAAAATTAAGTCAGGAGAAAAACACATTTTTGATAAAAACAGAAGTGTTAAAATAAAATTGGTTTTGTTAATAAAGAAAAACTCAAAAGATAAAGTTTTATCAAAATTAAATAATCTTCTATTTCCAAGATGAGATGTTAAGACTTGATTCCAAATTCCAGCCTAGTTCCAAATTGTAAATATCAATTCTTAAATTTACAAAATCCACTTTAATTTTACCTTTGTAAAAAAAATTATTTTAGTTCTTCTTCATTTAATTTTTTACAGTTGTTTTATACTAAAAGGAATAAATGCTATTTTATGAAGTTAAGGATTAAAATACCAAGTTTATACAGTTAACAATTATAGCGGCTGTGGTTTTTAATTTTAAAAATTAAAATAACATTAATTATCAAATTTTATTAAAAAGAATAATTTCATTATATATGAGATCATATTTTTGTATTAGCAATGCTAGATGGTATAAAAAATAGAAATACAAAAATTTAACAGAACACGTGCTCTTATATAATTTGTGAAATAATAAAGTTTAAAATAAAAGTAAAATTGGAACTTTGACAAAAAATCATGGGCAAAAATGGTAATATACATTTTTTGTATAAATAATAATTTTCATATTATTTAGCATTTCATTTTAGACATTACCTCAAAAATACATTTCAAAATCACAGGCTATTTTATATATATATATATATATATATATATATATATATATATTGAATCCCTTCAAATGAATCTTTTCAGGATCCTTGATCCATATGTAATAATATTATTTTTATTTTATATTTTAAAATTTTTCTAGTATATCATTTTTTTTTCTATTTCCTTTCCTTGTAAAAATTGTTTTAAGAATAAAAGGAATAACATTACTCATTTTAAAATGGGTTCACCTCAAAATCTAATGAACACCTCCTCCACTCAATTAACATATTAAAATGCCTTCATCCCATCATTTAATAAGGTTCTTTACTGTAACAATTACATCTGAAAGAAATATCACATTGCAATTTGGGGAGGGGTGGGGAGCCAAATTGGAAAATTAAGTAAATACCTTGGGTGCGTTCAACAATCAGGTCATTGATAAAAATCTCACTAAAATCCCCTTCATAATTATTAAGGGGCACCATAAAGCCAATTTTCTCAAAGACAATTCAACGATCAAACTTGTAAAAATAAAGAAAATTAGAGTAATCAGAGGAAAAGGTTTAAAAGGTGTGTGCTCAGACAGCCAAGGGTTTGATAATCAGCAAGAAGATCAGAAACTCTAGTCCACGAAAATATCATCTTCACCGCACACAATAAAGTTTAAGAGAAAAACAAATACTTCATATGACAAAAACAAATGAAACCTAAGGAGCAATTTTAGAGCGCATAAAAGAATGGCAAAAGGAGTACATTATATATAATGACCAATTAACCATCAACTCCTAATTAGGGTTTTTGCCTCACTTAGTAGTGCGGCGGAGACGGACCTCATCCAAAACCTTATTAAATTTTTATCTCATTAGAATTTGAAAATGGAAATGTTTATTTATACTAATAATTTTTTACGGGATATATTTATAGTAATAAATATTTGATATTTTGTTATTGTAAAATATAAAAAGTATGAATTAAAAATATGTACGAGAATATTAATTTATTTGAAGAGATAGTTTTTTTTTTATAATAAAAATATAGGTATTTAAATTTTTTATATATAAAAATCAAATTACTTTAATCAATAGAAAATTATTTTTATAATAACTTGAAATCATATTATTATCTCTAATATTAATTGAAGATAATTTGAATTTAATTAAAGAAATTAAAATAAATATCGTAAAAGATAGGAAAACGAGAAAAAAAATTGTACAAGTATAAAATTTTCAAATTTAAAATATCATTTAAACTGCCTTAATTTTTAATCTTTTATTATCAAATCAATAGATAATTATACAAGTAGAAAAGTAGATTAAAAATTTAACTTATTAAGGATGAAATATCAAATTTGTCATATAAAGGTACATTAATAAGTATTTATGCGATTACTTTTTAGTCATAAGAAAAAGTTTATAATTAATTCAAATAGGCGACTACAGAAATAGCTCTAATTTAGGGGAAAGGTAAGAAACTGTTTGATACTTTGATTTGTAAAAACGTATTTTATTTTGAATTTAATTATTAAAATATTATTTTGTTTTTAAAATTTATATAAATAATAATAAATTGTTTTAAATATTTTTATATAAAATTTTATAATAAAAAATAAGGTAAAAATAAGATAATATTTTTTTAATTAAAATAAAAAATAAAATATTTTTTTCAAACCAAAAGATTCTTAATTTTTTATAATTTAATTTCAATAAAAAATTCACTAAATTTTTTTAATATAAATTAAAACAAAAATTTGATAGAAAAAATAATGATGTTAAAAATAAAATTTTAAAAATAAATAATGTATAAAATTTAAAATAAAAATAAATATTAGATAATAATAAAGTCAAATATTATAAAAATAAATAAATATATATTAAAAGATCTACTTATGTTTAAAGAATGGTTATTCAAATGCATCCATACCTATATATTAAATTTTAGATTTTATTCTTAATTTTCATAAAGAAACATCGCATTTTCTCCTCTCATGAGGGTGCACATCTTTACCAAAAATAAATTAATATTCATTTATTTCTTCATTATTTATTCAAATAAAGAAAATTTTTACTTTACATAATTTCATCAATCAATACTTAATTTTTTTCAATCAACATTAAATATAATAGAATGTTTGTAAATTAATATTAAAATAATTTTTTATTATAGAATAATTATTAAAATTTTAAATGAAGTATATTTATTTTTTATTGTTAAAATAATTATTTATTAATTAAATCAAATTTGTATAATATTTTAAGTTTATATATATACCAAAATCTATTTCATAGGAACTTACTAATGATATAAAAACTGGTTATATATATATATATATATATATATATATATATATATATATATATATAAAAGTAATGTGCACGCCTACTTTAGAAAAATATATTATTTCTATATTTTAAATGTTATACTTTGCCTACATCTAATCATTTTTCAATTAATTATTGCTTAACAAACTTTATTTTTAACTAACATTTTCTATGTTTAGCCAAAAACTTATTAGTTTGTTCACCAAATGATAAACATTATTAATCAATAATCAATTAACCCGATAAAATTTCAGGCATAGAAGAAATACTTTTTTACAGTATACTACTCTATTAGTACACCACTTCAGTTAGCAATTGCCTAGATTGGGTTGATTTTATGATATTGCTCTGTATACTTCATTCACATTCTCTGTTTGAGTGGCTTGAATAGTTTTAAGAAAAATATCAGATTGTAAATTGTATTTGGAATGTAATGGAGTAGGAGATATATATAGATATATAAAGAAATAAATAAACATATAATGATATAAAAATTGTTAAATATATCATAAGGATGGTTTTTAAAATAAATAAGCACTCCTCTACATCTTCATTTTTAAGAAATGCTTTGAGAATATCAATGAAAAGTACATCAAAAGATATATATAACATTCAATCGACTAAACATGCATTAACTCTGCTGTGGGTAACACAAGAATTCTGCTTCTTATTCCAACAAGAGCATGATGTACCACTAAATAGGAAATAAGAATAACAATGGAACCCACTTATTACAAAAACACATAGAACACCCACACCACATGGCATGGCATAAATAACCAGACCCAAAAAATTAAGTGGTACAACTTTCACTCGGATGGTTATTTCATCTATCAACAAGAAAACCTTTTTAACTATTTACAAGTGCACAACGGTTCCTGATCTCTCCTTCCTTCCCTGTCTTTACTTTAATTCTTCCCATTTTCTCCATGGAATTGGCAAACTCAGCGTAGAAATTTTCAAGTGACCCTTGAAGCAGTTGTGTGACCAGTGACTTTGTAACTGAGTTAGTCAACAATGATGAATCTGACACAAATAGACCCCTTCTCTTAACCACTTGATTATAGTAACCAAGATCAAATGTCTTGCGGCTTCCAGGGTCCATCTCAACTTTTGTGGTATTGTCATTGATGTTCTTGCACTTGAAGGTTTTCAGGTTTGTAGCATATTCACTGTCAAGTGCTGGGTCTTGATCACCCTTTCCAGTGAAATTGAACAACCGGCTTGAGAATGATGAGCAATGAGAAACACCAATTGTGTGAGCACCTGAAACGATTTGAACTCTTGGTGATGATCACAAGCACTGAACTGAATTTAGCTTGCACAATAAATAGTGCATAATGCTTGGGAAATTGTTTAATATATAGTACCAGAGAGGAGGACCAAGTCTTTTAGATCAAGTCCTTGATTGGCAAAGAGTGTTTGGAGGGTGGTGAAGTTGTGAAATGGAGCTGGAATGCTGTTTCTGGCTTCTACCAAGTTGGAGATGACCCCATCTCTTCGACCTGTTGGAACTTTCCAAAAGGGACCACCCTGAACACCAATGTCAGAAATGACATAAACCAGCAAATGATCAATTCTAAAAAAGAAAAGTGTAGAAAAGATAAAGATGAAGCAGAAGTTGTACTTAAAGTTTTTCTTGACAGGAATTGAGTACTTACTGTGGCTACAATAGAGTCTCTGGCAGCCAAAGTTAGTATATCAGCACAAGAGACCACACCAGGACATTCAGCTTCAACAAGGCTCTTTATTCTGTCAATGAAGTCAAAGCCTCTGACTGTAAGGTTTGGAGGAGCATCCTTTTCAGCTTGATTGGTTGTTGAGTTCAGAAGGACTGATCCATCACATCCCTGAAATGCTTGATGTTATCTACTCAATTTGAAAAGGTACTTGTTTACTAAAAATGAAAAAAAGAAGCCTGAGCTTGAACTGCATACCCTGACAAAACAATCATGAAAATGCATTCTTATTAAAGCAGCTGCCAGTGATGGAGCATTGTGGATATGTTCATGAACAAAGTTTAGAATGATCTGCTCAGCTTTTGGGCAACTCTTGGCATAAAAACCCAGCTGTAGTTGAGCATGAATTGATGCAGTTAATGCCAAGAAACAAAGAATCAAAACCCTGAAGTTATTAAGGCTTCCCATTTTCATGTAGTTTGTAGGAAATGTTAGCAGCCTTATATAATCAAGTACTTATTGAAAGAGGCAATTTCATTTTCTTTTGTTGTACCCACAATAGTGGTCAGTGATTTATAGTCCTTAGGTTGAGGTGCAAGAAACAAGGCAAATCATAGAGATGGTCCATGCAGCTAACTAACATGTGAGATAAGGTGATGCTACTTGTTACTTTAGCATCCGTTTGCATGTAATAATTGTATGCAGTCTAATAAAAAAATGGTTAGTTGGGCATGCCCTTTTAGGACAGATGTAGTGAACTCCATATTATTAAATTTCTGAACGTTCCAATACACGTCAAATGATTTTAATTAGTAATTTACATGTACTGACTGAGATACTTTCTTCAAGCATAGGATGCTATAACAAATCTTCCTCTTTAGATTGGGCCATATATTTATAGCTTTAATTTAATCAGCTTGTATACTAGTAACATTTTAAACAGTTTCTTGCGGTGGCCAACTTATATCTACAAGGATTCGATGGATATCTCCAAATTCCAGTTTATACTTTAGTCTCGAGGAGGAATTTTAGAATACACAATTGACTTACCTGCTCCTCTACTTTGAGTCCATTATTTTAATTAAAATAACGGTGGCTACCTGCTGCCACCTATGGACCATGACATAAAATTTATATAGTGGGTGAATATTGTAGATCTAAATCTGATTATGAATACTTAACGATGATAACATAGAGACAAACATTTTGGAAAATCCTTTTGTATAGAGAGGTCAGAGTGATTCCTATTACTACTTACTGGGTATAGTATAAGCTAGTCAGGAACTATTCTTTTGGTGTAGAAAGGTAAAAGAAAGTTAAAATAAACTCTCCTTTAATCTACATTTCCCTGTTTAAGTTAGGAACTTGATATTGCTGTTGTCTCACGCTGAGTGTAAGTGAAGTTAACTATCATTATTACTGTATTGACCCAAAAAAAATTACTATAGAAGCTTTAAAAGTAAAGGTTATTGAGAATATAGTTGGAGGATATGGAAGAAAATCATGGCTAACATAACTTGCCTGTATGTGTTAAATTATGACCACGTCAAATTCAAACGGTTATAGGATTTAATGAGGGTTGAACCTCATTATCATGAGGTTGAATTCTTAAAAATTATATGCACATGGATCTCCTATTGAAGTGAATTTTATGGAAATCACTGCACGTAACTTAAGTTTAATGGGCCCAATTTTATGTCATTTCTGTCCCATATATAGCGTACAGCTTGTTAGTTGATTTCAAAGCAGATTCCAAATCCATGTGCATATTTCGACTAAGTTGCTTTGTTGAAAAAGTAAAGCCTAGAAACCCCTAAATCTTGCAAGGTTTCGGATCAACCACGCTTTGAGTATTCCATATAATCCAATGATTGATTTTCGTCAATTAAAAATGACCCGGTTTCAAATGTAGGAGCGTGATGACTAGAAATTAGGAAAGGGAAAATTGAAGAAAAAGAAAGACTCAATCGCTAAGCCAGGTTTTTCAATGAGTAGGTGGTAGATATTAGCTTGCAATGCAATTTCCTTTCAGCCTTATACTATTCGAGGTTCTTTTTGTTAAAGGTTTTGTTATTTAACAACATTACAACAGAAAAATTTTAAGAAATAATTAAAGCTTTTTTTTAGTTTATAAAATTGTACATATTATTCATTTTAATTCTTGAATTTATAAAACTTTTATTTAAGTTTTGAAATTATTTTAAAATTTCATTCATCTTAATCGTTTTTCACTATATTTTTAAATGACTAAAATGAATAATTTTTTACAAATTTTCATAGAGTTAGGGACTAAAAAAATTATAAAATTGAAGACTAAAGAAAATCCCGTTTATAATTTTTAATATTAATTAATTATAAGGTCTATTAATTTTATTTTTTTCTCTATCCTGATATGACACTATCACACTGTCACGTTAGTAACATGAAATAAATTTATAAATTCTTAATTAAATAATGAAAGGAATAATTGCTTTTTTGCATACTTTGTTTTGTTTTCTTGGGGGGAACTAGTTTATTCCATTGTGTTGATGTTCATTTTTTTAGTAGGACATAAGGCTGTCGGCCGGGTGAAGCCACCAATGTCCTTGCTCCAATATTATATTATATGCAAAGTAGTCTTGAAATTCTATAAACATTTAAAAGAAGAACACACTGAGACAATTCTATATGTTCGTAAATGAAAGGAGTGTAATTTTCTGAATCACCAAACACCATAGAAAAAACAATCCTTGATACTTCATAACGCATATTTTCTTTTAAAGAGTCAACTAAATGCATGTGTGTGAATCCCATGTAACAGTTTCTTGGGGATAAATAGATCATGCATATTTTCTTTTACAGTGATTGCTTGATTGGGGGACCAATATGTCAAGTGATTAGGAGACCCCTTAAATACTACATCACATATTTATATGTAAGGAAAGTGGCCTCAGTGACTCATTAACATGATTCTTTGTCTCATGGTAGAGTCATAATTTCCAGCCTGGCACTTTGAAAAGTTAAATAAAGAGCATATAGCTCCAAAAACAGTATGTTAATCCGTCCCAATAATGCTGTTTCTTGGTGATAGAGCAATAGCATATTCACAAAAGGAGCCCAAGGAGTCCCCATGTAGTGAATGTATGTAAAGACACATTCTTTTGGTTCTTATCAAAATTTCTTTCAAGGCTGCAATTCAGATGTGTAGTATATGGTTGCAGTTAAATTCAGGAGTACACATAACATATCCCATTCAAGCAATCATGTAAAGCACATTGCTTTCTTAATTCACCTGTCTGGAAAGTGAGAATTACGATTCTATCAATTTTCTGCATGAGCCACAGGGAAATGCCAATCATGAGTCTGTGACCAAGAAATTGACATGAAAGTCAAGGCCAGTCAGCAAGGACCATTGACAGAAATTTCAATCATCCATAATTACTTTTTATTTTAAATAATGAACCATAAAATGCTTTAAAAATTCTTAGCCTTTTGATTTAAACCACACCCCTTAAATTCAAAAATCAAAAGGTTAAACTATCTCGTGTCCTGATATTTTAACACATAAATATGTTATCATATCTTTTTATTCTGTTACATTGATAGTTTTTAGTTGTACTTTTATTTTAATTATAGTAGAATAGATCAAAAAATAAATATGTGCTTCTTTAGAATAATTTTATAATTGCCAACATTTTTCAGCAGAATGAAAGTAAACCTGATCCTTTGGGCAACAGCAACTTGAGTATACTTAAGTGGCAATTAACGTGTGAAGTGTCAACAGAATAGAACCAACTTTTTTAGTTCACTCTTTTATGTTTATTCTCTTTCATTTTTAAAATTCTTCAAATATAAATAAAATCCATATATTTTGTTCCTTCTTGTCCAATTATGTCTGATATTTGTGCTTACTTGATTACTTTTGTCAAACTGATTTATCAGGCTGTAAAGTAGGATAGAACCTAATGTATCCAACAAAGATAAATAGCAATACAACTTAGAAGAACAATTTCATCCTAAGAAACTTGGATACCACTCCAGTTATTACCTCACATAAATTCTCAATAATTGTTAAATGCATCTTGATGAAGGAAAGGATGCTTTTTTGTAAAGCCTCAAGTGCTTTGAATATTAAGAAAGTTTTTTTTCAATAATATTTACTTCTGATTTAGTAAAAAAAAATGTGTAAATTATATGTTTATTATATATTGTTGTCCTTATAAAATTGGTTGAAACTTTTGCTAAATTTGAGTTCAATAGTTAAGGAGTTTTGTTGATGTAGAGTTTTTACCTGCCAAAAAAGCAAATGAAAAAGCCAACTTCAATATTCAAATTAGTCCTACATAAAACCCAGAAAGAAAAACTTTTGGTAAATTTTAAAATATCATAATTATTACAAATGATGTGTAACGTTTTCTTTAGTATATAATGGAAAAAACCTTTCAATAATATTATATCAGATTTTAGATCCTTTCTAAAGAGCTTTTAACCCACAAAACTTTTTGGAACCAGGAAATTTTGCGATGCTTCTTAGCATTTGATGCAGCATAAAGATTAGTAATGTTAAGAAGTGTAAGATAACTGTTAGATTAAAGTAAATTAAGGAGTCCAATGATTACAAGTGAATAATAACTGTTAGATTAAACTAAATTAAGGAGTCCAATTATTACAAGTGAATGATACCAAAAAAATGGGTTGCTTAAGAAATTTCCTACAGCAACATTACACGCCTCAAATTCCATTCGATCTAGTACTTGAACAACTTCATGTGTAATGTATATATTGGGCTCCAAATTGGGTGGTTTAAAGTGGAACATGTATATTATTATATAGGATAAAAACAACAAACAGATAAGGTACATGGAAACCAAGACGCTGGGAGGCAGCAAGGTAGCGTCTCTTGGACCCAGGTCCATTTAGAGTTACGACAGATAAATATGGAGATTAAACAACAGAGTGGCAGCAAGGACATATGCATACAGAGTGGCAGCAAGGACATATGCATACCTTTAGTAGCCTTGTTATGTTGTATCCCTTTTCATAAACTATACCAGTCTTTCTTCGTTTTTGGTGGAGGTCTACTGACTCTTGCTGATGACTTAAAACCCATTTTTCATGTTTTTCAAGTATGTCAGAATTTTAAAAATTACACACGTACGTATGTGTATCTTTTGTACGTGTGTGGATATAGCAAAATGATCATACTAAGGAACATGCCACATGTGACTATCTTTTTAATAATTCTATTTACTTTTTGTGGACTCTTAACTTCATACCTGCAGGTCAATGCAGCGGCTGTCGTTGGATTTGCATCAATCACTGCACAACACCTCTGTTGTATGTAACAAGCTTGTTGAGCTCCATGCTCATTTTCTAATGTACCACGTTTTAAGAAGACCCCTTAATCGCTTTCTATTAGCTAGCAGCCTAACAGCAACTTAACTGTCCCCAATTTAAGGTATAACAATTAGAAAAAAAAAAATTCCTTTTGTGCTTTGAAACCTTATATTTACCACGAGTTTCTTGCAATTTTCACTTGCAAACATGTAGCGACCCCGTTATTTCCACTGGTATAAGCTTTTAAGCTCTATTCTATTTTCTTTTTCTTTTTACTTTTGGGTATTATTTTGCACTTCACACGCTCAAAATGTAAAAATATGGCCCAAGTTATATGGATCAGGTAACAGAAATAGGGCCTATGCCAATATTATCGTAAGATAATGGCATGAAGGTCAACTATGACTTTAAGGGACCGTGTAGCCTGGCTGGGAAGTTCAAATTATAAAATAATGCTACGGAAACATCACCTAAACCATTGCAGAATGATTATTGGTTAATATATTGTACTGTGCAAAAAAATCTCAGTGTATGCTACAACCATATATATTTATCCCAAACTAGTAAAATGATTCTAAAACTGCAAACTTATGATACAAACACAATTCTAGCTTTCCTTGCTTTATTCTGGTGTTTGCTATTGTATATTAAATATATGCAGTTACTAGTCAAATTTAGAAAATGCAGTTTATATCCCCAAGAAGGCACGCATATAGCCACACACATACGTAGAGAGATGTTCTGCGTGATATTGAGCCCCACATACCGTAAACAAAAAAAATGCTCATATCTTTAACATGATTTGAACAATTTACATCCATTTGCATTCATAACCTCATGAGGCTAACTAACAATTTATAGAGTCTTCATAGTTTGTTACTGACACATAGGTCGTACTGTTTGAGGAAATTAAACCTGCTCAAACTTTCTGTTCCTGTTTCCTTTTTTCCTGTCCAAAATATCAGACTCCAAATTAGTTCCACAATGAGAGTTACTATATCCACAAGAACAAACCAATTTTTTATTGAAGTAGGTACCCAAGAAACAGTGGTTGAAATCAAGAGGAAAATAGAACAAATCCATGGGGTTCCAGTGGCTTCACAAACCCTGACAGTTTCAGGGTGGGAACTAGTGGATGGATTAGACATGGAAGATTACCCAATAGTGACTGAAGGTACAAAAGTTGACCTCACCATCAAACCAGTGGAGCCACACCCTAACAAAATGGAAATCACAGTAAAATTTTCAGCTAGAAAGATTAACATTGAGGTAGACCGAACAGATACTGTTCGTAGCTTGAAGGAAAAAATTCACATAATTGATAGCATACCCATCAAAAGAATGACACTTTTCTTTTCAGGGATAGAATTGGATGAAGATTTTAGAAACCTAAATGAGTATGGCATACATGAATTTTCTGAAATTGTTGTGTTCCTCAAGAATATGAATCGATCAAGAGAAGAACCTCCGACAAGGAAATTAAGCTTGGTGGTACAAACTTCCTCTAGTTTGCTTAATGCAGCCACCATTCCATTGGAGATGAGAGATGCAAGCACTGTCAATGACTTGAAGCAGTTGCTGCTAAGCAGAAAAATTCTGCCAGCTGATGACTATTTGTTTATACACAGGCAGAGGATCATGCGTGATAGTTGTAGCCTCCGGTGGCATGGAGTTGAAAATGGGGACTGTCTCTATGTGTTTAAAGGGACAGTTAGTCGCAGTGGGTATGCATGAGCTTTATTTTATAATAGTAATTACGGATCATTGTCGCATGTTCTTTTCTGTGTATTGCATTTTTTTTAGTGTTACCGTTTGTGAAAGAACATTCTACATAACCAGGAAATCTTGTCTGTCATACATGTTTAGTGTGTCCTTGGATGATATATTTCAGCTGCTACTTTTACCAATTTAAGACTCTCTTCAAAGGAAAAAAAAAAAAATAGGAAATCAAATGATGTTCCATTGGTGTACCATACTTTATTATAGCAGCAATCAATAGATTAATTAGAACCAATAAAAAAAAGAACTTGCATTATGGAACATATGTTCATCAATCGATTGAAAGCTCTAATTCATTATATGTTCAATCGATTTGCAAGTTCAGAGTTCAAATGTTTCTATTGAAATTAATGAAATAGACGACGATAAGTCATCATTGACACAACCAGAAATCAGAATAGCAGCGAGCTTGAACTGCAATATTCTTTTCTCTGGTGTAAAGTGGCGAACCACGTAGTTTTGTGGGAATATCTTCAATTCAATTAAGTAAAAAATGTGAAAAGGATGTAATACACCATACAGCTATATTCTTTGCTAATGCAGGTGATTCCGGAAATATATTAAATAAAAGTTTTCATAATCAAAGTAAATGCAACCTTTCAGTGTTTCCTTGATTTTGCTTCCACGATGAATTACATATTTATATTAGACAGATTTGAAAATCTAAAGAGAAAACAAATGGTCAATCCCAGGTGACTAGCTACCATTTTAAACAACTTATAGGTTTCTCTTCTACTCAGATTATGTTTGAGAACAAAAATAAAGATGCATCAAGATGAAGGCAGAATAGTTTCTTCTCTCGTTTGCTTGGGCTTTGGATGTAGCTATAATTAAGAAGAATAAATATGAAGATACATCAGTAAAATTTGACATTCACTTGGAATATCACTGAGATGATACTTTAAATAACGATATGCATTGTTCATTTTGTTTTATTTTTAAATTTCAGTAACTCATACACCTCTTATCTGAGTTCATTTTAAATCTCCGTAGAATAATTTCAAATCTTCTTACTACTTCCTCTTAGTAATCCTCCTACTTGTAATTGAAAAAATATTGAATATTTATATTTCCTAAAAATTAAATATATTTACTTTGTCGTTTGTAATTTTTTTAATGTGTCAATGATTACATATAAAAGGTTAAAAAATAATAAATTCTATTAAAAATTATAGTATTTAATATTATCAATATATTGAATCTTGTAATTTTTAATAAAAATCTATTATATGAGTTTTTATTCTATGTCCTTTAACACATTAAAAAAACCGTTTCATTCAATATTTCTTTATAAAATATTGAGAGGATTAATAGGAAGATATAACATTATTATGTTAAAATCATTCTTCCAAGATTCCCAAAATAACATGTATCAATCATTCAGCAGTAAGGGAGATGCCATATATTAAATTTTCTTTCTTTTTTTATATTTTTAGTTCATTAAACTTGTTGCCAGCTAATTTTTAGAGTTGCAACTCCTATTGGTGTACTAAACCAATAAAAAATGGCAACTTAATAAAAAAAGCGAATGGTGAATTAAATCTTGGCCAATAATAGCATGAAAATATGGATACACAAACCAAGAATTTTTTCCATGATTTATAGTCTCTTTTATTTTCCTCCAAATCTTTTAATACGTTAGACAACGCAGTCAAGGATACTTTATCCTTGGGAAATAATAAAAGCCAGGCCAATTGCCAAATAATTATCGATCTTGTCTCAAATATTTCAATTCAAGCGATTTATTTATAAAAAGAAGTTATGCATGTGACATACATAACAAATATCATCCGCAAGTAAAAGCCAGCAACATACCAGAAAACTAAAGATTTGGGTTCTGTTCTCTAAAGTAAAAGGTGCAGTTATAACTAATGATTGAAAAATCAAGCAAATAAATTTCAACATTATTAGTTAGACATGTATTATTTTATCACTGATTTTCCAATCAATGGTTATATCCAACAAACTAGATAGTTGACACATAATAGGAAATGAACTCTCTTGTCAAGAAAGTAATCTTTTCATTCGTGTGATATCTCGAGAAAAATGAACTTTCAGTGATAAAATGCCCTTTATATTTTTCACAGCAATACTTATACAAACATCTACAAGCAAGAATGCAGCATCTCCCGTGTTAGTATTTCCAATTCCAATAATTATGGTGTTATGGTTCCTCAATGGACAAAACTAATCAAAGGGGAAAAAATAACTGGGATCTTTGGTTAGAGTAGAATATCAAATTACCTTCTTCAAACCTGAGGAGTGGGTCCATTAATTCCAGTCACATATATGCAGAGGTTTTGATTTGCTCTGCAGAAATATTTTGGGAGATATGAGATATGGAAACCAAATTTCTTGCAGTAAGCAACAAAAGAACAAGCACATGGATCCATAATCAGATATGCTCGACAACCTTGAAATTGTGCAGAAAATTGCAGTCGAAGTAATGGCATGTCAGATCCCCGCCCCCCCTCCCCCCTCCCCCCCCCCCCCAAATTGTCCCTCATGGAGTGCCTGAGTCCGATAAGACTTCAATTCAACTCACTGTTGCTTTCAAAAGTTTGATTCTCTAAAGCTTCTGGTAAATTTATCATTGGAGGGAGCAGACAAACCTTGCACCTTCATCATACAATTATATTTTGTAGGCACAATAGCACCGGCTTTTGTGCACAGATCCAATATAGCTGGAACACGTCCATAAAAATCTTTCCCTTCATTCAAAAGTACAGGAGGATCTTGAGGCCTTCGCATCCATACAATCTTTGGGGGTACTAAATTATCCACATTAGCTTTCATCCAAATATGACCTCCTTTCCAGCTCTCATACTTGAACACCCCACATAGCCTAGCTTTGTGGCCAGATGGCCCAACATGAACCTCAGAACAATATTTACAAACTTTTACTGGATAAACCAGTAACAACTTCTGCACCCCAGACCTGAGAGTCTCCCAAGCAGTGAATGTTTTATTAGCTATAGAGGCAAGGTCATTTGGTGACAAAGACTTGGTTCCAGGGACACTTCTATCGGTAGCCTCCAAGTTCCAACTATTTGAATTAAGGTTTTCATCATGGGGATCAGCCCCTGCTTGCCAGCATAGCTCAACAATAGCAGGGATGCGATCAAAGTCAAACCTCTGGTCGTGCCTAATAACACTTTGGAACATGTTGTCCAGGTGAAATGTTTCTACAGGAACAAGAATGTCATTAAAACCACCTTTCACCCACTCATGAACCCGGTTCTTGGCACGATGCTTGTAACCCCAGCAAGTCTGAATTAAATGCCCCTGCTCACCAATATATATCTCTGGACAGAATCTGTAAATGCATAATATAAGATAAGAATTTAGTGTTTTCAACAATTTGAGCATACAACACAGGGAAAACAAGTCCAAGTAAAATAAAACTGCATTGGTTCAAACTTTGTTCCTCGCATAACAGTAATTGAATGGTAGTAATTCTTTAGGACCAAAGACTTGAAAAATAAAAAATAACTTTAGAATTTTAAGTAGAAATAACCAACTCATCATCAACGATACCATTTATTGTTTGCTCACTTATGTTATAACAAGCTAATGCTGTCAATGTTCAGTTCTTTCACCAAGAAAACCTCAGCACTTTTGTTTTCCTCCATCCTTTTCCTATCTCAATGTACATCCCCCCCCCCCCCTCCTCAAAAAAAGAAAGGATTAAAACACATCCAGTGTTAACGGGTGACAAGAAGTATCAACAAAATTGCAGATTTATATAATATCAATGCAGAAGAAGCTTCCTAATGTAACTTGCAAATGCACCCACATCAGATTTAGAGCAACAATCCCAAATATTACTACTAAAAGAGAAAAAAAATTACATATATTTTTTTTATCCACATTCTTAACATTCATTTTCAGTATCATCTTCACACAAAAAAAAAGTTAATTTAATTCTTATACATACGACTGTTTCTAAATTCAGTCACCCCGTTTGTTGCCATACAATACCGCAAAATCAGCATAGGGTTGTATAAGGACTAAGTCAAAAAAGAACCATCACATGTAAGAACCAAGGATTTGGATCCTCTCATGTTATGAGTAATAGGATATAGTCATGCTGAAGAGAGATAGACAAATGTCTACTAAACTTAATTAGTAAACCCTACAACCAATCAGGACGGGTCCTTATTTGATCAAAATTGTGTTCATGCCTCTCAAAAAATACCATATCAGGTTAGTGGTTACTCAACAATAGAAGAGGCTCCAAATTCAAAAGAAAAAAAAAATACTGTTTCTTGTACTGCTCATTCGTGACACTCAAGTTCAAATGGGACTCTAACTGACAGGGAAAAACAAACTGAATATGATTAGAAATATAGGATCAAATTCAAGACATTGTACAAGTAAACGAACTGAAACCAAAAAAAAAATGTGCCTCAAAAAGAAGAAAAAATAAATGAATTCACCCACTTGCAAGCCATGAGAGGAAAGAAATTAAGAAGTGTAGAAACGCCATGGATGAGAACATTCCGGGCGAGGAGGACCTCCTTGGCAACGGGAACCATGGCGCGAAGTGGGTAACCCTGTGCCCGTTTCTCGATTCTCTTCAGAATCATTGGCCGCAGTTTCCTCAGGTCCACTTTCGTGCTGTACCACCGCCGACCCCACACAACCATCTTTCTCAGACCCGCCATACAATCAATCTGCAATCAGAACAAAATTAACGTTATTTTGTTTTGAACGGGCATTTCATCGAACACATAGATGTCATCATCAAAATCCGGTGGAAGGTGACACCTACCTCGTACTACACTGATGAGATATGGGGAATCAAAGCCCCCACTCAATTTCGTATGTGGATCGATTTTTTTTTTGTCTGTGGATTGTAGAAGGTGCAGCAGCCGTATTGCAGATCGATTCTTCCTCTTTCTGTGCTGATTAAATCCAAAGGCTTATCATATTCATAGCTTAAAAAGTAAAATCTCATTATCTATGTTAAAACCCTCTCCATAAACCAGTTGTCACTGTGTGGGTGATATTTTTCCCTCCTGATTAAAATTGCTTCTTCTTTCTTTATGAAGGTTGCGAATGAGTGTAGAACAATGTTCAGACTTATTTGGTCACATCTATTTAATAAATTGATAGCATAATATGTTAAAAAAATTAGATTGTAAAAAGTCAGCAATCTATTTAGTATTATTATTAATTTTTATAAGATATTATATATTATATTTTTAATATATTAATTATGTAATATAATTTATATTTTTTTAATGATAAGTATTTAAGTAGATTCATATATCTTTTAAATATTTATATATAATTTTAGATATATTTATCAATTTTTTATATAATAGATTTCTAAGTAGGTTTATAAATCTTAAAACATGTTAGATTATGATAAAAAAAATCTATTACAAATGATATGTTCAAACTTAACAAATTTTAAATAAGTCAAAATCTAGCTAAATTTACTTATTTTTATCTCTATTATCTGCAAATTATTTTTTCAATTAACTGAAAAACAGAGGTTTTAAATTTAAATATTAATTATGCAATTATGTTAAAAATATTGTGTCATAATTTTATTTAAGTAAAAAAAAATTTAATAAAAATATTCATAATTTAGTAAAAGTTATGTAAATAAAATATTTTAAAATTATCAGCTATTATTGCTTTAGTTATTTTTAATTAAAATTAATATTTTATCTGAGTAATAATTATTTTTATTTTAGTAGCTGAAATCAGTAATAATTATTGAATTAAATATTAATTCTGAATAAAAAATGTTAACAGTGTTTTCTTTTTCTTTTCTTTGATTAAAACAAAGTTATTGAAATAATTATATTTTTTTATAATGCTTTCATTATACTCTCATTTTAAAAGTTATAATTTAATTTAAGTTATTTGTTATTTTAAAATATTTAAAAGAGACGTTAATTTGAAGAAAAAAAATTCTCTCTTGACATTTATTAATAAAAATAAAAAGGATTAGTATAGTGAAGTTTTTGGCTTTTGTTATCTTATCTTATATTTTTTTTATTTTTATTATGCTCCAAAAATTATAATCTACAATATATAAATTTGTCCAAAACAAATATGACATGTCACGGTACATGTAATTTTTTTTTTACGCTGCGAGTAATTTTTTAGATCTTTTTTCTTTGAATGTAGAGTCGTGTTTGTTGGACAAAATACCATAATTGATTCATTACAGCATATTAATGTGATATAGCCAGATTTGTAATTTCAATTGTAGCCCTTTCTAAACATGGATTTCTTTTAATCCCAATTTATTAACTCTTATATGAAGCGTGACTTGTTTTAGCTGTGGTCACTTTTTTTATAATAAGATTAATAAATTTAATTATTAAATATATAAAACTAATTTAAAATCTTACCAATAAATTAATTCTAATAATTTTAGATGTGATCATTTAAGTTGGTGTAAATTGATAAGAAATTATGTTAATGTAATGGTGTTATTTGGCATTGTGAAGAGTACTTTATTTTACACTTTACAGGACAATAAATTTTTACCCTTGTAAACGAGTGCACTGAATAATTTAAGAATTTCAAGTAATTTTAAATGTGATCATTTAAGTTGGTGTAAATTGATAAGAGATTCTGTTAATATTACGGTGTTATTTGACTTTGTGAAAAGTATTTTATTTTACACTTTACAGGACAATAAATTTTCACCCCTGTAGATGAGTGCACTGAATAATGAAAGAATTTCAAAGAAATTCATTCTATGAAGCATTTAGCTAAGGATAGAGAATATGGGGTGGGGTAGAGTATTTCATGAATTAGGTACTAACCTTCATCCTAATGGATGGGTATATCCTATTTTAGTTACCATTTGGGGGTTTTCTTTCCGTCAGGTTTTCGATCCATTTTATTCCTATAAGTGGTTAGTTGGAGACTTGGAGATTGCGAATTGGTAGGATGCAGGTTAGAGATTAGTGACTTTATAACACACCCTTATTCATACTATCCATTGTTTATCATTATCTAAACTCTTTTGTCACTTGTCATGTTTCTCAAGTATATAGAGATGTATCCTCAACCGTCAATAAACTTCCTAGTGTAGTTAATGTAAACAGAGAATAAATTATACCTAAAGATATTGTTTATTTTATTTTATTTTTCATATAATAATAATAATAATAATTAAATTTAAAATCTTGTATAAATTATTTTTATTTGTTATTATTGGATCATTGTTATTAATTCATTTTCACTAGTATTGAATATATATATATATATATATAATTTTTTAAATTAAATCTCCAATACTAAGGACCAAATAATTAATAAATTAAAACAATTTTAAAAATTAATAAAGACACATATTGTTTAATTGATTTAAAGAAAAAGAGGAAATGAAATTTTAATGGAAAGAAAAGAAAGAATTTTGATTCTTATTATATTAATTTAAAAAAAGAGAAAAAAAATACATTTTTAGTAGGTTTAGAAAAAGGAAAAAATATTTTAAAATAAATTTATTTTTATTATTATTTAAAATATTATTTAAAATATAAAATAATATTTTAATTAAAAATATCTCTTTCAATTCTCCACTTTTAAAAGGGGAACGAAATTGATTTAAAAACTTTTTTATTATCTTCCCTTTCATCCCTTTGAAAAATTTAAACTAAATGATATTTTTTAAAAAAAATTCTTCTCTTCCTTAATTTCTTTTTAATCAAATAATACAATAAAAATAAAAATAAGTCATTATTTATCATAAAATTATAATCAAATGTATATTAAACTTAAGTTAAATTAAATCAAGCTTATTTATTAAATAGGTTAAATTAATATTTTCTTATAAATTTATGTATTTTTAAGTTAGAATTTATCATCTCAAAAAATTTAAACCATGACAACCTATTTAAATAATGAAAATGTAAACCATTCTCTTAAAAGTATTACTTAAAGAGTGCAAAGGAAAATAAAAATCTATTAAAAATATTATACATGGCAATTATTTCAATTTTTATTGTATTTTAATAATATTTTAAATAAAAATACACTTTTTCTTTTTTAAAAGCACACTCAAAATATTGGTTAAATTTTTTTTAAAATAAAATATAAAAACATTAATATTAAATTAATTATTAATGTTGTTATCATCGATGTAAATAATATGTAAACAATAAATAGTTGAAAAGGTCAGTCTATGTCTAACACTCCACTTCTAAATAAGGATGTTCGTGGTTTAATTAAAATTAATTTTTAAAGTTTTTTCTTTTAGATTCAATCATAAAATTATGCTATGCTTCAGTTTGAAATAATTTAAATAAAATTTTTAATTTAATTCATTATGATTCAATTAAAAACAGTTTAAACATGATTGAATGCTTTGTTTTATTTTTTTTTACAATTTAAAAAATGATAAATAAAATTAATTTTATTATATACTTTTCATGATTTTTAATTGCATATATAAAAAATATAAAATTATTATAAGATACAAAAATAATTTCACTTCCATTTAAAAGTAATAAACTTATAAAATCATTAAAGTAATAAAAAAATGTTTCTAAAATAATAAAAAAATTAGATATAAATTATTAAGTATTACAATGTTATAAATATATAATAATATAAATATAAGTTAGAAACTAATTTCATAAATAAAATTATACATACACATACATAATATGTACATAAGTTTTATTTGAACTTGATTGAATTTTTTTAAAAAATTGGACTTAAAACATGTTCCAAATTTCCAATCTAATAAAAATTATTTGTATAATTTTTGTTTTTTCAATTCTCAATTAGTTCGATTTAATTTTTAGAACTTATGTTAAATTAAATTAATTTATAAATATTTTTATTTTATAATTATTGTAATGATAATACATGATTCTTATTTATTATATTTTAATATTGTACTAATCCTTATTAATTATTATAGTTTTTTTAATAAAAACTAAATTATTAGTATAGATTTTATATATCATTTATATTAATATATATTATCAACATATAAAATATTAATTTTATTAGTTATAAATATATATTACAAATGCATAAAATATTAATATAATAAATTATTTATTAGTATAAAATTTTTAATTTTATATTAACAATTTAATTTCTTAAATAAAATCTATATCGAATACAGACTATTATAATAATTTTGATAATTTTTTATGATAATAAATTATAATTTTTCTTAATGATTGTAAAGCATTCTTTAACTTTAATTTCTACATAATATTTAATTTTACATTTTATCAGAATATTATGTTGGTCCGGTAGGATTTCTTTTCCCTGCAGTGGGTGGGATTCAAGTTCAACAAAATGGTCTGATCAAAATATCAGAAGGGGTTTAGTCAAGGGCAATTTTGGCACAACATGAAACATCTTATAAATGTAAACAAACTAATTTAAACTGAGCAGTTAAAGTTTAAGCTAAACTTGAAATATATATATATATATATATATATATATATATATATATATATATATATATATATATATATATAAAAGCTTCTGGATAGAAGAAAATACCGAAAAAGAAAAAAAAAATAATAATTGGAAATGATACGCTAGAAATATTAAGAAAAAAGAGGTAAATCTAGATTAGTCATAAATTATAAAAAACTATATATATATATATATATATATATATTATGTCATTTATTTAATTAGAGGAATCAAATTTTATAACGGGATTTAACCTATATTAAAAAAATAAAATTTAGATTTGACCTGCTTAACCTGTTCATAGCTTGATTACGTTTATTTCATTTAATAAATATTTTTTTAAGCATTTTTAAGTTCATTGATTTAATAGATTTGATAGAAAAATTCATCTTAAAAGATGAAGTAAAAGAAAAAAAAAAGAATAAAAGAATCTTTAAAAATTAAAATTATTAATAAATTTTTTTAGGTAATTAAACAATATTTTATACATCTTCTTTTCTTATTTAAAATTGTACTTTTTATTACTACATACACAAACACAAGTTATTAAGAAATTTTTAATTTCAGTTTATAAAACATGAATTTGGTGAATTTATTTAGTCCAACATAAAATTAAGTTTAAATTGTTTGTATATCTAGTAAAATAAACAATAGAGCATTTAATAAATTGATCTCAAATAATTTGTGTTTCCTAACATCATTAATTAAAAGACTGTTAGTTCAATCAGAATAACACTATTAAAATATCCTGGAAAAAAGAAAAGGAAATAATAAGGGACCGTTGGTTGTATGTAACCAGCATTTCGGCAAGGATATTGTTCAGCCAGTTTTAAAATTTGTTGTGATATTTTGATTTGTAGTTTTATTTATTTATACAAATTTTTATTTTTTATGAAATTTATAAAAAATACAGTATAAATAAAAAAAATTATTTTTTTTATCCCTTCCTGAAAATGATTCACTCAGATCCCTTGGACCTTCAACTACTATCTATTTTGTTGGATCAAATATAATAATAATAGGAATAATAAAAATAGATTTTGTTAAATTATGTTGGAATGTTTATGTAAGTTGGAGAGGTATCCAAGGTAAATAAAATCAACCCATACTCATCCATATAAATACTAAACTTATCCATCCATATAATTAATTATTAACTTTTAATAATCGATTAACGTAAAAACTATAATTAATAATATAAAAAATATAATATACTTATTTATATTTACGATACATAATAGATTATTACATTGCATAATTAATTATATATTTTTATTAATAAATTACAACTTTATTTTATATATTTACATATATAATACAATTAACCATCATTTTTATAAAATTAATTATTTTTTATATATTATAATGGTTAATAATCAATTATTTAAGATAAATTTTAAAATATGAATAAATATAATTATTTAACTCCTTTTTTAAAAGATATTTAAAACAGCTTCTCATAATCAACAAAAAATTATTATTTTTTAGATTTTGATTTATTCTAAAATTTTAATAAATAATTAAAATAACTATTAAGTGATTATGTTTTTTAAAAGGTATCTTTCTTTTAAAATAATTTTAATTTTTAAACAAACTAAATCTATAATTAAAAAACTATTTTAACTTCAAATAATAAGTCAATAAGGTTAAAATTACTGTGTTTACATCAATAAAGATTATATCAATAAATATTTATAACTATTGTGTTTAATGTTTATATCAATAAAGATTTACAATAAAAAAATAAATATAAGATTATATATGGCCTATCAATAATCTATGAATTCAAACTTAAGTTGTGAAGTGTGTTTCGTTATCTCCCATCAATAACCTACCAATTTGAAACTAAAGAATGCTTTTAGTCATTCTTGAAAGATCGTTATGGGGAAAAACGTGATTTTCTTTTTTTGAATTTTTTCCAAATGTACCTTATTTATTTTGTATGCAAAGTAAATGTACATTAAACTATATTTTGTTGAAAACGCACACAAAATTATCATAAGCAAAAAATTATCTGAAGTTTTTTTCTTTGATTGTGAAATTAACTTAGTTTAGGGTGCTTAACTCCACCGATAAAAACAATGTTCATATTATAATTTATATAATATATTTTTATTTTTATTTTATTTATTATTACATATTGTAATAATATAATTATCATTTCTTAACAAAAAAGTTGCTTAGGACCCTACCTTGTCCAACAACAGATTAATCAAGAAGTAAGTGGAAACAAGATTTAATTTTAAAAAATAGACAATATAATTTTGGATAAGTTGGAGTCACACATTACATTGGCTCCATCTGACTTTATGTCATAGAATTAATATGTTCACATGGTATTTTAAAAGAAAGTAAATGATAAGCTATCATACTTATTAAGTTAAATTAATATTTTTTGTATAATCTGATAATAATTTTATATTAACAGTTTATTTTAAATACTAATTATTATTAAAAAAAATTCCCAAAAAATTACTTCTATTATATTATAAATATTTCTAACTCAAGCAAAATAGTTTTCATAAAAAATACTAGAGGTGTAGAGAAAAAAAATTAACACAAAACATTTCCTAGTTTCTTGTTACTTTTGTATTTTTATGATATAACTATTAATATTTTTTTATGAAAAGTTGTCATCAATGCTTAAATTTATACATTTTATCTAAATATCGTCAAGTCAATTTCAAGTTTATCACTAGTCATATCATACAGGGTCAAGTTTGAATTTAAGAATTCACTACTCAATCAAAATATTAGTTTAAATTAAGTTAAACCTAATCTAACCGGGACATGAACTCTCAAAGCAAATCCTTGATGGCTATACATAGTAGTATTTGTGCTGAGCACCATTTATACTTGAACCTCCAATCTGAAGACGTCACCTGTGAAAAGTTCCCATCACTCGTCTCCATGTACATCTAGAAAAGACAGAAATAATGAAATAATGTAGGAAACAATAGGCCCATCGGAGAGATCCAGTTCCTAGAGAGTAAAATATGTGAGTTTGACTCTAAAAATGAGAGAAAAATATAAAGGCAGAAGAAAAAAAAATGAAGAGGAGTTTTTCCCACACTATGCACATCTACACACTTAAATTCTATTATAATAATTTTTAATTTTATTATTTTTTATTATATAAAATGAAAACATATGTGAATAATATTTTTATCTAAATGCATCTACAATTATCATTTATTCAATGTTTACTATGTGTCTTTTATATATTTTTAAGTTTTATTTTATCAATTTAATTTTCTTTTATTATTTGCTGTACTTTAGTGTGGGTATTTTGGTCCATGCAATGAATGAAATAACTTAATATGAAACTGTTGGACTACCTGTCGTGTTTAGAGCTTTCTTCTTGAACCAACCCATCATCCTTAATTCTCGGACTTCTTGAAACATTCAATTTTTGATGTAGGCATGAGACGGATTTATTTTTTATATATTGTATTCTTTTTTTTACTTCCACTTTTTTCTCTTCTTTCATATAGATTAGTGTCACTGGATATTTTGTTAGATACTAAATTAAGCTTAACTTTAGAATTCTGTCAATCACCTCCGCCTTAAAGTGTTCGTATAATGTTATTGTTTTCGTATATTTTTTTATATACTATATTGATGTTTTCCTTTACATTTTCCTGTTTATTTTATACTTATTATTTGGATTTATTATGACGAGCAATTAGAAAGCTAAAATGTCAGGAAGATTATCACAATTGGAGGCGAAACTTTGTTTGATTGGGGCTTATAAGGACAAGCAATTGAAACCTTATGTTACAACATTATGACTATTTAAGGACAATATTTATGGATATTTTTTTATTCATTAATTGTAGTGGTTGGTTCAATTTTTTCTTAACATTTTTTTTCCATGTTCATTATGCTGATAAATTTAGAACATTATGACCATTTGTTCATGTTGTACCTGTGAGTTCCGCATGCTAATGAGTCTAGAACATTATGATTATCGGAGGTAAATATTATTCAAAATCTTTTTTATTCATTATGATGGTTGATTATTTTTTTAACATTCATTAATGAAACATTATTGTTTTAATTGATTGTGGTGGTTAATTTATTTTGCTACACATAGCCTTCATTTTAGGATGATGTATTCAATTTTACCTTAACATAGGATGATGTATTCAATTTTACCTTAACATTTTTCTATTCATGTTGTATTTATGAGTTTTGCTTATCATGGTGAGGAGTATGCAACATTATGATCAAGAGATAAATATTATTTCACATCTTTTTATCCATTGAAAATAAACCTTAATTTATTTTATAAATACATCAAAAGCTATTAAAATTTTATTAAATTTATTACTTTTAAATTCTTAAAATTATTTCATATTTTAATTTTATTTTAAATTTATCTAAAAAATTGAATAAATAATAATAACTTAAGAGTTTTATATAAAATAAAATCAATAAAAAATTATTTTAAAATTAAAGAAATAATTAATTTATAGAAATCTAAAAAATAAAATTTAGGTATAATCCAAATTAAATTATAAGATTAGAGTAAAGTTGAAGATTTTTTATGAATAATTTGTTTAATCATGATATTTTTATATATAAACAATATTATTTATTTATATTTTTTATTTAATGATGGATAATTTTAAAAATAAAAAATAAAAAATAAACCCATCAACATGCAGATAAATGTAAACATATGTAGGTCCTTGAAAAATTTATTTTTGTAGTTAGTTTGATTTGTATATGAAGGGGTGATCGTATTTTACACCGAGTCCGTACTTGTCGTCAACAAAAGTAGTAGCCTTCAACTAACAGTAAATTGTCCAACTACCTAACAAAGAAAAACTTAAATGGTCAACCTCAACTACCATTCTTCTTCTTTTTTCTTCACACTCTATTATTCTAAGCAACCAATTACTTCCTTCTATTAATACCACGCAATATATCCTCTTCTTCAAACACACACCACTCTCAACCCACCCATTCTCCTTGCAATGGCCAACATCGATCGCTCTTCGGATCAATTTTCTGCAGATTCTATTGGTACCCTTTTACACTCTATTCCTTCTTTAATCCATGTAGATTTTCAGTTGAATTATTATTATTTTTTTTATAACATTCTAATTGAAACCCCTGCTTATTAAATGAAAATAAAGATCTTTCAAACTTTTTTATGCTTTTTGGATTTTAATGTATTTAATATTTTTTATAAAGTCATATAAGAATTAATAGGAGGGTATAACATTATTATATGATTCTTCTTGTGATTTGGATCATGCTCTCTTATCATATGACTGCAAGTGCACACCCACTAATCTTTGTAGTTCTATCTATTCTGGTTCATTCTTTTAGTCTTTTCTGCTGGAACAGTACTTATAATTTGACATGGGTATGGCTGTGGAAACTATAATAGAAATATAATACTTGTTGTCAAAAATGTTTTACAGACATCAAATAATAATTTGAGTGTCCAAAAATTGGCCTGATAAATTATGCCTAATTGATAACTTGGAAGTTAGCGACTTGATTACATGATCTTGTAATCGAATTTGTACGACACAGAATTTAGATTCAGGGATGCGTGATTTTATTTTATTTTCAGAAGAGCACTCCAGTAAAGCTTCCCAAGTTGAATTTTCTGAAGATGAGGAAACTCTTATCATCAGGATGTATAAACTGGTTGGGGAGAGGTAAGGGTATTTCCTTCTTAATTGTTAGCCATACAATCTATTGTTTAAAACCATTTATAAATGAAGCTTATACAACAAAATTTTACATTTTTAGGTGGTCTTTGATTGCTGGAAGAATTCCTGGGAGAACAGCAGAGGAAATAGAGAAGTATTGGACTTCAAGATTCTCCAATAGTAGCGAATGAAGTGGCAGAGAAAGTGTGGTGTTCCCTCTTGGAACAAGAAGATTTTGTGTGCTAGCTTTTAAGTTATGAGAGTGACTTTGTGGGACATAAACTGAAAGTTGGCCTTATTTTATTTATAGGGTATTTGTGTTGGCCTAAAAAAACGGGGGCAGCAACGGTAAAAGCCGGTTTGTAAAAACTTTCCATCTTGAAGTGTTGCTTGGTGTGATATATTATCCATCTTGAAATGTTACTTGCTGGTGGTTGTCTTGTGTGCATCTACATAGTGCTGGTCCCCTTCTTGTGGCGTTCTTATCCATTTAGCATTCTGGCTTCTTATTTTTTCTACAGCCTGCTTAGCCCCTGTAGCATTTTATATTGGAAGAGCCCAAATATGGAAATGGGTATTGGATACACGTTCAGTGGTGTCATTCTCTGTTTACCTATATATATATATATAATAGGCCTAAAGAGATCCTAATATCAATGTTGTAAAAATTGATTCGATCATGATACTATCTCAATGAATTATTAGTGAAAATTATACTTAAAAGAAATTTTGAAAATTAACAATATAAGTTATATTATTTATAAAGTTAAAATATTTTAAATTTAAAATAAAAATAATCATCATCATATAATTAGACAAATATATATATATATTATTTGACACATTAATTGAAAGAATTTTGCTATATATTTTTTAAATTCTCTTATATATTTGTTAGACTAATTTAATTTGTTAATCTTTATATTTGATTGATATTTAAATTAAATTTAATAATTTAAAATTTTTTAATGATTGATATTATTAAAATTTTATTAAATATAAATGATATGATTTTTTTATTCGACAACTTGTTTTTTTATCTTTATTATTATTATTATTATTATTATTTTTAATAATTTTATAAAAATTTTCGACATATATTTTTTAAAATTTTATTTTTATTAGGTAATATATCCATAGATGAACAGGTTTTAATACATTTCTTTTTCTTTTTGACGCTCCAGTGATGTTGTTATTGGGATACAATTATTTTGTTATCATTGATTTTATTACAACAGCATGAACAGTTTTGAATATTTTATAAATATTTTATTGAATTTTCTTTATAAATCTTCAGCAACATTAATATTAGATTAAAATAAACTATTTTTTTACATTTTAATATAAATTTACCGTCAAATATATTATTCACTAAAATTAAGAATTTGAAGTGAAATATTTGTTAATAAATTAAAAATTAATAATTAGTTATAGAAATATAAATTATCAAATAAAAATATTATATTATTTATAACTAATAGAAATTTAATGATATTAATTATTAATAAATTAATTATAAAATTTTTAAATTATAAAAATGTAAATAAAATTTTTAAATAATGAGAATTTAATCATAAATAATGAAATTATAGAAATTAACTATTTAGTTTAGCCTATTTTAATTATTTTTTAAAGTACATAATAAATGAAATATATATATATATATATATGTATTATTTTACAAATGTAAAATTATATAATATTTCTAACAAATTAAAATTGAAATAAAAATATAGAAATTAAAAATTATTATAATTAAAATGGGCAGCACACGCATCGGTCCCGTCTCTTTCTCCTTCCATGACAAGACAACATCCACTGTCGCTCTCTCTCTCTCTCTCTCTCTCTCTCTCTCCGTTTCACAAACCGTAGCAGATTAAACCAAATGAGATGAAACTTCGCAGCTGGTTCGCCATCTAACATGTTCTCCACTTCCTTCTAACCAAACATGAAATTCAATTTCAAGGTATACACCTTTATTTCCTTCCCTCTTTTTCTTTTGTCTCACCTTCAAACAATCCTTTTTTTATTTTTCGATTTTGAAATTCGGGATTATATTCAATGCTTGCCTTGCTATGGATTCTGCAATATTTACTTTTTTTTTTCAATCCAAAAATCGAGCTAGATCTGAGTAATATTTGGTTGCTCGGGAAATTCGGGAACAGGCTAGATCTTGACTGTGAAAATTCCTTTTACTTTTAGTATTTCGGATTATCGGGCTTTGATTATTTTCACGTGAATTTACTTCATAAGAACCCTTTTATCCAGAAGAACAAAAAAAGTTGTAATTCAGTTGAGAACCCATATGCATGCATTTTGGGTCAACTTTTGTAAATTTGATTATGCATCATTTTGATTTTGTAGAATTGATTTTGGGTTAAATTTGACTCGTACCGAAGTTTTGTTTGAAAAATTGTATTTTAAATGTAAGTTTGTAGTAAAACTTAGTATGAAATTTTCAATTTGATGCAAAGACGGTTTTTATTCCCCCTACTTTAAGTTGAAGTGCGTTTGGTAGCAAACTTGATTTTAGCTTTGAAATAGTCAAACATTTTTGTTTGTATCCAAACATGCTGTTTGATATCTGAATTTTTTATTGCTATGTGGGATTGCTCTTGCTATGCCGAATTGCAGGTATCTGATCTTCTTCAGATGCTGAAGATTGGGTTTTTACTGTCCCATTGTTTATTATTGCGAGAAATTCTGGATTATTATGCTTGTACAATAGGTTTCAGTAGAAAGTAAATTCAAATATTGGATATTGGTTGGTCGATGTTTGGCATATGACTGTATGAAGTTGCTTGCTATCTTCCTGTCCCTTAACAATCAGAAGGAATATCTGCTTGACATGGCTTTTATGGTATTGGTAGTTTGATTATACTCGTACTGCCATTATGGCTATTCATGTAGCTTCATATGCTGGATGTCTACCAAATGTCATGGGGTAGCCAATGAACTGTGTATTGTGAAAAAATCCAAATGAATCCAATATAGGAAGAAGTCACAATGACCCCAAGACTCCAAGAAATATAAAAACTTAAGAAAAAAAACTGGGATTCCCTTGATCCAGATTGATTTGAATGATAAAATTAAAAGTTGTTCAAGTGGCTATACAGAATATCATTTTCTGCTTCCATGTCTCAGCGTATTATCAAGATATGAAATTCTGAAAGTTGAATATATTTGATCCTAGATGATATGCCTAATCGTAAAAAACTGTATTTCCCGCTATTTATTTAAGATATCATATTTGAAGGGTAAAATTTAATAAGAAAAAATTGCAACTCAAATATGTTGCTATAGAGCTTAGAGACATACTCGAAGTGTAAGAATAGACTGTTGAAATTGGGACCATTTGGTGCGTGATGAGTGATAGCAGCGCAGAGTTCATAAACCTTCCTGCCTATGCTGTTAGTTATTGTCTTTAGCTATGGCAATATAAGCTTAAGGATAGTCCATAACTCCATTTCCCATCAAGCCCTATGGATGCTGAGGTTTAATTCTCTGATCTGGGCTAGGAATATGCAATATCTGATTGGCCTTTCAAGTCACCCTGAAGATAAGTAAGATCATTGTGAGCGGTGAAATTCCCTGCATCCTATTCATCTTGCCTTATAAACTGTCGTGGCTTGCTTTGTTTTCCTTGATGTCTAGATGCTCAGGTATGGAAGTCTTTTGCGGTAGTTCAGCAATGATAATGTTAAGTAGAATGTGTTCCACTTGCAAAATACCCCAATGATGATAAGAATGCTGGGTCACAGTTTGTTAAGGTCAAAACTAAGGCACTACAAGTTTATTCCCGTAGAGCTAAGTCAGCTAAGGCTAGTGTGTAAAACGTGAACTAGATAGGAAAGGTGTGATGCAAGCGGAGTTGGTTAGAGGAGAGAGAAAAGGGGATCTGTTGTAAAAGGGGAAGGGGGCTTACATGGGGAGGCATCCTCTGGTTTTGGCTTTCCGTAAACACAGTTTCTCCTTAGCTGGTTCCCTATTTTGTTTCTTTTCTCAGATTTCAATCAATAAAACTGTTCTCCCATTTTCTGATAGGGATCATTTCCTATCAAATCATTCCATGCTATTGCAACTATAGAGACAATAGGTGGTAAAGTTGTCAAAATTTCAAAGCATTTTAATAATTAATGAGGGACGAATAAGATCTTGCATGATGACAGCGTAAGCAGTGGCAGAAGTTGACTAACTATTTTGGGAGAATCATGAGCTCTGGATGGGTAAGTACACGTGAGAAAAATAACTAACAGTCTGAAGAAGGCAGGTTCAATTTTAAGACATTGAACAATTCTCAGCTTTAGAAGTCAAAAGAACGTATATTTTCCTTCACATTTTGATAACTCATCAATGTTTGGTATGTAACTATGGGATAAGGATCATCTAAATTGAGCTTATCTCTAACATGTGCGCATGTATGGATGTATCTACTATTGAGTTAATTTAAAGTGCATCATGATCTTTATCTTCTTAAATTTATTAGACAAACTTTAGAGGGATTTTTTTTACTGTAACTAAGCTACTAAGATTCCAAAGATGAAAAAAATTTCTTCATCTTTATATGACAGAAACAAGGTATCGTAGTTAGTCTTAACCATAGCAACTACAAAAAAAGAAACAGTCAGTATGAAAGTAGGGGATTATTATCTGTTGTCTTCAAGGTCGCTTATGTTCAAGCCTATGAGGCTATTCTATCTTTGACATCAGTTACCTTAATTGACAATGAGGTTGTGTTTACTATGCCATAACTAGTTGACGTCAACATTGAAGAGCTGATAAGTTTGGAACAATGGTAGTGGCATAACTCAGCACATATCCCCCGTATATTTTTTAAATAGGCTTTCTTGTGGGAGAGGGGGGAAGTTGCCCCCCTCTTCCCTGAAGAAGCTCCACTACCGAGCCCAAGTGTCTCTTACAGCAAATAATAGCTATAAGGTTGCTTCCTCCAACTTGTAAGTTGTTGTGCTTGTGCAGCCATTATCTATGTAGTATGAACTTTTGGCATCTATTTACCCTGATCATTCTCAACCATTTGTGTTTATTCAATGAATAATTTGACAGAATTCAGGCTCACGTCAAATGTTTGCATACCCAACTTTTGAATACATTACCCATCCTACGATTCTCCTGAAATCATCAACCATTTGCTTTTTCAGAAAGAATAATGCAACTCATACACTTCCATACACATCACATCCATTACTTTAATTGAGCAACTAGCAAACCTATTTTACCAATCACATACTTAACCATCTAAATAAACTGTAGTTAACAAATTCCTGCCTTTAAGATTGGTAGTTAAATGTAGGTAGGTAGATTTAATTGAGTTTGATAGCTAGCTAATGAGAGTGATTTGTTTGGAAAGGTGAGTAACATTATTCCTGAAAAAAAAGTTATGGATAAAAGCTTGCAGGTACATGATAGCCATCGGTTGAAAGAGTGCATCTTTCCTTTTCATGATTCAGAATGGAAAGAAATAATAGACATTTTATTATGCATTAGCTGTGGAAATATTCACTGAAAGCTAGTTTGGCCAAGGGAAAGTACTACAATCAAAGTCATGCTACAGTAACTAAACTGGAAGTTTTCATGCACTTGAAAAAAATAAATGAAATATGAAATGTGTAGATTTCTTTTTTTTATAAATGTAAATCACTTTCCTCTTGTGGTCACTTATTCCATGGTTTCAAAACAGCGAGTACGATAATGATGGCAATGACCAGGAGCAATATAATGGAAATCATCATGCATTTCCTTGACTTCTTTTGCAAACTCTTCGCTGTTTGGAGAGCGTCGTTGCCCATTCTCACATGATCAGTTGCGTTTGTCACCTGTTCATTCCAAAAGCCATTTTGAAAAGACATGATTAGCGGTCTAAAATAGTAAATATTTGCCCGGTAATTGAGATTTTTTTTTTCCAATTGAGACAATTACATGATTTGCCCAAGGAACACAACCATACCAATGACACAAGCCCAAAGTATTTCCACAAATATCAAGGTTTATATGACTACGTTTAAGTTTCATGGGAGATTAAAAAAAAATGACCAAGCGTTTTTCTGGGGAGAATTCATTTTTGAAGTTCTTTCACAAAATTGTTAAATAAAGATTTTAAAAATAAACAAGTACGCGTATAAATTAGTTTACTTTGCATTCAAAGTATCATTTAATAAAAATGCACCTTCAAATAACTGAATATATATATATATATATATATATATATATATATAAAAGTTAAGTTTTGATGATGTGTTAAATTTTAATATTTATATTAATTTAATATTTTTTTATAAAATATAAAATTTACTAATCTAACTGTTAATTTAAAAGTTTTTATTAAATAGATTATGCATATAAAATTTTATATAAAATAAAAATTAATAGATATTTTATCGAATAATATAGATATCAATAATTGAGTATCATATTTATAAATATTTAAATTATTTAAAATTTAATATATATAATCATAAATATATTATTAGATAATTTAATTATTAAATTAATAAATTTTGTATTTTATTAAATTTATTAAGTTGATGTAAATATTAAAATTGATATCTAATGTTAATAAATTCTGATTTTCTATATATATTTTTCATTTAATTTAATAGAGACATGTTAAACTGGATTAACTAAACTTGCTCTTAGTCACTAACACTTTGTGCATAATTTAGTGATGATATGGGAAGATAATTTTCTAAAAACAAGTTAAAGAAAATTGATCATAAGTAGGCAAGACAAGAAGATTGATACTCACTCTTAATTTACACAATGGTCATAATTCTTTTAAGGAACCGAATAAATTTTAGATTCTTTTATTATAAATTTAATTTTGATATACTGTTTGTGTGAAAAAAAATTGTTAAAAATTATCATAATTATAATTTTTAAAAGTAACTATTCTAAAAATTATTTTTTAATTATATGATAATCTATAATTAAATAATAGTATAAAAAAATTTTATATTAAATATGTATTTTAATTAAATTCTTCTACTATTTACTTAAATTTTCATAATTTTCACATCCAATATGATCTAGTCATTATCCCACTTGAGATGAAACAAAGTGTAGGACAGCAGTGTAAGAGGCTCCAAAGGCAAAATCTTTATGACAAATATAGTGGATTGCCGGGGTTGTAAGTAGGTTTTGTACATCCACGGTGAAAACTAGAGACCAATTTGGGTATGTTTAATCTTGGCAGGACAAAAGATATCAAAAATAAAAAATGATTAGACATTAGGCTTTTTTATCATCTCATAATATATTACGGTTTTTAACTTCAAATATATTAGGTCAATTTTATAATCTATATATATAAAAACCTTTCATTGCCCACCTGCTTTCATCTATCTAAGTATAACTTAAAGGCAGAAAACTGCATATCAAGGGAAGATACCGTACTGTAACTTCCACTTTAAAATTTAGACTACTGTTCAACCCATGACTTCGTCCATACTCTTCTACGTTCATTCTTTCTCCTTTGCTAAGCAGGACAACTAAAAGGGATGTTCCTATCTCATCCTTACATGCAGATTTTAGTTATTCTCAAAATGTTAATATAATTTATCCAAATGCATATAAGAAAACGGGACTAGATAATTAAATTAGCCTTAATAAAGTTTTTACCTTTTCAATTTATACTTATTTTTTATTTCAATTTCTACCAGAATTTTGATTTTTCATTTTATAAAAATTATTAATTTTGTATTAAAATCTTCATCAAGTGATAACATTATTTGAGTAAATATACAATTCAATTGAAAGTTGTATTATATACTTTCAATTTTAAAATATGGTGTACAATTTAATATAACTTTATTATATATTAGTTCTTTTCTCAAAAAAAATGTAAATAAAGTTGGCATATTTAAACATTCAAATATATAAATAATTACTTTTTGAATATAAATTCTTATTCTTTGAAAACTAAATAATTTCCTAAAAGGTCAAGTGTAAGTTAAAACATTTAGAAACCAAATTATTCACACTGACATTTCTGAGAACTAAAAGTATAGAAAATTTAATGACAAGATTCAAACTAACAATTTTTATGAAATAAATAATTTAAATTATAAAAACATAGAAAGTAAAATCAAAATTAAATGTATAATAAAGGACTAAAAAATAGAGTAAACCATGAAATAATTGTGCTATTACTTTTTCAAATTATTAGCTCTTTGAACAATTGAAAATAACTCATTAGACAATCAAGCAAAAGAATTCAAGAGCAAAGCATTATGATAAATACAGCCTTTTATCGAAAACATAACAAAATAGAAAGTAACTTGTCAAAGTTCTCATGGTAGTAAAATCGTCTTTTTCTGTAGCTAAAACAAGAGGGAAAAAAAGTAGGTGAATTAAAGGACCAAACGCATTACGGTGAGTCTTTTGTTTCAAATAATGATTATCTTTAAGAAACTAAAATAATATTTTTCATCTTTTAAAAGTTAATGTAACCTATCGCAAATCTCTCAAATATCAAAATGGTAATTTACTTATAAAAGGCCACTAGAGATATTTCCACAGGAATTGACCAATTTATACGCATCTAAATTCTAAGGCCCAAAGACGATATTACATGGTCAATGGTAAAATGGAATTGTTCATCACTAAATCTCACGCTTATACAAAGGATATATATGCTAATCAGAATGTTTGGACAACCCTATTTTTCGGTAAAAACTATCGCTCAATACCTTAACCAGTTGACAAAAGATAGAACTAGTGAAGGACAATAGACGTTCACTAAAGGTGTGTTGGGCCAATGGCCACCACAACCTGGGCCTAATCATTATATTTAGAAAATGAAAACGGGGAAGAGAAAAAAAGGGAGAAAAGAGGGCACTTTGTTTCCAAGAACAACATTAATGCAAGACTTGAAACCAGCAAATGGCACTAAAAACAGCTTTAGAATGGTACAAGAAAACAAGAGACATTGATAAACTCTTGAAGGCTACTACAAAGAATAAGAATATCTTATCGTGAGAGAGATCAATCACACCACATAAATCAAGCATCATACAAAATAGAAAAGCTTAAAATTTGTGCTCTAAAATATCCCACTGACACACATGCACATGCTTTCTCAACCAACTCAACTCATATATATGGACAAAAGCTAAGGGGGGGCAGACTCAAGCACCCTTGCTACTCTTCCAAGGTTGGATAACACCCACAACTATGATAGCTACTATAAGCAACAGTATAATGATGGCAATGCACATCCATTTTCGAGAGTTCTTCTGGAGTTTCTTAGCATTTTGAAGTGCAGTTGTCCCTCTCTGGACATGATCGACTGCATTGTTGACCTGAACAAGCCTCTCATTAACGCAAATCCAACCACATATGCCCTGCTGCATTCTACATATATGCATGCAAACAGAAAATCAAGCATGTGTGATAGAGAACAAACCTGACTTTCGATGTTATCTAAAATTTCTCCTTGAGCATCAACTAAGACTGCCATGTCAAGGTAAATCTGAGATATAATAAAATAGGATTAGACATCTTTTTTTGTCAACAAAAATTAAATATTTTTAAGACCAAGTTCTTTTGGCAAGGAAACCTGATGTAAATCAAGAAGTTTTTTCTCTATTTCTTTCACAGCATCATGTCTTTCCTGAATTTCTTCAACTGTGTTTACAACCTGAAACAACCCAGATTTTCTAAATTAAAATTCCCCACATAAGTGAATGAAAAATCATAACTAATTACATATGTGTTTTCAAGATAAAACCATTATGGACAAACATTTGATTCTACATTATAGTTTTCATCATTCCTCCTACAAAGAAAATCATGAAAAAGGCAAAAGATACTCCTTAATGTTAGTGAAGCAACCCCCTCCCCTCTGCCAACTAAGAAAAACCCATATTATCCATGAGACAATAGTGTGAAAAACACTTGATTAGATTCAGTTATCATGTTTGGTGTAAAAAGAAAAAAAAAAGTATCAAATCATGAATGATTCCACCCCCCCCCCCCCCAAACCAAAAGATAACATAATGAGTTGTTAATCTTCCAGATTAAAAAATAGGTTCCAATAAAGAATCATAAACTAAGTACCTGTCCTCGACCTGCTTCTAGAATTGCTTTCTGGAAGATTTGCTCACTGTTTCCAGTTTCTATCAAGCGATCAATTGTCTAACACAGTCATTAAACGGCCAGTTACAACAAAATTTATATGCAGTGGATATCTCATCTCAAGTCACAAACTCATGAGTTAAGCTCACCTCATCATCTGGCCTAGTTCCCGTGACTGTACAATCAAATCAAAGTAATCACAAAGTGAACACAATTAAACTTATACTTATTTAAGTTTAAAAAAATAAAAAGCTGTAGTACTACCACCGTGCAACACAATTAGCTCTATTAAGGGCTAAAATGTTCAAACCTGTAATAACTCTTCTCTCCACAACCTCACGATATTCATCTTGGATTCTTTGCCTGAGAGTCTAAACATAACACTTTGATGAGAAGATTGACTTAAACTTGGAAAATAGCTTCTGGTGTTAAGTGTTAAACACTAAACATAAACATACCTGAAACTCTGTCATAAGATCCTTGAATTTTTTAGTCACGGCACTGTGGTTTAAAGGAAAGTAGTTATTTCAGCTTTCCAGTTCATTTCATCAAGTACTGTAATAAAGATAAGTTCTACCAACTTACTTTGTCATATTCATCCTTGCTCTGTCAATACCAGTTCCCTTCTCACAGCCAGGCTTTTGTCTATTGGTTAGGTTCTGCACAAAACAAGTCCTGATTAAATAATTCTCATATTTGTGTGAAATTTTATATAGAATTGACATCTACTAACACAATACTCAGAGTCAGTATCTCAGTACATCTCTGTTTATAGCCTCTATTTTTGTCTTGACACCCTGAGCAATCTTTCCAACTTCATCGATATCTTTCTCCATCCTCTTCTTGATCGCTGAAAATAATGTTACAGGATTATTAGTCTTATAAAGAGTATTAAGTTTCACTCAAATATAATGTCAGCACTGACACCAGGAAATCTTATGACCTAATTTGAAACAGATGATTTCAACCAAAAAATAAAAGATGTTGCATTGTAACATACATTTCATTGCAGATGCTTTTGTAACAGATTTTGATTCCTCATTAGCTTCCTGTAAAAAGTACACTTGTGAGAGTTACAAAAGAGACATTGCTGCTGAAAACTAAAAGTAATAAATGATGAAGATAATGGATACCTTTAGCTTTTGAAGCAGCACAGACAGCTTATCGATTTGTTTATCAGCTTCATGGATCTAATAATGAAACAAAGAACATCAGTGAAGGTAGGATATTCAGCTGAAATACTGAACAAACAACTTGAAGAAAAAGTTTACTATAGAAATAGCAAAGCATATCAATTCTATCATGCCCTTAGACTAACAATAGTTTTCACCTTCCATCCTATTCTAACATGAAATCCAGCAAATATCCAGACAATCGCAAACCATATAATACCTAAGGTCAGATTAACATTTTGAACCATCAAAAGATTTAAAATTTTAAATAGCATGCTCATGGTGTACCTGCTTATTAAAAGCTTCCATTCCCATATCAGAGTTGCTTCTGGGAACCTGTCCCATTTCAATATCACTTTGTCTAGAAGGTTGACCATTACTGGCCTCACCAACAAATGAATCCTGCAAGAAAGAATTTAAAAAATAAAAATAAAAACAAAAACTATCCTTACATTTTGATCTTACAATACAACAACACTGTACTAAACTTAATCCGCGTCAAATTAACAGTTACAAAACAAAAGAAAAACACCAAAATCACTATCAGAATAAATCCGAAACAGCCAAAAATTAAGCCAATCGCCAGTGTTTTTTTTCTTTAGGCTAGGAAACATTACTACACACAGCAAATAACATAACCACAATAAAATCCAAATGGGGATTATCTATGATCTGAGTTAAAGCAAGACAGCATCTGTAGAAAATTTCCCACCACCAATACCAGTTCAGCACCGAACTGAACTTCAAGGCTTAAAATATCAGAACATCGTGATTCCAATTCGTATCCTACTAGAATTCGAGGCTAAAAATTGGGCCTCTTTCAATATTGATTATTTTTTTAAAGAAAAAAACAGAGTACTGAATCTGACACTGAGATAGCAGAAACTTCAATCCAAAAGCAGAAACTTTAGCAACTGAACTAAAAGACCCAGGGATCAAAATCAGATTTTGGCATCGAAAGAGGGAATTACAGATACAAACTTACAGTGAGAAGGTCGTTCATCTTGAATTATCAAATCAAACACAAAGAGGAGAGAAAGGAATGTCGAAAGCAGATACTAAACGGTAACAATTGTTGTGTCTTTGGCCGGCGAAACGACAACGAAGCTATGCAAGGCAACCCACGAACTCTCACAATGCCTATTTGTTTTTCTTCTTGTCTTATTTTCTGTTTCCAATTATTTATTTTAAAATATTTAATATTTGGATTTCCACGTTGAGATTGTCTGTTATTTATTTTTATTTAATTAATTTATAGTATGAGTTATCTACGTTATTATGTAAAATGCTTTCTTGCTTTGTTCGTCCTAACAGTACTTTTTAGAAAAATGATCGTATACATAATTATTAATTAACACTTGTTTTTTTATTTGTAAATAATAAATAATTTACTAAAGCTAAAGGAAAGAGGTACTAAGAGCGTTGGGAAATGGGGGAGGATTGGAGGAATTAGTGGCGTGGCCAATGGACATGGACTTCACTTATTAACTAGGCCCATCTTACCTTTTGGGCTACTTCAGAAGCCTCTCTAATCGAATCAACATGCTTTTCTATTTCTCCAGGTTGTATCCAGCTAGAACTTTAAAAACATTATGACACATTTGTACAGTGCATCTATTTTTTAATATTTGATTTTTTTGTTATTTAATAATTCAATTTTTTTTATAAAATTTGAATTAAAATGTATTGGAATAGATGATACTGTATAAATGTATGGATATTATTACTGTAAACAAAATTAAAAATGAAACACTGAATGTTATTTCAAATAAAAAAAAATTATGATAATTTTTACAACGAGAAGAATAAAAACAAAAATGAATTGCAAAAAGTTATGGTAACATTGCTAACCTAGCTTCTTTGCTTTCCTAGGGGTTAGGAAGTCCAGCTTTCTTTCCTGAAAAAATTATTTAACTATACAAATAATAATTTACATTTAGTAACATCGAATATAAGCTATTTGATATATATATATATATATATATATATATATATATATATATATATATATATTTAAAATTTACAGTCATGAATGAGAAATGTAAAAAAATGTTAAAGAAAATGAGAATTATATATATTAAAAATATATTATGTATATTTTTATCTTATATATGATTATACGATTTTTATATTTTAAAAATAATTTTTTAAATAATTATTAAATTTAAATATAGATAAATATAAAATAATTTTTGTATATAAACAAAACCTTATTCGGAATGTGCAGTGGTATCACCTCTGTTCCTTTCCTCTTAGAATGTTATAATTTATTTTTTTTATCACAAATAACGACATATGTTAGGCTTTAATTTAGGAGGAGAGCGTTTCTTTCACGCTTTTCAAAGGTTTGTCAAATCATAATATCAGGGTTCAAAGATATTTGAGCTACCAAAATTATAAAATACTTGAAAAAATAAAACAAAATTTTATATATATATATATATATATAATACATCTATTTATATTTTATTGTAAATAAATAGATTTATTTTTATTTTTAAAATTATTAATTATTAAATAAAAAATATAAATAAATAAATATTTATTTATAGTTTAAATAGTCATTTATTCCAATTTTGCATTGTCATTTTTTAGAAGGATTTTTTTATAATTATAAAATTAAAAATAAATTACGCTCTTCTTTCTTGAAAAAGGTTTAAATAACTTTGTTATTGTCTCTTCTTTTAAAAACTACTCTCCCATTCTTTAAAAGATTGGAATACAACCATTTTAATATGAACAAATATGTGTGGTGATGGTAAAAAATTATGAACAATCCATCTAAAATAGCATCCTTATCTTTGTAAACTGACAATTAATTTTAAATATCGTATTGTTGATTTAGAATTTTAATAGATAAAATGGCATTTTAGATGTTTATACAATTCATTTTGAAATTTTACTTTTTATTAAATCTAAGGATTTAAATTTAGTTGTCAATAATGCTGAGAGTCACGAAATAAAATAAAATAAAATAAAAAGTTAAGGTCGAACAATTTATTCACATTAAACTAGTCTAACCTATAACACATTATTTTTTCAGGAAAAAGTAACTTAAAAATAAAAAAGGAAGGATAATTTAAACTTCTCTTAAACAAAAAAGTGTAATTTGTTCTAAAATTGGTTATTTCCGGTGGTGCATTCAAACAAACTATGCATTCCATCCCCTTATTAAACCTTTATTCATGATCAAATTCGTTGCTGTCGAATAGTATTACGTTAATTGATTAATAAATTAAAATAATTTTTATAAAAATTATTAATATTAGTTTCTTATAATTTTTATATAATAAATATGATAAAAGTATGATAAATTTTTATTTTATCCTATATTTGATATATATCAAAATAATAAATAGATAGTATTATTTTATTTTATTTAATAGTTAAGATGAAAAACTAATAATAGAATATAATATAGATTATAATTGAAATGATAAAATTATTTTTATTAAAATTAATTTATAATTCATCTTTTTATTTTTAATAGAAATAAAAAATTAAAATATAAAATAATATTAAATTTAAAAATTTTCTTTTTACAGTTAAAATTAAAATATATTTTATAATAAATTATAATTAAAAAAATAAAAAAATTGAGATTATGTTTTATAAACTGAGTAAAATATTTTTATAAAAATACTTTTAAGAATTATATTTTATATCTTAAGGCTCAACAACATAGACTAGCTTTTTTTTTTTTTCTTTCATTTGTTGGAGTAAGAAAGTATAGTAGAGTTAGGTATATTATAAAAAGTTAGTTTTTTTCATCTTTTAAAATTAAAAAAGGATATTTTATAAGGATCCAGATTACATAACTTGTCTCTTTGTATGTGTTTTTTTTTTTTTTCACTTTTCTAATGAAAGCATGGCACCTAAGTAAAACAAAACTAATAACAATGGAAGATGATTCTTTTTAAATAAATTTTGATGAAATATCCTCGCGTTTTTTTTTCTCAATTGAAGGGATGGATTGGAGATGGAAATACAAAATCAGGCAATTATTTTTTTAGAATGTAATTTTCTTCTTCTTTGTTTGTTTTTTTGTGTGTATTTCCCATGTTTCTCAATATATCATTATGGGGGGGAAATTAATGAAACAGATATAGAAAAAGTAAAAAAGAATTGTAGGTTAAAGATTGTTATGTAAGAATTGAGAAAATGATTAGATTCTCCTATTATCGCAAAATAGAATAACTTCACAGAATTATCATTAGTTGAAATACCTAAAATACTATTATAATTTTAGTATTCTTCTATCACACTTGTTAATGTTAAAGATAAAATTAAATATTTTTTTGTAAGCATTTGCAAAATAAAAATACTTTTTATCAATTGACAGATTAATAAACGAAAAAGAGAGAGTGTAAAACTACTCTTAATTTGGAATTACAAAATATTTCAATATATAAAATAAAAAATCAGTAGTTTATTCTTTTAAGTATTATAATGATTTATTAACAAGATTTATCCTGATGAATCTTCTTGATAATCTTTTGAGTTAGTTAAATTATACTATGTCAATTTATTTATTTTTCATAAATTAAATAAAAACAAATATATTTATTGTCTTGGTAGATTTTCAAAATAATAATACCTTTTATTTAAGTAATTGTACTTTTAAAAAGATATATTTTAATTTATAATGAATCAATATTGTCTTTGGGTAACTAAAAATTTATTAGTAACATTTTATACTATTGTGTCCTCTTAATTAATAAAACAATAATATACCGTAATTATTTATAATCTTTGTTTTTAATAGTGTTTATTATTTTTTTTAAAATTGATACGGTTTATTTTGGAAAAATGAACGATTTGATATTTTTCAGTAGGTGTAATTTAAACCTGTTGTATACTTTATTCATTTTTTCAATATCTATTATAATATTGAAGAAAAATATTTATTTTTAATTATTACTTTAAAATTTGTACATAGAATTAATTTTTCATAAAAATTTTAATTAATAAAAAATAAATAAATGAGAAAATTTTAAAATATAATATAATTTTACATGATAATATTCATATAAAAACAAACATTATTAGCTTTCTTAATCTGTACAAAGCAACCTTAAACGATAGGTTAAAAAATAAAACAAAATAAAATTAAGAAAATCATAGGATGGAAACTCCATCACAGCAAAGTAGATTCATTTTTACCGAATTAGTATCTATTATAATTGATGCTTAAAATATTATAATAACTTTTAACGGAGAAGTTAAAATTTCTCTTGGTTGTATTATTTTTATTAATTTAAGGTTATGACACATGAAATTAAAGATATAGTAAATAATTTTTAATATATTTATTGTAATTCATAATTAATGTCTCTCTTATTTTAATTTTTATGTAACTTTCATCTCTCCATATTAATTACTTGTATAATTATTTGTTTGGATCAAATATTTTAAAATATTAAAATACATAAATTTAAAATTATTTTTAGTTAATTTTATTTAAAAATATTTTAATTAGATAAATAATTCAATTTTTTAAAATTTTAATTTTTATTTAAATAGAATAATTTAAACTTTTATATTTTATATTTTTTATATTTTAAATTGATCATTTAAATAAATTAATTTATTTTATATTTATTTAGATATTAAATATATGATAATTTAGTTATATTTATTTATATATTTGTTTTATAAGTTAGAATAAAATTTGTAATATTAGAAATTTAAAAATATTTTGTCGTTATCAATGAAATGAGGATATAATTTTGTATAAACTATTATAATTGATTTAGTGGTAAGTTTTAAGATATTAGAATAGTTTATATAAAATTTTTATTTAAATTTTATCATTTTTTATTTATAAAATATAATAAATTTTTATTATTTTATTTTATTTTTACGTTTAATGATTTTTATTAATAAATTATGTAAGATTAAGTTATTTTATTTAATATTTGAAATAAATAAATAATTATGGAATAATTATAAAGTATATTGAAATTAAATTCTTTAACATAATTAATATATTTTTTTAGAAAAATCAATTCATCTTTTGAGTTTTAATAGAAGTATATAAAAATATATTTAAAGAATTTAAATTATTAAAAAATTAAAATGTACTTTGTGCATAAATAATATTAGTATTAAAATTATAACTATTTTTTAAAATTTATTTTTACAACCAAAACTTAAAGTATTTTTATAATAAACTATAATTAAATAAAAAAATATTAAAATTAAATTTATGTTGTACCAAAAAGTAAAATATTGTTTAAAAATAATGTTTAAATATATAATAAAATATTTTTTTATAAAATATTAAAATTATGTTTAATAAATTAATTAAATTAAATTTTAAGAATTATAAAGTTTAAAATATGGGAATTGTCGATAGGGTACAAAGAGAGAGGTTTCAAAATTGTGAGAGAGAGAAAGCAATTATGAAAAGAAATCAATTCTTATTATTTTGATAAATTTTTAAAATTTATTTATTTTAATGTACCAAATTTTTTAAAATTAAATTTTTTATAAAAAATTCAAATAAAATATTTTAAATTTAGAATTTCAAATCCTTTAATAAATTATTTTCCTTTCTTTAAATCTTCCACACAACACAATTTTATTAAAATTGTAAAATGATAAATAAATTAAAAAATATAATTTGGTTAAAACTAATTTTTTTAAATGTGTTTTATCTTCTTAAAATGAAAAAAAAAACAAAAAAGACAAAAGTTTCCTTTTTAATTTTAAAAAATTGTTATAGAACAAATCCGATTTTAAGATATTAGATAGTATACAATTTTAAAAATTTATATTATAATTAATTAATGAATTTTTTAAAAAAAATTAAAAAAAAATGTTATAAATAACAATAATTGTAATATTAACCATGTTTAATACAATGATATTAATAATATATAATTAATAAATTTCTATAATTATAGTATACATATTATAACAATATAATTAAATACACTATATATAATATGTACAGTATTTAATGTATATAATAAATATATAGAATGAATTTATGTTTATTTAATGCATATTATTATAATATGTATATATAATCATAGAATTTTATTGATTTTACATTATTAATAATATAGTATCATTTGTGATTTATTTAATTATAATTATTTATAATATGTAATTATATCTAATATAATATTGAATTGATTATAATTATTTATAATATAATTATATATAAGATGGTATTACAATATATAATAACTTTTATGTATTATTTTCAGCATAAAAATATTATAATATATTAACATTTAATTTTTTTTCTACCATACATAATAATAAAACAATGTAAGCCTTTACTCCAAGTGTTTCAAACGTATCTCTTATGAATCAAAAAATTTAAGAATAATATTGACTATTTATGAATAATTATATCATAAAAATTAATTATTTTCATCTTTTATAATAACAAATTTCTTTCACCTGATATACCTCTTATCTATATCTATATCTATCTATCTATATATATATATATATATATATATTTCAAGTTACAATGATTTGCTTCACGAACATTTATCACACATATATCTCAAAAATTTGTAGGTTGATTTACCCAAAATCATAAACCATGGTTTCTAGAGGCGGCAAAATTTGCATCGGCGTGTCTCTAATATTGGTTATCGCTATTGGCACTGTGATTGCGACATTGTCACTGACAATCTTTAAGATCAGAGATCCTGTGATCAGTATCCACCCAGTTGGTCTCGAAAACTTAAAGTTTTCTCTTAATTTTTCGTCGAATGTGAGTCTAGGCATGATTCTCACTATGGGGAATCCAAACTATGCAAGCTTCGAATTCAAAAATTCGATCAGTCATGTCAATTTTCATAAGAACGTTGTAGCTGATGTTCCAATTCAGGGAGAGGTAGTTCCAGCGCGTGGTACCATTAATGTGACCACTTCCGCGGGTTTGATGGTAGAAAAGTTGATACTTGATCCCGATTTTTTCACAGATATTTCAACTGGGTATTTGAATTTGACATCAACCTCCGTACTTCCTGGAATAGCGCGTGTGCTTAAGATTATCAAATTGAAGGCCACCACTTATAGTTCATGTAACATCTCTATGGAAATACATACTAAGGCTGTTTCTTCTAATTGCATAGCCAAACTCAAGCTTTAACAAGCAGGAAATTCGATTGAAGTCAGAGATCAATGTTTGCAAGTTCAATCATTGGTATTGGTAGATGTGATAAAAATTATTTATTTTGTTTTAGTTTATCTTTATTTTCTTTTATGTAAGCTTTGATTCTCTCCAAATGGGAAGCTTCTGCATTTGTCTTCATACAAATATCCTTTTCTAGACATAAATTATAAATCTTTTTATTATATCAATGTATAAATATTGTATATCAAAAGGAAAAATTTATCTTCATACAAATATTCTTTTCTAAAGAAATTATAATTTTTTTTATTATATCAATATATAAATATTATATATAAAAAAGAATGAACATTTTTACATATATCTACTTTAAAAGAGAAAGAAAGAGAAAACAAATAATGGATAGATAAAATGAATAATATAATATGAGAATAAAAATGTTAAATAAGTGTTCATTATTTTTTTATTAAAATATTACTTTTTACAAAAAATGATCCATGTATAATAATATAAATCTTCATATAAATCCTATTTACTATAGATAAAATAATAATTATTTTTTATATTTTCATCCACTAAATATATTTGCTTTTTTTTATGCCTTTTTTATAGAATATTAAGAAAATGTGTGAAAAACATTATATGAGAATATATGTAACATGTCTATTTTCAATTGACGCGTATATGCTGTTGTTTAGTTTATATGTTGTTGTCAATTTTTAATTTTATTTGGCATTAAGCTATCAAGGAATAGTAAATGAAATAATTGAAAAAATATTTCTAATTTTTAAAATATAGTAAATAGATCAGTTTAATGTTTACTAATTATATAGTTGACTCTTTTATTTATTTAAAATTTATGTTCTATTTTCGGTTTACGCATAATTTAATATATATATATATATATATATATATATATATATATATATATATATATATATATTGTTGGCGAAATATACAATAAAAAATAACAAAGGAGTGCCAAGATCGTCAAAATGTATCCCACGAGAAATTTTCAAAAGTATTAAATCTATCAATTATTGACCATTTAAACAAAACAATAGAAAACATCATTGAATATATAAGATCAATGGGTTAAGGAATAAATGAAGAAGAGAAAAACAACTATAAGCAACAATAGAGAAAAACAACTATAAGCAACAATTGAATTATGAAGCATATGACATCTTGTTAAACCTATGTAATCTCTAACATATTAATTTATTTATAACTTACAGTTGTTCATTCATAAACTATTAATACTCAACAGTTATATAATGTTAATATTTTTTATTAATCTATTATCCAGAATAATGAGGCAAAATAACATTAAAAACTAATAAAGAATCAACATAATTGTTAATTTAATAATTAATTAAATTAATAATTAAGTGTAACTGTAATCTCATAAAATTTGAATTTGAATTTATTTTTTAAATTAGTTTTAATCAATTAAGATAATATCAAAATTGATAAAATTTTTATAAATAAAAAAATAAAAAACAAATTCAATAGAAACCATAAAATTACATTGAAATCAGGAAAATAATAAAAGTTGAAGTTAGAATATCCGCCATAATAGGATTGGTTATTTATAACAATAAAAAAATCAGTAACCACTGATCAAAGCTTTATAAGAATTCATATATATAATAAAAGGCAATAAATAATAAATAAAATCAATAAAGAAAACATAAAATAATACTAAAAGTACGAAAATAATAAAATTTTTAAAAACAAAAGATTCATCATAATCTTAATTATTAGATAATTAGTGTCACAAATTTATTTAAAAAAACTTAAAAATAAAATTTATTTTAAAAAAATTAAAAATTATATTTTTAAAATGAAGTTGACGAATCGTTTATATGTTTGTTAAAAAATATTATCTTTTAATTAATTATAAAAAATATAATTAAATTTCAAAAAAATGTTTTGATTTTTTTATTTTCTTTAGATTACTGAAACAAATTATTTTTAAAAAAAATTAATTTTTGTAATTTTTAAAAATAAATAAAAAAGAATAAAAAAATTTATTTAAATTTGATGAATTTTCTTACGCATCCTCAAATAAACTAAGGAAATCAAAATTACATAATTTTTTTTGAAAAACTTTGATAAATTTTAGTTTTTGGAAAATTATTTTAAAGTTTTTAAAAACTTTAGAAAAAATTAAAGGTTAAAATAAAAATTTAAAATATTTTTGTGCTTCTTGAAGAGGTAGTTTTATTTTCTTAAAAGAAAGTATTCATTTATTTTAAATAATTTATTTCAAAATTTAATGATAAAATATTTTTTATTTGTAAAATTTTTAAGAAATATTTTTTATATTTTTTAAAAGAACTAATTTTAAAAAATATATTACTTTTACACAAGGTTCAAAAATAACTATTTGATAAGTTGTTATATTCAAAAAGTTAAAAATAAATTTATTATTAGTTTGACTTGACCAATCTATAAATTTAATATTTAAAAAAATATTATTATTAATTAAAAAAATAAGAATAATTTAAAAAAAAATACTTAAAACTTAAATTAAGAGATGACTATCCAATAAATTTTTATAAATGAATTAATATTAATGATGAATCAATTATTTATTATTTATTTTATAAATTAAAAATGATTTTAAAATATTTCAAAGAAATATATTGTTTTGAAATTTGAAAAGATGGATTTTAATTTTTATATGAGATAAAATTTTTAATATTTTTAAATTTTAAAAATTATCTATTTTAAAATTTTGATATAAATTATTTTTTGAATTTTTTTAAAAAATTATTTAGAAAATATTAAACTTAAATTTAAAGTAAAGATTATCTTTTTTCTTTTGTAGAATTTTAAAAAAATTAAAAAATTAAATTTAAGTTTAAAAGATAAATGATTTATTTACTTTGAAACTTTTACAAAAAGATACCATCACCTAATTATATTTTTTTATATAATTTAATAACGTTTAAATTTAAAATTTTATATAAAATTATTTTAAACCTCACTTCTAATCATTAAATCAATCTGAATAATATATCATTTAATTATATTTAAAGTTCTAATTTTTATTTATTTTCTCAGTTTAATTTTGTTAATAAATAAAAAAAGTAATATTTTAAAATAAATTAAATATTTTATATTTTAATTATATTTATTTATTTATTTTATTACTATAAAAAATTTAAAAAATTATTATGATTCATCGTATTTTCATGAATACACCCATTCGATATCTTTTTCCATACTAGTTAAGTATAAATTCATGCAAAAGGATACAACAAACAAAATATTTGTATTTGTTTATTTATTTTTATCTTGCTTAATTTTTATATTTTTTTAATTATTATGGATATTTTATATATTTTTATTATTACAATTAAAAATTTTACGTAGATATATATTATTTTTAAATTATTAAATAAACAAATTATAAATATTATTGTTTGTATGTTTAATGTGTATAAAATTTTATCTATTATAAATGTATTTTCTAATTTTAAAAAATATTTAAAATATTTAATATCATTTTTATATAAACTATTTCAATCACAAATAATAATTCAATTTTAACTTTTAAGCTTAAAAAAATTGTTTAAAATTTTTAAAATAAATATAAAAAATAAAAACAATATTTAAAGACAAAATAATATATATACGAATTTAAAGACAAAATTTAGATACCCAAAACATTAGTTTTTTTTATAATTTTATTCAATTTCACTTCATCTCCCTTATAAATAATTTAAAGTCAATTACTAACCATTTGTTCAATCGAACTTGTTAAATTAATAATCGGTTAAAAATTAGTAATTTTGATTGATCTTTCAAAATCCTTATATTTGGATTACCTTATAATTTTGTTAAGTAGGCAACTACCTTGTAGCTATGTTAGTTAGATAATGGTATATTTGTTTATCCCCACTTAATTTATAAATTAACAAAAATCGTTAATTCTCACTAATTAATTAAATATGATATGAAAAATATAATTAAAATAGAAACACATAATCGTTATAAATGGAGTTCAATTGATATATTGTAAGTTTAGTAATGATTTGAGGATTAGTTACATGTAGAGATAAAATAAAAAAAGAACGTATTAATTAAAAAACAATCCATAATTATAATTCTTAAAAAAAAAAATTCTAATGTTACCAAAGTTAACAATACATTATAACTCACACTATGAAAGAATAATTTATAAAAGAATTTCTGCCCTCCAAAATCAAATAAGGCATATCTAAACAAAGATAAGATAATAAAATAAAAATAAAAACGGAATGATGTGTCATTAAAGTAATGATAGGTTTGTGACGTGTAACAAAGTATTTCTTTTGTAAATGTAAATTAGAGTTTTCCTGTCATTGACCAAATTTGAATTTAGATAAATTATCATTATTGTAAAAATTATCATTCTTATTGTATATGTGAATTACTATTTCTACATAAATTTAAAAATATAGATAAAATTATAATTAAATAATCATAAATTATGTCATCATTAAAACTAATTTTTCACAAATAAATTAACAATATTGATTTAATAATTATGCAACAAATCTGTGTGTACCATTCTTTATCATTACAAATTTTTGAAATTATAAAATTTTATAATACAATTATCACTTATTTATATCCTATCCAAAAATAAATTTAAAATATTATTATAAAAATATAAGATTTTAAAATAAATTAAATAATATTTATTAGATATAAAAAAAATTTAAATTTATATATAACATTCTACCATCCAATATTTTTAATATTATAAAATTTTATGTTATAATCCTATGTCATCTTAAACTCATATACACATAAAGAATTAAATAATAATAATATTATTTTTTATTTAATTTATTAAAATTTATATTTTATTGAATTTTGTTTTCATCGAAAATTAAACCTTTTCTAAAATTTTTTAAATCTTTTTTTTAATTTTCTTTTCAAATAAAATAGTCAAAACTATTTTTTTCAAAATTTAATTTTAATTTTTTTAAATTTTATTTTTCAAATTTTAAAATTATTATTTTCTAAAACAAATTATATTTCTAAATTTTAATTTTAAACAAAATTTTTTCTAGGTTTTTTCAAATAATTTCTAAACAAAATCAAATTAATAGAACTATGTTGAATCTTAAATTTTCTATCAAATCAGAAAATATGTAAGAATGGAATAAAAATAAAAACAAAAATTTCAGCACTATTTATATATATATATTATATATATAAATAAATATATTATTTAAATATTTAAGCGTTATATTAAAATATTAAATAATTTTTTTAAATTACTCATTTAACATTAGATACCATTCTTCGGATGCATCTATTCTTCCTAACAAACTTTCAACATGATTTAAGTTGCAATAAAAGAAAATACTTTTTTGTATTTTTAAATAATTTTAAAAGAAGATCAGCATACACTCTTGCACAAAATTATTCAATAAATCTTTATATTTTAAAAAATATTAAATATAAATGTACAATTTAATTAATTTTACTTGTTTATTATGCAAACTTAAAATATATTTTTTTAATTTTTTTAAAATAAGAATATTTTTAAAATTTTTTAAAATAAGAATATTTTTAAATTTTTTTAATGAAAGTTAAAAAAATACTAAATGTACACTAATAATATATAAATGGAAATAATTTATAATAAAAAAATAAAAAATAATTATAACAAAATATATCTATCTTTAAAAGGTTTAAAATCGAAACTTAAAGATAACTTAGGAGCATCCTTTAAAATAAAATTATATGTTTTTTTTATATTTGTTTTTATGCTATCTTTAAATTTATGAATGATATTATATAAAGGGATGAGAGGTTTATTCTAATTAAATTTATAAATTAAATTTTAAATTTTAAACTTTTTTTATATGAGACTTCTTTATTACTTTGTTACATTGTTTTCAATTTTTATTTTTAACAATATAGATAAAATTAAATATTGACCGTTGATTATTTATAATAACTAAAAAATAAAAAATTAATAATTTTTTTAATAAAAATTCATATCTAATATAAAGTATAAAGATTGAAAAAAAATTCTTTTCCAAATTTAAACTTAATACCTACCGAGTAGTGTGAACCTTAAAATGAGTAAAGTTGTAATTTTTTTTTTCAAAAAATTTAATTTATTAATTATATTTTAAAAAAATAAAATTAATAATTATATAATAAATAATACTAATTTAATAGGAGTAACTAATTTTTTTTTCTAAAAAAAGATCTCTTATCTTATTATGATTTTATTCTTTTAAATATTACTTATGTCTGTTTTCACGGGTTTAATATTTGTTCCATAGCCATGCGCCTCTTAGATTCTGTTTTTTTTTTTTTTTTTTTTTTTTTACTTGATAACTAAAGTTTACAAATTATTATTATTTTTAGAATTAAAAAGGAGGAGATTCGAATTTAAATCTTATGTAAACTGTATTAATCTTTAAGTTTTATTATAGAACAAATTTTATTAATCTTACGAATTACTGTTTAATATTACAAAATAACAGCAAGAATCAAACATTGTCTTTTAACATTATATTACTGAATAAATAAATAAATATCTAAAAATTTAGTATCTCATTTCAACAGACGAAAAAGAAAAATAAAAATTTTACTAAGAGTTATCACACTTTCATTCTATGGGTGCAATTTTATTTTACAAGTGACAGTTTTATAATTTCTAAGCTTTCCCATATATTGAAAAAGAAAAAGAAAAATCAACATCGTGGTGTTCATCATCCTGTGAGACTGAGGATGTTTGAATGTGAATGTGCACATGAAATTAATAAACATTGATACAAAGTCCTACTCTTGGAAGCATTAAAAAACATGGATAGGATGAAAATGAATGCACCCGAATCCAAGTACACCGTATAATAACAAAACGCAGTGGAATTTGTTAATGATTTTTTTTATTTGTTTAGTTTGCTTTTTGTTGATGCTAACCCTTGCAGAGAACAAACGTAGAAGTGTCAAAAATGATTTAATTTTATAAATAGGTTTGGTGTATATTTCTATAAATTCTTTTGTTGTCTTACAAAGTATGTATTAAATTAAAAAATTATGTATTTATTATTTTAAAAATATGAAAAATATTTAATATTTTCTCTATTTTAATAAATAAAAATGATTTTCAAAACTTAAGAAGAAGATATTTACAATAGAAGAACATTATCCACATATTTTTAAATATATTTTTAATCTTTTTCATAATTGATGATTAGTTTTGTTTAAAAAGTTAAAATAATTTTTAAAAGTTAATTAACTAATTAAATTTATATTTAATTTTTTAGCAAATTTATTTATTTATAAAAATTTATTAAAAATATAAAGAATAGTATGTTATTAATATTTTTTTATTATATTGCGAATTCCAAACTTATCGTTTACATTGGTGCCACTTAACATTTCGTTTGAAATAATTTTTAATTTTAAAAATTAAAATTAACTTTTGTCTTTAATATTTAATTTTAATTTTTACAAAAAAAAATTAAATTTTTTTATTATAGTTTTATATAAAAGTATAAATAAAAATATTAATTAAAAAATTTAATATTAAATAATATAAATTTTAAATTTTAAAATATTAAATTAAATATTATTATTTTTATTGCTATGATAATAATAATTATAATAATAATAATAATAAAAATAAAAAAAAATATTTATAAAAAAATAATAGTAATGTGATAGTTATAATATAAAAATATTATTTAATTATATAAATTTATATTTTATATATTATTTGATTATTAATATTTAAAATATAAAATTTTATGTATGTTTATTATAATATTTTTATATTATTTATAATATAATATTAAAAATAATTATATAATATAAAATTATATTATAATATTATAAATTAAAAATAATTTATATTACTTATTTTTTAATATATAAAAACAGATAAATAAAAAGTAATTTTTTTAAATAATAAAAAATTAAATTATTTTATTTTTATTATGATAATTATAATAATGATGATTATAATACCAATAATATTATTTATAATTTTGTATTTTATATATTATTTTATAATACATTTATAAAATATATAATTTATATATTATGTAATATTTATTTTATATAAAATAATATATAGTATATTACAAAAATTTACATAACATAAAATTATATTATTATATTATAAATTAAATATAATTTTATATATTAATTAACATAATTCATTGATAAATTTTTAAAAGTAATAAATAATTCATTTTTTAAAATAAAAAAATTTAAAAATTTAAAAATATTATTAATTAATATTATAAAAATATTGATAATGATAAAAATAAAAATAGTATTTATAAAATAATAATAATGATATAGTGATTATAATATAAAAATTTATGTAATTATACAAATATTTATTTATATATTATTTAAAATAAATAATTTTATATTATTTGATATTTATTTTATATAAAAATAATATATTATAATATTATATTATAAATAATTATATAATATAAATTTAATATAATTTTATATTAAATATTAGTTTTTTATTATATAAAAATTAAATTATTTTAAAATAATAAAAATTATTATTATTATTATTTATTATTATAAAATGATGGTTAGTAATAATAAGATTGGATAAATTTAAAAATAAATATATTTTAAAATTAAAAATAGTATTTAATAAATTTTTATATTTTATGATTTAAATTAAAATTATTTTGAAATATGTTAGAAATTATTTTAAATTTATTTACCAAATGTTTAATTTAAAAATTAAAAATTAAAAACTTACGATCATTCAGGATTTACATAACTAATATTAAATATTTACATATTACAATAGAAATGTCTTACGATTTATATAAAAAAAATTATTTTATATATGGAAATTTACACTTTAAAAAATAAAAACCGGAACAACGCCTCTACTTTAATCTTTATAAAATTAACAAAAAATTATCCCATATAAAAAATTGTCTTTGTCCTCGGAATTTTACCTTTTCTCAAAGTCAATTTTGCTTGTAGTTAGGGATTAGAAACTTGTATGTAAGGTAAATTGTATGTAAGGTAAAAAGCATCTTAGAAATTTCCAAATTAAAGCTGCAAATGAAAAAAAAAAAAAAAGGTTAACGTTGGTATCAAATTATTGATAATTAATATCAAAATTGTGGGTTAACATATAAAAAATAAATCAAAATGAAATTACTAATTATAAAAGAAAGGTGCATTGTATTATTGAAAATTTTAATTAACATTAATATAGTTATTTAAATTTAAAATTTACAATAAATTGTATAATTTAAAATTTAAATTAATCTAAACGATAAGTTACATTTATCTAGATCTTATATTTTTTACTGTTGCATATATGCAAAATACAATAAGATAACATATTCCCTTTGAACTATAAAAATCTGGCTCATAAAAATTAATTACATAATTAAGTTTTAAAAAATGACTGTTTAGTTTTGTAAATATAAAGATGTCCATGCTACAATCTTGCATTTTGTACTTCTAAACTAAAAATCTTGAAAATAATCTCCAATCCAAATTGAGCCTAATTGAGACAAGCCATTCCTAAAGTGGTCAAGTTCTTTTAATTAAAACTCAGTTGCACTGCTCAAGCAAGTTAAAAAAAAACTGGATTTCTCAATTTATTACATTTACATTAAAAATTAAAATAAAGAAAAATGATTCAAATTTAAAAAACGTTAACAAAAGAAATTATAATTTCCCAATTTTTCATAAATAAATTAACAAAATAATAATTTATTATGTATAAACAAATAAATCACTTAAATTTATTTTATTATGTTATAAATTATGAAGATATTTTTGGTGACACAACAAATTATGTAACTTTATGTCCCCGTTATTTTACAATTTTATTAATGATTTTAAATATCTCATCATTATATGTTGATAAGCAGTTTTAATTTTTTTAATATTATAAATATATTTGATAAAGTTAAAAGTTTTATGAGAATATGTTAAATATGTGTAATTAATTTTTTTTATCTTCATAATAATATTATATTTTCATCTTTTCCATAAAAATATTAGCAAACAATATAGTTAAAAAATTAACAATTTTTTTTTTAAAAAATCTGGGAATGTTTTTTAAACATTCCAACCAACTATAGAAAATTAATATTTTAAATTAAGATTGAAGTATAAAAGAATCTTCCTACCAAACATCTTCCATAAAAGTGGTATATCATATATTTTAAAATTTTATCATTAACTAAAACCTAGTATATTATATGCGTTAATTTTCGACACAATATTAATATAATTTTTTTACACTATTAACTAAACCAAAACTAAGATAAGTATGATTTTTGGAATAATTATTTTAAAAATTATTTTTTAATAATATATTTTTTTATTGGATGATAATCTAAATTTTCTTTTTTACCAATATCATTGGATTACAATTAAATTTATTATTTTTTTATTGGATGATCATCAACTTAAGAATTTACTTAAAAAATATTTCATTTGGTAACTTTTTGAAAGATATCAATTTAGTAAATTTAACCGTTAAATAATAAATTTCTATTATATAGATTAAGTTTACAAATTTTTATAAAAAATAAAAAATAATTTGATAATCTATTAAATAAATTTAATTTAATATATAATATATATTTTAAAATTAAATTAAATATCAATCATAAAATTATATATATAAATTTAATATGTTTGATTAACATATTAACACCATATTATTCAATGATGAAACACATTAAATTTGAATTCTATAAGAAAAATCCAGTGGATTATTTTTATTTTTCCAAAAATATTCCTAATTTTATTCTCGTCCAAATATATTAATATAATTTTATATTTTATAATTAATCTATAACTATATAGAGCCGTAATTTCATTATTTTAAAACAGATTTTTAAGGTTAGGATTGTGGTTAAGGGATTTTAATTTTTTAATGAATTTTTTAATATATATATATATATATAGTGTCATCAAATGTTTAAAATTAATAAATTAATTAATATTATTAGCATTTTTGTTAAATCAGCTCATTCAAATATCCTTTTTTTCATTTATTTTATACATTTAAACAATGGAATAAAAAGACCGCACCTTTATAAGAAAAATATTAGTAATTAATGAGAGTTGGATTAGTGAAAAATAGTTTTTTTAACCATAAAACTCATTAATGACATTTGGTTCTAAAATTTTGTACAAATTATTTAAATTTTGTATAATTAAACCAATCCTATTAAATTACAAATTATTCATTTATAATTTTTTTAAAATCTTAATATTTAATTTCTGATCATATTCCGAACAAATTCAATTATCTACTAGTGAAAACAAGAGAAAACAAACTAATATTAGTGATTCCAACATCCGATAACTATTAGTAAAATTAATTAATAACCTAATGTAACGCTGTTATTTATTTATTCCCAGTGCAAGTTTGTGAATTTTTCTGGTGTTTGCTTCCGCTGCCATTTATGGTTATGATAGTATTAATAGTCACATAATTGTTTCTTGTGTTATACATAATTTTGTATGGTCAAATGCAAAGTAACTAGGGCCAGATTAATGTAACTTGATGACCCATAATACGGAATTTCATCTGTTCATGCGTTGTGTTCTAAATTAGAAGTCAATTGCGGTACTCTTATTGTCTAGTATTCAAGAAAATTTCAATTCGATAATCTCCTTGAATAAAATCTATAAATATAAAAAACAGGAGACTAAAAATCAAAGTACAAATAAGATAAAAATTTTGAATTATATATTAATAAGTGTAAATTTTGATTTATCTAAATTTAAATTTTAAAATTTATTTTTTATTAATACTATAATTTTTTATATTTATTTATTTTTTAAATTTTAATAATTAAAATACTAAAATAAAAAATAAAACACTTTTCTCTCTCAATTATCTTCTAATATAGGTAATTAAAAATATGGGAGGCTTGAAAAATTAAATTTTTTTTCATATAAGATAAATTAGACTAAACAAGGAAAATAATTTTTTCATCCTTTTATTTTTTATTAATTTTTTTATTTTTATTCATTTCATTCAAGCATACCATAAAAATCGATTAGATTAGGATATAAATAGTTGTGTCACTTGCTGGATTTATGTTCATTCTTTATTTGGATGATATAAAAATAATGAAGAAAATAAAATAAAATAAAAATAAGATAAAAAATAAATTATTTGAATAAATAAAAATATAAAAAAATTATTTAAATGAATAAAAATAAAAACAAAAAAATATTAATAGAATAAATTTTTATTTATATAAATTAAAAAATAATTTATAATTATATCATTTAAAAAAATTAAAAAAAAATTCTTTCCTTCATTTTAATTAGCCCATAATATAAAGATTAAAAATATATATGGTTCTTGAAAATTAATTCTTTCTATTCATATAAAATAAATTAATCTAAATAAAAAAATTCATTCTTTTCTTTTTCTCCTATTTTCTCCTTCTCATTTCTTCCATCCAAACTTACCAAACTCTCTTATCTCTTTTATTATGATAAAAAAATAAGTTTTATTTTATTTATATATAAAAGGAAAAAAATAAATTTTGAATATAAATTCTTATATTAATTACTTAATGTAAATATATTTTTAATTTATTGTATACATAAAAATATTTAAACACAATAAAAATTATAATTTCGTTTAGTCACATAAACAATTATTTTGATAAATTTCTCAAAATAGTTGTTTGTGTATTTTTTTAATATATAATTATAATTATTTAAAGTTATTTATAATATGTAATTATATATAATAGAATATTTATGATATATAATATAATATTTTATGAATTATAATTATTTATAATATATAATATAGTATTATAATATATTAAAATATTAATTATTTATACTTTTCATTAATCATAAAACAATATACAAAATAAAAATGGTGTTATGCCTTAATTCTTAAACACTTGACGTGCGCAGTTCTACTTATCTTGTTACTCCAAGTGCGTCAAACGTATCTATTATGAACCGAAAAGATTACAGAATAACGTTGACTATGTATATATAATTTTATGATGAAAATTAATTATTTTTGTCATTCATAGTAATAACTTTCTTTCCTTCAATATACCTCTTACATATATGTTTCAAGTTAAAATGATTTGCTTCATGAACATTATTTCATACATATATATCAAATTTGATTAAGTTGATTTTCCCAAATCGCCGTTCATTTGTTTTTTTAATCTCCTGAATACCCAGAATCATAAACCATGGTTAATAGACGCGGCAAAAGTTGCATTGGCGTGTCTCTACTGTTGGTGATGGTTATTGCCATCGTGATTGTGGCATTGTTTCTAACAATATTGAAGCCGAGGGAACCTGTGATCAGTGTCCACCCTGTTGGTCTCGAAGGCTTTAAACTTTCTCTTAATTTTTCCTCAAATGTGACGCTAGGCATGTTGATCACCGTAGGGAATCCAAACTATGCAAGCTTTGAATACAAAAATTCCATCACTTATGTCAGTTTTCGTGATACAGTTGTAGCTGATGTTCCAATCCAGGGAGAGTTTGTTCCAGCGCGTGGCGCCATTAATGTGACCACTTCCGCAGATTTGATGGTAGGAAAGTTAATACTTGATCCCAAATTTTGGTCAGATATTTTAGGTGGCTATTTGAATTTGACATCAACAGCTACACTGCCTGGGGTAGCGCATGTGCTTAACTTTATCAAATTGAAGGCCACGGCTTATAGCTCATGTACCATCTCTTTGGAAATACGTACTAAGAATATTTCTTCTAATTGCATATCCAAAATCAAGCTTTGATGGAGTTCAATCATGGTTATTCATAGATGTGGTAAAAGTTATTTATTTTAGTTTTTAGTCTATCTTTATTTATTTATTTTATGTAGCCAAAAGAATGAAGCTCTCATTTTCTCCATATCGGAAGCTTCTACATGGGTTTTGATACAAATATCCTTTTCTAGAAAAAAATATAAATTATTGGTGAACATTTTTGCATGTATCTATTTTAAAAGAGAAAGAAAGAGAAGAAGAAAAAAATTAATGGATGTAACGAATAATGTAATATCATAAAAAAAAAATGAAAAGTGTTTACACTTTTTGGATATTAAAATATTATTTTTCTAAAAAAAATTATTAATGTACAATAGTATAAATCTTCATACAAATCTTATTTACTAGATAGATAAAATAATGATTATTTTTATATTTTTATCCAAATATATTTACATTTTTATTTTATACCTTTTTTTTATAGAATATTAAGAAAATTTGTTAAAAAATATTATATGAGGATATATGTATCATTATCTATTTTCAATTGACGTTGTTTAGTTTATGTTGTCATTTATTTTAATTTTCTTTGGCAGTGAGGATTAGTAAATTGAAAACTGTTTCGAAAAAAAGTAGAACAATTAAAAATATATTTATAATTTTTGAAATATATTAAATACGGAAATTTAATATAATTGAGTTTTATTTATGTATTTAAAATTTATGTGTACTTCTATATTTTGCTTACCCATACTATACTATTTACATTTATTGAAACATACTATCCAAAAGTATACGGGAGATTAAAGGACTTCAAAATATCATCCCACGAGAAATATTATTAAGATGCTAAATCGATCAATGGCTATTTAAACAAAACAAAAAGACATTAGTGAATATATAAGATCAATGGGTTAAGAAATAAATGAAGAAAAAAAAATTATAAACAAAAAAATTGAATTATGAAAAGTATATCACATCTTATTATATCCATAATTTTTAATATATTAATTTTTTATAACTTATTATTGTTTATTCTTACATTATTAATATTTATCGTTTTATGTCTTATAAAAAAAATTATCAATATTTAATAGTTATATATTTTTTAATCTATTATCGAAAACAATGATATAATATTACTAAAAAAATATTATTTTTTTATAAATATTTTATAATAATTATAAATTTATAAAAAAATATATTAAATTCTGACAGTTATCTTATTTAAACCATCATTAAAGTATATTTTGACAGATAATTTTTAATAAATAAATTTATAAAAAAATTCTATAAAAATTAAAATTGTCATTATTTATTGTTTAAAATTATTATTAAAAATTATTTTTTAATGAATAACAGAAAAAAATATTAAAAGTTAACATATTTGTTAATTTAATAATTAATTAAAAATTAATGATTAAATATAGTCTCACAAAAATTTAATTTTAATTTATTTTTTATATTGTTGTAATAAATTGAAATAATATCAAAATTGATCAAACTTTTATAAGTGACCAAATAAGAAAAGGAAACTTAAAATTAGGAAAACAATGAAAAGTTGCAATCAAAAGATCTGCCATAATCTCAATTATAGGATTAGTTATTTATAATAATAAGAAAATAAAGAATAACTGATAATAACAAAAGTTGAAGACAAAAAATCCACCGTAATCTTAATTATAGGATTAATTATTTATTATGATAAAATAAATAACAAATAATAAAAATCTCTTAGGAATTCATATCCAGTGCAAGATATAAAGGTTTGAGAAAAATTCCTTTCCCAGATTTAAACGATGCTCAACAAAGTTTTTTGTCCAACAAAGTGAGCAAAGGTTGATCTTTTTTGCCCAACAAAGTTTTCATTTATTAATTATATTTAAAATTTAAAATTAATAATTACATGATAAATATTATTAATTTATAGGATGGAACTAAATGTTTTTTTTTCTAAAAAGAGATCTCTCATCTTAATTATGTGTTGAAAATTCTTTTATTAATTTGTTTCATAGCCATCGAGCATTAGATTCTGTTTTTTTTTTTGTTCGTTTTTACTAGATAATTAAAGCTTGGGACTTACTGTTTAAGATAAAAAATAATGAATTGCAAGAATCAAAATTGTCTTTAAAACTCCGTCACCAAAGAAATAATAAAATTCTTTAACATCTCTTTTCTATAGACGAAAGAAATTTTTATAATTTCTAATCTTTCCAATATTTTTTAAAAAAGAAAAAAGTCAACAAAGTGGTGTTCATCATCCTACGAGACTCTGGATGTTTGAATATAAATATGAAGTTGATAAACATGGATCCAGAATCTTACTTTTTGAAGTATTATATAAAAGAGGATATGATGAGAAATAATGTACGTGAATCCAAGTATACCATATAACAAAAGGCCGTGGAATTTTAATGACAATTTTTTTATATGTTTTGTTTGGTTTTTGTGAATATATATACTAACCCTTAAAGGAAAATGTAGAAGTGTCCAAAATGTTTTATTTTCTTAAAGAATTTTTCTACAGTTTTCTATGAATTATTTTTTATCTTAAAAAGTAAGTATTAAATAAAAAAGTTATGCATTTATTATTTTAAAATATAAAAATATTTAATACTTTCTTTATTTTAATAAATAAAATGATTCATAAATTAAAAAAGTAGGAAAATTTAGAATTAATTTTTTTCAAAACTTACGAAGAGAGTATTATGTTACTAGAATTTTACCAACATACTTCTAGATATATTTCTTATTATTGATGATTAGTTCTTTAAAAATTTAAACTACTTTTTAAAAATTAATTAACTTGTAAAATAGATATTTAATTTTTTATAATTTATACCTAATTATAAAAATATTAAAAATTATTATTGATATGTTTCTTTATATTACAAGATGTGGATTCCAATTAAATCCCACACTTGATGATACTCGCACTGGATAGCCGTGTAGGGCGATGAGAAATTGAATGCGTTGAAGTATGTGATTTTCAGTTATCCATAATATATTGAATCATTTAATTAGAAGTTAATAAGTTAACTTTTTAATTAATTAAATTTTATTAATAACAAATAATATTGAAATTATAAGTTTCATATAAATTATTTTAATTTTTAAATCAATTTTAATAACTTAAAAATTATTTTTTAAAAGTATGATTTATATTTTTAAAATTTAATTAGTTAAAATATTATCGTTTAAAATGTTTTTTTGGAAAAACTAGATCTATCATATAAAATTCAATTAAAATATGTAAAATTAACCTTTTAACCAAATAATTTGCATGATATCCGTATTAAATTGCATTGGCACAAGCCCAGTACCTGAAGAAAGGAAGATATTCATGATTATTTTATTTTATTTTCTTTCCTTTTCGTTAATTAATACTTCTCAAGAAAGGTGTAAGGATGTCCATGATTTCTGATAGTAAGTTCAGGAGGAAAAATTGAAAGATATTATTGCTAATAATTTGTTTGTATTTGAATATAATAACTTTACGAATAAAAGCCAAACAAATAGTCTTGATATGAATTTTTTTATATGTAAAAGTAATAGAGAAAATAGACCTAGGATATGGTTGTTTATTTATTTTATTTTATATCTTATTTGATTTTTTTGGTAGCGTATCAAAATTCATATAATTACCAGGAAGGGTTTTATATTATTTAAAAAAATATTGATATTTTTAAAATTTTAACATAATTATATTTAAATTCTTATTTTTTAAAATTTATATAAATATTTTAAATTATTTATGTTTTATTATACCATCTATTCTTATAAGTTTAATAATTTAATTAAATATTCGGAAGGTGATCGTATATTCTACATATGTTTAATAATAAAATTTTGTGTTAAAAATATTTCTATTTTCAATCTTTTTCTATCTTTCTCTTCCAAATTCTTCATCATCATCTATCTTTACTATAAAAACAAAAAAACAAAACATAAGAAAAATCAAGAATCTAAAATTAAGGTATAGGTTTTGAAACCACTTTGTGCAAATTGAAGAATGGCAATTGCTCCAAAATCTTTGTTCACAATCTTGCTCCTCTTTTTTATACCAAAAGCATATTTCTCAAGTTCACCATCCTATTTCCTTTAACCTCAATTAGCTTCTTTCAACTTCAACATTGTTCTCTTCGATCTTTAACTTTTTCTTCAACCTAATTTCACAACTTTTACCTCCACTGTTGGATAGCAACTCAGTTTTGTAGCATTTGTCTTTCTTTATAGTTTATGGAATAAGATTTTTATTAAAATATGTGAATGTGATTATGTTAATAAAAATATGTATATATATTTTGAAAAAAATTTAAAATAAAAAGGAAGAATTTAGATGAAAAAAAAATAAAAGGAAAATTTTATCTTTAAAAAAATCAACATTGTAACCAAACGTTATTATTCAAAGAATATTTTTATAATTATAAAAAAGATAAAGATATTAATATAATTATGTTAAAATTTAGAAAATTATATTAAAAAAGAATATCAATATAATTTATATTATATTTTAATAAACTTATATATAAAAAATACATATAATCAACAAAGTTATAGTATGCTTTTTAGAAAAAAATAAAATTATTAATCATAAGAAAAAACTCAATTTAATAAAAATTACATTCTTATGAATTTTTTTAATTTTTTTTTATTTTTAATATTAATTTTTTAGCTTTGATGAATTTCGATGGTGAATTTTGATAATGATTGTTTTCTTGTGATATTTGTTAAGTATAATTTTTTTAACATAAAATTAGATGTCATCGATAATATAGTTGTAAAAAATATTTAAATATATAAATAAGGATGAAAAAAATAAAAAAAATACTGATGTTATTTTTAAAATTTAAAATAAATAATTTATATTTTGTTAGACATAAAAAAACGATAAAGTATAAATTCAAAATCACGTATAAACTATTATAATCTTTAATTTCTTAATACTTATCAATTTTAATAGTTTAATTTATATTTTTTTTTATCAATTTTAATATTTTAAATTATATTTTTTTATATAAGTTATGTATGCTATAAATTAGAAAATGAAATTATATGGGAGTAAGACATTAAAAGCTCTTGAAAAATTTAAATATCAAAATATCGAAGATATTCAAATGTATTTCTATATATATATATATATATATATATATATATATATATATATATATAAGTAAGAAATTTATGTGGTAATTTTTATGGTATGAATGAAAGAATTCTTTATACTTTGGAAAGGATTTTTTGAATTTATTTCACTTGTTGTCATTATTCAGTTAAGTTAAATGAAGATATTTGATGATATGCAATTACGTACAATCTATTTTATGAATCAAGTAAACATGAATATGCAATTACGTTTTTAATCTTCATTAGACATAGATTGTTTCAGGAACACTTACATATCCGAAATTTAAAACGTAGCACCAAACAATATAATAAGAATATTATTACAAAATTTATTAAATTTTACAATTAACTAATAAAAATCACGTTAAGGTAAATACAAAATATTTTAATAATTAATAAATTTATTATGAATATAATGTGATTTGCATACAATATGGTACTTAAATGAATAATTTATCTTTAAATACTAGTTGGAGCATGTAAAATCATGTATAATTACTTATCATATGTAGAAAGTATTTGAATTAGTTTGTAAAATTAAAATTTTAAAAATTAAGTGAAACACTATAAAAAAAATACATTTTAGTGATAACATTAAAAAATAAATAGTGATAATTTTATTTTTTTATCAAATTTTTTAATAAACCTATATTTTTTTAAAAAATTATTTAAAATTATTTTAATGATAATTCAAACAATATAATTATTAAAATTAAATATAATTTTTTTTATCAATTTAATATTTTTAAATTATTTATATAATAAAAATAACTGTCACAAAAAATTTATTTATTTTTAAGTAAAACACCTTTAATAAAGTAAAATAACACCTTTAGAAACTTTAAAAAAAATGTTAAAATTAATCTCATAATTTGGATAACCAATATTGAGCCTTTAAATATTATAATAGAATTGTCCTTGTGATTTTATACAAAAAGTGAAAGACACCTCTATTTTAGTCATTCTAGATTTAACAAAAAAATTATCGACCTTCTCTTCTCTTCAGGTTTATTTTAGTATTCTTCTACCTCTTTTCAAAGCTAATTTTGCTCCCAAAGTTTATGTAGCTAGTATCAAAGAATTCTGCGCGCAAGGTACACCATCTTAGAATTTTGCAAATCAAAGCCATCGTTTACATAATTTTAATATATATTTTAATATTTTATAATTCATCCTATAAATAAAGGTTGTCACCTAAAAAAGTTAACATTGATATTAAATTATTAAAAATTGATATCAACATTGTGGATCAACATATAAAAAATAATTAATTTAAAATACTAATCATAAAAGAAAGGTGAATTGTATTATTGTTAAAAATATTAATTAACATTAATAGTTATTTAAACTTAAATTTTACAATAAGTTATTTCTAATTTAAATTTTAAATTAATCTAACGTTAAATTATATTAATGTAGCATCTAGATCTAATCTTTTTAGTGTTGTATATATATAAAATAAAATTAGGTAATATTTTTTTTTTAAAACTAAAAAGAATTTGACTTGTAAAAAATTATCACATAATAAAATCTAAAAACTAATGAAAAAACTTGATTAATTTTATAAATACAAAAATGCCCACGCTATAAATTTACATTTTGTATTTCTATAATCTTGAAAATATCTCTATCTCTAAGTCTATTTGACACAAATAATCCTAAATTATAAGTTATTTTAAATAAAATTTAGTTGGATTGTTTAGTTAATTAATTTTATAATGAACTTAAAAAAAATGACTTCAACAAGTAAAAGAAATTATTTATAAGGAATGAAAGATTTTACGATAAAAAGTAGGATTAAAAGTATGAAACAAATGTTTGAAGGTCTCATAAAAAAAGTTTAAGAAAAAAACTATGTGGATCTAAACTTAATTTTAATATGAGTTAATTTAGGTAGTCATGTCATTGAAGATCTTATCCGATAAGGTTATGATTTGCCATAAATTATATTAGAATTTGATATTTATCTAAAAGTTATTTATTTTAAATTTGTTTTAATTTAAATTACAATCTAATTAGGATTTCTAATTTGTTATTTTTTCATTAGATTGGATTATTTATATAATAGGAGTTGGAAATTTAGTGTAAGGACAGACATTGATGAATAATAGTATTTTTTTTTTAGTTTTCATTTCTATGTGAGTTAATTTATTTGATTCTCGGCAACGTTGGTTCTTTCGACGGGTCGTGGTAAGAGTTACATTCTTTCTAATAACTTCGATGCTCTCCGCCAAATTACGATTTTGTTTGGGTTCCTTTATTTTATCTCATTTTATCTTACCTTATTTTATCTTAATTCATCTTACTTCATTTTATCTTTACCTTATCTTATTCCATCTTATCTCATCTTACTTCATTTTATCTTATCCTATCTTATCTTATTTTATCTTATCTTATCTTATCTTATTTTATTTTATTTTATTTTATTTTATTTTATCTTATTTTATTTTATCTTATCATGGTTTTCAAGATGTTCCATTATCGTTTCTGCATTCCGATTCATTCGCATAGCATGAATCATAATATCATTAAAAAAAATGAATAAAATTTTTAAAAAATTAACAATAGAAATTATAATTCCCCAAAATTTTTTATAAATAAATTAACAGAATAATAATTTATTATATAAAAAATTCACTTAAATTTATTTTATTTTAAGTTACGATAATTATTTTTTTGAAAAAAATATTATGTAATTTTATGTCTTAATTATTTTATAATTTTATTAATAATTGTAAATATTTCGTTATAGTGAAATAGTATTAATTTTTTTATCTGATGCTTGGTATTTAAAATAATTTTTAATTTTAAAGAATCATGTTTCATAAAAATATTTATTAAAAATATTATAAATATGTTTGGTAAAATTAAAATTTTTATAAATATATTTTAAATAATTATAGTTAAAACCCTTTTACCTTAATAATAATTTTAACTTTTTATCTGTCCCATAATTTTTTTTGAATGAAGATATAGTTAAACAAATTAACATAAGTCAAACAAACATTTTAAAAATATTTTTTAAAACTTTTACACCTAACATAGAAAACTAATATTTCTAAATTAAGATTTTTAAGAAGCATAAAACAATCTTTACCAAACATCTTCTCTAAAAGTAGTATATTATATATTTTAAAACTTTCATCATTAACTGAAAGGTAGTATATTATATGAGCTAATTTTTGACATAATATTAGTAAAAAAAAAATTTACACGGTCAACAAATTAAAAATTACAGTAAGTATGATTTTTAAAATATTATTATAAAAATTAACAACTTTTAATAATATGAAATTTTTTTATTGGATGAGAATTTAAATTTTTTTACCAATATCATTGGATTCCAATTAAATCTATTATATATTATATTAGATGAAATTAATTTATTTTAAAAATAATTTATGTTAGAAATACTTTATTCGATAAATTTTTAAAATATATGAATTTAAAATTTTTAATTACTAAATAAAATTTTTTTTATTATATAAATAAAATTTATAAAATCATTTAGTATTTTATTAAATAATTTTAATTTAATGTATGATATTTATTTTAAATTAAAAAATAACGACCATAAAATTATATACCTATAATTTATTATATTTTTTAAAAATTTAATATACTTGATTAGTATATTAATATTAAATTATTCAATGATTAAACATATTAACTTTACATTTTACACAAAATAAAATAAAATCCAGTAGTGAATTGTCTTTGCTTATCCAAAATACACTCCTAAAATAATCTTATCACGTCCATGTATTTTTATATATTCTTATATTTTATAATTAATCTATAATTATATATAGCCGTAATTTCATCATTTTAAAACAGTTTATAAAGTAACTGCCAAATTAATGTAACTTGATGACCCATAATACAGCATTTCATTTGTTCATGCGTTGTGTTCTAAATTAGGAGTCAACTGCGGTACCGTTATTGACTAGTATTCAAGAAATTTTCAATTCGACAATCTCCCAGCTGAATCAAATTTACAAATATCAAAATTCACGCAGTCACATGAGGAATGCAAAATCGGACAGAATCACAAATTTCCGAGTATATATCAGCGCTAATTATTTCTTTCCATCCAGAAATTAAGTCTTGAATCGACAAAGATATAACATTATTCCATACTTATATCAAATTTTAATTAGTTGATTTTCCCAATTAATCTCCATTTACTTTTATTCCCTGAATAGCCAGAACCAGAAACCATGGCTACTAGAAGCGTCAAAATTTGCTTGTCTGTGTCTCTACTTTTCTTGATCATTGTTACCATTGTGATTGTGACATTGTTTCTGACTCTCTTTAAACCCAAGGATCCTAACATCACTGTCCACCCTCTTGGCCTTGAAAACCTTCAATTTTCCCTTTTACCCAATTTGACACTAAATGTGTCTCTAGGTATGTTGATCACCATAGGGAATCCTAACTATGGAAGCTTCGAGTACAAAAACTCCACTGGTTATATCAAATTTCATGACACTGTTGTAGCCCAAGTTCCAATGGAGGCAGAGTTAGTCCCAGCGCGTAGCACCATTAATGTGAACACTTCAGCAGATTTTATGGTTGGAAAGATGATAAATGATCCTAATTTTTGGACTGATGTTTTAACTGGGACTTTGAATATGACATCAACATCTACACTTCCTGGGGAAGCGCGTATGCTCAAGATTATCAAATTCAAGGCCACGGCTTATAGCTCATGTGACATCTCTTTTAATATAACCTCCAAGCATGTTGATACCAAATGCATATCCAAATTCAAGCTTTGATTGTTTCAACTAGCCTTATTATTTTTAATTGATTCTTATGTTTTTTATGCTGTTACCGTTAATTTTTCTTACAAGAATTACATTTATATGGGAGAGTACCTTTTTTTTTTCATTTGGTTTTAAGACAATGTGAGTAATACGGAGAAAGAGAAAAAGAAAATGTACTTCCAACATACACTTATATGGCTCATTTACAAATTACAAATTAAGTTAAAAAATTTCTCATCATTCTATCCAGTATGTGTATATTTTGCGTTATTATTGAAAATTAACTTTATTAGAAATTGTAGCCTATATCAATCAGAGGCTAGAATTTAGCATGTTGCACATGGCTAGAGGAAGAAACAGACACTATCCTTTATGTTAATTCATAGAACCTTCCCCACTTTGTGTTGTATTATGAAGCACTGTTAGAAACATTAATTGGAGGGGATGCAATAGATGAATATGGTTTACAATAAAAAATAGGCAAAGGGAAAAGAGGAAGTGGCCCAAATCCCGAAGAGTAAGCCCCCTTTGGCCGTCCAGAAAGATACGAGATTAGTTAGATTGGATATTGTTCTCTTTATATTCCTGAAAAGTTGTTCAGTTTGTGCAGAGGTTGTTAGTTGCCGGCCATTTTGATGTACAATCTCAGAGAATGTCCGTAGGAATAAAGATACTTCAAATAACTATCCTGTCCCCTCTTTCTACATTTAAAAAATTATCAGTAATTTTTTTGTTTTTATTTTAAAAAATAAAAAATATAAATTCAATAGGTAATGCTGTTTGTATGTAAAAAATATTATTAATAAAATTAAAAATAACTTTTCATGTTTCAAAGTAACAATGACATTAATAAACAAAGAAGTAATGCATGTAATAAAGAAAAAGGGGTAACACTATTTTACCTATTTGGATGTTTGACAAGACAAAATACATTATTTTTCATGTTTAAATATGAATCTCTGCCACTGTAAAGAGTTAACGACTAGCACAGATGAAATACCACCCGTTTATTTAGGCTTCATGAAAAAAAAAATTCTGAGGATTACATCTGAACTTGTGGTATCAATTTGAATTTGATTTAATTTTGATCAACGAAATTTATTTTGATTGAATTTAAAAGAACTAAAATTTAATTTTAAATATGACTTGTGAAAATAAAATTAAGTTTGAGATATAGATATTCAATTTTTTTAATTTTCAATCTATTTTAATAATTATAATAATATTTAAATAACAATATTAATTTTTATATTTTATTATTAAATATTTTTTAATATTATAAATATGTATTTTGTATCTTATTTAGCTTAAAATATATTTGATTTATAATTTATTTAAAATATATAAATAAATATAATTTATTAAAAATTAAAAAATGATATAAATTCCTTATTTTTTTTTATCCAAATCCAATAAATTTAAAATTTAGTTTTAATTTTTTATCCTCACCTCCTCCAAACTTGTTTGATTCTTTATAAGGTGGGAATGGAAAGGATAAAACTTGTTTTGTTTCATCTCATTACCAGAATTTATTAAGACCTTAAATAAAGAGAACCAGAATTTTCGTTCCCTGAACTAACAAGTAATGACAATATCACAAACTATTTTAGCAAAAATACATCCAATTGCGAAATAAATAAATATATTTATCATCAATGGACTTGGATAACTTTATTTAGATCTATTATAAACAATGCCTACAACAAAATTCATTTATTATTTTCTTTTACTAAAATGATCATATATAATCAAACGTTAATTTTGACAATCAATTGAAAAAATATCATGAGATTGAATTGATAACTCAAATTACGACATTTGAGTAACATTAATTTGTCACATATTAATCGTTGCAAAATTGCATTGTAGACAAAGTTCAATGTAAGAAGCACAAACTTGTCCGTAGTCCCAACTTGCTTCTTACTTTGTTTCCATTCATGGGGCCTAAATCACTATGATTAAGTTTATTTTTGTCATGGAAGACAAGAGAAACATGTTTTCAACAAAAGTCAATACAATACACATCATCAAGCAATACAAAATTACATTCATAGAAATGAAATGTGACTAGATTAAGTGTGAGAGGTAGCACATGGTCGTTAATTAATGGCCAGTTACTTTGTGGGGGAGTGGGGGAGGGGAAGGAAGCATAATTTGAAAACCAACAAGTTTCTTTTCTTGGGTTGCTAAATGTTTCAATCACTTTGTTGTTGGTTTGGCTTTCTAAGTGTTTCAATGACCATAGACCGAAAATCACGCAGATATCATACTTTTCTAAATATAGCAAACCGTACATATACATATAAAAGGTAAATAAATGACAGAGGCATCAAGAGTGTGTGATGCTTGAACCGTAACACAATGTTAAATTTTGCTATTTTTGACAAGACCGTATCATTTTCTAACATACGTGCTAGTTTTATAGAAGCTTTTCAGGTAAACTAATATCGGAAATGTCCTTCTGAGATTCATATGCTTAAGTTTATTCATTTTGCTTTTGTACCTAACTTCTGTAAAAGAAGAGGACGAGGGAGAAAAGAGATGATAAGGTGGTGTTTGATTTTTTTTTATATTCTCATTTAAGTTAATATATTTTTATTATTAATTGCAAAATTATTACATTTTGTTTCCCCCTTTTTTTGTTTTAATAAGCTTTTAGAAAGGAAATAATAAAAATAGTTTTTACTCCTTTCCATAAAATCGTAATTAAATACATAAAATAAATATCTCTTAAAATTTTTATAATTATCAATAAAAAATATAAATTAATTATAAAAATACAAGGTGATGTTTAGTTTACAAAAATATTTTCTATTTTTATTTTCTCTTTCACTTATCTCTTCAAAGATAAATAAAAAATAAAAATATTTTTTACAAATTGATATCTAAATATATTTTATAAAATGATTCAATCATCCTCTATCTTTTTTTTCTCTCTTAAAAAAAGTAGCTATAAAAATGAAATGTAATTAATCAAGTGCTTATAAGAAGCTAATTAGGCTACCTCTAGTGGCCTAAGCTAAGAACCCTCTGGAACTCCAAAATAAAGTAAAAAGCATGTCTTCAAATGGGTATAACAAGTTGAAACGACTTCAATATTCAATTGTTGAATGCTTATATATATATATATATATATAAATAGACCAAAAGAAATTAAAAGAATATATAATGTCATTCAAGCTTTCAATTATATTTCTATTTTTTCCATTGTTATAGGTACTGCCACTAAAAGAACTGTAAATCATTATTACCCTTCAAATCATGGGAGTGTGTTAGCTTGTATAGATACATTGCAACAATCTTATCTCACCCCATGAAGAGATGCGGGGACGATGATGGGATTGATGATTGATTGCCATGGTGCTCCCAACTGATCGAATATTATAGGATTAATGTAAGTAATAAAAAGTGAAGATGAATCCTCAAATTTTAAGGTTTTGGCTTTGAGTTAGACCTTTGATCTACCACCGCATAACATAAATCACATCATTAGTGGCGGTTAAGTTTTTGATTGGTTACCTAATCAGTGATGTAAACCAATTTTTAGCCGAGTGGTTCGTATTGAATAATTGTCTTTTCAAACTTGGGGTAAGTTGATCCAAAACAAGAGATTTTGTACATTAGTTCACATAAATTTAATTTTCTTGATCGTCATAGAACCCTAAATTTAAGACCGATCAGGTGTGTGAATTATTGTGGTGGTCGAAATCTAGAATCTCTTAATAATTCTTTTTTATGACGCCTTTTTGGACATATTATGTGTCATTATATGTTCATTGTATCATAATTTTTTTAAAAATAAAAATAATAAATTTTATATAAACTATCTCAGCCTTTCCTTATTAGGTTTATCTTAGTAACTTTTGTTGTATCATAACCGAGATACAACCATTGTGATTAATCAAGATCGTTTCGCCTTAACAGCTAATTGTCTTGATTCTGGGTATGGTAAACTTGTCTATGTGCAAAACTTTGATTTTGCAATTATATAAAGATCGTTGTCAACAGTTTCACCCATTTGTATTATTGCTATGTGACGGGGACAGGCAAAGCTTACATACAAAGCATTTATGAATCGATTGAATTGAACTTCAGGTTGAATAGCACACACATCTTGATTCATTTGGAAGCTTTGAACCATAACTTGATATTGACCAAATGGGAATTACCTCTACATAATGGCCACATAAACTATGAAACGTCAAGCTTACTATATACATAAATATCATTTAAGCTTCCTCGCAAAGCCATCATTACCCTGCGCATATAAGTTTAACCATATATAGATGAGAAATATTGTTCATGCAAATTAGACTCAATTTTATTTCCATATATACTCTTCAACAAAAAAGTGGAAGTATGGTCATTGTGGCATGGGTTAAACATCAAAAAGTTTAAAAAGCAAGGTGCAATTTATGTATCAGTCTACATAGCTGTAAAGCCTTTCAAGAATTTACACGAAATTTTACAATATATATTATCATAGAAGATAGGATGTATATTTACAAAAACAAAACATCTCTAATTAATAGTACTTGCACTTTTCTTAAATAAATAACAAAAATAATTTGAACAATTAATAGCTACAGAGGGTGGAAAAAAAAAACATTATCATGATTGTTGAGTTTTAAAGCAAATAATTTAAAGAAGTCTGCAATCGTCCGTGTTTACCTGTTTTAAATGGTAGAGCACATGGCGGGGTATTTATTGCAGCGGCTTCAGAATATTCTTTATTAAATAAATGGTGAGAGGGGGTAGAGGAAGAAACTAATTTTTTTCTTTTAAATAATTTTGATAAATTATATTTTATAAATTAAACGCCTTTGAGGGTAGAAGGAAGTCTTGATATATATCTTTCGTGGTTCAGTGTTCTGATTTTGTTGTGTGTTGGAGTAGGTATGTGTTACTAAACAATAAAGTACTATATTAATCATTAGCATATTTCTGAGTATAAGTTTATTGATTGTTTGGCTTCAGTTTGTCAATTAAGAAATGATACAAGAGTCTCCTAAGGAGACTAATGTTCCAGGGAATCAGACAGAAAATAGGATATAACGTTCATGCTCCCCTACTGTGTTAACTCTCTCTCTCTCTCTCATATATATATATATATATATGAATTTTATCTTCATAAATAAATCTTTTAGTTAGGTGTGCATATTTAACAATACATAGATTTCTATTTGCTGTCTAACTTTTCTGAATTATAAATACAATTGTTACCTTAATTAAAGCATGTTTGGATAAGTATTCAGAGCTCCTAAAGTCATGTTTGAAGATGCAAACATAATTTTAAATAGGTGTTAATATGTTTGTCAGTTTTATAATGAAATTCATTTGCGTCTAATTTAAGTTTGGACTAATATAATAAATTCTAACTTTTGTTTTATGTTAAAAATTTTATATTGTTTTACTGTAAATTTAGCTTTTAAAAAAATTCAAACATAAATAACATCACTTTAAATTCACTTTTAAATAAAATCAATTCTAAAAAATTCAAATTTATAAATAGTTATCCAAACAATGTTGATTTGTATACAAATCGCATCACGATCTAAAGCAAACAAGGAGATTGCAGCAACCTGCATAGGTACGAATCAGAAAAGGATGCTATGTAGTCCTAAAGCACGCAACAAACTAATGGGTAATTCCCTATTTTCATGCTACATTTTAGCCTTATAATTATTTGTTCTTCTATTTTGTTCTTTGAGTCTGACTATATTTTTCTCGTAGGCACCTGTCTTAATAGAGAAATTATATTAATAATATAAATATAGGAAATTTACATATATATATATATATATATAATAAATAAAAAAATATAAAATTTAGATGATGTTTAATCTCAAAAAATATTCTTTATTTTTAATATTTTATACAGAAAATAATTTTTTAATATTATATTTTTTACTTTCATTATTTTTAATACAAAATTTTAAAATAAAAATAAAATAATATTTTTATATATAAAAATCAAAATATATTTTTTTGTTAAAATCAAATGTTATCTTCACGAAATGTGATCCACACATATAACAGAAAGATAAAAAAAAATATATGTTGTATAAATTGTAAAATTAATTGTACAAACAATAACTTAATTCTTAATATGTGTTATTCTTTTCTGAAAAAAAAAAAAAAAGTAAGGTAGTAACGAATATGTAAAAAAGGGAGGGGATCATAGAGCCAATGTTATCATCTAACCAATACCAAGAGCAAGATTTGATCGAATCCAGAAAAAAAAGAAAAAGAAAAGCCGAGTGAAAGACCTATTTCTGCAGCGTGTCTCTGTGTTGCATATATATTTGATATTTGAACCTCTTTAATTTAACGATTATAATTTTTTTTATTATTGAAAAAATACATAATAATCATTACATAAGATAAAAAAAAATTGAAATAACGATTGTACGAAGTTAGGCATGAAAAATAAATGAACAAATAATTTGATAAGGATTTTCCATTTTATTTATTTAAAATTTAATTTAATTTAATTTATTTAATAAATAAATAGATTTAGATTTATTAAAAAAATTTATATAAATAAATTAAATTTAAATTTATAAATAAGTTTATTTATCATATTTAAAAGTTTATTTATTTTTATATATTATATATTTATATTTATACAATATTTATTTTAATATTAGTATATATATATATATTTTAGATCTATTTAATAATTTTTTATTTTATACATTTTAAATTTGTAAACTTTTTTATCCTTATAGAGAATGTATTTTTTTTTCTTTTTTATGTTATGAAATGGATTAGGGTAATTTAAATTTTTTTACAAAAATATTACTTAAAAAATATATAGTAAATCAGCATTTTGATTCGTGAAAAACTGACAGTTCATTATATTAGTTAAAATTACTAAAAATAGATTTTTAAAAATAAAAATTATTTATTTAACCTTTTTATTATTTATTTTAATCCCTATAAAAAGATTATATGAATAATTTTTTATCATATCAAAACTTATATGAGATAGCATAAAATTCTCATACGGCGTACAAGCATTCACGCCGGTTTTCTTTGTTTTATTTTTGAAGTTAATATATATAGATTTTTTTTCCTCAAAGTGAACATTACTAAAAAATTATGATTTATATATAAATATTTTGTGTTAATTAAATTATTTAATATTTAATATAATATATTATATTGTTATAGTATAATTAAATTCACAAAATTTATATTAATAATTATTTTTTGTTAGAAAGTATATGTTAATAATAAAGGTTCATCTAATATTAAATTATTAACAAATAACAATTATTGTGTACTGTATATTGTTACAACCAAAAGTATCAAGAAATTAAAACAAAAAAAACGTTTCTTTGTAGGTTACTGGATTACACACTGCAAGGATATAACTACTGGCACGTATAAACGTGTATTTATTTAATTTTGTGTCACACATGGTTAGACTTCGGGATTAATTTTACGGTTTAAATGATAATTAATAAAAAAAATCAAAGATCAGATAATATTACTATGCAAAATATCATTGACTTACAAATAACAATTGTTAAGTGTTAAAAAAAACTTTTATGAGTATTGATTTTGTTTAGCAAAAATTAAACTATTAATATAGACTTTAAAAATCTATGTTATCAGATAATATATTATATTAATATTTGATACAATTTATAGTAAATATTAAAATTATTTATTAAAATAATATATTACATTGTTAGTACAAGCTTGCAATATTTATATACTAATATGTTAATTATCATTAAAAAATTTATACTAATAATGGTTAATCCAATATTAAAGCATAGTCCAAGATAATTTTTTTAGTGTATTAAAGGATAATGATTTTCTCAATCATAAGAGAGGAGTGGAAGTAATTTTGAAAATTAATTAGGATACTAAATTTATTTGAATACTAAATTTTGAACACCATATTTGAATACTAAATTTTGAACACCATATTTGAATGTATATATTTACTTATGTACCATAATTTTCTTAATATTATTTTTAAAACATTTTACAAAATCAAAGAAACAAAAAATAGTACTCCAAAATACAAAATACAAAATAGTAGCAAGATCTAGAAATTTTTAAATAAACACGATCTAATACAATATCTATTAGACAACTTATTCAATAATTAACATATTATTTAGAAATTAATGTATTTTTTCATATGAGTCACATAATTTTTTATGTTTAATATTAAATGGAGTACTGCTACCCACGAATCTTCGATTTTCAATGTTCTACAGAAAGGGCTTCTTTTACAGTTTTCATTTATGGCCTATTCCCTCTTCTTATTTCAAACCATTTGAAGATTGCTCTAGCTATCAAGTATCATCACCGATCACCGTGCGTTAACAATTACCACTTTATTATCTTTGAGTTTCACGATGTAGCTGGTATAATTAAGGTTGAATTAAAACTTAATCTAAATCACATTCTTAATTTAATTTAAAGTATACAATTAAAAACTAAACTGCTTCAACATTTTGACCCACCTGGATTTACTTGGATTGTTATACCAAATAAATAAAGCCTTTTTCACCTATAACTATTACCAATAACAGCATGAAAAGTGCTCTTCTTCTCCCTTTGGTATTAATCCGTTGAAATTTTTTATTCAGTTTTTTTTACTATGTTTACTGCCAGTTGAATGCATAATTTCCTTGGAGAATGGCAAAACAGTATCTAAGTTTGCTCTTTTCATGAACAAATTAAGAAAACATAAAATGTAGAGTCAAGTTATGATCATGTTAACAATGATTGGTATAATTCAGATTATCTGTCACTGGTGAAGCTATGTATACAGAAAGGTAACCTGAATAGTCAAGCTACATAGAAGTAACACAGAGAAGTAGATAAAGAGAGGGAGGGGCTGTAGACAAAACCATCAATCATCGATAATAATTGACCAACATAGACAAAGGAACCAGGCAGAGTCCCCTTTTCTTCAGATTTGTGGTGCACTCAATGTTGTTTCCATTAAAATTTACTTCACATTCATCTGTCTGCAGCTTTGGATAATTCTCTGATTTGAACCCTTTACCCTCCTGCACAACCACACAATTGGTTAGAGCATATGGACCCAAAATTATTTCTTCCATTCTGATGAAAAAAACATTATGAGGGTTACCTTAGAACTAGAACCATCTAGTTGATCATCAATCTTTCTGGAGATCATTCCCGTTCGATTCAAGTCTCCTACCTGCATATAAAAAGGACTTATTATGAATGATGAAAAAACAAAGAAGAAAAATCAGATCATATATTATACTATGATACATTTATATTTGATATAATGATATACACCTTGGGACTATTGACAGGGGAGCTAGCAGTGTCTTCCAAAGGGTCATCTTCTGATATCTGTTTGGTTCTTGTTTTCCTGAAACATAGTTTCTTAGAGAGATTTGATGGGTCTCTAACCTTAACAGAGGAGCAGGAAACAAAGTGATTGTGATGTGAGAGTTTCCATGCAGCAGAAGAGGCAGCATCTGAGATCAAAGAGGAGCCACCTAAACTGGAACAGTGACTTTGCTGCTCCATGCCCTTTGAGAAATCTTCAAAGTAAGAAGTCCAACCACTTTCCTCAGACACTGGTTTTGCCATAGATGAATTAAGAGAATGCTCCATCAGGAGAGTGTGTTTTGTTTGTAAGAGGTTGATACACTTTTTTCCTGATTTATAACCCAAAAAATGATGTGTTAGGGAATGGAGAAAAAGGGAAGGCATAATGTAGAATCTTGGGGTGGGCCAGGACCACAATGAGGCAGTTAAAATAACTGTTGCTGGGAGCCTGCAACAGAAAAACAAGGGAGACAAGTAGAGAGAACGTGCAATGAAAATAAATAATATGTAGACCCTCAAGAGGGGGTTGACCTTTGTGTTTCAGATGACATTTTTTTCCTTTCGGGAATGGAGGCCATTTTTCTTATCAAAACTCAACTTTCAACTAAATTCATTTAATGGGAACGACAAAATCATCTATAAAAATTGGACTACATCTGCGAACCAAAGCACTGACCTGTGAGGTCCTTTGCAGCTGGCTTTGTCTCCAGAAATTGAAGCCTCTGACTTGTGAGGTCAAATTTTACTTACTCCTAACTTGGAATACATGGTGTGAATTGGTATCTTCATAAATGTTTTTAGTGTTATTATCCAATTAAAACTAGTCTTTTCCCTCACTCACGCGCATTGTAAAAGTCAACATTAAAGCTTAAAGCAAGTAAAACTTCAATTTTAATTGTACTTTTATCATGCCATATTAGCCATTACTCGAAGTCGCGCACCACTGCATGTAATAGGATGATTGGATCCTTCATGGGTGCTTTGATGTTTTTAACTCTATGGTAGTTTCAGTTTTATTTGTTTTGGTAGTGACCATTCACTTTCTACATTGCACAAAAGCACTTGCACTTGTTGCCCTCTCATGCTTTACAATTACAAACTTCAAGTGACAAGCAATTTTCCAAAAGGAATAGAAATATTTCTTCGCAACCTTTTTTCCTTCCTACTTATACTTATTCCCGTCATATTTATGGCTGTTACTAAAATTTGTAATGTCTGTGTGTTTTACATAAGCTTGCCAACGCTGGTTTGGGCCGAGTTTTTAAATCCCATTCAATTCTCCCACACGGCTTTCGAATCAAGTCCTAGTTTTTTTTTCGTGAGAAAACATTAAAAATCAATACCATATGGGATCCCCGTCGTTGAAGTGAGACATGTTTTGAGGTCGGCATTGAGGGCTCGCTATAGGCTGTTTGATAATGTGATTATTTGTCGTTATATAATTAGATTTAATGGAAAATGCTAATTCTTATTAATTTCCGTTTCGGCGGTCTATTTTCAAGTTGACAAGTGATTTGACATAGGAAAATGGATTATGACAATGACAGTGAGAAAAATGATATTTTTTCAAGTATTTCCTCCAGAGGTGTAAATCGATGGCCTAAACAAGTTAATTTGTTATTATTTTATGTGTAAGTACAAAATATCGAATCAGATAGTAAAATGTATATGAATCCCCTACTATCGACTAACATTTCTCTGTCAGTGTTAAGGAAATTTAGTAAGCATATAAGAGCAATGGTAATGTTAAATTCGCGTAAACATGTGGTTGTGTAATAGAATTCAAAGCATAAAATGGGTAACATTCGAAGATACTTCAATGCACGCCAATTAATTCCACATCGTTTGCTGAATTTAGCTGTGTATTGGGCGTTTTAGCTTGCTCTTCCTGCTTGCCTTTTTTTTGTAATACTGTGCCACCAAGTGATAAGGATTTCTTTTTCGGCTCAAGTTTAAATCCTGGCTTATGTTATAAATTCCCAACAAATCTTAACTACTTAAAACTAATTATTAAATGAAATAGTAGAATTTAATACATTGGGAATTGAAATATATTTGATATTTTCCTGAATAATTAGAATATCTGTTAACATTTATTAAGACATTGAATTATTCTTATATCCTATTCGTGAATATATGCAGTATAATGTGTGCTGTAATATTACATAAATCATTTACCATTGGGTGGATTACCACCGCTGGAAGTGCCCCATTTGTATGTTAGAATAATATGATATGATCGACTGTAGAAATGGTGCAACAGTGTGTGAGAAAGCATTTAGAAGTGATTTTTGAAGGATAGTAGTACAACTCCAGTAGGCAAGCGAAAGACCATAATCCAGTGACAGCTATAAATGTTCAATAGAAATGACAGTCCAAATGTCCAAGTAGGCAGTAGCTCAGCCGCATCAAAGTTCTAGTGACCATATTTCTGAAACTCCCACTCACTGTTATCTATAGCAGCAGAGAAACATCAGGATAGTGAGAAGAGCACTGATAACCTATTAAGTCCAACCAGAGAAAGGAGAGGTGAAAAGGGAGTTCGGCCTTCATACCTAGAGGACATACTTGACGGGTCTTGAGCCATCGGCTTATGCAATGGAAGTGAAAAGCATGGTTACAAACCCCTGTATAGGATATCAGTCAGATCAAGCAAAGATTTGAGTAACCCTGCTCTTCCTAAGCCAAAACATAGCAACTAGAGAAGCATACATAATTTAAGAAATGATTGATGAACTAGTTTTTAAAACCCTGCCTAACTAATGCATTGAACATGGAATTTTAACCTATGTTGCTCTGTGCTTGGAAATAGGTACAAGTATTCAATACAATATGCAAGTGTGAGACAATTTTGAAAAATTATGGGAATGGCAATATGTAATAAACAAAATATATATTTATATATAAATTAAATAAATAATTATCCAGAGGTGATCATCCATCCCAATTTACAACCCAGTCAAATACTTTTTGTCTCCTTTACAACTTCACCATACCCTTATATTCTAGTCTACTCCGCCCCTTTCCCCTGGGGTACAATGAAAGGCTGTGATCATAATAGCTCACCGGTGAGGGAAAACATGTGTTTAGTGTGATGATTCGAAGGAGGGCAAGACTGAAAATGTAAATATGCCTTGAGGGTGTGTTAGGTGATAATGAGACTTGAATATGTATTATGTGTTATTTGACTAACATCAGTTACTTTGTGGGTAAACCCTCCCCTCCCAAAAAGGGGACAAGCATAAATATCCCCCACTTGCTAAGGTTCAAGAAAGAAGAGCTAAGCAGAAGCTGCTGTCTTAAGGCCCAAGAGGGGCAGGCTCCAATGAAACTTGCCTGTATACATGGCAGCAGGGAGGTGGTAAGAAGCATCCTGTTACAGGGGAGAGGGGGGTGGGGGGATAAAAGTAATGATGAGAGGATAAGCAAGAATTGAATGGTAAGGTTTAGGGAAAACAGAGATCCCTAAAAGAACCTCTGTCTGTGTTTTGTTTCTTGTGCAGTTATGCTTTGTACCTATCAATATGCCAGAACAGATGCAGGAGTGTATGCCACCAATTTATGTATCCATGCATCACAGTTTTAACCTCATGAAAAAACCATCTACGTTAAATCTTATGCTTAAGGAACAAAATTAGGGATTTGACCCCATTAATTCGATCTACCTATACTACAATCTTTATAGAGCCAAAAGGTACATTTACAGTTAACAAACCATACAATTAGACCTCTACAAAGATTTGTTTTAAAGCACCAAATAAAATCATGATATACTGCCCTTCAACAAAAGTGACGTAACAATTGGTGCATAGTATCCTTACTAAGATGAAACGAAAACAAAGAAACATGGAAAGACCAACTCAGTAAAGCTTACATCAGTGCCTAAGGGCAAATTGCACCTTTTATCTTACTGAAGGAGTAACAAATAGGGACACCAATGGCACACATGGTGGAGGATCAAAACATCTTTTTCATTAAATTTATTAGTTTCAGACACTCATCGTGACTCAAATACCCCTTCATTTTTTTAATAATCCCAAAGCTTTTATCAATAACACTCTTCACAGATGGATGAACACAAGATGACAGTTAGGCTGGCCATGTTTGTTTTTTCATTGGGTTAGCTGAAACTTGGCTTGGAGGAATTGAAATAAAATCAAAACCAGACAACTTGCTTTTAAAATTGATGATACTTGATTTCATGTGAATCTAACTGAAAAACAAACAAGCACTAATTCCCTGAAAATTTTCTACAACGGATTTCACACAAAATCATAGATTAATTTGAGGGGGGGAAAAGACAGCTTGAAAAAAATTATAGAAATCAAGGGAATGGTTATAGGGTTTAGGAGCATACCCCAAGCTACGGTGCATTCCTCGCTAGTGGCACTAGCCTGGTTAGCCTGGCACTCAATACCTAAAATAGTGATCAAAATTGAATTATTTTAGGTTATTCTATTAAAACAATAATGATTCATTCCCAACAAAAAAAAAGGAGTTGAACTAAGACGCTAACAGAGATCCATGATATGGTTGCGGCAGATAGCGCAATTATCAACAACGATGTCTGCAATGAGAGAAACAGAAAAAAGAAAATTAAAAGAAGGAAAAGGAAATTAGGGTTTGTTAGAGATTAAGAGAGAGAGAGAGAGAGAGAGAGAGAGAGAGAGAGAGGCACCCCATGCCCAGAGAGCAACAGCATTCCACTTCTTGATCTCAAAGCGCTTGGGCTTCTTGTTCGAAGAAGAAGGACCGGCGCTGCTGGATGGCTCGCCGGCCGGTACCATCGTCACGTCGGAATCCAGAGTCGCCATGCCTTTCTCAAATTTTGCAACCTTCGGAACAACACTTCTAACGTTCTAACCTCTCCTTGTTTTTTTGTTTGGTCGTGTTTAGCCTTGTAACAATGGGTTGGGCTTTATAATTTGGGCCTTCATATTTATCCAATAATAAATATGAATACGACTACGAGGAACTAATATGTTTCCACGTTCAATATCCATTTTTTTTAGATTAAGAAAAAAAAAACACATATATTATTGAGCTGCTACATCCCATAGCTCTATCATTGGTCAAGTAATAAATAAAAAATAAAAGTAATTTATATAAAATTTTAAATATAAATTTCATAATTTTTATTATTATAAAAAAATTGTCACATTTCAATTAGTTCATGATTATTCTAAATGAAAACTATTTCATTGTCACTATTCCAATCATTTTGTTTATTTTATTTATTTTTAGTCTTTTAATTTTTTAAAATTATACACAATATTATTTACCTTAGATTGAAAAATTTAATAGTATTTTAAAAAAAATGTTTGTGATATAAATTATATTACGTTTAAATTTTTGAAATTATCAAATATATCATGAATATGCTTGTTTCACGCCCTCGACAGAAATTTACACCAAAAATCGTCACTTGTTAAATTAATACGTTGTGCTTGTTAAAATTAAATATTAAATTTTTTAATATTTTAAAATAAAATAATTATCAACTTTTACTATCTATATATTATTATATAATTAATATTATGTAGTTTTAAACTAATAATATAATTAATAAATAACTTTTAATTTTAATATCTATATATGTTTATATTGTTAAGATTGTGTGATCTCGCAGTACCAAATCTTTCACTTAATATACTTGGTATATTTATATAATTTAAATTTGTTAAAAAAAGGTTTAATTGGGTTTATAAGGCGTTTAAGTTAACCCTATCCCTCATATGCTGAATATTGGTAGATGGTTTACTTAATTAAAGAAAAATGTAGATATGCACCAAATTCATTTATTGTAGGGAAACGAAATGCTTGAAATCCCTTCCTCAATTGAATATTTCTCAAAGGTCAGCTATGCAACATGCATCCTGCCAATGCTGAGACAGAAGCAAGAAGATTTAAATTTCATAATCGACCTTCTACCAACAATACCTATTTCAATAATAAAAGCATTTAAAGAAGTGTATACATATATAACATTAAAGATCATAACAATTAATATTCATATTTATTGCAAAGTTTCTTAGTTACATTAAAGAAGGTTTCCACTGCGTAGGCTCTATCGTTACCGTACGTATAGAAGTTGTGTGTGTGTGTGTTTTTTTTACACAACATTTATTGAAAAAAAAGTCACATGTTAATAAGTGCCTTAACTGTTAAGGGATTAATAAATAAAATATTTTTATTAAAATTATAAATGGGATGTAATAAAAATTTTACTCCTCGTTATTAATAGAAAAAGAAGCCTTCCTTATATATGTTATACTAATTTAAAGTGATAATAAAAATATAGTATGAAATTTAAAATAAACTTCTCGTAAAATGTTTAAATAAAGGTATTTCTTATACTTCACGTTTCTTTCTTTAACTTAGAAAAAATTTATAAATACAGCATCTATCAATCTAAGTTTAATAAAATATAAAAAATATCATTATTGTTGAACAACAATGATGCCATGTTTTTAAGAAAAATAAAATCTAATAGATAGGAGATATTTTCATTGTCAAAATAGAGGGTTTCGCTTCATTAAATAGGAATAAAATAAACAATAACTAAAAACAGTCTATAAGAATAAAATTGACAAATTAGGCTTTAGAAATTAAAGAGAAAATTATGACATTACAAAAAAAAAAGAAAAATTTATGAAAATAAATCATATGAAGCAAACTATTAATTTTATATTATTCGATAAGATTAATTTTATGAATTTTAGATTTGCAGGTATGAAAATTTTAAATTTTAACAATTGGATAATTTGGGATTAACTATATTTAATTAATACTGTTCGATAAAATAAAAAAACTAAAATTTTGACAAAAAAATTAATCCTATATTACAATTTATAATTGTGAAGAAGAATCTGAATGGGAAGCTCTATTGTTATTTACAATTTCCATTACACTTTAGTTAAAGGTATGTTTTGGTAGGTTATTATTTGAATTTTTATTATAAATTTGATTAAAATATGCTAAAAAATTATAATATTTATAAATTATTTGAATAAATTTAAATAAGTTTCCTATAAACTCTTTCAAATATCTTCTATATATAATTCATAAAATTAATATGTCAGTAACAGATTTTACCTCTAAATATACGAAGGTTAGATAAGTTTGACAGAAAAAAAATAACATGTAAAATTAGTTAAATTTAATTTTTTAAAAAAATAAATGAGTTGATTTTAAAAACTTATTAAAATCAGAATATATCAGTTAAATTTAAACTTATATATATTAATCCTTTAATTAATATTTATAAAATTATATATTTACATATTTTATACGTATATGCATCTGTGCGTGTATATATAAATATATTTTGTGTTAAAAATATACAGACTAATAACAATACGACTTAAATCAATAAAATGTATTTATTTGTTAGAAACGTTGAGCCTAATTTACTTAATTGAATTTATATATTGTGGATTCAGATTTGAATTAAAAATATGACTCTATTAAATTGGCGTGCCTCTTTTCACCTTTATTTAGTTTAATTATTGGTTCAATTCTCAAATTTCCCTCACTTTTCCACATTCTTGATCTACATGCCAATGCCATATGCTAAAAGTCATTATTCAAACTTATTTAATCAATGTAAAAATATTATAAAAAAAATGTTTTTAAATAAAGAATTATTTCAGAAGTTTGATTCCGAAATTTCTTTCTTCTTTCATTACTTAAAAATGTGGAGGGTATATCAGTTAGTCTAGGTACATTAACTCAATAAAATTTGTTAAAATACGAAGTTTAAATTTTAAATTTAATATTGATTACAAAAATTTTCAACTCAAAATATCTGCACTTTGTTAATTGTGTTTAGGTTGAACTTCAATTTCTATTTTATAATTGAATAAAAAATAGATTTTAATTTAACTTAGTTCAATAAAACCTAAAGTCTAAATCGGGCTAACTCAAATGACGAAGAATAATTCTTTTTGTCACCTATTTAAAATGTTGGCCATCATTCATTTATCCCTTTAACAATTTGTTCATAATTCAGTTTTTTTAAAATATGACCAAATATATATAATAAGAAACTAATAAGTAATAAATTTTTATTATATATCTTCAAATTGTCCAATTTCTAAAAATGTATGACGTTAGGTCTATGTCAATGATTCAATTTATTAGAGTTGCAAAAATATGATAGTAGTAAAGTTGATTTTTACAATTATTTTCATTTGAAATTTTCTTTCCATATTCCCTATCTTACTAACCCTATAGGAAGGGTCTAAGCCTTAATTAACCACTAAGCTGTTCAACAATCTATGACCACCTAGTTAGCTAACTTAAAATTACATGTGAGTTGAAAAAGGTTTGATAGTTAATTCATGTATATGCATTACTAGACTTTTATTTTTAGATATCAGATATAGTATGTTTGAATAAATAAATAAATTAAAATATTTAATAAGTTTTCATCATATAAAAACTTATAAAATTGACAAAATTTATCGGATAAGCTAAAAATAATTATCTTCATAAATTACACAAAAAATGATTAAATTTCCATGAAATAAAAAAGTGAACACATAAATGTAAGCTTATAGCTTTATTTTCTTATAACTTATTTGAATTATATCTATGATATATCAAGGATTTAAATCTATTACAAGTGTATAAGTTGGAACGTCAAACTAATTAGATTCTGAAGTAAAACGCTAATGAAACAAAATTCCCAAACTTATCTTGTTCAATGTTATCAGCACAAACTTTCATACAGTGATAAATGCTAATAGGCACGGGGAAAAAATCATAAACTGCTCAGTTAGAATCAGTAAAAAAAGATTTTGCTAATTTAATATCCAAATTATAATACTAATTAATTCATGAAACATGTATATCCTTAACAATCAAGAAATGAGCAGTGGTGATCTGGATTAGTCAAATCAAGTTGATCAACCAATAATCAGTTATGGTGCTGATCAAATTAGAAAATTAATTAAAAGTGAAAAACTAAATAGACGAAAGGTTGAATAAAAATAAAAATAGGCTAAAAGAAGACTACTTACAGATAAAAACAACCAAAAAGGTAAAGAAGAGAGGTAATTGACTGAACATTAGTTGAGATTTAGGGAAAGTTTAACTAATAGCCCATTCAGGAGCATATATCGAATAGCAACAACTAACTTGGCATCCTAAGATTGTTGTTTTGACGCAAAGCTAGTAGCAGATATAGATATTCTGAATAAGGATGGCGTGAATCAATTAGGATAATAATGAAACATTGTGGAATCACTTCTTACATCTTAGGGATTGTGACCTTAGTAAAGATTAGCATTATCCTCACCATCAACGTTTTATAATGGGCTATGTCAAAGACATTTAAGACTACTTTAAGGGTTTCGAAAACATGATCAAAAGGTTAGCTAATTTAAAAAAAAAAAAAAAACCTGATCGTGGACTAATGGATCGTATAGAAATTAACCACCATAAATAGATCTTATGCTATGATTGTCGATCAAGATCTTTAATCATCATTAGATAATGGATTTAGGAGGTTTAGAATACGATTGATAAGTGTGAGATAGAGGGCTACTTACATAAATATATAAATATCAAATATACAATATTTTTTAAACAATCAGGCCCAACATAATACATATAGATCATAATTATTCTTGTAATTTTTTTTTCTACTTTCTTTACTTATTTACGACATTTCACTAGTCTTTTATTTAAATGTTTTACTTTATATTTAGTCAAATTCATTTAATTTTTTGCATGAAAGTATAAGTGCTTTCTTGAGTAGCTTAATTAGAATTTCAGTCAAAAAATAAAGTTCTTTTCTTAACGTAATTATCTAATATATCTTGGCCAAAAAAAATATTATGTTTTAAGTTCAATTGATTCTTTTGGATTAACTTAAGCAAAGTTTTTCAACTGACAAATCACAATCTAACTTTTTAACGCGACCCAAAAGCCCACAAACATATCCTAAAAACTACCATTTGACTTTAATTTTATACCAAGTTAAACAAAAAAAAACGGAGAAAGGAAATCAATTTAGTATATATAGCCTATGTGAAGCTAATGCTAAATTAGAACACACCTAGAAGTTATATATATTTTTAAGTTTCAAAACCAAGTCAACAATACCGACACAATTAAAGCATAACAATAATAATGAAATAATTCAAAGCAAAATTAGCCAACATAATGAGCCCAGATCGTAATGACCTCGTATAAAAATAAATTATGAATAGGACAATCCTATCAATAATGTGACATTGTTACCATTCCAAAGTATCTTAAGTTAATTTTTGTCAATATATATATAACATAACATACTGATGTTGTTCTGCTTTAAATAGTTAATAATCACTATTTATAACCAATAACTTTCATTAGGTCTTAATCAAATTGACTCAGGTCCTTGTGCCATAAAACCTCGATTATTGTATTTAGGATCCAAAAAGAAAACAAAGACTTGAAAAAATCCAAGGTGACACACTATGATACAATATTAATTTCCTCAAAAAGAAATCAAGATTGACCTCTGTTTGTGTATGTAGACGGCTTGATTTAATGGCAACTAGTAGAACTGGTAAACAAGGCCTTCAATTGCGCCGGTGAACTACCATGACTATGTGTTTTTGAGTGTTTGGTTGACTTAGCCATTGTGAAAAGATTTAATGGTAATTTTTTTAAAATATATAAATAGTAGTATAAATCTATTTATACGAGTGTGAGTTATTGAATTTGTTCTATTTTTTATTTTTTATTTTTAAAAAATATCAACAATTAGATAAAAAATAATAATAATACTATTTGCATTATGTCTTACTTAGACTCAATAACATATAGGCATTTCAAAAGCCATGAGAGAGGCTTCTTATATTCTTTGTTTGACCTAATCAATAGGGAAGACTATTTCTTCTATGGTTTTACTCCTTCTCTTTTCAAGTCAATGATGACAAATATGGGAGCCATTTGCCTTTTGGCTCAGGACCATGATAGCTACACCTACATTCAGACCCCAACATAAATGGATATGAAATTACATCATCATGGCCTACAACTATTGTACATGCAATTTTGGCAGAACATGACCAAGATATATAATAAATAATGATTTCCAAAAAATTAATAAATAAATATGTAGCAAATAATAAATGAAACGCCCAACTGTCCGGAAAAAGAAACGGTGAGGTTGAAATTTTGAAAATGAAACCATGTAGAATATGCCAACAGAAGATGGATACGATCAAGAAATTCATTTCACGAATTTGATATTCAAAACGATTCGAGGGCAAGATAAACATGAATACCTTTCTAGAACTCTGGCCCAATTTGGACCTACCTTGTCCTCCAACTCATCATCTTTTACTAAAGGTGCCAAAATTTCTACTGCTTCAATTTAATTATAATTCTCGCAACTCTTAATTACATCGAATAAAGAGAAAAATAATTTTTAATTTAAATTGAATACATTTTTTAAATTTTTAATTTGGCACAAGAAAAACCATAGGAAAGAAAAAAAGGTACATTAATTGAAGAGAGATGAACGAGACATCACGAGGATAGTAAATACATATATATTATGGAGCACAAGAATTTATTTAAGCTCTTGCGGATCATAAAATCATTCTCTAAATAAATAAACAAAGCTTATGTGGAATTATGATCACAGGAACCATGTATAAAAGAGAATAATTAATTAAATATAAAGTGCAATAAATAATAAGAATTGGTTGATGATAACGAGACAAGGATTGGCGGTTTTAAATATTACCACATATGTTCTATATTTATATGTGGAGCTAGAGATCTCTACGTTCGCTTTCTATAGGTATTGTTATTCATTATCTTATATAAAAGTAATAACAACAAGTCGTTTTCAAAGGGAATTCACCTTTTCATGTTGTCAACCTTTAATAATAGTTGATGAAGATAAATTTCTTTTTTCTGCTAAAATAGGAATTCTTTAAACAGCAAAACACTGCAACAAGAACAATCTTGACATTGCACCGAAATTAGAATGTATGTTTTGAGACAAATGATATCAGCAAACAGTATGAAGTAGGCAAAATTAATAGGAAAAGTAAGAGTGTATATTTTATTTCAAGGTGAAAGAACAAAAAAATTAAAAAAAATTATAATATAATAAAATATATATATATATATATATAATATTAAGATGACATCATCATAACAATTATTTTTAGTATAATATAAAATATATATAAATAAATTTTTTAAAATTTTAGATTAAACTATTCAAAATTTTAACGATTTTTATTAGATGATAATTGAAACTCAAGTTATAAATTTTTATATATCATTAGTTAATAAAATAAATAAATTATAATTATCTTTATATATTTAATAGTAATATCAACTATTAGATGAATAATTTTTAATAAAAAATTGATAATCAACAATTAATGTCGAAGTAATTAATGTTAAAAATTCATCATAAAATCTTGCACATATATATAATTCACATAAATAATTATCGGGCAAATATATATTTGTGAAGCGCGAGTTTGAGCCTCTAAAAATATAACTTTATTAAAAATAATAATTAAAATACAAGCATATAATATACTAATTTTTTATATTATTCTTTATTTATTGATTATTATATAATTAAAAATTATATTTTTAAAATCATATATATGATATTTTTAATTAGTTCATAGTGTGAAATCTTTTACATTAATAATATATAAAAATAAAAATCTAAAATTGAGAAAAAAATTATTTAAATGAATTCTATTTTAATTAATTTAAACTAGTTAAATATTTAAGATAATGTTCAAATATTCATGATCTTAAAATTGTCATGATATAAATAATATAATATTAATATACTTTCAACATAAATATTTTACTTTATTAATTAATTAAAATTTATGATAGATATAATTTTTAAAATATTTATTATAAAAATTAATAATTTTTTGTAATTTTAATTAAATTTTAAAAAGATCCGCGTAAATATTTGTGGTATGCACCATTTAATTAGCTTTAAGAGTTGATGTTAATGGTTCTAAACACTCCCTTTTCTTAGATGGGACTTCTATCCTCTTGCCCTTTTTCTGCAGCAACTGAATGCAAAATATTTTTCTATTTTTAAAGAAAAATATGTAGTGTATAGGTTAAATGAGATGTATTGAAATAATAAATATATGATATAATAAAAAATAGAATATATTAAAATTAAAATATTATTAAAATATATCATATGATAATTTTTTTGTGAAAAAAATAACATTCCTCTTTCTATCTCTAGATGCGCATAACAAGCCAAAAACGTATTGAAATTAGAGCTGCGGCGTAGGTCCAAAAGAAGTGAATGCACCGCTTGAGGCTAGACTGCTAAAGCTAATTGCAACTCTGCTCTGTTGTCATCACTAAAACACGAAGGTCTTGTTTGGTGTAGAGTATATGATGAAAAAAAAGATAGAATATAAAAATTAAATAAAAATATATGAAAATTGATAGAATGTTTATCTAATTTTATTTTTAGTTTTTTGAACTAAGTAAATAATATGATATTATTTTATTTTATATTTAATATAAATAAATGATGATAAAATAGATATAAATTTTATAAAATAGAAAATTATTTTAATTAAATTTAATATATTTTTCAAAATTAATTTTTAATTAATTTTTATGATTTTTTAATAGAAATATATAAATAGAAAAATTTTATTCAAAATTTTTTATTTTATTTTATGTATAAATTATATTAAAAATTGCTATTAAAATTATAATATTTTCTTAAAATATATTTTTTACATTTAAAATTTAAAATATTTTAAGAAATCATAAAAATTTAAATTATATTTTATAAAAGTAATAAATTATTTTTCTATTAAATATTTTATACAATATTATTATAAAAATTATATTTTATAAATAATTAAAGTATTTTTATAAATTATTTATTCTAGCCCTACATTTTTTAGGATAAAAATTTTAACTACTAGAATATGATAATTTAACATATAATATTTTTTTGTTTTACAAATATTAAAAATAAATTAGGGTAGGATAAATTATCAGGTCCTATTATTTTATTCTAACCTTTAAATGGATCCTAATTCTTTATAGAAAGATTGATTAACCAATTCTAACATTACTTTATGTAGTTTAGATAAATTATTCTTTTACTAATTAGAAAAAATTGATAATTCTGAGAGAACTTATTTAAGTCTTAAATATAACAGTTAAGCTTTAAATTCTATAATTTTTCGGTTTATTTTACAACTCTAAATATGTATTGGATTTGTTTAAATTAATTCAAATTAAATTTTAAAAAAATGGTGAAAATGAACTGGGTATATTCAGGTAAGCCCGTCCACAGTTTTATGGTGTGGACTGTAGACTCCAGTACGCTAAGATGATGGTCGTGTTTTTGATGGAGTGACCTCAAACGTAGGTAAAGTCGAGGGTCCATCATGAGTGATGAGCTGCCATCACATGCTCACATACCGTACGGCATCCGCTTTGTTAATTAATTAATTAATAATTTCAATTCCACAATAAAATAATTAAAATAAATTTTCAGAAAATAACAAAATTATGGACCAGTCTCATCATATATTTCTCATGGATGACTCCCTTGGACAGATGAGGTTAATTTGTCAAAATCATATCATTATTTTGTAAAGATCCCATTTGGAGTGTAATGTTATTATTATTAGGAAAATGCTATTAATGTTTTAAAAGCATCTTTAATAGAAGATGTTTATTCTATTTTTCAAGTTAATTAATTTTGTTTAATATATTATTGGGTTTGAGGAATTTTTTATTTAAATAATAATTTCTTAATTAAGTAACTGTTTTTTAAATAAAATATGAGTATGAGATAATTTATGAAAGTTATCTAGTAGATTTTATAAAGTTGTATTATTAAAAATTTCATCTAAATTATAAAAAATTTATAATGAAACTCACCAAATAATAAATTTAAATAACTTTACAAAATTATTCCTTTAAAAATCTCTAAAGTGTTGATCAAAGATTTTTAAAAAGACTTGTTAAAAATATTATTAATATATCTTTCTCATGATTTTTTTACTACATTCTAACGTTATTTTTAATAAAAATAAATTTAAATTTATTTATTTGTACTTTTATTAGTATTAAAGTGAATAAAATAGAAATTTGAGTTCAAAAGATTTATGTACTATCAATGAACATGTCGATCAATGGTGAAAATTTGATTTAGCTACATTAAAAATTTTAAGTTAAAATCTAATATAATTGTCTGGATCTAGTCTGAAGATGGGTAGTATACTATTCATATCCATTAGAATTAATAGATGTTTATAGATATCTATCAGTATTTAAAAATTATAAAAAATATATAATATAATATAATTATTATATCATATAAATTAATACTGTATAATATTATTATAAATTAACATATTAAAAATATTATTATAAAATAATTTTTATCTAATCATAAAATAATATATGATTAAAACATTTTAAAAATATTTAATAAATTTTTTTATAAATATATGGATGCACACTACCGATATATCATGGGTATCCATACAAATATATATTGTTGTCAGTCCTAAATCTTCCATATGCATTTATATGAACAAATGGTATGAAGAGTTTTATCATATATAATGATCTTACCTAATTCAAGTAGAATTATTTTCAGAACATGTGATTTAGACAAAAGAAAAATATCATAATATAACTATCATACAACCTGTAAAAATAAAATATAATCGATTATTAAGTTAATTGATGGATTTATTTAGTCAACTGATATAATTCATTGTCTTAAATGGTACTTATAGATAGAAATAGACTAAGTAAATGTAAAGTCTCAACTTATGTTTAATTTAAAATCTAAATCTAACTTATTTATTTAAAATAAATAAAAATTAAAAGTTAATCTTATATTTTTAAATATCTAGTCTGACATATAATTTATTTTATAATATAATTCTTCAAATAGGTTAAAAACTTATTTTAAAATAGGTTAATAGGTTTAAAAAATAAATTGTTTTTTATTTTTTAATTATTTATTTTATTTGTTTATCATTTAAGTGAGTTGATCTATTCACCTATCAATAATATCATAAGACAAGATGTTGTTTTTTTAGCTTATTTCCAAAAAAACATGTCAACAATCCTTCTAATTTACTTAATTAAATAAAAGAAAGTCTAAAATTAGTTTAAAAATGAAGAGATTTATGTCAATTAATTAATGTAATAAAGCATAAAAATAAATATGATATCACATTTTCACCTAAATCTTTAAAGGTATTAGTTATATAATTTTTCTACTTCTTATATTTTCTTTTTAAAATTTATTCTCAATTTACGTGAAACTTAAAATTCAAATTTTTAACATTATTTTTTTAAATATAAATTGTTACTATCTAAAAATACTTGATAGTTAAATTATTAATTTTAATATAATTTATTAAAATAAGAAGGAGGATAATAAGAAAAGAGCAATGTGTACTAAAGCTAAAATAAACAAATTACAAAAATGAATATAATATTATTTTGTAAGATTATTTGATGATATACAATCTTAACATCTACTAATATCATTTTTTTTCATTATTTAATATCAACCATTTAAAGATAGTTATTATTTTAAAATCTACTAAAAAACCTTTGACTAAATGATATGTTATAAAATCTTGATGAGCAACGAGTGATAATATCTCATCCATGGTAAAGGGCTCATTAGCAAAGATTGCAAGTATTGGTCTCAATACTTCATCTAAAATAGCTAACTTGAAAGGAGATGTGCTAATATTTTGTGAAATTTGGTTGAACTTTCTAAAAGTAATTTTTTTTTTATCTTACAAGGAATACTCCATAGTCAATTAAATTTAAATAAAGTAAAGAACACAAAGTAAATTAGGATTTACTTGTCAATTAATTTTTTTTATAAACTTCCAATAAGGCAATGTGAACATTGAGAGTTGATAAGAAGGATTAATTGATAGGTTTGGTAAAAAAATACTTTCAAGATAAATATATTTTGGAAAATTTTTGAAAGTATCCACATTAATATGTTTTTCGACAAATAAAAATACTATTTAGCTATTTACAAAATTAACAAAACTTCATTATCAATTAGCTTATCTCTAGAAGTAACAATCACTTTAAATTGACTAAAAGTTTTATTTTTTAATTAAATTATACAAAAGATTAAACTTTCTTAAATCAAATTAATTAGAGAATTTTAAATCATTCTTGCTAGGTATTCAAACAACAGAGAAATAAAAAAAATGCAACTTACTTTAGAACATGAGTCGATACAATTTAGAATTTTCTAACGGTAGGTACCAACCATTAATAGAGTTAGACAATTGAAATAATGAGTAATTGAGTCAAAATGAATTGACACTATTTGTATTAGGTTTACTGTGCTAAGAAATTGGAGGTAGTAATGAGAAGTTTTAATGTTGCAAGAAAAACCTTTTTCATATAAACAATCATGAGTCATAAATATAAAATTTCAACAAAGAATTATATATTTAAAGGTAAATTATAGTGATAATTTTTTGATATATCTGAAAAGCATTTAATATCTTTTTGTTTTTAACATTTTTTAATCTTTCATATATATATATATATATATTATCATAATAAATAAAAAAGATGTGTATAAAGTTATATAATTAAAAAGGATATATAATGTTATATCTTTATAAATATTAATAAAGATTTATAAAAGTACTTTTAATATAATGTTGTTAAAGAGGTAATAAGATCAACTTTAAACAAGCTTGTTGATTTAACAAATAAGTTATACATATCATTGCATTACAATAAAAAAAGTTGAACGATCAATTTGTTTTATTAAACCTGATATTAAACATTATAGATGTTGAAATTAAGATGATTGGCATTAAAATTTTAATTATGTTAGCAAATTATTAATATAAAATAAAGTGTTTTATACATTAATAAGTTTTGAATGTAATTTTTGATAAATTTTTCAAAAAAAATCTTATAATAAATTGTCTTATAATTTAATAAAACTTAGAATAAAACATATATCTTGGAAGTTTTATATCACAAACAAATAAAGGTGGCAACTATCTTTCAGCACATCATTCGATAAAGTAATTTGATAGTGTAAAGAGACCTTTAATATTAAAAAAATATTCCTTTAAAATTTATGTTTAAACAAAAAAAAAATTTAAAAAAATAATACATTATTGATGTAATATATTAGTTAAAGTTGATCTAAACATAAAGCATGCACTAATGGTTACCGGCATGTACAAATGTATTACAATTTAAATAAAAATCTTAACACATCAATAAAGATATTGCTTATGAACCAACATTCATCTTTCAATACCTTGCTGTCATTGTTATTTTATTATTCATATTTTAAATAGTATAAACTTTACTTTCTTATAATTTCATAAAATATTTTATCCTACATAAATTTTTTAGTTTGAAAATTTTGTATAAAAATAGTCAGTAGAGGCTTAACATTGTTAATCTTACTATAAAAAAATTATTTTACTAAATAACTTGATCAGAGTTAAAAATAAGATATAATCTTAAATTTTTATTATGACCAATATAACTTTAATATTTTTTATTCCTCTTAATTTTTTTATCTTATCTAATGTGAAAAGGTTTTTAAAGTAAAATTTTATTATAAAAAATAAATAATTTATGGAAAGTTTTAAATTAGAATATCCAAACGTCTACTCACATTAAGAGGTTCTTTAAAAAAAATAAATCAATTCAATATATTTTTTTTGAATTTTTCATTTTTTTTAGTATGATCGATTATTTAGAGTAGGAACTTCAACAACTACAGTGGAGTGGAATTCAGGAAAGTATTTTAAATCCACAACAACAAAGATCAGATAGGGTTAACAATCGCTCTAAGCTCATTACCAGTGCTAGTGAACCATAAATGGTGTAGAAACATCTGCATGGTAGAGACAAAAATAAAGGACCCAACACTAAGTTGTGCTCCGAGGTAATCAAAGAAATAAACTCACTCAGTACTCAACTACCACCGCAACAGTGCAAATGAAGTATTTGCTAAAGCATAACAACAGGAAAACATTGTGCTTACCATCTGTCGCAACACTTTTGAGATTAGCATTTATAACCATAAAAACTGAATAGAAGGAAGTCAATTTGGACAAAGTAATTAATGCCAAGCTCATTGGTTGGCAACTTATGCAAAGAGAGGACCTCGTCGCCCTCAACCAGCAAGTCCAGAATGGCAAAAACATCCAACTGAGTTAGGTCCATCATACCAAAAGGAAAGATGAAGCCATTGATGGAGGAGGAGATCAAAAATTGAGAAATCCCATTCGCATCTGCACTAGTCTAAAGGAAAGTGCAATATGTTGAACCATGTGCAAGTGATGGGTATAGGATGAATGCCTCGGGCTTTAGGTAATGTTCCACCAACTTTTTTCCTTCGATATGTTTGTGACTGGATCCAAAGCGTAACGTTGTTGATCTTGCTTGAATGAGACCAACACACATAGGATTAAAAAGATGAGTTGGTGGAGCTACTTAATAGAGATGAATTAAATCATCCCTGCCAAGAGGATTTTCGCGATTTTAGGAGTTAAGTGTTAGACATGGCTGTGTGACCAAAAAGCCAAGGATTGCAGAAAACATTAAAAAAAAAAAAGATGCGAGGAATGCTTATTCAACAACTAAAGGGAAGGGTAAACAAAGGTTTTGGAGACAAGGTGGGAATAATCAAATTGTAAATTGTAAATAAGTGATCAAATTTATTCCCAGCAACTAACTATCTCAGGAATGTGTGTCATAAGTATATCATTTAATGTCAAGTTCAAAAATTTTTAAAATTTTAAAAATAATGCATCAATCCAACTTCTTAGATGTCAGTTATAAAATGTAGAAGGTAAAGTGTTAATACCAGAAACGAATTAACCAATATCTTCCATTTTCTTAAGTAATAAAGTATTTAGGTTATTAAAAATATAAATTATAATAATGGAAATATTTAAAAACGTTGATATAGATATTTCTAAACTAATGTCTTTAATATATTCAATATTATCAAGTTCCAATTGTAAAATATAGTAACTTTAAAGTGATTTTTCGTAAACAAATACACAAAATAATCATGCAATTAAATTCATTTAGTGATCAATGTATTAAGTGTATATTTCTATGTATTAGGCGTAAAAAAAACTTTAAAATTATATATTTTATTTGAATTGTATAAAAATTAATTTTTTATAATAATTTTTTAAAATTATTTACAATAATTGGTTTTAATTTAAAATAATAAATTAATGAATATAAAATGAGAAATAAAAAATAACTATAAAATAATATGATAATTTTTAATTATAAATTTTAAAATTTTACTATTCTTAAATAAGTTATTTTCTTTATAAAAATAAAAATGATTTTATATTAAATGTCAAATAAATTTTTATAATATTTTCTAATTTTTTAATACAAGTAGCAAAAATGGTTTGATAATAAAGAATTTAAATAATCTACATAGAATCTGAAATTCAAACTTTATTATGTCCGTTATATAAAAAAATAAACATTAAATTATTGTTTCAGTTGCTAATGGCTATTTATGATAAATAAAATAAAATCAATGAACATAAAAAAAAAAAATATATGTATACATGAGATTCATTTTGTCCCACGCATTTATAAATTGAACTACAAAGGTGGGGAATGATGTGGTACAAGAGCAATGGGGAACATGTGAAGGGGAGGGATTGCAGTGTATAACTCAAAAATATTTTTAGTAACAAAATACTTAAACTTATAAACTTAATTGTAGCTTTGATCATTCTAATTTTACTTGTACAAAATTCTAGTTTTATGATTTTTTTTAGAAAATTAAATTTTTTATTAATTTTTAAGTTAAAAATATTTTTTTATCTTTTATAAATATTTACAAAGTTAATTAATTAAATTATTTTCAACCTAAATTCTATTAAGTAAACTATTAAATTTTATCATAAACAAAAAAATTAATTTTTTATTTCTACAAATCTCAATTTTACATATTATAATTACCAAATTTTTATTTTAAATTATTTCATATTTTCGTATGATTATAACATTTTAAAAATTTTAAATAAAAATATTCAAAATTTTTAATTTAAAAGATTAATAAGAGGTCAAAATTATTAAATTTAAAAAATAAAAATTAATTTGATTAAAAATTTAAAAACTAATATTAAATATTAATCAAATAAAAATAAAACAATTAAATCTAATATAAAAGTAGTTAAACAGTAAAATAAAACAATAATTTAGAGAGGAAGGTCTGACCCAAACCGGTTACCCTAACAACAATAAATTGCGGACCCACACCAACTCTTTTTTGCGACGGGTGTGTTGTAGTGAGTTGAGATATTTATTTATCCAACCACACGCAACATTTGACTTTTGCTGCAAATAATAGGTCCTTTTTTCTTTTTTCTTTCTGCTAAAGAGAACTAAATTGTGATTTGTGAGAATTTTTTTATTTTTTGTAATTTTTTCTTTATTTTTGTTTTTAAAATTTGAGTAAGAATAATGAAAATAAAAAATTATGTTATATTATTTTTATAAAATTTAAAATAAAAATAAAAAACAAAATTTGTTTTAAAATAAACAGTTTATAATTTTTGTTTCTTTGTTATATTTAATTTTTGATATTTTAATAAAATTCCTAATTAAAATAAAAAATTACAATTTAAAAATAGTTACTACTTAAAAAAATATTTCAATATTTTAAAAATAATTTTAAATAAATTACAATTTAGAAATAATTTTAATTAAATTTAAATCTGTACTGACTCAGTCAGGTCAGGGACCATTTCATCCATCACAACTCACAAATCCAGACCTAAGCTACGGTTAACGGCCCCACATCCTCTCACGCCCTTCTATAAACACCTTCCTTTTTAGTTTTCAAGTTCTTTTTTCAAAAGACTAAATTATTTTAATTTTTTTATTTTGCATCTTTTATTTAAGACCTATATATAATTTTTATTTTATAAATATTTTTAAACTATTTTTATATTATTTTAACAAAAAAAATTTATTATATATCTTGGTTTACTATATAAATTTTCTTCTATATCTTAAACATCAATAAATTTTTTTATATTTTATAACTACAAGAAATTAAATTATTTAATTACAGTACAACTTTAACTTATTAATTGTTTACATATAAAATTTTAAAACAAATTACAGTGACATACAAAAATGATTGATAAAATAAATCACAATTTCATATGTTAAAAATCATTTTTTAACTTTTCATTCTAAAAGATTATTTTAATAATTTTTTATTTAGATGCTAATAATTCAAGCGATTCTTATTACAATTTTAAAATGTATTTTTATCATTTTTAAGACATAAAGTTATACTTTTTATTATTTTTATTTTTAATAGTATTAAAATTTTTATTTTCTAAGCTATTATTAAATTTAATTTTTATATTCAGTTATAATTTTTTAAAGATAACCTAAAGGAATTTAAATTTTACTATAAAATATTTCAACTATTTTTTATCATTATATCAATTTTAATAACTTACATATAAATTTTTTAAAATAAATTATATTAATGTTTCTTAAAATATATTAGAAAATAATTTATATTTTTTTTAACGGTACTTTAACTTTCGTTATATTTAAAAAATTATAAAAAATTGTGTCAAATTACAAAATTAAAAAAATGTACGTCGTGTGATATTTTTATATAAATTAAAATATATTTATATCGGATAAAAAATAAAATGGATACCACATATTTTTTGATGAATCTTAAATGGTATCAAACGTAATTTTCTCAAAATTTTATTTAAAATATCTAAATTTATCATAATGTTAAAAATAGAAATTAATTTTTAAAATTATATAAATTTTAAAATGACAAATAAATAATGTAAAAATATAAAACAAAAGAAAATTTAAATGTTTTATTCTTTTTAAAAATACATATTTAGAAATTTGAGAATGTAGAACTAAAATATTGCTATTATTGTTAATAATAAAAGAAGAGTAGGCATGAAGATGTGCAAGATAAACATGAGCGTAGTAAATGGCGTTTGTGATTGCAGAGCCAGCTTGCGTGGCTCAGAGGCATTAATATAGGAAGCAAATTTGCAGGGTGAGAGAGCGTGTGCAGTGCTTTCTATGAGCAACCCTTTCCTCTCTCTCTGCCTGAGAAAATGGATGGGAATCTTATGATGATTAGGTTCACTCATGAACTATGTCAACACCCAAAAATCCTACTTTTATGAACCTTGCTTTCTACTTTGTTTCATTGGGATGAATTATGAGGGAATAAAATAGAAGGGAGAAAAAATTGATTGAATTTTTTTTTTATTCATATAAATAACTTATGTTTTATTTATTATTTTATTTCCTTCCTATTTTTGAACCTAGCATTCAACTCTTTTGTTAGGATAAATTATGGTTATATTGCTTCTGAACATAAGAGATATTATACCTGCTATTTTTTTAAAACTTTATTCAAACTTCATTCATTTTATATAATATAATGATACATTACAAATTGCGGCAGATATATCTTAACGGAAATAATACATCATGTTATATTGCGATATAAATTATTCCTTCCTTTTATTTATCGAACTTTTTGAACTAAATTATTCAGATTAAAAATATTAAATTTAATTAATATATTAATTTTTTGAAAAAATCATTATAAAATTTAAGGTTTATTTATTATATTACATGTGATAAAACATTAAATATTTTTATTTTTAATATATTGTATAAATATTTATAATTTTAGACAAATTTCAGAAATACAAATATAAATATACAAATAATTATTTTTTTATACAACAATAAATTTACTTTTGTCTCTTAACAAGTGCATTAACGGTATTAGTTAGCATTTACACCTTTTTAATCAGATGTGGCCTCGTACATGCTGAATAATTTTATGAAATGAATGTTACTTAAATTGCACTATATCATCTTCTCATTGATACTTATAATACTTAAAAAAAATATTACATAAAATGTAACGCATTCGAAGTATCTTCAAAACATAATTAGGAAATATTTAAGAAATGTTTGATTATGTTTTTGTTTTAAATTTTTAAAAAATATTTTGTAAAATAACATTCAAAAATTAATTTTTAAAGAGAAATAAAATAAAGTGAGTGAAAAAAATAAAAAAAATATGAAATATAAAAATAGAAAATAAAAATAAAACAACTTTAATTTATTTTAATTTTTTATTTTAAAAATAAATATTATTATTTTAAAAATAGTTTTAAAAAAATTTACTTATCAAACATTTTTTTCTTAATTTTTAAAAATACAAATAGAAAAATCCTTAATATTTTGTATAAATCCTACTAATAAGTATCTAGAAAATATTGGTGAATAAATAAATAAAATTATTAAAAATCATATAGTTACACATATAACACATATTAAACTTTGCATCTTTTATAAAATATTTTTTATTTAAAATTTTTAACATCGATAACATTAAATTTTACAATTTACATAAAAACAATTATTTAATTTTCTTAACTAATATCTTAACTGTACTTACTAGAGTTTCACTTAATTTATTTACAGATGAAAAAGAAGTATTGTTAACCAGAGCTTAAAATGCTATTTAAGAAAGTTATTGAGATTGATTTAATAATAAAATATGAAAAATTAGAATAATTTTATATTAAAATTTTGAATTTAAATTTTATTATTTTTTATATTATATAAAATATTAGTTAAAAAAGTTAAAAAAATCATATTCAGGTGTATTCAAAATTATAGAAAGAAGTGTATTGATATTACTAATATATTTTTATAATATTTTATTTTTTAACTGATACTCTTAAAATAGTGTTTAACATTGTTTTACAAAGGAATCAAATAAAATATATACTCTCTCTTTTTTTACCATCTTATTTTTTATCTGTATTTTTTAAAATTTAATATGATATTTATTATTTACTTTAATTATAACCTTATCCTTAATAAGAGCATTAATTAATGAAATAAAATAATTGATGAGAGAAATTTAAAATATAACAATAATTTTAATCCAAACAAGAATATTATTAAATTTCATAAACTATAGAAAATAATTTTAAATAGTAGATAAACAATAAGTAAAATATACTATAACATAATTTTAGTTTTCTTTTACAGATCTTATAAATGAAGTATGTATTTAAGGATACTATAGTTAATGAGCATTTAATGTTTTTTATTAAATAGTTTTATTTGTTTTATTCATTTTAGAATATTAATATTTAATATTTACAGAATAATTTGCCTTGATTTTAAAAAATACATATGACTTCAATTGGTTAAATTTCTCTTTTATTTTAATTAAATTATCAATGTTTAATATATAATTAAGGATACACAATAAAAAGATATAAATAAGTATTTATTAAAAAATAAAAATATTAATATATTAGTATATTAACATATTAAATATTATAATTTTAATAAAAATATTATTTATTATTTTTATTATATATATTATTAAATACATATTTAAGAAAAACCGGTAAATCTCCCCTTTCATTGAATACGTGGACCAACTAAATTCTGAATTTCTGATTTAACATCTTAATATTCCTCATATTATTTCAGGATAAATTATTGTTAAGAAAAACATTAAATGATCTTCTAATTTTCATGATATGAAATAATATTAAAATAAATAAAATTCCTCTTAAGTAATATTTTAATATTTTTCTAATACAAAAAATATATTTAATGCTTTTAATATTTTAACGTATTAAATGCATTGATTGTTAATTTCATACTCTCTTTGTTAAGTTGGAGAAGATTTATTTGGTATTTTTTATTTTTATTTGTTTAGATAGAAAGTATAAAGTTGTATCTATTTAAATATTTTTATATCTATTTGACTATTATTAATTACAATAAATAAAATGTTGAATGGATATTAAAAAATAAATGAATTAGAAACTAAAATGATAATACATTTAAAAAGGTAAGAATGAAATCTATAAAAAGTAAATAATATTTTAAAAATTAATAATATTAATTATGCTTTAGATTAAAAAAGTATAAAAAGGTGGAATAGAAATATAATTCTTTTTTTATTTTATTTTTAATTGAATGGTAATAATTTTAATTGAAATTTTCAATCTCTTAATTTTTGGATGTTGCTTCATCGTTTTAGAGAAATGACAAAGAGGGACTGAGGGTTTTGAAGAATAAAATTGAAGTGTACATGTTAAAAGACTACAAAAGTTAATAAAAATATAAATATTTGACATCTTATAAGTTTAAAATCATTTATTATCAAATACGTAGGTTAATTGATGAGTTCTTTTCGAATTATAATATCTAATTATATAAAATGTTAAAGGAGGAGCTTTATCATTTATAATAATCTTACCCATAATATTTTTATGATCTTAAAAAAGTTTAAAATTATTTAATTCTTCATTAGTAATAAACTAAGGATTATTACTTATATTTGCTATGATAAATATTAACCAAATTAAATACCTTTTTTATATTCTCAATATCTAATTATCTTAAGATATTAAAGGAGAAACTTCATCATTTATAATAATCTTACCTATAAGATATTTATGATCTTAAAAAAAGTTTAAAATATTATTTCATACTTTATTAGTTATAAACTAAGGATTATTATTTATATTTTCTATGATAAATATTAACCAAATTAAATATTTTTCTATATTCTCAAAGCATAAGTTCACCATTTTTTTCTCTAAGCATTAAACGCTATATATTTTTATTTGATATGAAATTAAATAATTATTCTTATTTTCTACTATAGATGCAAAAAGGTCAGACGGTTATTATTTTTTGCACACATTTATTATATGTATATGTCAATGAATTGAAGATAAAATCTTTTAAACAAAAATATAGCTGTCGAATATTAAATGAAGCACTAATATTTATATATATGTAAAATAACTTATACTTATATACATCTAAAAGTTAATGGTTATAAATTTTTTTATTATTTAAAAAAATTAATGAACATTCAAATAGGTGGATTTGGATGAATGCCCTGTATATACGTGCATTGATCCTTTTATAATTTTTATTTTATTTTGTAATTTAAAAAATAAAACAACATTACTTAAGTTTTCTAATTATTTTACATTTTTTGATATATCCACTTAACAAAATAAAGAATATTAATACAATTAAGTTTTCTTAAGAATGAAAGGAATATGTAGGTAATTGGAGCGCATCGAAAGATAGATGCTCTACTGTCACATAAGTAAAACAAGATGAAAAGAAGGTGGAGCGGAAACTGAAAATAAAATAAAATAAAAACATAAAAAAATCCGAACTAAATTCACTAAAGATTATCTTAAGTTTCGGGTTTCACTTGCAATTGATCTGACTTAATTCCTAAGTAAAAGAAAACGAGTGTTAACTTATCTTCAAAAGTCAAAATCCCTCTTCAAATGTTGCAATCACATAATCACTCTTATAAATATAAATTCTAATATATTTTCTTGATCCATATAAAAGCCAATAGAAATTTTTATTAAGAATGGTAGGGACTGAACAACTTAATGGGTTTATTTGATTGATAGCAAAGAGTTATGAATTGGTCATTTATGATCCTAATTAACTTAGCCGTTCTATGGTTCAATTAATTATTTCTCATACGATCGTAAGTCGAATAATTAGTTAAGCCTGTATTAATAATGCTCAATTTGTAATATACCAATTAAATAAATAAAACAAAACCTAATCAAAAGACAAATGAAAAATATATTAAAATTAAGGATGCGCACCATAGTCATTATGCAAAATTTATCCTCGACCTTTAACCGAGAGAGATTCAAAACACATTAAAATAGATTAAAGTCAAATCCCAAAAACTTTAAACTAGTATAATTTTAAAATAATATAAAATCTCTTAATAATTCTCTCGTACTATAATTTTACTTTTAAGCTATTAAATTTATTTTATTTAATACTTTTTTAATTATTAGTGATTGATAAATTATTAAGACAAAACTGCAGGAATACATATAGTATAACCCTATCTTGCAACAAAGAACACAATATATATATATATATATATATATATATATATATATATATATATATATATATATATATGTATATATAATTCTATTAAATTAAGCGTCAATATATTAGTTAAAACTTACATCATAGTAATTACATTAATTAAATTATATATAAAAGAAATTCTATATCTTTGTATATATTCCTAATTGCTTATAAAAGAGAGTATTTACAAAACATATAATAAAAATTTGAAAAATATAAATTCAATATTTTAAGAATATAAAAAAACTTTGAATTTTGTTAACTTGTATTAGATTTGCAAATTAAATTTGTTAAAATGTAAAATTTAAAATTTAAATTAATTTTAATTTTTTTATTGAACTTATCTGAAATTTGTTGAATCAATTTAATTTATTTTAATGTAAAATGTAAGCTGGAATAGACTTAATTAGACACAATTTTATTTTGTAATTTAAATAAAAAGCATAATTTGTGGCCTGACTCGACATTATTTGAAGATTAAATCAAATTTATTTTTCATTTTTAACTAGTACGTAGTTAACGAAACTGGGTGAAATATCCAAATTCTTTCTTTTAAATGGTGTTGATTTTTTTTATTAATTTTTTAAACAATAAAAAAATGCAAATGTTAAATTTGAACTATATACAAATGTAAGTTACTACATGGATTTATACATATTGATGGTCTAATTTGAAAAGAATGAAGGTACATATGTACATGATGTCCATCTAGATCCACTCCCTTAATGACCATTAATTCTTCTTCTTTTTATTTCTTTTAAATAATAAAAAAATTATATAATCATTATGTTTGAAGTGTTTATAAATGTAAGTTAATTATTGTATGAATGTACACATATCAATTAAAACTCATAGATTTTATGTTATAAAATGACTGCATATCAATATTTTTTTATCAAAATAAATTTCATCAATTCAATATTTAAATTTAAATTTTTATATATTTAATTTTTAACAAATTTTTATATAATTAAAAAATTAACATATTTTTTTAATGTATGATATGTTATTTAAAGTATAGGTAAAAAATTACTATTAGATAATATATTTATAAATATTTAAATTGCATCAAAATTTACTTGCATATATATTTTTTTAATTTTTTCTATAAGCGTTTACTTGCATAATTATGACATCAATCAAACATTTTATTTGATAATTTTTTTATAAAAAATATTAGAGGTATTTTTTTTTACTAAGTTTGATATATAATATTATTTTTTCCTAACATTCATATAAACACTAGAAATACACACATAAACACTTAATTCTAGTAAAAAATAAGAATAACAAATATAAAATATTAAATTTTATTTAAATGATCTAGATTAAAAGAAAAAGCTGCATAGTATTTTAAAGTGATCTCATAAAGAGAAAATTTATTTTGTTAAAATACTTAATTACTACAATAATGAGAAGAATAAATTTAAATTATATAATATACATAAGTACAATTAATATTAAAAGTTATTTTATAATTATATAATCATTTTAAAATACCATATAAATTATATATATACAGAGAGAAATCAATTTATATCAGTTGTACTAAATATTATATCTTCAATAACTTTATATAAAATATAATTACTATTAAAATATAAATATATATCACATCGTTTATTTGTGTCATATTTTATTAAAGTTGCATAACAATAAAAATATAATTGAAAGTTATATATATGTATATATTACATAAATTTTAATATAAATGAATGAAATATTAAGTAACTTTCGAATAATCTAAATTTTGACAAATATAATTCATATAATAGTAACTTTTGATCTAATGAATAATTTTGAAATAAAATTATTAAATATAATTTGTATTAAATAGTATTATAAGTAACTTATACAGTATTAATTTATCCTGCTTTACATGTAGGAGGTGCTTTCACTGATTTGCGCACCACAAGCGGGTGTCATGTTTTGCTTGAATTTATTACATTTATCTTGAATGTTTTTCAACTTTCTCCTTTCTAATAAATACACATTATGTATATGTACGTGTTTAGTAATTATGCAAGCGCTAAATACACTCTACAAATGTGTTTCCTCTTTATAATGGACAACGATATTGTATCTTGAAAGAGTTATAATTTAATACTAAAATCATTATTAATGATCAACGTTGATTGGTTCATTTATTTCACCAAATATTTTGGTTTCAGTGCACAACACTCTGCATTTTGAAAGTCAAGACTAATTATATGCCTTCGTTCACATGATAATAGACTTTTTCGATAAAACATATATGTATGGTGTTTTTTAAGAAAATAAAAGTTCCCCAAGATACGAATATATATAGAGTTACAGTACATAACATATAATCATGGTAGAGTATGTGAATAAGTAAATTCAGTATGGTATAGAAGCAGTAGAGAGGAGTTTGGTAGCCGTCATTGGTTGCACCATCAACTCTCCCAAGGCCAAAAATTACTACACAAAATTAAAAAAAAAAAAGTCTCTCTCTCTCCCTCTCTCTCTCCCTCTCTCTCTCTAGCAATTACACCTCTTTCGCCTACCATTAAATGCAATTGCACCATCTCAATACGCTCAGCAATAACTCATCGCTGCCACATTTTTCCCCATCCGTTTCCCTCTTTCTCCCCTCTTTCTTCCTTCTTCAATTCCTTTGTCCTCACTCCTTCATCTTCCTCTTCTTTCTTCTCCATGTCAACTAAGCTTTTTTCTTTTTTCTTTTTTGGCTATACCATCACAACTCACATCAAGCTTTCGCTGGATACCATATAAGCAACTTTAATTTATTTCCATAACTGTGTGAAAGCCTTCTTTTTTCATATCCATCTTTCAAAAGGGTTCTTTTTTTGGCAACAAGTTTAGCCCCAAAGCAGATCTAAATATCTATCTTCTTCTAGCTAGCTATCCTCTCCAGCAACTACCACCCACTGGTAAGTGGAAATTAAAGTCTTAGCACAACACGTTGATTCCATCCATGATATATCATTCACACATCTTTAACATCATTGATTTCGCTAAAGCAAACCGTTGATACCGTTTTCATTTTTTTTTTTACTTTTTTGTTGGTGCATATAGCTAGGGTTACCAACGTTTGCCACACATAGGAGCACATGTATGGAAAAACAAGAAGCTCGGTTGGATTCCCCGAGATCTTCCTTGTCCTTTTTATTTCTTCATGTTCATTTTCACTTTCTGATTCTGCTGATTTGTGGAATCAAAAAATCGTCGAAACCATATTTCTGTGCATTTCGACATGCCAGAAATACGGGGCATTTTAATAATTCCACTTTTTTCTTTATTTTTTTTAATAGGCCACGTTTTTCTGCCTAAAAGTTTTTCATGTTGCATATGCTTTGTTTTTGAAGTCACAGACGCATTAGGCTTGTTGCAAACACCACCACAGCTGACAGAATTATTGCAAGAAGTAAGTGACTCTGTGAAGGTTTTATAAAGATATCTCAGGAAATTAAATCGACGGAAGAGCGTCAAGAAGAGAGAGAGAGAGAGAGGTTGAATTGTATATATATTGTGAAATATGCCAGCTGGTATTATGATTCCAGCGAGAAACATGCCCTCGATGATTGGAAGAAACGGCAACGTTGGTGGTGGCTTTGGATTATCTTCAGGGCTTTCTCTAGGCCAGGTCACTCATCACTCTTCAGTAAATCTCCCTTTCTTTCTTTCTTTCTTTCTTTTTTTCTTCTCTCAAATTGTCCCCATTTTTTTTTCTGATGCTAATTTGATTGATGTGTTCGTTTTGCTGTATTTGACTTTATGTTTCAAAAACCAAAAGGCCTTTTGTTTTTTTCACGAGTCAAAATTGGTTTCGGTGGGAAGCGAACTAACCCAACCCAAGTATCCTTCTCGTTATTCGAAAACCGCGTTAATATTCCTCACTGTTTAAAGCTACTTACTTAACTCAACTTTCCTCAAAAACATCACCTAGTCAAAATCCCCGTGTTTCCTGCAACCCTTATATCAAATAATTTAAATTATATATAAATATATCCCATAATTAATGAATTAGTCTACACCCATATTTATAAAGAAAAAAAAAAAGAAAGGAAAAAAAAGAGTGTTGTTGGTGCTTTTAGCTTTGCTTTGTGCGTGTACTGTACTATATACCTGGTATTGTTTTTGTTAGATTGAAAACATTGTGAATCAATCTTAAAGATCTGTAGATATGTTCCAGCCGAACCTGATGGAAGCGGGTCAGCTTCACCCTCTGGAGATGACTCAGAACACCAATTCGGAAAGCGATGTTCCAAGAATTCGTGAAGATGAGTTTGATAGTGGCACCAAGTCCGGTAGTGAGAACCAAGAAGGTGCTTCTGGAGAAGACCAGGACCCTCGTCCCAAGAAGAAACGTTACCACCGTCACACACAGCACCAGATCCAGGAAATGGAAGCGTAAGTTACCTACCCTAACCCCTTTCTCTTTTTAATGTAATTAAATTAAATATATGTATTAATGCAATTAAATATTGAATTTCTTTTTCTTCTTCTTCTTCTTCTTCTTCTTTAGTTTCTTCAAGGAGTGTCCACACCCTGATGACAAGCAAAGGAAGGAGCTGAGTCGAGAGTTAGGGTTGGAGCCATTGCAGGTCAAGTTTTGGTTCCAGAACAAGCGCACTCAGATGAAGGTATATATATATATATATGTATATACCCGATTCTCCATTTTATTTTTTGGAAATGAAAAGATGGAAAGCTTTAAATATGCATGGGATGTTTTGTTACAGACACAACATGAGAGGCATGAAAACACACAGCTTAGGAATGAAAATGAGAAGCTTCGAGCAGATAACATGAGGTTCAGGGAAGCTCTCAGCAATGCCTCGTGTCCTAATTGTGGTGGACCAACCGCTATAGGAGAAATGTCATTTGATGAACATCACCTGAGACTCGAAAATGCTCGCTTAAGAGAAGAGGTATTACAACAATTTGGGAACCACCGCTCGTGGTAGCTCTACATATTGCAATGTACTCTAAATGAGATGTAGTCGCAATGCACTTGCACCAATTCTAAAAACCTACTAAAAATGTTGCCGTCACTGTTAAGACTACACCAAGGACTGATCCATTCAATAAAACTTATTTCAAAATTCATTATATAAATATTAAAATCCAAAATTTTTATCTAAATATCTTGAAAAAAAAAGAAAAGAAAAGCAAGATTATGATTTTGTAATTATTTATCAAAATAATAAGATGTTTCTCTTACCATTTTTTCCACTCAATTTTACAATTTTTCTTATAATTGATTATGTTGGTGTTTGATATGTTAAGATTGATAGAATTTCGGGCATTGCTGCAAAGTACGTGGGGAAGCCTGTGGTGAGCTATCCAGTAGTTTCGTCTTCATGTGTTCCGCTGGAACTTGGAATCGGTGGCATTGGTAGTGGTGAGATGTACGGTGGAGGTGGAGATCTTGTTAGATCAATCACCGGACCCACCGAAGCAGATAAACCAATCATAATAGAACTTGCTGTTGCAGCAATGGAGGAGCTAGTTGGAATGGCACAAATGGGTGAACCTCTTTGGTTAACCACCCTGGATGGAACCACCACCGTGCTCAATGACCAAGAATACATCAGATCCTTCCCTCGAGGGATTGGTCCTAAACCTCCCGGTTTCAAGTGTGAAGCTTCGAGAGAAACCACTCTTGTTATCATGAACCATATTAACCTCGTTGAGATTCTCATGGATGTGGTATGTATATACATGCACCCTCCTTCATTTTTTTTTTCTTATTAATTAATTAACACACTCTGTAATCTATTATTTTTTATTTCTGGTTTTTCTCATTAATCAATTAATTAAATGTTTTGTGTGGTGGTTTTAAGAACCAATGGTCCACAGTGTTCTCCGGTATCGTCTCAAGAGCAATGACCCTGGAAGTGCTGTCTACAGGGGTGGCGGGGAACTACAACGGTGCCTTGCAAGTGGTAAATTATATTTATTTGTACAATATTCATTTTCTTATTTAAAGAACTTAGTATATAACTTCATAATCATGCCAACAAATACAATTAAATTTATTTTGTTATACAGATGACGGCTGAATTACAAGTACCTTCACCTCTTGTGCCAACTAGAGAGAGCTATTTTGTAAGGTATTGCAAGCAGCACGGTGAGGGTACATGGGCAGTGGTCGACGTTTCCTTGGATAATTTGCGTCCTAGTCCTTCTGCCAGATGTAGAAGAAGGCCTTCTGGTTGCTTGATTCAAGAAATGCCCAATGGCTACTCAAAGGTTATTTATTACAACCCACAGTATATTATATTAACATATAAATTTCTTTCTCTCTCTTTTTTATTATATGAGTTATGATATATCCATCAAAATAATTACATCAGTCATTAAAAAAAATCTCTCTTTATTTAGCACTTAATTTTTTTTTCTCTCTTACTGATCGGAGGGAGTATAGATAAAAAGAGAATAGATAATTTTGAAACCCTCATCATGGATGATATTATTTCAATTCCTTGAAAAATTAATTAATAAATAAGCATTGTGGTTGCATGAAAGGTATTATTTGTTTTAGTTTTCAATGTGGCTAAACTAAACTTGAAACCAATCTTTCACCTAGGTGATATGGGTTGAGCATGTAGAAGTGGATGACAGAGGCGTTCATAATCTATACAAGCAGCTTGTTAGCTCTGGACATGCATTTGGGGCAAAACGTTGGATTGCAATCTTAGATCGACAATGTGAAAGGCTTGCCAGTGCCATGGCAACAAACATTCCCACTGTAGATGTTGGCGGTATATATATCAATTAATTCATAATACTCATTCATTTTTATTTATACATTACATGGTGAATATAATTAATGTGTTTCTTAATTATAATATTGTAATGTTACTTATTAGTGATAACAAACCAAGATGGGAGGAAGAGTATGTTGAAACTGGCTGAGAGAATGGTTATAAGCTTTTGTGCTGGAGTGAGTGCTTCTACTGCTCACACATGGACAACACTCTCTGGGACTGGTGCTGATGATGTAAGAGTGATGACTCGTAAGAGTGTGGATGACCCAGGAAGGCCTCCAGGTATTGTTCTCAGTGCTGCAACTTCATTTTGGCTTCCAGTCTCACCCAAAAGAGTATTTGAATTTCTCCGTGATGAGAACTCCAGAAGTGAGGTAAGACAACTTATTCATTCAAAAAGGCAACAATTATGCAACCAATCATTATCTCTTATCTAATGTTTTAGACTGCATTATTGTGTACTCATAGGTTGCTACATATTCTTCATTTAGTAAAGTTACTTACTCTGGCCTCTAACTTATGTATCTATATTCATTTGAAGCTAATAATTTCTAGTTATCATACGTCAAATTTCTACGCTATGTTGTCTCATATCAATTACTTTGAATTGCATACATCCTTTTCAAACTGCCTAACGCAAGCTGTGATAATGAATGCCATGAAACTTTGTTCCATTTTATTTTATGTCATTTGACTTTTCACAAATTAATTTTATATAGGACAATCAGATCCCTTGGTAATTTCGAAAAAAAATGTTAAACATTGTGCTAAATACATTGATTAAAAACTTAAACGTAAAATATCTTTATTAAAAAAATATTACCATACAAAGTATCCTTATTTTCAACACATTTCCACTTAATTTTTAATACAAAAATTACTTTTAATTTATTTCTTTTAGAAGAATACTAGTTAGCAAAAGCTAATTTTTAATTATTTTATACTTTTGGATTTTTACATTAATGTTGTTTTCTAAAGCATCTTTAACTTTTTCAATAAAGAACGAAGATAATAAATGGAAGATTGAAATTTTCATTACAAAATACTTCATCTTTATTTTAAAAATATTTATTTAATTATTATTTTAGAAATTTAAGATAATCATAATTACTTTTTTATTATACCTTTATTTACACAATAACATTAATTATAAAAAAAAGATTAATCAACAAAAAATATAAAATTTTATATAATTTTAATACAAACAAAAATATTAATTAACCTTTTTATTCTATATAAAATAATATTAAATAAAAAATAAAAAGAAGGACTGAAAACAACTCAGATACATAATATCAATTGGACCATTATCGAAATAAAAAGAAAAGTAATTAAAGCACCTACAGTATCTGTATATAAAATTATCTCCTCATCCCTCATCTTGATTAATTTTTATTTTTTATGATTCACTCTAACCTTTTCAACACCTTGATGAAAGCAGTGGGATATTCTTTCTAACGGTGGAGTTGTCCAAGAAATGGCACATATTGCCAATGGAAGAGATACTGGAAATTGTGTCTCTCTACTTCGGGTGAATGTAAGTTGATGTTACAGTCGTATTTACCATCCATCAATTTCATCGAAACCTTCTCTTTCATTATTTGCGGTCAAACTAAGTGAAGTTTGACTGACTTATATACATATATGTATATTACAAATAAATGATGCAGAGTGCGAATTCAAGCCAGAGCAACATGTTGATATTACAAGAGAGTTGCACAGACTCAACGGGGTCTTTTGTTATATATGCTCCTGTGGATATTGTTGCAATGAACGTGGTTCTAAATGGAGGGGACCCTGACTATGTGGCTCTTCTCCCTTCAGGATTTGCTATACTCCCAGATGGGACCACTACACATGGAGGTGCCATTAATGGTGACACTGGCAATGGTGGATCTCTTTTGACTGTTGCATTTCAAATACTAGTAGATTCAGTTCCAACCGCTAAGCTTTCCCTTGGTTCTGTTGCTACTGTTAATAATCTTATTGCCTGCACTGTTGAGAGAATTAAGGCTTCCTTGTCTGGTGAAGTTGCTTGACCTAAAACATAAAATAATGGAACATGCGGTAAGAACACAACACTATATCCTACTAACACTTCTATCTAAACATCATAAATTTTCCTTTTTATTTTTTATTTTTACTTTATCTCTAAGAAGGATAGTTTAATTCACGAAAATATTTTTTAAAATCTTGTACAGAAAATGATAAAAATAAAAAAATTATTTTAATACATGTGTCAAATCATCTAAAGTGGAAAATAGGAATATATATATATATATATATATATATATATATATATATATATATATATATAAGTTTTTACTTTAGATTTAATTTTGCTTCTCATATTATTTTGATCTTTTTATTTGGCACCTGATTCTGATTCTTCACTTTAATGATTTCGTTACTTGATTAACTGTGATGTGATGCAGATTAGAAGAAGGAAAAAGGGTGCATTGCATTTTGGAGAAATTGGGAGGTGTTGGGAACTTCGGCTTACATAAAAAGGATGGGGGAGAAGTCAAGAGCGCACCTTGCATGATCCCTTTTCAGCATCCCAACGGAGTGCTGAGAGAGGATTAAGGTTCGGGAATTGACTTCCCTGGATATAGTAAATGCTAACAGCTTAAATTAAGACCTTACTTCTCTTCACCTTCTAAGACAATCATACATATTTATATTTATTAGTATTAGCTTTTTGAAATATGATTTAATTAGGTTGTAGGTTAGACGTAACCTCTTATGTTCCTTCTTCTATTTTTAATTATTTGTGTTTTAGATCAAGCACTAGCATTAGCTAGTAAATGGCCTGGGAAGCTTGCACCACTGCCACACAATGGTTTAATTCTTATTACACCTGTTTGACCCTTTTTAAAGTTTTTGAAAATGAATATTTGCTTAATTCCAATTTGTCATGTCTCATTCAGTAACTTTCATCTCACGTTTTATTCCTTTGTATTCGTTACTTATGACGTAATGTGTAAAATAAAAAAAGAAAATGCTTCAGAGCATATACCTATAATGTAGAAGAGGTGGTTAAGCGTTATCAAAAGGAGGTGATATGCTTGTGTTTGAACATGCATTAGAATTTAGGGTTGTAAATCTGAGGAATGTGGCTTCATATAAATTTTAATTAAATTACATAAATTAATTTTGATGATCTTCTAAAAATAAAAATGTTAACCTCTATTTTGAACTGATTTTGATTTTTCAAAAGATAGCAAGTTTTTACTGAAAAAATAAATTTGTTAAATAAAAAAATATAAAATCATGATAAATATTTTCTTTAATAATACAAATTTTCCATTTTAAGATGCTTAAAAATAGCCCTAAAGGCCGATCGATGATAATAAAGCTATTTAAAAAGTACTATAATTTATCAATTTTACCTTCGTTAACTTTAACCTTTCTTTCAACATTTTACTAATTTTAATTTAAATACTCACCTACAATATTTATTAAAGAAAAATAATAAATATAATAAATATTTTTGTAAAAATCATAAACTATCTTACAATAAAGATCATAAAAAATTCGAAATATTAACTTATAAAAATTATCAAAGGAAGTATAATCATTATATCTAAAAGAAAAGATGAATCTTTAAGGAATAATTAATGTGAACATTACTTTACTTCATAATTCTAAAAATTTAGTAATCTAACTGTCTTGAAAATTTTTATTATATACATCAATTTTATAAAACATAAAAATTATTTAATATTTTATTAAATAATATCAACTTAACATGTAATATACATTTTAAATATAAATAAATAATGACTATATATCAAATTATATATATGTAAATTTTAATTTTTTTAAAAATTTAATATGCATGATTATTATATCAATATTATATTATTTAATATTTTAATATATATATATATATATATATATAAAAGAAATCTTAATACTTCAACTTGTCCTAATGATTTGTCATTAAATTTATCCTATTAATATAATTTTGTTTAATAAAAATAAACTTGTAAATGTAACTACTGTATGTTTATGCTAACAATATAATATATCACACTAACAACTGGTCATATAGGTAATTAAAATGTATTATAGATTGATCACATAGTTAATGTATATGTACAAAATTTTCACCTAAAGTTTTGCAATTGTTTTATAAAACTGTAAAATTTTTAATTAGTTTTTATTGACGGTCAACATTCATTTACATTTTAAGAAGTATAATAATTTAAAACGAAATATAAAAGATTTAAGATGCATGATTTCTTTTAACAAAAGTTGTAACTAATTTAACAGTATACAATTGCTTTATAGAGATTATTTGGACCATCACTATATCATACTACTTGGAGGGAAATAAAATTAATTCTTCTCGTACAAAAATCTACCATGAATTTTCTACTGTTATGTGACTATTCTGTTAGAAAATAAAATTAAATTAGTTTCTTGTCCAAGAATTTATCATGATAGAGAGTACCTAATGATTTTGACAACTGTAATCAATTAGAAGTCTTGAATGATGTCTTGATTGTGTGGTCTCTCCACCGAACTTATCGTTGAAGTACACTTTAAAGGGAGCCATAGAAGTACAAAAAGTCATGAATTGTTTAAATTCTGGGTTTATAACAAGTAAAAAAATGATAGGTTAGGCTTAAAAATTAAAGGGCTATTTTTATTTTATAATTGAGCTTTCCAGATTTATTCACCATGGGCCTGTTAATTAATGGACTAAGAATTTTCTTGTCAAACGTTGATCAAGACGTTTATAATTTACTTAGTGAAAAATTAAATGAAGTTTAAGATTTTATTTTATTTTAATTTAACTTTTTTCTATATATGTGTGTGTTTGGAAACTTGATTGACAAATGAGGTGTGGTGTTCACAGTCAGGTAGATCAATTAATCCAACCCACTTAACCCGATTTGAGGTTAAATAAATGAATTGGTTCGAATGAAACTAGTTTAAAAAAATATTCCGTTCGGGCCAAACAACAAGCTTAACATCTACGTATTTGACCTGATGAATTATTAATTAATTATTATTATTATTATTATATTCATTGTCGTGACTTAAAATTAATTCTGTAATCGATACATAAGTTAAGGTGACTAAAATATTATTTAGTTTGACAAGTTTAATCAATATAAATCTTTTTAATAAATTAAATTTATTTAATAAAACAGGTTATCCTAAATCTTGCTAAAATATTGTTTATAATTTTAATATCTAAAAAATTATTATTATTTTTAATCTATTTATAAATAGATAATAATACAGGATCACATCATTTCAATATAAAATGTTTACTTTTTTTATATTGAATAAAATACTCTAATAGAATAAACTTAATAACATACAACTCAATTGTCATATCATCTAAAATATAGGATAAGAAAAAAGGTGACTCTCATAAATTTTGTAAGGACATAAAAGTTACAATGAATAGAAAGGAGAAGTAACCAACACAATACTAAATAAATTTTATAAATCTTGAATACAATCCAACAATTAGCAAATTTACAATACAACTATCGTAATAATAAAAATAATAATAAAATTCATAAAGATAAAAATAATAAAAAATTTGTTAAACACCATAAAAAAAATAAATTATTTATATAAGGTCTCATTAGAGAATAAAAAAGTCGTAAGTTTATTCATAACCCTTTTTTCTTAAGTATGTCCTGTGAAATCATAATCTTCTCCTCTTAAATCATGTCATAATATATTTTATCTTTATCTGCATAAGGGCAGTTCCATGTCATTGATAACCCTCTTCGTACACCAACAACAACTTCTAATAGATAGTTTTCTCCTCTGGGAGGTATAATTAGACGCACTTCCCATTAATAGCATGTGAAATTCTATCATAGACTTCACAAAGTATAATTTATACAAGAGAAATAGTTTCCAAATCAAACTATCTTTACTTTTGATAATGAAAGTATAAATATTATACATCTTAATATTTAATATCATTCAAAATTATTGCTCCTGCTATCAAATTTGTGGATTGATTAAATTTATTAAGATTTATCTAATAATAAAAAAATTTATATTAGAATTGTTTACGTGAAATTCTAAATTTTCAAATTTTATTATTTTTTTAAAATTGTGGATTAATTAATGAAATGTTGATCAGGTTTAACTAAAAATTTTAGGTTGAAATTTTAAATATATAGTTATATTAAATTCTGAAAAAAAAAACTATTATCCGTATTGATGTTGTCCAACTCAGATAAAAATATCTTCAGTGGAGGATATATCTAATCTAGACAAAAAAGTAAATGCTCCCTCATCCTAGATAAATCAATAAAAATTGTTTATGAAAATAAAATGAAAACATAAGATCTAAAAATCATCTTTTCTAAACTTGAAAACATACCAAAAATTAAAATATTTATGGCCATATTTCAGGAATTCAAATAGCAATTTTTTTAACAATATTTACCACCCCTTACTCCTTAAGAAACTATGTCTAATTCCAAAAAATATGTGAAGACTACGTTAGTGAAGAAGAAAATTAACATAACTGAAAAATTCTCTCTAAAATTTAAAAAAGAAAAAAAAATGAGGGAGAGGGATGGCGTCACTAATTAAAATGGGGGAAGGGGGTTGCCGAGATGTGGTTTTCAGCCTCTTGTTCTCTCTCTATATGTAATTTAAATATTTCATATATTTTTAAAATAAAAAATAGATAATTTCAGGCATAATTTTTATAAAATCCAAACTATCCGATTTGAATATGATATTTGTTGAATTTCTTTCAACTTTGATTAAAAATAATATATTTCATCTAGTTAAAATTAAAAGTATTAGCTAAAAAATTTATTAAGATATTTTAATTTTATTTAATAAAGTAATTTATTTTAATATTTATTAGAATTTTGGATTAGTTATTAAATTTTTTTAAAAATTACTTTAAGTAATTTTTATATTTTTCAATTTCTAATTGAAATATTTTTTATTTTTATTCTTAATATATTTTTATAATTTGATGCTTTATTTATTTTATAATTTTAGTATCTTATAATTATTTTATAATATTATTACAAAATCTTATTTTAATTTTTTATATTATCAAAAAATATTATATTTTAAATTTTTATTTTAATACATATTATTTATTTTAATTATTTTATTTTTATTTTATTTTATTAAATAAAATATTGAACCTTTTATAAAAAAATAAAAAAAAATTAGTTTTTTAAATTTTTGTTTGAAATTTATTTATATGAAAATAATTTTATTTAACTAACTTTTAATATATTTATTGTTGAAAAGAAATATATATATATATATATATATCATATTTTAATCCACTAAATTTAGTTATATTTTTATTTATCAATTAATTTAATATTTAATTTTACAAATTTTTTAATTTAATTAATAATCTAAAGGATTTTAGCTAGCATATAATTTTTTAGCTTTTAATTTTAATGTTTCAACTTTCAATTAGCTTTTAACTTCCAACTAACTTATCATCTAATTTTTCCAAATATACTCAAACTCAAAATTACCTGAACTTAAACTAATCCAATTTATTTTATTTTAAACGGTTTGGGTGATATCTTTTCTCCTTAATTTGATACAATTTAATCTATTAACAGCCCTACAAATAAATTTAAAAAAATGGACAAACTTGACTCGGTCCTGGATTTCATCATGCACCGGCCCAATCAAAATTGAGAAAACTTTTCTTAACAAAAAGCTAATACGTTATCAAAACCAAAATAGTAATACGCGTATAGCTCTAATATGCATGAGGTACACCATATATAAAAAAAAAATCAAATTTTTTCAAAATAAAAAAAATAAAATGTTGGAAAAACATTTTTAAATATATTTTAACGATTAATTACTTTTTTAAAAAATAAAATATTTTAAAAAACAATTATAATAATTTAACTTTTTAAAAAATTAATCAATTATACAAAATATAGTAAAAAATATGTTACCAATATTTTTTATCACATAAAAATATAGATATATGAAAATGATTATTGTGATACAGTATTGTGTTGTGATGCAATCATACAGTAGATAAAAAAAATAGATGAATAATTTAGACAAAATGAACGTTAAAATTCCATGGAAGAGTGGGCTTTTTTTGGGAGGTTAGATGTGTCCGGCCCAATAAAAGTTGATTGAAGTTGGTTGAGTTGAATTGTGAATGTAGAGGAAGAAAGCAAAAGAGAAAGATGAGCGAGCCAAGGCCAGTGCCTCGTAGGGAGAGTCCATGGGGAGTGACCGGAGAGAATCATCCTGAACCTGTAGCTCATCGCTGCAATGACCGTGTCGAAGATGTTATCCAGGTCTCAACTTTCAATTACCTTCTTTCTTTTCAAATTCTATGTTTTCATTTTTTGAACTCTTCTACTATAGCTTTTGTGGATCTTGATGCCTTATCATTAGTTCTAGTTAGTGTTTATGCTTCGTATTGATCTTCCCATAAAACTTCTACCGAAACGTGACGCAATGGAAATTGTTATTCAACTAGGATCTCACCAGGGTATTTATTTTTTACGTTTCATTCCATAAAATTTAGTTTCATTTTATGGCAATTTCTCTGAGATGATTGTGAAAAACAGGCATCTCACTGTTCTTAATTGTAGAGGGTTAGGGTAATTGGAATTGAGGCCCAAAGTCCCAAGCCTTACACTTTACAAATCTTGCTTGGAGAAGAAGGGGATAATTTATTCCACATCAAGTGTTATTAAGCAGGATGCTAGGCTTTGGTTTGCTACTCCAATCTTCATATAATCATATTTTTCATCTTTTTTTTATGATTGCTATACTTTTTTCTTTAAATATTTTTTCTGATTCTTATTATTTCTTAAGATCTTATATTAGAATAGAAAGCATAGCAAAGGAGATTTACAAACTATGCCTAATGACAAACATGGTATTGAATGCCCAAAGGTCTCGAGAAAGTTCTTGGACCCATACTAGAGAACTAGAGCAGAATGTCAAACGTGAGAGGTCTTCATAGGGAAATTGTAACAGATTATAGTGGACATGATGAGATTGTTCACTTGATTTGAGATCTGTGGTCGTTTCAGCTTGTTTTATTTATCTTGTCATGTTTTTCATGTGTCTTTATTTGGAATAAAAACTTGCTGTTGTCATCTCTAAGTCTTGAAGGCGGTAAATTTTGTAGGCCTGCTTTGAGGGAAACCCATTCAAGACAGTTCCAGGACCTTTCAAACTCTTCTGGCGGTGCATGCGTTCAAAACCAGGGTGAGATTGTCATCTAGCACAAAATTCTATCCACTCTTAGGAATATCATTTTTTCTGAATTTTGGGAGTTTTCATTGTGGAGATAACCTGGGAAGAACCAATATGGCATGGGACATGGATATGATACAATACAAATACAGGAATATGACATTTTAAAAATGATTAAGATACAACATGGTTATAATACATTGTAGAAAATTAGTATGAGATTAATATAAAACTCAAATCTGAAATCAAAAGATAGAAACAATGTTTTAAATTGGAGCATTAATCATTATAGAATATGTTATAATTGTTCTCATTATTGTGATATTCTCATCTGAATTGATATAAATTTTTAAAAATAAAAGTAAAAGAATGAAAATATGATAAGGAATATTTGAAGTGTCCATAAAGTGTTTGACATAGATATCTGCAGGATAGGTGTGGCTAAGACACAGCTACCATTTAAAGTGTATGTGCTTCTTTGGTGATAACATGTATATGTCTGTACCATTACAATGTTAACAATACCAGAACTTATTGAAATCTGGAGAGGCTCTAATAGCAAAGGGCATGCCCTTAGAAGGATCGATGAGCTACTGCTTGGGGTGCTTCTACCCTGAAGTTGGCTTTTTCTTTACTTGTATTTGTACGCCTTGTCTTGGCTTTCCCCATACAAGGTCAGTTTCTTTTTGGTTTATGTTTCAGTGTCTTATGACATTTCTTCTGTGACTATTTCAGAGAGGAACCAACAGAGCCATTTACTTATCTGGATTTGGATCCTCCAAAGAGAGAGATGAAACCTGTGAAATCTGAGAAACCTGAGAAACCTGAGTAGTGCCACTTTTACTTACGAATGCCTTAACAGCTTTGGCACTGCATGGTTCTTCAGTGGTTTCAATTCTCCCCTCCGTGTGGATGGTTTCTGTTCAAGAAAATATGTAACTAACATGTAAAACAGACATCATATGCCTCTTTTGTTCTTCTCTTCGATGTTACTTGCTCAATAAAGCAGTACTAAGTGAGTTCTTGAATAAACTGCTTCTAGATTAGCTTTTGGTTTTTGATGTGTGTGGGTGGGTGACAAATTTCAATTCTTACTTCTTGGTCCACCTAAGAGAATTTAAAATGACAGAAATATTCTTCTTTCCTTATCATGAGATGATGTGAAATCACATGTATTTATGTCTCAGTTTTGTGTGATAAAAAACAAAGGATCCTTATCAAATGATTATTCACTCCGAAGCTCTGAATTACCAAGGATAACTTTTGTTCTTATCAGGAGAGAAATTCTCTTACTGTATTCTGAGAGATAGAGATTCTCGTACAAGACTGCATTGATAACTGTACTCAACTTGTGAAAGATGCCCTTCAAAGTCTCTCGAGCCTAAACACAATCGGTTCCACATTTTGAGTACTTTTGATAGTGGATCGGAGAAGTTTCTTGTAACAGGACAAAAGCTCCGGGCTAACTTTATTCCTCTCGTAGTAAGAGCAGTTTTAACGATGACATTTGCCTTTTCTCTTTCTTTTTTTGTGGGTGGTACCTTTTCTCTTTCATTATCCATCTCATATATAATGGGTCCAGTTTCAGCATTAAGGACTGTTGCTTGTACAAGCAATAATTTTTATACGTGGAATATTATTGTGCATCAATACAGTTTTACCGAGGAAAGAAACCATAATGGTGCCACTTCTTAAACTTATTGGCGAAATAATGCAGGCAGTAGTTTCAATGGCTTTGATGTGCCTCAGAGATGCGTCACACTTGGTCACAAGACGCTGTGATGCATCTTCCTCATGCGATAAAGTTGTCCAATAACATCTTGTCACATTTTTGCCGTGATGTTAAGCATTGCTAGTGTTGTCACCTTGGTGCAGGCATGTTAGTGCAATGAATCGGAGTAGAAGTATTGAGCCCGGATCCTCAATGGAGGGATCCTTTATGAGAGAGAAGAGATAGAAGGTCTACCTGTGAGTCTCGGTATATGTGTAAAAAAAATAGAAATAAAGGAAATGGAGATGCCGAAATGGAGAGAATCTTTACCGAGAAGCATTGAACTTTTACCACATGTTAGTCTATAAATAAATAGCATGCAATTGTAATGAACTTTTAACTATAATATTTATCCTAATTTAAGGAAATCATGAAACTGAAAACTTAAGTTGAGCTGAAGGGTTAGGGAACTAATAATCGTATATGTGCATACTAGTTTATATTTGAGTGTAACTCGTTCGATTTTTATTTTTAAATTCTCAACTGTTCAATTCAAATATGGTAAGATGTATGATTATTGTTAGTGCATAAGTATATCCGAATTCATTTTAACTAATTTAGGGAACTTGAACAATAATATAATTAAAGTGTTTAAATTAAGTCTTATCAAAAAGCAAAAGAACACTTGTATGAAATTAAACCTAACCAATCTTTACATTGTTGAACCTTTTTTTTTAATATCAGTGCTTTGTGTTCTCATTTTGAATAAACATATAAAAAAGTTAGTTTAATTTTTTTTACATAATTGTTTCTACATTTTAAAACCCCTTCAATTCAAAGAATTGGTTAAGTGGTACTTGAAACACAATCCTTAATGAGGATACTTTTATTTTCATTATATTATTTGTTTCAACTCAATACAATTGTTGAAGTGTTAGCATGACAGTAACGTCAAAGAATTTTCATCTTCTAATTTTTCATCATCTGCATAGTTTAATTAGCATATAAATAAATAAAATTACACATAGATGATGTTTCACTGTTGTTGAATAACTTTTATGATAATCTATTGATTACTAGATTTATGTTATAAAGGATATTGAAATCATGAAATTTGAAAAGGTTAAATATATTTTTAATTTTTTAAAAATTTTAATTCTAGTTTTTAATTTTTGAATAGACAGTTTTATTTTTTAAATTAATTAATATTTAACACATGACATAAATGTTAAAAATCTCAATAATAAAAAGTTAAAAACAGACTATTTTGAAAAAACAAAAAAAATTTAAACTAACCGTTTTAAAAATGAAAAAAATCAAAACTAAAATTTTAAAATTTTTTAAAAATTAAAAACATATTTAACTTAATATGAACATAAAAAGTGGATTGTTACAATAGAATATACGAACAGCTCCTACAAGTAACACTTTGTCAATCGGGTTTGACCCTTTCCTCTGTTGGCCTTCTCTCTCTGTTTCACTCCCTTCATATTTCACCTGCCATTATACCGCAAAGACAATGATCATTGAATTCAACCAGAGAAATAAATTAATTAATTAAAATAAAAAGAAGAATGGTGATGATTTATGGAAAGAAGCTAACTAAAAAGTTGGTCTTTTCAATTTGGCAGTTCACCCAAGAAGGGTTATCTTCCAAACAAACAAATCAGAGTCCAAATGAAGGGTGTGAAACGGAAATGCTGTATTGAATCCAGCGCCGGAAGATGCCACGGACTACCTTCCCGGCGAAACTGTAACATTCGGGAAAAATATGGTACGTTCCAGTGGGGGACATTAAAATAAAATGATGGATCTTTTTATGTTCTCTTTAGAGGCAACCCTCAAGTTGGTTATCTACACTTTTGTGTACTCATTATTTTTTTTATAAATTTCAGGAGAGGTGTAGAAGAATTTATATGGAGTTTAAAAGTAATTTATAATTTTTATTAGTTTTTAAAAATTTATTTTAATCAATTTTTTATATAGTTTATTAAAATATATTTTTAATTTATTGTAATGTTTTAAAATAAAATTTATATCATAAGCTTTTATATAATAAAAATGTATTAAATAAAAATTTAATTAAGTTACTTATCTAATTAGGAGAAATTTAAAATGTAAAATAGTAACATAATTGTTAAAATAATTTAACTATAATTTAAATTTTTAAAGAAGTAATTGTTAACAAAATTATCCAACGATTAATATAATGATAATTTAAAGTATATTTAGGGGTGAGGATTTAGAGAAAAATAAAATAAAGGTTGGCAATAAAAAATTGTACACACGTTATTTTAAAAAAGTTTTACACGTGTGATTAATCTACTTACACAAAATCTTTTATTTTCAACAATTTTCTAAGACTGTGTTGATCTAAATTACTCCTACAAATTTAAGTTGTTATTATAAAAAATTTTAATTTTATTTGAAATCAGTCATGAATTTTGTTTATATTTAATTAAATTAAAGAATTGAGTATGTTTATAGATAGTCCTGGCAATTATATGTATTATTCAATGATTATTTTTAGATGAAACTGACGTAAAGAAGAGACAGAATCAGAAAAATTAGATTGAAAATTTAATTTAATTTTTAAAAAACTGGTTTTATTGTTAAATGATTTTTTCCGTAAAAATTAATTTTAAAATTTAAATTATTATCAAATATTTTATTTTTAAAAGTTAATTTCATTATATCTAAGAATTTGTTTGGTAGACAAAAAAATATGTAAAAATACGACAAGAAAGTTGAATAAAAATAAGATATGATAAGAATATAAAAGATTATCCAATATTTAATGTACATTCAATAATTTATTAGATAGTATATCTATCATCGTATCCTATGTTTGAAGTGAATTTAATTTATAAATTTTAGGTAAATGGAAAAATTATTCTATATATTAGAATTACATAATAACATTTTAAAACTATTTTAAAATCTATACAAATAAAAACATTGAATAAACAAAAAAAAATCAAATTTATTACAGTTACATAATAATAATAATAATAATAATAATAATAATAATAATAATAATCAAATGAAACATTCTTTTCCATCATCTTATCATGTTATAATCCAACCTTCCTCTAGAACAAAAGTTATAAAGACCTAATAAGATAGGATAGAGCACAAAATTAGTTAATCCTTTTTAAGTAATTTATCAAATAATAAAATAAAATAGTTATCCTATTCTATCATGTAATATTCATGAAACAGTCTCTAAAGATTTATTAATTTTTGAAAGTTCAACACTCCTTCAATTTTCAAACCCAATTCTTTAATATTTTGTTTGACTATTAAAATTAAAGGATCATTTATAAGATGCCTTGCTATTCACATTGTTATTAGTGATTGAAGACGGTTCAATTGCGGCAAGCTGCCCCATTCTCTTGCACCCCAAAGTAATTTTTATCCTACAACATACTTAACAAATGTCTATTAGAAAATGGTTTAGGAGAATTTTAGGCTCGACCTAAGTGATAGGATTATTGTATGGTTCAGGAGAAATATAAATAAATTCAATGTCAAATGATGACACCAGAGAAGACCAATAAAAAAGCCAAATATTTGAACCCCCTTTTTTTTTTTAAGTTTGCAGTTGAAAAACAAGACAAGATCATGCATCCGTTGAACACACGTGTTCCCACGGAAAACATGTGGAATGGCCACAATGATTTAATGAATCATTTTCAGTTTTATAATTGCAGGCGCTAATTCTCATATGGTGAAGTTATTTGACTTTTTTGATCTCCATCATGTGTACAAATATATAAAATCTGTAGGTATTTGAATCCAAGAATTTTGTTATTAGTTTTACTTTCTTTCAATAAAAAATCATCTGAAAAAAAATAATTAAAGGGGTATCAACTGGTGGCAGATATCTCTATGACAACTACAGTAGTACTTGTATTGATGAAGAAAACCTTAAGCCTAGATAATGTGAATATGGTTGGTGGGGTATGCAGATTCCCCTAAAAAGTACTACTAGTCATGACGGAAGTTGATGCTACAGGATCATGTCATTAAACTTGAATTTGCCTTACATTAACGCCAGAATAATATTTTGTATCTAAACACTTTTACAGTGGTGGCCTGCTGTAATTTTATAAGTATTGAGCGTATAAATTTTGTATAATTAGTATTACTGTTAACAATTCTTAAGTATAATGCTTCACTTGAACCCTTGCCATTTGATCAATATAATTCCAATCACCATTCTCGTTGATGGTAATTTTAGTGAAGGTTCTCTCCAAGGAAGCTGTTAAATTTGTTGTGTCATGTATATATATATATATATATATATATATATAGTCAGGTTATCTTATAGTAAAGTATGCTGCAAACGGAGTTACACTAATTTTGAAACTCTGTTATGTAGTTGGGATTATTTATCAATTTGTAGAAACTGAGTTTGCAGCAGATAGAACCGGGAAACAGACATGCTAATAATTTTAATATATACGTATAGTTTTAGTAATTGTTTCATGTTGTAAATTTGTTGAATGTGTATCTATATTGGACATTGTACAAATATTTTCAATTATATTTTTAATGATTTTTTTACTTACTTTTTAAACGTTTATACCAATATATAGAAGTTGAAATGCTACAATAATTAAATTGACTTTAGCATATTATTATGTATGTCTATGAGAAATTATGTTCATTTTGAGAATATAAATTCGCTCGTGATTTAAAATATTGATTTTAGATTAATTTAATTTGTTGTCATATAGCCTGTGTCACGTCCTTCAATTTTCTAAATTTGTCATATTCTCGTGTTCATCATATTAAGTTCTCTCTCTCTCCCTTCTCTCTGAAACATGCAAATCCGAAAGGTAGGTTTCTTTTTCCTTGTGAAATTCAATTTCTGGATGAAAAATCTCTCTATCTCTTCCTAAAGAAAAACAGAGAAGGCCAAATATAAGTAGCAGACTTAATTTATTTTTTTTAAAACATGAAGGTACAATTGTCTAAATCTAGTGTATATTGGCCTGAAATGTAGACCAAGATGGTTTAGTTTTTGTTATGCTGTGTTAATAATGATCTTACAGCCAAAGTTCCCTATCCAAGAAGGGAGAAATTCAAATATTTCAATGTTGACAAATTTGTGTCAATATTGTTGTTATTATGGTATAGCCTAAATATCATAATAGAACTAAAACAAGAGACTATCAAAAATATACATGGTTACTTAGGATGGTGAACTAGATTGGCCATCTAAGCTCAGGCTGCGTCTCCTTTTTTTACTCTTCTGTTTCATTATCTCTTTTATTTCTTTTTCTTTCTTATCCACAAAATCAAGCCATATCTTGAAGCTTGTAGAAGTTCTGAAAGTCCTTCTAGGCCTGGCTGATTGAACTTCCTCATCAGTTTCCTCAGCTTCTGGGCTGAATTTGGTATATTGACACAGCACTCTGATGAAGAATGCAATCAAAGCAAGGAGACATGCAATGCCACATATAAGAAACAGACCCCAGAAGCTACTCAAAGATAGTTTATTTGAATAAGCAGCATCTTCTGTAGCGCAGTCATGTTTTAAAAGCCATTTGTCATGGATCTTTTGCAGATCACCATTCTCTGATAGTTGAAGAATGGCAGTTGACATGTCAACAGCAAGGGGAGAGTCCCTCTGGAATGCCTGTAATAAGGGTATCAACTATGAGAACTATATATCGTCTGTATAAGATATGAACATAACAAGCATACTCATAGTAAGAGTCACAAAAGAAACAGCTTTATTAAGTACACCATTATGTATAAATGAACTTAGCTCAAACCCTTTTAATAAAAAGACAAAGGGAAAATTCATACACTCTCTGCTAGGTGTATACGCCAGGCTAGAGATAAAAGGAGAAAAGAGAAATGAAAGATGTAATAGATCATATGATATAATAATAGTAGAAAAAAAAAGTGAAAGAAAGGTAAAAGTACTCTCCAAGTATATATGAATATTATTATTCAAAAACAAAACTAGGATGCAATACTTGTTGATTTTATTCTCCAATTAAAATTCTAACAAAATTCCCAAAGAAAAAAGGGTTATTGGATGAAGATCTAGGAAGGAGTCTAAACCATTGACATGTAAAAAGAAAGATACTTACAAATCCCCAACCACTTTTAGTGAACTCCTGGCCAACGGTTCTGAACTTACAATCGGTACTTGACATTAAGATCTCAACATAAGGAAGCTCATCAACAACGGCCATAACCCCTCCTTCTTTTGGTCCACGCTGAAGGGCATCAATATATGCATCCATATTTTTCAACGTAACTATCCTAGATGGTTGTATATTGAGTTCCTCTGTGAGATACTTCCGTGCAAATGACCCTTCTTGAATTCCAATTGGTTGAGTGCCTGAGATCAAGCTGTCAATTCCTTCAATTTGTGATGATAGTTGCTGCACTGTGAGGATGGATGTTAAGCTAGCTGTGTAGCTTGAATTGATAATTAACACCACAAAAAGCCATATGATTAGCACCAATCTCCCAAGACCACTCACAGTGTTCTCTCCTGTGTCAGGTCAAAGGCAGCAAAGTAAGTCATAATTTTTTACCATGTATCACACAAAACAACCAAAACTTGAAATTATGTGAATGACAATTTGTGGGGGCACGTACTGTGAGAGAAAAACATTGTGGAGAAACTAAACCTGCAAAAGAGGAAATTATCTCAGAAATGTTAATGCTAAAGCAAGCCATGCATTCTCCTAAAACTAAATGATATGAGTCTGGACATGTTATGCTGGGTTTGGAAGGTCAGAAAGAGATTACAATCATATACTAACCTCAATTCTGACTTACAAATTACAATCTCCTATTCAATGGCATACATGATAAATAATGGTTGCAATGTCAATCAAAGACACCATGGCAATAACCAGGTCCATAACAAAGGATCTTTTGTCATGTTCCAAAAGATTCAGCTAAAAAGGCTTTCAAATGGACAAAAAATACCAACCAAAAGATTGTCATGAGTTGTTTCTTCGGTTTACCACGGAATTCTGGATTGTGCCGGTGCTCAAGAATCCATACAACAGCTCCCACAAAAATAAAGAAGGCACCAGTAACACACCACATTTGAGCAGTGAATGGCTTGAGGAAAGACCAAGGACTTGATTTCATCTCCTTGACAGCAACAAGAACGACCAGCCCTGATTCCATGAAAGGCTGAGTAAAATCCAAAATCCTTGTTCTGTTTGGAACAATTGTAAGATCACCAACAGCTGCATCATAGTTCTGAACAAGTGAAAAGACCAAATCAACATAACTATTAGAATTTGAAGAGTCCAAAATTCTATTAAAAAACTATCAATCCATATTATAGCTTATTAGGCTGCAAATTAAATTTAGAAACTTACATTTAATGCAACCTGATTAGCAAGGTCATCATAGCTGGGATTTTTATCACCATTTCCAAATAATATATATTGTCGTGGGACAGGATAAGGTAACAAGTTCACGGCAGCTTCAAAGACATCAATGCAATAGCCCTTTGCACCAGGGGGATTCTGGTCTTTAGAAACAAACTCCTTGTAGCCTACCCGGTTAGGCACTGCTATTCTCAGTGGCTTTCCATTGTTTGGGAACACCCACCCTCTTGGTTTAGTTGCAGTTTCTCCAGGCCATATAACACCATAAAGTTGTTGACTGCTTGTTGAAGTGTTACGTGGTTTCTTATACAAAATTTCTGGAGCCACAACTGAGAGACCAGAGTAATTAGACCAATAACCTATTCTCCTTGATCCAGATCCACCGATGTTCAAGATATCATATGCTGGATGAATTCTATTCCTTTCTATATCAAACATAACTTGACCAGTCAAACCAGTGAAGTTTGTTCCCAAAATTGTTTGGAGAAATGTATGGCCATCTTCAAAAACACGAAGTGATGATAAATGCAACATGCTTCCATTTGTGTCACGCAGCATAGGGTCAGAAGAGAAAGATATCTTTCCCCCTTCTTTGAGAAAAGTATTGAGAGCATGAGCTATTAACCAAACAGAATCATATGCATACAGTGCATAAGAGTTGAAGCTTGGAGTACCCTTGTCTTTTACTTTCTTTAACCTAGAGAGAAAATTCTTCTTTTGATTAGTATCAGGAGTGTGATGCCGTAAAGCCAAAACCCCTTGTAGGAGACTCATTGTGTTAGGCTCAACTGGCTCTAATGAATCCAACACTGAAGCAAGCCAATCTGTTGCAATCCACACATAACCAGCAGTCATCATTCCAAGTTGCTTTGCAAGAGAAAAAATTGACAAACCAGTATCAGGATTAACATGAAGAACATAGACCCTTGATTCCATTAAGTTCACTCCATTTAACAAGTTACTGATTTCTCTCTTAAGGGCTCCAGGAGAGAATGAAGCCTTGTAAGAGATCTTGGCACGTTTCTTTGCAAGAGCATCTCCAAGTACTGAGATTCCATTCCTTCCATTGTCATCATCTACAAAAATGGCAATCACCTCCCTCCATCTATAGTAATCAATCAAGTCTGCAATTGCATACATCTGATAATAGTCACTTTGGGTGCTGCGGACAAGATATGGGTACTGCAAGGATGATAGAGAAGGGTCTGTTGCACCAAATGAAATAAGAGGTATATGGAGTTCATTGACAACATGAGAGATGACATGGGCTATTCCGGATGACTGTGGACCTATAGCAGCAACCACTTCTTGCTCCATCAACTGCAAAGCTGCATGATCAACAAAGAGTCAATGAAATTTGTTCACTTCTTTTTCACACACACTCGCATGCAAAGCAGGGAAATGTAAACATAGTCCATATAAATTCTTCTGGAAATTATGTCCCCATAACATAGAATACTAAGATATTTTTAATGAATTGGAGTTTATTCGAAGTTCAGGTGAGTGTTCACTAAATGATTGGTTGTAATTAAGTATACCTTGCTTTATTTGGAACCTGGAGTAGCTTTACAACAACAAAATAAGAAGCATCGGACATTTCGTATGCAATGAAACGCACGCTACTACTTCCTAGCATGATATGATTAAGCAACACAGGAGAAAGCAGAGTGATTTTGCAAGAGAATGAATGATGCTCTTGGAATGAAAGACAAGCTCAAAAACTAGGCAATTCATAAAGTTACAAACAGCAAGATTCCATATTGCCTGAGGTATGAGGGCATACTTGCTAATCCTTAATTGAGAAGAAGAAGAATCTTCTCTTTAAGCAAAAAAGATGTTGAAATAAATTAATCTGAACAAGTACCAAGTTTTAAGAAGACAATGAACAAAAGCAAGAAACTATACAGTTTGTGTGTGGTTGATGAATAAGACGCAAACCAAAATTCTAAAATAAACATATTCCTCCAAAACATGACCCCTTAATTGAACAAAGAAAGAGCATGTTAGTAGCTACAGAAATTCAAGTTTTGGCAAATACCATCCACCGTTCCAACAAACCCACTGCAATTGGTATCTTGGAGAATAACATCCAGTTTAATGTCAGGGAGAATGGTGGGATTAGCATTAACATCATCGATGGCAGCCAAAAGTGCAGGTTCAGCCGATCTTCCAATTATAGAATTAAGAGTAAACAAAGTTCCAACTTTCAAAACTCTTGGTCCTGAAACAGTAGTAGTAGAGTTTGTGATGGTACTATTTCCTGTCCTTCCCACTACAACCAGTGAGGGAATCCACAAACAGAAAACCAAGAGGAACAACACCCTCCCCACAAACACCTCCATTTGTGCGAAAAACTCTGAAAGCCTGAGATTTGCAGCTCAGGTTCTTCAGTTTAAAGCTGCATCAGAACCCAGCACCTGTCAAGTGCCAACCATTTCAGCGACAGTAGCACAAAGAAAACAAGAGAAGGCAAGAATCATCATAGCTGTAAGGAACCAAACGCAAGAATATTTTGGTCTTAAAGTTAAAATGAACTCAGTCCTTTTCCTGTTTAAAACAGAAACCCCCCCCCCCCCCCCAGAAGACTAGATTCAAGCACCCAACAGGAACAAGCCATATGGTATCAGCAATTTGGATTTTAATATTCAGATACCCACTTACCCAGATGGAAAAAAATATGCTACAAGCGTATCCATACTTTTTGTTTTATTAAATATTTTTATATTGTTATTAAATTAGTGTCATAAGTAGTTTATAATAAGCCAATCAAGGTCAGAAATTCCATGGTGAAAACTACCACTGAAAAGCATGTATTTGCCCATATAGACAAAGAAGCAATATAATATGCAATATGGAGAAGAGAGTATCTGAGATTACCTCAATCCCAAAACTTACAGGGACAACAATTAAAGGCTTGCAAGTTGCAACAGTTCTGAACTCTTCTTATATATATATGCTTGTGGACGAGCATGTGATTGAAGACTGAAACAATTCACTTTCACTAGCCAAAAGAAGGAAGTTATTGTGTTTGAAGCTGAAAGCAAAGAATCATTCACTCCTTTCAAGTCTAGAGCATCAAGCATTGTCTCCTCTCCACGTTAATTTCGTCAGATGTGTTACAAAATCTGTGTCTTCTCGTGTAACGGGTTTTTAATTTTTAGGATCATTGTTCCGTGAGTCACAGTCACATTTTTTTTTTTTGAGTGAATAAAAAATGATTATATTGTTGAGTATGATATGGTGACGAGTGACGACATAGGTATAGCTAGAAAGATATATCAATGTCCATTATTATATATGGTAATAATTTTTAGTACCACATGTTTAAAGTGGCGCATATTGTTGAAAGTGACCAAACACACAAGAATATGACAAACGGACTATACCCATAGCCAACAGGAAGATCTTTGTGTTTTTTATGACTAGTATGTCAATGTCTATTTAGTTGTCAAATTTTAAATAAATGATAATATGAAAAATGTTTAATTAATACACTTAAGTGTAGGTAAAATTAGGATAACCAAATAGTAAATTAACTTTAGGCGACGCATTTGTTGATTTTACAAAGGAGATAAGAGTAGCAATAAGTAAATAAAAATTTTTAGCAAAATTTTGATGTGAAAATTAAAATTTAAAACGTTTTGAGCCAAACTATACATTCTATTTGTGATATATTAAATTTGATGTGTGAGCTGTAGAGTTACTATGTCAATTTCTTTTAGCTTTTATTTTATGAGTAATTTTTTACTTTTATAAACTTCTAATTTCTTTATTTTTTTAACTCTTTTGAACACATGCCAACATTTTTCTCTTATTCATTTTGTTGTTCATTCTCTTCATTTGTCTGCATAGCTTTTTCTAAATAATTTAATGTTATATTTTATATTTTATATTTTTTTTATTTCATCATATCTTTCTCTATCATGATAATAATAAAAAATTAAACAATTATTATTGTAACTCGCTACTTAAGTAGCATAAGAAATGATATTATTGATATTGTAAAAATGATAAATATATTATCTTTTAATATAATTAATTTTTTTATTATTTTCATGGTCATTATAAGAAAATTTTCTTTATTTTTTTCAACTGACATTCTAAGTTTATTGATTTTAACAAAACTTGTATGGTCAAAATGATATTGATGCAAAATAAGTGAGAAAGTGATCATACAATTGATATTAAGTTTACAAGCTTAGTATGTTACTCTCAATTCTTTTTTATCTGTAGTTTAAAGTTATAATATACAGATTAAAAAAGATAATTAGTGTTTTCATTTATTTATATTGAAATTAATTATATTTTAATATTTCATTTATCTTTTTTATTCATTATTTTAATATTCCATAGATTATTGTATCTTTTTTTTAATAAATATAGAGTAAGGAAATAATTAAAAATAAGTAATTAATTTTATCTTAGATATTTAAAATAATAAATAATATAAATAAAAATTTATTTTAAAATTAAAAAAAAATGACCGAGGGAGTAGTGAATTATTTGATTTTCATATGCTGGCTAGCGTCTAGTTCATATTTAATTTATGTGTGTGAATATGGGTGGGACATGTGTTTCCGGGCAAACTATTCTCTAACAACTATATTACAGTTATGCATATATTATATTAGTTATGTATAACATACAATTATACTATAAAAAAATATTGTATCGAGCTTTTGAAATTTGACAATGAAAGAACCTGTCGAGGGCTATAAAAGAAAACCTGAAGAAAATAAAGTCAAACGTAACGCATCATACTTAGCTATATGTCAAAGCTAATACTATAATGGATTATTGAAAGAGATGACTGCAACCTGACACGTGTAATTAGGTTAAGAATAAATCTATACTTGTCATTAAAATGTTTGTTAAATGAAATTTAGTATATTAGTTTTAAATTTATAAAAAATTTAAAATATTTTTGTAATTTACGGATTTATCATTTATGCGCGTATTATAAAATATAATATTATTATACATACTGCCACGAAATATTGTACATCAAAAATAAGTTGATTGGCCTTCCTTTATAAGAATAATATAGAATAAATATATCATTTTTCTAATCACTTAAAAATGTATAACAATAATTTTTCGATTAATAACAGGAAATTTACTATTTTAAAAATTTATCTTTGAAATGCTAATGTATGAGATTATGTGTTGTATACTTAATCAATTAAAGAAAAAAATATTGCATGAAATTAACAAAATTTAGTGAATTATAGACAAAAATTTATTTAAAAACATGCAGTGAAAATCTCCGAGAACTTTAGTTTAAATATATAAGAGAAAATAGAGAATTGAAAAAAATTGTTTACTCTGCCACTGACTTTTTTTAACAAATAAAAATTATTACTAGCCTAGCTAATAACGTATTAATTTTAACTAAATATAAAGATTAATGAATAATTATAGAGATAGATAGAAAAAAATTAAATAATAATAAGTAATATGATAAGTAATGTAGTATAATAAGAAAAAAATACAAAAATATTAAATATGTGTTAGTGTTATTGGATGTATGTTTAACTAAAGTATTTACTGTTGCTGTGTTTCAATTTTTTTTTAATAAAGTTCAAGAGATATAAAAGAATGTGTTTATAGGACATGAAAATGAAACGTTTTAACCTTGACAAATTGAAATGTATTGGGACAATGTTTTTTTTTAAAACAATGCATTTATTTAAAAGATATTAAAGGAATCAGTATGTTCTTCTTTTCTTTGTAGTTACTGTGATATCTACACTCATCTTTGACCAAATATCTTGTAAATAATAAATATCCCATCCGTTAATTTTAGGTTACAGTAAACGATATGAGACCCTTTCAGTCAACCAATTCATGATAATCGCGTTTACACAGCAAAGCTTGCTCCACTAAGTTCTAAGTTTCCAAATGTGATACTCGTTTTCAATTTAATCCTTCATAAATAAAAATTTTTTAATAGTCCTCGACGTCCAATTTTATACTGACGATATCAATGAATTTGTCAACACGATGAACCTGATTCTAGGTTGATTTAGGAATTATGTTTCATAAATTCTAATTAAAAAAATGGATGAAATTGGTTCAGAGAACAAAAGTTTAACGAGAGTAGATCTGCAATCAAAAGTCACCAGCAAGGATAGGAACTTTATGAATGAAGAGTAAAGATATACAAACCATGCAAAATTAGGAGAGAAAATTTGAAGGTGTCTAGATTATAATGTGAGTAAAACTTCGTGTGATTTGGTTTGAAATGATTTAATATTCATGCAAATATATTATTGTATTGGTAAAAAGAATGGAGTTGTAATTTGTTTGAATGAAGTCATTTTAGATCAAGCTTCAGAGATGTTGCCTGGACAGTGAAGGGTGATAGCAAGATTGGAAAAAAGCTTTGGATATACAAATAATGCTGATTACTTTTGTTTTTTACTATAGAAAACAAACAAAAGTGGTTAAAGGAAGTGACAAAGAGGTGTTTGGTATAGAAAACAAACAAGTATTGTTGATTTTAGTTACCGATAGTTTGCAAAAGTTGTGGTTAGGAAAAATCTATTTTGGAAAAGTTAACATAAGGATATTTTTTTCATTACATGTTTGTTTTCATATATACACATGTGTTAGTTATGCCTGTATCTGTCATAACTGTTATAACGTAAATCAAACCATCCGACACAGTTTGGTTCGATATATGATTTGGTTTGTTTAAAAGTCAGTTTGGTTCGATATATGATTTGGTTTGTTTAATAAATAAATAAATAAATTTATATTTATTAAAAAATTTATTTTAGATAAATAAGTGAGACTTAATTTTATAAAAAAAAATTTGTTTGACTTATTTAGGAATATATTTATTTTTATATATTATATATTTATATTATTATATTTATTTTAATATATTATATTTATAAATTATTTATTTTAAGATATTATATTTATATAATAATATATTTATATAGTTTGTTAAAAATTAAAATTTTTAATTTTTAATTTTTAATTCAAACAAAAGGAACCTACTTTCTCCTTATCTTCAAAATAGAATCCTCTAACATTTTCGTCTACCTCTAAGACTTAACCTTGAGTTCCTAAGGTGATTTTGTACAAGAATTATATGATATATAATACATTACCAAAGGTAATATTTTAAAATAGATAATTATAAAATTTTCTTATATTTATTATAAAGGTTGTGTACGTTAATTTAATGTTAAAATAAATGTTTTATACTTTGTTTTAATTTTGATGTACATCTAAACTTGTATATGTGTACGTGCATGCTACATATATGTGTTATTTTCTTTGTATATATTATTGTATTTGTATATAGTTAGTGTTCAATATAGATGCTCTAAAATTGTTTAATTTATAATGACATATATCTTCCAAATGTCTTATCCATTTGAAAGTAATGAAATCATTGATTCTTTTATTAATGCAAATGTCAATGAGATGATTGAAATTGCACCAATAAATTCAAGTGAGCTTGGAAACAACATAAATGAAAGTGAGAAAGATATACAAAATGATTGTGTAATTAAGAGAAAAAGACAAAAAAATATCTAAGATTTTGATGATGTTGAATTGACCGAATGTGCAAAGATATGAATCAAACACAAAATGAATGTGTCATCGAAGGTTTAAATTTTTATCAAATTTGTTATGATAATACAAATAGTATACTAATAAAATATTTATTTATATATTTTTATTTTGTATATTGTATTTTGTTATGCATGTGATGTAAGTTATAATAATATATGAAATTAAAATAATATACTAGATTATTGTTCGTTAGATAATTTTGATTTATTTTTTGTACAATTGGTACTAGCAAAAGTTGCATTAACTCTATAACTTTAAAAAATATTCATAAAAGGTTTTAAACTTGTAAACATTTTAAATAACTTATATATATGTTTTAGGATTATTTAATGATATTTTTATCTTATAAATTTTAAGCTTGCAAATTTTTTTAATCAATTATTTACACGGATTTTAAGTTTATTTATTGATATATATTTTTTGAAACTTAAGCCTTGTAAACTTTAAATCAGGCACATCTTAAATTTTTTTTAAAACATATTAGACTTAATTACTCAAAGTTAGCTCAGTATCATCTATTTTCATCCCTAATTTATAAAAAATAAATTAAAATCTTTTTAATTAGGAGTATCAAATTTAGGAACTAGAAAAATACTTTAAAATATAAATATTTATAATGTTTACTTATAAAATATTATGATAAAAAGAAATATTTATATAATGGAGAGATGTATTTGTAAAAAAACAACAATATATATTATATGTAACTTAGAATGTATGTAAGAAAACAAATATAATTAAAAAATTTACTTTTGAAATATCTTAAGTTTTAAACAAACTTTAGAAATGTTATATATATAAAAATATATTTTAAAATATTATACTATTTTACCATACATTGATTTTATTGGATGTATTTTGTTTAAAGTTGAACAATGAAAAATTAAGATATCATTTAATTTGTAAAAACATTTTGTTTTATTTTTTATAAAAATATTATTTTATTTTTATTTTATTTTTTATTTTAATTTTTTTTATAGAAAACAAAAAATATTTTTATTATTTTTAATACAAAATTTTAAAATAAAAATAAGATGATATTTTTATAAATAAAATAAAAATAAAAGTTTTTTAAACAAACCAAATAATAACTAATAACATTCATTCTGACCCACAGGTTTCTAAATCGGGGTATCTTTCATCTTTTTCAATATGTTACAAGTCATTTAATTGTAATGTCCCTGCTTTTCTAAGTAAAGTTGATTTGTACATTTGCTAAGGAGATAAGAAGTGGGTACAATCAACTTAAAACTATCCCCACATGGATCCATTTTTTCCATGTTGGCAAAAGAAAGCTTAAAATGATTCCAAGGACCAATTCAATAATTCATACCTGATACAAAGCCAGTGATGACGGGATAGCAATTTCCTGGCGTAATTTAAGAATAGTAAAAAAAATCTAGTTTTTTTTTTTAACAATTGTACTAATACAAGAAACTAGGTAAGAAAAATTAAACTAATACAAGAAAATAAATACGAATGTCCAAGAAACATTACTATTTGAAAAGGACAAAAGATGAAACAAGTTTTGTCCTGTCAACTAAAAGCACAACTAAAAGATTGAGGACACCGGTGGGGACTCATGTAGGTGTTCACATTCCTAGATATTATTCATAATTCACAGGGACTCATGTAGGTGTTCACATTCCTAGATATTATTCATAATTCACAGGGACTCATGTAGGTGTTCACATTCCTAGATATTATTCATAATTCACAAAGCTTCAGCCGTTACCCCAAGATTCCCAACAGTCATGCACTCATGTTTCATACTAACTTTTGGCTAGGAAGGTGAACTTCAATTTTTAAATCAACTTAATGAATATTTTACATTTTACCCTTTATAAAATTTTGAAAGAAACTAAGAAGGATCAAATCATCTATATGATTGATCAAATTACAAATAAGTAATAGGATATCAGCTGCCAAAGCTTGAAGCTCTCCAAAGGCAGCACCTTTAGTCAAGGGGGGCCAAGTGAAATAGTAACTCGGTGTATAAATCCTTAGTACTAAAACTTCACAATATGTTACATTTGATTTGAGTAAACTATCTTAAACAGAAGGACCTTCTAAAAAAAAAAAAAAACTAGAATAATAGTAGTACTACAAATAATGTACAGAACTATCAATATTGTCACTATACAGAAACTACATTGCCTTCAGGTATCAGGTGGTCATATTAAGCAAACAACCCAAGTAACAGCAGCTAACTGAATCTCTTTTGCAACACAAACACAATCATCTCAGTTGGTGTTGTGATTATTGTCACATTGCGTGAACATTTTCTTGATGGCCTCTTCCTTCTCATCAATGAAGTTAAGGAAGTTAACAACAACCTGGGAACAATGCGTGCTTGATGGCTCTGAGGATGAAGAAGCAACATCCTTTTGTCTTTGTTTGAAGCGCATATACTGGCAAATCATTCGCAGTAGGAACACTGCCAGTGCACCAAGCGAGACAACACCACATGAGAGATATAGACCCCAAAAGCTAACCAAGTGAAGTTGGTCAGGCTTGGAGTGGCTTTTCCTTTCTCCAGGACAACCCATTTTACAGAACCACTCGTGATGTATCTTTTGAAGTTCTCCATTCTCAGAGAGTTTTAAAATTGCTGTAGACATGTCAAAGGCAAGAGGAGAGTCTCTTTGAAAAGCCTGATATTTTGTTGGAAAATGTCAGGAAATGCCTAATATAGAACATAACTAAAATATTTGGCAATGTCCATTGTTCAAAACAAAATGACAAAAAAAGCAATTTGGTTGTTGTATTAGCAACACTGCATCAAGGTCCAACAATCCTATCTTGGAACATAAAAGATGGGTATGACAAAGAAAAGCCTTTGTTTCAAAACAGAGTTATAAGAATTTTGAAAATCATAAGTTGGAGAAAACTTTTCTAGTAAGAATTTTTCCCATTATAAACCACAAAATATAAGCTTATTTTTTCTAGAATATATATCATCACTAATGTGGGGAATATGGAGCACTTTGTTTTAATCATGTATATAACACAATATCTAATAACTTAGATCTTCTAGTCAGATGGCCACTTACAAATCCCCAACTGCTTTTGGTGAATGGCTGGCCAATTATACCAAAATCAGTTTCTTTCGACAGAAATAACTCCACATATGGAAGCTCATCAATGATAGCTGCCACCCCTCCACCAGTAGGCCCCTTTTGTAGCGCTCTAGCATATTCCTCAGGGGAGCCAAGGGAAACAAGTCTTGATCTTGGCACATAAAGATTATCTGTCAGATAGCTGTAAGCAAATGACCCTACTTGGTATCCAATGGGCCAGTTACTTGCAATCAAGCTATCGATTCCGGTGATGGGTGATGAAAGCTGCTCCACTGTAAGAATTGAAGTCAAGCTTGCTGTATAGCTAGCTAAGATCACCATCAATAGGAAAAGCCAGACTATCATCACCATTTTAGAAAGTGAGCTTACAGTCTTTTCCTCTGTGATTTCACAACAAAGTAAAAAAATTATCAGAAAGCATAATACAGATCCCACAAATATTATTATTTCACCAGTATAAGCATGAAAGCCAAAAAATAGATGCATAACCTTTTATGTCTTCTGTTGTCAATTTTACATTGAAAGTTTATAGTACGTACAGTATTATGCAAATGGATGCAAAACTGACAACAGAAAATGATATACTCATGGCTGAGTGTAAGAATAAATTTAGTATAGTTTAACAGGTTTATGTTTCTTACGATTTGCCTTAAACAGTGTTGAGAGGCTGAACCTGAAAAACAAATGACAGCATGGATTTAAAATCTTAAAACACAAGATAAACAGGGGAGTACCATCTGCAACATCAAATTCTCTAAGATAGGTCTAAAAGATAATCAAATGAGTTGAGCTAGAAGACTACCAGTCACAGTTGGAAACTTATAATAACAGTTCACCAGAAAAAAAAAAAACAAATTACAGGGAAAATTGCATAGCTTTACTAGAAACGCTTACATAAACATTGTCACAAGTTGCCTCTTAGGAGGACCACGGAAGTCATCATTTACTCGGTGCTCAAGAATCCATATAACCACTGCAATCACCACAAATGATGCAGCAGTGACACACCACATGTCTGCTGTAAATGGTTTGAGGAACACCCAAGCATTTGATTTTGCATTGTTGATAGGAGCCACTATAACAAGGTTAGATGAAGCAAAAGGCTGAGAAAAATCCACAATCCTTGTACGGTTTGTCACAATTGCAATGTCTCCAACAACAGCATCAAGTACCTAAACCAAACTTTCAAGCATAAACAAAGGTTATAAAAAAACCAACATGCAAATAAGTAACAAATGTAAAGTAGCCACCCAGTATAAAGAACCAAAGTGAATGATCTTATGTTGGATAACACTGGACAACTCTCTGAACGAAAACTAATAATGCTAATTACAATTTTTTAATTTCCGTTCCTTTCTTTCTTCGCATGCTACTCCACCCCAAAAAACACAAAACACACTAAGAAGAAAGGAAATTTTGTGATTTTAGAAGACCTTTAAGGAAAAATTGTGCAAACTGTTAAGTAAACCAAAACATAAAATTATGTCAGCCATCTGATTTTTTACATATACCACAGTTGTTGTTCAGCAAAGCACTGTATGTTAACATATAATAGCATGGATTAATCAATTTTGAGTAGACAAAACATGGATTAGCTAATTTTGAGAATATTCCTTTTTCATTACGTGTATCACTTACATTTTCAGCAATCATTTTCACAAGTGCATCATAACTGGGATTTTCTTTACCATTCCCAACAGGCTTGAATACAAAAGGAATATCATATGGGATAAACTCTAGAGCTTTCCTGAAGACATCAATGCAGTACCCCTGAATTTGATGACTATCTTTCAGTTCAGTTACAAATTCAACAAAACTTGCTCTCTTTGGCACTCCAATTCTCAGTGGCTTGGCATTATCAGCAATCACCCAGCCACGTGGTCTTTCTGTCTTTCCACCTGGCCAAGTAATGTTGTCAAGCTTCTGATCTTGAGAAAACTTGTTATGTTCTTTTTTTGTGAGAACTTTAGGGCGTACAACTGAAAATCCTGAAAAGTTAGACCAATAACCCACCCTAGTAATTGCCTTCTGATTGATATTGATAACATCATAACCACCACTTATGATGTTTCGGTCTGAACTAAACTGAAGATGACCACTCACACCAATAAAATTGGACTGTAATAGTATGTTGACCAGATCAAATCCACCAGCAAAGACTTTGAGCTTGTCAAGCTGAATACCAATTCCTTCTGTCTGATTTAGTGCATAGTTACCATGAAGCGAGAAGGTAATATTATTATGCACTTTGATGAATTTATCTATTGAATGTGCAACTGCCCAAACTGTATCATAAGCATAAAATCCATAGGAGTTCAAACTAGTTTTTGCTACACCTTCCTTTTGCATTTTTATCCATCGAGAAACAAAAGCTCTCTTTTTTTGTGATTCAGGAATGTATTGACGAAGAGCAACTACCCCTTGCAGAAGATTTAAAGGGGTCTGATTCAGAGGGGATAATGAATCAAGTGTAGCAGAGAGCCAATCTGTTACAAGCCAGACATAGTTATTGGCCATCATTTGAAGTTTATGTGCAACGGAAAAAATTCTCAATCTTGGATCAGGGTTGACATGAACAACATACACACGAGGTCCAAACACTTTGGATTGATTGAGCAAGTTAGTGATTTCATCCAGATCAAACTGAATAGTCAGAGGTAGTTTATGAGAAATTTTCAATCTCCTTTTTTCAAGTTCATCACTCAAAGCAGATATTCCATTTCTTCCATAATCATCATCCAAGTATACAGCAATGACTTCTTTCCATCCATTAAAGTCGATTAGATCAGCTATTGCAGTCATTTGCTCTATGTCACTTTGAATGGTACGAAAAAAGTAAGGAAACTGAAGGGAGGACAGGGTTGGATCAGTGGCAGCATATGAAATTAGAGGAACTTGGAGAGCATCAGCAATTTGAGAAACCGAATGAGCTACAGCAGATGACTGCAGACCAATTATGGCTGCAACCCCTTTTTCAAGTACCTGAAAAGCTGTATAAAGACAAAGCTCAATTCAGATAATGTAAATTACAAGAACCCAATACTTAAGTTTGGAATTCAAGCTTAAACTTAGAAACGGCAAAAAGAGCAGGATTTGCTGTTCAACAACAACAATAACAAGACTAAATCCTGAAAGGAAAATTAAGAATGATAATAATAATAATAATAATAATTAAAGTGGCATCATTTAATCATCTGAAATATTTTCACTGACATGAATTGTGTGTTAGGCTACACATATCCAACTTCACATTATTTTTGCCACATACTAGAAATTAGCAAATCTGTCTTCTCAAATAATAATCTAAATTTAAAAATCACAAAACAAAAAAATTAAAGAAAAAAGAAAAGAAAGAAAAGTGAAGAGGTTCACGCTTGGCACCTCCAATGGATCCCAGAAAGGCATTGCAGACGGTATCCCTCATAATCAAATTGAGTTTGGTTCCCTTGAGAACTGTGGGGTCCGCATTAACATCAGAAACGGCCATTTCCATAGCCGCCTTCGCAACTCTTCCTATGACCGAATCGAAAGCGAAAACCGCGCCAATATTCACACTGGCAGGCCTTTGGCTCTGAGCAATACCGCAAAGGAGAATTACCCAAACCCAAATCAAAAAGTGCAAAACCATAAACTGCTTCTTCATACTTGACCCCAGTTTCAAACCACCCACTAACTTCTTCATCATAAAGACCCAAACTTGGCAACACCCAGCATCCAAAACCACCAAAACATGGTTGCAATAGAACAAAGATTACACTCAGCGACTATGGCCTATTCAGGAAAAAAGTTGTTGAATAGCATTAAATTCAATGAGGGGTTTCAAAAGAGGTGGCATCGAAGAATAGAGGGTAATCGAATAAAAAAAAGTTTTAGTGGTAGTATGAAGTTGGTAATGGTAACTTGGTAAGTAGCATATGGGTAGTCACAGTGTGTGATAATGACATGTTTTTGAAGGAACCACATGTTGAGACAAAAATAATTGGTAGATAGAAAACACTGCGGATATGGAATTGTGGATGGTCTCAATTTCCTCCACTTGAACTAGTTTTTTCTTTCGCCCTACAATGTTGCATCTTTTTTTTTTTTTCACATTAAACATAACAAAAGTTGCATTCTTTTTAACATTAGGAAGAAGTTTCTCTCGAAAGTTGCATTCTTTAATCCATTAGAAAAAAGTTTCTTTCACCTACAAACGTAACTAACGCAAAGCAGTTAGAATTTTTTAAAAAAGGGTTAAGGATGTTTTCTTTAAAATGATTAAGGATGTAAATTATTTTAACATGTAAGAACATTATTGTTCTTTTGATTTCGTTACTTAAATGTAACCTTAATTTAAAAGTTTTTTTACATAAAAGTTAAAATTTTTATTTACTTAAACGGACTTTTTAATGATGGCAGCATACTTTTAAAAATAGATTTATCTAAAAATATAATTTCTAAACATATTATCAAGGAATTGTTATAGGGGTATATTTCACAACAAATGTCTAACACTTAGAAAAGTAGTTTTAAGTAGTTAAGTATAGTGAATAATATGGATGATTTTTTCGTAAACACCTCAACATTTTTGCATTAAAATACACATCCATCAACATGATATTTATTTACATAAGATGTTATATAATTTGTTATACATCATTCTGCATTATTCGGTGTAATATTTGTCAGAAAAAGGTATCACATTGTTGATCAAAAGTACGGTATCATCTTCTAAAAAGTAAAGATAAAAAAAAAAAAAAAAGATAACATGATGTATTTGATTAACAATATAACGCCTTCTATATGTGAGTAACATGCCAAATAAGTATAACTAATGCTAATAATTTTTCTATCAAATATAAATTTTATTACAAATCATAAAACTCATATATATATATATATATATATATATATATATATATATATATATATATATATATATATATAATCTATTCCTGCATTTTTTAATTTGTAATTTGAGAGCTAGTTCTTGCCTCAAGTTAAAAAAATACATTAATCGAAGGAATTCATTTTAAATGTGGAGTTGAATGAAGAAAAATAAATATTATATATATTAATTATTAAATTAAGATTTGACATAATTATTTTTTTATAAATATAAAAAAAAGTATTTTAGATAATAAATATTATAATTGTATTTTAAAACCAAAAAATATTTTATCGATAAATATTTCAATCGGTACACCTAAAAAATAGAATACTTCAAATTTTCATCAATATAAAAGTGGTAAATTCCAAAAGTATGACTAACTCTCTAGCTTTGTGTGCGTGATAGACGGTGCAGCACTTTGTATATCAAGGTAATATTCGGATCAGTGCGTGCTATACTGCAATATTGTGTTATACATATTTTTTTTAAGTTGCATTTTTAAATAATTTATTTTCAAAATTACCTTACCATGATAAAAAAAAATCCACTCAAACTATTAAAATATTTTCATTTTATTTTTTTTATTTATCAATGCAGATTAGAAAGTAGTGATTAAGATTTTAATTTGTTGATTTTTATTATTATTTTAATATTTAATAATTAAATAAAATTATAATTATCAGTATTATTTCAAACTTGTAATAAAAAATAATAAATCCAAAGCTTTGGGATGAAAACTGGAAGTAAACGCCCTTATTGTTCTAAAGTTGGTGACCAAGGATACATTGCGTCTCCTCGTTGCTGTAGGATAGGTCCATTTCGAAGTAAAATTTAATTTGATTGGATTAAAAAAATTACAGTTTATTTCGAATCGATTTATGGATAATTAACAACTATATTAATTTAACTCGATATTTTACAATATTGCTTGATTGATTATTTTTAAATTTGTTCCATTTTAAAAAAATTAAAGGATAATGCTTTTTTTATCAGAAATAATTAATTTTTTATTAATTAAAATTAAAAAAATGGAATTCTAAAGAAGATCATGAACTTTTTAAAAGGCTAGTTTTTAAAAAAGATAATACTTATTAAATAATAAATAAACATATATTAATCATAGATCAATTCTTAATCTAAAATACGAATTTTAAGTTAAAACAATCTCAAATTTTTAAAAAATACAAATATGTTTTTTATGTTAGGATTTATATGAACATAAAATTAATATATTAACATAAATTTAGTGTATTTAAGGTTCAGTTTAATTTAATTTTAAACATGAAAACAAAAATGAGATAAACCAAAAGACTACAATTTTCCAAATAAATAAATTTTTTTAATCAATTCTTAAACACTTGCGTTAAAAATTGTGGTTATGTCTTCTCACATTATGGGTCAAAGGTCTTCCTTACGAGACCAATTCATTCTTCTACGGGGCCTCTTCACCAATCTCAGCAGAAAAAAAAGAACAAAATGTTTATAGATGTGTCTACTGTTATTTTAAAATACTATAATCACTTTTATTTAAAAAAAATTATTTTAAATAATTTTTTCTTTATTAATAAAATTAATTATACATAAGTATGTTTTACATATTTTTCAATAAAAATAGTAATATAAATGTGGAAATAATAATAAATACTTAGTTTGTGATTAGTAAAATTAATGGATAAATTAATTAAAAATTGAGTTAATAAGTTAGTAATTAAATTAAAAATATTTGATAAAATTAGTTGATAAATATAAAATAATAAATAAATATATAATTAAATAATAAATTAAAAAATATGATAAATATAATATATTTTTTATATATATTAAAATTAATTAAATTAATTTTTTAAATAAAATATTTATTTTTGAATTTCATATAAATAAAATTAAAATAAAAAAATTTTAAAATTAATTATTTTTATAATTTTAATTTTTTATCAAATAATTTGTTATTTTAATAAATTAAAATAAATAATATATATTAAAATAATAATTTAAATTTTAATATTTTATGATTATATAAAAATAAATTTATCAAAATCAATAATATTATTATAAAAATTAAATAATATTAAATTTATAAAAAAATAATTAAATTATAAAATATAATAAAATTAAAAATAAACAAAAATTTTAATTAGAAACTGAAAAACAAAATTTTATTAAAATAAATTTTTTATAAATATTAATAGCTGAAAATACTAATAACTACCGAAATAAATTAATTTATCAGTGAGAACCAAAATATTTTAACCGATTTTTCAATTCATAATTTAAATTTTTAATTAGTTAAAATATATTATCAAGCACGCTCTTACATCTACAAAAGAAAATTTCTCACGTGCATACAGTAGCTTATTCACTTCCAAATTACAGATGGAAAATAGTTACATATGTAAATCGTTTGATCTATTGTTTTTTTAAATTACCATCTCTTGAATTTTGGATGTAAAGAAAAATAGGACATTATTTATATGTCTAAACTGAATTCCACATTGACTGGGATTAAATGCTGTTGTCGTCGATGCATGAATCTGTCACATATTCACATCAGAATTATCCATCACGGCACCTAAACCAAGTACGGTGTAATAAATGAATCCACATTCTTCACGTGACTTTTATTATCAAATTCATGAAGACAATCACTAAAAAAAGTTAGGAAAATATCTTTATATTTTTTATTAAAAATAATTATTTGTTTTAAAAATGTAATAATTATTTATTATGAAAAAATTTGTTTTTAAATATTTGAAGAATGGAATTAAAAAAATTTAAAAATATATTATCAATTAGTTTCTTAAACATATAGAAATTGTTACCTTATAATTTGGAAGTTAAATTTTTCTAAAATAAAATAAATTTATGAAATGAAAAGTATGACTTTTTTTACTTTTGATTTTAATATTTACCTGTTTAAATAAAATACAAAATATTATTTTTATTTTTTATTATAATAAATATTCCCACACAATATAACATAATATAACTTTTATACATAGAGATACGATGGATAAGGATTAACTAATTAAAGTAACTAATAGTAAAATTATTTTACAATAACTTTTTATATAAGACCATTTATTATATTCAATCGTATTTATTTAATTAATTAAATTAAAATTTTAAATTTAATTATCAAATAATAAAATAACTACTCTCAAATACACAGAACAATTGTGCAACAGATGATACAGCTTAACTAGAAAGGTTAGATTCAAGTTTTAAATATAATATATGATGGAAAAAATTTGTCATTTATAATAATTTTATTTCATTGGAATGAAATTTTTTTCAATAAAAATATCTGCAATTTAAATTAAAAATAATAAAATAACTCTTTTTGAAATACTTTTTATGACTAAATTTAACATTAATTGACAAGGAAATAGTTAAATTTCGAATCAAAATTCACGTTTAACAAAACTTCTTTAACATTCAGATAATGTGGAGTAATATATTTTTTACTTTAGGAACTATTAAAAGAATAATACAGCATTTCCTTCCATTTTTCTGAGTTGATAAGCTAACGTGTATTAAATAACTTAATAATTCCAACACTATTTCGTTCAGTTGACTTAATTAATTTTTAATATTATTATAGAGTTCAAAGCTCATTATTAAAAGTTGATGGCGTTGTTTAATTATTAATTGAAGTATTCAGTATCTAGTTCATTAGTAGTTCTCCAAAGCATTGTGTCCTGTAAAAAAACACGAGATATGTATAATCAAAACATCGTAAATAACATTAATTATTATGATAAACTCGTATTAAAAAAATTAAAATTCATAAAAAAAATTTGTTAAAAATTTAATGATAATATTAATAATCAACACATTTTTAGTTATTTTAATTGATGATGATAATCACATATGTAATAATGTATTATTTTTATATAATTTAATAAATGCAATTTATTACTTTTTATCCGATAAAAACTATTAAATATATTAATTTATCTATATTATTGATATCTTATTTTTAATAATTTTATGATTGAAAATTATATATATAAAAAACTTGCTTCTCGGTATCACGGTCATAATTCTGTAATTTTAATAAAAATTTAATCATCTTCACTATGTAATTAAATAATAAGAATGATAATCAATCAAAGAATTTCATCTTATCTATAAAAATAAATTGATAACGAGATAATATATTTAACTTATACATTTCTATTTATCTCCATCACCAACACTTTTATTAGTTGAACGATGAATCGGATTTTTTAGAAAAAAAAAATGTTGAGAATGACATATTGACAGGTTAGTGGGAATACATTTAATCAAATTCGAACTATCGTAACGCAGTTTCATTAAGTTTTATTTTTCAACTAAAGTCGGATTGTCATTAATATGACGACGATTGGGTCTTTGTTTTTTTTTTTCTTTCAATTAGGTCCACGAAAACGAATATTTGATTTGTTGTTACCCGGGGTTAGGGCGTGTGGTCTTTATTCCAAATCAATAATTACAGAATAATTTTAAATCTTTCTATAATAATTCTATTAAATTATTAATTATTATATGTTTTTAAATATTAAGATGTTTTTATTTATAAATACAAAATATTAAGATGTATATTAAAATGATATTGGAAAGAAGATATGACTTTGTGCATAATTCATTAAACATTATCACAGAAGGAAAATCGACCTACCACATAAGAGTACAAATTAGACCCGATTTCATTTATTCGCTTTTTTTATAAAACATATTTTTTTAGTTGAATTTTTTTATTTTTAATATTAAGAAAGTTTTTTTTTATATATAGTGAAAATAATGAGATTTAAAATCATGAACTTATATTAAATTATTTCAGTAACTTGTCATTAAATTAATTTAATGATTTAATATTAAAAAGGTTGATAACGTTGATAAAACAATAAGATAAAATTAATTTTATTCTATTTTTAAGTATTTATCAAGTCAATAATTAATAGAATAAGATTATTTTTTTAAATTATATTAGTTTTATAATTTAAATTTTAAAATAATAATTTTTATTTTTATATTTTATAATCTTTAATATTTTATAAATTATTTAATAATACAAATTTATAATATTTTCATGAAAAAATCTATACAAATACTATATGAAAATTATTTTTAATAAAAAATATTTTACTTAGTTTAAAAGAAATCATTTCAAAAATTTCATAATTTTTTTTGTTTTATTTATAATTCATTACAAAAATGTTTTGAATATTAATTGTTAAAACATTAAAATTATAAATTTAATATCAAATTTTTAATATTATTTATAAACAAAACTAAAGTCTATAAATTTTAAAATATTTAAATTAAAAATTAATTTAAAATTAGATTAATTTTAATAGGAATTAATTATATTATTTAATAGAATTTTTATTTTTTATATCAACTATTAGATAGAATAATATAATGATATTTATTTTATTATTTTAATATATTAAATATAAAATATTATACGATGCTATTATATTTTTATTATAAATTTTTTATTTAATTTTTATGTTTTATTTATTTGATTTTATCTTAATTATCAAATAAATTTTAATGCTTTTAAGAAGCTAAATGTTTAAAAAAATTAGTAGTTTCCTTATAAATTAAAAGCAATAACTGTTGGAAAATACTTGTAAAGCAGTGCTTTTAACATGTATTTAAAAACACATAGTAAAAATATTTGAAAAGTCTTATCCTAATATATATTTTCTTTAATCTATAAACTTTTTTATTGAATTGGATGTGAGTTTTATTATTAATCCATCAATTAACAATAATTAAAAGGAAAGTATAACATGAGAAAAGCCCAAAAGTAGATGCAAAGTGATGGAGTGGATCACAGTCAGACAAAATCTTAGTTGGCATTCATTACTTGAAAGTTGGAATTGATCAGAACCAGAAAAGTAGCTTTTATTTACTTTCAAACTATTCTAGGTTCATTAACTTGTAGTGCGTATTTAGATTGCTATTTTTTTCTACACTAAAGAATGTTCTTTTGAAATTTAAAAATAATATTACTTATTAACTTCTCAATTATAATCTTGTTTTAAACAAGTAGTGATATGAAAAACGTAATGTGGTAGATAAATAATAACTATTAACTAATTGTTAATTTATTAAATAATTTTAAAATATCAATTATATTTATTAAATTATGTGCTAATATTTTATTTTTTATCTTCTACTTTTAAAGATTTTTTCGTTTTTATTTATATATCATTTAAATTTTAAAATGAGATTCATTATTATCTTTTTAATTATATACTTATTTTTAAAATAGAGAAAAAAGCTATAAAATATAAAATAATAAATAAATAAAATAAAATATATAATAAAAAACTACATATGTTTAAATTCTCTTACAAGAAGTAATCACATTATGTTTGACACTTGTCAATTTAAAACGGAGTTGCTTACTCAATAAGATATTTGTGATTGAAAAAAAAAAAAGGGACAGTGCTTATTAATATTTTTGTTTTTACTTTTGTATGAGTATGGAAAAAAAAAAGACAAGAAGGCTGAAGTGGGGAACTTGTACAGCATCATCCACAGACTCAGGAGAGAGGGACCATAACAAGAGCTACTTGTGGACCTCTGTAGCAATAGTGTCAACGCCTAAATCTTCTTCTCTAATGTCTTGTTTCTTTCAACGCAAATAAAAAGGAAGCAGGAAATAATTTTTTTAGCATCTACTTAAAATTTAACCTTTTTAAATAAGAGACAAAATGGAGAAGAAAAGTTTTATTTTTTATATTTTAATTATATTTTAAAAAATAAAAATATTATCTTAATAGAAAGTAATATAATAAAAATTAGATATTTTTAAATTTAATTTAATTTATTTAGTTAATATGAAATAAAATTTATTATTATTATTTTATTTTTTATTTTTTTCATTCATTTTAGTAAGAAAAATTTTTAAAAAAATTATTCATCTAAATAATTTATATGTTTCATTATATTTTTACCTTATTTTTTATTTTTTATTTATTTTTATTTGAAATCATTCCTTCTTATTTCATTTCATTTTATTTTTTATCTTTTTTTTTTAAAAATTATTTTTTATCACATTTTATTCTTTGTCATTCATTTCTATCTTATTTCATTTGTTCGTATTTATCTTTTTCTATTTCACTCATTTTTTAAATAAATCATAAATATTTGCTTCATTTTTACGTGTCATTCATTATATTTTTTTTACAAAAGATTTTTTATAATATTTTTATTTTATAAATTAAATATTAAATAAATAATTTATATATTTATTATTTTAAAAGTTATAAAAATTATATAGTATATTTTAATTAATAATTAGAATAATTTATAAAATTATTAAATCTAATTTAATAATAAAAGATTGAGAAAATTTAAATGAGATTGTAACTCCAAATTTTATTATTTTTATCGTATAAAAATATTAGAAAACTATGTAAGGATAAATGGTTGAAAATCGTATAACTATTATTCTTATAATATGATTGTATGAATGAAATTGAGAAAGTATTAGTTGCTACCAACTAGCAACTGAACAGCTTATGGGCAGTCCGAAGCACATAATTAATAGTACTTAGCCAATAAAAGATTGACCAAAAAAACAAATTTTATAATTTTATAATAAAATAATAGTAGTACTTTTACTGCATGCAACGTAATAAAACACAATTTTTATGCACAATTAGTTATGCTATAATATTATTGAACACCTTGGTATAAAATTCAGACCACACTTACACCCTTCAATGTGATTTTGACATTTCTTTTTTGGTCAGGGTGATTTTAGCATTTTGCACATTACAATTTTTTTTGTGGTCAGCAGGATTTTCTATTCAAACACATTTTTTATCTCCATAAAATAATGAGGCCCAAGGCCCTAATAACAAAAAAGCCCATACTTTTTCATCTCCAAGTTTTTTCTGTTCACATTCTCCTTTTTTTAGAATTTTTATTATTCTCATTCTATCATTATATATATATATTTCATACACTAATTTACATAATATAAAAATATAGAATTTAAGGATATACAATTCTTAAATAAAATGGAGGAGGTGCTAAAATAAAAAAGTATAAAAAGCAATTCCCCAAAAAAAGGTTAGCCCACAGCAAGATTGGAGGTCAACAAAGCATCAGGCCCATTGCTTGTGAAATACGAAACTGAATAAAAGATGCATAAAATCTGGAGAGGTCTTGCACCGACACAAGCAGGAATGGTCTTAAGTAATTTTCTAATTCTCTATGAACAAAGTTTAAGCAACATAGTATAGTAGCACCATTACAAGTGCTCCAACCAATTTCTAATTCTGTATCAACAAAATGGGGCCCAAACATAAGCACTATCCCGTATGTCTGGACTTAAACTACCTTTCAACCGACCCATATATATATACAAGGGTCTTTTTTTTTGGAAGTATATATAACGAGTTTTGATAGCATATGTTATTTTATAAAAAATATATTTTATGTTGATTAAACCGTTGAAATATAATTACATGTTATTTTAATTATTTATGTTAAATTTTATAAAAAAATAATAATAACTATAAGTATATAAATAATTTTTAATTTTTATATATTTTAAAAATATATATTACATTAATTTTCACATGTTTAAATGATATATTAACTAATATCAAATCAGTTTTAATTTTTATAAATATAATCCATATAATAAAAATTCTTAATTTAATTATTTGTTTTAAATAAAATTTTAATAAAAAATATCAAATAATATAATATTTAATATAATTTATATTAATAATATAATTTATATTAATATAAGTTAATCCTTCCCTATATATGAAATAAAATTACACGTAAATTATACATTTATCGTTAATATATATATATATATATATACTGTAGACCCGGCACGTTCCTGCTACCTTTTCGACCTCGGGTTATTACCTAGACTTAGACCGTATTATCTATGGGTCATACAGACTTAGGAAAACAAAAAACAAAAGAGGCTGTTTTATTTTTTAATTCATGGAGTCAGAATCAAATGAGGAAAATGTTAAACTACCTTGTCTGTAGAATTAATCCTTAATTATAATTGATGTACCAACAAAATCCTTAATTATTATTGCTTCGGTTAAAAATAAGAAAGAGGTGATTGTATTTCTCTAGCCACTATGTATAACAAGTTATTCAATTCTTGAGTTTAGAAGTGGCTCCTTCTTGTCCTCCCACTTGTTCAACCTCTTTGCTGCTTCCTCCACCTACAATGAAGAAATTTCTCATTATAACTTCCCCATTTCCAGCATAGTGTCATGGAAATAAAATTATTGCAGAGATGGTCCTTTACCTCCTTACTCCAATCCGTTCTAAATGTGATCCATATTAGTATAATTGTTTGTATGGCTGTGCCACCTAACATTCCCAACCATATTCCCTACCACAAATATCCCAGTCTCAGTAGAAAACAATGTATAATTTTTAGCAAAATTAAACACAATAAAATATGAAATAATTAAAATACATATGTTTAGATATTTAATATTATTTTTACTTCACAAAACTGATATGAACAAAATAAATCGTATGCCAAATAATACATACCTTAGCACCAAATTTGAAATAAAAGCCGAGAACTGAACCCAAAGGTATGCCAACACCATAATAACAACCCACGTTTATATACGCAACGAGACTTTGCCATCCACATCCAACAGCCACCCCTGAATTTATACGCCATATATGTTATATATTGCATGCCTTAGTTTCTAAGGGTATAACAAGTCATAACCATAGAAGGTTGTGCATGTCTACAACTAAGAATTTTAAAAAAGGGATTGTGTAAGTTACGTCACAAAATAAATAGTACTATTTCAAATAGACCAACAAAATTTTATCTGTAAAAAATTAAATAAAAAGTTAGTGTAATTTTTAATATTGTATCTTAATTTCACCCGTGTCTAAAATGAAATTGAAATTGTTTTATTCCTTAAAGTAACTTAGGGACCTGGAAACAAAATAAATAAATTCAATTTACAAGCACACATAGATGAGAGATATTTTTTAGGTTTGAGTAATATGAAATTAATAATTAATTAATTACCAGATAGGACGGGCTGAATGCCATTGAGAACAAGAGCAAGAGCAAGCAGTGGGCAAAGATCTGAGACTGCAGCAGCAACCACTTCACCCTCTGTGAAAGCATAGCTAATGACATCACGTAATGCAAGCACCACCAATGCTGCTATAACTGATATTACGAAAGATATCAATGTCACCACCACCACCGAAAACGAGGCTGATTTTGGATTTCTTGCTCCTAGTTCGTTGCTTACTCTTACGCTGTATTGTTGTCACAGCATTAATATTTGTTCATTACATATAAAACAGTGAGTTTTCTAAACATCGTACGCTTCACACATAAATGCTTACTGAAATAAAATTTAACAGCCATTCATTCTAAATATTGTATTTCTGTACGTTATTTTGATTATTTTTCATAAATTCATATTTATGTGTTAAATTGAAATTAATGTCCAAAATAAAAATGGTTTCGGGTTCAATAACCATTCATTATGGAGTTTCCAGGTGCTCAATAATATGATTAATGTTCAAGTTAATGGAATTTTGTAAGAAAGGGGAATCTAACCTTGCAGCAGCGTTGAAACCAACAGAGATCATGAACACCCATCCAGAAATTGTGGTGCTGCAATAACAAATAAATATATTAGAACTTGATGGATAGGTGGGTGGTTGGTATAAGCCTAGAGACACCGCATGCATCATCAATAATTTCAATTTAATACTGACAGTTGAGCAGAGCAAATTGTCGCATATTGCAGAATCTCCATTGTTTCTTTCTGTCCTGCCCGTGTTAAGTGTTCAGTTGATTTAGAATTATTTTAGCAAATTATTTTTTATTTTTTATCTTTCTTCACCACATTATTCATCTTATCTTACAATATATTTTTTTATCTAATTCTTTGATGTATAAGCTTTGTCATAAAATAATGTTGAAAATTCACCTCCCTCCTACACCTAGCTAAGAACCTCCTCGTGTCACATCCAATAGTGGCTATCCCGGTTCATCCAGGATAGGTACAATACTCTGGTGGTGGTCCAAAAAGAACAAAAATCCATAAAAGAACCCCATCTTGAGTTGCAAAACGTTGATGATTTGAAATGCATCAGACATTCAAGTTGCAACAGGGAGAGTATTGACAAAGTATCATAAGAATAATATGGGGGAATGCACCGAATCGTTCTTTGTTTCCTTTTTTTTTTTTTTTTTTTTTTATGTGTTTCCTCTTTAGTGAGTGTGTATGCGCATCCCTCTGAACAGTGGTAATTGGTCATGTTGAGCAACTTGTGCTCCTTATATATTGCATAACAACAAGGGTATACTTGTAACTTTCAAGTAATCAAAACAGGCAGTTTTTTCAATGCGGTAGCTCTTGCAACAAGCCATGTTGCATTGGAAAATGAATAGTATATTTTTCAGAGCAGATTAATATGTTAAAAAATGAGATAAATAATAGAACAAAAAATAAAAAGTAAAATAGAAAATAAAGTAAATATATAATAATATGTATGTGTTGCATTGGATGAGATTGATATGCATCCCTTAAAATGTATGCACCTTACGAAAAAAAGGAAATAAAAAATAATACACATAATAAATGACGTAATATGACAGCAAAAAAATATATTAAATATATAATAATATTATTATAATATACATAAATCATAATTCAATATTATAAACCAATTGCCAATATTGGAAGCACTGACCATAAACCACTTTTAGCTAGTATTTATGGTATTCCTACCAACTTCAATGAAAATTAGTTGGTTCCAATAACGTGAACAGCATAATGATAACGGAAAAAAAATGGATGTACATCTATTGGGCGAATATATTTGAAGAAAAATAATAAATAGGATAAATGATATTATATAATAAATAAAGAAATAAAAAAAATAAAAAAATGGGTAAAAATATGTTAATGAAGGAAAAGAATTACTTAATTAAAACATATGAAAACAAAATCCTGAATTTGCAGACATTGCTTCTAACGCTTCTCTTGAGATCAATTTGAGAGCCGTGTCTTGATGTGTCTGAAATCTTTGACTTAGATAGAGAAGGACAAAAATTTTGAGGAGGAAAAGAAGGGGATTGTGTGTGTGCATGTGTATAGTAGGAGTGTAAGGAATGAGAATAATGAAGGAATTAGAATGCGATATGATTGAAAAGTGAGAAACATGGAGATAATGATTAGAAGTAAAATAAAAAGATGCAGAAAATAATTGAAATTAATAATAAGAAGTTACCAAATAGAAAGGGAATCAAGAGCGAGCTCAGGTTGAGGAAGAAGTCCGGCGAGCAAAACGAGAATCTGAAAATACCAAGTCTCAAGGCAAAGCATAACTGCAGAAGCTGCTGACAGCTTGAAGAATTCGGGTAAACCGGAGAAGGCTTGCCATGTGAAGCCTTGCCATGTACGCTTACACCTTTCACTCTTTATAATGTAAACAAATTGGGCAATCACCATTATCCACCATGACAAACTCAGCACCAGAGACGCACCCAACAGGCCCAGCCCAATCTCATACACAGCCACCCAAGTGAGCCCAAGATGGATCACCAATGTCGCTGCGGATATATACGCGCTGGGGGCCACTATGCTCTGCGCTTGGAGGAACTTCTGGATGGGGAAATTCACCGCATAAGCGAAGATCTGAGGAATTAAACCGTACACAAAAACAGCGGCTGCAGAAGCAATTCTTGGGGATTCCCCTAGAAATAACAGAATAGGTTCGCTGAACACATAGATAACAGTCAATAAAACTCCCGCTAAACACAGAAGAATTGTTGATCTTTGCAAGTAGACCCCTAGCATCTCAAACTTGTTTGCACCAAACGCCTGTCCGCATAGCGTCTCAACCGCACTTCCCATTCCTAACTGCAAACCAAATATTAATTATATCTTATTCATAATCATTTTAATTATACTGCTATTCCCACATATTTGTTTTCCACCCTACAAATTTATTTAAATCATTAATTTTATAATTCTATTATACCATGAGGCCGTAGGCGAAGATTTGGATGCCGGTGTTGCCGAGGGAGGCGGCGGCGAGTTCAAGGTTACCGAGGTGGCCGGAGAAGATTTGGGTGGACATGGACATGACGTAGTTGATGACGTACACAACGACGGCTGGAGCAGCGAGAAAGTAGAGAAGCTTGAGCTCAATCCAGGTGGCAAGACGGAGACGTTTGAGAAGAGGGAATGTGGTGTCTGAGAGAATTGTTTCGAGTTCTCCATCAGATTGGTGCTTCCTTGGTGCTAAGAGTGGTTCTTTCGCTTCTGAAGCCATCCCTTCCAACCCTATCACACCCTTCTTTGGACAACCACACTCACAGATCACAAACCAGGGGCTATATACTCACTTAATCATTCTACTCTGCACTTTAATATACAAAATATTAACAAAGTTCAACCATACATATAAAATATAATATTCAATACTCCTAATATATTTAATCTTATTTTAAATTTTATACTATATACGTTTTTATTATATACTTTTGACACATTAAAAAACTATTTGCGATATTTTTTATAATTGATTTATTTTTAAAAATAATAATGATTAATTTATAAATATTTTAACTTTTTTACAAATATAACAATCATAAAAAATATATTAATTATTTTAAAAAAGTGATATTAAATTTCCTCATGTACATATATGTTTAATATTAAATTGTAAAAATTATTAAACATTTAATTACCATTAAGTTAATTTTAAATGTTTTGTTATATTGAATAATTATTTTAAATAAAAATATATATTTTTGTATATTTTGACATTTATGATACTAAAGTAATAAAACAAAATTTTAGAATATAAAATTAATTCCAATAAACTTTTAATAAGGTGAATTAATAATTTTTCTTAATAAAATTTAAATTATAAATTTAGTATACACGTTGTAATTTTTCCTATTATGGTAGTAATACAATAAAATAAATTATTGTAAAAAAAATAAAAATTTCAGTTTTCACTGTGAAATTATTAATTATAATGTTTGTTCTAATTTCTTATAAGATAATAATGGTAAATTGGTTTCAAATATAAAATAAATAAATAATATTATTCTTATTATTTTACATTAAATAAAATAAAATACTTTATACTAATAATATTCTTAAATTTAATAACAATAATAATAATATTATATTGTTATTATTTTATTTTTCTAATATTATAGCATCAGCATTTGTGTTCATCTATTTTTGAATGGGTTGATCTATAATAAATTGAGATTAACATATTAGTTTCTGTAAATTAAGGAAAAATTTTAAAAGAGTTAACACTATAACATATTATTTTTTTAAAATATTTTAAAAATATTATAAAAATTTATAAAAAAAATAATTATTAATTTTAATAATTTATAAAAAATATTGTATTTATGTGATATATTATATAATATAGCAAACCTATATATTAATATAAGATTGAGACAATGTTAAGTTAGTAATTATTTTTTATTTTTACAAAAAATTAATTATTAAATGAGATTAGTAATAATTATTATTTTATAATTTATTCCAATACGATACCGAAGCAAAATTCTATCTGCATTTTAAATTTGTTAAGTTGATTCTCAATTTTGACTACTATTTTGTTTGTTTTCTTAAACTTTTCTCTCACTTTAATATATTGTTTAATTAATTTAGTTAGAAAACACAGTCCATGCAAATATATTTTATATTATCATTAAAAATTATATGTAAAATATATTTTAATTAATTAACAGTGTAAATTTTTTATACTTACAGCTTACTAAAATAAAATTTTAGTTGAAAATTTTATTTAACAGTATATTTTTTTACATTGTTAACTAATCATAATTGATATATCATTAAAAATTATAATTTAATTAAAATATATCAACAGTGTAATAATTTTTTTATATTATTATTCAATTGTGAATTATTATATCATTTAAAATTATTAATTTATATTAATTATTTTAAAAATTATATAAATCATAATTTTTAATCATAAGTTGATAGTATAAAAAAATTTACATTAACAATATATCAAAATTAAACTCTAAAAATGTTTCACTTTATTGATAACTGCATTGAAAGTGATACATTAAAATGTATTCTAATTAGTTGATAATTTAAAATTTTTTATATTGACACTTTATTAAAATTAAATTTTAATTTAAAATTTTTTTATTTTTAATAATTGTTATAAAATTTATAAATATAATAATAATTTATAATTAGTTAACTATTTTATAATGTATCAAAATTAAATTCTTATCCTATTACCAAAGATATTATTTAAATAAATATACATAATTTAATTACTATAATATTACCATATCATTATAATATTAAATAATAATAAATTAAAATATTTATTTATTATATAATAATTAAAGCTTTCTTGTCATAAATAAAATATTTATTAAATTTACAGACGATATGGATGTATGATTTATTTATTATAATAATATTATTTCACATAATATCAATAACTAAAACTAAATTTATAATTTTTTATAATATAATTATTAATTCTTTTGCTATAATATAATATTATTAATTTAATAATCAAAACAATACGTTGTATTATATATATGTATATATTATTTTGCTATAATTATATTTTATGAATTACACAAATTTATAATGGCTTAAACAAGTTATTAATTCCCGAAGAAGTTACTATTTTATCTACTTTCGAATTTGTAATTGTATAACCGATTCACATTTTTTTACCTTAATTTTCCTTTCCATTTTGTAATTTTACACTCACGCACTCATGCACGTTACAAATTCACAATTTCAACCATAATTTGTAATTGTAAAATCCGTTCACAATAGCCATAATTCACAATTTAGTGGTTTTATTTTATAGGAATTTATCTGAAAGATATATGAAATTAAGTGAGAAAAATATATTATGATAATATAAACTATTCAAAACTTAAAAGACAAATTATGTAACAATTTATTATGTTGATTTTTTTTTGATTGATTTTTTTTTCTTAAAAAAATTATATATAAAATGTAAGATTATTAAATCATAATAAAATATATAATATAAATAGTTATTTATTATATTTTTTTAATATAAAAAAAAGATAAGATATGTCTGGTAAAATTAATGAATAAGTTAGTTGAAAGTTGAAAAATTAACTTCTAAAATTAAAGATACAAATTTAAAATTTAAAATTAGATAAAATTAAAAATTAATAAACTATCAATTGAATTAAAATTATTTAATAAAATTAATTGTTAAACTAAGTAATAAATATAAAATAATAAATTAAAACATAATTAAATAATAAATTAAAAATTATAAGTGTATTAATTTTTTAAAAAATATTAAAATTTAATTAATTTATTTTATTTTAAATAAAAATATATTTTAAAATTTTTTACATAAATAAATTTTAAATTATTTTTATATAAAAATAAGTTTTTATAATTTTAATTTTTATGAAATGATTCAAAATTTTTAATAAAAAAAAATATAATAATATTAAATATAATATTTTATAATAACATTAAAATCAATTTATCAAAAATTATTAATATTATTATAAAAATAAATAAATAAATAATTAAATTATAAAAATATATTAAAAATAAAGATAAAAAAATATTATAGTTAAGAATTAAAAATATAATGATTATTTGAAGTAATTTTTAAAAATATTAATATTTATCTAAAAATTACTAATGACTATTAAAATAAATTATTTTAGAAAAATTATCTTAACAAACTTTCAATTAGAAATTTTAGTTTTTAAAATGTTTTTAACAAAAAGTCTTTCAATACTTTAAACAATTGTTTTTTTTCCTTCATATATATAATATGCTTAATTAATTTATTTTTATACTGTGATATCAAGTTGCTGACAGATTTTGAAGACTAAATATCAAAGCAATTTATTAATTAATTAAAATGATTTTAAAAAAAGTTGCCAACGAAGCTATTCTTTTTATATCAATTTACGCGGGAGAGATGTAGTAACAAGAAATTTAAAATAGATAAAAGCGCATGCATCGCCTGAAACGTTCATATTGCATAAATGTTTAAAAGTTGTCTTAGTTAAACTTAATTTTAATTAATTAGTTATTATATAAAATTGAACGATCCCGAATCTTTAATCAATGTAATTTTTCAGTCAATTGAACTCATTGTTTTTAAGAGGATAGGTTATTCTAAGTGTGTGGCTTATATTTTGTAATATGATTTACTTAATTTAAATAAAAATTAATATCTTTAACAGAACGAGAGGCATGACTAAATAATAGTAGTGAAAAAATGTATATTTTAGGTGTGAAATCATTTTTCGGATCAAGGTTGTCTACAGTTAAAATTTTAACCACAAAATATTTTTAATTTTTCATTAAAGTAATTATAAACATATAAAATTTTACGTATGAAAATTATTTAAGTTGAATATATTTAAAGTTTTAATTAAATTTTTGAATTTAATTTTATGTAAAAAAATCAATTAACCTTGCCAAAATATAAACATTTTTAACTTGAATAGATTTTTTTTATAAAAGATATAAAATACTGATCATCATTCATCACACAGGAAATATAACTGCTTCCTAATGCAGTTTCTTTGTGAACTGCAGTCTGCATAGGATCCTTATACGATGTCACATCCATACAACTATAGATAACATTTTTTAATATAAAAATAAGGGATGAGGATCTATGGAGAAGTTTATTTTATATATATATGTGTGTGAAATTTAGTTTATATAAATAAAAAAAACATAAAAATAAAAATAAAACAAATAAAAAAATAAAAATAGAAAAAGGAGCTGCTCAAGCAATTAAAGGAAATAAAAATTTTAAAAGCAACGTCATTATTGCCATTTACAAGGACGTGAATTTGTTTAAGAAAAGAAAGCCAAATTGGAGGTAAATTATTGAGGTTTAGCCGTTGATACGACAAATTTATGTGACTTTTATAGTTTTATTTGAGAAAATATTTTATTTTTATTTTTATTTTGATTGTATATTTTTTAATTTTTATACTAAAAATAAGAAAAGTTAAAAATGGAAAAAAATTATTCTTTTATTTTTATGGAACTTTAAAAATAAAAAATAAAATAATATTTTTATAAAAAAAAAATCGTAAACCAACTTACCTTTGACTTTTGGTTTTAGTGAGCTTTTTTGTGTTGGAAGTACGACCTAATTATTGAGAGTGGCAAGGACATAATTGATTTCTTGATTGTTTTTTTTCTCTCGACCAACTCCAACATATATTCTATTAAAAATTATTACATACAGCAATAGTGATGTACCAATAGAAATTATATCAATCAGGTGCACAGTTCTCTCTCTTTTTTTATGTTTGTTTTACCTTCAATTTAAAAGTCATGAATCATGGTATTCGTTGAATTCGAATGCTGATTATATCTATAGCAGATGCACTGAATCCCAACATAAATTATTTTTACTAAATTAAAAAAATTAAATTTTGTTTGACTTATAAATTTATTGATCCGTCCTTCGCGTGAATAAAACTTAAAAGGTTTCCGTCTTTGTTTTATTATATATAGAAATTGCAAAAAGATGAATGGACAATGACAACCACGATCAGAACTTGGAACAGCGAACACGTGACTTTCCAGATCATTTTCAGTGGATCGGATTCTAGCTTTCTATATATAAATGCAAGATTGCAGTTAATTCCGAAGGCATCACCAGTGAGAGAGCATCATGTTCCTTTAGAACTCTTTCATTGGATTAATAACACCAATTTACGTTGTCCAATATTTTGAAAGAGTGTGTGAATGAATGTGAATATTATGTACAGGAGTCCGAAGGAAGATTAAAAGAGATAAAGAATAGTAATTAGTAATTAGTAGTTAGTAATTAGTTAACAAGAAATAAAATTACAAAGATACAAGAGGTTATTAAATAGTCAATAAAGTTTGGAATATTGATTCTGCTGTTGTTGTCTTGATGATAAAATTACTTAAAAATGAAAAAAATTATAAAAACTATAACAAAATTTGTTTGTTTGTTTAGGTTCTGTTCGGGTAATTACAAAATTCTAGTTTTTAATATTTAAATTAATTTTAAAAATAAAATCTATATAATTTTAAATTGATTTTTAATTTATTTTTAAAATAATTTTAATTAAATCTTAAAATAAAAATTTATTTTTTAATTATTATTTTTAATTTTAAAATATTTTATTTTTAATTCTATTAGATCATACCATTAAATTGTTATTTTACTACTAGTATAATAATAATAATAATAAATATATTTTTTTAAATAATAATATATTTTTTACTATTTTTAAAATTTTATTTTAATGATTTTGAAAAATTTTGATTATTTTTTTAATTTTTTTATAGATTTACGATAAAATAAATAATAATATGCAAATTTGATTTAATTTATAATATTAAAATATAATTTTATATTATATAAATTTTTATAATATAATATTATATATATATATATTATTTATATAAAATAAATATTAAATAATATAAAACATAATAATAGTAATATATAAAATTATTTATATTATATATTAATTATTAAATAATATATATAAAAAATTATATTATTATATGATATTTTTTATATTATAAACATTATTATTATCATAATCATAATAATAAAAATTATTATTATTTTATTATTTTAAAAAAATTTAAATTTTTATTATTTTTTGTTTATCTAATTTTTATAAATTAACAAATATTACACCATTATCATTATATTATAAACATTATTATTATTATTATTACATCATTATTATTATATTATTTTTATTATTTTAATAAAATTTATTTTTTTAATTTTAAATTAATATTTTTTGTAAATTCATAAAATAATAAAATAAATTAATTTATTCATTTTTACAATAATTTTTAAAAATTAAAAATAAAATAAAATTTACTTTTAATTTTTTTAATATATTAATTATACATTATAATAAAAAAATTGTAAAATATAAATAAAATTTAAAAATAATATTATCTATCTATTTATATCTTTCATCTAATAGTTAACAATTTAAAAAAAAAACAAATCTCATATTCTATATCTAAATATAAACAAATATATGTATATTATTTAAATATAAACAAATATATATATATATATATATATATATATATATTACATATATAATAATATTTTTTCATCTTAATAAGATCATTATAATAATATTTGTTTATCAGGAACCGCCTTTTAAAGGATATCAACTTTATCCGTTTTCAAACTGTTTTCGTCTTGAGTTGGACAGACAAAATTATTTGAGTTGATTGAGTAGCTAGGAACAGGTCAAATCTGATTTTTAAAAGCAGGCGTGGAACATGAGGATATTTATATTATTAATAAATTATTAAAATATTTTTATTATTTTAAAATATTATATAAAAATAATAAAATTATAAAAATAATAAATTATATAAAATTTAAAAAATATATAATACTTTAATAAATTATAAAAAATAAAAATAAAAATATAAAAAATACTGAAAACAGAAAATCAAATTTAATATTCTAACGGGACAGGTGTTGGAGACGGGAATGGGACAGCCCATGTGAAACCCGCCTGTGATGGCTACCTCGGCTTACCAAACGTGATGAAGATTGCCTCTCAGATATTTGCATTTTGGTACACTTACCAATGCCAAGACTGTGAGTTTGTGTAGAAGGTTTTTGTTTTGGAAGCAATGTAACTTACAACTCCTTCTCTCTTCTTCACCCACCCATTTCATTTCTTATGCCCGTAAACTTGTTGGTTCGCATTCACCTACTTATATGTTATGAAAGATTTATTTGAAAAAAATAAAAATAAAGAATCAAATTGAAAATAGTTACAAATTTTTGAAAGATTAAAAGTTCAAGAGAAATATTAATCTCAATTTTTAGAATTAATCTTAAAAACTTAAAATCAATTCTACCAAAATTGATAACTTAAGTTATTACCAAATATGTTAAGTGAGGCTAAACTTAATTCCAAAGTCATGATTATGCACATTGGATCCCTATTTAGCCTAATTACTCTGACATATTGTTTATTTTGCATGCTATATATGCACATGTTCTCCTGTAGATCGCATCCTTTACAGTGTGCGATTTGCACGTTTTTCTTGTAGTTTGTGTCAATCCTCCGTTTTCTATTTAGTCCTCAATTATTCTAACGAAGGATGTTAGTAATATCTTTTTTTAAAATTCATTTTCGGAGATTTATTAATTTTTGTAAAAATTAAAATATTTATAATTAATTTTAAAAAATAATGTCTTATTGTACAAACCTCATATTTGATTAATTGCGCGTAGCCATCAATGAATTTCCTTCGTCTTGTTGGTTATCAATTATCATCATGACAATATTATTTGATTTGTTAAACAGTTCTTCGTTATCTTACGCAAATTCTAGTTATTTTAATGAATTTTAGAACGATTATCAGTTAAGCATTCTAAAACTTGGAGGCTCTAGATGCTTTATCAAGTTAATAAGAAATGAAGTAGGATTTCGAATTAAAGGATAACCTACTCCTTTTATTGTAATTTCATCTCTGCGGATGGATTATTTGTGCACGTTCATTGAAAAGGCAAGTGAGGATTTACATAATTGATTATTCTTAGTGGGTTGCTTAATTAATGTACTGTATAAAAGACAATAGTCTTTTTTCTTTTTGATCTCCTTTTTCTGTTTTCTGATGAAATTGAAGTACAAAACTTCTTCAATATGGTATTGGTGGGCTATTTCAACTGAAAATATGGGATTGACCATTAATAAAGTGATAAACAATGTCATCAGATTTATGTATTCAACATTGTCGTGCGGTGGTGATGTGCTAAAAGCTTTCCTGCTGAAGGAGATGTACCATTTTTTGAGCAGTGATTAGAGGGCATCAACTCCGAGCTTAAACCTTTATTTTGAAATAACTTTAGAACTAAACATATTATCCCATTTATTATATTGTGACAAGGCATGGTAAACTCCAAATGCAGCATTCTTAAAATATTCCATTCTTATATTATCAAATTAAAAATTCAAAACAAACGCCATACGCTAAAGCTATAGACGACTATACTAGTAAAATATTGAAGAGTATAAAACAAATTGGAATCCAAAATCAAAGTTCCTGATGGTGTCGGTTTCTAGCAAGAGAATCATACCCTCCTTTATTTCAAATACCCGGCGTAACAACCGGATACTCCATGTGCTTTCTCTTCCTCACTTTGTATTTATGGTTCATCTTAGATAGACTATGATCTTCTCACCTATCTTGGTTTTGTTATGTTAAAATGCTTCATTGCAACAACTTGTGGAACTGCTGCATGAGAAACAGCCAAATATCAGCACAAGATGAGGAAGAAAGTAAGAGAGTTGAGCAGATAAAGACAAGTGGCAAAGGAAGTCAAAGTAATTCTACGAGTGGTCCTGTGAGGATTAGATTGGTAGTGACTAAACAAGAATTGAAAAGAATTTTGAGGAATAAGACTGAGAATGAGAATGATGCACAATACACTTCATTGGAGCAATTACTAAGTGATATGAAGCTGAGAGAGAAAAGAGTGTTTGAGATCGAAGAAAAGGGTAGGAGCATAAGTTCTTGGAGACCTGCTTTAGAAAGCATTCCAGAGGATCGCTCAATGAAGTAGTTTGTTGTAATAACCAATCCTAGCTATTTGTAAATAATGACATTACTTTCCTTTTGTTTGATGTAGGAGTATATATGTAGTACTATTCCACATGAATTAAGAAGTTTCAAATTTAAATAGTACAATAGAAATGTGAAATGAAGCTTCAGCTTGTGATTTTCGGTGGATAATGGGATAGTTCTATTCTGTGTTCGCCATGAAAGATTCATTTTGTTTGGAAGAGTCATCTTTGAACCGTTTGATATTTAGATTATGTCTTTCAGTTCAGGATTCTTGTTTTTACGAGTATATAGTTTCATATTATCCAACAAAAACATGATTAATAATCTTGCCCAATGACGACAAATTAAGTTTTGACCCAAAAAAGAAAGTTAGCACGACTCTCTTCTAACAATATTATTTTCCAAACGGACGTCCTTTCTTTTCCAAAAAAACAATGCTTCCTGAGCATGCAGCTCATCAAATGAACTTTTACTAGGTATAATTATTTTTGGTTTACACGTATTACATGAGAGCAAAGCCCTACCAACACATTCTTATACTTTTTGTTAATGTATTCTTAGTTAAAATTTATTTAACTTTTCAAAATAAATAAAATGGGTCTCCTTTCCTATATGGCCTATTATTTATTTAACGAGGCCGATATAAATTTTAATGTATTTATTATTTTTAAAATATATAAAGACTCCCATATTGTTGAAAATTATAATTTTCTTCCAAGTTAAAATTTACGATAGAAGTGCCAAATCAGCTAAATTTCCTTCGCTTAAGAATATGAAATAATGTAAAGTACATTCTCTCCTTCACATGTATAACTTAAAATAGCTTTTATGAAGTAACTTTGAAAAATCTCATGTAGACAAATTAGACATGACATGTGTATTTATATAATGTCTCTTTTCTTTTCTATATATAGCAAAAGAAACAAATTATAAAGACATCAAATATTGAAATAAGATCTTGTATTTGATATAGTATTATAGGCTCCTTCCGAAGAGAAAAATTTGTTATTTTTGCTATATTTTCTTCAAGAATCTAGTACGAAAAAATTATTTACAGCTACCGTTCACCCAATCAACCAAAAGCGATATCTATTTGAACTATTTCAACCGATCATCATTAAATCCAAATCCACTCTGCAGCTGTTAGAAAATTATCTTCATGAATCTAATATAAAAACTTTATTTACAAGTTACCACTACTATGCATCGGATCAACCCAAAGCAATATTTTGGAATTAATGATTTTTATTTAGCATAACAGTTGCAAATCCGAAATCTCACCTGTTAACTACACTAGCAAATTCCAAAGACAATTGCTCATGGTGGATTTGGTCAAAATAAAATTATTAAAAAATAGTATAAAATTTACACCCAAAATAATAAGAAGAAAAATGTTTCATTATACCCGTAAGAAAATTGTGGAATATTTAAATTAAAAGAATATTCACTGCCATGGGCATGGATCACATCAGTACAAAATACAATTGTCCCCATTGTTCAATGGACACGCAACGCACAGTAATAAGAAATTTAGAATCAATGCATTCAATGTTTACAGGGCTAACATAAATACCTTGAAGTGTCAAAAATTGCCTTCTTAAGAAGGGATTTCCTATTTATTGAATTTATTCTCATTTCTCTCACATTTTATTACACTCGAAAGGTGTACACGCAGGGGCAACGGCATTTAACATTTCCCTTCTACGATCACTTTACTGCTTAATGAGGTTCCTGATGACATATGGAAGTATGCCTCCATGGTTAAAGTAAGCGAGTTCCACCTGAAAATACAAGTGTGTTAACACTAATCCAAGGAAGATATATGTTTGAGGCAATTTTTCGAAACACCGAATAAATGGTGCACAAGCCCAAGCAAACCCCAATAATTGACCACCGTTTCACAAAATTGCATCAACAAACAAACATGAATCAAGACAAGCTTATATTACCTCAGTGTCAAAGCGAACTGTGCAGGTGAAAGATTTTCCAGTATCAGTTGTTACAGTGACATCTTGGCCAGGCCTTATCTCGCTGATTTTACTTGGGAGGTCAATAGAATAACGTTCATGACCAGTCAATCCCAACGTGTCGGCGTCCTCACCAGCTTTGAAGCAAAGAGGAATAATACCCATTCCTACCAAATTACTACGATGAATTCTCTCAAAACTTTTGGCAATCACAGCTTTGACCCCCTGTCAAAAAATAAAGATCAACAAGTTCGTCAGGAATATAGGGTCAACAAGTCAAGAAAACCAAATATTCACAGGGTATACAAGACTCACCAATAGCATGGGACCCTTGGCAGCCCAATCTCTGGAACTTCCGCTACCATATTCAGCTCCAGCCAGCACAATAGTGTCCTGCCCTGCAGCCTTGTATTTCTGACATAAAAATGTTCAAGGGATCAGAAATTTAATAGAGCTAAAACCAATGACTGTTTATCACATATGAAAGTATCTGCTAGTTCTTTTTATAGGAGCAAAAAAAGAAAAAGATGCAAAAGAATATTATACGTTTCACATTGTAGTACCCAGGTTTTAGATCTATCATCCAGAGAAAATAGTTCTTCATTCCTCAAAAAGGAGGTCCAATACATCTAGAGAGTGTCAAATAATAAGCCTTGCAGTCGTTGCATTAAGTTGTGAATTTGTGATCAACTATTTTAATTATTTAATATGACTGAACAGTTGTTGTATACACAGAAGTAAAAGAATTCACAACCTACTATACATCATAAAGAAAATTTAGTAATCATTTTCCTCTTCAACCAGAGGTTGTTAGCTTCAATTTTGGAAAGCAATTTAGGAAGGACCACGGTAGAAAAAATTCAAATAAAAGGCCACTTGAAATGTTCAAACGCCATAATGGAAAGCATGCTATGCCTGTTTAGTACACAACTCACCTGTGCTGCTTCAAACACATAAAGCTTCTCCCCAGTTGGAATGTGAACCGTCTTGGGGCCAACTTCCCCATTCAAGAGCTTGTTAACAAGACGAATGTTGGCAAAAGTTCCCCTTGCCATCACCTCATCATTGCCACGACGACTTCCATAAGAGTTGAAGTCCTTGTGTTGCACCCCACGCTCCAGAAGGTATTTTGCAGCAGGACTGTCCTTGTTAATGCTTCCAGCAGGAGAAATGTGATCAGTAGTTATGCTGTCACCAAAATTCAGCAGGCAATAGGCATCTTTCACACCATGAGCTCCAGGAGGATCCATAGTCATGTCCTTGAAGTATGGAGGTTCATGAATATATGTCGAGTTGGTGTCCCATGAATACAGGGTCTCGGCAGGAACTTGTAGTTGGTTCCACATAGCATTACCTTTGGTAATAGCTTCATATGTACTTCGGAACATGTCAGGCAACACACTGGATTGTACAGCCTAGGAATCAAGTAAACCGAAGTCAATTTTCTACAATCACTGTCAAATATTTCTATAAGCAAATTTAACATGAGAAAAGTAGATCATTTACCTCTGCAATTTCTTCAGTGGATGGCCAAATGTCCCTTAGATAAATATTCTTTCCATCCTTCCCTGTCCCTATTGGTTCCTTTTCAAAGTCAATGTCAACCTGGAAATTTGACCAAAAGGCAAGTGATGAAGGTTATATAATATTTGACATGGAAAGCAAAAATTTAAGTATTCTAAATCTGAAGGGCTTGTTTGGTTTGAGAAAACATTATGTTATTTTCAATTTCTATTTCCACCTTTAATTAAAAAAAATGTCATCTCATTTTCACTTTTTTTCTTATTTTCAATTATTTGAAAATAAAAACATTTCTCAAAGTAAACTAGCCCTAAATTTCATCAACTTTAATAGAATAGTAAATAAAATATACATCTAATAAACTAAAACAAGATTCTAAATGAAGCTAATATAGTAGTGGAACACTAGGCCAAGATGTTAGTGCATGACAAGACACTGAATGTTAAAAAAAAGTCAAAACTGCCAAAAGCCAATAGCCAAGTGTAAGTCTAGATCCCAACTTCTGGATGTACCAAAAATATGGGATTAAGACAAAAATTAATAGAGTTGAGGGAAACAAATGTAACAATGAAATTGAAATTAGCTTGAGTCCAATATATTACATATAGCATGAGGCTAAACATGTATGTAAACGAAGAGGATGGACCAGACAATATCAATGCTTCTGACTAGCCTCAAGTAGTTTTTAACATTTGTCAGTTTTGTTTCTTCCAACCAAGACCTTGGTATTAATAACCATAGGTTATGTTTGGATAGAGGAGTTCAACATTCTAAGGGATTTGAAATACATGAAAATTTAATTGTTTTCGATTAAATTCCTTTCATTTTCAAAATAATGTTTGGATAGAGCAGTTCAAATGCCTTCTATTTCAAATTCTTTGTTGGGATAGTGATTCAATTTCCATCATATGTAAACTTTTATATGATGTGTGAAATAGAGAAAAAGGAGAGAGATAGAGAGAAGGAAAGTGCAAAAGAAAAGGAGAGAAGGGGGAGAGAGGTATAGAAGAGAGAGACGAAGAGGGAGAGGCACAGTAAGAGGTAGAGGCGCACAAGAGTGAGAGAGGGAAAGGTGCAAGAGAAAGAAGGGATGAGGGAAAGGGAAGGAGAGACAAAGAGAGGTGTGGAAAAGAGAGAAGTAAAGAAAGGTGGGGAAAACAGGGGGAGAGGTACAGAAGAGAGAGATGGGAGAAAGTGGGCATGAAAGAGGGGAGAGAGCGGGAACACCAAAGCTTTGAGGTAAGAAAGTTCATCGTCACTTGGTCAGTGTAAGAATGGTAATCTGTAAAGTCTAGGTAGGGTTTAGGGTACTATAGTACTCATCCCTGATCCCCACATCCGTGTTTCAAAAAAATTAGTCGTACCCATTCTCATAACAGCATGAGTAATAACTTCGACCTCCTTCCCCATATCTATTGGGTACTTAAATTCCTATACTAGTACCGATTACCCAGAACTTAGTTATCTTTGCTAGAATCTCCCATCTTCCCTAATAATTTTTTACAACTAATAAAATATGAATATTATTATAAAATAATGAACATTCATTAAAAGTAGAGGTTCATGTTTTAACTATTGAATTTCAAAAAAATAATTAGAAAAAATCTAAAACTTTAATTTTAATTACAATTTATTATACATATATATATACACACACAAATATAAGTACTATATCCTTAAAATTTAACAGATATTTACCCGTACCTAGACTTAAACCCATCACGCATGTATTTATCCTACTAATTGTGGGTATTATTTGCAAGTATCCTATGGATATAGGATCCATTGCCATCCCTGTGGGAGAATGAGGAAGAAAGAAAGAATTTAAAAAATATATATTTTAGGAATCACTTAAAATTCCTTCATTTTAATTTTAAAAATCTCAAATTCTCATCATCTTAAATTTTTTTTGAATTTGATATCCCAACAATCTGCTTAAAAATTTAATTCATCACTCAAAACGCCTCATCCAAACACAGTCTTAGTATTAGCTCAATTCTCAAACAAGACAAGAAATTCAAACAATATGAAAGAAGCAAGAACCAGAAACCTTTCATATACACATTAGAGACATGAATTAGGCAAACATACTGTGCCAGCGAGAGCATAAGCAACAACTAGCGGTGGTGAGGCAAGGTAGTTAGCTCTTGTCAAGGGATGCACACGGCCCTCAAAATTACGGTTCCCAGACAACACAGCAGCAGCTACAATGTCTGCATGAGGCAATATAAGAACTAAATCAGTTTGGCAAATATAAAGCAGAAGATGACTACAAGGTTAATTAAAAGATGTAAACAAGACAATATTGTGAGAATAGCACAGAAACAGCTTCAGTTATAGAAATTATATTTGGTATTTTGATTACCATTTTCTGAGATAGCAGAAGCAACTGATTCATCCAGTTCCCCTGAATTGCCAATACATGTGGTACAGCCAAACCCAACTATATTGAAACCCTGTTCATTTAAAGACTTTTGCAGGCCACTGCCCAAAAAATAAGAACCAAATTAGGATACATTTTTCCAAAATTGTGCAGCCTGCAGAGGGAAAGTGCATTATAAAACAAATTACGGAACAGATATTCTGCAAAGTGTGAAATACCTCTGAAGTAGATATTTTGTAACAACACCAGAGCCTGGAGCAAGACTTGTCTTTACCCATGGCTTAACCTGGCAAACAGTGAAAATATCTAAGATTACTATCAAGAAAAAGACAGCATAAAAGGAGTACGATTTATCCATTCTTTGGTGGCAGGAAAAGTGGACCACATCAAAGTAAAGACGACTTGTTGAAAAGTAGTACAATGAGAGCTTCTTTGGAGCCTAACCTGCAAACCTAGATCATGAGCCTTTTTTGCTACAAGACCAGCCCCAAGCATAACACTTGGGTTCGATGTATTTGTACAACTTGTGATTGCAGCAATCACAATGCTGCCATGCTTGAGCTCTGCTGGCTGCCCATGGAAATCAAATTTTGCAACTTTGCCTTGTGCTTCTTTTGGTATAGCAAACCCCTATATTCAAAGGAAACAACATTAAGGGTGACTGCACAACTGATTGTTCTATGACTGCAACTGTGTCAACAAGTTGAAGGTCTACAACTCGAATCAATCAGAATGACTAATATTAGCTAAGGGATTAATTTCTTGCATTCTAATTATCATAAAGTTTTCCGAAATCCTGGGTGAAAGATCATAGAAAGTGAAAAATAGGATAGAGATAGGATAATTTTCCGGAAATATGACTCACTTCAGGTAATATCAAACAATTTTTAGATCCAAGTTTCAAAAAACAAAAAGGGTATTTTTACTCTCTGACATAATGTTGCCATTTCATCTACATTCCTCAGACCCATTTGGTGAAAGCCTCATACACCGGAATGCCCTTTCTATAATGTTGCTTAACAGAAAATCAATTTGTGTTAGATGCAGCAATTTAAACTTTCCTTTGAGATTATCATTTCAGGTATTAGTTTACAAGTCACCATAGACCCAGTAAGCATTTTAACACAGAACAACCAAATGAACAGGGTAGTATCTTTGCTTAATGCTACACAAATGCAAAATGTAATAAATTATGAAATCCTCTTTCTTAATACAAATATGAGAAAAATATTTAAACACTGCAGCATTACTAACCTTAAATCCCACTTTGTTATCAAGACAAGCATGCCAGTCAGCCTTCATTTCTTTCAAAGGCACCCGATCATGAGGTCTAGAAAGAGTATCATTTAGAATGATTTGACAACAAAATTTTTTTAACTCAACTTAAAATACATGACATCTCATGCAAAAGAGCTCAGTGTCTTACCTCTTTGGTCCTGAGATACATGGTTCGACTTCGTCAAGGTTCAATTCAAGATAAGATGAATAAACTCTGTCTGGTTGAGGCTGAATTTCCAGCAAATAAATTAATGTTCCATACTCTTATCAAATATACACATTTGTTCTGTTCAAAAGGGGTGCATAGGATATTCAACTAATATTACCTCATTATAGTCAACAAACAATTTGTTTGCCCTTAGATAGGCCTCTATCATTGCCACCTATATTCAGCAAAAAATGGAGGTTAAGTAATCCTACAAGCATTTCACATCACAAGAAAAAAATAAATGAGTTCAAACTCACAGTCTCATCACTTCTTCCAGTTAACTTGAGGTATTGCAATGTAACATGATCTACAGGGAAGAAGCCCATGGTTGCTCCATATTCAGGAGACATATTGGCAATAGTGGCCCTGTCAGCTAATGATAACTCACCCATACCACCACCTATAGAACCAAAGCCATGAAAACTGGTAGTTAATTGGGATTGACAAGCACAGATTAAAAAAGAAAAAGGAGGAAACGTAATAGAATTTAATTACCATAAAATTCAACAAATTTCCCTACAACACCATGTTTCCTAAGCATTTGTGTCACAGTTAGAACCAAGTCAGTGGCTGTAACACCATTGCGCAATTTTCCAGATAACTTGAACCCAACAACCCCAGGTAACACCATGCTCATAGGCTGTAATTATCAAAGCACAAAGCATTAGGATCACGACTGTAGCTAAACTGCTCCATGTGCTTACTTTGAGATAAAGGATACAGACATGGAATTCTAAATAACAGATCATCAGCATGCATTACATTTTTCTTGGGGATATAATCAAAATTCGTTCATTACATATAAGTCAAAATTCAGAAGTAAATGTACCTGGCCAAGCATTGCTGCCTCTGCTTCAATACCCCCAACACCCCATCCTGCAACTCCAAGCCCATCTATCATTGTTGTATGTGAATCAGTCCCAACCACACTGTCAGGATAAAGCAAGCCCTCGTTGTTGAAAACAACACGTCCAAGATATTCAAGATTGACCTGGAATTTGAGATATCACAAGTCCGCCGTATTAACAACCAAAATTAGTGATGATGAAAACTACATTCCATGACATTATTTCGAATGTCTGATTCTGATCTTACCTGATGTACTATACCAGAACCAGGAGGCACAACAAGCATATTACGGAAAGCATTTGATCCCCATTTGAGAAAAGCAAATCTCTCCTTGTTTCTCTGGAACTCAAGCTCCATGTTAGCCTGAACTGCATTCTCTGACCTTGCTACATCAACTTGAACTGAATGATCAATGACAAGATCAACAGGAACCTGACAACAATTATAGCTCAGAATCAGGGCCACTCATGCTATAGTAAACATAACATATAAGGAAAATATGACTAGGGGGGTTTTGTTAAAATAGTGTTTTTTAATTACTCAAACTTAGAAGAAATAATTCTAGTACAATCCATTTTTAAGTAAAAAATAGTTCAAAAAAATCCAGTATTACAATATCAATCTTGATATAGCATGTTACCTGTATAAAAAATTAAAATAACCTGTGTCGCTATGCGACACCACAAGTCTCTTAATAATTATATCAAAAAGAAAGAAAGAAAATAAATCTTACAGTTATTTTCAATCAAATCAGTACGAGCTTCCCCACTAATCTCACTTCTCTCTCTGCTTACCACTTACAATTTCAAAAACAATTCAGCAAATAACATTTGACCTTAAACAAGTTCAAAATATAAACATTACACAATCTAAGTATAATTTGATATCATTTTAAATTAAGAAATATTGACGAAACTAATTTTCACTTCTGAGTTCAGACCCTTCATTTTAAATTTCCAGACTCCACAAAAAGTCATTTTAATGGTAAATTAACGTGCGCACGAATGCACGCGCACACACACACACACACACACATATATATATATATATATATATATATATATATATATATATATATATATATTCAGATACTATGTATGAGCATGTTGATCTCATGGCAATTTCAGAAATTCTTTAGCACAGATAAATATATCAGCAAAAAGTTTTCAGATACTATGTACGGGCATGCTAATCTCATAGCAATATCAGAACTTCTTTAGCAGGTACAGTTACATAGTAAATCAGGAGAACACTACAGTACTGACATACTTCCCTTCAACCGTTAGTAACAAATGGAACTCATTTTTTTAACATGTATAAAAATAATTATTACAGAAGTAATTATGAGTTCAATGCACATACATCATCCCACAACACATACTTCAAAATTTAAAATATCTGTGGTAAATATTATCGATGACTTCACACAGAACAAAAGCACAGGAAAATGATAAGAATGAGGTATACCAGAGGATTGATCTTATTAGAATCACTGCCAAGCTTATTCATAGCATCACGCATACAAGCAAGGTCAACAACAGCTGGGACTCCGGTAAAATCCTGAGGAGAGGAAGAAAGGGGGATTAAAGAAAGAATGCAAATTACTTCATATCACCCATCCAAGACAACAACTTTTTCATGGCACCAATAGTCGAATGAGATACCTGCAGCAGAACACGAGCAGGCTTGAAAGGAATCTCAACTTGATTAACAGAAGAGTTTTCCCAGTCAATAATCTTCTCAACATCCTCTTTAGTAACTTGGAAATTGTCACAATTACGAATGGCAGATTCAAGGAGAATTCTGATGGAGTAAGGCAACCTATCTGTCAAGCATCCAGAGTTGACACTATCAGCAACCGAAGTAGAAGCAAGGAGAATGTGCTATTCTAAAAAAGGAAACACTGGTCCTTCATAAGGAAGTGAACAAGCCTGTCCTACAGAACCTAAGACTTGACTTGTTTAAAATCTACCCTTATTTCGACTTGTTTAATAAAGGTTCAAGCCTGTAAAAAACCTTTTTAGATAATCACAGTCAAATTTAGGCTTTAAACAAATCTGTTTAATCTATTCAGAAACCTATTTATCTATGTATATTATATATTTATATATATTAATATATTTACATAATTTATGAACTTCTTAAATAATAAAAATATATAATAGATTTATTTAATAGTTTTTTTATCTTGGAGGCTTTAAGGTTACAAGATTTAAGTTTATCTATAGACTTTAAATTTATTAAAAATCTGTTTAACCTATTCAAAAATTTATTTATCTTTATGTATTTATATTTATTATATTTATTTTAATATTAATATATTTACATAATTTATAAACTTTTTAAATTATATATATAATAAACTTATTTAATGATTTTTTATCTTAGAAGCTTTAAGGTTACAAGATTTAAGTTTATTTACTGAGTATTAACTAATTTTAGAATGTAGATTTTTAACTAATTTTAGAATGTAGATTTTTAAATAGGATTGTATGTTTTATAGTCTTTAAAAATCAGGTCAGGCCTCGATGAAAAGCAAAGCCTTTAAAAAACTTAGGCTCAGGCCTCAGACTCGGCTCGGCCTACTTCCTATTCAAAGATAGTAATGTAATGAAATCCACCAATGCCACACTTATTTCAACCAATATTCCAGTGAATAAAAGCAACAACAAGATTTAAACAATGAAAAATAAACTAAATTACCAATTCTCGGGTCGTTGAAAGAAGGAAGGCTGTAGAACTTTCCAAACTCGCCACCACCAGGCTTAGGGAGACTCGTCAAGTTTCCCTTGAAAGGATTTTCACCAGCTGCAATGGCAATTATGTCAAATGACCAATCAGAACACAAAATTCAGCAACAAATGTCAGAAACTAAACTACATATAAAAATCCAAGCGGAGAGGAGTCAGATAAAGCAAACTTCAAACATATAACCAACTAATTATATTCTCTTCCCCTCGTTGATCATCAAATGGAATATTCCAAAAAAGAAAAGAAAAAAAAACGGAATTCACATTAGATATTTGACCAGAAAACGGAAAATCGTAACCGAAATGAATGGTTCTCAGTTAAGCTAAGTAGATCGAATAAAATAAGTACAGAATTCCGTGATTACGGGAATGAAGGGTGAAGTACCCGCAGTGGCTATCTTGCGGTGGAAACGTTCGATAAAGGGAGCGACAGCTCTGATCTGAGGGCGGAGGCCGATGGGAGACCTCCAATCGACGCCGTGGCTCCATCGGGGGACAGAAGAGAAGAAGGAGCGGGCGGAGGAGGAGGAGCCAAGGGATCGTTGAGGAGAGGAGCGGGCGAGGGTTCTAGAAAGAATAGCAGAGGAAGAAGATGAGAGCTTGGCCCTGGAAGCTCTAAGGAGCGCAGAGGTAGAAGAGGCCATGATCAAAGCATTCGCATAAAAGAGAGAGAGAGAGAGTGGTAAAGGGCGTGTGGAGAGCGAATGTTAACTAGGGCTCCTTCTAGAAGAGAACAACAGTGCTTCAATATTTCTATCTCTCGAGACACTAACACCGGTGACCATTTTATTGAGACCCAAACCTATTCCTCTGCGCAAGTCTCCACCCTTGCGGGATCTCATGTCCAATCAACTCTCTTCGTGCCGAAAATACCAAGTCACTCCCTAACAGCCCAAAATTACTACAACTGACAAAACTTACCACGTTTTGTTACAAAGTTCAAACTTGATTTTAATAGTTCATACTCTTTGTATATACATTCTTTCCATAAATTTTTTAATCATGCTTTAAAATCCACTAATTCTTTTAATTAATCCGGTTACTAAAATGTTTTTTCATTTTCAGTTCCATGTGAAAGCAATAGGTAACAATCACTATATGCTATGGTTCGTGAATTGTGCTTAGAATCCCATGAGGCAAATTTTGCGAAGTTTCGCCAAGTGGCGTAGTCAAGTTGTATCGTTCAACTATTATTAGCTTTTTAAGACCAACGAATCATTCCACGTGCCTTCACCATCTTTGATTTTTCACTCTCGTTTTCATTGCATGGAATTATTCTTTTTTGTTTTTTTATATTTTTTATAATAATTATTATTTGTGTCAATCTTCACTTTTCGGTGATGAGAATCGCGAGGCATTTGCCATGTATGCCTCTCAGATCATGCGTCACTCACCGCATTTGACCATAAACCATACACGGATGCACCCTACTCCCATCACTGAAAGCGCAAGGATCAGTTGGCGAGGGTGGATGGGGAGGCATGCGCATGCGATGTACCATAGTTTATTTCGGTTTTACTTATCATGTCTGAAAGGGTTTCATAAAGTGCGAAATAATATTTAGCCATCGAAGCAGACCAATTACAAATACTGGATGGTAGGCCCAGCACAAACGTTGACGATTCCTAACAGGCCAGCATTTTGGATTTTTTTGGAAAAATTATTTTTTATGAAGAGAATAATTTTTAAATAAAGCTCTACCAGACGATAAATAAATGAAGTTTCTTAAATACTTACAGTGTCATCTATGATATTAGTTAAATAACATTGAATGCATATATTATTAAATATTTATCATTTTTTAATTGTGTTTCGCGTATTATGTATTAGTAAAGACGTAAAAGATATACATACCTCATTAAACAAATTTAGGTGACTGAAAGCATAAATAAATTAAAAGAAGTCCTTTGTGAAAATTGATATTTGATATACCAACAAGAATTGGATGTAGTAGAAGAGATTAATCTTCTATAAAATGATATATTATGATTCAGAATCTTGTTGAAGAAGTGTTTATATATGATATCCTATCATATTTTATATAAAATTATCTTTCCAATATATATATATATATATATATATATATATATATATGTGAGAGAGAAAAGGATTATATTAGACCTTTTGTGTATTAAGAAATTACTCCCCATCACAATCTTGAATATGATATTAATAAGTAATAAAAATGTCATCTCTCTTGAAATGGTGCCACCATTTTTTGCTTGGGAGATTTCCACCAGGCAAACATTCTAGTCAATTCGCATTTTAATTGTTTGACGTCCAAAAGTTATTAACGTATTTCTTTCCCACCTTGAAAACTATACTTTTATTTTGAATTTGAAGTCTCTAAAAATCATGGTCTATTACCTAGTTTGTGAAAATAAATCCTAACTAAATACGCATGATTTGGATGGAGGAATAAAAGGGAACGAATTATAAGGGTAGAAAAATAAATAGAAACAAATTCATTCTTTTGTTTGAATTAATTTATTTTATATAGAAAAAATAATTATTTTTCATAGGTTTTACATTTTTATATTCTCTTTCTATGGAGAGAGAATTGAGAAGGAACGTATTTTTTTAATATTAGTATTTTAATTAATTTTTTAAACAATGAATAAAAAGGTAAATAAAAATTATAATATTAATAACAAGACATTCACTATTAAAATTTTTAGAATATTTATTAACAAATTATTTGTTAATATTTTAAATTTTTCAAATGTTTGTTAAACAATATTAATGTAATATTTTTAAAATACTCTCGCTGTTTTTTAATTTTGTATTTGGATAAAATATTTTAATATTTTTAAAAATTTAAAATACTTAAAAATTTAAATTTTTATTTTAAAAATATTTTATTTAGATAAAAAATTTAAATTTTTATATTTAAATTTATTTATTTGGATGGTAAATTTAAAATTTGTATATTTTAAATTAAATAATTTAATTTTTACTATATATAAAATTTTATATTTAAATATTTGTATATTTTTTTTAATTTAATTTCTATCTTTTTATTAAGTAATTTAGATATACAAATATTTTTATTATTTAATTATTTAAACAGAATAATAATTTTACTGATATATAATTAAAATAATAATAATAATAAAAGTATATTGTTTAATATTAAAAATATTATATTAAAAGATAAAAGATTAGACATTAAAGAACAACAAAAGATAACAATAAAAGATAAAAAAAATAAAAATAATACGAAAATAATGAAAAATAAAATAATCTTAAAATTATTTATGAGAATGAATTGAAAACTTTTTAAAAATTTTAAATTTTATCTATTGCATAAAAATTTTTAAATTTTTTATAAAAAATATCTAAACAAAATATTTCAAATTTTTTTAAAACTACACTCTTTTTTTAAAATACCTTTCTTCCCTTAAAATACTCATCCAAATTTATAATAAAACAAAATCTAGTATCACTTTACACGGACAATTTTTTGTAAAACATTTAACTTTTCACGGATTAAATTCATCCAAAAAACATTTTCATAAATATCATTCAAAGCATTAGAAAAGAAAATTTTTAAAGTTCAAAAACTGTTTATGGACCAATAAATTTTCAAAAATAGAAAAAATATTATAATTTAAAAAATATTATAATTTAAAAAATATTTATTTTTAAAATTTATTTATTTTATATAACTTTATTTTTATTTTTCTTTATTTACTATTTATAAATACAAGATATATGTGATAAAAAATAATTGATACTTTCTTAAAATTTAAAATAATTAGAATACCAACATGTTTTATACTTTTTTAAATAAATAAATAAAAATGAAAAAAATAATATTATTTTGATAATTTGATTTTAAAAATTATTATTTTGGTCATCGAATTTTATTTTTAGGAATAATTTTAAAGTTACAGAACTCTTTTTACATTGAACTTCGTTTTTTATTTATCTCAAATACTATTTTTTAAAGTTATTTTGATTGAAAATTCAAAATTTAATATACTATATCATAATAAAAAATTTCTTCTCTAAATAAATTAAATTAAAAATTATTATAATTTTAATTTAATTGTTAAATTTTAACATATCATGCGGATAAAAATGACATTTTAATTTTGATAATTTATTTTTTAATCTTTAGTCAGTTTTAAAAAATATTATTTCTTCAATTTATTTTATTTAGTATAACAAAGTATTCATTATTAATATTAAAATATACTATTTTTATACAATTTTAAATATATTTGTTATTAGAAAATATTCATTATTAATTGAAAATTTTAAATTTATGTTAAACAGCATGAACATATAATATTTTTAAAATATATAATTAAAAATATAATGAATATTAATTATTTAATTTTTTATTGAATACTGGAAACAATAAAGAATTTTTTGTCGTTATATATTTCTATACATTAAATTTATCTTTAATGGCAATTATTTAACGACATTCAAATATTGTCGGTAAAAGATTATCTAAAATAAATTTTTTCTACTGATAAATATTAGTCCCTAATTAATCAATTTATACTACCAACCATGGAAATAGAACTTGATATATAGATTTAGGTTCTGAAATTAACTTGCATAATTTAATCTATAAGTGTTGATTTAGTGTTTTACCTGCATAACTGTTGATTAGGCGAGCTGATATCAATGACAATACTAACTTATTTAAATGGAAAATTTTGATTTAACTTGTTAAGGAAATTGATCATGCAGATTAGCAAGTCAATTTATGAACCAAATTTGTTGATATAATTAATTTTTTATAATATTTTTAATTTTAAATATTTTAATGTATTTTACTAGTTAAATGTATCAGTATGCTACCTTGTAAGTTAAAATGGATCAAATGCAGATCTAATATTTTTCCAATTTATTTATTTTGCAAACCAATTCAATTTAATTCGTTTAAAAATGGATTATTGGAAACCCAACTTGTGAAGGTTGCTTGCATACCCAGTTATACCCATCTAGTGTCATTCTGCAGCAATAGTTTGTCGTCAGTTTTCATCACCTGCTAATGAATCTACCTCTACTCAACCTTGATTTATGTTGTAGATAGTTAGAAATTGTGCTTATGGACACGCATAATTTCGTTCTTGATTTTTATTGCAGATAGCTAGAAACTAAACTATTATTTAATGCGATTTTTGTTCACAAACGATGAAATTCCCGTCGAACGGTTGAAATTGAGAATATTTTTTTCATGTTGCTGTATGTGATTTCTCATCCTGTCCAAGTTGACAACATGTTGCTTTGATTCCTAGTTGCAAAGCCATTGTTTGGGAGAATTATTGCGTTGCAGATCAATTGTCGCTTTGTTAGTTGGTGTCGATGGTCTTGCATCTTGCTCAATTGCACACTACAAGTCTTATGAAAACTCATCTATCGAAGAAAAGCAATGAACCAAGACTCGTAGAAGAGAAAATGTCATTCAACTAATCACAGATACGTGAAGTTCTTTTTATAGCAACTAAGCTTGTTAATCAGTCACAGCTAACTTATTTTAATACGTGAACAAAAAATATGAGAAATAACTGATAAGATAGAAAGACAAAGATTAATCGATATTGTGATTCTTTTTGCACCAGCTCGGAATACTTCTGGAGATTCTGAGGATGCTATGGACAGTGGTTTCTTAGATGATTTCCTTTCTTTGAACAATATCATTTTGTAGAATATTTTTCTTTGAATTTCCTAATGCAATATATTTCCATTCTTATTAGATGTTTGCAAAGATTGACGGCTGAAGTAACACAATTTTTTTTATCAGCATGAAATTGTATATCATATAGCGAAATACACCATCCTATTTTGCATCTAACAACGGGTATATCTGTTGATGGCTTAATAGGATCTATTTATTGTAGGTGCGTGTAATAGACCAGATTTGATAAATACATCACTTGAATCCTTGCTGATTTGATAAACTCTGCATGATCCCTTTAGTTTAATTTGGAACATGAAAATAATTAATTGTCTTATTCTCCTTGCTGACTCCTGGTTATTGGACGTGCAGACCTATATTATATTATGTGTGTAATCATGCGTTTGTGGTTTTCTTATCTTTTGGGATCTTTTTAACAGATTATAACACTTAAATTTAAACTGTAAAGATTTTGTTTTGCATTCATATCTAATCATTAATTTTCATATGATAAAAATGTATTATTTTATAATATTTTCTTTATAAATAATTAATTTCTAATTGATTAATAATATAAAATATTTATTCTAAGATTGTATCAAAATTAAATTCTTACTTAAATATGATAACAATGGAGGAAAATTCTTACTTATAAGTTTAATATTTAATATTTATCCTGATACTATGTTTGATTTGTTTTAATAAAAATAGAGATGAAAACAATAACAATGATGTAAATATCTTTTATTATTTAAATGATCATGAAAATAAAAATGAGTGAGAACAATGTATTTTTGGTGAGGTTTATATAAAAAAATCTTTCCAAGAAGGCAATAACTGTAAAAAGAGGAAGGAAAAGCTTGTGCAGTTTTTTTATTATTATTTTGAAATGTTTAAATTATTAAATATTTTAAAATACAAAAAATTAAAAACATGATATTAATAAAAATAATATAATAAAATTTTAATTATTATAAAATAAAAAATATATTATTAATTAATTTATTTCTATTTTATTTTTTATCAAAATAAAAGACAATTTTTTCCTTTTTTATCTCTTATTTCTATGTATTTAGATAAATTTTTTCTATCTTATTTCTATTTTATTTATCATATTTCCATATTTTTATTTTCTTTTTATCTTACTTATCATTTAAATAAACATAAAACATGTTCAAGTTGTATTTTAAATTATTTAAACCAAAAAATAGTCCTATAACTTTTTAAAATATGTACCTTTGTTAACAAATATGGTATTAATAATAAAAATTCTTAACTTAGTAAATGATATCTTATAACATGTTATATTTATAATAATATTCTTTATTTTAAAATATATATTGTAAAATAGACGTCCCTAGTCCCTAGTCCCTGCTTTGAAGAGAGGGGGGAAAAGTTAGGAGGGAAGAAAGAAAGTGCATGAAGTGTATTGACGAATACTGTCGTGAAAATAAAAAAAGAAAAAATGGGGAGGAGGCAAAAACAAAAAAAAAAGATGTTAAAATCCCGCGTCCTTGTGGCTGTGTTTTGAAACCCTGGCCCAACCCCGCTCTTCTCCTTTCCCGCCTCTCTCCCTGTCCTTAAAACCCCTAATCTACTCTTAGTTTCTTACATCCTCCATTCCCAATTGCATCTGCATCTCTCTCTCTATCTCTCTCTCCTTGATTCTCTGTTCCCACTCATCTTCACTGTTGGTCTTCGCCATGAACCGCAGAAGCAGACCAACTTATCCACACAATTTTCACAAATACCTAAAACCGGGCGCCCTAGCCCGAATCCGTGACTCTAGAATCAGCGCCAGATCTCATCGCCTCAACTCTCTCTGTCAGATCCCCGTCCACCGTCCTTCCTCTTCGCCCCTCTCAAACGCTGATGAGCCTCAGGTCAACGCTGTCGACGCCGGTTTCCCTTTCTTCGTCGCCAGGATCTACGGCCCTCGCTGCCCGCAGCGGAAGAAGCTCATGGCTGCTAAATCCATCATCTTCGTACCCGTCAATCCCGCCGCGGACTCGCCCGATCTGGTTGTTGACTCGTTTGCCAGTGATCTTCTTCTCGCCAATTGATTTCTCTTTTTCTTTTAGGAATGAGGCGATTCTTCTGCTGTTACTTGTTAGGGTGTAGAGCAGTTTAGATGTGCAGATGTAGCACTTTTGTTGAAATTGAGTGAAAAGAAACTTACTCGGATAGGCCTGGAATTAATAAAATGAAATCAAATTTCCAATTTCACATCAGTTCCGCAGTTTTAATTATGTCTGCGTTATTGATTTTCTTATGGTGCTGATTTCCTTTGAATGCTCATTAAATTTTATGTATAATTCTCAAGATAAAATGGAAATAGTTATCTCCAATTTCAGTATCTTCCAGTAGATCGTCCTGGTGGAGCAATGATGCGCGGATTTACTTGGTTCTAAATTAACATCTGTGTGTCTGATTAATTTGTCAGGGATTTAAACTGTAGGTTCCAACCTTGCAAAAATGCTTAAGAAATTTACTAGCATGATAAATTAATTGTAGCCTTGTTATGGTTATGTCTCAATAAGTAGTTAATCTGTTAATTTAATGTGCTGCATATGCGATGTTAGTACTTCTATTTTGTATGCTAACACGAAAGTGATTGCATGGCGTTGCTTTTTGCCCTGTCATTCTAGTTATGCCTGGAATGATCTGGTTAGATGTCTTATATATCTGTTTTCTAATCCTCATTTTGTTGCTCTGTTTTTGGTGTTTATTTAGTAGATCCTTTCTAAGCATGTTGTTGGTACCTGGCACATTCATTTATTTCTGCCAGTGACCTTCTGGCCAATTGAATTGTCTTTTTTTCAGAAAGGAGGTGATCCTTCTGTTGTTAGGGTGTAGAACAGTTTAGATGTTCAGATGTAGCACTCTTGTTGAATTGAGATAAAAAAACTTACCTATCGAGGCCTGAAATTAATAAAGTGAAATCAAATTTCCAACTTCGCATCCCGTTACGCAATTTTAATTATGCCTGTGTTATTGATTTTCTTATATTGTAGATTTCCTTTGAATGCTCATTACATTGTATATACAGTTCTCGTGAGAAAGGGGAAATAGGTATCTCCAATTTCAGTATGTTTCATGGTGTAGATCCTCCTAATGGATGCAGTAATGCACGTTGGTTCTAACATTAACATTTGTGTGTTTGATTAATTGGTTAGAGGTCTTATTTGTCTGTTTTATAATTTATACTCATTTTGTTGCTCTGTTTGGGTGTTTATTTAGTTGATCCTTTCTAAGCATCTTGTTGGTACCTGGCACATGCATTTATTTCTGCAAGCAGTTAATGAAGAAATTAACTGTTCCTAGTCATTCCTAAGTGACTGCTTGATGTTTGAAGCTTGTCCTGACTTTGGGCATTTTTAACTTGAGTTTCTCGAGAAAGTTATTGTTTTGCTTCCTTAATATACAGAGATAAGCTGAGGGACAATGTAGTCTTAATAACAATGTACATTAAGGATGTTGGGGGTCATTCGCTGCCGACATCTGATAAATAGCTTTGCTCATCAAAAGATTTGAATGTGTTAGTACAAGAGAAGAAGTAACTGCTTATAGCCAGATTAGGCACCTCAGCGCATAGTTTATAGTTTGGACTTGAAATAGACCAATGACTTCACATAGATAATTTACCTTTTCAGCCAATCTGAAGTTGATGTTTGTTTAACAAATTCATCTGTTTTCTTTATGCCTCTGATCTGTTACTGCAGCTTAGCATCATAGGGATACAAAGTTATCCTTCCTTGCATTGTATACTTTTCTGCATTCTAGAATATGTTTTGGTTTAGAAGTCACATTATATGAATCTAATTCCATCTTTACAAAATCTGTCTTAGAGAGCTAATTTTCTTTCTAGAATGAATACACAGTCACTAGATTTTTCCTTTTTATTGGATGCTTGTGTATATAAATGTTTCCTAAGAACAAGTTTGTGGTAAGTTTTACTTATATGATTGCAGTATGATGGGCTGGATTCTAAGTTCACATGTGAACTTGAGGTCTTCTGGCTAGTGTTCCTGAAACATCTCATTAGTAACTAAACTGCAGCCCCAATTGCTAGTGGGAATTTGAGCTGTATTTTATTTGTTCTTTTAGACAGAACAGTCCTTTCTGACCAATATCAGTTCTTAAATGCAAGGCATGTTTACATGTAGGTGTTGGTTTTCTTGTGGAGATTTAATCATAATATCTTTTTGTATGCTTGTATCATTTGTTTGCGTTAATTTGGATTTTGATGATTAGCGATGATTGAAGTATTGAACAGCTTGCTTGGTTTGCTAATTCCCTGGCTACACGAGATTCTCACAAACTATTTTAGTTCCATTTCCACTTCCCAATCGCTGGCTGTTGAAATTTGAATCTGTGATATAGTTTTCACCAATTTATGTTTTAATTGAAAAATGGTTACTACTTACTTTCATGTGCTTGTTTGGTTTTACAATTGGAAAATTAATTTTCATATTTTTAAATGCAGAACATACTTTTCAATATAAATGTGTGATTTGGAGATTAACTGACTGACATATATTAAAAATATTTAATAATTTAAAATCAATTTTATTCAGTTTTAAATCAAATGGATGTTACCTTATTTGAACAAACTTCAAACTGCTTGTCTCAGCCGACTACTAATTCTGTACTGTAGCTTTTGATAGATTTATGATAATTAGTTGCGATTAGTTTATGCATTCTGCTCGTAAGAAATGCACTAAATACTAAATAGAAATCACAGGATCCAAGAAACGTGATTTAGTATTTATGAAGAGATATGGTTGATTTCGGATGTCATGGGTCATCATGGCTAAGAGGCATTGAATTTAGGCAGCAAGTAATGCATTATAAAGCATATTGATGATATGTTATCTTCCAAATGTATATGAAGACAATTTTATTTAGGCTATTAGAAATGTAAATAACCTATGGATTAACTCCTACTTAAGCCCAAAGTAATCAGTTGTTTGTTGGTTTTAGTTTTCTAGAAAAAATTGTCTGATTTCAAATTTTAGTTGTCCAATTTTTTATTAATTTTGATCTTTAATAAACTTGAAAATTTTTAAAAATAATTTATGTTATTATTTATTGATGATCTAACATGTATTTAAATATTTTATTTTTTTCTATTTTAAATAGTTGTTAATATAATATTATGAGATATATATCGTATCATTACAAAATGGTAACAGAAATTATTTAAAAAATTTAAATTTATGAGGATGAAAATTAATAAATTATTTTAAAGAACTAAACCATAAAAATTTAAAATATATTTGAGCCTTTATTTTTTATTAAAAGTTGAAATATAATATTAATAGATAAATATCATATCATTACAAAATAGTAACAGAAATTATTTAAAAAATGAAATTTAGGAGCATAAAAAAAATAAATTATTTTTGAGAATAAACTATAAAAATTTAAAAATATTTAAACTTTTTATTTTTTATTATAAAGTTAAACTTGGCACCTACAACTTTTATCTTATATTTGTTTTTAAGTCTAACTTCGTAAATTATACTTTTATTATTAAAAAACTAAAGTTAACATCGAAATATACAACATCTATAATAACTTAAAAAAATTCTAAGCTGTGATCCATCACTTTTATTTATGACTTACAGAAATAAATTTTATCTCATAAATCAATGTAATTAGTATCTATTACTTGTATCCGCCCCACCCTGTTGCTGCTCATAGCCATGCCCATTAAGAAATAGCATTTTATGAATAAATTATATATAATCATTTATAATTTTTTAATATATGTTTAATAACACATTATAAAAAATAATAAACTTTTATTAAAATTATAACATTTAATATTATTAATTTATTAAAATGTATAATTTTAAATAAAAATTACTATATATAAATTTTTATTTTGTCGTTGGACATATATTAAGAAAATTTGAATGATATATACTATTTTTCATTTTCTCGCGTTTTCTAACTTACGGATACGGTTGTGGGCTTATCTGGTCAAGAAACATGTCAACCATGTGCCCAACACTATTGGGCCTTGGGCCCAACGTTTTACTTGTAATTGTGGGCAACCGCTTGTTCAGTTGAAAACTTCAAAATGGAGTTTCTTTTTAGTTGAAAACATTAAAATAAAATTAGATTTTCGACAAAAAATGGAGTTAAATTTGCTTAAGCAATATTAAATAACTAGAGTGAAATTAACTAAATAATAATAATAACAACTGCTAGAATGGGCGGTTATTTAACTTATTTGGTAATGATATGTTAGATTGGCTGTTTATGTTTCCGAACCTAATTTCATTGGTTTTGCTCATGGAAAGGGAAACTAAAGCAACTGAATTCGAAATAGAAGTGATGGAATCCATTGCTTTATGTGGGGAAGTGGAAGAAAAAGATAAAAATGAAACGTTTGAAAGATGCGAAAAAGCAATTGAAGTTGAAAACAAAGTTGATTGTGGAAATCAGAGTCTAATGAGCATCCTAAAGGCGAAATTGCTTAAAATGAAGAGGGTTTGTAAGGATCAACTGCTTAAGTATGGTGTCATTGAAAAATTGGACACAATTAGAGTTTATCAAATTTGGGCAGGGAAAAATGTAAAGTTGAAAGCTTTGTATACCCTTTGATGTGTCAATGTGGGTTAAGATATTGTCGCTAAAATTGTGCACTTCATCCATGCAGGTCTTTTTCTTTCACGGGCGACTCATATGTGGTCCAGACCCAAGAGGGTTAATGTTGACCACTGCTTCTATAATTCTTTCAAGTTCCATTTTTTCCATATATGTTGGGAAAGACGTGCCACATCACTCTGCCCTCGTTGTTATGTTGTGTGTGGTGTTGACATTCATTGTTTGTCCCTAAACACACGTCATGGTTAAAATTTGTTTGAATTTTCTTTGTTTGCTAATAAGTACTTGAGATTGAACTAATTGATCCATGTTTTTAAGTTTGATTAAAGTATTTAATGTCACATTAATAATTGGTTTAAGGCTTTAATTCACTATTTTTGACAAATTAATGCAGGTTCTTGTCATCTTGATTTTTGCCAGTACAACCGACCCAGGAATTATTCCTAGAAATGATCAAGGAACTTCTGAAGAGGCTGGTATTAAAGATGGAACCAAAAGCAAAAAGGTTACAGTGAATGGGGTAGAAATGAAATTAAAGTATTGTCGAGTTTGTAGAATTTTTCGGCCACCAAGAAGTTGTCATTGTGCAATATGTGACAATTGTGTTGAGAGATATGATCACCACTGCCCTTGGATCGGTCAATGCATTGGATTGGTATGATTATAATTGACTACAACTTGCAAACTTAACATGCCCCATATAATGCATTTTCCTTCTTGATTTATAACTTTTTTATGATTGTACATGCAGAGGAACCATCGATTTTACATTGCACTTGTGATATTCGCCTTAATTTTCTATGTATACATATTTGCCTTCTCTTGCTGGAGGCTAAATCAAAGAATATGGGAGGATGGCGATGGATTTGTAGGAATGGTAAAAATTTGCCCGGAAACATTGGCATTGGTTGCATTTGGCTTCATAGCTATTGGTTTTTCTGGGGCCCTTGCTATCTACCACGTGTATTTGATAGCAATAAACGAGGTTAGTGAATTGAAAATATGTTTTGTATCACTGAATGGTCATAAAGTCAGTGAATTGAAAATAAAATATTATTAAATTATATTTAAATGGTTACAACTTTTTTAAAGTAACATCTCAAGCCTACAATATCTTTAAGTTTGAACAGTTTCTTAGTTATTGTTTTCTTATTGGCTATTTCAGACTGCTTATGAGAATTATCGACAACGTTACCATGGTTCTAAGAGTCCTTATGATAGAGGAGTTGTAAGCAATTTCAAAGAGGCCTTTTTTATGGTACTATCTCCTCCTAAAGTAAATTTTCGAGCTGAAGTTACAAGTGACATAAGAACTGCAACTACTAGCCGAGTGGTATTGGGAGAATTATGAGTAATGATTAAGATGTCAATTGAACTGCGAATTGATCATAAAGACGTTAATGATGGATTGAAAAATGTCATTCATTATGTATTATGTATTTGTTCCCCACAAGGGAAAAAGAAAAAGAATTGATGTTGATTTCTTCTTTAACGAATGAAACTTAGTGGATTAGAAAACTTTACTAGATTATTCAGTGAAAAGCCCTTACTGTAATTTGTCGGCACATGGACTACTCTCCAAAGTTCCTCTAATTGCAATATGCTCAAACTAATGTACCCACTATGTATTAAATATAGTAAAATTTAAAGAAAAAGGGCATACTTAATATTTAATATGTCGCACATGTATGTTAAAGATGATAAACAGACTCAAATTTAATGCTTAAATAAGGTTTTATACCTATTAAATTATTTTGGGTCCAAGCCTAAATAATTACCCAACTAAATTTGTAGATATGGATGAGTATCTAAATATTATAATACACATCAATTTTTTCTTTTAATTAAAAATTGAAAATAATTTTAAATATGAATATATAAGTATCCATTAAATATGATCATTAGTGTAATTGTCCATGTTAATATGGGTTATTTTCTTAAACATAAGTATAAACAGTTAGATATTTTCTACATGCGTGACCAACACAACCCACAAATAGTGGCATGGCTACCACTAAGGACTACCCATACACAAAAAAGAAAAGAAAGGAAAAAAAAAGAAAGTGAAAAAAATGAAAAACATCCTTCCTTGGCATCGACATCTCAAAATGATTTGTTGAACAGGTGAAGGTCCATACTGAAAATTGCTCAACACTTCCATGGTAGTGACTGATAATAACAATACTTTTTATTCATTTATTCATTATTCTCAAATTTAAATTTTCAAATGTCATTACTGTCCCTACCTATAAGAATGCACTACCAATGTGGTGGGGATGGAGACTTGGAAGGTTGACCCCGTAGTGAATACATGGTGCACTGATTTGAGGACTAAGAGCAATGCAAGAAGAATTAGGCCCACTTGAAAAGGACGATCATTTATGTAAATTTGAAAGGCCCAATTACAGAAGGACTATGGGGGTACTGTGACCTCAATTCATGTGTCCAGATACTAATATATATTGGATTTTTAACAAACTAAAAAATATTAATAAGCAAAGTGGTCCAATTTAATATTAGAATCCTGTCTGTCTCTAGTTCAGGGATAAATATGTCATGAAAATCGTATCCTTAGACAATCACTTCATTTCTAATAATTTTTTTATCTAAAATTGAGGAATAAATAAAGGAATAAGAAATAGTGAAATCCTATAATGATTCTCTTTTCTTTTTGTCAACACTAGGGTGGTTTTGTTTTGGTTAGTTGAACTATAATCTTAATTATTTTCAATGCATAAAGTATAAGAACCATCCAGATGCTTAGACTTGGTTGTGTTTGGCCCACGAATATGAACATGTTTAACGCAAAGCAACCTAGGTTTTTTTTTATTCTTTTCTTAAATTAATTAGTATATGCGAAAAAAGTTATAGTTAGTCAATAATTTTACTTTCATGATTCTTTTATATATCTAAAATGTCATCTATTTGTTTGTTTACATCTTTTATTTAATAATTAACAGATTTTTTAAAAAATATATAAATTTAATAATATATTTATATGCATTAGAAGTTTTTCCTTTTATTTAATGGGTCATAGAGATATCGTTTCCGTGTTATTTCATGTTTGTTTATGGTAGATTTTTATAAAGTAGAATCACGGCTCAGTGAGCTCCTCTTAGCATAGAGATGGAACAATCTATGAAAAAAAAAGTGCAATTTGATTGGAGCAACGTGTACAATCATGCTTTGATCATAAGCCCCATTTGGTTAAAAAAGTATCATTAGTTATTTCTGAAGAGTAGAAAAATGGTCGCCCTAAAGTAGCAAACTGTGTTTAAATTCCTTTGATTATTCATTGTTGGGAACCTTTATGACTCTACAACACTTTGTATTTTATTTTACCCTTTTGAGTTTGTAGTTTGTACATAAACAGAGGGTCTCTCACTCTTACTTGTTGAGAAAGAAAGGAAAAATCATTTGAAGTATTGAGATTGTGTCAGGCAAAGTGCTACAAAAACATGAGGGTACGAAGCCAACAACCTACAGTTAGTACTATCTCGTGCATTGGCAGCTTTAGGGTTGCTTGGGAAGAGAATGAAGAGGTTAGTCGTAGAAGTAGTTGTACTATAAAAGTGACAGAAGAATCATATTAGAAGCAACACCCACCCTTTCCTTTCATATTGTGTACATGTTAATTTAATTTCATTTACTGTCCTCTAGTGGAGTGAATTAAAATCACACACATGTCACATTTTTCTTTCTTATTGCTTTTCATTGATTACATAGAGGTAGAAACCAATTGCATCCATCACTTTCAGGTAGTTTGAAGGGAAAGTTAGTTAATATGCACTTGAAGTATAAATTTCAGCAATAGCTTGACTTTTTTTCTTTTACCAAAAAGTTAATGATTCAAACTATACTTAAGGATATAAATTATTTTTCATTTTTTAAAATTTGATTTTTGAATATGTGTTTAATGACATACAATAATAAATAGTGTATAATACTTTTTTATAAAAATTATATTATTTAATATTATTAATATATTAAATTTCATGATTTTTATACATAAGTTGTTATTTTGTATATGAACACATCTTAAAAGAAGTATTTTTAATCATAGTGTGTTTAATGACATACAATAATAAATAGTGTATAATAATTTTTTATAAAAATTATATAATTTAATATTATTAATATATTAAATTTCATGAGTTTTATACATAAGTTGTTCTTTTGTATATGAACACATCTTAAAAGAAGTATTTTTAATCATAGTGATGAAGTTTTTTTGTTTTTAAATATTCCCAACAGATAGACACTAAAAAATATCATTTACTAACAAACTTGTTTTCAAATGTTAGAAAAGTATTTATTATAATAAACTTTATCTAACAAAAACTAAATTGATAATATGGATTTTAAAAGTCTATATTAATAAATAATATATTATTTTATAATTTAAAATATGGATAGTAAATATTAGTTATTTTTATTAATAAAATATTAATTAATATAATATGTCATATTGTTAGTATAAATTTAATGTTTATATTAAATATTTAATCTTTTAGAAGAAATCTGTGTTAATAAAAATCGGTATAGTATTAAAAAATATTAATAAATAATTTTTATTTTATAATGAGAATTTTATATTAATCTATTTTTTATAGGTTTAACTATTTAAATTAAAATAATATTATAATATTACGATATATCTTAATAGTCGATATATTATAGTAATCTAAATTTTTAAATAAAAAAGTGATATATAATGTGAGTATATCAAATTTTAAATAATACATTATATTATCAGTGTAGGTTAATCCATAATAATATCCATTCTAATAATTTAGTTTTTATTAAATAAAGATAATACAAATAATTTATTTAGCACCAAACACTTTTATCTATTAATAAATGTGTTTTTTCTTTTAATATAACAGTGACAATGAACTCTAAACTTAATATCTCCTACAAATTACAATCCTAGCCAATAACCTAATTATAATAACTTTATGTGATTAAGGCTCCAATTTATCTTAATAAAATCTATTCTTACATTTTTTTAAAAAAAAAACAAAAAACATTCCAATGCAATTTATTTTATTTATCCAATTCCATCCTAACACTAAAATAAATGGATACCATTTACAGTTAACCAGTCCTCTTGTCCTTACAAAAAATGACAAACAAGACATGTGTGACCCCACTCTCTTAATTGCTCTCAGTATAGTCTATCAGGTAGGAAGGGAACGTGGTTTGTCATTTATGAGACGCCATTGCAAACGTGGTCTTATTTTGGGAGTTCCATCTTCATAATCCATTAACAACTTCCATTCATTATCATGTTAATCTTGGACTTAAATGATGAAATTTTTTAATTATTTGAATAAAAAGTAGATTATAATCAACATTTCATAAATCAATATACAAGTTTGGACTATGATAATTGCAAGGAATAATCTTTTTTCATTTGAATAAGCTTACACAGTTTGAATCAATAAGTGAAAAAAATAATATATCATTTTATTCCTAATTTGAAAATGATTAAATTTAAAACATTTTTTCGTACTTTTTTTTTTTAATTTGAGAGCTTTATGTACATCAACAATTTATGACGTTATTATTTTGAGAAATTTCTTACCATGTCATGTGAGACGTTTACCTTCAAGTTTACACAAGTGAGTAATTCTTAATAAATGAGCTAGAGTTAAAAAAAAAAAACCATTATTAAATTATAAGCCAGTACCATCCATTTCATGTTTTTAAAATTTACATCATTTTGACATTGTTTATGTTCTATCGAGAAATCTTAAAATTAAAGGAAATCAAAATGTCAACTATTTGATCTAATTTATTTTTTTTGTTTATTTTTTTTAGCAAACCCCTATATGATTAGTATTTGAAAGGTGAAGTCTCAAATATTTCTTGACAATCAAACTATAATTTCAGCTTATTATTTATCGGAAATAAATTGATTCATTATAATGATAAAAAAAACCATTTAACGATTAATTTAAACATAATCAAATTTTGAAAAATTAATTGATGTTCCAATTTTTTTTAACCGAAGACCGAATTGGATTTTTTTTATTAACTTGATATGCAACATATATAAGGTGTAGTCTCAACGGTTTGTTTATACAATGTTATTAGCTTTAAAAATTCAATACATAATTGGAATTCTCTCCAAATAGAATAAACTTTGCAAAATTATATGAGTTTATATATGCACCCAATTAATATTTCACCCAAAATAAAAGTGTACCCATTAGGTGGTTTTGTTTTTCTGTTTAGTAGTAGCTAGTGGGTGTGTGATACACGAATATTCAGTCACTCATATCATGTTAACTTTAACATGATATATATCCCCCAAAAAAAAACTTTGACCTGATATTTTTGTATACATCATCATTAGACACTTAGACTTATTAGTGTAATTATTATCCTTTTCTAATTCATTAATTAACATTATTTATTTTTAAAAGGAATTCACTTGAGGAGGGTGGACACCACAAAAATAATAGATTGTTGTGAGCCATGACAAGCTGGAATGCTTTGTGTACCATATGGAGGAGAGGCTGAAATTATAAGAGAGTTAACTTTTATAAATAATCCTTTTATGAAAATGTTCCCCACTCCACTGCCCCTATAATAGATAACATGTGAAAGTTGTATCCAAACTAGTTCAAGTTCAACCACATGGAGTTCCTCACTACCCTACTCTGTCTCGTTAACGTGCTTTCATGCTTTGTGCCACATGCATCACTACACATCAAACTTTGTATCGGCCCCTTCATGTAATCATTAATACTTTTAGTTAGTTAAATTTATCAACATCCACATATATAGCAGAACACAATATGGTCACATTAATTCCCAACATATGGCGCGCTTAAGATAACGTCCTTCACTCTCTTTTCATCTTATTATGGCACATACCAACAGACTTTCAATTACTTTTTTAATATAGCACAAGAAAGGATCTCTTATATTTCGTTCTATACTTTACCATTTGATCAGAAAATTAATTTTAATTATTATGCATTCTAATACTATTTTTATTTTGATATACTTTATTTTTTATATTACTTCTTTTATTATATGATATTTTTTATATTTTATATTTCATTTTACCTATTTTTAGATGACCAACATTTTTTTAAATAATTTGAAGATCACTTTATATGTAATATTGAGAATTTAAGAAGGACAGTTGTAAAATGAAGAATTAATGATCGATTATATAATTTTAGTCTTATGGTATGTTTGGATGAAAAAAATGGAAAAAAGAAATAAAAAAAGAAAAAAATAAGATATAACATTTTTTTTACTGTTTTTTGTCCATAAAAACAGAAAAGAAGAAAATATTTTTTGAAATCCTACAATTTTGTTTCTCCAAAGAGAGAAAGTTGGAGGGAGAAGAATTTTTTTTTATTTTAAATTATTAAAATTATTATATAATTTTTAAAAATTTAAAAATAAATATTATGTTAATAAAAAATAAAAATAAATTTTTTAAACAAATTATTTTTCTAAATTTATATAAAATAACATTTATTTTATTAATATATTTTTTTATTTTATTAATATATATTTTTATTTTATTTCTATCCATCCAAATAAAAAAAAATTGTTTTCTTCTCTTCTTTTTTTATTTCTATTTATTCATACAATTTATTTTATTTATTTTCATTATTTTTTTCCATATTTTTGTTTTCTATTTTTCCAGTTATTCATATATCACATTAAGTTCAGTTTAGTTACATCTCAATGAGGTTGTGAGCAAGGGAGAAATTTGTTGATAATGTTTGTAATTTGGATCTCATTAAAATTAGGATGTGATCTTTGTTTTATTTTGATTTAGATGGTGTTTTGGTTGGGCTACGGTTTTCAGATTGGTGCCTTTATCCCTTAGAATGTATTAAATAGTACTGCTAAATTTTGTTTGTTTATCTAGGAATTAAATCTTCAATGGATGTATAAGGGATTAGAATATTCTTGTATTCTGTTATTAATTAAAATATAGTTTGATAGGATGAGGAACACAGTATGGGGCTTTCGAGGCATCAGAGAGTGTAGTGCGTGTAAACGAGTTCAGATTTATTTGTTTTATCCTCCACATAACAACAATTGCACGATTCTTAATACAAAAAATCACATTTTTTTACCTTCAACCAATGAACCAAACACTGTTTCGGATTAAATACGTTCAGGAGAGAAATACATATCCCAATAAGTTCTATTTACATTGTTTGAACATACAAAAGTTGATATCATTTGTGCTGCTATGTACAACTTATTTCTATATCATAATTTGAATTTTCGTTTTAAACAAAAATACTTTTAGAAGTTATTTGTATTTTTCTTAAGATGAATAATTTTGTACATTAAATATTTAGTTTTGTTTTTAACTATTAATTTTTTAAAATACTTTTTCTTATATTTCATTTTTATTTTAGTTTAGTAAAAACTCTAAATCTCAATATATGATATCAAAATGAAGATATTTTTATTTTTAAATTAAATAAAATTTAAGATTGTTTCAATTTCAATTTTAATTTATTTTTTATTTTTTAAATTTGTTATACCTTAATAAAGATGATATATCTTGATTTTAATATATTCTTTCTAATTTTAGGATTTTTATTTTTTATTTTATTGTTATTTAATCTTATGAATAGTTATTAGTAGTAGTAGTAATATTTACTATTTTTATTTATAAATTATATTTAAATTTTAAAATATTTTTATAATATACCGATAAGTTATTAGTTATTATTATTTCTCACTTTATCTTAAAAGTACATGCCAAAATTAATTGACATAACCTTCTGTTCTGTGATCCCGTTTCGTCATTAAAAGAAATTATTTTATAATATTTTATTATAATAGAACTTATCAATAATAATAATATTTTATTTAAATAGAAAATGTTTATTATATATTTTTATATAATAAATATTTTTAAACTAAAATTTTATTATTTCGGATATTTATAATCAGTTTTAAGATTTGGTGTTTATAAAAAAAAATTAATAACAATGAAAAATGAAATGAAAGTCTAAAAATCATGCATAGAAATAGATAAGTATCACCAAGCATGTGGAAATGGATGAATTTAAGGGGGACAGGATGCGTCTTGGCCCTTCTTTTCCAAAAAATATTTTGCAAAAATTATAGGTGTGTATAATTTTTCAAGGTGAAAAATTATGTAATTAATTATATAATTTAGTAATATAATTATACATATTAATAAATTGATATAATTATAGATAGTTATATTATTTAATTATGTTAATTTTAAACGAGGTTTTACTTATTTGAATAATATATTTTTTAAAACAATATTAGTTTCGAACAATTAATTAAATATTTCCTTTGTACATAAGAAAAATATATATAATTATATATATTGAAGTTTATTTTTACTCTTCCTCCTATAATTTTGGATTCATTCCCAGATGTTTCAAAATTAGATTCATTCCCACATGTTTCAAAATTAGATTCATTCCCACATGAGTCAAATTTTGAAAGAAAAATAAATTATTTATAGTAATTTTATTTAATTTGAGTAGGATTATTTTTAATAAAAAAATATTTATATTTAAGAAAATAAAAAATAAAAAATAGAGTAAAATGCAAGTAATCGGATGCTGATTCTTTATTTTATAGTACATTTAAAATAAAGTCCAAATAAAATGATATAAGAGCGTTGTACCCAAAGAATACGATACGTGAAGAAATCTGATCACAAGATGAAATCAAATAATCTTATTATAAACGATTCGCTCCTAAACGTACGTTAGTGATCAGGTAATTAATATTCATTTTATTTTGCCAACTACCAACAAAATTAAACTGCTTCCTACTCATGCCACTTTCTGGAGTTACAAGCATATTTTTTAGGTTTTTTATTTTTAGAAAACTATTATTTTATATATTTTACTTTATTTTCAATATTCTCTCTCTGTTTTTTTAAGCTATTTTCATTCTCTCTTGGTAAAGAACGAGTATGTTGTATTTTATAAAAAAATTTGAAAATTATCATATATCTCAACATGTAACTAAACCCTGTTTCTATTTATATTTATTTTCTAATCATCATTTGAATTTTCAAAAGTATTATCGTAAACATTAAACTCCAACATATTTTTCAATTTATTTGAGAATGGCATTTTTAATCATGGTATATTTCTGAAAATGCTATTTGTGTAAATTTAATTACATGCCATAAAATAATTGCTTTTATTTTCTAAAGAAAAAATAATTGGCCCTTTTTATATCATAAGCAAGCAATTTTAAAAGTTTAAAGTGATTAAAAAAAAGTTTTATATCTTTAACATGTCCTCTTAGGCAAAAAATTTTAGATTTAAAACGTAAAAATTATACCAATTCCTTTAGTTCATCCTAAAATTTAACTTTTCATTTTAAAAAGGAGAATGAGAATCAAACTCTAATTTATTTAACATTTTTTAAAAACTATATATGATGTCGTGCTATATATCCTGAACTAATAATTTCAAAAACTTTGTTTTATATCAATAATATTCAAAATATTAAAACCAATACATGGTTTATATTATATTTTTATGACATCTAGTAGTTCGCAAATGTCTAAACTCTGAAATGATTCTTTTAGTTTTATCTCGTTCAGATATACATGCATCTCCACAACGAGGTTGAGAATCTTAATTGAGTAATACTCAAGTCATCCATCATATAATCTTTGAACTCACAAACATGTTACATAAATAAAATAAAAAAACCATTACGTATTTCAACGAGTATTCGATTGTTTTCTGATATCAATATTTTTCGTAATAGGTTATTGACATATTTCAATAAGAGAAATTTTTTTTATACATTTATCCTTTATTTGGATAGATAAATTTTAGAAAGAAAAATTTAAAAGGAACATAAAACGAAAAAGTTTAATAGTCCGTTTAGTTTGAAAAAGTATTATTTTTTAATTTTAATTATAAAAATATTATCTTATTTTAATTTTTTATTTTTAAAAATTTAAATATAAAATAATGAAAATGTTTTTTTTTCTTTCTATTTTTATTATTTTTATATAAAACTTTAAAAATAAAAATTAAAACAAAAATAAAATACTAATTTTATAAATGAAAATAAAAAATATTTTCTAATTACTCTTAAATCTCTCTTTTATTTAGATTCAATGAAAAATGATGGAAAAAGAAAACACTAAAGTTGAATGAAAAGGGGCTGTAAAAGAGGGGAGAGGTGGAGGGGTGGAGGAGCGTGGGAGGCCATTTTTTTTTTAAAACATTATTTTGGTTTTAAATAATAATTTATACAATATAAAAATTTAAAAATGTTAAATATAAAAATATAATAAATTTTTTATTAAATTAATATTTTGTATAATTATTATAAATATTTTTTAAAACATAATTCACTTATTTTTTATTTTACTCATCAAATAAATGAAGAATATTTTGTACTATTTTTTTCTATTTAAATAATATATTTTTTTTATTTTTTTCTTCTTATTTTATCCTTTATAAAACAAAACTAATAAAAAATTTGTTAAATAATATGTTATAATAAAAAATGTAAAAAAGCTATATAAATATCATTATAGTAAAAAACTATACATGATTTTTCACATAAATTAAAACAATTATATACTATTATTTTTCAAAAACTGTTAATAAACTTCAAAATAATATAACATTATGCCATAAAAAAATAATATGACATTATATAAATTATAGGGAAGCAAAAAGCGTATAAAGCATGTTTTCCGAGGGAATTAATTATCCCAATACTTGAGGAGTAATCTCAGCACAAACACTTTTTGCTTAGAATGAATGATGAAATGGACCTCACTAACAAAGCCAACATTTTTCTGCTATGTTAAGGGATGTCTCTATTTTATTGGCTACCAAAATGTCAGATTTCTTGAGGTCTCACCTAATCATGACACGTGTCGGTGATCATCGTGGTGTTGGCCACCTTATTCCGCTTTAACAGTACCCACGTGAGTCGGGAACACAATACGTCACGTGACTAATGTCGACGTTAGGGTCCCATCCAACTGGCGGGTGCCACGTTGCGCGGTACTAGATCTGGGTCACGTGTTCTTGACCCACTTTTCAGTAAAATGATTGTAATATAAAAATGTTAACTAATATTCTACAAATAAAATACTAATTAAATTTTAAAATAATTTTGTTTATTAAAATACATTATTAATATATAATAATTATTTTTAAAATATATTTTAGCATTATTTTTAATAAAAATATTTTTATTTCCTGAAATAAAATTTTTATTATACTTATTAATAAGATTTTTATAATATTAAATAACTATAGACAAATTATCATTTGTAGTTTTTTTATTATAATTATCATTTGTAATTATGTACTTAAGTTCTTCACAAAGTAAAATAAAGTTTTTAATTTTTTTTACAAAAAGTTTGTATAATTTAAATCTCAAAAATTTATGAAGGTCAAAAAATGCCTGAGAAGTGAAAAAGTATTTATAAATTATTTATTAACAAGTCAAATTTATTAACTATTAATTTTTTATTTAATGATCAAGATTCCTTATTGTTTCCTCTACATGATAACTTACTTGAAAAAAGTCAAATTTATTGTTTACATTTTGTTGTTTGTAAACCATAGGACTTAATAATACATCAATTAATATTTGGATGATAAAATTAAATTTACAATTATATATATATATATTAATTTAAATTTTTTCAAGTTGATTCTCAACATAATATTAAAACCTCTACAACTAAATTAAAAATTTCAAGCGTAAAAGATATTTTGATCCAATTAATAGCATGGAGTTTTAAAGGAATTTATCCTTGACAAATAACCTAACAAGTAACAAAGCATGGACGGATATGCTCCAAATCGAGACTGTAATATTGGTTAAAGCTACTTCAAATCATAGAAAATAAAAAAGCAATGAATAAACCAGTTCAGATTTTGAAAAGGAAATATTCCTTCCAACTTTTACTCTATGTTTGGGTGAAGAATTTTAGAATTTTATAAATTTTTAAGTAAAAATAAATAATTATTAAAAAAAGAATAGTACATGAGAGGAATTATAAATAATAATTTAAAATAAAAACAAAATAATAGAGGATTTTAGAAATTCTCTCTAAATAAGAGTCATTTAAAATTCATTTCATTTAATATAAAAACTATCTAGATAAAGATTTATAGCATTTTTAAAATTTTTTTTCTTATTATTTAAATACATAAATTCTAGTAATTCTAAATTACTTTATCCAAACAGAGGGTTAAAGAAATTATCATAATTTTCATATAGCAAATTTTTTTTTCTTAAAAAAAGTCTCTTTGATAATAAGGACAAAGCAAAGTATCAGATGAAAGAATGAAGTTCTTACCTTCGTTCAGTAAGCTTGGAAATAGTACGTACGTTCTATTAGCCTGATTTAGTACACATTAAGACCGGACGACAGAGAAACAAAATAATACATATATAGGTTAATGTACTGTATACATATATGCGTTTAGTTAGCCGAGATATATTATTTATACTATAAATTTATACAATTTTTAAATTTTTATTATTATTTTATTTAATAAAAGCTATTTTTTTCTTGTTATTTTGTTCTCTTTTTATAGTGTAAGTTATTGTACATATAAGTAGTATAAATAATATTTCTCCAATTAGCCTAATGTGTCAGCGGATAAGCAGTTTACATTAGCAAACTTCAATAAATGAGTGTCCTATATTAATAGTTATGTAGATGAGATTCGATTATGTTTACCAAAAAACTAAAAGGAAAAAAAAAAAGATTCGTTTATATTTCTGAGCAATTAATGAGGTGCAGAAGAGACACTGGCCTCAAAGCTTGCTCTGTTTCCATGCATATGCATATGCTTGTCTTGTCTGACAGTGATTCCATTGCTGTGAATCTACAGTTAAATATTAATCCTTGGACTCACTTAGTAATCCCTTTTATAAATTTGTTTTCTATTGATTACTAATGTTTATCTAGACCTCTCATCTCTGTGTATATATATATATATAATGCTTTTCTATCTATAAATACATCTTCATTTTGTAATTTTGTGATGGTATGAGTAACATTTTTAAAAAATAAAAAAAAAATCACACCTAAGTCACTATGTTATGCAACTTGGGGAACCTTTCTAGCAGGGTCACTGTCCATCATCTCTTTGCTCTTTATTCTTTAAGCATATCAACTTTTTATCCCAAAAATTCAAAAAAGGAAAATAAATTCACGGATAATATGCATATGTCCTCGTCAAGGATACCAAGCCACGTTATATTTATTACTCGAAGCAAAACGGAGGAAAAAAAAATTAAAGAAGAAAACCTTTTTAAGTGTTTGCATGGTTACTTTCATGAAATCTTGTCACAATATATTCCCACATTTGAATAATTCACATTATATAATAACAGATTAATATGGGTGTATAATTATAAAGCTCACCGGTTTCTTTCACGCCAAATTATGCTAAACTTAAAAATTATAATTGGCCACTGAGCAAGTTCTAGTAGCAATTGGTGAAATTGTCCTGCACCGGATTCAGACACCATCAATTGCATGGAAGAACATGAACGCGTTTAAAGGGATGCTTTCCAAGGCACATATTCTGCACCAGAGGGCCAGCGATAAGAGGGGAATAAGTGTAAATTTAGGTTTCATTATTTACTTTTTTCTAGATCACACACATCTTTTATCAAACACAATTCTTCTCAAGTCATTAGGTTAAATTATTTTTGGAAATGTAAATATTTTACTTTTTTAAAAATAAATTATAAAAAGGTTGGTAAAAACACTATTGTTTTGTAATAAACTACATTAAATATGTACTAAATTTCTATGATTTCATTATGTAAGAATTTTGTGTGTATCTTTTTAAATAGTAAAAAATATTGATAAAATATCATCTATTTAATGTTTATACATGTGAAAGTTATGTAAAATTTACAGCATGTTTGGTTTAAAAATATTTTTTATTTTGTATTATTTTAAATTTTCCCAAAAAATAAATCAAACTACTCTTAACATTAAATGATCTATTTTCAAGGAAAAAAAAAATTATGGCAGATGTAGATCCTCAGATAATGAGAAACAGAACAATGTCATGTTATGAAAAAGAGAGAAACAACTTAATTATAATAAGATTTATTATTATTTGTATAATTTGTATTAGTTAAATTTTAGCATTTTTGTTTTTTATAAGAGTAGTGTAAAACATGGAGGTGGATTTATGGGTATGGAGATGAAGATAGAGATAGAGATAGGAAGAAACAGTTACTTACTGAAATGTCATTAAATTAAGGATGGCCCCGACAGGGACGGTTTGGTAATATGGTATTATAAAACTGGGCGGTTAGGAAGTCTTCTCACTTGTGTTGTTCAACGTCCCTTACCTGCAAAGACACAAACACAAGAGAGAGAGAGAGCACAAAGCAAAGCACATAGCGTGGCAGAGAGGGGATAAAGAAAGGAACAAATTGGAAGTGAAAAAGAAAAACAGAGCACCTTTCTGTTCTGATTCTTTCTCTCTCTCTCTATACAACTTCTCTGTTCCTCTGCTTCCTCAAAATCTTCTCCTTTTCAAAGCTGCCCAGTTTCAAATTTTCTTCCTTTCCTTCAACCTTCCATTCAGCTCCTCAGTTTCTTCAATTTGGTACATACTTTTTTATCATGGTCTTTTCCTGCTGAGTACCAAGTTGGAAGATTTTTTGAAAAATACGTGAAACAATGAGCTGGAAAAGCAGGGGAGAGTTGCTTCCTAGAAGCGTCATGTCTCAGAAATGGGTTGTTTTCCTGTGTATTGGATGCTTCTGTGCTGGCATGGTTTTCACCAACAGGTGTACCCTCACTTCTCTGTTTTTCCCTGTTTCCTATTTTTGATTGATACTTGCTTCAGAGCTTTCTAGGTTCTGTTCATACTATTTTTCATGTTTTCAGATCTTAATAATACATATGTATATGAATCTCCCCAACTTTGATTTTGTGAAAATATTCCAATTTTTATGAATTTGGTTCTTTAAGTTTCTCACCTATCTATGTTCATCAAAGCTCAGAAAAGAGGTGGAATGGATCTAAATTGGATTGGAATGAATGATTATAACCATTTCAATTTTTGGTTTAAATTTCCTTTTCCTTCTCTATGTGATTGACTCCCAAGGACAAGTCAATTCTGGTCTAACACTCTGTCTTAGCTCAATATCTATCAATTTCGTGAACAATTAAGTGATTTCCTGGTTCAATTTCCATCGTTGATGTTTACGAATCCATCACCAAGTTTAATTGAATAATATTTTTTTAAGGTTAAAAATATAAATACTGTTTTATCTTAGTTACTGCGCTTATCATATCATTCTCACTAATCAATGGTGAAGAAGACTTATGACATGTAATAATTGATTGGCACTCTTAGTCTATCTTATGGTAGTTGCAACTGAAGCACTTATTTTTATATTTACTAGTTGTTGAAACGTTGAAAGATGGATCTTTTATTTTGGGATCTGCCTTGTTATTATATAGTGATGGTCCAACGTATATGGGGGTCCTTCAATTTTTATAGTTGCGTCTATTTTTGTCCTTGCTTATCATAACAAACACAAATGGCTCCATCAAAGTGTTGTAACTAAAGAAATGTAATTCAACGTTCATAATTTCTCTAACAACTTGACATATTTAATTGTTCTCAGATTCTGATTTCGCTATCCATAACATGTTTATGTACCTACTCTGGTACTTGGTTACCATGGCACCTTGTGACACAGTTATTGTGGTGCTTTACTTAACAGAAATTTAAATGTGTAACAGGATGTGGACTATTCCTGAACCTAAAGGACTTGCACGGACAACAACTATGGAAGCTGAAAAATTGAATGTAGTTTCAGAGGGTTGTAATTCAAGAATTGTAAGCACCGTTGCTTTTTTTTTTCTCTGGTTGATTAGTCTTAATAATCATGTGGTAGTTAACTAGTAATCAAAGACAGTAATTTTGAATTAATGTTTCGTGTATGATGTAAATCTTATGAAATTCCTATATTTGTGTTCTCGTCTCCTTTAGCTTCAAGAGAAGGAAGTGAAGCGTGACACTAAAGGCATCTATAGGGAAGTTTTCAAGACACAGAATGCCATACAGTAAGTTATACTTATATGTCATGACGCTATTGTGATTTGACTTTATCTTTTATGCTAAACATGTGTTACTCTATTGAATGCAGAACACTGGACAAGACAATTTCAAACTTGGAGATGGAATTAGCTGCTGCAAAAGCAGCTCAAGAGTCTATACGAAGTGGTGCTCCAGTACCTGAAGATATCAAGATGACTGAATCATCTGGGAAGAGGAGGTACCTAATGGTTATAGGAATTAACACAGCTTTCAGCAGCCGAAAAAGAAGAGATTCGGTTCGTGAGACTTGGATGCCACAAGGTTCATAATTTGATCCTTGCTTCCTTGTTATTTTTTGCTATGCCTTTTTATATATTTTTTTGTTTACTTTATTGGTCCGGGTTTATGATGATGGTTCTTGTGGTGACTTGGAAAAATAGGCGAAAAAAGAAAGAAGCTAGAGGAAGAGAAGGGCATTATCATCCGCTTTGTAATCGGTCATAGGTAAACTCTATCTTGTTTTTTATTTTAATCTCAGTTGGAAATTCCTACATTAGATCATTTAATTGTCTTAATGAATCCAAGAAGCATAATATACTATTTGTTGCAGATATTTATATTAGATGAATTGTAAATTGAACTCTTCTTTTTGTTGTTTTTTTTTCTCCTTTCTTCAGTGCCACATCTGGGGGTATCCTTGACAGAGCTATTGAAGCAGAAGATAAGAAGCATGGGGATTTCCTAAGGCTGGTAATGAACCTCTTTATCTTACTGCCATTTCCTCACTTTATGTCTCTTCTCTCCTTTTGTCATCTATTTGGAATAATCAATTGAGGGAATAGCATGACCACATTTATTTGAAGGAAAGAGAAAAAAAAAAGTGCATCAGGTTTTCAAATCTGTGCTTTGATTCTGCAGGATCATGTTGAAGGATACCTTGAATTGTCAGCAAAGACAAAGACCTACTTTGCCACAGCTGTTAACTTATGGGATGCTGACTTCTATATCAAAGTTGATGATGATGTTCATGTAAATATAGGTATCTAAATTCTAAAGTATCTCAATCTCTAATAATCTATATTTCTAACTATATAAACCCTCCTTCATACAGTAAGCATGCATGGTGTTATTTTTTGTTGTACTATTTTTCTTCATATCCTATTCAATTTTTTTCAGCGACACTGGGACAAACTCTAATTAGACATCGATCAAAACCACGTGTATACATTGGATGTATGAAATCTGGGCCTGTTCTTTCTCAAAAGTGAGAATCATTTTCTTTTGTCATTATTATATTCGATGGAAGAGTTGTAAATTTGTAATATTTTCACTTATATCTTCCTTGCCCACTTCTCTTGCAGAGGAGTTAGATACCATGAACCAGAATACTGGAAATTTGGAGAGGCTGGAAACAAGTACTTTCGTCACGCAACGGGACAATTATATGCTATTTCAAAAGATCTGGCTACATATATTTCAAGAAACCAGTGAGTACTTCTTGATCTCATTCATGGGCTAATTGGTAATGCTAATAGTGTTACTCATGATGACTTACGTTATGTGTATATGTTTGTCTCAGTCACGTTCTTCACAAGTATGCCAATGAAGATGTCTCACTAGGATCATGGTTTATTGGACTTGATGTGGATCACATAGATGATCGGAGATTGTGCTGTGGTACACCACCAGGTGAATATTTTTTCTGTTTTAATTGATGATATTGACCTATTATATATGTGAATCATTAATGTTATCGAATCATGATTTATTTGGTTTGTTATTTATATTAATAATGGTCAATAGTTTAAAATTCTTGAGTTGATCACTTGCAGATTGTGAATGGAAGGCCCAAGCAGGCAACGTTTGTGTTGCTTCATTTGATTGGACCTGCAGTGGAATTTGCAGGTCTGCTGAAAGGATCAAAGAGGTTCACAGGAGATGTGGGGAAGGTGAGAAAGCTTTGTGGAATGCCTCTTTCTAAGTAGCAGCTTGGAGTTCTTCCTAACTCAGGAGGAAATAACAACAGCACTGAAACTAGGCTGCAACTTTTTCTTTTTCTTTTTCCATAATTTTGAGAAGTATAGAGAAATTTCATTTTACACGAGAGAAGGAGAGAGAGAGAAAGAGAGAGAAAGGAATTGCCCCATGGCCCTTCTGCATTTTAATAAAGGAGATTGACCATGGTAGCTGCCAGAATAGGAAGCATGGGATAATCCCCTCCACTCATTCTTTTATGCTTGAAGGGCCTCTTTGCATGTTAATAGTTCCATGCCAATCAAGCTCCCTAATAAATATAGATATAGATTTGGTTCCCTATACTACCCTTTCCTTTTATTTAAATCTTACTTTTCTTTTTGGCAAAGCTGAAATTACTCTCACTCATTTCTTCATATTCTACATGTGGCACAGTATAAAATATGTAATTCCACAAGAGAGAATAATTCATGAGAGTTTCACCCTAAAAAGCTAGGTCACTTGCCACTTTTTTTACTGTTCTATTAATTAAATATCTATTAAACACCAAATGCAGTGACATAACATCATAAAACAATTGTTATTTTTTTTTTGTCAAACACCGATTGTATTGGAGCAATCTGCAGCTACCCTCCATTAATAAATTAAATGGATCCCTATTCCCAAACCAATGGAAAAAGGAAAAGGCTAAAATGTTCCAACTTGGCCATTGCCAGTTCAAGCTTTGAATTCCCATGGATAGAAATACTTACACACATTGGACCCTTATTATTATTATTATTATTATTATTATTATTATTTTGTTGTTGTTGTGTCAAGACATTGAATCCTTATATCTGTTGGAGAAGTCAGCGATTCCTAAATTGATTGTACCTTTTTCCCCGGTAGTGCATGTTTTGCAAACTAATGATTTAATACAAATAAAATAATAAGGGGTGGAGTTAGGTACCTCTACTAGAACGTGAGATTGGATAGAAAAGTGGGGTTTTTAGTCAACGATTAGAAAAGTCCAAAGTGGGAAAATTACAAGTTTAGGGATTTAGGTCTCTACTCCAACCAAGATGGTGGGCGCAACTAACCTACCCCAACGGACACGGTACAAGGAGTATAGGTTGAGTATTAATTAATCAAATTAAAACTATCGTGAACCAAAAGTAAATATGGCTGTGAGAAAGGAAAAGGAGCACAATAAAGGAAATGTTGAAGTTGCAACTATCATTTTCCTTCTCCAAAACACATATAGGAATAAGGTAATAAAGGGAATCGGTACCAACTACCCACAACAAACAAATATGGAATAAGTAAATTGCTGTTTTCATTCATTGTTTGGTACCACTTCGCTGCAGTGTATACCAGAACACATGTGCCCAACCTAATGGGAATTACTAAATGAATAAATGTTTTTGCATATTGAGGTAAAATAGGATAAAAAAAGAAATATAATATGAAACATGATTTGATAAAAGAAGATATATATTAAAAGATATAATAATTAAAATTATTACAAAATAATGCGGCTAAATGATTCCGGATAACTTAAAAAGGTTAAGTTTTTAGTCCCACAAACTCAAAGCAATGTTTTAGAAGGGTGATTAGAGAAGGGAAAATAAAACAAGAAACAATTTTTTCTTATAAACATGACTTTATATAATTCTATTTTTAAAATTTCATTTTGGTTTAATTCTTAAAAATTTTAAAATTTTTAAGAATAATTTCAATCGTTATTTTGTAACAATATGACATGTATTTTTTCTAATATATAGTGTAAGATAAGTTTCAAAAATAAAGCTTAATCTTAATTTAACTCATCCTAACTCCATTTCAAAATTAAGTTACCACAGCGGGTTAGGTATGGAATGGCTTATATTTTATTTTATTTTTTTATAGATTTTTAGAACTTTATTTATTTGAACTGATTTTTTATATACATATAATGGTAAATTTTAGGTTAAAAATAAAACATAAAAATATAATTAAAGGTAGAAGACATTTGTGATGAGTTTTTTTATCAAGTTAAAAATATATTAAATGCCGAATAGTACCGATGCATAAGATGTTAATATAGGAGTATAATAATACTATAATATAATAGTAAATCAACAATTTTATATAAATATTAGATATAACTTAACTATCATATCATATCATTCATATAGTTTTGAAATATATATTTTTTAAAAAGTGAACCCATAGAATAGCACATTGGGCTCGTAGATCACAATGGGCTGGTTAAACTAATAAATGTTTAACATGCAATTAAATTGGCACAGCCTAACTCTATCTGAAATTCCTAGACCAAAAAGAAGGAAGAACAACTCTAGCCGAATTTTTGTTGACCTGTAAATTCTGTAATGGGCCACCCAAAATGAGTCATTAGCCGGAATTTATATCACTAGATTGAGGGTAAAATACAATATTGATGTAGAAAACAGAAGAAAAAATTCTTAATTTGATTGATCGGAGTTACATGAATTACTACATTAATTTGTTTAAGAATTATTATTAAACAGTTTTTTTTCTTCAATTTTCACTACTTTAATGTTTGATAAGAACTAATATGATGATAGTTTGATTTTAAAATAAGTATTATTGAATTAAATTTGTAAAATTTTTTATTTCATTAGTTTAGTCTTTTAGAAAAAGGTTCAATTTGTAACGTTTTAGTTATGAAAAACTAATTTAATAACCAATTAAACTTTTAAATATTTTTCATTTTATCATCTTAGTTTTTTAGTAACAAAGTTTTTTAAAGAACTAATATATGCTGACGGTTAAAATTTTTAAAAATTTAATATAGTGACAGTATTAATTTTTGAAAAATTAATTTTCTTAAATAATTTTTAAAAAAAATTATATATTGAGGCACATAATTTTAGAAGATCAAACTGATGATTTTTGCAAAAAAATAATGATGTTGGATACATTTGTGTACTTGCCTACAGTGTATATGTTGTTTGTGAGAAAGAAGAAAAGAGAAAATGTAATGGTAAAAACTTATTTGGTTTACGCTCAAAATATGAATAATAGTTTTTTTTTTATTGTTTTATATACATATATTATAAAAATACTACACAAAATTTAACGAGATAACAACATCACTTAAACTGTTATATATATATATATATATATATATATATATATATATATATATATATATATTGGATAAATTCCTTTGTTTGTTTAATTTTCATATTATTTAAATTAGACTAAAATGAGTGATACTGATAAATAAAACAAAGGTTCTCTCCTTTATTTTTTGGGGCAGAGTAATGATCTTAGTAATGAGAAGTAAAAAAAAAAATGTTCCCGATGCATCCTTTAATTCAGTAGCTTCAGTTCTGCAGAGTCCAACTCTGAGGAAACTAAGTGAAGTCAACTACCAAATGAGGGAAATTTCAGAAAAAGGTAATGGCATGTTTGGCAAAGTGTAACATTCGTAAAAGCAAAATAAAGGTAACTACGAAAATGTTTGTCAATCGTTCAAAATAAGTGTTAAAATATTGAAAACGACCATAAAATCTTCACTCATATTTTACTCTCCACACCTACCTAACAAGCTTTTCTGCAAACGTATGAGAATGAGACAATTTTTTTTTGAATAATTTTACCCCTTCCATTTGAAATTAGAATAAAGGAAAATATAATATAGATCTTATCTGAATTTGAATGTAGTTCCTCCAGACTAAAAAAAAAAAAGCAGTTTCGAAGTTAACACTAGAATCAGTAGAATGTTAAAATGAATAGTATAGCTTTCATCTTACATTGTGTATGGGCTTCATTCTTTAGAGAGATTTCTTTAGCTATTCTGCAGGTTTAAACATTAAAGGCACCCCGTATTTCAGTTTACTTAAGACATGAAATTTTTATGAAAGATTATATTGGTAAAATAAATTTATATATATTTTTTGTACAGGAAAAAAAGAGATAGGAAGAGAAGGAAAATATGTGATGGAGAAAAATGGAAAAAAAATGTTCTACGAGTAATATAATTCATTATATTTTTACTGAACGATATATATGAATATTCAGAGAATTAAAAACGGAGAAGAATCTCTATCATAAGAAGACAACACGATGAAGAACAGTGCTAAGAGAACTGGACAAGGCGTGTTCTACTCTGCACTCTACATCAAACTTCAATAACGTAGAAGTGATGGATGTATGATACAGAACTAGCATAATGCATAGACGCATACATGTTTTCATTACCTTTCTTCCGTACGCTTCATTGTCATCTCTTCAGATTCTCTGTAAGACCCTGATTCATCATAACTCAGAATATACAATTGAGTGAAAAGGGAACACATTACTTCATCTCTAATATATATATATATTATAGAGAGAGAGAAGGGAAGATATTCTTGTTTGAAAAAATCGAAAAACGAAAATTTGTAAAATGAGAAGATACATCTTAGAAAATAAAAATATTTACATATGTTAATTAAAATTATACTAAAAATGAAGAACACTTAAAAAAGTTCTGAAGTTAATTACAATATGAATTAATAATTTTTAATGTATTTTATGTTCTTAATTGTAATTTTTTGGTAAAGAGAGAAATCCAAAAATAAGAAAGAAAAGGAGAATAGCGACGAGGAGAACCACCACATGATATGTTATAAAGAAAATAGGAAACAGAAGAAGTAGATAGAAAATACCTCTAAACCTTTGACGAAAAGAGAAGGGTTTGTTAAGGGGTTTTAGGAGCAGTGGCACGTGATATTGGCACGGCTCAATCGAAAAGCAGGGCCTGAGATAATTTAGAGCATTGCTTTCTCATTGAACCGGACCAATATCCCGTTAAACCGGTCCACTCTTCCCCTCATGGCTTTGCAATCTGCACCCTCAAAGACATATAAAACATGAAAGGGCCCTTTCATGTTATTTGTTTAGGGGTGAATGGGAGAGAAATAAAAAGGAGTGAAAGTGATCTATGAAAAGGAGAAGAAAGATGAGAAAATTGGGTGTATGAGTTGATGTGGAAAGGAAAATAGAATGAAGAAGTGTATTAAAGAAGGTTGAAGCGTAGAGGGGAAGATGTGAGACCGGGAAATATGGCTGGTAGTGGTAACATTGAAGAAGTTGCATTAAATTTTCAACAACCCATCAAGTGAGGAAGTTGGAATATTAATTTAAGGAGGTACAGGAATGGTGATAAAAGCTTAGAGGAGACAAATCTGTAGCTTTAAATGTGGGCATTTATGGATTATGGGGCAGAGGGAGAAGGAGAGGGATGTTGGTTCTGTTCAATTAGCATTTATGTATCAAACAGTAAAAAAGAACCTTTGCTTTTTTGCTTTTCCATTCTGCTACTCTTATCCTTCATATATGCATCACAGTTGTTTTCTCTCTTTCACATGCATGCTTAGATGCCTCCACTTCTTATCTACAAATAAGTATAAAAAGGATGGTTAAACACTCACAATTTCATACCTGTTCAAAATTATATTAATCTACCGTCTTAAATGCCAAGGAGTTTCATTCTTTTTATGTAACGCTTTTATGATTCCACTTCTCTTAATAGGATTTTTTTTTGGGGTCCACTCAGTTTCATTTAGATTGGTGGACATTCAATCTAACTTTTCAACGTTAAGGGGTTTAGACCAAATTATGTTAATTTAATAAAAATTAAAAAATAGTTGAATTTTTTTTGTTCAAATTTAAAATTGATGTAATTCAAATTAACTGAAATTATTTGTAGTAATATTTTACTTAATTTTTAATATTATTTGTACTTATTTCAGAATTATTCTATCATACAGCAAGTCATGGATACTCAATTAAATTTGGATACATATAATAACGTAAGAACAGTTAAATTGCTACTTTTTTTGAAGGTATATATGCTCTAAAAAATTCATTTAAACATATTATATTTTAATAAATTAAAATAAATTAGTTTATATTTTTAATTTATTTTATTTTATATTAATATTATTTTTTATTATTTATGAATTTATATATTGAAAGTATTTATGTTATATTAAATTCACTTGTATTTTGAATTAAATTAATTTCATAATATTATTTAAAAATAATTAATTTAATCATTTTAAAAAATTAATTCTGTTAAATCTGGACCAATATCTGACAGTCATCCAGCTTAATTAACAAAGTAAAATATATATATATATATATATATATATATATATAATATGATGAGTATAGATGAAAATTACGAAGAAATAAAAGAATTAATGAAAAAAGAAGAAGAAGAATTAGACAGTATAAAAATAAAATTTAAAGACAAAATAAAAAACTACATAATTTTATAATTTAAACTATATATATATATATATATATATATATATATATATATATATATATATATATATATATATATATATATAGTTTTTGAGTGTGTGCGCATGCGCGCAAGCTTAATTATTATGTAACAAGTTTTCTTTGTTTAGATTAAGAATTACAATTGGCCATTTTGATAATCTATATTGCTGGCGTGAGTTATGATATAACATGTATAGTTTAAATTTAAACATACGTATGAATTATATTCAACAAATTTAAATTAATTTAACTAAAATCTAAAATTAACGCATATGCAGTGATGAACCTAACGAATGATATTTCTTAAAAAAAAAAAAACTAACCAAATGATAATAATATATTTACAATTTATTAAGTTCACATTTTTTAAAATTAAATAAAATTATTTTTAAACCGTTTAATATAAATTAAGATATATACATAAATAAATTTAAATTATATTTTTTAATAAAATTTTTAAAATTAAACTGATTATTAACTACCTATTGAAAGTTTAACGATCTAACTCAACTGCGGTTGAACTATTTTAATTAAATATCATTTTAAAATATATATAATATATATTATATTTAAAAATATATATAATATATATAGTAATAATATAATAAAATTATAGTTTTATATAATTAAAAATTATATATATTTTAATTTTTAAATGTAAACTATACAAATAAAATAAAATAAAAATTTATTTTAATATTTTAAAAAATTAAAAAAATATTATTTTATAAATAATCAATTTTTAATTGATTCATTATCAATTTTTTCTTAAAATAATTTTATAATTTAATTAACCCCGATCAACCGGTCCAATTTTCAATATCATGCTTTTCAATGTAACACATGTTTTACTAAAAATTGTAAAATTAACTAATAAAATATTCATATGTTGTACACGTATTTTAAATTAAAAATTTAAAAATAAATAAAATAATATATTTTATTAAGTTAAATATAATATTTTATGATATTATATAATATTAAATTAAATATTCTATTATATTAAATTAAATTCATCTTGGTAATATTATAGATTAATTATTTTAAATTTAAAAATAAACATTTTAATATAGAATTAAATTATAAAAATAATTAGCATTTTAAAAAATAAATTTAAAAAATTATAAATAATTCATTCAAAAAAACAAAAATAAAATTCATTAACTATTTTATTATGAAAAATATATTAATCAGTTAGTCTTTATAATTTGTTATATTTTAAATTCATTCCGCATAATTTAAATTTTTTTATTAAGTCCTTGTGTTTTAAACTTTTTTAGTTAAATTCGTACCAATTATTATTAACATAATTGTATCTTTATCAAGTATGAATAGTGTGACATTTTTATTTACTAATCTGTTTTATTTTTTCTCTTTTCTAATAGTTTTTCTTTCTTTTTTAAATATTTATCTTCAAATATCAAAATACTATTATTATGAGTAAACATTTGGCGGTGAATTAGTAATTTAATCCAATATTCTTCTACATTTTTTCCATTTGTGAAATATGAAGAAAATCATAAATTTATCTCCCATATCATATATATAATTTCACGACCGATCAAAAAAATTATTCTGACACAAGCTACAATTTATGTATAAAGGAATTTTTCTCATATGCAAGATTAGGTATGGTGGTTGTTCAAACATGTTGATTATAGATTACATATTCATCAATTTTACATAAAAGTTTTATTTGATCTAAACAATTTCTTCTTTTTCATTGAACTAGATTGAATTATGAAGTTAAAAATTATCAAGAAAGAAATTCAATTTCTAACAAGAAAATAAAGATTAAACAAAATAATTGTAAGATTACATGTCATAATATTATTTATGGGATTGTTTAATTCATGGATACTATTTTTGACAAATTCCTCAATTTTATCATAAATATATACTTTAGTTGCAAGGTATTGACCTATTCATTTTTTTATATTATATTTTATTTATAAACAAAATTATAACTGTTAATAAATATTTAATAGTTTTAAGTTTAAAAAATCTAATTAAAAAATTCAAAATTATAAGAATTTAATTAAAAGTTAAATTATAAAAACTCAATTATAATTTATTAAAATTAAAAAACCAACTTTAAGATAATGGTTTTAATTTGTCCTATATTGGGTTTACACTCTACAACCTCAAAAACAAATAGAGGTATCTAATTTTGGGTTAAACACCTGTCTATTCGCGGAAGGTAAATCTTTTGCCACAAATGGTTGCGGTTGTGGTTAGATGACAAAAAGGTCTACAAACTTCAGTATCTAAGTTCGTTCTTTCAAGAATATTAATATCATTCACGTTTATAGAAAGTTAGCCTTTTTATATCGATACACATTTTTTGAGTGTAGATATCTTATCAAAGGATAAGGGTCGTGCTCTAGTTTACGGTGCGTTGATCCTAGTTTCTTCTTTTAAAAAAATTGCGATAATTTTAATCACAATAAATATTTATTTATTCATAGATATTATGGATTTTATTTATTATTTATGATGATAAAATTATCACAAAATTAAAAAGTTAGGATGAATACGATGAATTTTATTATATATGTGTATTATTATTATTTTATTTTTAAATAAAATAAAATAATATATAATAAAAAATGTGATGTATAAAAAAAGAGAAAGATTAAAGATGTTGAATAAAGATTTTGATTTGATAATTTTGTGATGAAAAAATTATTATTTTTAAAAATTTGGTTCATTAATTTAACTACAATGACCAATGTGTTTTACCATGTGTTCAAGATGTTTTTTCTTTAAAAAATATATAATTAAATTTTGATCGTTCAATTTAATTTAATAACTCATATTCATTCAAAGTCAGTAATTTTTTTTACATAAAGTCATTAAATTTAAATTTATTCAGTGAATATTAATATCATTAGGTATAAAAGTTATAGTTGTTTAGTACTAACTCTGCTCCTTCTTGTAAGAATTAAATAGACAATTTATTAAAATTAATAAAAAAAATTAATGTTACAATTTAAATTTTATTTAAAATATTTATAATATTAAATATTTAAAATTTTAGTATAAAAATAGGTATTTAAATCTCATAATATATTAACAATATAAAAATAACTTAATAATTAATATATCTATATTTTTATAATTAAAATATAAATATTTTAAATTAATTGTTATAAATAAAATTGAAAAATATTTTAAAATCCTGAATTCCAACCTTACCATTTTGAATTTGTAAAAAAAAAATTAAAATTAAAACTCAACTCTATAACTTATTTACATTGAATGTTGGTCCACATTTTTAAGTAAAATTTCAATTTGAATTGAGAACAAACATAATAATTATTAAAACGCAATATTTTTTCAACCCAAAAAACATTTCACTTTAAGTTTTGTCGTTTTGTCTATTCATGATTATTAAATTATTGGGGCTGCTAGGAATATTCGAGAACAAACCCGGTTAGATCATCGTTTGGTTGAGTTACGTAATAATTTAATTGTTAAAAAAATGAGTATAAATTATATTTTTCTATTTAAATCAATTTTGTGTAACATTAAAATATTTTATTCTGACAGAATTTGTTTGAAAAGCTAAATTATAAAATTTATCTTAATTTTAATTTATCTTTTACTTAATTATGTTACTTAAGTTTCTTCTGTCGCCCGATTCAAGCCCCAAGTCATAATTGGGCATGGTCTACATTCTAAAAAATTTACTCAATTAAAATATGAAACTGGAACAATATCTGATTAAATTCGGCCATGAGTTGGGAGAATATTCATTTATTTATTTATTTATTTTTAACTAATTAACTTACGGTGTCGCTAACATAATTTACAAAGTATACCATCTCTGTAGCCCGTTGTTTAAAACTACACGTACTTGTCATCATCTTAATAAAATATAATATCGACTTAATCAATCACTTAACCATAGAAAATTAAAATCTTTATTTCTGTGAAGACCATGAGACTTATTCTATTGGCTAAATTATTAATACAACACTGAATGACGCCTATGCTTTTTGAAAGTTTAAATGGAATTCTCACATTTTATTGTTAAGGAACTAAATACGTCACGATGTCAAATTTCTGCAAAGGTCTATTGAGATAATGCTGTTATATTTTTCTTAAGGAAAAAATGCATATCTTTAAAAATTATGAATTATTTTTTTATTATAGTTGATAATTCCTTGAAATTATTAAATAACAAAAGTCAGAGCGTAGCAATAAAGAAAAATTTAAACATGGGCAGAGATGTAAGTATGTTGAGGCGGGTTGGAATAAATTAGGCTAGAGTAATAGAGAGAGAGCTGAGTGGAAAATATAACATAATGACATAGAGAGAGTAGGGTAGTTGCAGTTTTACTTGGTCCAGCATATAGTTATGGCAACTGAACAATACACAGTAGAGCTTTAAGCTTGATATTTTGGAAGCATGTGAGATGAGAGATGGATATATACATAAGATATAGTGACAGCAGGTAAGCACTACTACATGGGATGTGAGAATGACTACTCTACACTACACCATTAAATACTTCTGCAATCTAGCTAGCGTGCATAAATCACGTGAATGACAAAGGGGAGAGAGAGGAATAAAACTTTCCTACCTTCAAATTTCTCATCATAAACCATCATATAAATATATACAATATCGTGAGTGAGTGAGTGAGTGAGTGAGTCATTCATATTTGTGCCAGCAGAGTAACATGACTAAGCATCTTCTGAGTATGTAAAACCTGCCTCTATATTCTTTCAACGTGGCAGAGCATCTCCTTCCGAAGCTCCAACGCCGCTTAGCTTTCTCAGCGTTTGATGAATGCCACTGAGCCATTAACTTCTTTAGGCCCCAAACGCTTCTGTGTAATAATGCTTAATTGCTTGCGTTATATGGTTACTACGTCCTGCAGGGCTTTTATAGAGAGAACTCGTTAACCAGCCACGTTCAGATTTTTCCAAATATTGTGAAGCAAGTAAGCCACACAACTGCAAGGTCCCACAAGTCTACCGAATCACACAGCAAATATGTCGTTAATGTATCTTCTATCGTCTTAAGCTTAAGTCTATCTTTATCCTTTTCTTTAATTTTAATTCTGTCCGATTCTGATTTTTCAATTATTTTTTCAAGAAAATTAAGTTTTTTCTTTTAAATTTAACAATGTTGACTTTTTTTTTAATAAATTATAGACAAAATATAACATAATTTGTAGATAGTTGTATGTTTTTTAAACATGGTAAAAAAAATTGAGTTCAAATGGTATGTATGAAAAAATTTATTTAAATAATTTTTATATCTTGAAAGAATTAATCTTCAATGATAGTGGCTGCAAAATATCTTTAGTGTGTACCAAAATCTTTTCCAAATTAAATTGATTAAATTATTTTTTCAAAATTCATCGTTCAGAGTATAAATATTATAAAAAGCCTCTTAAAATCATAAAATCGTGATGTTTTATAATTTTTTAAAATTTTAGCAACTTTCTACTACAAATTTATTATTTTAAATTTTCCAAATGATTTTATATCTCATTTTTTCAAAAAAAAAATTCAAATGTTTAGGTAAAAAATAATATTTAGAAATTTTAAATTTATAAAATTAATGAAAAAAGATCAAATTGATTAATTTTAAAATAAAAAATTACATATAATTTAAATTAAAAAGACTAAAAATTACAATTAAAGTTAATGTTACTAAAATTGTGGCGTAATTTCGACATTAATTATTTCTACTCTAGCAATAACATGGAAATAAACTAGTATGATTATGAAACAAAAAAATATATAAAAAGTGACGTAACAAGTATTGGTATAGAAATAATGGAAACCGAAAAGAACAATTACAAAGAAGTGTTTGAAAGGACGATGATGAGGTGTAAGGTGGAGGATTTTGAAGGGATGACTATTCGAAAGCAATACCCAACACTTGGCATACATAGACTTGTATTTGCGAATAAACGATCACTGCTCGCTGGTTTGAGTAGCATTCAGCACCGGCAGCTTCTTTCACAGTCGCTTCCGAGCATCATGGACTCTTCATGGCCGCACAAGTGGCATGTTCCGATAACCTAGTAGCGATAAAATTAATCATATTTACAATGTAGTTATCCACATTTTTTAATATTATCAAAAATAATTTCTAAATTTTGAATTCACATTTATCATTTTTTATGCAAACCCAAACACCCACTTATATTAGCGTTCGGAAGAGCATGAAAATTAAGCTATGTAATTAATCTGATTAAGATTTTTTAAATTAAAGAAATATCATATAATTATTTTATTTTTTGATATTTTTATTAAAAATAAAAAAAAACTTTTTATAAAAATATTTATAATTATGGAAAAAAATAAAAATAAGATGATAATTTTATTAGTAAAAGTGAAAATAAAAAAAAGTAAGGATATAATTAGTCTCTAAAACATTGAGTGACTATAAATTTATCTTCTAAAAAAATCATTGTGACCCTACATTGTCCTTCGTAATATTAACTAAAATGGAGAACGACTTGAAATGTATCTCGTTTGCAACATTTAGAGATTATTTAAGGATTTTTTGAAGGACTTAATTGAATTGAGTGATTTTTTAAAGTATAAAATTGGATATTTAGTTAATATTTGTAACTCGTGCATCTCTTAAAATAATTGGTCGTATTTAAATAAATTTAATCGTAATGTAAGATCATAGATTCCCCTTTCAACTCTTAAATGGAAGAGATGGTAAACTTTGATTCTTGAACTTTTATTCCTTATATGTTTAAGATATATCTACAGGAGATGCATATGCAAGGAGAAATAGATGAGAAGACTTTTTTTTTAATGTAGGCAAAAGATATTTATTAATATAAAAGGAGTACCAGGGGCACTTCAACTCAATACATTGAATACATAATCAAAAAGATAAAAGAAGCATAAAAGCTACCTACCACTTTAAACTTGTCACAAGGAAAGAGCACTGGATCATTTTTTTTATAAAGATCCCAATAGTTTCTTACATCACAAACTTCATGCAAGCACGCAATTAGGCTCACATACAGAGAGATGTACATCTTTAGCACGTTTAAACCATATGATTGGACGATGAAATTGAAATTATAATTTTAAATTTATTATTCGGTAAAAATATGAAATTTAATATTGGTAATGATGCCATCACGATGATAACAGTGTCAACATTAAATTTATTGTCCAAAAATTTATAATTTCTATAAGATCAATTTGATTTAATATAATTATATATTCAGGGTTTAAAATTAAATTTTTTCTGGAAATTGATCTAAATTTTATAAAAGCCATATGAACCACAGTGGAGTTGTCTGAATAAATTGGAGTGCAAAAAATAGCAAAATAGGATGTCTAATTAGTAATATACCAAAATTATTAATATAATTTCACAAGCTGGAATAGCTCAGTTGGTTAGAGCGTGTGGCTGTTAACCACAAGGTCGGAGGTTCAAGCCTATAATTTAATTTTATTTTTTTCTGTTAATTGTTTATTCTTTATTCTTTTTTCTGTCACCACAAATCCGTAATATCTACTTTTTCTGCCTTTACTAATGTTACTAATATTTCCTATACAAAAATCTGACCCAGACCCAATCATTGTGGTGGAACTGAAGTAGAAGAATTAGAGAGCATGGCTGGCATAGTAGAAAGCAGAGAATGGTACTTGGCTGCTCATTCCCCTCAAGGTGTTCCAACCTCCGATCATCTGAAACTCCGCACGGTAACACTCTCATTAGCATCTGATTCAATCCCTGAAGGCCACGTAGCTCTTGAAATTCTCTTTATCTCCGTAGATCCTTACCTTCGCACCAGACTCACCGGCACCCTCGACGGTCTTTTCATTCAGCAATATCAAATTAACCAGGTATATTATACACTAGTTATATCAATGTGCATGGTTTATCTGTCACGCATAATTTTGTTCAATTTGTAATGTGTAGGTGATTACAGCGTTTGCAGTTGGAAAGGTAGTAGGATCAAACGACGGTAAATTTTCGGCAGGGGATCTTATTTTGTGTCCATCTGCTCCTGTGGCTGAATACTGTGTTGTACCCTCTGGTATACTTCGAAAAATTGACGCCTCAAGTGGGATTTCGTTGCCGGATTATCTAAGTTCCTTAGGTATGCTTAATTAATTATTTGAGGAAAATTGTGTTTTGGCATGAGAATTGCAAGATTTGTGGAGAAGAAATCATAAGAGATGCAAGGATGTAATTTAATTAACCAGTTAGGGTTTTGTTATGTGTGACACATGTAGGGGTACCAGGGTTTGCGGCGTGGGTGGGGATAGTGGTGTTGGGAGACCCAAAGCCTGGCTCGAATGTTTTCATATCCGCTGCCTCCGGTGCGGTTGGTATGACCGCCGGTCAATTGGCTAAGATTCGAGGCTGTAGGGTCATTGGAAGTGCCGGCTCCGACCAAAAGGTACCATTACGGAAATACCTTTGGGAATAATTCTTAATGGTTTCCACTGTAGGCATAAATAAAAAGACATAATAAAAAATTAACGAACAATATTTTTCTGAAAAATATAATATTTAATGTTGTTACTATTTTAAATTTTTCTTTTTTTTTATTTTCTAAATTATTATAACATAAAAATATAATTATGATTTCTCCATTCTTTTTATTTTTACAAATTTCTAAATTATTATACAAATATTAACTAATAGTTTAAAAAACTAGTTAAAGAATCAAAAGTGAAGTTTTTATTAAAAGTATTATTAATATATTTTTTATAAATTTTAATGCATCTCAAAATAATTTAAAATAAATTTTTTATTTCTTAATCAAAGATTTTAAAGATGTATGATATAGAAAAAGTTTTTTATTCTTGAATTTTATGTTTTTAGAAAAATATATTGTCTAATAATTATTATAAATATATATATATATATATATGTATATATATAAAAGATTTATGAAAGCATAAGTTAATAAAAGTATAAGTTAGTAAAACATGAAATTCATATTAAAATTGGGATCCAAAAGAAATGTAGATATTTTTCAAAAATAAAATAAAATAGAACAACTTAGATCGGGATAAAATGGAATATAAGCTCCTATTTATATGTATGAGAATTTTTTTATTTAAACTATATTTGTAAATTATTTATATGTTAAAATTAAAAAATACAAATTCTTCAATAGTATCTTTATAAATTTTTTTTTTATTTTGGTGTTATAAGAATCATGAATTTTTTTTTTCATGAGAATATTTTAGTGAGAAATATAGTTAAAAAAGAATCTTAAAAATATTAATTTTGTAAAAATATGCTTCTAAAATATTCATATAACGTATAAAATGTTATTTATCAAATATTTCCTTGAAATATCGGTTAGCAGAATTTAGTATTACATTAAAATATTAAATATTATTATATTTAAAAATATAAACATTAACTGTTTTATATCTTCAGTAGGTTTTTTTTGCCATCTTTTACTCCTACTTTCCTGCCCCCTCCTAGTTGTCTGGCCCCACGTTTTAGAACATCCAATCTGACCAGTTTGGTAGCCACGACAAAACGTGCAACACGATTTGACACCACTTGGAACTTGAATGCTTTGGTAAAAAGGAATTTAGAAGAAAAAGATTTATTTTCAAGATTCGAATGAATTTTATTTTTAGTTATTTGTATTTATTTTATATGAAAGAAAAAAATTAAATTTGATAGTCTACAAAAATTATTTTATTTTTTAAAAAAAAGTAAGAAAGGGTTACATTTTTTATTTTTATTATTTTAAATTATTAAATATTTTTAAAAATAAATATTATATCAATGAAAAATATAATAATAAAATTTATTTCTTTAAAGTTAAAATTATTTAAAAAAATTTATAAATAAAAAATTATACTACTAATAATTTTTCTCTTTTATTTTTTATTTTATTTTTACTTCAATTCTTATTCTTCTATTTTTTTTTTCTATTTCATTCAAACAAAATATAAAAATACATCATTTTATAGCCTAACAAATTATTATTTGATCTTGTATGCAATGCTGTGAAATCGATCCTCTTTTATTTTATAGTAATTTTGTCATGATGTCATTAAGGAGATAATTAGCATGTACAAAATATTTATAACAAACTAATACTTTGTCATAGGATAATATTGTTGTATTTTTACATTAACATAATATATATTGGTATTAATATATTTACAATTTTATAGAACTCGTCACAAGTGTATTTGCTCTTTTCCACATGCAAATCTAACATGGTATTAAAAAAATCTAAATAAAATAAAGGTTCTTTTTTTGTCCATATGATTTTTTTATTTGGTTGTGGAAAGAGGGTACAAACAGACAATGGCCTAAAACTACTGAAGCCCAGGAAACGAAAGGCATATATAAAACTTGGGCTTGCGAATTTAGCCTAAACTCCAAGTTGGCCACTTTCCTGTTAGATTAAATTAAGATATGGCTTATCATTGTTTTTTCTTTTTCGCTTGCACTGTATATCGATCTATCCAAATCAGTCCAATAGAACAAATTAACAGAGGCACTATCTCCAAACAATTTGATTATCATCATCTTTTTCTTCTTTTATTTATTTATTTATTTTGCGTTTGTATATTTGCTGCCTCTTGTTTAGAGAAGTTAATATAGACTGGATTCCAATTACCTGGCCAAGATTAATAACTAGATGTAATTGTAAGCTGATGTGACGATATTAAAATAATCTTTTAAAAATTTGGGTCGATTTGGCCCCGTTTGAAATTGGGGTAATCTCCTGATGCAGTGATTTTTTAAAAACAATTTTTAAACTGTTTCAAAATAAGTTTTGGTTCAAAAATAAATTTCAAATCAAAAATAATTTTAAGATTAGTTACGAAAAAATTCCAATTTTCCCTATAAATCGATTTAAAATTTGGTTCAAATATAAACTAGTTTTGAGGGGAAAAAGTTTGATTCTAAAGTTCTATTTTTAAATTGGATTTGATTTGGTTTTGTATAACCAAATCATGCACACCCTCCTCCTATTATTGTTGTTTGCCCTAAATGTTTTTTTTATTAAAAAACTATTCAAATTTTTAGATATTTATTAATTTAAAGAAAAATTATATTCACATCGATTAAAATTTAACAAAAAAATTATCTGGTATCTTTTTATTTTTATATTACTTTTTTATGTAAATAATTAAGAAAATATTAAGTTTGTATAATTAAGAAGGATATCTGATATTTTTTCTTTATATAAATTAAGGTTTGTTTAAGATAAAAAAATATTAAATAAAATTTCCTTAAATTTTAAGGGTACGGATGTAATTTACACTTAATTTAAAGTTTTAAAAATTAAATTTATGCTTTAAAAAAATTGGTAAGCCAGTGGACAAAACCACACAATCCGCAGTTGTCATTAGATTTGATTGGGTTAACAAAACATTTGTTTTAAACATACTAGCCAAAAACCTGTGCTGGATAGTATCTTCTCCCGCTTTTCCTTTTATTATGCGATGTTAAAGATATTATGTTTGTTTCAATAAATTTTGTAGTGTTATAAGGATGGGTTGCACCTTATATAGTTTTTACAAGAGGCGAAATCTAATATATTACATATAACTAATCAACCAAAGAAAAATAATAATCAAATTAGTATGTAAATGAAAGCATTTAGATAATGTTGCTTAAGACACTTGACCCAATTGTACGGGTTACACTTCGAATTAGCCCAATCTAAACTAATATTACTTGGACTATAGAGCATGTCTCAATCCTAAACTAATATTTTTATTTATTTTTTAAATCAGTAATGATATACTATAACATTTCAATATTAACATATTATCAATACAAAAGATTTTACATTATAAATTATTTTTAAAAATAATCAAAATGTTATAAATATATTTTACAATAATTGTTATAAAAATTAAATTTTTTAATAATATAATATTTATATTAAATAACAATGCCAAATGTCAATCCATTTCAATTAAATTCAAATTATAGTACCGTTCAACGCAAATTGACAATTCTTTATAACAAAAATAATATTATACCAATACAATTTGTTAAAATATCTCTTGATTTTATTTTCTTTTTTACTTTCAAAAATAGATTTTATTTTCTTTTTTACTTTCAAAATTATACGTATTAGTTAGAGTTATATAGTTTACCCAATTAAATCTTATGTGGCTGCATGTGCATTAGTCATGTCATGAAAGGTAAGGTTTGAGGACCCTAAAAGTCTCTAATCCAAATTGAATTGAGTTAAATCTAGCCTGACACAGCCGTAAAGGCAGCAAAATGTACACTATATATTTAATTTTATCTAGATTAAATATAAACATTTTTATTCTCTTTCTTTAACCTTCTAGGCTTTAACTCATATTACTCTCTACTTAAAGCTTAATGGTTAGTTTCTCAGGTGGAGCTCATTAAAGAGGAATTCGGGTATGATGACGGATTCAACTACAATAAGGAATCAGATTTTGATGCTGCTTTAAGCAAGTAACCCATTTTCTTTTTTTTTCTTCTATTCATCGATTCCGTCCCTCTCAGATTGGCATAAAGCACCCTCGTTAACTCAGATGTTTTTAAGTTTTCTGATATTTCAACTTTACATGTGCAGATACTTTCCTGATGGCATTGATGTATACCTTGACAATGTTGGCGGTAAAATGCTTGAAGCTGTACTTAACCATGTCAACAAGTATGCTAGGATACCACTTTGCGGGATGATATCTCAATACAATAAGGTGAATTAGGGCCATAGCACACTTTTTTACATTCATAAATATTTAACATGGACGTATACAACTTTTAACATAACACTTATTGAATAAAAATAGTACATGATAACTTATATCATGCTAACGCTTAATTCAATTAGGGTATTTTTTATTTTTATGTTTCACCATAAAGTTGATCGCAGTAAGTTATATATATATATATATATATATATATATATATATATATATATATATATATATATATATATATATATATATATATATATATATATATAAAGGTCATATATCAATTTATAAATTTAACCAAACATTTTCTTATGTGTTTATATGTTGTATTATAAGGTCACTAAACTAAATATATAGAACTTAATAGGAAGGTAACAACATGACTCTCTCAACAATTTAATTATCAATCTTATTACTAATAGTTGATGTTGGTGCAGGTTTGGACTGAAAGAGAAGGCATGAGGAATCTTTTGAATATGATAGGAAAGGAGGTGAGGATGGAGGGTTTTATGCTGGAATCGTATTGGCACCGTTTTGGAGAATTTGCTAAAGATATGGAAGGATACATAAAAGAAGGCAAGGTTAAGTCCAAGAATAAAATAGATGTTGGAATCGAGAGATTTCTAGATAGCTTAGCCTCCCTCTTCACCAGCTCTAATATTGGAAAAGTTGTTGTTCAAGTTAAGGCTTAGTATTGTCCAAACACAAAACTGTTCAGTGTTTTTTGTCCAACTAGTATTTGCTTAATCACGATGTTCACAGTATTTAAGCACCACCAGATATTGAACTCTCTCATCCATGTTTCAGTCCTTTGTTTTAGACTCTGCTAAGACTACATATGCATTTATTTTTATGTGAAATATAATCAATATTTATGATTACACAATGTAATTAGGGATGCTCAATACATAGGCTAATCTGGTTTAGATTTATGGTGAATTAAAATCCAAACCTAGCTAGCATATTCATTGAATGGGTTGGTTTACTTCGCATAATATTCCTTGATTATAATTTGAGAAAAAAAAATGTATAGAATGAAATTATATTATATGAAATATAATGGATATAATTTTTTGTATTTTATTTTTATTAGGGGATTTAGCTTTTATTGAGGAGAGTAGTTTTTCAATGTCATTAGGAGATGCTATTAGGAGAATTGAAGTGGCATTGGGAGGATGTCACTATTTGGATTAATGATAAAATTGATGAGCTAACTGACCCCATCTTGGTATATGAATTTTGCGACACCTGTGACACTCTCTCTTGGTCCGAAAATATAAAGTTTTTCTTATAGTTTGTTAGCCATGTTGCAACATACATTGTTTGTAAAATATTATTGATAATAACTGTTAAGTATTGTTATGGTTGAAAAATTATTTCACTCCTGTTTGAGAGAAATAATGTTTCAAAATATATTAATTAAATATATTATTCATATTATTATTTATTGAAAATAAAATTATAAAATTTATTAATCAATAATTTTACAGTTCAAAATTTTAAAACTGTAATAATTAAAGATTAATTAAATTATAAAAGACTAAATCGTAAATATAATTTTTTTGGTGAAAACCTGAATTTCTGAACTGGCGGTTAGAATGAAAGCATTTTGTATGGTTTCTTTTGCTTTCGCCATTAATCTCATGTTAGGTCATAATGTGTGAGTGAAAGGAAATAATTTGAAAATAGATTTAGGCATTTAGTTTGAATTGAACTAAATAAATTGAATCAGTCTTAGGTGTCCTGAGCCACCAAAAAAAGAAAAAGAGAGACGTTGAAAAACTCTTCCCCTTTTTTAGTATTTAATTAACACCCCAACAACTTTGAAGTTTAAACACTTTATTAAGGATGAGAGTGGAAACCTATTTAATAAATTTATGATTTTTTTTTTTCGAAATCAGACTTAATACAATAAATTTCGAAAACGAAGTTATATTTTCATCTAGTTTAAGCTTTATTTTAAAAGTCTATATTGAATTTAATTTTTTTAGTTCTACTCCGTAATAATCGTGATCCGTATCAGATCGATCTAATATTAAATGAATAACCTATTTTACCATCTCTACTTAAAACATATTTAATATTATAACCTTACTAAATTGCTTAAATCTACTTTTCATGTCACTATTACACACCATTTTTTTTATACAATTTAAGTAATATTTTTTTAATAAGATAACTTTATCAAATTTATTAAATAAACTTTACAAACTATCCCACATTTATTTTTTAAAAAAGTTATTCAACTTAAAATTTTATTTTATTTTATTTTAAATAAATAAATATATAAAATTATCCTATTTTAAAAATATGAAAATTATTATATTTATTTTTGAAAACAACTTATTTGAAATTTTTTTTTCTAAAAATATAATAATAAATTTTTCTATTAATTAAATATGTTAAAAATTATAGAAAACACAACAATTTTATGTTTTGTTAATTTTTATTAAAAAGTTCCTTATAAAATTAATAGATGTAAAAATATAGCATATAAGTTTTTTTATTAATTAGAACATTGGATGATAATATTAAATTAATTTATTTTATGTTTTTCTAATCATATTTTCTATATCTTTATCCTCTCTTTCTTTTTATATTATTTAATTTTATAATTTTTATTTTATAAAAAAAGTTAAATTAAAATATGATAAAATAAGATAATAATAATATATTAATATTATTATTATTTAATTTATTATTTTTTCTTATTTCTAATCTTTTACCTGTCTTTCTTTCTAGCATGCATTTCTTTTTTTTTTCTGATATTTTAATTTTTATCAATCTTTTTTAATTTTGTAAAATAAAAATATTATATCATATTTTTTATTTATTTTCTTTTAAAAATTATAAATATTAAATTAAAAATTATTTTAATAAATTTATATTTAATTTTAATAAAAGATAATTTAATATTTAAATATAACTTATATAATATTTTTTATTATTTAATTTATTCTAAATAAAAAAATATTATTAAAATATTTAAATACCATCTTATAGATCGAAGTGTATGCATTTATTATATGATTTTTTAAGATTCAATAATTTTTATAAAATAAAATAAAAAATAAAACTAATAAAAAATAATAAATTAAAAAATTCAACAGTATTTATATTTTATATATATATATATATTAAAAAAATAATTCTTTTATAAAAGAAACGAAAGTGACTAAAATCTTTCAACGTAACTTACGATTTTTTTTAATATAAAAAAAATTTAAATAAATAAATGAAAGTTAATTTTATAAAAAAAATTTGTTTAACCTATTTATAAATTTATTTATTTTTATATATTATATATTTATATTTTATTTATTATATTTATTTTAATATATTATATTTACATAATACTTATTTTAATATATTAAATTTATATAATATTAATATATTTACATATATTTTAAATTTATTTAATGATTTTTTTATTTTATAAATTTTAAATCTAACGCAGTTTGACCTAATTCCATTTTATAAAGGGCATATTTTTCAAAATTAATTTGCTAATAAATATAGTTAAATAGTATTTAAAATTTTTAATTAAATTAATTTAAATTTAATTTTAAATAAATATTTAAAATTAATAATTAATTTAATTCAATATATATAATCATTTTCGGTTACATTTAAAAAAATAAAAAATAAAAAATAATTTAATATATATAATCATTTTTAGTTATATTTCAAAAAAATAATTAAAATTAATTTAATGTAATCATTTTTAGTTAGTTTAAAAAAAATAAAAATAAAAATTAATAATAAAAATATTAGTTACAAAATATGTAATTAAATATTTAATTTTTATTTAAGTAGATCATTAATAAATTATAATTATATTTAAAATAATATTTTATTTTAAAATTTAAAATCTTTTAAAATATTATTTTTACAACAAGAACAATTAACGTAATATTATTGCATTTAATATTTTAATATGTAATAAACATAACATCACATAACAAATTATATCTTATTTCTTCCCTATGATATTCCTATTACATGCATGTATTCCTATTCAACATAAGGGTTATTTTTGTTTATAAAAGGAGCATGCGGTGACATCTGAATTGCAAAAAAGAGAGAAAGTAGATTTATGGGAAGCATGGGTAAAGAGAGCATTTGGGTGGTGGAAAGCAAAGAATGGTACTTAGTATCTTATGCTCCAAAAGGTGTTCTAACTTCCAAGCATCTTAAACTCCGCACTGTCACTCTATCCCTGGCGCCTCATTCAATCCCCAATGGTCATGTTGCCATTCAGATGCTCTTTTTCTCTATAGATCCATACCTTCGCACCAGACTCATTGGCACCTTAGATGGCCTTCACTTTCCGCAGTTTCACCTCAATCAGGTATACGTATATTATACACACCACAATACATCAGGGACCTTAAAACTTCACACGTTCCATATGTCCAAAGCGTGAAAGGAACACTTCATGTTAAAAATATGGTTAAGAAAGCTTTTTTACACGCTATTTTCAACTTGCTACTCTCTCATTAGGAAAAATTAATGACATAGTTACCAAATAATAAATAAAGTTCATTAAATAAGATAACGGGGAATGAGTTAATGAAAATATTTATTATCATTTTTTTATCAGCTTTATTATATTCTTCTATTAGTTATTTTCTTCCGCTATGAAGTAAATATTAAATAAAAAATCATGAACATTTATGGTCTTGCGAACATAAAAAGTATTTAATATTTAGAATAATTTGTAAAAACATAAGATATGGAGATTTAAAATTATCTTTTTATGGTTAAAATTCCTCTTATAGTAACCCGGACAATGTTCAAACCTTTTTCGCATAACTTATTTTCAAGCATATATAAAATTTTGTGAGTTGTGATCTATTAATGGGAAAGTTACAGGTGATTACAATATTTGGGATTGGAAGAGTAAAAGGATCAAAAGACGATAATTATGAAGAGGGAGATCTTGTTTTGAGTGCAAATTTTCCTGTGGCTGAGTACTGTGTCATATCCTCCAATAACATCGTTGGAAAAATTGATGGTGCAAGTGGAATTTCATTGCCTGATTATCTAAGCACTCTAGGTGGGTTTTAATTAAATATCCATGTGTGTGTGTGTGTGTATGAAATGATGATACACAGTGTGGTAAGGTGAATTGCAGGAGTACCCGGGTTTGCAGCATGGTTGGGGATAGAGGTGTTGGGAGAGCCTAAACCTGGCTCAAATGTCTTCATTTCTGCGGCTTCCGGTGGTGTGGGAATGATTGCTGGTCAATTGGCTAAACTCAGAGGTTGTAGGGTCATTGGAAGCACTGGATCTGATGAAAAAGTATTTCTATAACCATTTTCTCTTCCTTTATTTCATACCCATTTTTAATCCTTGTGACTGATGATACTCACAAAATTTAATAATTTTTTCTTCTTTCTGAATGTACCAAAAACACTTACATTTTATTAATTAAGATATGCATTATTTATAATATATACTAAAGTTCTTCCACTATAAATGTTATCTGACATTTTTTTTTAAAATTTATTACTTCTTTTATTTTTATTAACTATTTATTTAGTAATATATTTATATATTTTTTTTATATTTTTTATTCCAATTTTTTAAACTTATTTTTTTATATTTTTATAGTTAGTTTTAAAATTTTACAAAAAAATATATAATAAATATAATAATTAACAAATTCTTATTATATATTAAATAGAGAAAATAAAAAATACATTTATGTGTTATCTATTGAATACATATTTCTGAGAACTAAATTTATTTGTATAAATTTTAATGTTATTTTTTATTATATATATATATATATTATTATTATAGAATAACATAATTCTATGAATAATGTATATATAAATAGTTATTAATTAGAAAATATTAAATATTTTAACTTTATGGGAAATTATTTATTTTGATAATAATAATTAGTGAAAAGAAGAAAAAATTATAAAAAAATATTTTATTTAAATAAAATATAAATATTTATAGATGAAAGAGAATAAAATAAAAGAACTTATCTTCAAACTTTTTAATTTTTTTATATGAGGTTAAAATTATTAGATATTCTTTTTATTTGGACATTTGTATAAACATAGATTACATATAAGCTATGAATCTATTTTTTGTGTGAGGATAAATAAGAAGTAAATCAACGTATTATAAGTCAAGCAAAATATATACTAGCGTCTGAAAAAAAATTCCAATACCTATCCGAATCAACAAATTGAAAGATAGTACTAATGGAATTTATCCCCATATTCAAAAATACTTTTATTGCTTTTAACTTGTACCTTCGCTAAAGTTACTGATTTTGAATTATGGTGAATGATTTCACAGGTGAGGCTAATTAAAGAGGAATTTGGGTATGATGATGGATTCAACTACAATAAGGAAAAGGATTTTGATGCCGTTTTAAGCAAGTAATCAATTCCCCCTCCCCCCAGCTTGCACCAATTTGTGTGAGAAGTATATATTTTAATTTCATAAATTTATGCAAATTTATGACAGTTCATAACTTGCTATTTTCAGGTTCTTTCCTAATGGTATTGATGTTTACCTTGATAATGTTGGCGGCAAGATGCTTGAATCTGTACTTAATCACGTCAACCACTTTGCCAGGATACCACTTTGCGGGATGATATCTCAATATAATGAGGTGAGTGAGTGGATAGTATCTACATTTTATTGAATTTTACCTAGATCTTACATCAATTTTATCTTAACCATAGTTCTTAGGGCATGGATAAATCAATTTTAATTAAGGATGAAAATATTGGATAAATGCCTTGTGACAATTTAATATGAAGTTATTGATCATGAAACTTTTATATTAGACAGAAATTTATGAGTATATAGCTGATCAAATATCATGAAAGATAGTTTATGCAAATATAGGTTTATAAAGATAGATACACAATTATTTAGGATTCAAAACAACCTTCTTCATCTTCATTTTTATCTTCATCGGTCTCTTTCTATACTTGATCAACTGAAATTTTAGAAAAGAAATCTTGTTTATAAATGGTATATCTACATTAATTGTTATTTTTTTTGTTAAGGTATTATTTTTGAATTAGAGGAACATGTTGAAAATAGAGATGATTTACATAATTTTAACCAGAATAATTTACCAATAAACATAATTTGGAGTAGTGAAATTTAAACACGCATTTATTTTATTTTATTAAAGTATATTAATAATGTAAATATTTTTTATATTATTATATAATTAAAAATTATTAATTTATGTAATAGTTATTTTAAAAATTTATATCTAAACTTTAATCTATATTTTGTCTAAAAATTTACTATCTTCATTCCTATTTATTTATCCAGCTAAGAAAGATAAATTATATTCTTATTTATTTATTAATATAAGAAATTTAAGATAATATTAATTATTATGTTTTATCAATACTTTTTATCTATAAAAAATAAATAAAGAAATAAAACTATAAAAATATAATTAAATAAATAAGGATATATTGAAAATTTTATTCATTAATTACAACATAATGATTAAATTCTTTGATGTATGTAATTTTTTTCTTGTTGGACATATAAATAAGAATGAAGGTATTGCCAATTAATTTTTAATTTAAAATTTAAAGTTAAATTAGAAAAATGATTAAATTATTTTTTATTGGTTTAAAACCAAGTTGCTGATAATTTTTTATTCTCATTTATTTAAATTTTAAAATTATATTATTTCATTTAGAAATTTTCAGGCCTGTAATTTGGATTAACCCACCCAAACTGTAAGTTGTATTGGGTTGGGTAGAGCTTAAAAATAGAGATAGGCCCAGTTTGACATAGTCGACCAATTAGCTCATTTTGATAGGATTAATCCACATTTTGTGAGTGTTATCTACCTAGATCTTCTTGGTGAATTGTATTCAAACCCAATGAGTATATTGTACATGGTTCACTCTAAGATTTTAATAACATTCTATATATGTTTTATTGGTTTTACAATTGGTAATCATTGTGGTGTAGGTTTGGACAGAGAGAGATGGCATAAGGAATCTTCTGAATATGGTGGGAAAAGAAGTGAGGATGGAGGGCTTTTTGCTCGATTTATATTTCAATCGTTTTGGAGATTTTGCTAAAGAGATGGAGGAGCACATAAAAGAAGGCAAGGTTAAGCCCAAAAATAAAATTAACATTGGAATTGAGAGGTTTCTAGATAGCCTAAACTCCTTATTTTCTAGTTCTAATGCTGGAAAAGTAATTCTTCAAGTTAAGGCTTAGTGTCCCTACACTACTTCAAGTTTGATCATGTGACTGCCGTTTGTTTGAGCAAAAGATATTTCAACCCTCTCTCCCATATTTCAATCATTATTTGTGGCTCAATATATGAAGATGAAATATATGTAATAAATATCTGTTTTTGTGTTGGAGAGTTTTTGAATTTCGCCCATTAACAAGTGCAAGTAAATTTACTATGCTTCATCACATTTATGATTCAATATCTAAGTTCCGGTGCCCCTTCTATCTCTCTGATAAGTGTTTTTTTTTTTTTTTCTCATTATTTTATATCATCAAATTGTCCCGTTCTATTCCAACGACTAGTTTGTGCTCGAGAAATTGTTTAATCATCTTTAAGAAAAGTTAGTAGATTACAAAGAAAAAAAAACTTGGCACATATGCTGTATGTGTGGGAACAAAGATTTATCTTGTCGATTCGTTTGACAGTCATTTAGCAATGCCAAATTATCTTTTAATTGAAAATTATTAAGATGAACATATTGAATTGTAATTGTTTGATAAAAAAATTAAGCAACCTAATAAAAATAAAATTATATTTATATTTTTATAAATATATACATTTATTCAATATACAAAAATATTTTTTTGTTAATTGGTTAATTTTTCACTCTTATAAGTTTTTGGTTTAAAAATTAAATATTTTATTAAAAACAAAAAATAATTTATTGTTAAAAATAATTTAATTTTTTTTAAAAAAATATACAAATAAAAATTATTTATAATCCTATTATATTATCTTTCTACAATAATAAAAAATAAAAAAAAATATTAATAGAAACGTAAATAACAAGTTCAAAAGATAATTACAATTCAAAGTATAACTTAACTTGATTTGTTTAATAAATAAATAAATAGATAGATTTATTTAAATTTTTTTAGATAAATAACTCATATTTAAAATATTTAAATATTTATTTATTTTTATATATTATATATTTATTATATTTATTTAATATATTATATTTATATAATATTTGATTTAATATATTATGTTTATATAATATTAATATATTTATATAATTTATTAAAAATTATAATTTTTAATTTTTAATTTAAATAAAAAGAATCCTAAATAATTTTCTTTTTATTCTCAAAATATAATATTTTTCTACCGTTTTTGTTAACCTTAATAAAATTATGACTGAACACTTAATTTTTAATGTAATATTATAAAAAAATATCATATATAATATATCATTTAGTGTAATATTTTAAATAAATAATTATAAATTTTTTTAATATAAAATAATTTTAATTTTTTTTATACAAATAATATTAATAAGAATTAGATTAATATAATTTATAACTTAAAACATATTAAAATTATTTTTATAAAATATTTTAAGTTTATAAATTTTTTAAATAATATATATATTTTTTAGGTATATTAATAATATTTTTATTTTGCTGGTTTTAAATTTACATATTTTTTAATTATTTATTTATATAAATTTTAAATTTATTTATTAATTTTTTTAAAATATAAATTTTTAAACAGATTTATTTTATAAATCTTTAAATCAGATCAAATCTAAAAAATGTTGATACGGTAAAGCTTGTGTCTTAACTTTTTAAACAAATTAATTTAAATATTCAAAATTTAATTTAACTTAAATTATTTTTATTCTTAAATATAAAAAAGTTTATAAAAATAATTAATAATAAAAATAAAGTTATAGACTAAGATATTACATTAAAAGCACGTATAAAAAAGTTAAAAGCTATAGTATTATTCGTTTGCTTATCAGCACTTTTATTTGGCTTTTTTGATAAAGAAAATCGGACCAAAATTATATATTACTGATTTAGATATATATATATATATATATATATATATATATATATATATATATATATATATTCATGTGACAAATCTCCATTTATTTTAATATAAAATTTGTTAGCCGTGTTTGGTTATAATAAGGGAAACAAGAAAATAAAAATAAAAAAATACATAAAACTTACTTTATGGCTAACATGTGTTTTGTAGCAAGCCAGTTTCGCACGTTCAGAAATCAGTGGAAACTATTATAAAAAATTCTGTGGAAACATTGGTGCTAAACTAGAATAAATATTTTTTTAAAACAATAGTTTTGCCAGGGGACCAAAAATTATATAAAAAAATTAAAGTTTCGCCCAGTTGAGATACAAAACTCATCCGGACTGTATCTTAAATTGGTCAGAAATAAAAACTACCTTCTCGTTTTCTTTTTTAAAAATATTAAAAATATAATTAATATTGTTAATTTTTTATAAAAATTATTTTTTAATTTTTCTTCATATATAAACTTTATTTTTATCTTGTTCCATTTATTATGGTTGATAAATATAATGATATATATGAAAAAAAATGAATCTCTCTTAAAAATTAAAACAAACAGATAAATAAAATTTTGAACAAATAAAAAAAAATACTTAAATGTTTTAACGTAGTTTCCGGATAGTTGTTTAATATACAATGTTTTTGCAATACATGATGCTCAAAATCATTAATTTGATTCCTCTAAGATATGAGAGACGTGTTTTGGAGGATAAAGTATAAATATATTGATTGAAAATTTGTAATAAACATAAAGATAACTTAAAAATAATTATAAATTTTTAAAAAATTAAAATTTTACATTACTTAATAATTTTATTTAAATTAAAATATAATTTTATCGATATAACCATTAAATTATAAATATTTACGACCTTAATTATTTGTGTTATATATTATAAAAATTGAACAACTTGAAAAAAAATTAAATGATTTACCATCATATGTTTTAAAGATATATATTATGTTTATTTTGATATATTTTAATGAAATATTAAATAATTTTAAAATTAATAGAAACTTTGTAAACATAATTTATATCAAACAAAATTTTAATTTAAAGGTTTATTTAATTTTGAGGTAAAATTATCAAGTTACTTAATGATTATTCAAAGTGATTTTTATTTATATAAGTGTATATGATCCTTTCTCTCTCACACGCACAAAATGAGAGAGAGAGAGAGAGAGAGAGAGAGAGAGAGAGAGAGAGAGAGAGAGAGAGAGAGAGAGAGAGAGAGAGAGAGAGAGAGAGAGAGAGAGAGAGAGAGAGAGAAGGAAAGTGAAATCTGACAGGGGCGTGTGGGAAGAGGGTAAAAAAACATGACGAATTAAGAAAAGAGAAGGGGCATGATATTCCAGGAGCACAAGAGTTACATGGTGGAGAGTATGGTCAGCTTAAAAAATGGATGCGTGACCGCAATTTAAGTACTTTCCTTAGGTTTTTGCACATGTTCTGGACATTAGACAAAGTATGAAAACCACTGTTTTACTCATGCAATCTACGTGCTTCTTCTATACTCCAATTACTATTTTTTGCATCTCACCTTGGGTACAGTACCAGTGGTTAATTAATGGATCCGTTTGGACAATCATTTTCCTAAAGTTAGTGAACTTCCAAATGTTGCAAACAACTAGGAAGTTTAGTCTGATTTTATTTTTTCTAAAGCGTTTTTGAAATTATGTTAAATTAAATACATACACTTTGCTATATATGAGACTATTTTTATTATTTAATAAAATGAAAAAGGTTGTATGACTCATGTTTCAACATATAAAAAATGGCCAATCATATATTAAGCAGAAGTATGTTTCGTACACACGCCTTTGTTGTAAAAAAGAAGAGAGATAAACTTTTATGAAATTTCTCTCGTAAGTCCTCTCTTTCAATAAAAAGATGAGTGTAGAAATAGTATACAAATTAAAGATTGTAAAAATACCATTATTATTTTAAGCTGTTCCCAATATCTCTCCCCATTTCCTGTACATGAATGATGATGTGAATGGAATTTGGAAGCATTATAGAGGGAAATAAGCGATTATTGGAAAAAGAGTAAATTAGCGTGAACCGAGCTTTTTTTTTTTTTGGGGGAGGGGGTTCCTTTTTTGGTGATATCATCTACATTAAGTTTTCTCAATATTTATTGGTTGCGAAACTAATGATTAATATCTTGTTGTAGTATTTCTGATGTAAATTCCTGTGCTATAAATAAAATCTATTTATCCCAAGCTTAATTTTCTAGCTAGTGGTTTGAACTGTTTTGTTTTTGACCAAATATTTACAATCCTCTCACAATTAGTAATTAATTTATGAAGCAAATACCCGATATGAAGAGGTTGCCAATATATAAGGAATTAACTTCAATTTTGACCTAACCAGATTATTTAATTATAATTATCATATATTTTAATATATTTTTATCTTCCATTCATCCAATATATTTAAAATAAAATTCTCAATTAATATTTTTCCACTTTATTCAGCACTGCATATGGAAAAAACGGTTGCCATTGTACGTTGATCCCTAATTTGAGCAGAAACGAACAATGGCACCGAAAGTACAAATTCTCATTCTAAAACTGCAAAAGTGTCAGCAGCTAAAAGTAGATCAATTTTGATGATTTTTTATAATTTGCTGCAATTCTCAGATCCATTTTTCTTGTGGGTGTTGATAATGTATTACTAAATGTCACGAGATCTTCTTAAAAAGCAACACACGAATCCAACACGGACTGTATTCATATTCAAGACCGTTTTTCGTTTTATAATTTTTGTATGTATCTCCACTTCGGAATTAAATGAACCGTTCGCTTTATGTGTCCGTTAATATGTCTTTTTATTAAAATATCACATAGTAAAATAGTAATAACTATAGATAAGGAGAGAAAACACAATCTTTTAGAAAAAAATAATAATTAATTTAATTAGAATGGCAGGAAAAATACGGAGAATGTAGACAAGTAATTACAATCTCTAAGTATATAAAATGTATTTTTTTATAATGAAAAAATGGTAAGGTTAAAATTTAGAATCTTACTAACCTATTTTGATCTCTAATTTTTATAATTCAATTGATTTGTATTAAATATGTTTAATAAATTTAACTAATAAATTGTTTAAAAGTTAAAAATTACGATAAAACGGTGAATAATTAGTTAAAATTTAAAAGTTGATAAATTTAAAATAATAAATAAAGATAATAATAAATAGTATTTTAAAGTTTAATACGTATTATGTATTTTTATTTTAAATAAAAAATATTAAAATTTAGTTAAATAAAATAGTCTTTTTTAAAATTAAATTTTTTTTGTTTTTAATTTTCATATAAATAAATTTCAAATTATAATTAAAAAAGTAATTATTTGTAATTTTAACGTTTTATCAAATAGTTTAACATTTTATTTTAAAAATAAAGCATGTTATAATGATTAAATTATTTATATATTAAAATAATAGTTTAAAATATAATATTTTATAATAATATTATTTTGAAAAATGATATAATACTAAATTTATATAAATAAATATATTAAATTCTGAAAATATATTCAAAATAAAACTGAAAAAAGATATTTATAAGCGTTAGTTAAAGTAACATTAAAAAAATATCAATAATTATTTCAAAAATATTAATTTCTATTAAAAAAATATTATTTTATCAAATAAAACTTAAATATTTTAACAAATTTTTTAGTTAATAATTTTAATTTTTATAACCTAAAATATATTTCTAAACACGCTCGTAGTTGTGAATTTTTTTAAGCAATTATTATTATCAAACATACACTTAAAGTAAAAATATTATTAATTTCTATTTATATAAATATTTATAATTTGAAAAATAATTTATCACCGCACATTAAATTAGTGTTCACTGGTTTGAAAATTGATAAAATCTCTCAGTGTACATCCTTAAAAATGATGTGTGTCATTTATATCTTTTCCTTTTTTAAATTTTAAATTAAAATTTATTTGAATTAATTGTACATCTTATTATTAAATTTAACATTTTTATTTTTCATATATATATATATATATATATTTACATCCTACTTAATTTAATTATATAAATCTCTTTCATTATTGTAAATGTTTTTCCTATTAAATATTATTTGATTAATATTTTAATATTTTATTTAAAATTATAATTATCTGTAAAGTAAAAAGGCATTTAATTACTAATAAATTATATGATTTTTTCCTTTATATATTTGTTTTTTAATCTTTCAATGATTAATTAATAATAAGAATTTTTAGACAAATAATTTAGATAGTCAGGTATGGTATAGAATATTTTTTATTTAGTAATATAAACTATTATTATTATTATTATTATTATCTATTATTGTTATTATTAATAATATTATTACTTTTATCGTGATAAAAATAACATTGAATTCATTTAAAAAAATAAATGAGTAAATTCTCTGCTTAATTTTTCAAAATTTAAATGTTGTTTATTATAATTCTTAATTTTATAAAATTTATACTTTAATCCTTAATTTGAATTTTTTAAACAAGAGGATAATAAATAATGAAGTATAAAAAACAAAAAATATCTTTTAAAAAAATTAAAAATAAATTTAATACTTTATAAAATGAAAATTTAAATAAACGATGCTAACAATCTTATAGATTAAAATTAAATTTTACTCGTAAATAAATATAATAAAAAATTTTAATTGTACATCATTAAGAAGTCCAACCTACTTAAAAATCGGAAAATTTCTATTATTCATACGCGTGAGATTTTAAACTTGTCGTGCTTTATCTAATTTAGTTCATTAATTTTAATTCAAAATTTTAATTAAATAATTTTAGAAATAAGGAAACTCTAATTAAGTTATGATGCAATATAATGGACATACGAATTATTTAGGTAAAGACAAAAGATTATGAATTTATACATTATTGTACATGTATTGCATAGGCACTTCTAGAATTAAATAAGATTAACAATATTTTTTTATCAAAAGTAGTATATATTTTTATTATTAATAATAAATCTTAGATTATATTAATAAAAATTTAAAATAAATTCTTAGAATTAAATTAAAATAATATTTTTAATTTGAAAAATAAAATAAAATTTAAATTAAGATTAATTAAAATTTAATTTATCTAAAAAATAAAAAAATATTTTTAAATTTATTACAATATATTAATGTTTACAATGAAAATGAAAATTAATTTTAAAAAATTTAAATATTTAATGTAAAAAATATATAAAGACTTCCTAGTTTAAAATAAAAGATTCCAATTTATCATATCGAGATAGACAATTAGTTAATTATAAAATGATTCATAAATCCGTTACTATTTAGTTAGAGTCAGCAGTAGAGGTTACTAACTAACTAATTAATAGTTTTTCCATCATTAACGGGTGCATGGGAAGTGAAAATCTTAGGTGTGAAAGAAACATTTCCCAAACTAAAATGAAATGAAGTGCAAAGTTGGCACGCGCAAACATAATAGAACAGTTAAATTGTTAAAGTTCTAACTTGGTGTATGCGAAAATCTAAATTCTAATTAGCATCAGTTAATTGACGAGAGCATGATATATACAGAAGCATTCTAGGATGCTAATTAAGCGAGTTGCACTAAATTTCTAATTGCACAAACACTAAAACTACAAATGGAAACACTTAGAATCCCAAAAGTCTAACGGGGTGAGGGATATAGTTGGTGTGCTTTACTTTGATTTGATCATCTAATTTGCTAACAATCTCTAATTCGATACCTAAGTAAATTAACTACATGCACATTTTCATGTGATTAAATGGTTCTCAACCCATATCATCACTCTCTATCACTCTACATTCTAACATATTGCATATGGGCTTTATATATATATATACACCATCTATTTCACTATGAATTTTTTGTTCCGTAATCATTATAGAACGCATAAATTTTTGTCTTTAAGCTAAAATTAGCAAATGCCAGGCATGTTGTTCCAGCAAGTTCCGAGAGTCCAAGCAAATTGTTGATCAGTGGAGGCAGGTGATGAAGAATCGGGTTGAGTTTCAAGTCCCAATGTCTGACTTTCCCCTTTACGGTACCACTCAGGCATTGGCATTTCTGAAGGAAAATGGTTCAGCAAGCTAAACAAATCATCATCCATACAATTCATCTCTTCCACCGGATCCTCTCCAATAAATTTCTTCCCTATAATTGCATTCATTTTTTCACACATTAGTTTAGGGAATCACCACATCAAAATAATATATATATATATATATATATATATATATATATATATATATATATTACTAATATATTTTGATTTTCTTAACCAATTGCAGTTTATCCAACACAAGAAGATATAAAAAATTTCACCTTTTGGGAATTGAGAAGAGCTAAAATCATCCCTGTGGGTTTGATTAGTAGTGTTGTTGTTGGGTCCCTCCTCTGCATGTTCTTGATCAGCAGCCATGGTTTTCCTCTTATTAGATAACTTGTCAACTAAGAATGAGCCTTCAGGGTTGGATTTTTCATTGCGAGAAAGACCTTGAGCTTCCATCACTAGAGCATCCAACAAGCCACTGTTTTTTCCTTGAGGAGATAATGGTGCAACTTCATAGCAGTCATTATTATTAAGCATGCTTGAAGCTCCTCCCATAAAGCCCTCAACACCACTAGCATAGGATGAAGCTGGTGTTGCTGTTTGGCTTGAAGATATCTCTGTAGTGGAGCCTGGCACCAAAGGAAAGTGTTCATATGGAGATCCTGCTATGAAGCCATGATCACCATAGCTTTGGTAATCACGTGAATCGGTTGCAGCAGAACAAGTAGGAGGAGCGAAACTGTGGTTGAAAAGGGTGGAAGACGATGATGCATATGGAGAAACAGGAGATAATGGCAAAACAAGATTTCCATTTTTGGTATTTTCATTGGAAAACTTGAATTGCTGCTGGCTTGAATTTGTGTAACATTTAGCAGAATCAGGCTTAGTTTGGGGAGGGTTTGCATTGGAATAATGGTTTTGGTTTTGGTTTGGGTTTGGATCATTGAGCTTCTTGGGGTAACATGAAGATAGGAGCAAAGAAAATGATGAAGATGAATTAGAAGGGTAAGGTTGTTGTTCCATATAGTGCTTTTGTTGAAGATGGTATGCAGTGGCTTCTGCATGAACTTCAGGGGGATAAATAGGTAACCCTGCTCTCTGGCGCCTTTTCAATCTGGTGTTCCAAAAGTTCTTTATTTCGTTGTCAGTCCTGCCAGGTAACTGAAACCGGAAACATATTAAAGATGGTGACACAAACAAGTCCATGGGAACCAAATAATTGCATAAAAGGCATAAAGTTGAGTGTTTTAGCCTTGGAACAGAAACTTTTATGAAGGTGGGGTCCTGATCAAAGTACAATATTGTTAAACGAAAAAAACAAAGGTGGAGGTGGCAATTTGATATATTCAGACAAAAAAAGAGTGAGGTCACCTTATACAAAATCCAAAATCGGACAATATGCTCAAAACTAGAATTAAAAACAAAAAGCAAAAAAGAGGACGCAAAAGGAGCGTCGATTGAAGTTCAAAAGGTAAGAAAGGGAGTTTCTCTTTTTCTTATGACAAAAACTTTCAATCTTTTATGTTTTGTTAATAAAAGTGGAGGAAACTAGACCATGTAAAACAGGTAGTTCAACAAGAATACATAAACACATGGAGCACCAAGAGAAGTGGATTCTCCTTCCCCTTCTTTGTTCCATCGCTTGATGGCAATCAAATTATATACCTATATATATATATATATAGCAGATCTAAATTCAGATCCAAATCTAGGAAGAAAAAAAAAGGTAGACGCAATAGCATAAAACATATACAAGAGTGAAAAATGATCCACACCCGAAGACAAGAGGATTACATCACGGCTAGAACAAACCAATAGAATAGTACTCATTTTCGGAACCAAAATGATTGCACCAAAAACCACGAGCAGAGGAAACACAGAAGCGAAATGATGGCATGAATTTACAACAGACCACAAAGCAAAAAAAAAAAGGACACATAATTAAAGGTAAGCATGGTTGTTATTATTATTATTGTTATTATTATTATTATTAGTATATATGGGAGCTTACTATAAATATATATATACCTGTGCGGCCATTCTGGCCCATTTGTTTCCAAGCTTAGCATGAAGGTCGATGATGATTTGTTCTTCTTCATGAGAAAATGCACCTTTCTTCAAATTAGGCCTTAGATGGTTAGCCCATCTAAGTCTACAACTTTTGCCACACCTTAACAAGCCAGAATTTTTCTGCACAGAGTTCCAATTGCCTTCACCATACTTCTTAACGTACTCTACCAAGATCGCATCTTCAGTTGGTGTCCATGGCCCCTTCTTCAAGCGACCATTACTAGTCTCATCTATTGAAGCCTCTGCGGAAGCTTCATTGTTGTTGGAGATTGTTCTGGCCATAATTGTATAAGAAAAAATGAAAAAGAAGCTATCTTTTGTTCTGGGGACCCCAGAATGCGAGGTGGGGCCTGGGGGGTTATAGGTGTGGTTGTGTTACGAGAATATTTGTCGTGCAGAGATGGGTCAGATAGCGTTCTCTCCCTCCTCTCGAAAAATGGTGTAAGAGAGAGAGAGAAAGAAAGAGAGAGAGAGATGTAAGGGAACAAGCCCCTTGTCTTCTCTTTGGTTCTCTTTTTGTTTGGATGTTGAGACAGAGAGAGGGGATTTTAGGGGGATACGAAGAAAATGCGAAAGAGAGAGAAAGAGAAAGAAAAGGAAAAGGGTGTGGGGTCAGAGGGAAAAGGCAAAGGTAGCGTTGGAGAGTGAAGGGGTTAATTTGGTGTATAGAGAATAGAGAGAAAAGAAAAGTGAAGAAAAGAAGAAAAGAAAAGTGAAGAAAAGAGGGTGATTTCTGTAATTAGAGGTGTCAGCTACCATTTCGCTCCGCGTTGCATGCTCAATGCTACGTCCATATACGCGTTTATCATCTTCACATTTCTTCACTTTCTATTATATTATATGCCCATCAATTTTACTTTTTTTTCATATATTCTTTATACAACACTTTTATACTATTTTTTATTGCATTATTTATTTATCAAATGTTTTTCTCTTTTTTATAAGATCCATGTAATATATAAATATTGTTCTCTCTTTCTCTTTTTATATCTTAAAAGGCTGTAAAAAAAAGATGAGAAAAAACTCAAGTATGAGCTATTTACTTGCTTCTTCTTTTTTTTCGGGATAAAAATTGTTTGACATACAATGTGTTTGGCTGAAGGACAGAGAATTTTTTTAAAACTTTTTTCTTATTTAGTTCAAAATTTTATAGTGGTAAAAAAAGTTAAAATGAAAGAGCTAAAATCTCTTCTCCTGTTCTGTCTCTCTTCTGATATTTCAAAAGATTTAGAGTTGAGGAAAATGACTTATAATTTTTAAAATATGTATCATAAATTATTTTAAATTCTTATTTTGTTCCATTATTAGTTATAAAAATGTATTTTTATATTTTTCATTTCGTATCTTGAAAAATAAATTGTTCTTTTTTATCCCTTTTGCATATAATAATAATAATAATAATAATAATAATAATAATAATAATAATAATATTATTATTATTATTATTATTATTATTATTATTATTATTATTATTATTATTATTATATAGAATTCCCTAAAGAGAAAAATAGGTAGAAAAGTAAGACACAGATAGTGTTTTTAAGAAGGGTGGGAGAAAAGGGAATTTATTTATATTTTTAATATAAATAATATTTTATTTTTTATAAATTGTATTCAAATTTAAAATATATGAACAATAAACGTACCACATGTACGTCCAATGCTCAGGATACTTAATTACTTATATTTGTATTATTGTTTTTAATAATATTTTTTATAAAAAATATTTGTCTTTATTATCTCCTTTTGACCTATATTCCCAATAATATTTGGATTTTTTTATAATTAATGCCCTTTCCAATATATGTAATATGCATTTTGACTATAGCCTAAAAAAAACATTTTGACTGTGTTAATAATTCACTCATAAAAAAACGTTTATATTTCTTTCTAATTAATATTCAATAATTTAAACATATTATAATATTGTGTATATTCAAGAGTTGGTTCGGACTAAATTGGTTCAACTTCAGAAAAATTATGCGTTCAAATTAATAAAATTATTTGAATTAGTTTATTTTGAGTTTAAGTCTCTTGGGATACTGAACTTGAACCAAACTAACAACAAATAGTTTAGGTGGGATATAATCCAGTCATTTAAAAAAATATATATTTAAATGTCACAAAAAATAGGAGATGTAAGGAATTTGTTTAAAAAAACAAATCACAAATTAATCCAAAAAAAAATGTTTAAAAGTTGGCTGCAAATTAAAAAAGAACAACAATTAATGGAAGAGTCTCAATATTCAATCCTGAAATAGTGAGACAAACAGACTCAAAAGAGTTTTCAAATCTTTTTCTCTAACCAAAAAAAAAAAAAAAAAAAAGTAAAGCATCTCTGGACGAAGGATAGTACTTGAAAATAGCTATAAGACAGAGGAAAGAATGTTCGATGATTAGAAAAAATATTAACACGACAAAGAAAAATTAAAAGAATGATTCCCAATAAAATCAATGATGACAGATATTAATTACATATAGACTGGAGTGGAAACTTTGAATATGACAGATGGACTGAGAATTGCTTCAATTTAACGTAAAATTTTATAAATTCTGAATATATATAAATTTATAAAGTTTGATAAAATTTAAATATATTTAATATATACTTTATTAACCATATAATATATTTATCCTTATATGTATACATTATATTAAAATTATTTAATAAAATATTAAATATCATTTAAATTATATGAAAATTTATAGATATTATTTATATAATAAAAAATTAATTTAACAGTTATGTATACAATAAAATATATATAAAAGGTAGGAAATAACTTAACTGTATTTTTAAAATTAATATTAAATCTTATTGATTCAATTATTGAAACAATTTTTTTTATTATGTAGATAAAATATATAAAAATTTATAAAATTTTTAAATATTTAATATTTTATAAATAATTTTAATTTAATGTGTAATATTCCTCTTTTAATTTTAATTTTAAATTAAAATATAGTTCAAATATTATCAAAACATATTTTAACAAAAGTTTTTTTAAATATAAATTAAATGAACAAATAATATCTACAATGTTAAATATATCTAATAAATAAACTCATTCAAAATTTTCTAATTAAATGAGTTAAAGATATTTATTTCTTAATTTTTATATTTTACAGGTTTTGTATAATTATATATATATATATACAACATTTAATATTTGTATTTAAATTTTTTAAGCAATAAAGAAAAAGGAAATTTATCATTAAATTTAAATTATAATGTTATAATAATATTTTTTTAAAGACATGAAACATTTATGTTATTTCAATAAATTCCTTTTATATTTTATAATTTTTATATATTTTAAATATTCACTCTTAATTATGTTTTAATATTTTCTTAAAGTTTTAAATGAAGCCCTTAAAAAATTAAAGATACACTCATATCACATAAGAATTATTTTATATTAATATTGATCTTAAAATATTTTATCAACGAAAAATATTATATTCTCCACACATACACACTCACTTAAATTTAAATTCATATATGTACATAAGTTAATATTTGCTTATAAGTCGAAGAAATGGGACTAAACAAAAACAGGACTTATCATTTAAATACATTTTATTATGTTGTAATAACATTTCTTATGACATAAAAAATTACATAACTTTATATTCGTATATTTTGTCCTTTATAATTTTATGAATACTTTTATTTTAAATTGAATTGAATTTTATTTATTACATGAAAATCTTTTAAAATTAAAGATTCATTAATGTCATAAATGAATTATTTTACAGTTAACTCAATCAGAAATTTTGTTATCAACAAAAATTAATATATTCTCCACAGAACACACACAATATATAGGAGTACTATTATATTTAAATTAAGTAATACTCTACAAAGTATTGATTAATAATAAATATTGTCATTTCAAAATTTGGTACTTAATATTTTCATTACATGTAAGAAGTTATATATTTGATAATTAATATTTAAATTATATAATGTCATTAAATGTTTTAAAAAATGATTAACCATTAATGATTTTAATATTCTATATATATATATATATATATATATATATACACACCAACAAAATCAGATACAATTGATAAATTGTTATATCTGGTAAGTATATCGACAGAGATTCGTATTCTCACCCTTCTATGAAAATTAAAGACTTTATTAAAAAAACAAGATTCATTTTAATAATCTTTACACCTTAAAGGGATAATATGTCAGTAAAGGGTCATCTCTAATAATTTTTTATTAAAAGTAAAATTTATTTATGTGAACTATTTAAAAAATATGTATAAAATTTTTTATATAAATTCAAATTTTCAAATATATAATTTAATAATAATAATTTACTTATATTTTAAATAAGATATTAAAAATACAAGAATGAAGTATTAATTAATTAATTTTTAATTTATATAATTTTTTCATATTTAATCTATTATATTAAAATTTTTAATTCAATACTTAGACTAATAAAATTTGTTTTTATAGAAAATTATTATAAATATTATTTTTAAAATTTGATATATGATATACATATACATAAATATATATACATATACTTTTTTAAATTATATTTAAATTAAAATAATATTATATAAATTTAAATGTGTAAATAAAATGATTTTTAAAATATAACAAGTTTTATATTATATATGTTAATTAATTAATCAAGGAAGTATGAAATTTTTTAATAATATTTTTTTAAAAAAATTATCCTTAACTTATTTTATAGTATATTTAAAACACTTATTAGTATTTATATTTTTAAAAATTTTACAAATAATTATTAACTACTACATTAACAAAGTCGTTAAGATTGATGTTTACCTAATATCTTATATTTAAACATGTCGTTTTTCTGATTATATAAAAAAAAATGAATACATCAACAAATGTACGGTTACGTTCAATTGAAATCCCAACATTAGCCATGATTACTAATATGAGGCTACTTTTATTGAGTGTATAATTAACGGGACTTAATATTACTTTTATATTAAATATTTAATAATAAAGGAAATGAAATGTAGTAAAATAAACTCATTAAAGTAAAATATAATGAAATAAAATTATTATTATTTTATTATTTCACTATCAAAAAATAGTTTTTTCTAGTTTTTTTGTTATAATAATTGCCAAAAAAGGTTAAATAATAGGGGTTAGACTAACGGGGACAAACTTAAAATGTAAATAGATTAAAAAAAAATGATTGATGGTTCTCAAATTATGCACCTATAGCAAGAGATCCTTTTTGCCATTATAGTCCAGCACATTATAGTCTTTTTTCCTTTTTGGTTTGATCTCATTCTATAAGATTTTGATAATAATTACTTGAGAAAAATCTCTTTCCATTTTTGAGATGGCACAATAAACTTACGATTTCTCACTGTGTTTTGTTTTTATATTTTTGTAAAACTAATCACTTTTTCTTCTCTAGGTTTTTTTTCTATGTTCTCTAACATGTTTTTTAAAATTCTTTGAGGAATGAGAAGCTAAAAAACGCATTTAAAGTTATTTTCTCAAGTTTTCTATGGTTTTCCTATGGCTTTGGAGTTGTTTCACCTTACAACGAATCTGAAGATGAGAACATATTTCAAGCCATACATGTGGTTCGATGATGCAAATTTCCATCACTTCCAACAATTGATTTGCATGCTTTTAAACCAATTTTTTTTGTAATCTTGATTTTGAGGTTTCTTAGTTGAAAATTGCCGTTACAGTCGATTCTAATGGAGATTATTGTTACTTATTTCTCACATAATTCATTTTTTTCATTCCCTAAATTGATGTATATTGTGATTTATAGTTTTTCTTTCTTTTCCAAATTTTATTCTTTCTCACGGAGTTGAGATTTGTTTCTTATACTTTCAGTTGTCAGGTATTTTTCATAATTAGACCAATTCATTTCTAAAGAATTAGTTTTCATTATATGGACACCACTTATTTGATGGCAAACATAAATAACTAAGTATTCATAAATTGATGAATTGGACTTAATTCACCTAACATTTAACATAGATTCAAAGCTTTAACGCAAAACTTTCACTGCCAAAGCTCATCTTCTGTGTACGAAACATTAAGGTCTCCTTTAATTTATATATAAAAAAAAGTGCTTTCAATTTTAAGTAAAAAAATGATATTTTAGTTTTTTTTAATAATTTTATGTAAAATATAAAATAAAAAAATATTTTTAAAGTTTTTAACATAAAACTTTACAAAATTAAAAATAAAATATTTTTAAAAATCAAACAAGCATAAAGTATTTTTATTATGGATGAGGAACTTTTCTCCTTTTCAACTTTGTACTCGTTTATTTCTCGTCTTATCTCCTAAGTTTCTATTAAATTTTTAAAGATAAGTATTTTAATATTTATAAATATATGGTTACATTTTTTTAACTTTTTAATTTTTTAAATTAAAAACTAATATTTTTAACTAGTTCCTATTGTGTTTTACTTCTGTAAAAATGATATTTTACTCTTATTTTATTTTTTTATTTTTAAAATTTTATATGAAATAACTTTTTTACCATTTTAATATAAAACATAAATAAAAATATTTTAAAAAATTAAACAAGGCTAAATTTTTTTTATTATCGAATGAGAATCTTTTCCCTCTTTCAACTTTGCATTTATGTATCTCTCGTCTTATCTTCTATTAAATTGTTAAAAATAGTATTTTTTTTAATATTTATAAATATGTTAGTATATTTTATTTTAAAGTTTTTGTTTATTAATTTTAAAATTTATAAAAGTAAAATTTATTGTTCTATATTAATAAAAATATTTTAAAATAAAAAATAAACATATTTACTGAAGTCAAAAGTATATTTAAGCTAATTTTTGGAAAAACATATTTTACTCAATATTATTTTTTATCTTTTCGTTTATCTTTTCCCCCTAAACTATTTTCTTAAAGAAGATCGTCTAGTTTGCAGAACAAACAAAATGGACAAATAAGATGTAATAAAAGGAATGGAAAAATAAGAGAAAATCAAATTAGACAAGATATATGTTCATTAATTCCGCAGCTAATTAATCTCATTTCACAGTATATTGTGTACGAATTTATCCATAAATAAGTTGTTAAAATTAATCTAATAATAAAAAAGTTGAAATAATTTATATAAAATTTTAAATTTAGGTAAATTTTATGTTTTTCAACTCTTAACTAAATAGTTTATTTTTATTATATTTTTATAATTTAATTTTTGATTTATTTATTTTTATAAATTTAATATTATCTTATTTTATAATTTTAATTTTTTTATATTTTTATAATTTGATCTTTTATTTATTTATTGATTTTTATAAATTTAATATTATCTTATTTTATAATTATTTTATAATTTTAATTTTGTTATATTTTTATAATTTGATCTGTTATTTATTTATTAATTTGTATAAATTTAATATTATCTTATTTTTTATGATCATTTTATAAGTTTTGATATATTTATTTTTATTTTACCATTAAATTTTATATTTGAAATTATTATTTTAATAGGTAAAATATTGAATCTTTTGATAAAAATTAGAATTATAAAAATAATTAATTTTTAAAATTGTTATTTAAAATTTATTTATATAAAAATAAAAATAAATATTTATATTTTTAAAAATAAATTTTTATTTAATTAAATTTTAATATTTTATCAATAAAAATATATATCATAATTATCAAATTTTAATCTATTATTTAACTATATCTTTATTTATCATTTATAACTGATTAAAAACACAAGCACATACTATTATAGCTTGAAATAGCCAATACAGAAAATCATCACATCAGCACGGAAATTGGATCAAGAAACTGGAAAAGTATTTTGCTATGCATTTATAAGTAGTTCGATTGACAGATTACATGGTTCAATATGATTTTTTTTTTTATATTCAATAATACTAACATCTTCTATTTTCTTTTTCCAGTTATATCACTCTTTCTCGCTCTCTATCTCTTTTTAGACATCTTCACCTAAAAAGTTATTCATCGATCGATCTTTATTCTATATAGTTAATGATATCTCTAATAGTACAATCTCAGATCAAATAGCAACTTTAAAATTCTTGACTCTTGTGATAAAATTATGAATACTAGAAAAGAGAAGAATATAAATATTCAGGTTCATAAACAAAATTAGTGGGAAAAGAAGGGTCTTACACCAATTTGTGTAAACTTTCTACATAGGCTAACCACATATATGACAATTAATCAATATCCACTTTCATCAAATGATATATGCTATCTATCAGTTATTTATGTTATTCATTAGTTTAAAGTAGTACTTTTCTAATTATGACATGGAAAGGAAAAACCCAGACTACAACAATACTACTTCACTAAGGCTAACATATGTATGCCTAAGCCTAAGCCTAGGCCTAGAATATGTGAAGAACCTATCAACTAATCAAATTTGATTTCTTTCAGGTAATACATGGAATAATAACATATATTCATTTACGTTTAAATATAAATTTTTATATTTTATGTATTTTTTATTTTAAAAAACTGTAAACCGTCGAATGAAAAATGTAAAAAAGTATGATTCTGTTTATAAAAAATCATTACTGTTTATCCTAACATTCCACTTTGTTTTGGAAAAGTATATGTATCCATAACCGCCAATACAAGCCCAGTTTCCGATTTAGATGCGTTTTTATAATAAAAATTTTAAAATGTACCAATATTGTGGAGAAGATGAATCGTGCTATTGATTCTTAAATAAAATAAAGGTTTTATCATATTCAATAAATTTATTTCCATTTCCAATTTATCTTTTAATAATGATTATGCTTTTAATTTTATCGGTTTTTTTCATCTTTATTATCACTTCAGCTGTAGCCCTTATTTCTTAGCCCAACTGTTACTGAACTACTGGGCCCATGTTCTTGACCTTTGCTTTTTGTGTAAATTCCCATACACTTCGTGGACCCTCAAGTGTCAAGAGTTATTTATCTATTTCGATAATCAAGATTTACCTTTATTTATTTTTAAGTTAAAAAAAAATTCTCCCATTTTTTTTTTATAAAAAACATCATTTCAAAATAAATATATGATTTAAATATACCTTTTAATTACATTTAATAATTTAAATTAATTTTATTAAAATCAATTACATCAAACTATAAACCAAACGGAATTTTATGCTCTGGTTTCTCATTCTAACCATAATCTTTATTTCATGCATATTTCTCGTAGTTTATACTAGTATTATCTTTTATTTTAAGTATACACATTAGAAAAATTGTCAAGCACCTCACATTCAACACAAAATTTGTTGAAAGCTTTCTAATTTAATGGAAAATTTAGGTAATTTTTATATTATTTTATGTATAAATTTACCTTTAAAAATTAGGAGAAATTTTTAGACCCTCATGGGAGAATTTTGCAAGATTGTGATAGGTACATCTATCATTTCTTTATAGAAAAAATAACAGAAAAATATTGATTATAAGAAGTAATGAATTCACCTTAATTATAACTTAAAAGCATGCATAAAATAATTTTAATGATTTTGATCTAATATATATATATATATATATATATATATATATATATATATATATGAAAATATTAATTAATATTTTAAGAATACTTATTAAAAATAAAAAATGATTTTTTATTAAAAATATTATCAATATATTTATTATAACTTTTAATTTATTTTAATATTATTTTTAATAAAAAAATTATTTATTTATTTTACCTCTTAATCATATCCTAAGGATACCAATGGGAAGGGCATTGACTACCAAATTTTATATAAACAGAAGACATATTAAAGAAGAAAACTATCTCTATACGAAAATAAACAAAATAAATTTTAACTATTAAATCTTATTATAAATAATTAAAATGTAAAAAAATTATATAAATTTTTTAAAAGATTATGTAACTATTTCAAGTGATTATCTAATTTTAATATTTTTTAATATTTATCATCCACAAATGATATACAGTTTTATTCTTTCATTCTCGTACAAAATATCATTATCACTAATTACATATATATATATAATCCAGTTTTTTTAAGATAGTTGTATTATTTACGAAGATTATTATATGTGGCAAAAGGTGCTAAGTATTGCCGGAAAGTTGAATGCCCCTCATATTGGTAGTTATTAAGAAATGTGTTTGGGACTATTTTATTTGGTGTGAGCATGTAAAACTAAAGTAAATCGTTTCGTGTATGAAGCACACAGATTTGTAAACTACTGTTCTTCGTCTTCGAAGAAACGTTCAATTAGTTAAAATGCCACGGTGAGTTTTTCAGCTCATAGATTTTGTTAAGAGTTCATGTGTATGATTAGACATTTTTTTTTATTGAGTGAAGCTTTAAATTACTTGTCAAGATTGTACGACTCAATATTTTAGATTTTGAAATTAAAAATTACTTTGTTAAATATTATCAATTTAAAATTTATTACATATATAATTTTTAAACATATTATAATAAAAATTTAAATTTTTTAATCATACAACAATCAATAATTGAATAATAATATAAAATATTTATTTTATTAGTATGTTTTAATTAAATTATTTCAAAAAATCTCAATTTTTTACAAATAACATCTAGACTAGTTCTTTTAATATATAACGATGGTAAAAAAAGTAAAAAAGAAAGATTAAAATTAAATAATTTTGCAAAAAATTAAAGATTAACAATTATTTTTAAAATTAAATAATCCAAGCCATACAATCTCAAGGTCCAACCTAAGTGTTTATTATTTTATTTTATTGTATTATTTTGGGTGGCATACATAGGACGATGAAAATATAGAATGAGTTGAATGATGTAAGAACACCTTATAATTGCTCTTAGTTTTGCTGTGCTTTAAATTAGTGTTTATAGCTTTTAAAGTTTTAATAAAATCTGTATATTGTAAAGTTTTTAGTTACAATCTTTTAAAATAATTATTATAAAATTAATAATTTTTAATTACACGATAATTAACGAATGAATGATAATATAATTTATTTTATACTAATATATTTTAATAAAAATTAAAAAATATTGACATAGTACGGGTAAATGTTGATTTGAAGTAAATGTATGATTATATGAAGATTTAAAAACAATATAAAATTTTTAAAATTGATATAATTTAGTCATATTGATGACTGAAATGAGTGGAACAAATGATCAAATAACTTCTTTCTCCATAGCGCTCTAATTTAAAATTTATTGAATCATTTTCAAACTTGGCCAAAACACTATCACCTTCTCGGCACAGGTAACATAAGAAGATATGCTGATTCGGTAGAATGTTTACTACAAAGGCAATCAACTAGGAGACTTAAAAGGAAATTTCAAAAGTAGTTTCATTCAAGAAAATGTAGTTTTCAATATATTAAAAAAAATCACGTACTAATAAATAGTAATGAGGCTTATTTTGCTGACATTGTATGTTGAATAAAAAATGACATGTTTCCATTAAAAATTTCTTTAAATAGAGAAATAAAAATACAATCATAACACAAAAATTAATATAAAAAATTAAAAGAGAAAAAAAGACACATACCAAGATTAACATTAGGTAAAAAATTTTACAACATGTAACATTTTTTTTTCTCAAATATCTCACATTGATATACATCTTATAGCACTCTAGGATAAGAGTATAAAAAAAATTGATATAAACTTAAAAATATTTTTATCTAATATAACTTAAATAAATGGCTTTGATCAATACTTAACTTTATTTATTTTTTCTTTAAAATTTTAAGCAGTATGAAACTTATTCTAAAATATTTTATTTTAATTAAATTTTAATAATTTTTACCTTAATTGTGATGGATGTATTTTTTTCATTGTCTACATTAATAAATATAATTAAAAAAATTATCATACATCATTAAAAAAAATATTTACTTAAAATTAAACAATTTAAAAAAAAATTAAACACATGTTGAATCTATGTTAAAAAGTTATGATACAACTTTTATAATTTTTTTTTATGATGTTACCACCTAACATAATCTTACCACATACCTTACACCAAGATCAATCAATATTTTCGTGCTATTAATGATTTGCAAGCAATGATTTATCATCTTTTCATAACAATACAGTAATAATATGAGGATATACTTCTCATCTTTTAAAGAAGATCATCTATCCTATCCTTTCTCATAACAAGAAAGATATTATTTGTATCTAACTTAAAAAAAATTATATTATTTTACTTTTACAATTTTTTTTACGCTTTACGTAATTTTGATTTAATTAACACATCATTAAATCTATATCAAATTTCACAATACTTAAAAATTTTGATATTATAATTGTATACGAAAAAATAAAATCATGCATTAGATAATTTTTTTAAAAAAAAATTTAAAACAACACTCTCACAATAACATTTCTTCCTAACACTTAAGAATAAATTTCAAATAACAAAAAACAATTTTTTTTATGATAAATATCTAATAATATTGCAACCACAAAATATACTAATACTAAAAATTTAATATCTCATCAAATTAGAGACTCTTCATACCATTCCTAAAAAAAAGACATATTCTCCTTGAAAAATTTCTTCAGTAAAAAAAGCATATTATAAAAATTAACTTAATTTATTTTAAATAGAAGAGAAATAATCACGATCATTGTCTAACGACAACAACTAAACGATAAGATTATATAAAAATTTGTACTGCACAAAACAATTTTCTCTCGAACATCCCACGATCCCCAATACACGTAGAATATATGAAACAAATATACAATTTACTTCTTACAACACTCTAAAACAAGAATATAAAAAAATAACTTAAAACATTCTCAACTAACACAACCTTAATACAATACTTGGGTTAATATGTAAAGTTGTCATCCCTCTTTCTTTACAATTTTAAGCTATATGAATTTTATTTAAGATATTTTATTCCAATCAACTTTAACATAAACGATTGTGAAAAATATTAAATAAATAACATAAATTTATGTTAATAATATATCACTATATATATATATATATATATATATATTAAATTATCATATTTATAAAGTCATCTTTTGATAATTATATCTATCAATATCGTTATAAAATATTAATATATACCATTAGTATATTATATTTTCAGTGTTAATCAATAATATTTATATTAATAAACTTACTTTTATAAGACATAGAGCATTATAATAATTTCTACTATAAGCCTACCAATATATTTTCTATTAATTAATATATAATTTTTTTTGCAGTGTTAATAGTGATTGGGAAACTACCTAATCAGCAAAATGAAACAAAAGGGCCTATAAATGGGAAAGCAAAGAAGTAGTTGGATAATGTAGACGCCTATGATTTTGTCCAAATCCAATCGTATCTGTCTAGTGGGGTCACTGATTATGATTTTGTTTGGAGTGAAGACAAAAAGGGCAGAAGAGAGTAGGATTATGATCAAATCATCAACTTGTCGCACCATTTAAATCAAGCCTTAGTCTAGTTAACATGGGTGCCCCAAACCTTGACCCACTAAAAGGAAAAAGGAAAAAGGAAAAAGGAAAAAGGAAAAAGGAAATTAATTTAGTGGAAATAATAGTAATAACAATGGTCGGTATGGGAAACCAACAAATGGTTTCTTCAAAACATATAACCCAAAAAATAAATAAAATTGTTTCCTTTGAAAATGTGTGACCAGCAAGCAGTGTGATGAATTTATGATGCTTCTCTCACGTCACCGTATGTGTAAAGTTTTTTAACTTTTAATGTGAATCGACTTAGTATCTAATCTTATCATTATGGTTCCCTCCAAAAGAAGTCAATAAAACACGAAAACAAGTCATCAGGATTTAGTTTGGGTCCACTGATTATCATCTTCTCATCCTTCTCCAATGTTCCTCATGCTTTGGATGATGTATATAATAAGAAAGAAATAAAAAAATTAAATTAAAGTAAACATAAAAGAAAAAATAAGTTAACTTAATGGATAAAAATATTTTGTTTGTATGAATAAAAAAAATTAATATTATAAATTTAATTTAATTTAAAGTTCTAATATTTTATTATATGATTTTAATAATATAATATATTTTAAAAATATTTAATATTTTTAATAATTAAAAAATAAAAGAAACAAATTCTCTTTTCTTTTTCATGGAGAAATAAAAACTATAAAATTTATGAAAATAATTTTTTTCCTCCTATTTTTACTCAATCAAACAAAAGTATTAAACTCAAATAAAATTATTTATATATTTTTCTTAACAATTAATTCAATAACACCATTTTAAAAATGTTATGATTATATAATCTACAATTCAATATTTATTTTTTTCTCATAAGTATCCTTAATATAAAACAATTTTACTCAAGATACAGTCTTACATTGAAGATGAATGTCTCTAAATAAAAATTGAAGCCATCATTTGTTACTTTAAAAAGATTAATCCTTCTATAATTTTCGTTAATAAAAATTAAATTTTAACATAAGGTAAAATAAGTCTATTCCGGAACCTTTTCATTAGCCTTACGCTCCAAGCCCACATGTATTCCACTTCCACAAAGATCCACATTATCATGATTGATAATTTGGTACACACACAATGCTAAAACAGTTACGCAGATAATAACAACTATACCAAGAAGTACAAAAGAGAAAAAGGAATGTTCGTATATCATGGCACAAAAACAATACACGCATTTGGGGAATATACCCATCTATTTTATTTTATTTTTGGCTAACTTCTTTGTATCTCTGTTACCTTAAGCATAGGAATACCATTTACATGTAATGAATGAGATGTGATGAAAATGAAAAATAAAATAAAGTATATATAAAAGTGAGTGTGAAAAAAAAAATCTAATGTTAATTATTACAAGAACATGGGTATTGGAGAGAGGAGCAGAAGGAGAGGCCTGATGCTATCTAGCTACATGTATGAGGGAGGGGACTCAAGTGATGGAATAGGAAGCAAAAGGAAAAGGGTAAGAGACCCCACTTGAGTTTGCATCTTCAATAACCTAGCTAGCTTCTCTACACCTTGAAAATGAAGGATTCCCTTCATTAATTCTTCCCTGTCCCCTCCCTGCAATTTGTCTCTATCATTCTCATTATTCTTCTTACACTTCAGTATCATGTATCATCATCATCATCATCTATCATCTATATCACTCTACAATACCACAACCATAGCTTTATATTACCTTTCCTGGAACAACAAACTTTTTTCCCTTCCTGGGAGCATCCTACCTATTCATTTGAATGTCTAATGGAATCTATGTAATAAATAAAGTAAATTCAAGAGTTATGAATTTTATGGAGGAAGAAATTCTTCTTGCAAATAATTTTGTCATGGAATCTAATTAGACAACATTAAAACATTATACAATTTTAATTACTTTTAAAAATAATAATAATTGAATAATTTTTGTATCTTTGATACATTAAATGCTTTCTTTTTGTGTAATTAAATGTTTTGGTTTTCAGTAAAAACTTCTTTTTTTGTTTTCTTAATTAAAACATATAAATACACATTATAGAAATCATTCTCTATTCATGGTTTATAAATTAACTTTGACACGTTAACTATATATCAATATCGGAGACAATTAGCATTTAATGTGAGGGAATATGATGATCTGAAATGCGGACACATCTCAATTATTTTCAACCTCTTTAGGACAGTATGTCTTAGCTTGGCATCATTATACAAACAACAATAACTTGGGAATTGAAAATTCAGTATGTCTTAAGGACAGTATGCTTTAGCTTGGCAACAATATTATGCAGCCAACAATAACTTGGGAACTGAAAACTCAGTATGTCTTATACATACACAAGCACAAGGGAAACTTGATTCTCTTAAGCTTCTCTTCATGCTTTCCCTAGCTAGCTTTATCATTTGTAATGATTAGATAATACAAAATAATAATTAATGGTTGGTACAAGCTCTAATGGCCAACCTGATACGCCAATTTTACCTACTGCTGACGCTTATATGCATTAGGTAATTAATTATGTATGCATTTTGTCATATAAACTGTTATACTGACTCTATGCACTCTATCTAATCTAATCTAATCTACCTCTCTCTCAAAGAGGTGCAGAAGTTGGGACTATTATTCTTGGTTCCCATATTTTGGTTCCAAGATTACCCTTTCTGTCCTATTCATGTTATTCAGTAATTAATGTATTTCTTTGCAAACCAGTATTAGATAAAATTAGAAAGTGGGAAGGAGACAAAACACACACACACACACTTGTAGATTTCTATGAAGGGAAGAAAGGTTAGGAGCAAACAACCAGACTAGGAATACTATTACGAAAATCTATATTTATGCATCGATCCTATACCTGTTAACAATTAGTATTGTATACACGTAGAGTCACCACTCGCAATTCTCAAACGAATTCTACCATGAAACTTAATTAATATGTATTCTGCAGTTCTGCTTAATTGATTTGGCATTCTTTCTAATATATTCAAATCAATCCATGCAAGATTTTAGGCTTTTTGAGTTGCTTTTATTTTGATTGAGTTCAATAATATAATAATATTACTATTACTATTATAACATCACCAACTATACATGTACAGATATATGCTTGCCTTTCATGATTCATCTATACCAAGAATTTAATTTTTCTACAGAAGTACAGAAAGAGAAGCAGGGTTCTATGCATCTATAAGAAACAAGACATAGCAGAAGAAGAGAAAGGACATAGCTTGATAAACAATAAAGCATTGAAACACATACCGGGGTTTGAGATTGCAAAGTGCAGGAGGAGATAAAAAGAAGTGCAAAATAAGATATTGACGCGGCTCAATCAAAATACATGTTAGTTTAAATACTAGTCATGTCTTCAAATTGAGGCGCGTCAATATCTTAATATGTTTAAGCTTCCTATCTATAGCACTTCTCCATCACCTCCATGGATAACTGACCCTTGTAAATAGCTAGCTAGCTCTCTTTAATGCCCTTTCCAATTAATCTTCTACAAGCATAGATCCATATATCTTCCTATTTTCTCCTACCTTGCCTTCATCTTTTTAAAGAAAGCAAAGAGAAAAAGCATCTTTCTCCCTTATAAGATCTCTCTTGTATTTTGCAAAAGACATGATTTGCAATTGCAGCCCCCAAATAAAGTGGAAAACATCATCAAAACCAAACGGGCTAGCTAGTGCTGCACTGTTTGACTAATGACCACTTTTCCATCTTCCACGAATGCAAACAATATTAATTAATTTTGCTCCTCAATTTTCAAAAAAATATTTAAAAAAAGACTCGCCAAGTGTTTGTGTGTATAATGTGTATACTACCTCCCTCTAGTGGCTTGGCGTCCACGTACTCTTGCATCAAAATTTCCAAAATGTCTTGCAAGTCGCAACAAAATATTGACTCCAATGAATTAAGCAACGAGGACCTTATTGGAATTTCATCTGCGTGGATGCCTTCAATGAGGCGAAATATAAGGTCATGATGGAGACTCTCAATTTCCATGCCCTCCGCTATATATATAAATATATATACATATTAATTAAGTTATAATGAATTACACCAACCATTCTGGACCACTGACCCTAGGACAATGCCTTCTAACATTTCAACAATATAATATGGGCTTCTCTTATAAAAATATTATTTGTATCATACTCTGTTTTTCAAATTTATTTATAACTATATGCAATACTATGCACACGTATATAATTATTTTATTACCCATTATCTTTTTATTTTTTTAAACAGTTTGTCTTGAATAGGATTTTTAAGATGTAGTTGGTTTAATTTTTTTTATAAATTATTATATTATATTATTATTTTAAAAAATTTGAACTTATTACAAAATAATAAAAACAAAAAATTTTCTTTCTTTTAAATATAATTTTTAAAAAACTAAATCTGCTTAAAATATCTGAATTTATTATCTTCACACTATACATGCTTTCTGATTTCCTAGCTGGGCCACTATTCATTTTAATGCCCTACCACCAACTCATTCAAACCTCAAACTTAGGTTACTCCAATTCACGTTACCACTTTATTGAAAATAGACAAGCCATCCTATATTGTTATTTGAAAAATATATTGAAGTTCTTGAATTTACGAGTACTATTAAGTTAGTTTCTAAAATTATAAAAATATTTTTTATCTTTAAAATTATCAAATAGCAATTTTTTAATTTTTGTTACTGACATTTCCGGAACGGATTAAATGACAATCGTTTGGTAATTTACGGACTAAGTCATTTATCATTTGGTAATTTCAAAGATTAGTAGAAAATTTTTATAATTTAAAATGCTGAAAATTGATTGGTTCTCATATTTCAGATATTAGTAATATATTGAGTATGTTATTTATTATTTTTCACTCTATATTGGGAAAAACTTTTAATGTAATGTCATGAAGGCATGTGAAATTTAATACTAATAAAAGCTGGTTATGATGGACAGATAATTGAATTCTTACAGACCAAAATTTAATTTTTAGCTGCGCGTATGGATAAATTTTATATTATTTTTTAATATTTTATTAAATAAATTTAAATTAATAAATAATATTTTTTATATTATCTGTTAATTTAAATTTATTTAATAAAGTATTAATTTTTTAAAATTTTATAAAAATAATTTATATAATAAAAAATATTAATATAATATTTAAATTAATAAAATTTAGTTATTTATAAAAATTATTGAATAAAATAATTTTATTTTTTTAAATAGATATAATATTACAACTTTTATATATATATATATATATATATATATATATATATATATATATATAGATAAATATAATGTCACAGGCTGGCGAAAACTGCAGAGAGCCGCAGTTTCACGGGAATTGTTTTTGTAAGAGAGTCACAAATATTTGGGGTGGCACCTACCCACCTAACTCCTTGAAAAAATTATCCTTTTATCTTCATTTGTTGTGGATGCAAAGAGCTTGTTTGGATGTGCTAACCTTCAGATAGGTCAATAGCTATCTCTTTCACGTTTGACAAAATTTTGTGGTTTGTTTGTTCAGATTGTTCATTGCGGATCGTACGAGTAATTTCTTCTTACTTAAGATTTCAAATTCCCTTAATCGGATCATAATACTTTCTTGTCATTCTCCACCCATAACTTTGGACGAATGATTGCAAGGCCTATTCAATTAAAATCTGACTGCTAATGTGTCCTAATTAAAAGAACAATATGTTTTACTTTTTCAGCTTCATTTTTGAATACCTTCGACCTTAAATTATTAGTCCAAGCGCTTTGCTCATTTTTATGAACGTGAATGTCACATTGTTTTTGACCTTTTTCTGCTAACTCATCAATCCAACTATTTATGAGTCAAATAGCATATTATGAAACCTAAGAAAATTAAATATACAATGTAACTTATAGTACTATATATATATATATGATAAAGTTGCACGGGTATGGATAATTAAGGTAACAAACTTTTTTACCTGTGAAGTGTGGAATACATTCAATTAGGATTGAAGGTTGGCACGTGTATTAGCTTCTACGGTCAAGAACTACAAGAATGCCTTTCTTTTTTTTTTTTTTTTGGTAAATACAAGAGTGGCTAGCAAAGGAGTTTATTAATTGTTATTTTAATTTTTAAATTGTAATAATATTTAATTATTTAATTATTTTAAAATATATTTTATTAAATAATTAAATAAAATCAATTATTTATTTTTTATTTCTATATCTATCTAAATTTTAATTATTTTTTCTTTTTATATAAAATTATTAATAATTTTATTTTATTTTATTTAGATTTATGGAAAGAAAAAACTCTCATCTCCAAAAAATTTTGACACAATATTATCTTTTCTAAACAAAATTATTAAATCTATCTAAGAAGTAATACATATTATATACATGAGCTTTATATAACTTTAAGTTATTTTTAATAAATTTTAAATATTTGTTAGGAAGTCGGTTTTGCTAAATATACTTAGCAACTTAACTTAGATATTTTAGTTTCCTAACAAATAATTTTATTAAATTTGGTTTTTTAATTTAATTTTTTTAAAAAATAAATCTTATTTTTATTTATTAATGATGTAATATATATATATATATATCTAAATATTTTTTTGTTGAATGTTTGATATTTTTTAATAAATAAAATAATTAAAAAGTTTAAATTAAACTCAACTTCTAAAAAGAAAAGTACCAACAACATCAAATAGAAAATATTACTAAAAAAAAATAAAAAGAAGAATGACCAACCTATGCATTCTTCAAGCTATTATTTATTAATATATTTTGTAAAACTTCTAAAAAGGGAAGTACCAACAACATCAAATAGAAAATATTACTAAAAAAAGTAAAAAGAAGGATGACCAACCTATGCATTCTTCAAGCTATTATTTATTAATATATTTTGTAAAATATGTTATGTATAAAAAATAGTAGAATATGATTAAATATCTTTGTTATTATTATATAATTTGTTTGTCTTTGAAAAATTGAGTTGAAACTATTTTAAATAGAAATTAAAGCATTTCTATGAATTTTTAAAGCACTCAAAACTCATTTTAAATAAAATATTTAATGTCCAAAAATATGCTTAAGTGATTATTTATAAACGTTTTTTCATATAAAAAAATCACAGTCAAAATTAATGGATATGATTCATGGATAAGAAAGGTATGGATAAGAAAGGTTAAGATAGTACCATTTTTTTATAAGATAATTGTTTCATGATTTTTAATGAACAGTTCTATGAACGTGCAAAAATATACGTATAATCAATATATTTCTATAATTTTATTTGCTTTTTCATATATATGCTGCTAAATAAATTGACTTATATTCCAAATCAAGAAAAAAAAAATCTTATTAATCAAAGCAACATGAAGATGAATAGAGCACAACCATACTGAAAGAACCATGTTATAATTCTAAGGTAGACTCCACAGTAATTTTTTGGTATTCATTCGAGTCAATTATAGACTATGCAATTTATCCCAATAATTCAGCTTCTAAGAACTCTTTTGATAAGTGATATGCAATAGTTGAAAGGAAACACCACCACTAATACAAATGACCATTCTCTTTTTATCAGCAGTATTAACAGTTCATAACTTTGGCTGACAAATTATCTTTTATTTATGATTTATGATATATGAAAGGAGTGAAATATTTTTTTGAAAACTCTACAACTTTCCCTGGCAATGAATTTACACTGCAGATGCAACTCCATATTTATTGTTCTTATAGTTGGGCAAATTGGTTCGTCACCACAGATAATGATTCACTGACTCATTTCTTTATGTATATATTAGATAACTTCAGATGCAAAAATCTAATAAAAGAAAAAGGAAAGGATTGAACAACTGCACCTGCCTTTTCATGATAAAGGGTTCATTAAACAATTAAAATTAAACATTATAATTACAATTCAATATGCTGATAAAAAACGTCTGTTGTCATTTCTTTCATCTGCAAAAGATTCAACTGCTAAACAGTTTTATACAAAGGTAGAAAGGGAACTTCTCTACTATTGTTTGTTAATGTAGTCGACTATTTACAGTTTAAAAAATGTAATTTAACTGCTACAAATTATATTTGTTAACACTTAACAAAAACAAAATTTTTGAATGCATTTAATCTTTTCCATTTATATACAAAAAATCTGTAGAATATTTTCATTCACATCAATCAATCAAGTACATAATACAGGCTGCATTTAGTCAACGACTTCCATTCCTTCTAAACAAATTTGTATATTCATACTTCCATTCCATGCTCTCTTCTTGTTGTAGTTTATTTTTTAAATTAACTAATCTTCTAATATCTTTATTCAGTCTTCAATCTACATTCTTCTTTTAAAAATATGGAACTTGGACAAGGATCATCTGCAATTGTCCGAAAATGTAGTAGTTTCTGGATGCAATATGACCCTGACTAGGTTTTCTCCTCAGCCTATATTTCTTATATTTAATTATTACCACAACTATCATAACCAATTTGATGGTTTCATACATATTTTATTAGATGTTGGAATACTTACCTTTCCTCTTTTTAAAAAACTACTTAGAAGACATCTCATATGTAATCACACTTAAGGATAAAGCAAAAATTGAAATTTCCTTGGACGTTACTAAGACAACAAAATTTGTATTGGTCTTTGAAGGATGGAAAAATTTGAAAGAGTTGTATCCAAAATGGGGGTTGGCTACCAATGAAATATATCGAACGGGAAACTTCAATATAAATTTTTTTAACTTTAAGCATCAGGAAATTTCTTATCCACCTGAAGAGATAATCATACCCACCGACAGTGTCAAGATACAAAAATTATTGGACGATTTCAAATATGATTCAATGTATACCGATCCAAATCTTCCTCCAATACCATATGACTTTGTCTGTGAACAAACACTCACCACATTCCAAATGAACAACAAATTGGTAATAATATTAACCTTTGTTTTATATGCGTTTTTCTGTTAGTAGAATATGTTATTATTATTATTATTATTAATTTTTGACATTGCCTGTATTAATAGGTAATGCCTTGCCCATTTACCACAACTGCACTGCTTGATATACCTTCTAATATTTGTTTGAGATGTGAAAAGATTGGGAAAATAATAGTAGAAATGTCCTGGTCTAAGGTGAAAGGAAGAACACAATATATTAGGTACCTCAGTGATGGATGGTCAAGATTTTGTGAATTTTATAATTTTAAAGTTGGTGTCACAGTTACTTTTTCATCTTATGCAAGAAAACCTCATGTTCTCCCCGTACATCTTAAGAGTGATTGAACAATAATTTTTTGTATATTCTGTCAATTTTGTAACTTTGACTTTCTTCAATTACAATACAATGTTTACTCAATTTAAATACACAATGTTCATTGTAATACAATATATTATCTAATATACTGATTAATTATACATTTATCTATAATTTTAACAAATAAAATTCCGTATATCGTACGAGTAAAGTTACTAGTAGTCATATATTCGAGAAGAAAAAGATTCATTTTTATTAAACTTAACCACCTTTTAGAATGATAGTTGATATAATATAATTATAATATAATTAAAAAGTAAATTTTATTATATTTATAAAAATTAAAATATATTTAAATTAATGTCTTATTTAGATTATTTATAGTTTTTTTCCTTTCCTCAAAAAAATAATAATTAACTATTAAAGTATTTCCATCATATGTTAATTAGTTCAATTGCTTTGGTAGCTTCTTTCTCCATGCGTGAAACTTTTTGTTAAAATTGAAGTTCAATCATAATTTTGCATTCAAAGTTAATTATCATAAGTGTCAATCACAAATTTGAATAAGAAAAGTATTAACGACCTGTTTAAAATATATCTTTTTTAACACATTCTTTTATTAAATGCAATTTCCTGAGGTCAACTAAAAAGAAAATGAACCTATAAATTTTTAATGAAATTTACAAAAATTTACCTAATACTAAAACATATATTAAAAATATATTGTTAGCGCTGCCCTTCAAATAAATATATAAGTGGTTGGTTGGTTGCTGTCAAATAATCATATTTATGGGGAAAGCCAACTCTCGCTCTGGTTAGCTCGCAAATGGGGCCCTTTCTTGAGTATGGCGTTCTTACCTTTCGAATTTGATATTTTATTTTTCAATTCAAACCTTTGAATTTGATTAAGTTTCTTTGTTTTTAAAGGTTTTTTTTTTTTGGGCGTGTTTATTGCTATTCCAAGCACTCCTATATAAGTAATTTTTATTTGAAATATAACTTTTTTTATAATCAAATTAATAATAGAAGTATTTTATATAACAGTTTCTTAAATAGGAGGGAAATAGACACTCCTTTCTTCCTTAACAGAGTTTTTGTTTTTGTTTTTGATTTGATGTAGAATAGTTTTTTGGGCCCTGGGCCCGTTTTTTTCACAGAAGTAACAAAAACAAAAACTATTCCATAGAACTTTAGAAACAGTGACAGTGGGAATGAATGTGATTGTATTGCATTTTTATTGTCGAAGATAAATATTTAATTTGTAATTATTTTTATTATGGTCATTGTTTTCTGTGTGTGAATATCGCATCTTTGATCAATTCCTTCTTTCGTTGTATCCCAAATTTCTTGTCCTTATCTGTTTATTTTAATGTTGCATGCATTCTTTAACAAGGTTTGCTCAACACAAGCAAAGGTTTTTACTTTTTGGGGCCTCTGATTCATTGGTTGCTCCAATTTTTTCCTTTTTCTCTTTCTTGCCCTTGATGTTTTTATAATGTTTTTGGGTGCCGGATAACACACTTGAAGGAGTGAGAACCGTTGACCCCCTCCAAGTCCATGGCTGTGACAACATCTCTTGGTGCATCTGGACTTGCAAGTTCTCATCTTTGTTGTTACAGTTTGAGTTTGAGGAGTAGAAGACACTCTGCTCATGCACTAACTTGGGAAAAGCAGCTGAAGAGAACACGCAAATGGTTGTTCCTTGATGGGGTATGTGTTGGCCGAGCCATGAGGGAGCATGGGAATCAATGGAAGCCGGGGAAGATAATGATGCATGTGGTTCCTCATCATCAAATGGATGGTGATGTCTCCCATGGATTGCATAAAGATTTGGGCTCCCTTCCAAGTGGGTTTTAGTTTGTTTACAATTCACTTTCTTCAAGATGGTTGTAGCCTTGTAGGAGTATAATTTAAGGAACCTTGTTGAAAGTTTGTTAGCATTGAATAATATCCATGTTGGATTTAATATATTCCATTGTTGCTTTATTGCTTTGTATGGTTGAATGAAGGAATGAATTCTCGTTCTAAGTACCTTTTTTTGTTTGATTTCCAATTGTTAATTGGACTTACACAGTTTTTTTGACAGCTTGCAAGACCGTGGTTGGGTAAATACTAGTTCTTTAACTTCATGTAATTGTGACTTATGCTATTTTGTTATCACTCATGAAAGGAGTATAGCATACACAAGTTTTGATTTGGAGTTATTTACTTTTATGCTAATGAATATCTGATTTGAAATTAGGAACATGTTAAATTGCTCAGCTAAAGAGTGGATTAAAATAAAATTCCCTCCTGTTGCTTTTAGCATTTGTTGTTAAAGTCAAAGTGGGCTGGTAAAATGCAGGAAAAATGGTGTGATTACTGGATGACAGGATAGCCCACAGTCAGTCACTATGAATGAAAGATTTGGAATTTTGGATATTGTTTTCTCCCATGGAGAATTAGAAATTCAGGAGCAGGGAACTTTTATTTTCTATATTTTGCTAATACGAGGAAGGAACTTTTTGATGGAATAATGTTGTTATCTAATATAGATTCAGAATCACATATGTTGATTAAAATTAGTTTTGAGCCTTTTGATACAGTTGTTCTTGTGCCTTTTTCGGTCTTTCATTAAACTAGTCTCATATTTCTCATTATTTTCATGTTCTTGAATGCTGGGAAACATTGTTTAGAATTTAATATTCATCTTGGGAAGTTTATCAAATTTCAATTGCTAAACTGTTATTATTGGACTAGTTATAAGAATTTAGAAAGTTATGGAACCCATTCTGTAATTCTATTTTCTTTTCCGTCGTATCACATTATCATTTGACCATATCCATTCTCATTTTGTATTTTGTTATTTGTTTTTCTCTCTGATCTCTGATTTTGCAACTACTGTTTTTATTACCAAATGTAGAGCCGTTATCCATATCTGATATTGTGGCTGCTTCGGATGATAATGCTAAAGTACGAGTATCATATAAGGTATGATCATGATGTATGTGATGGTTGCCCGTGTGATTTGATATCCATGGTTCATTATTTAATTGGATTACTGAACTAGGGGATACCAGGATCATACAGTGAGGATGCTGCACTCAAAGCTTACCCTAATTGTGAAACAGTTTCATGCAATGACTTTGAAGAAGCTTTTAAGGTTATCTGTTATTCTTGAACCTAATCTTTAGATAAACTGTAACATTCCTTATATTTTAAGATTTACCGCAAATGATTTTCATTTTCCCGATTCAACATATTATATGCTTTCCCAAAGGCAAGGACTTGTGTGCTTCACTGTCTTTCACCTTCTCAAGTTATATGTGTCTATCCTTACTCATTCTCCTAATTCATTTTCCTATTAAAAATGTCTGACAGGCTGTTGAATTATGGCTGGCTGACAAAGTCATTGTTCCAATAGAAAGTACATCTGGGGGAAGCATTCATCGGAACTATGATTTACTTCTTCGCCATAGGCTTCACATTGTTGGTGAGGTGCAGTTGGCTACTAATCTCTCTCTCCTTGCTCTTCCTGGTGTCAGAACAGAGTACTTAAAACGTGTACTGAGTCATTCTCAGGTCAGGCTTCATGTTGCTGGCAATTTTTTAGATGTGGTAGCACAGAATTGCTATACTTTGATAAGGAGCCTTTTGTCATTGCATCATAAGAAAGAAATTGATTGCTCTAGTCTAGTTAACCAGTCAACATTTATATACCATTGCTCCATCCATGAATGAAACTGGAATTAAATTGATGAATAATTTTCAAAGTAATTTTGGATTTTAAAGTTTCAAACTGATTGTATTGTTCTCTTGAAAGCTGAGTAATAATTGCTATACCTATTAGTTAAACAAGGAGGAACATATGATACAAGTATTTCTCATAATCTCATTGCCATTTGTTTGACAGTGAGCTGTAAACCACTTAGTTTTCAAAGTAATATTGAATTTTAAAGTTTTGAACTGGTTGAATTGTTCTCTTGAAAGCTGAGTAATAATTGATATACCCATTAGTTAAACATGGAGGAACATATGATACAAGCATTTCTCATAATCTTGTTGCCATTTATTTGACAGTGAACTGTAGACCACTTAGTGTTCAATGCACATTTGGATTTTGTTTGTTTAAGTGTGAACACCTTCTATATATATAACTGAATCTTTGATTAGTATTCTATTATAAGGATTGTAGACTAACTGAATGTGTATTAGTCACGTTAGAGCTGTAAAAAAATTGAAAGGTTTTTGCTTGCAGGCACTTGAGTTGAGTGATAATTTCCTGACTAAATTAGGTGTTGCCAGAGAAAATGTTGATGATACAGCTTGTGCTGCTGAGGTAATCTATCTAAATGTGACTTCAGTGTTCCTCTAATTTATTGATAAAAATAATTTTGTTTTCTGTTTTTCTTAATGCATGTGTGAGATTAGATTATATCTTCAAATGGTCTGTATGATGCTGGTGCAATTGCAAGCATTCGAGCAGCAGAAATCTACGGGCTTAATGTACTTGCAGAACAAATCCAAGTAAAATCCCTTACCAATCATCACTTGCAAGAAATCTTCAACGTACTTGTTACTCATTACTCTTGATTTTGTTTGTCAATGAGTATGCGTTTGAGAGGTTAGTGTGTGCATGTTATATTAGGTTGAAGGCAAGAAACTAGGCAATGGTACCAGAGAGTTGCAATTAAAAAGTTTAGTCGAGTACAATTCTCTGATATCAGTTATAATCATAAAATAATGGTGATCTTGTTTAAGAGTATAAACATAGTAAATATTAGAAAATAGAAATTCTTTGGTTCTCCCAGAGCATAAAAATCTCTTGCTGTGTACAATTCAGCATGTACTAAGACAAAGGAATAGATTAGTCCAAGTCTGTACTCTGGGAGCACCTATGAATTTCTCATAAAGTCAGAGGGATACTATTATGAATTAAGAAAGTGTTGAGCCTAAAATCAAGAATGATCAATTGAGTATACTCTTTCTTCTAGTGTAAATATAGTCTTTTATTAGAGGAATGTGTGCTTCAACCTACAGCCTCTCTGGATTGTCTCCATCTCTATCTTACTTCCAGATAATCCAGACCTTTATTTTCTCTATTTTTTAACATGTTGGAGAACAATTCACCTAAAAGGTTATGCTGTTAGGTGGAAACCCAAGAATGGTTTATATCTCCAACAGTAAAAGAAGCAAGACAGAAATATCTTAAATTTCCATGATGTTGGTATTTAGGCATTTAGCGAAGACCTCACCTGTTCTTCAGACAGAATAATGTGAATGACTGGATGCTCAAACCCATTTGAAATATCTGCAAACTGGTCCCCTTTCTAACCTTTTATTTATCATCCATGATACTTAGGATTATGCTCTTTACATCCTTCAACAAATTTTTACTGATAAGCTACATCCATATACTCCTATAGTCCTATGGCATAAGAAATTCTTTTGAAGTTGAAACTTTTCTAAAAATGGGTTTAAATTAATATTAATAAGGTGAAATTATTTACTGATAAGCAACATCAATATACTCTTAAGCCAACTGCAATGCATTTGCTAAATGTTATTCCTTCCAATGATGAGGATATCTTAGATAGAAATGAGTCAGTAGAATAGAACCATGTTTATCGATGTGCATAAAAAAGTTTATTAGACATGTTCTTTCATTCATCGGTACACAAATTGCACAAATAGAAGCTAAATATTATGCCTCTATATTACTGTAAATAAGAAATGCTCATGTTGTTCTCAATGTCTTGTACAGGATGATTCTGAAATCATCAGTCGTTATCTTGTGCTTGCAAGAGATCCTATAATTCCAAAAGCTGATAGGCCGTTTAAGGTAATAGGTCCTTGCAATCTATGACTATTGTGTCACAATCATACTACTAGATTCTCTAGAACCAACTGTTCATTATTTTCAGACAAGTATTGTGTTTACACTTGAGGAAGGTCCAGGAATGCTGTTCAAGGCTTTAGCCGTATTTGCATTGAGGGACATAAATTTAACCAAGGTATCTCTGGGAAAAGCATTCTTTGTGTTAGTCTAGCTTGTTGCATGGTGATTACAAGAAATTTAATGATTTGTGTTGTGAAATCAGATTGAAAGCCGTCCACAAAGAAATCGGCCATTAAGAGTTGTTGATGACTCCAACACTGGAACTGCCAAGTGAGTTCAATTTTTCCCTATCATATCAGAGAACTGCACCTGGCCATTGCCTTTCACATCATATTGCTGCATGCAATGCCTGGTTCAAGCTAGTTTATCTTTAATTGCTGCAGTGTTCAAACATGTCATCTAATTTTTCGCTCTTTTCCTAAATTGTTTTCTATCGGGGATGTGCTATTACCTTTTCTCCCCATTTTTTGTGCTAAATAATTTAGGGGAAACCGACTCCTACATTTCTGAAAAACTGTATTTTCTTATATGCTGATGCACACATTAAAATAACGTGTGGTTTTGATTTAGGTATTTCGATTACCTTTTCTATATTGATTTTGAGGCATCTATGACTGAGCCCCGAGCACAAACTGCTTTAGGACATCTACAGGTTTGTTCTTTGACATCTTATTTATGATTTGAATTGTTTTTTAATTCTTTTTTTTGTTTTTTTTTGCTTTTATCTCCTCTTACATTTTCCTTTTGAAAGAACTAAGGGAAAAATACTAGATAATCTTTTTCAATTGTTTTAAATCTTTTGGACTCCATCAAGCCGCTAGAGAGTAGTCCTCCCTGATAGTGTCAATATGTGCAATTTGGTTCCTGAGTTTGTTTATTTGCTCATATTTTAGTCTTTTACAAAATTATTTGGTTAAAAAAATGTTAATTTATAGATTTTAGTTCCTGAATATCTTAATTTTATTTATATTTATTTATATATTGTTCATACTTTTACCAGAAACTGATTAAAATATGATCAAATTAATATTAAATTGTGCATATCAAAACTTTTTTTGAAAACTAAAAATATATGCGATATAACTGTATATTTATTTAAACAATATATCATCTAACAGAAATTTTTAAAGGTAGAGATCAAAATCAACAAATTTTGTAAATAAGAGATTAAAACCATAAGAAAATGGCAGGTACTAAAACTAAAATTAAAAATAAAATAAGGGACCAAAGACTTTATTGAACCTTTTTTGTTCCTTTCATTAACTTTTTTTTCTTTTCGAGAAGCTGTAATAATTAATTAACTCTTCAACTTTCTTGTCTTGAGTACCCTAAATCCACATATCAAAACCATTATATGTCCCTACAGGAATTTGCTACATTTCTCCGGGTGCTGGGCTGCTACCCCATAGATACAACCATGTAGATTATAGCTGTCTGGTCTTTTATTAATGAGTTTCCAATGAATGTCATCATCATATTCAAGCCTGAATGATAAATTTGGAGCTCACTTCATGTCCAAGTAAAACAATGGTTGATCCTAACCTTAGACAGTGTGGTTTTCGTTTAAACTTCAATCCATCTCATGGAGGATACAAAAGAGGCTTGATAGTCATTGAAGATGATCTTCAAGAAGGATAATGAGGTACAAGGGTTTAACCAGATATGTGGTTTTCTTTCTACTACATTGTGAAACCTGGCATAAGGAACAACAAAAGGGAAAAGAACCCGCCGATGCATTCTTTTACATTGCGTGGTTATCACAAAGAACATGTTTGGTTCGCATCACATATAGACATGTCTTTTGATTCTTATAGTAACATCTTCCACACGCCATATTGGTGTGTTTTTGTTATATTCTGTTGACGTGTTGAAAATATTCTTATTCTGAAAGCATTTAGCCAAATATGTAGTTTTCATTCCATTACAAATCAAACCCAACAGAAGAAACAAGAATAAAAATAAAAGGCAGCGTAATGAACCAATGACAATGAATGAGAACAAGTTTGGTTCCATCTCATGTTATGTCTTGTCATGATTCTTATTGGAACATCTTCCAAGTCGCCAAGTTGGCAGGTGTTCTTCCCATATTCTGATCACAAAATGAAATTAAAATTATTCACCACAAATAGATTGATGGAAGTGGAACTTGATCTAGTTTAATTAAAGATATGTAATTTTGTTAAAAAAAAATTAAAGGAAGGGTGCAGAGCTGTGGAATTGTGACAAAGGTTAAATTATTCTAATTTTGAAATTTTCCAAGATTAAACGAGAGGGTTGTAACAAGTAAAAGTAAGTACAAAATTAATATCGGTTTCATTTTATGTGAATATGTTCTGTTGATATATTTAGGGATGAACAGAACATTAAAGAGTATGACGTGTCATCGGTGCAGATATCCGAGCAAGCAGTGCAATTCAATGCCTATTTGAGAAAGTTTCATGGTTATACATACGTTATACTCGCAAGTCGCTTGAAATTTTATTTTTTGAAGAAATAATTACGTTATTATTTTAAAAAAATGTTTAACTAAATGATTAGTTTTTGGAGATTAACCTTTTCAAACATTTTTTACAATTTATTTGTCTCAATTCTTTTTAAGAAGTTTTTTTTTTCTTTTTCCTAATTCTTTCTCACATCAACCCACTTCTATTCCTCCACAACAAAACCTGACATCAATGAATTATATATGTTTTTAGTTTGACATTAACTATACAGGTGTCTTTGAGTGTCATTGCATTCTGTATTACATCATTTTGCATTAGTCTACGATTAAACAAGTTATCTATCTTAGATTCCATATTTAAATAGGTTTATACTTAATAAGCTTGTACACCAAAAAAACATAATGCTAATTACAAATTAATTTTTGAAATTTTTTTTCAAATTAATTTAATAATATTAGGAATAGAAATGAGGCACATACTAGGATAGATTTAGATTTGATCCATTCTAAATTTAGTTTAATTTGATTTATTTAATAATTAGATAGGTTTAAGTTTGTTAAAAAAAATTTAAATAAATAAATTAGATTTAAGTTTATAAAAAATTTATTTAGTTTATTCAAAAGCCTATTTATTTTTATATATTATATATTCATATTTTATTATATTTATTTTAATATATTATATTTATATATTTATATAATTTGTTAAAAATATTAATTATATTTTTTATATTTATTATTTTCTATTTTTGGATAGATCAAAAGAAACTGAAAGAAATGTTTTTTTTCTTTTATATTATATGGAAGAATCATTCTTAATAATTTTATAAATAATTTAATTTTTTACCTTTAGTTTTATTAAATAAAAATTAAACATTTTATATTTTTAGATTAATAATATATTTATTATATTTTCTAAATTAATAAAAAAAATATTAATAAGATAGAGTAAACCTTGAAATCCATACATAACTCCGACAATCTAGGAATTTACAATACTAACTGTGTTTATTGTTTTATACTGTCTTAAATCTTGGTATATATGTTGGATTGCTCCCTTTCTCTCTCTCGTTTACAGCCCACTTCTCAACGAATCTACCTTGCTCTTGCAGGTAATTAAGAAATTAATTAAATTTAGTTAGATATTTTTGGTGTTATTTTTAAATTAAAATCAGAATTTTATTTTAATTAGATTGATTGATAAGGTAAAATTTTATTTTAAATTCAAATAATATAAAAAATATTTATAGTATTATATCTAAAATTTTTATCCTTAAAAAACATCTATTAAAATTGTTTTAATAAGAATATGTTTGAAAAACTATTATAATTGGTTAAAATCTAAAATTATTAAATAAAAAATTTATTAATATATTCAAATTTTTTGTTAAATAATTTATTTTGGTAGTTATCAGTTTTATTTTAATGGTTATTAACTTTTTTAAAAAACTATTTCAAATAATTTTTATACATTGTAACTTCTAGTTTAAACATTTTTTATTTTTATCTTAAGTATATTTTTATAATTTAATATTTTATTATTTATTTATTTTATAAATGTAATATTATTTTATTTTTTATAATAATATTATTAATTTTAATTGATTTATTTTTATATTATTATAAAATATTATTTTTTAAATTATTATTTTTATATATATTATTTATCTTAATTATATTATTTATTTTATTTTATTAAAAAATATTAAACCATTTGATAAAAAATAAAATTATAAAATAATAAATTTTTAAAATAATTTAAATTTTATTTATACAAAATTAAAAAATATTTTTATTTAACTAATTTTAATATATTTGTTATTAAAAATATATATTAAATTAATCATATTTTAATCTATTATCTAACTATATTTTTATTTGTTATTTTATATTTCTTAATTAGCTTAATAACTAGTTTTATTAAATATTTTTAATTCAATTAATAATTTATTAATTTTTAATTTTTATCTAATATTTTAAATTTTAATTTTTAACTTTTAGTTAATTTTTTAGTTTTTAATTAAATTTTTAATTTTCAATTAATTTTACCAAATATCTTTTTAAAAATATTAATAATGCTTTTTTATAAGATTATTGATTACAATTAAATTTTTTATGTTTTAATTTATATTAACTTTCATTTAACCTTTCAAATATTCTTACAATATTTTAGTATAGATTTATTGATTTTTTAATCTCAACCTCTAATATTAAATTTAAATATTTTAAAATAATAAAATTTTATTAAAATATTTTAATATAACAAATATTTTTCCATTAAAATCTTACTTGGTTACATATTTAAAATTAATAAACACTCAAAATTTTCTTATGTTTAATAAATAGCCCTGTATTTTCAAGTAAAAAAGAAAGAAGAAAACTTTATTACTTGAAGTCTTGAACTGATTTCACCCGTAAAACAAGAAAACAGAAAGGCTATATTGATACATATATAAGATGTTAATTATTATATATTTTAATTATATTTTTATAAATTTTTATAAATTTTTTACGTTTTAAATATTTCTTTACTTGTTGTATTATATATATTTTATATTTTTCTATTTATTCGACATACATAGATATATAACAATATTTATTCCAATTATTTTACTGTTGTTTTATACAATGGAAAGGAAATATTACTAAAGATGCATCGTGAATGACGGTGATGCTTTGTACTTTTTGCTTTGTTTCTTTTCCTAAAAAGGTTGGACGGATGCTGCGTGCATATACCAAACTCTTTTACACCTTCTTCTTCACTTAAACCATAATATTCCTGCCTACTGCCTACTAAACTACTTTTGCCATGTCCAGGTTCAATGAACACACCACCTTTCACTTTTTTATTGTTATTCAGAGAAAATAAATTTAAAATTCATCTATTAATTTTTAAAAAGTAGAAATCATTATTATCATTCTTTAGAAAAATATAACTAATTTTTAAAAATAAAATAATTGATTATTTATTTTAATACCAAAATAAATAATTTATTTATTTTAAAATTAAAATAGTAATTTAACTTTTTATTTCTGACAGTATGATTATTTAAGATTAAATGAATCTTAAATTAACTTTCAATAGTGTATAATTCAGATATTTTAGCTTCTAAATTTTGAATTTACAGATAATATTTATTTTACTTCATTAAATATTAAAATAAATCTTTTTTTTTCTAAAATAAGCTAGTGAGGAGTATTCAAAATTTTAAGAATAAAAATTAGTGCCCAAAGAATCTTCAAACATAAACGAAGATTTACTCATTTAAGACAGATTCCCATTATTATATATTTTGGAAGTATTTCTATTTTAATATATTTTCTTTTCTTTTTACATCTTTTACTATCATATTATTTTTTTTTATTTTTATCTTTCTTCTTTCTACCGCATTTTATTCATTTTTTATACGTAGAACAATATTTATTTTGAAGAGTTAGGTGTCTTTTAAAAGGTATAAAAAAGCGAAAGAACTGCAAGAGATCTCAATGGGACAAGTGCCAATCCCTTTGTTGCTGCACTCATAAACTTGGCTGTGGCTACTCTTTCATTCACTTCCTCGTCTTAGTGTTTAAGTTCATTGGTATGCTTCTCTCTCCTGTTCATAGTTCTATAATCTATGATTCATGTGCTTCATCTTTAAACTCATACTAATTAAAGAAAACTTTCTTTTTTTGGTTCTTGTAATATAATAGTCAAGGTTACTAAGTTTGGGTAGGATGTGAAGTATGTTTTAACCTGTTTTCTGTTTCCTACTAGTAACTGGAGAAAAAATGGCAGAGATCTTTCATCACAACTCTTTAGAAGTTCTAGAACTCCAAAGTTACAAACTTTTATTTATTGGTATTCATGGGTGTGGTTTAGATTGTTCATACGAAGTCTTAGGATGAAATTGATCTTGATTAATCCGTTTGTACGGCTTGTTTGGATAGGTTCTAATGACCCATTGTATCAATCAGTGTCCTGAGATGGAAAATTAGCATCTTTGGTGTTGATATTAGCTGCTTTTCCTGGATCTATAACATCAAAGTGCAGTGTCCCTTCATGATTTTGATCTCAAGCCGTTACAAACTAGGAAACCTAATACCTGTTCCTTTCAGGTACTTTAATGCTGCTTTTTGTATGATTCTATGAATATTCTTCTTCATGTGCGAAATCCAAGCAATTGGACTCTCTGTTATATATATATATTAAATGGACATGTGGGAAGCTCTTTTCAATTCCTTTCCTTCGTCTCTTTGTGTCTATCAATGGAAAAAGTTTTTCATTTTGTTTTTTCCTTTCAAAATCATACACCGGGTGACTCTCTTAAATAATTTCAGTAATTTATTTGTTATGATCTATGGGGAATTAGTAGATAATTCCTTTGTTGGAATTAATGAAATAAATCAGTAAATTAATAAACCAAGACATAGTCCCATAATTTGAATGGTATTTAATTAGCAGATCTAGCAACAATAACACATGTGATAAGGATCCGTTTATCGTTGGTGGTTGTAGATTTTTTTGTACGGAAATGCTATTGACTATTGTTTTTCAGGTTTGAAGTCTTCAAGTTTATTATCATAAAATTAGCCAATGTAAACAGAGTAGAAGTGGATTTCGAAAATTCTAATGCAGACAGCCTTATTGACAGTGACGTGTTACCTTCAATTATTGGTCTTTTATATAATCTAGTAGCTAAACATGTACCTAACCAGTGAGAGCTATAGATTATTTTATAATTTGGAATATTTTCAACTACGAAAGGTATGCTACTTCTTGAAGCAGAAAATGGTTTGCATTTGTATGATTTATTAATGCTTTAGAAAACAACTTGGGAAAGCAGCGCTAATACCATTTTCTCAATAATTTGGAGTAGGAATTTACGCCTGGGTTTGTACAGTGGAATAAAGATGTAACTTGTGTTAGTAAATGGATATGCCGTCATGATGGGCTTTGGGCCTAAAATCAGGTGCGGGCCTACTAATACGGAAGCCTGGTATCGTTAGTGATATTGAGATTCAACCATTTAGGCGGTGCTAGAAATAAAATAAGGACAAAATTAGATGCAGTTCATACTGGTGTTCAATTAAAATTGAAGTTTTATCTCGATAATTAATGTCAGCTTTTAATACTGATTTTTATTAAAGGTCAACATTAAAAGCAATAAAAATCATCATTGAAAATTGATATCAGTTACTGAGATCAAACTTCAATTTTAATTGGAGAACACTATCAACATCTGAGTTTTGTCCATAAAATAACTCCTCTCTTTGAGTAGATGTTACATATACTAGACACATCATTATACTTGAATATCCACAAAGCACGAAGTATATACTAAGCTGCGAGTGATGATGCGTGTTAATCATGGAACTACATATAATATAATGCAATCATCAAGCAGTGCTTGATTTCTTTGACCGTTGTTCTGTGGAATATATTTTGCTGCTCTATGCATCTTGGTGTTGCTTATTCCAGGTAAATAACTAAATGGTGTTACACAGGCTGTGGCAGTATCTTATGCTAAACAGGTTGTAAAGCTGATGGATAATGTGCTCATGGTAGAGAAGGCCACAGTTGAAAAAAACAAGGATCTGAACACCCAGAAAATGAGGGCATCCTTATGCACAACACTGTTATTTCAAAGATATGATCCGGTGCTGCCACCGTATGCTACTTTGACAGAACAGACTATATTGATGATTGATGGCTTTATTAAAGCTCATCAATGATAATTGTGATAATCAAATCCATATACCCTCTTGTATGGCACAAGGATATCAAATTCAAACCTACAAGTGACTCGTTACTGCTTCCTACAAATGTTCTTCAGTGAAGTCCAGTTTTCTTGTACTGCTGCTGAAGAGAGTTCCCCTTTGACAACTTCAAAATTTGACGCTCTTTTAATCATTTATTGATCAGTCAACTTGATCATAGTTTAAGTCTCTTTTTGCATTCCGTCACTCTAGTGCTGCTGATGAGTTTTACCTTCCTGTTGCTCTTTGAAGCAGAAATAATACAATGAAGTTTATGTACTTGTAAGATGAGAGATCATTTAGATACTATGAGAAAGTTAGCTGAACTTTGAATTTCTTGCTTGAGAATTCGTATAATATTGAGCTTTGTGATTTCTGACTCGTTCACTTCAAACATGATCCTTTTTTTCTTCTCTCGTTTGTTTTAACTTTCTGTGATTTAATGTTTGTCCTCATAGGCCTTCACATAAAACTTGGCATTCCAATCCTACTAGACAATTAATCACTGTTTTGGAACCTAGCAATGTGAGTAGTATGAAGCTAACCCGTGCAGAGATTTTAGAACATTTACCCATGTTTGGTAGAGGAAGAAAAAAATTGAAAGAAAAGTTTGGATTTTTGTCTTTAAAAATTAACTTATCTATTTTTAGTTTCTTCAACTTTCCTTCGGCCAAACAAAAGAAAATGTATCATTAAAAACCTGTTTTTCTTCCTCTCCAACACAAATTTGGAATTGCCCTGTAGTGACCATCTTTCTGAATAGCAGATAATTGATTCCTTTGAGCAGATGGAAGAGATGTTTCATCTCAATTGTTTATCCAACCCCAAGATTATCTCAGCCAGGGAAAAAGAGGGGACAAAAGAAGCAAGTAGAAGAAAGAAAGGAAATAATGTGTAACGCAACATGCCAACATCAATTAACCTGCAAAAGCTTTACTAGATTGAGCCTCAAAAAGTTTTCTTCTGCTTGAATGGCAGAATAAATAGAAGGTCCCTTAAATATGTGAGCAGAAAAGCGCACAGTCATGGATACAAGCCATGAATCAGGCCTGAGCCTTGCGCTGAAGAAGGAAAAAAGTGGTAGAGGGATGATAAATCCACATTTGAAGTAGATTTACTTAGTTAAATATTCATATAATTTTGCATAAGAATTACCTATGTGCATATAAAATTTAGTTTTAAATGATAGATTGTATGTTTGTGTTGTTAGACTATTTTTAACAGATTTTTTTATTAATTTAATGTTTACTGACTAATTTTGGGTGTTTTAACGAAGGAGTAATTTTAAGGAGGCAAGGAAAGTATAAGAAGTGAGAAATTAATCCAATTGCAATAAATATTGGAACTATAAAAATGAGCATTTGATACTAGAAAGTGAATGCTAAAATTGCTTACATACCCTATATATACATTGGGACACTCAAATACACTTTAGAATGCTCCAGCTACTGAAAATAAAGTGGCTTGTTGTTACCTGCTCATGGAGATGCCCATATTTGGATATTAGGATTTGCAGTATAAAAAAAAATAGATTTTAGCTTCATTACCTCACGAGTGCCAACACCCAGAAGTGAGAAATAGAATGCGAATGTATTGCTCACCTAGAAATAGGTGTTATAACAAAAATTTTGGAACTTTTGTCATTTTCTAACTTCAAGGGAGAAATCAAAGTTAGGGATTTTTCTTGCAACTCTTGAATATCCAATCTTGTGGAAGCAAGATTGAAAGATTTAATGGAGTTCTTCATAGCACACACTTATCAATATGTGTCATAACCAAATGTTTAGAACTTTTATAATTTTCTAATGACTTTTGGGGAGTGAGAATTCCAAACTGTAGAAGCAAGATTGAAAATTTTAATGGAACTCTTCGTTGAGTTTGACCTATTCTTTTTTATTTCTTTTTCTTTTGTAATGGATTTTTAAATCTTAGGTTAGAAAATGAGGATTTCTCATTTAAATTCTTTGCAATCATATTCTTCTACTCCTGATTCAATATTATTTTGATTCAATTGCATCGTGGTTTTTGTTCTTAATATTTTCATTGAGTTGACCACATAGCGCATGATTAAAAGAGGAGTTTTACAGTTGAAAACTAATGAAATAAGTTCAAATATGAAAAAAAATGACATAGTTGTATGTTATTCAGGAAAGAAGTTGACAATTGTATAATTTTTGAATTTCTTGATCTTAATATGAATTTCTTGCATTTATATTTATATTTTAAAAAAATTAGGTTTCTGTTGAGCATTTATGGTTGAATCACCAAGGAATTGAAATTCATTTTTGGTGTAATTAATCGTTAGTTGGATCTTAATTATGAGTTGAATATTAAATGTAATTAAAAAAAAAAAGAATGAGAATGGACTAAACCCTAACTATTCATTTCTATTGTTGAATTTTATTTTATTGACTTAATTTAATACTTGCAAGTTCATATTCTGTTGCAAAAGAAAATCGAAAACATGCTTGTTTATTCCTTCACTTCAATTGTTATTGTTAGTTCAAATAGTAGTTCAGATAGCAAGTGAGACTTTCCTAATTTTGTTTTTAATAACAGTAAGTGAGACTTGGTGAAGACTTGAAGTTAGGATAACAACTATCTTGACACTGAGAATTTTGAGCGTTGAGACAAAAAAATATATTTTAAAGTTTGAAAGATACAGAGCCTCTTTATTTTACTTTAAAAATCAATTCCTTTCCCCATGCAAACGATTTCATGTAAAAATTATGATTAATGTTAATTTGTATACATATTTCAATTGTATTTAATTGTTTAAAAATTCCTATCAAAATCAATTTTATCTAAATTTAAAATAAATAGATATGTAAATTTGTCAACAACAAAGGAGAGATTTCAATGAATTGATTTATCGTTTGTGTAGGATCTTATAATAGTAACATACATATGAATATTTTTTATAACTTTTATTAAAAATTTTAAGAGAAAGGGATGATATTCCATTTAAAGGCAAAACATATCAAAGGCTCAAATAGCATTTATAGAAAACTTACTTTTATCCTATTCCAAAAAGATAAATGGACACTTGATCTTGCATAGTGACATGAATATATTGCAATTAAACAACGACTAGTGTTTTCCATTCTTAATCTAAACATGCATGCCTAATATATTACATAGAGATCATGGTTAGAAATCTCATAAAAATATGTACATTCATTTATTTTATGTTACATATTTAATTTTTGAATCCTCACGATCTTGATTTAAGTCAAAAAACTTTTATTAAGTAAGAGAATATAGTGAAGAAAAAGGACACGATTCATAATTTTTTTTAATTATTATAAGAACTTTTAGAATTCTAAATAGAAAGACAAAAACATAGTAGGGTGGAGAATTTGAGGAAGATATCAAGTGATCGATGGAATAAATATATGAAACAAAAATCTAGTATGGTCATTGACATAGATCTGTTATGGACTATGAATGGACAAGGACCTCGGTCTTGGTGGCCTTTTTCAATTTAACAACCACGGAAAAGTGGCCACTAATGACACTAAAGAGTTAAAATCATGCTAAGCTAAAGCTACACTTTGACTTTCTCCATTAAAAAGCACGATCTCCAAAGCTAAAATAGGAAAAGAAAGATAAACCTTGGATTTTGTAGAAGCATCCAATCATTAATATATAGTTTGGAGTCATCGTCCTCTATTGAACCTTACCTTTTATAACTTAATCTGCAGTCTGCACCCATGTTTCCAGATTAAGCTAATGACTTTATCCAGTCTGACATGTTATTCTCGTTGAGATATACACGTGTATTTTTTTGGTCTTTTTGTTGGCTGATTTTATTTCAATTATTTAATTATGTAGTCAATTTTAGTTTTAATGATCAATGAATATGTATTTGAATATTTTGGCAGTGCACAGTGACACAATTTTTTAGGATACTGAAATGGATACAGCTCATACATTAACACCGTCTCACAAACATCCATAAAAGGAGGTGTTGTCTATTCCTTCTGCCGAAGAATTCCTCTTCCTGTATCTCTCTCCCTCACCGACGTAATACCATTACTCCAATCCATCCATCCATCCAAACCAAAAGGGAAAAGAAAAGTGCACAAAGAAAGACTAGTTATTATTTATTATTCTTAAAAAAAAAAAAGAGAAAAATTTGCAACTTCTTGAGTTTTGTTTCTATACTTTGAAAGGTGAAAAGAAGAGTTTAGAGAGAGATTGAAGAATGGGCTACTCCGAGAGACTAAGGTCTCTCTTGTTGTTAGTTGTGTTACTTGTGATATGTGCAAGTGGGGAGGATCCTTATAGGTTCTATACTTGGAATGTCACCTATGGAGACATCTATCCTCTTGGGATTAAACAGCAGGTACTTTTCTTTCTTTTTCTTTCTTTTTCCCTTTGTTGTATTGCTTTTCTTTTTTCTTCATTTTTTAAATGGATATAATGAATATTTGGTGCATGAAATGGCAGGGGATATTGATAAATGGGCAGTTTCCAGGGCCACAGATCGAATCCGTGACCAATGATAACCTGATCATCAATGTTTTCAATAGCTTGGATGAACCTTTCCTTATCTCTTGGTTAGTTTCTCCTCTGGTGACTTTCTTGTTATATGTGTATATAACTTTGAGAAACATTCATAGTGTTAAGTTGTTAATCTAAGGTCGGTTTGACCAGGGCAATGCAGAAAAGTATCATGGCAAATCTATAATGTTAGATGCTTCTGCTGATTGAAATATGAAAGTGATGAACATGATTTGATGTTGTTGTATTATAGTATATGAATGGAAAATCTATATGTATGAGCTTTGAATTTAATGTTAGACTAATTATTAAGATGATGTGATCCTTTATAGGAATGGAGTGCAGCAGAGAAGGAATTCATGGCAGGATGGAGTGTATGGTACTAATTGTCCAATCCCACCAGGGAAGAACTTCACTTATGTTCTTCAAGTAAAGGATCAGATTGGTAGCTACTTCTACTTCCCTTCCCTTGTATTGCACAAGGCAGCAGGTGGTTATGGTGGTTTCAAAATTGCTAGTCGCCCACGGATTCCTGTACCTTTTCCTCCTCCAGCAGGAGATTTCACCATATTGGCAGGAGACTGGTACAAGAGAAATCATACTGTAAGTAGCATGCTTTGCATAAATGTTATTGGTCTTCTGTTGCATGTGTTGTATCAGGTTGCTTTTATTTCACGGAAATTATCTGTGTAAAACATTTTCTGTATGATATGGAGTTAGGTTTGGAAAATATTTTTTGGAAAGTGTTTCCTTACCTTCGAGTGTTTCTCAGGAGGCTATTTTACTGAAAATATTTTCCTCTATCAAATTACCAAAGAATTACCTAAGCCATGAGTATATTTGTATTTAATCTTGCAGGATCTGAGGGCCATTCTAGACAGTGGAAGTGACCTTCCTTTCCCTGATGGGCTTCTCATCAATGGTCGTGGTTCCAACGCTTACACGTTCACTGTTGATCAAGGTATAGTACAACAACTATGAGCATTTTCTTTACTTGAAAGCTGAAGCTATAATGGGTAACATCATTTCCAATGTACCTGCTTCTTTTTTAGGCAAGACTTACAGATTCCGGATATCAAATGTTGGGCTTACAACTTCCATCAATTTCAGAATCCAAGGGCATAAGATGCTGCTAGTTGAGGTGGAAGGAATCCACACTCTCCAAAACACTTATGATTCCCTTGACATTCATTTGGGACAGAGTTACTCTGTATTGGTTACTGCCGATCAACCACCTCAAGACTATTATATTGTTGTCTCCACGCGATTTACCTCCCAAGTGTTGACTGCTACCTCCATTCTTCATTATAGTAACTCAGCAAAAAGTGTTTCTGGACCTCTCCCTGGAGGGCCAATCAAAATTGATTGGTCTCTTAAGCAAGCTCGCTCTCTCAGGTATTACTTCAATCCATATTCAAAACTTAAATTATACATGTGATGCCATCTGACATGTATATATATTACTGGCAGTTTGTTAAATTCTTTCATCCACAAATAACCTTTTTATAGACTGTTAGATTCTATGTAGTTTCATCAGAACTTAAAATGACAAGCATACCATAATTAGCTTCACATCCAAATTATATTGATATTGTATTTGAAATCTAATTGTCTTATGCCATGGTGAAGAGGTAGCTATATTAAGATGTGTTGAAATGGTTATATAGACTGTGAGGACCAAGACGACGTGGTTATGATGCAAAGGTTATTATATGATCTAAGAAAAACCGGTAATATCCCATACTAGTATAACATGAAATAAATTCAACCAGGCGAAATCTGACAGCCAGTGGACCAAGACCTAATCCACAAGGATCCTACCATTATGGTTTGATAAACACAACACGTACTATTAGACTTCAAAATTCTGCACCAATTATCAATGGCAAGCAGCGATATGCAGTTAACAGCGTTTCCTTCATCCCTGCTGATACACCGCTTAAACTGGCTGATTACTTCAAGATCCCTGCGGTGTTCAATCTTGGAAGTATACCGGACAACCCTACCGGCGGCGGTGGTTACCTCCAGACTTCTGTCATGGCTGCTGATTTCCGAGGCTACGTGGAGGTTGTGTTTGAAAATCCTGAAGACACCATGCAGTCATGGCACATTGATGGGCACCACATGTTTGTTGTTGGGTAAATTCCTCTAACTTCATTGTAAAATATAGAATTCATTGATTCCTTTTCTTTTCTTTGTTGCTAAGGAAATCTCCTTCAATATTTTCAGAATGGATGGAGGTAAATGGTCAACTACAAGCAGGTCAAATTACAATTTGAGAGATGCAATCTCTCGTTGCACAGTTCAGGTACCAATACCATACTCATGTTGATAAATTGTGACTGAAAAATAAGCATTGGGGTGTGTTTTGATGCAGGTGTATCCTAAGTCATGGACCGCAGTGTACATGCCTTTGGACAATGTGGGAATGTGGAACGTGAGGTCAGAGAGTTGGGCTCGTCAGTACTTAGGACAACAATTTTATCTTCGAGTTTATTCATCTGCTAATTCGTGGAGAGATGAGTATCCAAAACCAACTAATGCTTTGCTTTGTGGCCGAGCTATCGGCCACCCAACTCGCTCTTTATAAACCCACCAACATTCATCTCATCTTTGTTCAACAACACTCATTCATTTCCACTCCAGGCTTAACTCAAGCCAATTTTCTTTGCACCAATCTATGTCACAATAGAATATAATATATATAGTCATACTTTGCTTTCTTTATTCCCTCATTAAGTCCATATTTAAATTATATGCTGCTATCTTTTTCTTTTCTCTTGTTGTTGAGCTAGATGAGACAATGACTATAAGGATTGTGGTTGAGTTCCTATTATTGTTGTTGTTACTTGTAGCCACATTCCCGTTTAGCGTGTCTAATATTTTTGTTGTAATGTTAATGCTCTTTTCTGAAGAATAAGGATGTGCATCCATTATTCAACTGTTCTTGAATAAAATTCAGATAAACATTAGAAAAAAGTTAAAAATATATAAAAAATATATACTCATTGAATTTAATTAAAATGTAATAGTATAGACTAAAAGAGGAAATATTTAATATTATAAAAAATATATTTTTTATATATCAAGAAATATTTTTTAATCAGTAGTTAAAAAATAATTCTTGGGTGTGAAAATTATAAAAATAGTTTTTTTTCCTAATAAATTTTTTTCTTATGAAAAATATACTATATTATAAAGTTAAAAAATATGAGTTTAAAAAAATTAAGAATGGTATTATTGTTTCACAATACAGTTGAAATATTAATCTAATCTAATATATAAAAATAGGCAAAAATATTTATATAATTAATAGAATTAAATATGTTTTTAGTTTTCTTTTAAAATATTTAAATTTAAATTTTGATCTTTTAAATGTTAATTTTTTTTATAATTAAAATAAATTAATCATAATTAAAATATTTTTAAAAATAATTAATTTAACTTAAATTAATATAAAAAATTATAATTAAAATATTTTAAAAATTAAAATTTTAAAATTGAAAAATTAAAATCAAAATTTAAATATTTTAAAAAAATTAAAAACATATTTAACTCAAGTTAGTATTTTTCATTGACCGTGATCTGGACGTCATGAAGATTGAAGGGATTATTGGCTGAACTTTCTTGAAGAAAAGCATAGGTGATTTCACTGGGCCAATTGGAGTTGCATTATCCTTTATCAATTTAATATGTTTGTATAATTAATACAATTGTTTTAAGAATAATTTAATATTAATTTACCGAAGGTTCTTTTATGGTATTTTTAAAATTTTTTAAATCAATAATTGTTTTATTATATTATATCTTATTCTATCAAATTTATATTTTTCCAATTTTTGATCTACTTGACTATTTTTAAGTACAAATACTTGTTATATTTTATTAATATTTTTTTGGTAAATAATTCATATCAATATTTTATAATTAAGAATATTATTTAGGCCATTAACTCCTTATGAAAGACAATTTTATTATAAAAGGGAAAAAAAACTCTAAATCTAGCTAAGTTTTAAGAAATAAATTTATTTATTTCCTAAAAATCCATTCTTGATATTATCACCCCCAAGCTCATGTGTATTATAATTGCAACCTGCAAAGTTTACTAGAGAGTTGAAATTAATTTCAAACAATATTTATTAGAGACAAAATACTGTAAAGTCACGTTTGAATGTCGATATTTAAATTTCAATAAAAAAAGTCGGCTTGGTATTTAGTTTTTTATTTTATTTTAAAGCATAACAGTTTTTATATTTTATGTTATAAGTATTATAATTTTTTTATTTTAACTATTAAAAATGTTTGTTATTCATGTTTTCATTTATTCTTTTTATTATTTAATTTGCCTCTATATATTAAATTAAAATATTTATTCTCAAACAGAGACAGACTCAGGAATTATATTCTTTCTATATTAAACATTTAAATTTTGGTTAAATTAATCTATTAGATTCTGTAATTTTATCATATTTTTAATAAAAATCTTATAATTTAAAAATTTATAGTTAAATTTTATAATTTTAAAAATTGTAATTAAATTCTTGATAACTAACACAGTTTAGTGTGAGTAACGTAACAATTTTTATTCAACAAGTTATATATTTTTTTCAATTGGTAATTATCAATTATTAATAATATACATATTTTTCTCTACAAATTATAATTCTACTTTACCGACTAATATAATTTTTTTTTCAACCTGTGATTTAGTTTGTATGTGTGTGAATTTTTAGGGATGTAATTTAAAACTTTTTAAATTATAATGATTAATTAAATTATTGCAAATGATATAAAATTTTAATTAAAAAATTAAGAAAATTATACGGATTTATAAAATAATTAAATCTTAATTTTTATCTTTATAAATTTTTATATTCCAAAATTTTAATTTATAATTTAAATATTAATTTACTGAAAAATAAAAATATTTTTTAAAAAAATTAAAAATTAAAATTTAATATTGATTTTAAAATATTAAAATTTGATATATCATCGATGACTGTATAAGTTAAGAAATTAAATAATATTTATTATTATTTTATCATTAATTTTAAATTAATATATTTGATAATAACATTAATTTCTCAACCGCATAGGAAAGTTAAAATTTGATCATTCAAAATTTAAGTTTAGAAATTATAAAATATGATTGTTATGAAATTTTATTCTATCTAAAAGTAATTATCTTTGTTCTCTTATCCTTTTTCTCGAAAGGATGATCACTTATCTTTATATTCATTAAGTTGGAAAAATCTGATTGTTACAAAACTTGATGGCAGGGTTTACAAAAATATAATATTTATTATTAATAATAATTAAAAATTGATTTTTATTTATAATTTTTTAAATTAAAAATACTCATAGAATGTAATCATAATATGTAATGTAAGTGTTATAATATATTGACACAAAATTTAAAGAGCACAAAACACATGAAATTTTATCAACGCTTTTCAATTTATTGAGGGCTTGTTCGTGGATGATAACTCTCGCATTCTTCGTAGAATTATTAATGGCTGATAATTATTAATGGTCAAAATTCATCATTTCTTTTGTTGTCCCATTTAGTGACAGTCTAACCATTAATATGTACACAGAAAAAGTGATTATCAAGTGTGTTAAATTTTTTAATTTAAAATTGTCAATTGTATATTCATAATTTTATTTTTTATATTATTATTATTATTATTATTATTATTATTATTATTATTATTATTATTATTATTATTATTATTATTATTATTATTATTATTATTATTATTATTATTATTATTATTGTAGTTGTAGTAAGTACCTGTTGAAGTTACACTATCCTTGGGTGCATTCATTGAACTAACTCTGTTACTTTGTATAACTGCACTGAATATTTGCTTGTTTTATATGATTCCATGAATTAGATTCAATCTAAATAATTTAATTAAATAAATTTAGAAAAAAAAATAATTAAATTCTAAAGAAACGTAATGGATATATTAGTTAGGTTAAAAAAATTATGTATTTATATATTATTGTTGGTGCATTGTTCGTAAATTGTACCAGTATTTTTAAAATTAAATTAAATTTATAACAAAATCAACTAAAAATATACATATTATTTTAATAAAAATTTAAATACAAAAATTAAATTAAAATAAAAAATAAAAAATAAATAAATTATTTGAATAATAAATTATAATTTTTTATTGATTTTATATACTAAAATTTAAAATTAAATTTATTTAAAATTTAAAATTATTTTTATTAATATTTAAATATATTGATATTAAAAATTTAAATAAAACTAGTTTTTAAAAGGTATAAATAAATAAAATTAAATGCTTACCGTAAGAAAATATATGTAATTTAATAAAAAAAGACAAACTTTTAAAACTGCTCTCCTTAAAAAGTGGTAACCTTAATTTAATATATAGAGATAGATTAATATTTTTAAAAAATGATTAAATATTAATTTTTCAAAGATTTTTATGGTAGTTTTTTAATTTATTAAATAAGGATATTTTCATTATATTATTATATTATATCAAATTTATACTTTTCTTATTTCATCAAATATATTTCTGAACGCAAATAGTTGTAATTATTTCATATTAATATGTTCTTTTTTAAAATATCTCATATCAACATTTTATTATTAATAAGACTATTATATAGGCCATTTTTGTTTTTTTGGAAATACTATTATATAAATCAATTAACTCTTTATGAAAAGAAAACTTTTATTAAAAGAGAAAATTTGGAAATCTAGCTATATTCAGTTAAGATCCCTTCTTGATGTTATCTATTTCCTTAAGCCCATATACATTATAATTATCAACCTAGAAAGTTTATTGATGAGGTGAAATTAATTTTAAAATGAAACTTGGAAGACAAATTTTTATTAGAGACAAAGAGCGAATAAACGACAAGTCACGCTGTTGTGTACAAAAGGGCACTTACTTCCCGCCGTTTCAATCACATAATCAAATTGTAGGCATCACAGACCCATTCAGTCTTCGCAAAGAGAGGGGGAGAACACTGTTTTCTCTGTCGAACCATCTTCCTCTCTCGATTTTTCGAAACCGTGCTTCAATCGATAACCCCTAACTTTCTTTTACGTGCGCCAATGGAGCTCCGTTCTCATCGCCGCCTTTCCAATAGCACAGTTTCTGGTATTTTTTATCTCTCCGATTTTCCCTTTTTCTGAAGTTTCAGAATTCCGTGTTTTATTTTTCGCTGTCTGGTTTGGATATAGACCTTGTTGCTGTTTTGTCGCTGAGAAAACGTTCATGTGTTTTTATCGTTATTTTGATGTCGTTTTCGTGTTCTTACTTGAATTTATTTGGTTTCTTTTGCGTTCTTTTACACGAAATGTGTCTGTGAATAGTTTGACTGGTAGAAGTTTTGAAAACAAGAAGGCTGGGTGACGTGTTAACGGTTTATTGTGTTGTTGAAGCCACACACTGTTGTTGTTTATTGGCTCCAATTTGCTTTGTTTTATCGAACTAAGCATTAGTTATATGCGAATTCGTGAAACAGGGAAGCAGCAGCAGTCTAGGGAGGATGTCGTCGAGGAAGGCGAAACTAATGGCCAGTGCAGCAACAATAAAGATAAAGCTGTTTATGTTGCATCTGCATATTCAGATTCAGTTTCTAATTCTGATTCAGATTTTGAAGGTATTGTGGTTTTCTCCCTGGTTTTAAATTCAGTGAAGCTTTTTCTTCTAAGATTTTGTATGTGTCCTAGCTGCATGATTTTGGATGTATGCTTTTGTTGATTATATGTTTATGATTTTTTTTATAATTTTTATTCTATATTATTGTTATTGTTGTTGTCGTTCTTGCTGCCATTTGGGGTTGCATTATCCTTTATTAATTCAAAATCTGTATATAACTAATATAAATCCTTTAAGAATAATTTAATATTAATTTGTCGAAGGTTATTTTATTGTATATTTTTAAATTTATTTTCGAATTGATAATACTTTTTGTTATATTATATCTTATCATATTTATAACTTTCTTATTTTCTCAAATCTATTTTTAAATACAAATACTTGTCATTATTTCATATTAATTTTGGATGTATGCTCCGTTTGTCTTGTATTTTGATTGAAACAAGATGATGGGAAATGTTTGAAGACTTTAACTTGATGAAATTTTTGCTGAGATAGTGTGTATCTCTATGTATAATTCAATTTTAACCTTTGTCATTGGACTATGGATGGGAATCAAGCAGAGTAAACCAACAGAATTTCTTTCCTTTCATCTTTGGAAGAACATAGAAATTTGTTTTTACTGCAGATTTTAGCTGTGAATTTTGCTCTTGGGGATGTCTAAAAATGACTAAAATTCTTTATAGATTTAGAATTTGTTGCGAACTCCCTACTTGACTTGAGTGAAGAACCAGCTTCAAGCATTAGTATTTCTGTTGGTAGAGATTACACTTCTGATTCATCTTATGATGGCAAGGCTTCATCAAAAAGGGGAAAGGTGTGGTCCAAAAAGAAGAGAAAAAGTTTAAACTTAGAAAGTGGAGAACCGAGTGGTGTAGATAAAGAGGTCAAACTTCCCTCTATTTTGGGGGGAACTAAAAAGATGAGAAAGACAAGAAAAGCTAGAAAGAAGGGGCCAGTGTTGTTGTGGCATGCATGGGAGGAGGAGCAAGAGAGATGGATTGATGAGACTATATCAGAAGATGCTGACTTAGATAATCAGAGTGAAGTAATGAATGAAATTGCTGAGGCATCCTCTGACTTGACTATGCCTTTGCTTAGATACCAGAAAGAATGGTTAGCCTGGGCTTTGAAACAGGAAAATTCTGAGAGTAGAGGTGGAATACTTGCTGATGAAATGGGAATGGGGAAGACTATTCAAGCAATTGCCCTTGTTCTTTCCAAATGTGAATTCCAGCAAAAGAGTTGTGAACCAGATCAATCCATGCTATCGCCTTTACCATGTTCATCTGAAGTGTTGCCTGTGATCAAAGGAACTCTTGTCATCTGTCCTGTGGTTGCTGTCACTCAGTGGGTTAGTGAGATTGAGCGATTTACTTTGCCAGGAAGCACCAAGGTGCTGGTTTATCATGGGCCTAGGCGAGGAAGGAGTGTGGAACAAATCTCGGATTATGATTTTGTGATAACTACATATTCTGTTGTTGAGTCCGAGTACAGGAAGCATACAATGCCGCCTAAAGTGACATGTGAATATTGTGGAAAATTACTTTTGGAGCGCAAGATGACTTATCATCAGAACTATTATTGTGGACCTCATGCTCTTAAAACAGAAAAACAATCAAAGCAAGTTAGGAAAGAGAAAAAAGAAGTTACTAAAGGAAAGATCAAGGAATGTCACAGTAAGAAGATGCTGAAGCATTGCAATGAAAAATTAGGAAAGGGTTCTAACAAGAAAAAGGAAGAGGAAATGTGCATGAATGTAGATGATTCAGATGCTGGACGCAAGGACATGTCACTTCCACATGGTGTAAAGTGGCAGCGGATCATATTAGATGAGGTCAGTTGTAGCAATAGACTATTTGTTGGAAATTATGCTACATGTACACTTTAACTTTCTATAAATCTAATATTTTTAAAAATGAAATAAAAGAGGTATTTAATATCTTTACATTGTTTTTATCAATGCCAATTTCTGTATGTTTAAAAACATGACACTTCTTTCTTGTTTAACTATTGCTAGTACTTATTCTCAAAGAGAAATGCAGAAAAGAATGAATTATACCTCAAACTAGGCCTTTTGACCTCATAACTTCAATTTCATATCTCATAATGTTTATTATTTTATCAAAGGCATTGAGTATGGAATAATGATTGTAAATTTGTAATTTGTTAAATTGGTTTAGGTTCAGCTCTTCTATTTTGTTGACCAGTTTTTCTTAATATATAAAACATTAGGCACACTATATAAAATCTAGAAACAGTAACACTGCTAAAGCAGTTCTTGCTTTAGAGTCTTCCTACAAATGGGCATTAAGTGGCACTCCCCTTCAGAACCGAGTTGGAGAGCTGTACTCCCTGGTAAGTTTGTTGTGTTATTTTTGCTTGTAAGTTTGTAATATATCAGGTTTGTGCTTTTAAAGGTTTACTAATTGCAATTCCTTGAATGCAGATACGGTTCCTTCGAATAACTCCTTATTCCTATTACTTGTGCAAGGACTGTGATTGCAGGATTCTTGATCATAGGTAGGTAATTAATTATATCAATGAGCTGCCTGGATTACCAGGCATTAATCATATATATGGACTTGGTATATCAATTTATCATGAAGGGCTCAATTATTATTTTTTATCTTCCTTTTATTCATCTTGTCATTGCTTAGGAATGTACCAAACATTGTCACTTTTTTTTTAGTGCTATTTCATGTCAATTAGAAGATTGCTTCAGTGATTTCATCTTGGGTGTTTTCTTTAATCAATGCCACTCATGTGGAACAGAGCAACTGCTATTTTCCTTAAGGAGAATTTATTGTTGTACCTAGGCCGTTTTGTGGAACATTGGAATTTTCTTTTTTCTATTTTCAAATATTTTATTGTTATGCTAATGTGTTGATTTTGTACACATTATAAGAAAATCATGTACTCATTTATTTTTTCTGATTTGTCTTTATAAGTGGGTAAAAGAAGATTCTAGACATGGCTGGGGTGGCTAGTAGCATCTATTATTTAGTATGAGAGTGATCAATGTAATAACATACATGCATTTGACCAAACATGCACAATTTCCTAGTAAATTTTCTAAATGCTTGTTCTTGAACTGCTAATTATGTGTTTGTTATGCTTATGCCTTTGTACAGTTCTAAAGAATGTCCAAACTGCACCCACAGTTCTGTGAGACATTTCTGTTGGTGGAATAAAGTAAGTTCTGCAATTTGTTAGTCTTATTTGTCCCTGTTCATCATGTTAAAGAGAGATACAAAGAGAAACAAACTCTGCAAACTGCAATTTTGTAGAAATTGTTTCAGCTGACATGTTCTTTTACTTTTATTTTTTAATCTTGATCAGTATATTACCACACCAATTCAATCTTTTGGAAATGGTGATTGTGGGAGAAGAGCTATGTTATTACTTAAACATAAAGTTTTGAAGAACATAGTACTAAGGCGTACTAAAATTGGAAGGGCTGCTGATCTTGCACTTCCACCCAGAATTGTAAGTACTAAGTTGTTTCCTATGTGGTTAAATTTACAATTTCAAATATTGCAAAGTGCATGCTTATTTTGTATGTTTCTTCTTGCAGGTTTCATTCAGAAGGGATTGTCTGGATATTAAGGAGCAAGACTATTATGAATCATTATACAATGAAAGTCAGGCACAATTTAATACGTATGGCACATTCTTTTTCTTGCATAAAATGAAAATATTGTAAAGCAGATTCTTCTTCGTAGAAAAAGAGTTATTGGTAGGTATGAATTCCAGGAGTTCATCACCAAGTTATTCATGAAAGGGCAATTAATGTTCTGAAGTGTGCCTTTTTGTTAACAGATAGTATGATGAGTCAACTTCTTAAACCAGAGTGTTCCATTTGAAAATTTTGAGCAGGCATATGGCTAGTTGTGCTTGTTTTATCGTGTCTTGACTTTATTGATGCATTTCTGAAGTGATTTATGATATTCATCTAAAAATATAGGTAGTTTGATGATAGATAACATATACATTGTATTATGTTGGAATTGCTGAACTATTTTGATTTGGCCATGCCTAATTCCAATAGTTATATGCTAAGATTTTTAATTTTGAAATAGCTACATTAACCCTGGCTTGGCTTCATTGATATGCTTTCTCATTTGCAGATATGTTGAAGCAAAAACTCTGATGCATAATTATGCTCATATATTTGACCTCCTTACACGGCTGCGTCAGGTGGATAATTGTTCTATTTGAAAAAAAAAACCTTTTTTTTTGCCTTTTACTGCAATGTATCCTCTTTTACCTTTCAATTTTGGATAAATGTTGAAGATCTCCTTTATGATCATGGACATACATACATGTAATTTGAACTTCTTAAAGTTCTGATATTTTAACATTGACTATATCTTTAATCATCTCAAACAATTTGTATTTTGAAAATATCTTGAAGGAAATTTTATATTACAGCTGTTGGTTAATTTTTGTGTAATTGTCATAATGATTGGTCTAGGTTGTGATAGATGGCATAACATTGTTGTGCAATAATTTCATTTTAAAACTGAATGACTTGTTTGAAGCATCATATCAAATTTTAATTTGATAAAGTATAATTCATCCTTTTCATGAGAGCATAGACATGAACTGCCCTACAATATTTATTATCACGGTTACTTAAATATGCTTATGTGCCTTATTTTTTCAGTCCTTGTGTTCATATGGGAATTGGGAAATTTCCCTTATTGACTAATAAATTTCAAATTTGCATTTGTATTGTTGGTCAAATATACAGGCCGTTGATCATCCCTATCTTGTGGTATATTCTCAAGCTGCAGCATTAAGAAATTTAGATATGACAAGTAATACTACTGTTGAACAAATATGTGGTGTTTGCCATGAGCCAGTAGAGGATCCTGTGGTAAGTTTTCGTTCTGTTTTTTTTTTAAAACATTTTTTAAGCAATTTTTTTATTGCATTGTTTCATGTCATTTTATTTTCTCCCATTTCTACCTTCTTATAGCTTTTATTTTAGTGTGTTAAGTACCTAGTCATTATTGTTTCAGGTTACCTCTTGTGAGCATGTATTTTGCAAGGCTTGCTTGATAGACTTCTCTGCTTCCTTGGGACAAGTGTCATGCCCCTCTTGCTCTAAATTGCTTACTGTTGATTTAACATCCAACAAGGATTTTCAGGATCAGGCTAATAAAACAACAATTAAGGGTTTCAGATCCTCAAGCATATTAAATAGAATTCAGCTTGAAAACTTTCAGACAAGCACTAAAATAGAGGCTTTGGTATGTGTCACAAAGTAGTTACATGATAAATATTCTGGTTTTTTATTGCTCTATATTATGACTTTTTCAGCTAGTTTTTGCTGTCTTAATCAAAATGCTTTTCCTTTTGTTTTCTAAAGCTCAAGTGTTGGAGGCATTGTGATGGATTATATTTATAAAGGCATGCCAATGCTAGTAAATAATGGTGTTAAACACATTATGGTTACTGAATGAAGTTGACAACCTGGAAAGGTTGAAATGGATTTTGTGCATTTGGAAATTTAAATGAAGCATGCTTGATAGTAAAAATTTTTAATGTTAGTAAACATGATATTTTCTTCCCAAAAGTTCTTAGCTTGCATATGAGCATATCTGATAAAAGATCATGCAACTGAAAGGAAATGGTCCTTGGGAATATAATTTTTTTTTTGCATGGGAAGCAATCAAGCAAGTGGAAGGTGAGAGACTAACATTTGGGTAAATAGTTAGCTAAAGTATAATTGTTGTGAAGAATAATAATGGTATCATTAGTTGTTATTTACTTCAATATCTTTTGTTCTATGCTTACCTTTTACTGTCTTGCCTTTCACTTATTCCTGAATGAGTTTGAATGGTTGCAGAGAGAAGAAATAAGATTCATGATTGAAAGGGATGGTTCTGCCAAAGGCATTGTTTTTAGCCAATTCACATCATTCTTGGATCTCATAAACTACTCTTTGCACAAGGTAATTTACTTGGCAACTGTTCTATTAATACATGTACAATGCATCAGGATGATAACGTCTTGTTTTAATTGCAGTCTGGAGTATCTTGTGTTCAGTTGAATGGAAGCATGTCATTGGCTGCTAGGGATGCAGCCATTAAGAGATTCATTGATGATCCAGACTGCAAAATCTTTCTCATGAGCTTGAAGGCTGGTGGTGTTGCACTCAATTTGACAGTAGCTTCACATGTGAGCAATCTCATTTTGCATGTGTCAATCTTTTGGTATCCTACTTTTTAGATTTTAAATTGTTGACAAAGATGCCTGGTAATTTACATCACTTTGGGTTGTTAGAGGAGTTAAGGCTTATTTTTCCTACATCGATTTGTGTTTACTTTAGTGTAAACCATTTTGTTTAGCATGAGTTTTGTTGGAGATTTTATTCACTTCCAATGTTTATACATGCTTTTAATTTAAAATAGCTTGTCACTGAATTTGGTTGCCATCAAATGATGATTGCTTGGTATTCTTGTCAATGTCTGGGTTTTTCATGGCAATTTTTTTTATCATCCCTTTCGTCATTTGGCTAAAGTTGTTGAGTGTGCACTTGGTTTGTTGGGCGTGGCCAGGTCTTCCTTATGGACCCTTGGTGGAACCCAGCTGTGGAGCGTCAAGCTCAAGACAGAATTCACCGAATAGGGCAATATAAACCTATAAGGTTTTAGTTCCTGCTCTTTGACACTATCAAATTAGAACAATCTAAAATGGAAAAGTTAAAGAGTAAAAGCATAATATATAGGTTTGTCCTTTCTGAACGATCTGACACTTCTTTTATGCACAGAATTACCAGGTTTGTCATTGAGAACACAATCGAGGAGAGAATTTTGAAACTGCAAGAGAAGAAGGAACTAGTGTTTGAAGGGTAAGTGTGATGTATGAACAGGGTTGAAAGTTGTTGTACATCTCGCTATGTTGACTTCTGGTTTTTTTCCCCTCCTTTAATAGGACATTAGGTGGCTCTTCTGATGCTCTGGGGAAATTGACGGAGGCAGACTTGAGATTTTTATTCGTTACCTAAGCGAGCTTGTTATCATCTCACCAAGAGAACTTGTTGACGCTTATGGTTATGTAGAGCTATGTTTTTGATGGAGAAATGCTTTGGGGCGCTTGCGCAGTACATCTAGTGTCTTTACTTGATGATATAATATGTTGTGACTATCATCTGTGGATCGAAAAATGGGCTATTAGCTCCCTGTAGTTGCCACTGCCCATGAAACATGGCACTGTAGTGTTGAATTTAATGGTATTTAGTGGGATTTTGAAGCTCCAGGTTTACTATTTCAATCTACCTTTGGAATTGTGGATGTCATTTAATGTTTGAGAATGTCAAGATATAATGTTTAGAGAATATTTTATTTTTATTTACAAAAATATTATTTTATTTATTATTTTCAAAAGTTTATATTAAAAAAATTGTTTTGTTATTTTATGTACAAACAAACTATTAAAAGCAAAATAAAATGTTAATAATGTGACGTTTTTGTAATTAAAAATAAGAAGAGAAAATGACAACGGAAAACATTTTATCAAATGATCTCTTAGTTTTCTTTTTCTGTTCGTTGATTGATTTGAGAACTTTTAAATTTGATTAAAGGATTTGTTCATGCTGACCGACAATACATAACCGAGTCGAAAGGTGTTGGGCTGTCGGCAGAATGATTTTAGGTCTTTGTATTCACTTGCGCGTCTTGAAGTGTTCTTAATTACATAAAATCACACTAATTTTAAGTATCTAATTTTTTGAGAACTTAACAAGTACATGGTATTATTTTAAGTAATTTGGATAATCTTTAAAGAGAGTATAGCCTTGTTGCTAATTATGGTTAGTGTTTTTACTGATTGTTGATGAAGATTGTTAATAGCAGCTATTTCAATATGTTGTTTATAATCTGTTCAGATTTATTAGGAATCATGAAATGATAGAATGTGACCAGCATAATTTTATGAGTTTTAGAAAATTTTAGTATTAAAGAGTTTAATAGATAGTGAGCTTAGGTTAGTATATATATTTTTTATGATATTTTTTTGTACCTTTATATATTGAGGGTACAATATCAAAATTGATGTGTTACGGTCTAATTGTGTCATGTATCATATTTTATTTAATGCATTCAACATCTTTTATTGTAGTATATTTGTTTCAAAGGTCTTATAAAATTGTAATTTGTAGATTGGAACCTACAATAATTACTAATTAAATAATTGTTTATAATTTTTAAATTATATAAATATATTTAAAAGATATTTTCCGCAATGCAATGGTAACCCTTTTCTTTCTCACTGCTTTTTGGTAGCTATGTTTCTTACCCAAGAGAAGAGTCTTGCATTATTTTAAATCTTGTCAAGCTTCCAAACCAATTTCATTAGATAATATCTAAAACCCCTTCTTTCAAACATAAGATAGCCACATCCCCAAGACATTTCGACTACACCGCCTCCCCTTAAAACGTAAAGAGGCAGACAGCTCTTCTGATATAGGTCCTCCAGTAATTATTAATTAAATAATTTTTAAATTATATAAATATATTAAAAATTACAAAGAATTTCTAACGTGAAGTTTGTTAGATTAGATGTGTAAATGGTTCATCAATATATTAGATAAACTTTGATATTATATTAGAAATTAACTCATACAATGAAATTTGCCTTTACTTTGTATAGGAATGGTTAGCCGTACCTGTATAACACGTGAGATTTCTCATCACCGGCGTTGGATTCTCATCCAAAAGCTGCAACCTCAAGCTCATCAATGCCAAATTCGTCTCCATAGGCCATGAGGCATGTGCAAGTTCTTTGGGTCATCTAAACCCGTTGAATTTGAATCCCCTCACGATGTTGATTGCCGCAGAACTCAGATGACCTCCACCGCCACGGGCTAACTCCCATATCGATTGGCAGCGGAGTGTTCATGACCAACAGTTGGAGTGATCACCATTGATCGAGATTTCCTTGCTCAGGTGAATTTGGGTGACCATCAGAAACCTTTCGGCGTGTCATTGTATTGAAGGGGAAGATGGTGGATCCGAGGTTAGAGGAAAAATTGTGGTCTGTCACACAGAAAATAGTCCAGAGTTGCAACATTATATATAATTTAAAAATTTTAAATAATACTTATTAGGAGAATAAATATGACAATTATAATTTTACAAAACCTTTAAAAATAAATATATTACAGTAGAAGAGACTCTTGACTGCATTAAATAGAATATGACACATAAGAACAATAATGATTTACAAAGATTATAAGAAAAAACCGTTTTTTGTATAATTAATGAAGTGGGTTAAAAGCATCCCAGGGACTGGGAGAGATGGTGCAGGAGCATCATTGGAAGTATAGTGGTGGTGCATATGGTTCCAAATATAAGTTCCTCAAGTACATCTCTTGTGAAGACAACACCAACCTATCTATATATGGCCACTTTTCTGTTCGTCACATCGTTTGGCCTCCATGTAAATGTGGCCCAAATTATGTTTAGCATTTCTCATGACCTAATAATATACTTACATTTGTCATTGGCTTCTTCCTCCTCTTAAATCTTACCATTGGAAAAAGGAATCAATATCAACACATTGGGCCGCTGCTTATGTTTTGACACGGTAGGTAAAATATGTATTTACTTTTTGCACACTATATCAAACACTTCATATCATAAGTTAAAATATGTATATCTCTATACTAATCATTTACTTTAAATTTAAACTAATTATGTTCTAATATTTATATAAAAATTTATTTAATTTAAATTAACTATCTTTCAATATACATATACATATATATTAAATAAAATTTAATTATTTGTAGAAATTTTTATCTATTAAGTATTAAATTTAAATTTATATTAAAATTATTATCTTCTGATTATGTTTAAATATAAAATAAAATTTTAAATTATATATTTTTTAAATTAAAAATAATCATCTTATATTAAATTATTCTCTACTTATTTTGTTAGGCCAATGAAAATTATATAAATCTTTTTAAATGTAAAATATTGTTTTTGTTGGTAATTATTATCTTCAAATTTAATTTCAATCACATTAATTTTTTTAAATCTTTTCAAATTTAAAATAAATTTAATTTTGATACATAATTAGTGTAAAAAAATTTACAGTACCAATTAATTAGAATTCACAGCAAGTATAAATTTTAAAACAATTATTATAAAATTTAATTCATAATGATATAACAAATAATGATTATCTAAAAATTAAAAATCTTTTATATTATCAATATACTTCAGTTTTTTTAAAATTATTACTATAAATAAGTTATTATCATTATATTCAAATAAAATAATTTTTATTTTAAAATATAATAAATCTTATTAGCATCATATTCAAATCAAGTTTTATCTTTTTTTAGATTATTCTTTATTATAACATTATTCTACAGGAGGAATGATTATTTTGTGTTATAATAAATAATAATTTAAAATAAAATAGGATGTGATCTAGATTTGTCAATAATAACATTCATTATACTCAAATAAAATATTATTTTATTTTAAAATATATTTATAATTTTAATTGTTTAAAAATTATTAAAATTACTTCTCAAAATAATTTTAAATTTAATTTTAAATTTTTTTAAGTTTAAAAAACATTTTAAAAAATCTGAAAAATATTTTTTTAAAACAAATATTTTTCTCATAAATTAATCTTAAATAAACGGGAAAATCATTGTTAATAGGTGATCTATAATCTCAATGAAAGTTATCATCCTGTGACTTGTCTTAGATTTTAATGGAAGAATCCAAACCTTCCCTTATCCTAATTTTGAAAATTTAGCTCAATAATAATGTAGTAGCTAGTAAATATGAATAAGTCATCCCATATGATGCACTTAACTACTTAATAAATTTAGATGTGAAGTTGAAAAGAAAAAATATTTGATTTATATCGACTCCAATATTATTTAATCTACTACTTTTATTTATTTGGTAGTTAATGAATCATACTTTCTTTTCATCCTCATGTCAGTCACCCATAAGAAAACCTCCAACCCATTTAGCGTTACTTTAATGCATGGATATCAAAAAAGAAACTAAAATTCATATCATTCAATTTGTTTTAAGACTTGCATAAAGGAAATCTGAAAATATATATCTAAAATTTTGAGAGACAAGTAAGCAGAACACTTCAATATATTCGTTATTTTCTCTTCATTAGCAATATTTAAATTATAAATAAATTTATACATCATTCGTCAAAAGAAAATTTTACAAAAAGCATACATATGAAATTTTAAATCACGAGAATAAATATTTACAATATAAAAGAACAAAAATTTTACGCAAAAATATTAATATCTAAATTACTTGAGAAATTCTTTGCATTAGCATGGAAAACGGAAACTTTGTCTAATATCATATGAATATCAGTTTCCTAAGGTAAATAAAAATCTTACATAAAAATATATTATTATATAAATTATATTAATAAATATATATATTATAAGATAATAGCAATTTTACAAAAAAAGAATTAGTATTTGAGTTTTATGTTTGTATTATATTTAAATATGTTTAATTTTTATAAATTAATAATATAAAATATATTATACGAGTTAAAATACTAATTAATAAATAATAAAAATGTTAATTAATATTTTTAAGACACTTGTTAAGGAATCAAAAGTAAAAAATAAAAAAATATTATTAATGTATCCTACCTTAATTTTAATAGATTCAAACATAATTTTTTTAATAATTTTTATTTTTTAACCAATATTTTTTATTTTAAAAGAAAAATAAAAAATTTTAATTTAAATAAAAAAGAAAGTAAAATAAAAATAAATAAAATTTTATATTTAAATATTATTTTTTAATCTTTAGTTGGATGGAAGAAAGAATATATATATATATATATTTATTTATTTATTTAAAGAGATAATAGAGGAGTTTAATTTGTTTTTAATTTTATAAAATAAGTTTAAATTTAAAAAAAATATATAATAATATAATATATAAATAATAAAAATTTAAAATAAAAAATTAGTTTAAAAGATTACTTATTAAATAAAAATTTTGATTTTGAAAATAAAAACTATTTTAAAAATAAAAAACAAAATGTCTAAGCATTTTTAGATGAACTGGCAGTAAAAGAAAGAAAAAAAAATTCGGAACCACGTGTAAAACAAATCCCCCCAAAGTAGGAGGGAGGGGTTATATTATTTTTTATTTTTTAAAATTTTCTTGGTTTAATAATATTTATAGAATATAAAAATAATAAAAATATTTTTTAATATAAATGTTATAACAATTTTTTGATTAAATAATTAATTATTATTATTAATATAAAAAGTTATATAAATAACTAAATTATTTTTCTTCACTTATTTAGATAAGTGATTTTTTTATTTTACTTCTTTTTATTTTTATTCGTCTTAACAACATACATATTGTCTTATCATAAATAAGAAAGGTGGAAGATGCAGGTGGGAAGATGAGTGTTGACCGTTAGGCAATAAAGAAAAGAGGAGGGAAAGAAAGGAAGTGGGATTGAATTGACGTCTTTACCCTTACGTATACCATACCATATACACCATAAACCATACACCATACCCAACCCAACATCTACCTCTACCTGCATTATGTCGACTGTCCGAGTTACGCTTAACACGCACCCAAACACTGAACCCACGCGCTCCAATCTCAATACTTAATTAGTACCAATCCACTACGCTTCTTCATCAACAAACATTCACATTCCCCCGATTTCTATTCTAGGGTTTTCGATCCCAATTCCCATTGCGCCACAATAAGAAAGGAAGATGCTGCAGCTTCTGTATGGAACCATATTTATGGAAATGTTTGTGGTCATTAGCTTTCTATTTAAGACTCCGGCGAGGAAGATGCTCATTATCACCTTGGATCGGGTCAAGCGAGGTCGGGGCCTCGTCGTCGTCAAAACCGTCGCCGCCACGTTGCTCATCCTGCTAGCTTCCTCACTCTTCAGCATCTCCAAGATCCATCGTCGCTCCCTCGAAGCTGCCGTCGTCAACCCCACCGACCAAGTCCTCATGTCCAAGCACATGCTCGAAGCTTCTCTTTTAGGTAATCCTCTTTCACTTTCATTCCTATTTTTGGTTATCCCCGTAAAATTATGCTCTCAAACTAGGCGGTGCTTTCCAACTATATATCAGAGAATTCAATTGATCGTGACTGTGGTACCCTGGCCTAGAGCTAGAGCTTCGTCATATAACAACTTGTGATTTTTTTTTTTAATTATTAGTAAAGGTGAAAAATGGAATAAAAAATTATTTAAGGATACGTATGGAAAAGCTTATTTCCCGGGAAATTATCGTTTTCCTAATAAGTTAAAAATGACTATTTCTCTAAATTCTAAAATATAACACTCACTTCAATGTTGGCATGTGGGGACTATGCTAATTGATTTAAGAATCTTATTAACATAGCCAGTATTTCTGACGATATCGATTTAGAAATTAAAATTAGAAACTTTTATTGTACATCACCGCAGAAGTGTATTAATAATATCTTTTAATAAACAGTTTTTTATTTAAATATATATAATAAAAATAATTAAATTTTATTAAAAATTATAATATTTAATATTATCAATACATTAAAATTTTTAATTTTTAATAAAAATTACTATATATAAATTTTTATTGTATATCCTTATATATTAAAAAATTATTTAATAAAAATATTTTATTAAGAATATTGATTAGCATTTTTCTCGATTTAAAGGAACAAAACTAGGTATAATATCTTAGATGTTTTTGTTGTCATTTTTCAACGAAAATTAAAGTTTTGTATCGTTATTTAGCGTCAATCTTTAATTCTTATCTTTATTGCATAGATTAGTAAAACTTCCGTGTTAATTAGAGAATAGTATTAAAAGTACTTAAGATACTCCACTTAAATAGTTGTCCTTTGTTTCATAGTTGCGGATGTTTTGTGGTCCACAAGCATTGTCAGTTGGTTGTTTTTATTTTTTGCTGTAATTTATGATTCATCACTTCTGATACATTATTTCTTGTATGTCAGTATTAGTTGAAGAATTTGATTTTTCACATATAATGTGGACAGGGTTTGTGCTGTTTCTATCTCTGATGATAGATAGATTGCACCACTACATCAGAGAGCTTCGATTACACAGGAGGGCCATGGAGGCGGCAAAGAAACAGAGCCGAAGTTTCGAGGACGGTAAAAGTGGCAGTGCTTTGGTGCACAAGGCATTGATGGAAGAAATTGCCACGTTGAAGCCCAAAATGGAGAAACTGGAATCAGAATGTGAGGTGAAAGAAAGCAAGGCTAAGGCCTTGGAAGCTGAGGTGGAGGCTCTTAGAAAGCAATCTGAGGGGTTTCTTATGGAATATGATCGCCTCTTGGCAGACAATCAGAATCTTCGGAGTCAATTGGAGGGTATTGACCGCAGTTCTTCCCATTTTGATAACAAAAAGAGCATGTGATAACAAAACAATTTTCTCCTTTGATTCTGCTGCTTCTGTCTGGGTGGTGCGTGTTTGCACAAGAGGATTAGGTCATAATTGGATATACTTGAGTGTATAAAAAGGAGAGAGATGTTGCGCGGATTGAGTAAGTTGAGCATACTTGAAGAACCTAATATATATATATATCTATGAATATTATAAGGCCACGTTTGGAGCATATGATAGGATAGGATAATGGGCCAATAGTATAAAGGAAGCTGATAAGTTATACTATCAAATGTTTGATGTTATTACCGTATAAACTGATTGTATATACAATTTTCTTATAATGAAGTTATCCTTTTATGTAAAAGTAAATCTCCGATGGATTTTTTCCCACCTGATTCTCTCCCTTGAAATTAGTCAATCTAATGGTGAGGTTAGAAATGATTCAAATGAACTAATTTGCACACTGGACTGAGTCAGGGTACTTGAAACTGTACCTCCAAATAGAGAGTCAGATAACAGATTTTTGTTGGAAATCCTAATGCTAAACAGAGCAGCACACTTGATTTTCATTGTCACCGATTTCAGTGTCCGTTGCATTCTTCATCAGGATCTCTGTCGAAGATGGCCAGATCAAAGTTTTAATACATGTATGATATGGAGAATTAAGGATCCAAAGAGAGAGACTTCTGTCTTCTGGTTCTCATAATTCTAACAAAATCAAAACCGTGGCAGCTGCAGTGGTGATCAGAAAGGGTTGGGTCGTGAGATTATCAAACAACAAAGTTGAAAGGTTGAAAAAAAAACCATTAAAACGCGGAACTGATTTTGGGACAATATTAAAATAATAATAATAAAACAGCGAGAGAACTTGGGACTACTGCCACAATATTGTGGAATGGGCTTCACCCAATAATCATCCTTTCTATATCCGAATCTCAATCTCTTTCTGCATGTTCTATGGTAATAAGATAAAAATGGTTGACCAAATTTGACTATTCTATCTTCATTCAGCACCATGTGCTCCCTTACATGTATTGTGAATTTGGAACGAAGTGAACAACAGGTAATCTGGGTGAAGCATAAAAATCTGATCAAGCTTCTTTTAACTTCAATGTTAATGGGTATGCTTTTGGTTCATGTTTTGGGGCGGGAATGGGGCATTGTCCGATGGACCGGACAGACGAGAGTTAGACAAAGTAACATGTTTTGGCCTTAAGATTACATTCATAGTCACGTACGCCTTAAACAGTGGATTTGGGACATAAAGGTTAACGTTTATGCTAATGTACAATCAAATTAATGGATGCAATTAAGTGACAGATCAAAAGGGATATCATCTTTAAATAATGGTAGAGGTCCTAAGAATAACCCTGTTTTGGTGTCTCTGATCTCAATACTTAACACTAACCTTCATCACGAATAATAAATTTTGAAGATTGTATTGCATACAAAGTGACAGCTGTATCTGATCCAGGTGAATATCTGGACCCAAAATATACATGATTCTGTCAGATCTATGGGTAATAAATGGGCCGAATTGGAAAAGAATTTAGACCTCATCTTTGCGTATATGTGCCTGTCTGTTTATTTTTTGCTCAAGATCTTGGTGCGTTGTTTACATACACACAAACACAAATCAACTAGTCCTTCGAAAACCAACCCAATTGAATGGAATTATCTTCACATTATTACATTTTTTTATATAAACTATATTATGATACGAGACTTCATCACCGATTTTTTTAATAAACTATTTACCGATAGTGTGGGTATGTATTCCACCATACTTAAATCGGATTCTAAGTGTACTTTCCCCACCTCATTTTACAAGCAGTTCAAAATTGTTCTCTTTCCTTTTACTTTTTCTATTGCGTAACCTTTCGAGCAACTAGCTATAGTAGGCACCTAGAACTATAGCTCCCACATCCACGTCAAATTATCCATACAAGAATATGTGAGAACCAATACTAAAGCGATTCTAGAAAATAATTAAACTTGAGATAATCCGTGCGGATGGGCTTAAAAGAGCAACCACCAAAAGCAAATTATGATTCTGAAACTCTTGAGGCCTAAGTAGAATAGATGCTTAAGAGGGAGGGTACCACAACCATAATGTTATTAGAAGCCTTTATAGGGCGAAATTGTGGATGGGGCTTTGACAGGAGTGCGATTTTTTGGTAATAAATAATCAACTCGAATTTTGAAAGAAGCTGGTCCTTTGATTGACCAAAAAGTTACTTTAAAATTTTGAGGAGGAGCCTACTACTATATCTATTTTCTAACCATTAAATAATTAAGTTTGATTTATATTTGGATAACTAGGCTCTAAATTTCATACAAGATAAATCAACCTAGCGGGGGTTGACCAAATTTCACATACTCAAAAGTATTTCAACTGCTCCTGTGTGCTTTATTAGTATCTATGTGATGATGTGTTATTAGTATTTATCTTGATGTACTGGAGTTTACATTAACTCACACCCACCTAACATAATATTTGTTGCATATTCTTCGCTTTGTTTTTAAAGCTACGACCTGTTTTATCATACAGGTTGGATGCATGAGAGTAGAATTTCATCAGTAGATTTACCTTCTAACTAATTGGAGGATTTTGGAATTTTATTTCTGGACCTACCAATACCATTCAAGATAAATAGTAGGCAAAATAGATGGCATAGCCACTAACACCAAGAGAGTGTGGACACCCAGAGACGTTGCACTAACCTTGGTTCCCTATGCTTCATTTCCATTAGACTTGACCAACAAAAATAAAGAACAAACGAGAGAGGTTGAGAGTTTAAAACTGAGGTAACCACCTGGGGCCTGCCATGCCCTGCATCTTCTATTCACCGCCTTTCTTATTTATTTATTATTATTATTATTCACTTATTTCACCAAATGAAAGTCCAATTTTGCAAGGATTCAAGGCAATTAAACCAAGCATGCCCACCAAACATAAGCCGAGTTAGGCATGTGGCCGAGAAAGGCCATAGGACATTAACTGCAACATTGACATCTAATGGCACATTGGGTGAAAAAAGAAGTTCTTGAATAATTGAATTATAAAATATCCAATGTTGAAAGGAGAAGCATCTCCGCAATGTCTCTCTCAAAATTGAGACTATTACCTACAACACTAATATCCCTACAGTTATAACCCTCACAAAAATTACCACTAATTCTACTATTAACAACATCCAAATCCAACCGATCACCAGTTGAAGACCTTGTTTGAGTACATCTATTTGTGACCCAATTCTCATCATCCCATGTCCAAATTGGATCCCCTGAACACAGAGCTAAACGTCTGATCCTACCAGCTGGAGAATTCTCAAGACTTTTCTGAACCAAGCACTTAACCTCTGACTCAGACTCGGTGTTTTCCACGGAATTCCAAAATCCATGTTCAAGAATACTTGTTGGTGAGCTTGAATTAGATTCCTGAATTTGCTTACCATTGTAACTGAATTCCAAAATAAATGGATGGTTCAACAATTGACTACAAGTCCACCTCTCCCTAGGATTCCTCCTAAAACACTTCCCCAAGAAATCCTTTGCTTGCTGAGACAGAAAACTAGGAATCTCAGGCAACTCATCAGAATATGCAACACGGTACAACACTGTCACAGGGTCTTCCACATTAGGCCATGGTGCAAACCCAGTAGCCATTTCCATCACGGTGCACCCAAGTGCCCAAACATCACCAGGGTAACCCTGCTCCTCCCCGCGCGCCACCTCCGGTGCCATGAACATCGGCGTGCCACCAATCGGAACCCAAGACTCATTCACAAACTTGGCACATCCAAAGTCTCCAATTTTAGCTCCATTTTCACCGATCAATATATTGCTACCTTTAATGTCACAATGCACAACACCCTTTTCATGCAAGTACTGAAGCCCCTTTAGAACTTGCTCTGTGTAGTGTGCGATGGCCGGCTCGATGAGCCGGCCACCGCGCCGGCGAGTTACCTGAGAGAGATTTCCAAAGGGCATGTACTCCATGAAGAGGTTGAATAAGAGCTTGTTGTTTTTCTCCTTTGTAATGTTGCATCCTCTGTAGCTAACAATATGAGGAGAGGACAGAGAAGACAGGATCCTCTGTTCTCTCTGAAGCTGTTCTGACTGTGGTAGAGATAGCTCCGCTGATTTGACGGCGGAGACGGTGGTGGAGTTGGAGGAGGTGGCGATGTAGACGGTGGCTGATGAGCCTTGTCCTATGATCATGCCTCTACTCCACTCCATGTTTGGTGTTAAAGGCTATGTGCTGCAGAGAGTACAGAGTGTTTGGTTTGTAATTGCGGCCTTTATATAATAACTATGGCCTCACTTTGAGTTTGAGTTAAGGGGCTTCGTTTTATTGGTTGGTTTACTTAATTGGTTGAACCTTTTTTTTTCTCTCTCTACTACTCAGTATCCCTTCAACGGGAGTCTAAAGACGTGGCTTAATTTGGGTGGATTAGGCTTTTTATTAGTGAATGCCTTGCTGAGTGACACGTGGACAAGGTTTTTGCATCAAGTCTTTGAGTGTACGGAGTCTGAATTAATATCAGGATTTGGTTTTAAGGGAAGGGTAAGAGAGGTTAAGAGTCAGGGTTAGGTGGATCAGAGGGGCAATCAAGTAAGGATTCCTTGTTTTGTATCATACTTAGCTACACTTTGAAAAAATGAACATTGGGAGTTCTAAGGGCAATGGGGTGGGTTCAACCACCAATGTGGTTCAACTTTAGTATCTTTATTTTTATTTTATTTTATTTTGGGTCAGTTTTTATGGATAGTGATTTGTTTTTATATTGGTGGTAAGATGGACATATAAGCACGACAATTTCCAATTCTATAGGGCGAGATAAAGTACTAGTCAACAATTGCAGGGGATTTGTTAGAAGTCAAAAGCCAGAGGAGGGGTAAGAATCATTGTTTTGCCTTGTTCCACGTAATTTATAATTTAAGTTGTTTGATTTGCTTGCCTTATCGTAAGTTAATATTGTTATTTTCCCCCTAAAATTAGTTGGGATCGACCAAATTAGAGTTACAATTAAATAATATACTTCCATGGTTTATTTCCCATTAACACATTTACTTGGTCCTTTCTGCTTATCATAAAGTACAGGTCAATAATAAAATACGTGACCATCTTACCCTATAAGCGGTTAAATTGATCTTTTATTTTTATGGTCCTAAATGGCGAATTTTTAATAACAAGCTTCACAACATTGTCCTGTAATACTAATGTGATTGGTAAACGTGTACAATGCCTATCGAAAGTGCAGTGTCAACCGATGTTGAATTGGGGATAATATTTTTGGCGTGGGGAATAGATATTTTGCAGCTTTCAAAACGAATGGGTTCAACATGTATGAAATTCATTGAAAGCTGAGTTCTCCAAGAATTTGGATTGGCCAATTTAATATAAAGCAACAAATCCCTTGCATTTGTGAAATTAACACCATTTCCATTTCAATTATTTGTCATGATAATTTCTTCATGAAAAGTGCAACGTACTTCAATCCAATAAGTTGTTGAAAACTTTATCAAGCTTTATTGCCAGCACCCAAAAAATTTAACTCAAAAGTTCCAACTGTCACTTTACTCCATGCTTACTTCTAGAAGCTCGATGGCGATATGAATTGGTTAATCCAAAAACAACCCTTATAACAGGTAGTTATTATCTCCCAAGTAAAGCTATCATGACAATTTCGGAGTGACACAAATGGTAAAATGAAGTACACTCACTTTATCCTTTTCAGTTTTCTTTTCCCGCTAAACACCTTACGTTTTTTTTTTTTTTTTTTTCAGTTTGAAGCTAAAACTATGATATCATATGGCACGAGCTTATTGGATGAGTGTATCTGATTTCGCTTTACTAATCAATTATGGTCAAAAAGTGTCATTTCAGAAACAATCTAAAATCATTGCAAGGTAGGTGTTGGATTGACAATTCATTAACCCTCTTTTAATTTCACGGAATTTATTATGAGGTGTGTTAATAGTATACTATTTATTAAGATATTTTTTAATATAATTTTTGTAATTAGTTAAATTTATGTAAGAGAGAAAAATTTATCAAACAAACAAGTAAATTCACATAATTTAGTAAAATTTACATGAACTTTTACTTAATAATAAAAAAACGTTTCATTAACATTGTTGTTAGCATTCTTTAACCTATCATTACATGATTGAGGAATTTTAGCAAGTTCAACATACGTGTGAAATAAAGTTAACTCTAACTTGTGCATAACGTTATATGAGAAATAAATTTATATGATAAACAAACCATAATTAAATTGATTTGTATTAATGCACTTAATTAAACATGTATAATTAAAAATTAAGGGTTTGGTCACTTGGTTTGGTGGTGTGAAATAGAAGCTAAAGGAAGTATTTAAAAAGTGCTTAGAGGTTGAAAGTGCAAATCAAAGAAAATAAGCAGGTGGGAGTAGGAGGTTGGAAATAGGGGTTAGGAGTGGAGAAGTGGGGATACACAGTTATGTGTTACTTATTTACTCAGCAAACAAAAGCATAAAACCAATTAAATTAATTCTCTACAATTAACCAATAACTGTCCATCTAGTTGATTTCTGTCAAATTACATCAGTTAGCTGGAACAGTGCAATCTCTTTAAATTGAACAGTTTTTCAGTAATTTTTTAATATGAAATTCTATTTATGAATTTGAATTTATTTTTAATGCATTTTTATCATAAACATTCTTACAACTATCATAAATCATATGTTTGAATATTATAAAAAGATATTAACCATGATTCTGTAATTTTTTGGGGGATTAGTTTTTGATAATACGACCGAATGGTAATATATAAAAAAAATTAGAGTTGATAATGAATATTTAAAATATAAATTTCACTTTAATTGTATAAAAGAACACTAAATTAGTTAACTGGAAACACCAATGACGTGAGCCGAAAGGTGGAATGGTGTCATTGAGAAAGGATGCTTCTATCACACGCAAGTCACGTGGTCCTATTTTCTTCGTTGTTATTTATTTATTTATTTTTGTATGGAAAGAATTTTCGCGTAGCTACAGAAACAGAACAAAAGTGGGGCCATTCTGAACACGTAAGAGAAACACACGTGAATTATGACAATAAAACAGCACGTTTTATACACGAGGACCCGAACGTCCCATGTGTTTGGTGCAACCCCGATGGTACCCTCTGATAGTAATTTTTAGTTTCAAAATTTTATTGTTTATGATTTCTTTGAGAATTATAAAATATTAAATATTTTAAATTTATATATGTAGAAATATATTTGAATAAATTTTTACTAATTTTTTCATTCAATTTAGTAAAAAATTTAAAAAGAAAATTAAAATTAATGAATATTTCTTAAATAAATAAAATTAAATAAAACGAAGCTTTTAAAATATAATAATTACTTAAAAATTTAAAGTGTATAATTATTTAGTTTGAATAAAAATAAATCTAATTTTAAATAAATTTAAATTTTTATTTCAAGTTAAAAAAATAAAATAAAAGAAAAAAATTACTTCGAGACTCATAGCTCAAAAGTTTAATCGAGGAAATCTTCAAATAGATGTTTGCAATTGTATATGTCAAGAATTTTAATCTTATAAATTTTTAAAAAATTATGAATCTTTAATTTTGCAAAATATCATTCATTTAAATTATTTTAACATAAAATGATAATAAATAATAAAGTAAAAATATGCTAAATAAATGACTTCAGATAAAATTAGGATTAATAAAGTTTTAAAGTTTGAGGTTTTAAAATATCTGATTCATATAATTTTGTTGGTTAATTTAAAATTTTACACTTTTTTAATTCAAGTACGTACCTATTTGAAAATGATTAATTATTTTTAGAAAATAATTATTTTGAAGTTATTTTATAAACCTTTTTAATTACTATTCATTTTTATTCTAAGAAATTATTAAAAAATTATTCCTGATAGTTAAAAATCCCTTTAAATTCTAATGAATTTTAGTTGACTTGAGTCAACTCATTTAAAGTAGCATTTAGTATATATTAAAAAATCTTTCATTTCAAGACAAAATTATAAGTACGATTTCTAAAAAAAATTATAAAATATGTTGGGTTATTGTTCAACTTTTTAAAAAATAATATATTTATAATCAATTACTCTAAAAGAAAAGCTTATTAACTTTACAATTTATTATATAGGAAGGTTTATTCTCATATAAAGGTGAACAAATTTTAAAGTAATGGTAAAAAAAATTATTTTACATTTATCTATACTTTAAATTCAATAACTGAAAATTTTTATTTTTTAAATTTTTTTTACAGTCATAAATATGATGGAAATATATGTAATATATTTTTAGTAGTGTATAATAATCCTTTCACAAAATTTGATTCCTGCTTATTCATAAATTAATACTCTTAAAAAATTTATATTTAATTTTTTTATTGTATTCTAATAAAACATGAAAACAATTATGTTCGTCTCATTTTTTTTTAAAAAAATTCTCTGTATCAAACATTATTTAAGAGATATAACTCGACTTAAATCCAGTTTTTTATTTTAAAAAATAAATTTCTTGCAACTTAAAACGCTCGACGTAGGTGATTACCTAACTCTAGACGGAAAAACAAATTTATTTATAAAAATGATTGGAAAGCACAAAAACGAAAAGAAAAATGGATAATGGCATTGTTTTGATTTGAAGTTTGAACATTGTTGCTTTATTTGTGAGACTAAAAAAAAAAAGCAAAAAAGTAAGGCACTTTGGTCTGTGGAAATGATGAACTTTGTTAGCCGACAAATAAAAATGTGTAGTAGAAGAATAGAATGACGTTTCATGTTTGCTTTGACGTTCCGTTATGGTATGGTGGTGCCAAGTGAAGTGCGGGTATTAAACAAAGATCGAAACCAAAAGAAAAGTTACTCCTTTTGTCCCTTCCTCAATGGCTATGGACCTTAAATTGCTTCCAACTGGTAATTCTGTCTCTCTCTTTCTCACAAAGTAAAGTGGAATCATTAAAAACAGTACAAATTAATACATCGCCAATTCACCATTCTCATTTTCCACCTTAGCAAACTAGACGGCAGCTCAACATGTTTGTTAGCACGTCACATACTGTTTATATTAATATCACCACTCTCCAAATTCTAGTGAGACCAACCAATCGTAATAGGATAATTAATTAAGAGCTCATTTTATTTAGTTTTTTAAATGTATTTTTAATTTAAAATATTTATTAATTATAATAATTGAATCATTTTTATTAAAAAATAAATCATTAATTTCATTTTTTTTGTAAGAGAGTAATATACTCTCCCTGGTTATAATTTGGTCAATTATTTGAATCCTTAATTTATAATATATTTCTTTCATTTTTTTTACCTATCATCGATTCCAAATATTGTTGTTTAGTTTTAATTTTTATTTTAAAAATTTATACGAATATTCATTATAACTCTTATTTTTTTATAAAGATATTAATTGATAAGAAAAGTAAATTAAAAAAAACCAAAGATGTAATAGAAAATTGTATAATAATCTTAGCATATATAAAAATATTAATTAAATTTTTTTAATTTATGTAAAATAAGATTAAATAATAAACAAAAAAATATATTCACAAGGTATAAATTAGAACTTGAGACATATATCACTAAAATCTCTAGATTTGTAGAAGATTTAATTTAGAAGTCAATTATTTTTTTAAAATACTCATATTTATTAATTTAATTTCCTAATTAAAAGATATTATAAATGTAAATATTAAAGAACCATTTGAAATAAAAAATTTCATAAAAAAAAGTGATTTTTAAACTACATTGCAGCTTATGACATTTTAACTATTCCTATTATTGTAATTTTAGTGGAAACAAATGATTCAAAAATTAAAATAAATAAAAACTTATTTTCATTTAAACATGACTAAAAAAATATTTTTAGGATTAACCTAATACTAAAATATTTAGATAATTTGTACAAAATTCTACATTCAAATCTTATTATTTGTATTATATATAGAAAAAAATAACTAAAAAAATTGAATAAAATATTATTATAAAGGTATAATGTAATTTTTATCAAGAACCTCAAATACTCTTAAATTGATCTATTTATAATTTAAGACAATAATACTATAAATGTTATAAAAAAAACATTTCAATCCTTCTGCGCCAATTTTAAACATATTATAAAAAAGTACAAAATAATTATAGTGCAGAATTAATCATTACTCACGCTGCTTTATTAATTTAACTTATATATATATTTTTTATAACATGACATATCATATTACTTGTAGCACGGAAGAATTTAAATTTAATAATTTTTTCTTAAACCTTAACAATATGAAAGTTAAATATATCAAATAAATAAATAAATTTTAAATAAATGCTTGAAATCAATTTCATATAATAGAATCTTAATCGATGATGATATTACAGTTATGTTGGCTCAACGTTACAAGGAGGGTTAATAAATTAAGAATTAACCTAATTTATAATTTTTTAATCAAGTTATATTTTAAATCTATATTTTTTTTATCATGTATAGACGAAATTATTAGTATTAATTAGGCTATATAGAAAGTTTAAATTTTTATACTTGTTGAAGGGTTTGTTATTATTAGAATTTGATTATTTTAAAGAAATATTTGACCCAACATACCACTTTTGTAAAAAATTAGGTTTCAAATAACATACATATTCACTTTTTTTTCAGTGACTAGTCTAGCTTTATGGCTCATCTAAATCTTAGCTTAAATTTAGAAAAATTTGCATAAACATGTAGCTTATGAATTTTTTATATAAAAAAGATTTATAAAAATGAAATGCTTCATAATTCTATAAAAAGAAAACAAATGTAATGTGTAATGTGTGTGAAATTTTATAGCATGTATCTTTTGTCACTTTAACTTTTTTCTTAGTGAGATCTTTAACTTTCATATTCTTTGTCCTTCTAACAATTCAACATGTTTTTGGGATCCTACGGAAAATTGTTCAAGGTACTCATAAGTTATTTGGTCTCCAAGCATGGCTAGCCAATCACATATAATTCATGTTCTCTTTAGCCTTCCAATAGTTGAATAACTTTTGTAAATCCAACCAAGAGCATTGCTTGAAAATAATAAATTATTTGACTTCCTAATGTGACAAAATGGATAATATTCATACAGAAGAACTATAATGTATGAAAAACATTATCTACTGTTCAAGTTTGATTATTTACTTATTTACATTTCGGTTGTATTTTGTGTAAATATTATTAAAAAAAAGTAGTTACTATTTGAGTAGCTAACAGAGATAGTAAAGGTTAGAACTTAAAACCATATGTTAAGCTTTTATTAATAGATACCATTCATTCATACTTTTTTTTATTTGATTATTTAAAAATAAGGGTATCTTTTTCCATACCACCCTTATATTTCAAATCCTATTATAATGATTTTTATAACTCAAAATCACCCACCATGCACATGAACACAACAAATGTTATTGAAATGATCACACAATAATGACCATGCAAGCCTTTTTTTTATGGATTTATGGAACTATAACAAGCTTCTACAATACAAGATCTTGATTACATTTTGAAGTGTATTCATAAGCACTTATCACAACTTTACAATGTATTGGACAAGACTAGAGTTGTTATAATATATATAGTACCTTTACTATTGATCATATTTCAAGGAAAGTGATCGATAATAGTGTCTTCCCAACTAAGCAATTATTTTAAAATACATATATTATTATTTTTATGTTGTTGATTCAGCAAATCCAACTCTCACATTGCCATAATCAAATACTGTATGATAGCGACTCATGAAAATGTTTCCTAGAATCCTATATTTCATAAACAAGATCGTATGAGTTGAAAGGTTAACATATGCATAATGTTTGTGAAATTTTAAAGAACATTGGTATATCCCATAAACAGTTTATTTCTTGTCAAAACTATTATTAAAAATGCCTCTTTTTCCAATATATGAATTATGTATGTTTCATACATAATTTTTGTGCTCCTTAAATGAATAACATGTGCGTTCTATGAAAATAGAGTAGTCATTAAAATAAGAATTTTCAAATTGTTATTAAGATAACAAAGTAATTAAGAAGAAAAAATGCAATAAATCATTAAATCAAATAATAATGAAAAAAGGTATAAAACAAGTAAGAAGGAAAAAAAAAAAAAGATACATACCATAGAGGTGGATGAGGAGAAGCAATATCAAAAACTATAAATCCACTAAAGCATTTTTTCGTGTCTCCTTCTCCCACTTTAAGAATATACTGATTCATGTAATAAATGTTCATTAAAAAATATTTGCGCTACACAAACATGATCTAACAGTAGGAAGTTGAATTTTAAAGGTGGGGTACTTTAAGGGGAGGATTAATTAAACACAACATGACCTTTTAGCAAGCTACTAGCAGCTTTGATTAAAACTAATAAGTTAAAATGACACAGTGAGAAAAAAAATAGGAAAAAAAATTTCTATTAAGTGTCATATGTTACACTTTGAAAATCTCTATACCTGCTCTGGGGAAAGTTGAAATACTTTACTCCCTATGATGAATGAAACATTAGGCATTTCAGACAAAGTTCTGCATTCAACAACTGATTCTTCATTTAGAATGGATACCCGATCACAAAGCTAATTAAAAATGTAATAGAGATTAGAAAACATGAACTAATTCCTAAAGAACATTAACTATTTTCTAAAAACATGAAAATGAAAAATATTTTATCGCGTTAGCATAATCTAAAATTTGATCTTCTGTCTCATTTAATTGTAGTTGATTTTTTATCCATATCATAGCCATCTCACAAGTCTTACATTTGACATCATTCAAACTATTACATGTATTATCTCTGTTTTTATCAACCATTGTTTGAATGCCCATACTGAAAATATAGAACGAAAATCGGTGACTATTTTTCATTTATGCGACATAGGTTGATCCAAATACATTAACTACAATACAATAATTTGATCAGATCATACCTTACACCTTGGGTACCATCAAAAGTACATAAACCAATTTGAGAGCAGATCTGTTGTGGCAAATCCTATGAAATAGTAGGAAATTTAGAAGTTGGTACAAAGTGCAAAACATATGAATGGAACACATGAACATAGGATTTATAAGTCTCACTCCATCTATGATTTACAGGAAATAAAAAAATAAACCTTAAATTTAAAAATAAACAAATAAATAGTGCCTCATTTATTAGCTTATCCAAAATGGTTTTTCCATATTGTGACACTACTGCCTTGCACTCTTGGCTCATAACACCAGTTGCTCCAATTGCATTGTTGATTTGAGCAATGATAGTCTGAAAATACAATAGATGAAAATTAATTAAATCAATTTCATTTCATTGCATACGAATGGTTGTTATATATCCAGCAAGTGATGTAGTAATTAGAAATATTAACGAGATAACTATTTAGTTCAACCAATTACTAATAGCTCTATAAATCATGAGATAAAGCATATTGATCTAGTTCAGCACATAAAAAAGAATTCCTTTTCATACTGTTGGACCAGCTAACAAAGATGTCCCAGAATCAACGATTGCAGAGCAACCAGCGGCACAAAATCCTGGAAAAGGAAAAGAAAAATATACATCTTCTGTGATTTATCAGTAATTGATATTGGACCAATAACAATGAATATGGTTTCCACACTCAAGAAAGCCAAACTATAGTATAAATTGAAAACTCCACACCACTTTCATGAATATTATTAAATATGTTTATATAGTCATAGATACCTGTTGTTTTGTCATCAATTAGGACATCTCCCATGTCCAACTGTATTAAAAAGGAAAATAATTAGGGAAAAAAATAAAAAAAAAGAGTTGTATAACATGTTATTTGTAGCAAAGGATTCAGTGTCATGGATTAGCTGCCAATAGCCTTTATGGGTGATTGGAACATATGTGTGCTCACCCTTGAAATGATCTGAATCAACTCCACCGAATACAATCTCACCACCTTCTTCCCCATCAATATTGCGGTTTAACCAAAATGAAAATACTGGTTGTGTTAGAAGATGTTGATTGAGCATATTATACCTGTGACAGCCATCAATAACAAACAAGGCAGTTTTATTTTTTCACAAATTAGAAAGAAATAAAGAAAAATAAAGAATAAGTCTACTTAGATGATGAGAGTATTGTAATTGAATTGTTGAATATGATAATGGGAATTCTCAATCATGCATGTTTCAAACTTAAAAAGACAAATTCTCCATCACATAATAGCAAGCAGCCATCCATTTACCAGACAGGAGCAGCATTTTGCACTGATATCTCTTGAAATCCTAACCCGAGAATGCCATCAAATTTGGCTGCCAAAAATGTAATGCTAGGCTCTCTAGTTGCCTCAATAAAATCCTAAAGTCAAGTAGATATATAATATAAAGACATACTCATGGAACAATACTAAATTGAAAGATTCAAAAGAGTCCATATAGCTAAACTTACCTGGTTATGAACAATCAAATCCCCAACCTTGATTTGATCTTGGCTAAAGAAACCTGAGATATTTCCAGTTCCATAATGGATTTCAGCTGACGAGCCTATGTAAAAAAATTAAAGGAAAAAATACTTCAAAACATCATCGTAGAGACAAATATAATGATAATAATAATTGTTGTTGTAGATGTTATTATTCTTGAAGTCCGATTTTGTCCATATTTAAAAAGCCAGCACTAATGATTGATAGTTAGCTAAATAACTTTCAATTTTCGTTTATTAGTATCTAAATATAATAAGAACAAAGGAAAAACACGGAGAAAATGAACACGATAAAATTTGAAATGGAAATTCCAAGCAGTTCCTTAGACCAAGAATGAGAGTGGTACCATTTTTATTGTAAGTGTTAGATTGGCTTGACTTGTATCTTGAGTGCAAATAGCAAGCAACCTGCACACAACATGGAATCACAATTTTTGTTCTTTTCACTCGATCAAACACTACATTTTGTGTAAAAATTTTACCAATGTAAGCACTAGAGAGATAATTAACCATTAAGGAGACTTACTGAAAAGTAACACTTAGAGGAAGGCACCCAAAGATTGGAACTTCCAGTGTCAAATATCACTGTAAATTTTTGAGGAGGAGTTCCAATACCAATCTCACCAAAATACTGAGCATTCATATAGTTCTTTAACCGAACAAGACTTACATCATCAGAATTTTCATAGCCACCAAGAGGCTTGGTTTCTCCCAATGTTTCTCCTTCCTTAGAATCAATATGCCTTTTAAGCATTTTGCTTTGATCTAATTTGTGCTTTTTCAATCCAACTCTGATTATCCCATTAGTAGGTCCAGAGAGAACCACAGGGTAGAGCAGTAACAGGAGAAGCACAACCACAAAACAATATTTGGAACTCATTTTTGAGTGCTGTGGAGTTAAAGATGCACATTTCGATCAGAAATATTCAATCTCAGCTATACAAGTTATTATATAGTATGGTGCAATTTTTTTTCCAGTTTGCATGACACGTTCAATATGTGGCCAGAGAAAAAGTTCTTGTATCAATAATACGAACTTTATTTTCATTCTTTCTTCGGTGGAGTAATTATGTCAAAATATTTGTGGTGAGGTGGAAGCCCTAAAACTTAACATACTAAGATTCGAGTACCTTACAACATACTTGTCCACAAAATACACAGTATCCAATGCTAAATATGAATATTTAATTTTTTAAAATAAGTTTTTTTTGAGTTTTTTTTAAATATACAGATATTTTATTTGAATTAAGTTGAATCAAATGATGTCAAGACTCAATATATTAGTAAATTCGTAAAACAATCCTTTAAAGATTATGTCATCACTGTTTTATTCTTTAAAAAATTGTTACTAAATAATTATCTAAAAAATATAAAAACTAGTAAAAATTGGAAGATTTCTCAAAAAGTCGACTTATTTATTAAAAAAAGGGTAAAACCCAATATGTTGATAATATTTGAAAGATTGGATTTCAGACTTTAATCTTTAATTTCATAACTATCACATCTCCTAAGTCGAAAAGTTTGAAGACTAAGGGATAAAATCAGATAATTTTGAACAAAATGGACTTAACAGTGATCAAACTATGCATCTCTGATGAGAAAAGATTCTCATTATGTCAAGGATCACTGTCCAAAAAATACTTTAGCCTTCACATAATAAATAAGTGTCAAACAACAGCTTATTTGCTCAAAAAATGAAAAAAAAAATTGTGACACTGGCGTCAACTGAGGATTATATTTTTAGTGATGAAACTAAGGTAATCACTCGAACATTCTCACATAACTGAATATGTACTTTAATGTTAAGTTTCCAATACAGCTTTCTTCTTCAAAGAGAAAAAAAATTCTTCATCTACTTTCCGGGGCAAAAAATCCGGATATAATTAAGAAAATTTGAATACAACACGAGACATAAACACAATATAATATACATATAATAATATGACAAATTTTAAAAATTACAGAACACAGCACGTTTATAATAATATAATATATAAAATAACAATTTATAATCACGAGAGAATTTATATTGAAAAAGAATAAGTCATTATAAACATAAAAAAAGTTAGAATTTATTCAATTATTATGTATATCAATCAGTAACAGTATAAAAATTTGAAAAATCAAAGTAAAATAATTATAAAAATACATCTAAAAAAATTTGAGCTGTCATGCAATATCTTAAGATGAATATGTATCCTATATAATTATAATACTACTATCTTTTAAAAGTCTGGGCGATTTTAAGGATATAATAATTATATAAATTTGTGATTATAATTTCTTATCATATCACATTACATCCCTCTCTTCCTCTCTTTTTATCTTTTCTTTCTTTTCATCCTATTAACAATAATTTTGCTAACTACATATAAAATTAGAGGAAGAAGCGAAGTTGAGTCACCCACCCACCTGAGCAGAGGGAGAGAAACAGGGAGGAGCAAAAGAGTTGTCTCCAAACAAACAATAAGCAAACACGTTCATTCCATCTTCCCACTCTCATCAACTACAAGTCACACGTGGGGAGTTACAGGCCCAACTACCTTTCAACATTGCTTTCAGTTTGAATGATCATCCTTCATGGATGGATGGAAGCAACATTGCGGCCTCGTAAGTTCAGTGGCCAACTGGGCCGTGTAAAACTGAAATTGGGCCTTCTCGCCTTCAACGAAGGCCTGGTTCCATCCTTAACTAGATTTAAATTTTTAAGCTGTATAATTTAAAAATAAATAAAATGAAAAACGATAAAATTCGAATTCAGGACCTCACTTAAACTAGTCTAATCTAATCTTTAACTCTTACTACTGTCCTAATTCTATTGATTTAATACAACGGTATAATTAAAACTTGAATAGGAAGTTATATTATAAATTTGATCCTCATTTGTTACTCTATACTTTTAGAAAGAAACTTAAATGCAGTAACACCAGTTTGAAATGAAAATAGGGATTCTCCTATCCTGCCTTTCATGGATACCGTTCCCAATTTAAAGTAGCCACCAGTTTGAAATGATTTTTTTTTTTCTGGAACAGTATGATCCTAAACAAGTGATATTATTATTGTTGTTTTATAAATAAAATTCAGTACGATCTCAAAAAATCTAAGAACCAAAGTGTTGATCCTCAAAAAAACAATGTTTATGAAGATTCTGTTTGATATAAAAATTAAAAACGAATATAAAATGTCTCAAGTTTATTTTCCACCTAATAAAATGGATCTAGGAACTCTAAAAAAATTCATTTGTTAAGAAAAATTATCAAATGTTAGAATAGTCAGTATAAATTTTGTGTAATAAAAATTAAATTATTAGTGTAGAGTTAGAAGATCTATACTAATAAATAATATATTTTATTAATATTTTATACTAATAAAACTATTTATAAATATAAATTATTTTATTATTAATATAAATTTATCACATCTATATTAATAGTTGTATTTTTGTTAAAAAAATATATGCAATAATAACATTAAAATGTTAGTAAATAAATTTTATTTTATAATGAGAATTTAGAATATACAATCATAGAAAGTTAATATAAATATCAATTTTTGTATGCTCATTTTTTTCTTTAAATTTACTTTTTTTTTCCTTTTTTATTATTTTTTTTTGTTTTATCGTTAATCACATATCGTATTTTTTTTTCTATTATTTTAGTCATTATATGGATACATCCAATTAGGATGTACAATGATAATTTTTCTTCTCATATCTTCCTTATAGTCCAATGTGAAGTTTACACACACCCAATTGAATTCTTTATTTGATCAAGCAAAAGCAAATTTTCATGCAGTTAGCGTGAAAAACCAAACTTTTATTGGATGATCATGGAGGGCTCGTGCAGCAGAGAATTATAATCTTTGATCATGATTACACAAAATTTTGAAGAGCAATATGATTCCTACTTTTTTTGCTGAGTAACATATGAGTCAGAAGCACGGGAGTAGTGAATTAGCCTTACTATTCAAGAATCATAGCCTATTACTAACTTGAGCTTTCAATTTGCAGTGAAGGCATGCAAAAAATAAATGATGAAGCCCACAAGCTACAACCGAATCCATCAACACTTTCCCACACAAGTGCTAACATATTAGTTGCAAACTCCACTGAAAAGTTACCCAAATGCATGAAATTCAGGCACCAGTCCCTTTTACTTTGCTACTGTGGAGTTGGTACTGTTAGGCTTTGGACTTTGATACAATAACGTGACAAAATTAGAGTAAATTACATTCAAAGTTTTTAAAATTTAATATATTTTTTATTTTTTAAGTTATTTTGATCTCCTTCCTTTATTGTCAGAAAACATTTATATAATTAAAATAGATATGTAATGTTATTTATAAATTAAAATATATTTGTTCAGAATTAATATCAAAAGATTTTGTTAAATTTAAAAGATATAAGTGTAATATATTTTTTAAATTAAGTTTCACTGATAAAAAATGAGACCAAGTGTTTAAAAAGAGACGTAATTTTGTTTTATTTTTATATAATAATTTATACAGAGGAATAAAGATAAAAATATTTTATATAAAATATTATAAAAGTATGTTATGTAATAATATATAACTTTTTCGTTAACATTATTTTAAAAACTCGTCAGAAAAATATTTTATTTTAATTGAGGTTGAGAAATATCAAATCATCAGATGTTAATTACCGACGAATAACAAATTTAAAGAATTATATTATTGATACAATAGTTTTTAGAACATTTTTATAATATTATTTTTTTTATTTTTTTATTTTTTTATTTTTATTTTATTATAATTTTCTTCTTCTTATCTGCCTTTCTTTCATAAAAAATATTGAATAAAAATAAGCTACATCTAACATTTCTCAAACTAAAAATTCTACAACGAATTGTGTTCTATTTTGGTAAAAACAATTCATTAAACTTTAATGCTATACCACTGAATCACTGATGAAACTAGAAGAGCATTGATTATACTACAAGTCATCGAAAGATTTTGCAGAATCACTGTGTCTCCTATTCGCATGCATTCGCCGCAAACGTAAGGTTTGATGATAAAAATTAAGTTGACATTGTTTATCTTTAAGCTCAGGACAGATCATATTATGAATGATCAAAAGTTGTTTTCAGCTGATAAGAATTGAATTTATGTATTATAAAATTATTGATTTAAATTGAATTGAATTCATGCATTATGAAATTATAGATTTAAATTTATTATTGATACATTTATATTATAATAAAGTTAACTCTTTTAAATGATATTTTTTATATATAAAATTTAAATCTACAGTATCAATTAGTTAAAAAATTAAATATATTATTTGAATTAACTATTTTTGTTATTTAGTTTGATAAAATATTTTATTTTTTTTAAAATAAATTATACTCCTCACGTTTTTGAGATATGTTTAAATTGCATAACTTTTTTTATTTATTTTGGAAGGTCAATAAAAGAAGAGAAAATTTTAAATATTAATTTATAAAAGTTAATTTTATTCTATCTTGACTTAAATACTAATTTTGTCTCTAACATAATCCCTGGAGAAGCAAAAGGTCGTGAATAAATTTCTATCGTTAGTTGTTATGGAAATTAAGTTATCAAATTGTTCACGGTCCTTCATTTTTCTACGAGTTGAATTATCAAATTTTTATCATATCGAACCATTTTTTTTTTTTTTTTGAAAAAGTATAGCACGTGGGGAAGAAAATTAGTATCCAAACCTTCTATTTTTAAATAAATAAAATATATATATATATCATTATTTATATTTTTTTCTCATTTTATTTCCCTTATTCAAATAAATCATGAGTGAAATTTCAAAGTCAATAATATAAATATTCAAAACATTAATTATCCATTAAAACTCGAAAATTGATAATACAATGTTTAAAATTAACTTGTGGTGACTTTAGAAATTAAAAGTTTATCCACATATTTTCATCACCATTATTGAAAATTTTCATGTTAAAATAGATAAAAGTGCAGCATTTATTAATCTTTGAGAGAAGAGTGTAAATTTTAAAATAAGAGATAAGAGCACTGTAATTCAAAACAGCTTTTGAAAAGAAACTTTTTTTTTTTTTCATTAAATTATTGAAAAATATTATTATATTTTTATTTATTGTTTTCAAAAATTTTCTTTAAGAAACCGATAGAATAAGATTTTGTTATTTTCATTTCACTCTAGATATCTATAAAAAGAGAAAAACAATATATAAATAAGTTATATATATTTGTAATTATTAGTAAAATAAGAAATAATAACAAATAATGTTTCCTCAAATCAAATTGACAATATTTCAAAGAAGAAATTTAATAATAGAAATAGTGAATGAAATTAAATAAGATGAAATGTAACAACATAAAATATAGTAAAATAGAATGAAATGAAACCCACATATATAATCTATCTGATTCTCGGAAATTAAAATAAAAAAAACTAAAATATCATATTTTTATTCTATTTTAAACAATTGAAACAAAAGAATCTAATGTTATTGGATTCTACAACTCCAAACAAAGATTAAAGTAAAATGGAGATGGAGATCATATCCATTTGGTCTAATAAGTAATAAGCTACCTACCATGTGGGCATATAAATGGCAAAAGACAACTTGAAGATGTCTCTCTGTCTCTTATCCTTTTTCCATATAATCTTAATTTCTTCTTTACCTGTCCCAGGAATGACATCTCTTTCAACCACTCTCAGACGGTTTTCTTGACTCCTTTTTCCTTGCCTACTACCTTTCACCATTTGGTACACGAAACAGCTACTACAACTCTTCTTTTATCTTCTTCCTTCTTCTTTTCTCTTCAGGATTTGGCTTCTTCCATATCCATGACAAGACAAAAATACAAAGGACATCAACATCATCATTAAAAGACACAAGAGAAAACAACCTTTCTGATTCATTTCCATATCCGTACAAAAAAAGGGTATATGATAAATTATTTCCATTCTTGACACATGCTTTGTTTTGACATACAACTTCGAGCATATCACTAAGATTTAACCAAAAGTATAAACTATATGTCTGATAATTTCCTGACTCGGACAAATATTAAAACTAAAAGAAAGAAGTATTCGGCTCAATTTAAACTTTGAGCCCAATAGACGTGAGAAAAAAAAATCAAATTAATCTAAAAAATTTAAGTGTAAAAGAAAAAAATGAAAGGCTAATATGTGAACTATAAAACTAGTTCCCTGAGAAATTGGAACTGTTGATTTTATTGCTCCCGTTGCTATTGCTGTTGCTTGATGTAATATTGGCATTGTTGTTGTTGGTCGCTGTGTTTGCATTATTATTAGTACTGGAAGTGTTGTTGTTTGGTTGTGCACCTCCAATAATGGAAGTGATAGCTGCCGCCAAAGCTGCAGTGAAGTTGGGATCAGCAGTAATGGCAGCAGTGGCAGCACTAACTGTGTCAGCAAGCTGTGGTGGTGGTGGTTGTTGAGATTGATTACCCAATTGAGAAGTGTCCGCATCTTGAGACATTTGAAGGCCTGAAAACTTTGACTGGTTGTACAGTGCCTGACCAAATATCTGAGGCAGCAATGAGGCTGGTGAATTGGCAAAGTTCTGAGGGACACCAGGGAAAGGGATTTGGAATTGGCTTGGTGGCTTTGGGAACTGTAATGGGTTTGGAGACTGAGTCAAATCCAATGTAACAGTTGGGAATGGAGCTGATGCTGAGATTGTTGCCATGCTAGAAGAGCAAGGAAGAAGTGTCCTTGTGAGGAAGTTTGCATTCATTAGGCCATCTGCACTTGACATTGATCCTGAAAGCAGCATTCTTGCGGCTGAGGAAGTGGTTTGTGCCATTGCCATAGCTGCTGGAGGCAAAGGGTGGTTGTGATTCCCTTCATATGTTGTAATTAGTATTGTTTGGTCTTCAGCACACCTTTGCACCTGTTTATACACAAACACATATATGTCTCATGTTTACTTACAAATAAACCATTTGGTAACTGCAGCCAGTTAATTAGCTACCTCTTCAAGGTGTGTTGAATTGTTGTAAATGTTGAAATGAGCCATAATTCAATTTTAATGCAAACTTAACAGTTATCACTCTTGTTAAATATGCAACCGAAGTTAAGCATGAGAACAGAGATGACATACACATACCTGTTTTCTCACCGGGCAACCTGCAGCCATGGTACATCTATAATATGCTCGAGGACATGGGTTTCCTTTGGCCATCTTCTGCCCATACTTTCGCCACTGACACCCATCAGTGATCTGAAACAATAAACAATTATATATGAGATCAAAGTAAAATAATAATTAATAACAAAAATATATGGAAAAGGCAAATTTTGGCTTAGCAAATTGTGACATTGAAATCCATCAGGACGCACCATGGATGCCTCAGATCTTGCTCTAACAGAAACTCTTGCCTTCCTCATAGTGGCCTCAGCTTGTTCAACATTTGTAGGAGGACTAAACTTTGGAACATTATTATTAGCAGGCAACCCTTGATCTGAGGGACTATCCTCTCTTTCAATTCCTCTACCAAATTCCTTCTTGTCTTGATCAAACACAAGCCCTTCATCACCAGCATTCCCACTCCCACTCTTCCTTGTGGGAAACTCCTTGGATGCAACCTCTACATTACTATTTGCAGGCGATTTTGACCGGTCCTGACTTCTTCCCACAGATGAAGACAGCGAAGGTTCATCAGCATCAGCATTAGTAGCCAACCTAAGATCCATAAACTGCCTTGGCACCAAGCCCCCACCATTCCCGCTTTGTTTCTGATCCTCTTCTATTTTCCCATCAAACACTTGCTGCTGTTGTTGTTCTTCACCCTCTTCTTCAACCTTCTGCTCCTGCATCAAACTCATCAAATGCATCTGCAAAGCATTGTAATTGGTGTTAACCTGATCAAGCATGTTTCTCAGCCGATGATTCTCCACCTTCATTCTCTCTAGCTCAGCTTGAAGAACAACCAGCTGAAAAATCAGATGCCAGAAATCAAACACATGACACAACAATGCCTAACTATATTAAGAAAAACCTAAACATATTATAATTTTGTTTACCTCATTCTTAGCTCTTTTATCTTCTGAATTGGATGATATATCATCGTCCACCATGGATTGATCACTACTGGTGTTGGTTGTAAGAAGATTCAGACCAGTCTATTAAAAGAATAAACAGACTCAAAACATAACCACATGCGCATCCATCAAGATGATACATAGGATATAGTATGTATATATAATAATAATAATAATAATAATAATAATAATAATAATAATAATAATAATAATAATAATAATAATAGTGATGATGAATAAGTGAATGAAAAATGATGGAATTAATAGAAGAGATAACTCACGTTTACTTTCAATTCCAATATAGAAGAAGGGGTGGAATGATGATGTGAGTGATGAAGGTGATCAAGAGAGGGAGGTGCAGAGGTAGAGGTAGAGGCAGAGGCAGAGGCAAGGCTGTTGGTTTTACGAGAGAAGAAGTCCATTTCACCGATGAGGGGTCTCTTATCATCATCATCAGAGGGTGAAGGAGATGAATGAGAACAGCTAAGGTTGACTTGAAAGGGGATGGTGGAAGTGGACGAAGGAGAACACCTCTTTCTGCTAACTCTCCCATCCATCTTCGGACCAACCGTTTTCCACTGGCTGCTGATGTTGTTGATATTGATTTTGATATTGTCTTCAGGAAAAGAGTTGAGAACTATTGGCTTGTGGACGAAAAAGTTCCCAATTGGATCTGAATCAATGGAGAGTCCACCCCCTCTTGCCATCAATTTCAATGGAATGACACACACACAGATACAAATAGAAAGAGAAAAGGAGAGAGAGAAAGATACAAGTCATAGTAAATGATGCAATTGGACTCGGCAATAAAAGAGGGGAGTTGAGCCTTCGGAAGAAGACCAAAAGTGAAGTAGAAGTGTCCTTTATGTTTGCGTTGAATATTGTACCATTGGATTGGATTTCCTTTTTTAATGCACTTTTTAAATTACTATACAATACCACCCCTTTCCAAAATCATGCCTTCTATTTCTCCTTCTTCGGTACTTGTCTAGATGCAACTATAAAACATATTTCTACCCATATGTTTTTTTTTATATATTTTTAATAATAAATGAGAAACAAAGTTAAAATTATAATAAATAAATAAAATTTTACTATAAAAATAAATATTTTTTAAAAATTAATAATTTTAATTATATTTTTTTATCTGGAAAGATAAAAAATTGGTAGAGAGAATTAATTTTGTAATGGGGATGAGATTAATTATAGTTAGTTTTGCCTGTTGAGTTCTGATGTGTCCCGGGATTGCAGTTTGCACGTCCTTAGTTGTTGTCTATTTTTTAAAAAAGATATTCAAAATGTAACTAAAAATCTAAAATGCTTCACAAAACAATGAGTAAATACCAGTTCTCATGAAACTGCCTGCCAATGACTTTGTCAAACATTTTCTTTTCTTTTTTATTCTGTTCTATACTTTATTAACAAATAAAAGAAAATAAATTTTGCAAGTAATTTCCGATTGACTTTGTAAATCAACATTCCTGAAATATCTAACCATTACGAAAAGAAATTCCAGACAATGTGCCCCGTACCGCACATATTTGACATGAGTTGATATATCATGTACAGGCTGAAACGACTTCGACCTTGTTATTCCTTATGAAAATTAACATTGGCATCCTCACATACTTCAGATATTTTCATCGGTTGAATATAACAGGAAAATGTCCAAAAAACAAAATTTCTTCCATTTCCTTTTTTTGTATAATTTAGAATTTTATGATTTATATTCACATAAATTTATAAATTTAGATTTGATATACCCAGTTAATGTAAATGTAATTTTGATGTATAACTTTTTTAGTTAAACTCTTTCTCATGCCGCTCAAAAATGGAAGAATTTTATTAAGGTCGCTCACGTTTCTTCACTAATTCTGCGTCATCTAAAAATTATAAGTATTTTTCTTATCAAAGTTATTGTAATTTTATTAAATATTTAAATTTACTGTAATTTTGACTGAAAAAATTATACTAACTTCTTATTCTGATAATTTTTATCCGAAAGAGTCATAAACAAGACTGTTGCAACAAACCTTTGGAATCATGACGAAGTAACCAGGACTGATAGTACTGTTATTTACTGTTGGTGATTCTACTAGTTCGCGCGTATATTATGGGATTTAGTTCATTTCTGAGATGTTTTCAACGTCAGAACATTTATGACTCAGATTTTCCTAGAATGACCCAATTGTTGTTCAGAGTCGGGATCCGAGCACTTGGTCCAAAATGTTTACTAATTTAATTGTATATAATATAATTTTCCTCTCTGTCTGTGTATTAAATTAAAATTATCATTTTTAAAAGAGAATGTTTTCAAAACTACTTTTATTTATATTAAATCATCTACCTTTTCATTAAATATGAAGTTTTATTTTTATTTATAACTAGTATATTACTGCACATGTATTAATAAATTTATAAATAAAAAAATAGTTTTTTTATTATCAAAACATTTCATTGTTAATAATAAACATTTTTATGAGAAATTAAAAGAATAAAATTCTTAATAATTTAATTTATATTTAAATATTAATATACTCTAATATTTGAAGATACTATTATTTTTTAAATAAGATAAAATTTAAATTATTATAATATTAATTTAAATTAAAATTTTCAATTTTTAAATTTCAATGTATCAAATAAAGAAAAGTTACATGGTATAATTTTAAAAATTTATTTATTCAATTGTAATTTAAATATATACTAAAATATATTTTTATGTTATATAATGTAGAAATGTTATAGTTTTTTGTTTATTTTTATAAAAATAATTAATTAATAATAGGTGATATAATTTATATATTGTAAATTTAAATTTTATTTGTAATTATTATAATATTAAATATTTAAATTAATAATTTAAAAATAATAAAATTTTGTTAATATGTATTATAGTATAATAAAATTTAGTAATTAATATGTTTGAAAATAGGTTTATATTTTTTTATAGTTAACATTAAAATACTGTTTTGTTTTTATAAAAAAAGATAGAAGCAGTATAAATATGAATATTCATTGCATGGGTTGGGCGGGGGCTTGAGACTCGTGGAAAAGTTCAGTCTGAGTCAACGATTTTGATTGATTTGTTGGAGCTTAGCTTATTTCGGATCAAGGAATGGGTTGACTCAATGACTCATGACTCATGACTAAGTCATTCCTCATATAGTGGATCTCTTTCAATTTGGTTAAGTCGCTGTAATTACTGTGTCCAAGTATTCTAATTCCTATATGTACAAGAAGACTTTTACTTTCTCTTTTCTTTTCTTGTTCCAATCTTTTTTTTTTTTTACCTTTCTCCGAAATTTATCCACTCCTTTTGACAAAATCAGAGAAAATACAAAAACAAAACCATAGTCATGGACTGTACCAGGTACAATTATTTAGCCAGTAGTTAACAAACAGTAAATTGAATATGAATTTAATAAAAGATAAAATTCTTTGTATTTTTATTTTCAAGATCTCAACTTAAATGATGAGATATGATTTTTTGTGTTAAATAAATTTCATTAAGAATTTGATTAAAAAAAGTTATCTACATGTCATTATTTGTTTTAAAATTTTAATAATAAAAATATAAAAAAATATGTAAGTTTTACAATTAAAAAAATCATTTTCTCTTTTACAACATCAAGATATTAGAGATTTTTAAGTAATAAATACATTATACAACCGTTGCTTCAAATGTGACTTAAATAGTATGTAGGGATGAAAGTGAATAAGACTGTTAGAGAGACCTACTGCTCGATTCATTTAAAGCCTAGTTAGTTTTGGTTCATTTAATAAATAGATAGATTCAGACTTTTAAAAAAAAAAAATTAGATAAACAAGTCAAGTCTAAGCTTATAAAAAAATCTATTTAACCTATTTAAGAACTTATTTATATTTATATATTTATATTTATTTTAATATATAATATTTATTTTAAAATTTATTTACATAATATTAACATATATATGTATTAAGCCTATTTAATGATTTTTTATCTTGTAGAGTTTAAGCTTACAAGCTTTTTTAATTAATTATTTGTATAGGTTTTAAGTTTATTTATTGATTTTTTTTGTAACGTAGACTTTTAAATAGACTTGCAAGCCTAGTAGGCTTTAAATTAGGCCAAATCTTGATAGAAAAAAAAAAGTCTTTAACAGGTTCAGATGCAGATCTCAAAATTTTTAAACAGGTCAAACCTAAACACTCAAAGCTTAGTTCGGTTCGACTTACTTCCATCCCTAATAGTATGTTTTGTTTATCTTACGTCAATGTTTACTTCTTTCTTCTATACTTGATTTGATGGTCAAGGAAAATACACATAAATTCATAAGTGTTACGGTAGTTTTACTACTACATATTATACTTTTTGCAACATATATTAAATGTAACATCTCTTTAAAATGTTACTAAAATTAATAGGTAACATTTTTTTATATTTTTAGAACATTTTTAAATGTTACTAATAATATTTTGCAACATGAATTAAATGTAACATTTCTTAAAATGTTACTAAAATTAATAGGTAATATTTTTTATATTTTTGTAACATTTTTTTAAATGTTGCAAAAAGTGTAATATGGCGTAGTGATTAAATTAATACCATGAGCACATATGCTTGCAGCAGGAAGTGCTCGACACTAAACCAGCGAAGAAACGATGATCAATATATGGGATAGAGAAGTGAACAGTAAAATATATCTATTTCGACACTTTTATAACTTAACTATTATGTGAAAGTTGGTATTTGTAATTCCTGTCGAATGTTTTTTTTATTTAATAAAATTAATGGATAAATTAATTAAAAATTAAAAATGTAATTTAAAACTGAAAACATATATAGAAGTTGGAGAGCTAGGGATGCAATATTGTGATATCGAGATAATTCTCACACATAATCTTAGATTCACAAATTTTCAATATTACATCCAATTCGATCATGCATAAATAGTTATCATGAAAGTATACTCTTAGATTATCAAGAAACTACTTCATACATTTACTCATACTCCAAACATTTTCTATTTGCTACCTCCATCTAAAAAGGTTTGGTAGTTGTGACCGTGCATGCGTCTCATCAACTATGGGCTTGTAAAGTTTAAACTCTACCAAATGCAGAAATTTATTAGTGTTGTTCGTCCACTTAATTCTCCCACTAAGGCATGCAAAGATTTCAAATATTCTTTATCATTCTCGCCATGGTTTTCTTAATAACATTCTTGATTCTTCTCTCATGTCCCAATAAGAAGCGCTTGTATGTTCTTACAATGATTTTGTACAGTTATAACATAGGTTCATTTCTCGTCGTTGTTGCATCTCTGTCCAAAAAAATTATTTTGGCTTGTCATCCACACCCTTTATCAATCTAGTCACTAGCCCTATATTACTCAAAAATTAGCAAAGAATACACAAGTTGTGATCTTCTTAGATCATTGAAACTACTCGTCCTTCCTTTAGGATAGTTCGATGATTGTTTGTAAATTTTGAGATTTAAACAAATGAATATCTCCTATAGTTTTTTCCTTCAATTTGGCCATAAACGTCCTCATAAGGCACTCTCTGATGAACTTGGGAGATAATTCATCAACCTTCAAATTCCTTTAAATACTCTCGAAAAGATCTGTTTATCACAGTTTACTTATTGTTTCAATTTTCATCCTCATACCCAGTTGATCCAAAATGCATCAATAACCCTTTCACGAACATTTTTCATGTGATCTTTCTTTTTCTATTTACATGCAAGAACCAACGCCACCACATGTTGGCTTCACCATCAAGCTAGAACGAAGCTAAAGACACCTTTTATGAGTTATTTATGTCTTGAGCCACAAAATATTGTTGTGCTCAATCTAGCAAACTTGAGAATCCTCTTCAAGAAACTTTGGAAATTTCATTTGGATCGGGTTCTTGGGTTGCTTCCTCTTTCCTTCTCCACTTCGATTTGTCCAGTTACTCTGAACTGATGAGTCGGAATCCGGATTTCCACCGTTGTTATCAGAATTTGTAGATCTTAATGATGTTGATGATGATGATTGATAATTACACTTTGATTTACTTGTAACCTCTTGAAGATCTTGTCAATGTGGACTCACGAAGTTCTCCCACTGGTTCGTGTATTCCTCCTCCCATAAAGGTTTCCAATGCATCAAGACATTCTTTATTGGTTGACACGAACAAAGTGTTGATGTGATGACAACCTAACTTGAGTGAAGCATTGATGTGATCATTACTTAGTTCTACATATTAATTAATATGATCTCGTAATATCAAGATAATTTTCACAAAATAAACGTAAAAGTTTAAAACAAATGTTATTCAATATCCTTAAATGTTATACATCACCTCCTTAAATAATATTATTCTAAAAGATAATAAATAAAATTAACTAATAAAAAATATTATCAACTTTGAGAAAATAGTTAATTAAAAGATAAAAGATAAAATTAACTGATAAAAAAACTAAAAATTAATTGATAAAAGATGTTATTAATTTTGAAAAAATAACTAATTAAAAAATGAAAGATAAAACTAATTGATAAAATAAGTTATCCACTCAAAAAAAAATAATCAACTTACAAATAAAAATAAAAACTAACATATAGAAAAGTTGTCCATTTAAAAAAAAAATTAGCTAACTAACAAAATAAAGATAAGTTATTTAAAAAAAGATCAATGTAGTCTTCATAAACTATTTAAAAAATTATCTCTCCGTAAATATCCACCATACATCATGTCATATATATATATATATATATATATTGTAAATTTAGTTTAGGAATCCTGGTGTTACACCATCTAGAGGTCTTATAAGCTAGCTAAAAGCTAAAAATATGCGATCTTATAAGCTAGCTAAAAGCTAAAAATATGCTAAAAAGTATTTAATAAAATTAACTCTTAAATTAACAAATAAAATAAAATAATAAATAATAATATAATCATTCAATTTAAATTTAAGTATTATAATTTTTTATTAAGTATTATTATTTTATTAATTATTAATTTTAATATTTATACTCTTTAAATTAAAATTATTATAAAAATATTAAGTAATATTTTTTAATCTATTATTATTTATATATTTTTTATTAAAAAATATATAAATAAATTTATAGTTATTTTGATGATTATATATTTTAAAAAATAGTTTGATGATTTTATTTATCTATTTTATTATTTATAATATATTTTTAAATAAAAAATATTTTCAAATAAATATTTTTATTTTAAATGAAACATATTTATTTAAAATTTTATAAATATATTTAAATAATATTTCTGTAAAATAATATTTATTTTATTTTTATATTTTTAAAACAAAAATTAAATATTTTTTATAAATAATTTAAATAAAATGTTTAATAGATAAATTAAATATTATATTGTTAATTAATAATATAAAAATTAATATTTTATAATAAATAAAATATTATCAAATATAAAAAAATAAAATAAAATAATTATTTTTAACTAGTTGAAATTTTGAAAGCTACTAGATAGTATTAAAAAAATGTTACTTAATTTATTTAATAACTAAAATAGTTATTATGTCAAAAAGAAGTAAAATTGTGTTTTTAAAAACTAACTAATTATTACATATTTTATTTAGATTAAATATTATATGAAACACACTCTTCGTCTCCGTTCAAAAGTGGATGATTGTTTCAAATAAATAAAGTAAAAATTTTGAATAACCAAAAAAAAAAAAAAAGACAAGGACAAATAATGCATAGATAAATGATGGGAAGTATAAAATTTACTAGAGAGTGATGATGTCGCATTATCCGAAGCTTCAAGAGCAAATTTCAGAAGCAAAAGTGCATAGGGTTTTTTTATTCGTCGTATATCCCTATCATTTAATTATTACAGTATGTTAAAATTATTTTTTATCACGTATAAGTATATTGTTTTTTTAATTTTATAAAATATTTAAATATTAATTTTATTCCTACATAAAATATCTATTTTTAATTTAATTTCTATAGTTAATATAAATACATCACTATCCAAAGTTAATATGAAACGACAGTAGCATGTTATGACTAAAACAGATGTTAACGTGATCTAAGCACGTAGACACGCAACATTAAAAATGTTTTACTTATAACTACATTTTGATACGATCTAAATAAGAAATATAACTGCGATAAAATTGTAAAAAAATAATAATAAATTTGAACTTCATACCAAAAAGTTTTTATGAATTTTGAAAATTTTATACATGTCCATTGTTGTTCTTTATAAATGTATGTTGATATTGTTGGTTAAATTTGGTTATTTTAAATTTTGTTTAAATTATTTTGCAATATTAATTTGTATTGTTAGTTAAATTTGGTTATTTTAAATTTTGTTCAAATTATTTTGCAACATTAATTTGTAGTTAGATGATTTGATTGTTTGATCATGTTGCTTTGTGACCATCCTGTTAGAAGGATGCATTAACCTATCTATCTATTAGCACATGTGTTCGATATTTTAATTTTGTTATTCATCATAACTTATTTATTTATTTATTTATGTATGAGTTAAATTATAAAATTTTTATCTATAAAAATTAAATTAAAAAAATATCAAATGTAAAGACAAAATTAGTATTTAAATATAAACAATTTTGAAATATGTTAAATTTAATAAAATATTAATCACTTATCAATTTTTTAACAAATAACTAAATATCAAAATGAAAAATTAATTTAACAAAACATACTTATATGTAGTAATAAAAAGAATAATTTAAATCATATAATAAACGAAATAATAATAATACTATTAATAATAATAAAAGTAAGTAGATAAATTTATTAATAAAAATACTTAATTCGGTTAACACGATAAAAAATAATTTGAATATTGGTTATAAAAAATTACTTTGATCTTGTTGTTCATTATTAAAATAACATTGGCATCTCACATATTTTGATATTTTTATGGGTTGAATGTAGCAGAAAAAAGTCAAAAAAAAAAAACGAGGTAAATTTCCTTCTATTTTCTTGTCTAAGAAACTTCTATGAAAGGCACTTTTAATGTTGAGCTTTGTTTAGGATTTTATGATTTATATTCATACATGTTTGTAAATTTAAATTTCCTATATTTATTAATTTAATACAAAAAAAAATTATACCTTTTTACGAAAGAAAGTAACAAGATCAGCAGCCAAGCAAAGTGGAAAACCGAAATTTTTATATTTTTGTTATTAAGATCTCAACTTAAATAATGACATAATTTTTTATATTAAATAAAATTCATTAAGAATTTGTTATTTAATTAAAAAGAAAAGTTATCTATATGTCATTATTTGTTTTAAAAATTTAATAATAAAAATATAAAAAAATATGTAAGTTTTACCGTTAAAAACAAAAAATCATTGCTCCAAATGTTACCTGAATAGTATGTTTTGTTTATCTTAATTCTAATGTTTACTTCTCTATCTTCTATATGTGATTTGATGGTCAACGAAAATGCTCATAGACTGATAAATGTAAAAGTAGTTTAAAATTAATGTTATGAGCACATATGATTTGATGGTCAACGAAAATGCTCATAGACTGATAAATGTAAAAGTAGTTTAAAATTAATGTTATGAGCACATATGCTTGCAATGATAAAGAAGTGAAGAATAAAATATATTCACTTTGAAATTTTTATAACTTACCTTTTTACGTGAAAGTTGATATTTAATATTTTTATTAGATGTTTTATTTTTTATATTTAATAAAATTAATGAATAAATTAGTTTAAAATTAAAAACATAAATAAAAGTTAGAGAGTCAATTATACAATTTTATGGTATTGAAATAATTCTTACAAATGGTCCTAAACTCATCTAGGATAAAATTTTCAATGCTACATCCAATTTTATGATTTGTAATGCATAGAAAGGTATCACAAAAGGATATTGAATCATCAAGTATTTTTTTTACACTCCAAATATTTTGTTTGTTATTTTACCTTTATACAAAAAGGTTTGGTAGTTGCGTTTTGCCAATTATGAATTTATTGGTATTGTATCATACCATTTACTCAAAGGGTTCATCCACTTGATTCTCTCACAAAGACATGCAAAGATATTAATTGTTTTTTTATCATTTTTATCATGGTTTTCTCCATAACATTATTTATCCTTTTCGTCTATGCGTTCTTACGTCAATGCTTCGAAGTGAATTTTCCATTACATTTAAAACATGTTTTTTTTTGTCCTTGTTGCATCTCTGCCCAAAAAAATCATTTTGACTTATCATCTGCACACTTTATCGATATGATTACTGGTCTTGAGATTGCTAAAAAATTAGCACGGAACGCACTAGTCGTGGTCTTCTTAGATCCTTTCTTTATGTTGGTTCAATGACTGCTTGAAAATTTTGAGGTTGGAACAGACAAATATATTTTACAATTTCTTCCTTCAATCCAGTCATAAATGTCCTCGCTAAGGCACTCTTCGGCCAACTTGGAAAAAAATTCATTAATCTCTCAAATTCCTTCAAATACTCTTGAAAAAATATTATTTTTTGCAGTTTACTTATCGCTTTATTTGTATCCTTGTACCTAGTTGATCACGAACGCAACAATAACCCTTTCATGAACATCTTTCATGTGATCTTTTTTTTTTCTATTTGCATGCAAGAACCAACATCACCACGTGTTGGCTTCATTGTCAAGCTAGAATGAAACTAGAAATAATTTTTTAAGTCGTGGATGTCTTGCACAACAAGATATGCTCGGTTTGGCTAAAGCAAAGGATCGAGAAACTTTGAAATTCCATTTGAACGAGGTTCTTGGGTTGCTTCCTCTTTCCTTCTCCACTTCAATCTATCTCATTACTCTGGACTGACAAGTTGGAATCCAAGTCAGAATTTGTAGATCCTAACCATGTTGACGATGATGACTGATGATTACGTTTTCATTTTGTGGGTAACCTCTTGAGGATCTTGTTAATGGATTTACAAAGTTCTCCCATGGCTCATGTATTCCTATCATAGACTTGTGTATTCCTCCGTAGAGGTTTCCAATGCATCAAAGCATTCTTTATTGGTTGACATGATCACAACTCACTCAAGCAAAGCATTGATGTGATCACACTAGATACCAATTGATAGGATCTTGTGGTATCGAGATGATTCTCACAAAATAAATATAAGAATTTAAAGCAAATATTATTTGATATCTTCGAATATTATACATCAATTTTTTAAATAATATAATTTCTAATTCTAAAAGATAATAAATAAAACTAACAAATAAAAGATGTTAGCTTTAAAAAAAATAATTAACTAAAAAATAAAAGATAAAACTAACCGACAAAAGATGTTATTAACTTTGAGAAAATAACTAGATAAGAGATAAAATTAATTAATAAAACAAACTATTCACTCCAAGAAAATAGTCAATTAACAGATAAAGATAAAAGTTAACACGTAAAAGAAATTAACAAATAGAAATAAACTATTCAAAAAACTATTAGCCTAGCCTCTTGAACTATTTAAAAAACTATTAACATATTCTCCATGAATGCTCATCATGCATCATGTTTTGTATATGGTGGGTTTAACTTAGGAACCTTGCCAGATCTAGTGGTCCCATCAACTAGTTGAAAGTTGAAAATATGCTAAAAATTTTTTGGTAAAACCAACTATTAAATTAATAAATAAAAATAAAATAATAAATAAGAAGATGATTATTCAACTTAAATTTAAGTATTATAATTATTTATTAATAATTCACTTTAATATTTATATTGTTTAAAATTATTATAAAAATATTAAGTTTAATACTTTTAATATATTATTATTTATCTATATTTTATTAAAAATATATAAAAAAAACTTATAGTTATTTTGATGATTATATATTTTAAAAAATAATTTGATGATTTTATTTATTTATTTTCTCATTTATAATATATTTTTATTTGAAATTAAAAATATTTATTTAAAATTTTATAAATGTATTTTAAATAATATTTCTATAAAAATAATATTTATTTTATCTTTTCAATTTTTAAAACAAAAATTAAATATTTTTATAAATAATTTAAATAAAATTTTTAATAGATAAATTAAATATTTTAATTTTAATTAATAGTATAAAATTTAATATTTTATAATAAATAAAATATTATCAACTATAAAAAAATAAAATAAAAAAATGACTTCAACTGGTTAAAATCTTAAAAACTACTAGGTAACATTAAAAAAAATACTATTTATTTTATTTAATTATTAAAATAACTATTATATCAAATAGAATTTAAATAATTTTTAAAAAAAAGTTAATTAACTATTTTATTTTTTATCTAAATTAAAAATCATATTACACATACTCTCTATCTCCATTCTAAAAGTGGACGATTGGTTTAGATAAATAAAACAAAAATATTGTATAAATAGATGATGGGAAAGTTTAGATTTATTAGAGAGTAATATGGCACATTTTTTTTATTATAGTACGTTAAATTTTTTTATTATGTATAAGTATATTATTTCTTTCTTAATTTTATAAAAGATTTAAATATTAATTTTATTCCTATATGCAACATCTATTTTTAATTTGATTCTTGTAAATACATCATTATCCAAAATTAGGACGGAACAACATCATCATGCTAATAAATATTTATTTTTAACCTAAACAGATAGATATGCAACATTAAAAACATTTTAGTTATAACTATATTGATATGACCTAAATAAGAAACGTCTACTGCGATCAAATTGAAAAAAAAAACTAAGAATAAAACAGTGAATTTGAACTTCGTACCAAGAAACTTGCATGAGCTTTGAAAAGTTATGGTTGTTCTAAATATATGCTGGCATTGTTGGTTAAATTTGGTTTTTTAAATTTTGTTTAAATTATTTTTCAATATCCATTTAAGATGATGCATTATAACCTATAATATGTATCCGATATATTTATTTTGTTATTCATAAGAGCTTGCCTATACATGAGTTAAATTGTCAAATTTTTACATATAAAAATTAAATTAAAAAATATCAAATGTAAAGATAAAATTAGTATTTATATCTTTATAAAACCATAAACAATTTTAAAATATGTTAAACTTAATAAAATATCAATCACTTATCAATTTGTTAACAAATAACTGAATATGAAAATGAAAATTTAATTGAATTCAACATACTTATATGCAGTAATAGGAAGAATAACTTAATCGTATAATAATAATAATAATAATAATAATAATAATAATAATAATAATAATAATAATAATAATAATAAGAATAATAATAATAAATAAATAAATAAATAAAATATTAATAAAAAATACTTAATCCAATTATTTATTCATAGTTATAGGAGGATAAAAAAATTTAGATATTCGTTATTAAAAATGAATTTGATTTTGTTATTCATTATAAGAAATAATATTCGCATCTCATGTATTTTGAATATTTTTATGGGTTGAATGTAGTAGGGAAAAGTCAAAAAACAAACGGTGAATTCTCTTCCAAATACTTGTCTGTACGATTTAAGAAGCTTCTACGTTGAGCTTTGTATAGGATTTTATGATTTATATTCACACAAGTTTGTAAATTTAGATTTCGTAAAATATTTATTAATTTGATAGTATATAATTTGTATATTAATTAAAATTATTATTTTTAAATAAAAATGTTCTAAAAGCTACTTTTATTTATATTAAATCACAAAACTTTTCATTAAATATAAAATTTTATTTTTATTTATAACTAATATATTAATATACTTAGCTCATGTAATAATAAATTTAAATAAATTTATAAATAAAAAAGAATAATTTTTTTTATTATCAAAACATTTCATTGTTAATAACGAATATTTTTGTTATGAGAAATTAAAAGGATAAAATTCTTAACATTAACGATAAAATTTTTAAAAAAATATCAATTGTAACATTTTTTAGGAGTAAGCTATACAAATTTTTATTGAGTTTATAATTTTCTTTTTTAGTTATAATTTTTTTAAAATATTAATTTAATTTATACTAAAATATTAATATACTCTAATATTTGAAGATACTTTTATTTTTTATTATATTAATTTATATCTTTTATTTGATATCTACCATTAATAATATGATAACTTAACTTTGATAGAAATAAGTTGAATAAATGGGATAGATAAATGCGATAAAGTTGGATAGAAGAAAAAGGTAAAACAGTAGATTTAAACTTCATGCCAAGAAGTTATATAAACCTTGGAAAATTATAGTTAATATTAATGCTGTTATTGGTAGTATGTTGGTATTAATGGTTAAATTTAGTAATTTTAAATTTTGTTAAAATTATTTTACAATATTAATAGCAAATGTGCCCCTGAAATATTAATGTTTTTACGCCTCACATGACAAAATATTTATTATTTGGCACCACTTAATATAAATTAAATTGTCAAATTTATATATACAAGAATGAAAATAAAATAAAATATGGGACAAAATTAATATTTAAATTTTTATAAAACTATAAGTCATTTTTAAAATATGTTAAAATTAATAAAATATCAATGATTTATTAATTTGTTAACAAATAATTAAATAATAAAATAAAATTTTAATTTAATTAAACATATTTATGTATAGCAATACAAAAATACTTATATAAAAAATAACTTTACTGTATAATAATGATAATGATAATAATAATAATATATCATTATTATTATATTTATCATTTAATTTTATTAAAAATATTATATTATTTTAATTATTTAAATAATTAAATTCTTAAATATATATTTTTATTTTAAATATTTATCTAGTTCTTTAAAAAATAAAATCAATTTTATTCTATTGTCCAAAAATTATTGTAAACTTGAAGCTAAAAAACAATCATACAAACATCGAAACATAATTTAACAACTTAAAAATATTTTTTTAACATTTATCTACTATGTATATATATATCTTGTTTTTGAATAAAAAGAAAAAATTAAATTTTTATATTAATTAATATTAAAAATTTTCAGACACCTTTAGCATGCATGTTCTGCCTCAGTCTAATCTTTAACTCTATCGTGCATGTGTGTTTAGTTTAAAAACTAAACCTAATTCAACTTTCATGCCTGTTCAAGAGAAAAGTTTTCAAAGAGCTTAACTCAGTTCAAGGGAAAACGACACTATACTCTGTAAAATAAAATGAAATAGTAGGTAACAATGTGAATGTGATTTTTTAAGAAGAATGTTATAGATTAAAAAAAAATAAAAGTGAATCAAACCGGCCGGATTTTCTACTTTTGGGTCAACAAGAGACTCTGGGCCCTGTTTTTTTTTTTTTGTTATTTACTTCTCATTATAAACTTTTTTTTTTTCACTAATTGCATTTTGATACTTTTATTTGGTTTAATTAAAATATTTAAATTTACAATTTAATTTTAAATTATTCTCATTTTTATTTTTTATTATTTAAATATTTTAATATTTATAACATAAATTTGTTTAATCTTTAAATTTAATTTATTTATGTTGTTAAGTTTTGAATTAAGTCAAAGTAAACAATTTTTATTAGATTATATATATATTAGTGAAGTTAAACTTATTATAAAAATAACTAATGTTAAAACTTTTATTTTATATTTTTGATAAAAATTAAATATTATTAATTTAATTATCAAATTAATATTTTTTATTACAAATCAAATTTATAAAATTTTTAAAAAATAATATATCATTAGATAAATTTAAATTAATATAAATTAAAAATAAATATTATACATTAAATTAAAATTATTTAATAAAATATAATTTTTTAAATTATATAAAATTCATAAATTTAACTAATATAATAAATTTTTATCTGATAATTATATTATTAAAATTTAATATTTAAAAATATTAATAAAATTATTTTAAAAATAAATTAATTATAATCCATTTTTATTCATGTATTTACTTAGAATTTATTTTTATCATATTCTTTTACAATAATATAACTAATTTTTATATACTTTATTTTTATATTATTATAAAATATAATATATATATATATATATTTAAATTTTAATATTTATTTATTTATTTTAATTATTATATTTTTATGTTTCTATTTTATATTATTGAAAAATTATAAATAACCATTTTTATAAAAAATTATATGAATAAAAATTAAAAATGGTTCTTTTACTTTTAAAAAATAAAAAATTAATTAATTAAATATTAATGTAATTTTATTAAAAAATGGATCACATGTATCAACTTTTAGTCTGATAATTAATTGTGACATTATTTATTAGTATATTTATCAACTATTTTAACAACTAATTTTATTAAATATTTTTAATTCTTTTTTTAATTTATTATATTTTAGTTTTCAATTAATTTTTTGATTTTTAAATTTTATCTTTTAATGTTGAGTTAACCATTCTTAAGAAAAACGAGGAAAACATCCTATTCTTTTATTTACAAGAAGAGATAAACAAATATAAATAATATATTTTTATAGTCTTGATATTAATTAGTATGTAGATGATAAATATTTTAAAATAATATAAATAAACAAAATTGTCATGTTTGCGTGACAAAATTTTGGAAAATGCGTGGTCATATTGTTAGGTTTATGGTTGGTATGTGAATTTAAATGCGTGGTCCTACACTTAGGTTTATGGTTGGTAATGCGTGGTCCTATAGTTAGGTTTATGGTTGACATGTGAATTTTTTTCCAATTTTGTGACGAGATTCTCTTCTTGTTAGAGCCGTCAACTCCTCAGTACAGATCGTGGCAATGCGTTCATTACTGTCCGTGTGAACACAAATGTAACCATGTGCTAATTTCACTGTCTAGCATCGTTTAGATAGTCAATTTTGACTGACATTCTGGCTTATTATGCTTTTCAAAATGATAGTGGAATGTCACCTATAACTTATTCTTTGCAAACTTGCTTTCAACTTTTAATAAAGCGCGGTTTATCCAAGAAGAAATGGACGATTCTGATTCTGACGTAGATATAAGGCTGAACTAACTTCATCTACATGCATCATGATGATCCTTGTGGACTACGAACCAATTCAACGAAAACAGTAAAATCTTTGTGATAATTAAAATAACATGTGAAGGAAAAACATTATTTAAAAGTACATAACCGTTAAACAAAGGTCATAATTAGGATGAAGCTCTTCGTCGTTTCTTGCAATAATGCAACAAATACAAAACTTATGGATTCAGGTGTTGTCAAAGTTGCGAGGTTGATGTCGTTTACTTTAATCTCTACCACAATTTGATTTTGCAAAAGGACAAATATTGACGGAATTAAATTAAGTTTGTAACCAAAAACTTAAGGTAAAAAGCAGAAATCGAACTGTTTGTAGAAACATGCAACGGAAATGTTCACAAAATCTAAATTAATCCTTCTATGTTCACTCAAGACGCCAATCTATCTAATACTCCATCTGGTTTATTACATGCATCCGTATGTATACGTATTTATGGGAATATGGACGCGAAAAGGGAGAGGGGAAAGGGAGAGCAAATAAACAGAGTAAATGAGAAGAGCAATGAACAATGGCAGCACTGGCCAAAATAATATACAAAATTAAAGAAAAGACAGAACTGGTTCAAAATTATTCCCATTTCAAATTTCTTAAATATATATATATATATATATATATATAGCATGCATATAGATGGCATCAGACTTGAGGTTGGAAATCATCTAACTAGACAAGTAACGAGTCACCCATGTGTGAAAGCGAGACCAAGCCAGTTGAACCGAAGCTTCATCTTCATCAGACATTCCCATGTTCTTCCTCCTTTGGATTCCTTCCGGAGAACGGTTCATGAATGAATGACCATTGCCAGGATATATGTGTACCTCATGTGGAACTCCAAATGCCTTCAATTTCTCCTCCAACTCCTTCGCAGCCTGAGAGATCCAACAGTGTCAAAACAATCAATGAATAAGTACACGTTTGATTTAACTTATTTTGAAAAAATTATCTGTTTATTTTTATCTACTTCCTAAACATCTTTTGAAAAATAAGCTGTTAAATCTTTTCAAATTGAAGATCATGGTTAAGATGTCAATGTTAATTGTTATCAGAACAATGTACTGCATGCATTGGGAACATCAGAGTGAGTGACAGAAAGGTCAGAGTGTATTCAGGTTTTGTTTTGTCTCATACGGTAACATCTGAGAAGCCAACAAGTTTATCCAGCTCTCCAAAGTGAGCCTGCACAGGAGCCTTGGCTTGTGCAGGGTCTGCAAAATCTGAAGGAGGAATTCCATAGAATGCCACAATAGCATCAACCTCTGGCACCAGGACAGAACATGCAATAGCGAGAGCACCTCCCATGCAAAATCCTGTTACTCCAACCTGTTGAAAGAAGTAACAATGTTACTTTTAAGTGTAATTTAATGGAAAATGATATATATTCCTATAATTTAGACGTTAAACAAAATTAAACTTTATTGATTAAAATATACACCTGAGCTATTTAGGTATTTGGCACTTTAATCTAATGGCAATTAACCATATCACAGTTTATGAGAACACTCTGGCTCTCTATCCACAATAATTATCTTAACGCCATAAACTCCGTTATTAAAACACAAATGCTCAGCAAAATTAAGTAAAATTTGTGGCATAGATTTAATAAAAGGCCTGTAAAGAAATTCCCACTTAATTAGATCAATCTACTGTCTTGATCATAACATAATATTGTGTAAATCAAGTTTTATGACAAACCTTGAAATCAGAATTTTCAAGGCATAATCAAATATATTACACAGGTGTTGGACATGACAGGGAATTTTTAAGGCAGAGAATTTTTCATCTTAACTACACAAACAGGGGCAAACCTTCTTTGAACCATTTGCTTTAAGCCAGTTAACCGAAGCACAGACATCCTTCACAGCACCTTGCCAATCAAGATCATCCATCAAATGTTGTGCTTCTGCCACATCCAGAGTAACCTTTCCTCTGTACAAACTGGGGAAAGAAAATTGCAAAACCCATCACTCATCCAAATGCAGCATGAGATATACAAAGACATTACTGCATGAAAAAAGAAGATTAAGAAAATTTAGGAAATGCCATTATCTTATCTTACTCTGGGATAAGGGCTCTAAACCCAGTACCAAGTTGAGAAATCTTCACAGCATGGTTCTTAATTTCAGATTCCACACCCCACCACTCCTGAAGCACAACAATTCCGGGAGCATCTTCTTTTCCAACCACATATGCATCAAATGTCTGATCATTGGAAACAAAATTTGCATAACAAAGTTAAAAAAATTTCCACCACATATAGCAAACATGGAATAGTAATAGTCTGGTGGGCAAAAAACAAGTGAGATAAGAAAATTTTAAGTCGGCTATCATGACTAGGAACAATATCTTGCCAAAATGACTACGGTCTAAATCACAACTTTATGCTGCAAGCTATATTAAACTCCGAAAAACATCAAAATTATTGAGCATGGGAGGTCACTAGTGTAGCATGCAATATTAAGATCTAACAATACTTTACTTTTGAAGCCCAGATTGTCAAAAAGCAACGGATGATGGAGAAGTAAGAGATGTGAGAAATAATGTGATGGACAAACATAGCAGTTTCCAAACAGAAAGCACGCTGCACAAGGGTAATTGGAATAAGGGTAGCATCCCATTCCAAAATAAGACATTGATAAAGGCCCAAGATAAAATCTGTGACGAAAATTCATCATTGCAACTCATAGACGGAAAAAGCTTAAGACTTTATTTATGGGTACATAGTAAACAAAAAGTCTTCCCTACAGATGTTCATAAAATCCTCTAATAAGGGGGGAAAACCAAGTCAAAGACAAATTTACTTGTAGCATAAACACGGAGGTTTCTGCTTTATTGATAAAGAAAAAGGGAATATAGTAAGCAAAAACAACAAACAAGTAAACGAATGGCATGATCGAATGAATTGTAGTCTTAAAAAGAAGTGAAATGGGAATGAAACAGGGCAAACTCACAGTGTCATCCCTTTGAATCTGAATTTTGTTGATAGTGTTGGTCATGGAATTGAACTGAGCAACCCTTTGAATCTGAATTTGGTTGATAGTATTGGCCATGGAATTGAACTGAGCGAAAAGAAAGGATTACAAGTTCTAGTTCTTTTAAGTAATGATTACAACTTCTGGTGAGCTCTTTAAAGCCTTATATTACAAAAAAAATTAATAAATAAATTTAAAATTTATATAAATAATTAATTAAAAAATTTAAATTTAAAATTTATAATATAAAAAATTATTAAATAAATTTAAAATATATATTAATAAAATATATAAAAAAATATTATATAAATATAATATATTAAAATAAATATAAATAAACTTTTAACAAATTAAATAGATATTTTTAATAAATATAAATATAATTTATTTATCTAAAAAAAATTTAATAAATTTAAATTTACAAGTCTAAAAATTTTAAATAAATAAAACTATAATATGTAGGACGGCCGTGGTGGTCAACGTTATTAAAAAAGAGGCACCGGCTATGGAGCCATAATTTAATTTGTAGGACAATCCGTAGAAAGACGGCACCAGCTTAATCTGTAGGAGGGCATTGTCCCGCATCTAAAAAAGACGGCACACCAGCTATTATTGATAGCAGAACAAACTTATATAATTCAAAGACGGCACCCCAGCTATTATTGAGAGCAGAACAAACTTATTTAATAATTGCGTGTGGGTTTATGTAAACCTTCTCCTTTCTGTTTTTATCCTTTTGGATAATGCCTAGTTGATAACAAAAGTTTGACATGTCGTTATCGTCATTTAAAATATTGGAAATAAAATTATTTTTATTATCTGAAAATTTAAAATTTTTAATTTTAAAATAAGTTATTTTTAATTTTTTATTATTAATATGTCAAATGTTATTGTATATAAATGTTAAATATTTGTTACATTAGGAATTAAAAATGGTTTATTTTAAAAAATAAAAGATAAAAATTTATCGTTTTAAAGATAAAATTGAAATTTGAAAATAACTAAAAAGAAAAAATATTTTTTATCCTAAAAAATTATTTCCAAATCTCTAATTATAATACACAAAAAGAAAAAGAACCAGCTCAACCGTTTTCCTCTAAAATAAAACTTCAATTTAAAGAATAAAATAAAAAATTGTTACATTATTATTAAAAAATTATTATTATATGTTTAATTTTAATATATTATCAGTATAAAGAATTTTATAATCAATTTAAAATCATTTTATATATAATTTTTAAATAATTATTACAAAAAATAATTTTAATTATATAGCAACTTATAATTTGATAACAGTATAAAAAATATTTATATTATTAAATTTTATTATTATAAATATAAAAAATAATGGTTAAAATTCGAATAGTTACGTAACTTAATAAAATATACATATAATCACGATTTGATGTGTTAGATTTTTTTTTACCAATAACTAAGATTTCTTAGTGTTTCTCTTTAAACTGAATCCATTATTTAGAATTATTTATGTATGCATTAGCGGGTAAAGGTTTGATTGAATTTAATTTTTAATTTTAAGTTTAAATTTTAGATTTGTTATTGAATTAAATATTTTAAAAAAATATGATTCATCGTAATTTTATCAACTTTAAACAAAATTATTTACTATAAAAATACTCATAATTTCATATAAAAAAATCTCTTATTTATATAAAAATTAAATCCTTACTAATAATGTAATTGGGATTTCAGAATATAATTTTCGATAAAAGTTATTAGAAATTGAATTTTCATCTAAATCATGATTTACGATTTTTCTTTCCAAAAACATCATTTATTTAGATTGATCAAAGTTTAAAAGCTATTTTCAAATAAAAAGAAACAGTTTAAGATAAACTACGATCATACTTCATTCGTTCCTTTTTTTTTTAATTAGTATTTAACAAAATTAGTTTCAACATTGTAGTTCCTCAATAACGTAAATATGTTTAATTTAACCCTTTATTCATTAAAGTATTTTAATATGCAAAGGGGTAAATTATTATTTTTTTTATAATAAATAAAAACTGAGATTAAATATAAGTTATGATAATATTATATGGGTCAAAGTACATTTAATAATTAATAGAAAAGTACGATTAAATTATTTAATTAATGATATGCTGCAAAAAAAATATATTAAATATCAACGTTGAAAATCTAATTAAAGAACAATTAAGGAAATAAAACCAGAAGAAAAATTTTAGGTGATTTTTTTATTTGTGAAAATGTTTTTTGTTTTTATTTTATTTTATTTTTAAATTTTTACTAAAAATAGTGAAAATAAAAAATAAATCAGAAAATAATTTTTTATTATTTTCACTGTTTCATATTTAAAATATTAAAAATAAAAAAAATAAGATCATATTTTAATAAATAAAAACAAGTTAAACATTAACTTTTGGACATGATTGGAAACTAGCAATTTCATTTATATTACATAGATATTTTAAAATATAAATTAAAATATAAAAGATATAAATTTAAATATTTATAATAAATTTAGTTGACAAAATATTAATTTATTGATAATAAAAAATATATGAATTTGAAACTTATTTGTTTTAACAAATCATAAAATTTAGTTTAATGATGAGATGTGTTTTTAATGATAATTTATAAATATTTCATTAATTTAGTTTTAATTGGAGAAATTTAATATTTTTAAAAATTCATAAAACCATTTTTATTGAATAATTAATTAAATAAAAATATTAGTTTGGTTTAATATAATTCTGAAGATGTGTTGCAAAATGAGGAAAATATGTGACTGCATTAAAAGGAGAATATGTACAGGTATCTCAGTTCTAAAAATGAAAACTTCAATTTATTATATAAAAATAAATTCTAGCAACAAAATCACTTGTAACCAAACAAGAAATAGAGCCAAATTTCCGAAAGAGATATAAGAATTTAATTTCCAAAAATGACAAAAAAAGGTATGGTGTGAATATAAAAAACGGGTAATGCGAATAACAATTCCCAGTTGCCATGCTCTTACATTATACAAGAATTGATCCCCTCCTAAACAAAACTTTCTGCACAAAATTTGTAATGCCAAAACAGAGGCTAAATTATCTACACAAGCTCAAGAACCTAATTTATTGATGTGGTTTTTAAAATTTGATTTGTCTAAGAAAATTACTGCATGTAAACCCTGGACAAAATAACAGTGCAACTTAGTTCAGTTTTAAAAAAAAATATATATCCAAACCGATTATAAAAGATATTTATAATTTGATTTAATTTAGTTGATATATATAATGAAAATCAAACCAATCCTTGAATATTTGGTTAAGTTCAGTTATTTTAATTTTTTAGTTTCTTTAAACAATTAAGCGACAAAAAATACAGTCACATGAACACAATGCTATATTCAAAAACATATAAATAAAATAAAATACATAACAAAAATAATTCCAATCCATAACCAAGAACAAAAAAGTTTATAGCAAATAAAACTACACATATTTTAAAGAGAAATATATGCTTATTAGTCATTAAAATAAGGATAAAATTGGCTCGTATATATCCATGCGATTCAGCTTTGCATAAAAAAAAAAAAACAGGTACGACCACAGAAAAACTGCAGTTTTTTAAAAATATTTATTTTATTTTATTTTCGATTTTTTTTTGTTTGGTTCCAAAACCCTCATACTTGGAACAAAGTGCGACACGGAATAAAGTGCAGCAGCTTCTCAATACCCAGCCATCCACGTCACTCTACAAGACACTAACTACACTATCAAACCAATGTAAATCGCCTCTACAAGACAAAATAACCAAATGGGGTAAAAGAGCTTCTTTCAGAGACAAATAACCACAATTAAAAACCATTAACAAGAATAACATGCTTTTCCGCAATACAAGGACAAGGCAGAGACCAAATTAAGAAAAAAGACATGACAAGAACAATGAACAATGGCACCCTAGCCAAAATAGTTTAGGTGAGTAAAGAAAAGCTACAACTGTTCCAAAATTATTCACACATCAAATCAAATTTCTCAAAGATGCATCCAAACTTAGGAAACAACCAGAGTGTAACAAACAGCATAGAAAGAATTCAGTTTGTGGGGGCAGTAAAGTGGACATGGTATATATTACCACTTAAAACGGAATACACATGATGCAGCATGCAGCATCAGAATTGAGCTGGGAAATTATCTAACTAGACAAGTAACGCGTCATCCAAGTCTGGAAGCGAAACCAAGCTAGCTGAACTGCAGCTTCATCTTCATCAGAGAATCCCATCTCCTTCCTCCTCTGGATTCCTTCTGGAGATATGTTCATGAATGCATGTGTGTTGCCAGGATAGAAGTGTACCTCATGCGGAATTCTAGCTGCCTTCAGCTTCTCTTCCAATGCCTTGGCAGCCTGAGATATCAAACAACGTTGAAACAATATTCGGTGGATTAAATTTAAACATTTTTATCTATGAACATCAACGTGTTAATGCTCCCTCTCCTTCCTTTCCTATTTATGATGAAGCTATATGAACAGCAAAATGTCAGAAAATGATCAAAATGAATGTTGTCTAACAAATTACTCATCATAAGAAAAGGGTGTAATTCATAGAAATTATAAAATAAAAAGGTTAACTGGTCAATCTTAGTTATTTTGAAAACAATCAGAAATATGTGTGTGTGTATATACATATCACAACATGCATGCATTGGCAACAGTGGAGTGATTGGATGGTTGGAGTCTATACAGGTTTTGTTTCTTTAGAAGATACCTCATGTGGGGGAATTGAAATCTATATCATATAAGCTTAAGAATTTCATCAGTGAGAAAGGTTTTGTTTTTCACTCAATGATGCTATCAAGAACGTGAAAAACTCATGATAAAAATTCATTTCATAAATCTTATGTCTTACTAATGATAATCAGAGTGAAATTAAGATAGAAATGCAAAGAATTATCATACAGTAACATCTGAAAAGCCAACAAAGTTGTCCTGGTCTCCAAAGTGAGCTTGAACAGGAGCCTTGGCTTGGGCAGGGTCTGCAAGCTCTGAAGAAGGAATTCCATAGAATGCTACAACAGCATTAACCCCTGGAACCAACACAGAGCTTGCAATAGAGAGTGCACCTCCCATACAAAATCCAGTTACACCAACCTGTTGCAATAAATAACGAAGTCACATTTTTTATAATTCACACAAAATGTTATTCCTAACATTTAGACAGTTACACAAAATTAAACTTAATGGAACAAAATACAAACCAATGTTATTTGGCATTTTAATCTAAGTATATAATCAACAACATCGGATTTATAAGAACACTCTGGCTCTCGGCACATAATAATTTACCTTAGCTCAATAAACTCCTATAATAAACATTATTGAAGAAGGCTTACATTTATAGCAAAACACAAAAGCTCAGCAAAAGTATGTATTATTTGTAAAAAAAATTTAAAATGGCTGTCAAGCAATTCCTCACTTAATTAGATCAATCCATTAACATGATCATAGTATAATACTCCTCCAAATGAAAAATAAAAGGAAAATGGGCCCAGAAGGCCATATGCATTGACTAGTTCAGCATTTCAGATTCACTATTCATTGAATCAAAATATTAAGTACAAATAAAGTTTTATTATAGATCTCAAAATCCGGAACAGCCAACCTGTAGGTTTCATAAGTAAAGTACAAGTTGGGGCAATCTTTAAGGACCTAAAGCAATTTCTCATTCACTAATTCAGTCTCTTAATAAGTAAAACTTAAACAAACTCAAAATCTCAAGCTATAGCTAGCTTAGTCTTTATGAGTTGATAAAAAGTAGAGCCTTCTTCAACTATTGTATGATGATAAAAGCAAAATGAACTTTTCAGACACAGGTTAACATGATCAAATATTTACATTAAGCAAGTGCTGTAGATGACAGAGCAATTTTATATAGAGAACTTTTCATCTTGACAACACGAACAGCAGCAAACCTTCGTTGAACCATTTGCTTTAAGCCAGTTAACCGAAGCAGAGATATCCTTCACAGCTCCTTGCCAATCAAGACCGTCCATCAAATGCTGAGCTTCCGCAGCATGCAGACCAACCTTTCCTCTGTACAGACTGGAGAAAAGGAAAAACTCATCATCATCCCAATGTAGCATGCAATATACATTACCATATAAAGGGGTTAGGAAAATCCCGGAAATACCATTATCTTACTCTGGGATAAGAGCTTTAAACCCAGTACCAAGCTCAGAAATCTTCAGGGCATGGTTCTTAATTTCAAAATCCACACCCCACCATTCTTGAATCACAACAATTCCAGGAGCATCCTCTTTTCCAACAACATATGCATCAAATGTCTGATCGTTGGAAACAAAAATTGCATAACAAAATTAAAAATGAGTTCCAGACAGATAGTAAATATCAAACATGGAATGGTTATAGAGTGATGACAAAAGGCAGATGATATAATAAAACTTAAGGCCGTCCAACATCATCATGACTAAGAACAATATCTTGTTAAAACGACTATGTCTAAATCGCGACGATATGCATCAAACTACATTAAACACATAAATGCATCAAAATTATTAGGCATCGTAGGTCACTAGAATAGTAGCATGAAATAACCAGATCTAGCTGCAGTTCACTTGTCAAGCATAGATTATAAAAAAGTAACACTGGACATATACACAGCAGTTTCCAGACAGTAAGCACGGTCCACAAGGGTAAGTGGAATACGGGTAGCATTCCATTTCAAAAGGTGATTTGATAGAAGAGGCCCGGGATAACATTTACGGTGAAAATTCAATATCACAACACATTGATCAAAAAGCTTGTAAGTTTTATTCTGGCTACATTGTAAACAAAAATTCTTCACTAAAGATGTTCACGAAATCCCATCAAGAGAAAAAAGAGTCAGATAAATTTAGCTGTAACAATTGCAAACACGGACGATTCTGCTTCATATTAAAAAATAATGCAAATAAACATAGGAAGCAAAAGCAGCAAAATAAATAAATAATATCAGTGAATGTGACCTAAAAAGAAAAAAAAAATGTAATCGGAATCAAAGAGGGCACACTCACAGAGTTATCCCTTTGAATCTGAATTTTCTTGAAAGAGGATGATTCGGTGTTAGCCATGGAATGGAACTGAACGAGAAGCAAAGAGGAAAATATCGCAGAACTTCGGGGGAATCTTGGCGAATGTTACAATAAGAGAACACTCAACGACTGCCGAAAGATGTGGTTTAATTTGAATTTTCAGAACACAAAACTATTATTGGTGAAATTAAATTATTTGATTAATAATATGCTGCAAAAAAATATTAATCTCATAATTGGCTTTTAAACATGATTTGATATTATAACAATGTGATCGCTTTGAAACCCAGCAAGAGCAAATTAATGCCCTTCCTTTCTTGAATCTATATTAATCTCCTTCCATTGGAAGGTATTAAGTATTGGTGCTTTATGCAGTGTCTTTTAAAATTAGATAGCAGTAAATTCTTATTATTTTACATGTAATATATGTTTAATAATATTTATTAACGTCAATAAATCTTTTTCTATATATATATATATTATAGAATTAATATTTATGTTTTCAATTTATATATGTAAATATTTAAAATATATATAATAATACTAATTATTAATCAATAATAATAATTTTTATTAAATTTAAATTTAGTATAGAAATACAAGTAATATATTTTGTATTATAATTTTAATAAATTGATTATTTTTTAATTAAAAAATAAGATAAGAAGATAAAGTAATATATTTAAAAATATAATAACAATAAGATTAAAAAGTTTTTATTAAAAATTAATTATAGTATAAATATTTATTGAAAAATTGTTATTTTTATTACAAATATTTATTTTTATCAAAATATTTAAAATTATATCATATTATGATCAAGAAATTAAATTAAAAATATTACAATTTTAAAAACTGTATAATATGTTGAAATTTATATCAATACATTAATTTAAATTCTTTTAATGCATTATATATTGTAAAATATATTTAAATTTATACTAATATATAATAAATATTTATACTAATATATATTTTGAAAATTATTTATTTATTATAAAAAATTATTTTTAAATATATTTTATTTAACATTTTAAATTATATTTAAAATTAGTGTATAATATATAAATAATATATTTTTCATTATAATTTTATCGAGTTAATATTTAATTAATTTATTCCTTTTAAAACATAAGTAATAATATCAATCAATATTCATTTATAATAATAAATTTTTATTAAATTTAAACTTAATATAAAAGTTTAAAATAATATATTTTGTAGTATAATTTTAATAAATTAATAGGTGTTAAATTGAAAAAAATTAAAACTGGTAGAATAATTAAATTTAATATAATACATTTTAAAAATATATTAATATAAATATTAAAAAATAACATATAAACAAATAAGATTTAGAATATTTTAATTAAAAATTAATTTTATATTATAAATATTTAGTAAAATTATTACTTTTAATAAAAATAGCTATTTATATCAAAATATTTAATAAAAATTTATAATAAATATTTTAAAAATATTGTATTATGATTGAAGAAATTTTAAATTTTAAATATTATGATATAAGAAATTGTTTATTATAAGTTAAAATTTATATTAATATATTAATTTCAATTTTTTTATTATATTATATATCACACAAAATATTTAAATTTATACTAATGTTAATTAAACTTTATTTTATAATAATTTTAATATATATATATATATATTTATCCTAATATTAATATTAACACTATTTTTATTTAAATTTTTTATAATATTATATATTAATAATGTTTATTTATAATAATAAAAATAATAAAAAAATTTAATAATAATGATCTAAATAATTTTTTCTTTTCTATAAAAATAAATAAAGTGTAAATATTTATTGTTATAATTTTTATTAACAATAAAATTAAAAAATATTTAATATCGATTACATTAAATAAGATCAAATACATGTTACTTTAATAATAATAAAAATTTAATATTTAATTTAAAAAATATCAAAAAATATTTTAAATATTTTATTTTATTCATGATAAACGACAAATAATTTAGATATTAATGTGGAGAATGATGAATACGGACAATATTTCAATCTACCACCTGATGCTAAACTCTTATTAAAATTTAGACTATCATCTAAATAAATCTTGTTCGTGTAATTGAATAAATAAATATTTTACTTTATTTCTTTTTATTATTAAATTTTTTATAATTATAATTTTAAAAGTATCTGGGCCTACAATTGTTTAATTTTTTAATTTATTTATTTATTTATTTGCATTTTAATCTTTTATAAGATAATTTTGTTGAAAATATTAATTTATATATTTTAGTATCTAATATGTTAATTTGATTTAATATCTAATTGTTAATGTCAGAAAATTTTGAAAACTTAATAGATAATCTTTAGAAAGAGATTTAAAAATTAACAGCTTGTATAAAATAAGAAATTAAAATTATAAAAAAATGATTAAAACCAAAAAAAAAATGGCCAAAAACGTCTTACACCTAATAATTATTATTATTATGTGCAGGCAAGAGTCTCTGGGCTGATGATGACCAATGCTTCCTTTATGTTGAACGCAGTAACGAACCTGGCGTAACTCACCTTCAATTTCTTGTTTTGTCTAATTTAGTACATAAATACGGGCATGGCAGGACTTCAAGGACATTTGTATTTATGATCAAACACCTTCAGTAGAAGCGTTATTTATGATCTTTATCCTAATGAAAAAGAAACTAGAAGAGCAGGTCTTGCTTTTACTTGCATACATAAAATTTACTTGTTCATTGTATTTCTTCATTATTCCAAAATTTCCAATGGACAAAGGTTTATTTCTTCAACAGTTAATTCCTATGTGGTATGCCTATGATGCGTTTATTATTTCGCATCTTTTGAAAGGAAAATGAGTAGACAAAATACTAATTCAACAATTTGGAATTTCAAAAGCATTTGTCAAATCAGCAGCGCATGCTTTGGGAGGGGTGCATATTGTGGCTTTGAATATGGCACTAGCTGGGGCAAACAGGTACACAGATATGTTTTATTCAAAATATGATTAATATTTAATGTTTTTATTTTAAATCTATACATATTTATTTTTTTCTATTACACTTAATTCTTGTTGTGTAAAACTTAAATTTTGTTGATTAGCTTTGGTGGTATTGGAACTTTAGATGGACTGGTTATTTGGATCAATATCAGAGGATGTACCTTCTGGGTTAAATACTTAAATATCCATAGAAAAGGTTGGAGATGAGAGTGTTGTGCCCCAGATGCAATCGCCTTTTACAGGGTGTGCTCCTGGAGATTTATAAGATATATTAAAATAGTAAGGATCAAAATGAAAGACAAAAGGAAAGTATAATCTTATAAACTAGTGGATTAAGCTTGTTTACCAAACACATTAATTTACTCAGAATCTTATAAATCAGTAATAAGAGAAACTAACTTATATGATCGTTTTCTGCTCGTTCTTGATTAATATTTTAGTAGGACAAAAAATTTTAATCAAATTATCTGTTCTCTAATCATATATATATATATATATATATATATATATATATATATATATATATATATATATATATATATATATATATATATATATTATTTTATACTTTTTAAAATAGAATCGGTCTGAGGTCCATCACTATTGATTATCCGTGCATTTTTTCAACAAGAAAATGATTTACAGACGTAATTACATTAGTTACGTCACATCTAATTTTGAGATAATAATTAATTACAAAATAAAATAAAATAATAGTTATTTCGGTTTAAAAATAATAAATAATCGATTATAAAATATGTATAATAGATTATACAATTTTATATAATTAATTATATATTTTTAATAATTAATTACTTATCGTATGTAACTAAATTAATTATTATTTTTTTTTAATATTAACTATAATTTTTTTAATCGATTCCCAAAATTACGTTTCTTATCCCTCTTTCAATAAAACACATCAACTGGGCGTTTCCTTTTCTAAGTGAGGCTTATTTTCTATCATCTAGCGGTATCACTTTGTCGAAGAAAAGAAAAAAGAGAGGAAGAATTGTGTGAAAGCATAGACCGACTTATCCAAAAGTGCAACTCTTTTGTCAAATACCCAAATCCGAAATTGAAAAATAATAAATTATAATTTATCTTAATATTCATTAATAAAATACCTCTCAGCCTAAGAAGGGAAAAATTATAAGTATATATTCATAACGAATGAATGGACCGGTGAAGATATTAAAAAAATGTTAAAGTAATAAAGAAAATAAAAAAAAATTATTGATATAATGATAAAGAAAAAATTAAAATGGAAGATAAAATAGATATATGCTTATCATGCTGATAAAAAAATATCTATCCTTCCTGGGTTCCTCCAAGGTTCTTAGGGAAATAAATGAATGTCACAATTTGCCTTGCAGCAAATTCCTATCATGATGACGATACTTCGAAAGTGAACCAAACGCGCGATTGATGAAAGTCTCTGTCTACTGTCTAGATCAGAATTTTGGTACCACTATTCTTGATTGACCAAAGTCCTTTTCTTTTATAATGATTTTTTTGGTCTGCCCCTGCCATATGAGGCGTGGTGGCTTAGTCCATCTACGAACAAATTTTTTTTTTATAAAATAAAATTTATTTAGGATAACTTGGTGAATTTATTAAGATATTTTATATCAAATATTTTTTAAAACAATTGTCAAAAAAATTATTAATAAAGTGGTGAAAGAAATACATGTGATGATAACTTAATGAAATCAATTTAAGATGGTATGTTTTTTATTTTCATAGTTTTTTTATTTTATTTAGTCGTAGTACGATCAAGTACTAAATACAAACGCATTTTCCAGTGAAAATTGAAGATGTTAAATTTAAGATGATATCAATACCGTAACCATTGATGGTAGAAGAAAAAATCGCACGCAAGATATCAAGTATCAATGGCACTTGGAAATGGGAACTCTACGGGCCTACGGTGAGATACATCATATAGAGACAGTGTTTTAGTGGCCACTGCGTCAATCATCGAGAAGCTAGGATTAGGTAGCCAACTTGCTTGCGTTTCAACTAAGGAGATATTTGTTTTAAACTACGTTATTATATTTTACTTTAGAAATATTTAGACTAAGAATATTATTATTATTTTAGAAGATTAAATTGATTTATTTTTTCAAATTTTTAGTATTATTTAGTTTTTGAAGGACATCATATAAAAGTCTCTATTGTATATAACATATTCTATATTTGGTGGTATATATTGTATAGCACCGGATACAATTAATATTTTTTTTATAAAAATACTCTTTACTTAAAAATATTATATATATATATATATAAGAGAAGAAATAAAATATATATTAAGGAAATGATGAATAAAATTTTGTAGATTTTTTAAAACAAGTTCAAGCTAAAAAAATAAAAAAAAATAAAGAGAAAGAGAATATATAGATGTTTATATCAATTTATTTTTATAATTCAAAAACTATATTTAATCTTTGATCTTTGTGAAATATTTTTATGTAAATCTACTTTAAGTAGAAGAACTTCTTAAATAATCTTTTAACCACAAAGCTCATCAAAAATTATTTAACCAAGCCTTTAAAGTTTAACTTAAGAAAATATAAAATAAAAAATAGCTTGTTTAAAGAAATGAATTTATAACATTAATAATTATAAAATATTTATAATTTTACAAAAGTATGTGTGAATTGAATGTTTATATATATATATATATATATATATATATATATATATATATATATATATATATATATATATATATATATTTAAACTCTTTCTTATAAATATATGAAGAGAAAAAGATCGTTACGAGAACTTTGTTTGAACATTAATATATTAACTTATTAGTAAGTGTCAATATCTAACTTTATAGAATATCAATTTATATAGTCTAATAAATTTTCTTTATATATGAAGACTTTTTTAAAGAAAGATAGGCATAATGATTAATATTAATATATAGAAATTCTTTTTATAGAATAAATCTTTTCAGCAAGTTAAAAAGTACATCAATGCTTTAACTTTCGTTAAGTATTGATATAATAATTTTTTTAAAACCTAAATGTCCAATGCTTATAAATAATTGTTGTCATATAATAAGATGATATCTTATTAGTTTTACGATCTCAAAACAATCATTATTTGCTTTAGATACCTAACATGAGAAATATTAATATACTTAAAAAATCTTTGTTAAAATTTTAATTATTTTTTAAAATCATCAAAATTTTAAAATATCAACCAATTTAATTCTACAATATATATATATATTATAGAATTTAATTTTTGTTAATTTAACTTTTAAATTATAAATATATATATTATCATAATTATTGGTATCAAATTTTATTAAAATTAAATTAATATAAGAATATAATTAAAATGTTGATTTCCATTGTTAATCCATTTTGATTTCCCGTTGAACATATCATCGAGAAACTGTGTAGTCAATTTGCTTGATTATTCAGGGGGGACAGGTTCAATTAGGTAAAGTGTCGGTTTAATTTGATGTTAGATAACATTAGTTTTAAAAAGTTAGGCAATTAAAATGTATGACAAAAAATATTTTATTAAAAATTAAATTATTAAAAAATTAAAATAACTTTTGTTAAAAATTAAATTAGCCATAGAATGAATAACCCTATCTTACAAAAATAAATAAGATTTTTTATAAAAAAATTTAATAAAAGTAATGTAATTATAATATCATATTTTAATTATATTAATGTACTTATAATAGGATCATTTACTTATAATATAATTTAAATTTAAATATTTTAATATATTTTCTAGAATTTTTAAATATATTTGATATTATTTTTAATAAAAAATTATTTATTTTTTATTACATCAATTATCATGATACCTTAATAATATAAAACAAACTTTAACCTATATTTAGATGAAATGAGAAACAAGATAAAAATGTAGGAGAATAAAAAGATGTAAGAATTATTTATTTTCTTATGTTTGATATAATTTGTTTTATAAGAGAAAAAGAAAATAGAATACATGAATTTTTAAAAAAATTAATCCTCTTTTCAGTAAAAAAAAATAAGAAGTAAGGAATTTTTTATTATTTTAAATTATTAAAATATATATATATATATATATTAAAAAATATAAATTTATATTGATAAAAAATATAAAATAAAAAAATATTTTTTTTAAAATTAAATTAAAATTTATACAAAATCAATTTTATATTATTAATATATATTTTTATTTTTTCATTTATCCAAATAAAAATATTTTTTTTTCTATTTCTACTTATACAATCTACTTTTTCTTTTTATTATTACTTCTGTCCTTTCCTTTTTCTTTGCAAGCATAAAAGGGAGAAGCAGGTGGAACAGTCTCACGTTTGAATTATTTTCTTGCCATTATTAGAGGTAGACAGCTGGTTCCATCTTTGATGAAAAAGGAGTTAATTAGGTATTTATTGTAAATTCATTTTTAATTTTTAAAATTATATAAATTAATTTTTATTTTTAAAAATTTTGTAAATTATTTTATTTATTTATTTAAAATAATTTAATAATAAATTTTCAAAATAAATAAATGAAGTAACAAAAGATTTAAAAAAAAATTAAGAATCAATTTATAATATCATAAAAAAGTAAAAAAAAAATAAATTTACTCTTTTACTTCAAAAAAAGTGTTACATTGATATTTTTAAATTTATGAAAAAGGGTATTTTTAAAATTTTTATATTACTTTAATATTTTTACTTTTAAAATATTATAAAAAAATTATGTAAAATTTATAAATAATAAAATATACAACATTATATCAATGCATAAATTAAAAACTTCTACAAAATAAAAAATATTAAATATTAAATAATTTTTCAATAAATTTTAAGAAATATTAATGTAATTTTTTTTTTAAAAAGGGCCAACTATAATAACTTTCGGGCCCAAAACAAAAACCTTCTTTAATAGAAATGGTTGCCGGGATTGTGAAATATTCTCTTTTCGTAGGTTATTCTAATGAAATCTTGATTACCATGTGTGAACTCCCTCATCGTCATCGCCACAACTTTAGTGCAAATGACATCATCAATTAATTATAAATAAATATTACTGTATATATAAAAATAGATACGAGGAAAGAAAATACAATACTATAAAAAATATTTCAAAAATAAAATATGATTAAAATTATAATAATTAGAATCTAGTAATTATTTCTTCGTACATAGCTTTATATATGAATGTTTGTTGTCCATTTACAAGTTTAGTCTGATTCAGATAATCTCACTACAGTATAGTTCACACAAGACTGGTTGGTCTCTGAAAATAATTAATCAGTATTCCCAAGACTCTCTCAATCCCTTTGGCTACAAGTTAAAAGAAGTGCAGTGTTTAGTGTCTTGCACTCTTGGTCCATGGCCAATGAAGGAGATCTCCCTCTGTATGAGAAAATATGGCTAAAGCGTAGATTTCAAAGAGTAATGGACACCTTCATTTTACTCCTCCTACTCTTCCTTCTCGGTTACCGTGTTTTCTCCATCAACACCTTCACTTTACCATGGTTCCTTGCTTTCTTATGCGAATCTTGGTTTACCTTCACTTGGATTGTGATTCTCAACGCCAAATGGAGTCCTGCAATAACCGTTACCCACATAGATCGTCTCCTAAAACGGTATGTGATAACATAAAGCCGCTTATGCTTGCTCCTTTTATTTGATAATTCAAACTGTTATGAATTTGATTCCCTATTTGAGTGAAGGCTTCCACCTGTTGTATTTGTAATAGCTGAAGTTTTAGGTCATTGAATGGTTCTTGAAGCTTATTAGAGTGCCATGGCTTATGCTTACACATGAGTATATGTTTATTTTGAATCTGAATAGGGTTCCTGAGCTTCCACCAGTGGACTTGCTTGTGACAACAGCAGATCCTGTACTTGAGCCTCCCATCATCACACTGAATACTGTGCTATCTCTATTGGCGCTTGATTACCCTGCTAACAAACTAGCATGCTACGTTTCCGACGATGGATGTTCCCCTTTTACCTTCTATGCCCTTGTGGAAGCCTCTAAATTCGCAAAGCATTGGGTACCTTTCTGTAAGAAATACAGCATACAAGTTAGAGCTCCATTTAGATACTTCTCTGACGTTGCCAGTATCGAAAGTGAATATTCACTTGAATTCAAACAAGAATGGCTACAAATGAAGGTAATACAAATATATTACCCACCACTGATTCAGAAATCAACAATTCAAGTAGGGTTATGTCTCTCAAAGTAATTGGCACAAACTATAAGTACCGAGTCTAAGGAGTAAGCATAAGGAAATTAGGAGGTTGTTTGAACTTTCAAATACTCTGACTATGAACTGCAAAATGGTTTGTCTTTGGTGTTGTGCAGGATATGTATGACAATCTTTGCCAAAAAATTGAAGAGGTGACTCGAAAATCAATTCCTTTCCAACTTGACGGCGAATTTGCAGTTTTTGCAAATACAGAGCAAAGAAATCATCCATGCATAGTTAAGGTAACAAATATAGTAGCAAAAAATATTTATCCATATATTGAGTGTTTGCAATGCTTCTATATAACAAATTTATGTTGCTACACAATTTAGATTCCTTTTCTCTTTGAAAATGTTTCTTGATTTTATTTGTCTGTTCTTACCTGAAATTTCTTTTTCTGTTCTTATACTAGTATTTAATAAAAATGTTTCCGTGGTAACAATTTTCTTTTAAAAATCAAAACAAAAATAAAGTAATATTTTATACTTATTATAATAAACATAAAAAGTACAAGTGTAAAAATATTTCCATGTGCTACTAAATTTCAACCTTTTTCTATTTTTTTTGTATCTAAATTATTAAATTGCAAGCATCCTCCTCCGTAGAAGATAATTTTATTTGAACTGGATACCACTATTATAAACAGCAAAATTCTTCCTTCAAATATTTAATATAGCTGCATTCTCATCACTTAAATGTTAAATCCAAAACCCCTGTATTTACAACCTTTATTTCTACTTTCTAATATGCAAACACGTCAGAAGTTCTACATCGCTTACATAAATCTATATGCATCACTAATTCTACTTTTCCAATCATTTCTATTTACATTACCAATTTGCTTCTCTAGTTCTTTTCCATTCAATTTTTTACTTCCAAATTTACAGACTGTGATATATATATATATATATATATATATATATATATATATATATATGAATCCCATATTCGTTTCGATTTTTTTTATGAAATAACCATCAATATTATTTTTGTCTTAAATATAAGAAATCTAATTTTCATTTTTCAGAATATTAGTTACTAAGTTTCTTTTATATCTTTATTTTCTTAGAGATTTATGTTAATAAAATATTTATTTAAATATTATACTATTAATTTAAATATTTAATCTTTTTTAATTAAATTTAAATTTAAAAAATTATTTTAACTATCTTTTATTGATTTTGATAAATAAATTATTTATTTATTATAAAGATAATGGAAAGATTTGTTCCTTTTAAACAGCAAGTTTTGTATATACCTCTATTTTTTTATTTCATGCTAAAGTTCTGTTCTCGAATGCTTGAAAAACAAACACCAAAGCATTTAGTTACATTACGTGTGGGCAGGTAATATTGGAAAACAGGGATGGTCTTTCTAATGGGTTACCTCATTTGATCTACGTATCTAGAGAGAAGAGGCCTGAGTATACTCATAATTACAAAGCTGGAGCTATGAATGTGTTGGTAAGTTTGTTAACAACATATTTCGTTTGTTCCCTTTTATATGATGTTTAAAATTATTATATAATTTGTATTAATTAATATTGTTATAATATAATATATAATATATATAATAAAAAATAATATTCTTCTAAACTTTTAGAATGGTAACTGGTAAAAAGAAAGGATGGTAATATTCTGAACGTGGAATTCTTGTTGATCAAACCCGAAATAAATTTTGAATGAATGATTCGCGAATCCTTTCTCATCTTTCTTAGTTAATATGTGCAGACAAGAGTCTCTGGATTGATGACCAATGCTCCCTTTATGTTGAACGTAGATTGTGACATGGTTGTGAACAATCCAAAAATTGTTCTACACGCAATGTGCATTTTGATGGACTCAAAGAGGGGAAAAGAAGTCGCTTTTGTGCAATGTTTTCAGCAATTCTACGATGGAATAAAAGATGACCCCTTTGGAAATCAGTGGGTGGCTTCATTTGAGGTGTTTTTTCTACTTCTAATGATGCTCTAAGTGTACTCTTCACCAGTAAATTTTACTACGGATTTCTGTAAACAAATATTTTCTTGTTGTCTAATGCAGTACATAATACGAGGCATGGCAGGACTTCAAGGACCTTTTTATGGAGGAACAAACACCTTCCATAGAAGAAATGCTATTTATGGTCTATATCCAGATGAAATTGAAAGTGGGAGAGGTCCTTATCTTACACTGATGCATAAAATTCCCTTATTCATTACGTATCTTCATCATTTCAAATTGTCCAATAGACTGCTAAGTATAAAGTTAATAGACAACATGCTTGAATATACTTTTTTTTATATATATTTGTTGATTCCTTCCTATACAGCGCTATATGGCATATCCAAGACACATTTATTATTTTTTTGTATTTTCCGCAGGAAAAGCAGCAGATAAGATATTAGTACAACAATTTGGAAGTTCAAAAGAGTTAGTCAAATCAGTAGCTCATGCTTTGGAAGGGAGTACATACTCTCTTAATGATATTAGTCCATCCAGCTTTATTGAGGCAGCAACCCAAGTCGGTAATTGTGGATATGAATATGGAACTTGCTGGGGTAAACAGGTACGCTACATAAACAAATATATTTTTCAAACAAAATTAAGCCCTTATGCAAAATTAAAGTTTGTTAACTAGCTCTGTGAATTTTGGGAACTCTAGATGGGTTGGTTGTATGGATCAATCTCAGAAGATGTACCAACGGGGTTGAATATGCAAAGAAAGGGATGGAGATCAGAAGGTTGTACCCCAGATCCAGTTGCCTTCACAGGTTGTGCTCCTGGAGGATTACTCTCTACAATGATACAACAAAAGAGGTGGGGTTCAGGCCTCACTGTAGTCTTCTTTGGAAAGCATTCTCCCATTATGGGCATCCTGTTTGGCAAGATCCAATTCAGAGCAGGCTTGTCCTATTTTTGGCTTACCAACTGGGGCTTGCGTGGTTTCTTCCTAGTTTGCTACGTTGCTCTACTTGCATATTGCATGATTACCAACACCAATATCTTTCCTAAGGTTAGATCCAATTTTAGTGGCAAGGTTATATACTTGACAGTACAGAGGATTCAATTTCAAGAATTTGGACGTGACCTTAATATACTTTTTTTTTTCTCTCTTTTCACTTTTGTTTTTATTCCAGGGACCTGGCCTTTGGGTTCCAATTGCTCTTCTCGTGGTTTACAATGTACATACTCTATTAGAGTACCTTACAATTGGGTTGTCCGTGCGACATTGGTGGAATAATCAGAGAATGAACATAATGAGAACCACAACCGTATGGTTTATTGGATTTTTGAGTGCCATGCTTAAGCTTTCGGGAATATTAGATACTGTTTTTGAAATAACAGAGAAGGAACCACCCTCTTCTGATGCGGATGGAGATAATGCAGATGCTAGAAGGTTCACGTTTGACAAGTCCCCAGTTTTTGTGGCAGGCACGACCATTTTGTTTGTGCTTTTGACAGCACTGTTTATCTGGTTTTTGAGGTTGCAAGAAGCCCAAAGTGGGAATGGGTGTGGACCGGGAGAATTGATCTGCATTGCGTATCTGTTAGTGTGCTATTGGCCATATTTGAAAGGGTTGTTTGCCAGAGGAAAATATGGGATTCCCTTCTCCACCATATGCAAGTCAGCAGTGTTTGCCTTTGTTTTTGTGCACTTCTGTACAAGTATTGCCATTGGTTGATTGGTAACTTGATATTGAATTTCTCAACAGATATTGGTCTCATGGTGAATGAAAGCACACAAAATTGATTGGCATAATATCATCACTTTCGCCTAATCAACATTCAAGGATGAATTTTTTAAATTTGTTGTTAAAAATATCTCTTTATTCTCTTAATTGTTTTCGGCGGCCCATGTCTCCTCAATCTACATATCCCAGAGAACAAATCAACTAGTCGTCATCTTTTTCTAAAACTATTTTTTTTATTAGATCAAATTTATATAAACTCTCTCTATCTTCATCTTTGCAAAGGCCATCTGCATAAATTCTTTGAAATAAAAAAATAATTCTCTTTGATGGAATAAAATATCTTTCATTCATTTGGATAATTTTATCTCATGCAGATGGAAGGATTTAATTTCCATAGGTCCCATATGTTAACATTCCTTCCTTCGGAACCGTGAAAACAAAAGGAAAATGATTGCAAAATTCATGTGTACTGACTTACCCTTCTTTTCTGTTCCCATTTCTCCATTGTTTCTCTCTCGCCCACATCTATATCAGTAATAGCAACAATAAAACCATTTGATTTTTCTCATACGCTTTTTCTCTCTTCGAATCAATTTTCTGGTTTAATTATCATCCATTATAGATCTTGTGCCACATCATCCCATTAAGAGCATCCTATCTAGTTATTGTGATATTTCCATTATTCTAACAAAATCACATTAAAAACCAAACGTCTTTGGGATGTCTACGCCACAAAAGGGTTTGTAGGAAAATTTGAGCAGCAGAAAAATGGTTTGTAGGAAAATTTGAGCAGCAGAAAAATGGTTTGTAGGAAAATTTGACAGTACAAAGAAATGAATTGAAAAGGGTTTTTTACATTCTTCTGGGACCACGTTCTTCCGATATATGCAGCTCCTTCCTTTTATTAATTAATAAAGTGAAATTAGTGATTTTTTTCTATAAGAAAATATAAAATTCTTTCCACTCAAATGTTCAATTCATCCAAATATAATTTAAAATAGAATTTTGTTCCTTTTATTTCTATTCATTTAACCAATTTCAATTTTTTTATATTTTTTTTATATTTCATACATCATTCAAACAAAGCATAAATATTCTATATATCAATTCGATCCTTCCAGTAATATTGTAATCAAGACAATCTTCTCAAACTAATTAAAGGAACTTGCACAAGCAATAAACAAGCTGTAAATCTTTTTAAATAAAAGGGACGCTAGTAATTAAAGTAGATCAAGTCGAACTGGCTTTGAATATTTAAATATAAAAATTTTGAGGCGAGCCTGACCTGTTACATGTTAAAGATTTTTTTTTTCTGACTGGATTTAAAGCTTACGTTACAAAAAAAAATTAATAAATAAACGTAAAATCTATATAAATAATTAATTAAAAAAATTTGCAAATTTGAAACCTACAAGATAAAAAGACCATTAAATAAACCTAATATATATATATATATATATTAAGTAAATAAAATATAAAATAAATATTATATAAATATAATATATTAAAATAACTATAAATATATAATATATAAATATAAATAGGCCGTTAAGTAAGTTAAATAGACTTTTTTATAAGTTTAGATCTGACTTGTTTATTTAAAAAGATTTTTTAACAAGTTTGAACCTGTTTATTTACTAAAGCAGCCGAGCTTAACTAGGCTTTAAACAAATGGAACTGTTGACTATGTTAAACGGTCTTATTCACTTCTATTCCTAAACATCTAGCTAACGTATAGTTATCATCTCATCAACTCGTACCATAAGATGCTATGTTAAGTTCAACAACGCACATAACCTTTATATTTATATTTAGTTGAGAACGTTGAGTTATGAACATTAAGCAAACTCAAAATCACCATGTTCTATTCTAAATTGAAAAACAAAATGAGCCCTCCCCTTAAACTCTTAGAGTTGTAAGATATATATATATATATATATATATATATATATATATATATATATATATAAAGAGAAAAAAATATTATAAAATATTATTGAAAAGGGTCAAATTTCTTTTATTAGAACAAACTTATATCTAATATTTAATATGCGTTAGATTATAAACTTAAAAATAAAAAAATACTTTATTTTAAATAAGTCAATTCATCAAAAATTCTACAGATCTATTTATTTTGTATATTTTAAGATCAACCTTTTATCTATATTTTAACATCGAGAAAGAGTGTTACAAAATTTTTTACTGTTCGAACAATCGATGATATCTTTAAATCTATCTTTATAAGAGATTATTTGAAATCAATAGTTCATTATTTAATTTTTTCCAATATAATAGTCTGTATAAAAGTTATCAATATATTTCTATTTAACGGAATGTTATTAGGTCAAATGATAAATACCAATATGAGACTCAATGCGGGAGTAAGATTATGCTTTTGAAAATTTATGGTCTATCCACTATGATTGGATCGCATGCTTAAAACCTTCTCTAAGGTACAAATATGATTAGTAGACCAAACACTTTTCATAATTCCAATATTTAAATATGATTAGTAAATTTTAATATTTAAAATAATTAACTTTATTATATATTAATTTATCCTGTGATTTATTGATTTAACCAGTAATAAAATAGTAAGGTGTAATTCGAATTTTATAATACTTTAGATGAGTTAATTAGTGAGCTCAAATTACGTTTCTAGTTTAAGGAAAATTTATATTATTTCTAAGCCATTTTAAATTATGAAAACGCTTGAATTAAGTCTTGTGCTTGTGGAAATTGTGGATTTGGATTCTAACTTTCAAATGGCACTAGTTTCATGTCCAAATAGTCTCTCCAACTACAGATATGAATCGATTGGTGAGCTTGGTTCATGACATACAGCATCGAGAAATTTCAAGATTTATCTAGCTCGTAAGCAATTTTAAATTGTGACGACAACTGATTCTAGACTTAAACCTTGCATAATGTTATATTTATATCTTAACTTTCCAACAAAACAAGATTCACTTCAATAATTCGTATGAATCAGGTTATGCTCAAAATTAAGAAGCTGTGTTAAATTTCATTAATGTTTTACCCTGTGCAACTTACTCCAACATAATCTAATTAATCTCAATTTAACCTATGACCATATCAACTTCTCTAAAAATAAATTGACCAGAAAAAAGGTCCTATATGAGGGCAATAAGAGGTATGACAATTGGTCTCGTTAATCGATCAATCCAATTATCTATTCGTTGAAAACATTTCCTTTTTCTCCACTAATCCTTTTCTTCTTTTACTTTTCCTTTTTTTTTTTCTGTCTTGTTCCTTTGGTTTTTTTCCTCTCTTTTTTTTTTTAAAAAAAACTAAAATGGTTCTAGTCAAAATATATTATTAAAATTTCCAATTATCTATTCGTTGAAAACATATACTTGTAGAGGAGACTATTAACACTTATATTTGTCTATTTATATTACTTTTAAGAGTTTATAATTTTATTTTCTAATTATTTTCAATTCGATTGACTCTATAAGTAGTCAAACTTTTCCAACTTAAAACTACCTATTTTATTTAATAACTACTTTAATAATTAAATTTTTACCTGTATAAGATTAAAACACGATCAAGCCAAGTATAATAAGCACAGTCTTCTCTTGAAACTCCAAAAAGTTATGAACAAAAAAACCCAAAAATATTATAACTAATACTTTTCATAAAAAAAAATTAATTAATAGGTAGGCAATTTTAAGAGTAAATATTTTCTTCCTAAAACTTCGGTTCATCATCTTAGTAAAATACATCTCTCTAAATTTTTAACTACTTTATTTATAGCATTATTTGACTTTTATTATTTTATTAATGTTAATTAAAATCCATATATTTTGATAAATAATATTATAAATATTGGAATAGACCAAACTATCAAAATATTTATTGCATAAACGTTTGATAAAAGGACAAACTAATAATACATCACTTGTAATTAATAATATTCCAATAAAAATTAAATAGAATAATTTTATTATCAATTAAAAAATGCTAAATCAAATAAATTATAATAATTTACTAAATGAAGTTACATCTTAAAACAAGCCTACTGAATGAACTTTAAAAAGTTACAACACTTTTAATAAGTATTTTATTATTTAACAAAGTTTTATCTTAAAATTCTTTTTTAGCCTATATATAAGTTGAGTCGATCGAATCTGATTAAGAATAAGAATATTAATGAAAATATTATTAATAAGGAAACTAGAGGAAAAAAAGGAAAATATTTTCTCATGAATTGTTTATTGAGCTGTGTCCGAGTAAAAAATATGCACGTTCCGTCAGAATGAGGTATAGTGTATCCTAAACTTTTGAGATAAACCCCGCGCCTGATGATAATTTAAGAGATGAATTTTTCAGAAATGAAATGGACATATTCGGAGAAAAAAAACTCCGAAAAACTATTAATGAATTTATTAAATATTCATTTTTGTTTTAAAATAATAATAATAATTTCAAAGTATCAAAATGGATTTAAAAACCCTGAAACGTGGCTCGTCATTTTTGTTGAGAACGAAAAGAATAAAAATTTTAAATTAAAGATAAAATTAAAAAAATAAATGATCAAAATTATAAAATAAATTTATTTATTTTATATTTACAATTTAAAAATCGTTTAAATTAGGACTAATTAAATAAAATTTTAAAAAATAATTATAATATATTAAGATTTAAGATTTAAATCAAAGTAATATTTCAAAAATGATATAAATTATAAATAATACAATAAATATAATATTTAATATATAAAAATCACATAATTTAATAACAATAAGAATAATTTTGGAAAATATTTCAATTCAAAAATAAAAAATTTAATTTAATATTTAAAAATATATAAATATTTTTGCTATGATATTGCAATGTGGTTGAATTTCTCCCTTTCTCTTAACTATGTTACACTCACATTGACAACTTATATTTTCTTTAATTTCTCAATAAATATTTTTACAAACATTATTGACATCCTAATAACTTCTTCAATATTTTTTATATTTTACAAAATTTTCAGAGATTTTCAAATTTTTATTAAATTATTTATTTTATTTAATAATTTACAGTATATTTTTAATTTATATTTAAAATATATGATAATAAATTATATATAGTAGATTTTTAATATATTTTTTAAAATTATAATATTAGATGTTAGAATTTTTAATACAAATTTACTATTTATTAAATTTTTTATTGTGTATTTTTTCTGGTGAATTGTGTATCTTTAAATATGTTTGATAGACATGCATATTAAAACCTAACATAAATGAGCATCTGAATTCTATTTAATATTTGATATATTTAAAAAATGAGATATAAATGAAAAGAATAGAGCAGTTCAGTCTCATTGAAAAAAAATATAATCAAGTGAACTAAAAAATTATTAATTAATTTTTATTGACAAAATAATTATTATATATTAATTATCACATTTTAATTTCTGAATAATTTTATTTTGACTGTCTTTTCAAATATGTCAATATTTAAATTTTAAAATATAAAATGTATATATTAAATATTTTTTAATTTTTTTATAATTTATCTGTCACTACAGTGACAATGCCTTTTGGTTTGCTTTCAAGTTAAAGATAATGCCAACAAAGTCTCAAATAAGATATAGGACAAATGAGCCATCCGGATATCCCTCCACCGGTTGGAAACAAAGATTTTAGAATGGGGTCAATTATTTAACTAGTAAAAGCATTTGTTCGCAATTGTGATTCAACCAATTATATAAATATTATTTTAAAATATTAGAATATATATTAATATAATAATTTATATAATTATAATTAAAAATGATTATTTTAAAATGTTATATTTAAATTATATAATTAAATAAAATATAATTATATTAATTTTTTAATTTTATAAAAATAATCAAAATAATATTATTTTATAAAAAATTGTTTTTATAGACTTTGTTAGCTTATCAATTTATTAATTTTACCGATCTATTATCAATTTTTTATTAAAATAATTTTATCATTTAAATAACCTAAAAAATAACTAATTCTTAATCGGATCCATCAGTTTAGTTCAATTTTTATATCTATGCTTAAAAATGTCAAGTCAAAAGCCTAATTATTTGTAGAGAGTATAGAGCATAATTTGAAAGTAAAATTCTTCTTTCTATTTTTATTTTTTCATAATTTTTTTTCTCTTATATTCACACGCTAAATCTCATGTATATGCATTTATTTCTTCCTCTCTTCTCTTGTAGACCCTTCAAACAAGATGATCGTGCTCATAATTTGATTGGCCATGGGTGTATTCTTGAAAAAAGTATTTAGCCAACTTGCTTTTTAAGGAGGATCAATCATTTAAGGTGTCATTTTTTTTTGGGTACATTAGAAATAAATAAGAAAGCTAAGGACCAATCTATCAGCCAGGGTACGGCAGGGTTCTCTAACTTTTGTGACGTTACTTTGGAGCCAGAACCTCTCTCTTTAACGAAAAAGTCTATAATTTTAAGAGGTATATTTTACAAAAATAAAAATAAAAAATGTATTTATAAAATTAAATATATATGTATAAAAATTATAAAAAAATAAAAAAATAATTTTTTATTATCTATTTATATGATTTGTATGTAAGGATAGAAGTGAATAATACCGTTTAACAGAGGATCTATGACTCGAATCGTTTTCATTCGTCGTTGAATAAATAGACAAATTCAAATTTGTTAAAAGGATTTTTTTAGATAAATAAACAAGTCAAGTTTATATTTATAAAAAAAATGTATTTAACCTATTTATATTTATTTTAATATATTATATTTATTTATATTTTATTTATATAATATATATATATATATTAAACTTATTTAATGGTCTTTTTATCTTATAAGTTTTAAATTTGTAAATTTTTTTAATCAATTATTTATATAGACTTTAAGTTTATTTATTAATTTTTTTATAATATAGGCTTTTAAACAGATTTGTAGATCTTGTAAACTTTAAATCGAGCCAGATTTTAACAGAAAAAAAAAAAAATCTTTAACAGTTAACAGATACAACATACTTCCATGCCTACTTGTATGAACATGTGATACATAAAATGAAAAGATTAAGATGAGTTAAATTTTAAATGTTTAAGTTTGTCTTGTTTAATAAGGGATAATAGATCTATTATTTGTTAAAATTTATTTTTTGTCGAGATCTAATTTAAAATCTACAAGTCTATTTAAAAATTTATGTTAAAAAAATTTAATAAATAAGCTTAAATTTATACAAATAATTGATTAAAAACTTTATAAAATTAAAATTTACAAGATTAAAAAATTATTAAATAAGCTTAAAATATATATATATATATCTTAAAATAAATATTATATAAATATAATATATTAAAATAAATAAATATTTAAATATATTAAATAAATTTTTTAAATTTAAATTTAATTTATTTATTTAAAATTATTTTAATAAATTTAAATCTACTTATTTATTAAACAAAATCAAATCACACTAATCAAATAGTAGAATTATAGATTTTTGTTAAATAATTTTATTATTTTTATTTTACTGGTATATGTGCGTTGATTTGACTTTATATAACATTATATTTAAAATATTTTTATTACTATAAATTTAAAAACAATTTTAATATTAATATATTTTAATTTTATAATTTTATTATATTATGTTATATATATTTTATTTTATTTATTTTAAATACATAATAATACTTTTGAATTAAAATATATAAAATGTGTGATAATGTCAAATAAATATTAAAAAAATTAGAAATAACTTTTTATTAAAAATGTTTGTCTAAATTATTTATAAAATAAATAACTCTATTTTATATGTATTAAATATGATTTTATTGTAAAAATAATTAAAAATAAATATAGTAATAATATAATATTTTAATTATAGTGATTTATTTATGATAGAATTATTTTTATAACAATTTTTTATTAATGTATTATTAATATATTTTTGTACTTTTTAGTATATCTAATAAAAACTACTTTTTCATTACATTAGCCATCTGAATACTTTAATAATTATACAGTAAACTTTAGATGCGACAAACATGTGGGACAATGCTTACGCTTCAAACATTGTTTTGTCAGTAGCAGGGGTAGATAATTGTTGGTTCTTTTTTTAAAAAAATTAGTTATTGATTATGGAATTTAGGAATCTAATTTATTGTTGTATGCGTGTTGATATTTTAAGGTATAGGTAGTCCCATCTCCAAATTAAAAATGAAATAAAAAGAAAAACAAAATTGGATCAAAGATAATAATTTCCGGGCGAAAAAAAATTGTTTAACATAACTGAGTACCACGATTTGTCATTCGTAGGTTATTTCAATGGAACGTGTACCTTGATTACCATTTGTCAAAGATTTTGAAGATTGAATCAGATCATTCAACAGCTTTTTCCAAATTTAAAAGTTTAATTATCGTTAAATTTATATTAATTAAATAATAATTTAAATATTTTAAATATATAATACATATAAACTATAATATTATTTATTTATTTAAAAATATAAATATTAAAATATAATTGATATTGTTGATTTTTTAAAATATTTATTTTTTATATTTTTAAAATCAATAATAACTAGATAGATATTAAAATAGATAAAATAATTTTTTACTCTATACTGAACAGAAAAAAGAAAGGAGTAAGTATTATAATAATATAATCTTATATGTTTGATAATTAAAAGTTATATAATATTTTAAGTGTTTAAATTTAAATTATATAATTAAATTAAATTAAAATTTTAAAATATTGAAACAATATTGTTTTATATAAGTTTGATCAATTATTTCCATTTATCAATATTTTAGTTATTTGATCGATTCATTGGTAATTCTTAACTTGAATAACTTTTATGATTGAAATAATCTTAAAATACATCCAATTTTTTATCCAAACAGTTCAATCAACCCACTTGGTCCAATTTCTACAATTATATATGAACTCTCTCATCCTCATTGGTGCAACTTAAAGCAAGTCACATCATCAATAAATTATAAATAACTTTAATGCAACTGACATCGGCAACCAGTTATATATAAATATTGTTGTATATAGATAAAATTAAATAAAATAGATGAAAAAGGAGAGATAAATAAAAAAAATTGATATAATAAAAAAATATTATAATAAAATTACTGTTGAAATTCAAAATAAAAATATCCATCAATTATTTCTTTTGGCACAACATGGTTTTGTATATCAATATTTGACCGTTTACAAGGTTAATCTGATTGGATCTTCTTTGTTCAGTATATATTGCACACAGGACTTCTCGGTCCCTGAAATTAAATAATGAGAACTTCCAAAAACCTCCCAGTCCCTAGTTTGGCTACAAGCCTACAAATTAAAAAATAAGTGCAGGTCTTTAGTCTTTAGTATCTTACACTCTTGGAGTCTTGGTCAATGGCTAACATTGACGAACGAAGAAGCCATTGATCTGATTTTGAATTTAACCAATCCAACCAATTCCACCAACCAATTCCATCTGATATTTAAATTTATGCATATGTCTGAACTTCCCTCGTGCTAAAAATAAATGTTGTTGTAAATAAAAATAAATAAAATAAAATAAAATAAAAATTAATATAATAAAAAATGAATATAAATATTATCATAAAATACTGTTTATATCTAAAATAAAAAAATTCATCAATTATTTTTTAGTATAAAATTTTATATAATAATATAAATTTGATCCATTCAATCTAATTTTAATTCATATAAATTAAATTAAAATAATTTACAAAATTTATCTTTATAAAGTTCATCCAACTAGAAATTAAATTTTTAGAATTAGTTGATTGGTTTAATTTTTTTCTTTAATATTTTTAATTTTTTAAATAAAATAGAAATGAAAAATTAAAATGAATAAAAAATTTTAAAAAAAGAAAAAAAAATAAAAAGAAAGGATAATTTTAAAGATATATAAAAAAATATATTTAAAAAGATAAAAGTATAAAAAAAAATTAAAATAAAAAATTTTAAAAAAATTTGAAAACAAATAAAATAAAATAAAATAAATAATATTTTAATATAATAAAAAAATTAAAAAAAAAGATTTTTTTTTAAAAAATTTAAATATAAAATAACATAGTATAAGTTAATCTATATGCATTTAATTGAAGAATTGTTTAAGTTAAAATTTAAAAAGTTTTATTTTTAAATAAAGTTTAAAATTTTAATTTTTATACAAATTATAAAATAAATAAATTAATTCACATTTATTTTATTTAATTTAAAATTTAAGTGGATTGAAATTTAAAAATTTTTATTTTTAAATTAATTATAATATAAAAATTATAAAATAAAATTAAATAAATTAATTTATATTTATTTTATTTAATTTAAAAATTATATAAAGTAAAATATAAAATAGATAACATATATTTATCTCATTTAATCTAAGAATTATGTGAATTAAAATTTAAAAATTTTATTTTTTATAAAATAGACTCTAGCTCTCCGGTAACAATTAATAAAAGTCTGTTTTTTTTGGTTGTTTCCTGTTTTTATTAAAAAAAAATAGAAAACAATGTTGAGAATATATTTGGTTAACTATTTAAAAATATTTTTATTAAAAATATTTTTTAAAATTGGTCTAAAAATTAAAAATAATTAAAACATTATTTTTTCTATTTTCCGTGTTCCATTTTAAAAATAGAAATAGTAAAAACACTATGACAATTTAGTAATTATGTTTAAACTTAATTCATCCCTTTACTATTTTATTAATCTATTCGATTTCTCTTAGCTGTTATCGTGTGACTGTGAAAAAGTGAAAAAGTTAATTCAGCTTCTGTTTCTGATTGTTTCACGTGAAAAAGTTTCTAAAAATAAAAAACAAGATAGTAGAATAAATATATTTTCTATTTTTAAAAAATATAAAAATGAAAACAATTTTTAAAAAATGAAAACAAAAAATAAAAATAAAAAACATTTTCTAAAATCAAACCCCACCCAAAAATCTCACCATTCCTTGTCTATAAATTTGAAAGAAGTGCAAGTGTTCAAGTGTCATTCACTCTTGGACAATGGCCAATGATGGAGATCTCCCACTGTATGAGAAAAAATGGCTAAAGCCTAGATTTCAAAGAGTAATGGACACCTTCATTTTACTCCTCCTACTCTTCCTTCTCGGTTACCGTGTTTTCTCCATCAACACCTTCACTTTCCCATGGTTCCTTGCTTTCTTATGCGAATCTTGGTTTACCTTCACTTGGATTGTGATTCTCAACGCCAAATGGAGTCCTGCAATAACCGTTACCCACATAGATCGTCTCCTAAAACGGTATGTGATAACATAAAGCCGTTTATGCTTGCTCCTTTTATTTGATAATTCAAACTGTTATGAATTTGATTCCCTATTGGAGTGAAGGCTTCCAGCTGTTGTATTTGTAATAGCTGAAGTTTTAGGTCATTGAATGGTTCTTGAAGCTTATTAGAGTGCCATGGATTATGCTTACACATGAGTATATGTTTATTTTGTATCTGAATAGGGTTCCTGAGCTTCCACCGGTGGACTTGTTTGTAACAACGGCAGACCCTGTACTTGAACCACCCATCATAGTAGTGAATACTGTGTTATCTCTTATGGCTCTTGATTATCCAACTAACAAGCTAGCTTGCTATGTTTCTGATGATGGATGTTCCCCTCTTACCTTCTATGCCCTTGTGGAAGCCTCTAAATTCGCAAAGCATTGGGTACCTTTCTGTAAGAAATACAACATTCAAGTTAGAGCTCCATTTAGATATTTCTCCGAGCTTGCCACCACAAAAAATGAGGAGTCACCACAATTGATGCAAGAAAGGTCGCGAATGAAGGTAAGGACAAAACTTATGCACATTGATTGGGACATGTTCATTTCATTTAGTTTACCAAAGTAGAAGGGATAAGTAATGGCTGGCTAATAAGGTAGTAAGCAGGCGCCAGAACCAATGAACGATCTGTCTTCTGTTTTTTTTTTTTGTAGGATATGTATGATCATCTTAGCCAAAAAATCCAAGATGTGATCCGAAAACCGGTTCCATCATTTGTCGATGGAGAATTTGGAGTTTTCTCAAATACAGATCGAAGAAACCATCCAAGCATAATTAAGGTATCAAATATGATGCCAAGAAAATATCCATGCATATCTCTCCGGTGCATGTAATACTTCCATTTAAAATATTAAAGTTAGTAAACAATGTTTGTTCTTTTCTTTTGAAAAAGTCTTACTTTTAAATCTTTATTTTTGCAATATTTTAGAAAATAATGTTGTCACTGTTTCTCACAGGAATTTGAAATATAAAGTCAAATCAAAACAATCATATATATATATATATATATATATATAAGTTCATATTAATTTAATAATAAATTTTTATAAAATATAAAATTTATAAATCCAATTAAATAATATAATATTTTTATAATTATGTATACTAAATTTTAAACAATTTAAATATTTAAAAATATATTATTTAATTATTAATATTTATATATAAATAAAATATTAGTCGTTAAAATAAAATTTTATTATAAAATATTTATAAATTTTTGTTTTATATAAATTTTAATAAATATAATTTACTTAAAAATAATTTTTAAATTAACAATTATATTAATGAATCGTATATTTTATAAAAATTTAATAAGTTGATATAAAAATTAAATTGGACATATAATATCAATAAATTTGGTTTATATAAATATATTATGAATTTCAAATTTTTTTATTCATTTCTATATATATCATCCATAGTGTTTATCTTTGATGTATTTATTGTTTCCAAAATTATATATAAAATATTTTTTAAATTAGAATGTAATAAATCCTAACCATTATATATATATATATAATATCTAATAAAATTTATTATGATCAACAATAAATTATAATTTTAATAAAAATATAATAAAATTATATTTATGTATAAAAATTTATTTTTAGTATAATTTTACAAAATTAATGTTTGTTTAACTATTCTTCAATTTAAATATATAAATACTTAAAATATATAATAATATTAATTAATAATTATTAATAATGATAAAAAAATTTACTGAATTTATATTTAGTACAAAAATAGAAGTAATATATTTTATATTATAATTGTAATAAATTAATTATTTTAAATTAAAAAAATAATATTAAAATAAAACTAATATATTTAAAAATATAATAAGAATGAGATTGAGAATATTTTTTTAAAAATATTTATTTTTATTAAAATATTTAAAAATATATCATATTATGATAAAAAAAGTTACATTAAAAATATTACATTTTAAAGAACTGTATAATATAATTTGAAATTTATATTAATATATATAAATTTCAAATTTTTTACTGAATTATATATGGTGAAATATATTTAAATTTATACTTAATATATAATAAATATTCATACTAATATATATTTTAAAAAATTTATTTATTATACAAAATTTATTTTGAAGTATTTTTTTTACCTTAATATTTTAAATTAAATTTAAAATTAGTGTATAATGTATAAATAATATATTTTTTATTATAACTTTATCAAGTTAATATTTAATTAATTTATTATTTAATTTGAGTATACAAATAATTAAAACATGTGTGGTAATATTAATCAATATTCATTCATAATGATAAAAAAAATTACTAAGTTTAAATTTAATATGAAAGTTAAAAGTAATATATTCTGCATTATAATTTTAATAAATTAATTATTGTTACATTGAAAAAAATTGAGACTGGTAAAGGAATTAAACTTAATATAATATATTCTAAAAATATATTAATATAAATATTTGAAAATAATATATAAACAAATGAGATTTAGAATAATTTATTAAAAATTAATTATATATTATAAATATTTACTAAAAATTAATATATATTAAAAATATTTACTTTTATCAAATTATTTAATAAAAAATTATAATAAATATTTTAAAAATATTATATTATAATCTAAGAAATTCTAAATTCTAAATATTATGATATAAGAAATTGTACATCATAATTTAAAATTTATATCAATATATTAATTTAAATTTTTTACTATATTATATATTGTATAAAATATTTAAATTTATACTGATATTAATTAAACTTTATTTTATAATAATTTTAATATAAATATATTTATTTTCATTCTAATATTGATATTAATATTATTTTTGTTATTTTTATTTAAAATTTTCATAATATTATATATTAACAATATTTATTTGTAATTATAATTATATTTATTTATAATGATAAAAATAAAAATTAATTTAATAATAATGACTTAAATGATATTTTTCTTTCTATAAAAATAGATATAAGTGCAAATATTTATTGTAATTTTTATTATCAATAAAATTATGTAAAAATTTAGTGTTGAGGGTTTAGCACAGTACTGTCAAATTAGGGAAAAAAAAACTCAACTTTTACATGAACATGTTTTTTCTTTTTGTTCAAAAGTAACTTTCGTATATTATTCTATTATTTTTTTAATTATGATATATTTATACTTTAAAATAGTAATATTTATTTAATATCTTTTATTTTTAATCCATTATATTTATTATTCTCAAAAATTGAAATATCAATCAAATAATTTTTTAATCTTTTTTTCTTAGTTATGGTTTTAGAACACTTCCAAAACATTACAAAACAACCTAGAAGAAATATTCACATTACAAGTTTACAATAATAAACATGTGTATACCTTCTTAGTTTCTTACTCTCAACCTTTCTTTTGTTATTTTTTTATCATATTATTTATCAATTTTTTATTTTTATATTATTTTATGGATAAAACTTAGATCCAGTTTAATAGATATTATTTATTGTGTTTAGTAATCATCAAATTTAGAGATTCATCTTAATAAATAATGAACATTAAATGTTGATATAACTTAAAAAAAATTATTTTAATTATAGAATAACACAAAATAAACTTGTGCTATTCAACCTAAGCTTTCTCCTTATTTTATTGTTCTTTAGGGTGTATTCATCCCATTAAGATGTATACTCCATTTTCCTTTACATATTGTGGGCAGGTTATATTGGAGAACAAGGAAAGTTTTTCTGATGGGTTGCCTCATTTAGTCTACATATCCAGAGAGAAGAGGCCACAGTATCAGCATAATTACAAAGCTGGAGCTATGAATGTGTTGGTATGTTTTTTAACTAGCATTTAGTCCCTGCAATTCGGATTCTCATTCTAACCATAATCCAACTCCTCATTATAATTCACAAATTCTTTTACACCTTTCTTAATATGTGCAGACAAGAGTTTCCGGGTTGATGACCAATGCTCCCTTTATGTTGAATGTAGACTGTGACATGTTTGTGAACAATCCAAAAATTGTTTTACACGCTATGTGCATTTTGATGGATTCAAAGAGAGGAAAAGAAGTTGCTTTTGTACAATGTTTCCAACAATTCTATGATGGAATAAAAGATGACCCTTTTGGAAATCAGTGGGTGGTTGCATTCCAGGTGGTTTTTTTTCCCTACCAAGTGCTCAGCTTACTCTTCAACTACACATATATATGCTTATCAAGTGCAGTAAAATCTCTGGACTAAGCTTTGTAAACATTTTTTATAATTTGTCTAATTAATGCAGTACATAGTACAAGGAATGGCAGGGCTTCAAGGACCTTTCTTTGCAGGAACAAACACCTTCCATAGAAGAAAGGCTATTTACGGTCTTTATTCCAATGAAACTGAAGCCGAGAGAAAAGGTCCTGCTCTTACACAAAACTCATTTAGTCATGTTTCTTGATTAAATTTTCCAACGGAATCACAAATAAAAAACTAAAAATATCATATGCTTCAGGCATGTATAAGGATAGTATTAATAATTCATTCCTATATGGTATGCAAAAGGCACATTTAATATTTATATTCTCCAGCAGGAAAATTAGCAGAGAAGATGTTGATCAAACAATTTGGAAGTTCGAAAGAGTTTATCATATCAGCTGCTCATGCTTTGGAAGGAAGTGCATATTCTGCTGATGATATTAGTCCTTCAAAATTTATTGAGGCAGCAACCCAAGTTGCTAATTGTGGATATGAATATGGCACTAGTTGGGGTAATAAGGTACACAACATAAACACATCTTTTTTAGGAAAAAAATTACCTTTTTTTTATTTGCAAAATTTGAATGTTGCTAATTAATTAACTTTGATGATGTTGGAAACATAGTTGGGGTGGTTATATGGATCAGTAGTGGAGGATATACCTACCGGATTGAATTACCATAGAAAAGGTTGGAGATCAGAGTGTTGTACCCCAGATCCAATTGCCTTTACAGGGTGTGCTCCAAGAGGATTACTCTCTACAATGATACAACAAAAGAGATGGGCCTCAGGCCTCACTGTAGTCTTCTTTGGAAAGCATTCTCCCATTATGGGCACTTTCTTTGGTAAGATCCAATTCAGGCATGGTCTGGCCTATTGTTGGATTACCAACTTCGGGCTTCGTAGTGTCTTTGAAGTTTGCTACGCTGCTTTACCTCCATATTGCATAATTACCAATACCAGTATCTTTCCTAAGGTTAGATCCAAATCCAATTTTAATGGCAAGGTTATACGACAGTGCAAAGTTCAATTTTCGTGAATTTGAAACTTAATATCCCTTTCACTTTGTTTTTATTCCAGGGACTTGGACTATGCTTTCCTATTGCTCTTTTTGTGATGTACAAGGTACACACTCTACAAGAGTATCTATCAATTGGGTTGTCTATACGACATTGGTGGAACAACCAGAGAATGAGCATAATAACAACCACAACTGCATGGTTTATTGGATTTTTGAGTGGCGTGTTGAAACTTATGGGGATATCAGATAATGTCTTTGAAGTAACACAAAAGGAATACCCAAATTCTGATGCTGATGGAGAGGATGAAAATGCTGGAAGGTTCACATTTGATGAGTCCCCAGTTTTTGTGATAGGCACAACCATTTTGCTAGTGCAAATAACATCACTTACTATCTGGTTTCTGGGGTTGCAAGTAGTTCAAAATGAGAATGTATCTGGACCGGGAGAATTGATCTGTATTACGTATCTGTTAGTGTGCTATTTGCCATATTTGAAAGGGTTGTTTGCCAGAGGAAAATATGGGATTCCCTTCTCCACCATATGCAAGTCAGCAATGCTTGCACTTATTTTTGTGCACTTGTGCAGAAGCACTGTTGTTGGTTGATCATTTGATACTCAATTCCCTTCATTTTCCTTGATTTAAAGGTGACAAAATTAATATGGAGGAGAATTATTATATGTATCACTGTTTACTGCTTCAGTTTGAATAATATTTTAGTATGAATTTGAACCTTCAAACAAATTTATCTTTCTCTTGAACTGCATAATATTTTAGGATGAATTTGGAACCTTCAAACAAATTTATCTTCCTCTTGCACTTCATAAACTTCTTTTTCTTTGATGTTTCACAATAATTGATTTATTCCATCAAGGTAGTTTAAGATAATTCATATTTTGAGTTGTTTTGTTTAATATTATTTTAAAAGGATAAATTTTATTTTAATTATTAAAAATATTATTAATATGGTTATTCTTATAAAAAATTGTTACGCCATTTTTTTTATTATGCTTTATATATTTTTTAGATTAAATTAAACTAATATTTTCTAAATTTTAACATATTAAATATTTTAATTTTTTAAACTATCATAATTTTATAATTTTTTAAAGTTTATTATACATCTATTTATTTAAATTTAATGATATTAATAATAAAAACAGTTGGTAGTCATATGCATGTGACATATGTCCATCATTAAAATATTCTTCTTAAAATATTTTTATTTTTAACTTTAAAATAATTTTATTTTCTATTACCGATATCTTCATTTATCTTTTCCTCCACCATAAATATATTCTTTCACCTTTTTTTTCATCACAATGACACATAATTAAAAAAAAATTAAATTAGTAAAAAAGTTAAATTTTTAAAAATAACATTTTTTTTAGTTTAATTTATAATTTTTATATAAAAAATTGAGTTAAATTAAACATAAATTTTAATTTTATACTTACTTATTAATATATACTTATACTTTAAATATGTAATATTTTATTTATTCTAATTTTTTATGGAGTGTGAATCTTTTTTTTAAAATTTTAAATTTTTTTAATGTTTGATTAATTCATCTTTATTTATATGATCTCTTAATAAATAAAATTATTTCACTCACTTATAAAAAAAGTTATATACTACTTAAAATAACATTTAAAAACTTATAACTTAATATTGATTTTTTCTATTTTTCTATTTAATATTTTAACAATTTTTATCATTTACAACTTCATTTAATTAATATTATACCGTTTGTTTAAAAAATCCTTCCTTTAATATCAGCTATTTATAATAATATCACATTATTCATTTTAAATTTTAGTAAAAAAATACAATCTTCAAATTAAAATTATAAAAATTTATAAGAAAAAGAAGATAAAAGTTCAAAATTAATTACTAAAAAATCTATAATTATAATTATATATATATATATGTATATATATATATATAATGAATCAATTTAATATAGAAGTAAGTTTATCATAAACTATTTTACTTAATATTTTTTAATTATAAAATTTCATGAATTTAATTATTAAATTTACAGTTTTTATTATATAATCATATTTATAAAATTTAAAAAAATTTAATACTACATTATATTACTTTATTTTAATGTAATATATCTCTTCTTATATATGTTAAATTAAAATAATATAATAAAGTATTAATTTTTTTAAAATTTTATAAATATAATTTATATAATAAAATCCATAAATTTAAAATTTAAAATAATAAAATTCAACTATTAAAAAAATATTTGAACAAAATAATTTATTAAAAACTTATTCTTACAATAAGTTAATCATATTATATATATATATATATATATTATCAATTTTTATGAGAAGAAATTTAAATTGTTAAATTTTATTCATTTAACTATTAAAATAATTTTTTTCTGTATATTAAATTTATAAAATTTTAAATAAATCGATATTTGATTAAAAAAAATTTAATTTAACACATGTTAAGAGAGGTAAATTAAAATTATAGAAGTATCAATTTTTTTAAATTTTTTTTATAAATTTGTAAACTTATCTATATAATTAAATTTTTTAATTTGACAATTGCATCGATAAATTTTAATTTTAAAAAATTATTAAAAAAATAATTCAAACAAATTATTTTTAATGTATATATATAACATAATTTTTGACAATTTTTTTTTTATTTTTTATTCGTTTATCAATACTCTGAGAATATTAATTACTAAGACCTTAATTATTATTACCTATTATTATATTATTAATTAATTAATTATAATAGACATTTTTAATTTAATAAATTAGTCTAATAGCTTTCAGATATTCATTAATTGAAAATGAATTTTTTAAATTTTAACTAACTTATTAACCTTTTTTTTTTGGACATAACCGAAGTGTCTACCTCTTGGAGAAGATAAAGTTAATGATAAGAAACATGAGCAGCCACCGCCCTATTGGAGAATTTTCTCCAAGTCAGCTTTCCAATCCAAGTATCAAGGAATGAAGAAAACAAATTTGATAGGAGCCGGATGATGTAATAATTAACCACGAATCTGTAACAGAGAAAGCAAAACTATAATGATAACTAGATGCGTAGTTTGAAATTTTTGCACAAGCATTTCATTCTCAATGTCATGCTCACCTATTTGTGAAACACCACTGGATATTGCAATTTTTTATTTGTTTGTAGAAAATTTTAAATAAATCTCTATATTTGAATGTTATAAATGAATCTTTATATTTCAAAAACATTTTCCAATTATCTCCTGCGGGGAACCGTACAGATTCAGAGACTCTACAAGAAAGGAAAAAATATTTTAAATTATTGAGACTTATTTATAATTTTTAAACTATATAAGAACCTATGTACCCAAAAAAATAACTATATTAATAACTTATTTACAAATTCTAAAAGAATGGACTTATTTGTTAATTTGATTTAAGTTTTCATGCGGCTATAAACTTTGTTTTTCTAGTATATATAATTGGGTGAGTAAAAAGTAACTTTGATAAGTTCATTTTATAAATCCATGTAAATTTTTAAAAGTAAAAAAGGTTTTTTTTTAATTTAAAAAATTCTTCACCTCATTATTTCTACATCTGTGTCTTCTTTCCACACACAAGGTAAAAAATAAGGTATATGATTTGGGGCATAAAAAATTAGAATTATTTTTTAAAATGGAATCACTAAAATAATTCTCCGGTGAAAATATTTCAATGTTATTTTAAAATTTTGATTCATGGTACTCGTAGGAATTGTTCGTCAAAAAGAAAAGAAAAATTCAGATGGATGTGAAATGATGTAATGGGTCCATTCTAATCCTGAGTATATGCTAGCACTAAAAAAATCCTGTTATCTCTATTTTTCCATGCATGTCGTAGAAAAAAAAACATTGTTTAGAGCGTAAAGATTTTCAATTCCTAATTTTGTTTTTCACACAGGCTCCATGGCGTCTTTGACTTGAACTCATGATTCAGAAAATGATTTTTTTATACCTCCCAAGATGTATACACTCAGAAAAAAAAATATAATAGAAAGAAGAAAAAATGTCGAGAAAAAAGAAGAAGTTAGATATAACAAATGCATAACGAGAAATAAATAAATAAATAATGACAAATAGAGAGGGATGTGAAATGAATATGAAAACTCGCATGTAAAAAAATAATGTATAATTTATGAATAAAAAATATAATAAAATTAAAATGTTATATTAAAAATTACATAAAATTCTACTATTTTCATTTCATAATAAGTGTTATTTAAATTATAATATAAAAATTAAAAATATAATTGATATTTTTATTTTTATAATAATTATTATGCAATTTTTTTTATTATACACCATATATTTTTATAATTTTGGTTTCATTTTAATTTTCTTTCATTACAATAATTATTTAAGATTAAAATTAGAATTTTTTTATTAAATATTATAAATTAATAATTAAATTATATACATATATATAGTTTAAAATAAATATTATTATAAAATGAAGGAATTAGTATAACTTGATAATTGAAAAGTTTTTCTTACATCAATTAAAAAAGGTTAAAGTATTTTTCCTTCTTACATCAATCACAAATGCTTTCCTTTAAAAGGATATGTCCATGAAGCATGAAGTACTTTTGGGCACAACATAATACATATTCGGTTATTCATCTATTTGCCGAATATGGCGGATCAAAACACTCTCCCTCTCTATGATAAAATTTGGGTGAAGCACACATTTTCAAGAGTGATGGATTCTTTGACTTTGCTTCTCCTCCTATTGCTTCTTGGTTACCGTATTTGCTCTGATAACAACCACAGCTTACCCTGGTTAGTTGCTTTCCTATGCGAGTCATGGTTCACTTTCACTATGATTCTAGTCATCAGCACCAAATGGAATCCTGCATTTACCAAAACCTACATAGATCGTCTCTTGCTTCGGTATCTTCCTATGCCTTCCTCTAAGATGAGAAATTAATTAGTACATCATCAAAACCATTATGTATTTATGATTTTGCCCAATTTTCATATCACATGTCAACAAAAGTTATGATCTATGGACATATTAAAAAGATTCACTTATTGAAATATAAAAATTTGTTAAATATTATCTAATAAAATTTCAATTATTAGTATAAATTTTATAGATCTATACTAACGAAATTGTTTGTATATGAATTATTAATATAAAGTATTTGAACAGGGTAACTGAGCTTCCACCAGTGGATGTATTTGTGACAACGGCAGACCCAACGCTTGAACCTCCCATCATTACAATCAACACTGTGTTGTCTTTGTTGGCACTTGATTACCCTTCTCACAAACTAGCATGCTATGTTTCTGATGATGGATGCTCTCCTCTTACCTTCTATGCCCTTATAGAAGCCTCTAAATTTGCTAAACTTTGGGTACCTTTCTGTAAGAAGTATAACATACAAGTTAGAGCACCCTTCAAATACTTCTCCAATAACACCACCGCTGACGAAAGTGATCACTCGCCGGAATTTATTCAAGAATGGTTAAGAATGAAGGTAATCAATGTTTTCTGACTCATGCGAAAATATCATTTTATTTAATTTTTATTTCTTTTTAGTATTTTGTTTAGAAAACAGTAAAAAAAACTCTATTTTTATTATTTTTGGTGCAAAACTTTAAAAACAGAAAATATTTTCAGAAACAAAATGTCACCTAAATTTATTTAAACTTGATTTTGTTAAGAAATAATGAAATATTTATAGCTAAGTAGTGATTTATACTTAAATATTTTTATTTTAAAATCAAATTTATTAAACACAATATTTAATTTTTTTGATAAATTTATGAATAAGAATCTGTAAATAATATCAAATTAATAATATAATTATAAGATTAAAAATATATTTTATGAATACATATTTAATTAAATTTCTTCTCTTTAAAATAACATGGTATTATATTTTTTACAATTCACATAAAAAAAGTGAACCATTAAAATTAATTTAATAATAATAATAATAATTTAAATAATAATAGAAAATCCTAAATTTAAAACCTCATTTACCTTGTAGCCAAAATATTCAAAAGTTTTTGCTCCTCAAACGTCACTTTTCAGTTTGACAGGCCTATCCGAACATGTCCACAAGAGGGGACAATTCGGTCAGAATACGGCCATGACAAATTTGAATTGCTGACAAGGATAGAAAATTATTTCTCATTAGAATACGGCCATGATCTTTATTATATCATTTATATTTTTATTTTTTTTATTTTTTAATAATAATGCTCCTTTTTTAATTATGATTTATCGAATCTCTTTTAAGATGTAAACGGCTTAGAGTTTATAGTACGTTATCAAATTCATTTTTACTGAAATTAACAAATACTTACTAAGATAGTGGATATTATAAATATTTAAAAATATATAAAAATATCATATAATATATTATGAGTTGATATATTAAAATTATTATAAAATAAATTTTATTTTATTTCAAAAAGTTAAAATTTTTTAATATTTTAGATATATTTTAAAAAATAACATATTTTATAACTATATAAATACTGATATGACGAATAGTATAATATCCATCTCTATCTGACTATTATATAAGTATACAAATATAAAATACTCCTTGGAGACCTATTTACAAATATTTATATGTTCATATATTTTTACCATCCTTTGGTAAAGATGTGAAAAAGGTTGATCAATTTACTTTTAATAAGTTATAATATTCTATTCAAAAAGTGAAGAAAACTATATTTTCTTAAAATAAAATAAAATATGAAATAGTTTAACTTAAATTAATAATAAATATACTATTATTCCATACATTAAAAATAGTTTGATTCTTAATAATTTCTTTCATACAGATGAAGGATGTATCATTTTAAATTTCAAAAATAAATTTATGATATGATTTTTCTAAAAAAAAAATATTAATTTAAAATTTTTAAAAATAATAAAAATGTAAGAATATATAATTATTATAAATTTCTATATAGGTTGAAAATTTATTTATTTTTTTAAAAACGCAAGCAAAGGTTACCATTTCTTTTATCTTTGTTTGCAGGAAGAGTATGAACACCTTACAAGAAAAATTCAAATTGCCGCACGAAAGTCAATTCCGCTTGTGGGAGAGTTCGCTATTTTCTCAAATACACAGCTGAGAAATCATCCAACCATAATTGAGGTGCATCAAATATTATTGCAGTAACTCAATAATCATCATACTTACGTATTTATGAAAGATTAAGAAATTTCATGACAAAAGAATATATTATGAATGTGTTTCATAGTATATTTCAATTAGCTGAAAAATAAAATCATTATCTAAAAGTTTTGTTAAAATATTTTAATTTTTTTGGTAAAATAATTTTTTAATTGTTAATAATATTTTGAACAGTTCACAATATATGATATTTTTATTTAATTTTAAATAAAATATTAATAAAAAATGAAAATAATTATTTTCAAAATTTCTATTTAAAATTTATTTATATAAAAACTTAAAAAAATATTTAGTAAAATTTTGATGTATTTTTATTAAAAATACATCGCACTTATTAAATTTTATTTTATTAACTAATTATATTTTTATTTATCATTATAATAATCCGAACTAATGAACTAATCAATCTAGAATGCATCATTGAACGGGAAATTCATAAAAAATAATAGTTTTCCGTGTGTGGTAGGTAATATGGGAGAACAAGGAATGTGTTTCAGATGGGTTACCACACTTAATCTATGTATCCAGAGAGAAGAAGCCCAAACGTCCACATAACCACAAAGCGGGTGCAATGAATGTGTTGGTAGGTTCGCTTTCTTCTTAATTACTGCAATTCTTGCGTCTACAACAATATTTTCTTATGTGTTTCACAAGTTGTTATCAATCTATTGGAGCTATGAATGAGTATGATGATAATTATTTAATTTTTCGTTTCTTTTTTTCTCAAAATTTTTTCTCTATTTATTTATTTAATATCTAAAATAATATTAATATTGGTTTTTTAATTATATTTTTATGTTTACCTAATTTTTAAAATAATTAACACCCTTATTATAAAATAACACAAAATTTTGATTCTAACAAGAAAACTTACACACTTATTAATATTGATTTTAATACAAATAAAAATATTAATTTTATTTCTAAATTTTTGTGTTATATATACTTGTGCTCCTAAGTGAATAAATATTCCTTTTTGTTTGTGTCCTTTTAAATTATTATTATTATTATATTTATATGCCACTTTCAAAAGTTTAAAATAAAATTTATTATGTTTTTTTATCGATTATATCCCTAACCTAAAATAAAGGAGTACTTAATTAATTAAAAAAAGAAAAGGATAACAAATAAGAGAATATTATTCTTTAAATTTATGTCAAAATCTTAAAATGATAAATTAAAAAAATGAAATATAATATTAATATAATTGATAATTAATGCCTTAAAACCACTTTATAAAAAATTAAAAAATATTATTCATGTACTCCTATCAATTAGAACATTAACATTAAAAATATGGTTACCCGAGTGAAGAACAGTGACAACTTACATATTTAAAGTATTTCAATTAAAGTGAATGATAAATCTCATTCCACCATTTCAGTAAATCTCACATGATCATGACCCCAATTTATTACTTTACTTTATCCTTTTGGTCCCAAATTTACCATCAATTGTTTGATGAACAGACAAGAGTGTCAGGGTTGATGACAAATGCTCCCTTTATCCTGAACGTAGATTGTGACATGTATGTGAATAATCCAAAGATTGCTCTACACGCGCTGTGCATTTTATTAGATTCAAAGGGAGAGAAAGAAGTTGCATTTGCTCAATGTATCCAGCAATTCTATGATGGATTAAAGGATGATCCTTTCGGAAATCAGCTTGTGGCTAAGTTTTCGGTGAGTCAAGTTTCAAACATTTATTGGAGAAAAACCTTATAAGAAAGCTAGCAAATGGTTATGAACTATATATTGCAAGTACTAATAAGCAAGGTGTATTAACTTGATCATCTTTTGTCTAATTAATGCAGTACATAGGGGCAGGATTAGCGGGACTTCAAGGGTTGTTTTACGTAGGAACAAATTGCATTCATAGAAGAAAAGTAATTTACGGTCTTTCTCCTGCTCATGACATTCAAAATGGAAACAAGGATCTTGAAGTCATCAATGGTACTTTGGAATCACTATTATCCTTATGATGATCAATTTAAATCCTGCTGGAGCAAAGTTCTCAATTTCAAAAGAATAGCCATTTAAGAATTTTGTAAAATGATTAAGAAAGTAATCAAATTCCTTTAATTTTAGAGAAATATAATAATAATTTTCTAAATTACCATCTTACTATATACATATTTCTGCAGGGAAATTGTCACAAAAGGAAACAATATTTGGAACTTCAAAGGGGTTTGTGGAATCAGCTATTGTTGCTTTGGAAGGGAAGACATCTAATCCTAATAATAACATTTGCAACTCTCTTGAAGCAGCGAGAGAAGTTGCTGGTTGTGAATATGAATACGGCACTGCTTGGGGTGAACAGGTGAGCAACAGAATATAATCGAAAGCGATTTTCCACTCCTTTTTTGTGAAATTTAAAATAAATAATTCGATTATAGTATTTAAAAAGAAAATTTACAGTATTTTTCTTATCTAAGTCCAAACATGTAGGCTGCAGCAGGTGTAAATGCTTATACTTATCTCCTTAAAAAAATTGTCATATTAATTTTTTTATTGTAGAAATGAGACTTTTGATGGAGAGAGACAATCATATATATGGGGGAGGAGGACAACAATTGAACAAAAAAATGGAAAAAGAAGTGATAGTTCAAAATTTATAAAATATAAACATTCATTTAAGAAACACAAACAGGTGATAATTCACTTTCTAGGATTTTTTGTAAGCAAACTGTAAGGAAAAAAAATGAAATTGGAAAGGAAATTTCAATCACACTCTAGCAAGTTAATTAAAATTTTCATCATAAATTTATTTTTCATAGTTATTACTCTATATTCCATAACCATATCTTACAATGTACTAAAAAGATCACAAATCCTATCCGGTAAATAAAGAGGTTCATTTTAAAAAAGATAAAAGAAATATGTTTAAAATTCAATATGCATATAAGAAAAAAAATAAAAAAATTGAGAGAAAAGAAAATAATGAAAAGAAGGTAATGAAGGAGAGAAAATTGAGAGGATTATTAAAAAAAAAAAAAGAAGGAGAAGTGTACCTATAATTATTACCAGTTTTCTTACTCTATGCTGGATGTGTATTTTACATTTATACCTTTGGCTAGAAGTTTGTTATGCTGAATTTATTACTATTGATAATTCAATTTCACAACATATATTTTAAATGATTTTTATAATGTGGAAAATTGTAAATCAACTTCAGTTTTGTCATGTTTTTCCTTTCACGGAATAATTCCTTTTCAATACCTTCCCATTTTTAAAAAAGTCTGATGTTCAATTATTATTTTAGATAAATTCAAAAAACACTTTTTAAATAATAAAGTCAGATAGATAAATAAATAAAATGCCAAAAAGTTATTTCAACTTTTAATGTTTTTATTTTTATATTATTTAATATTTTTTCCATCACTTTCACCATATGCTTTCAATAATATTACTAATTTCTACTCAAGGTAATTTTACTTATAGGTATTTGGAATTCAAGTGCTAATAAAAAAATAAAATAAAAAATTTGGAATTCAAGTACTTACTTAAAATAATCTGTCTTCTTGTTTTTTCCTGCTTCAGAATAATCTTTTATTGTTAAATGTCAGATCATAGTGTCTTTGACCAGATTCATTGGACGCGATATGTAGATTAAATTATTTAATTACTAATTTCTGTATTTAAAGTTGACTGTTTTAAATTTTTGGACATTACTATTTAAACTTTTTTGAGGGGCTTCGGTCTTTAGGAGCAACGATTGAGCCACAAATAAGACAGCAATTTATATTTGGTTATAACTGAATGTAAATCGTTCCATCCTTTGTTTTCTATTTCTTTTTTAAAAAAATTCAGCTGATGTGTGTTGATATTCTCCAAATCTTTAGTATGTTAACCATTGAGAGCTGAGAATGTTAGGTGGGGTGGTTCTACGGATCAACATCAGAAGATGCACTTACCGGACTGAAAATCCACACAAGAGGTTGGAGATCTGAAGTGTCTTCACCAGATCCAATAGCCTTCATGGGCTGCTCACCTCAAGATATCTTAGGTGTAATGGGCCAGACCAAAAGATGGGCCTCAGGGTTGCTTGATATCTTCTTAAGCAAACACAGTCCAATTTTGGGTACCCTATTTGGTAAGCTTCAGTTCAGACAGTGCTTGGGTTATCTTTGGGTCACTAGTTGGGCCTTGCGATCTGTTCCTGAAATTTGTTATGCTACCCTCCCTGCCTATTGCATCATTACCAACTCCGCTTTCTTGCCTGAGGTGAGCACAAATAAGGATTTGGGATTTAGCTGCTTAATGTCACTATATAATTATTCTATCCAGAAATTTTTTGGTAAAAATTTTATTATTATTAATTGAAACTTTTCTGTGTACCTTTATTGGCCTTGTTTACTTTTATACTACAAATTTTATAGTTGTTATAAATAATTAAATAAAACTTCATTGTGCTTTGCACGGGGTGTTAATTTAGTTATGACTAAATTTCTTTCATTCATTTCAACCTTTTCTGGTGTGTAGCTTTTCTTTTTTACTAAAATGAAGTAATTTTTTTTTTCAAAATTATCAAACCTGTATAGCATTTAAAAGTTTTGCAACAATAGAATAAATTCTATTTCTAGAGTATGGTTTTTGTTTTTTTAATTTTTGCGTTAGCAATTTGTAGCTGCTTGAAAGTATCATAAATGTTTGTGGAATTATTACCAAAATTTATGTTTTAAACCGTAAAAATTACTTATGTAAATTTTTTTATTGGAATAAGTTGACTTATCTTAAATTGGTGAATTTTTTAAAAATTATACTAGTTTAATAATATTAAAAGGAAGTTATCCATGTTTGTAACTTTAAACTAACACGTTTATTTGTAATTACAATTGTTAATTAATGCATAATTTTTCATAATTTTCAATTGTGTATAATGTGAATGATATTCTTTTAGGAACTCAACCTATGGATCCCTGCTTCTCTATTTATGACTTGCAACATATCTACGTTACTGGAGTACAAGAAAGTGGGGCTGTCAATTAGAACATGGTGGAACAACCAACGAATGGAAAGGATTACAACCATGAATGCTTGGTTTTTTGGATTTTTGGCCATTGTAATTAAGCGATTAAGGATATCTGACTATGGCTTTGAGGTAACAAGGAAAGACCAACAATCTTCCAGTGAGGGCAATAATGAGAAAGCTGGTGAGTTCATTTTCAACGAGTCTCCCATTTTTCTCCCTGGGACAACCATTTTGCTTGTTCAACTCACAGCATTGGCTATTTATTGGTTGGGGTGGCAACCACCGGTCAGAAGTGGGCATGGATCTGGTATAGGTGAGGTGTTCTGTAGTGCATATTTGGTTATATGTTATTGGCCATTCTTGAAAGGACTATTTGGGAAGGGAAAGTATGGTATTCCTTTGTCCACAATTTGCAAGTCAATGGTGCTGGCCTTCCTATACGTCTACTTCTGTAAAAGTACCATTATAGATTGATTATATTTATCTAATGTATTTGGACTTGACTCCGATGTCCTGTGAATTTAAAGGATATTTATATTCCTATATTAGTTTTGTTATACTTGTACCATTGTAGTTATATTTTAGGATAATATTACTAAAAAGACATATTTGTTCAAGGGATATTAAGTTGAAAATTTTTCTTCTCTTTAATATGGTACATTTTTTAACATGTACAAATTACTCCTACACCATAAGTTTCTGTCAAACCATATGAATCAGTCACGATGAATCCTCATTTCTCCGTCTGAAAGATTACATCACACGATGATGGTGGAGCATTCCTCATCACCACCACCTTTCTCAGAAGGGCTTCCGGACTTGAGATAGTGAATTTATTATCATGACTACAATTGTTGATAGAACTCCCATATGAGTTACCCTGTGCTTAAAAAACAGTTGTCAAATAGCCCTTGTGCAGCCACACTTTTTTGGTAGACGTTTGTGCCACCCTAAGCAGCAATGTTCCAAGGGAGGAAGTGAAGCACCATCCATTGCAATTGAACATGAAAACATGTCATAAATACACTGAATCGTGGCCGGAACATTGATATAGGCACCTCTATAGCTATAGATTACACCCTTGAGGTTTGAAATGGACTTAGAAATGTAATTGAGAGAAATAGGATATCTTATCTTATATGATTCAATCAAGTGGAATAGGAAAGAAGGAAAAGAAAAAAGAAGAAAAAAAGATATGAAAAGATTTTTCGGCATTTACCTTGCATGAAAATAGAAGAAAAAAAATAAATTTTTGCATGTTCTACCCAAATTTAAATTTTCTAAATTAAACTGGTAGGAAAAAAAAAACTTGCATTTTTTATTTTTTATTTTAACTTTAAACTGTTAAAATTATTATAATTATTATATATTTATAAAAATATTAATGATATAAAAATATATTAATAAATTTTTTTTAAGTTAAATTTTATACTACTAATATATTTATTTTTCTTTTTTCTACACATCCAAATAATATAAATTCTTTTTTTTTTCTTCTATTACATCATATTCAAATAATTTATTTATTTATTTATTTTTATTTTTTATTTTTTTTCTATTTTTTCTTTGAGACAAACAAAACATTAAAGTTTAATAATACAAGTATCATTAAAGTAACTAAGGAGCATTAATGTTTTTTCAAACTCAAAATACACCAAAGAAATCCTAATGTATTTTACTTCATAAACATTAATGTTTTTTCAAACTCAAAATACACCAAAGAAATCCTAATGTATTTTATTTCATAAATTTCTTTACATGTTGACATTGTTAAATAAGTTATTAAAACTTAAAAAAATATCAAATGATAATGAATTTTTCTATTATGAAGATATTTCTTTATTATATATATATATATATAAATAAAAGATAAATATATATATACAAGAATATTAATAAATATTTTTTAGACAATATATTTATTATTATATAATAAATTTAACTCATATTTTTAATAAAAAATTTTAAAATTATTTTTATGTGAAATTATATGATACATTTTGTATTGAATATTTTTAAAAAATAATTTTAAATTAATTTAAATTTAAAATTTTGATATAATATATCAAACTGAAAATATCTTTTAGACAAATTAAATTATAAAATTATTAAAATTTTAATTACTTTTTAAATTTTAAGATCCTAAATTAATCAAGATAATATATTTTGATTTTAATAATTATTTTCTTCTTTTAAAATTAAATTTTCTTTAATTTAGTCGAATTTAATAATATAAATATTCATTATTAATAATAAAAATGTCTGCTTTTATATTTTTATTTAAATTTAAAAATACTTGTGCAATATAAAAAATTGTAATTTAATTATATATTTTAAATATTATATAAATTGTAAGTGCTTTTTTTAAATAATATGTATTAAAAAGAATACAATAATTATATTTTCAATTTAAAAGAGAGATTAGAATAAGATATATGTGTGATGAATTTTTTTTACAATATAAAAAAATATGAAAAATTATCTTAAATTCTTATATTAAATTATTTTAATTTTAATTTATTATTATTAAATTAATTGTAATAATTTATATATATTAAATTATTTTATTTTTATTTTTTATCATTAAATCAATTTTAATAACTTATATATATAATAATTATTTAAATTTTATAAAATAATATTAAAAATAATAATATTTTTATTAAAATAATAATAACATTGCAAATAGAACAATTTTTACATTTTACATGTCTTTCCATTTTTTTTATTTCTATCTCATCCTATATTTTTTTTATTACATGCATATTACGATCCAAAGGTACACTCTTTATTTCCTTCTCTCTTCAAAATGAATGTCCCTATTTAATGGAGAGCATCGTGACTCATTTCATATCTATATTTTCAAAGCTAAACTTATCATATTTACACTTTTTTTAAAAGTTAGTTAGGATTCAATTACGAGATAAGCATAGTCAAAAAGCAAAGGGATGAGATTGATTAAACAGTTTCTAAGAATTTCCGTGTCCCTCTAAAAAAGTTGTCTAAAATGCAAATGTAACCGAATGGAGAAATTAGGCGTGGCGGTGGCAGAAGCAATGTTGGTTAAAAGTCAAAACCATAATAAATAAACAAACATGAAAGAGAGAGAGAGAAAAAATATATGATATGAAAATAAAAATTTAATATACTGCTAAAAAGGTAGTTATTATGCTTAGTTGCTTACTCTTTTTCCTTCTAATCAATGAATGTTGAAGGAGGTGAAGAGTGAAGAAGAAGGAGAGGAAGGTTCTCGGCAGTTGCCATTGCGGGGCTTGTATAACCTTTTAAGTAATCTTCCATTAGTTTCACACTTCAATTTCTCTCTCTTTTTCTCTGCAACTATATACAGTGCAGAATTCGGGTTAGAGAGAGATGGGTGTGAGTTGTGATGGTGTTGGAGTGAGGATGGGTTTGGGTGTGGTGGCGCTATGCATTGCAGGGTACATAGTGGGTCCCTCTCTCTACTGGCACCTTGTTGAAGCCGCCAAGAATTATTCTTCTGCTTGCCCTCCATGCATTTGTGATTGCTCTTCCCAGCCCATCATCTTCATTCCCCAAGGTTTTCCTCATTTCCCTCTCTGCCTCATCATATCATATCTCAAAGTTATCAACTTTCCCTTCAATTCCCCCCTTTTTTTCTTTTCTTTTTGGTTTCTGTTTTTCCCTTTATAACTTTCTCACCTGCTGATTATGTTCAGATCCTGCCAATCTGCTCTTTTCTGAAATTATTGGGCATATAACTGGCTTGATTTGATGAAATCATGTGTTTTCACTTTAGATCTGGTTCTATGTTTTTTATTTATTTATTTATTTAGTAGTGTTACTGTTGTTATTTATCATAACAACTGGCATAAGCAATATGCAATGAACATGGTACTATGATCTCATGAGCCCTAACATAGGTTGTAACATCCTGTGATTAAACATTACTGTTCTATATAAGTAATGTGATGAAAATAATTTTGTTCATGAATTACCTATGTCACCTTTTTGCTTGGGAATGCTTGGTTATATGCAACTGTGACATAGCATTGAACTATTGACAACGAAAATAACGATAAAGCAGCATATTTTTTCTTCTTTAGAGCAGTTTGCTGAGACTTGACAAATGTTGGATTCGAACTTTTCATTATCAGTAGCAGCAAAGGGGATTAGAGGACTGACTAGCACAGTTCTTAGAACAGTGCTAATGAAGGAGGAAAGTCATAATTAAGTGCTACTCTTCCCTTATTCAATTTAACCGAAGCTTTTAATTTATATTAGAAAAAGAACTTATTCATCTGCTTGTTGCCTTTTTTTATCTAACTGAAAGCAGTTAAAAGTTGCAACAAGACCGATCTGCATATGCACTGCAAACCAATGAGCCAGAGCATCTCTGCTTAGCCTATTTATATTTCAATTAAAACAAATACTAACCTAAGCACGATAACCTTTGAACACTTCTGAAGTCTCTCGCTGATAAATTTGTAAATTTTTCCTTTTTTTTTGTGGTATCAAAGCAATTCTAGTTCCAATTAAAGACTGTTGTTTCATTGTGATTTATTGCTCTTTTTTTCTGATCTAACACCAAATCAAACATGTGCTTATCTTGGTTTCTTTATCTGTATTTTTGCAGGACTTAGCAACTCTTCATTTGGAGGTTGGTTTCTGTTTTCCTAAATGAATTCCAGTGAAGTATCTCAACTGGTGTACTGTACAATAGTAAACCTTTCTTTATTATCATAACCTCTCTATGAATGAATGTGAAGCACACTTGTATGATGGTAGGAGCTGAAAAATGATTCATTATGTGTGTTTTCCCTTTCAATAAAAAATGATTCATTATGTGTGTTTTCCATTTCAATAAAAAATGATTCATTATTGACCTATTTTATTGTGTTTTAAAAAATCTATTAATGAAGGACTATGGTTACCATACAACATAGAATTTTGTTTTAAGCCAATCTAGTACTTCACAGTGCTATACAATATCTTGATACTTATGTTACAAAAATTTTGCCTGTGAGGCAACATATAATCTGTTGTGTTTAAATAAAGGCATGAACTTGCTTGAGTTACATGTTATTTCATGGTCCAGATGTGATTTATCTGTTTTCAAGATAAATTAGAAATTTGAGTCATTTACTGCACAAGCGTCTGCTGGAAAACGTCATAAAAGCCTAAGGAAAGAATTTTTATTTCCCCAGCAGCTGTATGGTTACAAAAGTAACAGTACCTTTTATGTCTATTTTCCATATCCAACTCCTTTTACTAACTGCTATTTCCTTTCTTGATTAATTGAACTGTCATTTAGATTGCGCAAAGCACAATCCAGAGGTGGATGGAGACACTGAAAAGAATGTTATGGAGTTATTGTCAGAAGAACTAAATCTACGGGAAACTGAAGCTTTGAAAAATCAGCAACGTGTAGACATGGCTCTGTTGGAGTCTAAGAAGATTGCATCTCAGTATCAAAAAGACGCAGACAAGTGTAATTCTGGAATGGAGACATGCGAGGAAGCCAGGGAAAAGGCTGAGATGGCAGTAGTGGCTCAGCAGAAATTGACTGCTTTGTGGGAACTGAGAGCTCGTCGGAAAGGATGGAAAGAAGGGGTTTCCATATCTAATTCACGCTCTCAAGGGAAAGTACAAACAGCTTAGACATGGTCCTCCATTTAGTAAAAATCATAGGTCCCATATAATTAAGTCATTCATGAAAGCCAAAGTTGTAGAAAGCCACTCCAACTGCCGTTGTATTGCTAACCTCCATTTTTGGTATTTAATACATATGTACAACTGCTGGAAATTGTTATGATTTGGTGATAAACTTTTTGCATAAAAGATTGTGACTTCTTGTTTCTAAAAGTTCTGATTTGAAAGTCCATTCTGATTGTAGTCTATTCGTAGAAGTATAGCATTCAACAACTTAGATTATATTTTTTGTTTGCCTAAGGTGTGGAATTAATCTAACTGGAAGTAGGTTCCCTCGTTCTTAATGACGAAGGGATGGACCCCGTTGCTAAGCTAAGAGTTAAAAAATTTGATAGGTTGATGTGTCATACTTTTATGAAAAATTGTTGCACGTTTGAAATAAATGGAATACGATGGAAAAAGAAAGAGATAAGAAGAAAGACAAAAAGAAAGGACACATATAATGTAAAATATTATATGATATACGGAAAAATATAAAAAAGAAAAATAGGATATTTTAAGATAAAAATATTGTTAAAATGTATAATATTCAGAATGGTAACTTTTAATCCTTGAAGAAGTATACCAAATAAAGTTAGTGCACCCTTTGGATGCATTGATGAGGCCATCACCGACTAAAGCGAAGACTTACCAGAATGAGAATGGTTAAGAGTGAAGGCAAGTTTATCCAATTAGTCACAATGCAAAATTGAAGGTAAATTAGTGGTGAACCGGACTATATACACATTACATAACAAATCAAATGACATAACGCATATATACACCATACAATAGTATACTTCAAAAGAAACGGACTCATCTTGTTTATCTGTACTAGGTTGGGTGTAGGCACAAGAACCGGTATTTCCACTACCATTTAGATTCCTTGTTTTATACTCTTTAGGGCTCAGGATAACTTGGCATTATCTTATGTGATTGTACTAATCTAACATTTGAAGGTCCAGATGAAGGGAGAGCTGAAAACGTCCTCATAGCAGAGCTTGCACTTGAAGCAGGAGGACTGCAAAGTTGGCTTGATTTTAGAGAACTACCGCTAGCAGCACCATTTGTATCCTCTGACATGTGTTCAGGATGTTCATGGTTGCGCTGCAATCCATCGATATCCATTCCTTGTAAAACATTCTGATGATTGTGTGCCCCACTGGGAAGCTGGGATGGCCAAAAGGTTGACTGTTGATTCAGTGTTGAATGGCTTGCACGAGCATGGCTTTTACCTTCGGCCTCATCCTTTCCTCTGGACTGACGAACCATGACTGAGACCTCATTAAGCTTACCAGGTTTAATTTCTGGCAACTTTTCTGAGTCCAAAGAAGAAATTACTTCTACAGCATCAACCTTAGCTGTTGAAGAACGACCAGCAGCAATCATGGTCGTGGGAAATGCCCTCTCTGGAGGAACAGCTGGGGTGTAATTAGAGGGAAGCAAATCATCCCAATTCTCCAGTAATTCCTTGTACACTTTACGGAGAGTGACTTCAGTAAGACCAGTTACCTTACAAATTTCAGCCTGGGTTTTGCGTTTGTCTTCAAGTTGGCAAGCCAAATATATAGCAGCAGCTGAGATGCTAATTGGATTCCTGCGAGTACAGAAGCATTTGTTGATCACAACTTCTCCAATGTGAGTAGCCAGTTCCTAAAATACAACGTAGGGGCCATTCTCAGAATTTTGTGATACAAGGAATAGAATAAAAGAATACACCTAAGTTGATATCAATAGACATCGAAGTCTAACTGAATGTCCACCAATGTAATAAGTACAAATCACCAATTTTATTCAGTCACATTCTATCCATGACACAGCCAGTAGGTTGACAAAAGAACTAAAACAGCAAAAAATAAAAATAAAAATCTAGAACCTAGAAAATGTACGAGCAGATTCGTCATGTGATGTGAGAGCTGTCTTGGATTCCGCTCCCAAAAAGAGGGAGGGGGAATCCATAGAGCAGTTACTCAAAATCTAGCACTATTGTATCATGGCCATAATTCAAAGGCTTTTGTATGCAGGCACGTTGAAAAAATTTCAAGATTTTCAAAAAGCAATGATGTTGAAGCTATCAAATTTCAAAGCAACTGCAGATACCAGAGCAGATTTATTCAAGATTTTCACAATGCAGTGAGGTAGAAGCTGTCAAATTTCAAAGCTATTGCAGGTACCTGAGCAGATTTATTGAGTTGAAGAAGCGTGCAAAATCTTGGCATATGAACAGAGATGGAATTGCTGTTAATAGGTTGACTTAGCTGCAAAGCTTCTCCCAGTATCTTGATATATTTCCCAATTTCCTTTTGTGGCACATTGGCTGCAATAGAAATTTCCTGTCATATCACACAACGAGCAATGTTAGAGACATGTTTCATTCATATTTTCAGCTATCCAAGATAGCAAGCAGTATGTTTCTACTGAAAGCAAACTAAACTCAAATGCTGCTTGTTTGGGAGCGCGATGATTCTCCACAAATCCCTAGAAATGAACATTGATTTTCATGGAAGGAATCGCACATATTTATTTAGAAGACAACAGAAATCATTGTACCAATAATTGCAGCAGAAAAAATGGAAAGGCAGCAGACACGTTATGACCTGAAGCGTTCTTGGTTCTTGAGCCTCTCTAATGGCCTGAACGAGAGCGGCAGTGGCAAGCGCCTCCACGCTGCGGTTTCTCAAACAAGTAGCGGAGCAACAATCCCTGAATAACTGAAAAGCATGGTCGGAGATACCGCAGTCTAGCCCCAGTATTGACGCTACATCGATAATCTGCATGTACGCCCTTAGGTTATCGACCACCACCGTCGATGACGAACCGGAGTTCGAGGAGGAGGATTCGAGAGTGCGTTCCAGCTCAGCGAGGTAACCGGAGAAGGAGAGGGAGGACTGAAGGTAAAGTGGGCTAGGCTCTAGGGACCAGGTGGAAAAGGCGGTGATGAAGCCCGTGGGCTCGAAAGGGTCCTCCTCGTTTTGATGGAGGTTCGGAAGAGGGAGATCCGATGTGACCAGACACAGAGGATTGTCTTGGGCGAGCATATGGAAAACGTGGTGGGGATACGATTGTCGCTCTTCCACTACGTGTCCGCAAGACGTGCACTCCGTGATGGACCGCCCCGCGCTCGTGGTGGCGCAACGCCCCTGCGCCGCCGAGCAGTACGGGCACTTCATTTTTTCTGTTACTACTACTTGTTCTTGTATACGCTTGTTTGGTTCCTTATTTATCCCTATCCAGTCAATGCAACCAATGAGCCTCGCATCGTTCACTCCCATATTAGGGAATTAAATTAATTTCGCTTTTGAAAAACTCCTCCATCCAAACACACGCTCTTTATTTGAGTGTGCAATAAAATGTAATCCAAACATGTGCTTAAAATGAGTTTGAATCAAATTTCAGTAAGGTCACATGCATACATATATTCCATGTTACACGTTGTAACCCAATCAAGCTGACCCTACTGGCATTATATAAACTTTTTTTCTTCCCTTTTTCAACGTGGAATCACCTTTTACTCGCAAGTGTGGAGTTAATTAATAGAATCTTTAACGTTTTGTAAAAAAATATATATCTAACTCAAGGAGGAATAGTTTTTATATGCTGGCTACATTGATTTGCTGTAGTCAATATAAAAATGTCCTTGCAGAAACAGGGGAAATTTAGAATGTAGTTGCTGTGAATTTGTCTGCTCAAAAGGTCCTGGTTCAATGTTCTACTCCTCCTCACTTCGTGGACTTAGAATTTGACTGCAAATTTTGAAAAAAGCGCAGCCTATTAAAATACATAATTATCCCTGTTATGGAAGCATGAAATCCTGGTATGACTTCGCCCTTCACTATCTCTTCACAGTCTTCCCTCTAGCACTCGAGCATTTTCAAGTACAAGTTAGACGCTTGAATACTCCACACACCAACATTCAACTCCGCCTTGAGTTTACTCCTTTTCCTTTTTCAACTTGCTTCAGCCTCTTGCTAAATTCCCGCCACTCTATAAATCATAACTATTTATCTACATTCTAAATTTTATTTATAATAATAGATTACATATTTTTAGTAATTAATTATTTAACCAAACATATAACTGATTTAATTATTATTTTCGATATTGTTAACCATTATATTATATATCTGATAAATAACGAATTATATATTGTTAATAATTGATTATAAAAATAAAATTTAGAATGTAGATAGATAAATTCACTATAATTAAGTGAAAAAATTGATTCACATTAACTACCAGCAAAATTATGAAAGCTACACTACATTAAAATTACAATTCCTTCTTTACTTTCTGCAAATACTTCAGCTACCGATGGCAGAAGATTGACAGATAAATAAAAGCAAACAAAGGTCAATGAAACAAAATAGCAACATAAGTTAATCTCAAAATCATCATGTCCATTTTTTTAAAAAAAGTAGTCTGTCATCCTAACCAAACTTTAATCATCTTTATTAAATATCTCAATTCAATAATATAGTAGACAAACAGTTCTGCTTCTTTTAATTATATGCAATGGTAGAGACAAGACAAACAATCCATCATTTATTCACTTTAGGAAAAAAAAAAAGGGAAAGTAAAACTACACTCCTGTTCCATAGTTTCTTAGAAGTTCAATGTGAACCTGTTAAGCTTATATCTCATGTTTATTCTAAAGGAAGGCAACAAGGGGTTCGGGTAATAAATAATGGGCTAAAAAAGAGTTAACTATGATTTAGAAAGGTAATCTATAGAGTGATGAAAATGCTGAGATGAAAGAAAAGGGTAAAAGGGAATCCTAACTCAATATATACAGAATGATAAAAGCGATTGTTGAATAGTGGTGAAGAGGGAGAATTACTACAGGAAATCGTTTCATTGGGACTAACTATTAGCTCTTTTTCTTGTTAAATGTTGAATAGTTTCACTTCAAGCATTTTTAATTTTGAGTTAAGATAGGATTTAGGTAATTTATATTTTCTCACTCGTTAGTCTATGAAATGATTTTAAATTTTGGACTTATGACTTTCTGTTTTTGGTGGATTTTATCTTTAAAAAAAAATTAGATATTTTTTATTAACTTGTTCGGTATTTAAAAAATTGAATTTTTATTGAATTTTTTATATATTACAAACAATCTACTAATATATATTTAGTTGCATATTTTTATTTTATATATTATATTTAATTATATATTTAATGTAAATTATAATATTATCTAAATTTAAAATAATATATTAGATTTATTATTTTTTAAATAATTTTAATTAATTCTTTTATAAGTAGTATTAGTAAGAATTGGTTTAATAGATTTTTCAATTTAAAAAAATATTATTAAATTGTGTTAATCTATTTATTTGTATTTTTATCTTGTATATTTTAAATTTATAATATTTTTTAATCAATCATTTATATAAATTTTAAAATTTATTTATTGATATTTTGTATTGTTAGATTTTCACATATCTAATAAAATTTAAAATAGATCAAATTTTAATAAAAAAAATATAAGATAGTTAAAATTATTAAACAAATTAGCATTTAACTTAATTTAATTTACTTTTATTTTTAATTAAAATTTTTTAGAAAATAAAAAATTTCATTTTAAAGAAAAAAAATATATTTATAAAATTTAATATATAATATAATATATATATATATAAGAGAAAAATATAAAAAAATTAAAGTTAAAAGAAAAGAGAAGATAACGATTATCTACATCTTAAGATTATTCATTTGTCAAATCGTTCAAAAATAAAATATTAAACCGTTACATGAGAGTGTGATAGGCATCTTTATATTTACTTATTTTACTATTTTCGTTATCATGAATGAAATATAAAAGGCTATCAGTTGTACATCAGGATGATAAACTTATAATTTGAGTTGAATAATTTTATAAATTATTTAAATTCAAATTTTAAATAATTGATAAATTTATTTACTTAATTAAAAAAGTTCAAGCTTCTATTTAAACTTTATACACAAATAAATCAAACATAAGTTTAGTATGTTTTATGTTGAACTTATCTAATAACTTGTGTAAGTATTTATGTGTTTATAGTCAAAATTTTAGATAAAAGAGTATATGCTAATAATATATATATATATATATATATATATATATATATATATATATATATCTCAAGAATTATATATAATATTCATGATCCAAGATTTTTTTTTTCAACTCATTTCTAACATAATAATATATATCAAAAACTAGATTAATAAACTTAAAAATATACACGTAAATAAGATATTTGATAGAGGAGAAAAATTAAATCATAAAAAAATTTAAAAAGTCAATAGTAAAGTTTCAATTTTTTTAATGAACAAGTTTATAATTTTTTCAAACAAGTAATTAAGTCTAAACTTTAAAATAAACTCATTTAAATAAGTGAACTAAATTTGATTTTTTTTTACAAATTAAATCTAAATTTTACTTAATTTGATTAGATTGTTTTACATTTCGTTTGGATGAAAAATTTTAAAATTTTAGTAATTTATAAATAAAAATAATAAATCATGAGAAGAATTATAAATAATTAAAAAGGAAACTAACATAGTCTAAAATTTTAAAAATCCTCTCTAAATAGATATCATTTCAAATTTTTTCTATTTGATAAAAAAATTACTCAAATAAAAATGTGTAATATTTTTTTAAAAAACATTCTTATCGTTTAAATATATAAAATATAATAATTTAAATTATTCTATTCAAATAGAAGATTAAAGCTCTAATTTTAAAATTTCATTATTTTTTTATAAGCAAATATATCAAAGAAGTATAAGTAATACTCAAAGAAACAAATTACAAATTATTTTTAAAGGACCAATATATATATATATATATATATATATATATATTTCATATTGAAAACAAAAGTATAATTTTAAAAGATTTATCAATCATATACTTTTAATTAAAAAATCTTAAAATTGTATTGTCATACTAATTAATCCTCTGAAAATTTATTTGCATTTCAAATTTACAGCAGAACAGTGATACCAACCTTACACTATAAAAAAATTATTTACTAATTAACAAATAAAATCTTTCAAGTTTTATGAAAGTCTTTCTTAATACAAGCTTTACCTAATAAATTAAAACTGAAATTGATAGGCATATAAATTTTAAAGTTCTATACGAATAAATAATGTATGTATATTTAATATATTGATAATAAATATTAATATATTTTAATAAATAAATTATTTATTAATATAATATATCATATTATTATAAATTTATAATATCTGTATTAACCGTTTATTTTATTAAAAAATTATATTATATTAATGGAAGCTAATTTAATATCAAGGTGTTAGTAAACAATACTCTTTTTATAATAATAGAATCATGGAAATGATTAATTTCATCCATTAATTCCTAATTTAGCAACCAGTTTTTTTACTGACAGCAATTATGTATTTACTTTTAGCGAGATTCAGCTCAGTTTGTTATTCTACTGGATAGTATATAGTTTGTTAGATTTTTGGTTCATTTTTGTACAGAAATCCTTCTTGTTTTTGGGGAGGAATGAAAGCATAATTCCGGTTTCTCACAATCTGACTCCTTAACAAATATTTGTGTACCTGTAATCAAGACTGAATAATAAAATCTTTTCATTTTATTTCAACCTTTGTGAGGATCAAATTACAACACATGGAGTTGAGCAATGCTTGTTACAGCACCTGGAATCGTGCAATCCTGTATTCTTTTCACCCCTTTTGATTTATTTCATTCTTTTGACTATTTTCATTAGTTACCATTATTATTATTTTTTTAAAAAAAAGGAAGCAATAAAGAAATGGACAAGCTACTCCATCTTAAAGATAGTGTGTTTTTCTTCAAGTTAGAACTAAAGAATGAGCTAAAAACTTCAAATTACAATTTGTAATTTTATTATTATAAAAGAAATTAAAAATTAATATTTAATTTTAAGAGATTAAAAATTAAATATATAAAAATTAACGTTACAAATTAAATATGAATCTAATTCAATCTAATAAAATAAAAGATATTTTTAAATTACATATCCATAATTAATTTTTTTATGAAATTTACAATAATTAAAAAATATTTACTTATAATAAAAAGCTATTATAATTTTAAAAATGTTTTTATACATCCGATTTGACGATAAGAGAGAAAAAATAAAAAAAATAAAATATAATATATGATATAATAAAGAAAAATATAAGATATACGATAAAAATAGGTATGTTTGGCTTACTCCAATCAACATCGACACCACTTTTTCTATTAGCAACAAAAAAAAAAAGTCTATTCGAAATAAGAACTCAAGGGAGATATATATTTATACGACAAAGCATCAAGACTATTGTAACCAAGCAAGAATGGTTCTTTATTGAAAGCTCCACGATTCCCATATATATATATATATATATAGAGAGAGAGCTTAGCCATTGCACTTGGTCTTTATATTTATCTCCAACTTGGATTTTTTTGCAAAGATAGTCTCTATATCTTCTAATGACCTTCCTTTAGTTTCAGGCAAGGAGAAGTAGAAGCAGAAAGCCAAAGCGTTGATACCGGTAAACACGAAGAAAATCCCACCCATTGTTATCACTTTATAAATAGAAATGAAAGTTGAGACTACCACCACATTTGCAATTCTGTTCACAGCCACACACACACCAAGACCTTGTGCTCTGAACCTCAGGGGGAAAATCTCTGAGCTATAAACCCATGTCACCGGCCCAATTCCAACAGACAAAAAAGCCATATAGATGTAGGTAACAACAATCGTAAAACTTACTGTCCACAAGGCATTTTTTGTGAAATGCTCTGCTATGGTGAAGCAAATACCCAATCCTAACAAGGTCACAACCATACCTGCTGCACTAATCAGCAACAGAATTCTCCTCCCAACTCTATCCATCAAAAATATTGATATGAATCCAAATACCGTTTTACTGACTCCTATACCAACTGTGGCTAACATGAGCTTGCTCTTATCACTTATTCCTGTTCTCTCGAACATTCTTGGACCATATAACAAAATAGCCCCCATTCCTCCAATCTGAAGGAACACATGAACTCCAATGGCTGTAATTAGTATCTTACGCAAAGGATCTGAAGATTTACAAAACAGTTCCTTCAAAGCTCCTCCACCACTCTGAGTTTTCTTTGGAACTTGGATTAGGTTTTCATCAATGCCAACAACAGCTTTTATTTCCTTCAGGCGTTGTTCAGATTCTTCCTTTGAATTAGAGACTAGTAGAAGCACTTTCTTAGCCTCACCCACACGTCCTTGCATAACTAACCACCTTGGAGACTCTACCAATTTTAACATGACAATGGCTAGAACAAGTGAAGGAATTGAAGGAAGAGCCACCATCATCCTCCATCCAAGTTTTAGGGATAATTTTTCAAACAAATAGTTTGAGACATAGCCAAACAAGAGTCCTAAGTTTATGGAAACTTCTGGAAGAGAGGTGAGAAAGCCTCTGTAGGAAGGAGAAGAAATCTCTGCACTATAAACTGGTGCAATGGTTAATGCAATACCCACACCAATTCCATCAATGCAATTTCCAATCATTAAAACTGGATAGGATGGGCCGTAGCCCATTAGAATGGAGCCCAATACGAAGGTGATGGAAGCTAGAACGATGGTGTAGCGGCGACCTTTGTAATCAGATAATCTTCCGGCAATCATGCATCCTGGGAGTGCACACACATGTAACATGCCTGCTAGCAACTGCACTTCTTGGTCACTTATCTTAAGATCTTCTTTTATAAATACAAATGCTCCAGCCATCACTCCCACAACTTAAGAAAAATATTGCTTATCAGCTGATTTTGTCTCGTTAATTAAAAAATTGCTAACAAATTATTGATCGCAACCAAACTAATATATAAGACAAATTGAATAAATTCTCCAAAACAAGGGAGAGATAGGATAAAAAAGAGAAAAACATGGAATAAAAAAAATATAATGAAAATAAATAAATGTAATAAAAAATTATTATACAAATATTGTAACTCAAAATATAATATTACTATTTGATATAATTTTCACCTATCATCTAATTAAGACTTATATTATAAATTTGGGTTTTTATTTTTAAGCATAAAAAATATTTCTTATTATGATACTCGTTCTCTTTACAACACTGATTCCACCGTTTTTAACATTATTTTATTTTTTGCATATATTAAATTATTATTTATTTTTATGTTTTCTTTTTTATTTCAATTTTGATTATTTTGAATTCTTTTATTTGTTTGTTTTTAACTTTTTAAAATTCACTATTTTCTCCAAAAATCCATTATTTTTCCTTTTTACTTATTTATTTAAAAATGATTATAAAAATTTATCTAATAATTTAAGAATTTTGAATTTTAATTAAATGAATGCATGAATACCTACTAGCTAATTTATACTTTATACACATATTGTAAGCGGAAATTTTTGGATAAAGATTGCAAATAGACTTGCCATTTAAAACAGTAGGAATCTATATTGAAATAACTGATTTTCATTTATTTATTTATTTCCCTCAACATTGGAAATGATATTTTGCACCCAATGAATCCGTTGTTCAAAATTTTCTGTTCTCTAAAATTTGAGAAACACAGAAAGATGAATATGTTTTTTATAAAATTAACATACTGACATTTGAATCCATTTTCCCGTAAGTAAGAAAAATTATTTGGACACATATATAAACAAAGCATTAAGGATCTTGTGATTCGACATAGACAACTATAGATAAGATAAGTGCAAGAATAGAAAGTGGCATGGCACACCGTAACCATATACAACAGAGATAATAGAAGCAGCCATCACTGAAGCACAGGCATACTTGTTGAGCCTTCCATGACTGTACCCTTCTTCATCAATACTGTTTTCCATGGATAGTTAGTATTCTGCCTTTGTTTCTTTCTCCGCAGACATTTTTAGATTTTATGGTCCTTCTCGCCGACCATTTATTTATTTTGTCATTTTCTTCAAGTAAACAAATGTTGCTTCATTCAATGAAACGTCGCATTTTATTAGAAATTTCATCATTTATTATTATTATTAAGGATAATCTACATTTTATCTCTTTGTAGTTTCATGTTTTCTTATATTATTTCATATACTATTTTTTTTTTCGTTAATAAACCTCTTCAAAGGAGGTAAATTAATACAAAAAGATAACATTACAGAGATATGTTATACGAAAAAACAATATACATTAAAAAAATCTTTCTGATAAAAAAATATAAAAAAAATAAATTGAAAAGGTGCGAAACTACAAAGATAAAATATAATTTATTCGTATTATAAAAGGCTTTTTTTTTAACGGTTGTCATTAATTAAAATCCGTGGAAATGACCATTCAATGAGATTAAAAAGGTAACTAGTATATCGTATTTTTTTTCTATTGCGAAATCATATAGCCACTAATCTCTATCATTCATTTAAATAACGCAACATACCAGTTACGTTTGGGTTAATTCGGGGGGTAAAGTTTTCGGATTGAGGCAAGATGTTTTATATTCATTAAAAATATATTTAGAAATATTAGAAAAGAAAAATACTTAAAAAGTGTATTGTTATATTTTTTAATAAGAAAAAATATTTTTAATTTTTAATCAATATCTTAAAAAAACAATTAGCATTTGCCAAAAGAATAATATCATAAAAGTTAATCCTATTCCCTTATTTCATGGGTAATATTTTCATCGTGTTCGGAAAATCGATTGAAAATAAAAATTCCTATGCTGACAAAATTAATGCAACGGACAAGAAAGAAATTCAAGAGTCAGTGTTTAAATGATAAGCCACGTAAATCCCAATATATATATATATATATAAGAAAAGTATAAAAAAATTGATATAAAAATATCTTAAATGGTTACGAGTTAGTTGAATAGATATTTTTTATTTTAAATGCAGAGGAAAAAGAAAGAAAAAAAAAAGACAAGAGTTGGAGGAGGAAGATAAACATAAAAACAAAAAAGATGATAAAAAAAATAAAAAAAATAACTAGAAAATAAACGAAAAAACAAAGTAATTATCTTAAAAAATAGAATAATTTTCAGTTGAATTTCTTGTGCGGCAATAATAATAGAAGTCTTAATTCAATAAAAAATTTAGAAACTATACATTCATAACAGATAAAGATTCAAACCATCATTGATCAGATTAGCTTTTATCCAAAGTCTTCTTCAAAATCCGTAACCAAATAATCTGTCTTTAACCAATTATCGAAAATCATCGCAATCTAATATTTTATTTCTTCCGCCCATTTACACTGTTTGTCGATCATGGTCAGACACGTTACCACCTCTAATAATTAGTTGCCAACTAGAAAAATTACGGGAAAACATGGCTAAAAAAATCTAATAATAAAAAAATCCAATTCAGTACCTACTTCATACTAATCACGAATTAATCATAAGTTATATATACTAACCTTAATAGAAAATCAGGATTGTATAAAATTATAACATAATCATCATCATAAAGAAAAAATTACATTGCAGTTCAACTTTATCATCACTCTCAATTGAAGGCTCCATTTGCTTATTCTCCAACAAGGAAAACAAGTTTCCAATTAACTAATCAATTGAAAATTATCAAACATATAAGCATAATGAAAATAAGTAAAATTTCACGGTAAAGATTTAATGATCCGCAAAATGACAGCTTGTGAGCTAGCTAGCCGGTATCTGATGAAATACCAAAATTAAATTTGTCTCCGATTTCAACCAAGTTTGGCTCAAATGTAACCAATATGTTAAGAGTTATAATTAGCTAACTGAAAATTACAGTGTAAATTTTGGAGAATGTCTGGTATATAGATTTTTTTTTTTATTTCCGGTGATTATATTTTTTATAAATTATAATTGTTGAAAATATTATAAATATGTTTAATATATTTAATTTTCTAAAAAATATTATAATGAACATACTTAAAATTTTTCTACCTTCGTGAGAAGGATTCTCACTTCCTTCTGAAAATATATTTTTTAAAAAATGTTTTTTAAAGATTAAATCATTTTTTAGTTCCTTGAATTTATTTTTAGTTTCAACTTCTTAATTTTTTTATTTCAAATAAATTCTTTAATTTTGCAAGTATTTACATCATTGACCTTTTGTCAATTTGGTTCAAATATCATTAATTTTTTACTAAGTTCATAATTAATTATTTTAAGTGGTAAATGAAGAGACGAAAATTAATAATAATTTATCAACACCTTTATAACATTGGAGCTACATATGAAATAACTACACATTAATATGTGTTGCATTGAATTTCGTTAGATAGGTGATAGCCATAAAAACCACTGGAAAGTAAAAGGCTTTTTGAATGAGCTAATCTCCAAAGTAAAGAATGTAAGTTTTGAATTTTAAGGAATCACTGAAAGCAGAAATGGGGGATAGAAACACCATTCCATTCGTTGGAAGCAGTTTTCATCAATTCCAGCAACAATTTGTATTTCCTTCAAACATTGTTCATCTTCTTCCTTCGTAGAAGCACTTTCCTTGCATCACTAACCACCTTGGGGATGCTACCAATTTTAACATGAGAATGATTAGAACAAGGGGGAAGGAATTGTAGGAAGAGCCAACATCATTCTCCATCCAAGCTTCAAGGACAATTTTCCAAGGAAGTAGTTAGAGACATAGCCAAGTAGGAATCCGAAATTGAGAGAGAGATGAGAAAGTTAATGACACTTATTTAGATTAATTTGTTTTATATAAAAAATTATTCTTTTAGGTTCTTATTTTTTATATTCTAATTCTTTCCTCTTGTACCTTCCATCCCATGCATAAGTGTCGTTAACTTTATTTTCCGATAGTACAAAGCAAGAAGCGGATTAGTTACAAATTGAAACTACTTATGAACTACGGTTAATAATTAATTTTTGTTTAATAGTTAAATTTAATATTAAAATTGACACCAAAGTTTAATAATTTAGCTAATATGAATTAATTTAGATTTATAATGTAGTTTATTTTTTAAAATTTAACTTAATATCAAATATATATATTTTTATTAATGCACTTTAATTTTATTTAACACTTTACTTAATATCAAGTATTTTAAAATTATTGAAATCCAGGAAACATATCAAGTTTTTAAATAAAAAGAATTACTTCCAACTAATTGAGATTTATGATATATAAATATAAATTTGATATTTAATATAGAAAATTGAAAATTCTAAACATTTATTATATAATATCCAAAACAAAAAAATTAATTTAGAATTTTGATATGATTTTGTTATAATTTAATTTTTTGGGTTTAATAATTAAATTTTATAAATAAAAATTCACAGCAAAATTTAATAATTTAAGTTAATGCAAACTAACTAAAATTTATAATAAAGATTCATTTTTTTATAAATTCAAATTAACATTAAATATATTTATATCAGTACACTTGAATTTATTTTATATTTAACTTAGTGGTGAGTAATTTTAAATTACCAATATTCAAAAGACGCATAATATTTTTATATAAAAAATTTGCTGTTAACTTGAGATTTATTTTATCCTGTTCGAAAAAAGTTGGAGTATACAATATAATTAATTTAAATATTAATATAATTTTATTATTATTTTAATAGCCAAATTTTATATTAAAATTGACAGAAAAATTTAATAATTTAAATTAATATCAACCAATTTAAATTTAAAATATAGTTTATTTTTTTATAAATTTAAATTAATATGAAATATATTTTTATTTAATGCATTTGATTTGCTTAACATGTATTTTAATATAATATAATTTGAAACTAATAAAATTTAGAAATCAATATTTTTATATAAAAAATTACTGTCAACTAATTAAGATTTATTATATACATATTTTATATTGAAAAAATTAAAATTAATTATATTATAATATTAAAATATTTAAATAAAAAATAGTAAATATTTAAAATTTTAACCTCGTGTAATGAAAATTATGTTATTAATTTTAAATTGAAAAAGAGAGTAAGATTTTGTTGATAAAGTAATAAAATATTTTTAAAAAATTAATATAATTTAAAAATTATAAATAAATATTTAATTAATAATTATTATAAGTATCAATTTGCAAATTATAATTTAAAAATATTCTTAAAAACAAATACATCAAAATAAGTAAAATTGTTGGCTATGTTAATTACATTATGATAAGATTGATTATATGTATGACATGTGACACCTAAATATATTGAATCACATTATTTTAGATACTATATATTTAGATTTACAAAGATACCTTATTAATTTAAGATGGTGGGTTCAGTTTAAAATTTAAATTTAAGCTATAATTTTTCAGAGGAAAAAATAATAAAGATATATAATATTTGATATAAGAGAATGAGTAGGTTAGCAAAGGAATAAAGCGGATTAGAACAAGGACTTAAATTTCATATAATATATATCATGCATGTGGTTGATTAAAGGTTTGTCTGAATTAGTTTATTTTATTTTATATCTGAAGCAAGTGACAATAAAAAATCATGCATAATTCCTGTAATCGAAATCAATCAGACAAACGATGAGCAGCCATGATTGTTTTTCCTTTAAGAGGAGCACTTCTCCAAACCTTGAAACACATTGGGCAGAAGGTAGAATAAGGTGATTTGCAGTTTGAGTTTCTCAATGGCCAATCAAAATACCCTTCCTCTATACCAAAAAAATTGGATCAAACATAGATTTTCAAGAGCAATGGATTCCCTAGTTCTGCTCCTTCTTTTCATGCTTCTTGGTTACCGTGTTTGCTCTCATAACATCTACACCTTCCCTTGGTTTGTTGCATTCCTATGTGAGTCATGGTTCACCTTCACTTGGATCACCACCATCAGCACCAAATGGACTCCTGCAAAGACCACAACCTTCCTAGATCGTCTCTTTCTTCGGTAATGTATACTTTGCTGGATATCTTATCTAGTTACAACTTACAATAAGTTAAGCTATATATGATTGGTATGAGATATGATATGCTCCTTGCTCTTTTCCCAAATAAAGTCTTCTTCTTGTAGTACCAATGTACTATTTTTGTTGACTAGAGGGTTTTGTGGATGTTTTTTTTTTCAATAGGGTACCTGAGCTTCCACAAGTGGATTTGTTTGTGACAACAGCAGATCCAGTGCTTGAACCACCTATCATCACTATCAACACTGTGTTGTCTCTACTAGCACTTGATTATCCTGCTAACAAGCTAGCTTGCTATGTTTCTGATGATGGATGCTCCCCTCTTACCTTCTATGCCCTTGTGGAAGCCGCCAAATTTGCTAAGCACTGGATTCCTTTCTGCAAGAAGTACAATGTACAAGTTAGAGCACCGTTTAGGTACTTTTCTGATGAAGTCACGGCCAATAAGAATGACTTGCCAGAATTTGGACAAGAATGGTTAAAAGTTAAGGTAATTTATGCTATAAGCCAATTTGTGTACCAAAAGATGAAAGGTTATTGGTAGCAATACTCCTTTCATTTTTTTTTGCAATTGTAAAAAAAGAAGAAGGAAAATTTTACTTATTTATTTATATATTTTCCTCTTCTTCCTTTCATTTATCTATAAAATGAATGAAGAGCGCTGGAGACTTGGAGTGTATGGTTGTGAACTAACTGATGTGGATGTGCAAAAGAAGAAGGATTTATCTCCTTCTACAAAGCAAAAAATTACTCTTCTTATTTTTATAATTTGCAGGAAGAGTATGGACAACTTTGCCGTAAAATTCAGAATGCAGCCCAGAAGTCAAATCCGTGTCAGCTCCTCGGAGAATTTGCAGTTTTTTCTGAAACACAGTTGAGAAATCACCCAACCATAATTAAGGTACGTCGAGCATTTTTGTCATACTTCACAAATTACTGATATTGATAATTTGTTCACTAGGATTACTGAATCACCTTTTTTTAAAACGTCAAATTTGCTTATCTAATCAGTGAATCATACCATGATATTATAATTATTATACCTATATACTAGAGTAAATATCTGATTTGTCTCTGTGACTTCGCATTAAAAGAAACGCTTTAAGTCATGTTGGTAGGTAATATGGGAGAACAAAGAAGGTCTTTCAGATGGAGTGCCACATTTAATCTACATATCTCGAGAAAAGAGGCCAGAACATCCACATCATTACAAAGCCGGTGCTATGAATGTGTTGGTAAGTTTGTTTTCTTTTCTTGTTAATTCCATAAATCTTATTCTCTCATTAATAACATTTCAGACATCAAATTTCGCTTGATCACAAATTAATACTTTCCTTCTTTTGGTCCCAAATTTTCTATAATTTGTATTGTATATACAGACAAGAGTCTCCGGGTTGATGACAAATGCTCCCTTTATCCTAAACGTAGACTGTGACATGTATGTGAACAATCCTAAGATTGCACTACACGCCCTGTGCATTTTATTAGATCCAAAGGGAGAACAAGAAGTTGCATTTGTTCAATGTCCCCAACGATTCTATGATGCAGTAAAGGATGACGCTTATGGAAATCAGCTGGTGGCTTTGCCTATGGTGTGTGAAATCATACACCAAACATATTTGCATTATGAGAAAGCTAGCTATAGGTTTATGAACTATGTGAAAGAAGTGATAATAAATGTGTATAAACAAACTTGGTTTCTATGTTATGTCCAATGCAGTACATAGGAGGTGGATTTGCAGGACTTCAGGGGATTATATATGCAGGAACAAATTGCTTCCACAGAAGAGAAGTTATTTATGGCCTTTCTCCTGATGAGGGCGTTCAAAATTCAAAGGATTTTGGTTTCACTAATGGTATTTAAGATTCTCTATGATATTAAATATTCCCAAATGAATACAGTTGTTGAGACAAAATAGATTAAAATATAATAGAAAGAAAATGAATTCCTATTAATTAGTCCAAGAAATATAATAACGAATAACTTCTAGTCATGTATATCTTCTGCAGGAACACTATCAGAAAAGGAATTAGTACATAAATTTGGAACTTCAAGGGGGTTTATTGAATCAGCCACTCATACTTTAGAGGGGAAAATATTTAAGACTAAAGATAGCCTTCTCAAATCTCTTGATCTTGAGGCAGAGAGCCAAGTTGCTAGTTGTGAATATGAATATAGCACCGCCTGGGGTAAACAGGTGGTGACCAGAAACATTATTCAAATTTAGACTAAAGAATTGGTATCTGTGAAAATACTTTAAAAAAAAAAACAACATATTCTACTGTCGCCACATGTAATAATTTTCTCAAATAAGATCAAACCTGAACATAGCCCATGGAAATGCTTATACGTTTTTCTTCTAAACGTGTAATTTAACTTCTTTTTCAGTGCTTACGTTAGACCACCAGCTATTGCTCCATACTTAATTCTTCAAAGTATATCTTGCATAAGTTGGCACTTTATAACTATTATTATAAGATATTTCATCTAAAAAATTCAAGATTTATACTTTTCATATGTCATAATCGATAAAAGGTTTCAAAATTTTGGCACAACTTATGCTTGAATTTGTTATATTTTCTTTGGAATAAAATTATTTACTTACTATAAACTCTAGTAAAAATGCTAGAAAGTGCTTATTATGTTGAGGATTGAGAATGGTAGGTTGGATGGATATATGGATCTACGTCAGAGGATGTACTTACCGGGCTAGAAATGCACACAAAAGGTTGGAGATCAGAAGTTTGCTCACCAGATCCAATGGCTTTCATGGGCTGCTCACCTCAAGATAATCTAGGTCAAATGGCCCAACATAAGAGGTGGTCCTCAGGGTTGCTTGATATCTTTCTCAGCAAACACTGTCCAATTTTCGGGACTCTATTTGGTAAGCTACAATTCAGAGAGTGCTTGGCGTATATTTGGATCACAAATTGGGCCTTACGATCTGTTCCTGAAATATGTTATGCGGTTCTCCCTGCCTATTGCATTATTACCAATTCCAGTTTCTTGCCTAATAAGGTGAGCACAAAACATATTATACAGAACCGTTGTTGACCCTTTTAATTTCTCATGCACATCACTAGCTGTTCTAACTCCAATTTCCTGCCTAAGGCTAATATAAAATATTTTTGTTGCAATCACCCTTTTGTCAGGAATAATGTAAATAGCTAAATTTGTATTTGTGTGTATGACAGTTAATCATTTAACAATCATATTCTGCCATCTCAGATTTTTATTGTACCGCAAATATAAAATATTTCCATTTGGAAGTGTATATATTAGCATTTTCACCTTCTCAAATAAATATATAGCACTAAAACAGTTCCCAAAATTAGTTTATAGAAGGATTCATGATCTAGGACATTTTGTTTAAACTTTTTCTTTAAATTTTTTTTTAAATATATCCAAAATGTTATATTATAAAAGGATTTTTTTAATTATTAGCATTCTTCAACAAAATAGAAAGAGTAGGTTTCTTTTTTTAAGAAAATGTTAAAAAAACATATATAGTAAAAACACTTTATAAGCTTATCTAAACATATTTAGCTTAATTAAACGTGACTATTCTAACTTCTGCTTCCGTCAAATTTAAAATGGAAATCAAATAGTAGTAATTAGTAATTTAGCACAGTACATTATGTTTCTTTTTTAAAAAATATAAAGTACGAAAATTCAAACTAACGACCTCTTGTAATTACCTCTCCAATTTAGTGCACATTGTTTTGATGCTTCATATGTGTTTAAACCATGATGGTGCAGGAAGCCGGTATGTGGATCCCCGCAACGTTATTTGTGATGTACAACATATCTGCCCTATTAGAGCACGTGATGACAGGGTTGTCGGTTCAAACATGGTGGAACAACCAGAGGATGGGAAGAATAACTACCATGACTTCATGCTTTTTTGGATTTTTGGATATCCTGCTTAAGCGGTTAAGGATATCCGACACCGTTTTTGAAATAACAAAGAAAGACCAACCATCTTCTGGTGGTAGCAATAACAAAAACGTGGGCAGGTTCATTTTCAACGAGTCATTGATATTTTTACCTGGCACAACTATTTTGCTCGTTCAACTCATAGCACTGGTTACCAGCTGGTGGAGGTGGCTAACCCTAGTTAAGAATGAGCGTGCATATGGAGTAGGGGAGGTGTTTTGCAGTGCATATTTAGTTATATGCTATTTGCCTTTTTTGAAAGGATTATTCGGGAAAGGAAAGTATGGGATTCCCTTATCCACAATATGCAAAGCAACGGTGCTAGCTTTCCTATTTGCTCACCTATGTAATGGCACCGCTACCAATTGATCATGTTCATTTTGAATGAACATTGAAGAATAATTCATGTTTAGCCTATTTTCTTGTGCTTAAAAAATATATGAAGGAAGGAGTATGAAATAATAATTAAACAAACTGAAGGTAATAAAGGAAATATTAATATTATTCGATTAAGTGCAAACTCGAGTGAGAAACACATTAAGGCTTTCATTTGGCCTTTTCAAGAGTAGTGATGGAACTGGCATTCCCTTTGATGGAATCATACCTGCGAAACAAGTAGGCGACAATGAAAGCCGCGGTGAGAGTAACAATGTCCTTACCCGCACACTGCTTATTGGACACACTGGGAGACCCAGTTTGAGGCCCATTGGACCAATAAAGGTAATTCAACAATTGGGCCCCTTTTTCCGAGGTGAACCGGTCCGGTTTGAAACGCTCCGGTTCGTCAAACACGACTGGGTCCCTCATGACGAGTTTCTGGTACCCACACAGCAACTCGCCCTTCTTGATATCGAAGGCGGAGTCATGGGAACTCAAACGGAAATCCTTCCTGGCACGACCGTACTGAAGCGGAACCGGAGGGTTTATTCTGAGAGTTTCGTAGACGACGGATTGAATGAGTTCCATCTCTTTGACCGAGTCAAGGGTTAGCGTTGACCCACCCTTCTCTCTGGCTTCCTTCCTAAGCTTGTTTTGCAAGCCGGTGGAGTCGCTGGCTATAGCTTCTATCAAACTGGGAAGGAAAATGGAAAAGCCACCGAAGGAATTGAAACCCAGCACGAAAATCAAGTTGTGGATGGCCTCTTCTTGGGTCAACCCGAACCCGGTTTCACCTCTGTTAATAGTCTCCTTCCCTGTTATGGTGGATCGTCCATCAAATATTGAATTCAGATGGATAGAATAAATATTGTAGAATGTGAATATGACCTTGTTGTTTGATGAAGTTGTAGATGTTGTTGTAATCTCCACTGACGAGGAAGAAAGGATAAGCAAAGGAATGGAGAAAGATTTCTTCGAGTGGTTGGAGAATGCCGATGCTAACAGTAGGGAGAAGCTGGAGTGCGAGCCAACGATTGAGCATGGCGTAGCCTGATTCCGCCACTTTGGGGTCGCGTGAAGGGTCGGCGCCGGCAAGGACTTTGCATAGGAACGTGAAGAGGAATTGCTGAAGCGGGAATATGTAGGTTGCGGATGTGGATTTGGAGAGTGTTGTTTCGATGTTGTTCCACATTATGTCAAGGTTCGATACCAGTTCTGAGGCCCATATGCCCGAGCTTCGTTTCAGGGTGTCCATGATGTAGTTCTTCACCTGCATGCACCCACAATAAATATATATATCATACTCAACTACTTCAATCTTATCACTATTTCTCATCACCGTTTTGCTACTCCAGATGAACACTGTATTCCCCTCTAAACATACAAAAATATGACATACCTAAATTATCATTCAGCTCACTCTAAATAATTTCAATATCAATTTATTTACTCACACATCAAAACTTTGTGTAACGTTACTTTTTAATGATTAATGGAGTAAATAACCAAAATATAATGGAATCTGCAAAAGATGAAAATTAAATTGTCTAAATGTGCATCTTACCTAAAGAAGAGGGCATTTCTTTAATCAAAGTAGTCCTTGGATAATGAATTTTGGAACCTAATTTTATTTGTTTTTGGTCTGAGTGAGAGAGTAGGGTTTGAAGCATCACTATTCACGAATAACTTCGATCCCGAAGAGACGGAGTGTGGATGGTGCAGAAACCCTAATTCTGTTTTGGGACCTAATTTGATAAACAAAATACACATTTGCAGACTAATTTTACAACTGCATACATATTTAGGGACTATACATGCAATTTTAAAAAATTGTTATTCCACATCTAAAAATAAATGAAATAAAATAGAAAGAAGAGAAAAAATAGGAAGAAAAAATTATGTGAAATGTGATATAATAATAAAAGCATAGAAAAAAGTTACACTAAGTAAACTAGGACTAATAACTAAATTACACTTAGTAAATGAAATCTTTTTGTTAATGGAAATCGATTTTAATTAAGACTTGTTCCTTGCTAAACTGCTTTTCCTTTTTTATGGACAATCTTGCTAGAAAGCTTATCCATCTAAACTAACTAAAGGCAAAAAAAAAAAAAAAAACGGAAGCACGAAACGTCTAAACGGACACGAGCATCGGCATCAATGAATGCTTGATTGATCTTTCTAGGTCCACTGTAATATTGTCTTTACCGATATTTTTAAGAGAGGTTTTCAGAAACAAAAAAGAGAGAAAGCAAGGTTCAACTTTGAAGTTTGTTGGGATTTTTTTTAGGTTGTAGGTTTGTCCGTGATGCTTGTAAGTTTGTTATTTTATTTTTTAAATTAAAAGTAAAAAAAAATCTGTTTGATTAAAATGCTTTTAAATTAATTTCATAATATATTTTAAAAATAATTTAAATTTAGTTCTTAAAATTAAAAACAAAGATTTTTTTAATAATTATTTTTATTTTATTGCGATTTTTAACTTAAATTAAAAAAATTAATAAAATTTATTTGTTTTTAATAAAAATATAAAAATTAACAACAATTTTTAACTTAAATTAAAATTGCTTTTTACCTACCAGTCATGCTAAGGTAAAAACTAGAAACTCAAAAATCGAAAAATTCCTTTAACTCAACGTATGTGGATATATAATAGCTGTTTGATTTAAAATTAAATAAAATTAATTTTAAATTGTTAAATAATTTAAAAATATGTATATAAGTTAATCTAAATTATAAATATATATATATTAGAATGATTATTTTACATTAAAAATACAAAAAATAATTTTCTAACTTTAAAATAAACACGCCCTTAAATGTACATGCAGCTAACGTTTATATATATACTTAAATTCTGTTTTATTTGTCATTGTACTTGAAGTTTAAACTGTACAGAAACAGCTCCAATGAAACTGGCTCCGCATCGTTGTGCACCACACAATAATAATCCAAGTAACGAACGAGTTGTTGTAAATGCACATGAAAAACGTAAGGGGAAAACGACTCCACACTTTCCTGGTCCCCACAGTGCTAAAAGTATGCATATAGATTTTGTTTCTTCCTAACACAATTCTTTTCTTTTCCGTTTGTTTCAATACGTGTCCCCTCTAAGTGTGTAAATTCCTAACACATAAAAAGAGTAATGGTTAAATTACTTATTTAATTTTTATATTTAATATTTATTTTTAATTTCATTTCTGTATTTAAAAGTTATAGTTTGATCGGTGGTTGTAATATCATTTATATTTTAGATGATGTGGTTACCGAAAAAATAATAATAGTAATAATTTTTATATATGATATAAAATTTTAATTTTATTCTTATATTTATCATGCACTTTTGATTAAATCGATATATAATTTTTTAATTTAACTTCTATAGAAAAAGAGTTAAGTTAGTTATAACATATTCTCTTGAATAAAGTAATTATAGAGAATTAAATTTTATTATCATGATTAATAATAATTGTATTATATATTTTTAATTATAAAAACCAAGTTAAGTTCAAAATATTTCTATTCAATTTATAACTAAAGTTTTTAATATACAAATTAAATTAAAATAAATTACATACAAAAATTTAATTAAAAATACATGATATATGTAAAAATTAAATTATAATTTTTTATCTATAAAAACTTAAATATAAATTTTTTAAATAAAATAATTCAATTATCATTAACTGGGTAAAACAAAACCATGTTACAACAAATCCTAACGTTAAAAATTGAATTACAAATATTTTATATATAGATTTTTAATTATAAATTTTTTTAATTACATAGACCAAATCGAAAATATGCATCAGGTTTAAAGATTAATAAATAGTTTAATCAATAATAAAACAACAATAGAGACAAAATAAATCTTTGGTGAAGATTATTAACGTTTAATAATTTGAAAAATAATAATTTTTAATAGTTTGTTTAGTAAAATATTTTAACTAATTAAAAGTTTGAATTATCAATTAAAAATTTATTAAATATTTTAATTTTATTGAATAAAATAACTTATTTTAATAATTATTAAAAAATATTTTAAATAATTTTTAATTTTTAGTTAAAATATTTTGTTCATTTTCATCTTTAATATGTTTTAAAAACCATTTTTTTATCTATTTATTTTTATAAATTTAATACTATTTACATTTTTTATAATAATTTTATTAATTTTGATAAATTTGTTTTTATATTATTATAAAATATTATATTTTAAATTAATTTTAATACATATAATTTATTTTAATTACTATATTATTTATTTTATTTTATTAAAAATATTAAATCGTTTAATAAAAATTAAAATTATAAAAATATTACTTTAAAAAAATTATTTATAATTTGTTTATATAAAAATTAAAAATAAATATTTTTATTTAATTAAATTTTAATATATTTTATATTAAAAAAATATAACATACTTATAATATTTTAATTTACTATTTAACCATTTCTTTATTTATTATTTTTATATTTATCAGACAGTTTAAAAGTTAATTTTACTAAATATTTTTTATTTAATCAACTCTCAGTTTCTAACTATTATTTAAACTTTCAGCTAATTAATCAATCCTAAACCCTAATTTATTCGTTAGTTTACAAAAACTCTAACATATCTTTTAAAAATATTATTAAACTTTCATTTAATTATAAATTATTATATTACCAAAAATTATTAATTTTACAGTAATTATTTAAAATAATATCTATTATCATTTATAATTAGTTGATATTAGAAAAAATTTATTAGTACTTCATTACAGCGAACAAGGACAATCAACAGGCACGTACCGACCAAACTTCAATTTTTTCACCTAAATTATGCAAAATTAATGTTTTAGAAACGAAATTGAAGGATTCAATGGATGAAGTGTACCTTTGAATGTTGAGGCTCGGAAATGTCCTGGTAAACGCCGACCCTAAGGTTTCCGGTGAAGGCAACGTTGGGGACAAAGTCTCCGACAAGAACATCCTTCTTATCGACGAGGTCCAAGTCGAAGAGATGAGAGAAGGATTTGCAATCAAGGACGGAAACGACGTTGGGATTAACGTTAACGAAGAAGGGAAAAGAGGGAGGAACATTGGTACGGAACACGGTACTCTTATACTTCTCCACTCGCTTTCTGAAGAAGCTCTCTGGCTTCTGGAACCAGAAATAGTCCAATCGATCCGACATCGGACCCAGAAGCGGCCACCCGTAGCTTCCCGGAATCTGCCGAATCGGAAGCGTCGACGGCGGGTTCACCACCGACGACGGCACTTGCGGGAGTGACATGGTGGAGGAGAAGGTGAGGGGAGGGGGTTGGATGAGTTCAGAGTGTTGGATTTCGTTTTTGGTTTTTGCCTCTCTTTTTTTAGTGTTGTGGAGAAATATCAATTAAGGAATTAATGAGATATTGTTATATTTTCCAATATTTTTGGATTTGTGTTATTTTCTTTTATTTTCGGGGGACATTGCATCTGCATTATTGAAACTTCAACGGTGGGATCGCGGGGGCAACCCATGTTTTGGACTGTTGCAATCTTGCTGAAAACTAATCATGTCATAATTGAATGATATTATTTCTCCTTTAGGCATGGTAAAAACTCTTAGGAGGTTACCCAGACTACAACCAAAGCTTTGTGCAAAAAACAATCTCATTTTTTTAAATTTAAAGAAATTACACGTTGAATTTTTTGCTTTTTTATTTTACACGATTTTAATTTAATTTATATAATAATAATATTTTACAATAAGACAAATCTCTCTCTTATTTAGATTTGGTTTATATTTTTATAGATAAAATTATTTAAGTAAAACATATTTATAATATAATAGTATTATTTTTTAATGAAATTTTTACAAAATTTGAATTTTACACCTTGCTTACAAAAATTTAAAAAAAAATAATCCACTTGAATTATTATCCTTTAGCTTAATACAGATCTGTCTTACTTTTTATATAATTATATGAATTAACGAAAGTTAGTATAATATTTAAAAAACCAATATTAGATATAATTTTGTAGTTTTTTTAAAGTTCAAAATAAATCACAATCAAACATATCACACATTTGAAAAATATTATATATGTAATATTTAATTAAATACTATTATATAAAATAAGATTTGCTTCGTATAAATTTTTTTTGTAAACTAATTTCATTCCTAAGTTTTTATACAATTAAATTAATATCTTTAAATTCTTTTATATAAATAAAAAATTACAGAAAATTATTAGAAATCATCTAGCAAAAAATAATTAAAATAATTTACATAAAATTTTGAGTTTAAATTTTGTTATTTTCATCATATAGCTGGAAAAAAGCCTCCTCTTTAAAATATAATAATAAAGATAATAAATAATTGGGTTAGATATTATTTTGCTTTTACAAAAATATCATATAATATGACCAACGTAAACGCAATAGGTCAGCTCATTTATATGTGCAATTAATATTTTTAAGTTAAGACAAAATTTAATCCACATAATTTTCATTACTTTTGGTGTTAGTTTTTTTTTTCTTTTTATTCTAGTCAAATATTTTTCACTTATTTGGATTTTTATTCTTACTTTTAATTTTAAGTGGGTTTGTATGTGTGTGAAAATGTATGTAATGAGATATAGTACATTTGGGAAACCTGAGTGACATTAACGTTCCACAAGCATGTTCATGTTAAACAATGTTAATTAAGTCCAAACATGCTTTGCAGTCATTTTTGTATAAATGAATGGAGTAAATTTTAAGAGTGATAATAATTATATATCTATATAGTAATTTTACTTCGATATATTTTTTTATCCTTTTCATCACATTATATATTATGTTATATTTTTATTTACTTTATCTCTCTTCCATTTCATTCAATACATTTTAAATAGAATGTATAATAAATATTTTAAAAAATCTAATCATATAATAAATGATTAATGTTAGAGGTTATTTAAAATTATATGATGTTAAAAATATTAATTGTTTATACTAAAATCTAATATCATTGTATGGTCTAATTATTTTTACATACAAAAAAAATCTTTTATTTGATATGTCTCTTGCACATATAAAATAAAGGTAATTTATTAAGAAACACATGGATTTATTCACAGTGAATTAACTTAGTTTGACTATAAATTTTAGATTTAAATGTTAGGTATATAATTGTGTTAAAAATTTAGAAGAAATTTTTTTTATCATCTATAATAAGTATATCTGATTTGAGTATGATTATCTTAATAGAAGAATGATAAGTATTTAAAAAATATAGGTAAAATATTAAATTTTAATTAAAGAAATATTTGAAAGAAATTGCGCAGTTGAGAAGTACATATGTTTTAACAACATTTTGTATTATATTTTAATGTATATTAAAATTGCACAATAAAAAATGGTATTTTTTTAAAAATAAAAATCATATTTAACATTATCAATATATTAGATTTCATAATTTTTAATAAAAAAATTAATATATAAGTTTTTATTGTGTATTTTTAAATATTTGTTAAAAAATCTTTTATATAATTTTTACACGTTTTTTATATATTAAATCTTACTTATAAATGTAACCTATATTCAGAATTATAACGATAATAAATAATCTGAAAGTGTCAAGTATAAATCCTTTTATATATATTTTAGTTTCCATAATAATTCAAGTATTTCTTTTGCTTTTAAAGAGCTTCTTTCGGAATTCTCATCTTTCATCAGGCACCTGCGAAACTATCTGGTATCTACTAATTTTTTTTTTCGTGTTTTTTCAAATTTCCAGGCCAGCATGATTGCAGGTCTAGATTTTTTCTTTTCTTTTCAAACAACATGAAAAACAATGAAAAACCAAGATATGACTATATAATAATTTTGTATGTTTATATTATTTATTATATCTCACATTTCTTATTTCTATGTTTTTTTATATATAATAAAGTCTGGATAAGCCTAAAAAAGTAAGAATATGATTTTTTTCCCCAATGAAAAACTTTTACACGACGAACACAGGTTTCACACGCTCACTGGTGCCACATCTATTGCCCCTTTGAGGTCTCGAAACTCCTATAGTCGTCCGCTGCTCATGTCCTTGTTTGAGAAAAAAATAATAATTCTTAAAACAAAATTTGACAATAACTTGTATATAGGAAACAAACAAATAAAAAGAAAGAGATGAATGATAAAATAAATAGTGTTGAAAAATAAATATATAAAATTATTTTAAAATATTTTTTCTCGGAATAAAATTATTCTATAACTAAAAAAGTGTAAAAGTTGAGATTGATGAGTTCATTTTTAAAATTATAAATATATTATTTTATTTTTAAAATTTAAAATATCGATATTTTTTTATATTTATAATTTCATAGGTTAAAATAATAATTATTTATCAATATTAAAATTAGAATAATACTTATTATTTTAAAAATTAAAATGATCTATATTTGGAATTTTAAAAATAATTTAATGTATTATTTCTGAAAAAATCTCATTGTCGAAACTTCAAATAGATATAGGTAGATGAAATAAACGGGAAAAGAATAAAAACCTGGTCGATGGGGCCATTTAATATCAGCACGCTTATATAATATGGCATACATGTAATTCAACGAAAAAATATGGTTTCAAACTGTACCCAAAAAATGATGTGTCATGAAAGCCGCATCTTTTTTTTTTTTTAAAGGAATGATTTTAAACATTAAAAATAATAAAATTTTTATTTATAAAAATTATTTATTATATTTTTATATAATAAGTATTTAATTTCCAAAAAAATTAAATATTTAAAATTAACTTTAAGGAATGATGTTAATATTTCTTCTTTTTTATTTTCAAAACTTTGTTGTATCATTTTATAATTTTTACTATATTATCCTACAGATTCTTTATTCATTATAAAGTAATAATAAATAAAAAAATTAATATATTTATTCCCTTAAAAATATAAAAATTATTAAATATTTTTATTTAATAAATTAAAATATTTGTAAAAAATAATAAAGATTTACATTATTTATATTTTATACATTCTTTTACAAATTCATAAAATAAATATTAAATAAAACAATGCTTCCATTTATTATTTTATAAAACATATAAATTAATGAACACTTTCTTCATTTAATTAATGGAATTTGTAGAAATAAAAAAATAAATATTTAAAATTATTATTTTTGATCCAAATCTAATGCTATGTTTAGACTTGTTCATTTGGTACAATATAAATAAATAAAAAATTTAAAAACTTAAGCTTCTTTCAAGCTGATTTTCAACCGACAGACCTTGAAAGCCTTATCACAAGTTCGAAGTAACTTTGCCCAATTTTTAAAAACAAAAGTAAATGCATATAGTTGAGAAGTTGAAGAAAATACTTTTTTGTGCACATAAAACACGAGTGCATTGAATGGGATAGTTGCCATAGACTATAATAATCAATTCTATAAAGTTAGAAAGTTTCTTCTATGTAAGAGCGGGGTATTTGAGTTAATCATGCTATTCACTTGGAATTTCATCAATGTCAGCATAAGCAATAGCAGTTAAAGAACTTGGAATTTCATCGCTCACAACCTCACTTACTCATCACTATTCACGCCCATCCCTTTATCAATCATCAAGCTTCTCCTTACAAACATCAAAACGATGGATTATACATAATAGATTATCAACCAAGTGCGTTGCTTTTCACCACTCAACAAGGTAATTCCTTTATTTTAAAATTATGTTTTTTTTTTATTTTTTGATTTAAAACTATTTTCATATTAGAAATTCAAAATCCGATCAATTTGTTTTCACAGTGATCGGCATTCAATAATTGTATAAATAAATTTAAAATTATCTTAACTAATTTAATGAAATAAGAGATGAGTGGTTGTCTCTACATACTATAACTATGAAATTTATGAAATTTAGTATATTTAAGAATGAAAATATTTTAAAATTAAAAATATAATTAATTTTTTTATTTTTAAAATTTAAAATGAAATTATTTTAAAAATATATTAAAAATAATTTAAAACTATTTTTACCAAAAAAAAATTTAAATTGATTTAAAAACAAAAAATTAAAACTTATAAACATTTTTAGAATTGTTACACTCAAGATTTTGTTGGAGTGAATTGAATTTTAAATTATATATATTTAATATTTTATTTTAATGTATAATATATTAGTTAAAATATAAGTAGATATTTAATATTAGATAAAATATAAATAAATACTTTAATTATATAAAAATTAATTTTATATAATCATAAACATAATATATATTTCAATAATCAAATTTTACATGCTAAAAAGATAATTATTTAATATAAATCTAATTTTAACATATAATATAATTAATCCTATCTCATAATATATATATATATATATATATATATTATATCCACTTATATTAATATAAGTTGATCTAATTCTCCTTTGTCAACAATTTCAGATAAATAGTATTTTTTTTAATTTAAATATTATTGTTATTATATACCATCTTAATTATTTTTATCTAAATTTTGTCAACATTAAATAATTATAAAAATATAATTAATTTATTAATTTTATAAATTTAAATATTATTAAAATAGTAATAATAATAATAATAAATGTATTTTTACTTTATTAATTTTAAATTAATTTAAAGTTTTATTTTATTTAAACTTTTATTACAAAACTTATATTTTATATAAAAATAAAATTTAATTAAAAATAGAAGAAAAGAATAATGAAAGAAAAATATAAAAAAAAGTAAATGATCCAATCAACCTCCCTTTTAATCTTACTAAAATCGAATCGCAGTAATATTTGTAATTAAATTAAATAATTTTTTATTGAAACATTTATCAAAATCAAACCCCCAAACACTTTTAAACTATTTCCTACTCTTCTTGATTTAATTTAACAACCCTTTATGTCACAATTTCATCAACCTACATAAACTAGTTTTCGTGAATTTTTATACAAATTCTTACAATTAAAATATGTTTATACGCTCTTTATATTTTTTTACAAAATTAAAATAGATTTTCACTGACTACCTGTTATATTAAACCATAAAAACTCATTTGAAAATTCAATTAAAATATAAAAGCAATTGACCTATTTAATACTACCTCTACTCCTATATTAGAACCCATTTAATCACTTAACAAAAAAATTAGCTAATTTAATTAATAATATTAAATTGATAAACAATTTACTTATTTTTTCTAAAATTATTTGTAATCTCTTTTAACATTATTAATTAATGTGAACAAAGGAGATAATTATAATAATCTTCATTTTTAATAGAGAAAGTCCAAACATTAGTATATTAAAGCAACTTTCAAAAGGTTTCTATAAAACTTTCAAATAAGACAATTTTTATAAAAAAAAGATCAGAGGTAATACAAATTTATGTAAGTTGAAAGTTTGTAGCAAGTAAAAACTTATTTTAAAATTTTTAAAAAACATCAATTTTTTATTAAAAATTACCAAGTTTTTTTTTAATCTTAAATCTTCGTATCTGAAAGTCGTTACAAACCTTTTTTAATTTAAGTCAAATCAAGTGAACTTGCTTTAAAAAGTAAAGTTTTGCTAACACTTATTTTTTTCATTTATGAGACTTGAATTAGAAGAAAAATCAAATTCTTTACCATTTGGATCAACAAGCATTGATAGTCTAACAAGGAGTAATATAACCTTGTTATATCATTAAGACTAAGGAGTAATCTAACCAGTTTATCATTGCAATTTGAAGATGGGGCATCAAATGCAGAATTCATTTCATTTTCACCTATCAACGGGAGCGTTAACAGGGAATACAAACAGATAGTGTAAAATGAGAAATTATACTTATACTACAAAACAAACAATTTATACAATAAAAAAAGAAAGAAAATGAGAAAAGACAAGAGTGAGATATAGTAAGTGATATGATGGAGATGGAAAGAAAAAACATACAGTATAAATTGTAGTATAAATAACACGTCTAGTGTAAATTAGATCTGAAGCAGCTACTTATGTACCAGTTATTACGGGTTCTAAGCCTCAGAATACGATAACATTCTAAAAACAAGCTACCTGGGCCATATCGGAGTGATGGAGTCCAACCAATGGACTAATTTTTCATTTCAATATATTTTTTTCAATGTTTCACAAAAGGCAAAACCCGCTATCCACAATCTTCTAATAATATAATATCCTTAAAAAGCTGTCGAAGTTCACTAATAAGGGAGCAATGAGCACCAGAAAAATATCAGAGCACGAGAATTGCACACAAAGACCTACCAAAATAATTCCTATTTCCCGAAGTGAAGATATAGTTGAGGGAAAGTAGCTAAACTGTTCCACTTTTAGGAGCGCCAACATCAGGTAGGCATATGCCAAGATCATCCAGGTTGGGGCTGCTTTGGATGCTCAGCCCTTTCTCATTAGCCAAATGCAAAAGGCATATGAAACACAAATGTGGAGATATGTCACTAACAGTTGCGGCAGCATTGCATTCACTAGGAAGATTGGCCAATATATGCCTGAAAGATACCATTTCTTTTTTACCCTTCAAACAATTGATGCAGGAATTAGGACTTACCACTCAACTTCAAAGAGCGAAAAATAAAACTGATTATCCACACACATAGAACAGCAAGGCAAAAACAAAGAGCATTGGCAAACCAAGAATCATGGAGAAGAAAGTTGAAATAACATTGAATGTAATGAAAGAAACATATCGCAGCAAACATTTTTAGTGAGGAAAGGCTAGGAAGGGAACGATGTTGAAAGTTTATAACTAGACAAGGAATATACTGTACCAAGCAGAGCCTATTGACAAATGATGAAACCTTAGCATACCTGAAAAAGAAGTTGAGCAGACTCTTGAATATGGTCCCAAAGTGTGATTTTCAGAGCCTGAACATCGACTTGTTTGGAAGTTTTATCATACTGGACTTCAATTTTATTGATCTGTGTTTTTTGGAAATAATCATACTTAAGCTCTGACTGCAATATATTTTTGGCAAAATCGTATGTTGAAATTAAAATTAATAAAGAGGAATATAAGAACTCATGTAAGATACTGCCATTATCCTTCCATAGTTTCATTTGCACATATGATTCATAAAATGATCATATGATGAGGGCGGCCTATTCAATAAAAAATCATAACTCACCCGATGAGGCTGAGAGATAAGTGCGCTAGAGTCAGCCGTGTCACTATGTACATCACCATCACAGACACTTCCATTATCCCAGGAAGGAAATGGTTTGAAGTAGTTGCATTGTTCTCTTGATCCATCTGCAAATACACCCAGGTTTTACCAATCAGTAATAAATGAAAACACTCGAGAATGTCCTCTATATTGACAGAAAGAATTAGAGAATGCAAAGAGAATTATGGGGATCACAAGAGTACATTTTACCTAGGAACTTTCTCACCCTCCTCTGAATACACTGAAGAAAGAATAGCAAACATCAGAAAATAAATAAATATTACTCCGGATAGAGATATTTGAAACTAATTTCTATATGTTAATAAAATACCTTTATATTACGCAAAAGAAATAACTTGACAAGATCCTCTGGCTCGTAGTGGTAGTCCTCGGGAAGTTTTGTAACGCAAGGTGGTGCATTCTCAGGGAGCAGTAACGATTTGAGATTCTTGGGAGGGGAGAAGATATCGGGTATTTTTTTCTTCAGAAAAACTGTGAAATCTAAGTCAACTTCGATCTGTGTCCTACTCCTTGGCTGCTTAGTTTTCTGGATCGACTCATCTTTGGAAGTACAATGAATCTCTGACTCTGAGCCTAAAAACAGATCCTGAATTGATAAACACACTGAACTTCCAAATACATATATTCGTTACAATCTATAACTGGCCTCCTATATCCCACCTTCAGCGTTTTGATACTTCCAATGAACAGGACCTGCCCATGCATTTTTCTTTGACCTAAAACCCAGACTAAAATATAAATACCCGTCAACATTTTCAAATATGTCATTCATATCAGGGTTTTGAGCAGGAAAAGGTTCTTTTTCCTACAATGTTAAAAAAGGTCCATCAATCGCTTAATATAATAACTCAAAAAATTATTATAAAACCTCCTTATGACAGGCATTGACGTTCAAGAGCTGAAACATTACAAAACCTGACGGTAACTTGGAAATCTTGGATCTGCATCATTAGATCCCAGTTCAGCAACAAATGTTTGACTATCATGATCATCGCTCCAGGACAGGCAGTTCCCCCGTTCTTCACTTTCGGTGGCAATTTCACAATCAACAGGTGCATCAAACTCATGAGCTGATGTCTGGCTAGAAAATTGAAAATCAGAAGGCCTTTTATTGTTTTCGTCAAATTGTTTTACTATCACACTGAGAGTTGGGGAGATTCCATCCTTCATATGCATGTTCAATATCATCTGTTCAACATAATCTATAAAGAATACAAGTCACTGATCCATATAGAGTGTATTTGTAATGTAATATATACTAAGGTGACAGTGACACCAGTTTTGCCACACCTTTCAAAAAGCAATATACCTCTGGCAAAAGAAAGATCAATTGTATCTGAAATATCATGTTCATTTTGACTAACTATGCACTTCCCTGGCACTTCTAGAGAATCAAAGAGCACTCGACATCTACCATATACACCGAGATTATTCATCAAAAGGCCTTTGGCTCCGCCTTCATCAAATTGTGCCGATGTCTGGCGATATAGCGGGTCCACGGCAAATGCAACTGAAAAACAAAAAAACTACATCGTCAGGACAATCTGAATCCCACAAGCCAAACAAGTAACAGAAATAGAATGAGATTTGAGATCACCATCAAACTTCTTTACATTAAGAGCCTCAAAGGAAGATTCCAATGTTGACAAAGGTGACAACTGCATGAACAAACACCTCTTAGAACTTAGGAAAAAGTCTGACTATTCTGTCCGGAGATCTAGAGAATTGACCTTATTGTCAATTCCCTTCCTGCTTTCTAGACCACCTTCAGCATTAACACTCTCCAGAGTAGCGTCTGAACACCACGACATTGCATTAGAACTAGTAAAGAATGAAACGTTGTTGTACGAACAGTAATATACTGCAGAGTGCATACTGCAGCCATTCATAGTTCAGACATTCATACACCCTATTGATAGGAGGGTAATATTGTAACCTTGCTCAGTTTCTTGGCCTGCTCTATTCATTCTAGCAAGGACTTTATATGCCTGGGAATGCACCGAATCCACCCTTAAGGAATAAATTTTGACTCCAGCTTCAAGAGTACAGCTTGCCTGCCAAAATTAAAAATCAATGAATATGACAGTAATGTATACATGAATCTGCTTTTAGCATCACAGCCGTCTCATTGATTGTATATTTACACTCGCAAGTCCATGTGCTCGGTTATGAACAATAACTTAATTCTAGAATGTTAGCTTATTAGGGAGAAATAATCACTTTTGTTAACAGCTTCATGAGAAAACTTTAAATGAAAAGATTCTTTCCCTCTAAAATGGGGTTTCCAAACAGGCTAGACATCTAGTGGTGGAGAGTGGAGTGTGCTAATTTGTGGATTCATAGTAGACGCCTTCTTTGCAACAAACCGTAGATAAAGAAACATAATAAAAATGTATTTAAAAGAAGGCACAATTCAGGAAATCCAAACCCATAAAACCAAGTATTGCCCGCAAAAAGAAGATATTACTTTCTTGTCATTTTCAAAATCAACGTAAGTTAGGGACGAAGCGGTAATGAAAAGTCAAACAACTTTTGAAACCAAAGTAGGTAGGAATGAAGTAGCATACGCTTTTTACCATTTGAAAATTAGTCTCCACATCAGTCCCTTCATCAGCCCTAATAATATCAGTAAGGTGATCAATCAAATTCAACTCCCATGTGTTTTTCTGATTAATTTTCTGCATATAAATGAGATAAAATAAACTTCCCTTCAGAAAATAAATAAATAAATAATAAGATAAAAGATATAAGAAGTAGAATATGATGATGATTATTATGATTACATTTTCGGTGGCACGCTTTATGCAGTTATGGAACAAGTCGAGAATCTGCTGCTTGGTGAGACAGGGATGATGAGAACGGTGAGGTTGGGAGTGGAAGTTAGCGGCAAGGGAGCTGCGGCGGATGGCGGCGACACGGGTTGCGCGGGCTTGGGCGCGTTCAAGTTGGTCATCGTTGGAGCCCACGAAGAAAGTGTTCATCGGAGATTGGATTCGAGCGGACATCGGAAGTCTCTTTTTCTGGCCCGTCGTCGGATTAGGGCTTAAGGTTTCCGCCATTGAAAAGTAACCGAGTATTGAAGCCAGTGATTCTGCTTGTTCTTTGGATTCATGCAGCTGTATAGTAAGTAGTAACAGAGGTGGCTTAATTTCCCTCCATTTTTCTGTAATTTGAAGTGTTAAGGATGTGAAAAACCAACGCCATTCTTCAATTCAAATATTATAACTAGGCAGTGTTAAAATTTAAGCCCGGGGTGGTTTTAGTTTTTAATTTTTAAAAATTAAAATCCGTATTTATTTTTAATTTTTAATTTTTAAAATTGTTGTAAAAATAAATTAAATTATTCTATTATATTATTTTAGTATAAATTAATAAGAATATATATAAATAAAAATATTAATTTAAAAAATAAATTATATCTATTAAATTTTTTATAAAAAATATATTTTATATTATATAGTAAAATTTATATAATATAAAATTATATTATAATATAATAAAATAAATATAATTTTTATATTAAATAATATTATATATTTATAAATTTATAAATAAATAAATAAATAATTAATAACTAAATTTTTTTAAAATAATAAAATTAAAAATTTTAAAAATAAAATTTATTATTATTATTATGGTGATATTGATAATAATAAAAAAAATAGTATAATAATAATATATTGATTATAATATAAAAAAATTTATTTCATATATTATTTGATTATTAATATTTAATATAAATAATTTTATATATTATTATAATATTATTATATTATTTATTATTTATTTTATATAAAAATAATATTATATTATAAATAATATATTATAATATTATAAATTTAATATAATTTATATATAAATAATATTATTTATTTTATTTTTATTAAGTAAAATTGTTAAATAACTGTCTATTATATCTTTAATTTTTTCTCTTAATTAACTTTTATCATCAATTAATATTTTTGTGAAAAGTGAAAATATACTTAAAAAAGAAAATAATAATAAATATTATCTTAAATTTTTAAAATCATAAATAAAAAGGAAAAAAATTAAACAAGTAAAAAATATAAATGAAAGGAAGGAGTACAATATTTTGAATTTATCCATATTGAAAGTCAAACATCATTTTAAAGTCATATTTTACTTATTAATAAAACATAATAAATAGAAAGATTGAATATCAATGAAAAATAAATATAAAAATAATATATTTTAAAATTTTATAAGAAGCCTTATATTAAAAAATATTTAAAAAGTTAGTTTAAAAAATTTTATAAATAAAACAAAGGGAGTAATTTTAAAAAATTATTAACATCAATTCTTAGAACTTTTTCTGTTACACAGTAACTTTTAAGATAGGTTTTAAACATTCAAAAATAATAAGTTTTTATAAACAAAAACATTTGTTATATTTTTATATTTTATGTAACCAATATTTTTAATAAAAACATATCACTTTAAAATGCTTAAAAATTGTTCTGAGAATTGAACTTAAAAATTTTCTTTAAAAAAATATCAATTTATGAAACTAGCACTTAAACTTTTTGAAAATATAACCATTCACATAAAAATATGTTAAATAAAAGTATGGCTAATATTTCTCTACTGCCTTATATTTTTCGGTCATTATATTTCTCTACTGCTATTTGGTCATTATATTTCTCTACTGCTAAAAGGCTAAAAGAGGACAGTAAGTGATTCGTTGGTGCCAAATCGCACATAATGGAGACCGGAAATTGAAAACACTTCAACCTTGATGTCAGAAAACATTTTATGTTTTTATTTTTATTTTTATTTATACAAATGCTATATTATTTTTATTTTCAAAATATTGTAATAAAAATAAAAACAGAAAATAACTATTTTTTTGTTTTCACTATTTATAAAACATAAAACATTAAATTTAATTCTCTTTCTTTTCAATAACATATATCAATAAAAATATATTGCTAATATATATATATATATATGTCAAATATATTTTAATAAAAAATATAATTAAAATTAACTTATACATCTATTTCAAAATATTCAACAGATCAAAATTAATACTATTAAAAGCAATTCTATTCAACTTTAAATGAAAAAAACACTTCAATGATCAAAATAATCAAGCCGAAATAGGAAGTAAGTTTCACAAAAATTTCAACCTTTAATAGAAGTATAAAATGTGTTAACAAACACTATTAAAAAAACACATTCCTAACGATTCTCTTTATTCTCAAATTTCACATGAGACATCATAGTAAATATATATGTTGACAAAGTATTATTCAAAGTCACTAAAATTAATCTAATTGTAAAAATTTTAAAATTAGAATAGTTTAACATTAAATCCTAAATACGTACCTTATCATCATTTTTTATATTGTATGAAAAAAAGTGTTATTCGATTTAAAATTTTGCTAAAATCAATTTTAAATCCTTGAATATGATGAAAAAGTGCAGAAATCCAAACCATGCTTTTCATTGAAAAATACAAGAATTAATTTCTCAACAGTAAAATAAACAGGGCCTAATATAACTACTACAAAAATTACGGCCAACATAGGAAAATCACTCTCAACTAAATAAATAAAACGTGACAGCCGAAGTTCTTGACCGATCATAGCTGTGGAGAAACATTAATCTTAATCTACTTAATGATGAAACAGCAATTTTAAAGTGTCTTTCATGTTTCAATTTGCCACAATAGGTGGAAACCAACAAGTCAAAGAATAGCCAATGGTCTCAAATTGTGTTCAACGATCAATTAAGCCAGAATTAACAAACGGATCTATTAATGTTTACAAGAGAAGCCTGATTGTCCAAAGTTAGGACGCAGGATTTCCCAGCACCAAGGTGAACCTCGAAGCACTTAACTCACCCGCATACTTGCAACAGCAGGCTTTTATGCTCTTTCCACGATGCCCTCATTTCGGTCATGCAATTACATTTGTGACAAGGTAGAACATTAGTATAGGTCACATCACACGGCATCATAATTTCACCTTCTCATAAAAAAAGCTATAATGCATCCCAATAAGCCACCGGCAACAACCTGTACAAAAGAAAACAGGAGTCACTGATTAAAATATGCACGGAACAGTCAAAGGACGCCAAAGCTTCTCACAAAGTAATGGTTCATATAATACAATTCCGGTATCCTAATATACAAAGTCAGAAATTATGACACTAAGGGACTAATAATGCTTAGCAACCACATCAGTGATGGTGATTGAACTATGAAAGGTAAGCCTGGCAAGTTGGGGCATGAATACACATGGTATGCGGTACTGCAAGAGCTTCTGCAAAATCTCTGCTCCTATGGATAAAATACTCCAACAACAGATATTACTCGTAAATGAATATTGAAGGAAATTGCTGGCCACCACACAAAAGAGTAAAGGGTAGTCATCTATCATAACAACAAAGCACTGGAAAAACATTAAGTGCAGCAAAAAGCACAACGCACCTGAAGTGGAGTATGACCAAGTGAATCACGCAGAGGTCTGGCATTGGACAAAGGATGTTCCGGTGGTAGCTCACATACAATTTGATTAAGCAACTGCAATACGTAACAGAAGCAATGTATGACATGTGAGTGTGTACATATAAAGTAAGAGCAAAATGTGAAGCAAGACTAACACTACGTCCAAGTAAAAGAGCTTACTTCTGCTTGCCGACCTGCATGAAGTCTAACTCCTGAGGCATCATACATTACCTATAAAGGTTAAGACAAAAATTAATCATCCCACTAGACTACATTCTAGACAGAGACCCGCAAAGACACTTGCATTTCCAAACTCCAAATAAATACCATCTTAAACCAGATAATATGAGCAAGGATAAGGAAGCAAGACACATTTGTCAAATGATTCCTTGTCAATTTCTTCTAAAGAAATAATTATGAAGAAAATAATAATTGGCTTCTTAAAGTATAAGATCCAAGATAATTAATTAACAAAACTTATCCATACCAAACGTGAAAGAAAAGTACTATATGAATATATTTACAGACACATCAAAACCAAAAAAATGAAAAAATAAGAGGCATGAATACAACATGGCTAAAAGTGAAAGAAATTGCAAGTCAGGGCTAAACAGGGAACAGAGAACCACATTTTAACACAAAAACAGAGAAATACATACAATACATGCCAAGACGACGGCAATCGCAAAAGCAGCTGACCCTGCCCCATCTTGGAGACCTATAGCCACAGCCAGAGCTGACACCGTCGCAGAATGTGACGAAGGCATTCCACCGGAATCAAGCATCCTTTTAGAATCCCATCTCTTTTCCTTATACCTGAATATCTAGGAGAAAAGTTTTGGAAAAAATTAAGCTCATATTTCCAATCTCATACAGGTCTTCATTACAAATTTGTCCAATTTGAGACAGACTAAAAACATCAGGTACTCAAACCTCCAAAAGTTTGATTGCACCAAAGATGAGATGTCAGCATACACGCGCATACAACTTAAACTAAATTCGATTATTATTCATTTTAATTAGAAAAAAGTATCAGCTTAAAATCACTACACTCAGCACTATTTTTCTACTAAAAGTTCAGTTCCAACAATAGAAGAACACCAGTGAATCCAAAATCTCCCTCAGACAATTTCTAAAACACAAAACAAAATGACGGACCTGAAATTCCAAACCCTAAAACCCAAGTCTCAGTAAATTATTAACCAAATATATAATATAAAACATGAATTGTCGATAGAAACCCAAATATTTGCAACAGAAGCAACCAAAAGGCTAGCAACAAAGTGGATCCTAAAAAGGGCATATACGCACTCCTTAATCCTTATGATAATGGTCTGATCTAACCGATGAGGGAGATAATGATGGTGAGAGAGATTGTGGAGGTGGAAAGCGTGGAAGATAAAGAGAAAGGGAAAAGTAAGACGCACCAGGTGGTGAAGATCTTGAGAAACTGGGCGAGAGCGAAGGAGAGGAAGGCGGAGAGGAGAGGAAGATTGGAAGGAAGCAAAGAAGGGGTGGTTGATGTTTCCGTGCTTGCCGTCACATCCGCCATTGTCATCACTTCACCCATTGTCAAAACTTAACCTTTCCCACACTCCACCTCCTTCCACCTTCTCTGCAGATACCTGAGTTTCAGACACAGTGCCAAATAATCAATATTATACAACTTCACAACAAGCACATTTAGCATCCCCGTCACATATACGCTACTCCAATTATTAATTTCCTAAGTAGGTAGCAATACTTAATACTATAGAATAATTTAAATATATTAAAATTTATTCTTGTAGTTTATAGTCAAATTTGTATTGCCTAAATTAATCTATTCATAATTTATTAGATTAATTAAGCTCATATAATTAAAATATACAATTAAATCTTTACAGTTTTGAAATCTTGAATTAGTCTTAAAATTAATATGGATAATTTTTGTTAAATATGAATAACATCGTATTTTTATTTAATAATTTTATTTTTTCAGAAACTAATTATTAAACTTTAATATATTTTTTATTTTTTACAAGTATTTTCTCATCTTTAAATTTTATATCTATTAATTAATATATCTCCTAATCACTTCATGTTAATATAAAAATATTATTTTATTATTTAATTTGTATGGTAATATTGTAAAAAAATTATGACATGTATGATGTATCACAAAAGAATACATTTATCCGACAAGAAAATAGAAAATTCACGGCAAATAGAATGTGTTTGGTAGATAAAATTGTTGAAATTTGAAAAAATTGTTGAAAATTAAGAAGATATTTAAAATTTAAAAAGTTAATTGAAAGTTGAAGATAAATTTTTGTAATTAAAGTAACAAATATTTGTTTGAAAATTTAATTTAAAATTAGAAATTGAAGAATTTATTGATCAAATAAAATGTTTGATAATATTAATTGTTATATTGGTTCATAAAAATAAGATGATAAATAAGAATATGATTATTCAATTGATATTTAAGTATTATAATTTTTATTAATTATAAATTTTATTATTTAAATTAAATTATTATTAAAAATAAAATATATATTTTCAACATATTATTATTTATATATATTTTTATTAAAAAATTATATCAATAAATTTACAATTATTTTTTTAGTTAAATATTATAAAAATTGATGATTTTATTTATTTTATTATTTATGATTTTTAATAAAATAATAATTTTAAATAAATAATTTTTTATTTAAAATTAAAACTATTTTTTTAAAATTTTTATAAATAAATTTAAAATAATTTTTTATGAAAATAGTATTTCTTTTTAAAAATTTTATCAGAAAAAATTAAATATTTTATTATAAATAATTTAAATAAAATATTTAATAAATAATCTAAATATTATAATATTAAATAATGATATAAAAATAATATTTTATAATAAATGATAATTGTTAAAATATATAAAAATAGAAGGATGATTTCAGTTATACCAAAAATTATGAACTAATCAAAATAGCATTCTTTCGAATGCTATTAATTTTCAAAACATAGTGTGTTCTTTATGCGAAATGCTCTGAAATGCAGAGTGTTCTTTATGTGGTTCTCTATAATCACACTCCAATTTGTCTTTCCTTTAGTTAAGGCTTGTGCAGTTATGGCTATTATCTCGATAATCTTTTGAGAAAGTTTACTTCTTGTTTGTGTTTGGAATTTAGTTGACTCTATGATCTCGTGTCAGTTGGGAAATACTAAATGTTCCATACTTGTTTTCTTCAATCTCTAACTAATTTTCGATTCCTCTTGTAAATGGGGTTGCGCTTTTGCACATGAAGAAACAAAGGCAATATGTGTGGAATGATTCAATTAAATGGTTGAACATAATCAATCTCTCTAAACCGTAAACTTTAATTTTCCCAATCACGTGTTTTAGCATGATCTTTTATTCATGATCTTATTTTCAAATTACCATATTGTTACTTCAACAGAGATCCCAGCATCTGAAATTGTTTAACTTGTGAAAGTCTTACTGCATATGAGGTGCTGAATATGCCAAAGGATACATCTTTTCCAATATATAGATACTAAGCCGCTAGGAGTTGAATACTAGTAATTAATGAGTTGTTTCCATGATGTCTTTATGTCATATGCTCATGCTGTTATGGTAACCACAAAAAAGAAAACATGTAAACGGTAGAAGTTAATTATACAGTTTTCAGCAAATGATACAAAACAAAAACAGGGAAATAGGGTCTCTCAGAAAACTGCCCGGAAAATTGCTTTTTCAAATTTGTAATGATGTTGGTGTGGTCAAGATATGAGCAACCAATGACTGTTGCAAGAACCTCTAGATTTTAATATCAGCTAGTAATGTCAGTTGGTGGTGCATTTATGAAGGAGGACATATCACCTTTCAGCCTTTAATATAAAAGCTTTATCTGGCAGTAAGGTAAATTCAATTTTAGTTTTGCTTGTGTTTTTCTTGTGCTGCATATTTGGTGAGTTTGAGAAAACATTTTTTGATAACATTTTCGTGTAGTTACTTTGAATTCATTAATTGTTATATTATTAAAAATTAACTGCTGTGAAAAATTATATTACATTTTTTTTTACTTCAAAATTTAAGATTATAAGTCACTTTCACAATTTCAATCAAATACGTTCAACTTTTAATTCAAGTGTTTATATGATAAGCTCAAAAAAACCTCAGTGCTCAAATAAACTTCAGTGAAGGGTCTTTCAAATTTCACCGTCTTTTATCAAGAGTTACGAACTTCATGTATTGCATATTACACTTCACATACCGAAGGGTGCATTCTCTTTTTACCCTATTTTATTTCTAACCGCACCGAATTGTGAAATTAAAATACCAAACTATGAAATAAAAGTAGTGAATTCTTACTTTTACTCTTTATATTTCAGACAATATTATTATTTCTAGATATATCAAATATGTCGGGGGTAGCCATTCATGTAGCTTATTTTGGTGAATTTTGTACATTGCTTCACCTGTTTTTCTTCTTTTTTTTTATATTTACTGTAATTATTTTTTTGTATTTTGGTCATTTTTCTTCCCTGAGCATGAAATTAACCTCTGATTTATATCAAATTAATAAGAGATCCCAGCAATTGCACAGAGATTGTTTTATTGTTTATAAACTAACATGCTATTTTATAGGTCGTGTATTTGATAGATCTTTTAATAAAGGTATATAAATAAAGCTAAAGTTTATTATAATGTTTATCATGTTACTTTCTAGTAAGGGATCCATGAGAGATGATTATACATGATAATTCAAGACAATGGAGGAGTTTGTAATGATATTAGACAATAAAATAATTTTATAAGTTTAGAATTAAAATATTTATTAAAGTTTGATAAAATTTGAAAGAATTTTTAAGATGTAAGATTAAAGTTAGAAGTGAGAAAATTTCAAAAAATTTCTTTTTATTTGATTGAAATTCAATAATTTGGTTGATGAGTTTTAAGCAGCAAACAATTCAATCAATTCAATTTTACTTGAAAGAAAAATGAGAATTATAGAGTTTTATACAGAAAAAAAAATAATGATGGATAATCAGATTTATTAAATTTTGAAAGTAAAATTATCAAATTACTCAAAAAAATTGAAAGACCAAAGTTGTATATAAATCAAATTAAAAGAATAAAAATGCTATTAAATTAATCTTTTTTAAGCTTAAAATCAAAATAGAACTAAATTAGATAGACCTTTGAAAGATATAAAGTACGTAGGTTTATTCCCATGCTTCTATTACAAATTATTAGATTTACTTTGCTTATTTAAAATCTGTTTGATAAATAACAATTGATAGAGCATATTCTATACAGGAATTAGGACCAACAATGATCAAGCTAAAAAAAATGTAAATTAAGAAATCAAATTAGAGATAAATTATTTTTTAAAATCCAAGATATACATTGACCGAATTGGTAAGATAGTATTAAATATATTGATCAAGTTAATCTATTTTACGGTATCTTAGCAGAATAACTAAATTAAGCATTTATTTAATGATTTTTTTATAATTTATATCATAAATTTAACCGTAAAATTATTAAAATAAGTTGAAAATAATTTATTTTAATAAATTATATAAAAAATAAATAAATTAAAAATTTACAAAAAATTTATAAACTATTTTTATAAGTTCCCTATAAACTTTTTCAATCAAATTACACTTTATCCGTCCTCATTTTATTAATTGATAGTTATAGTCGTAATTAATTCTTTAAAAATTATAAATGTCTATTTGTTCTTACTATTCATAATTTTGTGCCGCAATTATAGATTCTACTATTTATGTGTCCAAACTCGATTAATTTTGTGTAACATTATATACTTCCTCCTTCCTTCTGTTTTTTGTTATTCTTGTTTCAAAAATTTTATTATTTTATAATTCAAAATTTACATATTTAAAAATTTAAATACTTTCAATTTAAATAATTTTATTTTAAAATTTTTTTGTTTAGATAAAAAAATTTAAATTTTTTATATTTTAAATTTTTATTTGGATGAAGAATTTTAAATATATTAAATTTTAAATTTTTTATTTAGATTAATATTTAATTTATATATATATATACAAAATTTTATATTTAAATATTCATAATTTTTTTTTAATTTTGCTTTTACTTCTTTTTTTCACGAAAGAAAATATTTTTTATAAATATTTTTATTGTAACTATATTTAAACAGAATAATAATCCTTTAATAAATATTGTGTTAAGAGAGTGTAAAATCCGAAAGAGTAAGACACAACGGAAAGAGAAAGTAACATAAAATGATTAAAATAATATAAAAAAAACTTTTATTCATAAAAATAAGTTGAAATATTTTGAAAAATTTTAAATTTTACATGTGTAGAAAATTTTAAATTTTCTCTTTTAGTTTGTTGAAATACTTTCTTAACATTTATAAAATTTAAAATTTCTTAAAAAATATCTAAACAATATATTTTAGTTCTTAAAATTTTAAATTTTTAAAAATTACTTTCTCTCCTTAAAATATCTTGTTCAAACACAATGTTATATGATTATTAGAAATAATTATATCTCTTTTCAATTATTTTATTTACTTATCAGTATTGTAAAAAGTTAAAGAATAAATATAACATAAGATTTAATATATTAATAACATTAAATGTTATAATTTTAAATAAAATTTATTATTTACTGATTTTCTATTAAGTGTCAGTTGAATATACATTGAAGAAATTATAAATAAAATAATTAAATATAAAAATAGAGATATTTCAATTAATAATTTTAGTATGTATTCAAAGATACACAATAAGAAATCAAGAATTAGTAAAATTTTATTAAAAAGTATAACATGTTATCAATACATTAGATTTTATGATCTTGAATAAAAATTTATTGTATATAAATTCTTACTGTATGTCTTCAGCCGTACATTAGAAAATTTGTTTAATAAAATTATTACACTCCCCATGATTTTTTTATAAGAAACAAATAACTAATTCATCAAATCTAATAAAAAATAGTTGAAATAATTAATATGTTATAAATTTAAACTTTAATTCTAAAATACTTGTGATATTAAATATTTGAATTTGTAGCATGAGAAATGGATAAATCCCTTGTTAACATAGATCTCACAATAAAATAAATGTATAAAAAGAAGCTGAACAATTAATATGTCTAAAATTGGATCTATAATACTTATAATGAAAATCAAAAATACTTCCAGCTACTATTCACAGAAAAGGCTGGAGGAAACAATATAATACATCATTAAAATTTCTTAATTTATATGCATAATCTTAAACAACAAACAACCGGAAGAGAGAGAGAGAGAGAGAGAGAGAGAGAGAGAGTAACATGTACGATAAATCCATGTAAGTATTTTAAGTGACTAGCAATATAAAATATTAATGGAAGGAAATGCTATTTAATAACCGAAAAGAGTCTGCAAACCTGTGTAATTAAGAAAATCTTAAAATTTTAAAATGACAATTGGAAACTCTTAAGTCTTAATTCGGAAACTCGGCTGCCAACCAATTGAAAGTTTGGGAAGTTTCAAAACGCAGGCTTGACTACCGACAATTCCCATGCCCGTTCATGGACAAATGCAAAATCATTTGAAAATTTGCAGGAAGATTTATTTTTGAATAAAATAATTCAGTTTGATAGATTAACTATCTTTGCGTGTCATTGTCATCATCACATGTTGGGAGTTAAAGGGGTAGGATGTGAATTAATAATATATTAGTATGACTCCGGTTCTTCATATCAGCAGAGATTAAAACGCCTAAAATATGATTCAATGTCAAATACAATTCAGATTCAAGGAAAATAAACTTTTTCTCTTCCCAGAAACAAGAGTATCGATTCAAGTGATTTATATGGCTAGAAGTAGAACTATAAAAATACGATCACAGTTTAGACAATCTCCCAAGGTTCACCATGATACATTAGAGGCAACATGAGGAAAACAAAATTTTACAGAACCCAAATCTACCAAGTTACACTATGGAAATTTATCACGCACCGAAGAGTTGCTTTGTTCAGTATCTAGCTACCATCAGAAGTCAGAAGTCAATCCCAGCAGCAAACGGACCAAACATGCATGGTACAGAAGTAGGATTTCACACTTCTCAACCAAGAAATTAGCGTCAAGATTACTGGTATACCCAGCTTTACCAGTTTTATTTTTTCTGCATCAAATTCTTGGTGCTGCATTAAGAATCACAAGAGTGATAGGTGAGTGTAAGATGTATATAGTAAAACTATAACAGAGTCAGGAATAGAAAGAGTATGTATAGAACAGTCTAGTATTGGCATTGCTAATAGGATTAATAATTCACTTCCATTCAAGACTTCCCAATGAAGACATGATTATCAACGACTAAAAAATTACATTTTTCCTTAGGAGGGCGAATGAACTGTGAACTAAGTTAGGAGCCAGAAGCAAAACTTTGCTTGGCTTTACAACAGAATTGAGATTAAACTTAAATCAGCTGAAACCTTTGCTTTATTATAAATGTGACAACTTAGGAGCAGTAAATTTCTTATATGATTATTCAAGGATCATACTGATCACGATTATTGACAATACACCAAAAAATCATTCATTATCCAACTTCACATAAATTCAAGCAATCTGTATCTATGCAGGTGATAAAGTTGCACTCATGTGTAATATATTAATGTTATATATTTACAAATCAAATTTGGCAGTTGATGGACCAAAATAAATGAAACTTAATTTATCTTGTTTATTAAACAAGCTATATAAATTGGGTTGTCCAATAAACTACCCAAATTTGTAGCTAGTAGCTATAAATTTCATTATATAATTCAGAGTATCTACCTCCACCAATTGTTGCTTCAGGGCACCGCTCAATTGAGTATTTGTGTTTGGTGATGTACATTATTGGCACACCAGGAATCTGCAATACAAAAACTCAATTCATGGCTCATGCATCAGGGTCCAAAATCAAAACAACAAAACATGGACAATGAATAATGACTTTACCTTCCGGATTCTCCTCTTCAAGTCCCGATCACATGTCGCAACAATATAGCACTTATGCTGCTTCCACAAAAATGGTGTAAATAAATTGGAAAAGAGAAAAACAAAGAAATAAGCAGCAGACGTGTGTTACCATTACTTTTTATTTGAAATTATTTCTACTAAAAATGTTGATTTAAATAGGCATTGAATATATATTGCAAAAGCAAAGAATTTGGAAATAATCCATAAATACCAAGAATGAAGCAAGTAATACTGAATCACATCCATTTCTTAGCTGTAACTTAAAAATCAAGAAAAAGTGCTACAATTTTTAACAGTTCAAAGTTACAAACAAGAGGGGAATGAATAGTAACTCCAAAATGTATCCCAATATTCTATTCAATTTCCATCTCGAAAGTAGCAGTACAAATTTGTTTCCTGAACTAGATGACCATCTACTGCTAAGAGATTTAAAATATCACAGTCCCATACAAAAGGGAATAAATAAGACACGACCAATTTACAAGGATTTAGAAACCAACAAAATTTGCCGTCATCTTAGATGGTTCTTCCCTTCATTATTGAACAAAACAAAAAAATATAGATCTGTTTTCCCATTCCCCAGGATGACAATACAAGTAAAAAACAACAGTAAAATAACTTTTTCTCGTCCAGCCTGAAAACCATTTTAATCATAATAATCAAATTGCTCCCAGATGCTTCAGAACATTTAGCGTGTAAAATAAATTGCACCTGAGTAACTCTCTCAACAAGGCAGTCATCAGCATAGGTCCCTTTATGAGTACACAGTATTCTTTCAAATCGAGGATCCTTTGCAATCCTGTTAGGGGTAAAAGGGATAAGTAAATATGCCCAGAACTTGAAACAGGAATAATATAATTTCTTCTCCACTAAATTGAGAGATAGCTTATATGAGAAATATGATCGGTTGTATGGTGACAAAAAGACCATGATATTTAAAAGGAAAGTCAAGTCAAGGAGTTCAATGATATTGTTTGCCCTTTTGTCTTTAAAAGACAAAAGGTTTTTCCTTTCATGAGTTAGGTCCAGTTCGAACTAACCTTTAACTTATGAGAGCTTTTCAATTGAGAAGCCCTGCTCTTAGACTTTTTGTAAGGCAAGAATATCTAGCTCTGTTAAGTTTATATGCTTTTAGAGAAGTTAGACAAGATGGCTTATAAAAAAGTTGAGGTGCATAATTATAATTGATGTTAGAAGTTTGCTTCATTTACCCAATTGACTCATTTTATTTTCCTCTTAAAAGTGCTAGTTGAGAATTTTATATGCTAGCTCTTAATCTACTTGTACTAGAGCCCATATGCCTATCTTTTAATAGAGTGTGATAATGAATGAAATTATAAATGTGATATTTGAATACTTTATCTTTTGAAAAAGTAGGGGTTTAGCAGTGAAATAAACAAAGGATTTGTATTTCACCCAACCTAAATTTCAATTAATAAAGCAATTGGAAGAAAACTAAAAGAAATCATGGACAAGCCCGGCTAGCATACAGATTTTTGATTTTATGTATGTGCATCTACCCTCCCCAGACCTTACTTGGAGCCGCGGAGGAAGCCACCTTGTGCATTGGGTGCCCTTCTTATATGTACATCCCAAATGTATGAGAATATAAACCAGCAATAATCAAGGCAAAAGACATAACATCTACCTTAGAGCTACACGATATTTTTGGCCTAACTTCTCAAGTTCCGCCATCACACAATCCGTGATACAAGGGGTGCCTGAAAATTCAAAGTACCGATAGAGCAAAGGTAATAATAGAATATGAGGTGTTTGATTCAAATATATAATGCCTCATTGCAAAGGCTGGTTTCTTAATCCTGGCAAATGATATCAGAACATATCTCTAAAACTTGATAGGAACCTCAGCATTTAACTAAACTAAAACATGAAATACAAAAATTAAGACAAGCGATCAGGTAGTTTAAACTCACATTTTGCATATAAGCAGTCCATCATCCCTTTCTCCAAATCCAACTACATAAACAAAGGCAAAAAAATGTGAGCCACAAACAAAGAAACTTCAGAAAACAGACACGAACTGTATCGTTTTGATTAGATCCACCACACACTAAAATGCTTTAGTATTTTAATTGTGTAATAAAGGGTGAATATTAGATTATTAATTCCAATCCTTTCAGGAAAAGTTGGTGAGCACCGTATGCATGCCATCTACATATAGTCACAAACATCAGCAAATATCGTATACTATAACTTTGAAAAAAGCACTTTGTTGAAAGTTGTACATGTAGAACCAGAAAGAAATTATATTTCATTTATTTATTTGAAAGAGGGAAACAAATATTAACACAACAAACATTGTCAACAAGCACTAAAATTAATGAAAAACAAGGCACGCTTACTTTATTCTGAATTGAGAAATTGATGAAGTTGGTATCCACCAAAACACGATAAGGGGGTCCCAGTGCAGTATTGTACTGAAAGAAAAGTGCCGCAGAATGACTTGGACTAAATAATACAAATCCAAACCACATTAAAACCGAAAAAGTGAGGGGAAAATATGATATAGACTTGGACTAAATTATACACAAGGAATCAGAATGGACAAAAAAGAGTGAGAATGAAAGCTTACACATTTCTGGGTAACTTTTCCTTTAGAAGATTCTTCTTTTCTGGGTTCAAAACCTCTTCTTTATAGCTGAAATTTTGGCATGAATTCAAGCAATGGAAATAGAGCAAAACCAAACATAACAAGGAACAAACATTTAAGGAAAGAAAAACTCACTTCTTGATTGCTTTGGAAGTAACAATCTTCTTCATAACAGCAAACTTGGGTCCTTTTTTAGCTTTACCCATTGTGGGTGAAGAACAAGAGCTAGATTATGCAAATCCCTGGCCAGAAGCAGAAATCAATAACAGAGTTCACAATGGCTAAAGGTGACAAAACAGGCCAACCTGTTATCAACCCGCCAAAACCAGGGCAGGGAGGATTCCCTTCCCCAATGATTAAACAAATAAAAGAAAAAAAATACCATAAATTCTTACCTAAATCATCTCATTCAATTAAATGGTACAAAAATTGAATTTAAATATTACTATTGGGTCTAGGGTAAACACAGGGAGTACAATACATCAGAGTCACTTCTTAGGTGTCGAAATGCAATGAATCCTATCCAGAAAACAATATACATAACGTTTTTGAATTCACGTACAGTATTGAAAATTTAATGAACCCAATTAGAAGCAAGAATGTGGCTTGCAACTTGGGAAATAGGACATCCAATCAGGCAGAAAAAGTAAATTTCGAAAATAATAGTAACTTGAAAATTTGAGTAAGCTAAAGCTAAAGCTTCGTAGCAGGGACAATTCCAAGAGTAATTGGGGCTGAGAGAAGAGGAAAGGGAAGGGTACCTGCAGGCTTTAGGTCTGATAGCGCAGCGGTGGAGCCGGAGGTTTTCGTAACCAGGGAAGCGGCGGCACGGCAGGTTCGCCTTAGAGGGGGAATTGCGGCACGGTAACTGGAAGTAGTAGTAGGGAAAATATAATAGACCCAAAAGTTGGGGTAATTTTACAGTGGAGAGATTTTTTATGTTTTTCATAGTATAAAAATTAAAAGTCATAGTAAATTAATTTTTTATGATTATTGTAAATAATTTTATCATATACTTTACTTATTTATTTTTTCCTTTTTTACATATTTAAATAAGTGGACAATTTTTTTATTTTATTTTTTATTTATTCTAACAATACACCTTTTTATTTTATTTTTCATCTTAATTTATTTTATTTTATTTCTCATTTAAATATAACATAAAGAAAAAAATAAAATAAAATAAAATAAATTTATTATTTATTTTAATATTTAAATAGTGTATGATAAAATAATATTTTTATTTAAAATATTTTTTTCTACGATGACAGTAGTCTATGTACTGATCTTAAGAAAATTGCTATAAAAAAATTTAATAAAGTTGATAATTTTGTTAAAATTGAAGTTGAGATTGATAATTTGGTCTTAAGAAAATTGCTATAAAAAGATTTAATAAAGTTGATAATTTTGTTAAAATTGAAGTTGAGATTGATAATAATAATTTGGATGTAGAAAAAAATATGAATATAAAATTTTTTCATGTGAATATCTAATTTTATTTAAAATATTGATATAATAAAATAAAAATAAAAAGAGTTACATGATAAGAAAAAGATTGCTAACAGAATAAAATAGAAATTTTATATTAAGAAAAATCTTCGTTTTTCTATATAAAATATGTCCTTTACATGTTTAAAAAAAATTGAAAAAAAAATTATATTTTAAAAAAATAAATACATAAACATATATAATCTTTATTTTAAAAGAAAAGTTTCTAAGTCACTTTGTAATTTTGTTTAATAAATATAACTAATTTTATTTTAATTATTATTATTTTTATTATTTTATTCACTTTATATTTATTTTTGGTTTAGTTATTATTATTATTTTGTTTAGTATTTTATCTTTTTTATATTTGTTTTTTAATTTAAATTTATTATCCGTTTCTAATTAAAATCTTTTTAAATTTTAAAATTTTAAATTTCAATTAAATTATTTTAAAATTTTAAATCTCACACAATGAATTAATAAATTTTATATACAAATAACAAGTAACGTACAATATTAAAAAAACATATAAATCTTAGATTAACTTTTGTTAAAAATTCAAAAAATATATTTAAAAATTCTAAATGATAACGAGCTAGATCCTAAAAGTACAAACGTGTAACATAGTCTAACGTTTAGTATTCAGATAAATAAGTCTCATAGCAATCTCACGTAATGAACTCTACATGCAAACGTGTAATATATCATATCGTTTAGTATTTAGATAATCGTATAAGTCTTAAACTAACATTTATTTCCCTTAAACTTTAGACATATTTGGATTTAAAAAATATTTAAATATTATTTTTAAATTTATTTTTTAAAAAATATATATTTTAAACTTTTAAAATTATAAATTTTATGCAATAAATTTTAAATAACAAATCTTGCCATTCAATATTTCTAATACATCCCTCGTTTATCTCAAACTTTATGCATTAAAATTTTTTATTTTTTATTTAAAAAAATATTCAAAACACTTTTAAAGTGTCTATCAATTCAGCATAAATATTATTTTTTAAAATATTTTCAAAAACCAAGTCTTCAACCATAATTATGTAATCTTGAATTTTCATTGCACCAAATAATACGAAAAAATAGAATCAAGTTTTATCATATTATTCTTTACAAATTTATTTATTTCTATTTTATTTAAGGGATCAAACAAATTTTAAAATATCAAAATCACACGTTCAATTCAATTCAAGAATACAATTATTCGTGGGTAAATAGCAAGATAATACTTTTGAACCGAACCTACATATATTTTCCTGTTAGAATTTTTTCAAATATTTTTCTTTTAAAATAAAAATTTAGTAACAATTCTACAACTATAATTTATTTTTTAAAAAAAATTATAAATTTATCATTTTATTATAATTACGATTATGATAATATTGAATATCAAAATCTACATTACATTACATATATGTATTCACTTTAAATGCGCTTATCACTTGGTCCATGATTGCAAAATGTTAAACGAAAAATCTCAATAAAAACAAACAATACCTAATGAATCTCTAACAAATTATGGTTGTTGCTGGTATTTTAGTAGAAATTTTGGAACAAAGAGCTAATGCAGTCATCATCGAATCCTATCACTGAGGAGGCTATTACCAAAAAATCTAAGAATGGAGGAGTTGTATTGTCATTGACTTATTGTTTGAAGAAAAAATGTAACAATAAATGCTTAAAGAATAACGAGAACAAGTATGTGAATGGTAAATCAATAATGTGTAAATTTGGTAATTCCATGTACAAGCTTATGTGTTTGGTGGCCATGAAAAATGAGCACTACAACATCTCCAAGTTAGAGCCATGTGATTACGAATTAAGTGAAAAGATAAGGGACACCTAGCTCTCCTAAAACCAATAATAAGCGTCTTTGTAAGGATCAGAAGGACGAGTGCACAGCGGCAACTAATCATACCGAAAATGGATGAAGGTATAAGGAGTTTGAACATGCTAAGTATACATATGCTCTAATTATTAGAGGTTTTAGGTGGTTCTTTTTCTATTTCCAAAGCTTGTAACTTTGCTAATGTTGTCAATATGCAATCTTGTGAATTTAAATATTATTGGTTGTTAGTATACTTGACACAAGAATACCCAACAAGGTATTCGTATACATAAAAAAAATGGATATGCAGGGATGATGCTAATTGGTACCTTAATTGGTTTTTATGATTCTTTTCTTCTTTTAAGTTGTTCAAAATTCTAACATGTAGTAAGAACTAAATTCTTTCACTTTCAAGTTACTTAGATTTTCCACCCAGATTATACTGTTCTTGTTGAAAATATCTGGATGAATTATCGTAGCAATATTATGCATAAGCTTGAACTAATCTAAAAATACATAACTAGTGTGTTGAAAATAAAGATATGAATTTAATTGGAATGCATTTGCAATATAAATATTTTTATATTATCATCCAATGCAATTATAATTTGTCATATCATTTATATGATTTTATTTCTTCTTAGAAATTTACTTAACTTTAAGCAATTTATATAAAAATAACTTCTCTTTTTCTTTATCAAATAATAATCTAAAAATTAAATTTTATTTTTAATATAAGTTGGCCCACATGGATCTGCAACTTGTATAGATCAGAGAATTGTTGTGTTTCAATACTTGATCATATCCAATGTTTTTTTGTCTCACCCATTGCTAGCTGCATCAAGACGGTTTGAGTCAGGTCATTCATTTTGACAATTCTACTTGTAGAAATGAAGTAAAGCTAATGGTCAAATGACTTTAAATTGACAATAAGGATATATTATTACGAAAGTTTGGAAAAAAGTTCTCATGTCTCTCTTTGCATGTAAACAAGAACGATAAAAAATTGGTGGAAAAATGATCTTAAAAAGTTCTGACTAGGTTAAAGAAAGTGAATATGAAATATGAATTTCAAAAAAATAAAGAAAAAAAGTTGTTTCATTATATTATGATTCAATGACAATTTATATATATTTAAGTTAGACAACCAATTTAACAAACTCGTTATAAATAAAATGCCGTTAAAAAGTTTTAAGAGTTTACAATTCAATAAATCTAAAGTTGAAAACTTTTAAAAATTTTAAGATGTTTAATATTTAAAATATAAAATAATTTTTAATTTTCAAATTTTTAAAATTTAGACTCTTTATATAGAAAAATATTAAAGAAAGCAATTATAACTTAAGATTTAATTTTATAAAGTTCATAAACTAAATTTATGCTAAGAAACAATTTGACTTCAATCATGATATTACATACCAAATTTCACTTAGTTATGTTAAAATTATAAATAATAGTATGCTTAATTATGAAATAATTAATATAAGAGTACTTTAATCTTTCAAAAATTAAATTATTATTAAATATTTTTAAAAAATTATACAAATATTTAATGATGGATGTTCATAAAAACTAATAGTTTTTTAGATAATTTTTTAATTTTTCAATTTATAAAAATTTATATTTACTTAATAAATAAGTATAAATTATTATTTTATATTTAATTAAGTTGAATAAAAAAATGATAATATAAAATTATTTTAATCATAACACACAGCAAAATATATTTTTTTTTAAATATTAAAAGTAATTTATAAGCATGGTTAAAATAATTTTAAAATAAATCTTAAATAAATAAGGATAAAATTTATAATTTATAATTATAAAGTACTTAAATTAACAAATATATTCGTAAGCCTATTTAAATATTTATAACTTAATAATTATCTTAATAATTAAGTATTATTATTAAAAAGGAATGCTAAGATGATCAAAAGTGTATTTAAGAGTATGTTTTAGTTAGATGTAAGATAAAATAGTTAGTTAATATTTTTTTAAATTATTTTAATTATAATATTTATTTTAATAATCACTAATATTTTTTTAGATTTTTTTTACCAGCATTCAAAGTTTTAACTATTATTTACAAATTATTATTTCTACTTTTATCATTGATATATCTTGATAATATTTTATTTATTATTAACTTTTTAAATTATAATAAAATATTAATTATTGATAAATTTTTAAGATAAAATATATACTCTCTTTATAGAATAATATTTAAAATTTATTTATAAAAATTTAAAATAAAAAAATTGTTAACTTCAAAAAATCATTTACTAAAAAATATATCATTGGGAATAAAATAAATAAATAAATAAATCACCAAATTCCTTTGTTTTTATAATATACAATTATTAAAATAATTATAAATTTATTTAAATATCTTTTCAATGGAAACATATATAATTAAAATAAAATTAAAATTATTATCTTTATTTTTAATATAATAATTTAATTTAAATAATAAAATAATAAATTTATGATTAATAAAAAATTATAATACTTGAATTCCAATCTAATAATCATATATCTATTTATCATTTTATTTTTATTGATTAATTTAGCAATTAGTTATACTAAATACTTGTTAATTTATTTAAAAAATATTTTAATTTTCAGCTTCCTGCTAATTTTTTTAATTTTAAATTAATTTCTTTAATTTTCAAACAACTTATTGGTTAATTCCAACTGATAATTTTTTTCTCTTAAAAAACATTAGATTACACGTTATTTTTAATCATATAATATCAGGTAATCTAAATGTACAATTTTTTTAAATGAGTATGATTAACAAGGCCTAATATTAATACTAGATTATATGGCTTCAAAATATAAAGATAAAATTCATTTTTTTCATAGACGTATATCTTTTATTCTCCATTTTAGTAATCTCAATCCCATCCATCGACTTTATTTTATATTAAAAGTATAAACAAATTTATTTAAAAAATAATAATTGATGAGATTGGCCAGCTGTTAAAAAAAAATTCATTTATATTTTATACAAGAGAGGCCAAATACATTTATAATTATTTTTTATCTCTCAACACATTAAATATGTAGATTGTTTTAATTAATGATTTTGAATTTAAATTTTAAACATGTAACTATTAAATATTTGGAAGAAGAATTTTGTAATCTATTAATTGATTTCAGTTCAAATATGATTGTTTCAAATAATTTTTTTTGTAATATAAATAAAAGATTCTCTAATTATAAAAAATAATTTAAAATCAAGAAAAGTATTAAATTTTCTTACAATGTTTTTCCAACAGCAATAATCTAACCATGTTTTTTTTTGCCTTCTACATCTAATATGCACTCATTATTTTAATTTGTACGATGTCACATTTCTTTTGGAGAACACAAATTTTTTTCCAATTTATATAAGCCACTATGATAAAGGAAAATTTTCTTTTACATAAAAATACACCAAAATTTATTACAGTTTAGATTGTTTTCATTTAAGAATGGTTAGCTTTTTCTTTATTTTATTCCGGTCAAGTAATGGTGTATTTTTCAAAATACAAGTAAATCTAACATTATTATTATTATTATTAAAGGAGTGATAAGTAATTTACTAAAAAACTTTAGCAAAAATCAACATCTACCATAAAGAAAAGATAAAAGAATACTAAATAATCAATCCAAGGGATCCGCTCTTGGCTCCATCTTCGAAAATTTGAAACGCCGATCTCAAACGGTCCCAAACTTTGAATTAAATCCATCTGAGCCGTTCACTTCGACCACTATATACCGTCCGATCACAAAATCTTCTTCTCTTTCTCTCACTTCCCTCGATTTTCTTTCACCTTCTCCATTTCCACAATTCTCATCTCAATCTCTCTCTCGTCGTCTGTTCCTTCCGCTCTAAAAAATTCTGCACTCTAACTGAACTCCATTTCCGCAAGTTCTTCATCCAAAGCCTCACGCTGCGCGATGCCGTTCCTATCCGAAGCTGCAAGTGCGATTAAGAGCAGGTTTGGGTTCCACGACCATCCCTCCGAATCGTTTTCACTGATCCAGAACACTCCGGATCTTCTGAAATCTGCGGCCAAGGACAGTCTCGCGCAAAGCTCTGCAATTCGAAACATAAGCGATTGGGACGATGAAAGTGTAGTTGGACCAAGTAGCAGCGTCGTTTTGTCGAGCCAGAATTTTGAATTCTGCGAGGATCCTTCCTTCTGGAAAGACCATAATGTGCAGGTACAATATAATACTTTATCCAATGTCGGTTCACAAGATCTCATATGAAGTTTTGTTTTGAGAGTAATTCTGGTTAATCACGAGTTCGTGACTATAATTGTTTGTTTGTTTGTTTTTCCTTCAAGAAATGGAATTCTATAAATTGACTATATTAACAGGGGATTAATTTGGGAGTTAAATTGCACTTATTATTATTGTTTAAATTTGCTTTTAATAAGTTTACGGTTCTTAGTTTAGATGCACGGTGTGATTATAACTCGGTTTAAGTCAATTAAGTTTGATATGGTTTATTTTTTGTGAGCTAGGTTATAATTAGAATGCGCCCTCTTAGCAACGCTGAAATATCGGTGCAAGGGTATGGAAAGTGTGTAAGGCAAGAGAGTTGTCAGACAATTACTTGGACTGGTCATCCTGAGTCACGGTTTACTTTTGATCTTGTTGCAGACGAGAATGTTAGCCAGGTAAACTTTTGTTATATAATTTCATTCGTACTGTGGTTTCTGTAATTTTTTTGTTAGAATTATTGTACAAACTTTGTTGTCTATGCTGTGGTTATATTTCCTTTTTCTTTTGCCCTTTTTTGTATATATATTTTAATTTGAAACGTGGGTTTTAACTTCATATAACTAATATGACAGGAGAAACTCTTTACAGTAGCTGGTTTACCAATGGTAGAGAATTGCATGGGAGGCTACAACAGCTGCATGTTTGCTTATGGCCAAGTGAGTCATTGGATTTCTCCTGTTCTTGTAGTTCCAGTTGGTTTGATTAATCAATAGAGTTTAGTGTGAGGAAGCATTGTTTCATATATTATAGAGGCTAACCCTGCATAGTGATGATTGGAAAGTTTTTGTATCAGATATTCCATCTTTTATTTCTACTTGTTCTTCTTGTTTAAAATTGAGAATGTAATACTTCTGTGATATGTTGTAGATTATTTTACCCTTCTGATCTTCTAACCGTTTAGCATCACTGAAAATAATTGTTTTTGCTTACAGACTGGAAGCGGGAAGACACACACCATGCTTGGTGACATTGAGGGGGGAACTAGAAGACACAGTGTCAACTGTGGAATGACACCAAGAATTTTTGAGCACTTATTTTCTAGAATTCAAAAGGTATAATTTGTTATGGGATAAGATACTCAGTCATTATTTAAGCAACCCTTTTATCATAGATTAAGTTTTTATTCGACACTAGCGAACTAGATGAATATCATGTGATATGTAGCAGATAATTATGATATTAAAATCAATATTTCTCTACTTCCATTTTCTTAATACCATTTATTGACTATTGTATTTTATCTTTTATGAAACAATTTTACCATACTCATCAAGTCACTGCGTGTCTTGAATCAATGTTCCTGAAGGGGTGTACCTCAAGATTGAAGATTCCACTTATATATGTTATATTTTTAAAATTTTCAATTGTTTATCTTGCCAGTGCTATCCTGAGGTTTTGACTTCATGTTTAGATTGGACCGGTCAAGTACTTCATAATATTGGACAATGATAGCTTAATGTAAATTTATGTTACAATATAATTATTTGTATGCATTTATATTTGCAAAAATCTAATTTTCGTCTCTAATCTGTAATTGCTCTACACCAGGAAAAAGAGGCTCGCAGAGATGAAAAGATAAAGTTTACATGTAAATGTTCTTTCTTGGAGATATATAATGAGCAAATCCTTGATCTTTTGGATCCATCCTCTAACAATCTGCAGGTAAGGTTAACTATTATTTCATTGAATATTTTAGAAATTCCTTCAAATATAAAACCATGAGACTTCTTTGTAATATATCTTTTCTCTCTCCGCTTGTTCCCAAAAGCTCTAGTCAATGGAAAATTTGATTTCCATGTCTTTGTGAGTTCATCTTCCAAGACTAAAATAATATATAAAAATGTATGAACTGCCATATCTCTGTGTTCGTAAGAGGCATTCTAAATCATACATCTATTGTATTTTTTTTTTTTTCTCAAATTGCATGGCAGATAAGAGAAGACAATAAGAAAGGAGTTTATGTGGAAAATATTAAGGAAGTTGAAGTTACTAATGCTCGAGAAGTCATTCAACTACTTATTCAAGTATGTAATGAATTCATCTTTGCTGTTGATTTTTGTTTTTCAACATTAAATGTATTGCCATTTTTATTTTTAAGAGAGGTTTTCAGCTTGTTATTGAAACTATCCACAAATTTATTTCATTTTTTGGCATCTATAATTCCAAATTGAGAGAAAAATTAGCCTATATGAAATTATGTTTCGCCTTTTTTTTTTTCAGAATCTTATCTTTTCTTATTACAACTTATAATTTAATGGGCACTGATTGAAAATAACAATGTTACTTAGGGTGCTGCGAACAGAAAGGTAGCTGCCACTAACATGAATCGTGCTAGCAGTCGTTCTCATAGTGTATTTACATGCATCATTGAGAGTCAGGTGAATAATATTGATGTTTTTCCTCCTATTTCTTGCAAAATTCTGCTAACCTTTTATTATGTTTTCCAAATACATTATGATACAAATTAATTTAATTACCTGTCTTTAGTGGGAATCTCAAGGAGTGACTCACTTTCGATTTGCTCGACTTAATCTCGTTGATTTGGCTGGATCTGAGAGGTAATTGGTTCGCAAGAGTGCGTATTTCTGTTTCTATGGTTTAGATGAACAAAGAAATAGAAGTATTTTACCTCATTTAACACTTATAGATGATATTTTATATCCATTTTGATGATAGGCAGAAGAGTTCTGGTGCTGAAGGGGAACGCCTCAAGGAAGCTACCAATATCAACAAATCTCTTTCAACCTTGGGGTTGGTTATTGTACTCATTGACAATGTTGAATTTCTGTCTACTGTATTAATATACAATAGTTCCTACTTTTGTTTTAGTTGTGGTGTTATCTTAAAAGAATTAACCTTGTATGTGATTATATTATACTTGCAGGCTTGTGATTATGAATCTAGTAAGTATTTCGAACGGGAAGTCGCTCCATGTTCCTTACCGTGATTCAAAGCTAACATTTTTACTTCAGGTCGGTGTGAAAATTTTCTAAATTCATGTTGCTTAAGTGGTCAATCATGGTCCCCAATTAGATTTCAGTGTCTACTGTCTAGACATTTGTGGCGATAGATATCGGTGTTATAAAATGAAATTCTTGTTCAAAAAATGTTTGTGGTTCTAGACAGGTTTAGAACTGCAAAATTTGTTGTCTAATTTTGTAAGTATGCAGTAACCAGTAAATAGCTTTGGTCATGGAATAATTATCTCGCATCTCACACAATTACTATTTAAAAGACATTGCTTTTTGCAATGAGTTTCTTTGGCAATAAAATAAAAGTATATTATAGAAACTTATGCATTATCAATGAAGGAGCTCTAGATTCAGCTATATGCATTAATATTTGGTAGTTACTTTTTATACCTAGACATTGGTTGTGGAAATGGAACTGGAAACTGCACTTGAAACATTATAGGGTAGAAGCACCTCAAATACAGATCTTCAGGATACTTTCCGTGTATAATTGTTGCAATTTTATTAGTCAGTTTGTTACTTAGAATCTTTTAATGGAAAATGACCCATTTGTTGATATTCTGGTCTAATAGTATTTTGAACTTTGAAGCACCTAGCAAGTGTTTCACCCCAAAATTAAATATTTATATTAATGAATGTTAGGGAAAAAATTAGTTATTTTATTCAATTCTTTTACAAATAAAGGAGCGACAAATTATCGATTAAATCTAATCAGTTTTCTGTCTCTTCTTTTCAGGATTCCCTTGGAGGGAATTCAAAAACGATCATAATTGCAAATATAAGCCCTTCCATCTGGTCAGTGAACTTCCTTCCTCTATGTTTGTTCCAAATCTCTTTGTATGAGGACTTGGTTTCTTTTACATAAACAACAAATAATTTATGGGAATTGACAACGAACAAGTTGCCACGCTTTTTTATTCGAGTAATAAATGGATTTTTAACCTCTCTGTTGCTTGACAATTTTTGCTGTAGATTCTTTAATTTGTCCTTATCCTTCTTACATTTATTTGTTCTGTATAGTTAATTGCTTTTATATTTGAGTAACATTTAGTAACTTTTGCAGTTGTTCTAATGAGACATTAAGCACATTGAAGTTTGCACAACGCGCAAAATATATTAAGAACAATGTATGTATTTCATACTTTTCATGCTTATTTATTGATGCACATCAATTTTTTGCCTATAATAAATGACTAGCATTTAATTATTACATTATTCCAAGTTTGTTATTAATTTAAAAAGCTGAATGCATAGTACACCAGAAAAAGTTAGAAGCTCTGGTAGAGCAATCTTAACCTACTGATATTACTCGAGAAATTATTGAACTGTTTTGACATGTGGGTTATCTGTGCAGACAGTTCTAATAATTGCTATTTAAATAATTATCTATTTTTCACCAGGCCATTGTAAATGAGGATGCATCTGGGGATGTCATTGCCATGAGACTTCAAATTCAACAACTTAAGGTACTGCAATTTGGATTTATCCTTTCTTCTCACATGTTCTGAATTTTATCACTGCATAGAAAACTTAAGCTACTCTAACCATTGCTTGCCCTTCTTCTTTATTTTTTTGAGGGCAGGTAATGGTTATGTAATTTAGTTCTATTAGTGGCTCGAGTAAATTAAAGCCTTTACAGACGCTTGTTGAATTGCCTATCAGAGAAGTAAAACTGAGAGCAAGAGCTTGCTTTTGTTTTTCATTTTCAATTCAAAGGGAAGTGGAAAAGCTTCCAAAGCTGGTGTTTCTGCCTTTTTAATGTACAGACAAATTATTGATGCAATATATGTTGTTGAATAAATATCTACTAAATTAGCTGATTTGTAATGCAATTTTTTTTCGGTTTCAGAAAGAAGTATCGCGTTTACGAGGTCTAGTTGGTGGAGGAGAAATTCAGGATAATGATATATCAGTAATCAGCTTTCCAGGTTCTCCAGGATCTTTCAAGTGGGAGGGCGCTCAAGGGTCATTCAGTCCATTAACTTCTGTTAAAAGGATATCTCAGGTAGATATTCTGTGTCTGAGGAAATCATTCAGTTTCCCATAAATATTGTTTACTGATAAGCATCTTTCTCTTTTTGAAGAAAAAAGATTATGACATTGCCCTTGTTGGGGCCTTTAGAAGGGAAAAGGACAAAGAGATGGAATTGCAAGCACTAAGAGATGAAATTCAAGCAGCCATGAAACTGGTATCTTTGACAAAGCAGCATATTTGTTAATGATTTGTTAAATCAGTTTTCAATGATTAACAAGGAAGGGAATACATAATTTTTTTACCTAAGTAACAATTTATGTGAGAAAATTTTATCAATTTTTGTTGAATTCAGGTTGTCATAGAGCTCCATTCTAGTATTTTTGTATAGTTCTTTAGAATCTTAACCTTTTAATTTATAGAGATTTTCTTTTGTTGATGTATCAATAATGATAGTTCTTAATGTTTTCGTGATGACTTAAATGGTTGTAATATGGGATGAATTAGGTGAAACAAAGAGAAGATGAGATACAAAGTGTGAAGATGAGACTGCGTTTTCGAGAAGCTGGAATAAAAAGGTTAGAAGCAGTTGCTTCTGAGAAGATCTCAGCCGAGACACACTTGCTGAATGAAAAAGAGGAGCATTTGAAGGAAATTGAGGTCCTGCGGGCCCAGGTGGATCGGAATAAAGAAGTTACTAGATTTGCTATGGAAAATTTGCAGCTAAAAGAAGAAATTAGAAGGCATGTTTTTATGGTTACAGGATGAATATTTCTTTCTTTGTTGCTTTTTTGGGTCTCTTGTGCAAACAAAAGCAACTCCCTTTTATTTCATGATTAAAAGCAAGGTTGTGTGAGCCAAAAATGAATGTTCAAGTGTGGATAAATATATTTTCTATACATTGCCTATTATGTTTACACTGAAATGCAATTTATTTGAGGAAAGAATACCGCATTTTGGTACTGTCAAGAGAAACAAGTCAAACAACCAGTCCTTGTTCACCAACAAATTAGTGCTAGTTAGATTACCAATGATTTTTCTGCTGTCTATGTTTTCCATAATGTCATGCTGCTAATGCTTGTATCTTCAAGACAGGTTGAAGTCATTTTGTGAAGAAGGTGAACGACAAATGATGAGTGAACAGATCATGGTATTGCAAAACAAGGTAGGAAGGGATGCCTTTGTGCTTTATAAAACTTTCCGTCAATCTCCTTCATGTTGATTGTGTTTTCTTCACTTGTATGTGCAGTTGTTAGAAGCACTAGATTGGAAATTTATGCATGAACCAGATCAGGTAATGGTTCAAGTTTTCAAAGTTTTGACTAAAATAATTTGTTCGAGTCAAAAAGGCATTGCAAGCTTTTATGTTGATCTCCTTACCTTTTGCAAATGTTAGAAAATGAATTCGGATTCTGCGATGGAAGATGTACACAGTGCTGGTAATCTCATTTCTAAACAGGTAAGAACGATAGAGTTACCTGCATCCGTATTCATGTTTGAAGCAGTGAATGTTATCATAGATCACTTCAACATAATCTAAAGCTAGAACCAAATTTTGACTGTGCCAATTTATCAGGTTTTACCATCAGAATATATTCATGAATGACCCTGAAGATTTCATTAGTCTTCGCCTAAGTTTTTGGATTCCACATAATTTACCAGTTCGGTATTGTCATAAGCTGAATTATCCTTTTAAGTGTAAATATTTGTGGACATATCTTGGATCTCTTGACAATGGAAAAGGAAGCTTGCCGCAATTAGTAAATGTTTTAAACGTGAGAAGAATATTGGTGCTAGCTGGTGGAATACGGAATGCAGTTTTGAGTTTAAATTCTTTGTTTTTATCTTCATGTTCTTCTTCATTTACCATTTTTTTATACCTTTCTCTATATCAGAAATCATCAAGGTGAAGATCAATCTTGGACCATTAGAAAAGTTTAGATCCTCTTTTATTTGCTCTTTATTTTATTTTTTTCATGAACAAATGACAAATCCTTAGGTTTGATTGAGTCCCCCACTGTTATCAAATTGTGGATCTTCTTGGAGCTTGTATCATTATTGTGATATGGTCAGCCATTGAATGAGGAAGCCAAGTAATTCTTTAGAAATTTGACGTGTAAAAAGATAAAATGTCTGGCTGCTAAGTTATCTTACCTTTATTATTGTTTGTAATTTTTTGAGCCTGCATTTTAAATTGTTATATAAATTATTGAGCTATTTAAGTCTGATTAATATCTGTCTTTAGGAGCCAAGTCCAAAATCACGTTGGCAGTCTTCTCTTAGGGAGGAAAATGAGTTTCTCCGGATTCAGGTCTAGACCAATCTTGTTTGTACTGTTTTTTTGACTTCATTCAATTTACTAGTACAAATGTCTGTTAGATTCTGTCTGACTTGATATAATTTTGTCTATGACAGGCTATTCAAAACCAGGCAGAAATGGACACAATTCGAACGAAGCTAGAGGTTTGCCTCGAAGAGAAAGAAAAATTGGAAAGGTATCGATTGCTCTCTCTGTCTCTCTCTCTCGAACACACATTTTTCACTCGTATAATTATGTGGTAGTTGAGAGTTTCTGACCTTGAATTGGACTTTGTTTTTGCCTGAAAGTTATTCTTGGCATATTTCCTTCTTCGTATCGTTTATGCATAAATATGCTTTTCTCTAAATTGTTCTTCGTCATTAAACGTTGCTTAAAACTCATCCAATAAATTTTATCTGGCAGGCACGTTGATGATTTGACGGCAAAATTAGAACAGAAATCCCAAATAACTAATGAAGGAAAGGAGCAAATGGACCTTTCAACAACAGATATGCCTGTCATTAACGGCAATGACCAACTGGAATTGAAAGCAATGGTTGATGCTATTGCTGCTGCTAGTCAAAGAGAAGCAGCGGCTCATGAAACAGCAATTATGCTGTCAAGGGAGAACGATGAACTCAAGATGAAGCTTAAAGCCTTGATTGAGGATAACAGTAAACTAATCGAATTGTATGAACAAGCTGCTGCCGAGAACAATAATAGAAATGTTAATCAAGAGTTTGCTCAAGAAATTGGTTCCAAGGTTGACAATGGTTGCTATCTTCTTGAAACAAGAGAAAAGGAGACTGACTTGAAAAGAATGGTTGATAATCTCCAGCATCAGCTAATGGAAATAAATGAAGAAAATGAGAAACTGATGAGTTTGTATGAAAGAGCTATGCAGGAGAGGGATGATCTTAAAAGAGCTCTTTCATGTTGTGGACAAGAAAGAATTGAAACCAAAGGAGATGTGGACTGCCCAGAAAAGCTTGTTGAAATTGATGGAGGGGAAAGAGACTCAAGAGTAGAAACTGTTTCCCAGGAAGCACAGGGTAAAGGTGAAAGTGTGATAGACGTTAACGAACCTACTATATCTGGGTCTGATTCATGCCTCCAGTGTGATGGACATGAAGAAGACAAGCTTTTAAAGGAGGACAATGAGGCTGGCGTACTGGTCAGCTCTGAGATGGACATTGAGGTATCAGATCTCTGCCAAGCAAACTTATCAGAGGAATTAAATTGTGCTACAAAGAAGCTTGAAAAAGTTGATGAACATATTTCAGATGCCGTCAGAACTATAGCTTCGCTTGGTTGTGCTGAAAAAGCAAAGGTCCAGGTTGATAAACTCTCAAGAGAAATTGAGGTGATAGAACATGATATTCAGGTCAAGCGTCAGCAGTTTGAATCCTTGACACTTCTGCTTTCTGAAGCACAGAAAAGAAGAAGAATAGTTGATAAAAAGTTCTCTGCGCTCAAATATTCAATATCAAGCTTTCCCTCAACGTTTTCTTACTTTGAGCAACGGGAAGCAAGGGCAAGGGCAGTGGTGAATGACTTGACGTCTAGTCTTAACCAAAAGAAAGGTGAGTTGGCTGCACGCCAAACTACCAAACAGGGACTGGAGAATGCTCAAAAGAAGAACCAAGAATCCGAAGTCGAATTAATGGCTAATATTGCATCCATCAAATCAAAACTGGAGGAAGAGAATCGCAAGCGTGAAGGTGAAAAGGTTCTATTTGCGATTGATAACACACAGAATATAGATTCCTCGCTGAAAAATTGGCATCTTAGTAGTAAAGCCACTGAGTTACTTAATTTAGAGGAAGAGAAAACAAAATTGCAAGCAGAGATGAAGCTTTCTCAGGAAAAACTCGGGGGTATAAGAAAGGAACTGGGAAATCTAAACAAGAAAGTGCCAAATGTAGAGAGCCAGATACAAACAGTTCAACTGGAAATACAGCAACGTTTAAAGAACAAAGAGGAGAAGGAGCTTGCACTTCAACGTGTGATGAAAGAGAAAGAGATGCTCTTGGAATTTAAAGATGATAGTATGTTTGAAATAGAGCAAATGATCATTGAACTCCAGCAAAATGTGTTTGACTATGACCTAAAGGAGGCTGAAATAAAGATTCTAGGGGAAGAATTGCAACTTGATTTGGTAAGAGCCGAAGAGTTACAGACAGCCAAGGTCATTGCTGCCAATAATAAAAACAATTTCCTATTTTCCATTTCTTATTCAGACATGTTTGAGAAGTTAGAGGGGGAGATGCAAAATCTGCGGGCATCTATTCTGGAAACAAAATTGTTGCTGGATGGCATTTCCCATGCCACCTAAAGTGTTGCTTTTCTGTAACTAAATCTCCACTTGTTAATTATAGCATGTTTTGTTTAATGTCCATTTTGGTTCTGTAACATTTCTTAGAAAATATATTTTGTCTTTATCCAATCTTACCCCTTGTACTGATAGAGATTTAAAATCTTGCCAATCCCTCTCTGCTTGTCGGCTTGTAGCAGATGTTGTCTAAGACTGAATTACCTTGCATTTAGTGTACTTTGCCAATTCCTCTTCATGAGCTGCTGTTTTATTAATATTGATAGTTGTATAAAGTTGCAGCTATTATTTGTGAATAGCATTATTGTTGAAATGATTTATTATTTTTCAAATGACTAAAAATTATAAATACCACAATTGTACACGGTTTTTCAAAATACTATTTCATAGAATATTTTGCATCTGCTCGGAAAAGTGCTAAATTTAGATAATCTACCAACATCGTTTCGAAAGTTTCTTTGTTTTTTGAGGGGGTGGGGGAGTCCAACATCGTTTTGGTGGGCCTTTGTATGTTTGTTGTTGAGGGTGGCATATTCGGTGGTTCATATACTGCCGGAGGTGGTCCATCTTCGCTTATCGAATTGAATCATTCAAAGCATAAATATTTGCTGGACTTGGAAGTTTGAGACATGTGATTGCATTTTTTTTTTAGAAAATTTTATTTTTTACATGACATGCGGATACTTAAATTTAATCCAAAAATTATTTTATATTTTTTATAAGGTATTTGTTTAGAAAATTTTTTTTTAATGTATTTTTTTTCTATTCCATTGGATTCGGTTGAGTAAAGGAAAGTTATTCTGTAGATTATGTTTTCTTTTTCATAAAATTTATTGAAAATAATATATTTATCATCCTATTTGTTCTAATTTTTTTAATTTTTGAGTTTAATTATTACTATTTTATATGATAAAAATATATTAAAAATTTTAAATTTTTTCTATTAAATATAAATTAATATATCTAAAAAAAATATCTATAAAGATTATACAATATTTCTTACCACCTTAGTCATTATTTTTTTAGATCTTTTAAATCTATATGAATTAAATTAAGCAATTTAATATTATGTTTGATAAAAAAAATATTTTTATCAATTTTAATTCAATATAAACATTACATTTATTTAAGTATAATTTTTAATTACAAAATCAAATCATTATTTTACAATTTTTAAATTAAGTTAATCTCGCATCCTAATTTAGCATACCACATATCATAATAATCAATTAGGTAAATAGAAGAATAGATAATTTTATTAATAACTTTAAAAATATTTAATACAAATAAAGTTCGATCTCAATATCTCTTACCCATTGAAATGTTGTTTTTGTTATTACCACAAATCTATATGGATAAAGAATATTATAATAAAGTTTATTTATGTTGAATATTTTTAAAGATATTAATAAAGTTATCTTTTTTTCTACTTACATAATTAATTCTTATAATTTATGACATGTTAGATTAGGATATGCAAGTTTTTTTTATATTAAAATTTATAAAGTAATGATTTGATTTTTAAAAATAAAGATACATCTTTAAATAAATGTGATGTTTACATTGATTAAAATCAACTAAAGAGTCTTATTTTTCCACATAACATTAATATAATTTTTTTTAATTTAATTTGTAAAGATTTAGAAGATCTAAAACAAATAATGACCAAAATGATAAAAAATATTAAGTAACTTTTGTATACAACCTTTTTAAATACACTGGATTGCATTTAATTAAGAATAAATATAAAAATTTTAATATATTTTTATTATATAAAATATAAGTAGAAAATTAATTCAATAAAAAATTAAAAGGATTAGATTAGGTTGGGATGATGAATATATTATTTTTAATAAATTTTGTGGAAAAATAATAATACGTAAAGTGACCTATCCTTTACTTACCTGAATCTAATTTTAATAAAATAGTAAAAAAAAATGACATTAAAAATAATAATAAATATTATATTTGTTAGTTCTTATACATTTTTATAAAATTTAGAAAAAAATTTATTATCTTCATGTCATATGTGAAATAAAATTTTTTATATATAAGAAAAAATTATACATCTTAACCGTATTATCAAATTCAATAATTTTAAAAATGTAATATATATTATCTTTTTAGATTTAACAATCAGTCTACAAAACAAAAAATATAACTTTGCAATTGCAGGAATTATAAAATAGAAATTTAAGTAGCTATAAATATTTTTTAAAATTATATAAAAAATGAAAAGAGTCATGTGCATTATATAAAAATAGAACCTTTTTAAATATTAATTAGATGATAAATATAATTTTTTACCGTTTAAAATATTTAAGTAAATAGATTTAGTTTGAATTTAAATTTAAAATTTATATAATAATTAATTAAATATAAATTTTTAATCAATTTTATAGATATTTAATGATTGGTAATTAATAAATATAATGTAAACTTTTAAAATTTATAATTAAATCACGTTTAAAATGGAAAATTAAAATTAAAAATTAATTATCATAATTTTAATACAATAATAATAATTTCAAAAATTAATATAATATTATGTGAACCAAGTTATGGTGCATACAAAGAAAAATTATCAATTTAAATTGAATCAACCCACCTCATGCATGAAAGATCTTTTTAGTTTTTATCTACTAACTTAGCACGCATTTATCTATGTAAAGACTAAAAATATTCTAATACAATAACGGATCTTAAACCTTTTAAAATACTAAATTTCCAACAATATTTGCAGCAGAGAATTTGTTATATAACTAAACTATCATAATTAAGTTTTGTTTTCGACGCACCACCTCAGAGATGAAGCGATGTGCTTGTGACTAACCGTTATACATTTATACATCAAATATCAACTATAATGCTTCTTATATAACCCTTTGCGCATACAACCATACTACTTATATCTATTGATATTGATAGATTGCACCATGGCGAAGCTTTTGCGATCCAAGCCAACACTAACAAATAATGAGTTCTATTGGTGTCATTTTAAGCATGCAGACTTCATCTCTAATCCTCCTCGTTCTTTAAGCAGGTAAAAAAAAACACTTTATGCTTTACTGCATATTTTTTTGTTTTCTTCTTTTAACTAACAGTGCAAAACTTGTTTGCAATATAGAAATTATTTATGTTTAATTAAGTATTCTGGCTGGTCGAACACTTGGACTTTGATAATTCCTTTAACACTAAACCAGCGCTTCAATTGGCATTTACCAAAAAGTCGTCAGGCTATAATATTGTATTATGAGTAATGTTTGTAACATTTATTTTAATACCTGACTCACATACTTTCTCTCACACACACTTTTATTTTTTCTCTTAACATTAATGTTATCTTTGGATTACATGAAAAATAGAAATAAAAAAATAAAAAAAATAGATTATTTGGATGAATTAAAATAAAAAACTTCTTTTATTCGAATAGATAAAAAAATATTAATAGTATAAAATTTAATTTTAAAAAAATTAAAATTTTTATTAAAATAATTTTTTTTATATTTTAAAAAATATAAAATAATTTTAACAATTTAAAATAAAAAATTGTAAACTTCTTATTTTCTTATCTATTTAAAAGAAAAATAAAATATGATAAAAACTGTAAAAATTAGTTTTTTTCTTTTTATTTCCATATAAAAATAAATAATAAAAAAAAATCATACTTTTTTTTTTAACTTTCTCAACTTTTACTTCCAACCAAACAAAACATCACAGGTCCATATGGTCCACCACATTTCTCAATGAGAGTTATGTGATTTAAGGTGAAAGCAAAGTCCCATAGAATATATAGCTGACTCTGGAAAGTGAAAACCACAGGCGTCAAAAGATAGCGATAAGCATTGATGAAAACAAAATAAGAAATCGATAGAGGCTTCAGAGTTTAAAAGCATAAACAGCCAAACTAAAACTGAGCAATGAGGCAGGGCTTTCATGGCTAATAAATCAAATATATTTTCATAATTTACCAAGCTTCTCTCGCCATTAATTTTTTTTTTATGTAATTTGATTGAGGCTTTTAGACTTACTAGTAACTCATGTACCAAAGAAAAAAAGACTTACTACTATCTCGATATAAATATTCAAATAACAAAAATTAAATAATAAGATACGTTAGTCAACTCAGGAACAGAAAAGGGGAATATTTAGTCCAAAAATATATGATATTTTTATTATGTATTTCTTCATATATGTTTATATGGTTTCCATAAAGTAAGTTAAATTTTCAAACAACTCCTTTAGTTAGTTGGTATATTTTTTTTTATACCAAAGAAAAATAATTACAAGAAAAAAGTTGACTTGATTTTTTTGTTATGTTTAATTTAGATCCCTTTGTCCTGCATGCTAAATATTTACCCATCCCTAAACTAACTTCTAACAAGTTAATGATTGGATAATGTGAAGAACTGTAATGGCTATAATATGTATTGAAGGGAATAATGACTTCGCTTTTAAGAAAAACGTGATTTTAGAAAGAAAAAAAATAATTATTCGTTCACATGAAAGTATAAATATCATTTTACATAGATGAAAGGGTGGACAATGAATTGAGGAAGAAACATTCCCATTTTTTCAGTATTATAAAATATTTGGCCTTGTATAGCATGTTACTTCCTAGGAAAACACGAAGGATCAAATTTACTTTTATTTAGAAATCGGTAACGACATTAAAAACGAAAAATAAGATAAATTTGATAAAACTTTATTGTATCAGCATTATCAATTTCTTTAACCAAAATCAAATGATTAACACGTAAATATTCTTTATAATAATAAATTAAATTTATTAAATATATGTTAATTTTTTAAAAATAATTATATGTTATTATTAAAGAAGGACCAAGAGTTAATTCATTTAATACTTTTTAAATTATTAACATTTTATCAATTTACCTATTAAATTAATAAATTTTATCTTTCTTAGTAAGATATTTTATAAATATACACCCTTAATTCCAAAAGTTATCTCCATCCACACGTTAAAATATATATATATATATATATATATATATATATATATAATTATCTACGAATCATCTTTATTTTTTATTTTTCGTGGAGTAACAAATGGAATTTATATTTTGTCGTTGCAAATTGTAACAGGAGTAATTATTTATGAAGAAAATAAATAACACCACATATCCTCTCTATAATTACAGTTTCATCTTTGCTGTTTCTGTATTCCAATTCTCCCAAACCCTGATTTTAAGCTCCCCCAACCATTTACCCACAACCATTCCCCTTCAAATCAAATCACTCAGTCCTCTTTCTCTTTTCCTTTCTGCCGCAATCCATCCACATGGAAGTACCATGAATCGCCACCGTTCCCACAAACCTCCCTTCCTACCTCCTTTCTAATTCTTCCATTCTCCGCCTTCACTCTTCTTCTTTCTCTCTTTCTCTTCAATGACTCGGCAGCAGAAGGTCCTGCTGCGGGCGCCGCCGGTGAACCGCCGTGGAGAGAGGCGGCACGTGGGCGAGGTGGCTGGAAATGCGACGGCGGAGTGCGCTGCCGTATGCTGCTGCGTGCCGTGTACGGTGATGGACATGGTGGTGCTGGCCGCGTACAAGGTTCCGGCGGGGTTGGTTAAGAAAGTAATGCACAAGAGGAAGAGACGGTTACAACAGAAGAAGAAGAAAAGGGAAGATACTCTGTTGGGTTACAGGTTCAATAGCATGGACATTCCTGGGCCCAAGTTGGTGGAAGAAGTGTCGAAGGAGGTTTCGGACGATAAGTTGGAGGCCTCTCGGTTAGAAGAGGAGATGTGGGCCCAGTTCAACGGAACGGGCTTCTGGAGAAGCGCGTCTCAGCGCCACCACGAACACCAACCTGAAGCCAAACTGGATCGTGTATGATGCCTATGGTCTTTGGGTACACGTGTTCGAATCCGATTGCGGAGTACTGAAATACCTTGTTAATTTTAGTAATGTTATATGGAGACACATTCATCTCCCCCTTTTCTGTTTGCACGAGACGGTGCAGTAAAAATGATGAATATGCTGCAACGGAATTGGGCTTTGGTCGTGGAATATAGTTTCCATTATTATTTCTCGTTGTCTATATATATATATATATATATTTATATATTTTTCTTTCGTTTTCGTAATACGTTTCGGTAATATTGGAATAACATTCAGAAAACTTGTTCACGAATTTCTGAAATCGAAATTATTTAACACGTATTCACGTGTATGCTCGGAACGGATAAGAGGATGTTTGTTTGGCGCATAATTTAAAAAAAGGAAATGCTAATCAGTAAAGAAACGCATTGATTAAGCTAGTAGGGATATTAGATTAGTTTGAGATTTTGAATTTAAATTTTATTTAAAAAAAAAACAGATATTGAGTAAAAATAAAAATGTTATTAATATTTTTATAATTTGAATTTTAAAATATATTTTAAATTTATATTATAAATGGATATAGATCTGAACCCAAATTTTAAAAAAGTAATGATTTCTTCAAAACAAATTTAACCCTAAATAAATAAATTGGCTCCGGCAATTTTGTGTGCTTCTGTTGCCATCGTGTTGATCATTTGTCGGACAGTGCATGCGCCTTTCGTCTGTGTTGAATATTACCGTATGGAATTTGAGTTCATGTCAGTTTATGTATTCATTAAGGTCGTGCCAAGCACATTAATTAATCTACAAGGAGCATGACATGGATCCTCCACCAAAAATATTTATTGTGACATGCGACTCTTTTTATTTTTTTATTAAATACTTGATCTTCAAATATTTACTACATAAATATATATTTTTTTTTCATAATTATTGGACTATAGTCCTGTAGCCCGCCGAACTCGGGCAAGCTATTGGGAACTTGTTTGCTCACTGATTAGAGAGCTAATTTGTTGACAGCTGTTATGGTTGAAAATTGGTTTATGATTCCAAAATTTTTGAAAAAGTCATAATTCCGTCTATATCATTCCGGAATATTCAAGAATAATCCGTATATATATATAGAGAGAGAAAGAGACAGAGAGAGAGAATAATTTTAATTTTTTTATGAAGGGTGGCCTTGGTCTTTGATTTCCCATGAAAGAGGTGTACGATGGTTATTTTAGGGCAAAAGCCCCATGCTAATTATTACACTAATACAACTTCGAGTTGGAACGGAAGGCGATTATGGTGTTCTCAATGCTGCTTAAAATTTTCATATTCAGATCATGAGAAGGTATCCAATAATTTTAGAACTTTAATTTTGCTATCTAAACTATGTTAGCTAGAGGAGTATTAATTGGTATTCATGCAAAGTTCCCAAAAAGTGAACTATGGCTAAAAAGATTATTCGGACTAATTAAAGAAAAAAGGTCACATTACAAAAGAAGTTTTATTTACTAACATATAAAAATTATTAAATATTAAAATATTTTTCATTGATATAGATTTTAAAGATTTACATTAATAAAAAATATTTTATTACCAATATTTAATATATACTAATATTACATATTAACAAGATATTTGTTAATATAAAATACTTTATAATTGATATAAATACATCATACTTATCTTAAAGTTTAATTTTTTGTTAAAAAAAAATATTAATAAAAACTAATATATATTAAAAATATTAATAAATAATATTTTTTAATGTAAAGACATCCATACAATGCAGTTTTTTTGCATGCCTAATTAGGAAGGATATGTTAAGACTAATTTAATACGGTCCAATATTACACCTGGCCAAACATAAATTAAGAGTTCATTTGTCTTATTATAATAATATTATTATGCATTCAAGTTAACAAAAAGATTAAATAAAAAAAATTCCGTAAGTTACTTTATTTTATTTTATTTTTGCCTATTTTGCAACGTTCTTTTAACAGGGTAATGTACTTTTTCATTTCTTCCTCTTACTGAATTTGGGATCCACTTTTAAAACCAATCTAATATACTTTAATCCAAACCATATTTATACATGTTTGTATGATTTTATTTATAAAATCAACTTCTTATTTATATCTATATAGTTAATTTTTCATGATCTGTCTCAAAGTTACATCTTATTATTATGATTATATATATATATATATTTATATCCTATCATTTATTAAGTTAATTAACAAGTTTAAAAATTTTATATTAATTTAAAATTATTCTTATATTTTATATTACGAAAAAGTCTATATTTTATATATATAAGTTTTAATTAAAAATATTGTGAAGCAATAGTAAAATATAATTTATTCATCATATTCTAACTAGATTAAAAATACAAACATAAAAATCAAATTATCCAATCTAATTCAAACTCCTTTTAATTAGATTAAGTTGAATTGAGTTTGAAATTTTATTTAAAGCAATCCAAATCAAATCACACTATTTTTCTTTTGGATTGGTTGATTTATTTCATTTTTTGCCTAAAATTCGATGAAAAAAATTGCGAACACCTGCTGAATTTAGGTGTTAGTTGAATAAAAAATTTGAATTACCTAGAAATTAAATTTAAACCTGATTACTTTTATTAACGTGCAAAAAAATTATATAAAAAAATAATGATGTGATAATAAGTTTGACTAACTTTAAAGATGAAATATTATTAATTAGAAATAAATATAATTAGTTAACATAATTAATATTTAGAACATTATTTTTAACCAAGTCACCAATTATCCATAAAAAAATAAGCTCACGAGAATTAGGACGTGGTTGATAAACTTGGATACATATAAATCATATGATTAGACATATTTTTAGATTCCTTTACAGGTCCATTACTTATTTTTATCTTTTACGTTTAGTTGAATCTTTCTCCATCTAAATATCTAACACACCAAGAGCTTCCTTAACAATTTAGAAATCCATAGTCAAGGAATAAAGTAATTTTCTTGCTGCAATCGTCTAATAATAAAACCATTATATTTACAATCAAATTTCATTCAATTAAATTTTTGAAAATTTGTTCGATGTATATAAGCGTAATTAAAAGACTACGAACCAAGTTAATAGGATCCATCTAAATGTTAAGATATTAGAAAGTAAAACAGTTTAACATAATGGTTCAGGATTCAATTGACTTTTTACCATTATATTTTATTAAAAAATTAATAAAATATGTAAAAATATAAATATTTTAACGAGAGTTTGATGTTAACAAATATACTGTAAAATTTTACAACTAATTTCATTATCTTTTATAACAGAAATATGAAGATAAAAACACATGTATTTAACTAATAATGGTTCAGAGTCAAATATTTAACGAGTAATATTTAAAAAAAGATAATGTATGTTTTTATCTAGAATAATCCTAAATAAATTATCTTGATAATGATTAGAAAATAAATAAGAATAGAATTACTAAAGAACACAATTATTTATTATTTTATTTACACTAATAATCCTAACTCAATTAATTTGGTCATGATTGGATTAGGTTATTTTGAACTGACTGTTTTTTGTTGAAAAATTAAATTGAATAATAAAAATGAATTAATTCAATATTGCCATTAAATTTAAAATTTTAATCTGAAGCCCAAATTAAACCGGTCCATGATTCCATGTTCATATGGTCCTAGCTGATGACCAGATGACCCCATAAGAGAAGGACGCGTAAGGTGAGAGACTCGTCAAAGTGATTCGATGAGAATGCCACGTGTCGGAAGCACAGAGAGTAGAGGACTTAGACCGAGCTAAGGTAAGGTTAGCTGACTCCGGGGTTGGTTACTTGGGTTTCTTCCAAAAAGTAAAACATAAAGGAGAGGGTAACCACCTTTGCCTGCACCCACCCACACTCAGTCCATACCACACCACACCGCACCGCACCAGAGAAAAGAAAACTTATCTCTCTCTCTCTCTCTAACTCTCTCGCACCCGCTAGGGTTTTCTTCAATCGCATCTCGATTTTGCTAGGTCATCGCTCAACCTTCCTCAGTTCTTCATGGAGGTAAACACCGTTCAACAACTCACTGAGAGTTTTCCCCTCTTTTTTTTTGTCCTTTTCAATTAAGGAATTTATTTCTGCCGAGATTCGGAATTTGATCCGATTCCTTGCGAGCGATTGTTTGATTTTTTGTTGCGTTCCGTTCTGGTGGATCCTTTTTGCTTGGCGGTGTGTCTCGATTCGCTGTTATTCGATTGGGATTTTTTTGTTTGTGTCGATTTCAAAGTGCTGCTGTGTTGTAGGATTCTGGGATGGAAGAGAATAATAATAATACCAAGTCTGACGCGCATTTGACTTCTGCCGCCGCCTTTGTGGAGGGTGGAATCCAGGACGCTTGTGATGATGCTTGCAGCATATGCCTTGAGGCCTTCTGTGATAGTGATCCTTCAACGGTATGACTCTTTAGGTGTTAATTTAGCTGTTATGGTAGTGACGACAGTGTGTAAACCCTTTGATCAAGCTGTTCCTACCCTTGTTGCAGGTGACCAGTTGCAAGCATGAGTTTCATCTTCAGTGCATTCTGGAATGGTATTGCTACTTGGCTTCGTTTATTGAATCTATTGAGTCAATCTTGGGGATTAATTTTGCTGGTGCAGGATTGTACAGTATTGGTATTGATGGAATGATGGCGTTTTGCTTATTCATTATTATTGCAGCTTAGTATAGTGTCACTGAAAGAATGCTTCCTCGATTAAGATTTTTCTATATATTTTTTCCCCTGATTTTGAAGGAAAGCATGCCTTGTATGACTGGTACTTCTGTCTAATGAAGCAAGGATAAATAAGACTAAAACCCAATTTAAAATGAGCTATCACTATCAGGTGTAACAGAAAGTATCAAGAATTTTATTTGTGGGATTGATGTTCTCTCTTTAAAGTTGGAACGAAACAGTCATGATTGTGGAGTCTTACTTTTATTGGCCTTGCTTTTAGTAAGTAAAAGTCATGGATATGCTGGCTTGAAACTCCCAGAGCTTGAGCATGGTTCTCAGAGACTATGTTGACAACCCATGACATGTTCCTTGAAATCGTTGTATCATCATTTGAGGCATTGTATTGATATCTAGTTATTCAAGATTCTCACTCAGAATATCAGGTGTAACTTTATACACCCCAAACCAGTAGGACCTAAACTTCATAACTTTACATCCTGTTTTCTGTCTATGATAAACATGTTTTCCCAACATTCTCGTAAACTCCCAACAATTTCCAAGCAATGACAGGAACTTATTAGTAGCCTACCAGAATCAAATTTCTTAGCGCTATACTGTTGTTACTCATATATGGATCCTTTTCTATGCAAACATGCTCTGCTACTTGGGTTTGCTCCAACTCATTGTTATCCTAGTGAATTGTTTCTCTAAGGAAATGTTTTTTGACAGTCTTTTGATCTGTGTTTGATGAGTTAAAGTTGCACTTATTTTTTACTGTTAATAATTGATAGATTTTTGAAGTCTGTAGATACGGACATTTCTCTGCTAATATGCCCCTGCTGGGAGTCACAAATGTGATATACATGTTTTCATATTTTTTCCCTTGTTTTGTGGTTTAACATTCTTTAATTTCATAAACTTCTTTTCCTGGAGAAGTAGTGATGATGGTATCCTAGGAATAAGCACATCTAACTCTGATGGCAGATGCAGTCAATTGATCAAATCATTTGACAATGTTTGGAGGGTTTCACGTTATCATGAATTCTATCTTTGTCTTGTAGGTGTCAGAGAAGCTCTCAGTGCCCCATGTGTTGGCAAACTATCAGTCTCAAAGATCCAACAAGGTTTGTAGTTTTCTTGTTGTGTTCTTTATTCCTTTTTATTTGACTGTTCAGCTTCTATCATTATTAGTTTTCAACATTTATTTACATGCTTTTGTTTTGTATTTGCAGCCAAGAATTGCTTGAGGCAGTGGAAAGAGAGAGGAACTTCAGGTTCAATCCATCTAGAAATGCCACTATATTTCATCATCCAACACTGGGAGATTTTGAGTTGCAACATGTTTGTAGTCTCCACTTATGCTAGTCTGGAAGAAATTTGTACTGTTATGCATTATGTGATTTTCAAGTTCTCATGCAGTTGCCAGTTGGAACTAATGATGCTGATCTTGAAGAGCGCATAATTCAACACTTAGCTGCTGCTGCAGCAATGGGACGAGCACGCCACATTGCTAGAAGGGAAGGGCAGAGAAACAGATCATCAGCTCAAGGGCGCCCTCATTTTGTTGTTTTTTCAACTCATCCTAATTCACCTCCCATGGCTACTGCTTCTTCCTCTCCAACTCATAGAGGAGATGATGAACCAACTCCTGCTATTGCTGTTGGCAATCTATCTCCAACTCCTGTCACTGGAGAAGAATCATCTCAGCTGACTTTAGTTCCTCCTGTTCAAGTGGACCAGGTCTCTGCTTCAGGATCTGGATCTACTGCTCCTGCCACAGATCATCAAGGATCATCTTACAACTACAGGTAATCATTATTTTTCATTTTAAATGTATGGAACATTTTAAAATGTCTATAAATTCATAATTACCCAGTTTTCTAGCTTAAGATTTTCTCAACTGTTACATCTGAAACATTGCCCAGGAGATCTCCTAGTCAGTCATCTCCAAATAGTCAAGACAGAGCAGGGCCATCAGAATTCCAGTCATTTTCAGAATCCCTGAAATCTAAATTGAATGCTGTGTCAACAAGGTAGTGGATATAATGACTATCCTGTGTAGCTTGTGGGTGTGGCTAAGTACAGTTTGAGGAGTTCCCCCCGTTGTAACATCAATTCTTTTTTCCTGTCTTTCAGATACAAGGAATCAATTTCCAAGAGCACAAGAGGGTGGAAGGAGAGATGGTTCTCTAGGAACACCTCTATGTCTGATCTTGGAACTGAAGTTAGGCGAGAAGTTAATGCAGGGATTGCAACTGTGTCACGCATGATGGAACGTCTGGAGACCAGAGACGGTGATAGAAGCAGTAGCAATTCTACTGCAAATAATTTAGAGGATGGTTCAGTTCAGGGATCTAATGAACAGCCTTTAACAGGCACTGAAGGGGATGGTATTTTGAGAGACAATAACACCAAAGCTTCTTGTGCTGCTGGTTCCAGTTCAAATTAAGCATATAGAAGGAATTGCATGGACTCTGAGATTTGTTTTGTCCTAAAGGTAAAGTCTCAATTTACAGAAATTTGTTGTATAATGTGAAGATCTTACATGTTATTACTGATTAATCAGAACAATTCATACTTGTTTGGTTTATAGTTGGAAAATTAATTCACGTATCTTTCACCAAAAATAAAAAAATATGTTTCAATGAACGGCCTTTATGAAAATTAACTTTAAAAAAATGGCCCTTCCCTTTCTAACCCATTGAATGTTCTGCGTAATGTTTTTCTCGTTGGCTTTCTCCATCTTAATCATCATTTGCATGCACCTAGTAACGTGTATGCAGTCTTATCCCGACAAGATTTTCCTATTGAATAATGAGTACCTAAATAATGTTTCAGCAGGAAGGTTGATATTGATTTTTGTTGTTTAACAAAGCATGAAAGATATTTTGCTATTTCAATTTTGTTGAATTGAAAATCTTATGGCCTGTTTGGGTTTGCCTGTTTTCTATCTTCATTTTCACTGAAAACTGATACAGTTAAAAGTCTTTGATTAAGAAAATGTTTCTGAAAATAGGCCCAAAACGAAAACAAGAAAAAGTGATTTTCAGCATTTTCTTTTCAAAATGGTAAAAACAAAAACCGAAAAAATGAAAATAAAAAAATAATATATGATAAAGAAATTTTGGCCTAGAAATAAAAATAATAGAAGATGATCAGAAAATATTAATTTAGTGAAAAGGAAGAAAGGGGAAGAGATAAGAAAATTTTGGCTTAGTGATAAATAAAAATAGAAAACGATAATGAAGTTTTGACTTCATGATAAGAAAAAATGGAAATAATGACTTAATGATAAGAAAAAAATGGAATGATGAGGATGTTTTTATTTGGTGATAAAAAATGGAAGATAATGAGATAGTTTTGACCTATTGATCAGAAAAGGATTGGATAAATATATTATGATTAATTTTTAAGATTTGATTTATATTTGTTTCTTGTTATGATGATTATAATTAATATATATCAATCTTGATATTTATATTTATTTTTTATGGATAAATATATTATAAATCAATCTTTATATTAATAAATATATTAATTTTAGTAAATAAATATATTAACATTATACTCATCTTTATATTATTCATATATATATATATATATTTATAAATTTATTAATCTTGATAAATAAAACTCTTTATTAACAAATTGTTCAATAGTAAATGTGTGTGTATATATATATATATATATATGTTTAAAATGCAAAATTTATTTTTTAAACCTCATATAGAAAACATTTTATAAGCTTACTTTATTGAAAATAAATAAATCAAACATATATTTTACTTTTTTTATTTTCTAAAAATAGAAAACAATACACAAAAACAAGTACTTTTCTATTCTTAGAAAATATCAAAATTAAAATATTTTTATAAACCAAACTTGCGTTATCCCTTTCTCTGATTAGTTCTTATTATGCCTTGATATTGCTTGCATGTACCATGTGTTTTACCCGATTGAGAGTTGTTGAGAATGTTGCCCTAATGGATATTTCTATGAAATCAGGTAGAAATAGAATTGCCCATTTGGGGATGATATAAAATTCCATGGATGTGATGCATTGCCAATTGGCTGGCGCAGGCCAGGCAAGTGATAATCCATTGGTCTGCAGAAGATGACCAACAATTGTGATGTTGGAAATAAAGAACTTGGCAGTGGTGGTCTCTTTTGTTTGAAACTTAGGAATCTATATATGATTGTATATTCACCCTGTAAACTTATTTATAGATATTCATCAGATAATACAGTACTGTGTTTCTTCTAACTGATAAATCACTTTTTTTAAAGTTTCTATTAATATTAATTGGGGCATTAAGTCGCTCGATGAACATCCTGTTTGATTGTGGAACAGAATCAGTGGTGTGCACTCTACATTATTAGTGTTCATTGCTACCTGGCTGCAGCACGCGATCTCTTCTGTGTGTTCTGTAGGTTGTCATCGCTGTTCTCGAACTTCCCATCATTTGGGGCATTGAGTTATTTGTTGAAAATTTTATTTTAATACTTGCGAACACCGCCAATAATGTGCGCTCTACGTTATTAGTAATGGTGCTTCAAGCAATTAGGGAAGGTGAGATGCTGTTTTTTTCGCTGCTTGTTAAGTTTCATGCTAAGAATTTTAGAGAGCTAGGTGGCACCCTGAGCTGACATTTTCCGATGCATACGGGGGAGTTTAAAGAAGCTTATTTAATAAGCTTCTTGTTATAGTTTATTAGAGCAACTTCAATTGGGGGGGGGGGGGTTGTTTAAGCCGGTTCTTAATATAAGCATTAGTTGCTTATCAGAATGTTTAATTAAACGAGTGCTTATGAAGGAAACTACCACCTGCAGCATACTCTTCTCTAACTGATTGAAGTGGGAACGGAAATCACCATGGATCAAGACATTGCGTAAGAGGAAAAATGAACAAGAAAATATAAATTAAAATATAAAATATAATTGAAGAGGAATGGACAGTGTATAAATAACAAATTAATCAACAAAAATCCAATAATAATTCATAATAGATTAAAATATCACATGACAAATTAAATGATGAAGGTCCAGTTAATTAATGAAGGACTCAAGATAAAATTGAAGATTAAAAGGATAAATCCGTTCATCATTTGTTAAATTTATACAAATTAGTCTGAGTTGAAAAAAATTATTCAAAACTTTCTGTTGCATGTGTATTCTCTCTCATTTCTAGTTTTATTTAAATATTATTATTTTAGTTTTTCTTTTTCTTTTTTTGGGTCAAAGCCAATTAACATCCATCTTTCTCTTTCGTTCTGGAACCTCCATTTTTTCATATTTCAATCTCCAATTATGATTATTATTTTCACTGGCTTAGTTTGAAGGATCTGCTTCCGTGAATAAATTGTTATTTTTTCTTTTCTTCACGGTGAAAAAATCTAAGATGGGAATCTTTTATTTCTAAATTTACTTTATAGACTGTTTACTGATTCAATTTTTTTGTTTCTTTCTTCTTCCTCCTTCTCTTGGACGAGAGCTGAATTATGTGGATAAACACACGACAAAAGAGGTTCCTATATTTTTTGCACTAGCATGGAGGTTAACTTAAAATTGAAAAGAAACGAAATCGTTAGCTTAAAAAAATGTTATTGTTTGTGTATTATTTTATTTTATTTTAACTTATTTCAAAATTTAAACGGTCTTCTCTGTGGAAATAGCTTTCTTTTTGGTAGCATTGATTTTTATGAATTTATGGTCAGATGAGAACTTCTTTGTGTTCATGTTTTTGATCAGTTAATGTTTTCAATTGCATTTTTTATGAAAATTTGGTTTTTTCTCTTAATTGTTAATGTTTAAAGCTTTACCAGTAAAATTCTTTCTCCTTCTGTCTAATTTTGTGACAGAGCCAAGGGGAGAGAATACCGCAAGTTTAAGTTAGATATTTTTTTTTTCTTGTTAAAAAAATGGGATTTATTTTTACAATTGAATAGGTTGTCCTAATTTTATGGATGATTTTATTTTAATTTCTCTACATATTCTTGGCAACCAAATGGGAAAAATTGTATTAGGTTGTTGATAGGTAAGCAACAAGTTTTTTTTCTTTTCCTAACATCTTCCCCTGCTCTTCTTCCTTCTTGTAGTATTTAGTTGAAGATGCAACTATTTGTCTTAGTTTTATAGCCATTGAATATAGGGAGTGGCTCTGTAAGAAAGAACCAAGCCTTAAGAGAGGCTACAGAAGAGAACCAACCTTGGGAGCTATGAGGTAAACGGAGCCGGTGGCGACGAATTCGACAATGTTGACGATAAGCTTGGGGGGCTTTGATGAATTCACCATAGGAACAGGATGATTCTCCTAGGGGCTTTCATCAATCCAAAGCGATAATATTTTTATCCGCATAATATTCCACATGATATTAACTATACACATCAGCATTCAGTTGACGAAAAATAAATAATCAAGAAGTAATTTGAATGATAGATTTGTAAGTTTGAAAAAACTTATAAATGAGGAACAAATTTGTTCCTTTATTCTAAAATCAAAACCGATAATGTATAACAGTAGATCCTAAACAATGAAGTTAAACAGCTCAAGAGAAGACGTTTCGATGTAGATGCTCTTAGAATAAGTTTTTTGTTTTAATTTATTCGTTAAATTTCGTAAACAAATTTATGGTATAAATTTTATATATTATGAATATATTGAATAAGTGTATAAATTGATTATCCAAATGCGCTTTATACTACCGTGTAATTGTCTGGGTTATCTATATCATCTTCCAATTTTGTCATAAATTTAGTTTAAAGTCATGCTAAATTAAATCGTTCAAAAATTTAGTTAAATCTTAGGGAAAGTGGTATCTTCTCATATGGTTCAGCTTAAGTTCGGGTTTCGTATCGAACGACGTGACTTTAGTTTTCATTATCTATTCAGCATACTTTATTTATGATATATTTTTTTTATCAGCTTAGTTATGATATATTAAATAAGGTAAATGGTAGTATTGCATGGTTTGGTGAATAAGTGTCGTTCTTACCTGTGAAAAGTATGAGATTTGACTCTTCTCTTGTTCAGTTCTGTAGCTGGTTTGGAATTGTTCGAATTGGTCATCAGGTCGGTTTTCGGTCTAACTTATTGTACTAATCATTTCAGTATGGTTTTTTAAGACCATAGTTTTAAAACACTTGCTAGTTAATACTTTTCATTAAATATTTAATAATTTTTTATTTTTGAATAATAAATATTTTTCAATAAAATATTTTACTTTTGCCAGTGTAATCATGAATATATGGTAAACTTTTAGAAAACCTGATCTTGGTAACCAGTTTTTTAAAATATGTTTATTGAAAAAAGTATTTAATATACTTTATTTAATTGTTTTAATCACTTAAAAATTAATATTAAATTTTTCATATATTTAATATAACTATTTTTTAATCAACATTTTGTTTATTTTTATTGAAATGGGAGGGAAGTAGTGTCTTTACACGGTCTGGTTGAGTTGAAAGGGAGATTGAAGATGCGTAAATAGTTACCTTAATCTTTAAAAGATTGTGAATTGGTTAAATTAGTATGAAAAAATGAAAAATAATTATTTTGGTTTCTAAAATATAAATATTAGATTATTTTAATTTTTAATAGATAATAGTTAGTTATTAATTTTTTTATCAATTTTAAAAATTTATTATTTCAATTCTATAAAAAAAATATATTGATTTTTATTATAAGGGACTGAAGCCACTGACCATGTGGCTTACCCATAGGATGCACAAGGTGGAGTGGCATTGTTGATGGCGCAGTACTGGGCTAGAAATTTGGGTGTGGTATTATCACTCACCTATCTGGGTCCATTTTTTTTAATAAATGTTTCTCCAATTTTGCCAAAGCTAAAGAGAAGTTTATTTCCTTTTTGTTTGCTAACAGTGACTGAATCATGATCAACTGCGTGGATCAATGACAATCATCTCTTCACACACAACCTTTGTTAAAGATCGGTTCAGTAATTAATGTTAAAAAGTCATTTAATGAATAGCCGTGTAACAAATTCTTTAAGAATAATTTTAATTTTTTTTCTGCCTGTCTATTCCTTTAATTTATTTTGATTACTAAATTAAAGTATTATATAATTTTTAAAATAATAAATGTATAATTTTTTTTCAAAATTTGGATAAATCAGTTAGAAGAAATTTAAGATTTTCAATATCGATTTTAGAAAGATCATTTGAATAATTTTTAAAATAGTAATTAAATTTTAATTTTTAAATTCATATTTTTTAAAATAAACATGAAATGTAAAAGTAAGATTAAAAAATTTAAAGTAAAAGAATGCAAGTATAAATTTAATTAGAATGATGTAGGATTTTGGTGTTTTTTATAATTTTATTTAGTTTCACTTTAAACTTTTTTATAAATGATTAAAGATCAATTGTTATCATTATTTTATTTTATTATTATTCAATGATTATATAATATTAATATTTTTTAAAATTATTATCACAATGATTATGATAGATATATAATTAATAAAAATATACATAATTTTTATATTTGTTAATTTAATGATCATTTAAAAATCTAAGATATTTATTATTCAAAATTTTATATTTAATTTATTTTATAATCTTGTTAATCATGCAATTGTATGATCATTTATTCTCAACTAACTTGAAAATTAATAAAATTAACTATTTTTTATTAATTAATTTGACAAAATAGAGTAAATATAATTAAATAAAAAATATAATTATTTGTAAAGAAGATAAGAGGTTCAAATAATTATATCATAGATTTTGTCATTTATAATTAGAAATTAGTTATACGTATTGAAATAAGATAGATAAAAATATTTTAATCTAAAAAAAAATTATAATTCTAATTTTAAAAAAATAATAATAAGATCAATGTGTCAACAAAACTAACAATATTAACAATATGATATTATAATTTATGTGAACCGATCTTTTGCTTTCAAAATCTTACAAAAGAATATTAGAAAAGAAATAAAAATGAAAATGAAGATAGCAGAAAATGATATGTTGTGAAGTCAACTAATTGTGTTCATATGTGGACGGAATGTTTTTTTTTTCTTCTAAGGCTTAGTTATGAGGGTAGCTGATTATGTCGAGATGTGTAAAGGATTTTTTTAAGGCTTAATCTCCTTTTTATAGGTTTAAGTTGAGTCTTTTGTTACAAACTAGGTTTATTTAATTCGTCTTTTATATTGTTTGAGTTGTTGAAAGTTTTTTTTCTAGGCTATTAAACTTGACTTATGTTGCTTTTTGCATCATTTTAGAGTTAGCACACTTGTACTCATCATTGGATAGAATCATGTTCAAATTTGTATGACTATATCAAAAAAATCATAAATATTGTAAGGATATGCTTGAGTCTATCATAAATATTAGTTTCCTTTAGAAATACTTTGATTCTTCCATTGTTTATTTTTATCTTTTATAACTTTTTTGTCATTCTTTAGTTTAAAATATGTTTAGTTTTAGATTCTCTAATTATATGATTATTGTTAAAAAAATAAAAAATTAAATAAATATAAATTATATTAAAATTATAACTAATTTTTTTAAATAAATTAATATAATAATATTTTATCTATAAGTAAGTTGAAAAATAAAATAATATCATTTTTATTTTTTTAAAATATTGAATATGAAATTTACGTCACTAAATTATAAATTAGAATTATTTTTTCATCCTCTATCTTATTTTCATGCATCTTTTAGTTAATTATTTTAACTATTCAACGTTAAATATTTATTGTTGTTATGTACAATATAAATGTACTTATATTTGCTTTTGATATGTATGCAATTACTGTGTTGTATGTCTTTACTGAGTTTTTTTTTCCATTGATTATTGTGTTCTCTCATTGTTCATTAATTTTGCTTCAATTATTGTTAGTTGCTTTGTTACTAATTTTTACATTATTATTGTTGTTAGCTTTATTTTGTTGTTGAATTTATGCTAAATGTATATTATTACGTTAATTATAATTCTTTATTTATTGTGTTGATTACGTAGTCGAAACAATGGTACATGTTTCACCATGCATTATATGGTTTGATTTATTTTTGGAAAGTTTGATATAAGTATATTTATTTGGTAAATTTTATATTATGAATAATATATTTCTTATTGTATATTTTTTTATATAGATCAAATCACTTTATAAAAAATAATTTTGTGAAACAAAATTTTTAATAATTTTTTTAATATACTTTTAATAAAATAATTTTGTATTAACTTGATATTTTATCTTAAAATTTATTTTTTATTTTAATATTGCTGAATTTGGAATATGTACTTTTATAATTATATTACCTTTTGTTATAATTTTGTAAACTTTTTTATAAATGTAATATCTATCTATTGAAGTAGTAACTCATTAATTTGATCAGTAAATAAAAATTCAACACTCTTTCAAAATCAAGAAATAATCAAATTTAGAAACATTAGTAGAAGAATGTGGAAGATAATATATCAAAACTCATTCCTTTTAAAAAAGACAATGGCCAGTATCCTAATCATAATAACACTGTAAATTAATACTTTCTTTTGATTCATATAAAATATCGTTTAAGGTTGTGACATTCAAATTAAAAAATATATTCCTTTTTATAAAAATTATTATATAACCTTTATTATATTTTTTATAACTTATAATTATTTTTTCATTTCTATTTTTTTTTCTGTTCATAACAATTATTTGAGTGTAATTCAAAAATTATTTGAAATTATAAGATGATAAATAAATTGAAAAAATAGTTAAAATTTTCTAAAATAATATCATGAATAAAAAGAGGTACAATTTTTTAACGGTAAAATAATGTTAATAAAGAAAGTTGTAAGTATTTAAAATTGTGAAAATTTAAATTAAAAGTGCCGGTTGAGATTTAAAAAAAAGAAAAAGTTGTTGAAATATGCTGAAATAGATAGAAATTTTTTTTATTATTTAGATGTATGAAAAAATAGAAAAAAATATATTAATAGTATAAAATTTAATTTTTTTATTAATATTTTTTTATATTTTTATAAATATATAATAATTTAAACATTTTAAAATTAAAAATTAAAGGAAGTAAACTTTTTTTATTAATTTAAAAATAAAATAAATTTTAGTAAGATCCACGAAATTTTTATTTTTATTTTTTATATACAAATAAATGATAATTTCTTTTATATTTTATTTTACCTTATTCAAATAAAATATAATAGAAATTTAATATTTAATAATATAATCAATTAAAAAAAGTTTAGAAACCAATTAAGATAACATACGTTTTAGGAAGTTTTTTTTCTATAAAAGACTTGGAAGATTAAAAACTGTCCATACTCTTTTCCATATATATATATGGGGAAAGATTACTATTAAATTAATAAATTTATTGTATAAATTAATTTTATAAAATTTAAAAAATATTTAATATTTTATTTAAATAAATTTAAATTAATATATATTATTTATTAAAATAAAATAATAGAATAAATTTTTTAATTTTATAAATTTTTATAAACATAATTTATATAACAAAAACTATTAATTTAATAATTATATTAACAAAATACAACCATTTGAAAAAAAATATTAAATAAAATTATTCATAATAAACATATTTTTAAAGTAAATTAATTTTTTTTCTTTCTATATATAATTCAAATTAAATAAGGAGAGATATTTTATTTGTTTGCTTTTTTAATGAAAAAGTTTATCATATGTTTATGAAAAAATAACTAATTATTATTAATAAAATATTTATTTTATTGAATAAATTTAAATTAACGACTATCAAAAAGAATATATTATTCGTTAAAATAAAGTAATATAATAAAATATTAATTTTTTTTAAAAATTTTTATAAATAATTTATATAATAAAATTTATTAATTTAATAATTAGATTAATAAAATACAATTATTTAAAAGAAATATTGAACAAAATAATTTATAATAAATTTATTTTTAGAATAAATTGATTTATTAATTAAATGAAGAAAGATTTTTCATTTGTTTACTTTTTTATTGAAAAAATTTATCATACGTTTATGAGAAAATAACTAATTATTATTAATAAAAAATATAGTTTCCAACAGACAGAATTTTCTTAAATAATACATTATGTTATGAATGTTCTTAATACGAACAAAATTATCTTATATAAAATATACCTGAAATCAAGACTGACAAAAAAGAAAATAATTAGTTTTTAATTTTCCATTTGCATATTTAAAAATTCGTGTTGATAAAAAATCAAACATGCTCTTCATTATTGACATATTGTTGAGCTAGCTGTGCAGACTCAATGTATTATTTTTTTTAAGCCTGCATGCAAAAATTAGGAATCTGCAAGAGCCAATCTTCCAAGGTCAAGTAACTCAATTTTCTTCAAGCTTGGTATGATAAGTGTTCGTTATCATACAACACATTAAATCCTAATGGCTATCAATTTATACGTAATTCTTCCACATGTCGTCTAACCACATTTTCTAAATGACCAAGCCAACCCAAATTATTCTCATTAGCATATGCTCCGTTACGAATACGTTTATAAAGTCATTTTCTTCCTAAAGTCAATTAATATCCACATCAAGACCAAATCAAGGCATCCCGTAATAATTCTGAAAAGGAAAGAAAAAAAAAACGCTGATTTTCGATAATAATATATAAATTTAATTCTGAGATATTGTTAGTATATAGTTTTTTCTTAGCCTTTCAATAATATATTATTAAATAATTATTAAGTTTAACTTATCATCTAGGGTGGTTAACAAAATTTTATATTTTTTAATGGTGCGTTAATATATTATTATATGATAAAATATTTTATTGCAGTGATACATCAAAATTTAAGTACATATTTAATTTAATTTTAAAGATAATTATATATTTTAATCCACTTTTTAGATTCTTTAAAGAAAAATATGATTAAAAATAACCATTCTTAAAGATACATTAACACACATGAGAAGTAAGCCAAGGTCTCTGTAGCCCAAAAAATCTCTTTATTTGAAAGGACTATAAAGTGATTTTGTTAGGGCATTTTGGAGCTTTTGGTAAATGCAGATTGTTCATAAATATTCCATGCCTACTACCCAATTTGTGCCCGAAGTTAATAATAAGTGTGTGTGACTGTGTGGATTAATTTTTTTTTTAATGAATACTTGTTTATTTTAAATTTTTAAAATTTGAAAAAAAGAAATATTTATTTTTAATATAAATTAAATTAAATATGTATTAAACAGAAAATATTTGAAAACAAGTCATTTTATTTCATCTTATAATATTTTTACTTATTTTATAACATTGTATAAAGAAATCTTAAATGAGAATATATTTAATATTTTAAAGTAAAAAAATATTTTGGCTTTAACAAACAAAAATATAATAAAAAATGTTAAATTAGTTTTTTTGAAAATAATTGAAAATTAATTAGAAAGCCACCGACAGTTTTGATGAAAAGTCAGATAGTGTAGCCAATCACGCGCCATGGGTAGACACACTAGGGCTACGCGCCAAAAGGATGGTGTAAGCAAGAGACAGGAGTGCTAAAACTTGGCATGGGAAAATTTCTCTACTTCAAATATATGGTAAACAACAGACTCATTTATTACGTGACCAAAATCACTAACCCATTGGATCCGGACTCGGTGCAGTTGGTGAAATTGGACAAATCTGTATCGCCTCATCTTCCAATCATTTACAAATATGTCATTTGTGATTTTTTATAATCAAAATAATAAATTTAAATTTAAAATATCATCTAAATTATCTCTACGTCTTATTATTAGATTAAGTTCAATAGCTTCTCAATTTTTCATAAGTGCAATTTTTCAATTTTTATTAAGATATAAATCTTATTTATATTTATATATAGATGATAATAATTAATAATTGCATAATTATTTAAAATTGTCATGTATATTTATTATAAAATTTTATTATAATTTAATTTTTGATATTTGTTATTTTTAAGTATATATATATATATTAGGATTAGATGATGTTAAACGATAAATTTAAGAAAATAATTTTTTATTAAAAATGTTACTAATCTGATCATTAATATATTTTACATTATCATAATAATTATATATATTGCACAAATTAAATCTTCCTACCTATATAATCCAACAGTACTTATTAATTTATATTTTAAATAAAATATTATATATGAAAATAAAATAAAATATAAAATATTAATTAATTTTTAAATTATATAAAAATTGACAGATTTAATTTATTATATAAAATTTTAAATTTAATAATTAGGTTGATAAAAAAAGTTTATATAATTTTTAGAAATATTATTTTATTAAATTTAATATTTAACATCATTTGATATTATATATATATATATATATATATATATATTATTATCATTAAAAGAAATATATACATGTTAACTTAACCAGGTCAAACTCGAATGACCTGGTTATTATTGAGTTTTGCTTGCTTTTTTTTGGGTTAGTATAGTTTACTCAAGATTTTTATTTTGTTTGGTGGGTGATTTTTCTTACGTTTTGGCTTATCCACGATTTATTGCTTATTAATTTTACAATAATTATTTAAGGATGTATAATAAAATTTAATTAATAATATTTTTTATTAAAAATTATAATATTTAATATTATCAATATATTAACTTTATACTTTTAATAAAATTTTATCATATCTTAATTTTTATTATGTATCTTTAAATATATATATATATATATAATATTTACTTATTTAGTTAATAAAATAATTCAAAATTTCTCTTTTATATTTAAGTTTGTTATTTTTTATAAAATTCTATCATATACATATAAATTTAGTTGGAATTTTACATATGATTTTTACAATATAGAAAAGATAGTTATGAATGGTTATAGAATTAAATTTTATTTAATTTTTATAATAATTATTTTAAAAACTATATTTAAAATAATTTTTAATCAGTTGGTAATTTATAAATTTTTACATTAACAATGTATTAAAACTAATTTTTTATGTTATGAGAAAGTATTTATTGAAAATAAGGTGTTTTTATTATATATATTTTTGAAAATATTTTTTTAAATTTGTTTCTTAAAAGGTAAATTTATATCATAAAAACAAAGAGCCTAATTTTTATACAATCAGTGTAATTTTTTTTTTACAAAATACCAATTAAATAAAAATTGTTGTAAATAGAACTTTTAAACTAATTACTATAAAGTTGATAAATTTTAATTTTATAATAATAAATAATTAAGTAATCATATAAAAATCTTTCAATTAAATTTTTAAAAATATATTTGCTTTATCTTTTACGGAAAGATGAAATTAAAAATAAAATGAATGTGATGGACAGCTCGGTGGGGGAAAAGTCGTACTCCCCCTAACGTAGGTCATGGTTAGAGAAAAAAAATGGCTTGGATCCATGACTTTCCTTTTACATTTCTCCACCCTATCTCCCTAACTTTGCTTCTAAACCTCATACTATTTATTCGACTTCTTCATCCTACAGTCTATGCATTATTTTTCACTTTATCTACCACATTTTTCAAAGATGCATATTTTGCTTGTTGTAGTTAATGTGTCAATATCAGTTCATTTTGGGACATGAGATGGGTCTAACAATATTGGAGAAATATATTCCTGAATGGTTTAAGAACAAACCACATAAATGGAATGGAGACTGCATCTATACCAAAAGCAGACATATTTAAATATATAGGTTGTCACTTAAATATTTACTCAACTAGGTTAAATACTACATAATGCACCAAATAATTTTCAATTACTATTTATGCTTAACGTGAGATAACGTGGAGGGACAAAATATTTAACAAGTAGTCTTATTCGAGGAAAATAAGCATAGATGACATGATTTGGAAAGAGAATTAGAGAACCCAATGCGAAGTGGGCACCACCAATATTAAGTAAAGTGTAGTAGTATCTTGTACGTGAGTTTGGGTGCAACCATGGTGTGTCTCTGACCGCTGACCCAATTTGTTAAATGCTCATATTTATCATGCAAAGATCTTACTATGGTGGTAGCTAGCTAATTAAACACAGTTTCCCCTCATCTAATTTTCCAACCACTGCTTAATGTTCCATGCTACAGCTTTTAGTAGCTGCCTCGCAGCTGTCTACTGGACCCCACTCTTACTCCATCCTATTCTTCCCTTTATGTCCAATATCAACGCGCCAGGTGGATACTACTTTCCCAACGCAGCCGACACTTTCAGTTTTGGTAATTAACTAGGCGCTACACTCTACCGCCACCTCTCCAATTCCAATTTCAATCACCTTCGGTAAAAAAAAAATGCATTAGGAATTTTCTGGTATATATATATATATAGTTGTTATTTTAATAATGCTTAATGTGCTCTCTTCCTCACATCTCTAATTATGTATATATTATTATTATTCTTGTTATTTACCTGCCAAACGAAAATAGAAGCCAACTACAGATGAGCAAAACCGGTACTAATTAAACACAACAGAACACCATCGCATTTTTCTTCTTTTTTTCTTTTCTTTTTTTCATTTATTTTCTCTGTTTCTGCGCTGTAAGATACGATACGAAGTAGTCTCAAAGTCAAGTGTTGATTGAATTGAAGCGCATTCTCTGAGAGAGGTGGCCATGGATTGCCGCATCTATGGCGTCTTCATTCTGTTTCTCTTCATCCTCACGCAGGCATTATCGGAGAACCCAAACCCCAAGTCACGGGTCTCTTCTTCTTCTTCTTCTCCTTCGTCACCGACGGGTCAGATTAACTCAAACTCAGTCCTAGTGGCTCTTCTGGATTCGCATTACACGGAACTGGCGGAACTGGTGGAGAAGGCGATGCTGTTGCAAACACTAGAAAACACCGTCACAACGCACAACATCACCATCTTCGCTCCCACCAACGAAGCCCTCGACCGCAACCTCGACCCTGATTTCAAACGCTTCCTTCTTGAGCCCGCTAATCTCAACTCACTTCAAACCTTGCTGTTGTTCCACATCATTCCCACCCAAATCGGATCCAAAAACCTACTCGGGTCAACCCGCCACGTCACCCTCTCCAACCATCATCTACACCTCGCCACAAACCTCACCACCGGAGAATGGACCGTCGACCGGGCCAGGGTAACCCACCCGGAAGTTGTTACCCGACCCGATGGAGTCATCCACGGTATCGACCGCCTCCTTTTCCCTCGCTCCGTCGAGGACGACTTCAACCGACGCCGGAGCCTCCGCTCCATCACTGCCGTCAAACCGGAGGGAGCCCCGGAGGTCGACCCGAGGACCCACCGTCTCAAGAAGCCTGCCCCACCGGCGAAGCCCGGATCGGTGCCGGCTCTGCCGATCTACGACGCCATGGCTCCGGGACCTTCACTCGCTCCGGCGCCAGCGCCAGGACCGGGAGGACCGCACCACCACTTCAACGGCGAGAGGCAGGTGAAGGATTTCATCCATACGCTGCTCCACTATGGCGGGTACAACGAAATGGCGGACATTCTGGTGAATCTAACGTCGTTAGCCACGGAAATGGGTCGGTTGGTGTCGGAGGGTTACGTTCTCACCGTTTTGGCTCCGAACGACGAGGCCATGGCGAAGTTGACGACGGAGCAGTTGAGCGAACCGGGTGCGCCGGAACAGATAATGTACTACCATCTCATACCAGAGTATCAGACCGAAGAGAGTATGTACAATGCAGTTCGAAGGTTTGGCAAAGTTCGGTATGATACCTTGCGGTTGCCGCATAAGGTGGTGGCTCAGGAAGCTGATGGGTCCGTTAAATTCGGGCATGGAGACGGGTCGGCTTATTTGTTCGACCCAGACATCTATACGGACGGTCGGATCTCGGTTCAGGGGATTGATGGGGTTTTGTTTCCTATGGAGGAGGAAGCGGAGCGGGTTAAACCCGCGGGTCAACCCGCTAAAGTCGTGGTCAAGCACAGGAGAGGTACGTTACTTGCCCCCTTTTTAACTCTTTATTTTATTGTTTCCGTTTTTTTCTTAAGATTAGAAAAAAAGGAAAAAGAGATGGTAGTGATAGCGATGTGTTTGGCTGGGTGGATTTTCTTTTCTTTCTTTTCTTTCTTTTCTTTAACAGGGATTTTAATTGTGTGGCTGGTCTTTTTCTGGTTTTGGTTAACTTTGTTGATTGGGTTGCATCCTTGTTTTCAGTTTTATGCTATTAAAATTGGACGAGCAAGTTGAGATTAAGACTTAAGTTTAGTTTTGGGTAGCCTTAAGTGGAAGTGTGTTCAATGTGACCTTGGCTTCTTTGGGGCCTGAAAATTGAATGAAGAAGTGTCTGCCTAGGGCATTTGGTGTAAAGTAATTTCCTTCAATAGGCCGTTTGGAATACGACGGTACTTTTACATGTTGATTTGATGAATGAGGAATTGAGGATTCTTATTATAGATAAATTCGGAGAACATGAACTGTAATTGCTTCCCGTTATGATCATGTTAGTTTCCTTGTTATTACAATCAATACAATGCCAAGCTTTTTGTTCCTTCCTTTCTACTAGATATTTGCGCGAGTCAGGTGAAGTTTCTGAAAGGTGAAACGGAAGTTTTTGAAAAGACGTTGAGGGTTCTTTAGAATTGTCTGACTTTAAACTAGAAAAAGGGTTGAGAAACTAGGGGTGGGGGTAGTGAATGGTATTTTAGAAATTTCTTAACTGCCTTTGATGTGACCTTAGAGTAGAACAAACATAGCTGGTGCTGATAACGAAATAGGCCAACCGAACGTGGAATGTAGACAATATTAACTTGCCTAGCTATTAAATCTCTCCTACTAGAATAATCTTATATTCATTTTCATTTGTTATGCTTATGTATTTATTCATATCTTTCCTCTTAAGGAAAAAGCTTCTGAGCTCAACCTTTGTTTTCTATACATCCTTGAAATATCAAAGTATACATCCTGTAGTCAAATGATTCTTTTTTCTTTTTGTAAATTACGTATCTCTTTCACATGCTAATCTACATAACGTAGTCATTAACATAAGGCTTGGTTGGTCTTTTTAAAATTCAGTGATACTTTATGACTGATTAGATTACATGGACTGTCACTTGCAGGAAAATTGCTGGAAATGGCGTGCTGGATGCTTGGAACCTTTGGACAGCATTCTAGACTCGCCTCTTGTCAATGAAGAAGCCCACGTTTTCCTGGCCAGCAAGATTCCTGAAGACAACAAAGTGAGAATATAACTTCTTTTCTCATTTAATAGAAAATTTTCTAATTAATTGGATTTCAATATGTGCAGTAGTGACAGTGTAAATAATACATTTCTTGTGTTCGTGTATGACAACTTATCTGCTTCGCTTGTTTATTATTGGCCCAACTACAATTATGCTGATCTTTCAGCTTAATTCCTTCTATATGTCTATTTACATACTGCTTACGCATGCTTTGATGCAGATCCAGTGGAGAAACCTCATGTAAAAAGTCAAATATGAAGGCCCCCATGCTTGAATAGATAATAGCCAGCTGCTATGGGTGTGATTTTCCCACATTTTTGTTTTGCTCTTTTTCTTTCCTTCTTGATGGTTTTGGGTCCTAGACGAGTGAGCAAAAGCTTCTAGTCTTCTCGTCATACGATATAGTGCAAATATGTATTTAGATTCAATTACTGCTGCTTCTCCATTTTCATAGGTTGTTGTGTTAGTGGGATCGAACAGTTTTTTGTAACCAGGCAAGGAATTGTTCTGCTAGACATGTACCCGTTCAATAAGTAATTTTTCGGAAGGAATGGAAATACAAAAATAAAATGATTCTTTACTGTAACATGACATCCCTGGCCAGGCAACAGGCAACTGATGTTTTTCTGTTCACTTCCTTTCTCTATCATTAAGAGAAAGAGCACAGTATATTTGTGCTAGTAAGTAGATGTTGCTAGGCACTGGTTTTAAAAATCCTATAAATGATCATACGAACTGAAATATTGGACTTATTTCTATATTAAATAACCGTTTGCTAAGAAGAAAGAAAAGTTAAAGACTCGAAGGGATTCATACAAAAGTACTCTTTGCTCCGAGAAAAGCTGAACAGAGCATAGCTTAGGTGATCCTATATTTTTTATAGATCTATTTCTAACGAATGACATTGTAATACAATAAAGAAAAAACGAGAGTAAACTTGGAAATAAATTCAAGTGATTTATTCATTAGGAATCCAAGGTAAATAAACTATAGCTAGCCTCTGGCCCTGAGTGACCGTGGGAAGAATCTAATGTATTTTTTTGCTTCATGTCAAGTTGTAAACTGCCATAAAAGGCATGAGAACGCTACCCATCCAAAGTTTACCATCTTTCTCCTCCACTTCACTCACTGCTTTGACGACTTTTCCCTCACTGTCCTCCAATATCTGTAGAAGTTTACCTTCAGGGCTATACTTAACAACTACTGCACGGAACCTGCCTCCACTTTGAATCATGTATTGAATCCTTGATGGAATAGGTAGGTTGAATATGATTTTTCTCATCTTTGGGTAGAGAGCATTCAGGTAACTGTATATATACCTTCTGCAATGGATAGCCACCCAGAAGTCACCATTTTCATTGACTCTCACATTATCCGGGAAACCAGGGAGGATTGCTAAGATCTCCGCAGTCCCAGCTTTATCTCCTTTTAGCCAGTACTTGCGTAACCTATAGAATATGGATATAATATCAAGAAAGAAGTTTTCCGAGTAACATTACATATGAGTTTCAGAAAGGGACTTATAGCTAAAGTAGAAAGATTTATTGGAATTATTTAAATTGATATCTACCAGCAACCATAACCGATAAACTGAATTAGGCTCCAGCCAAAGTAGAAAGATCTGCAGTGTTGGATTATGTCCTATGGGAAAGACTCCACAAAGGGAGTTAACTATAGAGAGAAAAAAAAGGGTTATGTGATAATTAGACTCACCTTCCAATCAACCCTTCAGTAAAGACAAAGAAGGAACCATCCTTGCTTAAGGAAATGCCATTTGGAAATTGGATGTTCCTCATTAGAACAGTAGTTTCCTTCGTGGCAAGGTTGTATTTCAAAACCCTGCCAGTAGGATCACCGGAGAATACCAGCTCAATGAAATTTCTGCATACAGAATTATGTTGGAATCGACAAACCAAATCAGAGGAAAGAATATAACATCAGTGCTTCAGAATCCTAAGGTAAAGATCTTCAAGACAATTTTTTTTTAAGTACCAAAGACTTGTGTGACTGCATTATTTTGGGCTGTATAATATAGGCTTAAATCTCATAAACCAAGAATGCCATGGGAACAAAGAGCTTGTTTAAAAATCCTGATATAGTAGTCATTACTCATTACTCAACTAGAACTACACCACATGAGTCACTATATCTGCTCTAATACCTGTTCCAATTGAACTATTGGCCACATGACATATTGCGCATCAAATCCTTTAAGTGATCCTATTTATGCACATGGAAAAGTGTGGTTGTACACCTGAGTTGGGTGAATACATCCAAAACATAATAAAATAATAAGAAAAATAAAAGATATGATAGATAATATAATGGGAAGGAAGAAAGATAAAAGAAAAAAAGGAGGTGGAGAAGGAGTTGTAAGAGAAAGTGTGTATGATAATCATTGTTGTATGCACATTAGATAGCATCTTAAGGTTACGATGCTCTCTTGCATACATTTCCCACTACTCTTCCACAAATTGCGGAATGATGTCTTTCTATCTTTCTCTTATTCCTCATCTGACAAGTATCATGAAAACGACTTCAAGTTCAAACATTATTCCTACTTATTTTTTCGAGACCTTAAGCATATTGCATCCCAAAGATGGAGAAAATATAATTGCATCAACATATTGATTCACACAATAATTCACGTAGCATAAGGTCGAACAACAACCATAATAGCTGCAAATGCTTTTAAAAAAAAGCACATAAACTAACTATAATCATTGGATTTATTTCAGCTACCTTTATGGCAATCTCTTAACGGATAATAATACAATTCCTTTCATTCTGAGTGTATAGTATAGCAAACTAAGGATGCATAATATTCCCAAGTAAATGAGTGGTATCCCCAGCTCTATTTCTTCACTCATCATATACTCAAAAGTAACTACAATTTCAAAAGGTGTCATATCAACATGTAAAAGATCAAAGAACTGAACAAAGTAAGCCTACCTCCTCTGATATTTAATGCTGCTATCTGTAAAATAAACATTCCCTTCTGTATCAATGTCTACATCATTAGTAAATCTCAGTGGCACCCCTTCAGCCTCAGTTGCAAGAGATGTTGCTAAACCCCCCTGAGGCCCCACCTTCATCAGCCCAAAATACGCATCAGCAATGTATAAATCCCCACTTCTCTTATCAAATCTGAGTCCCAAAGGCCTTCCACAAATGTGCTCAGTCTCCACATAACTAAGTGGAGATGCAGATGCCTTAGTATTACATAATTCTGACCTGTGTTTAGAAAGAAGAAGCAAGCAACAAATATTATCATGTGGTCTTGCAAATGTATATAGCTATTACATTGAAGACATAAAAAGTCAACATGGAACTAATCGTTTGTGCTATCATCAGAATTGGATTTTATCTTCCAATAGTCATAGCCAGGAACTTAGTATTGTACATCAGTAATCAAGATGTCTTGAGCAGTGACAGCGTATAATTTTAGCACAAAGTTGGCAACATATACCTCCTACTAAGCTAGCACTCGTAAGCTATGTCTATATATTATTAGTTTGGGAACTACTCTGAGAAGCATTCTAATATTTAATAGCTGAGTTGGCAAAGTGAGTAGTGAAGAGAAGTAAGACCTATTGGGGGAAGTGTATGCAAAATCAGTCCAAGATTGTCCATTCCAAAACAAAATCCTTCCATCAGCAACACCAGTGTAAGGGCCACGACCAAGAGGATCAAAAGCAACGCTCTCTGGTCCTTGCACTTGGTTCACAAACATGAGCTCCGATTTCTGCAACAAGTTGTCTTTGTCTCGATCCGTAGGAACCTCAAACCATGCGGGCACTTCGACTTTGTGCACCTCGAAGTCAGGGAAACCCGCAATGGGACTGTGTTTGAAAGGATCTAACCCACAGTACAGAGCAAGCAGGAGGAACACAATGGAGAATCCTCGAGCCAACGTCATATATGGCATAGCTAAAGAGAGAAAGAGGAAGACTAGGAATGCTCAAAGCTTGAGGAAAAGGGTCTGTGAGTATTACAATGTTATGCTCAAAATAAGCTTTGTGGAATGTTTGGTTTCAAGTTTGAAAAGTGGTAGGTAAGACACTTACAGTGTGTGAGTTTGATTTTGCATCTGAAACAAGGATACCATGTAAAAGCTATGTTGAGGCTTTCAAAAATGCTGTTAGTTGGTGGCAATGGCACTAGCAAGAGCTAGCTTTCTATGCATTTCAAGATCAACTGTCATATAAGCAGATAGCCAGATACTAGTTGGTGCTTTGACTTGAGATTTGAAGACTGGATAAAGTCAAGTCAATATCCTTAAGTGTAAGGTGTAACTAAATATTACCATGCCCATGTGACGTTAGTTCTTGCAGATTGTTACTCCTTTCTTATTCTTGTTTTTCCTATGTTTTTCTCTAATATTAATTTTACTAAATTTTATGTAAGTCTAAGTTCTAGATCTTCATATAATATTCATCATCCAATAATAACCAATTTGCAAAAGGAAGGTAAAATATGTGTTTAGTATATATAAAATATGGTTAAATTAATTTTTGTTATTTAAAATGTTTTTTTGTTGGTTTTATTTTTTAAAATTTTAAATTTTAAGATAATTTTTATTATTATTTATTACTAATGAGACATATATTTTAAAATATGACATCATTTATTATTTAAAATTTGTGGCATCCTCATTTATACTAAATAAAACTTATATTTTTAATCAAATAAACACATAAATAACAATATCTAAATTGTAGATAAATAGAGTTTTATTTCTGAATTTTTTTTACAAATGAGAATTTTTTATATTAATATCTGAAGTTTCGAAATCATGAATTTAAAATTTTATATTGAAATCTAATAAAGTTAATTCATAATTATAAGTTAAGAATAGTTTCATTTAAAATATGGTAGCATTATAATAGTTTAAATATAAAATAAGATCACAAAATTTAAAACCAAACATAATAGCATAATATACTTGAATTTGAATTAAGTACAACTATGTAGTAAATAGCAAAAATAATAAATCATACTTTATTAATAAATAAACTGTAAATTATAGGTTCAAAATAAGTTTCATAAAATAAAGTACACATCTCATATTTAATTTTTAATTTTGTCATCAAATACACAATAAAGAAATAATTGCGAAAGATACCTTTCTCAAAAAAAATATAAATATAAGTAGATGTATATACCATAGGAGTAGCTAGAATGCTTAAAAGGAGCATTCTTATAGTACTGCACTACTAAGCCTACACTGCTTTTGTTAGATCCTCTATATGTTAATTTAAGTATCACATCTACTACCTCCTATCATTGTGCTCTTAAGAAATCTAACGTTTATTTAGTTATCTTGATGCCATTGTTAATATCTAGATCATTTTCTTACACCCTTTTAACATGGATCTTAGAATTTGCTCATTATTAATACCATCCATATCCATTCTTAGTTGGAGGAACTCCTTGGACCAACAACTATTTACAAAAATCGTGTGAGTAAACACTGATACATATAGACAAAAGATTGGGGGCAAGCACAAGTTTCAAACTCAAACACAAAACGGAAGCAGATAGGAGGAAAATCCTAATTCTATTTTAGTCATATAAGACCAATGTGAATATGCATATACATAAAGCACTTATACATCAATATAGCACATAATTACATACACATACATGGGAACACCACAATAAACAAGTCCAAGGAGTCAAATCACAATGGAGCACGTGTGCTGATGCATTTACACATAATTCTTAACAATAGGAGCACATAGGTCCAACAATATTTTAATGATAACTTATCATCTTCCATTCTTACTTTAACTATTTTGGCAAATTAAAATTGCGTCAAATGGGTAATTATCTCAACGCTGAAAATTTCGATCTACTAATTCTCACATTCTAAATAATTTTTTAGTAATTTAAATTTATTCCAATCAGCAATAAGCATAATAGATTAAAAATTAGAAAAACAAGATGCTACAATAATCATCAACATGACATGGTTAGATGCATCTAATGTTATCACTTTGTGATAACAAAGATCATTTTTAAAAAATAAAATTTAAAAACAATTTTTTAAAATTTAAAATTAAATGTAATCATATTTGTAAAATTTAAAATATATTTAAATAATGTATAACAAGTGTGTTGACGACATATTTAGCTTCTTAAAATTGATTTTAGATGACATATTTTTCAACAAATAGTTTTAGTTAAAATTCAGTTCAAAGTGAAGTAATTTATATTTTAAAATTTTTATTTCAAATTAAATATATAGTAAAATTATTTTAACTCAATAAAAAATTACGTTCTTTTACCTTGAAATTAGATTGCTTTCATGGTCGACAATCTCAATTCCAATTTGTTATCATCAAATGTGTTTATTTTTCACAAAAATCGCCTTTTCTTCTTCTGCATACTTGAACATGAGTTTAAGAATCATAAACGGTCTCCTAATCTTAAATATGCTAATATTAAAATAAAAATGAGGACAAGTTAAAAAATTTAAAATTATTATAAAAATTAATAATATTTAATTATATAATAATTTATAATTAAAATTTTTAAGTTATTGATATATTTTAATTAAATTCTAAAAATATTAAAAAATCGATGTAGAACCATCCAAAATTAAAGTATTATTAATTTTAGTTTCGGAAATGGTAATCCAATCCCAATCAAAAGGGAATTAGATTCGGTGATTTTATGGTGAAAAAAGGATTGACTTCAATGATTCTAAATCATTAATTTAAAATCTAATGATCGATATTTCATCATGTGTTTAATTTTTTATAAAATATGAAATTTTAATAATTAAATTAAAATTAATGATCCAAATTTTTTCAATTTTCTTTTCTGCCATACAATCCCGTAATCAAAATCCAATCAAAAGATGGGGTGAGACATAGATCCTTATTTCGTTGGTTTTTTTTAAGCTCTACACTCTACAGATTCTTACGTTTCAAAGACCAAGTAGACGCATCCAATCAAAAGGGGTAGCCCAAAGGAAGGAACTAAGTACTTCAGTAGTAGATGAAACTCAAAACATGGCTAAAGTGCTGTGTAAAGGTTTTGTTTAATTTAGCATTAGCCACCTTCCTATATCTTATTCCTACCCATGTGTAACGGGCCTTGAATAAGTCTTCTTAAGACTAAAAAAGCTCAGATGACAAAAAAAGAACTTCGAATCTTGATTACTGACAGTCCAATTTGAATGAGGCTGCAAGTACTCCAAAATTAAGAAGCCTTCGGTTATTGGAGCAATCAAGATTCAAGATGCCCTCATGCCCCAATTTATTCTCTCACGTCAGATAGAGATACCTTCTAGAGGAAAATATATTGTGTGGTCCAAACTGTCATGGACACGGTTTCAATCCATTTTAATATTTGTTGTTGTGTACATTGAAAACAGATTTAAAATGTTATTTATTTATTTATTCAATTTAATAATTAACTCAGTTAAATATTGCAGAAAATTTCAAATACAGAGAATCCAGATCCATATATTTTAAATTTAAAATCTTGTCTAAACTATTTTAATTCTAAATCTTTTATCCCTAAATATCATAATATGATATGCAGTAAAGTTATAAAAATATCATATTTATTTTTTATTTTTAAAGTTTTATATAAAAACAGTTAAAAAAAAATAATACTATTATAAATAAAAATAAAAAATATTTTCTAACATGGTTACTTTTTCTATTGAGTGAATTGAAATTTTTGGTACATATTGATGAAGACTATGCACACATGGTGATCTCATACATGTAATAATTTATCTTTAAAGAGAGCTTCTTCCCAAAGCGACTTCTTTGGTTGAGGGATCCTATCCAATCTTGACAAGTGGCAAGTAGAGGCTTCACTAATTAAAGAAAGGAGAGTCCTTAGTCCCTCCCCAAGATGAAGTTTAAGGGAATCATTTGCACCCTTCCGCAGGAAGTTTCTATAATTCTATTCACCCTATCAAGGAAGTCACTACTTATTCTCTTAGGAACAAGAGAAACAGATATGTGGTATGAAGGGATGACAGAGAGGATAGAATTAATGAGGGTCATCCTTCCAGCATTTTGAGCCTCTAGTGTACTTTTTCCACAATACACTTCAAATCCTTAAAGTATGTTTAGTCTTCATATCACACACCCCAAATGTTTCCTAATGCTTCCCCAATGTGCAACACCAAGAATCTCACTTTTGTCATTCTTGAACTCGGTCATCAGATCGAACATTTTTCACCAAAAAAATACATTCTAGATTTATCTAAGTTAGTTTTCAAACCAGAAATATCACCAACATGGTCTAGAAGCTCTATAATTCAATAGCAGTTTTAAGCACTAGGCTAAGCAATCTGGAATATGTCATCGGCATGAAATGAAATATATATGATATGTAGATACCAACTTTGCTACTCTTGATCTTATCGCATTAATTAGCCATTGCCACAATCCCTAATAAAAAGGAAAAAAGATGGAAATATAGATGGAGAGGGATTCCATTGTCTAAGCCCACAGGAGGGAACAATGCATGGGATCAAGGCAACCACACCGTTCAGAATAATTTTAGTTGAGACACCAGTGATGCAATTCATGACAAGTTCTATCCAATTCTTGAAAAATTATTAATTGTAGTAATAAAGGAATTAAGGACATAGTATGTAATCAATCCCAATCACATTAGTACCAATTAGAATTAAGGGTTTGTTTGAAATTTTTTGTTCTAAAAAATAAAGATAATAGGAAAATGGTTTGATAATGACTTTTTCATTTGAAAAATTTAAAACAGGAATATGTTTTCCAAAACAAGAAAACTAGAACATGTAAAAGATGCTTTTAAAGTTTTTTTTTTTGTGTGTGTGTAGTAATTTTGTAACATGATTTAAATTTTAATTTATTTTTTTAGTTTTGTTAATGTAAAGCAAGAATAATAATTACCATCAACCAAAAAATTATGAAAGTGAGACTTGACTAATTAATGGTTTGTTGATATTAATTCTTAAATCTGTTTTAAAAATTAATAATAAACAAGTAATTTTTTTCTTTTCTTTAATTTACAAAACCATTTTTAAAAAACTGTTTTTAAAAATAAAAATTAAGAAAATTTTCAACCAAGTATTAAAAGTCCATATTTAATGTGACTTTCATATAATTTATTTTCACCACAGAACACATAATTCTCATTAGAGCATTTAATTTTGTACAATAATATTTTACAATCATGAGAAGATAAAAAGTGATGGAAGAGAAGTGTAAAATAAGATATAAAATGGGATAAATAAAAATACGAGAAAATTTAATCATAAAAAATGTTATAAAAATAATATAATTATTGATGATGAATTTTTTAATATTATTCCTACATTACTTTATAGAATTTTTTTACATCTTTTCATTTACTACCTATTTTAGTATATTTTTTATTCTTTATTTATCTTTTTATGTATAAAAATTTAATGTAAAAACAGCATTATTATAATCTTAATAAGTTTTATTATTTATATAATATATTTTAAAATATTATTCATAAATTTTTTTTTATTACATCAATTATTTTATTTTATTTTATTTTTCGTTATTGTATACATTTCTTTTATAAATATAATTTTTCATCCTTCATTATGCAAAATCATTTCGAAAGACATCAACCGTGTTTTTGGGAACGATGTATGGCATCTTTTTGACAAAATCATGTCGGTTGATTTATTGTCCTACGATTTTTCAGGAAAAGAAGGATGAGTATAAATTTTATTTGATATGTATCAGAATAAAAAAAATATAAAAATATAACATGATAAAAAATATTTAAATAAAAATATCATTTAAGTGATAATAATTAAAATTAATTTTTTAATCTTTATATATATATATATATATATATATATATATATATATATACTGAGGAGTTGTTGGTAAAAAAAGAAAAATGTAGAGGACAGTACTGTTTTGTTGAGGCAAACTATGTCTGCATCTCTTTAAAAATATGGCAAATGATAATTAGTATATATATTAAGAGTATTAATAAGTTAAGGAAATAAAGTTCAAAATCTTTTTAAGAAAACAATTATTTATTATATTAAAAATAAAAATTATTTAATATTTATTTTTTGAATGATTTAAAGTATTTAATAAAATATGTTTATTATTTTTAATCAAATTTTAATAAATAATAATAACAGCATTATTATACTAACATTTTACATTAAACTCTTTACATTCAGTTTCCATATATTTTTAAAATAGCTTTTAATTTTCTTCTATGTATCAATTTTTATACGGACCTTATATTTACATCTATTACTTGTTAAGAAGTGAAACTCTAGTACTTGGGAAAAGATGCAGGACAGCATCACAACACAAAGTACGACTCTGCCTTAGGTCATGATTAAAAGAATGGATTGATATCTTTTAACTGTTATTATTTAAATTATTTAAATAAATTTGATAATATGTTTTATTTTACTTTCTATAATAAATTTATTTTTCTTTATTTTTAATTTAGATTATGGAATAGAATTAATTTGGTTTGAATACATTCTCCGTATTTGAAAATATGCTATTTTGTTAGTTTTAGTCTTAATATAATGTTGTTTATTTTTAACTCCTATATATGTTTAGCAAAGATGAGGTGGTTTGGTCTTTCAATAAAGATTAAAGGAACATAATTTTTGTATATTCTTTTAGTAACTAAAAATGAATATATTTTAAATAGAAATTGAAAAAAATTATACTGTTGAAGATTAAAAATATATTTAAATTAACTAATTTTATTCATGAATGTTCTTATAATTTTGTTTATCTATCACATATATTGGAAAGCAAACTTTTGAATTTTTTATTATAGAATATCTAAACAATGACATTATAAATTTTTTATTAAATTAATAAATAGGTCCTTATAATTTTATTGAAATATTAATTCAGTTTTTATAATTTAAGTTTCTTAAATAAATTATTATAATTTTAGATTGTAATAATTAAGCCCTTAAATATAATGCTGTTAAACTTCAATTAAATATTGGTAATTTGATAATTTTATGTTTCTTCCCATATTCTTTTTTTTATTACTTTCTTTTTTAAATTTTACGTTTCTGATTCACCATAATAAAAAAATTATGTACATTAAATTCACATTTTTAATATTTAATAAAATTCTATTTGATTTTTATTTTTTCATCTTATATTAATTTTTATTAATTAATATAAATACAATAATATATAATTTTTAAATACACAAATCCTACATAAATCTTTCCTATTTTTTTATAAATTATAAAAAAATACCAAAATAATATAAAAGTATAAGAAATATTATATAAAGTTTTATTAAATCTCTAAGTATAATTTGTCCTAAAAATTAACTTGTAAAATGATTATTTATAAGCTTATTAAGTTCCGTAAGTTTTTATTTATAAAATAAGACAATTTCCTCCCTCTGATAACTATGATAAAAATTAGTGTAAAAAAGAAACATATTTATTTTAATGTATATTTAAATTTTCATGAAAACAATTAATTATAAATCATCTATTTCCTCCTTAAACTTTAGCCAATTTTTTAATAATAATTTTATTTTTAAACTAATAATTTAAATTTATATACTTAACAATTCATTTTTTGAAGTATAAATATTTCATACAATTTTATGAAATATTTAGATTGAATAATAAAATGAATAACTTATTTGGTATTAAAAATGTACAAAATATATATTTTCTCCTTCATCTAGAAAAAAAATACACAATATAAAAAATGTTATCGATAAAATGACAGATTGTTAAAAGATTACATTTAGAAGAATGATCTTGTTAAAGTATAAATTTTATTGAATGAACGGTTAAAAAGACCATATATATAAGCTACATACAATATGTGCAAGTATGAGCAACCTTGGATAAAGTCGAATAAAAAAATATAGGTATTAGAAAAATTAAATTGTCATATGATAGCTGATTAAAATATCCTACATACTCGTTGAATCCATTGGATATAAAAAAAGGTACAAATAATTTTTTGCTTTCGTAGAAAGTTGGAAAGGGATAGATTTAATTGAACCATTTTAAAAATAAAATGTAGAAAGAATACTATTTCAACTTATGGAACAAACAAAAAATGGAGAGGGAGAGGGGCATGGGAAGACGATTATCGGTATATTATATGATGCATGTGTAAAGAAATATAAAAATATTATTAATATTCAACAACACCGATATTAAATTTTAAGAATTTAATTATAAAATTTTAAAATTAAAAAATAATTAAAATTTGAAATTATTAAAAAATATTTATAAATTTCACAAAATTATAACGACTTGGAATTAATTTAACCATAATTTTATTCTATTCAATCTTATTCCACTTATGATTAAATATCTAGGATTATTAGGGACTATATAAACTACATTTTTTGTGGTTTATCTCAAGAATCAAATGACTTATCTTTCAATTGCAATAGGTTTTATAAAAGTGCTTTATATTTTTTATAAATGTTTTGGTTTTCATATTGTTTTACCTCTGGGTGTTTAGTAAAAGGTATAAGACAAGTTTGGTATTTAGCACTATGACCTAGTCTTTATGGTTAATGCATAATCGAAATTTTGTTTTTAGAAATGGATTTTTTTTTTTTTTACTTGATCTCGGTATTAATGATAGGTGTGGCTTTTTCTTTCACAAACTGGTGCATCAAATCTTTTGCACTAAATAAAACTTTGCGGTTGTCACGTTGTGATGCATATTGTTTATAAGGGATTCTTATGGCTTCAGAATGTAATGTTGGTTTAGACATTATCTTTTCTTTTCTTTTCTTTCTTTATTTTTCTTTTGCGAATTTGATAGTGATGTGCATATCGGTTTGATGCCTTCTATAGTCCACTTAATATATTTTTTCTTATAAAATATTAATGTTAGTGTTTTAGATAAACTTTGGTGAAAAACAAAATATCAACATTGTCAGTTATGCAAAATGTGCATCAAATTTTACAAAATAATAATAAAATTTAATTAAAATGTATACTATTATTAATTTATAAATTATTAAAAATTATTAAATTCTATAATAATTATTTTAAATTTCTATCTATAATAAATTTGAATTAATATTATATTAAAATTAAATTATTATTATTACTAATATATTATTATTATTGATATTGGTACACGAAATGTTTAAATTAAGGGAAGATGCTTATGTAGCATTAAGAAAACCCATCAATTTCAACGAAAATTTTTGGTGAAATTATATATTGCCTACTGATGATCACCAATGAGTTTGCCCTCAAACTGAACCAAAGTGCTGATTTTGCAAGATCCAACCTTAGCATTTATGAACCTAAAATAACCAAACACTCAATGAAAAAACCTTATCTTAAACTATAATAAACAATCCACAAATAAAATAAGATTCTTAAAAACACAAACAAGATAATCTATGTACAAATGATCCTAAAAAGTTTATTTTGAATACTAAAATCATAAACAATCTATGTCAAGGAGGTTTCCTTTTAAGGGCACTGACCTGCGCTTTGTGCATGCATGTGCCCACCTTTCACCATCAAGTCACATTATCTTAAACATTGGGCTACAGATCACAAAATCTATTTCGCTTGGTCCCTGACTTCTCTTTGTAAGCGGGGATATGCTCAATTTAAATAATGCATCCAAAACATTTTAAAAACATTTCTTAAACAGAAAATTCTCCTATTTTCATATATTGGTTACCCTTGATTTGTGTTCCTCATATTCTATCGTCTTCGTCATTCTATAATCCTGCAACCGAACTTGATTTTCAAAACAAATTTTAATTAGAAATTTGCGAATTTTTTTTTATTATTTGGCATATGTTTTGTAGTATAATTTTCTAATAAATTTTATTATTGAATTATTTTCCGATAAAAATGACTTCACTTAAAATCTACCTTTAATCAAAATTAATTTTATAAATTCAAAGTTATCTAAAATTAAATTTACGAATGTTCACCAAAGCACACTTATTTTTTGTATAAAATAAAGCGAATCTTGTGTTTATGGAGGATGCAGAAACATTTGCAAATAGCATTCCCAAATATGTGAAGGGGTTAATGCTTATGAAAGAAACTGACGATACTGTTGTTTTTCTTCCAAGGGAATGCCTAATTGTCAAATCATATAATTTAATGCTGATTTAGTTTAATTTATTTTTATCAATTATTTTAATTTTTTAAAGAAGAAGCTATTTCTTTTATAGGGAAAATTTATAACTAAACACATATTTAATGTGTGTTTATATTAATTTTTTTATATTTTTAATTATAATTTTTATATGCCTACTAAACATGCATTACATTGGTTTATGAATTATTTGTCATACCATTTTTTGCTGCAGATGTGAAATGTAATGTCCATCATGATGGCATTCTTTTAAAATGCTTTAATTATTTGAATTCATGGGAGTTTTGAAACTGCAGATCAGCACTGGTAAATCACACGAGAAAATTCATGAAAATAACCTAGCGTTGAAGTATACTATTTTACGAAAAAAATGATCAATTAAAATTTATATATTATATACATTATCTAAATTCTCCATCATTAAATTTTTCCTAATAGGTTAAGTAACATACCCACTTTACCTTTCTTTCATTTATAATATGATAAAAGATGCATAGTAAAGGAAGTATAATAAAAAATAAATACAATTGAGTATTGCTGCCAATTCTTTCATAATATTTTAACGGAAAATGTTTCACTACAATTTCCGTTTTTCACCAAAGAAAGTTAAATGGAAAAATAAATAATGTTAAACTTTATAGGTTTAGCAAACTTATCCTTATACTCAAGTACCTATCTTTACATGAGATGAATATTAAATAAACTTTGTTCATTTATAACTATTATAATTCATAGAAATGATTAAAAATATCATATACGTAAATGCTAATTTAATTTGAATACCCTGCAAATTAATATTTTTTTTATAAAATAAATTTTGATTTATCTTTAAGTGGGTGTGGTAAGAAGTCAAGTTGAGTAAAACCCTTTAACACCCCAAATCTACTTATTAACTACTTGCTATAAAATCATCACCATATTTCCATTTAAATTTATTTGACGAAGAAAATAATTAATTAAAAATAAAAAGAATAATTTAAGAAAAAAAATTATTATTTAGTTATAGTGAAAGAGATTCTCCGACACTTCTAATCCACTTGACATAACATCCCTTATTAATGGATGCCTAAGGGAAGGATGCGTATCAAGAATTAAAGCCTTCAGCATGTCCTTATCATCATCTACAAAAAATTTAAATTTATTGTAATTCATATTTTAATAATGTACTCTAAAAATATACACTATAATATCAATCTATATCCCTGATAAATTTCAACTGTTACATCAAATACTTAAATATTTGTGTCAGAGCTTATTGGCTGAAAATAGAAAATGTGTGGGATTACTTATATAACATCATTTTAAAAAGTAGCTCTCGAAATAATAAAACAATATTTCTCCTGATGAAATGTACCAACCTCTAGTGGGGTATATTTAAATTATATTAACTTTATTTCGATCATATATATATATATATATATATATATATATATATATATATATATATATATCTCGATTATTCAAGAAAAAAAATATCGGGGGATGCTAGTTGTGTCACAATATCCTTACGCAGTTACTTTGCACTCAATTCTCAACACATGTAGTACCTTTTCAAGTTCTTTCTACAAATGACCAAAAGAAAAAATCTTTTTACAAATTACTTTCTAAAAATTTTTAGTTTCATGGAAAATAACAATATACAAACTTATTTTTCTATTATGCAATTATCAGAACGTCAATTATAGTTTTAATAAATAATTACTCATTTAGTAAAATAATTCTACAAACAAGTTCTATTTAAGAAAATAAAACAGTTGATACCCTAAAAGAAAACAGATGTTTAATACAGTGGTAATATAACAAATATATATATTTTTTAATTGATTACAAATATTATTCGAAGTACAATTTAGGAGAAAGGCAACTGTAAATAAGGAATAAGTCAACTATGATAAATTTAATTATAATTATTTTTTTTATATTTCTTTCATATGACATTTTAAAAAAAAACTAATTAAGGTATGGAAAAAACCAGGTATATAACAAAAAGGGTTATAATTATATAGAGTAACCATTATATGCGTAGATTAACTGAGTGAAAGTTTATTCATCTTAACTAATAATTTCTAATTCAAAATTTAAATACATAATTGTATTATAATACAGAAATTTTTTTATCATCTATAATAATTCTATTCAATTTAATTAAGCAGGATTTGATATATCTTGTAAACAATACTTTCGGTTTTGAAAAAAAAAAAAAAACCATCACCCAACAATAGGTGAATGAATTAATTAAAAGTTAGAATGTTGTTCCACAATTACTTCCCTCCCTCTCCAAAAAAAAAAAAAAAGAAGTCCTTCTGTGACTACAAACTCACTATTTCTTCTGAAAAGCATCGTTGTGGGCCTTAAATTAGTTAAACACTCGTCATGGTACTGGTCCTCATCTTTTGGGTTATTTCCTTTGCTTCTGCTACACTAGATCCCCAATACATACTTCCCATACAAACAAGCCCTATTTGTATCTACTGTCATTGGAATAATAAACTCTTTTTATGTTAATTTCATATCTCCTTTGAAAATGCAACAAGTTTATTGTAAAATTAAACTTTATTGATATGTAGTTAGCATGCATTTCTCTCATTTTATGGCCAATGGATGTCCCAAATATTCCAAAAAGATGATGCATGTCCCAAAGATTGAAAACATGATTAAGATCGGTGTTGATGGAAGTGCAGTGTACGTGTATAAAGAGCAAGACATATTCCAAGTTTTTAATTTCAACAACATCTAGTAATAGATTCTTTCTTAATACACAAATTTTGGCTTAGGCAAAGAGGACAAAATTTATAACAACACCTCTCAATTTTAGGAAAAATTAAAATTGGCACAGATAATTAATATAAAAAACGATTGATATAAGCATGTATTATTCTTGGAATATTATTACTCGTCGCTCTCGTTTTTCAAATGCCAATCCGGAGTTTCATTCTGTTATATTTAGTAACTATATGCTTACATAAAAAATTTACTAATATTGAAAGAAAAAAAAATGTGATGTAATAAAAAATATATTAAAATATACGATATTTAAGATTGATTGAAAAAAGATTTTCTGGTAAAAAAAGTTACCTACATGCTAATGGAATAAGCAAAAAATAAAATAAAATCCCACGTGTAAGACGTTCACAGGGAAATTTATGAATATGCATAGTAAAATGACTATTCACTTTGCAAATAGTACAGCGCAATAGATAAGCCGAGGCACATAAATGGACAAAAGCTAATTTCCAATCCATGCCATTTCTATAGTCCTTCGACGTCATTATTATCATTTGTAACCCTTACAATACACTTTGTTGACTTACTGTGTAATTAAGATTTAGAATAATTTGATTTAGACAGGTTGATTTATTAGATAGAAGTTGAGCACAGATTGTGTAGCCCCTTGAGAGTCAGAAATCAGAATAGACTTGAAAAAGGTGTTAAAAATTCTTTGAAAAGAAGAAATATATAAAGTGGTAATAATAAAACTAGTGAACCATTTGTCAGCCTATCTATAATACATCTTTCACTTCACAACAATTCATTCACATGCATATATATATATATATATATATATATATATATATAAATATTTGAATGACAGAAATTCTAAGAAGCATGTCTCTGATCCCTATAACCTTTCTCTTACAGTACCATATTGTATACTAGCAAGTGATAAGCACTTTCTCTATTTCCATCTCTTACTCACACACACACACACACACTCTCTCTCTCTCTCATCCCTAAACATTCGAAGCATTAATATCTCGCCCCCCTCGTCCGCTACAGAAAGCCAGTGAGGTTAGAGAGAATGGGTCACTCCCACCCACTCATTTTCTCAATCATAACACATCCCACCCCCACCTTCTTTCCCCACTCTCTGCTTCTCTGTCTTTCACAAACACGCGCACATACATACAAACACCAAATAAATTTCACACTTCCTATAATCCATCTTTTCTTCATAATTCAAAAGTATCACTAATCTCACTCCACTTCACTGCCTTTCCCCGACCAGACGAGTCCCATCTTAACCATTCACATTTTTGTACACCTTTCTCACACTCTCTCTCTCTCTCTCTCCATCTCTCTTTCTCTCTCTCTCTCCATCTCTCTTTCTCTCTCTACCCCATTAAAAAAATATTAACAAGGTTTCTTTTTTTAACCTTTAATTTATGATTCCCTGTCTTATATTCTTCTGGGTCTTCTGTTAATCCTTGATCTAGCTTGTTCACTTTGTTTCAGTCAAGGAATTCTCCTCTGTGATCTCTGCCTATAAATCTACTAAGCACACACAAAGGACACTCACAAATTAAAAAGAAAAAAAGGAAAATGTCAATGGACATGATGGCTACCGAACGTGTTTGTTATGTTCACTGCAACTTCTGCAACACCACTCTAGCGGTACAACTCTGAATTCTCTCTTTTTTTTCCCTGTATTCTTCTAAGATTTCTTATTATTCTTGTTATACCATGTCTTTCATCAGCTAATAATTTGTCAATACGGGTTTTTCTATATTTCTTGCAATCGAGATCATGAAAGCAATGAATTAAAGAAGGGTCACTTCCCCAAGGAATTGGAATCCATCATTCAAGATGATTTCTTCAAAGGAATGTACTTTAGATCGAGAATTAATCCACTCCTTTCTTATATTTTATGAGAAAGTGTAACTGGGTTTTGTTCTATAACCTCTATTTATGCTAACCAGTTTCTCCTACGGTGCTAATTTGGTTAGAGGTAAATGATGTTGGGTAATAGCCGAAGACAAGTAATTGAACTGGAAACACAGAACCTATCAACAATTGTGAGGCATATATCCTAATTTGAGGGGTGACAAAGCAATTTTGTGAGGTTGAATGAAGCAATTCCAAGATGTTTTATAAACAAAATGCAAATACCCATAAGAAATTTGAAGTCTATGAATAAGTAGGGCTACTCACTGGTATTAGGGTTCTTCCTTCTAATATATGGAGCCCTTTCCCTTCTTATTATTTATTTATTTAATTATTTTTTTCAGAAGAATATATAGCATCTGATGATCTCATATGCTATATATGTTATATAAAAAGTCAACCGTCTGTTTTAATTTAATTATCATTTTTTTCTTTCTGAACTCACAGCTCATAAAATTAAAATCTCTGTACACAAATTTGTTCATTTGATGGTTTCTCTTTCTTTGATTCCCTTTCACTGATGATGAGTGATGAGGTTGAAGGTGGGTATTCTGTTGTTCATCATGATTTGGCAGTGAAGTGTCATTTTGTGATGATCAAGGTTTTTTCACAATTTCAGACCTTGTTGCTTCCTTTAAGTACTGAGACAGTGTCCTCTCTTTCTTTCTACAAGAACTTGTGGAGATTATGACGTCCAGACAAATCCATTTAAGCACCAGAAAATGCCATGTTTTCTTTCTTTCTCTCTCTTTTATTTTCCTTTACCTTTCTCTCCTTTCATCATAATATCTCTGTTGAAATTACTCCTTTTGAGAAAGCATTATCTTTCTTTCTTTCTTTCTTTCTCTACTCCGATCTTAACACTGCACAAGGAGCAGTGAATTTAATCCGGTTCATGATGATGATGATCTCACTTTTCTTTAATCATGATGTATTTGTTTGGTAGCAGCAGCAGTAGTAGTGGTTAACGGTGTTTCAATTTCATGGTTTTCGTTCCAGTCATGTCGTTTTCATCTTTCTCTTTCTCGATGGCTATGAGCTACAATTTCTATCTTTTATCATCTTGCCTTGCAGTGTCAGCCAAAAAGTGAATGCGCACCCACTGCAAGCAGACATTGTGAGAGTGCTAACTTTTAAATTAGCTATGTCAGTTCCTGCAGTATGCAATTGCTATTGCTAACTTAACATTTAGTATTCAATATGCTGCACTCACTACTCTCTTCTTAGCTGGACATTGGACACTGTTTCTCTCTCTCTCTCTCTCTCTCTCTCTCTCTTCTGTCTCACCATCCAACCATTTGTTTTCTTATTGTGATGCTGTGGTGCTTGGAAGCTACTTTCCATTGAATGTGATAGCTTCAGTTCTCCAACACATATATAAATATTTTAACATTGACAAGTGTGAAGCTTTGATATATTTAGTTATGGCAATGGTCCAAACAATAATATACGGAATTTAAAGCATTGAGAATCCCAATTTAGACCATACATATAACGATAGGTAGGAAGTTTGAGTGTTAGACACCCACCTTTATTTCAAGAGAGACAAATTAAGATTATTCAGCTGATCACTTGATTTGTAACTACTAGGTAGTGAATTAGGAAGTGATAATATGTTGTCATGTATTTTTGAAAATGGGTATGTTGGCAGGTTAGTGTTCCATGCAGCAGTTTGCTGACCATAGTGACGGTTAGATGCGGGCATTGTGCCAACTTGCTATCAGTTAACATGGGAGCGTCACTTCAAACTTTTCCTTCTCAAGACCCTCAGGTATATATATATATTTATATATTTATTTATTGTTCTCACTCCTTTTAATTTGTTGGGCGTTTGTGTGTTTTTTTTATATAGTGATTTTGTACTGTTGCTAAGTTACAGAGACAGCACCTGAGCGTTCAAGAATCAAGCAACAATAAGGAGCTAGGATCATCATCAAAATGCAAATCATTTGAGGCTGTAGACCATGAGCAACCTAGGATTCCTCCTATTCGTCGTGAGTCATAGACACTATATATATTATTTCTCTCATTAATTCTTATCTAGCTTTTGGCATCTTAGTTTTGAATTAACGAACAAGCCGGGTCCTATTAACTAGGCCACCCTCTGAGCTTTTTCGTTATATATATACTCAGAAGGTTTAGGACAAAATGATTCAGACTACGTTACTCTACAACTGGCACAAATTAATCAATGTAAGTAAGCAGAACAAAGTCATCATTGAGGCCACTTGTCGTAAAACTCAGTTTTTCATGAGAATGGGCGTTCATCTTTCTGAGTATCAAGTTTTTTTTGGTACAAAGCTACCCAATTTGGCCTATTTTTTCTTCATCAATGTAAGTGTCCCCAACAAGATGGTGACCTTTCGTAACAAATTGACCCATCCTTAATTGATTGCAATCATGTTGTGCCCTAGAACACATATATCCCATTACACTATGCATATGCAAATTCATTTTACAGTTACAACTCCCACTTAAATAATTCTTTTACTAATGTTTTATTACAATTTACAGGACTTTTTGAAAGATAGATAAGTGTGTGTGTGTGTTTATAATAAGACTTATATATATACCTTTACACATGTCAGATTATTGATTTGATTACTCATAATTATAAACTGTGGCTACGTAAGAATTTTCATCCCTCTCGTCATAGCAGCTAATGATATAATTGATATATATTGAAAGTGGTACTTCAATAACTTTTTAGTGGATGGAAATTTTCCCTCTGGTGTCAGGCCGTTCAAGTATGGGGCCAGCTCTTGTTAAATGTTCTAGCTCAACCTGATTTTTGTTCTTGTTGGAAAAATCATATTTAGTGTTGTTATATTTTATGTATTTATTTAAATTGTTGATATGGCATTTATATTTACTACATTCTTCGCAATCTGTTGCTGTATATATATATTTCAAACTAAATAATAATCTCGTGGACAGCTCCTGAGAAGAGACAACGTGTTCCTTCTGCTTATAATCGATTCATTAAGTAAGTAATCTTTCAAATTTACAATTTTAAATCAAATTCCTGCCATATCTTCCCTTCTACTCTTGAATAGTGTCTATCCATGTGTTTTGATTAGTATATATATGGTTAATAAACTCAATTGATTTTAGTTTTTTTTACTTAAATGAAGATGAAGTTGTATATGAGTATTTATAGGTTTATAAGATATTTTTTATATATGTATTTTAAAATAATATAACTTTTAAAAATTTAAAATATTTAATGTATTATATATATAATATTTAAATCTTAAAATATATAAATTAAATTTAATAAGATATTTAAAAAAACTTTACTAATATAATTATTTTACTAAAATCCCATTTTTAGCAATAAATACATATAAATATGCATTTGAAATAAATCGTATTAATTAATAGCAATTATTTAAAAATGTAAAATCGTGTGTATATAAAATTAAAAAATTAATACTAAAATTTTAATTTGATAGAAAAAAATTTAGAGAATGTGTTTTAAAATTTTAGAACATCTGTTGTGAAATAAGAAAAAACAATTTTTTAATGGGAAATGACCGGTTTTTAAAACACTGCTAGGATGTACGCTTTCCATTTCAAAAAAAAGTGATGTTTTAGTTTTAAAAAAATTGCTAAAAAGTAATTTTAAGATATTGTTTAAAAAATTAAAAGTAATTTTTTATTAAAAAATACTAAGATGTATTCAAATCATAAAAAAGATGTATTAAAAATTTTAATAAAAAATATTTTTTATTTTTTAACTAGTACTCCGAATATTGATTAGCATTTTGTATAAAAATAAAATATATAAAGTGAAGTTTTAATAAAACATTAATTATTTTATTTTAATTATGTTCCAAATAAGTATTTTTAATTTTTTTTTATTTATAGTTTAAGATTATTTTATATAAATTAAGAAAGATAATTAATATTATTATTTGTATTGAGGTTATTGTACAATTTTTATTATATTTTTAATTTTTGATATTGAATAATTTCTATTATTAAATATTATTCTTATATAAAATAAAGATATATTAAAAATTATAAATATTATTTTTAACTTTTAAAGTGATAAATAAGAAAAAGAAAGTAAAATTATAACGTATAAAGTGGAGTAATACGTTATAGTGAAATAGTGTATGAGTTAATTTTCAGCAACCAATATCAATAAACAAAAGGATAATTTAAAAAAAATATACCATTAATTAAGATATTTATTATTTATCTTAATTCTTAAAAAATCTAATTTGAAATGGTTTGAAAAATATAAACATATACTTCCTCCATTTTTTGTTTTTAGGATATAACATACAAATTAAAAAAATATAGCTAATACTTTCAGTCATATCTCAATTACAGTAATATTTAATTTCCTAATATAACCAATTTATTATTTTTTCTCATTTTGGATAAATATGTAAATTTAAAAATGATATAAAAAAGGATAGATTTTAAAATAATAATAATTATTTTCATAAACTGTTAAAAAATAGATTAATAAAAAAATTATAATAACAAAGGAATGAAGGGGTTACCTTGAAATGAAAAAGGAAAGTGTTGTAACCATAAGCGTTTTTCTTTTCTTATTTTTTTATAATCCACTTACAAAAATCAATTAAAAAAAATGATCTGCATGACAAGTACGCATGTACAGAGATAGAAAGAAGGATGCAACAAGCTATAATTTATTTTTGTGTGTAGAGAACAAGTTATAGTTTGAGATTTATTAAAATACACCTAAAAGTATAATTCGTTAAAATATTTTTTTTCTATAAAACAAATGTGAGAATACTACACATGAGGTGCTAATATACTTTTATTTTCTAAAAGTGTATGTTAATAAGATACAATTTGGATTTGTTAGAATATGCTCAAAGTTGTAGTTTATTAATATATTTTTTCTATAAAAAAAAATAAGTGAAATAAAGGTGTATGTATATGTGTAATGTATTATGTATGTTAATTCTATGACACCGATGTTTCCTTTGAAATACTCTTGGTAAACGGCACTTGAACAACTCAAAAAAAAATGGAGGTATGTATTTGATTTCGTCAACAAGTAACAAGTCTTCTGTTTTTTGGTTGCAGGGAGGAAATACAAAGAATTAAGGCTAGTAATCCAGATATCAGCCACAGAGAAGCATTCAGCACAGCAGCTAAAAACGTGAGTTTATTATTTATGATTGTTTTTTTCCATTTTCTGCATATGCATTCTGGCATTTGAATGAATGAAAGTTTTATATCGAACTTTTTCCCTCACATGTGGTGATTCCACAATGAAAGATACTTTGTCGTTTATATGAACTCGTGGAAGGTTGCAGTCCAATATCCCTACAATTATTGTTGAAACTTTATCAATAAAACCAATGACATCTTCGAGGGTGCAGGTTTATATCAAACTTGGATGTATAAATAGAAACTGGTGATATCCTTCTACTGCATTCTATAGTGGGGGTTCCTCTTATTTAAGCAATACTGTGATAAACCAACATGCATGACCAAACCATGGTTTGCGGGTAAAAGTAGGAATCACAAATAAAGATGACTGTACCCTAAATAAATTAAACTTTGAAGGTACCCAAAAGGAATTTTAATATATATATATATATATATATATATATATATATATATATATATATATATATATATTTACAAGATTAGATCACAGAAAGTATCAAATTGAATAAAATAATATTTTTAATAAATTTTTATCAATTTAATTGTTAAATTTAAAAATTTATAAAATAAATTAAGTGTATAATATAATGTATTGTTTAAAATATAAATAAATATCTATTATTATATTATATATCACAAGTTTATAAATCATATAAAATTTTATATATTGATCATTATAATAATATTATATAACTTAATAATTAAATTGATAAAACTTATTTATAAAAAATTATTAAATTTAATCAAATACGGTTGGTGTTATTTAATTGTATATAAGGAATAAAACATTTTAGTGTACTTTATTTTTTTAAAGTAGGTGTAAGTAAATAAACTATAGAAAATGTTTTTGAAGGACCTAGATTCAATGTTGATTTTTCATATTCATTTTTTTTTAAACTCCTATAGTTATATTCACACCTCTTTCTATTCTTCCTTTCCTTTCAATTACATTTTCCCACATGGACTCTTTAATCTAAATCTCCAACACAGATGCAAATAGTATATGTAAAATGATTGTCAAAAACTCTTTATCCTCGCTCATAGGAAAATCTCAATAACATTATTTTTATACCTAAATTCATACATTTTTTTAACATTAGTCACTTTTGAAGAAATGAGAAAGAATAAAAAAAAGTGATAAGATTAGCTTATTTATTTAGTTTTCAAAAGACATATAAGTAAGGTTTTGTTTGAATAAATAATTTATTTAAATGTTTATTTCATAATTTTTATCATGTAAGAGCTTATGTCATAAACATTTAAGTTTAATAAATTATTTTCATTTAGATATATACATTTTAAAATCACTTATACACAATAGAAAATGTTTGGATATGTTGTTTGCATATGAAGCATTTGTAAGAAGTCATAATATTTAACATTAAAAATTAAATAATAATTAAAAAACTAAAAATATAAAGTTATATTATATATATATATATGTATATGTATATTTTATAAAATTATTATTGAAAATATCATTATTCATTTATATATTTATATTTTTAAGATTAAAAAAATATAAAAATCAAACAATAATTAAATTTTAACATTGTGAGTATCGTAATGTGAGTTTGAAAAGTAGAGAGAATATGAAGTGAAGAATAGACATATATGTGAATGAGAAAAGAGATTGTTAAATTTTAAATTAAAAATAAAAAATATAAGAAAAAATTAAAAAGGATATATAGAATTCGAAGATAGAACCTTTGCATCCTTTTCGCATAAACTTTTTTCAAAAAATTATATAAATAAGTTTAAATTAATTTTTAAAATATATAAATATTTATTAAAAAAGATATCTAAATTTTTTTATAAATATTTATATTATAAGATAAAATCAAATAAATTAAAATTTAATCTTGTCAAATAGTCCTGACAATAATAAGGATAGCTTTTATCATGTGGATGTGCACAGTCTGCTTGATTCGTATTGTATAGGGGTGATTCTTCATGTATTTTGAGTTGCTCATATATCTTATTTAAGTACTTTTGATATAAAATTTGTTTTTTGAATAAAAAAAAGATATGCGTAATAAGTAGATTTTTACCATTTAGATATTGGAATGATATATATTGTTGTAGGAAAATGTAATGTACGAAAAATGTAAGATTTACGCATTGGTTATGATGAAATAATCTTTCCTAAAAAATATAAATAAAATGGCTTAGCTAAGGCTGTATATGATGACATTCTTTTAGGGTATAATAGCTGTACCTTTTACTGACTTTGCTCAAATTTTGAGTAAAAGTTTTACTTAGAAAAGGAATGAACAAGGTATAGACTTATAAGTAAAAGGAAAATTTATGATTCTAATTTAGTTTTAAAGAGAGTTATTATTATGGTTTCTCTTCAAAAAAATTTGGTAAGTGAGTCATTTTAGTTTTTAAACTCTCCATTCTAAGAAGTGGTATTAGAGCCAATAGTTCAACTCAGAGCGATTAGTATGATTTCTCTTTAGGTCCATTGTCAGTGAATCACCTCGATTTTTGAGCTCCATTGTGTGTGGATACTCACTATAATGAAAAAATATTGAAAAATCAAGTGTAAAATCTGAGTGGATAACTGAATATGCATAAGAAAAAGTCCCAAATGAGAAACTTACGAACAAAGTGAGGAAGTGGAAGGAGCCATAGACATGGTACCAAGTTTTTTAATTGAAACATGGTGCTCTCTTTAAACGCATTGTTGGCATCCGACCCTGACTTTTGGGCCTCCCTATTTACAACACCTTAGTGATAACTGCTGGAATAAAATTGATATGACCAACATTACTTTGGCAGTGGATGTTTCTACCCTACAAGGATACTATATAGTGAAGCAACTTGTAACTGACTTCTGCCTTTGTGGTGTGTGTGTGTGTGTGTATTTGATTTGGTAAGTGTCTATATAAAAAACACCTAATTTCCCTTTTGCAATGGTTAGCTATAAAGCATGTGATTAAGTTTGATAAGTCCTAGCAGAATTTTTGGAATCAATTTCTTGAACCAAAAGCATGCATAAAGGGCACCATAGTTTGTGATTTTAGATTTTTTGTTTTTGTTTGTGTATATGTATTCTTCCCTTGCTGATGATAGTTTGTGACTTTAGTCTGACACATGCGATTCCTTCAATATTGAACTCCTATATATATATATATGCAATGTAACACGCTCTGTACGACATAATTTGTAGGCCATATATATAAAGCCATATACATGTAGTTAATTGAAAAATGAGACTTGAATTGATCATTGAAATTATTGACAGGTTAAGTCATTGTTGTTCTAATTTCTACATTTTAGGTTATAGCAAGAAACTTCTATGAGCTAATTTGTTGCTTGTTGTATCCTATACACCTTCACGAGTCTTTATATATATATATGGCTTAAACTGCTATAGTTTGGATCCGTTAATTTAATTTAATTTAAATTCTGATTGTGTAATAATTATATCCATATATACATATATATCATGCAGTGGGCACATTTGCCTCACATTCACTTTGGGTTAAAGCTGGATGGCAATAAGCAAGCAAAGTTGGACCAGGGAGAGGGGACTCAAAAGTCTAACGGATTCTACTGATTTTATATATAAATGGAAGTCTATGATTATCAGCTGCTTTTTTCTGTGCTTGACCTAAATCAGTGAAAAATGAGGTTGATCAAATTTCCCAATCATACAACTGGGATATGGGAGACTCTCCTGAAAATTGACCTCAGCCTCTCACCCATGTTTACTATATATAGTATATGTGTTGCCCTTTTCTAGTTGTTATGAAATGATGATTGCTATTCTTGTGATTGCATTAATTATTATGTTGAACTTAGGTACTTAAGTAATCAAACATTGTAAGTTCCTTCTCTTATAATAATGCGTCTTTTTAATTATTAATAATCTACATATTCCTTTTTTGGATGATTGCGTCTTAACATATCAAAGGACGATTGCATCTTACTACATTTATTCTTTTGATATATATGATAAGCAATGAAGCACCCCATATGTCACCCTCTCATCCTCATCAAGAAGGACCACTTGAAGTTGAAATGTGCTTTTCATCTTTGAGATGGTTACCATTTGACCATTTTTGGGTATATATATGGTGCTTCATCCAAAGGGACAGTCTTTTATCCATCATTTTTCATGAGGTTTTTTTTTTAATATTTTTTAAATCTTTTTTTTAGGGTGTACTTATACTTTTTTATACCTTGGGGTTTTGCCCTTTGGGTTAATTGTTCGAACTATATTCTATTTCCACAACCCCCCGTAAAATAATTAAATAAATTCAAATAGCTGATTTATTTTTTACTCTCTTTGATTGATTCTTTTGTTGCTCTTCCTGGACCGTCTTGTTCAGTTAATACAGTGCAGCCTTCTGAAAGGAACAACATACACTGCAGGTGTAGCATGCATGTCTTCGTCTGTCACATTCGCAGAACTTAATTTTTTTTTTTAAATTAAGAAAAAGAACTGTATAGAAAAGAGTGGTTAAAAACCTTAATTTCCTTTTAATAACTTCACAAGAACATTAACTGAAGCTAGATCATCATAATTTTGTAGGAGATATGATTTTATCCCAGCCAGAATTGATTCTCTCAAAACTATGCTTTATTTTCCCTTTAATCTACCAATTCTCCAAGCACTAAATCTAACCTTTCTTTTAATAAATTAATACATAAGAAAAAAGGATAACAATTATCCTTCGAGAAACATATATACTACAGGTTCAAACAGTAAAAGACAATGAAAATCTGTGTGCATTTACACTTGTTTTTGAAGTATAACTTTTGATAATTTTCAGTTATATATCGTATTATAGTTGGGAGAAAAATCAAATTTTTTTTCTTGAGATTTGAAACAGTTTTTCCTCAAAACCTGTTGCAGATTCCGTTATAGAGCCAAATTAATAGAGTGTTAAAAGGAAGTTTAATTTGAAGGATGTACTTACTCGGTGAGGGGAGTGGCCTAGCTAGGATATGATGCCATAAGCACACCTTTTTTTTCCTTTCTTGCCAATAATTAGATTGATCCGTAGATTACTTTAGTTTAAACCCAATATGTACTTTGATAGCATGTCTATGGATATGTGTGTTGTACCTGGTTGTTTTGAAATTCGGATTTAATTGGCCGGCTAGATCGGTTGAATTGAAAGTAAATTTATTTTTTAACTAATTAAAATATAAAATTATTTCAATAAAAAACTAGTAATAAATTAGTTAAAAATTGATAAATCAGTTTAACTGGTTAAAAAATGATTTTATATAAAATAATATTTTTTAAAATAAATTTTTATTTTACTTTATTTATATAATTTAAATTTAAAAATTGAAATATATGTAATTTTTTAATTTTTAATTATATATAATTATAATTTTGATGTATTTTATTATTATCATATATATTTTATATATTTTTAATATAATATATATTAAATATATTTAAAATCATATTTAATTAATACTGGTTCAATTATAATTTAATCATATATAAATTATTAAACTTTGAATTAGTATCTTGACGAATTCAATTTTAAAAATTTTGATTTATCTTATATATATAATATATTGAATGATAAATAATATTTGTGTAATAAAAATATATGACATGCATAATAATTTGTTCAAGACACTTGAATTTTAACCTCAAGAAGTTATACTCTTATATATAACAGATAATTAGGTTTAAGCTTTTATTTATTTGTTACAGTACGATATATGTAAGTTTTCTCTTAGTATTTTTTAAGTTTAGGGGATTTTTTTAATTACCTTTGAATAGGAAAGTATTTCTTCCCTGTAAAATTTTTTGAACAAAAGAGACATTTAAATTTATCATAAAAATATGTCGAAAGTATGCTAACTTAGAAATTTTTAATTTAAATCCTTAAAATACAATTTTATGAAAAATTTAAAAATTATTTATAATAATTTTACTTGAATAAATTTAATTAGATAGATGTTCATTGTAGCATCTAAACAAGTAGGAACAAAAGGTTAGATTTAGAGTTTTTAAATAATTATATAATTTTTAAAATAATAATATGGTTATTAAATAATTTTAAATTTTAATTATATTTGTATAGTTATAGAATTACTATTTTTTTTCATAACTATATTAAAATAAACTATCTCTCATCAAACATATCTCACAATATATATATATATATATATATATATATATATATATATATATATATCTTATAGATTGAAACAAAAGTGAATGCAATGCACAAATAATAACATCTCCCTAAAAATTCTATTCGTCACAATTGATGTGGTGATTCAAATAGAGAATGAAAGCCACAAATCTCTGACACATGCCCTTTTCTGCAAGTTGGAATAATGTCATATTATTGTACTCGGGATGATATATTTTAGTTTTTATGTTAAATATGAAAAGTATAAAAATTCACCATTACATTAAGGTCTTTCCATATTACACATTTAGACGAATGGTGTATCCATCTTCAATACTTGAAAAATGAGCTACAAATGTTGTTTCTTATTTAAAAAAATCTTGTAATTTTTCTTTGAACATTTTTACAATAAAACATAAAACAACAATTTTTACTTACAAACTAAAATATTGAATTTTTAAAAAAATACAACAATTTAAAAATATTATTTTTTAATAAGTAATATAAACAATCAGTTCATTTATCTTGTACAATGCATATGCCATATATACTAGCATCCAGAAAGTTATGATAACTAATCCCAAGAGGAGATACAGCCAATTGCACAAAATATAATCATTGCTCTAGCTGGGCAGAATTATATTGGATGGCACATGCAGATATAGTTTCTTTAATTTTTCCCAAGACGCCATGAAATCGCTATAGACACAAATTGCTTCAGTAATGTTGACATGACGTATAACACAGTGGTCTGAGTGGGCTCTATATGGTCAAAACGCGCATGCTTTATGAAAAAACCGACTATTTAGTGATGCCCTCAATCTAATGGGGTCGTGGCTGTCTTTGAATCATCATTTCGATCCTTGATTCAAGGGATGCACAGCTCCATAGTACACGATCGAGGTACTCCCATAAACCCCATAATCCCAATTGAATCAATTATTCATGGGGTTTTCTGTTCTGTTATTATCCAATTAAATGACCTATATATTAATAGAGTATGTACAATTTTATACAATTGTACTTAATTTGATTGGCATCTACGTATGAACTGTGCACTTTTATTATTTGTTATCTACTTGAAATTCAAAGAAAATAAATAAAAATTAAGATAATTTTCATGTATACTTTTGTAAAGTTTCCTTTGAATTTTGAGAACACTAGGGAAAAATATCAAGATAACTCTGAAATTTTGCTAATAAAGTGTTGTTGCTTTCAATAAATAGTGTGTGGAGCTCCTGAAGGCATGAGAAGATTAGTATCATTCTATTTGCACAGGTTGATATGAAAGTTAAAAGTTGAATACGGTATATTAAGAAGATGAATATAAGAAAATGAAAATAGTAAAAGGGGGAGAGGTTGAAGAGGGGAAGAAAGTAAGGAGGAAGAGGTTGTCTGGTGGGATAAGGTTAAAAGGACAGAATCTGAAACGTCAAATCAAATAAGTAGGTGGGTTAATTGGATGCATGTGTGTGTGGCATGGATCTTGTCTGAAAGAAAGATAGCTAGATAGATGGGTGACTTGACTTTATCTTGGGTTGCAGAAAACAATAAATGAATGTTTCTGAACCAATTCCCACTGTCATTTCACTTACGCCGTTGCCAATTAGCCAGTAGAAGTAGGACCATGGGGGCATGGGCTGGGCCCCAAACAACGAGAGATTCCTTTACGGACCAAACAACCCTGCTACTACTTTCTTTTGTTTCCTTTCTCATACCTCACCGCTACACTAATTTATATTATTATAATCAATTATACTATTTATGAAAACAAAATTATATTTGTATTATAAAATTAAGCAATAATATACAATGAAAAGAAAGATAATAAAAAATATAAAATATATTGTATAAATTAATAATATAAATAATACATCATTTTATTAAATTGTATTTTTTTAAACCATTGTATTTGTTTTAAAAATTTTAAGCCATATATTACTTTTCTTTCACAACTTATGAAAAGAAAAATTAATTTTATGTTTTTTTTTTATAATTTTCATATTATTTAATGATTCTGGGTATTGAGTATAAAGGCTTGATCTCGCAATTTTCTCAATAGCAGAAGAAGAAACTCTCAAATCTTGATCTCTCACCACCAATTCTAACATATGGGACCTTATATATTGATTCTGGATACAAAAAAAAAAAAAAAAAAAGGATCAGAAAAGAGCCCGAATCAATTAAACAATCACTTGGTTAATTTTGTTTTATTAAAATAGAAGAGCTCTTTCGATGAAGCGTGTTCATGCCTAATCTTGAGTTTACAATATTGACATAATAGAAGCCCTCTTAAGAGGTGTGTCTATACCTAAAGACGATGTGCTGACACCTACCCGCAAGATGTCTAAATGAATGCAATAAAAATTCTCAAAGGATTAAATGTGTCCACACCTAATAACAAAATGCATCATTCTCCGTTTTATGTAGTTCTTAAAAGTTATTTTTACTTGGATAGATCCAAGAGTATTTGAGCTACTTCCTTGAAATATTAAATAATGTAAACAAGATGAATGTAATGGCAATGATAATGAGACATAAATAGTGTTGATTTATAGTAGTGGTATAGACACGCACAGTAAACTGGTATTGAAATATCTGCCTAAAAAATAGTCTAGAAATATAGAATTTAATTTTTTTTACCAAAAAAATAGAATCATGAAATCTTTATTGAAATCCCATACCAAGCATGGTGACAAATATTGAGTATGGAAAAGATCAGTGAGACTTCTCAAAATTAGGAAAAGTTATTTATTTCAAACAATAAATCATAAATTTAATCTAATTACAAATTATATAATTCTTTTCACGAAATCCACCAAAAATTTCATGCCAATGGACCATTTATTAGATTGCATGTGTATAATAAAAATATTGAGATTTAAATTTAAAATTTCATACAAATTATCTAAATTTTTTCGTTCAATCCTAACGGGTACATTTATTAGGTTATAAACATTTTGATTGTGGAGTCTTTCTAAAAACATTTAAGTGACGGGTATTTTTCAAATATTTTTAGTTTATTTGAAAAAAAAAACAAAATTGGTAGTAACTTGAGCTAAATAAATCGGGATCATATCACAAATCGGGGTGCTCCTTTCCTCAGCTAAATAAACGGTAAAGGCCACACACATCACGAATATATTTTATAATTAACTAAATTACTCCAATCGTTTTTTCTATATTGCATTATTATACAATACAAAACTTTCAATTTGTAAAATTTATATAAAAATTCTTCTATTTCATAAATATATTACATTTGTATCAAAATTTTTTTTATCATATTTACAAAAATATTCTTGGAATAAACTTTGTTATATTATACAAAATCTCTTCTATACGCAACATTACACAAATCATCTTCTATTTTTTTAAATAGGTTACAATAAAATTTAAAATAAATTTAAAATTATTAAATACTTAAACTATGAAATTTTAAAAATAATATAATAAAATCACTAAAAAAATTAAATTTTCATATATCTAAAACGACAAGAATTATCTTAAATTCGTTACAATAAAAGTTTTTGAAAAATTTAATCACATGAATTTTTATTTTATAATTCTTGAAAAAAAATTAATAAATTAGAACAAAATCCATGCAGTATTTAATACATAGAAGATATTTTTGTGTAACTGTTAAAATTTATCTTAAGAATTAATCTTTGTCGATATGATAAAAATATAAAGACTTAGATCTATGTGTAATATATTTATAAAATAGAAAGGCATTGTAAACTTTAAAAACCAAAAGAATTTTGTGTAACAAATGCAAAGTATAAGAAAAATTGGAATAATTTCCTCTATAATTTGTTGTCCCTTATCTTTTTCCTACTTTACCTTTTCTTTTTTCCGTTTTTTTCTGGATAAGATAACTGAAACCAGCAAAGACCACCAGTTTCTCCAGTTTGTGTTACCCGGGCGGTCTCAAAATATAACTTGTGTGGCAAATGAGGCTCCTGCTAAAGGGAAGCATATGTTTACAACTAAGAACCACAGAATGTTGATGAATGAGCAGAATTTGAAAAGTCGGTGGTCCTGGTAACGCTTAAGGCTGCCTCAAGTACTATGGTACTACAACAATCAAAGAGGTGTCTGGCACATCTTACACTAAATTGGAAACCAAGGAAACGTGGTCCATCCTGCTGAGAACGAACAAGTATTAGGCATTACGAATACGGGGCTACTCAAACCCTGAGCTGTTGGAAAAACGGCGTGTAGTTCATTTGCCCATCGGTTATCTCTGTTCTCCTTAAATTCCAATGAGATTATATATTGGCCGAATATATCTTTAATGCTCTGCTGAATCTCGGCATCTAATTCATCTAGTTGATTTCTTCCATCTGTACCAGCTTAGTTCCTGCCAATTGTATTGCTTTTGCAATTTTTGTTCCTAGAATGTAGAATTTTTATGATCTAAGACCATCCCATTTAAGAACTCAATACATTTGATTCAAAAGAAAAGAGAAATTTTAATAGAGGGAAAATATATGAAAGAATCTCCTTATTTAATTTGATTAATTAAAGGGAAAGGAAGAAGAGGGAAAGATTATCTTGTTTGGTTAGAAGGGAGAAGGGAAGAAAAAAATTAATATAATATACCCTATGAGTATTAGTGAAGGAAACGAGGGTTAAAAAGCCTAAAAACTAATTATCAGTTAACTCCAAATTATAAATCTCTTTTTCTCCTATTCAAAATTTCCCTAATATTGGAGGGGAGATAAAAATGAAAAGATTAAAATGAAGATTAAAAAAATCCCTCTACTTCCCTCCCCATTTCTTTACATCCCCTGAACCAAACTGCAATCATTTGGAGGTATGACTTGTCAGGTTCCAGTCACATAACTGCTAGAAACATTTGAATTACAGCTTTTATTCAAGCACAATTTTTTATACTCGGGGAAAAAGTATTCTTCATACTACTTGTTCTTATCCAAATTTAATGATATACCAAGAATTTCGAACTATTACAAGAAAATACCGATTTCCAAGGCTGCAACTTATAAACGTGAATTTCTGCCACACTACATTCGGATCACCATAAAAGGAAATAGAAAATCCATAAGCTGAGACCATCCTCAATAAACTACAGAAGTTTTAACTATCCATCAATGAATTCAAAATCTTCCGTCATAGTCTTCACTAAAAGAACAAAATAGGAACAAAAGAATTATAATTGAAGTAAAATTAATTCACATTTGGTCCAACTCTCTTGGAACAGAGATTATCTTTACAAGGTTAAACAGCTGTAAACAATATGCTTTCATCTCTCGGACATGTCCCTCACCACCTTAGTTGTAACTATGTTATAGTCTTCCTTAGCACTGCCTCTAAAGTTTCCATTTCTTCCCTACCGAAATGCCAATTAGTCTAAAACTTCTAGAGAGGAAAACGACAAAAGAATGCTACCTTGTTAAGTATACTTGTAACACTAAAGAAAAGGGTCGGTCCAATGGTCGATGCACTCTCCATTGTGGGTGGAGTCTGACGAGGCTCAGATGTACACAAACTTAATTCCACGAGCAGAGACTATTTCCACAACTAGATCCTCTGATCACCAGGTCACAATGCAATAATCTTAACTCTGAGCCAAGGCTTACCTCTGTAAGCTTGTAAGAATATGGTGGCAATAATGTTAACAAATGGTATCTAGCTTCAATAGACTGAACTATATACTATTATTATGTTAATACTTCAAAATTTCTTCTGTAGAAGAGAACATAGGCTGCTGAAGACTTTATCTTCTCCTTGCTGATGGGATAAACACGACTATCATCAAATTCATACCACTGATCACTGCCATGCTACATATAATACACAAGAGCAGAAACAATGGATGAGCATTAACAATTGAAAAAAAGAACGTTTTTTAGCAATTATAAAAATAATAAAAACCTTCCCCAATTTCAAAATAATCATAATGATGTCAATCATATGCAATCAACATTTCAGCATCTACACCAAGTAAGCCAATGCATAGAGGCCTAGAAGTCAATCCATAATCATGGCAATGATGATAATATAAGAATAGCTTTGAGTTCCCAAACCATTCCTAATGTTTTAGGCTTTAGTATAATCATTATATGCCTAAAATCAAAGAGGAAAAAAAGTGTTCAAAAAAAGAATAGCACTTACATAGACAAATGCAGTATAATGACCACCTCCCATGCTTCCATAATGGTTACTGACAGCATAAAGTGTGTAATGGTAAGACTTGCCATTCCCATGGGTAATATAAGCCGACAAATCAAGATTATCTACAGGGAAGTCAACATATGTCTCCAGCTTGTTTTTCATGTAGCGACTATACTGAAACCTCTTAAGATGAATGACCAAAATTTCAGGAAGTCTCCAAAGATCTAACTTCTTACTAGCTTGGTGATGTTTTTTACAGCCAGGACAGAACCTAAAATTACAGAAAACTGCACCTTAGATAATAGTAAGACTACAAGATAAGTAATTTGTAGAAAAGAATGGGTATGTTTCAAGTGTGTGGCCCTTACACATAGAACATAAAACAAAAGATCAGAATAGCTGAATGAAATGTTGACACAGCAGCATTTTCCAATGGAAAACAAGGTTTAGCAAAAATATTTTGTGAGCATTGTTTATAAGATTAATATTAGGAAAACTGAAAGCTGCTCTAAACCAGAAGGGATGAAACAGGGAGAAAAGATTGACGTTGACATTTAAGCTATCAGCAAACGAAAGTGTAAATTGAAATCCAAATCATTACAAAACACCCTGATCCATCTTTAATAAGACACTATTTAGGGTTTGAACTTTGATGGTGCTAATTATCCAGCTATAACCAGCAAATAAGATAATTTATGACAATGATGATGGTGATACTGGCTTCATAGCAGTTATGAGCTGAATAAAATTGATGTGCTAATGAATCCCAATCTAAAATTGTTTGCTAAAGCTTAAACATATAGTAATCCAGTATAAAATATCTTTGAGAGAACAAAGTAATATGCCTGCCAATCAAAGTATTTTCCTAGTGCTATAAAAAACGGTTAACTAACCACATGTCTTCTGGTCCAAGAGGTTCTTCTTGTAAGAATGCTTCAAGGCACTTGTATAGAGAAACTGATTCTTGAGGTTTCTTTGCTAAAAAGCCAGACTTGAAAACCTCAGGCAACGAACTAGAAAGTTGTGTGTCATATTTCTTAATCTGATTTCCTGACCAACAAACAAGCACATGCAGCAGCCTTATCTCACTATTTATTGCTAGTGGTTCACTCATTAATATCTTGGAATTCTTGATAGTTCCCTTTTCATCTGTTATGTAAAACTCCATTCCATCATCAGAAGGGGTATCTAAACCAGTCACATTTGGACCTACAGTAGGAGTTGTGACCTCCTCCATTTCTGTGACTTCTTCAGTTCTCTTAGAAACAGCACAATTTTCTACGGCCTCTTCAATTGATTTTTGAAATGGACAGAACCACTTTAGATACAAATTGCAAAGATCAGATCCATTTATAGCATTGCAAAGCCTAGCCACAACAGGAATTCCAAAGGCCTTCCAATTTGGAACCAGTTTCCCATGGATGTACTGCCTGGCAAAATTATATCAAACACTAACTTTATAAGGCAAGGAAATAACAGGTGACAATAAAAAAGCCCATGTAAAGCATGCATGTGTATGTGATCATGTATATACAACCATTTGTTTTATTAAGTCTGTGAAGTTGAGTATTAAATCCCTGCTGAATCTTAGCAGTATGCTGTAGTGATTATAAGACAAGGAAAATGTTTCATAATATCATTCAGCCTACACATGACAGTGTATCTTTTTTTTCTTATAAAAGATATCGTACATTGGACATTGTATATTCCACCAAAATAAGTTAGAACTTGAAAATAAGAAAGATAAGGAAGAAGGGAGGGGGGATCCCCTTAAGGTCTTTTATGTAAGACATGAATAAATAAATAAATAACTGCAACAAGCAATTTTGGACAATGTGATCAATTAAATAAAATAATATAGAGAGGATGGTGGGTTAGAGTTTTGAACTAAATTCCAATGAATCAGGTTTGAATTGATTAAACTACGTTAAAATAAGCTAACTTAAATGAATGTCATAAATAAAGCATTCCTAAAAAAACAAGCTCTTTTATACAATTCATCCATCCACATTTAATCATCTATGTCTGTACGGAATTAAATATCTATTTCAAAATTCTATTTAATTAACTCATTCCGAGATATCATTTTCAATGTTTGACAGCTAATTAAACCTTGATCAAGAATTAAGAGACTTGACAAAATTAGGACTTCCCAGATACAAAAATTCTTCCACAGAAAAGTTAATTCATATTTATTGGGTGCAACTGTCGAACTTTTGCAAGTAACTTAATTGCACTGATAGCAAGGTTCCTTTGGAGATAAGAATTAGAAAAACAAGGTAAAGAGTTTGCATAAACTTAAAATGCAATGAAAAGCCACAAGGCTAACAACTCAGCCAGAAAACTGTATTTAAATCAAATAAGAGTCCAAGTCATTTTTTTGCATGGTTAAAGTCAATTGGTAATCAGTATGCTAAAGGCATTTTCTATGCTGTTGGAAGGATGTGTTGAGCAAAATTGTACAAAATGTGCATGCAATGCTGATAAACCAGTCCACGACACTAACACAACAAAAAAGGAAAAATAATAATTGAAAGTTCTTTACCAAAGAAAATCAATATTATCAGAAACATATTGACTTACTCCTCCATCTGCTGATTTATAAAGACAACCAAAGGGGCATCCTCATTATCTTTCATAAATCGATAAGCAACTAGTTTGTCAGCATCTCTGATTAAGGATAATGAATCAGTTGGATCTTCAAGAAAACGTATGATGCAGTTGTTGTATACCTGTATCAGAGCCCCTAGCTTAAGACATATGGTTTTCTAAAGGATTAAAATGTATAAACAAAGAAACTCAAAGTGGAGGGGAACTGACTTCAAATTTGAGTTGGAACATATAATAAAAAAAAAATATAAACCTCAGCTACTAATAAGGTCTCCTCAGGACCCAAAGAGCATGCAATGCTAAGAGTGCGGATCAGATCTTCAAATCTTCCATTTTTTGGAACAGAAACAGTATATGGTGATAATTGAGACATTCCATCACCAGTGCTACTAACAACAGTTAAAGTCATTGTCCGCATTGTTGTTGAAGGTAGAGGTAATGATAAGTACATGAATGGATCAAATGTCACAGACACCTTCCTACAAACAGGACAAACTAATGTTGATTTATATTGGCCCTGCATAAAATGATGAATGTGATCCATAAGGTAAAGAGCTACCATAGGAAGATGTAATTAAACTAGCACTCATGACATGAAAAAGTCAGCAAATCTCATCTCAAACGAATTAGAAAAAAAAGGGGAAAAAAAGATAGCAATCTCTTAGTGGCAGGAGAGGATTGTTCAATCTAGCAGGTTTTCTTACTATACTAACTCCTTTCATAATTACCTGCTATTATGAATTATAATTTGTTAGACTCCATAAATGGTGAAGATTTAAACATAACATGCCCAGATATTTTACTATTCTTGACCTATTATGGAAGGTCCAATAGTCATTGTTCACATCTCCCACCCCTCACATGAAAACCATTACCCCTACTAGAAATCCCCCCCCCCCCCGAAAAGCTAATTAATTTTTTCCAAAGCAATTCAATTACATAATATGATGTTTAAGGCAATGCATATGAAATTTCAAATATGGTATTTTGAAACTAGATGACTACATATGTTCTGCTCTAACAATGCTATGTCTGAATTCATTAAAATTCTCTTTGCAAGATTGTAGACACTAATCAAGCTGAAAATCTTGAGCTTATGAATTTGGCATGACAAACATCAGATCCTGTTACTTATAGTTATAACCAATAGGTTAAAATGGTAGTTTGAACTCTAATAATTGCTTATATTACAATTATAAATGTTCATGTAAATCATGAATGTGCCATGGAATGGAAGATCAAGTAATTAATATCACAATAGTATACAATGAGATGCATACATACTTGGCACACATCAACAATGACAGAATCATTGCGAGCCAAATGATTATGCCAATATTCATCAGCAACCTCTTCATCCGGTCGACCATCTCCATCTTTGACTTCAATATAAGGCTTACATTTAACACGGTTCAGATCTTCATGAAGACCATCCAACAAAAAAGCAAGAAGTTCCTATTGAGAAAGATACAAAAAATATAGAACCCAATGCTAGGGTACATGAGACATGAGCCTTGTAAAGCTCAACTCCTAGGTAAACAGAGAATGAAAGGACCAGATGCACTAACTTGGGAATCATGCTGATTAAATCCACTGAACTGAGGTGCAAATCTGGCAAGTTTTGATTTGAACATTCTTGGTGCCACAGGACTTGCTCCAGGAGCCCATAATTTCCTAAGCAAATCTCCAAATGCCAAAGCTATCTCACCCTGGCAAAGAAGATTATATTAAAAAGTGGAAGACATCACAGGCACTGAAGTTCCCAATCAAAAATTTGAGATATCAAGCAATTAAATTATGAGCAATGAATAAAATGACCACATACATTCATGCCCAATGGATTATCATGATTGATTTCTCTACCATAATCTTCCAGAAAATAGTCAACAAGCTTTGGTGTATGTGCCAAGCACTGGAGGGCACTGTTCATGAAGCAAGTGTTTCCTAGGTTCTGTAAACCGGTCAATCCCAAGGAACCAGCTTCACTAGGGCCTAAAGAGGTCAAAGAATTGGTATGCATACAATCAGAATTTGTACTGTCAACAGTGCCATTCATCTTCAGGGAAGCACTGCCAGAAAAATGCGCTATCTCGTCTTTTTTTCCCTCTTTACTTCTAATTGAGTCTGACAACCCATAAATTTGCAACTCCAGAAGAATCTGTATATCATTCACAGTTAACAGAAATATGGAACATGAGAATCCAATCCTAGCCAATATTGCAGAAGGTAAAGTCTTTATCGTAAATTTTAAGGACAGCCATGGGGAGATACCCCAAACTAGTTAAATGATAATAAATACAGATTTTAGCAGAAGTTTAGGTTATCCTTGATGCATATATAACATCCAAGAAATTATGCTTTATGTCCCTAATCATTGAAACCGAATGATCGTGCATCAAGAAAGCCTAATGCAAAGTTCAATTCTCAGCAATAGAATTTAGAGGACAAAATAAGACAATGAGAATTACTCACAAAAAAACTGGGGAGAAATAGAGGAGAAAAGAAATTTTTCTTTGTATAAGGAAAATCGTAAGAAAATAGGTTGCTTCTTCATAAAACTACTGTAAATACTTCTCCCCTGTCCAAAGTCCAAACTAATCAAAACATAATACCACATACCTCCTGATCAGACTGCCTTTGACTGTCTAGTGGGGCCTGATTTTTGTCATTTGTAAAAAACAAGGTTATCTGACCCGAATAGTCCCAAATGCGTAGCTGTGCAACAACAGGTTAAAAAAATGTCAATTTCTTACAGTAAATGTGGAACACACTATCTCACTCTACATTTACACACACACACACACACACATATATATATATATATACACAAAACTAGAGCTGACAAAAGAACATTACCATATCTGAATCCACACTGAACATTTTGCAGGCTCTTTTAAAGAGCTCGAGTGCATTGTCCTAAAAATAAGGGAATAAATGTGAACAGCGGATTAGAATTTCAATAGTAAGATAAGATGAAAATGAACTAATAAAATCATGATTCCTTAATGATGTAGGGATAAAAAAGCTCTCATATAGGCTCAAATTAAGCAAAAATGATTATATACTTCTATCATGTTTAACTTTGCCTTAAAAAAGGAAAATATACTTCTATCTTAGACCCATTCAAACACCACAATGCACCTATCCCAGACATGAACAAAAATACAGAAAGCAAATCTTTGGTGTAAAATATTCAGTCACAGATCACTTTTTAAATGATTGTAAAACAAAAATCATGGAAGTCATAAATTATGTATCTAACTTCCCAATATTCCATGAAAAAGTATAGCTACCAAAATTGACTAATTAAATGAACCCAGTCAATTCAAAATTAGCTATCTCATGGGCAAGAACAATGTTAAAAGAAATTGAAGAGGGTAAAAAAACATAGCTGAGAGAGAGGGAGAGACCTTTTTGCTTATTCTTACTCCAAAAGAATTTGTTTCCTTCTGAACAGAAAGCCTGAGTTGTAAAGGATATACCTCTGCCATGTCACTGTCAGTAGCTGAGAAGCCTTTGTCATCCTTCATTGCATTTTTTGAATCACTATGCCTAAATGGCATATCAAAGCACGTAATCATGAACTAAGTTTATTGCAAATCAACATTAAATTGTAATAGTTGCAAGTTAAAAAATCTCCAATCAGCTTATTAAGGAACATACCACTCCCTACTGCAAATTTTATACAGAAGTATAAATATGACAATAAAACAAAGACAGAAAGCAGAAATGTGATCTGAAATTATAAATTAATGCATCAAATTTATGATTCATTAATATGCTACTTGTTTCTAAGTTTCAGGGTTATGTGTGGTATACATAGCAATGGCACAATCGGGGGATTCATCTAGAACATAATCAGCTATCAATGGTCAAGTGGATGACTTTTATTCAAAAGTTGTAGAGTGAGCTACCGTTGCTAAATGTGTATAAGTATAACAGCTAAGATAGAAGAATAAATACCCAACTTACTTTGCCAATCAATGCAAAACATAGTAACACCATCAGCTCTCTAATCCATAAACAAAGATAAATCTGGTTAACAAGAAAGTTTTCTACAAGCAGCATCAAGCATGCTTGATGTTGCAGCTTTGCAAAAGAAAAATCTATTGCTAATATGAAAAGAAAGCTAACATGTAGCATGCCCAAGTTATGGATAAGACTCTGCAAGGTGCAAACTAGCAATAACTGGAGTAAGACATAGCAACCAAATGAAGATTGAAATGGCTAAAAAACATAGCTGGAAATTTTGACTACCTTGCATCAAAGACAGTATTACTGGCACATCAAGTAAAAACCCCAATTTGGTTAAATAATTAATGGACTCATACTAGAAACTCAAGCACAGGAAAAAGGTAGCATTGTTTTGCCAGAGAAACAGAAAAAATCAATGATGGCTGTGTCAACTTGAAATTCTTTAGGTTCAAAAGACGGCATGATTATTTAACACTATGGAGTATGAAAACTGTTAAAACTATTAAGCATGAAGCCAGTGCACAAAGTTGTAGCATAAATATGCAAAGCCGGGAGACTTAAACAGCAGAAAGTACGAAGCCAGCTATCTAAATTTCAGAAAGCTATGGGATCCAAACCACAGGGTGAAGTAAAAAGTTGCATTGCTCCACATTCTAACCTAAACATCGAACATTTTACGCTAAGTTTGGAGTTAGATACCAAGAGAACAGAGGGGAGGGTGAAATCTTATTTACACCACTCACCACTTGAGGGCCTGCAACCACATATCCCCAGATACCAAAGCAAAGTCCCGCCCGGATACACTAACTTCGCCATTTTCACGAATGTGCTGTGAATCCTCATCTCTCCGAAGACTGAATACAAGATCTGAGTTGAAGATGTTATTGATAATCTTCATTGGACCAGCATAGGATGAACCGGGAAAAGAGGCATACGCAATTCCCTTCTTCTTATCCAAATCTACAGGCATTGAATCCTGAGCATCCTTCCACCACCTGACACACACAAAATCAATCACCAATGCTCTTCACACATTCAATTTCAATCAATTTCGGATCACATAAAACCAAAACAAAGAACAAAAAAAATAACACGCTAGCCGGTTCGATTAAGCTATTAAAAACGTAAAAAGCACAAAGCTGAAATCGAATTGAGTCCCGTCTCGACCGTTTCAACCCTAACGGGCATTGTTAGTGCCATTGCTTTCAATTATTCGGATTTACACCGTGCAAAGAGAGTTATAGATTTGGCGAGAATTGAATTGAAGTGAGAATAAGCGGAATCTTGAAAGAGAAGTGACCTGTGAGGAACGAAATAGACTCGTTGGTCCTTGTGTGAGTCCGGCCGTTGAGAATTATCGGAGCAATCTTCGGAGGCACAGTCCATGGTAGGGAGAGAGATTTAGAATTGGCTTCGAAAAATTGCAGATTATTTCAAGGGTGAGAGAAAGAGACGGAGGATGACGGATTTGCAGAGAAACAGGTAACAAGAGGAGCTTTTTCTGTGAAGAGGATGCATTACATTACATTACATTACAGGGAGGGAAAAATATATCATGCGTTTTGTAAATTTATTTACTGCTCATTCATTTTCTTTTCCCGGAAAATCTTCGGAAATAAACTCAGCACTGAAAATTCTTAGGTCAATTTAAATTTCAAATGACAATGTATTAATTTTTTACAATGAAATATGATATTCTCAACAAGTTATGTTATAAATGCATGCATTTATAACATTATATTATATCATACAAATAAATAAATATATATATATATATTATCAAATATAAAATATATATATATATTATCAAATATAAAATTTATCGTAACTCAAGAGTAAATTAATATTTGTACTATTTTTTAGAAAAAATATTAAATATTTTTAAAATTTGAATGTTACCAAAAAATTTAAATTTTTATATTTAATCCTTTCAAATTATTAAATATTATTATTTGTTAAGCCACTAAAATTAATATAGAAATAAAAGGTTGAAATAATTTATTATATGTATAAATTTAAATTTTATTCTTTTTCTTAAATAAAAAATACTATTACTTATTAATAGATATTAAATTATTAGTAAAAAAGTTAATAATCTTCAAATTTAATATAGTAAGATATTTAACATGTTAAAAACAGTTATTTAAAATTTATTATTTATTAATTAGAATATTTAACATATAAATTAAATAATATAAATATTTTTAAAAAAAGTAAAAATATATTGAAGACAAGATTAAAATATTTTTTAAAATATTAAAAATAGGACTGATAACAAATTTAACTATCTTAAAATTAATTTAAAACTCATTTAATTTATGAATAGTTAGTTACATATATAAATTAAATTTATATAATTTTTTATTGTTATATAAGTATATAAAATATATAATGTAATTATAATATATATTATTATAAAAAATTATATGTTTTAAAAAAATTAAAAAATTAATAATAAAATAAAATTTTAAAATATCTACATATAAATTAATTATTTTATTTATTAATTATTAATAATAATTTAAATATAAATATTTATTTATTTTATATAAATTATATTTATATTTATATTTTTTAATTAAACAAATATTTTATCAAAAATATATTAATAGATCATAAAATTTAAATACTTTTAAATTTAATTTATTTTAATTTTTAATTTTTGTCACATAAATTAATAAGTCAAATTGAATTGTTCACAACTTAAATTAAAGTGAATTAAAAAAAATTATATTAAATTTAAGTTGAATAAATTATTATAGTTAAGTCGAACCTTGGCTCATTTTCAACCTTAATTGAAAGAATGAATATTATTATCAATATCATACATTCATAACAATTATATCCGAAAAAAAAAATTAAAATCTTGTAAAAATTTTAGGATTGTTTACTTTTTTCAATTATAAATTAACATTCAATTTAAATTTTATCCAATAAAACAAAAGTTGTGATAAAAACAACCTTAATTCATCGCAAAACTGACTGAATTGTTATTTGAGACTCTTATTTTGAGTAAGTCACTATAAATTTGTTAAGTATAACCTAACAAATATTCTTTTAGTTGCCTTTAAATAAAATTGAAAGAAAAAGTAAACTCTTAAAAATCCTTTGCTACAAGCGTATGACACATAAAAACAATGATGGTTGTGGGCCTCAAGAAAACCCTAATGGTAGCTGTTCCACGTAATAATAATCTTGTACTATTTTTTATTGTAAAGGTGGTGCTCCAGTCGCTTGTTCACGTGATGAACCATCTCATGCATTCACCTACCTACTTTTCATCTTAAATTGCGAGGCGAAGTAACCTTCGTCAACCTAATCACGTGCCGAATGCTAATTCATCTTGCACTTTGTTTAAAATATATTTCATTTTTACTTTAATCCCATTTACCACTGTCGTAATACTAATAATTGGATGGGTCCATTAGGGCTTGCAGACCATTAACATGATGATATCTTCAAATCCTGCTACTTAACCTAGCGTGTTAATATTATCAATAACTGGAGTTATTTGTTTATCATATGATAATAAATTATAGTATTACCTCGCAGTTTTTAAAGCAATTGCCTTCTATAACCACACAGGATATTCAGCAAAGTTGACAAATAAATGCATTCCACCAATGCAAACATGTGCAGTTGGGCACCCACTCATTCAAACAATAATTCTGCAAAGATTCCCCAGATCCACTATTTGCTTAACAAAAATCAATCGCCTCTTAAAAGTCAAAAGGTGACACCGAATAATTGAACCCAATGTATCTCTCAATCTAGTAAAAAAAAATCTTTAGATGTGAGCACCACATCAAAGATTTCTATAAATCACTAGTATGTCTCCAAATATTGATATATATATATAATGAAGTTAACCAAAAACCTATCCACGAAAGCACAAAAATATGGTAAGATGGTACAGCATAGATGTCAATATAAGCAGTGGAAACTGCACCATGAAAATCCACAGTTGAAACCTGATTCGTGAGCTAAGAGCAGAAGGCAACTCAGTTGTAGTAGCGTGGGCCAGTATCATAAACACGCCCCCTGGATATGCACCCCTTGACTCAAATCCAAGATCTCTTGTGCCCCAAGAAATCAAGCCTGCTCTCTGCAAGGATCAAAGTGATCGCCAGAGTAACTTCGTTGCACATCTCCAATGGCAGCAGCTGAGGCATTAACAGTGCCGTAACCATGAGAGTGTGACCGGGCACCATACTACTACTAGGGTGAGGATCCTTTATAGTTGTTGGTATTGGTGCTGTCTTGCATGTGATTCCCTCTGAAGAAATTCATCTATGCAACTGGAATGCTGAGCTCGAACTTTTGTCAATTTTTCTTCATATTGAGCATTGATAGCTTTTATTTTCTGAAAAAGCACAATACATGGAACTCCACCAAGGTTTGAAGGAACTGAGTAAATATGTTTAAGGGATATAGATCCTTTAATGGGAGATTTTTACATAATCTAGTCACGTTAAAATTTGTCTCTGTCTCTCTCTTTATAGACATTAAATAGGTACAAAAAGAGAGATAAACACAATTTTCTCACGTAGAGGATCCATCCCATGTTTATGTTGAGCTAGAAAAAATTGATTACTCATTAAGTTAATCCAAACACAAGATTATCCCAGTTATTCCAATTTCCAACTGAGCAGTCAATATCCAGTTTCAGAACTTAGTGATGTGTGGAATTGGTTTTTGATTATAGAAATACAATAAGCAACAATCAAGCCTACAATCAGGTTGGAAGGTACATGTGGAATCATGCAGCCAAGCACTCAGCACATTCACTTTGCTGAATCTACTGGCAGAATAAAACTAACTCTATTTAAAAAGCACCTTCATGTAAATGTGGTGGATTTCATATGCCCATCTATGATAGGGAAGGAAAATTCATTATACAGAAAATGGAAACCAGCTCCTTGATTTCAGAGGTAGCCCTTGGTACAAACAAAGAGAAAAATGCAGAAAACAGAAAATACAAAGAAAGGATAGGATAAACCCTAAGAAGAAAAATGCCCAGTTTCTCCATATCTTGAGACCTCAAAACTGTAAATCTATCATTATCCCCTCCTTCCTTCTCCATTGGCTTCATGACAGCTGTTCCACTCAGTAACAAACTCGGCATTTTCTCAATCTCTCCCAATTCAGTTCAAAGTATTTTTTCCACCCCTACCCCTATTTCTCCTTTACTAAACCTGCAGCTCCTTTCTACTTGCCCATTTTCATTCATCCCACTACACTCCTTTCTGGTAGAATATACTTGCATTATGGGTCTATGAATCTACTTCATAGAAAGTACTCTGTGCATCGGTAAATTTCTCCCTGTTTCAGTATGCTAAAGCCACACTAGTCAATTTAACCCATCAGCTATCAGCTGATTTGCTTTCTACATGCCTAAAAGGAGCTCCATTCTAAAAAAATACTGCAAATAAATTTATACTATGATAACCCGCTTCTCACTTCCTAGTATGGGTTTGGATTATTCATCAAGGATGTTGGAGGATTATGTAATGCATTCATTTGTTGAGAAAAAAGAAAGGGAAAGGACATAAAGATTGCAAATGTCTAGAAGATAAACTAACACTGTTAGCACCTATAAATTATTAGCAAACCATGGAAGAAGTTTGAGCCTGAAGATCTAAACTAACCTCTCTATGCCAGGCATTTTCTGAATCTTCAGCATCATTCTGTTCTTTGGCTGGTTTACTAATTTCATCCAGAAACTTCTGCTCAAGACCTTCAAAAGTTTGAGATAAATGATTTCCCTCATATCCAACATCCATATCTTCTTTGTGGGCTTGAGATCTTCCATTCTTGCTGCTTTGGTTCTACAAAGTCAACTTAAGATCAGGCCTCTGACCTTGAAGCATCATCCCGTTGACCTACACTAGAACATGCAATGGTTCTCCTAAGTTTTGAAGTTCAAAAATCATTTCTATGGTACACTATAAAACATGAATCTTGCCATTTAGACATGGAGCCTTATGCTAACCAAAATTCAGATACTTCTGCAAATGTGACACTGTTTCTGAACAAGATTATCGCTATAATCAAACTAAAGAATATAAACCAAGAGTTTCATTCGTCCTATACATGAGGAACTGATATGTATTTTCACTGAAAAAGAAGCAATGTTTTATTGTGAGATATAAAGAATAAGGAAAATAATACAATTATAGATATGCACATTGCTGTAAATTGAAAAGGGTAACAAAAAATAATTTTCTGCCAAAACAAGACACCTGATACCATCAATAAGCCATTCTAAAAAGGATCTTCTCAGTTCTCACATAAACAGGATATTGCCTAATTTCTAATTTAACAGGAAGCCTCAGACTGCAGCCGGCTCAGATAAAAGGCTAAAATTACAATAATTGCTTTTTAACGTTCTAGCAGAAAAGGCCTAACTCTCAGAATAAAGGAGAATATGAAGGCTGCTTTTCATCTTTATTGTTTGTTCCAAAATGTAAAAGAAGATACCCTTATTTTACTTTTATTCCTGTTTTATACCTTAATAAAACCTAAAAGATAAAAACTTACAAGAGTAACTGAATAATTAATATAACAATAGTGAAAAATTCAATTTTCTAGATTTGTAATTGTCTAATATAACTACACAGAATATTCTCTCTGTGGTTTCCTTATCTTCCTCTTCTTCTTTTTTTCATTTTTTCCTCTTCATCATTTTTTGATTTTTGAATTTATTTCAAGAGTAACAATTATAATTGCTTTACTTCTAGTATCAACAAAACATGTACACGTAAAATATCTAACACACTGTCCTCCTCCTATGTTCGTCTCAAAGATACCAAGCTTTTTAAATTCAAAACAAACATGATGAATATGTCAATTTCAGTGACAAAGTCCACATAAATCAACATGAATAAAAGGCCAAGATTTATGACCAGAATGCGATTCCATTAACATCCAAAAAGATAAAGTTAAGATCACACCCACTAGCCACTACATTTAAAAGTGGGTTCACAATGGGATATAAATGCAGGCAGGATATCTACTAACTACAACAAAACTATATACATGCCGCATCCATCGCATGAGGAAACTATAATGTCTAACATAAGCAAGCATACATAGACATTAATTAAATAGCATTTACCTTCATTAAATATTGGAGATGTCATTGAATTTGACATATTTGATGCTTCCATTTCCCATCTCTGCAGACCTCAGGCTTGGAATTGGAATATGGCTGATTCTTCCTCTCCGGCGTGAAAACCTCTAACCGACCTTCAAAACTACCAGAATTGGTTTCCACCCTCTGACCTGTCACATGATGCATCTGAGCAGCAACATAAGAATTGGCTGACGGGTCGCCATACTTCCCCTGCTGTATCATTTGTTAGAGTTAGCTCCAGTTTACATCTGTTAGTCACCAAGACGCAAAAGCATTGCCTTAACCACTTAACATATGTTTGTAGTGTACGTATATGCATGTTAACAGTCCCTAAGGATTAAACAACGCGTAAAAAGCGCCTTCCGGGTTAAAAACAAATGAGAGAGACAAATCAAAACTGAAAGGTGTGGTTATGCAATTTAATGGAGAAGGCTTAAGATATTAAACGGAAGGGCAAAACTCTCAATCTGCAGGAGTATAAACTCAGTGACCGATACCAATCGGATACTTAGCTATAACTAAGGAACAAAACAACGCACCTACGACACTTTCCATATATTCGATGCCGTCCGAGTTGCCCGAAATGGAACGATGATTGAATTGCGATTCTCTATTCATTTAATATTGATCAAGAAACTAACCCCATTTCAGAGGGTGCAGAATTGAGAGCGAACTGCATATATTCAAAGTGAAAATTGAAAACCCTATCGCGATGGAGGAAGCAGCTCGTCCCACCTTGGTTTATATATTATTATATATATATTTGACACTTCTAATGTAAAAAGTAATTTCAATAAGTATATTCAATGCTTTTATTTTAAAATTTTGTTTATTTTTTAAAAAAATATTATCGGTGAAAAATAATTAAACTTAATCCATCAAGAGAGGTCGAGAATTAAGATCACGTATAAGAAGTTCACGTAGTTTAGATCAAGGGAAAGTAGTTTGTTTATTTGGAAGGAAAAGTAAATGTTTACATGTTTGGTTAAACAGCTAAAATAAGGTAATTTATATTATAGTACTCGTTTCAAATATATATTTTAAAAATATATATGTTATATTTTTTATTTAAATATTTGTTATATTTAAATCTATTTAGATGTAATTAAATTTTTGGAAATAGAATATATTATGATAGTTTTTGCAAGATTAACGGTTAATTTGAAATTTTTATTGTCAATTTTATAATTTTAAAAGATAATTTACTCCATTAAGTGTGTGGGGATGCCTGTATATTAATCTTGTATGGGCATTTTTCAAGGAAAAAAGGAATATCAAATATGTATATCCATATATTATTTCAATATATGTATAAGTGTTAAATTAATAATGACATTTTTAATCATTTTTAATTTAATATAAATTTTATTAATCTATATATAATAATTATAAATATACGTACAAAATTATATAATTTAAATATTTATAAATATGTAATGTCATAGTAATTATTTAAATTCTAAATAATTTAATATATTAAAATAATGTAGAGGTAATAAAATATTAATTAATCTATATTTGAATTATGTAAAACTTTAAAATTTTATTTTATTTTATAAAAATTTTAAATTCAATAATTTATCATTAAAATTCATTTTTAATAAAAAATAGTAAATGTATCATTTTATCAAGTTTAAAGTATAATATTTTTTTATCTTATTCTATATACATATAAGACGAATAAGAGAACTTACTCCTCTAAAATTAAAAATTTACTTTAAAAATAAATCAAGATATTAATAACGAACTTTTAAATATCAATTATTAATTTTTTTAATTAACATTTATTAGTGAATTTTATTTTATAAGTTGCATCTTCTAAATTTAAAGTTGAATATATGAGTGAAAGTAAAAGGAATAAATGTAAACAAATAATCTAACTATAAATGACCAAAATTAAAGTACAGAAGTTATGTAAAATTCTTTAAAAGTTATTTAATTTTTAAATAATTATATATCTTTAAAAAATTTGATCTTAATTATCCATATATGATTATGAAATCTAAATTTTTTATTCTCACTCTTATATTAAAATAATCTTTTACTAAATACATTCTATAATATAATATATATATATATATATATATTACATTTTTATATATATATATATTTTTTAAAATATTCCTTAACCAGGGTCTTAATAACATCTCTTTCTCTCTATATACATTGACTTGTGAACAAGACATAACTGTTACTAACAGCCACTGGCATTTTGCTTACCAAGATGCATTGGTGATATTAATGGTTGTGGGATTCGGATTAAGTGTCGGATTAAGTGCAACAAAAAATGGTGCATTAGTATAATCAACATACCTGGACTATTTGATGAAGACAGAAGAATTCAAGTTTCGATATTAGCAAATCAAATTTAAAACATAAACAGAAAATCGGGAACTATTTGGTTTTCATCAAACAGCTCCAATCTACTAATTACCCCATATCAATTAATTTTGCCGCATTCAGAACCGATAATTGAGTAGCTTCTCGAATTAAGTTTTTCTCTACAGTTTGCACAAAAACTGCAGATGATCGATCCCAACTTTTAAAATTTGATCTATTTTAGTATATTTTTTTAATGATACAATAAAAAACTAATAAATTTTTATAAAATTATAATATTTAATATTATCAATATATTAAATTAAATATTTTTATTAAAATTTAATTATATATAAAATTATATTGTATTATTAGATACATATTAGAAAAATTATTTTAATTTAATAAAATAACCAATGAATACCTATTGACATTGTGAACCATGGAACTGATCGTATTTTTTATCTTCTTTTGTGGCAAATAGATAAAAAAAAAAAAAAGAAGTTTGTGAATGTAAAAGTCAGCGATGATAGGGTTAAAGAAAAATTTAGTTCACAGGTGGATAGAATCCAATGTGTGTAAGTGTGGGTAGGAAACAGTTAGATGATGTAACTGGGTTTTATGTTCCCTGTATTTGATATTTGGGATAGTTTCCTACCCTTCTTGGTTCTTCCTTTATAAAAAGAAAAGGAAAAAGGGTAAAAAGGTCGAATGAAGGCAAACGTGCTGCACGCGTATAAGGTAATATAGTAACATAATATTTTCTGCTATAAAAATAATGTTTTCTACCTGTGAAAGTGTCATCAGAAATGATTAAGAATGTGTCTATATTAATTGAAAAAATTAAATTATTTTATGTTTAAATATATTAGATAAGAAGAATTTTTAAAATAGGTTATCTTATTTAGATTGTGTAAAATAATACTTTTTATAATAAAATCAAAAATATAAATTTATTATAATAGTTGATTTTATATTTAAAAGAATAATTATTCAGGATAAAATAAAAAAATAAAAGTCAATTAAAAAATAAATTATTTTTTATTCATAAATTTTGAAATAATATTTTTAAATAATAAAATTTATAAATTAATTTTTTTATAAAATTAAATATATTTTTAATCCCTTTAAAATATTTAAATTTTGATTTTGATACTTCAATTTTAAAATCTTTGGTTTAAATTTTTTATTTTCTAAAATATTATGATTAGAGAAAATTTTGATTATTTATAAAATATTTTAATTATAATCTTCAAATCATGATTAATTTATTTTAATTTAATATAACTTAATTTAATATAGAAACTATAATAAATGTATTTTAAAAAATAAGAAACCTAAATCAAAAATTTTAAATTTAAAAGATTAAAACTAAAATTTGAATATTTTTAAAAAATTAAAAATATATTTAATTCATTTTTATAATTATCAAATAATATTTGATAATAATTTTATAATTTTTAAATAATTATTAAAATTAATCATTCACATACACAAATTAATTTTTCTATTATGTAAAAAATTACTAAAAACACTTCTCATTTTATTTTCAACAATTAATTATTTTGTATCACAGATAACTTCATATCTATTTTTATAATTTTATTATACAATTGGTTAAATAAATTATTTTCAAACAAATTTTATTTAATATATTTAAATATAATTTTTTTACATAATTAATTATTAAAATAATAATTTTTAAACAATCCAAACATTTATTAAAATAAATTTTCTCTACGGCTTAAAAATGCTACAGAAGGAAAACAATTTAAGATTATTGGTGTAAAGATTGTCCTTTTTATATGAGACAACACAATCATTTTGCACATGCTGTGTCTTGTACGAATTATTGATTCTGTAAAACTATAAATTTTCAACAAAGAAACAAAGTGGTATCTATCTCGCAAATAACGTCGCAACTACCCCTATTATTTTTTTCTTTTTATGATATATATCCATTAACTTAATGTTCAATTAATATAGTAAGTGTGAATTATATGTTTAGGTGAAGAACTTGGATCTCATTATACTGGGTTGTCACAATATTAATTACTCCCTCCATATCTTTTTCACCAGTTAAAAAATATAATTAATATTATTAATATTTTAAAAAATTATTTAATTATTTAATTAATTTTTTATAACTAATTTTTAATTTTATTTTTAATAAATATTAATATATATATATAAATTAATTAATATATTTTTAAAAATTAAAATGAACAAATAACTAAAAACAAACTTTATACTTCCCTTTTGAACTAAAAAAAACATAAAAAAATATTTATTTTCAATATTTTTAATGTTCAACCAATACATTACTTTCAATTGATGATTTTAATGTAATCTTAATTTAAAATTTTAGCGAAAGATATTTTCAAAGTTTCAAGGCCTAGGAGAAGTTTGGACTACGTTAATCATTATAAGAAAATATTTTAATATTATTTTAACAATAAAAATTATATATTATGTTAAGTATAAAATAAATAAAATTTTGCTATACTATACTTTTAAAAATAAAAATATATTATTTCGACAAATCTACAATTTGATATATTTAAAATCTCGTTTAATTTTATTTAAATTTTTTAAAATAAAAATATTTTTAGATTGATGAGTTAAATTTAAATCAATAAAAAATTTATTAAGCATATTTAGTAATTTATTTATTTTTATTATATTTACATAATTTTGTTAAAAAATTAATTTTAAATAAAATAAACTTTATATAACTTTTTCTTTGACTTCAAAATATGATTTCCGTATGTTGTATTTCTCTTCGTCTATAATTTTAGAGTTTCGTTTCATTTGTTTCCAGTTTTGAAAAACTTATAATTTAAATAATCTATCTTAAATATATAATATACAAGGTGATTTTAAATTAAAAAAATATATTATATATAAAATATCATCCAGTATAATATCTTAAATAAATAATTAATAAATTTTTTTATCATTAGATTTATTCAATATTTATTATAAATGTTGCATATATTACTTTAATTTTAAAATAAATATTTTATATTTTATTTTAATTTTTATATATATATATATAAACTTATATATATATGGATATTATATATATATTATTAAAATTATATATAATTAATACTCAGTATATATATTTTAAAATTGTTTAATATGTAACGATATAAAATTTTAAATATATTTTTTATTTAAAAATAATAAGATTATTGATTCATCTTGCATAAATAATATCAGTAAAATTAATTTTACAAATTTTATAATTTAAAAAATTATTATTAAAATATATTTTTATGAAATATTTTAATTTGTAAATTTTTTAAATTATATATATATTAGATTTATTATTTTTTATTTTATAAATTTTAAATTTATAGATATTTTTAATTAATTATTTATATAAATTTTACATGTATTTATTGATATTTTTATATTATAAACTATTAAATGTACTAGTAGATTTTATAAATTTTTAAATAAATTAAACTTTAATGATACAAAGTAAAAAATTTGGATTAATGTTTTTAAAATTTTTAAATAATTAAATTTAAAAATTTAAAATTTAATTCAATTTAATAAATTTTTATCTTTATATACTTTATAATAAAAATTATTTTTTAAATATAATTAAATCAATCATATATTAATATTTGTAGAGGAGATGTAAAAAAAAAATTCAATTCTCGTATATATATCACAACTTTTAATTTGGTGTTGTTTTTATTTATAACATCCATTTTTATTTTAATAAAGACATTTGACGAGTGAGTCATACAATTAGGTCTAAAATTATTTTTTTGATAAAATAAAGTAAAAATTAATAAGAGATTTAAAACAATTCAAATACATCCCATCTATTAATGTGATATTATTATAAACTGTGAAAATTGGAAACATCTCTGATGAGTCTAATTTCTTATGTTTAAACGTCTTTTACATGATTTGATTGGAGGAAGATTTTTTTTTTATATATTTTGTTTAAATTTTTTGAAGAAAAACTAAATTATTTTTTTATTTAATTTTAAATAATAAATAATTAAATATAATTTTTAAAAAATATATAATAATAAAATTAAAATTTGTCCTCTTTTCTTTAAAGCATAAAATGACACTGTTTGAAAGAAGATATTTGAAAAAAGGAAGGAAATTTTTTTTAATTTTAAATTAAATAATTATATATTAAATAATAGTAAACAGATAAATAATATATTAAAATTATATTAATATATTATTTTAAAAGTTTATTGAATTAAATATATTTATTTGAAATAAAAAATTTATCTTCCCATCTTTATCGCTTCAAAAATTACCTTCTCTAATAATTATTTTAAAATCAAAATACAGCTATATATATATATATATATAAAATTTGACCTCCATCCATCTTCATATAAATTATTCAACATCTTACTACTATAAGAAGCTTAATACATGATGCATTAAGATCCGACTATAAGAAGCTTAATACATGATGCATTAAGATCCGAATACATGCTAACTATCGTGTAATGAATAATTACAGAACCATGAACTGAATTGACAAGAGAAAACAGTTTCCGTTTAGCGTCCCGTTATTTCTTTTTTTTTTTAACCGACCTGTCAGGGTGACGTTGACGCAAGTTGAATCTGTTCCACCATTCTGTTATGTGTCTCACTCTCTCTTCAAACCCGAAGGTAACAGGAATCCGCAGATTCGTTTTTCATAAAAAGGCAGTTAGTAGTCCCCGTTTACTAAACAAAAACAAAGCGAATGGAATTTGACGGTGTTATCCCCCCACTCAACTCCGTTATTGTTAACCCACACTTCCATGGATCCCTTCATCCACAAGCTCCGGCGCCACCTTCTCGCGTGGCTCCACCGATCTCGTTCCGGTAATCGCAATTTCCACTCTACACTTGTTCCTTTCAATTAGTACTCTCTCAATTAACTCCAATTCAATTATTAAATTGAACACAACACTGCACTTTCTCAATCACTCCACTAATTCACAAGTTCACTGCTAATTCTGAAAAGCTAAGTAACTCAAGGTCAATGACTGTGTTGAATTGTTCAGGTCCCGTGTTTTTTGTGAGGAGAATTTCGTATAAGGATGTTAGAAAGGCGACGGATGGTTTCCACAGAATCGTTTATAGCAATTCCGAAGTTTCTGCATATGCGGTCAAGTTTGGAGAAAGTGGTGGTGTTTGTTTGGTGAAAGAAGTGAAAGATTTTGATGAAGGAAATGACAGTTTCTACAGACAAGTGCAGTTCTTGGGACGCTTGCGTCATCGACACCTTCTCTCGCTCAAAGGCTTTTCTGTCGGACACAACCAAAAGAGGTTGGTTAATCGAGTTTTGCTCTGTTTCGTATTTTCATTTTCTGACTGGTCTCTCTCGAGTTTGAAACTTCGTATCCTTAACATTGATAGTGTTCACATAAAACCCGCACGTGAACCACGAGGCACGAACCTTATTATTACTTAATTGGCTTGCACAAGCATTTCTACCTTTGAAGCTCGATGAGAGACTAATTTCTAGTTTGAGTTTTTTAATTGTGAAACCTGATTTTTAAGACTGTCCTAAGGTCAGAATGCTAAGTTTCGTTAAGTTCATAAGTACTTACCGAAAAGTTAGATGAGAGAATTGTTAGAAAATATTAAGATGCATAGGTTGTTTTTAATTTGCACGAAAAGTTTAATTCATTTTACCTTTCGATTTTATTTTTTTCCCTTTATGTATTTATTGTGAAGACTATCTAAACTAACTCTTATTCTTCTGCATAAGAAGTGGACATGGACCGATATTAGAGTGTCTTTGGTATAGGTGTAGACTGTAGATAGGTATAGCAATGTTGTAGCTTATTTCCTTTTGGGTTATTTTTTTCTGCAGGCTGCTTATATTTGACAACATAGAAAATGGAAGCTTAAAAGAGCATCTCAATGGTAAATTTTGGAAGCCAAATAAAAGTTTAGAGGAGCTTCTCAATGATATATTTTGATTTTGTTTCAATGATTGAGTGTTGACAGACCCTTTAAAGACTCCCTTAAATTGGAGGACGAGATTACAGATAGCTAATGGCGTTGTGGCTGCACTGGTAAGCTCTACAAAATAAAGCATGCCTAATATTTTCAGCTTGAACTGCACTCCTTATTCTATTTTCTGTTGCAATTAATTTGAAGAACCTGAAATTTTGATGTCCCATTGAGTTTTCTAAATTGATTGTGGATATAGGGAAGTCCCTGCTAAGTTAGGTATCTGATAGTGTTATACCCATGTGAAAGAAAAATAGCTTGGCAATGGCATATATGGCAAAGTGAATCTTGGAAAGTATTGGAAACTAGGTCACTTGCTTCCGTACGTGTACGAGGGTGGAAGTTAGTTTATGTGTGTATTCAATTTGCGATTAGAGTTGTTTTCTCCCCAGCTACAGAAAATATGAAAGTGAGATAACAACGTTGGCAAAGAAATGGTGATTCCAAAAATAATAAGCATCGTTTACACTGCTTAATGAAAAACAAGTTTTTATATATCTAGGTGCAAGATATATTTTTATATAATTTGGCTTGTTTTCAAGTTGTTTATTGTGGGTGATATGGAGCTAGAGAGGCCGTTTAGTATTGAACATTTGTGACGTGACTTATCATCATCATCTAGGAATGATGTAAGCTTCCACGTTATCTTTGTCAATAATTATTTATTGGCTATATAAAAATAGAGCATCGAATTCTAAGTGTGTTTGATACCATTTAAAATTAAAAGATATGAACAAGCCGTGGAAACTACAAAATTTGACGAGCATGGTTATCTGATTTTTGCCCATATGTTGATTCTGGAAGCAGGAATACTTGTTTCTATTCAGTGAACCACCAGTATGTCATGTCTCCATCAGCTCAAGCAACATTATGTTAGATGAGAACTTCACAGCCAAAGTAAGGAAATAAATCCCTTTCTCACCGTAAACTTGACCTCTTTGCATAGATTAATTCATTGCAAATGTCAAGCCGAAGGCAAATTAAACACTCTAATTTAGAACTTGTATTAAATTATATTGCCTTCTGTAATTACAGCTATCCGACTTTGGCCCTCTCACATTCAGTGGCAATTCTGTTGTGAAGCCATATTCAGAAGGTCACCTCTGCTTGTAAACTACTCTTACAATAAAACCAAATTTGTAAGTGCTTGCTTTTTATGCTTTACATTTTTGTGCTCACCAGCCTCGTCAATTTCAGATTACATGAAGCAGAAAAGTTGTAAGATTATATTCCAACTTGGAGTGCTCATACTGGAACTGGTCACTGGTCAGTCTTCGGAGATGGAAGGTTCTGATTTAATTGAATGGATCCAAGAATCCCGATTTTACAATTCCATAGATAAGATGATAGACCCAGATCTTGGAAACAATTATGACTGTACGGAGCTCAAAAGTCTTCTAGCTGTGGCCAAATTGTGTATCAAATCATGGGACAAGCCCTCATTTACAATTCCTCAGTTATTCCGGTATCTCCAAAAGAAGATTGCTATTCCCTAGGTCTGTTATTTGTTTTGTTTGAAAACCTTGGGTTTTTACTTTTGGGGGAGAATATTTAGCACGCCCTTGTGTGAATGCTTTCACGTTCCTTGCCTCTTGAAGAGTCAGTTTCCATAACTGCAAATTGAATGAAGAGAAAAATGATAATAACATATTTTTTTTTACATATTATCCTTTTGTCGGGTGAAATTCTATGCTGGTTCTAAACGTAGAGTGGATTCATTTAGTGGGGTAAACATAAAATTTCCCACAATGATAATGTCAAAATTATTCTTAATAAAGAATATAACACAATAGTTCACAAAGATAGTATTGTTTGAATTTATGAAAGAAGAATGCCAAGTAGAAAACCCTTGCAAATTGACCACAACTTTTGCTCTTTTTTTTTATGCTTGACTAAGGCCATCGAAGGTGTTCCATGACCATGACTATGACAATTACATTGTTGCTGACTTCTATAGTTGCTATAAAAGAAGAAACATACAGAACACATGGTCCTTCTCTTTGCATTTCAAAAACAATAAATATACATATGTTAGGTGAGAGTGAGCGAGTGCTGAGCTTACTAGAAACAAAAGAAACCGAAGATGACTAAAATAGCGTAAGAGATGGAAATAATTCATGGTGGCGGACAAATTAAGGACCATTATAAATACAGAAGAAAGACATTACCTGCAGTAGCAAGAAAGAAATCAAAATCCTTTAAAATGTTAAGATATCAAAATAAACACCATAACGTGGTAAACTAACTTAGCTGTAATGTTTAATGAGAGGTTAAAGTTTTGTGCTCAAGTCTTTGCTTACTTTTTCTTAGAAGTTATTGTAATATATATTTAAATTTTTACATAGGTTAATACACATTCGGACTAAGTATAAAGTGTTATTTATTCGTAGCTAAATAATTTATTAGATTGGATGATATATGGGATCCATTTAAATTTGGACACATAATAAAATATATCTTATATTTTATTTTAAAACCCACCTTACTTTAAAATTTTAGAACATTCAACAATTATAAATTTTAATAACACATTCAATGTACTTTGTAGATGTGATTTACCTAATTTATCTATAATTCGAGATTTTATATATATATATATATATGGTAAAACTTAATTTATATATTATTACTTTATTATATTTATTATCAACATTAGGATATGATTTTTTGACCTCACTTACATTGAGCCTAATAATTATATTATTATTATTTTTAATCTCTTGCATTAGAAATTTTCTAGATGTTATTATTAATGAGTTATTTGAATAGATAAAAATAAAAAATTAATCTCTTATTTAAATGAATGAAAAAAAACTGAAATGAAATAATCAATTTCTCTTCTCATTCCATAGTCATTGGAGGGATTATTTTTCACATGAGTTCTACTAAAAATACTTTATTTCCTTTTTATTTTTACATACATTCAAATATTTTTTATATTTTTATTTTGTTTCTTTATATTTCCATCAAAACAAATAAGGATAAGAGGTTGATCCCCCGTTTCAATTACTTGTTTTCCGAGAGATCTTGGTTAATTTTTTGTCCTCTATTTTAGGGTCTATGTTCCTGGCTCTCAAGTTTTTTTTTTTTTTTTCCTTTTGAAGGGGCATCTTGGTATTTTTCTCTCAACGAAGGGCCTCTTGGTTAAGTTGATTTACCGACGAAAATAAATTTTAGAATGTGTGCGATTGGGCTGGCCGGCTGGGTTAAGTTTCAAATAATATTTAAAATTGTAAATATATATTAGATTTAATTTAAACTAATTTTCAAAGTTATACTTTAAATTAAAAATATTAAAAATTTAAATATTTAATTATATTAACTATTTTTAAAAAATACTTCTAATAATAATTTTATTTAATTTGGATAGAATTATTTAAAAAATATATAATTGTATTAAAAAAATTCTCTTGTAGCTGCTTCAATGATATGTATTATAACATAAATTGTTTTTTAATGTATAATTAAGAATATACAATATATATATATATTAAGAATATACAATATATTTTGTATAATAATTTTTATTAAATATTATAAAAAATCAATACATTAATAAGAACCAAACATCATGTGACACGTGTCTCGATTCATTTCCTGTCTTAAGTCCCTGCCAGTGCTGCCCATGCTCCCTCCCGTTTTTTCTAAATCACATTAGTTAATTAAATAATTAAAATATTGTATATCTTTTACAACTGTTAAAATTAAAGGCTTTATTTATTATAATTACATTCTACATAACTTCTTCAATCATAATTCATTTCCTCCGCAGACATTATTACTGAGTTGTCTTTCATTCGTTATCTATTTTAGTTTATTATTTCCACTTAGAGAGTGATAGAGTGAGTGAGTGACTCTCTAGAGTTTACTTGGAAATCTTCTGAAGAGATGCCGAGTTTGTGTGATTGAGAACTCGGCATGTGACTCGGTGATTTCTGTTTTTTCTTTTCGTGGCTTATGACGAATTAGCGCAGTGACAGTCTCTCTCGCTGTGACTTTCAGGTGAATTGGGTTTCAACTCTGCGATTTCTGGATCCGCTCTTCATAACCTTCTTCTCTTGATGGAATTCTAGGTTTTAATGGCCATTAAATTGAATTGTTATGAAGTAACCAAATCTATTTTTTGTCAAACTCAAACAGCGAATTAACTTTCAAGCAAGCGAGTCAACACTGTAGTTCTATTCCTAACAGAGTGGAATTGTCAGCGTCCTTGGCTACTTATTACCTATTTAATTTCTGTCTATATCGATCGTTCTAATATCCGTCCCTTTTTTTATGATCGTTTTTACTTCGTGTTTCGTGTAATAATTGAAGCTTGCAATTACTTTGCCATGTTGTTACACAATTAGTTCTATTCACTTCTTTTTTTTGGGGGGGGGGTGTTTAAAACACTTAGCAGTTGCTGACTTGGTATCGGAGGCTTGGATTGCCAGTTTACCACGTTATTTAAGTACAAATTTTGGGCAATTTAGCATACCCCTATTGGTGTAGTATGATGAATCTGGACTAGCTGATAATACTTGGCAATTGCCTACAGCCTAGGCCCTTCATATGACGATGAAAGAACTTGGTAGGTTGGCCTTGTGTGTTTTGATTGGAGATAACACAAAATCTGGCTTTTATATTGGAGCTATTCAACCCATTACCCTTGTTCATACTACAAAATACAAATGGTTTTTTTTTTTATAGGAGGTCAATGTCTTGATCAAGTGGTATTAGACTTAGAGTAAAAATAAAAATAATACAACTAGTCATTCCAAAAGGTGCATCTTCACCTGATGTGTAGCAACCGTGTTATGGTTGATTTTGAGATCCTTCATTCTGTGCTTCACTTCCCTCAAGCTTATGGTTGGTTAAAAGTGAAAACCCAGTTTTTATAGTTATAGCTACTCTAGTGAACTACTATTATTTTGGAAATAGACTTGGAAATTAGACCACCAATCATAACCAATGTAGACTATAAAGGTCACATGAAGGTGTATTACTGTGACATTTTAATTAGTTGTAATTTATATATAGATTTTATCAGTTAAGCTTCTGCTCACTTTGATCCTTTCTCTTGCTTCATCATTTTCGTTCCCATAGCTCATAGGTCATTAGTCATTGGACTGTAGACCAGTTACGACTGTGTATAAATCATACATCAACTACTTTTGTATTGAGTTGCCATATAATTCTCCTGCCAGGTTTGTGCTAGATTGAGATAAAGTGAATTTGCGCTGACTATGGGTGTCTCAGGGAAGTGGATTAAAGCATTGGTTGGTAGAAAGAAATCAGAAAAGCCGGAGTCTTTTGAGAAGGATAGAAATGTGAGTTTATCTCTCTCTTTAAATACTTCTTATTCCTATTCCTGAGTTTTAATATTTCTTCCTTGTTCTGGTGGCAAACACAATCATCGCATACGGCAATTTTAGCTAAAGTTGTGTATCATCACGAAGTTATTTCTCATGTCCTGTGCACCCACACTATCCAAAAGAAAAGCGAAAAAGTTTTTGTGCTTGGGTTTCAACTTAAGTGGGGGGGGGGGTATTGTTTTTGTGTTTGCAAGTGTTATATTCAGAGGACACTCAGTGGTGTCGTTTGAATTCTTCAAATGTTAGAGCATGGTTCACCTTGATTAAGTAGTTTTTGTTAATGATCATCTCAGTTATTGCATGTGCTCAGGGAATTTCCCATTTGGAAACTATATGAACTGAATTAATAAAATTTTAAAACTAGTGTCAGACTGATATTATAGATGAGGGGGGATATTGCATCCCCCAAATCTGATGGTATACCAATGTTAATGGCTTAGCATACGAGAGACCACTCAAGGAGGTGGTGTTCTTAGCATATGAGAGGCCACTCAAGGTTTACCCCATCTCACATGAGTTCTTCTGGTTCCACTCCTCTGTAAAACACTACTGACTACACATTACATATTGTAAAATAACTGTGATTTTGAACTTTTCAATGATCAGAAGGTTGGCAAGATTCACCATCAGAGCAAGCATGCTGCTGAATTTGACGAAGATAGACTTCCAAAGGAATTTGATAATGATGCTACTCCTATTGGAGACAACAATGACCATACAAACCTTGATGCTCATCATTCACCTTCTACTTCACAACAAACAAATGATGTTGCACATAATCATCAAATGAGGGAGGAATGGGCTGGAATACGTATTCAAACAGCATTTCGAGGATTTCTGGTAACCTTCCATATTCAATTTGGCTTTATTTACGTAAGCAAGCTGAACTAAAATTGTTCTTCAAAAAAATATATTTTGAACTGAAATTGTTACCTTCAAAACTGTTTTTCACCCCCACTCTTTATACTTCTGGAGTATATCTTATTCTCTAAAATTACTTTTGGCATTGAAGAATCAGGTATTGTAGTGATCGGCAAATGTGATTTATCTACCTCCAGAATGCAATGTTTCTGGAATTTAATTGATTTTTCTTTAAAACATACTTCAAATATATTTGTGAGTCTTTATTTATTTATTTTATTTACTCCTGTTTTTGTTCTGAGATTTGTAATAATATTTTTCAAGAGTTTTATTGCCAACAACTTTGACCAAGCTAGAAAGTTGTGTTTTATTAGGCCCGGAGAGCACTACAAGCTTTGAAAGGTGTGGTAAGGCTTCAGGCCCTTGTAAGAGGCCATGCGGTGAGAAAACAAGCTGCAATAACACTCCGCTGTATGCAAGCTTTGGTGAGGGTTCAGGCTCGTGTTCGGGCAAGGCATGTTCGCATGGCTTTGGAAAATCAAGCAGCACAACAGAAACTTCAGAAAAAGTTTGTGAACAAAGTTCAAGTTCAAGAAATAGAAGTAAGGACTAAGGATTTTTGTTCTGAAAGTGACATTGCTCTTCTTTTATTGTGGAATGTCTTTTTCTCATTCATTATTATTTCCTAATTATCCATTTGCCAGGGGGATGGGTATTGAAAAGTTGTGCATGAATTTGAGATAGCTGTATGGTTGTTAATATTCGAGAAGAGGATGTGCCTTTCTCCTTCTTGCTACTTGTCACTTGGGTCTAGCTGCAATAATTTTAAACATTACTTGATGTTATCTTTTTTATCCAATGGTTTTGTTGACATTTTCTGGGCAATCTGTCATTCTTTATTTAGCTTCCTGTGACTTCACGCTTTCCCTATTTCTTATTTATCAATTTATGTACTCAATTACCAGAAAACTAGTGTTTTACTTAAGAAGCATGCTAAGCTAAGGGTAGTCTAAACTATGTGCCTATAATAGTTGAATGAGAAACATAGAACCTGGACTAGGGGAAAAACTTAAATCCACAGAAAATATGCAGTGGATTTGTGTTTGGGAAACAGTAATAGAGGGAGATTTTGGGGAGTTGGGAATCCAGAGAAACTTTTGAGACAATTATATGGTGGTAAAGCCAGTAAGAGAAGTTAAAGGGGGAAAAAAGATGAAATTACTGGACTTCAGAGAAGTGCTCTTCAAATAAGAAAGAATACTGAACTGTTAAAAGAATAATACTGTCCTAACTTCCATTCTAGTTATGAAGTCTCAGTGCCCCTAAAGGAAGTTTTATAGTTTCTTTGCAGAAATGTTGTCAGCTAAACCTTGATAGAAATTGAAAAGAAATAATAAATAGAACTATGAAGTAAAGAAGAAAAAGAGGAAAAGTTGTCACATACAAAACCCAAAACAAATGTCTATGATAATGCCATTCTGATTTTGATCTGGTTGCATGTGCATCCCGTTTGTGCTCAGAATGTTTTCATGGAGGTAGTAATTCCATAAAGAATTGTATTGCAAAATGCCATAGTTTAGTGCTTGGTTATAATGCAATTAAATTGCAGTTTTCTTATCAAATTATCTGTTTAAGGCACCTTTTAACTTAATAGTGAGTAATACCTCTCTTTTTTTTTAAACTCATATGCAGCAAGTTTGGTGTGATAGTGTAGGATCCGTTGAAGAAATTCAGGCTAAAATGTTGAAGAGGCAGGAAGCTGCAGCAAAACGGGAAAGAGCCATGGCATATGCTCTAGCTCATCAGGTGAATTTACAGTAGCGTCTATTGCTTAATTATGTGGGTGGTGAGTGTTATCCTTTAGTTAAATTTTATGCGACCTGCATAATAAGAAATATCTGAATTGTAATTTCGTTAATTTATAGGTGTGGTCTCGTTGCCTTCAAACTATTCTCTGTTACGAGACTATGAGACATACGGAATTGCTAGCTATATCCTATAGAAGTGTCAGGAATTCAGTCTGAACTTTTGAATGGTCCATCTCCAACACAAGTTTGTATACAAAATTATAGAAGAGAGTACTAAATATGTAATCGTATTTTCTCATAAGGAAAAATAAAGGACCTATTTAAACATAATTTAATCAAGCTACATGGTTTTATAACTTCTAATGAGTTATATTAATAGGGTAATATAATATGATTACTAGATAATGTTGTCAAGTGGTAGTGAACATCTAGAAGTAACAACTCAACATTTGTCCAACAATTTCCCCGTTACATGATCAACAGCTTTGCATCATAGTATCCGTTTTCCTTTGATACATCTTTTTGGTCCACAAGCTTGGTGTAAGATTTTTCAAATTTTCCCCTTGGCAGTGGCAGGCAGGATCAAGACAGCAGCCGGTTACCTCTGGATTTGAACCAGATAAAAGTAGCTGGGGTTGGAATTGGTTGGAAAGATGGATGGCTGTCCGTCCCTGGGAGAATCGCTCTGTTGACATTCATCTGAAGGATGGAATAACAGTACATGAAAGCAAAGTTATAGATGGTAAAGATGGAATCACACTTCAGTTAAGATCTGCTAACAAGAAACCATTTTCGTCAAACACTCATCCAAACCCTGCAAGCCAGAGAACTGGCCCCACTCTTTCTGATGGCTCTGAATCTTTCCCTAGTAAGTCAGAAGGTTTGCAAGAATTATCAAAACCACAGCTTGTTCGGCCAAATTCTAAGGTTAATGTCGAAAACGATGTCGAAGAGGCTAACTCAAAACCTGGAATTGGGTCGAGATCTCATAGTAACCCAAAGGAGAGAACATCACAGGCAGAAAGGCAGGCCAAAAAACGGTTATCCCTGCCTAGCAATGGTGAGTTTATTCTCTTTTAGTTCATTTTATATCTCCTGCACACTGCGAGTCTGACAGCTGCTTCAGGGAGTTGAAAAAATTGTCACGTGAACTATATAGGGAGACTAACCCGATCATTGCATTCCACTTAAGCTAGTGTGAGTTTGTGATTGACAACTAAAGTTTAAAAGGAATCGCATGTATCTGTAAATTGTATCTAGGTGCATTCACTCCTCATTTCCTGATGTAGGCCAGCAGCATTATAGAAGACCCTAAACCACAAACTCTAATTCATAATATCAGCCCGTTACAAGAGGAATGCTATTTTTTTCACGATTTTTTTTTATGAATGGTTTTATGGAAGTGTGGATGACCTATCACTTCCAAGAGTTATGCTAAGGCTGAAAAGAAGTTTTCTAAAACAACTGAATGCCACATCGATTCATATGGAAATTCTGTAAAGTTTTCCTAAATTTCAGCATTTTATAATTTACAAATGTTGGCCAAACACTATAGAAAACCCATTCCGCTGTATTCACTATGGGTAGAAGTTAGAACCATCCATTCTCCCAAAATGTTACTCAACGTAATCTCGTCACTAAGTTGTATAGAACGTGGTCATGATACGGATTTAGTTTGCAGTTTTTATTAGAAATTGTGTAAACATCCTTATTTCTGAAATTCTTGTGTTGATGAAAGGATAGTAAGCTGTCTGAAACCCAGTTGGTTGGATTATGTTAGGATAGAACCAGCCATTTTTTAAAATACTGTTTCTTTATGTGTTAAGCAGGGCGTGGTCCTGGATCTCCAATAGGTAGGCATCCTATTAGAACTAATGTGAAAGGGTCGCTAAGCACGCAAAGGCCTAGTAGGGATAAACCTAAGCTCAATGGAAGGAAGGATGTGAATCTGTAGTTTCGAAAATCCCGAATAAGGGAAATTACTCTTTTCTCCATTGATATATGGCGGCTATCTGTAAATCTGTACATATAAGTTCATCCATGAAGACGCTGATGTGAATTTTCGTTATTGAGATTGGCTTGGGTTGAGATGGGAATAAGATTTGCCTGGTTGGTTCATATCTGTTGTAATTATGCAATATTCATCGTGGTCAGAATGTTTGATATGTGATATGATAACATGATGTATCTATGTTCAAATCTACACCTTCAAGTGCGCGATTGCCTTTCATTTCATTTCATTTTTGTTGCCAGCTATTCTTGAGTCGGTGAATACATTTAACACATACATACTTTAGCGTATATGTGATTTTATTAACATAATTGGTTATGCCTTATTTCTGTACTCTTCCACTCTGATTTTATCATGTTACCAAACGTTAAAGTGACGTGATTGAAAGGATATACGAATAGATAAATGCCTGAAATTTTGCGTTCAAATTGTTAAAAATCCCAGGAGTCATGATGAAAAGCAGATCCAGCAAAGCAGCTGCATGACGGTCGCGTTGTGCATTTAATTAATCGTATCTAGGCAGAGAGGATTCCTGATCTGTCCTTCCAATAGTTAGCGCAATTTGCTACCCTTTATTATTCTTTAATTAATTTCTATTCATTAATAATTAATTGATTTTAATGCGGCATAATTCCGAAAACTTTAGAAAATGTGCATTTAATGATGCGTAGTTACATGGTCAAATAATTCATTGTTGTTTATGTCATATCATATTTTTTATATAAATAATATTTTTGGTATAAAATAATAATAAGTCTGACTTATTTTACATTTTTTTCTTACAGATGAGGACAAATTAAAATAAACAAAAGGATTCGGATTCGATTAAATGGTAACGTAACTTTTAACAAATTAAAAAAGATTTTTTATCTGGATACATTTTAGGTAATTTTATTTTTGTTACGTTCGTTTTCCCTAAAAATGGAACCTTAGGATTTTTGTTGAACCTAAGTTTGATATCGTTTTAACAATGGAAAAAAATACTTTTGTTATAGTTAACGACGAAGAAAGCAATTGACGGTATTAATTGATAACATGATCATCGCGTATAACTAAATAAAACCGAAATTCTCTTTTATGGATGTAAAATTTAAAGTAGAAAAGGAAATAAACGGCGTTACATGTTGTACGGTAAGGTGGAGCAGTCACAGTGACGGTGAATTGAAAGAAGAAAACAGGAAAAGAGAAAAAGAAAAGAAAAATCGGAAGGGCGGGTTGTACCCACCCCACCCACTACCTACCAGCCGGTCACACAAATTGATCATCTTCATTCCACAACGAATTTCCCTGACGCTCACCGTATAATTCCCACCCTAGTTCCGAAATAAATCCTGAGACGCAAACCCTAAGCCTAAGCCTAAGCCCAAGCCCTCTATTGCAATAGAAAGAAAGAAAGAAAAGATAAAGATTAAAGAGTGATAAGAAGTTGGTGGCGTGAGGAAATAGGAATTCACAATTCCAGACCAACAACAGCATAGCCATTCCCCTGGAGTGTGGCAGTGGAGCATCTTCCCTCAATTGAGGATTGCCCCAAACTCGATGTTCTCAACCCCATTTGTTGTTACCTTTTCTCTTCTCCTCTCCCTTCCAATCCTCTTCTTCCTCGCACCACGTATCCTCCCTCCGCGTCCACACTCCGTTCCCATTTCCCCCTCCGACGAACTCGATGACCTCAACCTCTTCAACCGTGCCATCTCCCACTCCAATTCCAACCCTTCTTCCTCTTCCAATAACAACAACAACAACAACAACAACAACAACAACCCTTCCAAATTCTTCCACCTCTCCTCCAAAAACCCCTCCCTCAAAATTGCTTTCCTCTTCCTCACCAACTCCGATCTCTACTTTTCCCCTCTTTGGGACCTCTTCTTCCACAATACCCCAACCAACCTTTACAACATTTACATCCACGCAGACCCCTCCGTCAACCTCACGCGCCCTCTCTCCCCCTTATTCCACGGCAAATTTATCCCATCCAAACGCACCTTCCGCGCCTCCCCTACTCTCATCTCTGCCACGCGCCGCCTCCTCGCTACTTCCCTCCTCGACGACCCTGCCAACGCCTACTTCGCTCTCCTCTCCCAATATTGCATCCCTCTCCACTCCTTCTCATACGTCTACCGCTCCCTCTTTCTCTCCCCAACCTTTGATTCCTCCGACCCTGACTCCTCCCGTTACGGCGTTCGTCTCCAATACAAAAGCTTCCTCGAGATCCTCACCAATTCCCCCAAGCTATGGAAACGCTACGTCGCTAGGGGTCGCTACGCCATGTTGCCCGAGGTAACCTTCGACCAGTTCCGCGTTGGATCTCAGTTTTTCACCATCACTCGCCGCCACGCCTTGCTCGTCGTTAAGGATCGAACCTTGTGGAGGAAATTCAAGATCCCTTGTTACCGTGAAGATGAGTGCTACCCGGAGGAGCATTATTTTCCCACGCTCTTGTCCATGACGGATCCTGATGGTTGTACTAAGTACACCCTCACAAGGGTTAATTGGACCGGCACCGTCAATGGCCATCCTTACACCTATCGCCCGGCTGAGGTGTCACCGGAACTCATCCTCCGGCTCCGGCAGTCCAACGATTCCGAGTCTTACTTGTTTGCTCGGAAATTTACCCCTGATTGCTTGGAACCCTTGATGCGCATTGCTAAATCGGTCATTTTCAGGGATTGAAATGTTAACACGGTACGTTGTTATTATTTTTTATTTTTCCTGATTTGTTAGGGTTAGCTGCACCTGGCAATGGATTAGATACAGTGAGTTGGTGTTTGTGAGTCAGAGAGGATAGGGTGGTCAAAAAGTTTGAAACTTTGCTGATGTCAATTTGCACCCGTAGTTGGAGAATGGATGTGTTCTTTTTCAGCTTTAATATATGCTAGGATCTCGGCTTGACGCTTGTGTTGTGCTTTATGCTTTCTATTTGCAATCTCAAAAGATTCCATGATATTTTATTATAGGGGCTTCCTCCTTCGTTGGAATGAATATGAAAGCCAGTTTGAGATTGAAGGGCAGTGAAATTGGGAGGGACTTCAAGTTTTCTTTGTAACATATGCATGTGTATTTGTGCATCAGGGCTCTCTTTGGAATGGGTTCTCTTTTTTGTTTTATGTAGAGTATAATTGCTTGTGGCATTTGTGGTGTTCTTGCCTTGCTCTGCGATGAAACAAAGGTTTCCGACGTCTTGAATTTGTATTCTATCCTGAATGTTAAATCATGGTGCTAGACTAGTATGTTCTTTACATTCTTTTTTATGAAAACTTTAGTTGATAGATGAATTATGAATACTTTGGTTTGTATTAATCTCTAGTATTATGCGTGGCATTTCGTATCTGCCTGTTGGATATTTTTTTTTTCTGGATTGTTTCTGTACAAAATACAGACTCCCCGTGGCACTTGCCAGTGATGTAGTTAGTGGTTAGATTTTTTATTAATTTCTGTCAGATTCTGCAGTCGAGATAACTTTGTTGGGTCAAATTTTATTGTGGCAGGTGGAAAAGGTTAGTGAAGAGGTTAATGGCGACACGCTATTGCTTGCTGTTGCTGTGATTATCGACCTTGATGGGAGTGTATAGTTTGAAGAGGCATGAACAGCCCACATCCTATATGCCTGGAACTCTCAAATTGAGAGACTCGAGAATACGTTGATGAGGGACGGAATCAAATCAAAAATAGAAAGCGAAGAAATAGGTAAACACCTGCGTGAGTTAAAAAAAAAAAGCGGGTGCTCTAGTCAAGTGTATTTACTGTTTAGTTGGTGCAAATGCTAAAGAAATTGCCATAGATTAGTATTATGTAGGTAGTTTTGCCATTTGTGAGATCACTGAGATGGTTTTGTACATATGAGTCGTGTAAAAACGTTGGTGGAAAGGTCTTCATGTTACTACTTTTGGACCCTAAAAAGGAGCTGCTGCTGCTGCCCAAATCTAAACGTGAGGCAACAGTGATTGCAATTATTGAAAAAAAAATGCCCTGCCCACATTTGGTCAATTGTTTCTCCATTTTCCAACTGATCCCTTTGCAACACTACTATTTTCATATACTGTTTCTTGATTCCATTGGCTCCCTTTATTGTTCTTTTTGGGTCTTTCTATTAGTATACGATCCCTTTCTTCCGTTAAAAGTATCAGATGGTTGCTTTAATTTCATTGCATTATAGAAAACAATATAAAAAAAAAAAATCAAGTTGCAGAGTTTGTGTGTAGTTAAGAGATCAGGTTGTTTTCCTTTGGGTAGGGAGATATATCGTGTTATTTATGATTTATGCTTATAACGCGAATATATCGAATTATATTACTTGTGCTCATGCTTATGGCGATTAAACTATCAGGTGCTTGTCTTTAACTGTAGTCGCTGGACTGTCCATTTGCTCATTATTTTTTTTCACGCTTAGATGAGTCGGTGGCAGGCTGAAAAGTTAAAACAATCGGGTTTCGCGGAAGCATAGTTATTAACTGTTTAAATTAATATTATATTTAGTTTAATAAGAGCGGGAATTATGGTCATATTAGATATGCATAGATTGCTAGTGTAGTGAGTCGCGACAAACTTGAAGTTGTCGGTGGCGGTTCTTTTTCTCCTTTCTCAATTTAGAGGGGTGGGGTGGGTCCCATCTCAACAGTACGATTAGGGATGTGACAATGACAAAGAAAGTCGCACCCCTTTGTTTGATTTGCCATAGAGATTGGCCCACACAAACACAGTCACACAGTTGGCTTCCCATGTTCCTTTCCTTTTTTTGTTTAATTTCAGAAATAACTTGTCATATTTGGATCTGTTTTGTTTTTTCAATTTTTTTAAAAAATGAATCATTACTATTCTAAAGACTTGTACACACGAACGAAGAGATCAATTTCTCATAACTTTGTAAGTTTGTAACACAATCCCTGGGATTTTTTTTCTTTTAAATTTCTAATCTCATTCTGAAACTAGACAAAAGTATAGTATTGTGCGATCATTACTTTTTTTAGGATGTCGGTGTTTCATCATTTGAATTATGACAATGTTTAATTTTATTACCATAAAATTTGATCGAGAGCCCTCAACATAACACTTCAATTATAGCTCTTATAAAATAAAAAGTTAATCTGAAGAAATAGGAAGTAGTTTTAAGAAGTGATATTATAATTGATCACTTTTAATCACCTAGTTGATGCTCTTGTAACTTGCGGATCAGTTAGGGGATAAGAATAGCAGAAAAGAAGTTCGGTAAGTTCTTTTACTTACCACCAAATTTTTACATTCATCCCGAATTCCGGTTGAAAAACGAACCATTATTCAAGTTGGTGTGAAAGCTCGAGGCAAAGGTACCAAAATTAGTTGCTCAGGTTCTATAATTTTTTAAAAACTGATTTATATCCATGAGAAAAGAAGGGCAAAGAATAAACTTTGCTCTTTTCGGCTTTTTGCCGAGTTTCGCTTTCCCTTGGGCTGAAAGAAATGTATGCCATTGTCGAGGCAAATGTGATCTTCACCTTCCTGAAAACAGAAGCAAACAACCAACGGAGACATTATGCTTTTAATAATTAACTACAGGAGAAAATTTTTACTTTTCATATCTTTAGTTTTTTTAAAATATTGTTTTTTATTATTGAAAAAAAATCATTACTACCACCGCTTATAGTAAAATGTTCACATTATTTAGAGGAGTCAACTTAAATCCATAATCTGGTTAAAAAGTATGTTATTAGTATTGGAGAAATAATATAGTTTTACAATCTATAGGCATTTTAAATTTTGCTGAAGAAACCTGCCCCTAATACTTTTAGGCTTCTACTATGCCTTCCGAGAGCGATGGGGTTTTCCAATTCTAACTCATAAAACAAATATCAAATATGTGTCCCGTGTACGTAGTTTTTGAAGCGTGGATTCTAATTATTCTTGGGAGGTCTAAGATACCCTTCACAGGTCGTTAAAATTTCAGAACTAAAAAGGTTGATGACAATGGTAGGCTTGTCTCCTCCATTATATTTCTCGGGAAATTTAATGAAGTGTTGAAGTAGTACGTGTAGTAGGTATGATAATTAAATTTAAATCCGTGAATATGTCCAATCTCAACTTGATGCTGAAGGAAAAATATGTTTTTGACTACGTTTAATTGAGCTTTTCCAATTTGTAAACATGGGTGCGTGCGTAGATAGATATAGAGAATGCTTATATTTCCACATTTCCATTTTTTATAATTATTAAAAATGCAAATTAATTATCATACTAATTACAAAAATTAAATTATAATGGTAGTTTGACAATAAAGTTGAAATCAATCAGACATTTTTTCAAAAGTATGATTTAGTTTGACTTTTCCTAATCTCATGGAGAATGGGGTTGATTTTCACCCCTTAAAAACATTAATTTTTTTAAAACAAAAAATTTATTTAAAGGTATAAATACTTAAAATTTGACGTAGAATGGATTTGACATGGTATTTAAGATAACTGAAAGTTTAAATTAATAACTCTTCAAGATTTTAAAACATTTCAGTTTTATTTGATAAAATAATTTATTTTAATGGTTATTAACGTTTTTTATATGGTTATTAATATTTTTGAAAAAATTATTTTAAGTAATTTTTATATTTTTTAACTTTTAATTGAAATATTTTGTTATTTTTATTTTTAATATATTTTTATAATATAATATTTTATTTATTAATTTACTTTTATAAATTTATTAATATTTTTGGTAGATTTATTTTTATATCATCATAAAATATTATATTTTAATATATATTATTTAGTTTAATTATTATATAATTTATTTTATTTTGTTAAAAATATTGAAATGTTAGTTAAAATATTAAAGTTATAATAATAATTACTTTTCAAAAAAAATTATTTAAAATTTATTTATATAAAAAATAAAAATAAATATTTTTATTTAATTAATTTTTAATATATATTTTTGTTAAAAATATATCATACTTATCATATTTTAATTCATCATTTAATTATGTTTTTATTTTTTATTTTATATTTATTAACTAGCTGAACAACTAATTTTATCAAATACTTTTAATCTAATAACTAACTTATAATTTTTTAATTTTTAACTAGTATATCTATTAATTTTATCAAATATATCTATAATAAAAAATTAAATAAAAAATAAAAAAATATTTAAACAATAATTTTTAACATGAAATAATATTTTGAAGATAATTAACAATTTGAGTTTTCATAAAAATACTAAAAAAATATTAGAACCATATATCATAAAAGAGAAAGAATTAAATGAGATGATGTTTTTAAGGGAGATGGAATTTCTCAGGAGTAAAGCTGTAAAAGTATATTCTAAATTCTAATTCGTGGATTAACCCAATTCATCATGAATTTTCAGCGAGTTATGAACTCATAAATAGTCTGCTTCATCTAACTAACCAATTTAAGTGGCCCACCTATTGTAATCTGAGTTGGCTCACAATTTTCTAAAAGTTTTTATCAATACAATAATATTACTAAAATATAAAACAATAAAAAAATGAATTTTTTATTCTTAATACAAAACTATTATTAATAAAATATAAAAAGTTATGACATTTTTTAAAGCTTTTTTGGAATTATTTACATTTTAAGTTTTTATATTTTCTATTTTTTTAAAAATTAAGTGGACTAACTTGTCTGTGAACCAACCTACAATTTTGAAGTGTTGAATTGGATTAGCATTTTTTTATTCATCACAAAGGTGAGTTGGGTAAGGTTAAGTCACTGTTGAGTCTAACATGTGGTAGGTGAAGTCGAATAAGTCATATCGATCCATTTTAACAATTCTACTTGGATGAGAATATTTTTTTATTTTGAAAAATGATAATGATGAATAATATAAATTGTTAAATTTTATTTACATAATTAAAATAAAAAAATGCATATGACTATTTAAGTGATCATATAAAATTTTTTATTTTAACTATCTATACATAATTGTATATTCTAAATTTATATCTTACATCGTTGAAATAAAAAATATTTTTTATATGTCTCCTAACAAATAATTTATTTATAGTATAAAAGTTAATGCGTAAATAAAAAAACTCCCTTTAATAAATAGAGTAATGTATTTTGTACAAATTTTTTGAAACATTTGTTGCCCCAGTTAATTTTTTTAAATGTCACATATACAAAAAATAAAATAAAATAATATTATATATATATATATATATATTTGTGTGCTTGCAAGTGTACATATGTAGTGTCAAATACAATATTTCAACTTTGATGTTCAAATAATAGAAAGCTGACTAAAAAACACATATTTAATTTTTTTATAAAGAAAAGAGTAATATTAATAAATAAAAATAAAAACTTTTACAGCAAAATATTATTAGTAGACCATTAGCCTAACTTTCAATATACTACTTGTAAGGATTTTGAATAAAAAAATAATAAGTTTTCCATGTACTATAGGTATATTATTACTTTTAAATAAGTTTTATAATAAAAATTAAAGATAATAATATATTTTTTCATTATTATTATTAATAATTATTATATTACATTAAATTAAAGAAATAAAAATTATAAAAAATTATAAAAATATATTATCAAAATCAAAATATACCATCTTTATTGATTAGTTTTACCAAATTTTAAAATTTAAAATTTAAATTTAAATTAAGATTACAATAACTTAAAAATTCCAGTTAATAAAAAATATTTTAATTTGATACATTGTCATGATTTAAAATTAAAATTTAAAAATAATAATTGAAAGAAATAAAAATTCATATAACTTAATAAGGATTAGAATAACTTTTAAATATATTTTTGTATAAAGATAAGAACTCAAATTTATAATATAAGAATAAACAATTGGTGCTTATTATTCTGTTTTGGATCCTCCAGCTCATGACAAAGAAACAAGGTAAGTTTGGAGGCCGAATTTATTAAATTTTTAGCAGTTAAGCGACAATGATTTCTCACCATAACTTTGTGGGGCAATACTTTGTTACCATAACTTTTATTTTTACTACAGATATTTTCTGTCGAGTAAGTTTACTAATACTTATTTTTTACGATAATTACCTGGCAATTAATAATTTATTTATTTGTTTTTAAAAGGTTAGAAATAAATTATAATTATTGATTGAAAAATCATTGTTAAAAGTTGTTCTCTAATTCTTCCATTACTATTTCTCCTCTAGTGTAGCGTTTAATTGAAAAAACAAGAAGTCCTTGTCACTTCGAATTTGACAGTAAATTTAATTTCAGTTAGGAATCAAAATTATCTAATGTTTATTGGATACCTGTAAATATTATTTACAATGAATAGAAAATACTTGCTTATTATATAAGTCTGAATATGGATAAATATTGCAAAATTTGATGCGCATAAATATGAATACTATAACACTCATATCTATTTACCCATACTACATATCATAGAGATCAATTTACTAAATAATAATTTGTTAAAATAAATTTATTTGATAAATTTTTATTACATATACTATACTTTTTATATAAATTATATGAAGTTCAATAATTTAAAAATTATTTAATACTTCATCAAATAATATCAATTTAACATATAATATATTTTTAAAATATAAATAAATATTAATTACAAAATTAAATATCTATAAATTTTAATTTTAAAATTTGATACGAATAATCATTAATTATTCAAAAATTGAATTTACTAATTTTGTGTCCTATTAAAAAATTATCGAATGAAATATTTAAATGAGTTATTTTTTAAATAACTTGTTTTCTTTTTCTTTATCTCTTTGTATAAATATTAAAATCATATAATTGAATAATAAATATATAATTAAAAATAAAACTATTTTTTTTTTCTAATTAAAAAAATTTAGCATTAAATTAATATTTTAAATTCAATAGCGAAAATAACTTTGCTATATGATACAATGGTCCGAAACTTAGATGAAGCAATGTGCCTATATCTAATGGATTAAATAAATAATAAAAAAGAAAATAGAAAATTGTGACTTAGATGGAAATCACGGCGGTCTTGGAAATTCAATTTTCGTATGGTATGAATTCGTACCATTTAGCTTTTTTAGTAAAAATTTAAACAAATAGATGCTTCTTATTTTATAGTGATATTTATATTTTGTTAATTTATAAAAAATGTTAGAAGAAATGAGATCATATTTCAATTAATTAAATTGTAATATAAAAATAAATATGAAATATGGAAGTAAAGAGGAACAATTTCCACTTCTGCCCTTATTTTACAAGAACAACTCATAGTTTAGAGTGATTAAATCCATGGATACGTAGACATAAGCTTGTATGTGTAAAATCTATGGTACACGTAAAAGAAAGAAAATTATAAAAAAATAAAAATAAAGAAAATAGAAAAAAGAAAATAATATTTTTTACGTATAGACCTGGTGTCTCATGTTCTCACTGGGAGTTATGAAAAATTCTCCATATAACTTGTTTAGGAAAATTACTTCCCTTGAATCTGTTCCTATCTTGTACATGCTAGCACTTAATTAGGCAACATATTTGTATTAGTGTTTCCTATTCAACTTGATTAGTTCAATAAACTCCTGGTCAAAAACTATGTTTGATACACAATATTGATGTAATAATCGATAGATAAGATGGTAACGTAAAGAAATTAATAAACACTATCAACAAATAGCAAAGTAACTCTTACTGCAAATGAAATATCGGTTGAATGCGATATAAAACAATGATTACCTTCCCCCTCCCCCCACAGTATAATCTGAAATATATATTATATCACATACATGAAGTGTTGTCGAGAGTTTCTCCATAATTGATAAGACATCATAGTCTAGATAATATTGATGATATCGAATATATGATAAATAAAAAATTAAATTCAAGACTTTTTATTGATAGTATGATATTTGATATGATTCACCCTATGCGAATGAATCGGAATGCGATAACGGAATGTTTTGATAATCAGGATAAGATAAGATAAGATAAGGTAAGATAAAATAAAATGAGATGAGGTAAGATAAGATAAGATACCATAGGGTAAGATTAGATAAAATAATATAAAGTAAGATGAGATAAGATAGGATAAGATGTGATAAAATAGGTAAGATAATGTGAGATAAGATAAAGGAATTCGACACAGACCACGATATACCTGAGAGCACCAAAGTTATCAGGTAGTTTTTTGCCCAAGAATCAACTTACATAGAGATGAAAATCTTTCAAAGAGAAAATATGATTATTCCTTCAAATCTGTTTTTCACTGAATCTTTAACTTCTATTTATAATTAACCAAATCTAGTAAAAAAAGATAACAAATTAGAAATCCTAATTAGATTATAATTTGAATTGCAACTAATTTAAAACAAATCATTTTTAGATAAATATCAAATCATAATGTAATCTATAGCAAATTATAAACTTTATCATTTGAGATATTCAATGATATGATTACATAAATTCACCCATGTTGGAATTGAACTTGAATCCACGTAATCTTTTTCTTAAACTTCGTTGACGAGACCTTCAAACGATTGTTTCATACGTTTGGTCATATTTCTCGTCATAAAAACTTTCATTCTTTGTAGATAATTTCTTAAATGATCTCTTTTACTTATTATGGTGGCCACGTTCACATCAATATTCTTCTGGAATGTAAAGATATGTTTTCTAATAATCTTGTAATATTAAAAGATATTTAATATCCGCTTAAGGTCTATTTGTATTGTTTGGTAGCTTTGTCTTGCGGAAGTGCAAAAAAAAAAATGCTACCATTTGATGTACTTTGCAATTCATGCACTATCTAATCTTAGCCATTAGTATTCTCTCGCAAATAGTTTACTTTAGGCTAACGTTAACCCGAAAAGATGCGTAATTCATTCTTAGAAGAAGCTACATCCCACATGTGCATAAAGGGAGGCTTATGAGGGGTTCAAGCGATGAGATGAGATAACAATCTAAAAAGAATTAATTGAGAGCTAGTGAGTTCTAGTAATCCTTTTCAAAAGAGAGAATTTCTACCATATTTGATGAAAGATTTGTGAGATACTCTTATCTGTTCAAGAAAGTTATTGCAATTATTTTCTTCTGAAATTAATGGGCTTTTCTATGTTAAATAAATCTTAGTGTTATTCCTTCACTTGCTTTATCTCTAATTCCTTATCTTGAGTCACAGAAAGAGGGATATTGTTATGGTATTTTCCAACAAGTCTACAGGAATTTCAAAGATCAATAGTGCATGTTAGAGTTATATTGATAGTGGTTTTCCAAAACATTCACCTGAACATATTTGTTAATTATACCAAATCCTTGTTTGACTGTTAATATGGAGGGGACTAAGCTATCTATCTGCTTATTACTTGTACATTCTACAAAAACCGAAATGTCTTTATTTTTTCTTCCTCCCAAAAATTCTACTCTATTGCTGTAGTTTTACTCCCCCAAACTCACAACAAACCAAGGCACTTTAAAACAACCACTTCAATATGATTAGACTGGGATTTCCAGGACATGATCATCCATGCTCAGATGCTTCAAAACAATTGATTCTCTATATTTTGCTAACACAAATATTCTACTTCAAGGAAATAAGACAAACATGCCTACAAACAACATGTGATGAATTGGAGCAACTTTAGTTACCCTGAAAGCAAAAATAACACCACAATAAGCTAAATGATTTTTTAACGTATGCCTAAAGATTCACAATAAAAACCTGTATATAGTAAGTTCTTGCTGAAAAACATGATCCAACAAGTTGATATTATTAAATGCTATAAACTTTAATAAATTTTTATTATTTATTGAATTTTTATTGTATACCCTTAAACACTCATTAGAAAAACAGCAAGCTAAAAACAAAAGCTGCACCTGTGACATTTTACCAAGTTGCATGACCCGCATGGGGTACCACAGTGGAAGGAAGTTGCGTCTTGATTTGTTTGGTGGAAGAGAACGACTTTTGGTCTTGGTCTTGTTCAAAGGGTTGGACTCCTGAGTTATGCTCATTCAGAACCTGGGTCCGTAGATATTGTGATTATGTTTGTCTAGTTTTAACATTTTTGACTTGAGAATTTTTGGTTTATAACCATAGGTGAGTAATGTATATTAGTGGATTGCATGTTCTTTTCCCCTCATCTTAAGTGCAATTGACCTTAATCTCTTTAACTAGCTTGATCACAAAGTACCTAAATCACAGATTATCTCTAGAATAATGGCCTCAGGGGAAAACTGTCGACAAAACGCGTAGCAACAGTTTTGTATATCACTTGCAAGAACACAATCTTAATTCCTTTCGGTTGAAAGCCATTTACAATAAATAATCAACCTCTCTGCACTCATTTACCGAAAGCCAAGGGCGTTACAAAAATGACAGCAAGTTTCTAACTATGATGAATTGTAAGAAAAAGAATATAATAATGATTTCCCTCTCCACATGCAAAATATACTGTGGAGTTAGAAATAGAGAGATCGCAGTTCATAAAATTGATGAGGCTAGGAATTGAACAAAAAACATTGCAGCTTCAGTAGCTTCACCATTCCAACTTTGGTAGGACCTGTGTTCTAGAGGAATGCATTAGAGATAGAGTTCTGCAACTTCCATGGTCAAGGGATCTCATGAAGCAAGGTTGCTGAGGCCAAAATAGAGAGTTCTCTGCTGAAATGCATTAATAGCATAATCAACTTGAAAGTGACCAAAGTGTGATTTAAATCGAAGTCCATATCCCAATCCAACTCCAGATCCTGGTTTACCCCGCCTTAAGGCTGGATTTCCTGAATTTCCAAGAGATCAACACCATGAGAGCACATTTGACATGGTTCTGGACTAAAGACTCAAACAAACATGATCAATTAGATCAATTTAAGATAAAAAAAAAAAAACAAAGCAAATTAGAAGCTATGACAATTAAATACCCTGTGCTCAGGGGGAAGTGAGGAGGGCTGTCAATGAAAACAAAACAAAGTGCAACTGAAATTTAATGGCTGATGTTGGATCAACCGCTTTAATTAAGGATTTGAATGACCATCCCACTTAAAAGACAGAGTTTGTTCCAAAGCTATGGTATGGAGTACCCAAACTCGTCATAAAACTCTGATGGAACTCTAAACAATGAGGAAAATTTGTTACTCCAGATTATGGTCTAGCTCTAGTTTTAGAATTGTAGCCCTTATTTTACTGCACAAAATGGTTCCGAGTCACTTCCTCCTACCATAGGAGAGACAGAATAAGAATCATTTACACAGTTTTGTATTAGCCCACCCAAGCTCCATTATTGTTCACCAAATCCATAAAATGGAGCTTTTATGAATGGACTTGCACAAGTACCAGAGACAAACACAGACAATAGATTAATATGGGAAAGGCCTGGAATGAATGTGTCATACCACACAAATGTAAATATGCAAGTAATTTGAGTATCTTGAGCAGAATGACATTACTTACCAGGTACAAGGTGACCAGACCGCAAGTCTGTTCCACAATCCAAGAAAATGGCACCTTCCAACATTTTATTCTATAGTAAAGAAGACATCAAGCAATTCAGGTTAGTGCATTTCATTTCAACAATAAATATAATAAAATTGAAAAGAAAATGTGTATGTGTTTAATTTTGTTTGTCTGCTTGAGTGCATATAGCAAAAATAATTTTAATGAAAGAGATGAAGTTGGTTCATGCCTAACTTCTATGTTTGTTTAGAGGGAAGGCATGCTCAGCAACAATATATCTCAGAAATATTAAATGTTAAAATCATATACAAGGCATTGATAATGTAACTTGGGGAAGTATAGTGGGAAGGCAGGGTAGGTTGACTCTCTGTTACATAGGATAGGATTTCAGTTCGAAAAGCTCACATGAAAAAGAAAAGAAAAAAACAGTCTCTTTTCAAACCAAAAAGAGGTGACAACCTTAAAATTCTTAATTTATTAAGGAAGAGAAGAGACGACACTCAGTAGTAGGACTCCAATATGGCATGAGTGAAGCACAAACCCACAAACAAGAGGCCAGACAAGATGGTTAATATGTTGCATGATCCTGTCAACCTCTTCCCAAGTGGGGATATATATTCTCACAAGTGCATTCAGTAAAAACAGGGAGTCAGTTATTTCAACAACTAAAGTAGTAAAAACGATTGTTGCCAAAGATGGTGAGCATGGGATCACGGCTCATGCCTACTAACACCTGACCAGACACGGTTGCACTAGACAAAACAAAACTTCAAAGAAAGCAAGCTCTATTTCAAAGAAAGAACAATTTAGAAGTATAAGACTATGTTAGATGAAGGAGGTTACAAATCTGTCCAATTTCACATTATAGGATTCCTGTTCTTTATTCTATAACATACCAAAGGGAGTGTCAGTTCACTATTAGCCACCAGACATGATCGCCCAGATCCAACTGCTCCTTCCCCATACCCCCGCACACTCCCGGGCCCTCCAATGGAAAATGCTTGGTAAGGAGCCATGTCCCCGACAATTGAGCCACCTGTAAGTCTGTCACAAGAAAAAGTGGGGATGATAGCCATAAAAAGGATATAATGACACAGTTAACTATTTGTTAAACAACACAAAGTGGAACGGAAATAGGAGAATCGTCTAAGCACTAGTGCATTTTAAAATTTCCAGATCTTCATGGCTGTTTCTCAGAATGCACATAGCATTTGTCCTTTCATGTCTCTTAAACATGTCAAATAGGAAAAAGAAATTATTAGTTAAAATGTCAGAAAATACCAACCTTGTCAAGAGAAATGCTGGTCCAAGCTTGATTCCCTTTGAAGCAACAAATTTAAATCGATTGAAAATTATCCACTTAGAAAGAACTGGAATACCTTGTTCTATTTGAAGATTAAACTGAAAAAAAGGCATTCAGTCAGTGGAATAGATACACAACAATTTCTTTTGTATGAAAAACATACATACGTGACTAATTGATTCACAATAACTTATAAAAGGAACTTGGAAGCAAAGTGGAAATAAGAATATATCTTATTACATGAAAAAAGCTATTATCGTTCGCCTTTGCAAATCGAGACTCTTGCTTTAACACTACCATACTGTCATGCGGATTGCCACTGCATCAAGCAATGTTACATCATGTGATCACAATTAGTTCAACATCTTGAGAACTGGAATACTAGAATCCTTAATTACCTGCAAGTCAAAGGAAACCCATCATAATCTCTACCTACAGAGCGACCATCATCGTTCAACGGACGAACATGCTGCATGATGGTTTACATTACAATATTAGTTTCCAATTTTCCTACAACCAAATAAACCAAAGAAACACATGTTGGTTTGGCTTCAATATTATGATAGATTATGAAAAGTACAGCTGAACCTCAAACTTTATGCTGGTTGTACAGCTCCATTTTGAACTAGCAGGCTCCTTCAGGTCGAGTCCCACTGTTAATCGAGATAAATTTACACCTCCGCTTCCTGAGCTGGAGAAATTGTTTACAGGGATGCCATGAACCCCAATCTCAGGGGAAAGAGAATGCTGGAAGAGAAAAAAGTGAGACAAGAAGTAGAATTTAAGAATCTGCTACCAATTTTCACCCAAATATTAGTAGGCTTTATAGGTTGAATAACTTAAATTTAGCTTGAGGTCCTCTAGAATTCCATTTTAAAATAAGCTTCTTGTACAGCATAGCTTGCATTATCACCCATGTCATAAGATATGATGAAAAAGAAAAAAAAAAAAAAACCAACCTGCAATACAAAAGACTGCTGAGCAAGCCATTCCGGCCGAGGCCTTCTATAGGCGATTAAGACATTTGAATCATATAGACCCTTGTCCCACGAAACATCAAGCTTCTCACTTCCTCCAAATAAATTTGGATGTTTGATGCAAAGACTATTAAAAAAAACAGTTGAACTATTCATTACACAATTCTGAGAGAACAAGTACCCCCAACCAAAAGTATAACACATAATTATCAAGTTTCAAAATTTAGCCATTCACATTCAACCAATATTCCACTCACATATAATGACTAAACTAAGGAAGAAAACTGAGAGTCTTACCTCCCAATTACCAGTGAAAGTGGACTACCAGAACTCCTGTTAGGGGAAAATGCAAAATAACAACCGGAAAGATATTTATGAGTTTAAACAAATAAACAAATAAAAAAAATTAACCTTTCAAATGAAGTCAGCACAAACCTGAGAGTAGGGAGCATCAAAGAAGCGCAGAGCTTGTGAGTAAAATCAACATTAACGTCAATCTTTGCTGTAAAACCACTCAAGCAGAGACAAAAACACTTATACCAATAAAAAACGGTTATGCAAAAAAAATGAACAAAAAAAAAAAGCGTTCGCATCTTCAGTCTAACCTTTGCCAGCATGGATGCTCTTCTGAGCTCCCATCCCATCAAACACGCATCAACCATTAAATTAACAGACACACAAAAATTGAACGAAAACAAGAAACCCCCAATGTTTGAAAGATTTTATAGTATATGGTATGCGTGCAGTGGAGACAATGCTGTGTTTTGCTTTGTAACGTTGGCAAAACAACAACCAACGACGGTGTTGTGTTGGGTTTATTTTGTTCCTAGCTTTCAACTTCTGTTATCCCTTTCGCTTCTCCACACTCCACGGTCATTGCATTGGCACGTGACACGCCAATCACTAAGCTATTGGGCCTTATAATATTAGCCCAATCTACGTCACCTGGCCCAGCCCATTTCGACACACTCCTCCCTATGGTATTCTGATCTCTCCTCCGCTTTCTTCACACTATTGTGTTCCGCCCCGAACCGGTTTAATAGAGGTTCTTCCGCTATCGTCTTTTTCTTTCATTGAAAATCCTTTCGGGAACTCGCGAACCTCCACTCCTTATTCTGTAGCACACAGAGGTAATTTTCTCCCTTGCTCTGATGCTTCTTTGCTAACCTGTTATTAATATTGCCTCGATATGTATGGTCCTGTTGATCTTATTCAAGTGCGTTTCGAAGTTTTGTATATCCTTGTTCTTTTTCTTTTTCGTTTTCTTTTATATAAAAAGTTCGCATTACATGTTTCGTGTTTCTAACATGCTTAGCGCGTGTTTGGAGTCACACTAGAATGAGAATCCAGTCGAATGGATGTAAATGTGCTTTGATTAGTGTGCCCGACTGACATGTTTGGCTGGTTTGTACCAAACTGGTTTTGTCTCTGAACTCTTTGAGAAATTACCTTGAAATAAAAAAATTCATCATGATTCTTATTATAAAATTACTTTAGAAGTAAAATTTTCAACTATAAATTACTTTATTTTAAATTTATTTTTAAATAAAATTAATTTCTTTTAAATTCAAGTTTGTGAAAATGGTGAAATGGATTATATAAACTCATTTTTTAGTAGAAGTGATAAATTATAGCTTTTTTCAAAACAGAACATTATGATTCTTATCACAAAATTACTTTTAAGAGAAAGGTTTCTAAATATAAATCACATCGCTCTAAACTTACTTCAAAGCAAAATTATAAAATTAAGTTTATTCAAGTTCAAGTTTGTAGACACTCGTCCAAACATACACTTATTGCCTGTTTGTGAAGACGCTGAAATCAATTCCGGTGAAAGTGAAAATCTGGGGCCTTGGAAACCTACTTTGTGCCATTAAATGTTTCAGCCATGGATCTTGTTTTTCCCCTACAACTCGATTGCACAACATGCAAACAAACAAACTCTTGATTGGATGTGTTATAGTTAGGATTTGAAGTTTTCTTCTAGGTTTTCTTTAGTTTTGTGATAGTAATGAGTAATCGATATAATTTAGCAAATCAGAATGGACATTTTGATTGGGGTGGAACTGTAGACACTAGACATATATCTAAAATCTAAATGCTTCCATTGTCTTCATGAGGAATAAGTTATCTTCTATTTATTGAGAGGTTAAAGATCGTGATGAAACATCATAAAATAAGAAAGTGCAAAATTACTGAGATTGTGAAGCAAAAGGGTACTGTTCCCTTGGTTTGCTCCATACTTTTTGCTATGGATAGTTTGCTAGAGGAATTGAATAAGAGCAATGTTAAAGTAGCATCAGAAATATTTTTTACCATTCATTTTCGGGCAACTAAGTGCATGACCTGGAAAGAGTATACACAGTTCCAACGTATATGAACAAGACTGCATGGCCCAAAAAGGCTGAAAAAGGCAGAGTAAATGTGTACTGCTTGAATGATGGAAACTGCTTGTTGGATTTTTTACTCTGGCTTGTTCTTCTGATTGAAAATTAACTTACATAAAGTTGGCGATCTTCCAATTTTATTCATTTTAACAGAAAAATTTATGTATCTATTGTGCTTTAGTGAATTGTATGTGGTACTTAGATTTGATTTGGGGAATTGTGTACATTCTTTCATGTGATTAGCTGTTTTGAAATGAAGAATTGACTCCAAAGCCTCAAACCCTCAACCGAATTGAGTCAAGGATCTTCTCCGATGAATGAGGATGAAATCCATGCAGAAGTTTTTGGATTAGAATTGGATACACCAGAGTCCTTGGGTATGCCGTATGGGGATGGTGCTACCCCAACTGATTTGTAGGGCTCTACATCATCATCATCTGCCATTTATGATCTACAGATAAAACTTCAGGAACATGTGTTGTCAAATGAAGGTGAAATTTGAGAACAGAGATCCTTCGAGCATCAAACTCTATTTCCTGAGCCAAGATTTTTAATACTCTTTAATGGGTCGTGATTTTCCTCATGCTGACCTGGCTTCGATGTATTTCTCTCTTGTATTCTTTTCCCAAATTGACCGACAACATAAAACAAATTCATGCCCAATTAATCATTAATGGCCTGAAATCTCCCACTTTCTTAGCCAAATTAATTGAGCATTATTGTAACTCGTCATACCAACACATTGCCAATAAAGCACATTTGGTGTTCCAGTACTTAGACAAGCCAGATTTGTTTCTCTTCAATACTTTGATAAGATGTGTTCAACCCAATGATTCTATTCTTATTTTCCGAAATGAGTTTTCAAGGGGAGTCATGCTTTTCGATGATTACACTTACAATTTTGCTCTTGGAGCTTGTGCTCGCACTCCTTCAGCTTCGACATTATGGGTAGGTAGACAACTACATGCCCTGATAGTAAAACATGGGGTTGTGTCAAATATTTTGATTCCGACTACCCAAATACATTTCTATGCTAGCAACAAAGATATTATCTCGGCCCGAAAAGTGTTCGATGAAATGCCAAAAAGAAGCAGTGTTACCTGGAATGCTATGATAACAGGTTATTGTTCCCTAAAAGACGGGAGAAAGAAATATGCTCTTAATGCTTTGTCTTTGTTTAATGACATGTTGGTCGATGTGAGTGGAGTTAAACCAACAGATACTACCATAGTTTCTGTGCTTTCAGCTGTTTCTCAAATTGGTATGCTGGAAACAGGTGCTTGCATACATGGGTTTGCAGAAAAAATATTGTGCACTCCTGAAGATGATGTGTTTATAGGAACTGGGCTTGTGGATATGTACTCAAAATGTGGATGTCTTAATAGTGCCATGTCTGTCTTCTGGCGAATGAACCAGAAGAATATCCTGACTTGGACAGCAATGACTACTGGCCTAGCCATCCATGGGAAAGGAAAACAAGCCTTGGAGGTTTTATATAAAATGGGAGCTTATGGTGTGAAGGCGAATGAAGCAACTTTTACAAGCTTATTGTCAGCTTGTTGTCATGGTGGGTTTGTTGAAGAAGGCCTTCAATTGTTCCATGAAATGAAGAGTAAGTTTGGTGTGACGCCTCTGATACAACATTATGGCTGCATTGTTGACCTTCTTGGACGCGCTGGAAAGTTAAAAGAAGCTTATGAATTTATCATGGGGATGCCAATTAATCCTGATGCGGTAATGTGGAGGACTTTCCTTGGTGCATGCAAGATTCATGGGGATGTTGTGATGGGAGAGAAGGTGGGGAAATTTCTTGTCCAGTTACAGGAGCGGAGTTGTCCAGAGTTGGATCCAAAGAGTGAGGACTATGTAGCTCTGTCAAATGTTTACGCATTAGCAGAAAGGTGGGACGATGTTGAAACTGTAAGGAAAAAGATGAAAGCCAAGAGTATTTTGAATAAAGCTGGTTCTAGCTCTGTTCAAACTGTCAGCATGGCTGTTGTAAATTAAAGATGATATTTGAATTTTTAAAAAAAATTATGTTAGCATGACAATAAATTCAACCTGCAATGGTCACAAAATCATATATAAATCTGGACCCATCATGATAAAAAACAGAGAAAGACAACCGAAAGAATCAAGAATCAAGAGTACTATCGGAGCAAGCATGTTTTTAGCTTCCAACTCCCAAGCTGTGCTCTCCACGATCATCATAGATTCCTAGGAATATATAATCGATATATCTGATAGTCTTTGGACGTAATGTTTGGATAAAGGAAATACAAAGGAGGAGAGTGATTTTTGCACATCTTTTTGTCCGGTTTACAATTTTAGAGAGGAGGGGTGAGTTAAAATTTTTCATTGCACATTTTTATGTTCCTTCCAAAATTGAAGGATTTGGAAGGGAGAGATATTTTAGATTATTTGGATAAAATGTTATTATTTTAATAGTTTTATTTGATTATTTTAAATATATAATAGTAAATTTATTTTCTTTTTCTTGTGAATTAGATGAGATATTTCTTTTTATTAATTTTTTTTTCTTTTTCCTTTTCTCTTCTCTTTTAAAATCTCTCTTCCATCTTTAAATTATATATTCTTCACACTGCCCATTGCATTTGCACGTGAGACGCCAATCTCTAGGATATCGGGCCTCATGATTCAGCCCAATCCACACCATTGAGCTCGGCCCATGTTCGATACACTCCTCCTTCCCCAGCCACAGTACCCTCAATACACGCCTCCGAGAGGAGCGGACTCCCCATCCATCCCTAACCTCGACGACGCACCAGGCCTCCTCTTCGTTGGCGACGCCGCGATTTCCGGTCTTCTCTTTTCGTCTTTTCTGCGACACAGTGTCAGGGAAACACGTCTAGGGTAAGTTACGTGCACTTACAGTTACGGTGTTTCCCGCGCAACTCATTTTCTATTCTCCTTGGTTTTCATTGTTCGCCTACGCCTATAATGATGCTGTTTACTGAACCTGAAGCCTTCTCCTAATACTCCTTGTTACCACTATGTTAGCATATGCTGTGCTTTATGTCTTTTTGCTCATTATTGTCCTTGGTTTTAACTTTTAAATGTTCTGCTCTCATAGTTTAGCTTTGAACAATGTTGATTAGGAAAACAGTTCAACGGGGTTGGATTGGTGCTATTATTTACTTATTATAATTTGTTGGCACACTATATATAATTGTACGTGTGATCATTGAGAAATAGCAGAACTGGCGTCAAAATCTTCTCCCTCCCTCTCTCTCTCTCTCGTGTCCTCTTCTTCAGTTTACTCTTAATCTGGTACTACGCCTCAAATTTACTTATAATTAGTTTGTTTACTATGTAGTGTGAAATTTGGTTATGAATTGTGATACTTCTAAATCCCCACAAATTTACTTGAACTGGTAGGAGTAAGTGTGCGAAGTCTACCTTGTTGGTCTCCTCCTAAATTCACTTTGTATTTTTTCATACTCTCTTAAATCGTATAGACATATTTTGATGGAAGCTTTAAAGCGATGCACAATCTCTTAAATTTGCTTTGTGCATTTGACGTTGCATTAGTACAACTGTGTTCTTTTTTTGTACATGGTGGAATATAATACTACTTGTCAGTTGATTTGTGATCCTACCAGATAATTGTTCTTCAACTGAGTATAGATGGGCTGGTTGTTCTGAACCTCAGATTGACTGCAAGTACAAGAAGAAATAAACAGTACTACAACTGATTTTTGAGAAATGGACATATGTGATAATTCACCTCTGGCACTTTCACATGTTAAATATAATCATAAAGGGTACTGAAAACAAGGACAGTATTCAGCACCATGATAATTTCTGCTACACTATTTTTTATTCTTATTAGGAAACTTTGTCTAAGTTACACAATGTAATGGAATCTAAGAATCTGTTGGAAAATTCTATTATTTTATTCTTCCATTTCTTTCTTCATTTTTTTCTTATAACATCAAACTTTTTTTTTGTGTTGATTTCATTTCCTGCAGACCAAAGCATTATTTAGACATGCATTTGACATATTTTGTAACATTATGTTCATGATTAATAACTGTTTGGTTTTAATTTTTTATATTTTTTATTTAGTTTTGTTTTTGGTACAATGTGGAAAGCGATGAGGTTTGAACTCAAGACCGTCATGTAAAACTACTCTAATTCTTAACCCCTCACCACTAGACCAACTCTAGTGGCTTATTGTTTTGTTTTATTTTACTTTTTATTTTTTTTCTCTCTCTGATTATGCCATTTTGGTGTGCCAAACTGTTTAACTCACCACCCATGTTGGGTGGAACCGAGTTGGCTAAATATTTGCTTGCTACTAAAGTAACCCAAATTGTGTGGGCTGAACCTTTTGATGACCCATGTTGCCAACCTGACTGACTGCTCTATTCAATGTTGGGTTTCAGGGAAGCAGAACAAGAACTGAGAATGATAAATAACCACTTGATTGTGCACATCCCGGACAAGCAGCCACACAACCTTCACCACCAACCCACTGGTCACGTTATTGAAACATAATACCTGGAGCTTTTCATTTATTGTTGGAATTCACTGAATTGAAAAGTTGTGCTTTGTTTGTTTCTGTGCAGAGAGTGTTTTTGCTTCAGCCATTGACCCTAAGCATGCCAACCAAATTGTGAGGTTAACTCTCCTCCGAAATCTTAATGTCTTTGCTTCAGCTGTGTGTGCTTTGTGAATTGATCTATTGAAGTTGCTTGAATTTCTTGTTAGGCGGTTGAATCAGATAGCACCACTTGAAGATCTCCGTCATGTAAAACGAATTCAGAAGAAAGTTCTTGAAGGAGGTGGATGGATATCATTGCTGAAACTCTTATTTTCCCCCTCATATTATTTGTGCCAAAAATTCATCTTTTCTTTTTCTCACTTTTAGGAGAATGAAAATTAGAGCAGTTTGTTTTTGCTTAAAAAAATAATTTTGTGATTTGGAGTTTTCTTAAAGTTATTAATTTTGGTTTATGAAAAAGATTTTGAAAAGATCTTTTTAGGATTTTTTTTCTTTTCAAAAACACATAATTTTTATATTTAAACATATTTTTAATAGAAAAATATGGTTCTTAAAAAGAAAAAAAAGAAACTTGTACAAAATGCTTTAGATTCTAGAGCATACCAAGTACCCAAAGGAGGTAGAACTTAGCTTTTCATCTAACCAAGGTGCCAAAAAATAAATCACTATTTTTAGTATGCAAGCAGTTTTTCTGGCACAGATAGGATTGACTGAGTGCTGACTCGTTACAAGACCATTTAAAAGAGAGGAGTTGACTTAATGGAGTGGGGTGTACTTTAAAGCATAAAATGTGAAATCATAATCCTTTATTGGAAAATTAAGGGTTGGGATTTTAATAAATTCATAATTTTTCAAACATGTGTAATTGTGTATATATTTTGTTACAGTTTCAACTGCTGATGGTTTTAACTCTGCATGTTACCTTCTAAAATGCACCTTTCACTTCTGAGAACGTAAATCCTATAAAAAATGCTCAAACTCCCCCAACTAGGTGCTACAGTAACAACAGAAAGAGAAAAGGTTCTTGACTGTGAAATAATGTTATTGAAGTATACCGGTTTGTGCTATAAAACCTATGAACCCTGGGAAATCAAAATCATCAACTGTTGTGGAGTTCTGTGGATGGTTTAAATTTTACTAAAGAGATATGTATAAATGAATGCCAAATAAAGTTTGGTTTAACTAACACAAAGCATTTTGCATTGTTGTGCTTAGAACTATATTTTCTTTGCTTCAGAACATAAAGGCTAACTTTTACTAACTGTTGACCTAGTGTATCCTTATGCACCTATTTTGTATAAGCATACTGTTATATTGCTTTATTTTGTGTAATATGAGCTATGGCCAATGGATGAAATCACTTGCTGGTGACACTGGGAATGTTTGACAGGACAAGTACAACTATCAGTGATCTTGTGTCTGGCCTCTGAAGGTGACAATCAATTGGATAGTGTGCCACCTCATCTTCAGGAGTTGATCAGTTCCTATCAGTTGAGTCCTTTTATCACAAAAGTGGGTCTTTGTTTATTTTGGTTTTTCTTTTTACACATAATGCTTGCTTAGATTATGGTTTGATCCCAGGAAGATTTAAGATGATAAATATATGAAGATGTAGCAAATAGCAATATTGATTTTTAAACAATTCTGACAAGTTCTGACTTGTTTTGGTTTGATTCTTGTGATTATATTGAAGCTGCAAAGATATCTGATGTTTATAGTAAAATAGAGGGTCAATTAGTTTTCATTTTCATACAAATAATTCCATATTTTAGTTTATGTTAGTACATTAATCATTAAAATTTATCAAAGCACCAGCATTTTTATTTCCTTTCTTGGCCTTCTAAGGCTGACTAACTAGATCATCAATTTAAAAGAAACAGCAAAACCTTAATGTTGAAAGTCATTAGTTTATATGTGAATGAAGTTTAGTTTTCTGGTGTTGATCAAATGATGTGTGGCCGTGTGCAAAGCTCTAGGGCTATATTAGCTAAATGACCAACCAATATTTATTGAGGATCCACTATCAACGAAGACTAAGTTAGATTATAGATTAATTTAAAAGATTATTGTGAGCTTAGGTTGAATCCTATGGACTCTTGGCCCTTGCTGTGTTTGCATAAGTTAGTTTGTGCATTAAGTTTAAATTTAATTGACTTTAGGTCTGCAAATATGCTGCGATATCAAAAGAAGAGTGGCAAGAACAATGCAAAGTTTGGCCAACATCATATCACCCAAGGACTTAGTAAGTTTCATATTACTATTCTTTTATTTATTTACTTGTTTTATTAGCAATGTCATTGCTGCCTTTTATCAAAATTCAAAAACTGTTGGTTTCAAGTATATGAAAGTTCAAGTTCAAGTAGTATTTATATGAAATATTCCATCAGAACATGTACTGTTAAATGATTTTCCAAGGTATACTTCCTTTAACTGGATGAGTTTGTTAGCATGATGCCGGGGCACTTATTATACAATGTTATATCTATGAATTACAAGTTAGCAAGTATGTCTAGTTGACTCAGTAATACATACAGTTATGAATTTGCTGGCATTTCCTTGATGAAAATAATAAAGTGACGTGATCACCTGTGTTTATAATATCTAGTGTGTAATTTATTGTTTTCAGCTTTCAGATATAACCTAGGCCTGTTTTCACTTTTATGACATTTCCTTTGCCCATTGTTTAAATGAAAGTTTTATTCTATCTATCAATCTAAGCATTGTATATTCTATGGGTAAAAACTGGCTGTGTTTAGATTTTGACTGTGAAAGGACCAAAGGGGATTTTTGAAATTTTGGACTGTGTAAATATTGTAGTAGATATGGTGGAATTTAGGACCGTCTGATGCATTGAGATATTAAACGTGCTGATTTTTTTTTCAGGGGAGTGAAATTTAGTTGATAACATAGGTTTATATCTCAACATTCTATTTGGTTTCCTTTTTGTCAATTTTCTTACAGCAGCATTAATGGCATTACTGGATTTAGCGAGGAGGACTCACAGTCAGTTTTGAAGTTTATGCAATCAGCTGTTGAGTTGGCAAAATCTGATAGCTTGGTAAATGTGCAAATTTTGCCTTTTTCGGACAATTTGTGGGCCAGAAATTATACATGCATACCCAATTGGACAGGCTTCATTTCTCTTGCTTTTCTTCTTATTATTTTTCACTTAATGATTAATTGCTTGAATTATTTTTAATTTGGGCCCTCTATCCTTTGTTGATTAGTAAAGGCCAGCTTTGGTTAAAGTGTCCTACTGTTATGTTTTACAGTCAACGGTTGCTTACCGAAAATTTGATCTGTTTAGGTAGTCAATGCTGCAGTGATAGTGGATCCTTCAGCTATGCAAATAATTTCAAGTGCACGTGATCAAGTTTTTGCTTGGAACACTTGCAAAGACAGCAGCTGCTCTAGAAAGCCAGAATTATTTAGTTCCCATCGTATTATTTCCAGTAGATTTGATCCCCATGAACCGTTGCATTTAAACAGTTCCTCCAATCAACCAGAAAGGCCATGTACTGGTGTTTCTTGTTTATATCCTTGGCAATGGGCCAAGCAGCAATCTCATTTGCAGAGTTCATATTATTGTCACCCTTTGCAACATGCTGCTATTGTAGCTATAGAATCATCTGCTGCCAGGGATAGATGTCTTTTTCCCAATGAAGGGAACAGTGAAGAAAATTTTTTGGAATTGGATAGCGAGAATTCTTCTTGGACTAGCTCTCCTGCAAAGAGACAGAAAACTGTGGGCTCAAATGTAAGTTTACTTGCATCTGATATTAGGTCTATGTAAGAAACCTGGCTTGTATATAATTTAATGTTTGCAGCTGCCCATCTGGAAGAAGTGTTAACCATGTGACTCCCAACAAAAATATTAACACCTTAAACTCCAGGTGTTGCTTCCTTAGTTTTAACTTCGAGTAACTTGGTCTGTAGGAAACTTCATGGAGGTTTTTTATGACCTTTAATAGGTCATGGAATTCCTGGATCATATTAAGTTTGCCTTATCGTTTGGATAAGTAGAATAGTAGATATTGTGCAGAGAGCTAAGAAGGTATCACCATGCATTTACTAGACATGTATATTATCTTTGCAAAGGCTGTCCAAATAGTGGTCCAGATGAAGAACTATGACAATTACCTGTTGATAGTCTAGACCTAATGAAGCATCTCGACCAAATTCAACATTGGCAATATGGAAACATTAAATACATTGCAATGGCATTTCCATTGATTATATTTGTTCATTTTCGAAAGCTTTATTCTGGTATTGTATCTATGCATTTCAGGGTGAGGATGATGATAAATTGAATGCTCATAGTCAGACTTCTGATCAGCTGCAAGCACGACCATACTTATGCACCGGTTATGACATATATCTTGTTTGGGAACCATGCACAATGTAAGTTTATAGGCAAGAGACTTCTGTCTTTGAATCATTTGTTTATTGAAGTATTTTTAGGAGGGAAAGTAATTTTTGAGAGAATTTAAAATTCTAAGAATTGAAATATTTTGTTTGGATTTTGTTTTGTAAGAATTTCAAATTCTATGAAATTTAAGAGAATATTTTAATAGATATACTAAAATGAAAAAATTTAAAATTCTCCAGAATAGGTTAGATTTAAAATTTTTCAAAATCCCTCTACGCATTCTCATTAAAGATGAAAATAGGCTTTAAAAAATTGTAAGGCCTAAACATATTATCTGCTAAAGGTTTTTTTTTTTTTGTCCATGCTTGACTTAATTTAAGACCTAAAAGGGTTTTGAAGTTGTTTAAAAGCTTATGTCGCAGACAAGATCAATAAATGATTGATTAAAAAGACTTGCAAGCTTGAAATCTATAAGATAAAAAAGTCATTAAATAATCCTAAAACATATATATATCTATTAATATTATGTAAATAAAATATATTAAAATAAATATAAATATATAATATATAAGGATAAATAGGTTTTTGAATAAATTAGAAAGGTTTTTTTTTAAACTTAAATTTGACTTGTCTATCTAAAAATATTTTTTGACAAACTTAAATCTATTTAAGCTACATTTTCTCTCGTTCTTTTTTCTTGTTAATCTCACGTCTTTGTCTTTCGTCTGGATACAATATTTTCAATATCAAATAATATAATCATATTTTATTATCCTTTTAATTATGTATATTTATTGAATTATTATTTGTTTAAATATATTGCACCAATAAAAATATTTATATACCTAAATTTTTGTGAACAAAAAAAAAGTAGGAAAAAATTAAGAAAAATCTATAAATATTTAAATGTAAAATTTTATATATAGTAAAAATTAAATATTTAATCTAAATAAAAGTTTAAAATATAAAAATTTAAAATTCAGTTAATTTAAAATCTACTATCCAAATAAAAAATTTTAAATATAAAAAAATTAAATTTTTTTATTCAAATAAAATATTTTTAAAATAAAAATATTTAAATTAAAAACATTTAAATTTTTAAATATTTTAAATTTTTAAATATTTTAAATTTTTTAAAATGTTAAAATTCTTTATCCAGACACAATGTTGGAGTCTAAATTGGCCTTGATTACTTATATATGAAGTGAATATCAGGATAAGAGGCTAGCAATGTCATTTTTTATTCTCCTTTCTTCTTGAACGTCGTTTACCTACTACCTATGAAGGGGATTCCTTTCTTCTTGATTCATAGAGTGGGAGAGATTCTTTAATTCTGATTCTCCTTTTATGAAGTTTCACTTGCAGAATATTTATAAAGTTCTTCCAAAGTAGCTTTTTTCTTATACATTTACCTAAATTTGCCTTCCACTATGATGTCAGGTGTGCAATGGCCCTTGTCCATCAGAGAATTAGGCGAATATTTTATGCTTTTCCAAATCCTAATGCCGGTGCTTTGGGTAGTGTTCACAGATTACAAGGAGAGAAGAGCTTAAATCATCATTACGCCGTTTTCAGGGTTGTGTTACCTGAAGAAGCCCTGCATAAATGTCATACTAAAGTTGCAGAAGTCGAAAAGGAAGTATTTGTCAAGTAGCATATGTAGTCTCTTAAGATGCAAGCAAATTCGCTTTTAGCTGGGGAGAGTATTTTTTAGTGAATTTTGAATGTTTAATTGTCTATTAATTTGCTATTAGTGAGAACGGCTTGCTGATAATACTTGCTTTGCATTTTTGGTCATTGTCGAGGAAAACAGGTTTAGATTGACCCTTGTACCAGTATAGCTACGTATTCAAATTTTGATTGTGTTTAAACTAATTACCATATTGGTGTATCACCACACTTTGGGCGGCCACATGCAACACGTGCCTGTTCGATATTAATGCAACCGGTTTTGTTGGTTTATTATGAAATACTAAATAGGATCTGATGTATCAGCGAGTATAGCTCTCTACTATGTCAGCGCTAGTATCCTATAAATAGCAAATTGTATTTTGACTGTAAAGGTAATCAAGACAATTTCTTTCCGTACATTCATCTTCTCTTTTTTCTCACTCTTCCAAAATCGTGTTATACCCATCTTGCATTTTCTGAAGTTTTGGAAGTTCTGCGAGTATGGTTAATTTTAGGGGTGAGCGGGAAATCCGCCTTCGCCCAAATTCGTCGGAAACTGTCGCATCATTAACGTCGTCGGACGGGTTGAAAAAGAGAATGGGTTGTTTCGAGTAAGGAGGAGTGTTTCGGGTAAGGATGAGCGGTTAAACTTGGTTAAATCGGTCGGAGATGGGTTTTTTTGCCATATTTTATGGTTTCATCATTTTAAAGTTTATAAAATTATCTTATCGTTTTAATATTTGAGTTTGCATTTTCGTTTTTATCCTTGTTACAGCTGTTTCAAGCTTTTTCGCCGGATTCCATGGCCGCCGGTCGCCGGAATCTAGAAAACTTTAAACTCATCGTTAACTACCCGATTGAACCGACCACCTATACTACCCAAACCCGACCAACCCGACTCTATAAACGGACGAGAACGGAGAGATTTGTATGAATGACGGTTTCCGGCGGATGAAGGTTTTCCTGCCCGAACCCGCCCGATGCCCACCCCTAGTTAATTTTCTAATGAAGTATTGTCCCATCACACGGTTACATCTTAATACTGACAAGGACAGAAGGACAGACAAGGATATGTTTACGTCACAAAACTCTCTGTTTAATATTGACAAAGACATACAAGGATATGTTTACGTCACAAAAATAGTAAAAGTTAAAGCTTATTTATCCTCTCTGTTTATTGCAGCTTGTGGAAACGGCTTTTTAAAATTGATATAAATTATTTTAGGTTTACTTTCATAAAATAAAACTTATAAAAAAATTTTGTAAATCTATAAACAATCTAAATGTTATTTCAATAATAATCCTGACTAATTATTCCTTTTGTTAAACCTAAATGTCTTAATTATGAAAAATTTTAATCATAAGTATTTTTTGTTTTTTACTAAATATTATAAAAATGATGCTTCATTATATGTTTTATCTTTGTTTTTAAAATGCTGTACATAAATATGAAAATAAAAATATCATTTTATATACAAATCTTTGAAATTGACAAGTGAAGGTTAACTGACCTTTTTAAGAGGAAAAATTTATATGATTATTTTAAACTATGTTTGTTACAAATAGGTATCTTTAATGTTCATTTTATTTTAACTAATCCTTAAATTCTTATTGTTGTTATAATAAATTCTTTTATTCATCGTTAGTAGGAGTTTAAAGAATAAAAAGCTAAAATATGAAGATTTAAGATATTTATTTGGAAAATATATTGTTTTAAAATGCTTGTATGCTCATTTAATATCAAACAAATGATTAATGGGTGGGGGATTAATTTAATTTAAAATAAAATAAGTTATTCCTTTTAATGAAGAACATTTAACCAGAAAAAAGTTATTCCTTTACTTTCCATTAATAACTCAATATGAAGTTAATAAAATAATTTATTATAATAATAGTAACAATCCACAGATTAATTTAAACAAAGTTAATGTTCGAGATATATATTTGAAAAAAGTGATAACTGTCTTTTTTTAATTAGTAGCAATAATATGTAAATAAAATTAGAAAAAAATGTTAAACAATAATGTTATATCAATAATGATAATACAAAAAATATAGATAAGTAAACATTATTTTTTACCCTTTTCGACAGTTTATTTTTTCAAATATCTTATACAGAAAATAATTTTTTTTCCAATTAATTTTATTTACATTATATTTAAATTATAATTAATAGATAATAGATTTAAGTGATATGTATTTTATTTTTAAAATAAGATGTAAAGTTTAAATTTTATATATAAAAAAAATCTGTTGGAATAGTTAACTTTATCATATTGTAACGGGCTGTATAGTACGGAATTTATTATTTTTTCTTATTAATTCTAACCCATAAATGTTAGTTTTATATAAATATTTAAAAAAATTAAGATTCTTAAAAATATTGTTTATTAAAATATTTTTATGAATCTTTTAATTTTATCTTAGCATGAATTTTCTAACCTTACCAAATATATTTATATTTTCAGCAATTTCAATTCTACAAAATATAATATTTAAAAATAAAAAATATTCTGTAAATCAAACATCTTCTAAACATTTCAACTTAAATAAAATTATTATTTTTAATGTTCTATGGTGTGTAGATAAATAAAGCATAATTTCCTCACACATTTTAAACAAAAAAAGTCATTTACACTCGCTAATATAAAAAAATTTACTGGTAAAATATTTTTTAATTTAATTATGATAATATTATTATTAAAAAAATTTCTTTTTGTGATCATCACGGTTCATAATTAATTGCGTGTGCTGTGCTGTGTGCGTCAGTGCTTGCGTTGTGTACGTTCATTTCATTTCATTTAATCTTATTTTAATTTTCTGAGAACCCAGTACAAATTAATTTGTCTTGTGTAACCAAAAAAAAAAAACTGCCTTCGGTAACGTATAAAAGGTAGAAGAAAAAATCAGCAGAGAATCGTGAGGGAAAATTCTGGGGTTTCAATTTCACTTTCAGAGGAGCTTGCTGTGACGGTCGTTGGGTTGTGGTGAATTGGAGCTAGAATGGGAAAAAACCAGAAATCAGGGGTAGGAAGAGCGTTGGTGAAGCAGCATAATCAGATGGTCCAGCAGAGTAAGGAAAAAGGACATTTGTACAAGAAGAAGGTTCTGGAATCCTTCACAGAGATCAGCGACATTGACGCCATCATCGAACAAGCTGACCAACCTCAACCCCTCTTTCCCACCCCTCCCCGCCCCATCAATCTGTATGTCTGCCTCTGCATCCTTCATTTTTTCCCTTTATGAAGGATAAAACGGAAAATTATTTATTTTGTTAATTCCAATTTATTTGTACGATTTCCCATCGAATTATCAACTTTAAAAGCAAAAGGATTGAAAGAAAAGGTTACCAATTGCACTTGATGTTAGCTGCCGGAATTGTTACTTGCTTGTTGACAGGGATGGATATATATATGATGCAAAAATACAGCAGTATATATTATAAATAATGCAATTTTGTTGATTGAACTTTGCTGCTTTGTGCAAGAAATTTGAGGAAAACAATATTGCAAGAGTGAAGTCATGCTTTGAGGGACAAAATTGGTGAGATGGGACTTAAATTTGTATCCTAGATTTTTTCCTTGAACAGTAGGACTTTGAGTGTGGTGTTTATTCCCAAAAAACAGCATATGCTTGAAATATGAATGCAGGTGTATCATACGGGTATCAGTATTGGATATAATAGGTACTCATTGCCAATTTCAAAGCATCCTTGCGTCATAGCTTGTTTGTTGTTGTATGATAGCTACCCCAGCATGTGTTACTGAACGGAATTTTGAACGTGTGTAGGTGATAGTGTGAGAAAATTTTGTATTTTCATTAAATAGTTGCTGGTTTACCTGTTATCCTTCAACTTTGTGTGTCTATGTGTAGGGAAGATTTTATGATTTTTGTTGTATGAGTGTAGGGATCCAAACTATGGCACTGGCATGGATGACATGACGCCTGAAGAAATGAGGAAGCAGCAGAAGAGGGAAGAGGCGCTGCATGCTAGCAGTCTCCGTGTTCCACGCAGGTATATTTTTTCGGTAATTGTTTGGGTAATCACTTCTTTGGTTGGTTGATTGGTTGGTCTGAGTCCTTTGTTTTTTCTACTTCAGGCCACCATGGAGTGCAGGCATGTCTGTTGAGGAGCTTGATGAGAATGAAAAACAAGCTTTCCTAATTTGGCGCCGCAGTCTAGCAAGGTTGGGTCCAGGTTATATCCTGTTGTTAATCAATGTATAATACTATAATTACATCAATCTAACTTAACAGAAAAGCGTAATTTGCTGCTTTACTGCAAAGCTTGAAATCAGGCTTAAAGTGTAGTTTATAACTATTTCTAAAAATGACATGTTAGAAGAATAAGAAAATTAGTACAGTTATTTTTATATATTTTTTTCATTTATATTTGTAGCATGATGATGTTTCAGACTTGAGGAAAATAAGAAGCTTGTCCTTACTCCATTTGAGAAAAATCTTGATATCTGGAGACAGCTCTGGCGGGTTGTTGAGCGCAGTGATTTGGTAAGTTGATATCATCTTTCAAGTTTGACTTCAAAATTTTTACCTTTTGGTTAATAAAGGGTTTCAAATTTGGTTGCCAAATAACATTGTATAATAGTGTACTTTTTATGGTATTTTCTTATACCTACCAAGAGATACAGTCATTCTTTGAAATAAGAAGCTTTTTTTTGTTTGGGAGGGGGGATTAAAGCATTATAATAATAATTGCTATTTATGCTTTTATCAGTTATGAGTATGATAATTGTTGTATACAAATGTACATGGTATAGTAATTTTGCATGTACTTTCCCTAAACCCTACTAGGCAGGAGCCTCATGCACTAGGTCAATTTTTTATTTTCTCTTCATTTTTGTTTTTAAGACACACGAAACTTTTATGATGATCTTATGGTTGTTGATTTGTGAGATACACTATTACGGTTTATAGTTATATAAAAGTATACTTAGTTTATCAAGTTATATATATATGGCATTTGCTCTTTGTTTAGTTTAGCTTTTAAGGGCATGAATTCTTTAAGATGTTAAGATGATGATCTCATTCTTTTACCAGCTTGTTATGGTCGTTGATTCCCGAGATCCACTATTCTATCGCTGCCCTGATCTTGAGGTAATATTCTCCTCCCTCTTTCACCTTAAGGAAATCCAGGATTGTGAGCTTAAGTAACTTGACAAACCTTGAGATCTTAACAAATCTAAGTGAAGATTGACAAAAGCCAAACATTCGGGAAGACTTTTTATTGGTGGGGGGGCACTGCAAATTGCGAAGTGGAAGATGACATTCTTTTTACAAAAGTAATTCCTATTAGTACATCAAGGAACCTTTTGGGATGACACACCATTCAAGATGAGGATAGAAGTTTCAAAACATAAGACATGACATTGCTATCATTAGAGATTATTTTAGCTTAGTTTATAACTCAGATACTACAAGTAGTAAAAATAAAGAATATAATTAATGTATCACCATATTTGTGATCTAGCTTTTATCTAAAGCTGGTAGACACTGTAAGGAACTAGATCAGAATTACAAGAAAGACACTATTTATTAATAGAAAATAGCAGTACAATCCAGGTATATTCGAGAGACCTCGTTCTTTTCCAATGCCTAAAGGTCCCAATCCTCTCACAAATTGACCAGATGCTCTCTCCATTAACCTTTCCTACTATTTAGAGGCAAATGGTCTTGATTAACAACTAACTAACGGCTGATTATAACTAACTAACTAACTATGTATATCTATCAATACCCCCCTAAAACATTCACCTTCTCCTCAAGGGGAAGGTTTGACCCCAACAGCTGACAAAATTCTACCAGGATCCCACTGCCTAAAGCATAGCATGTGTTTGTCTTTTTCCCTCTCAGCAAGAGATACGACAGCATAAGTTGCCTTCATCTCTAAGATCCATTTCTTTTCCCTAACTTGTTGGGCTTGGCCCATTACATAAAAAAACTGATTTTCTGCTCTTGCTCTCATTCTCTCAGAGACTCCTGCATTTTTTTCATGAAATTGCAGAATGATGCCCATTTTTGTTGCTGTCTTGGTCACTGTACAAGGCACAAAATTCAGTGGTTCTTGCACTTTGGATGATGGAATCTTGATCAGCATAGGGGAGACCCAGAGCTTAGCCATGATTGTTGTCCTATCCTTTTCCATGGACGAGCTCAAGTCTGGTGCTTTCAGCAGTGGAGATGGGTTGGCTGGTGTACTCACAAACCACTCCTCCTTGGCTGTCACATTTTCCCTCCATCTCTGCCCCTCAGCCTTGCTTCCCACAGAGCGAGATTTCCCTTTTATTTTCTCCTCTCCATCATCCCCAGGATGTGGTTGTAGCAAAGCCAAGTTCTGGACACAGTTTTGATGAGGTTCCTTCTCCACCACAGGCCTATCAAATTCTTCTGCCACTGTATCTATCTTATCTGTTTTTCTCTCTGATGCTGTTTCAATTTATCGCTTTCTTCTTCCTCCTTCAAGACTTCCTCTCTTTTTATGTTTTCTTGCTCCCAAGGACCTTCCATACTCATCAATAAAGGCTTTTCCCTCTGACCCTCTGGAACAGCAATCTGGGATCTTTGGTTACCCCACATTTCGTCGGACATTGCCTCATCGTCCTTCTTGGAACATGATCTTGCTGGATCTGTTTCTCTATCCATCTGAATTTCTTGCATTTCTGGCTTCATCTTTCTCAAAGATTTAATCGCCATCAAGCTTTCTAGAAGAGATGCCTCCAAATGCTGTTGATTCTCCAACTGTTGTTGCAGCACCCGCAATTGAATTTCCCGATTCATGATACCCATTGCACGGTTGTACCCACAGCTCCCAAGAAAAGGAGCTTTGATACCGGTTGTAAGGAACTGGATCAGAATTACAAGAAAGACACTCTTTATTAATAGAAAACAGTGGTACAGTTCAGGTATATTCGAGAGACCTGGTTCTCTCCCGATGCCTAAAGGCTCAATCCTCTCACAAATTGACCAGATGCTCTCTCCATTAACCTTTCCTACTATTTATAGGCAAATGGTCTTGATTAACAACTAACTAACTTTGTATACCTATCAGATACACCATAGTGAGTTTCAGATGATAATCCACTCTTAAGTTTAAACCTATCTTCTTTGTTTGAAGAATTATTCTACTTATAAGTGCTAACCATGATTTATTTTGTATTGGCTTTACTGAGACAGGCATATGCTCAAGAGGTTGATGAGCATAAACGCACATTGCTCTTGGTTAATAAGGCAGATCTTTTACCAGTTTCTGTCAGGTTTGAACTTGCTGTACATGGTTTATTGTTATATTCCATTAAATCACCACTCTTGGTTTTCTGTCTGCTAAAATTCTTTTCATTTGCTTTCCACCCTGTTCCCTTTTCATGCAGAGAGAAATGGGTAAAGTATTTTTGTGCTCATAATATTCTATACATCTTCTGGTCAGCCAAAGCTGCTTCAGCAGCTCTTGAAGGTAAAAGGCTTTGGTCACCATTGGAAACTGATGACTTGAGGAGGAACAATAATCCAGACACACAGATATATGACAGGGATGAGCTTCTGGCACGGTTGCAGTCAGAGGCAGAAGAGATAGTACTGATGAGGAGAAAATCCAGCTCCTTTGATGCAGGACCATCTAATGTTCAATCTCAAGGTGAAGATGGTGCTGGTTGCTCCTCATTGAGTAATGTGGTAGTGGGATTTGTTGGCTATCCTAATGTTGGCAAAAGTTCAACTATTAATGCTCTGGTTGGTAAAAAACGGACAGGTGTCACCGCTACGCCAGGGAAGACAAAGCATTTCCAAACATTAATTATTTCAGACAAACTGACCCTTTGTGACTGTCCTGGATTGGTTTTCCCATCTTTCTCAAGCTCAAGGTATGAGATGATTGCCTGTGGAGTGTTGCCTATTGATAGGATGACTGAACACAGGGAGGCTGTGCAAGTTGTAGCCGATAAAGTCCCAAGACATGTAATTGAGGAGATTTATAAAATCAGTCTACCAAAACCTAAGCCATATGAGCCCCAATCACGCCCCCCTCTGGCATCTGAACTTTTGAGAGCATATTGTGCCTCTCGTGGATATGTTGCCGCTAGTGGACTGCCTGATGAAACTAGAGCTGCTCGCCAGATACTGAAAGATTACATTGATGGGAGGCTGCCTCACTATGAAATGCCCCCTAGAATGCCAAATGTGGAACTAGCTTTGGAAGGTCATGCAGGACTTGACAAAGTTAACTTGCATGACTCTGTTTCATCTGTTACAGAAGGAGTTGACGGTGAAGTTGCACCGGATCTTGAGCATGTATTGAATGACCTCAATTCATTTGACATGGCTAATGGACTTGCTTCAAATAAAGTTACTATTAAGACGACTGACACATCTCATAAGAACAATAAGAAGCCTCAGAGCAAAAAAAATCGTTCTTGGAGAGCAGGAAATGATGATGCCGATGGGATGCCAGTTGTAAGATTCCTTCAGAAATCAGTAAACACAAATCATGTGAAGGTCTAATAAGTTCAAACCCGGTTGGTATTTGTACAGCAGACAACACCTGATCAGTGAGGCCCAGTATGTACGTTGTTAGTCTCAAATGGAGTAAGTTATATAATTTTGTTTGTAATGCATTGTATAAAATACGAAAACAATCACGGTGAACTTTCCCTAAAACATAAAACTGGGAAAATATTGTATTTATAGTGATGAGTTATTTTTATCATTAATCTATGTAATATAGGCAAATTTAGCATGCATCTCGATAGTCCAAATTTCAAGCCAAATCTGCATTACTTTTGCATACGATACTACTTTTGCTTAATATAATCTCGGCCGTGGGACAGAGGAGCTATGTTTTCTTTCTGTGACCCGTATTCCTGAAAATAACATTCAACCTACATGAATATTTTAGATTAGAGGTTTGGTATAATTTCTGGTAGAAGAGCGTATGTTCCTCGAACAAATCAACTAAGTGATATTATTAATATGCGGGTTCAGCAAATATATTGGATTTCTTGGAGAACGGGGTAGATTAAAATCTCGTACCTAGGTTTGGATAGAAGAGAGGATTTTAAATAAGAATTAAGATATGGAAGGAGATTGCTGATAAGGAAGTACTAATGAAGGGAAAATTTCAGGCTATTTCCTCTATTAGATCTCCTTTATCAAATTGCCCGAACAATTCTGTGCTGTGAAAGGTGCTCAAATAGATTCTGGTGGTCTACAAAGGGCAAAAATTGAGAAATTCATTGGCGGAGCTGGATGGATTTGATACTTAGTAAAATTGAGAGAGGGATCAGGCTTAAATAATTCAATTACTTTTTAAAAAAAAAAATTAAATCACTTAAACGCTGCCCTCCTAGCTAAAACAGGCACGGAGGATAATGAAGAATCCTGATGCTTTATGGGTAAAAGTGCTAAAAGAGTTGTATTTTTCCTGATGATGATTTTCTAAAAGCTCCTGCATACCGGAGTGCGTGAGTGCCTCTTGGATTTGGACAACCATCATGCATGAAAGAATACTTATCCAAAAAAGGGTTGATGGATGATTAAAAAATGGCACTATATTAACATATGAGTGGGCAAGTTGTTGGTGATTGGGGAAGTCTAAATCAGATAAATCAGAAACTAAATACCCTATTGGATAGCAATGCTAGATTATAGAATATTAAAAAAGGTGGAAGAAACTCTTCCCACAAGCCATGTCCTGAAAGTTGGATCGTTAATTGAGTGGTTCGCTAAAGTTTTGAACCACTCACGATCTGTTTATTTTAATTGGTCAATGAGTTATTTTAATTTTTTAAAATTTTAGATTATTACATTCAACAGCTATTATCAATGTTGGAATACTTTGGTTCAAGACTACCTTGCCCATCTAAAATCATCCATGTATTAGGTGGACTATGGAATCTCAACTTTGTATAAGCTGTTGATTAAGTAATATTAAAAACCAATGGAGGAGATACATTTTGGTCACAGGTCAACCAAGTTGTATTAAGTAGGTCAATTAAAAGTCTATTTGTGTTATTGGCAACGAGACTATGTACTCCATTTGTTGAATTCCCTGTACATTTGTGCCAAAAAAAAATGCCCTGCAGCGAAACCTGGTTTGAGAAGCTTCTCTCAAGGCTAATACAAGCAAGCGCTAACCGCTAAGTTTCTTTCCTAACAATTTCAATTTGATCACTTAAAACAGAGTTAGAACCAAACATTTTAATGCCGTAAGGTATGACGATAAAAATGAACAAACATCTGCTTTGATCAATTTTATATCTTAAAAAGATTAATTTTCAGTTATTAGCGATGAGATACTTTTAATATTCACAGAAAGGGAGAAAGACGAACAATGAGAAAAAAAAAATGCTTAACAGAAAAAAAGACTTCATTCATCTTCTATCATCTTAATTTATACGACTAACTTTTTTTTAAAATTTCATTTATTTGTCATTATTTTTTTCTTTTACCGGTTTTTTTCTCTCCTATTTATTCTGAAAGTTAAAACTTTTCATTTCTCTTTAAATCAATTCTATTTGTCACAAAATTAATTTCCTTTACATCAATTGCAGACAGTTAAACAAACATAGTGAGATATTGTTAAAAGTTAGTTTGAGGCATATGTGATGAAACAAAAAGGCTTAAATCATTTTAAATTAATTTTATTCAAAATTCATTTATTAAAAAGTATAGGTTTAGTTGCACTTTTTTCTCTCTAGTTTGATTTATGGATAATTTTGGTCCTTCAATTTTTTTCAAACAATTTTGATCTCTCTACCTTTAAAATTTTAAAAATTATTATATCATTAATTTTTATTATTCAAAACTTTACAGTTCTCAATTTTTACTCAATTTTTTTTACAAATTAAAATAATTAAATTATTTTATACTCAAATTTTATTAACCAACACATTAAATTTGACTAAAAAATCTTAAATTTTCCTTTTCAAAACCTAATCTCAAATTTTATAAAATTATTTAATTTTTATTTAATTTTAAAATAATATCTTGTTTTAATATTTAAACTTATTTTATATGTCAATAATATTATAAAATCTAAAAAATTTGGATAAAAATAATAATTTTAAAAAATTAACAGAAAATAAATTTTCTAAATTTTAAAATAAATAAATAAAAATTTCTAAAAAATATTAAGAGATCAAAATTGTACATAGATTAAATTAGAGAATTTTAAAGTACAATTAAACCAATGTTATATTTAACCGAAAAAAACAGCTTGAAACCCTAATTCACGTTTCTTAGAAAGCCGTTCAAATTTATACCAAATTATTAAATTATTATTTTTAATTTCTGATCCATCTTCTCAAAAAAATATTATTTCAGTAAAAGAATTGAAAGTTTAAGGAGCTTTATATAAAAAATTACTAGGACTTAATTTAATATTTAAAAAATTTGGAGACTAAGTAAAAAAATTGAAGGGCCATGTATTAGCTATAGAGTGAAAAAATGCAATTAATATTTATTGAAAATTTTAAAATAGAGAAAAAATATCTCTGAGGCAAATAATTTTGAAGGAAAGTTAAAAAAATTATTTCAAATAAACATTTTATAATTTATTTAAAAATAAAAGGCAGAAAAATGATAAACTGTAATGGAATATTTCAAGCATTTTGATTAATTTTTTAAAATATTATATAACCTTAAATCAAAGATAAAAACTTTAAGTTTTTTTTTCCTTTTAAATTTCCTGCATAAACATAATGAAATTGAAAACCTATTGAACAAAAATTAAGTAATGGTCACGTCCATTTTTGAATGAGTCAACGCTTTAAATTAGATTGTACAATTTTTCCACATAGGTTAAAGGATTAAAAAATAGAAAAAATAAAAATTATTATATATGTATCAAATAAATATTTCTTATACAACAATTGTTTTTGTTCTTAAGTTATACCCTTAATGTATAAGATAGAAAAATCGTTCAACTAAAAGTGAATATCTCCTGTCTAAACCCAATTTGATTGGTTCTTTTCCCCCGCAACACGTACTCTCCATTAGAATATTTCTTACATGTTGCATTCAAATAATTTAGAAAATTCAAACGATGATTGATTAAATCTAAAGGATTACAAAATATATATTTTGGAGATAAGGTTATACGATCTGATCTGGCACGTAATTGGTCCACGTGGACTTGTCCACAAGATTCCATAGAATTATAAATAAAAATGGTGAGATGATATAATAGGTGGACATGATGCCACCTTCCAGCTTAATGTGCCAACATAAATTCCCTATCACACTTAAAATAAATAATTATTAATCAATTACATTATACATGCTTCATAAAATAAAATACAAAAGGCGCTTACAGGGTGTTTAAGCATAAAAATGTTCGTACTACTAAAGTAATGTACATATATCAAAAGAGATAAAAGATTTATGCAATACATACAAACAAAACAATGATGATCAAGTATAGAGGAATTATAATAGTATAGTGTGTAGGGTTCTTTTTTAATAAACGTAAATTAGTAGTGAAAATTTTAATTTGACAATTAAATATATTTATAATTATAGAAGTAAAAGTTATATTTATATATGTTAAATAAAAATATTTTCAAAATAATTTATTTCATTTAAACGACTATATAAAACACTAATAAAATTTCAAAAATATATTAAATTAATTATAATAATTTTATATTTAAAATAATTATTTATCAAGGATAAAATAAGAAAAAAAATTAGTTCAAAAGTTATTTTTTCATATATTTATAATTATTAATTCAAAAGATTTTATTTTTTAAATCTATGCAATTACATAAACTATATCTATTTGAACAAAGAAACGATTAACTTATGCAATTAATTTCTGTTCGTTAATACGTGTACAGCCCAAAAAGTATATATACTTTGAAACAAAGAACTACCGTTGGTTTAAATCCTGTTCTCTCTTTTTTTAATAAGTTTATTTATTTTATTGATTTTAATTGACTCAGTTTTTTGAATTCGGCTAAATGATGATACAGCTGAGTCTAAAAAAAGTAAAAATATAGATAAAAAGAAAAAGAGAATAAATTTATTATTTTTTATTAAATTTAAAAATTTGCTTATTATAAAAGTTTTTATATATAGTAAAAAATGTTTGTATTACTTTAATTAATTTATCAAGCATACCAATTTAAAAAAAAAAAAAAAACTCTATAAATAATTTTATCCCAAGATAGCATATAGTAAGTTTAGGTTGACGTTAAAACCAACCACATTCATGTTTCAGATAACTTGGTAAGAGTAGCGTTAGCATTCCAGACACAAGTTCATCACTGTAACACAACATGAATCCAAAGTCCAAACATGCTGATAGTCCACAGTTAATGTGCATTGACAAGACAAGTTAGCAAGTTACAAGCTGGATTATTCCTATATATCATGCCTATGCGATGTGCATTGGGCAAAACAATAACGTACATAATTTGTAAAATGATTTTGAAGAGCGAGTGGCAATAACTCATGCGTACTCCCTCTAAATCCATTCTTACCAAATAGAATGAAATGGAACAAAATTATTATTTTGATATTTTATAATGAAATAAAATTGATCAATCTCCTACTTCCATTAGAGGAAAAGAAAATAGAAAATATTAAATGAAATAAGATAAATACATTTAATTTGACTCTGCTTCATTTCATCATGTTTTAATTAGTAATAATTTAACTTAATATCCTTTTATTTTATTCCAAATTGTTGCCATAATTTTATTTTATTTTGTTTCATCTCTTTTTATTTATTTAAATGCTATAAATTATTTAAAAAAGGATTTATAGTTTTATCAATATTTTAAAAGAGACTTTAGAAAATTAATTTTATTTGAATCGTAAAGCAGAATAATTTTTAAAATATAAATATAGATAGATCTTTAAAACTTTTACGAATCATACACCTAAATTCGATTTTACCTAATAAACAATGAAAATATTGTATCTATTTTTAAATTAATTGTTCTCATTGCAATTTATTTTTAGAAACTCAATTTTTTAACAAAACAGTCCTGCTAGTTTACAAATCATGTTCACAACATCAAACGTGATTTTTATTATAAAATAAGCATAAAATAAAATTATTTTGAAGTACGTACGTGGATTGAAAAAACTTATTTTGCTAAAAAAAATTGAAGATTGAACATTTTAAAAGTTTTTCTTTCTAAAAAAATGATAAAGTTTACGTGCTTTTGATCTCTATTAAAGAATTAAAAAATATTATTTTCATTAAAATAAGGACTTAAAGAAACTAAATAAAAAATGAGTTATATTTTTTAAAAATAAAATTATATTTAAGCTTCATTTTACTTGTTACAAAATTAGTTTTAAAAACAAAAAAGTACTGAAATGCATATACTAATAATTAATTTGTGACTTCATTTTTGTTGGAATTTACTAGCTATCCAAATAAAGGATTATGGAATCAGGTGCAGGTTGATGAAAAGAAGCATACGCACAACCCAATACAACACATAATACGCAATAAACCGAGATTCAAAAATCTTATATAGCGCGTGCTTTCACTTTGCTCTTTCTAACCGCGCCGTTAAATTAATCCCTGTCCCCAAGGTGGCCAAAAGGCAAGTCTCCTTACAATTAGGAACCAGCGAACACCGTTAAATGGGTTAAGCAATCCCCGGTCATCCCATTTGTTCCGTCTCCGTTCTCCGCCGTCACGCCGTTATCCGGGTGCCGCCACCGCCACTTCTTCCGTACATGCCCTAACTGGTTTATTTCGGTCACCTCTCGAAAAAACAGAATATACATAAAAAAAAATTTTACATAAAAAATTAAAAACCCAAAAAGGCAAAAAAATAAAATCTAGAGAGAGAAAGACACAGCACCTTCAACTCAGCCTCAAAGAAAGTGATTGGATTTTTTATTTTTTATTTTTCTTTTTTTCCCCTTTTCCGCTTTGGGGTTGCGAGTGTGTGTTTTTGTTGTGGCTTTGAGATTGTCTCCGTTCCCGTTTCATTCTTCGACCGCTTCTTTTCTTTTCTTTTCTCTGGATTTCAACTTTCAACACAGAAGAGAGAGAAAGAGAGGGAGAAGAGAGAGAGAAAACCTAGACTATTCTCTCTTTGCTGGTTACTGTTTCTGAAAATTTGCGTGTTTCGGATTTTTGTCTTCGAATTGAAGAATCGTCTGAGCTGAGGCTTTTCAATTGCGAACATTGAGTTTGTTTGTTTCTTCGTTGCGCGTGTTCTCGAAGGAAGCGAGTTCGTTTGAGGCGTTTGGATTCCGCGAAACGAAGCGAAATGTTGGTTCGGAATGCGATTTTGCTCGAATTCTAGCTCCGATCTTACAAAATTGCTCGAATCTTAGGGTTGAAGCAATGGATGTCGATTCCTCGATGGTGCCGGAGGCCGATCACGATCCGGCCGTACAAAACCATACCGCCGCTGCTCCGGCGCCAGCTGCGACAGAGGGAGAGCAGCTGGCGGAGCCTCCGTCGTCCGGCGGCGGATCTCCAGCGCAGCAACAGCAGGCGCCTGCTCCGGTGCAGCAAAGTCCGGTGGTTGGGCCGAGGCTGGCGCCAACTTACACTGTGGTGAATGCAATTTTGGAGAAGGAGGACGGCCCAGGGCCGAGGTGTGGCCACACGTTGACGGCGGTGGCAGCCGTCGGAGAGGAGGGAACGCCTGGGTACATTGGTCCGAGGCTGATTTTGTTCGGTGGTGCCACTGCTCTTGAAGGCAATTCTGCGGCTTCAGGGACTCCTTCATCCGCTGGAAATGCTGGCATACGTATGTATTTAATTATTTTACTGCATATTCCACAGCATATGATAACATAACATGCCTGGGAATTTTGTGGCTGGGTATTTTGCGTTCCGGTAAATGTTAGTTTGATAAATGCACGCTTTGCATACTTGATGTATTTTAATGTTGGATTAAATTGTAGCTGCACACAAGGGAGGGAGGGCTTTTGTTTTTGTCAAGGTTTAGTTATTAGTTATTGCAATTGTTTAAATGCAAAGACCCCTAGCTGCATAGATCACGATTGGTCTTTTGTTAGGCTATTCAATTTTCATGGTGTCTTTTAGGCTTTTTTAGCCTTTGGTGCTTATGAGCTTGATGTTTCCTATCATGGAAATTATTAGGGCTTTCATAAATCTTGCTTTGTTGATCAAGGTTTTAAATATTGGTTGTGTTTGTATTGTGGTTGCAATCACAATGCAGTTGTAGCAAGAAGTGCAGTCTGATGTGGCTGCAGCAGCAGCTGCTGCCAAAATGTTGTAACTGCACATGTGATGCGGTCCACATTTTATATCCTTCTTGCTAATTTAGGTTTGGGATAGAACCTAGCTTTGTTGATTATAAAAGCTCCATACTAGTTCACTACTAAATGGATGACATAGATTGGAATAGAAATGAATGGAAATGGCATTTATGATTATTCTTTTGTTGGATATTTTAACTTACAAAAACAGCAATAACCAAGCCTTATCCCATTGGTGGTGTCAGCTGCATGGACCAAACAACTTCAGAGCACTTTATCAAAACTGAAATTTCAATAAATTCATTTGGAGCAAAGCCTGTTTGATGTTTTATTCTAAAGATTTCTTTGATCTTTCTTTACCCCTTTTTATGAACCTATCCTCAAATTGATTTACTTTTCACATTGGGCCTGGGTTCTTTTGCTTGCATGATCAGAACACCTTAGACTAGTTTATCTCATGTTCTACTCATTAAGTGCTACTCTAACTTTCTCCCAAATATTTCTTTACTAATCTTAGGAAAGAATACAAGCATGTCTAATGCAATTAAATGGAATGAATTAAGTATTTATATCACAATTTTGTTTCTATTTTATGGTTAATTGTTAATTGGAACTTCATAAAATTTCGTTTAAAAGCCTTTCCATTTGCTTTGCTTTTTTCCTCTTTTTGAAGGGAACAATTAGTCAGGGAGACATGTCATATGGAACAGTTTATTCCATTTGGCTTTCAATATAATGCATCCAAAAGATGGGTTTAGTGGTTCTTTAGGGTTAGTGTCCATTCCATTCCAATTCATACCCATTGCATTCACCCAAACAGGCTTGTCAAGAACTATTTCTCCTAGCAGATTAAGCTCTCCTGGGTGAAAGGCCAGGCATGGGTAGTGTTATATCAAATACATCCTATAAGCAAGTGAACTTCCAGATTGAAGCGTAGACAATGTAACAAACCTAATTTACCTCACACTTAGATTTACTTTAATTATGAAGAATGGTTTGTGGATTGAATTCCTTACCACTTGGTGGTTGAAGCTTTGGTACCTGGTTAAGAAAAAACTCTTCTAAAAGCTTATGCTCCTAGGTTGAGGCTCAAGAATGTCAGAATGAGTTTGGATTGGCAACTTTCCCTTTGGTGTATAATGTTTTTTTCTATTTTCATTATGATAAACCATATTAAGTGACATCTTTGGTTCAATGGTATAAGAACCCCATTTTTTTTACTTCAGAAAGAATGATCATATTTCAGTTTATGTTGGGGAGAGCATTCATTTCAAGTGATGTTGTAAATAAGTAGTAGTCGTTGAAAATAACAATGCATCCTTGTTTCCATGCCTTTGATGGTAACTTGGAATGTCATGTTTGTGCTCATTTGAAGCTCCAAATAGCTTTTGCTCGAATTCTTGAGGTCATCTGAGTAGGAAAATGTTTATAACTCTTTTTATTATTTGTGGTGCGTATCAATGATGTAACTAAATACTGAAATTTTGGTTTGGTGCAAACGTTTTTGATTATTTGGGAATTGGGGACATTTGCTTGTCTGAAGAAAATTTGTAATTGGATTAATGTGAGCTTCTTTTTTAAACAAAACAACATGTATTATAAATTTAATGATTGAGTGTTATAGCGTTAATGCTTGAAATTTATCATGTTATATCATTTGCATTGCAGGTTTAGCTGGTGCCACAGCTGATGTCCACTGCTATGATGTCTTGACTAATAAATGGTCTAGGTGAGCTTAGAGCTAGGTTATTCTTTCTCACCTCCATTAAGACTTAATTAGTGCTTGGATAGCCCTACATACTTTGTTTTGTTGCTTATAAAGGAAATATCATGCAGGATAACTCCCTTTGGAGAACCTCCAACTCCAAGGGCTGCACATGTGGCAACTGCTGTGGGAACTATGGTGGTTATTCAGGTAGCATGGAGACGATATCTTATAGGTTATCTTAATGTTGGCAAACTTATTTCCTTTCTTTAATTGATTAGCTTAGTTCGTAATGGAACATTGCCTTGTTGCACAGGGTGGCATTGGTCCTGCTGGTTTGTCTGCAGAGGACCTTCATGTTCTTGATCTCACTCAACAATGGCCACGCTGGCATAGGTTTGACTACCTATAGTGTCTTTTTTCCTTGATGACACTATGTTTCCAGTATTATTTTATCTAATTTATTGGATTCTGAATTTTATGTAGAGTGTCTGTTCAGGGCCCTGGACCAGGGCCACGCTATGGGCATGTAATGGCTTTGGTGGGGCAGAGGTATCTAATGGCGATCGGAGGCAATGATGGTAACTACCCAAATGTCATCCCTTTGCAATGTGTACCTTGGTTGTTTTTTGTGCGTGAAAATTTATTCAACGTCACATTGCTTGGTCTTTGCTTTCCAGGAAAGAGACCTTTGGCTGATGTATGGGCCTTGGACACAGCTGCCAAACCTTATGAATGGCGCAAACTAGAGCCAGAAGGAGAGGGCCCACCTCCATGCATGTATACTTCTGTCTCCATGAATCTGCCTTTCTAGACTGACTGATATTTTGACATTACTATATGCATTTGGGTTTTAAATTCCTATGATCATGTAATAGGGTTTTTGTACTTTTTAGCCTTTGTCATATTCAAACTATCGAGTGGTTGGATTAAACACTTCATTCTAGTTTGACTTTATGTTAATTGGTTTACTTGATATGATTTTATTGATTTAATTTGGTTGTTACATTAGTTCATGTTGTTTGTAGTTATTTTTTAAAAAAAAATTTCATGTCAAGTCTTGTATTCATTTTTTATTGATCATTTTCCACTCTTTTTTCTTCAAATAAATTTGGCTGTATTTTTAGAAAATTAATGCAGGTCGTATTGTCTGAAAATTTCGATTGTTTTCCCTTGTGTAGCAATAATGATTGATTTACTATTACTTTGTAAAGTTGGATTGTTGTATCAATTTGTGATTGCTTTATTCTTTATTCTTTTTGTAAGCGTTGTGATTATAGAGTAGGCTCACCTTCATTTTCTTGTCAGTTTTATGCCAAAGCTTGAGTTACACTGCAGCTTGAGCAGGGTTTGAATAGCAGCTTATCGCAGTTTTGATTGGTGTGAATGTTACTGTTTTCTGGAATGAAGTTATCTCATTATTGCTTTTTTTTATTAGCACTAGAGAGTACTTTAAGATATCTACACTTTGAATTTGTAAACGAATAATTCTGTGAAGTGTAGACTTGTCTTTTCTTATATTTATGAAGTTGGCTATCATTTAGCAACTTGTGATGATGTGATTTGTCATTTTTCCACTTAATTTTGACTAGGTATGCAACTGCAAGTGCACGCTCTGATGGGCTTCTTCTGCTTTGTGGAGGGAGAGATGCCAATAGTGTTGTGAGTTATCAATTCATTCTGTTGATTTGATTTTCCTGGGAAGTACTTTTACCTGAATTTTTTTGGGATATCCCTTTCTCTGCGTATGCCTTGCCCTCCTTGAATTATTTTTTGGCTCTTGCGAATTCTTTCCTCCTATGCATCGTTAAAAACATCTTTTTACCACTTGTATTTGCAGCCATTGGCAAGTGCATATGGACTTGCTAAACATAGAGATGGTCGTTGGGAATGGGCAATTGCTCCTGGTGTCTCACCATCACCAAGATATCAGCATGCGGCGGTAGGATTCATTTTCTTTTTATTTTATTTTGACTTTTCTTATTTGAGTATTCATTGAGGAATCATGCTTATTTTAATGATTCTAGGTGTTTGTTAATGCAAGGCTCCATGTGTCTGGTGGGGCACTCGGTGGAGGGCGTATGGTTGAAGATTCATCAAGTGTCGCAGGTGCTGATCATGATGTGCTTAAATTTCTTTTATTAACTGGTGCTCTGGGTAATTTTTGCTATGATCTAGATTGCGTTTAATATAAATGAACTATTGATTTCTGTTCCCTAGCTCTCTGTCTTTAGCTTCCACTCTTCTGTATGTATATATTTATTTATTTATTTATTTTCATTCTTTAACTGAAGGACTTTTATTCGTGAAATGAACAGAATATTCTTGTTCCCCCTCCCCCCCTCCCATTCTGTGTTTTTAACTTTTTTTTTCCAATGATCACGTTCTTTAATTTATTTGTACATGGAGGCAACATTCTGTGCTATCCAAATTTATGCTGTATTTTTTGAATTTCTTTCGGTGTTTGTAGTATTGGACACTGCTGCCGGTGTTTGGTGTGACACAAAATCTGTTGTTACCAGTCCAAGAACTGGTCGATACAGTGCTGATGCAGCTGGAGGAGATGCTGCAGTTGAATTGACTAGGCGTTGTAGGCATGCAGCTGCTGCGGTTGGTGACCTCATTTTTATTTATGGTGGTTTACGTGGGGGTAAGTTATAAATAAAATTTTTGTGGGTTCATCCTACTGGATTTTATTTCCTATTTGCTTGGTATCATGATATTTATGAATTTAGTTATGGCTATTCAGATAGTTACCGTATGCTCCTTACAATAGATCTTGAAATTCATTTCTGTCATCTTTGATTTACATGTTCTGTTCTGTTCAATAATTTTGGTTGAATTTGTTTTTATTTTTTTGGTGGACTTGGAGCAATAGGGACATTTGAATCTTGGTTGTGATTTCTGTGTCTATTCACATAAGACTTGTGCAGATGGTATATGTTAGTGCCTGTCATCTATACTAAAATATGTAAATGATGCTTGAAGTTAAGGTGATAGGAACTGATTATGGAATGAATCAATTAGTATGACAGCCTTGGCTTTGATGCTGTTGTAATATGCATGTTTATGTTAGGATCCAATTGCAAGGTATGAGACTTGAGTTTTACTTTGGAAGTATGGGATTTTGGTGTGGGGTTTATATGACCTTGGGCTTTTCAACTATAACGGCTAGCTTTTGTGATGTGGTTCTCTTAGAGCTCGTCAGTTTAGCAAGATGCTTCAAGGAACAATAGAATTGAGAAGAGCACAGCTAGACTCAAGATAAACTTGGGATGCACCAGTCACCTAGGTCAATTTAGGTTGCTATGACATTGAGTGAAAATCATGAGAGGGAATTCCAGTATTCCGAGTTACTGTCTTACTGAATACTTTCTTAGAAAAAAGTAATCTGTTAGTGATCTAGGACTCAGATTTACAGTATATTATGAGTGACGTTTCTTTTATCCATTTTCTTTAACAACTAAGGTGTGTTTTTCCTTTTGATCAACTGGACCACAATTTTCCCCTTATTATTATTGTTCATGAAAATGGGCATTTAATCCATGTTCATCATGCATGCTGAAATGCCTGGTTTCATCTGAAATACTTTCCAGCATTGTGTTGTAAAATTTTTTTCTGAACATGTACTTTGGGATTTCACTGTGATGATCTAACCAATTCATTATCTCAACAGCTGAACTGATCATAATGTGTTGTGTTTATTCTTCAGGAGTCTTGCTAGATGACCTCCTAGTTGCTGAGGATCTTGCTGCTGCCGAAACAACAGCTGCTGCTTCTCATGCAGCTGCAGCAGCAGCCGCGTCTAATGTACAAGCAGGACGCATACCTGGGCGATATGGATTTGTTGATGATAGGACAAGGCAAACAGTCCCTGAAGCGGCTGCTGATGGTTCTGTTGTTTTGGGAAATCCAGTTGCACCCCCAATGAATGGTGACATTTATACTGATATTAGCACTGAAAATGCCCTTCTTCCAGGACCTCGGTAAGATAATTATTTTCATTCTCAGTGGGCAAAGTATTTAGTTCACTTGTTTGGCTTCATTCACCTGAAGGTCTTTGAACAGGCGAACTGCCAAGGGAGTTGAGTATTTGGTTGAAGCATCTGCTGCAGAAGCTGAAGCTATCAGTGCTGCACTAGCTGCCGCCAAGGCACGACAAGAGAATGGAGAAGTTGAATTGCCTGACAGAGACCGCGGGGCTGAGGCTACCCCAAGCGGGAAACAAACATCTTCCCTGATTAAGCCTGATTCTGCAGGTTCAAATAACATCACTCCTGGTGGAGTTCGATTGCATCACAGAGCTGTAAGTAATGCATTTTCATTAACGGGGAAAAATTGTGCTGTCTACAAGTTTCCAGGAAATATTTAGGCTCGCTTATTTATTCTGTTTGTTGAATTTTCTCCAGGTTGTTGTTGCTGCAGAGACTGGTGGAGCATTAGGTGGCATGGTTAGACAGCTTTCAATTGATCAATTTGAAAATGAAGGCAGGCGGGTCAGTTATGGGACTCCAGAAAATGCAACTGCTGCCAGAAAATTATTAGATCGACAAATGTCTATCAATAGTGTGCCAAAAAAGGTACCGACTCATCTCTACAACTAGTTATCAAACACAGACAGAATAACAATAGTTCATAATTTTAGATAAGCACCTTGTACTTCATTACTTGGTCAGGTTTATTAATCATTCTTCATTGCCTTTGTTTACTCCATCTTGCATGTCAATTTTCTGATTATTATTTTTTGGGGGTTTCTGTCTTGTGTTGAATAATGGCTTACCTTTACATTTATATTTGTATCCGTGTTGGCTCTATCGTACCTCATCTCTCTCATTACTAAGCATTCCAGCTTTGTCTCGTTCATATTCAGATTTGTTTCTTATGGAATTTCCTTACTTTATAGGTCATTGCACACCTCTTAAAGCCTCGTGGATGGAAGCCACCAGTACGCCGGCAGTTTTTCTTGGACTGTAATGAAATTGCTGATCTTTGTGATAGTGCAGAGCGGATATTTTCAAGTGAACCTAGTGTCTTACAACTTAGGGCACCAATTAAAATATTTGGTGATCTACATGGACAGTTTGGTGATCTCATGCGCCTTTTTGATGAGTATGGTGCACCATCAACTGCTGGTGACATTGCGTAAGTTTCATAGCTCTGGTTGATGGTTTTGTTTGTGAATAGTGGATATTATAATGTTGGGTGCTGTGGATTATGGTCACTATTTTCAGTTGGCAATTCTGGATCAATAGGTTAATTATCTGGGTATTTAGGCATGGTTATTGATGAATAAGATGCCAAATCAAAACCAGAACCAGCTTTCTATATATATGCCATTTAACTAATACACCTGGTGCATTACTGAGATCTTATCTTTGAGCAAATTTATCAATTGGTTCCAACGTATACATTTTACGGATGTCTCATTTCATTTTTAATTTTTTTCATTGCATTTTTCTTCATCCAGTTACCCCAGCCTGATCTACCATAACAGAGTAGTTCTTGTCTGTGCATAGTAGTCTATCTGGCATGCCTAATTGCCTAGCTAACACCAAAGTGCATGATTCACATATTACCTGATTCCAATGTATTTTTTTGTAGATTTTATTTTATTTAAACTATGCTCTGAATAGGATTTGTACTTGTAGTTTGCATCAGATGCCCTAGCTTATGGGATTGATTATTTTAGTGTAGATAAACAAGTAAATTGTCATGTTTGTGAAGGTTTATGGATACAAATGGAACAGAAAGGCAATCAAAGAATCTAAAATTATTTAGTACTGAAATATTTCTTGTGATGATTGATTGATTGTAAAGACAGTGCGCACTAGAATCAAATTAATTGCATTAACCAGTGTTCTGAAATTATTTATTATTCTATGATTTGGATTTAGGAAAATTTCTTGGCTGCATACACAAGCACTAGATGTAGTTCAACAAAAATAAAGGTTATAGTTGTCTTTTCACAATCACAGTTTTATTATGAATAGGTGTCTTAGATTATTATTTGGGCATAATATGTTTTTAGTTCCTAAAAACATATTTAAGCCTTAATATTTATTGCATAATTATTCAGTCTCGGTAAAATATATATTCTTGCGTTCCCTCTCTATCTTCATTCCCTTTTTTATCTAATCCTAAAAATATCAAAGGGCTATTATAATACTAGTGATGTAGGCTTGTGAATTTCCTATTGCTAATTTTGTATAAATGACTATCAGATATATCGATTATCTATTCCTAGGAGATTATGTTGATCGGGGACAGCATAGCTTGGAAACTATAACCCTTCTTCTTGCTCTGAAGGTACTCTTGATTCTGTAGGTTGTCTTTCTATGTTTTTTTATCAAGTTTGATGTCCTCATATTTATGCATAATTTTGTGAATATTGCAGGTTGAGTATCCTAACAATGTACATTTAATACGTGGAAACCATGAAGCTGCTGATATTAATGCCCTTTTTGGTTTCCGAATTGAGTGCATTGAGAGGATGGTAAGGAATTTCATGTACCAGACATTGTTGTTTGTTTATATTGAGTTCACCAACTAATCATATAAGTTGTTCACCAGGGTGAGAGAGACGGAATTTGGACATGGCATCGGATAAACAGGCTGTTTAATTGGCTTCCTCTAGCAGCTCTAATAGAGAAAAAAATTATTTGCATGCATGGTGGTATTGGTCGTTCCATAAATCATGTGGAACAGATTGAAAACATTCAGCGTCCAATTCCAATGGAAGCAGGATCAATTGTACTTATGGATCTGTTGTGGTTAGTGCCTTTATGTGCCATCGATTGTTTGTGACTACTTGTGTCCTTGATAATAACAGCATGAAATGTTTCAGGTCTGATCCCACAGAGAATGACAGTGTGGAAGGACTTAGACCAAATGCTAGAGGTCCTGGATTAGTTACATTCGGGGTTTGTGCTCCTTACCTGTTGTCATTTTGCAAATAATCAGTTTTTTATAGTAATTTGGTTGTTTCAGATGAAAAAAATGAAAAAAAAATTATTTCTCCTCGCTGTATGCTAGTATTCTTATGAGCACTGGCTCTTGATATTGCCCTAATTTGAAAGTTGTCTCCGCAATTGATGTTTGTATGAGTAATGTTGCCTTGCTGGATGGAATGCTTGCTTAATATTTTAACTTATGCCCCCTGATAATCTTTTATGTATGTTCTCATGCTCACTTGGTTTGGCACTTCAGCCTGACCGAGTAATGGAATTTTGCAACAACAATGATCTTCAGCTGATTGTTCGTGCACATGAATGTGTGATGGATGGGTTCGAGCGTTTTGCCCAGGGACATCTGATCACACTCTTCTCGGCTACAAATTATTGTGGTATGTTAAAGCCTTTTGCATTGCACCTTCCTTTAATCATGTTCCTTTTTAAAATTTTGGACTACTTGTTCCAATAGGTACCGCAAATAATGCTGGGGCAATATTAGTTTTGGGTAGAGACCTTGTTGTGGTTCCTAAACTGATTCATCCATTACCACCTGCAATTTCTTCACCAGAAACATCACCAGAACGTCATATTGAAGATACATGGATGCAGGTAATCATTCAAATATCTTCCATTAAATAGTAGTGCTGTGGATAATTAGTAATGCAGCTATCAAAAATATACACGACACAAGCACATCTAAGTTAATTTTGAGTTGATGTCATTTCACAATATTATGGCTTACATTGGAAAATAAACAATGTTATTTATACGTACAGGAATTGAATGCTAACAGACCACCAACACCAACTAGAGGCCGGCCCCCAGTAACAAATGACCGAGGATCTCTTGCTTGGATATAGGGATCATAAAGAATGTCCCTGATATTTATGCCTTACTGGCTCGTGCTATCAGCCTTGTTCTAGTTTTCTGTATATAGCATGTTGCCATTTACGGGACTCTTCGAACCTGTGATCTTAATCCCTGCAGAAAGCTTGACTTTCTTAGTTTTGGTTTTCACTGCTCAATCAGCAAGCCTTGATAAGATACAAGTTCGACATGCAAGGTTGGTAGCCACTGCTAGGTTTACTTTGACCAAGATAGAAGTTGCAATCCGGGTTCGCCCACCGTTGTAAATGGAGCATAGGTTACGCAGTCAAGGTTATGGTTCTGTCGTGGAGGCTATTTTTGTCATCAATTCTTACATATTTTTTACTTCTTGCCCTTAGGATATTGTTGGGTTTTGGTTAATCAAGAGGATTGAAGGTTTTTTTAATGTGGTGATGAGATATATAAATCAGAAATATTTCTTGGAAATCCTTGTATCATAGGTGTTGCTCTGTAATTTTCGTCTTTGTACAATTAATTTTTGTGTGGATCAATATTCTCTGACGAAGAATATGTGAATTTTGATAATAGATTTTATATTTTGCGTTGTGGCACAAATAGTTCGCGGGATTAAGTTGCTTATCCAGATTTACTTATTAGCTTCAAGTCACTTCTGCCAGTCTCCTCCCTTTTTTGGTCATTTCCCGCCAGGTGTTTCTTGCTATTGACTATTGCGGTGCCCAATGGCTAAAGCGAAATGAGGATTTAAGTTCCAAATCATGGCATATTATCCATGACCCAAAAGAAAAGAGTGCAAACCAATGCCCTTTATTCAGTTTTTTCATTTTACTTCGAGCTGTATAGGTGTATCAGGATCAAGTTCTCCGTAAATCTGTCTAACCGAAAAACTCCTTGGCCTCGCAGCTGATGACCAATAAATATAGGTTTCATTTTTCAGTTTAATAATTCCCGTATATCATCAGTACTGGGATGTAATATACTAACATCCCAAAAGATCCACGTTCCAGTAACATGGCTCAAATACAAGTATCAAACTGATACAGAGGATAGCATGCACGAATAAGTTCTCTCCGATTCCTCGTCCGATTGGTTATCAACAGTGGCAGAATCCCTAACCTCTTTTTACAGGCCTCTGGACGTAGGATTTGTTGGGATCTTCTGTCTTAAGCTTTGGGGGGCGAATTTCTCCCTTCTTACTCTGCAGACATACAAAATGGTAATATTAGTTCAGCAATTATCATCCTTTTGTTCCTAGGTATTTATCTAATGGAACAGTCTTCTATATTAGGCCAGCAAGCTTAGTATCTCACCTTCTTTCCACCCTTCATAAAATCTCTCCAACTGGATACCTGATAATGAACTATGTTAAGTTATCCATCTTTTTTCACAGTATATATTTTTACTGATAAGAGAAAAGATACTGCACGACAACAAATTCGCTACAGTTTTTTCCGTAGGCCAGTAATGACACATGAAAGAATGTCCCCTACTCTTCATTCAGATTATTTTTTAAACAGCAGACAAAAAGCAGGAGAATAATTAAACAGCTTCAGAGTAGGTTAAAGACAGGATAGGCTTAAAATGCAGATAGAATTAAAAAATAGTGACCCAATGCACAAGGCTCCTTAGAATAATTGATACAATTTTAAGCATGCAATTATTTTTTATTAGAAAACTGTTATAAATTTGATGAACCCACAAAAATGGATTAACAAACTTATTATTAAGATGCATAGGGCATTGGCCAAAGGTCCCATTGCATTACCACCTGGGTTAATAACTATGGGAATCATCAGTGTCCCTAACAAAGTGGTGTGTCCTCTTTTCAAACATTTTCTTATTAAATATTTATCTCATTACTATCTCCAGAAATGCTGTGACATTGGCACTAAAACATGTGTAGAACATAAACAACATTTATACCATATTCTGGAAACTTTATAGCTTAATTATAGTCTTCATAGGCACAAATAACAAGAAAACATTTCTTTTAGCCAAACATTAATAAACACAAATTGATGTACAAAATAAAGTTTAAAAATGAAGTCAGAAAGCTCACCCGCTGTTCTCTTGTTCCTTCCCATTCCTCCTCATGTTCACGTTTTCTTTTCCACATTTCCTTTTGTTCCTCTTCGTCTCTTTTTAATCTGCCTTCCTCCTCAGATATCTATATAATATTGAATAAGATAAAGGAATGAATAGTCTCCAACCAATCTTGTTGTCTTATCACTGGCATTTTTCAAATAGACACCAAACTTTGGAAAATGTGTAGTGAGAGGTCATTGGAGCATACCCTCATTTGCATTTTTCTTCTCCTCCATTCTTGTTCTGTTAATAGTTCACGAACTTTGACTTTGAGCTCCTGCTGGAATTCCTCTGACCGTTCATATTGTTTATCATATTTTCCCTGAGACACACATTAAATGATCTTTTAAAAAGTAAGGATATATATTGTCTCTTTTCTGACTAAATTTACAATGTCAAAGTCTGGTAATTTCACCATTCCAGGTAATTTCACAATTCCATGTGTATTTAGACCACAAGGAGAGGGAGGTCTCAAATAGACACAGCAAGAAAGAAACGTACTGAAACAAGGGGAGACTATTCTAAAATTCTAGGTTGTACGTGTGATTGAGATCTTAAATTACATAAGAACCCAAAGTAGAAATGTACAAACCTCTTCAACCAAAGACTTAATTTTTGAAGCTGTATCTTTCTTCAACTGCTTCTTCCTCTTTGCTCTAAGTTCTTCTGCAGTCCACATCAAGGAAAAAATTATGAGTTTCTTTTCTTTAATATTTCCCTGGCTTTCCCATGAAGAGATTTCTTCTACAGAGATAAAGGCCTCAGAAAAAAGGGAGAAAAAACAAATAAATGCGAGGAAAAAGACATTTCACACAACAAAAGATAGCTTGATCCCAAGTCACAGATTTGAACTCCCCAATAGGGTGAATGCATATGTAAGGGTGGCATGTAGACACCAAATCTAACAAAAAAATTTACTCAATAAATCACAGCACGCAGCTGAGACAGGATCAATGATGACCCTTTATCATTAACTAAAAGTGCTAAAAATATGAGGGAACTGAGAAAAAATATATTTTTGACAAGTAGAGTGATAAAGTTGGCAAACCAGTTTTCACAATAATTCACAATAACTTCCTTTAAAGTCCAAAATACAATTTTTAGTGGAAAGAATAAGAACCTTTAAGACACATAATACCTAGATGACAAGTATAAAATAAATTTACACTAACCTTTTGCTGAGTTAACTTGGCTAAGAAGATAATCTCTTTCATTTTGATCAAGTAATAATTGTTGGGCTTTCGCTAATGCTGCATTCAAGTGAATAGCACAGCAAATATTAAAATAGACAAATGCAAACTTTCTTCTTAATTGATATCTACTCTTTAATATGTTAAAAAAATACATGCTATGTTGCATCAAAATGTTAGAAATCCCACACAAAATACAAAAAAAAAAATCAATGTGATCACCCAGACTCAAAATTAAGATCCTGCTTTCCATTCTCTATAATTTAATGAAATACGCAATACCAATGGTAAGTTATCTGATTTTCCTTCTTAGGCATCAATATACATAATTGATGTAATAAAACAACAATATCACTGGATAGCTTAAGCTTAAGTTTTATAAAGATGATAGTACAAACTACAAAGAAGTAATTAAGAACAGTATGTAATACTGAATAGTTTAGTACATAAGAAGAAGCCTTATCTTCCACTATATATGCCAAGGAAAGAATAAACTTCGCCCAATCTGCAAGAGTTTTTGGTCTAAAAATTATTCTGAAAGTAATCCATTCTTTCATGACCAAATTCCCCCTTCATTGTAAAGTATATCATATTATATATTTAAATTTATGCACATATTTGCCTACTAGCAGGAATATGTAAACTTTTGGGATTCAAGCTACTGTCCCTAGCAAAATTAAGTTTTTGATCGAAGAGGACTATAATTTTACTAGGGCACATGACCACATCAACAAATTTTAGGACTCAAGCTAGTTGATCTAAGAAATCATGTGCTAAACAATAAAGTAACAAAATATAGTCCAATTAGAAATAGATTGGGCCTAAATCAACCTCAAAATCTAGCTCAAGGGAGGAGGATTGTTAAGTCTTATAGAAGGATTACTCTAGTCATATTCCTAGCTAATCAGGGACATCTTAACACGCATTATGCCCAAGATGGGACATCTGCAGCATGAAACCAGTAAGATTGAAATCTAAAAGTGGCCTAATGTCAAGACTAGGCAAGACCTGGTACCATATTAAATATAAACTGACCTAACTAAAGCCAAAACCTAGTCTTATAAGGACTACTTCGGCCAAATCTCTAGCCAACAAAGGACATTTTAACAAGTTCAAAGAAACAGGAAACTGACAATAATAAGGGAGTCAAATTTTGATTCTACCAAAGTTATAATAAAGCATGTATTCATGTACCTCCAAAAGCCTCCTTTGCTTGTGGATGCTTACATTTGTCAGGGTGAACCATCAAAGATAACTACAAAGGATTGACAAAAAGATATGTTATAAGAGGCAAGCAGAACAGATAAAACAGCCCTCAGGAGGAGGAAGACGTTACCTTACGGTAATGCTTTTTCACATCATCAATTGATGAATCAAATGGTAGGTTTAGATACTCAAATGGATTTAACTTAAAACAAGAGAGAATCCTGTGGAGAAAATTAAAACACAGACAATGTTGATCAGCAGAGAGCTGGAGAGGGGGTATAGAACTCAAAATAATAACAAATTTTTTTATTTTCCACATAAATATTTGGTAATAAAACCCAAACATGTCTTTAAAATGACTAATTGAAGATTATATTCGCTCAAAATTCACCCACTACACAAGCTTCCCCCTTTTTCTATCTTCTAAACTTTTAATTGGATCTTTCAGCCAATGTTTATTGTTATTGAACCATCAATTACTGATTTCACCTCCATTCTTCAGGCCCGTAACATTCTTATTACATCTTCCCTCGGAGAATGCGAAACATACTTCAGCCAGCGACCAACACATCATACAATGCTAACATTATCTTAAAATGATTCTTTCCAGTTCAAATCAAAATGCCAATTACACATTCATGCCAGCGAATTTGATTCTTCCAGTATAAGAACACCACTATAACCCTTGTTACTCAGTTCGTTGTCGATACTAAGATTAAAATAGACCGCTTCTATGAATAACTCAAATTCAAAATAGAAAGCAAAATTAGATATTTCAACAAATCAAACAACACAAATTTGGACCACGCAAAGATCTCAGCTCATGAAGCTGCAGTAATCCGAATCAAAAGCAATCGAAAAACAAATACTTCAAAAATACTCTAACAACATGAATTCCCCAACAGGTGCAATAATTACACAGAAATAACTCTCCAGAAACCCTAATCACCGCCTAACCTAGACATACAGCAACAACGCACGCATACATTAAAAATTATTAAAAAATACACGCAATAGAGAAAGAGCAACAGAAAAATACAGTTCAGAAGCACATAATCACATAGCGAAACACACACACGCAATATATATATATATATATATATATATATATATATATATATATATATAGAGAGAGAGAGAGAGAGAGAGAGGGAGGGAGAGAGAGAGAGGGAGGGAGAGAGAGGGAGGGAGGGAGGGAGAGGGGTACCTAAGGACTTCGTTGTCCCTCTCAACTTCGCTGACTTCGGCGAAGAAATTTTTGAGAAGTAAATCGTCATCGACGGTGGCTGCTTGGTTTGTCTCTCCCATTTTCTGCTTCCTCCCCTTCCAGAAATTCGATTCGCCGATCGTACTTCGAGAATCCTCTCAAGTTTCAAACGACAACAGGTTCTAATACCTTATGGCTTACATATTTCTAGCGCAGTATTGTCGCTTCGGACGCCGCTTATTCGTTATTACTCTATTTCCCCCTTCCGTGCCCTTGTCTCGCAAAAACGAAATGTCGTTTCAGTGCCAGTTATCAGCAGCACATTTAAAAATTGTTTATTAAAATTTTAATTCTTAATCTATTTAACTTTTATAAATAAAATTTTTATTTTATAAAAATTTATTAATTTTAAATTATATTATTATCTTTTAAATTCATCTTTAATTTTATTTGTAAATAGATTAATTTAAGTAAATAAAAGATTAATTTATAAAATTTTAAAAAATAAGAGATTAATTAAATTATTTTAAAAATTAAAAACAAAATTATAATATGAAAATAAAATGAGAGATTCATTTATTAATTAGCTTCTTATGAAATATCATTTTTAAATTTTAAGAATAATGCCGGGAACATTGTCTAGTACATTTTCTTTAATCACATTTTTATTATTAAGTGAAGTTTATTTGAGACCTATTTAAGTGATCATAGTCCGGCCTATCATTTAATGTTACATTTATTATTTATTGAGAATCCTATAAATTTCAAAATGTATACCACGCGATGACCATAAAGCATAGTAATCTATCTAATACTCATGCACTCTCTAGCTTCTTGTTTATATACTACATAATAAGTAATAACAACTTTTCTATTGAAAACATAGAGATTAAGAAAATATTAAATATTATATTAATTTTTAAGAATTATTACAATATTTTACATTTGTATTTAAATTTTTTTTTATTTTAAAGTTGTTAATTCTACTTATTAGTTAAAATATAAAAAATAAGCTTAAATGTTATGAAGAATTAATATTATTTCTAGAACTTTATTAAATATTGTTATATTATTTGAATAGTTAAGATATTTATTATTTTTAAAATATTATATATAAAAAGACTTGAAAACCAGTCAATTTAAAACTAAGAGGATAAAATGAATAGTCAAAAAAATTAAGTAGATCTACCTATAACAACTCATGAATTTTATTCGATAAAAGAGTTTGTTAAAAAATATATTATTCTTTTTTTTAGTATTTTTTTAATGGGAAGTAATCAATAACTCTGAATGATAATGAGTCTGGTTCCTTACATAATATAATATATTTTAATAATAATATGATATTATTAAAAAAGTTCTAACCCGTAGATAAGTTTTTTTATTATCAAGTTTAAAGTGATCTTTAAATATCCATTGCCTCAGACTAAAAGAAATATAAAATAAATAAACAAATTATAATTTTATGTAAAAGAATAATGTTTAAAATATACATTTTTATCTTAAAATTTACATTTTAAAGATTTTTATATATTTCATCTCATTTTGATATAAATAATTATTTAAAAAATTTGGGCTCTTTCCAATTTCTAGCATGATTATTGACTATCAATTTTTACTATACATTATCAACTTTAAAAACTTAATTATATGTTTAGATAAAATAAAATAAAACAACAATATGGTAATGATCTATTTTTTATTATTTGGTTAAAAAAATTAACGATAAAAATTTAATTCTTTTTAATCAATTATTTTTCCTATTCAAATTTTATTTTTATTTTTTTCATATTTTTTTTCCTTTAATCTAAACAAAACATAAAAGTTCAAATAAAAAAGTTTACTCATTCTCGTATGGAAAATATAGATGTTTAACATTCCATTAATTCTTAAACAAGTTTTAAAATAAAATTTTTCTATTTTAAAATTGTTTACACTAATATATTATCTTCATTCTCAAATAAAATTAACAATTTTTTTTAAATTCATCCATCCTCTCTCTACATAATAAGGTAGTGTGATGTTGTTTTAAGGGGAATTTTTTCTTCCAAAATTAAAAATTATTTGTAATCTGTATTTTATATTTATTTAAATAATTTTAGCACAGTAAAATTATTATCCACCAATTATTCACATTAATGGGTATTAATAGGTTTTCAATTATCAATAAAGTGCGTATAGTCACAGAGCACTAATCCTATAACATCTTTTCACCTTTCCACCTTTTCATATTCATTGACCATTCATTTCCCTTCTATGCATTTTCTTTAAGAGATATAAACTACCAATTCATCTCTTATTTATTCATTACTTATATGTCATGATAATAGTACAGACTGAACTATGTTATTCAAGCGTGGCCTACCCCCTAAACCACGTTTTGTTAGGTTAGTATTTCGTATAATAAACACATGGATATATTACCTTCAAACTTGTTTTGTTCAAAACTCCATTCATTCTTTCCGTAACATAAAGCGATTTCTAATTAATAATTAACGTCATTATAATTTAGAAATTTATGGTATGTTTTATTTTCCATCTTTTAAAATAATTATATATATATATATATATAATAAAAAATTAACTTTATGCAAAATAAATATATTATGAATTGTCTTGTTTAATATATATTTTAAACAGTTAAAATTTTTATTAATTCAACTATTGTATAAATTAATTATGTTTAAATTTTTTTATAAAACATGAAAGAGATTTAATATTTTATTTTAACGGATAATATATCTTTTTTAATATACATTAATTTAAATTTATCTAATAAAATACTAAATCTTTTTTAAATTTTATAAAATTTTATAAACATAATTTATATAATAAAAAATATTAATTTGATAATTGAATTGATAAAATTTAATTATTTTAAAAAATATTAAATAAAATAACTTGTACTAAATTTAATTTTAAAATAAATTAATTTATTATATATATAATTAAAATAATTTAATTTTTTCTTAAACCTCGACTAATAGGTTGAATCATATAGACAATAATAATTAGATAAGAATCCTCTCAATTAAATTGAGATATAGAAAGATTCATTTAGAAAGAAAAAAAATGAATATTTATGAAACTCAATCCATCTATAAAAAAGAGAAAAATGTAAAGAAATTAAGGTAAAAGATAAAGAGAAATTTGACCCCCAAATAATTAGCGATAATTCAGGTCAATTAAATTTGAAGCCCACTGGAATGAAAGTTAGAAAGCTACGGAGAAGAACAAGCGCACTCGCTAAAAGCCCACGAGCGTGGATATAAAATGGAGGAGAGCATATGGGTGCACACATGAAACATGCGAAAGCAAAACCAAACTCCTTGCTAATTGGTTATAGTTAACTTCATATATTTGTGAGTTGTTTCAGCACCGACGGAAAAAGGCAGCTAAAATATAATTCAATTAAAAGTTGTTGATGTTGTAATCGTTCTCTCTATCATTGTTTCCATGCTTAATTATATTATAAAATTCATGTTGCAAGGTCTGTCGGCAATAATTACTTTTCATATGTTATGTTGAATATCGGTTGCAGTCTTTTTTATATTTTTTTGAACCAAACATATCACAGCCACTGTCTTGACTTAAACTCCTGAGAGGCAAAAATATCAGGGATGGATCATGGTGTTCCCAAAATATTAGACCAGTTAGGCCGCATAGGACTCATTTTGAAACCCCATTGGCTTAGATTGCAAAAGCAAGAGAATGAAAAGAAACCATGATAATTTAGAATTGACAAGACAGTCAACAAGGTCAAAGATAAACTTTGATTATGTTATAGATATAATTGTTAATATTGCATAGACGTAAGGATAAATTTAGTATATATGAGACTGTTCAAGTAATTTTTCTGATTTTACAAACAAAGTATTATTGGACCACACGGGTCAGGTAGCAATACAATAGGGCTCCCAGAATGGAAAAGACCTTCTAGAATCCTTGCAATTCTTCAAATTGTGAACCAAATAATCACCATTGTTCCCTCTTAAAACCAGCAACCGTTGTCGGCTATTTGAATGTTGATTGCTATTGTTGTCCAGGGATGAGTGGCTGTTCTGTTGAAAGGTAAATGGGCCAGGCTTGGAAGTGGGCTTAGGCCGCCAGTAGTATTCATAAGCGTTGAAAGCCCCGGAAGCTGGTGATGTAGAAATGAGGCGAGCCCTGGGCCTAGGAGGGAGTGGACTATGTTGGACGACATTAACATCCTTAAAATTGGTCACATCGTTGAAGTTGTCTGACCATTTTGGACTCCTATTCCTATCAGTGTTAACCAATCCAATTGGCTTATTCATCATTAATGCTAACCTACGAACACTAGTAATCCCACTTGAAAACAAAGGAACCTCCTCTATCTCACTCTCAACTTCCTGTGCCTCATCATCTTCTTCTTCTTCTTCTTCTTGAGCCACTTCCTCACTAGCAAAGGTGAGGACAAGGCGACCATCTTGGCGTTGAGCATAAAAGTTGTTCTGTGAAGGAACGGACACAGCTTTTAAGAACAACCTTCCATTGTCACGGTGGGTTCGCATGTGGAGAGAGGAACCATTCTGTGGAGAGAGTGAAGAGAGTGGAGGAGGGAAACAACGAGGCAATGATTTCTTCGCACCATAGTTGTATTTCTGCACTTCAAACTCCTCTTCGTGTTTACTTTCCAGTGTCAGTGTTATTTTCTCTTGTTCTTGTTCTTCTTCTTCTTCCTCTTCCTCTGAATCCCCTGTCTCAGATGGAGGATAAGAAGAGAAGCCATCTGAGCCAGTTTCGGATCCAAGACTCTCTGTGCATATCTCCAGACTCTTTTCACTTAAACAACTTTTTGACCTTCTCACAAGTGGATGAATATAAGGAGTTGTTAATTTGGAAGTTTCTTCCTTGGCCTTATGGGATAAAATTGAGCTCCACATATCAAATTGTCCTGTTTTGTCTTCATGCTGCTCCTTTTTTTGAATTGTGTTCCAAATTTGGAACCCTTCTTGCTTCATTTCTTCGTAGTCATCTTCGTCTGAATCGGCAATTTTTGTGTGCGAGTGAGAGATGAGTTGTTGGGAGGAAGCAATCTTTTTTATGGGAGATAACCCGTTTTGAGAAAGCCATGTCTTGGAAGACATGTCTGCGGATAGAGTGCGTCGCAGAGAAGTGGCACTGGTACCACCATCGTAGTAGTTAGACCCCAAGATGGTGACAATGCCCTGCTTTTGCACCACCATAGTCTCTTCCTCTATTCTCTTAGACTTAGATATGCTTTCACCTTCCATTTGGGTTTGGATTTTCTTCCTCATACAACCTGGCATCTCCGATAATCCAAACACTTGCTTAACTGCATACAATACAAGTAAGCAAATTATTTAGGAAAGTGCCAAAAATAAATAACCCGAGAAGCAGGAACACTAGTGAAGTATTTAACAGAATTTCATGCTACAAAGTATAGTCTTTGTACATGCATGTGAACGAACTAATAAAAAAATAAAGGCAAGTTTAAAAGAGAATTTGGGTGAATTACCTGAAGCAACACAACAGCACCCAATAGAGGTCTACTTGGAGACCCACTTGGAGTGCGAGTTGCAAACAAGGAAGAAAGGGTGAGGATTATGATGCTTCAAATGATGTTCGAGGAAATGGCTATGGTTGATGGTACTGCAAGTAGTGGAAATGGGGGGTATTTGTAGGGTGCCAAAAGCCTTCTCGAATCGTATCCCCTACGCCACCATGAAAAGTGTTTCCTGTTTATTTCATTTTCAGTTATGTTATTTTAACAATAAATTCATATATAAACACACTTTTTTATCTTAATCTATTAAATCATTCATGAAATCTTATTGATCATTCTTAATTTTTTTGTTATATATATATATATATATGTATGTATGTATTATAGTGCAAAAATTTAGTACAAATTATATATTTTTATTTTATTCCGTTTCATAAAAGAAAATTTTTATTTTTACTGTCATTTTATATGACAATTTTACTATAAAAGAGAAAAAATATAATAAATAATATGATAAAAATTACAAATATATTATATAAATTATAGTATAAATGAATGATAAGAATAACACATCTCTTTTCATAAAATCAAACCAGGGGTTTGAATATTTTCGGCCAGGGTTCTTATTGGTTCACATGCACATGATCTTTTTCTATTCGGAACTTTGCTGTTTAGCCATAAAAAATATGTTGACTATCACACCACTGACATATACAAAAATGTTAAATTAAAAACAGGATCAGTGATTAATTTAAATTTTGTTCTTAGAGAGGAAGAGTTGGATTCTCCAATGCAAAACAAATGACAGTCTCCATTTTAAATGGTTTGGATATATGTGTGAAAAAAATATGTAAAAGTAGCATTAAAAAAGTTTTACTAATAGAAGATAGTCCAATAGTTAAAGCTAGAGGAAAATTTTAAAAAATTACAACTCAAATTATTAAGAGAGGTTACAAAACTATTTTTATACTTAATACAAAAAATTATATTGTTAAATAACCCATATAAATGATTTCACCTGATAAAAAATAATTTAAGTATCATTGTTGTTATTGTTTCACTATCATGAGAAATATTAATTGAAAAAATAGGAAAATATTATGTAAGCAAGGTAAAGCTAAACAAACTTTGTTGAGAAGTTAAAGAGGTTATAAAATTGGGAATTAGGCCAAACTAAGATTTTTCAAAAAAATAATAATTATTTACATAAAATAAATTTGGACATGCTAACAACTAATTATAACTTAAAAAGCGGTAATTCCCGTGACTCCTTTCAAGATATCACGTAAATCAACAATAAAAATTTATAAATATCATAATGTGCATTATTATATGCCAGAATTCCATAAAGGATCATGCTATTTTATTCAAAGTAAGATTTCAGGTGAAATAAAGTTTTTTACAGTTAAGACGTTGCTACGTCAAATGTATGCTCAATGGCCATTAATAAGATAGTAGAGGCTCTACTATGCCCTTCTATCATATTGTATATATATAGAATTTAATTTGTTGAACTTCAAATTTATCACAATCTTAAATTGATTTTATTAAATTATAGTTTAAAAGTTAATACCCATGTTATCAGTGATATGTGTGCCAAACTTTGAGTTAATTACGTTATAATGTAAGTTACTTGATCTGAAAATTGATATGTAAAAAACAGAAAAATAAAAATAAAAATATATAATCGGTAGTAAATACCATAAAAACAATTGTATATTACCGTTTAGTTTAGCATTAATTCTAGTTTCTAAACATGTATTACCATGACCTATTGTTAAAAGTATATTAGATTACATAATTAATAGTTTAAAATGATAATAACGGTTATACCCACCATTTAAGTTTGTAACTAAATTGGTTAGTTATACCGTTAGTTTCGGCTGCTAGTTTATACCTAAATAATCTGAGGCATGGCTGATGATGTAGTCGTTTAGTGCCACAAACGTCCTCCAGGAGGGAAGTTGGTCTTTTAACATCTAAAAACAAGAACAACCCATCACTAGGAAAGATATATAATTGGGTTTGTAGTGTTGGATATCATCAAGAAAGAGTTTAAACATAGGTGCGGGTATTCATTCTCAAAAACTTATGAGGATGGATGTGAGTTTTCACAATTTAGTTCTCATCTTATTCCAAACTCGCATGTATTATTTAATTAATTAATTTTAAATTTAAAAAGTAGTGTTATACTTGTATAAAATAATGTAAATGAGTTAATGATAAATCATAATCACTGTAAATAAATTATTATTTACTAAAAAATTAATATTACATTGATTTTCATTAGTATAATTTTTTAATACATTAAATTAGTAATATAAATATTATAAATTTATATAATAATAAGATAGTTATATTAATAAATAATTTTATTAATATAAAATATTAATATATATTATCAATACATCAAATATTATTATAATACAGATCTAATTTTAAAATTTATGATAATGATTTACTTTTTATTAAAAAGTTATATCAATAAAAATTATCCTAAAATTTAAAATTTTTATTTATTAATAAATAATTATTTAATGAATTTTCACACAGATACCTTTTCTTTCAAAATCCATAATAGGTATGAAAAACATTATATTTCAAAATTAATTAATTTTATTAAATTGGATTTTAATTTAGTAAACTGTCTTGTTTGTTATGTTTTATAACTAGGATTTAAATTACTTTTAGATATTTTTTAATCGAGTTAAATCTTACATTTTTTGTTAACAGTTTTTAATATAAACTTTTATGATTAAGTTGAAGTAATTAAAACTAAAATTTTTAATAAAAATGAAAATATTTAAATACTTTTTATATATGCATGTTTTTATAATAATTTATTATTTTAAATGATTTAAAATTAACTGAAAAAACTAAAAGTTAATAAAATGTTATATATAAGACATAAAGTCATTGATAGAGGAAACAGCGGTGAGACTATGACAAGAAAAGTCAGGTAATTGGCACCATAGGCATACTGAAAGGAGAAAAGGCATGTCTACTATGCATATAATTAAGTAATATCACTAATTAGGTAAGACATAAAGTGACATTTATTGGGTGAAAATGGCTTAAGAAGGAAGCAAAGGAATCAACTTTGGGAGAGGCCAATATGATTGGGCGGCTATAAACCCACAATCCCATTGTCTCAGAGAGAATCAGACATTTATATCTATTTTAATTTTAAACTAACTTAGTTTAATCACAAGGAATAATGTATGTGGAAACGAATGAACGTGCGTCACGTCTTGCTTTTATGGACCCCCTTTTGGATACAAAATTTGCTTCATTTGTCTTTCACTCTTTTTTGTCTCTGTATTTTACATTTATTTGCGTAACTTCGTCACCGTGTCAATGCAAAGTCATGTGATTAATACAAAAATATAATGCGGCGAATACGTCCACATCACTTACACCATTTAATAATACCCACAAAAAGGCATTGATGTTGATAAATATTCCAAAGCAGAGTACAATACATGATAATACGCTACAAAAATACCAAATAACGCACACAATATTAAATTATGAAATATACCAATCAATACTATAAAAATATTAATTAAAATTTTATACAATATTATTAATATATATTTTTATAATTTTTAATGTAATTTAACTTTACTTTTAAAAATCAACTATAATTTCCCAAAAGTCGAGGGACGCAGAGAGGAAAATCAAACACAACTTGTTCGTCTATGTAAACCCCACTTTGCTTGTTTTGGCGTAAATAATATTAATTTTATAAAAATACATATTTTAATATAAATTTATTATCATAATTTATTGGGATATATATTTTAATTAATGATTCAAAATTAATTATATTGGAACTAATTTTATCTTATTTTAAAATAAATGAACTTTCTGAAAGCAATAAATGAATAGTTCCATTGGATTGGTCTAAGTATTTTTTATTAAAACAAATATAAATATGAATTTTAAATTTTTATTATTTTTAAAAAAATTTATCAGACTTATTTGGATATTTTCGTTAATAACATTCCGTTGCCCGGTCTATATAAAATACGTATTTGAGTTCAACTTCAATTTATATTTTATAAGTCAAATAAAAGATAATTCTTTTTAATTTAATTATATAAAATCTGAATCAAATTGATACAAGTCAAACAATTCATTTTTTTTACTCAAAATCTATAATACTTAAAACATCTTTATTTACTCAATTTTTAATGATCAAGCTGACATGGCACTTTATAATATATTATACTTTTTATAATATTAAAAAAATTATTTATTAATTTTATTAATATTTAAAAATGTTGTATCTGATTTATGTTATAAAATATTATGAATAATATTTAAAAAAATTTATAAAAATATAAAAATATTATTTATAAATTTTAATAACATTTTTAAACAGTATTATATATGATTTGTGTTTCAAAAAAGTAAGATATGTTATAGTGAAGCCACATTTATAAAATCTATTAAACCATTTGACACTTTAAAGAATTATGTTTAAGCTATATATATTAGCTAAAAAATGTACAAATAATTTACATTTTTAACACTTTGTACACGAACTTTTAAGATTTAAAGCATAAAATGCATGCATTCTATCGTTTCATACAGAAACTGCACTGTCACGTTGGTAACTAATTTTTAAAGTTCAAAATCATTTATTTAAAGCTACATGTCCTCTCACTAACCCATACATATATTGTATGGATTGAAGAGGTTCCTCATTCATTTACAATCTGGCCTTGTAGTATCTATTGAAAACTCCTTAAGGAAATTCTTTTTTCTATTTTTTGTTGGTACATATTTCTTTTTTCAAGTTAAGAAAAAAGACATAATTTTATATTTCTAATAAGAAATGGATTTCCCTTGGTCCAAATCAAACACCCAACGTTCTAGTAAATATTTGCATGACATTACACAAAACTCAGTATAAAAAAATCAATATGTTTTCATTTTGTAACAATTAATAAAAATACTGTAAGAAAAATTAAAATTATTCCAAATTTGAACATTTTATTTATAATAAATTAAGTGTCTATTATGAAATTTAGGTCAAGTTATGGAACATGGATTATGGATGTGATTTTTGGGAGTCCCTGCCACTCGATCAATTAATTTCCATTGCAGAAAATGACGGCAACGAAGTAAAATCTAAAAGCCTTATTCACTGCCCCTAAAAGGGAGGGTGATCATAAAATTGGTAGATTGCAATATATGGTTGGGTACCATATTCGGACGATCAAGCACGTTTGATGGAGTTTAAGCTTCGCATCATCTAAAAGCCCTTTCAAATTCAGATATTTTATCCTTTTAAAACAACAAAAGAGATAAAGAATCACATTCCTATCGTATGGGGGCGTGAGTAGGAAATAGGAATGTTGGATAAAGAACTCTGAAATGAAACAGTTGGCAATGTTATAAAACTTAAATTAGGAAGTTTATTTTGTTTGGTATTCCTAGAATGGTATTAAAGGTTTTAGGCATGAGTGGGAGACAAACCTTTTAAATAGGCACTATGATTTATTTTTGGCATTTGAAGAGGCAAATTCCGTGCCTATAAATTCTTGTAACAACTCTTTTGAAATACGACAGAGAGAATAAAGGAAATATAGAGAGATTAGAAAGAGAACAAAGTGTTGCCAACATCTCTTTCTGCCAATTTGTTACCAACAAATTGGTATCAGAGCGAGTGTGTGTGAGGTGAGCGTGAGAGAACCTACCATCCTCAAAGAAAGACACCGCGGTGTGCGCTGGCCGAGAGAGAGAGGAGCGACCGAGAGCTTTGTGAGGTGTGTGAGTTGAGTGTAAACACTTGAGAGAAATGGCAGGTTTAACAAATGGTCTTCCACTACCCAAGTTGACGAAAGGCGCCAACTATGACAACTGGAAGGTACAAATGAAAGCCCTTCTCGGCTCCCAAGATAACTGGGATGTGGTCAAGACCGGGTATGAGGAACCGGCGAACACAAATGGGTATTCAAATGCCCAGATGAACGCGTTGAAGGCTGTTAGAGCTAAAGACAAGGCAGCTCTGTATCTGCTATACCGAGCCGTCGACGAATCCAACTTTGAGAAGATAGCCAACGCAAAATCTTCCAAAGTAGCATGGGATACACTCAAAAAGGCAAATAAAGGAGACAAAAGGGTGAAGCAAGTCCGACTTCAAACCCTTAGGGGCGAGCTGGAAAACATGAGGATGAAAGAGTCTGAAAGTGTATCCGAGTTTATTACTCGGGTGGAGATCGTGGTGAACAAGCTGAATCGGAATGGTGAGAGTATTTCATCAAACCGAGTCGTTGAAAAGATTTTGAGGTCATTGACGGATGATTTCGAGAATATTGTGTGCGCAATAGAAGAGTCCAAGGACCTATCAACACTCACTCTTGAAGAGCTTGCCGGGTCCCTGGAAGCGCATGAGCAGAGAAGGAAAAACAAGAAAGGGGAGTCCCTTGAACAGGCTCTCCAGGCGAAGGCGACAATTGAAGGGGAGAAGGTGCTCTATGCTCAGAGTACCAGAGGCCGAGGAAGAGGCAGAGGTCAAGGTGGTAGAGGAAGAGGAGGAAGAGGAGGACGAAGAAATGAGCAAGTCGGCCAACAGAACTGGCGTGGCCGAGGTCAGGCTCGGGGTGGCCGAACAAACACAAACAATATTGAATGCTATAACTGTGGGAAGTATGGGCATGTTGCCAAGGATTGTTACTCGGTAAAATGCTACAACTGTGGAAGGCTGGGTCATATTTCCAAAGATTGTAGGTCCGAGAAGAAAAGGGAGGAACCAACAAACTTCCTTGCCGAGGAAGAAGATGAAGGATTGCTGTTGGTGACAAACATTCCAGAAACTGAGGTCAAACCGAGCTGTTCAAATAACTCGGTTTGGTACTTGGACACCGGTGCAAGCAACCACATGTGTGGTGACGAGCGCTTATTCAAAATACTTTCAAAGGCGGAGTCCGGATCCGTTTCTTTCGGAGATGCTTCGAAAGTAGCTGTCAAAGGCCGAGGAACGATCTGGTATCAACAGAGAAATGGGCGAATCGGAGAGATCAGAGATATTTACTACGTACCTGATCTCAAAAGCAACATACTGAGCATGGGACAGTTAATGGAGAAGGGGTACTCGGTTCTGATGAAGGACCGAGAACTACAACTGAAGGATAAACTCGGGAGGCTCGTTGCTCGGGTAGAAATGAAGAAAAATCGCATGTACAAACTTGAGCTGAAAATAGTTCAAGATAAATGCATGCAACTTGATACGGAGGACGAGGCCATGAAGTGGCATTTCCGGTTCGGTCATCTTCATTTCGGCGGGTTGACCGAGCTGGTGAAAAAGAAGATGGTGTTCGGGCTGCCTAAAATGGAATTCGAAAAAAGGTTCTGTGAAGAATGTGTGATCGGAAAGCAAGCAAGGACTTCTTTCCCAAGGAGTTCTGAGTGCCGAACAAAGGAGCAACTCGGACTAATCCATACCGATGTGTGTGGACCGATAACTCCAGAATCATTTAGTGGTAAGAGATACTTCGTCTCTTTCATTGATGATTTCTCGAGAAAAGCGTGGGTTTATTTTCTGAAGGAGAAGTCAGAAGTGTTTGAAACTTTCAAGAAATTCAAAGTGAAGGTGGAAAAAGAAACGAGCAAAGTCATCAAAGCAGTCCGATCTGACAGAGGAGGCGAGTTCACTTCGGCCGAGTTCAACAAATACTGCGAGGAACATGGGATCAAGCGTTTCTTGACTGCTCCATATTCTCCTCAGCAAAATGGTGTAGCGGAACGAAAGAACCGAACCATTCTCGATACGGTTCGATCTATGTTGAAAGGGAAGAATATGCCGAAGAAGTTTTGGGCCGAGGCGGTGCAATGTGCAGTCTATGTGCAAAATAGATGTCCACATGCGAAGCTAGGCGAGAGGACGCCTCAGGAGATCTGGAGTGGTATGAAGCCGAGTGTCTCTCATCTAAAGGTGTTCGGTAGCGTGGCCTATGGGCAAGTACCAAGTCAACACAGGACAAAATTAGAAGATCGGAGCAAGAAGTACATATTTATCGGGTATGATGAAAAATCTAAAGCATATAAATTGTTTGATCCTGTTAACAAGAAAGTGGTGGTGAGCCGAGATGTTCACGTAGAGGAATCAAAGCAATGGTGCTGGAGTAACCCGACTGAAGAAGGAACTAGCTCGGAAATTATTGTGCCTTCAACAGCAACAACCACCGAGTTCTCAGATGAAGAAACCGAGCCACAACAGCCCAGGATGAGAAGTCTGCAGGAAATATACGACACTACAAATGAAGTTCATGTTGTATGTCTTTTGGCCGACTCTGAAGACTTGAGTTTTGAGAAAGCTATCCAAGATGAGAAGTGGAGAACAGCCATGGATGAGGAGATTGGGGCGATTGAACGCAACAAAACTTGGGAGCTGACCGACCTTCCTGAAGGGGCTCGACCCATCGGAGTAAAATGGGTATACAAAAAGAAGATGAATGTTGAGGGAGAGGTTGAGCGTTATAAAGCTCGACTTGTGGTGAAGGGCTATAGACAAAAGGAGGGAATCGACTATGATGAAGTATTTGCTCCAGTCACGAGAATGGAGTCAATCCGACTTCTGATCTCATTAGCTGCTCAAAACCAATGGCCGATTCTACAGATGGATGTGAAGTCGGCCTTTCTAAATGGAGTGCTGAAGGAGGAGGTGTACGTCGAGCAACCACTCGGGTACATGAAGAGAGGGGATGAGAAGAAGGTGCTGAGATTGAGAAAAGCCCTTTACGGGCTGAAGCAGGCTCCTCGTGCTTGGAATGAGAAAATTGACGGGTATTTCAAGAAAAATGGGTACGAGCAATGTCCATACGAGCATGCCTTGTACACAAAGAAATCAGAAAAGGATATGATGGTAGTCGCTCTCTATGTCGACGATCTCATATTCACCGGAAGCAACGCGAAGCTGGTTAAGGAGTTCAAGGAGATAATGAAGAAAGAGTTCGAGATGACAGACTTAGGCCTGATGAAATATTTTCTTGGCCTAGAAGTGAAGCAGTCGGAAGAAGGGATTTTTATATCCCAAGAGAGGTACGCGCTTGAAATTTTAAAGAAATTTAAAATGGAGGATTGCAACCCGGCTTCTACCCCAATGGAACTAGGCACTAAACTCTCAAAGTTTGATGGAGGAGAACGAGCTGATTCTGGGAGATATCGAAGCTTAATCGGAAGTTTGAGGTACCTTACAAACACGAGACCCGACTTAATGCTAAGTGTTGGGATAACGAGCAGATTCATGGAGAATCCAAGCTACACACATTGGAAGGCCTTGAAGAGAATTCTGAGATATGTTCGAGGAACCTTATCACTTGGTCTTTTCTATTCAAAATCGGATGACTACCGACTAGTAGGTTACTCGGATAGTGATTGGTGCGGTGATGTTGATGACCGGAAAAGTACTTCGGGTTATGTATTCCTACTCGGGAAAACGGCTTTTACTTGGCTGTCAAAGAAGCAGCCCATTGTAACACTGTCGACCTGTGAGGCCGAGTATGTGGCGGCCTCTTGGAGCGTTTGTCATGCAGTCTGGCTTTCGAATCTACTAAGGCATCTGGGAGTGATCCGAGGTGAAGGGACTGTGATCCGAGTTGATAACAAGTCGGCGATCGAGTTGGCAAAGAACCCAGTTAATCATGGAAGAAGCAAGCACATCGACGTTCGATTTCATTTCATCCGAGAACAAGTTAGAAAAGGAAAGGTCGAGCTGGAGCATGTTGAAAGCCGAGCTCAAGCCGCGGACATGTTCACCAAGCCATTGCCGACCACATTGCTGGAGAGTTGTAAAAGGTTGATTGGAATGAGAGATGGGAAGAGTATTTAAGTTTAAGGGGGAGATTTGTTATAAAACTTAAATTAGGAAGTTTATTTTGTTTGGTATTCCTAGAATGGTATTAAAGGTTTTAGGCATGAGTGGGAGACAAACCTTTTAAATAGGCACTATGATTTATTTTTGGCATTTGAAGAGGCAAATTCCGTGCCTATAAATTCTTGTAACAACTCTTTTGAAATACGACAGAGAGAATAAAGGAAATATAGAGAGATTAGAAAGAGAACAAAGTGTTGCCAACATCTCTTTCTGCCAATTTGTTACCAACAGGCAAGACTAGCTCTTGTCAACATTTTTTAGTAGTATATTAATTATCATAACTAGGGGAAACAGTGTCTTTTTCTCTCTTTTTTTCTTGTTAAAATTTCCTTAATTATGAATAAGAGTGGATAGGTATATGATTTTTTTATTATTTATAAAACTGTGTGGTTATGCATAGGAGTGAATTTGTAGGATTATATAATTTTTTATTTATTTATGAAATTAGGTGGTTATGTATGAGGATGAATTTGTAAGATAAATTTGATAAAAAATTATAAACACTAACACATTAGCATTTCCTTTATTTATTGCCATAGATAACATATAAAGCTTAATTATGTTTTTACTTTGTATGAAGAATATGTATAAATTTGGTTTAAGTTCAATAAGTTTTTTTGTTAGTTTTATTGTTTAAAATTTTTAAAAATGATTCTTAAAGAGGAAGTGGTATATATGCATTTAGTTATGCTAAAGAATGACTATTTTAGGATGATACATAAAGAAATATGCTTAAATGGACGTTATTACATCATCAATAAATAGTGATAAAAACAAGATAATATCTTTTAAAAATTTGACATCTATAAAAATTAAAATTAATAAAAAGCAAAATTCAATCATGTTTATAGTGACTATATTATATTATATGGAATACCCTAACATATAATTAGATTATATTATATGGAATATATTAAATGAAAGTATTTTTTTAATGTGAAGATAAAAAAAAATTGTAATAAAAAATAGCTATAATCATTAAAATATTAAATTATATAACATTTTAAAAATAGTGATATAACTGTTAAATTTTTTAATCTTGACGCTATAATGGATTGTAACTGTGGTTTTCTCATCTATGTTGTATACAAGAACCGAACTATCATTACCATTTTGCCACAATTAATTACTAATTTGGAGATGTCAATAACTATATCAAATGGTAAGGAAACTTATTCTTTATACTATATCAAGTTTTGAATTAATCAGTTACAAATTTGTAAAAAAAAAAAAAGTGAAAGTCATAAATATATCCAATAAAATTTTTCTTCAACAAACTCCATGTAGAACATGGGTATCAATAAAAGAGCCGTTACCCAATATACTTGAAAAGGTGTATATACATAAAAGCAAATTATGTGAGTAACTACAACTGGCACACTGCCTACAGAACTAGAATCCAGACTCCACTTGAAGATCATGTAAAGTCCAGTACTACGCAAAACTCTCTCTCTCTCTCTCTCATATGAAGTTTAGTGGAAGAAAGTTGCGTATGGCATATAATTTCAAAAGTTGCTGAGATTCCAGTGCTAAGCAAATGCCATGTGCGAGATTAGCGAATGAGGACATTTAAAGAATATATTAAGGGAAAATTGGTAGCAAAAGATTCATTTACAAATTTTATGGTTAGGATAAACGGAGTGTTGAATTGAAGAATTGGATATTCGGACGTTTAAATGAATAAAGATAATAATGACGCGACACTTCATGGGAGAATTTTGATGCAGTTGGGAATATCATTAGATAAAGACAGAAGGAGGGTAACTTCAATACTCCATTGGGTTGTCTTTGGTTTTGCCATAATTGAGTAACTTAACCTTCGTAATTCAATTTAGCATCTTGAATATTTTTTTTGGGTATAAACTGCAGTTATTTTCTGTAAAAGATAATTTTTTAAATCAAATAATATTATTATAAATAATATTTTTTTCAAATATTTAATTACTCAAAATTTGAATTCAAATCATCGATTAAATTATACCATAGTCGGCATCTTGAAGAATTAATTCAAAAAAATAGACAGTTAAAAAATAAAAAATAAAAACCTTAGTGTTGTTATTTGTTAGCATGAGATTATCAAAATTATTTTATCAGATAAATAACCTCATCTTAAATCGATCAGTAAAATTGTTTTAATAAAAGATTAAATAAAAATAAATACATTAATATTACTATTATTACTGATTAATATATTGCTAGAAAAATTTCATATATTATAATGGTTATATATCAAAAAAATAATAATTTTTACAGCATATTTAAAATACTTACATTTCATATTATAATGGTTATATTTCAGCAAAATAATAATTTTTTACACCATACTTAAAATTCTTAAATCTAGATCGTGAACTTCCCTTTTCATAACATATTTTATAGATATATTTTATAATAAAAAATAAATGTAAATTTTATAAACTTTTAGGAAGCAAAATTATATAACATTTATATACATGTTGAACAAAGTAAATATTTGTGAAGATCATGGCATCCCCTAATTCCCTTCCCTCCATCTTTCGTTTCAATAAATAAGACATTTTTAAAAAGATATTATTTTCGAGTAATTTAATATTGAATTAGCCTTTGTTAGGATATTTTTAATAAAAATTAAATTCTAATATAGATATAATAAATTTATACTAATAAATATTTTTTAGTAAAAAAATTAATATTTATCATCAATATATTAAATATTAGTATAATATATTATTTGTCATTATAAATTTTAAAGTTTATATTAATAGTTTCATCTTTGTTAAACAAAAATCATACAAATAAAAAAAAAATTTAATTTTAAAATTATTTATTTATTAAAAATGAATTTTTTTATAATAACCGGTTGGTGAATCGATTGATTGGCAGATCAAATGTGGTAATCAAAATGAAGAGACGGATTAAATTCCTGAGAAAGTGATGTAAACTAGAATGCTCCAAACTCCAATGGAGCCTAGGCATTCAATATATATGATCAGAATCTCTATTAATTTGTATTGTATGGAATGGATGGATTTGCAGTTGACTAATGGGTCGGTGCAGTTTATAATTTTTTTACACTCTGTTGGGAATTCGAATTTTACTTTTTAGGTTATTCCTTGTATATAATTATAGAAACGAATTGGATAGCAACTTTAGTTATCATGTTTGCATAAGCATAACGAGTTTAGCCTCTATTATATTCACAAACAAATGAAAGTTCGTTGCACTAATCAAAATGGTCTGATTAATTAATCAGTAACCACGTATTTGGTAATTGGCCTCATTGGATTATTTTATTTTGTGGAATCCGTCAACCTAAAAGCTATCTTTCTTAAACCTCGCAGAGATTGGATTAACGTGCATCATTGTGGACCTCAGCTGGAAATAAAGCTTAATTGACTTCACCTTGGGAAACTTTTCACCAATTCTTACAACCTATAATAAAGATCGGAAATAGCATAGTGTTTGACCTAGACTTTGATTTAGAAATCATTAATTATAAAAGTGTAAAACAATATATATGTTGTATTCGTTTTTTATATATGTCTTTTCCCTTTCATATGCACCCATATTAGAAAATCAATAAACACTCCTCTAATTAAGAGTGTTTGTGGATCGGATTGAATTGACTTTGTGGAAAAGAAAAGTCATCCGATCTTATTTTATCATTTAATTATTCAGTTGTAAATTCGAATTCAACCAGATTCGAGGCGGACTTTCAGTTTTTATATATTTTATTTTCTAGTAAAATTAAATAAATCATAAGACACAAAAAATATAAAAAATTAATTTAGAATATTATATATTTTATCTCATTAGCATATTAATTATGACCTTTAAATTGTGGTGGATTTACTCTTTCTTTTTATTTGTATATTTTTACTTTACATTTTTAATCATTTTAGAAGAGGGAAATTCCCCATAAACCACTTACTATAAGCATGAATTTAAAGCATCTCATTTTAGATTTAAATTATTAAAATAGAATTTATAGAATAGAATGTAATTAAGATATACCGATATAATATTTTTTTGCACTATCATTCAAAATATAAATTATTATTTTTTATAATAATTATTTTATTAGTTGTATCACTATTTAAGTGGTCAATAATATAAATTTTTTAATACTAACAATATACTAAAATTGAACTTTATACAATTCCACTATTAACATTTTAAGTTATCAATTAATTATATGTTTTTGTTTTTATTTTTTCATTTAATTTTATTCTTTCTATCGATTCTCTATCAAAACTATTTTTAATATAAAAGATATAAAATAAAAACCAACAAGTGATAAAAAATATTCAAACTACTTCAGAATCAATAGACTTATAAAGAAACATAATTTTAAAAACAAGAATACGAAAAAATAGTTTTAATAATTTTATAAATATTTATTTATACAACTATGAGTAATACGACAATTACACATACATATAATTTGGATTTAAATTGAATATGAACTTTAGTTTAATTTAATAAAAATAATTTATTTATTTTTTATTTAATTTCCTTTAATTTTTATGATATACATTAAATTATGAAAAGTTTGTATTCCCACAAACAACAAAAATATAATTTTCTTAAATCATATCGATTTATATGCACAACCACACCCCTGCTGTTAATTGACTTTAGCTCATAGTTGCTTTCATAGTTCGTACTATGAAAGAGCAGAAGATTGGAGAATTACTTGATCTATCGCCATCCAAAAAGACAGCTAAAGATTACGTGATCTGGGGGTACAGTTTGGGTAATTTTTAAGTACTAGAATGGGGATCCTTGACAATGACCTTTTGCTATAGATATTGCAATACACACCAATACTTCTAAAAGATGAAGCGTAACAATTTTGTTCTTAGTGATTTACCAATTACTGTGGTTCAGATTAGGTCAACTTTTTTTTTTTCTTTCTACTTTTCGATGTGTGTCACATAATAAATATTTATAAACAGTAAATTTTTATTTAAAATGATAAAATTTAATATATTGATAATATCAGTCCTTTATAAATAACAGATTTATATGAATTGACCTTCTTTCAAAATTAATTTTATTTTAAAAATTAATAAACCATGTAATATAATACTGAGTTATTATTTTACTTTAATATTGATATTAAAAAATAAAAATTTATTTTTGAAATTTAACTATAATTTCAATTTATAACATGGTATTTATTGATTTTTTTTCTTCAATTTCTATTTATCTTTTCTCTCCTAATTTATATACAACTATTAAAATTATTTTTATAATTTTACATATGGTCATGAAAATAAACATCCATCAATAAATACTCTTTAACCTTTCTTATGATTTAGAAAAACATTATATCCCTATCCACAATTTCATATTAAATACATATAAACAAGTTATCATGGTTAGTTGATTGATTATTTAACTTTTGAAAGAAAAAAAAATGATCCATGAAATGTAATGCTCAATTAGACATATAATAAAGATAATAATTAATAAAAAAATTTATCAAAATTTAAACTTTAAACGAGTTTAATATAAAAAATAATAATTCAAACAAATTTAAAAGTGAAAAATAGCTCAAACTGAATTAAGCCGGATCAGATCAAGCTTGCTTTCAATACAAAGCTTTATCAGGTTAAGCCCAGAAAGCTCAAACTTGTTTAAACTTTAATCTAACAATATAAAACCTATAATTTTATAAACTTATTCGACTTAATCAATAAATCAGCCCATTTCATCAGTTCTAATCTAAATACTATTATTTAATTTGCAAATACAAACGGAATACAAGCCCATTTGCTCACTAGGAGATAAAGGAAGTACATATTCATACAATATATATATTTTAAAATACAGACTGACATCCTTTTATTTGTATTTGATTTTGTTTACTAAATTTTAAAATTTTTGCATTTGACTGGTGTAAAATGAAAAGGGATATATAATAAAATAAATTAATTTTTATGGTATACTTCGATTTATATTTATATTAACAATGAATATAGATATTAAAAAAAACAACATCCCAATTTTATTTTTAAAATATCAGTAATATTTTTTTAATAAATTTTATAATTCTTTAAAAATTTAAATTAATTTTTAAAAGTAATTATAATTATTTTAAAAAAAAAATAACTAATATATTAAAATATATATTTAAAAAATAAGTTATTTTTCGAAAAAAATTTATAACTCCTTTTTTTTATGTAATTATATTTATTGTATTAAATATAAATACATATTGCGTAAGATGGCACTTGTGAGTGGCATGACCATTGAAAGAAGCGACCAACAGGAAAGAGCCACATAATAAAGAACATGAAAGCTTTTGCCACAGAGACAGAGTCCCTTCTTATTTGCATTCACTTATAAACAATTGTCATAAAAAGAGAGACCAATCGTTATGGAAAATTTGTAATGGAAGAGCATATGGTTCTGTCCCTAATTCCCACTTGCACACCCCTATACACAGAAAAAACAGAGAGTGGACAATATTCAATATCTAATCTATCTGTTGTAACAATAGCAGCAACTTTCGGTATCATCTTTAAAATTTTCTGAATTTGTTAATATGCTCTCCTTTTTTATCTATATTTTCCGTTGAACAATTCTTACGTGAACACATTGCTTAAAAGTTGAAGATGTGTTTAAAAAATATTTATAAAATTTATATTAAAATTATTTTAATAGTATTATCTTAAACTTTTCTTCCGTTTTATAAGTATTGTGCTAACTCAAGACTTACTGTTTTCCACGTAATTTAACTAAAAAAATGTTCATTATACACTTTATTTAAATTATATTAAATTAGAAGGGAAAAAATAAAAGTTTAATAGAATAAAAAATAAAAATACTATATGATAATGACATTTGTTTAATCAACCTCACGGGGATCCTTATTTGCTCTCGTGCACGTCCCTAGGGTAGGTTTGGACTGTTCCACTGCCTTTACACAGAACCTTCCTGCGCATCACAAATACATAAGGGAAAAAAAGGTAACAACACAGCAAACTCAATCAATAAAATCAAATCAAGTAAATAAAGAGCTGAAAATAAGAAACGAGGATGTACAAGACATAAACGTATAAAATATTAATGTAATTTATTATTCGTTAGTATAGATTTTTAAAATCTGCACTAAAAATTTATGTTTTGTTAGAGAAAAATTATACTAACAAAAACCTTAACATTTAACAAATTTTTGTTTCTTATTAAATGAGTTCCTTTTTTTGTAATACAGGAAACGGAACCCGGCCTCAGACTTAGAGATAAATAACAGCATGAAGCAAAGGTAAGCGGTAGCTAAGGCAATGATGATGATAAGGATTTAAGGATAGATGAGTATTTCGTTTGGGGGAGAATTAAATAAAAAGAAACATTGCTTATAAAATAAAATTTGCGATAAACGTAATAGATTAAATAAAAAATGGAAGAAAGAGAGAAAATTGTGAGATTGGGTGAGCGATATAGTGGAGTATAGATAAAAAAAATTATTGAAAATATTGTAAAAAATTATTTTACATATGGCATTACGGAAATGGTAATGGGTGGTAGTGGCTGATGTGTCTAACTGTACGCTTTTACCCTCGAGGCTCTCTTCTATTACACCGTCTAATAGGACTATTATGAGAGGGGACAACGTGAAATAAGTAAACTTCATTATTCTTTATTTATTTTTTCTCTCCGGTTGTTCAATTGTTGAACAAGATTTTTAAGTTGTCATAAAAATGGATGTGATGCTCACAACGATGATGAATGTAGCTATAGGTACGGTTGTGAAGTTATAATTGAGAAAATAATAAAAAGAATCATGAAACATAAGGTAATAAGAATTAAAATGATGTTAATAATAATAAATATAGCAACAATATGATGCATAATTCGTTATTAACTGAAAAAATATATTTTAAAATTATTGAAATTAGTTTAATGATAAGATTAAAATAGTTTATATAAAATTTTGGATTTAAATATTATTATTATTGTAAAAAATTTAAATCAAATGAACAAATGAAAAAAATATTTTTATTAATATTTTAATTTATAAAATGAATATCGAACCTTTTATGAAAAATAATTTATATTTGATTACATACAGTTGTAAATTGTTGAATTTTATTTAAAAAATTTCATGTGATCTAAGTCATATTTCATATATACTTCAATATTTTTTTTAATTTTTAAAAAATTATGGTTCAGTTTTGTTTGAATTCAACACCAATAATTCAGCCTTTAACGGCTAATTTGTACTACTTGTATCCAATCATAAATATTATATGCTGGTTAATTAACTAGTTTTCCTATCTTAATTAGTCTTGAGAAGTGCAATATATATGTGGAACGTATCATGACAACCGTTTCATAAGAATATGGAAATATATAAATGTCTTTCAAAAGTTTAACATGCAAGGATGCTATACCTATGTCTAGTTGTCTACCCTTTTACGTGAGTCTAGATTCACTTGAGATTGGCTAATTACACTTACGTACGGCAATTTTGTTACATATATAAACATCTTTATACAGAAAAAGGTGGCCGACACTAAGAATGAATGCTCTCACCAAACTTTTTAATTTGTTTTTACTTTTTGGGTAACTAAAAACATATGCTTGAGTGAACTATCATGGCCTTGTATGTGAAACCAATTGAAGAGAAAAAGAAAACGGAAAAAAGAAATTTGTGGCTCAAACCAAATATTATCTATAAATGCAACGTGGATTTTCCACCGAATAAGAACAGCAACAAATAAGACGTACCAGATTCCAATATATTATTACATGATGGTGTACTATCTTAATAGCTAAAATGGTGGTGGATATGACCAGTTGTCCACGGCAAAATCTAACAAAATCTTGAATCTATCATATATATGTCTCCGGGAAGGATTATTCGAAAGAAACCATGGTGCCATGAAATAAGCTATTGACAAGGAAGAAGATGGACAAGAGAACAAGTTACAAGGGAAATGGCGAAAGTTATGGGTGGGATGGTGGAAGTGAAACTCTATGGAGGGCAAAATTAGGAGGTCACCAGATTCCTGTCCTCTTAGTAAGGGTTGGCCCAATAATTGTTTTAATATTGTAAGAATATTGGAAGAAATTTTTACCCCAAAAAACTGTAATGTGTAGAGAGCTACTTGATCCATACTTAAAAAAGAGGTAAATTATATTGACATTATATGTATTTTAACAAAATTAAACATGATATTTTTGTCTTTTTTATATTTACATAAATTATCTTAATTGTTTAATTGTTTGAAATTTGTTGTATGTATATTTCAATTTGAGAAATATTGTTAATGTTACACGTCATTTAAAAAATTTGGTATTGAGGTATAAAAAATGAAGTGCAAAAAAATTGGACATGTAAGATCATATGAAGTGTCCTAAAAAATGTTCATCCCCTCTTGCATTTTGTTTGGAAAAAATGTTGCTAAAGAAAATGTTTACCATTGTCACTTATTCACCTACTCTTATGAAGTTTTCCAAATTTTTCATGTAAACTTAATGTCTCCCATAAAATTGTTACCTTATCCTTGACCACCATTACTACAACTTCAAAGAACCTTTTCTTTTTTTTTTTACTAATCCACAATTATAAATGTTGTTAGTCATTTTTTCTTCTTTCTTTTTCGCTACATCAGATATGTTCTCTAAAAGATTTACTTAAGATTGTTCATTTTCACTTTACTCATTCTGCCATTATGCCATTCCTCCAACTCCAAACCACTTTTTGGAATTTTGGTATTTTTATTCACCACTCCCCACTCCTCTTTTCTTCCCTAAATCCTTCTATTCTCAATAACAACATTTTTTCATATGCAATAAGATTTAAATTTATATAAGATTTAAATTTATTGTATCATGTTAATTTTAAAATTAAAATAAGAATGAATGTACCCAAAAGGTTATGGTTATCATATTTAATTAAATAATAAGAACAATAAGGTACTTTTATAATATTTGATAATGGGTTCTATGTCATTAAAATAATTGACTTATATATTAAATTTTAGATGATATTTATTTTTTTAAAAAAAACTTTATGAGTGATCATATTCGACGAAATATAATTTAGTTATATTAAAAATATTTTCTCATTTGATAATGGCTAAATTAAACTCAAAATATATTGACATATGAAAATTTTACATGAGAATGTCTATACATGATATTTATTATGGGAAATGAGAATGCATCTCTCATATTACATTTTTATAATATATTATCATGTGAAAAAATTATATGTATCCCGTTCTTTATAAATACAAATTAATTTTGATAGAATCATGTTTGTTTAATATTGTTCATGAAAAAGAGAAAAGTATAGAAGACTTAAATATATATTTTGAATATATAATGTTTGAAATGATATTTTAGTCCCTGTAAAAAGATATTTTTAATCCATACGTATATTTTTATTCTTTTAATTAAAAAATATTTATTTTAGTTCTTTTTAGAAAAAAAATTTAAAATAATTGTTCTTATCATTTAATAATGACATGTTTCGAATTTAATTATGTCATATTAACTATTATTTTAAAATGTGGCATGACATGATTACCTGTAAATCCCGTTGTTGCCAAAATATTGAAAGAAACTATTTTTTAAAAATTATATAAATTAAGAGATTAAAGTTAAATAAATGATTACTTATAAAGATTACAAACAATGATTACTAATATAAAATTTGTACATGTTGTCATAAGAAAATCTTGTGTAAGAGGATCCATTCCCACAAGTGAACATTCATCCCTTATTGATTAGCTAAGATTGGTATTGCTTTACTTTGTTTGGTGAAGTTTTTTACTTTCCCAACATGCATGTTTGTTGGACGGGATCATTACTTGGTTTTAAGCCGAAGACATAATGAGGATGTTGTGAGAAATTGGGTGAAGTTAAACCAAGACCATCATCTAGTTTACTGAGAGTAAGAGACCACCTTTTTCTTCTTATAAGTCCATCCATACCTCCATTTAAGGCTTGGGCTTTTGCCTATGTCATGAATGTGGATAACAATTTTTATCTTTCAAATGAAAACATAATTCTCTTTGCTCTGGGCTTTTTCCTTTCTATGGTTGGGCCTTGTATCTTTCTTTTCCAATTCCGTTGAATAAAAATAAGAAAATTGCTTTTTGTTCCATCCATTATATATTTAACACTATTAAAAGATAATTACTTCAAATAAAATTTTTAATTTAAATATATACATATATATTAAAAATTATTAGTTTAGAATTAAATTAGTACACTGATAAACAATTGAACATTTGAATTTAAATTCTGAAAAAAATGTATTTTTTAAACAAAAAAAATTACAAATAATCTTACTTTCATTAACTGGATATAAAAGTAACATTCCATGTAAAGAAAAGAGATAACATAAAAAAATTAATTAAAAACTAAAATTTATTAGTTATCTCATTTTTTAAAGTGATAATTTTAATTTATATAATATAGGTTAATTGAAAAAAAATACTAATTTGGCTCATGAAAAAAATAAAAAGAAAATAAAGAGAGTGAAAATATAAAAAAAATGAATTGTTTTGATGTACTAAAATAGAAGAAAAAAAAAAGAAGAATTTCTATTGTTTGGATGTTAAAAAGAGAAGGAAGGAAATATATTAATAATATAAAATTTACCTTAAAAAATTTTAATTTTTTATTAAATTTTTCTATTAATATATTTTATATTTTTATAAATATATAATAATTTTAATAATTTAAAATTAAAAAAAAATGCAAATTTTTCATCCTTTTTTTCGTCAACATAGAAAAAATAAATTCTGGTAGAGCATGTAAAAATTTATTCATTCTTTCCTGTTCTTATACACAAATAAACATAAAATTTTTTTATACTTTCTTTCTATTTCATCCCATTTAAATAAAAGATAAAGATAATTTTAATTTTAAGCATTTATTTAATAAATATTTTTACATTATTATTCTATTATAATTTATCAATTTTAATACATATAAATATAAAATTTTATTTAAACTAACATATCATCATTAGATTGGATGAATTATTTTTTTATAATCCATGATTGTATCAATATTTACAATTTTTCTTTCTTTTTTATCATATATTCAGCACTAAAAAAAGTTGAATTGGCGATACAGAAGCGTCCAACCGGTCAATTGTTTTATCTTATACTTCATTGTATTAATCATCTGTATCCTATATCTTTTATGTCGTTATTTTTGCATTTCCCCCTCAGGAGTTCATTCTGCAGAGTGACTCCACTTTCACGGGTAATTGGGATGCAAGGATCGTTGTATAACATATCTTGTATTTATCAATTAATTTGATGATTAATTCTGCCAAAGATGTATGATTCAATTAAGTTAACTTAAATATATAGATCAAAAATTATTTTTTTAACATTGAACCAACTTTTGCGTGGTTGTGACCGTTTCCACCCGCATTCCCCCACAATAATCCGCTGTTAGCAATGCATTGGCACACCAGAACTATGAATCGGTTGATTAGAGAAAGGCAAATAAAGAGGATTTGTGTGTGATTTAGTTTGTTAATTAGTAGCCTTAATCAAACAAATCAACTTATAATTTCTGAATATAGTTTGAATTACTATACCACGAATCATGAACCTTCTGGTTTGTATGCAGGGCTGCGCCTGCAGGTTCCGAGTTCTGACAGAGTGCTATTGCTACAATTAATTTGTTAGGTAGAAATAAAATAATAATAATAATAATTAAAAAAATGAAATTCTGGTCATTACAATCACGAGGTACACAGCTCACAGCAAATTCACCAATGGAATATATAATTCGTTGTTTGCTTATATCCTCATTCCTCATGCCTCAAAGCTTCGCTAATCGCTGCTCTCTTTGACCGTTCACGGTTTCAATTTTCACGCAACTCAATGAACCTATCAATTAAATCACCTACACACAAAAATACAGAGAACTAAAAATAATTGCTCTGTGTAATGAGATGAAGCCGTGAAGGCAGTTCATTTTCCAAGTCACTCTTGAGACACACTTGCAGCTCTATTTTCTAGTAATAACATTTGGATTTCAGATTTAATCATGTTTAATTTTGATTTATCGTGGCTATATTTTTTTATAATCATTTATTTGATGTCATATCGTTAACATGGTTACAATAAATGTTATCATAACAAAAATTCAGTAAAAATAAATGACAACTGTGTAGAAATGCATTTAAATAAATCCATTACATTGAAGCCAGCTGTTTTTTTTTTCAAATTATTTATTTATTTTGGCTGTAAAATTATTTGTAACTGTGTGAAACTGGTAATCGTCTTTGAAATGGTATTAGTCCACCATTGGTTCGAAGTTTCCGATGCCATGTGAGCGAGGATAATCATAATTTTGTAGCACATGGATATCTAGATCAGATCTTCAAAATTGACTTATAATATACATAAAAATGAAAGAAAGTAACAACGAGCAATACTTTTGTTTCTTTACTTTTTTCGAAGAGAAGTTCTTATTTTTTTGTGGTCGAAATGTGAGAAAAAGTTCATACAACGCTATAAATGCAAGCGACAACTATGCATAAAATATGTCAGGATCGTAATAACCATATTCAGGAGTTAGCGTATTTCCCTGCCTATCGCCGTGCAAAGTAGAAAAATAATAATATGTAGTTCCTCATTTTTTTCTTCAGGCATGCGTGATTTCGGAGTGTTACGTATTCATTTTCGCCCGATATACCGTTTTCGGCGTGTGGGTTCGGTGCATTATCACAACCCTCTGCGCTAGGAAAATAAATTACCAAATTCAAATCTTAGTAGTACATGTTACATATACAATACTATAAAGTAAGCACTTTTTTATATATTTATTTCTGTCTTGTATAGATGCTTATCTTTGACTATGTTTGGAGTCGTTTGGAGCCATACATTTAATGAGACCAAGGTAGTGAGGAGTAGGGCCTGGAAAAGAACACCAGAATTGAAAACTACAAAAAGAAGAACAAGAACTTTTTAGACGAATTTAGATTTGATAAGTGATAACTACTTGTTTTGAACCAATTAAAGTATATGGTGTGATGGCGTTGTATATTACCTAAAATGATATTTTCAATTGATACAATGCAAATTATATAGAGAAATAATGTTTCTTTAAAACTAAAGATGGCCTTTAATTTAGGTACCAATTATATATTCCAAAATTCAAATTCTTGCGATAGTTGTAATTTGCCTGAACACGTATTTCATGTGATAATATATGAAGTTAAACGTTCTAATATATAGTGCAACACAAACCATTATATCCGATTTTTTTACTACGGTTAAAATTGTCGCAAAAAATAAAAAATCTAGATCCAGATGTAACACATTGTATACAAATATCATTCTTCTTGGTGGATATCCAAAAGGCTGAACTTATTTGTTTTTTTTTTTTTTTTGGGAACTTGTATGAATCTAATTCTGCTAGCAAAAGGGCATGAATTGAAGAAATTTAGGACATGGATAACGTAGCGGTTAATAAGGGTGGAGGAAACTAGTACAGTAACAAGAATAAGAAGAAGAATAACCCATAGGCTTTAGCAAAGCAATTCTCAGCTGCCAACACGTTATCATTAAACAAGGAAAGAAAGCATTAATGAACGAAGCCGAGAAAAGCGTGAGAAGGGTATCCAATCATGGCAAAATGCATGAGCCCCATCAGAAGTTGTCGGCAACAACCATGCAAGCATTAAGGTCTACGCAGAAATGAAATACAAAATAAGAGTCATCCCCTTATAGTTTATTGTATAAATATTGGAAGTCAAAAGCCTCTATATCAGGCTTTATTTGCAATTTGCTACACCGACTTTAACTCCCTGAAGACCTTATAATTATAATTCATCATTTATATATCACCCACATATCGAAGCTAATGAAAGCCACTAATATAACTTACACATTTTCTCCTTCCTAAACCTTGGAAAAGGTACTTATTAATTCACCCTCACCACCTCTCTCAATTTCCGTGTGTTGACTTTATCGTTCAGAACAACTTGTATAAAAGTTCCTACTTTCTCTACCACAAATTTCATGACACTACTAAATGTGCCTCAACCAGCCACTTCATTATTCACAAATTTGTTTCGGTCCTTATCCTGATTTAACTCTCTACGCTCTTTACATTTATTATCAAAAGATCCAAGGCTTTCATTTCCCCTCTTCTCCCCCTTGCTGTGATATAATCAAAAAGATCAACTCTAACTTTTCTTTTTCAACCCCATTACATTTTTCCCTAAGCAACACATAACTTAGAAGATTCCAATACTCCATCCTTTCAAATATGGATGAAATTGAGATTCCTGCTCATTTCCTCTGCCCCATTTCCCTGCAACTTATGAGAGATCCTGTCACGGTTTGCACAGGAATCACTTATGATAGAGAGAACATAGAGAGATGGTTATTTTCATGCAAGAACCACACATGCCCTGTTACTAAGCAGTGCCTATTAGACACTGATCTCACACCAAACCACACTCTGCGTAGGTTGATCCAAGCTTGGTGCACTCTCAATGCCTCACTTGGAGTTGAACGCATTCCAACTCCAAAACCACCCATTGACAGAACTCAGATTGTGAAACTCCTGTCTGAAGCAAAGAGGTTCCCAGACAAGCAACTAAAATGCCTCAGAAGGCTTCGATCTATTGCTTTTGAGGGTCAAAGGAACAAAAACTGCTTGGAGTCTGCAGGAGCAATAGAGTTCTTAGCTTCAACCATGAAGAAAAACATCCAAGAAGACTCAACTATTGTCAGTGAAGCAGCTATTGAAGTGTTGTTTCATTTTAATCTTTCTGAAGCTCAGCTTAAAAGTCTGATAAACAATGAGGGCATCCAATTCGTTGAGTCTTTGTTTCAAGTGTTGAGACTTGGAAACTACCAATCTAGAGCTTATGCAACTATGCTATTGAGGTCAGCATTTGAGGTAGCTGATCCAATTCAATTGATCAGTGTCAAAACCGTATTGTTCGTGGAAATAATGAGGGTGCTACGTGATCAGATTTCACAACAGGCTTCAAAGGCTGCATTGAAACTTATTGTGGAATTGTGTCCATGGGGCAGAAACAGGATCAAAGCAGTTGAGGGTGGTGCAGTTTGGGTCCTCATTGAGCTCCTTCTTAATGCCTCGGAAAGAAGAGCATGTGAACTAATGCTAATAGCTTTGGATCAACTTTGTGGTTGTGCAGAAGGGAGAGCAGAGTTGTTGAACCATGGTGCAGGTGTGGCCATTGTGTCCAAGAAAATTCTAAGGATTTCCCATGTGGCAAGTGACAGAGGGGTTAGAATTTTGACCTCTATTTGTAGGTATTCTCCCAATTCTAGAGTCCTTCATGAAATGTTGCAGGTTGGGGCTGTCTCCAAGTTGTGTTTGGTGCTTCAAGTGGATACCAGTTTCAAGACAAAGGAGAGGGCCAAGGAGATACTCAAATTGCACTCACCTGTTTGGAAGAATTCCCCATGTATTCCTGTACCTTTGCTATCATCTTATCCATGATCTAGTTGCCTCTTTTTTTTTGGTATACTTGCATATGGTGAAAGTTTCTGGTGGCAGAGATTTTTGGGGTTATACAAATGAATCTCACAGTTATGAAGGAAAAAAAAATTAAAAAATCCTTATATCAATTTTTGTTTGACATTACTGACCTAAACATTAGTCCTAATAAATACAATAGGCTTTATTGCGATAGCTGCTGTCATTAATTTATAAATTTCATATTCCGTATATCTCAGCAACATCACAAAGTATAACTAAGTTCGAGTTGGGTGAATTCGGTGAAATGGGAGTTAGATTGTGGTTGATACTGCTGCGTTTTGTTGGATAAGATGCTTTTGAATTTTCCAAGTATTTCCTTACCAAATGCTGAATTGGTGGAGAAGACAAACGAGTATAGATGCACTCTAATCAATTTTAAATTATATAGTATTGATTATTACATTGCCGTCCTTTTAGAAAGGTTATATATTGCGAAGCCTAATCATACGTAGGTACTAGAGGGTATTTGACGTATAAATTAAAATACATTTTTTTTTTTGTTCCATATCATAGGTCCCTTTCAAGTTTTCATACACTCTTAATAAGAACGGGAGGGAGGTAGACCAATAAATCAGAGCTTTCAAATTAATGAGTTAACCTTTTGTTTTAATAAAAAATAAGCATGTGTTCAGATGTGGATGCACTAGCAGCGTCTTTCTTTTTCCTTATTTTTATAAATTGATTCGGTTATAATTAGCTTTTTTTTATACTAATAATTGTATTTCTGATTGGGGAATTATTAATGCTGACCGAATCTCCCAGCTGGTCTAATTGTTTCGAAACTCCTCATGTATAGGCATTAACAAAACATGTTATGTGGTTACGAGACCAAATCTTACTCTCTTTCAAATTCAAGGATAAATTCAAAGTGATTCCTTTTTTTTTTCCTGTAAGATTCAAACTTAAAAGTAACAATGAAAAGGTGATAAATAGTAATTTAATTAATATTTTTTAGTAAAATTATTCACAAGCTTCCATTGTGTTCTATGTGGAAAGTGAGTCGAGTGTGAGAGCATTTTTATTACTAGAACCGTGTCAAATTGAAAAATTTTCTCTCGCAAACTGTGTGTAAAAGAAAATTCGTTTTATATATACATAATATTTGACCTACTTGTTTTTTTATAGATTCTTTACAATAACCATTGTAGTCAAGTCCTGAAGCACGAGGAAATGTTCATTGGCATAAAAACCTTACCTGGGATTTGGGAATGATTCAAAATTGGATCATGTGAAAATCAACATCAGAGTTACCTATTTTGTTTTCGGTCATACTCACCAGTGTCGACGTGCCGGAGTTGCCATTCTTCATTTTTCTTTTTGGTTAGTTGATAGATGCCGCCAAGTCCATTTCATAGGATTCAAGATTTGAATAAAGCCCAAACCATGATTGGTAGATATTTTGGGCCCCAACTTCTTCAAAAAGTAGGGCCTACGTGTCGCATCCACAGAAGTTGTGTTTGTTAAGAATTGTGCTTGCACATATTGATATGGGCCCAGACATTGACCCATTCAAGGTAAGCGCCGCGCCCTGCCCCGAAAATTTTAAATAAAACGGTTTTTTTTGTGTTTAAATATACATAATAAAATATTAATAAACTTTTTTATTAAAAATTATAAAATTTAATATTATAAATATATTGAATTATATAAATTTTAATAAAAAATTATTACATTTTTAATGTATGCCTTTAAATATATATTAAAAACCGTGAATAAAAATATTACTATTCATTGTAATATAATGAACCCAAAATATAATGATCTAAGATAATGAATCAGTGATTCATACTTTTCTTTTTCTTGACCGCACGATCCGTTCTTCTTTATAGGCAGATAAATAAGTGGAACGAAACTAATTTATCTTTTTAATTTTTTAAATGCTCGGCTGCCTTTCTTTTTAATTTTGTTAATTATGTGTAATTAAATCACACAATAAGTAAATAAAATTTTATATTAAAAATTTTAAGATTAATATTATTAATGTATTAAATTTTTAATAAATATTTATTACATATAAGTTTTTATTATATGTTCTTAAACAAATATTCAAGAAACTGTTTATTTTTCCTATTTTTTATCATTTGATGTTTTGAAAAATAAATTAAAAAATATAATTAACGTCATAGTATTCATAAAAATTGTTAATTTTTTATTATTTCTCTTATCTTTCATATTAAATTTTTTAGAGATTTTATTGATTATCCCAAAAAATTCCTAATTAAAAATAATTAAAAAGGTATGTTTTATTAATTTAAAATTTTGAATAAAGTACCACAACCATAATATTCAATACATGCTAATATAAATTTCAAAAGCTTCTATTTTTTTTTATTTTTTAATTAGAGTCCTGAGAGCACTAGTTAGGAAGACTTTTAATTTATTTCTCCAAAAACCCGCATCAATATTAAGGGTAAAATTAACAAAAATATTAAATTGTTCATGAATAACGTATAATGACAATTAAAGTAAAATAAAAGATAACCATTAAACGCCAAAGAAAAAGTATGAAGGGAGAATAATTGCCATTAAATCTAACAAAGTTATAAAAAATAAAAATGACAACGATTGGGTTCTTTCCAAGCCAAAATATATATTTTAAAGAATAAAATAAATTAATCATTATTCATTAGAAAATTAGTAGTTGAGATTTTAAAGTTTGTTATATATGCAATGTTTTTTATTATAATATCGACCGTTGATTCTTCGACGAACAACTATTAATGTACTTTGTCTTTTACAATATATCTTCTTATTTTGGTGAAGTCAAATCCAATTGATAACATCGTAATCACATAAAAACAGTAACAGTGGCAATATTTAAAAAGAAACGAAAAGTGAGAAACCTATACATTCAAATATACATAAAGTAACATTTAAAAAGATTACTAAAACTCTATAGGTTACTAAAATATTTTTAATAAATAAATATAATTTAATCGAACGAACTCTTCAATTAATTAAAAAAGCTAAAATCTAAATACAATTATGTATATAGGGAAAACTCCTGGGTGGAATAGTTGCCAAAAAAACTCACGAGTGGAATAATAATTTCCTAATTTTTAAGTATTATTATAAGGACAACAGTCGCAATCAGTACAAAACTTAAGATGGAACGGTTCATCCATCATTGATATAATGGAATCAAACTTTGACTGGTAAAAGGAAAACGTACTGTACTTCTATTCATGGAAGCCAAAAGTAACGAAAGAGATGGAGCATTCATTTTCATTATCGGAGGAAGATAAAGCAGAAAAAACTGTAAATATGTGTCCGCATTTATAAATTTAAGTTTAAATAAATTTATATTTTAAAATTAATTTTATGTAAAAGCGAGTATGAAATGATTTATATTTTAAACAAAATTCTTTTTGAAATAAGTTTGTATTAAAAGTTATTCTACATTTTTCAAGTCAACATTGGAATAAGTACAATTTTGGAACATTTAAACGGAAATCCTAGCATGCATGCTCTTAGAATGAGAAATGGGAGAAACTTCAACGCAATGATTATTGTAAAACAGGAGTGGTAGTGAGAATAATTGATACGTGTGTTGAGACATTTCCTTAGAGTGCAAAGTCACGTAGTTGTGTATGCAATAGTCATTTTCCAAATGTGTCGAGCGTTTGGCTTCCAGAACTACAAGCCCAAGAAGTAATTACTAATTAAGAATAACATCACCATTTATTTCGATCAAATATTACAATATTTATCTTTACATTAATATTTTAAAAATTATTCATTTTCAAACTTATATTTGACGAGCATTCAAATATTTAAATCCAAACACATTATTTGTGTCTGAGTATAAAAAAAATTATTTTATATTCTAAAATTTAAATATAGTAAAAAAATATTAACTAAATTTAAATTATATAATATAATGATATATCAAATGTTTATAATATTTGAAAGAATTTCAATTTAAAATAATAAAATTAGAAAATATAAAATTATTACTAAGATGAGTTTATTTTTTTAGTTCCAAGTATATATTATTAGAAATTATATGCATATTTTTAATAAATATAAATTAAATTTAATATATTTAAAATTATGCAGGTGTACACAGTGGGTTTGGTACTTAGGTATTAACGTATTCTCATTCACACTTATTCTTATTATTTTGTGTAATAATTATCTAGATCTAAATTCATATTTATCTAGCAAATAATTCTCCAATCTGATGTAATATTTTTTGCAGGTGGTCATTCAATTTAGGTCTAATTGCCATCTTGAAGCAAACTCATCGTCTGTTTTGGTAATTTCACATCAAATTTTTCTAGTCCATAAAAAGAAAAGAACAAATTGTTTGTGGTGGTATCACTTTTTATCTTTTCCTTATTTTGTTTTCAAGAAAATCAAAATAATATATAGTAGCAATGCTTGGTGAGCATAAATAAAATAATGGATATGTTTTCTCTGGCATGGAAGGAATTAATTAATAGAGTGGTTCAGAATTTGTGCGGCAATTGCAGTCTGCAGATGAAGTACGCACCAGAGATGATAGATAAGACTTGCACAAGTCAACTAAAGAAAGATTCAACTTGGTTAGTTCTAACTTCAATTCGGCTGAGACTATGAATTTGTCTATGAAGCTTGAGGGTCACAATGCCGTTGGAGGATTGAGATATTGATTGCGTCCGATTATGATGTTTAACTCTCAAACGAATCTTCTTTCAACCATTTTTTCTTATACCACAAGTTATTCTTTATTATATGCGCTCACCAAGCAGAAGGAGCCAGTATAATCTTGAAAGTTTAAATGTTATGCAATTGTCGTCTTCGTCATCCACCATATATAGTTATATACTGAAATAATACGTTTAATTGACGTGTAATAACAATTTTAATTTTCCTATAAAGCAATAGATGGACGACCAAAGAAAATTGCATTATTATGACTAATCGCATACACCACACTAGAGAATTCCTTTGTCTATGCTTGTTTGAGTTGAAGAAAGTGCTTTTATTTATATTTTATGTATTAATTTATTTCATTTTTATAATAGTAATAGGTGATAAATGAAAATAGAAAATTGTTAGTGAGAGATTTAACTATCCATAATCTATAAATAAAGTTATAAATAAAAAATAATTAAATAAATTTAAAATTTTAAAATAAAAAATTTGAAAAAAAAGAGAGTTAAAGGAGTATCTCCAACATGTAAGTAACAATTGAAACAGATATATATATTTAACGTATCGTTGTTCATCTATTCATAAATATCATATTATTATTTATCTATTTACATTTTTGATAAAAATAATGTAATGAAAAAAAATTAATTTGATGTTGATAAAAAAATTAATAAGAAAGAATTAATTTGATAATTTATAAATAAAAGGCTAATATAATATCACAAGATATTCTGAGGACAAAAGTATACATTTATTTCTCTATGCAATTTATGCAAAATGCTTGCTATTTATATGTCAGAAATCAGAAATAACCTGCTTGCCTTATAACTTGTCTATATATGTACTCTTAAAAAATTAAAAGTGGCCTATATTTGTGGGAGATACCTTTAGCACCTTCAATCATTCATGAAGCACATATGGGGGCAATTAAAACATGACATTCCACGAACTTAACCTCTGAGGATAACGAGATTGTAAATAACTACATATGTAAAATGTATTTTATGACGTGCTGAAGCAAAATTTAACCAAGTATAATCTACATGTGTTGGTCGTGAAATAGCATTTATTTCCTCTTAATGCCAATATTTAATAATTTATCTATTCTTTATGATCCCACCGCATCAAATCTCAGAAATTAATAGGATTTAAACAACAATGCTGTTGTTTGGTACAAATGATTTTTGGTGCAAATTATGTGGAATGAAGTAACTTCTTTGCCAATTAGAAGGGCAGTTGGTTAATAATTGGAGAGAAATTTGGTTGTTCAAATTCAGGAGAGCAAAATTTTATTTTTACATGTTTCTGACAAGAAATAATTTTCATATAAAATGTATATCTAAGTTCACAAATTAATATTTATTTCATTATTAAATTATTTTACAGGCATATATATATCACACACATAATTTTCACCATTACATTTCTATTTACATTAATACATGTTTAGTTTAACTTATTTAAAAAAACAGTCATTTTATTTCAACTTAAAAAAAAATTATTTATCAAGAATTAAACCGCCATAAACATGCATGTTATTAATGTAATAGAAAATAATATTGAATTCACGTTTTAAAAAAAATATAAACATAGTATAAATGAACTATATTTTTAATCTAACTTTGAAAATAGAGAAATGGATAAAGCTACCATTACATACATTTTTTACAACAATTCATTTGTACAATTTAAGAAATAAAAAAATATAAAATATAAAATAAAATGAACAATATAACATAATAAAAAAGGTTACAAGAATTGTTATATATGTATCCTTAGAAATACTTAATAGGTATCCACTTATATAAGAAAAGTATTTATTATTATATTACTTTTTTCATTTTACACTATCTTTTTTATTTTTATTATATTATTTATTACATCTTTAATTTTTTTTTCTATTTTTCTTGGATATATTCATCCATTTTTAGTATTCTTTTTTCATATAAGAATGATTTTGAGTTGGAAAATGTTGGAATGTGTGCTCCTACATAAGGTGAATTCAACTACATAATGATAAAATAATAAAACAAGTAAAAGATGTGATAAAAAATAAAAAATAAAAAATAAGGGAAAAAATAAGTTATAAGAAAAAATGAATGCATGAAAAGTCATTATTGTTTTGAGTTACACTAATTAATTGGTCCTTGGTAATATGTTGAAGCACCTAGTGTGTGTTTGAATTAGTTGAAACAAATATTATAATAATTGATTATATCTATAATTAATTATTATTGATATAATTGAGAAGATAAGATAAGTTTTATGTTTGGATATCATAAGTGAAAAGAGATTTTAAAATAATCTATTTTGCTGAATTTTGTTAAAAGAATTATTGTTTTATAGAAAAATTATAAAATGGATATAAAATTATTTATTGGATTTGATTTTGTATTTAAAAAGCTAATTATTAAAAATTAAAAAATTTAAAACTAACTAATAACTTTTTCTTATTGAAAACAAATTATTTGCAATTGAAGTATATGTACGGAAAATATATTTTTTTATAATTATTTGAAATAAATAATGAAATATAGGCAAATAGAAGAAGAAGCCGAACAAATTTACGACCGAAAATGAGAAAGAAGCACGGGAATATAAAAAGTTAATTACAGTAAAATTCCAGCATGTTGATGAACATTAAAGTAGTAGTGTAGTACTATTTTGCTTTTGGCTTTCAAAGTTCAAACAATTGAGGCGACGATCGAAGTTAATCTTGAGCCACCTTTGTTGTCATAGTTGTCGGCTGCCGATGATCAACTACCCGCAAGATACTCAATCAACTCCTCTTTATAGAAGAAGAGCCGCATCTTAATTACCTCATAGTCAACTATACAGAATCAATTACTGTACACAACTCACACAGCCCAAGAAAAACTTCAATTCTTTCTTCAAATTTTACACTTGATTTGATGATCTAAACATTCGTAGAAAGATTGTATGAAAAAAGTGGTAGATGATGTGGTGTGATGGAAAATAAGATATGAGATGAAAAATGTTAAATGATTTTAGTAACATTGAATATATACAGATTAGATAATCAGGGCTGAAAAACAAAAAATGAGAGAATAGAACCAATGAAAAATTAGAAAGAAAAAACAAAAAGGAGGTTGAGTTGGAGCTTTTATTAATGAATCAGTAATCACGTTTGGAATCTAGTTAACAAATATACTTGAATACAGGGAGAATTATTCCATGTTTTGGAGTGTAACCTAAGCACCCCTCTTGCTTTTTCTTTCAAATAGGAAGCACAATCTGCTTGCATCACCATGCAAAGCTTTGACACAGCACCAACCCTCAACATCTCCTGAACAACCTCATTTGAAGCTGAGAACTTGGAAATCATGGAAAATATATGAAGAGCTCGATCATCCGTTGTTGGGGAAACCCTTAGTGTCCTTTTAGAAAGTACTGCAATGCCTGCACTGTGCTGCAGAAACTGTTCTCTCCCATCAGCACAAGAACACATATGTGCTAGAAGAATAAACACCAACTCTGTTAGGTTCTTTTCTGGTTTTTCAAGTGCAAGCTCAACCAGTTCCGTAACTGCACCTGCTTCCACAATCTTCATTCTGTTTCTACCCAAAGGACACGTTTCTATAAGAACATTCAATGCAGATTTAATAGCTTGCTGAGAGAGTGCTCTATTTTTCATCACACTTACAATTACTCTGAAGAATTCAATCTCTAAATTCCCTAAAGGTGTTGAATCTGTGACTTCAACTGCCAATTTCAATATAGGCATTGCTTCGTTTATAATCTTGACGTTTTTATTGATGTGAAGTTGCAAAATCCAAGTCAACGAGTTGAGAAAGTCAAAGTTTTCAGCAATCAGGTTCTTCAAGTTATTGCGGTTGTCCACCAAATAGGCAGGGCTCCAGAGAAGACAAAGAATTTTCAAAGCTTCTTCAAGAGACGACATCGTTTTACCTTGCTTGAAACTCTTGATGATCACGTGATGAACCATAGCTTCAGCTACTCCTGCTGAAGCCATGCACCTTCTGTTCCTCTCACTCTCTGTGGCAAGAGCGTGCAATTTTTCCAATGCGTTTTGAGAATAACGAGGAACTTTGAGATCCCTCACGAGTTTCTCCACGTGGGTCTTGGCAAGAGGGGATTTTGGGGTTGGAATTTGGTCAACCCCATTGGCTGCATTGGAAGAACACCATGCTTGGATTAGCCTGCGAAGTGTGTGGTTAGGGGTTAGAAAATCTGAGTTTCTTGGCAATGGTTGTTTGGTAACAGGACATAGGCAATTTTTTGTTGATAGCAACCAGTGTTCGATGCTTTCTCTATCGTATGTTATGCCTGTAACAGTTGTGACAGGGTCTTTCATGATCTCAAGCGAAATAGGACAAGTGAAAAATTCAGGAATTTCTATTTCGGCCATTGTGTTGGGATATGGAAGGAAAAAGAAGAAGGGAGGGTTTGTTTTATTGTGTTAAGAGAAATTGGCTCTATAAATATGAATTAGTTTCTAAAGATGATTCATAGGATATAAAAGTACATGTATGCGATAGTGACATTGCAGAAGACATATTTAGAATAAATAATTAAATATGTTATATATAGTAGTAGTTGCTATGTTTTGATTTTCCTTGATTTTACTAGTCAGTCATATATAGATGCTGGAAATTTTTCAATGGTGCGGTAGGTGGTCAAAACTTGCAGCATCCGTATTGAAATACAAAAATATAATGGCGTTTGAATTTTAGACGCATGAATTTTGTGGCTCTTTATTATTACTCGAATCAACTTTGTGACCACTTGTTCACGTCGGCGGCTCATTCTGCAGCTTGATGGGTTCATTTGGATAGTGACTATTGAATTTTCAAATCACGCATAGAGTGAGTGAGAGAGAGCAAAAAACGAATAACTTTCAAACTTGGTGATGCTCACGTTGGAATGTATACAATGAATGTTTCCTTTCTAATATAATTTTATGGATGATAATATTTTTATTTTTATTTTTATTTTTCATTTCAATATTCTACACCCAACTGTCAGAGTGAGCTACAAGGCCAGCTTCGGGATTAAATTGGTCTGCCGAAAGATGTCAGGTAAGATTGAGTTTATTTGTTTATTTTTTATTTCTGGTCTCCACTTAAGATTCAGTTTGAATTCAACCTTATATTAGCTGTCGTTAACCAAGGACCCAATTATATTCATATAATAAATACATAATACAGAAAGAAATACAAATATACTTTTATTTTATAAATATGATAAATCTTTATATATTTGTAGGTTTCTTTGTATATAAGAAAGATACTTTTAATTTAAATAAAATTTTAAAATATTACACATAATAATAATGATGATACTAAAATAATGATAAAAATCCATGCATATTAAAAAAGTACAAGAGAAATGTCTTCTTTATCAATAGGATGAATTTTATTTTACTAGCGTGTAAGAGTAGAAATGAACTAACTAATAATAGATTTTATAAGGTTTGAATTTGATATATTTCATAAATCTAAGACTGAAACATTGTTTATTTATTTATTTATTATATATATATATATATATATATATTAGCTTTTATCTTTTAAAATTTTGATTAAAGTTTAATTTAAAATTTACTTTTGTATTAAGAACTCTTAAATAGATAAAAATTAAATTAAATTTATTTGACATGAAACTTTAAATAGATTAATATTTATATAATCTTAAATACTATATTTAAAATTTAATAAAATAATATTGGATGTATTAGTTATGTTTAGTTAAATAGTTTAAATTTTTAGATTTAAAATACTTTTTTATTGATATCGATCCTTACTTTTTGTATTCAATAGACTTTTAATAAAAATATTTAGTTTATTTAATGAATAAATCAATCAAGTAAAGGCTTGGCATTCGTTAGAACTAGATTACTCACAAGTGTCTTGACTTATTTTAATATCGAGATTTATGTGCATTACACGTTTTTTTTAATTAAGGAAAAAACTTTTATGAAAATACAAATTGAATAAAAATATAAAAAAGGTATCACCATGATTAAAATAATGATGAAATTACGTATTTTAAGAAATAAAAATATAACAAAATATATTCTTATTGTCAAAATTTAAGAATTTTCTATTTTATGAATAAATTAAAAAAATAACATTTATGAAAAGATTAAATTAGAAAAATAAATTATATATATCAACTATAAATTTGATATGATATATAAATATTTAAATTTATGAATTTCAAGCCAACAGGTAGTTAGTTGTACACGTTTGATTTTCCTTAAAGTTTCTAGATTAAATCTTACATAAGAAATTATTAAAAAGTTACATGGATATTTTTTAATATTAAGTAAAAATAAAAAGATAAAATTATGGGATAAATGTAGAATTAATACAAATTAAAAAGGAGAAAAATATAAGTACTTTAAAATTAGGAGAAAAAAAGTAAAATAAAAATAAAAATTAATTAATATTAGAGTATAGGACTAATCGTACCCTCACTGTCTGTGTCCATACTCCTTACTTTTACTTTAATTAAATGAAATGCTTTAGTGCATTTTAGATCAACGGTGGCAGGTGAATTTTATCTTTTAACGTATAACTTTCTCATTTTAATCAAAATCCCTTATGGACATGTGAGAATAAATTGAAAACAAAGTCCAAATTTGCAGTTCCAATTTCAAAAGGTAACCAGATCGACTGAGCCTACACGAGGCCCAAAATAGTGAACTAACCCAGTCACAGAAGTAATGGACTAACCTCTGGGCCATAACAGCCATATTGACCCAAAAAAAAAAACAGTTTCACAAATCTACAATTGACGGCTTGATACTGCGTTATACGGCGTCGGTTGCAAATTGCCGAAATAACGGGAATAGAAGAGGGCTTCAGGTAACGATGGCTTTTTGTGATTGGTTGCATCGACTGCATTGGTTACCTTGAAGATGAAGGTTCAGTGCTCTGTGCCCACTATGCCTCTTTTTCTCACTTGCTAGACATTAGACTGTTAAGTTATGAGAAAGGGTATTAAAGGCTAAACCTATTGATCTATGGTGCTAAAATTGTAAGTTTGACTTATGGACCAAAATTTTATACCTCAAAATATAGACTCGGGATGACATATTTAATATTAATAATGGGTTTAGGAAGTTCCTTATAAACAGCCATCAAGAGATCACTCCAATAACATTTATTTTTCTATCTAGACTTGTTCCTTATTACCTTGGGGATCAATGTTAACATTGAACTATTTTTGTAATTATCTCGACTTGTCATGATTGACAGTGATATCACCTTATAGAAAACTTTGATTCATGATGGGCAAGTTGAGTAAGTTTAAATCTTTACCGGTCACTTTCAGGAGACAAATGTAATTTTTTTTGTGTGTGTGTTTTTCTTCAAATATAGAGGAATTTCTTGCCTTTGATTGGTGTACTATTTCCTTTTCTTAAAATTTTGCTCAAAAAAAAAAACTAAAAATAGTTCCCATCATGATTTAGCGATGCCAAAACCACTCCTAAGTACAGGCCTCAACATGACGTATTCTATTTGGTAGTTTACAAGAATATTACGGGATTGAGCTTTGGCCCCATTGAGTATTAAAAAAAATATCATGGGATTGTGAGAGTTTTTCCAATCCTAAGTACTAAGTACTAATTCTCCACGCTGGAGCAGATGGACACTGTCCTAATCCTAGCGATTCCATGGTTTTTCAAAACTTATGCAGTTATATATGTTTCTAAGTTGCACCGTATTTGATTATGCATTGATAAGCTTTCTTTTCCAAGGAGACAGCATGGTAAAAAAATACAAGTACTAATAAGAATTGATTGCAACGAACTAATTTTAGCAGATACCAAAATAAAAAAGACGGGATTACACATTTGATAAGGTTTAATAATTATTTTAATCACATAAAATTTTTTGGAGAGACCAAAAAACATTAAAGTTAAAAAAAATGTAGATGTGTGTTGTGAGGAAAGAATTGCTTTAAAAAATTTAATAAACTTATGATGTAACCTAATTTTAATATTGTTTCTCAATATTAATATAATTGCAATCAAAAAATCATGTCATGTCGAAATTTTAAATAATATTATTTAAAATTAAAAAAAATATAAAATAAGTATAAGAGTTTAGAATTAGAAAGGGAATAGAAAATAAAAAAAAATTTTGAGAACTATGTTTAATAATGGCACAACGGTCTTTTACTAACCACTAACTCTTTAAAATCTCTTACAAAATCAAGGCCCTTCTTTATAACTTAATAAAACATCCTCATGTTCAAACATACACATATGCCTTAATAGGAACACACTTTAGACTAATGACATAGTCTTTGGTTCAAGATTCCTTCACAGCCTACATTACCCCTGGAAGGTTTCTAAATCCTAGTTTTAGGCTACATCCTGTTTTAAATGGAGACTAGTTTTGGGCAACAACTTTATACAATCATCAATGAAAATATTGTATACATAAATAGAGTCCAAATAAAGTGAATCAAATGTACATACTAAGCCATTGCAGGAACCAATCACATGGTTCTCATAAATGGAGGAACAATTTTAATGGTATCAGAGCTCTTTTGAGTTCTGGTTCATCATTCTTCAGCATGATTATCATACCTTTGAGTATGTTTCCAACTTAACAAATCTCTATTTTTTTTATTCACCCTAGAGAAAATCTCACTCTAGCTCTTGTTTCACCTCCACTTAATGGAAAAAACTTCCATTCTTAGTCACTGTCAATGAGAATGACACTATTAACTAAAAATAAACTCAAATTCATTGATGGAACCAATCAAACACCATCAAGATCTGACCCTCTCTATGAATCATGAGAAAGGTGTAACATTATGATTCTTTTATGGACTTATCGATCTATCACACATTATAGCTAGATCCATCTTATGGATAGATAAAGCTGTAATTGAATGACAAGATGTACAAGACCAATTCTAATAGGATGATGTCTTCCAATTCTCATATCTTTAAGAAGAAACATATGCTTGTAAATAGGGTAACCTTGTTGTCACAGATTACTTCACATAGTTAAAGGTACTCTTAGATAAATTGAATAATTTCAAACTTTTACCTGTATTCAATTGTTCTTCACCTTATTCTTTTGGCAGATATAAGTTAATAAGAAAATATATAGACACATTATATAATCCACTTTCTCAAAGGATTCAATAAATAATATTTTCATGTTCGTTCGCAAATAATGCTCATGGAGCCTTTTTCCTTAATTACCACAACATTCTCACTTGTCATTCAATACCTTATTGAAGTTCTGTATAATAAATCTCAAGTTGAGACTAAAACTTTTTTTTAATTTTATATATAATTGTGGTACATTTCCATGAAGAAGAGAATCACGTAATGGACTTCATAATAATGAAAGAGAAAGAAATTCTCATAATATAGGTTTTAGTAAGGCATGCTTCATAATAATGAAAGAGAAAGAAATTCTCATAATATAGATTTTAGTAAGGCATGCACATTTTTTGAGATAAAATCAACCATACTTGCTATTTCAAGCATGGGTTACCTTAGGGTACAAAACATTCTCACTTTGATATGACAAAGAATAATGCCACTACACAAATTAATAAAAATGGAGAATGGTACTCGTTAATACAGGATCAAATGACCGTTTCACTCTCCTATGACAGTACAACTTAGACTACCTCTTTCATTCAAAACTTTGATCACACCTCCACTCTCAACAACATTCAAACAGGTAACATGTCCAACGCTAGTTGGATCCTAGTCACCGAAGCTGCTAATCATATGACCAATTATATGCATAATTTTGTTTCAATTTCTAAAATTAAACATGTTAGTGTTTATGTCTAAACGGTGACAAAGTCCAAACAAATATCTTATGTTATATTCAACTATTTCCATCTGTTTTGGTAACACATATTCTTTATATTCCATAATTTTTTCTAAAATTGATCTCAGTAAAAAAATTAATTCAATCTTTACGTTAATTTTTTACCTTCAATTAATATGGATGTTTTATTACACAGATGGAGACCAAGAAAAAAATTATTACAGCTAGATTGATCAATAACTTATATCACATGAAAATATTTAATCACAAATATAGTTTTGCATGTTCAAATATTCAAGCGTAATAAAATATCATCTAATTAATGTACAAAAATTTCAAATTCTCAACTTTGTCATCTTCAGTTAGAATATTTATTTTTTAAAAGACTAAAACAACTTTCTTCTTTTTAAAATTTTTCATACAAGGACATTAATTCTTGTGATATTTGTTAATTCTTCAAATAATGAAAACTATTTTTTTAATAGTGAATAAAAAATTAATAAAATTTTCTAATTTTTAAATATTGACATATAGGATCCTTTTTTGTTACCTCTTAGGATACAAATATTTTTTAACAATAATTGATGATTATTCACAATATTTGAATTTGTCTTATGAAACAAAAAGGAGAAATATGAATTCATCTTTAAAATTTTGTGAACACAATGAAAAACCAATTTAAAACTAAAATTAAAATTATTCACAATGATAATTACGAATTTTAAATGCATGAATTTTATTATTCTAAAGAAATTTTTATCAAACTTTATATGTTCAAATTTTTAAATAAAATAGGATCGTTAAACATAAACATCAACATATGTTAAACTTAGTTCAAACTCTTTTTTTTTTAAATAAATATTCTTTAAACTTTTAGTTATTCTAAATTCATATTTATTTTTTTATAATCAATTATCATATTTTAACAATTTTCAGATATTTGGTTATTTTTGTTATTCAATCATTCTTTTTTTAGTAAACATAAATTTTCATCCAAATCTAATAAATATATATTTTTTGCTACCAGATTAGAAGGAAGAGATATCACAAACATAATATATATATATATATATATATATATATATATATATATATATATATATATATATATATATATATATATATATATATATATATATATATATATTCACGTAGCCTTGAACCGCTCCTAATTTGCACGATAAAGAAAGAAGCCATATGGATATAGAAAACAAATCATCCCAATAAATATGACGAAACGCACTCTATCTACGTACGTATTGTGCCATTTCCCTCCGGTATAGTTTTATAAAGTTTATGATAAGATGTTAAACGATAAGAGAAATTAAACAACACATTATACAATAGAGAGAAAAAAAATGAAACGTGATGAATAATAAAATTAAAAGTATAATTTTATAATTTAAATTTTTTATATAAATAACACATCTCAAACGCTAACGGATAAAAGTTTAGATACGAAAAGAGAGAGAAGCCCTGCATCTCATCGGTTACTTTAGTTTGTCCTTTTTACTAAATAAATAAACTTGATCTGCAGACAAATCATTAAGATCGACTTAATAATGAAAAGTTAAAATAATTTATATAAAATTATAGGTTGAACTTTTATTACTTTTTATTGTATATAAAAAAAAAACTTGATCTAGCAAAAAAGAACAGCTTTCAGGTTATTCTTACTGAAGAGGAAGGGGGCGGGTCAATACACGATAAAGTTGCGGTTTTACTTTTGCATGCATGCAGTATATAGATGCGGTATTAGTGTGCCAAAAGTAAATACTAAAATAAACCATTAAATCATCATAATCACCGTACACTATTTTATAAAAGCGTCCGTATATATTTACCTTTAATGCGTGTGTTCCACTGCTAGTTCCACCTTCACCCACTAATTATATGCACAACAGGAAAATGCAAATGCATATGCACATCAAACAAAAAATCACATACAGGAATAATTAAAATTCATAAAGCAATGTTTCTTCTTCTATACCCAAATAACTATAGTGCAAATATATATATATATACCGAATGAAAAGAAATCATTCAAATCATTCTACGTACCTGGCTACATCCAACATATACAATATATATCCCCTCCCCCAACTTTATGAATCCTATAATAACAATAATTAAACTAACTGAAATATCAATCTCTGCAAGTATAGTCCTATACTACTATATATCCATCTTTACAGGAGCAAGCTTCCTCCTCATCACGACACATTTCATAAATTAGTAGTGACTGTGTATGTAAAAATTAACAGTGAGCCTCTCCATTTCTTATTCTGTGGCAGCTAGCAAACTCTTGTGCGAAGTTAATTAGTGTGTTTAGCGAAACACTCTGAACTGAAATCTTTTTTTGTTCTCATTAATATTCTAGTAGCTAGCTAGCCATGAGTTCTTAGGCCACGAAATCTGGCAATAACTGAGCAGCAAACCTCTTTCTGTTTTGAATGTCAATGGTCTCATAAGTGGTGCCTGAGTGAGAAGAAGGTGGAGTATTGTTGATAGCACAATACTCATTTCCATTTGTTCCCATCTCAAGTCTCCTTCCCAAGTGTATATTCTGTGAGAGAAATCCATGTTGTGTTGTTCCTGAGATAGGGAGGGCCTCATTGTGAGGAAGTCCAAGAGTGAGAGAAACACCATTTCCATGGAACCTTGAAGCCAATTGCTCAGTAGTAACATTAAACCTGTTTCCAATATCTTCCATGGAGAAAGCTCCAAAACCACCACCATGGTTTGCGTTGCTACTCATCAAAGGGTATCCATCTTTGTGGTGGTGTCTTTCAATGCAAAACTTTGTGTTGGCTTCTCTAATATTAGTATGATCTGCATGCTTCATTTCCATGTCCACTGAAAGGATGCTGCTTGGAGAGTTCTGCATTTCAGAACTTCTTGGTTTGTTTGGACTCCTTTGAATCTCAGATGATCCTGCAAGATGAAAATTACCAGCGTGGGATTGAAGGGACCCTCCCATGGGAGACATAATAGAAGAATTTGTTGAGATCTCGGTTGGAGAAGTAGTAGCATTGTTTCGGTTGTTGAAGCTTTCTTGTTTTGACTGGAGATGATCGAGTTTAATGGCACCTGATTCCGGTGCAACATTTGCTGTTGATCCCAACTCCTTGCTCGATTCTTTTGATCTGCTGTTATCTGAACCATTACCTTGTTCATGCTCCTTCATTTCTTCCAAGTACATTTCTTCAACCATTGGTTTCCACAGCCTAACTCGGGCATTAATAAACCAGTTTGACACCTGCATTTGACTTAAGACTATTAGAAACATCTCACATTGCCATAACTCTCGCTTTTAGTGCATGATGCCGATTTGTCAGTGTCCTATATAATATGGACAAAGCTTTTCAATGTTTTATTACAGAAATTTGAGCTATATAACCCATAGTTCAACGAAATATTATTGCATGATCGGAGATTACTACATGTTCATAATCCGAACCAATCTTTACATGGAAAATGATCAAGTTTTTAATTTATAGAAAGATATAAAAAATTGACCATATGTTATATAAAAATTGATCAAGAGCATAAACATATATCTCAATGGGTTTGAAATGTGGGATTTTCAAATTGAAATATAACTGCGTGTATTTATTTTTGTTAGTTTATTGATAGAGATTTTGAAAAAAAGAATTATTTACACTAAGCATGTGCTAAATATAGTGAGTTCTCACTAGCGTTTGCTTAATGATAGATATGGTTTTTATGAAATATATACCTGGCTCCTAGCAAGTCCTGTTTGTTTAGCGAGCATAACTTTATCGGAGTCCTTTGGATACCTGCAGGCCACAATTACAAACTCTTTTAAATTCATGACAAGTGTATGCAATTTGCAATTAAAAAGTAATTAAATGAAACATAAAGGTTAATTGTTCTTAAATACTAAGACTAATTAGTGTGAGATACATGTTAACATACGGGTGAAGGAAATGCTCAAAAAGCCAAGCGCGAAGAATGGAAACGGCTCGTTCAGGCAAGCCTCTTTGGGGCCTCCAAGCATTTGGCTGAATCATTCCAAGCTGTTGTAGTGCCCGTTGTTGCCGGAGATGGTGGTCAACATACCTAAGCCTAGAACCTTCCACTTTAACTCCCAAGCAATCATCTTCACCCAATGTCTTGCTTGTTGCTTTGATTTGTGCAGAGATTGCATCTTTAAGGCATCGGAATTGCTTTGATATAGTCTTTAGGGCAAGGGCTGTGTATGATTTTGCCGCCCCATAACCCGCTGCTTGCTCAAATGATGATATTACAATTTGCATTTGGTGGTGATATTGCCTGTATCGTTGCTCTACCTGTGTTTTTGTTTTTTTTTTAAATGTTAATTAGAATCACATATGATATAGATGCAAGATGTACCTAGTCAAGAGTTATATAGACTGGGTGTTATATATAAAGGAGATAATTAAATCATGATATTACAAAAGTTAACAATGAAGTAACATATTTGTATAAGGCTTATCCTCTTACAGTTCTCTCTCATATTTCTCTCTAGCTTACAATAAGTAAATAAAATAATAAATGGTGAATCTAGTTCTCGTATTGATCAATCAATAAAATTATAAGATTGGTTGATAAGTTTGATAAACTTTTCAGTGTGATCAATCAGTAACATTATGAGATGGGTGAATTTACATTTTAATTTAGTTAACTTTTTAGGTGAAGAGAAAGTGCAGAGATTTGCTGGAAAGAATCCAAAATGGCAGTGGCATGGTTGGGATTGTCACGGATAAATGCTGAAACTGACCCGAATGGGTCCAAACTGAAATTATTCTCTGACAGTACTCACCAGACCAAATTACTTTTCTCACCAGTTTCGTTTCCCCTACATGGCTACATACAATTTCAGGACACAAGTAAGAACTGAAAACGAGAGACAGCATCAGTGTCAATTTCACTGACACTCTGCCACTGTCACATTCTTGATTATTCCCCCCCTCCCTCCCCTCCAAAAGCAGAATCGTACCTACATAATTTTCCAATTACCCAATCACCAACCCAGACTCAGTAACTGACAAAACCAAACCACACCACACTTAACCCATTACTTAATACTAGTACTTCCACAAGATCAAACACACACACACATATATATATATGCAATTGCATGACAAATCCAAAATTCTAGGATATCAATAATGGGAAAGTTAATGACACAAGGTGAATATAATAACAAATAATAACTGACTAATTACCTCATCCAGCATGCTGACAAGTTTGGACTTCTTCATCTGAAGTTCTTGTCTCTGAGCAGTGCTAAGCTCAACTACTTGTTTCCCTGCACTGTTTTCACTTGAACCATCACCACCAGCACCAGATGTAATAGATTCTCTGTTCGCTTTCATCTTCTCTTTATTATTTCCACCCTCTACGAATTTTTCGATTCCCTTCCCCACGTTAACAACTTCATCTAGAAGCTCCTGCGCAGCTTTCAAATACTTTGACCCCAAAACAACGCTGTTTGACGCCGATGACGGAGAGTTTCCAATTCCGGCTATATGACCCTCAAGCTCGCCGGGAACTGACCTATAACCTGTTTGCTGAGAGGAAAGGCTCAGCGACAGCCCCTGCATACTAGGCCGCCGGAAACCGCCGCCGCCGGAGCTACTAGAAGGTGTTGCTGCTGCCGGAGACGGTTGATCAACCACCTGACCCCAAATGTTATAGTGAACACGTGGGGCTGCGGCAGCAGCGGAGGAAGAGAATCCGCCGTGGAAGGCGGCAATATTTTCCTGGTGTCCGAACAAGGAGGGTCGTGCGTGATCGTCGGAGTTTGTGGATCCGAGGATGTTTGTGTTTGTGACGGCTTGAATCAGGTGCTGGTGTTGTTGTTGGTTGGGGGAAGGTGACAGTGGCGGCGCGTGGGGGAGATTGAGCGCGTTGGTTACGTTGGGATTGACGAGGAGCATGTTTGGTGTTGCGTGATGCGGCGCGTCAGGGTAAGGTACGTAAGTTGGGTTCATAAGGTAAAGTGTTTGCAAGCCATCTGCAGAAGATTGAATCTCTGAAGTGCTACCATGAAAGTACGTTGCCATGTTCTATCTGTCAGTGATACTGTACGGAAAACACTGCAACTTTCTATGATTAGCCTTTCAATTCAATTCATCCTTTTCTTGATTAGCCCATTACATGTGTTCATTTTGAAGCTCTCAATTTTGTTCCATCAATATAAATATATATATATATATAGCTATATATATATATGTATGTACTTATATACATATATATACATATATATATATTTATGTATATGCTTCCACCAATGTTGGGGTTTAATTAATTCCTTGCTACTCACAGATCCTGAAAAATAAAGAAAGCCAAAAGAAAGAACCTTAATTAAAATTCAGAAAACAATCTGGACAAATAATTAACAAGAGAGCACCCTTCAAAAAGTGAACTTATTCAAACACATATGGATGAGGTGAAAACGAAATTGTATCCTGAATATGATTGATTGTTTATGGAAAACTGACGATGGAATGGAAGAAAAGTGACAGATGAAATTAACCCAAGATTATGATCAGAAAATTAAAAAAAAAATATAGAAACAGATCCCGCGAGAGAGGTCATGTATGTGTGCAGAATTAACGAGATGTGTATGTGTCCGTACCATTTCTGAATAAAAAAAAATGGAAAGAGGAAGCTATAATCTTGTGTTCCACACGAGGAAGGAAGAAGAGAAGGAAGGTAGAAAAGTGTTGTCTAGCTAGACAAAGTGTCCATCATGGCGGGTCAGGTGATACAAAAGCCTCTCTTTTTTGCTTTCAGATGGATTGGTTTGGGTTGGGACTTCACTTGAGACTTTCAAGTTTGCTTCCTTCCTCTTGTCATCAGAGTGAGTATTCTCTGTAACTCTCTCTTCTCCAACCCAAATTTTCTATCTATATAAATTTATAATATTTTAATAAAGACAGATGAGTGATCACTGATGGATGGCTGCTGTGATTGTGGTCCTATATATTTTTTTCATAATATTAATTAATTGTACTTAAAATTAATTGACAGTTCAAAAGTAATTTTCTTGTTGTGTTGTATTGTACACACTCAGATCTAGCGTTTGCATAGCGTTATATGCCTCTATCCTCCTCACTTTTTTTTTTATTATTATTTTCGGTGTGCGTTTGGTAGGCATAAAAGTTAGTAAACTTCACAGATATAAAAATTGGAAAATCCCCATAAACATATATCCAGTGCATGCTTTTGTTTCATTAAAATAAACCAAGCATATCCTCATCACTTCCTAATTAACACGCACTTAATAAAAAGAAAAAAGGGAATTTAATTAAGTTGTCACAGTTACGTATGCCTTGTTGAAACTCTATAAATAGAGAACATGAGCCAGAGAAAAGAGGGGTTTTTTTCTATTAAAAAAAAAAAGTGGGGTATACGAAACAGAAGACTTGAAAAAGGAAGATAAGGCCTTGAGGGGTTACTGTTGAATCTTGATGAAAATCTGGCCCTTAACTATTCGAACTTTACAGTAAGTACTTCTCTTTGGTCTTTACTACTTTTCTTTTCTCAGACCCGTTCTCCAATTAATTCATGTTATTTCTGCAAATATTCTGTGGTTGGAAGCGGAGCTACAAGATAAAACAAAAGAAAATGCATAGGAAGAGAGAGAGAGAGAGAGAGAGGGAGAGGATAATAAAACAATAGAAACCTAAGAGGAAATACTTAGCCATGCACGACTTTAACTTTTAACCATGAAATGATGTAATAAATTAAGAACTTAACTATAATATATCGACAATGTGAACATAATATTAAAAACTATTGGTTTTTATAATAATTATCTTAAAAATTATATTTATAATATATTTTAATCAGTTAATAGTATAAAATTTTTAATTTTAATATATCAAATTTATAAAATAATTTTAAATATTGTATGATGATTTTATAAATTACATTGAAAGATAACAGTTAAAAAAATAAAATAAAAAATATTTAAAATATAATCTAATTAAAACTTATTAAAAATATAAATATTTTTATATTATTATCTAAGCAAAGATTGTCATAGCTGTATTAAAACTAAACTCATACTGTATTAAATTAAACTCATTATCTTTTCATTAATAGTTACCAAAACTGATAAATTTAAGTACAATTTTTTTGAGAATTTTTACTATAGTTCTTTAATTAAAATTTGGTTTTATTCTGATAATGGTTGTTGATTTTAAATACTAATCTTTATTGTAAGAATTGTCAATGTAAAATTTTAATTTTAATTAAAAATATTTTACACATTTACAAAAATCATCTTATTTTAAAAATTTTATGTTAAAATTTCTTTACTTGATAATTTTTTTAGGATGCGAATTAAACAAAAGTAACCGTTGAACAATGTGGTATTAATATGATAATCATGTATACTAAATTTTTAAAAATAATTGTAAATATATAAGTTTATAGTTAATGTTTATTTATATTTTAAAATACATTATAAGTTAAATTTATTATTTGATAAAATATTAAATAATTTTTAATTTTTATAAATTTATTTACATAATAAAAAAATTAGTTTAATAATTCAACTTATTAAATTTATATCTTATAAAAAATTCTTAAATAAAATATTTCTATCATAAACTATATTAAAATAATTGAATCCCTCCCCCTAATATCTCTCCATCTCAATGTATATTATTAGTCATTGAAAATATGACTCCAAGTGTATATACCACTAACCATGCTCATGTTATATATACGGACATCCCAAAGGCACTAAACATGGGTCACGTATGTATATGAAAAATAATAACATGAAAACATATGAACTACAAAATCGTCCCCACAAAATGTACGTGTTACACCATGAACGGCGGCCACCAATGAATTCTTATCTTTGATTGGAATGGTAAAATAAAAAGTTGGTTTCAATTAATTGCGTTGTCGGTTCCTTAACATACTTTTTGGCTAGGGGGAATGGAGAATAAAAGATTTTTTTTTTCAAAATAAATTTTTTTGATTTAAATTATAAAAAAATTGAGAGAGTTAATTTTTAACTTAATTTTAAAATTTTTAAAAGTAAATAAATTTTAAAAAATAATTAATTAAAATATTTAACATTTAAAATAATATTTAAAAAAAATAAAATAAGTTTATTTTAAATAATTAAAAAAAAACAAAAACAAACCTGACCTCTTATTTTTCCTTACTTTCTTCATGATTTTGCATGCAAATACTTACTCAGCTTCCTTAAAACAGTGGAGGTATGTATACAATCATTAGAAGCGTAAATTAAGAAAGGATAAAGAAATTGAGAATCCTAGCAAATTTTTTATTAATTAAAATAAAACTTTTCATATCTAGAATTGGTCACCAGTACCATATGTAATTTATCGGAGTATTCTTCACTTATAATTATCATTCCCCACATGAAAATTATTATCAATGAGAAAATTATGATGGAAAATATATTCTGTCTAATATATTTTATCCTTATTTTTTAAAAAAATATATATCATAAATTTATTGATAAAACCGAATCTACCACTAATTTTTAACCAAAAAAAGTTTACACTGTAATAATTTATTGAATTAATTGAGGGATTAGCTAACGTGTATTTAATTATTTTTAATAAGTATTTTAACAAATTAACTATATCTTTGAGTATATTTTAAGAAAATTAAGATTATAACTTACTATAATATACTTTTGCTGAAAAATACGTAAATACAACTTAACAACTACAAGGGCTAATATATACTTACTTTTTTTTAAAGGAGTCTGTTAATAAGTTACGTGTTAAGGTACTTCAAGAAAGTAAACAAAATTATAATTTATTAACATGCATCTTCTAAAAATGAGTAGATATATATTAAAAAAATCTCATTAATTAATATACATTTATCACTCTTTTGGGTTAAGATATTTGTATAGTAATTTAATAAACGTAATAATCAAAATTTATCATTATAACTAAAAAGTATTTTTTTAAAAAAAATAATAAAGCAGAGTATTGATTGCTTCAAATACAAAAAAAAAATTATATCAATTATATGTGAAATCAAATCAAATAAGATAAAATAAAACAAATTAAAATAGAATGGACTAAAAGTGATAATTAAATTCATTATTATAACTAAATATAATTTAAAATAATAATAAAACATAGTATTGATCGTTTATAGAAAGTAAAATTGGATATCTAATTATGTGTGAAATAGAATCGAATAATATGAAATAGAATAAATTAAAATAAATTGAATTAAAGTTATAATTCTATATTTGGATGATGACGAGGATAAAGATTTTGATTTTCTTCATATCCATATCTCAAACTTAAACAAAAAATAATATTAAATAAATTAAATAAAATGTCACCATAAAAAGTATTATTTACTAACAAATAAAATATTTTTAGATGTTAGAATAAACTTTATTAGAGAAATTTTGTGTAATAAAAATAAATTAGTATTTATCTTAAAGATATATACTTAAAAAATAATATATATTAATATTTAATATATTAATAATAAATATTAATATTTATATTAACAAAATTATTTATTACTAAAATATATTATATTAACAGTTTAATTTTTATTATAAAAAACTTATATTAATAAATATTAATTTAATATGAAAATGTTAATAAAGTATAAATCTGTTTATAATATATTGACGAAGTTTAAATCTAACAGAGAATGTTAACCCCGCACAAAATGATAAATCAGGATTTACTTTTTTTGAATCGTGAGGGATGCTTATATTTGTTTTTTGTTTTTAATGTTTTATATAAAAAATAGTGTCAATAAAAAATATATTATTTTTTATTTTTAGTATTTTTAATATAAAAATTTATAAATTAAGATAAATTTTATAAATAAAAAAAATCTACTATAGTTTTCATTTGTTAATGTATTTGCATTTTCTTTTCTTTTGGATGAATGTTGTACTTGTTTGTAACCGTATGTTCCATAATGGCTTACGAGGTCTAATTATTAAAAAAATAAAAATAAAAATAAAAATAAAATAGTACAGAAATTTATGTCTGGGACTGAAATAGGTTTGACAGGTGGGATTTCATTTTAATTACATCTATCAACTAGGTTAACATCGCTTTAGTGAGAAATATCATATCATAGCAAGAAAATAATTAAAAAAAGGAATCTATTAGTCATTATTAAAAAGTGGATTAAAGGACATGATTGAAACGAGAGAGACTAATATGTATCTAACTCACATAATTTAATATTAGAACTTTCATTTGGAAGCCCATGATGGGCACAAGGTACCTTTGTCATTTTGCTATTTTTAAATATTATTTACCTATCACTCTCTGTGACGCTAATTTTGCACCACTCAACCAACACAGATAATATATTTTTTATTTAACGTCATTACTGATTAAGCATTCCGCTGTAATATTTGTAACCGTCGTTCCTCATCAAGTTGCTTCCTAAACTGATTATTATGTCCACAGACTTTTCCTTCCATTTTTTATCATTTCACTTTTTCTACATTCAATTCTCTCTTTTCTCTACCTGCCATTTATAAGAATTTCTGTATAAGCTTTTCGTGTTTCATAACTAAAGTTCAAAAGTTAGAAATTCTTAAGGACATAAATAATTAAGTGCCTATTTGGGTAAGACAAAAAATCAATCCCTCCCACTACGGTCGTTACCCATATTTTAATATAAATTCTACCATTAAAATTAATTTAGATGAGCATCTTAATTATATTTAATGATTTTAAATTAATTTTATTAAAATAAATTATATTTGACCCTAAAATAAATAAATTCTGAAGGTGTCCTTAACTTTCTCAATAAAAAAGTGAGAATAAAAAGATAGAAAATAATTTCTTTTTAGATATATATGAATCTGCTTGCTTAAGATTTTTTTTCATGAAAAAATATTTCTTTTAAAAAACAAACTTTTAACCTATTAGTTGTTTATTTAATATTTTAAAAATTTAAATATATAAAAAATATTTTTTATTATTTTGAAAAGCTATTTTGAATAAATTTTAATTATGTTTAAAAAATTCTTTTATATAACAAATAAAATGCAAGTTTTACATTCCGTAAAATTTTAAAATATAAAGTACCTTTTAATTATTCTTAAAATTTCTTAAACATGGTTGATCTGTTTTCTAAGGATCTTTCAAAAGGTTTTATAAATAAAATTTAATTTTAATTTATTTTTAATACAAAGTAAATTAATTTATTTACTCACTTACCCGTATTGAGCTTGGATGACTAGCTATGCGATTGAACATTGAATGAGTATGTTTAATTCAATTTAGTTTAAAAATTAATTACTTTTTTTAAAGTTTTTGAATAAATTGTTATAAAAGCATATTTAGAGGGGGAAAAGTTTCTTGAACATAGATGCTGCGTGCTGCGGCAATAGAGCACCAGCTTGATTGACGACGAGCCCGGACTGTAAATAAACAAATCGTGTCTTTCTTTGTTCACAAATTTTATTTGTAAAATAAATAAGTGCAACAATAATATATATATATATATATATATATATAACTCATTTTAAATTTATTTTTTTATAATATAAATTTAACAAATTCAATCATTAACTTAAAATTTCATATTATGTAAATAAATTTTATAAAATTTAAAATTATTTGATATCTTATTAAATAATATCAATTTAACATATAGTGTATTTTTTAAATATAAATAAATATCAACTATAAAATTATATGTATACGTGTAAATTTTAAATTTAATATTATATTATTTAGCAGTGTGATTTGTTAAACTTTTACTTTATAAAGAATTATGAAGTTAAATGACTAGAACATAAATTATTTCTAGAATTGATATATTATTTTCTATATATATATATATATAATATAAGAAAAATATAAAAATAAAAATAAAATATGTGATGTAACTCATTATATGATTGAAAGTGATAAAAATTATTATATTTATTGGTAATATAAATAACATATTTCTTCTTTGTTGGAGGACAAATTCTTATTGAAATATTTATGTAAAATTTAAATATATATATATATATATATATATATATTATATGGTTGGTTTTCTTGTTGGATTAGGCCAGTGAATTAGGTCTTACCGGTATAAAAATAGCTTTTTATAACAGGATTTTACGTCGGTTATTCGCCAACCGATGTAGAAAAAAGGCGGTGGCATTTTTGTAAATAAATTTGACATTTTCTACATCGGTTGCTTTATAACCGATCTAGAAAGTCACTTTCTACATCGGTTGATTTGTAACCGATGTAAAAAGTGACTTTCTACATCGGTTATAAAGCAACCGATGTAGAAAGTAAGACTTTCTACACCGGTTGAGTAGTGTAACCGATGTAGAAAGTTCTTTTTACATCGGTTCTCTAAAATAACCGACGTAGAAAGTCTGTTTTCCCTCCTCTTTAGCTGATGCGACCGTTGTCGTCCTCATAAGTTAAACACTCCATTTACGAGCTCCTGCCCTAACTCATCGCTGAGCCTCCACAAGTGTAAACCTAAGCACGTCGTCGTCGTCGTCGCGACAAGCACCGTCGTCGTCTACGGTCAGAGCCCCGTCGTTCTCTGAAACAACCGTCGTCGTCGTCTACACCGGTATGTAGCATTCTGGCTCTCTGCTTAGGGTCTCTGTTCCTGTTTCTGCATTAGTGCTTAGCCTTAGGTTCTCTGTTTTGTTAAATCACTATGTTGCTCTGTTAGCTTATCGTTTGCCTTCTCTATTTCTACATGTTACTCGTTTGCCTTATCTGTTTCTACATGTTACTCTGTTTTGGCATTGCATAAAATGTATTTTTATTTTTATTACATTATATTGAAAAGATAATACTCTGTTTCTACATATTACATTATATTGCATAAACCAGAATAGATTATATTACTGTTTTGGCATTGCAAAGATAGTGCTAAGAGCTTTGGAATTCAAGGAATGGCATAGGTTGAAGCTTGAGGCAGTTTAGTTCAACTTAGGTCTCTACAATTGGTTATTGTGGTGTTTAGAAGATTACTAGAGGTGATGTGTATATGAGCAAGAGTTTTTGGGGAGGGAAAATGAAGATAATATGGTCAGTTAGAATCTGTTAGCAAGACAATAAAAATGAAGGAGATTTGGGTATTCAAAGCTTAGGAGTGGTTTAATATTCAAAGGTTAGGTCTCTGTTTCTTGTTTCTATTTCTGCATTAGTCTTAGCCTTTTCTTGTTACTTTGTATGAGGTAAATAGCCTTAGTATTTGCTTGTTTAGGTCTCTGTTTCTGTTTCTGTTTTTACATTGGTTGTTGTTAGTCTTAGCCTGTTTCTGTTTAGGTCTCTGTTTTGTCTGATTCTGTTTTGCCTTAGTCTTAGCCTTAGTCTTTGCCTGTTACTTTGTATGATGTAGATAGCCTTAACCTTTGCTTGTTTAGATCTCTGTTTCTGGGGATGTGGATGCAGCGGCAGACGATTATGAGTTATATGTTGATCATCCATATCATCTGGTAGCAATTGGGAAAGTCTACACCTTGGGTTCAACCATCCATCACCAGCAAATTGATGATGATCATGTTAGAGTGGTGGTTGAACGGGTTGAAGATGCAGATGCTCCTGTTCCTGTCCCTACTCAGGAGGTTCATGTCGTGGGGCAAGCCCCCAACCATTTCATTATATGGCCGAGGAGACTTGTGCAGCGAGTTTAACCTCAGGTATTAGATAATTTTAGCCTATGTTACTAATTTTTTAATATATATATTGTGTGTGTCTATATATATATATTTCTTATTATTTTGTGAATTTATCGTAGGTTTATAAGGAAGATCGTGGGAAGAAGATTGATTTAAGTGCTAAAGCAGATCTTCCTGAGCCTTCTCCAAAGAAATATGAGGTTGATTTGCTCACACGTCTATTTGGTATCGCCATGAACTTGGGCGACCAAACTTTGCAAATAACAATGGAACCGGATATCATAGGGAAGCCCACACCTATCCCCTTCTACATTACTAAGAAGGATATATTGGAGTTGGTTGTGGGTAACGATCCCCTATGTGTAACAGTTCTACAATTATGGTTGATGTAAGTAAATTTCTAAACCTTACTTGAATTATTATTTCATTATCAAAAGCTAACATATGAAAATTATTCGCAATATTAGGTACCTGTATCGTATCTGCACTGAAAGAGGTAACTTACACCTATATGGATTCCTGGACCCAGTTCATATGCAGAAAACTGGGAACAAGACAGCTGAGATACAGAGATATCTTCAGAGTAGATTGCAGTCTGATAAAGACTGTTACATAGCCCCCTATTTTCAATCGTAAGTCAATACTTAATTGCTTTATTTCATTAATTCAATTAAATTCCTAATTTTTGTTCATTGTCATCCATATTTTGTAGGGCCCATTGGCAATTAATCATTATTTGTCCCAAGCGGAATGTAGTTGTATTTATATGCTCTGCTTGGCAAAAACCAAAGAAAGACATAAAAGACATTATAGATTTGTAAGTTTTTATGATTTTGGTATTTATATTCATATAACTTGTTATTGTCAAATGTATTCATTTTCTTTTTATTTTACTGTAGCACAATGAATGCTCGACTTCGGTTAAAAGGGACGCATCCATCAAATATTAAAAAGTCTGTATGGATAATTCCAAAGGTAAGTACTTTATTAAAAGTTATTCAATTATTTTATATTCTTTTATCAACATCTCTAATTATATTTCATACTCTTTTTATTTTTTTGAAGTGTCCAAGACAACCCGGAGGAACCGAGTGTGGATATTATGTGATGAGACATATGTTTCTCATTGTCTCGGCTTCTATTGTTAACTCTTGGCACCAGGTAAATACAATTGTCCTCTTTTAATTATTTAATTTTAATGCATAACATGACATGTTCACTAATTTTAATCAAAAACATTTTGTAGATATTTGACAATCCAAAACCTCTGTTGGATGAAGAGATTGATGATATCAGAAGACGTTGGGGGGAATTTCTGATAGACATTGCCAATTTGGGTTGAATTCGTGGGTTTTTTAGATTTTTAGTTTGTTTTTATTATATTTTATTATAAATATTGATGTATTTACTTTAAATATATGGACTCTGTAATTTCTGTATTGTCTGCCTGGTATTCTGTTTATATATACAGGGTATTGTGAATAAATAATATGACAATTTCCCTAAACAGAAATAACATTTAAAAAAAAAATAAACTTACTACATCGGTTGTGACCTTAACCGATGTAAAAAGTTACTTTCTACATCGGTTGGGACCATAACCGATGTAGAAAGTATGACTTTCTACATCGGTTGAAGTTTTAACCGATGTAGAAAGTGTACTTTCTACATCGGTTCTACAACCGATGTAGAAAGTTTAAGTTTCTATATCGCCCGCTTAAATACCACTCAAATAACCGATATAAAAAGTCCATAACAACCGATGTAAAAAGCTTATTTTCCACTAGTGTCATTACTATTTAGGTGAAGATAGAAATCTTGCAGAAATTTTGAGTAAAAATGTTAGAAGTTATGTAAAAGTATTTTGATGCTTAAGTTAATGTTTATTAATAGAGTTATAATTTATGAAAAATGTACGCACAATCAAAAGAAATGATACTTGCCTTACATATAGTATTCAGGTGAGTGTAAATCCCAACCTTTATTAAAGTGCATCTGTGTAGATACAGTACAACGTGACTGGTGATTCATATGTACTAAATATTTTGGAACGTGTAGGTGTGGGAGGGATGGAGCATGAGTTGTTATTCTTTATTGTTGAGCATTGAGAGAGGCTGTGATAGCTAGATGCATGCTAGTGCTTATCTCATCATGGCTGACTCTCAATCTAATAGTTGCATTGATCTAATCAGAGAAGGAATCTCATTCTGGTTTGAACCTAAGGTGTACAAAAGTAGAAAAATATTTTTTTATTTTAAATTTTTTTTGTTTATGTTCTTGTTAATGAATGCCTTTTTGTGGGTATTAATTAAAAAATAAAAAGTGTTAAACATTATATTAAGATATATTAAAAATCACTGTAAAAATATAATCATAACATTTTTATAATAATTTTTTATTTTTTATTTTTCAACTATTATCTTTAAAACACTGGTTAACATTTATCTTTATTTAAGGCTATATATAAAGATTAAAGATTCTGTTTTAACCAAAACAATAAAAAAAAACCATGCCCGGTAGAGCCTCTATGGTGTATTGATCATGTTTTACTCAAAGTATGGTGTTTTGATAAATTTTATCGAGTCTATTGAGCATCTATGGGGTATCTCTTGTGTTTTTTAATAAATTGTATTTGCTTAGTTAAAAAAATAAAACAAAAGCCGCGAAACATATTAAATTGCTAATTAATATTAGGTACATACTTGTATTTAATAATTGAAACTTTTAAGTTAACAAGATATCAAAGTCACTATAATCAATTAATTACTCACGAATATCACATATTCTGCAGAGATATGAAATATATATTATACATAAAAATGATTCAAATTAGAAATGGTTCACATGCATTTTATGTAATATCTTAGGAATTGTTTCTAGGTAATTGACGGCACCTAGCAGGACGCAGCAGACATAATATATCTTTAAATTGTTGGATTGAGGAAAAGTTTGATGGCCACTTGTAGTACAGTGATAGCTCCCTTGCTAGCCATTAACCTCTATGCTTTTCACCCTGTTTTGATATACTGATCCGTAATAGCTCCATATACATTAGTGCTCATCAAACCAAACCTATGGTGACTTTGCATGGTGGCCTAAGTAATCATTGTGTTATAGGTCCACAAAAAGTGTCCCCTTCTTAGAGTCAATTAAAATGAAGAAAAACATCTGGAAGCTCTCAAAAGTTACATTATTATTTATTAATTTATTTATCTATTTATCTATTTTGTCCCTTCCTTTTGCACCTCTATGACTATTACTATTAGCCCCAAACTAAAGGCGACCCATCACACTCATACTTACCATGCTGCTGTCAATTGTCATTAACGAATCTCAATTTTGACCACTAGCTATCCGTTTCTATTAATTGATCCATTTTTGTTACCAAAAGTCCTCATCTCCTTAATATTGATTAGGAAGTACTGAATACACCCAAACACATAAATATATAAATTTACATACTATAAGCAAGATTTTAGTTAAAAATATAAACACCAATTACCAAAGCAATTGGGTTAAATCATGATATAGTAAGAGGGCTTCTGAAGTGAAGTTGGAGCATAGTAGAAATTTCTTTGTAGCTATGAATTTCTCCATATATAAAAATGAGGAAGATGAGAGAATTAAATAGCACATGGTCCTCCGACAATACCTCGGAAGGAGCAGTTGTGGCATAGGACCACGGGTAGTTCTTGGCTTGGCTCATTCATTAGCCACAAATAGTGGGCCTATATATGTGAATGCGTCAATATCATATGCCATAATGACAATGCTAAGCGCCTCCAAACACGCAAGTATGTATTTTGTTTCGTCTCAATGCCCACCAACAGAATTAAATCCCCTGTGGCTGTGCCCACTCCCACCTCTCCTAATACAACAACTAGTATTAGTAAACCATACTCTTTTATCTCATACCCCTATATATGCTCATAGCGGTTGGGGACTTACTATACATCACTTGTATTTTATTTTTTAATCAAATAGGGATTAACAATAATTTATCACAGAAACTTATAAATATTTAATAAATTATGGTACTATATATGTATAGTACCATTGGAATTGGCGTGCTCTATTACAAAATCAAATTAAGCATGTGTTAAATCCCAACAACAACGAGGATTAGAATAAAAGATTTGTCCATCAAAAGAGATTGGCGGTGGAAGAAAATGAATCTAATAATTCTGAACAACGAAATTAACCAATCCCTGTTGGGAATTTGTGATGAGTAGTATAACCCTATAGTTTTAGATATCAGCACCGCAATTGTATAGCTTGTATAGTTTGTCTTGAAATGATTGTATATTATTGAACCACGCCAGGGAGAATCAATTGAGTTTTGTCCATTCCTATACCAAATTGAGTCGATCATACCGAGTAACGCGGCTGCGGTCGTAGGTAGCGGGCCACATAGCACCTTCATTATTGAATTCAAAAATGTTCACAAAACACACTAGACACCCAATAATGCAGAGAGAAAAGAGAAATTCTATTCCTACAACTAAGAAAAAGGTAGGAAGAATTTAAAAGAGAAAAAGTATATAATAAAATTAGTGAGTAATGTGATTAATAAAAATAGAGAGAGAAAAAAATGAATAGTTATAAAAAAATGTTAATTATAGAAGCATGTGTAAAAATAATATAAGCCTAATAAAATGTCTCCCATAAGCTTGGTATCCAAGAGTCTTCTTCAATAGTTATCGGATATGACATGCATAGTTGTGAAGAAAAAGTTCGTGAAAGAAAGAATAAAAGAACCTACTTAACTAGTCCTGGAATTGACCTAGCTATAGCCAAGTGCATGTGACAAATAAAGCTGTCCTACTGTCCTTGCTAATTATACATCTACGAGGGAGACTATTTTTTTCCCCTGATCATTGTATTCAAGTTCTACATTCATATAGCTTTTTCAAGCAATCAATTAGAGCATGAAATGCATAAAAAGGGAAAAGAAAGTGCAGGAATATCTGTAAGGTAAATTCGTACCCTTTTGTGGGAAGTCACTTAAATGTACTATATATGGTTCCTAAGCAGTGAAATGAAAGGAGCGAATCAGAATTCGTTCCATTCCACTTCTTCACGCCTTTCATTCTTCAAAGTCAAATTGTCTTTTCAGTAAGAGTTAGTTATAATTAAGTATAAAGTTTGAAAGCCACATTGTATATTATATATATATATATATATATATATAATTTATTAATCGTTTGATGTTGAAATGTTGTTGATGGTAACTGATCACAGTCGTCTTCTTTTGCTTTCAAGTTTTAATAACAAAGCCTTTTTGCAGCTGGTGTACTTGTCCCATGAGATTAATAGAAGCTCCTAGCTTCAAGGGTTTATGGCAAGAATTCATTTCATTTCCGCATTCAAAACATGATGCTGCCTTTGCCACCTCGTGTAACCACTAGCCAGTTAGTTGAGAAAAGTGCAACTAAAAATTAAGATCATATCTTCAAATCCGGATAATTAGAGCAACTAATTAAGAAATTCAATTCCTACATCCATCTTACAAGGAAATTAATGGGACCGATCGACCCAAAAGTTCAGGTTGCTTGAATTTTCAACATAAGATGTGGACAAAGAGTGTGATTTTTCCTAAAATATTAATTTCACCTCCATAGTTAATCTCCTCCTTTCTAGACGTGTAAATCAACAAATGTGTGCGTCCACTACATCTAATAAAATTATTAATTATTTATTAACTAATAATTCACTTATTTAAAAAATTAAGATTTTATACAAATTATTAGTTTGTATTGTAAACTTATCACTAAATGATTTCCTAATTTCTCGATCTATTTTTCTAAATAAAAAAGTTAAATTTAAATATAAATCATATTAATATGATGTATTTTCCATGCAAATTTTTTACATAAAAAAGATTTCAAGTAATAAAAATAGAAATGTATTTTCATACCTCTTGATTTTTTTATGGATTGTGGCAACAATGTTATTTTGCTACTTATAATATTTCATCGTGTATTTAAATCGTTTCCAAAAGGAATTTACTCTATTTTAGTACTCTTTATTTATTTTTATCAAAAATAAAAAATAAAATAGAATAGAACGTAAAAGTAGAGATAAAGAAATATTCTCCTCTTTGATTGTAACATTGAATGGAAAAAAGCATAATGATCCACTTAAACTTTCTCTCTCACCAAGGGATAAAAAATTAAGAGTGGGTTAAGATTTTTTTCATAATATTTAAAATATTCTTACATTATTCTTCTTTATTTTACATCAACTATTATATTAAAGGATAAAATAGTAATTATATATGTTCATAATTAATTTTTTATTTTATTTTTTAATTAAAAAGAAATATTTTTTTTTAATTTTTCTTTACCTTCAATTAAATTAAACAACGTATAATATCAGTTTATTTTTCTTCTATTTTATTTTTTCTCATTTATTTTCACTTTTAAAATAACATAAGAGAGTTGTTAATTCATTCGCATTGTACCTTTGTAATTAATCATGATAATCCTTTCATATACGGAGTATACATTTTTTTTTATCTTTATAACAAAAAATAATATACTTTATTTTTATTTATATAACTTGTTCTTATAACATCGATTTAGATGCAATACGATAGATGCTATTAGTATTATTTTTTAATTAAAATTTTTTATCTCAGTAATTATATCATAATGCTAACCTTTTATTAACTCTTTAATGTTAATATTTAATAAAAAAACAATATAAATTATTAAGGTAAAACTCTAATTTTAATGAAAAATAATATAAAAAATTTTATAATATTATATCTAAATTTTATTTTATCATTTTTATTTTTATATCTCTCTTCCTTGCCGGTCAATGTTACTCCTCATTTTAAAGCGAAGAATATCATAGTTCTTTACAAAAATATGTGTTTGAAAATTTGGTACAAATAGCATTATACATCTCTCTCCGTCTTCTAATTAGGGATAGTCCAATTCAAAGGGATGGTTAGTGGTTACTTCTCTAATGGGTCAATCATGCATGGGGATGGCATTGCTACTTCTCTAGTTAGTGGGTCAATCTTCAAAATCACATCAATAGGAAAAGTTATATGAAAATATCTCCCATCACTCTACACGGTTTACACGGTAATATATGAATTATCTAAGTTTAATTTGGTTTATTTTAGAGAAATAATTATTTGTTGTTTAGCTAATCATAAAAAATTATAAAAAAAAACTAGAATTTTATCAAAACTAAAATATATAAAACATATTACTGATCAGTAGTAACAGAAAGGAAAATATTTCTTTTATTCCTCCTTCTCAATTTAAATTCTACGGACTCAGATGAATTAATAAGAGGCTTTTTCTCAAGTTAATTCAAATTTTAATTATAATTAGATGAATAAAATATTCTAATGAAAAATAAAATATATTTGAATAATTTTATATTTAAAAAATTAATTTTTTAACTTAAAAAAATACCGCTAATTTCCAAAAAAAAAAAAGGAAAACTATATTATTGTATCATACCACTATCATAATAAATCAAGTAAACATTCTCGGTCTCTCTTTTTCATGACCTCGTGACGCGCGTCTTAGTTTTCGAAGACATTGAGATTGCAGAATATATAGGCCGTCGCTACCTACGCAGTGCCTTATTTTAAGCTGGCCTCTCTTTTCTGACAAGATAGTGAGAGATATCATTCAATATTTCCAAGCAAAATAGTAAGGTGAATTTTATCCTACCATTCTTACCTTCAAATACATGTTGATATATACAGAATTTAAAAACCACACCTTTAGTTATATAAAAATAAATTTACTTATTATTTATTTTAATAATTTTTATATTATATTATATTAATTATCTTTATTTTTTTCCATCTTATTTCATTTATTTTTATATATATAACATTTTCCAATAAAACTTCACCTTGATTCTTTAAATTTTTAAGACTAAGAAATATATTTACATAGGCTGGATATCCCTTTTCAATTTTATTCTCTTTGTTTTAAAAAGTAAGATTATAATTTTTCATATTAAAAATACTTGAAAGTACACTTGTTTAACCTATAAATAACTTTTAAAAATGATACAATATTCTAAAATATTAATTGAAAAGGTTAAAATTAAAAAATTATTAAAAATATACAATAATTATAATTTTTAATATACTTCACCAATATTTTTAACAAAAACTTTCTATTTTTAGTTTTCTAAACTGTACGCTAATACACCGGTTATCAAAGACCCATAATTTAAAAGCAATTGACATTACGATTAGTCGTTTCATGCACTTTTATTTGTCGTATGAAAACGTGAAGCTTTGGGAGAGATGCTCTCCAATGCCTGATGCTTTTCAAAGAAAAGTGTAGATTGCTATGCAAAACAAAGATATTAGATGTGACGTAGACATTAATATAAGTATTTATCCTACAATCCTGTCAAATATCAATTTTATGTTTTCTCCAAATAAGAGCAAAATCAGAATTGAAAGGGAGTAATTTTATAAGTTCAAAATAAACATTATATTTATGTTAATTTGTTAGCTTAAAATAAACTCCTTATTACTCTTTTAAGTAAAGAGAAACGTAAATTTATCAGGCTTCTTATCTTTCCTTCTTTTTTGTGTCCTCATTATTCTGTTCTATTTACTAATGAGATTATAAAAAAAAAATATTCAAATAATTGAGATAATTAACGTAATTGATTCTTATTCATTTTGTATAATTACACCACAAAATTTCAATCATTATTGTGACTAATGAACTTACCCAAATTTTCTCACCGGACATATATAAAGCCAGGTTGATAAGAAGCATATTATAAAAAATATATTTAATAATCTCATAATTCTTATTATGTAGTGTCAATTTTTTTATTCCGTAAAAGGGTTATGCATATCAGTTATTACATGTAAATTAATTTTAAAAAAGTGAGTAGTAATTAATTCAGTGGAAGCGATGAAGCTCATGAAATAGAGGGTACACCCGGTTGTACCTTGAAATATTCCTTATCCTTCACTATTACCATTTTACCAATATACCAAGAGCGGTTTAGATGTAGCCACGCTTTAAAACGCACTAATGAAAGAGGTTAGGCAAGTGAAGCGGGTCCCACGCTATCCCCACGTGCCAGCTACCGCGACTTTTCGAAAGTTGTTGGACTTTAGAGAAAGCAAAGGGTCCCACAACGTACAAATAGGGACACGTGTCAATAAAACAACGTATCCTCTATCTGTGGGTCCCCACGTCGACAATGAGTCCTTAAACACGCGTCCACTTGCGACCCCGTTTGGGTAAGTGCGGGCCCACCGTAAGATTCGTGCAACTCGCGTATGCGGGTCCCGGGGATCAATCAGAGAGGAAGAAGGGGGTGGTGTGGCTGCATGGCGTGTGAATTCACGAACTGTGTGGGACCACTCTACTCATTGGTCAATGTTTCAGCCAATCACCTCGTTGTGGGCCACAAAAATACAATTATTTTCTTGTTCCTCTCTGTTTATGACGAATATCAGAATTTTACGCCTAAAGATGTAAAGTCCATCATCAAAAGGAAAGAGACCAAACACAATGCTTAATATAAGCTCTAGTATAAATTCATACTTAAAGGATATAATTCAAACTTTTATGTGTATATTACTAACATTGGATTTTTTTATCTATTTCATATGATAATGAATAATATATAATTAAAAATATTTATTAGTGGAAAATTTGATTTGTTAGTCTTTTATTATTATTGTTATTATTTTATCATCTTTCTTTTAAAAATGTTGAATAGATTTTTTTTAACTCTTGACTTTATTTATATCATGTTGATGAGTTATATTATTAACTTAAATATTATTATTTAATAATTTAAAAAAAAATAAAAATTAAACCATTTCTTCTTCTTTTTTCCCGTTTTTCTCCTTCGTCCTCTTCCACACTTCCTCCTTCCCTTCTTCCTTTTTCCTCTACCTTTCTCTTTCCCCATCCTATTCCTTTTTCTGCTCTCTCATTCTCCTGCAAAGAAGAAAGATGACAATGGCTCCATAGTGGTGGTTAGGTGATGGTTCAGATGGGTTGGTGATCCTACTTTTCTTTCCCTTCTATCATTCTTTTCGTTTTTTTATTTTTGTATTTTGAATTACATTGGTGTTGATTTATGAATATTATGTGGATTGTTTTGGGGTATTTATTTTGGTTGCCCACTTATTGTGTTGTTGATGATTTAATTATGAATTTTATTTGCATTTGTTCTGATCAATGTTGAATATAGAGGAGTGTGTTTGTTGTGGGATGTTGAGCAGATATGGGGAGGAAGTGGAAAACACTAGGAAGGAAGAAGAAAACAGACAGGAAATTTTGAAAAAAATAGAGAATCAACAAACTAATTTTGCGATTATTATTTACTAAAAATAAAAAACATTAATATGTAAGTAAGTTGTGATCAGCATATGTCTCTGTTATTAGTGGAGTTAAAGAAGATTTTTTGTTCGAAAAGAAATAATGAAATTTCATTTTCATTCTAGTTCTTAAAATCACAAAAGTTGATTATTTTAATTTCTAACTTTAAAATCTTTAATTTTTCAAATATTCATTTATTTTAGTCTTTTTATATATATATTTTTTCTATTATTTTTGTAGTAGAAAGAATTTAAGTGGATACTGTTTTGTAAAATTCAAAATTAAAGGAAAGTTTTTGTAAATTTAAGAAAATTTAAGCGATAAAAAATTATTTTTTTAGATAAAAGTAGATATTTACTCATTTTTATATTTTTATAAGTGTGGCACTATGGTTGAACAAAAACAAATAAATCAATGGATGAAAGCATAATATGCATCCATTTTAGAAGATGAATCAACACGAGAGCGTGAGATAACAACTAGCAAGAAAAATCTACTTTACGACCAATAATTGTTAAGTAATTTGCACAGTTATTAGTCTTCCATTAATATGAGTAATACTAATATTCTTATTCCTACTTTGTAGTTTGTGAATTTTTTTAACAATAATATAATACTGACGTGAACCAAAATAGTCGCACAACAACTTTTGCATCCATTTTCATAAGGATGGAATGAGTATGAAGGGTGTTGATGAAGAGGAATAAAAAAATATCGTTTTTTATTTATATTTAAATATATTTTTTTATCATACTATTTATTATGTTTAGCTTTTTTTCTTTAACATTCTATATATTTTAAAATAAAATATAAAAATTATCAAAATTTCGAGTCTTAAAAGGAGGCTCCATGGTCCAGCCTTAACAGACAATTCAAGAAATCTCATTAATATCGATTCAGTTTATCAATAGTTTATTGATAATTTCTCATCTGTCCATATTTTATATGGTTAAGTCCAGCGACAATGAAATATTTTGACCACAATATAAATTTCTGACATAGTAATAAAAAAAAGTCAAACAAATGTGGGGCCTTAATTAGAAATCTTTTCCACGAAATTACCAACCAGGTATTTTATTTATGAATTTTTTAATAAAAAAATATAAACTATTTTTGCCGTCAAAAAGATGATTTTAGAATTTTCAAGAGCACCATCTTTTTGGATGATTGGAGTGTCATATTGACAGATAGAGAACCATCGGTAAGTGTGTTTATATACAAAAGGGTATATACGCAAACATTATCCACCTCTTACATCCTTTTCATTAACGGTTGGAGATTTTATTTTTTAAATAAAAGAGACGATTGCACATTTACATCCAAATCTATCCGGTGTAAATATTATATATGTGTAAGTAATTTTACCGTATACAAAATCATGTGTGCCCCTTTTTTTCATTTTTCATATATTTTCTTTTTAACTTTTTACTATCTCTCTCTATCATACAAGGAGGTTTCAAGAAAGAATTCATCACATTCCTATATATAAGTAATTTATTAAAATCTCCCTCTTAAGGATTTGTCAAAATTTTAAATATTTTTATATTATAAATATCATTTAATTAGAATGTTTGGATTATTTTAAATTATATATTTAATAATAATGTTAATAATAAAGGTTTTAATTATATTAGTATAATTAACTCATGATATTATTTAAAAAAATTAATCTTATGTATAATGATAAAATTAATAAATTTTAAATCTATGATATCATTTAAATTATTTGAACTTCTTATCAATAGATTAATCTTAATAATTTTAAGAATTTTATCCTTAATTAAGTTTATAAGTGTTATAATTTAATTTGTTTTAATTCGATTGTGAATGTTGCAATTTAATTTCGGCTCTAAAATTTAAGTTTAATTAAATTATGTATGTTAAAATTTAATTTAGGATTTAGAGATTATATAGATTTTAGTAAGTTGTAATTTTTAGAGTTTTATTTAGAAATTAGAATTTATATTTTAATGGAGAAAGATTGAAATAATGAAAAAAATTAAGAACTCACTCAAAATCAAAGAAAGATAAATGTAATAAAAACAACGAACAATAAGAATATAATATAATTCTAACATTATAACCTAATTAAAATTTAAATATAAATTTCAACAGTCTATGATCAATGCTATCAAGTAATTTATTTTATATATATATATATATATATATATATATATATATATATATATATATATATATATATATATATCAAACTCAAAGTATAATCATTGTTGAATCTAAGTTTTAAGTAAACATGTAATAAATAATATAAAATAGATCTTGTATTAAAGATGACAATCAAATATAAATTTAATAGATATCCATAAAAAGCTCATAAGTTATTTATTTATTAAACAAATGTGAATTTATATATACATAATTTACGTTTAGGAGTTTGTAAGTATAGTTAACGCATAAGTAATATACTATCCAACTGTTAGCATGTCTATATAATTTTTATCATTATATTTTTATTATTGTCATCATAAATAATAATAATAAAAATAAAATTTTTGAAAACTAAACTATGATCAAAATATCATAATTTTATATAATTAAAAATTTTAAAAAATATATTATTTTAAATTTTAAAAAATTTAAATTATATATATAATATTAAATATAATATAATATAATTTTAATTTTTAAATAATATTATTTTAAATATAAATTAATTTTTTTTATTAATTTTTACTACAATAATTTTATAATTTAAATAATCAATTCACATATCAAATTTAACTAATTAATTCAATCTAATTTTTAAAATACATTATTATTATCATCATTATTATTTATTAAACATTAATATTATTATATTATTATTTAATAATAAATTATTATTAATATTATTTTTATTACGGTTATTATTATTATTAACATAATTATTATTATAATTAATATTATTATTACTATTATTTTTATGATGCCAACCCGTTACGATCGTATCATTAATTTGATCGGTTTAATTTTGGTTGTATAATCTTTTTATCAGCGTCATTTGACCATGTGTTGACAATGACATTCAAAAAAATTTGGCACATCGCAGCAACATCGTCAGTCCCTTATGCTCCGCCGCTGGGGTTTGCAAGGGCGCCATCTTTTCGTTCCATTAAGATTTTTTTTTTTAAAAAAAAAAACTTCAATTGAAATTCACATAGAACAGGACTTGGTGGCGTGTTTAAATTAAGAAAAATATAATCCCATGTACACATATATTAACTACAATCATTTACACTATTTGTTTATACTGTTTACTATGTTTTCACCGATTATCAAATAAAATTTTTAAAAATGTAGATGAATGGATTTTGTTTGCATATGTGGGATTATCTGAGTTGTTAAATTAAACTTAAATGTAAAAATTGAATTTTAGGTTACTTAACGCAGGTAGGTGTTGAAATCCGGTATTCTGGTTGAAATGTGAATTCTGAACGAGATAAATGAAGAATTGAAAACATTTTAGAAAGATAGACTCCCAAGTCTAGTGTTGTGCAAGCGCACGTCATCTAGTTTTGACGACATTTTCTAATATGATTCGCTATGTATAAATAGTGCCTTAGCTATCAAATACAGTGTTGAGTACCTCTGTCCCCTGTACTCTGTTTCTTTAATAAACTTCTTTATGCAATCCAATATAACTATGCACCTAGGAAGATAGAAAATACGAAAATATTTTGTTCAAATCTCAGGATATCTACACTATAAGTGATAAATAAATAAAAAAGAAAAATCAAATAAAAAGTATTAAATGAATTTTAATATTATTAAGGGTAACAAAATTATAATTGTAGAAGATATATGTAATATCGCGGTTTGAATTGAAGATTGTAAAAAAGATGCCTCTTTATATACTTTGCAAACCCTGCTCATCTCAATCGTTTGAATTGAAGATTCCACTAAAACGGCACAAAAATCTATATTAATCACTGAGATCCTATTCCATTTCCAAAATTATCTTAGCTATCTCTTTGATTTGTAACATTTCTGCTCCTATGCATAAATGCTAAACAGAATGTAATATTTTAAATCAATCCCCATGCCAAAATAATGGTGGACCATGAAAGCTTTTGTTGGTACTCTAGTTTTGTAGCATTATCCTCTATATCGTATTCTATCATTTTCGTTTTGTTTGTTTGAATTTTGTGTACATTGAAAATGAAAGTCGAAGTGACTCAAAACCTGAAACTGAATTTTCAATGTTAAAGAGTTTTGTAACTTTAAATAACTACTCACTTACCATAGGTTGGCTAATGTGTTTGTTGAGACAAGGAAACAGATTTAAGTTGACATCTTGATGGCTACAATTTTTTTTAATGTAATGTATAACTTTATGTTTAGACTTGGTGTTTATTTAATTTAAAATTAAATAAAATTGATTTAGATTCGTTAAAACTTTTTAAAATATATGTACAAATTAATCTAAATCATATAATTTTATAGGAATATATATTTTACATTAAAATCAAACATTATCTTAAAAAGTGCAAATATTGGTTCTATAACGTTAAACCAAACAGGACCTTAGTGCATTTGATGAGAAAAAAAAAAGTTTTTTAATATATTTTGGAAAAAAAAAATTTATGATATTTTTTTTAGAAATTATCATTTTATTTTCTGAAAATTGCATATATAAAACAGCTTTTTAAAAATATTTATTTAAGTAAAAGTAATTTTTCTTTGAAAAAGATAATGGAAGCCTAGGCGGATTAGTTTAAGCCTAGAAGAGTTAAAACAATAAGAAAATTCAGTTCATGAAATTTGAAATGGTAAAAGCTCTTTTCCTCTTAGCGTTTAAGTATGGCACTAAATTGATAAAATTAATCCTTGTGATTATGAACATGGCATAGGCAAAAGTTTTTTTTGGAATTAGTAAGGAAAGATTGTAGGTAGATATGGGAACCGGTTGGTCGAATTTTATGTTTTCCATCTCCATTTTTGTTGGAATAGGAAATCAATTTCCATCCTTGTTCTAAGCAGGAAATCTGCCTGCACCACTTTTAATTTTTTTTATATTTATATTTACATATTTTTATAATTTATTAAATTATTATATACTTTAAAAATTTATATAAAAATAAAAAATATTTTAGTAATTTTATAAAATAGAAAGGGATTGGGAACGAGATAGATACCCTATTCCCATACTCAGCCGTATCTTCTTTTAACAATGGGATTTTACCTTAATCCGTTTTGAATTCTATTCTGGTCAATCCGAATTTTTCTGTCATAATCGAGGCGGGTCGGGGATGAGTTTATTTTTGCCATCTCTAATTGAAGGGTGTATGTCACTATGAAAAACATATTGGCTTTATTTTCTTTTCTCACCCCTTTTTAGGCTTCAAATTCTGCCTGATGCAGGTTTTTCTTTTGGACCCAATACTATATATAAATGTGTGAATGTGATAAACATGTCAGTGACCAGTAAGTTACTTAAAAAGTAAAGTGAAAACCATTTCATGTCTGCAAAACAGTCAACTGTGGTTAATAATAAGAAACTCAGCGTAGCATATAGAATTCTAAAAGAGGTTTATGCTATTAACTATTATGTGGTGTTAGTTGCACATTCAATGACGTGAGACATATAGCAAGAGAAAGCTATGTCATTGGAAGCACTTAAAAAGTTTTCTTAGATAAGCATCCAAGGTCAGACAAATAATAAATAGGAGTTGATTCTTTTTTTTATATATATAATTTAATTTGTCCTTTTAGCTTTCTTGATTATGACCAATATAATCATGCAAGTGAAAAATGAAAGGGAGGGATCGGAGTTAGTGTTTACAGTGTAAAGCTAAAATTGCAGACAAGGGAAAAAGAAAAGGTGGAGATTTAAAGGGGGGGAAAAATCGTTAAGTCTATATATGATATATCACTTTGTTCAATGGTTGCTAGCTTTATTTTGTGCTGTAGCAGCAAAGAATTGATGAATGATGGTGGTGCATGAACCTATAAAGTATGATTAATTTAAAACTTGTAGGAGGAAAAGGCTCCCAAATGTTTACTTTTCATTTGAAAGAAACTTGACATATTTAACTGTTTTACACGCGTCATCTAAAAATTTTGATTTCATGGTATGAATTCGCTTTTGATTAGATCAACCAATAGTAACTATTTTCAGTACAAAGCTTAGCTATGAATATGAGAGGAGGATATATTGATTGGAGCATGGTAGAGTAAAAGTTCAATTTCTTTGATCATTTCCGAATACTTGGTACACAAAAATTGTATGGCAGTTCTTAGTCCTTAGACCTGATCAAGACTGCAATTATAGGCAACCAAAGCTATATGTTTTTGTGTTTCTGAGAAGGGGACTTCAATTTTTACCAAGTCTACAAGTGTCTAATTCCACCTGACCAAGTCATGGTTCTTCCTGTGGATGAGATTAATGTCAACCTAATACATCAAATTCGTTAAGGATGTCATTTTCAACCAATTGTTGGTCCACAGATATCCTACTTTGAATTGCTTCACCTTTCACAAATTTTGTCATTTAGAGAGTTTTTCCACAGACCTTTGGTTAGGTCTAGTCAAAAGGATCAAGTAATTCAGTGACCAGTAAGATTATTATTATTATTATTATTATTATTATTATTATACCGGTAATTAACTTTTTATTCATTTTATGGATATTGAACGTGGAAAGACGCATTAAACATTTTATATAATTTACACACACGCTGAAGATTCCTTCTTCAATTTTCACCAACTTTAAAAGGGGAGGGGAGTACTATTCAGTGATCATGTGTACATATAATTTTTTTTTATATTGGTTTCAATCATTCATGATTTGCTTAGGTTGCGATGACCAAACATAATATTGATTATGATATGTAAATTTAATATCCGAACGAGGGGTTCTTTTATATTTTTGTATATTAAAATTTGCAAAAAGAAAAAGATGTGACCCCCGTGATATCATAAAAGTTGTTTTTATATATATGAAATGATGACTGCTATGACTTATCTGAGAAAGATATGTGTTTTTATTCCGTAATCAAATACCACATCAAGTGCATATCTTGTCACATGTGTACGCACGCTACAAGGTATGCTTGACAAAGTGTAGACATATGATAGATCATGGATGCCCCCAACAAATATACCTATTACTTATTAGAGTAATGTTGCCTAGCTCGTCATAATCACAACACACTATTTTTATTTTTATTTTATTTTAGGGTCCAGTAATAACAATATTCGTTTAAATTTAATTTGTTTCCCGTTTATCTCATGTACCTGCACACAAATCAAAATATGGCAGGTAAATATACCTTTATTTTATTTATTTATTTATTTATTTTTGGTCAGTGGGTAAATTTACCTTTACTTGTGAATTGTGATTCTACATAATGCGACTTTTCTTTTCTTTTCTTTTCTTTTTTATGTCGTGAAAGTAATGCGACCTAATACGTGTTGATCTGCTAGATGCGTTGTTGGGCTTTGGGCTGTTGCTTTCAGCCCATCTTTGTATGAGTCCAGACTTTTCTTTTGCCTTTGGGCTTTCACTGGAATTGTATTCGTGATTGACCTAAAAAAAGCCTGTCCCTTGTTAAATGACCCAAAACATACCCACCAGCTAGAGTATTATTATAGTAACGTTGGATTATTCTATTACTTGTTCTTGACTATAAACTTGTTAGAATTGTTTCAAAACTAAGAGCATCCTAAAGAATAGAATACATAAAGTGTTTATATGTTAGTATTAAGTTTAAGCTTGTAAAAGAAATGAGCTTGCCGACTCATAAGAGTTAATTTGGTGGTTCAAATTAATGGATTTTCTCTTACCCTATGTGCACGAATATTGGGACTTATATAAAACTCTTTGCTCATTCAGATTTCAAAATTAATTTTTAAATAAAATCAAATAATTTTAAGATTATCTTGAGAAGGTTTTTTTTTTTTTCAGATAGGTTTTGAATTGGTCTCGCTAAAGCTTATTGTTAAACGCTCATTCAAAGTCAATTCAATCGAACTTTATCCTTAAATGGTTATTAGCATAAACATTTTCTGAATCTTTTTCCTGATTTTTTTCAGACACGCTTACATTCATAAACATCAGTTTTCATAAAACAGTTTTCAAATTACTCTATCTCACCCTCTTCTACTTGGGTCGACGAAATTATTTTCTTAATGCTCTGTTAGTTTCGTTCTTGCATTCATTCTCAAAAGGTCCTATTAAATTTCAGGGAATCATCGCATGTCACGATTAGATATTTAAGCTATGTTTGGATATCTAATGAAGAAAAAAGAATAAGGTGAAATGGAATGAAAATAAAATTGCACTGGTTGTGTAGATCTATTCTGATTGAATAAAATTTTTCTTTGATTCAATCACAGATCTCCCTAGTTGGAAAAAAAAAATATTGAAATTTTAGATGAGTGAAATAAAATTCACTCCATTATATATTATTTTGTTCCATTCTAAATTTCTAATTTAATAAATTCAAACAATAAAACATACGACAAATTTCATTCCATCGCTCCCATTAATTTTTTTTGGGTCATATCACTTTCCATTAATGCTTTTATATATAATAAAATTAATTAAATTTAAATTTAAATTTTATATAAACTATTATATATATTAATTAAAGAAGAAAAACACTTGAGGTCACAAATTACTGGTCTGTGCCACCCACCCAACCATTGGACTTGGACTAATAGAATTACTTCTGGAAACTACTTGCCTTTCAAACTAGGGCGAAAACCATGTCCAACCCTGGCTTGTTAACGAATCCAGCCACATTTTTAATTCAAGCTCACATTATTTTAAGCTTAAAATTTAATCAACATTGAGGTTTATATTAATTGAATCTTTGTGATGCAATGAATTAGGCTTGAATTTCTATTTTTTAATCAAATTTATTATTTTGCACATATTTTGTTAAAAGAAAAAACTTATTTTTTCAGAGATTATTTTATCACCTAAGAAATGACAGTCAGAGGAGATATCCTAAAAATAAACCAAAAATAAAATAAAATGATATTATATTCATTAAAATTATTATTTTTATTATTGAAAAGTGTCTGCGTAAGTACGGGTGTATATATTAAACCAGTTCAAAAATTAGTATGACATAAGATTGTCTAAGTTATAACCTCATCTTAAGTAAACCAATGTAATTAAGAGGTTATACTGAAAATTACTTCAAATTTTTATCTATTTTTTATAAATAAAATCTAGTTAATCTACTTAAAATGGAACTCGCCTTATAACTTAGACAATTTCATTAAGCACATCAAAGTTTTAGTTAATTTCATTGAATTGTTCAAAATTGAGTAACGGTTAAGCTCAAGTTTAACTAGGTTCACTTACAAATTAGAGTTTTTTTCTTAGGTCCATCAGCTTTGCATTTTTTTTGGGGGGATCATGATAAGCTTAGCGTTATATTACTGAACATTTATACTAACCTCAGAAAAGCATAAAAGAAAATTAAACCCATATATGATATTTTTTGGTCACAGCCCTTCCCATATTTTTTGAATGCCTAAACAAGTATAGGCCCCCAATTAAGAATTCACCACATGTTATTGGGCTCACATTCTGTACACAGGTTAAGAAAATATAAGATAAAATTCTTCCTACCAATACTATTTTTGGTGTACGAAAAAAATAGTATGCTTGGTAGAATTTTCTTTTATTTTTTTAAACTCATTTACTATTTTGGAATATTTTTTAGGTTTAATTTTGATACATTGTTCGTATAACAAATTTTATATTATAAATTAATTAAAATTATGATAAGTATAATTTTAAAAATAATTAAATAAAAATAAACAATTTTTAATCATGGTAGATATGAAAGAATAATATTGTTAGGTGGACATAATGCAATAGAAGAAAAATGGAGGTAGAGAAGATGAAAATGAAACATTAATATATGTATGTATGTACATAGATAATAAAAATAATAAAATTTAAAATATTATATAATTTTTATTATTAAATTAATTCTAATGTCTGGATAAATTGATTTGAATTAAAGAAAATGTACTAAAAAATGTTAAAGTTGTCTCTATTACTATAATTTTTGTCTAGAAAAAATTAAATAATATAAACATTGTCATTTTAAAATAGTATAAATTATTTTTTATTAATGGAATTATCTATTAATATAAATATATAATGTCTATACTTTTCTTTTATAGGTAATGTAATGTCTATTAATAATTTATTCTGTTAACTAAAGGTTTTATCAACGAAAACTACTTCAATAACAAAGCATTGCTAAATGACATTTTTCTAATGATTCTTTAAAAAATGTTCACAATATCAAATGAACACGCAGGGATCCTTTTGTTTCCACTAAATAATGTTAATTCTTTAACGAATTTGATTGTTTGACTGAATTCATAAAGACGTATCCCGCTTTAGGTTATATGATTTCCACAATAAATAGTGTCTGCAACGTACATGGCCATAGATCAATTACGCTATTGAGATTAATGGTGTCTCCTTGACTTTGTGCTATGCGTTTAAAATGATGCATGCTGTGGCTGTAGGTACAGTGTTACTTGCAATGATCCATATACCAATTATACATCTAAAATAAAAGTCAAACAAGAAAGAAAAAAAAAAGGAAAAGGATAAAAGGGGAAAAGCTGGTTATGGCATTCTAACTTTATTACATTCATGCTTTCGCAGACACAATGATGGACCATCATGTACCTTGCCCATTTTTTTTAGCGTAAGGGATCTCAACACTGACCTCAAATTAATCACATACATTTACCTCGTTGTTAGTTCATGTGTTTCTTCTTTCATCTTTTCTACTTCTGAAACTGTGGACGTACGATGCTGAGGTAAACTTGATTCTCCAACACAAAATTAGATTATTATTATTATTATGTTCCTAATTATGGTTCAACGCTATGAATAGAGAATATCAGGTTGACCTATGATGAAGCCGCGCAAAGAGAGGAAAAGAAAGGAAAATCATATAACAAAAGCATACTTCCTTTATGCATATATATATATATATATATATATATATATATATATATATATTACACTCAGCTTATGTTTACTTCACGCTTCAAATTGTGGATTACACGTTAACTTCGCCAAGATTTGCAACGTGACTTGTATGATAAGGATGAAAATGCATCTTCATGATTTGTGATATAAAATTATATTCGAGGATGAATCGGTCAATTCATCATATAGCCGCCGGTGCAAAGATTTTTTTTAATTATTCTTGTCATCTTAAGGATTACAGGAGTGATGTCCAATCTATAAAATTGATTATAAAAATAGAAAAAGGAAGTATTTTTTAGAAAGTTAAACTTTGTAAACTTATTAAGAAAAATTCCACATTTATACTAACACAGTTTTGCTCCGTTAATAGATAATTATTTTTTTTAAATATGTTAATAGGATTTAAAAATATACATAATTTTTTTATTGAAGAGATCAAATTTATTTTAAAAATTTTATATTTTAAAAATTAGAAGTTAACTTTTCATTAGAAAATAATTTTTAAAATATATAAAAAAATTCAACATTTATAATTATTGATTAACGATTTTATCTTTATTAAAGTATCTTCTACTATTTATTTTAATATGTTGTATCCTCTTTAAATTTATGTTTTTAATGAGTATTAAATCTAGGTTCATTATTTACTATTTCCAATATTTTTTTTATTATTTATAATAGTACCATATGCAACGTGTGGTCAAATAGGTATTTTTCCATCACATCTTGTCGTATTGTTTAGACATATACAATAGTTACTTTCTTTAATAACGATATTATATTTATATGATTGTCTTTCAAATTATTTATACTAACTTTTCTCTTCCTTTTTTTTTAATTTTTTATGCCATTTAATCACTTTAATCTTACTATAAGAATTTTAAAATGTATATTATATGATAATAATTTATATAAAATCATATATTTCTTCTTATTCCTTTTATTAGAACCAAAATACCTATTTGCTTTTATTCTTTTTATAAGATCTAATTTACCATGTTTATTATATTAATTATTTTAAAAAAATTAATATACATCTAAATATATATAATAAATAAATAATAATTTTTATTAAAAATATCATTTAATATTATCAAAATTGAGTTCTATAATTTTAATAAAAATTTATTATATATAAACTTTTATTGTATGCTTACACATTAGAAAAAAATAGTTTCTAATTAAATAAAAAATTAAACATAAATTGTTAAAATGAATTTTAATTAAATAAAAAATTATTAAATGAATTTTTAATTATATTTTATATAAAGGAGCATAGAAAATATCTAAATTGTAAAGATAAATTGTTGTATTATATAGGAGGAAAATTTTAATCAAAGAATATTTTTTTAATCACGTATTAATATTTAAATCATAAGAAGGATAAATTTACGTCTTGCATCATAAAATAATAGAATTTTATTAATGTTTTAATTATAAAAATGTACATTTTTATCACGCCGAAAGTAGAGACTTTACGTTAAAACTAAATATATGTACTAATTTATTAATCATCATATATAAGGGTAAATATCTATTTCACACATAAATAAAAAGCCTGCTTAAAAATATACCAATATGGAATAAATATTTGCATCATAGTGACCCCTGAAGTTGACTCGTCCAAAAATTTAAGCCACCAATTAATTATTTTCATGGGTTAATACCACTTACCTTCATTATACCAATTACTTCCTTATTTAACGTGTTTATTTTTAATTTAAACATGAAATTATTTATAATTTAAGTAAATTAATTATATTATTAATGAATAAAGTAAAATAAAATAAAACAAAAAATTTAATTTAAAATTTTGATAAGTAAAAATGAAGATAGGTTAAATTAAATTAGATTTTAAATATTTAAATTTAATTTGTTTAAAAATTTTGAGATTTAAATTTAGATCTTTTATTTATTTGAAACTTTTTTGTTTTGTCTGATGTAATTTAAAAATTTACATTACAAAAAAATTAATAAATAATTTTAAAATTTATATAAATAATTAATTAAAAATATTTGTAAATTTAAAATCTATAAAATAAAATGATCATTAAATAAATTTAAAATATATATATATATATTAATATTATGTAAATAAAATATAAAATAAATATGATACAGATATAATATATTAAAATAAATATAAATATATAATATATAAATATAAATAAATTTTTAAATAGGTTAAATAAATTTTTTATAAATTTAAATTTGATTTGTTTATTTAAATTTTTTTTAATAAACTTGAATTTATTTATTTATTAAAAAAATCGAGTCAAATTAAAATTTAAATTAATTCAATGATAAACTTTTGTTAAATAACATTATTTATTTCTATTTTTATTGATAAAAAATAAAAATAATTAAAAAATATAGAAACGTAAGCATAATTAATTAATTATAAAAGAAAATAAGTCACACAAAAATACTATAAAAACATTTTTTCAACATTTAAGATAAATGACAAACATGGTTTCCAATTCTCTTCCATAGAAAGTAATCTTGCAAACACAATCGAACACTAACTAAACTTCTAATAAAAATTCTATAAAATTAATTCGATCGACAGTAAACTTTAAAATATATTTTTTATTGTACTATTAGGAACAAACGATTTTTTAATGTCTAGTTAAGGATATTTAATAAAAAACTATATATAATAATTATTTATTAGAAATTATATAATTAAATCTATTGATGCTATTAAATACTGTAATTTTAATAAAAATTATTATTTATTATATGTTATTAAGCACATATTAAAAAAAACGGATAATTTTTTTCCTATTATCTCCTTTAACTAAATTTTTTAATACATTGTTTATTAGTATAGATATTTAAAATTTATATTAATATTTTAATTTATATTATACAAAATTTATATTCATAAAAATTATTCTAAAATTGATAAATTTTTCTTGATTCGTAAATGTAATATTTTTTATTGTGATAAAACTTATTTATATAGCCTTTTGGTAAAAAATATTTTTAAAATTAAATTATATTTATGTATAATTTTTAATATGGTACTATAATATAGTATATTTTATTAATAAACCACCTGCAAATGAGTATTACAAACTTCATGTTTAAATGTTTATTTACTTGTTTAAGATTAATCATGCAAATATAAATTAAGAATAATTTTTTTATAAGTTAATTTTTAGAATTGAGTTAAATTTATATTTAATTTTTAATAAAATTATTTTTAATTTAAATTATATTTTTTATTAAAAATAATTATATTTAAATAATAAAAAAATATAATGATTTTTATATTATGTTATTTAAATAATAGATATTATTTTATGTTTTAAAAATTTGGTAAAAAATTATTCTTAATAATAAGTCTGACACTATTTTAAAACTATTTTAAAGGCTACTGAAAATTTGAATCTGAGATCACTGGTGAGACACCATTATTTATTTTTTAAAATTTTTTATACTAATCTTGCCTACTATGAGTTTAAGATTTAATTTTTAATTTTTTTATATTTTTATTAGAATTTAATCCAATAAGAATGGGAAACTTTTATGTTTTTAAGTACTGATCCGGTCTAGTAAGGATGCGAGATTCAATTTTTATTTTTTTACAAAAGGCCTATTGATACTTATTAAAAAATATATAATAAATCAATTATATTTTTCTGAAAACAATTAAAAATTTGTTTTAACATAAACATGTATTAGTGAAGTAGCGCAAACGCAAATGTTTTGTATATTTACAAAGCGTGCATTTAAGTCCCTCTTACTGGCACTATGAAAGTGGAGAATAACAATAATATAGATATGCTGCACATTTGGATAATGGTAAATATGCTACTAATCACGTTTTAAACAAATAAAACCTTCTAAAAGAAAAGAAAATATCTTTCTTTATTAACATATAGAGGAAAAATAGTTGCCGCTCATTTCAATTGTACGTCCTGTGAGGCTGTGCATTTATTATCAATTTCTGTTTGCCTCACTCATGGATCACATACAAAACTCATGTACAAGACTTTTAAAATCCAACGGATTATTCAACCGGATAAGGTATTAGTAAATATATATAATGATAAAAATTATTAATATGATAATTTTATATAATTATAAATTAAAATATTTTATATATTTTATTTTTTAATTTTTTAATTTTTTTAAAAAATTACTAAAATATAACAATTTTATTTTTTTAAAAGTATATTAAAATAATATTATTTTATATAAATCAATTTTTTTATCAGTTCGTTATTATTTATTTATCAATTTTACTAATTCATTATCAATTTTTTCAAAAATAATTTTATGATTTAATTAATTTAAAAAATAATAATTTTTAATTTAATCAATTCGACCGATCAAATCTGATCCAATTTTTATGATTATTAATATTTGTGATTATCATTTAATACTGATATTAAAATTTGTTAAAATAATATAAAATTTTTACATATGAACATTAAAATTAGTTTAGAATTTTTTTTCTATGACTTAAATTAGAGAAAAAATAAAAATAAATTAATTTTTCTCGTATGTTAAATCAGGCAATTTATGTATTTTAGTATTTTAAAAAATGTATATGAAGGGTGTACTATATATATAATTTTAATTATTTATTTTTAGATCATAAATGTTTTTTATAAAAATTATTTTTATTTAATCTGAAAATATTTACATTATGGTGAGGCCAATTTTTTGACAAAGACTTTTTTATACAAAATTTGAATATAAATACTTCAAAAATTAAACATATTCTTGTTGAACTAATCTTCATTAATCTTTATCTTTATATCTTTTCTTAAAAAAGAAAGTTATCCAAACTAAATTTTAGTTGTATTTAGATAACAAAAAAATCTTTGAATACTAGCAATTAGGAAAACAAAATATAACGAGAAGTAAGACATTTCCATCATTATATTGCGGCAATATATAACTAATGATATTATTAATAAATTCGGCTAAGATACCGATAAATCCTCAAGTAAGATTTTCATAAATAACAATACATTTTGAACAAACCAGCAGATGAAAATGGAGCAAATCTACATTTTTCTTTGGGTTACAGCAAATCTATAAATTTGGTTCTTGAAACTTATTTCCTTAGTTTATTAATTAAATGGCAGAAACTTTAAATGTGGAAATTTATCGGGATAATTAAGGAAGGCAATATATTTTTCGATTCGTTCTAAATATTGGTTAATTGGAAGGGAATGATTACAATCTGTGATATGTTTTCGTGTGGGATCCAAATCAGCCTAAGGATTCCTAATGCAACAAACAAGGCCATTTTTTTATAGAACAACACATATTGCAGGTCCCCCTCAATATGCATATTTATTAAATTAGAGTTACGTTTATTTTACAATGTTTTAAGTTTTTATTTAATTTTTAGTAATAAAACATACTATTTATTACTTTTTACCTGAAAATCATACAGATGATAGTTTTCAATTGGATCACGTATCAAAATTAAATTATATATATATATATATATATATGTAATTTTTAATGAAAATATTAATTTTAATATATTATCCATATAAATATTTTTACATAATCAGTCAATTAGAATTTATAGTGATTAGTGAGTACAACTTTTAAAAGTAATTATTATATAAGTGAATATTTTTAATGATATATTAATCAATAATAATGTAAAAAAATTTACATCATTAATGTATTTTAATTAAATGTAAATTTTGTTGATATATTATTAATATAAAAATATTTATATGACCAACCAATTAAGATTAATCCTATGTATAAATTGTAAAATAATTATTATAAAAAATAATAATTTTTAATGATATAGTGATCTGTCTGGATGATAATATGTTTTGAACATAAAGATCCTTTTATATTTATTAAGAATCAAAATATTTTATTTTCCATGAAAAATTAAAACTTATCTACTAAATATTAGATAACATTTAATTTGTGAAATATTTTTATTAAAAATATCAATTTTTTTATTTAATTTGTAAAAATTATATTATTATTAATAATAATAAAAATAAAAATTATTTTATTTTTATTTTTGTTATTTTCTGTATAAATTTTCAAAAATAAAAATATAATTCATATAAATCAAGCATCATTTTAATTTTTGAACAATTAATATAGATATAGAATAATTTAAGAAAACGATAAAATCAAAAACTAATTTAAATAAAAAATATTTAATCAAATGAATAAAATAAAATTCAGAATTTTATGTTGTGATTGATGTTATGGGCGCGTATGATTGATTCTGGCATGACTTCCATGCATAATGCATTGGTAAAAGCTTACCCGTTATCAACGGAATGTAGGCCCCAGGTGATAGGTATCAATCAGGAGTTGACACCTGTCAAATTACTTGTTTTAAACACGTGGCATTTAGTACACTTCGACTATATATTCACCTGTCACCATTCTCAATCTTTGGTTATTTATTTTAGGGAGATAACAGGTAGGAATGAAAATACGTTACATCAAGTCACATTTTAGTTTAGAGTAATTTAATATACTTTTCAATTTAAGGTTTGATATTGAGTTTTTTAAGATTTAATTTGAATTAAAAGTTAATTTAAATCTTATTTTATAATAATAAAACACTTCAATAGAAAATAAATTTGATACATGTCTAATTTAATTTATTTTTAAAATATTCTTTTTATTATTTTTAAAAATTAAACAGTAATTATTTAGTAAAACGTAAGTTATCCTAAACTAACACATATATTTAAATAAATTAATAAACTTAAACAAACAAATGATCTCGAGTTAATATATAAATCAAGTATATAGTTTTAAAATATTAAAGTAAAAAAATGTAATAATAATAAAACATTAATATTGGAATTTAATTATCAGTATATTAAAATTAAACTATTATTATATTTTATTTCATACGTTAGTACGATAAGCTTAAAAGAACTTTAAATACTTTAGAAATATTAATTTTAGTTTAATAAACTTCTACGATATATATTTTTTGGTTTATTTATTTTTATGATATTTTTTTAATAAAAATTGTTAATTTTACTTTTTATTAAAAATTTATATTAAATAATAATATTATTTTGAATAAATATACAATTTAGTTTTTGAAAGTTAAATCTTATATACTATTTTAGTTCTAAAAAATGTCAGTATGTACAATTTGATATTAATAGGATGATATTATAATTATTTTTCACAAAATATCAACAATATATAAAAAAAAATAACATATTTAGATACCAAATTTTGTAAATTGATTTTTTAAACTAAATAATTCTCTAAAAATTAAAATACAAGTAAATAAACAAACTAAAGAACTAAATTATACATATAATCTTTAGATTAAAAGTATAAATTTTTAATAATAAGGAACAAAATTAATAACTTAATAAAATCTATAAAAATTAAAAAAAAAAGAGAAATGATAGAAAAAATAAAGTTTACTTCATAAGAAATGAAAGCCACTAAAATATTTTTTTCCCTTATTGTGAAACCGATTTGATATGGATAATATTAGATGTAGTTTGGGTACTGTGGAGTATTAAAGATGGGGAAAAGGAAAAAGGGTATATTGGGAAATTGATTCATTTGCACGTTGGTAATTTGGTAGTTGGCATTAAGGCATAGTCAAGATTCTCATGCTTACTTCTCCCATTGTGCCCTTATCCCAATCTCTTTGGTACACTCACTTTTCTTGTGCCCTTTCCGTCCCATCATCATTTCTATTTTCTATGGTGAGCCACACAACACAACACAACACAACACAACCCACCTATAAAATACTAATAATAATAATAATAACCCTCTCTTGTATCCCCATTTTCGGCACAATTCACCACCAATTTGCGAATTATAATCCTTGCAAAATCCTACTCAAAGATCTTTTTGTCTCTATTTTGTTCTTTCTCATTCTTTTCTTTTTTTTTCCCTTGTCATTCTCTATATAGGATATACAGAAATTTTGACTTCTGGTTAGCCTCGTAGGGACGATCCTCCGTTCTTTTGCTTTGGACACTTTTCCCCCCTTCCCTATCTAGGTTTCTTTGGTCATAATCCTATCCTCGGATTCTTAATGATTTTGGGTCCATTCTTAGGTACTTATATATAATCAATGTAAATGCAGATAACATGTTAGGGTTACACATTGAAATTTCAAATTTGGAGTTCTTTGTGATTTGCAGACAAGTTTTGAAACAATAAATGTGGACTTAAACCTTTTTAAAAATAAATAAAAAGAATAATTTTATAATAATAATAATAATGAAAAAATAAATAAATGGAAGGAGTAACAAAAAATGATCAAAGATATTAAAATTGGAACACTGATCATTTGATTTGAAAAATATTTTTGTTTTTGTATTTAATTAAATGCTACTATTTTTTTAAAAGATTTATATAGAAATAATGAAAATAATTTTTACTATTAAATAAAATTTCTATGAAAAATTTTATAAAGTATAATATTTTGTAATTAAAAAATTATTTTTTTTACAAACTAAATCAGCCGTTAATTAATAGAGCATAGCCATGAATAAGTGGCTGGAAGGTTCAGAACAAAGTAATTTGTTTAATAATGAGTTGTGAGCCCTATCCTAAACTAGAAAGGACTATTTTCCGTAACTCCACTGACATTTTCTGTAAGCTCAAGGTACCAAAACAAGTCAAAAGGAGCATCAATTGTTTGAGCATTGTTAAATAATTGCTACAGGTTGCTATAATAGAAATTATATTCCTACAACTTTTTTTTTCTACTACTAGAATATATATATATATATATATATATATATATATATATATATATATATATAAAGAAAAATAATTGTGAGATGAAATTGATAATTTTACAGAAAGAAATAAAAAAAAGTTGGATTGTAAAATATAGGAGTAACATAGTTTTAAATCAACTATCCTACAAGTTAATTAGCTGAACCGATAAGTAGCATAATTTACAAGCTATTTAGTTAGTGTATGTATCAAGTGAGCTCAAACAATCAAGTATCATGAAATAAAGCATTAGGTTTGGCTGGTAATGGGTACAGAAAATTCTCAATTTGAAATGAATTGTATGAAATGGAGAAGGAGGTTGACATTTAGTAAATGTATCAAGTTTGAGATATGATAAAATAGGTGGTGAGTAAACAGAGTTTAAGGAATTTTTTCTTCTTTAATTAGATGGCAATTCACTCCATGTGTTTGGTTTTTTTTGGAAGGATGTCTTATGAGCTATGATGGCAAATTGGTTGTCATGATAAAGGGAGGTAAGAGAAGTCATAGGAATGTAAAAGGTAGGTAACCCATTGGGTCTCATAATATAGTGGTAGCATGGCCCTGTATTTGACTTTAGGAAAATATTTGAAGATTGCTATTGACTATTTTCACTACCAAAAAAACAAAGGAAGAGCCAAGGTAAACATAACAACTAGCGATATACATTTCTTAGCTTCCAATTTGTCAGGGCAATATGAATCCTTAGAAGCCTTAACTAAAGCTTGAGATCAAAGGTGAGAATCAAGCCTCAACCGAAAGAGTTCTTCATATATTAATTTAAGCAGTTTAAGAATTATGTGCTAATAAATATTAATTAAAGCAATTTACAATTGACTAAACTATTTTACAATAAATAAATAAATTATTGTTTGGTCTTTGTGGTAATGTATAGATATTGGAATTTTATTGATAAGTAGGTTGATTAAGCTACAAAATATCATAAAGATGATTTGGGCTTGTTATTGGAATATGAATTAGTTTATGACATTAAAAAAGTGTTGAAGTTTCCTTTGAAAAATATTGTATTTTGCTGAGGGATTTCAACATAAGATGTGCTATGAAAGATTTAATTGGAAGCATAGCAAGAAACATTCAAGACCATTATTAGTTTTGATGGTTTTAGTGCAAGTACTAAATTAAAATTCGATATAATAATAATAATTATTATTATTGAATTAACATTTGATTTTGATTTTTATGAAAAGTATGTAGTTCTAGAAAAATCATCAATAGTAATAATAAGGACAAACACATAACATTGCACTAGTGAAATTGATCTCTATTGAGTTTTTTCAACATTACAAGGCTACAGGTCGGATAAACAATAAAATTATGACTAAGATTTTTATTCTCACAAAAAAAAAATGGCCTATTAGTAGTTTTTAATTAATTAAGTTAATACATTCAACCAACGACAAATAAGCGAATAGTTAATAAAAACATGCAAAGTAAAAAAAGGTTAAATAACATAACATGTTAATGTCAAGAGAAAATCACATCTTAAATGTTAGAGGTTTATATTCACCTCTCTTATTTCAATTGAAAATATTTAAAATTCTTTAAAACTTGCTTATTTATGAATTATGTTTGTTAGAAAAAAAACTTTAATTTAGTTTAAAATAACCACGATGACTACGGATATTATGTGATAAAATTTATGAAAGAAAATATTTTATAAGACAAAACGATGATTTATTGGGGGCCAGTATATAAGCTCAATCCTATTATATATTTATCATGAGTGTTATTTAATTTATTTTAACTCTTATGCTGCAGAAGGTAGACTTACTTAAAGCGCTTCTACTTATAAAGTGCTGTAATTTTTTGTACAATGCTTTATGAAATGCTATATATGGGGAAAAATTATAGCAACTTAAAATGCATAAAAAGACAACGCAGAAGTGCGCTATAACAAATAAAAAGAGATATTTTAATATAATATTTCTCATCTCTTCTTATGTTGTTTCCGAGATTGTCATTGTTTTATTCAAATGAAATTTTTTAAATTATGTTCGTTTGAGTAAGTTTTACTCCATACATTTTAAAACTAAGGATCTTTTTTACAAACAACTTTAAAAAATTACTTTAGGTATGTTTTATCATATGCACTTCAATTAATAATCTAACTTGTATAAAATGGTATATCATGAATAACTTAGATAAGATCAGCGTAGAAACCCAATCCAAGTTAAAAATTAACAAACATTGGAGGTCAGACACATTTCATGAGAACCATTGTGAATAGGAATCTTAATTTATTTATTTTTTCTCGTTTCCCCACAAAATTACTATACCCTACAGTTAGGTGAAAAAATAAAAGTAACAAAGGAACCACGTAAAGAAACGCATACTCGTGTCTCCAACTAGTGCTCCATCTTTTTATGCCTTTTCCCTGTTTGTTTATTTGTCAAACAGAAAATGAAAGACAGAGCAGTGACCAACCAATCATCTACAATACCATTTTCATTGCCATCTGGTTACTTGGTGTACACAAGGCACATTTTTTATTAACCAGACGGCTTAATAAAATTTTTCAATTCATCATGAGAACCTCTCCTACGTGAACACATAACCTTAGGTTGGATATTCTATCATATTACTTATTTAATTAGTTTCATAATTAGAGATAATTTCGAATGATCAAAGGGTATTAAAAAAAATATAAGTATTCACAACCGCCCAAGAAAGTTAATTAAGTGTCTCAATTAACAAAAGATACTTTTGTATTAGTTTAATTAAAATGTTTGACACAATGACTGGGGTGTCAGCCAACCAGAGTCACACAAGACCAAATAAAAAAAATGCACTAAGGACTGTTACCTAAAATAAATAAAAAACAAAGAAAGCATTAGGGACTGGAAAAGAATAAAACGTAGAAGCATACTTATAAAAATAAAAATAAAAATAAAAACTATAGACATTTTTGTTTTGATTATCTTGAATTCGATTTTTAAAAGAATAAAGAAATGTTTCTTCTTTTTTGTTCGATTCTATAAAGACATCAGAAACCAAGAACAAAATATAAAAGAACAAAAAGTGGCCCACTAACATATGAAATGTATTCTTTTTTGTTTCAAATACTATACTAAATTTTGAATTCTTTAGTTCCAGGTTAGGTTCTTAGGTGCATCATGCACGTACTTGATTACAGGCAGAACAATGCACACAATTTAACATATTAGAATAGCAATGTTTTCTTTTAAAAGAAGAAAGAGCACAAGTACCCATTTATAAATATCATAAAACAAGAGAAATTTACAAAGTACGAAGAATAGTTATTACTGTGAGGGTTAGAGTCTACTTATGTTCTCAATTCTTAAACAAATGAGATACCCAGGAAGTTGTGATTCAAAAACCCGAGAGAAAATGATAATTTTTTTAACACTGAAAGACAATGATTCTGTTGAGTCTACTATTAGGATAGCAATATAGGTATCAAAACATTCTCATATAATTATTAGGGTAAGTTTTTCAGAATATGAAGCCAAAATGCTTTCAAAATCTCCAGTTATAAAATTCTATAAATATATAAAAAATACTAAAAGATAAGAGAATTTAAATGCTTTCATTACTTTCAAACCTTGGCTGGGACCATGGGGCAAACTGAAAAGTGACGTATACTTTAAGATAGGAAAAATAAAATCAAACTTCAGACATTCAGCACTTTCATTGCTTTTTAAGAATGAGATATAAATTGATGTGAGTAATCTAGTTATTTTCAACAACACAATTTACTGATTTCTCTGTTCTTACTCTAAACTAGTTTATAGTCCACAAAATAACACAATACATTGTGTTGATAATTTTTTAAAACATATTTTGGCCTGAAATAATGCAAATTATAGAAATTAGGACAAATTACCGTAATCTTTCTTGATAACTTTTTAAATTATATGTTTTATTTTTAAAAATTACATATATGCTACACTTTGATTGTTCTAAGACAAATTTGGGAGTAGCTATAAACGACCCCTTTTCAGGAACCCCCCCCCCCTTCTCTATAATTTCTAATGTTTTCCAATTAAAATTTAATACCCTTTTATCGATGTTTCGACTAAAATATAAAATAAAATTTTGAATTCTGATACTATATTAGTTTTAGTATTTCACCTAAAATCTGTATTCTATTTTTTAAACTTTCAAAATTAATAATAATAATTCAAAACTTATTCTTGATAATACAAAGAATAATCAAAAGAAAATTAATATTCTAAAAGATTATTTTGAGTTAAAATAAATTAGTGTAATATATATTGAGGAATTACTTTTTTAGATTTACAAAGCAATGTAATTTAAACATATAATAACAAAAGGAATTGAGTATGGTTTACCGGAAAATTAAGGAAATTAATTAATTGGAAAAGAAAAATCATTTTTAATTGTAAACTTGTTTGGAATATTTCTGATATAGTGAACTTGTTTATTTACACATGTAATCTGTCTCCTTCTGAATTTTTTATAGCAGGCAACTTGTCAAGTTTGGTTGCTTTCTGGATTCAGTTTATCACTGTGACCCAACGTTGTTGTTCAATTCAATCTGTACAAGTTCATCGAATTGGCATCTCTTTCCAAAATGTATGTTTGGATCTACATTTATGAATCTAAGTTTTAATAAGTTTAACTTTGTGAAACTAATTTTTTTTTAAAATAAATTTAAAACGTGATTTATGTTTAAAAATGTTTTTTAAACAATTTTATAATAAATTTAATATAAAATCTTTGATATAGAAATTACAATTTATTATTTTTTAAAGAAAAATAAAAATGTATTTATTTAGAATACCAGAAGCACTCGATCAAAAATTACAAAAAAGTTTCACAAAAAACACTAATTATTAAAATTTAATCTCATAACTTTATACAAATTGTTCAAACAGCCTATCATCACACCAACAAACGTATGTTTAGAGATAAAATCAATTATGCTATATAACTATCAAATATGTTGATATGTATTTTAAACACTCTTACATCTTTAAATTTGAGTATAAGAGTTTCAATAACTATCCAAATACATTATAATTATATAAAAATGTTCAATATTATCTATTAATTACGTATTAATTATGTGTTTAGATTAGTTTATTTCGAAGAAAGAATTAATCTTAGCAATTTTAAGAGTTTAATATTTTTAAAATTAACACGAAAAAAATCTACATAATAGAAGACCTTCGGTGGAGCATAATAGTTTAAGGAGTTGTTCTGAAAGGAAGCTTTAGAAGAAAATAAAAGGGAGAATAATTTTTTGTATTAAAAAAATATCTTAATTTAATAACATTTCAAAATAAAATATATAAAATTACCTAGCCTTTTAATTAGTATAAATTTAAGATATTATTATAAATAATATATAAGTTTCTTAATTTAAAAATAAAAAATTACCTTCCCCTTTAATTGGAAGAAAAAAACGGAAGAGAATAAAAAATTTAAAAATTAAAATTAAATTATCATTTTTATAAAAGTTAGCTATTTTATTTTTTAATTAAATAATAAAATATATTATTATCTATTTTTTCCCCTTATTTTATTTTCTGGCATCCAAAGTAGCCTTGAAGAAACTTTGTTTACTTGTTCCATTTTTGTTTTGTGAGTGGTCCTTGATTGTTACGCTTCAAGATGATGATATGTATACAACCGAGACCAACTTAGCTTTCAAGTTGACCCAACACAAATCTGTAATTACACAACTTTCGCACTTTCCTTTTCGCATCCAAATTGTTTTTTCTTTTCAATAAATGAAAATGCATCACTGTCAAACTAGCTACCTTTTTTTAGCATCATAAGTTATAGAATTTTAAGTGAGAATATTTATAATATACTAATAATAATTTTATAACATTTCTTTTTTAATATAAAATTTAAATTCAAAAATTTATTTTAAAAAATCTAACCTGAATTAATCATTCGTAAATAAACCGACTACCTTTGCATTATTTTTCTCTTTACCTTTTTTTTTTAGAAAAACAATCGTGGTAGTTAATGCATTTCTATAAAGTTCTTTCTGGCAGGTTAGTTAATTAATATAATCAGATTAGTAGGACATATTGATTATGATCGATGACTTCGATAAAAAGGGAATGCAGAGTCGGAACAAAAAATACAGACTTCTTACAGTTTACACTTGGAAAAATATCAAGTGGAAATAAAAAGTTCCTAATAGTGTGTTAATTTTTTTTGTTAAATAGTGGTATGCCATGGGATTTAATTAAAATATATTTATAATTATAATAAATATAAAATTATAAAGTTTTATTTTATTAATAATTGTATTAAAAGTTGTATATTAGATGTGTTTTAATTGATTACTAATATAAAAATATTTATATTATGATATATTAAAATTAATTTTATTAATGATAAACACCTTTGTTTTTTGAAATATTTATAATTTGTTAAGTTTAATTATATTTCTTTTTATCTTTGTTTAATTTTGATTTGTAATTTTTTTAGCTAATTTTTATTTTTATTTTAAAATTTAGAAAATTTGATTTCTAGTAATTTTTCAATTAAAAACTTTAAATTATTATTTTTTATTCAATTTTAAAAGATTTATATATAATGGTTTAGTATATAAAATAATTTTAAGTAAGAAATTTTGTTAAAATTTAATAAAATATAAAATATTTCATAAGAAAATTTAAATTTTTGAGTAAAACTCAAAATTTTGGTTGATAAGATTTAAGTGAAAGATAATTATTTTAATTAGAGAATAAAGATTATAAAATTTTAGATGAGAAATATTAACGAGAGATCAAATTAACTAAATTTTTTGAAAATAAATAAATAAAAATTATTAAAAAATATGTATAAATAAAATTAAAAATAAAATATAAATTAATTTTTTTATCAATATCAAATATTAATATAAATTTAATTTTATTATATTATTAATATAAATATTTATAATGCTAATCATATTAAAAATAATATAGATATAATTTTTAAAATAATTATTATAAAAATTAATAATATTTAATAATATATAAATTCATAATTAATATCAATATTAAAAATTTTAAACTATAAATATATTTTAATTAAATCTTATTAATATTAATATAAGAACCACTTTAGATCAATAATATTAATTTTAGTGATATGTCATGTCATAGCACATTTTTAGGTATGCTATAGGAAGATCGAATATTAAAATAAATTTAATGCAAATGATTTCATGAGATGGATTTTAATTGATGATAATGGAAGGCATTAACAGTTTGTTTGTGTGGTTAAATTTAGGAGCGACGGATCTAGGAAGGACGAAATTTTTTAAAAAAAAAACACATTTAAGTGGAATTAGGGGAGAAGAAAATTAAAAGGTGTGGGATTCATATGAAAGTTATTTTATCTCAAATATATGGAATTTTGAAAGGAAAGTAACGTCAGTGTTATTTTTATTTTAAATAATAATCTATGTAATATAAAAATATTACAAAATAAATTTGTATTAAGAAAACATTGCAGTAAAAAACAATTTTTGAAGATGAAATTAAATTTTGTATGGTCTTTATAAATAATTTTTATATAATTTACTTATTTTTTCCATTATTTTTCTATATATTTAAATAATTAATATTTTTATTTTTATATTCTATTTTTCCAAAAATATTTTTTTATCTTATTTTTATTTTAATTCTAACATTGAAGAATTAATTTTTTCACTTTCTTAATACAAAACTTATATTTAGAAAATATATAACTCAAGTCATCTTATGCATGCATTGAAAACATACTTAATAATTTAATATGTATATATATATTTAAATTAAATAAGCATTAAAATATCAACATGTAATATAAGAAACATAGAAATAGAGGGAAAAACGCCAAATATATGAAAAGTTATGAAATAAAGAAACAATTGTTTAAAAATTTAACATATAAATTAACTTCTAATTTTCTCATAAAAACTGACTTTCATTCCCATTGTTAAAAGTGGAAAGGAGATTAAATTTTGATTTACTTTAATTAAAATATAATAACATATTATTTTTCCATTCTTCTAATTATAAATTTTATACAAATAAAAATAGTTAATTTTTATAATAATTATTTTAAATAATATTTAAAACAATTTTTATTTAATTAACAATATAAACATATTTATCCTAATAATATATCAAAATTAAAATCAATTTCATCACCCACACCAAAACTGTGGTTAACAAGGAGAAATTAGTTTTATACCCCCAAAACCCAACATTAAAAGTCTACTATTCCTTTAATTGTCACCACTAAAAATCTGTTTTTTAAAGTTTTAAAATTAAATAAATTAATTTTAAATCACTTAATGTAATTAAAATATGAACTTAAATCAACCTTAACTATTAAATTTATATTATAATCAGATTTTTCTTTTCTATTTTATCTTCAAATTAAATAATTTTTTTATCTGACCAAATATGATAAGAATTATTTTTTTCCCTTTTCCTCAATTAAAATTCCCCAATCAAATCAAACATTTCACAAGAGATATTATATCATAAAATATTATTCTTTTTTATTTATGAAATTAATAATAATATATAAGTATTTAAAAAAAATGAACATAACAATAAACAAAGGGTAGTGACAGTAATGACTCTTAAATTCCAAAGTGTAAAGAGTGTATAGTAATTAAGTGAAGAATTGGTGGGTTGGGGCAGGAAATGGGGTGGTGTGAAGGGTTGTTTTCTGCTATCATGATTTTGGCACCTCAGTCATCAATCATGTTCAATGAGTGTGACCCCAATGGTTGTATTGTAATTTCAGAAACATGAATCTGACGTAAGCATGATGGGAAGCCGCATTAGGTCGATGGATCATGGCCACTACCCTTTTTCCTCTACACTGTGTCTGTCTCACAGTGCCACCTCTCCCTTCTCTTCTTCTTCTTCTTCTCTTCTCTTTAAACAAAAAACAAACAAAACAAAACACATTTCTCTCTCTCTCTCTCTCTCTCTCTCTGACTCCCGACACTGTTTCAGAACCCGACAAAAGCAACCTCTGCCTCCTCTCTTCCCCGGTGGCTTTCTCTGTAATATTACCCCAAAACTTTTCCTCTTTCTGGAACCACATTCCACATACACCCCCCCCACTTGCCTCTCTTTCGCTTTAACACTTGCATTTATTTTTCTCACAAATGGAAAGGCATAATAAGAGAGAAATGAGAATGATATGAAATCTCACGTTTCCACATCAAAGAGCGCAGGCTGAAGCTGTTCAACTTGAAGACGACCTCTCCTATTACTATTATTTCCCTTTCCCTTTCCCTCCAACCGATACTCTGCACACTACACACTACACACTCCTCACTCTCAATTTCTCATACACTCTCTTCCCACTCTTCAAACTCACTACACATTCCACGCTTCCAACTCCTTTCATCTCAAATGGACAAGATCATGGCTCTCTACAACCTCCAATCTCGTGGCATAATTTAGAACAAACTCTGTCAAAAACCCCTTTTATTTTCCTCTCTCTCTCTCTCTCTCACTCACTCTCTCTCTTCCCACTACCTTATTTTCTCTTTCTCTCTCTGCAACTTCCTCTGCCGGAGGATGGCATGCCTTAAACTGATCGCCGGGAACTTGGATCCGGACAGAAAGAGAAGTGGGGGGCTGAGGACCAAGCAGGCAGGGAGAGGATCGTGCCGTGGAAGTTAGAACTTGGAATTCAAACTCGCCGGAAAATGCATGCTTTCTGGCTTTGATCTTTACCCTTTTCCTTTTTCTCTTCCTGCGTGCTATTATTGTTCTTCTTCAATTAGGTCCCGGAAAAATAAAGTAAGAAAACTCTCGCGTGGGTTTGAAAAGATAAAAGAAAGAGAAAGATGGGTTTTTTATTGAAAGAAGCTTTGAAGACTCTGTGCGGTCGGAATCAGTGGTCTTATGCCGTGTTCTGGAAGATCGGTTGTCATAATTCCAAGTAAGATTCGTGCAAACTTGTCAAAAGTAAAATGCTTTGTTTTGTTTTTTTTCTTTCTCCTATTCTATTTTGCCGTTTTTGCTTACATGCACCAAGCCTTGGTTTGGGTTCTGAAAAATTCCAAGCAAGGGTAATAGAATGTTTTTGTTTGTTTCATCTTCTTTGTGTTGTGTGTTGCTGTTCTTTGCGTGTGCTCTGCACTTTCTTCATGATTTGATGAGCTTGACGAAAAAGTCACCTGGGATGTGAGTGAAAAATTGTGTGAAAATTTCAATCAGCTTTGTTTAAATATTTATGGTTGTATGTTTGCTTTTCATGCTTGTGAAGCTGTACTTTCTCAGGGGATTGTCATTCATATTAGATTCTGTTTCTGGGGTTGATTTGTTTCCAAGATACGATGGACATGTTAGGGTCTTATTTATTGGTCACCGCTCCTTTGTATTTGATTCGTATTAGTATTCGTATTTCTGCTATATTCTAAACTTTCCTACTTTGGAACCTTGTGGTTTGATTATTTCTGTTTTGTCTTCAGGAATCTTAGTTTTATATATATATATATATATATGTGTGTGTGTGAATGTATTTATGTGTTTTTTTAGAAAAAGTTTATTTGCCATTGGTTTGTCAGGTGCACTACCTATTAGATTGATTGTCTGTGATTCTGTAAACGAATCTGCTAATTCAGATTTTGTCTTTCTCGTTTGATTCTGTTCGGCGTTATTGTTCCAGTTATGAAAAGTTGATTTGTTTTCATCAGCTAATAATAAGCGGTTAATCTGCTGAACCATCTTTGTCATGCTAACAATTTATGATGTGTCGCTGCATACAACTTACAGCCAGAAATAGATTAAAAAAGATATCAGCTCTATTTCCTTGTTTTGGTCCTCTCAATCCCTTTTTATGGGAGTGAATGTGTGACAGTCTTTTGGTTCTTGTCCGTTAAACTCAGCAACCAAAATGGGGTTTCAAATATTAAGCTTTTGACTTTATGCTGATTGCTGCCCGTGAAAAATCTTGGTTTGAGTTAGTTAAGTATGGTTTGACTTGGCAGGCTATTAATCTGGGAAGAATGCTACTATGAACCCTTGCCATGCCCTTTCCCTCCTCGTATTTTTGGGACATCTGATTTGCATTACCAGAATGGGGAAGGATGCTGGTTTTCTTCAGAGTCTCATTCATCTCAGCCACGGGTTCAAGAGGAGAATAGAGTCGGTTCTCTGATTAACAAGATGAGAGTAAATAATTCAGTCATTGTTGCAGGTGAAGGGTAGGTGCTTTCTGTTTTCATCTTTTTGTGAGATTACAAAAATTTGAAGTGATTTTATTGTTGTTCCCATGTCACTCAAGTACTGTTTTTTGCTGTTCCACAGTATAATTGGACGGGCTGCATTTACAGGCATCCATGAGTGGATTCGTTTGAACAATTTCCCTAAAGATGCATATCCACCGGAGGTATGAAGTTGATTATCTGCTTCTAGTGGTGCTATATGAGTTTGTTCTTATGAAGAATACACGAACAGTTATAATGGTATATTAGTGTTGTGGTTAATAACTAAAGTTTGATGCTGAGGAAAATTAAATTTTGGGAACTCGTCCTCTATATGCATAAGAAAATTTAATTGGTGTTTTTCAATCTAATTGTTGTCTCAAATTCTCTACTGATGTATGTAAATCAATCTTGAATACTGATGATATTCACCTCTTTTATGTGGTAGAGTAAATAAGTATAGTCTAAACTTCTTCCAAGAAAGTTTAAACACTTGAAGTATATATGCTTGTGAACTTCTGTCTGATTTCTTATATTGATGTGCTACTTTCAGGTATATGCTGAAGTGCATCACCAATTTTCGTCTGGAATGCAGGTTTGTGATTTTCATTGTGTTTCACATTTTGTTATAGACTTTCTTATTGGTGTTTTATGACGGTTTTGTTTTTGCAGACAGTAGCAGTTATACCTGTGCTTCCTCACGGGGTTGTTCAACTTGGTTCTTTCTTGCCTGTAAGTCCTTTTCTTTTGTGCTGTAATTCTTGAGATATGTAACATAATAGCTCCAATGATTTCATGCTAGTTAAATTATGGTGAGAGGTCAAGTGTATCTCCTTAAAATTACATTATTCAAGAAGCTTGCTGTCTGCTGTTTCCAGTGTTCCTCCCTCCACTAATATTGTCAATACTTAATGTTACAGATAATGGAGAATATGGGATTTGTGAATGATGTGAAGAGCTTGATCTTTCAATTGGGATGTATCCCTGGTGCCCTTCTATCTGAAGATTATTCAGCCAAACTTTCTATTGAAAGACTTTCTGAACCTGCTACTGCTGGTGTGCCTGTGCCTGGTAATCCACCAGTCATTACTTCCAATTGCACTCCCTTGGTAACTAATAGCTCCAATCAGCAGAGTAATTTATCCCATGCTTCAAGGCCTTTTGTTGAAACATCATGTCCTCTTAAGGAAGAGAGAAATACTTGCCAGGGTTCTTTGTTGACACCCCAAATCCATAACCTGAACCAGATATCCAATAATGTTTGCCAACCAAATGTTATTCCAATGAGTAAAACAAGTTTTGCTGGCCAGCAAGAGAATAGAGTTACTGAGGCCAAAGTTATACCCTCAAACTTCGATTCATGCCTTCAACAGCACTCTGTTCCATATAATGCAAGATCTTCGTACAGTAACATATCTGGTTCTGGGTCTTCTGGCCATTCTGGTCTAAGTGATCATAGCTTAAAATATATGGAACAACAAATAATATCAGCCATTGGGAATCGAGATAATGTTAGTCCTTGTATAAATGTGTCAAGCACCTCAAACATGTCTCAACTAAAAACAAATGGTGGCCTCATAGTTGGCCAAAATCTGAGTTCTGGCAATACTTCATTACTTGGAGGAATCCCAATACATGATGAGTTGAGTACTCTTTTGAGGACAAATATGATTACTTCTGGTTCAAAGTCTCACGAAGTATCCATAGCTGATTCATCTAGAGTTGAAGAAGTTGGGATTGGATTTCAAAGTGATGATTCATCTAAAGCAGCAGGTTATTCTCTGGCTAATTTGATTTGTCAATCAGGTACTTTTCCCATGCCCACGGAAGGTTATGATCAGAAGATTCTTCCAGCAGATTTGAAGTGTTCTTCAACAGATCAAAAGACAGACTATGATATGCTTCAACCCCCTAACATCCCCACTTTCCATGTTGAGGAGCATGTGCCTATTAGTGGTCAAATCCCCGGTTTTGCCCATGATTGTCTTCATAAAGATGGTAGTAGTCAATCTATGATGACAATGAATCCAAAACACGAACTAGCTTGTGATCAACCTCCATCAGGTGATGACCTGTTCGACATTTTAGGGGTGGATTTTAAAAACAAACTGCTGAATGGAAACTGGAATAAACTGTTTGCTAATGAATCAGATGCTAATGCAGAAAATATGGATAAAAAAGTAGCACGTACAAATGTGCAGGGAACAAATCCTGATGTTTATTCAGTTAAAGAAGCAATATCAGACAGTGGTATCTTTTCGGGGATGGGAACAGATCATCTCTTGGAGGCTGTGGTCTCAAAGGCCAAATCTGTTGTGAAACAAGATTCTGATGACATGTCTTGCAGGACAACTTTGACAAGGAATAGTACTGCTTCTGTTCCGTCCCCTGCCTGCGGGAAGGTTATATCTAGTCATTTCCAAAGGGGGGTGTTTGATTTTCCTAAGAATGGTAGTAAAACAGGTGCCACAGAAACTAGTTCTCGTAGGTCTGGATGTAGCAAGAATGATGCTGGAAACTGTTCTCAAACTACTTCTGTTTATGGTTCTCAACTTAGTTCATGGGTTGAGAATAGTGGCAATGTGAAGCGTGAAAGTAGTGTTTCAACTGGATACTCGAAGCGGCCAGATGAAGCTGTAAAATCAAATCGTAAAAGGTTTAAACCAGGGGAGAATCCCAGGCCTCGACCTAAAGATCGCCAAATGATTCAAGATCGTGTGAAAGAGTTAAGAGAAATTGTGCCAAATGGAGCAAAGGTATTTTCTTTCTTATATCTCATTCCCAATTTTTTTAAAAACAAATATCATTTTCATATGCTAATTTTTTCATCTCTTTTTATGATTTAACAGTGTAGCATAGATGCGCTTTTGGAGCGGACCATTAAGCATATGCTTTTCTTGCAAAGTGTGACAAAGCATGCTGACAAGTTGAAACAAACAGGGGAGTCTAAGGTATGGGACAGTATTCACTTATGTCCCTTGTATCTTAGGCAGTTGATCTAGTTATGATATGGTAATGTTTTATTTTCATGGGAAAAAATAAACAGAAAAATTATATTTGTTAGCATTTTGAGAAATTTTCTTGCCTATTTATATGGTAGCTCAAATCAAATATCAACTAAAGCCCTTTATACAAATACAAATTTGGTCTGCATCATTTATACTATGATGGACTATAAAGAGGGATGTGCAGTAGCTGATAATTTTTTTATTTGGGGAATTATTAGTAATGGAATAACCATGATCCTTTCTTCCTTAAATATGCAGATTATTAACAAGGAAGGTGGGCTGCTTTTGAAAGACAACTTTGAGGGAGGGGCTACATGGGCATATGAAGTTGGCTCACAATCAATGGTTTGCCCTATTATTGTTGAGGATTTGAATCATCCGCGGCAGATGCTAGTGGAGGTAATGAGGATGCTTTATAAATTTATAAAATTTATATAATCATCTTGGTCCTAACATATTCTTTAATCACCTCTATAATCTTTTTGCTTTGTTATTTTTACAGATGCTTTGTGAGGAACGAGGTTTATTTCTGGAAATAGCTGACTTAATCAGAGGATTAGGTTTAACCATCTTGAAGGGGGTAATGGAAGCCCACAACGACAAAATCTGGGCACGCTTCGCTGTTGAGGTAATACTCCAAAAAGGGCATGTCTGTTTATAATAACTTCATAAAGTAGGGAATGAATACCCATGTTATGAGTCTCAGTATGTGACTATCTGTTATTGTAGACTTGACTTAAAGCCTTAAAGAATAATATTTACTGCTTCACCTTCATCCTGTCAGCCATTTTAAAATTCAAATGAAGCAAGGGACATTGCATGTTTTCCTATGTGTTGATTTTGATAGCAAAGATCAACATAAGGATTAAGTAATCCAATGTACTTATTTTATTTAATTTACAGGCAAACCGGGATGTAACGAGGATGGAAATATTTATGTCACTTGTTCGTCTTTTGGAGCAAACGGTGAAGGGAAATGCATCTTCATCCAATGCAATTGATAACATGATGGTTTATCACTCTTTCCCACAGGCTACACAGATACCAGCAACTGGAGGGCCAAGTAGTTTGCAATGAACCACCTATTATGTGGTTTCTTAGTATGGATGTGTTGAGAGCAAGTAAGGTATATGCTTGCCATGACTGACATCAAATCCAATCTAAGATTTCGGGTGGTCTTAACTTTGTCTAACTATCCTATATCCCATATCTGAACTCATTTTGAAGGGGAATGTGTAGGAACTAAGTAGTGCAGGGTATTCCCATGTTGTATTTGAACGTTTCCTCCTGATCTAGTTACTCAACTCTTAGATGACTTGCATTCATTTTTTTTTTTATGGTGTGGGGTTAATACCGAAGCTGTTGGTACTTTGGGCTTGGGCTTGGGCTTGTGATTCAGATCAGATGTATAGATATTGTAGGATATGGAAAGAAGGGTGTCATATGCTCATTAGCTTGCTCTGCACTTTTCTTCTTTTGCCCTTTTACACACCCGTTTTAATTTTTGGGTCATGAATTTGGAAGTGTTACAAGTAATACCGTGTTATTATTATAAATATGTAAGTTCTACTTGTGGTTTGTACATCACTGTAGTCAGTGTAAGTGGCATTAGTATTCTTTTTATTACATAACAGCATCATAAGTCTTATTCCATTAGAACTTCAGCTTGTGATCTAATATTCTAATGTTAGTCCCTTTGGGGTGATTGGAGTAAAATAAAATCTTGCATCTAACTAGATGTAGGTTTGAATTTTTACTCATTTTTTCAAGATACTATAATTGTAAGTCTTCTCCAAGTATTATGTGATTTTGGATTCTTATATTAGACCAAGGTACCATTGACTGGTTAAAATATTTTATACCAAAAAATAATTCTGATGTCGATCCTAGCATGAAATAGTTGCGTGTCTTGCAATATTTTCAACTCTTGCAAAGGGCTGAGCTGCATAATTCCATGATGGAAAGTTTGACAATTTCAGTCTGTTTGGATCATATTTGACACCCCGAGTCAATTCGCAACCTATGGCACCTAAACTATATGTGCCATCCTTATTTTTGGCATCACTCTTTTATATATATATTTTTAATCCACAACTTATTAGTCATTTCAATGGTTTTTTCGTTTTGAAATTATTGAACCTAGATTGACCCTTACTTGGTGGGAGCGTTCTTAAAAGACACAACTTTATGCATTGTTCTGATGACGGAGGAAATAGAAGAAAAAGAAAGAAATAGAAATTAAAGTAAATGGAAATAGAAAGGAAAAATAAATTTTTTAATAGGCAGAAACAGAAAAAAGAAAAAAAAAGTGAATGAAAATAGAAAAGAAAATTTTGAATAGGCAGAAATAGAAAAAAGGAAAGAAAAAAATTATTTTTACATAAAAAAGAATGAAGAAAAAATATATTAATAGTATAAAATTTATTTTATATAAATTTTAAAAAATAAAATTTAATTCTAAAAAAATTAATTTTTTACTATAGTAGTTTGATTAACATAATTTTTTTTAAAAATATATAATAATTTTAAAATTAAATTATTATTTTTATTTTTCTCCTACTTAAAAATTAAAATTTTAAAAAGATCCTTAAAAAATATTTCATTTTCTTCCTATTTTTATACATAGACAAACGGTGAAAAAAGATTTTTTTTTTCTCCTTTTCCTTTCTCACCCTCCAGAGATACTGTTTTTCCCTATGTTTCAAAAGTAAAACCACGTTTTAAGACAGTTTTTCATAGCCATATTTATCTCGTCCAATAAACTCCGTTTCAGTGGTAAACTTATCTATATAGTTTAAGGGTGGTCGTACTACCGGAGTAATCTTTTAAGTAGTTTTTAAGGATACATTAAAATTAACAATGCTTCATTCATTGTTAATAACTTCACATATATAGTTAATTTTTTTAAAAAAAAAATTATGTACATTGCTCCTATTATCTTAAAGTATTTACCCATGTGTATATATTTAAGTGGAATGCTTAACACTTACGATGGTCATACATTAATTTAATTTACAAAACAAACTTCATCCCATGTACCATAAACACTTGTGCCTTATCTCACAATGTCCATAAATAAAACAAACTTTTATACTTCAATATACCATAAAACACTTGTACCTCATCTTACAATGTCCATAAAATAAAACATAAAGTTTTATGCTGGTCACTTAATTTTCTTAAAAATGTATCACAACTCAAAATATGACTATATGCACAATAATTAGAAACAAACTATTCAAGTTAATTACATTAGATAATCCTTCAAAAGAATAATACAGGACCTATTTTATACACATGTCCCTTTAATGTCTTTGATTGTAAATATTTAATTACCAGATAAACAATTACAAGACCCTTTCTACCTTTCTCTAAATATGCCTCATGGTCGTCTATGAACTTAATAATAACAAAGTATTTTAACTTTATATGTTTTGCACATATTAAATATTTATTTCTTTTGGAAAAAAACATTACTGCAATATCATAGTAATTTTTTTTTAGCTTGATACGTGTAATGGTGTCAACAATCCTATGTTCCAAAACATAGTTTCATAGCCATAAACTCATTGATTATAGTTTCAGAACATGCTATAAATTCTACTTCTAGAGGAGGAATAAGAAGTCAAATGTATCACATTTGACTTTCTTACTGTAAGCTTATCAAGCAAAATGAGTTCGAATAACTTATTACTTCTAATTGGTGTTGGATCTTCTATATGTAAGTATATAAATCTTCATTCCATAGGAATATCTTAAAACTTTTCTTCCAATTTGCAAGTGTTCAATTCGAAGAGCATTTTATACCCATCCAAACATTATAACTACAAAACTATTTTTTCAATCTTGTGCATGTTTGCACATGGATAAGACTATCCATTACAAAATCATATAAAATTGATTTCATCTATTTTTACTCTATCATTTTTTAGAAATTGTATAAGGTTAATTTGATCTATTTTTAATTATTATGATTCTAGCATAAGAATTTACCTTATTTTCTTGAGAATTTTTTCAATTTATAATTTTTGAAACAATTTTATAATCTATTATTAAAATTTTTAACTCCTATCATATAATATACCTGTCTTATATTTTTTATTTTAAAATTTTTAAAAAGATGATTTTTCACCTCACATAATACATATAAATTCTTAATGGATATCATCAACATGTAAGATCAAATATAAGCTTATTCCTTTTAATCTTTTTAAGTATATATATCTACTAAAATTTTCAACATAACCAAAAGAGATAATAGCATCATTAAACTTAATATATCACCATATGGTCTCTTCTAATCGATTTATCTTAAGTTTATATGTTATAAGATTTTTCTTCGATTGAATATATATATATATATATATATATATATATATATATATATATATATATATATATATATATATATTCAAGATTATCATTTAAAAAATCTATTCCCATATCATATGTAACTCCGAATCATAACAAACCTTAAAATAGGAAAATTTGTTTCTTTATAAGCAATCGCATCCGTTCGCAATATGATTTGATTATAATTTATATTGTTTAATATTGATATTAAAGTTACACTTGTTCTTACCTTAAAAAAATACTATACTTGCTCTTAAGCACTTATTTGCTGCCAACTTGTTTTGTTCTTTCTAGCAATTCGAAAATGTCCTAAACTTTGTTTTGTTTTATAGATTTTAATTTTTCTTTCATGATATTAATTAAAAAATTTGGGGTAAATTGGAATAATAAAGTTTATCTTTGTCTTTATCCGGCCCAAAATTTTGATAAAATTAATTATCTAAAGTTGATCTAATTCAATCAAGATCTGATAATATACGGAACAAGATCGGTTTAATATGATTTATTAATTAGTATAATATATTAATATTATAACATTATGTGTAGCTAAATTATAAAATTAAAGAAATATAGAACTAAAATTAAAATATATTCTATAGTATATATTTTAAAATAAATAATATTAAATAAATATAATATTTTGTTTGTAAAATATTTTTTATTAATACAAAATTGTTAAAAAAATATAAAATTTAAAACATATAGGACATCAGATTGAGTTGAAATGATTCCAAATATAACTCAAACCTATTCTTAAAATATATCGAATCTATTTTATAAAATTTGAACCTGTTAAAAATAATACCCAATTAGATCAGGTTAATAATTCATATCGGGTAGTGAGTCACCTTATTGAAATGAGATTAATATTAGTTTGAAATAGTTTATCGCCTTATTCTTTCAGATCTCAAAGTAATTTCTATAACTCATTTACGAGTTAGTTTCTTTATCAGGCACATCGTCATTCAAATGCGAATCGCTATTGCAGAGTATAACTGGAACACATTAACATTTGGTTTAGTGAAAAATAGAAGAAAGAAGAGGAGGAAAAAATGACTTTTCATTAATTGTTTAGTTTGCAACTAAAAAGGGAAGGAAGGAGAATTACAGGATGATTCCACCTCAAAATTCTTTTCGTAGCCAAGTGAGAAAGAAAAATATGTTTGTATGTTTTTTTTTTATGTAAAAAAATAAAATTAACCTGAATTTGATTCATCACGTGCATTCTTTTTTTAGAAATATTTCGTAAATTTACAAATAATTTTTATTTTTTTTATTGTATACTCAATTAGATAAAAGAAAAAAAATTCTTTTCATCCACTTTATCTTATATATCAACCAACCAAATTTTTTTCTTATTTTTTGTTTTTTATTCTATTTTTTTTCCTTCTATATATAATATGTTACAAACCAAATATTGAAATGAAGTTACAAAGAATTTGTTACAGATAAAGAAACATTTATATTATTTTTTACATCTACATTATATTTTCCTCACTTGTACTAATTTCACTATTTTTAAGAATTTTAAAATTAAATAATTTTTTCAATTCTTAAATTATACTAGTAGATAATACAATAGCAGATATACCTGTGATGTTTTGAATATTCCGACAAAGTATTTTTATTTTTTACTTTTTGACGAAAATCATTGACTGTAATTTTTTATTTCATTTAAAAATAATTATTATTCTGCATACAAAAATATCATCTATCTATTTATATTTTTATTTAATAAATAATAATTTTTAAAATAAAAAATAAAATAAATCTAACAATTTATATTTAAATGTATGTTATTATTTATACATATTACAATTTTTTTAATTCATTCAACTTAAGTTACTTATAAATTAATGATACAAACCTTCGAACATTCTACTCTACTCTACTGGATGTGTCGGCTTTGCGTTATTAATTGAAATTCTTGGGTATTTATTCAACGTAGGCTACCTATAATTTAATGTTACAAACCTCCCAATATATTTACTCCACTCATTCTCAAAAGGAAATGATGAAATATAGAGATTAATGAGGCGGTTATGTAAATTTTTTTTATCATTAAAGTTAACTCTCCGTTGCTTTATTGTTAATGTGCTGCCATTTGTTTTTGTCGGCCAATAACTAAAGTTTCAAACTTCGCAGTTGTTTATGGTACGCCACCTGAATCACCTAATGTATGTTCAAGTTTGCTGTTTCTGTTATTAGATGTGCAGTTAAGTTTTAGATTTTTTTATAATAAAATTTAAATATAAAATTATATATAAATTATTCCCGTCGATATAATTTATCGTTCATAAAATAAATTGAAATCTAAAAATGTTACTTTAGAACGTTTTTAAAATAAAGATAAATTAAAAAAGTTAGATATAAATCACGATCTTCAAGAAAATATTAAAGTTATTAAAAAAATTTAAAATTTAACTTAATTTATTTAAAAATTAATCTTATCAAAAGTAATTTTTTATTTCAAAATTAAAAATATAACATAAATTACAATTCGTTAAAAAAATAACATTATCAAGAATAATTTTTTATTTAAAAATAAAATAAAACTCAATATAAATTATAACATACTAAAAAATATCAAAATTATTAAAAAGAAATATATCCTTATAGTGTGTTATGCTAAAAAAATCAATTGTTTTACTTAAAAATTAAAAAAATTAACTTATACAAAAAAAAATTCTCAAATTTTTTTTGTTATTTATAAAATTATTTTATATTAAATTTCTAAAATTTATTATATAAAAAAATTAATTAACCTATATTAAAAAAATTAATAACAAATTGTAAAAAAATTCTAATTAAATTTTAAATTAATCTAAAATCTTAATTTAATTTATAATTAATTAAAATAAATTATTTATAAATTAATATTAAATTAATTATAATTTTTAATTAATTTTATATATAATAAATTTAAATTTTTAACTATAAAATTTAATCATAATAATTTCTCATACTACATTTTTATTTTAAATTTTAAATTATTTAAAATTACATAAGGAACATAAGATTTTGGTTATATTTTTTAAAATTAAAATTACATAAAAAAAATTTAGATAGATTAATTAAATTTTTATTATCAATCTTTTATTATTTTTTAGAATTAAATTATATATATATATAATATTCTCTCTATTTTTTATATAAAAAATACAAAGATTAATAAATAAAATTAATTTTATTAATTTAAAAAAGTTATTTATTTTTAATTTATCTTTTAAATAGATATAATGATATCTATAAAAAAAATATTTAATATTTTTGTAACTTTAAAATGGAAGAATAAATATAAGAAAATTTTGTATTTTTTTAAACAAATTAAAAGAAATGAAAGGAGTAATTTTTATTAAATATTGTATTTATTATATTTGTAGTTTAATAAATATCTATTTTAATAAAAAAATATTATTTTTAAATGTTTAAAATTAACTTTAAATACAGTTTTCTTAAATGTAATTGCTTATTATTATCGAAGACGTTGGCAATCCCTTGCATATCATCAAAGTTCAATACGTTTCTTTTAGTTCACTTGCTTTTTGTATGATCCTATATAAACTTAAGTGCAAGTAATTTTGAAGATTATTAGGCAAAATCTATAAAAAAAATATTTTTTTAAAATTGAAAGAAATGAAGAGAAAAAAGAAAGGAAAAATAGGAAGGGGTATGCTATTTATGTTTAATTATTTTTTTAATATTTTTATTAAAATTATATCTTATATAATATTAAATATTTAAAAAATTAAAAATATTTTAAACATTCTAACTCATAAAAATTATTATTAATTTAATCATTACGCTTCACAAGTACCATGCCATGTGATTTAAATTAAACTTATACATACATATATATATATATATATATATATATATATGAACAAAAGTAACATTCTTTGTAGGAAGTATATAAAATTATATTTTTCCAACAAAGACATTTGGTGAGTATAAGTTAATTTATTGACAGAGAATGCATAAAGTAGAAGAAATGGTACTCTTAAGTGGTAATGTGGGTGTAATCACGTGCTGCTGACCCATTGGATTAATAATAATTAATATGATCGACAAGATAAAGCAGAGTGAAGATTAGCTAAATTGGCAGTTATTTTGGCATTTTTTATAGTGAAAAATGTCAGTGTAACAAGATGATAAGAACATAGTTTTATAAGAATTAATTTGGATTTATTTAAGTAAGAAGTTTTTAATCAAAATTTTAATTTATGTAAGAATTTTATGAAATTTATGATTCTTCATAATTTATATATCCTGAGTTACATAACTTTGGTGAAATCCACTATTAAAGGGAAATTTAAATTATTTTTGAATGCTACTCCTAATTATATGCTTAAATAGAATACTTTAAATTATAAAATTAGATGTATTTGGATGATAAGAAATTTTTTAAAATATTATAAAATTTAATTAAATAATTTTTATGTTAAATAAAAATAATTTTAAACAATACTCGTTTAAATAGAGTTTTAAAATTTTTAATTATATTTGATTCTTTTTAATTATTATTCATTATTTTTTATATTTAATTTTTTTAACGATGAATTATTTTTATTTAATAATTTTAAGATTCTAACACAAAGTTAAATTTGTTATAAAAAATTTACCCATCATGCTGATTTCACATAGAACCAGTGTAATAAAAAGAAAAAAAGAAATTTTTTTATCAGGAACCTTTCTTGCACTGATATCACAAGGTAACTAGCTGGTAGACGGACTCTAAACAAAATACACAAGTACGCAGTTCAGTAGAATTACAGAAATAGTTACATAGAATTTAACTTACAATTAGAATTTCTTTTCAGTAAATAAATAGATGTTGATTATTTTATTCCTGTATTATATTAAAATTTCGATAGAGTTTGTTTCCATTTAATATTTTCTGCAATTTACTTTCATATTTAATGCAAATTAAATTTTTTTTCTTTCTTATGGTGATTAAAAAGTTGTTAAAAATATCTGTTGAGAGAATATAAACTTCATTTAATATAAAAAATATATGCCATATTTTATTAGTAAATAAAAGGATGTTGAAATATTTTATAAAATTACAATTTTATTAAAAAATGTCTCAGAAACGCATTAAAAAATATATAGAATTTTAGTGACATTCTTAATGAATAAAAATGACTAACATTAAATAAAGTATTTTGTACATTTTACCCAGTATTGCTACAGTACTTGTTGGGCCTAAAAGTATTGAAATATATTTATAAGAAATGTTATGGACGGAACATATACGATGGTTCTCATTGGGTTGTTCAGAGCACAGTTTCCTCCATTATCATTTAGAAGCCCACAATCCTCTTTGCTTATCTCTTCAATTACAGATATTGTATTGCCCGCCCAACAAATTCCTTCCAAGATTAAATTATTCAACAAAAATAAAACTTACACCGCTTCATCAAATGGTTCAAACTAAACCACCAAAAATATGTTAGCCTTTTAGATTTTTTCAGTATTTATCAGGCATGATAAAGTTAAAAAAACAAGTAATTTTTTTTAAAAATAAATCAAACATCTTCCATATTTTTCATATATATATACATGTACATGACTATTCAATCAAATATATCTAAATATAATAAAAGAGAAGATATCCGACATCTTACATTTAAACATATTTAGATGACATTCAAATATAAAATCATGTAGATGTAAAGTTATGTATGTATGACTGTCTATTTATATATATATATATATATATATTGATTGATACGATTGACCAAACATGGTAATTTCCAAAAGTACAAACAAGTTACAACCACTTTCACTTTGTGCTTGGAACTTAATGCAGAAATGGAACGTAGTGCACACTCACGTGGGAAATTAAAAGTTAGGTTATATTTTTTGGTGAGTGCAACATGATGTAATGGGATGAATTAAATTAAAACAAAATAATTATTTTATTATTTAGGTGTTTGTGATAGAATAAACAAAATATAATTTCATATTCTTAATTAATAGGATAGAAAAAGAGAGGTATGCCATGAAATAGAGTGGAATGTATTTTATAAAGTTTTGTTTAATTAGATATTTAATAATGTGTGGAATGAAATGAAATAGAATCCAGTAAAATGTTGAAATAATTATTATATAAAAAGAATATAATTTATTTATTTTTTAACACATTATATTAATTTTTGTTAGTAAAATCTTTGTTTAAATAAAAATTGAATGATTAGTATAAATATTATAAGTTTAACCTAACAGTAAAATATTTTATACTAATAAAGAATTTTATCATTATATATAAAGTATTATTAATACATAAAAATATCACTATAATTAATATATTATTTATTAGTATATATTTTTAAAATTTATATTAATAATTTTATTTTTATTAGTCAAAATTTACAATTTTAAAGGCTATCTTACTTGGTAAACTTTTGTGTGTTAATAAATACTTTTTTATAATTAACATTAATATTTTATTATTTGAATATTTTTATAATAAAAAAAATCATCTCATATCTTGAAATGAAAAAAAAAAGGCAAAATAAAAGTAAAATGCATTCCGTTATATTACATTCCAAAAGTATAACATAATATCGTCAAATTTCATTCAATTCAAAAATAATATACGGTTTTATTTTTAAAATTTGAATCAACCTAAATAACTAAGCTTAATATACTTAAAAATGAAAAGGCAACTAAAAAGTTATAGAAACATGGATCTTCAAACCCGGTGGCGCGCGGTTTATATGGCGGCTTGAGCTTGGTGTTGTATAGCACTACCGAAAAGGCAAGGCATTCTCTTAATTATACAATTAATACCAAAGAGTTCTTCTGTGTATTAACTTTTCCAGTTTCAACAATGTGTCGTAGAAACTAAGTCTATAGCCTCCTTCAAAATCCAAACCCTCTACGTCTCCCATTAATAGGAATGTTAAGTGCGCAAATTCTAGCCATTAATGAAAATTTCCGCAACAAACAAAGAACATGCAAGTGGGCACGCGCCTATTAAAAAATCAATTTATATATTATATGTTTATTACATTAGTCACAACAAGTCAAGCTTTGTTAGAACCATTATAATGTTATTCCCAGATTGTGTGCTATATACTCTATTATAAATAGGATCTCAATCCTGCGGTTCCTTCCATACTTTTCAAGCGCAATTGTTCGAATTTTTGGCTCTTGGAATTAAACACACAAATAAATTACCTCAAAAATAGAAAATTTTCTAAGATTTTTAATTGGGGTTGTACAATTTTCGTTGCCTTTGTATGAAATGGCCTCTGAAGCAATTCGAAATAGTGTTGCCAGTGTCACCAAGGGTTGGCAATGGTTGATGTCTTTGCCTAGCGAGTTCACTGCTAAGGTAGTGAACTTGATGTCACAACTAAAGAAACTTGGAGAAGAAGATCCTAGAAGGCTCATTCACTCTTTCAAAGTAGCACTAGCCATCACCTTAGTTTCTGCATTTTACTATTTTGAGCCTCTTTACAATAGTTTTGGTTCTTCTGCAATGTGGGCTGTTTTCACCGTCATTGTTGTCTCTGAATTCTCTGTAGGCAAGTTTTTTTTTCTATCTAATTTCTTTTAACATAAATTGAGTTTTAAACACAGAATGTGGAGTTGAATTTTTTCAACACATATATTGTATCATGAATAATTTGAATGTGACACATGCAGGAGCAACGCTTGGAAAAGGTTTAAACAGAGGGTTTGCAACATTTTTTGCTGGTGCTCTGGGACTTGGATCTTATTATATTGTGGATTCAATTTCAACAGGAGATCATAGAGTGGAACCTATACTTCTTGGCTCCTTAATTTTTATAATAAGTAATGTTTACGTGTGTAATTGAGTTTCATTATTAAGAAATGGCTAATTAAAATACTAATTAATGCTAAAATTTGAATGATATCAGCTGCAGGAGCCACATATATTCGATTTTTACCTCAAATGAAAGCGAGATATGATTACGGATTGCTGGTGTTTATTTTGACATTCTGTATGGTGTCTGTGTCAAGCTACAGAGACCGAGATATACTACAAATTGCACTGAAAAGGGTAACCACAATCCTCACCGGAGGTTTAATTTCCATAATAGTCAGCATTTTCGTGTATCCAGTATGGGCCGGTGGTGATCTTCACAATCTTGAATCAAAAAATATTGAAAAACTTGGGAACTTTTTACAAGGTACATGTCTTCTAATTTCTTTAATTTGGCTTTAGAGTTATGTGCATGCAAAATACTTGGATGTTTTATAATTGTCAAAATTGATGACAATGCATAGCAAATTGCAGATTTTGGAGAGCAATATTTCGGGACATTAGAGGGTGGAGAATCAAATAAATCATTTATGCAAGGATATAAAAGCGTTCTTAATTCAAAACAAGTTGAAGAAAACTTGGTGAGGAGAAGAAACCAAAATCATATATGTTCTTCTAGGCTCCTCAAAGACAATATCATGCTTATTAATTCAATCATTTTATGTATTTTTCAGGCTAATTTTGCAAGGTGGGAACCTTGCCATGGTCGTTTCAGATTTTTTCATCCATGGCAACAATATTTGAAGATTGGAAACCTGTCAAGACAGTGTGCTTATCGTATTGATGCCCTTAATGGCTTCCTTAACTCTAATAAGGTACTAATGGGCCTCTCATTTTGTTGTGTGGTAATGGAGTATTGTATTTTCAGTGAAATGACTTAATTTTCTGATACTCACAGACACCATTAGAAATCAGAAGCAAAATACAAGAGCCATGCATGAAGATGAGCAAAGAAACAGGAAAAGCTTTAAAGGAATTAGCAGTGGCAATCCATGAAATGATTCCACCATCTGCTGCTGACTCTCACATTGCCAAATCCAAGATTGCTGCCACAAACCTGAGGTCCATGATCAAGATAGGATTATGGGAAGACACCAATTTTTTTGAGGTTATTCCTGTTCTCACTGTGGCTTCCTTGTTGGTTGATGTGGTTTCTTGCACTGAGACATTAGCAGAGTCAATACAAGAATTATCTACACTAGCAAAATTTAAGAACAAGGACAGTAAAATTGTTGCAGAAAACCCAAAGATTCCTCATCAAGAGGAAGGACCAAAATCATCATGTTGTCATAACAGTGAACCTCATCATGTTATTACAATCAACTAACCTAATGCTTACACTTTACTGACTAATTCATAAATTAATCAGTCAGTTAAATGTAAGTTAATAAAAAATTAAAACATAAGATAGGGAACCCGCATTAAAAATATGATCAAAATTTACGCATACACACAAAAAAAGTTCTGTTACTTTTTCTTTTCTTATGTTGTGGGTCTTTCTCCCAAACTGATTTTTTGACACATTTATTATTTTTGTAATCAACATGTGTATTTTTTAGTTAAGTTTAATTCGAAAATTTATATTCTTTCAATGTTATGCTTAATTAATTTTTCTCTTTCGTAAATTATTTTTAATGAATATTGGAGTGAGTATGACAGCGGTAAATGTAAAATTATGATATCACTTTGTTAGTTTTTTTTTCATAGTCAACCACATTCGCATAAATGCTTAAAATACAATTATTTAAATTAGAGTATACTATTGAACTTCAACGTGTTATGAAAATAATTGAATATGTGGATCACTGGTATGGGATGGATATGATAAAATTAATGATTTTGAGTTAAATATTTTATATGAAATTGCATTAAATATTTAGAAAAAGAATATTATTATCTATCATATATTTGCTATATTTTTTCCAAACAAAAAACATAAGTACATTCATAAAATATACAAGCATTTATATTATTTTTTATAAAACAAATTATGTCGAAACTAACAGATATCTAGGACATTTGACGGGTACTATTTAAAAATATATATAAGATAAATATACGTAATTAATTTAAATAAATAAGTATAAAATATAACTAACTTAGATTTATGGCAAAGAGAATAAATTTTAAATAAAATTAAAAAGAAATTATTAGTGACCAAGATTTGAAAAAAAAATCATATAAAATCAAGAATTTATTTTGATACATTATAAAAAATAATGAGTTTTAAATTCAAGATTTTTGTATAAAATTTAGATTAATTTAATTAATAGAATCTTAATGTAAAAAATTGAAAAATTATAAATTTTACTAAATATAAAAATAAGTGCTTTGGTGAAAAATTATGCACACAACAAAAAAACTACAATATGAAATGTTTACACATTTAAAAATATAGTAACTTATTTACAATAAACATAATGAATTATTAAAAATAATTATTTTTTCTAACCAATTTAAACACATAGTTTATCAGTTGCTAAACACGATTACACGTATTCATTAAAAGTAGCCTTTTTTGTCCAATTATTAAAGGTAGTTTGAGTTCAAAAATATGGACGTCACATCATTTTATTTAATGAGGCTGTGTAAATACTAAATACTAACACTTCAATGCGTTTTAAAAATTGGTCTTGAACTAAATCCCAAAAGATGTATGCTGTCCGTGCATGTAACACATCTGAATCCGGGGAGAAAAAAAAAATAAAAATCCACTTTTCTAATGTCATGCGTACGTAATTGTCAACTGTTTGATATCGAAAATGGAAAGAAATTTGTTATTAATATAATAATGTAAACTACAATTTACATAAAATATATATTATTATATAATTATCATATTTGTTATTAATATTTCGAAAACAAATGTTATTTTACTCCTACAACAATTTTATACTTACAATTTATAAACATCTGATTTCCGGTTTGCTTTTTATACGCTAGTATATCCTCTTCTATCACTATTGGAGGTTTTTAGTAATAGAAATCCTTAGGATAAAGAGTGTTCTAAGAATGTTTTGAATGGTTTATAGTCTTTAAAGTGAAAAGTGTGGTAGAGGGAATATTGTTATTCTTGGTTAGGGGTTGTTTTGCCAAAGGATGGTAGTATTTTTTTTATGCATTTTGGTATCGCTGGATAAATGAGTTCATGCATTTGGTCTTTTATGGCTTTGTAGTTAACTCTACAAACTTAATTTTGCGGAATTAAAAGATCTAATTAACGTAAGATCTTGGGTATGATAAAAAAAAAAAAAAAACCATGAAGAAGGATACATGTTTCTCTTGGAGTGGGATAAGAATTCGATTTTAAGTTTAAATGCATACTACAAGAAGACATCGCAGTATTTGCTGAGTTTATCTCGTTGCTATTTACCCTGTATTTGTGCAAAAGTGACTCATATATTTCATGTTAACGAGTTTTTTTTTTTTCTCATGATAAAAAAAAGGTCCTTGAATTTTATACGGCTTCTTAATTTTTTTTATTGGTTACTTTTCATTTGAATTAGCTCATTTATACGTTTTTAAAAATGGGTCAAATCTTTCCTTGAATAGCTCACTTAAAATATTTAAAATAAGGGACCAAATTATAAAACTGCCGTATTTTGATTCTCAATATCATATTTAAATCAACATAATATAAATTCTGATTTTATTGATTCACATATTCGGCCTAATTACTTGTAGTGCTCATTAATATTAGACAACTATAAATAACCTGTAATTAATCTTAACAAAGGATTGATTCATATATATTTTATGCCATTTTCTATTTCTCCAGCTCTTTTTTTTTTCTGGTGTATTTCATATTTCATTCTTAGTTTTCTGTCTGCACTATAAGCATTTGCTGTCGTCCACAGAAATAATTATGTTTAAATAGAAAATATTTGCAATACAATAAAATTAATTTTTCTAATGATAACTTTTTAAATATATAAAGTTCGAATCCTATACCATATTTTAAAAAATTAATATATATTATTTAAACCATGGTAAATTTCATTTTCTGACTCCTAATATTTTTTATTTATAATGTTAAAATATTTTAGCCCATCTTCATATTTTCCTTTAAATACTTATATAAGGAAAATGTAATATTTTAAGGTCTTGGTTCGCTGTTTTCCTATTATCACATAAAAAAGCATTTCTCTTGTTACTAGTGTCAAAGTCTTAAAAGAGTTCTGGTTGCACACTTCGCTGTAGAGATAGCAGCTGGAAATTTTTTTAGGATATTTCTCTAAAAAATAAATTTATAGACATGCAAATAATAACACATACTATATCTTTAATTACCTATGAGATATAATATAGGCTTTGTTATAATATTTTTCAGGTCCAACACTGGTGAAAGGTTTAAGCGAGATATTGGCAACAGGGTTAGCATAGAGAACTTTGTGAAGAGAAAGGAAAGGCTGTGTTGTCTTCAATCTTTGTGTTTGTCATAGGTAATTAGGTGGAGTTAATCATGTTCTCTGAATGACTTGAACAATGCTCCAAATTTTAGAAATACGATTACAACATCTGTTCACCAAGTTATCACTCTTAATCTAAATCCAAATTTTAGAAACACAAATTTAATCTTTTTGCCTCTTTGTATCACTTTTTTTTTATTTTGAGCTTACCCAATGGTTTTTGCCTTTCTTTGCAGTTTTGTTTCTTTGTTATGACTCTGTCGTCAAAAAATAAAATAAAATAAAATAAATGAGTATCGTTTAAAATAAAATAAAAAAATGTTAAGAATTAGGAGCAGAAGCCTCTAAAAGCCTCTCTCACTCGTCCCACTGCTTCGGATACACTCTCTTTTACGGTGAGCGATTTAACTTTTGTATATGTATATTTGTAAATATTTAATGTATTATACGAATGTTTTTCAATATAAATAAAATATAAAAATTATAATTAATATAATATTGATTTATTGATAATTAAAATGTAAGTTTTTTAAATATCTGATTTAAAAATTTTAAATTGTTTTAATTGAAGATTATTTTATTAATAATCTGTTAATCTTTTATTATGCTTAACTTTGACTCAAGAAAATATAGTATTGACTAATTAAATTTTTAGAAATAAAATATATTTTTGATAATAAATAGTTATTGAGAAAAATTAATTTAATTTTATATGCTAAGACATGTATGATAAAATAATAAAATATATGACTACATATGTACTCCAGATCCCTTTAATAATCGAAGCCCAAGATGTGTGACATTGGGCCAAGCTAGATGACCTAACTCCCCACATTCTCATGCAGTTATATCAAAGCATGATGAAGGTTAACTTTGATCACCAAGCTCTTGTCTCACTTGCACGCAAACTCCAATACTTTGTTTTGGATGATATGAAAAGAATTAGAAAAAATAAAATAGAAAAATAAAAATTAGAATAAAAATAAAATAAAAAAATAAATTATTTGAATAGAATAAAAATAAATATTAATAATATAAATTTTAATTTATATATATTTTAAAATTTTAAATTTTAAAAAATAATTTTTTATTAATATAATTTTTATTTTTTATATTATTTAATAATTTAAAATAAATAAAAAACAAGAAAAAAAATTGGTCTCCCTTATTTTATATTTAAGGTTTCGTTACTTATCATCCTCTAAATTTAGGTTAAGTTTCAATTTAATTTTTTATTTTATAATTAAATTAATCTTTCATTTTTTAAAAAAATTTTAAGTTGATCCTTATATCGTAATGATGTTAAATATTATCACAAACTCTCTGCAATCTCAAATCTCTTTGAAAACTTCTCCTATAAACCAGATTTCAACTAATATTAAAATTTTTAACTAAATAAAAAAATTAAATTAATACTTTAAATGAGTTAAACTTAAAAATTTATAAATTTAACATGAATGAATGTTGGTGTTATATATATATATATATATATATATATATACATATATATATTAAAATTAAATTATATTAACTATCAAATTTAATAAAATAATATTTATAATAATTTTTTATTAAAAATGGATTTTATTAATCTAACTATTAATTTATGTAATATTATTACTTATATAAAATTTTACAATTTAAACATATATATATATATATATATATATATATAATTCAATAATATCTAAAAATTATTTTAAATAATATGTCATATATTAAAATAAGATAAAATATAATAATAAATTATAAATAAGATAAATATAAATTTGATTCATTGAAATAAATAAGTCAAATTTAAATATTTTTATTTTTTTCAAGTTAAAATTCAAACTTTATAGCTTTTTAACTCTCTTTTTTCCCAAATATCATCAAAGATGAGTAACACCAGTCTTACGAGATGAGGATAACCTACAACCTGAGTCTTGAGTACACACTATAAATTGAGATTTGGGTATATTTATATTAGTTACAATATTAGTATTTGAGTATACAATAAATTAATTAAGAAAAAATTAATTTTCAAATTGAAAATTATCATAAAGTACTTAAGAAGTATGAAAAAAAATAATAGAAAATATTTTTGTTAAAAAATGATTTTATATTTGATATAGTTTATCATTTGCATCAATTGTGTATTTTTTTTACATATAATAATAATAATAATATTTTTTTTTGCATTGAGATAATCAAATTATACAATTATATATAGACAGTGTGTGTAAAAGTATGGCTTTCATTAAATAATTGGCTTGTCTAAAACGTAGTGAATATAAAATATTTGTGTAAATTATTAATGAATCTCTACATAAATTTTTGAAAATTTCAAAGAAAATTTTACGTAATCTTGGATGACGGTGGTTTGTTTGCTGGTAAAAGAACAAACAAGGAGTAAACGAAACGATTTTTTATTATCTCCACTTTTCTGCTGTGAAAATTATTTGTCAAAAATGTACCTTAGAATAATATTTTGATTACGTACTAGAATTGAGATAAATTTGAGTCAGATAACTGTTGAGTAAAAGAAACAAATGAGAAGTACATCTTTTATTAGAAGGATGGTAAACACATACGCGGCAAACTTCAAAAACCATTCAATTCTTAAAAGAAAGAAAAGAATATTATATAAACCATTAAGCAACGGTGACATTATTTCTCCGTGGAAATTGTGTTTACTAGCAGGTAATGGATTTGTATCCATGCGCATACTTTGTAACAGCCATTTCACACAAATATTCAACATGTCTCCTCTATATGGTGTTGTCATGTTTAGATATTTTATACTTCAAAGTTGTTGTACGTTATGGGTTAAACGAGCGGAAACACCGGAACATCGTTGATTTGTCCTTTTGCACGCGTACAAACATCTGTGCGGTCAAAATATATAAACAGCTAGTTTGACCGGTAATTGAAATTAACACGCGTGACTAGAGTTCAAGTGGATTTTCCCCCTCGTTAGTTCAACAAACAATTATTAAAATTTCAAAAGTTAAATCTAATATTATCAATATTTTTAGTATTATTTTTAATTAAAAATAAAATGTTATCGGATTAGAGTGGTGAAAATTAATACTAAAAATTGATACACATTGTTAAGGTAAATTTTAATTTTAATAAATAATAATATTAAAAAAATACGATATTGTATCCATTTCTTTTTCTTTCTAAAACACCAAGATTATAATTTACACTAATATAAAATATATAATATTACGTTCATACGTTCAAGTCTCATGATAATTTTAGTGAACTCTTGAGGTTTCGAATTAAATAAAGAAAAAGGTACGTCACCATGGTGTTTTATATATTCTGCAAAATTAAGTTATTCATGTCAACCAAGTTGGCAAGTTGAAATTGGCCGGCTTCGGATGACTGTTATTTGTTAAAACTGGCCGCTAATTAAGGATGTTGAATAATTAACAACCTAAAGTATTTAATTTTATTCCTTTAATCAAATTAAAAAAAATGAAAAAAAAAAACAGACAAGTAAACTTATGGTTCTATTACTATTTTATTCATTATTATTATTAAGGTTGTTGTTGTTATTAAAGTTAAATTTAAAATAGAAGAATCATTATGGATTTTTATGATAGATATGGGCAAGTTTAATTTTTGTCTTATTATTGTTGTTGCAGGTAAGTATTTACAAATTAATCTTTATTTTGATTTTTTTTATCTAAAAAAAATTATTTGTTTTTGTCACTAATATTTTAAGCATCGATCTATCATACATATGCTCAGTTATTCTATTGTTAGCATCCAAAGAACTTACTCAGTGTATCCTTATTACCTGGGATTAAATGCTTCTCTTTTGAAAAATTACTTTAATTTAAAAATTATGTTTATTTAAGTCACATTACATTTTTAATTACTATGATGCTTATATATCAATATATAATGTGAATATGTAACCACTTTACTTTCTCGTATTATTAGAATCAAAACAACATATAGTTATGTTACTTTGAGTTTCATACCTTTTTTTAAAATCAAAATGTGGGTTTATAATTAAATTTAAGTAACGATTTATAATGGAAATGTGTAGAATTTTTATCTTTGCACACTATAAAAATAATAAGGACTTGTGAATTATCATACAACTTATGCAATATGAATTTCATTTTAAAACTAAAAATCTTTATCAAAATCCTATCAATAATAAATTTTTATATTATCAAAATAATTATTTCATTTTAAAATTTATTTCAATTTTTTTCAAAAGTTATTTCAAAATAATTTATCCCATTCCAAATTTTATTCAATAGTAATAAAAATATTTTTTAAATTTATTTCAACCAAAAAAAATTATTTTGAAAAATATATTTTCCCAAAATGTCTTAAATTAAAGCCCATCAATACTCAATTTATTTTTTCTATATTACATAAATGTTATAATCATACATAAAAAATACATAGGAATAAAATTATAAGTACTATTATATTAATATTTTTTATTTTATTTATATTAATAATTAATTTTAAGATTAATTTATTTTATAACTTTATTAAGAATATTGTTCTTTTTAACGAATTAATAAAATATTAACATAATTAACTTATAAACTTATTCTTTTAATTTTTTTCAATACTTTTATTGTAAGATAATTTAAAATTTTCGATGATACCTCTTATTTTCAAATTTTATTTTAAAAAATATACACCAAAAATTAATTAGAAAATCAAACACATTGAATCAACGATTTTTGGTCTTAAGGTGTCTTCATGATATTTACAAATTTTAAACATATTTTTCATTTTTATAATATAATTAAATTTGGTTTTAATTTTATTGAAAATATTAATTTTAGTCCTCACAGAATTTTAAATTTTTAAAAATAACCTCTATTGATATTTTTTTATAACATATTAACCATCTAAACATGTCATATTATATATTTCTTCTTCATCATTTTCTAATATAATATGACTGAATATATATTAAATAAAAATAAATTTTATAAAAGTTTTAAATTTTATAAAAAAAATTAATAATTTTAAAAAAATAAAATTTATTATATTTTTAAAGATAAAAAATACATCTAATTTTATTTAAAATGGTTAAATTAATAAAATCGTTAATTTCATTGTCTTTACATATATAATGAAAATAAAATATTTATAGCTAAAATGGGAACAGACAATTAATAAACGAGGAAAAGGCTGAGTCAAGCATTTCGTTTGCTTAAATCATCCTATTGAATAATGTTGGTTGTCCTAACTTCCTAGTTATTACATTTACTCCTTCCTTATATTTTTTTAATGTTATTTATGGTAGTTTTGTATATATTAAAAAATTTAATTAATAATTTTATTTATATTTAATTTATTACATATTTTTTATTATATTTTTAATTTCTTTAATTAGCATATTTTTTATTAATATTATTATAAAAGTAAAATTATAATAAAATAAATAAATGCTATTTTGAATTTTTAAAGTGAAAATAAAAAATATTTTATTAAAATTGTAAAAATTAAAAAGGAACCTTTATAAAAAAAATCATTTACATGTTAACATAAATTTTCTTTAATGAAAATTAATTTATTAATATAAATATTATGATTTTTTTAAAAAAAAATCTATTACACCTATATATAATGTTGTTAGTATATAATATTAATATATACTTGCAAAACTTTAAATGTTTGTATAACACATCATATGTTAATATAGATTTTCAAAATTTATTAAAATAATTTAATTTTTTAAATAAAATTTATACTAATAACAACTAGTCTAACATTTAACAATTTTTATATTTTAGTAAGTAGATTTCTTTAGTAAACAAAGGAAGTATAAAAGAATATATATATATATATATATATATATATATATATATATATATATATATATATATATATATATATATCTTATCCTAAGAAGAAACATGTTGTCCTTTCTATTAACGTAATCTTGGTTTAGTGAAGTTTTTAATTCTTCAATTTATATTTATATTTATATTTATTTAAAAATTTTATTTATTTATTTTATAAAAATGATTGGTTTTTAATTTATTATTAAAATTTATTAAATGAATATGTTGTTTAAGTAAGTATATAATTTAGTCCTTTAGTATTTTATATTTTGTATTTGTAGTTTTAAAATATGTTAGTTTATCTAATTTGATATTAGTGAATAAAATGTATAAGTTGACATTTTTAAATTATAAAAATATGAATAAATAAATCAATTCAAAAATTAAAGTGTATACAATAAAACTTTTTAAGACTACAGATATAAAAATTTTAATGATAGGAATAAAATCAATAATTTTTCTAAAATAAGGTTCCAAAATCGTAATAGATTAAAAATTGATTAAACTAATAATATTTATATAAAAATATTAATATATTGGTATAAATATTAATATAATAATTAAAAATATTTTGAGTCTTAATAAATACAGTACGCTTTGTCTTTATTTCTATTAAAAAAATTCGTTTGTTTCCATTCTTAAATTTTCTAAACTTTTATTTGTTGTCTTTAATATTAACTTTTCATTAGATATTTCTTGATTTATTCTAGAAATGTCTACTAAACTTTACTATATATATATATATATATATATATATTAAAAATATTATATAAATAGTATAAATTATAATTTTTACTATTAAATTATATTAAAGATTATTTTTGATATTCCATGTACATTAACTATTTGTATATTTTTTAATATATATAATAATTTAATACATGTGACAAAGTTTAACAAAACAAATGTTAATTAAGTCACTAAATATTTAATTGTAAATTTACGATAAGAATCAAAAACAAAAATTTAAAAATTTATGAATAAAAAAAAGTATAGCAAGTTTACTAAATTTATTAAAATTAAAAATTTATAATTAATTTTAATATAAACTTATGTAAACAATATAATAATTTTTTTATACAACACAGATGTCTTCCACTGAAAATAAATCATACATGAATTAGGTAAGATGACTAGATAACAGCCTTTTCCGTTGAATTTCTTAACTTGGTTGCATGTTCAAGTTTCAAATCCAAGATTTTTAATCAAATTGTGCCAGCCTCCCATAAAGTGTTTGTAACCCTTTAAATTTACCTTTTTTTGCAAACACAAACATTAATTTTAGCTGAATAGATCCTTAATTTTTATTCATTTTATAATTAATTACTCTGAATTATAATTTCAATTTAATTTATCCGTAAGTTTTACCAATTTTATAAATAAATACCCAAAAATTTAATTTAATTTATTTTTAATTGTTCATTAAACTTTATTCTCTTTTACAAATAATTTTTTGCTATAATTCATTTTCTAAAATTTAAAGCATAAAAATTTTAATTTTATAATAACAACAACCGTATAATATATAATATATGACGTGATAATTTTAAAGAAAAAACAAAGTAAAAAATAATCATTGATTAATTATTTTTAAATTAATAAATTATATTATATTTTGATATTTAAAAATATAAATTAAAATATTAATAAATCATTAAAATTTAAGGAAAATAAATATTTAAAATTTCTTCTCGATTAGTAATTTAATTTACAAAAGAAACTATTCTCAAAAAGAAAAAAAACCAAGGATTAATTGAAATAAAATTAAAATTTAGGATGTTTACTTACAAACTTTATAAAGCTTAAAATTAAATTACAAAAAATAATTTTATTGATCAACTGAAATGAAATGAAATTTTAAAATACTTATTTTTGAAAGGTTAAACTTAACCGGATTAAATTTTTGTGTTCTAACATATAATTATTAACCAAAAATTTAACTTGTAAAAAATTAATGTATACCATTAATTAGTGCAACGTATTATCAATATATATAGATCCACAATCTATAAAATATCAAATATTAATTTGTTATTAAATAAATATTATATTAATGGAATAAGTAATGGGGAACATTTGGTTGTTTTGCAAGGATCAAACTTAATTTCTTTTGGCCTGATTTTCACTCCATTTACATTAATGTTATAAATAATCGTTAAAGTCATAAAAAGATTTATGATGAAAATGGGAAAGGGATATAAACACATGTATAAAGTAAACATAGAAATAAGTGTAAAAAAATGTATAGTTTTCATCTTTTAGTGTTAATAAAAGAATTACAGCATAACGTACGTGTTCCTCTGCAAACCAGTTTGGTCATATAACTGTAATTTTTTTAGGATGAATAATATATTATAAAGCAAAAAAATCACAATTTAAATGTGCGTACACAATTATTCACCAAGGCATAGGCGGCCAAGTTGGTTCAATTATATGCTTCTAGATAGAGCTCATGAATTTGCAAGCATGTCTTTTGTTGAATATGCCTCTCTCATTTTACATCCTTCTTTTAAGGAAAAAAAAATGGTTCAAATGCAAAACATGCTAACATATTATATAAAATTTTGATAATTATACCATTTAAATGGTTAATAAAATATGTTTAATAAATATATTTTGATGAATATAAATTTATATAAAAATATTACTGAAAGTTAAAATAGTAACTAAAATAATTTGTTTTCAGGGACATATAAGTTAGCTAAGGGGTCCCATCTATTATGTGTGTATATAATGAAAACACGCAAAATTATCTCCACCGTGTGGCTTCAAAAGGAAGAAGATGGTCAATAGATGACTTATTATATATTTTTTATTTTATTCTAAGATCGTATGTATCTTTTGTTATAGGTAAATTACTTGAATGTAAAATTACTGTAGGCAGCAGAATTCTTTTCTTAAATTTTTAATATAGTTAAATATTCATAATTTTAATTTAAAATTTTTAATTAAACTAAATCAATTTCAACTAACTAATTCATACGTTTGATGGTTATTTAGTTTATTTTAAAATGCATATAATTTTAAAAAGTAAAGATTTAAAAGTGAATGTATTTGTACTTTCTTTAAATTAACATCTTCTATAAAAATAATAATCAAATATAGATAACTTTTTTACATCATAGTCACCTAAAGTTTTTCCTTGGCGATACTAGATAAGCTAACAAAGTTTTAGAATTATAATTCTCTCATGTCAGTTTTGACTGTGTTATAGCCTATAGGAGATATATACACAATTTTTATAAAAGAATTAGAGATAAGAATACGTCAAATAATTTGTCGAAGACCTATAAGCTGTCTCGCATTAAATCTAACCTAACTTATGCTTGTCTATTAAATAAATTATGTCAAAGTATTTTCTAAAACTTATTTAATCAAAAAGTTTGATCAGTTTAAGTCATTTAAAAGTATTTTTAAGTTTAATAAATTAATTTATTAAGTAAGCAAATAAGCAATGACGATGACGATGCTATTAATATTGTATTAAATTTTTATTATAATATCTTAAAGTTATATAATTATTAACTTATGTAACAGCATAAGGGCATTGGGTTATATAAATACTTATGGTCATTATTTTATGAGATATATTATTTAAATTATAAATTTATATTATAATTTATATGACACTTTTTTATCACATTATTGTATTTATATTTATTTATTTTTCTTTTTATCGTATAATTTCTTTATTTTATTTAGAGTAAGTTAATTTATTTTTAAAGGTTTTACTAGAAAGTAGATTTAAGTTAGTTTAAATTTATTTCTAACCCATTTATATCCTTAAGTAAGACTTATAATTATTTATGTATATTTTATCATTTTTTTTAATTTTTCTAACTGATAGCTTAAGAAAATTAGTTAAGAAATTAAAAATAAAAAATTTATTAAAAATAATGTTAAAATATATTAAAATTTATAATAATTATGTGTGAGTAAATTTTTAATAATTTTTTTATTTTTAACCTCTTAATTTAATATTTTGAAGATATTAGTTAGTATTTTTATTTTTTCTCTAATAACATAATATTATCTTATTAATAACTAAAATAGGAAAGATGTCTTCAAATTATTAGGTGATTTGGAGATAGAGATTACCTATTCCATTGAAATTGTGTTTTTATATATATATATATATATATATATATTTAAAGAGAGTTATAATTTTATGTGAAAATAAAAATAATAAATTTATATTGTATAGTATATAAATAATTTAGATTAAATTTTTAAAATATATAATTATTTAAAAAATGTAATTTTAAAAATTTATATAATTTATATATTTTGATTATTTATGATAAAATTTAATGACAAAATTTATTTCTATATTTTCATATAAAAATATTTTTATTTGATACATTTTCTATGAGTATTTTTGTGTCATATATAATAGTTAAAATTAAAAGAATCATCTTGTCATATATAATAAATTTATATTAAAAATTCATTATACTCTTACTTTTTAAAATATAATAAATACTTAAAATTAATGACAAGAATTGACAGTAACTCTTTTCAATCGTTATGAAATAATAAAAGATTAATTAACCTACTAATTCATCGACGAACATCAACATTGTTTCATTAAAAAAATAATAATAAATGAGGTCTATCATGTAAGATTATACCCCATCCAATTAATGCCCTGAAAATTTTCTCTTGTTTCATATGTGTATCACATGGTACACGAACCTCATCTACAGTACAACACGATTCACCCTATATTTAACGTCATGAATCATGTTTCTCTGTCTAATAGAGTCAAACTGCTAACCGTACTTTTTCTAGACATTACCTCTTTATATATAAACCCATAATTACCATTCGAAGCATGCGTTCGTTTTGGACTTCCACAATTTAATTCCTTCGAAGAACAACACAAAATGGCCTTGCCACTAAGTGCTGAACACACTACTGGCAGCACTCACACATGGCGAACCTTACCCGAGAAATCATGGGCTAAAGTAGTCAAGTTCATAGAGAATTTAATAAAACTTGGAAAAGATGACCCCAGACGGGTTATTCATTCTTTTAAGTTCGGATTGGCATTAGTTTTGATCTCTATTTTGCAACATTTTCATCCCTCATTCTATGGTTTTGGTGACAATTTAATGTGGGCTGTTCTTACCGTTGTTCTTGTGTTGGAATTTTCTGTCGGTGAGTTGGTAACCATTTAAGAAAATTTTCAATTAATATATACCGAAGTTAAAAAAATTTATAATCTTTATACGTAACAGTTAATCTTTGTTTCAGGTGCAACACTAGGAAAAGGTTTCAATAGGGTGTTGGCAACGGGGCTAGCTGGTGCTCTTGGTGTTGCAACGCATAGAATAGCAACTCTTTCTGGGAAAGGAAAGAATATACTGACTTCAACCTTTGTTTTTGTTATAGGTAAATCAATTAATCAACGGAAAATTTTGAATGATATACTAATTAGTCTTTTATTGAAAACCCTTTGATTAAAATACTTATTCTCTCCAATTGTAATATATTTTTATGAACATTAAATTAGATTAATTGGGTATGATCAGAATGGGTGGAGCTTTATAAGCTGTTTTTTCTTGAATTTGTAGGTGGAACAGTGACATTTATGAGATTTTATCCTCGATTGAAGGCGAGATATGATTATGGGTTGATCATATTCATATTGACCTTTTGCTTGGTATCTCTTTCGGAGGATACGGATAGTGAACTGCACGAAGTCGCCTATGAGAGGTTATTAACAATCATAGTTGGAAGCTGTATAGCTATTTTGGTATGTGTTTGCATATGCCCCGTTTGGATTGGCAAAGATCTCCACAATCAGATTGCTGCCAATATTGACAAGCTTGCAGATTTTTTGGAAGGTAATGCCATTTAATTTGTGCTGCAATAACTCGTTAGTTAGTTAGTTAGTTAGTTATGCTTCAATTCATCGAAAACATTTGTTATTTCCTATTAATTTAAGGCTGGATTACATTTTATTAGTAAAAATATCATAAATCTATGTTGATGATAAAATATTATTATATGAAATATTAGTGTAATATATATTATTTATTAGTATAAATTTTAATTGATAAATTATTTTTCTCTCCAATCGAGAGAAAATGAGATGATTTTTTTTTTTCTCTTTAGCATTATTGAAATATCTAAATAATGATACCTTAAGTTGATTTTTTTCAACTTTAGTATATTCCACTTTATTTCATTTCATTTCACTCTTCATTGAATATCCAAATTACATAACTTTGATAACAAACTATTTCTAGACCGAACTATGATCCCGATCGATTACTGATTAATATCTACAAGAGATTAAAACTAAAGAAAACAGTGGCCATCTGCAGGGTTTGGAGATGAGTACTTCAACAATTTAGAGAGCACAGAAGCTACGGGTGATAAGTCATTTCTCCATAGATATGAAAGTATCCTTTGTTCGAAAAGCAGTGAAGAGACAATGGTGAACACTAATAAAGACATTTTCTCGCATAAGCTTTGTATCCCAAAAACAAAACAAAAAATGAACTGCACCAGTGGTTTATTAATTAATTATTTTTTTTACATTTACAGGCTGTTTTGGCAAGATGGGAACCTTGTCATGGTCGATTCAGATTTCGCCATCCATGGAAGCAATACCTAAAGATTGGGAACATGGCACGATTCTGTGCTTACAAAGTTAAAGCTCTTAGTGTCTACCTCCTCCGTTCTGAGCAAGTACGGTATTTTAAGAGTGGATAGTGTTATCCGTGTATGAATTTTGTATTACAAATTTTATAATTTTAATCTTCATTATTATACCTTCAACAATATTTTTGATTTTTAATATCTTTTTTTCATTACATTTATCTATTTTTAGATATTTAACAATACTTTTTTTAAAAATTTATAAGAAAGAATTTAAAAAGAGAGAAAAGTGTTGGAAATGAAGGGTGACATGTTGAAGAATGACACGGGAAAAAAATTGAGTTGTAAAAAAAGTTGGAAAAACTTATTTGTTGTCTTGTTTTTTTGGTTTTACTTGCAGACCCCGTATGAATTTCGAAGGAGAATTGAAGAGGCATGTAAAAATATTAGCTTGGAATCTGGGAAGGCCCTTAAAGAATCATCAATGATAGTTAAAAAGATGGCTAAATCATCAATGGCAAATCCGCATGTAGAAAATGCTAAAAATGCTTCTGAATCTCTTAAATCCGTACTAAGAGGAAACCCATGGGAAGGAGCAGATCATTTAGAGATAATACCAGCGGCAACGGTGGCATCATTACTAATTGATGTTGTAATTTGCGTTGAAAATATTTGTGAAGCAGTTGACGAATTAGCATCTCTTGCCAAATTTGTGCCGTCCGAATTACATCATCGAGGAACAGTGCAGCCAATTTCTGATTCCCTTCATGTCATCACCGTTGATGATCAATGACCACCAATGTTCCAATAATCCAAACGGTTTCTTAAACACAATAGTTATGGACAAAGACTTATCAATGAAATTGAGCAATAAAGTTCCCACCACATTAAACTGTTGTGACATATATTGATGGTCTTTATTCATCAATTTTTGTATCGAACAAGAAATACTTAGATCTTTATGTCAGAACACTGCTTTAAAATAATTAGGGAATGTAGTTTGGAGTATGAAGTGTATTATATTTGTTGATTATAAATTTGATCGATATTTTATTATATGTAGTGTATTTGTTATTTAGTCCAATGATAAAGTGTTTTGGATTTACATAAATTTAAAATAAATTTCATAAGAACTAGCTTTAAATGAAGACATTAATAAACTAAGTTTAAATAAAAATTAACAATGAATTGGGTTAAATTTATATAATAATTTTATTTCTAATAAATTTAATCCAATTGTAAAAATGTTGAAACTAGGTGTGCCACTTTTGTAAGACAATATTATTTTCTGAGCTCAATATTGATGATGTATAAATGTTATTTTTTATCAAAATTTTTAAATGTTAAATTTATAGATATATCAAACAAATCATTGAAGTTGATTATTTTATTTTGGCCTAATAATTACGAAGATGGAATGTGCGATCCGTTTTCTTGATTTTTAGTGTTTGGATATGTCATATGTATAGCACTGCGCTCTCGTAGTGAAGAAAATGGTGAATACTTTTCAGCCTGTTGAGGGGGTCTTGGGGAAGCATGTTCTTCCATGGAGAAACTTAGTTTCAAATAAATACCCTAGATGACCCTAATTCAGTGCTCTAGAAACGTCTTAACATCTTTCAATAGTGGTTTAATGAAACAAAGTGAAAGAATTTTAATAGGAAGAAAAGAAGAATAGAAGAAAAGGTCGTCGTTGTTTAGTTTGATCTAGGAAGAAAAAGAAAATAAAAATAAAGATTTTTTATATACTATTCTTATAAATATTGATATAAAAATATAAAAAAAAAGATTTAAAAATAATAATTAAAACGATCTACAATATGAAAGGTAAAACATATTTTTAATATATAAATATGATTAATTTTACTTTTATTTTTAAAAATAATTATTAACTATGACTTTTATAAATTCAAAAATTATTATAAATAATCTCTGTTATTACTTGTTAATAGCATAGAACGTATTTAGATAAGTTAGATAATTTGTTACGTTACCAAATACATGTCACAATATTACAAGGTAATAATAGAAAGTATTTTTAAAATTTTAATTTATATTACACCTTTTTTTTAAGTTTAAGATAGGTTTCAACTTTTTTTGAATTTTTTAATTTAAATTATCTCTTTAAGGATATATTTTGTAAATTTTTTTGAAAAATTAACCGATTAAATTTAAAAAAAGTATTTAATAAAATAATAAATAAAAACATCAACATTAGATTTAAGTATAAATATTATATTTTTTATTAATTATAAATTATAGTATTTGTTATTTAAATTAAATTATTTTATTTGAAAAAATTATATAAATAAATTTATAATTATTTTTATGAATATATATTATAATTTTTTTGATAATTTTATTTATTTATTTGTTATTTATGATATTTTTAATAAAAATATATTTTTAAATAATTAATTTTTTAATATTAAATATATTATTTTTTATTTTTTATAAATAATTTTTAAATAAAAAAGTATTTATTTTTTTAAAAAAAATTTATCAAAAAATAAAATATTTTATTATAAATAAACAATTTAAATAAAATATTTAATAGCTAAATTAAATATTATAAAATTAAAGAAATAAAAAATTAATATTTAATAATACATTACAGAAATTATTAAAATATTTAAAAATAAAAATAGATTAATATTTGTTAACCAATAGTTAAAATCTTAAATAGTATGAATAGTGTAAAAAAATGCTAGTAATATTTAAAATAATTGCTAATATCAAATAAAACTAAAATAATATTAAAAAATAACTAATTTTTTTATTTTTAATTTATCTAAAATATATTTTTAAACATATTCAACATCTTATTTTTATTTCAAATTAGTTCCTTTATCATAACAATGTTAAATTATATAAAAAAAACATATAAAAACTGTTAGAAAGTAAACTTGATGTATATATCATGAAACATTCTAAAATTAAGGTGAAAACATGTTAATGATAAGAAAAAATATTTAAAAATTTGATCAAATTATTTTCAAAATACGAAAATTTCATATTCAAAGTAAAACATGTTATAAAAAAAATTCAATTTAATCTACTGAAAAAATCACACTAAATTTTGATACATTGATTATGTTCTAAAATTTAAAGAAATCCTGCGAATCAATTTTAATAATTATTGAAAAAATTGATTTTTCAAAATTAAAAGTTTGATCAAAATAATTTTTTAATTTTTAGATTTTATTTCTTTTACATAAAATTTTAATATATTAGTTGAAATCTAGATAGGAGAAGTTTTCAGGGAGATTTGAGATTGCAGCGAGTTTGTGATAATATTTAACATCATTATGATATAAGATCAACTTAAAATTTTTAAAAAAAATTGAAAGATTAATTTAATATAAAATAAAAAATTAAATTGAAACTTAACCTAAATTTAGAGAATGATAAGTAACGAAACCTAAAATTTATGTGAATCAAATTAACAAACAAAATTTTAGGCGTTGGCTAAAATTAAATTTAAATATATTTAAAAAATTAAAAATATATTTAAATTAGTTATAAATTATTTCTTTTAATTTCTCTCAATATTAAAGGAGAAGAAAATAGAATAAAAAATTTATTCACTTATATTTTCTTCTTGTATCTTCACACAATTTCAAAATCAAATAAAGTGAAATTGTAAACTCTTGACCTTAATTTCCTCCATTGTTTCGTTAACCCAGCATAGGGTAAAAAAAAAAACTATAATCCAAGCTGCATTTTGTAAGTTAGAAATCGCATATTTACGTTTTCAGCCAATCAAGGCACACGTTTCGTTGTCTTTGGTTGACGTCAAATGAAAATTAATCTTCATGGCACTTTATGAACATTTTGACCCAATACTCCTTAAAAAATATTCTTAATATGTGTTGAAAATATATGATAAAATAAAAATAAATAATTTTTTATTAAAAATTATAATATTTATTATTATTATTATTATTATTATTATATTGAATCATAAAGTTTTACGTAAAAAATTATTATATACAAAATTTTAGTACATATTATATTTTTAATTAATATTGAATATAATATAAAATATTAAAAATATGTTTAATTATTATCTATTCAAATATAATCCAATCATAAATTAAACATTGAAGATTAATGATGGTTTCACATTTTAAAATATTACTATTTTTATGATCGGTTTACCTATACGGCTATACCCGGATTTGTTTATCTATGATTTAACGGTATCTTATCCGGTTATGTTATATACACACACGTATAATGGGTTTGGCCACCCTATATACTCCACTGAATGGAATTTCTTTTGATAACAAAAAACCTAATAATAAATGAATTTGAGACACTGTTTATTAAAAAAAACTAGTGACTTGTCATGTGAAAAGTGAATTTTTGAAACACTATTTATTAAGAAAATATTAATGATTTGTCATGTGAAAACTTATAAATATTGTTATTCATGTAATGTTGTCACGTGACATATAGTAATTTTTTTATATTATTTTGTTGTGGTATAAAGTATAAAATGAACGATCTTACATAAAATTAATTATGATTTTACTCGGAAAAGAAGAAAAAAATTATAAAAGAAAAGATGAGAAAAAAAATGTAAAAAACCAAAATTGTTTTTATCAATTTAAATTTTAAGATTTTTTTTAATATTTTTCTTTCATCCAAAGATAAATTTATTTATAGTTTATTTTAGCACACATTGAAATTTAAAAAATTTACTATTTTTCTATAATTAATACATATTTGAGGAATTTGGATATTACTATCAAAATTTAATAAAATAATTAAAAAATTAAAAGTAATTTAAATTGGATGTATGATATTATATATAATATGTGTATGATCTAATAAATTTTTTATTTTAATAATAATTTTAAAATATAAATTGTAATAATTTAAATTTTTATTAATTTTTAATAAATTTATATATTTTAAAAATTATTCATAAAAAAAATAATTTTTATCGAGATACGGATAATATAGATAATATAACTAATAGAATTAAATATAAATTTTTATAAATTTATACCGTTGGGAAAAAATAACGATCAACTAAAAATTATTGGATTTACTTAAAGTGATTATTCTAAATTTCTAATAAGTCTAACGACTCTAACATAATAAGAAGAGCCAAGCCTCAATGCTGAATCAAACATGGTGGTACACATTATGCATGACCTTACGTCAAAAATTAATGTTTTGAAAACTTGGTGTATTAATTAAATTGATAAAAGTGTTAGTTTACGGTGTAGTTAGTAATTTAATTGTAGTTAAACTGAGATTAACCAAAAATAATTAAATACATATTTCTAATATTACATAATATTTTTTTTAAATAATATAAAATTATAAAAAATTAAATTAAATGATATTTTGAATTAGTATAAAAAGAATCATATTATATATTTTATAAGGTAAAAAATTAAAAAATAGTTTAAATAATAAAAAAACTATATATAAACGTTACTATAAGTTTTATTTATTTCTAAAAATCTAGAATAAAATTAATTTTAAAAATAAAAAAATACCATGAACAAACTAATTCAACCCAATTTTAACATCAATTTTTATCTAATTATTGATTGGTTTTTATTCCACTAACTTTTACGATTGTTTGTAATAGTGACTTGGTTGATTTTTACTCCAGGTGGCTAAATTGATCAATACTGTCCGATTTTCATAACTACGTAAAAATTAACTGAAGATATGAATTTAAACATGCATGATTAATGTGCATAATTTGCTATAGCCCAATTTCATTCAATGCTTCATTAAAAATGAACATGTTGGAGGAAAAAAAGAACAGACTTTTGCACGGTAAAAATGTCATGTGCACCCAATTTTTTTTTTTTTCTCTGGAACCATTGCAACCTCCTCTAGGAACCGGTAAGAAGGTTTAAAAGAAGTTAGTGCCCCTCTACCTTTGTAGTGATATATCTTGTTAAAGGAATTTTTTTTTGGTTCATTCTGAATTCTTTCAAGATTTTGGCGTTTTATTTTTTATTTTTTTTAATAACTAATTTCATAGTTGAACTATGTATTATGATTTTAATTTTGTTTCTCCTATCAAATTTATTATTGACATGAATGATATATTCAATTACTTATTCTTGATGTAATTTTATTAATTGCAATCGTACAATAATTAGTTAACGTATTTATAAAATAAATAAAGTTAGAGAAATTTTAAGATTAATATATAATATTTTTTTAATCAATTTATGGTTCTTTTAATTTTTCATAGTTCTTACCTTGCATATCATCATTAGGACAATAATGTAAGAAAAGGTGCATGAGGATATTTACACGTAAAATTAGAATAGTTAGGAATTAGAAAAAGAGATGAGTTATATATAAAATAATTGGATAACATTAATAATTGTATAGATGAAATTAAACGCTTTAGAATTTCTCATATTGAATTGTTGTGATTGTTTATTTTCTTAAAAGTTTTCTTTAGATTTTTTGTTATTCTTTAATATCTTTAATCTTATATTAACCATTACCTTCTTTTTTAATTTTATATTAACCATTACCTTCTTTTTTATTGTTTAAATGTTCAAGGATTTGATAAACTTAATACTCAATCATAGTACTTAAGGCATTATAGCCTAGCGTATTTTATACATTTTACTACTTGTCAATGGGCATATTTATCCGATGCAACATAAATTATTGTTTTATTTAAAAAAATAGTAAATTTTACTAAGGTAAATACTAAATAAATTAAAATAAATTGTTTTAAATATTTTTAATTAAAAACCATACTTTAGGTAGGTCAATTTTTTTTTTAAAAAAAACTAACAGATAAATCTAAAATAAATACGAAAAATGATGATGGTAATATATTAAACTTTTAATATAATATTTTAAAATTATATAATCAATTTATTTAAAATTTTTGGGTTATTATATATCTTTAAATTTATTAAATTATTAAAAATATTTTTTGATTTATTTATAAAAATATATTGCAAAATAAATTTATTTTTTATTTTTTAAATTAATTTAGATAATAAATCTAGATCTTATTGATTTCATTTATACATAAAAGATTATAAATATAACCTGAAACAATTCAACCATACAAAATCTTAGAAAAAAAGGCGATACAAAACTTATCTAAGTTTATTTAATTATATAATTTTTCATACACCCATTTCTTTTATAATTTCTTTTTCACTTTTTTTTTCCTTTTTATCATTTTTTTTCTTCATATTTTCATTTTTTATTATTTTCTAGAAAATATCCATCCAAAACTTGAATGAAGAACTACGATATTTCTAATTTGCCGTCTATGCATGAACCCAAGTAAACTGATGTCACTGCTTGCGTGAAATGAAAAAATAAAAATGAATACAATAATTGTGACAGGTTTAAAATCACTCCAAATCAAAATATACTCTGGATTATAGAGCTTAAAAGGAAATACTCTGGTTTATAACAAAAAAAGTTTTTAGGTTTTTATAACCGTACTTCATCGATTTCTATACTTTCAAACACGAGGTTAGCTATCAAAATTATTTTACCACAGTATCAAAAATACATTTGTCACTCAAAATCACAAATTTTTCAATTTTTAAAATTTATTTGAAATGGTTGTAATTTTTTATTTTTATATTAAATTTAAAAATAAAATATAATTAGTTAAAATAAATTTAAATTAATTTTTAATATATTTTAAAATAATTTTTATTTTTTAAATTTTTTTTTATTTTTTTTATTTTTAACTATAAATTCATATCAATCATTATTATTAAATTATTATAATTATCACTATCATTATTATTATCCTTCCATAATCAAATTATTATCATTACAATTACAATAAAAACCATAATCATTATAAATTTATTATTTAAATAATATAAAAAAATTATTATTATTATTAATTTATTTTTAAATTTTGATTATTTTAAAAAATTGTTTTTTATTATTTTAAGATAATTTAATTTTTAATTTTAATTTATCTATTTTCTACATATTCAAGCGAAGGATTTAAATTAAATTGCAATTTTGTAACATTTGTTAAAAATTAAAAAATAAAAAATACTCCAAACAAGTCCAAGGTGAAACAATGGTGGCATGTTAAGGAGTGAGATGATAGTTACGAAGCTTAGAATATTCTGACTCAAAAGAGTCAAGAGACAGTATTCTCATTTAAACATCACAAGTCATACGTTACAAATTTAGGTTGTCAAATGTGATCACCATTTCCAGCAAATGAAGAGACACGGGCGCGCCGCATTTGGTGACATATACATTCCGCAATAGACTCATGGTCTTCTCGGTACTTATGTGTACTTTCAATTTCAAGTACACGGTTTACTTGGAATTAATTTACCACTTACGGTATCAAAAATAAATTAATCCATTCAAACTAACATGTTGAGCCAAAATTCAGATATGGAAATTTCATACGTGAGATCAATGACACTATACCCGTTACGTACCTCCAATACGATAAGCTTTGCTTTTCTTATCCAACTATTTTATTCACAATCCAATCTGTTTAATCACAAATTCTACACCTACAAACTTATAAACTACGTTATCAGATGTCAACTGCCCATGATAGTACACAATTATACACGCCATTCTATATATGACTTAATCACATTATAAATTTTCATAATTTTAAAGAATATATATATATATATATATATATTAAGAAAAAATTAAATTATTCTGATAGTAATTTTGCTTAAAATTATTCTACTTAATAATTTTTATATATAATTATATTTTATCAATTTAACAGTTGAATAAATAAATTATATTATTTAGATTATTTTTATAAATTTTTATAAAATTTAAAAAATGTTTGATATCTTAAAAAATAAATCTAAATTAATAGATAATATTTTTTTTAATATTTATTAATTTAAATTTATTTAATAAAATATCAAATATTTTTTAAATTTTATAAAATTTTGTAAGAATAATTTATATAATATAATTTATTTATTTAATAGTTAAATTATAAAATAAATTATATATAAAAATTATTAAACCGAATAATTTTAAACAAAATTATTTTTAAAATAACTTAATTATTTTTTTATAATATATATATATATTACCGTTATGCATCTTACTTTGTTTTTTCTTTTTTACGGTTCTGCATAACAACTTTTATAATAAGTTCAACATTTTTTTAAAATAAAATCAAGTTTTATGATAAAACTTAATTTAAATTAATAAAGCTTTTAATTTTAATCATGAATAATACAAATTTGTAGGTAACGTGTTAATCTATTATTGATCAATCTATTATTTTAAAAAATATGTGATTTCTAAATATCAAACATTTTTAATTTTTAAAAATAAATAAATTTTAAATATTCTTCTTTAAATAACTTTATATATGGATGAAAATAAATAAAGATATTTATATCGAAATAAATTAAAAAGAGTAAATATGTTTACCAAAAAATACATATTGTCTTATTTAATACGTTTTTATATATATACATTTTGAGAATTGCCGAAGCTGTCATATTTTTAATTATGTTTTTATTTTTCTTATTGGGCAGTCCCTATCTGATTAACGTGGAAAAGAAAACGTAGAGCACAGTACCTATCTTCAGTGAACCGAAAGGTCATTGAAGACCAGTAATTCTCATCCCAAGGCTGCCATAGAAAGACAACTTCTACACCCACCAAACCCTCCTTCCCCTGCCTTCACTCTTTCATGTCACTTTTTACTCATTTTACTCGGCCTTTTCTTTTCTTAGTAAACTTTTTTTTTCTTTCATCACCTTTTTCGTTTTTTTTATTATATCATCATTATCTTTTCAATCCTTCATTACTAGATATAACAAGAAAATCTAAATCTGTGCACCCCATTCTGTTCTACTTTAATTTTAATAAAAAAATTTAAATTAATTGAGTTGGAGATATGTCAAATTTAAATTTTAAACTTTAAATCCTAAACCTTAAAGAGTATAAGTATGGGAATTTTGTCCTATCTCTTTTTTATAATTTATATTATATATAAAATTATAAAAATTATAAAAATAATAAATTATAAAAATAAATAATAAACTATATAAATTTATATAAAATATTACATTTATAACAGAAATTTAATATTTTAAACCTAAAAAAAATAAAAATAAAGAAAAACATATAATATAGGAACAAAGAACAAAAAATGTGAAATCCAACACCTAATTATTTTGCTTATTTATTACTTTTTACCTATTTTTTTTCTTCTCCAAATTTAACTTATTAACTTTAATCTATTAATTAAGATTTTCTTTATGATTTTAATGGTTTTTCTCTTTTAAAACAAATAAAATTGTTGTGCAAGCCATTTGATCAAGATAAGTCTAATATTTTTTTTTATTTAGCGCTTTCTTTTATCGTCTTTATTAAAATTGAATAAATCCTACATTACATATCGCTTTCTCTTTATATAATTATCTTTAGATTAATCTCTAAACGTTTAAACTAATTATTTTTTAAAAAAAGACAAAATATCATTACTCCCTTTCTATATTATTTTTCTCTTTAAATTTTTAAAGTTACACATCTTTTTAAATTTTTTTAATTTACCTAAAAAAATTTATTATTTTATTAAACAAAAAAAGTATCATTGATTTTTTATTAATAATATATTTATGTATTAATATTTAAATATGCTTAAATATTTTTTTAACAACATTCTAACTATTTTAAAAAAAATACATTATATATTATCTTAAAATACTGGTTAAATAATCAAAAATGAAAAAAAAGATCATTAATGTATTTTTATTATAATTTTTAATATATTTTTATATAACTTAATAAGATTTATATTTTTAATTTTGTAATCAACACCCTAAAATTTTAATCAATATTTTTATTTTATTTTTTAAGGGTATTTTTATTAGAAAATTTATTTTTAAAATAATAAATTATAGAAAGAAGCCCACTATAGACCCACAATAGGCCCATTGGATTTAATATCTGAGAGAAATGGAAGAGTTAGGCCACATGGTGTGACAGTAGACGACCAACCAAGTTTCCCTCCCTCTGGCTGAATTCATTAATGGCTATGGATACTGATTCAGTTACAGCATCTTCAACAGTGAAGCATATTAACGTTTTCTGGCACGATGGAATGCTGAAGCATGACCCAGGTAATGGGGTTTTTGGCACTGGAATTGACCCAGGGTTTTTGGATGTGTTGGAGAACCACCCTGAAAATTCTAACAGAGTCAGGAACATACTCTCCATCCTCAAAAGGGGTCCCATCTCCCCTTACATTTCTTGGAACCTCGGTAGACCTGCTCTCATCACCGAGCTCTTCTCTTTTCACACTCCTGGTACTTTCTCTTTTTCACTTCCCATTCTCTTTTTTTACTCACATAATTTTACTATTTTCTACTTGGGACAAAAAATTGACAATTCGTGCCTTGCTATGAAATTTGAAATTTTATAAATTTGAGTCCAGAAGTCACATTTGCGAGCAATTGCTAACATTGGAAGCCAAATTTAGGGTTTGGAGGTGGGGTGGGGGTTTAAAACATCAGGGACGTTTGAATTGCTAAAACATTCTCTATTTTATTTCCTGTTTACTTTTGTTTATAAAGATGACATTTTATTTTATTTTTAAAATTTTGCATTATAAATAATAAAAATAAAAATAAAAAATAGCAATAATGTTTCCTACATGTATACCCTTCAATTTGATTCACCTAATATACGAGTCAATTTTACTCATCCAATTCAATCCAAGGATTAAAATGATTCATAAACTAGAAAAATATGTTTGAGAAGTTAATATGACTAAAAGTCTATTAAGTTTTATAAATTTAATTTTTTTCTTTTAATTTTTTTTTACTTTCTTTTTATTTTTTAAGATAAAAAATCAAAACTAATAAAAAAGTTTAGAGTAGTAATGGAAGTGATCTATGGTCGACTTGTTTAAAGTTTAATTAGATTCGACTTGTTTAATAGATAGATAGTTATTTAATAAATAGATAAATTTAAACTTATTAAAATTTTTTTAGTTAAATAACTTAAATTTATAAAAAAAATCAATTTAACTTATTGAGGAACTTGTTTATTTTTATATATTATATATTTGTATTTATTATATTTATTTTTATATATTATATATGTATAGTATTTATTTTAATATATTTTATATATATATATATATTAGGCTTTTTTAATAATTTTTTAATTAATTATTTATATAAATTTTAAGCTTATTTATTAACCTTTCTTAGAATGTAGGTTTTTAAACACTTAGTATGCATGCTTGGTAAATTTTACAATAGACCAAATCTTGATAAAAAAAGAATCTTAAACATTCAAAACTTAAGAAGGTTAAGCCTACTTCCATTCCTAATTTAGAGAAAGAATGAAAAAAATGAAAAGAAAAGATAATTTAAAAAATGAAGAGACAAATATATTTAGAAAAAAAAAAATGTAAAAATTTGAGAGATGAAGAAAAAAATTTAGAGATAAAGAAAATTCTAAAGACAAATGAAAAAATATTTAGACAAAGATAAAAAATCTAAAAAAAATAAGTTAAATAATATTTTAATACAATAAAAATATTAAAGATAAAATTTTAAGAGAGAAAAAAATTGAGAGGAAGAAATTTTAGAGAAAAAGAGATAAATATAAGATAGTATCGTAAAAGTTAATTTATAAACATCTTATTTAATTTGAGAATTACATGGTTAAAAAATCTTATTTTCAGACGTTTTATAGTTCACACCCTTCTTACTAAATCCTACTTATAACTTTTTTACAAAATATAAGATAAGGTTAGATTAATTAGCTCATTTTTATTTTACTTAATTTAATAATTATATAAATTAAGGGAAATAGAATATTATTTTTAAACAAGTTACAAAAAAACAAAGGGTATAAAATAGGATAAAATGAATTAGGTCACATTCATTTCGTTTTGAGGATTACGTAAGTTAGGATTTAAAAATTTTATTTTTAAATAAGTTAAAAATAAAAATAAAAATAAAACAAAGTTATATGAATTAGTTTATAGCTTAGTTCAACTTATATGGATTAGAGCTTAAAAAATTCTACTTCTAAGTGGATTATATAACGTAAGGTTAAAGCTTAGGGTCCAATGGACCAACCCATTGTTGAAGGGTCAATTTGACACTTCTAAATATATGTAAATGAACTATAAATCAAACGCTTTGTAAATAAAAGCAAAAATTGGAAACATATTTGCCAACCAAAGGTTTCTTATTCTCTTTTTTTTTTTGTTATTATTATATACTGATGCTGGATTTAATGGGATTGATATGAAATGGTGCATGATACAATTTCAAATGTTTTACTTTCCTAGTATATGTAAATGAACTGGTGGAAGCTGATAAAGAAGGGGGGAAGAAGCTTTGTTCTGGCACATTCTTGAACCCTGGATCATGGGATGCTGCACTTCTTGCTGCTGGGACTACACTGTCTGCAATGAAGTATTTGCTGGATGGGCATGGAAAAATTGCTTATGCCTTGGTTAGGCCCCCTGGTCACCATGCTCAACCTTCTCAGGCTGATGGCTACTGTTTCCTTAACAATGCGGGTCTAGCAGTACATTTGGCTTTAGATTCTGGGTGTGAGAAGATTGCGGTTATAGATATTGATGTTCATTTTGGGAATGGCACTGCTGAGGGATTTTATCGATCTAATAAAGTTCTTACTGTTTCTCTTCATATGAACCATGGATCATGGGGTCCATCTCATCCGCAGAATGGATCTGTTGATGGGCTAGGGGAAGGAGAAGGCTATGGATATAACTTAAACATACCTCTACCAAATGGAACCGGGGACAATGGATATATATATGCCTTCAATGAGTTGGTCGTTCCATCAATCCAAAAGTTTGGACCTGATATGATAGTTTTGGTTGTTGGACAAGACTCAAGTGCAGTAAGTTTTCCTATTTATCATTTTCTGTTATTTCGGATTTATAATCTGATCATTGTTATCATTTTATTAGGAAGTTTATATAGACTTAATTTCATGCTCTTTGAGATCAAAAACCAAATAAGATACAGGCCTATGGCTTTCAAAGGATTGACTTAGTTTTGACCATGATATGGGAGCCTAAACAAAATCAATGGAACTAAAAAACCAAACATCTGAAATCAGTACGAACAAGATTGAGTTTGGTAATCCTGTTTTGGTAGGGGGAGGGAAGAGAGAACTGTAAAATCTATATTTTGTGATTACAAAGCCTGTTGCGCTGAGTTTTGAAAGAGGTGTGTGCGCTTCATTAGCAGGAAGTGAGACTTACATGATTTTGTTAGTCTCAATAAAAAGTGTATTAGAAAGTGCATTATTATCATTTTTCATTTTGAAAAGAAAATGTTACCCTCCAAAAAGCAAACAGATCGCCTTCGTGGACGTAACTACTCTCCACTGGTCAAGTTACAACGATCTCGCAATGTTTTTTTAGGTTCCCTATTCTGAAAAAGGATTATGTGAGAATTTCTATGTGATTTATGGAGCAAATTATCGCTCTAATGTGAACGTGGTTTCTTATATGAAAACAGCAAAACAAAAAAAAGAGAGCAGTTGTGAAAAATACAAATTGTCTGCATAATTTTTCCTTCACGTGTAAATTTGGGAAAAAATTTCGTGCACATATTTTCCTCACATATACTAAGATTTAATGCAACATTTCAATATCTGCAACAGTCTAATTATATGATCCACATTTATCTTGCATTGCATTAATCACCCCCAATGTTACCTTGTATTTAAAAGAAAAAAAAAATGCTGCGTTTAATTGCATTATATCCTGCATTTGCCCCAGTTTGATCCCAATGGAAGGCAATGCTTAACAATGGAGGGCTATAGAGAAATTGGGCGGATTTTTCATCTTCTTGCAACGCAGCACAGTGATGGACGGCTTCTGATTGTCCAGGAAGGTGGATATCATGTCACATATTCTGCATATTGTTTGCATGCAACACTTGAGGGGGTTCTCAACCTACCATTGCCTCTACTACCAGATCCTATTGCTTATTACCCTGAGGACGAGACATTTTCTGTCAAAGTTATAGAAGCCATTAAAAGTTACCACAAAGATAAAGTGCCCTTTTGGAGAAGCTCATGAGATATTTCCTCCAAAACCTTGTAGCTTGTTTGAACCTTTGATAGTTACACGAAGTGAGTCGTGATGTGTAAAATAATCTTTTTATCAAAATATATTGTCTATTAACGTAACAATGGAATAAAATGAATAATAGAGCTCAGTCTCAATAATTTGGCATTTCATTTGCCAGTTTGTTACAAGGTTTTCTTATTGTAATGTATTTGTTTTATTTTATCTACAAAAAACATGGATTACAAGTTTGCTGTATGATCAGTTCTAATTTTGGTACTTTTATTATTTGGAATGAAAAATGTTTCATTGGCACCATTTTTTTAATTCATCATTTTACACTTCTGGTATAAATAGCTACATCAACAGAAAAAGGTGAAAAAAAATAATAAAAGGGTTATTTTATAATAAGATATAAAATGAGTGTGAGTACTTTTTTAGTATATAAAAATAAATTTAATTAAAATATATTGATAATTTAGAATTTTTATATTATCATTAACTATAAATTAACATATAATTAAAAATTAATTTTAATTAGGTGACGGTACAAAAAAAAATTATACTAAGAACAAATTAAAATTTAAGTAGGGATAGTTTGCTTCACATACAAACAAGACGCAGCGCAATTAGTGGATGTTTATTAGTAGCACTAACTGAATTCTATGACTTCACATTGATGCAGTTTGATGTTGAAGGGACAGTAGAAAAGGTCTGAACAAACACTGTCGGCTGAATTCCTTAATTTTGCACGCCAATCTATAATCTGATGGGTAATATTAGTGGTTGGGGATATGAGTATACTTAACTTCCCTTTAACAAAGCATGATCACATTAATTAATAAAGATGGTGTCAAAAACAGAAACATAGGCATTGTGATAATTTTTAAGTGACAAATAAAACCGGTTTAGCATATCATGATGGCATGACCCCCACCATGGCCACTGATTATGTAAATTAGATATTTTCAAGTTAGGCTTCGAAAATTGTGCCTAATTGGCGCCACCGACAGGAGAGTTCAAAAAACTGGACTTCATTCCGAGCTCTCTCTTCTTTCCACACACACACACAAAAACGAAATTTGTTGGATGAAATTGGATTGGACTTATTTTCCTGGATATTTGCATGGATTTGAATCTTTATTGTTTGCTACTTTGGCAATTTTTAGCAATGGGTAAAGCCATTCAATTCTGCAATGAATAGTGTTTTTTTTTTAATGTGGGATTCCAAATTTCCACTTGGTAACGGATTAAACAATTTTTTTTGGTTACATAGAAAATAGAAAGTTAAAAAGCAATGTTTTGGGGGAAATGTTCTTCTAAAATGATTTTTTTTATCAAGTAGATAGATAAAAATGTATGTATTTTTAAATTTTAATAAATTAAATTATAATAGATTTGAAATTAAATTAAATATGTGAAAATTTCAATTATAATTTTATATATTGGAGAAGGTTGTGACATGGACCATGGCAGGATGCCTGAGGAGAAGGGAGAGGGACAGTCTCCTTATGGAAATGGATTTTCTGCTGTCTAAATTTTTTAATTATTCAATTTAATAAATCATAATAGTAGTTAAATGAAGATTTAATTATTTATAATTGTTTGAATCTTTTATTATTAAAAATATTAATTTAAAATTTAAACTATTTAATATAATTCCTAAAAAAAAAAATTTAACTGGAGAACATCTAGATCCTCTCCTTGATGCTTGTCACCTCAGAGAAATTCGGTCAAAAGAATAAAGTTATGGTCACAAGTCACAAGCAATTTGTTTTCTTGTAAAGGCCCTATATTCACGAGGAGAAACAAGATAAATTTCCACTTAATAAATTGATTGAGTTTACTTAAAATTTCTCTATTGCCATCACTAAACAATTTGTTTTATTTTTGGCATCTTATTCTTAGATTTGGATAGGCCGAAACAGCCGCGATAATAATTCCATAACTAAGAGTTTAATAAGCCTTTGCCTTGACTGTGATTTATTCCGTGCAAATTCTTCTACTTGCTTAAATCTAAATAATGTTGGTGACTTAGTGCTAAACCTATCATTGAGGTCTTACTAATTTGGTATATTAGGTCATAGTTGGATGCTGCACCGACATGGAGAATTTCCATAACCTAACCATAGTTATTCTTTTAATAATCACAACTTGGATTGTGTTATCTTGCTTTATAAAATTAATATGCTTTAGGAATAGTAATTTTTAAGTGGAGATCAATTTTGGTAATTAACTCGAAATTCTATACCCTTTAACCAAGTTGCAATATCTTCTGCTGGTACCACGCAAAAACTTCTATAAATTTCAACCTCCAATTAAATTACAATATCATGTGCTAGTGGCGAAAAATCTTCCTTTCTTCTTTCACCTTTGTGCCATTGCAGAATCAATTTCCGTCAGCATATGCATGTATAGGTCTCTATAGTCTATTCCAAGGAGCATAACATAGACATTTCTTAAAAAATGCATCAATTAATTTATTGCAACTGGGTCATTCTTTAGTACAAGTCCAACACTGATTAATTATATGAGCAATAATACATCCTTCTTATCACTGAGATTTGTCACTCATGTTTATGAGTTCGGAAAATGCCTTAATCGCTCTTTCCGGGAATATCCTAAAATCGTATCTTTCTTTGTTACTCTATCTGTTACTTTTAATCCATTCTTTAACATTGTTTTATACATATTAAGAACGTTATTCAATATTTTTATTTACAGTAAAATAATTATATAATTTTATATTATATTATATTTCTAATCTTTCTCATCAGTTAATTTTTTAATTAATTAATATCTTTGTCAAAGATAAACATGTTAAAAGAAAATAAATTCTGCCTTCAACTTCTAAAATAACAACTAAAATGAGCAAAAATTCTCTGAAATAGTAATGGATATAAATATGGAAGGAATATATTCTTATATATAATTACGTAAATAACTCGTGCTAAAATGTAAATGGCATTAGAAACAAATGGAAAAGTTTTATTAAACAAGAGCAAGTAGTAAATATTCGGTTCCATTTATTTACGTTTGTAATCTTTAATTGGAAAGTCATTTATAATATTACTGAAAATTCCGACTGAAGTTTAAGATCTATCTTGTTATTTAGAAGTTTTATTCATCCAAAGAAAAGTCGGCACATGTAATAAGGAATTTAATTAGACTAAGATTATTCAATAGAAATAAGATAGTGGATTAAACTTTAGAATAAACTTTCATTTTAATATTTTTTAAATGTCATTTTCTTTAGTTTTAAATTTTATAAAACTTTCACTTTAATTTTTAATTTTACAAAATAATAGTTATTTTACTCCTTTTTAATAACAACCATAATAATAAATAAAATATAAAAATATAAATTTAAAAATATAAATCAAAATAAATATTTTATAACATAAAAAATTAAAATAAACTATTCTCATAATTTTAAGAACTAAAGTAAATAAGTTACATATAAAAATTATCCTGCATTCATGTAACTGATATTTTTTATTTTTTAAAAATATAAAAAATTATATTATCATAAATAAGACAAAAATAAATATACTATACTTTTTTATTACGTATGAAAGCATTTCGCAAAGTAAATGTATAATCTTAAAGTTTGTGACGGTGATTAAACTTGTGAGACCTACTTCCAACGGCCATGTGAACGACTTGATGATGTACCCCGGCCCATCTTCTGATTTTAGCTGATTCTATAATACCTTTACAAAAATCATTAATCTACTTGTAATATTTGATTATATATATTGAGCAAATAATGATGTAAAATATATAATTATTACCGAGACATAATAATTATAAAACATTAATTATCATAGAGCACGAATTTTATGTAATATTTTATCTGTTGTGATCATTTTCATGAAAAATAATTTATTTTTCAAAAAAATACCCCAAATTAAAATATGATAGAGATAAAAGAAATGCTTAATGATTTGGTATTCCTTGAACCTAAGAATAAAAATTTGTAAAAAGAATTTTATACAAAGCATTTTTTAATTCAGTTTCTTTGAAAAAGAAAAGAAAAATTGAATCGAAAAGTTAACTACAAAAATAACAAAAAATACATAATATGCTTAATATTTATTGCAGAATTTCTAAAACCAACGTGGAAAAGAGGAAGATATGGTACGTTAAAAGCCAATAATGTGTACCTAACAAAAGAAAAGAAAAGAAAAAGCAAGTTGTCTCGAAAACCAAAACAGTGAAAAATCTTGAACAATTTACATACAAATTTTCATGGAAAAGAAAATAAGATGGTAATTCCAAAATTTGTAGGATTTGAGCAATTATCTAACGACCGACATTAGCGGAAAACGTTCCTAAAATTGAGCCGCCGCTATCAAAGGCTTCACATTCTAATCTATAGACTAAAAAATAGGGGGGACCCACCATTTTATTTTTCTCGCTTGGTTTTGCAAACCAACAACAAGTCCACAACTACAACATTTATGAGTTTCAGGTTCCTAAAACATTACCGTGTTGCCTCGACCTAATAGTCTAAAGAGAATTTCGGATGTCTTAAGAATGTAATTTAGAATTGGATTGTTTTTTTTCAACTTTGGTGTCAAAAATACGGTATGGACGATTTAGATGCCTCGAAAACAGGGAATGCCTCTGACCGTAAAATAAATGAAAATCCGAAGCAAAACCCTCAGTGGCCCACTTCAGTCCTACGTGGAACACTGAGATCCACTTGTTGGTTGTTAATCACAACATATGGGACAAAATAATTGTGAACTTGTTTCATTCTTTTACTGTCCAATTTTTTGTTTTTATTTTTATTTTTTAATAAAAATTGTGACCAACCAAACCAACTGTAAGAGTAAGAGGCAAAAAAGAAAAGGAAAGGAAAGGGAAGGGAAGGTTTGAAGAGGGACAGGCATGGTGGAGTGGACTGACACTTTGTTTAGGGTTCCTTCCTTCTTTGGTGAAAAGAAAAGCAAAATGTAAAAAGTTGGAGATCCTCCACATTCCCCTTCCCTGTCCTTTTCTCAATTTTGGGAACTTCAATTCTCTCTCTCTCATCCATTCAATTCAACATTTTCTCAATAAAATCTCTTTCTTTATGCCTATTCCTAGGTAAGTGTAGTTAACTACCCAGCACTCACCTTCACACTTCCACTCCAAATGTTGTGTTATGTTTAGTTAACTTGTGTGCTTCTCTTTTTTCTTTTGAAGTCAGATGTATATATATATATGGGGTTCTGAGTTAACTGGGAAAGTTCTTTCTTAGACACTGTTTGGCTCTTCACCCTTGTTTTTGTAGGCTAAACATGGAAGGTATCCAGATAGAACAAGTTTGCATCTTGTTCTGTCTTGGCCTAATCATTACAATGGGTTATGGTGCTACTGACCCAAATGATCTCAAAGTTTTGAATGATTTCAGAGAAGGGTTGGAAAATCCGGATCTTCTGAAATGGCCTGAAAATGGAGATGATCCATGTGGCCCTCCTTCATGGCCTTATGTGTACTGTTCTGGTGATAGAGTGAATCAGATTCAGGCTAAGAATCTGGGTCTTAGAGGATCATTGCCGCCAAACTTCAACCAGCTCTCCGAACTCTACAATTTGGGTCTTCAACGCAACAACCTTAGTGGGATGTTACCCACTTTTAGTGGATTATCAAAATTGGAGTTTGCTTTCTTGGATTACAATGCATTTGATGCAATCCCTTTTGATTTCTTTAATGGACTTACCAGCCTTCGGGTCTTGTCTTTGGAAGAAAATCCACTGAATGCAACTAGCGGATGGTCCTTTCCTATGGATTTAGAAAAATCGGTTCAATTAACCAACCTTTCTCTTGTGCATTGTAATTTGGTTGGACTTTTGCCGGATTTTCTAGGCACATTGCCATCCCTCACAAATCTAAGGCTGTCAGGGAACATGCTGTCTGGTGCAATTCCAGCTACTTTTGCTCAATCTTCAATCCAGGTTTTGTGGTTGAATAATCAAGAAGGTGGTGGCTTCACTGGTCCTATTGATTTTATTGCTACAATGAGTTTCCTAAGACAGCTTTGGCTACATGGGAACCAGTTCACCGGGACAATTCCACAGGACATTGGTAATCTTACTTCCCTGCAGGAACTCAATCTCAATAGTAATCAACTTGTTGGCTTGATTCCAGAGTCCCTAGCAGATATGGAACTTGAGATCCTGGTGTTAAATAATAACAAGCTAATGGGTCCAATACCAGAGTTTAAGGCTGCCAATTTTTCTTATGACAACAATTTGTTTTGTCAATCTAAGCCTGGGTTTGAATGTGCCCCTGGAGTTACTACACTGTTGGATTTTCTAGATAAGCTGAATTACCCATCATTTCTCACTTCTGGTTGGTCTGGTAACGATCCTTGCACAGGGCCTTGGTTTGGATTGAGCTGCAATCCCAACTCGGAGGTATCTATAATCAATTTACCTAGACAGAAGTTAAATGGTACTCTAAGTCCTTCACTTGCTAAGTTAGATTCACTCCTTGAAATTAGGCTTGCAGGAAATAACATAACCGGCACAGTTCCCAGTGAATTTACTAAATTAAAATCTTTGAGGTTGTTGGATTTAAGTGATAACAATCTTGAGCCTCCATTGCCAAAATTTCATAATGATGTGAATCTTATTACTGTGGGTAATCCTTTTCTTCATAATCAAACTGGAGAGAGTCCTAGATCCAGTCCCATGCCTATTAACAGCCCACCTTCACCACAGAACCCATCACATCCTCCATCCTCTCATAAGCCACATGTTCCAGATCAGAGTTCAAGATCAAATCAATCTAAACCAAATGAATTCAAAAGATTCCAAACAGTAGCAGTAGTGGCTGGAGTTGCAGTGTTTGCAGTTATAGCTCTTTTGGTTGTTTATCTCCTACTATGTTGCAAGAAGAACAAAAAAGCCTCATTGGATGCTCCAAGTTCCATTGTAGTTCACCCTAGAGATCCATCTAATCCGGATAATGTGGTTAAAATTGCAGTTTCAAACAACACCACTGGAAGCTTATCAGCAAAGACAGGGATAAGTTCTCTGAGTAACATTAGTGGTGAAACTCAGAACTCTCACATAATTGAGGCCGGTAACCTTGTTATCTCTGTACAGGTGCTACGCAAAGTTACCAATAATTTTTCTTCAGAAAATGAGCTAGGCCGTGGAGGGTTTGGAACTGTTTACAAGGGAGAATTAGAAGATGGAACAAAAATAGCAGTGAAGAGAATGGAGCATGGAGTTATTAGCAGCAAGGCACTGGAGGAGTTTCAAGCTGAAATAGCTGTTCTTTCCAAGGTTCGTCATAGACATCTAGTATCCTTGTTGGGATATTCCATTGAAGGCAATGAAAGGCTTTTGGTTTATGAATATATGCCTCTTGGTGCTCTAAGCCAGCATCTTTTTCATTGGAAAAGCTTGAAATTGGAACCTTTGAATTGGTCACAGAGGCTGGCAATAGCACTAGATGTTGCTAGAGGGATGGAATACCTTCATAGTCTCGCTCGCCAAACCTTTATCCACCGAGATCTCAAGTCTTCTAACATTCTATTAGGTGATGATTTTCGGGCAAAAGTTTCAGATTTTGGTCTGGTCAAGCTTGCCCCGGATGGTGAGAAGTCTGTAGTAACCAAACTTGCTGGGACATTTGGATACCTTGCTCCTGAATATGCAGGTATGGCCTTTCTTAAAATCTCTTCTTCCTTCTAACCATGAAACAATTGTAGAAATTGTGCATTGACTGCATGATTTAGTGTAATTGAGAATGAAATCGCTACACTATCCCTGCTTATATATCATCAGCATATAATTTCTGTTGTTTGTCATATTCAGTTACATTGTTCTTACAATGAAAACAACTTAGCAGTTTGTAAAAGGTCTCTCTTTTATTATTTGTTTTTGAAAAATCATAACATGAAAATGATATCTAAAATGTTTGAAACTTCTTTAGCAGTAAGACCCTTGTATCCCTTATCTAGTAATTCATTTCAGGCCATTGCATCATGCTCATCATATATATATGGGTGATGTCTCAGCATGTTAGATCTTCCAATATTCTCGGTTTGGTGCACCTAGGTTTGCATACTAAGTAAGTTTGTGTGTATTCCAGTGATGGGAAAAATCACCACAAAAGTTGATGTGTTCAGCTACGGTGTGGTGCTAATGGAACTTCTGACCGGACTAATGGCACTTGATGAGAGCAGGCCAGAGGAAAGCCGGTATTTAGCTGAATGGTTTTGGCAAATTAAATCAAGTCAAGAGAAGCTTATGGCTGCCATTGATCCAGTTGTGGAAGCAAGTGAAGAAACTTTAGAGAGCATCACAATTGTAGCTGAACTTGCTGGACATTGCACAGCTAGAGAAGCACACCATAGGCCAGATATGAGTCATGCAGTGAATGTGCTCTCAGCATTAGTTGAAAAATGGAGACCAGTGGATGATGAATTAGATTACGACTCTGGCATTGACTACACACGACCACTTCCTCAAATGTTGAAAATTTGGAAGGAAGCAGAAAACAAAGAGTTTAGCTATGAAACTAGTCTTGAAGATAGCAGAGGCAGCATTGCAGCCAGGCCTATTGGCTTTGCTGACTCTTTTACTTCTGCTGATGCTCGATGATTTTTAAAGGTAACTTTTGTCAAATTTGTGTCCTTAGTAAAATTCACCCTGCCTTTGTATCTTGTTTTTGGACATTAAAATTAAAATACTTCCAAGTACCATACGAACATGTAGATAAATATTATTATTATTATATTATTTTTTTTATCCTTTTGTGGCCTTGTATACATAAAATCAATTTCTATTTAATAGTGATGAGACTGCGTGACAACTTATATTCATAAAATATACTATATATCCTTCTCGTGTTATCCATGTCATAGGAGGCTGATTATTGTATTGAAATGCTTGGCAATATCGCAGCCTGCTTATGAAGTCCTTTTTGTTCTTAATGTATTATTTTTTCTGACAACTTTCCCTACAGAGGTCTAAGATTTAACATGTTGAGGCTGAAATGTAAGCCAATGCGCCTCTGGAAATAAATTCTAGTTGGTGAAGTTGTAGATTGTGGTGTTAGGAAGAAAAAGTATACAATCTTTTGTAATTTTCTTACCTTTAAGTTGGACCACCATCTATTGATTTTGGAATATTAATAAGGAAACGGAATGGGACTTTGTTATTTTATTTAAAATTTAAATTAAAAATGATTATTTTCCCCCTTCATTTCACGCTAGTTTTAGAAAATAAAAATTGTGTATAAGAAGGGAACACAGAGAGAATTTCATTCCCTTATTTATTTTTAAACTCCTATAAAAGGAGAGTATTTCCCATACCTCTATTACTGCCATCAAAACACAATTTTAGTTAAATTCGTTGGAAGCAAAAACATAGAAGGGAAAAGAGTTGTTTTAACAAGAACAAATCATTTAGAAATTATAAACTTATTTTTAACTAAATTTAAATTTAAAATAAAGTGATTTACATTTAAAAACTTTTTATCTCAAAATAAGTTTCTCATAAAATTTAGTGTAAAATTCTCTCCATAAAGTAAAACTTGTATTTTTCTTTTAAAAAAAAAAACTTCAGAAAGGAGTAAAAGTATATGTACGTTTTTAGGAATAAATTTGATTGTGACTGAAAATAACCAAACAACATTTTTTTCCTAACAAAATTACGAGGAGTATCCCTAAACACGTGTTTTGGAATTCTTTGTTGCTGAACCAAAAATAGCACATGATAAATGTTCTTACGAATCAAAAGTAACTAGGAAAATGTTAGAAATATATTGTTTAATATTTATTTTGTTATTGAATTAAATATTATGTTACCGTAAAAAAATGTTAACTTCTTTGAAATGATATAAGCCTAGTCTTTGTTAATGGATAAACATGAAATTTGGAGTAAAGTTTTTTTTTTCCTGAATTTTTATCGTAGTTGTAGATTTAAAGTTTAAATTTAAAATTTTTACTTATATTTGATCTATTATTAATTTACATATTCAATGATAAATATAATGTTCATTTGATCTATAATTAGAAAATTAAGAATTCAACTTTTTAATAAAAAATACATGTTTTAATTAAAAGTTGTTTAAGATTAATTTTAAACATATCTTAACTATAATCAATAATTTAAAATTAATTGATTTAAGTATATTTTTAATCTTTATAAATATGATTAAAATTGATTTTAATTCTTAAAAAATTAATTTTAGTCACCATAAATTTTAATTTTTTAAAGAAATTATGATCACTTGACATGGATCTAATTATACTATTTTAACAATTATTTTAAAATAATATATGATGTTGGATGTCTAAATATATAACATATTATAAATAGAGTAATAAGTATAAAAAATTTTAAATTTCATACAGAATAAAATCAAACTTAACCATAGGCAAAAATTAAAGGTTCATATTCTCATACCTTTACTTTTGAAAGAGTTTAGGTATCCATCATAAATGGATAAATAGGACATGACATGTGTTTGTTAACCAATTATCTACTTGCTGAAGTAGGATGCTGATATGGATTAAGTTTCTTTTTTATTTAAAAAATTATTTTAAGAAAATAAATTGCAATTAAATTCTTCAAGATTATGTTGAAAATATAAAATATTAAAATACAATAATATTCAAAATGCATTATTTTGTATCTTGTAATAAAAAAATATAACATTAAATCTTTATAAAATTTATTCTTTTTGTTCCTCACTGATGATATAGTTCTGATATTTGTATATAGGAACCAGGGAATACAGCTCCTTTGAATGGTTGAAGTTATTTTAATAAAACAATATTAGATAGTTTACATGTGAATGTAACTCGCGCAAATCATTATGTTGTATGTGTGAATATCATTTCCACTTGTGGTACCTTTCACTCTCTCCCATCCTAAATTCCTAGGGATAATGTTTTCTCGAAAGTTTGATTCCGGATAAATATAATAACAAGCACGTATACATCAATTATTGCCGTTAATTGCAACAGTTTTTTTCCTAATTGGAAGGAATGCTCTTTCGGCCTTGCGAATAGAAATTCAAGGTTTTTACGGTATAAAATGATAGTTGAATCAATGTTCTTTAATCGTATTTGAAGCAAAGCTGAAAAGCGGGAAATCATTAATCAACTCTCACCACCGAATAAGAGTTCAGCAGTCTAGAATTCTATTGGAATTGGAAATTTTCCCAATTGTTGAAAGACCTTTTTAATTTCTAAAATTTTAACAAACAGTCCCTAGATTCTCATAAGCAATTATAAATAAATATATATAGATTTTTTTAATTATACATATAATTTAAAAAATACTAAGATACATCACTTCAGCATTCATTTATTTTGATGGATATCGTAGATTCTACCAAAATTAAAAGAAAACGGTGGTGGACTGGACGCATACGAACACTGTATTCATCCAAATTTTTAATCGTTAATTATAACTATTAAATTAAAATATAATGAAGGGAAGGACACTCTTCAATAGTGGAACTAAAAAACATATTTAGATAAAATGATTGATTATCCCTATTTGCCGAACAAAAGAAGCGCAGAGGGGATTTTGATTGAAGAATGATCCTTCCTGCGTGCATAGCTACCCCAATACAGTTTTCTCAGCCTCCAAAATCAGCTTCACCGCTTCCAATTCCAAATGAAACTCACTCAACCTTTTCTCCCTCAAAACCCAACACTAAGCACAGCCTCTCCCTAAGACATAATGACCCCACCGTTGCATGGACAGCCTCCATAGCTCACCACTGCCGAAGTGGCCACTTGGTTGAAGCTGCTTCCGAATTCGCGCGAATGAGAGAAGCTGGCGTTGAACCCAATCATATCACTCTCATCACGCTCCTCTCTGCTTGCGCTCACTATCCCTCACCCAGTACCATCTCCTTTGGAGCTACCATACATGCACACGCTCGTAAACTGGGTTTGGACATGAACGATGTCATGGTGGGCACTGCGCTGATTGACATGTACGCTAAATGCGGTCGTGTGGATTCCGCTAGGTTGGTATTCAATCAAATGGGTATCAGAAATTCAATGTCTTGGAACACGATGATTAGTGGGTATATGAGGAATGGGGAAATTGAAGATGCTCTCCAAGTGTTTGATGAATTGCCTGTGAAGAATGCCATTGCATGGACTGCGCTCATTGGTGGGTTTGTGAAGAAAGATTATCATGAGGAAGCTCTGGAATGCTTTCGAGAAATGCAGGTTGCTGGTGTGGCACCTGATTATGTGACTGTTATTGCTGTCATAGCAGCGTGTGCTAACTTGGGCACACTCGGTCTTGGCTTGTGGGTACACCGGCTTGTGATGGCACAAGATTTCAGGAATAATGTTAGAGTTTCCAACTCGTTGATAGACATGTATTCTCGATGTGGATGCATAGAGCTTGCTCGTCAAGTGTTTGACAGAATGCCACAGCGAACATTGGTATCTTGGAACTCAATCATTGTGGGTTTTGCTACTAACGGGCTTGCAGATGAGGCTCTGGATTTCTTCAATTTAATGCAGAAGGAAGGGTTTGAGCCAGATGGAGTCAGCTACACAGGTGCTCTCACTGCATGCAGTCATGCTGGACTAATTGATGAAGGACTCAGAATCTTTGAAAACATGAAGAGAGTTCGTAGAATTTCCCCTAGAATCGAGCATTATGGTTGCCTAGTGGATCTCTACAGTAGAGCAGGGAGGTTGAAGGAGGCATGGAATATGATTAAGAATATGCCCATGAAGCCAAATGAAGTAGTGTTAGGGTCATTGCTTGCTGCCTGTAGGACTCAAGGGGACGTTGGATTGGCTGAAAACGTGATGAATTATCTTATTGAATTAGACCCTGGGGGAGATTCCAATTATGTGCTTCTATATAACATATATGCAGCGGTTGGAAAGTGGGATGGTGCGAGCAAGGTTAGGAGGAGAATGAAGGACTGTGGCATACAAAAGAAACCAGGCATTAGTTCTATTGAGATTGACTCCAGCATTCACAAATTTGTGGCTGGTGATAAATCTCACGAGGAGAACGATTATATTTACTCAGCATTGGAGCTTCTGTCCTTTGAATTGCAATTGTGTGGTTATGTTCCTGATGTTTCTGGAAAAGAATCTTATGAGGATGATTAAATTTTGTACTCAATTTAGTTATACGATAACACAACCTGTTAGTAGACCTAACAGATTAAGTTCATGAAAGTAATAGATTATACGAATGTACACTTTTGCAAGTACATTAATCTTAAAACATTTAAACTGTTTCTCATGTTGTGACAAATAGATTTGGAAGACATGGTCAGAATTGGTTATTTGCGTCTCTCATTTTATCCCTAGAAAAATAAAGATTTATAAGAATGAATAGAAGCAGACCGTGCAAGATATATGAGCACCCTTACCTTTTAGTCGTAAGCCTTGTCCCATGAGCAAATATCACACAGAATACATTCATTCAAATTCAAGAAGCAAAACTTAGTTCCTTCCCATAAACCCTTTCTGCAACCCTCTCGGCCACCTCAACCTTCCCATGGATTTTACAGGCCGCCAATAAGGCACCCCACAAAGCATCATCGGGCTTAACCTTCATTCTCAAGATTAAGTTCTCTGCTTCCTCCACCTGGCCAACCCTTCCCAACATATCCACCATACATGTATAATGTTGCAGCCCAGGTTTCACCCCAAACCTGACCTCCATCATCTCAAAATATTCCTTCGCCTTATCTATAAAACCCCCATGACTGCATGTAGTCAAAACTGAAGTAAAAGTCATACCATCTGGCCTCTTCCCAGCCTCCACCATTCCATCAAACAGCTCAAACACCTCCTCAAACATGCCATGCATTCCATAACCAGCCATCATCGTTGTCCATGAAATCCCATTCCTTTGCCACATTCTATCAAACACATTGCGTGCACAAGCTAAATGTCCACATTTCGCGTACATGTTTATCAAAGCATTCGAATTTGCCAAATCTAAGGCAAACCCATTAACCAGAACAGCTCCATGGACTTGTTGCCCAAGCCGCAGAGCCGATAACCCAGCACAAGATTTGAGCACCACGGGTAAGGTGTAACGATCAAAGGGTTTACATGCAAGACGCATTAGGCGAAAGAGGGAGAGGGATTCGGAAAACAAGTTGAGAGAGGAATAGGCTCTGATGAGGGAATTGTAGAGGAAAGGGGGTTGGCGATTAGTGAAGGAGAAGAGGATAATGGCTTCGTGCAATTGGGCACAAGAAGCGTAGGAAGATACAAGCTTGGTTCTGATGAGGTCTTTGTGCGAAATGCCTAGTGTGATGATGCGCGCGTGGATTCGTTTTAGATCCTTCAAGTCTTTCGACGAATACCAAGCGTCGAGAAGAGTAGCGTAGAAAGGCACGAGTTTCTTAAGTTCAGTCATCACCTTAACCTCAACAAACACTCATCAAATCATATGCGCAACACTCACTGGTTTCTTTTCTCCCTACCAAGCCTTCACTGCCACTGAGCTTTTTCTTTCCCGGAACCGGTTTTTTTTTTTTTTTAAAAAAAGTACCCATTACTTCTAAAGTATTTTCCTTTACGAAGTTCAAGATTTATGCATAATTTTATATAATATGTAAAAAAATTTATTTAGAAACTCATAATAGTAAATTTAATATAAATATAATAGTTATATTTTATATACATGTCAAATGTGAGTTGTGAATATGAATAAGAATGAGAGAATCATAGCAAATATAAGTAAAAATTATCAAAAGAATAAATGAAAGACTAATATATAATTTTACATTCAGAAATTCTATTAATAGATATAATTAAATATAATAAATATATTTATATGCCTGTCAAATTAATATCGAAAAAATTATCTTGTAAAAATCAGAAATTCACCCTATTCTTAAAAATATGCGACTCTAAGTATATGGACAGAGAATATTTTGCCAAATTTGGTTATGGGTTTCAGACTTTCAGTTATTATTTGATCCCTTTATTGGGTTTATTTTGTTGCATATTTTTGAAAAAAATGGAAATGATTCACTTGCGTCACCATGGTGACATTGCCGTCATATCCAACTGAATAGCGTCAGGGTTAGTATACATATGAATGGATGCTCCAGGTTAGTTATTACAGAGAAGGATATCTGCAGATACATATTTTTGTAGTATTCCGGTGATAGGAGCCAAAGCACATCATGTCACTGTTGTTTCTGTCCAATCCATGAATGAGCTGTACGCGTAATACTTTTTGTTATTCCAAAATCATTTTAATTTGCTTTTGTTTCATTTTCACTGGTTTCAGCTAAACTTCATTTAAATTTAATTTTGCTTAACGATATTTGATTCCAGCCTTATTAGAAGAGTGCATACGTTTAAATACTGCTTAATTAACATAAAAAAAGGTACGGAAACTAGCTGACATATGTTCTAACTTCTACTACAAGTCAAAAACTAAATTACTAAACTTAAAACTTGCCATAAGTAGATGTTTACACTGACAACAAATACAAGACCAAGAGCACTGAAGCAGGTTCCTTGGGTAAGTTTAAGGGGTTTGAGGCTTCTTGGGGTTGCCACCGTTATGGTGCAGCGGGTCTGGACCCGAAGGAACCTTCCTCAATTCCCAACTCAGTGACTTTTCTCCATACTTGAAGCTTGAAGATCCTTGCAGACTAGCCTTCAAAGTTGCTCTCTTATCCTTCAAAGCAGACAGCAACTGCATAAGCAGATATAGAGTTAAAGAACCACTTAGTATGCAAAATCTAAAAAGAACTAAAAAATCTTTCTCATGTTATGAAGTTTGAACTACACGTATGCCATGTATATACATATATATATATATACTTGTGTGTATATATGGTAGAAGGGTATGTTAGAGTAACAAACCTTCCTATTTCGAATTTCCTTAAAACGAGCTCCATTAGTACCAAAACATTCAAACGCTGCGTTGCAATCTGCCAGTAAGTAAACATTTGTTGAATGGTTATACTCTAGCAACTAACATTTACAAGTCACTACACATGTCCTAGAAACTATGATAAACAGAAAAAAGAACATTGATAACTAACCAGAAGAGTCCCTCATAAGAAGCAAGCACAGAAGCATGAGAATAACAACAGAGGTAAAGATAAATTTGGAAGCCATTGGAGAAAAATCCAAGTGTGGAAGTTGGAGGGAGAGAGAAACAAGTGTTGTTTGTGAGGTGAAGAAGAGTATGGTAATGAAGAAATTTATAGCGGTTGGATTGAAGGATTTGAATGATGGCTCATGCAGCCATTTTATAAAGAAATGATTAAAAAGATTTAATTATTGCAAAACACATGCGATTATAGCAGTGGTGTTTCTGTGTGTGTGTGTGACAGCGCCGTCTTAATGTGGTTGTCGAGCCACCTGAAAATCACCTGGCAGGTGCCATTGTGCCAACGCAAATGTGAACTAAAAAGGATATGCTTTCGTATTGTGATTGGAACGTCAAATGGCAGCATTAACGTCATCTTTCCCTTTCCACTCTCTACAACTCTTTTCGGGATGTACCCTTCCCATATCTCATTCTCCCTGCTCCACAATCTCTCTGCAACCTCTACCTTTTTATTGTTATTACTATTTACATTAATATTATCTCATTAAATTTCTTTATTTTGGTCAAAGAAAGCTACTCTAATAGATAACAACTCAATTTGTGGTTTTAAAATTTTGAATTCAAATTTATTGTGAATGTAAAGATTTTATCCATGGATAATTTTTAGATATATTTTTAAAGATTTTTAAGACTTTTAAGGTTAGTATGTAAAAAAAAAATTATTTTTCAATATATATACGTCATTGTTAAAATTTTAAAATTTTCCTTTTGTTATGATGGCGACTTATATTTTTGTGTTTAGAAAAATATGGTACAATGTAAAATTTAAGTTAATACAATATGTAAAATTTAAGCTAATTCTATATTTGATGAAATTAGAGAAATTATTTTTTATAAAGATTCATCCCGCTAATAATAATCTAAATATGCAATTTTTTTTTATGTTTGTTTCTATATACATGTTCTTTTATTATTTGATTTTATTAGAATTGAATTATTTTGATTAGAACTTAATGTGTATGTATTTTTTTTATCATGTCTTTGTTATAGATCTTCGGCAGCATTAATCATAGGTTAAAAAATAAAAATAGTTTCCCTTCCATAAAAATATTAATTCGCTGCTGAATATATTATCTAATAAATATAAATTTTAATTTATTAAATTATTAATGATAATAATGAAACAACATCAATAATAAGTAAATAAACTTTTAAATTGGTTCTCAAAATTGTATAGATCAGATATTTTGATCTTTAAAATTTTAATTGTTTTTCTTAATACCTAACCTTGCAAAAAAAATATTTATTTTAATTTATTTTTTCTGCATTATTTTGTATAAAAATAATTAATATAAATGATGTTATATAAAATCAATAATTATTGAAAGATTGTAATAAAATATCAAAAACTGAAATATCTAATCTGTATATATAATCTTAAAAAGTTTAATTTGAAATTTACCCAGTAATAGTTATAAAGTGTAAATTCAAATGAAATTTTATTAAATAATGTTTAATAAAATAAATATGAAATATCTGTATTTGAGTATTTGTGTGTGAAGACTTTTGTATGGTTACTGCGACGTGTGGCAACAGTTTAAGGTAAAAGAAGTCATGATTGGTTGTACCATTGAGAGTAAGGCGACTAGGTAGAAACACTGAAACAGGGTGGCAAGGGAACATTTCATTATCATTTTTGGTTTTGAATTCATCGTCTCTATCCAATGACAACATGAAGTCATTGCAAAGACAAAATGTTGAAAAGATGAAATGACTGATTGAAGTGCTTCGCGGTATCTTTGGCATTAAAGTGAGATTTTCGTCGGGCTGAAGATGCGTTTGCAGTGTTAAAAGACATTTTTAAGATGTCTTTGGACAAGAGAATAGAAATGAGAGTAACAACTTTTTTTATTTTTCATAATTATATATGATCATTGTAAACAACTTAAGTCTTAAGCTGAGATGATAGATGTTATATCAAGGCCAAGTCTTGGCCTCAGTATGCTTTTATATTGTAGCAGATAGGAGATTCCAGATAATGTATCTACCAGAAATTTCTAGCTTCGTGTCTAAGATTGAGAATGAGTCAAACTTAGCTCATTTTTGTTTGGTTTAATAAGAATTTATTTTATTTAAATTTAAGTTTTATATCAATTAAACTTTTTAATTTCAGTTCGGTTAAGATTAATTGTAAGAATTCAAATTACAATTTTATGAAAAGATTATTTATTTTAGTTTTTTATTTTGATATAAAATAACAATAACAAATAAATAATATTTTTATAAAATTTAAAATTAAAGTAAAAGATTGAAACGATTGACACTTACCATTTTAATAATTAGAACAATTTTTTATTTAAGATATTTTATATGTGTATATTCATGTATGTTAAATTATGAATCAAACAAGTGGAATTATATTTAATTTAAATTTATTTTATTTAATTAAAAATCTTAAGTTTTAGTTTAAATTTAACTTTTAATTTATAAACTAAGTTTATTGAAATAATTAACTGGTCAAATCTAAATCTTTGTAAATTTATAGTACGAAAGATTGAATATTATTTACAAGAAAATTCTTCTTTCTCCGTGAATTTGTGCTAGCTCGCATAATATGTAAGTAAAAATTTTAACTTGGGTCACTATTGTGTAAGTTAACCAATGAAAACAGCTGAGAGCAATCACTAACATACATTACGGTTTTGGCTACGTAAAGGCCAGGGAAGCTAAGTAACTTGTTGAATTTGTGTTAATGAGTATATTACGGATCAATATCTAAAAAGGAAAAAGGCCAAAGTAACTTGAACTTGGTTTTGGTTAGCGCTTAATGCAACTATTCACTATCAGCTATGGCAAAAATGTTGTTCCGACCCTTGACCCTCAAATATTCATCAAACTTGATCCTTCCATCATCCAAGAGAAGCTAGATATATATATGTCCTGTATTATCCTTGCACGGATTCACTGCTGAATCCTTTTTAAAATATAAATAGATATACAATAATTTTTTATATATAATTATTATTTTATCAAAAAAATTTAAATAATATTTATGAACATTTAATTATGTTTAAAATTAAATTATCTATTTAACAAATAAATTTATTAAATATAAAAATAAAGAAAATATAAAGTTAATTTGTTTGCACTAGTGGAAAATAAACTTTTTACATCGGTTATTATGGACTTTTTATATCGGTTATTTGAGCGGTATTGAAGCGGACGATATAGAAACTTAGACTTTCTACATCGGTTGTAGAACCGATGTAGAAAGTACACTTTCTACATCGGTTAAAACTTAAACCGATGTAGAAAGTCATACTTTCTACATCGGTTGTTACTTTAACCGATGTAGAAAGTGTACTTTCTACATCGGTTATGGTCACACCGATGTAGAAAGTAACTTTTTACATTGGTTAAGGTCACAACCGATGTAGAAAGTTTATATTTTTTTAAATCTTTTTTTCATTTAAGGAAATTGCCATATTATTTATTCACAATACCTGTATATATAAACAGAATACCAGACAGACAATACAGAAATTACAGAGTCTATATAATTAAAATAAATACATCAATGTTTATTATGAAATATAATAAAAACAAACTAAAAATCTAAAAATCCCATGAATTCAACCCAAATTGGCAACCTCAATCAGAAATTCCCCCCAACGTTTCCTGATATCATCAATTTCTTCATCTAACAGAGGTTGAGGATTGTCAAATATCTACAAGATGTTTTTGATTAAAATTAGTGAACATGTCATGTTATGCATTAAAATTAAATAATTAATTGAAAACAATTGTAATTACCTGGTGCCAAGAGTTAACAATAGAAGCCGAGACAATGAGAAACATATGTCTCATCACATAATATCCACACTCGGTTCCTCCGGGTTGTCTTGGACACTTCAAAAAAATAAAAAGAGTATGAAATATAATTAGAGATGTTGATAAAAGAATATAAAATAATTTAATAAATTTTAATAAAGTACTTACCTTTGGAATTATCCATACAGGCTTTTTAATATGTGATGGATGCGTCCCTTTTAACCGAAGTCGAGCATTCATTGCTCTACAGTAAAATAAAAAGCAAATGAATACCTTTGACAATAACAAGTTATATGAATATAAATACCAAAATCATAAAAACTTACAAATCTATAATGTCCTTTATGTCTTTCTTTGGTTTTTGCCAAGCAGAGCATAGAAATACAACTACATTCCGCTTAGGACAAATAATGATTAATTGTCAATGGGCCCTACAAAATATGGATGACAATGAACAAAAATTAGGAATTTAATTGAATTCATGAAATAAAGCAATTAAGTATTGACTTACGATTGAAAATAGGGGGCTAGGTAACAGTCTTTATCAGACTGCAATCTCCTCTGAAGATATTCCTGTATCTCAGCTACCTTGTTCCCAGTTTTCTGCATATGAACTGGGTCCAGGAATCCATAGAGGTGTAAGTTACCTCTTTCAGTGCAGATACGATACAGGTACCTAATATTACGAATAATTTTCATATGTTAGCTTTTGATAATGAAATAATTCAAGTAAGGTTTAGAAATTTACTTACATCAACCATAATTGTAGAAATGTTACACATAGGAGATCGTTACCCACAACCAACTCCAATATATCCTTCTTAGTAATGTAGAAGGGGATAGGTGTGGGCTTCCCTATGATATCCGGTTCCATTGTTATTTGCAAAGTTTGGTCGCCCAAGTTCATGGCGATACCAAATAGACGTGTGAGCAAATCAACCTCATATTTCTTTGGAGAAGGCTCAGGAAGATCTGCTTTAGCACTTAAATCAATCTTCTTCCCACGATCTTCCTTATAAACCTACGATAAATTCACAAAATAATAAGAAATATATATATATAGACACACGCAATATATATATTAAAAAATTAGTAACATAGGCTAAAATTATCTAATACCTGAGGTTGAACTCGCTGCACAAGTCTCCTCGGCCATATAATTAAATGGTTGGGGGCTTGCCCCACGACATGAACCTCCTGAGTAGGGACAGGAACAGGAGCATCTGCATCTTCAACCCGTTCAACCACCACTCTAACATGATCATCATCAATTTGCTGGTGATGGATGGTGGAACCCAAGGTGTAGACTTTCCCAATTGCTACCAGACGATATGGATCATCAACATATAACTCATAATCGTCTGTACCTGCATCCACATCCTCTTCTCCCTGTAGTTGGTCCTCCGTCGGAGCACAACTTCCCTTTATGCTCACGCGCCTAGGAGAAGGTGATGGATGGTGACCATGTGTCTGTGTTTGGGAAAGTCCCAAAGATGCAAGCTCATGCCTAAGCTCTTGCCTAAGCTCCTGTCTGAGCTCTTCTCGAAGTTCTTGTCGCAGTTCTTGCCTCATGTCTTCACGCATGGCGTCCAACTCATCTCTAGACACCAAACCTTCTTTGGATGTCTGTCTAGAAGACAATCCAAAGTACTGTCTAAGGCCAACACCTCGGCCAACTGCACGAACACGTCCTGGATGCTCCGGCTGGCCAATAGCTGTACTTAAGATGTCCTCCCGGCCAGTTGGAACAAAGACTCCTTGTGAGCTTTGTTCAACCAAAGAATCCTACAAAACAAAAAATGACCGTTATCAGTAATGTAAATGTTTGAAGATAAATAAAATGAAAATTTACAAAATTGTGTGATTACTTACAATCTTCTCAGCAACAATGCGAGAAGGTTCTGATGTGTACTCTCCAGTTGCCTTTTGGCGTGCCCTCTTCCATTTCTCATGGCGTGAAGGTGGAGAGGGTGGAGAGAGAAGTGTAGAGGGGTCTACTTCAGATGATTGCTGACGTTCTTTCGATTTCTGGTCCATCAGCCTCTCCTGAAGCAACTCATAACCCCCACAAGATAATCTGTGGGGGTAAAAGTTCTTAGCAGAAATTTGTTGAGCCTTCTTTCTTTTCTCCTGTTATAAGAAAGCAAATCATTTAATCATAATATTGCTTATATTAGTCAATTAAAAAAATAAAATATTAGAAAGATACATACAATGAATGCAGGATCCATTCGAGACTCAACAAATCTCTGCCAAGTGTCTTGATCAAGGAACTGGTACTCCTCACAAGGAGACACATCCTTGAGTGACCCATATATATATTTGCTGGTGAGATGTGTCTTGAAGCCCCTCTAGCGCTCACCAGCAAATGAAAGCCACTTCCTCTTCAGGAAGTTAGTGTTTGGTACGTCATATGTAAGCTACATAAAAGAAGATGTAATTGGTTAGTGAATGATAAATTTATGGAAAAACTTAAAGCTTTAAAGTTAAATACCATGATAATCTCCCAAATTTGATCCTTGACTTGCATCTCAACATCATCCCAATCCTTCTTCAAAATACTGGCCTTGCTTCGTCCAAGGAGGGCCACATAACTCTTAAACTTTGTCTTGTTTGGCCCTAATGGATTCCCAGTGGCCTGATCAAACTCTATGGGAATCCTCTGCTCACCGCTCCGACTAAGGGTTAACTCCCTTAACCGTGTGGCTCGTCTTCCTTTCTTTTGCCGAGAAGAAGGGTTCTCAAACCCACTTTGTGAAGGAGGAACCTCTGAAGGGTCATCCATGTATCTGTTAAAAGCAGAGAAAACAAATATGAAAAAATTATTGAATAGAAACAATAAATACAATTCATATTTATATTGCAAATTTCAACCTCAACAGAAACAGTAACAAACAGAAACAGGCTAAGGGTACAGGCAAAACAGGCTAAGGCTAAGGCAAAATAGAAACAGGCAAAACAGGCTAAGGCTAAGGGTAAGATTAAGGCAAAATAGAAACAGAAAAAACAAAGACCTAAATAGAAACAGGCTAAGGCTAACAACAACTAATGCAGAAACAGAAACGGAAACAGAGACCTAAACAAGCAAAGGCTAAGGTTATTTACCTCATACAAAGTAACAGGCAAAGGCTAAGACTAATGCAGAAATAGAAACAAGAAACAGAGACCTAAGCTTTGAATATTAAACCACTCCTAAGCTTTGAATACTCAAATCTCCTTCATTTTTATTGTCTTGCTAAAAGATTCTAACTGACCATATTATCTTCATTTTCCTTCCCCAAAAACTCTTGCTCATATACACATCACCTCTAATAATCTTCTAAACACCACAATAACCAATTGTAGAGACCTAAGTTGAACTAAACTGCCTCAAGCTTCAACCTATGTCATTCCTTGAATTCCAAAGCTCTTAGCACTATCTTTGCAATGCCAAAACAGTAATATAATCTATTCTGGTTTATGCAATATAATGTAATATGTAGAAACAGAGTATTATCTTTGCAATATAATGTAATAAAAACAAAAATACATTTTATGCAATGCTAAAACAGAGTAACATGTAGAAACAGATAAGACAAACGAGTAACATGTAGAAATAGAGAAGGCAAACGATAAGCTAACCGAGCAACATAGTGATTTAACAAAACAAAGAACCTAAGGCTAAGCACTAATGCAGAAACAGGAACAGAGACCCTAAGCAGAGAGCCAGAATGCTACATACCGGTGTAGACGACGACGACGACGACGTAGACGACGACGGTTGTTTCAGAGAACGACGGGACTCTTCGCGACGACGACGACGACGGTGCTTGTGGAGGCTCAGAGATGAGTTAGGGCAGGAGCTCGTAATGGAGTGTTTAACTTATGAGGACGACAACGGTCGCATCAGATAAAGAGGAGGGAAAACAGACTTTCTACGTCGGTTGTTTCAGAGAACCGATGTAAAAAGAACTTTCTACATCGGTTACACTACTCAACCGATGTAGAAAGTGTCAAATTTATTTACTAAAATGCCACCGCCTGTTTTTCTACATCGGTTATAAAGAAACCGATGTAGAAAGTGCCAAATTTATTTACAAAAATGCCACCGCCTTTTTTCTACATCGGTTGGCGAATAACCGACGTAAAATCCTGTTATAAAAAGCTATTTTTCCACTAGTGTTGATTGATAAAATTAAAATAAAATAAAAAATTAAAATTAAAAAAAAACTATAATTGGATTCAACGTTAAGAAAAATATTTTTAACTTAAAATCAATTATTTTAAAAAAATAAAAAATAAAAAACATTTGTGTTGAGATTTAGTTATAACAGTTATAAACTAGTTAAGCTATTTGGGCTATAAATAATGAAAAAAAAAACTTTAAGAAGATTTTTCATTTTTTCAAAAAATGGAAATTGAAATTGCCAATTCTCTTTGCTGTAGGGACCTTTTATGGTTTTTTGGACAAGATATCGAGGGATCGGAAAAAGCTCTCTCTCTCTCAAGGTGCTAAAGGAAGTGCTCCCTGGAAAAGTTCGCTCCCTCGCCATTGTTGCTTCAACTCAATACAATCTTGTTCTAGAAAATTACAATCCAAGAATTTTTACATCCAAATTCTCTACGAATTTTCAGGTATGAACGTTAAATTCATTATTCATTTGCGATTTGAAATTCAATTTTACCAAGTGAATAGAATCATAATAATACTACAATAAAAAAAATAGATACAACGAAGGTAATTGTGAACAATTTTTGTAGTATCAACTTGAATCACGTAATAGGAAGTGACTAATGTTTGCATAGTCATCTTTCATTTCCCCTCTATGATTATTAGATTTTAATTCAGATAGTTAGATTATGGATTTTATTTTGGATTAGCACGAGGATAGATCAAATCAGAATAAACGAAGGGAGATTGTTATCTGTGAAAGCATGGTCGAGCATAAAAACGAATTTGCAGGATCATTTAATTAATGCAACGCTGGGAAATTATTCAAATGAAAAATTGTCCAATTAAATGTGTTGTAAGTGTGCCTAATAATCTGATCATTCAACTTGGAAGGGGAAACACAAACTTTTAATCTTCATTCGGCGTACTAAAGCGTTAGATATAATTGATATTTACTTTAGTGATAGACATGAATTTAAATTAATGGGTCGGCGTTTAATTTTATTTGTGAAATCAAATAAACATACTATATATATATATATATATATATATATATATATATATATATATAAACAATAATATTAATAAAAGTTTCTTTTAAATATTTTACTTTTGTTTTTAGAACTCAACTTTTTATTTTTAAATTTTTTAAAATTTACATGATAAATTTTAATTGGGACGTATAACGTTTTATATTATTTCGTATTTTAATTTTTACAAGTTTAAGTATAGTTTATATTTGTCTTAAATTTTATGTATATATAAATTTAAAAAAGAATTATATTTTAATTTAATAAAATTTTATCTAAAATTATTTCAGTGTTTTATATTTTAAATTTTTTAAAAATTCATATGACGAATTCTAATACAAACGATTAATGTTTTCTACTTTTCTATATTTTAATTCGTACAAGTTCAGATATAATTTACGTTTGACTTGAAATCATATACACACGAAAATTTAAGGAAATTATATTTAATTTAATAAAATCGATTTTAAAAAGTTATTTTACTATTTTTAATTTTAAATTTTCTAAAATTTGAATGACAAATTCTAATACGAACAAGTAATGTTCATTTTTGTTTTGTGTTTTAATTTGTATATGTTTAGATGCAATTTTTGTTTGATTTGAATTTTATACACATGTAAATTTAAGAAAACTATATTTAATTTAATAAAATTTTATGTAAAAATTATTTTAGTATTTTTAAAATTTAAATTTTTTAAAATTCAAGTGATGAATTCGAACACGAGCAACGTTCTCTATTGTTTCGTCTTTTAATTCGTAAAATTTCAGGTACAACTTATATTCGACTTGAATCTTGTGCAATTTTAAGACAATTATATTTAATTTAATAAAATTTCATCAAAAAAATTATTTTATTATTTTAAATTTTAAATTTTTTAAAATTCATGTAATGAATTTTAATACGAATAAGTAGCATTCTTTACCATTTTATATTTTAAATCGTACAAGTTGAGGTATAACTTATACTTGGTTTTAATCCTGTCAAATGATTTTTTTACAAATCTCTAATTTTCTAAAGTTGTTTTTTATATTCAAGAAATCAAATCTTTATACCATAACTACGTAATTTTAAATTTTTTATTGCATCAAATAATACATAAAAATAAAATTAATTCTATCAAACTATTTTTTATAAATTTATTTATTTTTATTTTATTTAAAGGATCATACAATATTTAAAAATATTAAAATCAAATACTTAACGTAAAAATATTGTTTTTTGAAATAGGTGACTAAAATGGTAATATCTTCCTTATTTATAATCAATTTTTAAATTTAAAGTTCTTTTTCTATTAAAACTTTTTTTAAAAAAATAAAAATTTAGTAGTAACTTTATTAATATTTGTTAGATTTATCATATTATTATAATTATAGTTATGACGCTATTTTTATTGTATATGTTGGCTGATGTCGTTGTTTAGAGATTGTGCATAAGTTATAACCAAGAAATTTCTTGGGTCAATTTACCTGTATCGATCAAGTGAATCAGAATTTTTAACAATGTAGTGATAGGCAAAGTGGTCTCAATCTGCACAAGTTAGTATTACATTAATTTGTGACATTAGATATTGATATTAATAGAGTCATATATGTTGATCAGGGACCTTTCCGCAAAGGATGGCTCACGATCGCCCTCATGAATATCCCATGGAATTCAAGAATACTAAATGAGCAGATAAAGAATGTCAATCATGTGCGGGGAATGTCCAATGTCGTAGTTTGTAAGACACTTCAATCATCTACTCTATTAAATCAATTCCCATTACATTTCCTCAAACATTGCTTAAACTTCAACAACTAAATTATGCAAATTAAGGTGGGAAGTTCTATATAAACGGTTGAAAATTAACATCCCCTAAATTTGTACATGAAATGCCTTATCATTAAATAATTATATATAGGTGGAGATAAATTAGCTTATTTTAAAAAATAATTTTTTACTTTATATTTTAAAAGATATGTTAAATTTAAAATTAATTTTATTTATGAAAATAATAAATAATGTTTAATTTTTACAAAATTTGATAAATTTAATCTATATATTAAATATTTTAAGTTAATAATTAAATTTATTAAATTGTATATTATAAAAATTATCAAATAATATAATTCTAGTATAAGTTATTTTGAATAAATATTTACTTACAATAAAAATAAAAATAATCAATATAAATTATTAAATCTTGTTAAAATAGTTAAAGATAATATATATATATATATATATAAATAATATTTTAAAATAATTATATAATTATTTATATATAATTATAGAATCCATATTTATAGATTTTTAATATAACCAAATGTTTATATATTACTTGAGTGCACTGTAGACTCTAATTACACGCAACTATTTTTCCATGCTTCTAATTCATTAAAGTTTAACGTCAAAAACCAGCTGGAATTGAAATTCTACGCAATAATCTGATGAATTAAATGTACCAATAAAAGAAAAAAAACATTGGATATTGGAAAGTGATACTTCATATCATATCTAATTTGGAAATTAAAACATTGAGTTAATTTTTACTACAAGTGTTTTTCTTGCATTTTTATTTTATATTATTTATTACATCACTCTTTTTTTTCTATTTTAACAAATATATATATATATATATAATTGCAGAAAAAAAACACATTTATAGCAAAATAAGAATAAAAATATACTCGACGACTGGTAAAGGCTTATAACCTAACCCACATCAGATCTAAATTAAATCAAACCTAATTACTTAAATAAGTCATATTAAAATTTATTGATTTTTTTAATTAAAAAGATTAAACTTCATATTTCAAACTATTTAAAAAATATTTTAAACCTAAAATATATGCATACTTAAATAAATATAAATAATATAATAATACTATTGTTATATAATCTTATTATTATTTTTAATATATTATTTTAAGATTATATATTTGTTTTATTTAAAATTTAATTTGCTTATTTGCATATAAATTTAGGGTATGATGTGCATAGGGTACCCATGATGACTATTAGTTTGTGTGCACTTTAGCCTCTTTTATTTATTGGATTGGATTTTTACATAGATATTTATATTTTACAGATTTGAGTTATATTTTGTATTTCAATTAATAAACTTTATTGCTTTAATGGATATAGACATTAATGCCCACATAAGTATAAATTTAAGTATATATATATATATATATATATATATATATATATATATATAATGCAGGTGTAAAAACTGATATTATAATATTATATCTAAAATTCTATTCATTATCATCCTTAGCTTCTCGAATTAATTAAGAATTAAACAATGTATTTATGTGCAATTATATAAGAAATAAGTGCGTTACTGAAGTGTAATAATCTTATATATGAAGAATTTCAACGGTGGATGTCTACACAAGTTTATCATTGGCAGACAAAGTTTTATTTTAAAGATCAATGATGAAAAACATGTACGCTGGCTAACATTACTTAATTAAAGAATCATAAAAACTTTCTAAAATATAAGAAATTGAAACCCTAATTTATCACGAAAAAAAAAGTTAAAGTTTCCAATCTCATAACTGAATGTAAAGTTGAAGATACAGGAAATTATATAATCCATGACAGATATATACTTGGGGCATGTCATATCTATTTGCGTTTCTGCCTCTCTCAAGTCCCAACTCAACTAATAAGTTTGGTGAAGTGAAAGAGGATCAGCAAGTTTTCTATTTATTATATGATATTTCATTTTAAGTTTAAATAAAATTTGTAAATGATTTTTTAAAAATAATATATTTTTATTATTAATGATAAATATTATATTATAATAAATGAGATAAATTAGAAGAAAAGTAAAATTTAAAATAGACAAATAATTATTAAAAAATTAAGATATATTATTTTTATTAATATGGGGTCAAAATTTAAAAGTTAGGTTCAAATTAAATTTGATTAAAAATATAATAATCTTAGAATTTATTTTTCTAAATTTTTTTTATTTTGATTTAATATAATGTATTAATATTTAAAATTAAAATTAAAATTCAGAAATAATATTTTTAAAAATAAAAAATTAAATTAAATATTCAATATATGAAAATTTATGTATTTTAATAAAAATTGAAAAATTATAAAAATATTCTGATTCAACATTAAAATTAAATTTGTAATATAAAAATAAATTAATAATAAATTGTTGTTGTTTTTGGTCTATGTTTATAAAGAAGGTGCAATCTTAAAATATGATAGGTAGGACACGTGCGAGAGAAAATAGCTAAAATTAAAAAAAGAAACCAATAAAATCGGTATAAATCACTTTCTTTGCTTTTTTTTAGGTAGGTGTAGACTCCTTAATTACTTATCATATTATAATGCTTGAACATTTCTTACTCTTTATCTTTAACTTCACACATGAAAGTATCACTGATTCGCTTACGTCTCAGTCATTTTCATTTTCAATTCTTCTCGATCTGTTTTAAACTTTTACTGAAATTTTAATATAATATTGCAAATTACTTTACGAGTGTTTAGGGTTTAAAAGATAAATTGTAAATGATGTTCACGTACATTTTTCTTTTGAAAAACTGAAGAAACCTAGAAAATACAAACCATTTATTACAATATGTTAACATGTATTTCTAAAAGGTGAATTATTTGGTATGAAATGAAGAGTTTATAGACGGGTTTTGATCTAACTTTAAAATGTAACTAATTGATGAGTTATAATATTTATATTCATTTTTAATTTCATCCTGCACGACACAAGTTATTATACTTTTGGTTTAATGACAAGAGATTGATATAATTTACATAAAATTGTTTAGATCTCGTCATATTTATTATTATAAAAAATTTATTTTAAATAAAAAGTATATACAAAGATCACAAAGTTGGAAAGATGAGGTTTAATTGGTCGTATGGGGTATATTTTGTTTTTTATTTTTTTCTTTTCGTTTCTTTAAAAACTATATTTTTATTTATAAATGCATAATTTAATTTTATTTTATAGTTACATATTAATATTTTCCATTCAATTAAAAATTATTTTACATATCTTTTATATACTCTTAATTTAGATTAAATTAATTAGTTAATCTTTATAACTTTATTAAGTTTTAATAAGATTTTTATAATTTTAAATAATTTAATTTAATTTTTACAATTTCAAAATTTTATAAATAATTTTTAAGCAATAATACCGTTAATTTTTTATTTTAATATACTTTTATTTTTATCCTTTTATTTCTTTCTCTTCGCAAGAGTTTATGTTTTCATCGTGACACTATTTTTATCTAATATAAAATATTTTAACATATCCTAATAAATTTTGATATCAACTTACAAATTAAACTTAACTGACTTCCAAAAACTATTTGAAGAGAGAATTATTATCCACAGTTTATAAAAACTATTCTAAATCTATTTTTAATAAAAATGAGACATCTTAACAAATTTTTAATCTCTAACGAAAGATTAAGTGAAAGTTTGAAAATAAGAAATAAAGAAATCCTTTTTACATTATATATATATATATATATATATATATATTTTATTGATTATTTTCATTTTTCTAATTTCTCAATCTAGAATATTACGAAGAATAGCGTTCAATTATCGTAATAATACCACTAACATAGTTGAATGAGAATAATATATAATTCTCTCTATGAAAGAGAACAAGATTAATATTGAAGTCGGATGATTTTTTTTGTAAGAAAAAAAATCAAATTATGGTAATATTGAGCATTTTTCCTTATTATTATTTTTCTTGGATATCTATTCCTAATCAACGCGAAACATCTTAACGGATGCCTAATCGTTAATAAAGTTAAATGAAAGTGTGTGAATAAAAGTGTACAAAGAAATCTTTTTTACAAGCACACAATATATTGATCATTTATTTTTTTCAATTAATTTTTTATTTGTTAGTGTAAACTTAGTCAGTGACAATATAATCGTTAATCCAAAATGTCATGGAGAAAACATTCGATTGTTACAACAACACCACATCTAATAATTTCAGCACTGACATATCAAGTTCGATGAGAATATGACTTTCTTTATGATGAATGAAATTATTGTTGATGCCATAAAATAGTTCTTTTCCTGAAAAAGTCAAATCACGTTAAAATTAAACGCTTCTTTTTATTGTTCTTTTATTTGTCAATGGTAATGAATGATAAATAAGTAGTATTGGTTAAATAATATGAATTGCATATGTATAGATGAGAATTTAGATAAAAAAAAAATTAAGATAATAATAATAATATAACTCTATTAATATTCAAGGATTTAATTATAAAAATTTTAAAATTATTTCAATTAATTTTTAAATTATAAGAATCTAAGTAAAAAAATTGATGAAATAATAAAAATAAACAAATTAATTTAATTCTTAATTTTATCACATATCTTTATATAAAGTAATATAATATGTTAGATATATCGAGATTAGCTCTATTATTAGAGAAACAGTGCTCCATTAATGTGTGGCGTGTGATACGCATGGTACGTATAGGCACAATTAATAAAATTTGCACCTTGGTGAAGTACGAACTTAACTAATTATAGTTTAGTTAGACAAAAAGAAGCTTCCATGATTCTATGAGTGCCTTCCAACATGTGCTGCTTGGGTCATGGCGGTGCCTTGTGAATCACGAATTACGCACAGAGCATATAAGCCAATTTTGGCCTTAATTAGAGTAGGAGGAGTTTTGCCGCTATATAAGCAAGCCAACGTACACCTTCAAATATTTTATATTATTGTTGCACAATATAGTAAATTTTTTTTAGAGACATAAATTTAGATATTTCACTCTTAAAAAATTTAAAATAAAAAATAAATACATATTTATTATTAATTCAAAAGAGACCAAACTTTTTGAATTAATAATTTATATATTCTTACTTTTTTACTTTATACATTTCTTTTTTAAAAAATTAATCTAGGTGTGATATATATATATATATTTGAGTGTCAAAGGGGACCAAACTTTTTGGTGGTGGCCTACTTCTAATGAGCATAGATGGATGCAATTAATGTATGAACATATTGAAATTCCACCTAAAAAATTGGCGCATATCCCTGCCAGCTTGTCCTACATGCTGTTTCCTACACGATGCTTCTATACTACAGCCCCTCCCATTCCATGCTTGTGTAGTATACATCAAACTGTTGCGTTGTATGTTACAGTAGGTAACCAATTAATTATTCATTTCTTTCATGGATCATCGATCATACATCTGCAAGTCACCAACTAAAAGATGAAAATGAAAGTATATATTGGCATGAGTTAAAACATGAGGTAGTGGCAATTACTTCGTTTTGAGAAAGAGGACCACCACGTTTATGATATCCCACCAAATTTGGTCATACATATAATCATTCTTATAAACATATAGGCATAGCCAATCCATTTTGTCAGAAAAAAAAAAATTAGCCTATTAGCCTGCAATTGACCTACTGGAATAGATAATAATTGATTTTAGTAACACTTTCCCCTATCAAGAATGATTACAGCATTGAAAAAATAACAAATAAAAAATTTAATATTATTAATACTTAATTGGTATAATTTTTAATAAAATTTTTATTTATTAAATTCTAAAATGTTTTCTTTAAAATATGAATAACAAAAACATAAAAATTTAATTAAAACATATTGACAATGTAAATTTTTTTATACTGTTATCTAATTATGAATTATTATATCATTAAAAAAATTTATTAATTTTTATAATATTTTAAAAATTATATTAATTATGATTTTTAATTGATTAAGAATATAATTTTTTTACACTAACAATATATCAAAATTAAACTTAAAATATAATTAACTTTAATATAAATTTATTAGCGTTTTGATGGCCTTCAATCTATTCGCTTATCCCATGTTATGAAGAAAAACGTGACTAACGATAACTAATAATTAATTTAGTATAACTCCCACTATAAAAATAGACGTCATTTAGCTAGTAATAATATATATATATATATATATATATATATTTATTATTATTATTATTATTATTATTATTATTATTATTATTATTATTATATAGCATATTCTTGTACATAAACAACAATTTCATATACGATATTCGTATGAGTATATCATAAAAAAATTATTTTAATATATTTTTTTATAAAAATAGTAACAATTTTAAACTTTGATAGATTCTTTTTAAAAAATTTAATTTATCTAAAATTATTAATTTAAAAATATTTTAGTAACAGTTCAAATTGTATTATTTACAGAATTTAATATATTTTTGTATAAATTTATATCATCATAAAAAATATCTATAAAAAAATTTATTTTTCTTATAGTGGTAACGAAATTTTTTTAAAAAATGGTTTTTTTATATATTTGAGAATATATAAAAAATTTATAATATTCTTTATTAAAATTATATAATTTAATATTAAACATTATAATTTTTAATTAAAATTTATTTTTTGTCAACTTCTTATTATATGTTTTTATGTACACATTAAAATTTTCATGTATCAAACTTTAATAAAACTTTTGTTTTTCAACTGCTTTTTTCTTTCCGTGTATAAAAGTTAGCCACCTTGTGTTAAATTAAGAATACATTTCACTATTTTAAAATAAATAAATAATTTATTTTAAAAAATAAAAATTATAATAATTTATTTAAATTTTAACAGTTGAATTTGATATCAAATATATTTTCACACATACATATAATTTACTTTGCTCTCTATATTTTCTTATATAAATAGAATTTATGTTTTAAAGTAAATTTTTTTATGTCTATTTAATATGGATTTTTACAAAAAAAAAATTATGATTTTGAACTGAAGAATTTAGGTAAACCACTTTAATCTCAAATTTTTCACAACTAAATTAATTTCAGTGGTTTACTTTAGGATCAATTTGATATTATTAAACTTAATTTTTTATTTGAATTTTTTATAATTATAATAATAATTATATGATTATGTCAACTTAATAAAATTATAAAATAAATAACAAATCATTTTTAATTTTTCTTCAACTTTCTAAAAATGATCAAATTTTCATCTTTATATTATACAATTATTTTTCTTATTTTACTCACATGAACCTAAATTCATATCATATCATTCAAAACACACCCTTACTCTTATGAACCTAAATTCATATTATGAATTGCGAGAGACAATATGTAGAAAAGTAGAGTGTTATTCTTCTTCTTTTTCTTTTTCTTTTTTTTATGAATGAAAGTTTAGATTAGGAGAAGGCTTGTTCCCATCCAAGGTTAAGAGAGATCACCAATAAATCACAAGAATTTATAGTAAAATTACATATCACCTACTACTAAGTTTTCCAGAAGTCAAATCTAAATCTTAAATTTGTAAAAGCAGAAGACCAGTCAGAGAGTGATGTACCAAAGTTAGCTCTAATTTGATCAAAATAGGGAAATAAATTATCTCTTAAACCTGTTAACCATGATGCTAATTCATATCAATGAATGCCTACTAAAATGTTTTAACGGCAATGTTCATTTGTTTTATAATTAAACTTGCATAAATGCTATTAATTAAAAGTTTTCTTTTCACCTCTACTTTTTTTGTTTAAACTTTTTCTCTCACCTATGATTTTTCTTTTTCTTTTGGTTGATCATAGCGTCATCTAAATTCTTATGCATTTTATACTTAAAAAAACAAACGACACATTATTATTTACAGTTTACTATAAAAAAAGGTTACAAAAGTTTTGATTGACAGGCTAGCTAGTTAGTTTTATCAATTAGCGAAATAGGGGTAATGCGAGTTTAAATTTATATAGCTAAGTTCTATTCTGATATGAGTCACCCACGAGTGTTTTGCTTTTTACCTTTTTATACCTTATTTTTACATATTTATGCAATTTATATTGTGTTTGGTAACTTTTTTATTTTCTTTGAAAAAAGTTGTTTATGTTGAAAAGAGCTTTTCTATCATATTTGGCTTTTGTTATGCGAGAATTTTAAATAATTGGACTATTTTTATAATAAAAGGAAACAAATTTTTGTTTAACTATGTGAAATTTTAAAATTTTAAATTATAAGTTTTCAGATTATTCTCGTCTAACTTTTGTTTTCTTAGTATATTTGTAAGAAATACAAAGCTAACTTCGGCATACAATTTCATAACATTTTTTCTGTAATTTTATTAATTAAAAATAAGATTAAATATATTTTTAATTTTTTTAAATAATTATATTTTAATTTTTGTAATTCAATTTTAAAACTTTAATTTAAATAATTTATTTTTTAAAATATGTTTATTATGATTCTTAACATTAACTCAAGTTAGATTAATAATTGTTAAACAAAATTTTAATATTTTTAAAATGTATTAATTATAATTTTTAATCATGATTAATTTATTTTAATTTGATGTAATTTAAGTTAACGTTATAAATTATAATTGATATATTTTAAAAATAAAAATTTGAAATTAAATATTTTAAAATTAAAAGATAAAATTATAATTTAATTATTTAGAATAATTAAAAAAATATTTTTTTTCAATTAAGATAATTTTTCATTTATCCAAAATGATAATTGAAATAATCTTTTCTTACAACAATCTAAATGGATTACTAATTTCATTTATTCAGGTAAGCATATTCTTTTCTCTGAAACACGGCTATTAAATTACTCTAATCGTATGAGTGTATTTTGCAAAATGACTCATGAATAACAATTAAAAAAAGAAAATAATTTGTTTATTTTAAAATTTATTTAGTTATCTTTTTAACCTCAACTAATTATTAAGTATTTATAATAGTATTTTCCACACCGAATACACTTTTTGTTAAATGGAAGTTGTTTTAATAACTTACCGCAGTAACATGCATGTCCAAATTTTTCAGTGGCTAATAGTAGTCTAATGTATGTTTTTTTTTATTAAAATATCAAGATTTTTTTTGCTTTATTATAGTTTTAAATTTTTTATTTAATCCTACCTTTTCTTCATTCCTAGTTAGTGGTTTTATTATTAGATTTCTATCTGTATCATCTGTTAAGTGTTCAAACTACTCCAAAAAAATGAGATAACAAGTAAATAAATTCATAATACTTAAAAACATCAAATAAAAGATATTAATATTAGTTGGAGGAAAAAATAAACAGAATCAACGTTTAATAAATAAAATAACATGAAAATAAAAATATATATAAAAATTTAATTATAATTTTTTAAATAAAAGAGGATCAACCGAAAAAATATAATATTTTGAAAGACTAAAAATAAATTTTAATCTTTATATTATATAAATTTGAGCAAATCAGTATATTTAGATTTATTAATTAGTCAAAACGAATTGAACATCTAAAGTTGAAATGACTTAAATTAAACTTGTTTATTTGAACGAATGAAATTTTAAAAAAAATTATTTTAAAACATGAAGCTTAATTTTATTTTATATATTACTTAATTATTTTTTATAAATATATCATAATATTTATGTTGATTTAGATATTATGTATTCATGTAAGGACGATCTTTTCAGCGACTGAAACCTTCAAGTTACTTTTCAATATTTTTAAAATATATCAAATTAGTTTGTAAACTTCTTTTTAGTCATATTAATTTTCAAAAATTTAATATAACCAAAAATAAAATTAATAAATTAATAAAAAAATTTATCATTATTTTCTAAAATTTAAAATAATTTAATCATTATCTTAATTTTTTATTTCCTACGTGAACTTAAAGAAGCTCAGACAACTTCTTTCTTATTAACTTTTTTTATTCGAGTTCTATTTTTTTTATTTCGGTATGGTTGCCATTCTAATTGCAAAATTCACATATAATAGAAAATTTAAACTATAATTTTTTATATCTAATAACATTAATATTTATTTAATATTTTTAAAATTTTAATCCTTTATTTATTTATTTATATCGCATCACTTATACTATTTATTATTTATTTTTCTTATCTTCTTTCCCCTCTTTTAAGATAGAAACATCCTTCCAGACTCCACAACATTTCCCAAAAATGCAGAGACTCTGTCAATTGGGGCCTTCTCTTTGGGTAATTAGCAAATAGCAATGGTTGACTGGTATTTCTCCCACGATTGTGACACACCCCATGATAATCGTCATTAATAGATGCTGAATTTTGAAGTTAACAAAACCTTAAAGTGAAATTTCTTCTTTTTTGTTGTTACTTAAACCTTAACGTGAAATTAATCAATTTTTTATAGTGTAAGTATACCCTTTAGCTTAATTTTAAGAAAGTAATTACGGCATTTAAAAAAGATTAATCTATCCTATTAAATAAAAATAAATAGGCAAATACATTATATTTATGTAAATATTATATAACGACGAAAAATTGAAAGGTGGGAAGCCGGTGTGGTAGACCAGCTGTGACTGTCGGCGTATGCCACTATGCCCCGTATGAGTCTCTCTCTAAACTCCTCTGCTTAGAGAGAGAGAGAGGCCGGCTTTTCTTCTTCTCCTTCTATGTTTCGACACAAGAAAAAGAACCTCATCATTGCAATTTCTGGACAAGATAGTTACAGTGTGTAATTGGCATTATTGTTATTTATTATTATTATGATGGCATTGTAAGAGTGTGGGAGTGTGAGAGAGAATTGAGTGCAGCCGAAGCACCACATTGATTGCGGAGACAAGAAAGGGATGAGAAAACGTTCACCTCGCGCGTGATTCCGTTGTGCAAGCAATGTAGAACACGCGAACTGCAGCTAGAAATGCTTTCGGCGCTGTGGCCAGAGATCGGAGAGTGAGTTTTGTTCGCTGCGAAATCGGTTCTCTGCAATTGGATCGAGAGAGCAATGGAGTCTCGGATGGATCAGTATGAGATCATGGAGCAGATCGGTCGCGGAGCTTTTGGAGCTGCTATTCTTGTCAACCACAAATCGGAGAAGAAAAAGTAAGTGCCACTTGCGCTGTGCTAAGTCAGTAATGTGATTTTGTTCGTTCGAATTATGACAACTTATGCTTCGTTTTGTTCATGACTTGCAGATACGTGTTGAAGAAAATCAGGCTCGCGCGGCAAACTGAACGATGCAGAAGATCTGCTTATCAGGAGGTAGGTTTTTTGGTTTCTCGCTCCTTGCTTGATCGTTGATTTGCTATGTGCTTTGAGATTTGATCGTTGTTGCCTATTTTGGGAATTCTAGATGGCTCTTATTGCTCGAATCCAGCATCCTTACATTGTGGAATTCAAGGAGGCCTGGGTTGAGAAGGTGAGACATAACGCATCGTTTCAATTGTTGTATTGCTGCACTGCACTCTCTGTTGTAAACTGGAATTAGATGTATTATAACCGTTTTATTTTCAGCTAAGCATGTTTTACTTGTGTTGTAGGGTTGCTATGTCTGCATTGTTACTGGATACTGTGAAGGTGGGGACATGTGAGTATCCATCTTGTGAACTCCTAGTATCATGTAAAGTTCAAGAATTGTATATGCCAAATTACTCACAACTTTGTTATATTTGTTTTCTCATTAAATTTTTAACAGGGCTGCATTGATGAAAAAATCAAATGGGGTTTACTTTCCTGAGGAGGTATTCTTGTCTCTTGAATGCACAGATATATTTGAATTTTCTATATCTTGGGGCTTTTATTTGAATATTTTGTTGCTCACTGTGGAAGTGTTTTACATTGCTAAGAAACTCTGCAAGTGGTTTACCCAACTGCTCTTGGCAGTAGAATACCTGCATGCAAATTTTGTTTTACATCGCGACTTAAAGGTATTAGTTAGATGAAATGTACTATATAGTTATGCTAATATGGCTTTTTTCCTTCTTGTTATTCCTTTTAAAAATATATTAAGTTAAATTTTGTTATCCCTGGTGACAGTGTTCCAACATCTTTCTTACCAAGGATCAGGATATTCGCCTAGGTGAGTTCATCCACCTTATTTGATTGCATTAGGGATAGATTACGGAGTTTCCATCCTGAATTTGTCTGTAATTTCCTGACATTTGTATAGGGGATTTTGGGCTTGCTAAGACACTAAAAGCAGATGATTTGGCTTCTTCGGTATGTGAGAAATTGGGAACTTGCTGCTTTCTTCCTTTTTTGTTTCCCTGAATCCAAATTTTTTGTTTAAAGGATGTAAGGGATTCATGCTAAACTTCATTGTGTCAAGTTTCCACAGATTTGATGAATCCTACATGTTAACACCCTATGCTGAGAAGTACTTAAACTGACTTAAGAGTTTAGGGTTTTTCTTCCTCACATCATCCCCCTTGCTTGCTCCCCTTTTTTGGACATATTCAGTTATATTCACACTCTGAAAATACCTATGCATAATCACATATAATCATGCAGTTTTTTGAACGTATCCCTCTCAAATTTTGTACCCTAGAGTTTTATCTGTCCATGAGAATAGAAAGCCTCCATTTATTACTATGTTTGCCATTGAGTCTATTTGGTTAACTATGAGCTAATAAAGGCATGCACAATTATTTTTAATTAAAATTGCTCTAATTGTTTGATTGATTTGTTCCTTCACACCATACAGCCCACTTTTCATTACTCTGGTATTGAAACTAAACACTCACCGAAATACTTCTTATTTTAAACCTGAACAGAATTTATGCCATGTCTTGTAGAAAGAATTTTGCACAATCATTCTTTTCTACTTGAAAGAATTAAAAGTTTTTGTTTCATATAAAACATATCTAATATGGATAGAAGTACTAGCCTATTTATTATAGGTGAAAGGAAAAAGCTATATACATAGCCTTAAATGTGTTTCTGTTAACTTTCTTCCACTTATGAGATCTTTTATCCAATTCTTCTGGTATTTTTAAATTTCTTTATTAATAATACTAATTACTATGAATATTTTTTTTCTCTGTTCTGTTGACCACAATGACACTTAACCTATGCCTACATTCTATATCTTGAAAATAGGTATATGTTAGTTCAGTAGACATGGTATTTGGTTGGTATCTTTAAGGTGTTAGGGTAAGGAAAATATTCTATATAGGCTAAGGTGGCATTCCTATGCAACCATATAGCAACCTTCGGCCACGTACCTTCTCTGTTTCTCCATTGCTGATATAGCTAGCAAGCGTTTCTTATTGCTTCTCTTAATACTACTTTCTGAAGTTAATAAATTATGGAGAGAGGAATTGAGTGTTGCTTGAGTGGAATAAATTAGTTTCCTTGCTTCAAATTTCATAAATAAGACCAATGGCTATTACTCTCAGTGATAAGAGGATTACGGTTTCTGCCTGAATCTGATTCAGCTGGAAGATTATGTTGGAACGAACTTTTTTCATTTATCAGTTCTCAGATTCTGTAAGAACGGAATCCATATTTTAATAATTTCCAATTACTACAGGTTTCTAATATGATATTGGTTCCATCTTTTTAATCCATATGATTAGCATTGCATTTATTTCACAAATGTGCAGTTACATGTGGAAGTTAATTGTTGTAATTATTTGTGCCCAGGTTGTAGGAACTCCCAACTATATGTGTCCAGAGCTTCTTGCAGATATTCCTTATGGATTCAAATCTGATATTTGGTCACTAGGTATACGTTTTGTGTGATGAATATCTTGTGTTGGTTTTGCTGCAGCTAAAAGGCATTTTTATTGTCAGGGTGTTGTATATATGAGATGGCTGCTCATCGCCCAGCTTTTAAAGCTTTTGTAAGTTTTCCTTTTTTTTTAACTTTACTGTAATTATAGATATGCTACAACCAATTGTCACATTTAATGTATTATCATGAAGTCATTTAATGTAATATCTAATTTTCACGTCAACGGTAGCAAAGTTGCATTTTTGTCCAACAGAAAATTTAAGGTATCTATTCCCATAAAAGGTCCAGAAGGATTAAAGTTAAATAACAAAATTTTGATTGAGAATTCCTACAATTTTTTTAAATTATTTTCTAATATTTATAGATATGCTGTAATCTTTCATGAATTCTTCTAATGTGTTACACTCAAGTTTGATCTGAACAAAATATCTCATTTCTGGACCAGAGTTAACAAATTTATGATTTTGCGTAACTAAGAAGACCAAGCTATCAGTTCCTATAAATGGTCTAGAAGGAATAGAACTAAAAAAAAAGTCTAGGCATAATCAAATAACTACCCCTACCAGAATCCTCATTATGGCCTATTTTTTGGTTGCTATGCTGATATCTTTGATGGAGTTCGAACTTCTAAATTTAAGCTTGTTTTTCACCCAGTCTTATCCAATATATTCATATATGTGAATGTAACTTTTCTTGTTTTCTTCCTTGATAAGCACGGTATATCTTGTTTCAGGATATGGCAGGGTTGATAAGCAAGATAAATCGTTCATCTATTGGCCCTTTGCCTCCCTGTTATTCCCCATCTTTGTAAGTTTCCTTGGCTTTTGTTTAGCTTAGTTTCATTATGTTAATAGAAAGTAAGTGATTACTCATAATTACCTGGTGAAGTCAGCTTGGTATGGCAGATAAATGTAGTTATTATTGGTAGTGGTAAAAATGATTTGAGTTATTTGTTAATTGTTTGAGTTCAGGTTGTTGAATGCATGATCAAGCTCATTTGTTTAGCAAACAAACAAGCTCGAGCTTTAAGTTAGCTTTTTAAACTTCACATGAATAGCTTATACATACATAGGGGTGTATGTGTGTGTGTGTATTACCTAGATATTCGTAATTTTATTTATAACCTTTACTTAAAGAATTGTTATTCTCTTATATTTAACACTTAGCTAACTTCAATTCTCAAGAGCCATATTATAAATAAGTGGCCATCAACCTTTTTCAAAAAGGTTCTATCATCTTCATCGTCAAAGATTTCATCTGAGTCTTGAGTCATCTTGGGAAATGCAAAATTATATTTTATTTATATTTTTTCTTCATCTTCTATCATAAAAATGACTGGTAAACACTAAATTGATAAACTTAAAATATATAAAGGAAAAAAAGGCATAAAAATGTTAAACTAACTAAGCTTAAACTTTAAATTTGGTCCGTTCAAAAAAATGAGTGAATATTGACCAATCTGTTTACTCCCCCCAATTACTAGCTAGTATGCATTCATGTGCCTTGTGGGGGTGCATTTATGGATATTGTTATATACTGCATTTGTTGTGTGAACTTAGTTTTGCTTTGCTTTTGCTGCCACTCATATGGAAAAGAACAAAGACTTCTGTTTGGTATTATGAGAAGCTTAAATGTGTCTAGGTTTGGAGGATGATATATATATACCACTTTCTAGTTCAATTCTTACTTGCTTCTCAGTGCATGTACATGTACATTTACTGGAAATCTTAAAATTCGATCCATACATACAGGAAAACACTGATTAAAGGCATGCTAAGAAAAAATCCTGAGCATCGTCCAACAGTAAGTCTCTCTTGAGAGTAACCTTATTTCCATTGTGAAACTGGATTCCTACTGTCGCTCATCCTGATCAATTTCATTTATTTTTCACAGGCATCTGAAATCTTAAAGCACCCTTATTTACTGCCTTATGTTGATCAGTATCGATCATCTTTATGCACTCCAACAGCCTGTTCTCCTGAAAAGTCAATTTCTGCTGTCCATGATCCTCGAAAAAATATGCCAGAAAGTCAAAACAGTTGTAGTTCGAGCAGTGACAAGGATAGTTCGATGTCAAATGAGAAAAACACCGCAAAAGCAGTGCAAAAGTGTAATAACAAAATTACTGACATAGACCCAGCATCAATTGAGGATGATGGCTCCGAGCATCTCCTGCCTGGTGAAGAACATGACTCCAGTAAAGTCAATTCCAAAGAAGGTGAGGAACAGGTGATGAAGCAATCTAATAATGAACACCATTCTAATGCTGTATCTAAGCAACCCAAAACAATTAAGAACATAATGACAGCATTAAAAGAGGGAAAAGTTAGAGAGACTAGTTCCCCAATGAGAGGCAATCGCATAAAGGGTGGTGGAGCTGGTGTATCAATACCAAAAATAAATACAGAGACATTGTCCAAATTGCCCAAACCTAATTTTGGTGCTCATGGTTTGAAGCCTAATTTGGAGGCGCCAACTATTGCACCTTCAAAAGCAACTCCTGATTCTTCAAAAAGAATGCAAGGATCACATACTTCAAAGCATCAGGTACATTACCGTTACAAATGATATTCCAAGTTAATTTTAAAGATTTCCTTATAACATTGAAATTTATTTCTGGTATATTAATGTGTGCTGGCAGTTACCTATGATAGAATCCACACCAAAAACTAAACCTCGACACAATGTGATTCCACCATGTGGTCCTATCAAGGAAGTAGAAGGACGTGAAGTTCCTGCAAAGCCTAGGCAAAAGACTCCTCCCAGCTTACTTAAACCACCTTCATTTCCAGGACATGTGAGGCAGGCTGGGCTTGATGTTCCAAATGCTGCAAACGATACAGGAAAGTCAAGTCCAAATAAAATGGTTCGGGAGCCTAAGGTGAGCCATCATCAGTTGACCAATGGTCATCTACTACATGTTTCTAGAGACATTACTAGAGCACCTCTGAAGGCTTTTGAAAGCAGTTCCAAAGGAATGCAAACAGACAGCAGTAATTCTGTCTCATCTTCAGTCTCTATTCAAGGATTTGAACTTTCCGAGTTTGCAACCACTTTTATTGACATGAGTGAACCAACCCTTCCAGATCATGAGAATTCAAACCACACTGAAAATGTGGAGTCACGTCCAGATAGCAGTTCACCTGCTGCCTATTTGCCTTTTGAGATGTCTGAACAATTGTCTGGGGAAGTTTCTGTGGTTACCCCACCTTTTCAGAGTACAACCACTACTAATGAGAAAGAAAGTCCCAGTTTAACTCTTGATCACTCACCTCAAGATGCTGAGGTAATGTTTGCTTCCGATGATAGTTTTCCCATAAATCAGACAACTACATCTGCCGCCTCTGGGTGTGATAATAATAGATCTGTAGATCCCTCCGCTGAAGCCACACAAGAAATTGAAGGCCTTCAAGGCATTCCTAAGGAAATGACTTCAGCCAAGTCTCTTCAACATTCACTCCCCGTTTCCGGAGAAAAGTCTGTTTGTAAAGAGTTTGGTCCAGTAAGCAAGCCAAATAACAGGCTTGATAAAGTTATCCAGCCAAAACTTTCGTGCATTTCCGGTGCTGATGACAATTTCATGGTGAGGGAAAGACTGCCTTCTGTGGATGAAACTGCTCCTCTAATCATCTCTACTAAAATTTCAAGCCAGAAAGTTTTGCAAGAAGAAAAGGGAACAGTTTTACAGAATCCAGCACCAGAAAGGACAGCTGCTGGCCATCTTCCTCCAGCTTTTGATGATGTCATCCATGTCATACGTCATAGCAGTTACCGTGTAGGGAGTGAGCAGCCGGTGAAGGAAACAGTGGAGATGGGAGTTCAAAATGTAGACGTTGGTAAGTTTATCAACATCGTAAGGGATGATCTAGAAATGAGAAACATGAGCACTCCCTTGACCCTTAAGTCTTCAAATTGCTCCGAAGCTATTGGCTTGAAGTCAAATATTTCTGATAATTTGGAAATCAGAAACTTGAGTAATCCTCCCAACTTAAAATCTTCAAGTTGCTCTGACTCGTTGAGCTTGAAATCAAGTTTTTTTTATCATCCTGGTGTTAGGGAACAAGATATGAAAAACCCTGATTCTTTAGTTTCAAAATTTGATTCCTCTGAGTATACCAAGCATAACGCCCCTGCAGCTGAAGAGGAAACACCGGCAAAAGAAACTTTGGATGTTAAATCTTCCAGGCAGAGAGCTGAGGCACTTGAAGGGCTGTTAGAATTGTCTGCAGATTTGTTGCAGCAAAATAGATTGGAGGAACTTGCTGTTGTTCTGAAGCCATTTGGAAAAGACAAAGTCTCCCCAAGGGAGACAGCCATTTGGTTAGCCAAGAGTCTAAAAGGACTGCTGATTGAGGAAAGTGGGGGACGCTTACAATGAGGTTTTTAAATCCGCGGTAAGTTTGCTTGTATTTGATATTTTTTTCATTACTTTTCTAGTTCATAGCTTTTCAAGTGCCACTTGAATTGAGAGAACAAACAGGTTTATCGTTTCGTCTCTTTCAATTTTTGTAATTCTTTCAGTTCTTTTATGCTGTTGTAAATAGTAAGCATACAAATTAATAACATCAACTTACGATCAATTGCATGGACATGCTGTCGCCAAGCATCTTTAACAACTGATTTGCACCTTCAGGGTTCACCGTAGATGGTGAACTACAATTATGATGTAATAATGAAGCAAATAGAAAAAAAGTGAGCTAATGCTATATTCTACTAACACATTGTAGAGGTAATCGATAGTATTAAATAAAATGTATCATTTTTTCCTTAATTATTCTCCTTAAGCACTTGTTATAAAGGCTTATACTTTATTAAAAGAAAAAACTAGTATCTCTTGCATTGTGTATATATCCTTTGATTAAGTATAGTTCGAAAATTCAAAATAAAAGAAAATTTTAAAATTATGATAAATATAGATAATTGCTTTTAACAATTAAATAGAAAAATGTGGGTAGTTATCTAAGATTTAGAGGGAGAGGATTAAATCTAAAAAAAGAAATTTGAAAGTATATATCATTGAGATTTAAAATAAAAAAAATTAAAATTAATTAGTGTTATTAAAAAAAAAGGAATATTCACATAAAGGAAAATATTTAAAACTATTAAATTTTTTTCTAAAAAATAACAAAAAAACACTAAATAATATTTTTTATGAGGAAAAAAAAGTAAAATAAAGATGTCCTTATGTTTAAGAATAATAACTCAAATTCACAACACAAAAGTTAATATAGAATAAAATAAATATTTTAATATCTTCAAAACATTACTTTTCTTGTTTTTAATTTGGTATGTAAGATTGTTTTATATTGATTAATAAAATTAACTAATATCTTTATTTGTATAAACATTAATATATAATTTTTATTAAAATTTTAACTTTTTTATTAATTAATGTTTTTCTATTGGATAAAAATATAATAAAAATATTGTTAAATATTACTTTAAACTTTTAAAATAATAAATATTTTTAAATAATGACAAACAAAAAGAAATAGAAAAAAATAATCTTTCACACCTTTTCTATTTAATAATTAAGAAAATTATGTTTTTACCAATTATTATCATCAAGTCATTAAAAACTATAGTGAATGTCTTTGGTAGATTGGTTAATTAAAATATAAAATATTTGATAAAATTAATCAATAAATTAGTTAAAAAATAAAATAATAAATAAAAATATAATTATTAAATTAAAATTTAAATATTATAATTTTTAGTAATTATAAATTTAACATTTTATTATTTAAATTAAATTATTATATTAAAAATAAGGATAATATTTTTTAGTTTATTATTATCTATATATATTTCAATTAAAAATATAGAAATAAATTTATAATTCTTTTGATGATTATATATTATAGAAAATAAATTTAATGATTTTATTTTTTATTTATGATATTTTTTAATAAAATTTAAATTTTTAAATAAATCTTTTTGTTTGAAGTTCAATAGATTTATTTTTAATTTTTAGAAATAAATTTTAAATAATATTCTATAAAAAGAATATTTATTTTATGTTAAAAATTTTATCAATAAAATTAAATATTCTATTATAAATAATTTAAATAATTAAATTAAATACTGTCATATTAAATAATATAAAAAATAATATTTTATAATAAACGAAATATTATCAAAATATATTAAGAATTAAAATAGAAGGGCAACATTCAGTTAATAACTAAAATTTTAGCAAATAAAAGTGTAATTTATAAAAGTATTAGTTATTTATCTAATTCAAAATAGTTACTATTATATTAAATAGAATTAACATCATTTAAAATATTAATTAATTATTTTATATTTACCGATTGAAATACATTATAAACACGTTCAATATTTAATATTATTAATATATTTTATAATAATTTTGCATTAAAAATTATTTATTAATTTTTAATCATTGCATTTACAAAATTAAATTAACAATCAGAACTGTTTTATTAATGATTAAATTAATTTGACAAAGATGACAGGAAGTCTTGAAAGATGATGGAGACAAATGGCACCGGCGAAGTTATTAAAGAAGCATTGTCTTTTCTTATTGGCAGATTGGCCACATTTTCACTTTTGTTGTTAATTTACATAGTGTTTTTAAGGTATGTTTTCTCACAATAGTATTTTCATCAAGGAGAGGGATAAGGAAAGAGAAGAAAAAATATAAATAAAATGAATAATATGAAAAAAATGAAATTATAAATTTAATTGAAATATATTAATAATGTAAATATTTATTATTTATGATCTAATTATAGATTGCTATTTTATTAAAATCAATTTTTATAACAATTATCATAAAGAATATGTTTAATATAATTTGTAATTGGATGATAATGTAAACAATTTTATACTAACACAATATGAAAATTAAACTTTTAAAAAATATTATAAAAAAGTGTCCAGAAAGAATGTTCAGAAAGACATGTATGGCTATACATGTAATTTCCGTTTAAGTGCCTCATGCTTCATGCTTGTGGAACTAGAACCTACCTAGCCAAAAGTATACTAAACCCTGAATCATATGGATATGGTTATTGTAATTTTTTCACCAAACTTGCTACTACCTTATGGTTATTACCATATATAAATATGTAGTATGCCATAATTGATAATTGTCATTCATCTGTATTCAATGTGTTATATTATTCCTTCCTTTCCCATCAACCCATCCTTTTATATCCTTTTTGTTTTTAACACTGCATCACGTCCTTCACCTTCTTTTATAAGTCTTTCTTGTTACTAATAAGAGAATATTCTCTACGCCAAAAATTGCCTTGGCTATGGCTAGCATAACTCGTAGGGCATACGCTGCTTCCAGAATCTACAATGGGGAGGGAACCTTGTTCGGAGACTGGCTTGGACAAAAGTTACACTTTTTCTTATTTAATTTACAGTTTTACTAATGTCAGTAGTTTGATTTTAACAATATAAAAATAATTTTTTATTAAAAAATTATAACATCACAAATATGAAAAAATATAATAAATGTGTGGAAGATGAGAAAGAAACAAGGACACATGTCTTGTAATTCAAATATAACGTATTTATTTAATTAAATAACTATATTAGTGTTTATTTTTTTATTTTGTTATTTAAGTTTTAAGTATATAAATTAAGAAGATTTGAACTGATTACCATATTATCAAATAATAATAAAAAATATTTTTAAAAAATTGAATCAAAATTATTTTAAAAATACGTTAAAAATTGATTTATAATCATTCTATCAAAATGAACTTTATTTTTAAATTTAATTTAAAATTTTTAAAAGTTAAAATCTAACGATCATCCCAGATAAAACCTTAATAATAATACAAAAAGAATAAAGAAAGTATTAACCATGAAAATAATTGGCCTGATTGTTTTAACATTAAAAAATTAATTCTCACATTTTAAAATATATATAAAACATAATTTTAAAAAGAAGTATTTTAAATTGATTTTATATATAATTTTAAAATAATTTTTTAAAATTAACTAAATAAAAATATTTAGCTGTGAATGAATGGTAAACATGCATTTTACCTGGCAAATTAGCCTATACACTAATTGGTTAAAGTTAATAGAGACATATACGTACCATGTTGGATGCATGTTTGGCTAAACATTTTTTTTCTTTCTCCTATAGTTGAAATGATGCCACGTATCGTGTTAAAAAAAACTAAAAGCTAATTATAACATATCGCGTTAAACTTTTACTAAATAATTTTAGTAACACCTTGTGCAAAGAGCCTTCAATATTCTTGGCATGAGTGTTATTTTTAATTTCTGAGGAATAAAGGATGCAAGTTTCTTTAACTAGTTACAAGAAATAATGAGAGGAAAGACGAACATAAAGAAAGAAGAAAGGGGTAGAAATGGCATGGCTCATGGATGAATATATTCCATTTTGAGCATGGGAAAGTGCTCCTCCTTTATCTTTTAATTTAGTTATTTTGTCCTACTTCTCCATAACCTTTTTTCTTTCACTAAGATTCTTGTTTTCTAATTTCATTTTCCTTCTCTTCCACCATTACCATATTTCAAATGAATAATAAATTATTGTTAAAAAAAATTAAAAGATTGAAAATTAGTTTTAAAAATTAATAAATTTATAAGTTCCCTAATCATCAAAATAAAATTGAAAAGTTTTAAATACTAGCAATCTGAAAAAGAAAAATAAATTTTGTAGAAATAAAAAAATACAATGACTAAACTTGTAGTGTAACAAAACAGGGTAAGAGATAGGGGTGTATGCATACAGGTTAAAGGAGAAGTATTGTAAATGGTACTGATCGTTAAAGAAAGACAAGTACTCTTGGATCCGAAGGAAGGCGAGAAGAGTGGTCTTCTGCTTAAAGCTTTTAGGTTCAATGCTAATATAAGGCCTCTTATTTTTTTAGGATCTACAATATAAGACCTTAAATATCATCTCCTAAAGCAAGTTGGTAAAAGGTGGTAGAATGATAAGGAAGAAAGTTGGTACCGAAATAATGGGATTCAAGTATCATAAAATATTTCTCATGATTATTATCAATTAATTCTGGTTTATAGTTATTTGAATTAATTAAAGATTAATAGGTGATTATTTGTAATTATTTGGCCAATTTTTGGATACTTTAATAACAAAAACAACAAAGAATCTGTTGAAATATGTTAAATATACAAATAAGAGCTAAGTTTCTAAAATATGAAAAATAAGAGATATCTCACATCTTTTTATAACCTTACTATCATCCTTTTCTAGCTAATTCTGGATAATTATTTGTGAGGTTTCAAGTGTTGCTTCAAGTGCAACAAGAGCATTAACTTAGGAAGGAAGATCGGTATTAAGATTATATTTTGATTTGTTGAAATTTATGCTTTTAAGATAATAGAGTTTTTCATGACAAAACCATCAATATATTTCTTTTTAATCATCTGATTTTTTTTCCAACAATTTAAAATAGAAAATCAATGGATTGGTTGACTATGAGATTTGACAATAAAAGCTACGGTATGAAGTGGAATAGTAGAACTTGCGATTAATAATCTAAAAGGTTTTGTTTGATATAGAGGTGGAACTGTTGAGAAATCCAGATTTTAATCTTTTTATAATCCGATGCAATAATGCTTTAAGTATATTGGAATTGGGTTGCATTTATAAAATAAAATAAAATCATATAACATAAAACAATTAAAATTTGAGAGATTTATGAATATAATTTGTATCCATATCTCTGTCTATTATTATGTATTATAAATTGTTAGCAAAATTTAGCTTGTTAAAAAGTTTGAATATATAGATCATTTCTACGAAATTTCTTATTTAAATAATTTGTGAATCAAACATGAATTATACTAAAATCGGGCTAGTTGCTATGAAATTATCCATTTTAAGTAGTATCTTTAATTGTATATAGCTTAAGATGAATCTCAATAAAATTTGTAGCTGTGATCCCTTAAAAAGCTAATGAATTGATATATTTTATGCCAAATGTTGAATCTAAAGATCAAGTAATGCTATCTACACTTTATGCTCAAAAGTAATTGTCTTGCTAATCAATCTCAAATAGTTATGAAAATTCTACAGGGTGAAACATCATTTCTTATAACTATAAGCCAATATTGCAAAACATTTTCAATTATGAAAGTTCGTAAAAAAAAAAAATTTAGAACATAATATGTTTATAAGATTTGTTGATATATTATGAGTTATTTCTAGTTCAAATTATAGAGGATAAAATCAATTACATCCTTAAATTACATGATTTTGTCCAAATACAAATGACTTGCTTTTATATCATAAAAGAAATCTTCCCTCAGTTGAAAAGGTATTGTTTGGTGTATGTTTAGTTTTGCATTTAAAATTTAAAAATATAAATGCAAAATTCATTAGCTGCTATTGATAGCATTAAAAAGATAAAAGTAGACACAGTATAAAAGAAAAGTAATGTCAATCTAAGCATGCTATTGAATAAGTTACATTTTTTATAATTCATTATTATTATTATTATTATTATTATTATTATTATATAAGAGATTGTTAAAAAAATTTTGTTTAAAATACTTTTTGTTTAATATTATAACTATTTATTTGTATTTTCTAAATTTTATGTTGTGTTATTATGCAAATTAAGTTTTAAATAATGTTTTATTCACAAATATATTTTATCTAATAAAGGAGTTATTTTGTAGAAAATTATACAAATGTTTGTAATTATGAAAACCTAAATCAATATATTTGAGATGATAAAAAAAATTTATTCAAAACTTCGTGATGAAAGAGGATACAATTTTTTTTATAATATTAAAAGAATGTACATTTTTTTATGCATACAATGATGCTAAATAATTAGTTAAATTTTTTTTATTGATAGATTTATAATCCTCATTTGTGACAAATTGATGGATCACATGTTAAAAATAAAAATAAAAATCCAAATTTTAAGTATTGACCATGAAAGTGGTTAATGGTCATAAATATGTAAGTAGATAAACTTTAAGTTTGAATAAATAAAAATATGATGGATGTCTATTTAGTGATCACATAAAATCATATAAATATTCAAATATACTACATTCTTCTATGTGATAGTGTTTGTTGTGAGATTGAAGTAAAATCTTATCATTGTAGCTTGTTGTTTGGATAGTGTTTTAAAGACATACTTGATCTACATACATCTTGATAGATAATAACCTATTTAAATGTTTCTAATATATCCATATATATAAGTGTGAAAATATGAGACATTTTTATAAATGATTTTAACAATTTGTCTAAAACATTCATAAATAATCCAATATATATATATATATATATATATATATAAAGATTTAAAATAAATATGTAAATATCTTATTACAAAATCTTTATAATTTAAAGTTAAGAATATGTTATGAGATTTAAACTTGAATTCACTAATTTTAATTTATTTATTTTAACTTAGGATCTTTCTTTATTTCATTGCGTACTAAATAAATTTTTTATATATTAACATTTAAATATAAATATTTTTTTTGTTAAATTTTTTTTACCAAAAATATTTTTATATTATTAATTTATTATCATTAGTGAAGGTTCCGGAAGTAATGACATCCAAGTAGCTTAAAATCTTCTTTATAACTATTATTTGTTATTATTTATTTATAACTTTGAATTATTTAATGATTGATGATTAGTGGTTTTTAATTTTCAAATCATTATAAGTATTCAAAATTTTAATAACATAAGTAAGATGTTAACATGTGCTGTATGCATGACCATGTGCAAACTTTTAAAATATCAAAAATAAGATATTTTTATATTTTTTAAAATTTATCAAAAAAGTAAATATTTTATTATAAATGATTTAAATAAAATATTTAATAAATAATTAAATATTTAATTGATCGTAACTTTTGAATAGCAAAAGTTTACAAGAAAAAAAAAAGAAAAAAATTAAAAATAATTAAACAAAAACAAAACTTTAAAAAAAGTCTTAACCCCATTTAAAGTTTCATTATCCGAATATAGAAAAAAAATATAGAAAAATATGACCTTGAATATTTTAAAAAATAATTTATGAATAACCAAAATAGAGAAAAAAAAGTTATCTCTTTTTATTTAAAAATAACTTAAATAGAAAAAAAATTATCTCTTTTTATCTGAAATATATTTAAAATACTTTGTCTAAAATGATAAAAAAAAGACAAAAGATAGAAGAAAAATATCTTCAAAATTTTTTGATATAATGAAATTCCATTTATAAAAGGGAAAGTTAATAAGGAGTTGAAAAGAGTAGATGCATTTAAAAGGCACCGACCTTGATACTACAGTGGTTTCACTGCACATCACTTTTCACTCCCATTCTTTGTCTTCTTCTGTCACTTTGCTTTGCTTATTCCTTTCCTTCTCCCTCTTCTTTCCCCTATGCAAGACCCTTCTAGACCCGCCACCGGCTACCCAGCCCCACCCTTCCACCACCCCAACGGCGGTCAACCTCCGCCACAAGCCACCACCTACACCTACCCTTACGCCGCTCCCCCTCCCTACCGTCCACAACCTCAATACTACAACTCTGACAACTACCGCTTCTCCTCCTACAGCTCTCGCTCCTTCCTCCGCGCCTTCTTCGCCACCGTGATATGCCTCACCGTCATCTTCGGCGTCATCCTCATCATCACCTGGCTCGTTCTTCGCCCCTCTCTCCCACACTTCACCATCCACTCCTTTTCCATCTCTAACTTCTCCACCACCGCCCAATCCCTCACCGCCACGTGGCACCTCTCTTTCCTCGTCCGTAACGGTAATAAGAAGATGACCGTTACATACAACGCTCTCCGCTCCTCCGTCTTCTTCCGCACCAACTACATCGTGGACTCCCAACTCGCACCGTTTGAACAGGGCACCAAGTCCGAAACCACTCTCAACGCAACCCTCTCCGCCGCCAGCACTTACGTCGATCCGAGCTTAATTGATCACATCAATGAAGAAAGGTCGCACGGTTCTGTTCTCTTCGATGTCCAGGTTCTGGCTTCCACTTCCTTTCGCTCCGGTTCCTGGAGGTTCAGAACTCGAGTTCTTAAGGTTCTGTGCTCGCAAGTCCCTCTCCGTGTTTCGTCCAACGCCACTTCCGGCGAATTGGTCGGCGGAGACCGGAAGTGTCAGGTTTGGACTTGAATTGTTTGCGGGTTGACCCGAATTTGCTTCCGGGTGCCTTTTTTTAAAATCCTGAATTTGAAAAGGGGTGGAAATTAGTTTTCTGATTCTATCTAGTTATTCACGCTTTCAACGGTTTATATAATCAATGCGTTTTTCTTAGGTTTGAATGGAATTTTGTTGGTTAGTCTCTCTAATACTGTATATATTTCTTAAATTTATATTGTTTATTTCCCTTTCGCTCTCCCTCCCGTCGAATTTTCTAACTGTATGTTAAGTTTTTTGGATGTACCAACTATATCTTAATTGGAGACAGAAAGATGGGGGATAATATTTTTTTATTAGGAAAAAAACAAAGCATCCTAAAGGAAATGGAATGGAGTTGTTTGAAACATTGGAGGAAGATACAATTAACTACTGATCGATGCGGTTGTTTATGGTTTTTCTGTTCATGAGGTTTATTTAGATTACAATAAAGCATTCATTGGCTTCTTTCCCAATTTCAATCTTATGAAGATACTGATTCCAAGTAAATTACTGTGTGTGCCCATTGATTGTCTTACTGTTGCATAAATCCTAAATTTTTCACTTTAATAGTTGAAAGTACCGGACTATGATTAAATAGCCTTTTCTATTTACGCATATAATTCTTGGACACTGATCACAAAAAGCTTCACAGTTTTGTTATCTTCAAGCAGTCAGACTTTGTATATATTGCTCTACTGACTGCATGACTGTCATGTGGTATTCCTTGGATTAATGGTTATATTGGGTCTTTGCCCATTTTGAATTAAGGTGTCCATTGCTACAGAATGCATAACAGCCTGTCTGTCAGATCACTCATATATAATTGGCAAAAGAAATTTGTACATTTCTAGTTCTGGATTTGGCTGTTCCTTGCTACTCTTTCCTGGATGGGGATGGAGTAAATTATGACAACTTCAGTTTATCTTAGCAATTTATTCCGAAAAAGGAACAAACTTTGGGTTCCTTCTTTTTTAGTTACACTTTTCTGCTGTGAAAATGTTATTATGTTTATCATCATAGAATTGATCTAAAGCTGCTGAATTTCCCCTTTTATATCTTAAGAGAAATATATTGGGTTAGGGGGGTTCCTTTCTTTGCAAGTATTTCTGAATATCTTAACTGAAGTCCTTTTCTTGATGGAATACTTATTTAAGAAATTTATGACCCTAAGTGAGACCTTTCTGTTGTTTCCCTTCTCTCTGTAATCTATTGATAAATTAACATTAAGTATAAACAGATCATATTCAGAAAGAAATCCTGAGCATTGATGTTGTCAACAGTTGTTCCAAAACAGGATAGCTAGTCATTTTTTAAAGTCTAGAAAGGTGCTTGAATTGGAATGGGATGTAGGACTTGAGTTGTCCCTTCACTCTACTGATGGTAGTGGTACAGGGTACAGGCTGGTGCCCATGTGGTGTCAATGGAGTCTGTTTGGGATCTGTGTTGGGTTTGTAAAGTACTAATAGATGGATTCATTAACCCATTGATGTTGACAGTTACCTTATGGGATGTTTGTCACTTGTGTCTGTTTGCTTTTAGTGGCCGAGTACTAACATCTGGCTTGCTGTTAATTGGGAGATCGGAGAAATCATGAATGTTGTAAAATCTGAAATGCCGTGATGGAATTTGACCGTGGCAACAATAGGTCAGTTTTTTAGAATGAGTGTTGGAGAGTGCATTCTCTGTGTATGTGTCAGTTGTCTACGGCATGGTCATCAGTTTGGAATATAAATTAGTCTGTAATCTTTGTGGAAAAACATGCGTGCTTTTAACTTTTTTCCTAAGATTAGCATTGTTGATTGCCCGATTCTTTTAACATCTCATGTGCATGACGTAGGCTAGCATTAAGATGATTGTGAAAAAATTTCCTCGAACTTTTTCTGGTTTATTATTATTATTTTTTTAGACTTAAATATGAATCCCCACACATGGCAATTAATTGCTACTTTGATAATTTATGAAGTGAATGCATAGTTGATTTAGCATAAAAGCCCTTAGATTAATCTGTAGCCCTCTAGATATCATCGGCGAGAAATGGATGGAAAATGAGATCCGATAGAGTCAAAAGGGAGAGCAATATCCAGTTGGTCAAGTTTTACTTGTACTAAAAGAAAATAAACGATATACAAATATAAATAAAATATAGAATTTCATTGTTACAGTAATCTAACTAGACTATTATGAACGATATTTGTACTTAGTAGTATAAAAGTACCTGTACTAGTAATATAATTTACTCGTTTTATCCTGCTTCATCTGTAGTCGTAACCTGCCCTCTTGTGGCATTGACGCCTTGGTGGTAGCTAATCTGATAATATATTTAGATATATTATTCTGAAAGATGAGGAAGAGATGCTATTTGAATTTTGATTATTCTATTCACTGCTAGATATTGTGATCAAGAATTGGATTGTCATTCATCAAATGTCAATCTTGTTCATTTAGATTTCCTGCAGAATTGAAGTTTGTTCAGAAGATGGAATTTTTTCGATAAACAATTAGAAAGTTTTTTTTGGTTAAATTTGTTTTTAGTCATTATGAAATTTTCATTTTAATCTTTCGTTTATTAAACAATTGGTTTTGGTCTCCTATTTGTTGAAGTAGACTGTTTTTAAATATTGATATATGTCCTATGTTAAATACAAGTTAGATTAAATGTAATCTATTTTAAAAAATGAGAGATCAATATCTTTGTTTACAAAATAAAAAAGTAAAATTAAAAACATATTTAACTCAATTTTATTTTTTTTTGCTTCAATGGTTTGCTGGTGAATATTTTTTGCCCACCTTTGTATATAATTAGAGGTGTTTGTGATGCAATTTTAAATGAAAAAACATTTGAACTAATTATAAAAATATTTGTAATTTGATTTGGTTGGAATATATTAGAAACATTAAATCACTTTCTGACTGGTTGGTTTGGTTTAATTTAATTTAATTTGTTTTATTTTATTTTAAAAAATCTAACAAATATTAGTCAATAAAAAAAGATAAAATAATATTTTAAAATTAAATAATTAAATATTAAGAAATAACATTCATATTCTATATATTTTAAAGTAAAATTTAGATCAATATATTATATTCTGTGTAAAAAATAATTAGACAAAAAATATAACTAATAATAAAAAATGATAGTAAAATAAATAAATTTAAGGTATTATAGTTAAATTTAATAATATTTTAATAAATTTTATATAAAAAATAAAATATATAATAAAAATTAAAAAATTAATCAATAAGTGTCAATTATAACAATTCAACTATGCAAAATTGGAAATATATAAAGTTATATGTAATTTAGTTTAGTTTTATAAAAAAAAAAATAATAATTCTAAGCTAAACTGAATTGCATAAAATTTGCAATTTTTAATTTGGTTTGATATGGTCTACGATTTTGATAATTAAGAGTTTGGTTCTTAAACATTCTTATGTAAAATGTATGAAACATTTAGAAAAGAACAGTGTGTAAGTTATTTATTAGGAAGTGAGGATGTGCTGCAAATAATGATGTAAAGAGTGCTAAACTAGCTAATAAGTGGATTTCCTTATTTTTAAAATTATTTTTAAAGATTAGCAAAGAATGTTTAATGGGCGGTTTAGCAATTGAATCACGTGCATACAAATTATTGGTTGTCCCAAAGACTTGCATTTTCTGGTAGTGGTTGGCTTCCCCTTTAAATGGGCGTTTAACACATTTGTGAACAGAAATGAAGCTTCCTTCACGTGTGTTGGGAAAACTAACTGCGATGGCATCGGGTTTGGGCCTATTATGTGCCTACCAAACCCTACTGTTCATGCTTACTTATTGGTGGGGACAGTTGTATATATTTCTAAAATTACTTTTTTGCATACTTTGCATGAAAAGATAAAAATAATTTTATTTTTTAATTTAAATTAATTTAAAATATATATATATATAAGAGTAATTAAATTATTTGAAAATTAATTTTAGTTAAAATTATTTTTTTAATAATTTTTAAATAATTAAATTTTATTAATTTAACCATTAAATTAATAGATTATATTATATTAATCCTTTATATATATATATATATAGTTAGAAGGTTAGAATTGATTGTTGTAAATTTATATTAATTTAATAATTTTATATATAAAATATAAAATTTACTAATTTAACTGTGAAATTATGTTACAATATTTAGTAAATTATATTTTTATTTTAGATTAATAAATTTTATATTTTATATAAAATTATTAAATTAATATAAATGTTAAAGTTTGACATTAATATTAACATATTTTAATATATATATATATATATATATATATATTATAAATTAGTTAATTGAATATATTTGTATATTTTATAAAATATGCATTTCGTTAACTTTATGAAATATATATAAAAAATAAAAATAACAAAATTTAAAAAAATAAAAAAGAAGCAAAAGTATATGTTTTATCTTTGCGGGTCGTTTTCTTTACAAAGCTAATGAGGAAATCTATTTCCTGCCTTCAACTTTTTAAAAAGCCGGCTTCGGTCATTTGTTTAATTGTTTTTATGTATTCTTTTTTCTTTGAAAATTACGTTGTGAAAGGTAGAGCAGCATCTTTCCATTTCTGCCCCGTCATTCTAACTAAAGGCCAATGAAAGTGTTCAAGGAATTAAAACGGGCCCTCCATTTTCCCTCTTGGCCTCATCGGAATTGGTCTTGGTTTGGGCAACAACCCGTTTTACCTTTTGTGTCCTTCAACAGGGAAGTAAAGGCTTTCTATTTTTTTTGTTACCTATTGACCATTCAAAACATTCTATGTCCTAATTTCATTTGTTGCACCAAAACCCTACTTTTGTCTTGGGACGGTAAAAACTATGAACAAAGAATAATGAAATATGACCTTTCGTCGCCGTCTTGGGGGCAAAAAGTGTATGATGGTAGCAAGTGCTACACAGGAATTTGTTATAGTCTGGATGGAAGGAAAACTAAGTTCTGTTTGGTAAAAATCAATTTCACTATGTTTTCGTGTAAATTTTATTGTTGAAATTTTAATTGTATTTAATCATTTAAAATTAAATCCCCTAAACTTTAAAACAGACACTAGGAAGAGGTGAATGAAGACTGAAGAGGGGACATGAGAAGGAAATAGAGAGGCCGAAGTAGCCCGATTTCAAATTGGTTTGGGCTTCATTTGACAAGTAATTATCTATGGGTAATATTTGGACCGTGATCAGGCCCAAGTTCTATCTCTCTGAATAACAACTGTTTGGATACAAGTACTGCCACAAATGAGTGGGCTCGCAAATACCGCGGCCCAGGCCTACTCAAGTGCGGAGCACATGCATGTACCTGATTCAATGGATAATGGATATGCAAACCCAAGATTCCACTGACACTTTTCCACATTGATAAGATTCCTTCAATTAAAGTTAGAGGAAGACATATACTCTTGAATGCAATCTGAGGAATAAAGAACCCACTTGCTAAAAAGGCTTATCGTTACCTCGTAAGGACCAAAAATAAATAATATCCCACCTTGTACTTTTCAATATGCTGGGGATGTGATATGGGATTGGAAAGGCCTTGAAATTTGTCACTGGTATTTTCAAGTGTCATATACGGTGAAAGACTAAGATACTGACCAAAAACAAATCGTACTGTACGTTAAAACTTCTCAAAGTCTTCCTCTACTCAACCTTTCATGATGCAATGCATCTGCGAGGAAAGGAGAGCTTTCATTGTGATTTGTGATTTCCAACTAAAAAAAGAAAAAAGATTATGTATAGTCAAGTTGACGACCACAATATCATCCAGTGACTAACGAAATTAACGAGTCATGCAGAAAATGACCATAAAGTGGACACGCATTAGGAGGACATGATTTGCGTACAAAAATTCCTAAAGGCCTACGTGTCTACCTTGAAAGATAAGGCAAATCTGGGACTAAGCGGTTGTTTTCCCAAACTCATCCATCACCCACCTCCAACAACCATCAAATAATAATAATAATAATAATAATAATGTCATAAATCTAATCTAAGGACTATCATATGGTTGTCATGGTCCCACAAGTTCGTTTTTGTGTCTACCTCTATCTAATCAAATTTTGTTAGGGACCAAATATGAGATAGAATTAGAGTATCCACTACATCCAATCTTTAATTGATAAAATTAGTTTGGGTTTCACGCTTTCATTCATCATGTGTCGAAAAAGGCCCCCCTTAAAGGCTACATTTGCTAACATCCATGAAAAAGGATGCACCACTCTATCTGTATCTCCAGATCTTCCAATGGGTGCACTTCCAAACACCGGTAACATCGCTGTGGACTTTAATGTTACTAGAAATTTCAATGAACATCCTTTCGATTTGACTCTGACTAACTCTTCGTTATTTAGGCAAAGTAATCTGAAAGCTCTTCTTTACTAAAGTCGTTTCATAATCACTTTTATACATTTCAAAGATTATATATATATATATATAAAGTGTTTAAAAGGGGGATGTGATTACATAAGAAATAAACTCGTCAAATTTTATTGCTTTCTCCCCCCTTTCTGATTAAATTTCTCACTTCTTTGGCTAAACCACCATGTTAATGGATCGTTAAGGTATACAATAGAGAGGAGGCATTGGACAAATGTTGGTTGTACACATGATTAGATTTTTCACTAACATTTTAGGGAGGTATCTTCTTAACGAGTGTTCTGCAGATATATTTAATAGGGAAGAGTTAGTAATATACATAATATTATTGGTTAAAAAATTATTTGACATGTCAAATAATGTGTATCTCTTATTTTATTAAATGAATTTTTCTCATAATTTTGTAATGGTTTTTTTTAATGTGTATTTTTAGATACACAATAGGAATTTATATATTATAATTTTTGATAAAATTACAGAATTTAATATATTAATAATATTAAATAACAATTTTTTTATATATAATTAAATAAACATTAAACAATTGTTAATTAAAAATTATATTATTTTTAATTGGTTAACAATGTATCAAAATTAAATTTATAATAAAAATTAATTAAAATATACTAACAAATCATTCAATTATAATTTTTACATAATTAAAAATAATTTTCTTATTCTTTATAAGTGACACTAATTTTATAATAAAAGAAGTAATAAAAACTTTATACTTTAATATTTTTCTTAATTAATATCATAAGGTATATCATTTGTCTTTATTCCAAAATGAACCTTCTCATTGGGACTATAATGCCCCTACTGTCTTTGCTCTGGATCCAATGCTAACCTTTTTACAAATTCTTCATTGGGAATGAGTTGGTTATCTTCCCCAGCAAAGAAGTTTCTTACTTTCTTTACCTCCTTTCATGTGGTGTTTAAGTTAACATTATTCCTACCTTTTCATCTTATAATGTTTTTAATTATTAAATAAAAAAAATTTAGTTTGTTTAAGTTAAAAATACTTTTTTTCTTTTTCTTTTTATAAAATTTTTTATTATTGATTAAAATATTAAATAATTTTTATATATAAAATAATAAATGTCTTTTTATTTATTACTTATTTTATAAAATAAAAAATGTAAAAAAAAAATTGTATAGCAAAGAACTCGTAGATTAAATATTTACAAGGCCAATATGTACTATATAAACGCTCTTCATGCTAACTAAAAAGAGTTGAATCTGGAAATTCTATAGTTAGCCCCATGGTAGGTACCTCCTAATCCCCCTTTCTTTTCTTTTCTTTTTATGAGAGGTTCATCCTAATCCTTATAATTGGATTCATCACTCTTTTTACGATTTTATGGTCAAAATTAGTTGAGTTTACTATCTTACCGAATATGTCTACATGTTTTTGTACGATAAAAATATATTTTTTAAAAGAAAAAGAAACTAAATTCAAACTCAAATCTTGCTATAAATATGCATTCTAATATTATATATATATATATATATATTTGCTTTTTCTATACTACATAACAAATACATCTCGATTTATAAATCACATATATTCATAGGGCTGTGCTTTGCTTTCTTTGGGATAATGATGAATCTTTCCTAAATTTGATTTGACATCTAATTTACCTTGAGTTTTATCCAACGTAGCTTAGTTCTGCACGAATGCACTTTCTTGATTGAAATAATGATTTCTTTACAAATTGGCATAAGTTCGTGGCAGTAGGTATAATAATTCGGTTACAATTTGAAGTGCCTTGTAGCTAATGTTCAAAATTAAAACAGAAAATATCAGTAAGCACTCAGTAATTTCCCTATAATGCGTGTAGAAAAAGGCTTTGCTTAGTAGTTGTTGCAAATCCATTGATTGGTCCCCGTCTTGATAACTTTCTTTCGTTTCTAGCTTTAACAATTGACTAAAAAATTTCTCTATATTATTGTATTAATTAACATGAAAAATAAATAAATTTATGAATATAAAATATCAAGCTGGCAGCAGAAGACAAAAGACTGATCATTAATTATAAATAATATCTCATAAGACCTGCTTTGTATAACTACGCAACTACATTTTAATTAGGCATGACATACAAACCAATTAAATGCAGGTTGAAAACCTGTGTCCAAGTCAATCTAGTTCATAGAAAATGCTACATATTCAGGCTAAAAACAACAATATAAATTACGTCTTTACTAATTAATGCTCTAAAATTTAAAAGCAAATGGTTACTCAATAGTTCTAAAGACAATAGATATATAGCAAAGTTGTATAAATTATACATTATCTATAGCATGAAACAAAAATCTCAAATATAGATATATAAATAGGGAAGTTAAATGAGACCCTCCTAACTGATGTACCTTGGTAATGGTTGTCTGGAAAAATCATAAAGATAACTTTTAGATGGAGCAAAGTACTTGGGGAAGCCCCATAAGGTCGGTAGTTCTGGTAAGTGTAGGAGTATATATGTCATAATTGGCATTTCCTACACTATACTTTTGAGTTATTATTTGAGGGACCCTCCACTGCAATGCCTAGTCCTTCACAGAAGCTTCCCTTTCAACCGCTGCATTCTCAAATTAACACCTCCTCAACTTATTTAATTTTACTAAACAATATTTAGTCAAACTTCTGAACTCTTAACTTACCAATCTACATATGAGGATTTTAATTATGTAGAGCCATATTAGGAGTGTTTGCGTCAGACATTGCCAATAAATTGATTTCATACTGATCATTGATCATTGCCAATAAATTGTTTTTTATAGTGAGTTATATATAAAGTGTTAATCACAGAACAAGTTTTGTACAAATTATAGTAATGTTAAAAAACTTTTAATAATAGCTAATGTTATAATACATGCACATCAAAATATTAAAACTACAAACTGTACCAAACAGAGCCTTTTATATTATTATTATTATTATAACAGAAACTTGGAAGTTTATCTCAGTATACTAGGAAAGGGAGTGAGAATCAAATATACGATAAATTTCAAGTATAGTATTTTAGGTGTTTTGAATATATTTGCACTAGTAATTTGGTTCTTATTTTTATCTATTTAAAGAAAGAAGATAAACATTACTTTTGTTTATCTATTTATATAAAGTTTAAGATAATACTAATTTTTTATTTTTCATTAATATTATTTTATTTATGCCAAAAATAAATAAAGAGAAAAAAGTAAAAATAGAACAATCAAATAAATAAAGAATAAATTAAAAAAATTGTTCAATAATTAAATTATAATAATTGATTTTTTTTGCATAATTATTTTCTCTTTAAATAAATAAGAAGAGAGGTAGCATTTCAATTAAAATTAAGATTTTACTTTAAGAAAAAATTTAACTAATATCATTAAAGCATTTATTAAAAAGTTAAAAGTAGAAAATTTTGTTAAAAAATTAAAACATTATTAATACACAACCACTATTATTAGTAATACCTCCTAATATTATTTTCAATAAAATCTTTCTATTTTGACCTCAACAACATTAGTTAAGAGTACCCTTGCTTTAATAATTAAGTTCAGGCATTAACACTAGGCTTTATTACATGAGTTATGAAAGAAAAAAGCTCGAATTTTAAGTAAAGAGCAACAGCAAAACAGGAAGATTAGAGCTAAGTTTTGTTGGTTAAATATAAGTATAAACAATAATTGAAATGGAGGCAACTTCCCGTACACTACAAGCGTGGCTAGACACAGATCAGAAAACGAAGTAAGTGATGGTGTGATTGTGGAAAATAAAGCATTACATTTTCTCATGGCCTATATAATGCATATCACATACAGCATTGTTTAAGTAAGAAACATTCTCCAAATTGGTGAATCCATTACACGCAAAGCAACACTGCTTTGCATTCATATATTCCCACATAAACAATTAACCAATGACAAAGGACTGCGGCCACCATGATGAGGAGCGGCAACAACTCCTCCGCCGCATATTCGCCGCCATCCTTGGTTTCATTATCCTCATACTCCTCGTAATCTTCCTAATCTGGATCATCCTCCGACCCACCAAACCCCGTTTCATTCTTGAAGACGCCACCGTCTACGCCTTCAACCTCTCCTCCACCGGCGACATACCTTCACCCACCACCCCCACACCCAACACTCTCACTCTCACAATGCAAGTTACTCTTACCGCTCTCAATCCCAATTCTCGCATCGGCATTTATTACCACAACCTCCACGTCTACGCCTCCTACCGCGGCCAGCAAGTTTCCCTCGCCACCGAGCTGCCACCGACCTACCAGGGCCACCGTGACACCACCGTGTGGTCGCCGTTCCTGTACGGAAACGCCGTGCCGGTTTCCCCCTACGTGTTGGAGGTGCTGGAGCAGGACAAAACCTCAGGGGGAGTGTTGGTCAACGTCAAGGTCAACGGTAGAGTAAAATGGAAGGTGGGGACTTGGGTTTCTGGAAGGTACCATATCTATGCCAACTGCCCCGCGTATATTAGGCTCGCCGGAGATCGGGATACCGGCATCGGAGTTGCGGCGCCGGCGGTTAAGTTTCAGCTTTTCCAAAATTGCGTTGTTGATGTTTAGTGGTAATGTTAAAAGCAAAGTAATTTGCTTGCCATAGGTTTTATTATAGTTATTAATTTCTTCCTCATCTCAACGACCCTCTTCATATTAATGTTCTCTTTCATTTTTCTTTTATTTAATATCCTTTTCCGAAGTAATGCGATCAAGTCTCCTTCAGTTTCGTATACACGAATTTGTACAATTATTTTTGTTCATCGTGGACTAACTCATTGCATGCTTATTTTAGTTTAATTTTTAACAAATGACTATTTTTTAAAAATCCTTTCAGAAAAACAATAATTTCTTTTTAAAAAAATAAATTAATTTAAACATGTAATTTCCTGGAAGATGTAACCGTAAATCCGAAGATGAGAAAGGGAAGGCCGCGGAGAATAGTTGAAAATGATAGTTTTGGTTGTTCACTCTGCTTCCACCCTCTTTAATTCTAATGCGTCAATTTGATTTTTGACTTTCAAGAGAGAACTACAAATATTATTATATAATTAAATTATCTTCCATTTGATTTTTTATATTTTTTGTTTTGTAATATTGTTAAAGGTATATATTTATATCCACCTTTAACAAGGTGTAAATCAATCCAATGTTGAGAAGTCTGATCTGCTTTTCCTGCAATTTTTAGTGCCAGAAGATGTCATAAAAATCTACTCACCATTAAATGGATTCCAATAAAGTGTATCGGATTATTTATTACTTTTATTTTTTATTTTTTGTTGTTCCTTTTCCTTAATTCTTCCTCCTAAATATAGGGATTTGTACATGGAAGAATCATAAAGTGTAATGGGAAATGGTGTAGCCTCCACGTAGTTGACCCAGGTCAATTTGGGACTCTGTTCTTATTGAATCTTGATATATGCGAGAACGCGGAATTGGACACTTTACCATTAGCATTTCATTTGAAGTTAACTAAACTCCTACATATTATGGAGTTCTAGGTTTTCTAAAAGCCTGTTATGCTCTGAATTCTTTGATGAATCACAAGTTTATTCCTGCTTTATTTTATAAATTTTATATATGTTTATCCGAATTACATTTTCGCCAAGGAAATTTCCTTTATTGCGCAAGTCACATTTATAAGAATACTTTTCATGACAGCTCAATCTATATAAAAAGAAACTAATTGGTGCATGGACATAAAATGAATTGTCGGTAATAAAAGTTTAGAGTGTGTTTGAGAATGATATTTTTGTTGATTATGTAAAAATAATATTTGTGAAAAATACTATTCAATTTTATTTAATATTTATTAAAAATTTAGCTCATCATCTATGATTATTTTTTTAAAAAGGTTTACAATTTATTTTAAGATAAATAAAATTTCAAAACTTATAATTAAGGACTATTAATTTATTTATTTTTTAATTTTAATAATTTTATTTTAATCTCAATAATTAATTATTTAATATATAAATATTAACTATCACAAATAATTTTTTTAATTTTATTATAGAAAAATATTTTTTAGACAATTCAAAAATAAATTATTTTAAAATTACTTTTTACCTAATATATTAAAATATAAAACTTATTTTATATAATTAATCATAATAATAACCAATTATAAACATAATTATTTATCAAAATAATTTATTTCTTAACTTAGTCAAGAAAATTATTTTCACCAGACGTTAAATAAGTTAATGTCTCGTTTAGTTATTAAAGTCCTAAAAAATATAAAATAAAACAAGTAAGAAAACTATTTTTCCACACTTTAATTAATTGTGATTAAACTTAAATTAAGTATTACAGTGCCTGCATATCTTTTGGATCCTGTCCTCCGTTCACACAACACTTATTAACAATGCCTCATAGATATCATTCGAACGAACGCTTAATCGTTCTTTCTTCTTTTTTTAAGAGAACGCAGTGTAATTTAAAAAACTTAGCTTATTTTGAAGTATTAGTAAGATTAATTCTTGCTCCAACGCCAGAGTACAAGGATCATATGATTTCCTCGCAAAAATTACCATTTGGTGGTTGGAAAGGCTTGCAAACTTTAATCACTTTGTGGGTTCATTACATTTAATTGTAGTAATTAAATAAGTTTCATACATTGTCATTCAAAATTACTAGCTTATTTGCTGAGTCTGTACTTGTTATTTCAAGTTGACGTGAACAAAGAAAGCTAATAGGTGGTGAGAGTAATGAAATTCTTGACTTGTATACACCTATGCAATGCATATATATATATATATATATATAGTAGAGTTTAGTTACGTTGGGTGCTGGATGAAGCTTTTGTGGGGACCAAATGGGAGAAGGATATGATAATTGATAGAGCAAAGGTCACTTTTGAAAGATTTTTGAAGTCATTCTTTGAGATAGACATAATTAAATATGCATATGGTTTTGAGTAAGGATAAATATTCGTCTTGGTTTCTTTTAGCAGAAGCTTTACTAAAGCAAGTTCCTGCACATTTTAAAAGGAGAGGTGGATCAACTTGTCCCACCAAACTTCCACTTACCTTAAGACGTGGACCTTTTTTTTTTTTCTTCAATCATGTAAAGTGTGTTTGGGATTACAAAAATATTCCTGTGGATTTTCTGGGACAAGAAACAGATATATCGAATGGAAATAAGAATCATAATACCTATTTTTCTAAAAATAATAATAATTAAGATATATTAATAGAAAAAATATATTATAAATTATTATATTAATAAAAATAGTTCTTATAATAATTACTTTGAAAATTATATTTATCATAAGTTTTAATTTAGTTGATATAGTAAAAAAATTATCGAGTATTGAAATTAAAACTTTTTTTTATGAATATTTGGTTATTTATATTTTATTTTTAAAATAAATTTTATATTATAAAAGAGTTATTTTATTTTATTTTATTATTTCATTATAAACCTTTTGACTAAAAAAATATAATGATAAAATTATTATTATATATATATATATTAGTTAGTTAATAGTTAATTATGTAGATTGATTATTGCAAAATATATATAAAAAAAAACGTGACATACTATTTTAGTTTTACAAAAATTTAAATTTAATGTTGTCTCCCCTAGTACATATACATGTTATTCTTATCCCCACTACATGTACATGTTATTATTGTTATCCCTACTGCATTAAATTATATTTAGATATATCTAATAATGAGTAGAATAAAATGAATTATATGAAAGAAAATTATATAACGGTGTTGTTATCCTCTGTCCCAAGCAAGGAAATTCTTAAATTTAGCTGAAAGTTAGGTGTATCCATTCATCTAGCTAAAGAGGGTCTACTATCCCAACATACCGAGGAGGAACGATTTATAAAGTAATAAATGGACCTTAATTAGAGTCCTTTTGTTTAATTTTTTTTTAAAATATCTTTATTTTCAAAATTTAATTCAAAAAGTTTAGTATGTTTTTGTTTATATTTATTTAATAAAACTATTATATAATGTATTTTAGCTGTGATTTTTAATATATTTTAACGTAATTTTCAATAGTTCTTTATTTTAATTCTTTAAATAATGGCCTGAGAATACTAATTAGCAAGATGAAAATTAAAAAAGTCACTTTATTTTTAAATTTGTAAACTCTGAAGTATTTTAAGAGCATTATTGGCGTCTATCTCTCGTCTTATTATTATTAGGAAAAATATAGGCACTGTTGTTTCTGTTTTTTTTTTTTGTATTTTTTAGTTATTTATAAAAATGAGTGATCATATATAAGAGTAAATTTGAAAGGTTATAGGTTTCTATAATTACTTATGAGAAGTAGTATATCAAAGTAAATCGGAATAAATTTGATAAAAAATTGTGCACACCAATATACTGGTATTCTCTTTATTTATTGATATAGATGCATTAGACTTAAGCCTTTTCGGTAATCATACATTTAGAATTTTCCCTAATGCTGATAAAAATTAAACTTGATTAAGAATGGTGCATTGCAGAGAATTATTGAGATTTGGGAGCAATGAAGTGAAGGAGATGGCCTGAATTTGGACAGAACTAGCAAACAAGTTGCAAGTTGATTTGAACAGGGTGCAGATCAATTGGCTTGTTGCCTCATTTACAATTGGTATTGGGAAAACCACACTCTTCTTTTTTGTTTTGGTGTGATCAGAATTTCAGAGTCTTCTTCTATTTGGCTTTCTTCTGTTTGTCACCACTGCTAAATCCAGAACAACAGTTGAGACACTATAAAAAAGTGGGCCAAAGAAAACTAAACTTGGACACTAGATATGGTTACAAACTAAAGCCGTGAAAATTTGTTGTTCGACCTTTTCTTCTTTGTGAAATGAAAGAGTTCTTGGAAACGACCCATCCCGTACACCAAAAAGGTAACTAGATAACAAATCATGGTTTAATTTGTGGTTGATGATAAAATATGAGCAGATTTTCCAAAACTATGGTCTGAATAATTCTAAGCATGAAAAGTACAACTTCTAAAGAAAATTATCCACCTATGTTTCAGCCCTCCCCTTTTATTTTTTATTTGTTTATTTCAGTTTCCTTTTGGAATGTAGTGTGGCTTTGATGGGCCTGAGCTTAATGACACTATCCTAACTATTGCTGTTACCGTTTTTGGTTTTGACCCATTATTTTTCATAGGCTAGTTTCATACAATAATAAGCACTGAGCCCAGGAAGATGTGGACTTGATGTCTCATTGTTATAGTCCTTTGTAATGAGCAATTAGTAATTAAATTAAACTCTTCTCACATCAAAATGCAACTTTCGGTTTCCTCCCTTCATGCATAATTTACTTGCTTGGTAATTTTTGAAGTAATTTCCTTTGCGTAAACAATTTGAAATAGAAGGCTGACAAATTCTTCTATAAATTAAGGAATCTGAAGGGCTCCTCAAAGCAATCTGTTTAGGATGACCAGTAATGCATCGTAGAGGAGAATGTCATGGTGTGATACACAGCAATAGGCATAAGACATGTCTACATGATTTCTTACTTACACCATATACTCATCTTGTTCTTGAGAAAGGTATGATGATATCTTTCCTCATGCTAAAAACGCTTGATTTGAATTTAGTTTATTCTAATATAAATATTATGGTTATCTATTGATTGGTGTATTCCTTCGTTGTAGTCCTTTGTTAGTGAAGACCTGCATACAGTCTTTCCCTTTAACTAAATAAGTTGAGTTCAACACTTCATTCTCATCCAAACTTTTTAAAACTCCCGGTTATTGGATCGGTAAAAGAACTAGTTTAAAGTTTAGTGGTTTAAAATTTTATATAATTAAAAATTAAAAATTATATTTTTTTAATTTTTAAATTATAATATAATATATTTTATTTTAATTTTTTAAATATCAAAATAATATATTTTATCTATAAACGGTTTTTTGCTGGTTTTGAAATTGTTAGTTTATCGATTTTTAACCTTAATTTATTAACTTTTAACTAACTTTATTGATTTGTTATCGATTTTTTTGTTAAAGTAATTCTATAATTTAATTATTTTGAATAAAAAATTGATTTTTAATTCAACTGGTTTGATCTAATTTTATTTATAATTAATATTATTAGCAAGTTATTTTTGCATTTTATGAATAATTTTTAATTTAAATAAATTTTACAGATAAAAATAAAAAATTAAATATTTTTATTATTTACAATATATATTTTATTATATTAAATTAAAATTATCATATTATTATTAGAATGTAATTTCTGTATAATTTTATATCATTTATTCTTTTCATGATCATATAAATTTTTATAATTAGATTTTATAATTTATAATTATATTTAAAATATTTTATTTATATTTGCTTAAGATATTATTTTTATTATTGTTGTTTTAAAGATGATTTACTTTTTTATTTTTAAATTTTTCAAATTTTGAATTTTTTATTATAATAAATTTAAATAGCTATTATTGTTAATCAGAACATATTTTTTTCATTAAATAATATTTTTACAAAATTATTTTATTATAATTTATATACTTTATAATATAATTTCAATATTTTTTAATTTGTGATTTTTGTATTATTATTTTAATATTTTATAACAATATATGATTTTATATGATAATTACATATAATATTGTATATAACATTTTATTTTATTATTTTACATTAAGAAGCATTTATAAAAATAATAAAAATTACAAAAACAACAATAAGTGATTAATTATAAATATGGATAGTTAAATAATTTTAATGTGAGTTATGTTTTGAATTTGGTTCATCCTAGTATTTCGTAGCTTATTAATCTTTTACCATAAGAGTGTATAAAACATAGGTTCACGAATCTAATTTACAACCAAGAATCTAAATTTTTTTGTTTTATACTTAACTCATTTTTAAAAGGTGATATGAACTATGTTCTTATAATTTGTAGAATGCTATTTTTTTTATTTTTAAATAAAATACTATTTTTATGATTTTAAATTATGCACACAACAGAAAATGAAATAAATTTTTATAAAATTTTATATTTTCTATAAAAAAAATGATTCAAGGTATTACAAAATATGTTCATAATAGATAAATAGGTTAACCATTTTCAAATCTGACCGGCTATGTTATGTTTGTCGTATGACGTAGAAAACTAAACATTATAGTGTTAGATAATTTATTGTTTCTACGTATGATTTAAAAAAAAATACAACCATAATCATGAAAAAAGAAATAGAATTTTTCTAAGATTAAGATTTGTTCAAAATTGATAATATGTCTATATTCAACTTTCAAATAAAAGCATTAACTTTTAAGAAAATAATGAAAGTTCAAAATTGTTGATATAATTGAATATTTCTAAAAACCAGACGTTGTTATACGTAGATTAATATATATATAAAAAATATAGTACTTATATAAGTTGTTTCACTTTCAAGTCTATCAATCATTTTTTCCTTCTACAATATCACCTTATTCAGAACTTACATGAGTGTATTTAATAATGACTTCTTTTATTTGAATAAATCTTTTCTCTATCTTAACTTTAATATCTACAAAATATTTTTCCATCCATCTACATTCTTAATTTTCTTAGACTTATCTTCTATAATTTTATATAATCTTTAAAATATATGCTAAAATTTTTCTTTGTGACTTAAGCATCTTCTTATAACCTATTTTTCTATCTTCACTTACCTTTTTCATCACCCCTTATTCAAACCACCCTCTCCACTTTCTACAAATATCTCTAAATCTTTCCACCACAAAAATACCGATTTAAAAAAATTCAAAATTCTCATTTTCAACTCCATTAACATTCTCATCTCCACTTTTCCGTAAAATTACAATAACTACATTTTTTATTTTCAATCCCACACGTTTCTTTGGTCTTTAGATTCTATTCCAATCCATCCATGCTACTCTCTTCTATTCATCCGAGCCTTCCCACAAGATATATATGTAGTTGGTTGAATTTGAAGAAATCTAAATGCTACGTATGTTGATATGTTGAAGATATTGTTTTCAGACGTTGATCGAATATGAGGAGTGTAAAAAAAAACAATATATATTTGGTAGTTTTCAAAGTATCGTTTTACAACGGGGGAAAATAAAATAATTTTCAAATAATTGAATAAATGACAGCTTTTTGTTCTCGTCAGCGAGGCCAATTTTACGGTGTAACAAAACAATACTATTATTGTACCATAAACAATTTTAAAGGTAACTTTTACTTAGAAATATCAACGGAACGGAGTGGATATAAACAATGGGTATTTGGAATCCGTATTCTATGGGTAGACCCTGCGGCTCCATATCCTGCGCAGGTATTTTACAGAATATTCACGAATACCAGTAAGAAAATAAAAATAACCTAATTTACAATATTTTATATAAAATTAATTTAAAAAATAATATAATTACTTAAAAAAAATTCTTAAAATTACAAGACTAACACAAGTTTTGGTTACAATAATAACTAATATTAACTTTAAAAAAACAAAATTAAAATTATTGAGATTCATCTAATGATAAAAAGTTAAATAGTTTATATAAAATTCTGATTTTAAATTTAGTTACTTTCATTCTTGTATATAAAATAAATAAATAAAATTAACAATTAAATTTTCTTTAACATCTTAATGAAATTTTAATAATTTCATCAATATGGATATCCACAAGTATATAGAGGAAAAATCTAAACAAAATCAGATATTTTTATCTGAAATAAATTTTATCCATAAATAACACCAGACACGGGTAATTTTGCCTTACTACTTTTACTGATCCGTATCATTTTCAGTAATATTTATGTGTAATATCGGGTTGAATTAATAATAATAATTGGATTGATTCTAAAGCTTTTAAATTTTAAGTTAATATTTTAATAAAAAATTTAAATAACCATAAATTATCCTAATATCTGTTCATTGGTTATAATTTTTTAAACAAAATAATGCATCAAAATTAAAATAGAGAATCCATTTTCCTACTTTTACTCCTCTTATGGTTATCGGATGTAGTTTAATCACATCAAATCTCATGCGTAAATCTAACATCAGTGGTTTACTTCCGCAAGTCTATTGAGTTATGACGTGTTGGTTAATTTCAAATAGTTTAATTCAAAACGAAACGACTGATTCTTATCTAAAACATTATCACTAAATATAAAAACTATCTTATACGTAGATTATTAATTTGAATATTTTGTGTGCAAATGTAACGCCAAAACCTACTTATAGAATAAAAAAACGGGAAAAAAATTGATTGGGTGAAGTGGATGGACAGAGGAAAACGGAACATCATAATAGGATGACATCTTGGAAGCCAATATATGAGAGTGTTTTTTTTTTTTTTTCTTCTTCTTAATTCGAGGTCATCTTATAATTAACAAAAGAAAAGTTAATTGTGATGACGTAATATTATACGTTTAAAGTTAGGAACATACTATCAATTAGGGAAGTAATAATTAATAAATCATAGATAAAATATTATTTTTATAAAAATATTGTTATTGATAATAACTAAATGCGAAAAGAACAATATTATTATGAGGGTATGCGTTCATATGGTTATTCCTTCATACTCGAATTTTCAAGTCAAAAATTCATCCATTCATAGACCTACCAATAGAGTTGTCAAAATGGGCTATGGCTCTAGGGCCAGTCTATTTAACCCTAAGTTTTGACCTTACATTATGTGCCCCATTTAGAAGTAGAGTTTTTTTAAGCCCTAATCTTACATGGCCCTCAATTTAAAGGGCTTAGTTAGGGCTGGCCCTAGGGCCAGTCCTAACCCTATTTTTTTTTTTGTAATTTGTCTTAAAATATAATTTTTAAATTTAAATTCATATAACCTTCAAATTTTATCATTTTTCTTAATTTTTTCTCACATTTTTTTATTTTTTTCTTTAAATAATCTTCAATATTTTTTATTATACTAAAATATTATTTAATTTATTTATCTTTTTTTAGATTTTTTATTTTTCTCTAACTATTTTTTCATTTGTCCCTAAAATTTTTCTTTCTTTCTCAAAATTTTCTCAACTTTTTTATACTTTTATCTTTTCTTAATTTATTTTTTCTAATATATTTACGTCTCTATCTCTAAAATTTTCCTTTCTCCCTATTTTTGCTTTCTCCTCTTTATCTTAATTTTTCATTACTACTTTATTTTAAGAGAGAAAAAAAACTAGAGGAAAAAAAATTTATAGAAAAAATAAAAATATTTGAAAAAAAAATGAAGCTCATAGGTAATCAAGCTATTTTGATCTTAACCCACATGAGTTAAAGTTGAGTTGGTTTGGATGAATCAAATTGACACCTTTATCAACAGGAACACTTCTTATCAGAATAATAAAGAAAAAACAACTCCAAACTGAAGCGATTTTTAGTCATGTAACAAACTTGTTTTGATTTTTGACATATAATTATGTGAGTAATGTTCTTTTAAGATTGTAAATTATTTTGAATTTGTTATATATTGCTTATCATTTGTAGTTTTTTGGAGTTTACTTTTCCTAATCTCCATGAAGTGAAGAATATGGCATTAATTACATTTTTTCTACTTAAATATTTTCATTGTTAGAACTAATGTGAACGACTTGGTTCGACTTGCTAGCTCGTTAAGTCAAGTTATAAGAACTAAGAGTTAATAAATGTAGAATATTTAAAATTTGTAACTTACCAATATATTTTTGATAAAATGGTTGTCTAATTAAAAATTATAAATATAATTATAGTCTATATAAAATATAAATATTTACATTTAAATTATTATTAATAATTAATAAATCAAATAACTAATTTATACATTGGATATTTTAAATTTATATTTTGTTACCAATTTTGAAATTAAAAAATTTTCTAAACATATAACTTATAATAGTATATATTATGATTAAGTTATATATTTTATCTATTTTATAAAAAAATATTAAAAATTATATGAATTTAATTTATATATAACAAGCTGGTTCATGAACCAAACGAGTAGAGTTGTACATAGCTCAGGTTTACTTGGTTTAGTTAACAAGTTTAATTTTTAGCTCAGGTTCAGCTTATTTGGTTCATGAACTAAGTTCAACAAATTAATTATTGAATCAAGTTTCGAACTAATTTTGAGTTGGTTCGGTCTATTGTCATCCTTAGTTAAAATCATTTTCAAAAGGACAGCATTTATAATTTCATCCGGTAACCTTTTTATTTTTTAACCAAAATTTGTAGTCGGCAGTTTAAGATAATAATAATTTTTTATGTAAGGATAGCCCTAGTCCACTTGACCCTAAGGACTTTTTAGGCCCTAACCCATATAGTTAGAGCTTTTTAGGTAGGGCTGGCCCATTTGCCAGCTTTGCCTAAAATCCTTTCTCTCACAATTCACATCTTCACTTTCTCCCACCTTTTGTCTCTGCCTGCTTCCATATCTCCTTTGACCGAAACTCTCTTAGCCATCATTGATGATTAGTATATAGCTTTAATGTCTTTCAACAAGAGAAGTCTCATGAGAATCCTTTTCAAACCAAACGGAGCCTGCGGGTGCAAACCGAACTCCTCCGATGTATACGAACCCACCCCCAAACCCAAAATTTCAATTTACCAAAACACAAACCCTAGCAGTCTCAATTCATCCACCACCTCCCGCAACGACGACGACGAAGATTTCACTTCCACCACTATCTCCGAACCCGATACATATCAAGATCCTAAATACAAGAACAATGAAATACCAAAACCGAGCACAAAACTCGTTAATAGCATCGCCGTTGAGAAGGAATCGAGGGATCCACACAAGGATTTTCGGGATTCTATGCTTCAAATGATTTTTGAGAGAGAGATCTTCTCAGAATCCGATCTTCAAGAGCTTCTCGAGTGCTTTCTTCAACTGAACGCCACGTGTCACCACCAAGTCATTGTTCAAGCCTTCACTGAGATCTGTGAAGAAGCGTTCCCTAAGAAGAAGGTCAGTGGTGTTGGTGTTGCTGAAGCGTGTCGAGGGAAGCAGACTCTGATTCCAAAGAGTCGGTGAATGTTGTGAATGCTCGCTCGCTCGCTAGCTCAGCGCTGATCGATCATACGTGTGTAAGCCACGTGAACGCATTGAATTCGCACGTGGGAAGAAGTTGCATGGAAACCTCACGGTTTCAAATTGATCTCGTAGAATCATTCTCTCATTTATTCCTCTATCTATCTGTTATGTACTTGGGGTTAAGAAGTTGGAGCATGGTTTCAAAATTTCAGATTTCAAATTTAATTTCCTTTAAAAAAAAAAAAGGAGGGAGGGAAATCAACTATAAATGAGGTAAGGGAATTTAATTTTAATTAGATGCATATTTTAGTGTAAAGCTTTTAGGAGTATTCATTTATGTAATACCGTTTATTGAATGAGCTTATACCTTAAATGTTATTAAACTCATTAAATAATGTAATCTAACAATATCTCGTAAACAACGGTATAGTTTTTTTTATTCTTTTACAATATAGTACAAAATCAATTGTTATCTTGATCTGTTTCTATTCCTCTTAATGATTAATAATCATACCCAGTGAAACTTCTTTTTCACGGTCATTTATCGTTTTCATGAATATTAACCCACTTTGTTAACTAACAGATTTACATTTCACACTTCAAACCTGCCATTTCTTGTTTAATTTAAAGGATAAGTGATACCTATAATTTTTCTTCTAATTGCTAGATCAGAATTTCTTCCATGTATAAGTGGCCTGCTGTGGAGCTAGAGGTCTTGAATCTTTGAGAATTTTTGGGTTACATCTTGACTGTTGAGTTTAAGTTAAAGCTATAGACTATCATTTATTTTAAAAATATAACAACGTACTGAGGTAATATGTTACCCTCTCGTATGCGAGAACAGAGGCTGCCTTTATTTAATGTATGTCTTTTGTTATTTTGGTGAGCTATAATTTACTAAATCGAAATGTGGAATAGATCTTTACCAATGTGGAATAGATTAAAGTGAAGAATTAGAAATATTTCTTATATTTTGATAGCTCGATTTTGATTCATTGACTGATTTGTGTGAGTTTGTAGACGCACATATGTTATATGCTAGCTGAATAAACATTAAATCATTGATTAAAAAGTTATGATTGAATTGTAATAAATTTTAGAATTTGTTATATATAAACACGGAGAGAGAGAACAATATTAAACAACAAATAAAACGAATATAAGTGTATTTTATCTTCTGAAACGTTACAAATGGTAAAATAAGCTGAATTGAATCCTTTAACTAAAACGTAATGTTTGACCTTTAAATTTTTAAACTCAAATTTGAATTCAAAATTTTAAATTCAAATTTAACCAATAAAAAATTTTAAAATACCAAATTTAAATATAATTTTAAGAGTTCGAATTAAATTTTAAATTTTTTCTGTCCAACTCAATTATAGTTTGTAGCCTGCATTAATTGAGTGACCAAATGTTGATCGAATAATTCATTTTACCAATTTTATAAGGTACATTCTCTGGTTTAAAAAAATAATCTCTTGCACAATTAAATGAACCCTGGAAATTCCTTCAAAAAGGCTATATAGTGAAATCAAAATTTCAACATTTATTTTTGAAATTTAATTGATGCTAGCATCTATAGCGTAATCAGCTTGCAAAAAAATTGTAAGATATTGGCCATAATAATAATGGATAGAGTTTCAATAGAGTATCAAATATCTTTATCTATGTGAGATTATGTGTTCAAAGACACGTAGTAAAAAATAATAATAAAATAATAAATTTTATTAAAATTGTAGTATTTAATGTTATAATATTATTAATTGATTTATATTATTTAAATTAAATAAAACATTTGTTTAAGTTTCTTTTTAAAAATAGAAATAAATAAGAAATTTAAAAAAATTAAATTGAAATAGAAAATTGCAAAAAACAAAACAAAACTTAAGGTGTACAAGGGATGTGTTAAAAACTATCCCCTAAGACTTTTTTTGGGTTTTTGTTCAACAAAAGGATCCAGCCTCCGACACTTAAATTTCTAATTGGGTCAAGATCCCTCCTTTCTGAGTCCAGACCAGCACTTTCGATTTGGGCCTATAACCCTGTATAAAACGTCGTCGTCTGAAATTACTCATCGTGCATTAAAAACAAGGAGGATGAAAAAAAAATATACAGGCTAAATTAGACTTCTTCTCTTTTAATCTGGCGGGAAAAATTACACTTTACCCATATATACTTTCAACCTTTAAATGATCTTCTTTAATCTTTTATTTTTGGTCCGTCACTTAACGCTTGTTACAATTAGTATAATTAAAGTAATATTAATTTTTCAATTACTATAATGACACTTTATTCTCTCTAACTATTCCTCGAGTTTATTTTTCAAAGATAGTAACATGTAAAATAAATAATACTTCTATTAATGATTAAAGGAGGTAATGTGTAAAACACATAGTAACTAATGTTAAAACTTGTTAAACATATTTTTCATTTAAGCTAAAAATATAAATGATATAAACAATTAAGAATGTATTGAAAAATATAAAAATTATAAGAGTATAATACATGATTAAACTTAACATTGTATATAGGATATATTATAAATTTATGACGATTATTTTTTAATTCTAAAATTAATTTATCATGGAAGACCATCTTAATAAATCATAGCCCATGCGTCAGTTATAGCTAGTTCTTTTAGTTGATGAATCCATTTGTGGTACGAAGAATAGCCTTGCACAAAATTTTGTAGGCTTTTGGGATTGTTAAATTTGATTAAACTGAAATTTATTTTTTCATCATAAAAACTAGAATTAACAACTTATGTAAAATGAAAGAAAGATTAAAATTATAAAAAAAAATTAAAACTTAAATATAAAATAAGAGATAAAAATTTGTACTAAACCTAAAGAACTTAACTGATAAGATTTTAAATGTAACATATTTTAATGTAAAATTTTATATGCCGATGAATCACACCTTTTAAATTGAAATTAAAAACAATAATTACCAAGTAATATCTTAATCTTTACCATTCATTAAGTGATTGAAATAATGATTAAATAGAATAAATTATTTTTCGACCAATATGATTATAATTTATAATTAGTTATGGTTATTTAATAATATATATTAATTGTTTATGAACCAGCAATATCTTAGGACATTACATAACGAAATTATCAAATTTAGGTAATTAAAATGATTTATTATTTTAGAATTTTTAAAATTAAATAAATAACATTGTAACTGATAGGTGTATATGCTGATATAAATTAGTGTGAATTTATTATTTTTTATTTTCAAATATATTTTTAAAATAATTTAAAATCTGTTAAAAAAACTAAAAATATAATGTTTTTTGTATGAATATTTTAAAATAACAAGTAAAATCAAATAAAATTAATATTTATAGTTAATATTAACAAAATATAAAACAAACCAAAAATATTTATATCAATTAAACGCACCTGATTATATCGCCGTCCTCGTTTTTTATTGACCAATCCAAATATGAATAGAAGAAAAACATATGGAACCATCTTTTCTTCCCTTTCTCTTTCTATTTTCTGTGCTATATTTCATAAAGCTAACGCCCAGCTATGAATCACACATTGGTATTAACGGAATGTTATTTAATTTATATATCATTTATTATACATATAATTTTTACATCTCTTTCTTTTAGTTTTTTCTTATACTTTATATATATATATATATATATATAATTATTATTATTATTAACTTTCCCATTAGCATTTTCTACCAAAAAGGGCAAAACAAAATCAACACATTCTTAATTAGTATGTTGTGCCACATTTTCTCCTCCTCTAATTTTTAGAATGATTTATATATATATATATATATATATATATATATATATATATATATATTCAACAACATATATTAAGAAGATAAATAAAAAGAGACGAAAGGAAAATATAAAATAAGATAAATAATATAAAAAGTATTTTAAAAAAATTGTGAAAAATTATTATAATTAAAAAGTGTTTTTTAAAGTCGCATTTGTTTGACTTTTTTAAAATAAGATCAAATTTGAATTAAGTATAGGAGAAAAGTTTGTCGGAAGAATTAGTTCCACCATAATATAAATGTTTATGGTTTAAGTATGATTGTCTCCTGTAAGAGATACATATAATTTGTAAATAAAAAACTAATAATATTATTTTAATAAACATACCTTTCTATAATTCTCATATAACTTTATAAAACAAACATTAAGTATAAAAGCTTATGCATTTACTGTAATGAAAAATAAGCAAAGTATTCAATATTTTTTACTTAATAATTAAAAAATTATAAAAAAAAAGGTTATAATATTTAAATTTGTAAATTTAATTTAAATGCATCAGTTAAATAATATAAAATTATTTACACTGTTGTTCAATAAAACATTATCATATCATTAAAAATTATTAACTGTGGTAGTAATTACTTTAGAAATCATAGCTATGTAACTTTTAATTAATTAAAAAATTTAACACTAGTACTATATCAAAAATAAATTTTAATATTATTTTATTTTAAATTTTATATATGCGGAATAGTAAAGGAGGATTGCGTAATTTAACTTATCTATGTAAAATTTTAGTTACGGCTTTAACTTTAACTTATGACAATTTTAAACCACTGAAAATACTTTTTGCGGTTAAAATAGGACAAAATTTTTCACTGAGAAAAAAAAAAGTAAATAGTACTTGGAACGTATATAAAAAAATAATCAATATTTTTTGAAACTGAAATGATAGATAAATAAAAAAACTGTATTCTCTTTTTAGATAAATAAAAGAATGAAGAGAATAATTTTTTATTTAGTTATTTTAAAAAAAACTTACTCTGCTTTTGTAAAATGGGCGAATATAGTGGGAAAGAATTTGACTCACTTTGACCAATTAGGGGACCGTTTGACTATTCAACCTTGGTTGTTAATATTAGAAGTTTCCCAATTCTAAATGATAATCTATTTTGAATATTCAAACTCACTATCCTCGTGGAACTAGCACAGACTATAGTTTTATCATATTTAAGTACTCAATTAATACGTTTTGTGTGAATATACTCCTCTAGCTTCTGCTATAAGTTATTTAAAAAAAATATAAAGCATTAAATATTTACTTAAGTTTTTTCTTAACATTTTTTATGTATAATAAAAATGATAAAATTTAAATCTATATTTTTTCTAAACTAGTCTGCTTAAATTTTTATTCCTAACTCGATCCTAATGAATTAGTTATTTTTAATATTTAATAATTTTTATTCAAACAATTGATATTTCAATTTTTTTTACTCTTAATAATATGTTTATTCTAACGGAAAGGAATCATTTAGGTGGAATCAGTGAAGAGAAAAAAATAATAAATGGTTGATTATATATTTTTAATTATTGTCCTTTAGAGATTATTGTTAAATATTATTTAAATAATTTAATAATATGATAATATTTACCTTATTTAAATATTTTAAAATATTTCCTTATTTGCGAAGATTTTATCCGCTTTCAAAATTTCTTATTCTGTATAATATAGTTTTTTTGGTAAAAGAAGTGATAATCCAGATTTCTCAATATTGTACAAAAGGAAAAGTTTCTTCCATGGACCAAATAAGCTATTGATTTTTTTTTATTTTTTTAAAAATGTTTAATTATAGATATAAAAAGGTATAAATATTTTTGGTATACAAAAACATCATTATTTGTTATACAAAATTTAATTTATCCAAAAAAAAATTATTCAGAAAAAGAAAAACTTCTTCCACTCCTTGATATTATTTTTTTTTATGAAGTTTCTTTTTATTCATATCGGTTGAAAGTGTTTTTGCTTTTTTTAAAATTTATTATTTTCTAAATTTTGGTATTTAATTTGGGGTGGATTAATGCAGAAGAAGCAACGGAAAAGCGACAGAAGGTGCAGAAGACCACAGTTTCTAGCCGGAATTTGTGGTGAGCGTTGGAATGGCAGAATGCATTGAATTGTGTAGCTGATGTGAGTACAAAAAAACAAACGGCAGTTGTAGACTGACGCGCGGACCATTATCTTCGCTGGAACATCAAATTTAGTACTATTTATTTCGCAAAAATTACTGCTGCTACTTCCACAGCATCCCTGCAAGACAGATTGGAATCTTCTGCAGTTTAAAATTTTAAACAGCACAATTTTTTATCCCTTTAAATTAATGTTATATATTATTAAAGTAATGCTAAATAATAAATGATTAGGAAAAACGTTGAAATAATAATTACATCCCATGGAATTCAGCGTATTCAGGGACTGTTAGATCAGTAGTTTTACAAAATTATTTTAAAATAAAAACAAATTATGTATTTTTTATTAACTATTCCATAAATCATCAATATACACAGAAAAAAAAAATTATAAGAGAGTTCAATTATTTCGGTGTAAATAATATTCTACATCTGTTATTTATTTACTTAAAAAATTATATAAATAAAATAATCTAATTATTATGTTATAATTATTGAATAAATTCTCAATTCATTTCTAGTTATTTTTTATTTATTTTTTATTTCTTTATATACAAAATATATTAATAAAAATAATAAGTACTGTTATTTTTAAATTATACATATATATATATATTTTATAATGTAAATGAACATAAAATTATTTTCTTTTTATATAGATATAGGAATGAAATTAATATTTAAAAATATTTTTTAACAGGTATTTAAAGATATATATACACAATGAAAATTTGTGTACAGTAAATTTTTATTAAAAATAATTACATAAAGCACTGATAACATTAAATATTATAATTTTTAATAAAAAATATTTATTATTACATACATTAGAGTATCCTTTTTAATATATATAAATAATTTTCAGGTTTTTAATTTTTGTTTGTTTCTTAACTTCTACAATTGTTTTTTAAATAAAATGATATATATTATTTTTCAACATAACCAAATTTTACTTTCTTATTTTATATTTAATTTTGGTTTCAGCTTCTTTCATATATCTTTTTTTTTGGTTTTATCCATCATCCTATAAAAATTGTTGTTTTTACTTATCATAATTTAACATTTAAAATATCAACATATACAATTTTATTTTCAATTTTTTATTTGTGTATTTATATTTTTACCGTTTAAAAAATTATTTGATTTTCAAAAAATGTCAAATTATACATTTCAACTCCTGAATATGGTAATTATATATATATATATATATATATATATATAATTAAAATATAACTGAATTATTTCAATTTGTATACACTGACACTTTTTTAAAACTAAAAACATACAAGATATAATTTATATAAAATAATTTATATTTGTTCAAATATTATTATTATTTTATAAAAAATTATTAGAAATGATCAACATTAACAATTTTATAAACTGAAGGTTAATATCATAAAATTTTTAATAAGGATTAAAATAAATATTAATAAATATAAAATTGAAGAATTGAAAATTTTATTAAATTTAATTTTTTATATTTAATATCTTTAGTTTAAATCTTATAATTTTCATTATAAAAGTATATATTTTTTTTCTCTTTTGAAAAATAAGTTTTAAAGGTACAGTTTTTTAAAAAACAACTAGCACACAATTAAACAATTATGACTTGTCTAACATCTATTTGCAAAAAAGAAAAGTAAAAAGGATGTGTTGCTAGAATTTGTTTTCGTTTGGTATTTATTAAAAAAACAAATTTCAAATTATTTTTAAAACATATAAAATACAAAAACATGTTTAATTTGTTTTCAAGATCTATTATTTTTAAGGATGATAAAATGGGAAAGTGGTGTGAGGAAGTTGAAAAAAGAAGCCCTTACGTTTTTTTTTTTTTGCGATTTGTTTTTTAAACTGTTTCAGAAAACAACCAAATCTTTAATTTAATAAGGTTATATTTTATTTTTAATTTTAAAAATATATAAAAAATCATTTTATTTCAGAACAATACTTCATTTTATTGTTATCAATGAGATTTTAAATTAAAAATTCATTATTATACACAACATAAATAAATTATAATAATTATAATTTTATTTTTTGAAACTATTTTTTAAGAATGTTAAGAAATAGATTTATTGTCATATATAAAAATAGATTTAAATTTTATCATTTTATTATACATAAAAATTGAAAAGAACAAATTTAAGTAAATATTTAATGCTTTATATTTTTTTAAATAACTTATAGCATAAGCTAGAGGAGTATATTCACACAAAACGTATTAATTGAGTACTTAAATATGATAAAACTATAGTCTGTGCTAGTTCCACGAGGATAGTGAGTTTGAATATTCAAAATAGATTATCATTTAGAATTGGGAAACTTCTAATATTAACAACCAAAGTTGAATAGTCACCGGTCAAACGGTCCCCTAATTGGTCAAAGTGAGTCAAATTCTTTCCCACTATATTCGCCCATTTTACAAAAGCAGAGTAAGTTTTTTTTAAAATAACTAAATAAAAAATTATTCTCTTCACTTTTTTATTTATCTAAAAAGAGAATAAGTTTTTTATTTATCTATCATTTCAGTTTCAAAACCATCTAATTAAATAGATTGTTTTTTATTATTCTTAAAAAATAGTTTTAAAAAACTCATTGTTATTATTTTTTATAAATTCATACTTAGGGGATAGAAGTGACAGAGGCCTACGGCTCGACTCGTTTAAAACCCAGTTAAGTTTGGCTCGTTTAATAAATAGATAAACTTAGATTTGGAAAAAATCTTGTAGTCTTTAAATTGACAGAAAAAACCTTTAATAGATAATAGACTCAGGCCTCAAAATTTTTAAACAGAACAAACTTAAACACTCAAAAACTAGCTCAGTTCAGCCTACTTCTAGCCCTAGTCATACTTAACTAAATTATTAGACCAATAAAAATAGTAATTACCACTATCCACTATTTATTTGAAAGAAAATGAATGAAAAAAGGATAAATTTATTTTAACTCAATTTTTGTTCTCTTGTAACCTGCATATCGGTTAAAAGATAAAATTTTATGGTAAAAATCACATAAACAATGGTATATATGATAAAATTTAGTTACATATTTATTAATTAAGTTAATAAATGTCTATTTCCAAATTAATAATCAAAGTAAAAATAAAATTTAAAAATAAAAAAAATGTAAGAGCTAAAAAAAAGGGTTAATATATTTTTAAGGATTAAAAATATATTTAAGCCATTAAATTTTTAAAATATAAATTAATTTAAAACATATCAATTTACAAATAAATTTTAACTGTTTAAAAATTTAACTAATTACAATAATATATTAAAAAAATATTTAATATAGTATGTTGCTAATAACTTTTTCTTTTAACAATGTTTTCATTAACTCAATTATTAAGAGCAACTAGAAAAATATATCTTATATTAAGACCATCAAATTCTTTTGAAATATATTTTATAGAAAAGATTAAAGGAAGTATTTTAAAACATAATTATAAAGAATAAAAAACAAATAAATAAAAGGTAATTTTGAAAGATATGTTATTGTTTTAATCCATCTGTTTATTTTAATTTGTAAAATTATAATTTATTTAATTATTATTAAATAAATCAAGAAAGATAAAAAAAAATGATACATTAAAAAAAATATTAATTGTATTTTTTAAAAGATAGAAGGTATATGAATGGCAGCGACGAAACTTAAATGAAAATTTGAGTGTGAAGGGCAAACTTGGCTCATTTTTAATCTTCTAATCATTTGTTACGGGAGGAACGACCTTTCTTCGTTTGGAAGAAACAATGGCAGCGTTAATTTATTCATCTGATCGAAAAAGAGCGAATGAAAAACAAATTTGTTGAGTTGGGCGCAGTTTGCTTAATATAGATGATATAATAATTATCCAACAAATAAAATAATGAATGAAATATTTTTTATTTATGTATAACAGTTTTTTTCCTCATTTTGAGCTTTTCAACTCACGGAACAGGTGAGCTCCAATCCAAACAATACACCGGCATGTTTTTGGGGCCCATCCTTCACGAAATAAATGTCCCTCAATTTCTGAAACGCATGCCACGTCAACAAGCTGTCAGAGCCAGCTTGGTGGCATTTTCCAACGGCCCGGTTCACGTTAAGGGTCCGTGCGAGCCGGTCCAGACCGCCGTACAGGGTGTCACAGAAACGCATCATGTGCTTGATGTCATAAACGTTATTCCCGAAAAATGCCTTCAACATTTTCAGGAATTCCTCCAACCCGTCGGGCAGGCTCCGTCGGGTCAGGATCTTAACCAAATACCCGAAATCGTACGCGCTGTGAAACGTTACCCAACTCACCGAGTCGTTGCACACGAGTCCCGACGACATCATCAGTTCCGCGAACCGCGACGACTCGACGCCCTCAGCGGCGTTGCGGTGGAAATCAATTCCCTGGCGGCGGAGGAGATCGATGGAATCCGGTGCGTGAGAGTCACGGTCGACGTCGAAGTCGCGGAAGTTGAATTCCCAGATGAAGCGGTTACCGGTTCCCAGGTCAGGGAGGTTGCCGTTGGAATCGGAGAGGGTGAGGCCAACCTGGATAAGGTTGAGGGCATCGACATTGGACTTCAAGAAACGGTAGTGATCTGAGGGTTGGAGGCGGTGACGGAGGATGGGGTCAAATTGGGGGCGGAATATAACGCCGGGGAATTCTGTGTCCATAGAAATGAAAGGGTAGTTGTCAATCACTTCTCGAATTAACTGAAATTCGGAATCGAGATTTGAAGCCCAGACGTCGCGGATCAAGATGGGTTTGGAATTAAGGTCTTTGTGGACGGAGCCCATTTGGAAATCGTCGTGGTTAGGCTTAGAGAAGAGAACGACGAGAAAAAGAGTGAAGAAGAGGGAACCGAAGGCTTGTTTGGTTAGTGGAGGAATCATGAAGGGGGGGGGGGGAGGAATGGAGTGTTTTATATGAAAGAGAAAGATGGATGGCGGAGATGTTGCTTGGAAAGTGGGGAACGTGAGAGTGATGCTGATGGGGATGGGGGGTAAAAGACGGAGTTTGTGTCTGTGTGTGTGAAGCGGTGGGTGGGTAAGTTCAGTGTAAGTGGGGAATGACGGGATATTAAAGGGTACATAACTGCTGTCCAAGTTCAACGCGTCCACAAACTTTGACCCATCCAAGTAACAACAAATGCTGCACCTGTTCCTTCCTCACCCAAAGCCCGATGCTCTATAACCAGACTTTCTCCATCTTCAATCCCACCCTTCTTTTTTTGAAATGCACACGCCAATCTTCCTCCCACTTTTCTTTTACAAAACCAATAACTTTAAATCTTCTTATTTTATATTCTCACATTTTTATGATTTCAAATAATACAAGAATATATGAAAAATATAGATTTTTTTTTTAACTAATGAACTCTTATTTATGACGAAACTAAATATTCATTGTATTGAAATACAAAAATATAATAAATATTTGTATTTCAATATAAAATATTATTTTTAAATGTTTAACATTAATTCTAAAAATAAACATAAACAAAATTTTTATTTATATGCTTCATTTTATTGACATAGTTTCATTATTTGAATAATAATTAATAATGTAAATAAATATATTTACATATTTTTTATAAATTTAGAAAAAAAATATTTATCAAAATAAAAAATAATAATAAATAGACTTGTAAGAGTTGTACCAAAAAATATAATTTTATTTACCAATGAGTAATTCTTAAAAAAAACATTGATGATTTAAAAATATAAATACTATTATATACAAATATTAAATATTAAAATATATACTATATATTCGTTAAACATTTTCCTAATTTGATCTCTTGTCGTTATTCTTACAACACTTGTTGGTATAACCTTTTCCTTTACATATGTGAATTTGTTATTCGATAATGCTTCTTATCCATTTGAGCCAATAAAATTCAACAAAATAAGCAAATTTATTTACGTAGATTAGTATCCAATTTAAATCTTCCAAATGTGTTATTAAAAAATTTAAAATAATTAATAGTTTAAATATTTTTTACATATTTGTCATTTTTACCATATTTATGGCGAGCGTAAAGAAAGTATCCTCATATGGACTCCGATATTTACATATATAGGTTTGAGCACAGATAAATTATATATAAGATTTCGTTAGGATTTTTAGTTTTTAATTTTAAAAATTTTAAAAATTAAAATAAGTTTTATTTTTAGTTTTTAATTTTTATTTTTAATAGTTGTTATAAAAATAAACTAAATGATTTTATTTAATCATTTTATTATAAATGTATAAATAATATATAATCAAAAAATAAAAATAAAATAATAAAATAAATTTAAAATTTTTAAAAATAATAAAATTAAATATTATTATAATAATAATAATAATAATGATAATAGTAGTAAAAATAAGATATAATGGTTATAATATAAAAATATTATATAACTATATAAATTTATATTTTATTTATTATACAATTATAATTATTTAAAATAAATAATTATATATATATATATATTATTATTATAATTATATTTTTATATTATTTAATTTTTATTTTATATAAAAATAATATATTTTAATATTATATTATAAATAATTATATATATAAAATTATATTATATAAATTTAATATAATTTATTTATCAATAATATTATTTATTTTTATATATAAAATTTAGATAAATAACAAATTAACATAAATTAAATTTTTATAAATAAAAAATTATTATTATAATAATTATAAAAATAATATAAATTATGAAAATAATAATATTATAACACAAAATATTATATAATTATATAATTTATATTTTATATATTATTTAATATTTAATATATAAAATAATTAATTTTAAATAGTATTATTATAATATTTTTATATCATTTAATATTTATTTTATATAAAATATTGTATATTATATTGTAAAAATTTATATAGTATAAAATTATATTATAATATTATAAATTCAACAAAATTTTTATATATCAAACAAACATAATTTATTTATAAATTTACAAAAACAAAAATTTGTAAAATATTGTAAATTATATTATAAAAAATTATATAATATAAAATTATATTACAATATTATAAATTCAACATAATTTTTATATATCAAATAAACATAATTTATTTATAAATTTACAAAAATAAAAATATAATTAATTTTTTTAAAATAATAAAATTTAAAAATTTTAAAGTTAAAATTATTATTATTATGATAATGATAATAATAGTTAAAATGATAATATTAGTAATAAAAATAAGAATAGTGTTAATAAAATATCGATAATTCTATAATGTTTATAATATAAAAAATATTATATAATTATATAACATTTTATTTTAAATATTATTTCATTATTAATATTTAAAATAATTTTTTATATATTATTATATTATTTAATATTTATTTTATATAAAAAATAAGATATAATAATATTGTATTGTAAATAATTATATAATATAAAATTATATTATGATATTATAAATTTATATATTAAACTACATTTTTTTTAATTTTAAATATATAAAAATTAAATACATAAAAAATTAAATTATTTTAAAAAAAATAAAATATAATTTATTATTATAATTATAATAATAATATAATGATAATTTTAAATGATAATAAGGATAATAGTTATAATAATGATAAAAATGATGAATATCATAATGGTAATAAAATTTTGTAAATTTAAAAATAAATATATATAAATAAATAAAATTTTAATATATTTAAAAGGTTTTATTCAAAAATTTAAATTTAATTTATTTTTAATAAATAAAAAATTAAACTAAAATTTAAATAAATAAAACTTTAAATTCATATTAACAAAACTGACTTATTTCCATTTTTTTTAGCTAGACTTGTTTTTATATTTATTGATAAGTATATGTGTATTTCTATTGTCGTCTTACAACTGCTCTTGAAAGGTCCGTAAATGTTGATTATGTAATATAAAAAATTTAGAGATTAAACCATACAACATCCCTGACGTATCTTGTTAATAATCAGATTTTCAAACACGGTCCCGATGTTAAAATATTATTTTTTTAATTTTACTCTTAATTTAACTGAAAACAGTAAAAATTCTAACAATTTATTTATTTATAATGAATTTCAGTTACTTTTTACGGTGACATTACCTCAATATACAATATAAGATAAAATAATAATAAAATTCAGTTCTATATAATTATTTTATAAATTTGAGTAATTATTCTTAAACAAATGCTTTTTTTGGGAGTTGTTTTTATTATGTCATGACTTTGGGTAAATTAAATATATCATATTTAATAATTTGTTGTTTTTCAATTCTATCTCTTATAATTGAATTTTAATTTTAAATTCAATTTAATTTAATTATTAAAATTAAACACAATATATTAAATTAAATATATTTTTCAGATAAAAATCAAATTTATTATAATATTAAGTAATTTTATTTAAATTTAATTTTGAATTATGAAGCATCAAATCAATAAAGATAACATGTTTTTAATTTTAATAATTTATTTATATAAATTTTTTCATCAATTTTATAAATTTATATTTTTAATTTAATCTGATATAATATAATAAAAAAAATACTATTCATAAAAATATTTATTTTTTTACAAAAATTATTAATATTTAAAACTGTCTGTACAATATAATATTTTTTATTTTTATATAAATAAATAAAAGTTGATATTGATATACTATTAATATGATAATTTTATATTATTAAATATTTAAAAAATATCTTAAATATGATTTAAACATAATTTTTATGAAAATAAAAAATAATTTAAATTATAACCATCATCTTAAATATTCTAGTTAACCAAAATAAAAATAAAAATAAAAAATAAATATTTTAATATATTTATAATTTTTTAATATTCTTAATATTAATTAATATGATTAATTTTAAAATAATTAATAATTGAATGATAATTATGAATAAATAATTTTGTTTATATATATATAATAAAAAATCAATTAAATTCTAAAAATTAAAAATTTATTTTAATAAAAAAATAATAGAGACAAAAAGATAAAAAAAAATAAAGAAGGTTATTTTTAATAAATAGTTAAGTAATGACAAAGCAATTTTGTTTAATAAAATAATGAACAAAGTTGTTTAGATAAAAAAAAAAGTAAATTTATTTAATGAAATAATAAGAGAATAATTTTTAGTATATGTATATATATATATATAAAAGAAAACATATGAAAAAAGAAAAGCACTAAAGAGAACCAGATAGAAAAAAAGTTTAAAGGCGAGATAAAAAAATAATATAGAAATATATATAATAAAAAAAAGGAAACAAGTTAAATTCAGCTTCTATTTTTTTTATTGATTAAAATTTTTAACTCATAGCTTTGCTTTTTTTTTTAAAAAAAAACATATGAAGTTTTATTTGATTTTTTTTGTTTTATTATTATTATTTTTATTTTGATTTGTGTGTAAGTATCTAAACCATTTTGAATACATAGATCAAGTGATGTTAATTGAATGATTAATCAACTCTTAACGTTGTTTGAATTTATTGAGTAAATTTTAGATTCAGATTATATGTAGCAATAAATTAATCCTCTTGAAATAATATGAAAAATATGCTTCATTTTAAAAGAAAAAATATAATAAATTATTTTTTTTTATAGAAAGGACTTCTCATATGCTGATTAATCATATTTTTTTATGTAAAGATAAATGATGTTAATTGAGTGATTGATCCATCTTTGATATCGTTCTGAATTATTTTTTTATTTTTTAGTAAGAACATAAATTAAAATAAATTAATAAAAACAAATTTTGTTGAGTAAGATAAATATTTTTAAAAATTAATTATGTATAATTAATTAAAAGATAATTGTTTTTAACAAATGCCTTTCAAATTTTTAAATTTTTTTTTAATAAATTTTGGTAACAACTCTTCTATTTTTATTAAATTTTATTCGATCGCTCTCATAATTATAGTAATAATATAATTTTTTTTATGATATATATATATAATTAAATATAATAATTAAATAAATTTAAAAATTTAAAAATTAAATTTTATCAATATAAATTATATTAAATATTATGTGGGTAAATAATGGTTATTTAATAAAATTTAAAATTTTACCATTTAATTAAAAGTTTATTTTTGTAAAATTTATACTGTTTTAAAATTATTCCATATTCTATTAATATAGATTAAAATTAACATATAATTATTTTCAAATTTTATAAAAAATAAGAATATTTTAACTATACTTTTATAAAATTTAACATGCATATTTAAATGATTAATAATTAAGTTAAAAAAGTTATTTTATATGAAGTTATTACTAATATATTTAATATAATTCATAAGTGTACAGACTACTCGCCAGTTATCATCACAGTGCTTTTATGTATATGGTTGTGATGATTGTTAGCTACCTCAAATTGTTCAAATTGCGCGTACCGGCAGATTTAAATCATAGAAAAGTCGCCAGTTAAATGGCTCAGTATTCATTTTCCACCCGCCATGCTTATAAACAGTTGTTGCATGTGAACCATTTGACAACATAAGCAAATTTAAAATGGCTCCTAATTCAAAAGTAAAAGAACATGGTAAAAAAAAAATTTCTGGCTGTAAAAAGTATAATACACAGTTTGTATGTAGGTTAAAAAGACAGTTCGCTCATCTCGTTATACTGTGAATATAAGCAACTTTACGGTTAATTCTTGAGGTAGATTTTATGTCTTTTAACTAATTTTAAATATTTAAAAATTGTTTTAATACCTATTATACTTATATATTTCAAATATAATAAATAATGAATATTTAATAAAAAAAACGTTTTTAACATTTAAAATAATTGAAAAAACTGAAACATTTTAATGTAAAATAAAATATAAAAAATAAATAAAAGTAAGATAGATTTGCTCTGGTTGTTAGGCCTAATATATTTAAATATAAAAATCATTTATAATAATAATTCATCTTCAATTTTTTATAGTAATCCAAACGCACACTTAAAGTAAAGCTTGGTTTTGTTTAAAGTAAACAAAAAATGCAATTTAAAAATGAAATACATAAATAATTATTAATTTAAAAATTAATAATTAAGATTTTGATAAAAAAAAAAGTCAAGTGTACGTTTAACAAATTTTGAAATCTCAACTACTAATTTATAAGTTAATGACTTTTAATGTGTTTTATCCTTTAAAGTAAATTTTTTACTTTAGAAAAGTCCAATCTAAAAAATAATTTAAATAATTTATAAATAACTCGTTTTATTACCCCAATTGATACCCTTGCAATAACTAGTTAACTACTGTAGCACCTATGCTTATTTAGGAATTAGGAGCTAACTTGTTTGTTTTGAATTTTTTTTTTAAATTATATTAAAAAAGCGACCTTTAAACTACTAATTTCCATGTAAGATTTTTCTTAAATGAGCTTAAAATAATTGATTTCATTTAAAAGGTAAAGTATGTAATAACTTTTAAAATGTGAATATGATATATATTGATGATTTCGGCTTAAAGTTCGTTCTTGTCAACAAAATGGTTAAAGTTATAGCTTCCTTGAAATTTTTAATTTTTTAAAATTAATTTTACTCGTTATGCAATTATTTTTCAAAATTTTCAAACGGGATATGTCACAGTTAGAATGGCTTATTTAAATATTTTTCCTCCAATATCAGGTTTAACTACATACGATAAGTGTTATATATATATATATATATATATATATATATATATATAATTAAATCTAAATATGCGTTTGGAGATAATTTATTTTGATAATTATTTAAAATGAGAAAAATAATATTTAGTTTTGTTTAATAACTATAGAAGAATTCATTTAAAATTTTTATAAAAATTAGACTTATTTAAAATAAATAAAAATTGTACATCATATCATTGATCAATTGAAGAGTGACTGACAGGAAGCAAAGGTGAAGTAGTTGAGCAAATTAAACTCTGATTAAAATTTTCAATACTAGTTGTGTGGCATGGTTTATATATTGTACGAAAAGGATGGACGATGAATAGCAGAATGATAAGTGGGCCGTGCGTCATAATTACCCCCTGAACTAACTGTTATTTGTCAGGAAAACGCTTTGCATGTGCATTTGCATATAGGAAGAATCAACGATATCACTGCAAATGAATAATGAATGATACATAGATGAAACTAAAAATAGAAGACAGATAAAATACAAAAATATGTAATTAAAAAATGATTAAATGATATAAATTATTTTTTACTAATTAAAAAAATCAATTTCTGAATATTATTAATATCGAAAACTTTAATAAGCGCATTTCTTAAATTAAATATCCATTTAGTTTATAGTTAAATAGAATTGATTTTCATAAATTTAAATTTAAATTATTAAATATTTTTAAAATATGTATATAAATAAATTTTAATTAAATTTTCTTTAAAATATATATTTTATATTCAAAAGAACAAATATTGATTCTTTAAATAAAAACAATCAGGCATTAAATCATGATACCATATATATAACATCCAGTAAAATGTTGCAAAAATTTTAATATGAGATAGTAATTAATGAATAAATAATTTTTTATAATACATTCTTTTTAATTTTCGGAACTTTTTTTTTATTATTTTCTTTCAATTGTTAAAACGCACTACACATGAATAATACTAATATCTTTGCAAGAAATTAAATTACAACAATCTTTTATAATTTTATAGGAAATAAAAAATTAAATATTTTTATGGTAAATTTTAACATTAATAGTATTAATTAAGGATTTAATTTTAATATATTATTAATATTTTTTATTCTGTTACTTCAGAAAATTATTTATGTTTATTAATTATTTAAAATAGTATTAATGATATTTTTAACTATACATACCATTGTAACAAAAAGAAGAAATAATAGTATATGAAATGTTGAATTAATAATGAGAGATGGATAATATATCACAAAATAAAAATAATTTTAATATAATTATTAAGAATATTAATTATTTTTAATATATACATACAAGGTATAATATAAAAAATTATTAAAATTCATTTAATAGTAAAAATTAAAACAGCTTATATATTGTTTTAGATTTAAATTTTATTTGTTTTTATTTAATAACTATAATAAATAAAATGTAAGTATTATTTAATAATTTAAAATTTAATATACGTTTACCTTGTATTTTGAATAGAATAATTTAACATTTTTAAATTTTGTGTATTTAAATAGTAAGATAAAGAATTTTGAAAATGATACAGATATTTGTATTTGAATAATTTTTATGTTAAATAGAAAAAATTTAAATAATTTTTATTTATAAATCATTTTTAAAAATATTAGTATTTATTTTTTGAAATTATTATTTACAATTTTTTATATTTTATTTATTTTTAATAATTATTATTTGTTTAAAAATGATTACAATTTTAGAATTTTCAACCAAATATAGGATTAATGTATTTTAAAATTAAGCTTTTTAAACTTTCAGATTAGATATTTAAGAAAGGTCTTTATTAAATTTATAAGTTAAGTTAAAATCATTAAAAGTAAGGTTGAACAATCATGACCCCTTTCTACTTCCATACGTTGTTTCAATCAAACATCTCAAATTCTTGATTATCCTTGTGCTGAACAAAGACCATCAACAATGTTTAAAAATACCCTAAGATACCAATTCAAAATGCAATCTCTCCCGTTACTATTCGAACGGGTGATCTAAGGGAGAAAAATAAAATAAAATAAAGGAGGAAATGTGAAAGAAAGAAAAAATATAAAAAAAATTGATTAGATGGATAAAAATAAAAAAAAGTAAAATAATTTTTTTTATTTAAATGTATAAAAAAGAAAAAAGAAAAAATATATTAATAATATAATTTTATTTATATAAATTTTAAAAAAGAAAATTTATTTTTTATTAATATAATATTTGTTATTTTTAAAAATTATATAATAATTTTAACAACTTAAAATAAAAAAAAAGTCTTCATTCTATTTTCTTTTCTATTTAAAAAATAAAATTTTAATAGAATATGATTTTTTAGTTTTTTTTTTTTTCTCATTTTCTTCCTTTCTTTCAACCATCCGACTAAAGTTTTCGAAACCTAAAATAGTGGTTTTACCTAACAAAGACTATCTTAACAAACATTTAAGTAAAATAATTCTTATAGCTTAAAAAGTATGATTGAATGATTCATATGAACTTTTCTCATTATTGAAGCTTTGATATTAATAAAACAAACTAAGATTTTGCACGAGTCAAGAAAATTTGTGACAAAAACCATAAAAGAAAGGAAAAACGACAAAGGGTAGGGATGGAGTAGATCATACTGTGATGAAATGATAACAACACATGACAACAACACATGACCTTGCAGTCTGGGACGGATGTTCCTAACAAATATGCTTTCACATTAAAAAAATATAATTATATATTCATTTATATCCATCATTAAGATTCAGATCTAAAAAATAATAAATAAATCGAGAGCAATACATCCAAAATCGAACGTATCGGGAAGGTGGCCATCGTAGATAGATATGACCAAAATCAACATGTTCCAGATCTTATCTAAAGATTGATACTTTCCGTACAAAACAAAGTTAGGCTCGTATATTCATCATTTCTTTTAGCTTGGATTGTATTAAAAATTAAAATACTAATTAAGTTGATTGTCCATATTTTATGAATAAATTAATATTTCCCATATTTTATTAATAAATTAATATTTCCCATATTTTATTAATAAATTAATATTTCCCGTTTCATTTTGTTTAACATTTTGACAATATTTTTTATTCATTTTACCATATTAATGAAATATTAAATATTTTTCTATTATATCGTTAATTATTATTTTTATATCTTTTAAACTAATTAATACAAGATATCAATAAAATGATAAAAATCACACACTAATCGTCATAAAATTTAAAATATTAATCATTTTTTTACCAAAACTTTTAATATTAAACAAAATTAGATGGGGGCAATATAAAAGTAGTATAGGTGGTAATCCTATTAAATGCGTAAAGGATTAAAAACTTAACATGTTACAAAATAACATTTTAATTATTTACTCATTAAAAAATGACGCTAATTTAATCATAAATAAAATTCATGATATAAATTACATTATGTTACATTTAATATTTAAAATAAAAATAATTTTTATATATTGACCTATGTAATTTTGGTTCCTATAGTAGTTATATAATGATTTACATATGCTTCCCTTCGTCTCTTCAATGATTAGATACAATATTGAAAAAAAAACATGGGCAAGAAATCTGATGAAATCGAAAATGAACATAATTTGCATTCAAGACAAAATTTACAATGATTAAGAAAATATTATAGTCTAGAAGAAAATTAATGAAAATAAGTTACCATTTTCTGGTTGTACAATACTTTCTTTTAAACATCAGTTATTGAACTGAGTACTAATTTAGAGGGAGAATGACAAAATAAAAAAATAAATGCCTTTTAGTATTATAAAGTGAATGATAATTAAGAATAATTTTTTGTGAATTAATATTCATTTTAGAATAGATTGATGGGGTATATTTTAAATGGTATGGGAATCATTTAACTGTGGGAGAATAGTTACATTTTAATCTCTGTAGCCATTTTTTTTTGTGAGTAATTAAATCAATATTTTTTGTTTTGGTGATGTAAGGGATCCAAGGCCCCAAAACAGGAAACTAGAAAAGCTACTAAACGAGGAATAGGAACTCAAGTACAATAAAAAATCATCAATTGAAACGCCTAACTGGGAGGTTAATTGTTCGTGTACTCTGAGTTGGGGGTTATGTTCAACTAAGGTTAGCTAACATATCCGCATCCATCAATTTTTTAACCACTCAAAAAAAGATAAATGAAGAAGTACTACGGTTAATACCAAAATGAAGAATTTGCAAATTTTGAATTAATATTTGCAAGGGAAACTTGTCACATCTCCACACAGTCCCACTTCCTTCTCTAAGTCAATTTTGACATTAATAAGGGCAATAATTTCCCTTTTTTCTTCACCGCATTCCACTCCTTAAAATGAAAAAAATAAATTATACTCATGAAGTGTATATAAAACAACATAATTTTTATTTCGTTAGATGAGATTAATTGTATAAATTTTACATGATATCATTAGACTCGATTAAAAATTAAAATTTTTAAAATCTTATTTATTATAAATTTTATATTTATATTTATTTTTTCTAAAGTCATCTTAACTTTCGTCCATACTTTTCTCAGGACTAAAAGCGATATTATTAAATATCGATTTTTTGCACTTATAATATATATATATATATATATATATATATAGTTAAAAAATAAAAATAAAATAATATACAAATATATAAAAATAAAAATTTCCTCGGAACCTCTACAAATAGTGACCCTCTGTTGTTGGATCACTCAACACCTACTACACACGAATAGGGACTAATTGGTACGTATATGCTGCTACTGTTTCTCTGGCTGATGAGAAAGCTGTGATCAGTCCACTCACGGGTCCTTCTCTCCCAGCAATTCGGGCTAGTCTCCATTTTTGTTTTTACATAAGGTATTCTTATATCTGCTTTTACAACTTTTGCAGATCCCAACCTGGGTTCTTAAATAACCCTTCATAACATTTTGATTTGATACCAAATTAAATGATTCACATGTTGCCATAACACAAGGAGATCTCCAATCCCCTTAACAATCCTTCTAATGTACACCCTTTTCAATTTTTACACCCACCCTTATCCTGTCACTCTATGTAAGTAATGTTTTGGTTTGTTTAGTCCTGTAATTAAGACCTTTAATATATAGCAATAACAAGAGTGTTTTTGCATTTTTCTCCAGAATTAAGGTCAGTTTGCATTTTTGAATTTTTATTTTGTTTATTTTTTTTTTCAAAATTTTGTATCAAAAACACTAAAAATAATTTTTGTTTTCATTATTCTGATATAAAAATTTAAAAGTAAAAAATATGATATTTTTATAAATGAAAGTGAAAATAAAAAATATTTCTCCAAAATCAAACATCACGTAAGTTTCCTCCTTTTGAAAATTTAGTTCAGGTTATTTTGGATCTTAAAGCAAGACATGTATGTATGTAGATCTTTGTGGTTTTCACTTTATGACTTGGTGTTTAAGGTTTTGGACTCATTTAGAGGAACATTTACCTTGGTTGGACACCATGAGCAAAAGAAAGTATCCTGGTTCTGAATTGATGGTGAACAAGGCTTCCAAATCATCATCGGCTGAGTGGATGGAGTTTTCGTCGTCATCATCATCATCTTCAGTATCGTATTCATCAAAGATGAAGATTAAGGATACATGTCATGCACTTTCCCCTAAGGCTGAAGAGAACTATGAGCAACATGAAACAAAGGCCATGGCTCTTGTTGGTTGTCCTCGATGCTTCATGTATGTTATGTTATCAAAGGTGGATCCAAAGTGCCCTAAGTGCAAGAGTACCGTATTTCTTGAGTTTGAGTTTTTCAAAGATGAAAATTAAGGGGAGAGAAGAGAGAGAGAGAGAGAGAGAGGGAAAAAATCATGGTTGTAGCCTTGTAGGATGTTTATGTTAATTTAACTATGCTATTTTGTCTTTAAAATCTGAAGGTTCAAATCCTGTCGAATATACGTAGCCTACCGTAGATCTATTGTTCAAGTATCATATATTCAGATATCTGCTGGCCATTTTCTGCATTTAATTTTACAGAATCAACTAATAATGTTTTCGTTATGTATCTATATTTCCCAGAAACGTACCATAGCTTAATTAAGAGGCAATTATAGCGGGATCTGATGAAAATTTACATGTCGAAGCCAACATCCAATCTAAATTTAAGTTACACAAAATTCTCAATATTTTAATACTTAATGAATGCTGAAATTTTCATATAAATAGTGTTGTTTTTTGTTTCGAAAGGAAAATGACAAAATCTGAATTATTAGAATATAGAGTTCTAGAGTTATGCATATCAAATTCATCGCAGAAGATTAAAGCATGAAGTATTACCTGTATTTCAGCCTACTAAGAAAAACTGAATCCAATGCATCACCTTTGTCCTTTGTGGTCACTGCACCGGTCCCAGCCTTGCCTGGATTTTCTTCTGCAACACCATTTACATTAAACTTCAACAGGTTTTGGGGCGTGGTGGTTCAGCAGCCATGGTCACTTCCGATAATTTTTTCTATAAATGATTCATAGAAATAAAATGAGTATTTTTTATAATTTAAAATCAATTTAGACATGTCAATATTAATTCTTTTACATTTATTTGAATGGAAATAGAAGAAGAGAATCACGAGGAAACAAATTAACAAGGATAGAATTAATTTAAAATATTTATATGGGTCAGAGGAGAAAGAAGAAAAAATTATTTTATGATTAAATATATTTTTAATTTCTCTAATTTATTCAAATTTTTAAATTTTTGTTTTTTTGATTTAAATTTTTTATTTTGTAAAATATTTTAATTATGATTTCTGATGTTGATTTAAATAAAATAAAATAAATTATTTTTAAAAAGATTTTAATTATAATTATTTAATTATGGTTAATATATTTTTATTTAATATAACTTTAGTTACATTAGAAATTATAATAAAAAATTTAAATTTAAAATTTTAAAATTTTAAAATTAAGAAATAAAAATAAAAATTTAAATATTTTAAAAATATTAAAAATATATTAAATCCATTATTTTATGATCGAACAAGAAAAAAAATTTATGAGAAAGAAAATAAGAATATAATTTTTTTAAAAAATTTTATTTTAATGTTTTACTTTAAATAATATTTATATAATATAAAAATTAAAAATATTATATTAAAAATTTATTTTTATTAAATTAAATATTTCTATAAATATTATAATATCTTTTATATAAATTATTTATTTTTATTTTTATTTAAATAAGTAAAGACTTTTTTATTTTTATTTTATTTTATTTATATTTTATTTCTCACACTCTTTTTTTTTTCTTTGTTTCTTATTTATTTTATTTTATTTCATATCCAAAATAAATTTGATAAAAGTTTCCTAAAAAATTGTCGTTAATATTAATTCTAAATCATGTGAAAAGTTTAATTTACTTTTAGATTTTCTTATCTCATACAAAATTTATTAAAGTTTGATAAAAAATATACTTATTAAAAGTTCATTCAAACTAAACTGTATCGTTTCTTGTTAGGAATGCATCTTCTCATAGTATTTTTTTTTTTTTGGGTATCTTCTTATAGTATTATTTTTACTTGTGTAATTTATGTTTTTTCTTAAAATTATTAAATAAATAAATAATTTAAATTTATATAAATTTATTGAAATAGAGCTATAAAATAAAAGGTTAGTTTTATTAATAAATTAATATCAAATAAATGATATTGTCTACTTGAAATAATTATTTATAAAAGTATAAATACTATATGAATAAAATATTGTGAAATAAAATTAATATATTTAAAATTAAAATATATAAATTAAAACTTTATAGAAATAAAATAATTTTTAAAAGGTAAAAATATGTATAAATAATAAATTTTCAAACTACGTTATACATATAAATAATTTTAGTCTAAAATATAAAAATCAGAAATTAAAATCAATAAATTTTATAAAATTAAAGATTAAAATTTTAAATAAATAATAAGCTAAATTAAAAATTTAATTAATAATAATATCTTAATAAAAAAGTTTAATACATAATTGAGAACATATAGTAATATTTTATATATAATGATTTTTATTATAAATATAAATTTAATAAGATAGAAATATTGAATATTAAACATTTTAGTAAAATTATATTTTTTTATTAAATAAATATTAAAAAATCATATTAATATGTTTTGTTTTATCTAAAAATGTTGACTTGGTTAAAGCTGGCTTTAATCTGTTTTTAAATATTAATTCAATCTCCAGTTTCGTACGTCAGACCAAATCACAACGCCGACATACCATCACAGACCATCACAATGCCGAAAAGGAAATATGAAATTAAGTGTCACATCTACTAATTTGGTAGAACGCCGATTCACATTCATATCCACTGTTTTATCGTACCTTCATCTATTTATACTTTTTAAGATTTTTTTTTTAAGAAAATCGGACCATTTATATTGTTATAATTCAAAATGTGCATCTGATTCAAACTTTATTGTTTAAAATTTGAAAAATAAATATTTTTGTTTTTTAATTTAGTTTGGTATCCATTCCTTCTCAATAAACGAGGGATAATTTTTTTTATTTTTTTCTTTTTTCTTATATATATATATATATATACTATACTTATACATATATATATATCTTTTATTTTTTCTCACTTCAAAATAAATTTTTACATTAAATAATTCGACTTTAATTGATTTTGTTCTTTTCTATATTTAACTATTATCATAATATTACGCAGATTTATTAATGTAAATTTAAATGATTTTTTTAAAATTAGATTACTTAAATAATAATTAAAATTATAATATAAATAAATAAAAATTAGAATTATAATAAAAATAAATAAAAATTAGAATTTCGATAATGGTAAAAATAAAATATGAGAAAGATAAAAAATGAAAAAAAACATCCAATTCTCAATTCTACGAAAAAATAAAAATAATAAGTTCGGTGTAAAATTACCACAGGATGAGAAAATCTAACAAGATCTAAAAGGGATTTTCTTAAAAAGAAAAACCTCAATTCTTTTATTCTTAAAATTTAAATTGATTTTTTAAGAAGAGTTACACGGTAATTTTGATAAAACAAAAATTCTAAATGCTTAGTAACCAATAGGGTAGTAACAAATCTTAAAAAGACTTAATACCAATAACATAATAAACCAAACCTATGTTATTCACTACTAAAATAAACATAAAGTTCTAACCTAAAATATAAACATAAAGTTGTGTTTTTTTCTTCTATATCTTGGGTTGTCTTAAATATGTTATGATAATGTGATTTAAGGTTTCTTTTACATTCTTTACTTTTGATATTGTCATAAAACCTTTAAGCCTTTTGTTGGAGATCATCCTCTTTATTTATTTTTATTCTTTATCGTTATCTTTTTGGTTCATGTCATCCTATCATTTGAATTTGTCATCAAATTATAATTTTTATCACCTACATAAAAAATAATAATTTAGAAACATTAAAAATTGCACTTGTTCCAAACTTACAAAGCAAATCAATTTTATAAACATTATCACTCATCTTCTTTACCTCACGAGGGTGTTGCTATACGTGGGTTTATTAAGTGGAGAAGCAATATGAGCCAGATCTATTTGATATTTTGTTCTTCTCGTTAGTGGTCAACCACAAGACACGTCTATGAACAAAGTATTATGAAATTCCTGCAAAGTAGTAACAACGTTAGTAGACAAAGAGTTAGTGTTAGAGTATAAAAAAAAATCTTTACACAAAAGAAGGAATAAAGATTTATTAGTTAAATAAACATTCTTTACCTCATTTTTGTTAATAAATAATCTCTCTACTTTTCTTTTTTCCTTTTCATTTCTTTTGAATTTTACCCTTAAAATGAGATGTTTTCTCTTTTCTTTTCATTTTTTTTTCTCCTTCTAAACTCTTCTCTTATTTTCTTTTTGTTTTCATTTTCATTTGATCCTCAGAAACTTCTCTAGGAGACAAGAGGATAAGTGTTATTTTGTTACAATTATGGATGAAAGAGAATTCATTGGATAGTCCATCGTACGGAGCATACTTATCAAACTGTCAAGGTCTTTAAAAAAGGATGTGACTTGCCTCCATAGGAACAACGTCACAAAGAACTTGATCTTCATACTTTCCAATGGAAAAATTAACCATCACTTTTTGATTCACCATTAATTCACCACTGTCACTTAGCCATTGAAGATTATATGGCCGTGGATATGTTGTAGTCTTTAGGATCAATTTAGTGACCAATCTAGTGTTTGCCACATTAGTATAACTCTCTCCATCAATAATCATAGAAGATATATTGCTTTGGACAAGACAATGAGTATGAAAGATATTTTCCTGTTGGTTCTTCTTATGTTCCTAATAACCTCCTCATCACCAATAAATATCCATCTTGTGCATAAGTTGTATTGTTGGTATCCTTTTTAAATGAGGAAGAATAAAAATCTTCTGTAATATTTCCATTATCTCTTATTATCATAGCCTTCTTATTTGTACATTGGGAATCAATATGTTCCATTTCCAAACATGCAATATGTCCCATTTCCAAACACTTGAACCATTTGATATCCTTGCTTTTATAGGAAGTAGTGGTATTAGGGATATAATTTTTAATACTTATTTCTTTCTTGGAATTAGAGAAAGACGCACTTTTATAGGAAGTAGTGGTATTAGGGATATAATTTTTAATACTTATTTCTTTCTTGGAATTAGAGAAAGAACTCTTCGTCTTTTGTTTATCCATCCCACTTGAAGAATAGTTAGAAGTAGATCGATTCGTCATAAATTCATTCCTCTTCAATTGTTGCTCCACCTTCATGGCCTGATAAACTAAGTTTTCTCCACATAATATTGCAACTCTATAATATCTGTAGTGTCTTGGTTCAAACCATGAAGATATCGAGTCATGGTTGCCTCCCTACCCTCCATAATGTTGGTTTTAATCAAAGCCAGTTCCATCTCCTTTTAGTATTTATCCACGCTTCTATTCCTTGTGTGATTTTTTGTAATTTGTTTTGCAAATTCCTATGATAGCGGGAAGACATAAATCTCCTCTTCATCATGGTCTTTATTTCATCCAAGTGTTGATAAGATGTTCTCTAAATCTTCTTCTGTCGTTATGTACTTGATCCCATAAGGAATAATTAGTAAACTCAAGGGCAGTTGTGACAATAAAAAATCTTTTCAATCTTCATCTCTCATTCAAGATAAGCTCCAGGATCGTTCCTCTCTTGGAAGAAAAGTATCTTGAATTTCATGTCTCCAAGTTCATCTCTTTGCCTATGATCTCTTTCGTCTCTCTTATGTCTTCTTCCTCCTCCATTATGCCTCCTTTTTTCTCTTCGTTTTCTAGGAGAATCATAGAAGTTATTATTCCCGTGAGACAAACCTTCTTGATTAGAATCCCTTCCATAGATGGAGGTTCTCCCATGGTCAGAAGTTCTACCTTTTCCCAATCGATCAATTTGTTGATTTAACTCCATATTTTGCGTGTGAAATCGTCTCTCTAAGTGTTGAGTTAAGACTTATATTTGTTGTATCATAGCCTCCGATCTTGGAGTAACAGTCTCTCTAAGTGTTGAGTTAAGACTTGCATTTCTTGTCTCAAAATCTCTCATCTTGGGAAAACAAGAATAATCCCTTTATATGTACCATATTCTTTGGACATAATTATGAACAACAAAATAGGTTAATAAAATAATAATAAAGACCTTATCACTTTACATGTTTACATTCTTGAATTCTAATTCACTCGTGTTTTGTTTTCAAAATAGAATACACTTTTATGTAACATTCGCTCCCGCCTTTTACCACTCAGATGACCTTTCAAGTTTTTAAATTAAACCAAAGCCAATCTAGAAAAACACATACAAAATTTATCACTCAAAAAGTAAGTAAAAGAAATACTTTAGACAAAAATAAGGACCTAATAATTACAAATAATAAAAGATAAAAGAACGGTCACGTGTACTTACAGAATCAAATATTAAACAAGATAATTAAAGAAATTTTTTTAAAAAACTTTTATGATAGAATTAAAAAAAAATAACTATTTGCTATAAAATAAAGCATAAGTTTTTTATTTTATTTTTTGTTTTCTTCTCTTCTTTATTTTTTTTTGCCTTAGAAACTTCTTCAATAAAAATGAATATGAAAAAAAAAATACATCGTAAAATAATAATAATAAAAAAGTTAACTTCCAACCTCTAGAATTCAAGCTTTGATTACCACATGATATGAACTTAAACAGATCTTTCCTTAAGTTGGATTACTTAGATAAGAATTAGAATTCTAACATAAATAAATCAAAATTAAAATTATAATGAAAATAACTAAAAATTAAAATTTTGATAATTGTAAGAATAAAATATGAAAAAGAGAAAAAATGTGAAAAAACATCTAATAAAATTTAAATAGTGGTTCTTTTTAAGAATCCTTACCGGCACACAAACTTTTTTAAAAAAAAAAATTTCAATTCTTATTATCATCAAAATTAAAATTATCTTTAAAAAGTTATACAATTATTTATAATAAAATTAAAATATTAAATGTTTAATAGCTAATAGAATCGACTCATTAACATAATACAGATTTTAAAACGACTTAATAACCATTGCGAAGAAACCCATTAATATAATAAATTAAACCTATATTATTAATTATTAAAATAAATATAAAATTTTAATTTAAAATATAAACATAAAATTTTATATTTTTTTATAGCTTAAATTGTTTTAAATTTAGTTATAATTATATAATTTAAAATTTATTTAATTTTTTTTATTTTTAATTTTATCATAAAATTTTTAGATTCTTGTTAAAAATTATTCTTTTTATTTTTTGTTATTATTATTTTTAATTTGTATCACTTGCAATTTTGGTGGAAGAAAGCATTGCTTCTCGAAATCTGTATATTATAAAGAATGGACAAATACAAATATTTTGAGCATAATCCGAAAATACTGTAAAAAATGTCATATCTTAACTTATTTGAATATCTTACTCATCTTTATTTGTACAGATTCTTATTTTAAAGATATTAAATTCTTAATAATCGATTTATATTAATAATACCTTTAATAGTATTATTAAATAGTTCTATTAATATTTAGTATATGATTAGTATATATTATAATAATTATAGGTTTTTTTTTTGGGGTGAGGATTGTTTTATTTTATGAATAAATTTTGTTAAAATTATTTTATTTTTTATTTTTTAAATATTAAATTTTACCAACTTATTTACTAAATTAAAAAATATTATTATATAATTTTATTTTTCGTATTTTATTAAGTTAATTTAACATATAATGTACTTTTTAACATACATTAAATGAAATTTATTTAATAAAATTTTATATTATAATACAAAATTTAATATTTTTATAAATTTATTAAGTGAAACAACTTTAATCAAATTATTTTTAAAATAGTCTCTCAACCTATATTTTATTCAATAATTAATAAATATGTATAAAAATATGATAAAACATTTATTAGAATACATTGATGAAGAAAAGTTATATAAAATACAAAATATATAAATATTAAAATATAATCAACATCTTTTTGTTTTTTTATTTTTAATTTATTATTTATACATTTTTATAAATATATACAAATTAATATCGTGTTATTCTAGCACATTTATTAAATGAAATATTGGTTGAGATATTTGATTTTGACAATTATGAAGCTGCATATGATAAAGTAAAAAATTAGAATTTGAATACCTGAGAAGAATTAAGCATGCTAGTAAAACTTGATCATACAGTACTTATAACTTGACTTTGTTTAGAATTTGAAAACAATTTAAACCCAAATTCAAACTAAATTGGTAAAAAAAATCTTCTCCAACTCCAAAATCTCAGCTTTTTTGAAAAAAGAAGAAGATGAATTTGGTATCAATTTGTACCATTTGTCATACATAAGAAATATATTTCCATCCATCGTTTCTTTTCATTTTGTTTAGAAAAAGATTATAAATTTTGTTTAAATTTATTTATTTCTTTTAATTTAAAAATAATATTAATTATTTTTTCGTATATCCTTATATATATATCAATTATAATAAAGAAAATAAAAATAAAAATAAAATGTATATATAAAAAATAAATTAAAAATAAATAATTTTTAAAAAATTAACAATACTAATTATATTTTTAAAATTAATTACATATCATTTAAGATAAAGATTTTCATTAAAATTCATTTTTTTTACCTCCCACGTAACATAGATTATACTATTGAAAAAAGATTGGTTGCACGATTCTTTCACTAATTAATTTGGTTGCACGATTCATAAATCCATTTTTCATTTCCTTACAAGTAATTAAATTTCCATTTAATATTTTTAATTAAAAATATATAAAATGTTAATCTAAGATGCGAGAATTAAATCTAGACATTTTAGTAGATTTTTATCAAAATAAATATTTATTACCTAAAATATAAATATAATAATTTTTTTTTTCTAAAAACTTATCCTTTTTTAATACTTAAAAGTAAATTTAAAATTAGGATTGACAAAATCTTGAAAATATAACAACGATTTTTTCAGAATATTGCTTCTCGGGAATAGTAATAATTATTCCATATATTTATTTTTATTTGTTATTTAATATTATTTATATAAATTAATAAATTTAATTAGTATTTTTGTTGATATTAAAATTTTTGTCTAACTTTTTTTTATGATTTTAATTTTTTTCTTTAATTCCCTTCTTCTATTTATTAATATTAATACTATGAAAAGTAAAAATATAATAAAGAAAATTAAAAATAAATAAATGCTATTTTAAAAATTTAAAATGATAGTTTAAAATAAATGTTTTTAAAATCATAATAAATAAAAGAAATAAAAATATATTTTATATGTTTAATTTCTTTAATTTATATTTTATAAAATTATAAATAACAAATAAATAATAATTGCAAGAAATATGGTTAATGCTAAATATTATAACGGAAATTCACTCCTCCCATCTCCCGTGACTCTCGTACGGGCCGGTCATCTTAACATTCTTTAAGTAAATTCTGTCTTTACTTACTCCAGATTCCAGAGTCCAGCCAATTGCCTATTACGCGTAATAAATATTAAAATAATAATAATTTATTTAAAAAATATTTAATACATTAAAATTATAAAAACTTAAAAAATATTTTTTCATAAATTTGTATTATTTTTAGTGACTTAAACTTAACTTTTTGAAATATTTTTCATTTACATTTTACTATAAGTCACAAGTTGCTGCAACTTGTGACTACCTCGACTAAATTATTATGACGGTGACATGACATGAGAAAAGTGACCTAAATATTTATTTTTATAAATATAATTTTTTAATTTATTTTAATTTATGTCTCTTATTATTCAAAATAAGCATTTTTAATTAATACTATTATTACAAATTAAATTTATTAAGGTGTTATTGATGGATAAACTATAAATTTATTTTATGTGTTAGTATTTAATCAAATTTATAAAATAATAAAATAATAAAATATTGTTTTTAACATAAAACTGAAATCAAATTATAGAATTTAAGACAATTGAAATTAAATTTGAGTATATTCATAAAGTATAAACATATTTAAGTTTTAAAAAATAATGAATAAAATAACCACAAAGTTATAGAGATAAAATCATGTGCCTCTGTCCATCTTTAAATTCAAATAAATAGAAAATATGTAATATAATTTGTTTTAATCAAGATTGTAAAGACTAAGAAGGATTGAAAATAGGGAACAAACACTTACAATTGTCACATAATTTGTAAGATTGTAATAAAATAAACTATATTAAAAAATAAAATAAATAATAAATAATAAAATAATTTTAAATTCATGATTAGTATTTATTTAAAATTTAATAAAAAAATATATGCAATCACAATTTAAATTAAAATTACAACTAAAAGTATAAAAGATTTTATATATATATATATAAGAACTTAATTAGGTCTGGTTGACTATCCTACACTAATCCACAAATTGATCGAGTTATGGATGATGGTTGCTCCTGCGGAATGTTGTAAGATCATGCAATCCTGTGAATAAAAAGATTTTGGGAGAATGTTTTGTAAAAATCTTAATGAGTTTTTATTATTTAGTAAAAAGAAAGAAAAAAAGAAAAAGAGATGATGTATATGATGTGCAGTAAGATATAAAAAAAAAGAAGAGGAATGAGTATAAACATAGTCTTAACTTCGACCGTGTAGTTGACACCCATCAGGCTATCTCATCTAATATTGGCCTTCTTTGATTTTGACTAAATTATTATTCTGATCTTCAAAAGATTTGAAATCTATTATATATTATTTTTTAAAAAATAAAAAGTTATTATTTTTATATTTGAAAATTTAACATTAATTTTCATCCACATAAATGATTGCATTTCCGTTTTCGGATTGAAAAACACTTAGTTGCAACTCAAACGTCTATTCACATAATAATAATCATTACCTTCCTCTTTTGTTTCGTTTACATATCTGTGTCTATCCTTATTCGTTTCTTGGATACCCCTTTTGTTTTATTTATTCATTGTTGAGATTTCTTTTCCGTTGTTCTAATGTTTCATATCTTTTTCCTTGCTTCTTGTGTTGTAAATGTTTCGATATGGGTTCCTTGCTTTTGACAAAACAGTGATAACCAGTCGTTTTCGTCATTCATTATTAATGGTTTTGGTTATAATTGATTATTAATAGTTTTGATTCTAATGTTCTTTTTGCACTAGATGTTCAAACTTGAAAATGAATTTGATGTGCTCTGATTGGTCATATGACGGTAGATGGCATTTTCTTTGTTATAATATTTACTCCTTGTATCTTTTGTTTGTTTAATTAACAGGATGAGATTATCATTAGTCCTCAGTTCTGGGAGAGACATAAAGAGTGGTTCATTGCTGGGTCCGTGCTGGTGACGACACTCTGTATCAGTTGCTGAAAGGATGACCAAGGACTACATCATTGGAGGCCTACAGGAGCTGATTCACTTCTATGGTCTTCAACGACCCCACACCATTCAATTCCATTGGATTTTCTTTGATCATTTAAGGATAAGGATATACAATCATTTTCTTTTTGAGATTGATTATCCTAACATCCTAATAGAAACATAAATATGGTTGAATTGAATGATAGTAATGATGAATTTCCCAACAATGTCGCTGGCCATGATGAACACCAACATGTCAATGACCATGCCATCAATGATTATGCAGCTATGGTGGTTAGTATTGCCAATGTTGGATTTCCACCCCGTAATGAAACTGTTTCGGATTTGACACTAACGACTTCTCAAACTTCAGGGAAGTCAGTGTTGGTAAGCACTATATAAATTCGACTTTGGTTTTTGTTTCATACTCTGCAGAGTCTGCACTAACTTTGTTTTAGGATATGCAGTACATTCTTGTGAATCATGTTCATTCTTTTAACATGATTTGAACATGATTCCGTCACTGTTATTGATGATGAAGGCTTCGTCCATATTTGCACCCTCAATCATAGATGCAAGACTTACATTGAATCATACATGAGTATTGGATGGTACCAATTCGTTCGATTGCATAAGCTACATGAAGGAGATGTGCTGACATTTCATATTTATAGGAATCCTTTGAGAATGAATGTCACCATCCACAGATTGAATTAAATTTTAAATAGTTTTTAGCAAAGTAACTATTTAGGGTTGTCCATTTCTAATTTTTTTTTTTATATATTACACAATGTACTACAGTAGTTTGTAAATACTATCTTCATATAATGGTTATTCATGTTACATAAATACATTAGTTATGACTTTAAATCATCGTTTCAATTTTCTGAATGTTTTCTTTGAGTTAACATATAATGAAGTGTAACATTTAATATGGACACCTGCAGATATATTGGTCTACGAACTTAATGCACTTAAAATTCCCATTATGAAGCAAGAAGTAATGGTTCCATTAATTTGATTGTAATTTAATTTTTTCAAAATACTCCTCTGATACGAGAGGTAAAGCATAATACATATAGTTCGTGTGCAGTACAAACTGATATATTATTTCAGTTTTCCATGAGTTAATTACATATTTATCAATACTCTGCATTGAAAACATAAATAATAGATGGATGCTATACTAAAAACATGTGGTTCATTAATTTGCAATATGACTATGTTTTACTTAGCTATGCTGCAGACCTTAAAAACCGATTTAACTTAAGTGTTGTACTTGACAATGTAATTTGTGGAGTAGTGCATGTATGCTTTGACTTCCACGAGAAACAAATTGCTTCCCTCTTACTATTTACTTAGTCTGACACATAAGTTAATGCGTAGACACTATATATATTTTCAAACAACAATGTCTTTCTTTTCTTTATGTATGAGTAATAGTATTTATTGATAATGGCTTATTACAATTTATTAAATTAGATATACCTGTTAGATTATACAAATTATTTGTAAAACAAAATAGCAAATTCGAATGAAATATCTTCGTTGTGTACTAATAACCACGGATTTTATTCATCTATTATGTTGTATCTAATTATGCATATTTTCTTTAGCTTTTATTATATTTCTTAAAATGCTTGATTGGATTATATTCTTCTATTCATGTTGTGTATCAATAAGCTTTGATTTTATTCATACATCTACATATATTTTTCCTTTTCCATATTATTTGTGTAGTGTTGTTGTTTTGGTTTATCTCTAAATTTCAGTTGATCTTCTATAATATCTATATATTGTGTATGTAGTATTGTTGTTCAGATTTATCAAGATTTTATTTATTATTGATGAAAGAATTGATTAAGTAAAATCCTATTTATTATATTATATGAATAGTTTTTGCTATTACATTATATGAAATAGCTTACGAACCAATATGGTACAAGATTTAGGCAATAGATAGAATCCTCCTAAATGTATAATATTCTGAATGCAATATGATTTAGATAAGGTTTATAATATAAATATATATTTTTATTTGTTTAATTATTGTTAACATCAATATAATATATATAATTTATGTTGTTAGCCGTTAAAGTTTCTTCTTTCATTCTTTGTTAAAAAGTTATATTAGTAATTTTTTTAACATCATCGAATTTAGAAATTTTTTTAATATCAAAATAATGTTTAACATAATCAAATCTATTAAAAATATGTAACCGTTAATGGAGAATAAGACAACATCAAACAAATATATCATAACACGAGGAATGACTTCAAATGGAAGCGGAAACTTTAATCTATACGTCTATGACTTGAAAATGAAACAACTCACTTATTCCAAAGAAGAAAGGTCATTCCTATTCAACGGTGTCAAACTACAACACATTCTTTGTAGAACAAAAACCATTTGATTGTGAATGTTAAAAAACTCTTACTAAATATTATATAAAGAATAAATTGGTACTATTTGAAATTTTTTTTTTCATCTCCCCGTTTAATATTTATGTTTTATTTTTTATTAATTATTAATTTTTTTTATTATTCTTATTTATTAAAAGTGAATGTTTATAATTTTCACAAGGCACTTCCACATATACTTTTATCTGAATATTTGCAGTATGACAACTTAGGTACAATGTTTGTTGAAATGAATTGAACATAAAGAAAGTAGGTAACAACTATTACATACGAACTTTTACAATCACAGAAAATTAACTGTACCCTTTGAGCTAAAGAAGGATATAATTACTTCTGCATTTGAAAAGACTTTCCTAGATACATACAGTACCCACGTTGATCTCCCTCTATTGTTTAGTTAAAAATATTTCGATAATGGATTATTAAGAGTTATGTAATTAATAATATAAAAAATATAATTCAAGGTTTAATATAATTGATAAATAAAAAATATAATTAATAATTGATTAATAAAGTCTGATTGATTTATTATTTATGTGGTTAATTAATTATTCTCAGATATATCTAGAATGCCTGTTAATTTCTTTCCAGCATATAATTGATTACTTCTGCTTTCTCTGAATTTCCCTGCACTGTATCTTTCTTTCTTTTTTCCTAGAAAAAGGCTCATCAGAATATTGTAATTTACACGAAAACCAAAAAGATGAAATACCAAAACAATAGAAATAAAATATATTATGGAAAATTGAACTCGCCTACTCATGATTTATAACCTAAACTTAATCTTAATGTACTGCTTTAAAAATAATATATATCTAGAATGCCTGTTAATTTCTTTCCAGCATATCGATGATTAGGTAGTTTGACTGCAAAACTCGTTGTATGGGTGTGTGTGGGCACACATATGTTTTCAACAATTAATTATGGTTAAGCTTATTTGAAATGTAAAGATTACAATAGACCTCATTTTTTTAACAAAATATTTTTTATTTATACAAAAAATAAATCTTTTTGTATTTAAATTTTCCAGGATAATGTTAATAAATTTTAGAACCTTTAAGCAAAATTTACAAAAGAAGGGTAATGTAATATAAATAAATATATCATATTATTCTTTTATCTTTCTAAGTTGGAAGATTATTTATCCAAATAAATAATATAGATAGTCCATTCAATTTATCTTATAACATATAGTTAATCTTGAATAATATTTTAGTATATAATTTAATTTTTTATTTTTTTTTAAGAGTAGCAACCATTACAAGTACATTATTAATAAATTGTTGAAAGTTTAAAGTACAAATAGTCTTAATAAACGACTGTTAGATAATACTGGAAATTGTAATTTAGTAATTATATTATATACAGTTGTGTGATTACGGATAAATTACCAATGGAACTAAATAATGTAACTAAATGAAAATTGCATATATTGGGTAAATATTCACATATTACATGAGCTAATGCCTCGATTAACCAATGAACTTAATGTTTTTCGCCAATACGTCAAATAAATAACAAGCAAAGAGGCCCAATACCATAGTCAAACACTAGATCGAGTGAGGTCAAAGTTGCAAAGCACTATGCAGAAGAACGAATGAACTTCAAATAATATGTGAAGTATTTGACCAACAACTAGCAAAATAAATTTAAAGTTGGGCCAATGAAAATTTAGAAACCATAACGGTATATTTTTCAAGCTTTTACGTTCAAACTGAAAATTTTATTATAATAAATACATTTTACAAGTTAATTGACTATTTCCAAATACCATTGCTTATTAGTTTAAATTTACAACTCAAGAAATGGTTTAAATTAATCAATAAATCAAACACGGCTAAATTTATAATTCCAAAACATTATCTATTACACCAAAGTATATTCATATCACACAAAATCATCATATAACATATTTATGAAAATATTATTCTCTTACAAATTTTACACTTTACTACTTATCCTAGTTTTAATGAATTTATTAATTACATAACAATAATAATAAAAAAATCTCAAAAATATTAGTTCAGTTCTTTAAATTAAGCTATACATATATATATATATATAATCAAATACATCAAATATTTATGAAAAAATGGTGTTAGACATACTATATAAAATATTCATTAAATAAAAATCATTAGTAATGCATAATTATTAAAAAAAAATATAAGATATCGAACGGTCTTAAAATATTTCAAAGTATATTATTAAAACACACAAAATCCAATTTTAAAACCTGAATCTGTGAAATTTAATATGAGGCCAGGTGATGGTGATGGATGGGAGGTGATGGACACCCTTGCTCTCAACATAGGAAATAGAATACAACACACACAAAATGTTGATGAAAAAAGATAAGGGTGCATCTCACTAGCGGTTTCTTTTGTTGGCGTTCTGTTTGTTATTAAGGAAATGCAGCAACGCAGTACTCTTACATTTAGGGCATTTGGGATTTGGATCAGCCTTTGATAACAAAACATACATTAAGCATTGAACACAACCTACGAGAACCATAACCTTCATTTCTTCATCAGCCTCAGAGTCTGAAGACAAACATGAACCCTCTGATGAACACGTACCTATTGATGATGAAGTCGACAATTCCGCCGTGTTTTCAGCCGGTGGTAGGGACAAGTTCGCCCCAAATTCCAAACTACAATTTCTTACTCCTTCACTCATCTCTCCTTCGAATTCTGATCCCAATGACTATAAATATGATGTTAACAACACATAAATATAAAGTATTAAAGTTTTATTTACGTGTTATATATACTGAAACAAATACAAGTTCATGATGACTCACTTAATTACAGTAACATAATTAAAGTAAATTGGGATTGGTCAGAATTAAAACCTTGTATATATGTAATTGACGTAAATCGCTGGACAAATTAAGAGACAGAAGAAACAAATAGTTGGAGTTGGAGTTGGATTTGTCGTGTTTGAGAGTTTTTTTGAAAAGGATTAAGGATTTATAACTTTGGGGAAGTTAGCCATATACCAGCAAATACTGATTTATGGTTATTATTTAGTTTTTGTTATGTTCAACGAAAAGGTGTTATATAGGGGATTTGAAGTTGTAGGAAGCAGATAGGAAAAGTGATTCAGTCATAGAGGGAAGATGTATTTGATTGACTTTAAATGTCAAATTAATTAGTGGAGGAGCCCACATTAAGAAAGAAAATATTGTAACAACTATATTTTATATTTTCAAAAGAATAATGATATCCATACATTAGGATAATGTTATTCATCTTCACACATTTTAATTTAACAATTACAAATTTTTTATTTTTAAATTAAAAAGAAAATTAAATTATAAAAAAATTAAATATGCATGAAATATGTCATTTTTATTTATTAATATAAATAAAATATGTCATTTTTAAAATATTATTAAAATTAATAAATAATATTTTTAAAATATTATTAATAATATTTTATGATATAAATCAAATATAAAATTTTTTAAAATATTACATTAATTGCAAAAGTTGCATGCTCTTCAAGTTTGACACTGCTCTTTTTCTCTGTCCCAACGCACAGCAAAAAGAAGGGTTTGTCTTAAATTACATCCATCCCTTCCGTGTTATTGTTAAATTGGGAAAATAAAGTAAAAGTCTCTGTCTGTATTTATTCGTTTTCGTTGAATGATGCAGAAATATTGCAACTCAATCCAAAGTATATACGCGAAATTAATTTGTTCGGTGAAGCCAAATGAAATGTATAAACTGCCAAATTTGACAATTCTCTATAGTTGAATCAATATTTAAATTGCTTTCTTCAGTGGTTGAATAGTTATCATCATATACAAGTCCCTAATTTCATATTAAATTAATGCTCTTTTATCCTTTTGTCCACATTTTTCTGCTCATTTTGCGTGTGCGTATACGATCCAACCTTCCTTCCAAATCCTCAAGGTACTTAGCTATTTCTCCTGGTAATGCATTGGGTATCTCTACCAAATATTTATCATAAAACTTGCAATTTAAATTACTGTGTATTTGGTTATGGATTTAATTACAAATTAAGATGATTCTCTTTATATAAAAAAATCGTTTTTATTAAAATTGATTTTGAAGAGATATATTTTACATTTATAAACTTTTATCTTAAAAGCAAAATCTAAATTGAACCAAAGATATTCTTTAGTGTCTGACATATTTCAAAGGGTGAAATGTGTTTAGAGGGTTTTATAGAAGTTGCATTGAACGACCTTTTCTCTTGTCCCATTCTGATGTCAAACCTTCTATATAACAAAAGTAAAATCCTACTTCTTGGTGTAGAATAAATTGAGACGAACACGTTATACCAACAGACAATAGCCCGCACTATCATTAATTTTTTTCCTTCTTTTTTCTTCTCATTTTTTAACTTATAATTTTGAAGATAATTTTTTAAAAATTATTTTTCATATCTAAAAATAAGTAAAATAGAATAAAAATGAAAAAATATATGATATAATAAGAAAGCATTAAAATTTACAAGTTATATCTTGTTTGAATCTTGAATGGGTCAGTTGGAAGAAATATCTCGTTACAAAGACCAAAGAAACCATACACACCTAATTCGTTATATCATCTTATTGTGGCCAATATATTAAGGATGTGTCATTTTGTCAAAAAAATATATAAATCATTGTATTTTAATTTTTTTTCCACTATCTTCTTTACTTTGTAGTTGAATAAAATAATTTTAAATTACTAAATTAGAAATGTTTAGATGATAAAAAATATTTTAAAATACAACAAAAATTTACTTAAATAATTTTTAGATCGAAATAAAATTTAAATGATATTTCTTAGAAGAGAATTTTAAAATTATTTATTATTTAACTCTTTTTTACTTCACTATTCACTACTTTTTTGTATTTGCTATTTTTTAATTTTTTTTATTAATTTCACATTTTTTAACAATTTAAAGAATTTTTAAGGTTTTATTAACTATTATCTTAAAGATGTTAATTAAAATAACTTTTTTTATTAAAAATTATATATGTTCAGATAAATTAAAAATTATGATAAAATAAAATAATAAATTTTAATTTAATTAATTACTTAAAAATATATTTTTTAATTTTACAAATTTTATTATTAAATTTTAATAATTTATAGTTATATAATTATGAATTGATAAACGTTTACTTAAATAAATAGATTTTTCTAATAAATATTTTAGAATGATGGTATAAATTTATATAAAATATATTAAATTTTTACAATTATATTATTTAAATTGTTGTTAAAGTATTTTTTAATAGATAATTTTTAATAAAAAAAATTTATTGAAAATTAAAATTGTCATTATATATCATTTAAAAATATCATTAAAAAATATTTTTTTGTAATGATTAAAAATATTAATTTTATAAAAAAATTATTTTTATAATAGTAATTAATGAAAATAAAAAATGTTATAAATAAATATTTTATTTAATTAAAATTTTAATATTTATGAATAGAATATAATTAAATGAAAAAGGGTTTACTTTATAAGACTGAAAATATAAAAAATATAATTTTTTTATATCATATGAACTTAGAATACATATTATAAAATAGTTCTTTTTATAAAAGTAAATAAATATAAATTATTTTACTAATCAATCATTATATATGTTTATTAATTAATATAATTTAAAGGAAATATATATATATATATACATATATATATATATATATATACATATATATATATATGATGTGCATAAATAAGTTATATATATATATATATATATATATATATATATAGAAATGAGTTATAAACTAGTGATTTTTAATACAATTTTTCTATAATTTTTAATAAAAAATTATTTAGTAAATCTATAATTAATATTTTAATATAGTTACTAGTGAAAAGAACTAATAATTTAATGTATTTTTGTCAAAATTTTTACTTAAATAATTTAATTTTTCTATATTTTATTTATAGAAAATCGATGCATTTCTAAATAAGGAAGCATTACTTTTTTATTTTTAAAATAATAAATAATCTTATTTAATATTTATTTTATAAAATAATTAATAAGAAGAGATAAAATCAATGCATACTCGAAAAGAAAATGTTGTATATAACCTTTCAAAGAACATGGGATACTTTCCTTCTCAATTATAAGGAGATGTTGTTTCACTAACCATTCTTTCATATTAAATAATATTATTTATTTGGCTATTGATAAAATAAAGTAATTAAAAAAAATTAATAACCTATAACTAAATATAAATGGATGGATGCTTTTATAGAACCGGATATATGAGCTAAAATTTCTGAGTCGATCTACATTCTGCATCTTTAAATAGACCAGCTCAAAGGTCAATTTTATTTTTAAATAAATAAAAGAATAATTATATATATATTTATTTAAATATTTTTATTCATTTAAATATATTTTAATAATTAAAAAATTAAACCTGATTTACTAATTCACAAGTTAAAATGGATCGATACGAATCATTGATCTTCTTAATCCATTTATTATATATATATATATATATATATATATATATATATATATATGCATGTACGTGGAAAACTTCTTCATATTGATTAGCTTCTGGGTATTGTAGGACGTTTATTGACACCGAGAAATTATTGCCTTACACAATCTGGTACGGTTAGTAGTTAAATAATTAATGCAATGAGTTATTTATTTTTTATCTTTTATGTTTTATGAATGTACCAAAAGTTTGTGAATTTTGTTTGTGTCACAGGCTTGAAGTAAAAATCATGTCCTTTTCCAGTTACCCCATGATCAGGGTATCATACTGTTAGTAGTTAAATAATTAATACAATGATATTATTATTTTTTATTATATTTTATGAATGTACGGAAAATTATGAATTTTGTTTCTGTCATAGGCTAAAATCGTCTTTCTCTTCTTCATCATCATCAATTTTTCTTTTTGCTATTATTATTATTATTAATTGATAATTTTTATAATTTAATTAAAATATATTAATAATGTAAATTTTTTTATATTATCATCTAATAATAAATTATTGTACTATTAAAAAAATAATTATTTCAAAAGTCACGTCTACCATGATTACCAATTGGTTCGCTGATAGTGTAAAAATATTTATACCCAATAATAGTATATCAAAATTAAAGGTAAAAATAAGTTAAACCATCCCTAGACTTATAATTTGTTCTGTTTAAAATTTAATCTCACCTAACTTATTTAATAAAAATATATGCACAGACTTTAATTTTTTTAAAAATAATATATTTAAATCATTTAATGAAAAATGAATAATAAGGATTTTATAAAAAAATTGGAGCGAGAAGTTCCATTTATACTGTAATCTAGATAAATCATTGAAGAATAAAAACAATGTTAGTTAATGGAAATTTTATTTTATTTTATAAATTTAATTAATTGATATTTTAAATTATTAAGTAATATTAATTTTGAAAATTACTATATTATTTTAATTGCAGTACATTACTAAAGGTCATCACATTCATTCATATAATGATTTGTTTAAGCTTTTTTAAAAAATAATTTCTTTTTTAGAAATGTATGTTTGTTAAGTTTCATTTATCTAAAATATATCTTATATTTTAAAAGACAGTTATAATAATAAGTTTTTGTAGAAGCTGCTCAAAAATTTTTATTAAAATAATTTAAAATATGATTTTTTAGATTTTATTTTTTAAAAAAGTTTTATAAAATTCAGTAAAAAAATTTAAAAGTAATATTTTTTAAAAATAAAAATGATGTTTTAAAAAAAGATTAAATCAAATAGGTCAGTACATGTTTGGTTCAATTTGATAAAAAGTTATTTACTTTTACTAACTTCTTAAAGAGCTTTTGGGAGGTAAAAGTAACTCCTTCTTAAAAATAATCATTTACCAAACATGCACTTAATTTTGTAAGTTAGAAAGAAAACAATAAACTCTCTGTAGTAACTACCTTCCTGTGGTAAAAGAATGAAACCTTCCCCGACGGCGACACATGGTACACAGTACAGTCATAGTTCTCTATATCTGCAGGTATTAAACCTGATGTATTCTGTATATCTACATGGTAAATTTTGGTCAAAACGATTTGTTATTATTTTTCTCTGGAATTCTTCACCTGCTCACTTTCCTCTTGCAAAGCGGGAACTAGATTGTCATCACACTATTCATCTTAGCAAGCATTACTGTATTAGTGACCTTTTATGATTTACGTAAGAGTGCGTTTTCCTCTAATCTAATTTTTCTTCTAAAGAAAACGGCCGACAGCATCAGCAAAATAATTGAAGACTTTCTATTCTAATAAATTATATTTACATTCACGTATAATATAATATATTAAACAAATAAACAAGAAAAAATGTATTAATTAATACATGATGCAATTATGTATTAATTAATTTTTAAAACATATATTTTGTAGACTTAATTTACTTTATAAAATTTTTTAGTTTAACAATTAGATTTTTAAACTTAGGGCCTTTTGTTTACTGTTTTTAAAAATAATTTTCTATTTTCTATTATTCATATTTTTCTATGTACTATTCTATTTTTTTCTTTACTTACTCGCTTTCATTTTTCTTCTTTTAAAAACAGTTTTTGAAAATTATATTACAAAATTTTTTAAAATAAAAAACAAATTAAGCTCCCCCTTAATATTTACAAAAAGAAAAAAAAAACTAAGGTTTATATTTATCAATATGTTCTTTCTTCTCAACGCGCATTGGCATTATACAAAATTTAAAACAAGTAAAGCCAGAATGGTGTTCTTCAGAGGGAAAATTGGCAGGAATTATTAGGCAAAGGCAGCTCTGAATCAGACTCGTTTCCGTGATCAATTTTAAGATTCCGAATTACTCACTACTAGAACGAAAATTTACTTTATTTATTCTCAGTTCATACAGGCTCTAGTCATTTTTTTTAGCGAGTTGGTATATTACTTTGGTATGTAAAGATTTCCTTTGATTGGAAATCCGTCAGCTAGAGTTTTATAAACAGAAACAGCCACACAGGAGGTTACAACATGTGAGCATATTCATCTTCATATGAGAAACTATGACAAGAGACTACAAATATAGCAATCTTCAAGCAAACTGCAATTTGAGACCTGGTAGCCACATATCAGCAATCTGCATTATTCAACGCATAGATCAGCATTGCTCTTGCGTTTTCAACCCATTCTTCTCTTTCAGAGGGTCCTTAATGATAACCCTAATCTAAGGGAAATAGTACCCTCCAAAATATATTCATCATATCACTCCCTGCTAATCTCGAGACCTTTGCTAATATTCACCGACAATCAAATTTCTGATGGATATATGGCCGTCAACTGTCCGTCAGTTACAACTGACTACTGATAGATTTTAGCCATTACCAACGGGATTTTCGTGTGCTGATTTTCTTTTACCCATTACAATAGGCATTTTATACATACTCCTGTTCCAGCTACTAGATTAGTGGCAGACGGTAGCTGTCTACAATGATACCATAGCATCTTAATGTCATCCGACTAATAAAGGATTACTGAGGCACACTGGACAATCCATATTTTGTTATTCAAGGGTTAACAGAAGATTCAAACACTTTGCACTTTTCATTGAGATATGAGTTCAAAATCGTAATTTAGACAGGGAGCAAATCTTTTACAACATTCCCTCTCAACGAATTAAAGAACAACTTTACAACTTGGGCACTATGATGAAATCCATTACCGTACTTGCTGTGTTTGCTTAGTCCTCCAAAATTTGCTGTCGCTCAAGCTCAAGAATCCGCTCAGCTAGAGGGCTTACAGTGCCATTTATAGTTCCATTGCTTCCTCTACACTGCTGCAGTTGTTCCTGGAGATGCCTCACTAGCTCATTCAGTCTTCGAATATTTTTCTCTTGCACTAAAATAATCTGCAGCAAGCAACATCCCTTTCAAGAAAACTTCAGTACATATCTGACTAAACTACCACACCCGAATGGACAATTTTCTGTTAAAATTTTGGAGTAAGAGCAATTATAACATGATACATTTGAAAAAAATTGTGAGCGGTATGTAATATAACACTAGTTATGCACAACGTAGGTAAGTCATTACAAAACTCTCATTTTGGTGTGATATTAAATGTCTTTAGTACTTAACTAAAATTATTCACTGTTCCCAAATTTACTGTATAATAATCTTTCCACGTATCAATTGATTAATACTGGAACATTCAACGGATGGGTAGCAATAGTCCAATGAATTTGCTGTATAATAATCTTCTTGCATATCAATTGATCAACACTGGAACATGCAACAGATGGGTAGCAATGCTCCAACGAATACGACGCTCCATTAACCACCAACAAATCTTTCTACAGGTGCATTAGTTTTGAAAATGAGACATTCAGATCTAAGCCCATATATTTATCACTGTTCCCACAGTGAGACAAGTGAGATAGGCTTTCAATCAGAATATAACCCTAAACAGCCAAAATTCCTTCAAATAATGAAAGATCTGAATGTGGATTCTCTGAGACAACAACGCCAGGCAAATTTATCTAACCAAAAGATTGTCCTCTCAATTTATCTGACTTCTTTCCAGTTATAATTGCTTAAATTTGTAAATCTTTGGAGACAGAAATGACAATCTTGAAAGTTGGGAACCCCCAGAAACCACAGAAAGGGCATACAGGATAAAACTATGCACAATGAATTCTGTCATACAAATATGATTTGTTTTATTTATAAAGAATTGCATGGAATAGAATTGAGAATCCAAAGCAGACTTATACACAGAAATTACTAAAGATTTCCTTGGCAATATGCAAAGAAAGACCAAGAAAGGTTTCAAAAATGCAACTCCCCATGTAAAAGCTACAGGTTACCACATAAAGCAATTTATTAAATTAACAATTAATAAGATGTATAAAGATACTGTATATAAAGGTATTCAAACAAACTGCCACTACATTACCATTTATTCATCTTTCTAAGGAAGCAACTGATCAGATTAAACGCAAAAAACATCTGTCTCTATTGATACCTAAACTAAGCAATATACAGCTTCCTGTTAGGACTAGGATCCAACAGTAAGGTAAGAAACTTGAGTCCTACACTGGAAGTGAGATTCTAGTGCGGGAATTTTAATGCTGGACTCTCCAACTACAACGCAAAGGCTTTTGAGTGAGCAGCTAGATGGTGACATCAGCAATGTAGTGTTCATCTGGGACTAGTTAAAGGGCTACTGCACAGGCAACTACATAGGTGCCAGGGCTGCAAAGAATGGTGGGATGTTAGGATCCAATTGCAATGTATGGGGCTTGAATTCTACATGTATGGGATTCTAGTGTGTGGTTATAAGGCCTTAGATTCTCCAACTATGATGGCTAGCTTTTGTGGTATGGTTTTCCAAAGATTTTTAGCACTTCCACCAACACTATGCCACAGTGCCATTTAGTGGAAATGCAAGGATGACTCAGCAGAATTAGATGACAAAAGCCACATGAAGGCCCATGTGAAATCAGAGATAGTTAGCAAGGAAAGACAGCTGGCTGCATATCCAAGAATTTCAGGAATTGAGAAAGAGCTCACAAAGGAAGAAACTAAAACCAAAATGAGAGATTTTCATTGGACCAAGAATGGTCATAGTGCCAAATGAATGGAACCGAGGGGGGGGCATTCAGGAAATGTATTCTGTATACCTCTCTTCCTCCGATACCCCTTCCTTTCTGCATTTGTCTTCATATATATACTCTGTACTTAGCTTCCAGATCTCTATAACTGGGTACACCCCTTCATTGTTCTTACCCATCCATACTTAACAATAAATGTGCAAAGAAGCAGTTTACAGATCTGGGCAATTTGAATTGCAGGTTCCTTACACACTACTAAACCAAAAAACTTGTCTTGATTTCAAGAAATTTATAAAATTCTGGACACCCATACCATCTCAAGACTGAATTTCAGGATTGTATTCTTAATTTTTTTAAGGGGCGGAGGGGGTTCAGTCAACAAGAGTACATAAAACCATTCTCGAAAAGTGAACACCAAACCCGCCTGTATCCCTCCTAAAAAATCTGATAATCAGATCGAGTGAACAACAAAAGGAACATGGTTGTGCGGTGTTAGCCTACTGACGCTGTAATGAATCCAAGCTAAAGTACAAGCAGGCATATATAACCCATCTAAACAAATATATGATACCTAGGCCAGCAAGTGTAGTAACCTGTAACCATCTGTTATAATCTCAACACCTCTCACTCAGTATTCTGGGATTCTTTTTTACTCAATACAGTAAAGAGGTACTATCTCACATTACTCAGCTACTAATTACATCAACAGAGAGATTTATGCCGAAGCCAAAGAAAACAAAGGATGAGAAAAACGCTAGACCTTCTCCTTTACGGTTTCCTCAGCCTTTGAAATTTGATGCTGCTTCTGAGATACAGTGGGATTGGAGTCAACATCGGCCACAAGCTGTTGCTTCCACTCGAACTGTGAGGTGATTATAAGTATAAGCAGCAAGAAAACAAGCAACATGGGCCTCGACATGGTTCCAAATTACAGGGTGAACACCTGCTAAACATTCACAATCAAATAATCACAAAGACATACCTATACCTAATTAGCTAGATTACGGATTCCTAAAATTAATAGTTGAAATTAGGGTTACTTGATTGACGATGTTTGATCGTCGAATCGCGAGGGGAAAAGGAAAGAAATGAACATCATCAAAGAAGTCAATTGAGTTTGCAGTAAGAAGGAGAAGACTTACAGATAGGTGTAGGCGAGAAAACCCTAAACTCATGATCGATGGGTAACGAGTTCAGAGCGCAAGTTAAAGGGAAAATAAAAGTGATTTGCTGAGTCGATTACAAACGGAGTGAGGGAAGCAATGCGCAGAAGAATTGTTAAGCAGCGTTGGAATCGAGCGTGACCAATAACGGCAATTCAATGTTTCTCTATCTCTTTCAACTCTCGACTTTTCTTGCACCTCTCAGCCATTTAGTACGCCAGTAACCTGGTGGTCGGTGGAAGATGAAGGCTGTGATCCATTACGGTTGGGAACACCCAACGCTACTCTACGACGCAATTCTAACAAATCGTGTGCCGCCATTTCCAACAAATTTATCCAGTCTTCTATTTTTCTTTTTATACAAATATGTTTAAAATAATTAAATTGTTATTTACATCCTTTAATTTAAAATATTTTTATTTAACTTCTATTTTTTAAAATATTTTAATTATAATTTATAAAATTAATTTAAATTAGATTTAAATTAAGTTAAATTAATAATAATAAATTTCAATTATTTTTAAAACTTTTAATTATAATATTTTAATTAAAATTAATATATTTTAATTTAATATAATTTAAATTAATATTAACGATTATAGTAAGATGTGTTAGAAAATAAAAAATTTTAAAAAATTAAAAATATATTTAACCTTTTAATATGTTTATCCAACTATTTCATAAATTTATATATTTAGTGCATTTTTGATAACTATAGTAATCTTTGGTTTAAAATCTGTTCTCATAAAGATTATTTACAATCTTGTTTTTTTTCTTGTTGGTAATAATGCTAAAAGTCAGATAATAATTTTTCATTATTTTTATTATAAAGCAATTTTTTTTTAATAAGCAGGATTTGATATATTATAATTAAAATTTAATCGATTATTTTTAGTTAATTATCGGTACCAATGAAATTTTTACAAATAACTAAATCAAAGAAAATTATTATTATTATTATAAATTATTATATTATTTATTTTATTTTCATAAAAATATTGAAGCATTTGATAAAAATTAAAATTATAAAAATAATTTTTTTAAAAATTTTCATTTAAAACTTATTTATGTAAAAATTTAAAATAAATATTTTTAAATAAATAAATTTTATTTAATTAAATTTTAATATATTTTTATAAAAATATATATCATACTTATATATTTTATTTTATTATTTATTAAAATAATTTTTTTTATCTATTTAGGAACTTCATTACAAAATATTTTAATAAGTTTACAAATCAAATCAAACTTTTTAAAAAATCATATTAAATATTAAAAAATAACATATATAAAAAATGAAATTTAAACATTAAATTCAAAAATAAAAAACATTACAAAATTTATTTCAATCTACCCTATTTCTATCCCTATCTGCCGACAGATTTTTTATTCAGTGAATCACTGGCAAAATCTAAAACTAAAGAGCAGCGTTATATCAATGACGAACAGCGCATCTACCGCAAGATTGTCTCACACTAAGAAATGTAATATTGGAATAAAGTAAAGGCTAGCCATTCGGTCATCATCATGCTAAGCAAACTTGTAGCTGCAGGAATCGGGTATGGTGGCAACACATAATCTACGTGGATGCCAAACCTGTTATTGAACTTCATACATAGGTTGATTCATTAATCAAACGCTCTTTATATGTGTATGTGACAACCCAATTTTTTATTATTTTCATAAGTCAACATTAAACCGAGACATCATTATTGTTTTTATTCTAACTTTTATGCTTAGACTGAATCAATGTGAATTCATGTGCAAAGAATCAGTTTCGTCTAAAAGATTTATATATGAAAAAGCAATATCCATTTTTTGAACAAAAGAAAGAAAGAACATCGAAGAAGAATCATTATCCTTACCATCGTGATTCCATCCTTCCCAAATCTCCACTACAAATTTGTACACAAAATCTGAAAGGCTAACAATGACACATATTTGAAAGGAACTGATTAAACATTGCCTATGCTTGAGTAGCACTAATCATTATTTACACCCGAAATTTTGCCATAATATTTCACTTGTTTGAGTCCTCCAAATAAAGACCAAAAACATAGTGCTATCAAAGTGAAAACGAAGAAAGCAAATACCACCAAACGGTTGGTCATTCTGGCAAAGAAGTTAGTGCTCTTCGAGGAGTGCTTTGTGATTGGGAAACGACCTCCTGCAGGAGAATGCTTTGTATTACCAACCCTCAATCTTATTCTCCTTTGTGCTGTGCCTTGGCTAGGATGCACCTGTGCAGAATCCTGTGGTCTTGTGTGACCCTCTTCTGAGATTGATGATTCATCTAATTTGATGATATCATCCTTTAGTATCTCAGCATAACAATCCTCTTCATCCACCTCCTACAATACATTAATGCTATTGTAATCAATGAAGCAAGAAAATTGTTCAACTTTATCCAATGCAGTACTAATTAATTAATATGTTAGAATTAATTAGATAGTAGTTGGTTAGTTAAGATGACATTAGTTAATGTCTCATCCTTGTATATAAATTAATGTATCACACTCATTTTGCAATATCTTTACTCATTCTATCAATAATAGAAATTTGATCATCTCATTCTCTCATTTTCCCCCTCTCTGGCCTCAACCATGATTCTTAACATGATACAAAGAAACAGAATCTAGTAAAATACCTTTGGTTGACCTGAAGATTCTGTGAAAGTAGCTTCGTTAGTTGGTCTCTGATTGGATTCAGACATGGAATCAATTTGCTCCATTGAAGGAGAACCATAACTGCTACTGCTCCGCTTGGAGCTACATCCAACCTCTTTGTCTTGCTCACAGACACCCCTTTGATCAATGCCACCTTCTGAGATACCACAATCACTTTCATGTGAAGTCACAGGGTGCCTATGACTTGAAGAAGCTCTGTTCGGAGCATCGTTCAAACGGAACTCCGTGTTCCTCTTGAGCCGACAAATGACCAAAGAATCCTGAAACATATGTCAATTACTATTAGAATAATTTACAGCAAACATACATTTTAGGAGGATGTGATCAATCTATTTTTACAAAATGTTGAAATAAGTTTTTAGAAATGATCAATTTATGATAATAAGTATGTTCAAAACTAACATTTCTCTGCAATTTAATTAGAATTCATGAATCACTTATGTTATGTTGCCTTCATATAGGAAAAAAATATTAAGATAATGATTATACTCACCTGAGACTTGTCATTGATGCAATACTCATGCATGATCCATTCAGTCCTCTCCCCTTTGGGTGCACGTCCCAAGTGGAATACCAAAGTCCGTTTGGTACCTATAACGTTAGAACCTGACTTTACATTACGCTCTTTTCCAGTGGCCTTCCAATACCCACAGTCAGTTGCTCTTTTACTCTGTGAACCATTTGGATACTTTCTTCCACGGGGAGAGAAGAAGAACCACTCATTATCTGATTGAATGAACGATTTGGCTGGTTTCAAACCAGTACTAGTAAGTCAATGTGTTGAATTGGAGTCATATCTAAACATGCATAACAAATTTTAATTACATTTTGTTTTTTGGATTTTTTTTTTTTAATAGAAAATGGGTATCAGAAAACTGCAAATTTTCATTTCAGTGTTTCAATGCAAACAGACAAACACATACTGCAGATGTTAGTTTCTTTCTGCATCTTCTGCTTTTACTTTGGCATGAAACAAGTCAGAGATAGAGGATACACATGTTTCTTGAATATTCACCCAGTAACAGAACATTATGCACCAAACACTATTACTCACAGTAATTATTCAAAACTAAACCAAATTTTATAACGAGGCTACAACAAGGAAAATTAGTACTTCATATAATAACTGAAGGCTTTACAAAAGGAAATTTATGGTTGTTTAATGAATAAACGTGTTGCTGAATAACACAATTATAGTGGTTAGCTAATTATTTCACATTTTTGTCCTAATTTCTTTTTCATTTTATGCTAAACGAACATTGCTAATTCAAACACTACAAATTTATCAGTGCTTAAAATTTTCAATTTTAATAAAGAAGTCTGGTTATCAAATAAAATAACTATTTGAAAATTTTCCCTAATCTTATAGAGCTTTCTAAATAAACACGCCTCCAATAGTTATAGTGTGTTATTATTTTTTGTTAAATGTAACATCTATTTAAATTAATTTAATGTAGCTTGAGTCATGTAATTTCATGTCACCCTTATCCTCTTAAACGACATTTTAGTATTGGCCCAGCTTTCTACTTTTGCCAGGAGAATCAAAATTTTCGAGGAATTTAGATCTTCCCAAGCAAAATAAGAACACAACAATATATTCTATGAGAGAAAAAGACACAGGACATCTTTAATAAGTCTCGTCTTTATTTATGTACGTAGGATCTATTAATTAAATCAATTTGTCTTCTTCTCTGGTAACATGACATTGCTTTGTTCCTTGCTACTGTAGACAAGACCCAAATCGATTTTCAACAAATTGAACATTGCGCAGAAATTGATTCATCTCATATACGGAGAACTCAGAGTCACATATACGTGGGTTTTGCTTAGGTGTCCAATATGATGAGTGCCAATGGACCTTACTTGAAATTTGAAAGAAAGTTGTTGTCTATATGAAAAACAGTAGAAATCGAATGAAAAGAAAGAAAAAATAAAATAAAATATAATCTAAAAAATAAAATAAAACGCATTAAAATGGAAATATTTGATAACTAAGTATAATAATAAAGATTTTTGAAATTCATGCAATGCACACTAATTAGATGTAATTTCACCGCCACTTGAGCCTTGCCTAAGGAATATTGGGGTTATAAAAGTTATTTTTTATAAAGTAAACCATCTTATCTTAGATTAAATCAATGGAATTAAGATTTTGTATTAGAAATTACATCCAAAAAATTACATTTTTGAGATAAATTTTCATTGCACTAGGAAGGAATTGCTTAGCCAAGGAAATAACTTCAACAATGTGATTGGGTCTATTTGTATTTGTATTTGTATTAAAGTTGACAAATTTTGATTTAGTTGCCGCTGGCCCACTTATACACTCAGACACCATCTCCAAATAATTCATAACTGAATAAACTCAGAGATATCACATCAGCTATTGGAAACAAAGAGTTGAAATACACAAGGAAACAAGTTCCCCTGAAGTTGTATTTTGCAGCATCAACTATGACTCATCAACAATTGACAACCTAAGTTTGCAATTATGCATCATCAAGAATGGGAGGCAAATATTAAACAAAAGGAGTGGATGTTAAAAAAAAAATGAAGAGGTATGAGAAAATAATAATAACCTGGCAAATCCCAAGGTTCATATTTACAAAGTTCAACCTCGGAAATAACTTGAACACTTTCTTCATGGCCATCCAACTTCTTCCTGAGGTAATAAGAAATCAACTCCTCATCAGTGGGACAGAACCTGAAGCCAGGAAACATGGAAGATGCAGCAATCGACATCTGTGCTTCTTTGGAAACCCCTTCCATCATCCACTCTGCAACTTCCTCTGTTTCTCCTAACACAACAATATAAGGTACCTAGGGTATAAGATTAAAGGATAATAAGGTGCTTCATGTGGAAGGTGGAACAATCGGGTTGCTGTTAGAGGAGTTATTCCTGGCTCTCTCTCTGTTTTGGAGGAGAGAGGTTTATGAGATTGTTGAAGTGTCTGTGATTGTGATTGTGATTGTGTTGTGTTGTGTTGTGTTGTGTTGTGATTGTGCTTTGCTTGCTTGTGTGTGGCACGCAATCTGACTCTGGCGTGGCCGTAGAGTTAGGTTTTGATAGAGTCGGCGAAGAATGTGTAATGGAAAACAAAGTGGTGAGGTGAGTTAAGGTATGGTGAGGTTCCATTTCCATCTTGTCACGTGGCTTCACCTCACCTCCTTCTCCTCTTCTATGCTCCCTCCCACCGTTTCTTTCTTTCTTCATCTCTTTCTTTTACTACCAATTTCGTCCTCATATCATGTGCACTTTGCTTAATAACATTTCATCTTTTTCTTTATAACCCTTCATCACCGATACACTTTTTTCGTCATTTCCTTTTTATAAATTCTATTATCAATTACTATTTTTTAAATAAACTAAAGTCAACTTCCTACACCTTCACAAAATATGATAATGATTTGTGTAAGCTATTGTATACAACTATACATTAAACAATTTCATTCTAAATTCATAAACCAGATTTTTTGTTTATAAAAAATAGATATTTTAATCACGTTAGTTGATTTTATCACCGTTCCATTTTACAAAAATCCTTCCGTCGTATACTGTTATACAAACTTTTACGCAAGAAAAGTTACTTTTTTCATGCACACAAGCAAACCTTTATTAGACGACGAACGAAAGAATACCTTAAACAAAGTAAGGGTTAGTCTTTGCTTGCATAATAGGTTAAAACCAAGAATTTGACTCATCAGAAGCCAAAGGTTCTTCTCCAATGATTCATCAAATTTCGAAATAGATATGGCAATTGGCATTGATATTTGGTACTTTTCCTGGGCCTGTTATCCGTTGCCCAAGCAATACTAAAGTATATTTATTTTGCCTTACATGATTTGTAGGAATTAAAAACATATCTCAATTATTCAACAAGCTTTAAAATTTATGTAACCATATTTTAAAGTGTCTAAACTATAATTAGAACAAGCACTAAGTGAACCTCTCATATGGTGTGATATCTGTTTGGTTTGACAAATTTTGTTTTGTGAAGTCCACCTGCTTCGGTTTGATGCCAAAAGTACTTTATGTGAATCTGGAAAACATTTAATCAGAAAAAAATTAAAAACATAATATGATTTCCTTTAAAGGTGTATGTTCCACTCTGAATATTGATAGTGAACTGATGGTGCATGCATTCAAAGCCTGGTGTGCAGTGTGCTCATCTTGATTGTGAGGATCATCTAATAAATCTTAAGCTAATGGCCAAAGATTTTAAATTTAAGAAACAAATCTAAAATTTAAATATTTTAGAGAAACTAAAAATATATTTAATCTGTAATTGATTTGAAGTAGTTTTTACCGTGTGTATAAACCATTTTAAGTTTTTAAATATTTTTCGGCCATGTTAAATAGAACACAAGTTCATGATATGACGTGTATGTGTGTCATCATAATAAAAGATTGGTCCCAACACCGTGTCATTGGTCTACTGTCTACGAGGCATTCCACCCTAATTGAAAAATCTGAATCAGAAGTTGTTCACAAATACATCCTTGAACATGCACTACTTGTGAACAATTGCCACGTGACTTACATGCTATTTCCTAAACATAAACCTGCACTTTTTTTCTTTTTTTTTTTTTCTGTTTTTTAACAGCTTAAGATTAAGGAGATATTTTTTATCTTAAAAATATTTAATAATTTAAAATTAATTTGATCAAAACCAATCTTTTATATATATTTTGCGATAAAATTTATCTTAAATTTTTTTATATGAAATCTTATTTAATATAAATAATAAAAACAATATTTTTTTCTTCTCATTTTTTATTTTTCCTATTTTTACAAAGAAAATAAAACATAATATTGACAAAATAAATTTTGTCTTATTTAATAACATTTTTTTTCATTATTATGAATAGAAATTGAATTTATATCAGCATACTTAAATAATATAGCTATTTACTAATTGTATCAAACTTTGTTGATATTTTTCTTACAAATTCCTTTCATTTCTTAAAAAATATATATAATAGTTTCCAATTTATTTCTGTATTTATTCTTTCCGATCTAACCTAATTTTATTTAAGGAAAAGTATACTCAATTCTTCTAAATTTTATCTAGTTTGAAATAGACATTTAATGTTACGTACTTTTATTTTAATTCATCTTTAAGCGTTATCTATTTTATAAATAAATATGATAAACTTTAATTTTATTTTAATAGGCTCCTAAATTTTGTAAATTTTACAAATGAACACGTTAAATTTTGATTCGTCTCAACTCTCAATTGATATTCAACCTTCGCTATTTTTACAAATAATTTCTTGTATTAAATTGGGATTAGATTGTTATTAAACAACAAATCACAATTGTTTGTTCACCTTAAATCAAGTCACTTTTCCAACACTAAATAAGATCCAAAATTAAAAAAATCAACTAAACACTTTTCAAATTTTTTAATTATTCTTTTAATGAATCCAGAAATCTAATGTTGCTTTAATATTTGAAAAGAATAAGCTATAACTAATTAAAATTTAAGATAAATAAATAGTCGATTTTTTTGTCTCTTCTAATGATTCAAGTATAACTTAACACTTGAATTATTAGTAAAAGGATAAAAGTTAAGAATTAATTGAGATAACATTAAAGTTTAAGAAAATTTTCTTAAAAATATAAAATTAGAATACATATTAAGATAAAATTAAAGTTATTAATGACTCTTTATAAAAATAAAATTTAAGAATTATTTGAAATGAACTTGGGTTTAGAAATTTTATTTATAAATAGAATAAAATTCAAGAGAAATGAATATTTTTTCTTCTTATTTATGTAGACAAATAAAACAAAGTCATGGTAGTGATAAGTACTAATAGAATTGATGCTCAAGATTATTGGATCTACTCTAACTTACTTTAAATAGGTTAAAATATTTAAACAACTTGTTTTTTAAATTACTTATATAAACAACTGCCATCATATAGAAACACTCTCTTTATTTAAACAATTCCTTTTAAATAGTTTCTTTCCGAAATGTTATTATATGGGTCAAACTTAATCCACCAATGCTGAAGAAATTAATAATGACTGCTTATATTCACTAATCCTTTATAATTTTTATGCAAAAAAATCTTTTTTCTAAATATGAGACTAATTATAATTTGAAATACTGAAACTATTCATTCCTACCAATATTTTTTCGCCTGATCAAATTTTTGACATCGCAAAAGCTCCTTAAATACCGGATTTAAATTTATTTAACATTTGAATCGAAACATGAAATCACGAGCTTGCAGCCTAAAATTTATAGAAAAAAAAATTGCAACTACTTATTTATTGATGTTGAAGTTGCTTAAATAGTTAAATTGTACAACTGGAGCTAACTAATAAGAAGAGAAATCTAAGTTGATTCAAAAAATGCCTTCATAATTCAACTATGGTGCTACTATTTTCCTCACGGTAGGTAGTGAGATGGCTCAGAGGTGGTTCGGTTCCGATTTCGTGCTGCCTACTTTTCTTTCTTCTTCTTCTTCCTCTCTTTTTTTATTTATTTATTATTATTATTCTTCATGTGGCATCTACTATAAACAGGGGTTACCTCTGTTCTTCATTGGGCTATTGTGGTTCTAGAAATTGGAGTACTCAGCTGGGGCATGGATTAAGGATGGCTTGACTTTGCCCATTATGGTGGCTACTCGAACAGCAGTTGTTGACTAAAAATGGTTCAATTCACCTCTCTTTTATTTATTTAGGAAGTTCACAAGTACATATATAAATTCTAGAATTATATTTCAATGCTGCAGCATTAGTCATTTTAGTTTCTGACACTTCTAAACACTTCTAAATTAATCATTTTTTGGTAACTGAAAATGTGAATAAAAAAATAGGTACAAATACCTAATCCACTTTTGACTTTTAACATAGTTGAAAATGAGATGGACTAAATTAGATTTTGAAAATTTCAAAAATTAAGTGATCAATATTGGGAGTAATATGATAGTTTAATCAAATGTATATTATTGGTTGGCAAGACCGGAGTTGCAAGTGATACTTTATATCAGAGGTTGGTGAGGAAATGGAGTATCACCTACAAATGCACTCTAATAATAAGTCAATTTGGCTATGAGCAGAGTATTAGAAGTATCATGTATTTAAAGGAGGAGAACCGTGTTCCCTATATAGGAATAGGATTGTGTTACAGGTGATTAATAAAACCAAGTAAGATTCTCAAATGTGAGGATAGCAGGATTTGGGAGTGTCAAACATAGTATACATCTTATATTATATATCTCGCGTTGGGTTAGGACTTAGGGCAAGATCCACGGTTTGGATCACTGGATTGAGCCCAAGTCAGAAAGTAAAGCCCCAACATAGCTTTTTCTAGACCTGATCAGAGCCCATAACGTATAAAATAAAAACTTAAACGACAAATTAATAAATAATTAAGATATATTTAATACCTATTTTATATAATATTTAAATTAAAATATATATATTTAGTTTTAAAATATATAAATAAATAAAAATTATTAAAATTTTTAAAAAATAGGGTATAAATTGTTTATGGATTTACCCAAATCCTACAGGATTGGAGTTATATTTTAATTTTCTATCCCTATCCTCTTTTAAATTCGCATTCGAACCTATCTCAATTTTTTGTGAAAGACACAGAGTAAAACCCACCCGAATATACCCTCTTGCCATGCCTACATGCAACTTATGCATGGGAAAATTTTTACCTAAATGCTTCATGTGACTTACCTCTTTAACATGTTAATCATTTCATTAATTTCAATTTATACTTTTTATCATTTTGTTAAGTTAATAAGAAATACCTCAAAAAAAGAAAAAAAACATTCCATCTTTCTCTGTGTTGTTGTTTTTCCTCCCTAATGATAGATACCATCTTGTAAGAGTTATGAAAGTGACTCGTAACAAGAGAATATCAAAGTTGCGGTGAAATAAATCCAAAATAAACTTACACTTATGCTAATTTGACACCAAAAAATAGATAATAATATGTATAAACCAGTTTATTAACATTTAAACTAATTATATATGTTGTAAAACGAATATATATTGAGCGGTTGTTAACCTGGAGCACGATAAAAAGTAATGTATAAACGTCATAGAGTGTGCACATCCTAACTGTTAACAAAACTAGGATAAAAAGATAGGGAAGCCATCATGGTATTGGAGAAAAGAAAAAGAAAAATAAAAATTAAATTAACTAACTGGAATAAGATATACACATTGTCCTGTTGCATATATTGTTTTGAGTATTGTTTTATCATCTCTTTCAAATTTCAACAACTGTCCGGTTGCTTTTTTCCTTTGTATTAACATATTGAATATATATTTGGTTGTGTTTCTTTTCAGGTTGCGTAAGTGCAACGAATCCCCAGTGAAGTGTATCGCGTAGTAGGTAAAGGGTATCTTAGAGACATTGCCCGTTGAAGGAAAGTCCCAAAAGTCCAAAGCTGTGGAAGCGAAATTAGTTTTTGTGAATCAAGCGCAAAAGGTCATACACCAGAAGAGTAACGCGAAAATGGTGAAAGCGACCAACATGGCAACCGTGTCCACTGCCTTGTCTCTTCTCATCTTTCTCTCTCTTCTCTCTCTCTTCACGCGGCAGAATTTCTCATAACGCGCCCTCGCTTCCAACGAATCCACCTTCTTCCTCTTTCCACTCTCCATCGCCCCCTGCAAAATTACCACACTATCCCTCCCAATCATGTGTCTTCCATCCATGTCCTCCATCGTCAGACTCACCTCCCTCACGTGCATCGCTCCCCCGCTTTTCCCGCAGCACGTGACCTTTATAATGCACTGGACCAAATCCATCGCCACCGCGAACACCACTTCCATCTCCCCCGTCAGCCAGTGCCGTCGCGCCGCCACCGGAGTTCGACTGGAGAGGTTCACGGCGCGTTTCCGGGTCGGGTCAATCATGATCCAACTCAAACTCAGGTCCTCCTCGAGTTCCTTGAGCCACTCTTCTTCGTTGCTTTGCGGGAACATGAGAGGAGTGGGGACCAACTCGTTGGAGTCAAGCAGGTCCACCCAGAGGGGTGAACAGAGGAACCAACCCTTGCGGGTTTCGGTTCGGATCACCCTGGAAAAGACGGGTTTGCCCTTGTGATAAAGGTCAACGGCGGAGACGAGTTCCTCCGGCGGAGGCGATGTTGGGTGGTGATTGGGAGGGGAATAGTGGATGGAGGGGAAGGAATCGGAGAAGATGGAACGGTGGCCGGCGGGGAAGGTGGAGACAAGGGCGGCGGCGAGAGGGTCGTTGAGGGAGGGCCACGTGGTGGAGCAGATGTTGTGCCAGAGATGGTGTTCTATGCAGAGGCGGCGTAACTGAGAGGTGGCGGATGCGGCGGAGGCAAGGGCGGGACCGTCGAGTAGAGGGAGGATATGAGATTGAATGATGTCGGGGTGGACGGTGGTGATGTCTGCAGAAGGCATGATGATTTATTGGATTGAAAGGATAAGAAGGATTTGAGTATATGTAAAGTAAGTGATGAGTGTGGGAGGGATAGAGGAAGTGGGTTTTTATATTGAATGATAATTGGTAATAGATGCGTTTGGGATTTGATTGATTATTGATTAATTAGTAAAAGAGAGTGTTTTTTATGACCTTTTTTGTGTTGTTATTTAGCAAAACCAACTTGCTGGAACCAATTGGGGGTGAAGTCACCAATTCGCTTTTAATTTAGTCAGCCCGGCGTGTATACTATTCAAACATTTTCATTTCTTTTTTTAATTTTCTAACCATTTTGGATTTATTATCCCTAAGTTATACCCTAGAGTGCTAAATCAACTCAAGTGTTCAAAACAAAATACAAAACTACTCCTTTAACCTAGAAACATAACAAAAGAAAAATATATTTCATTATCACTTTTATGAGATTTGACATTTAAACAGTATAAACATAATAATAACATTTTCTTCTGTGGATTGTAGAAAGATATTTAGTAAAATTTAAAATATTATTGAATAAGAGTAAAATTTAAAATATTATTTAAAAATTATAAAATATAACATAAATTCATTGAATTAAAACATATAATTTTTATAGATATGTTGAGTCAAAATTTTAAAAATTTATTCAAATTTTAAATTGAAAACAATATAAAGATAAATTATTTGAATTAAAATAATTAATTTTTATATAGATGATGGGTCAAATTTTAATTATTTACAATTTAAGATATAGTATTTTTAAAAATAAAAATTATAAATAAAGATAGCATTAGTTATTTAATTAAAAAGATCATGTGGATGAGAAAAAGAATATTTCTAAAAAAATCTGATTTAAAAATGAACGTTAAGAATTATAATATAAGAATAACTTAAATGTATGTTTTTTTAATGTTAATTTAAATGTATGCTTAAGAAGGCAATTGGGTAACTTATAAACTAGCTTACGAGCTTATTCAATAAAAATAAACTACTACGTTTGTTAAGAGACTTTTTTTTTTATAAAAAAAATTATCAGCTTAAATGCTGTGTTTATAAGTTATAATAGAGATGACGTATGTACTCTCATAATCTGAACTATACATTTTTGTCCTAACTTGATCTTATTAACTTTTATCAAATATTTTTATTTTAATTAATTAGTTTCTTATTTTAAAAAAATTATTATCCAATAATTATTTTCTGTTAAATGGTTTTTCAGCTATTTATGTAAAAAAAATATTTTTTATCTAAACTTAAATTTCTGTTTAACTATTGTATTATTAAATTATAAAAAATATTTTTATTTACAAATTGAAGATAAAAATATTGTTAAACTTTGAGAGACATTTATTGAAATGATTTTTTCTAGCAAACAAGCATAAACCTAATATAATTTATTGTATTTAACCAAAAAAAAATGTAACTCTTTTTACCATACAGATATTTTTAGCCAAATTTTGTAACTGCTACAAGTAAGAATTCATTTTTTTCCGTCAATGATTGAGGAAACTGTGATTTAAAAAAAATTAAAAAGTAAGGATTCATTGATTTAATTGAGGATTGATATCCATCTTTATATAGTGTACTGCTGCATTCAATTGACTAAGAAAATTATATAGTTAAACTCTTTAATTATGCTAGAGCCTAAAAATTATAGTAAATTGAATGTATTCATTTTATTTATTTATTTTAAATACACTCTTTAACTGCCAGGCAAACTCCTTAATTATACATTTACACCTTTAAACCATCAGATCAACTCCTTAGGCTAATTTTATATTTATTTACGTATAAGTATATTATATTTACTCTATTTAATAGATAGAGGCTAACCATGTTTATATCATGCTTCCTACAAAAACACTTAAAATTTGAGAAGGTATATATATATACACACACAATAACTTATTCAATAATGTAACACTTTTTAACGATGATGGTGTATAATATATATCACGTTCTAGGTTAGTTATATTAACATGTGCGCATTATGAAGATTGATTTTTAGTTATAGTATTCCTTCACCAGAACACAAATTTCGACATCAAGAAGGAACTGAAAAACGAACTAACCTGATTGAATATTTTGATAAAGTTAAAAAAATCAGGGGTCAAATCAAATTGTGGACTGTACCAACCCAAATTTTGGACGGGAAATAAAAAGGAAATTGCTATTTACAACATGTTTTTCACATAATACAAACAAGTAAGCATAGTACAACTGTGAGGCCCGCTATTATCTGTTTGCAATGTGGCCCCAATACATAATAGAATTTGCCAAGCTTTTGGGAAATTTTGAAGTTAATTAGTAGTGAATGTTCCCGGCTCTGGCCGGAGCCTGTGGTGTGGACGAATGAAAAGTCAGAGAAGATAAGTAAACCTTAGTTGGGTCGGCCTAATTCATTTCATAAGTACTAATTAATAAAAAGGTATCAACATTTTCAAAAACTAATGCAAAATAGACCTTCCAACAATACAAATAAGCCGCCCCTTGTAATAACATTACGTGTTCCAAACACGGTCTTATCCGGTTCGGGAATCAATTTCCCCTACCACTATTCAATTAAGTCTCTCTCCCTCTTTAAGCCATCCGCATTTTCTAGTTAATTTGATTGACCCAAATCGTCGTTTGTCTATCACCAAAATTGTTGAACTCCAACCCCATATCGTTAATTGAACAATGAACAGTAGCGTTACATTTACATGGCATTTGCATCATCCTTCTAGTAATTAATAGGGCATCGTTCTCAGGTTCTCCAAAAATTTCAACGCATATAATTAAATGTTCAATAATGCACATGTGCTTATATTGGTTTTCTTCTCCAGAAAAGTTTTATGAATATTTTGATAAACTTATTCATTGGTAAATTTAACATATGATTATATGAGCAATACGGGCTTTTATAGTTGATATAAATTTTATGAATATAAAATTACTTTAGGCTGCATTGGTTTTATTTTTTCGTCACAAGGCAGAATAAGTTTTATATTTGAAACTGCTTACTAAAGTTAATTAATTTGTGAAAAATATCCTGTTTTAAAAAAAATCAGCAAAATATCAAATAATACTAGGAAATTTTATTGAATGCAAACAACTAAATTAAAGTAAACATTTTAGAATTGTACATATTTATTTTGGAGGGATTAAATCCATAAATAAAAAATAGATTTGTTCAAATTTACTTATCTTCTTACTTATATGTTTGTTCAGCTTAGAAAAGTTAAATCTGCTTTCTAATTTCTATGTATCAGTGACATAATTTTAAGTTTTATAGCAGTTTTTTAGATTTTTAATAATATTACAAAAAAAAAATCAGGTATAAAGCTAGCAGCTACATACATTTATAAGGGGTAATAGCTAGCTCCCCCCAAATTTCATTATTCTGTTATTGTATAATATATTTAAGGAAAATGTAAACTAATATCTCAAGAATATTGATTAAAGAATTAAAAATGACAAAAATTATTAAATAAATTATAAATGTACTACCATTATGATTTTGAATATATTTTAGTGTTATTTTAATAAAAAATATTTTTTCCTCAAACAGTGTCTTTAAAATACTGATTAGAACAAAATTATATTTAATTATACTTTTCGATTCTTGTATTAAAATTAATGTCTAATTTTGAATTTTAAATAATTTTTTTTGTTTAAATTCAATCTCTTAACTTTTTATTTGCTGTAATAAAATCAATTCATCAGTTTTCCTCTTTCCATAACTCAATCTTTCATTTTTTTTAATTTCCAAAACTATTGTGAACGAAACTAATTAAATTATTTTAAAATTTTAATTAAACTATACTGATAATATAAAAAATTTTACACTATCATTAAATCATAAGTTATCATATCATTTTAAATAGGACAATTTAATTGTAAAAATCAATAGCTAAATTTAAAAAAAAACTCATTTGAAGATAAAAAAAAAATTGCACATTAATTATCATGAAAAGATAAAAATATAATTTAAAGTATTTTTTAATTAATGTATTGTTTAATATAAATTTTTTTTATCAGTTTAACCACCCTAATAAAAATCATTTAATTCTGCGACTGCATAAAACTATTTTGATGATGATCCAACGAAATAGGTTTACAATTATTAAGAATGAAAAGAATGATTAAACTGAAATCCTATTAAGTTCCCACAAGCACGCACTAAAAAATAAAGCACTAAAGTCATAATAAATGGTTCCCATAAAATTTTGAGTTTATCAGTGTGGAACTTATATAATAGTTAAATATGACTATTTCATATTTCTTTTAAAATATAAAATAATAAATTCAACAAACGAAGACGTATTTTTTTAAAAATATTTTCAATGAGAGTCAAAACTCTACGATTGTAACCAACTGATATTCGTATAATAACAGTATATAACTTTTTAAATAATTTGTGATGTTATCAGAAACTTGCTTAGCACAATATAATTACGTGTTTCCGGGAGGGACACAACAGTGATATTCATAACTGAGATTTAATATTTAGGGAAAAGTACATAGAGATCAGAGTTTTTGAGACAATGCTTCTAAGTCAAATTAAACCGTATAGTTGTGTACTACGCAGCATTAATCTTTAAAAGCCATAGGTATGTATAGTACGCGATAATACGCGAGAATACGCAAGCCAACCGTATTTTTGTAATCCAACTTGAACCACTTGCCTCCAATTGGATTAGAGGCAGATAAATGATACGCGTAAGCATAGCGTGTTTAAGAACAATTTTTTTGATATTTTTGTAGTTCTCACTCAATCAACAGTTATTAAAGTTATTTTATTTTAAAATAATTAAGATAAAAAGTCTTGAATTGAAGGAAAATGAGTATATATTGATGAAGAATTGATAGTGTTTTTTTATCGTTTGGATAGCACTATCAATCAAGATCGTGTGCAAATTGGAAACAATTGACGAAGAGGTTGAACCCGTCTCCGAGTAGTAATTACTAAGAGCAAATTGCGTTCCTGTTCAGGTCTTTATCGTGCGTAATTAATTGTTAATTCTAATCTAACTTCTTCCAACCTTAATAGCGACGTAAAAGCAAGTTGCATCAAAACTGTAATTTACTTTTTATTTTTCTTAATATCAAAGGTAATCTTTAATGGAGAGATTGATTTCTTGAAGATAGGAAGATTATTAAAGTAAATTTCTCTTTTTTTGATAATGTTTTTCCATGTATATGATTAAAATTTAATTTTTCTTAACATTTTAAAAAATATTATTTTTTTAACTTTATCAAATTTAATTGGTTAAAGTATAATTACTTTTAATCAATATTTATAATAAAAATAATAAAGTCAACAAAAAAGTGAATACTTATAAAAACAGAGAAAAAATAAATGAATTAAAGAATCAGCTGCATTAAACTTTTAACCAAATTAAGATAAAATTAACTTCAACATTTTCAGTTTTCTCATTTAGTATTTCAAAAAAATCTCTAAACTTATAAGAGCATATTTATAAATCGGGAATCAATATCTATGTCAACGAATAAGATGCTTATCTGCTTTAAATTTTTCATAAACTAAAATAGTGCTTCACTTTATTTCAATTAAAAAATCATATAAAGCAGAATTTGATTGAAACTTCACTAAAATGACCAGCTTTAAACCTAAGCAATGAACTGCAAAATAAATATACATAAATATATGTGTTTATATTATTTTTCTACGAAGAAATTGAGTATTCGACAGATGTCACAGATAATGATGTTTGAATAAGTATATGAATATCGTTTGATAGTTATACCAGTATAGTTAACTATCGTTTAAACAATTTTCAAAAATACACATGCATTTATTAAAGTTATTGTTTGATACATTAAAAGGAATATGAAGTAGTCATACAAGTATTTTAACTATTATGATCAGTATATGAATATTAATTGATTATACTATAGTTAACTCTCATTTAAAATATTTTTAAAAAATACGTAAGTATTTCTTGAAGTTTTTTTGTGTGTCATGCATCTATTATTGAAGTTATTATTTATACATTAAAAGAAATATGAAATAGTCATGTAAGTGTTTTAACTATTATATGACTTTGACACAAATAAATTAATTAAAAAATATAGCTCGGAAGCATTTATTATTACTTTAGTTTAATCCTTATTTTTACTGTAAACAATCGTAAACCCTGTTTAATATTGGATAACAGATAAAAGGGTAAAAGAAAGCTACCTTAGCCTAGCCCGAAAGATAAAAATGGTGAAAATATTAGTAATAGAGGAATTCTTAAATCTTTTAACTATTGAAAACATAACTTAATTTTGTCTTTATTTTTCTGGTACACAAGAATAATTATTGTTACACTTATTTATTTTCCTAAGAATTTATTTCATGAAGATCACACATGGTTGCAAAAATCATGTAAATATTTTAAAAGATTGCCGTCAGTTTATGATTAATCGAACAAACCAAAACATCGTAAATTGATTTTTTTTTTCTTGGTGAGATCGTAATTTTAATTTCCTTGAGGACTTTAGCTGCTAATATATTACCTTTTAGATGTTATTATACTAATGTAAGTAACAAATAATTAAAAATTTTAATTTTGATATACTATGAATGTAAAAGTGTTTACATCATTAAACAATTAGTTTTTAAAATAAATTATTAAAAATTGCTAATTTTTCATAAGATATAAATTTATAATTAAATAAAAATATAAAAAATTACATTCATAACTATATTATTTATTATTTTTATGTTACATCATTATCAACGATTATTATAATTTCTATTACAAATTTATTAAAATACACCTTGTAAGAAATTGCTTACGTTACAAGATTTTGTAAACCCTCTAAAAAAGCAAAGGCAAAAAATTATTTGTATCGTTAACGAATTCAAATAACTTAATACAACTTTCATTATCATGAATTGCGGACAACTAATTGCAGGCATTCTACATATATTATTATGAGAATAGTGCAATGACAATTACAACGTCTAATTCTATCATATATCAAATATAAAATGGTATGTCAATACATCAAGTGACCTAGAACATTAATTCAAATAAACAAATGGACGGTTTAAATTAAAATGAAATAGAAGAAAACTTATTACACTACATCTTTTATCCTTTCTAGTAGCATTTTGTACGGCCACAATTGATAATTGCACAAAAATTACAAAGAAAAAAAAAAAGAATGTAATAACATATAACGTTCCCGTTCCAACTTCCAACTTCCAACACCACTACTAGTGCGTGTGTTGCTACTATTCCACGTTAAATAAGGCCATTGGCGTAGTTAATGAGGTAATAGACCTAAGCATCTGAGAATATAATGTGTCACTGAGCACTTCGTGTGTGTGCCCATTTGGCATGTTACTTCTATGTGTGTGTGTGTGTTAAATTTAGTGGCCATTAAAGTTTGGGAAAAGGGGAATTTCAACCTGCGGTTACCCTCTATGTTCTTGGTGTGTTGTTGTTGTCCTCTTGTTAGTGTCAAGGAGTTGTTATTGTTGGTGGTGATTAGGTTATGCATGGTGGGGGTAGGGTGATGGTGGTGATGAGGGATATACGTGAAGGATAACTTTTTTATATTCTTTTTTCTTAATCTTTATTTGCATCCATCCAAAGGTGAAGAATATTTTTGTGGAAAAGATGAGGATTTTGCCATCGGCTGTAGCTGTCGTGACAGGTAAGAAAGCAAAGAAAATAATAAAAAAAAACGTCTCAACTAACTCAGATTATTCTTCTTCATAGTCAAGTACTTTCTAGTTGTAAAATAAAAATGGATGTATGTGTTACTTTCGGTTCACACCAAGATATTTGCTTTGCTATATAAATAATTGTTTGCTATACACTCACATATATTGTTTAACCATAGCAACCCCACGATTTGATTTCTAACAAAAGGAAAAATATACAAAGTTGGCTTGTCTACGTACGGAAGATATATTATATATACACAAGCTGATGAATAATCCAAGACGTGAGTACAAGCTTGAGTGACAAAATTCATATAACGAATGCAAGGTTGTATTAATGTTTTTAAAAATTAAGTCGGTCTGATTTATTTATTTTTGTCTAAATGTTATCAATTTTGATTATAATTCAGTTATAAATTCATATTCTTAAAATATATGAATACATATGACGAATGCATGGTTGTCTTATTGTTTTTTAAAAAAAGTTAGTCGATCGGGTTTGAGTTCCTAGAAGGATAGGTGTATTAAAACTAAGGACAAAGAGTTCTGACCATATATTGGTGATCCACAACATAAGAAAAATGAAATTATTATGTAACTAACTAACTAGTATTTGATTTAAGTGTATGTTTGAACAAATATATTTTAAAATTTTTCAATATATAGTAAAACTTTATTTTTTTTAAAAAAAAATAGTTAATTTTAGTTTTGATAGATTTTAATTTTTTTAAAAAAATAATTTATATTATCATTTAATATACATCTATAATCATATTAAGATAGAATATAACATAACATGTTTAACTAATTAATATGTTATAAAAAATAATTATATATTTATTTTAAAATTTGAATTTTATAAAAACTAAAATTCAAAAATTCAAAAAATTAAACATATTTATTAAAATTAAAGACATATTTAAATCATTCTTTTAAAATACTTACAGGCACACCATATTTAATTCTATTATTCTTCTTTTATTCCTATTGTTGCAGGGTGTAACTAAATTTAAAATAACGATAAGGTATCTAGAATTTGATCTAGTAATAAATAATTTAAGTTTAAAATAATTTATATAAAATTTTAAATTTAATTTTCATCACTTACTTTTAAATAACAAGTTGCGTTAAAAAATTGAAAATAGTGATCATTACATAATTGAGGATTTTTTTAAGATCAGGGAAGGTGAATGAATCCGTGTATACAAACTAATCACAATATAGTCAACTTTTAGTTTTAAATTATCTTATCAAATGCAACCCTAATTAATCAAATTCTTAATATGATATTGGATATAAAAAATAATTACGATTAATGAACGTATCAAAATGACGTTGGTAATTAAAGATGGAAAATGCAATAAAAAAATTATAAAAAATGAAATAATTGAGTTCTTCTTAAATAGATTAATTTCTGGTCGTGTATATAAAAAAAATTATTAAAATAAGCCTTGTCTTATTTAATATTTTTTTTACTATAAAATATGTTCTTATATTTGATAATACACCTAAAACAAAATCGTGATGGCCTAGTGGGGCTTATTCGAAAGAGAGTTTTGTTCATGAGGATATTGTTGTTAGTACAAGAAAAATAAGAAAGTAATGTAAACCTAAAACAAAATTGTTGTGGCCTAGTGGGGCTTATTCCAAAGAGAAAGTTTTGCTGATAAGGACATTGTTATTAATACGAGTTTTTAACGTGTATTCTAGAATATATATATATATATATATATATATATATATATATATATATACACAATAAATTTTTAGTAATTAAAATTATATATAACTTTTATTTATTACTTTGTTTATTTTTTCATCTGACATTTAAAATTATTTCACACAAATTAAGAAAGCTCATTGAAATTCTTGTTTATATTGACATTCTCTGATATTTTTATAATTAATACCTTTATATAAAATAAGGATATATGAAAAGAATAATAAATATTATCCTGAACCTTTAAAATAATAATTAAGATAAGAAAAAATATTTTAAAATGGTTAAATGATAAAAAAAAGTTCCAAGAAATAGCATCTTAAAAATTAGGATAATTAATTTTATAAAATTAATGTTGATGGAAGGTCATTTGAAAATTCAAGCAAATCAGAATTTGGCTTTCTTGATTTTTGTGGCATTAATTCCAATCTCTACACTGAAATGCTGGCTATTTTGCATTGCTTACGTTTAGTTTGGGAAAGAGGATATAGACAAGTCGTTTGTAAATTTGATTCAAGTTTTGCTTTCACTCTTATCCGTCAGAGTGTTCAATATTTTCATCCCTATACTTTGCATGAAGGGAATTGTTATTCAGATTAATTACCAAAATTGATGCCACTTCTGATAAGCACCTAGTTCTCTTGGAAATTTGTCCTACCCAACCTAGCTCTTTAGACTTTAGTTTTCTCCTTTCTTTACTTTCTAATTGATAAAAAAATATCCTAAAAATTAGGAAAATAATTTGTTTAAATGTTATACTATTATTAAAATAGTTTATTAAGTAAAATAGAATGATATAAATGAATTTATATTATAATTTTAATGGTTTTATATTATAATAAAATCATATTTGAAGAGATTGTGAGAAAGTGTTAAATATAAGGAAGATAAATAAAAAATACTAATAAAATAGTGATAATAAAAATATAAAAACAGGATCATATAAAATTAAATGTTACATGAAATAACATTTCAAAAAAGGTTACAAGCTAGTGAAATAAATTCCTTTATTAAATAGCTCAATTTTGGTCAAGCAAATTTTCTAAAATAGTCAAATAAATTAGAAAGTAATTTATCTATTTTTCTAAAGTCACTTGTAATAGGACTTGTTCACTATTTGGTTATTTTAATTTTATTTAATTCCATAGGTTTCCGAATACAAAATTAATGAATATATAACAATTATTTAAAAATGTCAACACGAACTCTGTTGAATGAATCCAATCTTCATTGAACGAATTTGAATAGTTCCTCTCTTTTTTTATTCTATATTATGTTTAAGGTTATACTCAAGAATTAAGAAAAAAAGAGAGAGGATATTTTAGTTTACTTAACCTTTTAGTACATCTTTATCTCGTTATTTATTTAATATATGAAAAAAATACACATTAATTATTAAGGGTAAAATTGAAAGAAAAGCATTAATAGTTCAATGATATTATAAAATTTTTAATAAAAATAAACAAAACATAAATGCTAAAATGAAAAGAAAAAAACTGAGGTAACAATTTTTATTGACTTTTTGTGATTCGATGGAATTTAGGGGCTGAAAGGTTTGAGGTGGCAGAAACTTGTTAGGGGTGAAACACTAAAAATCTCCATCAATGAAGGTCCAGAAGCTACCAAAAAAACAAAGAAAAAAAGAATTGACAAGAGCATAGTATGATAAAGCTTTAGCTTTAATTACTTAAGGCGAAAATGGATTAAATCACTTTGTGAGAAAAGGATAAAACAAACTATAAAACACCTATGCTTGGATTGGAGGTAACCAAATTCACATTCGAGGCAACCAAACATGAAATAAGTTTTTGATTGTCTCAAAACAAACTAACTTTTGCTCCAGGAAAAAGCTTGAATAGAAGAAAAAAAATGAAACATTTGTGTTCAAGTTACAATTTTATTACAAAATTACTTTTCAAATAAAAATTTTCAAACATAAATCAATTTACTTCCAGTACACTTTTAATTAAAAGTAATTTTATAAAATTAGCATTGTTTATAATTAAATTTACAAATGATTACCCTAACACACTTAATAAAGGACTAAATATTATGCATAATAATTTTTTCCATGGAACTTTTGAATAAAAATAATATAAAATTTTATTTGGTCAATAGTTCAAATTTAAAAATAAATTAAGATAATTTTAAAATTTATGATAACAATTAGTTTAGTCTTTAAAATGGAGATTGAGTACACCTTTTTTTCCTTGAAAGTTCATATTTTATATGAGCTTTTTTAAGTGGCCCCTTCACCTACAACGTGCTCGTGCATGTGTGTGTGGATTCTAATTATAAACCCCCAAAGTATGATTTAATAAAGGAAAACTACAAGAGCCACCTAAAATTGAATAAATGGTAAGGAGCTTAAATAACTTATATGAATCATCCAAACTTCGTTATCATTGTTATATCAAAAACAAAAACTACAGCTTTTACCCAAATTGTGAATTCGTGATTTACATATTTTCATGCAAAAGTCCATATATAAAGTGGTTATATATATCAAAGAAAATGTTAATCATTCCGAAATTTTGGGCTCGCGCGCCACCTTCAACAATAGTTCAACAGAAAGTCGTTGTTGATAAATAAATAAAATATTTTTCTGATTAAATATCTAATAAAAATTAATAAATATTATTTTCATAATTTTTAATAAATATTTTATTTATAAATTTTTATTATCTACTTTTAAACACAGTAATTTATTTATTTTTTTAAAAAGTCGCCCAATTGTTTTGAATTAACTAAAGATTAAAAGAACATGGAACAGAGAAGTAGTGAGGCATTAACTTTTGTTTAACGTCGTTAAGAAGCCACGCACACATGTAGATAAGTCTTTACGTCGGTGATTTTCGATAAACATTGGGTTGGAGAATTGCTTCTGACAATTACACATATCCATATTTTGCAATAGATACCTCCAAATTCGACGTGTGCCACTTGGGGTAGCTCAAGTGTGTAAGACGAATAAATTTATAAATAAGATCATTACAAAATCAATAGCATTAATGCTCCCAAAATATCTTTTAATTATCCATGATGTCAAGATACTATTTATTATCTATTCTTATCTAACTATATAATACAGCATAAAGGTCGTTATTATCCATAAGCTGCTATCATAATGTTACAATTACAGCTAACTGTTTTGGACGAAAAGTACAAAAATACTTCTTTTTAATCTTTGCTAATTATATCTTATATAAAGGATTAAAAATCCTCTCCGATTAATAAAGACGTTCATTTCAAAAGAGAAAAAAAAAATAGGGAGAAGGAAATAAAGAGAAATTTTACCTCATAAAGATACTAACTAGAATTTTCTGTTCATGGTAAAACAAATACCATGCAAAACACAAGATTTCCGAAAAACTGAAACCATAAAAATTTAACTAGAAATGCGACAAAACAAATCAAACATGGAACTCACTTTGAAAATAGTCACGAAAGGGAGGGGAGAGGGGAATAAAACAATAGCCGATCAAGAAAATAGTTTTAACAAGTTACAACCACTGAATAAAAAAGGGGGAAAATGTGAATGGATGGTCTTGAATCTGAGGTGAAATTCACAGGTTAACAACATAACCATTCACTTAGAGCCATAGCAAAAGAATCAAGGAAGTCAGAAGCAGAAAATTGCTGGAGCCAATAAGGAGAAATGCAATGAGAAATCTGACAGCAGAGTCAGAGACTCAATTAGTCCAATATTGTAGTCAAGGTTTGAAGTATCAGCATATCTCCAGATACAATTAGTCATCACCCCATGTTGATGGCCCTCCCATTCCAATTTCTGCTACTGGAAATGATAGAGACTCCATATTCTGCATTTTAGCATTCCTGCGCTTGCCAAATGAAGTTACAGGGATACTCTTAGGCATTTTTTCCTGCACTTTCATTTCACTATCATAATTCAGATTTTCTGCATCATTGATTTTAAAAAGCTCTGCAAATGAAGCTTCTGCGTCATCAATAACATCAAGTTCACTTTGTTTCTCATTCTTTTGTTGCTTCTCCGTTTTCTTCTCAACCTTAGTAACATTCTCCTCAAGAGAAAAACCCTTGTTCATAGGCTTGTCATTCTTCTTTAGCTTTTTCATAGTTGATTTATTCTCCTTGTCGGGATCAACAGTAACAATTACACTGTCTTTCTTTCTATCTGCCCTATCCTTTTTAGGACCTTTCTTTCCCTCATCAAGGAATCTGACTTCCTTCTCAGATACATCAACAGTTTTCTTCCTTTTCTTACTTGATTTTCTCCCCAAGTCAAGATCATTGGCAGCTTCATGAACATCCTCCTCACTTTGATCTCTAGTATGAAATCTTACACTCTTCTCTTCTTTGGTGCTATCTCTCAAATTTTGACCAGCCCAATCTACTGAAAAATCATGAGCACCATCAACTATTTCACCTTTCTTATTCTCGGTATCTTTATCTACTGGTCTAGCATTGAATATCTGAAGCTTTGGCAGTGCTTTCTTAATCTGTAACAATGTACCCCATGGTAATTTAAGGATGAGATTTAAGAATTAAATATGAATTAACATATGAACCAAAAACACAGGAATCACCTTTCTTGTAATTTTATCAACTGTGGCAACAGGATTTCCTTGTATATTAAGATTTTTCAGATTCGTGAGCAATTTGAGCACCTATAGTAGTAATACACGATGAAAATTAAAAATACATGGTAAAGAGAGTTCTAGACACTTGCCAAATGTTTGAAAAAGTGAACACCAGAAATGTATGTCAAACCTTTAGTTCTGACCATCTTGTGATCACATTATTCCCCAAATCTAAATTCCGGAGCTTTGAATTGTGCATTAATTCATCTGGGAGAGACTGAAATCCAAAGGTAATGTAGTAAATGATTATAAACAAAAAATTCTCAAGCAATAAAGTCATGAAATAAATATCAACGCAGCAAATGGATCCAAACACAAATAACCAGCGGTTGTTGAATAAAATAAGGAAAGTAACATTTAAAGCACACCTTAATTTCATTGTGAGCAAGGCGGAGCTCACTCAACTCAACACAAGACTTAAGTGACATGTCAATACCCTGAAGCTGACAATAAGAGAGGGAAAGCTGGAACCAGCAGAGGTAATGTGAGCAATAGGAATAAAATACTGAAGTAACTACTGCAGGAGCGCAACATCTTGGGGCACTTTTTACCTTTGTGATTGATTTCACCTTCATGAGGGCCTCACCAATTTTACGGATAGGATTTTTGGATAGAACTGCAGAAGTTAGAGTGTTTGATTATTCAAGTTTTTTGGTACATTTTTGTACACTTCTTTTTGTACACACAGTAAAACAACAATAAGTGGAAGAGTATTGGTTTCTAGAAGTATAGATAGAGAGGGAACATATCAAGTGGGATAATAAGAGGAGAAATGAACTAATCTTGACCAAGCCAGACTGAAAGGTGAAGATAAACTCTCATCCCCTGCCCACACACAGACACACACATAAGCCACTAGGCATTAGGATCTATCAAGAAAGTACTTTCCAATTCATATATAGTTTCATCCTGATATTTTCATAGACTTTTATACTCTTGTTCTCATGTACCTTCAAGAATAAGTGGATAATAACTAAGAAATTAAATCAAAACTCAAATAGAGCCTATTGTGAACCTGTGATGGAACCAAAACATCCAAGCCATATCAGTCACTAAAAATGATAGACAAGTAGACCACAGCTAAGCCTTATCCTATTAGGTACTGGGTAGGGTCAGAAAACATTAGAGCATTATTAGTCATACCAAGAGTGTTCAACTCTTTCATCTGATCAAGTTTGCATATGGAGGAAATCTCATTTTCTGCCAAAACCAAAAAGAAAAGTAAGAGTGTGGAAAAGAGAAAGATACAAATAAACAGAAAGATTCAGCACTAATACTTTTAGCACTGTTCTTAGTACAATCATCAAAATGTGGTTAGCAGGAGATCATGTACGAAGTCTCACCATTCAAAATCAGTGCTCGGAGGCTAACAAGTGTTGTGACCTGATCAATAGATTTAAGCCTATTTTTGCCTGCATTTAGCACCTGGTTCACATATCCATATAAACATGACTCCTAAACCCTCATGTAAGTCATTGAATTTTATCAGAAGAATTAAGCTTAGGCATATTATTCGAAAGAAATAAGTTCATTATTCTGAACATATACATGTGAAAAACAAGCACATTAATAAAAAAGACAAGAATCCTTGCTTCAGGAACTCAGCAAAATGCCCCTCTTTCTAAAAGCATTAATGATAGTAATCAGATTCTAAGAATAATATACTTGATTAAAAAATTCGCATTTCTGGTGAAATTAAAGATTTCTAACAAATTTAATCACAAAAACTAGATATTTGAACCCTTGAAAATGCCTCTAACTATATTTACACTGAGGATCAAGGTTGTCAAAATCAAGTTTCAACATTGGCAGTTGGCACAGAAGGGGGGTGTTGGATGGTAACACAGATCGTAAGAGTCAATTACAATGCAAAATTATATTTTACTTAAATATATATATATATATATATATATATATATGTGTGTGTGTGTGTGTGTGTGTGTGCATATTCACCAATATATGTATATAAATGTGCATCTGTGTGGGCATGCATAAAAAATTGGACAATTAAAAACAATTGTCCTTAAATCACAATAAAAATTTAATTAAACGAATTAAAAATTTATAAGATCCTTCACAACCTCTAAGTCATAGTTTCACATAAGTTTTTAATAAAACAAAAGCAACATTAGCACTGTCAGCTGTCCCACTAGCACCAAAATCTGTCATCTTAAGCAAAAAACAAGCACACAGCAGAGAAGCACATAGGACACAGCAACAAAGAAGAATGTACTAAGCCAACAAGAGTAAAGCACACGGCAGCAAGAATCACCTAGCAAATAAACTAGGGAAGAGAAGGAGGAACATCATAATAACAGTGCAGCATGCGGCAATTAGAGAGAGACAAGGTCCAGAGTTTTGGGAGAGAAAAAGAGGTTGCTGGGTAAGAGAGAAAAAGAAAGAAAGGAAGTACCAGAGAGAGCATTGCATAAGAGGGACAACCAAAAGTGGCACATCAAAACAGGGTTTTTTAAGGAGCCAGGTTGCAAGACCCAACCCTCCATGAACATAGTTTATAACTTGTTTTGGAGCACCGCTCCAACAGGTTTATATGTTAACACGCTGCTCCAGCCCAATTCATGCTGGGAACCACTCCACAGAGGCAGGTGACACATGAGCTGGAGAAAAGCGTTAGATCACACGCTTCAAGACACTAACACAATTTTGACAGCCATGGCAAGGATATAAATAACATATACATAAGATAAACATGAACTACAACCAAGTAATGCAACTAGCAAAAGCAGTTTGTCCATCAGAAATTAAATGATTCTATACTACACTTATAATTTCAGCATAATAGGTATCGAGGGGTGATCAGGAAATTGAAGTTACAATCATATCAATCACAAGATAAGAAGACTCTCCATGACCTTATTCATACAGCATTGTTTCCCCGATACAATTTGAACAACCTAGTCCTGGAGAGAGCCAATATATCTAATATAGGATTCTAGAAAACAAAAGAAATGTTCTGCGCATAAAAATTTTAGCTTTGAAAGGAAAAGAAAAGTACAACTGTTGACACAACAAACACACCAGTAAGAGCACAAGAAAAACAATCAACAACAAATACACCATTCATGCTGCCAACAAATTTCTTAGAAATAAAGCCACTCAAAAATAAACTAGACATACATAGGATCGGCAGTTAAGCTAAACAATAACCAAAGAAAACGCAGAGCTTAGTCAATATTGACAAGGTAGCAACTAACGGTGAGCTTAGCAAGTCCTTCAATTCCTTCTAAGCTTTCTAATTTGTTTTCTAGAACGGATAACCACTTCAAGTTAACACATGCGCTCAACCCCTGCAAAAAATAAATTACAAACGCCCATCTTTTTTTAAAAAATAAAATAAAAGAAAAAAAAGAAAAAGGAAGAAGAAGAAGAAGAAATAAAATACCTGAAGTGAAGTGAGCTTGTTGAGCTTGAGGTCAAGCTTTTCCAAGTTTTTGAAGTTGGCCAAGCATGATACCTGGGTGGGAAATCTCCAAAGTTAATATTTTTGGTGGTTATAAGTTGTAATGGGTGCAGAAAACAAAAGGGGGATGAAACCTCACATCGGAAAGAGCTTTGTGAGTGAGTTGAAGACTGATAACGGAACTTGAATCGCCGGTATTGTTGTCCTTCAGAACCTGCTCGGAGCTCAGGCGAGTCATTGCCACCTCTCTCCCTTCAACTTGCAATTGCTATTTGTTACGCGCAGTCCAAACTTCTAAGTTCAACCTATTTTTCTCGTTCCAAATTCCAATGCATCAAAAACCCTACCCTTCTTATTTTGTATTTGCTTTTCCAAAAATTACAAAAGCCGTAGTCTCTAATTTTTTCTAAGTCGTTATTTAATTCCCGATTTTATGACATACTAAAGTAAATATATATATTTTGTAAAGTATTAAATAAAAATTAAAAGAATCAGGCATTTCTAATCTCAAACACTAATATGGGATTTTCTCTTTTATCTTTTAAAAAATGAATTTAATCTTTTAGTTTATATTAAATAGTTCAATAAAAATAAAACATTTTAATTAAAATCTATTTTTTTATTTATTTATGTATGCATTATTTCAAATTAAATATATTTTGAGTTGAAACGTTAACTAAATTGTTTTAAAAAATATATGACTCATAGTATTTAAGAAATTAATAATGTTAATTATTTGAAAAACATGATATCTTATTTTTATTGATAAAGTAAAATATTTTTCGTTAATATTTTATGTTTAACTCATATACCTCGCTTTATATCTATTTTTTACGGGAACAAAAATAAAAGGTGGCAAAATGTGACGTAATTTTCAAACTTTCAGAAAAATTAATAAATGCAAAAAAAAGTGTAAAATAATATTTAAATACTTTTATTTGTATGTCACTAAATGATAATTTTTCTTAATAGATATTTTAACCTTTTAAATTTTGTTATTTAATGAAGAATGAATGTAAAAATATTTATAATATGGGTCATATATTTTTTTTTTAAAGATTTAGTTACGATTTCAATTAAAAATATATTGAAATTAAAATAAATGCATGCATATACAAATAAAAAAGTAGCTCAAAATTTTAAAATAAATAATTAAGAAAAATTTCGATTATTCTTTAATGTAATGAAAAAAATTAAAACTATAATCTAACAGAAGTACTATATTTTGAAGATGGATAAAAAAATATGAAGTAAAATAAAGTGGTTTACTGAATTAGTTTATCTTATATTTGAAATATTCTATGATCAGAATTTTTTTAATATTTTAAAAATTAACCCAAGTTATTATTTATTTGAACGTCTATTAAAATTAAAAAAGAAAGTTAAGGAATTTATAAAGATAATGTTAATTTCCTAAGTGACAAATGAGTTGAAATACAGTGGCTGTGGCTCACACCAATCTGCTTAAATGGTCGCTAAGATATTTAGACATTTTGGCTTCCGCTGCTAAAAAAAGCAAAAGAAAACTGAATTTTTTCTTTGCATTGATTGCACCATGATGAGCAATTGAGCAAAGGAATAAAGAAGGAGCTTATAGAGTTCCATATCATGGATACCCTTTCAAGGATCACTCTCCTCCCTGCTTCTTATAAATACAACCATCACCTTCCTACTACTCATGCTTTCTCTCCTTTCCCACGTGCTTTTTCTTCTGAAACAAGTACTCCTTTGGTTAAGGTCTCAAGAGCTGGTCCTTTTTCCCCTTCAGGTTACCATCTTTCTTCATTCTCCTTTGCTTGGTTCAATTAGTTAGAGTAAGTTCATGAAGGGCCTTACTTTATACATTCAAGATGTTCATCAGATAGCATTTTTGTCTATTTTGAAAAGTTCAAGTGTAATAATTTATGTCATCATTGTTTCTATCCTGTAGTGAACCTCTTTTTGTATGTTATTCTCTATCCTTGTTGTTACTGAAGACTAATTTGATTGAAACTCTTAATTATTAGTGAGTGATGCAGATGAGGATGTCTTACAAATGTTTCTCAAGGAGAGAGAATTAAATGGTGATTTTATATCAAGAGCTTGTGATATATTATGGCTGACGAAGTTCACAAGTTCGGTTGATTCTGATATTAGAACCCTCACCAACAACACTTCTCAGCAAACACAGAAGGTGTGCAGACTCCTTCCTTGTACTTAATTTCTATCCAGAAGTACTGTCTGTTCTCAAACTTGATTTGCTTTCATTGTTTCATGTTAAACCATTACAATCTGATACAAATTCTACGAAGTGTGCCAGTTTTGACAATCCTTTGCCTTGTGGTGATCCAATTGCAAATTCTCAAGTACATGATTTGATTGATTAGGCAATTCATTATGGATTGCTTCTAACATTTGTAGGTCATAGAGAGCAATAGTGATGATGGTTTTCTGAAACTTTCAAGAACCCAGGAGTGGGTAGGAGACAAGTCTGCGGCAATAAACATGAAAGTGACTGCTAAGGTATGTTTCTAATTTTATTTTATCTTTTAAATGATGTAAGGAACTTTCATTTTTCTTCTTAACACATAACTCCATCATCCCTTTCACTTGGCACATAAATGGAAAATTGGACATGAAATTGATTTATTTCAATTTACAACACATATTTTGGTTTGTTAGATGTTTTTTAAGTGCATATTGTTTCATCTGTCTCCAATACTATTTCATTCTAGCTTTCATATACTAACAAATGTTGCAGGACAGCAGCGCAAGACGGAAGAAACTGAACATTCTCAAATATGAATCTGTATGATACTTATCTTGAAACTCGGTTCTTTGTTAGCTCAAGTTTCTAGGACAACAGTACTTTCTTACCTCAAGACATGTAGGCTCTGATTAATTATAGTTCACTTTCAATTGTTGTTAGGTTTCTGATTCTTTATTATTGTTATAATCTTGTTATTGTAGCTCAAGAGGGAAATACTGCTTGTATCTGTGGGTATTGGACTGGCTTGTAGTGGATATTGTTTAATAACACTGTCAATACAGGTATACTTTTCCTGGTTTGCTTTGCACAATGTTGTTTGGAAAACAGTGTCTCAACAACTTGTTATTATAGTTTATAACTGCCAATCTACTGCTTTTAAACACTTATCATGTTCTAATTTTGTCATGATAAAACTAACTTTGGAGGCATGCCAAGGTCCTTCACCGTAATTAGTTAACCTTAATCCTTACCATGTATAAGTTCCTAATCAGTTCCTTCATCTCTATACAACTGTTTGGTGGAGCATATTATTTTCTTTCTCTATAAAAAGAACAGTTTGAGAGAACCAAAAGATAGTGTGGTAGAGAGAAAGAATGAATAGACTGCTATCTGTAGCTGAATCTTTACAGCCAAAAAAAAAAGGAGATAAAGAAGACATCGTCTTTTGAGAGTTTTCCCATTTACAATTGAACCACTGCTTTATTTCCAATAATAGCCAATATCTTTCCTCCTATTTATTCAAGCTATACCCCTGCCCCTAACAACTTCCACCACCTAACTACATAATAAAGAATCTGTTTGAATAAACATTTCAATAAATACTTAGAAAATAAGATAAATTAAAGGAGTTAAAATCAACTTGTGCACCCCACTCCAAACAGGCCTAAATTCTCTAACTATCCTAATTGAATTATTTAACTAATTGTGTAACTGTCCCTCTTCTGAGTCCTACCGTGTTGTGGCTAATCGCTTGTCTTTTGAATGTGCAGGCTGCTATTAGTTATGCGATTGGAGTCGGTTTCAGGTTTGTCTATCATTTATTTGATAATGTAACGGTTGCTAAGCTTACATGATCATTAGTGACCGCTTACTGAGTTACCGGATTTGCACTTGGCTTATGATAAGAAAATTTTTCAAATATCACTTCAAAGGAGCTTGGTATTTTTATCTGAATTTTTCAGAAATTCTTTCAGTTTTCTAAGAAGCAAAGTGAATTTGATTACCTTTATAGTAGGAGCTCCTATGTTGCTTCGCAGGTATTAAACCTTAGATTCTGGGGTTGTTTGGATGTAGAATTTTAGAATTATAAAAAATGTGATATCAATAATGAGTGATAATAAAAAAGAGAGTACGAAAAAAGTTAAGACTGATAATTTAAAAAGAATTAAGCATAACATATTAGTTTAAAAATTTTCTCTAAAAAGATGTCATTTGAAATCCCTTCCGTTTTATATAAAACAAACTTAATTCAAATTTTGTTAATGTTCCTAAAATTTCTTCCTTATCATTCAAATACTTATAATTTAGTATTTTAAAATTATTTTATCCAGTTAAAGTATTATACCAAATTTTATCCTAAAATAAGAAACCTAAGTGGCAGATGGGGAAAAAAAGGAAGGAATTTATTTTTTTCTGGTATGCCGCTGATTTTTAAATGCTTACTGCGGTAATAAGATATCATTTTCCAATGCAGTTGCTTGTACCTTCAGCTCTTGTATCAACATGCTGACAGCCTATCCAGTGAAACTGTTCCGCAAATATTCACGAAAAAAAAGTCAAAGAAGTATAATGGAAAACTTGTACTATGCATGCCAATTCTGCTATTGATATTCTTTCATTCCTTGTTTTGATTAATAAATAAATTTGTTACCCAGAATTGGTATAAATGAGAACCTTCAAGATTTATTGCTGCGGTTGATCATGGGTTGTAGTATATCACTTTCATCTCCAAGGCTTGTGATTCCAGCAACAATTTTTGGACTTTGGGCTCTGTCTCATCAGCATTTTACCGACAATTTCTTTGATTTTCAGGTAACACTGGGAAGCATGTGTACAATAGATTGTTTTGCTTGAGCGCGGCTTTTATCATACAATGAAAGAAATTGGTCATTTATGTTAATGTTTCTTTCACCCCAGCTTGTGCCGGCCACGTTTGGTATGTTTGTCTACAAGGCTGCCGTTCTAGTGCAAGTTTATAGACATAATGAAGAAGTCAAGCTTGTGTTACAAGAAAATGAGGATGGCTCGCGTGACTAAAATATCCATTTACGCATGTGCACAATACAGTCGTCCCTACATCCTCGAATATTTGAAATGCTATTTTGTGTTCGGTGTGTTGTGTTAGAGAACACATTGCGAACTTGAATTTTTAAGTGTCAGAATTTTTCAACCTAAACGAATGGAAGGGATCAAGTACAAATTCATTTCAAATGACAGTTACTGCGTAATTTGTCATTGTATGGAAACAGGTACTTATTTGTCATCATCAGAAGGATTCTTAGCCACTGCGTAATTTCATTAAAAAAAAAGAAAGATGCGGCTGATTATATACTTGCATTATGCAGCACAGTCAATTTTCTTTGAAACACTGACCAATGGTGCTATACAAAGTCTTCCTGACATATAACAACTCAATAAAATACACAATTAACAAAGATCACTAACAACCTTTCCACTCCCTATAATTTGGAGATTTGTTTCAGTCGATCACGATAATTTGTGAAATCAGTTCCCAATTGCTAACCATCCATCCGGACCTCTCACCATTTCCTGCCATGTCACCTCACCATTGCAAATGATTTGGCAGTTAAATTGCAATGTCTTGTTTTAAAAAAACAGTGGCATACAGGAAACTAGCTAGATCAAATGGTCGTCACAAAGCAGAACCAATTTTACAAATTGAAAATGACTGACATTTCAAAGTTTAGGACATGATTATAGCTCGGCCTAAAAATTATAGCAAATGTAATTCAGCCCAAAAAACAGTTCCTCCGGCGAGTGGATAACTAAGCCTCTTGGAAGTCATGATTGATGAGCATTCAGCAGCGCTCTATAGACCATATCAATGAATTGATTGTCCTACAGACAGCCAAAAAACAAAAAATAGAAAGTGAGGATAATAATAATAATAACAATGTTGATGATGATATGCCAATAGACAATAGAATATGACAAGATCATAAAAAATTATACGCAAGTACCAAGCAAGTAAACTAACCTGAACAAGCACCAGCAGAGCATCTCGGACCTTTTCTCTAGAAATAACTGGACCATAGTTTGGAAGGGGAGTAGGAGCAGGAGTAAGTGATGGAGGTGGAGTTGGAGGGGGAAATGGCTGCAGCAGTGGAGCACCATATGGGCGTTGTACATTAACAGCAGGATGAAGTGGAGGGGCAGTAGGTGCGGATGAAGACACAGGGGGTATCATCATTGCTGAAGAAGGGGGAGGGACAAAAAAAGAAGAAGGCTTCACAAGTTTTGCAGCTCGGTTACTGCTGCTGATGGATTCAGGAGCATCGTGCTGGGGTATTGGAGGAGTAGATGCTGAAAGAGAGGGTATCTGTAAGGCTGGCACAGTGGGTGTAGCAGCATGCGTTGGCACGGAAGATGAAGAAATTGTAGCAGAAGACTGATATGGTTGTCCAGTAATTGGAGCATTTGAAGTATTCCCAATGGCCATGGCTGCCTGCAATAATAAAGTATAAAAAAAATTAACCTCATCTGAACTGATTTACAAATATTTAATTGATCACAAAAAACAATCTTTGCAATAATGTGTTTAATATTTCATATAAATGATCTTAAGTGCAGCACCAGACAGTCAATAGTGGGTCACAGTTCGAAAATTGTCTAACCTAGTCAGTCTAGCAAAGAAAACACTGAAAAAATGAACAAATAAAAGAAGATTGATGTAAAAGATAAATGTAAAAATGAGTCTGTTATGATGTCAGAAATACTGAAGTCAGCACACAGTGAAAGAAGGATTCAAAATATTAGATGGAATAAGCCCCGGTCTTATAGCTTTACTTATCCAGGGGAAAGACTATTAGGATATATATCAATATGTTACATAAGGAGAAGCAAGGTTGTGAAAATCGAGATTTTACATAGGATCGGATGAAGGATAAAAACTCGTAACTCGTAAAACGGATCATAAGATTTCACTAACATGTAAAATTAATATAAAATTATAGACAATAAAAAGATATCTCTAAATCATATCATTACTTAAACTTAAATCACTAATAATTCAAAAGCAAATCAAAATATCTATAACTTAGCTAAAATAAAGAAAGTAAAAGTGCAAAACAAGAAGTCAAAAACACAAGAAAGTAGAAATAGTCCTCCTAATCCTAAGTTTAAAATTCTAATCAAGCATCAAATCACTAATACGCCAAGCTTGAGGATCATCGCCTATGGGATGATCATCTTCCTGAACTTCATCATCAGCTACATCAGGAACTTCCAAATCATCCAAAGGTGCACCACCACTAGCTTTAGTATTATCATCATCTCCAACTTGAACCAAATCTTCTTCCTCCAACTCCAAATCGGAGTTTTGATTTTCACCATTTTCCATTATCCACTCATCATCAGAAGAAATATCCTCTATGTTAAAGTTTTCTTCTTTCCTAAGCTGCTTCTTCTTACTCAGTTTTGAATTAGCCATAACAAACACAACATCATTCATGGTCTTTTGTTTCAGACGATTCCTTCTCTTGGTATGGACCTAAGCAAACAATTATAAATCATATTATGATATTAAGAAGAGGTATTAGCTTTTAGAAATGAAATATGCTTAGTACTACTACTTACCATCTCAAAGGCACTCCAATTGCGCTCGCATCCAGAAGAGCTACATGTCAAGCTCAAAACACGAATTGCGAATTGACATAACTCTGGATGTTCATAACCATAAGATTCCCACCATTGTGCTGGAGTTTTATTTTTAAGACCAAGTTGAACCACTTTACTACCAAAATATTTCGATCTACTTTTAAAATCTTCAAGTTGGCCATCAATCTTATTTACTAAATGAATGTCTCCCACCATTCTTTCAAGACAATCATAAAGGCCACGTTTCACTTCAACATCAGCCTTAAAGTTAGAACTGTAATGCAACATTGGATTTAGATAGTAGCCAGCAGCATGCAAAGGCCTATGCAATTGATTGTCCCACCTTTCATCAATAATCTCCCATAGAGGCATATAACTAAATAATGAGAAGAAAATAATTTAATTAGTTTTCATTTTCTAATATAAGAGCTAATGTTATATAATATAATCAAAATCATATTTGATATTATATAATATAATCTATTATACCTTTTCTTTGTACCATTGAAAGCTTTTTCTATCTTCTCCTTAGCTCGGTCCATCTCTTCATAAATGAATCCCATTGCAGGCTTTTCATCTAAGTCTACCAAACGCAACACTTTAATTAGGGGATAAGCACCCCTCAAACAATTCAAAATATTTTTCCAAAGCTCCTTATCCATCACCAAGTTTTCAACATACTTTCCATCCTTAGTTTTTGCAAACTGACTAGCTTTCCATTGATCAGATGCAAACATTCTTATTAATGCCCCCTTATTATCATTTAAGCAACCCAAAGTCAAGTAAGATGTAGCAAATCGGGTGATGGCAGGTCTTATCCTTTCCACTAGTAAAATGATGCAATAAGGAAATCAAAATACTCCTAGAGTAGATGTAAGTTGTAACTCTTTTACCACTTGCTATTGTCTCTTTGTGAAGTGGTAACTTCTTCTCAAAATCCTCAAGCATTAAGTCAATGCAATGCGCTGCACAAGGTGTCCAATAAAGCTTCTTCCTCTTCTCCATTAAGAGTTCTCCAGCTGCCTTGTAATTTGCAGCGTTGTCTGTGACAATTTGAACAACATTGTCCTCACCAACTTCTTCTACAACATCATCTATCATCTTAAAAATTTTATCAACTGTTTTAGTAATATTAGATGCATCAATAGATTTCAAGAAAATTGTCCCCTTCGGACTATTTACCAAAAAATTGATTATGGTCCTTCTTCGCTTGTCAGTCCATCCATCGGTCATGATAGTACATCCTGTTTTTTGCCATTCAACTTTATGTTGCTCCAAAACTTGCTTGGTCATTTCTACCTTTTGCTTCAAATACTTCACTCTAACCTCATGGTAGGATGGTGGCTTGAATCCTATACCATGTCAAGCAATCATTTCACACATTTTGTGAAATTCTTCGCTTTTGACCACATTAAAAGAAATTGCATTATTGTATAAAAACGAAGCAACTTCTAGGCATGCCTCCTCCCTCAAACTTGCCTTGAAAATGGAATTGATAGTGGCTTGAGAGCTTACACCTCTTTTTTTGAAAAGTTCTGCTAGATTAGTTGCTTCTTGCCTTTTCCTCTTTCTGATTTCGTCTAAAGATGAATCCATCTTTATGTCTTCTTCTAGTTCTAACTCTCTTGTGTTTTCCTTTTCAATAAGCTTCTCTTGCATTGAAGCAACAATGCCCCACATTTGTTGCTTAACATCGTCAGGGACTCCAACGCAAGCTCCAACATCCTTCTTTGTCCCAGCCAAATGATGTTTGAAGCGATAAACCCCGCCTTTGATCACTTTTTCACAATATTTGCATTTTACTTTTTTTGAATCTCCATCAACGGAAATACCATGCTGCCACCCCACATCTGTTCTCATTCCAGCAGCATTCTTATGGTGTTTTAAAGTTCCAGCAGCAATGGAAGTTGATGATGCAGCAGTTTGCTTGTCAGTTTTTCCTTGGTCAACTCCACCAGCCTTGTTTCCACCAATGGAGGAACCACCAGCAACCATTTTTTCAGTTTAATTTTGAACTGAATTCTGCCAAAAAATTTACAATCAAATACAGAGAAGGTAGAACAAAATGAGGGCTGATGTTTGGGATAAAAAGTTGCAGGTTTAGTGAAAGGAAAAGCTAAGGTTCTTGGAGCCTTAAATAAGTAAAGGGTGACGTTTGGGGAAAAAAGCTACAGGTTCAATAAAGACAAATTAAGGCTTTAGAAATTTAAATAAACAAAGATTGAGGAGATGAGGCATCAGGAACAGAAGAAAAGACGAACCCATATTGAAATAATGCTTCGTTTGGGAACATTGTGACCATTGGCAAGGTCACAATCAGTTTTTTTAATTTAATATGGTACTGACCCGTTTGACCCGACCCGTTTTCACTTTAATAATGTTGAAACCCATTTGATCCGACCCGTTTTCAGGCGCGACCCGCTTTTTTTCCCCTGTTTTTTAGTCGCAACCCATTTTGCCCATTTCTTGGTCGCAACCACCTTTTGGGTATCGCTTGTTCGGATTGCAGATCCGACTAGGTGAGCGCGGCCGCTTCACCACGTGCTTACGTTTGCACGTTCCAGAACATCGTTTCCACTGCGTTCCCACTTGGTTCCGTTTCTGTCTACGTTTCAGCACACGCGAGAAGCCCCAGCTCGTGAAATCGTACGCGTTTACGTTTTGTCGCGCAATTTTAACAACACTGAGGAGAAGCACTGAAGTACCAGTAACCAAAGGACGCAGTCAACTAAAGCATACAAACAATTATCCAACTCCATTGCACCAGTGTCATCACATCATACTATTTGTCAAGAAATTTAGAAATAAATGAAAGGAAAAAAAGATTGCAATAACAAACTTTTAGAGGCAAATAAAATTCACAATGGTACATACACTGAAGAAATTTATGAAGGAGGGATCATCTGGAACATCAGCCACGTTGGAAGTAGTAGATGACGATGGCTCAAGAGGACCATCCATTACTGCCATAGTTGGTACTGCTTCTAGTTCTTCAAACTCGCTGCAATAAAGGTGAGCAGAACTACATTACTCAAATTCAAAGTATACAATGTGCAAAAATAAATGACTAACGTATGAGGTATGCTAGCTAAGCTTTCAACTATAATAATCACTTATTGTTCACATAGAATGAACCTTTTTTAGAAAAAAAAATGAAAGAGAGAACTAAGAAAGTAAATTGGCTGCCCAATATTTCCACATCAAAGTTGGGAACACCCTAGAAACGGGCATTGGGAGAACATGAAGGAGAAGGCAAAAACATAATCCTGTTCAATAGCAATTTATACAAATGAAACAAGAATGGGCAAATAGAGGAACATATCCCCTTTCCCAATCAAAATAATAATATAATTATATAATAATATGCACTAAGCGTAAGTTGTATGGTCATCATATATCCACATGAAAGAAGAAATATACTCATCTTATCCCACATAATTCCAAAGATAAACTAGTAATACAGGGGTTGCTCTCCTTGAAATCTGGGTTCCGAATTGCTAAAAGTGGTGATCTCCACCAAAAGAGGGACAGAATCACCCATGATAATATCAAAGAAAGGAAGAAGCCCATGGAAGCAGAAGCACACGATAAACAGACAAGACAGAGCAAGTGACAGAAATACTAGAGAGAGAAAACCCATCTATCAAGATCACTTCAAATCACTGGCCTTTGTCAGGAGAATGAATATGAATACGCAAAAAGAAGTTGAATGGATTAGAATTTAAAAAAAAAAAAAAAGAATATCATGATTAAACCCGTCCTGCCATTCATGGGGCAGCAAGTAGATGCTGGCACAAATTCACTTAACCAGGCAGAAGCATATTATTACCTCTTCGTAGAAGAAACCTTTGACTTTGGAGGCACCTTGGCATATGCATTAAGGATCCTGAAAATTAGCCAAAATATACATGTATGATATGCAAACATGACTTTTTAATTTTCACAAATTCCAGACAAATCTAGATTTCTGCAGTAACATTAGCAACTAAAGTCATCTCTAACAAATGCATATAACTTTTCTATAATAATAACAATGATAACAAAGAAACGTATACTTTTTAAAATATTTTCATCTTTCTTTGTCCACTACCCTTTCTAATTTCTATCCACAGGTAACATCTACAGTTTCTCAGACACATTATTAGGAAATAGTTGTAATGGATGAAGCAGTTAGCTATATCTTTGTTTTCCCATTCTTTATATATGTCCAACATTTTGAACATTTTCTTGCAGTTTTTATGAGGAAAATCATCTACATGATAGAATATCAGCATTGTTTAATGCAAGTTTTTCCCATTTTCTAGCAAGTGACACTATAATTTTTAGTCTCAGTGCATACAGCATAGGAACATGTTAAAAGACTATATAATCAAAACACAACCACAGTCATCTATGGTAATGTGCAAAAGATTTGACATGCAAAGCAAATTATCAAACAGAACAAAGCTAATTATTGCATATAGCGTATATGTTATCTACAATCCATCATCAACTAATTTCAAGATTCCTTCAACTAATGCTTGAAATTGAATTTGATTGTCATATAAAACACATGCCATATTCTGGTCAGGAACCCTAAAGTTGAACTGAACATACATCAGGAACAGGTGTAGGGAGAGCAGACTAATTCAAAGCCTAAAAGGTACACAAGTGTATGACTTTCAAATGGATAGGGTAAAATACGCTTTACCTCCTGGAAGGGTTTTTTTCCAAATGAACTTTTATTCAGTAATTATAGAAACATAAACTTCACACCCATCAAGTTTCAAAACAATACACTAGAAGCATAACTGAATTTGCTTAAACTATAGGGGAAAATTGTGTTTCCCCTTTTTCAAAAAGTCTCATAAAGGTGATGATCATGATATATTTTGAACACAAAAGAAACTAATCCAAACATGCAGAATACTCCCCTAGTTATTCAGAAACACTACAAATGACGAAAAAATTGCTAAGATCCAATAATTTAGCATTATGAAAAAAGAGAAAAACCCTATTCATGTGAGACACTTAGCATTTCCATAATTCAATCCATAGGAAGAACAATACCTGCTAAAAAGATTAGCAACCTCTTCACATTCCCGTGCATTATAGAACCAGATACCATTCACTTCTTGAGCAGCATTTCTATACAGTAGATATGGAACCTGAACTTCATACTCGAAATCCCCCAAAAGATTCTCCACCAAATTTTCTGCTTATACAAATATGGAAAAGAGTAGAATGCAAGTCACAAACATGGATATTAGGCAGTTCTCCACCACCACGTCTAGTAGAAACGCAGCATCTATTTCATCCTTAAAACAAGGTTTAAAAGACATTTATAGTTCATCCATTTACTAATTTGCAATACTCACAATATTGAGTGCAAGATGCTGAGTGTGGAATGCCGATAGCCAATACCCAAGCCCCAATCCTATAATTTTAAGGATAAAAGCACACCTACTAACTAAAACAGTATCATCACCACACAAGCAAATATAGGGGAATAACTAGCATACTTTTTATATAGCAAATCAAGAATGTGATTCAAAAGCAATATTCAGACTACTAAGCTTCCAACAACCAAGGCAAAAGACTGAGCATTTTCAAATGAATGGAAATCTGCCATATTATCATAAGACTAGCACCCAACCGGAGCATGGCCAGCTTAACGAAAGAGTTTACTTCTCACTGCCTATAGAGTGTAGATTAGTTTACAAACAGAATCTACTGACTCAGATTGATGCACGAACTTGGAAGCAAAATGACATGGATTATCAAGTGCCATACATTATTGACAATCAGTTGTGCTTTACGCCCAATTTTCCAACAAACAGCGTATTTTTTTCATTCTTTTGTATTTTAATGAAGATTATAACAAACATAAGCAGACGGTTCACTAACCAGTATTGCGACGGTTCATCACAATAAACTGAAATCGCGGTTGCGTGTTCCTGAAATTAAGCAAAAAAAGACATAATGAAAGCCAGAGTTAACCTCAGTAGGAAACAAACTTGGATCGTTGAGCTGATGAATCGCGTGATATGATAAATGTTAAAAAAGGAAAAGAGGAAAGCGAACCTCTTAACGACGAAGAGAGATCCTTCAACATCCTTGCGGCTCTGCAAAGCAATCGCGTTGAGAAAGAGAATGGACGAATGAAAAGAAAGAGAAGAGAAGGAGAAAGAGCGAACCCATTGGCTGAGGTCGATGTTGAACTCGTAGAAGGTGACGTGTGCGGCGGTGATGAGAATTTCCTCGACGAAAGGGTCGATTCGTTGGAGAACAGTGAGGTTCAGAAGCTTGGTGCTGTGCTGATCCAGATTCGGCATCAGCTTCCCGTTCTGAGACATTTTTCCGTTCCTCTCTCTCTCTCTCTCTCTCTCTCCCTCGAACCCTAGAATTTTGGGGGTTAGGGTCCTCTTTATCTCTCTATCTCTTTCCCAAACCTCAATTTGAGGATACAGAGCGCAAAGCAACGAATGCAGGTGAACCAGGTTGAGTCGATCAGACTCAGCTTCTTCCCAAAGGAAAACCTTCTAATGACTAAAACAACCTTATAACTAATCCATAAACATTATTCATTTATTTATTGTTATTCTAATTGTTTTCAAATTATTTAACTCCTATAAATTCTTTCATTATTCAAGTTGAGTGATCAAGTTTACAAAAAATAAATAAATTGTAAGGTTTAATTTCTTTTAAAAAGCTGAACAATAATCATTCAAAAGTTATTTTATTTACAATTTCTGATACTGTATGCGGTATTTTAATATTTTTATGTTTCATAAAAAACAGTAATCAGTAAATATTAACAAAATGTAACAAGTCTAAATTAAAAAGAATTACTTCTGAGAGATAGGAGAAAATTTATTATTTTAAAAAATGAATACCATCATATTAATTAATGCTATAATACTGTAATATAATGCGAGAAAAAAAGAGTTAATAAAATTTATATAAAAAATAAATTTATTATAATTATTTTATGTCTATATTTTTGTGTAAGAATTAACACAGAGAAGATCTAATTACATAAAAGAATTAATCATATTTGTAAAATAATATTTTAATTTTTTTTAGAATAAAAAGAAAAAATGTGGAATAAAATAGTTAAGGAAATGAAAAAAGTATATGTTACAAAAATTGTTAAAAGATATGTTATATATGGATAATATAACAAAAAAGAAAAGAAAAAAAGTTGAATCTGGGACATTCATTTTAATTCTGTGTGCGAAACAGTGTAGGAATAGGCTAGAATCAACCGCTTCTACAAAAAGCATTCTGCTCTTGTATGTCCTGTCTAGTTTTTTTTATTCATTTTTCTTTTTTATAAATGCAAACACATGTTGTCTACCTAGTAATACTACTATCATCTACCTCGGTCTTTTGTAAGACACCACGCAAGTTCAACCTTCCCAGTTCCCACAACCTCGTCCAAATTATCAAATCACGAATCGGGCCTGTCAATACTAATAAAGCGTTGAAAGGAAAGCATGAAACGGGTTCAATTCGCAAAGATAAAAATTAACCAGAACAAATTATCATAATTACCAATACATCAAATTTAAAGTATAAATAAGGATCAAATTAAAAAAATTCTAATATTATAAATGATAAATAATTTTAAAAATTATTAAAATGATACTTATTTCAGACTGAAAGGAAAAACTTATTTTGACTATGTATTATGACTTAAATTTCTATAATTTTATTTCAAATTTTAGTATATTAAATATATTAATGATTATCTGATCCTTTTTATTCGTCATAAAGCCTACTATGTTAACTCACATTTGTTCTAGACTAATTTTTTCATTTTGAATTTAATTTATTCTTTCATTAACGTCAAGAGAAATTAAAATAAGGTTGCATATAAACTTGCTACGTCAGCTCTACAAATCCAAATAGTGTGTCCACAAACTTTGAACATTATATTTCTTTTTAATGTTATAAACATCAGTTACACCTCAAAGGCTCAAACTCGTATACAAGTTTAGGATAACTATATAAAAGCAACTTCCATCAATCACTACCACATTTGTCTCTTCAACTTCTCTTGAGAGCCACAGAGGACACCACAATCAAGCAAATTAAGAAAACCGCTGCAACAAAAGAAAACACCACAGCCTGGCTGGTAACCTGACAGAAGTCAGAGAACTGCTGGCAAATGGCAATCCAATTTGCATCTTGGCTCCCATTATGAGCTAAGTACACAACAGCAGCAGCAGATGAAGCAGCTGCTATGACCAAAGCCATCATCACCTGCAAAATAATTGTTGTCAATTACTGGGTCAGGTCATTTGATTGAACAAAATATATTGATCAATGCATTGTCGTTACTCAGTGTGAATTCAAAGCTTACAATGTCTAAGATCATAAGTAGAAGCCTTGGCCCCGTTGCAAGTGGCCGAATAATGCACACAATTGAGAATGGCAGGGAGAGGATGAGGAATCCACCCGCTGCTCCATTTGCTACAACAAAGAACCTGCATGTGAAGATCCGAATAAATATTTAACTCTATTAAAGTGTAATTATTTGTGAGCTAATTTATGTGCGTGTTAGTTTTGAATTTGACTACAAATAGTGAATCCCATGGTATTTGAGGACATAACAAGAACAGAAAAGTCGCATATGCAGATAGAGACATAGGATTTTCACTTATACTAAGAAGAGAAGAATGTTTTGATATGTAAAATTGGACATCTTCTTTATGGAACATAAACTTACATGAACATTGGAAAATCATTCCATTGAGCATGAAACTGAAGGAACTGCGTGAAGAATGGAAGTATCTGTTCGTTGTTCCCCATGAGGGCAGCAGCACCTAGAGCAGAGCCAATAGCACCAAGCCTCAGGATGAAATCTAGAATTGCAATACCCTTTTTCCAACCACCTCTTGGTAGTCCGGTAGCTTTTGTGGAAACTACAGTTGCAGAAGGTGGAGCAGCCCCAGCAATGGCTTTTCCTTTGCCATTGGACCTGGTCCTCTTCGATTCTGGGCTGGTAGCTGCTGATACCACACCCTCTTTCCCTGAGTCCATCAGAATAGAATAGCAGGTGCTCTTCTGAAGGATAAGGAGAAAGCTTTTTATAGTACGTAATTTTGAAACTGTTACTTGCGTATATATAGATGCATAAAGAAGGTTGAGCCATTCAATTAAGGTTTGTAATGAAGTAGTTAAGCACTCACTTGCTCCACATCGTACCAAAAGCCTTTTTCCTTGATTCTGTTAGGTTCCAATCACGAATGTGACAAAATCGCCAACTAAACTAGCTGTTGATTGTAAGACCAATAAATAAACATGCTTATGAATTATTTATTTATCTCAATTTTGTGCTGGGGTTGGATAAGTAGTGCAATACAGACGAGAACCAAGCACACGTGAAGGGGTTTGTTAAACGCAAACCGAGTCATAAGTTTATAATTTATATCCATCCCTAAAAGTTAATAACCCTATAATGAATTATCCTAAATTTACAACATTTTCGTGAATAAGACAATACCAAGTTTTAGCATTAGTGTAATTCAAAATGAAAACCTCAGCTAATGGCGATGCCAGTTCATATAAATTGTATAGTATTTTATCATTCAACAGACATCTCCAAGCTAAAAGGATCATACGCGAAGGAGCAGATAACAAGTAGAAGGATAGAAAAAACAGTACATTTTGTTTACTGCACAAACAATTTTTTTTTTTTTTGCCACTTCATTTATTAAAATGTTGCCATTTGGGCAAAAATGCCAAAACTCAGTTCCCAGTTTACAAGCCGCATTCGTACAGTTAACTTAGATTACATAACATCCCTCAAAATTGCTATGGTAGAAAGAATGATAAACATACAATCTGTATTTCCTATTCGTGTTATCTATAATGATATTTGGGCAACTATCTTCCAAATAAAAAATGGTCACGGCCTTTAGGAAATAAAAAAATTACGAAAATTGAGTATTATGTGAACCAAGAATTGTGTTCTATATCTTCAGTCTCCACCCTCGGGCAGCAAGCGCTTCATGAACCCGTTTTGCTGCATCAGCAGTGTCATTAAGGGGAGGATAGCACCAATTTTCCGATATCTGAAAAGTTTGGGAAACATATACCAATTAAAACATGATATTTGAGAATGGAAGATATATAGCTCTGAGACAAATGTCCTTCCATATATTTTTGATGAGTAAGTAGGATTCCAACTTACATCCTCAGACCCTGTAAAAGGCCTAACAACTCCCCGTTCTCTCAATGACTTGTGGAATTCTGTGAACTTCCATCTGCAATGCTCAGCTCCCATAATATACACAGGCTTCCTGAGAAACAAAATTTTATTTCATAAAAACAAATATCAGAAATTAACAATATATAACAGCCCTACAAATAACATTCACAACCAAGTCTTATCCCATAAGGCAGGATCAGCTAGAGACCAATATGCACCAGTGAGCTCCATAAAAAACTAAAATTTTAAGTAAAATCATTTAGAGACCAAGGGGTGAAAAAATCTAATCGTAGAAATATTTTTGACAGACTTACCCAGTGCTGCAAGCTTCACTTATCATGCTTACTGAATCTGCTGTGACAACAAATGCATCAGCCCAAGCCAGATGCCCCATATGTGGGTTGGGTTCTGAAAATTGTGTTACAATCAGGGATTAACCACATTCTATCTGTTAAAACAAATTTCAAAGATCGTGTTAAATAATCTAATCTAAACCTGAATAAATTTTTACCTTGTCCGTCCCAAATATAAACTTTGGGATTATTCCCAAGTTCTTTCACTATAATATTGGATACCTGTTTAAAAGGCAAAATAAAGGGAAGAAAAAGTCAAACACAAAAAAAATGGCTAAATGATACACGCTTAAGAAAATTCATGGTGTGACCAGTACCTTTTGTGGAGTCCTCTCTGAAAAGGATATTCTTACACTCCCACAACTACCAAGAACACTGAGCAAAGATGTTGCTAACTGCTTTGCAAGATCAACACCATATCGACAGTTTTCTGTATGAACAACGAAATTTTGGTAAATTAAAATAATAGCTATTAAAGTTAATAAACATAAATCTTTATCCTTGTAGCCTTTTTGACAATTAGACCAGTTAGAACTTTTAGCTTTTTCTTGTCTTTTCTCTTCCCCTGAAAACTAGCTCTATTACTAACATTTCAAATTATTAAATCTATGAGAAAGTTTATGTATTGAAAATAAAAAAATCATGAATACTGCAATTCTGACCTGGGGCTTTACGCGACATCAAGTTCCATTTTCTTTTAAACCATTATTACAGTACTGTAAAATGTAAATTTCGATTGGCCAAAACAATAACTGCCCACTGTCTGCAAATTCCTCACATGGTCTCTAGTGATGAACTCTGTCTTCCCCTCTGCTGATTCCCCTAATTTCCTAGGATTTTCCTTTTCTTTTGGGGGCACACTGTTAGTCCTTCTTTCTCACAAACTACACTTTTAATGCACCCCACTGACCCCCAGCAATTCACTTCCAATAATATAAAGATTTATCACAAATAAGAAGATATTGAAATTTAACCACGGGTGAACTGCAAGAAATAATTAAGACACATGAATTGGATATATCCAAAATTTCAATAGATAAAAAGTAATAATGGAAAATACTTGTTGGTCCTCCAACATTGACCACGAGCAAGGGCCTTGGAACATGTGCAAACACATCATGCCATGTAATAGCAGCACTGCGAAGTGAAGCAAAATCTATCTGATGTAAGGCTCCCAAGGTCAGAACCTAATGTAAATTACCACATACACAATCCTCAGCAACAGACAATGGCCAACATCAAAAGTAAAATCACAATTTCACCAGTATAGTAAATGCCAATTGCAGTCACATTATATGTACCACATGACTATCGGGAGGCTCCCGTGGAGTTATCCACCTTCGAAGAAACTTAGGAACCTGCTTCTGTGCTTCCGAAGTCAAAGGATAATAATCATGATGAGGTGTAATCACCATGTCAAACCTATTCAAATGCAACCTCGGATGTTGAATCTGTACAGAGGGGGAATCAAAGTTACAAATCGGAGCCAATGCTTACACGAAGCAATAAACGCAGCAGAAATATAGACGTGCAACAAGTCACCACCGCATACAACATAAGTGGAGACTGATTTAACAGATAATCTAATATTTCCTAAGAACGAGCTGAAATTGAGACTGGCTTCTGAATGTAATTGCAACAGCAACTTCTTATGAATGGCATGCTGAATCTCATTCTCGGTCAATTTGAAGCCACCGAATCTATTTAATTATTTCATCTTGCAGTTTCAATTTAAACAAACAGCACCACACACACATGCAGACCTGAACAACAAAAACAAGGTCTGGTGCTAAACGTTTTATGGAGCTTGCAACAGCAACGGTATCTCTCCGAGATGCAACCACCAATAACGGTCCCTCCCTGGAAAAAGAAAAATGAATGGCATCCATTATATGTAAGATATGAATTTAAAGTTAAAAGAATGGGAATGTAAATTTACTTTTCATAAGTTTGGCGAGCGAAATTGACTATATGGTTGGCATCAGCTTCTAGAATAGCAGAGAAGTCGTTGTGTGAAGGTAAAGGGAGGAAGTGAGATGTGGAGGAGAAGGCACGGAAGAAGGAAATTAGATAATGGAGTTTTTGATGAAGAGAGAGGGGAAGCCATTGAAGCCAATCGTGGATTCCCCCTTTGGGTCGCGTAACTCGCTGCAACAATCAAAGACGAATTCAGTAATCAACAGAGAGAGAAATAGAAAGAACGAAAGAGAAAATAGCGTACGTAAAAGAGATAGTTCTGGGAAATGCCGAGGGCGCGAAGCAAACCGACGCAGTGATTCTCGGGGGAGGGGACACCGTTGCCAACGACGACGGCACGGCGGACGAGGCCGGATTGGAAGATGTCGGGGATTCCTGTGGCGGCGGTTGGACTGGGCGGCTGTGGAAGGTGAATTGGCTTCATTGACATGGGTTTGGAGCCGAACGATTCGTTTCCATGGAGAAAAGAAAATGAAGTGGAAGTTTCGTGTACACACTTTTCACTTTCCTTAGTCCTATTTCTTAACACGCTGTCGCTAGCGCCAATGCAACCAAAACTGTAAAGCTTTGTTCACTGCTTGTACTGGTGAACACAAACTCCACCAAAATATGCTCCCAGGATTAAACAGAAGAGAAATGTTATTTTTAACAAATTAGCATATTCTATGTGTATGATATTCGAAAATAAGTAATTATTATTTATAAAATTATAAACAAAAATATTTAAAGAATAAGAATAATTTTTTAAAATATTTTCATTCAAGAATTAAGACTTTATCAGAATATTTTAATAAAAAAAAGTTTTAAATATTCATTTCAAACATGATAAATTAATATTCCTAAATTAAGATTGATGAAAAGATTTAAACACCCCCCCCCCCAAAAGGACTCTCCCTAAATTATTCCTACCGTTGGTAACAGCAAAGAAAGAAAAAACTTCCAATGAAAAAATAAAACACTTAACTATAGACATGGAGGCAAATGACAAAAAGTGCATAAGAAGTGGATGTCCATTTCACATTCAACTAAATTGAAATAATTTTTAGCAGCTAAATCATCAGATTAATGATAACGCAACAAATAAATATGCAAGTTCAGCTAGGAGAAAATAAAAAGTTGTATATCCATTTCACAACCTTGGGATCATCCAATGTAGTCCAAAGCGATATTGCTCATCATTTTAGCCAATGGTACGGGACACTTTGTGACGATATCAAACCTGGATGGATTAGAGGCATGTCCAAAGAGTGATATGCTTAAGTAAACAAGCTCCTTTAGAGTCAAGCTTGAAGAGAGGAAGCCTTGCCAGTAATAAGGTTTCAAGTTAAAAAACGCATCAAAGAAACGCCTGTGTCCATTCAAATCAAGTTTCAACAGAGTCTCCATTCCAAAGGAGTAAAATTCCCTGATGAATCTGCTCTCAATTGGCCACATGCTATTCCAAACTTTGGCATGAAGGTGTTTCCCCCTTATCATTCTGGTGGAGCCAAGGCATTCAGCAATGGCAAAAGCTACAACAGGAGCTACAGCCATTGTTCTAGCCACCATGTAGCCAGTGGAAGGGTGGACTATCCCAGAAGTCCCACCAATAGCCATCACATTTTGGGGTATCCTTGGAAGAGGTCCTCCCATTGGGATCAAGCACTTCTCATCCTCCAATATCCTCTTCACTCTAATTCCCAAATGTCTTAGCCTTGCAACCATCCTCCTCTTCACTTCCATGTAGGACAATACTGGACGGCTAACAAGGGAAGTTTCTTCAAGAAATATAAGATTGGAATTAAATGGCATTGCATACAAGAAAGTAGGAAATCTGGAATTACTAACTCTCAGGTAGGGCTCATTCCCCAAATGAGAATCCCTCCAATCCATCAAAACCATCTTATCCAAATCAAAAGGGTGATCATCCACTTCAGCCAAAACACCATGAGCAATCTGACAACCATGGTTTCTCACCTTTTTATACTCTACAAAAGCACTACCAAATCCACTAGCATCAACAATTAAACTCCCCTTCAGCTCTGTCCCATCATCACACAAAACTCTAGACTCGAATTCCCAATGCTCAATTTGCCATACCTTTGCCTTGTAAAATCTAACCCCATTGATGATACACCCTTCAATCAATTTCTGCTTCAACTTCTTCCTGCTAACCCTGCCATAAGCACGACCCAAATACTTGGTCTTACTATCATTAATATAAACGCAAGTCATGGGCCACGTTTTATCCAAGCAATCTTCAAGACCAAGATTCTCAAACTCATCTACCCACACACCATAATTGTTAGGCCACATAGCGAGAGGTTCAGGATCAACACAACAAACCTTAACTCCATAGAGAGACACTTGCTCTGCCAGCCTTATACCTGCAGGGCCAGCACCGATGATGATCACGTCAAAACGAGTACGATCCGATGGGTGGCACCATGGAAGATCGAAATCCAAGGGTTCAGGTTGGTGCTCGGGCTTCAAGTCAAGGAAATTTCCGAATTTGCTGGTGCTGTGGATCCTGCCTTTGAGCTTTCTGGAAGTTGAAGATGATGATTTTGTGTAAAGGGTTTTGGAAAGAGGGAATGAAGGCGTGGCTGAGTGAGTCTTGAATGGAGGCGGTGAGGAAAATAACATGACATGAGTGCCCATTTTTGCGTTAGGGTCTCTCTCTTATTCTGATTTGAGTTTATGGAGAAAAGTACAAGGAAACCGTGCAGAAAGGAAGAAGCTGATTTGTTTACAGTAAACTGAGTCTGGCAATTGGAAGGTATACATGCAGACAAAGAGGAATCATAAAGTGACACGCCCCAACATGATGCTTTCCCATCCATTTTGGCGCAAGTTTTAAATTGGACTTCCGTGAATTTTAGGAAAAGGACAAACGTACCCACCTAAGGGTCTCACATGTCCTCTGCTCCACCTTTTAGGGTTTTTTGGTGATTTTCAAAAACTATTGTGATGATTTTAGAAAATGTTGCGGCGGAATTTTAAAAAGGTAAACGGTTAGTGAAAAAAAGAAGTATATCCAGATGTGTGACCAGTTGTGTTGTATGAATATCGACATTCTTTTTGTTTTGAGTAGACTCATTCTTTACATTAAATAAAAATTTAATTACATTTTCTATCTTTCTAATTTTAAATTTTAGAATTTTTATTTTTAACTTTTCATTCAATAATTATTTTTATCTAATTGTATTAAACAACCATTAAATTAACTTAATTTCAGATTAAACAATTTTAATTTAACATAAATTTCTATCTAATTTTATTATTTATTAATTAGTTAATAAAAAGTAAAGGAGAAACCAAAATTGTAAAATTTAAAATTTTGATCAACCTAACTCGTCAAAAATAAATTAAAAAATTACAATCACTAAATTTTAAAATTAAAAAGATAAAAAATACATCTTAAATTCTATCTTAAAAGATAAATTTTTATACGTATAAAGTGTTTATAAAATATGTTCTTTACCAAAAAAAATTATATTGCACGTGTTAGACAAGCATATTTTGTCATGTTGATATGATAATACCGGAGATGTAAAAATTTAGATTTTCCTGTATTGCATTGTCAGTGTTGAATTATAAGGGGTTGCGCTAGATTTATGGAACACAGTGTTGTACATAAACTATTCTTCCCTTGTACAATAAAATACCTATGCTAGAGCAGCTAAAAAAAACTGTATGTTTGATTTTTCGTTTGAGACAAAGTTTAACGGACGTTTGAATTGAAGTAAAAAATGTTTCTTTTCACTCGCAACTATTGTCCTTTTCGAGGGAATCAAACACACTACCAGTCTATAGCGTTGTTATTCATGCTGCCTGCTTCGTTTCCGGGGCTCTTCCTCTATGGTCGAGCATGCGGAGGGAGGCTAATTCCCTCCCATTATATTATACTGCACCACAGCACCAGATACACATTTCAAACTCAAGAATTCTTTTTATTTCCTCCGGTTCAATATTTTCTCGTTCCAAGTGTGAGTTCGTCCTGTTCGTATGAAATTTTGGTCAACAAAAAGTCAATAGATTTTTTTATTTTCTACCACTATGTCAGCATGTATGGGACGAGAATGGACCAGAATCGCAACCGGATTTCCAGCAGTTGACATTCCTCATTCTCTTGGCTATTCAAATTATACTTTTAATAATAAAAAAACTTTATATTTTGAAATGTACTTAAAATACGGATCCCTGCTCATACATGGGTAAAGCTGCTCCCTGGTTCGTGGCAAGAACCAACTTACAGACCATTTAGCGAAATCATTCACTCAGCTGTTATTGTGTGCATAATGCATATAAGTAAACTGCAAAATATTAAGCAGGATACATGAGTAAAACATAGCTAAAAAGGGACGATAAAATCCAGGCATTTACAAAAGAATGCCCCTTAATCACAGAGGAATACCTTACCAGCAGGTGCATACATATCCTTCTACATGACAGAACCAATAATGACATAAACAAGATAATATGTCACTGTTTGTGGAACCGTTTTCATACTCTCCCACTCAGCTCATAAATTGGAATCTGGAAAACCGATACTTGACATGAATCTTGTTGATATTTGCAAATAATAAACCGGCAAGTGTATCAATCAGGGATTTAGGATCTGCAGGATGGTATACTGATGCCTCCCCAACAAACGGCAATTATAATGTATAGGAACAGAACAATCAAGCATGTCAGTAGTACATCATCAAAAACACGGGTAAGGCAAGGATAGAAGAAAATTTACTCACAAGAGTTGACAATTTTCATCCATAGAGCAGCTTGCAGGTGCTTGGACAAATTCCTGAAGCGAAATACACCGTCTTGCATTTTTGCTGTCTTATCAACAAGAAGCTCAATCTTATTTTCTCAATATTTTTCCACCATGATAAGGGTATCTTTGTGACAGATTGAAAGTTCATATGTCACTAAGTGAAGGGACTTCCATTGTCGTAGATCTATTCAATATAGCTAAATAGAGTATAGTATTGCAACAACTTGAAATTCGATACTCTCTTCAGAAACATGCTGGTTAAGTAATCACCATACAAAGATTTCCAGGAAAAAGAAAACTGTATAGCTTACCCAGTAAAGCCTCTCTTGATATCCTTCTTTGGAAAGAATCATGCTCCAAAGAACTGGAACCTTACAAAGCAAAAGCCAAAGAGGCAAACAAAGTTTGTTGCTTAGTTTACCAATACTATAAAAGAAAATTTCTAAAATAACTCATTATGACATTCTCACTGAAAGTACAGATTGAGGGGAAAAACAAATATATAAATCAGATTTTATATATATATTGTTTCTTCTTCTTTTGATGGTCCCATAAACTAGATTATATGTTGCATTAATTTATCCGTCATCTGTGGTCCATACCTAAAATTGGAATAAAGGGTAGAGGGGTGGGGGAACACAATGGAAAATAGGGTTACACATTAAATAACAATGTTTTCAATTTTTCATAACCAAACCAGCTATTGAACTAGAGGGGCATTGGTTCACAGTTCAGCAGTCTAACTGTAATGAACTAGTATGTATATAATGTATTATATATGTATATTTATATTTATTATATTTCTTTACTATATATATATAAAAGATGCATATATAAGAAAGGACAATCAAATGGCTTGGTGGCTACGACCTTAAGTGATAATTTTAGCATTTTGCAAAAATTCAAAAGAAACCAGTTCAATTGCAGGGGTCCGGTATGTAAGCAATTCAGCAGTTTTACCAGGTTTATCGGTTCTTAGACTAACCAGTTCTATGGCTTCACTAGACCAGTTAGTGGTTTGATTCACAGTTGAAACGAGTCTGACCTGGTTCTAAAAACTCTGTTAAACATTCTGGAGCACAACTTCATCTATTGAATCATGCACAATTTGATTAGCTTGTGTAGAGTGCTAAATATATAGAGTGGTGAGGATACATGAGAAAGCAAAATGGAGGGGTGGTTTGATTACCCATTTGCCTCATCAACTTCACCCCTCACACAATTGAGGGTATCGGCACTAGAATTACTGGGAAAAAAATATCCATTTGCTGATGCATAATCCTTGAAAACTCACCATTCATTGTGTATGCTAGGTCGTAGTGGGCCACTCTACTATACTTCATAAACCTCATTAGAATATCTTCCAGGTGCAAGAATGGGATTCTCCCTGGATAACTAGAAAAAGGACATCATAATCATGGAAACAATTCCTGATGGGCGGTTTCAATTCATTATTACCATATAATAAGTAATATTTGTTTCCCGCAATTAGCTTAATATAACTATACAAGTAAGCAGGGCTTTAATGATCCACAAAGTAAGGTGGAAGGAGTAAGAATTAAGCAAAGAAATCCCCAAAATGCTCTGGTAAAAATCCAAACATTGCTGAACCTCTCTTACAGAAGAAGTGTTTTTTTATTTTTATATTTAAAAAAAAAACAGCAAAGATGAAGATTGTTGTGTTTCTCTAGGCACTAATTTGTAATTGGCACTGTCAACTAGGAAAACACAGTGAGTCACTGCCTTCTTTTAGTGGGCAATGAACCTAAAAGGAGCATGAGACCTATAAAATGTAAGCATGTTGTTGAACCCCAAGCGTGAAACAGGGAGAGGAATCGAGGAATATGGTTTAATTGACAAGGATTGATATATCTAACAGTACTTTTGGCTCAGGAAACATCCAATCAGCAGACAGCTATACACTGAGATAGAAAACAACGGGTCTTTGCAGGGTAGGAACAAACTAATAAAGTTAAGAAAAACTGAAAAAGTATATATTGAGGTCTAATATCTCCTACAGAACTTGGAACATGTTTTGAAAATTGCACGGATCCTTTAGTAACTGAAGGTCCACTGAATTTAGATTAGCTATCAAAGAGAATGTTAGCCTCTAACATTTGGTACAAGTTGCAAAGGACTCAGACGGACCACTATCTGCATTGTAGTAAAATTTCACAGTTGATGAATTGATACAGAAGCAAAATTGAAAAGAGAAGTGTTGTTTTCACAAACTTGTTTTTCCCTGAACAAACACGAAATTTGTTTTTATTCATTTATTACTTTTCTAATAAAGAGGCACAAACGTCAATAATTAGTGATCATTATTGAACAAATTATTGACATTTTCTTCTTAAAAAAAAAGGATAATTGGATCATAATGCTAATCACGAAAGCAACACTAGCATTTCGGTACCAACTGAACTGAGCTAAAACCTTTGGCACTTCGAACTAATTGCAACAACAATAAACGAAGCTACGAATCGTTTCACCAATCGGAATCATGATGGGAGAGAAGAAGAACAAGGAGAAGTACTCACTTCCGAAGGTGTCGTTAGATATACAAAGGTAGGTAAGGCCATCCGAACGGAGAACGTGAAAGACGTAGCGATCCTCCGACCTTCTCGCGTACCCGGCGGACAACGGTGACGGCTTAGAACTCCGCCAGCACCACCGTGCTTATCGCCATCAAGGCTACGGAATCTCCATCGAGAATTGGCGGTTCAGAATGTTCCAGAGAACTTTCTCTCCTTAACTACCAAGATCTTCCACCTCTCATACAATTGAATTCCTTGGCATTCTGTAATTGATGTTTAAAGTTAATTTTGAAATTGACTTCAACTCAACCGAAGTTTATGAAAAATGATTTAAGTTTTAATTTGATTAATTTGAAAAAAACGAAAATAAGCGTGGAAATTTAAATTCCGAATTTTCTATATATAATAAAAAATAATAAGGTGTCAACTCATAATCCCACTTAAATTACTGCATTCTTTTCTTATTAGAAAATTTTTTATAGCTTTAAATTCTAATTTTAGGATAGAATAAAAATAAATTTTTATAAAATTTCATGGATATGTTAAAGGCTTAGTTCTACTTTTATATAAATATGAAATATGCCTTAATGTTTGGGGTAAGTAATGTTAATAAACAAATGCAAAAAATCACATAAAAAGAAATTATATTTCCATCTTTTATTTTATTATTTCACTAACAAAATTGTGAAACCTATGTTAAACATAAAATAAACCTAATAATGGTGGTTGGAAGAACATTTCTGGTTTAACAATGCAAAAGTAATTGATTATTATAAACAGAATATGAGTATCTTGGATTTATTTATGCTATTTATATCTAAATTTGTGTAAAATATTAAATTATATAACAATGATTTTTATATATTCCTTTTTTCTATAATTCTGTTTATCTTTTTTATTTTTATTATTATTATTTCCATCATATTAATTATTATATGTTTATTTTTATATTTTTTAAATATATAATATTCATCTAATTTAAATATAAATCCTACAACTTTCCTAAATTATATTCTCACCAAAGAAAGGGTTTAGAATGTTTAGATAAGTTGACATGTGAAATCGGCTCACGCCGCAATACAAATTTTGACATAGAAATTTACTATTTGTCTTATTTAAAATTCAGATAAATAAATTAGGTTTTATTTTTTTATTTAAAAATTTATTTATTTTTATATATTGTATTTATATAATATTAATATATTTATATAATTTATTAAAATTTTTAATTTTTAATTTTTAACTTAAATAAAAAAATTAAATAATTTTTTTCTATTCTCAAAATAGAATAATATATATAGATTATAGATCTATTTAATAATATTTTGATAAATTTTAAGTTTATAAATATTTTTATTAATTATTTATATAAATTTTTAAATTATTTATTATTTTTTTATATTATAAATTTTTAAATAAATTTATAAATTTGATAGATTTTAAAATAAATTAATTATTTTAAAAAAAGGCTTATAACACTTAATAGCTATGATTCATGTTTTAAAATTTTAAACAAGTTAAACTTAATTTTTAAATAAATTAAACTTAAACACTTAAAATTTAATTTAATATATTTTTATTTTTAATTAACAGAATATTATTATTAAAAAAATAACTTTAAGATATAAAATTTAGTCTAAGTTTATCTAATGAAATATTTCAAACTTCGAGTAATAGATGATTTTATATCAAAGTTTTATATCCGTTAGAATTAAATATTTTTAATTTTTTAATATAATTTTATTTAAATTTTGATCTTTTATTTTTTATTAAATTTGGTTTTTATAAAATTTAAATTTAAGCTTAAAGTTAGGGAATGGGATTAATTCTAAATTTTGAATTTTTGAAATAAATTTTAGAAACTTGAATTTTTTAAATGAATTTTAAAATCTAAATATTTTTACATATGCAAAAATAAGACAGAATATTTGCATTGCAATAGTAAATAAGAAAAATCGAAAATTTTTAAAATTTAAAATTGAAGATCATTCCATGAATTTTGCACTTTAATGAGATGGTTAAGGTGAAGAAAGACACCAAGACTTATTTACGATCATAAAGTTAAAGGAATGTTTTATCAAATTATTATACAATCAATTATTTTATTTAGTGTAGTACACGTTGAACTTTAAAGAGACAACACAAAAAAATAAAATAAAAATAGCATAAATAAGGATGTTAAAATAAAAAATAAGAACATTTTAAGAAGGACAAAATATATGAAGAGATATTGAGGTGAAACCTATAAAGAAAAAGATAAATGGGTTAAGATGGTTTAATCATGTGCAAAGAAGGTTTAGTGAAAAGGATGGATAGGATAGTTTTTAATTCTTGTGAAGAAGGGTCAATAATCTATGTCTAATTAAATGATAAACACTATATATATATATATATATATATATATATATATATATCATATATCAAATAGTTACTACTATAATATGACTAAATATATGATACATCACTGCTGGATATTAATAAAAATTATTTTAAAAAAAGTAAAAAGTTAAAATTTATAAAGAAAATTAAAAATATAAATGGACTCCACTTATAAATAACCATCTAGTTGCCAAGGTTTGTAACAAAATAGATCAGCTTTATTTTCGATTTTTCAATACTTAGACTTTTTTTAATTTTTTCAATACTTGTACTATTTTTTACATATAATACACACATATTTGTAAAAGCGTCAGTATGAAGAATAAGTCAGATGGTGAGTAATTCAATCACCAGTGTACAAAGAGTCTAAGAAAATTTAATGTGAAACAAATAAAAATATTTTCAGATAATTATTTTATAGGCATGGTTTTTATAATAAAACATTATCACGTCGTCTGATTTCATGTAGCTAATTCATTCTAAAAAAAGGTTTGATTGCTGAGGTAAGATTTGACTTTTTAAAGTAAAGTATATATATATATATAAATTATAAAATAAAAAATAATAATATATTAATTTAAAATTATTTAAATTAAAATCAATTATAAATATATTTTCACCTTTTCACTTTACAGATTTCCTTACTTTAAAAAAGTTAAATCAGATGTTCCATAAGCCACATAAATATGATTAAGAAATTTGCACTTTACAGAAAACCTAAAACAAAAGAATATGTAGATTTAAAATAATAATGAAGTAATATTAACGATTGGACATGCATTTGAAAGTCTTTGGCGAAGCATGCATGTCTCATCCTAACCCAGCTGTAGGAAAATCACCGGGAATCTGACCAATTTTTCAAAACATCAATATAAAAACGTAATATCAGTTGACCGTGGCCGATATTCCTCTGAAATCTGAACCCGCTCAAGCATGCTATTTGAAAGTTTTACCAAAAGTTTTAATTATTTCAATTGATACTCTCTTTTAGTTTTTATCCCTAGGACCTGATGAAAGCATAGAAGCCATCTCATATGGTTTGAAGTGGTCTTACATCTCCCAGTGGATATGAAATGAGCTGGATAGAATTTGAACGAAAGAAAACATTTATGTAGGCATTAGGAATATAGGATAGGTCTCCACCCTGATTTGTTGCCACATGTCAAATCATTTGAATTCATCAATATTGAAGAAAGGTTCAAGATTGATTGCGTTACAAGAGAACAAACCTTGTGAAAACTACCTAAAACGAAATGACAAGATCCGCACTTGATTCCTTTTTTACTCGGATCTTATTCCTAACTGGGAAAATCAATCATATCCTAAACAACATACATAATAATATTAATGACTATGTTACATATCTCTTAATTGTAAGGTGAAGGAAGTGTGAACCCAACTAGGCCTACAATTTAGATGATTAATTAATTTCTTTGTATGCTTTTACCAACAGTAGATTAGTTACTGAATTAACAAGTCTTTTCAGGTCTAAGCATGATCTTGACTCAGATTAGGTCCAATTAAGTTGTTCCCATTCCCATTCCCAAAGTGGTTCTTCATTTTCATTCCAATTTGTACCACTTGACCCTGCGTCACCCTGTGAGACACGAGCAGCACTGTAGTTCCCTCCTCCTTCTCCTCCTCCTCCTCCAGAATTAGAAGTTTCAGAGGAGCTTGATCCATCCACCGTTGGTGCTACTTGCTGAGCACTTCCTGAACCACCACCTTCGTCTCTATCAACCCTTAACTCCCTTCTAGAACCCTCCAGTGGCCTTCTATCAAACGATCGGAAGCTTCCCGAAATAACATAAACACGACACAAGCTGAATTCATGTCTCAACTACATACACAACACCAAAAAAATTGGGTATAACTATTTTATGAAACCAACGGTAACAACTACTAATACTATATTAGCAGTTTAGGACGTTGGATATATAATAATAATAATAATATATACCTTTGGAGGGGCGTTGTTGGATTGGTGAGAATGTTCAATGGCTTTGTATTCGTGCATCTTCCATTTGGTTTTCCTTCCGGTGGGGGCTTTTCCTTTGTAAAATACCATAGTTTTCTTTATCCCAATGACTCCATTGTCAGAAGAGTAAACATGACCGGGAGAACCGGTTGCCTTCCAATACCCACAAGCGGTGGTTCTGTTGGGTCTTCCTCCCCTTGCCTCTCTATCTTGTCTCGGTGAAAAGAAAAACCATTGCTCCGTGTCTCCACGACATAACTCCCCTGCAAGTGCTGCTTACAACAAAAACCAAACCATTTTAGTAAACTCAATTGGTTTGGAAATTTGAAAAATTTACTCAATTAAGCAAGTAACAAATTGAGGGTGTACTTGGAAGGTTCCATGGCTCTACACCATTGATGTCAATCACTGGGATAACTCTGCTTAAGTCATGTCTTTGCCCTTCTAGTTGGTTGTATAGATAAAAGGCTACAAGTTCTTCCTCTGTTGGGTAGAAGCGAAAACCGGGTGGGAGATCCCCCATGTTGTGTGTGTGGGTGTGTGATTCTTGTACTTGATTTTATTGTTAAGTTACGGTTTGTACATTTTGCAATGTATTTAATATTTATATGCAGAGGAGGTGAAATAACTAATAAGTGGGGCAGGGATATTCGCCGAGTGAAATTAGAAAAGTTATTGATCTTGTATTGGTTGGAAACTTCCACGCGGTCAGGGGCGAGAAAACGTCTTTGTGCCCACAAAAAGTGTTGTCCCTTAATGAGTTATATTTATGTTTTGATGATCCTATCCCATAAATAAAATCCCCTTTTGAATTAGTCGTCTCCTCTCTCTTTCTCTTTTTAGTTTTGTTGCCTAAGCCCAACCCATTTATAAAATTCTGTATTTGCATACGTTAATCTTAAATCCTTTTGCTTATCTGCTGGGCCAGGGAATCCTACTGGTGGAAAAGGTCTTTGTTTTCTTATCATATTCATCTCACCAAAGATCCCTCCATACCCATTCACTCTCCTACATGCAATTGTTTAACTTTTAAAATAATAAGTAATTACTTTTGGTGAATTAAGTTCAACCAAATATCTTATATTTTTTACAAATTTAGATGGACAGGTAATTATTATTCAAAATGTATTTTTAATTTGGAGGAAAAAAGTTGAGATGAATTAAAATTCTTTGTAAGATCAATTTATGCATCTTACATTCTTTAGAAGCTATCTTTTTTAATATTTTTCAAAGTTTGATTTTAATTTTTATGAAAAAAAAAATTGAATTGTTTTATCTTTTTTTTTTCATGAATTCTTGTTGAGAGATTTATTCAAACTAAAACCTTAATAATTTAAGTATTTCATTCTTCTACATTACAAAAAGAATTCATTTATTATAATTGTTAATTTAAAATCAATTAAAGGAAATTTTAAAATTTTCATAAATATATTTAAACTAATTTTTATCGATCAGAAAAGATATAGAAAAAGGGAAAATTAAGATCTAAGTCTAATAATTCATATAGCATAAGTCAATAGAACTAAGTCTAGCTCAAAATAACATGTTTTTCAGTTCTGGATCAGAAGATATAATCATCAGAACTAGAAATATGTTTAAACTTTATCACAATTTTTGTTGTTATTAACGACTATAATTATAAATTCACGTTTTATCCGCTGAAGCATCTTTTAGTTTAAAGAATCCAAATTCAAAAATAGAAGAGACTAAATATATGTTACTTGAAAATATATTTTAGAGATTAAATATTGCATTTGGTTAAAAAAACAACTCTACCCAGCTCATTAAAAAATAGAATTTTTTGACATTATTTAACAATTATATAAATTAACATAAAATATATTAAATTTTAAAGATTATACTATTTAAATTATCACTAAAATATTTTTTGATGGATAATATTTTATAAATAAAAATTCGTAAAAAAATCTGATAAAAATTAAAACCTTCATTATTTATATTTTAAAATTATTTTTAAAAGATTTTTTTCATATCTTTAAATTAAATAAAACATAATCAAACAACATATTTTTTATTTAAAATAAAATGATAAAGATATATACATATTATATATATATATATTGAAAAAATTAACAAAGTAAAACTAAAAAATCGCTAAGGAAATGGAAGTTTTAAACTATTTTATTTTTTTTACAATAAAAATAATAATTTAAATTTAAAATCTTATATAAAGTATCTAAAATATTTCACTTTTAGATTCATTTCAACGGCTTGAAATTTTTACCATATAAATTAACATGTATTTTAAAATATAAATAGAAATAAATAAAAAATTGTATAAATATTCTATAGACTTTCTTGGGAAATTGAATAAATTTTAGAATAACACATTTCCTATAAACAGAAAAAAATATTTATTTTTAATGACATAAACTACGATATTCCATATAGAAACGTGTGCATGTAGAATGATACGTATAATATTTGTTTTTAATATTATTGTTTTGTTTTGATATATTAATTTGTTTTAAAATATTATTTCATAAAATATCAGAGATGCGTTTTATGAATTAGAACATAAAAGTCTGAAACAGCTAGTTATATCTTTCTCTCTTTCTTCCAACCTGAAGCTTATTCGAACCAAAGAATCGTTCAGAATGCAAATTGGTAATTCCCCTGTTGAAATTTGCTGACGTTATCTTTAATGATGTTATTGAGGTCACCATCCCCCACTCAATTTACGTTTTTATGTACCTTTTCTTTCTATTTGGGTCTTTTCCCTTTGTACCATCAAAACAAAATATATATATATATATATATATATATATATATATATATATATATATATTTCGCAATGAATGAAGATGTAAGCAATTTTACAATGTGTGAATATACTTTTTCTTCCACAATTGGAAAAAGACATACATCCACTTAGCAGGCCATTAAAAAAATAGAGCATTTTTCTTTCATCCATGTTTTTGCATGCCCTGTTCAAGCTGTAATGTAACATTACACGGATTCGAAGCACAACCACTTATTTTAAAATAAAAAGTAATATGAGTTATTTGATTTAAAGGTTTGAGATGTGAAACTCGACGCATGTTGGAATGGTCGTGGAAGAAAGCAAATAACCCTCAAAATAGATGGCGGCAGTGTATTCGTGGCACAAAAACAGTCAGCAACTCATAATTGGAGTTTTGTTGATCTAAACCTTTTAAACGAAGCAATCAACCAAATTATAAAAAACGAAACAATATTGGGTTCGGAAACCGGTTTGTATAATTTGGTTTTTTTTTAAATAGTTTGGATGACCTACGTGTATGTTATTGGGTCAAATATATGTATTTATATTGCTTCCATTAGTGTATTATATTATATACATAAATACTGTTCCCAAAACTTAACATTTTTAGATTGATTGCTAGATTGAATATTAGTTTGGTTTGCCTAAACTGTTTTTTTTTTTTTTTTTACATTCGTGTGTCCTGATCTACATATGAAATAATGTTATACAAATCCAAATTGAATGGTTGAATTTAAAAAAAATAAATCAATGACTTGCATCGAAATATAACTAAATAAATAAAAGAAATTATCATTCAATTGTAAAAAAATAGAAGAGTGATTTAAAAATATTTTAAATTTATACAATAGTTTATATAATATTTTTATTTGTCACTATTTATTGTATATTTTATATATTTTTAAATACATTGTTACAATTTTAAATAAGTAGCATTTGTGAGACTTAAAAGCATGTGGTGTGGATAATCGTTTTATATTCTGTACTAACGTGATAAAGTTTTGTTTTTAAATTATTTTATTTTTATTTTTATTTATAAAAATATTATCCTATTTTTAATTTATTTTACTGAAAATATTAAAATAAAAAATTTACAAAATAAAATTTTATTATTATTTTTTTTCAGTTACGAGGTAAGCTGCAAACATGATTTTATAGTGTTTTTTTTTTCTTAAATTTTTCATTCAAGAAATACCTTTAAAGAATGAGTTTGCGTTCCTTAAAAAAAAAAAGGAGGAAAATGAGTTTTTGTCTACGGCTAATAGGTTGGGCTTTAGATTATTTTTTCATAAAAATGAGAATTCTAAATTTAAATCTTATCATTTTTCATAATTGTAATAAAAATAAATTACGGGTTTTATTTTTCTTTTTTGCTAATTTCCATTTATATCATCTACTTCGAGAAACACACCGCTTTAATTACAGGCTATTTGTGAAAAAATTGTGATCAACATTTGAACATGTAACACAACTCCTTTTTCCTCCCCGTATTTAATTTGTAAGATAAAATTTGGGAAGGAATATAAAGCATTGAAAGCTCAATTAACATTTAGGGGTTGTTAGATGGGCAATCCTTTTTAAGTTTATCAGAATTTTTAATTTTATGTTTTATAGAGAAATTAATTTTTTATATTTAACATAAATATTTATAGAAAAAATAATATTTTTAGGAATAGTTTTAGAAATATATTTTTATTGAAATAATTTTATAAAATAGGGTGAAGTTTTAAAATTTTTATAAAATGAAAATATTTTAATTATGGTTACTTAACATTCTCAATAAAATGTTAACCTTATCAAATATATTTATAATTTTCAGCAATTATGTTTGTTAAAAAATTTGATTTTTAAAAAATAAATATATTTTTTACTAAAATATTTTTATGGAAGGAGATAAAAATTCAATATTTCTATAAGGGTAAGAAAAATTTAACTATATTTATTTAATATTTTATGAATTTTTTAATCTTATCAAACATATTCCTAATGTTTTCAGTGATTATAATTATGTTGAAAATATAATTTTTAAAAATATAATTCCAAAAAATAAAAAAATATACATCAAATTTAACGCGATCTCACGTCTTGTTTGAAAATATGATTAGTGAATATAATTTGGATTCCCCTTCCCTATTCATTAAAGATATTTTTGGCGAGTAAATCACCCTAAACGTCCTCACTTAACAATATATCTCATGGTATAATAATAAGCGATCCAAGAGCAGCAAGGCATCCTATAAAGAATATTAGGTTGAATTAGGTTTTATAAAAGTTGAATTTAATTTAATTTTAAAATTTAAGCTTGAGCTTTCATTAATTATTTATATGATATATAGTTTTTTTTTCAAGATTTAGTTTTCTTTTTAAAAATATTTGATCTATCAACCTATTTAAAAATATATTTTATAATAGTTATTTGAAATAAAATAAAAAAGTATTCATAAATAGATTAATAAATTTAAACCTATATATAAATGAATACATTTAATCTTTAAATAAAAATTACTATGATTAAATTTTTTTATATCAATAATAATAATAATAATTATTACATAGTTTGCATATTTGGTCTAAAAACCTTTTTAGATAACTTGAAACCTGATCTTTTAAGTGTGATAGACAGTTATTTTAGTTAATTGAAATATGAAATCATCAACCGGGAAATTTGTTAAAATATCTTAATTTTATTTAATAAATTAATTTTTTATTAATTATTAATATTTTTAAGATGCGGTTTCAAATAATATTTAAAAATTATAACTTATATTATCTATCTATTTATTTTTTATTTTAATGTCGTTTATTTTTTTAATATATTTATATTTGTTATAAAATATTATGTTTTAAATTAATATTTTAATATATATTATTTATTTTAATTATTATATTATTTTAAATAAAAATATTGGACTTGTTTTCCAAAAACTTTTAAGATTAAAATAATTAATATTTATAATTTATTTATGTAAATTTCAAAATAATATATTTTTAAAAATAAATAAATTTTTAATATATTCTTATTAAAAAAATACATCATACTTATTGAATATTAACTTATTATTTAATTATATTTATCGATTGGTTTGACAATAATTTTGAAAAACACTATTAATTCAATTACTTAGATCTAGTTCATAAGGGTTGTAAATTTTTTATTTTTAGCTTGTAAGTCAAATTTAATAACAAAATTTCTTCAAGTAAAATTATTTTAAATTTATTCTTAACATATTTTTAATTCAAACTTTAAAATAAAAAATTATATTTTTATAATTATTTTGATAATTTTTTTTATATAAAATTAATATTTTTAGGAATACTTTTAGAAATATATTTTTATTGAAATAATTGCATGAAAGAGGGTGAAATTTAAAATTTTTATAAAATGAACAAGTTTTAATTATGTTTATTTAACATTCTCATAATTTTTTAATCTTATCAAATATATTTATAACTTTCAGCAATTATATTTTTTAAAAATATAGCTTTTTAAAAAAATATTTTTTACTCAAATATTTTTGTAGAAGGGGATAAAAATTCAATATTTCCATAAAGGTAAGAAACTTTTAACTATATTCATTTAATGTTTTTATGAATATTTTTAAACAGAAAAAATATTTTTAATATTTTTAATAATTATAATTATGTAGAAAATATAATTCCTAAAAAAGTATAGATCAAAATTCAACGCGACTTCACGTGTTATGTGAAAATATGACTAGGGAACATAATTTGGATTCCCCTTCCCCATTCATTCAAGATGTTTTTGGCGACTAAATCACCTTAAACGTCCCCACTTCACAACAATAAAATATGCAAAAAAACCAGCAAGACAGATTCGTAAAAGAATATTGAGTTGAATAAGGTTTTATAAAAGTTCAATTTAATTTTAGCATTCAAGATTGAGTTTGCATTATTGATATGATATATAGTTTATTTTTTAATATTTATCTTTCTTTTTTAAAAATATTTGATCTATCAACATATTTAAAAATTTATCTTATAATGGTTTTCTGAAATAAAAAAAATCCATAAATAGATTATAAGATTTAAACTTATATAAAAGAACACATTTAATATTTTAATAAAAATATTATTTTAAAATTTTAGTTAGATTAATAATAAGTATTGTTATTATTAAACAGGTTGAATGTTTGGCCTGAAAAACTTTTTAGACAGCTTGAAACTTAATTTTGAGTGTCTTTGATAATATATTTTCAGTTAAATGGAATATGAAATTATCAATGAAAAGTTTGTTAAAAATATTCAACTTTACTTGGTAAAATAATCCTTTAAACTATTACAGCTTTTAATAGTTATTAATATTTTTAAAATATTACTTTAGGTAATATTTAAGATTTTTAACTCATGATTTAAATATATTTTTTTACTTTTTTTATTACTATAATTTATAATTTAATCTCTTATTTATTTATTTATTAATTTTATTAGTTTAATATTATTTTATTTTATTTCAAAAATATTATTAATTTAAATATATTTATATTATCATCTAATATTATTTTAAATTATTTTTTAATGTATATTATTTATTTTAGTTATTATTTCAAATAAAATATTGAACTTTTATTTTGTAAAATTTTAAAAAAAATGAATATTTGAAAGTTTTTCTTTAATTTTTTTATGTAAAAATTAAAATAATGTATTTTAAATAAATAAAATTATATTTAATTAAATTTTAATATAATTTTATTAAAAATACATCATACGTTTTGAATATTAATTTATTAATCAATTATATTTTTATTTTATATTTATCGTTTATATAACATCAATTTTAAGAAATCATTTTAATACATTAATTATTAAGATCAGATTTTTTATTTTTACTTTGTAAATTGAATTTAATAAAAAAAATTATTCAACTAAAATTATTTTAAATTAATTTATAATATATTTAAAATTAATTTTAACTAAAATTTAAAATTAAAAAAAAATTATAATTAATTTCAATTTAACAATTGTCAACTCTAAATTTATATCTTCCTAACACAAATATTGTAACTTTGCTCTAATCATTATTATACTGCCATCATTATAATAATAATAATAATATTATTATTATTATTATTATTTAATTTTATAATTTTTAATTAATAATAACTTATTTTATTTTTAAGAGATTTTTAATAATAAAATAAGATAAAATAAATTGATTCATTTGTATGATAATTTTTTAAAATTTTAAACTGAAATTCAAAACTTAAATTGAATTCAATTTTTAAAAATTTAAAAATTCCGAATGAAACTTAATATATCCCATTCTAATTTTGTTTAAAGTAATTAATATAATTCAATTCGATCGTTGTAAAATCAAAACAACTCTAATTAATTACTTTTAACAAAGATAATAATTGGATTGATTACTAATACAGTAAGGAGAATGGATACGTTAATTATTAAGTCTGTTGTTTTTAGTTGCATATTAGTTAGAGAAACCTTGTGTAAGCATTATGTATTTACATTAGATAGATTAGAAAAGTATTATTTTGATTTTTTTAAAAGTTAGAATTAGATATATTAGTTTTTGCAAAAAAAAAAAGTCTATTTGTTATCTATTGCAAAAATATTTTTTATTTTTTAAAACTAAAAACTAAAAAATATTATCTATTTTAATTGTTACAATTAAAAATTTATAGTATTTTAAAACTATTTTAACGTTCTATTTCAATTTTTTTTGTTATTCATAGTTTATCTAGTATTTCATCTTTTGTTTCACTTATTTTCGTTCACTTTCCTTTTAAAAACAGTTTCTAGAAATTATTATATACTTTTTTTAAAATTAAAAACTAAAAGGGAATCAAACAACTTTTAAATCATTATATTTTAAATACTAAAAAATTTTATCTAGCCTTTCAATATTATTCATCACTCATTTTAATTTCTAAAGAATGATTAAAATAAATGAATTTATATTTTTTCAAAAATATCTTTTAAAAATTAATACTAATTCCAAGATTTTCAGAATCGAAACAGTGAATTATTCTTGTATTAATACTCTTCTCAGTTGCAATCTAGCAGGATAATGAATCACATGAATACAAAATCACCTAAATTCTCTACCTTTTCCTTTTCTTTGAAATTTATACTATCCTTTTATTTTCAACATTACCTAGTCGCTTTAATGTTTTTATTAGGTGAAATAAAAGGATATAACGTGAATAAATAATGTTGAATACACATATTAAATTTACAAACATGTGATAATTTTATTGATTTCCGCACAAAATTTTGAACAGTGTTCTATAACAAACAAAGATGTAAAGATTGCATATGATTATTTATGAGTGAATGACCTTCGAACACGTTGTTTAGTTAGGATCATTTGCGCTGTAAACATCATATTTTCACGTTCCACGATGAAAGTATCATGGCAAGCATTTAATTACTTTTATGTTTAGGGTAAAAGCAAATTTAAGACCTATAGGCAGCAAGGATTTGTGAAAGTTTTTGCTTTCTATTTGTTGTTTATAATTACGGGTGTTTCTATTTTTTTTCATCCTTGTGGCATAAGCAAGAGTAATTTGATTTACATATGGCTTGAACTTTGGTTTAGGGAATGTTGCTTACTTGCTTGACTTGAATTCATTGACTGATGTTTCATCACAAGGCGGGGACGACCAAGGTCTTTCTACGCCATATATAGGGCTGTCTCTTTCTCAATCTATTTTTTTTATTTTTTTAACACATGTACCATGCGATCTTCTATATATCATTATGCAATTTCTTTTTTTATTTTTGAGGTGATGTGAAACAATGGTTACCGACACCACGAACACAATAATATTGTTTCTTTTGAGATAGTTATTTACAAGCGGAATAGTTTGAACCATACGATTACATTCATATTTTATTTAAATAAATTGAAAAATAAAAAAATAAATAGAAAGATAAAAAATAAAATAAAAAAAGAAAAAGTAAATTTATTTGGATCGATAAAAATATAAAAAATCCCTTTTTATTATTTTCATAAATAAAAATAAAATAGAAAGAAATATTAGTAGTATTAATTTTAATTTATATAAATTTTAAAAAAATTTACTAAATTTTTATTGATTTAATTTTTATTTTTTAAAAATATTTAATAATTTTAAATATTTAAAAGAACAAATAAATATTTCTTCCTTATTTTTTCATCTAAAAAAATATATTTTCTCTAAATCATTTTAATTTCATCTCTTTATATAATACAAACACAGACAAATAAATAAATATAAAAGTATAAAATATATCTAATTTTAGAAAGTAACCAATTTTTTCTTTTTTTTTTATCTTACCAAACAAAGTATCGGTATATTTAAATATAAGTTATCTGATTTTTTAAAAAAATATAATAAATAAACGAGACTGTTTATTTATGAATACGTATTATTGTACAAATTTTAGAATCTTGTAAATTTTAGTCAATTACAAAGGATACTTGCCAATTAAAGTGACAGCCTGCCAGGTGACAGCTAAGCGAGCGTTTGATACATTCTTCAGCATAGAATAAATCAATAAACAGAGAAGTAGATATTTTAGTTACAATATAATTTTTTATTTTATATGTTGTTTGATGATTAATTATAGTACAAATTATTTTGTACGTTATTTATTATAATATTGTTATATTATACAATAGAGAGAAGTTTAATGAGAAAGAAAGAGACAAATCAGATAGCAATTAAAAAATGAGTATAATTGTTAAAAAAATAAATATATATATCTTCTTATATTTTATTGTTTAAGATAAGAAGTTATTCTTTAGTTTAGTAAAAAAAAACAAAATGTTATTTTTTGTATTGTTCTATATCTTAAATTTTCTCCTTTGTTATTCACTTATTTTATTGACTAAATAAAAAATAAAATAAAATAAAATATACAGAGATGTTTTTATTTTTTATGACAAATTTATACTTACATTCATAATATTTTTGTTCTTATATTTATAATATATGTATGTGATTTAGAAAACATTCCTATTATTTATCAAAATTAGTCTATTGTCAATAAATCAGTAGTAATGTTTTTTATGTGTTGTGTTTGAGTTTGTACTGTGTTATATTACTGATCTTATTTTGACGAACAAAACGAAGGAACGAGAAAATAAGAGAAAAAGAGAGGATAAAATGGAGAGTTAAGCATTTCCAATATTAAAAAAAAAAAAACTCATTAGCTGAGAGAAGAAGATTTTTTGTTTTCTATACTATACAAATTATCATTTCTGTGTTATTTCCTTTCAACATTATTTACATAAAAAACGTAGGTAGTTTCTAGACCAACAAAATTGGCAAAATATTGTGTGTAAATTAGTATATTAAACTCCAGTATGTTTGTTTTCACAATTTCTAGCAAAAGAAGAAAAAAGAAAAAAAAAAGAGAAAAATAAATAAATAAAGAAACTATGATACCTAACCATTATTTTAAATCCTAATAAAAAGAATTAAAATTAATTTAATAGTAAGAGATTGAAATAATTTATATGAAGTCTTATATTTAAAAATTATTATTTTTTATTTTATAAAAAAATTTAATAAACGAAAGATCTTATTAATTAATACCCTAAAAATAAAAATATAAATTCAGAATTTTTATATAGAATTAAAGTAAATAAATTTAAAAATACAATAATCATACACTAGTAATATTTTTTAATATTTATAAAGTCAACTTTTTAACTAATATCCGTGTTATTGCCTTGTCGGCAGAGTAAATGTTTTTTATTTGAAAAAATAAAAATATTTAGGGATGCACTATTATTAGCAAACGATAGCACGGATATCCGTATGTATGGATATTATATTTATATCTATTTTTTTATGATCACTCGATATTTTTTATATTTTTTTAAAAATAAATTTTTTATAACTATTAAATTTAAAATATATATAAAAACAAATTACTTTAGATACATACATACATCATTTCTCAAACGTTTGGAAATGATTCTAAACTTCAAGTTCACTGTTAAAAAGGGGCTCGTTATACTTTTTATATTATATTATATTATATTATATTATATATATATTATTTTATAAAAAGTATTGAATACAAAATTATATTTGTATTATAACATTACGCATTTTTCATATTTATAATTTTTTTTACCATCTTTCTTTTTTTCATTTCGCTTCATCTTTTAATATACCTAAAATTATTTATTAAATCTTAAATTAACAATTTAAATTTTTTTAAAAACAAAATTAATCAAGTTGTGATTAAATCAAGAAAAATTCAATTTAAGTTTTATATTTTTAAATAAGACTAATATTTAAATTCAATAAAGAAATTAAACTTTAAGTGTTATATGTCTTTAGCAAATCAAATTTTACACTCATGTTTACATTACAAGCACAATAGTTAAGTTATTATTTATTGTTTTTTTTAATTACACTTTTTATCTTTTAATTTAAATGGTATATATTTTTAGTTTGTAAATTATTTTTCCAAGTTAATTAAATTTTTATTTTTAAAATTTGATTTCTATGTTAATTTCCTTCTATCTAAAACTTTTAACTTTTTGTACACCAAAAAATTTCACTTTGAATTTAAAAAACATAAAATTTTCTTTCTTCAAACTCTACTCTTATATTCTTCAAAATTCTTCAATTTTTATTTTTTTTTTAACTAAAAATTTAACTTTAACATTTCATAATTATTTTATATCTCAAATCCATCTTTAACCTCCAAATATTTGAATAAAAAAATAAAAAATAAAAAATTTTGAATGAAACAAAATTAACATGAAAATTCATTTACCCGATTTAAAAAAAAGATTAAGTCAAATAATATAAAAGAATAAGCCGCATGTAATTCAAATAAAAAATATATTTAAAATTTCTCTCTCTCACTGAATTATCTTTGATCTTAAAAGAAGTGGAATCTCAAATTTCATGTTTATGCAGGAAAGCTTTTTCTTCTTTTTATCATTTTGCGTGTCCTTATCTTTTTCAGTATAGACTTCATTTTCTTTTTTCCGTTAGAGGCTTAATTATGGCCATGGGCTCAACACAATGTCACAAAAAGAACAAGAAAGAGGACGTGAGCCCTTAAAGCCCAAGCAAGAAATTATATGTTTTAGTGGGCTGTCTTATATTTTAAATGAAATTGGGTTAAAAAGTGCCAGAACCAGCTGCACAAAATAAAATAGTAAAAAAATCAAACAATCCCTTTTTGTGGAAAAAAAGAAGAAGAATCCCCTCTTCTTTTATGAATAAATCAAAGAAACGTTATTGTAATAATAATAATAATAAATTTTCTATTATATATTAAGCTGTCATTTTTAAATAAAAAGGGAATAAGACATTAATTAAAAGGAGAAATTTGGTTACCATAACATGCAAGAAGAGAAATGGTACTTGGAACATATGGCAAGCAGCCAAGCAACGATTTAAAACTGAGTACCTTTCTATAAGTCTAAGGAAATGTGCATTGCTCTATTCTTCCAAATTCTGAACTCTGTGGGTTATGCAGCAACCACTTTTTCGAGACCGTGAGAAAGGAATTGTGCTAAGAAATTGATTCACCATTTTTATATAATTTACTTTATTTATTTATTTAAACAATTTTTATTTTATTTTATCCATCCAAAATAGTACATTTTTATTACTATTATATTTTTTTATCTCCCTATTTTTTTCTACTCATCATTCCAACAAAATATTAGTATATGTTTTCGTCAATGTTCCTAAATTTGAGTTTGAATAAAAAAATTTAATTTTTAATAATTGATTTTTAAAAATAAGTTTAAAATAATATGATTTATGTTTAGAAATTGTTCTTTTAAAAAATATAGTAAAATTAATATAAAATTTTAAATTTAACATAAAAACTATAATTTATCATGAGTTTAAAAATAAATATATTTTTAATCAAAATAATCAAATATATCTTTTTTCAACACAAATCCAAACATACACTTAAAGACATAAATAGCGATACAAAATAGACTTACATTCAGCAAATCCTTTATCTTTCCCAAGCATGTTTCTCCCCTTTATATCTTTCAATATGTATCCATCACCTCAACTCAATTATATAGCTTATTAATGTCTTTCATTTTAACAACAACATTTTTATTGTTATGGCGGAAAGAGCAAAAACTGTTTATAACCCAATAGTAATAGTATTTTTTTATATGTTTTTGCGGTAGGTTAGGATATGGTTTTATACTGAAATCTTTATATATAGCAATATATCATTACAGTGCTACCAACTATAAATTGACAAAGCAGTTAAGCAGCAAGGTATTTTATCTGCTTAACGAGCATCGACATGCATTAATATTTAATTTAACACCACAGCTATATATGCCATGCATATATATTCTTTCATGTTACAATAGCATGAGTCATGAGTCATGAGTCATGAGTCATGACGCATATGCATAGTAATAAAAAACAAAGAGGACCATAAAACAGTATGTTTTTTGTTCCCATGGCAGTGATTATAGGTTAATGGAACATATTAAGGTATTCCAATGATGGGAAAGAAAGGAAGATAGTAGCTAGTAGGTGCCAAACCCCACTCTGGAGGCACAGGAAGATCAATAGTTTTGGATGAACCAAACTGGTTGGCTACCCTGCATTCTGTGTTTTGGGGACATGATGTTAAGAAACTAAGAGGAGTGGATATGGTGTATCTATTTTTCTCTTTTGTCTCCTTTATTTCGGACACTTGCTTTTTCTTTGTGCTATAAAGGTGGTTTGGTCCCCCAACAAGTTTTGCAAGACACTTCATGGAAGGAGGTTTTGTATGATCTGAGGGAAGCTCAACCTTGAAGAAGCCGTTATCTTCTGTAGTTACCATACCCAGTTTTTTCACACCTTCACACTTCACCAACACCTTAATGCCTGAAAACATAAAAACACTTGTAAAATCTTCCTGCACTATCTATGTCTTTCATATACATACATATATATATATATATATATATATATATATATATATATATATATATATACTTCCTAATTTCTATGTTTTCAAAATAGAACAATCAATATTTATACATGTGGATATATTTAAAATTTTAAATTTTGTAAAAAAAAAACTTGAATATATTTAGATATATGAACATTATGCAGTAATATGAAAAACATTTTTCTTCAAAATAAATGTTAGCATATATAAAGACTTTAATTTGTATATTTTATAAAATTAAGACGACATAATTTATTACTTTTTTTATTTTATCATGATTTTTTTTTATATTTCTACTAAATGAAATAAGAATTAAAGAAAGAGAGTTAATAAAATAAAGTTATATGGAAAAAATAAGTATTGTATAATTTATTTTACCTAATAATTTTTAAAAATACCGAATTCTATAAATCAAAGAATTCAATTCTTTACATTAAATAGGTGAGTTTAAAATATTTCATGCAATTCAAAATTTATTTAATATATTATCAAAAAAATTATTTTAATGTATAATATATATTTTTAAATATAAATAAATATCAGTTATAAAATAACTTATCCATGAATGTTGTGAATTTATCTGAAATTTGAGAAATGGAGTTAATGAATATTAAATTAAGCTCAAGCTAGCAAATGATGTGATGAGAGTGGAAAATGGAGACAAACCAGAGAAATCGTAGTTGTGAGTGCAGTCAGTGCAAGAGACCTTGCCCTCTACCATTTGGCATGCTGAGGGACCAATTTTGGCTATAGTTAATGCAAAAACAAGTGTTGTGACAAACTGAGCAAACGCCATGAGCTATGGAAACAAGCAATGGCTGACAGATATATAAGTCAAGAGAACTTTGATGAAGAGAAGATAGGTTTGTAGGCTATATATAGTGGCAGCTTAAGACATAAACATATTAAATGTAGGGACATAGAGCTGATATAAGTAGTTGGTGTCAACAATTGTAGTTATGTTCACTTATGTTTTATCAACACTGGACAAGAAGCTCCTACTCTGTATTACTTCAAAATATCCAAACTAGCCTTTAATTCTGTAAGAATGTATTCACATATATTATTCCTACTAAAAATTTCTACAAACAATTTTTACATTTTTTTTCTATCTTTCTTTATTATATTATGTATTTTTTATTTTTCTTCAATTTATATCATTCTTGTTAACTTGTAAAAGAATTATAAAAATCATCTGTGGGAATGCAATTTTCCCAACTTAGTTAACATGGAATTTTGAACAGGTTGGCTTTTAACTTAGCACAGCAAATAAAATTTATCTTAGTGAATACTGAAGTATGTCACTTCCACGATGTACGAGACTTTTAAACTTGAAGAATAGTATATATCCTAATTTTTTGGAAACAGATGTTCTGCATTTAACATTTTTTTATTATTTAGTTTAACAAATTATAATAGTAAAATAAAGATTTGATAATATATGTTTATCTAGATTCTTTATTATTAAAATATTAATTTAAAATTTAGATCGTTTAACATCAATTCAACGTTATAATTAACCCAATCGAATAGTACAAAATTTTAATGATAAAGGATTTAAATTTCTAATTTTTTATTTTTTCTGTAAGTTTTGCATGAATATTTTTAGAAAGTTTTTTTATACATATAAATAGTAGCATGTATTTATTTATATATAATTGTAAATTGTTATATCTATTTTACTTTTTAAAAAAATTTAAATATTAAATAAAAAATATAGATAGATGAAGAATTATATCTAGAATAATAATACTTATCATATCCCCATCTTATGGAAGAAGGAAAAGACAAGCATCATGCATGCTCCTTCAGTTACAAAATCACTGTAATGTATTCTATTTCCTAGACTAAAAGGAATTGATTAATACCCTTTTAATGAGGGTATGGTTCGGTCAACATGGTTGATAGCTCTAATTAATCCTATTTCTGCAGACGTTACACGTTAATCTGTTTTGAAAATAAATTTATTGATTGCATCTTCAAATGGTTGGACACTTATTTTTAAAGGAAATGAGTTAGGTCTCGTACTAAATTTTACTTTTCACATTTAAAAAAAAATCTTAAAGGAGAAATAATTTTTTTGAAGCCACGATATTATTTAAATTTTAGTAGAATTAATTTTAATAAATTAATTTTAAACAGTTAAATATAATTAGGATAATAATAAATAATGAAAGGGGTAACAGAATAAGGAAAAAAGAATTTATTCAAAATTGATGAGACAATATGATTCAAGGATGGATGCTTATATATACGCAGAGAAGTAAAATAACTACTGATTCAACGATTAACAACTAAAATTAATTACATATCTGTCAAGTAACTGACTCTAATTGGGACATATATACGTCATTCACGACTTGTTTTTGGTGTCAGAAAAATTAGCTTTTATATATTTCAATAAAATATACATTTTAATAGAAAATAGTTTAAACAAATTTATACATGGATCTTAATCTCATTCAACAACTTAAAATTAATTTTATTCAACTTAATTTAAATCAAACGAACATTTATCAAAAGAGTGAGAAAAATGATTTTTCAGCATCAAAACAAACATGAACTAATTCAAGTTAAAATTACATTCAACTTAAGCTTTCCCAATAATAAAACATGGATGTAATTAAAACAAATGTAGAGAAAATAAAATTAGGATAATTAATGGGTGGTACAAGTGCAACGATCATGGTGTTTTATTAAGCAGGATAAAGTAGCTTTGGTTGTAAAAAATATCCTGGTAGAAGGAATCTATAAGAGCCACTAACTAATTAAGAATTTGAACGTGGAAGTAGAGAATGCATTTTGATGTTATGATATTTGGGTGAGGGCCTGGGATGACAGGTGACACTAACTTGCTATGAATATTAATGAACCGTAAGTGGTTGGTCATGAGTCATCAATCATCATCGCCTCTTTCATGTACCTAATACACACCCCCAAGTAAAAATGATGACAAACATTGTTCAAATTACATATTCCATATTTCTAATAAATATAATTATAATTATTAATGAACCAAGTATGCTCATTGACATGCCAATTACGATTTTATATAAATTGGGATGTGCCCTTAATTTTCAACTCATTGATAGGAAACGCAGTGAAATGATATTTGATTAAAATACTCAAATTAAGGATATGGTAATACATGAGGCCGTACGTACATAGAAATTTCTTTTCAAGCAGAAGAATATACTATGCTATGCATCCCAAATTTTTGTTACAAGATTTCAATTGAATGCTTTCACATGAAAGAATTTCCATTACCAAAGACTACTGGCTGCATGCCCCCTTTAGACACTTTACCATCAACATTAACACAAGTACTATGCTTTAATTTTTTATTTTTTTTCACTTTTACGCTGTTTCTCTCAACTGTTTGTGCCTCCAACAATCATACTCACAATTCCTCGTGGATCAAATTATTAAAAGAAAAATAAAAAGTCTTCAGTTTGCTGTTCCACTTTCAAACAATCATTCGTTTTTCTATTTTTTTCCCCTCTCAATATCCACTTAGAATTAGGAGAGGATGGATTGGATTGGGAATATTCGGAAACTATGATTTCCCGATTTTTATTTTATTTTATTTTTATCGTATATGTACTTTATTACCTACTAAGTTAGAATATATATATATATATAAGTTGGTTCAATTCTTAAAAATACTGGAATTCTAGTATAGCTTTTCAATAAAATTAAAATTTCTTATTAATTTTCACTTAAGAAACAAAAGGATAACTAATAAAAATACCATAAAAAATGTTATAATTGTTTTATATTCAACACATTAACTGCGAATGTTTCTAATTTAAAATATTTTTAATATAATTTAAATTTATTTCATTTTGTATGTTTTTTCCCTACCACACATTCTTTATATACGAGAAATAGTTTTACTTGAGGTACGTTGATGAGGATACGTCTTTCCAAAGGAACTTCACACTGAATGATTATATTGTAATATATGGTGACATTCTTTTAACAAATATTATAAAGACATAATAAATTTAGCCTTTACTGTTAAATTCATGGGCTTGGTTAAACAAGATACAAATGGATGACGAGTTTCCAAAGGCATAATGATATATTTCCATCTTTACGGTAACCATATATTTTATTATATCCGATCAGAAGACTCACAATTTATTTTTTGAAAAAATAAAAAAATTGGCGGATTTACATCTAAATATATAGAATGTAAAAACACAGTAAGCATGTATGTGAAAATTTTCCGGTTCTGAAAGCGGAATTTGGATTTCATCCGATGACAGATTGGAAATGTGGACAAGCTTCTTTTATTGTCATCATTCTCCAATTAAGTGGAAGCGAAAATGGCACATCCTCCAACAGATCAAAGACATTTTAAGAAAGAAGAACCTCGACCACGTGCCACAGAAATAAAGTGTTTATTTATAAATGTATCACCGCAACCAGCTAGCTACTCCACCGCAACAGTAGTAAATGAAGGATCCATTTTATTGTGAAGGATGTTTTATAGACAACCATTGGTGTTTATACCATGAGTGACATAAAGAAAAAAAATGATAAATATCATAAATGCTATGATATAATAGACAAAATATTAAATATTAAATAAATATAAGTATTTTTAGAATATACATATTATTAGGAAAAATATTTTTTTACCATTTGCTATTGTTTTATGAATAATTATTATACACCTCTTTTTCCTGTAATTTTTCTTTATCTTATTTCTTTTATCCTTTTTTATTTTTATTATATAAACTTTTTCAATTTATTTGTTTAATTAACTTTTGGGACACACCTTTTCTTTTATTTAATTATCTCTTAATTAGATCCATCATAATTAGATGGACAATAATATTTGTTTATTGTCCTAGAAATATAAGATTTAAAACGTGGTAAGATGTAAATTTTTTATACAAAATAAGATGAATTAGACTTTAAAAGAGGAGTAAATATATTTTTTATTTTCTTATTTTTATTTTCCCTTCTTCATTTCTTTATTTTTATCTTATTATATATATATATATATATATATATATTCTTTTTTACATATCTATTAGGTTCCACATATACATCATTTATGTCTTTCTTTCTACAAATTTAACATGTGTATCGAGTCATATTAAATAATAAAATACAAATATAAATATAAATATCAGTTTCCATGAAAATTAAACCTAACCATTAATTCAATAGATTTTTACTATTTGGAGGTAATCTTAGAATAATGAACATGATTATTAAAAAATAATAAATAAAACAAGGTAAGATAAAATAGTAAAATTTAAGAGTCTAAAAAATAGTTAGGGTAAAGTCCTTTCAACTTCCACTCCAATCATTAAAATCTTCTCTTAACTCAAGTTTTAACCTCCACTTAAAAATTCAACTAACTAGATTAGGCCAACTTCAATTTTTTGATAGCTAGTCCCTTTATTTCAAAACAAAAATCTTAATTTTTTGGATTTTCTAATTGAAACAAAATATTAATTCAAGAATTCAAAGTATCACATAATCATCAACTTCCAATCCTAGATATCTAACTATGGTGAATTGTTTTAAAACTCAATTTACAAGCCAACTTTCCAATCGCAAAAGTGAACCAAACATTATCCAATTCAAAATATATGAAAGCGTACACATTAGTGAAGAGAATTTAATATATTACAACCAATGCTCAAATATTGGGCTATGGAGGTTTCAACATCCACTTGACAGAAAAATAAAATTCTCAAATTTCAACCAGTATTAAAATGTTAGAATTTTAATGTTCAAAGGTGCATTGTTTAAAGAACAAGATCTTTTTAACCAATTCCTTGCTCAAATGCCATGATATCCAAAGAATTGCTTTCTCCATCATGGCCAACACTCTAATAATAGATTTCGATCATTTTAACGTTTCTTAATCCATAAATTTTCCTTTGTTCTCCACTTCCTTAAACACATTTTATGTGCAACATTTTAATACAAACGATCGATTTTCACACGAATTAATCTATACATCTACAACAACTATCAATGTAATACAAGTGATATAAAATTAATTTTGATCTCATAATATGACCTCCACTATTATTTCTCTCTCATACAAGTGTTTAAAAATATTTAAGAATTAAGTGTTACATCAAAAGAAAGAATTGGATAAACAGAAAAATATCATTTAAAAAATAATAGTTAATATTACCTTTAATTTCTAAGTAAAGGAATAAACAAAAATAACTTTTTAAAAAATAATAAATAATAATAAGAAAAACATACAATAAACAGGAGTAAAAAATAAACTGACTCAAGCTGGATTTTGTAAAGTCTATGTATGACTCAATGTTCAATTTTCATAAGATGTAAATTTGATACAAACAATTTTTTATGGCCTAACTTGACTTTTTTAAAGTTCAACCTAACTTATAAACTTATATAAAAATCCATTTTATAATTAAATCTTTTAATTTTATCAAAACCCTTATCCCTAAATAAATTAATTAATCTAAACTTATATATAAATTAGTAAATTAAACTTAATATTAAAACATTACATTAATACTAATAATGTTTACTTAAATAAATCAACCTATTAAAATTTTAAAAATTTAAATGTCCCAAAACATAACATTTTAAATCAAATAATCTTTTAAAAAGTTTTAATCAATATCATTTATTAAATTGATCTAACCTAACTTAATCTTAATGCAAATTGTCATAGACCCTAACAAGCAACTTAATTTTATCCCCAATAACGAGGACATTTGCACTAAGCACCACACAAGTTTATAAGGAAAATCATCCAATTTTTATCATTCAAACTCTTCCTGCAACTTTCTTGATAGCTGAGAGGGAATGAATGCATGATCGATACAGTCGAATACATATGAGGCATGCCTTAGCCATTGATTTCATTGTAACCAAGGTCATATGAGTGATCAAGCATGAAATGCGGACCACGTTCATTTATTTGATTTCCCTTGCTGGCCTTTGAGCCCGGAAATCACCAGGATTTGGCTAATTTCGCGCCCTTACATAGAGGGAGGTGACCAATGTTAAATCGTTGGGGTCGAACTCAATCAATTTGTTGACCCAAAAAAGAGCTTTAAGCAATTTTCCGTTGTAAAATGTCTTTTTCTAAAAAATATGTATTTTACTTATTATTTTACATTTAAAAAATACGCATTATCCTTGTATATTGTGAACACTGAATTATGTCCGAGGATAAATTTAAAACCCAAAATAAATCATTTTGTTTTTTAGTCTAAAATCAAAAAATAAGAAAAAAAAGAATTGAAAAAGAAAGAAAAATAATTTTTTAGTTAAGAATTTTGTTAGAAAGTTAGTTGGATTAGTTAATGATGGTTAAAAATTAGTTAGAGAAAAAAGAAAAAAAAAAGAGAAAAAGAAAAAGAAAGAAAAATAATTTTTTAGTTAAGAATTTAGTTAGAAAGTTAGTTGGATTAGTTAATGATGGTTAAGAATTAGTTAGAGAAAAAAGAAAAAAAAGAAAAAGAAGAAAGAAAAATAATTTTTTAGTTAAGAATTTAGTTAGAAAATTAGTTGGATTAGTTAATGATGGTTAAGAATTAGTTAGAGAAAAAGGAAAAAATAACAAAATAAGAATAGAAAAAGAAAAAAAATAAAAATAAAGAAAATAATGAAAAAAAAACAAAAAAGAGAAGAATTAGAAAACAAAAGGGGAAACTTCTTCACTTCTAAATGCTTTTTTTCCCTTTCTTTTTTTGAAATTTTATCTATAAATAGGGACTTTCATTTAGTTCAAGGGGGTTCTTCATTTCTAAAAAAAATTCAGAATTTCTAAGGAGGGGGAGAGGAGCACTTTGAGTCATTGAGGGGGAGGTTTTTAGATTCTTTTCTAGGAGGAGCACCAAAGAGACTCTTGAATTCTACATCTAATTGAGCACCTTCTTGGCCTCCATGGAACCAGTTATTCATCACCTTCCAAGATGCTATCAAGTGGCATTGAATAACATCAATGGAGGTTAGATCTTGCTTCTATTTCGTTTAATTTTCTTGCATCTTCTCGGATTTCCGAGTTCATCTTTGTCTCTGTTTTCATTTTCCTTTTTGATCGATCAAATGATCTTAGATTTCAGTGATTTTTGCTGCGTTCTCTTCGTCTTTCTCTCTAGTTTCTGGAATGATATTGTTTGTCTAATTTGGATCTGAAATGATGTCTCTATGACCTGATTACTGAAGGATGTTCATCCTGATGCGCAAATGAACCTAGCGTGTTTGATTTGTGCACACCTTGCTCATTTCTGGTCTGATTTTTGTCAAATTTGTTTTTTTTTTTATTTCGATGATCTATATCTTTCAATGTTTTGGTTTTAATTTTTTATATCTACCAAAAAATATTTTCGAAAAATTCTGAGGTTTGCATTCAAATTTTAGCGCCAAATTTTTGAGTTCATCTTCGTCTCTGTTTTTCGTATTCATTTTTGATCGGTCAAACGATCTCCGATTTTGGTGATTTTTATTGCGTTCTCTTTTTCTTTCTTTCTAGTTTCTGAAATGGTATTATTTGTCTAATTTGGATCGGAAATGAAGTTTTTATGGCCGAATTACTGAAGCATGTTTGTCTTGGTGTCCAAATGAACCTATGTTGTTTGGTTTGTGCATAACTTGCTCATTTCTGGTCTGATTTTTGTCAAACTTGTTTTGTTTGATTCCTATGATTCATATATTTCAATTTATCAGTTATATTTTTTTTATATCTCTGGAAAAATATTTTTTAAAAATTTTGAGATTTGAATTCAAATTTGGGCGCCAAAATCTCTTGTGTCTTTGAAGTTCTTCAGTAGATCTTGTTCTTCTAACCTTGTTTGGGTATTATTTTTCATGTGTTGATCCTTCTATATGTATTTCATTCTGATATTTTTGTGTTTGTATGTCCTCCTTTGAAAAAAATTCCTAAGAGTGCATGACCATATGCATGCATCCTATATGCTAAGTCTAGCTTAAGTCAGACATGATTAAGTCATTAAACCTAAAGAGTTAAGTGTTTGCTTGAATCAAAATTAAAAAAAAAAACTTAATTCTTACCTCTGAACCTTATGACCTAAGCTGGATTGGAGACAATTGAACAAGTAACATCAATGGAGGTTCAATCCAACCTTTTATTCCGCTTAATTTTCTTACTTCTTCTCGGATTTTTGAGTTCATATTCGTGTTCAATAAAATCTTATAAAAAACGTCTATTTTTAATTTTCCAAAATTCATGCAAACAGGTTCTAGCGCGAACGAGTAGTGTTCTCTATCGTCTCGTGTTTTAATTCGTGTGGAATCCAAATACGGCTTACGATGATTTAGGATCTCACAAGCATGAATTTATGAAAACCATCACTTTCAATAAAATCTTATAAAAAAGGTCTGTTTTTAATTTTTCGAAATTCACGCAAACGGGTTCTAACGCGAACGAGTAGCGTTCTCTACCGTCTCATGTTTTAATTCGTGTGGGATCCAAATACAACTTACGACGATTTAGGATCTCGCAAGCATAAATTTCTGAAAACCATTACTTTCAATAAAATCTTATAAAAAACGTCTGTTTTTTTTTTCAAAATTCATGCAAACGGGCTCTAACGCGAACGAGTAGCGTTCTCTACCGTGTCGTGTTTTAATTCGTGTGGGATCCAAATACGGCTTACGACGATTTAGGATCTCGCAAGCATGAATTTCTGAAAACCATTACTTTCAAAAAAATCTTATAAAAACGTCTGTTTTTCATTTTCCAAAATTCATGCAAACGGGTTCTAACGCGAACGAGTAGCGTTCTCTACCGTATCGTGTTTTAATTCGTGTGGGATCCAAATACAGCTTACGACGATTTAGGATCTCGCAATCATGAATTTCTGAAAACCATCATTTTCAACAAATTCCTATTAAAGCGTCTGTTTTTTTTATCTAAAATCACCTCGTATTCTTTTAGAGATCAAGTCTCTTAACCAGAACTACGTAGCCTTGAGTTTCCCATTGCACCCAGGAATACGTAGGAGTAGGATCAAGTCCTGTCAGACTATTTTCCATGAACCTATTTATTTTCTATTCTATTTTAAGGGATCAAGTAGTTTTCAAAATATCACACACTCAGTTTAAGGGTACCGTTCCTTGGAACGGGCGAGTAGGGTGCCTAATACATTTCTTACTCGTAACCGACTCCCGAACCTAGATTTTCCTCCTCAAGTTAGGGTTTTTCCAAATGTTTTCCCTTAAAAATAAAATTTGGTGGCGGCTCCACAATCAAATTAAAATTCTTTCAAAATTTGTAACGAGTTCGTCGTCTCATTGTAATTATGGTTATGACAGATGGCGACTCCACTGGGGATTTTAGAGAGTCAAGCCCATCTAAATTGAGTGTTCCTGATCCCTTTCCGCTTGTTTGCACGATCCCTTTCCTGTTTACTTGAATGATTTATTTATCTGTTATCGTTCTGGATGTTTATTTTATAACCCTAGGATAGACGAACGATAAACTGTTATATATGTTTGTACAATTTCCTCAATTGCAGGTATCCCCAAAAGGTCTGTATACCCTTCACACACTACACATGCATGCATAATCATGAGTGGGGCCCTGTACCCGGGTCTGAGAGAAACTTAGGAATAAAGGGGTCTAGTGGTGTCACCAGGGATGCACGTCCCGGTTGGCTATCACGAAAACCCCAGCTAGAGTGTGTCCTTTTCCAGTGTCCTGTAACCAGTAGCGTTCTCTACGGTTGCAGTCAACACTATGGAATTGGAACTTGGCTCTAGTGACCTTTATACCGCAGGATTATGACCTACCTTTCGCAAGATACATAAATTAGACATCCTAGATCCATAGGACAGGTAACCTTGGATTAGGACACGTAAAGGGTACACACTCCTATTCTAATGTTGGCATATACTAATCCATACATATATTGTTTGTATACAATTATTTTGAATAAGGAAGCGTAGTGAAAAGAGAAGTGGGAGAAAGCGATTTAAAATTAAAAAGAAAGCAAAAGAAAATTAGAAACTAAAAAGGAAGGAAAAAAAGATTTGACAAATAAAAATCAGAAAATCAAAAAAATTAAAAAAATTCTCAAACTAATGAAGAGGAAAGAATTAGAAAATTAAAAAAATATATAATATAAAAAATAAAAATAATTTCTAAAATTAATGGTTTAAAATGAAAATTTGAAAATCTAACAAAACAACTTCTCATTCAAAAAGGGAGAAAATTTTGAAAAAATCCAAAGAAGAAAAAGAAAAATTTAAAGAAGCCAGAGTAAATAAAGCAACAAATCATTCAAAGTGATCAACTTTCAAATCTCTAATTATTTGTGCATTCCAACATACATTCATTCATTCATCAAAGGATTTTATCGTTAAAGATCATCTCATAACTTCTTTATATTAACACTCATTAATGTTTTTATCACATAATTAATTTAACACAAAAATTGAAGAAACATAATTTTCTTCATACCCAAAAAACAATTTCCAAAAGAATATAAAATTAAAAAATCAATCAAAAATCAAAAAAATCAAGAAATCAATTTTTGTTGGAAAAGAGTAAACCTAAATATTGAAGAGAACATTTGATCATTCCAAAAGATGGTCAACATTTAAATCTATAAATTATTTATGCATTTCAAAACATTACATTCATTGAATAAATTTATCATCGAAAAAAGAAAAATTTTGAAAGCTATCTCATATCTTTTTCATTGCATACTCATTGAAGCATTAGTATTCATGCAGTCATCAGCTTATCAAAACTAATTTCAAATTTTACAGAAAAATAAAAATTAAAGAAAGATAGTTTTCTCGGCATCCTTATAGGACTCATTCCCAATCAAAGATCATGGATGAGTTGGAAAGGCAAAATGAAGAGTTGAGAAATGAGGTGAAAACTCTGAAAGATCAAATGACCAAACTGATGGAAGCTATCCAATCATCAAAACAAAAGGACATAAGGGTGTCCTATCCAAAGGAACCAGTTGGCCCATCATATTCTCCTGACTACAATCCACCAAACCCTTTACCATCGACCATGCCTTCACAAACTGAATGGGTCCACTATGGGTTCCCTCATGGGCATGCACCCCCATTCAGCCAAACACAAACCCAAACACAAAACATACCTTCAAACCCTACAGGAATCCCTCATATTACTCCAAACACCATACAACAACCTGTCCAAGCTCACCAAATAAACACTGGGGGGACGAATCCTATGTTCACCCAAGGACTTCATCCAATATACATACCTTCCCATCGTCACAATAGGCCAGGAGAGTACCAAGCGATCTTTCTAACAAAAATGCTGAAAAATGGAAAATCTTGGAAGAAAGAATCTGGGCAATCGAAGGAAGTGCTTATGATATCAAAGACGCGTTTGATCTATGTCTAGTCTCAGATGTGGTTATCCCTCCGAAGTTCAAGGTTCCTGAATTCGAGAAATATCAGGGAACTGGTTGTCCGAGGAACCATTTAACCATGTATTGTAGAAGAATGGTCGTCTGTGCTCATGATGACAACTTACTCATCCATTTCTTCAAAGACAGTTTGACCGGGGCAGCTACAAATTGGTACACCCAGCTGGAACGGACATATATCCGTTCATGGAGGGACCTAGCTAATGTCTTTCTGAAGCAGTACAAGTATAACCTGGATATGGCTGCTAGCAAAACTCAACTCCAGAATATGACCAAGAAGGGAGAGGAGACCTTCAAGCAATACACCCAACGATGGAGGGAGTTGGCTGCTCAAATACAACTTCCCTTGTCTGAGAAAGAACTGGTCAGTATGTTCATCGACACACTCCAAGATCCTTTTTATGACAAGATGATCGGTAGTATGACTGCTACCTTCTCTTATGTCGTCATCATTGGAGAAAGGATCGAAGGTGGCATGCGCCGTGGAAAGATTGCGCATAAGCTTACAGGGACAGTCAACGCTTCCATCGGATCAGGAAAGAAGAAGGCAGGCAAAGCTTATAATGTGGCTTCTGGTCAAGGCCAGTACACTCCACATGTGGCACATTATGGTCCAGCCAGTTACCAACTATCACCATACACACCCTATACACCATATCCTTATATCGCCACCACCTACCAAACACCCTACCAAACACCCTACCATCCTACTTACAACTATCCAATGCAAGTACGACCACCAACACCATACATGATACAAACACAAGCCACGAGCCAAAACCCTAATCAAAGCCTGAAAAAAGGAGAAGAAGCCTATCCAATTCGACCCTATTCTGATCTCCTACACTGAGTTGCTACCTCGCTTAATTCAAAACTCGTTAGTCGCTCCTTATCCTCTAAAGCCTCAAGAACCACCATATCCTAAATGGTATGATGCAAACACTAGATGCGATTACCATGCACGGTTCATTGGTCATTCCACAAAGGATTGCTTAGCACTGAAGCGTAAAGTACAAAACTTGATTGATGCAAAATGGGTGGATTTTGGGAAGCTTGCTCCTAACACTGAGAACAATCCATTGCCGAGTCATGAAAGCTCATCAACTAGCTGAGAAATAGGAGCAGCACAAGGAGTTGCCTTGTATAAGCCGATATACCGAGGAAATCATCCAAGATTTTTCATACTTTTCAAAATCAATCTTTTGTAAATAAATCTTAATGAGAAATATAAAATTACATTTTTCATGTTGCTTGAGCATGTACCTTACCATGTTAATTTTTCATCATTCAACCCGCTTCTTATCCTACACCTAAACAATCAATACATGTTGGTGACATTGTCAATGCTGTAATAAATAATTTTGAACGTCTGATTAATCAAACCCAAGGAGAAAAATTAAATGAGGAAGCAGAATAATCAAAATCTAACTAGAGATTTCAAATCCCCATTCAAGGAACATTTCTAACAGGAGTAACAAATATCTCGTTGGATCGGAAGTTCAAATCCAGGAAAAACATGGGGATGCCAAATAGATCCGCTGAATTGAGAATCAAAATGGTCCAGGAAAAGTCAGGATTAAAATCCAAAATTCAAAAAAGAATAGAAACCCGCCGGATTAAAAGATAAAATAATCCAGGCAAAAATAGGGTTAAAATTCAAAAAATAAATCGATGAAGTCATGATCAGAAGAGGTCTTGCTGGATTAAAATTCCAAAAACAATTCAGGCAAAATTAGGATGAAAATGAGGGCCCGCTAGGTCGAGAACCCTCAAAGGGTGGCTTAGGAAAAAGTTAGGGCATATAATCAAGAGCCCGCTAGGTCGAAATCTTGCAAAGGCGGCCTAGGAAAAAGTTAGGGCACAAAAGGCCCGCTAGGTCGAGAACCCTCGAAGACGACCTAGGCAAAAGTTAGGGCACACAAACAAAGGCCCGCTAGGTCAAAAACCCTCAAAGGGCGGCTTAAGCAAAAATTAGGGCATACAATCAAGAGCCCGCTAGGTCGAAAACCTGCAAAGGCGGCCTAGGCAAAAGTTAGGGCACAAAAAGCCCGCTAGGTCGAGAACCCTCAAAGACGGACTAGGCAAAAGTTAGGGCACACAAACAAAGGCCCGCTAGGTCCAAAACCCTCAAAGGGCGACTTAGGCAAAAGTTAAGGCATACAATCAAGAGCCCGCTAAGTCGAAAACCCATAAGGGCGGCCTCAGCAAAAGTTAGGACAAACAAAAGACCTGGTGGGTTGAAAAATCAAAAGAACAACCTAGGCAAAAGTTAAGGTCAACCAAGAATCCCAGTACAATCTGACATTTCTGCATCTCATACTTTCCAAAACTGGCGCAAAATTTTTGCCACTTCTTAAGTTTAGTTAATTTGACAATCAAGATTATGAAAAGCAGCATTGGCATTTTTCACCAAAAGGTGCCATTTGGGCAATCAAACCAACATCCTTCGCCCTTTCCTTTCAAATATACTACCTTAAACATCATTTGCAAAATTTTGCATTTCCTTCCATTAATTATCCAAGATCACTTTGCATACCTCAAAGGTACACAGGCCAAAAAGGAATGTGAAAAATGTAAAAATAAAAAGATAAATTTCTAAAGGTCATGAAAAATCGGATGAGTCCTCAACCATCACAACACGACATGACTGTTTCCCAAAAGGTCATCCTTTTACCAGCCATAATGCTGTCAAGACAAAAGGAGTGTGTCTCATCCAATAATGCTGACTATTGATGGGTCTCAAAGATCCTGGAAAGAAGGTAACAAAGTTGACCAAGAAGCCAAGAGATTGAGTCAATCCAGCTCATCCTGATTTTTGGTTCCTTTCACACCAACTATAAGGTTATTGAGAAAGAACCTATCGAAAAAATAAAAAAAATAAAATCAAGAGAAACAAAAAGTTTTTCACCATCTCATGGCATGCATTCATTCCATAGCATCTATTAAATAATTATGTCGAGTATTAAGAAGCAATAATCAAGTTAAAACATCACATCCTTCTGCATTCATTCAAACATCATGATAAGAATCCGACATCTCATAATCTATTGTCAATACTAAGTAAAACCAGGGAAAATTTCCCATATCAAAATCAAAACTGGGGTAAATGCTTGCCTACAAAAATTCAATTTGAGGTCATCCTCAAATCCTAAGTCAAGCTCAAACTGGGGCAAACACTTGCCTACAAAAATTCAATTTGAGGTCATCCTCAAATTTTGAGTCAAGCTCAAACTGGGGCAAACGCTTGCCCACAAAAAGTCCAATTTGAGGTCATCCTCAAATTCTTAGTCAAGCTCAAACTGGGGCAAACGCTTGCCCATAAAAATTCAATTTGAGGGCATCCTCGAATTTTGAGTCAAGCTCAAACTTGGGCAAATGCTTGCCGACACAAAAATCAAATTTGAGGTCATCCTCAAATTCCAAATCAAAAATCAAGTTAGGGCAAACATGCGCCCTGAAAAATTCAAGATGAAGCAAACCTCGAAGTATGAATCAAGATTCAAGCTGGGGCAAACGCTTGCCCAAAATCCCCTCAAGTTAAGGCATTCCTCGATTGCCAAAAATCTTCCAAACTAGGGCAAGATGTTTGCCCAAAGTCCCTTCAAATCAAGACACCCCTCAATTATCAAGAATTTTCTAAACTGGGGCAAAATGTTTGCCCAAGTTTCTTCAAGAGAATAATTATCAAGTGCTTAAAAAACCCTCAAGTTCAAGGTAGAATAAGTAATAAATAATTTTAAAATAATATTTTCCGAGGCAGTTGACGAAGAAGCCCATATTCCACTCTCGTGCATTCCTAAGGCACATCATATTACTTCCCACATCTGTCTCAATGAGTCATTCTTTTACTTGCACTAACAGATCATTACTTTCATGTTGCCACACCGGTCTCCACAGGTTATTCTGGCTCGGTAAGACATCTCTTTTTCTGTACTCGTCTTTTTGTCTTGACAAGCCTCTCTTTTCCATACCTATCCTAATAGGTCATTCCATACTTTTTGTCTGGCATGACAAACCAGCTTTGTCGCTTGTCTTAACAAGATGTCTTTCCTTTACCTGTCTTAACAGGTCAACCATCATTCCACCTTTACATTGCCTGCACCAACAGATTTCATTCTCGTGCCTGCCCTAACAGGTCACTTCTACTTTTTGTTTGTCTTAACAGGCCACTTCTGCTTTTTGTCTATCTTAACAGACTGTTTTTCCTTTGCCTGTCTTCACAGGTCAATCTTCTTTTTGTTTTCACATGACCTATCTTAATAAGTATGATCATTCTTGCCTTGCCTGTCTTAACAAGCCATCTTTGCTACGCATGTCTTAACAGGCCATTTCTACGTTCTTCCTGTCCTAATAGGCTTGCTTTTTCCTGTCAACAACAGGACCTTTTCTACCTGTCTAAACAAGTTTCCGTCATCCCGCTTTTCTTGTTTTAACAATTTTTTTTACCACTCTATTGTGTCTATCTTAACAGACGTCTTCCTTTCATCCTGTGAAAAATAGGACTTTTGCATTTTCATCTGTCTTAACAGGTTATCACTATTCTGTTGTGCCTGTCTTAACAAGCATCTTGCTTTCATCCTGTCAACAAGGGGACCTTTACATTTTACCTATCCTAAACAGGTCATTTTGCACTTTCCTTTGCCTGTCTTAACCAGTGTTCATCGTTTTTCTTCCTATTTTAACAGGTATCTTGTTTCCTTCCTATTAGCAACAAGTTTTTTCTTCATTACCTGTCATAACAGGTTTCTCTCCTCATTTCAATGCCTGTCTTAACAGGATTCCATCTATATTTTACCTGCCTCAACAGGTCATTTTCATTTACTTTGCCTATTTAGCAGGCTTGCATCTTTCCTGTTATCAACAGGACTTTTTTGCATCTTACTTGTCTTAACAGGTTCCCTTCACTTTACTTTTCCTGTCTTAACAGGTTTACATTTCTCCTGTCAACAACAGGAGTCCATCTACATTTATTCTGTCTTAACAGGATAGTTTTCGTCATTTACTTTTCCTGCCTTAACAAGGCTTGCTTCTTTCCTGTCTTCACAGGTCCTTTTCATTTCGCTTTTCCTGTCTTAACAGGTTTTCACCATTCTGTTGTGCCTATCTTAACAGGCGTTTTTCCTCCATCCTATCAACAACAAGACTTTTACATTTTTTCCTGTCTTAACAGGTCATTTTCATTTTCCTTTTCTTGTGTAGCAAACTTGCATCTTTCCTGTCATCAACAACATTTTTTCTACATTTCACTTGTCTTAACAGGTCATTTTGCATTTATCCTGTCAAGCAGAATTTCATGTTTAAATTTTTGCATACATCCTGTATAGCAGGATTTCATTTGCATTTATCCTGTCAAGCAGGATTTCAAGTTTAAATTTCCGCATACATCATGTCAAGCAGGATTTCATTTGCATTTATCCTGTCAAACAGGATTTCATGTTTAAATTTTTGCTCAAAGCCTATCACATCAGGCGCTGCATTTTAATTTCCTGCATTTTGGCCTATCACATCAGGCCCCTCATGTTTAAATTTTTTCTCAAAGCCTATCACATTAGGCGCTGCATTTTACTTTCTGCATTCTGGCCTATCACATCAGGTCCCTCATGTTTAAATTTTTGCTCAAAGCCTATCACATTAGGCGCTGCATTTTAATTTCCTGCATTTTGGCCTATCACATCAGGCCCCTCATGTTTAAATTTCTGCTCAAAGCCTATCACATCAGGCACTGCATTTTAGTTTCCTGCATTCTGGCCTATCACATCAGGCCCCGGCCCCTCATGTTTAAATTTCTGTTCAGCTTATCACATCAGGTGCTGCATTTTACTTTCTGCATTCTAGCCTATCACATCAGGTCCCTCATGTTTAAATTTGTGTTCAGCCTATCACATCAGGCGCTGAATTTTAATTTCCTGCATTTTGGCCTATCACATCAGGCCCCTCATGTTTAAATTTTTGCTCAAAGCCTATCACATCAGACGCTGCATTTTACTTTCTGCATTCTCGCCTATCACGTCAGGCCCCTCATGTTTAAATTTCTGCTCAAAGCCTATCACATCAGACGCTTCATTTTAGTTTCCTGCATTCTGACCTATCACATCAGGCCCCTCATGTTTAAATTTATGTTCAGCCTATCACATCAGGCGGTGCATTTTACTTTCTGCATTCTAGCCTATCACATCAAGTCCCTCATGTTTAAATTTGTGTTCAGCCTATCACATCAGGTGCTGCATTTTACTTTCTGCATTCTGGCCTATCACATCAGGCCCCTCATGTTTAAATTTTTTCTCAAAGCCTATCACATCAGGCGCCGTATTTTAATTTCCTACATTTTGGCCTATCACATCAGGCCCCTCATGTTTAAATTTCTGCTCAAAGCCTATCACATCAGGCGCTGCATTTTACTTTCTGCATTCTCGCCTATCACATCAGGCCCTTCATGTTTAAATTTTTGCTCAAAGACTATCACATCAGGCGCTGCATTTTAATTTCCTGCATTTTGGCCTATCACATCAGGCCCCTCATGTTTAAATTGCTGCTCAAAGACTATCACATCAGGCGCTGCATTTTACTTTCTGCATTCTGGCCTATCACATCAGGCCCCTCATGTTTAAATTTCTGCTCAAAGCCTATCACATCAGGCGCTGCATTTTAGTTTCCTGAATTCTGGCCTATCACATCAGGTCCCTCATGTTTAAATTTGTGTTCAGCCTATCACATCAGGAGCTGCATTTTACTTTCTGCATTCTGGCCTATCACATCAGGTCCCTCATGTTTAAATTTTTGCTCAAAGCCTATCACATCAGGCGCTGCATTTTAATTTCTTACATTTTGGCCTATCACATGAGGCCCCTCATGTTTAAATTTCTGCTCAAAAGCCTATCACATCAGGCGCTGCATTTTACTTTCTGCATTCTAGCCTATCACATCAGGCCCCTCATGTTTAAATTTCTGCTCAAAGCCTATCACATCAGGCGCTGCATTTTACTTTCTACATTCTGGCCTATCACATCAGGCCCCTCATGTTTAAATTTTTGCTCAAAGACTATCACATCAGGCGCTGCATTTTAATTTCCTGCATTTTGGCTTATCACATCAGGCGCTGCATTTTACTTTCTTGCATTTTGGCCTATCACATCAGGCGCCTTATGTTTAATTTCTGTTCAGCCTATCACATCAGGCGCTGCATTTTATTTTCTGCATTCTGGCCTATCACATCAAGCCCCTCATGTTTAAATTTCTGTTCAAAGCCTATCACATCAGACGCTGCATTTTAGTTTCCTGCATTTTGGCCTATAACATCAGGCCCCTCATGTTTAAATTTCTGTTTAAAGCCTATCACATCAGGCGCTGAATTTTAGTTTCCTGCATTTTGTCCTATCACATCAGGCCCCTCATGTTTAAATTTCTGCTCAAAGCCTATCACATCAGGCGCTGCATTTTAGTTTCCCGCATTTTGGCCTATAACATTAGGCTCCTCATGTTTAAATTCCTGTTCAAAGCCTATCACATCAGGCGCTGCATTTTAGTTTCTTGCATTTTGGCCTATCACATCAGGCCTCTCATGTTTAAATTTCTGCTCAAAGCCTATCACATCAGGCGCTGCATGTTAGTTTCCTGCATTTCTGGCCTATCACATCAGGTCCGTCATGTTTAAATTCCTGTGCAGCCTATCATATCATGCACTGCATTTTTATTTTCTACATTCTAGCATATCACATAATGTTCCGCATGTTTTAATTTTTGTCCAACCTATCACATCAGACACTGCATTTTAATTTTCTGCATTTTGGCCTACCGTATCAGGCCCTGCATATTTAAGCCCGCCAGCTCATTACACAAGGTTTTCAAAACTTATGCAAAATTTCCACATTTGAACTACCATCCTCCAATTTGTTAGGGCAGGCATTCCTAAGTTTTCGGTCAAGCTCGGAACTTTTCTGGTACCCTGGAAGCATCATTCAATTCCCTGACATGTTCAAGACTTGCCAATAAGGCTCGCACCCATGCCAATTTTTATCTTTTACCTCGGACATAATTTGTTCACTTCTTTACTCATTTCCTATCGTGATAATCTAGAAACTTGTTTCTTATATTATCTGGTAAGAAAATGAGTAAAGAGGGACAAACTGTGAACACTGAATTATGTCCGAGAATAAATTTAAAACCCAAAATAAATCATTTTGTTTTTTAGTCTAAAATAAAAAAATAAGAAAAAAAATTGAAAAAGAAAGAAAATAATTTTTTAGTTAAGAATTTAGTTAGAAAGTTAGTTGGATTAGTTAATGATGGTTAAAAATTAGTTAGAGAAAAAAGAAAAAAAAAAGAGAAAAAGAAAAAGAAAGAAAAATAATTTTTAAGTTAAGAATTTAGTTAGAAAGTTAGTTGGATTAGTTAATGATGGTTAAGAATTAGTTAGAGAAAAAAGAAAGAAAAGAAAAAGAAAAAGAAAGAAAAATAATTTTTTAGTTAAGAATTTAGTTAGAAAGTTAGTTGGATTAGTTAATGATGGTTAAGAATTAGTTAGAGAAAAAGGAAAAAATAACAAAATAAGAATAGAAAAAGAAAAAAAATAAAAATAAAGAAAATAATGAAAAGAAAACAAAAAAGAAAAGAATTAGAAAACAAAATGGAAAGCTTCTTCACTTCTAAATGTTTTTTTTCCCTTTCTTTTTTTGAAATTTTATCTATAAATAGGGACTTTCATTTAGTTCAAAGGGGTTCTTCATTTCTAAAAAAAATTCAGAATTTCTAAGGAGGGAGAGAAGAGCACTTTGAGTCATTGAGGGGGAGGTTTTTAGATTCTTTTCTAGGAGGAGCACCAAAGATACTCTTGAATTCTACATCTAATTGAGCACCTTCTTGGCCTCCATGGAACCAGTTATTCATCACCTTCCAAGATGCTATCAAGTGGCATTGAATAACATCAATGGAGGTTAGATCTTGCTTCTATTTCGTTTAATTTTCTTACATTTTCTCGGATTTCCGAGTTCATCTTCGTCTCTGTTTTCATTTTCTTTTTTGATCGATCAAATGATCTTAGATTTCAGTGATTTTTGTTGCGTTCTCTTCGTCTTTCTCTCTAGTTTCTGGAATGACATTGTTTGTCTAATTTGGATCTGAAATGATGTCTCTATGATCTGATTACTGAAGGATGTTCATCTTGATGCGCAAATGAACCTAGCTTGTTTGATTTGTGCATACCTTGCTCATTTCTGGTCTGATTTTTGTCAAATTTGTTTTGTTTGATTCCTATGATCTATATCTTTCAATGTTTTGGTTTTAATTTTTTATATCTACCAAAAAATATTTTCGAAAAATTCTGAGGTTTGCATTCAAATTTTAGCGCCAAATTTTTGAGTTCATCTTCGTCTCTGTTTTTCGTATTCATTTTTGATCGGTCAAACGATCTCCGATTTTGGTGATTTTTATTGCGTTCTCTTTGTCTTTCTTTCTAGTTTCTGAAATGGTATTATTTGTCTAATTTGGATCGGAAATGAAGTTTTTATGGCCGAATTACTGAAGCATGTTTGTCTTGGTGTCCAAATGAACCTATGTTGTTTGGTTTGTGCATAACTTGCTCATTTCTGGTCTGATTTTTATCAAACTTGTTTTGTTTGATTCCTATGATTCATATATTTCAATTTATCAGTTATATTTTTTTTATATCTCTGAAAAAATATTTTTTAAAAATTTTGAGATTTGAATTCAAATTTGAGCGCCAAAATCTCTTGTGTCTTTGAAGTTCTTTAGTAGATCTTGTTCTTCTAACCTTGTTTGGATATTATTTTTCATGTGTTGATCCTTTTATATGTATTTCATTCTGATATTTTTGTGTTTGTATGTCCTCCTTTGAAAAAAATTCCTAAGAGTGCATAACCATATGCATGCATCTTATATGTTAAGTCTAGCTTATGTGAGGCATGATTAAGTCATTGAACCTAAAGAGTTAAGTGTTTGCTTGAATCAAAATTTAAAAAAACTTAATTCTTACCTCTGGACCTTATGACCTAAGCTGGATTGGAGACAATTGAACAAGTAACATCAATGGAGGTTCAATCCAACCTTTTATTCCGCTTAATTTTCTTACTTCTTCTCAGATTTTTGAGTTCATATTCTTGTTCAATAAAATCTTATAAAAAACGTCTATTTTTAATTTTCCAAAATTCATGCAAACGGGTTCTAACGCGAACGAGTAGCGTTCTCTACCGTCTCGTGTTTTAATTCGTGTGAGATCCAAATACGACTTACGACGATTTAGAATCTCACAAGCATGAATTTATGAAAACCATCACTTTCAATAAAATCTTATAAAAAAGGTCTGTTTTTAATTTTCCAAAATTCACGCAAATGGGTTCTAACGCGAACGAGTAGCGTTCTCTACCGTCTCGTGTTTTAATTTGTGTGGGATCCAGATACGGCTTACGACGATTTAGGATCTCACAAGCATGAATTTCTGAAAACCATCACTTTCAATAAAATCTTATAAAAAACGTCTGTTTTTAATTTTCCGAAATTCATGCAAACGGGTTCTAACGCGAACGAGTAGCGTTCTCTACCGTCTCGTGTTTTAATTCGTGTGGGATCCAAATACGGCTTACGACGATTTAGGATCTCGCAAGCATGAATTTCTGAAAACCATTACTTTCAACAAAATCTTATAAAGAACGTCTGTTTTTTTTTTTAATTTTTCGAAATTCATGTAAACGGGTTCTAACGCGAACGAGTAGCGTTCTCTACCGTCTCGTGTTTTAATTCGTGTGGGATCCAAATACGGCTTACGACGATTTAGGATCTCGCAATCATGAATTTCTAAAAACCATTACTTTCAATAAAATCTTATAAAAAACGTCTGTTTTTTTTTATTTTTCAAAATTCATGCAAACGGGCTCTAACGCGAACGAGTAGCGTTATCTACCGTCTCGTGTTTTAATTCGTGTGGGATCCAAATACGGCTTACGACGATTTAGGAACTCACAAGCATGAATTTCTGAAAACCATTACTTTCAACAAAATCTTATAAAAACGTCTGTTTTTCATTTTCCAAAATTCATGCAAACGGGTTCTAACGCGAACGAGTAGCGTTCTCTACCGTATCGTGTTTTAATTTGTGTGGGATTCAAATACGGCTTACGACGATTTAGGATCTCGCAATCATGAATTTCTGAAAAGCATCATTTTCAACAAATTCCTATTAAAGCGTCTGTTTTTTTTATCTAAAATCACCTCGTATTCTTTTAGAGATCAAGTCTCTTAACCAGAACTACGTAGCCTTGAGTTTCCTATTACACCCGGGAATACGTAGGAGCAGGATCAAGTCCTGTCAGGCTATTTTCCATGAACCTATTTATTTTCTATTCTATTTTAAGGGATCAAGTAGTTTTCAAAATATCACACACTCAGTTTAAGGATACCGTTCCTTGGAACGGGCGAATAGGGTGCCTAATACCTTCCTTACTCGTAACCGACTCCCGAACCTAGATTTTCTTCCTCAAGTTAGGGTTTTTCCAAATGTTTTTCCTTAAAATAAAATTTGGTGACGGCCCACAATCAAATTAAATTCCTTTTCAAAATTTAGCGAGTTCGTCGTCTCGTCGTAATTACGGTTATGACATATATCTATATTTTCATTAAATGAAATAAAAAAATTAATGAAGTGCCAATATTTTAAATCTTTCAAGCGAGGATAATTTAATCAATTGTAATCATATTTTGCAATAATTTTTAAACAACAACAATATTTTCATCGGTTATCATAATATCTAAAATCTCACCACCCCACCAATATCACTGGAGAGATGCCTTGAAAATTCTTAAACATAGAACAGACCGATGTTAAGAAAGAAAACAAGGCCCAAGACAGAAGGGTGGCTTATCAAGTATTTTGATCACACAAACATATGATTGGACTAGAATATCATCCGCATATACACAGCAAAAACCAGGGAGAGTCAGAGATCCTTAGGGTGCATTTGGCATTTGATTTCTTGAAACATGAAGGATCAGACAACACAACAAAAAACATTTATTTCATATTTAATTTTAAAAATGATCAAAGAAAATAACAAATAAAAAAAATGAAGCACAACAGAAAAAGAAACACGGGTACATAAGTTCATAATTATCAATCCTAAATACCAGTGCATAGCAGCTAACTCTAAAAAAACACTATAGTTTTAAACATCATAATACAAATAAATAATTTATACTATACATTATAAATACTAAAAAGAAGAAATTCATGATAAATAATGTTCCAGTTTATAATTATCATCAATCTAGGAGCAATAACAACATAGTAATGAACTGAAAAAATAAAAGATGACAGTGAAATTAATAGAAAAAAAAACTAACACATTTGATAAAAATTAGCGCAATATGAACTAAGAAGTCTAAAAGGAAGAAGAAAGAGTAGAACACGGGAAATAAAAAATAGTCCTGTAAAGCGTGAAGAAACAAAGGTCAAAATGGCGACAACCTTAGTCTGAATGGTCATCGAAGAAGGGTTTCTAATCCTATTATATTTCTGAAGCAAAAAATGCATTAGAAAATGGGGGAGAAATCACAATTTTACCCAAAAAAAACACCCTAAATAACATTGTTTCAAGAATAAAAGTGAGTTTTTGAAGCCTATACCATGGTGGCACCACTGTAGCATGCTAAAAACTGCTATTTCGGCTTCTTGTGGCGGAAAGCCAAAAAAACTGACATAAAATTACAGTCAATGCCATAGAGGCTTAAGATGGAAGGATGGCAGCCATAATATATGTATATATATAACTGCAGAATATAATGAGAGCACAAAAACTTCCCCTTGTAGTGGGGTTTGAAGAAGCTTGGCTTTGGTTGTTACTGGTCAATGTCCTAGAAGTGAGAAGGAGACGATCAACTAAAAATGATGGAGAAAAACAGAATTAAAGAGGAGACTGAGAGGAGGGTAGAAATAAAGAAAGACAGAACTAAAGAAAAAAGGAGAAGGGAAGAAAAACAGAGAAGGAAAGGATCGGAAAAAAAATAAAGAGGATGAGGAACAAGAAAGAGAGGGGAATAGAAAAAAAAAACAGATGAAGTTAAAGACAAAAAAAAGAAAAATACTTTAATGGTGGTTGTTGAAGGACAGGTTCCCAATTGGAGGTGGGGATGGACACAGAACAGGGGATGGGAGAAAGGGAGGGTAATTGACGGCTCCTAAGTTAAAAAAGGGTCTAAAAACCCTGGTGGACCCTTGACCCAAAAACAAAAGATGCATGGGATATGGCGGCTGCAAAACTGAAAATGGCCATGTCATAATGCCAAAAATTGGATGGCAAATGGCTGAAGGCATGAAAACTGCCAACACAATTCCACCATGGCACCACCATAACTGCCATTTAACACTAGGTACTAGGAAAAAACTGCTCTACTGTAGTGTGCTATTGACTAATATGCATAAGTCTAAATATTTGTTATTCAAAAAAGGGGAACAGGACTTTTAATCGCACGTATAACAATACTCCATGGCAAATTGACTAGCTAGCCCAATTAGGCTTGTACCTAGCACAACCCTTTTCTATCTCCAAAACTACTTGTGTTGTGTGCTGACCACCTAACAACAAATACAACAAAAGATTGTGCTGTAACTTGTACTATGCTGTTCCCCTCAATTTGCATCTTATGGACCCTTAATTTAACAGTTACAAGTCATCATGGCCTGGACAGTAAATCCAAACATTACAGTATTTCATTTTAATTTATCCATACATTGGGAACACTTGAATACATATATGGAATAGCCAATACTCAATAAAAGATAAAATAAGTGGATTGGAAGGAGAAGATACTCTAGACAATGAACAGACTGGGAATGAGTGTTATAATTTTCACAAATAACAACTTGTTAGTCAAACTTATTCAGTTATTTAGATAAAAGAAGTACCAAAGATTGCCGATTTGAGGGGACCAAAGAATCCATCACAGTCAATCTTAAAGGATGAATTATCAATATATCTCTATTAATGGGAGCATCATACAACATACAGAAAAAAGCACGTAAAAGATTTGAAGGAGAAACATGGCTCCATGCATAGGAAAGAAACTAAGCCATCATATATACTCATTTTCCTTTCCATCCTTTGTCATTCTAATATACTCAAAATGAATACCCAAATCCTAAAGGCTTACAATTGTTGCCAGTCCCTACTCTACAGGCTTACACAATGAGAATAAGATTAGCTCCAGGTCCATAGGTTGCTTTTTGGTCTACAAGACTGTAGACACAAAAAACAAATACGACAAACAATGCAATTGTCATAATTCCTAAATCCATTAGAAAAAGGAACATAAAGAACCATTATATCTTATCTTACTACAAAGAAACATTCAAGTTTGTTACCAAATATCCAAAACGGAGCTACCTTGTCGAGTTCCAATCTCTGAAAGAGCAATTATTCTTTTTTACTTTTGTTAACAACTAGGATGTAATTAGACTAAAATTGATTGACTTAACGACTTGACATTTGCCAAGCACTATACAGTCTCAGCAGGAGTTAGCAAACAAACGTGGTTTAAAACAAAAGATGCAATGAAACTTCAAAAATCATCAGAAAACAGCAAAGTATCTTCCAATGGGACTCAGTGCGGATCATTGACCTACAATTGGAAATGCAATTTTTTTAAAAAAAGAAGTATATTATTTTTGCATATTAAATAAGAGTATAATCAGATATACATAAAAAAGGCTTTCCCATCTATCAGGGAAATCAAACATCAATAATAACCAATGATAAAATACTTAGTCATTATTGAGCAGGTCTTCAATTTTGCATTCAACTGAGGTTTTAGGAGTTTAGCATTTGTAAGTGTGAGAAGATCAAAGAGCCTTAAAGATAAGATATATCCCAAGAATCGCAAAGAAAACCCAAAATCCGAAAGTGAATGTTCAACCATAGAAACCTGTTTGGCGCCAAACGGCATTCCGAACCTGGCGCAAGTCCCTTCCCTTTAGCGTCCTTCCAACTCCTTCAAGAACCGAACACGCCAGCATCGGCGACTGCGTCGAATTCCTGGCCACAATTTCGTGCGGCGGCAGCATCTCCTCGTCCTCCACCGTGTTGCCGTCTTCGTCGTCGAACTCGAGGCGCCTCCTCGCCATCGCCATCGCTGGCGACATGACCGGGACGTTAACCGGAGCCGACTGGTGGAACTTGACCGACGAGGAGGGAATCCGCTCCGGCGGGGGCTTCGGGATGGCGGGAATGAAGCGCGAGGAGGAGGAAGAAGAGGACAAGGAGGCAGAGACGGAGACGGAGGCTTTGTTGTGGAACAAGTGCGAACCGTTTCGGCCGTTCGGGGAGGTGTCATTTTCCGGCAGAGCGGCGAGGATGCCGAACGCGTCGGGGGGGCCGAAGGCGAAAGCCTTGTGGTGGTGAGAATGGGAATGGTGGTGGTGGTAGTTGGGGGTGGGAGAGGAAGAAGAGGAGGGTTCGCTGGAGTCGCCGTTGAAAAAAACGACGTCGTCCTCGATGAGGTCGTCGTCGTCGGTGGAAGAGCTAGGGTTTTCGAGGGGCAGCGCGTGGGACGGCACGCCTAGGAAGCGCTCCGTGGAGGATAGGGGTTTACGGTTACGGAACCGGTTCGAATTGTATGGATCCATGACGGTTTCGGGTTTGGAGCTTTATCGCGTTCGTGTCGCGTGTGCGAGAGAGAAAAGGTCAGGTGAATTTTGAATGAGATCTACTAATGCCTATACTTTTTATCCTTTTCCTTTATTTAATTTACATTATTATTATTCAATCGAATCTTTTTATTACCTATTATTGGGCGTGGCAGCTAACTAACAGATGAACGTGGAAAATCGCCTTTAAAGCAATCTTCCTGTGCTAAAGTTAGCAACAATGCAATGCAAGATTATATTTGTTATTTTTTTATTTAATTTTAAAGTTATCCTTATTTCCTTTATTAAAATTTAAAAAAGTATGTTATTTTTTATCCATTTTAAAGAAATTTTTAGTTATATAGAGAAAGTTTTCTTGTATTTTGAACTTACTAACACGATGTTTCTAACGCTCGAAATCGTATATATGAGTGTGCATTCAGTTTAATTTATTTTAAAAATAACTATTTCTTTTAAAAATAAGTGTTACCATTTCTTTTATAAAGAGAACTTTGTACACATGTGAGAGGGAATCGTATGTACTGGTATGCAATGCTTATTGGTTTTAAAAAAAAGGTGTTTGTTGAAAGCTAATTTTTTTGCCTTTTGTTAAAATGGGATGCTTGCATTTTCCCCATCATCTAAACACATATTTGTATAATCAAATTTATTTGGATCTTTAATTCGTTTGTACATTAATGCAGTCTTAAGATAGTTAAATGCTGATAAGGATAGGCACCTGAACTGTAAGCATCAGACGACATTTTAATAAGCTCATACACACGTTCAGAGGGAGAAAAGAGAGGGACACCTAAAGAAAACAACTCGATTGAGTTTGCAACCAATTCTTTGATCTGGCTAAAATTGTTGGGTTTATTTTTCTTCCTATGTAATTAGCCCAACATATTAGGGCCCATTCTGGCCCATTTATTTTTCTCCCAATGTGATAGCAGATGGCAAGGGAGGTGTCTGGTTAATTAGGTCAATTTGATTCACCCAAAAGAAAGGGAGAGGGAGGTAGCCGCACAAATAGGGAGAGGCAAAGAGAGAAAAGCTCCATCCGACCCAACTCCGATCTGTTGCCGATCGCCGGAGATTCCACCGTTGGATCGTCACGATATTTTAACAGAAGCTTCCTGATTCATCAAGGAAGGTTTTGACCGTTGGGATTTGGATTTAGAGGCCTGGAAGTCAGTGCGTCGTTCCCAGGCAGATTGTGAAAAATCCTGTAAGTTCCATCCGACCGAACTCTGATCTGTTGCCGATTTCCGGAGATTCCACCGTTGGATCGTCACGATATTTTAACAGAAGCTTCCTGATTCATCAAGGAAGGTTTTGACCGTTGGGATTTGGATTTAGAGGCCTGGAAGTCAGTACGTAGTTCCCAGGCAGATTGTGAAAAATCCTGTGGTATCCCTCTTCTTTTGTTTTTGAGTATTCCATATATCTTGATGTTCACTTCCAAGATTATGATGATTGTTGTTGTATTCCTCTAGTATTATCTAGAGAAGACTCTGTATTGCTCTCTGGTGGTTAGTGAATTTAAGTGGCACTAGGTGTCCCGTGGTTTTTACCCATAGTTGGGGTTTTTCCACGCTAAAATTTGTGTGTTCTTGTTGTGTGTTGGATTGCCTTCATATCTGCATTTGGGACTGTCTTGGGGCTGTTGTAGGGCTGACATAAGTTGGTTTATAATTTGGTAGATTTATCCTAGTTGTTTGTATCCTAATAGATTCAAACAGGTAGAACATAATTTCTTTGGTCCAACAAATTGGTATCAGAGCAAGGTTCTTGTTTGGGAATAAATCTGTTTGAACGATGGAAACTAATACAACTAGGATGGTTAATTTGAATGGTTCAAATTATCATATTTGGAGAGGAAAAATGGAAGACCTCCTTTATGTTAAAGATTACTACTTGCCAGTATTTTCTGTTGAGAAACCTGAGAATAAAACAGAAGCAGAGTGGACCATCTTGCATAGACAGGTTTGTGGGTATATCAGGCAATGGGTTGATGATAATGTCTTGAACCATATTAGTGGGGAGACACATGCTCGTACGCTTTGGAACAAACTTGAACAACTATATGCTCGAAAAACTGGGAATAATAAATTGTTCTTGATCAAGCAAATGATGAGATTGAAGTATACTGATGGCTCTCCTATCACTGATCACTTGAATGCATTTCAGGGTATTATAAATCAGCTTTCAGGTATGGGTATCAAGTTTGAAGACGAGATACAAGGCTTATGGCTTCTTGGTACACTACCAGATTCTTGGGAGACTTTTAGGACATCTTTGTCCAACTCTGCACCAGATGGTATTATCACCATGGAATTGGCTAAAGGCAGTATTCTGAATGAAGAAATGAGAAGAAAGTCACAAGGTTCTTCTTCACAGTCAGATGTCTTAGTCATAGAAAGGCGGGGGAGAAGTCAAAGTAAAGGCCCAAGCAATAGAGGTAACCACCGCAGCAGTTTCATGTTTTGGTTGAGAGGCAGACAGGGAAGAAACTCAAATGTATTCGAACAGACAATGGAGGTGAATACATTGGCTCCTTTGATACTTATTGTAGAGAGCATGGAATTCAACACCAGAAGACTCCTCCGAAGACACCCCAGTTAAATGGCCTAGCAGAAAGGATGAATAGAACGTTGATTGAGAGAGTCAGATGTTTGCTTTCACATGCAGGGTTGCCTGCATCCTTCTGGGGTGAAGCTTTGAATACAGCGGTACATGTTATTAATCTAACTCCTTGCGTTCCTTTGAATTTTGATGTTCCAGACAGGGTTTGGAGTGGCAAAGATGTTTCATACCGTCACTTACGAGTCTTTGGATGCAAGGCGTTCGTACATATTCCCAAAGATGAAAGATCAAAGCTTGACATGAAGACTAAGCCATGTGTATTCCTCGGTTACGGTCAAGATGAATTTGGGTACAGGTTGTATGATTCAATTCAAAAGAAACTTGTTCGAAGCCGAGATGTAGTGTTTGAGGAAGATCAAACTATGAAAGATGTTGAGAAAGCCAATGAAAGGATAGTCCCTCAACATAATGATGATCCTATTGATTTGGATCCAGTTCCTCCTGAACATGTTGACTCACAGTTAAGAGATGATGCCCAGAATGAAGAAGAGCAGGGTACTGGTGAGTTAGATGCTGATGTTGATGCAGAGGAGGTTGATGTTGATGCTCCAGAGCAACCAAACGTAGATGAAAATGTTCATCCTGAGTTACCTGTACCAGATGTGCCACCGTTCGTTCCACTTAGGCGGTCTACTAGAGATCGTCATCCGTCCACACATTATTCTGCAGATGAGTATGTATTACTTACTGATGGGGGAGAGCCCGAGAGCTTTGCAGAAGCTATGGAGGATGAGCACAAGAAAGAGTGGGTTGAGGCCATGCAAGATGAAATGACTTCCTTACATGAAAATAATACGTTTGAGTTGGTAAAATTGCCTAAAGGCAAGAGAGTTTTGAAAAACAAGTGGGTTTTCAAATTGAAGACTGAAGAGCATACTTCTAGACCCAGATACAAAGCCAGATTGGTGGTTAAAGGTTTCAGTCAGAAAAGGGGTATTGATTTTGATGAGATCTTCTCTCCGGTCGTGAAGATGGGGTCGATTCGGGTTGTTCTTGGTTTAGCGGCTAGCCTTGATCTTGAGGTTGAGCAAATGGATGTCAAGACAGCTTTCCTTCACGGTGATTTAGATAAGGAAATCTACATGGAGCAACCTGAAGGTTTTCAGGTCAAGGGGAAGGAAGATTATGTGTGCAGACTTCAGAAGAGTTTATATGGTTTGAAGCAAGCGCCAAGGCAGTGGTACAAGAAATTTGAGTCAGTCATAGGGAAACAAGGATACCGAAAGACTTCTTCAGATCACTGCGTTTTCTTTCAGAGGTTTGGTGATGATGATTTCATCATCTTGATGCTATATGTTGATGATATGCTGATTGTTGGCAAGAACATTGGAAGAATTGTCCAATTAAAGAAAAATTTGAGCAAGTATTTTGCTATGAAAGACTTGGGGCCAGCAAAACAGATCCTTGGCATACGAATTACACGAGATAGACATGTCAAGAAGCTGCATATATCACAAGAGCAGTACATTGAGAAGGTGCTTAGCAGGTTCAACATGAATAAAGCTAAAGTGGTTAGTTCTCCTCTTACTACCAACTTTAAGCTAACTGATAAAGATTGTCCTACTACAGAAAGGGAGATTGAAGAGATGGATAGAGTTCCATATGCCTCAGCGGTTGGTAGTTTAATGTACGCTATGATTTGTACAAGGCCTGATTTAGCTCATGCAGTAGGTGTTGTCAGTCGGTTTATGTCAAATCCTGGTAGGAAGCATTGGGAAGCTGTTAAATGGATATTTAGATATTTGCGTGGTACTTCCAAATTGGGTATCACATTTGGAAATGAGCAACCGATTCTCATTGGATACACAGATTCTGACATGGCTGGGAATAAAGACAATATGAAATCCACTTCTGGATATTTGATGACCTTTGCAGGGGGAGCTGTTTCATGGCAATCAAGATTGCAGAAGTGTGTGGCCTTGTCTACAACTGAGGCTGAGTATATGGCTGCAACAGAAGCTGGTAAAGAAATGTTGTGGTTGAAACGTTTTTTGCAGGAGCTTGGATTCACACAAAAACGGTATGTGGTTTTTTGTGATAATCAAAGTGCTATTCACCTTGCTAAGAATTCGATGTTTCACAAAAGAACAAAACATATCAATGTCCGTTATCATTGGATTAGAGATGCCATTGAAGATGGTATGTTTGAACTTGATAAAGTTCATACAAATGATAATGCCTCTGATATGTTGACAAAGGCTCTACCAAGAGAAAAGGTGAAGGTTTGTTGCTCGATCGCCGGAATGGCGAAATCATCCTCATAGGCAGAAAAATAGGGGGAGATTTGTTGGGTTTATTTTTCTTCCTATGTAATTAGCCCAACATATTAGGGCCCATTCTGGCCCATTTATTTTTCTCCCAATGTGATAGCAGATGGCAAGGGAGGTGTCTGGTGTAATTAGGTCAATTTGATTCACCCAAAAGAAAGGGAGAGGGAGGTAGCCGCACAAATAGGGAGAGGCAAAGAGAGAAAAGCTCCATCCGACCCAACTCCGATCTGTTGCCGATCGCCGGAGATTCCACCGTTGGATCGTCACGATATTTTAACAGAAGCTTCCTGATTCATCAAGGAAGGTTTTGACCGTTGGGATTTGGATTTAGAGGCCTGGAAGTCAGTGCGTCGTTCCCAGGCAGATTGTGAAAAATCCTGTAAGTTCCATCCGACCGAACTCTGATCTGTTGCCGATTTCCGGAGATTCCACCGTTGGATCGTCACGATATTTTAACAGAAGCTTCCTGATTCATCAAGGAAGGTTTTGACCGTTGGGATTTGGATTTAGAGGCCTGGAAGTCAGTACGTAGTTCCCAGGCAGATTGTGAAAAATCCTGTGGTATCCCTCTTCTTTTGTTTTTGAGTATTCCATATATCTTGATGTTCACTTCCAAGATTATGATGATTGTTGTTGTATTCCTCTAGTATTATCTAGAGAAGACTTTGTATTGCTCTCTGGTGGTTAGTGAATTTAAGTGGCACTAGGTGTCCCGTGGTTTTTACCCATAGTTGGGGTTTTTCCACGCTAAAATTTGTGTGTTCTTGTTGTGTGTTGGATTGCCTTCATATCTGCATTTGGGACTGTCTTGGGGCTGTTGTAGGGCTGACATAAGTTGGTTTATAATTTGGTAGATTTATCCTAGTTGTTTGTATCCTAATAGATTCAAACAGGTAGAACATAATTTCTTTGGTCCAACAAAAATTTGACCAATCCATTATTAATATTGTATTAAAAAATTGAAATATTGGGTTTATTATAGTTCAAAAACTAAAGTGAAAATATCGACATCACTAGAAGTATATATTATAAAAGAAATAAAAGTAATGTGAACAACAGTGTAGCACCGAAAATTGGTAACCAAAAAAAGTTCTTTATTGTGTTTCAGGTGATTACAGTGATAGCATTAGTTAGATCAAGCATGTCGCATCTCTGATCCTTTTATATATAGAACTATTTATTCGACTACAAACTAAGGGAGAGAGAGAGGATGGTGGAGGGGTAAGAAAGAAAGAATAAAAAGAAGAACATGTAACTAGAAGCATACGAAACAAATTAAGCACGCATAAGGTCCCAATGTGGAAACTAAAGTTGGTAAATTCTACCCATCATCATGCTTTAGGGGCAAAGCCTTTCTGCAAAGTTTGAATGGTGGCAACATCAGTCTTGAAGGCTAAAGCCAAGACATTAACGTCAATGGTGGTGTTAAAAAGAGTGTTAGGAATTGATACGGTCCCTGCACTGGCACTACCAAAGGCAGAAATAGCCACAGCAGGCTTCTGAGGATCAGCATTGAGTTGGAAGTGCACGAGTCCCTTTGGAAACACAAACAAGTCTCCAGGTTGCAGTGACTGAGTGAAGAGCTTATTGGTTGTGTCCACGAATCCAACTTGGAGGGAACCCTGAATAAGGAAGAGTAGCTCAGCAGAGCGAGGATGTGTGTGTGGTGGGTTGATGCTCCCACCTGGGAATTCAAGGACTGCATATGAGACGCTTTGTCCATCAAGTGTTGCAAACTCTGCCTTGCTTGCCTTTGATACCTTGAAATCTGAGAGAGTTGTGTTTGGTGAGAAAAGGACACGGAAGCCAGTAAAGGTGAAGAAGTTGCCATCAACAGTGTTTACATTCGGAGGGACTATGAAGTCTGTGAGAATGTCTGGATCTCCAGCCATTGATATTTGCACAATGGCAAAAGCAAATATGATCATTGAAAGGAATTTAAGGGTAGTGGTACTAGGATGCATTGTGAAAGAAAGGCCTAGAGAATAGGATTTCTTTGAAAATATTTGGCACTTGGAAGATGCGGTCTTCGGGCTTTATATATATACACACATAGGCTTTTACTTGTCAGGTTGGAAATTTTGAGGTGGTAGCTGAGCTATTTGGTATGTATTTGTAGGCCAATTGGATGATAACAAACAATGAAGAATAATACTAAGCGAGTTTTACCTTGTATGCTGCTGTTTGATAGTGTTAGTTGGGTACCATAAGACCTAGAATGTTAATGCCACCCTGAAATTTAACAGAAAAAGGGAAAAATAATAAATTAATGCATTTTTAATTTTATAAACTCCTCTCTCAATTAAATTCATTACAAAACTATTCACCAGTTTTCTGTCTGAATGGCATGCACTTGAACTAAAATAATGCAATAAGTCAATTTGTTCTTTGTAGAGTCTGTTTCAGTGCCCTGTTTAATCTGTATAAAATTGTGTATTTTAAGGATAAGGTACTTCTAATATCAAACACCAGGTCGTTCTTTATTGAGTAGCATAGTTACATTGTATAATTTTTATTGTAGTAGCACCTTAGCAGCATATTCTTACAAGTTAAGTCTATTCTGTTTTCAAACCTGAACACAACCAGTATCAAGCGCCAATGCACTTCGTAGAAGCCTCCAAGATTCACAATGGACTCTCCTGGTACAAAGTATGAATTAGTCTCTCAAGAGAAAAGGTATATTTTGAAAACATTATATCTGTTAACTTTAAGCTACTGGTGCAATTTATTGGATAGTGCATGAAAGAGGTTCCTTTTTAATGTTGTTTAGTTCCTGCGGAAAAGTAATAACAAAACGATTGATTTTATTCACACTACGGAACGCGTGAACAGTCTCAGAAAATACCGAAGAAACTCAAACTATGCCTTGGTGCCCAGCTGCATCCATTTTAACGTCCATGACAAACAAATAACCCACATTGAATAAGAGAGGACAAATTAATTTTAAATTAAAGAATTCATTTCAGTTTTGATCCTTTTAATTTAAACTATGCACGACTGATTCTACTACTATATTATCATGATTTTATTTTCTATATGATTATTCATCTTCTTCTCGAATTCATGAAGAGTTGGCGCATTGAGTAAGGAATATCCACGGGTTTTCTTTTGGGGGCGGGGGGATTTATATAAATATATTATTTATTATTATCATAAATAATATATATTTTAATTTTAAAAAAATATTTATATTTAAATATAAATTGTATATAATAAAATGCATATACGATTCAAATATCTTAAATATTATATAATATACAATAGTAATCATAACGTTAACCAATACATATCTAGTAAAAATAAATAAAACAATTTATACTAAATTTTCACTAATCTAACACATATTAAATGAATTAACCACATCTATATATGAGTTATATAATTTTAAAAATTTAAACATTTAAATTCTTGATTAGTGTATTGACTAATATGATATCTTTATTAATATGTTCAATTTGAATTTAAAAGTCTAAAAATTTTTCTTTAACAAATAACATTTGATATCCAAAATACATTGAGTAAAAAAAAATTATTATTTTGATAAAAATAGATAATAAAAATATTATTATAATGTATCACAAATGGTTTAAGTATATTTACAAAAATATGAAAATAAAAAAATAAGCTTTTCGATTACGTGGTTTGTTAAATAGTCTTATAATAAATAATATATTTTATTTTCATGAAAGAAGTAGATCTAAGAGTTGTTTGACACTCTTCTAAGAAATGGTTTCTCATGTTATCATAAAGATAATGTTTAAAGTATACTCTTGGTTGATAAGACAAATTTCAAAAAATCGAATAGCTAACGATCTAAAGCTAATTAGACTTTCTATGGATCAACATGTAATTATTTGTATCTTAAAAATATCTCACAATCTTTTTTATAATTTTCCAATAATCTAAACCTATATTGGTTAAGTGTAGGCATTAAAATAAAAAATAATATCAAGATTTATACAATATTGAGCATACATCAAATTGCCAATAATATAATTATATAATAGTTTACTTACTTAATTTTTCATTATCATCTTGAGAACTTTGAGATTTAGAATTTACAATCTCTTTGAACACGTGTAACATATAAGGAGCAATAGTGCATGTCAAATTGTCTGAGGACTTTCTCAATGTATCTTCTTTATTACAAATTCTAAAATGTCTTTTGATTTATTATAATGAATCTAGATGCTTATAACAACTGAAGCACCACCAAGCTATTTTATATCAAAATGGATGTTTAACATAAAATTTTTCAATAAAAATTTAGCATAACTGATATTAAGAAAAATATCATCAACATATAAAATAAAAGTGATGAATTTTCTTTTATTAGTCTTGAAGTAAATGTATTGATTTTAGTCACTTTTTTTGAAACTAAGAGAAGATATCAAAATCAAATTTTACAAATCATTGTCTAAAAGTCAATTATAACTCATGAATGGATTTTTTTTTCACTTTGTTGACCTTTTGTTTTTTACCTTTTCTAATAAAATTATATAGACATCTTTAACTAATTTGTATTTAAAAAAAGTTAGTTTGACATCCAGTAAAGTTTTAAGTGAAAATGAGTCACTAAAACTATAACAACTTAAGAAACATCTTTAGTAGAGATCAATAAAAGTTTTCTTATATTCAATGCCTTCTTTTTATAGTTTTTTGCTACTAATCTGGTTTAGTACAGCCTAACTCTACCAATTGGATTACGCTTGATCTTGAAGATTCATTTGCATTCAACTCATTTGTAATTAATAGGTAACTCCACAATATCCCAAACACTATTATGAGTATTGAATGTCAATTCATTATGCATTACATTTAGTTACTCAAAATCATGGAAGCTAGAGATAATCTCCCTAAAGATGGTAGAATCATCATTATCATTGAGATTAACTTACGCTCTTGAAAATACACTATATAATCATTAAAAATAAAGGACTTGCATACTTTTAGATCTCCTTAAAAAAAACTTCTATAATAATATGATTATGCTTTTGTTCAAATACCATGTCATCAACATAATTTGAAATGATATGATAATTATAATCAATACGAACCATGATACCTATTGGAAATAAAATAAGTGACACATGAAAAAAAATAAGGTCCAATGATAATGGGTCATGGTGTACTATTTATGCTAGCCAAATTATTCTCAAGAAACATAGCATAATCAAATTCAATGATTCAAGTAGAATGCGAAGGGTAATAGAATTTGTGATTGTAGAGCCTACACGATAGTCAATGAAGAAGTCATTGATAGTCTTGGAATCAAGTTTTTTCAACTTAGGATTGTAATATTTCACTTTTACCTTACAACCATATGTGAAATTATTTCAAATTTGACTTCTTTCTAATCATAAGCTCATAAATGGCCTTAAATGCTTCAAGGATTTAAAGACACATGAGAAATTTGAATTTTTCTTAAAAAAAATCAATCCAACCAAATTTAAAGAAGTCATTTATGAAGATAATAAAATATCTAATGGATGAAATAAGTTCAAACAAAGTTATGTGAAATCAACTTTAATACATATGCATGCATATTTGCTACTTTGACCATGAGTTTAGTAATAAGCTCATGCATGATCAAATCTATATAGATATCAAAATTGAAGAAGTTTGGATCATAAAAAATGTTATGTTTAATTAATCTCTCAACATTGAGTTTAGATATATACTCCAAACATTTATATCATAAGATTTTTAAAAAAAAAACAAACACACACACACACATATATATATATATATATATATATATATATATATATATATATATATATATATATATAAGAAGGATCAAGTTATTTCAAGAATAATTTTACTTGATTACTCCGTTTAATAACTCTCATAAATAATTAAATTTTATTAATAAATTATATTATATAGATCATCATTATAAAATTTTATAAAATTTAAAAAATATTTGATATTTTATTAAATAAATTTAAATTAATAGATATTATAAGAAATATATTATCCATTAATTTAAATTTATTTTTTAAGGTATCAAATATTTTTTAAATTTTATAAAATTTTACAAAGATAATATATAATATAATTTATTAATTTAATGATTGAATTAATAAAATTTAATTATTTATAAAAATTATTAAATAAAATAACTCTAAACAAAATTATATATATATACTACACAAAACTTCTAAATCAACAATAATAAAATTAAAATAAATTACAAATTTTGCATACCAAACTTAAAAATATATTCATATTTATTCAAAATTAAATTTTTTCTCATAAAAAATATTAAAATAATATTATTTAATATCAAATAATAAAAAAAAAATAAACATAAAGATACTATTTCTAAATCCTTCACCGATACCAATATCATTTTACATAATAATATTTTACTTAATATTATTTAATTTCTTTAAGCTTGTAATATAATATTAATATAAAATCCTATGCATTATCGAAGATCATAATGAATATAATTTTTAAAAATATTTATTTTAAAAATTTACTTTTAATCCATAATTAAATTATTTTATATCTTTTATATTGTAAATATATTTTAACTAAATTTTATATTTTATTATATATATACATATTAAAAATAAATTTAATTAAAATATACTAATAACATAATTTTTTATATTATTTATTTAAAATATTATATCTATTAAAATTTTAAATTATTAAAAATATAAAATATATCAAAATTAAAAATACAAAAAAAAATTATTTTCCCGCTTAACAGTAAATTCATTCCAATACATCAATATTACGACTGTTTAATTTGAAAATTATTACAATATTTTTAAAAAATTACTTCTGTTTTAGAGATATATTTTAACTTTTTAACCTTTTTGAATTAGTTTAAAAAATAATTATTAAAATAAAATTATTTAAAAAATAATTTTTTATTTAAAATTAACACATAATGGAATGATATGTTATAAGATGAAAATGTATATTGCATGATAAAAAAGACAACATACATTTATCATGTTATGTAATAAAAATACTGTGTATAAACAGTGTATTACAGTTTGAAAATATGACACAACTTACGTTATTTTTATTAATTTTTTAAAAGTATTTAATTTAATTTTTTTTTAAATTATATTTTAAGTGAATATTTTTATTTGTAAGTTTATTTTTTGAAAATAATTTTATGTTTTTAAATACATTTAATTAGTGAATTATATAAAAAAATATTAATTTTATTTATTTTTACAATAAATAAAAATAATAATTATACTTATTTTAAAAATAAAAATATTTTATTTATTTTACGGTAAATAAAAAAAATTATTTATTTTATTTTAGCTTTATAATAAATATTAACAATAATTTTATTATTATTTTTAAAAACAAATCTTTAAATAAATAATTTACTTAAAATATAATTTAAAAAAATTAAACTAAAAAATTAATTAAAAATAACATAAATTATATTACATATCCAAAATACGACACAATTATATGACATACTATCATCTTTCCATTAGACACAAACAGATTCAACACAGAAAATTATTTTTTAAATACATCTGTTTTAATAATTATTTTTTTAAATAATCCAAAGGCTAAAAAGCTGATATATTTTTGTTATTACAGGTCGAGGTTTAGACGAAAAGACAATTTCCTTTTCTTAAAGATACACATGAGAAAATAATACTGGGGAGGAATCATACATTAGATGTTCACCCGCAAGGAATAAGGGAACGGATAATCTCTCCACAAAATCTCACTTCCTTCCTTACCTTGCTGCTGCTCATGGATAACAACCCCAGAAACGTCGTCGTCTCCGCTCTCCAGTTTGCCTGCACCGATGATGTCTCGACCAATGTCGCCACCGCCGAGAGGTACTTACAAATTTCACCTTTTTCCTTTTTTCACCATCGAAATTCCCTTGTCTTAAATTTAACTCATTTCGGATTGTTCCCCCAATCATGAACCCGGTGACGAGGGTCTGCAACTTTATGAGCAGTTCAGGTTGAAAGATTTCATCTTTAGCTCTTGCATGCGCCCAATATCCCTCACATAACATTCCAAACAAACATTAGAATGGAATTACACGTGACAAATTTCTCTAGGGTGGAGCACATGACAACCTTCACCATGCTTAAATCAATGTTTGCAGCTTGGGCAAATAGCTGTTATGTTATGTTTGTGCAAATTTCCAATTGTCTCTGGATTCTTTTTCTGCTTCTAATTGAAGCTTTTTGAGCTTAATTTTTACCCTCTAATTATTGTTTAAGTAAATAATAGAATATTTTTTGATTAATCAATGGCAGAAATGAAATTTCTCTGCATGCTATGTGATGTTTTTGGCTCTTATGCAGGCTAGTTAGAGCTGCACATGAACAGGGTGCAAACATTGTTCTCATTCAGGTTTGTATATTTCAAACCTGGGATTCCTTTCCTTGGAAATGCTTCCTACTTATGTTACATCTAATGCCTTACAATCTTTTATTGACCTCTTTAATTATTTGGTAAGGTTAAGGTCTGGTAGAATATGTGCAAGAGGGAATTCTATGTGTATTTTTCATTCTGAGTTTCAAAACCATATGATTATTTGTTCACCACTTCGACAAAAAGTGATCGTATTTTGAGCAAAATGAGGAGGAGCAAACTCCAATATAACAATGCAAATATTGAGTTTGTGGATTAGAAGCATGGATTTGCTTAGGTTATCAGTTTACTTGAAGATGACTTCCTTATGTATAATTTACTAGGAAGATTGTATGAAACCTTTTATGTGATGGTGTTCTTATATAACTATTTTTTACCATGAAGAACACAATACTCTGTTACAAATGCTGGTGGGTTATGGTCAAGGACTTTGACTTGAGTCAAACTATGTGATATGCTAGATGAAAAACATAGTACGACTATAGAGAATCAGTTGGACAGGAAGCAGAGTTGTTCTTCTGCTGCATGTTTGTGTAAAATTGAATTTATTTTAGATTTGAATAAATTAGTGTTCTGCTTCTGCTTTATTTATTAATCTGTTATGGTTTGCTTACACTAAATATTTAATATTGGTTTCATAAAAATGCTGATTATCTGTCCTTGTTGGACTTTCTTTTAGCTTTGAAACTACTGACCAACAAAAGGGATTTTTATGAGTTTTGATGTTTATACAGAAAAAAACGGATTCCTATTTCATTTCATTGTAGACAGTAATTTTACTGGACTCAATACTTCTGATGGATAACTCCGATGGGTTGTGTGTTTGGATCATATTAATGATGCATGATTAATTTCAGGAACTCTTTGAAGGTTATTACTTCTGTCAGGCACAAAGAGAGGATTTCTTTCAAAGAGCTAAGCCATACAAGGGCCATCCTACGATTCTGAGGTAAAAGAACAGAAAAAGTGGCTTCTGTTATCTGTTCCTACTTGCATGCAACTCAACTCAATGGGCTGAAACCATATTATGATGCTGTTTAAGGGACAGAGGAACAAATATTGGCTGTCTTTTGTGCCCATCATCCTGTAGTGAAGCTTATTCTTGTTTTAATGTGCATAATGTAGGTTGCAGAAACTTGCAAAAGAGTTAGGTGTAGTCATACCAGTTAGCTTCTTTGAGGAGGCAAACAATGCACATTACAATTCAATAGCCATAATTGATGCTGATGGAACTGATCTAGGGATTTATAGAAAGTCTCATATTCCAGATGGACCAGGTTTACAATATTCAGATCAATTATGTGCCATTAGTATGTGTATACACCTAACTCATCAAATATTCTCTCCTGCAGGTTATGAGGAAAAGTTCTATTTTAATCCAGGTGACACTGGATTTAAGGTGGGTGCTTAAGATAGGCTTAATTAATATTCACTGCTTTGAATGATCTTGGTTTTGTGGTTCTTTTTGATACCTGGTGAACATCATCTAACATTGAGGCTTTTGCTGAACAGGTTTTCCAGACTAAATTTGCCAAAATTGGAGTTGGTAAGAACTTACAATTACTATGACCTTTTGCATTCTACTCTTTTCACCCTTACTGAAACCTTTATTTATTGTGGTTGTTTCAAGATTTCTAGACAGACAGAAAAATGTTGAATCTATAAAAAATATTCTCAATTTTGACTTCGCTGAAGCAACCAAACACATTTTAGAAGTTTCACTTTTCATCTTTCTTTGAGATAGGAAACTGAATTTAACAATTATTTTTTATTTTTATTTTATAATTAATTTTCCTGTCAGCTATTTGCTGGGATCAGTGGTTTCCTGAGGCAGCCCGAGCAATGGTGCTTCAAGGTGCTGAGATTTTATTTTATCCTACTGCTATTGGGTCTGAGCCTCATGATCAAAGCATTGACTCTCGTGACCATTGGAAACGAGTAATGCAAGGACATGCTGGAGCCAATCTGGTAGGTCTTGCATACTAGTTAATAGTTTCCCATTAACATGGGTTATCATTTATAATAAATGTTTGTTAGGTGCATATCCTGTTATCTCCTTCTTAGATCTGTATATGTATGCCATGTTTGCAGCTGTTTCTATTTTCTAATCTTGAACTCCTTTAGCAATAGCTTGTTGGATTTAAAAATCCAAAATATACCGTGCTAAAGTATGTATCAGAAAAAAGGAAATTTATTGTTTGATCATCTCTTTTATGCATGTCAAGGCCTTAACTACTTGTGCAAGCATTAATGTTTAAACTTTTTAACATATTGGATCTAAATTTTTGAAAATGCAGGTACCTCTTGTGGCTTCAAACAGGGTTGGAAAGGAGATAATTGAGACTGAGCATGGAAACAGTGAGATAACATTTTATGGAAACTCCTTCATAGCAGGTAATGTGACTGAACTGTTTTATTTTCTGCACTGAAGCACACTTTACTCCTTGACCTGTAGTGAGGAAAAGCTGTTCATTTAAAAGATGATATACTTTTACCACATTTACAACCTTTAACCAATCTTGACTTGCTGTTAATGTTCCCCCTTTCCTTCTTTTTTAATCGTTTCTTTTTTTCTTTTTCATTTCCTTGTACACTTGGAAAGATTTAGCTGCAGGCATAAGTATGTGTTTCTATTTTTGTCTTTTCTATGAACAAGCAGGGCCTACTGGGGAAATTGTTTCGGTTGCGGACGATAAAAAGGAAGCATTTCTTATTGCTCAATTTGATTTGGACAAGATCAAATCCATGAGACATTGTTGGGGGGTGTTCCGTGATAGGCGTCCAGATTTATATAAGGTGCTTTTAACATTAGATGGCATCAATTCTGTCCTGAGATAGATACACATTTTACTTTGTAACTGTTAAAGAATGATGCCCGGGATGGTTTAAGCCTTCTCAAACTTCCAGAGCATTTATCACTCATCAAGAAGGCAAGAGCAAGGGAAAACACAATATCATCCGTTAATTCCATGTACTTCAATAAATATGTTGAATTAAAGATCAATCAGCAATGTAATTTGATGTTTTGCAGCACACTGAAAACACAAATGATTCATTTGAATCGATTCACATCATATCTGAACATTATGCAAAACTTCCTTAGGGAGAGTTTCTGAAGTGTCCTGAACTTGTTTCCCTCTGCAAGTGGTTTGTTCAGTGGCTGTTCTTATTAATCTCTAATATTTTAGTTAGATAATTCATGCAATCTTTTTAAGCATATCTGGCTGAGCTAGCAATGCAGTAACTGATGTAGACTTAGGTAAACAAAATAACTTGTTTTCTTTTTTTTTATCCTTTCTAATGAAACCAAAATACATTTGTTAATCTTGTATCTTATTCTGTTTAATTTTTTAATGTGTCGAGCATAGTACAGAAGGCTCGATTAAAATATACAGGGAAAAGAGATAGAAGGGGGTGAGAGAGATATTTGGTGGAGTCTTGTAGCCTTTCCTTAGCCTTTTATGCGATAAGAAAACAATAATGATTACTTAACGTTTCTCAAGGTAAAATAAACCTTAAGTAGACAGAGCAAATGAGAGATACAAAGAAAGAAAGAGAGAGATAAAAACATGTATTTGACGTCTTTCTTACTTAGTACTTGTTTGGACAAGCTTTGGGAGGCAATGAATGTATCCAATTTTCCAAAGTTATTTTTAATTTTGGTCCACTCAATAAATGTTTTTTTTTACAATTAAAAAAAGTGATGAGATTTGAATTGGATCATTTACATCTAAATTCTTTACATCAAATCAATTTTAATGGTTTATTTGTATCAATGTTTAATCAATTAAGTTGTAGTAAATTATTTGATATATATATATATATATAATTATGTTATATTAATAATTATTATGGAATGATATGCAATATGATATATTTAAATCCGTGATTAATTTATAAGAATTAATTAAAATTAAATTTAGTTATATTTATAAGGATTAAGAATATATTTTTATTATTAAATTATGTATAAATTTGTGTTAATGGAAATTGTGATATATATAAAATTAAGAAAGAACTTAAATTTTTTTAATAAGTAAAAAAGGTATTTTAAAAAGGCACAACATTTGTTACAAATTTATAATCTATATTTTAATAATATTTTGTTTGTTTAGCTTAAATTAAGAAGAAAGAAAATAGAAAAGATGGAAGGATATTTTTTTTGTTTATTTGAATTGAAATTTAAAAAAAATAATAATTTTGAAGTAGATTTTATAAAAATAAAAAATCATCCTCTCTTAGTTATGAAATTGGAAGAGGGAGAATTTTTTTTAATTTAAAATTATTAACTATTTTTATATTAAAAATTATAAGTAGTTTTAAATTAATAAAGAATATAATAAAAAAATTAAGTTTAAATTTTCTTATTAATTTAATAAAAATTACTATCTACTTATTTTTTATTCATTCAAATAAAAAGATACTTTATTTATTTTATTCTTATTTTCTACCCATCTAAATAATATATCTTTTTCATTTTTTTATATCGATCTTTTATATCTTTTCTTTATTATTTCTTTTCTGTCTATTTCATCATCCTCCACATATATCATAAGTGGCAATTTCATATAATGAACATGTTAAAACACAGGAATTATTGAGCAAATACTATGTATGTAATTTGTAAATCAAAAGAACATCGAGTATGCTGTATTTTATGTTCACGTAATTTGGTCTAAAAATAATGTGGTCCGAGATCACATATTGCATGCTCTTATCTTGGTTTCCCTTTTATTTCATTTTTTTTGTATGTAGTGTCCCTTTCACAATCTTATCTTTATCACAGTGATTATGAGTTGTCATTTATTTCTGGATTATACTACGCTCCCTTCGTATTTCTCTTCGTATTTTCTGCAGTAAGAAAAAATGCTTTATGAGTTCCATGGCTCAATGTCATTGCCAATCTAGATTCAACGCTCCCCATCATCGAATAAAGATAGTTCTCCATTAATCAATTTTATGCTCATTAGATCACATATCTGATTAGGATGAAGGTATGCGAAAGAGAGTGTTGTAATGGTACATTGAAAGCACATTTTCCCGATTGTGATATGCACGCCTAGAATAAAAAAGGAATTGCATTCTTACAAAAAAATAATATACAAATATTTTTATGGATGAGAAATAAAAAGAAAAAAAAAAGCGTTTTAAAATAAAGAGAGATAAATAAAAAAATTATAAGATATTGTAAAAATATATAATAGAAATATTGAATCTCAAAAGAAAATGTTTGCGTATTCTATTGTGTATTGAGATTACCGTTAATGGATGCTTACCGTATATGTCACTCTTTTGAAGTGAAAGGAAGACCAAACATATATGATGACGATTTGAATGGATAATGACTTGGTTTTGACCTTCACCATTTATGTACAAAACCTGATAGATGATATCAATTTTGGCCCAAAAATCACAAGCCATAACAAGCTACTCGGTTGAAAATTGGAACCGGATATTAATTGTTACAGCTTAGTTGCTTGAACCGTCGCACATGTGAGTTCAATTGATAGAGCCCTGCCATATGTAATAATAGTATAGGTTTCTATAGCTTAATTAGGACAAAACTTAGATTAAGTTAGTGTTTAGTTTTTTCTATTTTCTTCTTGAAATGAAAAATCAAGTCAAACGTAATTTTTATGAAAACATATTAGTAAAATAATAATAATAATAAATCTAAAAAAATAATTTTAATTTATAGAAGTTAGTTGGAGAATCTCTTACTTCTTAAAAAACCCAAAATAAGATGATTTAAAATTTAAATAATACTTGAGTTTGTAATATTCATTGTCGTTAGTATTTCAATCAAATAATAACACAATAGAATAATTTTCCAAATATTAAATAATCTCTGTTGAGAATGAATTGTTAAATTTTATAAAAACATTCACATGTCTTCTAATAATTTTACCCGACTCAAATTACTTAAATGTTTAATATAATATTTAAAGTATCGGTGATTCTAGACTAATAAAAAAAAATTCACCTCTTATTGTTTGATTTAAAAATAATTTTTAAAATCAGAACTATAGAATTCAAACATTTGACTATTCAAATCTAATATAACCATAATATGAAGGAATACTCTTGCAATTATAGTTCCAGGACTCAAGCTTGAGAACATTCCTTAATCTATTACAACCCCATGCTAACTATTTCTGTGAATTTGAAGATTATAATAATGGACAATTATTAAATATATATATATATATATATTTCCTATCTAACTTTTCATCTTTTACTTTTTAAAATTTTTTCACATTTCTTTATCTGTTTATATTTTTATTTTTTTATTCTTTTGAGTGTATTTATCCCATTTTGATGTACATTCATAATTTTTCTTTTGCCATCTTTCTTGTCTCCCTCCTCTTTTAGATTGTATATAAAGAAAAAATGTTGGTGTATATTTAAAAATAAATGGAACTCCCTCCTCTTTTAGATTGTATATAAAGAAAAATTGTTGGTGTATATTTAAAAATAAATGGAACAAAATAATTTTTTTTTTGAAAAAATCTGATATAAAATATAAGATGATAAATATAAAATAAAAATAAGATATATTAAAAGAAAAATATTGTTAAAATGTATAATCTAATTCCCCAAATTTTGACCTAACTCATTTACCAGGGATGAAGGTATCACGGGAAAAGAGTGACAACAGAAGAGTGCAGTTTTCTCGTTAGTCCACCAATATTGGAAAACACAAGACAAGAACTTAGAGACAAAATTAAAGCTAAAATATAGAAGAAAAGATTAGAAGAGCGTAACAGTATTTTAATTTTGTTTTCTTATTTTTGTAAAATCCAATGGGAAGATCAAAATGTCCTTAAACATTCAAACTTTGTTCCTTTCATCAAGTTCAAGTGAGTGACTAGTAACTTGGGAATCAATCTCTTTTCCTTCATTTACATGATCTGTTACACAATCTTCATTTTCTTCTTCTTCTTCATCCATACTTTCTACATCATCATCTTCTTCTTCTATAAGCTCATCATCAGGGTGAACAAAATGCAGCTTCAGCCTTCCATCTTCTCTATAAGCATGCAGCAACTCCTGTGTGGGTATCCTTATCTCTTTGAGGACAAATCTCCCATTACTTCTATAGGATTTGAAGCATACACAAGGCTTTCCACTTCTCCCTATGCATGAAATGGGAGGAGGGTACTCTCCCCCATTCACCCTTGATCTCCTACACTCTCCTTCTGAAGATACATGTTTCTTGACACCCTCTTTCTCTTTATATGTTTCCCAACTTTCATCTATTCCATTCGTTAACTCTTCAACATCATCCGAACTCTCAAAACCAAGACCCTCAGTGCAATAATGCAAACTTTCAGAACTCAAGGATGAGAACCTATCACTACTTTTGTGCCTCTTGGTGTGGTTTGCTATTGGGGTGCTTGAAGCAGATGCTGAAGATGGAGTTTTGCTAATATCAGAAGACAATGGGTCCTCATTCTGGTTGGGTTTTGTGTGGTTTATCTCTGTTAATGATGCAGTAGAAACGTGGGAAGAAGAGGGTGATGACACTGGACTCTCCTTGAAATGGAGTTCTCCAAATATCTCAGTGAAGGAGGGTGATTGGGATTTCACGGGTTTTATTTGGGTCCATGAGAGGGATTCAAGCAGTGTTGGGTTTTCTGGCAATAGGTTATCGAAGATGTGTTGTAGGCTTCCACATGTTGCCATGCCTTGCTTGCAAGCCAGTGTTAATTTCTATAGCTTGGTGCTTTGTATAGAACAACACAGAAAGAAAGGAAGGGTGTGTTTTAAGTTCCAACTTTTGGTAGTTGAGGGGGAGGAAAAGGGTAAAGAGGCACGAAAGTAGCATGAGCTGAAAAAATCAAGAGGAAGATGCTATAATGTAGTAGGAAATTCTGATTTTTGGTTTTTTGTTTTTTCAGTTGGTGTGGCATATATATAAATGGGTGGTTAGGCTTACATAGCTTGGCCAGGATTTGGTGACCATAAAAGTCCTAAGTAACTAACTATTATGGTGATATTTATCTTAATTTATTTACTATACTATGTATAGACTTTTCGGGTTGGATTCTTCAAGTTGTCTAGGTATCCAACTTGAAAGTTACCTTTATTCCACGATCATGGAAGTGACTTGAAGACTTGGTATTTTCCAAAAACAAAGACCAAGTCTTGGGTGTGATACACCAATTGCATCAAGCAACAAATATTTTAACCTTCTAGGCTTCTACCTAAGCACATAAAAAACGTATAACCATGAGTTTGCCTGTGAAAATGGTTACATAAAAATGGTATAGCCATAAGCATACCTTTCTAGATGGAGATCCAATCAAACGTTCCCTTAGGGGAAGGAAACAAGGGACAGGACCACAACTTTCTTGGTTTGTGAAGGGCAAATATATTGAGCAATGATTCGGTCCTGCCAATGGTGCTGTCCAGAGTACACTGATGTGAACAGGGTGGCTACTTGCATTCACACCGATTCAACCACATCCTTCTCTACAATCTTTAAATTATCAAACATTTAAATGTGGGTACACCTTTGACTAATCACTTACACTTGTTATCTGTCCACGTGGCTCTTTACTATTGAATATTGCAGGAACGTGGCATGCTTTATATACAATGTCATGTGGTGACACCTAGTACAACGTATCAAGTTTTCATTGGTTAAAGCTATGCAATTGCAGGAAGATAAATGCATGTTGAATTTAACTTATTTTGAAACAACAATCATTTATTATGAAAGAGTTTTTGAAAAGTGAAAGATTATTTGCCTGAAAAACAACTTATCCAAACTTACTCTAAAACTACCAAAACTTAGTTCATTCTTGCAATAATACAGAAGGTGTCCTTAAGATGATTCTATTTCGCAGTTTGTACTCTCATGTAAGCTTTGTTTTATAGGGAAGTGGTAGTGGACTAATAATGGATTTGTTCACTAAGTAAAGCACTTGTTTTGCAGGTTAAATTTGGAATCACCTTCTATTATCCCATTCTGCTTTCAACACTAAGATAAGGCTATAGAAAAGAATTGCCACAAACCAAGAACTTATGCATTCATGCCTTCTTGTTCTACCACTACCACTTGTGATTATTATTTATCATTGCTGGGAATAGTGCGAGGAATATTCGTTTCAGTCCTTTACACTTGCCTGCTCCTTTCTAGAAAAATGGTTGGTTCTCACTTAGCCCTCCCTTTCACTGCCTTATCCCATTATAGAAATGTACATACAAATAACCATAGATGCGTTTTGGTGGGAAAGTAGCTTGCTAAGTTTTCTCTAAAGTTTCATTGCTATGTGGTTTTCCTTCCTCGTGATTGATATTTCCTTTGTGGACCTGACGCCACCCAAATTATTCATACAATTTTTTTGAAAGTTTGTGGTAAAGTTCTATTTCCACTATTATGGTATTGGTCCAAAGAAAAAAAAAAAGGTTCCACTTACAAACGCTTAGCATGTCATATTATTATCGTCTTAGCCATGTAAGATTATGCCAATCTTGTTAGACCAGCCATGCAGTGGCAGGAAAACAAATTAGTTAAGAGTCCAAAAGTGAATTCAAAAGTGCAACAAGAGATGAATTTATGATTAAGGAATAATTATGAACACAAGTAAACACGCAGGGGATAAAATTTCATTACAATGTTAGTGTGATCATAGTGCTATTTTTGAAATCAGATAAGTTATACAAACCCAGGAAATGAAGAAAACATATAGGAACCACTTCACAAACTCCCCTTAGCAATTTGCAACTTCAGGCTTAAACAAACTTACAGTGCCACAATGTAAAATAATCAATTTACATTTCAGTGTTTCTTTCATCATCAGGCTTCAATCTGCTCAGATCTTGAATCCATGTGGCTCAAACTCCCAATTCCTTTTTTCTCAACAGGCACTGTTTGATGGATGACAGGTTGCTGGCTTCTGGTCTTTTTGGACTCTTTTCTAGCATTAGACCTACTTGATTGGCCATTTTTACTCTTCCCCATGTTTCCTTTGGGTGGAAACTCACAATACAAATCCTCATTGCAAACAAGATTCTCGGAAGAGCTTGTCAAATAACCAGACTCTCCTCCAGTTGAGGAGTTGTTCTGGAGTGATTCAGGGGAAAATTCTAAGGCAGTTTCCTCCAAAACAATGTTTTCCTGAGTCTCTATATTTTCTGCAGGATTATCTTGCTGGCAGGACTCCACAAGTCTATGGCTCCTATTATCATCAGAAGGTTCTAAATAAAATCTAGGATAAGATTCCACCACAGAATCCTTTCTTTCTCGCAGTGTCCTTAATATAAGTGTCTTCAAGAAGTTCATTACTTGAACTGCATACATCAATGCAGTGTAAGGGTCTGCCATCTGCAATCAGAAACACCAAATACTTTCATTGACTCAAACCTACCATCGGATAGATCAACTATCACATTGACATCTTTATTTACTCTGGAAAAACACAACAGTGAAAACTTCATTAAAAAAAAGTTTTGTCAGAACGACGACGATCAAGTATCAAACCAATAATGCCAAAAAAATTCCCCAAAGAAGGAAATGTTAATTGGATTCAAAAGACATCTTCATGTAGTACATTTTTTCTTCCCAAAAAGCAATTGAGAATGAAAATTTATTGAAACACACCTGAGTCATGTTTGGTGCAAAAACCATGGCAATATTGCGTGCACTCATCTTATTAAGATGTTCATACTGGACAACATCAGTCATCAGATTGATGGCCCAGTCCAAGAGTGAAGCTTCAGTATGAGGTAGATTCCTCACTAGTTCAGCACATTCCTCCTCAGTCTGGCATTGCATTACCTGCTCTGGTGATAATGAATCCAGAATGCCTGTAGGAAGTTCCCTAAACCAAGCCTTAAAAAGTACAAGAATATCAAACTAAATCATCCTATAGTATATTATAATGCGTTAAACATCTCCTTTATGCCAATCCAAAAGCACAAACGAAGAATAGATTGCAAGCAGCAGCTACAAAAGCAGTGTTTCATGGCATTTACCTTATATCATGTCATAAACAAGATGGTTTGCTATATACAAGAGTTTAATTAAATGAGAATGGATTCGGATAGTTACTTGCTTGGACAAAACTACACCATGAAGGGGTTCCACCTAAGTAGTGTATTAGCTTCAAGAAGCAGCATTTGAGCAAAGATGTTGGAAACTTATTTGTCCTAAAGATATGAGTTCTAAATAAGGTGGAAATTTAAGACAAAAGCAGAGGTGGATACAGACGCAAATGACCAACATATGATATAGGAAGAATGGAAAGAAGATAGAAAAAATTGAAGTTCTCATTTTGTTTTCCTAGAACCAATGAAAAAAAATGAAGATAAAATTGTTTTACAAATCATTTAAAGATGCAAATTTATGGTGATATTAAAATTCATCACAAATAAATAGTACAACAGGATCATAAGACACCTTGTTTCTACTTTCCAACAAGACAATAAAGCTTACAGATTGAAAACACTAGTATTGTAGTGTTCAGTTTTGTTGGTTGGGCTAAACAAATATTGAATTAAAAAGGAAAATCTAATGCTATAATTAGGAATAAGCGACATTTTAGTAAAATGAGAAAAAAGTTAGAGAGGAGATGCAAAAAACAAATAGGAATAATGACAATACACCCTCCCTTCATAACTGCTGGGTGTCCCAGATTCCCAGCTACCAGATAGATAGTCCGTAAACCAAATATTACATAGCTGGACAGTCACCATTGTACTACTCATCCGATCCATTAAAACAATACAGATACAAATGTAAATACTATTGAGTCAAATGGTGCCTGTTTGTCTCATTAATTAGACTTAGACAGATAACTGTTTGAAATTGATAAGTTCCTTTCCCAATCAATCACATGTTGAATCAATTCTATGCACACATGATTCTATTCTATATTAGATCTATAATTAAAAGGAAAAAAATAACGGTTTTAGGTCTATTTTGAAAACAGTATAAAAAGTAATAGTTTTTGCAAGGAAAACTAATGGTCACATCATAGAAGAGACATTTTCTTGTGAATATGATCATTCAGATCAAATCACCAAACAAACATCTATAAAAATGTACACCAACAGCAATCATTTTGCAATGCCACACCTTAATCAATCCTGCCAAACAATGGACATCAATGCCTTGTGGGACCACTCCCAAATTCAATTGATCCCTAACATGTTCCTCTTGACCATTGTCTGCATTAATTCTGAAAATCCCCTCCACCTGCATGTGTAAATTCAACATACATTTTAACCCAACAAGACCGTTAAAGTAATGAGTTGGAAAATGAACAAGTCCTGATAGAGTAGTGGAATATAAAGAAGAACTATCATATCATAATTGTCAAATGTGACAACTGATGAACCTGTAAGCCCCCTTGAGCATAGAGATGCCTTTGCATCAAGAGTAGAATTGTTGGCACACTGTTCCCTCTTGAGTCATAGGATAACTGCATGGATTCTGTTGAAACTCCAAAAACAGTTGCACTGCATGTGAAAATCAAACAAAAGGGAAAAAGCATATAAAAAAAAAACAAATAATTTTTGTCTTAAGATGACATAACAATGAATGTATATGTGTATGTATGTACCTAGCACTAGGAGGCCTTCTGGGGACTTCAGGTTCAAACTCAACGGGCAAACCCAAGAAACCATTGAACCTGTCAAAGGTGACATGCGCAACATGGCGCACGTTAGTGGGGGAACCAATGTCCATAGAGCAGTTTTTGCGAAAAAGGAAGGATTTGCGGAGAAGGGTGAGGAGAAGAGAGAAAAGAGAAAGGTGTGGTCGGAGAATGGTCCTTGTTGGTGATGTTGTTGTTGTTGTTGTTGTTGTTGTTGTTGGTGATGAAGCAAAATGGAGGACCTCGGTCATGGCTGGCAATGAAAAAGGCCTTTACTTGGAATATAAAAAACGAAACCACAAAGATTTTGTGAATTGAGAAAGAGTAATATTTGTTCAGAAAATGCCAATGTTAACAGTTTTGAGTTTGAGTTGGATTGAAGAAAAGTGGTGTCTGTTTTGTAGGATGTGGGACGTGAGAATCATTAACCCAATATTTTTTATGCTAGCGTGTTGTGGAGCGTTGAACAAGTAATGACGCTTGTGTTGTGTGTGTGGAGAGAGAGAGAGAGAGAGAGAGAGAGAGAGAGAGAGAGAGAGAGAGAGAGAGAGAGAGAGAGAGAGAGATAAAGTGGAGAGAGAAAGACACCAACATAGACAGGGACCAAGAGTAGACCTAAAGACACATACACAAACTGGTAGGAAACTAATTCAACAGCCACAACTCAAGGAACTCAAAATAATACTTTTCTATAATGATAGTGGAAAAGTATATAATAATAGTTTTTATTTATTATTAATATATATAGAAAATTAATTAATATTAATAAATAGATAAAATGAATAAGTTTTTTACTTTCTATTTAGATAAGTAAAAAATAAAGAAAATAATAAAATACTTTCAGCTCCTTTTTATTTATCCAAATAAAAAAATTTCTCATTTATTTATCTAATATCCATATATTATTTTTATTTATTTTTATTGATAATAATTAAACAAATATAAAAATGTATATACTAAAAAAATTAATTAACATTTAAAAATAAATAAACAAAAATAATAACATAAACAATGTTTTTATTTTATATATATATAAAGATAGAAGCAATGATAGACATGTTTTGTTTTTGTAAATATTTAATAAATTTTATGTTGAGTTTATTTTTTTTTATTTTAAACTTTTATTTTTTTTTATTAAATTATTATGACATATTTTATGAATTTAGTGCATATATGTTTAGTTAGATTTTACCATGTATATTAACTTAATGTATATATTAAACAAATTTATACATATAACATAAATTATAATTTTTATTGTTAAGTTACATAAAATATTATTTTAATGTTATACCTAAATAAACTGTTTGTATAACTTAATTTGTAATATATATATATATATAATATAATATAATATAATATAATATAATGAGTCAATATACATAATAAAACTTAACTAATCATTTGTTAAGTTAGTACATAACTCTTAATCTTTTTGTCTCACATCTTTCTATTTTACTTCTCATGTTAAATCCTTAATTGTAATATCCAAAATAATTTATGAATACTTCTCTTCCAAAGTCTCCATTGTCTTTTTTTTCTTTTTTCGATCAACTCTAAATCAAAAATATATTTGTAGCTCGCTGTAAACACTGCATTTTTTCTAAAACAAAAATGGTCGTCATCACTTACATTGAACAAAAAGTAAATATCTGTAAACATGAAAGAGGATTAAAGATTTGGTGTAGCAGAAAATAATATGAACGTTAAAATGGATTTAAAAATTAAAATTATAGGAACGTGAATCTTATAGGAATCCATTTACAAGAGAGGAAAATAAATAGATATGCGTGAATATGAAAAAAAAAAAGAGTTAGAAAGAAAAAGAAATAGAAATAAAAAAATTGGGATGATTTTTATCTATATCATAGTGTAACAAAATCAACTTCATATTTAAATAGAAGTAAAGTTTTGGATAACAATTTGATAAATTAAAATTAATTATATTTAAGCAATATTATCTAAAGAATTTTACAAAACATGAAGTGTTAACTTTAGATTAAGTCATGTGGTGAATTAAAAAAACTAACTTAAAGAAATCATAAATTTTAAGAGTGAGGACTTAAATTTAATACATCAAAATTTATTATTAAATTAAAAGTTATGAAAATAAAAATATATCGTTATATATAAAAGTATATGTATGCTTTTTCAGAAAAAAGACAAAAAAATTGTTTTGGGTTCAAACCGCACACACCTTCATATATATATATATATATATATATATATATATATATATATATATATATATATATAAGAAGAAAAATGATGTGATGTAAGAAGAAATATGTTAATGTGTTATAAGAAGAATATCAAACTTTTTTAAGTTAAAATAAAATATTAAAAAGATGGATGGGGAGGCAAATAGGAGTATAAGTTACAGGAATAATACTTTTAAAATACATAAATCATGTGCTAGTTATTTGACATTTTTTGATAATTTTTAAATTATATTTATAAAAATAAATTATTAAATATTAATCATATTTTTAATCTAAGATATGTTGAAAATTTGAGTTTTGAAAAAAATACAGAAAAGGAAGGATTTTTTATATTTCTACCAAATATTTTTATTTTTTTAAAAGATAAATTAATATAAATTTAATATGTTAATTTTTTGTTTATTTTATAAATATGATCTAATTGTCTAATTTAAAATAAAATATTTATTTATTTATTTTTCTCCTGGAAAACTTAACTTCCAAGCATATCCTAATCTTACTTAATGTTAAAATTTTAATTAAATAAAAAGAAATCCGTGGTTCTGGAAAAGGAAGAGGCCTAAAGTCCAGTGGGCTCCTCCTGGGCCGGCAGTGACTTAAGATGTTTCCCAGCCATTGGGCTAGCTTGACCCTGTTTATTTCGCGGGAAACGGAGGAATGAACAAAAATGGAAAGACATAAAGGAGATGCTTGATTTGCTATTTTTTTTTTCTATTTATAAAAATGTTACATCAATTTTTTTTAAAATATTTGGTGTAAAACACAATAAAAAAAATTGGAATTTAAAGTTTAAGATATATGTTAGTTAGCTAACCCAAACGTACACGTTTTAGGATATTGGCCACGTGGGAAGCTCCTCTTTACAGATAGCTTACCGCAATTGAATTTTCCCATTGCAGCGATGCAAGCCCGACCTGGTTGTCTTGATTTCCCAATGGGTAATTATGATTAAAATTTAACTCATTTGTGATTTGTGAGTGTATCATCATTGACTTTGATGATTTGAATCTTCTATACAATGCATTATGGCTGTCAATAATACAAGATGGATAAAGGCACTGCAAAATAATTATCTGCTCATGCCTTGGTAATTGTACTTGAACTTATACAAGCTGTGACTTAGTGGCATTACTTGTGCACAAAGGGAAGACCATATAATTGAAAAAATAGCTATGATGCATGTCCTGCTTACGTTAATTACAACTTTAGAACTGGAATGTTTTAAATTCCAAGAATTATTCAACTGCCAAATCACACTAAAGAGCAATGATATCTATACATTTTAAGAGCATCTCCATCCTATTACATTTTTTAATTTAATGATTTCAATTTTTTCTGTTTTATTATATTAAAAAATAAAAAAGGATTGCACAGTTTGTAAAGCATATCTACACAGGTGAATGTACTGTTTGAATGTATATCCATTATTTTCTATGTGAAAAATAAAGGATTAAAAACAAGTTTATATTGTAGGTGGTAGCGCGCAAGGACCGTGTTGCGTTGTGAAGGATTTGATGGGTGGGTCAGGTCCAATTGGGCGTGGTGACAAAGGAAACACTTTTGGGTTAAGTGTCCATGATTAAGGCAAAAACATTTTTAAGCGTATAAGATGGAACATCCATCCATTTTCCTATGAGTCTTAATCAATTGGATCTATTTTTTTTTTTTTAATCTATGAAACGTAGACGAGAAGTGTTGATAGGTAAATAACATTTTTGTAAGCGGGAAAATATTTCTGTAGGATTAAACACTTGTACAAAGCTCGCCCTCAGTAATTTTGTTGGCGCGTTTTATAGAAGTTCAGTCTTCCATTCTGCCAAAAAGCATGTTTCTTCAAAATCAATGAATCATTGAATTAATTTTCAGAAAACTAAAATTTTCGATCAGCAGGAAAACCATGATTTTCTTTGTGTTATATATATATATATATATATCTGCATTTTATCTAATTATCATGTATTTAAACGTTGTGAAACATTTTTTTTAAAGTAATTATCATCTGCCTATTACAAACATTTATTTAAAAGCCATTAGAAATGGTTTAACGAGGAATGGTTGAAGTAATTTACATAATTTTGTAAGTTTAAATTGTTATTTTTTATTTATAAAAATATTTAACTTTAGGAATTAGGATTTAGTGGATATTTGGATAATTTTTTTAGATAAATATAATCACTTATATTTTAAAGGAAAAATGTTAAGTTCAATTATATTAATAATTTTATTAAAAATAAATTATATAAAAATGTAAAATATAATTTTAATTAAAAAAATTTATTTTAAATATCTCATAAAAATTTAAAAATAAAATCAAATGTGCTTTTAACTTTATTTGAAAAAACTATGGTTGTATTTAAAAAAAAAAACTAGCTGACAAAAGTTAAAAAATTAATTGAAAAATGAAAATTGAAAGTTAATAAATTAGATGTTTAAAGTTAACAAACTACCAATTAAATTAAAAATATTAGTAAATTAATTAATAAATGTAGAATAATAAATAAAAATATAATTAAATAATAAATTAAAACTTAATAAATATAATATATATTTTTTTCAATAAAAATTTATTAAATTTAATTTAATAAAAAAATTTATTCTTATTTTTATAATTTTTATTTTTATCAAAATTTTCAAAATTTTATTTAATTAAATAAAATAATAAAATAAATAGTATATATTGTAATAATAATTTAAAATATAATATTTTATAATAATATAAAAATAAATATATCAGAATTATATTATTATAAAAAAAATTAGATGATATTAAACTTATACAAATAAATAGATAAATAAAAGATCATGGAGTAAAAATATATTAAAGATAAAAACAAAAAATATTTTACTTGAAAGTTGAAAAATATAAAAATTACTTTAAATAATTTTTTTTAAAAAATGTTTGTAAGTGTTAAAAAATATTAATTTTTAAATAAATTATTTTATCAAACATGCTTAAAATATCTTAACAAAATTTTTAATTAATATGTCTAACTTTCTAACTAAATTGCTATATTTAATTTTGTTTATTTAAATGTTATAAAATTAATTCTTATAATTTTTAATATAAAATAAATATTATGATAAAAATAAATAAATAAAAATTTATATACACATTTTAAAAATATTTAACAGTTTAAACTTAATTTTATTTACCTTTAAACCAAACAACACCATAATTGACAACTCTAACGTTTACTTAACAGGGTTAAGATGAGGCGTGTGGGAGACTCGTTCAAATTCAACCGTTGCGTGTTCAGTTCCAATAATTCACAAACTTGTTCTCGTATTGGGATATAAATATAATCAAATTTATGTTTGCTATTTCCTCCATTCAATAAAAAAAATAACAATTATATTGAATAATATAATAATCATTTGCAAAAAATATAAAGTTTCATATTGTTGAATGCAGCATAAACGTTTCTTACATTAATAACATGTTCAAACTAAAGTAGAAAAAATAGTACATTGCTATTGAAATTTTTAAAAAATAATTTCCTTTAGGATAAACATCACCGAAAGACGCAACATGGGGTGACGATATTGACCACCGTCTTAGCTGATTATGTTGTCGTGGCGTGTGGGGATGAGTATGATAATTTATAGTAATAAAAATGCAACAAAATTATGTTACGAAGTTCAAACTAGAAACTAGAAAGTGCTACCATTATCTCTCTGCGTCTCAAAAAATCAAAGCTATGTCTTCCTACGGTAGATACCATTCTCATTCCGAATCCTACGCTCCTTCTGCGCCTGAGGTGCCTCCATATTCTAACGCTCCTCCTCCTTCCAATTACCATCATCATCCTGCATCCAACGCTCCCAGCCCCCACCATGGAAGTGATTATGGTAATGTTTCGTCATCTCAGTATTGGGATTTTCCACCAGGGACATCTCCAGATGTGATTAGGAGTTTTCAGATGGTAGATAGAGATCGAAGCGGTTTCATCGATGAGTATGAATTGCAACAAGCTCTTTCTTCTGCCTTTCATCACTTCAATCTCAGGACTATTCGTCTCCTTATCTTCCTCTTCAAGCATCCACACCAACCCCTCAGAATTGGTCCGTAACCTAATTGTATTCCAAATTTTTACCGCATTCATAATTTTTTTTTAATTTTTAATTTTTAATTTTTGGATTGGCTTTATTCAATTTTATTGATATCAATTGCCAAATCGTGTGTGCTGTCACAGGACCAAAGGAATTTACAGCACTCTGGAATTGCCTGGGTCACTGGCGAGTGAGTCTCTTTTTATGTTATATACTTTCCCTTTTGTGTGGGTTGGGTCAATTTTAACAGGATTGGTAATTGCTTCATTTCACTTTTAGGGCATTTTTGAGAGATATGATAAAGACAGGAGTGGAAAAATTGATCCATTAGAACTAAGAGATGCTCTATATGGCATTGGTTATGCTGTACCTGGTTCGGTGCTACAACTTTTGCTTTCCAAGTATGGTGATGGAAATGTTAGGAGAGTTGAACTTGGTTTTGACACTTTTGTCGAGTAAGACATTTTATCCCTATTTTTCAACACCTGATTTCGTACTCTTATTTCTTTTTAAGAGATAATCATTACATCAGTATGGTCCTCGCATGATATATACCTTTTCTACACAAAAATATTCGAAGAATTACTGTTGTGCAATGAAAAAATAATTATTAGAGGACCATTTTGATGTTGTGAAAGATTTCAAGGACTAATCTGATTTTTGCTTTATTTGAAAATGTTATTATATATCTCATGTTCTGTTCCTGGATGTATGCAGGTGTGCGATGATTATCAAGGTAAAACTCAACAAGCTTTCGAACCAATTAATGGATGTGCCTCTCATTTCTCTATTTCTTCTTTTTGTGTTTTTTATTTATGCCTTCCATGGATATAAGCCAATTCACCTGCTCCATGGTTTGTTTTACTTAATATTTATGGTTTGCAATATGGATGTATATCCTTATTATCTTCATTATGAGATATCTTTGTAGGAAATAAACATAGGGGTGGCACTCTATATCCAATGATATTGGCGTAGAAAAATATGATGGCCTAAACATTGTGGAACAACACTTGTTAATTTCAATATGCAGAAGAAATTGGCGTTTATTACAATGCTAACTACTTGTTGCAATTTCAGGGTCTGACTGATAAATTTAAGGAGAAGGACACACGCCGTACCGGCTCAGCTACACTTTCATACGACACCTTTATGTCTATGGTCCTTCCTTTCCTTGTATCATATGATTGAGAAGTGATGTTCATGGTCCAGATTTCTTGGTTCTTCGGCTGCTGCATTAATTTGATTGTGAAGAATTTTTTTAGGATGCAACCATTTGTTATATTCTTTTTTAAGTATTACAGAGCGCTTCACAAGCGTCTCATTCTTTTACATTTATTTCACATTTTCACCAACAATTTGCATATAAAATAAGGAGTTGTAGCCAGAAAAAAGAAAAACTATTAAGCATAATAAGCAGGTGAGTGGTATTGATTAAATAAAGACATATGATCGCCGTATATTCGTGAACTGTAATGCATCTAAATATATTTAAATTTAACGGTTATAAAAAAAATTTAAAAAGGAAAATAATCAAGATAAATTTTAATTATAAAATTTAAAATTTGTCTTAAATATCATTTATAAAAATATTTAAAAATTATAAGTTAATTTTTTAACAAATAACATAAGATAAACTAGTATCTTTCACAAATTTTTTCGTAGAATCAACTATCCTTTTGAAACACTATTCAAGTTTTATATTAAGTAATAGAAATAATGTACACAAATTTAAAAATATTATTTATACAACATATTTTTACAATATTTTATATATTATTTTTATCTTTATTCTTCTCCATCATATTACTTATCATATATTTTTTCCTATTTCCTAGTAACTTTCTCATCTTTTTATATAATTTATTATAAAAAATATAAAGCGTAAATATCATATTTCTTGCCACAAATAGATAACCGGATAATGTTATATACTTTTACAAATTTATTAGCACTCTATAAACAAATATCAAATGAAAAATAAATGCATTAATATATTAAAAATATTTAATCTTTTATAATTTAACAAGTAATGAAACAAATAAAATTATAGTAAAATCATTTATAATCTTTATTAGAGAGCATGTTGTGGATTGACCTAATTTTACCGGACTCCATCCATAAGATATGGGAGTTCCCACCAAATAAAATACAATTTGCACTTTATTCTAGCTATTGACTCATTGTGCATATCAAAAAAGACAGATTCAATGCAATGCAAACCGAGTATCTTACCGAATTTATAAAAGTTTGAGCAATCATTATTTCTAGTCATTTGCCAGCTGTTACATCATGCGTTAATGAAATACTTTATCACTTGACAAGTATTACTGATTGCTATTTTATTTGATTTATTGAACTCTGATAAAAAAATTGTAATTACACCTTTAACTTATATATTTTCAATTTTATGTAATTTTAATTATTTATATTTAATTCTCATTATTTTTAGTTATTTAAATTAAATTATTTTTCCTACAATTTTATTCAATAATTAATAAAATTATATTAGATATTTAATATATCATTAATTTGTGGAAAAAACATAAAATGATTAAATAAAAATAAAAAATGTTTTTATTACATTTTTGGTAATTATTAAATAAAATTTTGAGATAAATAACTTAATTTGATCAATTAAAAAGAAACAAAATGTGAACAGGTAAGATAAAATTTAAAGTGCACAAATTAAAGTATGAAGATTAACGATGTAATAACGAAAAAAAAAAAAAAAAAAAAGCTGTTTGCCCTTTTAACTGAATGTAAAATATACCGCCAGATAGATCTTATATGACAGCAAGTAATATGCATCTTGTGGTATGGGGACAAATGCAAATGGTTGTCATCAACAATATTTTATTGAACCCTATTTGTATAAATCAATAGGATTTGATTCCAGAGTTGAGCAATCAATGATCCAGCATACTAGATTTATACTTTAATATATATTGAATAATAATGAAGTGCTCAGATTGATAGAATGGAAACCAAATAAAAATAATTTTAACAGAAAAGTTGACTTTATTTTTTTTAATTCAATTATTCAGTTTGCATATATGTACTGAAATAAATAAACTGGATTGTTAGATTTACAAATCTCTATAGACTTAGCTACATATTTAACTAGATTGAGTAATATCTTTGTAACGAAACAAAAAAGTGGCTACTTTTTAATTTTAAAAATAAAATGATCACAAAGATTAAATAACGTCAGTAAATTATCTTAAATTTGTTTTCTATTATGAGTTAGGTCCTTGTAAATATCAATGTAGTTTTGTCTGTGGCTTTGACTTCAAAAGAATGTGACAACCATCCTGCTCTTAAACTTTTATTTCATCAGAGGAAAAAGGCTAATTTAACATGCAAAGAAAATACAAGTGTAGATGTGTTATGTGTAACTCGACAATTAATTGCAATATGGTGTTCAACTTGTAATTTGTTGTATTAGATAATTTGATAATAAGGTTAAATGTATTTTAAATTTTAACTTTACTCCGAATGATTTTAATTTTTTTATTTCTTTATTATTGATATATCAAATAGTGATATATATCACATGTTAAATATTAGTTATTTTAAAGATAAAAAAATTTATTTTAAAAAATGAAAGATCAAAATTAATTATTTTAAAAATAAAAAATTAAAAACAATATTTAAAAATTTTGTAAAGATTAAAAATATATTTAAAATAATTTTAATGTGTAAATTATGAATAGGTTGGTGCATCTATTTTTCATATATAATGTAATTTTAAACTTGTAATTTGTCATCATGTTGAGTTTTATCATGTTAAAGTGTAGATTATAAATATGTTGAAGCATCCATTTTCTCTATATAATGTACTTTTTAAATTTTAATTTGTTATAAATATATACTGAGATTTGATAGTGTCGGTTGTAGATTATAAAATTCCTCAGGATCCATTCACATATTTTTTTTAGACTATCATTATACATTAGATATATTTTATCTCAATCATTAGTTTTTAGTTAACACTTACAATTCAACATCTTATCTTTCAAATTGCATCACACCCTTTACATGTCCAAGCCTTTATTAGTTTAGTCTCTTTTATCATAATCGCTCCAATGCTTCCTCCCATTCTCCCAATAGATGGCAAAATCTTCATACAACACGAGTATAATCAAAGCTTGAAGCAAATACCATGTTTTTATGTTAAAAAAGTTTGCCTACTACTTCTTGATCTGCAATAGTGCAATCTCTAAAGTAAGGTTAATTTTTCACTTATTGAATCTAACATCATAACTTAATGTCTACGGCTCCACTAACCTACCTATTGATGACAAGCACATTCATTATAATAGAGCAATCATTCAAGTAGCTGGTAAGCTTTCATTTTCTTACGTGGGCCTTAAATTTCTTAGTAATATTATTTGTACAACTTTGTTGTTTCCTTCTCCCAAAAAGCCCAACACTACTGTAAGCGAGGAGTTCCGCATCTAATCAATGCTTCAAAGCAAAGAACTTCAAAATAGCAAGCTATGTCTCCACAACAAATTTAAAGTAACTTCTTTTGAGTTGTTTATAACATCATCATTATTCCGAAATCTGAGCGGACAAAGAATTTGGTTTTTTTTTTAAAAAAAAGAAAGAAATAGTTTCTCAGAGAAGCTCTTCTCATGCTACATAAATGTTAAAATTTGTGTTTAACTCTTCATAAATATTCATAAAAAAATTCAAAAGTTTCCGTGTCTTCATTTGTACTTTTTTTTACCTTCAGTAGTGGTTGCTTGTACAACTAATCTATTCTTTACTTGACTATTTTGTTCTTAAATACATTTAAAAATTATAAAAGAACTATTACAAATCGGCATAAACAATAGGCAATATTTGTGTTTACAAATGAAAAGTAATAAAATGAGCGTTACCAATTTAACTGATATTATGTTTCAAACAAAAAATTAGCTGACAGAGACTACACACAAAAGGGGAAAAAAAAGAGGAAGATCCTCTAAAGTCATAACTGAAAATTTTCTCCTACATGTACAGCATAATTCTCCTTTGTTTTTTGTCTAAAAAGAAAAATCTCTTTTCTATACCAACTTTCTGTCAAAAATGACTGTACTCCATATTACAAATAAATTTCTGGACTCTACCTTTGTTTATTGCTAAATTATGAAATCAATAATTATATGAATGGTTTTAGCTTGCTAGATTTAAGTAACACGACCTAGGCCTCGAACAACTGCTTACTGATCCCACGGCTGTGTACCAAAAAAGTGTATGATTTGCCTTCAGAAAAGGGGAAAAAAAGCGTTGCTGCTTTTGTATCCCTGCAAAGATGCATCAATATTAAGTCAGCAACACGCATACACCTTTCCCCGAAAGGTAATTTAGAAAAAATGGTTAAATATGGAAAAAAAAATCTTATGCAATACTTCTAGGATATTCTATTTACCTGTTTATTTTCTTTAAATAATAATAATAATAATTTATACTACTTTTATACGGTTGATTACATTAAAATCTTTAAAATTACTGCCTATTAAATCAGATACATAATGTGATTAGGTTCAACGTCCCTAGGTATCTTGGTTTACATTAAACTTTTCGTCGATCCAAGTTCCGGTCCTTACTTTTTTTTTAGCAGAATTTATAAAAGTATAGCTGCTGAGTGGGATTACTGAGATGAAATCATACTAAAAAATAAAAAAATTATAAATTGCACCGTTGACTATATCCACATTCAAAACACGTTCTTGTGGTGCTTTATCCCTGTTGTTCAAAACCAGGGTAAAGGCAAAAATATTTGTGCCTATGTGAATATCGCTATACGAGAGACGGAAAAGTTGCTCTCACACCCTTAGGATATTTACATGCCAATACATATCATATTTGATGACTCTATCACAAAAGAGAAACGCCTTTAATGCGAAGCATGGTGGGAGCTAGCAATTACTGTTTTAGGTTTAAAATTTTTAGGTGTGTGTGCCTATCTGCCAATCTCATCCTAATTTGATCATGTTCATGCTGATGTAACAAATTCTATAAATTCAATTTAATAGACCTAACCCACCTCTAACCGCCGCCTCCAGCCAACATTTTGCGACTCTCATACTGTGGAATCTTCCACATCATATGATTCTTGTCCAACAAAGAAGCGCTATTAGAATTGTAAATCATGTTCCTAGGTTGAAACTTTTCTCCATTCAGATGCTCACAACTGCACTCGCCTAATTAGTTTTTCTAAGTTTCAATTGATACGCAACAATACCATGCAATGTGTAACACTTTGTTTGACCTGAAAACAGTTCACAATAAGGAATTCTCTACAAAGAACTGTTATTCTATATGAACACAAGTTGTCACTTGATGACGTAGTCTTATTTGTTTTAAAGTTAAAAATATAATTTTTGTGTTTTCTTTTAATAAAATATGTATATAGACATATCACACTTTTTTTATCTATGTTGTAAAAAAAATTGTACAAAATTTCTTTATAGTAAAGTGGTTTAGAGTTGCATATGAGAAACGTGATAACAATTACAGCATGAGAGAAAGTGAAAAGTGGTGGAAAAAAAGGGGAAGCCACCTGCGAGATAAGGTTGAGAAGCATGGACAAAGAAAATTGATGAGGCTTGCTGGCTTGGTTATCTGGCAGGAGGGATATTGAAGGGTTTTCTCTGTGGTCTGATATAACCGAATTTGGACTTTTGTATAGCTGAAGACAAGAAGAATTTTATTCACAAGAAGATTCACACGCATGATTGCAAGTGGGGAGATAAGGATCACCATTTCTTTAACAAGAAATAATTAGGAAGGTTTTGCTGGGGTGCATGCACAAGCACTAATTGGACAGCACTTGACAGGTTATGCTTAAAGAAATGCCATTAGGCAGAGCTTTTCCGCGCTATGGTTCCAAAACTTTCCCATCATATCATTTCTCAGACTATAGTATTTGGCATAGTACTACCAAAAAGTCAAAGAATAGCATAGAGGAATCAAAAACGCTTTTGAAATATTTTCAAACATCCATCTCATATGTCCGTGATTATTGCTAATTTGCCATGATATGGTAAATTTGATTCATTAGAAATTTAGCAGTTCAGGAACGAACCAGTTAGCATGTGACCTAAGAATAGAAAAAATTTACAAGACCCCCATGGTATCCCAACAGATACTGAAATCTTAATTGGAATATATATAACTTGCAAATAAAAATTTCAGGAACAAAATTAAATTTTCCTCACCTTCACTAACTTCCTCTTGTAAAAGAATGCCCTATAGGAATAGAATTTCTTTGTTGTCTTATATTCCTCATCACAATCTTGAAAGCTCCCAAGCCAATACCAAGCATGTAAGTATGTAGATAAGAAAATTGATGGATAAAACCTGCAAATTAACAGCAATGACAGAATTAGAGACATCCATAATTACTATATCTACTGATTCTAGACAAATTTTAAAATCAAAAGGTAATGAAACTTTTAACAGAAAGTAATTATGCGAAATTCTCATGTGTCTACTTACATTGGATTTGGATTCTATAACCATTTCTGGCAGATAACCCTGGAGTCCAATGTTATAAACTGGGGTGCCATCAGGATAATAAAGGCCATAGTTTCTCTCAGATACAGGACCAGGCTTCAAATCCTCATTGAAAAGTGCAAAGACAAAAATGTCAATTGGAACGGATGGATTTGCAGGAGTGCCTTGCTTCTGCTCTATCCGCCTCAATAAATTACTATTATATATTTCTGCATTCTCAGGTGTGGCTCCAACCTCATCAGGGTCACCCTTAGAAGGCCAACCAGTTTCTGAAATCCTGACTTCAATATCAGTGTGCCCCAATGCTTTGATGGCAGCATAGACAGCATCAATTTGAGCATACAGCATGTTATCATAATGCAAATTTGTGTTTGGATCAGTGGACCCCGGATTTGGCTGAAACAGCACATAATTTAAGGAAATTTGATCTGGGTTGTCCTTGTATGCAAAAAAAGGATATGCATTAATGAGGAAAGGTGATTTAATTTGAGCATGAAAGTTAAGAAGTGGCTGGATATACTGTATGAGATCTTGTCTGAAAGCCCCAGATGAAGGAGGGAAGGAGTTGGATAAAATTTTGAAAGAATGAGCTGTTGTGACAGTAACTTGTTGAGATAGTCCAAGATTAACAAGTGCATTATACACACTTTGCATTGCTGGGAGGAGGTTTGTTGTGAGCTGAGTATCATTGTTGTCAAAGACTTCATTTCCTACATTTATGCAAGTGATTTTGGTCTGTGAAATGTAAGGTTGAACATGCTGTTGAATCCAGCTTTGAGCCTTGGAAGGGTCCCTCATGCTTGGTAGATACTCATTTCCAAGTCCTATGATGAATTCTACATCTGAATTGGAGAATGCAGATAGAACATTTGGATCAGCATCATAGAGTTTTATTCTAGTCACATTCAGAGAGTTTATAAGAGAAGCCACACGTGAAGGAGATGGAAGATTGTTGGCTATTTGCCCGTAGTTGATTCCAAAATTAAGCCCTTGGCTTTGCCCAAACAAATCTGAAAAAAATAGCTTTGAAATATCAGAATATTTGATACAGACAACAAATCTAAACAAAAGAGCTATAATTAACAATCAATCTCTAATAGAAGAAAAAAAAAGGGTTAGAAGTTGAATGTAAGAGAGTCAAAGTCTCAAGAAAATTGTGGAAACAGGCAAACTCTTAATTCAGATGAGATATTGGACAAACGTGAAAACTTTATATGATATGGCATATGGAAATTGGAGAATAGATACCCAACCCAATTGACAAAACCAGAAAGCTAAACTAATGGTTGATTCCTCCGAGCACACATTGTGCTATCTCTTTCATCTCATTCCATGAAGCTATAAAAGGAATAGTATTCTGATCACAACTTAAGTAGGCTCGAATGTTCCATTACCAACACAAAAGCTGTGTGGTTCCTAAATTCTAAAATTCAATCACTTTCGGTGGAACAGAATGGAATCATGAAGAAAACAAGTTGACATGTTAGTAGAAGATAACAAACCTGAAATAGAGAGAAGCAGCAATAAAAGTCTGAAGAGAAAAGAACAGGTTGCCATTGCTGATCTGTTCTTGGCCTTAACCGCCAACCAAGACCACCAAGCTCAAGGTCTAAGGTTGGATACATAGCAAAGGTTATCATATATATATATATATATATATAAACAGAGCAACTCTGTTTATATGTGAAAACTAGGCTATGCTATTTGCTTTATTTCTTTTTCTTTTTATTTATTTATTATTTATCTATGTTGGTGTCATTATTTTATGTCCACTATTTAGCTTACACGCACAAAACTCTACTCCGGTATTAGAATTTGGACTTTGCAAATTCACTGACATAGCCTGATTTTATTACTTGGTTGTCACAACCTTATTTTGATATTTACGAACAAGATTCTTCTATTTATGAAAACTTTTGTCAGAGCTTCCAACTACCGAGTGAAAAATAAATTATCTTTTTAATTACTTCCTCTGTTTCTCATTCTGTTACCGTCTTCTTTTGCTGACTTACATTCGTCTTATTTTTAACTTTTGTTATTTTTTCTTTCTTCTTTCTTCTTCAGACTGTGTATATGAGTATTTAATTTACCGGATCTAAACACGGAATATTAACACGTAATCATCATAACCTTTTTTATTATTATATGGTCTAATCCTTTCTAATTCTATTTTTAACCCCTCTTTTTACACAAGAGTTTCGTAGTATTGTTATTTTTTTCAGAGAATTTTGTAGATTGGAAGGATAAATGGTGCATAGGATTATCGGTATGATTTGTAGACTTTACAATCAGATTCATGTGAATAATTTATGGAGAATTAATCAAAATTAATTATAGGTTTTTAGAATATTTTGTTATTTAGTTAGATACATAATCTAAAAGATTTTTTTATAATTTATTGCTTAATTATTGTAAATAATTTAATTTTTATAATTATTTTTATAAATAGTAGATTCTTTATCCTATATTTGGTTAATCAATACAGCATATTTGCTGCTAACTATTGTTATTTTATACAAGATCATCTTATTTTTATTATATTTTATTTGATTAAAAAACAAAATCACTGTGATCGAGCTCTTAATTACTTTTCAGAAATCAGTAAACATATGCAGGTTTAGAATATTTTTAATTCATTTAACAAGTTTTATTTATTTATTTTTAACCAAAAGCAATAGAAAAAGGTACTTTCTTTTCAATTTTTTTTCCTTTCTGAATGTCAGAGAATAATGCTTGATTTAAAAAATGAAAACAAAGGCACATGATTGAGAGGCAAAGTCCAAATTTTTTTTGAAAGGGTGAACACTCTAATGAGATTTTGTGTAAGTTAAAAACAAATCACTACTCCTAAACTATTTTGGATGAGGTAAGATATGGATGGAAAAAATCATTTGATAAAGAAGGTTTATGGTTTTTCTTGTTTCAATTTTGTTTAAAATAATTTAGTTTATTTAATAAATAGTTAATTTTAGATTTATTAAAAAATTAAAATAATAAAATTATGTTTAAGTTTATTAAAAAGTTTATTTAAAAAATTATTTATCTTTATATATATTATATTTATATTTATTATATTTATTTTAGTATACTTATATAATTTGTTAAAAATAAATTTTTAATTTTAAATTTTAAATAAAAATTTATATTATAAAAGTTTCTGATATCTATTATAAAAATATATATTATTTTAATTTTTAAATAAATATTTATATTCTATTTTAATTTATATATATATATATATATATATGTATACGATAATGTTTAATATATATATATATTTTTTTTTAAAATTATATAATTAAATTTATAAATTTTTTATTTTATTAATTCTAAAATTTAAATTTTTAAATAATTGTTTATAAACATTATCTATTTATTACTTGTAAGTTTTGTTGATTAAATTTTTATATTTTTTAATCATTTAAAGTTAAACACTTAAAATCTAATTTCTTTGAACTTGTTTTCAAGCAAGATTTTGTTTAATATATTTATATTATAAAATGTTTTTTTTCTTTTGCAGGAGATTATAAAATGTTGAAAATAAAAATCCTTACGCGGATCTCAGTATATTGGCACGTGTAAAGCACCGCCTCTCAAAAATCACGTTGACACCTCAGCTTATTGGCATGTGTTTGCGTGTTTTTATTGTTTGCCCACTGAGCACAACTTTTCTGAAAATCGAGCTTCCTCCCAAATTTATCATTATCATTTTATTATTATTTTTAGCTTTCGTTTCCTCAAAATATTTTTTTTTAATTTTCCATAGGATGCTATTGCTGCTTAGAGATGTACTTTGAAGTGTGATTTGATTTGATTGTAGATTAAAATCATTTTAATTAATCATAAAAATATTTAAGAGTTGATTCTGTTAAATTAAAATAAATATGAAATTTAAACTAATTTAAATTAATTTTTAACAGCTTGATTCAGTTTAATTATTTTATTTTTATTTATTTTTAAATAAATAATAAAAAAAATGTTAAATAAATAAAATATTATATCTGAAATTATAAAAATATATATAATTAAAATATAATATAAAATTTCCAAATCAATAAAATTATACGTATTTAAAATAAAGTACACAATCCACATATTTAAAAACATCAAGACATAAGTAAAAATGTATAAATAAAGTATATTTATTAAATTTAGAATATAGGTTTTTAAAATATTTAAAAAAATTTAATAATATATTAAATACTTTTAATTAATAATTTAAAATACTTGTTAAAAAGTCTTTCATTTTTAAAAATATTTTTTATTATTAAATAATATTTTATTGACAGCATACAATTTAATATCATTTAGTGAAATAAATATAATAAAATAATAAAAAGCAGTTTAAAAATTATAAAAAATATAATGTTACTCTTTTTCCAAAAACAAAAATTAATATCTCAATCACTATTACATGAAAAGGTTCAAAAAAGTTTATCTCAGTTAAAAATTGTCAAAAAATAAAAATTTATCTCAATTTAATAATATATTTTTGGTAATTGATTTTTAAAACTGTATTGGTTTGATCAATCACTTTTCTTATGTTTCCGCTGGGTAAGTAAAATCAAGTGGTATAATTTCCTTAGTTGAATTCATATTTTATTTAAATTTTAAAATACATCATAAATAAATAAAATTTTATCTTGTCTTCCATCCTTTTAATATACTATAAAACAATCAATTCTTTATCCAAACCTAAACATAACCGTAATTAAACTACAAAATGATAGTTATCACCGATAATTATTTGAACATTATATTCTTTTTAGCAACTTTAATTTTAAAAAATGTTAATTAAAAAATAAAGAATACAGTTACTAAGAAAGAAAGAATAGAAGGCAGTGATTTTATATATAAAAAAATATTTATTATTATTTTTAAACATTAGTCATTAGTCATATAATTGCAAATACCAGTGATCCTAATTTTGATCTAGTAAAAAATTTTGCAGGTAACAAATTAAAAATTGAAGAATTTCTCCCTTTGGTGCCAATCATGGGATTCTGAAGCGGAAAAGTTACTTTAAATTGTATATGAAGCTAAGAATTATGTTCATACTTGGCAATATCTGGGAAGTTGGTGGCTGGTTCAGGCATTATTTACAATTAGGTGTTCATAATTCCCATGGGAAAACAAATCGTCAAACAGAAGGAATATGGATATGATGGATCAGTTATTAGGATTCACTTCCGTTTATTAATTATAATGTTTCCTGAACACTCCATTTGTTTTGTATTTATCATTATTCTAAAATTTTGTATTTATTATTTTAAAGTTTAAAATAATATTTATATGAATATTATAATACCTTTATTTTATATAAAAATATTAATTATGACAAAAATCAATCAATAAGATGTTATAAAAAGTTATATAATAATTTTAATATGAATAAAAATATTAATTATTATTTATAATTATATAATAAATTAAAAGAAACGGGAAGAAATATTAAACTAAAAAAATGGAAGTTGAGTATTATTATATGAAGCCAGCCTTCCAATTAAAGCAACCCCCTCTCTCCACTTTCCAGATAAGGTGGCGTCATTCTCCAACCTTACATTATAACGCACCTACATAAAATCAATCATCCAATTATGTACATCATTGACAAAAGGTTTTATAAACAATTATTTGAAGGAAAATTATTTAAACTTTCTTTACAGTTATATCCAACTATAAAAAAGTTCAATTTCTTATAAACTCATTCTCTTTTAAATTTATTTCACTAATCACTATCTATCAAAAAAACCAAGATGATTTTGTCACGTAATTAACTACACTTGTATATTTAATGTTTCAAGTGGAATCCCTAATGATTAGGCGTATTACTTTTACAATTTCTGTAATTTTCTTTTCTGCCAACCAGACTTGAAAGGTAAGGTTGAGAACAATCACGTTGTGATTGGTTAACAACATATGTTTTTGAAAAATTAAGAACCGATTATTTAGTTTCTAAAAAGGTTGAAATTATACTTAAGGTTTATGAAAGATCAATTTGCCAATTATCACTTATTTATTAACATTAGTTAATGTTAACAAAAATACATACGTGACGTAACACGTTGAGTATTATATATTAGATGAACATGTGGCAAGGAATGGAATTTATCTCCTTTTTTTTTTTTCATTATTTCATACCACATATGAACGATATTGTACTCCACAACTTTCTCCTCAATCCAATACACACAAATTAACATATCTAGTCGTCTAAAGAATTGAATCTAAACCAGCATGAAAATTTTCTGCAAGACCAGTTTTTATATTGGAGAAATAAATTGTTTTTTATTCTTAAAAGGATTATACTTATTATAGTAATTTTAAAAAAGTAATTATGTAGAAATAATATATATTGAAAATAAAAAATATACTAGGTTTTTTCTTTTTATATAAAATAAGATTCATTTTAATATAATTATTACTTTTTCTATAAATATTAAATTAATAACTACTGATAAAATATTATAGGCCTTATTTTAATAAATTATTTTGCATCTAAAAAAACTTTTAATAAAATTAAAATTTTATTAATTAAAAAAATCTCAATTTAAAATCTAATTTAGACTTACAAATTCATCAGAACGATGTAAATTTTAAAAACATGATGCATTACAATGTCTGAAACAAATGTCACAAGCCACACATCATTTAAGAGGTAACCAAAACCGAATCATTACTTCATACAGTATAAAATTCACCACCAGGCAAGATGACTATAACAGATATAAACAATCTTGAATTTATTTATTTATTTTATGAGTAACAATTCTTGACTAGGTTTTTCAAAATTGAAGCAAAAACAAAAATAGCAAGGATGGTTAGTACCCAGCATTCAAGATGGACGGTGTTGGAAACGGTTTGAATGATAAGGCACTTGAAGGAAGAAAAAGGGAGAAATTTAGAAGGAAAAGAAAAATTTAAAATACCCATATAGAAGAAGTTGGGATCTAAATTGATTGTAGAAATGGATTAAACGCTAGGGCCAAATTAGGACCACTTGGGCACTGCCCAAACAAATGTATTTAGAACCATTTGTTACATAGAAGCAGAGGCTGTAAGGACAAAATGCCACCACCAAATCCAATGGATCTCTCCACCACATCCCATGACTCTGGGTTACATGTGATATTTAGTATTTCACTATTTTGATCTCAAGATAAAATCTTCCTTTATAGATAATACAAGCGAGGGAAAATTTGGACAAAGCTAACCTATGAGACCAAAAAACTTGGCCATCAATATTTCAACTAAGATAGTCCATTTTTTTTAATTTTTAAATAATAATAAAAGCATAAAATTATTTCCGAATCAATCAATTTATATGATTCGGATTGGCTATGACGTTTGAACTGATCTTTTTAAAATAAAGCATCGATTATTTGATTTTTAATTTGTAATAAAAACCTGATTTTCCCCTTTATATGTTGAATGTATGATAATAAGAACTTGCAATGCAGTAAGATTTCTATTATTTTATGACAAGAAGTTTTACGTATTTTTCATTAATTTTTTTTTTCAAGAGGATCATAACGAGCTTTCCAAGTGAAAGAGAAAATAGAGATAATAAAATAGATTTAGCGAGATCAGATTTATTGATTTATGATTCTTGTCCTATAATTTAATTATTTCTTTTTAATACAAGATTGTATATATTTTTTTTTATATAAAAGATAATTTTATTCGAAGTAAGATAAATTTTTCTTTTAAATATTCAATACAGTTACATATCTAAAATTAAAGGTTAATATCACTGATTAAACTAAATCAACCTCATCTTATATGATTCAAGGTCATGATACTAATATAACTTAAGAGCTTTGTTATACTATCTTACAATTCTTTCTACTTTATAAGTAAATATTAAATAAAAAAAATTTATAAATTTGTTATCTTAAAAATAAAAAGCATTCAATATTTTTAATTAGAAATTAAAAAATATTATAGGAATAAAAGGTATTAGAATTTCTCATAACTTAATTATCTGAATTGACTAGAAGATTTTTTTGACTTATTTAATATAAGAACTAAACAAGCACATGGTAAAAGATAACAATACCGATACGACTTACTAATGTGATAAACATATTAAAAATATTATAGTATGTTTTCTTAATTTTATTATCTTAATATATTACATTATATTTTTATACATAATCATATATTTATATAATATGTCTTTATATATAACGTTAATTCAATATTACATAAATATTTAATAATGTTTAAATTTCTTTTTTAATATTTACAACAAAATTAATAAAATAAACAAGGTTAATTATTTTACAATATACTGAAGTCTCAAATCCTTAAATCCCTCAAAACTTTGAAGTTTCAAATCTCAATTCAAATTTTCAATCTTATCGATAATGGGCATGTGCCTATTAATATTATATAAAAAAAATTATTTCTGTGATTTGGACGGCTTTCAGCGTCAGCTTGACGTGCGTGCTTATGAAAAGTTCGATAGCAACGCTCAAAAATCCACTCGAGGCCACAATTCTCATTTGGCTAAAGACAATCATGAAATTAGACATTGTTTGGCAGAATGAATTGAAGAGGAAGAGATAACTAATTTTGTTTAGATGGGGTTGGTAGCCACGGAAGCATCATGAGGACAGGCACCTATCATGATGAATGGTAATGTGTAGAACGCCACCGTCTGGTAAATGCTGATTGCCAAGGTGTCAATTTCTGTTCGGAAACGTAATAAATAAATGAAGAAAATCTCAACTTGTGGCTCACTTTTGACCTAACCATCATTTAATTTTTCTTCATTGGGTAGGAAGATTAGATATATCCGCAATTTAGAATCGTTTTATATCATTTTAAAGAAATAAAATATTTTTTATCAATTACAATTAATTTATGTATCTCAATTTTTTTAAAAAAAATTCATCATCTAACTCTTTGGTAAACTAAATGAATAAACCAATTTTGATTTATATAATAAACGTTTGATGAATTTTGCTTAGTTATTTTTTTTTCTTTTCTTTAAGTGTTTGTCAAACTGACTTTTGAAAAATCTTCTTTACGTAGAGGAATAGAATTGGGATATGTGAACTATTTTTATCCATTATCTAAATGCGCAGTCATTGAATTTGTTATGGGAACTGTTTCAGACCTAGACATAGGATTATTTTGATTAGCATTTCACATATATCTTATAGACCAAGGGTTAGGTTTATATTTATACAATAAATTTATATAATTTTTTATACCGTAAAAAGATAAAAATGGAATAAAATGATTAAGATAATGCTACAAAAACTATTAAAAGGGCATTATATAAATATTTTAGTTATTATGTGTATGCACGTCTTTGCTTTTGAACATATGTCAAAATTGTGATACATCATATTATTGCTATAAAAACTATATTGGAAAGAAAAGTACATTCGAAAATATTTCTTATATTCCAGTAAAACTTTTAAAATTATAAAAAAATCGTGCAATTAATTTATGTAAAATATTAAATCAAAAAACTTGGAAATTGCTATATATATATATATATATATATATATTCATACATACATAATTGGCTAAAAAATAAAAAATTATAATGACTTATTAGCATTTAAGAAAGTATATCAAAAAAATTACAATGTAATGTAATATATAAATATGATTTATGATGTAACAGTTTTCAACTGATTGACAATTTCCTCCCGCTAATCCCTGCTCCCTTATATCAAGAAACTCATAATGTGCCTTACAAAATACGAGACAAAGAATAGAATTTTATTTTTTTTAAAAAAAAAACAGAATACACACACTCACAATTTATCTCCTATAACTAACTCACAATCCCTCTCCCACTTTTAACATGAGTTAAAAAGATCTCTAATGAAAGTTGCTTATTAAGTTCTTAAAATTAAACAAAAGTCCTTAAGAAATTAAGAAATTGCTGAATTGAAGAGTTGTTTATTGAATTGTTTATTTAAGCAAACGTTACTTAAATAAGCAATTCTCATCCTGAAAATAATGTGCATCTTGATTGTATATCCTCTAATACAGTGATTAAATTATTACAGAATGACCTCATACAATTTTCTCCCTAAGTGATACGAGGTCATGCAGGATTTTCCCATATCTGAAAAAACACCATCCAGACACCAATGAAGAAGGCGCACACGGCACAAGTCATTAGAAAGACCACTTCAATTCTTAAATGTCACACGAGGGTGCATATCATCTAAATTTAGAACAACGAAGCTTCTTGGCACAAACAAAAATTTATTATCCTAAATAACTTGCTGTCCCACATACTCAACACACTAAATGGGTGAAAGTTCGCTACAACATTTACCTAAAACTTCCATATCAGAACAAAACAGAACAGAACAGGCCAAAGTTGGCTGCAACATCTACCTAAAGTTTCCAGTCTCCTCCAGCAAGGGCTCAAGTTTCTGGCCAGCAATTCTCAATAGAGATCACCCTCTTTGTGGGTATGAATAACACAATCAGAAGTTGGATAGGCGATGCAAGTTAGCACGTAACCTTCCTTTATTTGTTTGTCATCAAGGAATGAGCCATCAGATTGATCCACTGAACCGGAAACAATCTTCCCAGCACATGTAGAGCATGCTCCAGCACGGCATGAATAAGGAAGATCAGCTCCTGCATTCTCTGCTGAATCTAAGATGTAACTATCATCAGGTGCATCAAACTCATGTTCTTGTCCTTCTGGACCAATTAGCTTAACCTTGTAAGCAGTCACTCTAAATGAAGAGGATGACTTCAAGCCAAAAGATCGGGAAATATTCTTTGCAGACCCAAGAGAGGAAGGGCATTTAACCGTGGTAGCAACGCTGAATTGATTTTGGCTAGCAGTTTGAAATATGCAATGGGGGGAAACCTTCACAGCTGACATGGTTGACATGATTACCCTGAAAATGAATTGATAAATATTTTGTAAGAACAAACAAGGCATCTGATACAAAGCATACTAGGAGGTAGAATATATCATATTCAACATTTAAAAAAGTCAACACCATAAACCAACCTGGATACAGATTAAGTTGAATAAGGTTAACATTGGTAGGCAAAAATAGAAGAAGAATAACAATACAATGATAACAACCGTAGGTTGGCCAAAGATTAAAGTTCACCTAATGTATAATATTTGTTATTGCTGATTAAACTTAAAGGTATAAACTTTCAAGTATGAATTTGCATCTAACGATCAGGATTTGGCTCCTCTATGCAATAATCTCAATTATTGATCTATCAATCACTCCACACATTACCTTTTAAAGTGCACCTCAGTATTTTAGAGGTGCCAAATCCTGAAAAGGAACAAGGTTAATATCATCAGGATTCATCTAAATATACTCACTTCCAAAATGTAGCAAGATGTATTTTATATAAACATCAAATATTTCATGCCATCTACATGCACAAATAATAACAGAAAAATTCAGAAGCTTTTTTGTGCCTAGTTGTTCTTATCCCAACGTGTCTTATTACAAATTCCCTTTCCACAAACCTCCAACCAACATGTGCTTGGTCAGGGCAAGGCTAATTCAGTGACACTCTACTCCGCGTCTGCTATGTCCAATGTTTGGCTAATTAAGAGGGATTCAAGGAAGAAAATTGTTCAACAGCAGATAAGGTTTTATAGTTGTATAATAGTATAGTAGATAGACCGTCTCATTTCAAACATAGCCCAACCAAAGAAGGGAACCATACCACATATCGACAATCAAATCTAGATTAAAGGAGCTGCAGGGTACGTAAATTTAATCTTACTGCCAATAGTGAATTGTTTCCACACCATGATGGAAATGGTAATGCATCAACCACAGATTGAAGTCTTGTTGAATTAGCGGCATATAGTACTGTGTTGTAACCCTAAACCGACCATTCTGATAACTTTATATGAAAATGGTAATGTAACTCGTTGTGACTAAGGAAGAGAATGCTTACTGTTGCTTAAACGATGAAGATTGTTTTGTCGGTTTCCGGAGAGATGGAAGCGCAGAGCAGAAAAGCACCGGTATCACTCGTCAGTGGTCACTAAAGACAGCACACATACAAATTGATAGGTTGTTTATCAAACTTATTGGCCCTTCTTCCTCCTAAGTCCTAATTGGGCTTGGGTTTGGGGTCCCAGAGGCTCATACATCCTAATTGCCACCGTCAATCTTCTACGGCTTAATGCCACCAAACCATACTTTCTACTCTCCACGTGTTCCTTGCTTGTATTGCCAACTTTTTTATTTGGTTATGCAAGCTTCTTATAAAGGCCATATGCAAAACAATCTTCATGTGCTTTAAAATTCGTTGAGAACGCACAAAATCGCGCATATTAACATATAAAAAATATATATACGTCCATGAGACTATTAATTAATATACATTAATATATGTAATATTTTTTAATTCAAAAAGTGATGATAATAAAATTAAAGTACATAAATTTTTATACATCATGTATGATCAAAGCCTTGGAGGGGGTCCAACAAAATACAATTACAGCATAATTAAGCCCCTTCAGTAAAAATGACCCGAATTCGATTCTTAATTGTCAGTATGGAAAATGATTTATTGAAAAATAAAAACTCTCTAATAGTTTCGACACTTCAAAAGAAATTAACCTTGGGAAAACCCTAATGTACAAGTTATACAAGGCCAGGATATGAGATGGACTCGACCCAACTTGTACTAGGCCTGCCTGAAATGAAATTTTGATTGAAAGAACTCTAGGCTCTAGCTTTAGTTGCATCGGAGAGTTAAATAACAAAAGACGAAAAAATTAACTTTAAAGCACGCAATAGTTTAAAAACTCACTTCACAATATTCTTTAATCCAAAGCTAGCCAAAACGTTTCTTTACTCTTATTTTAACAAAATTTTATGCTTTATTAATCTTTAATATCAGTAAAAAATATACATTAAAAAAAGTTAAAACAAGCAGTTGCAACATTAAATTCTGAAGTGAGTTTCCTCTTCAGACCACAATCATTGTATAATCTCACCCAACTTGAAGTGTATCGTACACCCAGGTAAACCCGGTCCTTCGACCAAAGAAAAAAACCCGTCCATATCAAAGGATTTTGTTTACAGATTTTTTGATACTTCCCGATACTTGTATTTTTAAAAATGCTAAATTTACACTAACTATATATTTCAACCATACCACTGAACAATTCGAAAGAAAGATGCGTAAAGACACTATCCTTATTTTGCCAGTACTAACAAGTTAAAACATTATTGTTGATAACGTTCCAACCAAAAAGCACAGCATTAGATTGGCACCCAGTACTAACAAGTTAAAACATTATTGTTGATAACGTTCCAACCGAAAAGCACAGCATTAGATTGGCACTGTATTAACTGTGCTGATTCAGTTCCCATTCACGCAGGTCCCAACTGTTACATTGTATGGATATAGTCATAGGATATGGGAATTAAAGGAGCAAAGAGCAAAAGAATGCTATAGGTAAAAAAAACATGGTAGCGTAAAATTAGCACCCGTGAAATTATCCAATGTTGCAAAGTGCTTAAAACATAACAGGTCAACGACAATAAATACTAACCAAAAAAAGCTCATCCAACAAAACTGTAGAACGATAAAAAAAATCTGTCCAGCTATTAAGATAATTAATATATGAAGTGTGATCAGAAATTCACTGAATTTAAGAACCACTCAAAAGACACGGTATGATTTCCCCATAGTACTCTTCAGATACAAGCACCTAACCTGAAATCAACAACAGTTTACATTTTAGATGATTGGCCGGTCAAACATGATCAAACATTTGAACTGAAGAAACAGAACACTTCCACACACTGCAATGTTGAAGGATTAAGTCATAAAATTAAATCAGGTACCAACACATTTCCTAAAGCTGAGGCAAAAAATTTAGTAGTTGCATGGTAAACAGCATTTGCTAAATCGCTCAATGTTATAGCAAGACTAAGATGAAATTGAGATTACAGGACATGCACCTAATATAAAAGACTATTCTACGTTGAATTCTAAATTACACCAATAAATCCATAATCACATAACTTCAAGAAAAGCACAGTAAAGTATATGGTTACAGCATAGATCTAACTCAATGTTAAAAGGGGACTACTCACATTCTGCCAGTTCTTTTTCAACAAGGAGACAAGGAAGTTAACACTCAGTTGAACATTTTGGAAGATTTGTTTTTCCTCCATGCTAACATTGCCCACGGCTACTCCCATGCAGAGCACCTTTTTAAGCTGGAATTTGACCATAGCCTTAGTTTCATTAACCTTTGACTCGAGAGATTCTTGGTGAGTCACAAGTGTAGGGAACTTCCCTGCAAAGTCAGTAATAAATAGAAATCAGATAAAGCAATATTGAAAATTGAAACACAACATATAACAATTCTTTAAAGCAGAGCAATTCACTACATGGAAAGGAAGGATCCAATAGAGCATGATCCAGAGGATAGAAAAAGTCATTTAAAAGATTTTAATGCAGTTAGTACTTAAAGACAATAAATAAAAAGCAAGTGAACAGAGATTCATAAAAAGAAAACAATGCCTGATGTAAGATGCTAATAACAGAAGCAAATCACCAAATATTCTGTGGAATATCCATGAAGTTTAAAATCCTAAACCCAAAAGAAAAAAACATGCCTGCCTTGTTGAGACCAGGACCCAAGAGACGAGGAATCTGCTTGATGACTGCTTCGGATGCCAAAAAGGCATGATATTTTTTTGCTAACTTCTTTACCAATTTTTTGTTTTTGTTTAGCTTCTTCAAGGCCTCTACATCCATGTAGTCCAATCCTATCTTCTCAGCCTGCAGATTAGAGTAATAGACATTAACATTAATACAACAAACAGGGCAACAGCAGAATGACAATTACTGAACAGAACACTAAAACACACAATATAAAATAACTGCCATCAGACCTAACTGAATGACATCATTCTCTTGGATTCTGGTTACAAATTTACCAAAAAATGCGTCATTTCATGGTAACTCAAAATATGCAGTCAATATTAACAATCAGTAAATATAAAAATAAAATCAAACAGCACCAAACAAAATGAGAACTAAACAAATACGGTCTCTAAAACAAGACACGATTACAGTCTTAATAAACTTACAGCCCGGTGTCTTCTAATATACAACACTTGGATAAAAATGAAACTATTGTTAGAAACTTGACGTTCACCACAGCACAAAATATTGCACCTAATTGAACTCATACAGAAGAGTTTGATGATTATAGCAGCTTGTTACCTCCTCAACATGTTGAGCATCACCAAGCATGCAGATTTTCATCTTGGGGCGAGGGATATGAGGCAACTTCACAGAGCCGCTGAAACGCTTGTCCTTTTGAGGATCATAGTTCTTCAGCCCAATTTGGAGCTCAATGGTCTCCACAAATTTGCGGTTTTTCTCCTTGGAATCAGCCATGATTCCTGAGATAGCTTCTCTAAGAGCATCACTCTGAAGCTTACTGCATAGTCAATACCCAAAACAGATCAGAGATAACACAAACTAGGTTTTTCAAATGCACCATTTTAATTGAGCATTTTTCATTATCATAAACAATGCACAGAGTACGCATCGGTTATCAGTGAAAAACGATTAACGGAATTGCTTTCAGAGTAAAACCCACAAACAAGCTGAGAAATGTGAACAGAGATAAGTAGAAGACAGAGTATAAATACCTCATCTTCGAAACTTGGCCTTCTGAAATCAACGGCTAGGCGGGTATAGATCTCACAGCTGTGAACAAAATTGCAGAGAACAAGAACGTGAAAATTGGCATCAGAGGCAAGCAGAAGAAAGTATAAAGAAATATAGTTGCAAAATGTTCAGAGTGGAGAGAGTACCGAAAGCGAAACCCTAGCTAGGGTTTCGTGCGGCTGGAGGAAGCAGTATTATAGCATGGACTGATGAATATGGAATGGGCTGGGCCTAGTTTCCAAATAATTGACACAGGCTTTGCACTTCTATCCACTGATAGGAAAAAATAAATAAAACAACATTTTTGTCAACAACCATTTGTACAATATAAAAATTTGAACTCGGGCTAGACTTGACTTAGGCCCAATTTCATGCGTTCCGTTATCTGTACTAAGGTACTAAAGCTTACCTTCTTTCAGAAAATATCATCCTACGTACAATAAATATATTTGAATATAAATTGTCTTATCTATTTTTCTTTTTTAAAAAAGAAATCAATCATCAAGCGGTTGAGATTAATATAGGAGAATGGGTGACTTTGTGGGAGTGAGAATATCATTTCTAGTCTGGGTTGGCCGATTTTGTTCTTCATTTCTCAAAATAGAACTGCATTCATATAAAAACCCCAAATGTTCAAGGTAATTTCAAATCTGCAAGTTGAACCGTTAGTTCTTTTCCTTCTTTTTCTTTAAATTTTTTATAACTAAAAATTTGGAAAAGGTTACAATATTCATCCTGCAAAATTTTGTGAACTTGTGAAATTTTGACTTAATTATTTTCAATTGAATTTTTCATGTTTAATTATGATTTTAATTTCTATTCTTCCTCTCTTGTTTAATTTTTTTTTTTTCATTTTTTAGGTGGCTCAATCTATCAAGTTGGCCTAAAATGGGATAGGTTAGCCGCGAGTTAATTCATTTTATCATTTTTAATTATTTTTTCTATATATTTTTCATCTAATTGAGAAAAATGTTTTTTTTATCAAATTATTTAATCTTCTAAAATATATGAAAGGGAATGCAAAAGAAAATCGCAGTTGATAAAGGCAACAAAGCCCTCATATGAGACCTTTAACTCAGATTTGGGCATAAGAATGGGTGTAACATTTCTAGCACACCCTAACCGTTTATTCACTGCACCTATTAAACTTTTCAACAATTATTCATTATGGATAGGTGCATCCTTATTATATATATATATATATATATATATATATACTCCTCTTACTTTGACGCTAAAAATGTCTCTTGCTAAGTAGATCTCATGCACGCAACTTTGGAAATTATAACTATAATTGACCATTCAATTACCAATGATGATAGGTGAGTGTAAAAGAAAGCAATGCAGGAAGGAAAAATTCGCATTCTATTCTCAAACCCTAAATCCTAGCTAGAATATAAATGTTAAGTAATAATATTCGCATATTTGTAAAATATCATCTATCTTAATACATTCTAATTTAAAGGTTATAAAGTTTTGTTTTTTAAAAGATCAAACTAAAAAGTTAGATATCTAAAAGTGAACACACTCTACAATGAAAGTATCCCCATCATTTTTTGTAAGTGTTAAAAAAGGGATCTGAATATACAACGAACTCTCTAAAGGAGCATACGAACTATAGAATCTTAAGGCACAAATATGATTGAAATTATAAAACGAGAGGAATCGGTGGAGACATGCAACAAGAGGGGAATCTGAGTTTTATTCCAGAAGAAAACAATCCCTAAGAGCATGAACTAGATTTTTATTTTTTATTTTTGGAGGCATATAGCGAGATTGGAGAAAAGAAGGGAGATATGGAACCCTAGACGGCAACCTTGGGTGGGGCTGGGAAACACCACATGAGATGTAGCTCATGGAAACCTCCCATCAGACACAGACTAATTAAGTAAAGATGTATGTCAAAGAAACAAACAAGATTAATTAAGATTAATAGGAAGTAATGTGTACTTAATTATTGACTAACTAATTCATATTACAAATTATAATTACCAATTATGAACATAAACATGTGTGAAGCTATATGAGGTACTATAGTAAAAGAAAAGCAAATCACTGATATAGGTTGGAGCAGTATCGTAAATATATGGTTGCTTGCTTTTCCCTTCATTGTGCCATAAATTACAAAATGAAAAAAGCAACAGGTTGACTCATTATTCCTACTATAATAGATAGCTAGTTAAAGGAAAATAGGAACTACCCTAGATCCTTAATCTAGGTGACTTTGCTTTACGTCCATGAGCAACAAGCGCATCACGAGCTGTGATAATCAATGTATGAGGAGCAAACAATGCATCAAACACTGTATAGTCGATCCAATCCTTCAACAGTTGTTCCTGACCCCAATTTTCTGGTATCTTAACATCTCCCATCGTTTCTTCTCGAAGCCTCTTCAACCTCTCGCGTCCCGTTTCCTCTATCTCAACCTTTTTATTCTCACTGTGCCCTTCCTCTGCCTCCTTCGCCTTATCATCATTCTCTTTAGCGTTTGAAGATTTGCATTCTTGTGTGTTGTTTAAGACCTTCTCATTTGGTGGTTCAAGAGAAAATGAAGCAGAATTTTGGGAAGTGAGTTTTCTTGAAGGCATCTTGTGGACCAATTTATTTCCTTCCATTCACAAAGTGATGTACAAGTGCTTCTTCTTCTTCTTCTTCTTCTTGTGGCTATGGACTATGGAGAAGCTAATAATTAAGCAGGTTTGAGCAGTAAGGAGAATGACACAATGAGTATTGAGTGGAGGGTTTTAGAGATCACACGTCATATACGTATATTTGTATATATGGCATGTAATGCTTCTACGTACGTTTGTCTCTCGTGGTCTCAAGAAATAGATCGTGTGGTTTTGTTCTGATTTACGTAGCCAATAAATAAGAAAGATTTTATGTGTAAGGTGAAGTGGTTTCTTACCTTAAGGTTTTTGTGAGGTGGACGTGCATCGTGGAAAGTATGAAGGGGTTGGAGGCTTTAATTTCAGTTGTCCTAGTTTTTATTGGAATTGATTTTTGATGAGAAAGATGTGGACATGGTGAGAGCAGCCCAACTAACCAGATATTTTTGGGTTTCTAAAGCTTGGCGTAAAGTCATCCTCCAAATGTTAGACCATGCACCATGTACGGTGTGCCAGCTTTGGAACTAGTTTAAATTAATTACAATTATATTATTTATATATGAAATTTTAATAACATGCCTTAAATTTATTTTTTTCTCATATTAATTCTATCATTATATGTGTATTTTTTTTTCTATCTCTATCGTTGTTGTAAAATAATTGTAAAATTTATATCGGAAAATATTATTTCTCTTTAAATTGCATTCCTGTATTTTATTTTATTTTTTTGGAATAATGGAATATACACTACCTTTCCAAATGGGGTTGGCCCATCCCACTTTCTATAGGACCAGAACAGAATATCGATCCGGTCCCTCTATTTAAGTTAGCGAATTAAACTTGCATTATGTGGACAAAAAATTTTTTGCCTTGTAATTTATTACTTTTGGAATCAAATCAATCGTTCTTTAATTTTTTTTCTTATCCTTTTAATTAAGGAAATTAAACTCCACCAATAACCTGAAAAGATAATATTATTGTTAATTTAATTAAAATACATTATTTTTTACATTATTATTTAATTATAAATTATCATATTATTAAAATTGATAATTAATTAAAAAGTTATATTTACCATAATTTTTAATTGATTGATAAAAAAAAATTATTTTTATATAATTTTATAGAGCATAACTTTAATTTTTACCAACTAAATCAATCTTCCTTAGTTAAAAATAAATAAACTTGTACTTTATTTATTTATAATTACTTTAGAAAGTCATAAGTTAAAAGCATACAAAGGAAAAATGTTTGAAATGGTGGACTTGATATATGTGTTAATATATAAAAAAAAAATGTCTTTGAAATTAAAACAACACTAACAACATACTATTATAAAACAAATTTTGCATGAGCTAACGATTGAGAGACTTTGCTATAACATAAGTTTAAACTCGGTATAAAACATTTTGTAGGAGAGACATTCTTAATACATAACCCAAATTTATACTTAATTAAATCAAAAGAAAAGATTTTTAAAATAAATTTTGAACTAAACAATTGAAAGACCTTTGCTTTATCATGAGTTTGAACTCAGTATAAAACACTTGTAACGAGAGATATTCTTAATAAATTAAGTCAAAATTACACTTAATTACATCAAAAGAAAAGAAATAAACATCATAAAAAAACATGTCTGTAAAAGTGGTGAAAGAAATAATTCATGAACCCTTTTTCTATTATATTTTTAACATGAGTTTTGCTATATCTTCCAACATTTTTTTCTACTTATTATATATCCTTTTATTTTACCAAATAATTATTAAATAAAAAAATTCATTCATTTATTATTTTAAAAATATAAAATTTATTTTCTTTATTTAGTTATAAAAAATAGGAAAATTTATAATTATTGTTCTAACATTTTGAGTTCTCACTTCTTTTAACTCGAATAATAAAAAATAATAAGAAACATTTAGACATAATGTATGCTTTAATATAATTTTCTAGGTAAATATATCTTCTAATTTTTATGGAATGTAAATGATTGCTTTATTATCTATACATACAAATGTTATTAATTTGGTCTTTAAAAAAATATTGATTTGACATTAATATTACAAAATGACGCGTATGACAACAATTTGTTGTTATGAAAAATGATAACAAAAAATATAAATTATTAGAATTTATTTAAAGTGAAGGATAAATGTTTGTCATTTTTAAAAATCTATATAATTAGTAATTAATTTTTAATTTTGATTGTTCATAAATAATTTATATAACCTAAATTCATTGTTACATTCTTAAAATGAAAATTGTTCTAAATAGATACACCCATGTTTCCTCAATCATAAAAAATAGTTTCAAAATTATTTTTATGAATACAGATCCTAATGCTGAGGGATCAAATTGATGTTATTATTGTGTATGATTGACGAACTAAATTAACATTAACTTTCTGTATATATGTTTTTGGGTACAGAACTTTCCATATATGTTTAAATAGCTAAATTTATAATTGAAGAACTAAATTGATGCGAATATTATTAGAGGTTAAAATTGATGCCTGTTTTTATGATTAAAAGAACAACTGAAAAGTTTTTTACGAAGACCAATTAATTTATATATGGAGAATAAAACAATTTTTCTAATTTTAATTATTATTTTCATCTCTTTAAATTAAGAAAACATTTACATAATTTTGGAATGCCCAAATTAAATGTGATGGACCAATAAGTTTTGACTAATTATTAATTAATAATGTGTCAATAATTTGTTGTCTAGTATCTTTAAGTAAGTGTAAGCGTGTAACATGTTTATGCAAGATTGTCTTCAATAGCCTTCACATAAAGCAACTACTTGTGTCATGCTATAATATGAACAACATAATGACTTGACCCAAACATTTGAAACTCATGGATTTGGCCCATCATTTCGTGATCCATGGATCAATTCTTTCGGCTGTCACAGTTCACTGCCCCTCAATGAATTGAAGTTGCCAATCTTTCAAATCCTAATATTAATGTGGCTTCGCGTACAGGGTAAAGAGTCACAATCTTCCCATATCCATCTGTCCAATCAATTAATGTGTTTTCAATGAGAGGAATACGAAATCAGTTTTTACCTTAGATCATGATTGATTCCCGTAGTGAATAACATGAACAGTCAAAAAATTTTAAATAACCTATGATTGCTATATCTATGTGGCGAACAACATGGAAAGATTGTTAGAAGTGTGTGACGAAGGTGTTTAGAATGAAAGTTGAAACTAACACTACTTTGTATGTTAGTGTCGTTTTAATTTTTAATTGGAGAGGTAGTTCATGTTACACACTCCTCTGCACGATGTTTTGAATTATGAATAAGCTAGAATAAAACCGTATGTTGCTGGAGCTATATCCTTTATAATGATTGTTTACAAATTGATCATGGTCTTTGTTGTTGCAACTTATTTCATTCTGCTAAAAATGACTTATATCTGGCCACTTGTTGGGTTGAAAAGAAAGAGTAGCTGGTATTGTAGTAACAACTAATAACACATTTTAAGAAGCATTACTCTTTTCTTTCTGAATCTTCTCAGCTCCAACTGAATCTATTCAAGTCCAGTTGTTTACAAGTGGGTGCAGCTTCATTATCTCCATGAGTGTTTAGGTCCAATTTTGCTGCTGCAAAGTAAGAAGCAGGCAATCTATAATCCTGAGAAACTTTTTCATTCATTGTTTCTGCCTTGATTCTGTTACTTTCTGTGATTAATCTCTCAGTATACATGTTACTTCCATTTTCTGTTTCTCTTTCAAGTCCAATGGTCATAGATAAGTTGTTAGGACTGCTTTCAACAGCAAAGCTTCTTCTTTCTTCATTCTTGCTCAATGGAGCAAGAAATGTGTTCTTTTTCCCTTCATCACACCACTTGAGTTCAGAGTTCCTAAGGTTGTTGGGGGCTTCTGTGGCTTCCTTCTGTTCCATGAATACATGGTTATTAAAGTGTCTTAAGCCTATCCCCCCATTTTGAATCTCTTGCTCCTTTTGTGATCTGTCACAGGATGTGAGGCAACTGTCCATTGAGCAATCGTTGGGTTGGTTGGTTTGTGTTTGCTGTGGGCAAAATCCTTGTAATTCCTTCAACTCTGACAATGCTGAGTTAAGGCACTGAGAGGAGACTTTGGACACCAGTTCTGAAAGTTGAACTTTGGCAGCTTCAATTCCTACTATTCCCAAATTCTGTCTGCCAAGAGTCTCCTGAGCTTTCTCCAGCACAGACTGTAGGTATTTTCCATGGGCCTCTATCCTAAGCTGCATGTGTCTTTGCACCTGAACGGCATCAAGAGGATTTGTTAGAATCTAAGAAACAAACTTGTGAAGTCAAAAAGCCAAAAGCTGTGTGCCTATCATTTGGACAGATCAGTGGTTTAATATAATAATGAGTAAGCCTTTATTTTAGTTCCTAAAGTTGTAAGCGTCAGGAACTTTATTCATTGAATATATAAAATCTTAACTTTGGTCCTTAATTTAATAAAAATTATTTCATTTTTACTTCTTTTTTTTATTGTCATTTTGCATAAAGAAAGTGTGTTGTTTTGTAAAATTTAAAAACTAAAATGAATATTTTGTAAAATTAGGAACTAAAGTGATTTACGCTTATAGTCTTAAGAATTGAAATAAAGGTTTACTCTAATTATTATGGGGATGGAAAATGCATGCATAGTAAGTTGCTACTAAGGCTCACCTCAAGTTGTTCATGGAGCCTTCTCTGCACTTCAATTTGCATCTGCAGTGCCTCGCTTATATGTAAATCTCTGATTCAAAGGCATTGAACATTAATTAGTATAACTACAAAATATTTTAGCAAAAGAATTTTCATGGAAGACAAGATTACTTGAAGCATGTGAAAAATGTTTAGCTTTTCTTACTTGTTAGATTGCGGTCCAAGACTTAATTTGTTCATGTGAGTTCCATTAGTTTCAGGAAGTCTCTCTCCAGTTGCTGCACCTGCATTTGTTGCTGGTAAGATAAGTTTAATCATCAAGAATATCTCTCTGGTTCATCAGTAAGTCAGAAGAAATGAAGAGATTTTTCTCTTACTGATTTTGTGTGGGACATTATTGCTTTGTCCATGCAGATTCTTGCTCAATCTATACTTCTGGTGACAAAAAGGAAAATATCAGGTGTGCAAATCATATATGGCAATTTTTATTCAAATAACAAATTAGCACATCTCTATGATACATCAGACAAGAAAAATTTTATAATAAAAGAAATATAATTTAGCAGAATTATGTAGGATATCCATTACAAGGTCTGAAGTCAGGAGATTAATGATTTCAAGATCACAATGAAGTAATTTTAGGAACATGATTGTCAATGGTGAAGATGGAATGAGAGGAATAGATCAACGATTTGTACATAACTTCTATACACAATATGTCAATTTGTTTACGATAATATTTGTTTACATAATATAGTATAGGAAAACATTTATGCCAATTCCAAAACAACAATTAGACAAGAGGAAAGAAAAATAAAAATTGGTATGCAAGTTTCTTTATGTGTAACCTCTTTCTAAATCATATGCTGTGAAAGTCTTAAATGAAGAAGAATTTACTATTAAATGAGACGAAAATTAGGTATCCGATCGGAAGTGAATTTGGTCAACAAAAACTGTATTTGATTCTCAACTTGAGAGGCAGAATGATACTAAAATTCAAATGGCTTGCAAGTAATGATGAAACAATGCACGTACTCGAAACAGCAGGGATAAAATGAATGGAAACTTATAATCAAAGACTTATAATACATATCACTAATGATTTTTACCTGAAGATGGCTCTTCAGATGATATAGGGTAAGCCCCGGAATTCCCATGAGTTTCATTACTGTTTTTGGAGTTGCTTCTGCAATAGAGAGATTGTAACTTGCATTAGTGAACTCAAATTCTATGTTCCTCACCATTTGATGATCTACAAATAGGTGTGTGTGTATATATATACTCACTGTCAGCTCCACCTAACTGATTGACCGCTTCTATAAACCTGGCATGAAGATCTGGTGTCCATTTTAATCTAGGCTTAGCATCAGTTGAGAGCACAAGTCCAGAATCACCAGACCCATTTCCTGTTTGAAGGAACATATGCCTCTCGGAGGGGATTGGCATTCTTGAAGAAGAATGAATGGTTTTTCCTTGGTGTTGGTGATGATGGTACATCCCACCTACACAAAGCCATGTATAAGCACCCCAACATATTAAAACTAACAACTTAATCCTCAGTGCTGAAGACCAGTTTTGTATTTACCTGATGCTTTGTATTCTCTTGACCACTTATCTACCTATACAAGATGACAAATCTCTATTTTCAGAAGTTAATTATTACTAGCCTTGATACTAACTAATAAGAGAATTTATGAATGCTTCTAGGGCTTGTCTTGTTTTTCCTATGCACACTTCTCTTCAGCTGAAAGCATGCAGAAACTGGTATTTATATATGAGATCTGGAGGGGAGCTAGTAATACAATGGAATCTTGGATAGAACCAATAGAAAACCAAACTTAATCCTTGTGTGCGGTGACCTGAAAAATAGATATTATTCCTTCCTACTTTTGTTCACCTGTGGGCCCCGTTTTCTGCTTCCACTTACCATTCTCAGATAGTGCTGTCCATTTGAGTTCCTCTGTAACAAAACTTTAGAAATAATATTTTTTTTTCTTACACTACCTTTATCCAATATTTGGATTCAGTGTAGTAAAAAATCATGCTGTTTACGCAGTCAAATGCAAAATGCTAGTACTTAGTAGTCAATGACATATATTGAATCACATCTGATTTGTACAAATGCAAAGTACCAGTACTTTGCATACCACTGCACCATGATTTTTTTACCGCATTGAGTCACACGTTATGGGTTTCCTGATCAGAAATTGCACATAAATGAAAACATTTTAATATATATATATAAAGTTATATCCAAATATCAATTTCCTAACTGCATTAGGTTCCAGAATTGATCCTTCAAATTTTAACCCAATATGCATTCTTATTCTTTTGCCAGGTAAAAGTGGGAATCATATGCTAAAATTTGAAGGAGTATTTTCTCTTTCTTTATTTTTTCTGACTTGGTTCTTGGGAATCTGATATCCCTCTCGACTTGGAACAGCCAAAGCCCATCCTTTATTTTTGTTCTAGAGGAAGATTCTTAGAAGTTAGAAGCCTAAATCTTTTGTTCCACGCCTTGATTTTGGGGTCATTTTACAAGTCCTTCCTGAATGTACATAGTTCTTTAGTAGCATGATAGATGGGGGTTGGCTGCATGTTATCTATGGTAAAGTTTGGAGACAAAGACATGAAGGAACGTCTTAATTGGTTTTATATGGAGAACATAGATGAAGGATTCCATTGACTAGAGCACCATGACATGCAAGGGAAGGTTAAAAATAATTGTGGGAAGATGCTTCCCATGGAACTGTTTGGAGGTAAAGAATAGAATAAGAATACGTTCTGTTTTGTCTCCTTCAATAAGTTTGGTACTTATTCAGTCTGCACCCTTTAAAATATAAGGAAGATGGACTCTGAACTTTTCATTCTTTCTTTGGCACAAAAACTTAGGCCCCATCCTCTGGAATCCTAAGCTGGCGGGACCTAATAAAAAGGGAAAGCCAGAATTGTACTTGCTTTAATACTTGCATTAGGCTAAATACAGTACTACAGCATAGGACCACTTCCCTTGCCCTTGACTTGTACCATGGTTAATGTAGCTGATTCTTGTGTAAGAATGGGTACATTTTTCATTCCTTATGTAACCATGACTTTTAATTTTTCTGTACACTTGTTCTTATCCATGGAGAACTTTCACTAAATGGCATATACCATGCTAAACCACTATGAAAATAATGAGAAAATTGTATTAGAATCTGATTCAGTTTTAATTAAAGCCACGCTTTCCACAGACAATGCATGTGTCAAGACTCAAGTGCATACAATGAAATCTACATTATTCAATTGGAAAGAAAGATGTAGCTGTGGTGTTGTACACTGTACTATGATTGGTGCAGTAATGGGTGATTAAAATTCTAGGAATATAACATTTAAATGATTAACAGCTAATACAGAATAAATTAGAAAATATGTATGGATCATAATACACCAAACAATTTGTCATTACACAAATGTACATGTAGAGGGCTATTTGTAAACCGTATCAAATTTGACGATACCCATTCATCAGGTGCTAATAAGATTGGTAAGATAAACATTTTATGGACAGGTTATAGAAACCATAAAAATAAATAGACCATAGATTCCTTGAACAGTATCTTCATACCACTTCTCATTGTTCTTGTTCTTGATTCTGATTTTTGAGAATATTTAATTCAGCCAGGAGAATCCTGAGAGACTTTGGACAAAGTTAAAGCTGAGTTCCTAAGTAGTTTTCTTGCATGTGGATTGGAATAATTTGATCAAGAGGATTGATTTGGTACTTTCCCTTCTTGATATGGAAGTTGCTCCTTAGATGGACTTGGTATGACCACTTGGCATGAGCATTTAAATGAACTTATTATCTTGGGCACTACTAGCAGTCCTTCAAGATTTTAAAATTATTCAAAAATAAATAGATAAACATACTTATAACTCTTCGTGTTACTCAAGAGGTCTACTTTTCTTTGTATAGAATGTATCCTATTACAAAAATATAGGAACCAAAAATATAGGAGGTGTTTAATATTTTGCTCTCAGGTGACAGTGGAAAAGAACAAAAGCATAAAATAAACAAAGAAATAAAACAACGTCATTGGAAGAGAATAAAGGAAACTAATCTTTACGTTCACCTTTTCTTGTTGCTTCTATCTACCAATAGGTGTAAGTCTTAGTTCTGCTTCTGTTTAATTTTATATCACTGTTGATCATGCAATTATAGGTTCTGTTTGGCAGTGTCAACGACGACTGATTGTTTTTTATGCAATCCGAATTAACCATACATAGAAAAATTTGTTGCTACAACTTTTATGTCATTTCTTTTTAGCTCATACCATGCTTTGATTCTGTTTGAGTTTGTAGATAATCACAGAAAGCTGTAAAGTCTTCAAAACCAAATCCATTTATAGCATAAATTTGTTTTTGTAGCTTTGATATCATGGTCATTCTTCTAAGGAACCGTTTTTTCTCCCACATTGATAGTCCTCTTTACTTGATGCTGCCAAACTGTCCTTAACACTTTCAAGTCTTTCGCATCTTTAAAGAGTATGTGCTTGCGCATACCAGAAGAGTACTTACCTCTTTCTAGGAGTATCCAATTGGCTTTATCTTCCAACATGGTGCATGTCCCACAAGTGACAGGTACATAAATTTTTATTCTTAGTTATATTTATTTCATTTTTTTTTCACATGTTACGTTAACATAAGATAGATTCACTTTTGAGAGCTTGAAGAAGCTTTGAAATGAAATGGTCAATCATGAGCAAAACCATTTGTTGAGACGGTTACTGGTTGTGATTTGGTTGAGCACACATGATGGTATTGGTTGAAATAAAAAGCAAGAAATGACCACGGAATGCTATTCCTCACGGGGAAAAGGGGAAAAAAAAATAAAGTAGAGAAAAGGAAAGTTTCAAAGATTCTTTGGAATGAGAATATGAGAATCTTAACTTAGATTAAAGCCCATATATCATATTCTCAAGTAAAGAATTTAGTTATTCTTCTTCTCTGAAAGCCACAAAAAATGGATTCTCACTTCCCCACCTATCTTTTTACTAATTTGTATTCAGATGCTTTTCATCATTCATTGTGACTACCAAGACCTTAATATCAATTCTGGGAATTGCTATGTTTAGATGTTGTTTATGTTTTAATAAGATTTGAGGTACCCTTCAACTTTTTCTTCCAACTGGGAAGTGACCTGGCTGGTTGACATTTGGACTGTTCTACTGCTAACTGATTGGTGTTGGTTTTGTCCCCCTCTGGATAATTCCAATACCTTTTCCACTTTTTTCCCCCTCTTCCCACTTTATTTTTCTGATGGGATTGTCAAGGTCTTCAATTCTGATCATCATCTTTATAAGCAAGAAATTGTATTTAGTTTGATCATCTAAATAGCTATCTATCATTATTATTATAAGATATGATTATGTTAGATTTGATTTGACAACTAATTTAATAGACACTGGTAAAAATGTCATGATATGCAGATATATACCCATATGAGTGGAATATGATTCTAAATAAAAGGATAAGTTAAAGAATGCTAGCCATTGGCACTCCTAGACTAATTCATGGTAAACTAAATATGAAAATAATAAGGGGAGTTGATTTAGCGTACAAAATATTTTGCCGTTCTCAAAGGGAATATTTAAATGGTCGATGTGTGCTATTTAAATAAAGTCTAATCCTAAATTCATAATATAATTTGCTGAGGTAATCATTTTTCAGCATAATATGAAAGATTCCAGTCATTTATCCCTTAATGAGAATGATTAAGACAGAGAAGCTCAAATTAGTTTAGTCAATCAACATATATTTAAAACTGTGTGTAAAGTGTATACTTCGCTCCCAGACATATCAGCCTCAATTAAGGGGAAGTCCATTGTTTATTTGGTGAAACAGGACACATTCTTTTTTTTCTTGTTTGGCGTTTTTGTTTCTTAGTATTTTATCATATATGAGAATGCTAATATATCTTTCAACTCTGTCAAATTTTTATTTTTTTTGAAAATAAATCTTAGACCATGAACGCTTAGTAACACATTTATTTTTTTTTAAAAATGTTTCAACAATAATAAGAATTTATGTAGAACTTAAAATTTACAAGATAGTAGGTTATGTTCAACATGAAGCAAATAAAAAATATTGAATGTGATATTCAATTGTGAGATTGTTCCACCTAATAAACCGACGGGTTTTGGGTTGAAAAATTATATTTGGATAAAATATAAAATTAGTTCTTATCCCATTACTCAGATTTAATTTGATTTTTTAAATAATATTTTTTAATTTTTTTTATACATTAATTTTTTAAAATAATTATTATCATTAAGATTCGTAATAACACCTCTTCTTTCTAGTTGATATGGTTGTTAGGTTTTTTTTTTTTAAATATGTTTATCCTTATATGTAATATATAATTTTAATTGATTCCTGCATATATTATGTAATTTTAGTTAAGTTTCTATATTTATTTCTTTTAATTTAGTCATTGTAAAAAATGTATCTTACACAATATTTTGTTTGACACTTAACATTTATAACATAAATTCTAACTACTTCAATTTATAATTTGATAAAAATAAGCATATATTATTTGCAACTAAATATTTTAAGTTACCAATCATAAAAGTTGGTTCATATATTATCAAAATAAATATGTAACAATAAAAATAATAATTAAAAAATAAATTATTATTGTGATTTTAAAAAATTTGAAGTTGGTCACATTAATTCCTAAAAGTATAAAAATTATCTTTTTCACTCCTAAAAGATAACAAAATATTTACTTTATTATTATTACAAAGAATAAAATAAACGGTTGAATGAAAATAAAAAGGATTAAATTCAACAAAATTTTATCTTTTTATGGATGAATTTGTTGGATTTTTCAAATTATGTTATTATTGAAACCGGAGGTAATTTTGTAAATTATAATATGGAAACTATATCAATAATAGATAAATGTTAACAATATATTTTTAATAATTTTTTTAATATTTTGTGATTGATCCAATTTATAAAATTAAAATAATTTTTTAAATTGATCAATCTACAAAGCAAGTATCTTGACATTTTAAAACATAAAGTATGTTTAAAAGAATGTATTATTAGTATTTTCCGTGGTGATATCTTTCTCTACCTCTTCAACTTAATTTAGATTTATATATTACGATTCTCTCCTCTTTAACTGTTTGGATTTGTTAGATTTTTTTTAAGGGAAACAAGATTTTTATGTCTACACTCCAAAATTTCTTTTTTCTATCTTCATAACATATATAAAAACTCTTAAACCTTCATTAACATAATCTAGACTATTATTTTTTAGAAAAAAACTATTGTAAAATTTAGAGTTTTAAAAATTACAAATAAAAGAAAAGAAAAATAAAGATGACGCTAGTAAAACCCACATTAGCAATCAACCTTTCCAAAATATTATGGGTTATTCTAAAATTTTTGTGTGATTAGAAACTACATAAAAAACAAGAACCAAAATGAAAATCGCCGAAACTAATTTATATTTTAACCAAAAAACATATAATTTATACGTTAGCATCTATTGGTCACATTAACTAAAGGAAGAATGATGCTTAGACGAATCTAAAGAATAATTTTGAAAAATTTTACAAGTATAAAGATTAAATTTTAAAATTCTACTTCTAAAGATTAAATTAAAATCCCATGATATATATAAAAACTAAATTTATATTTTAACCATTATAATTTTACAAAAAAAGCTTTATATTTTTTTTAAGAAAAGAAATATAAAAAATAATATAAACTAAAATGAAAGATGTAATAAAAAATTAAAAAATATTGTATAACTTGTTATATATATTTTTTGATATGAAGAATATATCTCTTTCTTTTATTATAGGCTTGAATCATAACAATCAACACTCGTATTGTTGATTGAACCACACAGAGAGAACAACCTACACAGAATTACTTACATCTAAAAAAACCAGAATAAAAGCTACCTGGTAAAATTAAGTATTAAATTCAACCTGATTGAATCCTTTGTTTTGAAGAAGAGTATTTTTTAAGAGATATTTCTTTTTGTACCAGGCCACATCATTTTTTATCAAGTATTTAATTTTAAATTTTAATATTACTATATCAAATTAAAGATTAAAGTTACTTTTTAAATTAAATTACATTTAAAAAAATTTATAATTTTAATGAATCTAATATATAAAGATAGATTAAAATAGAGAACAAATAGTTTTAAAAAAAGAAGACAACATTTAAAATTTATACATCTCATTATAATAAAATAGATAATATTATATTAATTTATCAATTTCTAACCAGTTTTTTTTATCTTTATTATAAAATAAAATTTAACTTAGATAGATAAATATAATAAATCAATAAAATAGATTTAATATATTATGTTAGTTAACAAATAACATAAATAAAATGGAATAGGAAAATTTATTAAGAAATTTTACATTTTAGTGGGGGATAAATAAACGTGGCATAGGTTGCAACCTTGATCCCGAACCCATTTTAGGAGGAGAGATGTGCGTAGTTAATTGAATGGTATTGGAGCAAAACCAAGTGTGCCTTCCTGGAATACACAGCAGCAGAATTGAGAGTTATCTTCCTTTTTCTGGTTATGCAATTGCTATATGCACCACAGTGACATGGAAGCCTCTAAACTCAGTGACGGTAACAGTAGCGGTAGTCAAAACATTCGATGCCATCACTGCGCAGGACCCCTTTCCAAGGACATGGTATAATATGTATTCACAATTGCTGGCTACTTTTTTTTCTTCCTTTTCAAATTTATGCTTTTCCCCCCCCTTTTTTTTTTACAATATTCGGCTTTTCTCCAGGAAACCAGTGATTGGACCGTTCCGCCTTTTATTAGGGATAGCTTTTCTATGGTAATTGCATTCTTCCCACCCACTTCGTTTTATTTTTTGATAAATTTATGGGTGTGGGAAAAATTTTATCTTTGTTTGTGGGGTTTGATTGAATACTGTGCAGATTGGTTCTGCCGTTGGCGGCACTGCAAGTGCATTTTATGGATTCAACCATGGTATGTGTTATCTGTTTGATTTTTTACACATTTAGATGAGCATATATTGGCTTGCTAAGACTCTCTAAACTTTAAGGGGGTAATTCATAATGGTTGGTTGCAGCCTCTTAATTGGAAGTAGGAACAACTTGCATGTATAGGTAATGCTTTGCCCATCGTTATGTAACTTGTAGGATGAATTGCATTCAAACTTGAGTTGGGGCATATATGGGTGTTGTGAACATGACGAATGAGAATGATTAAGTTTGATTGATTTGTAAATTTTAATTGTAGAAATTGTTCATCTTCCAAACTGAAAGCTTTAATTTTCAATATTTAGAAACAAACTTTCAAGTTTTAAACATGAAATTCTGCAAACATGTATGTATTTATGCCTACTTTCTTAGATGATTGCATGTGTATCATTACACTGAATCTTTAAATCCTTCTTTGGCACTGAACCTCATGTCCATATTGTCTTAACAAGTTTACGTATGTAACATAATCAGAAGCAATTCTTTGTTCTCTGATGCAGTTATGCCAGTTGTCCGGAGATGGGTAAAAGGACCCATGTGGTTGCATTTTCTCATTGGTGTAAGTTCCTTAGTGCTTTTTATTGCTATTGTTTTTAGTTTTTCGTTATTTCATTTTACTAGTTTTCGCCTTTTGCCATGCTTGTTTGTGGCTTTTCGTCACATTAATGCTTTAGAGATGCAGATCTTTTACTAGTTATATTATGAGATCAAGCATCCTAAATAGTTCTTAATATTCCCTTGTATGACTGAGTGTATCATATTTTGTTCTTGAAAACATTACCGATTTATGTACTTGGAGATATGCTTTCTTTTAATAAGAAATCGTGGATGGATTCTTAAGTAAGAGTCTGTACTTCTTTCTTATTATCTTCCTAATGAATGGAAAAGTGATACACTTCTTGTTGGCAATGCAACGTAAATTCTTAAGTGTACAAAACAAAACCATTTGGCCCCTAAAATAATTCTTGCCTATCTATGACATCATGAGACAGTTTACAGGTACCCTGTAACCTTTCAATAGTGTTGAAGGACCACCCTGTGTGACCTAGATACCTTTGTCTCCCCCACTGGTCTATGAAGTCATTATGCACTTTAAATAGAAGTAAGATGACTTATATCATACTATAATCAGCAAGTGAATTATAAATAGCACTTGAGATACGTGGATTTATTGCGACTATTAATTCATTCCTCCCATGTCTTTTACAAACATAATTCTTTGATGACTAAAGTTTGGATGGTATGGATGGTAAATTTTCACCAAACAAAAGGGGAAATGATATTTTTTGGAAAAGGGATTAGGAGAGGATTAGGCTTTTGTTACTTTCTTGAAACAGCTTTTCTAATAGTCGTTTACCAACCCACTTTGAACTTATTTCCTTGAGGAAAATTTAGTTATGTTTCCTAGAACTGCTAAAGATGTCTGCACCATCTTGGATTATGACTGTAATTTCCATTTTTGGATCAGTCGTGTTTTGATGCATACGTCATTGGTTGGTTTCCAGGTCCAATCTTAATGCTTTTCTATTACTTGTAAATTCGGCTGGACCTATTTCTTCTATGATTAATCATGTAATTTGTATTTGTGAGATCTCTTGGAATGAAGTTTCATAGTGTTGAAGCATCATAAAGCTTTCACTCATAAGTTGTAGTATTTGAACACTGCATGCCTAATTCAGTTAAAACTTGTTGCCATCAAGCTGACATTAACCTTTCTGCAATTCAGGCACCACCTGTGATGGTATTCTCTTCAGCCTGTGCAGGACTGGCAGGTGAGTTTCTGAATGTTTTCTTTTGCTTGGCTTGTATACTCCATTGGTCTTTTGCTTTCAATTTAAGGCTGAGCAATGTGTATCTTTGCCGGGAAAGTTTCAGAAAAACACGCACAAGAATTTGTTTGTTGAGTACAAAAGTGAAAAACTTGTGACAATTGACAAAGTGTACTTATCTTGATTATGTTTTTCTGTTTCTGTGGACTACGAGGTGCTAGCCATTCTATTGGTACTATTGGATAGTCTTGACTCTTGATTAAAACCTTAAAGGTTTTAAGTTGTGGTTGCGTTAATTGAAGAATAAGCTATGGATTTATCATGTTATCATCTGACAATTCAACTCACCAGAATCTTCATTAGAGGAAGACTAGGATGATGCTTGTTTCATCCTTACGTGGATTTACTGAATTACTGAATTGATAACAGTTTCATTTGCATAACTGCAGGTGGGGCAGTTCCTGCTGTGGCACAGCTTGTTTCTTCGTCTTATCATGCAGCATTTTCATCTCCTACCTTACCTCCGCCATCAAAGGATGATGAGATTCAAAAGTCAAGAAATTCCTCCACCATATGATATACGCACACATACATACATGATATAATGGCTCTCTTTCTCCGATCATGCATTCATGATAAATGTGCTGAGAGTTTTGTTTTGTTTTGTTTTGCTGGGGGTGAATGAAAGTTTTGTTTTTCTCGTGTAATATTGCTCTTCAGCTTTATGTAATTTTAGCTCCTGTGAACTGGTTCGTGAGATTAGAGAGGCGCAATCTGCCCAGGAATTCTTTCAGAGTAAACCTTCATTTTAATTTTTAAAATTGCAAATATCGTTCATTTTAGTACTTAATTTTATAATGAGGGTTTACTCAATTTTCTCACTTTATTTATTTACATGCACTACATCCTTGTCTGTTGGATGCGGTAGAATAACAGGTCATTTGCAGTTTGGTTATTTTCGTAACATTTTTTTTTTAATTTTTAATCATTAAATCGTTTGATTGAATCGTTTAATTGAATAAAGTTTAATATCAAATAATGGCTTTCTCTGTAATATCGATAAAATGGGTGACGTTTATAAAATTTTCTGAAAATATCGGACTTTTTGCATTATCTTTTTCAGCATTTTATCTTTTAAGATTCTATTTTAGATAACTCTTTTCAATTTTATTTCGGAATCTCAATTAATGTAAAGTCATTCATATACTCATTTAATCTCACTTTATTATTTTTGGATAAGTTATTCAATCACGCGATTGTCTTCCATTTTCAATTTCATGAATAAGAACAAATAAAACTATAAGAAAAAATGAAAAGAGATGTATCTTTATTCTTTAATTTGATGCATTGAATTGAGATTTAAGATTTAAATTTAATAAAATTGAGATTAAATTTAAGAAATAGTATGAAAGGAGTAACAAAATTATGAGTAAAAAAAACATTTAAATGTTGATTGTAAAAGGAAAGTTATATAATTTAATAAAGATTATTTTTTTAAGATTTAGGGTTAAATAATAAAAGGATATATGTTAATTTTAATAATTTTTTCAATTTTAATAATTTACATCTTAGATTTACTATAATAAAATATTTTTATTAATAATTAAAATATTTTTATCTTTTTAAAATTTTTAAATTATAAAAACACATGTATTTAATGATATGAAAAGTAGTTTTAAAAATACTGTAAAATTTTAATTGAATGATTCTTACATCAAATAAAAACAATTTAAATAATACTATTTAAAAAATTTAAAATTTTTATATTATACTTAATGCTTTCTAAATTATTGTATATTTAACCCTTTTCAATAATTTTTTTATGTACCAATTTTTTTTTTAAAAAAATTCTATTTGGTAATTGTATTTAAGTTAAATATATTTTAAATTATGTTAAAATTTTGGTTTTAATCTTTTATTTTAAAACAATGTATTTTAATCTCTCAAATTTTAGAATAAACTAATTTTATTTATTAAAATAATAAATATTTAACACATAATATATATTAACTTTTCATAGGTCAATGATAAAAAAATTTAAAATAATTTATTTTAAAAAAATTAAAATTAAAATTTTAAAAAATTTTAAAAATTGAAAAGATATTTAATCTTTCTAATTTTGTTAAACAAAAACAAAATTATGAATGGAAGACAGCGTGGTTGGTGGATCTATGATATGGGTATTTTGGGAATAGGAAAGAGAGGGATGAGTATTTAAGCAAAGCACAAACCCTAAAACAAGACCAAACACTACTTGATCTTATCTGAGCAGAGTGAAGCCGCGGTACCATCTTTGCCTTTCCGATCCTCTCGATCCTCTCTTCTCTTTCATTCGCAGCGGCCACGGTGACGGTGGAGCTTTGCCTCTGCCCCCAAACCACCGCGACTGAGAGATGGATTCCGAGGCTCCCGGGTTTTAAGGCAAGCCGTTGGAACCCTGCAATGAAGACTGCCCGCGGTCAGAGCCACCGAGCATTGCTTGGGGCTGTGATGGCCATGCGGGCTATCCAACTATCTTCTTCCTTAATTTCGCATTCTCAATGCTGCATTCTTATTTTACTCCACTTTCTGATTTCTCATTCTTTTTGCACCTCATCATTCTATTTTCTCCGTTTATGCTAATTTTTAGATATAATGATGCTTTAGTTTTTCTTATAAAGTTTAGAAGACAATATGTTATCTTTATTTAATCGTTTCTTTCTCCGTGTTCTCTGTAATTGCTTAATTGTAATTTTGTTACCGATTAACTGTTTTGGCAGGTTGATATGCTATTTGTGGGTGTAGGTAGGATGTAGATTGAGACTTTGGAACTTGTCAATCCAGAGATTCCTTTGTTTGATGTTCAAGTTCGGACGAGTTTATGTTAGGGTCTGTTGGTATTGAGTGTTTGTAGTTGAAAGATTGTGCATTTGAGGTTTTTGAACTAATTAGTAAAGGGGACCTTGAAATGTTTTAGAGTTTACCATGTTAGTGTTATACATCTTGATATTGGCGAAGCTGCTAAGAAGCTTTAGACTACAGATATCTGTAGCTTCATAATTATATGGCCAAAGTTCTACCCCATGATCGTCAAATTTAAAGTGGATGAGATGTTTGTAGATTTAGAGACAGACCCTTCTATTTGTAGAATGCTGTGGTCTTGGAGCTTGGCTGGACTGTAAGAGAAGTCCCAATCTTAAGAATCTGTTCATCAGTGGGGCTGTCTGAGGCTAGACGAAGAATGCCAGATGTTACTTAATTTCACCACATCATGGTTGAACTGATAAGGAGATACACACATGTAAATCAACATCTTTAGTTTCTACAGAATTCTGATAAATGCCTTGTGGTAGGTCCATTTTTTGTTTGTCTAATTGTTCTAATCACCCTTTTGTATGAAGTGCTTGGAATTTTTATCTAATATTTTGTTGGTTAATAAATAATCTGTAACATGTAAGAGGCTGGGTGTTGAGAACCTTTAATTTTAACTGCCAGATGGATTTGGGAATCTTTATAAATATTTGGAAATTATTTGCAAAGAACCAACTTGAAATGATATGCATTGGATGAGATGACCAATCCTTACCATGGCAACTGGACAATGGATATATATGATTTTATTATTGAATATTTTTTTTAAAATTTTCAACGTTTATTTTATACATTGTTTAAATGAATATATATTTGATATATTTATTTATTTATTTAAAAATACATATATAGATAAATAAAAAATAAAATTATGGTATACTTTTTTTAATATAATAAATTTAGGATTGGATTTTAATTTTTTTATCATTATTGCCTTTTTTTCAAATGATATTTAATATCCATTCCGAGCTTGTGTGCGATGAGGTGAGAAAAACAAAGAAAAATTTTGATTTGTTCTTAATGCAAAATGTTGGTTGATATTTTATCCAACCATCATCATGGATTGGGTATGTTATTTAGTCATTATTTTCAAAGTTCAACAAATAAATATAAGAATAAGTATTTTGCAAAAATTTTGACATAAGATATGTAAATGGTTAATTTAAATGATATATATTTAATTTTTCTTAAGTAAAATATTATTTTCAACTTTCCTATATAAAAAGTTTTTGTTGAGAGTTAATTTCATCATGATGTGGATGTATTGGTTTAAATAAATTTCTTCTAAAAGAATATTTATAATTTACACAATATATAGTAAAGGTAAAGTGTTTGATTGATTTACAATTAGAAAATTATTTTTATATTTTTATACAAATTTGCTATTAAAATTAATTTTAGTACATATATCCTTTGTGATTAATAATTTAAAAATTAGTTTTGCTTAACTTATACTCCTTTTTTTATTTAAATTTGCTTGATAATATTTTTTATTTTATTTTGATTGTCATTTTATAATACCAATAAAATAATAAGAAATTATAATATTTTTATTTATATTATTATGTATTTTTTAAATAATTTAATTAATATAAAAAATAAAAAATATATAATAATTTATATGAAACTTAAAATGTTAATTATATTTTTTAATTTTTTTATCAAAATTTTAAATGTGAAGCAAAACAAAATAAAATAGGACACCTATGATGCAAGCATGAAATGTATAATAAACTTTGAAAGCTATTATTATTTTTTGTGATATATTTATGTATTTTTGCATATTTTTTTAAGTTAGAATTTTACAAGTATACTGAAATTTTCAATTTGATGATATGAATCAACCAACCAAAATTTTATTAGGTTAATTCCATTGAAGTTTCATGATTTTTTTTAAAATTTAAACTAAATTAAGTTAATTAATTTCAATGTTCATTTTTTTAAAATTGAATTGAAACCATCCCATGTAATTTTAATTTGAACATTGATAAAGTAAATAATTCTAAATTTTTTTAGATTTTAAATATTTCAAAATTAAAAAATACAAAGATTCGATTTAGTTGAAAATAGACCTTATGTATTTATAATTTAATTTATTTAAAATATAGTTTGATTTAAGTTATTTAATAAATAAATAAATTTAAATATTATAAAAAAATTATTTTCAAATAAATAAATTAGATTTATTTTTATTAAAAAGTTTTTAATTTATTAAAAAATTTCGTTATTTATATATTATATATATATTATATTATATTTATATAATATTAATATATTTATATAATTTATTAAAAATTAAATTTTTAATTTTATTTTAAATAAAAGAAATTATATATTTATAAATTTTTTAATATTTATTATAAAAATTATATACATTACTTTAATTTTAAAATAAATATTTTATATTTTACTTTAATTTGATATGTATATAAATTTATATATATATATATATATGATATATTTTTTTATATGTTATTATATTTGTATATAATGTTTAATATATATATATATATATATATATATTTTAAAATTATATATTTAAGGATATGAATATTTTTTTTTTATTAATTTTATGTTTAATTTTTTATATAAAAACTCTTTGTTGATAGAATTAATTTCATCATAGTATAATGTATTAATTTAAATAAGGATGCTTTTAAAAAAAATTCTAATTTACACAATATATAATAAAGGTAAACTGCTTGATTGGTTTATAATTAGTAAATTATTTTTATATTTTTAATAAAAATATAATTTTTTATAAAAAATTGTTACTAAAATTAATTTTAGTACATATATTCTGTGTTTAATAATTTAAAAATTAATTTAACTTAATTTATACTCCTTTTATTTAATTTTGTTTGATATTTTTTTATCTTTTTTATATTGTTATGTATTTTTTAAAAATCTAATTAATATGAAAAATAAAGAATATGATAAAAGATACATAATAATTTATATGAAACTCAAAATGTTAATTATATTTTTTAATTTTTTTTATCAAAATATTAAATGTGAAGCAGAAAAGAAAATAAGACAGTATGAGGCAAGTATGAAATGTAAAGTAAATTTTAAAAACTATTAATACATTTTTATGATATATTTATATATTTTCATAATATATTTATGATTTTTTCATATTTTTTAAATTAAAATTTTATAAATATGTTGAAGTTTTCAATTTGTTGATATGAATCAAACCAACCAAATTTTTATTAGGTTAGTTGGGTTTAAATTTGATGATTTTATTTTTTTTAAAATTTAAACCAGATTGAGTTAATTAATTTTAATCAATTTATTTATTTTTAATTAAATTCAAACTATTTCATATTAATTTTTAATTGGATGGTGATAAAGTAGATATTTTAAATTTTTTAATCTTGAATAGAAAAATTTGTTAAACCGAAAATAGTATATTGAATTGTAGGAATAATTTTATAATTATAAATTCAGTTTAATTTAATTTTTTAATAAATAGATAAATTTAGATATATTAAAATAAATTTTAAATAAATAAATTAGATTTAAGTTTATTAAAAAAATTATTTAAATTGTTAAGAAGTCTATTTATTTTTATATGTTATATATATTTTAATATATTATATTTATATAATAATTATATATTTATATAATTTACTAGAAATTAAAATTTTTATTTTTTATTTTAAATAAAAAATTTATATTTATAATTTTTTTAATATTTATAATAAAAATTATGTATGTTATTTTAAATTTAAAATAAATATTCTATATTTCATTTTAATTTTATATATATTTTAAATTTGTATATAATTATGTGCATATTATGTACATATGTTATATTTTTTATATATATTACTATATTTATATATAATATTTAATATATATTTTAAAATGATATCATTAAGATTAAAAATATTTTATTTTTTACTTTTATATTCAAATTTTTCATATAAAAAATCTTTGTTGGTAGAGTTAATTTTATCATAAAATGGATATATTAGTTTAGATAAGAGTGCTCCTAAAAAAACATTTATAATTTACACAATATATAGTAAAGGTAAAATGTTTGATTGGTTTATAGAATTTTTTTAAAATTTTTAATTAAAATATATATTTTTATACAAATTTACTACTAAAATTAATTTTAGTACATATATCCTTTGTGTTTAATAATTTAAAAATTAATTTTACTTAACTTATACTTTTTTTATTTAATTTTTGTTGATAATATTGTTTATCTTACTTTAATTGTCATTTTATAATATTAATAAAATAATTAAAAATTATAATATTTTTATTTATATTATTAGATATTTTTAAAGAATCTAATTAATATAAAAAATAAAAAAATATAATATTTTATATAAAACTATAAATATTAATTATATTTCTTAATTTTTTTATTAAAATATTAGAAGCAAAACAAAATAAAATAGAACATGTTATGACGCAAGTACGAAATGTAAAGTAAGCTTTAAAAGTTACTATTGATATATTTATGTATTTTTATAATATATTTATAATTTTTTCATATTTTTTAAATTAAAATTTTATAAGTATGTTGAATTTTTCAATTTAATGGTATGAATCAAACCAACCAAATTTTTATTAGGTTGATGATTTTATTTTTTAAAATTTAAACTAAATTGAGTCAATTAATTTTAATTAGTTTAAACTTTTCTTTTTTAAAATTAATTAGAAATTATGTTATGTAAATTTTTAATTTGAACAATGATAAAGTAAATATTTTTAATTTTTTAGTTTTTAAATATTTTAAAACTAAAAAATAGAAAAATTAAATTGAACCGTAAATTTTACGTATAGCATGTTGGTTCTGTAGGACCAATCTTATAACACTTTGTTTAATGTGATAAAAATCAATCGAGATGAAATTGATCAAGATTCTTAATAAAGATTATAATTTAATTTATTTATAAATTTACGATTCATTCAATTTGTTTAAAGTTTAAATATGATTTAATTTTTTAATAAATACATAAATTTAAATATATTAAAATATTTTGTTAAATAATTATGTTTTAATTTATTAAAAAATATGTTTAATATATTAAAGAATCTATTTATTTTTATATATTATATATTTATATTTATTTTAATATACTGTAGTTATATAATATTAATATATTTATATAATTTATTAAAAATTAAATTTATAATTTTTATTTTAAACAAAAAAAAATTATATTTATAAAAAATTTTAATATTTATTATAAGAATTATGTACATTATTTTAATATTTAAATAAAAATTTATATTTTATTTTAGTTGTGTTTCTAAATTTGTATATGTGCTTGTTATATTTTTTTTATATATTATTATATTTGTACATAGTGTTTAATATTAAAATTTTAAAATTATATAGTTAAAGATTACAAATATTTTATCATGTTAATTTGAATTTTTTAACTAATCATTTAGATAGATTTTAAGTCTATTTATTTATCTTTTTTGCATGGTAGATTCTTAAATAAACTTGTAAACTTAAAAACAGATTAAACATTGATAACAGAAAAATTTTTAACAGTTAACAAAAAAAATCTATAACAAATAATAGATAATAGATTCAAATTTGGATCTCAAACTTTTCAAACAACCATATTTAAAGGTCTAAAATCTAGTTCAACTTTATTTTTTCTCTCTAAAGATAAATAAAAAATAAAAAAATAATAGACTACAAAAATATTATATAATAAAAAAAATGGGAAAGATTGAAATAATTAAAAAAAAAATTGAAAGCAGCTTGCATTTCAGAGAGTTCATGATGAATGTTAATCTAAAAGGCCACATTCAATTAAAAGTCAATGAAGATATGTTGACCAAGTCAATAAATGTGCTTGAAGATCTTTTTTTTTTTTTAATACAAATGATGGACATATTCAACTAAGTAGAGAGTCAATCAAATAGTCAAGTAATTGATTTTTGTCCGTAACTTAACTGGTGGAATAGTTATCAACATTATAGTTATTAAATAATCTTACAAAAATATAAAGGTGGGTTAGCGGATTAAGAAAATGAGAGACTTAAAGGCGTTAACGATTAGTTTTAAACTTATGAACCCCAATATGGAAATTGTAAACAATGATCATTCAATCAAACTCAAGTTTTTACATTTATTTATTTTTCAAGCCCTTTATGTTCATCCTTTGGTACTTTATTGTGCAGCTTTCTTTATAGATTTTGTCTTTAATTTCATTTATCCTTAAACTCAAACTTAGGAATTAATTGATTTTCAAAGTTTTTTAGGAATCCAAAGTTAAGGGACAAAGTTACTTCTTGATATATCTCTTGAATAACTGTTACGAATTAGCTCATCCATCTGCTAAAAGCTTGTTTGTTAAAATGTTGAAATGTGAAGAATTGATTTTGTTGTCAATGACAAAAAAAATGGTTACCCTTACATTGTAAATTATGCTTAACATTTGCTTACCAAGCACTAAATAGCTCATTGAACTTGCAAACAAATAGTGACATTTCCCTAAGTTATGACCAAATTACATGTAAGTTTGAGTGAGTGAATTTGGCAGATCCCATTAATAGTAGGTGTAGTCAATATAAGTTTCTATTGCGTCCTGAACAACTGGGTCCATTATCAATCATTGACTCCCTTGATTTTTTCTATATATATATATATATATATATACACATGGTGGATTGCTAGTGCCATGTCAACTCTTACATATGAAATCTCTGTTTGATCTGCCAATGGGCATCCACCCATAAAGAATGAAAGGCAATTGTTTTCACTACTCAACGTTAGTCTCAATGCAAATTTAGACCAAAGTGCAAAATGGTTTAGCTATGGTCCCCAAATTTACTGTAAAAACTAACAAAAGTAAAGCACTTTTAGTTTCTTGCTTAGCCGACAAGCAATGATTTAACATAATAGTTGAACATAATCAACAAAAGAATAATTAATTTTAGGATTTGATCCAGACCAATCACCTTTCTAGACAGGAAACAGGAGAGCTCAAAGAATTACGGCTCAAGGGAATGACAGATTCATGGAATGATCCATTGTCTATAATCTTCTCAAAAACACTACTACTTGAAGATGTTGTAAGGTTTATTGGGAACAAAGGAATATATACTTAAAATACATATTGACCTAACCCATAAGAACGTTTATATTTTGAGCCAAACCACTCTTTTTAGACCAATCATTGGCGTCATAAAGGAATAATTGGTAGGAGGCATATTACCTGCAAAAGGTATTAGATGAACACAATATAAAATATTGCTTTTACCTCTTTATGATATAGATCATGGGTCCATTACCTAAAAGTCTCCTTCATCTCTCTCTTTCTTTCTGTCTGTTCTTTATCTGCCTAGATATATATTACATATTTATATTTATGTGTTCAATAATGTTGGTCCCAAACTTTATAGTTTAATGCCAGACTTTGAAATTGTGGAAATAAATCCTTTTCTGCCTTGCTATGTACACTTTATTTTACATCAGCTGTCTATGTCCTAATACATCTCTCTAGGGTAGTTAGAACTTTGAAAGATTAGCAGTTAAGCTTACTACACAAGGTCCAGGAGTTAGGAAAGATAGTCAAATACAAATTACATTCAAGTGATGATGGATTTATTATCCTAATTAACAACTTAAAATGAAATCACGTTGCTAGTAATTCAGGATTACCCTGTGCACCATTTTGGACAACAAACAGATTTCTACAACTATAAATAGAAAGGAATCTTAACGTGGCATGGTTTAGGTGATGACAGGGAATGGATGTTGACCTATCAACAAAGGGGATAATACCAAACAAATCCATCTCAGAGCTGGGATTAAATACACAAAGTGGTTATGCTTGTGGACTATTATTCTAATGTTTTGGTTGAAATGGTATGAGCACAAGATTTATTTATTTTTTTGGAAGAGAGGGATATGCGCAAAATAACTCATTTAACAGGCCCATTAGTGGTAAGAAAACCACCTTTAGCTTTCAATTTTTGTGCCGCTTTTTAAGCCAAATTTCAATGATAAAGTAAACTTGATCTCATACATGAGTTCAATGAATTTATTGTGTTCCCACTTCCCAGATGAAAAATACATGAGTTCATATTTGTTTTAACTTTTAAGTACATACAACCCTGAAGAGACCAAAGGTGAACCAATAAGAAAACACAGGCGGTTAGAGGAGAGAGAGAGTGGAGTAGGAGTAGGAGTCAGTGATTCTAGTGGGTTCCTGCAAAAGACCCCACCTGTCCAATTTTATTAGTTTATTTGTTTTATTCAATTTTTTTTTTTTAATTTTTATTTCAGCCACCTTCGAAGCCCCACAAGTCCAAACTCCAAAGAGAGCTAGAGACAAGTTTGCTGGGACAACATCTTGGGTACCACAGAATGAGTTTCTCAATCTGAAATATTTTCAACTAGGGACAGCCATAAAGCAAGCCAAACAGACTAATCAATCAGGTTTCTTCATTGAGAAGGAGAAAAGAAAGGGATAGAGACACCCCATGAAAGATAAAAAGTTGCAAAGAGGATCATATCTGAGAAAAAGACTGGACCTCTTGTTGTGGCAACTTACAACTTAGATTAGATATTACTTTGACAAGAGAGCTTTGATCTTTCTCTGCTCTATGACCTTCTCCATACAGAACTCTATTTATCCTTAGAATTCCAAAGTCATAGAGGCAAGGTAAACACTCATGACATCATATATATATATATATATATGAATGTATATATAGCAGTTTTCATATTCTTCATGCTCTAATATTAGAGCATGACCACTTTTTTCATGTGAATTGAATTTGAATTATAACAAATACCAAACCTTTGAATTTTGGCTTCAGGGAAGGAAAGATGATAATGGTCTAAAAAAAAGCCTTGCATGGCCAGCCACAGAATAGGAGAAGTTGGTTTGTCTGAGTCAGGGCCTTCAAGTCACCACGTGCCTTATGGAGTTCTTCATGGGATTAATACTCCTGCATCAAGCTTTATGTATTCTTCAATAACATCTCCTTAATTCAGTACTTGAGTACTTTTTTCACTTTTCACACATAACTAAACACTTAAGAAGGAACTGTTAGATGGTGATTGTTTCTTCAATTCAATTAACAAATATGATTGGTCTGATTAATTTCAAACTTTTAACTTTTTTTGATTTCTTAGCAATCAAGGATCTGCTTTTGATTTTGGGGAGCTGGAAGAAGCAATTGTGCTGCAAGGAGTTAAGAGTAGAAATGATGAAGCCAAAGCATGTATGTTTCCTTTTCCATCACTTAAGCTTTTTATTTATTTATTTCTGACGTTAGATAAGCACAACCAACTCTTTCTAAAAGCAGAGAGAAAAAGGAGGTGAAGGACAAGAGGTTTGAATATGTCTAAAGAATGCGCTGTGAGGGGATTACCATTTCCGATACCATAATGATTCTGAGACAATAGACTTGGATGGCGTGGTGTTACTATCTTAGAAACCTGACTCCTTTTGCATGATTTTTTTACTGACTCCATAACTGCTGAAAAGGAGGATTAGGTTCCTCTGCCTTTTATTTGTTATAATTGAATTGAAAGTCCTCTCAAGTCTTTTTTATTTTGGTAATCTTCAAGTCCTTCAAGTTGGTGATCCTCTTGAGATTTTGCTTTTGTGATTCTTGCAGCTTTATTCACAGGCAGACCTGCAGCTACACTGGAAATGTTCCCTTCATGGCCAATGAGATTCCAGCAAACCCCAAGAGTACCACTCTACTCTCTCACTACTCCATCTTTGACCATTTATTTTTAACCATGCTTGCTTATGCTTATAAGTTCAAGAAATCTCAATATTTTATTTTGAAAATTATATTATTGTTCTAATACTCAGCCTTAAAAGCCTAATAGTATTTTATTTACTCTGAACCGGCTATGATTACATGTGATGTGAGGTGATCTTGAATTGCCAAAAAATTTTTGGTGGCTTATTCAAATACAGGGAGGTTCAAAGTCAGGAGGGGAAAGCACCGATTCAGCTCTTTCCAGTAAAACGGAGCCCCCCTTTGAGGCAGAATCTCCCATAAGTAAAAAGGCATCTTCTTCTTCAGATCAGCAAAGACAGCAACTTCAGCAGGAGATGGCAAGTGGTGTTCCAAGAACACCCTCTTCACACAATCAATCAGCAGCCAAATCACCACAAGAAAAGGTTCTCTCTTTCTCTTTGTATTTCTCTCTCTTTCCATAGATTGCAAGAGAGTTTATTAAACCACAGTTTTCACTGTTAATCTCTCAGTTCTCTCTTTCCATATCCCCAAAACTCGGGGAAAGTTGGCCTTTTTAAATGCTATTGTTGCTGTTTTGATCTGTCCCTTCTTCTCTTTCTCTTCTCTCTCTTGTGCATGCATAGCATATCTTCACAAACAAGGCACAGATCCCAACAGCTTTCAGAAAATCAAAAGAACACAGAGTTTTCCTGATTCCTGAACGATTTTCTGACATGAAATATGATAGAGAGAGATGTATAGAGGGATGTGTGTACAAAGTACAAACAAAAAAACAAAGTGAGAATCTTTTCAGTACTTATCAACGTTTCTCATTAAAGTGACACCCACCCACTTTGGCTCAATTTAGAGAAAACTTGTGTTTTTCTCCAGAGGTCAAATTTGGAGTTCCAAATCTAAGCCACAACAGCATACACCAAAACAATGGCAGATGATAATGATGCCTTTTGCTACCCTTATCATATTGATAATTGCATGCCTCTAGACAAATGGTCCAAGACACTTCACCATTCAGAAATGCTTCCCAGAGTGAGCACTCTAACATGTCATCTCTCATTTTGGATTGAAACTTTGTCACCTTTATTAGCCACCTTTGAATGTTGATTTTGCCAAAACTCAAAAAGATGGGATGAAGTTGAGTGATGTTAAACAATTTTCTTCTTTTCCTCCCTGATTATTTAGCTACTAATATGGGTTCGTTTTTCTGGTTTGTAGTCTCATGATCTACACTGAGTTGAGCAAATTAACATCTACCTTCATCTCCTTATCATTTCTCAATGTCTTACATAAATAATGTTTTTGTCTTCTTTCTGTTGCAGAGAAAAGGAGCTGGTTCTACATCAGAGAAACCACTTGATGCAAAGGTTTTTGACTAATTTTCCAAAGTATTTTTTTTCTGTATTTTTCATTATGTGGTTTTACATAGGGTCTAAGGTAAGATTCTTTGTGGGCCTCAGACATTGAGACGTTTAGCTCAAAACAGAGAGGCTGCAAGGAAAAGCCGTCTCAGGAAAAAGGTGTGTCCTATATATTGCTGTACAAATTCAATTAGTTGTTGAGAAATAGCAGATACACTGTTGCTGAAAGTGGAAACTTAAAAAGAACTATATAACATTTACTGCATTTTCCCTCTATCTATGAAACAGGCTTATGTGCAGCAGCTAGAAACAAGTAGATTAAAGCTTACCCAGCTTGAACAAGAACTTCAAAGAGCACGCTCACAGGTTCTCAAACATGAGTTATATATATTATATGTTTTTGTTTTTAAACTTCTAGTGATTATTATTTGTGCTGTTAATTTATAGGGCTTGTTTGTGGATTGTGGTGGTGTTGGAAGTAATGTAAGCTCTGGTGAGTTTAGCATTTTTTTTGTTGGTTGTTTTTTAACCTGTGTCATTTTCTACCTCCTCAAGCTCAAAAAAACTGAAAGATAAAAAAGGGTAATGTCATAATTTTCTAGCCAAGATATGAGCAAATTAATGACTATGGAGCAGGTAAAATCTAGGGACATAAATACCTGAAAGATATCGTCGCTAGTGGTTTATTTATATACTTTGAAAATGGAACTGTGGATGATGATGAAACAATGAGATAATAGGAGACTCACATTGGATAGATAAAAAAGAGACTTACAGTGGTATTCACTGTTATATACTTGTAATTTCCCTTTACGTAAATCTTTTGAATACCAAACACATGTCAAATTTAATTTTCATAGCCCATTTATGAAAGTCTCTGAATTTGACCAAATTCCGTAGCTATTTTAATAATTGGTGTTTGAATAATAAAAACAAGATGCCAATGTTTGAAATAGATCATGGTAATGTATTTCATGTTTAGGTGTACGACTTTTTCTAAACATAATATATAAAGTATAAAGTCTACTTTATGTGCTCGACTTTTCAGAGAACCATTCCATTATATACTGCTCTTTTCGACTTTTGGTAAAAATAATACGGTTTTAGGGTAAAAAGTTAACAACAAATAAAATAATAATTATTGATTAGCATGAATAGAAATACACTTTCTAATGAAAAGGAAATGCACTACACATTATGATTATCCATTTATTTATGGTCATGGGTCTGCTTCATTCCTGGCCACATTGCACCGGTCACCAAATCAACCGACACTTGAATAGTTAAAATAAAATATGGTAGCAACATTACTGTATAAAAATATGAAAACAAAACCAGAAAGCAAACAAATTTGAACCGGCACCGCATATATTATATAGTTTATTATAATCAATAATCGCAATTATTAATAATTAACTAACAATGGTTTTGTTGTAGGAGCCGCAATGTTTGACATGGAACATGCAAGATGGTTAGAGGAAGACCACCGGCTCGCGGTGGAGCTCCGGAACGGATTGCAGGCACCATTATCGGACAGTGATATGAGATTGATGGTGGATGGATATCTTTCCCATTATGATGAAATTTTCAGGCTTAGAGGTGTGGCTGCTAAATCTGATGTGTTCCACCTCATCAATGGCATGTGGACTTCCCAAGCTGAACGTTGCTTCCTTTGGATTGGTGGTTTTAGGCCATCTGAACTTATCACGGTGTGTACATATTCTACAATATTTTCCTAACTATATACTATACCAAATCATGTTAACACTGCAAGTAGTTACTAATAATACTACTTTATTTGGCAAACAAAAAAAAAATAAAAGTTAAAGGGAATGTGTCATTTTCTTTTTTGTTAAAATTTGTGGTGTAATTTTTTGGATAGTGAGATAAAAAACTTTTTGGATATTAGCATTGTTTTGCTATTATTAGTAATTTGTCACATGTCTGGGGTTGTGGCAGTGAATAACTGATGCAATGTTTGTAGGGAAATCTTATAGTCTTTTTACAGAATGTAGTTAGTAATTAACAAGAAGGTTAACAGTTTCAACTATTTTGAATTAATGTGTATAAATAAAATATAATATAGTTTTATTATTTTGGTCAGATGTTAATTCAACAGTTGGAGCCACTAACGGAGCAGCAGATAATGGGAATGTATGGGCTGCGGCATTCCTCTCAGCAAGCAGAAGAGGCTCTCTCTCAAGGCCTTGAGCAATTGCAACAGTCTCTAGTAGACACCATAGCTGGAGGACCAGTTGTTGATGGTGTGCAACAAATGGTTGTTGCTATGAGCAAGCTTGCAAATCTTGAAGGATTTGTTCGCCAGGTAAACTAAATAAATCATAGTCATAAATTTTTATTAAAAACTTATTTGTTTATTATATAATAAATATTTGTTACATTTAGATATTTAAAACTAATTTTAAAGATGGAGATCTAAATTGATGGATTAAGTATACCTACATATATACATTGACTTGATTGATCACATTTTTTATTTTTCTAGGGTTAATTATGGATTTTTCTTTGGTGAAACTAATGCTTTTCTAAGTACAAAATTTGGTAGGGAGGTTGACGTAAAGCCTCGTGGTCACGATGTCTGTGTGTTGCAATTTCTGTTTAACTAATGATTTCATCTGTTTTTGTCAAAATTAGAATTGAAGACATATATGACTAGTCAACTTTTAATTTTTTGGTTTAAGTACTAATTGGCTTATAAACTTCACAGTTGAAAACGGAAACCACATTAATTATGGCACTTTAAAACGCTTGTAACACTTTTTTTTTAAATATTTTTTTGTGACAATTACGTTTATAACACTCTCTACATAGTAAATTATGGAAATTAATCTCAACACCTAAAACTAGCAAACTATTTCACGAAATTTGTTATATTCTTTAATAAATCTTTTTTATATATTTTAGTATTTTTTAAATAAATATTAAATAAAAAGACATGTATTATTTATTACTTTTTATATATTTTAGTAATTTTATTTAATAATTAAAAAATGTATAAAATTAAAAGATAGAAAGATTTATTATTCCTGTTTGACACATGATTAGTAATAGCTGTAATTTTATTTTCTAGTCCATTATATTTCTTCTGTTTATTCATTGGTTGCATGCATATCTTGGACCGCAAATTTTTGCTATTATCCTGGCTAACATTTTCTGATTAATTGATCCTGAGAAAAAGAAAATTTTTTAAACTTTATTTATTTTTGTTGACACGTGTTGCTTTCATTTTAGATGATTTTTTTTACTTTTATTATCCATACAGATAACTAGCTCGGTTGACTAAAATTAGCTTCACTTCTTGGTTGTCACGTTTCTCTAAGTACTCTAATTTAATAGTTTGGAGATGTTTGTTGCTTTGCTTCTAACGTTGGTGTTCATCGAAATGGTGGGTTCTAGGCATTTGATTTAATTTTTCCATTTTAAAATGTCTTAGTCAGAAGTTGGTTTTAGAAAGTGATGGCTAATTGAATCCTAAACCTCGGTACAATTTCCCTGGTGATTTCTGATTAATTAAATTTTCGGATGATGCAAGAAAAGAAAAGGCATTACTTTATTCAATGATTAGTAACCATCAATTATGTTTATTGATAAAACAACCTCACCACTTTCGACCCCTTTGATGCTCTAGCCACTATCCGCCATGAGATTAAAGTAAAAATTATACTCAGCTTTATGATTGTTAAATTTAATTTAATAATATTTTAATTTTAATTTAGCTCCTTATATACAATATCTCTGGTTACATTCTCAGTGTATTTTACTCTCTTCTCTCAGTATATTGTATTCTCTCCCTCTCTATGGTTGCTTCTTATATCTATAAAAAAAAATTATTATTATTAAAAAATATAATTAATATTATTAATTTTTTTAAAAAAAAATTTAATTTATTTTTATATATAAATTTTATTTATTTATTTATTATATTTGATAAATATAATAATATACAAAAATAAAAAATATTTTTAAAAAACTAAAAAGTACGGATAAAAGAAAGAAATACTTTTTATAATGCATAATAGCTTCTCTTGCTAAAGACCCATCTAAATCCTTATACTGTAGCAGATATAGATTAATTCCTTATGTTCGCTGCAACATAATGTCTAAGCGAGAATTTATTCTAATTACTACACTTCATTGGTGGTGATCACACACTTATGTTTGGGTTATTACGAAAGGTAAAAAAAATTAATATCCCTTTAAAAAAAGATAAATATTAAACTTGAAATTTTATATGGATAACTATAATTAAAACTTTAAATTTCACATGATTATTTTAAAAAATTACATAATTTTATGCTTTTAGTACAATTATTTTTATTATGTATGGATAGATGCATATATTCTTAATTTCTTCTTGACTGTAACTTGGGTTATGAATTAATTAACTAACTCAATCTTTCGTGGGTATGAATTGAAGGCTGATAATTTGAGGCAACAGACTCTTCATCAGTTATGTCGATTGCTAACAGTTCGTCAAGCAGCAAGATGTTTTATTGTTATTGCAGAGTACTATGGACGTCTTCGAGCCCTTAGTTCTCTTTGGGCATCAAGACCACGAGAGTAAGTTACAATTTATTTATTTATATATATATATATATTCTTTGAATTATTATTTTTTTTTTCTTTATGGATCACAATTCTTCACCAGCATATAAACATAAGGTGCTAAAATTGTTAGAATATACTATTTTAATTTTCTTAATGTTTATATCATTTTTACAGGTAAAAGATTAATTAATGTATTTTATAATTTTTTTTCTCATTTTTAACATTCCCATTCTATTTTAAGAATATATGTGTATAAGTTCCAAATATGGTCATAAGTAAAATTTTTCTGATGGGATATTCAAACAGGGCTTTGATCAGTGACGATAACTCATGCCAAACAACCACGGAAATGCAAATGGTCCAACATTCTCAAAATCATTTCTCCAGTTTCTGAGAGATAGAATTAAAACGCACTACCCTGAAAAGCTGCTGCTATGAGTGGATTTCTTTGGCTGCTTTATTATGAATGTCAGCATCTTCTAGAAAAAAAATATTTATTTTATTTTATTTTTCTTTTTTCAATCTTCTGCCCCTTGTGTCTTTATGTTTTATTGTAAATGTAAATTTAGATTTTATGTGCATGATGAGGAAGCTCCTACTTTAGCTAAAGGGAAATAGAAAAACAGTTTATAAAAGGTGCATGTGAGATATAGATAAAGCATGGTAAAACTTCCATCTCCTATATGCTTTTCTTTTTATTCTAATTTTTCAATAATTTTAATATATTTATATGAATTTTAATTATTATATATTTTAATAATAATATTTATATTTTAATACATTTTATTTTTTATCTATCTTATTTTTATCGTATTATATATTTTGCATCTTTTTTTTTTCTATTTCATTCTAGTTAGTTTAAATAGAATTTATTAATAATTTAATTTTAACTTATTTAATTTCTTAAATTTGTTTATAATATTTAATATAATATAAAATTAATTCATCATTTTTTAAAAAAATATAAAATTTTAATTGTTTAAAATAATATAAATTAATTCTTCTGTAAATATATAAAAATAAATTTAAAAACAATTATGAAAATTAATTTATAAAAATTAAATAAATTAAAATTTAAACAAATAATAAAATATTTTTCAAAATATGCATGTGAAATAAAAAAAGTTAGGAAGCTCCTACTTTAACTAAAGGAAAATAGGAAAACAGTTTATAAAAGGTGCCTGTGAATACTTTTTTTAAAGCATTCATAAAACTTTAATCTCCTAGATAATTTTTATCCTAACTTTTTAATACTTAATACTAATATATTTATATAAATCTCGATTATTATATTTTAATAATAATCTTTTTATTTTAATATTTTATATATATATAATTTTTATTACATCATATATTTTATTTTTTTATTTTATTTTAATTATTTTTAAATAAATTTTATTAGTAATTTAATTTTTAAATTTTAATTTTTAAAGTTTTTTTTTATAATTTTTAATATAATATAAAATAGTATATTACTTTTAAAAAATGTACAAATTAATTTTTTATTATTTAAAATAATGTAAATTAATTTTTTAGTAAATAATATCAAAAATAATTTTAAAAATGAATATAAATGTTAAAGACTAATTGAATAAATTTTTAAAATATAGAAATAATTTACAAAAATAAAATAAGTTAAAAATTAAAATATTAATAATTTTTGTAAAAAGTATATGATAATATTTTTTTATATTTATACATCTTCTGTATATAAATAAATATATATATATATATTATTTAAGGATAAAAATAGATAGAAACAAGTTAGCTAAGTTGTGCTTTAAATGTTCAAGTCTAATTTAGTCTATTTAAAAATTTTAAAATTTAAATCTATTCTAAAATTTTTAAAATAAACAAGTCTGTTTTAAAATTTATCGTAAAAAAAATAATAAATAAATTTAAAATTTATATAAATAATTAATTAAAATTTTAATTTTAAAATTAATAAAATAAAAAAATTTATAAATTTAATTATATAATTTTAAAAAATATATATATATATTAAATATTAATTTTATACCAATATAATAATATATAAATATATATATATCATATATGTATGTATATATAAATTTATATATATATATATAAATTAAAATAAAATATAAAATATTTATTTTAAAATTAAAATAATCTATACAACTCTCATAATAAATATTAAAAAATTTTATAAACATAAAATTATTTTGTTTAAAATTTAAATTTCTAATTTTTAATAAATTATATAAATATAATATATTAAAATAAATATAACAAATATAAAATATATAGTTATAAAAATAAGTAAATATCTAATTAGATTAAATAAATATTTTAATAAATTTAAATATAATTTATTTATTTCAAAATATTTTTTAACAAACTATTTATTTATTTATTAAAAAACATAAATTTTAATCACTGTATTTACTTCCATCTTTAATCATATCTTATTAAATAACTTTACATAAAAATATTTTTTTAACAAAACATTTTTCTATTTATTAAAAATATAAACTCTAATCACCTTTTTCACTTCCATTATTAATCATATATTATTCAATAACTTTAAAAAACATATAAAAGGGTGGCACAAATCAGGGGAATAGGGAGAAATAAAAAAAAAAAAAAACAGGGGTTTTAGCTGCAAGTTGAGTATTTTATAGTACAAAGGCGACAAATGAAAAAAAAAAAAATACGAATTAAGGATGTATATATTGTCTTCTTGTGGTGGTTACTGCACAATTTGGGTGGATGTGTAGCTAAAAAGAAGGGGCTAGTTTGTGCTAAAAAGGAAAAAGAGGAAATTGTGGTTTGGGCTTTGAAAATGAAAATGGTTGTTTTTGTTTGTTTGTGTTGAATATAAAGACAATGGAAAGAGATTGGATCATAGACAGGTGCATGAGTATGTCTCAGTCTCAGAATTGCATGGAACGTACTGACACACCAATGCCTTCCACCTCGATATCAGATATCATATATATACTCACCACTTCACTAACTTTGTTTTCTCTCTTTTGTTTTTTTCTATCTTTTATTTTATTTTATTTTATTTTTTGTTTATTTAACTTTTAACTTTAAGTATTAAAAAATAGTTAAAAAATTGAAATATTTTTTATTTTAAAAAATAAAAATATTATTATTATTTTTAAAAGATGTAAAAATAATTTAATTTAATAATTTTTAACATTAATTAATCTTTAAAAATAATATTTTATCTTTTAAGAGTACAAGTTAATTTAAAGCGGTTTCATTTAAAAAGAGAAGAAGTTAATTAAAAGCCAGCTTGCCAATGTAGAGCACTCACTAATAGTCAAAATGTACGTGATTGCTACATATGATATACTTGATAAATCTAATAAATATATACAATATTTTTTAATTTTTTATTACATCATCTATCATATTACATATTTCTTTTTCTTTTAAGTCCCATCTTGATACATTATATTTTTTTTTTTAAAAAAATTAGAGTTTATTGGTTTGATTAATATCTCACAAGAGGATTCATTCGATAGGTTTTCAATTTACTTAATTTTTTATAATATTTCTGCAAATTTTCGTTTAAATCTCATTAAAAATGCAATGGACGGGAATTATACAAGGAGGATTCATCCTTAATTACTTGATACCAGAAAGAAAAAAAAAATAGAAGAAGAAAAATTCTGATTTAGCTAGACAGCTACATGCAAGGCTTAGTTAGATAGGTACATGGTTGAATCTGTAATCTCTTCTAATTGTAGGTATAGCTTCCATTACTTTGCCTCTCAAAAAACGATCAGCTCAGCTGCCGAAAAAAGTAAATGCTTCCACTATTCGTGCATGTTCTCATATATGAGTTTTATATTGATAAAAATATTTGACATAATATAATGTTACATTGATATTATTTATATTTTAAAATATATTTTTAATTTAATTTTATATAATTTTAATTTTATAATTTAACTAAATAATCAATTTATTTTAAAATTAAATCTAACATAAATTATTCTACTCAATATTTCATATAAAATAGTTGAAATTTATAAATCTAACTATTAAATTAACTAATTTTATTATATACATTATACTTATAAAATTTTATAAAATTTAAAAGTATTTAATATTTTATTATATTACTTTATTTTAATGGTTAATATATCTTTTTTAATATATAATAATTTAAATTTAATTAATTACCAAAGTATCAATTTCTTTTAAATTAATATTATAATTAATATATTATAATGTCATATTAATCTAATATTATCCTATATATTTAGATTTAAAATATTAATTATATTAAAAATTCAGGTCAAATAAACTCATTTTAACTTATCTCACAACTACCATTAAATCATAACGTAAATAATCAATATATGCATGTTGACATGTATGTGTGAACCAGGACTGTAGGATGTAGGGTGCACATGCCTATGTGAAAAACAAACTGAAACTCTATGCACATGAATATGAATGTGAATATGTGTATTGATCTCATGAAATTATGGAGAAGTAGTCAAACAACGCATTCAATCACAACCTACTAGGTACCTAATGTTTGAAACAAGAATAATATTTTCTTTCCACATTATTAACAAATAGTTTATTAATTAAAATCTAAAAACTGAAGATTCGGCTAAACAGTTTCACCTAATAATGTTATTTTAATTATTAATGTTTATCTTGCAACTACTTATCAAAATCCTTTGGAGTGCTTTGTTATGGCTAAGATTCTATTATTTATTAACCACATACATCCATATATTAATTGAATTGAATCAGCAGGTACCCTCGTATTCAATCATTCAGAATTTCCATCAACCTCCAATTCCAGTTGGGTGTTGCAACGGAACGGATGCAGGATGTCATGCTCAAAATGATTGGTTAAATCTAATTTTTTATTTGCATTTGACTTTATTTTTCTATAGTTTAGTTCTAGTCATATTTTAGAATTGATTTTAAATATTAAAATTTTTTAGATTATTCGGATGTGAGATGAATCATAAATATATAATGTAGAGTAGTTTTTATTGTATAACCTAATTTTTAGGATTAAGTTATATTTTAAACCTAGTTTTAATATTAAATTTAAAATCAATCTATTGTTATTTAATTTATCTTTTTAATAAAAAAATATTTTTATTATTATGGGATAGAAATCTCTTTCATTTTTTTTTTAACGTTCAAAATGTTAAGGGAAGAAGTTATTTTCTTAATGGAAAAAGCACTTTCATAAGAAATAATCATATCATAATTTATTTCATAACATGTTTACTTTTGTATCGAAACATTGATTCCACAACTTTATCATTTATTGTTTTGGAAAAGTTAATTTCCAAAACTATATTTCCTTAATTGGATCAAATCTTTCATAATGGGTAGCATCTAAGATCTTACTCACCAAGTGAATTAAATATACTAAAACAAACTTTATCAAATATAACTATAAAAAAGCAATATACAAAATCTTATTAGTTTTATTCATTTTGATGGTAATAAGTTTTGATGCCTTACATGATGTCTCTATAATTGTCTGCAAATTTAAATTTAAATAATTTTAATTTTATAAAATTGATTTTGGTTAAAAATAAATTTAAAATAATATGATTTATATTTTAAAAAATTTATCTTAAAAATAAGTTTATTATAAAATCCAATATAAAAATTTTAACTCAACTCAAAAATTACAATTTACCATACCTAAGTTTAGAGGCAAAAACATTTTTACTATAAAATTGTCAAACATGTTGATAGGAATATTAAACCATGTTTATCACTTTATACTTAAATTTAAAAGCTCTCAATAGCAATCCAAACATACCCATAGATACATTTACCTCTACCTTCTGCACAAACCAGGATAACTCTTATAAGAGTAAAAACCTAATAGTTAGGTTTTTAGATACAATTAATGAAAAAACCTGTAGCATAAAAAAGAGAACTACATCACTTGCTTGCTTTAAAATCACAAACTCTTTTCAAACACATGCACTCGTTTGTCTAAACTCGTTTATCTGTATAGACGTTCTATTTTGGGAGTGAGGCAGCCACCCTAATTTTGGTGTCACTCATCATTACTAACAGAATTTAAAATCTAAGTAATGTTAAAGAGTAAATTGGAACATAATAACAAAGATATGTCTTGCTTTTTGGGTGACATGCTGTAAACTTTCGATGAACTATTGTACCTTTCATGATGCTACTAGAATAATGGGTTTATGACGTTAAACCCCAAAAGAGTGTTCTTCTGACGCCCTTACCCCAGCCGAAAAGGTAAGTAAGTGACCCATCATCATGTGAACTAAAATTTGTGTCATTCTCAAATAATTTCTAGTCTCGTTAGAAGGATAGTCTAAACATAGGAATAATATCTTCTTTTATTTTTAATTTGTAAAAATATCTAAATACAGATAAAATTTAAATGAAATTATATTTAAAAATATCTAAAAATATATGTGATTGCTACATATATAATATACTTAATAAATCTGTACAATAAATATATACAATATTTTTTAACCTTTTATTACATCATCTATCATATTACATATTTCTTTTTTTTCTAATCCCATATCTCTGCATATTGTATAGGTTTTGCACGATTCTCTATACCTCTTCGATAGAAATCCTATCTAGAATATACATCATATTTTTTTTTATCCTTAAAAATTAAGATTTATTGGTTTGATTAATACCTCACAAGAGGATTCATTCCATATGTTTTCAATTTACTTAATTTTTCATAATATTTATACAAGGAGGATTCATCCCCTTAATTATTCGATACCATAAAGAAGAAATAGAAGAAAAGTTCTGATTTAGTTAGATAGCTACAAGGCTTAATTAGATAGGTACATGGTTGAATCTGTAATAGATAGGTACATGATTGAATCTGTAATATCTTCTAATTGTAGGTATAGCATTTCTGTTGTGCTCCGTTACTTTCCGTATGAAAAAAAGATAAAAGTAAATACTTTCACTGTTTGTGGATGTTCTCATATATAAGTTTTATATTGATAAAAATATTTTACATAACATAATGTTACATTGATATTATTTATATTCTAAAATATATTTTTAATTTTACTTTATATAATTTTAATTTTATAATTTAACTAAATAATCAATTTATTTTAGAATTAAGTCCAACATAAATTATTTTACTCAATATTTTTTATAAAATAGTTAAAATTCATAAATCTAAATATTAAATTAAATAATTTTATTATATATATTATACTTATAAAATTTTATAAAATTTAAAAGTATTTAATATTTTATTATATTACTTTATTTTAATAAATAATATTTTTTTTTTAATATATATTAATTTAAATTTAATTAATTAACAAAGTATCAATTTCTTTTAAATTAATATTATAATTAATATATTATACTATCATATTAATCTAATATTATCCTATATATTTAGATTTAAAATATTAATTATATTAAAAATTCAGGTCAAATAAACTCATTTTAACCTATCTCACAATTACCGTCAAATCATAGCATAAATAATCAATATATGCATGTTGATATGTATTTGTGAAGTAGGACTGTAGGGTGCACATGCATATGTGAAAAACAAATTGAAACTCCATGCACATGAATATGTATTGATCTCATGAAATGATGGAGAATTAGTCAATCAACCAATTCAATCACAATCTAGTAGATACTGCATGTTTGAAACAAGAATAATATTTTCTTTCCACATTATTAACAAATAGTTTATTAATTAAAATCTAAAAACTGAAAATTCAGCTAACAACATTATTTTAATTATTAATGTTTATCTTGCAACTACTTGTCAAAATCCTCTGGAGTGCTTTGTTATGGCTAAGATTCTATTATTTATTAACCACATACGTCCATATATTAATTGGATTGGAAACAGGATGTATTGGTTAAATCTAATTCTTTATTTGCATTGCTGGATCCATCAAAATAACCTTTTTTTATATAGTTTGGACTATCGGTTAGGTTTGTAAGGCTCTCTCTAGTAACCTCGGTTACGTTTGGATCCATTACGAGCTTTTAAGGTTCTATCTAACAAGCTCTGTTACTTTTGGATCCATTATGAACTACACCATTTAAATTATTAGCAAATAGTGATACGGGTCATGATTAACATATATTTGTTGATTAATCTTTCAATCTTGCAATTATAATATAAAATTTGACTTTATTTTTCTACAGTTTAGTTTTAGTCATATTTTAGAATTGATTTTAAATATTAAAATTTTTAAGATTATTCAGATGTGAGATCAATCATAAAAATATAATGTAAAATAGTTTTCATCGTATAATCTAATTTTTAGAGTTAAGTTATACCTTAAACCTAATTTTAATATCAAATTTAAATTCAATCTATTGCTATTTAATTTATCTTTTTAATAAAAAAATATCTTTGTTAATATTTTATTTTTTAAAAATAATTTTTTGGTTTAAAATTTTATTTAAAAATAAGTTTCAACTCAGGATACTTGTTTGTTGGGATAGAAATCTCTCTCGCTCTTTTCTTGGTCCCAACCTCCACAATGCTAAGGGAAGAAGTTATTCTCTCATTGAAAAAAATACTTTCATTATATCTAATGATGCGACAATTGTTATTAATACCGATCCACAGATCTAATGATCTAATTATGCGACAACTGCTATTAATATCGTAATTACATCATAATTTATCTCGTAGCATGTTTATGCGACAACTGCTATTAATATCGTAATTATATCATAATTTATCTCGTAGCATGTTTATTTTTGTGATGTTTCGACAATTTCATTATTTATTATTTTGGAAAAGTTGATTTCCAAAGTCACATTTCCTTATTTGCGTCAAAAATAATCTTAGACAATCTCATCTAAGATCTTATTCATCAAGTGAATTAGATATACTCAAACAAACTTTGTCAAATATAACCATAAAAAGATAATATACGAAGTCTTATTAATTTTATTCACTTCTGTAACAAACTTTGTCAAAGATAACTATAAAAAGATAATATATGAAGTCTTGTTAGTTTTATTCACTTTTGTGCATGGACAAATCTTGTTTCGATCCGTTACATGATGTCTCTGGATAATTGTCTGTAAATTTGAATTTAAATGATTTTAATTTTATAAAATTGATTTTGGTTAAAAATAAATTTAAAATAATGTGATTTATATTTAAAAAAATTTATCATAAAAATAAATTTATTATAAAATCCAATATAAATTTTTTAACTCAACCCAAAAATTATAATTTAACATGCCTAAGTTTAGAGACAAAAATATTTTTACAATTTATTATGCCTAAGTTTAGAGACAAAAATATTTTTACTATGAAATTGTCAAACATGTTGATAGGAATATTAAACCATGTTTACCACTTTTGCACAACCCAGGTAAGAGGTTTTTAGATACAATTAATAAAAAAAAAATCTATAACATGAAAAAAAGGAATACATCATTTGCTTTGGGACGACATAAACTCGTTTCAACATATCCATTCGTTGAAACTCGTTATATTTATATCCATTCATTGAAACTCGTTTATATGTATAGACCGTTATATCTCCTGCAATATCAATCGAAGACGATAAAAACTAGATTATTTATTTTGAGATTGATGCAGCCACCCTAATTTTGGTGTCACTCATCATTACTAACATACTTTAAAATATTTAAAATCTAAATAACATATTAGAGAGTAAATTGGGACATTATAACAAAGCTATACCTTATTTTTACTTTTTGGATGACATGCTGTAAACTTTCTAGAAACTATTGTAGTTTCGAGGCTACTATGAACTAACTATTGTAGCTTTGGTGAGACTACTAGATGAAATTATATTTAAAAAGGTTTCTTAGTCATGATTACTTTTTATGTGGACAAGAAGAAAACAGTGACGTTGATCCTTGAAATAGTCCAAACTATGTAGCATAGTAGCATTTATATCTTATTTTTTTCAATCGTCCATATTTGCAAATGTATGGCAGATTGGATTTTAATATGCAGTTGAGATATATATTAGAGTACAGACACATTGTTTTCATGACATGAGTATACTGATGTTATAATCCACCTTTGGCCCTTGTTTCACGTTTCTTCATAACATCATCACATTAGTATACTGATGTTATAACCCTTGCCCTTGGCCCTTGTTTCACCATGCAGCGCTTATAGGCCTCTTCATTGCCCTCAATTTTTCTGTCCTCTTTTGAGCCAGTGTTGAGTGCTTTCTCTGTAAAATCTGTGTCGATACATGACAAATTCAGTGATGTTAATGTAACAACCCTTTAATGTATTAAGACCAACAACTTATATTTGAAACATAATCACTGACCTCCTGTTTCCTCTTGCATCCAGCTTCAGCCTACAGAAGATTTAAATGATGACCAAATGTATATATGTTAAGCTTATATCAGAAAACATGAATCATAATAAAAAAGAACAGAAATCTTCAATTTCAATATTGTCTACCAGAATTTGTTTTAGCTTCTCGTTCTCTTCTTTCAGCAGGTTCAATTCTGCTTCTAGCTCTACTGTATATGCCTACGTTAGAAAATTTTGAAATCAAGGAAAAGGACCTCAAATGCAGGAAAATAATATCTAAAACATTATTAAAAAGATTATGCAAATGTTAGCAGACTTAGGGATCCCCTTCCCCCAATGATCATGTAAATAACCAAGCACAAATTGAACAAAAATTGACTTGATGGAATGTGAACGGTTAAATGCTGGTGAAGCATACAATAAGGTAAATGATTAATAACTAAAAAGCATATCAAATAACCTGTCTTCTTGCTCGAGATCGTGCTGCTGATTCTCGATTCTTCAACATTCTGCGCTGCCTTCTCTCTACTACCACTTCAGGAGGACCATCAATTATCCTCTTCCTATTACCACTCCCGCCAGACTCTGATAAACTTTGACATTTCTCTCCAGAGAGACTAGTAGTGTGATCCTTTGCAACCGAGCTGCTATTCTGTGGCAACATTTCTTGTGTTTCAAGCCCATTGCTAGACACACAGTTCCCTATATCATGTTGGGTAGAAAATCTTATTCCCATTGCAGGCCTCAATCCATAACTTGCATTGAATGGTCCCTTACTTGCCATATTACCAATCTGATTCTGAAATGGCATTGAGGTTCTTGGTTGAGGTGATGAAGAGTTGAATGGCGATGAGGATTCTTGTACTACCCCAGCTTTTATAAGAAAATCCTCCAAAGTCATCTCCCCAAGCGTTTGTTGCTTTTTGAGTGTCTTATTCCTGCTAAGGTTATTATTAGCTTCATTGTGTTGTGGGGGACTTTTGTGGATTTGAGACCAAACTTCATCCACAGTTTTCTTGCAAATTGGAGGAGGGACCGAGAATGAGCCTTGCTTGGAAATGGTGGGTTGACTTGATTCTGTTGCCATACTTTTACTCTGGGCAGCTACATCATGGGTGGGTGGTGGTGGGTTGGCTTGGTTATCATCTGAGCTCCAAATGCTGGCAAGAAATTCATCCATGTTCATGGACCCAAAGCTCTTTCCACTCTTACATTGGAACTCATCAAGGGTGAGTGTGAGTATTGAATTTTGTTTGTTCAGTTCAGAAGATGTGGATTCTGGGTTTTGCAATTGCACCTCTTGCTCTGGTTGTTGGAAAGCCATGCGTGCGGATGAATGTGCTGATTATTGGGAAAGTTTGTTATAAACAACTGTTTTTGTCTCAAAAACTACCATTATTTATTGCAAAAAAAAAAAAGGAAAAAGAAAAAAGGGGGAGGGAGAAACAAAGCAAACTTCTTCCAAAACGGATTCTCAAATTTACAGGTCTTGAGAAATTGAAGTGCATCAATTACTTGTATATAACAAATCTGCATGAATTTTCTCTTAATAAATTGAACATCCTCAATAACTTGATTTTAAATAAATATACATGAACTTTTAGCCACCCCCACCCCCCAAAAAAACAGTAAAGAAAGAAAAAGGAAAAATAATAATTAGATACAAATTTGAAAGATAAGCAATTAAATCTGAAAAAAAAATTTAACTGTGTACAATGTAATAGATAATTCTGATTAGTTATCAGATAATTAAAATGATGGAATGATGCTACTAGGACTGTATCACCAAATAACCGGTTGCATGCAACATGCAAACAAAAATCAGAATATGATTCACATGAAAGAACCAGAATGAGGGAAGAAAAAGAAGCAAAAGCATATAATGAAGTTCCAAGAGAAGAAACAAAATTAAAAGCAGAGAAATAAAAAGAATGGATACGCCTGTATACCTGGATAGGGAGAGGAGGGGAGAATCTGAATTCTGAAATAGAGAAAGATTTAGAATTAAAAAATGAGTATGAAAGAAAGGGGAAGTAAGGGATGATATAGGAGAGGAGAAAGAGAAAGGGAAGAGTGGTACACTGTATCTGTAAGGAGACAGAGACTTTAACTGCCATTGCCCATTGGCATCATTTTAAATCAATATTTGTTTTAATCTGAGGCTATGGTCTATCATCAATTTCCAGCTTTTACTTTATATTGACACGTTTCGTGCCATCAACCGTTTTCACCTTATTTCACTGGAACGTTACTAGAACGTTTTTGTTTTTACTTTTATTTTTATTTTTATTTTTATGTTTTTAAGTTTAAGTCAAAGCATCCATGCACTTAATTCTCTTGTTTTGATTTTTAATTAAAAAATGATATTTTAATTATAATAATAATTAAGACAAAATGTTGTTTAGAAAGGGAAATTTATTTGAAGAAGTTTAAATTTTTTATAAAAAATATTGTTTAATAAAATTTCATTACATATATTTCTTGATTATATAATTATTCTAAATTTTTTAATAATATAAAACAATAATACAAAATATTAAATTTAATTTGCCTATTTTATTCCGTGGAATATAGAAGGTACATTCAATCCGTAGAGGTTATAAAATCGGACTTTCATCCTTGGTTCATAGAAGATAAAAGATTTACTTTCTATCGGAATGCATGCCCATATTTCAGTGCATAAGTATGACAATCTCATTCAATCTTACCATGATTTCGATGGTGGAAAATTTATTTTAATTATTTTAAGAAATTTGAATCCAAACTTAATGTTTAGTCATGTATAGAATTAGGTTTGAAAATAAAAAATGTTTTCATTTTTGTTTAGATTGAAGTTATCTTATAATTATGATAATCTTTAAATAATAGTATTGAAATTTTTTATTTTGTTAAAAATTATATTTTTATTAATAATTTTTTTCTTGAGATTTTATATGTTTATTTTATATTATTATTTAAAATAAAATATATTTAATATAATTTTTTTAAAATATACAAATATAAATGAACAGTGTGTTCATTAAAAATAAAATAAAAAATAAAAAATAATTTTATAAAAATTTACTCAAACTTGCTGAAATTATATTTTAATTTTTTCCCCTTCTATATTTAAACGATCTTAGTAAAACTTATCCCAATCTATCATTTTGTCATATTTAAATATCTTGTTAAAAATATAAATAATTTTTAAAAAATAACAATTTTTAAAATTGTATTAATTAGAAAAATAATAATATAAATTTATAATTATTTTTAAATTAGAGATACAATTTTGTTACAATATAAAAATTAGTTGTAACAACTTTTATCCATATTTTTAAAGATATACTTAAATTTAAGAATCATCATCATTTTGTCAGCCCATTAATAATAATGTAATCTATTTATTAAAAAAATTAAATTATTTTTATCATTCCGATCATTTGGTTCATTCGTTAATATCATTAAAATTTTAGAATTTTTTTTTATAATTTTAAGTTATTAAAACTGGTATAATAGTACAAGATTAAAAATTAAAATAATTTTATATAAAATCTTAAATCAAAACATTATATTTTTTACATTATAAATAAAAATTATTCTAAATTTAGAAATTATAACAAGCAAAATTTAGATAGAATATTGTAGTATTTATTCTTATATTTGTATTTTTAAAAATTATCCATAAGTATTCTTATATTTGTGTAAGTAACAATTTTAATTTTTATTATTCTATTTGTTAATATCTAAATCTTCGTGTAAATTTATATTATTTACAATTTAATTAATTAAACTACGATTCATTATCTTTTCTAATATATTTTTTAAAAAAATTAATAAAATATAAATTAAATATTATTATTAAATGTAAGTCTATATTTTATTATTAAATTTTAAATTATTAATTAAATTATTTATTTTTATTATATAAAATGTAAAACTTTAATTTTATTTTTTAATTATATTATACATGTGGGTAAATAAGAAGGGTAATACTCTTACCTACATCCATAAAATTTTGTAATTATTTATTTATATTTATATTTATATTCAAACTCATTAAATAGATATTTATTATGACTATTATTATAAATATTTTTTACGAGTATGCAGATGGTGATTAAACCATTGTCATCCGTACTTTATTATATTATTTACTTCAAAAAGTAAATATAATGTTACTGGTTTTCAAAATAATTATAATAGAAATCATATTCAGTATTATTTTATTTTTCGTATGGATATTGTTGCTATATCCTTTTCCAATTAATGATTACATTTTGATGTATCTTACTTATTTATAAGATAAATAGGAAAAATACTTATTTAACAATTTAATCAAATATATGGCTAAATATAACTATCAGTTATTTTCATTTTTAGTACATTTTTTATTGTGCATATAATTTTAAAATATATTAAATATGATGGCAAATAGTTTTATTATTAATATTTAATAATAAATATTCTATTTTATAAGATAGAAATGCATTGAGCAAATAATACATTTAAATTTACAAAGAAAATTTTGGGAATAAATCATTTAAATTAAAATAATTTTTTATTCTATTTTCAAATTAAAAATTAAATTCAGATTATTTTTTTTGGCTTACAAGTATTCTTTTATCATAAATAATCTTATTTAAAGTAAACATATTCATAATATGATAATTAAAAAGTTAAATTGATTTTTTGATACATAAAATTTAAATCTAAGATCTTACATAAAACAATTAAATACATAAGACTTGGACTAACTTTCTTCTTGTAAGTAAAATTAGGATTAACAAATATTATCTTGATATTAAAATTTAGTTTGTTAAAAATAAAAAATATATTTTCAATTTATAGACCATTAAGATTTAATAAATTTTAAATTTAAATTAAAAATAAAATTGAAACTGAAATCATAGTGTTTAAAAACATGAAGTTGGATACTAATTTAGAAAAATTACGTGACTTAAGTTGAAATAAAATAATTTCTTAACACTATACTACAAAAGTAAAAATTTAAACTTACAATATAACAACGGAAAAGTAACTAAAAACATCCCCAAGGAGTCTCCATTATTATTTATTTGGAGCATGTCAAATCGTAAAATCTTTCTAAATTGCTTAACTTGTATTTTAACATTATTTTGTATTAGTTATTAAAAAATCACTTGTTTTTACATTTTATAGTTTAACTGATTCTTTTCTTCAATCATATAATTCTAAAAAATTCACTAAATAAGTATTATAAATTATTCTACATTTTTATATCTTATTAATAATTATTTTTATTTAATTTTCATAATTTTAATTTAATTTTAATTTTTAAATAAAAATATATTATAATAAAGCTATCACATTTTTTTACTTTATTATTAAATAATATTTTCAAACATTAAAATAAAATAGTTTTTACTGATTAAATTGTTCAAAATAATACGAAACCTATAAAATTATGTGATTAAGATAATGTTCATTTTCTATTATTCTCACCTCTAAAACATTCTTCTTTGAATTTCTATTTTGGCAATACCTTTTCAATTTTGGTTATTTTCATGTTTGAAATGTTGAATTTCAGTTATTCTTAGATCTCGAGCGTTTAGTTTTTTGTAATATTTTTTCTTCTATCTAATTTTATTTATTGAATTTTTCTATTTTGAAAGTGTAAAATATACAAAAAAATTAATGAATTTATTTGTTTTTATCTCTATTTTTTTATCTTTGTTTTTATCACCTTTTAATTTTTAGTTTTAAACTCGATTTCTTCCATTCATCTTCGAGAAGCTTTCAGACGTTCCAAATCCCTCTCCCTCTCTCCACGATCAGTGTCCTTCTCGCGGCAAACTAATCTTTAGTCGGTTATGTTTCCCTTTCCCCACAATCAAAGCAGTAATCGTGCCATGGATGATGCCTCCCTTTCGGTTTGAACAATGGACACCGCTCGCTGCAAAATTGGCTGAAATCTGAAGCGTTACACAATAAGGTGGGAGATGACAAAATATTCCATTGTGCAGGTTAATTGCATCCTGTTGATAGAGTCCTATCTACAGTTTTTAATTGACATAAATGATAAGAGTTCATTGCTTAGTGTGTGTTTGAATTTGTATTAAGTAATTTTCAAATTATGATTTGAGTAAACATGATGATGCAAATTCCTAGAGTTATGATAGGATATCTTCCTTATAATTAAGTGATGTCTTCTTTATACTCCTTTTTTCTTTACAAGGTTAGAGTTGTATTAATATTGCAACGGTTACTAGTACAGCTGGATCTAGCTGGAATAGTTTTTACTTTCTATAAACAACGGGGGTACCACATAGGTATATTTTTCACAGAAACCAATGTGAGCAATCTGGTATACGACATCATGATGCTAAAAACACATGACTGAATGTAATATATGTATATGTCATTTTCCTTTCTTTTTTCACACAACAAATGTAATTTATACAATTGACATTTTTCATAGAAAAATGTTAACAATAAACATATGAGATTATAAAATCATGGCACATTATGATTCAAATAATGGTGGTCTAGGTCTATATGCAATATTTTCTTGTCCAAGTAAAAGTGCCCTCAAAATGGCCTCGCACAAGCCCTTATAGTAGATAATTAAATGGCCACCATCCGGAACTTCATGATAATTTATCCAGGGCAGCTTCCCTGAAACAAATCTCTGGAGTTCAGAGGGCACAACCTTATCTTCATAGCCGTGCCAAATGTGAAACGAACTTCTATTGTGAGGGAATGGATTGCTTAACTTCATTGGGTCAAATTCCCATTTCCCAAAAGCCACCCTCCAGTCATGGCGAAGAGTGTCAAAAACAACCTGTTCCCGTAAACTGTCCTGCAAGTAGGGACATATCATGATCATAATTACCTTCATAGTAAAATTAGATTATAATAATAAAGCATTCGGTCCATTTTTTGGTTCAAAGGAGGAGGGAAAGGAAGAGAAAGATTAGTAAAGAGAGGGAAGAAAAACAAAGTAATTTATTGCTATACCCTTACAAACAAAACCACTAAATTCAAGTATTCAGGCCAAAAATAGCTTAGAATTGTTCATAAACATAGAGATTTGAACTTTAGAGTTTAGATGATGAAGTATATCAATAACCATTGGTTAGTAAACAAAGGGACTTTTATACAAATTCCTCTCCTCTAACCAAATACAATAAATTTACCTTGGTAAGCATTGGGAAGCCAGGAATTATCTTTAGAATATCTATATCACTTTTGTTGAAGAATGCTGGGTTCTTTTCTATGACAGCAGCTGAAGGGAGCCACTTTTGAGTGACCCACCAATGCAATAGTTTAGGACAGTGATTTGCAAGCCACAATGCCCATTGGACAAGTTTCCTCCTGTAGTCCTCCCTTATCAAACTCCCAGGGAAAGAAGGCCACCGGTAGTTGATGACCGGGGCTATCAGTGCCAACCCTGCAAGCCTGCACAAATAGTCTTTCTAACATAGCTGAGCCAAAAGAGAGAACTTATATACTTTTTTCTAATATTGTAATTTACCTGTGGGGCAAATACTTCAGACAACTCCAGGTAGCGTATGAACCCATTGAGACTCCAATCACATAAAATTGTGGTCCTAATTCTAGCTGGTCAGCAAGCTCTTGAATGTCAAGTGCTTCACTTTTTAGTGAGCGTTTGCGGTTTGGATCACTTTCTCCATATCCAGCCCGGTCATATTGCAGAAGATATATACCCAGTTCATCTATTAATTCCTATACATTCAGTGCAATCATATTTTATTTAAAAGTTAGAATAGTTTAATTGTATTGCAACATGAGATTATTGAAAAGATAGTTAAAATATAAAACTCATAACCCATTACAACTTACTTAAAAAACAAAGAAAAAAATACTAAAGAATACTATCAGACACCTCTTGTTTGTGTGCAAGCATTAGATCAGCAAAAGTCTTTTGATTTTTGCAAAGTGTCCCGAGCATTTTGAACCTATTTCACTTGTTTCCTTTAATAACGGTCAAATTTTCAATATTTCTCTATTGATAAGACACACAATACAGTTTTTTCTTTTTTTCTATGGTACTGTGCAAATTAGATCATGTCCAGCATTTGGCAAAGAGAGAGAGAGAGAGATTAAGGTTATTAATCACTTGGGGTGCTAGAAAATTCATCTCTTTGGAGCTTCCAAAGCCGTGCACAATGATGATCTTGTATTTTGCCATGTGTTTGGGGACGCCTCTCTCAACATAGGCAAGGTGCCTCCCATCCCTGAGTTTGATCCTTGGTGAAATCATAGGAAAATCATCTGATGAATCATTATGGTTCGGAGAAAGTTGAGTACCCTGATAAATCATTGTCATAAAACCCATCAATAACAATATTGCTGCTCCATAAACCATAAAGGAACAAAGGGTAGGTCTAGCAGGAAATTTTATAGCACAATGATTACATAGATAAGCAAGAAGAAAACTATAGTAGTGAGGTATTTACCTGACAAAAACATCTGCAGATTTTCTGTGTCTGAGCTTGTGAAATATGAGTCAGTAGGTTAAGATGATGTCTTATTCTTTTCATTTGCTATAGATCTTAGATAAACTTTTTATGCACTTCAATGGAATGGAAGCTGAGTTTGGCTTCTTCCTCCTTAAAAATAAAAACAGAGAGGCTTGTGTGTTTTCCTTTGACTTTATGAAATGATTTCAACTTTGGGATATCCTTTGAAAGGTTCCATTTGGGAGCATCTTTTTTGTCTATCTGTGTTTCGAATTGATAACACTTCATATGGTTTGACAGACAAGTGCCCAAGTAGCTTTCCGTTCAAAGCAACTACAGATTGATCAGCAAATGTATTTTACTCTTACAATAAATTTTTCCTTTTAACCTTTTCCGTTAAGATCCTTTTAAATCTGCAAGATATTTCTTTACTTTTGAAAATATTTGATGGTGAATTAGGATTTTATAGGTTTGAGATATTTTCTTCATATATTAGCAATTGAAACTGATCAATTACTTAAATTGTTTTACTTATTTCTCATTAATAAAACGCTTATCTTTTCACTATCACTGCTAAGGATGCGGCTCTTGAAATTCTCCAAATTTTTGTTTATGAATATTGGTGTAAATTTTTGTGGAGTGACAGCACACTGCAATCTAGAAACCCCGAATTGCAATACTAGTGAAACGCACCCGCTCACTGAATTAGACAATTAGAGAAAGACAGCATTAGTAATTTTGTAATTCATGCTTGGTTTTTCCCTTTTTAGATTAACAATTGCATAGGCTGGGAGGTTTCCATAAGCATCAGATCATGAATGATTTTGCGGTTCCTATCGCCCTCAGGCCCACAATGACATCATGGTTTCTAAGTTTATACCCATATATATAAAAGAATATTCTTCGAAGTTTCTTGCCAGATTTCCCTGTCAATTCTATTGGAACATACAACATTTACGTATCCCCTCTGATATTCTTGGCTCCTTATTGTTGTAGGCCATATCATCATTTTCAATTTGTGATATATTTGATGTAAAATTTATACTAAATTGTAAAATTAATTTTGCATCTCACACTCGACTTTCTTGTCATGCTTCTGTGATATAATTGATTCCATTCACCCCAAGAGTGTTTCAAATTAATTCCCCCTTCACAAGGACAGATCCAATACAATATTTAAATGAATAAAAAATAAACAACTTTATCAGTAGATTATAAAACTAAGAAATTTGTTTAAAAAAAGGGGTTTGCTTAGATAATTTAAGGGTCATATTATGATACATGTGCACTGTAACTCCATTCACTTATATTCCATTTTTTAATCAATTAATCATAATTATTAATTGATTAACTATTTTTTATACCATTAATTACATAAATAATCAATTATTAATTATGTTGTTTATTTATTTATCATTTATATTAAATTATTAACTATCTTTTTCTATACCATTAAACATTAATAATTGATTACATAATCAATTATACATTTTATATTCAATTATCAAAGTGTTTTAACTGGCTATAATGGAATGAAATTACTCTGCATACAGAAGTGTATTTTGTATTTTCCATCATTTAAAGGAAAAAAATTGAAGAGGGATAGGGAGGGACCAGGACCCATGTTCATCGGCTCTACCCTCTTCACACAATTTGCATATATGGGAGAGTTTAGGTCAAAATTATTCAATGACAACCGCTTCAACTTTTCAAAAATTTACCCTGCAACTTGTAACATACGCAAGTGCAGTCAAAGATGAACATTGCTCAAGGAAAAATGTTTAGGTGGTCTCAATCCAAATTACTTCTCTTTTTACTATACCATTTAACAGCCATCGCCTTAATTTTTTCTTTAAGTACTGGATCTCTTCAAGGAAGAGAGTTGAGATGGACGAACTCATTCGAAAAAACAGAATTCTCTTGGTACTTATTTTTTATTCATAAGACGAATTAAAAACCTTTCTCAAGGAAAATTAAATGTGAATTGTTATTATGTTTTGCTTTAATTATATTTTTTATGTTATAATTGAAGTCATACGCATTGATCAAATGAACTAGTTAACTTTAGTTTCATTCCATGTGACACAGCAGTTTCACATTTTATCCAAGGGATATACAGGTCAAATTTAGAAAATATTCCGGTAGCCATTAACATATGAACTTTATCCGAAGGTCGAAGAGCTTTTGTTACAAATTTTCTTGGGATTAGTATGGATATCAAGACAGATGTTGTTTACTGAAAATGGAAGTGGGAATAGAATATTGGACATTACTTTTAGAGAAGAAATACAGTTACGTATGCATGTTAAACAGCTGCTAGATTACTAATTAAAATTTAACAGCATTAACGTACAAGACTCCCTGAAGTATCCATAAGTACACCCAAAGTAATGAATTGTTTTTCCTTTTCTTTCTGAACAAGGATAACTATTCTAGCTAAAAGACTACTTTTGGTACAAGAAATCTCGATATGCCAATGTAGGATTCGGATCTGAAATGATCATGAAATGTTTTCAAATTTGACAGTTTGTGCAGCAGCTAGGAAGAGGACATCATAAATCCGTGCTTCAAAATTCACTGGAAATGATGGTAAGGTTTGAATACGATATTAGAATACTCGTGTGTAGGGCTGGAAATAAATATGATGGTAAGTTTTGAGTCTACTCTCATTTTATTAAAATTCTTGAAACCTGGAAGGTTATTTGTTATAAATTTATTATTAATTTTTTATTGTTAAAATTTAGTTAATTTAAAATTTATCAGGTTTACAAATCTATTTAAAAATTTATAATATAAAAAAGTTAATAAATAAATTAAAGACTTAGATATATAAATAATTAAAAAAAATTACAGATGTGTTTAAAATTTATAATATAAAAATATTAATAAATAAACTTAATATATATATATATATATATAAATGATTAAAAAATTTATAAATTTAATATATATATTTATATCTTATATATTTTGTATATTATGTATTGTATATGTTATATGTTATATGTTATATGTTATATCTAATATATTATATAATGTATATCTTATATTTTATATATTATATATTATAATATATATTAAATTTATATATTTAAAGATACCCCTAAACCATTAGAATTGATCTTGAGAAATTTAAAATTAGAGTAATTTTTACATTAGGTTGTAAGTTCAAAATTCATTACTTTTCTCATTACACATAAAAAACAAAGTTCTAAATAGTTTAAATAGATTTTTTTTATAAGTTTAAGTCAGATTTATTTATTTAAAAAATATTTTTTAATAAATTTAAATTCATCTATTTATTAAAGAATTAAAGTAATTTAGATTTTAAACAAAGTATACTGTTGTTTAACTTATTCTCACTTCTATTTGTGGATATAGAAAAATTTATACCTAAAATGTAAATATAGAAAAATTCATACCTAAAATGTAAATTTGCAGGAGCAACAATTTTGGTGTTGGTATATATATATCCAAAATGAGTAACTAGTTATATATTTATACTTAGATTTATTGCTCGTATTTTAGTTAAATAAAACATTTTAATTTCTTTTTTTAACTATCATAAAAAAAATTAGTGTTAAAATTATTTGTGAAATTTTAATTATAAAATATAATAAATATTTAATTATTTAATTATATTTATTTTATATGTGTGTGAATAGCCGTTTTATATCTGTAAAATTTTATAAGTAATTGCCTAAACTTAATAGATGAAAGTTTTATTTATTGCTAATAATTTTTATGAGTCTATTAAATTGGGCCCAATTGTCAACTTGTGCTGAAAACTTATTTTTTCCTTGATGGGCTTAGCCCACTTGTTAGAACCAAAACGAAAGATGTACGATTAGTGTAAGACAAATATATTTGACAATATTCCTCTCTATGATTGAAAAGCATACTCTTGTAAAGTTTGGGTCTTTTTTATTTCGATACTATATATGCATTATCTCTTAGCTAAAACAAGGGGGAGGGAGGGGGGGGGGGGGTTATGCATTATGTGACTTATTTTAACATGCTCATTTATGTCTCTTGATAATTAATTTTAATTTGATGACCAAATCTCTTAAAAATTTAAGTTTTTAAACAAATAAATAATTTAAATTTAATCCTTATTATTATACATTTAAGCATTATTTTTATTATATCACATATTTTAGTATTTTATTTTGTTATCTTTCTTCCTTTTATTTCATTTAATTACTTAGATGTAAAATAATATTTTTTTCATTTAAATTAGAATTTATTAGAGTCTGCAACTTTTAGAGAATTTTAAAAAATTTTAACTACAAATTATTGGAAAACTTATTAATATTTCGTAGGTTAAGAAATATAATTTTATTGTTCTTACAAATTTATGCACTTAAAACGAAATTTCTCAGTAATTCATCAACTCTAAAAACATTTTGCAAGAATAATAAAATAAAGACTCAACAATATAAATTAAGTGAATAATTTTTGAATATATTAAATATATTATTAAATGAAAAGGTTCAAGTCTTTTATAAAAAATAAATTTTTTAAAATTTAATCTTATCAATAAATATAATTAAATATTTATTTAAATTTTTTAATTAAATCATTTTAAATTTAAATCTTAAGATTCAAATGAAAATTAAATGAATATTTAAAATTAATAATTAATCATATTAAATATATATAGATATTATTAAAAGGATACAAGTTATGTTTTTATTCGATAATAAAAATAATAAATTACGTTGTAATTTTAACAATAAAATAATTATTTAAAAATAATAATTAAAAATTAATTATTACAATTTAAGATAGATAATCAATAAATTATAAATATATTTTAAAATAATAATAATTTTTTAAAATTTTAAAATCTTTTAAAATATTCAATTTTTACCACACAAATTTATGATAAATAATCATACAAATTGGGGGTAGCAATACCATCTTAGATTCATAAAGTTTTTCTTATTAACCAACTCTTAATTTGATCCAACATTTTGAACAACTTCACCACCCATCTGAAATAGAAATCGTGAGAATTTCTTAGATGATTAGAGGTGCTAAAATAGTGGGCCCGGGCTGGACCATTTAAACTAAAATATTATTGGAATATTGAGCCGTATTTAACTTAACAAAAATAAGTTAGACAAGTCAAATAACCAGTGTCTTTAAATACTAAACCATTTAGAGACTAAGGGAGTTGAATGCCATCGAAGATGTGAGTCTCTCATAAAGTAGTGCACCAGAGTTTAAAATTTTATTGAGAGAGGTGTTTATATTTAGTGTTGACTATTCTTCAAACAAAATTACCTTTTATAAAAAATTATTGATTTTTTTAAAAATTTTATAAAGTCATAAAATTTGAAATGGGCTGTGCGACACAAAAAAGAGTAGCTAATGCCTGATAGGGCCATTCTTTTGTCAGAAATAGTATATAATATACGATTTTGTTAAATATTGTTAATAGTTTAAAAATTAATAAATTATAAAGACATTTTCATTAATAAGTTGATCCCTCCTTAAATTATAAAAAATTGTTAAAAATTATAGTGGATATACATATTTAGTGTTAAATATTATATTTTCAATTTCTTATCCATTGTGCTTAAGATAATAAATAGCAAAATTGAATTATATATAACTATAACTTGGCACCATTGGTTCGTTGATATAAAATCTTTGCTAGACTCGACAGTTTGATTCAATCTTTACTATAAAATTATGTTTGATTTCATGTTTAAAATTGACAAACATGGATTCAAAATAAAAACCAACGATCAGAAAAGCAAGTGATACGATTAATATTCTTATATTCATAGACTGCCAATGTCGTTTTGTGGTTATAAAATATCAAGACATTCTGTTGCTGGGTATCATACAAAAGAAACATGTCATTTTGTTAGCAAAGCCATAAGCCCATAATTCAAACTTTTCAAAATGCATTACGAAGCCAACAATATAGTTTAGTTTATATTTTGATTTTGATAGGGAAAGATAAGGTTCATGAATTTGACATTAGGACATTTTGGCATAGGCATAGTGGTATAGCTCACAAACACTGGCTAGTTGGTTATTGATGAGCCATGTGACTCTTATTACATCTTGTAGCAAACAAGCTGTCACATTAGCACATTAATTCTCATCAACTAAACTGTCTTTGGCATAACCAGGCGTCCAGGCGTCCAGGCCTTTGGTTCTTCTCCAAGCAATAGTTCTCTGAAAATATTTTCACATAAACATTTTTCATGAATCATCAGATGACCGCCATCAGGAACTTCATGGTACCTTATCCAAGGTAGTTTTTTTGCAAGGTATTGTTGTAGTTCAAATGGTACAAGCTTATCTTCATGACCCTGCCAAAGGTACACACTGCCCTCATTTTGAGGGAATGGGCTTGTTAGCTCCATGGGGTCAAATTCCCAGTTGCCAAAATGCACCATTAGATCTCGATGAAGGGATTCATATTCACCCTGTTGCCTTATCTTATGCTACAATCCCAAGAAAAAATAAAAGTTGTGACGAATTTCAACCTTAAGCTCAATTTCAAGGTCAATACAATACTATTATTATAACTGGTAGTAACTAAAATGAAGTTATTTGATCAAGTGTATGATGAGAATTTGAAATAGAATATGTACCTCATTAGGCATAGGTACTTGTGACATTAGCTTTATAGTTTCCACATCCCGTTTGTTAAATAGAATTGGATGTCTCTCCGTTACAGAATCATAAGGGAACCACTTCTGAGTCATCCACCAATATAACAGTCCAGGGGCATAGTGTGCAATCCTTAGTTTCCATTGGTCCCTTTTAAGTTGCTTCTCAAATATCTCGTTGGCCAATTTTGGAGGAAAAGAATGCCACCAGAAATTAATGACAGGAGCTACAAGTGTAGCACCAGCAAGCCTGCAACCAAAGTTTTCAACAAATCTGATTTAAGATCTTAATAAATTAAAAATTATAGAATAAGAAGTAAATGAAGATTTAATTTCATATAACATGCCTATGTGGTATGTATTTGAGACAGGCCCAAACTGGGTAAGTGGCAATAGAGAGCCCAATGATATGAAACTTTGGGCCTAGTTGTAACTGATCAGCCAGCTCTTGGATATCAAATGCTTCACTTTTCACAGTACGCTTTGGGTAAGGATCACTTTCTCCATATCCAGCTCTGTCAAATGTCACAATATACAAACCCAGCTCATCCATCACATCCTGTAACACCACCATATCATACATTTGTTATTGCCAATTGCTCTAATTAGCAGCATCAATTATTTCAAACCACAAACCATAGATATTCTTGAACCCAGTAAAATTAGTTTAATAGTGAGATATAGAAAACTATGGATATTTATTGGTTTAGACTAATTTGAAGAATGCAGAAAATGAAATTAAATAAATTAAGCTAGCTCAATTTAATTTATCTTCTAGAAAGTGATAAAGGCATATGGACTTGTGGACGGCTCCTTTTATATATATATATATAAATTATTCTGTTTGATAATTCTTGTAAACAATTAAATTTTATCAATGATTAACATATTTTTACTGTGTACATCATGTTTGACAAAAGGGAAAATCAAGTGGATAAAGGCATATATGTGTGTGAAGTTCTTACATGAGAAAGTGGCAAATATAAATCCTTGGAACTGTCAAAGCCATGGAGAAGGATGACCTTGTATTTGGCCTTTTCTTTGAGCACGCCACTCTCCTTGTAAGCCAAATGTCTACCATCACTGAGCCTGATTCTTGGTGAAGTAACTATCTCACAAATCTTTGGTGGAGGAGGTTTCATTCTCCGATATGCATAAACAAGAAAGCACACTGTCAACACAAATGCTACTGCAGTGACCATACTGGACACAGAAAAGGGATGTTGTTTATCTTCACACTCAAATTAAGTGGTATCACTTTTAGGCCACTTCAGTGATACATTGTTAATTTATACCGCATAGATCCTCATCCATCTCATAAACCTATCGTTAAGAAATTACTAAAAATGAATAATTTATTAAAAATCATAATAATAAATAAATTAGTTATTAAAAATCAAAATAAAATTTACATTGAAAATCATGATAAATAAAGATACATTAGAAATGTTATCTTTTATTTTAATTTTTTAACCAACACCTAATGCATAGTGTTATTACTAAAAAGAAATGCAATTTTTTAAATAAAATTTTTAAGTGGTATGATAACTTTAATTTAATAAAAATTAAATTGTTAGTATACATTTTAAATATCTATACTAATAAATAATATATTATATTAATAATTTATTATAAAAATATTTTTAGTATAATATATTACATTATCAACATAAATTCATAATATTTATACTAATAATTTAATTTGTATTAATTAGAGCATGTTCAAAAGATTAAAACAATATTAAATTATTAATATATGGATATTTTTTTATAAGATGTTCTCCATACATATTCCTCAAATATCACTCCTCAAGACCGTTAGACACTTTTTGACTGTTATGAGACCATTTGAGCATGAAGTATATGGTCACACTTTTGAATGTTAGTTGATTATAGCCTTTGACCAGAGAGTAGTTGAGTTGATCTTGATTATACATAGACTAAATCAATAACCATCAAAGCACCTCAACATTTTCACACAAAAATTTATGCGATTATTTTATATAAAGTGACACCGCATTATTGTTGAAAAATCATTTTTTCCCCTATGTACACAGTTTATAATTAGTGGATACAGGTAGTATATTTGTACATGTTTGAGAATTTATTTTAATTTAATATTTTTTTAAAAAAATTCTGTCTGAGAAAGAATTATTTGAAATATCCATTAAAATATTATGGTTGTGTCAATGTTTTTTAAATATTAAAGAAAATATTTATGGTTTAATTCATTGAAAAAAATTGTCCGAGATTTATTAGCAGTGCTATTTGATGTGATCATTCAAATAATAAAATACTGATTTAATTTTATTCGGTGAATATAGTTAAGGATCGATTTCATTGACTTACCTATATTAAAAAATTTATAACATCATTAATGATAATAAACAAAATTATTTTTTACATTACAAAATATTCTATTTATTTCATCGGTTGATGTTCAAACATAGTATCTACTAAATTCATCATCCATATTTATAAACTTGCTTGATAATTTTTATGTAAATGATAATAATATGATCCATGGTATGTGTTGATCCATTAGAATGCTTTCTTACATTAAAATTTGACATTACGTATCTGAGGTAAATAATTAATTTTGTGATAATATTATTGTAATAAATTATTTTAATGTTAGGTAGGTCAAAATGCTCGAATTTAAGACAAAGGTCATCGCATTCATGAAAACAGTTTTGCACTGTTACTCGTTCTCCATACAGTTGAATCACAATAACTTTTATTAGCAAGTTGTCAAAAATAATAAATATTTCATTATATTAAATTAAAATATTTTAATGTCATTATAAAATAATTTATTTAGATGAAATATAAATATTAAACATGATTAATTTAGATTTAAAATAAATATATTAATATGTAGTTAAATATTTAATTTATGAAAATAATAAATATTTTAAAAATTTAAATTAAAAAATGTAAAAAATTTATATTTTTCAACTATATGTAAGTCACAATTCATGAAAAAAACAAAAGAATATATAAAATGGACTGATGAAAGGTATTATTACTATTTTCCTCTGTAAAGTTATAACTTTAATTAATTTATTTTTTAATGAGCGAAGGGACAAAAAAATTAAATTAGAAGATAATTTTTTATTAAAAATTATAGAAGATGTATATTAATAAAAAATTTAATATATAGATTGATTTACTTTACATGCTTCTTTTGTTTTTTTTTAACATATTTGGTGCAGTCTTAAAATCGTGTTTTTGTTGATATTATTCTGAATACTTAACTAAAATTTGAAATATAATTTCTAATTAATATTTTTATTAAATTATGATAAATATAAACATTAATGAGAATAAAATATAAAAGAATTTTTTTAAAAATATATCAATTTTTAAATGATGCATCATAAGATCGAAAGTGGAAAACTTTTTTTAAAAAAAAAATTCACACATCAAAAATCACTTATACTCATTATATTTGGATGTATAATTTTTGATTTTTTTTCTTTAAATACTTACTATTAAATTAAAAATGTAGGAAGGTGTAAATCTATGTGTATAGTTATAATTGTTATTTTTCTCGTAATCAGCGAGTCAAAGCGTTCTTCCACTTTCAAACTTCTTTTCCGAACAACCAAGACCCAATGAAAAGGAAAGGAAGTGTCCACTGTCAACTAACATTCTTATGGATCCCTTCCAATTAAAATGTACACCCAAGAGAACACAGTTTTTGACTTATCCTATTAATTATATATCTACTATTTTTCATTTACTTTTTGTTTTTCTATCTTTCACTCTTTTCTATCATATCATTTAAAGCCGATTTTATTTTTGGACAACAAAATATTTGTTTTAAGCTTCTTAAGAAAATCCATTCTTATTAAGCAATTCTTTTAAATGATATTAAAATCTATGTATAAATATTTGTAAAATAAAAACTGAAAAATTTATTAATATGTTAGTAATTTTTTTATTATAATAGTAGTTTTAACATTTTTATAAATATATTCATTAAAAATTTTCCATTAAAATATATTTTAACAGATTTAGATAATATAAATATCAGCTTAAATAAATTTTTAATAATTTATACAACTGAAAAAATAATTGTTATAAAAAAATATTATGTTAACAATATATATAATGATTTTTTTCATATTTTAGTTCTGGTAATTTATTAAAAAATTTAAATTTCAAATTTCAAATTTACTAATAGATTTAATAAATGAGCTTTAATGAAAATTTATGATTATTTATATAGTTATTTTTTACTTTTCTCATTTTATATAGATATTTACTTTTCTTGTTATTTTCTATATTTTTTTATTTTTTAACCTTTATTATAATAAAAAAAATAATAAATATAAAAATAAATCTAAAAAAATATTAAAGTTCAAAATGAAAATATTATTCAAAATAAATATCATATTTATTTTTTTTAAATTATTTTCTGATTTTGATTTAAACTTTATTTGATATGATATTTTATATAAATAAAATATGTAATAATTAGTTGAATTTTTTTTATAACAAATTAGCTCTGTTTGGTATAACAGGTGTTCTGATAAATAAATAAATAAAATAAATAGTATTTTTTTAATGTTATCTCTAAAATTTTTTAAAATTTTAGCTATTAGAGTTTAGAGTTTATAATTATTTTATTTTTATTCTTTATATATTTGATAATTTTTTATTATAAAATATTAATTTTTATATTATTAATTAATATTATAATATTTAATTTGGTTATTAAATGTTTAATTTAATTTTTTATAATAAAATACTTAATTTTTGTTTTAATAATAATAAAGGTAAAATAAATATTATTTTATAAAAATATTATTTAAAGTATATTTATAAATTTAAAATAAATATTTTTAATTTTAAATAAAAATATTTAGTTAAAAATAAATTATAAATAATAAAATAAATAAATAAAATTATCAAATTATTTTTTATAATATATAATTATCAAAATAATTATAAATTTATTTATATAATATTTTTAATAGAGTATATAAATAAGAATAAACTAGAAAATATTAAATTATTTTTATTATAATAATTTTAATTTAAATAATATAAATATTAAAATTAATAATTAATAAAAATTATAATATTTAAATTTAAATCGAATCATCTTATTTTTATTTATTATTTTATATTTATATATTAATTTAATAATTAATTTTAATAAATATATTTTACTTTTAACCAATAATTAATATGTTTTTAATTTTTAATTTTTTAGCTAATTTTTCATCAAATCTATCTTTTTGACATTGAATTATTTTTTAATTTTTCTATTAATTTTATCAAATACTTCCTTATATAAATAGATTAAACTTTTAAATTTGTTATTTTTTTTACGGAAAATTTAATATTTGATCTTTGTCGATCCTTTAAAACTCGGTTGGTGAAAAATTTATATTAGTATCTAAATTAGATTGACAAAATTTTTTAAAAAATATATTAAAATAATATGTAAATTTAAAATATAAAAATAAATATATTATATTATACAATAATTATTAAATCTTCATACAAATGCTTTTTTCTATTCAAAATAGAGGAGAAAATATTTATAATACTCATTATTTTTTTATATCTTTAAATTATACCCAATACAACTCATTGTAAATACAACTTGAAATCATAATTAAAGTGTTATGAACAAGTTTATTTATGTAAATATTTAATTTAATTGTTATTATTATTTTTAATTACATTCAAAAATTATAGAAGGAAGGTATTGATTTAAAGAATAAAGAAAACTTTTATAATTTTTTTATTATATATATTTATTAAAAATAAAAATAAATAAAACTAGTTGACATAAACTTAAAATTTATTGTTTAAAGTTTAATTTGGTTTAATTTAGTTTAATAAATAGATAAATTTTAAACTCTATCTTATTAAACAATCAAGTAAATAAATTAAATTTAAGTTTATTAAAAAGTTTGTTTAATTTATTCAAAAAATTATTTATTTTTATATATTATATATGTATATTTATTTTAATATATTATATTTATATAATATTAATATATTTATTTAACTTATTAAAAATTAAAAATTAAAATAAATAAAATAAATTTATATTTATAAAACTCTAATAATTATTATAAAAATTGTGTATGTTATTTTAATTTAAAAAAATATTTTATATTTTATTTTAATTTTTATATATATTTAAATTCATATTTACATGCATGTGTATGTTACGTGCATGTATTATATATTTTTTTATATTATTATATTTTTATATAATTAATTTAATATATATATAGATATTTTAAAATTATATAATTAAAGTTACAAATCTTTTATTATATTAATTTTAAAATTTAAACTTTTTTAATCAATCATTTATATAAATTTTAAGTTTATTTATTATTTTTTATTATAAATTTTAATAAATTTATAATTTTTAAAATATATCAAATTTTAAAAAAATTATGATAAATAAAATTAAGATTTAAATCATAAAATGTTTAAACAAATTTAACTTAAATATTTAAAAATATTCAAAATCTAACTTATCTTAATTTATTTCTATTCTTAATATTTATTTAAATTAAATTTATAAATAAATTAAAGAAGCTTGTAATATATTGCTGATTCTCACTTTTGATATGAAATTATACCAACATCTTGATAAAAGATTAACAATAACGTATAATTGAATACAGCAAATATCAAGGCTACCTGCAAAAGCAAGTTAGACTTGACATGGTTGAAGAAAGAGAAAATTTGTTAGTTTAGAAGATAGAGTTTTGATAAAATAAAATATAATTTTAAATTTATTTATAAGTTTTCAAAGATTATTTTGCATAGTTTTCCGGAATCTTACCGATGACTGTTAAAATTATTTTATAACATTTTACTAGCAAATATATTATTTTATAAAATTAAATGTAAAATTTTCATAATAAATTAGAGTATATCCTTTACAATTAACTTTATTTAAAAATTTATTTTATAAAATTGAATATTTTAAGATAAAGTATATTAAAAAAATTATAGTTTGACATGAAAATCTATGTGATGAATCACCTTTAAAAAAATATATGATTTATTTTAATATTTAAAAATCAGCTAATTTTTTTTACTAATATTTATATAGTGTTAAATCAAAGATTATATGAAAAAATTATTAATGTATTGTAGAATAAATATTACCATCACATAAAAGGAAAACTTATCCTAATATTATATATATATATATATATATGATAAATTATAAAAATAAATATTTATATCATGTGATAATTAAAATTTCATAATAAAATATTTTAATATATAAAATTTTATTCCAATAAAAAAATAAAAAATATTTTCATAATATTATATGTTTTCTTTATATTTTATTTCATATTATTTATTTTTATATTAAATATATTATTTGTCTTTTTATATATTTCGAAGAGGTATACAACTATCATTGTTGTTTGTACGTGAAATTAATGTTAGATATAAATAAAATAAAATAAAAAATATGTAAAATATATAAATATAATTATCCTAAACACTTGTGAAATCTTTAAATACATGGCAACTCGTCACAGACTATATAGATCAATGGTTTATGGCAACTCGTCACAAGACTATATAGATCAACGGTTTAGTTCGCACGCTGAAATCTCTTATGAGAGTAAAAGTGCTTTAACAATAGACTCGCAGTGATTTTTCTTGAAGATAAATAGATGCCCTCCATCAGGAATCTCGTGATAACGAATCCATGGTAGTTTGTGAGATATGTAACGGTTCAGCGTATAGGGAATGATCCTATCTTCAAGCCCTTGCCATATGTGGATCGAACCATTCTTGTCAGAGAATGGATTTGTTATGTCCATTGGCCCAAATTCCCACTTTCCAAAAGCAACCATGATGTCTCGATGTAATGATTCATATTCACCTTGTTGTGTTATCTTCTCCTGAATGTTAAGACACATAGTGTATATATATATATAGTTGTCAAATTGCAATTCATCATCACGGTTAATTAAACAAAGAATAAGCCCATTTTTTTCACTGCAGTTACCCTCCCAAAATATTAAATGCATTTGTGCTTGGAGTGTGATCACAATGGCACAAATAAGAAGAGTTGTGCATGTGTATACCAAACCATGCATATAGATTGTGCAGCTATATAAATGTGAAGAAAATTTTACAAATAAAAAATGACAACTTCAGTTACCTGGCCCATATTTGGGGTTTCTGATGACAAACTCTTCAGGATTTCTATATCATCAGGAGAAAACAAATGTGTCAAAGTCAATGAAGGGAACCATTTCTGAGTCATCCACCAATAGAATAACCAAGGAGTGTAATGTGCCACTCGAAATGTCCATTGGTCTGATTGAGGTAGCATCCCAAGTGCTTCTCTTAATAGATTATCAGGAAAAGAGGGCCACCAATAGCTTACAAATGGAACCACCAAGGCTGCTCCTGATAATCTGCTAAAGAATGTCTTATTATATGTTATCATGATCAAGAATGCAAAACATAAAAAGCAAAATGAAGCAACAAGTCAGTAATTAACATGCCTATGTGGAATGTATTTTAGGCTGCTCCAAACAGGGTAACCTCCCATTGACACTCCAATTACATAAAATTTATGACCAATCTGCAATTTATCTGCTAGTTCTTCAATATCATATGCTTCACTCTTCACAGAACGTGATGGATGTGGATCACTTTCACCATAACCTGCTCTGTCATAACAGAGGAAGTATATTCCAAGATCTTCAACAAGTTCCTGCATATAAGCAAACCCAAGAAAATTTTAATTTAACATATCTAGATGTAAACTCATGCCACGTGTGGGAACTAAAGTGTCAACACTAGTACTTATAAATTCTAATTTAAAATATTATAAATAGATCATATCAATTAAACAATAATAGTAAAATTACTCAGCAGATTCCAAGGCCTTCACATAACAGCACCAATGAGAGATAAATTTCATCATGCGCACTAATGACATGATTAATCATACAAATTAACAATCCCATTTTTTCATCTATTACATCTTGAGCTTACCATGGTGCCATTCATCAGCTTTCTCCTTTGAAGAATAATATTTCATATAATTTCTTAGCTAGGTTTACTAATGATATACAATCAAACCACCTAGGAGCGTAGATATATAAAAGAAGAGGAAATAGTTCATACTTGAGAAACTGGTAATGTTTCATCTTTGGAACTGCCATATCCATGAATGAAAATGATCTTGTACCTAGCCTCTTCCTTGGGAACACCAAATTCTCGGTATGCTAAATGCCTCCCATCATGAAGCTTCACTCTAGGTGAAGTGACTAAAGGACCACCTACGGATCCACATGTTCTGGGAGGAGGGGACTTTAAGGCCTTATAAGCCCACCCCATAAAAATCACCATCAGTGCCACTGTTATTGAAGTAACCATTGTTGGAAAGAAACTGCACAATAAACCATATCAACTATATACTAAGGTAAAAAAATTAAAAGGAAAGAGGAGACATAAAGAGTGGAACTCTCTCGTGGCAACCACGCTTCTTACTAATACTATTAACACCGCAGCACCTGCTATCTTCATCCAATCCCGGAAAACCAAACAGAAATCAGAAGCGGTGTGATTTCATGACAGAACACTCTGTTCTGTAATAGTATAACTAACATCCAAATTTTATTTTTGGGTTTTACTGTGAAACAGTTATTATTATAACAATTTACTTATTTTAAATTATTTTCTATTTTCAAAAATAAATAATATTAATTATTTTTTTCGTTTTAATAGACAACATAATATACCTGTTAGTAAATATTTTCATTTTGTAAAAATATAAAGTGATTAAAACAAAATAAATTAAAAATTTTAAAATACTACTTCCCAGGATTCAGGTCCACTGAACTTTATTCCTAAACACATTGTCTGTCCTGGATCAGTTGCTTTCACCAAAACAAGAGCATATGAGAAGGAACACTATAGTCTATAAACATTTACATGGCAACGAGAGTGCCACGTGCCAACCAATGAACCTCATATCAAAATATTACTAGTATTCAATGTCAGAACTGCATATTAAAGCACCGGGCACCGGCTTATCCCATAAAATGAAATGAAATATTAAGTTCACAGATCATAGGGTAAGGTTGATACGAACCAAATTCAACATATCAAATCAGGAAACTAATATAAACTCGAGGATTGGATCTCCTACAGTTGATAATACAAGTGCATGGGGTGCAGTTCTAAATCTAATGGTATTTAATCTTTAAAGAGAAATTTTATACCACAGTTTAATACAGAAAAAAAAAATTCAAGTTAGGATTAGTGCAGTCAAACATGTAACTCAAATGATCTGAATCAATAAACTCGCATGAAAGAAAGAAGAACAAAATCCAAAAAAGACCCACCTCCGATAGCAAGTAAAGGACTTCTTGTGTTGAATATACGAATCTGAATCCCAAACAAACTATCTTTTTTCTGAATCCCAAATAGTCACTCACATAACCAGTTAAAGAACCACATCTGACTATGACGTCACATATGTGTTGATAATATTTTTTATAATTTTTTTATTTTTAATTCTGTAAACAGACTTTTCAAATTATTTATTCAGTTCTCTAAAACTTACAAATGTGAGATCACTTTTCTTTTGCACACACGCGAGAGAATAGCAAAGGAGATGTATTACTTCAACAATAATTTTATATTATAATTTCTATAATATATTTTTATATTTTTCTATTATATTATTTATTATTATATATTTATTTTTATTATATATTTATATAGTAGGAATAACATTAATTTTTATAAAAAATATAGAATGAATAGCTCATTTAAAATATATTAAAATAAAAATAATATAATAAATATATATTAAGATGATTATTTTATTTTTATTTTTAGGTTATAATGCCGATTCTATTAAGAAAATAATTTTTGTTTATTTTTATTTTATAATAATTTTTTATATAATAAATAGTTAGGGATGGAAGTAGGTCGAGACAAGTTAGATTTTAAGTATTCAAGTTTGGCATGTTTAGAAATTTTCAGATCTAAGCGTTTTTTTTTTTTTTTCAACGTCTAACTTGATTTAAGGCCTACAAGCCTACATTACAAAAAAATCAATAAACAGACTTAAAACTTATATAAATAATTTATTAAAAAGGTTTACAAACTTAAAATCTATATAATAAAAAGACTATTGAATAGGTCTAAAATATATATATATATATGTATATATTAATATTATGTAAATAAAATATAAAATAAATATTATACAAATATAATATATTAAAATAAATATATAAATATAAATAGACTCCTTAATAGATTAAATAAGCTTTTTTTCTAAAAATACTTTCTAATAAGTCTGACTCTATCTATGTATTAAACGAGATCAGTCAAACTAGACTTTAAACGAGCAAAACTGTCGATGACCTTCTTCACTTCCAATCTCTGTTAGTAGTTAATTGAAAGCTTTAAATATTTTAATTAGAATTTAATAATTATATGGATAAAAATAAATTTTATTAAAAAATTTATTTAAATAATATCTACCATTGAAATTGATAATAATAAAGATTATGGAACAATATAGTAATTGAGTATGACATTTTTTAATTATTATAAGTTTTTTTAATTAAAATTAAAAATATACTAATAATTAATAAATATTAAAATTAGTATTAATTATTGATGTTAATTTTTAATTTAAATTAAAAATAAAATAAAATAAATCTATCACATTAGATTTAATTTTTTTTAAAGCCTGATTATTACAAATTGTACTCTATTGAAACTGACCTTTGAATGCAATAAAGTGCACATTAACCATGAATGAGGGACAGCCAAGTTGAATAATAAAACAAAATGGACAGTGGTAAATATTAATTTATCACGAAAATGTTTTTGTAAAAACGACATACAACGTATTATAGTCGTTTGTAAAAACAACATCAAGCCTGTTATAGTCGTGTTGGTTTTAAAAAATAAGCATTGACAAATGGTAAAAATTTAGAAAAATATGTTGTTGAGATGTTTGTGGAATTTGGGTCTTCCACTCTCTCTTATTTTCTTTCTATGGCTAATTTTTATATTGATAATGTCAATTTAATCTAATTTTTTTACATAAATTTATTGAATTTAAATAAGAAGAAAAAAAATCAAACCTCTCTATTCCAACAAAATAAAAAAGAAAATGATAAAAGTATAAGATAGAAAAATATACTATATAATGAATAACATAATAAAAGATTAAAATTATATTATTGTATATATTTATTATATAAATAATATTTTAAAAAAATAAATTTTGCATTTGATTTTTAGTAATAAAATAAAATATTTTTATAATTATAATGATTGTATATTTAATAATATAAAATTTATTTATTTTATAATATTATATTATTTATCATATTTATTATTTCATTTTTTATCTTTTTCCATCTTTTACAAATGTAAATACATATATATAAACAAAATACGGTCATTTACATAGTTACAATAAAAAATATTATTGCGTATTTATAAACACTACTCATTGATTGATTGATTGTTGTGGAAACTCCTGCCTTGTTTTCAGTAAATTCAGTTAACAATGGAACTAGGAAAAGGAATCTAACACGTGATGCAACAACGTAGAAGGCTTTGATTGTAGGCAACAAGATAAAGAGTTTTAGCATTATCAATTAACTGAATTTCTTTTTTTCATATGTCGAAAATAATTTATATTTAATTATATTTATATGAATCATTTCATTTTTATATTTTTATTTTTAAATATTAAATTATTAAATTATTAAATTAAAAATATAAAAACATGTAATTTATTTTTACATCTAATAATAATTTAATTGGTGTTACAACAAGTGTAAGTATAATTTAATTTAATTTTTATATTTTTTATTTGAATTAAAAAATTTATTCAATTTAATTAATATTATTCAAATTATAAGTATAATTTATATACTTTTATAAAATTATCTATAATTTTGATTTAATTAATCAATTAATTTGATATAAAAGTTTATAAAAATAATGCAGTAAACAATTTAGAAACAATCTTATAAAGAATACAAAATTAATTTTCACAAATTTCTTATAATGGATTATAAATAGTAATATTATTTTTTAAATTTTATGTAAAAATAAAAAATAAAACTGTAATAACTGATGTGATGAAAAATAAAAAAATAAGATAAATCATTTAACATTCTCTATTTATAATTGTGGAAAGTTATGTAAATTAATTAAAAATTATAATTAACATATAATTTTATCATATTTTAATTAAAATATTATATTTTTACTTTATCTATTTTATTTATTTTTTTTAATTTTTTACAATCTTATATTATTAATTTAATTTATATTTATATTTTGACGGAAAGTATTGTAAATATTTATGAAAATGGTAGATGAAAATAAAAAAAATAGAAAACAAGAAATAAATACAATAATTAGTTAAAATATTTATTCATAATATTAAATAAAAATATTAGGTGAAAAAATAAATTGATCATAAACTTTTAAAATAACATAAAAGATATAATGAAGGAGTGAATGAGAAAAAATTAGATATAAAAAAATTTAAATTTATATTAAGATAAGATAATAATTTAGATATGATTAAAATTGTTTTATTTTTACTTTATGATTTATCATAAATGTATATAAATAATTAAAAAAATTTAGAAAGACATTATAAATAAAAATGATAAAGTTATAAATAAAATAAAAAATAAACTAAAATTTTATATTTTTAAACCAGTTAAAATTAAAATTTTAAAATTTATTTATTTAAATAAATGAATTAAAGTTGAATGTTATTTTTTACTTCACAAGTGAAATCTAAGTTTAAATAATTAGTTTAATTCAACTAGTTTATACATTAAATTAAATTGAATGAAAAAAAAATTATTAAATATATATTATGATAATTAATTTCTAATTACGTAGATTGAGGTGATAACATCTTATTTTTACACAAAATTGTTTCTATACTAAGTTAATAAAAAGTTATAAGTTTTATTTTAAATACACAAATTATAATAAAAAATTATAAAGTAAGCAAACCTGCATACGGTTTACAAGAATTTTTAATCTACTTTAACTAAATTTTAAAAAACTTTATTACCTTTAAATTTAAACTTTAACTATTTTAAATTAAATTGTTTCTTTTTTTTCTCTAAATATTTACACTATTTCCAGTCTTAGTTTCGATGTTTAAAATGGACTCCAACCTTATTCCTTCTACCCTAGTGAGATATTTGAAAAAGAAACAAGTTTTCAATTCACCTATATGTTTATTTATTGCTTGAGGTACGCACATTTGTACGTGTGTAAACATTATCTCAAATTTTAACCACATATTAAATAAATATTAATATTATAAAAAAAATAATAATAATAAATATCATCATGAATATATCTAAAATAAAATAAAATTGAAAAAATTTTATAACATATGCCAACTCTTCAAGAAATTTATAGAAAACGAAATATTTTAAAAAATAAACAAAATATTTTATTATCAAACTTCATACGTTGTTCTATGAAAAATTTTAAAAAAAATAAATAAATGAAGTAATATTAATAAAAAAAAGCAGATAAAATAATCTACTTAGTATTCATAAAAAACACAAGAAAAATATTATAATTGTTATTTTATAAAATATAAAAATAAACATTTTTCATGACATCTGGGTTTCTAAAACCAGTATACACTAAATTGGTTTTCAAATTATTCAACAGTTTACGTCCATTTAAATTATATTACAATTCAATTTTTAAATTAGTTAAATTTATTTCATGTGTCCTTATTAAATATATTTTTTTATAAAAAAATGCGATAAATATGTATAATTTTTGGATTAAATGCATGCATAATTTAATTAGGGACCAAATTGTATACGAGATATGTAACCAAAATATAATTTTAACTTAAATTTTGTTGTTGTACGTTTAATGTGCGTATAAAGTTTTATTTATGGGCAAATGCACTTGTCGAGGTAGAAATGATTGAATCCTAACTTTTGAGGCCAAGCTCACTATGAATTGTTTTGTTTCAAAGAAAAACAAAAACATAATAATTTAACAAAATAATCCATAATCTTAATTAAAAAATAAGACAAAATTGTAATGTCACGACAAAGCTGACAAAGGACGTTGCAACTCAATTTATAAAAGAGACCAATGAAATGGGTAGTGTGTATAGGTGGTGGTGATAGATCTGTGACTCAGGAAGTGTTGTGACATTTGAGGTCTAGGGTGATACGATGTGTTGTGGCAAAGTCTTCTTTTTGCAGCAGTGAATTATGGTTTCAACGTTGTGAACTAAACTTAATCTTGTCACTTCCTTAGTCGTCTGTAAACATCCAATTACATCCGAGACCCATTTTAAGGTGTTTAATGTATAAAAAAATTCAAAATAAATTAAAATTATAATTAAAGAAAAAGATTCAAATTCAAAATTAATACAAAATTAAAATCTGAAGAAAAAACAGAAAATAGAAAACAGAAAACAGAAAATAGAAAACAAAAAATAGAAAACAGACAAATAGAGAAACACACAATAAAAAATTTTCTGAAAGATAAAAATAAAATCAATTTGTAAATTAGACCTAAATAAAAAATGATAATAAAAATTAACTAAGACAACAAAAGAATATATATATATATATATATAATAATAAATCCGGAATTAACAAAAAAAACAAACAAAAAATTTTATTAAAAAATTTTAAAACTCAAGTAAATTTAGAAAATACAAAACCAATAAAAATCTAAGAATAAATAAAAACGTTAAAAAAATTTTAGTTAAAGCTCAAAACTGAAAATTAATAAATTAAGGAAAAAAGGGCAAAATTAAGAAACGAAAACGGAATTAACAAAAAGGATAACAAATTTAACAGAATTAATAGAGAAAAAAGAGGGAGTTTTTGGCTGGGGAGGCTGGTCCAGAGGAGAGGCTTCTTGGGTTTCTTTCTTTTCTTGGTGGGAGATATACTGGAGGAGAGAAGGGACGAATCTCCGGGGGTTTCTCATTTCGAATGTGCCTTCCCACACCTCCCTTGATAGCTGTAGAAAGGAAGAAGATCGGGTACCTACAAGACATGGTTCGAATAAGAGATTAACGGAATCCAGGTTAGTATTCACTTGCATGTCTATTTGCCTATGTAAAAAGATTACTACATTAGCTTCCATGACTCGTTCTATGTATACACGTGAATGCGGCACTCAAAACACCACAAAGAGGTTAAAGCCGGTGAGAAGACCGCGGCTTTCATTTCAAATCTTGACATGGAATTCTTGAAATAAAGCCACATGTAGTGGATTAGGTTTATCACGATAAGGCGAGCCAAAGGCGTGATTAGATCCATTCACTGTCCATGATGATTTAGGTGTAACTCTTTCATAAGGATTTCCATCTAAGAAACTTTGTTTTGAAATGTATTCTATCTGAAATTTTGTTTCTTCATTGACATTTAGTTTAATAGCTTCCTTATGTAAGACTCATATCCATGAGCATTTAGGCGGCAATCAGCAGTGAAGGCCCTGGCTATCTATTGCTCACTCGTAATGGTCACATCTCCAATATAGTGGTGGATACTCCCAATCCTTGTGATGGTCTTCATTATTTTGAGGTCTGTGGTGTTAACTGCAACATATTATAGCAGGGTCCTCTTTTCAAAATTCCAATTACCACAACAAAGCCCAAGGTTATAACCAACCAGCCTCCACAAATTTCATTTTTAAAGATGTTATTCTAGCCAAACCATATAGAAAGGAGATATATGGAAGTCCCACGGGCCTTTCCATCTGGAGTGCGCTGGATGGCAGTGTTAAAACCTTGAAGCGATGACCATACGACTCATCTCAACCCCTATCAACGTAGTGGCAGGGAATACTCCCAACTGTAGGATTCCCATAGGAAGTAGGTAAAGCGCTATGCAACGTGCATGGAAAGTCACACGTATACATGCATAGGTGTATCCGTCAAATAGAGTCAGGGGGCCTTATAAACATCACTAACCAGTTGGCTTAGTGGTAACCATTATTCCAGCAAAGCTATACGTCGTGTGTTCGAATTCCCCTGGTGGTTTTTGTTTCTGTAAATGGCGATTAAATGCTGATATCTGAACCCCCTTTTTAGCGAGAGGCATTTCAAGGGCAGCCACCATATCTTGAAGTGGGCCCTATACTTTTAGAAATTGCCATCCAGCCCTACATTCTCACATAATTACCAATCTACCCCTTAAAAATTTTGTAAACACCCAATCTGTCCCCACCTGCTGAATACCCCAAAATGTCTTGATCAAATTCCACAATACCAACTATGTCCGTGATAGTTAAATGCCTAAATTGCCCTGGAGAAATTCCAAAATTCCTAATAGGCCCTATAGCCTGAAATTACCACTTTACCCTTAAATAATTCTGTTAATCCCTATTCTGCCCCTGAACAATCCAGAAAAACATAATAATTCATAAAATTCACAATAAAATTTCGAAAATCATAAAAATTAATAAAATTTCAATAATACATAAAATTCACAATAAAATTTCAAAAATCATAAAAAAATTAATAAAATTTCAATAATACATAAAATTCACAATAAAATTTCAAAATTCATAAAATTCATAATAAAATTTCAAAAATTAATAAAAATCCAGAAATTACACGAAAAGTAATAAAAATTCCAGAAATTCAAAAATACAGAAATTCATAAAAAATTCAAAAATTACAAAAATTAATAAAAAAAATCAAAAATACAGAAATTAATAAAAAATTCAAAAATTACATAAAATTAATAAAAAATTCAAAAATACAGAAATTCATAAAAAATTCAAAAATTACAGAAATTAATAAAAAAATCAAAAATACAGAAATTAATAAAAATTTCAAAAATACAGAAATTAATAAAAAATTCAAAAATTACAGAAAATTAATAAAAAATTCAAAAATAAAGAAATTCATAAAAAATTCAAAAATTACAGAAATTAATAAAAAATTCAAAAATTAGAGAAAATTAATAAAAAATTCAAAAATACAGAAATTAATAAAAAAATCAAAAATACAGAAATTAATAAAAAATTCAAAAATTACAGAAAATTAATAAAAAAATTTCAAAAATTCAGAAATTAATAAAAATTTCAAAAATTCCAGAAATTGAAAAGAAAAATTCTTCAAAATTCCTTAATAATTCATAAATTCAAGATTATCAAGTATTTTCATAAAATGCCTTAATCAATAAATTTCCTCCTAAATTTCTTATAATTATTTGTGTCTGGTCTTTTTTATTCATCGTTATTCAAAAATAAAAATCTTATTTTGTGATTCTTAATCTCACGCGACGAGCTCTAAGCACGAACTGGTAGCTTTTTCTGCTTTTCGTTGTTTAGAGATTCGTATGGGTCCAAGTGCAGCCGTAGTTGTCTTGGGCCTTGTGCATATATGGATTAGGATTGCTTTTCCTTTTTACATAATAAAAACCTTGCTCATTTTTATTCCACGATTTTCAAAATAAAAATCTTGTTTTGCGATTCTTAATCTCAGGCGACGAGCTATAAGCACGAACTGGTAGCTTTTTCTGTTGTTCGTTGTTTAGAGATTCGTATGGGTCCAAGTGCAGCCGTAGTTGTCTTGGGCCCTGTGCATATGTGGATGAGGATCGCCCTCCTAAAAATAGTTTTCAAAAATAGTCAAGCTATTTTTACTTTCCAAGTAGCTTCGAAGGTCAAGTCTTCGAGCATATTTCAAACACTCTTTCAAACACTTTTGAAAGTCAAGCTTTCAAAACATAACCAGAACTATGTAAGCCTTGAGTTTCCCATTGCACCGGGGAATACGTAGGAGCAGGATCAAGTCCTGTCAGGCTAACCTCCATCGAGTATTTATTTTCACTCTAATTAAAGGGATCAAACAATTTTCAAATAATTACACACTCAGTTTAAGGTACTGTTCTTCGGAACAGGCGAGTGGGGTGCCTAACACCTTCCCCACTCGTAACCGACTCCCGAACCTAAATCTCATCCTCGAGTCAGGGTTTTTTCCAAATCTTTTTCTCTCAAATAAAAATTTGGTGGCGACTCCACACTTCATCAAATAAATCCATAAAATTCATTTTCAAAATTTTAGCGAGTTCGTCATCTCGTTGAAGTTACGGTTGCGACAGTCACGATCATTCTAAGTTATTTTGTGGCATCGTAAGGCTGACTAGAATGCATTATGCGTTAACAGGGTTGACGTGACATTGTCACACTAAATGTCCAATATTTATAGGAATTATGACGTGACATTGTCACACTAAATGTCCAATATTTGTATGAGTTAACATGACATTATTGTATTGGATGTTTTATTTTTTTACGCTCCTTTAACATTTTTTTATTCAAAATTTACCTATTTTTTAAGTTTTTTACTTGCGCAACCATTCCTGCAGAAATAAAAAATTTTGATAAAATTATAATTAAATAATCATCTATTATATCATAATTATAATTAATTTTTTGCAGATAAATCAACAAAACGATGGTTCATCACTTGTATCTAAAGATTATGTACGTCATACATATCAACATAACATGAATTTCTATTTTGTTGTGCATACTATAGTTTTTATTATATTCCTTAAACCTCGAAATGGCAGTAAAGGACTACGTCAAATCCAACAATAAAAAATAATAATATGCAAAAAAAAAAACATGTTTCTTTAATGAAAATAAAAAAATAATTCAACCATATTTAGAATTATAATTCTTAAAATTGCAAGAAAAAGTTATCTCTGTATGCATCTCATTAATTAAAAAATGTAAAGACAACCATAAAGATAATTAAAATAAAACACAATTGCATTACAATTGTGATAGTTTTATAACACATGCCAATTAGATTTCTAGTTCTAATTTGACAAGGTCAAATTGAAGATATATAAACTATCAAATATAAAAATTTCACTCATAAATAAAAAATATAAACAAATTTCACATATAAAGTAAAACTAACGAATAAAAACCATCTTGGAGGATATAACTAAAAGACTAAAATAATACAAGATCTTTTACGGATAAATTTAAAAATAGTAAAAATTATACATTATATAACATATTATCTAATCAATAAGTTGCCCTAAATAATCCAATTGTTAGACTATATTGTCATTTTTAAATGCAATTTCATATCAAACTATGATGACATGTAAGCCAATGAAAATATGAGTGTGAATACATAAATAATTGCTTAATAACAATTAAATTGATAAGTTCTCAACTCTAAGAATGTGTACACACTGAAACACAAACAAACTCATAATATGCTCACACAATACAACATACAAACAAAAATAAATAACAAATATACATAACACAAAAATAACAAATATATATGTGAATAAATATATAAAATATACACACAAACTAGAATATTCATGTATCCAAACATAAATACATAATAAAACCACAACATGTACATAACCAATGCATACTCAGAAAAGAGACAAATAAGAAATAAACATAGATATAACACAACCAATGCACAAAAAAACTATTTGCAAATATCATCAACATACAAACAAACAACGAATATATACAGTGACTCGCAATTAACACATCAAGTACATTCAAATAATATACATACAAGACACACATAAATGATAAATTCACACACAACAAGTACACATAAACCAACAAGCACACACGCTCAAGTTATATACACATAAACCAACAAAATAATACAGATAAAACACTACTTACATACTAGCATACAACAAACCATGAGTACATATAATAGACATAGAAACAAGTTAAATACATATATCCAAACAACATTCATTCACACAGCAAAATAAAACATAGATACATAGAACATTATCCCTAAAGAAACATATCTAGACACAATACACACAACACATTACAAGTTACAAATAATATATATAATATACACACTCACAAGCATGTAACATACATATACAAATACCTATCACTTTTGGTCAAACAAACATGCAAAAAAAACACAAATGATACAACAAATTTTCAACCAACAAGTAGATAGAGAAATATACTTATAAATAATGGATAATAACACAAACAAAAATTATACACATATATAATAAACACTCGTATATAACAAACATTAATATAATTGAATCATACACAAACAAAAATTATACACATATATAATAAACACTCGTATATAACAAACATTAATATAATTGAATCATACGCAATACCAAAAAAATCCAAACATAATACATATACAATAATTACATATACTCATTCCAATTTCATTCCTAACTCTTAAAATAATATAAATTACTTCCTCATTTTTTAAAATCTTGTAAATAAACTAATTTGTATTATTTTAAACATGTAAATATGTTAATTTGCAAGATTTTTAAAAGTAAGCGATTATTTATATTATTTTAAAAATTAAGAACAAATTTGTAATGTTTATATAAAATAAAGGATTAATTTACTGGTTTTTAAAATTTTTAAATATGTTAATATATTTTAATAGTTAAATAAATTAAATGAACTAATTTACCAATTTATAGGCCAAACACAAAAAAAAAAAAAAAAATCAATTTAATTATTCTATAAGTTAAACTGACAAGTCAATTTAATAATGGACCACAACGAGGCTTAGATTAATTATCTTGTGCATTTCTAACTCTAACGTACACAAAAAAACTTTATATATCTTTGCACGTTTTCTTTCAACACGAATAATAATGATAAACATCAAAACAAAAAACATTTCTTGTATTTAAAGTTAGTAAAGCAACAAAAAAACACTAGCTCAACATTGTTGTGCAATTGTACTGTTTTCTTTCAACACGAATAATAATGATAAACATCAAAACAAAAAACATTTCTTGTATTTAAAGTTAGTAAAGCAACAAAAAAACACTAGCTCAATATTGTTGTGCAATTGTACCTCATATCTCGTATTATAGCACCATTAGAAGCTCCAATGAATCACCACACTTGAAACACACTATTAGCAAAGAGTATGCAAAGTGTTGAGGGCCTCTACGAAAAAATGACATATTGTGTTGACCATATCCTGAAAATGACATATGCTTAATTTTAGGTCGACCAACCAAAGAAATAGAATAGCTTTAAAACTAAGACAAAAATCAAATTTGAACCATTTTTTTTATGGATCTCATATTACCTCTCTAGCATTCACAATCAGCATATCAGGTGTGAAGCTTTCCCCAGCCGTTTTTGCAATAAACCTACTTCACAAATAAAATTTCAAGCATGAGAAAAAATCCAAATTTCTATCCCAAATCTTTTAACATTACATGTATACAATGTTAACTTCAAAATATGATCGTGCAGACATTGTTTGTGCAAAAACTTCTAAACAATGCTTTTGACTTCTTCTACTTTAACCCACTAATGATATTTGTAATTTGGTATATTTTCTAAACGAAACAAATATTGTAAGTAACGTTGCATAATGCACTAGAACGTGTGAGAAAGCTTAACATTAAAGTTATATTTTATGTTTAGTAATTTTAAAAATAGAACAAATTATAACAAAATTTAAAAATAATAAATTTTTTATTCCAAAAAAATATGAAGTTAAAGAAAAAAAAATTATTTATTCTGTTTCAAACTATATAAGAGAAATCAATGATTATTTCTAATAAATGTAACTAGTTGTTGAACTAAATAAATTTTGGAGTGTTTAGAGTACAGGTTACTGCATCTAAAGTCTTAGATGTTTTTTTATAATCTTCTAATGTGTTTGAACTAGATAGTAGTATTTTGATTGAATTGTTCTGTTTAAAAGTAGTATGAATTGTAGGAAGACTCTTGCATTGCATATTTCCCTTCCATTGAAACTATTTACAACAATGACAAATATTCAATAATCACATAAGTTACAATTATCTATTTTTAACAATATCTATATTATTCTTAACTTTTTATTTCCAATCACTATCAAACCAAATTAAAGATAACATCTAGAAAACAAATTAAAGATAAATCGAGATAAATTAGTGCACATCCACCATAATTATTAAACCATCAATTCTTTAAATATTATGTATCCAAACTTCAAATTAATCTTTACATTATTACACAATTCTCAAGACTATACATACTTTCCAATCTCAAGATATTTTTAAAAATTTACCTCTTTCAATATTAGGTTTTCAAGAATTGGATAGTTTATCAAATTACACTTTTTATCTATCCACAACGAGATTTAGATCCATTGTCCTGTATATTTCTAATTTTAACAGAGATTGTCCTTTATATTTCTAATTTTAACGGATACACTGTTTTCTTTCACCACAAATAATAATGACAGTATTATCTAAATGAAATATAAAATTTATCAAAAAAAAAAGTCAATCCACCATTTTTCAATCCACAATCAGAATTAAGAAAACATTAGAAAATAAAATAAAATTCTTACATTTAAAGTTAGTAAAGCATGAAAGAACACTAGGTCAATCATTTTTTCTTACTAAAGAAATCAATAAAACAATAGCAAGTAATAAATGAGCATATTATTATCATAAAGAAAATCGGAGAGTAAAGATAAAGATATGAATGCATTCAGAAATAAAGTAGTTCCAATAACAAATATTGTCATCAAGGAATCTAACATTAACATAAAAAGGTGGTGGAAAAAGAAACATTTTAGTCATACATATCCTTGCAAGTACAACTTTCATTGACTAGTAAACTAATTAATTAATATGTTATCATATGAATAATTTTAAAAAATTGTCATCATATTTTCCACTCAAAAAATATAAATTAGTAAATAAATATATACCTTTATATTATTACTTTATTCTTTAATAAAAATAAATGGGACGATATTTTTGAAACTTTTTAGAAGCTAAGGACGCATTTGAGTTAATAAATTAATTAAATATTTATTGAAAGAAAAACTTGTCCGGTGTGAATTTATATATAAGTCTGATAGTGATCTTTATTAAATAAATTAAAAAAGTTATAAAAACATCATAAAAAAAATTATAAGCTCAAATTATAAATTTTATGAAAGTTCTTCTATACACCCCTAATTTCATAAGAACATCATTAAAAAATAATATGATAACATTGTAAACTATACTTTTTGGAGGATTAATTTAAAAAAAAAAATTGCTTTAGTTTATGTAAAATGACTATAATTTACATATTTGAAGGTATCCTCTCCATTTCAAATTATTTATTGAATACCTTTATTTCTATTCTCAACAGATTATTGTCAGTTACGTACATAATTTTACGCTACATAAAAACTCGTTTTCTTTCTTTTATATTTTTCTCGTACTGAAATAACTCTCAAAATTCACGTTTTTTATCATCTCCTTATTCAAAATCCTCTTCTTCTTTTTTTCATTTTCGTTTTCAAACCAAATAATTCAGCTAACATCAATCTTAAAAGTTATTTTTAAATAACTAAAAATGAAACAATATATTTAGAAAATGTTTTTACTAAATTTTATATTTTGTTCAACAAAAAATTTACTTCTACTTAAAAGATGTTAACAAAACCATGTTAATCATGAAAACAAAATATACACTATTTAAGGCATAACTTCGTAGTAGGTATGAGACATGGCCTAACTATCATGATGAATGTGCCAGCTGAACCCAAACAAATGTAAGCTCTAGCAGATCATTTTATGTCTCAGTCAAGACATTGTACGGTATATGATATTTTACCCCACACTATGAATTCATCTTGATATCACAACATAACAAAGTCACCAATGATTTTTGCAGGAACAGCAACCCTTATCAAAATGATGGAAACGATTTTGATCTCTGACAATAATTCGACGATTGTAGATTTTTGAAACTAGCTGCATGAATGTGTGACAATCACAACAAATTCTTAAATTCTTCACTATGTGAATGGGAATACCCTGTGGGATACTCTTTAGTCCAAAGGCAAGAGCCATCTTCTCACTATGAAGAGTTAGTTGGCTCTCCTTTTCATCCTCATCAACATCTAGAAAAACTTGATTGAGATCAGGTTCATATCCCTCGGATTTCAGCGTACACACAACCTCCTCCAACTTTGAGAGAACACTTTGGTTGTACCCCAAATCCATGGCCTTCCCCACAAGGAACTCATGGACTTTACCATCAACAAGAATGGAGCTACATCCAGGAACTTTTCTTACTCCCCTTCTTTTCATCATTGATCTAACTTGACTCACATCATCCCACCTTCCTGCTTTGGCATAGATATTTGAGAGAAGAACATAACAACTTGAATCTTCTGGAGCCAATTCTATAGCTCGCAAGGCAGCAGTGTGCCCCATTTCAAAGCTATTATGCTTCATGCTGGCACTGAGAATGGCCTTCCAAATTAAAACATCAGGCTCCAAAGGCATATCACGTATAACCCCAAGTGCCTCTTCTAATCGACCTGCTCTACCAAGAAGGTCAACAATACATCCATAATGCTGAATTTTAGGAACTATCTTGTACTTCTCCTTCATCATTTCAAAATAAAATTGACCCTCTTCCATAAGGCCTCCATGGTTGCAAGCACTTAAAACCCCTAAGAAAGTGATATCATCAGGCTCAAGTTCTGCCCTTTCCATGTCCCGAAAAACCTTAACAGCTTCATGACCTAGTCCATGTAAAGCTAAACCAGAGATCATAGAATTCCAATCACCAACATTTCCCCGGTGACAAATGTTTCTAAATACAAGGTAGGCATTTTCTATTTGGCCACATTTAGCATACATGTTTATGAGTGCCGATCCAATGAAACTACAACTATGATGTATCTTATTAGTAAATATGTAAGTGTGCATCCATTTTCCTTCCTCAACAAAACCCAGGTCAGCAATGGCTGAAAGAACACTAACAATAGAAGGGGCATCCGGTCGAACACCTAAACTCAACATTTCTCTGAACAAACACAACCCTTTCCTTGGTTGATGATTAAGAACAAAACCCTTAATCATGCTCGTCCATGTAACCACATCCCTGACATTCATGGCCATAAAAACCTCCTCAGCAAGCTCACACTGCCCATGCTTCCCATACCCATCAATCATGGCATTACACGACACCACGTCCCTTTGAGGCATTTTCTCAAAAACCTCTTGCGCCATTTCAATCTCACCTGCCTTCAAGTAACCCGAAAGTAATGAGTTCCAAGAGATCAAGTCTCTTATGGGCATTTTATCAAACACCGACCTTGCAAGCTCAATCATGCCAACCTCCAAGCACATGCGAACCACGGAATTTGTGACAAAAGGGTCACGCCACAAATAAGTTTTCAAGGCGAAACCCATAATTTGCTTCCCTTCCTCGAATGCACGTGATCTTCCACATGCTCTGAGAGCAGAGGGAACAGAAAACTCAATTCCACTCATGTCTTGGAAACATGAGAACGCGTGGGCGAAAGCGGAAACAGCTTCGTAGGGATTACTACTCTTAGAAAGAGCGTTGATGAGTTTGGCGACACAGAGTGCGTGAGTGATGAGGTTTGTTTTGATGATGTGGGCGTGAATTTGGCGCACTTGGGACAGTGTAGTGCATTTGTCTAACAACGTTGTTGTACTAGCTGGGTTTGCTCCAACTGTAGTAACTGAAAATGGAAACCAAACACAGCTTGATCCCATGTTGACAACCTTTGCCTGTACTCCTCAACCATCGTTCAGTATCAGTACTTTATGCTTAAAAGGGCCTATTTCGGCCCCTTTGCTTAAACGGCTTTTTTGAAAGGCCCACTGAACAAAAATATGGTTTAATACTGTTAGGCCAGTCCAAAACACTTTTAGAGAGAAAAGCTAAACAAATACTATAAAATATTTAGATAAATTCAAATTCAAATTGCTGGTTATTTTATCTTTTACTTTTTAAAAAAACAACTTCCTCTTGAAATTTCTGAAGATATGTTTTTAAATAATGAATAAGTTTCAAATTAAATTTATAAGACACTTGTTAATTTTATTTTAATTTGTTTTTTCTTTTCCTTTTTATAACTACAGATCAATATTTACCACCTATATTCATTGGTTAAAAACAATTTTCCTTCGGATCAGGATAAAAAAGATCTGAGTATGTACATAATTTAAATAATACAGTTGTAATTTAGATACTAATATTTTTCTTATTCCTGTATCAAGTAAATAATTTTATTATATGTAATGCATAATCCAACCTATATAATTTAATAATATTATCAGATTTTAAATTTAAAGTAGTTTAATAAAGTTTTGTTTATAATTAAATTGAGAATTCTATGATCTGTAATATATATATATATGAACAAATTGTAATGCGTAATTAATATTATAGAATTTTAATTATTATTATAGTTTAAATACAGGTTTCAATAACTAAAATATCATAACTTATTTATTAAAAAACATTAATTTACTTATTAATATCTTAAAAAATTAATTAAATTATATAATATTATTTTCAATTTATAAATATATGATTCGTATAATTTAGTTATTTCTGATAAAAGAAAAAATATTTTTAAATTTGAATTCAATAGTATAAATATAATACCTAAATATAAATAGTATAATTTATTGAATTTAAATTTATATTTATCTATAAATTAATTGAATAATTAAAATATAATGATAACCAAAAATCAAAAGAAAAAAAAAACTGAACCATTATATTACAGATTCTTCATCTTTATCATCATTTATAACTCTTCAAATGTAAACAGTGTTGTAAATATTGAAACTTTTATGAAAAAATTAAAAAAAAATTATTAATCAAATTAGGTAAAATACATCTAATAAAAAAAATAAAGAATAAAATAAAAAATATATATCATGTGACATATAAAAAAAAGTATTTATTAACAAAAAATAAAAATATTTTAATAGATCACTTTCACATATTATTCAGTACCACATTCTATTAATTTATAATAAATATTTATCATTTATTTTTTATTTTTTTCATAAAAAGAATAAAAAAAATAGAAAAATTTATTTAAAAAATATATAAAAAATCAAAACTAAAAAATAAATATAAATATAAATATTAAAAATTAAAATTAAATCTTATTTAACTAAAAATTATTTTGTAAAATAAAGTTTATCTTAATATATAAATTGTTTGATATTAATTTATGAGATTAAATATTTGTGGATGATTTATTAATAGAATAATATACATTATAATACTATGTTGCAAATTAAATTTATATTTAATTTAAATAAAAAATTAACTTATAAGTTGATGATTATTTTTTATATATAAATTTATGTTAACCTTTTTACGTAATATGAATTTGTAATAATAAAAAAATTATTAAACAAAATAGTAAAAATAAAAAAATAAAAATAATAATTAATAAAATATAACTTAAAATATAAAATTGATGATATTGTAAAGAAAAGGTTAATAGCATCCGAATGATACAAATTTTGAAAATTTAATCGACAGATTAAAAATTATTTTCAACCATACTAATAATATACTTAATTAAAATTTAAATTCAAATCAAATATATTTTTATTATAGTAATTAGGTAAAAATTTTAAAAATCCAAGTTAACAGAATTTTTGAAAGAGTGTATAAAAAAAACTCATTAGAGCTTAACTTATCATCAAATTTTTGAACGAATGGTTTGTAAATTTATATAGTATAAATTTTTTTCCCTTATAGAAGATGGAGATAATATTCCTTGTTTTGTTCGTATTATTATAATTAATCTCGAATTCATAATTCTTAACACCATAATTAGTAGAATAAGTTCCTTCATTTAAAAACTCTATGTCCTTATCCGATGCTTTTGGACGTCGTGGATCTGAAGTTAAAAGATTAATAAACAAACCATTTAGTCATATCATATAAGAGTTTAACTGACAAGATGTAATATAGTTAAATAAATAATTATATTTTTAAATATATTAATAAATTTAATATTTAAATTATTTATATGAAAAACATTAGAAGAGACAAACTTTATTTTTAATAACTTTCATATTGGAAAGGATTATTTTTTAAAAATTAACTGAAAAGTATTCATAATATATATATATATATATATATATATATATATATATATATATATAGAATGGAAAAGGAAGAAAAGATTCATTTAATTTTTAAAAAATTATTTTAAAATTACTTTATTTAATAATTTTTATATATGATTTTTTTTATGAGTAACTCTTTCAAATAAATTCACATCCTATAAAAAGGTTACTTGTGAAAGTAATTTTAACATAAATTATTTATGCAATGTCTCTCTCTCCGAGTACAATTGTAACTATGAGAACCATTTTTTAAATTGGTAACATGAAAAGTGAATAAGTACTGTTAACATAATTTGTTCAACAAGGAAAAATAAATAAATATATATATATATTAAAAATATTAAAATTAATTAATATAGTAATATTAAAAATTATTATTTATTATAGTATTTTAAGTTTATATAAATTCAATTCTATTATATATTAATTGTATGAAGGATAAATATGAAAATAATAAATATTTTTAAATTACAACGAGTCGTATATATTAACTATTAATAAAAAAATTTATAAGTAATTTATAAATAGGGTCGAAGGAAACGCCAATGTAAATTAATTTTCTGACTGTAATTAATAACTGAAATGAACAAGAGTTGCTTTAGAATTATATTGTTAATGAGTTGATGTTAAAATTTAAAGGTAAATTGTGATTTTTGATTAGTTAATAATATAAAAACGTTTACACTAAATTAAACTCTAAACTTATTTTTAAAGTTCCTCTTATGAATAAAAAGTAATTGATAGTTCAATCATTGTTAAGATTAATAGATAGGTTAAGCTCAATTAGATAGTTTGATGCACGTATAAGCTTACATAGAACCTTTTTATTATAATCTTAAAAGCATTAACCTGTTTTTAAATAATAACATATTCTTTATTTTAATACAAACTAATTTAAATTTCAATAGAACTAATTTGAAATTATGTTAAATTAAATTTTTGGGATCTAATTGTATAAATAATAAAAAACGATGCCAAAAAAAAAAAGAGTTGAATCTTATATAATATTTTTAATAAAATATTTCAAAAATACTCAATTATGCATTATAATGAACTTTTTGTTACATAAAATAATGGCGAATGTGATTATTGAAATAAATTACAAACACCTTCATAAAAAAAACCCTTAAATCATCATAAGAATCTAAAACTTCTCTCAAATATGTCACTAACTATTGGTTCTGAATTTTTAGTATAATTTTTTTTTTCAAATCATAACTCGCAAAATCTATTTATGATTAAAATTACATAGTATATTTTTAAGTAACATAATAAATTTATATAATTACTGTATTTTTAAATAAAGGTTGATTACTTAAAAAGAGTTTTTATTTTATGCTATCCAGTACTGTTTTACAATACATCACAAAATATATGATATTATCTTATACATTATTACATCAAACAATGTATAGTATTGAAATCTATTTTGTATAAAGCCTTATGTTATCAAGTCTTACATTGTCAGATTATATTCAACCATGGATATCAATGGGTTCTTAGTATAATTGAGTATACGACCTGCTAATGTATTAAATATTTTATTTATGTAATTTACTTTATGAATTTAACTTATTTTAAATTTTTAATTAATATATCCTTAATTTTCAGTTTATATTTTTCTTCACCTTACAAGGTTAGCTAGGGGTGTATATGGGTTAGTTTAGTTTGATTTCTGAGTAAAAATACATATGAATAAATATAAACCAATCGGTTCAGTTTATTTAAATTTTTTAAAAATATAAAATTTAAACTAAAATAAATTCTAAAAAAACGAGTTGATTTTGTTTTAATAATTAGGTTAATAACTTATATATTTTTAAAATATGAAAAAATATAAATATGATATAAAAATACATAAATTTATTATAAAAAGTAATACTAACTCTTAAATTTAGAATAATAATTATATTTATAAAAATAAAAAATAAAAAATATAACAATTAAATTATTTTGAACATGTTCAGCTTTAAAAGACATAAAATTGAAGAAAAAAGTTCATCCTACATGTGTAAGTTACACTTACATGGACAAATTATATTTACACATGTTTACGTGTAAGAGTATAGTGGTTCAAAACTAAAAACTAAATTAAATTAATTTCTTTTAAGTTACATCCGATTGTATAATAAAATCTGAACCAAATTAATTAATTAGATCTGATTTTATAAAACTAATATAATCTAATGAACACCCTTAACCACATGGAATCCTCATCATTGGTCATTTCATAATGAATGAAACTTTTCCTTTCTCTTTAATATTAAATGATGAGACAATTGGTGCTTATTCATTTTATTGTCCAATTATTATAAATGAAATTTAATTCACATACTGAATAATTATTTATTAACAAAAAAAATTGTTCAAACCAATTAGCCAAGCTCTATATCTGATGCCCGTATTGGGTGGCTCCTTCGAACTACCAAACTTAAAATGTTAAGGAAACAAACTTTTTTTATAATTTTATTGTAATTTATTTTTCCAAATTTTTATTATAATGCTAAATTTAAAATATTCATTAGTTTCATATAAATTGTGAATCACAATGAGGATTTCACTTTAAAAGTTGTGATTTCAAGATTTATATATAAATTAGATATAAAAAAATATAATAACACGTTTTTATGATTTTAATAATATTAGAAGTCGCATTCACGGAGTAATAACCAGCAACTTATATAGTTGAGAATTTCAACTTCTTTAAAGGCGAAGTCCATAATTTTTAAAAAAAATTAAATATACTTTTAATTTTTTAAAATTTTGATTTTATTTTTATTTTTTAAATAATTTCATCTTTTATTTTTAAATATAAATTATTTTTAATTTTTATTATTAACATATCAAATATTAGCACATATAACATATTAAAGATTAGTTATTTTAATGATTAAAAAAATTTAAAAATAAAAATAAAAAACTAAAAATATTATTTTAAAATTTTTAAATAATTAAAAATATATTTATTTATTCTAATAATAACACAAATCATTCCCACAAAATTATGATTTCAATAGTTTATGTACAATTAAAATCTGGGCTAAAACAAATTATCATTTAAGATCGTGACTTATAAACCTTAAGAATAAAATATCATCATAATTGTAGGTAATATTATTATATAGATTTCAAAATAATAAGTTGTGTTTGTCAATCACAATTTTAAAGTGAAATCCTTTTTCTTATTCATAACTTTCTTAAATGGGTAATTTTTTAAATTATACTCTAGATTGATAATTGAAAAATAAATTATACTAAATGGGAAAAAAGCTTGTGGAAACCATAACTAAATGCACAACTCTAAAAAAGAATATGATCAGAAAGGCTGAGTTTATTATTTTTTTACTGAAAAAATAAATATAACAAGGACATTATGGAAGTAATTAGATGAGATTCTACAATCAGTTTATTCAAATAATTAAAGAAGAATTATAGGGAAGCATCAAGCTAGATTATTCCCTAGCTACTATATGTGCATTGTCTTTTGAACAGAATGAAATTAGAATTCGTTTCTACATAGACGCAGGAAGACCATTGACAAAAGATAAGGTTATGCTAGATAAAAGGAAGATATGCTACATAAATGGAGAGCAAAACAATAATAATTAAAGTGACTACTTAGTAAGTGATAAAGCATAATTAATAATCAGAAGTGATTCAAGAAATAATGTAATTAAGGGGGACAATAATTTTATGGTTCTCAACTTCCTGATATAGTCATCCATTCTCCCCCACTGCTACAATTTCAAAATCAAATAAAAGTGATCCTTTCCGTCTCAATCTTCTTTTACTGAAATGACATCAAACCACTACCACTCAATCTTTTTTATGGCTTATATTTTGTGGGTGGAAAACCTTTATACTCCAAACTTTCCCTTAAATTATCCTTCTAGTATGCAACATTGTCATGAATGTTTAGTTTGGGAAGGTTCTGATAACACCCAGAAGGAATTTCTTCTTTTTATACCGTTATTGTAAATGGTCCATACCTCACACATCTTTTTCTCTTTCTCCAGTTTACATGTCTTGGCACCTCAATTCCTCTCTGCCTCCTTCTTTGCATATATCTTAAGAAATAATACAAAAGTTGGGAATCATTATATATTGATTTTTTAAAGTCAAGCTATGGTTACAAAATAGCACTATCTACTAATTTGCTGCTTAATTAAGCTTGTCCAATCATTACATACAGTCGCATGATATGAAGCGTATGGTACTGTCACTGTGTTATAATGAGAAGGCGGCAATTTTTTTATATAAAAACACAAAGAATGTACTAAGTTTGTCAAAACAACTTGTCAGATCATAGTAAATTGACACGTATGTAGACAACAATAACAAATTTAAACTTATTTAGGTTATAGGTTTATTAAAATTAAATTTTAAATTATTAACTTTTTTTTACACACAATACTAAAAATTTAATAAGATTTTAGAAATATAAAATATACTAAATTGTTATAAATAAATTAAATAAAATTATTCATATAATTTTTTTTAAAAATAAATTATTAAATTAAAACCAATAAATCTAATAATAAAATTAATAATTATTTTAAAACAATTAATAACATTTAATAATTTAAAAAAAATCACTACACTTATATTAGACCTTTTCAGGATAAAAAGGGATCTTTTATATATTATCAAACGAATAAATTTATCATCAGAATTATTATAGTAAATAATTTATAATTGTATCTTTTTTGTGGCTTTATAAATTTTAACTTTAAATTCTAAATTATTTCTAATTTATTTATTTTATAAAATATTATATGTTTTATAGATTGTTTTTTAAATAATTTTAATTTTTATTGAACAAGTTAATAGCAAGAAAAATATATTATTATAAATCACCATCCAAAAGATATAATTCAAACTATTAAGTTTGAACTAAAACGGAAACAATCATGTAATTGAATAAAGTTAAAATTGAAACATAATCAGTAATTTTAGCTTATATTGTTGATACTTTTAATTTGCATCAACAGAACTTTATTTTATTTGTTAATAAAAAATATAATAGACATGAAATAAAGTTAAGTAGAAATTACAAATTTAGCAAAAAAAAATAAAAAATATATAGCATTTATATATATCTAACAACATAAATATATCATTTTTTAGTTGATAAAAATTGGATGTAATTTCAATATAAATATATTATAAATTAATTATCTTAAAAAATTAATCTATTAGTTTAACATATTTATAATAATTGATTTTTATATTATATTCTTAACGTGTTTATGCAACATTTTTTCTCATCTGTCTTAGGTTAAAATTAAACTACTTTTTAAGAATCTGGTAGAAAAAATAAAACTTTAAATCACTTAGTTATAAAAATTTTGATAATATATTATTTAAAATTTAAAATTATATATTAAATAAAGATACAGAAATAATTTTACATTATATTATATTAAATAAATAATATATTTATCCTTAATTTTTTATTAATTTAGGTTCGTTTTAAATGGTTGTAAGATTTTAATTTTTAATTTTTAAATTAATTTTAAAAATAAAATTTTTCAACAAAAATAATTTTAAAATAGTTTTTAATATATTTTTAAAATAATTTTGATTCAAATCTTAAAATAAAAAAAAATTATTAAATGATGCTTTTAATTTTGCTTCATTCTTAAATCTATACAACTCATTACTATATAATAATTGTCACGGTCCGTGAAATATCTATATTCTCTTAACATTTTTTGTACATCATTCTTTATGTATACGCACTAGTACCGAACAATGATGTACCTGATTTGCCAATTATGCGTGTATTTGAATAAACAGCTTCCTGGTAAATACATCTATATGTACGTCCTTACTCAAACTAAATTAGTTTCACAATTTCAGAATATAAGTAATCTAGCGTACAACATTATGTTATTATATCTAACTAGAACTACAAGTATTTGTTTCTTTTCTTCGAATTGATACTCTTACATTATAGTCATTGCCCCTGTTCACGGAATGAGAATTTCTTATATGCTTTCTACGTCGATGATCACCTCAATGTCGAAAACAGGGTATTCCATGTTGCAGGCTCACTCAAGAGTTACAGTCACGCATACAAAATATAATAAAGTGGAGTGACATACTTCATTAAAGTAAAAGTATGAGTAGGAGTAGTGCATTAAATTATATTTTAATATAAAGGACAAATACGTTCTTTAACCTTCTCAACAAACTATTAGAAAACAATGATTATATGCAATGCATGAATGAGATTATTTTATTATCTTTTCCACAAGTTGCTACGATGACAGACTCAAGAATAAATTGAGGTTATTGCGTCGTATACCACAATAATCTTCACTAATCTAAAGTTGGTCATTCTTACAATATGCAAATGCATGTGGATCCAAACATCTTCGTAAATTTATCAAAAAAATATAGGTACCGGGATCCAATTTCAATCACAGTGTGCCCTTGACAACTAAAATCATCATCCTCCTCATTTCATAACATTCTAAAATTTCTCGACTAGTAATGATAATCTTCAGGGTTTTGTCAAGGTGGTTAAGTTCGACCAGAGCAGTCCCGGTTACAATGACCAACCCTAGGCTATTAAGAGACTCAAACTCAGTTCACGTATCCCTAGACTCGGAGGTTTTTATTATTATGAACTTCGATCTACTTACATGTCAACTAATTGTTCTAATTACAATTTACAAAACACTTGAATGCATGTTAACTAATTGTTCCAATTTCTATCTCTACCTCACCTTGAAGGCAGTCTTATTCTCAAAGGGCAGAACCTTATAGTCCTCTATCCATTATTGTTCAAATATATATATATATATATATATATATATATATATATATATATATTATCTACATTTAGTTATATATTTTCTACCCGCTTAAATAGGATTTCCAACCTCCAATAACTATCCCTTAAAAACTTAGACAAATAAATTTTATATAAATTAACTACTAATATAATCTTCTTCAATAGTTATATATTTTTATTTTTTTTTCTTATATTAAGGTTTAAATATAATGGTTTATATATATATATATATATATATATATATATATATATATATATATTTAAGTAAAGCCAATAAAATACTAACTATATTTTTATTTAACATAGAAATATATTGGATAGAAAAATAATACCTATCATAGGGTATTAAATTTTAAACATTTTTATAAAATAATAAATGATTCCCCTTTTTATCAAACTTATTAACTGGATACCTCCCTTATATTTATTATATCAGAATATATTTGTATGATTTAAATTTATTAAATAGGATCCTATTTTAGATCCTTTCTCTACGGCTCCAGGTGTAAATATTGTAATCCCTATAATTTATATTAATTTTTATAAGGGTATATAGTTTTATATTTCCTACAAAATTTATTAACGTAATTCATAAATAAATATGTATATATTTTTGGGCACCTAAAATTTTTATATCATACTCCTACCTAAAATTAATTTAATTACTAAATAATTAAATCACCAATTTATAATCATATAATATTTTAAATTTAAATATAATCACAGATAAATTTACACTATCACATAATCGATAAAATTTTATTTTAGAGTAAAAGGCTTTAGAACTACTCTTATAAACACTTAAATTTCATCCAAAATTAAATTATGATATAATTAAATTCAACCCATAAATTTATCAAACAATTAATAAATTTCATTTTAGAGCAGGGGCTCTCCTATACTCTACTTAAGTCTTCTCCCCTTACTTGAAATTTGAAACGGGTATAATTTTCTTTAACTTCTCTAATAGACTCTCAAACCTCCATTGCGTCTCCGTTTGCTACTCAACTTCACATTCTAAATTGGCAAATTGTAACTCAATTGCACTTTTCAAATTGTAAATTGCAGTATGCCATATGTTTTTCCCCATCCCTATCTATACTAATTTGTGTGTGTATCTGAATGCCGCTAAAATCTTTATATATATATATATATATATATATATATATATATATTATATTTCTTCTCCTCAAAAATAAAATTTTAACTTTAAAATTTCTCTCAGTAGAATAAATGTAGATATAGGTCTTTTATATATTTTTTTTAATATTCCAAGTTGTATCTCCTTCTTCATTTCACACAACTTTTACTAACTTTAACGCTTTTTCCCATAACTGTTTGGTATCATTTTCTATGATCCGCACAGGTATGGCTTTGTAAGTGAGATTCTCTTTTAATTGTATAGTATCAGTTTTTATAATGTGTGAAGCATCGAAAATATATTTTCTAACTTGGGACACATAAAAAACATCATAAATGTTTGACAAAAAATAAGATAAAGCTATTTGGTAGGTTACTATACCAACTCTCTTTAAGATTTGGTATAAACGATATATCTAAGACTAAGTTTTCGAGATTTTATTGCTCTCATCCCATTTGGTGGTGTAACTCTTAAAAATAAGTGATCACCTTCTTGAAATTCCAGAGGTCTTTTTTGCTTATCAAAATAACTTTTTTTGTCTATCTTGTGATATCTTCATCTTTTACCGAATCATTTTGATTTGCTTCGTCATTTATTGTATCATCTCTGGTCCTAACATTAAATTTTCTCCTATCTTATACCAACACAATAGTGTCTTGCATCTTCTCCCATACAAGGCTTCATATGGAACCATTCTTATGCTCGAGTGAAAGTTATTGTTATAGGTGAATTCTATTAATGGTAAGAATTGATCTCAACTCCCTTTTATATTCCATTACATAAGCTCTCAACAAATCCTCTAGAGTCTGAATTGTTCTCTCTATTTATCCATCTGTCTAAGGATGATATGAAAAACTGAGTCGAAGCTCAGATCCTAAGGCTTGATGTAAGCTACCTCATAATCGCGATGTAAATCTTGGATATCTATCAGATACGATGGATGAAGGTACTCCATGCAAACAAATTAACTCCTTAACATATATTTGTGCCAATTTTTCTAAGAAATTTTTTATGTTGATGGCTAGAAAAATCAGCAGATTTTGTAAGTCTATCCACAATTACTCAAATCGCATCATGTTTTTTAGGTGTCAAAGGTAATCTAGTCACAAAGTCCATGGATATACTATCCCACTTCCATTCAAGAATTTTCAAAGATTGCAATTCTTCGGATGGCTTTTGATGTTCAATCTTTACCTTTTGACATACGAGACAAGTTGATACGTACTCAACTATTTCTTTCTTCATTCTAGACTACCAAAAAAGTTTTTTCTAATCTTGATACATCTTAATTGCACCTAAGTGAATGCTTAATTTGCTTTTGTGAACTTCTTCAAGAATCGTCTTTCGCAGTTCTTCATTTTTTGGAACACAGATCCTATCTCTAAATCAAATGATCTCATCGTTCTCAGTTTTAAAATCCTCTCTTGTGGGACGAGTTGAATTGATCTTGAAGATTTTGATCCTTTGATTGTTCATCTTGAATCACTCTCAAGAAATCATTTGTAATAGTCAATCTCCCTAGTATGATGCCGTTTGGTTGAAATGTTGCTGCTAGGTTAAGACCTCGAAATTGTTCGATGAACTCCATCTCCTTTATCATCATCGTGGCGGCATGAAGTGATTTGCGACTTAAAACGTCGAATACCACGTTAGCTTTTTCTGGGTGGTATAGGATTTGAAAATCATAGTCTTTCAAAAATTTCAACCATCTTTGTTGTCTCATGTTTAATTCTTTCTTATCAAAAAGATATTTCAAACTTTTATGATCACTAAAGATCTTGAACCTTGCACCATATAGAAAGTGTCTCCAAATCTTTAAGGAAAAGACTATTGCAACCAATTCTAAGTTGTGTGTGGAATAATTCTCCTCATGTGGTTGTAGTTGCCTTGAAGCATAGGCTACCACTTGTCCTTGTTGCATCAGTACACAACTAGGGATGGAAGTGAACAAAATCGTCCAACAGGGGCCTATGGCTCAGCTCATTTAAAGCCTAGTTTGGCTCGGCTCGTTTAATAAATAGATAAGTTCAGACTTGTTAGAAAGCCTTTTTATATAAACAAGTCAAGCCTAGACTTATAAAAAGGCCTATTTAACCTATTTAGGAACCTATTTATATTTATATATTATATACTTATATTTATTTTAATATATTATATTTATATAGTATTTATTTTATATTTTATTTACATAATATTATATATATGTTTTAGGCCTATTTAATGGCATTTTTATCTTTAAGTTTGCAAGTCTTTTTTAATTAATTATTTATGCTTTAAGTTTATTTATTGATTTTTTTTTGTTATGTATGCTTTTAAACAAGCTTGTAGGTCTTGTAGGCTTTAAATCAGGTCAGATCTTGACAGGAAAAAAAAAGCTTTTAACAAGTAATAGATCCAGACTTAGGCCTCAAAATTTTTAAACAGGTCAGACTTAAACACTCAAAACCTAACTCGGCTAGATTTACTTTCATCCCTATAAGCAACCTTAACCTTACTTTGATGCATCACAATATAATTCAAAATCTTCCTCTGAATTGCCCAAAATAAAAATAGGGAAAGAAGTGAGTCGATTCTTCAATTCTTGAAAACTTGTTTCACAATTGATAGTCCATGCAAAGGGTTATCCTTTCCATGTCAATCAAATGAGTGGCAAAACTATACACGAGAATCATTCTATAAACCTTCTATAACATCTAGTTAGACCAAGAAAACTTCTTACCTCGGTGATTGATCTCGGTCGCTCTCATTGAAGCACAGTCTCAACTTTTACAGGGCTTACTGAAATCCATTCCTTGATGATCATATGTCCAAGAAATTTAATCTCCTCAAACCAAAACTCGCATTTATTTGTTCTTGCATATAATTTTTTATCCTTCAACACTTGTAATGCAATACGTAAATGTTTTTTATGTTTCTCATAATTCTTAGAATAAATTAAAATATCATCTATAAAATGATCACAAATTTATCCAAATAATTATAAAATATTCGATTAATATATATTTATAATATTATAATATCATAATATATATTATTTTTAGATAAAATAAATACTAAATAATATAAAAATATTATAATAATAACATACATAAAATTATTATCTTGAATACTAATAATTAAATAATATATAAATATAAATTTGTATAATAATATAATATTATTTATATTATAACTATTATATCGCTACCTTATCTTATAAACATTCTTTTTATTTTTGTTGTTATCACTACCATTGTTATTATCATAATAATAATATTTAATTTATTATTTTTTAAAATTTAAAATTTATATTATTTTTATATAATTTAATTTTTTAAATTTATATATTTTTTGTAAATTTCTAATAAAATAATTTAATTTATTTTTAATAATTTTTAAAAATTAAAATATAAAAAAACTGGCTTATAGTTTATATTAAATTTAAAATAAAATTAATGTTTATCCTAAATTTTTATTCAAAATAATAACCTAAATTTTAAAATTCATACTAAGTTTACTTATTTATTTAGTAATTGTTAATTTTTTATGATTTAACATAATTTTTGAAAATTTAACTTGATCTGCAAACATATTTTAAATTTAATTTATAATTATATATTTTAAACAAATAAAATAATTACTTTTAATAAATTTAAAATCTTAAATTTGTATATAAATTAAAAATTTATAAATTTAAATAAAATAAACATTAAAATATAATAATAATAATAATAATAAGGTGTTACATAATATCATATTATTTATATTTATTTAAAAAACAAATATATTAAATTTAAAAATACTTGGCTTAAAACATGATATGTTTTTCAAAATAAAATCATGAATAAAATATCATTCTTTAAAAAATTTTATCGATCTTCCTTAAAATTAAGACCTAATGTTTCGACAATATTTATACCTTATTTTTATTTTTATTTAAATTAAACTAATGTTCTATTTTATTATCCATCTTGATGTAAAAGTATATATTATTAATGTATCATTATTAACTATAAAAAATACAAAATTCATTATTAACTTTTCTACATTAATATTGAACTAACTTTGTCTTTTATTTTATATTTTAGTGTTGGAGAAATTTAAATATATTATAAACATATAAAATTATAAATATAAAACTAAATTTATAATAAATTAATTGATAATATTAGTTAAATAATAAATATTAAATAATTTATATAAAACTTTTAATTTAAATTTTATTTTTATTATATCTAAAGAAATTACGACAACTTATGTAAAAAAATTAACTAGTTTTGTTATTAGATTGAATGACTTGTGTATAAAAATTAACTTGTTTTGTTATTAGATTTTTATATTATTTTATATTTGGATGAAATATTTTAATACTTTTAAAATTTTAAAATATTTAAAAAGTTTAAATATTCTTATTTTAAAAATATATTTGTTTGGTTAAAAAATTTAAATTTTTTTTATATTTAAATTTTTATTTAAATAATGGATTTTAAATTTACTTGATTTTAATTTTTTTTATCTATATTTAATAATTTAATTTTTTCTATATATAAACTTTATTTTTAAATATTTACATATTTATTTAATTTTATTTCTATTATTTTTATTTATTATAAAATTTAAATATATAAAATTTTTATTAGGATGATGTGCTACATATTTTCAAACAAAATATTTTTTAAAAATTTTTAAAATTTAAATTTTTATTAGAAACCCCAAAAAATGTATTTAAATATTTAAAATTTAAATTTTTTTAAAAAATAAATTCTCTATTAAAGTGACTAATCTATAGAAAAGATTACCAATGTCCGGGTTCTTTTCACTTGTAAAGGTAAATATGTAAAGGTAAGCATTAAGTTTAGAGAAATTTTATGGTGCACTACTATTTAATATTCATAAAAATTTTGTATAATAAAAAAATATAATTCATAAAACATAGATATATAAATGTACAATCAATATTAAATATTAATAGTTATATAAATTTTATTTTTAAAAAATTATATATTATTCCTAATTTCATTTCTATCTTTCTTATTTCTTAATAAATTTAAATATATAAATTTTTTTATTAAGATAATGTGCTACATATGCAAATAAAATATTTTTTAAAATTTATAAAATTTAAAATTTTAACAAAAGTAATCCAAAAAAAATATTTAAAATTTAAAACTTTTTAAAAAGTTATTTCTCTCTTAAAATGACTAATCTAAAGAAAAGATTACCATGTGTCAGTTATTTTCTTTTCATTTCATTTATAAAAGGTAACTTTTCAGTCTAGAGAAATTTAAGGTAAACCATTCAGCGAAGGGAATTAAATTTTATGGTGTACTATCTGATTCAATACTCATTAAAAAGTTGTATAATAATAAAAAAAATTCATAGAACATAGATGTATAGATGTGAATAATGTCATCAAAGGACATGTGCTTATTAAAAAAAATAATCTTATATTATTTAAATATTAAATAGTTATAGGTTATTCTTATATTACACGTATAATTAGTATTATTATTTTTATTTTATATATATTTTTTTAAAAATATTTATATTTATTTTTTATATATACAAGATAAATGTTAACAAAATATTAAATGACATAGTAAAAATTACCTTATATCATATTTTCCCTTTTAAGTTTTTTTATTTATTATAAAAAATTAATTTAGATTTATTTTTTAATTTATATTTTAAAATAAATAATTTATCTTAATATAAGATGATGAAAATAATTGGCAGAAAATTTTGTAAAAATAATTTTGAATTTATTTGATATGATAATTATTTTGATCATTAAATAAAATAATTAGTATTTTTAACGTTATTTTTCTTAATTTTAAAATTTTAACTATTAACTAAAATTTATTCTTCTATTATCTTTTTAATATATTTGATAATTTTTTATTTAAAATAAAATAATTAATTTTTATTGATAAATTTTTTAAAATAAAATAAATACTATTTTTCTAAAAATTTTATTGAAATATTATTTATAAAAAATTAAATATCTTTAGTTTCAAACAAAAAATTATTTTTTAAAATATTTTTAACATCACAAATTATAAAATCCTCAAATTTTTTTATAATATAATAATTAAAATAATTATAAATTTATTTATTTAATTTTTTAATTAAAATATATATAAATAAAAATATATTAAAAATTTGATCCTTAATTTTAATATAATAAATAAAAATATTAAAAAATTTAATTAATAAAAAGTATTATATTAAAACTCGAGTTTAATGATATGTATTTATTTATTTTATATTTTAGTAAACAAATGTTTTATCTTTCCGCTTTGAAGTATCTTCTTCAATTTTTACCTATTTTTAATTTTAAATTAGTCTATCTATTAATTTAAAAAATAAAAAATAAATTTACATATAGTTAATATATTTATTTATTTATTTTTATTATTATTTAAATTAAAAAATTATTAATATGTTTTGAATACAGAAAACACATTAACATGAATTTTATAATAAAAGTACATTAAATAAATTTAATAAGTAATATATTAAAAATAATATTAAATATTTTATATTTAAAACTTAAAAATATTGACATTTATTTTATAAAAAATATTAATATTTATTTTTTCAATAAAGTACTTTTGTATAGTATGTTATTTAAAATAATATTACTTCTAATTATGTTTATAATTAAGACCCTCGTAACCAAATTATGTAAATTAAAAATATTAAAATTAATTAATGTATTGATATTTAAATTTTTATTAATTATTATAATATTTTTAATTTATACAAAGTCAAACTTTATTATATTAATGGTAAGAATTTAGAAACATTTAATATTTATAAAAAAAATGAAAATTTATAAATGTTTTTCAGTTATAAATAGTTTTATATATTAAAGATAAAAAAAATAAAATAACTTATTGTTTTGTTTACTTTTCTTATTGTAACAATATCTATAATAAACAAAAATTTTCCAACCTTTCCTATTGTGATGTCTACCGAGAAAGATATTTAGATGAGAGATTGTTTGTATTTACGTATAGGCTAATAAAATTATTTTATTTAAATATAATTATACTCAGATTCTAATTAAAATAAATTTTTGTATTTTGATGTTATTAATGATAAAATTAGATTAAATTCAACTGGATTTTACAAGATGTAAGTGGGGCCTAATTTCCAAAATCAAGATTTACAAAAAATTTAAACCAAGATTTATTTACTTGATGTGAGTTATTTCTTAAAGTTTGATGTGATATTTTTACAAGTTTGACATGTTTTACAAGTATATTTAAAAGGTAATAATAATTTTATATAATATTATATCATTTATATTTATTTAAATAAATCAAATTGTTAGTTCCAAAAATATTTTCGATGGCTTGAAACATGGTGTATATTTTTAACTAAAGAAATTCTAATCTAACATGTTTAATAAATAAGTTTGAGCTAACCTATATCATGAAACCCAACAAGTGATCTAATTTGGTTCTCTTAACACTGTATGTAATAGCATCCTTTATATGGGTTGAAAAAAATTTAAGGAAAAATGAACTAATAATAAAATTAAGTATATGTTTACTTTAGTATCTAGTTATCATAGTTTTAAAATGTGATGCAACTCTAACCTTTCTATAAGGTTCCTCTTTTCAACTTTTCTTTTTTCCTATTCTTTAATTCTCGCATCCCTTTTCTCATCAATTGTTCTCCTGCGACTCCTATGTGTATTGAAGGGATCCACATTATAAATATAGGGTTTCTCTTCACATTCACACACAACAAGCCCCCTCAAGGAAAAATTAACTTTTTCAGTTGTTTCACTGCTTCACCCCCACTCCCAGAGGCTAGTACTTTAATCAATCTTTCATGGCCATGAATATGATATCATCAGATCCTCTTGTTATTGGAAGGGTAATAGGAGATGTAGTTGATTGTGTCATTCCATCTGTGAAAATGACCATCACTTATAACAACAAGCAAGTTTATAATGGTCATGAGTTTTTCCCTTCCACAGTATCCACTAAGCCTAAGGTTCAGATTCATGGAGGCGACATGAGATCCTTCTTCACTCTGGTGCCTACTTCTTTAACTAAATCCACACTTCTGCATGTATCTCTTAGACCTTTTCATCTTAATATCTATGATTTGTTTCGTTGAAATTTCTTCAGGTCATGACAGATCCAGATGTCCCTGGCCCTAGTGATCCATACCTCAGGGAACACCTACACTGGTATTTATTATACTATAATATATATCATATAAACTAACTAATTAATCGATCATCGCATGCAGAACTAAATCTTTCACTCTTAAGTTTGAAGTCTGCATATCAGCTGTGTTCAATATCCAGAGGGAAAATTTTATCATTCATTTGGATTTTATTTGATTTCAGCAGAATTGTCTCTTCTTTTAAGAATATTTCTGATTTCATAAAAAAAAAATGGACAGGAAACCAACAACAAATTAAATTTCGTGCAAAGATATGTCAGGAAGTCAAACATATGCATTTAGAAATAGTCATTTAACTATATTTAGCTTGACTGAAAGAAAGTTCCTGATTTATTAACTCACAGGATGGTCACAGATATCCCAGGCACAACGGATGCCACATTTGGTAAGTTATTTGATTATATTATAGATATTTGTATATATTTTATTATTATTTTTTTAAGAGAATCATATATATATTCTCTTCCTTAAAGCTATATTAATTTGTTAATTGAAAAGGAAACGAGGTGGTGAACTATGAAACTCCAAGGCCAAACATAGGCATCCATAGGTTTGTGTTCCTCCTTTTCAAGCAGAAGCGCAGGCAGACAGTGATGAAAATACCAAAAACATCAAGGGACCTATTTAACACAAGGAAATTTGCAGATGAGAATGAGCTGGGGCCTCCTGTGGCTGCTGTGTATTTCAATGCTCAAAGGGAAACTGCTGCCAGAAGACGTTGAACCAAACCATATAAAAAAGTGTTTAAATGTGGTAATGACTAGTTGATAAAGTCTATAGGTGTGTGTGGTGTCCAGCAAATAAGTTTATTAGGGTGTGGGGGGCGCTTTATTCAAGTTAAAGTTGAACTTCTGAACCTGAACAAACTAGCTGCCCTAGCATCAAACTACCCTTCTAGCATTGTTGTTTTTAGTTTGGTGGTTTTAATTTTGTAATTATTTCTATCTTTACTTCAGTGTAAATTGTGTATGAGTTTGCTTGTAAGTTGTTAATTTATAGTGGTGTATGTTTGTTTAGTTTATTTAATAAATAGTCCACTTTTATTTTTATTTTAAAAATTAACAAAAAACTAATTTTCTAATTAAACCTCAAACATAGACACACATAACTTTTAAATTCTCATTCAATTTTGTTAATTGCAAACGTGATGCTTTTATACAAGCTCTTGACTTCAAACGTGAGGACTAGATAGTATAAAAGTCCACTAATTAATCGTTCATTAGTTTCAGATTTAAAATATCATTATATAATTGTTAATTCACTCTTTGGAACTTTTTTGTTTATCGATTCTTAAAATTATCATGATATAACGTATCTTTTTTTATCTTATATCTTTAAAAAAATAATAGAAATGCTTTATAATAATTATAAAATATCAGATTCTTCTCTCTAAAAGATGTTGTAGAAAAGCATTTTTCTTTAAGAAAAAATGGACTGGGTAGAAGCGGTAAGGTTTATAATACTAGAAAGAATCTTGTGAAGTATTTCCTTTTTCAATATCTCACTTACCTTAACAAAGAGGACTGGTGTGTTTTTTAATCTTCTCTTACTTTTTTGTTTCATTATATTCATCTTAAAAGTTTGATTTGAATTAATCTTTTAAAATAAATGCTGCCTTTTATCATAGAGAATCGATACCTAAATAATTAGTTATCTCCAAAATACTTAACAGATTCATTTTATTATTATTATTATTATTATTATTATTATTATTATTATTATTTGAACTGAAAAAAAAAAACTATTAACATGGTTTGAGTGCAAAAATAACCCATTATCAGTATACAGCAAAATATCTAGCTCTTACAAAATGAAAGCCAAAATGTCATCCCTCACCCTTACATGCAAAATCCAAGCTAGTCAAGTTTGAGATCCTTCCTTCTTGTATGTCTTCAACAACTTTAGCCAAATCTTTTTGTTAATATACTATTTCACTGTGCACTATGCCACCGTACTGTACAATTGAGATACCAAGCCTCTTTATCTCTGATTCTGGGACGAAATCAAACAACATCCAAAAATGAATGAAAGTACGAACAAATGAATTTTAAAAGAATGATCCCATATATTGACTCCTTCTCTTTCTCTGTGTAGAAATCCATACATAAACCCAGTACTCTTTAAGGGCTGAAGATTCTCAAGTTCATCCTCACTGTGCCGTGCAGCCACAAAAAAGAGTTTAGGCCATAGACACCAGTCTGAATTCCTGACGCCCTAAAATGCTTAGGCTCAAATCTAAACAGTGTTTACTTACACACCTAATTCTTTGTTGAAATATAAATTTATTTTATATAATATATATATATATATATATATTTATATCATTCAGTATATTTTGTATTTCCTCTTTCTTTTAATTTTTTTATATAATTTTAATGTAAAAGTATATTTTTTTCTTTATTTTCCTTCCTACATTCACGAAATTATCGGAACAGAAACTGTACATTCTATAGAAATACGTATACAACAAAGTAAAACTAGAAAGGAAACATAACATATTCCTTTTATGTTAGACGGTAGAACTGAGAAATTACCAGATCATGTGATTTAGAAAATTGGATACTTCTCTAAAATAAAAGATTTATTTTATTTTAGAAGTATTCATTATTCATCTCATTTAAAATGTATCATGTGAGATAAAAGATAAAACAAATATAATATATATATATATATATTAAAAAAATATTATATAAATATAATTGTAATCATACTTATAATCTTTTATTTTTATTGGAATCTGCATGCATTATGATTGTAGAGGGAGAGAAAGCAACGTCTAAATCAATAATCATAATTTATATATTATTCCACCATATGGCTAAAATCCGATGGTTCTTAGCCAACGAGTAAGAGGGTGCGACATCGATTGAAGAGCACTCAAAACATTCGTCCACGTCTGAAAGGTAACATTCATGATTATTATATATTTATTTAATAATATATTTATTTTAATATATTTTATTTTTATAATTTTTATTATATATTATATATATTTTTTCTATTTTTATTTTCTTTCTAACTTATTCCATAGCAACACCTTTTCTGAAAAAAAAAATATTATGTCAATATCGGCCGAAGAAGAGAGAGACCGAAAAGGGATAACAAACTATACAAACCGTTAAACATTTATCATTGTATCATTGAATGTTTATACTACTCTATTTAGTTCTTTTTATAAGGTAGGATTTGACTCATCAGCTAATAAATACATTTTACCTATAAAGTACATTAATAATTGATTAAAAAATAAATTATTAAGATTGTGATAAAAAATTAATATAGGTATAACAAATTTTAAAAAATATTATAATTTAATTATCATGTTTAATTAATGATTATTAGTGTTTAAAAAAGATAAAATAATATTAATTAATATATTGTTTATTAAAAAATAATAGATTATTTTAAATTTATTTTATTTAAAATTAATTTTTATTATATATTAATTAAGTTGTTTTAAAAGTTATGAAAATTATGAAGAATAAATATAAAAAACACTTCTACAATTTTATAAAAAATATGTTAAGAATTATAATTTTTGAAAGGGTCTTGTAAAAAATATGTACGAATCATGTCATAAATTTATTTAAATGATTTATTTATTTTTAAAAAATTGAAGTTTCATTTTCATTAAAACTAATACATTTTAATTGTTTATTACTTAATTGTATATTTTTAGAAATCAAATGCGACTATATACATGTATAAATAATTTATTGTCAAGAACATCATCATGATATAATTACTATAAATAAATTTAATAAAAAATATTTATCTAAAATATCATATATTGTCACTAATGTCCTAGGAAAACAAGTTTAATACTATTTAGGTTGATAAAAGGTTGTTTGAGACCTGTTTAACAAAGTTAAATATATAACATTAACTTCAATAAAATAAACTTTAAAATTTGAAATATAATTAAAACATGTATTTAAATTAATGTTAACTTACATTTATATATATATATATATATATATATTAGTAATAATTAAAAAAAAAATAAACTTCCAAGCCCAAAACAAACAAGTACTAAATTCATGAGACAATATGTTCAATTGATAGTGGATGGTGAGAATCATGGTTTTGGAATCCTGTAAACATAGAGCTGTAGTGTTGGCCTTTTCTTTATAGACCTAATTAAATTGACAAAGACTTAAATGCACCATTGAATGTCCTGGAAGATTCATGCGATAACTATTCTTATGTTTATATTTTTTTTTTCTTTCTAAAATTATATTATTTTCGGTCAAATTTATAAGAATTCTTGTAAATTGTTCATTATATTTATTGGATTTTGTATGTTTAATTTTCATTAATACTAAAAAATTTATTTTTTACATATAATATCTAATAGAGTTTGATTTTCAATAGGAATAAAAATCGAATAGTGTAAAAAATTTCAAAAATCAATATAGTAATTTCTTTTAATAAATTTTATTAATCTGCAAAATTTAGTTGAAATAGTTTTCTAAATAAAATTGAACATATTAATAAATAAATTAAGAAATATATAGTTAATATATTTATTTATATTCTTCTTTTTTATTTTTAATAAATCATTGCGTTTCTTATCTGTTGGTTAAGTGATGAATTTAATTTGAAACAAATTTTCAAAAATTTAATAATATTTATTTATTGTTTTAATCTGTTGGTTAAGATTTTTCATACAAACTAATAAAATTAAATAATATTTTTATTTATATTAAAACTATTATATAACTTTTTTACTATACTTTTAATATTAACTAAATTTTTAATATTGTCATTGTAAAGAGTAAAGATACAATGATAAAAATAATAAACATTATCTTAAAGTTTGAAATGATAAATAAAAAATAAATATTTTTTAAATTGTGACAAATGAATAGCTTTCGTATATTAATTTAATATAAAATTATATAAAATATATACCATAAATACTTTATACATGCCTAGCCCATTTATTTGTTAAAATAAAATGTTTGATTTAGATGGAGAGCAAAAGAGAATGAGAATTATGATTAAGTATGATAATAAAATCTAAATACTTAATGAGGTATCATCTCATTTTACTTTGTTTTTAATTAAAGACTTAAGAATAATCTAAATCTAAAATTGACTTATAAAAGTGGAGGTGGTTAGATGAGGTTAGGTCTAGAGAAAAATGAATATACAAATCTAGCTTACGAACTAATATGTAAATCTGTAAGTTATGGATAAAAATTAATAAAAATATTAGTTATTTTAGTGTAAATTGATTTTATTTATCTTGTTTAATTTATAGGTTAAGTAGGTAGAATTTGTGGTTAACAAATCAACTTTTAATTTTTTAAAATATAATTTAATTATATGTATATATATAGTTAATTTATTTTATTATTTTTATAAATATATTTTAATAGTTAAATATATTGAATATACTAGCTCATTCATCACAAATTAAAGTGTGCTGAATGTGGACAAGATGTATTTAGGTCTGTTTAAATTATAGACCAACTTGGTCCAATGCATGGTCAGACTTAAATGGGTTGGACAAACCTACTTGCCAACTCTATGTTTAGGGATATAGATATCTACTTCAAATTTGTCTCAATAACAATAGTAACATTTCAATAAAAATATTGAACTTTAGAATTTAGGATTTATATTTTTTATATTTATTTGATATGTTTTTAAAGTGAAATATATTTAATAAATAATTTATTTTAAAAAATATATAAAAAATAAGATTTATAAAAAAAATTGAATATATATTATTAAATTAATTTAAATTTAATAAAGTTAGAATTGTATTTTATTTATTTACATTAACTTCGTACCTTTATTAATTACAAAATGAAAAGAATATAATATATATATATATATATTTATATTTATATTTATATTTATATTTATATTTATGATACATGTAAAATGTGAATATAAAAATTATATTATTAAATTTTATTTACAGATAAATATATGTATGAGGATAGAAAAAATATATTTTAGATCCTAATTTTGATCTTATAAAAATTATGTCAATAATTTATAAGAGAAGATCAAATTTTAACTTGCACAAAAGTTTTGTTGCAAATATATAAAATGAGAATAAGAAAATAAATTTAAATAAAAATAAAAAATAAAAAATATAAATCAAAGTTATGAATAAACATATGATTTTTAATTTTTTTTATAATTTTATCTATTTTTATCCTAATTTTCTTACAAATTGTTTAAATATTAATTACAAACCATTTATTTTAATGTTATGGTTTTTTAATAATCATGCAATATTAATAATATTTTATCTAAATACTACTCTTACTAATTATGTAAATAAATAATTAAAAGAAACATAAAGTATATTAAATTAATCAAATTAATAATTAATTAAAAATTAAAATTTTGATTATTCTAAATACTTAAGTTTAATTAATTTATAGTTCTATATCAATTAAAGGATGGTATAATTGTCTAATCCACCTAACTTAAAGGATAAAAAAATAATCAATTCTCGTTAATAAAATATAATAAATACAATTTGATAAATAATATGTAATCATTGACAATAAAAATAAATAATCATTTATAAAAAAATGAAATTTAAATAATTACATCATAAGATTTATTAAAATTTAATAATTTAAGAATTGGTTATATATTATAAAAAAAATTAAATAAAATTAAATTAACCTAATAAAATTATTTATAATATTAATTTTATAATAATAAATATCTACAAGATTCGTCTCATTAAAATCCTACGAGAGACGTTAAGAGAAAAAATAGAGTGAAAAAATAAAAATGAAAATGAAATTTAAGAAGAAAAAAACACATATGAAGAACATTTAAAATATTGAGAATGTCGAGACATGTGACCATTATGACTTATCAGGTATGCTTTTATTTAAATGTGCAGCTTTTTTTAAGACGTGAATAAGGCTGCATTGCAAATTAGATTGATTAAAATGGCCTCTTAAACTATCATGATGTTATAAATTACTTACACCGTTGTTAGAGCTAACTGAGATAATTTTTTACATTATTAAAATTTACTTAAATTAACGTTGTTAGAGCTAACTAAAAAAATAATTATGTAATATTAAAAAAAATTAAAAAAATTAATAAGCCCACACAATATTTCTTTCCAACAAATCTAAGGATTAGCCCATTACTATGGAAGCCAACCTTGAAATTGTTTTTATCCTAGCCTCCTGGCAGTGTTGATAAAATGGGTTATCAAGCCGACGCAGATCGTAAGTACAAAAATTTAATTTGGATTGATAAAATGATATTTAAATCTGATGTTATTAACTTTTTTTAAAATCTTATGTTAAGTGAAGTTAAATAACTTAAGTTTAATTTATATCAAAATTTAAAGTTTATCAATAAAAAAAAACCTCATACCTTATATTGTATGGAATGAGTTTAGTAATATTGAATGTTTTCAATATAATAATAAAAAATACCGTGAGTAAATTTATATATAATTATAGTGAAGGTTAAAGAATTTCTACTCACTTTATTTTTAAATTTATCTTTTAAACGTATACAGAAAATAATAAAGTTCGCTAAATAAACACGATTCTAAATAAAATCAATTCATTTGACTTATGTTTCATTAAGATATTTAAAATTAATATTATTATTTTATTGATTTGTTTCTTTCATTTATTAATACTAAAACTAAAAAATAACATTTTATTAATTTATAAAAAAACAGACAAAAATTTAAAAATCAGTTTTGAAAAAGAGAAATAAACAGAGAAATGTTAAATAGAAGAGGATATCAAAAATATGACGACAGATTATGAATCTCATTATATTAATCTTTTATTTGATTATTAAATAAAAATATTAAGTATTATTATATTTTATGATATATTATTATTTAATATTTGTTAAGTATTTGAAGATTAACATGTAAAAAAATAATTATATTAGAGTAACCTTTGATGTAATAACATATAAATTTATTTAACGTTTATATATTTAAAAGAGGAAACATAATGGGACATAGAACTAAAAAAGTGAAATATTTCATATATTTCTAAATAAAATTAATTATAATAAAGTAAAAATATTTTATTAATTGTTTTTGTTGACAGATTTTACATTCTTTATTTTATTTATTATTGACGAACCTACATTAGAAAAATCTTATGTCAAAAGTTTAGGATTCGTTTTATTTCTAGTATTTAAAATAGTTTTTTGGATTTAAAAAATAAAATAAAAACCTTTTTGGTAAGTAAAATATTTAAAAATTATTTTAAAAATAATACCTATTTTTAATTTTTTAAAATAAAAAATTAAAATAATTTTTTATTTTTTATATAATTTTCTATCTTTTATCTTTTTATTTTCTCTCGTTTTCCCTTAAAAATGATTTCAAAAAAATTATAAAATAATTTTTAAAAAATAAAAACCATGAAAAATAAAACAATTCTTAATTCTTCTATATCATTGTCAGTTAGAAATTTTTTATACTAAATATTTCTTTATTTATTAAAATTTAATATCACACAAATAAAAAATTGGACCTATAGTTTTATTCCTTTTTAAGAAGTGTCAATGGAAAAATTGAATATATTATTTTATTCTTGTTAACAAGTGTCAATAAGAAAAGTGGACCTATGGTTTGAATTTATTGTATTACTACCAAACATAATGGATAAATTATTTTATTTTATTCGATTCTACCAAACACTGCTTAAGTACTGATTCCCCTACCCCTTAAACACAATATAATTCCTTGTACGGTGACTTACAAATCTTTGCATTGTGATATCAATAATTGGCAACATGCTATTAATTTTATTAAAAACTACTATCTTGTAAATGAGTAGTCTTAATATTCTGTTCATCCTTTTTAAAAAAAATTAATTAAAATATACTTATAGTATAAAAAAGTTATGATATCATTAAATCGTATATTATCATATTATTATTATAAATTATTAATTTTCAATAATTAATTTAAAAATTATACTTATCGTAATTTTTAATTCATTGATGATAAAATATTATACTGATAATATGTTAAAACTAAATTAAAAAACAGAATTATTCATTTTTTCCAAAATTTATATAACATTTTCGAACTAATGCATCAAAATTTAAGTGATAAGAAGTTTGATTTTTCTAAGTACCTCAAGTCTTGTGAATGAAAATAGCATAGAATCTCACTCCCTTCAGTTAATCCATCAAACTTGACTGAGTTTAGTGAAAATATAATATAACTTTCAAATAATTATTTTTTAAAACATAAATTTTTATTACGGTTATATTTTAATAATTATATAAATGGATAAAAATATATTAAATTGATAAAAATTTATATTTGATTTTAACAATTATCCCATTCAAATTTTTATTAAAATATTTTTTTACAGATAATTTTGAAAGAATATAAAATTTATAAAAAATAGGTAAAAATTAAAATTATCGTTATTAATCTTTTAAAATTATAATTAAAATAATTTTTAATGAATAAATCTAAGACAACAAATATTATTTTAATCTTTAAGATTGGTTTTAAGTTTTTAAAATATATTTTTATTGTAAGAATAAATATTTAGTAAGTAAAAATAAAAAAGTATAATAAATATTTTATTTTAATAAAATTTATTATTTTTAAATATTTAAAATCAATTTTAAAAATTGAAATTAATAAAAAATAAAAAAAATTTAATATAGACAATTTCAACTGATTAAACTAATACAAATGCCTTATCTCGTCTAAATTAAGATGCAACAATAAATATATAAGTCAGGGCATACCTACTTTCAGGTTATTTAATAAAAACATATAATTGCTTCATTAAAGTTTGTTTTTTTGTGCGTGTTATTGACATTGCTGTTCAAGACCGTCACAAAGTAAAATCTCTCTCAAAACGAGAACTATTTAAATATAAAATTCATGTGACGAGACACTTTACTTCTACTAATATCAATCACTTTTGAGGGATCATTGAACAATTAAATATCTGAAGTTTCCATTTAATTTAAAATTAAATAAATATATTTTTTATAAATTAATTTTAAACTATAATTTTTTTAAATGCATATATAATTAATTTAAATTATATATCTTTTAAATTATGTATTATATGTTAAAAAAATACAAAAATTAAATTTTCTACTTTGAAACGAACATGTCTAAGATTGTACATTGACTCTGAAAAAGCAAACTGGTATTGTTCATCTCCCTCTATTATTTAAATATTGAATTATATTATTCTTATATGCTTCTTTATTTTTTAAATTAACTGATGTTTAAAATTATTTTATAAGATGAAAGAAAATATTGAATATCTTAATTTATAAAATATTATAATTATTAATTAATGTAAATTGCTAAAAAAATTATTTATACAATACTCAAAAAATATTATATTCATTATTTATTTAAGGTTGAATTATAATAAAAAATTAAAATCTAAAATAAAAATAAATATATATATATATACACTAAAATGTCATTTTACTATGCACTTTTAGATTTTTTGTCGTTTTTATTACATAAATTATTTTTATATCTCTTTTAATTATAAAAAGAACTAAAAAAATATAATTTAAGGATCAGAATAGAATATAAAAATAGAATAGATTCTTGTTTTTTTCAATATTTGACACATGTTAGGATAATAAATTAAAGTCGTATTATATTATATTATTTAATATTTAAAATAAATAATATTAAACAAAATATAAATTTTAATAAAATAATTAAATTGTATTTTTTATTAAATGAAATATGAATTTTATGATTATTTTTAATTTAATTTTCTAAAATTTTAGGATAAATATATTAAAATAATAAATAATAAAAAATTACACAAATTATTTTTTAATTAAAGTAATATTAAATAACAAATTTTTTTACAGTTAAAATTTTAATTTTTTTAATTTATAGTGACAACTCTACTAAACTAAAAAGTTATATTTGATAAAATAAGTATTTTTAAAATATATTAAAAAATAAAATATTAATATAATTTTTATATGTGAAATAATTTGTATACAATATTATTATAAAATATGAAAGATTGTCTGGTAAGAATAGAAGAAAAAATATCATATTTTAATAAATATTTTGCATTAATTTTTTAAATATATATGAAATATATATATTTATTAAATTTATAATATAATATTATTAACATATTAAATTTTATAATTTTTAATAAAATATCATTAATTAATTTTTATTATATATAATTAAACTCACATCAGTGAAAAACAAAAAGATTACGTATATTGATATTTACGGAAATTTATTAAAAAAATATTTAACATTATTTTTTAATTTTATATAATTTTTTTTAATTTATATGAAGATGTAATATATAATATTAATAATTATAGAATTTTGTATAATTAATTTTAAATGTTATAATATTACATAAATAAAAAAATTTAAAAAATATTAAATATTTTTTAAATATATAACAAAAAAAATGTCCATCTAATTTATCATCTAATAAATTAACTTATCTGTTTTGTTGTCTGATCAGCATATGTCCAAATAATAGAATTTCTGTTGTTGAATGGTGTTGAAGTGTCTTTTACCTAAATGCTTTTTCTCGGTTCATTGTTTCATCACTTATCAGTGTCATCATTGAGTCGTAGGGTACAGCTGATCATGGCTTTGTCAGCTACTTTAAAGTGACAATGAATTATGAATATGTGTATTTACTGTGGGCATCATTGAATATGACGAGACAATGATGCTAAAAGATACCATGAACCTGTCAGAAATCACAATTGATGCTTCCTTCTGTGTAATCTAGGGGCTCTTATATCACTCTTTTCCTCCGCGTAAATTCGTCTTGTTATTATTTTGCTCCTACACATAACATTTCTTTTTGAACCCATTAACCCTGTAGTCTTAGATAGCACTGTAGCCCCCACTTACTGAAAAGTTGATTTGTTGTTCGTTATCCCAACTATCCACGTTACCATACAGAATCCGCGTTGTCATATATATAGTGACACACACACAAGTAAACAATTAAATCGAAATTAACCAAATTTGTTAAATTTCCTATTGAACAACCCTAATTAATTCTTATTTATTTCTGTTAATTTTCACCCTTTAGCTGAAATAGGAGAAAGAGTCTGTTAAAACTATGTATGTAATATGGATGATGACAATACTAGTAATGTTGGGAAGAGTATTTCTGCTTAGGGATGCAGTATGAGGAATTGGCTAGTTATAGCTAAACGGTGCTTGATGAATTAAAACGAGAATAAAGAGATATATAAAGAAATTTATCACCTCACAATTAATCAAGTTTGTCTACGTGTATCTTCCTAATTAATTAGAATTAGGGTTAAATAATCTACACATAGTTAACTAAAATAAATGAAAGTAAATTAAGTTAAATTAGATTTTAAATATTTAAATTTAATTTATTTTAAAATTTTAAAATTTAAATTTAAATTTGATATCTATTAAAAAAAATTATTTTTTTATTAAAATTTAACCTAATTTAAAGTTTATAAATTTATTTAAAGTACACATTTCATAAAAGGTTAATAAATAAACATAAAGTAAGTTTATATTTTATAAAAAATTAATAAATAAATTTAAAATTTATATAAATAATTGATTAAAAATATTTATAAACTTAAAATTTATAAAATAAATCTAAAATATATATATTAATATTAATATTATATAAATAAAAAATATTATATAAATATAATATATTAAAATAAATATAAATATATAATATATAAATAAAAATAGATTCTGAATAGATTAAATAGATTTTTTTTATAAATTTAAATCTGATTTATTTATTTAAAATTTTTTTAACAAATCTAAAGTTATTTATTTATTAAATAAATTAAATTAAATTAAATTTTAAACAAATTAAATCATAAACTTTATTGAATAATATTATTTACTTCTATTTTTATTTTTTGATGTATAAGATCATGACGTAATAAATGTTAAATAAATGTTTTTAAATGAATGGTTTATTTTTTAAAAATAAAATAAAAATACTCTTTAAAAGTTTTCTTAAAAGATTAAAAAATATTAATTATTTTTTTTTCAAAGTAAACTAATCGTTCATTGGATATTTATATAATAGACGTGTCACAGTGAAACATAATGTGAGTTCTATGCTATATTTAGGTATATTCAGCGGTGGAGTCAGTTTCTTGATTCAAAGGAGTGGAGATCAAAGAATATAAAATTTATTAATAGCGGAATTGTAGCTAATGTATGTAAAATGCATACAAAATTATGATAAATAGAGACCAACAATAAAGATAGATATTAAATGAAATTATTAACGACTTGCTCTAAAAATTTCAGTACTTTTATTATTATTTTTTAGTTTTTGATAGATAAACAATTTATTTATAAAAGAAATTAGAAACACCTTTCAGGAACAAATTTTTAGAGAAATAAAATACTATTTTAATCTCTTAAAAGTTTGATATTGATCATATTAGTTTCTAAAATAGTAAATAACCTTTTTTAACGGTAAAAAGTATTCATTTCAATTATTTTTAGTCTTATTTTATCTTTATTTCGTTCTATAAAAAATAATTAAATAAAATAATTTTATATTTTAAAATAAAAAATATAAATTATATATTTTATGAATTAATATGATTGATTTAAATTTTAAAAATAATGGTTTAATTTTCTATAAATACATTATTTATACTATAATTTTTTATTTTTCTATCATATCATGTATCATACTGACATTTCTCTTTCTTATTTTCCATTTTTATTATTTTAAAAAATTATAAAAAAATTGTTTCAATAAAATTTTTTAACCTTTTAAAGATGCGACAATATTTTTTAGAAAGTTAAAAATTTGGGGATAGATCGTGCCACCAGTTAGTCTCCCCTGCTCCATCTGAGTATATTTAAAAAATAAAACTAAAAAGAAAGTAAAGTTAAAAGAAGTTGTATTTTGGTTTGATTAAAGCAAAAAAGAATAAAAAATGAGCAAGATTTTTCATTTCCTTTTATAGAAGTTTCATTCGCTACCTTGATTAATCTTGAAACAGAAAAAAAAGGTTAGAAGTTGTTTCATTCTTTATATAAATAAAAATAAAACCAAAATAATATATTTATAATGAAAATTAAAATGAAAAATATTTTCTCAAGCCAAATAATTTGTGACATTTTAATTGTTATGCAAACCGATTTATTCAAACAAATATAGATTTTAATCACAATAAACTGAAAACTTAATTGAATATTTAATAATAATATTTTATTATATAAAATATTATATCAAATTTTATTAAAACTAATTTGATAATTTATATTAATAATTTTCACTAAAAACTTGAAATGAGTTAAAAAGAATTTTATAAAATTTATATATAAATTTATCATAAACTCTTTCAAACGTTTCCTATATCTTAAATAAATATATAAACATTGTATGTTTGCATTAGTTATAAAAATTAAATTATTTTAATAATTAATTATATTTATAATCGTTATTATTATAATTGATTATATAAATAAGTTTTGTGTTTAGATATGATAGGTGAAAAGTGTTTTAAAATAATATATTTTATTTAAATTACATAAAACAATTAATTTTTATAGTAAACTTATAAAAAATAGATATAAACTTATTTGTAATAGATAATTTTATATTTGAAATAATAATGATTAAAGATAAAATGAGAAACAAATTTTAACTAAAAATGAATTAATAATTTTTAATCACAAATTTCAAAAGTTTTCTTATCTAAAATAAATTTGTTCTTTATTAAAAATAATTAAAAATCATAATATTATTTTTTAAAGATTGCCAAACAAAAATGAATAATACATTTTTAAATTTTTTATATAATCACCCAAAAACTATTTTCCAACCCCACACTAAGTGTTTTTTGTCAACCAAAAACAGTCTTCAACAAACAATTAGAACATGATCCTTTCTTTTTTTGGGTCGGAAACTTGAATCGATTCGCCAACGCTAGAAATATTGCGTACTATTGAAAGACAGTTTGGGCATATTTGGCCCAATCTTTCAGACCCCAGGTGAAGACTGTTTAGACCCACAATCTAAATATCCCACTCATGTTTCAACACACACACACACACACACATATATATATATATATATATATATATATATTAATATATTACCAAACCATCAACAGTTTAAAAGTGACTATTTTTATAATTTTATTTATATACAGATAAGTCAAACGAACAGTCAAATAAATTTATATTAATTTTGTTTAATTAGAATTTGTATGTAATATTACATTAAGATGTTTAATAACACTGATGAAAATGCTCATAAAATTATCTTGGAAAAAATAGCGAATGATTAATGAGCTATTAATATTATATGAAAATAATAAACTAAAAGTATGCTTTTCCTCTTATTTTTATATTTAACAAATTGATTTTAATTTAATTTTTATGTTTGAAGTAATTTTTAAAATTTTAAATTAATGCAATGTTTTTTTTCTAAATTTATTTCTGGTAAAGCTACAAATGAATTAGTTTTACCTAAAAAGATGAAAATATTACTGTATATCTTATTTAAAATGTATTGCATTGAAACAAAAGAAATTAAAGAAAAGAAGAAAGAGAAAAAATATAATAAAAAATATATGTAAAAAAGATATATTAAAATAAATAAAAATAGAAAATACAAAAAAAATTTATTAATCAAGCTCTAAACATGAGACTGTGTACAATTCAAGTAGAACAGAGATTTAATGTAGCTTAAACCAAGGCAAAAAAATGGATTGGGGATGATATATTAACAATAAATAAGCCTTAAATATAGCTAGTTATGAAGCTCCTACTTCCTACATTGAAAACTAGACCAAGAGGGACAAGAAATAAGCCTTAAATATAGCCAATTACGACTTATGAGGTTCCTACTTCCTACATTGAGAACCAGACCCCTTATAAGTTGGCTAGAAGAAAATTCGTCTACGTTACCTTTTTACCCTAGTTGGTTGATATAGGTCAACCCTCATATTGACTTTGTTCAATTACTCAAGATTTGTATAAACACTTCGTTAATTAGTTTTAACACATGCCTTATCGAAAAATATTACTGTTTATCTTTCTTGCGAGGAAAGAGTTAAAATCAGAGAATGTTGGTTCCCATCAATTTAGATTAAGGAAGACCTTTGACTCAATATAAAACATTTTTATCCTATAACTGGCCATTAAATTGGATCTAAACCAAAAGAAAAATCATGTTTATACAACTAATATAAACAGCAAGTTATATAATAAAAAGGAAAAGAAATGAAAAATGTAATGGATAATATAATAAAATGATAGAGAAAAAAATATGTTATAAGAATTATATTATAAATTTATTGTATAAATAATTTATTTTAAAACAAAAATGAGTTGATAAGTTCATCTTAGAAAGTAATTTTTTATGGATTTTTTTTTTGCTTATTCTTGTATTATTTTGGTAACAAATTTAAGTCTTGATTTTTTTTTTAATTTTTGTTTTCTTGTTCACAAATCATACTATGAAGAAAGAATGCACAAATTTAAACACATAAGAGTTGAGAAGGAAGCAAACTTGCTACATCAAACTCAAGTCTACAAAAGGTAAACATTGAGCATTTAAGTTTGGAATTTTTTCTTAATCTTTGTGCCTTTCTGTTTAAATTTAAATATTTTTATACCTTTATGTTTGGATATGAAAAATTTGTTGTTAGATTATTCTTTATCACTACTTCAGGCTATTTTGATGTATTCTTTGTCATATAACCAAAGTTTATAAATATGTAAAATAAAGATTATTTGAAAAATGAAAAAGTGATAGAATTAAATATTATTAAATTGAATTACTTACTAAAACGTTGAATAATGAAGAGATCCAAAACTCCTAATAAAAAAAATGAGAGTAAATCTCAAATAGATAGTAAAATTTATTAAAATAAAATAAATATCCTACAATAATAATTTCAAAACAAATTGTTATTGTATCGGTCTTTAATTTCTGTTTCTCTAAAATCGTTGTTGAAGATTTTTTATTTAAACAAATATATTAATAGTTTTAAAGTAAATTACTATTGTAGAATGCCTATAATATTATATATAAATATCTTTTTTAACAATGATTGTACACAGAATAACTATAACTACTATAATAAATGTTTTTAACGGCTCATAGTAATAATTATTTTATAGTGTCAATTATTTATTTAATATTTAAAATCTTATTTTAAATAAGCATTTTAATCTGAATTATGTATGAATGAAACTTGAACCATAAAACTAATTTGTAATAAATAAAATTTTATAAAATTTACAAACATTAGTTAAATCAAATAATCAATCCTCCACTTAAAAATGATCAAATTTGATTGAATCTAAAATTGTGACTATCAAAACCTAGCAATAGGGTGGTAGACTACACCTCTTCTTGGGAGGAGCTCCTATCTCCCCTCTGTGAGAGTTTCTTGTTTTACCATCGTTTTCTCCGTCACATCTCCTCTCTACAATCAAAGTTGCACCTTCGTTATTGGAATTTTGCCACACAAAAACGTTAAATCTATCATTATGTTATCGTTTTGGGCTTTGTTTGGTATGACTTGTTGTTGGGTTTTATGTTACCTTTAAAAGGAAACAAAAGAGAGAAAAAAAAACTATTTTTATTTCATATGGTTCTCTCAATTTTTTAAAAGAGACTATGTACTTTTTAAGTTTTATTTCATGCGTGAAATTTTTAAGATGACTAAATTCTTTTTAGATTTGAGCATGAATATTTTTATATTTTTTATTTATCTGTTATTCATTGTAGTAATATTTTTATAATTTAAAACCCTTTCTATATAGACGTTGATCTATTATTGCTTTTTATTTGCCAAGTTGTCTTTTGTTTGACGAATTCTTACTAATGATGAAGATTTTGTAAGTCCTGGGCCTTATATGGAAATAGTCCATAGAATGGATGGCCTTACTTTTTGCACCCTTTTTTTTCTTTTTTATCCTCTTCTAATTTTTTAAAATTTTTTTATTACTATTTTACCCTTCATATCTCCTTATCTTTTCCGAAATTTTTTTTCTCTTCCGCAAATTAATTTACAGAATGCATAAATGTATTCCGTAAATTAATTTGCAGAATATAATTTTTTATGTTCCACAAATTAGTTTACGGAACGTAGAAATGTAATCTTCCGTAAACTAGTTTGCGGAATATAAAAAATTACATTCCGTAAATTAATTTACGGAATACACTGATGCATTCCGTAAACTAATTTGCGGAAAGTGTTTAAAGTTCCGTAAACTAGTTTGCGGAGTATAAGTCCGCCGTTCGTCTTCTCTGATACTTCTCCGATGTCTCACGTTCGTTTTTTTTATTTTTTTCTCCAACCAAAAGCAAAAGTAGAAACCTAATATAGATTTAGTTAATAAAAAAAAACATAACAATGGCGAAATGAAAAAAGAAATGAGAAAAAAAAAAGACAGAAAAAGAAAATAAAGGAGGAAGACGGGAAGAGAAAGAGGAAGGAGGAAGAAGAAAAGACAGGAGCAATTTTGTCTTTTCCAATGTATAGGGGATGTAAAAAAAAATTTTGGGGTGCAAAAAACAATCTTCTAGAATGAAATGTGGAACCCGTATTAAATGGAGTTCCCAATAAGAAAAGTCTAGATCATCCAATTGAACCCCTAATGGGTCTTCTCCATTGAAAATTATTCATCTCATAACTATGCACTATGCATGTGTTGTAAGGAGAAGAGCAGGTCAAGGTCAAGGTCAATGAGTATCCACTAATATTTGAGTGGAAAAACTTCTATCTTTGATTTTGATCAAGATCAGTAATAGAATATAACTAACCTCAACTCACTGCGTTGTTACTTTTTATCGTGTTATATGGCATTTATTAATTAAGAAAATAATTCACTTAAAAAATAAAGAAAGTAGTCAAGAATTAAGTAAAATAAGAAGATAACTTTTGATTTTAGAAAAAAAAAAAAAAAGAATTCTGTTTTCATTTTTATGCACAAAAATCATTTTTATTATTTTTAATTTTTAATTTTTTATACTAAAAATAGTGAAAATAAGATTAAAACAGAAATAGCTTTTTTTTTTAATTCTTGCTGTTAGGCATATAAAATATTAAAAATAAAAAACAAAAACAAAAAATTATTTTCCATAACCAAACACGACCTAATATTTAATATTGTTTATACATTTTCATCAATTTTAAATAAAAACTCTTTATTTACAGATTCTTTAATTCATATTTAAAGCACTTATTAAGAGAACCATTAATTCACTTTAGCTGACCTACCACCTTGATGTGAAGCTGAACGTTAACTTTCACTAACTTCCAAAACTTAAACCTTTAAACCTAATTTTTGAAATCTTAATAATCCTCAGCGTGAAAATGTAGAGAGTTCGGATTTGGATTAAACATAAGAGAATAGTTATTTCATGGACGTTTATTAGCTCGGGTAATAAATAAATAATAGAAATTAACTAAGTAATTAAAGAAGATCTGTTCAATTGTTAATTATTAGACTCATGTTATATAAGATTACGTTCGAATTCTATTGACGACCGAAGAATCTCATCAATCAATGATCTAAATGATCTCTCGGAACATCAAATGTTCTTAAAATTCTGAAGTATGTATTGCTCTCAGTAAATTTTAGGATCTAATTTATCTAAAATTTTAATTTATAAAAAATTATATTTTAAGTTAACAAATATACTTTCTAAAAATATTCTTACTTAAAAAGGATAATTTTAATTTAATATATAAAGATAATTTACAAACATAACAACTGAAATAGCCACTTAATTTAGTTATATTAAGACATAGCCTAATCATTTAAGTTTATACTATTTGTTTACGTGTTTTTTCACTGACGATGTCGCTATAGATAAATATAAAATTATGATCTTCGGAGGTAAGACTGTAGTGTTCTTCAACCCAAGATGTGGAAGAGAACAAACTCAAACAAAAGAGGACCATAGAAATTGTACTTGCTTCCAAATTCAACGCGGCGATGCAAAATATGAAAGGACTTTGGGATTAGTTTTAATTAGGCAATCCAAACAAAACTAATTTTAATTACACGAAATTGTTTAATCCCAATCCCATTCATTCTGGACTTGATGGATTATATTGAAAATAGATCATGAACCTAATCATGACGGGAAGAACATACCTAAATTGAATTTTAATGATCATAATTATTATACATGTCACCCCCTTAATCTTTTAAATACTTTTAGTCCATACAACACCCACTAATTTGTCTCTTCGTTCCCCCTCCAATATTGGCTCCACCAAGACCCAGTCCTTCAATTGCGGACAACTTTTTTGAATCAAACAAGATCGGTTAGTCTTCATACTATTAAAGATACACAATGGTTAACAAAATTATTGTACAATTAATCTTGGAAGGAGTTTAACAAGAAAGAAGCAACTGCTTGGGCTGAAACAGTGCTTCCTTCCGGGAAGCTTCATTCTTGGGTCACTAGAAATTAAATATATATACACGATTTAGATATTTAGGATTCAATAATTTCGATCAGACAAAGACCAAGAATCATGTATGTTTATAAATTATATATAAAGTGGATCCAGTGATCAATACAATGCTGTATATTTTTTATTTTATTGTTCTTGATTTTATTTAATTAACATACACATTTTGATCTATTTGTTATTTTATTTTATAATAATTTTTATCCCTCAATCATATAATAAAGTCGGTATTAGCAGTTTTTTTTTTAAATTCAAATAATCAAAAAAATAAGTTTAAAAATTTAATTATTACAAAATTATATTTATGTCTAATGTATTGCTTTCACTTACCTAATAGATAAATAAATAAAATTCTATACTCACTTACTGTTATAAATATTATTTTAAAAATTGGATGAGATTGGCCGGTTTAACCCATTGGATTGAAAATCAATCATATTTAATATGTCCAAACCAAAAAATTGACATATTTTAGAATTTGTATAACATAGGTCAAACTATTGGATTGAAAATCAATCATATTTAATATGTCCAAACCAAAAAATTGGCATACTTTACAATTAGTATAACATAGATCGAAAATTGATGATGAAAATGGATTTAAACCAATAAATTGTTAATGTTTTAATTTTTTAAAAAGAGAGTATGTTTTTATTTAAATAAAATGTTCAATAACAAGTTATAAACATTTATATGTATAAATTTTTATCATTTATATTTTTATTATTAATTTTTATCATGAAAAAATATATATATTATAGTCATTTTATATTAATTTATTATTTAATATAATATAGAATACTAAAAATATAATTATCACCAATTCAACTGTAGCTAAATTAATTCAATTTTCAAAATATTTCTTATAAATAAAATATATATATAATTACCTATTTTTATAATGAAGGATAAATTTATTTTAGAAATAATTTATAATATAATTATTTTGTTTAATAATTTTTAAAAAATTAAATTTTATGTAAAATTAATAAATGTATTAAAAAAATTTAAAAGAAAACCAGACGTAACTTTAATTGTCTTGTCTTCCCACCGGTATAAATGTAAAGCGTGAGCATAATGCAGGATAATTGAAGAAAATTTACTCTATATTGTGATTGTATTAAAAAAATAAGCAGAATTTTGATTTTTTTTATTGAAGGATGCCCTAATCTCTCATTGATATTTGTCATTAAATATTAAAAACTTTCCAACATATTTATCTGCTTTAGACTCTTGTACTGCATAATCCAATTAATGTTGAATGCAATATTATTTAATTGCATTGACACGTTTGTGAATAACTTTAGATGCCACGTTTGAACCTACACAATAGTGATAAAAAATAAATAAATAAATAACGAAAAATTATTCAACAAGAACAAGAATTGGCCTTAAATGTTGGAAGGTATGTATAATAGATAAATTGTAAGTGGTACATACGACTTTCACTTATTTTTTATTTTTTAAAAAAAAGTTGGATTTTTGAAATTCAACTTATATTTTTATAAAAATAAAAAAATTAGGAAGTTTGATTTCAATATAAAAGAAATCTAACTTACATTTTTAACTTAAAAAAAGAAAATCAATAAATCAAATTGCTAAAATATAACTTGTTTTGGAAAAAGAAAAGTGGCAAAAGCAAGCTGGATCTATATACAAAATCTAACTTATTCCATTTGTATAATTTTTTTTTAAGATGGCGTTGGTCTGATATTTCTCATTTAATACCCCCAAAATGTAAAAAAATAAATAAATCGGGTGTCAACTTCTTACCTATATGATATTTACCTTATCAATATATATATATATATATATATATATATATATAATAAATTAATATTATTTAATAATATTTTAAATATAATTTTATTTAATTTAACAATTTAATTATATAATATTATTTTTATGTATATAAAATTTTAGATAATTTAAATATTTATAAATGAGTTATCTTATAACAAATATTTGTTTATGTTTATATTTTAAATAATATATATATATATATATTATAAATTATCATATATCATATTTTAAAATAATTAAATTCATTAACATTAAATTTTAAATTTAATATTTATATCAACTTAATATTTTTTTATAAAATAAAAAATACTTTAATTTAATTATTTTTAAAAATTCCATTAAATATATTATATTTATAAAATTTTATATAAAATAAAAATTAATAAATATTTTATAATATAATTTTATTTTAATGTCTAATATATATAAATATTAATAATTAAATAATATATTTACAAATATTTAAATTATTTATAATTTAATATAAATTATAATAAGTATTGCCTTTAGTACATGATATAAACGAATTTTAACTCGTTTTAAAATATGTATTTAAATAATTTAATTATTTTATATTATATTTATGATAATAAATATGAAATTTGAATATTTTTAGATATATTATTTAATAATATAATTCATTTATAGTTAAAATAATGTATTATATATTAAAATAAAATGGTATAATAAAATATTACTTTTTATTTTATATAAATTTTGAAAATTTGATTTATTGTTTTAAAATTCTTAATTTAATATATTTAACAATATTATGCATTAAATTAAAATTATAAAATAAAATATCAAATGTTCTTTAAAATATAAATTATTGTAAATTTAATTTATATAATAAAATTTTATTTGATAATTAAATTGATAAAATTTAATATAGTAAAAAATATTAAAGAAAATAATTTAACAAAAATTACCCTATAATTGATCCTTATATGCAAGTGTCGGGGGTAAATTTTATTTTGCTTTAGCCTTTAGTGGAGGAGTTAGGTAAATGAAGTTGAAATGACTGTGCAGCGGTTCATGTATATCTGCATTCGCAGTCTTTCATCAATCAAATCTCTTGTTATTATCATTCTTCGCTGGGGGAAAGAAAAGTCTTTTTTTAGCATAAGTTTTCGTGACATTTAAATTCCTCATTGTGCAAGATTTTTATTGAAAAAAATAAATGAATAAGCAAATGATCAAGTGATGTGATACGTTTCGTTGGGTAATATTGTTGTCTTTCGAGATGAAGCAAATTCTCGAGATTCAATATTAGATTTGCTTCTCTATCATACACTCTAGAATATCAATTTAGTTTTATCAAATTAGCTGTCATGCTTTAAAAAAAAGTTGTGAAGTAATAAATTTTAATTATTACATCATATAAATTTAATTCAAATTAGTTATTTTTAATATATTTTGTTAAATGTAAAAAATAAACATTTTGAAAACTAAATAAAAGTATAATATTATGTTTTAAACCCAATAATATTTACCTAAAAACGATAGGGAAAAGGTTATTTATGTTTTGTTTGATGGGAGAAAAATAGAAAAAAGTATGAAAATATTTTTTATTATTTATTTAAATGAAAAATCAATTTTAAAAAAAGTTTCATTTTTTATTTTTTAATTTTAAATTATTAAAATTATTATATATTTTATAAAATATAAAAAATATTATATTAATAAAAATAATAAATTAAATTAAATTTGTAAAAATTAATTTTTATATTACTAATATTTTTTTATTCAAATAATAAAAATCCTTTTTTTATTTAAATTCATTCAAACAATTTATTTTTTATTTTTATTTTTTTTTCTTTCTTATTTTTCATGGAATCTAAACTGAATGTTAAGATATTATATGTAAAAGTTTCCTCATACCCTTATATACAGTTTTTCCGTAAACAAAATGAATGTTAGACCAATTTATTTTAAATTTCTTTTTCTTTCCCTTAAAATAAGAATCTGAATAAAAAAATTAAAAAATTTATTTTTCTAGTGAATATTTTGATTTGTCCTCTATTTTTATTTTAAATCCTAATTAATCTAACAATTTATTTATTTTTAAAAATTTAACTTCAAATTAATTATTAAATTGAAAAGTTTACAAAATTACTAAACCAGTTTTAACTTTAAATTTAAAACTTTTATTTTTAACTTTGAAGGATAAAATAATTTTAAACACTAGCTAAATTTACAAAGGTGACAAGTTGGAAAAGTATGGTCACGGGAGAGTATCTATGGGACATATAGCCAAAAAGAAAAAGGGGTCTCAAGGCAACCTACTACCATGGCTAGTATAGTATGTCTACAAATCGAACACTACCTTTCAATTGTCAAAATCTCGCATTAATTAACTTAGCAACTGAAGATTTCTTTCAACATAGGGAGTGTAGGACAATTAGATATGACCAACAATTGATTCCTGGCCGTTAATTAGTAGCTAGCAGTTACATTGTCAAAGGATGATCTTAAGCAAAGGACACATTTTATGTATATCGATATCATCTTTCGTGGGCCAAGAATACAAACATATATATACAAGACAAATAGGCGAAATTTTGATTGATGAAAATTAATCTTTGTGATTGATTATACCAAATATGAAGGATTATTCAGTGAATGATTCATTGAATTTGCGCACCTAGCTGACATTGATAATACATATATAGACTTTAATTTCCAATATATACACAAATTATAATTTGGTACGTGTATGTACTTGAAGATAGACTAGGATAGCAGGAACTTTTCACATCACACTATTTCAAAGCGAGAAAAGAAAATAGAGGACAAAAATACGTGGTCATAGAATGAGAAATAGTTAAGAATCATAGATAACAGATAAACAAGCCTGTGAAAGTATTTGTCTAAGAAAGAATTGCTCACAGTGTTCTGTCGGTGAGTGTCATTAAGCTCTATAGGCCTCATCAGTACTAATCAATTTTGCTTAACTCCAAATCACCCAACACTGCTTAATTTGGCAGCAGTGGCATTGCCTCACTTTTATACAGCTCTTAATTAATATCTAGTTTTCGGATAGGATTTGTCTAAAACAATTTTATCTTTAAGTTATTTAATAAGGGTATATTTATTTTGAAAATATGTCAAAATTATCACTCACTAAATTTAAAAATAAATACATTTTTACTCACATACAAATTAATTAAAATAGCAATAATGAACTTATTTAACTCAATTATAATTTTTTTAGAAAATAATTTTGGTTTTATCTCCAAAAAATAACTAAAATAGATTATTATTATTTTTAGTTGTCATACTCAAACACAAGCAACTCACGAATAAGTTATAATAATCAGTGGATGATCAAATAGTATAATTAAGTGTTAAAACAAACTATAAATGTTTTAAGCAATTGTGATGTCCTAGTCTCATGTATGTACTTTTTTCCCATAAAAATATGACATAATACCTAGATTTAAAGATTTTTTTATTTATTGTTGTTTTAAGAAAAATCTCTTTTTTCTTTTTGCTATTTGATGAACAGGCTATTTATATTGTAGTATACATAATTGCAACAACCATCATCAATACCAACAATTAGTCTTCATTTCTTCCTTTCAATTATTGACTTATGAAAGTTAACCAACATGGCGCATGTATTATACTAAAAACACTAGATAACATTCTGTCTAGGCCCTTGTTTGTCATTCCCAATACTTTTCTCCGTTTAGGTATTGACCAAATGCATCTGTTTTTTCATTCTCTTATTTGAAATTACTTGCTTAAGGTCAATGTATAAGAAAACAAGGGCATGTGGGTCAAATTCCATCATATGTTAGAAAGAGAATGTAATAGGATAAACTCATTGGCTTCACATTGTACCAATTACCAAGTAGTAGTTCGGATCAGAGTTCATACTATTCTAGGATTCTTTTCTACTAAATTGGCGATTCCTGTGTTGCATGTCATTTTCTATCCCCACCAATTAGTCCCTCTTTTTCTCTCACCAAAAAGAAACAAACAAAGGCCAAGGAAGGAGAAAGAGAAAAAGTAAGGGTAAAAGAAAAGTGAAAAAAAAAATAAAGGAAGAGAAAAACTCCTCAAAGGAAAAAGAGGGATTCATTTGATTAATCAACAATATAAGTGCAGGCTTTCTCACATAAAGTTAGGATATAGGCCTTTTTGAGCAGAGAATTTCACAAATCCAGGGACTGTCTCCGAAGAACATGAGTTTGAGGGAGTGCAATAATGTAGAAGACAAGAATCTATACCTTCAAACACCAACTTTCATTGAGTGGCTCAAACCATCTTCCTCTCAAACTAGTTCAGTATCATCATCTCCTTCTTCTTTACCTCAGCATCATGAACTTGTCCATGAAACTATCCAGTTTTTTCCCTTCAAGGAAGACCATGGAGGGCAAAAGGAAGGGTTTGAAGTAAAAGAAGAGAAGGTGGAACAGGTGACTGTGGCTTTACACATTGGATTGCCCAAAACAGGAGACTCTGATGATGATGGTGATGAGAAAAAGGTTTTCCATGTTAAGGAAGAAGAACCCTTGAAGAAAAGCTTCCATGGTTGTTCTTTTAACCAGCAGGAGCGAAGGTTTTGGATACCAACTCCTGCACAGATCCTTGTTGGACCTATGCAGTTTGCTTGCTCCATATGCAGCAAGACCTTCAATAGATATAACAATATGCAGGTTAGTAGTTGGTTTCTAACTTCTCCTGTAATAATAATAATAATATTTAGATAATTTTCTATTAATCTATTCTCTCATAAATTACCTACTTTATAAACAAAACATACATACTTATATATCTTTAACTCTGAAGGATGAATCTTTCAAAAGAAAGAGTGGTGACTGAGAATTAAGAAGCTCATTATTGTTTGAAGCGAAAGTCATGCATTCTTTTCATATTGTTTATATAACCTATCGGAGAGTTTACACTTAAATTGCGTCGCTAAGTACCAAATTAATGAACAAAATAGAATTGAACACCAGTTCACCGCAGTAAGTTGGGAAACTAAATAATTTAAGTTTATGTTTATACAAGTATTGCTCCTTTGGAACCTTTGAACGTTTGAGATTTTAAAAAATTATAAAATAAAATTAAAAGTTGTATAGATGTCAATTTTCCTCACAATCGCTGCATTAGACTACATCCTGGGGGACAGGCTTCATATTAACAAATTAATTTAATTGTTTCTATGATCATGATGTTCTATATACCATATAATCTACGCAAAACTAGTTCATAATTCGTACCTGAATAAGCACATAATTATGTTTCTTTCATATATTGTCACTTTATTTCAATTTTTTTCTACTTAATACATATACATGAAATATGAATCATACAACGCAGCTTATGTTCGTTACAATCACTTTAATTTGATAATCTAACCCTCTATATCTTTTGTAACTGATGACTAATTAACTTCTGCCTCCAAAGGGACAGAATTTGTACTAATTAACTAGTGTGCATCGATCTCGACTAAGATTTTGAATTCCCTGCTCTTTATTTATCCAAGCCAACCTGAGCTAAGTGTTTTACATGATGATGATGAGGAAGATAATTTTAAAATAGAAATAATCATTTAAATGAACTTCAATGACCATATAAACATGGCACTTTGATGACTGTCTTTTTCTTTTGCTTCCTTTTTCACTTTAAGAAATTTAAGCAAGATGGCCTGTTGCCCCGCTATCACTCCCTTCAACTTTTAGGAAAAGGCTCCTTTTATCCCATAGGATTTCAAAGGGATATTGCATTTCCAAATCTTCTTGCTTTTTTCTCCTTTTCCATGTGTTTGTCTTTTTGGGTTGAAACCTCTTATCAGAATATGCAATTAACGTAGGAACTAATCCTCCGTGTTTGACAGTATGCTGATGAAGATAAAATCACATTATTTATGAAAGTAAATGCTGTATATATAGTGCAAAAGCTACCTTATTAGCTAGATTTTTAGAATAGAACTATGTCTTAAATAAATCCTATATCTTATGGGAGATGAGGCACAATTGCCTACCTTTTAAGAGGCATTATATATTACAGTTAGGTCATCGAAATCATGAGTTCCACTTCACATTTCTTTTAATCTAATTTAAAAATAACATGTCATTAACATTGTTTTTCTTGTTTTTTTTTTCTATTAATATGTTGTTGTTTAATTAGAGGAACAATCGAAAAAGAGACAAGTAATGAGAACATGTGATTGATTAATTTGAGTATACCACAAAAATGAAGGTTAAGAAAACTACTCTAAATTAGTTTTTTTTATTAAATTTCAAGTAGAATTGTACCAAGAAAAATATATAATTCACCCTTCATAGTGCTAAGTAGACCTGCAATAGCCTTCACGAGAATTCGACCAGTTATATAATTAGATCTCCATAAGTTAAATTAACAATTAGTTAGAGTCTATGGCCACTGCTAGTCCATATAAAGGCCAACATTGGCAGGTCATATAAGCATATTGAAATCACGTATCTCCTGTTTTCTTGTCTTTTTCTCTATCTTCCAATTAAAATGTGACACATGATTAAAAAGTAATATTCCTTCTAATTATTACTTGTTTTGTTAATATATTATTTTTTAATAAGGAGGGACTGATGATTCGGTTCCCATAATGAGCAGGCTTGATGATTAACTTTGATGGCCTAATTTCAAGCAAGTTTAGGATTAATTACAAATTAATGAACATGTCTAACTCGGTTATTAAAAACTAATTAAAATAAACTTTTACTATTTGCAGATGCATATGTGGGGGCATGGATCCGAATTTAGGAAAGGACCAGACTCACTTAAAGGAACACAACCAGCCGCAATGCTAAGGCTACCATGTTACTGTTGTGCACAAGGTTGCAAGAACAACATCAATCATCCAAGAGCAAAGCCTTTGAAGGACTTTAGAACACTCCAAACCCACTACAAAAGAAAACATGGGGCAAAACCATTTATGTGTAGAAAATGTGCAAAAACATTTGCGGTTAAAGGGGATTGGAGGACTCATGAGAAGAACTGTGGCAAGTTGTGGTATTGCACTTGTGGTTCAGATTTTAAGCACAAAAGATCTCTTAAAGATCATATTAGATCCTTTGGGAAAGGTCACTCCCCTCATCCTTCTCTTGAAGGCTTGGTTGAGGATGAAAAGGAATGCATTACTGGGTCTGATGAAGATGATGTTGCTGATACATGATCATACATAGCTTTCCCTTAATTTACTATAAAGAGTACGTAGGGCAGTAATTGTGGTATAACTTGGTCACTGTGCTTGTGCTCAGTAACAAAAAATTCTCAACAATTGCTGAGGCATGAAAATGGAGAGCGGTTTGCTACCGAGCACTTGCAGGGTGGTGATAAACTGGCAGGAAAGAGGTATGGAGGAGTTTGTTTTGTGTGGTTAATTTAATAAGATATATATATATAGTCACCTCAAAGTGATGAAGCATATGAATTTTTTTCTAATAGCAGGTGTTATATCATGTTTGAAGGAAATTTTGTAACCTTTTCAATGGAGAAAATTTATCCGCTTCATTACCAAAAGGCAATCATATGTTGTGAACTTCAGTGTAGTTGAAGTCTGTTTTATCACTGTCATAATAATTTGCTACTGTGGATTGTCATTGTAAGCTGGATTCAGATGATTTTTTTTTTATCTAATATATACAGGTTAAGTTGAATTAAATTTTGATTGTTTAAGTATAATTTATTTTAAAATTTTGAAATTTAAGCATATGTTATCTGTTAAAATTTTTTTTTATTAAATTTTGATTTAATTTAAAATTTAAAAAATTTAGAAACATATTTAATAGTTTATATTTTAAAAAATATTAATAAAAAATTTTAAAATTTGCACAAACAATTGATTAGAAAAGTTTGTAAGTTTCTAAATTTAAAATTTATATAATAAAAAATTATTAAATAGACTTAAAATATATATATATTAATATTATATAAATAAAATATATTAAAATAAATATAAATATATAACATATAAAGATAAATAAATATTTAAATAAATTAAATAAACTTTTTTATAAATTTAAATTTGAATTATTTATCTAAATTTTTTTTTAACAAATTTAAACATATTTATTTATTAAATAAGTTGAATCAAATTAAGTATTAAATAAAACAAATTATAGATACATTATTCACTTCTATCTTTATCTAATATATAACCTATATAAAAGTAAAAATAAAAATTCTTATTTCAAACGATTATTATATTTAAAATATAAAAAATATTACTCATGATTTTTTTACAAATTTTTTGAATTTTTTTTTAATTTGTTGCGTTTTATAAGATTTTTTTTATAAATTATCTATTAAAGATAATTGGTTAAATTAACTTTTTTATTGATATTAATTGATTAGGTAAAAATTAAGAAATTAAGAGTAATTTTAAAAAATAATATAAATGATTAACAAATTTAATATTTTTAGTTAAATTACTAATTTTTTTAATTTTTATGATGTTAAAATGGGCATATATATGTGCTAAAGGTGATATTTGATACTTAATGTTTAATTAATTAAGTAAATGTAAATTCTTGCTCTTAAAAATGATGAAGGTGTGTTAGAGACATTTTTCACAAACTTTTAATCTCTAATTCATTAATAATGGCTTAAAACATTTATTGTAATTCTCCTTAAAAGTATAAAGGACATTTAATACCTTTCAACCTTTATATATATATATATATACCGGATACATAATAAAATAATTAATTTTGATGTATTAATATGTACATGTTTATATTATCAATTAAAAATTAATATAGATATAATTTGAAAAAAAATAATTTTGATGTATTGATAGTGTAAATGTTTAATAATTGATAATTATTATTTAAATTATAATATAATTTTTTTATATTGTTAATGTAGTTAATTAAATTTATAAAAATACCTAATATAAATACACTGTTTAACGAATCTTCGACGCAAGTACACAAGACTAAAACAATTAGAAACTTTTAATTCAAAATAACACATTTTATGCCTTGTGAGATGAAATGTTACTTTCGCGATATAAAAAATCATACATTAACTGTTCAACAATGGATTTATAGATCAACACGATATAACGCATTAACACTTAATAGATAATACGGATGATTTTTTTTAATGGTATTTTTTAGTTCCTGCTAGGAAAACTAAATTTGTTGAAAAAAATATTTTAATGGTTACTATATCAGTAAATTATGAGTTTACCTTTCTGGATATTTGATGAAATATTAAATAACTTTTAAATTTTATAAATTTGATCTACTTAATATGATTTTTAATTTACTAATTTAATTTGTTAAATTCAAATATTGCTAAATAAAGTACCTTTAATATAAATTTTTTCTATGTATGTGTTTTATATCACATATTATTACAATAATACATCATAATATTAAAAAAAAAATTGGTGAACATTCAAGAGATGTATCTATCTTAAAAGAGAAAGAATGAGAAGAAAGTAAAATGGTAGATGTAATTAATAATGTAATGTGATAGGAAAAAAATTATATAAATAGATAAAATTAAGGTGTTAAATGGATGTTTATATTTATTGGATGAACATGAATCATTTCTCTACTATCAACAGTTTTGTTACTTTTAATTCTTAGGATTAATTTTGATTACTTAAACTTAGTAAAAAAGATTTATTGAAAAATAATTATTTATTACATAAAAAATATAAAATAAAAAAGGTGAATCATGCTAACCATTGTTGCATTATTTAAGAAACTAAAATAATTTTTTTACTAAAATTTATAGAAATATATGCCTTAATTTTTAAATGATTTTTAATTTTGGATTCCTTTAGGACAATAATTAGTATTTTCTATAAAAATTTATTACTTTTAGATGCACAAAATCAATCCTAAAGGTTGATGTTAATATTTTTTAATATCAAAATAATCTTATGTTGTTTCTACTAATAATTTATTTCCATTAAATAAATATTATATTAATAAAATTAATTCTAGTAATTTATATATTTTTATTAATAAAAACCTTTTATACTGCTCCAATAAAAATATTATTTTAGTAATTTAATCTATATTTTTAGACGAAAAAGGTGGTTGTACATCCAAACTTAGTAGATACAATCCAAAAATAATAAAAATAAAATATATCATGAATAACATGATAAAAATTATTAAAAAAATAAATCTAAGAAAATAATAATAATTTTTAAACTGATCAGCAAAGCAATATGTAAAATGTGAGCCGAAATTATAAGATGGCTGAGTATATACGGCATTTTCAGAAGTATAAAAGGTTTTATGCTATTTTATTTTGGTAACGTTTTGGTTTCAATTAATTTATGGGGTGTCCCCTTCACATTAACCAAGTCAATATTCACGAATCGGGAAAGATGTTACTGAGAATCATTTATAATTATTTGTCATGCAAAAGGTAGTACCGTCCTAATCTGTAAAAGATTTTCACAATCCTTAACTCTTACGAATATGATTATTAACTGACCCCTCGTGTAAGGAACAATTTAACCTATAAACAATCCTAGAGAGGGAAAAAGTAAAAATACTAAAAAGCTTAGAGGGGTGACATAAAATTATTGGGATGGACTTTTTCTATATCAACAATATGGTAATTGATAGAAAGATCTTGGTTCAGCCGCAAGTTTGCTCAATGTGAAAGTGGTGAGGTACAAGTACACACAACCACACTTTTGCTTTCAATACCTGCTCCCATAAATTGAAGTGTTTGAGAGTCTAATTTGGACTCCACAAATCACACGCTAATTTCAATTAGCTACAAGCTCAACATCAATTGCCCAATATTATAAAATCGGAACTTGTTAGCTTTGTTCTTTTAGTCACATACTTGGATGATCAGCTAAGAAAAGTGTCCAAAATGGTGTTTAATTACGCTAGTGTGTTTGAAAAAAGAGATGTTTTGTTACAAGAGCCTCTTTTTCTTGAAGAACACATGGTGATCCTTAGTACACGTGAGGAAGAGAGAGAAAGGGAGAGTAAAATAAAAAAGGGTTTATGATTTGGATTCTTTTGAGGTAGGATTGACCAAGCAAAAAGTTGTAGAAAAAATGGGAGGTTGTATTTGGTTCTTGAAGATAAGGGACCTCCACCATGCTTTGTCGGGTAAAAATGTTGGAGAGGTAGAAAGATCACAACCACCATCGTTGAACAATTTAACTGCACCAATTTAGCAAAACTAGCACCACGCTTTCATATTCAAAAGTGCCAGTCCCTGTGGGTGTCTCTGTCTTAAGCCATTAGCTAGCCAACAAGTTAACCATAATCCAGTCTATGGTAATTAACATCCTTAGCCACCAAATGTAAATGGGACACTTATCCCATCTAATCTTGTCCTTTAGAAACCCAATTTTAAGAACATTTATCGAATTTGATTCCTCGAGAAGACTCTACAATATCATCAAAAGGTTTACCATAGAAATATTAATTTTAATATCATTCAATAATACTTGTGGGCAGGTAAATATGAGTAAATGCTGACATACACTAGAGATCATATTTCATATCATTTTAGTGCAGTACATTAGTTGTAGCTTGATCACATTGTGGAAATAATTTCTTGAGTATTTGAAGTTTGAAACGGTTATACATAAAATAAAATACAAATTATATTCACATCTTTTGTAATTTTATAAAATTTTATTCCATTTTTTTTATCTTATTTAAGCCTTCTTTAATTAGTCTAACAACATGACACCATATATTATTTTTTTACTTTTTATTATATAGATGTTTCCTATTTTTTTAAGAAATTATATAGTAAGAAGGTCAAAATGATATAAAAAATAAATAAAAGAGGTATCAATAAAATTTTACTCAATTTCAAGGAGTATGAAAGTAATTTATCTTAAAATAAATAACATAATTAGGCTTAGCTGAGAACATGATATGTTTTCTGTTTTGGACGGATGGAGTTATTTTTTTATCAGTTGGAATCTTTAGGGGAGGTTAAATACCAATATGAATTGTTGACTTTATTGAGTACCTCTGGTTCTTCAATAAATTTCTTTTAGATGATGATAGAAAAAAGTATCATTCATCAATGTTAAAAATATTATAATGAAATAGAAACAATGCTGTATTGATGTAAAGGTATGGATTTTTAAAAGTTATTTAATAGAGCAACAACACTAGTCCTTTTTCTGAGTATTTAAAAAAAAAAAAAGAATTTGTACCCAAATGAAAGGCTTGTGATAATAGCAGAGCACGAGGAGAAGAAGAAATAAGGAATATTAAAGATGGAATTTCTTATAGCAGCTTGAGAAGAAAAAAGAAGAGAGGGTTGAAACTTGAATGTGAACTCGCTGATGGAGAAGATAAATAAGCTCAGTCGCGAAGATTATCCAAAATTTCACAAAGCAAATACTGTGTCTAAAAATCGATGGCTCTGCTTCAATTCAAAATTCAATTGGACATGTATATCTCGAAGATGAGGCACCATATATTTTTAAAATATATAAATATATAGCTTCTTACCTGAATTCTAATAAAGTTCACGAAGTGAAATTTATATGTTACACACATACTAAAAGAATTCTGAAAATCTAAGTTTGAAAATATACCAAAAAATTCAGAAACACAACAGCTAGAGTTTTTTTTTTTTTTTTATCCAAGAGGAAGGGAGGTGAGATAAAGGAATTAGAAAAGAGTAGAGGGTATTGTGGAGAACCAAAGTCGGTAAGATTGTTTTAGTGGTAAAAAGTTTAATATTAAAAAAATTATATAAAATTCTGAATTTGAATGTTATTATTATTTTATTATAAAAAAATGTCATATTTGTTGAGTCTTGTAACTAATATCCAAAAAGGAATGAACAACAGAAAAGGAAATAAAAATAACAGAGAAAAACATTATACGTATGTTTAGGAAGGAAGGACATCCAATTTTTCTGTATGTTGATTGGAATAGAAAGTTTTAAATTTTTTTTTAGAGTTGAATAGGATTTTAAAATAAGATTAATGGATGACTAAAGTATTTGTCTCTAAACAATAAAAAATAAAATAAATAAGTTACTATAATCATCAACAACCAATAAAATTCTGTCTCCAAACGTTTTAGAATTCAAAAGAATATAATAATTCACACGTGAATCCATTTGCATTGCTATTGATTATACCAACAACTTAGTATATATTTAGTTCAACTTATTTTTTTTTAAATAGTTATTTTATTTTTGTCAACTTTATAAAAATTTTAAAAAATAAATAATAATAATTATTTTTTTAAAAATCTAATTCAAATGTACATTTAATATTTATTTGTTTTAATTATGAAATGTGAATTACATTGATTCCTATGTAGTTGAAAACCGAGTTAGACGGATGCAAATTATTTTCAAGTCTCAGAAATGGAGTTTAGTTGAAGTTAACGCGTAGACAATCAAGCCTTTAATCAACTTAAGCTAACAAAAAGTGTTGCTTTTAAATTTTATTGCCTTGAATAGGGGGTGTAATCGGATTAGCTGCAGTAAGTTGAAAAAAAAAAGTCTAAATCAATTAAAATATCTTAAGTTATCATGTTTAATGGGTTCTTAAATTTTTGAATAAAATATATTTAAAAGTTTTATAAATAAAAAAATAAAGAGCATTAATGTTATTTAAAAAAGAGGGAAGTATATAGGTCGACCAAGTGAAGTTGGTCGGATTGAAAATTTTCCGATCCATGATCCGATTTATTATAAATAGGGTTAAATATTTTTAAATATGAAGCAAATTCATGATACAATTCAAACCAAAAAAGAAAACCTTACGAATCGGGTAAAGTCAACTAGGCTCGTGGTTGGACCCGAATCCACTTACACCCTTCCTTGACAAACACCTCATTGCTTACCTATTTGTTTTCTTTGGAGATTCAAGTTTAATTAGTTGTGTTTGACTTAATTTTAAGGGAGAAGAACTTGAGGAGAAGTGGCTTATGATGCTTTTATAAGTAATTTTTAAGAACTTATTTTAATACTTTTTTATAAAAAAAATTATTAAAATAAATTATTTTTAACTTTTCTTTATATGAGCTAATTTTAATATATAAAAAAATCAAATTTATCAATAATTTTGATAATATATATTTTATTCTTATTTTTCAGACAAAAATGTATTTATAAATAATTATAGTTTGAATAACTTACATTCACACCATCTAAAATTTAATGAAATTTTATTTGTTTTTTACACAAGTTGATTTCTTTAACAATATAATTACTACTTATTTTTTTCAATTATATAAATCACATCTATTCCTTGTACAATTATATAAATAAAAAAGGTCAAAGTATCATAAAAAACTAAAGTAATATAAAGTAAAATTTTGTTAAATTTTAATTTAGAAAATAATGATGTAATTTATCCATATAGTTTTGAATCTTTTACTAAAATTAAAATAGGCGGTAAAAATGAAAAAGTAACCCTAAAAAATAGAAAAAAAATAGTATAACAATTAAAATGAACATTTAAAATTATTTTATTGTGAAAGGAGGAATTTTATTAAAATATTGAAGATAAAAATGGTTACAAGTTATGAGCTGATATTGTATTTCACGTTATGTTTAATAAACGTTATAAACTAATGAAATAATATTTTTTTATCAATTTTTTATTCAGTCTAATAAACGTATAACTAATCAATATCAATTAAGTAATAAATGCAAATACAACCATAAACAACTTGAAGAGGACAAAATAATTATTATTTTATATAATCAGTTAACTGAATTGATGTCAATTTTTGTCTAAATAATAATAATAATATTTGGTAAGCTAAACAAATTGCTCTCAAGCTTAACAACGCTCATAACTTAAAAAATATACAATTCATAAAAGAGTATAATTACATAAACTTTTAGTTTAAAAGGAAAAACAAAAAGTGACGTAAATCGCGATTGAGAATTTATCAAACTAAAGAAAAATCATGGATAGTAGTCAATTTGTCATGCGCCAGCACCACCGAAGAAAGACGTGGCAAGGGCAAAACGGGTAGAAAATGGTGTTTATCCTGCGAACGCCCCAACTAAAATAAAACAATTTGGTTTCATACCGTCAAAGTGATTATACCCTATGAAGCCAATTAGGCTTGCTCAATATAATCCAAGGACAAAATACATACATTTTTCTTAGATAGCATGCTTAAGCATTAAAAGGCTTGAGAAAAGTCTATGATCAATATGAGAATTACATTTCTGTTGTTGCATACATTTGAATTTGAGCATTTGGAAGCCCGAAGTTGAGAGTATACAAAAATGATTCTGGAATCAGTATAGGTTCCCTGTATATGTGCTTTTCAGGAAATAATATAATACTACAAATGAACAATTCAGACAAGATTGAAATTAAATTTTGACTTTTCCGTCGCACAAGAAAGAAAGGGTCACCGATACATGAAAACAGGAGGAATCTTGAGTTTGTCGGAAAGAAAGGGTATTGGCTTATTTCCATCCACAAGGTCACGGTAAAAAGCATATTCTGCCTCATAGTCATGCAAGTGAAGCTCAACCTTCTGGTTGGTGTGATAGTGATGTTTAGCGGAACCTGACTTCCCGAACCCAAACATGCTGACTTTTTCACATATTCCCAAAGCCAACATCATCGCTTGAAAACCAGAAGAATAATGAAAGAAGGCCTCATCATGGGCCGGGCCCCATTCTTCCAGGCCCTTCCCTGTCTCCTCCGCAAACCGCTTCAAAGAGTAGTACTTCACAATTCTCGCACACACCATATCGAACTGTGGATCAGTCACCAACAACGGGCCCTTAAGGAACGAATTGCACACAGTGTAATCCATTAAATGCGCCGGTTGACAAATGTACATAACCGTTGCCACGTCAGCTCCGTACGTGTGGCACGAGCACCCTGACCCCACCATTCTGGCACACGCGTGCAGGACGTTACTATTCACAAAGGAAATGTTCGTTTTTGACCCCACTTTGTTCTCAAAACCGTTAACCCTGGCATGGTTCAACCGAATAACAAACTCTTGAGCGTCAATTAATTTCCCGTAATTTGTGTTGAGCAAAATCCCACTGTTTCCAACAACCGCACACGACGAGTATTTGTTATCAGAAGCCACGAAGCCGTTGTGTTTATCAATAGGATGCTTCACTAAGCGTGTCAATTCTGATATAATATCGGGCTGAAAACTCTGTTTCTTCTTAAGGGACCAATCGTTCAGAACCTTTTGAAATTGGGGCAAATATCTTTCGAACAATGGTGAGCGCAACGTTACGGGGACACGTGCTTGGCTTCCAAGGTTTGCATCCAAAAGCTGTTTGATTTCTTGATTCCATTGTTCTTCAACCGCGTCTATGGTAGCATATTTAATTAGAAGCTCTGGTGTGTGGTGTTGGAGTTGGAACCACACTCGGGAGGTGAGAGTGGCCATGAACACGATTAGAAGTAGGACTAGAAACAGTGGATGAAACGAGCATTTCACTGGCTTGACGGAAGAACCGTTGGGTGCTATATCTTCTGGAACCTTAGGTATTTGAAATGAAGCGAACGAAAAAGAGAAGATCATTTTTCGATTCTTTTGAATGCTGAGCTGAGTTTGTATGGATATGGCATGGTATTGTTGAAGGGATGTGATAAGAAGGCATGTTTGATGCTATGCTTGCGTTGAGTTTGATTGTGATGTTTTGAGAGTGTGAGGTATTCGGGGTTAGTTGCATGTGGGGTAAGGTCCTTACAGGGGAGGTGGCGAGTGATTAGGGATTCTTTGGACTGGGTTCATGTGAGCTTAGATCCAACCTGTTTCTCTCCTGTTATATGAATGTCAAAGATTGGATTTGGGAATAAATCAATGTTTTTAATTCTAATTCTGGGATGATACTGGGGATCTAATTATCCGCGATTAACTTAAAGTTTACTTAGTAAAACAACTCGTAGACTTCTCTATGCCTTGAATTTTAAGTATATTTTACGCTTTTTTTCATTTGGCTCCATCTACTTATCATGTTATCTATTATTTCTACCAATTTTATAGTCTCCTTTGCGTATCTCTTTCTTCGACTTCAGAGGTTGATACATCTCAAAAGGGTCAAACAAACATTATTGTTTGTAGAGTCACAACTAATTAGTCTAACTATTCAATGTTGAATGCAAATATCATAATGCATGCACACGAACATAAAAAAATCCAATAAATTATATTTATACAAGAAGGAATTAGTTTAAGATACATTGTTATAACACTGAACAACTTTTTTTAAATAATTTTGTAATGCTATAGAAACGAAAATTACTGGATTCAAAGAAGGTTCGTTCTTAAACTATTTTGTCACTCCAATGGCTATAATAGTTTGGATGGCTGTGTAACACTATAGGAATGAATAATACTTGTATCGATGACACCCTATCTTAGATGAATAACACTATATGTCACCATATGTGTAATGCTATAGGAACGAATAACACTACATATCACTCCAACATATATTTGATGCATCGATAGGAACATATTTCAATTTTTGTCTTGGGAAACAAAACTCATTTGAATGAACCCTACTTCTTGAAGAGATTAGTCTTTAGGTGTTAGTTGAGAAAATCCTTAGTACTCACAATATATATATATATATATATATATATATATTATGATTCATAAAAAATTCTATTATAATTATTGAAAGATATCATGAGATTATCAGTTTAAATGAAAATTTTAATTTAAAGGAGCATAAATGGTTTTGGATTTGAAATAGATATGTTGATATACGAAGATAATATCATATAGAGTGAGAAATATAAGGTGTGCAAAAAGTTATATACATGTGTAAGAGAGAGAGGATAGAGAAAAATGACTTCTTAATGTGAGAGTAAAAAAAAAATAAACTAACCATCAAATATAACCTATATATAAGGGGCATATCAAGTGAGAGGATTTTGCTATTATGGGAGGAGGTGAGAGCTCCTAATCCGAACCATACAAACATACATTGATGGTTAAAATAATTAAACATCATGCAAGATGCTCAAAATTCTATGATTTGAAAATTTTTCAAGAGGCATTTATCGTGTTCTGTTTGTATTGAAGGAAAGAATCCTCAAGAATTGGATGACTCTATCAAGATTTCTTTAATCGGTTGCCTTTACAAAATTATTGGAAAAGTCCTAGTAGGGAGAATGAAAAAGATATTAATGAATGAAATTAAAGCAGAAAATCAGTCAGCCTTTGTTAGAAACAAAAACATGTTAGGTGGTATGCTAATCGCTTGCAAAATAATCAATCACGCTAATTGAGAGGATGTTCAATGCATGACGTTAAAAGTTGATTTCGAAAAGGTCTACGATATAATTAAGAAGTGACTCAAAATGATAAATATAGAATGGAGTTTGGCTCAAAATGGAGAAGTTGGATCAAACTCGTGTTTGCCTTAATTCATCATTTGTTTTTGTTTTGGTCATCATAAGCTCAATTACATAATTTGTGTTAATAAAAAGTTGAGACAAGAAAATCCATGGGAAGTGCAGTTCAAAAAAATATTGTTGGTTACAATTTCAACCATGCTGAGATGGATACATATCATCTACAACTTGTTGATGATACTATATTGGTAAGTGAAGCCTATGTGGTGTACTCTCTACTAGTTTGAATTTTGCTCTAAAAGGTTAAGGATATTTGGGGTAAATTAATTAAGAAAAAAAGGTCAAAGTATGATTTTACAAACCAAATATCAGTTCAAAATGAATTTATATAAAAGATTCAAGATTAAAATATTTTTTTAAAAATTTTAAGGATCAAAATAAAATTGTGCTGACATGGGAAACCTAACACGTGACGAAGTGAATGGTTGACGTGTTGCTGATTAGATTTTGTGTTAACGTGGCAGCTGACCGGGTTGCTTTCAACCTTCAAATTTTGACAATTACAAATTTTGCTAAGGAACTACAATGATTTTTCTTGCGAGCACATTAGATTTACGATAAACTTTCGTTCATAAAGAAATTGGGAATCCAAAGATTTTTGAACCCTATAAGCACGTCTACAATATTGTTTTTTTTTTAAATAAAAAATAAAGTTTTTGAAGAATAACGCCAATGAGAGAAAACATAATCGCCACTTTTTGCCAAATTGAAAGCACCTAATGCTTTTAAAAAAAAGGTTTCGGTTTAGAAAAAAAGAAGAAAAATCTACTCCCATTTTGCTAAATAATTCTAATATAATATGATGTTCATGACAAAGAGGAATTTTATTTAAACTAATTCTAAAAGGATATTTTTGTACTAAAAAATTAAAATATCTAGAATATAATTATGATAAAAATGATGGTTATGAATGTTTTAAGATAAATTTGTTATGATGCTTAAATTTCGTTTGAATAAATAACTTATTTAAGCACTTATTCAGTAAGTGTTTATCATATTAAATGTTGTCTTAAGCGCTTAATTTTGAAGACAAGACGTTCTGCATAAACTCCATAAAATCTCTTGCATAAGTTTTTCCTAACAACTTATACAAATAAATCTAAATCAACTCTTGGAAAAATCGGAAATGTTTGTTAAAAAATTATCTAAAAACTTGTATAAGTACTTATGTTATAAAATTAGTATAAATAAGTTGAAAGTAAATTTTTCCAAACATATCGTTAATTGATTGAATAAATGGTTGTAATTTTTATAATGGATATATATATATATATATATATATATATATATATATATATATGACACTCAGTGTTTATTATGACTAGTTTTTTAATATTGCATATATTTTTATTATGTAATTTAATTTTATTTGTAGTTTAATTCGTGTTACACGTTAGAATATCTCATGTATTCCTAATGATTAATCGAAGCCTTTTATTTGTTGAAAAAAAAAATCTATGCAATACTTTATCATATTTTCAAGTATCTATGTTATCATTTGTAAGCATTATCTCTTAATTATCCTTACAATATAAAAGTTTACTTACAACTAATCTAAAAAATATTAAAAATGTTAAGAATAAAACATTATTTGTTCTATAAATAGAGAATCAATTTTGTACTTCTTAATAAAAATATATATTAATAAATATATATAAATTTTTAGTTCTTATAAGAAAAACCAAATAAAAATATAATAATAAATTTCTTTTTTACTTATAAATTAAAAAAGGTATATTTTTTTTTCAAAATCAAAAAAAGCCCCTTCTCCTTCTTCCCCACCTTTAAAATTTCTTTCATCACTTCCCATCTTTTAAATTCGTGTCTAACATATTTTTGTCTTAACCTTAGATGAGTATATTAAATGCAATCCTTAGCTATTCTCTCTCACCTATCTTCTCTCCTTCAAGTGTCTTTATTCCCTCTTCTTTGTCTGTAAATCCACGCTTCTTTCACTTCACCCCTCTAATTTTATTTGTCCTTTTTTTTTATTCTTGACTTTTCCAATAAATTATTTCAAATTTTCCCTCGTCAAGTAATTTTTTATATAATTTAAATAAAAAATTACATAAAAAAATATCAAATTATTAAATAAAAAAGAAGTCACAAAATTTATTTTATTTTATTTTATTTTATCTTCAAATTAAAACTAACTAAACATTTTCTTTTATTGAGTTTAAATTACCTTTTTACGTAAAAAATTTATTAACCAGTATTTTAAAATTATTTATCAGAAAAATAAAAATATTAAATATATTAAAAATCATAATCTGGATACATTAATAATTTTGTTAATAAAAATTTTATACTTCTAACTTTTTAATCAAGTTACTTCAAAAATACTGATCGGTTAACATCTTCCTTTACATAAAAAACCGAACTAACAGCACCATATTGGCAAGCAAATTGTCTCGAACGTGCACGTGTCCTATGTCCTGTGTCGATCGTGTACCCAAACACACATTAAAGCGAATCATGTTGGCCCCGAATTTTCTGAGGTCTACATGGTACACCCGCAACAAATCCAGTTACGTGCATAAGTTGACGATCGAGTAAATTTTGTGGTCAGAACAAATATAACTTTTCCGAGAAATGATCAATTAAGTTAACACAACTCAGTTAATAATAATCGTTGTCAAATATTTATTTATATTTAAATTCGGGATAAATAATTACTATTATAATTTATTAGACACCACAATCCTAATTATCAAAAAATAATTTTTGTGAATCTTAATATTGAATCTCCTTTTACTTTTGTAACGTGAAGGTATGGCAACCGGCCCGCAGGATTGCAAAAAGAACTTTTCTTTTCGAAACTCTGCAAAAGAATTAATTGTTTTTAAGAATATAGAGCGAGAAAAGAAATAGCTTTCAACCAGAAACAAATAGCTTGAAATTTGAAATGCTTCCAAGTTTAATTTACAACGACAACGCAACCACATAACAATGACCCACCCACCGCCTATTACGGCGCCCGATTCGTAAGTAATGACACCCACGCAACGGGTCAAGAATCCAACCCGGATTCCACATTTGAATTAGCCTCACTGGCAAATCAACAACGAAATGACCATAACACCCTTCCTTATATCTTGTCGAGCTTCTCCGCCTTCACCACCGGATTCGCCTTCGCGATCTGCTCCCTTCCCATGCCTTTGAAGTCGAACTCGCACGCGTGCTGCTCCGGGTAACGGTGGGTCCCGCACAGCATCATCCCACATCGGCACTTGAACCCCGTGAGACCCACGCGCCGCCTACACGTCATGCACCGGTTCTGTTGCGGCGGCTTCGATTCGTCCGCGGCGCGTGGTGCATCAACCGCAGCAGAAGAAGGATCGGCAGGCGCATCCGCCGACGAAGATGGCTGAGAAACCACCACCGGCGGTGCAGGAGGAGCCAGAGATTGATTGAGAACCATCTTCGCGGAGGAAGATTGCTGTTCCTTGAGTTGCAGATCGCGGTAGCACTTGGAACATAGGTTCTGCGTGGCAGGGCTACCAAAGAAGCCGCAATTGTTGGCGCAGAAGCGTGGAGCTTGGCATCTGTGTTCTTCCGCCATTTTTCTCACAACCTGCAAGGAGATCGGAACCGATCGATCAGTGAGATTTCAAATCCCTAAGATTCGAAAAAGAACGGTAGAAGAAATAAAGAAAGAAGGAAATATTACCGTTAGGGAGAACGATTACCGAATCTTGAAAAGCGAGGATGAAATTATTGAGAGGAGAATTGAAGTGAAATCGAAGATTTTCCGTGGAGAATTGGAAAATCGAAGAAGAATAAAAGGAGCAAAGAGAGAGATCAGGGCTTATAAGAGAAACAAAGAAAGGAATCTAGAAACGATAGGAATTTGTAGGAAAGTCCTAAAGAAAAGAACCTCCACACCTATAAACAATATGAAGAAAACTCCAGATACTTTTTCTCTTCTAATTTCACGATTTTTTTTTTTTCTTCTTTTTATTCCTTAAACTTTCTTTGTGTACCAAACGCAGCGCAAACGCGTCTATTATTCCGCGTTAGCGAAACGGTCTTTTTAAGGGCTCTTTTCCTCTCTCACCAGGTTAGCCGCATGGGGCCTCGATTCAGTGTCTTCTCGAAGCCGTCCACGCCACGCTACCTCTTTCTCAAAATAATAACTATTCTATTATGCACCTCAATTATTTACAAAACTAAAAGGATGCCTATTAACAAAATCATTATTGTGAAAGTGATACTATTTTCTTTTCCCCATTTATCTTCTGTTGTATACAGTACTATATGCTTTAAAAAATTATAAAATGAAATATATTTTTAATCATATAAATTTAACTTAATTTTGTTTCTTCAAAATTTTTGTTATAATTTTTAACATAATAAAAATGTAACATAAATTTAATTATGCCATATGTAATATGTCACTCCAAAATAGTTAGTAATATAATACAGTTGAATACATAATGTGTTATCAATGAATAATTATAAGTTTTTTAAAATATTTACAGTTTATAAAAAATAAATCTAAATAAAATTTTTTAAAATATTTAGTTCAAATAAAATTATGTTTTTATATTAAAACATACTCAATTTATGATACATTCACACTTCATAATAAATAAATATAAAAAAGGAAAAGATGAAAAGATAAGAAAAAGGGGAAAATGAATGTAATAGATGATATGCCAAACAATAAAAAATACTTTAAATATAAAAGAAATAAATATGAAAAAATTATAGGAAGACATCAATGCAATCATGTTTTTTCTTTTGGTAGAAGAATACTATCATGTTCAGTTATTTTAAAATTATTTAATATATAATCTATTTTAAAATGGAAATAATTAAACGCAGGCCATTTTGGACCGTCCAGAGGTGGACGGTGAAACATACGGCGCCGCTCGGATAAGGGTCGAGTCCACCAGATTTTAAGCATAGGCGTTCTGGGCCGTCGATTCGTTCATTTCTTCATTTTCTTTAAAAAGAAAAAAATAGTGACATTAGAATGCGTTATATAATTATAGAATATTAGTTATAAAGTATAAGTACATTTTAATATATTTCTTATTTTTATTATATTATATTATATATTGTATTTTTATATTTTTTTCTTTCTATTTTGTTTTATTTATTTTTAGATTTACAGTAACATTTTCCCGCTTATATACGCTACTAGTGCTCTGAAATCGACAAGTCGAATGTTGTTTGCCTCGGAAAATGGTTCTTAGAATATTATTATAAACGTCAACCGTGTGATGTGACCCCTATTAAACCCAATTTCAACAGTAAACACACAAATAAAGGAGCAAATAAAGGAGGAGTCAAACAAATAAAGGAGCAAGATGAAAAACACACAAAGGAGGAGTCAATACCAGAGAAAAATTTAACCTGCTACTAGGTGAATTTTAACCATATTTTTCTCTCTTTTTTTTCAAATGTATCAGAAAATTGTATGTTTAAATATGGATAACCTATAAAATGAAATAATTGCATATGACCTTATTAGTTTGATAACTTTGAAGTTTTATTACTTCCACGCCAAGTTGCTGGTTATTCTTGGTCTCTCTTTTGTGAGGGGGTTAGCACCTTCTCAACTTCATAGTTATGCTCTCACTCTTTGGAACATCCATGATTTATTGTCCAGGAATTGGTCCGTTACGATATTTGTACTATAATTTTGTATAATAATATGTAAAAAGGTAAATATGAAAAATATATTATATAAATTAATTGTATATATACATATATAAATAACTCTTTCATAGTAGAATGAAATTAAATTTTTATTTTATTATTTAGTAAGTGAACAAATGAGAATGAATTTTAATTTTATTATTTTATCTAAGTTCGTTAAAACATTTAAAAGAATAAAAAATAGATGCAGGTTCCCCTTCTATTTTATATTTTTATACTTAGATGATGATGTCCTGAAAAGCAGATTTCTAAATAAAGAATACCCACTCCACCGAATGACATATAAAAATAAACTTAGCCAATTGTAAAATAGGTAATTGGTTCAATTCTGTGTGCTCAAGGCTCCAAACTTTGTTCTCTTATCAAGGTTCAGTCGTGCTGCTAGTATCTATATCCACACATATATACAGAAAAATATATCTCCCTGCATCTTTAGATAAATGGTTTAAATTTTTCTTAAAAAAACAATAAACGATCAAATATAAAGTATTATTGATGTGTGTGATCAAATCCGTATCTAAAAATAGTTGCAACTATGGAACAATTTTACACTTTGTCAATATGACGTGATTGCTTGTTTAATGTTTGGCATGTTCACATTAGCTGAAAACAGAACCTTCATAAGCCTCGAGGAATTGGAAAATAAAAAAGAAATTGTCCTAAATTTAGAAAAGTATTAATTGATAAGATAATGGTCATCTCATTACGGAGAACATGTCGCTTGCAATGTAAACAAACAACCACAATGAAAGAACCCCTTTGCTGGCGGCTGCGACATGCCAACACCAGTTGAGAGAAACTCATGGGTTGAAAGTTGCTATAACTGGGCTAAGAAAGTAAAAAAAGGGTTTTACATACTTGGGTAAAACTGCAAACTATAAATAATAATTATAAGAGTGACTTTTATTCCATTCCATACCTTCTAAATTGGTTAGGAATAAATTACAAAAAGGGAATAATTCTGCAGATTTTCTTGCAACTAAAACGAACTGTAATAAAGTATCAATTGAATATCAAGGACTTCTCTCTTTATGTTTGTAAAGCACATTTTAAAAAATTTAATAATATTTTTATAAAATATTTTACAATTCTTATTTATTATTTATCTTAATAATTAAAGTTGATAGAAATCTAAATTAAAATCAAAATAGATAGTAAAAAGTTGATGATGTTAAATAAAGATAAAATGAATAAATTATAGTTATTTAAAAAATAAAAATAATTAAATTTAACTATTTTTCTATTGATCTATGTAATTTAGTTAAAGATTACAGGTTGCTTATGAAAAATAAAAAATATATATAATTTTTTATTATTTGAGGATTTAAATAGAAATTATATTATTTGAATCTTTGTTTTTGGTGAAGAATCTTGTTTTATAGATGTGAAAGTGGAGATAAAAAAAAATTGGAAATGAGATTGAAAAAAAAAAGATGTTTTAATTATTTCAATATAATTTTGTTATAATTTTAAATAAAAGAAATTTAAATTTATCAAATATCTTTACTTTATTGTTTAAAAAATAATGTTCAACTCTGATTGTTGCTTTTGTTATTAAAGATCCCATAAAGATTCATGAGAAGAAATAAAAACGAATGTAAAGGAAACAATATTCCAAATCAATCGTTAAACATTGAAACAGCATAGCAATTAGAATATTAGAATGTATCTCAAATGAGAGGGCCATTTCCCACCTTCACATGTATAAATAACATTTTCGAACTAGCAAAGGTTTGTTGGTTTACAAAAGTAATTTCGATTCATTTCACAAAATGTTTTATTGATTTTTGATAATGCAAGTGAGTTTATCTTAAAGCAACAAAATTTTAATTTTAACTAACTTCAAGGTGAAAGTAAAGAGACCTAATATTAATATTTTTTTTATTGTTTAATATTTCTTCTCATTAAAGATGTGATAATTTATCATTTTATTAATTTATCTATAAAATTATGTTTAATTCATGCATAATTACCGGTAAAACTTTCATAAACTTGCCTAATTTGTTTTATTTATTTTAAGAATTATAATACAGATTTCAATCAAAATTGAAGTGAAATTTCACCCAAACAAAAAGAAAGGCATTACAATAAAAATTGGAAATAAAAATGTGATTCTAATTTTGTTAACAATTTAGCACGGCTGTACATGTTAAGTACCATCAAAAGTTGAAACAGTATTTTTAGACATAGTTGGGTAAATCTAAATATAATTGTATTTAACCAAGTAAGTAATTCCATAAAAAGAAGCGAAATAAGTATCATACAATCATAAGAACTTAAGTATGATAGTGTTCAAAAGTGGACTCAGATTTTTTAATAAACTAATTTCAATTAAATTAAAACTCCTCCTCCTTATCTATATTAAAGAGAATAAAAACATCTATTAAAAACTATTTTTAACTTTAAAAAACACTTTATCTTTCACTTTTTATTCCTCTCTAACAACATTCATTCTTTTTTTTTATTCTTTATCTCCCATAATATTTCTTTGCGAATATTTTATAAATTTTTTAATTGTATTTTAAAATTAGGATTATAAATTTTTTCTTTAAATTAGTTTTTAATTTTAAATTTTCATTACATATAATTAATTCTCATGTCATAAAATATTGGTAGTCTTATGATATAATTAGTTTAACTTTTTTTTATTTCAATAAATATTTTCTTTCACAATTATATTTATTCTGTCATTTATCTTAAAAGTATCATATATAAACTATAAGCATGTATGTTAGAACAACCAAATATGACATTTTTAGTGTAAACTTTCATGTTTGAAATTTTATGCAAGTTAAGCTTTTAAGAATTCATAGTTATCATTAATAAAAAAATAAAAATATTAACATTTGTTCATCATAAAGTTGATGCTTGAATCTTGTAAAGCTTACCAAAAGAACAAAAATTCTCATCTTCTTTTTTTCATACATTTTTTATACTCGATAAAAAAAATCAAAATTATATTTTAATAGATAAAAATCAGATTTTATTATATTTTATTTTCATATTTATTGTTTGACGATAAGATTACTAATTATATAGTAAGTTTGTTTTTATATTATATCATTATATTTTAGAAAGAGAAACATATTATTATCTAAAATAATATAAAAATATTTTAGCCTTTTATTCATTTACTCTTACTCGATATAATTTTTAATGTATTCATCTCTTTCCATTGTGGGTAAGACAAAGATGAAGGAAACTTAAAAATTCTAATTTTTTTTATTTTATTACTAAGTGTAAATTTTTTGTTTGAAAAAAGCTGATTTTTAAGTTGTATGCTTATACTTTGTTCAAAAGTGGAAGCCTTCTTTTATATAAGAAAATGGAGGGAGTAAATATTTATAAAAATTTCAATATTTGAGTCCATTTTAAACACAAAAATGGAAAAGATAATAAAATAAATAGCATATAATTCTTTTTTTTTATTTATAAAAATATTCTTATCAAATTCTATAAATTAGGAAAAATAGTTTAAATTAGTTAATAATTGTTTTTTAATTACAATATCATTTTAATTTTATTCCAATTTAAAATTAAATTTCACTATATGCAATACTAATAATGTTACATTGAGTCACTAAATACTGAATTAATGAAAGTTAATTATAAAAATAATTTTTAAAAAATTTATAAATCATTTTATAAAAAGAAATATCAAATGTTGCTTTTAAAATCTTATAAATAATAACGAAAAAATACACCTAATAAAATAATAAAAGAGGGATTATCCTCGAATATAAAAACAAGGTTGAATTTATCATATATTAATTGTAGGACTTATTGTCTTTTGTATTGATTGATTAAGAAAACGAAATTTTGATAGAATTTAAAAGTTATTTGTGTTTTTCGTAAATAAAGTTTTGAAAAGTGTGTAAATAGATCTATCCTCTGTTTAGTTGGTACTTGGGAGGAAGGAAGTTGGATGAAAAAACTAATAATAAAATTTAAAACGAAAAAAAATAAAAATCAAAAGTATTCTTAGAAAGTCATTTTTATTTTTAATCAAATAATAAAATTATATAATTATTTTTATTTTTTATTTTTTATTTTTTATTTTTATCTAAACCAACAAATTATATCATCAGAAAAGTTTCTTTTATATTTTAACAGTATTTACATTTTAATATATTTTATTCTTCTTTCTATATCAATCTTTTTATTTTTATTTTTTATCTTTCTCTTCTTTACCTCTACTAAATAGGGTGAGAGTCATTGATTCCAGATTTTGGATTATATTAGACCAGATTCGACACATTTGAATTAGGTTCATCCAAGACTCGTGCCTCAGTATATAAAACTATCCATTAAAATTCTGTTTGTGCATTTTTTTGGTTTTTTATGGCAGGATTTTAATCTTAATTAATATACGCAATCTACGTTTGCTGGTCCACAAAACTTCTTATAATAACAGTTACATTTGAAAAAGTTCTACATAAAATAAATTTAGTGAATCTAAACAACAAATTGAATTAGGAAATTCAACACGCCAGACAAAAGGGAAAGGGAAATGAAAGGATAACAACTTTTTAACACTGCATCATAGGAACCTTTGAACACATCAAATTTTAACACCTTTCTTAATACATCATTTACCTATCCAAATCCCCGTTCCTTCCGCGATTGATGTCATCCAACATAACTTGCCCATGAATGTACATCAAGGGTCCAAACCCAACAGGACGCATTGGGCTCTATGCCCAAATTCTGTTGTACTGGATCAAGACAAAAACCTATGCAACTGTCCAGAATAATATTTTTTTATTACTTTTTTTTTATGTAGGATTTAATTAGCGCAAACAGTTAAACTTGTGACTAGTATACTCCAATAATGTTTTTAGTAATGTATTTTATTAAATGAAAAAAATAAGATAATTAGTTGAATTTTTAAAATAATTTTAATTCTATTTTATATAATAATCAGATGAAAAAATTACTATTTTTTAAACGTTACCTCCATTATAATTGAAGGTTATCTTTTAACTTTTATATATTATATATTTTGATAATGATTCATTTATTATGAAATATTAATATTTGATGTTAAAGTATTTAATTTAGTTAATAAATATTTTATTTAAATGATTTATAATAAACATTTTACTTTTATTGATAAAAATTAAAAAATAAAATGAATATTCTTTTATATAATTATTATTTAAAATTTATTTATAAAAATTAAAAATAAACATTTTAAATTTTAAGTAAAAATATTTATATTTAAACGTAAATTTTATTAAAAATATATCAGAAATAATAAAATAAATAAAATTATCATATTTTTTTTTCTAATATGTAATGTTCAAGATAACGATTAATTTATTTATATAACTTTTTAGTATAAACACAAATAAATAAAAAATATTATTGTTATTTTTAATATGATAATTTAACTAAAATAACAAAATATTAAAATTAATAAAAAATATAATACTTAAATTTTAATTTAATAATCATATATTTAATTGTTAATTTTATCTAATATTTTTTATTTTATTTATCAAAATTTTAAATTTTAAATTTTTTGAAAAAATTTCAATTTTATTTATTTTTTTATCTTTTAACATTAATTTTTTAACTTTTAATTAATGTTAATATTACGAATACATTGTAAATACAAATTTAATTTATATCCAAACTACACACTATTCTTATTTTTTTATTGGACCTAGTTACTTTTTATAGTTAAAAAATAATAATTATTTATTAAAAAAAATAACCAATAATCATTCAACCTCCTCCTCATAAATTGCTTAATATTTCCTTTTAGTGTAATATTGCTTAAAATTAAACAAAAGATATAGGTTCCATTAATTGGAGATACCGTGAAAAATATCAATGCAATATATTAAAAGTTAAATTTGCACGCTTTTATTATCATTGTTATTAATATAATTCTAAAATCATATATTTAGAACTTTAACCGATGTCCATTCAAATTTCACTGTTCAGTATTGAGTTTATGACAAATGTTTTATTCAGTTGTATCTGTTGTGAATTATAAACTTGTCTTTAATGAAATTATGGCGGTGTGGAAAGGAATAAATGAACTTGTCCTTTTCTTTTACATCTTAGTTTCTTATTTTATTTTTATAGGCTTTTATCTAATGTCTCCGCTGTCTTAATTGTAATCACACAATTATGCAACTAAAAAAATTTTAAAATTAAATGAATTACATTTATAACTATCCATTTAGATTTAGGTTAAGTCTAGGTTATTTTTTAAAAGTAATGTTTAAAAAAATTAATTATATAAATAATGTTAATTTTAAAATATAATTAAAATAATATTTTTATGCATTATTTAATATGTCAAATATCTTATTTATATTTTTGTATGATATAATAATTTATAATTTTTATTTTTTATATTTTTATAGGTTAAATATTTAAAAATTTAAACAAAAATATGCGATGTTTAATATTATAAATTACAAGTGCGTGATTTATAATAATTAGTCATATGTATGCTCATAATATTATTATGAGTTAATGATACTAAATATCTGTCTATCAAAAATAAAATAATTTTATTTAATAATAATTTTAATTTTTTATAAATTTTTTTATTAAGTTTAAAAAAATTTATATTCTTACTTATTTGAATTGATTTTTTTACTTTAAAAATATTTTTTTTTATTTTTAAATATTTTATTATTATTAAAAATAATAAAATTAATCTTATTCATATTAACTAATAATAAATATTAATTTCTTTTACAATAATAAAAATAATACTACATAAATATAAAATTAATTAGATAAATTTTTAAAAAAAAATTAATACATATAAATCTTTTTTTATAAATTTTTTTTATACTAATAAAATTGACAACAGAGAAATAAAATTTACACATTTATTACGTTTTAAAAATTATATAACTTATAATAATATAAATTATATATATATAGTTCATAATATTATGAATTATATAATTTTTAATTATTTTAAAATATATAATTTATAATATTATAAATTATACATGTATGTAAATCATATTATTATAAGTCATGCGTCTAATTGATAATTAATAGTATTATAAATTTTACGTGTATATAATAATAAGTTATATATAATTTATAATATTATGAGTGTCATAAATATATAACTTATACTATTATAAATTATATGTTATTGAGTTATATACACATTTATATTATTATAAATTACACATATATAATTTATAATATTATATATTATATATTTTAATTTTAATTTTTAAGTATTTGATATATAAAAAATAAAAAATATAAATTATTATATTATATAAAAATATATGTAAAATATTTGACATATTAAATAATGCATTAAAAATATTGTTTTGATCTTATTTTAAAAATAATATTATTTACATAATTAATTTTTGTTAAACATTATTTTGAGAAAAGCAGTTAAACTTAGATTGCGGGTTCGTCATTTTGACGTCCTGGCGGAGAAAGAATATTTAGGTAAGAATTTTTTTGTATTGGCTAGAAAAATGTCATTTTTTTTTTCAGATTATTAAAAAAAAAATATCGAAACGCAGCGCATTAGGTAATAGGCAACTAGGCATCCCTACGGACGGAAATTTCACAAAGAAAATAAGTGAAACGCGTTTTTTCGGACAACAAAACCAAACTAGAGTTTTCTTTCCTGCTTTTCTTTTCGTTTCTTTCTTTCTCTCTGATCCTCACCTCACCTCACTTCCGATTTCCCAAGTTAGGGTTTCGAAATCGACCGAAGGTTCTCCATGTTCGCTGAAGAGATGATTGCGATTGCGTTGCAGGTCTAGGGTTTTCCCTCTTCCTTGACCCGATTCGTGGTTGGGAACTTCGATTCTTGTATATGCTATTGGTGGGGAGAGGAAGATGTATAGCAATTTCAAGGAACAAGCCATCGAGTACGTGAAGCAAGCCGTGCAAGAAGACAATGCTGGCAACTACGCGAAAGCCTTCCCTCTCTACATGAACGCCTTGGAGTACTTCAAGACCCATCTCAAGTACGAGAAGAACCCTAAGATCAAAGAAGCCATCACTCAGAAATTCACGGAGTATCTGCGCCGGGCCGAGGAGATTCGGGCCGTCCTCGATGACGGTGGGCCCGGCCCAGCCTCTAACGGCGATGCTGCCGTGGCCGCCCGTCCCAAGACCAAGCCCAAGGATGGTGAGGGTGGAGACGGGGAGGACCCGGAGCAGGCCAAGCTCAGGGCCGGGCTGAACTCTGCGATCATAAGGGAGAAGCCCAATGTGAAGTGGAACGATGTTGCGGGATTGGAGAGCGCCAAGCAAGCCTTGCAGGAGGCTGTGATTTTGCCTGTGAAATTCCCTCAGTTCTTTACCGGTGGGTTACCTTCATCACTGCCAGGGCTAGTTCTAGTGAAATGCTAATCATTGTTGTGTTGACGCTTTCTCTACTATTAGCTTCTGTTCTGGTTAGGGAATTGCATAACTGAAACTATGCATAATGAACTAGATGCATTGTGTATATGTTTCTTAATGCACTGAAATGGGATATAATAAATTTTAAAAATGATATGACATGACCTGACATGAGTATAATATAATGTATTAAATTAATACAAAACTAATGCAAAGTGCAAATCTTAAAAGTGAGAACGAACGGTTTAAAAATGAGAATGAGTTATCCTAGACATAATAAAATGTTACAGTTTATCTAATAACTGGAATATAACCATTTGTCTTGATGTTGAAGTTCAAAAAATGAAAATGAAAAGATTATGGAACTGCAGCTAAAAGTATTTGAAGTGTCTGCAAAGGGACACGAGACAGCTACTATTTGAAGTGTCTATGGTCTTATTGAGGTACTGGATGTCAAGGCTTGAGCATAATAGTTTCTACGTATGGGTTGTTTCCTCATTTCATTATTTTACGTATGCAAAATTGCAAATTCTGATGTTCACTACAAGGAACTAAAATTTGATTGAAACATTCTTTTATCACTAAGGGTCTGTTTGGTTGAGTGTGTGGAAAGTAGAAAAGGGAAAATAGAGGATGGAGTGAATGATTTCAACTGAAGTTATGGTCTAGAGTAACAATGAGTTACATTTTGTTTTTCACCTTCTCATACTTTTTTTATGCCAAGCAAGTGTATACTGATTTTCTTGCATGAAATTTTGTTATATGTTTAATACATTTCCTTGTGATCCCTTTCAGGTAAAAGACGACCTTGGAGAGCTTTTTTGTTGTATGGGCCTCCTGGAACAGGAAAATCATATTTAGCCAAGGCAGTTGCAACAGAAGCTGAATCCACATTTTTCAGGTAAATTTATTCTATTGCTTCAAGTAAATAATAAAGTTTGTATAATTGAGAAACCTACAGTCCTGAGTTTATCCGATATCTTGAAACATCATTGGAATGAATTCAGATTCACAAGTTAAAATCTGTGTCTCAATTTCTTCTTAGCATACCCTTTTATGGCCATTAAACCTTGAATTCCTACTAGACAATATTCTAGGTCTAGCCTCTATTGATTTACTATCCCCATAGGATTCTAGTTCTACAATAATTGCATCAACAAAAATAACTTTAAAATCATCAAAACTGCAACATTGTTATGATTAACTTGTCCTCCGTCAGTTTTTTGAATCTTATGTTTGCATAAGATAAACTGAAAAAGGAATTAAAACGAAAATAGTGTAACAGTTGGTTTAAAAACTAATACTAAAATCTATAGAATTATGATATTGTTTGGTGCAATAATTTTTGCCTATTGTTTAGCTTGTAGAAAATAATATGTTCATGATTATAATTTTCTCCTGGCTCATCCTTCAATTTTCCTTGCTTTTTCTGATAATTAATTTGTTTGAATTGTGAATTTGAGATATATCTAATATATATTAAAAAAGCTCTGCATTGTTATGACTGTAGGTCCATAAGTGGACATGTTCTTGCAAGAATTTTTAACTTTTGAATTCTTCATCAGTGTTTCTTCATCAGACCTTGTTTCAAAGTGGATGGGTGAAAGTGAAAAGCTGGTTTCAAACCTTTTCCAAATGGCTCGAGAAAGTGCCCCTTCTATCATATTTATTGATGAAATAGATTCCCTATGTGGTCAGCGTGGAGAAGGCAATGAGAGTGAAGCTTCTAGACGAATTAAAACAGAGCTTCTAGTGCAGATGCAGGTAATAGATTTATTAGTTTGTTGGTTTACATTTGAATTGCATTATGAATATCAAGTTGTCAAGAGCAAGAAGCCTTAGTCCCAGTTATATAGCCATATATGTAGATCTGTTATTAATACAGTTTGTAATGATGAAGGAAAAAATAATTTTTTAAATTATTTGATTTAAACTCATTTAGGGACAAGCATGTCTTGTGATTCATTTTCAATGGTAGGTTTCTTTGGTTATGTCTGTGCTACTGATGAATTGGTTTTCAAGAACTTGAAGGTGTCAGATGGCTGGGAGCTTATTAACACATCTTGCATTAGTCAGTTTTTTTGTTTGGAAATAAGACAAGCTAAACCTTCATTTAAAACCATTTTGGCTAAACTTTTTCTTGTTTCAGCATGTGAGAAGGCTATGGTAGTTTAATACCAGAGTAATGCTGAGCTAATTCATGCTGGCCCTTGATTCTTATTGGTATTTTGGGTTTTCAAGTCATGTTTGAGTCTGCAATGACTGCAACACTTGTTACTAGCTTTAGTTTGGTTCTATGCTTTCCTTTGATCAGCATTATGTCTCTGTTGTTTTTCTTGTTCAAAACAATTATAAGCCATGATAGCTAATAATTAAATTTACCTTAGATTTAAAGTCCTCTATTGCAGTGTACTTGGCAATGGCATGTTTTGTTCTTATTCGATGAGATGTTCACACTTCACAAAATTGCATATTTTAGATTTTGCTCTATCTAGAAAAAGGAATGCTGGGTCTAAGTGGTATGCAGTTTTGCAGTTTTTCATGTTTGTGTGATTTGTTTTTGGTTTATCCTGCCAACATGTTTGATGCTTTTCAATATGTTTTTTCAACAGGATATTTATTCATTATGTAACTGAACGACTGAAGTTTGTTTTAGACACTCCTAAGCACATAAGTGTTATTGTCTCTGTTCTTATCCTTGACCTGTCAAAATTTGTAAATTAACTTGGTTTATGGTTTAGTCATGTAGAATGTTGCATGTGATTTTGATTAATGGCTCTCACATCAAAGTATTTTCCCTTCCTAGAAGTAATCTTGTTTTCTATTTTGCTGCTTTATTTTAAGCTGAACCTAGCAGTTATTAGTTCATAGCTTTTCCGCCCATTTGCAAATGCATATCATTGCAAAATATGCCTTGTCTATTTTTTTATTCTCTCATTTTGATCCATCTTCTTGCTCTTAACATCAGTATAGTTGCCAACATTTTTAGTATTTGTTGTGTCTTTTCTATTTCCCTTAATGTAATGTAGTTTGTCCACCTTAACTTGTAGGGTGTTGGACACAATGATCAGAAAGTTCTTGTCCTTGCTGCAACAAATACGCCGTATGCTTTAGATCAGGTAAAGCAGAAATAATTTCGTCTAATCACATATAGAGTCAATACAATGTTTTCACCAATCAATTTGGAATGGCAGGCAATAAGGCGTCGTTTTGATAAGCGTATATATATTCCACTACCAGATTTGAAGGCTCGCCAACACATGTTCAAGGCAAGGGAAATATACTTGATTATTGAATGGATTTTATTAGGCTATATAAACATATCAAATGGTTTTACCATGCAATTTTTCTGGCTAAATAAATTGAACAGGTGCATCTAGGAGATACTCCCCATAACTTGACTGAGAGTGATTTTGAATACTTAGCTAGCAGGACGGAGGGGTTTTCTGGTTCAGATATATCTGTCTGTGTAAGTTTGACTTCTACCTGAAATAACTGGTTTCATTGGTCTTTTACTTCGATGGATTTCAACTAAAAAGTTTTTGGTCCTTTTCTTCAGGTGAAGGATGTCTTATTTGAACCTGTACGCAAAACTCAAGATGCCATGTTCTTCTTTAAGAATCATGATGGTATGTGGATCCCATGTGGACCAAAGCAACAGGGTGCTGTGCAAACCACAATGCAGGATCTTGCTACAAAAGGACTTGCTTCTAAGGTATTCAAGATGTTATAGATTATGATTGTAGTAGGACTGTACAAGTGTCTTTTTCTGTTCCTATAAAAGGGATAATTTGAGAAGTAGAGTTTCGATGTCTTAGGACTAAGGCTGTTATATCTATCTTTAATTGAAGCGGAGAAATGCTAACTGCTTTGAAACATACTGCAGATCCTTCCACCCCCTATTACAAGAACAGATTTTGAGAAGGTACTTGCTAGACAAAGGCCTACGGTAAGCAAAGCCGACCTTGATGTTCACGAGAGATTCACAAAGGAGTTTGGGGAGGAAGGTTAATACTGATGGGATTTCACTTCGAAGATCCATACTGGTTTGAAATATACTGTTATTATTTGTAATTTATGTAGCTGTTGGATCAAATGAAATACATCTTTTTCATTGTCTTTGGGGATGGATGTCCCCTGATGTACGGAGATGGATTTATAAAGGTGGATACTCATTTTGCTTCTCCTAAATTCTGTGTACAGAATCTGAAATGACTTGAAAAATAACTTGTGATGCTGGTTGCTTATGTTGGTCTGCTATGGATTTAGGGGGGAAAAGATCTTCTCCATTTCCTTTCTTCCAATTTCCTCCTTATTTTCTTTATCTTTATCTCTCTATATTTTCTCTCTCTTACATATACACTGGATTTCACACATATTCATTATCTCTTTCTTTCTTTCTTCAAATGGATCTTTTCATTAACTGGAGAGAATCCTTACCAGGATTTAAGATAGCCTAAGGTTGGATGCTTTTTAGTTTTAAGATGAATCAGATACTCTCAAGTTTCAGCAGATATGTTGCAGTAAGCTACTGCTGTTAGGACATACCAGACACATTATGAAAGATGGCGATTACGTTATGATATTAACTTAATCATAAAGTCTGGTTGTAGCTAAAGACTAAAGTGCTTTAACTAAATGCGATGGAATAGTTGTTTACTCAAATGTTGCTCCTAATTCCTGATAAAGCTTGAGAAGTCTATGTAATACGTTTACATTTAAGCAATACAGATATGGACGCATTGCTCTTTTATTAATTTTAATTCAGTGAGCGTTATCCGGATTTCTGTATAACCAAATCCTCAATTAACAAGAGTTAGCTTTTATATATTGTCTTGCACGCTGAAATTATATGGCGCGGCCGAAATATTAGTGTATCAACGTCCACGGTACTTACCATTAAGTTATTTATGCATTTAACTATTTTATATTAATTATATTTCTAATTCTTTTGCTGTAATTTTAAACGACTATTATATTTTAGAACTCAAAAGGTAACTTAATGTATAAACAACCGCTTAAATATGGCGGAAAGCGTAATTTGCAAGAAGCATTCTGTTTAGTGAGCTAAGTTCAGAAAGTATCTAAACTAATCATAGCCTGAAGTTTAGCAGCAGAATTCGCAGGGACTTTCAGGATTTCTTCAATCAGCCAGCAAATTTTCGTAATGCTATCAACATATCCCATAGAAATATTAAATGTATATTTTTTTGAGTCACTGTTGAACGATCATCCTTTCCTGAGTTGAGTAATATCTACAATGGTCTACAAGTGACCAACATCATTATCATCATCATATCCACTGCCAATGGTATCCATAAACTCCCTTTCCTTAGCTTCCATGAGGAACTATACCTTGGAGAAGTTTCGTGGATTTTTTGGGAATCAGAAGTCTGATCCACTAAAGAATCTTAAAAAACAAATGAGTCATACTAGCCCACACATCACCAGTAGTCCCCACATGAGCACAAACCGTCTTTAAAGTGGTGAAACCGGTTAGAATCTCTGACAACAATATATCTCTGCTCAACGAGTGATACTAACTTAATAAAGTTGTGACAATCTCCACAAACTCTGAGATTCTTCACAATTTGGATGGGGATTTCAGGAAGTGTAGCTATTAACCCGAAGGCAATGGCAAGCCTTTCACTATGATGAGAAAGAATAGTTTCTTTTTGTTCATCTTCAATATCATGAAACACATAATTTGTATCAGGCTGATAACCTACATCCCTCAATCGGATATTTAACTCTGAAAGTTTTGAGTAAATCTGATCTGACAAAGGATGTGATGAATCACCAGCCAAAAAGGAGTATGTCTTGTTCTTCACCTCAATCCAACTATACCCAGGTTCTTTTTTAACTTTTCTCTTATCCATTAGTTTTCTCACATTGACTCTCTCTTGCCAGTTTCCTGCTGCAGCATACATATTGGATAATAGGACATATGCAGCTGAATCTTGGGGCTGAAGTGAAATAATTTTTTCAGCAGCCAATTGTCCAAGCTCTATACTGTGGTGTACTCGAGAAGCTGCCAAAATTGTGCGCCACACAGTTGCACTTGGGGCAAATGGCATCCCATTTATGATATCCATGGCCTTTTGCAGCATTCCCGCACGGCTATATAGATCAATCATGCAAGAGTAGTGCTCCATTGTTGGATTAATGTGATGATCGTTGATCATTACATTGAAGTAGTTTTGGCCTTTGTCCACCAGGCCGGCATGAGTGCAGGCAGAAATGACACCAACGAACGTAACAGCATCCACTTCCAAGTTTTGTCTTTGCATCTCCTCATATACCTCTAATGCCTTCCTGGCCTGCCCATGCTGTGCATATCCAGAGATCATTGAGTTCCAAGAAACCAAGTCCCTCTCCTTTTGCCTTTTGAAAACTTCATGTGCACTATCAATATTGCCTCTCTTTGCATACATGGTAACAAGGGCACTACTTACACATAAAGCATTATTCAATCTCATTTTAATTGCATAGGCATGGAATTGTTTTCCTTGCTCTACTGATGCTGTAGGAGCAGCACAGGCATTAATGATGCTGGAAAAGGTAAACTCATTTGGTCTGATCCCCTCCTTTGTTAATTGCAGGAAGATTTTTGCAGCTTCTTCGGTTTCTCCTGTTTGCGCATATCCTGCTAGCATAGCAGACCAGGCTATTATATCCTTCGCTTCAATTATTTCAAAAACTTTAACAGAATCTCCAATATATCCTATCTTAACATAAGCATCTAAAAGTGCAGTTCCTACGGAAGATGACTTCTCATAATTAGTTTTAATAACTTCTGCATGTATTTCAGAAATGAACATAGCACGTTGCACAGTAAGGATGGCTGAATATGTGAAATGATTTGGTTTTACACCTTCCCTCCTCATTTGGGAAAACAAATTCACAGCTCGGTCAGCACCACCATTCTGCAAGTACCCACTGATCATAGCAGTCCATGACACCACACTTTGACTCCCGTGCATCAACAAGAATAGACTAAAGGCATCATCCATTTCCTTGCACTTACTCAATGCTACCATGAGTGCAGTTATGACACTTTGGTGAGTGGAAAACCCACTCTTCAGAGCCCTACAGTGCAGCAGTCTTACTAACCCCAATTCTTTAAGGCTGGCACATGATTTGATAACAGACGCAAATGTCATGTGCGTAGGCTTAGCCCCTGCAAGCTGCATGCTACTAAACGTTTTGAAAGCTTCCAAATCTTGTCCATTTATCACATGCCCTGCAATCATACTATTCCAAGAAACTGAATCCTTGTTCTCCATATCATCAAAAATATCTCTAGCATCTCTTAACATCCCTGACTTTGAATACATACTTATTAGAGAGTTGCACACAGGTCTTACTGCCTCAAAACCGTGCTTTACAACCAAGGCATGGATTTGCATTCCTACAGCAACTGCACCCTCCTTGGCCAAAGCAGCAATCACAGTAGAAACAGTATACTGGTTAGGCATGTAGCCCTCAACTTGCATCTGACAGAACAATTCCCACACACGATCATCAAACTCGTTCCATGAATAACCTGCGAGCAAAGAAGTCCAAGACACCACATTTCTATCACCCATTTCATCAAAAACTCTCCTCCCATCTCTAACATTCTCAGTTTTCATGTACATATCAACAAGAGAGGTTCCTACACTAACATGCTGCACAAGGCCACACTTGACACATTGACAATGCACTTGTTCACCCATCGTTCCATCAAAGGAACCAGCACAAAGTTTCAAAACACAGGACATGGTGAACTCATCAGGGGGCAAACCGGAACGATAAAGAGACACAAAGAGGTGGATGGCTTCTTGGGTTTGGTCATTGCGAGAGTAACGGAAGAGCAGCTGGTTATATTCTTTGAGGTCTCTAAGGGGAGTTTGGTCAAACAGGTGTTGTGCAATGTGAGGGTGAGTGTCCCATAAAGGGGTCCCTGGATTGAGGGAAATAGCGTGGGATTGCAGAAGAGGACAAGGGTGGCAGTGAAGGTGGGAACGTGCAACTCTGAGAAATGGGTTGGTTGAGGCTTTGGTGAGTGCCCTCAAAGGGGGATTCAGAGTCATGCTTTTTTGAAAAATTATTAGACAGAGTTTGTGTTGTTTGTTTCAAATATTAGTGTTAGATACGATGCTAGTAATACTAATGGCTGAGGAATAACTGAACTGAACTGAACTAAACACTCGGTACCGGTCTCTATTATAGGGAGAAAAAGTGACGCGAAAAATTGTTTAGCATCAATTTTAGTATTATAATTTGTGATATTAAATAAGTCTTTCAAACTGTGTTAAAATAATTATTCTGTTAAATTATAAAATTGAAATATTTTTTAGTTTTTAAATATTTAAACTATTTAATATTATAAAAATTTAGAAGACAAAAATAATATATAATACAAATTTTTGAAAGACTAAAACAATTAAAATATTAAAACCTAATATAGAAACTTTGTACAATGCAAACTTTAACATTCATACGATACACAACTCTTCAAAAGTAATACATAATTAACAATTTAATTATTTATATTATACTGTTTTTAAGTAAAAAATTACATGACTTAATAAATAAATATATATATATATATATATATATATATGATTCAATAAAGTTAGCATATTGTCCGTGCAATATATGGGTATTTTTAAATTAAATAAATATTAAAAATAATATTAATTTTTATTAACTTATCAAAAATTAAAAATTAAAATCAATTAAGATTTCAATTAGTATTAAATTTAATCAATATAAAAAAGGAAAACATTTTTTAATTTATTAGAGTGTATTAATATTTAAAGTTAAATTAATATAGTATTTAAAAGTAAAAATAAATAAATATTTAATATTTAAAATAAAAAATACAAAACTTAATAAAAAATTCTTAAAATAGCTTCGTTTAAGATTTTATTTAATTTAGTTTATAAATTTATTTTCTTAAAAACGGTCTTATTAAAAAATATGATTTAACTTTACAATATAGGAGTAATTGGTAAAGGATTGGTTATTTATATTAAAAAAAGACAGTTCATACCTCTCAGTTAAAACTGAATTATAAAATGTAATTGTTGTTGTCCAAAATGTTATTATGAATTAAATATATTGAATCAACAACGATTTGAAATTTCCTTAATTTAAAAAATACTTTGGACAAAGATATATCAAGACAACTTTTTTAATTATAATATTTCAATAAACTAATTACTTGAATGGGGGTAGGTGTACCAGTTGTTCTTTTCGGCCTTATCAAACCCAAGTTGTTATAGTTATTTGAAATATCAAGATTACAAGATATTACGTTTCTTTCTACTTTTTTTTAACCACATAAGAATATTTTAGGAAAAACAATGTCCTACACAAAGCTTATTTTAAGGGGGAAATCCCTCCAAATTCAGATAAAAAAAAGTCCCAAAATTTTAAGATAAAAAACCTCTAGTTTTTTTAAGATAAAAAACAAGTTTTTATTTACTCTCTTGCTACTTAGCAGTTACCTGTTAGCATTTTTACATTGCATGTAGGCCATTTAGAAGCCGAACTCAAAAGTGTTACCATTCAAATCCACTATGCCCATATATTTTTTTTCAATCTCATCTTTTCTTTTCTTTTTTCATTTGCTAAAAGATTTTATTTTATTTTTAATTCATGGGCATGGGGACATCTTAGCTGGATTTGATCCTTAATGAGGAAGTTAACCCCTTGATCTTCTCCATCCAATAACATCACCTTTTAGGGTTTTTACCCATTTGACCCAAAGCCTATGTCTTCTGTCCTTTTAACCCTATTTTTTTAGAAAAAACAAAAATTAGAATTCAAAAGGTAAACATAACCGTTTAAATAAGGAGGAAAGGGTAATTTACATAGGCATAGCATGAAGTTCAGAAGCAAAATTGGCAGGGACTTTCAGGATTTCCGAAATCAGCCAGCAAATTTTGGTAATGCTATCAACATTTGCCATAGCAATATTAAATGCATATTTTCTTGAGTTATCGTTGACCGATAATCGTGTCCTGAGTTGAGTAATATCTACAATGGTCTACAAGTGAATGACATTATCATACCTACTGCTGTAATCTGCTAAGGCATCCATAAATAGCCTTTCCTTAGCTTCCATGAGAAATTATGCCTTGGAGAAGTTTCATGGATTCTTTGGGAAACAAAAGTCTGATCCACTAAAGAATCTTAATAAACAAATTAGTCATATTAGCCCAAACATCACCAGTTGTCCCCACATGAGCACCAACCATTTTTAAAGTGGTGATACCGTTTTGTACCTCTGACAACAACATATCTCTGCTCGACGAGTGATACTAACTTAATAAAGTTGTGACAATCTCCACAAACTCTACGATTCTTCACAATTTGAATGGGGATTTCAGGAAGTGTAGCTATTAACCCGAAGGCAGTGACAAGCCTTTCACTATGATGAGAAAGAATAGTTTCTTTTTGTTCATCTTCAATATCATGAAACACATAATTTGTATCTGGCTGATAACCTGCATCCCTCAATCGGATATTTAACTCTGAAAGTTTTGAGTAAATCTGATCTGACAAAGGATGTGATGAATCACCGGGCAAGAAGGAGTATGTCTTGTTCTTCACCTCATTCCAACTATACCCGGGTTCTTTTCTCACATTTCTCTTATTCATCAGTTTTGTCACATTGACACTCTCTTGCCAGTTTCCTGCTGCAGCATATATATTGGATAATAGGACATATGCAGCTGAATCTTGGGGCTGAAGTGAAATGATTTTTTCAGCAGCCAATTTTCCAAACTCTATACTGTGGTGTACTCCAGAAGCTGCCAAAACTGTGCGCCACACAGTTGCATTTGGGGCAAATGGCATCCCATTTATGATATCCATGGCCTTTTGCAGCATTCCCGCACGGCTATATAGATCAATCATGCAAGTGTAGTGCTCTATTGTTGGATCAATGTGATGATCATTGATCACTATATCGAAGTAGTTTTGGCCTTTGTCTACAAGGCCAGCATGGGTACAGGCAGAAATGACACCAAGGAATGTAACAGCATCCACTTCCAAGTTTTGTCTTTGCATCTCCTCAAATACCTCTGATGCCTTCCTGGCCTGGCCATGCTGTGCATATCCAGAGATCATTGAGTTCCAAGAAACCAAGTCCCTCTCCTTTTGCCTTTTGAAAACTTCATGTGCACTATCAATATTGCCTCTCTTTGCATACATGGTAACAAGGGCACTACTTACACATAAAGCATTATTCAATCTCATTTTAATTGCATAGGCATGGAATTGTTTTCCCTGCTCTACTGATGCTGTAGGAGCAGCACAGGCATTAATGATGCTGGAAAAGGTAAACTCATTTGGTCTGATCCCCTCCTTTGTTAGTTGCAGGAAGATTTTTGCTGCTTCTTCTGTTTCTCCTGTTTGTGCATATACTGCTATCATAGCAGACCAGGCTATTATATCCTTCGCTTCAATTATTTCAAAAACTTTAACAGAATCTCCAATATATCCTATCTTAACATAAGCATCTAAAAGTGCAGTTCCTACGGAAGATGACTTCTCATAATTAGTTTTAAAACTTCTGCATGTATTTCAGAAATGAACATAGCACGTTGCACAGTAAGGATGGCTGAATATGTGAAATGATCTGGTGTGACACCTTCCCTCCTCATTTGGGAAAAAAAATTCACAGCTCGGTCAGCACCACCATTCTGCATGTACCCACTGATCATAGCAGTCCATGACACCACATTTCTATAACCCATTTCACCAAAAACTCTCCTCCCATCTCTAACATTCTCAGTTTTCATGTACATATTAACAAGAGAGGTTCCTACACTAACATGCTGCACAAGGCCACACTTGACACATTGACAATGCACTTGTTCACCGGTCGTTCCATCAAAGAAACCAGCACAAAGTTTCAAAACACAGGACATGGTGAACTCATCAGGGGCCAAACCTGAACGGTAAAGAGACACAAAGATGTGGAGAGCTTCTTGGGTTTGGTCATTGCGAGAGTAACAAAAGAGCAACTGGTTATGTTCTTTGAGGTCTCTGAGGGGAGTTTGGTCAGACAGGTGTTGTGCAATGTGAGGGTGAGTGTCCCATAAAGGAGTCCATGGATTCAGGGCAACAGCGTGGGATTGCAGAAGAGGATAAGGGTGACAGTGAAGGTGGGAACGTGCAACTCTGAGAAATGGGTTGGTTGAGGCTTTGGTGAGTGCCCTCAAAGAGGGATTCAGAGTCATGCTTTTTTTGAAAAATTATTAGACAGAGGAATTCTTTAAAGCACACCCAAATTTCAACCTTGGGAACAAGGTTGCTGCTGAAGAGGAGGGTAAACCAACAGTACTCAATTCTGTTACTCCCTCTGAACACGTGGAGGATGATCCGGGCATAAGAGAAATCTGGAGAAGCATTAGGCATCGGGTTACAAATGTTAGGCATTATGTGGTAATGATTTCATACCCCTCTGCCTCCATCTTGGAGAATTATTCTACCCTCTACCCTTCTGATTTCTGATACAACCCTTACTGGTTTTCAGGAGTAAGCTCCCGGTGAACATCCCTGATTTCTATCTCATATACACTTACTCTTCCTATACACACTGCTAACACCCACGAAGAAATTTTACATTCTGGACAGTGCAGATTATAGAAAAGTTGCTCTGTTACTCTTTCCTTAAGTTGCATACTTGTGAAGAAAATTTAGAAAATTAATTCCAATCACTTTTAACTTATCTCTTCTCCCAACAGATTCAAATGTTTTAGCAGTAATAGTGAACGATGAGATCCTATGACAGTAATTGCTGTGTTTTGAATAACTGAACTGAACAGACGAAGAGATAATAAATGTATTGAATTTGGATAAAGAAAAAAAAAAATGGAGAGCCGTAGCGCACAAATCATGTTCGGATCACCAGTTTATTACCAAATACCAAACTTAGTTGGATTTTTGGGTAATATAGTTTAACAAACATGTAATTAATCTAAATTTAATTGTAATTTAGGGTAATATAGTTTAACATATGTGTAATCTTAATCCTTTTTGGTATTTTTGAGTAATAATGTTTTTTATTTTAAATTTTTTTAATAAATTGTTTTTTTATCAATTTTATTTATCAAGATTTCTATCATTTTTATTTTTATTACAGATTTTTATAAATTAATTAATTAAATTACTTTTCATTTAAAATTTATTTATCAAAATATTAAATTTTATAAAAAAATCTTAAATTTTTGTTTTTCAAACCCTAATTTTTCATCTTGTAAAAACCTTCAAATTTAAAGAATTTTTTTAAAAAAATTAATACTATTTAATGATAAAATTTTCCAAAATTTTAGATAAAAATAATAAATTAAGAGGTCTAATTGAAAAGATATTAACAAAGATCGAGTTTAATAAATTTTTAAAATACTAAAATAAATAAATAAAAAATACATAAAATAAATTAAAGAAAAATGAAAATTATAATTAAGTTATAATATTACTATTTATTTTTCTAATAAGAAATTAATAAGTGCATATTTTATTACAAAATTAACATTTAATATTATTAAAATATTAATTTATAGTTACATATTCATACATTATTTTATATTTTAATAAATAAATTATTATAGATTAATTAGAACTTTAAAGTTTGTTTAAAATCAATTTTAGCATTAAAATGTGGGATATCAAATAAGTCTTTCAATCTATGTTAAAATAATTATTATGTTAAATTATAAAATTGAAATAAAAATAATTTTTTATTAGATATATACAACAATTGATTCACAAAATCAATTATATTTACTTATTATCATAAAATAATTAATTCATAGTGTGTGTTTTAAGTTTATATTGATATTTGATTAAAAATATTAATATTGTAAATATTTTATAATTTAAATATCATATAAAGATAATTAAAAAAAGTGTGTATAAAAATATTTTTTTATTTTTATTTTATTAATAAATTAATATTTTAATTAAATTAGTAATTATTTTTTTTCTCTTAATTAATTATTAATATTAAAATAATTAAAATCTTATGCAGTATAAATATTAAAAAAATTTCAACTCATAATAATATAAATATTTGAATTATAAATTTGTATCATTTTATTACTCAAGTATATTAAATTAAAATGAAAATTTTTATTTTTCTATTGTTCCTATTACGACTTATAAGGATAAGTATTGTACTAAGTTAATCCCACCTTTATGTTGATTTTTTATTTTTATACATATTTTTAAAAAATTTAAAAGTAACTAAAATTATTAAAAAATAAGTTTAAATTTTTAAAATATAGAATATCAATAAATATATAAATAAAATAAATATTTTTAAATTAATTAATTAATTTTAAGAAAACAATAGTAAATATCATGTGAATTTTGGTAGATAAAAATATAATATTATAGTAAAAATAATAGTATATATAAATAAATTATTATTATTATTATTGTTATAACATTTGTTAATTTTAAAAGTATTCATCTAATGGTTGTTTGTTATTAAAATATATATAAATTAAATCCTTTAACTAAACCTAACATAATCTAAAAATACAAACATTGCTTTTAGGCATAAGTGTAGATTGGATAGTCTAGTCACAAATTAATCAATGAATTTGTTTATTTTTCAATCAAAATTAATAAATAATTTTTATTAAAATAATATAATAAATTTTTTATTAAAATTTATCATATTTAGTATTATTATTATAATATATTTTTAAAAAATGTTTATAAATTTCCATGAAATATCTTTAAAAATACATTAAAAAGTCAAATTAACCATTTGGATGTTATTAAGCTTAGTAGCAATATGAGATTCTTTGATCTTGAGAAATAGAACATGTTTAATATAATGATTCAAATTAATTTTAAAGGTTGATTTTAAGTTGATAAAATGAAAATTTTTTATAAAAAAAATATTGATTATGTTAAAATACAAAAATTACAATAAATATTTTTAAAATTTGATTTATAATTTCTTTGTTAGATAATGTTTGTTAACGATTAGAAAAATAATTAATAATAATTTTTTATATAAATTAATATAAAATATATAAAAATTTCAAATACTTTTTAATAGTTAATAAAATATCTTTTGATAAAATATGATAACAGATATAAATGGATGATGGATCTAAGTTTTTCATCCTTTATCTTATTTTTTTTAAGTTTAAAAAATTAAATTTTATTATCATTTTCTTATCACGATTTAGAAATGAAAGTAAATAAGGTCATCTAATAAATATTTATCATTTAATTTGATTTGACTCATTTAATAAATAAATAAATTTAAATTTATTAAAAAAAATTTGATAAATAAATTAAACTTAGATTTATTAAAAAGATATATTTTATCTAATTAAAAATATATTTATCTTTATATATTATATATTTATTATATTTATTTTAATATATTATATTTATATAATATTAATATATTTACATAATTTATTAAAATTAAAATTTTTAATTTTAAACAAAAAAATTATGTATTTGTGAAACTCTTTCATATTTATTATAAAAGTTATATACGTTATTTTAATTTTAAAATAAATATTTTATATTTTATTTTAATTTTATATATATTTAAATTTAAATATACATGTGTGTTATGTTCATGTGTTATAACTTTTTGTATATAGTATTGTATTTGTATGAAGTTTGTGTTTAATATACATACTTTAAAATTGTATGAAGTTTGTGTTTAATATACATACTTTAAAATTATATAGTTAAACTTATTAATTTTATATCTTATTGATAGATTTTTTAATGAATTATTTATATAAATTTTAAATCTATTAATTGACATTTTTTGTATGGTAAACTTTTAAACAAACTTAAAATTCTTGTAAGTTTTAACACATGTTAAACTTGATAACAAAAAAAGTTATAATAGATAACATAACCAAATTCATCCCTCAAAATTTTTATATAAACTATACTTGAATACTCAAAGCGTTCGGGTTGACCTATTTCACATCCTAGTTCAAGGTTAGGAAAACTCATCTTACACCTATTTTTTATATTTTATTTTAATAATTTTATAATTTATTAAATAATTATATATTAAAAAATTATATATTTTATTACTCTTTTATTTTATCTAATTTTATATAAAATATGAGTATTTTTTGTATTTTAATGCATAAGAATGGGTTTAGGAACCAGGAGAATATATATATTCATGTGAATAACTAATTTTGTTCCAATATTAAAAAATAAAAAAAATAGTAATAAACATATAAAAATAATTAAAAAATTAGTAAAAGTTATAAAATTTAAAAATTTAAAATGTATTTTTAATGAAATAAAATTATGAAAATTAAAATATAAATAAAATAATTTCAACTTACAAAATTAGAAGACTTGTTAAAGATACAAAGTTACTTGAGAAAGAAAAATAGTAGAGTAGTGAATAAGTAACTATTGCTGGTCGAACAGTAGTTTTAGTGAACAGGGGAAAGAGATAAAAAAGAAAAAACATCTTAGAAACACATGCATAAAGAAAGAGAAACAAATCTTAAAAAACAACCAACAAAATCACATAAGATCAAATTCGTCTCCTTGATATGATGTGACTTTTTTGTTTATTTTCTTTTTGATATAAGATATGATTATCTCAATTCCCAATATAATTCGATTTTTAATATGTGCTTCCTAATTATCAAATCAACTAATATCAAATATCTCATTCAATTTGAATTAACAATAATATATTATTAATAATTCTCTCATCCATTATCTCGTATACATTCTTTACATGGATTTATGCTCCAACACTAGGAATTAAGAATGTTTTTAATAATTTTTTTTTTCAGTTTGATCTAGAGTTTTTGACAACTTTTTTCTTCTTTCTTTTATACCAACTTAACAGCATAACACATATATGTTTGACTACTCTTCTTTTTATTTATTTTTTTTTATCAAAATTTTATAATTTATTTTATTAATTTTTTTTTATGAAGGTATAAAATTACCTCTTAATATATACAATAGTTAAGTAACAATAATTGAGTGATTGATCAATATCTAACATTAATTGAGTTATATGAATTTATTATATAACCATTTGCTATCTTAAATTTTATGCGATGATAAATTTATTATACAATAATTTCTATACACTTCTTAAAAAAATAATTTTTTTTTGATAAAAAAGTTTCCAATATTCCTATACAATAATTGAATGGTTAATTCATCTTTAACTATTTGGTTTATAACGGTTTATTAAGTAGACATTTACTACTTTGAACCCTGTGTGAAATAAATTTGTTTTCTATTTAGAAAAAATCTCCTTTCAAAAAATATATTTTCTTTCATAAAAGCTAAATTTTGATAAAATAAATTTTTTAAAATTTTTTTCCAAATAAATTTTAACAAGTTGGACTAAATAAAATTTTTAAACTCTTTTTCACTTATTTCATAAAAAAAATTTAAACATATTTTAATAATTTATACAAAATAAAATAAATCAGTAAAAAAATATCTCTTTTCACAAGAAATAAATATTTTTAATTTAATTATATATTTACACAATTAATTAAAAAGTATTTATTTTTTTAATAAACATTACATCTATTATAATCAAATTTCAAACGCAGTCTAATTTTAAAGATATATTTTTAAATTTTTTTATTCATTTTCTTATCACAATCCCAATTGCAATGACATGTTCTCTTATATTTTTAAAAAATAAATTTTATTTGAAACGTTGTTAATTTAAATTATCTTAAATTTTATCTATAAAATTTAGAACAAGATAAAAATAGATAAATATTAATGTATGAATATATTTTATATTTTTTTAATAAATAAATTTTCACAAAATTAATTTATCAATAGAAAATCTAGTAAAGATTAAAACTATTGTTAATTTTTAACATCAAATATATATATATATATAATTTTATTTAAAAAAAGGTTTATAATAGTCTAAAAAAAATAAGAAAATAAAAAACCTGTATAGAAAAATTGAATTCATAGACCCATCATTATGTTTCGTCATAAAATTTAGAAAGATAAATCATTTTTTAATTGTTTAATTTTATTTGATTTTTGAAGATATAATTTTTTTTATTTTTCAAAATTTTTCATTAATTTTAAATTTATACATTTAATAATAAAATTAATATAATTTTAATAAGATGATCAACTTATGCCAACTCAACCAATTTTAATTAATGTATTGTAAATTAATAAAATATTAAATTACATTATTAATATATTAAAGATCATAAATTTATTTGTCCAATCTATGGACTTATGCACCAAGTAGGTAGATTTGTTAGCGGACTTAATTTTAGTTTAAATGTTTAATTTGAATTTTGCACAAACAAAAAAAAATCAAAATTTAAAATTGTTAAACATGAATTATAATTGAATTAATTTATAACGATAATTTAAACCAAATTTTTATAAATTAAAAATCTACAACATCCAACTGAACCGGTTTTTTGACCAAATTAAATTAACTTGTGAACTTAGATAATTAATAAAAAGATTAGAACAACATATTAATCCAGTCCATTGCAAATCAACATGCATTGGATTGGATACAATTCAAATATATTGAGTTAAAACATAATTGAACTATATTTTAATTTTAATTAATAATTTTAGAAATTAATAACTTAATTCATTAAGTCTAACTATTTTTTACATATAACTTTATGATATTAAAGTTTAAATATATAAAATCATATAAATTACTAAAACATCTTTCACCTAACTTATTTTAATAGTTGTAAAGCTTATTTCCTCTTCATTTGTCAATAACTAAAAACAAATCATTTATAAACATTACAAATAAATAAAGCTAAAAATATTATATTTTAAAGAAAAAGCATTTAACAAAAAATTAATTAACATTATCTATGTTAAGCCTCAACTTTATAATTCATCCCAAATTAAAATAATTTTTATCTTAACATTTATTTATTTATATAAACTAGTAAGTTATTAGTGCATTGTATAAATATTTTTAAATTTAAATAAAATAAGTTTAAAAATATAAATATTTTATTATCAATAATAAATATTTTATGCTATTAAATAATATTAAATTAAAACTATACAATTGTTAAAATTTTAAAATACTAAAATTAAATTAAATTATCTTTATTAATACAATGCGACTTTAACATCAGTGCGATACACGACTCATCAAATATATTAACAATTTAATTATTCATATAAACTTATATTAGTTTTAAATACGAACAAATCACATGAATTATCAAAATTTACATGTTTCAATAAAATTAGTATATTGTCCGTGCAATATTGTATATTTTTAAAATTAAATAAAATTTACATGTTAAAATAAATGGAAAAATAGTAAATATTTTTGTTATTTGTGAATGCTTTTATTAGTGATAATAAATATTATATGATATTAATAAAAAATTTAATAAATAAAACTTTTAAAATTAAAAAATTATTATAAATATAACATATTTTTTATTAATTTAATATATTAAAGCTTAAAATTTAAAACAAGATCAATTAAAATCTTAATAAATATTAAAATTAATCATTCTAAAAAAATAAAAAATATCTTAAATTTATTACAGCATTTTAATATTTAAATTAATAGAGCATTGAAAGGTAACAATTTTTTTTTTAAAATTAAGTATTTGATATTAAAAATGTTACATGATTTACCGAGAACAAGGTTCTTAAAAATATTCCCATTTAAGATAATTTTTTAAATTTAAATATATAAAATTAATTTGTCAAAAATGATCTTATTAAGAAAAGCATGATTCAACTTTACAATATAAGAATAATTGGTATGGGATTGACTATGTATATTTTAAAAAAATAGTTCTGACCTCTCAGTTAACATTGATTTATAAAATGTAGTTTGTTGTTGTTCAAAGTTTTATTAAGAATTAAATATATTGAATAAACTATGATTTGGAATTTCCGTAATCTAAAAAATGCTTTTGACAAAGATATATCAAGACATATTTTCTTTTTAAACGTATATCAAGACATTTTTTTAAATGATAATAGTTCAATAGACTAATTACTTGATTGGAGGGTGGGGTACCACTTGTTTTTTTGGCGTTATCAAAACCAAGTTGATGTAGTTATTTGAAATATCAAGGTCATAAGATACTATTGTTTCCCTTCTACTTTATTTTACACCACATAAAAAACTTTTTGGAAAAACAAAATCCTACATAATATATTCTTCTTGTAACCATATTTTAAGGTAAAGAGACGGTACCGTCTTTTAAGGTAACAAAAAAATAAAAAAGAGTTCCGAAATATTTAGGTAAAAAAAACCTCCCATTTTTTTATGATAAAAGAAAATTCTTTATATACTCTCTTGCTACCTAGGAGTTACCAGTTAGCATTTGCACATTGCAAGTTAGCCCATTTAGAAGCCGAACTGAAAAGTAAGTGTTACCATTCAAATCCACCATGCCCATTTTTTTTTTTTAATTTATTCTTCCTTTTTTTTTATTTTGCTAAAAAAAAATATTTTTTTTATCTTTTTAGTTATGGGCATGATGACATCTTAGCTAGATTTGACCGTTAACGAGGAAGTTAACCCCTCGATCTTCTCCATCCAACAATATCACCTTTTAGGGTTTTTGCCCATTTGCCCCAAAGCTTAGGTATCTGTCCTTTTAGCCCTATTTTTTAAAAAAACACATTTTTTTTCTTGTCTTAGGTTATTTTCCCTTTTCAAGAAAATTAAACCCTTGAGGGGTACGTGCCAAATTTCATTGATTTTCATTTTTATTTTTTTTACTGATTCGGTTTTCACAGTGCTTTGGGAGGGGGATTCAGAATCAACAACTGCGTAGCAATCTCGTAGGTTGTGAACGTAGTGACTGAAGTTCTTAGCTCTTTCTACTTCCCCCAAATTCAAACCTGAGTTTCTTTTCAATTGAATTTGCAGCGAACAGAGTGGAAGAAAGAGTGTTTTTAGTGTTAAAGAGGATATTTTTTTGAAGATGATTGCGGAGAAACCTAGTTGGGTTAGGCATGAAGGAATGCAAATTTTCTCCATTGATGTTCAACCTGGCGGGCTCAGGTTTGCTACTGGTGGTGGTGACCACAAGGTATGAATTTTGTGTTTGAGATTCTCAATTTATGGATGATTTTGAATTTTTGGGTCTATAGTTATATGGTATCCAAGGAAATGGCACCCCACTTTGTTTATAAGTTTTTAAACCTCATCAGTCCTGTAATTGTTGAATATTCAACTTCATGCTTTCATTCTGGTTAAACATTGGTTTGCTGGGCATAGAGTATCTCTTTTGTGTTTCATATTTCTAAGAATTGCTTCCAAGTTCCAAATAAGTTTGTCAGTTTTTTATCTAGACACATAATTTAGCTCAAGAAGCCAAGTTTCGTTGATGCCTTCTGCTGAATTACTTTTCATATTAAAAGTAAGAAACAGTATAGATCTAACGTTAATGCTGCCAGCTTAGTGTCAGGTAAATGCCTAGGAAATATAACTTGTGCCAAAATTTCTCGATTCTCTTCTACTTTGTTTTCATAACCTTCCTGTGTACCGTAGTTTTGCGCTCTGTGTCTGAGAAAGCTAGCTGTATACCACTTCAGGACCTTGGGTAGAATTAGAGTGGATAATTAAGTTCAAGTTTACTTTCTTGATTTGTTTTAAATGCCTGGGTTGATTTTCATACCATCACATACTCTCAACTATGTATTATGCAGGTTCGCATATGGAATATGAAGTCTGTTAGTACTGACATCGAAAATGATGCCTCTTCTCAAAGGCTTCTTGCAACCTTGCGGGATCACTTCGGGTCTGTCAATTGTGTTAGATGGGCTAAGCATGGAAGGTATGTTGCATCTGGATCTGATGATCAGGTGATTCTAATTCACGAGAGAAAGCCTGGTTCAGGAACCACTGAATTTGGCAGCGGAGAGCCCCCAGATATTGAAAACTGGAAAGTCGCAATGACTTTGAGAGGGCATACTGCAGATGTGGTAATGCTATTGCTTTTACTTTTCAATCTCATCTTCAAAATTACTTTCAAGTTTCTACCTTATTAATTTCATGCTGACATTTGCACTCAGAATAGAATGAACCGAATTTGTCCTCTAAATGGGTCTTAGCTGCTTATCCTAATGCATTACATTTTTAATGATCATCATTAACTTGGGATCTATTGTCCGTGCTTAAAGTAGGTGGATCTTAATTGGTCTCCTGATGATTCTGCATTGGCTAGTGGTAGTTTGGACAACACTATCCATATATGGAATATGAGCAATGGCATCTGCACTGCTGTTCTAAGGGGCCACTCTAGCTTGGTTAAGGGGGTTGCTTGGGATCCTATTGGCTCTTTTATAGCAAGTCAATCTGATGATAAAACTGTAATTATTTGGCGAACAAGTGATTGGAGTCTTGCTCATAGGACAGATGGTCACTGGGCAAAATCAGTAAGTTTCTTAATTTTGAAAATTTTCTGATTGAATAATACACTCTGTTTCTAATTAACATCTCTTCTTTTCAGCTTGGATCAACCTTTTTCAGGCGGCTTGGATGGTCTCCTTGTGGCCATTTTATCACCACTACTCATGGTTTCCAGAAGCCAAGGCATTCTGCCCCTGTGCTAGAGAGAGGGGAATGGTCTGCAACATTTGATTTTCTAGGACACAATGCTCCCATCATTGTGGTGAAGTTCAACCATTCTATGTTCAGAAGGAATTTGACCAATGCTCAGGAAGTGAAGTCTGTACCTGTTGGGTGGACCAATGGTGCTTCCAAGACTGGAAGCAAAGAGCCACAGCCTTACAATGTTATTGCTATTGGAAGTCAGGATCGGACTATAACAGTTTGGACTACTGCAAGTCCCCGTCCTCTATTTGTTGCCAAGCATTTTTTTACTCAGAGTGTTGTGGATTTGTCCTGGTATATCTCTTCATCTCTAACCGTGGTTGATATGTTATGTGAATGTGATTTTTATAATTAATATTTTGGCTTTTCATTTCTGTGAATGACTCCTCTTATTATTCTTTCTTTTCCCTTTTCAAACAGGAGCCCTGATGGATATTCACTTTTTGCATGTTCCTTGGATGGATCTGTGGCTACGTTTCATTTTGAGGTGAAAGAACTTGGTCAGAGATTAGGTGATGCTGAGCTAGATGAGTTGAAGAGAAGTCGTTATGGCGATGTGAGAGGTCGTAAAGCAAACTTAGCAGAAAGTCCAGCACAGCTACTGCTAGAAGCAGCTTCTTCTGCCAAGCAAACATCTAGCAAAAAAGTGGTTTCTGATGTTCAACAAAACCAAACTATGGCAAAGGCTTATGTTGATGTGGGGGTTGCTACAAAGAATGCTGAGCCTCAAAATGATGATGGTAAGAAAAGTGGCGGTCCAGTTGGTGAGGGATCAAACAAAGTTACAACCTCTGGCCGGATTTCTAGTCCTGTTAAGCAAAGAGAATATAGACGACCTGATGGCCGTAAAAGAATTATTCCAGAAGCAGTTGGGGTGCCTGTTCAGCAGGAAAGCATTTCCGGTGCAGTTCAGCAAGGACTTGATTTTCCTATAGTGTCTTCTGATCTCAAAAAGGGTACTGATCAAACTGTTTCTAATGATGATGGCATAAGAGCAAGTACCATGGGAGGAGCACATGGCAGAAATTTAGATTTAAAAGAGCGTTCTGGGGTTACTGCTAGGGCCACAATTTCTGATAGCCTAGTGATTGAGAAGGTTCCAGCTTCTGCTGGTGATGGAAGCATCAATGTTGAGCAGTTGGGCAATTTGATGTCTTCTAGTTCTTTAGCTGCTTGCAGCGCTACACTTTCAATTAGAGTATTTGACAAGAAAGGTGCAGAAGATTCTTCACCTATTATTTTGGAAGCACGCCCAAGAGAACATGCTGTAAATGACATCGTAGGGGTGGGAAATACATCCATGATGAAAGAAACAGAAATAGTGTGCTCAAGGGGTCCTCAGACACTCTGGTCTGATAGGATATCAGGAAAAGTCACTGTTTTAGCTGGCAATGCAAATTTCTGGGCAGTTGGGTGTGAAGATGGATGTCTGCAGGTAAATTGCTTTTCTTCATGTATATGCATGGTCTTCTTTTCATTACTCATTTTCTGTTAACATCTCTGATATATTGCAGCTTATGATTTTATGTACCCAACATCCTTTGTTCTAAATTTTCTTCATAGTTCATATTACTAGGCTTTATTTCCTTTTCCCTAAGACTTTTATCACATGGATTTCATCTCATGTTTTATGCCTTGTAATATCTTGGCAGCATCTTGAGTCCATACAAGTTGTTGAGTTGAATGCATGTGTGCCCCGCATACATACCGCAGGCAGAAGCTACGACATTGTGTAACTAATAATTGATTAGTAAAGTTACTTACACTTAAAAAATATCCCTCAAAAATGACACAACTGTAAACTGGTGCATGAAGAAAGCTATTTGTATTAATATTTTACTGCATGTATCTTCAATTGTGTTCTGTGCCTTTTCTCCCACTATCTTTTGGTATTCAGATTTCAGAAAAAAATATGGCTGTTTCAATTCTGCTAATAAATGCTTCGGTAGTGACAAATGACTAATTTGTATATAGTGTGTGATTCATGGTTCAAACTTTTATTAAGCTTGTAAAACTATGGACACTATATATTAGTTCAATTTATGGGCAAGATATAGATCTTACGCTTTGAAAATCTCTGTTTTTTATCTTTTGCTTGCTTCTGAGAAGATTTACACAAAGTGTGGGAGACGAGCAATGCCTACCATGATGACGGGTTCTGCAGCAACATTTGTAGACTGTGATGAGCGCTGGACATTACTGCTGGTGACAAGAAAAGGATCCCTTTACTTGTGGGATTTATTCAATCGAACCTGTCTCCTTCAAGATTCGTTGACTTCTCTTGTTGCTTCAAGTCCTAACCCATCTGGTAAAGATGCAGGTACCATATATTATCTACATCTGTTTGATATTGGAGATAATTGGTTTTCAATTATGGCCTCTGCCTCACAGATGATCAGTTTTTCCCTATATGAGGGCAACTTGCCTTGGTTTTCCATCAATTTTTGTCTTCTTCAAGGGTCTTGTGTCATCTTAAAATTTACTGTTTCTTTTCAGGAACTATTAAAGTTATATCTGTGAAACTATCAAAGTCTGGTTCCCCTCTTGTTGTGTTGGCCACTCGCCATGCTTTCCTATTTGACATGAGTGTCAAGTGTTGGCTGAGGGTTGCGGATGATTGCTTCCCTGCATCAAATTTTGCCAGCTCTTGGAGTTTGGGTTCATTTCAAAGTGGTGAGCTGGCAGCATTGCAGGTTGATCTCAGAAAATATTTGGCCCGGAAACCAGGTTGGACTAGGTGTGTACTGATCATCATCTATTTCTGATGTAGCCTGTAGTTGGTCTTGGTCCTTGATTTGAAAATGCTGTTGGGTACTGTATGAACATGATTGAGTTATGGGGATAGGGAAGGTGGGGTAGTACTAGTATCTTTAGATACTGGAATTTTCTAACAGTTGGCTTTAGCTTCATTGTTAAATTATGATGTGGTTCATTAATATATCTAAAGCAATACAGTTATTTATCTATGCATACTAAATATATATAACCAAGCTTTATCTCACTCATTGAGGTGGTCTACATGGATCAAACAATGTGATTGGGCTCTCTAAAAAACCAATTTCCTGTAAAACCATTAGAACATTTTTTAATTGTTTCTCCTAATCTTTTCTTAAGTTTTCCTTTACCCCTTAATTTGACAATGTTTGGTCAACGTTTTTCTTATTGGAGCCTCCTATAGTTTTTTTCTCACATAACCTGACCACCTTAGGTGAGTTATTGTCACCACCTCTTTAATAGGTGTGACTTTAACATTTTCTTGGATACATTTGTTCATAATCATCTGGTATAGTATGTACGATCACGATAGATACTGGTTGAGTAATACAATGAAACATCTTTATTGCAGAACTTACCTCTGATACAGTATTGATGTGATACTGATCCAAGACCCCAATAAGGTACAATCTCAAGATAGTCAAGAGACCTAAACTTTCCCTTCTATTTCCTGACTCCCAATGTGCGTCATAGCTCACCCTACCCCTTTTATATACAGCCATCTCCCAAACTGTCATATTCTGAACTACTTGGTCTGTTACCGAGTACTGACAGTTTATCAGCTAATAGATTATCATAACTCTTTCTGATTTGAGGGTCTAACAGATCATTGAAAAGGATGTGTCAAAGCAGAAATATATTTGAAAATATCTACAATTATTATTTCTTTAATATTTATACTTTAGTCTAGAAGGATGGAGTGTGCTTGTTATGTAGGCCTCTGGTGTCATGTTTAGTAATATTTTCCTCTTCTCCTTTTAGTCAGAATTCTGATATTTTAAAATAATACATTCTAAACACCACTACCTTGATACAGAGTTACTGATGATGGTGTGCAGACACGTGCTCATTTGGAAACTCAATTGGCTTCTTCCTTGGCTTTGGGATCCCCCAATGAATATCGTCAAGGCCTATTGTCATATGTCCGCTATCTTGCAAGGTGTTATTCTTTTCACTTTTTTATTTAAGATATTTTTCAAATGCAAGTTTCGCACCTTATTGATCTTGCATGAAACATGCATGCTTCTATATGCATTTAGTTTTTGATAAAAGTGCAGTTACATATTGTTTCTCATCCCCCCATGCCATTAACCCTCTTCCTGCTGTTCAGCTGTTTGCACTTTACCCTGAATTCTTTTGCTAAAATATTTTGATGGTGTCCTTGCTAAATTTTTCAATTTGCATGATAACTATTCTTAACAAAGATGGAACTCAACTTCTTGTTATTAGTCTTCAATTTTGTTTATTTGGTAGATGCCATATATATTTATTCAGAGAATGTACTCTTAAATCTTAGTCTACATACTGTGATTATGGCATGTGCAAATCCTGTGGTCTGTGATTTTGGACTAGTGCATACTAAACAAGGATTGTAAAATTATTGCAGAGAAGCTGATGAATCTCGTTTAAGAGAAGTATGTGAGAGTTTCCTTGGACCACCAACAGGGATGGCTGAGGAAGCATCTTCAGATTCAAATAACTTAGCATGGGATCCTTTTGTGCTTGTAAAATTTTCTCTATCTACAAATCTGTTAAATTTATGTTTTGCTTGAACCTAATTGTCGCTATTTAATATTTATTCAAAGTCAAGCTAGGAAGGGTAAAATGGTACAGGAGCAGGCTTAAAATTTTCCTATGTAGAAATAGATGATTACTGAAATTTAGGGCCATTTATTTAAGCTTTTAAAAAGTGATTTTAACATTGTGTCAAAAAGTGATTTAGGTTTTAGAATTTTTTATATAAAGCAGGAGTTAATTTGGGTTTGGTTACACTTATCAAAAGTGCTTTTTATTTTAAAAGGACATTATAATTTTTTTTTGTGGAAATCCCAAAATAATCTTAAATCTGAGTTTTTTCCCCTTTCAGATTTTCATTATTTTTTTTGTTAACCTAAACAAACACTAAATTTCTAGAAGTGATTTTTTCATGAAAAAGCTGAAACAAATGAACTCTTATTATGAAGAGAGAGCTAAACAGAGGAAAAAGTGCGTGGAAGAGAGATTTATTGGCTGATTACACTGATTTATTTATCCTTAAGACACCATTCTAACAAGATGCTGGAATTTCTATTGATCAACAACACAACTTATATGTTTGCCATACCAAATGATCACTTTATCATCTCAATTTCACAAATGACCCTCCTGGATATTTGCAGGGAATGAAGAAACACAAGCTCCTCAGGGAAGATATTCTACCATCCATGGCATCAAACAGAAAAGTCCAGAGATTGCTTAATGAATTCATGGATCTGTTATCTGAATATGAGATTGTTGATGCTAATCAAGAGCCAAGAAATCCCTCATTGGCAAAGTCATCTTCACTACCAAACAACCCGATTGAGAGCAGTTCACTTGCAACAGATCAAGAGGACACTGCTCCACAAAAAATGGATCACAAATATTCTGACCATGCAGTCACAAATGATGAGGATCATGCCCAAATGGAAAAAGAACAAACAAATTTTCCTCAAGCACTCACAAATGAAGCTACTTCAGATACTCCCATGACTGATCAAAGTTCCTAACTTGTGCGTCTTAATATAGAAGGCAGTATAATAGAAGTGTATCAACAAAGGATGATTGGATCCAATTTCGCGTTTTACTTGTGATGCGTGTACCCACCCTAGGAAACAATGATAAGCTCGCTGCTGACACTAACACACTTCAAAAGTTCCAAGGTACCAAAAATTGTACTTAATGTCTCAACTATACCTTTCCCCCATCAACTTGGAACTTGCTTCTTGTAAAATTGTCAAGTAAAGGAATTTATATTGAGACCCCACGTTTTACTGGATGCTGTTAAATCCAAAGTTTACTGTTAATTTCGCTTAACAATAATTGATTATGCTTATTTTATATGCAATGGGTATAAATGAGGGTCATCTTTTAAAAAATTACGTTAAACCCAATGCACGGGCCATGATCTGAGTCCATCGGGATGACTATGAATAATCTAGACGGGCCCAGAGTATGATCTCTTGGGCCCGTTTCAGCCACTTTATCTTTAACTTAAATTCTAGTTCTAAACGTAAAAGGGTATTGCATTTTACATCCTTTTTATCTATTCGAATTCTCCTTTCGTTTTTTTTTTTTAATTTTCTTTCAATTTTATCCTTTCAGGAATATTTAAAGATAAATTTTCGTTCTGCAATGTATTTTTTGCATTCCAGAATTAAACTTTTGGAATAGATTTTTGAAACACCCTTCGAAATTAAAAATTTAGAATGTATTTTTTCCCTTTTGAAAATTTTAATTTTGGAATTTACTTTTTATCTTCTAAAATTAAATAAAAAAATATTCTAAAATTTTAATTTTGAAATGTAAAAAATACATTTTAAAATCTTAATTTTTGAAGATAAAAAGTTTAGAAAAGTAAGGATATAAATGTAAAATTAAACAATCCAGTATGTTTTGAAAAAAAAAAAAACCAGCAATATAGTGTTGTTTTGCGTGTCTTTAGTTTTTAGCGTTAATTAAAAGCTGAAAAGTTAAATAAATACTAAATGTTAAAAAGTTAAGATGAAAATTATAAACTATTAATTAAATTAAAGATTTGATAAAAAGACTTGTTAATAAATGTAAAATCATAAATAAAAGTATAGTTAAATAATAAATTAAAATATGATAAATTTATTTTTTTAATAATAAGTATATTAAAATTTAGTAAATAAAAATATTATTTAATTTTTACATAAGTAAATTTTAAATAATTTTTTTAAAAATATTTTTTTTATAATTATTTTTTATCAAATGGTTCAATATTTTTTAATAAAATAAAATACAATAAGTAAATAATAAAATAATTAAGATAAATAATATATATAAAAATAATAATTTATATTTCATGTATAAAATAAATAAATTAAAATTAATAATATTATTATAAAAAATAAAATAATATTAAATTTATAAAAAAATAAAATAATATCTCAGTTAGAAGTTGAAATGTGTAAAAATTACTTGAAATAGTTTTTTTTTAAAATATTACTAATTGTATAAAAAATCTAATAATTATTAAAATAAATTATTTTATCAAAGAGCTAAAATATATTAACAATTTTTCATCTAATAAGTCATGGTTCAATTAGTTGAAATAATTTTTTAAATATACTCTTTGTCAAAAATATCAGTAAATTAATCCTGAGTTATATATTTTTTATTTTGGTAACTAAAATTTTAAATTTGAATTTTTTATATATAAAAGATTTCTGTTAAAAAAGGTTGCGAATGTTTTCAATTTAAACAAAATTATCTTTAATGAAAGATATAGTTTAAATAATTTATATATATATATATATATATATATATATATATATATATTGTATTAAGGTATATTAAGGCCTATTTGGTTCTGCAAACAATTATTTAAAAAGCGTTTCAACCTTTAAACCGTTGGAACAACATTTAGCTAAATGATTAAAATAGGAAAATGCGATCAAACGCGATTCTAGAAGAAACATCTCTTTTGTAGACAGTTTGATTGATAGAAAGACTGAAGTTAATTATGATAATTTATGTGCAATATTTTATTTTTTTCAATCAAGAAAGTGACGAAGTTAAAATTTATCTTGGATAAATTACTTTAATTTTTAATTTTTTGTCAATAAATTAATTAATTTAATTTTTAATATCTCCAATAAAGATTAAAATTTTATTTCATCAACAATAATTTATACAATAAAAATTAACATTAAATATGAATTTAAATTATATAAAAATATTATAATATTACACACAAATTTTATCTAATTGATTATGACCGCAATAAATTTTGTTTCGGCCCTATTTAATACCAGTGTTGTCAAATTCACCTCACATTTACTTTTTCCAATTTATTTTATATGTTATTTTAGTAAGAACATATTCTTTTCGATTTTTTATAAAAATAATTAATTAATTTATCAGTTAAAATAATTAATATAATATAATTTAAATTTTATTTTAAATATTTATAATATTAAATATTTAAAATAGTAATATAAAAGGGGTAAATGTTTTTTTAACATAAATGTTATAATAAAAATATATAAAAAATAATTAATATGCTATAATATGAAACTATATTTTTATATCGAAAGTAAAATATTAGTAATTATTTTTATAAAAATATTTAAAGAGAACACATATCTTAAAAGATGTTTAATTTTACTTATTATTATAATAAAAATTTAATTTCAATAAATTATCCTTATTAAAAATGTTAGAGTGTGTTTACTACTTCTAAAGTAATACTCTTCCATCTCATTTTATAACTCACTTAAATACTTTTATTTATTTTAAATTATTGATTACTTTAAAATATTAAAAACGTTAATTATTTATATTAGAATAATATCTTTATTTATTAAAAATAGTTCTTGCTGAATATCTACCATGCTAACGAATGTTGCCTCTATTTTTTTTGTTTTAAAAAGTAAAAAAAAATATTTCTATTTATATATGTAGATATTTAATAAATATTAATTATTTTTTTCAAAATACATCTTTAATAATAAATGAAAAAATTTAAAATTATAATAAATAAGAAGAAATAAAAATAAATTTATAAAAAATAAATTAAAAAAATAAATAATTTTTAGAAATTAACAATATTAATTAATTTTTTGAACGTTTATACTTCTTTCTTATCAAGATAAATAAAAAATAGAGAAAGTATTAGTTTAAATGTAAATGGTTGGTTAGTTGATATACTCAATCAATTTTAATAAAATAAATTTGATTTATTATATACTAATTAATAAAACTAATTACTTTTAAGATGTATACAATATTACTAAGTGGTTTATAATTTACGATAGAAGAAGTACTAAACTATTATAATGATTAATTAGCAAAACTATTATTAATAAATAAATAATATTATTAAATATAAATAATTAATATCTTTGTAATATTTTAAATTAATAAATAATTTAAAATAAATAAAAATTGCTCAAATCACATTTAAAATGACACATAGGAAGCAATTCTTATGGATGATATTGCTTTGACAATCGTGCACATTCGTCCAACTTTAATACGCATAAGTCGAAGGTTTTGCGTTGGGTTAACAATTTTATATTGCAAATCAAGATTAATTATACTAAATCAAGATTATTCTAATCAGATTCCAAATGCTTACAGCTTGCTTAAGCATTCACCTAAAGTTGGGGTTTAGGATATTTAAAGTACAATTGAAACAAGTTACTGACTGGTATTTTGTATCTGTCCTACTTGTTTGATAATAAAAAATGAAATTATATTCAATTAAAAAATTATTGCTAAAAAAATTAAAAATGAAATAACTTAAAATATTTAATCAGAAATAACTTAAACGCATCTAGCACCATGATTAGGTGCGTACTTTGAATTAATTTATTTTAAAAAGATTTATTTTTGCAGATTTCAATTTTTTATATGAATTTAAAATTAAAAATCATATGAATAAAATTTTTAATTTAACTCTTATTTAATAACTTTTTATCACACAACAATTTATATTATAGATTTAATCATAAAATTTATTCAATGAACATGATTACGCGTGAGGGATTTTCTTGGCTCTAGATTGTCAAAAAATAAAATAAAATTACTAATAATATTTTTAAAGGAACATTTGAGAACTTATAAAAATGGTTTATGATTTTTGTAGATATTTTTTCTAGCTTATTTCGATACGTTCTAAAAGTATGAAAATAAGCTCTTTTTAGTTAATTTTAATAATTTTTATAAACAAATATGATATAAATTTGTATGTAATAAACATTTATTTGAACTGTTTATGCAAATACATCCTAAATGAATCAGAAATATATTGAGAAAATAAATATAAAACGGACTTGATTATGATAATCTAATAAGCAATTTTGCATTCTAAGAATTTTGAAAGATAAATTTTAAATAAAATATAATAATTTTAATAAATAAGAAAAATATTAACTTATATCGATTTATTATAATTGAATGTGACATTATTAAATGACTTTTTATTAGATAATATTATTTTAAATTCAACTTTTGAATTAAACATTCTTATTATATAATTAAGTATGCAAAAATTTAAGATTGATTCTAAATTATTTGATGGCTCTTTCAAGATTCTTCTTTAATAAATTCTTTTATTACTTTCAAAAAATCTATCTTAAAATCATTTTAGGCCAGAATAAATTGTTAAATTTTGATTAAAAAATTTATTTTAATAAACTTCACTAAAAAAATATGATAAAACAAATTTTATATGTCTAAATAAGTTCTACAAAACTTTTCCAAATCTCCTCAAAAGTTAGAAAGCAAGAAGTCTCTTGAGGGTGATGATATATATATATATATATATATATATGTGTGTGTGTGTTGACTTATCCTTCTCATACATTGATCAGATCTTCATTTTCTTTTAAATAAGACCAAAGTAGTATGAAAACATTTGGACAAATTTTTACATGTAAAATTTCCACCAAAAGAATATTACTTGAGAAGTATATGGCATGATTTTCTTTCTACTTCGTTTTTTTAGAAAAAATATACAATTACTTTAAATTTATGTTTGTTTATTAAGTAGACATATTAAAATTTTATTTTATTTTATTTCAATTACTTCTTAAACTTCCACTACAATTATAATAGGCTCTTCTGTAAACTTTGGACTAAGTTATTAATAGTAAACAAATCAAAATCTTTTTATATCCTATTAGAAAAAACAACATACAATCATGTCTTTTTTTTTTTTTTTGGTAACAGAAAGGAACTTATGCCCAAGAAGAAAAATTACATAACCATACTATGGGGAGAAGGAACTCTTCAGTTCATTTACTTCACAGTTCCCACAAATTATTTTTGCCTTTCTTCTCAAACTATGAAAGACATGTAATTTTCACCCGTATCAGAAATAAACAATCAATTATTAACATGTATCTAGTTTTTTTATGACTCCTTTTTCTTTTTTCCTTTCACTTTTTTTTTTCTTTTTATTATATTATTTATTTTTATTTTTTCGTATCCACTTAAACAAGGACACAACCGCCAACTTTCAAATAAATAACGAGTCTTGACCATGACACTGTCATCAGTTAAGGTGCAAATTTAGGTTTTGAAACGACTGGTTAAGAATTTAATAATTTAATGGTTTAATTAGTTATGACTATGATGGAATTAGTATTAATATTTATAATATATAATTTATTAAAAATATATAAAAATATTTATAACAATATAATATATTAATATTATAATTTTATATGATTAAAAATTATATTATTTTAAAATTTTAATTTTAGTTATATATGTAAGGTAAAATAAAATAAAATATAATTTTAATTTATTTATATAAAATAATATTATTTTATATAGAAATTGATCTTTTATTGATTTTACTATTTTATCAGTTTTTTTATTGATTTATTATCAATTTTGTACTAACATAATCTTATAATTTAAATAATTTAAAAAGATAATTAATTTTTGATACGAATCCAACCGATTAGTTGGATTCGATTTCCATAAGACTTATTGAAATTATCATCATGACATGATACGATTGCTCAACAAAAAAAAATTCACTTAAAGGGGGTTGCTTGCGATGGTCTTCTTCTTATGTTTTCTTTTCTTTTTCTCTCTTGATTGAACCGATTATTATGACATGTTCTATGGTTGACTTATTTAATATGAATAGTATTTAAGGAAAAAACTAAATAGAATGAATTTATTATCAATTGAAAAATGTTAAATAAAACAAAATATTGACAAGATCTGTCTATTTCTACTTTATACCTTTACTTTTGTTTAACCAATCAAGAGATAGACACCACCCTTCGAATTTTTCAATATTTCTTAAGCTGATTTTCTTTTGTATGAAATGACAATCTTTTCATTTGGACTTCACAATTCTTCAGTACTTCAATATAATTGGAAAACAACATTCATACATCTCATTTAAGATATATTAAGTAATAATAAATAAAAATATATAATATATTAAAATATAATTACTATTAAAGTGTATATTTATCATTTTTTAGTTTAATTACTTCACACAAGTAATTTTTACTTTTCTTCTCAAAACTAACGTGATGTTAACCCTTAGCAAAGATAAACAAGGAAGGACTGACGAAGTCTTTTGTGCTATTTATCCACACACGAGAATCGATTTTGAAAAAAGAGAGAAAAAAACTATTATTAAAAATATATTTATTTAAATGTTGAAAAATTAATTTTTTCAATTTTTAATATAAAAATACATTTATAAGAAAATGACATAATTAAATTAAATTTATGCAAATATATTAAAATTTTAAATAATTTAAAATTGATTTTATCAATATTAATTGTCCCAACTTTAAATTAAATATATTTAGTGAGTGGTATGTTAATTATCCAACTTTCAACCATTAACTTCCAGCGAGCCTCATAACTCCGTTGTGCAAAGGTCTTCACAAACAGAGCCTTTGTGGTGTGAATAAAGGCCCAAATAATGGTGAAATGAAAGCCATCATTGTTCAAGAAAAAGGAATTTTCAGTCCAACAATGGAGGGATTCTTGTCGTTGTGGTCCTGTTTTTTATTTTGTTTTTTTTATTATTAATTTTTATTTTTTTAATTTATTAAAGCAACACCATTAATTCATGTATAAAAAATGATTTACATATATTTATATTCAAATGTAATCCGTTGAATGTTATTTATATAAAAAAAATTAACAACTTATTTTAAATGTAATTCATTGAATCTTATTTATATAAAAAAAATTAGCAAATTATGTGTAACCGAATGTAAATCACTTTTCATAATTGATTCAAAGGGTTTTTTTTTTACTAAACTATACACACATTTCTATGGCTAGCTTCCCAGCAAGATATTCATAGTTTGCATCTATGAAATAGACAGCATTTAACTTGTAGGTGCTGGCTACAACCTCAGAGTTATTATCGATCATTGTCTAAACCCAGCTTGCTGAAGGACCCTCGCATCACTTACCTCATGTCACTTTAGAGCCACATGTGGAGTATACCTATGGATTGATGAAATTTTGAGAAAAAAAAAGGATGTGATTTAGAAGTATGATTTTAGTTTTTTAATTGTTTGGGTTAAAGGGGAAAAAAGATAGGGATGGAAAAATGATAGATTAATGGTGGTGAAGGGAGGGAGAATGCGGGATTTTTTTTTAATATTCTTGATTTTTCAATAATATTCGTATAATGTAGAAATATAAATTTAATTAAACAATTATTAAAAAATATTATGATACATTTTTTATGTTAAAATTAATTTTATTATTGGTATAATTTTTTATAGAATTTATTTGTGTTTTATTTATCTAAATATTGTAAGAAAATTATTTTATTTTTATCCATCAAAATAATATTTTTTTAATCTAATTTTTACTTTATTTCTTATGCTTTTACTTTTTTTTTATTTTTTTTTCTCTAATTACCCTCTTTTTCCTATAGAAGTGTAAACGTTAAGGAATTGTTTGATTATTGTTTTGGAAAGTTAATTTTTATTTTTAAAACAAAAAATAAAAAAGTAGTGGATAAGAGTAATTTTTAATTTTTTTAAATAATATATTTCTGTTGTAGTTTTTAGAATAAACAACTAAAAATTTTTAGATTATTTTATTTTTCTACTTTTAATTTTCTATTACGCATATTTTTTTTAATACTGTCTTCTTCTTTTTTCATATATTGTTTTCCATCTTTTTCTAATATTTAATTTTAAAATTATTTTTTAAAATAAATTAAAAAAATAAAAACTAAAACACAATGAATTTGGATATTTTTTTATCTAGAAACAACGAACAAACTGGGGTTGGTGGCTACTTGTTCAGGCATTTATTTCTTCCCGAATATTATATAGATGAGTTTAGTTCAATTTTTAAAACTACCGATGATCTGGACAAAATCTAATATTAAAGCATATTAATTAGTATGTTCAAAATCATTCAACTAAAAGCTGTTAACATAAATGGTGAAAGATTAAGAAGTAAAATATAAGAATTTAAAATTTGATTCTTATCGTTTTTTATATTTTATAAAAAAAAATTATTCAACTAAAAGATTAAATATTATAGTTATTTTAATAACGTTACTCTCGTACGGTCTTATCCATCAGTAAATATCCATCAAACATTTATTGAGTACCGGTTATTTTTAATAAAAATATAAATATTTATTAAGAAATTAACATTCTAATAAAAACATGTCATGATTCATGTTCATAAGAGAGAGAAAAAATTCCTCAGTTTGTATTTGTCTAACTTTACAAGAAGCATGTTAAAACTTATAAAAACAAGATAGGATGGATTGATTTTTTTTTTAAGAAAAAATAAGTTGGGAAGATAATCAAATCTGTCTTGATTAAGGATTTAAATTCCAATATTTTTTTATAATTTATAAACACTTTTTAAAATCAATACATGTCATAATTTTAAATTTTTAATAATTTTTTAAAATTTAACTCATTTAATTTTTTAAAAATAATAATAAAGAAAGAAACATAAAAAATTATAAATTAAATGAATTGGGAGCTGAGGGCAAAAACTGTATCTGTTAACATGCTAGTGCTTGTTTGTATTAATTAAAAACATGGTTTCACCATGTTCTAGGAGAGATTTGTTTTTTGTTTTTTTAAAAAAATGCTGATTCTAAAACTACTACAAACACGCTTTAGTAAGATCAATTTCACTAAGATTATAGCATACCAATTCACACCGAAGAAAAATTGTTGTTTACTAACACACTTTGAAGTTAACTAGACTTTATTAGCATATATTTATTTAAAATAAAATTATAGATATATTAATAATAAATATTTTATATTATAAATGATTTTATTAGTATAAGAGATTAATATATATTATTAATCCATCAAATATTAATAAAATATATTATTTGTTAGTATAAATCTTCAAAATTTATAATATTTTAAAATTTTATATTAATAAAAATTATTCTAATATATGATAAATTTTTATTTATTAATAAATAACTTTTTGGAATAACATAAAATATCAATATAAATATATAGTGAAAGAAAATAACACAACATTAATACATAGATATGATACATACATTTTAAAAATTATACTGCTATTCTTATTTATATCTTTCTTACAAATAAACAAAAATGGAGATAATAAAATATAATATAATTTTGATACAATATTGACAACCATCTTTAAAAAGGCACTTAGTAAAAAAAAATAAAGCATCATTTTACAATAAGTGAATTTAATACGTATTAATTTATTAAATCAAACTAATATTGGATCAATTTAAATTAAAAGATACTTTAATATTAAAAGCAAGCAATTAATTTAAGCCGAGAATTTGGGTGCCCAAAAATGACGTTTAGAAATCAATTTAATTGATTCTTCCATTTTAAATATTAAAATGACGTTTTATTCAATCTATGGTAGTAGTAATATGACAATAATTTAAAAGTATATTGCTACTTCTTGTATGCCACTTCCCTTATTCTAATGACAAATGGAATGTTGATACAATAGCAGTTAGTATATCGTTATACATCTTACACGTGTCAAGACTAGTATGAATTGCAAAATTGATTATTGATTATTTTTTTAGTATTAATACTTAAAAATTCATCACAGATAGTTAAAAAATAACAAATAATTAATAACCGTCGAAGACTCTTGAAAATAACACGAATACGTACAAAGATAAATTCCTTATAACTAACATAAGTTTTAAAAAATATCTTTTTACATACGTTATATTAACTTATATTCAGACACGTATACATATAAGTTATTCAGACACATATACATATAAGTTATTCGATATATATATTTTTTAAAATTTTAACCGTTTAATAAAAAATATAAAAAGATGAAAATACTGTTTATATATAGATATAAGGAAGGTAGGTAAGTTTCACCCTAATAATATCCTTTTATGACAGTTAATTAGGTTGGTTTGTAACTTTTATTTGATGGCTACAACCCCAAGTAAACATCTATCACTGTCCAAATCCAGCTTGCTAAAGGACCTTATCACTCCGCCATTTTAAGGGCACGACACGCAAACCGAGGCTACTTATTCAGATATTTATTTCTTCCAAAATATTATATACATACCTAAAATTTTCAATTATTATGATATGAAGAAAACAAGTGTTTTTAAAACTCATTAGAATATAGTTCAGTTTTGGTATGCAATATTGATATTGATTTCGGCAAATTTACAATAAATTAAAGCCCAAAATGACGGCCCACCAAAACGCACAGTTTATATGCTAACAATTTTGTTTTATAACAGTTGACAGAGTTCAATATTCATATGAACTACCTTGTTATTAATAGAGCCAAAACAGGATCACAATTTGCCCACTAAATTGGACCCAATATCTTGTGCTTTGTTATTAATTTGAAGCATTTATGACATTGATCAGCGCTGTATATGTGGATGTTGATGGTGCAGGTTATATTTGTGTGGTTATCTATTTTTTAGAATTGATGACATAGTGGTCATTAGCATGTTCATATTTGAACTTCATAACATTGTGTGGTTATCTATTTTTTAGAATTGATGACATAGTGGTCATTAGCATGTTCATATTTGAACTTCATAACAGTGACTTAGTAGACAAATCGAAATTGATAACGAAAAAGACAATGTCAGTTGTCTGGTGGGAACACTCAACCAATCACAAAACAATTTCATGCTTATGTGTTTATGAAGAAACCGACCTTTTTAATGTTCTTTTTTTTGGATCTAGTTGCTCATCAATCCATCATTTTCCTTTTTCTTTCACATATAAATAATGTTATATATTTATCTATATTTTATATTTAATAGTTAATAAAATTTTAAAAAATAAAATAAAATAAAATAAAATTGACAATTTACATTTAAATATAAATAAATGTAAAATTTTATTTGTATGAGTAAATTTTTTTTTGTTTCATATTTCTATTTTTTTATCTGTTACAATTTTAAAAATATTTTTTAATTGATGAAAATATTATTTCTTTTCAATTATTTTTATATTTTTACTTTGTAAAAGTATAAATTAAAATCAAAATAAATGAATAAAGAATTTAAAATATAATAAATAATTATTTAAAAATTTTAATACAAATAAAATATCAACTAATTTTTTATTTATGTAAAATAAATAAAGAATAACAAGTAAAGAAAACATGGGTAAGGGAGTATAAAATATAAATTATCTTTTTGTCATTATCTGCTTTTAGTGCAGCGCTGTTTGGGGCAATTGGCATTAGGTTACTTATTACTCTGCGATTCCATAAAATTGCTTGATCGGAATTTATTGCTTACAGGTTAACAATGAATGCTTTCATAATATTTAGTTTCGTTGGTATTAGTTTTTATTTTAAATTTTTAAAAATTAAATTAAATTTTAATTTTTAAAAATTATTATGAAAATAAATTATTTTATTTATCTATTTTTTACAAACTTATCAAAATACATTAAAATTATAATTAAAATAATAAAAAATTAATCATGCTAAAATAATAAAATTATTATTATTATTATTAACATAATAACCATTAATTTTTAAAAAAATAACATTTCACAGTTTATATTTAAATATATAATTATTTATTTTATTATTATAATAATATTAACAGAACTTATGATAGAAATAATGATTACTATGCCAATGACAATAATCATAGTAATAATAACAACATGGATGATAGTTAAACCAGATTAACTTTTATGTTTTGAAAAGTTAAATTAAAAATAAAAATTTTAAAATTAAAAATAATAATAAAATTATTTTATTTTAAAATTAAATTAAGAATATTTTTATAATATATTAAAACTCAATTTAATATTTTTAATTGAATAAAATTTATTTTAAATTTTAATTTTAAAATTAAAAGTTTACAACTACCTAAAATGATTCTTTAAGTTTGATAAAAATAATTTTTTTCTAAGATGAAAAAAATTGAAGGAATAATAATTGAATCTGAATTCTTCTATTAAGACATCATTTCATAAAAATAAAAATAAAAAGCCATAGTATTTTTACTATTTTCATTTTATTAAATATTTGGAAGAAATTGGTTAAGGTATGGGATTGTTTGAACATTGATTGGATTAATGGATTATCAGTCGAATTAATATGTGCTAAATTTATAAATTTTATACCTAATTTTTTTTTTAAAAAAATCATAATATAAGTTAATATAATTTTAAAAGTGTATACTTCAAATTTAAAAATATTAACATCAACAGAAGATTCAAAGATAAAATGATAAGTACTTACAAGATTGATTCATCAAAAATAGATTGAAAAAATTGTTTCACAAAACTAATTTTGCACAAAATTATTTGATTTATATAACCACAAATATAGAACAAGATAATCCATTACGCAACCATAATATCAAATTAATTATAGGTACTCTAGAGCAAAAGAATTCACATCAAACTCTTTCAAATATATAGCAGATCACATAGCATAGAGTAGAGTGTGTAACATTATCATGCAAGGAATCACACAATCAATATAACAAACAAGAAATCACAATAGCGTGCGCGCACACACACACTTAACATAGATTGTACACAAGTGGCTTTGACACAAATGAATGACAATAAGAATGAAGCAAACAACGATGAATCGATGATGCTGATTCACAAATTAGCAACCAATGAAGCAACGATGATGGGCGGAAGAAATAATAGTGAAGGGAGATGAAACACACAGCAATTAAGACAAATGGAAAAAAACACAAGCAAACACATAGACCACAACAAACGCAAGCACAATGTCACACACATAGCAACACCAGTAGACGCACAAAACAACCAAGCCAAGATCCAACGATGATTAGAGAAGGTGGCCATCTAAGAGGTACACGAAGCTAAGATAAAGGAAGAAACAAATAATCCTAGTTCAGAATTTAGGAATTTAAAATTTAAATTTCTTCTTTAAAAAAAAATAAAAATAAAATAACACTGTTTCATGCTTTAGAAAAGAAGTTACATGCATGCCTCGATCAGTTCAATTAAAATTGATCAGGCCACAGATTTTCATGTTAAATCAATCAAGTCACATAATTTTTTTCACATGTTTGATCTAAGAGTCTAATTAGACCTGTTACTAGCTAGGTTGGTTAAAAAACCTTCCTAGTTGAAAAATCGCCATTTATAAAAATCTTTTTATTTTCATCCGTTTATGATGTTAGATTGATGAGGTTCAAATAAAATAAGTGATCGGTTCAATTGAGTGATTAACAACAAGTTTAAATTTTTCTAAATTCTAACGATCGGCCTCTATAAAATTTGACAAAAAAAAATTTAAAACAACTGTATCTACAACAAAATAAGAATAGAAACTCAAATCATAATTTTATAAACTTTAAAGGATAAAATTATGAAATAGAATAAAAAAATTATTTGATGAAAAATTATGAATTTCATTGGTTGGTTTTCAACGAATAAAGTTTATAAAACCCATCATCAATTAGTTTAGCTGGTTTAACGGCTCCTTTTTACTATTTTCTTCTTCCATCAGTTCGTCGATGTTAATAATACAGCACGGGTTTGGGTAAAGATGATTTTTCCCTTCACCCCTAAATTTACTCATTATCAACTGAATCAACTAATCTCGTCTGAATTTTTTAACATTGACATCAATTTGGAATATTTATGAACCAATTCAAAATATTTCAATTAGTTAAATGGATAGAAAAAAAAAATTTTAAAAAAATGAACAAATATCAACTGTGTTTGATTTGCTTCTAATTTTTAATTTTTAAAAACTATTTTACAAAAGTAATTTTTGAAAGAAAAAAGACAGAAAGTAAGTAAAAAAAGATAAAATACTAAGTAAAAGAACATAAAAAATACAGAATCAAAACAGTTAAGGTTGTTTTGGTTTCTTAGTCTTAAGAATGGAGAAATAGATATTGTTTTTCAGAATAATTTTCAGAAACTTCACTCACCAAACATTTTTTTAAAAAAAAAATTTAGTTTACAAAAACAAGAATCAAATAAGTCCATCATTTTTATGTAATTTAGTTTGAATTTTAAATTCCATGTTAAAATTGAACCGAATTAAAAACATATTAAATTTAAACTAATTTTTTTAATTTTATTCTTATATAAATATTAAGTTAAAATATATTTTATTAAATGTATTTATAATTTTCTAAAAGAAAGAAATTTATTTTAACTTTTGATTTTTAATTAGGATTATGCTTGTAATTTATGATGAAATTTTAATATTGAAAAATAAGGTTTTTATTATATATTTGATAATTAATGATAATTTATTAATAAAAAATAAAATATTATATCTTAAAATATTAAAAAAAATTAAAACAATTAATCTAATCTAGATCATAAAAGTTTAAATTAAATTGATTTGATTTTAATATTATTTTTAAAATGATTTGAACTATATTTATATTATAGAAAAAATAATTTTTTAATAAATATTTTCTAACGATTATATAAATTAATATAAAATATATTTAATTTTGATGATTATAATATTTAAATTATTATTAAAATATTTTTTAATATATAATTTTTAATAAATATAAATTTATTAAAAATAAATTTGATAAAAATTTATATACATTTTTTAAAATCATCATTAAAATAAAAAAAATTTTAATGAGAAAACTTTTTTTAAATAACTAAATCGGTTAATTTTTTTTGTCTTAAAATTGATCCAATTAAACTATACTTAAATATCTTTAATATCATTTTAGAACATTAAATAATTTTTATTAAATAACTTATTTTTACAAATTAAAATTATATATATATATATATATAGAAAAGATCAAGTTCTTTAAGAATAATTTTGTTTAAAATTATTTTATTTAATAAATTTTATAAATAATTAAATTTTATCAATTTAATTGTTAAATTAATAAATTATATTATATAAATTATTTTAATTTTTTTATAAAATTTTAAAAAATTAATATTTTATTAAATAAATTTAAGTTAATAGATATTATAAAAGATACATTATCTATTAATTTAAATTTATTTTTAAAATATTAATTTTTTAAAATAATCTATATAATATAATTTATTAATTTAATAAAATTTAATTATTTATAAAAATTATTAAATAAAATAATTTTAAATAAATTTTTTAAAAATAATTTGATATATATATATATAATGTTGTTGAAATTTTCTGATAAGGAACATTTGTTTATATAAGTAGTTCTCTTTTTTTTATTGTACCCATCCCTATTTTACATAAATAATTTTGATCCTATATAAGGGATGAAATCATTACTTATCTACTGAAGTTGCAGAGAATGTAGACAATATTTCTGTTATTTTTGTATCAGTAAAAAGAAATATATTGACGGAAGTGTGAAGATACTCCAAACCCATTAAATAATTAATCTTCTATATACTGCCTAGAGGTTCATACTCCCTTGAGAAAAAGGATAAGACCCAATTAATAGTAATCCATACCCAGAATCTAACCTTAATAAAATGCACATAGTTCATCAAGTTTATATTCTCCTACTTGAACAAGATATTGTTCCTATGCTTCCCCTCTATATCACCCACAAAGATATCCACAATCTTCTCAACTGCTTCACCTCGGCCAGCCCCATTAATGATACAAATAATATGAATTTCATATAAAATATATATTCTATGAATTTCATAATGTTATATTCATTGTTGTTCGACGGTTCCTAACCATGTGCGTGGAGCAGAAAAAATTATTGGAATTTAAGTATATTTTTGGAGTTTATACATGTACTAATCTTGATTTATAGTTTTTTTTTAAATATTTTTAGAACGGAATTTTTTCCTACCACTTTATCATAAATAGTTAAATATTGATTTGTCAAATAATTTCTTAAATCACCTGGAACTGACATATTAAAATTTGATAGACTGAACATAAGGATGAAAAGAATACTCTTTAAAATTAGAAGGCATAAATCAAAATCTAAATTTTAAATAGACTAAAATTCATTAAATTAATATTTATAAGCACACAAACATCTTTAAACGAATGTACCAAAAACAAAAAACATAACCGATGTACCCCAATCAATCAATGTACCGAAAACTAAACATAACCGATGTACCCCAATCAATCAATGTACCGAAAACTAAACATAACTGATGTACCAAATTAACGAAAATATCTAAACCTCTTTTTTACCTAAGTAAGATAAAAGCTAACGCCATCAGGATTAGAAACCAGGAAGTTGTCTATGATTCAAGGATGTAATATTGAAACAAGAATAATTCTAATTTTTTTCATTTTTATATATTTTAAATACCAAATGAAACAAAATTCAATAGTATTTATATTTTTGAGATAATAAATATGTCATTTTTATTTAATACTTCATGCAAATCTCTTCATAATATTTTTTTTATAAATTATATAAAATTATTATAATTTTCAACTCATCATCATTAGATTAATATTAATAGCTTTCATTATACATTGTTGAATGGTTTGAAAGAAAATAATTCTGATACTTATTATTTCATAGGAAATTTGCAAGTATAAATCTAAATGAAGGATAATTTAAAAAATTAAAAAATAATTGATAAACATAATATGATAAATAATATGATGAAAAGGAAAAAAATAAAAAAAAAAGTTCTAAGAAAAATAAATATATAAAATTATAATTTTATTTCATACGTTAAATACGATATGTTAAAAATATTAAGGAGACGGAGATATACTCAAAAAACTAAATTTCATAAGTTATTTACCAAAAAAATCACCAAAAAAGGAAAGTTATTTACTAAAGAAAAAATATTAGGTGTTGAAATTATTTCTATTAATATAACATTTATTTAATATAAAATATTATTAATATAAATATTATAAATATGATCATCCAATATATGAATCAATTTATACGACTCATTCAAAAATTTTAGATCCGAATCCTAAATATATAATTATGTTAAAATTTTAAAATAAGTGTACCTTTTATGATAACTTTATTTAATTACCATTTATAAAATAATTTACCCTAACTAAAACAGTATTATCTCTAATGATTGGTTCGTGTAATCTTAACTTTTTGTAAATATATATCGAATTTTTATATCAATAAAGTTATTTGTTAGTACATACTATTTATATAGATCATTAATGTGTACATAGGCAGTTGAATTTGTGTCCAAAAAATTAGATTAATAGAGACTAACGTAACATTAACTCATTAGTAAATGATAATTTTTAATAACAAGATTTTTTTTTTCTAAGATAGGTAAAATTTCTCTATATTGCGGGTAATTTCTGCCTATTGACGTTAAAAAATATTTGTAATGATTTGATGTTATATAGCAGTCCAACTATGACATATCACTTTATAATTTTATGAGGTCACGGCAGTGTCATTGTTTGTGAGTTCTGTCTTGTGAGGGGTAGCTAGCTGGTTGGACGATGAGTTGAATCATACGCTTTATGTGGCAGGACCAAAAATAAAAGACAGTTGGTGGTAGGATTTATATGCAGATTTAAATGAGAAAATGGTTATTAAGAAGATTTACTGTTTATAGATGTCTCGCAATTAATTGAGTTATATCATGTAACCTATTCTTCTCCTACAACCCCATTTCCCATTCCTATATTGAGATTACTTTTCAGAGATTATGCCAAGTGGGAATTATCTTTTAGCTATTTTCAAACACTTAATAGTTAACCTCATTTAAACAAGACAGAGAAGATTTTTTATTTTTATTTTTATTTTTTCTTTAAAGCCTTTACTTCACTATCACCAACAGCTTACCCACAGGCCATCTCATAATTGCTCTATAATTGTTTCTCTGCTTATATGAAGTGGCTGGAATTGGATTCCACTCACACCATTGCCACTTTGTTTTCTTTGCCCTTCTCATACTTTTTCTCCAATGGAAGTAGGAAGTGTTCTCAACTTTCTTCAAGACAAGACCATTTTAATTATTGGAGCCACTGGATTTCTTGCCAAAAGTATGCTTGCTCTCTCTCTCTCTCTCACACACACACACACACTCTCTCTTCATATTATAATTATTTGTATGTTCTCCAGTTTTTTTGGAGAAGATATTGAGGGTTCAACCAAATGTTAAGAAGCTCTTTCTTCTTTTAAGAGCCTCAGATGCCAAATCTGCCACTCATCGTTTGCACAATGAGGTAAATGCACAAATATTATTTACTATTTTATATTATTATTATTATTATGTATACAACTTAATATGCAGGAAAGCCAATAGTATTCTGCGCATTTTCGGTCCTTCACTTTATCATCATTTATTTTTGGCGCGAAGATGTCATGCATAACGGTAAATTATAGAGGATATAAGGTGATATGCAAGTGCTATGTCGGTGTGGCTCCTTGCACGTATCCTATTGGATTGCATAATCCCAATTGGTGTTGACTGTTGACTATTGTGATGCATTATTATGTGGGGGGTGGTGAAGATTTCTGAATGTCAAGGCTTGATAGTATAGTTTTGTGGTCGTTTTTCATGACATGTGTTTTCTTGAGTGCAACAACTTTGAACAATATGGATTTATGTATGTTCATTGGTTGTTGGGTAAATTGTTTTCCGGGTTCGTTGAAATTCTCATGGTCTATCTTTCTTTTATAATGGCTTGTTAAGTTGTTTCCTATATCTATATTTTAGACTCACCTGAGAAAGTTGTTCTCCAGTTATCTTTTTTATATAAAAGAAGTTTTTACTTTTCAAAAAAAAGATAAATTATATAAATAAATGCACAAATATTATAATTTATCCTTTTATATCATTATTATTACTCCAATACAGCTACTATTATTATTATCGCTGCATTTCCATTCTCTACATTTTCAATCTTTCAATTTCTCATATATTTTATTGGTGAGAATTGAGATAGATGTCCATGCTCATAAGGGTATAAATTATAGTTTACCGGTATTGTTGGCCCTCATAAATTTGAAGTGATATTTTTTCTAGGAGTTTTTCCCCCTTATCGCATAACTACACTAAGATATTTTCTAGAAGTATGGGGTGTTAAAAGAGTCTTTTTTAAATTGCCTCAAGGCAAAATAATTTCAGATCATATTAAAGGTATCATAATGTAATTCACACCATGTATAAGCATGATTACAAAAATAGTAACACTCTTTTTAATATCTTAATTATTATTTGTTTATTATTTATAAAATTAATTTAGTTGTTTCATAAATATTTAATACTTTATATTTTATGAGATGTTTAGAAAATAAAGACATTAATAATTAAGAATGGAAATTATGCTTCTTTTTCCCAAAAAAATATTATGACTATGTTAAAAAATATTACCAAGAATATATGTTCATCATATTTCTCGTGTCCTACAATTTCTTTTGACCTTTTCCTAATCTATGAGTAGTTAACTATTGTGCACCTTTAGATTATACTTAAGCATGAGACTAAAGACTTCAAGAGTATGGCTTGCTTCATATTTCCCGAAATTCTCCCAATCATTAATAAGTGAGCACACACTTTCATTTTCTCACCATGCATGACAATTAATTAAGCTTGTGACTAAGATGTGCTTAACATATATTTTTGGTATTTTTAGATTATAGCGAAGGACTTGTTTAATGTGCTAAAGGAAAAAATGGGTGCAAATTTTAAGTCCTTTATTTCGGAAAAGTTAACTATTGTGCCGGGGGACATTTGTCTTGAGGACTTGGGTTTGAATGATTCCATTCTAAGGGAAGAGATTTGCAATCAGACAGATGTTATTGTCAATTTGGCAGCAACTACTAACTTTGATGAAAGGTATATAATTATATATGCTTAAGCTCCATACGTAGATTTTTTTTTACTAATTTAATATTTGAATTGCTCTACCATCATGGATTTTTCTTTAATTTAGTTTTCTTCAAAACGCAGATACGATATAGCGTTGGATCTAAATACCTTTGGAGTTAAGCATGTCATGAACTTTGCTAAAGAATGCATTAAACTCAAAGTAATAGTCCATGTATCAACAGGTTAGTTTTAATTAATGTCAATCTCAATCTCAATCTCAATGTTAATATTGTAGAACAATTAATGATTGGTACACTTCAATTTCAGCTTATGTTTGTGGTGAGAGAGGTGGACTCATATTAGAGGACCCATATCACTTCGGTGATTCACTAAATGGAACAACTGGACTAGACATCTATGCAGAAAAGAAAATAGTGAATGATAAATTGGGTGAACTACGAGAGCAAGGAGCCACAGAGCGTGAAATTAAAATAGCCATGAAGGACCTAGGTATTAGCAGGTTTGTTAAAATCCACATACTATATCTTAATTAATTCTTAACTTACCTATATCTCTATTTCACTAGCATATCTCTGCTTATATACCTGACCTAATGTATACAGGGTCATTTGGGCATCATAATACAATTACTTATCATAATTAGAATTTAACCTTACGCAAAAATCTCATCAGTTTTTTAAAAATGTAAAAATCTCATATTGGTTGATAGAAATTACAAATATTGGTTATTATATTGGTTCTTTTCAGAGATTTATATCCTGTACTTAAGACTAATTCATATGGCACACATTTCTAGGTTTTAAAAACTAATGTGTAATTTTTGTACAGTCAAACATAGCATCAATTATGAATTAAAAAACCCTATCCACATTTTTATCAACAATTAATTAAAATAAAATTTAAAATATAAATAAATACATTTAACATAGATATATTTGTTGATAATCTTGAGCCAAACTCTTGTGAAGGACGAATATATATATATATATATATATATATATATATATATATATATATATATATATATATATATATATATATATATGTTTTGGATCTTCTGAACTGACAGTACAGAAGTAGCTTTTCAAGCACAGTGTAGCTTTAATTAGTGGGCCATTAGTTATAAACACACTATAATTTCGGTTTTCTGAACAGGCAGCAGCAGGGACCAGCTCACTAACGTTCAAGTGCATGTGTAAGATAACTAATAAATTAATTATGAAAACAAAGTTTCTCGGATGTCATTTTACTAACAGACAAAACTTATACATATATGTTAGTATTATTTTTAAATAAAATTAAAATTTTATCTTAGATAACCGACATATAAATTAGGTCGGCATTAAAAATTAGTATCGTTTGTCAAGATAATTAAAATTTTACTTTTAATTGAACAATAACATCAAATTATTAAATTAAGATACTATACCTAAATTTTGTTCTTTACCGTCCAATATGTAATATAATTTAAACAAAATTTAAATTTTAAATATGTAGTTATGTAAATTAAGAAAAATAACCTATATCTGTACTTTAATTAGAAGAAAGAATATATGTGCCTTATTTACGTCATTTTTCTATACAAGTGATTATAGGTATAGGAATAGGCATAAACTTGGTTGTGATTGGTATAGCCATGGCTCTCCAAACCTTTTCAATACAATATATACACTAAAAAAATAAATACTTAAATTTTTAATAAATTTAGTATAGGATACATTAATTAAGATATGTTTACATAAAAAGTTTACATTAATTTTTAAAGATTACAACGACAGTTTATATTAATCTTTTCACACAAGAGACATTAGTTTTAGTATAATCTATATTTGTAATTTTAAAATTTTAATTAAAAATAAAATAGAAAAAATTTAAAATTTTGGTTTTAAAAAATAATTTATATTTTCATTTATTTAAATAAAAGAAAATATATTGTTGTTTATACATTTTCTTTCATTCAAATAGATTATGAGTATTATTTTGACGTGAACAAATCAGGGTATGGTGTCAATATACATTTAACTACGCAATCGTACACAGTACACGTGCTATCCCCTTAATATGTAGAGTCGGGACCGAAGGAGAGAAACACCATGTTTACCTTTAATATGCCAAATCCTACAAGAAAGGTGCAATGACTTTGGTAGATGGATATAGAAAACACTATGCACAAGCACATGTGCAATTAATGAAATGGTTCCGTGTGGTATGGGAACTGAGAACCACTATCACAGTGTTCTGCTTTGTAAGCACCAAACAGGTCTTTGTTTCATGTCAAAGTAAATAGTGACTCATTGGTGCTACTTGTTTGAGCTCAAAATTACTACTATTAGCTAACATATATGTGCATGATTTCCTTGCCAGGTTCTGAATTGTAATTATAGCTTTGAGGTTACTTGTCTTGCATTTTGCAAGTGTCTTGGTGGAGTGAATGATATTATGATCCTTCAGAGAATGGAAAGGGCAATGGCTTTTTCATGTGGACCCATGCCCTGTAACACATTAAACCAATAGGCATTTATTGGGGGAGTCTTAAAATTTCAACTATTAAACAATTAATAATTTAAGAAGCTAAAAAGTATCATGACTTTCGTATAGTATTATTCTTAAAGTACCATTACTATAATTATGTTACTTAATTTCTTTATTTTATTTGAGGAAATTATAATTACCATAATTGTATTTTGTATGACTTATGATCAGGGCAAAGGTGTACGGATGGCCAAATACATACGTATTCACGAAGGCAGTGGGAGAGATGCTTGTGGAACAATTAAAAGGAAACCTATCCGTTGTTATTATTCGTCCCACTATCGTTACAAGCACGTTAAGAGAGCCTTTCCCTGGTTGGGCTGAGGGTGTAAGGTAAATATCTAAATTTCATTATGATTCCTATACTTTTTTAAATGTTAACAATTCTCATCTATCTTTTTATCATATTATTCATCCTATTTATCACTTTTCTCTCTTTTTTTTTTTTCCTCTTAAGATATAAATTAATATCCTGAGGGGAGAGAGTTTTGAGCTTCAAATTTGAAATAATATTGATGGACTGATATAAAACTAGGTAATATAATTAGGAATGCCAGCAAAAGGAGTTTACTGTGGTCCTACCAGAGGGTGTGTGTGACCTATGTCAATTATTCAAGCAACTACTTGCATTTAATTTGGGAATTTTAAATACCACAAGAACCTTCACATTTTCCTAAAAATTTGAGCAATAAAATAATATTTTGCAGACATGAACATCATCCATATCTTTTTAACAGATGGTCCAACCGTGATTGTTAACCTCATCCACACAGCAAACTTTTCCTAACACAATTTTCTGCACTATTGTGGTCCAACCTTAGGGCATCTGATCGATTATAATATATTAATACTTATTTTGTTGAGTGAGGAAGTAAGAAGATATAACATTAGTATAGTATATACCTATTCAATCAAGTAGACTATTATACCAAATAAATATCAAAATTAATCTACAATTTTTTTCGTGATACAATCTAGAAATGAATTTAACTAGTCATCATAATAAAAAACAGGACAATCAATAATATCAGGAATATATGTGATTTGTTAGAAAATGGTAGTTTTGTACTCATTTGAAAGTGAAAATGTCAGCTGATAGAGGAATATTTTTGTGTTATTTTTTGTTACAGAACTATTGACAGTTTAGCTGTGGCTTATGGGAAAGGAAAATTAACATGCTTCCTTGGAGATCTCAACGGAGTTGTGGATGTGGTGAGTTGGTGCATGAAATCAATTCTTGTCTTGTTCTTGATTTCTCCATCAGATGAATAACATAAACTGAATAAGCAGATTCCAGCTGACATGGTGGTGAATGCAATGCTGGTGGCAATTGTGGCTCATGCAAATCAACCAAGTGATGCTGTATATCATGTGGGTTCCTCTGTTAGAAATCCACTCACATACTTAAATCTCCAAGACTATGGATTTAGACATTTCACAGCAAAACCATGGATAAACAAGGATGGAACACCTGTCAAGGTTGGCAGAGTAACTGTATTGACCGACATGGCTAGCTTCCAGAGATATATGTTCATTCGTTACCTCCTTCCATTAAAGGTTCCTATCTAATTAACATCCCCCACTTAGTTATCATCATACAGTATCAAAAAGCACTTCCAAACTCCATTCTCTCCCTTCAGTTTTCAAGAACAAACATATAATTTCACCATATTTAATAAGTAACAAACATTTTTACAAAAATATTTTCTGGTGATTTTCTTTAAAAATACGGTTAGGAATCAATTTTAAACCAATTAATCCTTCAAATATTTCTAAAATCATGATAAAAGAAGGAGAGATGAGAAATCATCAAGTGCATAAAAAAATCATCCCAAACTATCACAATCAGTTACACCAACACAATCTAAAATAAAATAACAAAACTGCACAAAATTTCCATAAATTCTATCCATGTAGGTCACACAAATCGCTCTCTAATTATAGTATTATATGATACTTATCAGCAATATAAATCATTCATATACTTTCGCCTAACTGTTAAACTTTTGGATTGTTGATTCATGATGTGATGTCTTAAGGTTTTGGTATAATTGGTTCATGACTACTATCATCATCACCAATATCAACTTGTATTCAAAATGTTAACAAAGTTTGCATAAAACTTTTGCATTTAATAGGGGATCAAGCTGGCTAACACAGCATTTTGCAAGTATTTTGAGGGAACATATCTTGAGCTTAACAGGAAGATCCAGGTTGTGATGCGGTTGGTGGAAGTTTACAGGCCTTACATGTTCTTCAAGGGGGTGTAAGTGTGAATTATGATTTATAAGTACTGCTTCATGCTTCAGTTTCAATGCATGTTAGTCAGAGTCACATACATTAACATATTATGACATTATGAGGTATAAACTGAGAAAGAGAATGTTATGCACACAGATTTGATGATATGAACACAGAGAAGTTGCGAATGGCGGCAAGACAAAGTGGAACAGAGACAGATTTGTTTTACTTTGACACCAAAGAGGTTGATTGGGACAATTATTTTATGAACATTCATATCCCTGGAATTGTCAAGTACATTTTCAAGTGATGATATATTATAAGGGATTTGTTAAACTGGTAATTTGTATCAAGTTCCAATTTGTGCAAGAGGGACTGCATTACAATAGTGGTGTTGTTTGTTTCTCATGATCCGTGTAATTTGCATTAGCTAGTTGCAAATTAAGTTCCAAAACCTTGATGACGTGTACCAAATCCATATATTTTTCTTGCTATTTTACGATTAATGGTGCCCATTTCTTTCAGCATTGTTTGTTACATAAAATCATTTTTATTTTTGTTTTTGTTCCCTTTTTTGGTTCCTTCATTTCTTTGGGAGTAAACGAGGGAAAGAGGTTTAATATTCGTTCTCCTTTGAGTTTTGTTAGAAGACCGTTCATATTTGCAAATGTTCACTAACATGTGACGATAAAGAACGATGTCATTTATAGTTTTAAAAATGAAGCTAACCATAATGTGTGCTTAAATGCGTTCCAAATTTTTATTGTCAAAATTTTTTTGATAATTTTTTTTACAGCCATTGAATGTATTGAGATGAATGTTACTATACATTTATGTGAATATCGAAATTTATCACTAATATGTCATGTATCATGATTCTTATTCTCTTATTCCAATTGTAACATTTCATATATACATTTGGTAGAATTGGCTCACACTTAATGTGTCAATTCTCATCATGTATCAAGATTATTGTTCAGTTGTTCTGTTTAACTCAAATCATCTATCAAATGAATATAATACGACTATACAAGGCTTGTTGCTTATAAAGAATGGAGATAAAGACCATTTAATTGACAAAAGTGCAGAACAAAATTTTGGGGAACGAATTAGCTATGCCTAAATGATGCAGGTTGTGAGGAAGGAAATATGAAATGTGCTTGATTCTAGCATTTACTTCAATGCACAAAAGTTTTTGTCTGCTGCCCGGAAAAACTAGGAATGAAAGAAAGAAAGAAAGAAAAAATAAAATATATTTAAATGAGTTAAAATAGAAAAGAAGAATTTTTGTTTGTTTGGTTGAGTGAGAAGAAAATAAAAAAATATATATTAGTAGATAATAGTATAAAATTTAATTTTTAAAAAATAAAATATAACTTTTAAAAATTTATTTTTTATTAATATAATATTTATTTTTTATATTTTTAAAAATATATAATAAATTTAACAATTTAAAATATAAAAAAATAAATAATTGCAAGTTTCTTCCTTCTATTTTATTACCAATTTAAAAGAGAAAAAACAAAATCTGATAAAATATGCATAAATTTATTCTTTTTATTTTTATTTTTATACAAACGAAAGCATACATTCTTTTTTCTTCCTTTTCTTTTTTTTCCTTGATGAATGAAAGGCTTAGAGATTTTTGAGGGCAAGCTAGTTCTCTTTCTTTCTCTTCTTTCTCTACTGTTGAAAAGCACAGGTTATTACTGTGCAACGAAGTGGAGGTAAAAAAATTTATGGTTTGCAAGGTATGCATTACATTGTTTTGGAATGAATACGGCATTGGGCTGTCCCACAGGTGCGGTTGTTTGTTTCTGTGGTATTAAAACGAATCACAGAGCCTTGGAATCTTCCAACTGCAGTCTGCAGCTTTGAATCAGACCTAACACGCAAAATATGGCCAAACCCATATTTTGACATAAACACTGTGCAAACGGGACATAAACACTGTCCTCGTGGTCTAATCTTTTTTGAGATATGAAATTCATATCGTAAATGTATATAATAATTTTATAATTATATAAATATATTACTTTTTCATCATATTATTTATTCTATTCGCATATATATATTTTTTATTTTCATCTTTCTTTTATATAAAAATTTATAATAAAAAAAACGATAAATAGATCTATATATATAAATAAATAAATAATCCTACAAATCTACTTAAAATCTACCATATAAGAAAACTCATAAATAGATGTAAAGTTTTTATATATATATATATATTTAAATAATTTAATATGTTAAAATAAATAATATATATATACATGTCTTATATATAAATATTGATACATCATGTTATATAAATATATAAATATATATTAAAATAAAATATAAAATTATAATAAATGTATATGTTTAAAAAAATCTCTAAAATCTAAACTTGTTTATTTAAAATATTTTTTAAATAAATTTAAACTTATCTTTTTATTAAATAAAATAAACCTAACAAATTAGAATTTAGATTTGCTTTCAAACCCTAATCCTAAACATAATATATCAACTTTATAAAACTAGTCAACAAAAGATTACAAAATTCCGATATAATAAAACATTGCCAATCAAATGGCTATATCAGAATGAAAAATGATAGGCCTACTATAGAAATATACAACATGTGATATAATAAAAAAAAATTTAGAATATAATAAAAATTTATATTATATAATATAATTATATTATAAATAATATATATAAAGGAAAAATTAAATTATTTTAAAATAATTTTGTTTAGAGTTATTTTATTTAATAATTTTTATAAAAAAATAAATTTTATCAATTTAACCGTTAAATTAATAAATTATGTTATCTAGATATTTTTACAAAACTTATAAAATTTTAAAAAAAATTAATATTTTATTAAATAAATTTAAATTAATAAATATTATAAAAGGTATATTGGTTAATTTAAATTTATTTTTTAAAATATCAAATTTTTTTAAATTTATAAAATTTTGTAAGAAAAATTTATATAATATAATATATTAATTTAATAGTTGAATTGATAAAATTTAATTTTTTTTATAAAAATTATTAAAAAATAACTTTAAACAAAATTATTCTAAAATAATTTGATGCCTTTTTAATTGTTTTTTTTTTTAAATTTGTAAAATTTTACCCAATAAGATACAGTATCTTACAAGGAACATTGTTAAACTGAAAGTATGAATTTAACATTTTTTTATTATTAGAAAAAAAAAGAGAATGCTACACGTTATAAGTGCTATAATATACATTTATAGTCCGAGCAGTTAGTAGAATACGGTTAATTAGCTATATTTTTTCTAATAAAAAAAAGAAAACGAATTGTTCTACCCAAAAGAATGAAATATTTTTGTTCGGAGCAAGACGATGCATTTATCAATGTTTATTTCCACTCAAATTTTGAACTTAAATTAGCAATCAAAGTAGCTAATGTGTGTGTAACCAAAAAAAACGTTTCAAACGTGTGGTTGCTACTTGCAACAACTTTGGCAAAGGTGGTGATTATGAACATTTATTTATCCACAGCACAAATAGGTAGATTGTAGTTGCGGTGGCATCAAAATGGTAGTTAGAAACGCAGACCGCAGTTTAAATGCATAGCTCCATTTTGGGTTGGAATTAGGTCAAGTTAATGATCATCTTAAATAGACTTCACCTATTTCTTTATGTAAGACTTGAAATTGTTTAGCAAACTTACTTCTAAATAAGTCTTTAGATAAATCAACAACTAAATAATTTTGAAATACTATAGTAAAAATTATAAATAAGAAATCAATAATAATATTAATATACTATTTGTATTTACTTAAATGTTTGGGCTTGAAAAAATTGGATGACCTTAAAATTTTCCTTTTAACCAAACAGGTTTTTTTAAAAACTATTAACATAATTTGTTTAATAAATAAATATAGTTTAACCAAAGTTTAACATAGACTAAGTTATAGGCTCTCCATAAATAAGCTGCTCAACTTCTTTTGATTTTTAACTCCAACGCTATAAACACAAAATATTACTGGGGTTATAGAAAGAAGTTCAGAATAGGTATAACTCAACATCTATGTCTTTTGCCCCCTAAATTTGACAATAGTTAGAATTGTTACATTCTATTACTAAGTATCTATACATCAGTTATATAGTTTTCCCTGTATAGCTTCCACCCCTATGATCTTTGGCCCAATAACCTTGGGGGTGACTTTTATTCTTTATGAAAATTTTCCACCATCTCCAGAATATATGATACCTAATAACCTCAAGGTGGTTATCAACCTCTGAGAGACCATGCACTCAAGCTCCTATATGAAACCGGAACCAATATTTTCATGTGCAAACAACACATAAGCCATGAGTACAAATTCCGATGTTGTACTTCCAACTAGTTGTAACTTATAAGGCTTTCATTTAGCAATTTAATTTGCATAAAGTTATAAGTTAAAATTAGGTTGTCGCCATGTACTTTTTATTAGCAATTTAATTATGAAAACGTATAAATATTTTTTTTTTGAAAAGAAAAGAAAATCTCTTAAAAAAAAAAAGCAATAGCAAATTTCCAAGATATTGAATAGGATTAGTTGTCACCTTTGTTTTTTTTTTTTTGTTTTGGTTTGCGCTTGATGCTTTCATTGGTGAAAAATAAATATTTTCTCTCTGAAAATGTGAAAAAATTACGTTAAAGATTTTCAAAAAACCGGAATAACAGGTTATATAATTATCTATGTTAGATTTTCAAAAAAATAAAATAAAACAAAGAAAAATAAAATAAAACCATAAAAAACTTATCCTCAGCAAAAATCGGCAATTTTCTGTACAAAAACTTGAAACAAAAGTTTACAAAGTACCATACTTGTCAACTGTAGGATCTTAAATAGCAAAGTAAATTGCATTAGATATCAACTAATAAGCGGGTTTAAATAGATATATACGAATTAGATATTAGTTAAAAAATTTAAAAATATTTAAAATATATTTTATATAAAATAATTTAAAAAACTATAAAAAATAGAACCCTTAAAATTCCTAGAGTAGCCTAATGTTTTGTTATAATAATACTAATATTAAGTTTAACTATAAATAAAATTAGGGTCAAATTTCATTTATTTCCTAAAGAATATTTAATTACTTCATCGATATTAGGATCTATAACACAAGTATTTCTACATCCATTCATTAACTAAGATTCTAATTATCATACATTTTAACATCTCAATATATACTTTTTATATATATTTTCCTATCATATTTTCTTCTTCTTCTTGGTTCACTCTTCTTTTCATTTGATCCCATCTATTTTCAGATGTAGAATAATAATTTTTCAATTAACAAGTGGGCAAAGGAAAAATCCATTAAACAAATTTGCATATATCCAGCCATGGGCAAGGCACAATATTTCTACTCAAAACAGATTGTTACCTAATTTTGACATCCCTAGTTTTATGGCGTTATCTATCACCGTGTCATTTGATTCCTTTGTTTATTACCTGAAGCCCTTTGAAATCCCAAAACGTTACGCATTAGGATTCAGGACGGAGAAGTCAAGAACACTGTCGCGGAAAATACGCCTCAATTAAGCGTTATTATTTGCATTTCCCAGAGAGAATGTAATGTGGTAGCTATTGAGTTTAGGCTCAACGGACTGTTGAGATATGAATCTCAATTGAATGCTGTGTGGTAGTCACTGATTTAGAGTTTGGAACAATGCATCATAATTACCAAAAGTTGCATTATCATTATTGGATATGATTTCCTTGATATGGTAATTTTGTATTGTATATATATAGATATATGATGTGGTCTTATGGGAATTACATTTAGCCAACATCATTGTGTCTTTTTGTTTGATATCTTGACTTTCACATTGAAATCTTCCTCCCTCTCCCATGGAATTGGGAAGCATAATCCATTTCCTTCAAGATAAGACCATTTTAGTCACTGGTGCCACTGGATTCCTTGCAAAAAGTCTCTCTCTCTCTCTCTCTCTCTCTCTCTCTCTCTCTCTCTCTCTCTCTAAGCTTGTTTATTGTGCTCTCATTGAGACTGAGCTATAGTTAGTTACATGAGTTTCCTTCTATGATTTTGCAGTTTTTGTGGAAAAGGTACTGAGGGTTCAACCAGATGTGAAGAAACTTTACCTTCTTTTGAGAGCCAAAGATATTGAATATGCTACTCAACGTTTACACTCTGAGGTGAGTGTACAAATATTACCACTTCCTTTAATTTCTATCAAGTTATAAAAAATTTCAAAGATGACATATCATCATAACCTCACTTAATCATTGCCTAAGGTAATTAACCACAGCATGCACAAACCTTGCAATGTATTATGTAAAATTAAAGATTGCACTATTGACTCAATCTACAAACGAGTAATTTTGTAATTATAATTGATTGACTTTTGGAGTGTAAAAGTAATATTGACATCATTGCCAAGTCCCTCCTAACATATTTTCATTACTTTTTTTAACAATTTTAAATAAGTTTGCGTCTGACACTTGATGTATGCTATTATATATTCAAATGCAGATCATAGGGAAGGACCTATTTAGATTGCTGAAGGAAAAATTGGGTACAAAGTTCAACTCTTTTGTCTCAGAAAAGCTGACTCTGGTGCCTGGAGACATTTCTCAGGAGGACTTGAATTTGAAGGACTTTGTTCTAAAGGAAGAGATTTGCAATCAAACAGATGTTATAATTAATTTAGCTGCAACAACTAACTTTGATGAAAGGTATACATATTCAAGGTGACATAATTAATCATTTTCAAACCATATATACACATCTGTGTGTGTACGCGTATATTTACTCACAGATATAAATAAATGTTTATTTATCTATGATATTAAAATTAAATTGTATATTTTTTTCTCTTCTTCTATGGCTGTCAAATTCAGATACGATGTTGCATTGGATATAAATACATTAGGAGTTAAGCATGTGTTGAGCTTGGCCAAGAAGTGTATTAAACTAAAGGTGCTTGTCCACATATCAACAGGTTAGTATATATGCATGCCCATGATAATTAAAGTTATAACTGTATGATAATCAATTCTAATTTCACATTCAATCTTGGATATAATTTTTTCATCAAAATAAAATCTTTAATCTTTAAATACATGTATTCTTGTAGATGGTTTTTTATCTCAAGGTGGTCGCAACAAGTTATTAGAATCATATTCCGTTATTATAATACATTATATTTTTTGTAATATTTAAAAAATATTATCTATAAATTTTAATGATATTTTAAAAAATATTATATCTGATCTATATCATAAAATATTATTTATTAATTTTAATAATATTTTTTAAAAATATAATATGTTATAACAAGTATATTATACTTTTAAATAAATATTTATGAAATATACGAAAATCATTCTCACCTTCATTTAGCATCAATATTATGCTCACCTTGTTAACATAATGTTTAATCATGAGTGGAACCTGACCTATATGCTATTATATTTATTATAAATTCAACACATACATTCTAACATTATAACCATTTTGTCCATGCAAAAATATCTTGAGTAAAATTTTGATATGCCTTGCAGCTTATGTATGTGGAGAGAGAGGAGGACTCATACTAGAGGATCCCCATTACTTCGGTGTGTCATTAAATGGAGTACCCGGTCTAGACATTCATATGGAAAAGAAAATTGTGGAGGAGAAATTGAATCAGCTTCGAGAAGAGAGAGCCACAGAACAAGATATTCAATTGGCCATGAAAGTCTTGGGTAGTAAAAGGTTGGTTCTAATTATACTACTTCCATTTTACTATATATATGTATGTTGATTGGTAACACCTCCATATTTGTGTTAACATTAAAAAAACTTTCAGATGTTTTGTTTCAATTTTTATACACTCACCAAAGTATAATTAGATCTATTACTATGATCTCCCAAAGTCCTTCTCAAGGCAACCTTTCCTTGCCATTGACTCATTTTTTGACTATCAGCTAATAATAATGGATATTACCCACAAAAGTCAATTTTGTCAAGAATAGAAAAGAATAATTGAAACAATGAGATTCAATCATAATTAGCATGTGAATCACTTTTCAGTTTAATTTTGCATAGAGATAATGGAACTTGTAATAACTTTCAAAATTTTCTCCTAGAATGCATTTTAACAGTAAATGCTGTTTCCAGAGAAAAAAAATATATATTATAGTTTGGTGTGATTTTTAAAAATTATTTCAGATCTTTTAATATTTTCCTTTTAACAATTACCAAAACTTGAATATATTTGGTTGTTTCTTAATTAATTATCAGAGCGAAGGTATATGGATGGCCAAACACATACGTCTTTACAAAAGCAATGGGAGAAATGCTAGTAGGAACTTTGAAAGGAAACATATCTACTGTAATTATACGACCCACAATCATTACAAGCACTTACAAAGAACCTTTCCCTGGTTGGATCGAAGGTTTAAGGTAAATCACCAAATCTTATGTGTGTCCATACATATAATTTCAATTATCCACAACTTTTATGTTCCCTTAGTTTTCTTTCCAAGAAATTGGTATTTAGAAGTGTTAACATCACTCATATTTTTCTTATCTTATTGAAGTTTTTTTTTTTAAAAAAAATTTACAGAACCATAGATAGCTTCCTTGTTGCTTATGGTAAAGGAAAATTAACATGCCTCCTTGCGGATATTAAGGCAGCTTTTGACGTGGTGAGTAACCAAATAAATCCTTTCTTCTTTTATTGATACTATAAAACTTGTTTCCTTAATTAGTAGAAGAATTGTCCCTCATCGATTATACTTGGAATTAATTCCATTCTCATTTCCTAAACCAAATTGCTCAAAAAAATAACTACGCTTAATGTTGTATTTGAAGCAGATACCAGCTGATATGGTGGTGAATGCAATCCTAGTGGCCATGGTAGCTCATGCAAATCAACCTAATGATACCATATATCATGTGGGTTCCTCTGTGAGAAATCCAATTAGATACCTTAATCTCCAAGATTATGGGTTTAGATATTTCACCCAAAAGCCTTGGATAAATAAGGATGGAAAGTCCATCAAGGTTGGCAAAATTACCCTGTTCAACAACATGGCTAGCTTTCATAGATACATGTTCTTTCGCTACCTGCTACCTTTAAAGGTGATTAATTACTCCAAATTCTTAGGTGATGTTTAGATTATGAAAATATTTTTATTTTTATATTCTATTTTTAATTTTTTTTTGTAGAAAATAATGAAAATTGAAAAGAAAAACAGAAAAAAAATATTTTCTGACTTATACTATTTTTTATACAAAATTTTAAAAATAGAAAATAAGATAGTACTTTAATAAATAAATAATTGGTAAACCAAACATTATAACTTCCCCTTCACACACCTTCTAATATTGAGCACAATCACTTCCCACAACATCATATGAACTTGAGCTTAACAACTTTAGTCAACTATGTGCTTATAGTAATTTTCACTTAATAGGGACTTGAGGTAGCCAATGCAGCTTTATGCCAGCATTTTCAAGAAACGTATCATGAACTGAAGAGGAAAATCTATAGGGTCATGCGTTTGGCTGACCTTTACAAGCCTTATTTGTTCTTCAATGGCGTGTAAGTTAATTATTAGCATCTAATAAATAACATATTGTAGAATTTGTTTTAATAATATTCATTAACTAAGGGTGCTTGTTTTGCACACAGATTTGATACTATGAATACAGAAAAGTTACTATCAGCGGCAACACAAGGAGGGGCAGAGCTGGAATATTTTTACTTTGACCCCATAATCATTGATTGGGATGAATATTTCATGAATATTCATTTTCCTGGCATTGTCAAGTATGTATTGAAGTGATAAAAAAATTACGTACTTTGCAGTGCAATTTTTCTTATGAAGTTTCAATTTCCATTGCATTCAAATTTGTGCTAGGGAGTTTATATGTTGGCCTATTACAAGTTATTGAAGTAAATCAACTGAACCTTTTGTATTTTACATTTTACTGTCTGAAATAAATTAATTTAAAAAAATAATTACTTTTTTACAACTAAAGTTAACTTACTCTTTGAAGTTTGTTTAGTTTTCTTCTTATTTTTAGTTATTTATATTGTGTTCTTTATGCTTTATTTGGTAAGAAAGAATTTAGAGAAAAAAAATTGTTCATAGAATTTGCATGAATTTTGTTTTTTTACTTTTATTTATATGTATTTATTTTATATAAAAGAAAAAAATAGAAAAAATGAGAGGAAGGTAATTTTTTTTTTATTTATTTTAAATTATTAAATCTTTTTTAAAATATTTTAAAAAATAAATACTATGTTAATAAAAAATATAGTAATAAAATTAAAAAAAATTTAAAAATTTGTATAAATAAAAAATTATAATACCAATATTTATTTTTATTTTATTTAAATAATTTTTTTTTATTTTATTTCCATTTCAATCTTTATCCTCTATTTTTTTTTAATATCATCCAAACAAAGTATTATTAACCAGTTTAATTAGGAGGATGGTGTGCTCAAATTTATAGAATTTAATTCAAAAGATAAATTATAATATTATATATATAATTAGCCAACAAAATAAAACAATTAATAGAGTAAAAAAGATACTCAAGCCTATCCATATATTAAGTCTAAAACAGAAAATCCATGGTTTACATACAAAGATAACAAGCACAACAAAGGCTTCCTGGATAATTCCAAAAAAAAGAGAGCGAAAGCAATCCTTGCAAATTTGCTCTAACCTAATTTTAAGATCTCATTTTTATTAAGTCCCGATAATTATCATAATTAACTTCCTCGTTACTATAAATAATTATATTCCTATGAATCCATAAGACCAAACAATAACAAACCATATGATAAAGCAGGCTTTTTACTTTGTTTTTCTACACAATAGACGCGCGTATGATGAAGAAAACAGTTTTATATTCTTTGGATAGCTTTATCTGAAATCTTAATAATTCATAATACTATAACCAAATAATTTATCAAAATCTGAAATTTTTTTATATAATATATAATATTATTATTAATTAATCTTAAGAGTTGAAATTAACAACGACTATCAAAATAAATCGTGCATAAATTTTATCCTAATTTACAAATAAAATTCTCATATCAACAATAATATTTAAATCCGTAATCTTATGCATGTGGATTCAATCCTTAAACAAACCAGCTTTTATTAGCTAGGGACTGAAAGGATAGGATGTGGAAGTTGGAAGATGGCATGGTGATTTTCTAAGAGACAAATAAATATTTTATAATTTAAATTACCAAGCAACCATTGTAAGACTGTCAAATTAGCTTTAAAATGATTAAATTATGTTGAAATAATTGGGATAGACTAAGAATTTTTGGTCAGGACTTGGACTAATAACTCAAAACTATTAACATCCTATGTTTACTATTCATCCCCCTCCCCTCTTCATCAATTCTCATCATCTTTGCAATTTAAAAATATTCTGAAACTTAAATTCTGTAATAAAATAGTATTGATTAAACATTTTTTATTTCATAATATATTGTGTATGAATTTCAAAAATAAAATTAAAAATGATTATGTTTACAGAATAAAATTTTTAGAAGAAATATATCATATACTAGGAGTAAGAGTCTATAATTTTTTTAAATAGCATCAATTCTAGAAACTTAATTTTTAAATTAGAAATTGATGTACTAGGATCTTAATTTCAAAATTTTGAATTTGACTTCTAAATTTTTAATTCTAGATTTGTGTCACCATAATTTTATAAATCTTCTAGAATTTAAATTCTGGAATGATATTGATAAGTTTTTGGATTTAAAATTCTGGAATTAATAGATTCTTATTTATTGGAGCTATGCACATGGTTTTGAATTTTAAATTTTAAAGTTTAAAGGTAATTTTATATGTCATATATTAAAATTGTTATATATCATCATTACATCTTGACGTCAATTTGTTATTGTATGTAATGTATAGCAAGAACAAGGGAAGCTGCATTATATAGAATAAATCATATAGAATCTGCAAGAGAAGGATCGCGAAAATATATTCGACCTACAACTTTTGCAAGGAGAAAACAGGTTCATAAATTGAGTTGACTCATGACTTAAATGCACATAAATATGTTGGCATAGATGCATATAAAAAAGATATTGCTGCTAGTGATGTGTAGGTGTTTAGGGTACCTGTGCAGGACCAAACGTGCATTGGTGATTCTAAAGATTTGTTTATATTTTGATTGTGCTATGATCATGTTATTAATTGGTTATGAGATGGAAAATTAATTTTAAATAATATTAAGGCTTTATAATAATATTAAAAGTTTAATTAATGTTAAAAATTATGGAATTCGGATTGCATCAGATTTCAAATTTGGTGGATGGTTAATATTGGATTTGAACTTCGACCAAAGTATGGACTTGAGGCAAAAAAACTTTCTTCTTAGGTCAAAAATAGTTAAAATTTTTGACCAAATTTTTGACCAAATTTTTTTAACCAATAAATTTTTACCTTTTTCTAAAACTATGTTAATAACTAAAAAAAAAGAAAAAGAAAATATGAATTCATAATAATCCGAAAGAGCACAATTCCTTGTCCATAATAATCGGGTTTGGACCTTCAACCAAAAGTTTGGGCTTGTGCCAAATTAATATTGGGTTTGGACCATGGACCAAAGTTGGGCTTGACTTTTCGCACCTCCGTTTTTTCTTTTTGCACCCCCTTTTATTTTTTGAAATTTTTTTATTACCATTTTACCCTTAACACCTTCTCATCTCTTCCGCAAAATTTTTTTTTCTTCCGCACGTTCTGCAAATTAATTTACGGAATGCAAAATGTATTCCGTAAATTAATTTGCGGAATGTAATTTTATGTTTTCCGTAGATTAATTTACGGAAGGTTACATTTTACATTCCGTAATCTAATTTGCGGAACAAAAAAATTACATTCCGCAAGTTTATTTCATATGGATTCAATTAATAAGGAAAAAGATGTAATAATGGGAAACAGAAATGAGAAAGAAAAAAAAAAGAGTAGGAGGAACACGGGAAGATGGAGGAGGAAGGAGGAAGAAGAAAGAAGTTTAATAAATGGGGGCATTTTTGTCTTTTCATACATGAGGGGGGTGCAAAAAGAAATTTTTGGGGGTGCAAAAAGCAATCCCTACCAAAGTTTGGAGGAATTACTTTTTTCATCCACTTTTTTCTTTTTGGAGCTTTCTCAATTTTTTAAAATTTATCTTTTAATAGATATATTTCAAAAACTAATATATAAAATATAAATTTTTATATCTTATAAATTATTTTATAAAAGGTATATTTTTATATTTTATAAATTAATTTATCAAATATAAAAAAATATATTTTATAAATTAATTTATGAAATATATATATAAAATAAATAAAATTAAAATAATAAAAATTAAAAAATATATAAAAAAATGAAAGATGCAAAAATTATAGATCAAGTTTTAGCTAGAGCCAAAGTAAAATGTAACAGTATTTTTTTTAAGTCAAAAAATAGTTAAAATCTACTTTTGTCCAAATTTTTTCAACCAATAAATTTTTTTTTTCTAAAAATATGTTAATAACTAATATTTTGTTTGAAATAGTTTTTAATTTTTAATTTTAAAAATCAAAACTAATTTTAATTTTTAATTTTTAATTTTTATAAATTGTTGCAAAAAATTAAAATACTTTATTATGAATTCACAAAAATATAAAAATAAAAATAATAATTTAAAAAATAAAAATATTAATTTAAAAAATTAAAATATATCAAAATAATATAAATTTAAATTTTAAAACATAATAAAATTAAATAATATTATTATTATGGTGATAATTATGATTGTAATGGTAATAATGATAGGAGTAAGAATAAATTTAATATTTATAAAATAATGATAATAGTATAATAGCTATAATATAAAAAATAATATATAATTATAAATTTATATTTTATATATTATTTGATTATCAATATTTAAAATAAATAAGTATATATATATATATATTATTATAATATTTTTATATTATTTAATATTTATTTTTCAGAAAAATAATATATATTATAAAGTTATAAATTAAATATATATCAAATAATATTATTTATTTTTTAATATAATAAAATTAGATAAGTAATAAAATTAAAAATAATTTATTTTAAAATAATAAAAATAAAATATTATTATTATAATTATATTGTGGTTGTGATGGTAATAGTGGTAATAGTGATTATAATATATATATATAATATTATATAATCATACAATTTTATATTTTTATATAAATTTTATAATTAATATATAAGATAAATATTTTTATATATCATTATTATAATTTTTATTAGTATATATTATATTATAAAAAATTATATAACATAAAATTATATTATAATACAATAAATTAAATATAATTTTAATATATCAAACAGTATTATTGTTATAAATTTATAAAAAATATGTAAATAATTAAATTTTTTAAAATAATAAAATCAAAATTTTAAAAATAAAATTTATTATTATTATTATTTTAATGATAGTGATGATATTGGTAATAGTAAAAATAAAATAATAATAGTGATATTATGGTTATAATATAAAAATATTATATAATTATACAAATTTTTATTTTACATATTATTTGATTATCAATATTTAAAATAAATAATTTTATATATTATTATAATAATTTTATATTATTTATATTTATTTTATTTTAAAATAATATATTATAATACTATATTATAAATAATTATATAATATAAATTATATTATAATATTTTGAATTTATATATTAATTATTATTATTTATTTAATTTTTATTATGTAAAAATTAGATAAATAAAAAATTATTTTTATTTTAAAATAATATAAAATATATTATTATTATTATTATTATTATAGGATAATAGTTTAATGATAATAAGATTGGATAAATTTAAGAATAAAAATATTTTAAAACTAAAACTAACATTTAATATATCTTATTTCAAATTTATTTTTGCTGAAAAAATTTTGTTTTCAAAACTACTCGAACAAAAACAAATTATGAATTCATAATAATCTGGAAGAGCACAATTCCTTCATGCATTATCATTGGCCATAACCGTAACAAAAAAAAATCCAGATAATAGATAAAAAAAGAACCTGAACCAATAAAATTTAAGATTATTTCAAATATGAGTATATAAACTGGACGAAGCAAAAATCAAGAAGATGATAACAAAAATCTAAAGAGAAAAGCTAAAAAATTATAGCAAATAAAAAAGTTTGAATGAAGCATTAAACTGACGTCAAGGTGGAATGGTGTTGAAGTAAAAAGCATTTGGAAGTTGGTCTTCGACAGGATGTGGCCGAAGCTCTTCAAGCTTGGGTAGTGATGTAGTTCCTGCCATTTTATACTTCTCTAAAATGAATGAACTTCATTAATTCAAAATGAAGCAAACAGTTAAAACCTCGTAGTTGTAAAAACCCAACAAAACAAAATGCAAAAAGGTTGAAATGTAGAGTGATGGGAACAGCCGAACGATGAAAAAAATGAAGAATTATAAATGGTATTGGTGCCTGGGTGAGAAACAAAATGAAGTATAATGAAAAGTTTTATTTCTTCTCTCTTAAAAGTGAGGAACTACAACGAGCAAGTTCATGGATTATTCAATGCTGAAGATAGTGAGGCACGATATAGTCTCGTAAACTAGACATTAGGTACCTTTTATTTTTCATTCTAAATATCTAATAGAGTAATAAATTATATATTAAATATATTTTAATTTAAATCATAAATAAAATAAATATTAAAAATGTTAACTAAAGAAAAAATAATAATAAATTAGATAAGATGAAATAATATATAAAATTTTTTTTTAACTTAACTCAAAAAATTATTAATATTTATTTTTTTTTCTTATATTCAAAATCATGTTTTATATATAAATATGTATATTAGGATATTTTTTAAAGATAATATTAAATTATTTTAATATTGTTTATTTTTTTTTCTTAATATTTTAAATAAAATACAAAGAAGATTCAGGATGAGCAAAATTTATTAGACCACCTAAATCTGATAAATCTAAAAATTCAATTTGCAGGATGGAATGGATCGGATCATTGAGAGATTAAAGAAGATTTCATTGGATGATTTCGATTGAGAGTTCAATTACTCAACCCTATAGCTATCCTATAAAAGAAAAAGAGATAAGTTTAATCCAATATGTGTCAAAGAAATGGGAATAGTAAGGCACCCTAAAGCTTAAGCTTACTTGCATTCTTGACTTTTATTGCTCTAGGGCTGCTTTTCTCTTTTGCTAGTCATCTTTCTTTCTTCTTGTTTTGGTAGAGTTTTCTCATATCATCTTTCAATACCACTTCTTATGGTCATTATGTACATTTTCCTTTCTTATTTTATTCCCACCAAACAAAGATGAAACTATACTCTTAAGTTATATGTTACCTATCTGAGATATTTACATGTTTTTTCAAACTCTTATGTGTGATCAATAATATATATTGAATATGCTAAAATATTTATACTCTTTTTCTCTGATACTATGTGAATACTAGATTCACTTATTTTCCTATTACCTCTCTTTGATCATGTGATCATGTAGTGTTGTTAAGTTTTTATCTCTCTTCCTTTTACATGTTATCTATGATGTTTTTTGAGATTATTCTCTATGTTTTAATATTTTTTGGACACTATATTTTATAACTTATCTAATTTTAAAAAATTTAATTTAGCTTCAATGGTCATTTTGCTGAAATTGAACATAGATTTCTTTAATTCTATATTTATTTATTTTCTACATTAATCTTTTTTTAATATTATTTTTGTCTTATTGTTTTAACATTTTGGTTTGATTGAATGAATTATTTAAATATTATTTAAAATGAAATTATTAGTTATCATGAACATCTTTTTATAAGATAATTTTTACTTGGTTACCACTTCTGAATTTTTAATTTTTTTTTTCAGTTTTTAATTATATTTTATTTAAATTTTATTTATAACTATTGATTATTAGTTTTTTTAATTTCCAATAATGAAAAATAAACATTTGTGCTGATCATTGTTTGCTATTGGACTTGGAAGCTTGTACCTATAACTAGATTTGAAAGTTGAGACTTATTGTAATGTTGTTTGTCAAATGGCATATTAATTCTATTTCTTTTTATATTTTTGTAATTTACATTTAAACTTTTTTTTAAATATGTATATTTTATAAAGATATTATCAGTAAAAATAGTAAGTTCAAAATGATCAATCATTTATATTTTATAAGTTTTAAATTAGTATTTCATGTGTATTTTATATTGATAAATCAATTTAATATTTCATATATATTTTATAACGATCCATCTTAACCCTGAGTAGGAGCATTATATAATTTGTATTTAACGGTTAACCATAGCATTATAGTAAATTTCATATGATAATATATAAAGAATATTACAATTAAATTGTTTCAGTTTTTTTTTTAATGTAAAACATTTTAAAACTAATATAAACATTTGAAAAAATATTTAAAATTACTTTATATCTTAATGTGAAAAATAATACCAACTTGGACAACAAATTCAAAAATTTTGAAAAAAAATTATTTATTTTTCATAAACTTAACCCAAAAATAAAAGGTCCAACTCGACGTTATCCAAATGTGCAGGCCCAACTTTATATCGTTCATAACTGACCCATAAAACAAACAATTTCAGATTAGGGGATTGCTTTTTGCACCCCCCAAAATTTCTTTTTACACCCCCTTAAAGGTAAAAAGACAAAATTGTTCTGCCTATTATCCTTTCTTCTTCTTCCTCCACCTCCATCTGTTCTTTCGTTTTTCTTCTTCTTCTTTTTTTTTTTTCTTTCTCGTTTCTTCCTGTATTTGCCCTTATTAATTATTATACTTCCTTCCTTTTTAATCGAATCTAGGTTAGGTTTTGATTTTTGTGGGAGAAAAACTAAAAAAATAACGTCGAAGAAGCGTCGGAGAAGACGAAGAGACTTTATACTCCGCAAACTAGTTTGCGGAAGCTTAAACACTTTCCGCAAATTAGTTTACGGAATGCATTAGTGTATTCCGTAAATTAATCTGCGGAATGTAATTTGTTTGTTTCCGCAAATTAGTTTACGGAACGTAAAAATGTAATTTTCCGTAAATTAGTTTACGGAGAACAAAAAAGTATATTCCGTAAATTAATTTACGGAATACATTGATGCATTCCGTAAACTAATTTGCGAAACAGAGAAATACTTGCGGAAGAGAAAATTTTGTTGCGGAAAAGATGAAGAGGTGTTAAGGGTAAAATGATAATAAAAAAATTTCAAAAAATTTAAGGGGGTGCAAAAAGAAAAAAAGGGTGGGAAAAGTAAAGCCCTCAGATTAATATTTTGGATTCTCGACAAACATCAGTTTGGACATTTACTACCTAAATCCGTCTACCCAGCATACATTTAGCCTATTTGGATAAAGTAATTTAGAATTATTAAAATTTATATATTTAAATAATAAGAATTTTTTTTTAAATGTTATAAACTTTTATCTAAGTAATTTTTATGTTAAATGAAGTAAATTCTAAATAATTTTTATTTAAAAAAGATTTCTAAAATTTTCTATTATTTTATTTTTATTTTAAATTATTATTTATAGTTTCTCTTATGTATTATTATTCTTTTAATAATTATTTAATTTTATTTAAAAAATTTTAAAATAGTAAAATTTCTCATCCAAACATAAAGTTAAGGAATACCTTTAAAATTATATTAGCATTATTTAGTATTTACTAGAGTAAGATAGCCTATTTGAATAGATCTGTAAACCACTTGTTTCTACTTCTGAAATTTATGAAGGGACATTTACCAAATTAATATTTGTAGTCTTTTTTCTTATGAGTTGTTATTTCATGAGGTTAGCCATTTTTCACTTGTTTCAACATATTAGGAGGTTTGGGTGGATTTGGTTTATTCTATCATAACCATATTTTTTTATGAAGAAATGATTTAGAAATATATAAATAGTAATAATATTTATTTAGTTTGATAATTATTTATTAATTTCAATAATAAATTATTTTAAAAAAATCATAATTAACATAAAAAAAATATAGTTAATTAGGTTAAATAATAATTGATTATAAAAAATATATAATTGTTTACGTGTAATTACGTAAAGTTATACATATTCGATAATCGATTACATATTATATATGTAATTGAATTAATTATTATTTTTACAATATTAATCATAATTTTTTATAATTAATTATTAAATTAAATTTTAAAATATAAATAAATGTAATTACTTTTTGTATATTTTGAAATTATTTCTACTTTTTATCTGATTTAACCATCAACTAATCCGTAAAAGTTGATCTGCGAATTAGATCTTTCGGTTAAACTAGTTTAGACTGGATCCGATCTATTTACAACTGTTGTTACTATGTTTCATACATGATAAAAAAAGGAAGAAATGACCTGCCTAGTAGCAGGGATAAATAAGAAAAAAAAATTGATATTCTTAAATTATATTTTAAAATATATAGAATGGTAAAAATAAATAAATTAAATATAATATATAATATAATAAAAAAATAAACTATATTAGAATATAAATTTTGTTAATATGTAAAATGATAATTTTATATAAAAAAAAATTTTCACGCATACGGATCACACAAATATTGATGCAATTTTCGTTAAGAATCGTTTGGCCTTGTGCATGTACTTGGCAGTACTCGTCGGTTGGGAGATACATACATAGAATTTTCCATAAATATAAAATATGTTTGTTTGCAGTTTTACGATTTTTAAATTAAAAATTTAAAATACATTTAAAAGATTTATGACAAAGAAGGTTATAAAACTAAAAAGTCTCTAATAAATCAATTTTAATTTTATTAACTGAAAGTTAGAAATATTTTTTTAAAGAAAAATTATCGGTTATTATATATATATATATATATATTAGTGGATCCTCTTTTGTTTTTCCTGGGGGCTTATATATTAATATTGCAATTGAGGCCCACATTTAGTACCCGTGCTTCTTTGTGTGTGATGATGTCATTGGTTATGTTATGCTTTTTTAAACTAGAGATTGATATAAGAGTTTAATTTCTTGTAATGGCTAAGGTGTATCTTTCTTTGCGTTAGCTATTTTTGAGTTGAGTGTTGTCTGGAATCTTTCTATTATCAATATTTTATCTTTAGCTTTAAAAAAAATTATATCAAATCATTTTTTTAACACTCTTATTTTACATGTATGTCATGAACAAATCATCATTTTAATTTAAAAGTAGTAATTGAGTAAAAAAAAATTATGACTAATTTTTTAAGTAAATTTGTGTCAAATTATGTTACGTACATTAATTAGTAATTGAGCAACCTTAAAGGTTGCTAAAAGATAGATTGAGAAAGTCTGTCCTGACTCATCACTTGTACATTATTTAACCTCAGGTGATTTTCCAATAACTATTATTTATCATTTAATAATTTAAATTACATTATATTGCAACACGATGCCTATGGGGGAGATGTAATGTATTCTCACGCAAAAAACCATTTTAGTGTTTGACATGCAGTATAAAATCATTTTACTTTGGATATTGGATTGCGTTTGTCGCATTTCAATTACTTAAAAATAAGTATCAAAATACTCTAACATTAAGTTTAGACGGAGGAATTTAAGATTATTAGATTTTATATCTTAAAAATAGGATAAATAATTTTAAAAATGTTAGATATTTTTTATCAAGTATGAAAAATTTTAAATAAACTTTATTTAGATTTTTCTTAAATCCTTTATTCTATTAATTTATTTTTTTATTATTTATAAATTTTTTTATATTTTATTCTTTTCTAAAATAAATATTCTTTTTTTACAAAATTTTAAAATTCTGTATCCAAATGCAAATGCAAGATAAATCATCTCTTCACCTTTTGAAATTGTATTACAATCAATCCATAATATGGTATTTAAAAATATTCTCTAATAACTCTGGAGTCTGGGCATAAAACGAGTGGTGTAACATGCGATTAAAAATACAGTTGAAGATACTCACTGCACAACATTGGTATAACTTTTGTTGAATAAAAATAAAATTGCTGTATTATATATTCATCAAAATTGTTTTCTTAACATCCATATTAAAAAGAGTACGAAATGGAAGAAAAAATAGAAATAGAATGAAATATATATATAATTATAATAATGTAACGAGATAAAAAAATATAAAAAGAAAAAATGAAAAATGATGTAAGAAAAATAATCTAAGAAAATAATTCGTATTTAATTTTTGTTTTTTCTCCTTATGGCCGAGACAGTATCATTAATACTATAGGTGTGAAGTATTTTCACAATGGGGTTTTGTTGATGTCCTCTCCTATTTAATGTGATATAAAACAGAGCATTTGATGCAGAAATAGTTGATATTTTTAAATGCAAAAGTGATAAGGTTGAAATTTATAATACTTTTATAAAATTATTTTAATTTTAATAATTTCGAAATTGTGAATTTAAGAATACTATATTCAATTGTTGAGATTTTATTAAGGAAAGATTTTGTAGGTGAAATAAATCTATAAAATTAGAAGGTCAAATTTAGCAAAATTGTACGATCTCCGTTGGCCTGTTCGATGAGTGCCCCCACACACTAATGCCGAAAGATCAGGCATCACAAATAAATTAGTTGTTATGAATATTTTTGGCTCACATGATTTTGACTGAAAAAGTTGAAGTTCGACGGAAATAAAGTAAAATTTAATATATTAAAATAGAGATCGGAGATGGAACAGTATAGACATATTTATATTTATTTTAGTATATAAAATTATAAAAATATATGTAAAATTGGTTAAATTAAAAGGATAATAAAATTATAAAAATAAAAATAGAATTTATTTTTTGAATTTGGACAAAAATGAAAAAAATTATCATATTTTTGTCGATTCTTTGATGCTTTGTTTGGATGAAGGAAAATAGAATAAAGGAAAAGAGAGATAAAAATAAAGAGTAAGTAGAACTCATTTTTATTTTTTTTTCAGCCGTCAAGATGTGAGAGGAAGGTTTTTTTTTTTTTTTAAAAAAATTATTAAAATTATTATTTATTTTTAAAAAATTAAAAAATAAATAAATTATATTTATAAAAAAATGTAATAAAAAAAATATTTTAAAATTTTATATAAAATAAAATTTATACTACTAATATATTTTTTTTTCTTTTTTTATTTATCCAAGTAAAAAAATAAAGTTTTTCATTTTTTTTTCTCTTATTTAAACTCATTCAAACAATTTATTCTTTTTTTTTATTTTTACTTTTTTTTTTGTTTTTTTTTCTTTCTTTCGTACATGACACAAACAGAGAGAAGCATAGCCTAATCTCGACCCTTTATTTTATTTTTGAACTTTATAAAATTAATAAAAAAACAAGAAAAAAAATGAGCCATTGGATATGACTGCACCCAATTAAAGTTCTTATCGTGTGCATGGTGCATATCACACTCTCACTGTGGCGTCTTCCTACAAATGGCAGATTGGGATGAGATTGGATGTGGATTCCATTAGCTAGGACTATTTATGGAATTCTATTGGTAGAGGGTGCTATGTATGTCAAGAACAAGATCATACAATAAACATCAACGCAATGCAAATCACCTTCTGTCACTACTATTTCATATTTTATAAGGATTTTTTAATTAAAATTTGATATTATTGTTAGTTTAATTAATTAAAATAGGGAAACTTATATTCATTTAAATTTTTTACCATTACAAATATCAATTTAAAATTTGAATTATTTAATCTCAATTCAATATTTATAATTTGTTAAATTAAAAATTAGATCAAATTTTAATTGAAGAGAATGTTTTTCCTTCACAGTATAACTTTCACATCCACTGTTGCAATATATAAAGTTCTTTTACATGTATCTCTATTACTATAGCTAACGCATACTTTGATCATAACTTAAATTTTACACATCATTAATTATATATATATATATATATATATATATTATTGCAAATGAAAGTCTACTCTCTCATTACATTTTATTAATATAATATTTATACATATAATTTTTAAAATTAAAAAAAAATTAGAACAATTGATTATGCCAATTTTTTAAAAAGATTGATAGGATCCATTCTCTTTCATCTAGATATGATATCGAGGTGGTTTGATGTTCTCTGTTTGTAACATCCTATACTCATCTTATTTTTATTTATGTTTTCGTTATATATAAAATATTAAAATTTATATTATTTTTTATATATTTATATTTTTTATAATTTATTATAAATTTTATAATTTTAAATAATATTTTAAAATAATAAAAATATTTTAATAATTTTATAAATGAAACGAATTTGAAAACAGGATGGAATGGATATAAATATCTTCATACATACTTTTACGGTTTTGAATACTACTTTAATAATATCAACACCACCACCATAATTCAATCCCAACTGTCTAAATTTAAAAAAAATAAATCAACTATCCAAATTAGTTGAGTAGGTAACAGTGTACGGGTCGAATTCTATAAATTCTATTCAACTACTAAATTTTGATGAAAAGGAATTTTTTTAAAAAAATATTGTAAATTTTTATTTAAATAATTTTTATATCAAATGATATCAATTTAAAGAAAATTTGTTAAAAAATTATTATTCATTATTTTCTTATACCTTATGTTTTTAATGATCATTTAATTTTAATTTAACAATTTTAAAATTCTTGATCCAATCACAAAGTTATGGCGTCTTTCTCTATATATAGAGAATCACTCAATGGCAATGCACAAAAGGAAAGTCCCTCTAATTGAGTGTCATATATGATTACAACATTTAAAAATATGGCAGAGTTGGGAAGTGTTGGCGACTTCCTCAAGGGAAAGAACATTTTAGTTACTGGTGCAACAGGATTCCTAGCCAAAAGTGAATGCACTCTCCCTCTACCTGACATGAATCTATATTTGTGTATGTGTACTTCAACTATTAACTAATATATATATATGCATTTTTTCTGCCATTTTTTCTATGTAGCTTTTGTGGAAAAGCTACTAAGGGTTCAACCGGACATAAAAAGGTTATACCTTCTTGTAAGAGCATCAAATCCTCATTTAGCTGCCCAACGCTTGCACAATGAGGTGTACCTGTTTTACACTTTACCACGGTTAGTGCAGTACTATTAATTCTATGTTAGAACTTGAATTTGGATACTTTCATGTTATTAACTAATTGGGGGAGAGAAATATACATTTTTTATCAAATAAATAATTAATCGAAACTGATTGAGAGATTTACTCTAAATAATTTTTAAAAAAAAACTCCAATAATCTAACATGACCATGTTTCTTTTGCTCATAAAAGAAATTTAACATGATTATATATAATATTTAATAATATATGAGAGGATCAAGGCTGGTTATAATGATGGGGTTTCTTTTATTCTATGATCATCAACGGTTCACTAACCTTTTATTTCTCTCTTTAATTGTAACTAACTTAATTTCTTATTGTATCAGGGTTGGGTTAGTCCCTGTATAAAATTGGTTTTTCTATTTAAAGAAAAATAACATAAGAGGGTCCAAATCTTTATAAGGATACTAACAAAAAAAATTATTTACTAAATATTGAAAAATTAATAACTTTTATTAGTATAATTTTTTCTGATGAAAATTAAATTTTTACTATAAACATTATAAGTTTATACTTTCAATAATATATTATACTAAAAAATAATTTTATTAATATATGTAAACTATTAGTATATACTATCAATATATTAAATATTAATATAACATATGATTTATTAGTAGAAATTTTTAAAGTTTATATTAATAATTTAATTTTTATTAAGTAAAAATTATTCTAATATTTGATGAATATTTATTTATTAGTGAATAAAAATTATATTGGATGTTGAAAATTTGATGAAATTTAACCCATTCACGGTGCTGCATGCATTGTATTATATGTTTATATATAGATCTTTGGAAAGGAGTTATTCAGCGTGCTACGTGGTAAGTGGGGTACATATTTTGGTTCCTTCATATCAGAGAAAATAGTTGCCGTTGCAGGCGATGTGTCTCTTGAAAAGTTAGGAGTAAAAGACAAAAACCTGACTGAAGAAATGTTGGAAGAGATAAATATTGTAGTTCATGCTGCTGCAACTACTAAGCTTGAGGAGAGGTAAAGAAAATAAGGCATAAATATATCTTTATTTTTCATAAACATGATGATATTTAATTTTAGTTTCTAATTATATATTATATATTATTTATTTTTATTAATTTTAAATTTTAAATATTATTTTTTTTATTATTTTATGATGATATGATAATTATATTATATTAATAATTATTCTAAAATGGTGAATGATATGATATATATACATCGGCCCTAATTGGGTCAATGAAAAAATGTAGAAGTTTAACAATTTCGTATATCTGTACATAGCAATAAGAAGTTTGGGAACATGATAATAGTGAAGTATACAAATTTTCACAATAGACATTCGTTACTCTTTTATTAGTAGGAAGAACCAAATAAATGTAGCATAAAAAAAATAGAATGCTTGGTACTTCCATCTTACTTTCTCAGATGACCCCCCCCCCCCTATATGGGGACATTTTCTTGCTGAAGTCTAAAGAAAAGATAAGAAAATTTCTTTGAAATATAAGAATGTTTCATTGAATTATTTTATAATAAAAATACAATAAAAAAATATTTATAAGTGAAGTTTGATAATAAAATAACTAAGAAAGAATCCTTTGTAATAATTAAAAGATAAAAAATACTAAATATAATGTGCAAAATAGACATCTAATGGTGGGCTAAACATATGTAAAATGATAAAATTTATTATAGGAAGTGTAATAGTAATAAATGGACTGACAAAAAATTTAAATGTATTTCAAATTGTTATTGAAAGAATTCATTAAAATTGATTTAATGATAAAAGATCTACATGAGAGTTTTGCATTAAATTTTGTCAGTATTTTATATTATAAAAAAATTATTATTAAAAGATACATTACTTTAATCTTCATTCTTACTACTGTATCCATTCTAATCATTTCACAAAGTATGATTGTCTATTTAAGGTTGGAAGTAAAAATTTAAAAGAAACAATAAATAAATAAAACATAAGAAGTTAAGAACTTGGGCTGTAATAATATTATAATAATGACACAGCAAGGCACGGGGACAATTGAAATTATTAAATTATTTTAAAATACTAAAATTAAATTAAACTATATTTAAAATTTAAAATATACCAATTTAATGCCTAAAAGAAGATAGTGGATAGTAATTAAGCTGTAAAAAGTCTTTTATAATTATATTTGTGTATGCAGATACGATGTTGCAATGGGTACTAATGCGTTGGGAGCTCTCAATGTTTTGAACTTCGCCAAAATTTGTCGGAAAATTGAGGTTCTTCTTCACGTATCTACCGGTAAGTGATTTAACAATTTTTTATATAAAAAATATAAATTATTATTACTATAATTAGGGAAATACTAGGTGTATTCTGAACCATCAATCACATGGGAAAATTGCTGTTAATGTATGCAGTGGATATTGTAGTATCAATCCACATATGAATATATGGAAAGTTTGTTCCCTACTCTTGTAACATAACCATGAGTGAAGTTTGTTACACATTATTTAAAAATATAAAAAATCATTAATATATAATATATATAATAAGAATAATTTTTAAAGTTTAATTATATCTTATTAAAATTTATTTTAAATTTGTTAACGAACCATATGTAAATGTGTATATTTTAAAATTTTGAATGATATTTTAATAAAATAAATATTTTAACTCAACTTAAACAAACTAAGATAAAGTGTTTAAGAATTTTTTTTATATCTCCTCTTTCTTCCCATGTTACATCCTTAATGTCTCTTTCCACTTCTATTACGTGTCTAATATAACTCATTAATAATTATATCATTTTTTTTAATGAACCTACCATTTTCATTCAAAACTTTACAAATTCTTTTAATACTCCTTTCATGTGATCCTGGTAGCTAGCTTTGATTATATATATAATTAAGAAAAAACATCATTGACCAGATTGTGTTTGTATTTCAGCTTATGTTTGTGGACAGGCAAAAGGATGCATAAGGGAGGAACCCTTCCATATGGGTCAGACACTAAACGGATCTTCAATATTAGACATCAACTTAGAAAAACAATTGGTAGAGGAAAAACTGAGGGAACTCCAAGCTGAAAATGCCAATGAAGAAACAATCACGTCAATAATGAAAACTTTTGGAATTATAAGGTGCTTTGTGAACCGTACCGGTACTTGGACAATTATGGGTAGCTCATGTTTAGAAATAATCAAGTTATCTGCAAATGAAGTACATGGGCCATTGCATTCATTCAAGAAATTTCCATATAAACTTCTGTTCATAAAAAAAAAAGAAGCATTAATTTTATCATGTCATATTTCTCATATTATATAGAAAGAATTATATTCATGCTTTCTGAAATTTATTTTAAAAATATCTGATATTTTTTTATTCTATACAAACTTTTTTTAATTTATATAAATAAATAACATTGTATATTTTTTTTAATTATATAACTCTACACAAATTTTTCATAATTTATTATAATTATATATATATATAAATTTAAAAAATAATAAATAATTTTTTTGATAAATTTCAAAAAATATTAATATAATTTATCCTATTATATATTCATCTAATTGTCTACCTAACTTTCTTCGTATATTTGTTGATAAATCTAGGGAAAATTTGCATGGATGGCCAAACACCTATGCATTTACAAAAGCAATGGGAGAGATGATTGTAACAAATATGAAAGATAATCTACCTTTGATCATTACACGTCCCACAATGGTAATCAGTACTCTCTCTGAACCCTTCCCGGGTTGGATTCAAGATGTAAGGTATTCTAAATGTCATTTCAACACTTGTACTTCCTTTTATATAAGATGAATGGTAGCAATTAACTATTTTTATAATAATTTTTTTATTATTGGATAAATTTTAGATGAATGTTAACACTAAATATAAAATTTTAGAATAATGTTTCACTTTTTATTTGTTAGAATTTGTTTTATAACTTGTTCACTTTTTTTATTTTTAAATAAAATTTATTTTACAATTCATTTGTGGTTTTTTATTATAATATATGTCCTTAAGTAACAAAGTTTTTTTAATAAATTTTAGAGGATATTTTATTAAAACCTGACATTGGATGACACCGATAGCAACATATAAGATTTTTTTTATATCACATCAATATCAACATCAATATTCTATATATAGAAAAAAAACGTAAGAGAATTTTTTTTTTAATTTGAACAATAAATTAATTTTTACCTTTTTAAATTAAATAAAAGAAAATATATTATTATCTATATTTTCTTTAATTTTTTCTCTCATCCAAATAATATATAAATAAATCATTAACTTTGTATTTAGTTTGAATGGAAGAAAAATAAACAAAAAATTAAAAATTAAAATCAAAATTTTAAATTAAAAATGAAATAAAAATTTATTTTTTGAAAATTATTTTTTATTTTTTAATAAAATAAAAAATACATCACTATTTATTTTCTTATCTCTCATTCAAATAATTTCTAAGTAATCTCTATTCAACAACATATGGATCAGGATCCTTACCTTTCGCATTGCCACCATAAAGGATCTCCAGCCTTTAATTTTTTTTATGTGATAATAAATCAATTAAAATATATAATTCATGTTTGGATAAATATTTTTTAAATAATTAATTAATTATTTTTAATATCTTTTTATAAAACTAATAAAAATACGTAATTATCTTCTAAAAAAATTGAATCGGAAATGTAGGTATTATTTATACTACAATCATATCAGATGTATTTAAATTTTCAATTTCAGAAGATTTGTTTCTACAACATTATAAAAAAATATTTTTTATGACGCATCAAATCTATGACATGGAAATAGAAATTATTTAATATATATTGCGTATTTACATTAATTGTAAAAAAAAATTGATTATATTTATTATAAATATTATTCTTATAATTAATTATATAAAATAAGTTTTATGTTTGATTATGTTAGGCTAGAAGTAATTTTAAAATAGTTATTTTGTTTGAATTGTATAAAAGAATATTTATAATAAATAAATAATAATAATTTTTGAATAATTAAGTTTAAATTTAAAATAATCAACTATTGAAGATAAAATGAAAAAAAATCAATTACAAAACTAACTTTTAATCATAAGTTCTAAATTTTTATTTATCTTAAGTAAGTTATTTTATTTGTAAAAAATAGTAAAAATATATAAATTAATTTTCTAACAATTATAACAAGATTAAACAATATATATATATATTTAAAATATTAATAATTAAAAAATATAATTCATTCTAAATTATGCAATTTATGATTACAGAACTGTGGACTTTTTGGTAGTTGAGTATTATAAAGGAACAATGACAAGCTTTGTTGGTCGTCCAACGACAATCATAGATGCGGTGAGTCCCCCACCCCAAATTTGTCAAAAAAAATTATTCAGTTATTAATAAATGACGTTTTAAATTAAGGAATTAAAATGATGATTGCAGATACCTGCGGACATGGTGATAAATTCTATGATCTTAGCATTGGTGACTCATTCTAAAAGTTCTTCCAAGAGTTTGATCTACCATATTGGTTCTTCCTTCAGAAATCCCTTCAAACTTTCTGATCTTCAAGATATTATGTATTGCTGTTTTACAAACAATATATGGCTTAATAAATATAGAAATCCAGCACCTGTCACAAAAAAACTATCATTATACTCTTCTAGCACGGATGAGTACTTTGATCAAAACAAGGTATTGGTTCGTAAAATTCAGGTTAATTAGGTTGTTGTGCTATTTATTACACTGAATTAATAATTACCCTTTTCTTAAAATCTTTAGCTAATATGTAATTATTGTGATAAACTTTTGCTAATATTTTATTCTGCCTTTGATTGGTCTAATTTTAAGGGATCAAAGATGGAAGGCATAATAAAACTTCTCGGTCCTTATGCTCTCTTTGAGGGCATGTAAGTACCACATGTTGCATATTAAATACAGGACTAAGTTAAATTCCATATTTAATTACACTGATATATAAAGTTACTATTTAATCTGTGAACAGTTTCGATGACCAGAACGCAGATAAGTTACGAATGGCTGCAAAGAAGATTGCTGGTATAGATGAGGGATTCAACTTTGATCCAAGGTGTATTAATTGGAAGGACTACATGATGAATATTCATTTTCCAGGATTAATGAAACACGCTGTACGAAGTAAGATGTAACTTTATAATAACGGATGCATTTTGCTGCGATCCCAAATGATTTGATGGATTGGGAGGGTGACTTCAAGAACATCAAATTTCCTGGGTTAATAAACTAAATACATACTTTGGTGATATTTGCAATTAAATTGATGTAGTATGAAACTTGTATTTGCATTAAGTATTCAAAATTCATCTTAGTATAAACTCCAATATTAATCTCTTTAAATTATAAGAACTTATCACTTTAGTCTTTAATTTATAAATTTCTCTCTTTAATCTCTAACTTTATAAAACATCATTTACTTTGTTTGTAGTATCAATAAAAGATGTAGTGAAAAAAAAAAGAGCTAAGGCTAATAATGTTTGTATAAATTAAAGACTAATGTAATTGACGCTTTCAATTTTAGAGATTAAAATAAGATTTTTACCTCTTAATTTTATTAGTCTGAGAATATAAAATGAACTATAAAATTATGCTAGGTGAACAAAAAGATTAAAAAACAAAACCGAACTATGAATTGAATAAAATTCAACTATAACTATGAATGTAATAAAATAGTTCATTAACCTAAATTGGTTGCGTATCTTTCAACATTTTTTTTTCTACATCTTTCATTACACAATTTAAATAATATCTAAGATAAAAATAAAATTTATATGTTTATGATATTAAGCCATCATTTGGTAGATGAAAAAAAATGAAAGGAAAGAATTTATAGAGTAAGAAAAAAGATAGATAAACTAGAATCATCTTCATTGTTGTTAAATATTTATGAAAGAAAATGACTTTCTCTCTCATCTAATTATCTTTTCTCGTTATTTAATTAAAAATTTAAAGTATTATAAATTGAATTTTTTAACTATTAAAAATCATTTATTTTTTTCCTTAAATTCTAGTTATGAAACATAAAAAATACAAGTAGGGATGAAGCTAAGTAAATAAGTAATATAATACCTATACCCGCACCCATATCCACAAAATTTTATGAACGGATCCAAATTAATTTAATAAATAAATATCCTCTTCTTTTAGGTAATTTTTATGAATATCCATGAGGGCGACTTCTAAATATGATTCCTAATTCAAACTCCTAAAATTCCTCCGAACTCCAATTAGAGAATGTTAATGAAAACACGATCATATTGCAATGAATACCAATTAGATTCGTTCCATTATAATCGAATCATCTCATTTCACGCCAACTTCATATTGACTTGTACCCTAACAAAATACAATACTAATTTGGTAGGAGACATGCGGTGTGGCAATGGAATGGATCCAGGAAAAGGTTAAGAAAAAGTGAGCGATGCGGGTCAGCATCTCATAGGTAAAAATGGATTAAATAATCACTTCCTTCATCTAAGGCGTTTGTATGTAAGATCCAAAAAATAATAATCTACTCCTAATAATCTTTTCATGATTTCGCTATTTATTGACATAATCTTGGAATATAAGAATTCCTTAGGTGGGTAGAAAAAATAAATAATTTGTTTAATGTTATATTATCAGCCACTAACGAACACCTCCTTGTAACCATGACAGAACCATCAAGACATGTTACATAATTACAACAATGAGATTAAACAGCATATAATTTACTATTTTTCAGGGTCTACTGGGAGGGGTTAAAAAATAGGCTTTAAAATCCCTGAAAGAGTAGAAGCTCGATAACCGTTACACAGGTTGCTGCTATTCATCTTGCGAACCATCTGTATAGCCACTAGTAACCCCAAAGCAGTAAAGAACAAGCCAAATAAAGACAAGCCCATGGAAAGATTTATCATGAAGAAGGAGACCTCTCTTTTCTTTTTCCAGTGAAGGAAGTGGTGTTATTCTCATCGACTTGGGAATCCAAGCTACAAACACCATTCTTTGACCAGTGGGGGTCTATTGAGTCATTATGGCTACTTCCAGAAGTATCCACACCATTGGAAACAGTAGCAACAACATCATGAGCACTCGACCGGGTAATGCAGAGCCAACAACTTGAAGATTCGTAACTAGTTCCTGGTGCTAAAGGCACGTGCCAAGAACCTTTTTCCGATTCCTGAAACAAAAACATTTAGATTTTGTATAAGACCTGAAGAATTCACAAACAGTTCTCGAGAAGCAGAATAGTTCTGAATTTGATAAATGGGGCATAGTAAATGCTAGAGTATTTAGGATTTTTATGTTTGGCAAAGAAACCTTAGATGCCTACGCATGTATAATGCTAATGATCTTCACAATTTGTTTGGTTGCACCTAGCAATCTTAGATATCTAACTAATGATCTTTACAATTTGTTTGGTTGCACCTAGCAATTTCAAAATATATCCTCCACCAATTTCTAAATTATTATGCTGATATAGGATTTTCATGGCATGAAATTAATCAAGAGGCAAAATTGGAAATTGATTAAAAAAGAGGTCAAAGACTCTTGCTCAGACATTTTGGGATTGCTATGGGTTTTAAAGGGCACCACATACCCAGACGCATTGGTCATTTGAGTTGAAGAAAGGGCATCAATGGTTAACCCATACCCTACTAAACAAACCGTGGGTATCATGCTCAGACATCAGACCATGCATGAAACGTTTACAAGGATATTCAACATACCCCTCTGCTTATCAAGAACAAATACCCCAAATCCCAAGTACAACGAAAATATACCATAATAAATGAACAAACTGAAATACAAATTTAAGCATTACTATTTTCACATGCCAATATTTCAGTTTAATAAAGAATAACTTTTCTCTGTTTCGGTGCCAATTGTAGGGAATGCATACAACCATCACCACAAAAATAACTCACCTTAATGCCTGATGAAAAAATATCTCTCCCCCTTGGCCATGAAATTGGGGGGAGAAGAGTTTTCTTATTTTTTAAACTTTAAAATATTAGTTTTTTAATGTTAAATGTTTTTAGTCCTAAAATTTTGAAATTTTTGTATTAGTCCCTCATTTTTAAAGCAATTGGTTTTGGTCACTTATTTTTAAAATACAAAGTTTTTATAACATGTAATATATACCAATGTTTAACATATCAATGATCATGGACTAAAAGCAGATTATTTTGAAAAATGAAGGATCAAAACTAATTGTTTTAAAAATGAAGACTAAAACTAAAATTTCAAAATTCTGCAAAAACTAAAAATATATTTAACTCATTTTTATATTAAAAAATAATAATTTTATATTTATAAAAATAATAAAAAATATCATTTTTAAAGTTTACATTAATTTTTTATTAATATAATAATTTTTGATCTTTACTTATTTCTTTCCACATATAAAAGAAGAGGATTTTTTTATTTCTTTCCCTCCTAGTTCTATCCATCCAAACAACTTACCTTTTCCATTCTATTTTTACTTTATTTCTCACCTTCCTATTTCTCTCATCATCCAAATAGACCATTAAGAATATACTTGGGCTTGGGCATCATGTTATCAGATGACAATACAAATCTGTTAGTAACCAGAATACAAGAGATGTACCTAGATGGCAGATGGTAGATCAATTGTCTCATGGGTAATAGGTTGGAAGGTATACACAAGAGGGCTCAAGAAAGTGATTGAGGTGGCCGGGCCTAGTGGGAGTTAGTTACTGAGTAGCATCCAGAAGGCATAGCGGAATGAGAATGATTATTTAGGAGAGGTTAGTTAGAGGAATAGGTGCGAATGATTATTCTCTGGTTCAAATAGATGGCAAAGATGAATTTTCTGCAAGAGCTTTGCCCAAGAAAAGTATTAGTAGGCTAGCCTCTTCCCTCTTCTACATTTCTGTTCTTCTGTGATTGCTTTTATGTTTTGAAGCTTGCATTCAATACAATAGAATATCCTTCTGTTTTAACTCTTTAATATTGGCTTCCAATCATCTCCCCTCAAATACAAATAAATAAATAAATAAATAATACTGAGCTGCCTCGCAGAACAGAACACTTAGACATTCCCATCAGGAACGGTACAATGGCAGGTCTAAGCAAATGTCATGGGTCATGGTATTTACAAAACATTACCTGGATAACCAATGAATATGATGGTGGCATCTGAAGTTTTAGGTTTCCTTTCATGAAAGTGTAGTGAACCTGTAGAGAAAGAAAACAAGTTAACTTGTCGCAAAAATAAGGGAATGCCATAAAGATCTTGGATGGCCTATAGAGTAGATTTTGGGCTATACATGGATAAACCTTGAAGGCTCTATCAATGAGAAACAACTACTCCTACATGTCTTACACTGGAAGATGTCCTGAACTGAAAGTAAAAAAATTATGCATGGTGTTTCTCCAACACCTTGAAACAGATTGAACTTTTGTTTCTCCAAATAAATCCCCCCCCCCCCAAAAAAAACCATTCCAACAATAAAATCTAGAGAGAAGACAATCAAGAAATGAGGCTGAAACATCTCCTGAAATGGTGAGGGTAACCAATTTGTATGAATAAAATACCAAACAGGACATGCACGGATGTAATAAAATCTGAAAACTTAAATTAATGAAAATAAGTTTTCTTGGAGAAGACTCATTTTAAATGTGAACAGGAAACAACTCACTCCAGATGCTAGAGTAAGCAATCCCAGAAAAAAGAAGTAACTCACCTGATGTCTTTCTTTCCACTGATTAAAAAAATTGCTTCCTATGAGTTCAAATATGTGATCTCTCATTTCATCATTTGTAACAAGCAAGCACCTAAGTTTTACTGCAGCAAAGAGCCAATACCTGAAACCAGAAGATTAATATAAGTACATCAGTGCCAACACAATATAAGTACACCAGGAGTAAACATCTCTTATGCATAATTATTGGAACTCTTGTTAGGACTTTTCAGTCTTTTACAAAAAACGGAATCTCAACCAGTGTTGCCAGCCAAAATAGAGAAGATCGCAACACTCTAGCAGCACCCAGAAACGTTTACTCCCTTTCACTTCAATTTTCAACCAGTACCCACCTTGTAACTCAACCCTCAGAGCCCACTTAAACATGCTGCTGAACCATGTATCATATTCCCCTGTTTTTGTGCTTTTTTATTGTTCTGTTTGTCACTTGCTGTTGGATGCTTTTAAGATTTTTTTTAAACTCAACCACTCCCTTGGTGAGTTACATGTAACACAATGTGACCAATTTGTCTTTTTAGCCCGTAATATGTAGTCTCACCAAAGGGCAAAGGCTTGAGACAAAAATGAAAAAATAATTCTATTTTTAAATGTTTAGGGAGTTATACTGTTTATGCTTTTTGGCTGAATCAGGATCAGTTTATTGGACCCTTTGGCATCAAACTAGAAATAAAGATTTGCAACTTAACAGCTTTTTATGTTATATTTAGTAACTGATGTCTAAGAAATGTGTTTTTTGTTTGAATTTTTTGAATTACAATAATTATTTATCACATCTTGTGAATTTTATATATATATATATATATATTTACATACATATCTTAAACATATCATATCCTATATTTTTCAAGAAAGAACATATCACCATATCAGATACATATGGTATCCAATACACATATTGTATCAATGCATCAAAGGTTCGCTTTAATCCTTCCATTAGCTTCGGCTGTCAAGATTAGAAAAGCATAATTTATGGCACATCAAATGTGAATTAAATCTTAGACTAATTGCAAAATATTACATAGATGACTCATAAACTCAAGTTCTAAATCAGCAAACTTTAATTTAGTGTGTTAGACCAACATGAAAACAAGTGCACACATACATGACTGAATACCAAATAATAAATTAAATCCCAATTGAGAAAAAAGGGACTCACTAAACTAAATTATTTTTTTAAGAAGAAAAAATAATAAAATTTTCATTTTTGCAAGAGCAGTAAAGAAACAGCCAAACAGCTCAAGAAACAATATTACCATCCTAAAATGATAACAAATGCAAAGTTTAAGACATTAATTTGGAAGTTTACCAATCATCATTGGATCCATTTGGAGTTGTATAGAGCACACCATTGTTCATCCACTCCTCCACTACTCTTCTGCTGGAAGGATTTTCCATCAGCCCCCTTAGGCGCTTGTTGTGCAGGATAACAAGTGGCCATTTTTTCCCTCTCTGATTGTAGAGTTCTTTCACAACATCATCAAGCTGCACTATTATAAAATCGACAATAAAACACAATTAGTTGTATAAACAATAGAGAGTGGAAAAACTATCATAACTTGTCTAGACAGGAAGGTAAAGGGACTCTATTACTTAGGCATACAACACAACCTGACAAATGCTAAATCCACCATCAGCGAAATTTTGTTGGTAGAGCCCAACATTTGCTCCATCCACTATAGCTTCATAAGAGGCATGCTTTTCAAGCCAGGCCTATGATGATGAAGGATTGAAGAATAGCATAAAAACCAAGCTATTACAACTTGAATGATATAATATATCCTGACATTTAAAATCTCATTGCGATGCAGTGAGCAGAGAGAGCAATCAGACCTGAAATTCGCTAAAATTAGCCTTGACCTCTCGTTCCATGGCCAAGCCAGCAACAGACTGTGCAAACTTCTCCGTCTCCTCGTCATCAATGTCAACACAAACCAATTGCTCGCTACAACAACAGCAACGTCCATCAGCATCAATGCTTGTCCTGCGCACAATCCAATCCCCTTTTCCAACCCAACCTTGACCATGCCACCCTCCCCCATTGCGCAAAATTCCCTCTTTAACCTGTCCCGCATCCAAATCCACCTGACCAACCTCAAAGGCCTTGCTGCTACGGAACCACTCTTCAATAACCACAGCAGTGGCTTCACTAACACACCTCACAGAGCTTCTAAGCTTGTGCAAATACTCATACACTTTTTCTGTCCTACCATTCTGCGCACTCACCTTCAAAAGCGCGGCGAGCTCTGCTTCTTCCAAACTCACTCCAGCATTGTTCATATGCTCCTCCACTTCATATGCCTTATCCGCATCAAGAAGTTCACAGAAGCAGAACAACGCGGGATCGTATGTTCGCAACCTGGGGGAAGCGTTGTACTTGCCCATGCTCTTCACCAATTCGAAGGCGTGATCAGCGTCGCCCTTCGCCGCATAGAGCCTCGCGACGGCGGTGACAGAGGCCTCGTTGGGAACGATGCCGAGGGTGGACATGTGGTGGAACGCGCGGAAGCCGTAATCAAGAGCGGAGTCTTTGAGAGAGGGGTCGGTGACGGAATTGGAACAGAGGTAGAGTAGGGCATTGAAATGGTGCTGGTTGAGTCGAGTGTTGTTCAAAACGGCCGCGTCGTAGAGGGATATCGCGCCGCGCAGGTCTTTGGCTTTGGAACAGGAATTGAGCTCGAATTGGAACTTGTTTTCTGGGGTTTGGTTAGTTTTCCTTTTCTTCTTCGTTGCGCTTGAGGGGAATGTTGCACCCTCCATTGAAGGGGCTTCGATTGGGTTGGGAAGTTGGTGTTGGGATTTGCAGGGTTTAATTTAAAACCCTAGATGGCGGTTTTTTATTTGGGTGGTTCCGACTAGATGACAGTTACTCATTACTATTTGATTTGATTGGACCGTACTCATCTGCCTGATTAATTTTGAAATGAAGCGTGCTTTTAATTTAGTTTAGGTTTAATTGCATTTATAATTTTTCTAATTTTAATATTTGGCATTTTCATCTCTAATATTATTTTTGTCATTTGCTTGTCGCACATAACTTTTGTTAGCAAAGTTTGATAAGATTGGAAGTCAAGTTTGACTGTAAAATTACTATATTTTTAATTTTTTATCATTATTTTCCTGGACAATTTTAATTTTTTTCTTAAATTTGTATTTAATAATTTATATATTTTTATCTAACTTTTTTAATTATATATTAAAATTAGTTTAATTTTAGGTTAAAAATAATTATTTTTATTTAACTTTTTATCCAATTTTAATAATCTATTAATTATTTCATGAAAAAATAATAGAGAGGCCAAAATTTTGAAATTTCTAAATTTAAGAAACTAAAATTGCTAAAAATCAATTAATATCATAGTCGTTAATTTTAAAATTAAAGAAATTAAAAATATAATTATATTTTTTATTTTTTTCTCACTTATCTTCAAATTGTAGCATAAATTTTAAAGTTAGAGAAAACAAATTACAAATTTAAAAGTTTATTCCTTTTTATGATGACTATTTTTTAGTTTTTTATTTTTGTTTGATATATTTTTATTAGTTTTATTTGTAAGAATTTTATTTTTTTTCATGTTTTTTTTATTTAGTTCAATTAAAAAATAAAAATAAAAAAATAAAAAATGAATTATTTTAATGAGTAAAATAAAAAAATAAAAAATTTAATTTTTTATTTGAATTGATTAAAAAAAGAAAAAATATATGTTAATAATGTAAAATTTATTTTATATAAATTTTTAAAATATTTTTATTTTTTTTACTATATTTTTATAAGTATAATTTTTAATTTTTTTTTAATATTTAAAAAATATATAATAATTTAAAATATAAAGAAAAACACTTTTCTTTATTTTCATTTAAAAATTTATGAAAACCAAAAAAAATATCTTTCGTTCTTAATTCATCCAATTTAAACAAAAATTTATCGCTTTTCTTCGACTTTCATCATTTTATTATTATTTTTCTCTTTATTACTTTTTTTTACAATAAAATTTAATAAAATCACATTTTATTATTGATATTATGTCATATACTTTTTTTTATCAATCTAATTATTTATAGATGCTTTCTCAAATTTTTTATTTATTTTTCTTCTCATGCATTTTCTTCTATTTAAAATAATGAATTATATTATATCTAATCATATCTTTAATTATTTTTTAATTATTAATTATGTATTATAATAATATTCTCATATTTAGATATTTTATTTAGAAATGTTGTTTGACCTTTTTTAATAGATAATTTCGATAAAAAAAATGAAATCTTTAGTTTATTTTAAAAAATTATTTTATTTTAAATTTATGATTCTTTTAAATTTAAAATAATTACTTATTTTTTAAAGTAACACAAAGAAGCATTTAAAAGTAAACACTAACCCATTGTATTAAAAAAATACTTACAAAAATAATTATTAAGGTTGTTTTTTTTTTTTTTAATTTTAATCCTGTAAAAAGGAAATGTTAAAATTAATCCTAAAATAAAAATAAGAATTAAATGAGAAAAAATAATTAATTTTAATTTCATATAAATTTTGATTGTCATTTTATACAAAATTAGTTATTGAATTTGGTCAACTGAAAACAGTCAAAAGACTAACTTTTTAATTACTACGTTGGTTTGTATAAACATTTGACGGTCAAATAAAATGTACTATATAAAAATAATTTTTATTTTCTCTTTAATGTAATTTAATTCAATTTAACTTTTCTCTCATTTTTCTTTGTCTCTAACTTTTTATATATTATATAATAATAAATTTTAAAATCAAACAAAGAACAAGCACTTTATATTGTATAACATTAAAATATATTTTTGTTATAAATTTGATCCCAATTCAACTATATTTAAACAATAAACTATAAATCAATATCTTCACCAATTTAACTACAAGTTCAATTTTAAGATGTTGATGAAATTAATTTCTAGAATAAATTTTAATTAGTTTCTTAAATATATTTATATATAATAAAAACAATAAAACTTCAGGCAAATTTTCATATAAATTATCTTGAGCATGACCACTTACATGATAGAGGCTTGAATTTTAAATTAAATATATAATTGGAAATATCTGTGTAGGTAAATGTGGGAAAAATCCCTTGTGCGTTTCGTTGCCCCGGTCTGCCAAGTGCCACTGGATGCTGGCCAGGAAGGGACACTACACCCACCCCCGCATGGTTGCATGTAATGCAACTCCAAACCTTCCATTTTGTGCCTCTTCATTTCCCGCTCTATTCTCAACTTCAACTCTTCTCTCTCACTCTCTCAATGCTTTCTCACATGGCTGTCGCTGCGCACAAAGAACGGTTTCGCAGCTTCATCCTTTCCATGGACTACGAGGTATGCATTCCTCGCTCACCACTCCCTTCCAAATTCTATTCCCTCTCACATTTTACCCCGTAATTTCTCATTTGCATTTGCTAGACGCTATTCTCCTTTAATTTCAAAACCTTGAGTTCTTAATGCATGTGAGATCTTGGAATGGAAAGTAGTGATTACTGATTAATATTACCTTGAATTTCGCAGGGGATTTTAACGACCAATTCTGTCAACTCCAATCCATGAAGGAGTCTGTTCTATAAGATTATGTTGTGAGAGCTGTCACCTGCTTATGCGTTGCTTGCATTAGTTTGTTCTCTACTCTCACGGATCAAATGTAATGTAACAATGAGCTTTGACTTGTTAATTGTTATCCATTTTTTGCTCACTTTCTAAGTTTATATTTTTAGGAATAGGAACCTTCTATTGCCTTGTTATCGAATTATGACCCGGTGTTCTGGTCTGCAGCTACCGGCAACAGGTTGATTTTCAGAAGGCTCATGTTCTGGCTCGTGAACTATATGCAAGAACCACAGGGTAACATGCTGCCATTTTTTTGGTGGAAATGGAAATTTAATAAGTTTACTGCATTTCCTATGCAAAATATGTTGATAAGCATTAACTTTTTTATATTAATAACATTTTTGTATTGTGTTGATGGATCTTACATTGTGGCATTGCTGTGTCTCTATGGATATGTTTTCATTCACATATTTGTAATTCCTATTTCTTTTCTCCTGTTTTTATGTTCTGCAGGAGAATTTTGACCTGTTCTGCATTTCTCTCCAGTTTTTAAAATTTAATTTGTCTTTTATAAAAAAAATTCTCATTCTTTTACTATTTGCTGTTATCCTAACATTGTAGGGAGTTTCAAATCCCGATATATTTTTAAATGTTTCATGTTGATGGTGAAATTCTGTTTATATTCCCACATTTCTAAACTTTTACTCTAATGTCTTGGTTTTGCAAACTTAAATGATGTATTTGATCTCTAAAAGTGGTCCTCTGTGCAATGACAATGCAGAATTTCTTTCAAGTTTCAACTGATATTTGACCAAATATGAAATTCATTTTTCAACAAATATCTTAATGTAATGAAATATCTCAATGTGTTCCGGTAATCATATAAACTTTTCAGAGCTTGTATAATTGGTTTATTTCAATTGATTAGCCTTGTTAATTACTGAAATATATTGACAAAGTATGATTGTAGTTTACTGCCCAATATTTGGATGCATAAAAAATTTCTGGTCTGAATGCAGTGCTATAAAGCTTTTCTCTTCAATTTTATAGGCACTCTTTGGTCAAACAAATTACATGATGCATTCCATTTTACTCCTCATCAATCTTTCCATCCTTTTGCAGTTTAATCTGCAAATGTTCAAAGCACTCAGTTTTGGGTACTTCTTTTGTCTTTAGTTCTCACTATCACATCATCCACTCTCCTTTTCCACCGAGCTTAAATTCCATATATTTGCATTTGATATCCTCAATCAAAAACATCATCTCCTAGGGATTTATCCAAAACTCCAACTTAGAATTTACTATCTCATCTACCAAAACAATATCATTAGCAAAAAAGCATGCACCAAGATACTAAATCTTGAATGTGCCTAATGAGTTTATCCATTATAAATTCTAGTAAAGGCATAGACTCAATGTTGAACCTTGATAGAACTATTCACCACTCTGACTGAACATGTCACCACCTTATTCGTCATTTCAGAAACCTTTCACTTACACTGCCCTATCTGATTGTATGCCATCGCTTTTACTGTACATTTCCTTAAACAATTTGTTAGAACTTAGAATATATGAAAATATCTAGAAGTATCTTATCATATCTTAGATTACCCTTTAGGACTAGATTCTTTATTTCCTCATTATCTCTATGGATTAGTTACCATATTTTCTTATCTTATCATAATTTGTTTCCTTAATTAATTAAGGTTATGATTAATATAGATAAGGGTTAATAGTCTAGATTTGAGAGCACATCAATATATTGTAATATGTCTCAATCAATATCAATTCTCTTTTATATCTCTTCCTCTATACCTAAAACTTCAGAATTTCAACACACTTGAATATATAGCTCACAAAAAGTAGTTGAGAAGAATGATTGTGGATCCCTGTCTTAAACTCCTCACTTCTTTTACGCCTTAGGTCAGCAGCTTGTTGATAATTGAAATGAACTCAGAAAACCAGATTGATTACATTATTAGTCACCCATTTAATTGACTTAGTTACACAATTAAAGCATCATAAGGTATTGATAATTAGTTACCAATGAAGGTTTTTGGTACAGACTTAAAAAATGTTGTAATATGTTATTTAAATTGATAGCAAATTTCCATTATTATTTGATTATAATTTCTCTTAGTTTCCTATTTCCTTTTTTAGTCTATACAGTCCCAGGGTTATATAGGCACAAAATCTTGTATCTAAAGTCCTTTTCCTCCCTCAACACCTAAAACCCAAATAATTTTAACATGGTATTAGAGCCATTGGCCATGACATTCATCTTGAAAATAATTTCTTCTATTTACTATGTTGAGTTCTGATAAAATTCTTAGGAGAACCACACCACAAAAGCTAGTTATTATAGTTGGAGAGCCCATAGCCTTATAAACCCCTCACTAGAATTCTGTACTTCCAATGTGGGACTCAAGTCCCATACCTTGCAATTGGATCCTAGCAAGTTCATTGAGTGCGATTATCAACATGTCATGATTCCTATTTTGTGCCTTTTGCTGCCTTGAGTTTTTAGTTTTGAGCACATATTCTTCCAAGTGTGGTTACCATTGTTCCAGCCATGCCTTTCTTCAATAGAGTAATTTGCCATTCCTTTTGTGGTTTGTTTGACTTAAGTACACAATTATAACCTTAGGGTTAATATATATACCCATAATTATTTAGGAAGGATCTTATTATCAGAGTAACAATATGTCATAATGACCAAAGACTTCCATTAAATTTGTCTATCTTTTTATCTCATCTCTATGCTCTTTGCTTATTTTAATCATCATTCTTCTACCCCCAAAAGAATATTGCTGCTGTTTTGAAGATATAAAAGTTGACATTTATTTGTTATTTGGCCCAATAATGTATGAGTACAAGGATAATTATGATGGATAAGATAAGATATGTTTTTGAAAGCCTCCCTTTCATTACGACTCTAGTTTTCATAAATTCAAACTTCTAGATTATATTAGCAAATTTTAATTTTAAAAGCAAGATCCATCAAGAAATTTTCTTTTCTTTTCTAAGATTTTGGTATTTTTGTCTGGATGCATGCCTTATCCCTCAGGGTGGGCTACCAGATGCGTATAATTTGTATGTGTCCGAGTATTTGTGATACTGGAATCTATGCTAGGCAATATTCCTTTCTTCATCATTTTTTCCCTTTTATGCATTTGGTGTTAATGGAGTTATCAAATTGGCTATGAGTAACCCTTTCTTTTTTTTATATGCTAGGTGTATCTTGGTTTCTATTATATACTTACTAGCTGTATTGCCTTTTGTGTTCATCTTAGTTGTTTACTGGGATTTTAGTTGCTATAGTCATACTTTATATTGTTCCTTCTCTTTTCTTATCTCTGTTATTCTCCACACTTGTTACTACTTTGTACTAAGCGTTAAATATGTGGAAGTGCTATGTTTTCCTCTTTACCTTTCAGGTAACCATTATGGTGGCAAGTTTCAAAGAAGTTGGACGATGGTGTCCAAGAACACTGTTTTGAATGGTAATATTTTAATTTCATTGTTGTCATTTTAAAAAAAATATATTTTCACTAGTAATTTAGTTAACATTTCTGCTATGGTGATACATATTTTACTTGTAATTTTCATAGAATAGTTTTACTTTGATGCTTAATGAAATACATTAGTAGATAATAGTCTGTGCCGATAAATTGTTTGAGTGATGAATATTATTTTTAATTTCTATAAATATGACTAAATTTGGTTTTAATCCTCTAAATTTTTTTTTGTCCTTGTTACCACCTACTAATGATGTGGCACGTATTTAAACATGCAAAGTCTCATGACACCTTGTAATGGTCTCTGACATGACATGACTATATGCATGTTATGTTATCACTAAGCAGTGATGGATGATTTTCAAAATTTTTAAAATTTATGAGAATAAAGACCAATATTTTTTTTGAAGGACTAAAACCAAATTTGATCATATTTATAAGGACTAAAAACATATTTAACTATTTAAGCCTTATTTTTCTAGTTGCTTAAATGAATTCTTTTTTTACATATTATTGAACTTTGAGCTATTTTTTATCAATAGCTTTTTTGCTGGTTTCAACGAGATGATTTCTGGAAATCCGTTTATAAGGTAAGTATATTAGAATAATGATAAAGAATTATGTGTTTTCTTCTTGCTGCCTGATTCACCAATATGCATACTTGCAATGTAGTTGGGTTTTCCACTTGGAAGCTTTTTAATATCTTAGAGGTTATAAAAATTGGGGATTGCAACCTAAAATTGGCAATACTGAGTATTGGCTTGGACACTCACTTTAAAAAATGTAAATAATTTGTATAATTTTCTTTGGATTGTTCATAGTTGGAAGCAGACTTTTGAATATTTATAGGTGAAAGAAGACTCATCATTATACTTTTCTTTTTGCAGGTAGGAGGAGGGGGGGGGGGGGGAGGATCCTAATCTCTCAAGATGATCTCCATTGAAGTGAAAAAATGAAATCAGAGGTGTAACCACAATGCCCCTCATGTTTTTCCTAAACATTTTTAAGACAATAAGCTCTATTTAAGAATATAAAAGAAAGAAATGAACAAGGAGAGGGGGATACAAAGGTAAGAGAGAAGTAAGGCAGTTTATTTTTATCCATTGTTGTTTGCATGTTGGAGTGGTGGAGAAGTGGAGGAGTAAAAAAAAAGATATTTATCTCCTTCATTGGTAAGATGAGAGGAAAGAAACTATTTTTTAATATTCAAATAGCATTTCCAATTAATCATAAGGCTATTAATCTAATTATATAACCATATATATGGTTTGGGTCTAGTGCGATTTCATATTTTCTTTTTTTCCGATTCTTTTCATTTTGTATAATGGACAAAATAACAATTTCTTTTATTTTTTTCATTGTTTGATGGCTACTTTCCTTTGGAAATATTTGTCTGCTGTGCTCCATGAATATTGGACGTGTACTTTTACCTTTGAGCAGTTTCTCAATAAATGTTTTAAAGGATTTTGAAAACAAGAAGGCCAAAATTTTGTGGTGATTCACAGATTCTGCAGTTCTATATTACATTTGATTGAAATATATTCCCATGGCTTTAAGATTGTCTTGGGCACTTAATATATTATAGGAGAGGTCTTTGTTTATGATTTCTATTTGGTTCTCTATCCTGTCTATTTCAAGGAAGTTTTTCTTCTTGATATGTAGAGAGAGCTTTCTTGCATTCTTGATCATTTTTGGTTCTATGTTGCCTCTGACCTTCTTTCTTGTTGAGAATATCTTATACTTCCCCTAGTTGTAAATTACCTTGTTTCTCTCTAATATGATTTCTTTTTCTGTAAAACTAATAAAAGTGTGAATTATCTTCAAGAATAAATTTCATTGCTTTCCATTTTATTCCTGGATTTCAATCTGATGTAGCACATTAAGTGATTGTATTTTATTATCTGAATGGGTTCACAATTACTCATACCTTGCTTCTTGAGAGTTTCCTGCAAGAAAAGAAAGAAATGTTAATCCAAAAGCAGCAGACATTTGAATTCAAATTGCCAATTTTACAAATAAGGAAGAATTCCTTTAGAGAAAATTCTGATTAAAGGGAGGTCTCTAATTATTTTAAGATTAAAAGGAAATGATTTTGAAATAATGATTAACTTTTCTCTCACTGGTGCATATGAGAATGATGCACAAACTTAAAACCAAGATTTCAAAGTATAGTCTAACACTAGGATCTTGACATGCTTGGGAATCTGCCTTTTAAATTTAGGGAGAATTACAGTCTAGGAAAATTTTCGTATAATATCAAATTGAAGAACATTAATCACCTTGCTGGTCATTTAAGTTCTTATATGATTTAACTTATCAACCATTTAAGAAGTTAATGTTCCTAATTTGGATTATTATTCTCCCTTAATTTTATCCGTGTCAATTTTTTTGAAGTAGAATGATTGTCTGCATCTATGTGATTGTGATGTATGTGGTTAAATCCAATGCCTTGGTACACTTCACATCAATTTCCAGGAAAGTACGTGTACTGACCAGGTGTATTATAATGACTGTTACATTATAAATTGCAATAATAGAATTTGACTAGTTAAATAGACCTGGCCTTTTCTTTGAATTTAAAACCAAGGAAAGTATGGGGATTAATATTCTCGAGGAGAAGAGGGAAAGGTTCACTTCACAGCTTATAAATTACAAGGACATACAAAGAAAAAAAAAAGACTTTTGGTGAAAGATATGCTTTATTTAACTTTTTGAAGGGGTGATATAATCCTGTGATTGTAAAAATGGCCCTTACCTTATTGTTATTTGGATTAATATATTTAAGGAGGTGTTTGTTTTGAGACATATGATTATGATTATATTCCTTGGAATAATATTCACAGAAATACTATGACTCGAAATGCTATTACCAAATAAGTTCAAAAGCATTTTTGGTTAGTATTTAATATTTTTGCCAACATAATTCAGATTTGTCTAGTTCACAAATGAAATTCAATAATAGGAGAAAGAATATGGTAAAAAGATGTAGAAATGGAAGCTATGGGTTGAGTTACAAAATAACTTCCATTCACATATTACGGGAAAGTAACATACTGCCCATCATAGGAATACTAATAAAGTAAAACATAGGAATGTCACTTTCCTGAGAATCAAGAATACCTAGTATTATTTTCAAAGCTCATGGCAAACATAGGAATGTCATATTCTCAAGTTGACTTTCCCTAGAATAACTTACAATCCTGATAACAAATGAATCTTAAACAGTAAGCAAAGGAAACTGCCCCCTGCCATTTGTCACTGACAATGGCATGATTGTTAATTTGCAAAATTTAATGGATAGTTTCAGAAGCATTCATGCTGAATTCCAGGTAACTGACATTGTTTCTATCTCTCCTCATTCAGCTCAGCTATATGACAGTTTTGAATATGCATTTGAGTTTTATATATAGAATTAAAAAAGTAGCTCCTCTCATGCAAGATAATCCCTTCCAACCAAGGTGTTCATCTTCTTCACAGTTTTGCTTCTCTAGGCAGAGCTATACTTCTGCATTTTATATACAAAAAATGACCATGCCAATTCTCAAAGGACTCTTGCAAGGATACATAAATTCATTGTTTGATGAGGTACAAAATTCTCTTCCAAGTGGTTTAATTTTCGAATTTGACTATTTTCCAGGGATTTCTCTAGGGTTCTCATCTCTCTTCAAAATTCTGTCTTTCTTCCTTAATCTTCTTTTGTGATGATGACCTTAAAAGCTCCTTGTAGATCGAGTCACTTACAGCATGTCTGTGTCTAAAAATTCAAATTATATTTTGACGCTCTTCGTTTATTTCAATATACATTTCTCTTTGGAAAATGGGAATCAACATCTAGTGCAGAAATTCAAGACATTTTATCATGTTTGCATTTGAGTCATACGTGAATATAATATTTTTATGGTCTAGCAGTTTTTCTGATTTTAGAGCACTGTTGTGAAAGATTGTTGAGATGTTTGTGTGTTTTTTCTTGCCATTACTTGCAGGGGGTAGTGAATGAGAAGTTTAATGAGACTCTGTTGTTGAAACGTACTGGAGAACCAGATTGTGTTGTGCAGCTGATTGAAGCATATTTTGCAGATGTTGAGATGATCCTTTCTGAACTTTCTCGTCATGTGTAATGCTGCTGTTCATTTCATGGTTTTCTATTTTCAAGCTGATTGTTTAACTAGTTTTTCTTACTAGTATTTCTATATCTACAGTGATAATCCAAAAGCTGACTTCTGTAAGTTGGCTTCCCTTGCTCATGAAATAAAGGATAGGAGCACCAGGTAGCTTGCAATCTAGTTTTCTGCCTATTACCATGCTGGGGCTTAAACGGGGATGTTTATTCAGATCTATGCATCTTGATACTTTGTTGTTTTTTTTCCTTGTTTGGAGAATGCAATTAAGCAATAAAGAAATAAGGCAACAAGTAAACTGGCCAAGAGGGGGAGAAAATGTATTAATGAAACACAATACTCCCTTATCTTTTAACTTCACAAAATTTCTCTTTCATTTTGTTTCATTTAGTAATCATAATAATTTGTCCAACAAATATTGACCTAAAAGCCTGAGCTGTTGGGAAATAGCCTGAGAATTGTTTTCATAGCCCTAAACAAATTTTAGAATACCAAGTTAAATTATGCAAGGTAGAACTGTGTTAGAGAGCCTCATGAGCCTAGTTCAATTGGTTGGAACATTTACTTGCAAGTTGCTAGTTCCTGATAGGGAATCCAAGTAGGGATCCCCTCTCTGTTCCTCCTGTGCCCCATAGGGGGATCCCTATGGCATCATTCTATCAGTAGGGGAATTCTGTTAGAATAGATACAGTTAGTTTCCATGTCCATCCAGCAAATCAATATTCTTCCATTGCACTTTTTTTTCATGGTATTCTGTATTATTGGGTGTCTCTCTGTACTACTTGCCCACCTCACCCTGTGTTTGTTTGGTCAGAGATTATCTGATTTCTTTTTACTATTCTGTTTAATATGTTCATAGATTGCATCATGACTATGCATTGGGTTGTGGTCCTGTTTTCTTGTTTTGGACCAGCTGACAAACATGATAATTTTTATGCTTTGTTATTTCCAAGGACATGATAAGCCATCACATGTTCTCATAAACGTGAAGATAATACAAAACCAATCCATTATATTTTCAAGTAATCCAAAACATAAATTTAATACACTAAATTAAAAAGAATAGCTTGTTATATACTACTTTGTTGCAATTCTTTTCGATTTCTGATTTTCAACATCCTGTTAGATACCTATTAAATGTTTCTTGATGTGAATACTTGTCTGTTAACTGGCCTTTTTTAAAATAAATAAATGAGTGCTTATACAGTTAGTTTAGTATGAGAGATGATGTCTAATATCTTTTAAAACTTGATAACTTGTACATACTCCTCAATCTAAAGATGCAGCTCTGCAGAGACAAGATCCAAATTATAGGCTAGCATATGTTTCTGATTTGGCTCTAGATGACCTCAAATATTGCACTTTTGAATTTATTTCTTATGTGGCCGCAAGTTTTTATTGATAAAAACTTATTACACTAATTACTTAGCATAGTAACAGCTTTCTATGGTATTTATTGCATTTAATCATCCAAAATTTCCCCTTTGATATTGATAACATTAAAGACATAGGCTGAACCTTAGAACCATTTGTATAATTTAGTGTAAAATGATCCATTTGAATTTGATGACATAAATTTTCCCATGCAAAAGAACGCATGCGTACACATACTCAAGTTGCCACATTAACCTTCGTTTGATTGCTTGATTTTAGACCCCAGGTTGTTGATATTGTCAAAAAGTTCAAGAGTATAATGCATTCTTTCAAAACACAAACCATCTCCACTTGATAAATGTATTATTGTTTTTTACCATGCATGTTAGAATGCCTATTTGTGAGTGTTAAGGAGAGACTCCAAAAATTAAGCTTTACGTGAATGTTCATGATTAGCTAACCCTTCCATGTAGGAGTGTTATAGGCAAATTCAGTTTTATTTTGAAGAATGGAGATGACAAAGATCAAACTCCTGACCACTTGGTCCTAAAAGCTTTGATATTGTGTCAAGGACTAACTATCATATAAACCTAAGCTATTAGGTTAAGGATCATGGATGGATAATACACTGGCTTTTTTTTTTCATGTGCTGAAATTCAACTTTATTTATAATGGAAATGGTAAGGATCAAGCTTTTGGCCTCTTCATCATAAAGCCTTCAGTATCAGGTCTTAGGCCTGCTATTGGAAAAGCATAAGCTGTAGTGTGAAGGTTCATGAATGGTTTTTATATCTAGTGGTGGGAATAAGCTTGAAGCTTGAATTAATTTGTCTTTACTTATATCCTTATAGTCATGTTACATATAGATCTCTCTTTTTAAGGTATATACAAGGATGTTTGTAGTGGCAACCCTTAAGCTGAAATCCTTATCTTCATATTTTTGTGAACATGTTTTCAATTGTTATTTCTTTTGATAAAAGGATGTTTACATTAGTTTGAAATGCTCCAACAATAACTTGAGAAGTGTCTATGATGCTAAAGTCTTATTATGATATTGTTTATTTTTCTCATGGATAATAGTGCAAACTCGATACTACTTATATTTGTAATTGGTGTCACAGCATTGGTGCAGAGCAAATAAGGATTGCATGTTCTGATCTTATTAAAGCTTGTGATGAGAAGCACCCAAAAAAGTAAGTTGTCTTCATTATCCAGTATTTGATCTTTTGTCTCTATATTATATACTTATGTTATCTATTACAACTCTTTTTGGTTGAAGAAAACTGAATAAGACCTAGGCGACAAATAAAGGAAAAATCTCTACTCTCTCACACACACAATTCTCAAGGTGTTTGGTTTCATGGTCTCAATATAAATGATATGTGACCTTTACCTAGGAAAATATCCTAGTGATTTGTCTAGTGGGTGCTTTTTTATCGACTCTTCAATTCGTGCACTTTCTTATAAATAAAAATTTAATAAGAAAGTGGTTTGACATGTACGTTTGTGGGTTCCACTTATTGTCTTTGTTATGAGAGATTCTACAACTGCTGATTCCTTTACAATATACCTCTTTTAAAATAAAATTTCTTTCTTTATTTTTCTTTTCTTCTATTTCATTTATCTCAATGTTATTAGCCAATAATTGTTTTGCTCCTTTTTTCACATATTCCGTTCTTTTAACTATCTAGGATATATAGTTAGCAATTTTATATCCTACAAATGCTTAGATTTTCTTTCCATTTTCATTGGACATGTAAATACTGTTGTATTTATATGGGGAAATTTTTATTTGTAATTACTAATTTCTAACAATTGGTTCATCCTATGTTTGTTATATAGCCAGTCCTATGTTATTTGTTCTGTGATAGTATCTTGCTGTTGCCTCATTCTCTTATTTAAATACCTTGACCTTGATCCTTTTACATGCCATACCCTATCATTAAAGTCCGTGTCTAGAAATTATAGAGCTTTAGGAAAGATTTATGCCTGGGACTTAATCTAAACTAAGTCCTTAATTCACATTTTGTTTTTCTAAGTTTCTAATCGTAAAATTATTGATTGAAGCTTTATGATCAAATAATTTTAATTCATAGGAAGAAAAGAAAGAGAAGTGAATAAAAGAGTAGGAAAGAAAAAGAGATGAAATAGGAAGGAAATGTGAGTTGTTTGAATGTGTAAAAATATGAAAAAAAAAAAAAAACCCTCTTCACTTGTTTGGATGGATGAAAAAAAAAGAAAAAAAATATATTAGTAATATAAATTTTATTTTATATAAACTTAGAAAAAAAAATTAACTTTAAAAAATTTAATATTTTTATTAATATAACTTATTTTTTATTCTTTTAAAAATTTTAACAATTTAATATAAATAAATAAAAAGAGAAAACCTTCCCCCTTTACTTTCTTGCATAAGAGGGGGATTATTTTTTGTGTGGGCCCTGCAGAAAATGTTTCCTTCCCAGCTATTTTCATACACAAGCAAACAACCCATAAACAAACAAACATAGGAAGTTTTCCTGTACCTTTTTTCCTTCCTTACCCTTTATTTCCCTCTTCTCTGCCCCCATCTGAACATATCATAAGGGAGATGAAAGGACCAGAGAGAGAGAAGCAATTAGAATACTAGATAGTTAAAAAAGTTTTGAAATAAATAGTTGTAATTAATAATATAATAATAATGGATAGAATTATTAGGAAAATTATAATAATAGCCAATAACTTATGTATAATATAGGGAATTGATAGCAATTATTATGTTGATAATAATTTTATTTAAAAATGATACTAATTTTATCCCAATAAAATCTATCATTTAATAACTTAAATTAACAATAAATAAAATTTGTTTAGGATATAAATTTTCTTTGGCTTTATGTGCTCAAGGGACCGTATGCAATATTCTCTTTTATCTCAGGGCTTTGTTCAACTATTTATTGGTGAATGGAATGAAGTGGAATGTATTGGAGTAGAATGGAAGGAAATGAAATAGAATATCACTATTTGTTTGGATACTTTACGATGGAGCAAAATACAAATACCACTCCATCGCAGATCCTCCAAATTGGGAGGAATGAAAAATGAGGGGATCGGATGGAATGTGATGGAATCTATTCCATTAGTCAACATTCAATTCCATTAACATTTTGACAATACAAACAATGGAACGTAATAAAATACCTTTCCGTTCCATTATATTCCACTCCTTATCACTAATCCAAACATAACCTGAGATAGTCACGACCTGTCATTGATGTTTATCTATTAGAGCATAGACTATAGAGTTGTTCTACTATTTAGTCCTTTTTTGCTACATCACATCAACTTCTTGTCATCTATGACAATCTTGTCTGTCTATATTAATCTTGTATTAGCATTCCCTATCACTGTATGCTTGCTGTATCAGACTTATCTCAGGGTTTGCTTAATTTATACATTAGAATTCAAAATTTTATTCAATGTTAACTAAATACGTACACATTTTATATTGGGAAAATAGAATGTTACTGTCATATATTGTTCCAAACTAATTTTTGTCTGTGAACTTTATTGCTCAGTTTTTCTCGAAACCTGCCCTGGTTAAGAAATGAGTTTACTAATACCAGGAACAAGTTGGGCGACTTTATTCAGGTATACTACACTATTTATTTTCTCTGAAGACATCAGCATGTTTAGGAAAGAAGATAGCTGCAAGAACCATTTTAAATTATTTATAGTATACGTGGGCACTGACTGCATGAAAGGAAAAAGCTTTTAGTTGCTTCAATTTGCAAAGCTCATATTGTATAGTAATATGTTTGATTACTCCAATTTATTTACAGATGGAGCGAAGGATTATTAGACTTGAGAGTTCTCAATCATCAAACTAAAGTTCATATGCTGTTATTCTCAGTTCTCCTTCAGTTGGATCAGATCAATGCTGCTTTTGAAAAATGTGTTGTTTTGAACTTGTGGGTAGTTGCTGAATCATTTATCTCAGTTTGCATAATAAACCGATTCTATGCTCTCTTTAGAAACGTGATCGCTTTGCCTAATTTGGTTTCTCCTTTTTATTGTCTAGGGTGCTTTTGCCAACTTTTCCATTTGATAATAGCTTCTCATCTATTCGAATTTGTGATGATAGTTTACCTGCAGTTTGACGATGCTGTATTGTGGCTTTCTCTAGTTACTTAAAACTGAAGGTCATGGTAAAAGTTAAGTAATAGCACCTCCAGCAATGATCTCTGAACCCCCCTAAAGTAATTCATGACATCATGTCGTTTTGCTTATGACAATTATAGTAACTCATTTGGGAGGTGTGTAATACAATGTAAAGATTGTCTGCTACTGTTAACGAGACCTCGAACTCAAAACTAAAGGATAGTTGACAACCACACAACAGGGAATCATAAAATGAGGGTGTTTGAAAAAAGGGTCTTTGTAACCAGTATGATAAAGTCATTGATTAAGGAATTGATAAATAGAAATTTTTGTTAAAAATTAGGCTGAAGGCGTATTAAATATATATATATATAAGGGCATTGGTTAGTATGTCTTGAAAAAATTATGAATATGTCACTCAACGGTTTTGTCTTTAATATCATGCATGTAAATTACCAATCAGTCCCACAGAAAAAAAAAAAAACAAATAGTTCCAGCTTCAGAAGATTTATTTGCCTGCATTATTTCTCATTGTCTTCGGTAAATCTCCTGGAACAGAGTTCCAATTAAAGTCTTTGTTAAACAAAATAATAAACCGCTTGCTTGGTTTTGGGTATATGCATGAATAACCAATGACAATTGTTATATAGTATAGTATAGCTTGTAGAATTATTGGGTTTATAGGTAACCGCTTACACAATTAATTAAATTGATCAAAATTGACGCAGTTTAAATTTTTACAACAATTTGTCCAAGGAAAAGGAAAATTGTTGTTATGTTTTTCATTTTTGGTCTTTTTTTGTTAGTATTTTTGTTCTGAGGGTGATATAAATCATACATGAATGAATCTGAATAAGTTAATGTCACTTTGGTCCGTAGATCTGAGATGTCATCGTTCTCCATATCGTATGAGTATTGATGTTTACTTTTCGTACCCCCGTTTTTTTTTTTTTACACTCCTATTTATTTTGGACATTTGGATATTTTCATTTTATCCTTTACGTTTTTTAATATAATGTAAAAAATACATTCCGTAAACTAGTTTGCGGAATGTATTTTTTACATTCCGCAAACTAGTTTACGGAATGTATTTTTACATTTTGCAAATTAATTTACGGAATATATTTTTACATTCCGCAAACTATTTTGCGGAATGTAAATTTTTACATTCCACAAATTAATTTACGGAATGTAAAAATATACATTCCGCAAACTAATTTACGGAATATAAAAATACATTTTGTAAATTAATTTATAGAATGTAAAATATTTACTTTTCACAAATTAATTTACAGAGTGTATTTGTTAAAGGGTATAATTAAAAAAAAATTCCAAAAAGTGAAGGGGTGCGAAAAGAAAAAAAAAAACGGGATGCAAAGAGCAATCCCATGAGTATTGGGCTTTACTTTTCGCACCCCCGTTTTTTCTTTTTACACCCCACTTTTTTAGACATTTGGATATTCTCATTTTATCCTTTACGTTTTTTAATATACATTCCGTAAATTAGTTTACGGAATGTAAAAAATACATTCCGTAAACTAGTTTACGGAATGTATTTTTTACATTCCGCAAATTAACTTACGGAATATATTTTACGAAATGTATTTTTACATTCCGCAAACTAATTTGCGGAATATAAAATGTTTACATTCCGCAAATTAATTTACGGAATGTATTTGTTAAAGGGTATAATTGGAAAAAAAATTTACAAAAAGTGAAGGGGGTGAAAAAGAAAAAACGGGGGTGCAAAAAGCAATCCCCATGAGTATTTGGGGATTGCTTTTTGCACCCCTAAATTTCTTTTTACACCCCATATACAGGAAAAGAAAAGATTGCCCCTGTCTTTTCTTCTTCCTCCTTTCTCTTTCTCTTCCCGTCTTCCTCCTTCGTCTTTCTCTTCCTGTCTTTTTTTTTTCATTTCTTCTTCTATTTCGTCATTGTTATGCTTTTTTTCTTATTAACTAAATTTATATTAGGTTTCTACTTTTGCTTTTGGTTGGAGAAAAAAATTAAAAAAAACGAACGTGAGAAGTCGACGGAGGAGTATCAGAGAAGACGAACGGCGAACTTATACTCCGCAAACTAGTTTACGGAACTTTAAACACTTTCCGCAAATTAGTTTACGGAATGCATCAGTGTATTCCGTAAATTAATTTACGGAATGTAATTTTTTATATTCCGCAAACTAGTTTACGGAAGGTTACATTTCTACGTTCTGTAAACTAATTTGCGTAACAAAAAAAATTACATTCCGCAAATTAATTTATGGAATACATTTATGCATTCCGTAAATTAATTTGCTGAAAACATGAATATTTGCAGAAGAGAAAAATTTTTTCGGAAGAGATAAGGAGATATGAAGGGTAAAATAGTAATAAAAAAATTTAAAAAATTAGAGGGGCTGCAAAAAGAAAAAGGTGCCAAAAGTAAGGCCCTCACCGTATAAATCTTATGGGCTGGCCAATCTGGCTTACAAATGCATTTGGGCCGCGAATTTTGAAACAGTGGCATTAATGTCATTTCAAATTTGAAGGAACGAATCAAAGAAAGCAATGTGGATAGTAGATTATTACTTCCTTATCTTGTTCTTCTCCCGCCACGCCTTGTGTGAAACTCAGTGCTGCTAGCCAAGAAATGGCATCTATAGTTAGCCACCACCACTGCCTATTCTCTACCGTCACCCGCACCAGGAGAGAGTCGCAGTGGCGAGGGACCGGCGCAATCCCAGTTCGGTGCGCTGATGTAAGCACTATCAGTACTAGTGAGAATCGCCGCGTCACAGTGAGTAACAGGAACGATTCACTGGACATATGCCGAGTCCTGAACGGAATGTGGCAGACCAGCGGCGGATGGGGCCGAATCGACCGAGACGATGCTGTCGAGGCCATGCTTCGCTACGCCGACTCCGGTCTATCCACCTTCGACATGGCCGATCACTGTACGCAGTACTCTACTCAGTTTTTTTCTCTCTACTTACTTCCTTCTGCGTGATAACTTGGAGTTTTTCGATCGGTCTGTTTGTCCTCCCTCCACTTCACTGTCTGTGATTATTCAACTTATTTTAAAAAATATTTATGAATCTCATTTAATTCAAAACAAATAGTGTACAAGAAATTAAATGTGTTTTACTAAATATTCTAAATTATTAAAAGATATACATTGAATAATTTTAATATCATTGATATTTCCTATTTTTTATATTCTTATTATTCTTATTCATAAATACACCTTAAAGAATTAGATTATTTTTAAAAATTAATTATTGAGTAATTATATGTCTTCTTGTGGTATCTTTTTTATTTATTTTTTAGTATTTTATGAAGAGAATGTTATATAAAAGTATATTTTATACTCTAAAATGTAAGAAAATGTTTATTTACTTCTTTATTTATAAAATTAAAGGATTAATTAGAAGTTATCGAAAATTTCAGAATTATTCTTAATTATTAATTTCCAGTGTGATTGGGCTCCTAAATCCTTATGCAATGCAACAAACAATTTTGTCCTTACAATTGCGCACCCGAATCGAGTTTGACATCTTTCTTGTTTAATGACAACAAATTATTTTGCATTTAATTTTAATTCTTGGCTATGGTAAGTGGTAGCTGATAAAAAAAATAATTATTATATAAAAAGCATATATTTAATTCAAATTTAATTTTATAATTAAAATATTCAATAAAATATAAAATCTAGTCATTACTATATTAATATCTTTAAAATATTAAAAAATTAACCTTTTTTATGAAATATTTTTAATTATTTAAAAGATGCATTAAATAATTTTTTATAGTTTTTATATAATAAATATTTTTATTAAATTTTTTCTTAACCTATATTTCCATTTGTCTAATTTTAATATGTTTGAGATATAGACAGAATTTATTTAAAATTTGTCATTAATGAAATGTATTATGGATAGTCTAAATATATAAATTTTTTATTTCCTTAACCAGCCTTTTTATTTGTCTGATTCTAATATGTTATAGAGTTATATATATATATATATATATATATATATATATATATATATATATAATTACAATTTTAAACTTTGTCATTAATAAAATGGATTATAGATAGTCAAATACATAAATAATAATAATAATAATAATAATAATAATAATAACGTTGTATTAGAAAATGCAACCACATAAATAAAAATGGTAAAAATGTATGGTGGAGAGCAACAGGATGGCGATATAAGATAGAGCACTGAGACTATACTGTGACCATAGCTCTATTTTTGCATAGCTGTTAGAGCGACACGAAAAGTTGCTAGACAGGAGCTGCCTATTTTCGTGTGTCTGCTCGAGCTATTGTAGGCAAATTGAGCAATTTGGAAATGTCTGAGTTATTGCGGCATTCTTTGAGCAAATTCGCTTTCAGTCCAAACGGAACACCAACTAGGAGAGAAATTGTAACGCCAAAATATAAGCATCTGAGACCATGTCAATGTGTGTTCACACAGGATAACCGGCGCATTGTCCTCAAGAATGGCAGTGATTCATTGGATATATGCCGGGTTGTGAATGGGATGTGGCAGACAAGTGGTGGCTGGGGCAAAATTGAAATAGATGATGCTGTTCAGGCTATGTTTAAATATGCTGATGCTGGATTCAACACTTTTGATATGGCTGATATATGTATGCAATTTTGTTGCTTCTACTTGCTCTCTATTTGATTTGAACCTATGTACTCCCATCCCCAGAAAGGAAAATTCCTTGATTATCATAGTGCACCACTAAAGTGATCCGTTAGAGGGAGATTATTGATTTGTCATGTTTAAATTTGAGTGTGTGATGTGATTATTAAATGTTATAGATGTGGATTCTTCTCAACATGAGGGGCTTCTTGAACTTGCATGAAGGTCATGACTTTTGAGAAGTGTTCTCATTGTTGTGTTCTTCTGGTTTTGCAGATGGACCCGCTGAAGATCTATATGGGATTTTCATTAATCGAGTTCGACGTGAGCGTCCTCCAGAATTATTGGAACAGGTCAGAGGGTGAGTTGATTATGTGACTGTATTTTCTTTTGTTAAATCTCTTTTCTACTTGAAGAAAATACAACTGGTTTGGATGCGTATTTGGCGATTATACATCCTACCATACACTTCTAAATTGTCAGTAAAAGAAAAGTATTTTCTTAGCCATTGTATCATTTGATGCAGTCTCACTAAGTGGGTGCCCCCGCCAGTTAAGATGACCAGTAGCTATGTAAGAGACAGCATTAATGTTTCAAGGAAGAGAATGGATGTGGAATCTTTGGATATGCTTCAGTTCCATTGGTATAATCTTTCTCTATTGTGGTTATTTGATCATCAGGGGTCAAACAGCACATTTCCTGTCCCTTTACAATTCTTGGTTTTTAGGGAGAATTGCAACCTTTAGCATTATCCATGACATGAAAATTCATCCATTTTACTTCATAGTCTATTACTGAAATAGTGAAATAAATATTTTGATTACCATTATCTAGCTCAACTACTTTCGAAGATAATTCTCCTCTATCTTTAATGGATTTAGGTGGGATTATTCAAATCCAGGCTACCTTGATGCGTTAAAACATCTTACAGATTTGAAAGAAGAAGGTTGGTTTTGTTTCTGATTAACGGTTATGAATACACATGTAAGTGCACATTTCTTGCTTTGATCAAACTACTTCAGTTAGCCCTGTACAGGTAAAATCAAGACTCTGGCTCTGACAAATTTTGATACAGAGAGATTGCAAATTATTCTCGAAAATGATATTCCTGTTGTAAGCAATCAGGTAAATCTAAATGTTTTCTCTTTCTCAGTTCTTTTAATAATTAGTGATAGTTCATGATTCTTATTGGTATCTTCAATGTTAGGTGCAACATTCAATTGTTGATATGCGTCCCCAACAGAAAATGGCAGAGCTTTGTCAGCATACAGGAGTCAAGCTTATAACGTCCCTCTCTCTCTCTCTCTCTCTCTCTCTCTCTCACACACACACACACACACACACAAATATAGACACACGCGCGCGCGTGCGCATGCAGAGTTAGAAAAAATATTATTTTAGCCACAGAAAATAGTTCTCCCAAATACAAGATGAAAGTTAAGTAAAAGAAAACTACAATTCTTCCCCTTATTAGATAAGTTTGTGACGCAGGTATGGGACGGTAATGGGTGGTCTATTGTCTGAGAAGTTCCTCGACACCAACATTGCTATTCCTTTTGCCGGCCCTGCAATAAACACCCCCTCCCTCCAAAAGTACAAAAGGGTACGATTTCATGACCATTATCATTAGTTGTCAAGAAACTTTTAGCACCTTCATTGTTCTGTCGAAAGTTTTTATCCTTTCTAAATTCACCATATTGTAAAACTAAGATAAACGGTTTAGGTGAGATGCCCTGGCAAAAGGGGAGTTGTTAATAAATAACTCTGAATCAATATGTAGGCTACAACAATTCAAGTTGATGATTGATGTTTTCCCTGCATGAGAATATCCGGAGTGTGGGGTTTGGATTTTTGTCCTTGTGACAGTTTTATTCATGTGTTTTCCTGTACTTTGCATCCGGTGGCAGATGATAGATGCTTGGGGAGGATGGAGTTTGTTCCAGGGACTGCTTCGGACACTTAAACAAGTAGCATCTAAACATGGTGTTTCGATCGCTACTGTTGCTGTGAAGTATATACTAGACCAGGTGAATTTGATTTATTATCTCTAAAGGAATTTGCTGTTATTAATTTAAAATCTCATTTTCATGTTACGTTCGACGAACCTGGTATGCACTCCCTTATTTTGGTTCTTGTCAAACATGCAGCCTGCCGTAGCAGGATCAATGGTCGGTGTTAGACTTGGCTTGTCAGAACATATTCAAGACACCAGTGCTATTTTTTCACTTGTTCTTGACGAAGATGACGTGAACAACATAAGAGAAGCATCTGGGAAAGGAAAGGATTTGCTTAAAGTGATTGGGGATTGTGGAGATGAATACAGGCGTGCATGAGTCAGGTTGGCTTATCAACCAATCGAATGCATTAATTTATATAGGACAAGGGGATAAAAAGAATTACAAAACAGACGAAAGTATTCAAGCCCAATTTTCTGTTAGTTGAAGAATTTGTATGGAATACTTTCATGAATTACTCTGTACTGGTCTATAGACAAAAGAAAAATAAACGGGAAGTACTGTATTTGGTAATATATCTCTAAGGTTAATGCAAACGCAAATTTTCCTCCCATTGTGACCACCTCAGCATATAAACTTTGGCGGATTGCTGGAAAATTTACCCTTTGCTTTGTTTAAACTTTGATTTCTTGCATGCATAAAAGTGGTTAATGATCCATTTTGCGGCGGCAACTTTCGGCGCTCAGTGTGAATAAGGTAGTGAAGGACTCAGATCAAACCATCCTTCTTTTATCTTTCTGCCTCAATATAAAATTTGAACTTTACATTTTGACTTTTTAAACTTATTTAACCAAGTTTGATCCAAATTTAACTTGTAAACAATTAAAAAATGTTTTAATTAGGTTTTATATTATCTTAGAATTTTAAATTATTATTTTTTAATTCGGCTCGTCAAAACCGCAATATGCATCGCTAAAGATATGTCAAGTTAATATTTTGATTAAAAAACAGAAGAAAAATGTAAAATTATTTATTGTTACGAAGTCTATAATTTTAAAAAGTAAAAGTAGTTTTGTATCTAAAGCTATTTGTCATATTTTATTTATATTTTTTATAATAAAAATAATAAAATTTAAATTTAAAATTTTATTCAAACTATTCAAATCTTTTATAATTGAATAGACAGTTCTGATGTTTTATTTATATTTTATTTTTAAGTAAATATTGTAAATTTTCTAAAAGTATTCTTTCAACCAAACAATACCAATATATGATGAAAAAAATTAGGATTGTAGAAGGAATGGAATTTGTTAGATAAAATTTTGTTTAGAAAATAAATAACATTGAGAGCACTTTGTTATAAATATACCAATTTTTTTCACTAAAGTACGTTTATCAACATGTATACATGTGCATATACATCACTTTATACTTATATGATTTTTTATCATCTAATTACGTTCTATTATTTTTTATTTGTATTACTAATAAATATAATAATAAAAACTAAAGTTTTTCAATCTATTATGTTGAGTTTTTTTATATGTTTAAATTAAAATAATTAATTATTACTTTTATACACTATGAAAAATAATAAAATTTAAATTTAAAATTAAAATTATTCTAATATTCAATCTTTTAATCTTTTATCACTAGATAATATAAAAAATATAAATTAATAAAATTATCGAAAAAAACTATCACTAATTAATTATTGAAAGTAAAACTATTGTGGACATCAACTCTTTGATAATAAATTATAGATTTTACATTGATTGAGTCGAATAAAAAGTCATCAATGTAAATCCTAAAATAAAAAGTTTGAAATAACTGTTCTTTTCACACAAATATTTACCTTTGATATAATACTCAAAAAATTGAATGGTCTAACACCTGTGTCCTGTTGGGATAAAATTTTTAAAAATTGCATAACAGTGTCTGTCAAGTTGCCTAATTTGAAAGTATTAAATTTCAGAGATTTAGCGAATTCGTCCAGTTGAAAACTTGGAGAAAAGAGGGGTAAAAAAACCCTAGCCACCGACATTCCCTTCTTTCGCGAGCTACTCAATTACAGATCGGGTTGTTAAGCCGCTTTACCCTACCTCATTCGCTCTTTCTGGGAGTAAACCTGATTTGGTTAAAATATGAGATAATTGTACATTTGAGTTTTACGATGATTCTCGATTACTTATTGCCAGTTCTTTAGAATGAATTAACCAGTTCTTTCATTGATAGGTGCTACGATCGAATCACAGATCTGGACTCTGGAATGGAGGGACCTTGTTTTACAAATAAGATTTTATGAGGATCCAAATGGCAAACCTGGTCATAAGGACTAAGAAGAAATATATATATATATATATATATATAACTTGCTGCTGAGGCTTTCTTGTGCTGGGCCTTTTTGTTGTTTATTTGGGCCTTCAACTTTGAGAATGTAAATCCATTCAACCCAAAAAAAAAAACAGAAAGCGCCTCTAGCTCTGTTCGTCTGAAGTTGCATCTTTTCCTTCGTTGCTTCACTCGCCAGTCACCACTGGCAACTAAGCCAAGCATACCAATTATAATATCGTAATTCCTACTTATTTTTATTTTTTTTCGATAATTGTATCCCCTTAGCTGCTACAAGAAGAATAGGAAAAACAAGAATCGTTGCGATTTTTGCAGGAAGAATCAGGAAGCAAACATGGATGGTATGTCATCTCAGCCTCACTCATGCTATTTACTTTGCCGTCGTGTTAAATTGTTTTGGTTCAGATAGCTTAGCTTAAAATCAAAATGGCAAGATTCAAATGTTTGGAAATAACATAGTGAGATGAAAGATGTTGATAAAGTAGCGTGTATGTGTGTGTGTGTGGGTTTCAGTTGATTCGCAGCCAACGATGGACGAAACAATTTTGGTTGGTGATGATTTAATGACGGGTCCTCCATCACCTGTAGTACCACCAGAAATAGCCTCCCATGTCCTCCAAGGTGTTGATTTGTGTGATGGAATTCTCCGGAATCTCTTTTTCTGTAAGTCTAATTATCATTATTATATTATTAACCTGTTTAGCTGTTCTTTTTGTTAGTTCCTTTGCCTGCTTAAAATAAGAGACCAATTGATGTGATTCCATGTGAGCTACAAATTAACATAGAGAAGGAAGGAAGAGCACCTAGAAACCCTAGTGATTAATGTGCATAATATATAAGGAAATTAATATGCATTGAAAAGAAAATAATTATTATCTAATTATGTACTTGATTTTGTAGTTTTATTGTGTGAAATCAAACATGTTTCGTAAGACTCACCATTCTAAAAAATAAGCCCTGAGATTCGTGTTTTTATTTTCGTTTGATAACTGTGAATAGATGTAATGGGATGAATTAAGCAGTTGTTTTACTTTTTTTTTTTGTAATTAGAATTAAGTAGGAACATCAGCTCATGAGATTTTGTATGACTAAAATGAAGTTAATTATACTTCTAAAGAATAGTGGGTAATCACATTGGTCTTTGTAATCAACAATTTTTGGGTCTGACCAGACCGGAGAAGTTAAAGGATTAACATCAACAAGATTCAAGCTGCTGATAATGCCATAAGTGAACATGATATCTCTTGTTCATTTTAAAGGTTTTAATATTAGGTATCTGTTACAACATTGTCATATCTGAGCATCTTATAAGCTTCATTTAAATTTTGTAGGCTTGCAAATCAATGACATTGAACCATTTTGTCAAGATGAAATTGCTCTATATAAACAATGTTCTGAAAGAAGGGTGAGACCATTGTTATTTACATATCTGCTACAGATATTCCTTTATTTGTTCTTTCTTCCTCTTTCCTCCGCTCTTCCATTTTACTTCTACAACTCACATTTTACTTCTTTGAATGATCTTCACAAACATGTAATATTTTCTCATTTTTATTATTGGAGATAAAGATTTAGGAAGTGCAATTTGGTTTGTTAAATCTACCGTCACCTTTTCTGTTTCATTTTTTCTTTTGAAAAAAATAAATTGCAGGATAAGGAGATACGCAAGCGGCTTCAAGATAGCGAATTCAAATTGGGTTCATCAATGCCTTTAGATGAAGCCAAGGAGAGGGCTTCTCATCTTGAGGCCGAAGTTACAACATTGGAGAGGTATATTCAAATACTCGTAATATGGTCCATGTTTGGTAATTTTTCTAGAATGTTTCTTTAAATTAACGTTTCCTGAAGGAGCATAAAGCAAGTCCTCATAGATCCTTGAAGATGGATTTTTCCTAAGATATCAAACCACAAAAATTCTGTAGAGTTCCTTCTGAAACATGATTATTTTTTATCATTAAAACATTTTTTTGCTTTTATTTTGAGGAAGTTGCATCAGCATCTTTCTCTTCCAAAAGTATTACTGGACTTGTCCCCAAAATATGAGAGATGCTAGGGAAGAATATTTGTTCTTATTACTTGCCATTTGGGCTTCAAATAAATACTTCTAAAAAAATTAATATTTAGGGCTAAAAGTTTTATTTTGTTTTTTTTAACTGGTCACCAATATCTGAAAGGACCTTACTTTATTGAGGGTTGCAATGAATTTGTATAAAATAAATTCTCTTTGGGCATTATTAACTTGAAACTACATTCATAAGTGCCCTTGGATTGCCTTACAGTCTTTCAATATTTCTAGTGGCTGACATTTTCTTTCTGTTTTTTCACTTTGGCATTCACACTTCGAAAAAATGTCTCCAATACTGTGTGATGCTTGGGTATGTGAATGTGATGTAAGAATTTTCAACCTCTGGACATCTTATGCACCTTCATTTTAAATGTGTAGGCGCCTTATTCTTGCTAGTGGAATTGAGGGCATTGAAGGTTTCCGTCAAAGATGGAGTTTACATGGCCGCCTTACTGATTCCAAGTGAGGTTTATCATTCATAATTGTGTTTTTTGTGAACCATGATTTGATTTGCAATATTTTGATATTTCTGTCTCATGTTATTCATGAAAAGTCTTTTTGTCATATTAGTCGGCAATCATACAGGCTGATTTTATTGGCTATCCAGGGGTCTGATCCATAGGTCTCATACACATTTAGAATTTCAGTTTCTAAATATCTTTCAACAAATTATGCTATCATGATCAAGCATGATTATTGGATTATTAAATGGTTTGGACCTTCCGTTACCATAGCAGCTGTCTATTTGGACCTATAGATGATAGTCTGATCGGATGGGTTTACAGTTTACCTGTTACACAACGATGCCAGCACCTGTTAATGCCCTTGGTTTTCAACAATTAATTGTTTAATTTTCATGTGATTGATTGCTGGTTATGTGAATATTCTTCCCGGCTTTTATTTACTTTGTGCAGTTGTATTTTGTTAAATGTGAATTTTATGCAGAAATAGATTGCAGTTCTTAAAGCAGGGCATAGATAGCAGAAAAAGAGGATGAGTCCATTGGGGAATCAGCTACCAAAAATTGACTCGAGGTGAAGTTGAACCAGCATCAGGGTTGCACCATGTTATGTCATCCTCCCAATTTTTTTTAGATTACAGAATTTCTATTACCTTTTTATCATCATTTCTATGACATATGTATGTGTACATGTATTAAAGCTTTTTTATCCAGTGTTCAAAATGATAAGTCAGCCGAGAGTTGCAGATTGTAACAGGTAAACTGCACTTACAGATAGAGAATCAGAGATCAAATAGTGGATGAGGCAATTGTTGCGTTTCCTATTAATCCGGGAGTTGGTTTTAGTTTTACAGCAATGCATCCGAGGAATACCTTGGTTAAAGACCCAAAAAATGGTAAATCAATTGAAAGTTAAAATGCAAATTTTTTTATGAATGCTTATAATTTTTAATTGTAAGTGTCTTTTAATGTTTAAAGATACATGCAATATTTCGTTCTTTTTCTTTTTTTGAATTTATAATGTAATTTTTATCAAAACAATTCAATATGTTTAGATAAATTCCAAGGTGATATATTTATAGAGTGGAATTATAATGATTTAAGGTAAAATACTTTGTCTAGATATTAAATCAAAGTTCCTGAGGTGAAGGATAAACCTGCCTCAGGGGTTGCTGCTCCACATGGGTTCTTTCATTTTGTTTAGTAAGATATCATATAATCGTGTTAGATGTTAACGGATAAAAACAAATTAAAGGAATGATTTACCATGATTGGTTATATACGCTATTAGTTATATTTTTAAAAAAAAAAATGTCATTTTTTCTCCAGTATCATATAACCTTCATTTGTATGACGTATGACGTATGACGTATGATGTATAAAAGTATTTTTTTTTTTTTATTCAAGGAGAAATTTATAACATGCTTCACAAGGGGAAAGGAAAGAGGAGATAAAAGAATGAAAAAAAAAGGGTGGGGCTTATTAAAGAGAACCAAATTTATGTATTTACAGTCTATACTCTACAGTTCAAATTGGCAATAGAGATCCAGAAGACTGTCATGAAGGTTATAGTATAATTACCGGAGTCTTGTTATTCAATATCTTAAGGATATTGGTTAAAAAATTAAAAGAAATTTTTTTATTGATTATATTAAAATGTATTGAAAAATATAAAGTATTTTATTAATAATATTTTTACTTTTGACTTCTTAACTAATATTTTAGAAACACTAGTTAACATTTTCTTAAATATTAAAATTGTTTTATTACTGCAATTTTTAATGATTAAAAGATAGTATGCTATTTGAAAATTTGAATAACATAATACACACACAAAAAAGAGTGCATTTATTTAAGTTTTTATTAAAAAACTTTTAATTAAAAATATTTTTGAAATACATTTACATATTTGAGTATTTTGATTAAAAGAACAGAATTTTCATAAAACCAAAATTTAAATTATTTTAATAAAATTTAAAAACTTTCAAAAACAAATTATTAAAATATTTTTATATTCAAATAAATTGTTTTAAATTTTGTATATTAAATCATTTGTATATAATTGGTTTTATTTATATTTTGTTAAGTATACTCGTTAACAAAATATTTTAAAAAAATAAAAAGATATATAAAGTTTCGGTCTTTGAAAAAAGAAAACAATTACAAACAAAATATCTCTCCATATATATTCAGTTTCTAAACATTCTGACTTCGTATTTTTAAAAATGATATTATAAAAATAATTTTGAAAAAATGTTGATGTAACATATTTATATATTTTTTAGAACTATATTATGTCAAATCATTAAATTTTAACAATTCCCATAATCAAATAATTTTATTAATAATTAAAATATTATTAGATTATAGCGTGTAAAAATTTAGTAACAATAACCTATATTATAAGAAACATTGTCTGTCATTTTAATTAAGATAATTCCTCCAAAGTCCCTTAATTTTGTGACTAAAACATTGGAATAAATTCTCACACAAATTATCGATCATGAGAAAAAAAATTCTTATAGTAATTTTGATAATGCTACAATTTAAAAACGTTTCATCTCGGTATAATTAAGATTTAAGCAAATAACATTCCTCTAATCAGCAGGGAGGGGCATTACTGGAAATCCAAAAAGAAGAAACCCTGGGAGCTGAAAACCCTAGTTATATATTATGCCATATACTTACAATTCTCTCCGCCTCTCACTCCGCAGAAACCCTAGCTACAGAGTCTTAATAAAAATCGCAATCAAGCGAGTGAGTTTTCCTTCTCTCACAACCAATTTCATTTGCACTTGTTGTTCATTTGTCTTACTAACTCTTAGTCTCGTCTGATTTTGGAGTCAGATATGAAGATCGTCGCTGCTTATTGTCTTGCCGTATTGGGAGGGAATCTTTCCCCTTCTGCTAATGATCTCAAACACATCCTCGGTTCAGGTACGTGATCCCAATCCCAATTTCTGCTTACTTTTTTATTTTAATTTACCTTCTGTAATTTGTCGTTTTCAATTTCACGGTAGATTTCTGAACTGGGTTCGTATACTCAGTCGTGATAGTACCTTTTTGGCTTTCAGCCCTAGAATGTGGGATAAAGTATCTGTTTTTTTTTTGTTTAATGTTTACATTAGTTTGGGACTTATAGAATTGATATAATCTGACTCGTACAATGAGAATATGGGATGCTGTTACATACTTAGTTACAATTTAGCGTGGATATATTGACACTGAATTTTAATGGGGCTTGTTATATTTTGTAACCGGTCAACTACGCATGGGTTTTTCTGCTATAACCTGTGGGAGGAGGTATGACTTTTTAAAATATAATTTATGAACGTTTTTTAGCTGTTGAGTATATGTAATCCACTATAAAGTGAGTGAAACTTTGAATTTTGAGTTGTTTGGAGTGATTTTTTGCTTTGTTTTTATTTATAGTTGGAGTTGAGGCTGAGGAAGAGATGATTAAGCTTCTCTTAGATCAATGTGCGGGAAAAGATTTCAATGAGCTAATTGCTAGTGGAAGAGAACAGATGGCTGCAGTTGGTTCTGGCGGTGGTGCTGTTGCTATTGCTGCTGCTCCTGGGGGAGGTGCTGCAGCTGGTGGTGCTGCACCTGCTGCTGAAGCAAAGGAGGAAAAGAAGGAAGAAGAGAAGGAGGAGTCTGATGATGTAAGTTTCAGCATTGTAGCACTAATTGTTATCTGGTAAATTCACGATTCTCTTCTGATGATTGTATATGTCTTTGTTCTGCAGGATATGGGTTTCAGTTTATTCGATTAAAAGGTCTGAAGTTCTTTTGTGTCAGACAAATTGCAGTTGCATTTAGAATTTAGCCCAATCACAAGGTTTTTGTTACTCGAGTTACATATTGTTTTAGGTTTTTTATGGGTTTTGCTTTTCATTTGAGACAATGTAATGGCATCAAACTGTCTGATATAATTTAGTAATGTTTTGAAGTTAATTGGCTTGACCTTTTGGTAATTTAATTATATGCATTTTCTTGTTATTGGTGCAAAGCTTGTAGGAATTACTCTTTATTGGTTGCCCTGGTTTTTCTTGATAATTTTTATATTTGTTCATTTAGAGGCTTTGCAGAGAAGATTTACAAGTGCCATGTATTATCATGCAGTTCGTTCGGGCATGTGAAACATAATTGCCGTTGGGTATAATTACCTGGCAGCCATGTTAATTTCTTTCGCTCATGATTGCATTTGCGTTAAAATGTCTTGAATTGCGTTTGTATCGTGATTTTATATTAGATTTTGATGTTTTTTATGAAAATTAGTTTTTCATTAAATTTTTGTTTGAGCCAACATATGATAAATTGTAGTTTGTGTTACGTTGAAAATTTTACACTAAGCATTTCTTTAAAATAAAAGTTTCTAAACATAATCACCATATTTGAAGTTCATTTTCCTAAAATTAAATTTACAAAGTCAAAGTGTATTTACACAAGTAGGTACTGACAAGCCAGTTTGCCTTCCAGTGTAGTAGTTGCCATAATGTAACTTTTCAGTGGTTCTGTTTTTTTCTTATCTAATTACCGAATTTTGGTTTGACCTGGTGGCTGCCGTCAGCCAAGTCTACTCGAATATTTGCTCCCTGGTGTCTCTCTTGGTAAGAAAATTGCCTTGAAAATGTGGTAGTATAGTTATTACATAGACGATGTATGAAAAGCTTGATCTATTATTATTAGCTTCGATTTGGTCCTCTTGCCATAACGTTAACTTGTGGATTCCAAAAATTTCATGTAAATTTAAAATAAAATGTGTTATAGTTAAAATAAGTAATGGTTTTTAATTAACTTGTGAAATTTTCAATTGTCAGTTAAAAAAAATAAGTTTACTTGTAAAAAAATCATTCCTTCCCCTTAATCTCTATTCAAAGGCTTGAAGCATGTTTGGTTGTGCCTTTTTTAAGGCATACACATATTTCTACTATCATTAGTTGTCGTCTGTAGTCATTAATGTGTCGACCACGGTTGTCGTTAGTTCCATCCCTTCTTCCTTATCTTGATATTGTGACTAATAAATAAGTCATTATTACTAAACTAGTATATAGAATAGGAAATGACTTGTGTTATTTGAAACAAATTGCAAAGTCGAAAATTGATATTAATTTTTAAAAATTTTAAGACTTGAAATTGGCAATTACTTAAGTGGGTGTGAGAGAAGAGAAAATCTCTCATCAGTGACATGACCGATAGACTGAGTAGTTTCCTAGTTACATAAGAAGAGAAGAAATAGAATGACCACTTTATCCGTAATTGTGTAGACAGAAATAAGTTATTAGTCCCTAGAAGATCATGATTTTTTGTTATAGTTCTTATGAGAAAAAATTTCAATTTGACTAATAACTTATTAAATAATTATATTAAAAAATAATTCTTAAAAATTATATTAAAAAATAGTTTTAATCTCTCGAAAAGAATTAAATTCACATCAATTTTGCTAAATGTAAAGACAAATTGAATAAATTTTTATAAAAACTAGAACTATAAATTTTCCAAGATCCTTTAACTTGATCTTTTTGTGTTTCACTCATTTTGTATCAGTTTTAACTTGCACATTTTATCTACTTTTTCTTCCATTTAATGTATTAATATCACAGCTTTAATCCCCACAATTACTCCAATCACGGTTAAAAAAAATGTAATGCTACAGGTACAGTAATTTGCAATTCATGGTGTTATTATAAAGGCAATTCGTTTACAAGAATACTAGAATAATACTTTTAACACACTACCAGACACAATATGTAAAACTCATGAAATGGGGGATAAAATTCAGTGAAAATTATTTAAAGAATTTTACATGAATTTAATCAAATGATAATATTAGTTTTATAAAAAGGAATAAAGAAAAATGTGCTACCAATTTTTCCTTTGTTTATTATGTTTTTCGCGAACATAGTTTGTGGACATTCATAAAATTATCTATTAAGAATCATTTTAAATTGATTATTGTTGCTTCCGTCCTTCTACGCAAAAAACATTAAAAAGATAATCTAATCAAAATTTATTTACAATTTTGGAAGTATTGCGAGCATAATTTTTACCGAATATGTCCTTATTCAAATCTCTAGCCAAGTTTTTCACTTTTGATAACTTAAAATTGTTATAAATTATATATATATTTAATCCATGTAAATATATTGCTTCTGTAATTTTCTTTTTGTTTTATCTTTAACTTTTTCCAAACTTTTATTTTTATCCTTACCATTAACTTACCTTTAAATATTTACTAATTTAAATAACAAATTAAGCTAAATTCTAACATATATACAAACTTATTATATATGTTAAGAAACCTCACGTAAAATAGTGGAAATTATAATTTATATCATTGAATCCCATACAAGATCATTTTGATATCTCTTCAAATTAGTTGCCTGCGTAATTTTTTTTTAAACATACACAAGAAATTGCTGCATACATCAAAATTTAACTAAATTTATTAGTCCAGTTAACAAAAATCTAATACCAAGTTAATGATACGAATCGAAAACAAAAAATTTTAAAAAATAAAAATAAAACTTTCTTTTTACACGGACTAAACACGACTCACAAGATAACTACAAATATATTCAAACATTTGTCATGTAAGAAGCATAACTGATAACACTAACAAATTCTGGAAAAGAAAACACCCATTAAAACTGCAAATATTACATCTTGTCTAAAAAAATATTACAGGTTATGGATACAACCCAGCGATGCAAAGCTACGCAAGCCTGTATTAAGAGTCCTTCTCTAAAACTCAGGTGCCGGAAGCCAATGTCCAGGGGACTCGATTCGAGTCAGCCTGTTCGTAAATTCACAAACAATTTAGATAGATAGTAAACAAATAGGCACTCAGTCTTCAACAGGAGGTGGACCTTAGCTTTAACAAATTGCATTTCACATTAAGTTGGATAGACCACTGATGTCCATGTTTTATCAGGGGTAAATTATTGAACTGGAAGTATAAAGAGTCAAAAGTAACAATAAAAGATGGCAGCAAAAAAAAAAATGCATACAACCACATTATACATGAAAGTTTTAGAAATCTACTTTTCAACAAAATAATTTATACCAGTCAGTAAAATAGTAATAACAAGGTAGGAATGTCGTAGTACATCAGCTATAGTATCAGAAAAATTTTCGTCAAAAAATTGATGTTGCTTAACTTCATTCCTTTGACATGCAAAGCACGTTACACTGGCAAAGCAGAAAACGGAGGACAGCAGCGGTAAGCTTGAGCATAGCCAGATACAGGAAGAGGGAATTTGTGCAGGAACTGTGTGCATGAAAAACAACGGCAACCTCTAATTTGTGTTGTACGGGAATAGTTGCCTAAGTTCACAGGAAAGCTATGAAGTTAAAGGTTTGATGATCTAAAAGAAGAAACATAAAATTATCCTGTTAAAATTTCTTCAGCCACCTATCAGCAGTATAGATGATAGACTGCATCAGTCATACAGGCCAACGATCTTCAAGACTTCGGTACAGTCACATTTAGAATTTTAACATCTTGATATGGCTTATCAGTCTTGTCTGTCTTCACTTTTTCTATTGCCTGCACAGCGAAGTTCTCAATTGGTTAGTCTTCTCAGATAAACAGTCAGACTTTAATCAACAGGACCTAAAAAAGATTTTAACATAATACAATATGATTGGAAAATTGAAAAAGAGAAACGTTTGTCAAAAAGATCCATAGACCAAAACGAAATCAAGGAGGACTGATTTTAACATGTGTGATCAGGTCATACAAAAGCTCACATCACAAACGTGGAAATTATTTGGTGAGTGATTCTGAATGAGCACATGATTGTACTAAATGGTTATGAAAGAATGGAAGCCAATTTACCTGAACAACATCCATCCCCTTTGCAACTCTACCAAATACAGTGTGCTTGTTGTCCAACCATGGAGTAGCCACTGTGGTGATAAAGAATTGAGAACCATTCGTATTTGGGCCCGCATTTGCCATTGATACTGTGAAAGGTCTATCATGCCTCAAACTGCAAGAGAAAAGCAATTTGCTCTAAGTTCCATCTGAGGTAAAACCATATCAGGAAGTTTGCATATGCCCTCTCTCACCCAAATACTCATTAGCCTGGAGTCTGAAATCAAGCATGATACTTCGTGCATAATACAATAGAACATTTATAAACAAACTTCATTACCTTTTATGAAATTCGTCCTCAAATTCCCTCCCCCAAATAGACTGCCCACCAGTGCCATCTCCTAAAGGATCTCCTGTTTGTATCATGAAACCTTTGATGACCCTATGAAAAATAAGATTGTCATAATAGCCATTTCGACAGTGAGTTGTGAAATTCTCCACAGTTTTTGGACATTCCTCTGGGTATAATTTCATGTGAATATCACCCATAGTAGTATGTAGAATCTGCAAAAGAAGAACTTGAGTTGTAAACTTAATTTTGGGGGAATAGAAAGGTAGGCATGTGATTTAAAAAGAAATATGTATAAGAAAATCAACTAGCATACAAATAATGAGAGGAAATATCTTTCCTCTCTTTTATTGGATAATTACTTAAATAGAAGAATATAGAGGTGAGAAAAAAATATTGTTTCTAATTTATGAGGCAAGTTATGTCTAGACAACTTTTGTTTTTTGGAGACATGTTAAATGAAGTGAAACCATTCTTGAATTATATTGTCAGTCACAATATCATACTTTAAAGGCCAATCAAGATAACTCACCACATTGTCCGGAAGTGATGTCGTAACTGACTTTCCAATATCCGAAACTGCCAAAAGTTCATCAGCAGGTGGCTTTTCATTGAACACATCTCTTCCCTTAGTTGCATCTTCAGGTTCCTCTGGCTCTCTTCGACTGATACATGACAAACTCCAAAACTTCAGATACAAATTAGATTTATACTTGCGTGTCATATATTAATGACATGCATTAAACAAAATGAACAACCTCAATGCACTGAGGAAAAAGACTACTGGACAAAGTCCCTACAAGATATTATCAAATGACAAAACTACATAACTTTGGAGTTCAAACTTCAAAGCAGTGGTAAAATGGTTGATAGAGTTTTTACTTTCATACCTGAATAAATATATCCTATGCTTTTTGAATGCACAACACAGGAGAGTGGGATCTGTCAAAGGCTCCTTGCTCTCATTAGCATTTGCAGTCGCTGAAGGGATCTTTCTTACTTTTTTGCTACTTCGATCACCTTGATATAAAGCTATTCTTAAGAACCTATCATTATTCTCCACCTTTCCAAGTATGCGAGAAACTTTATTGGTGTGCAAATTAACAATCTATAAGCATACAGAAGATGTAAAACACATGAGGGATTGGAGTTCCAACTAGTTGTCTCATTGTATTTGTAAACACTGAAGGAAAAGCTATAAATAAGGAAAGATTGTATAACAGAAGGAATTGAAGCAATTGTAACCCCTAAGTACAAAAAAATCTCACTTTAATCCCAAGCAAGGTTGCATATATAAGAAAATTGGAACTTTCATCAAAAACTGCATTTGGAAGTGGTGCACTTTCTGTCTTCTCTATTTCCTTCTCAACAGCCATTCTTCGACCAAAATCAATGGCTTCCAACCGGTATAATGGAGCATCACTCCTTTGAAGATCTTGAGCAACCTATCAATAAAAGCAATTCATTACCATTAAATGTCCAAAAAGAAATAAGAGAAACGGTGAAATTCTGGTAAAACTGTTACCTCCAGGGATTCATCATAAACTCGCCTTAGTTTACCTGTTCTAAACCAAAACACACGTATCCTACGGTCAGGGGATGTAATGGAAAATTGTTTACCATCTGGACTGACCTAAAAAAGATGCAATACAGTCAATAAATATCATCAAAGTCAGACACCAAATATCTAGTTTTCATGAACCACTTAAATAACATAATATTGAATTATCATACAACTGAAATACCTCAATGGCCGAAACAGAAGTCTTGCATTTTACAATTTCAAAGAGGTTAGTATCACTTTTCAGTTTAAAATTGACCCTACAAGCACCAGAGGAAAGGATTAAAGTGCATGCAGAACTGCACAAATTCAAAACGTCTAAAACTCAAGCAATTAAGAATTTCCAGAACTGTTATATACTACAATCAAAAAATTATTAGTACAGTCAAAAATTCAAAATGTATAACAACCAAACAATGTTTCAAATATTTGACATTTCATGGAGTTGCTGATTCATTTTGTACAGGCCACGTCTATTAGCAGCTTATTGGCAGCCCAACTCAGAAAAGCCTTAGATCAGTAGCCCAGTGGTCAAAGGTGCCAGCAAGGAGGCTATAACACATCAGACAGAAATTTGGAAAAAATGCCCCCTCTCAATAGAACAGCAAATATGTTTAGTATGGAGGATCTGGGTGAAACATCCTACAATGGAACATTTGGAATCAAATTCTAATTTCCAAAATTAAACACATTAAATAATCCTACAGCAGTCTTTCTTTTATCCCCACCTAAAACTATAAATAGTTTATATGAGATAATCCTGATCATGTTATGGGCTATTGCACCTACTGCTTAGATTGGTTCATTGAGAACAAATTAAAATACTAAATGTGGCTTCAGAACTTCCAGGTTTTAAATGATCTTAATCCGTTCAGCACAACAATAAAGGAGTGACGCATCTATAAATGGTATAGCTACCCAAATTTTGTAATTTGTAAATGTTTTGCATATGTAAGACATGAAGAAGACTAGGGATGGGCAGCCATCACTATTTTAACCGCGATGAGTCACTTCTATAAAATGGATGGAGGCAGAACTATAAAAAGACAAAAATAAGCACATACTCATCCTCTGGGAATTGAAGTGTAGTAGGGCTCCAGTATTCAATGATCCCCTTTATATCTGCCGAAAGTACAGAATCACACATAGGATTGTACTTCATAACTTTAATAGGACCCATATGTATCTGAACAAAGGAGCAAGGAATAATACAATTATGCAACTAAATTGTGGAAAATATCACCCAAAAAAATAACTAATACATTTTGAAAAGTTAGTTATATTGGAGTTAGTAAAAAAGTGGCACCTCTTTGGAGATGATAGGATCATTTGAACCAGCTCGTGCATCATATATGTGCACAAAAGAAGAGTTCCTATCACTAATGGCAAGCCTAGCTTTGACATCTCCTTGTTTGTAAACCCATTCAACAGCACCAGGGACATATGGCAAGCGAATCATGACCATCATGTCAAAGTTGACTACATCATATATTTTCACAGATCGGTCATTTGATATTGTACAGCAAAGCAGACCATCAACACTAACCTGCATAGCTGAAATAAGTCATGGTTGATGACAAGTATAACAGTAGGATTTAGAAAACGTAAATACAAAATACATCAAGAGTTACCGACATCACTAGAATACTTTCAATGCCCAGAAAAATGAACTATACAGATCCATAACACCATATATCAGAAATGAAGCCAGAATCAAATAAATTAAATAAGTTTTATAGCAAAGGGTTTATATCAGGTTAATCAACTTACAGCTAGACCTTCAATTGGCCCAAGATGAGATCTGAAATGTTTGGCAAACTCAATACCAATAGGTCTTTTCTTCCAAAACTTCAAATGGCCTAACAAGAAAAGAAGCCACCCACAAAAGGATAAGCCACAATATCATTCCAACCATAACATCATTTCAAAGAATTAGCTAATTTAAATAAGATCCAGATGCTGCCATATGTATATGTATCTACGTAAATATAAAGCAATGTTTCACATGTGCTGATGCTTTATGTATATTACATAGCATGGAACATTTTACAAACATAAACAAAAGTAAAGGTAGCAACTAATAGGATCACCCCATTCAAATTTGTTGCAGTCTACTCATAAATGGCAAAAGCTTTCATAATTAATCACTAATTTAATTAGCCTTAAACATGCGAGGATAACAGAAATGGCAATCAGAACATGTTTTACCATCGGCACTTCCAGTAATGAAAAATTCAGCAGCTGAAACAGCAACATGAGTAACCACATCGCGATGCATATAACTTTTCTCGTACCTGTAACCATGTGCAATTTAAAGCAACAATAAGAGAACGCGCATTACAATATCTTTCATATTTCATACACACTCACCGAAATTTTTATTCAGTGATATATTTTCCAGAAAATGTTTCAAGTTTCGAAATTGCCCGATGGATAGAGAGGAAACCCTAATTCAAAAACTAAGGTAAAATGAAATGAAGTTAAGCGCAGTAACTGACATGTTAGCGGAGGGTAAGGCGTCGAGGTAGGCATGCTCGAACTGAAGAGGTCGCTTAGGTCGAGCGCGAGGGGCTGGACCCGGTCCTATCAACTGTTCTTCTTCGGTTCCGTTGGCGCCATTCTGGTGTTCCTCCATTTTCAACAACCAGATTTTGAATAGAGAAAGAGTTCAAAGATAACACTAATATCTTCCTCAGGTGAATTAACAAGTCAAAGTGATGCCATGGAGGAAGCAGAAGATTCTTCTGAAGAGAGCGAGCTTACAGTAGAGTGTGAAGGAGAAATGAAGACTGAGATTAAACCCTGAAACGGTACGTCGTTTGTAGTTTAACTGCAAACCGACAATGGACGCTGGGTTGGGTTGTACTTCAGTGTTCTGTTGTTAAGCCCACTTTTCTGTGGCTAGCCCAATCCAAAGTGTACTTTTAAAAATCAATTCATATTTGTGGTCTGTGGACCAACAAAAATAATGTTGTTAATTTTTAAAATAAAGTTATATAAATTAAATAAATGACAATAGGGAAGTTCAGGGATGATAATGGGTTCTGGCTATCGGTAAAAAAATACCTACAATAGAAAGGATAAAAATTAGTTTGATGGATTTGGATACCAATATAGATAATTATTCACAAAATTTCACGAGAGTAAATAATGTTTATATCCAATTATCTGCACTCTGTGTATAAAACTATAAAGAATATATAATTATATTAATAAAATTAAAATTTTAGAATTTTTGTCTGACTAAAACAAAAATATCATAATTAAAATTAAGACTTTATTTTTAATAAATGATTTTTATTTTATAATAATATTATCTAATAAAAATATTAAGCAGTATAAAAGATCGTGTTTTAGTTAACTAAGGCAGATAATGAAAATAAGTAAGATATTTAAGGAGATGGTATAGGAATTGAGATTAAGTATCGAAGAGGCCGTCTTTTAAAATATAAGTATGAAAATGGGTATTGTAATACTTCATCCTAACCTTGTTTACTGTTAAATTTATAAAATATTAAGCATATACAATGTTTTAAAATTAGATCAACCATGGAAACTAAAAAGCATTAATATTCATGGTTTACTACACTAGTGGAAAATGGACTTTTTACATCGATTGTTAAGCACATTTTACATCGGTTATTCAGGCGATGTTGAAACGGACGATATAGAAAATAAGACTTTTTACATCGGCTCTGGAACCGATGTAAAAAGTATACTTTCTACATTGGTTGAGAAAAGAACCGATGTAGAAAGTACACTTTTTACATCGGTTCTGCCCACAACCGATGTAAAAAGTGTACTTTCTACATCGGTTATGGTTGTAACCGATGTAGAAAGTCCTTTTTTTTTTAATGTTCATTTTGTTTAGGCATACAACCGTATTATTTATTCATATACCTGCATATAGACACAGAATCCAGGCAGATAATAAAGAATTACCAAACAGACCATACAGAATTCACATAATCTATATATTTAAACTAAATACATCATTATTTATTATCAAACTTTAATTTACAAATGAAATAACTTTAAATTACATCAAACAAGTATTGAAAGTTGAAAAGAAATGTAGTAATCAGTCATGTACCTGTTGAAAGCAAAGACAAAAGATGTTAAAAACTCTACTAAACATAAAAAACGTAATAAACATTTTAAAATAAGTTAAAAATAAACATACAATGATGAAATAATTAAATAAATAACTAACTTGTATCATGTAGTAACATTTTTCCATATTCCTTCATGATGATCATCTCGAATAGCATGTGTACATCATCTATTTCATTTTTTTCATTGATACTAGATATCCTTTATGATAAGGGAGTTTGAGAAATATCAATTTTGAAAGATCATTGGTGTCATCACTAGCGATTGTTGTCTTTTCTTGAAGAACAACTGACCACCTTTTGGAGTAAGGATCTTGAACATAAAACACTTGTTTTGCTTGGTGGGCCATGATAAAAGGGTCATCCTTGTAAGCTACTTTTTGAAGGTCAACCAATGTAAATCTCAATTCATCGACTTGCACACCGTTACTATCAACCCATCTGCATTTGAAACAGACACTCTAAATTTGGTGTAATCAATCTCACAAATCTCTTCAATCACTCCAAAGTAGGATATGGAAGCCTTTACAGGATTTTTATCTTTAGAACTTGCAAAATGCATCGACTCTGCTATCACCATAACCCCACTATTTTGCATGGTAATTTTATCATCCTGAAACTTTGTGTAAAATGAAAAATGATTAATATCGTATCCAGCCCAACATATTACATCAAAGTTTGGGTCATTTGCTAACCACTTCAATGTATCAGAGGCACCATCATCCTTCTTAATTGTTTCATCAAACCAGTTTAAGAACGTTTTGTTATGCTCATTCAACAACCATTTCTCGTTCATTCGAGCATTCTCCTCCCTTATCATAGTTTTGTGAGTAGATAAGTAAGGTTGAACCTCCTCGGTATTATTCAAAATATACAAATGTGCTTGAATAACTTCTGCACGACCCGTGCTTTTCACAGTTATGCCTCGTGTACCTTTACCTCTGTGTCTTCCCTCATGACGAGACTTAGGAACTCCTATGGGTTCCACCTCTGACAAATACTTTGTACAAAACTCAATGCCCTCTTCTACAATGTATCTTTCAATCATAGATGCCTCGGGACGGTGTGGATTCTTCACATACACTTTTAATATTTTCATGTATCATTCTATTGGATACATCCACCTCAGATAAACTGGACCACATAATCTGATCTCCCTCACTATATTAACAACCAAGTGAACCATAATGTCAAAAAATGATGGAGGAAAATACATCTCCAATTGGCATAAGATAGTAAAAGCTTCATTTTCCAACTCATCCAATTTTAGAGGGTCAATGGCTTTGCTACATATTTTATTGAAAAATAAGCATAACCTACTTATTGTATGTCTAACTTTTTTAGGTAAAATGTCACGAATAACCACTTGAAGTAGTTGTTGCATCAACACATGACAATCATGAGACTTTAACCCAACTAACTTTAAATCTTTCATCGAGACAAGTCTTTTAAAATTTGAAGAATACTCTTGTGGCACTTTAACCCCACGTAGGCACTCACAAAAAGAAATTTTCTCTTTTTTTGACAATGTATGACATGTCGGGGGCAAATATGTTCGCTTTCCTACAGACTGTGGGGCTAACTGATGTCGTATACCCATGTGAACCAAATCCAGTCGAGAATTGACTCCATCTTTAGTCTTGCCCTGTATATTGAGAAGTGTTCCAATGATGCTATCACTTACTTTTGTTTCCACATGCATCACATTAATACAATGTCTAACATTAAGTTTGCACCAATATGGAAGATAAAAAAATATTGATCTTTTCTTCCATATCCTTATCTCAGTGACCTTTTTTTGAGTCTTTCCAAAAATAGTTTTGATGTTTTTAACCCGATCGTAGACTTGTTGTCCAGTTAAGGCTTTTGGAGCAACATCATTTTCTGGCAACCCATTAAAAGCTTTCCTTAATCTACGATAAGGGTGATTAGTCCTGAGAAATTTTCGATGACCAAGATACACTGTCTTCCTTCCATGATGCAGTTGATGGTAACTTGTGCCTTCTTCACATATGGGACATGCTTTGTGCCCCTTAACGTTGTATCCACATAAATTTCCATATGCTAGAAAGTCATTAATAGTGCAAAAAAGCATTGCCCGCATATTGAAATTTTCATTACCATACGCATCAAATACCTCCACACCTTCTTCCCATAGATTTTGCAAGTCTTCAATTAAAGGAGCAAGATAAACGTCTATGTCATTTCCAGGTTGTTGTGGACCTGAAATCATCATGGACAACATGATGTATTTACATTTCATGCACAACTCGGAGAAAGGTTGTAAATTGTCAAAAGTACAAGCCATGAACTATGTTTACTACTTAAATTACCGTACGGATTCATTCCATCTGTTGCAAGTCCAAGCCTTAGGTTTCTTGACTCATTCCCAAAATCGGGATATAGTTGATCAACCATCTTCCATTGCAAACCATCAGCTGGATGACGAAGTTTTCCATCAATCAGTCTTTCATCTACATGCCATCTAAGGTTCTTTGCTTCATCTTTATTACAAAACAATCGTTTGAACCTTGGAATTATTGGAAGATACCACAACACTTTAGCTGGAGGTCGCTTTGTGCTATACTTGCAAATAGAATCACCATCCTTCAATTTATAACGTGAAACTTGACACACAGGACATTCATCTAATCCTTCAAACTCATTTTTGTATAGTATGCAATCATTGGGGCAGGCATGTATTTTCTTATACTGCATACCCATCGGACATAACACCTTCTTCGCCTCATAATTACGCTTTGGTAATGTGTTACCTTCCGGAAGCATCTCTACTAACAGTTCAAGTAATTCGGTGAAACTTTTATCACTCCACCAATTTCTTGCCTTTAGAGTGAATAATCTTAACACTGCTGACAATCGTGTAAAGGTAGTACATCCCGGATATAAAGGTTTCTCTGAATCAGTAGACAAGTTACCATACATATTTGCCCGCTCAAATGACGCATGCCCTACATCACGAATCATATCCTCTACCCAATCTTCCATATTTATATCAACCTCCACCGTCTGTGACACACTTGGCATGCCTAATAACTCACCATGCCATGTCCATTTTGTATAACTTTTGCAAAATCCATCACAAAGAATATGCTCTCTAATTTGACCAACACTCAAATGTCTCTCATTTAGACAATTAACACATGAACAGTAAAATTGTCCATGACTCTGAGGTAGATTTGTCTGCGCAAAATTCAAAAACTCTTCGACCCCATTCTCGTACTCATCGCTCGTTCGTTTAGCATTTATCCAACTACGATCCATACTATACCAGAATCATCAACACATGATTTAGGATTAGCCTTGTCACTCATTGTTGTTAATTTATTATCCTCACTATTGGTAAGACCCTATCCCATTCGAGAAAAAAGTTTTTTATTCATCAATTAACATAGTTCTAAAATCTTGAATATCATACTTGGTGAAATTTCGGCAGCATTTCGCATCAGTCTCCAAGTACATAACTTGATTATGGTTTCATTTACCATAATGAAGCATGTACCTAAAGACAATGCAAAATGAACTAAACCAAAATTTCATCAAGTACAATTTACAAGATTTATGAAGAAATTGTTAACCACTGAATAAAAAACTTTAGTCCCAAACTGTCCAACTTGGACAATTCAAGATTTAATATAATGAATGATTTACTTATTTAGTAATATACTCATTATATTCAACCTTGAACGGGAAACTAAGGGTATGCTCATATTTGAACTCAAGAAAACAAACCAACATATTTAAACTCAAAATCAATACTATACTATAACATACATAAACCCTAAGCAAACTTTCACATCTGCAATCACAAAGTAGAGGTGCATAGAACATACCTCACAGTCAACACAAAATGGTTGAGCGGTGTCCAAACGGAGGCATAACGGTGGTTGAACGGCGACACAGCACGATAGCCAAATAAGAAGCTTAAAAATTATAGAATACAACCAAAATAAATGTATATTTCAACCATAATAATAGAATGAGATGCATAAATAACAACAAAGATGACTTCAAACCTTACGGTGCGCGACGACGACTTCGAACGAACGAAATCGTTCCAACGGCGACGACGACCACGAACGTAAGCACGGAGTGAAACGACGAACAACAAGGATGTCAACAATAGGTAAGACTCAAACGAAAATAGAGAGAACAAACCAAAACGAGAAACTGAGGTTTTGGAAAATGAGGTTAAACACGAATAACGTCGAAAAATAAGTGATGGGGGAAGACATTCTACATCGGTTGTTTCTCAGAATCGATGTAGAAAGTTTTAAAAAAATCCACTTTCTACATCGGTTACAGAGCAACCGATGTAGAAAGTTTGAAAAAATACTCACTTTCTACATCGGTTCTTTTTCCAACCGATGTAGAAAGTTTACATTTATTTACAAAATTGCCACCACATTTTTATTTATATCGGTTTTTGAAGAACCGACATAAAATCCTGTTATAATATCGTATTTTTGCACTAGTGTTAATTTAATTATGATCACACACATATATTTGCACTTGTGATAAAAAAGTATTTTCCTCTCCTTTTTTGGACAAAGGTTTCTAGACCTACGAATGGAAGAAATATTGTTTTAATAACTACACTGGAGAAGTTAATAATTTATAATATATATCTCTCTCCAATTTATAATGTATAATCTCTAATTTACACTTTTAAAAATCTATTTTAAGGAATATTATATATGTATCGTATTCTCTTGGAATGATATTTTTAATAATACATTAATCAGTTTTTAAATAATGTAAGTTTAGTATTTTTTTTTTCATCTCAAGATAATAATATAAGTAATAAATAATAAAGAAAATAATTTAAAAACGATTTTAATCATTCCTTAGTTACTAGTTTTATTACCTATAGATTTTATAAAGAAAATGATTTGCCTTCTTAGTAAAATCTATTTAAAAAATTTGAATTGTTACTAATAGGAAGTTATCAAAACATTGTTTTTTTTCAATTTATTATTATTATTATTATTATTTTATCTTCCGTTTGGATTATAATTCTCATATTCAAAAGTTAAAATTTAGAAGTAAAAAGTAATTTGCATGATTTTAAATTTATAAAAGTGTTAAAATTGAAAACGGAGAAGCATGGGCTAAAGACATATGGCAGCTCAGCAGGTGGTTTATATTGAAAACCAATGAGACAGAAGCATTTGTTTCTTAGAAGTTCGTAAATGATGAAAAACAGAAAAGTAAAGGTGGTTATCACTACTGAGTAGCTAGTGGCTACAACCAAGCCCCACAGTTGTCTCATACACGTAACACACGACATTTCACGTGGTCGGGTGCATGTTCGTCACAAATAAAAACGCCACAAAAAACACATATTGGCATATGGTTTTGTACGTGGCTCTATGCAACACCGGACCTCGTTATCGATTACTTAGATTAGCCCACCACGCGATGCCACCGCTTTTCTCGTTCAAGCTCTTCCCAAGTCAATGTCATTGTTTATACGTATGTTGTCTGATCTCGGTGTACCCATATATCTCTGTTGACCCCATTAATGTCTGAAAAATATTACTAAAATCATCTGTGCAATGCAACTGCAATCGCCAACTACACATTATATATAAATCACCAACCAAGTAAAATTTCAAGCCTTCCCACATGGTACGCCACTCCAACCCCATTATTATTGTCATAAAGCTTAATTATCGTAGTCGGTTGACAATTACACTTTGCTATTATCATTGTTGGTTGACAATTACACTTTGCTATTTAAGCATCTTAAATATAAAGATAAAAGTATGGTGAAAAATTGAAGGGAGGAAAATAATTAAATTTCGTGGAACTATTTTATTAACTGTACTTTTTTTTCTCCTGCTATCATCATCAATAATAATCAATGGGAGTCTGTGGACAACTTTCATCAGATACAGCTTCTTTAATATAAGGTGGGGGCACGAAGGGAGGAGGTGTACATCTTAGCAATGCCCAATTGACACCTTGAAAAAATGGATGGTGCTTGATAGCGGAAGCCCCCATTGTTGACCCCAGCCTCCTAGCTGGGTCCTTAACCAATAACTGTGAGATAAGGTCTTTTGCCGTGGCTGGCACGGTGGGTTCCTTTGGGAACTCCAAGGCTCGAGCCACAATGTTTGCTAAGGTTAGCTCATTGTCCATGCCCCTGAAGGGTGTGACACCATAAAACAATTCAAATATAAATATCCCTAAGGTCCACCAATCCACGGCACTACCGTGGCCCTCCCCAGACACGATTTCAGGAGCCAAGTACTCGTGGGTCCCCACAAATGACATGGACCGAACATCAACGGGCTCGGCTACAAACTCAGGCCCGTTATGTTGGCTTTGCTTCTTCTTTCGCTTGCGTTTTGGGTGGAAACACGACACCGCGGGGACTATACAGTTGGGTATTATGCAGGAAGACGAGGTAAATTGAGAGGGTTCCACGTGGGGATCCTTGTGTGGGACCACGAGAGGAGAGTTTTGATCTGAGATGATCTGGGCCGTTGGTCTGGAATCATCACATTTTAATGAGAGGTCAAAATCAGTAAGCATTATGTGGCCATCTGATCGAACCAACACATTCTCAGGCTTCAGATCACGGTACACTATCCCCAACATGTGAAGGTATTCAAGTGCCACTAACACCTCCGATGCGTAAAACCTGTAAACAACCACGAGATGATGACTGGAATTAGCATTAATTATAACTAGTCTGCTAAATCCAAAGTACAACAAGTTAAAGTTAGCCGGAATCGACATATAATACACGCGTTTGGATAGGAATATGATTGGCCTATATTTGGCAGAAAATGCAATAATGCTATCTCTATTGGCTAAGAGAAGAAGATTATTGGCCAACATGACACATTCTTTGCATAAGAATATTGGTTGTTAGGCCTACCGAAGGGATCATCAGGATCAGACAGGGACATGAACTGTCTTGTTTTAGTTTGACGTGTGGGCATAGTTTTTTTTCCTTATAGCTAGTATCACGCACTAAAAAAAAAAGACGATCACGATTTTTTCTTAATTAAATTTAACACTAATATTATTTCAAGTTTGCATTATTTTTATATCATTTATTATATTTTATTTTTTCTATTTTCTAGTCGCACTTGAAAGTGTAGATGTGTCAAATGATCATTATTTTTCTTTTGGGGGGGGGGGGGGGGGGGATCTCTTGTCCCTCCAGGCTCCATAGTATCAATTTAATTCTGATTTTTGATTTGGTTGTGAAAATATTATTTTACAATGTTTTTCTCAGACTAATAACCAGGATTTGTCGGTAAGACTAATAACTAGTTTTGCTACTGAATTTGCCATATGTTGCGTGTAATAATATCTTTCAAACAAAAAACAGTATTATTCCCACGCAAGAAGGAATAAGAAAATGAAAAATGTCAATGACACTGCCATATGTATGTGTAGTGTTAGTTCAAAAATATTGTGTTTCAAATAAGACGTACAAGTAATGACAACAAAACAAAAGCCGGAAAATAACTCTCCATACAAATATAGCATCATAATCTAATTTCTTAAAAAATATTCCACTTGAATGTACACGAAATAAGACTCGGCTTTTGCTTTCACTGGTATGTCGAGTTTTCTTAATCACGTAAGAAGCAATCGCAACTTAAAAAAAATAAAATAAAATTTCTTGAACGGTCACGAACAGACAAGCTATGAACACAATTTTTTTCTTCTCCATAAAGAGGGAACACATGAAAGAACGAGCAAATAAAAAGCAAATGAATTTCGTTACATTGGCAAAAAAAAAAAAAGATGTTATAAAAATTATAGCAGGGTTGCGAACTGCAGAACCAGATTTTTGGAAAAACATATCCCAACAAGGGGGACCACTGCAAGATTAATCTCCCCCCATTCAATTTAAATAAGATAAAAATCCAGAAATCCCGCAAAAATTTATGGATTCTAAGATATAGTGTATAAATTTCGCCTGAGATCACTGAGTTGATGAGCCCATAAATTCATTTTTATTCTGCAATTAGTATTTTTAAAAATTGAAGACGAAAATTTTAATAAAAATATTTTATACGAGACATTAAACCTATTTTAAGAATATTCTGATGTAGAAGACGTAGTAATGATTTAAATTTTATACCAGACCATGAATGAATAGCAAAGCCGACACAATAGTACTTAATTTGCTCGATACAAACTACAAAGTCCAAAATCAAAGCAAATACCAAACAGAACGGTATGATACCCAAGTGAGTAAAAATGGGGCTAGTCATAATAGTCCTAACAAGGGTAGCTGCCGAGTGCAGAGCAGGGAAGGTGTCGTTTTGACTTTTGAGAGATGCGTTTTACCTAAATTGTAGGCACATGAAAGAATGATGATCCAATTATTATTGTTTAACCAACACACGTGGTGGCTCAGACACAACACGAAATCGAACGGTTAAAGTAAAGTAATAAGTGAGCCTCAGCTGGAAAGCCACGTCAAAATTAATTGCACGTTGACCTAATCATAATTATCATTGCTTTATCAATCTATCACCCCCTTCTTCTATTTTTCGCGCGAGTTACGTTATTAAATCACTCAAAAGAGGAGGAGATTGTGATTAACAGATCTGTTTACTGCATCAATAATGAGAGGGGAAATCAGGGTCACCGGAGAAGAATGCTACTACGGTGACAGCGAATGAGAGAAAGGAATTACGGCAGATGATGGTGACACGTGTGGGTCCCACAGCCATCGAGGAAACAGTGAGACAGAGAGGGAGAAGGAGGGATTGGAGTGTGAATGAATAAAATACGCATCACTTTCGTCATGTTTTATCGTCGGTTATCACTTATCATAACCATTCTAGATTTCCACCTAGGCACGCCCACACCCGATCCCTCCCTCCTTTTTCAGTTTTAACAGCTTCACTCACTCAAACAGAAAATGCAGCGGCGGCATGATGATAACAATAACAACATCAATAATAATAATAATAATAAAGTAATGTTAACTAGTTACCTGACGGCGGGTTCGTGGAAGCGTTTGTTGGGCTGGCGTTGACGGAGGACGTGGAGGTCGCCGCCGGGACAGAACTCGGTGAGGAGGCAGAGCCATTTAGCGGCGTCGATGGTGGCGTAGAGAGTGGGCAAGAAAGGATGGTCGAGCAATTCGAGGATTTCCCTTTCGGTCTTGGCTCTCCCTTCCTTGCTGCGGCTCGCTAGCTCCTTCTTGTCCATCACCTTCGCGGCGAACATCACCGACGACGGGGAACCATCGCTGAGCTCGGCGAGGTAGACGGAGCTTATGTCGCCGGAGCCTAGGCGGCGAGAGAAGCGGAGGTCGGAGGGTAGGATGCGGCGACTAGGCGACTCTGATCGGATCCGGTGGATAGCGGTCCAGCGAGGGTCCGATGAGGGCGCGTGAGGCTTGTTGTTGCCAGGGAGTGATCCGGTTGCCAAGCGGGCGGAGGTGGAGGCGGTTAGTGTGGTGGTTTCAGAACCGAAGCTGGAGCTGCGTTTAATGTCGGCGGTGGCGGCGGTGGTGGTGGTGGAGGCGAAGCTTAGGCTTTGGAGGTCGTCGGTTAGATCGTCGAGCCATGGGTCCATTGCGTTGGGAAGAGGGAAGTTGAGAGAGCGTGTTGTGTTGTGTATTATTTTGATTTTGAAGAGTTATAATAAGTAGATGTTGCAAGGGATGAGGAAAGTGAAGCAAACGGGGGTGCCACTGTCACTCATTGCTCTCTCTGCTGTTCGTTTCGTTTCCAAATTTTGATTCCAATCTCAAAACGGACGAAACGGGGGAAATGGAACGTTCGCCGTTGGGCTTTATAATATCAGATTGGGCCACAATGTTGTCTACCAGGCTAGGACTAGCCCTTTAAATATGGGCCTTAAGGTCATTTACGGTTTCTTTATTATCACTTCCTAAGATTGAATTTAAATAATTATAAATATTTTTTAATATTCTATTTTTTTAAAAATCAATTGAAACATTGATCAATTTATAAAAGGAAAATAGCACATGGTCAAACATCTCTTGCTAAAATGAGATAACCTTATTAGTAATTTTTACATGTCAAATGATTTATTATTATTATTTAACACATATATTAATTACATATTAAAAACGTATCACTTGAAAAACATATTGTGCAGATCGTTAAATTAAATTTAACATATAATTTGATAAATAATAAATCAAATCTCGGATTTTAATAATACTACTTTATCTCCTTAAATTATTGTCAATTCTAACTAAGTTATGCAACAACAACAAAATAATGGTAAAACAGTATTATTCAAGTGCAACATTAGATATTCATAACAAATATTTTAGTAATAACTCTTTGCTTAGTTGCCACCCAAGAAAACTTTGTTTAATTAGATGAATTGAAGAGAATAAACCTTATACAAAATAGTATTTACCTTTTCTTTCATTTGGCTATTCATTATTAGTAGGTGGGCCGAATATCATTATGTAATGAAAGGTCACTGTATGCACAATGCAGACAGATCTTTATTACATAGTAGGCACTGACCGAAACTTCCATTTCTATATATTTAATTAATATGCATGCATTGGGTCATCGTTTCCCTTTTAGATTTAAAACCAATATTATCCTATGAATTATACTCAACTTGATTTGTGTCAGAGAAACCTAAAAGCTATACTAGCCATCATGAGCCATGTCTAAATTCAAGACCCCCCCCCCCCCCCCTCTCTTTTCATGTCAATTGGGAATTGAATGTATCAACAAATCATCACCATAAAAGACAACCACTTAAAACCACCTGACAAGTCCAACTTAACCTGGCCCAAGCACACCAAAGGGGACCACCATAGGGTCACCATTATTGTGCTAATTATAATTAATCACTAAACTGCAAAGTTAGTTTGTGTTTATAATAATCTCACCTAATAAATCATGGTTTTGTTTGGGTTCATGAAGCCGTTTCCTTCTGAGGTGTTTTATGGAGAGAAACACAAGAAGTAAATAGCCACTCTTCCGTAAATACTTCTCTTTTAATTTGTTTTGTTCGTATGTCTTCATGGTCATTTCCTCCAATAATTTAGAATTTGGTTTGGATGAACCAACCCTTTTGACACTAATGGGGCAAATCCGATGTTCACTGTCCATGCATTAATTTAGCTAACTCATGATTACTCACTAAAGAATTTGATTCATCTGTTGTCTCCTACCTTTGATTGGTGGTTGAAAATTTGTCACTCATTAATACGATGGATCCACAATCAAAGCAGGTTTTTCTTAAAAGGAACCTTTAAAAAGTTGGTTTAAGGGTGCGTGTTTGTGATAGTAAGATAGAAAGGTACATACATGGTTATATGTTACAATCTTAATTTTATAAATTATTTTATTTCTGTAACTTGATAACTCTTTATAAATATTAAATAGCGTGGCATGTACATTTTTTTTTGTTTAATTTCAATGCAAGTAAAAAAAAAGGAAGGTTTTAATATAAAATTTCGTGCAAATTAATTATCCAAAATTTCATCATCCTTGTTGTATTTAGAATATTTGGAATTTTAAGTAAAAATACTAAAAAGATTTAATATAGCAAATTATAAAAAAAATTAATAATATTTTTTAGCTTTGCGAACTAAAAAAAAACGTTACAATTTCATAATATAAACAACTAACAAATAGTTGTTAGATAATATTAAATTTATCATTAATAATAATATACAAACAGTAAATTATTGTTGGATTAAAATGCAAGTCAGTATTAATATATAACATAATTTGCAACCAAGTTAGATGTGTATAAAAGTTTATTATTATCCTATATACTCAAAACTCATAATAATCATATTAGTCATTGAGATTGACAAGATCTTAAAGCTAATTAGAACATGTTTATTTAAATATTTAACACTAGAGAAAAGAATAATTTTCTATATTGGCCAATTATTTAAATATATTGAATAATAATTAAATTATATATATATATATATATATTATTTATAAAGGTGTGGGTCCTAAAAAAATTGGATGACTTACTTATCTAGTTGAAGACACTGTCATGTTCATCATTAAACCAACCTTAAATGCTCAATGTGACTGGTACATGAATTTTGTTAAGTAGTTTTATAAGAGCTTCCGTATAAAAATCATTTCAAATGCCTAATAATTAATTCTAATTGGCGAGATAAAAAAAAAAAGTAAAATACAAGAGTACATTTTACATCATTCGGACCGTTATAAGGTGTCATTTATAACATTTTGGTGATACTTATTATAAAGCATTTTATAATTTGTATGAATATTTTTTATTTGCTTCTAATAAATAAAATTAATAAAACCATAAATTAAAATATTATATATATATATATATATATATATATATTAAAGTTAACATTTTATCTTGACAAATGACATTGATTTTTATGTATTTATAGTTGAGATATAATTTTAATTTTAATTTAAAGAACAATATAAAAAAATATTTATAATATATATATTTCACTTAGATTTTACCTTCAATTAAAAACAACGACAAAAGGATCAAATTTAAAAAAATAAAATATTAATAAATGGATTGTGTTCAATAGCATAAAATGATATAAAATTGGTATAATGTAATACTTTAAATAAATTGACGTATAATTTAGTTAAAAATAAATTTGATTAGATTTATTCCATTTATTAACATTTTGTTTCATTTCATATATCTCTTCGTCTAATATAGCAACTTTTAAAAACTCAACTATTGCATGCTTATTGAAGACACTATAGGGTATGTCTATTTATTGTTTTTGAAAATATTTGAATTTTTAAAAATTAAAAAAATTTTGATGACTGAAATATTTAAAAAATAATATCTGATTCTTACATTTTAAATTCAAACAATTAAAAAATTATAAATTGTTTTAATTGTTTTATTTTTGATTTATTGTTATATATATATATATATATTAAATTTTACAATTTTTCCTATTTGTTTTTGTTAAATGTGAATATTATTTTAAAAACAATTAAATTTTAATGCTTCAATAACCAGTCTATTTTTGAATACATTAAACCCAACTTTTTTAGCTTTCATTTATATTCTTACTTTTTCTCTCTTTGATAACTCAAACACTCCAAATTTGACCTCAGTTCAAAGTTAATTTTATACGTTAAGGCCAGCTGGTAGTTTTCATTTTTTATTCTAACTTTTCTCTCATTGATCACTCAAACACTCCAAATTTAACCTCACTTCAAAGGAAGGAACTAAGGTTGTTTTCTATATGGTGACCATAGGAGTGAAGTTGCATTCATATGATAACAGTTGATGATTATAAAACACCCAATCCTCATTCATCTCTAGGGCTTAATAGAACATGATAGTTGCTCTCCACATTCCTCCACGTCATGGTTCTAATTCTAATGGATGGGAAAATATTACACCACCTAATCAACATGTTTAAAAGTGCCATACCCTATTTAAAATAAATCGAGCGGCATTTAAATCGGATTGCGTGATAAGAGAAGAAGGCTTATAATTTGTGTTTTAAACAATTTTTAACATGTATTAAATTATAATTACACATGTTTTTTAAATTTATTCAAAATGTAATAATAAATTAATAAACCTTAAAACAGTCTACTTAGCAATTTCTGTATGATACATCTTTACTTCATTCAAGGAAGTTTTAATTACAAATAAATTATTGAAAACGATTTAAAAATATGTTAGATAAAATTAATTTAATTGGTAAAAAAATTGAAATGAAAAACAAATATAACTTTCAGTTTTGAAATTTCTAAAAATTTAGTTTAATTGATAAAAGATTTGATTCATAATCTACAAATACTTCATTACATCTTATAATATTAAACAAAGAAATTTAAGTATTGATAAAAGAAATTGAAAAAAAAAGTAAAAAATTCTTTTGATTGAATAACTAATAATTAGGAAAAAAAATGTTAATTTGATTTAAAAGTAAAAAAGAAAACAGTAGTCGTAAAATAAGAAAGGCACCTTAACTATAAGAAGGGATGTATGTAAAGAAATTATTACATTCTAAAAATGAAGATTAAAGTTTATAAATATATAAATAGTGAGTGAACAAGATAAAAACAAGAGTTACTCCTCTGTTATATCTTTCTACAAAATTGGTATATTTATCTTTTTATTATTTAATAAAAATATTAAGCAAAAATATCTAGTATATATCTTAAAAACATAAAAAAAATTAGTATTGTCTTTGTTTAACCAGTGTATATTTAGTTGTTGTAAAAAGTTTGTTTCGAAAAATATAAAAAGAATAGTTTTATCTAGAATTAAATTATCGTCAAGCATGTAAAATATATAAAATTGATGCAATATATGCAAAATTACATTAAAAATTTAGAAAAAAATTATTATCTAAAATAATTATATACCTAACTCAACTAAAATTATCTGGCTTGATATTATAAAAAAATATAAAATTAAATTATATCAAACATACTATATATTAATATATAAATTAATAAAATGATATCATAAAAGGGTATAAAATTATTTTAAAAAATTACAAAAACTATGGATATATAAATGAACAATTTATTTCATATAAAAATATATGATAAAAATTAATAAATAATAATTTTTTTATATTATCAATATATTAAATTTTCTCATTTTAATGGTTAAAAAAAAAACGGATAAAGTAAATACTAGAAGATTCGACGAAGCATGAAAGTGGAAACGTGCAATATGATATGGTGACGTTGGGATAAGGCGTGTAGAACTTTCGTATCGAAGACCCAATAATTAGTAAAGAGTGCTCTGTTTCAGTGCTTCTCTTCCATTTTCCTCGCTACACTCTCACCTTTGTTCAAACTAAGTTCTTCCTCTTTACACCGCGTGAGCCTCACTTCTGTCAAATCCTTTTGCTCCCATTTTTCTTTTTTCGTTTTTCAATATTTTCAATCGTTTTGTTGTTTTGCCTATCTTGATTTTTGTTAATTTGCCCCTCTAATTTGATAATCATCTGTAATGCTTACTATTTTTTAATATTTTTTCAGGAGCATGTTGTTAGCATTATTATTTTTTTCAATGGATCAAATATTTTTAAATCAGTGTTAAAATATACATGTTTTAGGCCATTAATAATAGTTGGTTTGTTTGATGTAATTTAATGCCCTGACAAGTGACGCGTTGCCAAGTAATCATCGTCAGTGCTTAGAGCAGAGCAGTTAACTAAGAATTAGTTACTTGTATTCATGGATTGTTGTGTATGAACTGAAGTAAGCTGTAGTTGTCTGCAACTTGGTTCATTGGGGTGCTAGATGACATGATGATATGCCATAAGCTGCAGCAAGTTTCGTCAATTTTGTTCATGTTGTGATATTGATTATAGAGTAAAAATTTCATCCCTTGATTTGGCATTACCAGGTTAATTTGCCCATTGTCATTACAAAAGAAAAACAAAAAGTAACCCTTGTCTTGGCAACTGTAGATTTGGTCCTTGAAATTGACATTACCTATTGATTTGGTCCTTAACATTACCAAATTAGTCAATTGAATTCCTTAACAACCATTAGTTAATTTGATCCCCCAAGTTAAAAACTAAATTGACTTATGCGCATCAAAGTGAGGGACCAAATTGATTGATGGTTGCCAAAGTCATTGACTAAAGTCCCTTTTTGTAATGTCAAGAACCAAATTGATTGGTGGTGCTGATTTTAGGGATTAAATTGATGATTTACCCATCAATCATACAATATGTGAATAAGAGTAGTTTTTTGGGGGGTTTGGTTTTCTAAGAGGGTTATCTTTCAGTTAGCAGCAAGGTAGGTATGAAATATGGAAGTACACTGATTAGGATGTAATGTTGTGACACAAGCTTTCAATTGAACCTAGGTAAACAAGGTTCTTCTCAATGAGACATCCCATTGAGTGTTGATGCAACTTGCAAAAGAGGCCTTGGGTGGGGTTTGTCAATTAGTTTGAGACATAAGGATAGATAAATAAATTAACAAAATAGTTTATTATTATGTGGAAACCTGCTTCATTATATATGCAATGCTTTTCTAATATAATGTTACATGTTATCACATTATATTTTAATGTTATTTATCTGGATTTGTTACATTTCTACATGAAATTCTTGCTTTGGGGCCTTCTGATATTATGAAATTAGTGAACTGAGTGATGTTTGTAGTTGGTCACCTCATACAAGTACGCTCTTTAGTTGATAAAAATTGTAGTTGGGTCATTTGGAAGTTTAGTATATTTATTGTATTATGTTTCATCTTTGTTATTTCTCCTCTTGTTTCATGCTTGATTTGGCTTCAAGCATGCCTTTCAATTTTATCAAGCTTGTGAGGTATGGAGGATTTCTGTATTCCGGGGGTATAATTTTATTTGTTTCTCATGTCATATCTTCATAATTCCCCCTTCTCTGTAACGGGGAGAAGTGCTTGTGGGATAATTAGTGAGGCTACTAGTTGTGACTATGTTATGCAGGATGTCAGAACCACCGTTTAGACCACGAGAGAAACTTCTTGAGAAGCAAAAGTATTTCCAGAGTGTTCATAAGCATACATACCTGAAAGGGCCATTTGATAAGATTACCTCTGTTGCAATACCACTTGCTTTGGCAGCATCTTCATTGTATCTGATCGTGAGTTTGTTCGTTATCAGAAATCTTATGATCTATATTGACTGATAGATTGAAATATCAGCGAGTCTACTCTTATTTCTGAGGATAACATTGTTTTATGCCTGTCTGTTTAGGGAAGAGGGATCTACAATATGTCACATGGAATAGGAAAGGATGAATGACTTGCAATTTCTGATCGATCAGGTGGGTGTTTTGCGGCAGAAACCTCATTGGAGGCCCTGAATATGTACAGCTGAATTTCTCTGCTTGTATGTTCCTTGTCTTAATAAATTTTCTTAGTTTGCAGGCTTCAATCACAAATGGATGTTCAAAAGTGGGAATGCATAAGGTTCTTAGTTTGATGTAACTATTGATGAGTTAACACTTGTGTGTAATGACTGTATGTGCAAGTTTACGTTTATCAGTGCTTAGCATCGCTGTACATGTTAACATTTTTTCTTTAGGTATTTCTCGTGTCTTACTTCAACTGAATTGCATTTTGAAAACATCTTAAGAATTTTTCCAAACTTTTAAGATATGGCTCTTGTTTCTTGGTCTAAGATATGCCGTTTTAAACTATATAATACTGTCAAGAACGTTCTTTGAGAAAAACATATCAAGAAATGTTGAACTTAAAGACCTTGGGCTGGCTGATCTGGAATTTCTCTAATAACAAGAGTTCTCCGTCCATCTTTGTGTCCCTATCACTCATGGTATTCAAGATCTGTGGATTTATACTGGAGTTTTTTTTTTGGTCGGGGGGCAATAGAGAATGGGCGTGGTTCATGTTTATGAAGTAACTAATTGGGCTGCACCCTGCAGATTGTTTATTCAACTTATGTCATTTTGTGTGGTCCAATTCTTAGAGTTGTTTTTCCTCCCTCGTGATTGTGTAGTTCTTCCGTTTTATGTAACTTACCCTAAATAAAGTAAAACGTATTAAAATTGTAAACAGGACCTAAAATTTCGGAATAAAAAATTTCTGAGAAATTTGGGATATAAGAGACTCTTTAAGTTTAACACTTAAATTAGTCATACAAAAATACAATTATATATTCGTTTAGAGTTTGGATTTCGTGTCAAGAGTGAAAAGTACCTCTTTTGGGTCAAGAATCTCGAGACTATAGCTACGCAACACAATGGTCTGACATGTGGGCTGCGTAAAGATGAGAGAGCATGCAAGCTTTCCTAGATAGTTTAGGAAAAAAAAAAAGTTGCTGGAAGATGTTAGATGAGCTCTCAAAAACTTGGAAGCTGCTGGGTGTTGCTTGATTTATAGTTTGCACATCCTAAAGCGAACTCAGCGTGTTTAACTTGAGTATATGTTGGATAAATCATATTTAAGTAATGTTGAACATGATTTTGAGTCTAAAGATGAGTGGAAGTAGAAACAAAGTTGCTTTTGAGAGCATACGTTTGCTACACAGTGAGCTGTTTCATTGCTACACTACAATTTACAAAAATGTAGTGTGCCACATTAAATACTAAACTGGAACAGTGTCCATCTTAAAATCAAAAAATGATTTGGCCAAAAAGAGAAGAATAAGCACAAGCTACACCACTCTGTAAGTCAAACACAAATTTGTCATTACTAGATAACTTACTGTGGTACCAATTTTAGATATGGCTACATGCCTTTTCCCCATGGTCTTATATCTGTTCATGTTGGACTGAAAAAAGGGTTGAACCAAAGGATTTCCATTAGCCTGAAGTAGAGAAATATTTCAAAGCCTCATTCAGCCCGAGTCGTGGAGTTATAGACTTGGAATTTAGAACCTCTTATGGCAAGTTAACAACACCCATAACCAAGAGTCCTGCCACATACTAACCTGACAACTATTGTTTTTTGGATAGGTGGATCTTGGATTGTGCACACAATATCAAATGCCTACAAACCACAAACTTCATGCATTGACATGTGTTGTACTTATCCACATACTTTAATTGTTATCTGTATCTATTTGGTAAAAGACCATATTCTAAGAGATATACGGCTTATAGTCTTTACATTAACTCAAGCATAAAAAGAGGGTTCGTCTTGCCTTGAAGACAATTTTTCTATGATAATGTTGTGTTACACACACCAATACATTACTAGAACAGAATAGGGCTTGGCCAAGTGATACAAGAGACCAACTAGTTTGGAGTACAAGCTGGAATATGTGACTTTGTCCTGTAGAATGTATTCATGACCTGGTATGGTCAGCCATATGGGTAATAATTTGTCATAAAGGCCACCATTGGCTTAGCTGCTGCCAATTCTCCTACTCTCTCTTGCGCACTAAGGCTCCTCCATATTCATGCTTTATGTAGGTAAGCCCATTCTGTCCACTCCCCAACCGAAACTTCTGCTCCAAGCACCTTCCATCTTCAAGAAAGTACATAATTACCAACACTCCTTAATGAACTTTAACAAATTTACATGTATACGTTCCAACTAAATATAATTAAGGAATTGTCTTATAAATGATAAAGGTAGGATATGATTTCATGGATTATGGTAATTATAAAATATTATTATATTATGGTGGAGTGGCAGGTATATTACTGTGAATATGTCCTTGTAAAAGTTCGATCTGCTTTTATTCATTTAATTATTCATAAACAGTTTATGCTCTAGGATTAACAAAAGTTAGTTCAACTTGCCAAATACCAGCTTAAGAAAATAGCTATCTAACTAAAGAAGCCCATCATGATTCTTCATTAAGTTTATAGACAATAAATAAAAGGAAAAATGTAAGTGAGAATTTAAAATTTAATACTCTGCCAATAACACTTTTCAAAACAAATACTTTAAAAACTTCAAAGATACTATCATTAAGTTGGCTGTTGAGTAAAGGTGGCAGGAAGCCTAAACCTTGCAAGTATTTGTTCAACAAAGAAAAATTCTTATTCACTCCTAATTATGCAATCTTCTGGTTTTTAACAGGCAATGATGCCAGTTTGGCTTATTCTATAATTTGTTAATAAAATAAGATACTTGGTTCATAGTTCATATTTATACCATTAAAAACCAGTTTTGTTCTATAAGCACCTAAGGCAAGAAAAGAGAGTTTATCATTCCAAGGAAAGGAGAAAAGAAGAGAAAAACGGGAGAGAAGTTGTAAGGGAAAGGAAAAGTGTGTTGTGACTTTGTGACTTGTGATTTTGGAGCAGCAATGGCAACACCAAAACATTCATATGAGCAACATCAACCGAATGTGCAGCAAGTGAAGAACTCAGGGATAATTAGCTGCAGCCAGAGTCCAAGAAGAGATGACAAGGAACAGGAGATGTCAAGATCAGCTCTAGTAGCAATGTTCCGAGTAAAGGAAGAAGAAATTGAGAGGAGAAAAATGGAAGTGAGGGATAAGGTTCATGCTCATCTGGGTCGTGTGGAAAAGGAAACAAAGCGCTTGGCTGAAATTAAAGAAGTTAGTCCAACAATGCTTACTTTTCCTCCTGTTGTTATATTTGATTTTACTCCAAGCTCTCATGCTTTATTTGGTTTCTAATAATCTAATCTTTGCATATAATATATATGTAATCATTGGATTATGTTTCTTTTGTTTTCTCTTAAACCTTTGAGCAAGAACTAAGCATAAGCAGAAATTAATACAAAGGCAATTGTGATCAACAGTATACAGTGGTATATACTTGTTCTTAGACAATGACTTACATATTTTATATATTCAAGATTTTCTTGTCCATTATAAATAATCTTTGCTTGAGAAACTGCATAGGAGCTGGAGGGTCTCACTGATCCGATGAGGAGGGAAATTGCAATAGTTCGAAAGAAGATAGACACAGTTAACAAAGAGTTAAAGCCATTGGGTCAAACCTGCCAGAGAAAGGTGCTGTTTTCTAACTACTTGTTGATCGTTTTTGTCATTTCTAAAATCTTTACTTTAAATAAGCCATGGGTTTGTTCAAGGAGGCAAAGTGATTTCCATCTGTTTTATTTACTCAGCTTTTAACACAAGCACTTATTACTAGTGAACCATCCAATCACTTCTCGAATTTATATAAGTATTGTATGACATTTTAATCTTTAAAATTTCAAAACCCTTTCTTTAGTTCTTGATGTTGTAAAAGGTCATTCATTTTAATTTTCATTGTGGTTTTGTATTAAACAAAATCTAAAATGAATGTCGTTTACAAAAAATAGAGACTAACCAAGAATTTTCAAATCTCATCGATTAAACACTCGGTTTATATTATCTTAATAATTAATTTGAGAGTTTACTTAATGACATTTTCTTTCTTGGTCTCATATTGCCTCATGAGCTAGGACGCAAGTAAATATGATTAATTTAGTTAAGGTGATCATTCATAATAATTGCGTATAGATTTCCACAGAGAAAATGACAGAATAGGTTCAATGGGAGATTTGGATTTCCTCATGCATGCTTTTTTTTCATCATTATGACCAGAAGTACAAAATAAGATTGAATTGAAGGGAAGGAATTTAATTCTGAAAGTTTTTTATTTTGAGGAAACAGGAGAGAGAATACACTGAAGCCCTTGAGGTTTTCAATGAGAAAAACAGGGAAAAGGCTCAACTTGTTACCAAATTAGTGGAGGTTAGAAAATATTTATTGATTTATATGTTTATATACAAAGTTTCATATTTTGGTAATTCCTAACAATCTCTTTTCCCTCTACATTATGTGAACTTTGGATTAGTTGGTGACTGAAAGTGAGAGATTGAGGATAAAGAAGCTGGAGGAGCTAAGCAAAAACATAGATACACTGCACTGAGATGCTAATAAGTGTAGCTGTGTCAGTTCAGTGTGTTGTCAACTAGATTCGGAATCGTTGAATTTGGTGTGATTTGTCATTTCCATGTCTTTAACTGACAAAATTAGGGGAAAAAATGTCCACTAAAAGTGTGCATCCCACCTAAATTCAATAGTATAGATACAGAAGTTCTCTTTATATTACTTTATATATAAGTTGTACTTCATGTACTTGGTGCTTGTTTGGAAATAAACTATTTCCTGAAAATAATCATTTTTTAAAATGAAGGACATAATCTAGGAATTTATAAATACCAGCACCACAGCACCATTTAATCCTTTACATATTTCATCATCTAACAAACTATGGACTTGGTATCATTTTATTTTCCTTTCTTTTTGACAAATATAATGCTTTTCTTTTGTTTTATTTTAAAGACGGTATCTTTAAATAAAGTAAAAAAAAAAAACCCAGTTTGGCTTTCAATCAGGACGTTTTATTGGTACCAATTATTAGGGTTCAACCTTATAAGACTAATTTATGAGGAGGAATGACTTAAATATCATATTTACGTTTTATAAAAGCAAACTAGATATGTTCTGTGAAATTCACCTTATTTGAGGTATTTGTTCTCATTATAATTTATATGATCATCTCACTCTCAACTGAAAATAATTTTAAAATATATTAAATAGATGTGAGGTCATATATGTTTTAAATAATAAAAATGTTTATATTCTTAAAATTAAAATGAACTAAATAAAATTTTAATCTCTTACTTTTACCAATTAATACGAATAAAATATTTTAAAAATAAATATATTTTATCATATGTCCATTCATTTCTATTATTTTATAAATATTTAGCTTGTATCAAAATTATGTGGTGATGTTTAATATGATAAAAAGGGAACTATTAAACTAATAAGAATAAAAAAATTAATAAAAAATAATATGCATGTTATTTAACAAATTAATATAAATGCAATAAAGATATAAAATTTGTAAATTTATACATTTTATATTATGTCTTGATTTTATTTTATTGTATAGCTATCATTTCATTATATGTTAAATTTTCATAACTTTTATTTTGTATGCACTGAAACAATTGTATAGACATATATATTTAAAATTAATTTTTACATATCATATGAAAGTCCAAATTAAAAATTAATGAAACGAATAAAATTAGAAATAAAATTATTTTTTTCTCTTCATCAGATCAAAATATAAGCATTCTACTTTTAATTGAGTTAAAATATAACTGACTAAAATGTCATAAGATTCAATCTGTTTGCAAACATAACATACGAGTCTCTTTGTCTGAAATAAAATATAAAGTTGAGTACAATTAACAGATAATTATATTTTTAAAAATATATTTAATATAATTTCATTTCTCCTCCTATGTATATAAAAAATTAACAAATCGTATATATTCAAAAGAATTAGTATTGGTACCCAAATTGTACTGTGCTTTGTCAAAAGGGGGCGCCGATATAAATGATGCAGTTGAGAGGGTCAAAGGCTAGGGGCGATTTCTGGCTGGTTATTGCCTTAAAAGGAAAAAAGAAAAAGAAAATTGTCGACATGGGAATCAAGAATTGAACAAAACGAAGAAGAAGAAGAGTTATGGAACATACACAACACGTTCTTAGTTCAAACTATTCTTGGATTCCAAAAGTCAAACCCACACGTGGATTTAAATTGGACAGCGCTGACTATAACCGACGATAACTTACCAAAGTCAACTTGCTTGTGGACCATGCACCTGTGACTATCGTTAGGATGCCGAACCGACGATAATTTAACGTTGACTATTTAAGATTAAAAAAAAAGAGCCTATATTCAAATTTTTAATAATATAAAATATAATCTTATTTATATATTTATTTATTTTTATTACGAAATGTCAAATTTACTTTTAAATTTATGTCATTATTTTTAAAAAAATTAATTATATTTTTTCTTTGATTTGATTACTCGCAATTGTATATAATTAATTGCAAAGATTTGTTTTTTGAGCTAGTTTTTTTTAGACAGAGAAGAAAGTGAATAAAATCATCCTCTTATGTAATGCCTGTAGTGACCTTTGCCTTGATCGTTTGGCAAAGCCTATGATTCGACTTGTTAAAATTTAGTTTATATCTGTTTAATAAATAAATAGATTTAAATATGTTAAAAAAAATTTTAAATAAACAAGTCAATTATAAAAAAAAATCTGTTTAATCTATTCAATGATTTATTTATATTTATATATTTATATTTATTTTAATATATTATATTTGTATAATATTTATTTTATATTTTATTTATATAATATTAATATATATGTTTTAGACTTATTTAATAATTTTTTTATCTTATAAACTTTAAGTTTATAAGCTTTTTTTAATCAATTAGTTATATAAACTTTAAATCTATTTATTGATTTTTTTAAAAAAATAAATTTTTAAACAGATTTGCAAAATTAAAACAGACCTTAATATAAAAAAATCTTTTAACAAGTAACAGATCTAGTTTCAAGTTTTAAAATTTTTAAATAGTCTAAATTTAAACACTCAAAATTTAATTCGGCTCAACTTACTTACATCTTTATCCTGAGAAAAAAAAATATTAAAAATATATTATTTAATTTTTTAAAATAATTTTTATTATGTAACAATATTTATTATTTGTTTGGGTATTTGAAGAAAATAAGAAAAAAATATATTAAAAAAAGTAGAAATAATGAATTGTTTGTATAATAATAAATAAAGGAAAAATAATAAAAAATTATCTTGTTTTATTTAAATAAATAAAAAATATATCATTAATAAAAATTTAAAATAAATTAACTTAATTTTTTATTATACTTTTTTATTAATATATTTTTTATTTTTTAAAAAATATATAATAATTTTAAATAAATAAATAACACAAAAGAAATATTTTTTTCCTTTCTTTCCAAATTTAAAAATTAATTTATATATAAAATTTACTGAATTATTTATTTATTTTTACATGGAAACAAGTAAAATGAAAAAAATTTCATATTTTTTTTCTTCTTTTTTTTTTCAATCAAATAAATTTTTATAATTTTTTTAGTTGAAAACAATAAATTTATATTCACATACATTTTATAAATGATTGTTGAAGTTTTTTTAAAAAAAAAATTATTAAATTTAAAATATATGAATACAAAATATTATTCTAATTTATGATGATGTTTTTTAGCCTAACACAAAACGTCATGTTAATTTATTAATTAACTTTAAAACCAGCAAAGAATTTTATTTAATATAAAAATTAAAAGAATTCTTACTATCAACGTCATTGACTTGAAAGCTGAGCTACAAGACTATCATGAAAGTCAAACTCCATCATCTGCATTTCAGATCTATATACGATGAATCTCCACTCAAGAAACATGTGTAGTTAGTTGGACATACAACACTCATGATTTCCTTGGAAATGAGGAAAGAAATAATATAGAATTTTTATCATTTAATTGTCATAAAAATAGAAAAAATATTAATATATTTTTTATTTTTTTCATATAAATAATTTTTTTATTTATCTTTTTAATTTTTACCTTATCTATTATTATTTTTTTCTATTTTCATATGTTCGAAACAAACCATCACTTTCACGGAAATTGTGAGGGAGTATCAAATCTTGATTAGATTTTATGTCTATTTAATTCTTACAGAAATGATAATATTTCATAATCAGATTTATAACACTTATGTGTTCGGTTAAAAGGGAGGAAAATGAGAGAATATAAAAAATTAAAATTAAAGTTATTATTTTTAATTAAATAAAAATATTTGTTTGTTTATGTAAAAAAAATATGAAAATTTTAAATTTGATATAAATTACTAAAAATAGTATTATATGACAAAATAAATTTTTTTAAAAACGTTAAATTTTATCATTTGATATTAATTAAGTAGTAAAAATAAAATTTTTAAAAAATTTATTTGATGTCACTTAAATTTCAAAAAACAGAATTAAATATTTTTTTATCATTTTAAAATTTTAATTTTAATCTTTTATTTTTAAAATTTTTTATTTTAATTTTTATTTATTAAATAATTTTAATATTTTATTATTAAATATATATCATGTATTAAATATTGCCGATATATAATACGTATCAAATATAAATTATTTTAAAAAATTAAAAAGTAGGAGAACAAAATAAAAAAATTAATTTTATATGAAGCAAAATCATATTTAATCCAGCATAAAATCAGCTGAATGTATGGATGCCAATTGAGTTTGACACCAACAATTCAAGATTCAGTAATCATTATTTTTATGATTAAAATATATACGAAACAATTATTAATGTAATAATCTCTTACAAATTTAAAGTCACAGAAAATTCCGTAAGAAAATAATTTTCTCCAAATGTTTAGCCGAAATTCGCAGAAAACGGAAAAGAAATTCAGCGGTGATACATTATTTTATTTTAAATATAAGTCGCGCAAAACAATAAGAACAGTTAAATTACTTATAATAAATAATGATAATTAAACAACACTATCAATTTAACTATCATGTACGGTTTTTAAATAAGAAAATATTAAACTCAACCCGAGAACTGATTAATTTTAAGAATCAAAAGTATTTTTATTGAAAAAGGTGAAATTTTATTAATAGTACATAGTTTTTTTAAAAAATACCATTTTTAATTTCTTAAAATTAGTCTTCAGACTGGAGTTCATAAAACATTTTTAAATATCTATTAAACTAGAATTCGATATTTAATTACTAAATCACATCAAAATAAGTCTCTTGAAATTCTTATGAATTAAAAATTTAATTTCTATTGAAGTGATATACTTATTATATATATATATATATGGAAATTTTCCGTTAAAAAATGGATTTGATAAAATAAATAAGTTGGTACCATGTAATTAAATATATATATATATACATTATTTCATTAATTATTTTTTAGTTTTTAATTAGTTTGTTTTTTAGTTCATCTATTAATTTATCTGTCTTTAAAGTCATAAATGTATTTTGTGGTCAAAACTTAAAAACTTAATTAACTGGATGAATTCCTGACCAAATATTTGACGTTGAATTCGGGAAATTTGTCATAGCAAAGTTGGATGCTACGTTCCCAAATATGCAACAATATGTCCATATCATGTTCAGTCACACCCTGTTGACGCCTCATTATTCCTTCCCATGAGGTTTTTCAGGTCACTCTTATAGAAAAATATTTATTTCAATATAAATATTTTAAAATAATAATTTTTATAAAAATATATTAATCCTTACTTGTTATTTTTATTCATTTATTTTAAAATTAGTTTATTACACAAATTAATTAAATGTATCACTCTTTCTGAATAGATGTTAACATATTTCTTATTCTTCATAATTTTAAAGTTCAGATTTGTTAGTGAATTTTTAATATTTTTGAAAATAGTTATAATTTTTTTATGAAGTTCCACCTTTTTTTATATTATAATCTTAGTTTCAACAATTAAAAAAATTAAAATATAATAGTGTTTTTTAATAAAATTATATTTAAAATATTTTTAAAAAGTTAATAAAATAAAAAAAATAGTTTTTGAGGTAAATAATTCCATTATTAATTTGATGTGGGTGTTTTCAGTTTTTAACGTTGAATTCATTCTCCGGTGGAAGTCAGAGGCCACAAAGGGTTCTTTTGCACGATTAACTTGACGGATTTCCCAAAAGAGAAAAGTTATATTTACAATAACACTTCTTTATGAACTTATGTTCTCTCTCTTTTCACTAGATGGACCCTATACGGGACATGTAAATCTTTCTTTTTCTGCTATGAAAAACATATTTTTGTATTGATAACACTTTTATATAAATATATTGAAAAAACTAGTAAATACAAGATAAATAATATGATTTTATCGTGATTAACTAATTTTTTTTTAAGACCTCTCAACAAATATGACTTTATATCATCGTAAAAAAAGTCTTATTCTCATTTATTTCTCTCTTTCGATACAAAAGAAAATTACTCTCTTGTTACTCTATTTTTTTTTTTATTAATTATGAACATTCTCACTTTCCATATTTTCCTTTTATTCACCTTGTTTGCACTTTTTAAAATGTTTATATTTAAAAAATTATTAAAATTAATTTAATGGTAAGAAGTTAGAGATTAAAATAGTTTACATAATTAGTTCTAAATTTAAATTTTATTAATTTTCTGATGGTAAAAAAATACTTATATTTAAAAGATAATTTTAAATATTTTAATAGTTGTTGAAATAGCAAGAATCTTTTCAAAACTAATAAAAATCTTATGTGGTCCATTTTCAATTAAGATTCATCTTCTAAGGTGGAAGGATATGCTTTAGAAGATAAAATATATTTAAAGTTATTAATTAAAAATAATGATTGAGATTGTTATAAAAATTATAAATTTATAATAAAATTTAAAACTATCGATTACTTTAAGAATTTTGGTTTGTTTCAAAATATTTTTCATTTTAAAAAATTTAAGAAATTTTTTTTCAAAAATATCCTGATATTAGTTTCTTACCTATATGATTAATTAATTTATAACTATACCTTGTTATCGGGAAAAAAAATATAATTATAGCTAATTATTTTAATAAGGACATTTTAGCTAAAAAAGAAGAGATAATTTTGAAATAGTAATTGTTGCCAATAATATTTTCATAAGGAAGTACATTTTCTTAAACAACAGATAATGTAAAATTGAGAGAATATGCAAGATCAATAATGTGTCAGAAGAAATAAATGAATTAATTTTATTTATAATTAAATAAATTTTTTAAATGAAATTAATTATGAAAATTTAATATATAATTATCTCTAAAAAAATAAAAATAAAAATATATAATAAAATTATCTCTATTAATTTTAATAAATCTCATATCTTAAATTTTGCTTTGAACTTAGATAAATTGTGAATTAGTTTTTTTTATCTAGTTTTATTATATCGTTTCTCTTTTTGAATTGTAAGACATATATTACTGCAAAATATATAATAGTAGAATTATCCTTCATTAATTTTATTTTTCTTTGATTTTCAGAATATTTGATAAAGGATTTCATTTAAATTAAAGATAAAATAATTATTTTAAAATTTTATAATTTTAAAATAATTTCAATTCTGTTTTATATAATAATTATTTTGATAACTAAATAAAATAAGTATCATTTTTCTAAATATTATCTATATTAAATTTTAAGATTTCAGTTACTAGTTAAAAATTATTATTTTACTTTCATCCTTTATATATTTATAATCTTCATTTTTTATAAAGTATTACTTTTATATCATTATTTAAAGTTAAAGTATTTAACTTACTTATTAAATATTATATTTAAATGATTTATAATAAAACATATAATTTTTATTTATACAAATTTTAAAAAATATTTTTATAAAAATATTATTTAAAATATATTTATAAATTTTAAATAAAAAATTTCCTTTAACTTCTACCTTTCAACTTACCATTTAACTTCTAAAATTTCTTGGTAACCTTTCAATTTCCAATTAATTTTATCTAACACACTTTTTTTTTTTCGTTTTGTTTCTCCATCTTTAGCTCGATGCATCAATGCAAATATTCCCTTCTTTCTCATTGGGTTAAGTTACATTTCATTCCTTTATAATTAATTTCATACTTTTTTAAATTTATTTCCTGTATTTTTTTTTCAATAAATTCTCTATTAGGGAATATAACGACACAAGAAATAATACTATAAAAGAGTTAAACGATATGAAAAAAGTTACAAAAACTTTGATGTAAAAAAAACTAAAATACATTAATAGAAAAAAAAAATTCATGAAACTATAAAGGGATAAAATGCAATTCAGAGTTTTCACTACATATCAAGTAATAACGTGTGCCATGCTTTGATACTATAAATATCTATGTCTGGTCCGAAACCTCCACATTCCATAATCTAACATGCATATTCCTTTGTATATAAAACAAATTTCAGTTAGACTTAATCCTCAGAGTCAATATCCAATCAATAAAGAAAAATTCTGTAATGTGATAAAAAGAATTATACATTTATATTTATTTGAATATACTTTGAAAGAAAAAATATTGAAAAAATGAATAATATTAAATAAATACTATCAATGGTAAAAGAAAGGTGCTAGCAGACACTCCTTTTAAGTTACACATACTTCCAAAGAAAAATATTAAAAAATTGAATAATATTAAATAAATATTAGTACTATTAATTTTTTATTATGAAAAAAATATAATGAATGTCAATTAGCTAGCCATCAAGCGGTGTGACTAGATTGGATTGCATTAAATGTGTGGCACGTGTTCTTGCTCCGACTTTGTCTGGTTCTTGAAACCTTGTCGCGTATATCAAATTTTTATTCCCTAACTCTATATTATATACAGCTTTTACAAGATCCATCTAAACCCTGCAAACTTCAACTTGAACTACTCTTGTATATGTATATATATACCTCTCTCTATACTCAACATCCAACACCTTAGTCCTTCTTTTATACTTCATCTACGTTTCAGTTTTCAAGTACCCTCTCATTTTATTGCTTTATTAGTAGTAGTGTTAGTAGTGTGCATACACATATGAATGTAAGTATGTACGGTGAGAACGAGTGTCGTTATTATTCATCTTCACCTTCATCCACTTCTTCTCATCAAAGCCAATTCTCACCATCCACACTCTGCAATCCCAATTCTCCTTCATCTAATACACAAACACAATCAGTGTTGAGTTCTCACAAGAGAAAAGCGGGGAGAAAGAAGTTCAAGGAGACACGTCATCCAGTGTATAGAGGGGTTCGTCAAAGAAACGGTAACAAATGGGTTTGTGAAATTAGAGAACCCAACAAGAAATCAAGGATATGGCTTGGGACTTACCCTACGCCTGAAGTGGCTGCTATGGCACATGATGTGGCTGCCCTTGCACTTAAAGGTACCTCTGCCACGTTCAATTTCCCTGACTCGGTTTCTCTTCTTCCTGTTGCAAACTCATCTTCAGCTGCAGATATAAGAGAAGCTGCTTCAAGAATGTCAAAGGTTTTTGGACCAAGTAGCTCATCTAGTTCTTCTTTTCCCATGGTTGAAGGTAGAGAAGAGAAGGTTGTTGAGGATGAATCAAAATCTGGGTTTATTGATGAAGAAGCATTGTTTAATATGCCAGGTTTGTTGGATAGTATGGCAGAGGGTTTGCTCATAACCCCACCCTCTATGAAGAAAGCTTTTGATTGGGACGATGTTGATTCTGAATTTGACCTCACTCTCTGGACAGATTAATATTTAATATCACACTCCAGATTTTATATATCTTTATCTATATGTATGGATGGCACTTCAATTCTTGTTTTAACATATGGTAGGTTAATTTATAATTTGAGAAATGTTTCGTTGGCAACATTTCATTTAACATCCCTTGGAAAGTCTCAAATTACTTGATAAAAAAAGGAAAAAAGAGCTTGTTTTCCAATGTGCAAGAGGGAGCGTATAAGAAGTAAGAGAGAAATAAAAAGAAGAAAAAAGTAAGATGATTATACAAGACTGAAAGTTAGTAAAAAAACAAATTCAAAATATGTAGAAAACAAAATTACTAGTCTTTCAATTTAAAGGAAGACTCAGTAACTCTTGAATTAATGGGAGAATAAAAGAATAGAAAAGGGACAAAGTAAATTGCACAGATTGAATTTTGCGCACTTATAATTCATAATTTGTAGTTTAATCAACTCAGCTGATTCAAGAAGGAAGAAAATGGTTTTGTTCAATATTTTAAATGTATATATATAGTCTTTACCTTAAGCTAAAACAGTCTCCACACATTTTAATAGATATATGAAACGATTAGGTTTATTAAATAATTTGATAACATATTAATTATGCATTATTACATACAAATATATTTATTCTATCAATTTAGATATTGTTATAATCATTGAGTTCTGCCTACTTTCATCGTCTGGATTCTTTTTATAAATTATATTCCCTAAAAATATTCCACATATGGTAATTGAATGCTAACTTAAGTAAAGATTATGGCGTGACTACAAGTTAAATTGGTCAAGCCTATGCTCCTGTTTTCTTTTGGAGAGGAGATCCTCAGTTCAAATTCTCGTCGATCCTTGATATATATTAATTTTATGATTTTAAAAATAATACTTAAATAAACACACGAATTCTAAACGAATAAGCTTTTCTCCGCGTATATATCTCTAAACATAATAATAATGCTTTTAGAAAAATATATATTTCCTATCATTTTTATAAATTTGAGTTTTGTCCTTAGAAATTTAATTTAAGTTATTGGTCTCACTCTTTCCAATCTAAAGATATTTGTTTTTATCATTACTCATTTAAGTTTTAGTTTATAACGTTAAAAATAATTCTTTATACTATATATTTTGTTATTCATTTTGGTTAAATTTTATAATTTCTACTAAATAAATATTAATGTTTATTTTTTACTTATTAATATACTGCTTCTTAATGGATTAAAATTCAACTAATAAAAAAAAGATAGAAATCAATATTAGAAATTCATAAAAAAAATTTATTTAATCTCAACCAACAAAACTTGTTTAACTTTAATAATGAATTACATAATTAATATGCATCAAAATGAATTTTGGGAAAGCGCAGTATATATACATATACCAACACATTTGAAATGTCCGGAAAAATTAATTATTTTAATTTTTTCTAGTCTAAAGTGTGTTCATATATATATATATATATATATATATATATTATATTCATTATTTGATATATTATATATATTCTTCACAAACATACCAGGAAAAAGAAACGTTTTGAAAACGACCGAACGAATAATTTGGCTGTGGTAAAAAAGGATGATGATGATGCATTGTTCCATTATCTGACAAATTGTTTTTGATTCATGAAACATCTATTCACAAGTTTACCAATGTTGTCTATCAGTAACGGCGCGTGTATACATAATCTACACGAGAAAAACATGCCAAAAGAACACCAACACATAATTGAATGCAAATGGAATCAACCGATAAAGTTCTTACAATTAAAATCGATTAACATACTTGATTTAGTTTCACTATGATTAATTTACGATTAAATTAATATTAATTAAATATTATTGTTAAAATATGTATATAAATAATAAAATATATTAATTTTATAATTTTATATAATTAAAAATTATATATTTAGCTTTTTAAATTTAAATTATATATAATTAAATAAAAAATAATATAAATTTATTTTTAAAAAATTAATTATTAAAACAATATCATTTTATATATAAAATAATTTTTATTGATTCTGTTGGTTTAGCACTGAGTTATTAATCAATTTGTAACTAATTTTTTATTAAATAATTTTATAATTCAATTAATTTCAGTCGATTTTCGGTTTAATTAATCCAATCGTCCGATTTTTAATATAATAACAACCGATTAATTAGTCTAGTATATTTTGGATTCTTATTAAAATATTATAAAAAATATTAATAATATTTTTTAAAACAATTTACTTTAATTTTTTGACTACCATTCTTTTTATTTAAAATTGATAAAAAAATTATAATTTATATAATTTTTTGATTTTTATAAAAAAAATTATTAAAATAATTTTAAATTTAAAAATTAAATTTATAATTTATAATTTTGTATAAAAATATTAAATAAAACTTAAGTAAATTATTATCCAAATACATGCAAAGAGAATCTCTTTGGTAAGCCAACAGTGTCTGGTCAACGATGATGTCATGGATGATATGAGACATTGCCAAAACAGGTAAATGAATTGACCAGTTAACAGGAACCCTTAATGTTTTCTCTAAGTTGTTCACGCCAAAGAGAAAATTATTGTGGTGGGGAGAGAAAATTATTGTGGTGGGATGATTGGGAGAGAAAATTATTGTGGTGGGATGATTGACGGGGCAGAGTCAAATGGGTTGAAGTTAAAGTTAAACATAGGCTTAACTTCTTATTTCTTTTTCCATTTCACGGGCTTTTTATTTCTGGATTATTTTAAAAAATAGTTATCAGAACAAAAATGTTTAAAAAATAATTTTTTATATAAGGTTAAATTAGTTTCTCTCATACATGATAAAATGATATCATAGATGAAAAGATAATATAAATATATGTCGCACGATGAAAGGGCAATATATGTTTATCTTTTGTGATGAAAGTATACAATATAATTGTAGATCACATCTTAAAAATATGACATAATTTATGTTATTTTTATTAATTTTTTAAAAATTTTAAATTTTTTTTTTAAATTATATTTTAAGTAAATTTTTTTATTTGAAGGTTTATTTTTAAAAAATAATTTTATGTTCCTAAAATAATTTTAATTAAAAATTTGATATATTTATATGTAACTCATGCGTTTAATAAGTGAACTATGTAAGAAAAATATTAATTTTACTCATTTTATTTATTTTTATAATAGATAACAATAATAATTTTATTTATTTTAAAAACAAAAATATTTTACTCATTTTACCTTTACAATAAATAACAAAAAAATTATTTATTTTATTTTATCTTTACAATAAATAACAATGATAATTTTATTTATTTTAGGAACATAAAATTATTTTTTAAAAACAAATCTTCAAATAAAAAAATTCATTCAAAAATATAATTTTTAAAAAAAAGTTAAACTAAAATTTTTTTAAAATGCTGATATATAATTGTATTGTATTTTCATATTGTCACAGATAACTTTTATCGTTCCTTTATCATGCGATCCACATTTATGTCTCATTTCCATCCTACAATACATCTTATTATACATATGTATCGTCATTTCATTATGCGTGATACATACTATTTTAATTCCATATAAAAAATATTTTTTTCAATAATTATTTTTTAAAATAATACTAAAGGGGTAAAAAGTCTTATTTCACTATTATTTGCACTTTATTTTTTTAGCCTTCATAATACATGATTAGATGGATAAGTTTTGATAAAAAAAAATTAATAAAAAAATATTAACAAAAAATTTTCTTTGTTTGAATGTATAAACGTACTTTTTTTATTGTGTATTGGGGTGGATAATCAAATGGGTTCGAGCCGAAAAATCTTCACTTATCAAAAAATGCGTTTGAAAATATTTTTTCGACTCTAATCGTTTAGACTGCCGGGTTAGTCAGGTGTGGGTAAAGTTAGAGGTCGGTTTCATCATGTGGTTAATGGCGGCTGAGAAAAAATGAAAAAGGGAAATGAAAATTTTCATATTCGGACGATGACAGTCATGAAATCTAGCAAAAAAGAACTTAAAAAATATGTGGTTATGGAAAAAAACAATGATGTAGGTTGAGATCTTGAAAAAAAGGAATGAGTTTGAAAATTTTAAAATAAAAAAATAAGAAAATCCAACGAAGAAGTTATAGATTTTGGCGAAAAGTATATGAAATTCGGCAACCTTAATATCATCGGTCAGATTTGGTTTATGACGAATAATGGCCATAGAAACCGTCTTCAACCAATTAACCCGTCAATTTAAATCGTTTTTCGGCAGGTTCCGTGTCCATCCCTAGTTGTGTATTTACAATTAATATAACATAATAAATATAATTTTTTATAAAAATTATACTATTAAATTTTAATCTTATCATATAATTTTTAATAATGTAATTATATATAAAATTAAATATACATTAAAAACTATATATAAAATATAAGAAAAATCGTTTTACGTGATGTTGATTAAAAAATAATATCATATAAAAAAATAGAAAGAAAAAGGAAACAATTGTATGTTTTTTTTAAAAAATATATAATATAAAATATAGTTAAAAACATTATAATAAATAACTTACAATTTTTATTAAATTTATTTTTTGTATTATTATACATTTTTTTATCCAATTTATTTTTTATTTTTATTTTTCAAATAAACAAATATATATATAACATTTATTTTAGTTTACTTCTTATTCTTCTACTTTTTTCTCAATTTTTTTTATCTAAACAAAGTATTACAATATATTTAAACTAAAACAAACCAGAAAAATTTAAATAAAAATATAAATTTTTGTTGTTTGGATGAAAAAATAACTTTTTAAAAATAAAGATTTAATTTTTTCTATTTTTATTTTATTTAAATTTAAATTTAAATTTTATTTTCTTTATTTCATTCTTTTTCGACATAATCACATGAGGAAAATTCAAATTTAAAATGAAGAAAAATTGGAATTTTTAATCTTTATTTAGTTATTTAATGTTAATTAATACTTTTTCTTTCAAAGCTCATGAGCTAGGATGGATTAGTTTTACTGGACCCACAGAGAATTTCAACAGTGATGCATGTATTTATCAACTTGGTTCATTGTTTACTGTATTTATCAACACTCATCCATTCATGAACCTCTTTTAAGAAATAAATTTATAAAAAAAAATTAGTTTTAAAGTAAGTAAAAGTCCATTCATATTTAAATTATAGTAAATTAAGGTCTTATTATATATTTTATATTAAATTCAATATAATTTTACTCTTACCTTTTTAGAGAAAAAAACACTTTAAAATAGAATTATGAGTTTTTTTTAACCAAACCACTGATTGGATGATTAAAGAATATTTATTTTGACGTTAAAAATATATTTTTCACATTTTCTAACACAAGTATATATTTTAAAATATTCAATAATTCAAAATTAATATCATCAAAATTAATCTACTAAAGTTTAGATCAAACGAAGAATTTAATAAAAATATTTCTTCGTTCTTCAAAATAAACAAATAAAAAACTTTCAATATGTTTGACAACGCAAACGTATGAAATGTAAAACATAAATTTTGTGGAATAATCCATGACAATAATTAATTTAATATTTTTAAATACCTAAGATATCTATATCCCATTCCAAAACAAAAATAATTTTATATAATATTGATTAGTTGCTCCATTTATCAGAAAAAATTTATTTAACAACATTAAACTATTGATAAAAAAACTTTATAAATATATAATAAATATATTAATTTCATATATTAATAAAAATGTTTATTAATATAACTTATTATATTATTAATACAAATATATTTATATTAACAGTTTATTTCTATTGAAAAAGTCTAGATCAACGAAAATAAGTTTAATTACTAACTATTAGTTTTATGATTTTTTATTATACATTAAAAAAAGTTAGTAATAATTTTAAAAGATAAACATTGACAATTTTAATTTTTACCAATTTTTTTCAATCTATATTTACCAAAAAATATTTGTTTGAAAATATTTTAATAATAGTTTAAAAATATAATTGATAAAATGATATAAATTTTTATCAATTTAATATACTTTTTACAATTTATCCAATAAAAAACCATCTTTATTTTTGTTATAATAATATATATAGTATTTGATAAAATTTAATATATTAATATCATTAAATATGGTGATTTTTGATAAAAAAATATTATTTTTTTCTCATATATTCTTCATCAGATGTTAGAAAAAGTAATTAGTGTTATTGGTAGTGCTTATCGTTTTTCTTTTGTTAGTGCTAGGAATGGATCGCTATTCCATGTCTAGTAAAGTTTCACGTTAAACACGTTATTTGGGATCCCAGCGAGGATGAGCCGGTGGATCAGTGCATGTTTTCTGAAGAATTTTTATTATGATAATATATTTTAATAATTATTTTTTAAACATATTTTATTATATTATATATTAAATTACATTTTTTTTTATTTTTATCCTATTTTATTTATTTTTATAGTGTAACAATTATTTATATTTTCTGAATACTTATGTTTCAGCGGCATCACGGGGATTAACATCAACTTGGAAGATGATAAGGTCACATTCGGATCTCATTCATTTCCATTTAATCATCACTACCAGTTTTGCAATTGGATATTTTCTTTTCATAACATGAATTTTTATTATAAACATTAGATTCAACAATTAAAAAAAAAGTAAATTATTGATCTAATGTTTGAAAGTAGATATTTAAAAAAATACACATAAAAGTTCAAACTCTCTCCATAAAAAATAATAAATAAATATAAACGACTTTGTCCATGTCAGGTTCTTGATATAAGGAGCGGTTCTTAGACGTAGAATATTTTTTTCTTAAGGTAAATAACGACATTCATTACTCCCATTAAAATAACTTTCACAAAAAATTGAGACCAAAAAAGTTGTTTTGTCAACATAAAAATGAGATAAAGAAAGGTTATCTCTTCTTTAATTTGGAGATACATTTTTAAGATGTATATGCACTATGTGTGAAAATAAATACATAAATATATATATACTATTATTTCCAGGGCATTTTTTTAATGTTTAAATACAGATCATATAAGACAAGTAAAATGGAATTTAAATAAAATGGAAATAATTGATTTCATGAGCTAACGTAGAGCGAGAAAAAAAGAGAGCATTCTGATTAAAAAGTGTCTGTCAGTACTTAATTTTGATTAAATAATAATAATAATAATAATAATTCCATTATATTTATTTGTCTAGTAAGATAAAGAACATATACATTAAAAATTATAATTAATATTTATTTTAGTGGATCATTTACTACTATTTTAGAATTAGCAGGAGAATAAGATATGATTGTAAAAAATATATCATTAATATTATTTTAAAATCATAAATAAATAAATAAAAATTATTTCTTATTCTTTTTAATTAAACATGAATAAAATAATAATAAAAATAAATAAATATTTTAAAAATTAAAATAATTAAGGAAAAGTTTAAATTTATTTTTATTTAATCTTAACATCTTTAAATTTTTTTGGGGTCAAATTATTATTTTTTCAACAAGTTTAATTAATATATTATTATAGATTTTTATATGATCAAATAAATAATCTCAATTATAATTTTCAAAAAAAATATTATAAGAATGAATTATTTTTAAATTATATGAAAATATATAATTGTATTTTATATTATGTTGTTTTAAAAACTTGCCATTTTTTAAAAATTTTCAATTTTCATTTACCTTCTAATAATTTTTGTCCTATTTTATCTGAATAGAATTTTAAATTCTTTTATAACATTTTTTATCTATCTTTTCACGTATTAAATAGATATTTAATATTCTTATATTTTTATCTCTTCCTGCCACTTGTGCAGAATTGGGTAACTGTGTATGTAAGAAGGTAATAACGATTAAAATGATAAATAGTACTCTTTCATTCTACATCCCCATGAAGCAAACAAGTTTTTGGGTCCTTTTACTTGCTAAAAGGGAATTTCAATAACAAAGAAGAACAAGAACAAAACCTCCCCAATAGAACCCATAACACTAAAATAAATCACCTCAAATTTTCAGGAAGGCCTTCATTATCCACATTACAAATATTCAACGTCCTAAAGCAAAAGCTTACATCCTTATCCGAAGGGATTCAACAAGCATGTGTGAAAGCTACTGCACGTGTGTGAAAGTTACTTCAACTTGTGCATGTAGATTGTCGATTTGCTTTTGATGTGAAATCAAACACACCATGAGCTGTAATGCATCTTATTTTATAACATTAATTTGAATGAAAAGTAAGTTTGGAGTGATTTGATTTATGTTTGATTTTTTTTTTCTTAAAAAATAAATTTAATATAAATTCTTCAACTTAATGCAAAATTTATAATTTATCACATTGGATGAAATTTGACTTTAAAGACCTAACCAATTTTAGTTGGGTAACAATATATTTTTTTTCTAGAATCACACTACAATAAAATAGGAATTTAATTAGAATATTTATTAATAATGTAAATAGTTTTTAAATCATCATTTAACTATAAATTGCTGTATCATTAAAAATTATTTTAAAAATTATATTTATTATAATTTTTAATTATTTGATAATATAAAATTTTATACTAATAAAATATTAAAATTTAACTTTAAAATTAATGTAATTTAGTAACATTTTATTGTAATCCAAGCATACACTTCAAGAAAGACCACGCCACACCATGATGTCCGCAGCTAAGACTTTGGTTCCAACGTGTTCAAGTATGGGCTTTTGTTCATGTGAAAAATAAATTGGGTCCTTCAATTGAGGTTTATTAGGCTTAGGAGTTCTTATATAAATTGGGCCTTTATATTTTGATCAAGAGAGTAGTGGATTGGATAATAAGTGAACTACAAAATTTTCACTTTCTATATCAGGAATGAGAGCATACAGGAATTGTGGTAAATGACATTGCTTATTTGCTCATAAGTGGGTGGATATATGTGCAATATTGAAATAATGGTTTTATTGTGTTTTCTTTTCACCTTAATTTGATTTTGTATAATTTTAATCTTTTGATCTTTTTAGTAATTTTAATTTTTTACTTTAAAATTTAATAAATTTAATCATTTTTAAATTTTTTACTCAAAATTTATATAAATTGTTTTCTATTAAAAACTCATCATTTAAAATATAAAATTATTTACTCAAGTTTTCCTATCTTATAAAATTCTTTAAGTTTTATCAATTTTTTTTCTGAACTTTTAAAAATAAGTTTATATTCAATATCATTATAAGTCCTTCCAAAAAATAGATAAAAGAATGATAATTAAAGAATTTTAATTTGAATGAATCAGCATGGAACAAAAATTGATAAATTTTAAAAGTAAAATAACCAAAATTGTAAGAAAAATTTAAAAGATCAAGATTACACTTAGATGAAACTTGAGGGATAAATTTAGTTTAAGTTTAACACAGCAAAAAAAATCAGGGTGTATTATATAATGAGATAAAATAATAATAAAAATATATAAAAATGTGTATATTTATCGTATTTGATTACTTTATCAATGTTACTTCGTCAAGAAAGACTCTGGGACGCCTTGTGCAAGTAAATAAGTGAAAATGATTTAGATTTTGTTTAACTTAGACTTCTAAATTGAATAATAAACAAAGAAATATCAAAAAGTGCAATAGATGATTTTATCATGAGTGAATGAGCACCTTACACTTGCATCAATACGAATTGGAGAAGATAGTTGTAGGCTGACCATGATCGATTTCTAATGAGGTTTTCAATTCAATCATGAATACAAATTTTTAATTAGAATTACTTTTGATATGTTATATTCTATTTATCTAAAAAAATAAATCATCACAATTTATGAATATTAACTGTTCAAATTTAAAGGATTTAATTAAAAAAAATTTAAGTTATAAGAGTTTAATTAAAAGTTTCTAAATTATAAAAATTTAATTAAAAATTTAACTTAACCTTTATTTTATACTACAAAAATATTTTGATCAATGATGTTATAAAAACAAATTTTTATCAATTTAAGTGACATGAAAGTTATGTTTCTTAAACTCAAGTGTCAAATCAAGTATTATAGATGGCAAAAAAGGAATTGAAAAAGATTATACTTTTTTCAAATCCGTCTTACCTTATTTATTTGATTTAAACTAATCAATACTTAAAATAACTTTGCGATATTGAGAGTGGTTATTTTCAGGAAACACTGAAGAAGAAACTTTTCAAAAAATAAAAGTGATTATTTTCAGGAAAAATTTTGATGGTTACCTTAAAGGGAAGTAAGTTTGATATCTAGTGATTAGACAGATTACCTGTTGGTCCTATTATTATTATTATTATTATTATTATTATTATTATTATTATTATTATTATTATTATTATTATCTGCCGGTCTTATTAGAGTATCCAAAATAATTTATAGATGGCATTTAATTTCACTAACATGCAGATAAAAGAAGTCATGCAAGTGGAAAAGCCTAGTCCTTAGGTATAAAATGAGCATCCAAATCTCAGATGAAAAATTAACTTGGCATGGTAGTTAAGTGCACCTTTGGGTTTTTTTTTTAATTAAGAATAATTGTTTATTTTTTAAGTTAATTTTCTTATAAAATAACTAAAAATTAGCGATTATTTTCTTATAGTAAAGTTAAAGCAAAACATAATGTAAGATTCTAGAACAATAGCACACAGCATGTGGATCCAAGTATATATTAAAGTTCAATAATTTACCTAGGCGGTGCACATGGTAAGGACATGGAGAAAAGTTCATCCTCTATCACTACTTTTCTGCATATAGCACAAAAGGAAAAGCTAGCAAAGGAAGAAAAGTTGTTGCACATATGATCATAATGTTTTGTGATTCAGAACGAGGCCAATTATCACTCAAACTTCAATAGAATGATGAGACCAAGGACCCCCCATTCACGTGCAATGACAATGGCACGAGACAATTTTTACTGTGGAATGGAAAGAAGTTGCTCATTGGTGGGTCTATGAGCGAAAGAAGTAGTACCTTTCCTAAGATTGAGCCATGGATGCTGTCTCCTACTACTTTTTGTTGATTGATTATCACCAACTTTGCAATGAAAAGAGTCATGGGGTTGTGCGTATATATTAGGCTTCTAGTATAACAAACTTTGGTTCATAGGTACGGTAGCCATGGGGGAATTCAAACACTTGGTAATTGTTAAGTTCAAGGAAGGTGTGGCAGTTGATGAACTCACAAAAGGGATGGAGAAATTGGTCAAGGAGATTGATGCTGTCAAGTCCTTTGAATGGTATGTTTTATCTTTAGTTACCTGCAGGAACTTTTATTTAATTAAATAAGCACAAGAAGTTATAGATTTTATAATTTGAGGAATTTCAATTTTTAGTATTTAGCTTTAATTTGTCTTGAACAGGGGACAGGACATTGAAAGCTTGGATGTGCTAAGACAAGGTTTCACTCATGCTTTCTTCATGACATTTGACAAGAAAGAAGACTTTGCAGCATTTCAGAGCCACCCTAATCATGTTGAGTTCTCCACAACATTTTCAGCAGCTATTGAGAATATTGTGCTGTTGGATTTCCCATCCACTCTTGTCAAGGCACCAGCATGATCTTAAAGATATTCCAGCAATAAGGATTTCATCTTTAAAAGTTGAATCTATTTAGTGTATGTTTGTGCTTGTGTTCTCTATCTGTAATTTTGTTATGAGTTGTTACTGCCGCATCTCCTGCAATTTGAACTCGTAGTGTGATTTATGAATGATGAACATAAACTCTTTTTGGCTACTGATTGATGAATAGTTCTAGGTGTTGGTATCTGGTAATGCTAATTCCTGTTTACTTACTGCTTCATCCTCATGTGTATAGCATAATTTTTGGGCTCTTGGAAACTAAATGAAATTCAAACACACCCAAATTGTGACATCAAAGAGAGATATAAGCATTAAGCCCTCCTTTAGTTTGTAAAAGAATAATGATTGTTCACACTGGGTTTAAGGGATGGGAACAGTGCTATCCCTTTAGGTTCAATTGTTTATAATTGGCTTTAGAGGAGTTTGAGTAATGTGTGAGCACAATACTGAGAAAAATACCATTACTTGCTTTGAAATCCTTTTAAATAGGCAAGATCCTAAGTCAACAACCGCATTTTCCCCCTTTTGGTTGCTTAGATAGATGAAGGGAATGATTATGAGTGACAACAAACAGCTGTGTCAAGGCCTTCATTAACTTTGAGAGAAAAACATCACTAGCCTTGCAAGAGCCTAATTTGGGAGGAAAGAAAAATGACAAGTATTGATGGAATTGGATGGAATGGAATCTATCACCTTCCATCATATTCTATCCATGTTTTTACAATTTGAAGTCCAAACTATAGATCTTAAATCTATTCCACTGCATTCCTTTCCATTCCATTATGTTCCATCAATCCAAACATATAGCCTAAAGAAAAGAGCAACTTTAACAGGGCATAGAACAAGAATCAATGGTGTGGAACATGCTTAGCTTGATGAATAGTTATACTTCATGAAGAATGGTTCCTTGTCGTATTCCATGCCAAAAAGACAAGGCAAATCAGAAAAATAAAAGCTCACAGATTCTCACAAAAATAATATAACCTTTTTCTAGTGTGAAAAAAAAAGTAATTAATCAGCCATGGGGCCAACTTGGAACTTGATTTCGAACTAGAAGATTCTCGAGATCCAACTTTATCCTTTGCTATCTAATATCATCTTGAGAGAGAGAAAAAATTCCACATGACTCAAAATATGATAATGTTGCATTTATAGAGAAAAAGGATGAACAAAGCTATTCAAGAAACTCCAACTTCTTTATTATTTGTTAATCTTCCATGTCAGATTAGGTACTCCTACATGGCAGCATAATCATACAAAATACTATAGTGATATCAAAACTCAGACATCTTTCTTGACTCCAAATTCTTCTGCTACATCTCTACTAACTACTAAGTACCATCACTCAATGCATATCTCAGAACCTCTACTTTGAGAACATCTCTTGGCCTTTTCCAAATTTCTTCAGTTGACTATAATGCTAGATAACTAATTTTCTTCTCTCCAATACATTTCTCCTCTAGCTGTTTGTTACCTCTGGCTTTCCTTCTCCTGAAGAACCTACTTACTCCTCCTTCAACTGCTCAAGCAGAAGATATTCCATTCCACCATTCATGGGAAATTGGAGAACATGAATGTGGAGCTGTTGCTTCAACGTCTTCTAGGATTCAAGAGCAATAGAAAAAGCCATATCATTATTCATATTTAGTTATTGAAAATCTGCAAAAAGTAGACAAGGGTTTTCATCCTAAACATTCAAATTGCCCTCATTATAGTAGGGTACATAAAAGTTCTTCTGATGGTGAAGCTGAAAGATATATTTTTAATGTTCTTTTTTCCTTCCTTTCTTTCCTCAGTGCAATATCCTTCTTCATGAATGCCTAAGCAAGCTTCTTTAGGGACTGAATTCCTAGGTTAGATTACTTTGTTCATCTTTCATTTGCTATGTATGATTATAAGTTACAATCATTTGATATGTAACTGGTACAAAGAAATTAAACTGATCTTCAAATAGGTCATTTGATACAATTATTGCTTGATTTTGATCGTATCAGAAGGTTTAATATGACGTGCCTGTTGAAGATGCAATGACATTTCAAATTGTTAGCAATGAATCAAAGAGCAGAAGCAAATTAATGTGCAATTGATTCTTATTCTTTTCCGTTATTTATCAAAAGGTAGTCTAAGCTTGACCACTCAATAATCTAAGATACATATTGGATCAATGAGCAGCCTCAAAGAAATTAATACATAAGACAGATACTAATCATGGTTCTGCACAAAACTGGATGATAGAGTGTTAAATCAGAAGCCTCCACCAAAGGATTGAGATTTTATGATTAATTATTAATTAAATCCAAATCCTTCACAAACTAGGTGCACGAATTATAAGAATGTCTGAATGTCACTATGAAGCAATAATACAAATTGGAATTGGTGGTTAAATATAGCTAAAAGCCTATATTGTTAATCGTGAACTAAATTGTGTAATATAAAACTGATTAAGCATTTGGGCTTTCCCTCCTTAATTAATGGGTCAATTTGATCAAATTAAGTAACTGAATAACAAACAAATTAACCTTCAATGACGTAAAATAAAACTGATTACTTAACTTCCATGGGCTCTTGATTAACATCTGGGCCGAATACTTATTTGGGCCTCAAGTTTACAATAGTTTTTTTCTTTTTTCTCTCAATCCAATACCCATTATTTTATCTTCTCTTCATTATTTTTTCATCTGTTTTTCTTTTCTTTCTACGTAATGTTTGGTGGGAGAATTTTTTAAATTTCCTAAAAATCTTACGTTGCACATATTTGATTCTTCTGTTTGATATAAACACTTTAAAAAATATTTCCAGCAAATTAACATTTTTAAAAACCCGAAATTTTCATGAAATAACTTTTTTATCATACAAGTGATAATATTCTAAAAATAATAATTAAACACATCAAATATATTTATATATTTTCAATTTATTATTTTTAGAAAATATAATTTATGAAAAATAAAATTTTCAGGAATAAAAAAAATCTGCATACAAACATTCCCCTAGAGCACCAATGACGATACGGCCCTAATTTAACATTTTTTCTCATAAGGAAAGCAACATAAGCACCTCATTTGCTATTCTCGTTTAAAATAGCCTTATTTTTCAAACAAACTGTTAATGTTAATGTTAACAAAATCCTTAAGCTATTAGATTGAGATACATCAATGATTTTATTAAATTATATTTCACATGATCATATAAACTCTCAAATGCGTCATTAGATTAAAATGACAATACTCCTATTTTTCAATAATAAAAAAATGTATCATGTCTATATCTAATTACGGTTCATGGTGGTGGAAAAATTGAATGAAAAAAAAAAAATCAACTTATAAGACATCTAAACAGTGATCACTGAAATTGAGATCTCGTTTACAAAGAAATGTATTAAATATTTAAAGTTTATTCTTTTATTAGCCCGTAAAAATATTGATTAGAATTTGTTTGATTGTCTTAATTTTTCTGAGAGAGTGAAACACAAACCAATTCGAATTTGAAATTATTATAGTTTTGCAATTCATGATTAGAAATATTATAAAAGCTTCGGTCAGTATTTTACTGATTTAATATTTTACAGAAAAATATTGTGAAATAAATATACTGTATATTTTAAATAGCCAAAAATTATTTTTTTCTTCTACTATTTTAATTTTTTAATAAACCATCTAAACTGAATATTTTAAGTTTCGTTTATGATGATTTTTGGTTTTTAATTTTGAAATTTTTAAAAACTAAAATTAATTTTAGTTATTAGTTTTGAAATAATATTAAATTCAGTTTCTTAATTTTAAAATTTTGTTTTAAAAATAGTCAACTTACTCTATTTTATTATTTTATTATTAATAAATAAATAATATTAATTAAAAAATTAAAAAAATATTAAATTATTATTATATTTATTTTTAATAATAAATAAATAATATTAATTAAAAAATTAATACAAATTAAATTATTATTATTATGTTAATAATGACTATGATAATTGTGATTATAATAAAAAGATATAAATTTTTATTTTTTATATTATTTAATAATAAATATAAAAATAAATAATTTTATATATAATTATTATAATATTATTGATATTATTTAATATTTATTTTATATAAAAATATATATGATGATATTATATTATAAATAATTTTAAATTATATTTTAATTTTATAAATTAAATTTAAATTATATATTAAATAATATTATTTATTTAATTATAAATTTATAATATTATAAATAAAAATTATTAAAAAAATTAAAAATAATAAATTTTTAAAAATAATAAAAATGTTATTATTATTATTATTATTATGATGTTAAGAATCACAATAATAATAATATGATCAAATAAAATTAAAAATAAAAATATTTTAAAATTAAAAAAATAATCATAAAAATAAATTTTTTATTTAAAAAATTAAAATTATTTTAAATTTATATTAAAAATTAATTCAACCATTTTAAAAATAAATTTTATTTTTAAAATTGATTTATAACCAAATATCGAAAATTCATAATCGTGAACAGGTTCTTGATTTTTGAAACTTTTAAAACTATTTTCTTAATCTAATTTTTTAAAATATTACTCCTTTTTTATTTTAAATAAAAAATATAATAAAATATATAAAACATCCATCCTATATAATCTTAAGTACTAATTTAAAATTTACTCTTTATTGTTTGTTTCAACATCTTCTTCAAACTTTTTATTTTATTTTTATCCTATATCTCTTCTTAATTTCAATTAATCCTATTTATCAAATGTGGCAATGAAAATCCATCACGGCTGGTTAAGAAAAGCCAAAATTGTTATGGTAAAAAATTACAACAATTAAGAAATAAGATAAAATTAGAACTAACAAAAATAGATGACAAAAACAAAACAAAATAAATTAAAGAATTAAATGAAAATAAAAAAATAAAAGTTACAGCACCAAAATACTGGTTTTACCTTTTAAACATGACATGCATAAAAGTATTAGAGTTTACTAGGCAGCATAAGTCGATAAATTAATAAATGATAAATGACAATATTCTTCAGACTTCGTGTTTTTAGACTGAATTATTTTGAGAGATAACTTTATAAATAATTACAAATATAATCAATTATTATTATGATAATTATATGAAATCTATTTTATAATTAAATATATTAGGTAAAATTAATTTTGAGATAGTTTATTTAATTTAAATTATGTAAAATAATCAATTTTTAAAGTAAATTTATAAAGATAAGATATAAATTTATTTATTAAATTTTATTTATTATATTAATTAATTAATTACTAAAAATAAAATAGGAAATAAAACTTAACTGAAAAATCATCTGTTAAATTTTAATCATAATCTCTAAAATTTCATTTTATCGTAGAAAACTTATTTCCTTTGTCAATATTATAAACTTTGAATATATATAATACAAATTATTAAAAACATTTAGATAATAAAAATAATAACATTATTTTTTATCAGTCAAATTATAAATAATCTAATCCAACATTCACGCATCTAGATGAACCATTGAACTTAGTTCACGTAAGAGATGATATTTTTTTCCTTGTAAATGGATAATTATGAAATTATCCGGATAAATTTTCTGATGATTTATATTTTGATTATGAGTTTATCTGGTAATTTAATTTAATCGAAAGTTAAAAATTTTGTTAGAATATTTTAATTTTATTTAAAAAATTATTTTTAATATTTATTGATAATTTTGAAGTAGTTACTAAGTTTTATGAAAGATTATTTTAAATATTTTTAAAATTTTTAAATTTTAATATATTTTCATATTTATTTATTTTTATGAGTTAATATTATTTGATTATTTTACAATAATATTAATAATTTTAATATATTTATTTTTTATATTATCACACATTATTATACTTTGAATTTCTATTTTAATTATTATGTTATTTGTTTTATTTTTAAAATAAAATATTTAATTTTATAAAAATTAAGATTATAAAATTAATGAATTTTTAAACTATTTTTTAAAATATATTTTATAATAATTTTAAATAATTATTTTTACTTTTAAAGAAATAAAATAAAATTTAACAACAAATATATTATACTTATAAAAGTTTTGTTGATTATTTAATTATATTTTTATTTATTATTATATATTTATCCGTTATTTAAATACTTAATTTTATCCAACCTTTTCAAATTAATTATTGATTCATCGATTTTTATCTTTTTAGCAAAAAAATATTTTTAATTTTTATCTTTAAATTTCTAAATAATTTTTAAAATTTTTAATTAACTTAACTAAAATTTTCAAATACAACATCTGTGTTTTAATGTTTCGAGTTAATAAAAATCTAAAAAATATATATTTTTATTTATTATTTTGAAACAGGAAGTGAGAGATAATGTTGATTTTATCATTATATTTTTAAATAATGATATTATTATATTATCTGTGATAATTTGATACTTATCTTATTTATTTATTTTGTATAATAATTTAAATTATATTTAGTGACTATAATTTTTATAATTTTGATAATATAATAAATTTTTGATTTAAATGTTAATTTATAATTATTTATTGTTAAAATTATTTTTGAAAAAACTTATAAAATTTGAATAGTAAATCTATAATTAATATTTTTTATATTATTAAAATATATACATACAGTTAATTTTAACATAAATTAATACTATGTCAAAAAAATTTAGATTGATATAAAATCTTATGGATATAATTTATTTGATATATTTTTTTTAATTTAAGATAAATTTTAAAACATAATTAGTCAATAAAAAATTGTATAAAATAATTACATTTGATATAACTTAAACGAAATAATTTAATTTTTTATATTTACTATTATTTTGAATGAAATATAATTTTATTTACATACAATATTTTTATTGGATATATTTAAAAAAGAAAGGAATAAAAAAAATAATAATAATTTTATGTAAATTTTATAAATTTTTATTCCTTTTTTTTATCTATGAAAATGAATGAAAAATGAGAAGAATCTTTTTATTTTAAATTATTAAAATTATTATATATTTTTAAAAATTTTTAAAATTATATTTATAAAAAAATATAATAAAAAATAAAATATTTTAAAAACTTATATAAAATAAAATTTGTATCATTAATATTTTTTTTATCCATTCAAATAAAAAATATTTTTTCATACCAAATTACCAAATTCATTATTTTCATAATACGAGAAAGGGGATGAATTATAATTCAAAATTCTCAGTAAAAGCTGTATGGAACGTTAGTCTACTTTACCTGCGATTACCAGTCTGGTATTCTGACTTCATGAAGAATTCACCAACTCATGATTAGATAACGACAATTAAAATGCTTAGTTCCAGGTTCATGAACGTGAATTTTATTAGTATAAAATAAGAATAATTTCCTCTAAAATTTTTATTTATTTTAAGATTACAAATTTGTTAAAGTGGTTCAACACTGGCTGTCAATTAAGGTGAGAAAGACACATTTATAAAATCAAATATAACAAGAAATTATTTTTCAAAGAGTAAAAATATATGTATTAAAATAAAAAAAATGTAATTTAGATAGTTTTAATTAAAAATGGTTTATTATAATTATAATGTTGCATTTTTTAAAATTAGAATTATAATTCCAAAGCTTAATCCATAAAATGATATAATAATTAAAACTAATATTTTCATTTTTAAAAATATATTTTTCAATTCTAACCTTTACTTTGGTAACTTCTAACTTTGCTATCATGTTTGCAGCAAAGAGGAAGGCGATAGCTATACCTCTATTTTTTTATTATCCTCATAAATTATTGTCATATTAATACAGTTATGATCAACTATTATTATTATTATTATTATTATTATTATTATTATTATTATTATTATTATTATAATTGATATAAATAAAAAAATTCATTTAAATCCGATGAACTTTCATCATAATTAGTTCTAATAAAATATTAAAATAAAATTATAAATTAATTTAAAATTATATTTTTATACTATTTTTTTGTAAAATTTAAAAATGAGAATTATAATTTTAAGCTAATTTAGATTCGGTTCAAAATAATTTTTTGATGTTTATCTTTCAAATTTTTAAAAATTAAAACTAATTTTAACTGTTAATTTTAAAATAAAATAAAATATTTAATTTAAAAAATATTATTATAAAAATAAATTAAATTATTTTATTAATATTTTATTATTTTATGATAACAATAATAATTATGATGGTAATAATAATAATGGTAAATTTAATATTAACGAAATGGTATCCGTATGATATTTTTAATAATAGTTATTATAATATAAATATATTTATAATTATTTTTTATTTTATATATTATTTAATAATAAATAAATAATTTTATATTATTTTTAATTTTTTATAATATTTAATTTTTTAGAAAAATAATATATATTATAATATATATTATAAATAATTAAAAAATATGAAATTATATGATAAATTAAATAAAATTAATATATTAAATAATATTATTCATTTTATTATAAATTTAAAAATAAATAAATAAAAATTATTAATTAAAATGTAATAAAAATTGGACTATCTTAAAATATTACAATTTTTAAATAAATAAAAAAATTATTATTATTATTATTATTATAATTATAATATAAAGATATAATTTTTTTTATTTTATATATTATTTAATATATAATATAAAAGATAAACATTTTAAAAAATATTAAATAATATTTTTTATATTATATAATAATTATTTTATATAAATAATATATATATGATAATTATATATTATGAATAATTATATAATATAAAATTATATTATAATTTTATAAATTAAATATAATTTTTATATTAAATAATATTATTTATTTAATTATAAATATATAATAGATAAATAAAAATAACCAATTAATTTTTTAAAAAAATTGTAAAAAATAAAATAAAAATTATTATAATAAATAATAACAACAATAATGTTTATAATATAATGATAATAGTAGTCTAATAATTATTATCCTTATATAATAATAATTTTAATAATAATATTATTATTAATATTAGTTTTTATAGTTTTGATAAAAATGATCATGATAAATATTTTGATGATATATTTTAGTAAATTTAAAAATAAGAATATTTTAAAATTAAAAAAAAATATGTTTTTTAAAAGTTAAATTAAAGTAATTTAAAAAATATATTAAAAATTAACGCAACCATTTTGTCAATCGATTTAATTTTAATAAAAATAAAAAATTTATGATCCCCAACACACTTTTAGTTTATAGAATTGCAATTAGTAGGGATGCTTAGAAATTTATTATTAACTAAGATCCAACGGTAACGGACGAATAAAACTATAAACGGACGGGTGAAAAGAAAAAATGTTAGATTGCGATTTTCGATAAAATTACAATTAATAGGATATTTAAAAATTCATTATCCACCAAAAATCGGCGGTAATGGACCAATAAAACTATAAATAGGCGGGTGAAAGAAAAAATGTTGGGTTGCAACGATTTTTAATAATCGTTTAATGGCGTGAATTAATCAGTCCGCTGTGAGTTCGGAGGAAAATTTCCGATAAAAACCGAATTCGATGTAGTTTGATAGTTGTTTGTCATGGATACCGAATATGATGATTTTCAAATTTTTTTATATTTTTTTTGTTTATTTTTTGGTTTTTCGATTATCTTTTCAATTTTTTGATCTTCTTCTTTCTTTCATCCTCATTGCTTTTATTCCTCTCTTCTTTTTTTTTTTTTTTTTTTTTCGTTTCAAATTGAAAGTACCCATCCAATTAACCTGCAACAACAGCAAACAAAAACCAATAAATCGTCATATTTTTTTATTGAAATATTTTTCACGACTGACCCCTCTTAACTATTAAAATTATAATTTGTCAATTTCCATGCAAAAGATTCTATTCTTCCTTTTAAATTTTAAATATTTATTTTTATAATTTTTTAGTAAAAATTATTTTGTAAATTTACATTTTTATTAACTAATTTTAATTTTTAAACTTCATTTTTTATATATAAATTATTCACATTATTTACCTAAATTAATTATATATATATTATATAATTTAAAATAAATTTATTTTAAATTATATTTTAAAAAATCATTTCAATTTAAAAATACGAATATATATGATAAAAAATATTTACTATTTTTTCATCTTTTTTCCTCTTTCTTGATTAGTAAAAAAAAATTAAAGAAAAAAATTATTTTCAAAATTTATATAAATTTTATTTTTCTATTTTTATTTATTTATATTTATTTTATAAAAAAATTAACTTTCATAAAATTTATGAATTTATTTTCTCCTTAAAAAAATAAAAAAAATATTTTTATTTATTTAAAATTATTAAATAGATATTTTTATTCTATAAACAATTTATTTTTCTATTTTTTTTATATTTTAATCATTATATTTATATGTTCTTCCAATTCTTATATTTTTATTTTCTTCTGTTTTATAAATCAATACTAATTGTGAGTAAATCCGAATACGACGTCACGTTAAAGTAGTAGATCTCATCGTTAAAGTAGTAGATCTCATCGTTAAAGTAGATCTCATCCCAATTCCTAGTCGCCTTCATGGTGTCAGTTAATCAAAAGCAATGCCCACTTCTACGAGTCAATTAGTCAACAATGCTACGAGAGGAGGTAGTACTAAAACTAACAAGACACGTCAAGTAATTTCTCAATTAATAATTTAAAAATAACTGTAAAGTTAGGTTTGGAATGTATATTTTTTCTCTGGATTTGAAATTTCAAACTATAAAATTTATGTAAATTTTATATTTATTTTTTTTTAGTCATTTTCACATATTTGAGTTATAAAATTTTATATTTAATGAATTGAATAAAATAAAAATCGTATATATGACTTTTTTCCTACGTTTGAATTTTCAAACTATAAAGTTTATGTAATTTTTTTTTAAAACAATCACTTTTACTCGTCTAAATTGTAAAATTCTATGTTTGATGTATTGAATATAATAAAAGTTATATATATATATATATATATATATTAATGTTTAAAATTTTAAACTATAAAGTTTATAGAAATTTTATATTTATCTTTCTTTTAAGCACTCATTTTCATTCTTTTAAGCAGTCATTTTCATTCGCTTTAAAATTTCATGTTTGAAGAATTTAATATAATAAAAGTCGTATATATTTTTTTTTTCAGCGTTTGAAATTTCAAACTATAAAGTTTATGTAAATTTTATATTTACCTTTCTTTTTAAGGAGTCATTTCCACTAGCTTAAATTGTAAAATTTCATGTTTGATGAATTGAATATAATAAAAATTATATATAAATTTTATATTTATCTCCTTTCAATAAACACTTTAGATCCTGTAAGATTTCATATTTGATGAATTATAAGATAAAGAAAAAGTTTATCTCTGTAAAAAATATATCTAAAAATTATATACATTTATATCTTAACCCTAAAGAGATAAATGAACTAATAAAAATTAAACTTAACTTATTACTTGGGAAACATGAAACTCAATCTTCACTTAACCAATTATAAATTGATTACATCATTTATAATGAATAAATAACAATTTCAATTTTAGTATTAATAATACATAATAAAATTATAAAAAATATAATCTTATCTTTCAAAATTAATTTGAAGTATATAAAATAATCAATTTTCATTAAAAATAGGTTATATTATATCAATGATATAAAAATAAAATAAATACTTATTTTTTTTAATAAAAACTATCATGTTAATATATTTAAAATTAATTATACAAATTATGATTAACAAAATCGTTAAAATTTATCCATATCCGTAATATTAACACTTTCTTTCTTTTTACATATACTTAAAAATACATTTTCTTCAATCTTTTTTATAAAAATTAAATAAATAATTTATTAAGATCAATAAAATGTAATTAAAATAATTTATATAATATATAAATTATTTAAAAACATTCATAATATTAAATATTTAAATTGATGGAATGAATAGTGAATGAATATCTCATTAGCATAAATTTCATAATAGAAAGGATATAAAAAATAATTAATATACTAAAAAATGAGACTATATTTTTCATGTTTAGGATAAAATTATTAATATTTTTTTGTAAAAAATTGAAACAAATATTATTTAACCAAACAAAAAAAGAAAGTCACACACATGTATGTAGTATAATTTACTGTTTTAAAAATTAAAAGTCATGCATTATATCTATATTATCTATACTATAATACATTTTTTCAAATTAATTGATATTTTTATAATTAATAATAATTATAAATTTTTTATTTATAATAATTTTAAATATACTAAAATTTAATATTTTTATTATAATTTTTACAATAAAAATGTTACATATTTATCAATAAAAAATAAAAAATGCTCCGTGTGATATACGAGTCATTATACTAATTGTATCAATGTTTTAGGTTAGTTTTGCCCGTTCAAATATTTATTTTATTTAACGGGTTATAGTAATTTGTCACAATTCAGTCTTAATGTCTTTGTTTAGAAGCAAGTTTATCATTCTTTCCGTGCATAGCATCGGCATTATATGCACTCTAATTTTAGTTATATAACTTTTCTTTTATTATATATATACAAGAAAGATACCACGTCTGAGAATTTTTAACGTGCAAAGATATAGGAGCAAATATTATCCATTAAATTAAGCAGAAATTATTAAAATTAAACTATTAAATTATATAGTATTTTAAAATAATTATGTATCTATTAAATAATTTTTAACTTGAAGATACCTCTTAACAACTATAAATGACTTGAGTGATTTAATTACAGGATTATGTTAATGAAAATAAAATCTGAAGTTTAGCCTCACGTCAAGAACTTTTCTTTGGTGGATAATCAAATTTAACATTCGCTTCTCTAACATTTATCATCCTACTTTCTCCATACATACTGAGTTCTTCGTGCCTTCTTAATTTCATCAAGTTTTCTAAGGATATAATTTACAAAAACTACACACTGGAACTAAAATAGGGGAGTTGAGCAATGCAAAGGCATTGATGTTTGATGATTCAGTCACTTGTTTTTTTTTTTTTATTCACTGACTGTTGACTGTTTAAAGAAGAGTGAAAAACGTGTATGACGGAATTGAAAGCAACTAAATCACTTTCTCTTCCACAGATTAGTCCAAAATTTCAACTGGCTAGTTTTCAGATCATAGGGACGTCATTGCTGAATCAAGTTGGTAGTACCTCACTCCCGTTCCCATACGTAAAACATATGATCGTTATAATTCGATTACCCTTTTAGAAACTATATATATATATGTTGAAGTTCTAATTGCAATAACTTGTTAGTTGAACAAGATGCATGATCATTAGAAAATAAGAGACCAAATTGTTTTAAGTCATGGCCTGAATCAATGTTTTTCTGACTGATTTTTGGTGCAATACCAAAGTTAGAATCATAAGGTTAAGGCAACATTAATTGTATCAAACTTATCATAAGGTTAAGGCAACATTAATTGTATCAAACTTATGCACTCAAAGTTAATCACATTAGAATGATATAATTTTTTATCCAAAAAAGTGTTGAAAAAATTTGATGACCTATAAACGAGAGCATGTGAAGCTTAACCCAATAGAAAAATGGTTGTATATAAGAAAATTTTGGATGCAAATAATGCTAAAAAATTAGAACTACATTGGTGGAAAACTAAACCTATAACAATTAAAAATAAAATTGTAATAATTTTTTAATAATAAAAAATAAAGTTATAATAAATTTTCAATGAACAAATAAATAAATAATAAAATAAAATAAAATAAATTTGAAATAATTAGTAATAAATATTAAATAATAAAATCTTTTAAATATTTATTTTTTACAATAATCTTTTGTATATTTCAAAAAAATTTAACAAAATTTTCAATAAAATATATTAAATATATTATCTTTTAAATTATGAACTATAGATGAACTTAACTAAAATTATTTTGATGAAACAGAATTTTTGTTAATTAAAAATATTTTAATATTGACTAGATGTTATCTGTCATACTAATATATCTTACATTTGTCTAATAATTGATGAGTATTCTAGAAATTGTATTTTTTTTTATATAAGCAATCTCATATAATCTTTCATCACAAAGGTTGGATTTTTATTATTATTGATTTTATTTTGATTAAAGTCTCTTTTTTTTAATATCATTTATTAAGTTTTTATTTTGTGAAGAATATGATCAAATATTTTTTTAACATTACATTATTAATCAAATATGCATTCAAAAAATATAAATTTTTTCTATATAAAATGTTTATTAAAAATATTTTTAGTATTTATCTTCAAATTCTTTTTCAAGTAATAAAAATTTGATTTCCATAATATAATTTATTATCTATTTAAAAATTTCAAATTATAATATCTTTTTTTACTATTAAAACAAAATATATTTTTAATTTATTTTTATACAAATTAAATTTACTTATCATTACTATATTATTTAATATAGTAAAAAAAAATTTCATACCATAATTAATGGTATCACTAAAATATTTTAAATATTAAAGGCATAAAAAATATTTTACAACAAAATCGTAATATTTTTATTAATAATAAAATTTTTAATAATTTAGATATACTCAAAAAAATCACTTACATATATTTATTTATTCTATTAAATGTTAGTATTAGAAAGAATTATCAATAATATAATTTTTAAGATATTTAAATTTATCAATAATTTTTCATAATATTATAATTTAATGATATTATTATTCTATCACTTTTCTTATAATTTTAAATCTAAAAATATTTGTTACACCTTCCTTTTAAATTTTAACATGTATAACATTTTATTATATTAAAATATAAAAAATTAAAAATTATTTAAATGTATAATTTATCTTTACTACATAAAATATAATTCATTTTAAATATTAATTATTTATTAAATAATCTATTTTATTCTCATATTATACATGTAGTTTTATTTAAACTTATAGCATAATAATATAATTTATATTTTATAAAAATAATATATCAAAATATTTAAATATTTTATCATACATAAGAATATCAAAATTATTTTGATCATCATAATAAATTTTTATCAAATTTAAAGTATTTATATCCAGCATCATTACAAATAATAATCATAACAAATATTTATCATAACAAAATAAAATATAATATTATAATCATTCATTATAAACACTATTTTACATAAAATAAATAAATTAAATATAAAAAAATATTAACTTACATTATATTTATATATTATTATTATTATTCAATAGTTTATATAAATAAAATCATAAAATAACAATTTTTCAATTAAGATAAATAAAAATAGTTTAAATCATTGAGATATACAATTTCTAATTTTTTTTTTTCATATTTAACAACATAGATCGTAATAATAATTCCAGAATGATATTATTATTGGATTTAATACATTTACAATCAACTTGATGGATCCGCTAGTTCTAATCAAGGTTTATCATAATACGGTTGTACAAACATTATTCGCTTAATCTACAATATGCTAACAATGCAATTATCACGCTAAAAGAAACTCAGAAGGAACATATATTATAATTACCGGATTTTACTTTCATAATTTTATCTACAAGTCTATGGTTCAGCTTGTTTAATAAATAGATAGGTTTAGGTATGTTAAAAAGTTTTTTTAGATAAACAAGTCAAGCCTAAACTTGTAAAAAAAACCTATTTAACCTATTCAGGGATCTATTTATATTTATATATTATATATTTATATTTATTTTAATATATTATATTTGTATAATATTTATTTTATATTTTATTTACATAATATATATATGTTTTAGGCTTATTTAGTGGTCTTTTTATCTTATAAACTTTAAATTTGCAAGTCTTTTTAATCAATTATTTATATAAATTTTAACTCTATTTATTGATTTTTTTTTGTTATGTAAACTTTTAAACAGGCTTGCAACCTTGTAGGCTTTAAATCAGACCAGACCTTGACAGAAAAAAAAGCCTTTAACAAGTTACAGGCCAGACTTATACCTCAAAATTTTTAAACATACCAGACTTAAACACTCAAAACCTAACTCGGCTCGATCTATTTTCATCCCTATCTACAGGCCATCTAATATCAAGTTATGTTATTTTTCAGTCTTCAATCCTTTTATCCCAATTCTTTTACTACCAAGGTCCAAAGAATGCGTAAACCCAAACTACAACCTTTTTAGAAGATGAACTAAAACTAAATAACAACAAATTTAGGGACATCCACTTTTCCAGGCAGATCATGCATATATGTGGTTCGAAAGAATATAAACTTGAATTCAATTTTCTTTAAAAAAAAAAAAAATACTAGAACGATGGAATGAGTATACGAATCCGTAACCTATATAAATAAATGAGCTCAAGAACATCATTTTTATAAAGAAAATCAACATTCAGTAAGGCAGGGCATACTAAAAGAAAATCTGGAGGTTGATTAGCATTTTTTCAGTAGTAAGAAGGATCTTTAATTTTTTTTTTCAATTTTTCAAATTCTAGGCAAAAGTGGTAGATAAACTATTGATAGTTATATATATTTTTCAATCAATAATATATTTATTTTTATTAACATAATTTATTTTTCATGGTATTGAGGTTTATATCAAAAAGTTAAATAATAAAATAAATTTTATTATAAATTTTCAATTAATATGAATAAATTTAAATGTAGAAAAATTAAATATATCAATTTTAAGCATAATTATAAATATTAAAAAAATAATATCAAATTTTAATATCTTTTAATCCAAATTAAATAATAATTAATTAAACATCCAATCATCTGTATATAATAAAAATAAATAATTTAGAGTATAAATAATTAAATTTCATTGTTATTATTGCATGTACATAGTAAAAGTTGAATTTGTAATAGAGTTTTAATCCTTTCCATCATAATATTGAAAAAATGAGTGAAACTTAAGTTTACAAGTAGGTTTGATATTTTAAGATGCTAAGTTAAAATTAAATTAAAAATAAAAGGTTAATGACAAGAACAAAATTTAAAAGAAATTAATTTAAAGTTATCAACTATATACTTAAAAAATAAAAAATGATACTATAAAAGAAATATTTTCAAATAAAAAATTACCACATAAAATATAGAAAAATTTTCACTTTAAGCTCTTAAAAATTTTCATAATATATATATATATATATATATATATATATATATATATATATATATATGCACTCGTAGTTAAATAAAGATAAACAAATTATAATAAATCAAAAGTTTGTGAACTTAAAAGTATAATTTTTCTTAAACATTTCATAAACGTGTTGAATAGAATAAAAATCATTTATATGAAAAGATGAGTTTAAGTTTAAAATATAAAGACAATTTCTCAAATAATTATTCAATAGATCAAATGTTTGATATTTAAAAAAAAAATCGATGATTAATAAACTAAAATATGTAATAATATTGCTCTTAAAAATTTATGAGTTTTTTTTAATGATTTAGAAAACATAATTGATAAAAAAGATCAGATGCCTTGATCTAGTGAAAAATTGGTTATGTCTATTGATACAGCTAAACTGACGATTAAAAATTAAGACTATAAATTAAATCTGCAACAGTAAAGAATAAAATTAAAATAATTTCTCAACGATCAAAATGTAAATTTATAATAAATTTTTTAAAAATAAATGAATAAATAATTTATAAATTAAATTTAAAGTAATTAATAATAATTTTTTAATTTTTTAATAATAATAATTAATTATATGATTTAAATTTTTTTAAAATATTTAATTATTCTTTTTTTTTTAAAAAAGTTATAAGAAAAGGAGGGAAGTAGGCCGGCAACAGAGACTAAGAAGGAGTAGTCGAAGCACTTAAAACGGTTAGGGTGATCCCCAACAGCAAAATTTAAGTTCAAATTCAATTTTGTGATGAACCTAATTGTTTCGTCATAAATATGAATAATTCGAATTTAAACTTTCACTTACAAGGTTAAATCTCACACCCACATTTAGCGCAACATCATACTTTTATTCCAAAGCCTTGATCTAATATGTACTTATAATACACTTATTTTATTATTATTTTAAAATATATATTTTCTTTCTTAAAAAAAACTATATATTATATTTGAGTCCATTTTAATATTAATAATTTCTTAAAAATTTATTCATTATAATAATTTTTAACATGTTTAATAAATGGTTTTGAACATCTAATGTTAATTTTGTAATCTTAAATATAAATAAATAATTTAGAAGAAATTTGAATTTAATAATAAAAGTATTTAAAATATATTTTAAAATATTTTAAATTAGTTGTTGATGACACTAATAAATATAAAAATACAAAATTATTAAAAAATATATTCATAAGTATGCATCATGGTTAAACGATTTGTTAGTGGAGTAATGTATATTTATATTTTATATAATAAAAATTATATATTTTAAAATAAAACGCTATAAATTATTATGTTCAATGTATGAATTTATAGTGCATTTTGAAAGAAAGAGTTTGAGAAAAATAGAATTATGAAAACGTTCGTGCTTCAACTTTTATTTCAAGTAAACCTTTTTGAAGATGAGAACATTATATTTCCTTACATTCTTTTCAAATTTTATTATTCTTCATTTTTAGTACAAATTTATAAATTTTAAAATATAAAAATTCACCCTTCATTTTCCTTCAAATCCCCTCACGAAATTTATTTACTACTAGATGGAAACACATACTAAGCACGGATGATTTTTGGAATGCTATGTATGTATATGTTTTGCTATTGTAATGATTGTTTATTTAAAAATAATTATTTCGCTCTTTAAAATAATTTTTATCTATCAATTTATTTGTACTTCAATTCAGTTACTCGTGTCAGAGATGATGATCATTACAAGCGAACGGACAAATACTATTAGATAATAGAAATTAATTATATATATATATATAAATAAAAGGAAAAATCAGTTTCTTTTATAAATAAGTTTAGCATAATTTATTTTACTTAATATTTTTATTTAACGGTTAAATTTTATCAATTTAATTATTATATTTATAGATTTTATTATATAAATAAATTTTTTTTAAATTATTAAATAAATTTAAATTAATATATATTAATTTAATAATAAAAATTAAAAATTTGATATAAAAATTATAAGTTTAAAATTAATATTTTTATATTATAATATATATATATATATAATAAAATTTATTAATTTAAAAATTAAATTCACAAAATTTAACAATTGAAATATATATATATATATATATGCGTTGTGAGGTAATATGAAACTTTTGTATTGTGTTTGACTAAAAAGTATGAAAAGGAAGAGAAAGTGTGATGGACGGAGGAGAGAAGAAATAGAAGGGGGAAAGCTGTCCAATGTTAATTTTGTCTTTCCTACAGATATTCATTTTTTCTGTCCCCTTCTCAGTTGTTCTCTTTTAATCAAATTAATTAAGGAAATTCTTTTATTTCCTATCATCCCCTTCCCTTTCTCTTTTAAAATCACTCATCTTCTCTCCCCTAAAGTAAAAGTGTTTGGCACAAACGTTAAGTGAAAAGGAAAAAATGATTGGCAAAAAAAAAAACAAAAACTAGAATGCGTGTTTCATACCTTGCTTTATGGTGACAATTAATTGAATTAATAAGCAATTTAATATTAAATTAGAATATATTTTCTCCTACAGTTATTAACATTTTATTATTATACTTTCCATCAAGAATAATACCTGTCATCTTAACTCATCTCTTTTAAATATTAAATTCTTTTTTAAAAGTAATTCTTATATTTTTTATAATTAAAAATAATTTTTTATACCTTTACTTCTTTTAAAAATATACATATAATATAAAAATCTGTAACTCATAGATGCCACAGGAGAATGAGGTTATAAACTTGATTAGGTTTGGTATTTGGGCTACCGGTAGATTGGATGTTTTGTAATTGGACTATGGTTGGAGGTTTAAAACATAGGAAGTCACTAAGTAATTAATGGTTAGTATCTATTTTTCTATTTTTGTAAACAGGAAATCATGACATTTTATTTGCTACACAGATTTATTTTACATTTTTTTAAGTACTTCTAATATATATATATATATATTATTATGTGCTTCTTAATATTATTATTATATATATAAAATAAAATATATTAACATTTAATGTATTAATATTTTATAATAATTAAATTTTAGTTAAATAATTTATATTAATGAAAACTAATCTGATCTTAAATCGTTAAACGAAAGTTTCTTACATATAATATATATTTTATTTAATATTTTTAAGTGATGATCATTTTACCGGAGAATTCACATAACACCAAGGCAAAAAAAAAAATAGTGGATGTTTTGGAAAGATTCTGAAAGATGGAGCATTGATTGCATTTACGCATGACGTCAAAAGCATACGCAAAGGAAGGGATGTTTACCAAATCTTTACGAAAGGGAGTATCATATTAACTCTTATAAATTTTTTTATATTCTTTTAACTTTATGAATGAGGTAAGTTGTAATTTTCATTCATAAGTCTATAAATTTTAATCTTGTGATTTATGAACAAACATTATAACATACTGGCATAAAAAAAAGTTATAATCAACGGATGATTAATTTAAATACTATATGTTTGATTTTTTTTTAAAATAAATAAATTGAAATCTTGTATAAAATTATTTCTATTATATAATAAATATTTTTGTGATGATTATTTGTAATTTAAAAAAACTAAAAATTTTCAAGGTTGTATGACATTTTTTTCTCAGAAAGTATTAATGTTAAAAATGAATTTAAAAAGAAAATATAAGCTTAGATATATTTTTTTTAAAAAAAATTAATAAATAATTTTAAAAAATAAATAATAAAAATTTTAATCTTCATTAGTTTTATTTTTAAAAATTTATACTTGTTAAAATTTATTTTTATAAATAATATTTTAGTGATAGTTCAAATGGTAAAACATTAAAATTTAATATATTTTATATGAATCTATATAACTGTAAAAAAATAATTTTAAAAAATTTTATTTTTATAGTGATTAAATATTTTATATTTAAAATAATAATTTTTTAAAAGATAATATTTAAAATATTTTGTTGATAAATATTATTGAAAATGATTTTACTGTATTTTTAAAAAAATATAAACTTAAATATATTAAATATTTATTTATCAAATGAAAGCTTAAAATAATAATAAAATTTAAAATAATTCGTCCGTGGTACGTATAAAATTAATTGTGTTAGTGTAAAATTCTTTGATTATTCATTGAGTTGTCCGTATACGGTACGTAATTTATAATTATAAACAGTATCATAAACGAAAATAAAAATTAGAAAAACTAAAAAAGAGGACTAAATCAATCAAAAATTTCTACTCGTTAATTATCAGCCAACGTGAATCATATTTTTTTTTCAAGTTCACATTACCCTTAAAATATTTCACAATCAATTCAATAATTATATATTTTCAAGTCTGCAATAAGTTACATATGAATAATAATTCATATAGATTCAATACATATTAACATTTATTTAATAGTTTTATATATATTTAATATTTTTTATCATATCGTATAATTTATGACGGCTATTATTTATATTTTTTTTTCTCTTTTCTCAAAATATGTATAAACTTTTTTAATTTTTGAATTTATATGTTCATTTGACTTTTGCGCACACAGCATGCCATACTTTATTTGGAACTTTCACATTTGGACGTATATATCTAAGGAAAATATTTCCTTTTTAACACTTTTTGAGGTGTACATACAATAGCTAGCTAATGAGTAAAATGTTATTTTAAATTTTGAAAAAAATTGAGCGTATTCATATTAATTTTTAAAAAATTATTTTTATTATTTAAAGATACAAAAATTATTTTAAAAAAATAAAAAATAAAAATTAAACAAATTTTATTTTTCAAAGATAAAAATAATTTATATTTTTCAGATATTAAAATAATGTTTTATTCAATACTCAACATAATGAAAGTTAAAAAAAAATTAAAAAGATAAAAGGTTAGTATAAAAAATTTGGTGCGCAAAAATATATATAATCAAAGTTTCTTTTCTCCGTATATATATATATATATATATATATTAAATTTTTAAAAAATAAAATAAAATATATTCTAATAATTTTTTTCTTATGATTATAAAAAATTGAATTAAACTAATTTGAATTGAAAATTAATTCTCTTTTTAAACTAATTGAATCACAAAATTATTTTAAAAAAATATAATGAATCGATAAATTGACATTAAATCTATAAAAAATTGATTTATATATAAAATAATATTAGTGTGATATATTTTAAAAAATAAAATTATGTTATATATTATTTAATTATATATAAAATTTAAATTTTAAAATTAAAAATATATAATTTCTAAATTTTAATTATATAAAATTATGATATTAATATATTTTATTAATATATATTATAAATATTTTAAAAATAATACTTAATTAATATCAATTTAACAACAATTCATACATTTAAATCATTAAACATGTTGGAACGATATAATCAGGTTTTAAAAACCTTATTTTTTTCTCCAAACAAATAATACATTCACATTTCACACACACATGTAAAACCTATAGCAGAAAATGGTGTGAAAATAAAACAAAGTAATGATATAGATTGTAGCCTGAAGTGTAGAAGCAATTATATTAGCACGTGGGGGCAATGAAATCATTGTAATTTGTAGCAAACACATAGTGACAGACACAGTTAGTTACCTTCGCCTTCTTTAAAACCCTCTCTACAATTTCATATTCTTTAGTATATATTCCTATTAGTTGTTACCAAATTATATACCTTATTCCTCTCTCACGCGCCATTCATCTATAATGAATTTTGAGATCCAATCCCCATTTTCATTTGAATCTTCTATTCCCATTTCATCCCAATTATCACCATGCATATCACCCAATAACCCTAACCAAGTTTCGGAATCGGTGGAAGCACAATTTGCATCACACAAAAGAAAAGGGGGAAGAAAGAAGTTTCAAGAGACACGTCACCCAATTTACAGGGGTGTTAGACAAAGAAAGGGGAAATGGGTTTGCGAACTAAGGGAACCAAAGAAGAGTTCTAGGATATGGTTAGGGACATACCCTACACCCGAAATGGCAGCTAGGGCACATGATGTAGGTGCCCTAGCAATTAAGGGCACCTCAGCAATGCTAAACTTTCCAAAATCTGTTTCTTTTCTTCCAATTATTAAGTCATGTTCGGCTAAAGATATTCGAGCTGCTGCGGCTGAAGCTGCTGAGAATTTAAGACCAATCACTCTCTCCCATTCTGATTCTTCATTCTTCACTTCTCATAATAAAAGGGTAGTTAGAAGGAAGAATAAGAGTAAGAAATTAGTTAAAAAGGGTCCTTTCATTGATGGGAATGAAGTCAAGGAATTGGTGTTGAATGAGTGTGAGAACAATGTTATCAATAGTTGTACCATGGAGAAAAACAGTAACATTGATTTTTCTTCAAAGGTGTTCTTTGATGAGGAAGCACTGTTCAACATGCCTTCTCTATTGGATAGAATGGTTGAGAGTTTGTGTCTTTTCCCACTACCAATGGAAACTCCATCACATTTTTGGGATGATCTTGATTATGGTACCCATATCAATTTATGGACCGATTAATTAGCCTATATATGTATAAACATATATGGGTCATTTTTCATTTTTATAGATTAAAGTCTTACAGCTATGCAAGAAATAGTGAAATATTACCTTCGTCAATTCCTTCCTCCATGTTATATCATATTTCTCTCTTTAACGTTTTTAGTTTATCTCTATATATTTATCGTTTCAAATAAGATTAATTTTTTTATATATTAATATTTCACTTATATATATATTTTAACTTTTTCAATAGGAAAGTAATTGTCATCAAAATAGTTATTTTTATTATAATAACTTAGTAATTAATATTTTTTTCACAAGAAGTGTGTGTTACTTTAAAAGACAACTTGTATGAGATAGACAAAGTATATCCTTATAAAAGCAGATAGAAAAACAGTTGTGTATGAGATGTTAAGGTAGTCAAGGTAATAAATGATTTAGGATCTTGTTATTACTAATTATAATATTAATTAATAAATTAATAAATAAAGAAATTATTGAAAATAACATTAAAAATTTTTATGCAAATATATTAATTATAACCCGTTCATTTAAAATTATTTTCTATTTTTAACTAATAATACAAAAAATATTTGTTAGTATTTGCTGTTATTTTAATATAAATAAATAAGCAAATTAATTACTTTCTTAATTTTCGTTCTATAAGTAATAACTTTTGCAGACACGCAAATTTATTATTAATATTTAGTTGAGAGTTCTAGCCGGCAGTCTTAAAAAAATTGTAGAATTAATAAAAGAATTATTTGATTATCAACCAATTTTCTTTTAACATATAACGGATTTTTTAAAACAACTAAATTTTGGTTATATAATTACGTAATTATAAATATTTATATTTAAAATTTAACATATATAATATCAATAATATTACATAATTTAATTGTTGAATTTATAAATTTTTAAAATAAATTATTTAAAAAATAAGTGTTTAAGATTTATCGTTAAACTAAATGGATATTTTATATGGATCAAATGGATAAATTTTTATTTTTTATCAGATGAATAACTTTATTTACAAACGAATAACTTCTATTGATCTAATTATTAAATTTAAAATTTTTATAATTATTAAATTTAAATTCTTATAAAGTAAATAAGTTTTCAATTTTTTATATTTCAAAAATTAATTAATATTTTTATTATTTCATTATATATTATTAAAACATAAATAAATAATTATTATTATATCATTTATATATTTAAATATTTAAATTATATAAAAATTAATAATTGAACTGATAAAATTTATTTTTAACAATATATATATATATATATATATATATATTTATATAACCTTTAACATATTTTTTTGATATTAATGTAGGTTATGGAATATTTTTATCAATTTAAAAATTAATTGAAATATATTTTCATTGCTAAATTTTACTATTTATGGAATAAATGAATGTTGATATATTTAAAAGGTTACAACTATGAGCTATTAAAATTGATTATTTTTACAATAAAAATAATAAATTTAAATAAAAAAGATTAATTTAAATATGTACGATAAATATAATGTATTTTATTAATAAATTATCATTTTTTATATTTGATTACTAAAAAAAATATAGTTAATAATATTAAAAAATATAATTATCTTCTTAATAAATATGTGAATGAAAATATAATTGTTAATCGATTAATGAAGTATATTAATCAATTACTTACATAATTAATAATTATATGTGTAAAAATAATTGATTATATGTAGTTAATTATATAAAAAAGTGGTTAATTAAATAATAATTATAAATAATTAATTAATGATGTAATTAATTAATTACAAAAGAATTAATCAATTAAAAAATAAAATATAATTAGATATATTTACTATGCACGTATAAAAAAATAATCATGGTTGGAATCCAAATACATATTTCAATGCAAATAATTATAATCCTTCATTGCAATTGATCAATTTAGTTAGTGGTAAAGTTTGAAATAGTTTACAAACCTTATCATTATTATTCATATAAAAAATGCAATTATCATTTGTTATGAGAGGAAAAACCTTCCTAATAAACAAAAGTAACACTGACAATATCTTCCATCGGAAGTTTGCCACAACCTGAGACACAAAATCGAGATGGAAACGGTAAACCCAACTCAGAAGAATGGCCTGAATTAGCCATCCACTCGGTCTGAGTCCTTACCTCGCAACTTGGTGGAAGAACCATTTTGTATGAGAAAATGAGATGCAAAATAGTGCCAGATTATAATATAAGATAATAGACTCATTCTCGTATATTTGAAGTCTTCAAGGATTTTGGTGAAGATGTGATATGATGTTTACTTTTGTGACATGTTTGGTCCATCAGTGAAGAGCCATTATGCTTTCCAACTCTCCCTCGTCCCAACAAAGTTAAACCACTTGTTGTTAAGGGGTGTTGGTGGTATTCCAGAGGAAAAATGTGAGGAAGAAGAGTAATTCTTTTTGTAATCCTTTCTTATATGTATAAGTAATACAATACATCAATTTATAGATGAAATAGTTATTACAAAATAATTCAAGGAGACTAAAGGTTACACAATAATTCTAAGAGTCCAAAAGTTATACGTAACATCTCCACAAATATTATGAGCTACTAATTCATTTTATTACATAATTATAACTCCATAACTACTAATTTATTTTATTCCAAAACCATAACTACACATTATTATCAACATATTCCCTCTTAATGTGTTGTTCCTTGACTCCCAATGCTTCTCTGATTTGTTGGAATTTTCCTCTTGGCAGTGCTTTAGTAAAAATGTCAGCCAGTTGCTCTTGTGAACTACGAAACATCAGCTTCAGCTCACCTCCTTCAATTACTTCTCTTATGAAATGATGCTTTATATTGATGTGTCTTGTTCGACTATGAAAGACTGGATTTTTTGACATAGCAATAGCAGATTTATTATCACAATAAAGCTGCGTACTCTCCTCTTGTTTTTCTCCAATGTCTTCCATAATTTTTCTAAGCCAAAGTATTTGTTGAGTAGCTAATCCAGCTGCTAGATACTCTGCTTCTGCTGAAGATTGTGCCACGGTTTCTTGTTTTTTTGAACACCAAGAAATTAAACCAGAACCAAGGGAAAACATATAACCTGAAGTACTCTTCATATCATCAACATTTCCTGCCCAATCACTATCACAAAAGCCTTTTAATTTTAACTCTGTAATTTTTTCAAATCTGATTTCGTACTTCATCGTGCCCATAATATACCTTAGCACTCTTTTTGCTGCTCCAAGATGTAAATGACTTGGATTACTCATGAATCTTGAGAGTAAACTAGCAGCATACATTAAATCAGGCCTTGTAGCAGTTAGATAAAACAAGTTTCCAATCAAACTTCTATACACACTTGCATCTATCAATCTTCCACCATCTTCTTTTTTAAACTTTTCATTCACCACCAAAGGAGTATCAACAGGTTTACAACCAAGCATTCTAAATTTTTTCAGAATTTTTTCAGCATATTTTTTTTGACAAATAAACACACCAAACTCATCTTGATAAATTTCAATACCAAGAAAATAATGCAACAAACCAAGATCACTCATCTCATATTTTTCCATCATATCCCTTTTAAAATCTTCAATCATCCTTTTGTTGTTACTTGTATAAACCAAATCATCAACATAAAGAGCTGCAATAAGTATATCAACCTTACCTTGATGCTTGACATACAAAGTAGGCTCACTTTTGCTTTTCTGAAATCCCTTCTCCATGAAGTAGCTATCAATCTCACTGTACCATGCTCTAGGGGCTTGTTTTAACCCATAGAGAGCTTTCTTCAATTTGTACACCTTCTCCTCTTGGCCTTTAATCACAAAGCCTTGAGGTTGTTGCACATAAACTTCTTCCTTCAATTCTCCATTCAAGAATGCCGATTTTACATCAAGTTGGTATAAACTCCAACCCTTTTGAGCGGCCAATGCTATAATGGCTCTAATGGTATCCAACCGAGCAACAGGTGCAAAAGTCTCATTGTAATCTATTCCAGGCTGTTGTGCGTACCTTTTCACCACCAATCTAGCCTTGGTTTTTTGGAGTGAACCATTTGGATTATGTTTCACTTTGTACACCCATTTCACGCCAATAGCTTCTTTACCATTTGGCTTTTCAACTAGTTGCCATGTTTTGTTCTTCTCAATTGCATCTACCTCTTCTTGCATAGCATTCCTCCAAACATCTTCTTTCATTGCTTCTTCAAAATTTTCTGGTTCTACAATGCAATAGTTGCATCTAGAATAGATATCAATTAAACTTTTCACTTTTATTGGAGTTGAGTTTGGAGATGATGGGGGAGAACTTGATGTTGAGGATGGAGAGTTTGGTGTTGAAGGGGTTGATTGATCATTTTCAGCTGCTACATTTTGTTGTAAGATTGGAACTGAGACAGTTTCATACTCAACTTTCTTTTCTTGCCAGCTCCAAGAAGCCTTCTCATCTAAGACAACATCACGGCTTATAATCACCTTCATGCTTTTCAAGTTGTAAAGTCTATAGCCTTTTGACATAGAACTATAGCCAATAAAGATGCACTTCTCACTTGTTTCTTCAAACTTTGTCCTCTTCTCCTTTGGAATTTGAGCATAGCAAACACACCCAAAAATTTTAAGGTGGTTTACCGAAGGTTTCCTTCCACTCCAAGCTTCAAATGGTGTCTTGTTCCATACGGCTTTTGTTGGACATCTATTCAACAGGTACACTGCTGTGTTTACTGCTTCGGGCCAAAATTCTTTTGGTATCCCTTTCTCGAACATCATGGACTTGGCCATCTCCATCACGGTCTGGTTCTTCCTTTCTGACACTCCATTTTGTTGAGGTGTATAGCCAACGGTCAACTGTCTTTCCACTCCTTCATCTTCACAAAATTTTTCAAATTGATTGGAGGTGTACTCCTTTCCCCTGTCACTTCTCAAAATTTTTATGAACCTGCCACTTTGCTTCTCAACAAACGCTTTAAATTTTTTAAATATTACAAAGACTTCAGATTTTTGCCTCATAAAATACACCCATGTCATGCGAGTCAAATCATCTATAAATAAAATGAAATACCTATTTTTTGCATGAGATAAGGTACTCATAGGTCCACACACATCGGTATGTACCAACTCCAACATTTGTTTGGCTCTCCATGCTCCTTCCTTTGGGAATGGTTGACGATGATGCTTGCCAAGTACACATCCTTCACATACGCTAGATTTTTCTTCAATTGTTGGCAACCCGTACACCATATTCTTTTGAGAGAGTAACTTGAGGCTATTATAGTTCAAGTGCCCAAGTCTTTTGTGCCACAAACTAGAGTCAAGTGTTTCTCTAGCCATCATGCTGAAATTTTTGTCATATTTAAAAAGGAGAGCAAAACTTCTGTTATTGCTCATTTTAACAGTCACAACAAGATTACCTTTGGAGTCAAAAATTCTGCATTCTCGATTCTCAAATTTAAGAGAATAATCATGCTCCAAAAGTTGTCCAATGCTAAGCAAATTTTCATCAAGTGCCGGAACATAGAGAATGTCATGAATAGCTTTGTTACCTTGCTTTGTTATAACTCCAATGCTTCCATTGCCTTCAACCTTAACATACTCTCCATTGCCCAATTTAACTTTTGAGCTAAATGAAGAATCTATGTCAAGAAAAGCATTTTTATCTCCTATCATATGATTGCTACAACCGCTATCCAAGTACCATAAATTTTTCTCCTCTTCAAATGCCTTTTGACAAGCAAAGAAAAGGTTTCCTTCATTGCTTCTTCCGCTATTTTCGGCTTCAGTAAATGCTGCTTGTTGTTGGTTGCCAAAGCGACAATCCTTTTGTAAATGGACAAACCTCTTGCAAGTGTAGCATTGAGGTTTTCCTTTGTTCCAGCAATCTTTCTCATCATGATTATTCTTCTTATAAATTTTGCACCATTTGTTTGATCCACCATCATTTTCTTATCCTCCAAAATAGCTTCTTCCACCTCTTCCACGAGAGTTTCTTCCTCTTCCTCGACCTCTTCCATGTCTGCCACCTCTAGAAGACTCACCTCTGTTTTGACCTGAAAAATTATTCTCAACATTTTTGGGGTCAATAGTGAGCTTAGATTGAAACGCATTTTCGACGGTTTTTTCAATACGTCGTAACAATCTTTGCTCATACGATTTCAATGAACCCATCAACCCTTGGACAGTCATAGTTGATAAGTCCTTTGTTTCTTCAATAATAGCTACCATTGGATCAAACTTTTCAGATAAACTAATCAAAAGTTTATCAACAACTCTACGACCATCAATTGTGTCTCCATGTGACTTCATTTGATTCACCAACTCCGACAATCGATTATGATACTCATTCAAGCTTTCATTTTCTTTCATTTTTTTCATTTTCAAAATCTCTTTTAAGAGATTGAAGTTTCACAAGTCTCACTTTAGAATCTCCTTCAAATTCTTGCTGTAGAATATCACATGCCTCCTTGGACGTCTTTGCTCTCATGATCCTTGGGAATATGGTAAGAGAGACTCCTCTTTGAATCATCCCAAGAACTCCAGCATCTACAATTTTCTTTTTCCTCAACTCTTCATTTTCAACAATCGTAGAAACAATTGTAGTTGTTGGTTGTGTATCTTCTGTTTTGATTAAATGTAAGACATCTAAGGAAGTGAACAGTGTCTCCATTTTCACAGCCCAAAAATCATAATTTTCTCCTTCAAATAAAGGAACTTGAACATTGTTGTAAATGATGCTGTTTGATACTGTTGAAGTATTTGCGGAAGCCATGACTTTTCACTTTTTTTTGTACTAGCTGCAGGGATCTACAGCTCTGATACCACTTTGTTGGTGGTATTCTAGAGGAAAAATGTGAGGAAGAAGAGTAATTCTTTTTGTATTTCTTTCTTATATGTATAAGTAATACAATACATCAATTTATAGATGAAATAGTTACTACAAAATAATTCAAGGAGACTAAATGTTACACAATAATTCTAGGAGTCCAAAAGTTATACGTAACATCTCCACAAATATTATGAGCTACTAATTCATTTTATTACACAATTATAACTCCATAACTACTAATTTATTTTATTCCAAAACCATAACTACACATTATTATCAACAAGGGGGACAAAGGAGTTCACCACCAATGCAAAGGAATTTACTTTGTCATAAATTATTGAATCCCTGGAAAAAAGAAAAAAAAATTACAATGATTCGTTGTTTTTGGAAGTTCTTTTGTCATATTCTAAGTGAAACATTTTTTTGTTACATATCATTTGTTTTATTACCTTTCTTCATTTTTATTTTTATTTTTATTTTCAACGAGGAAGATTGCGTCTGTGAGTGTATAATTATAGAGAGAGAAATGGAATTCTATCATCGAAAATGATTATGTAATAAATAGATATTCAATTAGTGAGTATTATCTTAATTAAAATATATTCATGTATGTTTCATACCAATAATATGGCAGTACCCTTTGCCTTTATGGATATTCCTAATTTCCTATTTTGTTTAGTTGGATCCTAGCGTACTTTGCTTCAAATTTCCGATACTTTTTTCATTTAGTGTTAGGTTAATTAATGCCTATATTAATAAAATATTATTGATTACTGATATCCTTTTTTTTACGTTCCATAATGTTAATAATTATTTTATTTTATTTTTTTGAGAGAAAGATAATCATGGTGAACTAAACAAAAGAGTTGTCACCAACAAAGATTAATTCAATCAGAAATGATTATATTGACGGATGATTTATAAAATATTTTGTGAGTTCTGAGGTATTTTTTTTATCCTAGTAAATTATTGGGACTTGCTAATATTTTACAAGACACAACCTTTGTTAGTTTACACAAATTTTGTATTGGTGGGAATATTGACAAACTATTTAGAATAGTTGAATAAAATTGATTTTGATATAATTAATTTTAAAACGTTACATATTTTTAAAATACATGTATAAATTAATTTATCTAAATTAATCTTAATCATGAACTTATGTTGGGATATGCATTTTTATTGAAAAATGTTTAGAATTGATATTGTAACTTTATAACAAACATCTCCCTAAAGCTATAGGGAATCACTATGATATATAGTGGTGAATACTTTAATAGAGTACTTGGTGTATATACTTCTTTTTTTTCTGAAAATTGTATTTTTTTAAAACTGTATAAATATATTTGATAGAGTTGAAAGATTTATGGAGAACATTAGATATTGTGTTATCAATATGCCTGAATTTTTACTACTTTTATGGGAAGCTTGAATTTCTATTTGAAAAACATAATTATAAGAATATTTTTAAGAATATCAATTTCATAGAATTTAACATTTTCAATTTAAACTTGATGATTTTCTTTTTTGAAAATTCCTCCTGTAATATTTTAAGTTTGAGAATCTCTAGTATTTTTTTGGTAGGGGTGTTATATTTTACCGGATTGTCACGGGACTAAACACAATGAAGCAAGTATCCATTTTTTTTTTTGGAATATTTATGGTTGAGGAAAAAGTTTTAATATTTTTACATTCCATTTTATAATATACAGAGTGATAAAGATTAGAAAATAGAAAAAATATATATAAAATTAGATATAACATAAAATGTGATAAAGAAAAAATATAAAAAATATATTTAAATGTAAATATTGTTATCATTATAATTTTCCATGAAATAACATATTAAGGAAGGTATAAGTCCTCATCATTGAAGGATAACTTTATAAAAGTACCTGACAATTCAATTGAAGTTACATAGGTGTGCTAGTACATTTGTTTGTACATCCTCTATTCATCACTTTTTTTTTCTAGTTCTTCCAAAAGATCAGTCTTCAACTCCCACAAAAAGTTGAAGGAGACTGAAGGAGACTTCTGTTTAGTATGTCACCTCTCCTCAGAGGATCAAGTACATGCGTTGAGAGATTGTCCAGTAATTAAGCCGATGTGGAAACAACTGGTGCCGAGATGCCATTGGAAAGCCTTCTTCGCGGATTCCAATAGAGATTGGTTGAGAAAGAACCTGATGAACCCCAAGCTTTTCTCGCCTGAAATCAACTGGCCTGAAATTTTCGCTACAGGATGTTGGCTAGCTTGGTATTGGAGAAACTTAGCGGTCCATGAAGATGATTTTGTGAGACCGTTATCCCCGGCTGTTCAGGTCCGTAAGCATCACCAACAATACACTTTAAGGTGGAATGAAGACCTCATGAAAAAATATATCTCCTTAATTTCCTGGATTCGCCCTGATCAAGGTTGGGTTAAACTCAACGTTGATGGGATTTTTACCAGGTATGCAAGAGCAGGATGTGGAGGCGTCATTAGAGGTTCCTCAGGAGAATGGATACAAGGATTCACAAGTAAACTAGTTGTTACTAACTCGTTGGCTGCTGAACTTTATGCAATAGCGGAAGGCCTTAAACTTTGTTGGATGCTGGGCTTCAAACAGATCATGGTTGAAAGCGATGCCTCGGTAGCGGTTGAAATTTTGAACTGTAAAACTCCAACCAGACTTCATCATGGAGTGATAAGAGAGTTAAAAGAACTGATCCACAGAGAGTGGAGGGTTACTGTGCAACATGTGTATAGAGAAGCCAATAGATGTGCTGATGCAATGGCTGCTGTTTGTCTTAAGCAAGGGGAGCAAGTCCGAATCTGGAATGACCCCCACCAAGTCTGATACAAATGCTACAGGAAGATCAAGAGGGTCATGGCATACCTCGTAGAATTTTAATTTTAGTTTTGGGCTTCGCCCCTTATTGTAACAAAAAAAAAAAGTTAAAGGAATCAATGATTTATGCTGGGGGGTGATGCTTTACTGGCACACCTATTATGCTTTCTTAGATGCTTTAAAATTCGAAAATGCAATTTCCCTTCAGGTAAGTACTCGAGTAAAAAATTTAGAGTTCAACAAAACTATTCATAATATAATTATTCATTCAATGGCCCAAACCATTTTGGGGAAGGGATGTTGCAAGTGTGGCCCCGTCCATTCAAGAGTTAAAATAGAACTTGGAGTGGTCCAAAAGGGAAGAATTGGACCAACATTCCCATATATTAAAATTATTTGAACAAGTGGAACCAAACCCATGAATAAAGGCCTTCTATTCCTCCGCATATGTCTCTAATTTTGAATGCTAAGTCAAGAATTTTTTTTCTTAAATGATTTCATAGTTGGTTCAACCGATTGTAAGTTGCAAAAATGTGTGAAAATATCTTTCTTTTTTTTTTAATTTTATGTGCTGATTTGATTTTATGAGTTGTGTCAATGTGTATAGAATAGGTGCTGACAATGCAGAGAACACTGTTGAACCGGAAGAGTCCTTTCTAGAATGTCAACAAGTAACATGGTTGTTATTTCATTGTAATATAAATATTATCATCAAATATTGTATTTTCGTATCAAATGGGACAAGAAAATGTCACTGCATCAAAAATGATTACCAAAATTTTGAAATTTATATTGATTTAATTTTATAAGTTGTAGGAATGTGTATAGAGCAGTGTGCACCTTATCCATGAGCTGCAAAAGGTCCTCTGATTCAACAGCTCTAAGCAATATAAATGTTACATTGCAAAAACTTATATGGGATAAATGGTGATGGCAATCAATGATTTTTGCCACTGACCTCGAGGATTGAAGGGACAAGGAGTCACAAAACACATGTCACGAGGGCTCTAAGGACAGAGGACTAGACCATCATGCTACTATGAGGTTCGACCATGCCAGAAAAAGACAAGAACATTATTTAAAATGTTTAAGCAATGTTTCAATGATTTATGGTCTGAAAGTGACCCAACTAGGCTTAACTATTTACCTTATGAACTTGTTCATGCTTAAGTGCCATGTAAATTTCTATAAGCTTGATCGATTACATTTAAATTGCTTTGAGAAGCAAATGGAAATAAATTATACCTTTCTAGGCCACTTATTTCCCTAGTGAATGGTTATCATGATATGGAGTTTTTTGAGCAACATTACAGTGAACAGCTACAAACAAAATCGTAAAGGGTAAGGGAGAATGATGTGGTCAAGATATTGTTCATTCGCAAGATTCTCAACTTTATTCTCCTATAAAGGCTAAAAGCAATTCAGCTATCCCAACCAAGATCTCAATTTCTCTTTTAGCAAATCTTCACTGATATTCATGTCTTAATCCTAAACTTTTTTTTGGATTCTCTTATTTTTAAAAAAAAAAACTTAGAAACAACTTGTACTTTTTTTCCGTGTTTGGTAGAAATCCAGTAATTGGACACTATTCATTGAATGAACACTCAAAAGAATCAGTACCATTCATTCAGGTCCCAATGAAAAACACAAAGGACACAAACACAGCCAATTGTTCTGACTTCTGATATTACTAAAATTCCTGCAACTCTAAAATTATTTTCTTTCTGTTTCCTATAATAAAAAAGAATTAGTATGTACCCATTCAAGAAGAAAGGGGGAAGAAAAAACAAAGAGTTAAAGCAAGAATACAAGAAAAAAAGGGGGTTAAAAAAATGAAGATGAACATTGAACAAGTTTCCTCATGTGCTCTTACAGGCGTAGATGACCAAGGAGAATTCAACTCTATCTTTATCTTTCTGTGTCATCTTCTCCTCTAACCATAATCTGCTATCCAAACCACTCCTAGTTCTGAACATGAACACTGCATACCCGGAAGAAGCAGGGTTGAAAAACCAGTTATGAACATCCCAAAGCAAATCAACCAGCAACCCATCAACAAAAATTGTTTGGTTGCCCCTGAAATTCCACTGCAACCTCTTCACACGAATCACTGTCTTCTTATCAATACAAACAGACAAAACTGGAGATTTGAACCCCTCATTTTCACCACTGCATCTGATCAAAATGTCATGCAAAGTTCCATTGTCAGAGAACTGAGCTTTTGTTGTGTAAACGGTGTTTCCCGAACAATGCTCACGCCTTGACAACAGTGACACCTTAGCAAAAAGTGTTCCACTTTTGAACTTCTTGGTCACAGCTTCTTCTGCCATGTCACCAAGAATAAGGCCTATTTCTGCATCAACCAGAATTGCAACATAGAACCCTTCAACAGGTTCTGGGCCAGTCTCATACTTGGCATTTGAAAGATCCCAGAAAACCTCAACCTTTGACTCATCAAATTCAAGCATTTTGCTCCCTTTTTTCTTCCTGAAAAAGCGTGAATTGGTGTTGAGTCTGAAAGATGATGCTGCTGATGGATTTTCATCACCAAAGGTTATGGTGAGTCCTTGATTGGAGTGGCTCTTACACCAAGTGACTGTGATCAGAAGCTGTTTTTGGTTGGAGAGGGTTGTATTGTAGACAGAGGAAACTGAATTTTGAGTTGAAGGTGCAAGGCTTGGAGATATGCAAGCGCTGCTTGAGTAGCTAGAACATGAGGAATGTGACACATTCACTGCGTTCTCGCTAAAACAAGATATTATATCTGACATATTCATCTTTGCATAAATGAAATTTTGGGCACAGAAACTAGAGGTAAAGATCTCAACTTTTGAAGCAGATGTGTAATGGGTGGTTTTTGTTTTTCAACCTCTATTGGGAAATCATGAGCTTTAGGGAAATGGAGATCATGGCTGCATTTCAATTTCAAGTGTTTCGGCTTTTTGAAGGGAAAATGAAGAAGAAGGAAAATGAATGAGAGGAGACAGGAAAGAAGGGAAGAGAATATCGTTCCCTAACAGGACCATTACCATTTATTTTTCTTGCTTTTAACATATCCCTCTCTCTCTCTTACCTTATAATATATACCTATGCCTATAAAAATAATATGCATCTTATATCAGAAGGAAAAGAATGGAAGATTGAGTTGAGGCTGAAACCTAGGTGGTTGGCTTTTTTTAATCTGTTTTGCCAGTTAACACTGCAATTTAAAAGTTGAAAAAGAAGAAAAAAAGGCTTATGGAAAAAGCTTACCCTCTCCCTGCCCTCTATTTCTTTTCAATACTTTTTGTGACATCATCATATTTTGTTTACAACTTTATCATTTTTTCTTACAAATGCTCTTATTATTTTATGAAGTAGGTATTTAATAAAAAATATTTATGTTTTAAAAATATAAATAATATTTAATAATTAAGAAGATTTATAAAAATTAAAATTATTTACTTTAATCTTGCATCCCGGGTCTGGCGATTAATTAATAATAGCAATTAAGGGGATCCGTAATTTATGAAAGGCCAATATTTATTGCTCATTAATTTTTTTAAATTATTTTAATTATTAATATGTTAAATTAATATCAATGGTAAAAAATAATAAAATATTCTCTCTTATTTTTTAATTACTCATAAAGAAAATATATATATTAAAAAATATTATTGATATTATAAATTTTTTAAAATAATGACTTTTTATTTTTCCATTTTACCTTTTATTAAGTTTGCTCTTATTTTTTTAATTGACTATTATCTCTTTTATTAGTTACTTTATAAATATAATAACATAACTGAAAAAAGTATAATTAATACTTTAATTCTCTAAATGGATATATAGAAATAATTTTTTACTATCCAGCCAAATAATTAAAAAAATTAAAAAAGTATTAACATTATTCTAAAGATATAGTATAGTATATATTAAGAAATACGTCATTCACTACACTTTATAAAAAAAATTTAAGATGATTTAATGGTTCTTAATATAAGATTTTTGTAAAGTTTTAGATATATTTAGTATTTTTTATATTTATTATTCATAATTTTAAATAATAGAAATAATATATGATATAATTTTTTAAAAATAGAGATATTTAAAATATTATACTAATTTTTAAAAATTAACACATTAACTAATATTATTATATATTTTCTTAATATATATGATTTAAAATAAAAGCCTATAAAAAGAATGGAAGGAAGTAATTTTTTTTAAAATATTATCAATGCACTTTTACTATAATTTCCAATACACTTAAAACATTTGTTAACAATAAATAAATAAATAAACTTTTAAAGATGCCAATACACTTTTAAAAGTTAAAAATATTATTAACACACTTCTACGGTAGTTTCTAATAATATTAATCATATAATTTTTAATAGAATTCATTTTATATAAATTTTATTATATGTCTTTAAATATATTAATTTTTTAATAAATAAATTCGGTTTCTTCTTAGTTTTCTTTCATTGTTTTGTCTTCTTTTAATTTAGACAAGTCGTATAACTTGTGTTTGTCAAATGTGGGTGCGGCTTAGCTAACTTCAACGCATTGTTGATTCTATTAGTAAATAAGTATTTAGCAATGTTAACCACTTGGAACCAAGAAATTTCAGTTTTATTAGAATCATATAATACGTGGCGAACAGTGATTCAAATTCATGGTCCTTTTAATTTAAAGTCTCTGCATCGAGCCAAATTTTCAGCATGGGTTGGTAAAGCATCTTGAAAACGCTTGTAAGCATATTAGAGATGGATAAACTAAATTTTCCAAGGACCCATTATTAATCAGAATCAAAACCTCCAAAATTTGGTGGGAATTTAGAAATTTTGAGATTTCCTAGGCAAACAATGTACTTTGGTTAGAATATTGATTTGTGGTTCTTTTAGCTATTTTTTGCAATAACCAAAATACATGTTGGCCCACAAAATAAATTTGACCTCTAGACCCACCAACTCCCACTTCCAACACATCTATGATTAAAGCAAGATACTAGCTACACAAGGTAAGGATTTTCCCCCAATTTTTACCATCCAATTACTCTCAAAGATAATAAAATACAGACTAAAATTTTTAATATCATTAGAATGGAGTGTGGTTATTAGTTTTACTATTTCTGATCTACTTGTTACATCCTTTAACACCAAATATCTTGTGGTTTAGGTTGAAAAGGAAAGGCCTTTAAATATGAATCAAAACAAGCCAATGAATTATTAAAGAATAATTCCAAGTGAGTAAATTTTTTCTACTGTATCTTTTCTATAACAATTTTTAGCAATTTTGGAATATGTTAAATTAATTTTTAAAATTTTAGTTAAAAATTAATTTGATATATCCTAAAATTAATTAAAAAATAAATATTTTCTTTATTTCCGTTTTTTCCATTTTCCTTTTTTTATTTCTTTATATATATATATATATATATATATATATTTCTTTCTCTTATATATATACATTAAATCTCATATATATATATATATATATATATATATATATATATTGAAATTAATCTCTTTATTAACCGGATAGGATGCTGACTAAATAAAAATTAATTAAAGTTGTCTCTCTTTTATTCTTACTAATATAAAAAAAAAACATAAATGTTGCTGAAGAGTCTCGTCAAAATATTAATTCAGTAACCATAAATGAATTTTTTTATTAATAATTACAGTGAGGTGTATTAATAGCATATTTATAAAATAAAAATAAAAAGTCTACTTTTAAATTTTTAATCAATGTTGTAAAAGCACTTATTAACATTGTTCAAATAAATGATTAAATGTTTTATATGTCCGAATTTTCTTGCAATATTCTTCTAATAAATTTCTTAATTATTAAATAAATAAAATATAAAATATCTTTTATGATTCCAAAATATTAAATGTATTATTTTTTTCATTTAGTATTATTTTATTAAGAAGATGTAAGAGAATATAGTGTTACTCAATAAGCTTTGGCCAACAGTTCCAATTTTCATCTTCTCTTTCTTGTCGTGTATTTGTGTAATCCGAGCTGGGTTGTCACACAACCAGAAGTTGCCTGGAAGATTTTGAAGATAAAAGTTGCAAGAAAGGTTTTAGTATTATAGAGGTGAAAAATAAAATCAATTGGTTCTAACCATACAATTCTTTAAAAATGATTTCCTAAGTGGGGTGGATATAAAGAAAAAAGTTAAAATAATTAAAAAATAAAAAATATAATAGATGATATCATGTGAAGAAAGAGATAAAAAAAGGTAAAAAATGTATATTATAAAAATAATTTTTCTTGCTGCCGGGGTATTGGGAATAACATAACAAGATTTGTAGTATAACTTAAGCGAAGCACAAACCGCAAACAATTTTCAAACGGGAAATAAAGTGAAAAAGAACATAAAATAACATTTTTTTTAATTCTCTCTTAAAATCATAATAAAAAAAACTTAGAAATAGGATAATCTAACACTGTCCATCTTAGTGGCATAGTATATAAAAAATGTGGTGAGATGAGAGTGGAAATAGATGAGAAACGGAGAGAGAAAGGGACACACATCAAGAATATGGATAATTTTTTTTTAATTTGTCTTTTTTTTTCTCTTGCATGTATGTCAGATCCTATATATATTTTTTATTTTTTCTCTCTAAAATAAACCTTTCCACTAATCGAAAATGATCTAACTCCAAAAAGAATTGCAACAAAGAGTTTAAATTCTCTCTTGCATATTTCTTCTGTAATTCTTGTTTTTAATTATTAAATTAACCATTCAATTTTTTAACAGTTAAATCTAATATTTAAAATAAAAAAATAAGATGGAAACTTAGACTAAAAAAAAATGAAAGAGAAAATGCATAGAAAGGGAGAGGAGGGGATCAATTTCCTGCAACAACGGCATAGCATCATTATTTTGTCTATTGAATTTGAGTTATGGACCCAAGAAGTCTGGTCCTGGAGCTTCCTCATTATGAATCCAAAATTCTAGATTGCTTATGGTAAACGTAAAGATTCTGTGTATGTAACTGTATCTACACCATCGCGCTGTAAAGTGTAATAATATAGAGACAAAAAATAATGAAACTGCAGCTATCTCATGCATTATTTAAAAGAGTTATAATTATCGTACTATTGATTATTTTTATTTTTATTTTTATATTAATTTTAATTATCATAAAAAAATTATTTTCTATTTAAAAACTAACTCCAAAGTCGAAACTGAAATAAAATAATGAGAAATGGGTGCACATACTACACGGATTTTAATAAATAATTTGAACAGAAAAAAATTAAATTAAATTAAACATAAATAGGTCACGGATCCTCTCTAATAATTAAAAAAGATTCATTTGGAGAGAGGTGAACATAAAGAATATCTGTCAAACTCAATATCTATATTAAAAAAGATAAAAATAAAAATTGGAAATTTTTTTACCCATATCAAATAATGCTATGCTGACTTTGTTTCAACACTTTTTGCTTTTCAACTTTGATAGAATGAAGTACGAGTAACCAAATACCTGGCAGATTATACGATGATTCTCTAATAAAATTCTCGTGTAGAATTATTATATACATGTCCATCAAATTATTCTCTACTACCCTCTTTGCTTGGTTAATTAGTTGCAAGAATCCTATAAATTTAGTTTATCTACACTCATGCTTTTGGTAAGTTCGTACTATGATTTGATTCGAGAATTTCTTTTTCTCTCCTTTCTAAAAGAATTAAATTGTAATGGCTTCGAAGACGAGTTGGATCCATTGTTTTTCTCTTTCTTCTCTCTTTTTCTTTAATGCTAACATCAGCTGAACGGAGATTCCAAAGTGTGATATGCAACTGATTCCAAAGTGTGATATACAACTAAACGTGAGGGTGACAATTCAAAAGGGATAAAGAATCCAAGTGAAAAGGAAATTCTTGTGTATAGGCCATATGTAACACCAACAAATTCTCTTCAGCCAAAAGTCCTTGGAGGGCATCTTTTACTGAGGAGAAATTGCAGGATTCCACTTGAGTTAGCTTCATTTATATAGATCTTTTTTAATAAAAATTAAATTTTTATTCCCTTCAATTATTTGTATAATGTCACCCTTATCAAATTATATATATATATATTAAAAATATATAATATAATTAATTAACATATTTTTTTAAAAAGTAGTTTAGTATTTTAAACTTACCCCTATTAAAGTAAAAATTTGCTATCATATATTAATTGTATTACTTTAAAGTTATTAAAATTATGAAGAAAAAATATGAAAAGTCAATAGATACTTTTAAAACTTTACAAAGGATCTTATAAAATAATCCGAAAGGAAAGCATGGATATTATGATATTATACTAATAAAATAATATATCATATTTTATTAATATAGAACATTAGTATATATTATCAATATGTTAAATGTTAGTTTAAGATATTATTTGTTAGTATAAATTTTTAATAAATATTCTGACATATTAATATTTTTAAATAAAAACTATAATAATAAAAATTATCTTAATATTTGACAATTTGTACTTGTCAGTAAATGATATTTTTTATAATGTTATATCTATATATTTTATTATAGATCTCAGATAATAAATAACATATATAAAGATATTTTAAAAAATACAGCAGAGAATGTTACACATTCTAAATGTTAATTTAAATATTTAAGTGTTTATAGTCGATTTTGTCTACCTAATAACATTTTTATTTAAATATACCCGGTGGCAATGAAGGTAGAAGCTTATATCCCGTACCGTCCCTTTGGTTTCTTAATGAAACATAACATACATGTATGTATTAAGGGGAATATTGGTAATTAATGATCTAATAGACCAATTAGGCCAGCCGGCTAAGAATAATCCTTTCTTTTCTACCCCTCCTCCATTGGATTGAGGAATTAAAACTTCAAAAAAAAAAAGTGTCAAACTTGTTCCAAAAGCAACATTAAATACTGAATCTGCATGTTAACAAGTTGCAGGTATGCAACAGATGAGAATGATTAAGACAAACTACACAGTCAACTCTTTCTCTTCAGTGAATACAAGGTGCAAAACGAATGACAGAGTGGCCTTTGTTTTTAGACGTGAAGTTTTTATTATCTTACTCAAGAAAAGTTTTTGTCAAATTCTCTTGAGGATTATTTTATTTAAACTCCTAAAGTATCGTTCATCATCCATCTTACAACTATTGAAGTACATGTACCAAATTCCCTCTTCTAAGTTGTTTGTCCTAAGCTCTGACTAATATCATAATTTTTTTATCGCTATGTATATATGTTTGACTAAAGTAGAGATGAAATACTGTATCTACTACAATACACACACAGACACACTAACAGTCTGATATTAAATTAGCCTTCATTTATATAAACTTTGTCAACAAATTTATTAAATTATTGATATAGACCTTGGAAGTCTACACTAACAATATAATATAGCATATCAACAAACAATTTTATCAAAATACAAGATAGATAGATATATATTATTAATATGTTAAATATTAATTCATAACATTTATACAAATGGTTTAATTTTATTTTATTTTTACAAAAAACATATTTGCGAAAGCAATCCTGACAATTTACATGCTTCTTGTGCATGAGTATTTTTTTTAAAATGATGATTTTTTAAACTATCATTATGCAGCCTTACTTAAACTTCCTGTAAAAGATGTAAACCTACTGCGTGTTGGCAATGTAATTTTGGAAAACGATGCTTTGACACCTTATTAGAGTGTTTGCACCCTTTGAGAAAGGAAGAGACAAGAAGAGAATAGAACAAGAATTATATAGAAGATATTTGATTTGTTTTTTTTTAAAATAATTTTATAAATTGTTTTTGAAAGAGAGGTAAAAGGAAGTAAGTAGAGAGATAAAAAGATAAAATATTGAACATAAATAACAAATTAAAAATAGAAAACTAAAATGGTTTTAAATTATTGAGTTTTGAATTTCAAAAATTAAAAAATGATTATTTTGAAAATATTTTTAAAAAAATTTCACTTATCAAATGATTTTTTATATTTTAAAAATAGAAAACAAACAAGCTCATATTTTCTCTATTTTTTTATCCATCATCAATTAACAAAATTTTTCTTTTAAATTGGTATTTTAGAAGTTTTAGACAACATTTATTATTTTTTTTCTTCATTATGTAATAATTATGACACATATGAAGATATTAACTTTTTTTAATTTGTACGAAATAATCTTACATGATAAATAAAAAAATAATATATATGATGAATGATTTGATGAGAAAGGAGGATAAAGATAAAAAGAAATGCAAGATAAATGAAAAAATGAAATGTAAAAAATTCAGAGTTGTATAATGTTTAAGAAACTTAAATATGTTTCTAACTTTTCTAGATATGACTAAATTTATTTATAATCTTTTAAAAATTGCATTCATATTTTTTTAAAACAAAGTAAAGGTTGTAATGTAGTTAATCATGCCTCAACAATAACATTTTAAAATAATACTTAACGTGATATGTTTAAATACATGTTATGCTATTGTAAATGACGAGAGAAGTCATTTTTAAAATTTATAAAAGACTAAAATCAACAAAAAAATTAAATATATTTTTACCCTTTTAAAAAACATAATACATGCTTAGTTATCTCATTTTAAATAAATAATCAATTGTTTTAATTAATCTCTAAAAAACTTTTAAAAACAAGCAAAAATAATTTGAACCAAACAAGTGGCCAGCATAATCTCTGGGGTGAGGGTGGGAAGAAGGGAGCGTAAATGAGAAATTTGTCTCTCCCAGATCGAGCCTTGGTTGGCAGCTGGGTCTCTTAAAAGAACCAGTGCCCTTTCCATGTGAGCCAGGGCTCATGTGCCAGTTGCCATAATTGCGCACGATTGTAAGTACAAGATTTAAACATAAATATTCACGTCAAAAAAATTAGATATAAATATAATAACAGACTAAAAATGTTCTATCGTGCTTTATTCAAATAAAAGAAAGCAGTAGCTTTAAAATTTATGCTTGTCCGAATATTTAGAACAAAGTGTCTTATAAAAATCATTAAGGCAAAAAGCTGTTTCGTTGACTGTACTATAATGCACTGAATAAGATGGCAATTTTGGGTTTTGTATTAACACTATGGTTGTTGAAGCACTAAACAATCTTTGATTATTAATGTTACGTCACGTGGACTTTATGGTGGACAATTTAATTTATATGAACTTCGTATTCAATGCCAATGGCCCGATACCATGGCTGTAAGCATAACGAAAGCCACATTTACTGACTACTGAGGGCCACAATCTTTTGCAGGGGGGAGGTTTTAGCTGCAGGTAGCAAACAAACAGCTTAATGCTCAGGATGTTAATTTAGAAAACAGCATTAAACAAATGTTGTGTACGTATTGTATGCAATCTATACAAGTTTACGGCATAAGGAACGAACTTTTCTACTTTTGGAAATTATCAAAGCGTTTTCTTCAAACAATAAACATGGCTAGCTTAGGAGATACGTTTGTCAGAAGCATATTACCAACATGGTTTGGGTGTACTAACTATGATTTCAGATAGTGGAACAAGAATTTCAAAAATAAAAACTAAAAGCGAAATCACACCCATACATTCCGTTGCAGTAAACCAGTAAAGTGGATTAAACAATTAGTTTTTTTCTTTCTCTCTTGATTAGATCTATTGCTTTTGTTTATATGCATTTGGTGAATCGTTTTATCAGAACAGATATTTTAAAGTATTCTTATTATGCTACTTGCACTCGAATGACTTGATGATCACGACATCAGTCTGAATTAAGTACTTCTCTCCATGGGTTTCATCCTACAACTAACTATGGAATAAATAATAATTATTTCTTTTTGTTGCAATATTCACACCTAGGAACTGATAGACGAAAGAAAAATGATGATAGAAACATCAAAGAAAAAGTCATGAGACCTATATTCTCGAAAAATAATTCTATTTTTTTCATATTTTTTTCCATTGGAGTTTATAACTTCCTAGCCTAGATCTGTATATAATGGTTGGTACCGGCGGGTTCATTAAATGTATTGCCTATTATAATAAGTAATGAAGACTAAAATGACATCTGATCTCCTTAAGCATGTGCAATTTTATTCTTCTAAGCTAGTCTCACCCAAAGATGAGTAAAAAAAGCAACGCACCATCTAAATAAAAGAAGTCTTGTTTTGAAAGACAAATTAGAAACATCTACATATACTTGGGATTTTGTTGTTACTTAGAAGTTTGCTGAAGAATCCTTTTTCTTCCTAACGGAGACTTGCATTTAATTTAATCCAAGAAAGCGACACTTAAAACTTGCAATGTAGTACATTCAACCCTCGAAATTTTCGGTCAGGATATAAAAAGAATTATATATCATACCTCAATGTCGGCAACACAACAATCAGTTTCGTGTGAATATACGGAACAAATGATACACTGCATCATGGAATTCAGTGTACTCTTAATAGAGCAGCCAATCCTTTACCTTAAGTTATCAAAAGTAGAATAAGAGCAGATTAAGTATGAAATACTCAACAAGATATGAAAGCTCTTTTTTTTTTCATTTTTAGTTATACATTCCTTTAAGAATAAAAGAAATTTTTATTTTGAAAAAACAAACGTAATATTTCCTCCAAAATCACATCTCCTTCCCTCAAAATGTGTTTTTGAATTCCACAATTATTTCCAAACAAGCTACTTGACGAGTAAGAAATCTGCCGAACAGCTTAAGAAATGAATACCAAATCGAGACGTGTTAAATCCAGTCGTTAACAAAATTAATTTTATTATGAGATTATTAATTTAGATATAAGTTAAAAAATTTAGACTTTTAAAAAATAGAATGAATATTAAGTGATTTATACGACTTTCAAAAATAGTTTTACATTTACACTTTACAAGTGGTTCTTCTCATCAAAACAAAATCAATTATTTTATATTCACTTTTAAAATATCATTTCTAGGCAAATTAATTTTTTCAACATCAATTTCTTTCAAAATCGGTTCTACCGAAATCTAAATCAGAAAATGAGCTACATTATTCACTGCATGCAGTATATGTGTCACTACCATACACCAACTTTCAACAGGCAGAACCGTAATCAAGTATAATTTCCCAACAAACTATCTCCGTCCTATATTTTTAGGACGACAAAAAATCCCATTCCCACCACAGCAAAGCGTCAAAGTGTTCACAAAATCAAGACATGGAAAAGAAGTAACGAATAATCTGATTTGATTAATAATTCCCCCGAAAACACAATGAGCACAGTTACCGGGTCACACATGAAGGACCTCTGATTTTTACTTCACCTAATTCTTCCATGTATAACACTTCAATTTATGCCGGTCGATCAATCATATTACAGCAAAAACATAAGAGTAAATCCATGCCTTACTGCAAAATACTACACATTAATTCTATCTTCTTTACTTTCTCATGGGAGTCCAGAGGAAGCGACCAAATTCTACAGTTCATATTCAATTCTCAAACGACTCACATGATAATTATTTCAAAGTTAATATAAAAGAACAAAACATCATTTGACTTATCAAAGTTACAAATTTACAATCATGTAAAAGCAGCAGAACTAAGACAGAAATAGACTAAAAATTCAATGTAGCAAACCTGAATTCTGCACTTAATCCAGAAATCTGAATTTGAAATTCTTAATAAGGGATGCAAGATAGTTCCCGAAAAGCTCAGCATCCTAGAAATTATAGAAGAGGAGTCCTCGTATGTGCATCATCAACCACTACTAGATAGGACTGATATAGTTAGCAAATCTCCCTGTCATCAAAGAGAAACAAAAATGTCACATGCTCAACAATCTCTTAGCTATGAAGACACAAGCCAATCCATGGACCTCAAAGCTTTAGTACGCAATCAAATAAATTTCTGAAGCACTATCAACAAGGTAATAAAAATATTGCATTATTATTCTTAAAAAACCCTGTCCTTTCACATTTTCCATAAACTAACATCTTATAATTGATCCTTTATTTGATTAATCAATCTTATTGCAGGCAACAGCATCGCTATCAATCATCTATTACTAACTTGTGTGGCTAAATATAAGTTATACCATAGGAATTGAGAGTGTTACGAGGCAAAGTGCAAACTTGTTATCACTAATAAAGAAAGAGAACGTAGAGAAATAACCTTGGGTGTAGGTGCTGGCTTCGCAGGGAAGCTTGGAAACAAGGTAAGAGGAAGCAATTGCTGAATGAAAGGGTTTGAAGGAACTCAATTCTCTTCTGAACAACCCTGGCGTAGAAATAGGGTTCTGGTTCAGGCTCTGGCGATGAGTGAAATTGGAAGGGCGCAAAGAGAAAGAGCCTCTCCTTGGCATCGAATTCACCGAAGCTCTGCATAGGGTGCCAACGATTTTTGATCTTCCTGCCATTATTATCATTCAATATTGTATTCCATTCCACCTTACAACCGAACCCTAAAACCCTCTGCAAAACCCGCGCTACTCCAACACTCGTTGAACCACTCCTCAAAACGGGCCAGGCCCGTGAGACAGAACAAAAAAGGCTCAAAATTAATGGATTTAACTTCTCAATAGTGGAGTTCACCAAAAAATATGAAAAGATGTATAAAAAAAAAAAGGAATATTAATTTTTGACAAAGTATATCATTTGATCCAAATTAAAGTTAGCTTATAAGAATAGGGGTGTCCTTAGATTATACACGTATAAATGATTTTTTTTATTTAATATGATCTAATTTAACCCAAAAATTAACTTGTAAAAAGAAATATTCTTAGATTATATATGTTGTCCTTTACTTAACGTGGAATTTGCAATACTTTTCACTTTACGAGAATCAAATACAAAATTAACATGTCGAATTCTCGCTGATCAACCAAAAAAAATGAAAAATTGAAAGAGAAAAGTCGCAAGAAGCCATGTTAAAATGTTTTTTTATAAACCTGAATGCAAAAGGTTGGAACCGCTCGTCCTCTTCCTTATTCATTCTTTTTATTAAGTAACATACTATTAAAAAGTATATTTTTAAAATAGCAGCATTAAGTTCCTTTTTCCTGGGGCATGTTTTAACTTTTATGTTGGTCACAAAGTAATTTAATCTAAACTTGAATATTGAAAGTTAGAATTGCGACCGTGGGTCTAGTCCAACGTCATATAACTATTAGACTATTATATTTGGCATAAAGTTATGAATACAAAAGCATAGCTGTTACATAGTTTTGCATATATTATCTACTAATTTTAGACAAATTTCTCTCTTAAAGCATCGTTTTAGCATTCTACTTTCAACTTATATATGCTTTGACGTAAAAAATACATCTCTTTCATACATACTAAAAGAATAAAATATTAAACAGATTTTTATGACGTTAAATGCCTTACAAGAATATTAAAAGGATTACTAGAAAGATCAAACGCGAAAATGCATCATTACTAACAACAACTTGTAAAAATGAACGCGTATGCTTTCTACCCTTTTTATACTTCAACGATAACTCAAGCGTCATAGAGCAAAAGTATATGACGAGCTCGGCCATTTTCCGAGTTATAAAGATGATCACATTCCGAGGTTTTCATCGTATGCGATAAACTTCTAATTTCCTTTAAAATAGTTCGCTATCTCACAGCACCATCATCTAAGAGACAATCCACCAAACGGACACCCAAAAATTTTGTTTGAAAATCAAACCCTTGACATTGATTATCACAAGGAAAACGGTAATCTGAGTCTTACAGGCAATTAATCTAGCAACAAATGTTAAACCATAAAAAATAAAGTGCAGCTTTGATACTATCATTCTTCCATGGCCTGATTCTGCTCTGATTGCTGTTGGGAAACCTTGACTTTGATCTTCGGTAAAGTGAGAGATGGATCCTCTTGAAGCACAGAAGGAGCTTTGACCAAACTGATGCCCTGCTCCAACTCCCTTGCTGCCTCCCTCTGCAGCTTTTCCTTTTTGCCTTTCATCCTATTGAAGTATTATACAAAAATGTCATCAGACGGCCAAAAGAAAACATATAAAGCTTTCCAAAAAATATTATACATAATGGTGAAGTTAAAGAAAGACCTATTCTTATGGTGTCTCTCCTCCCTGCTGACTCTGATCTTATCAATCTTAGGAATGGCCTTGAGGACATTCTCTGCAAGATTCCTGTTGTATCTCTCAGGTCTGTTTCGCTTTCTCTCAAACTCAAAGGTTGAATCCTAAAACAAAATATGATAGTTCAGAAGTTTGCCCAAACCAAGACAATTAAATTAAAATTTGGAAGTTTTGAAGTTTTTACCTGTGTCATATCCTTTCCATGCACCCGGCGATATGCCTTGGTCCATTGCACTTTTCGAGGATTTCTCTTCATTTTGAAGTTCTTGTGGCATTTAGATCTACAGAACCGAAAAATCTGCAAAGAAAATGGCAGTCAGAAATCTGAGCCACTAAGGCCATGTCATACAGAGTCCCACTCTCATAAAACTATTAATCTCAGCTGATCCAACAAGAGCAGTCAATCAAGTAAATTAATAATTCTGCAATAGAATTTTGAGAAATGGACAAGCACAGATAGGAGACATATTTCCAGGGGCAGGGGATGCAGGATGGTGAGCAAATTTACGTCTTTTAATACTGTTTTTTGTTATAAAAGATGAAATTTCATCAAGATGAAGGGAAGATGAATCCAAAGAGTTGGGAAGGAACGGCTTTCATTTTACCTTTGCATCATTACGAACAAACTGGATTCCATGTCCAGGGTATACGGTTGAAGAGCAAAACCAGCATTTCTCCAATCTCATTGTGCCTCCAGATTAGAGCAGCACTTTGCAGGAAGAAAATGGTCCAAAAAGGAAAACAATATTAAGATATAATATACTACTACATAAGATCCACAGAGGTAAATAAAGATACACACACTGTTAACTACTACATATATCATCAAACAATAGCAAGCAAAAATTTCATCAGTCAAATAACAAAAGGAATCCAAAAAAATATCATAGAATGCAATAAAGTCTGTAATTTTTAAACCACCATCATATGCCATAAAATCATTTAATCCCTTAAAGTAGAAAATTGCAAAGGAAACAGAAATCTATGCTTAAAAGAGCTTAAAAAGAAAACAAAAAATTAACAAATATTCCATTACATTAAATAGAACCAACAAGTTGTGTTTAAATTAATTATGAAAATTCTACAAGATTGAATAAAACCAACACACTATCAATCAGGCAGTCTTAACAATAACAATAAGCATACTTGACACAATCCTTAAATGCAGACTAGAGGAGGGAAATTTTCCATCTACTAAATAATGACAGTAATTTTGGTCGAGACTCCAACATTTCAATTCAACTGCTGCTCAATCATACTGCACAGCTATCATGGACTGTTTTTATCTGAAAACTAAGATCATATGTCCATTAATATGAAGCAAACGGTAAGTGCACATCTTTTTCTACTCCAGTTAAAAATTTTAAAAAAATAAAAGTGCAACAAAATGTACCTAGCTGAAACCAGAAACAAAACAGAGTCTAGGGGTTCTATATTGATTAAGCTTCTACTGTTACAATACAATGATATCACATACCATCTTTATTCCTACGTTATTAGTATTAATCTATTATCATGCTTAGCATCTAAGTAAATCAACATAACACGATATTACACATTTAAAATTCGAAACGCCATTTATATTATCTCTGAAGTCCTAACTATAATTTTGAAGGCAAGGCATCAACCAGAGCACCATGGTGCTGTAATAATCGATTATTTTCCTTTCGTTAGTTTCCCTTTTCCTTATGCTATGGTTTCCGAAGTGGAATCTGGGAGGGTGCACCGTGGACCACCCAACTCCCTCACCAAAATAGATTGACACAATGGAATGAAACTGTCAGAATTTGAAGAGTATAAATTTTCACTTACAAGATTGCTGCTACGTTCGCACTCTTGTAATGTCCACGCCACGCCTTTTGCCTCCTCGCAGTGGCGGTGGTTGATTCAGAAGCAGGAGAGAAAAACCCTAAAATATGTAAATCAAAAACGTCCACCTCCTTTAATTTTGTATCGTTGTCTTTTACGGGTCAAGTTGCGGTTTTACCCGTTTAAATCAATTAACCCGAATAACCCTACGGAGAACCCCGTTTATGGAAACTGGCATTCCCAAACCCAATTAGCAACGGCCCATAAGGATAAAAAAAATGGCACTAAGGAACTATGTCGTTACTTTGTTTGGACCAGAAAAAAGGCCAACATTATCTTTTTTTAAAAAAAAAAAAAGAAGGCCGATATGACTTTGCTTCTAACATAAATCAATAAGGGGCTATATAATGTATATTAAAAAAAAAAACGGACCTGTATCATCATTATTTAGGTTTAGGATTTATTCAGATTCAATTCAATATCGGTTTTAGGTAAATTATTTTTACAAATAATTTTCTACACAATCATTAAAACGCGGATATTGTGACTTAGCTCACTATTCCTTGTCAACAACGACATTGGCATTTGGCAAACTGGAATTTGCATACAATTTTTAAAAATATTAAATGATAAATAAAATTTAAGTTAACAACATTTGTTGTTTTGTTAAAGAAAAACAATCAGTACAATACTTTTAAAACTATTAGAATTAATTTAATAATAAAAAATTAAAAATGATAATAATTTTACATGATATTCTTAGATTCAAACTTGTTACTTTTCACGTTGTAAAAAAAAATAAAAATCATACATACTATTAAAAATCTACAAGCCATTGATGAATTTAAAATCAGTGTAGTGCACGTAGCACGTATCGTTTTTAATTCCATTTACACTCGAGTGTCAAACAATAAGTTTTCTCCGTTATTTATGATTTAAGGAGAACTCCAGAAGTTGAAGAATACATTGGTGTAGAGTGTGCGCTGGGTAAGGAATAATTTTTTTTTATTCTTAAAAATTGTAGTATTTATTGATTTAGTTTATAATTTAATGAAAATTTATAATAACATCTAACACATACAAACATTTATCATGTTAATCTCTAACATCAGGAGTATTTCATTACAATTAATAGACCTATATGTCTCATTTATGATATTGATAGAATCAAATGTTACCTCTAAAATTTATAAACTTAGCCTTTATTTAAAAAAATTAAAAAAATATTGAGATTGTTATCTTTGTATAACAATTTTTCTTCTCCATTACTTTTATGTTACTACTGCAAAAATCACCTCATTTAATATTTGCAAATGACAAATTTAGTATAAAAAGTTTTCATTCATTACGCATTTGTTTTGATCTTCGACAGTCCTTTCTTTATACATATAAATCACCAAGTTTTCTGGTTTCTACCCCAATTCATTTTCTTCGTTACATTTATGTTCTTCAATAATGGTTGCATTGAAAATTGAAAATTGAAAAATGAATTTTTTTTCTAATGTTAAAAATCTATTTATAACAAAATGTTTTAAATAGGTTTAAAAAACTTACTATACAAAAATTAACAAAAATTATATTTATGTGTAAATTAATGAATCTAAATTACTAGATAAAATAAATATTCAAATTCAAAAAATAAACGTTTTAAAAAGACTTGTGTTAACTTATTTAGACCTAGTCTAAACATGTTATAGGCTAAAGTTAATATTGGTTAAGATATAAAGTGTTAACAAGTTGTTTAACCTTTTTTTACCCTTGGGTTATGAAAACATATATTTAAATTTTAATATAATAAATTAAATTTATAGCGGAACACATAAACGTTAAGAAATAACGTGCGTGGTAAGTAATGGTGGTTCCAATTTCCAAATCGAAGTTGGAAGCAATGTGGAGAGAAGAAAATAGAAAAGAAGAGTGGGTTTGGGTTTGGGCTTGGGTTTGTGGTTGTTAGACAGAGTTAGAGCAGCTCAGAACCGAAGTCGCTTTCATCCTCAAACGGCTAGTTGGCTTTTGAGCATTATACAGTATACACTATGCACTATCCCAATAAACACGCTCTTCCAAACATAGCCGTTGCTTTCTCCTTTTCAACCCTTTGCGCCAAGCTTCTCATCCAGCTAGCATTTTCTATTTTTCTTTTTTCTTTTTCTTTTTTAATATTTTTAATAACTACAGTTCATCGTAACCTGTGATGTGAGTTGTGAAGTCAACCCCACCATGACTTCATTTTGTAGGTGCCTTACTTGTCACACCCTTGACCACCATCATTTGTAGAAATTTTAACAAACTACTAATATTTTTAACAGTTTATTCATTGGATATAGTAGTTGTGTTTTAAACAAGGATGGAAATAAACCAGATTATTCGACATAAATTATGGTTCGAGAAACTAATTTAAAAGTTAATTTAATTTAATTTATTTAATAAATAGATAGGTTTAAATTTGTTAAAAAAAATTTAAATAAATAAATTAGACCTCCACTTATAAAAAAACATATTTAATTTATTCAAAATTTATTTATTTTTATATATTTTATATTTATATTTATTTTAATATATTATATTTATATAATATTTTATTTACATAATATATATAATGTTTTAGATCTATTTAATTATTATTTTTATCGCGTAAGTTTTAAGTGTATAAACTTTTTTAATCAATTATTTAAATTATTTAAATAGATTTTAAGTCTATTTATTAATTTTTTTAATATAAATTTTTAAACAGACATATAAGCTTTAAATTAGATCAGATCTTAACATGTAAGAAATCTAGACTCAAGTTTAATATTTAAAGTATAACTTGACTCAATCTATTTTTATCTTTAATTTTAAAGTAGTAAACTAAATATTTATTCAGTTTTATATATTATATTTTAAATAAAATAAAATAATATAGTATAAAAAAATCTAACATTTCTATAGGTATCTTTTGATTCAATTAAATTCATACGGTAACGTTCTCAATTTTCCTGTTGTTAACGTTATTAAATGGAAAAACCATTAATTAATTAGTAGCTAATTTCAAAATAAAAGACACTCGTCAAATAATTAAGATATTTGTGGTCGTGGAAAGAAGAGATACATGTGTAAATGAAACCTTAATTAAATTTAATTTAAAATTTGTAGTCCTTATATATACCAAAAATATATGTAAGTATTTAAATCTGAAATCGTTCTAAATTTAATTTAATTTCTTCGTGAACGTGGTCATAGAATAATATAGCCGTGCTACATTAATAAGCAAAAACAAACTTTGTGTGGTTAAAATTATAGTAGTGAACTTACTTATAATGTTTAATTTGTCCTTAATTATAAAATTAAATATAAAAAAAAAGTTTTAAAACGGTAAGGAAAAAGGTTGATACATGGTTAACGATGTGAAGGGAAATAAGATTACATATAAGAATTAAGAGAATTTTGTAGTTACATTGTAAATGTATAGGAATTTAATTAAAATATTAAAAAAGTTATATTGTTATTTTATTATAAATTATTATATTATTAAACATCATAAATTTTTATAATAATTAATTAAATTGTTAAATTTAAATAATATATTATAATTAAATTTTATATATAATCATGAAATTATTAGGTTTAACATCAAAGGATAATTCAAATAATTGTGGAGACAAACTTTATCGTATTGATCATGTTATTTGTTTGTTGAAATGTAAACGTTGTTAGTACGTTAAATTTATGAAGTAATTTATAAATTGTTTGTATAAACAGGATGAAGGTGAATAAGATCGTTCGACAGGAATCTATTACAACTTAATTTAATTAGGCTCGTTTAATAAATAAATATGTTCAGGTTTGTTAAAAAATTTTTTTTAGATAGACCTAAGCTTATAAAAAAGTCTGTTTAACTTATTCAGTGACCTATTTATATTTATATATTATATATTTATGTTTATTTTAATATATTATATTTGTATAATATTTAATTTATATTTTATTTATATAATTAATATATATGTTTTGAGCTTATTTAATGACCTTTTTATCTTATAAATGTTAAGATTACATCCTTTTTTAATCAATTATTTATATAAATTTTTTAAATTTATTTATTGATTTATTTATGAAGTAAACTTTTAAATAGGTAGATCTTCTATATTTTAAATAAGATATTAACAGAAATAATAAATTTAGGTTCAAATCTTAAAATTTTTAAATAGATTATACTTAAATATTCAAAATTTAACTCAATTCAACCTATTTATATATAAATAAAATAATATTTAACACTTTTAGAATAAGGTTAAAAAAAAAAATGTTTTGCCACATACATCCCTCGAGAGATAAGATTGATGTGCAAGACTTTACTAGATCATGCAAGTGGACTTGGGGTAATAAATTAGGTGATAATAATAATTTGAATTATTATGTCAATTTTACAAAATACAACATTGCGATTAATTGGTATGTCTTCAAAGGATAGACATCCAAAATATGTCGTTAGGCATGACAACGGTGGATCAGGACGCATTTGATGCTTTTTGTTTTTGTTTTTAATTAGAATTGATGAAATTTGTCCCGCATCTATTTTAGAATTTGTATATTTTAATTATATTTTTTATAGTTTATTAAATTATTATATATTTTATATTTATATAATTTATTATTTTTATAATTTTATTAATTTTATATAATATTTTAAAATAAATAATAATAATAATAATTTTAAAAGTAAGATGCATTAAAAAATAAAACAGGTATTAATGTTCACATATTTAATTATATTTTGAGTTGACATTTATTATTAATTTGAATAGTAAAAAAAATAGCATTAAATTGATAATGTAGAAAGTTAATTCAATATATAATTATGTTAAATATTATTTTTAAAATTTATAATATTATTATTTATTTAATAATATTATGATCAGTAATAGTTAATCTTATTAAATAAATTAAGCCTTTAATTTAAATTATATATATATATATATATATATATATTAAAAAATCTACTATAAAAACTAGTTTAATTATATTATGGTTTGTTTTAAAGACAACCTACAATATTTATCACTACTATAATTTGATGTACATGATATTTGGCATGAACTTAACGAGAGTCCATTCTTACATCTCTATTGAATATTATAAATATTTAAATATAAGCACAATTATTTGCTATAAAAGATATTTGTTGCTTAAACCAAAAACTTCTTTATTATGAAACACTGCAAGTCCCGCACAATGAAGAGTGTACATTTAACCAAGTATAACAAGATAAAACACTTACATAATGTTTGATTAACATAAAATGATAATAAATAAAAGAGTTGAAAATAGAAGAAAATTTGTATATTGAATTTAAAATTTTGAAAGCGAAAGGAAAAAAGGGAAAAAGGACTCAAATTCCTTCCCACCTAGTTACAGCTCTTTTTAATCTTTAAGTTGAGAAATTCCAAAATCAGAAAAATTTTAAAATCATGGATATATGATACATGAGTCAAGAATAATAGTAATTTTCTGCAGTTAGCCTATCAAAAAGTTTTTATGCATGTATGTATAAGCGAACATAATATCATCCAACCCAATTAACATGGTAAGTGTATAACTCCAAGCATGTGATATTGGAGGCTTTGGGTTATGGCCCACATAATTTACACTAAACAATAAAATATTTGACAAAAAAAAAATTATAAGTGTTTTTTACAAAGAAAATCAATAACCATTAATTCGAAATATGACTCTTAAATATTAAAATTAAGTAACCAACACACATACAATAATAAATAAAATTATAATTATTTAAATAATACATATATATAGTTTATTTTTTAGCTATAAATATATATTTAAAAAATTTAAAATTATTTTTAAATAATCAAACTTACAAATAAATTTATTTAATTATTTAAATAATTTGAAAATAACTAAATTCAATTTATATGATTATATCTAAACCATTAAAATTAGTCTAGTAACAAACAATTAAAATTAAAATAATTTTACATAAAAAAATTATATAATTATATCTCTACTCCCATTGGTAAGCATGAAACTAACAGAATTACATATACAAAATTGGATCCTCCGCCAGATAGGACGAAACGATTTTACTGATCCTGCATGATTGCGCCATAGCTTACGTAATTTGGGAATCTGAATGGTGGCACTAGTCACTTACGTTATGATCATGCGTAGCCATATCTGGCATTATACCAATGTGGTTAATATTGTTCCAGCCACCAACATCTCCCCCATCACTACCACTTTGAACCACAATCCTTTCTTTCTTCTTCTTTTGGGAACATTATGCTTCGGCCTTTTTATTTGACAGGAAACAAATTTTCAACCCTAATTTTACATGCCCCTTCCACTAATCTTCTCTTCCTTTCTTGTGAAATTTTATGCCAATTGGAGTAATAAGGATAATCAAATTCTAAGTAAGGCAAGTATATATTCCAAGATTGAATAAAAATATAAAAATTAATTTTAATTTTCTAATATCCTAAACCAAACAAAGCTTAATTCATTAAATTAAAATTTTTATCTAGGGTCCACGTGAATTCGAAGTTAAAATGCATAAAACTAATCATGATAAATGGCCCACATAAAGAGAATTTGTTTATGATGCACGTTGTTTAGCAATACTTGTTTGGGACAAATTTAGGTAGTTTGAATTAATGAAAGCTCGTGGAATTGGCAATGAGTCTTTTTCTGAGCTTGCGTTGCGTTTTGTTTGAAGCTACCTCAGTCTTCATCCATTCAACGACGAAATTAAACTACCAATAATTTGGACCGCACTACGTTTCCCTTGAATTATGTTGATCCCCACTAAACGTTTAAGAAACCAGAATGTATATGTATGTATGTTGTATGTAGGTATGAGAATAAAATCAAAAGAAAAATCCAAATTCATAGCCACATCATTTTCTTTAACTCACAAACACATCTCATCCTCACATTATTATGGGATTCACTTACCGCACATGTAAATCTTGCATATTTACAATATAACAATTATCTTTATGGAGTACAAATAATTCAGTTGCTAATTCAGGTAATATTAATTATTAAGACAATGATATTGAATATAATAAAGATATTCAATTAAGTAATGAGACAAATTATTTAACATTATGTGTACATGAGAAAGACATATATTTTGATCATGTACAATTAAAATAGAATCGTCTAACCATCAAAATAAAGTTAATTATTTCAGTGATAAATATAAATAAAATAATTTCATATATGATCAAATAATTTCTCTTTCACTAAGTACGGCTATATATTGTGTCTTAGACAATAACTTTCTTCAATTAGATTTAATTAATCACGAGACTTTCTCCCTCCTTTTCATATACTTTCTTGAAAAATAAAGCTATTCATAACGTCTATTTACTTTTGTTGAGGTAACGTTTTCTTCGTTCTTGGGAAACAAGCAAGAGATTTTATACGTGTTTAGGTTAATTTATTTTAAAATTAAAAATAAAAAATATATTCATACAACAGTTAACATGAACCGGAAGAAAAATACAAGTGTAACACATGATAAAAGAAATAAAAAATAGATTATATAAATTGTAATAAAGAAATAATACAAATATAACACATTGACAAAGCATTTGCCAACTATGCACTTTGTCCATACTTTAAACTGCAAAGAAAAAGTAGTATAAGCTTTTAAGAAGAACTACCATTTTGTTCATTGCAGACAAAATGTGGCAGGCTTAAAGCTCTTGCGAGATTGAAAAGCGAAAGGCGTTACATAAATTAAACAATTGTAATATGGAGAGTTGAGTATCGGTTTCAAGGCATCCAAAGTTCACCATTTTCCCATGTTTATACGGTTTAAAGCTTTTCAACAAACTTTTTACGTTTTGTTGGCTTTATAACAGAAAACAAGGTCGCACTTTGAAATACTGTGTATCGTGAAAGTTTCCAGTGAATATAATATATAAAGTATTCCAATCTATCTTTTCATCTTGGCTTATATATTTTCTCTCAATTTCATTTTGAAATTGTGAAGAGGGTAAACAAGTTTTGTCACCTTCTTTCATAATAATTTTAAACTATGTAAGCGTAGTAACTTAATTTAATAAAACAAGTAACAGTTTAATTAAAATGTCATTGTGCAAACGACAGTTTAACTAGTATATAAAACAAAATATGAAAATAATTAAAGAACAGGGAAAGCGAATGATTTCAAGAAAATATATGTCCTCCTTTCTTAACACAGTCACATACATTATATTTTTAGTTGAATTAGTTGGCAATTCAATTGTCGCACTGCTTATTTCATATAATCATGTATGAGTATTGAAGAGGGAAAATGACCAGTTATCTAATATCTGTGTGCCTAACAGACACAATTTAATTTATCCAATCGAAAAATAGATACAATAAACAACTTGACATATTTTCCTATTAATTAATGTTATTATAATTGTTAAAAATTAAAAATGTTACTCGAAGAACATGTTATTGTTTGAAAATGAAAAATTGAATAACTGTATAGAAGTATTTTATTTTAAATATCTTTTTATATTTAAGAAAGACTTTACATTGCATATAAATTAAGTGCATGTTTGATATCGCATCAAATTCATTTTTGACGCATAAGTACCTAGAATAGCTTACAAAATTAGGCATGTTTAAAGCGTCACGACGTGCAAACCAACACACACTCAAAAATAATCTTCATTCCTTCTTCACATTTGCTTCACTTGTAAGGTCTCATTCCAAATATGGTCTAATACTTACTCTTGGTGAAGTTTTGCTTTGTCTCTTGTTTTATATCTTAAAATTTGTTATGCATAACATTTGGGTTTAGTGATAGTACTAAAAAATTTAAAGAGGGGCGAGGGCTTAGATGTTGATATATATGGATTGATGGATATTATTTGATCTATTTGAACTTGTAAAAGTAATTTACTTTTAAGAAATATCAATTGGTTTAAAACAATGCAAATGAACCTTATTAAAGTTAAGCCATGGTCACAATGTTCTTCAAAAATAGAGATTTTTTAATATATTTTTACTAGTGTATTAACCCTTGATATAATATGAAAAATGCATAATCCTTGTAATAAAGATCATATCGATCTTTTATATTTCTTTAATAAATTATTTTGCTGGTAAAAAAAACTTATTAATGATCAATTTGGCCCAATGAATATATTTTTAAGATATGATTGACTCATATTCACCAAATATTTTAGAACATAGGTAAAAAAATTAATATCAAATTTATAAATGAGATTTATGATTATAGATGTTCAAAACTAAAGAAGCAAGTGTAATTAAATATTTAAATACAAAGTATATTTTTATTAATTTATTCATGTGATAAATTTAAATCCTAATTATAAGACGTGAGAACATATCTTATTTATTTTGTTTTCCACGATGGGCGATTTTATTGCGATTGAACACTTTCATTACATTTTTTAATAAACTTTTAGGATGGGTGTATTTGAACTCCTAATCAGTGTTATTTATTTGAACTATTAGTGTTAAAAATTACTTCATATATATATATATTTGATTTCTAAATATAACAAATATGTAAATCCTATAAATTTCAAACAACAAAATGCTTTGTAACATAACAGATCAGACTTGTTTAAGATCACTTAGATTATATAAACCTGGAGAAGGAACCGAACTACTTAATTACACCTCTAAAAAAAGGAAGCAAAATTTGATCATATATAAATTATTATACATAAAAGGTAAAGGAATTTAATTAGGATATTTTATGCATGATAAATGCTTGATACATACAACATCATTTATTTTATGCTTGATAAATGCTGGATACATACAACATCATTTATGATAATTTAAAAAAAAAAAAAGGGGTGGAAAATTTATTAAAAAAAAAACAAAGAGACATTAAAAACGAAATTTAAACAGCCATATTCCATTATGTGACTGGGGTGAAAGCAGGGAATTAGAAAATCTTGGTATTTTGTTGTGTTGCCATTAAATTTGAATGTACAATGCCACAATCCAAATGGTTTAGAGTGACATCAGCACGCCACCGATTATTTCGGGAGTGAAGAAAGAAGAGAAGGGAGGGAAAGAAGCAAAGACAAAAACAGAAAGAAAAGGAGAAACAAAACTACCAAAGTAAATAATAAATCAACAAAAATAATATAAATAAATAATAAATAAATTTAATAACGCGTTCTTAGCTTAGCTTGTTCACTCACATCACACCGTTTGTGTTTTTTTCTCTGTCTTTGCCGTTTCTCTTCTCACTTCACATTTTTCACACACACACACACTCTCTCTCCTTCATGCCGGAGTTTCCTCTCTCTCTTCTCAGAACAGAACAAATACCCTAAACCTTCACTTCTGCACTGAACTCATCAGATCTACAACTTCAATCTTCAAGCATTGAAGTTATGCGTCACTAGCTATGTCCGATTCCAATCCCAAAACCCGTCAGCGTCCGGGACCATGGCCACCGGCGCCGTCACCGGACGCCAAGGCAATGCCGCCTTCTTCATGGGCCAAGAAAACGGGCTTCAAGCCCAAGTTCTCCGGCGAGACCAATGCCAGCTACTCGGGCCAGATAAGCTTGCAGCCGAAGCCCAAAGAGCCGGACACTAACTTGGATCTCGAAGCGGGTCGGACCCGGGTCACACCGCCGGCCGCGAATGGCTTGTCCCACCGGGAGAAGGTTCCGCCACTTCCACCTTCCAAGGATCAGGTAGCGAAGAAGCGCAGGGACTCCGATGGAGTTCCTAAGAGTTCGGTTCCAAGTACCAATGGCCAAGCAACACCCGCACCGGCGCCGGCGGAACAGCCGCCGCGGAGGACGGCGAGGCACGAAGAAGTTGTCGATGGGTTGTCTCAGAGTGTGGATGACGATGGTTTCGAGCCTAGGCATTCGCATATGAAGTATGAGCTCAGAGATTCACCTGGTTTAGGTAAAATTAGTCTATTGAATATTTAATACCTTTGCTTATATAATTATGTTCTTTTTGAGGTTGAAAATTTGGATATATACTAATTTTTTTTTTGGCTTATTGGTACTTTAGTTCCCATTGGAGTATACGGTATCCAGCATTATGTTTCGATATTGGGTTCGTTGATTCTCATTCCGCTCGTTATAGTTCCTGCAATGGGAGGTTCTTATGTGAGTGATTTTCAAGTTTTCATCGATTAATCGAGTTTTTTTTTTCGCGAATTTATTATGTGGGTGCCGTTATCTGATGTGTTGGTGGGTGTAGGAGGATACTTCTGCGGTGGTATCAACTGTGCTGTTCGTGTCAGGAGTGACTACACTCTTGCATACTAGTTTTGGGTCCAGATTGCCCTTGATACAGGGGCCTTCTTTTGTTTATCTGGCTCCAGCTTTGGCGATCATTAACTCCCCAGAGTTTCAAGGATTAAATGGAAATGTGTGTATTTCTTCTCATTTCTTTATGTTTTAGATGATTTTAGTTGTTGTCCATGCCATGTTTTTAATCAACCAAAAATTTCGGTCGAGTAATGGCTTGGTTGTTAGTTATTTGTGAGATGTCACGTGCTTTTGTATTGTATGTGATAAGGATTTTGGTGGAATCATTGAAACTAGGGCTGCTGATAAATGTCCTGTATCAATTTTCAGAAATTCAAACATATAATGAAGGAGCTGCAGGGGGCTATAATTGTTGGATCAGCTTTTCAAACTTTCCTTGGATATAGTGGACTTATGTCGCTGTTAGTAAGGTATGATTGTTGGGATTTTCTGTGTCTGTTTATTTGTCTTTAGATTAATACATCATTGTTTCATTAAACTGCATTTATTCTGGTGGGGCGTGGCAATGTATGTCATACTAACTGCTATAGTTTGAAATCTTTCATTATTAATTAATGTTGATTTCTAATAATTAATACCCATAATAGTTGGCTAAGTTAGAGTATGGATAGGCAGGATGGATTTCTGTTACCATATTTTAAGAAGCTGAGAGCGTTCATACTTGAAACTGTGCTGTTTTAAATGGTTAAACATGGTGTTTGAATGTAATTTTTCTATGCTGTCATTTGTCATGCCACTGGTTACATCACATGTATAATTCTGTTTTGTCTAGTGTAATGTCACTGGTAGTAGTTTTTTCTTTTCTTGGTTGATGTAATAGCCAACTACTGTTGATGAATCATTGCCTAGAACAAGGGCTAATATAGGTTATATTGAAAAATTGTTCAAAATTAATTACACATGAAGCCACATATTTGTGGGAGGTTTGGAGGGGGTGGCAGCATTGAGAAGATAGAATGGTGTTTGGCCTCCATTGAGTGCTTTCCACTCCACAACCATATCCACCTTAAATATTTTCCTAATTAGTTAGTGGTCCTCCTTCCCCTCCACCCCCCCTCCATCTAGATCACACTGCATTTTAATGCATCTCATATGCCCATATTGGTCAGATTGTATGAACCTGTTATATGCCATAGGCCTATGCCCTTTGACTGTCCTTGTGATTTGATGACTATAGTGTTTAAGTTGTCTGAAACAAAAATGTCATGTTTCTATCTGAATTTTCAGGTTGATCAATCCTGTGGTTGTATCCCCAACAATAGCTGCAGTTGGACTATCATTTTATAGTTATGGTTTTCCGCGAGTTGGTACTTGTCTTGAGATTGGTGCAGTACAGATATTAGTGGTTATAATTTTTTCTCTTGTAAGTTCGTGGAATTCAAATTCTACTGTTTATGGCACTGATGATTGCACTATGCTAACATACTTATTCTATTCTTTCTTGCTTTCTGCAGTATCTTCGTAAGATATCTGTTCTTGGGCACCGCATTTTTCTAATATATGCTGTAAGTTTAATGTTACAATATCATTCTCAGTTACTCTTGAGTAGTGCAAAATGATTTCTGCTGTGTTTCTTTCTTCATCTGAATTACAATATCCTTCTGAGGTACTCCTGCATGTGCTTTTTTTTTTTCTTCACCAAACTGCCAGGTTCCGTTGGGTCTGGCAATTACATGGGCTGTAGCATTCTTGCTGACCGAAGCTGGAGCCTACAACTACAAAGGGTGTGACATAAACATACCTGCCTCAAATATGGTTTCGGAGCACTGCAGGAAGCATGTCTCAAGGATGAAGCATTGTCGAGTTGATACTTCTCATGCAATGAACTCATCTCCGTGGTTTAGATTTCCTTATCCATTACAATGGGGTACTCCTGTCTTCCACTGGAAAATGGCTCTTGTGATGTGCGTGGTTTCAGTAATCTCATCTGTGGATTCGGTTAGCTTCTTGTCCTTTTTTATATTCCTATTTTGCTTTCTGGATTATACTTATTTATCTTGATTTTAAATATGTTGGTAATTTAACTTGATCGTGTTCAGTCCGTAAAGTTGACCAGCTACTGGGCCTGCTACCTTTTAAACCTTTTCTCCTTACATATGTATAATGGGAACTATGATTTGAACCTAACAAAACTATATAATATATGATGGCTTGTATGCTAAAGTAAGAAACTTGAATATGATATCCACTTAATTACTGTTTTAACTGCAACCTTTAGAATCTGTTAGAATATATGAAAAATATCTTAATAGTATCTAGATTATATTTTCGGATAATTTAATGTATCCTAGATTATCTTTTAGGATTAGTTTCTATAATGCCTTACTGGTTCATGATTCTTTTTTAATTAGTTAGAATTATGATCTGGTATTTGTACAAATAAGGGTTTGTCTGTAGTGCTTTATGCTTTTTATTACATTGTAATACATCTCATTACACCAAGTCTGTCAATTTTAGTGTACTCAATCTCTTTTATCTCCTTTTCCTCTCATTGTACCTAAAAGGCTAAAACCCTATAATTTCAAGTTTCAATATTGTCAAAGGATGAAAACTAGGAGTGAAGAGACTGGAGGTAGGCATGAGTTGATCAGGTTCTAAGCTAAAAAATAATAATTGCCATCATCTTGTCTTGTTTTAACCTGATCATTTTTCTTTTCAATTTGATTTTCTGTTTTCATTGTAAGTAGATATGTAGTAAGGGTTCTGCTTAATCTTAGGAAATCAAAGCATCTACTGCACTCATTGTGTAATCACTAAAATAAAATTTTAATGCTGCATAAAGCCACTATATGATTTTATTTATTTTGAAGATATTGTCTAGATAAGTCAAATAATAGCATGTATATACTGGTCTTATGAGAGATTAACAATTTGCTATATCAAAATTAAAATCATATTTTCTCAATATTTTGTTTCTATATGTGGGATTATATAATCACTGTATGTGTTATTGATATTCATTTGCTTTTAAATTTGTAGGTTGGCTCGTATCATGCATCTTCATTATTGGTAGCATCCAGACCTCCAACTCCTGGAGTTCTTAGTCGAGGGATTGGTTTGGAAGGTATTTCTAGTGTTTTGGCTGGTCTCTGGGGAACGGGAACAGGATCTACAACTTTAACTGAAAATGTTCACACAATTGCTGTCACTAAAATGGGAAGCCGCAGAGCAGTTCAATTGGGTGCATGCTTTCTGATAGTGTTGTCTCTTGTGGGTAAGTCTATTGTCTTTCTGTCAGTCTTTTTTGTGATGAATAGCCATTGAACAGAAAGTACTTTTATCATGACACTTTTGAGATTAAAAAACATTTGTGCAATATACCATGGTTTTAAACATCTCTAGAACTGGGCCTTTCTGAAAAATGAGGGCAGTAGATCAAATTCTTTTCATCAATCTCATTTGTGCCATCCTAGTGAATTCGAAGTTTTAATCATTGTTCATTGCAAATCATAATGCTGAGACAGGCTTGCAGCAATATGTACTTTTAGGAGGATATTGGGCGGGGAATGTGCTTTTTTTAGAGGCTTTCTCCATATTTGTACTCAACTGCAGAAACTTTTATTGCAAATATAACATGTCTAACTTATACCATATAACAGGTAAGGTTGGAGGATTCCTTGCTTCAATTCCTGAAGTCATGGTTGCTGGTCTCCTCTGCTTTATGTGGGCTATGCTTACAGCATTAGGCTTGTCAAATCTACGCTATAGTGAGGCTGGAAGCTCTCGCAATATCATCATAATTGGGTTATCATTGTTTTTCTCTCTTTCCATACCTGCCTACTTTCAACAATACAGCATCTCTCCAAATTCCAACTTGTCAGTGCCAAGTTATTTTCAACCTTACATTGTGGCTTCTCATGGGCCTTTCCGCAGCAAATATGGAGGGGTATGCCTTGTGTCATGTCCTTTTACTATTGTGAAATCTTATGCTTGATTTGCCGGTGTCAATTTCTGTGAACGAAATTTGTTAACTACTATGGAATTTACTAATGGTAAGAAAATTTATGTGTGAAAATTTTTACAAACGGATGAGAGCTGTTGATGAGATATTATACCTTGCAAAATGAATTTACAGAACAACCATGATTCTTTCTTTTTGTTTCATAAAATTTCTTATGAATGTTTTTGTACTGAAGCAAAACTGTTATTACAACAAGACTTGGAAAATTTAAAAGAAAGCCCACTTGGTCTGTTAGGGTGGGTGTGGCTATGAAAACTACGCCATGGCATATCTATCTCCGTTGCTTGCATGCATAAGGTTTAAGCTCAGTTGTTTACTACTACTCAGTTTTCATCAATCATTAAAATTTCAGCTTGTGTACGCAGCATCTTTTTTTGACAGAATCCTCCCATGTAATTTCATGGTTGCTAACTTGTAAATGCCAGAGCTATTGTATTTAATTACTGTAATAAATTCATGATGCAGTGAACTAGCTAATAAATATTAGGGTATTGGAGAGTCATCTTAACTAATGGTTTGTCATATTTAGCTCTTGAAGGCTGGTTAAAAATTATGGTACTCCTTAGTTTCCTTTTTAAGAGAGTAATTTCTAAACTTGTGAATCTGATCCTTTTGCAGTTAAACTATGTCCTGAACACAATCTTTTCACTACATATGGTGATAGCTTTTCTTGTTGCTGTTATCTTGGATAATACTGTGCCTGGCAGTAAGCAGGAACGTGGGGTATATGTTTGGTCCGAACCTGAGGTTGCTAGAAGGGAGCCTGCTGTTGCTAATGATTATGAGTTGCCCTTGAGAGTTGGTCGGATTTTCAGATGGGTGAAGTGGGTTGGCCTGTGAATGACTAGGGTTTTGTTGGCTGATCATCTTCCGTCTATCAAATGTTGTCATCTAGATTCTTGTCTTCTTGGGCTCAATGATAGATAGTAGTATAGTTGGTCGTGTTACAGAGTTCATTTGTGTAAATTGAAGTTCCGGAGGGGTCAATTTGTGTTATAATTTATTAGATTAACCATGTATCTAGTTTGATTCATTCAAAATCTCCAGGTGGAGTTTTTTTCCCGTGCTTTATGGCAGGCTCTTTACAAATCATCCTGGTTATGTATATATATAATATATATACATTATTATACCTGCTCAATCGGTTTAGTTTAGTATATTTATTCCGATCCACCTACTATCTTTGGCACGTATCTGTTTTATATTAGTTCCCTATCTGCCTGAAATATAGATTTTGCTTTTATTCTTTTGACTATTAAACACTTATCTATCAATTTTGTGGCCTTTGTCTTTGAACTTTTTGTCCAATGGAGTGAGTGATATACTAAATTAAATTAGTCTTTCAAATTATGAGTATTGGTTAGCTTATTCAAATTTATTAAAATAGTTTGACAATGTCAGTTTTTTTAATTCATTTCCATAAATTTCATTATTAAATTTATGAGCTAAGGTCTTGTTTTAAAACAATTTATTAAGTATTTAATGAATTTGTTTACTCAATTTTATCTCTGAAATTATAAAATATTTTATAGTTTAAGAACTAAAATGATTGTTATTTGATAGTTTTAGAAATGATAATGGCATTTGTGTAAAATGATAATTTCAAGTATATCAGTTGCAATGAAGTCCTGGAATTAATGCATCAACATTTTCCCCTTGAACCCCAGAATGCATAGAAAAGTGGTGCAGGCAATGTTGCCACTCTTCATATAATAAAAGAAGTGATCTTCAATTCAAACGGATTAGGTATATAACGCGGAAACATTACCGTGCACATAGCTAATAACAATAGAAGGAGAAGATGCAAATAACACGGATGGATGCAGCAAAGTGGTGTGACACCGTTGATGCTAATTATCTACCTGTTCATGCGGTCCCCATGTCGTTTCTTATTAATTAATTCTATCTTTCTTGAAATTCGCTGTTAGTGTTTAAATGGCTATATTATTAACTCTTGTATACATTCTCTGACATGATTATATGTCTACTCTAAATGATTCAATTATCAATTCTTCCGTATAGACTATAAAATATAAAAAAAATAAGGCAAATCAAATCTCCCATATAAATTTGTGTAGGTTATGTAGAATATTTATTGGTTAGAAATATAATCATCTAAATATATTTAAAAGTATAATCATATAAACTAATTTTTTTTTCTATTAAATTAAGTTCAAGTTAAATTTTTAACAAGGATAAAAGATTATTCAAATTTAAAGTTTATATGCGACAAAATATTTATTTTTATATGATGTAAAAAATGAATAACTTGAAAGAGCAGAATATAAAATTTGATTTAATTAAACCAATAAAATAAGTAAAATTTAATTATTTATTTTTTGAATAATATTTTTATATTTCTTTTAAGATGTGAAATGGATGGAATGATAAAGAGACTAAAAAAAGAAAGAAAGAAAGAGAGAATGTAAGGAATAATGTGATAAAAAAAGAAGAAGAAGAGAGGATAGAAAGGGATTAATTATTGCGGTCTTCATGAATGAATCAACAAAGTGAATACTTGACTTATCATCATCGACTAAGAGTAGGTTCGTTTGACATGAGGGTGAAAATTCATGAATAAATTTTTTACCCCAATTAGTAATGACGACATTTAGTGGGGCTTTGTCATTGCAGTATGAGACTACGTTGTCAAGAGTAGACTAGCGATAAAAAAAAACGTAAATTTTTATGAAGTTTTAAGAGTTCTAAAATTGTCAAATTAATATACATGTGTTATGCGATTTTACGGCATAAAATATTATTTCATTTCAAATACTTCATGATTGCTGACAATCTTGATTACTAAATACTCAGAATTGTCAAATTCAGAGTACAATTTGAGACTTGTATAATTAACCAAAAAAATTGAGATTTGAATAAGATCCTCTAAAGGATTCTAAGTTAATAGGTTTACAGTGTCAAATTAATGTGATTATTTAAATAAAGATTAAAGAACATAGAAGTGAAAGTTGTGGATTTAAAAAAAACGAACATGAAATTAAAGCGGTGAAAAAAAAATCAAGATTACAATGAACAAACTAGAATTTGCAATGGTAGAATTACGTATATCTCAAAATTACCACTGGCCATTCAGATGATCGTGTTAGGTGTATGATGTAAAATGGAACCCAACCTTCAAGTATCTCATTTACAAAATATAGATAAGTTTTACTAATGGCTAATTCACAATACTCTATAACATAAATCAGAAGAATACATAACCTCTCCTGCTTAGAAACTTGACACTTATCTTAAACACATAACACATAAACAATTGCCAATTACCATTAGCTTGATCTGAAGTGACTTCTTAATTTGGAAATTAAGTACTTGAAATTCTTCGATTAGGTCTAAAATAGTCTCTTTATCTTGAAATTGTTATAAAATTTATTTAATGTGTACCCTTCCGGATACAAATTTGCTCATACAAAACTCTCATCACTGAATTAGAGATTGTCACTTCATCTAGTTCAATCTTAGAGACTAAAAAATGAAAATGTTTTTCTTGCTCAAGGATCCATCGATTTATAGGAAAGACATGTTAATGTCATAATTAATTAAAAACAAACTATAATTAATTTAAATGTTAATTGCGATGAGTGTGGATAAGTTAGATTTTAAAATTTATTAAAATCAGAACATATTTTAAAACTAGATTATTCATCAACAAAATCATTATATTGACCAGTAAAATTTAAATCCTTAACTTTTCCTTTCACTACTTAAAAATATTTTTTGAAATTTTACATCACTTATTAATTAATAATCAATTAAATTATTTGATAAATTTGTAATGCAACTGATAATCGAGAACCCACAAAACAAAATATACATTGAGACAGGATATGGATTTAAAAATACTGACAGTAAAATAAACAAAAAAGTGCAGTCTCTCACCTAATTGCAATTGCGCGCAGCTCCTACAATGACTTAACAATTAGCAATCTTTAAAAAAATTAAGAATTAATCAAATTTTTTATTTTAAATTTATTTTTTATTTTTAATATTTTTATAATTTTAATTTTATTAAAATTATTGGTGATCCCTATTATTAAATATTGGTATATATAATTTAGTTCTTTAATTTATTTATTTACTCATATTTTAACTTTTTAAAAATTATTTGAATCTAAAAAAATATCATTCCTCACATATTTTTGTCAAAAAATATTAAAATACTTAAATTAATATCAACTTATACATATTGATATCTTCTAAAATTAAAATTGTATATATAAGATCCAACTTTCCAAAACTAAACTGAATATTTATTTTAATAATAATATTATTTAATAGTATTTTTTGATAAAAATAAAAAAATTACAAAAATATGGCAAAAAATAAAATAAATTAAAAACTTGATTAAACTAAAATTAATAAAATAAAAACAGGTTAACTATAACAAACTACCAGCATCCTCAGCCATCTGTCAAAGCAGTTAAAAATCTCACATAAAAAAAAAAACAAAAAATCTAGATTTTCATGATGCTATCAACCGTGATATATCATATAAAATAATGTTTTGGTTGGATATATACACATGCAAATTTCAAGATATAAATATATACTTTGAGACCAGTTGAATGGCTTTTGTAATATATGAACATATCTGACTTCTGTATCGCTTTTTGTATGCGACTTTTCAAATAACATAGATAAGGTCAATTATTTTTTAAGAAAAAAAAGTCAAAAAAAACAAACAAGTAACAACTCTACGACATTTTTGTTTGACCATACAAAAAATAGGTGAAAATAGAAATACGCACATTATGCATGTGGTACCCTAGCTACTTGTTGTCAAATGTCCATATTTGCTGCAACGTTGGCACTATTTCTTTTCAAATTTGAAAATTAAATTTTGTATTTTTAATTAAAAATACATATTTTAACAAAAATGTTTAATTTAAATTAATTTAGACATATTTTTTAATTAATATTTAATAATTTAAAATTAATTCAATTAATTTTAAATAAGCAAAGAAACATTTGTTTGGTAAATTTTCATAATCAATTTTTCTTATACAAATTTTAATATAAAAACTTTAGTTGATATTAATTTAAATATATTTTTAATTATGTTTAGTAGCTCAAAATTAAGTTTATTCAATTTTAAAATAAATAAGCATTAAATTTAATATTAGTCAAGTTTATTAATGTTCCAAGATCATGTCCAATACATAAAATTTTTAAGTAAGACTTTATATTTGAATCTTATATGTGTTTTGGTGTCTATAGAATTTTTTATACAAAAATAACTTTATCATATCATAAAATTACTAATTAAAATAATTTTGTCATCTAAAATAAAAAATAACTTTTATGTAAGTCAATGACATATATAATACATATCAAATGAAAAAAAAATATAAAAATAAAAAAAACGTAATAATTATATAATGTCTCTAATGATTAAAATTAAACTATATGTGACTTTCTAAAAATTAAAAGATTTCTCAAATAAATCACATTAATTAAATTAGATTTTATTCATATATCACTATATATATTCAAAATTTACTTCACTCAATTTTATATAAAAAAAAATACCAACTATATCCCATACATACATTATATACTATACGTATGATGATAAACTGATAATGTAATAACTGATTTTACATTTTTATCCCTTCCTACACATGCATAAATAAATTAATAAACAAACAAAACTTCAACTTACAAGTTTTAGGTGACTAACACAAGAAAATTAGATTTTGAAACAAATAACGTGTATATCGGCTACCAAGCCATATAACTCATTATCTACATAAAGAATATTTTAAATTCTATTATGATATTTTTTAATAAATTCTCTTGTTAATTATGAAAAAATATTAAATATGTTCTATGTTTTTAAAATATTGAATATACTTATTTTTATTTAATATTATAATAAATTATTAACACAATTAATAAAAAATTGTAGAAAAATATAACATCATTCTATACACTAATATGAGGGAAGGATTTGCCTAAGCTTGCTTGTGCAACATCTTAAAGGTTACTTGAGGGAGTGGGAAATAGAACATAAACTAATTAAGCTTATACATTTCTTAACTTTGATGGTTGCCACATATAAAGATAATTGTCATATCTCTGAGTTGTGACGCACTTTACTATCGCCAAGAGTTGTGGTTTTCAATCCATCTCTAACATCCTCTTACCTACCTACTTTCTGCACTCTATTGTGCTCTTTACTCCAATATTTAAAAGAGAAAACTCAGATAATTTAGTGTTACAAGTTTGTTTTATTTTATTTTATTTTTTAATTAAAATTAAATTTTTATTTTAATAATTAATGTTAATTTTATATTATAATCATTAAAGTGAATTTTAAATTTTAATTGAAAAATAAAATAAAATAAAATAAATTTAGTATTAAATGTAACTTTTTCCTTATTTTAAAAGTAATTCACATTATTATTTCAGGAGCGGCTTAATTGTTTTTGTAATGTAAAAAAAAATCTCAACCACTCATTTAACAACTTTAATTCTTTAAAGAATATATGAATTGTTTTTTATGTGTCTAAGTCTATATTCGGCTCAAAAAATGTATCTTTTTATTGTATTTTCTAAGAAGAAAAAAATATATTCGTACTAATGCTGAACATTTTAATATATTTAATTTATTTAAATTTTATAACGATTTTAATTGCTATAAATATTTTTTAAAAAAATATTTATAATAATGAAAATTATTATAAAATTTTAAAAAATCAATATATTAAAATATTTTAATATTATTAAATAATACAAATATCGATTCTCTGTGGTTAAAACAAACGTAAGAGGCCAAAATTTTGTTTTTAAGTGCTCATCATACGTGTTAAATTTAACTGTACCATAAAATCACAAAACCAAAACCCTTGAATGTTACCTTATACTACCACTTTGATAAATTCAGATAATTATGAAGCATATATGGTGAAATCTATGTCAACCAGAGAAATCTTGGTAACATTTTTAATATTTTTTTAATTACATCCTTTATTACAAGCTATGATTTATTACGATTCACGAAATAATGTTGATTTCATTTTCTGTTAAATGAATTTCACTTATAATTTTATTGTTAGTTAATACTATAAAGTGTTTGATTAATTTTCTCCGTACCAATAATTATATGATAACACCGAAACCACAAAACTAGCTGGGATTGTCATTGTTGTAATTATGGCATTACTCTTTATTATTGCCTGCCATTTTTATTAAGCCAAGTAATTAAAGCGGTAAGAAAATTAAATCAAATTGATAATATACTTACATTATATCGTGTATTCACACATGTTTACAAAATAACGTGAGCATGAAAATGGATTCTAAAGTTTAAATTTCCTCCTTGTATACTTCAATAAATAACAATAGTTAAATGTAGATCTAACAATGAATGATTATTTAAATTTTTTATTATTAAAATTATTAATTTAAAATTTAAACTATTTAATATTTATCTAACAATTATAATTAATTCAGCTGAACAATGCTTAGAATTGAAATTGCAGAGGATTTGAATTTGCATGAGGATACATCCATATTAATTAATATTTTATTTTCATCTTCTCTATTATTTTTATACACTCTTTTAATGAAAATATTTTATAATTAAATAAAGAAAATAAAGACTAATCACTCATAATTAGTTATTATAACTTTTTTTAGGTGTAAAAATAACCATAATAAATTTTATCTCTTCTAATAATTTTTTTGCCAACGTACATAACTAGAAAATTAAATTTTGAACATTATATTTAATTGATCCACCAATCAATATATTTCATCATCACGTATCAAATAACGGGCATACCTTATGAAAAGACATTAAACCTTTCAAAAAAGATCAAACTTATAATTATCCGCGCAATTATTAATCGACAATATAAACATATCACAGACTTATGTTAATTAATTATCGAGCTACAAATCCAATATGATCGTATAAACTGAAATTCAATCAATAGTGATTCAGAAAGAAAAAAAAATCCTAACATAAATTCCTTGTCTTTTTCCTTCAAATTTCTAACTTCATGATGGTACATATGATCTATTAACCTATTTCAAGAATAATTCAATAATAATAATAATAATATAAATCTATCATATTATTTTGTATGTATATATATTATTATGCTAAAATGAATATTATTTATCTATATTTTTATTAAATAATTTAAAGTATTTTTAATAAATATGAAAAATGAATATAAATTTTCACATTACAATAGTATAATTATTTACATACATTCAAAATATAAATAGTTATGTTTCATAAACAAATTATAATTTTATCATACAAAAATTTGAAGTGATGATTTACAATATTTTTTATGTAAACATTGTAAGTAGAAACAAATTATTTTAAAATATTTAATGAAAATAAACTAATTATGCGAAACTAAATCAAATTATGTATTTTTTTTCTTATAAATATTTTCAAACAAACTTTCCCACTGCATGTGTATTTTTAGGTGTTTAACTTGTGCATCTTGCTTAAAATAAATTTCCAAAAGAAATAAATTAAAACGTGAATGTCCTGGGGAATTATCCAAAACTCCAAAGAGTGGTGTCAAGCAAACCCCAACAACCAAAAGAATCTTATTCTCAAAGAAGCAGTAATTTACATTTAAATATATCCAAATTTAAATTGTTGATATTTTTTAAAAGTGATGTGGGGAGGAGTGGAATTTACTATTTGAATGTGGGAGTATTTTTCAGATAAAAATATTCAAGAAAGATTATGATGGGTGAATTTTAGAATATATATATATATATATATATATATATATATATATATATATATATATATATATAAATAAATCTTATTAGCCAATCATAATGATTGAGCAATCTAGTAGCATTAACAATAAAGAAAAATCTTTGCTTATTGTTTATACTAATTGTGTATTCATCAGACACGTGTCCCACTTTTCCCTGCCATTTTCGTGGCAATGTGATTGTTTAAAAGAAAAATATTGTTTTACATAAAAAAGAAAAATAAAAAATACATTATTAATAAACAATACACATTCATTCGTTTCCAATTATCTTTTCCCATTATTTGTATGAAGTAGTAATTGACAAAAATTACTTTCATATCTTATAAAGTTTAACCTGATATTATTGAATTTTTTTCTCATTTTTTATATTATTTTAATCAATATAAATATATAAGAAACCAAAAATTAATTTGTGTAATAAAAAAATATAATATTATATTATTATATAAATTAAAAAAAAGTTTATCTAAAATAACAAATAATATCAAATAAATTTTCTTTAAACTTTAATAAAAAAGAGCGTAACTTGTTTTATATATTGATCAGAAGGACAATAATAGTTGTACAAATTATATCGATGATTTTTTATATTTTTTTTCAAATAAAAAAAAAATTGTGAAAGCAACAAAAGCAATAAGGTGTGGAAAATGTGCTCTTATGAGTTGGGGACCAGCGGGAGCGCTTCCATATAGATTGAATGACGGATTTACGCTCTTATAACATATTGCATTTATTGTAATATATATTAAATATAATTTTTTTAAAAAATATTATTTAAATTAATAGATAATATTTTATATTTTTATAAATTATTTAAAATATTATTAATAATATTTATAACATAAATAAAATATAATATTTTTAAAATGTTACTAAAATTAATAAATAAAATTTTTATATTTTTATAATATTTTTTATATAAAAAATATGATATATTATAATAATTCCATATCTTTAAACACATCTTAGAACATCATATTTGATCAAAATTATACATATACAAATAATCTAACATTAAATTTAAACAGATTTTCACATTGTATTAAAAAATAACCAAATTTAACTCAATTCTAAAAATAACTTAATCTTAAAAGTCTGATCAATAAAAAGTTGTTTAAATCTTATAATATTATAAATAATTATTATGACATTTTAAATTTTACCAACCTTCTCTACATAAATTATGTAAATTAAACCAATCAATAATTATCATATTATTATTTTATATTAAATATTGCATAAATTAATGTATCATATAATTATTTCATATTTAAAGTGATAATACATCAATATTTAATTAATTAAATAAACTTATACCTCAACTTACACGGACAAAATTTTAATCATAAAATTTTCAATGTCGTGTTCTTAAAATTTCAAATGGTCCTTACTGAAACTGAAAGTATCATCTTTTACTGGCCCATGTTAAGGCTCACATATCTTGTGTCTCTTGCAATCAGTTACTTGTCAGCTTTAATTGGACGATCAGGTTTATTTTTCAAAAAGAAATTTAGTTTTTTTTTAATTATTTATCTGTAATTCATTATAAAATTTATGAGTAAAAGGTATACAGGGCTTTATGTAAAAAACAATATAAAGTAAAAAAAAAAAGTTATATTAAAATAACAATATAAATTCGCGGTTAAAAACTAAACTACAGGGGATCTTGATCCTCAAATATATTCAGCCGTTTAAGAGTTATATTTATATTAATCTCTACTACCTCATCAATAAATGTTAACCGGTTGTTGTGACTCATTTATATTATTCTATACATTCTGCCTAGCATTAATGGAATGGAACTATGTCCTAAATTAATGACATGTAATATATATATATATATATATATATATACTGTGTTGATCATATTTGCGGAAAACATTTTATTATGAGTAAACTTTAAAAATATAAAATTATTTTGAAAATGAATAAGAAAAGAATATTTATCTTTTTTGTTTTAATAATTAACTTAAATTATAGATAAATGTATTATTAGTTACTTTTAAAGAGATAAATTTATTTTAAAGGTGTAAAAATGTAAAAAAAAAAATTACTTATTTTGATCCCAATATCTATAGAAAAATCAAAGGAAAAAATAAATATATAAGAATTCCAATTATCAGTGATAATTATAGATTGAGATCCGATAATTGTGTCAGCTCCCGTTAGACTTGACCATGACCAGCAAAACTTGGCTGGATGTTTGAAAAATCACACAGACATATGACCTTGGTGTTACAATTGAAATTCCAAATATTTTTATGTTTAATTTTTTTTAAGGTATTCCTAAAATAAGAAAATTCATAAATGTTAAAAAATATAATTAATATTATTAATTTTTAATTTATTATTTTATTATTTTATTATTTTAACCTTTATTTTTTATTTTTTATTTATTATAATTTTGATTTCTCTCTCCTGTAAAAATAGTAAAAATATTAAATATAATAATTTATTACAGTTAATAATAACTAGATAATTATTAATATATATAATTAATACTCTTTTAAAAATTAAAATGAATAAATAATTAGAAACAATTTTTTACTATCTCTTTAAGTATTATATTTTGCTCTGAATCTTCCTACTTTTCATTAACACAGTAGCTCCAAGTTCTTTCACACATTAATTAACAGCAAACACGTTGCAGTGAGAAGCATTTGATGACGAGGGTTCACCTATATGAATCGCCCAACTTTTCAGATTTTTCATTTCTTGATGGATTTTAGAACCTTCACGAAGATAAATGCATTATTTAAAACCCAACTATGATTTTTTCTGATTCCAATTAAGACTTGTGTAGATTTGATTTGATTGGTTATTCTTACCCTTCCAAAAAAGATAATCATGTTGAAGTTGAAAATATAAATGCATAGTATGATATTTTATAAAAAAATTATATTTAAAATTTGAATTCAATATTTTACTTAAACAATTAAATATGTACTGTTTACGCTAATTACGTATTGATCAATTTCATTGGTTCGTTCTAAAAAATATATGATCTAATTTCTTACTTGTTTAGGTGCTTACTCATTTGCTACTACATTGATTATTTAATTTCTACATCTTAAGTTTGTCATTATTGTATAGCATTCTTGCGACTGTACCATTTCAGTTTTTTTTAATGATTATGGTTAATACAAATATTCTTTCTCACCATTAATATTTGCAAATATTGTTTTTATTTGATTAAATAATTATATAATTTATAATTAATTTACAAAACTATTTAAAACTTAAATAATTAAATAATTCATAATACATATGTATGTAGTTAATTATAATTATAAGTATTATTTTTTAAATAAATAAATATTATTAGTCATCATTTAATTTATACATTAACATGAATTTTGTGCTTTAAAGAAATTAAATTTCTAATTTTTTTTTAAACATCAGTGAGAAATTGTTCATCGCAATGTGTTGCGTAAATCTATGCACTGCTCCCATCTTTGGCTATAATTTGTGTATGTACAACGTTTCTTATTTAATATTTTCCTTTGTGAGGGGGCGGCGATGTGGAGAAATTAAAGTTTGTATAAATAAATTATAATAATATAAGATTGATAAAAAAATAAACTCTGAAATATTTTTACTCGGTTCTTAATTATTTAACATATATTTTATATTTATGAAAAAGTAGTTTTTTATAACTTTTGTCGATATTGAATGATTTTATATTTATTAGTTATAAAAAATTTAAATAAAAGGTCATGATGATAAATATCTTATCTATACACTAAGTTTTATAAGATTTAAAGTTGACTTGTTTTAATATTTAAAGTTCGAGACTAGCCTATTTTTTCGGTATAGGATCCTTTTAGGTTAGATCTTATTTGTTTTGTTTTAAACCTAACTGACTTTGAAAATATTTTAAACGATCAAGAAATTTTTAATAAAACTTGATCTCGGCCGCTTTACTAATTTTAATGAGATTTTTTATATAAATGAAAAACTTTATTTTTATATAAGTTAATAGATATAATTTCACATAAGGTAGAGCTAAAGCTTTTAAATTATGAAAGGTGTAATTTTTATATATTGTTGGTGTATAAATTTTATATTATTAACTCATTAAAAATATAATAAGGGTGACTTTATGAAATGATTATTATAAAAATAATTTTTAATGATATATCAATTTATAAATTTGTTTAACATACCTATTTAATATTTAAAGTTTGAGACAACCTCTTTATTTGGGATAGGCTCCTTTTATTTTAGATCTTATTTATCTTTACTAATTTTACTATGATATTTTATATAATTGTAAAGATTATCTTTAAATAAATTAATAGTTCTAAATTTATATATAATACGTCAAGATTTTAAATAATTAAAAAGTTTAATTTTACATATTAGTGTAATTTTTTTTATAATCAACCAATTAAAAGTATAACAATTTATGATGATATAATAATTTATAATTTTTATTACAAAGATTTTAATGAGTTAAATTCTGAAAATTTACAAAATAAATGCTTTTTTAATATTTAAAAATTGAGACTAACCTATTTATTTGGTATACGGACCTTTTATTTTAGGTCATATTTATCTTTTTTAAAAAGCTATCCTGATTTAAGAAATTATTTAAAACGGTCATGAAATTATTCAATAAATTTCATCTTGACTTGTTGAATAATTTTAAAGAGACGTTTTACATAAATAAAAAAATATTTTTAGATAAATTAATGGATCTATATATATATATATATAAGTTTTTAAATAATTTGAAATTTATATGCTGTTAATGTAAAGTCAAATTGATACAAAAGCTTTAATGTACGAATTATTTAAAGTCAAAGCATGCCTCAAAGATATATATATATATAAAAGATGTGCAAAAATTAGAATGTATGACACCGTGGATCATAACTCTAATGTTTATTAAATTAGACTAATCTTCATTAACAATATTTTATGATTAGATAATAATATATAAAATATTTAATAAATTTTTCATTTTAAAACATTACAATAAAAAATTAATAATAAGAATAACATTATTATTTAATTAAATAATTCATTCTATCAAGCTTTAACGACTTCTAATTATCTTAAAACTTGATTTTTAAATCAAGCAAACTTTTAAAATAAGTTCAGCTTGATCCTTGACGTGTGTTAGAGCATATATATTAGACAAGAAATTTATTTTATTTTATTCCGATCTATAATTCACATTGCCCAAATGTAATGTTGAAAAAAAAAATCTTAATTTTAGAATATGTGCATATGTGACATCAACTATGCTATTTAATATTAGGCTTAAGTTCTAAAATCACATTAAATTGTCTTTTTTTTTTTATGAAATGATGACAGGACAATAAAAAAGCACGTCTAACAACCTCTCAGAACTAATTTTATTACCAAGAAAATAAATATTTATTGTCTCTTGCGAAATTTAAATTGAACCCTAAAATGACGACATAATAATAGAAACACATTTACCTACCAAGTTTTTGTCTAGCTTTTCGTCACAAATGCAAACTCTTTGTAAGCAAATTGCTTGATTGCGTGAAACTTAGCTAACTTTATTTCCTAAAATGACGACGGGATACTAAAAAATATATTTATCTTTTGATTTGATTTTATTCACCAAGAAAACAACTATAAATGTTGTCTCCTCTAACATCTAAATTAGAGCTCTAAAATCACCTGTTTTCCTGAAATGATGAGATAATTGAAACAATTTCACCAACCCATGATTTCACCGGCTTCACCACGAATCTAATCGTTCTAAGCAAATGATTTGTGTATGAAACCTATCTAACTGTTTCATTCAATTATCATTACGAGGTCCAGAGTTCTATGTGACTGTTTGACAAAGAACTATACTATTATTATGCATACTTTTTTAGAATTTTCAAAAATAAATCCCCACGTTAACATCCATAGACAAAACGTGTGCGTTAAAAGACTTTATTTTTTTTTAAAAAAAAGAAAAAATATATAACGCTTTAGAATATTTGGGTAAAAGTGGAGGCGTATGTATAGAAAAAGAAAATAATGAGAAAGGAAGCGTAGAAAAGTAATATATAAATGGTGTGAAATAATGAGAAGAAAAGAAAAAAGAAAAAAGAAAAAAATGATATGTGAGAGAGTGTGGATAGAGAGGAGGGTAGGTGTGAGATTGACCGAACGACCTCAAACACCCATCCATCCTCTCAAAGACTGGTTACGCAGCTTCACTACCCATTTCCTTTGCTTGCCAACTCCCATCAATATTTAAACCCCTTAACCAACACCATTCTCTCTCAGCTTGAGGTTCCCTTCCCCAAAGAGAACACCAAGCTTAAACTATTTCTTTACAACTTTAATTCTTCCTAATTTCCTTTTTTTTTTTATAATTTTTTTATTTTATTTTCTCTCAATTCCCACATCCAAAATATGCAGACACTTTCACCGCCCGCTTCCAACGCACTCAATCTCAAGCATTTTCAGCGCCCCCGCCTCCCCTCGAGCCGGGTCGCCCCGACCCGAGTCTCTGTCAAATGCGCTTTCGGGTTCGAACAGGTTGGCTCCAACCGAGCCGATTGGCAGAGCTCATGCGCCATCTTAGCCAGCAAGGTCGTTTCTCAGGAACAATCTTCCACTGATCAGAACGGCGGCACCGCTAACCACGTTGCCGCCGTCAACGGCCACAAAGCCGCCGCGAGCGACCTCAAGCTCGTTCCCATCGGAAACCTAGGCGGCGAAACCGAAAGTAACAAGCCGCTTCCACCGAAGCCGCTAACAATCTCCGATCTCTCGCCGGCTCCGATGCACGGCTCCAAGCTCCGCGTGGCGTACCAAGGCGTTCCCGGCGCGTACTCGGAAGCCGCCGCCGGCAAAGCTTATCCGAACTGCGAAGCCATTCCGTGTGACCAATTCGAGGTTGCGTTCCAAGCGGTGGAGCTCTGGATTGCCGATCGAGCTGTTCTCCCGGTGGAAAACTCCCTCGGCGGTTCGATCCATCGGAACTATGACCTCCTCCTCCGCCACCGCCTCCACATCGTCGGCGAGGTCCAGCTCCCGGTCCACCACTGCCTCCTCGCTCTCCCTGGCGTCCGAAAGGACTTCCTCACGCGCGTGATTTCGCATCCGCAGGCACTCGCGCAGTGTGAGCACACGCTCACGAAACTCGGTCTCAACGTGGCTCGCGAAGCCGTGGACGACACCGCCGGCGCCGCCGAGTTCGTCGCGACGAACGGCCTTCGCGACACAGCAGCCATCGCGAGCGCACGTGCGGCGGAGCTCTACGGTTTGCAGGTTATGGCGGATGGAATACAGGATGACCCGAGTAACGTGACCCGATTCGTTATGTTGGCCCGAGAACCCATCATTCCCCGCACGGACCGTCCTTTTAAAACGAGCATTGTTTTCGCACACGATAAGGGAACTTCGGTGCTTTTCAAAGTGCTTTCAGCGTTTGCGTTTCGCAACATTAGCTTGACGAAGATCGAGTCGAGGCCTCACAGGAACCGTCCGATTCGGCTTGTTGATGATGCGAATGTGGGAACCGCTAAACACTTCGAGTACTTATTTTACGTCGATTTTGAGGCTTCCATGGCTGAGGTTAGGGCTCAGAACGCGTTGGCGGAAGTGCAGGAGTTCACGTCTTTCTTGCGAGTGTTAGGAAGTTACCCTATGGACATGACACCTTGGACTCCTTCACGGGGAGATTAGCAACACCCCTCGTTAAGGACAAAAAATTATTAAATGTCTCATATCAATTCTGAATTTTGTGAATAAAAGATAAGAAAAAAATTGATTATTTTAATTATATTTTACACCATGTATTTTGATTGGTGTCCTTTCATTTTTTGTATGTTTGTTTGTTTATTTATTTAGCCCCTTTTGGTTTTTACTTTTTAGGATAAACGAATTAATCAGAATTAAGAGAATATGGGGATATTGTACGTAGAGGGTTGGGGAAGGAGATAAGTGGTACTGTGGTAGGGTATATTATATACAAATGTGGTAGTTGTTTCAAATGCCTTTGTAATAATTGTGGGTAACCGGGAATGGCCCTACGCTTGGTGAATACTTGATGTTTCTACATGAAAAAGTGCACATGATGAGAGGTTATATTGGGGTATGTGGTTGGCATCTTAGAGTGTTTCGATTCTCAGTCATGTGTTATATGATTCATCCAAAGCTTGTCATTTTCTTTTCTTTTCTTTTTTGTCATTTTCATTTTCGTAATGCTGCTCTGGCTCTTTTCTATACTCCCGAAGTTTCTTCAATAAGACATCTGCATAAAGGGGAAATGCCTCATTCAGTTGGAAAACCAAGTCTGTGAGTCATTACAACCTTACATACATATGTTAGCATGAACAATGTGATATTTTCAAACATATCTACTTCTTCAGATATTTTTTAAAAAGTTATTTTCAGAAATATCCTTTTGCAAGTAATTTTAATTCTATGTTTGGATAAAAGAATTTGAGATTACTAAATTTTATATTTTTAAATGATAAAAAAAATAACTTTAAAAACGTTGGAGATTTATATTTAGATAATTTTTGTATCAAATAATTTTTTTAAAATAATTTCTATTTTATTTTTAAAATTTTTTTATACTCTATTAGTTTCTTTTTTATTATCGTTCATAATTATTTTTATTTTTATATTTATTTTTTTAAATGATTATTTATTTTTTATTCACAAATTTTTAATATTTTAAAATTCTCAATCCAAACATTTAGATCTGTTCCACAAAAATTACGAAATTTCAAAGCTAGTTATTGTCTATTTTTTTTAGTAACTTTTTAAATCGGCTGAAAAAAGATCAAGTTGCATATAAGCTAAAAATTACAACATTTATAAAATTATTCTTGGTTTACATTAATTAGGCATGCCTATCTCTGTGATCTCTCTCTATTCGTTTAATGAAATATTTTACCTTTTTCCTTTCTATAACATTTTTACCTTTGGTTGTGTTAAATTATACTTTCCGTTTCTTTGTACCTGTTGATAAATATTTATTTATTTATCTATTTACTTTAATTTTAAAAAGTTTTAATTACTTTTCTACATATATTTTTATATTTATTTAATTATTATTAATTATAATAAAAATAAAAAAATAAAGGATAAATTAAAAAAGTAAATATTTTTTATAAAATTAACAATATTAATTATATTTTTTTAACATTTATACTTTTTTCTTTGTGGATAGATAAAAATAGTATAAATAAAAATAAATAAATGAATTGTTTTATCCGGTTTAACTGATTTTAAATATTGTGCTTCATTTGACTTGGAAATATATATATATATATATATATATATATATATATATATATATATATATATATATATATATATATCCAAAACAGTCAAATATGTTATTCTAGTATATATAACAACCATCTTCATATAGGTGGTCTTTAAACTCAAAATTGACATGGAAATATAAACAAATGCACATGCTTGGATTATTTTGATGCACCAGAATTTGAAAACCGTGGATTTTATTATGATGCGAAACTAAAACTAACGTGCAAAGATGTTAGTTATCATCATGAACCACTGTATTACCTAAGCAACAAATCCGATTGAAGCAGCTCATGAAAGTGGCCTTTTTATGCTGGGATATGTGTCATTCCATGGTAGCGCTCTTAAGGGTTCGTTAAAATTGAGTTTGGTTCTTACCTGACATTCTCTTTCGGTCTCTATTTTTTGACTATTAGATCATACAATTTAATATTTTTAATAACTAAATTTAATATTTTTAATAAAAAGAAGAAGGATGGATAGGCTGCGAAGGAGGAGCGTAAATTTTTTTTGCATAAAATCAGGAGAAATTTGAAATTTCATGGATGCTAGGAATATAGTTAGCACGAGAGGGAACTAAAGTTTCATAAATAAACTTTATGGGATGAACCATAATTTTCTTGAAATTTAACATAAAGGAGTTACATGTACATAAAGTGGTTTAACGGAGTAATTAAATTGTATTTGTATTTTGATCTTTACTACTATTACTACCACCTAACCTAATACTAACTTTTTCCTATTAAGTTCACAACAAACCCCTTTTCAGAGGCCTCATTAGTGTTAGTGACGACAAAAAGAAGAGGACATTGTAATTATTATTGGGTGGCCCACGCTGATTGCGGTGCATAATTGGCAAAATTGCCCCTTTCAACAAGTTTGGGGCAATGGGCCACATGCAGCACAAGTTGCAGAGATGAAAGCGAAATGTTGAATAATATCCCTCAAATAACTGTTTAGTGGCCTATATGCAGTTGGTTTGATTATTATAAAACTTGAATTAATGCATGACCTGGCTTCAAAATAAAGCCTAAGGAACCTCCTCTGCTCAATGCTCACCAACCCAATGTATAGGAGGATGTCCACACTTCACAATTCAAGATTGATTGCTAAAGCAAACACAAGTCAAAACTTGAAGTGCACTATGACTTGTCTTCCATGGGTTGGTCATTGTTTGTTTCTTACCTTTGCACCAACCAATTGAACTTTTTATAATCCACGCTTTGGAAACTTTTTTTTTTTTTTAAGCCTGCCTTTTTTGAACCCATCAACCCCGAATTTATAATAAATTATGACATCATTCCTTAAATTCTCTCTCTCTCTCTCTCTAGGAATTTTTCTTTAATCTCGATCTGTTTTTCTTTTTTAGGATGTTTAAATTAAAGTATTGGGTTTTTAATAGCAGAAATCAGAACAAAACTAGTTTGAGAAATTTCATGAAGTGTTCTAAATGGACTATTCCAAAAAGTGAGTTATTCTTTAAGCTCTGCAGTTATGCACACATTCCATGTATTTTTCTTATTTAAATTGTTTTAGCTGTATTAAATATTGTTTATACACGCGTGCTATGTGCATTTTGAATGGATAACTTAGATATAACATTATAAACATTTTTAATTTTTTTAAAAAATTAAAATGGCGATTGTAGCCTACTTGAAGAATAAAAATTAAAAATAAAATTTTGATTTTTGATTGAAAAATTATATCTGCAATAATATATGAAAATTTTATCCAATAAATGTTTTAGGTTTAATTATATTTTTTTTAAATTTATATTTTATTTTGATTCAATTAAGTTTTCTATTTACAAAAATTTATCGATTTTTATTTTTTTTCTAATCTTTTTTACTTGAAACACACTCACTTATATTTGTCAAAAAAATTTAAAATTAAATCAATAAATTGATTTTTCTCAAAATTCATCAACCAAAATATCAAATTTCATATAAAAAAGTCAAAATTATTTCTCAAAATCCTAATCTTGCTTCTTATAAATTTCAAGTTTTATTATAAATTTATTAAATTTCTTGATTATAAAATTGTAAAATTATTTCATATTTATTCTATCATAAACTTCTAAAAATATTTTGATATGAAATAATAATTTTAAATTTTTAAACAAAAAATAATGGAAGAATAAACTTTACATGTTTTAAAAATTGAGAAATTTAATTATTAAAAAAACAAAATATCTATTTCAAATTTAAAAGATTAAAATAAAAAGTAAATCAATTTTTAATTGCATTCGTGAATCAATATTTAAGTTAGTAAATATTTGGAGGTTCTAACATCAAGATGATATCATTTCCGTTTCTATTTATCTGTTCTTTTAAAGGGAAAACAAAATCACCATTAAAATTTGATATTTTTTTTAGGAATCTTAGGTAACTTTATGTATTTATTTCAACATATTTTCATATGAAGTTAAATCCATGGTAAATAATCAAAAGTTTTTCAAATTCATAGTAAAAGTTCCAAAAAAAGTCTAGTGAAAAAATCGACGGAATAATTACAAAATTCTAGGTGTCGTTTTTCATATTTATCTATGCACTTTCAAGTTAAAGGTAGTATTACATTTTTTTTTTCCCCAATTACACCCTTTTACTGTAACAACAAAAAAATATACCTCTTTACTAACTCTCACGTTAATAATAAATCCTCCACTATTGATCAGAGATGATGCTAAATAGATAAATAGTATAATAAGAATTTTTTATTTTTTAATAAAAACAAAAATATAATAAAAAAATATCATTTAATATTTTAATATTGAATTAATTCTTATTAATATAATTTTAATAAAAATTAAATTATTAATATAAATATAACAAATTTATCTGGTAATAAAATATGCTATATTAAGTACTAACAAATAATTATGTTTATATAAAATATTAATATATACTATCAATATAAATCAAATGTTAGTACAATATAATACTTATTAGTGTGAGTTTTAAAATTTATATTAACAATTTTTTTATTAAACTAAATAAATACTATTTTAATATTTAATAATTTTTTATTAGTAAATAATTTTTTCCAGTGATAGAAACTGTATTACTCGATGTATATACTTTTTGTATAATGAACAGATAAATTAGCTACATCCCAAGTAGTACATAAATACACGTCCTAATACCAGCATGGAAGACAAGCATGGCGATGCATTTTCAAAAGAATAATATTTTTTGTAAAAGAATAATTGTTATTTGTAAAAAAAAATAACAATTAAAATTGATATTAAAAAAAAAAGAATAATATTTTTTTTTTGAAATTAATGGACAAATATATATAAACAATATCGTATATACATTCGGATACATTATGATGTGATCCGATTAAAAAAAAAAATCAGCAATTAATTGATAGATGTAGGAAGATGTTGAGTATTATTTGTGTGTAACATATCCCAATTTTTATTTTTTATATTCTTTTTCCCCAATAGAGAAGGGAGAGGAAGGTGTTGTGTGTTGAGAATTGAGAAAGAGGGTTTGGTGAGGAATGAAAGAGTGGATGGTGAAAGGTGTGTGTGAGAGTGAGTGTGAGTGTGTGTAACGGTAGGTGAGTGTGTGCTTTGCGATGTTCCTTTTGTGATTTGTGGTTACCATTAATCACCGACTCTTCCATTACCTCTAACCTACTTGTGCTCTCTCTTCACCCCACGCTCCTTCTTATTGGTTGCTTTTGCTATCTAGCGCGTGGATCTTCCATTTACAGTATTTTCCTGGATCTACTGTGTAGTGTGTGAATCCAATTTTTTTATTTTTTTTATTTTTTAAAATTTGAATGGACACTAATTAAATGATTCCATGGATGCATAATTTCATACAAAAATTTTCTTATAAATCATTTCATATATATTTTTCAGTTATTTTATTAAATAAATATTAATAAAAAAGTTTAGTAGTTTCTTGAAATTTTAAAAGTTATTTAATGTTTGTTTATTTTATAATTGGGAGAATTTATACAAATAAAATATAAAAGCTTAGAATTATTCCTCAAAAAATAAGTAGACATATACTCCAATAAAATAAATTGTACTAAAAATAATAATAAATTCTGCTTAACTTCACTGTTCTCAGACAAGGTCTGCTATACATATGGTTAAGTATTTATTTGGTTTTCTATTGAAATAGAGAGTTTAATAAATTGTTTTAACGCAGTTCCATAGGAAAAATGTGAGACATTTCTTAACCAATTACAAGTCATACTGTCTTTTTGATGAAATTTTCTTAATTTCTCTTGCATTATGTCTGGATAAGAATAATCTATACATAAATTTTCACATAATTAATTTTTCAAAATTTAATTTTATAACCCTTAAATATACATTGAAAAAAATAAATATGCAGATGTACAATCTTAGTTTTCTAAATAGAGAAACTTCTACTACAATCTTAGTTTTATCGAAGACAACGAATTAATTCATATTTATGTTTATTATGCTTAATAGGTATTTAATTTAACTTATTTTAAATAAATATTTATTTGCATCAAATTTTTGAATATTTTAAAATTTTATTTATTAAAAATATAAAGCAATTATGTTTGATTGGGGAATAATATTTATTTTGAGATTAAAATTTTTGAAAATTATATTCTTAGGAATCATATTGCTGAACACCGATCATGTTTTTGTTTGATATTTCTTATATTCATTTCCCGATTAAAAGATAGAAATATTTAAAAATAAATAATTAAAATTTTATTGTTTCATCCCACTATCTACTATTATTATTATTCATTGTCCATTTTGTAAAATCACAATCATTTCATGAAGTATGAATTATATTTAAATCCTTCTACGAGTTAATTGTGAGTGAAATAAAATGAAATCATATTTAATTGAACTGATTTGATTTATTTTATATTTTTTAAAATTAATTTAAAATAAATTAATCCAATTAAAAATGAGTTGATGAAGTATGAATTATATTTAAATCCTTCTACAAGTTAATTGTGAGTGAAATAAAATGAAACCATATTTAATTGAACTGATTTGATTTATTTTTTATTTTTTAAAATTAATTTAAAATAAATTAATCCAATTAAAAATGAGTTGATTTGAGTGAGTTAAACTAAAAATTAAATATTTTATTTTCTAAATACATGTTAAATTTTATATTATTATAAATTAAATATTTTTTTTATTTTTCAACAAATTTAGACAACAAATAAGTTAATATTAAGTATTGATATTATTTTAAATTATAAAATAACTTTTTATTATAATTATAACTTAATATACTTCATCAATATTTTTATCTTAAATACGAATTAATAATTTGGATATAAAATATAACAAAAATATACATAGTGTCATTTGATAAAACGTCAAAGTGAATGAAAAAAAAAAAAGAAAAAAGAAAGGGTAAAATTTAAAGAAAAGATATAAATATTAAATTTTAAATTTTATAAATTTAAAAGATTAAAAATTAAGTTGATTGGAATTAATAAATAAATATTAATAAAGTTTATATAATTGATGAATAGGTATGTTCCTTAAATATATTAATAGAATTTTAAATTGCGATCATGAATAAAGAATAATATACTTTAATAATCTTTAACATTTGAATATATTAATTTCGGGCAACCAACTAAAAAATATTATTGATAATATAAAAAATGATTAAAATATAATCTATCCAATAATTAAAATGATTGTAATCATTTTAGTTTAGATTTAATGAATCAATTGTCAAAACAAATTTGAATCAAATTATTTAGTCTGATTTTAATCTCTATCTTAATAACCCCTTATTTATGGGTATGAATTAGATCAAAATCCGTCTACAATTCAACTTTCAACTGCATGGCATCTTAGCAACAAAATACGCTTAATTTTTAATTGAAATTAAATATACATTTATAAAACACTGATCATGAGATATAACTGCATCCTCATGCAGTTTCTGTGTGAGATGCAAATGATCAATTTCTGTATGAATCAGTGGAAACGATACTAATAAAGAACATTTATACAAATATTTCTTAATTTTGATTTTACATAATCAATAAATTAAATAAAACGTATAAACATTATTTTTAAAATAACTAGCATAAGAATCAACAATGTTCAATAACATAACAATATATTACTGATTGATAAAAAAAAAAAACCTTTACAATAATAATAATAATAATATATCTAATTAAATTTATAAATTTTAAGTAAATACAATTTTAAAAATTATTTAACTTATTTTATAAAAAATATACTTATTTTCATTAAAAAAATATTAATCTATCTGAAATAAAATTATTTATCTCAAAATAACTTACACATTTCAACAGACACTTGAAAAGGGACCCAAGGTCCCAAACTACCCAGGGCATTCCCCACTTTCACACTGTGTTTCTTGTCTTGCGAAAACGACCAATACAACAGATATTAATATAGCAGACTTGGATGGATTAAGATTTTTAACGACTATATAAAATAACCATTAGAATTGATTTTGACTTGAAATAAGAAACATTGTAAGTGTGGCTGTCGAATCAAGTCCTATCACATACAGTAGTTAATCGACACTGAAATGCATCTTCCGTATTCACAATGATTGAAAATGCCTTTTTCTTTAATCTTAATTCAAGATTTCATTTCACTCGTGGGAGGAAAATTAATAAAATAGATTTTATTATAATATTTCACAAAAAATAAAATTTATATAAAAAACAAAATATAATGAGTGATATGTTAAAAAAATTTAAAACGTTGCATAGATTGTTATTTAAATATAATATAAATGTAAAATTACATGTTATTATATATTATATTCAATAAAATAATATTTTTAAAAATTTAATTTAAAAAATTATTGATATCACCATTAATTTATGTCATATTATTACAATGATTATATAAATAAAATATTAATTTTTAATATTTATAGATATATAATTTAATAATATCTATTTGTTTATATTTTATATAATATATCTTAAAATAAAACTGAATGATAAATTTTCAATTATTTTATAAATATAATATAGTATGTAATAACTAATAACCCTAGATTTAAAGTTCGAACGACACACATTTTTAAATTAAAAATTATTAAAATTTTTATTTAATTATATTTAATACTTCATATTATTTTATTTTAACCTATAAATACTAATAATACGTATCTTAATAAAGTGAAAAGGAAAGAGTGTATCAATTTTAAAGTTGTTTTACACTCTCACAATAAATAGAAGAAAATAAAAATGGTTGATTTTTAAGTTATTTGAAATAAAAAAAAGGTGAAAATATTTATCTCCTCATAAATTAAAATTAAAATTAAAATTATCAAATAAAAAATATTTAAAAAATTAAAAAATTATAGATGAAGATAAATAAATAAAAAAAGAATAATATAACCTTTTAATAAATTATACATTCGCTTTTTTTTCTTTTATTTTCCGTTCAATGGAGGATAAAACATGTTTTAAAAAATTGAATAAACTCTTCTCTTATCCTTTAATAGGAACCTAACCATAAAATAAAGCTAGATATACTTTTATTTTCTCTCTCGGTTTTTTCCAAGTTAGATATACATTTTTTTTCTTTTTCTATTATATCGATTCGAGTCTTAATATGAATATACTTCTATTAATTTATTTATTTTTATTATATTTTTAATTTTACATATTTTTTATTTTAGAAGAATCAAATTTCAAAATTAATGATTTTCTAAATAAAATCAAACCTGGAATGGTTGAAAAAAAAAATCAGAGAAAAAGGAAAAGTAACGGTCTAGAGTTAGTCACATTGCACTTAGGGTGTAATTTACTGGTAATTTCCTCCTTTGGAAAAAGGTGTTGACATGGGCAAACAGGCTTATTGGTTGAATTGATTTTTATTTTATTTTTTTATGACTAGAGATTTTTAAAAAATCAATTAACATATATTTTAATATATTTTTATTTCTATCATATTATATTTTTAAATTATTTTATTTTATCTATTTTCATGAGAAACAATAATTTTTCATTTTAAAAACAAAATTACGGTGGTTGGAAAGAAGTTTCATGAAAACGAAAAAGGAAAAGTTTTCTTAAAGGTACAAAATCACGGGCTAGTTAGTTGTAATTTGCCTGTAATTACTACTTAAGATATAATTTATTTTAGAAACAAATAGAAATTTTTTTAATAAAATTTATTTTATACCGTTAAGTATAATTTAGATAAATATTCAAAATAATCTTAATTGTGAAACTATACCTAAACGAGTATTTTTTATTAAAAGTACGAGTTAATTTTAAACGTGAAAACAAAAAAGAGCTTATTAGTTGACTTTTAAAAAAATTAGAGGAGAATTTAAAAACTAGAATTACAAAAGAATACGAAAAACGAGTATATTACCATTTTTCTTCTATTTTTTAGGGATTCATTTTCGTTATAACCAAATATAATATAATATGATTTATGCAGTTGAAAAATGACGCATATAAGTTCATACCAAACTTAAGCCCATAACATTCCTTGACCAAAGAAAAAAATATAAAAATTGTTGAGAGTGGGATTTGAACCCACGCCCTTTCGGACCAGAACCTTAATCTGGCGCCTTAGACCAACTCGGCCATCTCAACACAGATGGAAGGTGTTCCCTCAAAATAATATTTATCATTACCTCTACTCTTCCATGTTTATTTGAAGATACAGTGGAACTTTGTAGATGTTGTTTGAAGACCATCCGTGACAAAGATTGCTTCAAATCATCTCATCACTATGGCGAGATAATTAAAGGGTACCTTGAGGTCAATGCCAAAAAGGAAAGTAAATTGTTAGTAGTTAGGAAACATTTATGGGGGAGACAAGATCTTTGTGCCGAATTGCCAAACGGAATTGCATGAGGAAATCGGTTAAAAGACCCAAATGCTCTAACTATAAGAAAGAGAACAATTTATTGTATGAACTACTGAATTTAGGTTACGTGGGGTGCACCATCTAAGGATGCCATAATACCAATTAGGCAATTTGTTAACCTTCTTTTTCTTCTTTCGGTCCACTAATAAGTTAACATTTAACTATAGAGCTACCTTAGGCTCTTTTTTTGGTCCAATATCTTCATTTCAAGAACAATGAAATTATTTGGGCTTGTTAGTTATTACTGGCTGAAGATGACCGTGACCTACATCATCCTTGGGTCCAAGACAGCCGAAAAGAAAAATATTAGCCACATAAGTAAATAAAATTAACAAACAAAGGAGCCCACTTTTAGCCCAATAAATGATGTTTCAACTTTAAACCGAAGGCCTGGTCCTTCTTGTTTACAGTGTGATTTGATTTAGTTTTAGAAAAAAAATATATTTTAATTGATTATAAAAATATTTATAAATTGATTTAATTTAGATTTAAAATATATTATAAAAATTAAATTAAATTAAATCAATGGTTCAATTTCTTATTTATTGTTTATTTTATTTTAAAAAACCAAATAAAAAAGAAACTAACAAAAATATGTAAAATATTATGTTCAAAATAATAAGAAGAGTAAAATAATATAAAATTGGAGTAAATATAATAATTCAAATATTTTAATATTAATTTTATTTTATAATATAATATTAAATTAAAATACATGTATAAAGATATGCTGTTGGTTCAGGTGTGTACGGAAGAATTGCAAACAAATCAAACCACACAAATCGCAATTTTTAAAATTTTAATTTTTATTTATTTTCTTTGCTTTGTTGTATGATTTAAAACAGCTTGATTTGGTTTCTGAACATCCCTATTTTTTACCTCACCAAAGAAAAGGATTAATCCTAAACTTTCTACACACTGACCCACAGAAAATATATAAAATGGAATATAAATAAGTTGAACCGTACTTTTTTTTTTTAAGAAAAAAAATTGTGGAATAAATTTTAATTTAAATAAATTTTTAAAATTTTACATTTTTTCGATACCCAACTTGTTCAAATAATATCCATGAAATGTGAATATGAAACACAATAACGGGTAGTATTTACCAAGTGTTTAGAGCAACTTTATCGTCATTGCTTAAACGCCTTTTATTGTTCAAGTAATCGCATCTTCTTTACTAGTACTATCAAAAAAAGCTGATGCGGTGTTCTTGATAAGGATGATTTCATTATTTAAGGGACCATTTGTTACATTGAAGGAGGAGAAAGTGGCAGTTACCTGAGTTTTATTAGTTATTTATTTTCGGAAATTTTACTTTCAAGTTAAGAACTAATATATGTGGATTGTAGCATCCAGAAATGCAAGAGACAGGAAAATTTGCATAATTAGCCAAGAAAAGGTTTTGAACTGTACATATAGTAAAAATAAATTAGGTATCTTGGTGGGATTTATAAAAAATGTTAAATCTTGGGTTAAGCAATCAATTAGGTTTGCACCATTAAAGATGTTTTTAGAGGATATTTTCTTCTCTTTTTATTTTTATTTCATGTATGTTTTATTTAACTTATTTTAAAGAAATAATTATTTATTTTATTAGATTTTTAAAAGTTAAAAACATAGTAATTACTTCCCTATAAATAAGCAATTTCAAGCATATATTTACTTCATTTGTATGTGTTGGGAGGAAATTATTTAGGGATCAATCATTAGTGGGCATATTTAGTTCATCCTATTCTAGAGAAATATATTTATTTATCAATTTATTAAAATATTAAAAAAATAATTATTTCTCAAAGTTAATTGATTGCCATATAAGCACTAACTGTTTGCTAATCAACGAGGGTTATTATATTTGTAGAGTATTGCTAGTACTTTTATTTGAAATAAATTTCTTTGGTTTTGCATAAGTGAAACATAATCACACGTATTATCAACACAGATAGGAGTAGTTTTGTGGAAATTAAATCCACGTTTATTGCTTTGTAACACATATCTGGGCATACATTCCATCTCTTCACACACAGGTGGCAAGAAAAAAGTGTCAAGTGATAAAAATGCATCCTCTAAGTATGCTTTATGTTTTGTTTCACTCACGGAAAAAATAAGAAGGAAAAAAAATAAAAATATAAAAAAAATAGATTATTCAAATATGTTAAAATAAAAAGAAAAGAATATTAATAATATAAAATTTAATTTTAATATTAATATATTTTTATATTTTTATAAATATATAATAATTTTAACAATTTAAAATTAAAAAAATAAAAGATGCAAGTTTTTTTTTTAATTTTTGTATGTAAACAAATAAACATTAAAAAATCTTTTCATATTTTATTTTTCTTCTTATTTTATCTCACCCAAACAAATCATGATTTATTTTACCTTCTTGGTAGAAGGGTGAAGATGCCATTTGGCTTTTGCATCCTAGATACAGACTTAGGTCCCTTTGTGGTTTGGGGGCTTTGGACAAAGCTAAAAAGGCGAAAGCAAATAGGAGCAAAAGCAGCAGAAAGCAAAAGCCGAGTCCGAAGTTAAAACTAAAAAGGGTGATAATGCTCTTTCACCTTTTCAATAAATAAACACCACAATGAGGAGCATGAACCATGTCTAATTGCAAATGCACATGTATTTCGGCTTCATACGTTGTGGTTTTCTAAAAGCTATGACCCTGATTTGAAATGTTAGGTCTTATAAAATCACTACTTGATCAAGAACATTTAAACCCCACAATACCAACCAATTCAAAGAGATAGTAGCAGTTGACCCAATGTCAAATTGTTGAAAGTATAGTCCACCTAATTATTCTCCTCCACATATTTTTTCTTTACAATTTCACAAAGGCATAATTTGAAGTGATTCCCTGGGGTCAGTTCCACTTCTAGCAATGAAGAATTTATTTCTTTTATATACTCTAAACACAGTCCATTTTCCAACATATACACGTTTATTTATATTCAAAATTATATTTTAGGAATCAATTATCTATTATAAAAAATTACATAATAATTAATTACATAAAAATAATAATTAAATATATAATTGAGTTAATTATATTTTTTATATTGTTAAGCATGATATATTTTTTAATAATTAATTACTACACAAAAATAAAATGTAAATAAATAAATTTACCGTAATTATATTTAAAAATCATTTTTCTCTTAAAATGTCAATCCATATCGATCAACGCAAAAACATCTAATTAGGAAAATGAAATGTGCTATGTGGGTTAAATTTAAAATATTATTTAATACGTATACAACTTTAAATAGTTCAAAAATGTTACTTTGTAAAAGATATCTATTAAAAGATAAGAAATCAAGACTTTCACCCTAATACAATCAAAGGTTGTGTCCGGTTATATTTGTATTGTGGAATGTTAAACATTTCTTTTTTATTTTGAAATTGTGATAAACATAAGTCACCTATTTCACGTTTTGAATTACAAGGAGAAGATATTTCTTGCAGTCTAAAATAGTTCTTTTGTGTTAAAATTTCACACGAGAAGAGTAATGTATAAATTTTATATCTATCATTTTTTATAAACATTAAATAAGTGAAATCTTATAAAAACTAATAAAAAGAGAAATAAATATAAAACTTGTATATGACCAGTTATATCATAAGAAAGGACTTCTTTTTCCGTCTACCTATCATGTTCTTGGTCAACACAAAATTAATCTATTGGAGTTAAATTAAGATGTTTATTACGTGAATGGATTCTCATTCAGAATGTATGAATCATAATAATTTGTGCTTTTTACCCAAATCAGTTGTTTGAAAAAGATGGTTAGTGGCGATGGAAATAGCAACAGAAGGAATACTTTTTAGCCTTTTCAATTATTTTCTCAAAATGTAGTAGACATCAAGTTCAAAATGAAAAAAATAGGTAGCTTTTGCTTTGATGGCTCATTAATGGTTTGATTCTCATCTGTCCTTTTTCTCATGAATGATATTTTTAATTTCTTTTTTTTGCCATGTAATTTGTTCTAAACATAGAAGTTTAATGAGATAAGAGGGCCAAACTCATATTTAATCTAAACCATAAGGATTTGTAAAGTGTGTTTATTTTCACTTTTTAAAGTGTAAGTAAAAGTGTATTTATTTATTTTTTCGAAAATTGTATTTATTTTGAATTTTAATATATAAGATTTTAAAATAAATTAATAGTAGATACATCGCATTTTATACTTCAAAGACATCTACCTAAAAATATACGTTAAAGACAATTTAATTAAATTTTAAAATCTTATGCTAAATTAAACAACAGTTTCAGTGCACTTGCAGCATCTTCACAATAATTTTTTTAAAAAAAAAATTCTCATATAACTTTTAGCTAAAAACCATTTTCTGAAGATAAGTAATGAATACTACTAACATGCGCTTTTAAAAAGTTAGTTTTGAAACTTATCTCCCTAGAGAATTCCATTTTCATAATCTTTTTATTTATGCCAGTTTTAAAAATTATTAAGATAATATTCATTGTTATTATTATTTTATATTTTTATTTTTTACAAAAATATTAATTAATAACAAATAAATTAATATATAAAATTGAAAATATACTAAAATTATAAAATAATTTAAATATAAAAAATATTATTTAACCTTTTAATATGTACAAAACAACATTAAATGATAAATAAAAAGAAAGAAAAAAGTATGACTTTATGACAACATATTTTCTTGATTTTATTTTGTTGTAGTAACTCTCAAGAAATTGATTTAATAATAAGGAAGGATGAATCTTCTTAACTGGTTGAAAAACAGAAGCCCCATCTATTTCAGCCTTTCATTCCCATGCCACAGCTCACCATGGGCATAAGAAAAAAAAAAGAAAAATCTTTATACCCTTTATTTAAGCAAATAAATTAATTCATTTTGTATCCCTTTATTTGAATTTAGTGGTAACAGAATAAATTATATTGTTCCCAAACTTGGAGAATCATATTCCATACATTATTCCAAATCATAAAATTACAAGAAATTTCTCAACAATGAAAGAATCATTTGAGAGGGATCTAAATCTACCATGAAATAAAACTTGTGGGGGAAGTGGACAAAGGGTGGTATGTCTTCTTGTAAGCATGAGGAATGACATGCCACATGAAATCCAGGAAAACTGCAGACTGGAGAGTCAACATGACTTGTCCCTTATGGTAGGTACTATATGTAATGTAATTACCCATAGCAAAAATCAAATCAACACCAACTATATACTGTTTCAACTATCCTATGCCCATTTCCCAATGAAATGTTGCATTTATTTTTTCTTTATTAATAACGTTTTTCTTGTCCTACTCAAAAGATGTTGAACCCTTGTTTTCCATTCTTTTTTGGCCCTCGAATATTCACTATTCACTAACCCATTGAAAAAAAAGAAAGAGCCATCATATCATGGTAGCAATCATGCATGCTAATCAGCTTTAGAATAATCCAACTCAATTCCCTAAGGAATTTCTCTGCATAATAAAATAAAATGCATGTGCCGAATCCCAATCCGACAGTGGCTTTTCCTTTAAATTCTTTTAAGTTTAGAGCAAGAGACAACAAGATTCAAATCTTCCAAAAGAGAAGCATAATCTTTGCTTCAATCTAGCTACCAATTAATTACATGGAAACGACAAATCACAAATAGACCCGCTAACTTGGAATTCCAAAGTGGAGTAACAATCAGCTTCACTTCACCATTTTCCATAACACATTGCACCCGGTGAGAAATCCGAAATCGAATATACCATATTCTAGATATGCACATAGTTGTTGATGAAGCACTATGGTGACCAAAAAAAATAAAAATTAATCCGCATTTCATAAATTGAAGGTTCATAAACTTGCCAAGTATCACATTCATGAATTTGCACAGCACATGGCAAATTAGAGTTAAATTAAATTATTAAAATGGATTAGTTCATAAGAAGCATGCATATTAGTGTGTTTGGCAGTGAAGAAAGTATAATATAGTGTGATGGTGGCTTTGCCACTGACATTGTTCTGATCACAAGTGGGGAAGCAACTTTAGAACATTATTGTATTAGTGTGTTGTATTTTGCAAGTGTCTGGGAAATCTGAGGTTTGGGAAGATGTTTCATTGTTTTGCATGCATTAATTAATTAAGATGGGAACTGAAAAAGCATGACAGGTGTTGAAGATTTGGCAGGGGTAAAACGTGAGTTTGGACAACAGCTGTCAGTGTGTCCGAATGGTTGACTTGTTAATACTGTCAAAACACCACTCTACAACATTCAATTTTTTTGAAACTGTGGTTGGACCACTATGGCAGACAAGGACTAAAGCACTTCCACATATACATTATATACAAATAGTGCTCTGCTCTGGTCTCGTCACATTAGCATGGAGACTATATAATAATAATAATAGGATGGTGACTGGACCCAAGTTATGAGGTATTGTAATTGTAATTGAAATGCCTTCTTTTAGGCACTTCATGTGAGTAACAGTGACTTTTTTGCTTGCATGTATGTATTTATATCTAATTTCAGCAGCTTGTTGGAGCCAACACCCAACTATCCCCTCTTTACTCTATAGTCTGCATCTTTCAACACTTTTTCCTCTCTCTCTCTCTCATTCAAGTACAGGAATATGAAGTTAAGTTTTCACCTTGGAGTTATCCTACTTTTCTTTTTCTTTCTAGTTTCCTCATCAAAACTATCTGCCAGGCCACTTACCACAGAACAAGGTAAGGACCAAGGAGTAGTTAACTCTTCAATTTTAATTATGTATCCGTGAAATGTATTTTACTAAGTTAAAAATTGGTTTCTTTAGGGAGAAACAGATCAAAAGTGAATCATGTTTCAGGGGAGGACTTTGTTTTTGGGTTGGAAGGAGGCGAATCTTTCAAGGTAGGAGCCATTTTATTTCATCAAGGCTTGGTTGCTTGTTTTCTCCTCCTTTTAAGTAAATTGAACTACAATTTTTCCATTCTAAGCACCAGGTATATAAATTAAAAGGTTTGGTGAAGTAAATTAAAAAAATTTATCCTCCTTTCATGAGAAATACTTTTTATTTTGACCTTCTAATTTATACAGCATGTGCATAAGATAGAAAAATGGATTAAACTATAACTTACAAAAATATGTTTTTCTTGAAATCTAGCAACTTCTGGGGATGGAGGATTGCAATGGTGAAAATGAAGAATGTTTGCAGAGAAGAATGAGTTTAGAAGCTCACCTAGACTACATCTATACCCAGCACCATAAGCATTGATATCAGACAATCTTTTTATTTTATACTTCAAAGAGTAATATCTTGTTAATTTAGCTTTAGATAATATCAAGCAAGGATATCTCCTATTGTTTCTATTTTCACTACAACATTTGGGACTTTGCAAGAAGCTTCTTACAGTGGTATTAAGGTATCATGTGTTTGATATAACGCAACTGCCGAACATATACATAACAGACACTTGTTATTTTATTATACTTGTTTTCTTTTCATGTGATGGTTAGTTTGTCCAACTCTCCAACAATTATATATGCATTTTCCTAAGTCTTAACTCTTAGGTGATAAGGAGCAGACCCAATAACTTGTACATCCTAATAAATTGGTATGGGAATCATAAAGTTTCTTCTCTAATAGGCACGAAAACTCAATATCATTGCCTCTCAATTTTCTTATATGATCATCAATTTGACAATCAAACATTATTGTCATTGAAGCACTCAAGTCCAATATTTAATCAAATAAGAAGTAAATTCAAAATACTATAAAAGACCATGTGTATTGCATAATTTTTCGGGCTCTTGTCTCACTGTAATATATTCAAATAACATGAAAACTCTTTAAAACATACCAAAATCAAGAGTCATAGATCTAAAACAGTTCACCAATTTCCATAGAAACTATAGTGTATAAGATTCAACAGATAAAATAAGTTTCGTCCCACTGTATCATGGTTGTTATTTATTTTTCTGCAAAATCGAATGAAATGAAGATGATGTGTACAAGATCTCATCAACATTGTTCATTTCCCTGCCTGAGATTTTCTGGCATTGTCCACTTCGTCATCTTGCTCCTTATATTCTTCACCATGTTCTTACATATGCTGAAAATTTGTAAATCCCTGTACACAACTGCACAATTTCTCATTAACCTTATTGCACCAAGCATTGAGCTCCATGCACCAAATTGAACTGCACAATTTCTCATTAATCTTATTGCACCAAGCATTGAGCTCCATTCACCCAATTGAACATAGCTTCTCAAACACATGCCAGATGAGCCAAAAGAAGCAAAACATACTGATAAAAGATCGTGCACGCACAATATTTTAAATAAGTTGAAATAAGATAAAGGTACGAAATTGTGCATGTCACAAATTTCTTGTCTCAACAGAGCACCCAAATGTGCATAGAGAAGAATTAGTTATAAAGCATAAGTATTAATTTCAAATGGCAAAAATGGTTTCCAAGAAACAAATGTCTTCAACAAAGCAATTTATCCTCATCCCTTCTTTGGTGGAATTGTTGATGTTGGAATGAAGTTCATGAATCCTTCCCTGATAGTATGGATGGCAGATTGCATTGTCTCCAAAGTAACAGATTGGATGGCAGATTGCATTGTCTCCAAAGTAACAGATTGAGGCGGCTGCAGGGGAAGAGGAGATACAATAGGATGTGGTATGTTTGCAGCAAGGGAAGAAGGAATCTTCACAGGCTCAGTAGGCCTTATAGGATGTGGTCTAATCACTACGTTTGGGTTTCCCTTTGGAACTCCACCATGTACCGGTCTCAGACCTAATGGTCTGTATAATGGTCGACTGAACGTAATTTTTCCCTTAGGCAATGGTCCACAAAATGGTTGAACAGGGTCTGATCTTTTAGCATCTTCTTTATCCTATCATAGCTCCAACTAGTCATGTATTCTCTTATCAAAGAGAAACAAGAATAAAATGTAGTTATACAAGACTATAAATGACTACCTGAATCAGTGCTGGAAGTGACATTTGATCAGCTCCAGTAGGCTTTAGACAAACCTAGAATATTTTAGTGTATATGAATTTTGAATTTTGAATTTTATGCTATCTATTGCGGGTTATTCAATCCTCACCATGTCTGAAGAGGATGACACATGTTGCGGGGGTGCTGGACTCACAGTGTCTGAAGAGGAGGATGGCACATGTTGTGGCGTTGGTGGACTCACAGTGTCTGAAGAGGATGGCACATGTTGCGGCGTTGGTGGACTCACAGTGTCTGAAGAGGATGGCACATGTTGCGGCGGTGACGGAGAACTTGAAGGCGTACCTTTTTTCTGGTTGGCTAGTTCCTGCAGTAGAAACAACTTGAATTACAAGATTTAAATTGGCAAGACAAAATTTCATCAACGACAATATTTCAACATGCAACCCAACTGTTGGTGAATACATTCTACTCTTCCGCTTTCGCTGACTTAAAATAAGTTGAATTTATAATATATATTCATTTTATACATTTTTTCTCTTTATTTAAAGAGTAAAATTCAAAAAAGTGTATATATAATGCATGTAATCGGAGTCATAATACTTATTGAGGCTTGCAAATATATAGTTGGCTAGTTATTCGGTTATCCTCACATCTTTGTTTTCCTTTCCAATTTTCGTAGTTGTGCTCCGATGCAATATGGATGATATAGGTCTGGAATCTCTTGTCTTTGCATCCATTGCTCTTATACACACGAAACCTATACAATGTAAATAAGGATACAGTCTTGTACCAAAGTAAACACATGCAAATAAGCATACAGTCACCAAAATAAACACAACTATTGTTTTCTTACCCTTCCAAAAGATATTGTGAATTTGCTCAGTTGACAAACCTGCATGTATGGATAAAGTTAGAAAATTAATAATAAAATTTCTTCACATTTATTATTATTTTGTTGTCCTTGGATTATTATTATTCTGTTGTCCCTATATGCGAGGATAGCTATGTTTTCGCGATGACTTATTAAATGTCGCAGGCAGGATCAAGCTAGTACATATGTTATTATTATTATTATTTTAACTACCCTTAATTAAGAATAAATCAAGAAAACAGAGTCTAACAATTTTAAAAATAATTATAAAAAGTTAAATAAATATAGTATTAGTAATTAAATTTTCTAATTTTTGCAAAGTAGGTTAAATAATTATAAGATTTACCTCTCATTATAGCTGATGTGCCGGTTCCAAAATATACAATCCGTTTCTCCAGCTTCCATAACCATTTTCTAGGAACATTGATGGGATGTATCATTGAAGCATAATCAGCAAAAACCTAGGAATTACACATGATGTTACAAAAAAATTCATGATGACAAACATGTAACATGTAGTTTAGAGTTGTATTAATTAGTCACCTCGTTAACTTGAAAGTATGTTCCATTCAACGGAAAACGTCCTTTCATCCCAGTTCGACATGGTATCTGTGTTCATTAAACTTTTGAATCTCATCCTTTTTATTCGTAAAAGATACTGTTAAAAAGTTAAAAGTTATTAAACTTAATTTTTGCAGTGTCACTTACGAGAAGAGTTCCCGGCACTGTTAGACTATTTGCCTCCTCTTGCAAGTTGGTCTTGGTTTCAAGTGAGCTTTCTAGTTCACCTTGTCAATACAAAAGACATTTGTAGTTGTAAAATAAAAAATAAAGAATTTTTACATCCTATTAACTTTCCCCTTTTCGGTGTACCTGCTGTCCATACAACCAGAAGATAAGGCGAGGGATCATCATATTCCCGTGGAGTATGCTGTAAATAAAGAATTTTGGAATAAATATAGAAAAGCTTGTTTACATGTGTTGATGTTAGAATCGACCCAACCTACCTCTAACAGCAGAGGATGTCCATCCGGAAGCACGTAACTGCGTTAAACATATGAAGAGTCTTAACAGACCAAATATATTCGACTTGAGTGAATGATCCTACAAAAAATGTTAAAAAATGTTTTCTAAAACGATCCTATGCATACTAACTAATGCTGCCATCTTTGTCTCACCCATCTAAAACTCCAATTTCAAACACTTACTAACGGTCTATTCTAACTATGGTAGTGTATAAATTATGATAAGCAATGAGAATATTCTCTAAGAGGGATGTCCATCCGGAAGCACGTAACTGCGTTAAATATATGAAGAGTCTTGACAGACCAAATATACAAATATATTCGACCAAATGTATTCAACTTGAGTGAATGATCCTACAAAAAATGTTAAAAAATGTTTTTCCAAAACGATCCTATGCATACTAACTAATGCTACCATATTTGTCTCGCCCATCTAAAACTCCAATTTCAAACACTTACTCTTGTTACTCTCATTGTAATGGTCTATTCTAGTCATGGCACTGTCTAAATTATGATAAGCAATGGGAATATTTCTTTAAAAAATTATCTATATTATAGAAGACAAGTAATAGTCAGATATAAAAGTAGTAAAAAGAGAGAAAGCAACGTATAGGAAGATGAAAAGCTTACACTAGGCGCTCAGTCTTCAAACGACTGACATTTTTCATCTTTGTTATAGGGATGTTTGCAGCATCGCCATGTAATGCAACTAAGGCTTTTGATTTGTTCCCGTCATCAATTTCTTCTGGAAAGTAATCATACATTTCCTGACTGTTGAGCTTTATTGTTGGAATGTCCTCAATGTCATTATCAATATAATCTTGGTAAAACTCTTCATTTTCATTGTTTACTTCAAAATTATCAAATTCTGTGCTTTCACGTTCCGGCGATGCTGGCATCTCAATGATGGGTTCACATGCTTTACTCGCTTCTGCGAAAACGGTATTGTTCACTTCTGAAATGCCTATTGATGCAAAGTTGCTTACCAAAGTGGAGTTACCATAAGAATCACCAAGTTGCAGCATGGCTGCTATCTTTTGATCTGCTGTTTTTTGAACCACCGCCGGTAAGGCAGGCCTTGCACTACACGTTAGGACATTTTTACATTTTTACGTGGATATATAAACACATTATTACAAATATGACACATTCGTATTGTAATTACAACAGCAAATATTAAACAACAGATTCTAGAGTCTTAGGAGAGGTTTACTTCAAGATTAAAATCACAATGATTTTTATTAATATAATGATTTAACACAGCTCATACCTTGCAACAGCACTTGCATAGTGTTTACACTCATTTCTCATTGGACATGCCTTGCAATTTGGATTTCTCTTTGTGCAAAATACCTGGAAATGTATCAATGTGATTTAAATTTTCTTGTTGAAGAAAAAAAAAAAAGAAAAATAGCATCCATCTTAATGTGATGTTAATACCTTTCCAAAAGTTATCAGCTGGTAATGCAATTCATACCTGCACAAGATGAGGAATGTAAGATAGGTAAACCTGATGCAAAGTTCAGATAGATTACGAAACAAAAAAATGCTATGTAATTACAATGTACGCTGGTCAAGAGTGCATAGCCGTGGCCAAAGATACTGTTGAATTTTGTTTGAATCTGGAAACCTGCATCAGAAAGATTAGATGGTGTATGGAGTTAATGAATACGGATACGGAAGAGAAGATTCAAGACTTACATTTCTAAATTATGTATTTGAATTTGTTCAGGTAATGGTTGCAGGGGAACCCATCCCAATCGTATGACAATTCTTCCAACATTTACATCCACCTAACAAAAGCAAAGAAATAAGAAAATGTCACAGTAATAGCTTCACTAATAAGAAGAAGAACGTGTGTCAGTTAAGTTAATTTCTTACGGGAAAAGCAATATGATGAAGTGTTAAAAGGCGGATGCATTCCACACTTTTCAATCCAAGGCCGTGTATGCTTAAAAGATATTCTCTGTAACATGGTCATTTGAGTTATGAGTAATAAAATACGTTAATTCAAACAAAAGGACCTTGCAGGATAAAATATATGTGCAAACTTACTTTGCTTCCTTTGCTGGAGCGTACCTTAGCCATTCTAAATCCACACTTCCATTTGAATCCATTAAATTATTTAACAAACGCTAAAATAAAATTGTAACATTATTATTTGTTTAACAAAAGCTGAAAGGTTAGGTTAACAAAGAAAAACTAAATATCTTGGTACCTGTATTCTTGAAGCAATAATGTTGTGTTGGCCACGAGATGCAATGGCTCTAGCAACTTCACTAGCTCGTGCACACCTTACTCCTTCCCAATCAACAGAATCCACATGATCACTGTCTCTAGGGCTTTTAGTGTGGATTTTTCTCAGTGTATCCCAATACTGCCGTTGCTTCTCCTTTTCCTCCTCGCTTATATTCTTCTTCTTTGGAGATGTTTTTTTCTTACCAGATTGCATGTCAGGAGGATCTGGTTTTTCAGCAGTTAAACTAGAATTATTTTCAATTCCCTTATTGTCAATATTGGAATATTCCCTGGCCTTTTCAGATTCCATTGCTTCAACTTTGAAATCTTCCGTTTCTTTATCAAATTTATGACCAGGAATAACAGTATTGTTTTCCATTGATTCTTCTCTATCATGAGTAGCCAGGTCCTCTTTGCTTTTCTCACAGCTAGTTGTTTTGATTGGAAACTTCGCAGCTAGTGTCATGAAGGCAGAGCTAGAGAAACCAGTATAAGGATTAACTTTTATTTTATTTTGTTTTGCAAAAGCATTAGTATTAATAATGTTTAAGTAGGTTTCATATCCGCACAATATAGGATTTAAAAATAATTATATATAATTAATAATTTATAAGATATTATTTGATAATGTTAAATAATTTTTATTTGTTTCAAATATATATTTAATAAAAATGATAAGAGTAAAAGGTTAAATTAGTTTCTAAGTTAATAATAACATTGGAAATTGGTTCTCCACTTACAAAAGTCATCATTTGGTTTTTAACTTTTTATCCGTCTTACAAATTCGTCCCTCCGTCAAATTTGGTCTCACGACGTACTTAGAACGATAAATATTGAGGTGGCTCGTTAAGTGTCACGTAAGTTAATAAAACGACGTCGTTTCACGTTAATCCTTTATAAAAGACATTTGCTTAATTCCTACTATACTCGTCGAGTCAATTCCTTACTATACAAGTACCACGTCATCCTTTATAATTAAACACATTACCACTAATCATTTATACCATCAACTTCCTAATTCCTAATCCCACTGTGATGGCTGCAACTTCAGCACCATTAAATGCAAATGAACACATGAAATCATTATCAAGTACCACCACCTTCAATATCCTACCTCCTGAAATCATCTACATCAATATCCTACCACACCTCAACGATGACACATCGCTTCGTTTATTCTAATGTCTTCCCTTCCTTCTACTGTTTCTCTCCCCTCCCTCACCGTCCGTTACCTCCACCACCGGAATTGATCTTCGCCGTCGACATATACTACAAGGGAAATCTCGTGTTGTTGAGGGTGAAACGCACCGAAACACAAAAAAAAACTAGCTGGTTCCTCTCCTTGCCGCTGTGGGTGGACGCGCTCAAACCAAATGACCTGGTCTTGACGCTGTAAAGTTCGTGCACAAGGACGAGGAGTAGATGAATGAATTGGAAAAGAATCTAAAACTAAGTTGGATTGTGATGAACCCAAGTCGGAAGCGTGCGACGAATGTTTCGAGCTAGATTTGTGAGAAGAGAAATGACGAGGATGACTGAAACGACGACGGAGCGTTTAACGACCTTCGACCAGGGGCGGCGCTGGTCAAGACCGTGGCGGAGAGAAGTGGAGAATTGCCTGTTGAGCCCCCAGTTGTGACGGCTAGTTGGACGTTGGAAATGGGGAGGACGGGTAGGGCGATGAAGGACATGGTTGATTTCCTTGTTGTAACAGTTTAGATAAAGAATGGAGGTGATTGACTTTAGAGAGAAAATGAAAGGGTTGTGGTGAGAATTTGGATTGGGAAATGGAGCTTGGAAGGGGTTTTGTTTCACAAATGAGAGAGAAGAAAGATGGATGGAAAGAGACGGTGATAAATTTTATTTATGAGTTTTTTCCTTAATGGTTACAGTTCCAAATACACCAGCGACGAAAAATGGAGGGGCATGACTATCCAATGGAGAACACATGCGGAAGGGAAACGAGGGTATGAAGATTAGGAAGTTGCCTAACAAAACGACGTCGTTTTGTTAATTTACGTGGCACTTAACGAGACAACTCATTCCAACTCAATCCAACTCAACACGTGATGCCAAATTTGACGGAAGAACGAATTTACAAGATGAATCAAGAAGTAAATGATTAAATGAAATCTTACTAAATTAGGGATTAATTTAACCCTTTACTCAAAATTATAATTATTAAATAGTAGATTATTGATATAATATGTAAAAATTTTAGATAATATCAATTTAATTATTAAAAAATTATTTTATTAAATAAGCTTCTAAAAATATGATATAAACATATATTAGCTAATTAAATTATAAATTAAAAAAATTATAATTAAAAACTTAATTTTGTAAATATTTAAAAAATTAAATTAATGTTAAGTAGTTTTTAAAGGATTAAAAACTAAAATATTATAATCTAATTTATAATATATATTACCGTATAAATAGTAAATAACTATATTTACGTGTTTATTTTTACAAAACAATTAATGATTATATATGATGATTAACTATTTTTTGTGTTACAAAATTTTTCAAGTACAGCTTATGAGAAATTGTTAAAAGTTAATAAACCATTAGTATGATCAACAATGCTAATGTAGATAATAATGAGTGATATATTTATAAAATTAACATGGTAATCTAAATAAAGGAACTGTTATCATATGATTAAAAATTAAAAAAATATTAGTAATAGATAAATAATACAGAAAAAATTAAGCAGGTAATTTATCTATTTTATTTAACCTTACCTTGACAAATGGTCAGACACATTCTGAGTCAGGAAAGCTCCCACCACAGAATCCAAAACTGAACCTTTCCATGGTGAAAAACGTCTATCACCTGCAAAGTTTATCAATCTAACTATAAACACAATTCTTTTCTCTTTTCTTTAACTAACAACCATTCATCAAACAACCAACACAAGCACACAAAATAAAAGAAAAAAAATACAATATATATATAAAACAAATTCGATATTTACATCCAGGATTGCCTATAATCTTATTTTCTATATTCACGTCACAAGCAATTAAAAGAACGGTCTTCACCTTTTACTACTATATATAACTTGGAAGCTGGGACTACTGAAACACAATCCCTTTGAAAAAAAGGAGCACATGTTGTAGCCTAAAATTTAAAAGTTTTATTTTAAAAAATAAATCAGAATAGAGTGCCGATCCATTTTCAACAAGGTTAATTAAAAAAATCGGAAGGCTAAACTAATTATATGGTTTTTTTTTTTTGTGTTTTGATGAGCAACTAGAGAACTCGGCATCATTCTTATATGATCTGTTTTGGGAAGGGAATCTAAATCATACCGTATATTGAACCTTAAGACACACAATATAATAATAACATCGATGAATATAACTTTTTTAGACCTTCTTCTACACATAAAATATAGTTAGTTGGCTCCAGAGAAAAGAAATATGTTAATACATAATCTAGTAAATATATAAATATTGTACATCTTTAGAAACTATGAATAGTTAACACCTTACATAAAACTTCATATCTTCCTTTGAATTCACGAACTTTTCTCAAAATGAGTTAAGTTTCTTTCTATTCTGCCTATAGCAAATTTAATTTGGCTTAGTTCGGCTCTTTTTCTAACTTCAAGTGATTGTGCAATGGCTTTTTAAATTTTCTAGAGAAACAAAGCCTTTGTCAATTTATGTCTAACAAAAGTTCGAAAATATTGTTTTAGATTTCCATTTAATGTTAAAAACTCTTAACTATCACGGTAATATATATATATATATATATATATATATATATATATATATATATATATATATATATATAAATCAACAGAGACAAAACATACCTTGGATGACATGCATATGACATATGAATGACTCAACTTTGTCACGGAATATTGTTCTGATGTCCTCCCAATACTTTCGTTTCATCTCATCATTTTCTTCATGTCCCTTCTCATCCTTAAGCAAGTTCCACACTCGTAATGTCTCTTCCTCGAGCATAACATCAACAACCAGAGATGATTTTTTATAAGGAACTAATTGTCCTGATTCTTTGTAAACAACTAGCTCCTTAGTCTTTCGACCTAACTTTTTTTTCGAAGAACGAATTTTCTTGACTATGGACATCATTTTTTTGCTAACAATACCGTTATCTTCTACATCAAAAGCTACACAATGTCTTGCCTTCCGTACAAAACTCTTTGATCTTTTTCCCTTCTTGAAAGGGGTTAAGAGTTTCTCTAAAGGGAATCTTTGGCGACCAATTCTTTTTTTCTTACACGATAATGGAAAATTTGCCCCAATTAATTTACTTTCTACCAGACATAAACTTGCCAAAGATGTCACATTGCCATAACTTTGCAATGAATTGTATCCAATACCTAACTCATTATTGACGGTTGAATTGTCAAATCCACCTTGTTCAACCTTCAAAACCTTAACTTTTTTCAGAAATGGTAAGGAAACGGAGTCTTCATCAAATAACTGCCGCCTGCAACCCTTTTTCACATAATTTCTTTTCTGTTTTGGAGTTGAAGGTTTTGGAGTGTTGGTGCTTTTAGCTTGAGGTTTCTTTTGTCTTCTAGATAATTGAGAGAACACCTTAGGCCGATATATCTTCCTTTTGGTTCCTTTGGGAAGCTGATCATTAACTTCTTTATGGTTGTTCTTCCTTTTCTTTGAAGAAGATGGTGGAACAAGTTCAACGTCATCTGCTGTATAAACCAAAAAGATTAAAGTACTGAAATTAATAAACATAATTTAACACCAAGCGTATATCTATCAATATATTATAATGTAATCAAAACAAAATAAAATCATTCCATATTTCTACATCAGCTGTAGATGAAAAAAAACACAATTTTGAGACATGCTCAAGTACTAAATGTAATCAAAATTCAAATTGTCATGCACTATTTCGTGAAAGTCTGATTCCTTCCACTAAACCCATTCTCTGTTGATAATATTAAACTGATTTTAATACAAATTTTATTATTATTTCAATGAATCATAGCTCTTAATTGATTACATTTATAAAATTTATCTTCTATAAATGTCTAAAATTATAAAGCATAATACGTATAATACATATTACACATACTGTACTATTTGTAATTTAATTATAAAAATATTTATAATTTGATATAATTAATAAAATTACACTTTTCAATTATTAAAATAAGTTATTAAGATAGTTTCACGTAACATTAATATGTTTGTATATATATATATTATCGGCATCAAACTATCTCAATAACTTACGATAAATATATATATATTATCGAAACTATAAACATATTAATGTCGCATCAAATTATCTCAACAACTTACAACAAATATAAATATAAATATAAATATAAATATATATATATATATATATATATATATATATATATATATTCGAAACTACAAATATATTAATATCGCATTAAACCATCTCAATAACTTACGATAAATTAACTAAAATGATAAAGAAATTATAATTTTAAAAATTTAAACATTTTAAGTTTTACACATAAAAATAACCGAATAATAAAAAAATTAGAATTTTAAATTATTTAATTATTTTTAATTTTTAATTTTTTCAATTAGCTTAAGATTAATTTAATTTTTAAACAAGTCTAATCTATCAATTGTTTGTATACATTGGAATCACAAACATATTAACGTCGTGGCATTAAATATTAGATTAGTCGTTAAATGTTGATCCCTAAAAATTTAACAGTCAACAATAAAAATTTAAAAAATTGTTAAGCCTTAAAGATTTAAGAGTCAACAATAAAAATTTAAAAAATAGTTGAACCTGAAGGTTTATGAGTCATCAATAAAAGTTGAGAAAATCGACTTGTTCATTAATCAAACAAAAAAATAATAAAATCATAAAGAATCTATTAATAATTGTGAGCTGCAGGTGAAATATTCAAGAAATACTATTGTAATTCATTTTCAAAAAATTAGCTAAATCGTTCTACAAAATTTAAAAATTGAATCAATATTGTTTGGCAGAAGAACTAGGTTAATTTTCTAAGAATTCATTTTTAAAAAAATCAGCTGAAACATTCTATAAAATTTAAAAATTGAATCAATCTTGTTTGTTGGAAGAATCAGATTAATTTTCTAAGGATTCATTTTGAAAAAACTAATTGAAACGTTCTACAAAATTTTAAAAATGAATCAATCTTGTTTGGCAAAAGAATAAAATTAATTGTCTAAGAATTTATTTTCAAAAAGCTAGCTGAAACATTCTACAAAATTTAAAAAAATAATCAATCTTGATTAGCAGAAGAATGAGATTAATTTTTTAAGAATTTAGGGTTTAAGAATTTATTTTTAAAAAACTAGCTGAAACTTTCTACAAACTTTAAAAAATAAATCAATCTTGTTTAATAGAAGAACTAAATTAATTTTCTAAGGATTAATTTTCAAAAACCTAGCTGATCGTTCTACAAAAATAAATTTAAAAGTGAATCGATCTTGTTTGGTAGAATTACCAGATTAATTTCCTAAGGACAACTGGGTTAGTAACATCATACATCATATTAATGATTACTTACATGGAAGAGACTTACGAGTGGTTTCATCATGGAATAAGAAGGCATTTGACGAGTTTGATTCCACCGGGGCAGCACATGAATCACCTTCCAAAACTTGATCTTTACACTTTAATTCATCATAAACCAGTTTATCCGGAGAACCATACCCGGAGACACCCATGGTGTGTTGTTGACCTAGGGAACCAGGCTTTGTAGGAGTGTCTGGTACCCACGAATCGCATCCATGAACACCGATTTCCATAGCATTGCTCTGGTTGTTATGTTCTCTTCTTCTTTGAGGGTGATAAGTGTTTTCGAGCGACATAACATCAAATGAAGAAAAGAACCCCACCCAAAATGAAGTTTGAAAGCTCAGGGCATGAAGGAGCTTCACCACAGAACAGGTCCTCCAGGGCTCCCTAATTCTGATTTGATTCAAACACAGAGTTAATTGACTTTATATATTTGAACTTCTGGTTTTTTTTAATATTATAATAATTAAATTATAAAATTATAATTATAATTATTTTTAATTAACGATTTGAATGAAAGACTGATCAAATTTTAATACTTTATCAGTTACAAAATTAATTATTTATTAGTTACTTTTTTAAACGTGAATTATTTATCAAATAAGTTTTTTTATTTTGTAAAAAGCATGACATTCGAACCAGAATTTTTACCTAAAATTTTAACCTTTATCATTAAAATTTATCTAATAAGTTTGTTTAATATATATATATATATATATATATATATATATATAATATTTTTAAACTATCTTTTACTTTTTGAAATATTTTTTTATTTCATAATAAAAATAACATAATTATTTTTGTTGAAGTTAAAAAAACAAATAGCGGTAGTTTTGAGATTTCTTTGCCTGTTTAAAATCAATAAATTTGAATTTAAAGTTTAATGGTTATTTTTTATTTAAAAAGAAATTAATTTTTTTTACTAAAAAGGGAAATTAAATTCTATGTTTATTAATATCCTCCTTGCATGTTCAAAAATGAAATTAATAATAATATTTTTTATTTTTTATTTTAATAAATGTTTTCACAATAGATTTGAATTTTAAATTTATTAATAACAGTTTTTTAACTGATACACAATAAATCTTATTAAATATATTTTTTACCTGTCTCAATTCATCGAAAAAAAATAACTAATTCATTAATAAAAAAATGTTAACAAATGCTTCTAAAAAACTAAAATATTATATATATATATATATATATATATATATATATATATATATGAAAAGTATCACAAATGCATAAACTTTTAATACAATCTTATTGTGATTTTTAGACAATTTTATATTAATTAGTTTTTTAGCTAGTATCCTGAAAATACTTGTAAAAAATCATAACTAGGCATATTCTTATATTCTTGTTAAATCATATTTATCTATTTATTTTTATCTCATTTTTAAATAATTACAATTTTTATTTTTTTATTTTTAACAATTTTAGAAAAAACTCACTTTCTCTATTTTTATTTATTTATTATCATTTAATAAAAAAAGTTATTTCTTTTAATTATTACTTTAAAACAACAACATTTATTAATATTTTTCTATTCTACTCTTAATTTTATAAAGATATCATTTAAATAAAAAATAAATTAAGAATACAATTAAAAATGCAACAGTGATTTTAATCTAATGTAAAAGATAAAATATATATATTAAAAAATTCAAAGTAAAAAGCTGTAAAATAATATTAACGTCAATTCAAATTCTCTCTAATTTTTAAAAAAATATTATATAATAAAAAATATAAAAATATAAAATAAAATAAAAATACACCTATTTCTCTCTAACTTTGTACAGTTTTATAACATGTATAAAATAATATTAAATGGCAGATACCATGCTCCAAATCAAATGCAGTTTGGAAAATATTTGAATTTGAAAATTCATAATTTTTTGTTTAAGAGAAAACATAAAATCTTAAAATTAATATCAATATTTTTTTTGTTAATTAAATTCAAGTTTTAAATTTAAATAAAATTCATTGCAGCCGTTTAGTGTGAATTTTCCCTACAGAGTTATTTTAAAATGTATAATTAGTCATTAATTTGCAATTGTATTTATTTAAAGTTGATTTTGTATAGTTTAAACATAAAATGTTTAGTAAAATTATTGGAGTAATTTTTATACTCAAATGAATTTATCACAAAATAAAATAAATAAATAAATAAATAAATAAATAATGTTTATATTTGTGAAAAATTTGAATTCTCACACTTTGAATATACATATATATTGTTAAAATAATTTTAGAAATAAAAATTAATTTTCTAATAATTATCATGATTAAAATAAAAAATAAATGAATAATCATCTAAGTATGATTTGACTGATCAATTTAAAATAATGTAATTATGTATATTGTTAAATTTTTAGTGCAAAAAACATCTTACAAATTAAAGATGCGTAGAAAATTGAATGTATAGGAAAATGGACATGAGTTCATACAGTAAAATTTTTTCTAAACTATAAAAAATATAAAATAATTGACAACTGAACATTATCATTCTACTACAATTAAAATATAAAATATGTTAAAAATAACAATTTACACTTTTTAAATTGTTTAAATTTTTAATAAATAATTGTGAGTAAATATATGTTAGTGGTAACTAAGATTATTACAATAAAAATATTAATAATATTGATTTATTATTTTTTATATTTATATAAATTTTAGTAAATAATAAATGTATGAGATATATGAAAAGATAATTTAAAATTAATTTGTTTTATATATTCTACATTTGTGAATATATATATATATATATATTAAATATTAATTTTATAGTTAATTATTAATATTAAAATTATTAATATTTAGAGATAAAACTAACAAAATCATCAAATAAAAACATACAACTCCATTTATTTAAATTTGATTTATCTTATTTAATAAATAGATATACATTCAATTTTAATAAAAATTTTATAATTTTTAATTTTAAATAAAAATAATTATATTTATAAATTTTTTTAATATTTATTATAAAAGTTATATATATTATCTTAATTTTAAAATAAATATTTTATATTTTTTTAATTTTTATATATATATATTTTACATCTATTCATTATATTTTTATATATTATTATATTAACATATAATTAATATTCAATATACATATTCTAGTATATTTAAGATTTTGAAACTTTTTTTTTTGTTAGTCTTAAGATTTAAATATTTTTATTTAATCATTTATATATAAAGATAGAAATAAGATAAATTGAACTAAATTTTAAATGTTTAAGTTTTCTTTGTTTAAAAGTTTTGAGATATAATCTGAGTCTATTGATTATTATTTTTTATTTTTTTTATATTTATAAACTTGTTTAAAGACTTATATTTCATTAAAATATTAAAAAATAAACTTAAAATTTATATAAATTATTGATTAAAAAAATTTATATAATATAAAAAAATTATTAATTTAACATAAAAGATATATATATATATATACATTATTTAAAAGATTCATAAATTATGTAAATATATTAATATTATGTAAGTATAACATATTAAAATAAATATAAATATATAATATATAAAGATAAATAGACTTCTTAATAAACTAAACAATATTTTTAAACTTAAATCTGATTTATTTATTTAAAAAAAAATTAATAAACTTTAGCCTATCTATTTATTAAACAAATAAAGTTAAGATAATTTTTAAATAAATGAGTCGTAAATTTTTTATTTATATTTATATAAATTTTAAATTTATTTATTAATATTTTATATATTATATATTTTTCAATAAATTTATAAACTTTAAAAAAGACCAAACCTTAAAAAAATAGTAAATAACACACATACTCAAGTTTCAATTTTGTTAAAAATATAATAATATTTAAAATTTAAATTGACTCAATTTTTTACATTTTTATTAATATCAAAATAAAATAAATTAAAAATTCCTATTGATAACTTTTAAATATAAAAAAATCAAATAAAAAGTAAAATTTAAAATTAAATATCATTGTTTAATTAAAAAGTATGATACACATACTTTTTAAATACATAAATTGAATAATAATAATAATAATTAAATATTAAATATAAAATATTAAAAGATAGTTTTTTTTATAATAATTCTATCCAATTTAAATAAAATTATCTATCATATTCATGCAAGACATACGTATGCTTCAATATATGTAATATATAAGAGTAAGTGGCTATGGTATATAATAATCCTATCTAATTCAGACAAAAATATCTATTAGAAGAGATACTCATAATTCAATCACAAGAGTAAGTCGTTATACATAGTAATCATGAAAAAAAAAATTACAACTCAAAAATAAAAAAAAATGATATATAATATATAATATGATGTATTTTTTAATTTAAAATATAAAATAATTTAATTAAAATATTTTATTCATATAAATTTTTACAGTATTATTTAATTATAATTATTTTTATTTTTATCATAATTATATTAAAATTGTTTAAATTGATCAATAATATAAAATTTCATCAACATTAAACTAAGAAAAAGTTAATGATATATATATATATATATAATAAAATAATAATTTAATTAGCTGTGAATTAAAAGAGTACGAAACATAGTTCCAAACTATTAAACAAAATAGTGCTAGGGATTAAAAATAGTAATTAATTGTTTAACATCAAATATTAATTATTTAATAATATAATAAAAAAATATTAATATTTTGTGCAACCAAAACAATTGAAACTTTAAAAAATTAAACTAAGCACCTCTTATTTATTTATTAAGATTGATGAAAGCAAACATCAAAATTTTGTCTTGCTAAATGGAATATAAATCTCATTCAGCTAGACATTCATTGATGATTGAGTAATGATAGGATTTTGAATAAACATTGACTTAGAGACTTTATAATTTGTTTGCTAATTTGGTATATGAGTTTTTTATTTTTAAGCGAAAAAACAATCTCATTACAATTGCACGTTAAAAGAAATCATAATTCTTGTTTATTTCATTGTCAAATCTACAGGAAATAAAGGCCAGCATAGGAAAACTTGATTTTTATGATAGCAGCTAAAATTGGGAATTGAATAGATTTACATCTACACTAGAGTCGTTTTCTTTAATAAACTTTCGCAAGAACATGTTCATACTACAAGTAAATAGATTCCAATAACTATTTTTTATGTATTTTTTTTTTAAATTATTAACAACCTTCCCATATCTTCAAATAATAATAAAAATTCAACTACTGTTTAACATCATTCTTATGCATTCAAAAAGAAAAGTTGAGTTTTAAATTTTTAATAACCTTATAATATATTAAAAAATATTAAAATAAATCTATAAATTTAAATTTAAATTACTATTTATTATATAAAAGAATTATAAATTTATTATTAACTATTTTATAATATATAAATTACAAATCTTATTAAATATACTTTTAGATGAACATTTGTTAAAATGATGACTTGTTATTCTTACCCTAGTAATATATTTGAAACACATGTTAATCAAATATACTTCTTACCAATAATAAGGTTATTGTTAAGTAATATCTATTTTTTATTTTTAAATATTATATTTTATTTTCTCTGTTTATTTTTTCATTTTTATGTACATTTCACTTTTCTAGCCAACTTTATTGACACATACCAAATTAAAAAATAAAACTCAAAATAAATAAAAAACAAATGACTTATCTTTTGTATTGAATTAATACTTTGTTTAATTTTAGATAATTAAAAAAAACTATTGTAACTTTTTTTTTTGTGAATTAATTGAAGTGTGAGAAGAAAAAAAGATAAAAAATAAAATAGTTCTCAATTATCTGTAAAGAAAATATTTAAAATAGTTCTTAAAATATTTATAAACGATAATTTGCAAACACAATTATGTAATGTGACAAAAAGCTTTAAAGATGAAATTGCCAAATCGTAATTAATCAATGTATATCTATTCGTATTCAGATCCCTATTTAGTTTTAAACTTGTTTTTTTTTTAATTTATATAAGTGCATATACAAAAGATATAAAATCTGTTTCTCAGTCCATCTCTGTTACCAGTAAGAAACAAAGTTAAATAGTGGATAGACTCATTACTTGTTTGTCCTCCGTCATCAATCTCAGTTCTTAAAGTGAATATTAATTATTTTTTTAAAGATTAATATAACTATTTTTTTATGATAAAAAACAAATTTAAAAAAATAATTTTTCTAACTTTAAATATTTTAAAATTAAAATAGTTATTTATTTTTAAATAAATTATTTTAATTTTAATGTTAATTTAAAAAAAGTATTTTAAAATTTATTAATAATGATTATATATATTACTTTATCTAATTTTTGTTTCATAAATTATATTTATATTCAAAATTATCTATATAATGTACAGAGAATATACTATTTGTTAATTATTAATAATTTCAATGGATGTCGGATAAGAGTATAATATTTTATTAATTAAAAAATTAAATATATTTAAAATTTTATTAATTATTTAATGATAATTTATATATTTATATTATTAAATAATATTGATGATAGTTAAAATATTTTTAAACTAATATTTTGTGATCATGATAAAAATAATATAGTTATTATTTAACCTTTATCTGTCAAAATGAACAATAAAATATAATAATAATAATAATAATAATAATAAAATTATAATGACTAATTTTCTATACAAAAATAAAATAAAATTTTAAAATTTTTAATAACCTTTCAATGTGTTAAAAAAAATTAGTGAATAATTTTAAAATTGGGCTAGTTAGTTGTGTGATTTATTATTTTATCTATGATTAAATTAAAATTAAACTGATAATAAAAATATTTTTAATATTTTATGATAAATTAATGTAAACTTATAAACTAATTAAGTTAATTAATAATTTAAGATACCATAAAAAGAATTGTAATGCGTGTTATAAAATAAATATGATAATAAGTAGTTATATAATAATTTATATATAAATACTTATATTAAAATAGAAAAACAAAAAAAGGTAATATATACTCAAAGTTTGTTTGTTTTAATTTATAAAATAATTTTTGTTTGGGATTTTCAAAACTCCATCAAACAAATGCAAATCTCCTTCTCTATCCATGTTTATCCCAACAGGGTTCAATCACCAATTGACTTAAAGCTTGTCCTTTTAAAAATCATGAACCTCCATTAATAAAATATTTTAAAGATTAAAATAATTGTTTGTTTTTTTAATAATTTTTTTATTTTTATTTTTTAAATAATAATATTATTATTTTGTTTTATTTATTTATTATAAATTAATTATATGTAAACTTAAAAATATTCGTGTAATATCCATTCAATATTTATCCAAAACAAGCTAATAGATATTTTAAATTAATATAAAAGAATTATATTATATATTTTATAATACAAGAATCGTAATAAATAGTTAAATAACAATATCATATATAAGTTTTTATTCATTTTAAAAATATTTTAAACAAAAAATTAAAAATTAAAAATTAATAAAAAGTATATTAAAATTGGTTCAGTACTCATGGTTTTCTACTTTATCAGTTTGTTAGCTGTCCCTAATTTTCATAACTGTGAGAACAATAATAATTTTAAATTTTAATGAATGATTTTATATAAAAATAAACTTTAAAACTATTAATAACTATATTTCTAATCTATACACAACAAATTTTAATTAAATATCTTCTTAATCTAAATCAATTCATTGAAAATTTAGCTAATTAACTAATAGAATTTTAATAAATAAATAATAAATAAAATACCTTTTTATATAAAAAAAGAAAGATTATCAATGCATCACACCTTAATTTTCCAATACAATTGGATTGTGATTTCCAATCAAAACTTTATATTTAAACCTGTGAAATGGTTTATCAGTAAAAGATATTCATTAACAAAATTGGAATTACCTGATAAATTCTGTCTATCTATTATTTCTTCTCTCTTTTTTAAATAATGTAACTTATTATTTTTTTTAAGCATTCTATAGTTTGTAAATATTTGAATAAAGAGAAGGAGAAATGAAAGGTTACTGTAAAAGAAATAAAATGCAAAAAAAAAAAGAAAAAAAGAAAAAAAGACCATGAGTTGAATGAATGAAACGACAGCATAGATTGTCGTGTGATGGGAACCCTTTCTGTGTTTTCTCCGTGCGGTTATGCTAGGTAGCAGCAGCAGGTCGCATTTCATTTGGGTTCCCGCACTTACCTTATCCTATCGGATCATTCTCTTCACTCACCCACTCGCTCACACTTTCGAAAATGGCGAACAGCGAAGAGCAGCAAGACCCTCCCTCCGCCAATGCGAGCCAAGACCCGAATGGCTCGGGTTCGGATTCGGATTCGGACTTGGAGTCAGACTATTCGTACGATGAGGTGGAAACTGTTCGGCCCCGAGGACGTAACGAGGTGGTGGAGGAGGTGGATGATAACGACCCGGAGATCAACTTTAAGGAATTTGCGGAAGTTCTGGATAGCAAGGAGGTGCAGAGGATGCACAGTCGACGTGACCGATTGCTTGTGCATGAGGATAAGTCTTTCGACTTCCCCAAAGACCCTGAGAAGTGGACCGAAGAGGACTTGAGGGAGCTTTGGGCCGATGGGCCCTTGCACTTGTTGGGCACCGGTTGGGACCCTGTTTGGGCCACCGAGGATGAGTGGGAATATGTGTTTGAGAAGCTTGCTGAGGGGGAAAACCCTCCTATTGCGCCCTTCTATGTCCCTTTCCGCAAGCACCACCCTGCCATTCCTAATAACCATGTCGACATTGCCACCCCAAAGGCTGTCATTGAGGAACTGGATAGGATTGAGGAGTTCCTCAAATGGGTCAGCTATGTTTTCCAAGATGGTAGCACGTATGTGTCACGCGCTCCTCTTTTCATTTTTGTCTTTCATGCTTTTCATCATCTTCTTCTTCTTCTTCTTTTGCTGCAGGTATGAAGGCACTGTTTGGGATGACTATGCTCATGGAAAAGGAGTTTATGTTTCTGACGATGCACTTGTCAGGTTTGTCTTTGCTCCATTCTCTTAGTTACACTTGGATGACTTAAGTATGGATTGTGCCACTCACAAACTAACTATACTATCCCCATGAATTAATTAGTTTGCTTTGATGACTTGGTTGGTGAGGAAGACAAAAACTGTTGAAATTGGCAGTACCGTTATTTTGAATGATTTGTGTACTTGTATTCTGCGTATAACTTGGATAAATTATGCTATTGGTCATTCTAAAACAACTTTTTCCCAATGCCTGGACACCGTAGAAATGTGACCAATCTTCTCTAAACTTGGACAAACTCTTAGTTCAATAGCTGTCATTCTGTTGGCATCAGACCAACAAAGGATCAAGGCAATGAATTTTCCCCCCTTGAGGGTATGCTCAATCAGTTGGTCATATTTTCCGGGGTTCTGTTGTGGTCTGTGACACTTTCTTTGCATTTCAACCTGTGTCTGCGTCTGAATCTTTTCCCCTTTTGGATGTATTGGCCTGTCTTCGTTTGTCGATCTTCTTGCAACTCTTGTCTTATGTTGTTGATATTTTGCAATGTTTATCTTCTCATAGGTACGAAGGTGAATGGTTTCGAAATGACGTGCAGGGTCATGGTGTGGTGGAAGTCGATATACCTGTTATGGAACCGGCTCCGGGGTCCAAGTATGTACCTTATTCAAAAATGCCCCCCCATATGTGTGAATAAAGTCTTAGATTGTGGCACGGTTTGAATATGCATTCAATTTCTTGTAAACAAACCTGGGCTGCTTTTATCCATGCCCTCAGGCTTGAAGCAAAGATGCGAAGACAAGGAAAGATAATAGCAAGGGATTTTATGTCCCCGGAAGACAGAGAATGGCTTGAGAAGGATATTGAAGATATGTATGATCTTGCAGATGGGAGCTACGAAATCCCCTTTTATGAGAATGATGAATGGGTTAGGCAGTTTGGAAGAAAGCCGTAAGTCCAATTGTCTATTTCTATTTTGCCTTTCTCCTGTTGGAATCACTTAATTTATCTTCAAGGCTTTGCAATTCTTCGCTGTAGACATCACACGCCTCTGCATTGTCTCCTTATATCTCTATGTAGTACATTATTACCGGTATTGAAAAAGGTATATATTTTTATGCCCAGGGAGAAAGGTCGCTATCGTTATGCTGGTCAGTGGAAGCATGGGAGGATGCATGGATGTGGTGTATATGAAGTTAATGAGCGCATCATATATGTATGTGCATGGATCAAACAAAGTTTATATTTCAACTTTTTAACTCCAACCAACCTCATTCTTACTTGCCAAATTTTATTAATATGGGGAGGGGAAGTTAGACTCTGAAGATGAAAAATAATTGCACAAATAACATATGTTTTGCTTTAGCTTCCTAGAGAGTGTCCCACATTCCTTATGCTTACCAGGACCTTTATTTTTTACTCAAAACGCAGCAATTTTAAATTTTAGGTGTACTATCTGCATTATTTAGTTGAACCTTGTAACCAAATGCAAAGGGTGGGAATTGCAAGTCATCTCAACATAAGGGGTGATGACATTTTCCTCACACTTGAAGTCTTCCTATTCTATTACCTAGCTACATAATCTGTGTGTATGCAGGGTAGGTTTTATTTTGGAGAATTGTTGGATGATGATGAGGGATGTGATGAAGATATTTCAGCGGTATTAAATACTCTTTTTATAACCTTTTTCATCTCTGCAAAATAAAAAATAATAATCTAAGAGCTGGGAAACATCTTATTCTTTCTGATATTCTGTCAATTTCAGATGCATGCTGGTATAGCAGAAGTTGCTGCTGCAAAGGCTCGCATGTTTATAAACAAGCCAGATGGAAGTATGCTGTTTGGCCTCTTTGAAACTTACTATATCTGGAAATCCTTATATTCCTTTTTCTTTTTATGGGGAGGGAGTGTCTCTGACTTTAGGTTTGGTCATTTCTCTGGTTGCTAGATCCACTGATTAATGCATATGTATTATGGATTTAGGTATTAAGGTTTGTGTTCTGCTACCTTCTTCCTCCTATGTCTCCTCCTCACCATTTAACAAATGTTTGATTGAGATTATTGTTGAGGAAATAGTTGCTTATTTTTCAAAAACTCTATCAAGAAACCTGTAAAAATAAGTGATTTTTTCTCTAAAATAAGTTGAACCAAATAAACTCTTATACTTCTTAATACCAGTTAAGATTTAAGAATGCTGATCAGTGGCAGTTTTTTTCTCTCCACACCACAAATATGTCCATGATCGGATTTCACCTCTCTGCCTCTCGGCAATTGTCTCATAGATGGTTAAGCGTGCATGTTGAGTTTTGGCATTCTAGTATGGTTGACAATTATATATGCGCTGTTTCGAATGAAAGTGTTCCCCCCTCCCCCTTTCCTGATTGGTGCCATGCTGATTTTATTTTATTATTTTTTAATTTTATGTATTGCAGTGGTTAGAGAACAGCGGGGTCCATATAGTGATCCACAGCATGCTTACTTTTATGAAGAAGAGGATGTGTGGATGGCACCTGGCTTCATTAACCAGTTTTATGAAGTAAGGCTCACTGGCAAAGTTTTAAATACACTGATCATTTTATGCAAGGAAATGAAAGATGTGTATGATTCTGTTGCAGGTCCCTGATTACTGGAAAACATATGTGCATGAAATTGATCAGGAAAGAGAAATGTGGTTGAACTCTTTTTATAGAGCTCCTCTTAGGTTACCCATGCCAGCTGAGCTTGAGTATTGGTGGTCAAAAGGTATTTGTTCTTCCCTTTTTTGTGTGTTTGAACAAGTACATAGTTGGTGTGACTTTTATAGTCCCCTCCTGTCTGTCATTGAAAATGAATAGTTTTTAATTAATTCTTCCTCCAAATCCTTTGTCAGATGAGAATCATAAGACTCCTGAATTTGTCCTTATTAACAAGGAACCGGAACCTGATCCTGAAGATCCTTCGAAGCTTATATATACCGAGGATCCTCTCATCCTCCATACACCAACTGGAAATATTATCAATTATGTTGAGGATAAGGAACATGGAATACGTTTATTTTGGCAGCCACCTTTGGACGAGGGTGAGGATGTGGATCCTGAAAAGGTTGAATTCCTACCTCTTGGTTATGATGAGTTTTTTGGACGAGATACAAAGGAAAAAAAGACCATATGGATGCGTATTATACTTGCAATTGAAAATGCATGCAAGCCATGGTTTGATAAACTAGATAAATGGACTGAAAAGCAGAGGAAAATTGGTGAAATTAAAAAGAAAGAAATTGAGGAAGAACTTGAATTGATAGAAGCTGAAATATGTCTGGAAGAGGCTACTGAAGATATGGAAGAGCTATTGCGCAAAAGAGAGAAGGAAGAGGAAAAGAAGGTGAAAATGGGTTTACAGGATGAAGATGATGATATGACTTCTGTTACCAAACAAGACGAAAAAGCTCCTGCAGAGCTGAAAAAGGAAGCACCAGCTGAGGTGAAAGGGGAAGTCCCTGCAGAGATGAAAGAAAAAGTGCCTGCAGAGGTGGAAGAGGAAGAGGAAGAGGATGAGGAAGGGGATGAGGAAGATGATGATAATACTGCACAATCAAGTTTTGGGTCTGTTGATCAGGGACAGACAACAGATGGACAGAAGGGAAAACCTGGGAAATCACCATTTTCTTCATCTTCACTTGCATTTGCTTCTGGCAGCCTTATTTCTGCTGTGAGTTGATTCCTAACTTTCATCTGATGCACTTTTTTATATATGACCCTGTCATATGTTTCAAAATCTTGATTATGGTATTCAAGTTTTATGTTTTGTTGTGTATGTTTGGTCCCATCAAATAATCAGGGAATTGTACTTTCCATCTTGCAACATCAAATTATAATTTTTCTCCATTTCAGCATCACTGAGCAATTAGGAGTGTTAAAACTGCTTAAGTATGGAAGGATCTAGTAACCTTACCCGTAAATATTTCTCATAATTTTACAGTCTGAAGAATCAAAAGAAATCAAGAATATTTAAGTATGAGTCTTATTGTTGTAATATAACTAAAATTACAACCATCAAGTCTGTAGCTACAGATCAATTTCAGGGGTCATGTAAAGGCTTTGACGAGCTTCTAAAAATGTCAACTAGTCTGAAGAAGTTGAGATTAGGGCAGTGCTTCCCTGTCACTCACAAATTATGTACTTTTTACATTCCATATGTTTGTTTGTGAAGGCGGATGAATTTGCAAGTGATTGTGCATGTGCTTGTGTGCTTGCATCATCTTTGCTAGGGAGCAGCAGTACATATGTTTGTCCTATTGGTCATTTTAATTCCACTTCATTTCAATGTATAATCAACTTTTTTTTTCAAGTTCAGATTGTTGACAAGCAAGTTCATGAATCTTTTGTCTCTGTCTGTTGGTTGATCAGGTTCCATCCAAGCTGCAACTATCATTTTCATTCTGGAACAAGGGTGGATCAAAACTGGAGTCTGTTCCCCCACCATGCATTGATCGTTTCAGTAATGTTAAAACAGTTGATTCAGTCAGTTTCCGTCCTTTGACAGGCCAGAAGGGTAGCTTGAAGGCTGTGGGCAGAACACATGGGAAAATCAAGGCAAGAAGCTACTTAGGTGGGAAATTCCTTGGGGTACACTCATTGTCTCGGTGTCGATCACATTTTTTGGCTTCTGCAAATTCCAGAAGCAACTTAAAGGAGCCAAGAGTGAGTAGTGACATGTGGTTGCATGCAGCACCAGAAAGGGATTTAGACAGCATATTGTCTTTGCATTCATCATTGTACAATTTTGAAGAACATAGAGAGACTGTTTGATAATCGTATTCTGTCCATTTTTTTTTCCAAATAAGAGAGTTTCACTTGAAATATAAGTTTTGAAGGCCTTTTCATTGTTTTGTTGCCCTCTCTGTACCAAAAAGGAGCACGTATAAGGTTTTTTCGAGGGCAGAGAGACTACAAAAAAATTTAACTGTATTATGTTATGTATGTCGTTCTAAATCTGCAAAGCATCTGCTATTTGCATTTTCTTTGTCATCATGCTTCATTTTTTTTACACTACTAGGATATTGGAATTCCCAAGGCATAAATTAAAACTTAAACCATGTGGCAACTCAGCTGCTTGTTCATGTCTCCAATTAATCTTTACCATAGATTATAAATTATGCAATATATATATATATATATATATATATATATATATATATATATATGGCAATTGGTATGTATTTTCTGTATATGGTTAAGGAATTATATTAAATGTAAATGGAAGTTTATACGTCTACCGAGACAGATTAATACTTCCTAACCATTTATAGGAAGGAAAATAAATCTTGCAATCCAACATACATTTGCGATGGATACACAACAAAATGAAAAATGAGGAGTAACGTTATTTCTCTCCTTACCTAAACCTTCCTACTGGGAGAGCGAAATATTCAAATATTAATTAAATATGTATATATGTGTGTTGTTTGTATGATTAGATTAATAACACTATGGCTACCTTGAAAATCTAATTTTGTAATGCTTGCTTTCTTTTTACACTATTTTTGTCTCCTAAGCAAGCGAAAGCCAATTCCTTTCAACTTTTTACTTACACGTCAAGATATATAAAGAAATCTACCCCCATTCTTTTCCTCTCCCTTACGTAGTATTGTTGTCTTGGCCAATTAAAATCGGCATAGCGACAAAGTGCTCCCTTTGTTAGATCAATTGACAATTTTCATTCATTGATGATGTATCCATTTCTTCGAATCGTTCTCACATTAATTACTTATCTAATGCTTACAAAACTGCTCTTAATGAAAGCCATTTTGATTTTAATTCTTTCAAAAATGAAAAGTAAACTTGTACGTTTTGAATAGTTACAGAGTCCAGACATAAAAGGGTTGCTTTCCCCGTTAACATCATTCTCTGCAAGTGGTAATGTATAGCACCTTAACGTGAAGGACCACTTCCACTTGGATCACATTCTACAGCATGTTCTAGTACTTGTTCTTGATTCACGACCAAATTGATAGAGAAGGCAATGCCTTCACTGCATGGGCTAGCTGCCCTAAATACCAAACCCCAATATTTAGGAGTAATGCCTCATTCAATGCATCTATTTATTCATTAAGGACGAAGGAAAGCGACTACGGAATCCACACACACCCAAGTTATTTTATATATTGAGTATTCACTTCTCTCTCTCTCGGAATCTTCATTCAACTCTAACACCTTATTATTGCCATGTTGCGTAAATTATCAACTCTCAGATAATATTTATTTTATTGAGTTTGTTGTTTACATTGTGTCGAAATGTTTTATTTTTTTAGAATCAAGTGGTCAAACGATGCTGCCTCCATTATGTATATATAGAATTTTGCCACATTAAAATAATATGAGCATTGTATTCATAGATGTTTAAAAAACGGTGATTAAAAAAACATATCTTAGCCAACGACTTTAAATTTTAATAAGAAATCTTATTTACTGCACCTCTTGGCCTATTATGGTAGGTTTTCTCTCCAGGCTTGTCCTGTGATGAATGATAAGACTTGCATGAGAATTCAAATTCAATTTTAGTAGAACATTTGAATAAAAGAGAAAAGGAGCGGAGAATAGAAACAAAATATTGAACATTAACTTAATCTTGTATAAAGTATTATAAAAAGAAAAGGTAATTTTTTAAAAAATTTAAAATTTTAAAAATTAAAATATTTTGTTTAGATATTTTTTTAAAGATTTTTAAATTCTAAAAAGTTTTTAACAAACTATGATAGAAAATTTTAAAATTAATTTAAAATATGTAAAATTTAAAATTATTCAAAATTATTGACTCATTTTTATAAACAACAATTTTATCTTTGTTTTTTTTTCTATTATTTTTTATCTCATTAATTATTTATTTATTTTCGTATTTTTCTCTCTCATCTCCTGTATACAATGTTTTTAATATCAAATAATATATTTATATTTTTTTATTTTTTTTAATTATGTATATTTATTAAATCATTGTTTTATTTAAATATGTTACATAATAAAAATATATATATATATATATATATTCTTCAATAAATAAAAAATGTAGAACAAAAATAAAAAAAATATTTAAATATAAAATTTTGAATATGATAACAATTAAACTATCTAATCTAAATAAAAAAATTAAAATTTAATAATTTAAAATTTATCATTTGAATAAAAAAATTTAAATTAAAAAATTTAAATTTATTTATCCAATTAAAATATTTTTAAAATAAAATTATTTAAATTAAAATCATTTAAATATCAATTTTTTTAAAATATTAAAATAGTCTATCAAAATACAAGGTAAAACTGTTGTTGAATAACATCATTAACAATTTAAACATCGGTATTTCACTAATTTTATTAAATTATTAAATATTTTAATTAAAATTTATTATTTTTTAAAATATTTTATTCCAAAAATAGGTTATTGGTAAATACAAATAATTAATAAAAGCGAAAAACTACTTCAATTGTTGAGAAAAAAATTGAGTCAGTCTTCCAAAGATATAGAAGCTATTAAGTTGGTTGGCTAAAAACTCTAAACGCTATGTATTCCTCCAATCAATATTCGGACATCAGTTTAATCCTTAAACTAGCCTTATCTCGCATTCTTTCAATTTTTTTAAATTCAAAAAATTATAAATAAACAAATAAAAATAATAAATATTTTGTTAGCAATAATAAATATATTATATTAATAATAAATTAGAAAATAAAATTAAAAAATTAAATATTAAAATTATAATACATAATATTTATCGAAATATATATATATATAATTTATATTCAAATTAAACTTAATTATAACCGATGAAAGTTAAAAATTAAAATAATTTTATATAAATTTCTGAGATTGAATCTTATTATTGTTTACATTGTGAAAAAAAATTAGTTAATATTACCATAAATTTATACTTTAGTTTATTTAAACAATAATATCTTGAAAATTGTTGCAGTATATCAATTTTTAAAATTTATATGTAATTAAAATTGAAAGTAATACTATAAATGAATAAATATTATAAACAAAATATAAAAAAGTAAATTACTCTCTCTCTTTTTAAAAGATGCTTAAATTATACTTTATTTCCCTTTTGTTTAAAATATACTTTTTTTCCTTAAAAGATAAATATATATTACATTTAACCTTTTTCAACATAAACAAAATTTTTAACCATGTTAAATAATAATGAATATGTTTTCTAATGATATTTTATCTTTGTTTACAATTAGTAGTTGACATCCTAGTTACTGATTTTAATGTTTTAGAAAGTATAATGATATTTTAAATACTTTTATTATTATTTTAAAAGTAGATTAACTTTATATTTTAATATTAAAAATTGATAATAAATATTTAAAACTGTCTCTTAATCATGTTGAGAATCATACCAGTAGATTTGTCTTTTAAAAAAAAGTTTATATAGATGATAATGAATTCGAATGTATCATATATTTATCTTACAGAAAAGTAGAATATATATTTAAAAATAAAAGGGAAGAAAAATGTTTTATAAGTACTTTTTAAAGGAGATGAATATAATTTACTTAAAATAAAATCAAATATACAATAAAAAGAAATTATGCGATTTAACACGGATGAAGTTAGCTCCTAAAAATATTCTTGTTAAATAACGCAGATTATAGTTAATTTATAATATAGAGATGGATTTGTAAATAAAAAAAAAAAGAGAATAACAAATATTCTTATTAATAATAAATATTATATTATATTATATTAAATATATCTTAATATTGTTAGAAAATGAAATAAAAAAAATATTATTAGAAGACAATTTATCTGAATTTAATTTCAACTGTATATGGTAATCGGTATGAATTTAATCTAAGTATATTGATATAGTTAAACATTTGAAACTTTTTGGGCGTGCTTAATATATTTTAGTTATCTAAAATTATTAACTGAATATTTTGTTAAACTTAAATCATTTCAATTTTTAAATTATTTTAATAAAGTAGTTTTGTTTAGGAATTATTACTATTTTTAAAATAATTAGTAGCAATTTTTAAAATATTATTTCAAATAGAATTTAATTTATTCAGCTTAATTTATTTTTTTAATATTAAATATATTTTTACAATTTAACTTTTTTTGGTTTATTTATTGTTAGAAGTTTTATTTTATTTTATTTTTTATACAATAAAAAAAATAAAAAAAAAAGTAACCTTATATAAAACTACTCTAATCAACAATCTTTCACTAAATCTTTATCAATTAATTTAATATCTAATTTTGTCATATATATTTAATTTAATATGTGAATTTATCAATCTTTATTTTTTTAATTAGTTCATTGATATTTATATTTTATTTTTAATGAATTTTAAATTTAAATTAGTTTATTTATTAATTTTTCCAACTTTCAAATTTATATAATACATGAAACATGATTGTTTAATAATTTTTACTTACCCACACGTAACAATTTCCTATGTTTGTTTTTTTGGTACTGAACAAAAATTCTACTCTCAGCAGTCAATGCTGATTTTGGAATGATTTACGAAAGATAAATGCCCGTAAAAGTATATTTGGGAACATGAGATGACAAGTTTTTCTTAAACTATGCATTATATAAAATAAATAAATGAAATGAACACAAATCGCAATGTTTTAATTTAAAAATTATTTTAATGATAATTTATATTATTAAAATTTTAAAATAATAATCATTTATGTTAATAACAGACTATCAATAGATGGTTGGTTTATAAGTTATACATATTTAATTTCTCTCTAGTAATATTTATGTGCAAAAAAATCGATAAACAATCCAATAATATGGATATTTCTAACTTAAATAAATTTATTTTTAGTAAATATGTATATGTAAAAACTAAATTAATGTAAAAAAAAAATCGTTACTAATGATTTGTAAACTTTTGTTGCTTATTGTTCCTGGATTATACTTTTTTAACAATAAAAATTATTAATATAAATATTATGAATTTATATTAATAGTATATTATATTATATTAACAATATAATATACCAATCGCATATATTAACAATAAATTATATTTTTTGTAATAATTATTTTAAAATTATATTTAAATAATTTTATTTTATTGTCAGGATAAAAAAAATTATATTAAAATTAAACTTATCTATATCAATAGTTGCACTGCATTTCCGTTAAACAAAATTTATATAAATAGGGATAAGATTGGTAACCAACAAATATTGTGTGCGCGTGTGTTTTTTAATTTTTAATAGATAATGATATGATGGATTATTGATGAATTAAATTAACAATGGAACTCTTAAAAAAATAAATGGATACTTACATGATTGAATGGGAACAATAAAAGTTTAGTCGAAGACAAGTAAGCTGACACTAAGGCAGAGATATTTTGTTTATGTAATGAGAAGATAATCCAAAAAGTGTTACATTAAAATATAATGACATTTTGAAAACGAAAAAGTTTGAATTAGGTATGCATAATTGTTTGGGTGTAATGTGTTTAATTTATATTTTATTTTAAATTTTAAATTATTAAATAAAAAATGTAAAGATAGATAATATTATTTATATATAAAATAATTTTAAAAAGTTTTAATATTTTAATATTTTCTTTCAAAATATATAAAATAATAAAAAAAAATTAAATATTAAATGAAAAATAAGATATACTTAAGTATAAATATAATTAGTATATATGATAATAATTTTTTATTTTAAAAGTTTGAAAAAACCATTGTCTTACACATCAGCATGGAATGAAATCAAAGAATCCGAAGGACCAAAACTATAGTTTCCAATTCATTATCGTTTTTTTTTTTTATATATATATTTCACCTAAACTCCACCGAAAACCCACTTCGTTAGTAAAATACTGTATTCCAAACCGATGTTGGTTTCGTCACGAACATAACATCATCATGCGGAGGGAGGTAGTGGAAAAAGATATTTAGCGAATATTACTTAATTAAACATAGGATTTCTAGATTTTTTTGCTTTCAAAATTATATATCTCGTTGTATCGACTTTAAATTAAAAAAAAAAAGGTGGATATCAAAATTTTTCTATTAATTATTTATCATCATTTCAGTTTTTCAAACATTTTGTTATTAATTTTTAATATTTAATTTATTATTAAATTAAATTATAAAAGATATTACTATTTTAATCTTCTATAGGGATAAGTATATTTAATTTTGAAATAATTTATTTAATAATAAAATTTTGAAAGTTCATATAATAATTAACAATTTTAAAGAATTAATGTGACAACATATAAAAAATTGAGTTTTTCTAATCAATATTACTATAAATAATTTTCTATTTAAATGAAACAGTTGTGAATTTTTTTTACAATATAAAAAATAATTAAGTTTAAATTTAAAATTTTTATATGAAATTCTTAATCTCTTACCATCAAACCAATTTTAATAATTTTATGGTTATTGTGAATTTTAAATTGATGAAATACAACAAAAATAACTATATGAGAGAAAAAGATAATTATACATCCAAATACTATATGAAAATGGAACGAGACGAAAATAAATCATTCCTTTCTTGGTTCTAACTTATCCTTGTTTTTGGTACGAAAGAAAATGAGTCCCTAATCTTGTTTAAAAGAAAATTGAAAAAGTTTATCTTTTTTTGTGAAATATTTTATTTTATTCTAAGTAAATTATATATTAAGTATATTTAAAGTTAAACGATGCAAAAAATGAATTTTAAAAACGCTGGAAAGTAAAAAGTTTAAGAAACAAATTATTTTCTAGTAGAAAGATATAAGTTTAGCTTTACCGTTCAAATTTACAATCTGGACATTATTATAATTTAAATAAAAATGTGGATGCATATTTTTATATTTTATAAGAATTGTATATTTTCAAAGTAAATATATTATGTAATCTACACTTATATATTCCACTTTTTGTCTTAAAAAATGCAATTTGCGCTTATAAAAACAAGAGCTAAATTAGCTAGAACTTCGTTTCACATACCTTCAAAACTTTAAGAATCATTGAGTGAGAAAAAATATTTAGAGTAATTCGTAGGACATTATATATATATATATATATATATATATATATATATATATATATATATATATATATAAAATTAAAATTTATTAACATACATTAAATTTTAATATTTATATTAATTTAATAATTTTATATAAACTATAAAATTTATTAATTTAAATAGTTGATTTAAAAGATACTATTAAATAAATTATATATTTAAAATTTTATACAAAATAAAAATTAATAAATACTCTATTTTATAATTTTATTTTAATAATTTATATATTATTTAAATATATATAAATATCAATAATTAAATAATATATTTATATTTTTTAAAATTTTTTAAAACTTAATATATAGAATCATCAAAATATTATAACATAATTTAATGGTTGAATTAATAAATTTTATATTTTATATAAAATTATTAAATTAATATAAATATTAAAGTTTGATATATAATATTAATAAATTATAATTTATATATATATATAATTTTTTATTTTAAAAGTAATAATCTCGTCATCTAAATAATTAAATATATTAAATTTTAGTTTATTTTAAAATAAATAAATCATTCCGCAGTCTGCGGTAATGAACACCTGTTCACAAGGGTTAGAATTGTCCAGCATTGGATGAAAATCAAATAGTTTTAGATTCTTTTAAATCTTTTATCATCAATGTGACTAAAAGATAAATCTAAATATCCGATCTTTATCCAACTATTGACAAGAAATCAATGACTATATACTTTAATTTTTAACTTGAGAGAACTACGATCCATTAACCAACATTCTTTAGATGCATTTTTTTCTTGTCTACAACTTTTTAATTATTGTATTTATAGGTTAACGTTAATTAATTATTTAGAATATTACATATATTAATTGTGGAAATTATTATTTAATTGTAGAATTTGTCATTGGATTTTTGTTATAGATGAGTTGTAAGGAGTTAAGTCACTCGTATAATGCGCACGGAGAGATCCATGTTTTCGTGTGATGAATTTATAAAATAATTTCTCATTAGATAATTTTGTGTATGAAAAACATAACTATCAGATAGAAAATAGCCATTTTTCACACTTTATTACTCTGGCACTCAATAAGAAAAATTGATGAGACGGATTTTTGTTCAGTGTCGGGTATGCAATCCCTTAATCCAAATTATTTCTATTACTTTTATGAGTATGCATGTTGTTATCATACTATCGTTGATAGTAACATGGATCATTAATCTGGATCACCAATTTCAACGAAAATTTATCTTGACATTATGTATTCATATTAATATTATCAACATTATATTATTGATGTTGGAACTTAAAAAGATGAAATGGTTGTTTATATACCCATTTTATGTGTTTTAGAATTTCAATTAAGATTTTTATTTTACCTTTGTAACAGTGCAAGTTTAACGTTAGTTGTCTATGTAGTTAAGAGTCATAATGGAGAAGAATTTGACTCTAAAGGATTCGTTAACTTTAAAATGGATTAAAATCAACGCATATTAATCTTGGAAAGGAGAGGACAATTTTGGAAAGATTTAACTAAGTCATTGTTCTTGATCTATGTAAAAATTTTATTTTTTGGTTTTAGTTTTTATATTTTAAAAAATAAAATGAATTTAGTCGTTGAAATTATATATGTAATTTGAAAAATAAATTTCTTACAGAAAATAAAAATTGATAACCGTAACATTTTTGAGATCTAATAACTTATCTAATTTTTTAAAAAATAAACAAGAATGATAGTGTAATTTAATTGGCCAAATGAAAAGACGAAATAGTTTACCTAAAAATTAAAGCTCGAGAGTACACATGCTCTAATTGGTTATATTAATAAGCATGTGAATTAATTGATGGAAGTTGATTTAATTTAATCAATAAATTAAATTATATATAGTTGTATTAAATATAGAAACAATTTTATAATTTAAGTAAAATTGTTTTCCACATAAAAATACATGTAATTTCATAGTTTTTTTAGACTTTTAATATTGAAAAGTCGTACACATGTTCAAACCGAATAAACCCAGTTAAGTAAAAAATCTCTATCAGTATAAGTTTTTTATTCACAAAATTTAAATTTTATTTGCAGGCTTACTAATTATAATCTTTAAGGTTGATTATAATCATTTAAAAATATAATTTTTACTAAAAAATGTTATTAAATTTTGTATATATTAAAATTTTTAATAAATTTTATCATTTTTAGATGCTCAAGATTAATTATAATTTTATGTTTGGGATGATAAATTTTAAAAAAAAAATAAAAGAATGAAAAAGGTAATAAAATTATATTTCATTGTTTATTTGAATAAAGTGAAAATGAGATAGGATATGTTTTTTTCTAAGTGTGACTTGGTAAAAATGTTTTGAGGAGGATGGGTAATAGTTTTTTTAAAATAATATTAAAAAATAAACAAATTAGTTGAATAAAATATATTATTATAAAAAGTTACTTTTTTGTTAAATTATTTTTTTATTTCTATTCATTCAATTAAAAAAACTTTTTATTAAGTAATTTTTCCTTTTTTTATCTGTAAAAAAAATATAAATGTTAAAAATATATCTAATATTAATTTTTTAAAAATATATTTATTTTTTAATTTATTCTTGATATTTAAACTTTATTTTTATCTTTATTTATTTATTTATTTATTATAATTAACAAATATAATAATACATATAGAAATACTAATTAATACTGTCTTGAGAACTGAAATGAATAGATACATTTTATTAATTTTTATTTTTATATTTATTTAAATAAGTGAATAAAATTTAATTTATTTTTATTCTACTTTTCATTCTTTTAATTTAATTTATTTATTTTCTTTCTATTTTATTTCCCAGTTAAAACAAAACCTAAGAATATGCTTGATGCGCGGTAGGGATAAAACAAGCAGCACAGTAAAATACAATACAAAATAAATGTTTAAGTTACTATACAAACTTTTATTTTAGATGCCGTTTGGTGATTAATGTATAGAATAAATACTTTTGTATATTTTTAAGTATAAAGTGAAAATTACGAGATTTGAACTCAACATCTTATATAGAGCTGTTTTAATTTTTAATTCATTTATTATTAGATTAATTATTGGTAACTTACTTTTTTTTTACTACAGTTAATATTTTGTATGCATTGTATTTTTTTATATAACAAATATTTAAATATTATATTATATATTAAATATAATTAATATATTATCATATTATGATATTGTGACTTAAAATATAATATATATATATATATATTATTTAATACATATAATATTGTATTATATAGTTATTATTATTATTATTATTATTATTATATATGAAGAGAGAAAGATAGTGATGGATGGAAAAAAATAACAAAAAAATATGATGATTAATTAAAAATAAACAATTATTTTTAATTTTTCAAACTATGTTTGTTATAAAAAGGCATTCCTTAATTTAGTAAATTAGTAGGGGACAACTTTAAAGTTTTATACTATTTTTTATCTTGAATTTTGTACTCTTTTATAATTATTTTTAAAATCAAACATAAAATTATAAGTTTTGTACTATCTTATTCTTCTCTCTTATGTAAATTAATCGCACTTTAATATTAATATTTTTATTTTATTTAGGAAAAACAGGTTATTCATACTCTAAATAACGCATGTCGTTGAAATTTGTGTAACAAGTCATCATTTGTTTGTTTTAAGAAAAAAGTTATAACTGTCCTATTAGTGGAGTGAATGTCTTAAAAAGAGTAAGATAATTTTAAAATAAAAAATATGATGAATAATATAATAAAAATTATAAAAAATTAAGTATATAAAAATCACTATCATAATTTTAAATTGTGTTCCAACCCAAATTAGGGAAACACTGTTTCTTTGACCATGTCACATGGCACAGCAAAATCATGGGAATTGTAGGAACATAATTCTTAACCAAACATATTAAAAAAACGTGGAAATTTTTTTTGTGTACACTTAAACTTAAAGAGGAAAAGAGAGAATCATCGGTGAAAGATACGAATGTTATTTGAATTTGTGAAGTTTGGAATATATAATTTTTATATAAAATTTTCAATCTTTTAATATTAGATCATTCTAATGGTTTGCAAAAAGTTATTTTGAACATATATTTAGATATTATTTTTTTAAAAATTTAACATTTTTAAAAATTAATAGAAAAATTATAAAAATAAAATAAAATAAATTTATATTTAATTATTGATTGCTTGTGAGAATCTTATATGTTTCTTTGAGCTTATTAAATTATATATATATATATATATATATATATATATATATATATATATATATATATATATATATATATATATATATATATATATGACAATCATCTTGCTTAACCAGTAATATCTATCACCAAATTCTTTAAATAAATAAAATTTTCAATAGACAAACAAATTAAGAAACATAGTACAAAATGGGTGCAAAAGACTTTATCCTATTTTTACTTGTTTTTTCCTTAAGGAATCTAGTCAACGAGTGAGGCTAATCGTGTAAGGTAACGTTTGGTATTATTTACCCATTGCTTAGTTAGAAAAAATTGAAAGAATAAATAATTTGGTTTTAGAATTTACATTGATTTCATTTATTTATCCTGTTTTCTTTTTATATGAAAAAAATAAATTAAATTTTATAGAACATGTAAAAAAAAAAATTTACCACTTAAGAAAAGAAAAAAATGGGGTGAAAGTCAAATTTTTATTAATTTTTAATTATTAAAATTATTAAATATTTTAAAAAAATTAATTTTTAATGTTAAATATATATTTTTTAAATTTATATAAAACAACTAATATTTTATTTTATTTTTTTCGTTTATTTAAATAATTAATTTTTTATATTTTTATTTATTAAAATAATTAATTTTTTTATTATATTTTATTTTTCAAATTATCCAAACAAATCATTAATCTTTAAAAAAAAAATTGTACCGCCATTTTCTACTTTTCTATTGCGTGCGAGATGTCTAGTTCAGAACACAAACGGGTTGGGATTTGTGGGGATGTGAGGAATATTGGCAAATGGCCTATTCAGTACCACAATCTCATTTGGCAAGCTTATCCACACATTATTTCCAATGCCTCCAACTTTCAACTCACGCAAATTACTAAACAATTGAAAATATATACCGTTTAATTGATATGCAATATTGGTAAAAAAAATGTTTTATAATGTTTTGACGAGTTTTTAGTTTCTAATATTTCTTAAATAATAATATGATTAACGGAGAGAATACAATGAATTAATTCCCTTCATAACTATACTAGTAACAAAAATTAAAACATTTAAGTTTCAAAAATATAAAATTACAACAACTAAAAACATATTAAAACCTTAGAAATCAGGATTATGAGAGACTGTATTTGGACTGATATGTGGTCTATAGGCACAGAAAATGGCAACACGTGAGTTGTCTCATTCCTCTTTGCTCTCAGGTGTGATTTTGCGTTGCTTTGGCTTTGCTCGGGGGTTCAGAAACCACCATCATTTACGTGTTTATTATTACTTTATTTGATTGAGGCTGCGCTTTTCTGGGCTAGTTGGTCACGATTCTAGTTGTGGCCTGCACTGGAAGATACAAGTTAAGGTTCATCATTACCGTCCAATAAATTAACAAAATGAATATTGGCTACTGTTTCACAACATCATGTTAGATTCTTTTTTTAGATTCCCAACTCACGCCTAGCGGGTGCAAATGACTTTGTTAGGTTTTTGAATAAATATAATAAGATAATTATTCTTGCAGCCATAGGATGAGAGGATGAAATAGGATAATTTTTTTTAATGTTTGTTTAATTAACAAAATACAATAAATTTATTATATTATTTATAGAATCTTATTATTAAGTGTAATTTTTATTTATAAAAAAGTTAGATTGGAGAATGATAAAATAAAATAATATATTTATTATTTATTGTTCTAATAATATAATTATTATAATAATAATTTTAATAATTAAAATAATAATAAACAATAATATCATTGATTAACATTAATAATACTAATAGTATTAATATTAATAATAATATTAATAAATTTAAAAATATTATTAATAATATTACTATTAAAAATAATAATAATATTAAATCATGGTAATATTAATAATATTATGAATATGTTAAATAATATTATTTTAGTATTACAAATAATTATTACTATTTAATAATAATATTATTATTATCATTATTAATATTAATAATAAAAACGTTAATGAAAATAATATTAAGTATAATAGTAACAATAATAGTAAATTATAAATAACAATCTATTAGTTATAATATTAATATTATTATTATTGATAAAATTAATAATATATTACTATATTAATAATAATAATATTATTATTATTATTCTCAGTATTATTGTTATCTAATTTGTTATCTTCCGTTGTGTTTTATATAACAAAATTATATCCTCAATTTTTTTTAATTTAATAAAATGAAGTTAAAATATCCTGTTTTATAATATTTTTATTTGTATTATAAAATTTAAATATTAAATTACATTTTATACTTAATAAGATAATATTTAATATTGATAAAAATTTTAAATATAATTTATCTTATATTTTATCATTATTTAATTCGTTTCAAATAATTAATAGAATAATATAGTATTATTTATTTTATTATTTCAATTTAAAACAAATAAATAATCATATAAATTATATTCTATCATATTATATTTATATCTTATCGTAATATTTTATCCTATTCACATATGATGTGAATCACTTGAATATAAGTTTGATCAATCATAAATTCATAAAATTATTTTTATATTTAGAAGCATGGAAATTAGTAAAAAATAAATAAAAATTTAGTTACAATCAATGTTATATATATATATATATAAATTTACATTTTTTATTTTTTTCATCATATTATATATTTTTATTTATTATTCTATTTAATCTAATTTTAAATATATAATAATAATTTTTAAACAAAAAAATTCTATACAAGTGTGATAATTTTTAATATTGGGTAGATTAATTATTTAAAAATAAAAATATAATAATATATATAATTTAATATATATATATATAATAATTTTTTTTAAAAATTATAAAGAATAATTTTATCCATTCTATATTTGTCTACAGAAGATAAAGATGTTATTGAAAGATTCTATAAAAGTTTTGCCGAATTTAAAATATTTTAATGGTATTTTTTTTCCCATATAAAAAAGTGGCTTCCACCTGATACATCAAATATAAGTTGTTGGGTTTTCTTATTTTTCTTTTAAAAAATTGACAGCTGTCCAATTGAAATGTAAGAGGATGTACATCTATTTTTATTTTTATTTTTTACAGAAGGGGCTAATAAAAAGGGTGATAAAGAAGTTCGTGTTAAAGGTTTCATTATTTAAATATTTTAATTATCATAATTTTAACGGTAATTTTTTTACTTTTTATTTTTATTTCATCTACTTTTTAAATATGAAATAATTCTTATATTATCCTGGGTTGGCAGTGACATCTTCTACGCTAAAACAGGCAGACTCGAGACTATTAGTCTCCACCTAAGCAATTATAATAAGCTGTTAAAATTAAAGGTATATATTAATTAGTGTTTATAGGACAGATTAGGAAAATAAAAAAAAAATTAAATAAAAGATGTAATATTACTAAAATATCTTTCTATAATTTTTAATATATGTTTTAATTAAAAAATTTATTGATTCCCCACCAATATTTTAATCAATATTCTTTGAGAAATGATTAGAAAGACCAAGATTTATATTATTATTATTTTTATTTTTTTTGGCAAATACGAAATTCATTTTCTCATTTTAAGTAACTTAATCATCTTTTTATTCTAATATAAAAAAAATTATTAAATGACTCCCACAACCTGCTTCCAAACTGTTTATATTCGTATTGGTTTATTTATGAAAAAGTTAGGATCAATTGACTTTAAAATAATTTATATTACTTTATTTGATATTTTATAAAATATAAATTTAAATATTGAATAATTTTTTATTATATAAATTAAGTTTATAAAACTATATAAAAGTTTAATTTTATTAAATAATTTTAATTTAATATATACTATATTTTAAAACTATAAGTAATATTTATTATAAGTTATATTTCTGTAAATTTTCTATTTTTAAAAAAATCTAGTATGTTTGATCATCATATTATTTTATTCAACAAATAAATTCATTAAATTTTTATCACACATAAAATTATCAAATAAAGTAATTTTTATATGAATTACTCCTAAAATCAATTAATTTATATCTATTCAAAAATTATATTTTATATATTTTAAAAATATATATTTTATATATCTATATTTATATAATTTTCCCATTAATATAATATTTAAATGGTATGATTTATTCATACAATATGTCTTAATATATATATATATATATATATATATATATATATAATCAGAATATACATTAACTTAATTTTAATTTAGTGAGCCATTGAATTATAGATCATGTTATAATTCAAACGAAATTGAACCGAATATTAATTTAATTTTTCTTTCGTAAAAATATTAAATTAAAATTGAATTAAGTCAAATGAGTTGAACCAATTTTTTAAAGAAAATTTTATGCCTTAAAAAAATAAAGATATTCATTTTTATATTATGTACTTTAAATTAGTTCATCGCCTTTGGCCCATATATGTTGTCCCGACGAAGCATCTTAATTTTGCCACGTTTTCTTGTTCAGGCTGCGGCAGTAAGTAATTTTGTACAGCAAAAGTTTCACCGTTTTGAAGCAATTTACCCTGCACCCGTCACACGTGTCGCCCAAAATCTGGCTATCCCAAATCTTATTTTATCTGAACCTCTCTCACCCTTTCAATAACTATTCCTTTCTGGTCAGACGGCTCTCCGTGAAACCCTCAAGAAATCTCTCCTTACCGGCTACACCCAGTGAACTCTTTACTTTTTTTAATTATCTTAAATTGAATTGATCCTTTTGATTCCGTTTGGCCATATAAATTGACAATCAGTCTTCAAAAACCTTCATTTCGCTTTCTCTTCGCCGCCCGGCATATTATTATACCCTTTTGGTTATGATAGCTTCCGGTCGGCGATATTCATGAGCCGAAGTTCTTCCAATGTTGTCGGATTTCCTCGCCTCAGATATGTCAGGTAAATCGGCAAATAAATAAATAAAAACTCAGCGCAGAACAGCACAGCCAAACACGCCGCGGGAACCAAAGACTGAAATTTCAACTTTGCCCTTTCTTTAATTTCTTGTATGTATTTTTTTTTTTTTAATTTTCCTTGGGCTTTAATCCCACACGGGCAGTTCTATGCCAAGCCCCAATAGCGATCGCAACGGCCAGATAGAAAATTATCACCGGAGGAGAAGGTTGGCTAAGAGATCTTCGTCCTTCCACGGCTCTAAAGTCATGCCGGCTGCTCAAATTCGCCGCCCGAAAACCGTTTCTGACCTTCGGTCCCTCGGAAACTACGCCGGAACGGTGCCGGAAGGTCTGCCGAGACAGCCGCCGAAGTTACTACTGAAGGTGACGGTCCTGAGAAGCCTTGCGCCCGTGCAGGTGCTGATGACGCCGGAATCGACCGTTTTCGATCTGATAGTGGCAGCAGTGCGGAACTACGTGAAGGAAGGTCGCCGTCCAATCTTGCCGACCGACGAAGCCTCTGAGTTCGACCTCCACTATTCACAGTTTAGCCTAGAAAGTGAGTCTCAGCTATTTCTGTAATTCGTCCTTTGGTTTATTCTCACTAAGAAAATTGAATTGATTTGGATTTGTGTTTTTTTGTGATGTGAAGTATTGGATAGGGAGGAGAAGCTGATAGAACTTGGATCTAGAAACTTCTTTCTGTGCTCAAGTCAGCCAACCACCAATACCACGGGAGGCGGCGCTAGCGGTAACAGGGATGGTGGCGTAACGACACCGTTTGCTTCATGTGCAAAAGAGGCTGAAAAAGTGAGCAAGGGATATGGTGGTGGTGGCCTTGTTTGGTTGAAATTCATGCATTTCATGCTATGAGTGGTAGTTATTGTTTGTTTCAATTTTTTCCCCCTCAGAATGAATAGCCGCTTACTTGTAAACATAGGTCGGCATGTAGGGACAGAGTTTGAGACTTGTGTGCAAGCGAATCAAAATGTATGCTTTTTAAACACACAAACGATGATCTTAAACTCTTCAATTGTAAACTTGTAAAAATTTGATATATATAATCTTAAAACTCTTTAATTTTGTTCTTTTTCTCATTTTTAAATTTATTCGTCATTTTCTTCCATGAGAAGCAATTCTCCTTTTAACGGGTATGCAATTGTTTAATTGCATAACTCTGTAGCACAGAGGTTGAGTTGCTCACCATTTGGGGAAGAGCTTCTTCCCCGTGTTAAGGAACGGGATAACGATTTGAGTTTGACTTTTTAATTTTATTATTTTAAGTAAATTAATTTGAATTTAAAAGACAAGTTTAAATAGATAGATCTTCTTAAAAAAATATTTATTATTTTTTTATATTTTCAATGTAACAAATATTTATTTGAGTTTTATTTATTGGTTATGTTTCTATTTGTTTTTGTTTTTAATTGGTATAGCTCTTTTTACTAAACATGTTTTTAAATAATTAAAATTAGTCTTAAAAGTAAAGGTTAATATTTTTCTGAAAATATATATCTGAATAAATTGAAAATTATGAATAAATTGATTAAGATGTTTTGTTTTCAATTACCCATATAGTATTAACTAACCATGACACTAATTTAGCATTGTTTTCTGAGTTAAAAAAGTATTAATTTTGTGGTAAAAATTTATTAAAATATATTTGTAGCTATTGTAACAAATAACGACATATGAATATTTTAATGATGTTGTTACTTGTTTGACAATTTTTTTGTTATATTATATTATCTTATACATCTATTTTTTTTTTCTCTCTCAAAAGTATCCATACCCTTATATATCCACAATCTTTATCCTAATCGTGACAAGTACATTAAATCCATGCTTTTATTATACTATACCGAATAATTATCTAGGTTGCGTATATTTGGTGAATCGTGAACATTGGTAGAATAATTGACAAAAATTGCTCTACCTATATGTTCAGCATTAGAATAATTAATCATGTACCCGAATTACACAATATTATAAAAACTAAACAAATTATTAACAGTAATAACTTGATTTTCAACGTCTTTCCAGCATTTTCATTTTCCGAATTGAATAAACAGAGATATCGTCACAGATTCTTCCCACCTAACCAGAGATTTCGTCACTTTTCTGTTTGGAAGAATAATTTTAAAATTAATAATGAATAATAATTAAAAAATAGTTAAATATCAAAAATCAAATAATAATATGAAAAAATTTAAATATAACAAAAAAATTTTAATTTATTTATTTATAAAAATTAGTTGAAAATTAAAAGATAAAAACTGAACATGAAAAATTAGATAAATGCTCTGATAATTTACTAATTAAATTATAAATATTTGATAAATTTATGTGATAAATAAAAAATTATAAATAAAGATATAGTTAAATAATATATTAAAACATGATAAATTTAATAATTTTTTTAAAATATATTAAAATTTAACTAAATAATTTTTTTTAAAAATTTTTATATAAATAAATTCTTTTAAAAAGTAATTATTTTTATAATTTTATTTTATTTTATCAAATTAGTTTAATATTTTTAATAAAATAAAATAAATAATATAATGATTAAAATAATATTTTATGTTAATAAAAAATCAGTCAATCAAAATTAATAATATTACTATAAAAATAAAATAATATTAAATTTATAAAAAAAATATTAGATTATAAAAATAAAAAAATATTTCAATTAAAAATTAAAACACGTAAAAAATATTTGAAGTAATTTTTAAAAAATGCTAATAAACATTTTTAAAAAATTAATAACTATTAAAATAAATTATTTTATCAAATAAAAATAAAATTTCCTAAAAAAAAATTTATTTAATAATTTCAACTTTCACCTAAATATTTTTTAAACACATTCTAATCTACCAATTTTGAAATTATTCTTTCCAGGTTACTTTATATTTTTCATAACCACAGCTAATGAAGTAATTTTGCTCGCTTTGACGTTAATCACCACTTTCCAGACGCCTCTAACTCTTTCACTCCTGGTTTGGTTATTTTAAACTGAAAAATGTTAGTTGTACATAAAATATGTGCAAGTGATAGAAGATAAATAATATATGTAAATGTTATATAAATTATTATATAAATATGTAATATAAATAATATTAGTTTTAAACTTGAGTCACATACAAATGATACCAGTGTGGGGTAAGAACAGGGCCAGATTTCCACATTCCCAATATTTCTCATTTTCCGTTCTCGATCTCATTTTTATCACGGGTAATTTTTTCTCCGATCTCCATTTTTAGTTCCCTTTCCTCCTAGATCTCTGATATTAAACAAAAAGCTATAATAATAAATTGTAAAATTTAAATAATAAAAACAAAATTATATATTTACAAAAGTTAATCTCAACCCTTAAACCTAATTGACTGTAAGCGGTTAAAAATAGTAATTTTTATTAAAAATAATTATTTTTAATAAAATTGGAAAATAAGTATTTATAAAATATAAAAATATATATCTTTCAATAAAAATTATCATTTAAAATGCTTCAAATTAACTTTAAAAATAAAATTGACAAAATTGTATATTTAAATTAGATTTAAAAAGACAAAGAGGAGTGCAATCCCCATTTTATTTTGAAGGATTTTTTTTTTTTTTTATCTTAATTCATGTGATACATCCCAAAATTGACCATCCTTATTAGAATGCTAGGAAAATTTGTTTTTTTTTTTCTATTGTCATCGCATCACTTTAATGTCTTTATCATTTTCTCTTTCCCTTCATATCTCTTTCTTTCACCCTCATAAATGTAACTTTTCAAGAGGTGTGTCAAACATTTATTTTCTATTTTTTCAGGTGTCAAGACTAACTAGGAAGAGAGTATTTTTACGTTTTTTTTTTTTTGCTCCAAAACATCTTTTAAAAGCGAGAGATTAAACAATATCAAAAACCAAATTTTGGTTCCTTGGTGATATAAGTTCCAAAGCCATTAAAACATGATACAAATAACCGAGTTAATTTGAAGTCAACACATGTTTAATTAATCGTATGAAGTTTTGTTTATCTACAAAGTAAAAAATTATAAGGTTCAAATTCAATTTTTATATAAAATCATTCTAATATACCATCCTTCATCTTTTATTATTAGATCAATTATAATGATATAAGAAAGTTTGTGCTTGTTTGTTTAAAATTTTGGTAGATATTTTAATAGATTTAATTTAAAACGGTTGAATATTATCCGAATGTGTCAAGATTAATTTTAACCTCAAAATTTATATTATACAGTACGAAAACATCGTGTAAAATGATGTTCGAAATGAAAACAAGACTCCTATAGGTATAACTTCGGATGTTGGATCAAGATGACATACCTAAGAGTATTGTTCTAATTTTATTTAGACCAACACATATTAACTAATGAGTTTTGGTTTTAAATTATCAGCCAATTAAAAATTATAATAAATATATTATAAAAATAATTATTACAAAATTTAACGATTTATAATGACATGTCCGTAATTAAATAATAAAATAAAAAATATTTATACTATTAATACATTACAATTAAATTATTAAATTTTTAAAAGCACAAACTAAAAATATAAAACATCTATAATTATAAATTGTATGTATTATTAAATTTAAAATTTGAATTCAAATTAAAAAACTAATAACAAGACTTCTTGTTTTTAAAAATAAAAAATAAATAAATTATTCTCAAATAAAAAATGTCAAAATTCCACTATAAATTTGTCTAGAAAAATGCATAAATAAAAATATATTTATGTTAAATTGATCAGTGAATCCACGTCGTTTCACCTATTTTTAATTAAATTTTTATAGTTTTAAGATTTTATAATTAAATTCATAACGGCTAACATGGTTAAACTTCTAAGCTAGGTGATATAATATCTTTTATTGATCATTTCTATTTTTAATTAATAATTGTAATTTTTTAATAATTTTTCTTCTTCACAGAAGATAATGACAAGGTTTGAAATAAGAATTTGCTACTAACTTGTTTTATATTTCTCTCTTTGTGAGAATATTGCTCTCTCTAGTCTATTAACATTCTCAAGGACAATACATTCAAATTTTCAGTCAAGAAATTTAAGCATCTATTTCATAAAGTTTGATTCAGTCGTCAAAAGCATAATATCAGCATCAAGGTATACTCAGCAGGTTCAACCTTATAATCACCTTTTGTGAAGAAATAAGTTACAGAAAGAAAAAAATGTATTGAGAATCATTATTATTAAAAAATGTTATCAAATAAAAGAAATGATATGTCACTCAGGTTTAATACAAATATAATGATGCTAATTGCTAAAAATTTAATTATAAAATTTTAAAATTATAAGAATTTAATTAAAAAATAAATAAATTGTACAAGCCTGACTAAAAATCCAGTTATAGGAACCAACAAATTAATTGAATCATATATTTATCATTGAATTATTTTTAAATATATTATAACATTAATTAACTTAAATTTTAAAAATATATACGTTTTTATTTATCAACTTTAAGGTATACCATTACATTGGAGTGTTGCTCATTTGTTGAAGGGATGGATGATAGTTTAGTCAACCAATATATTGATGTTAATAGGGGTAATTATATTTTTATTATCTATCACATCTCAAAACCAATGGTGGAGAGCTCAATAAATTTTAAAATAATTGCTTAACACGAAAAGATGTATTTCTTATCGTCTTTGGAGTAAGGTATGATATGTAGTTTGGAAAAGCTTTTTCAATTAGCTTTCTCTTTTTTAACAGGGAAAAGGGAAAAGATAACAATAAATCCGAGACACATTATCGCATGAAAGTTACAGTTGTTTCATAATAAAACAACTTACTACTTGGATTGAACAAGACATTCCGCAAAGCCATTTAAAACACGAAAAAAAAAAAAAAGATTTGATTGACAATGGCTACTAGCATCTACAAAAGAAAAAAAGTGCACCAGGCCCACACCTACATGGTTGCTCTTATTCCATTTTGAATCATGTCTTACAATTATTCTTAGAATACACTGTTTTTGACAAAACAGTTTTTTTCCCTTTTCTTTTTATATAAAAAAGGTTGTACCTTTCATAATTTTGGGCACAGTATTTTGTGGAAGATATTTCTGGAAATAGATTTTCTCTATTTTAATTCTGATCTGTTAAATAGATCATAACTATTAAATTAAAATCGAATAATTTACAATTATTTAAATTTTTTATAATTAAAATATTAATTTAACATTAAAACATTAATATTAATATAACTATTTAAATCGAATCCATATTTTTTTCCCTTCAGCTCTTGCCCCACGAGCAGTGACTCGTATTTAAGTTTCATATGATTTTATTATATTGAAAATTTTGTAACCATTTTTCTATTGATGTATATTAAAGGGAGGAAAAATCTATAAATATTTATGAAGAAAGATAAACATAATTTTGAACATAACATATTATGTGATTTGAGAGGATATATTCCCATATTTCAATGATTTATGCTTGAAAACAAAATCTAAATAAACATATTGTTATGTTTCTATCTCATATTGGAAATAATAAAATGAAATGAGAAACATAAAAAGAACGAATTATTTGATTATTTTCAATTTTTTTTATAAAAATTAAACTTATTATTTTAGAATATAAGATGATTAGTAAACTTTTTCTTCCATTTAATATATTTTTTATCCTTCTATTCTTATTTCAATGCGACTTTCATAGTGTTTATAAAAGAGTTTTTTTCCCTTAATTTCATACTTTTATTTTTAAAATAATTTTTTTTATAATTTAACTTAAATAATAAATATTTAGAGAAACATTGGTATATTTAATTTAAATTGAAACTTAATATTTGATAATTTTATTCCTAAATTATTTATAAATAATACTTAAACATATTTAATTTAAAAATAAAATATATAATTTAATACATAATAAAATATTAAATTTGTTATAATAAAATATTTCTAATTACAAAAATTTGTTTTTTTAGATTTAAAAACATTAGAATAATACAAAAATAATTTTTTAGTTAATTTAAAATAAAGACATGCTTATGATTTTGTTTTTGGATCTCACTCATTCATCTTGATTTTCAATTTTAAATCTAACCAATCTGATTTTACTCTTCGGATAATCCCTGACCGCATTCCATAGGCTGGAACATAACACTGCAAAGCTCAAGCATTGCAGACCCAAATCCTAGGATGAATTGAATAGGCCCAATATGAAAGAGAGCCCATGGATAAGAAATAAATGAAGAACCAGGCCCAAAAGCAGCACCAAAAATGGTGAGAAAAATATTATGTAGTGGAGGAGCGGAGAGAGAAATAAAAACTGCGGTGAGTGAGAGAGAGGCTCATAAATCAAAAAAACCCTAGTTGGCATCACTGCTCAACCCAATCAAAACCCAAAAACACTATATATAATCATAAAACCCTTTCCTCGCTTACTATATAGCAACTCTAATTCCTCTCTCACCGGTCACTCTTAACCCGCACTCTGCTCCAAAAACCCTACTACGCTTCTCTCTCTGTTTCTCTTCTAAGATGGAGTTTTGGGGTAATCTTCTATTCTTTTATCTCATTTCTCTTTTCTTCTTCTAATTTTTCATTTCGGCTACTTATTTTCTTACTTTGTATTTTTCATTAAAACGCAATTGATATTTTTGTTGCTGGTCGCTTCGTTTTTATCATTTCGGTAATTTTGTTCGTTTTATTTGTTGTACGGTTTTTTATTTTGGCAATGTTTTAAATGTATGTGATCAGTGATATATAAGAATGCAATTAAAAGTGTACGTTAGGGTTTATTGCAGCGTCATCTGATACCTTTGTTTTCTATTTAGGTGCTGAGGTTAAGGTTGGGGAGGTTGTTAAGGTAGACCCAACCGAATTCGAGGCTTGCATACACCTTTCTCAGGTTAGGGCTTTGTGTGGCTGTTCTATTTTGTGGTGTGTTTTTCTCTTTGACTAAATACCTGACATGTGTTATTATGTAGGCTGCTCTTGGTGAGGCAAAGAAAGACAAACCAAATGAACCGGTTGTTGTTTACTTGAAAGTTGGTGACCAGAAATTTGTCTTGGGAACCCTTACAAGGGAGAAAATTCCTCAAATATCTCTTGAATTGGTTCTGGAAAAGGAGTTTGAGCTTTCTCACAATTCAAAAAATGCTAGTGTCTATTTCTGTGGATACAAGGCATATTATGCTGGGGACGAATATCCTTAAACATTCTCTGTTTTTTTAGGAATTTTTTATACCGCCTTTTTTTTTTCAAAAATTGATGCCTCGATCACCCTAGTTTCTCTGTAGCACTTATATCCAAATGTGTGGCTACTACCAACAGTAGGTAGTTAGCATCAACATATTGAAATCCCGTTGGTTAAAAAATTTGCATTTCCTAATTTTTCCTTGACTGTTGATGTGTTTCTTCTGCACTAGCGAGGAGGATGAATTTACTGGTAAGGCTCAAATATTTATCTTAAAGCTTTTATTACATTGAGTTAAAGTTGCTTGCTAAATTGTTTGCATTTGTTATTTTTAAATTCAACAGACAGCGATGAGGAGCTTCCATTGATAAATGCAGAGAATGGTACATGCTTGCTCTTAATACGAAATTTATTTTGTTTGGCATGATACTGCATTAGTAACTAATTAGCCACATTAATTTTAGGAAAACCTGAAACGAAAACTGAAGACTTGAAGGTCTCTGAATCTAAAAAACCTGATGCCAAGGTTGGAGCATCTGTAAAACAAGTCAAAGTGGTTGAACCTAAAAAAGACAAAGAAGAGGAATCTGACGATGACTCTGATGAAGATGAATTTGGAAGTTCCGATGATGAGGTATATGATTTGCCTTGATTTGGAACTGCCTTATGCTGTAATTTTTATTTCTTTGTTTAATATGCACAAATTTTAAAATGAGATACTTCAGAACAGAGCTATTAGCTCTGTATCAACCTTCCATTTTCAAGTAGAAGCTAGTCCAGTGAACCATGTCAGCAATCTCGTCAGTTACATTTTTTGCAAAAAATAAAATGAATGCTTTGTTACCTACTTGTAAACACCACAGGAGAACATAAAGTGTAAAAATCCAAAAAACTGTGATTGATGGTTCATCTTTACACTTTGGATGCATTATTTTTTTGTAACTTTCCACTGTTGATGTTTTCAGATGGAGGATGCCGATAGTGACAGTGATGAGGAGAGTGAGAGTGATGAAGATGATGATGACGAAGAGACCCCACCTAAAAAGGTACTCAATGGCATATCCTTATTGCATTTTATTTTTATTTTTATTTTATGGTTGTGCGGTGAGGTAACTATGCAAATTCTTTATACCTGGCTTTATGTTTTGAAGGTTGATTTGGGAAAGAAGAGGCCCAATGACTCTGCATCTAAAACTCCAGTTCCCTCCAAGAAAGCCAAAAATGCTACACCTGAAAAACCTGGTGAGACTGCTGACCTTAGGTTCTGATTTTGTTGTTGTGTGCAAATGGATAAGCTTGTATTTCATGATTTCTTGCTTTAGTGCTAAATCTTTGTAATGTATGTTTAGGTTAGTTTTTTGTTCTGATTTGCATACTGTAGTGGTTGAATGTCACGTGTAAACTCTTCAATTGTAGTTTGTTCACATGTTAATTCTCCACATATCTTTCTATTATACTTAATTAATCCGTAAATTTGTGTTTTAGATGGTAAGAAAACTGGACATACAGCAACTCCTCACCCTAGTAAGAAGGGTGGAAAGACTCCCAACAGTGAATCCAAGGACCAGACTCCAAAGTCTGGTGGACCAGTCTCTTGCAAAAGCTGTAACAAGTATGCATTTAACAAAACCCAAAACTTAGTTTTGTTACGTTGGATTATTACTGACTTTTGTGGTTTTTTTTTCCAGATCTTTCAACTCCGAAAGTGGTCTGCAACAACATAACAAGGCTAAGCATGGTGGTCAGTGATATTGCTTTTGCAGTTTATTAACTGATTCATGTATTATTTTTCGCTTATGTAATACATTGAGTATCCTAAGGACGTTAGGTATCTGTCCTTGCTTTTTGGCCTAGTAGTAAACCGTTGAAGTGTCATGGTGAATGCATGTTTTGGAAGTTTTGTTTGACATTAATGGGCACCTCAATTATTGTCTAAAAATATTTTTAGATCTTTTGCTGCTTATTTATTCTAATTATTTAATTATTTTTATTTATAACAATGAGGGTATATGGGTACTGTATCCTCTTCCCGTCTCCTGGAAAAGTATAAAAGATTTTGCTTTGCCAATTGTTAGATTACATTTAATTTAGTGTTGTTGCGCACAAACTTTTAATCCTTATATTAAATTTGCAGTGTGACTTTCCTTATTTTATTTAATGGGTCGTATGTTTATAACGGCAAGTAGTTTACATTCTTATTGTTATCAAATACTAGTATCTTAATTTAGTTAATAGTTTTTATATTGACAAATTTAGTTTATACGTTAATGCCATTAAAAATTGTTTTTACATATTTACCGGTTTCACTTGTTTTAGAGTTTAAACATTAGGCTTTTTGATTGTTTTGAAGATATAGAATTTAAATTTTATTTTGAAAAATTGTTTGAGTAAGATGTGACTGATAAATTTCGACATATGTTTTCGTTCTTTAATCGTTTAAAATTGATTTCCTTTAAATTAATTTTATTAAACTTTTAATTCAAACCAGTACATAAGAGGGAATGCAGTTATGCATGGATTACCAGTAACATTTCTTTCATGAGTTTTAATTGAAAACTGTCTTTAGCTTCAACTAGATTTTCACTTTTAAAAGTATAAAAATGAAGTCAATCTTTATTGACTTTTGGCAAAGTTTATTATAATGTTTTTAGAAATAAGGGTTTGTCTCTTCTAAAGTGAACATTTTAGAGAATAAGAATGTATTTACAGTTGATTAAAAAAACAATACTGTAATTGTCTTTAAAGTTTATTATAAATATATACTTGAATTTTATCGTAATTTTTACCAATAAAAATTATTAGTTAAAATTGTAATTATTATCAAAATTTATTATAACAATTAAATTGTATATAATTTTAATTTCAATTTATAATCAAATGTAATTGTAAATGAGAATTAAAGGTTTGTTACTTGAAATTATATAACAATTAATAAGTAGATGATCATAAAAAAATAATTACAATTTTTAAGTATATTTTAATGAAATTCAATATTTTTAAAAATTTCCATTGTGCCGACATCTTTGTTGATGAGTTAAACCATTTCCACTGTCTCCAATTGGTTATGTTTTGGAATATGGATTTTTCTCATTCTTACAAGTCTTGTTATGCATTTTTTTAATTATGAAAAAGAAAACAAATATTTTGTAGGATAAATTTAATGGGAATAAAAATGAGTTATATGTCGTACAGTGGAAATTTATGATCTGATAATTTAATTTGATCTAATTTTTTAATAAATAGACATTTTTCTAGATAAATAGATTAAAATCAAGCTTTAATATATTAAAATAATATAATAAGTGATATATAAGATATATTATATTTAAATATTAATATGTAATATATGTTATAGTTATTTTAATATATTAAATTTATAGATTTTTAATTATTTATATATATATATACATTTTATATCTATTTATGAATTCTTTTATATATTTTAAACAAATTGATAATTTTTTAATTATTCATTTATTTTATATATACTTTAAATTTATTTATTAAATTTTTTATCTTCTAAACTTCAAAGCAGATTTATAAATGCGATGGGCATATTAATAAAAAGGTTATAATAAAGTTTTAAAATTCTTAAACAAAGCCTAAACACTTAAAAGTTAATAAAATCTTCATTACATTCTTTATTATGGATAATTGAAACTCAAAATTTTAAATAAGAATAATTAAATAATGGATTAAGACTAAAGTTCTTCTATCTGAAATGCTTGATTGAAGCCACAAACAGATGAAACTTTTTGAGGATTGAAATAACTTCTAAAATTTTAGCCTCAAATTTGGCCCAACCTGATTTTGAGAATTGAACAATATTTTTATTAAAAATATTTACACTAAATATATTTCAATTTTTGAAAAATAACTACAATTTAAATTGAAAAATATTTATACTAACAATATATTTTAATTTTAAATTAAATAATATTTTAATTAAAATAATATTTACACTAACAATATATTTTAGTTAAATTCCATATTTTCTTCTCAAAACCTTTGTAGACGAGTTAAGCAATTTATTTAATAATAAATGAAATAAATGACTTTCGTATCCCATAAAATTTATCAAAATTTCATCTAATATTTTTAAAATTTTAGATTTTATTACTTTAATCTCCAGAGATTATGTAAATGTTGAAGATAAAAAATTACTTTTAAAGTAAAATATTACAAGAAATGATAAGAGGATAGTTTCATTAAATTAATCCAACAAAACGGAATAGTTTATATAAACTGAAAAATATTACATAAAATCGGACAAAAATTACATTGAACCTCAGCTTATTTGATTGAGTTGTAAAATAAGAAAATATCCTTATTGTTTCTTAAGAATTAAGATTTTTTTTTTCTGAAAAAAATCAAAATATTTGTAGAATAAAGTTAGTAATAAAATCTTTATTGCATTCTTTATCATAAAAATAAAAATATTATTGAAAGGCATTATTATATTTTAAAATTACATTTTTCTATGATCGCACTTTCAGGCAGCCACTGGCCGTTATAGGAAAGTGGGCCCAAGCGGCCGCTGACACATCATACATTTTAAAATAATCGCCCATGAGGGTAAGGTACTCCATCACAGATTAAGGAACGGCATGCAGGACACAATGTTTTAATTGTTCGAAGTTGACATCCTCAGTAAAATTTTACAACTACACAAATAATTAGTTCAAACGTCGGTCTCCAATAGACATCTACTAAAGCTTACATGATAACAGGGCACCTTAATATGCAATGAAAGAAAAAATAAATTAAAGCCAAATTCCTCAGCCAGCAAATGCAAGAAAATGCAAATGCCAGAAGGCTTCACCTACAAATTCATCCTAATTCGATTACTTGCCAGCTGAAAGTGCTTTGGAAGAACTTCCAAATAAAACCTGAAAGATCCGTTAAAACATCCTCCAAGAGCGTACCATGAACCTGTACAAAAATTCCACGGTAAACTGCAATTAACTCAACCGCTCGTTTCTTAGAAGCAGGGATACCTGAACCTGCAAAACTCATTACAATGTAAGATGATGCTATTTAAACTTTCGAAAGGGATAAAACAGAGCTCATCAGAAACAACAAACAACCCCAACAAAATAGTTGAAACTGGTCGTTCTAGTCTTCATGTATGATGGGGATCAGTGTACCTGACTGTAAAATAATACATACATTCACCAACTGCAAATCAACACAGTAACAAGCATACAAAACTCATTTAACATTAATAATTAGCCAATTGAGAAAGGGGACACGCCTTTTTTTACAGAAAAAGGTCAAGATAAAAAATTACTGCAACTTAAATGCTTCTAACCAAAATCAGCTTTTTCTCTCTTTCATTTAGGACAGAAAGTGCAAAAGAACTGGCACCACATTTGAAGAAATCAATAGGAATGACAGGACAAAAAACAAGAATTTTGAAAGAATATGTACGTTAATTCTTGGCTAGAGAAGAGTTAGAAATTATAAGAAGAAAGGGCCAGCCACAGGGCAGGAAAAGAAGAAAAAATTCCCACATTTTCAGCTGACCTTCATTCTTACAGCGAAAACTAGAAAGGGCCATATTTCCAATATTCTATCATTAAAGATAGCAGACTATAAAATGCAACAAAACAGGCTTTGACAATGTAAGTATTGAAAACATGGTTCAAAGCAGTGAAATAATTTTAGGAAACATACATTATATGGTGCAATCATCTGCATACAATCAAACATCATGCATGGAAAAGAAAAAAAGGTGAACTCCTAAAAGTAAAAGGGAGGGGGAAGGAAGAAGGAAACACATTCCATATCATAGAACAGTGCACCTGCACCACCTGCACAGCCGAAAATGGGTGGTGAGCGGTATTTATTCTGTGTGTGGTCTATGCTAGAATATAAACTCTTGCCTAGGGCTATAGGAATAGTAAAACAAAAGAGAGAGAACACAAACCATAATAACAAACAGATCAATATCCCTCCTGAGGAGGTTGCTGTTGCTGCTCTCGCTGCTGGTACCCATGATATTTGCTAGCGCTTTGCGTGAACCCATTGTTAACATTGTTGATTTCCTCAGCATTAACCTTATTCGCAGGCTCTTGCTCTTCCCTCTCCCTGTTCCACTGCTCAATTCTGGCTCGTCTCTCCTCACTGCCTTCCCTGACCGGACTTCGGTTCCTCCTTCCTCCAGGACTCCGACTGCGCCCTCTCCTATGTCCAGGACTAGTGCTCCTGTGTCTCCTGCTCCGACTCTCATGATGGTAGTCCCTGTCCCTGTCATCATACCTTCTGCTATGACCACGGTGAGATCGGTCCTCATGGCTCCGGTGCCTGTAAGGACTCCTGCTTCTGCTTCTGCTGCTCCTTCCATGGTATTTCCCAAACAACTGCCGCCTCAATTCCCTGCACACAGCACAGATTTTACAAAGTTGAACTTCTAATTCAGATACACCCTCAAATAAAAAACACTTAATGCCAATATCAAAACATTACTACCTGCTAATTCTCTTCAGGTGCATGAAGTTGCAATAACCACCGCGGTTACAAGTATTCTCCTCATACTGCCTGCAGGTAGCTTCTCGAAAATCCGTCACCGGCGAGAAATCCACAATAATTGGCCGACCTACAAGCATGCAAACCAACTCATCAATCATATATATACTGCCTAAAAGTACACACGCTATAACAGCTAGCATCTGATTGATCATCCATTATAAAACATTTGAACTAGAACTTGCAGAGAAGCAAATAAACAAGGCATAATCGAGATAACTAACCAGCATAAAACCTTCCGGTGAGGTTTCTCACAGCATTAGCAGCATGTTCCTCTTCTCTGAACTGAACGTACACATTACCAACCTGAAAACGAAACGATTTTAATAATTCCAGGAATCAACAAATCAAAACAGTAAGAATAAATAAAAAAATAAGGAGACGCCTCACGAACCATGTGATCGGCGAGGTTATCGCAGACGTTGAGGCTTTCGATTTCGCCGTACTTGGAGAGCTCATCGAAGAGGTCTTCGTAGAACTCCTCGAAGTGGTCCTGGATCTTGCGAGGATCGATGGGGTGACCGTGAACGTCGACGCCGGGTGTAATCATATCGGGGCGCTGGTACATATTCGAGAGAAGGATGGTGGGGCTTATGCTCGGCTTCGTGTGCAACCTCGAGCACCGATCGCCATGCCTGCACGCACCGATCTTAAAGTAGAACGGGCAATTCACCCTGTCCTTCTCCGTCCCGAATATCGATGCCAAGTGCTCCGCCATTACCGCCGCTACCACGATTCAATCCACGCGAACTGGTTTTCTCTCTTCAACCTTCTCTAGGGTTCCGGAATTGGGGATTTTGTAATGGAATGCCAGTATGCCAAATGTTCTTTCTAGATAGTTCTGCTTAAACAAGCCTACATAACTGTCATGCCTTTGTTATATAGTAAAATATATCCTCACTACATCAACAAGCTGGTTTGCCCGAGAGGTTAAGGGGGAAGACTTAAGATCTTCTGCACATAAGTGCGCGTGGGTTCGAACCCCACAGCCAGCACGTTTTGATTTTTAAGTCTGACTATGCCTATCTATTGTAACGTGCTTTTCTATTAGTTAGAGAAATATATAGACAGTGCAATTAAATATATAAAAAAATCTAAACAATTGAAATTTGGTTTTTAATGAAGTTATATTTTTTAATAAAGGAGTAATCATTTTATTAAAAATTTATTTTACTATCCACTAGTTAAAAGCTATTTAGAAATTGTCTTGGAGAAATAGACAAATTCATTAAATTAATTGTCAATAATACTAAATATTAGTTATATTAGTTGCCAGCATGCTCTCTTTTATTTATTTATCTATTTTGTCAAAATACTCTCTTCCATTTCAACCGTTTCATTGGACAAGTATTACAGTTTTTTTTGGGTCATATAATCAAGCGTTTCTGTATGAGACTGTTGGGCCTGGTTGGCTAATTTTGTCTACGATGGTTAGGCTTCGGCAAACAATGATGATACGGGAATTGGGCCAGAGCATCCGGATCTTAAAGGTATGATAAACTTTCCTTCCACTTATGATTGATAAGATGTCTGACAATAAATAAAAAAATATTTCCTCCTAATTTATTTAAATAACTGATTTATTTAAACCAATGAAATATGTTTAAAATAATTAATATAATAAAATTTATTTTATTTAAAAAATATTCATAATATTAAATATTAAAGTTAATAACAAAATAGATAAATGTCTCATTAACATAAATTTTATAAGTATACAAAAATTAGACTCTATTTGTTATTTTTTAAATTAAAAAACCAAAAAAATTGGTAAGTGAAATTTTAAAATAATATTTATTCAGTTTTTAAAACTAGAAAACAGAAAATCTGTTTAATTTTTTATTTTTAAATTTTTGTTATTTATATTCTTTTATCTTTTATCTTTATTTACTTTCTTTCATTCTCCCTTTAAAAATAACTTCTGAAATTATTTTATAAAATAATTTTAAAATCTGAAAAATTAAAAACAAATTAAGCACCTCTTAATACTTCACACAACAAAAAACAGGATTATATTTTTATAATTAAATCAGTTTTTTTTTACTGGCTAAAACAACTGAATTGTAGTAGACCTAATAAATCTCATTTTAGAATTTGGTTTCCAGAACATATTTTTGCTATTTTGAGTATTTTCACAGCTGACAGCAAGCGGCAGGAAAGATTCGACTTCGAACATTACCAAACAAAAACAATATCAATACAACTTAAAGGAGACAGCTGATTCACAGTACACTGTACTTTAGAAGCTCTTGCACTTGACATTTACTATGCGCATTGTCTTAAATAATAAGGTAAATGTTGGCTAGTACCTCAATAACACTAATTAAGGAAAAAAGTATTTAAAAAATTTTATTTATATTTTTTATTTATAATTTTCAAAACATTTTAATATAATTTTCAGTAAGAAAATTTCTATTTATAAATTCCTTAACTAATATGTTGAAAAGGTTTCCTCAATAAATACCTTGACCAGACCTCTGCCATTAATGTTAGAAAACAATGCCTTCTGTTTTTAGCTGTTGGTGCAAGCAAACAATCTGGCAATCAGCTCACTGTGCTCACAAGTCACAACTGCCATTTTGCTTTCCTATTTTTTAACACTTTATCACGTGAAACACATCATATCACAGGTTAATCCTTGCCTTGTTTCTAGTTCCTTCCCTAAACTAATTTTTAAAAGGGACAATTCCAAAAACATGAATTTTCTGAAGATATTATGCTTGTGCCTTGCATTAGATTTAATAAATGAATGCAGTAGCTATATTTTTCCCGGAAACAAACATTTGAATATTGTCTTTTCACTACCAATTGTTGAGACTAAACGTTCACTTAATTAGCATTGTAAGTTAGCCAACTTGTTCGTGTGTGTACTTTTTAATTATTAGTATCAATTACACGGGAATCAATTAGAGCCACACGAATACAGCAATACTAGCTATCATAAAGTCAAAATGCTTGACAGTGCTATTATATGTGTAAGATCTGCAGGAATTTGATGACATGAAACAAAGGTTGAGGCCCAGCATTGATATCGTATCAAAAACAATTGGTTGTGACTCTGACACCCGCTTTTGTATCAAGATAAGTTACTTCGGAAGAATCTTACCTTGGAAGTTTCTATTACTTAAAGAGGATAACCATTGACTAATTATTTAATTTTAAACTAATGGGTAAAAATTATTAAGGTTCTGGATTAAACTCAAGGGAAACATGATGAACTCAGGAGAGATATAATGCTATCATATTATTAACAGTGTGAATAGATCTATAGTTATATAACATGTGCAAGTCTATATCGAATGGTACAGATGAGTATCAGCATATCCACATCACCCTAACTGCTTTCTCTGATCAGTTGTAACGAACTAACGGTTTCACGTTAGTGTGCCTTTGTCACGTGTGCATGTGATGCAAGTGCTGGTCAATGGGATGGACTTCCCGCATGAGCATTCTGCATGGCAAGTGTTTGATTGAGGCTCTAATAAAAATAATGCATAATTTGATGCAGTCACCTTATTCTATTATAGTCTTAAAGGACCCATGTTGAGGAATAGATTGCATGCGTATACACATCTACGCTGCTGGTAAATAAGACCAACTTAACAACGATAAGAAAAATAAAAAAAGGGTGAAGTTTACACAAACACTTTTGCTTGAAGTAAAACAGTTTATGATTCTGGCCATCACAGGGTTACATATGATTGGGCATGGCATAAGGGTAAACATGAAAGTGATCCCAAAAGGATGCCTTTTCTAAATATTTTTGGCGAAACCCAAAGGGCACTTTGCTATCGAAAGAAGAACATCATCATCATACTGAAAATTTTGTAAAGGTTATGTGATTGTGTTATAATTGAACCTATTTCTTTATTACAAATGGCTTAAAAACATTGAATAGTTGACGCAAAAGTCCAACCGATGGTAAGAACTTAGTTTTGATAGTGTGACCAGGAGAGCATAACCAAAGCATATGCTCAAGAGAATGTCATCTTTGGGCAAAAAAAGTGCATTCTAACCAGTGTTTTATTGTATACGGCTTGGAAGATATGAACAAAAAAACCTTAAAATGACTTAATGATGGTATCCCATGTTCCTCCTTGATATGACATCTATTCGGAGAGGGGGAAGTTTTGGGGGGTGGGTTACTTTATGGAGATTAAAAATTAATTGATTTGAGAACTTCTAAATTTTCGCAATTATTTGCTTTACGGTCGGAAGGTTGAGAAATCACAATGGTAACCTTAAGAAAAGTAAACAAAACGGAGCATTGTCTGCATAGCAAAGCTAATAAAATATAAGTGGATCTTGACCGCAGGGCAGAGACTAAGTCTGTAGGAGAGTAGAGTAATTTACACGTAGTGTAACCAAATGGCGCAAAAAATTGCTGGTTTCAAATAAGAAAATATTGAAGTATTATTGGAAATCAAATTTGCTTAAGCAGAAGAGCTCAGGGAAAAGAATCATTATCAAGCATTTATCAACCTGACTTTTTACCGTGTTCACACTTCCCAACAGTAGTATTGTTACAGAAGCAATTTATGATTACATACGCCATTAATAAAATCCATTTCTTCGGAAAAATAATGACAAACAACTTGTATTATTAGAAGTCCATCTTTTATCCACCACATTATTTGGCTCAGACTGTGGATAAAAAAAATAGAGGAAACCAAGAAATAAGTAACCATAAAATGTCACAAAGCAATCTATGCATGCAAACAAACCAACTTTATCTCACTTGCTGACTCCAAATTAAGAGCATTTTGATAGATCTTCTTGCTCGTCCATAAGCCTGTGTAATGCTTTTCAATGCACCGCTTGACTGTGATGTGTCTAAATCTTCTTGATTTGAGGCATAAAAATCTTGGGAAGAACTCTTTCCCAACATGAAAATAATATGTTCTAAGTTTGCTCTAGATTTGGGACAGCTTTGTTGCTTAAAAAACCAGCCCTTCTTTATGCATTTTATTGAGGAGAAACTAGGAAGATATGGACACATTGACCAACACTCTGACACTTAAATCACTAGAGATTTTGGCTCAACAAGTGTTAGACAATGGTACCAACATAGCCAAATCCTACAATTGAGAAGGTTATAGTCTGAAGGAAGAGGTACACGAAGTAGTTGTTCTTGCCGTGCACAAAGTCATAGCATCCACAGAGGAAGAGGAAGGCAGCAAATCCAAGCTCCAACAAATGAAGTCTGTTCATGATCAACGAGTATCAGAAACATACAAATTACCCCAAAAAAAACAGATAAAGGGTAGTAATTAGAGCTTAGAATTCTAATATAAGAAATTTTATACCGAGTATACCTGTGTACGATTTGGCACAAGGCTTCCGGTTTTCTACAGTTCTAACTTACTGTCTTATAACTTTGTGTTCGCTATTAATAATGTTAATCACGTGATTTTCTAAAATATTGTGTCATGAGCAAGTGATAGACACATAATACTTCATTAATATCGAACAATCATGAACAGCGCCTATTTCATAGACCGTTAAACAGTCCTGAGCATTGCCAATTCACCAATGGCCCAGGAGAAAGAAAAATAATTTCGAACAAACAAGAATTTCAAAGTACTTTTTATCCAATATAATAATTACCTACTCAAAGAATCTTAACCTAAGTCCTAAGCTAAAAAGAAATTAATCACATAATACGATTAGAGTGCCACATATTATATCTCTGGCAATCATTAACTTATTTGCGTGGCCATCTAGAACCTGTCCCCTTGGTAGTGCCAGAGCATGTATGAAAGTCCAAAATTCCAGAAAAGCGACAAAAGTAGGACACAGATACACTAAGCAAAGTGATGGAAAAGTTGAAATTATAATGTCAATTGGAGATAGAATTATCTTCTTTGAAAAGAAAACTAACCTTTCACCAAATTTGAATCGAGGTTTTTTGATTGCTTTGGTGACATTGGTCTTGTTCTTGGCAGCATCTCCTGCTTTGTTCTTATTATTATTATTGACAGAGTCTCCAAGTTTTTCAGTAACAATCCACTCATTGACTCTCCCAGCTTCTAACAAGCCTATGAAGGTTGCCTTTGTACGATGCAATGACATCACATTCTCAAAAAGGATCCAGTAGAACAAAAGGTGAATGGACCTGTCAAAGTTTCAATTCAAATCAAATGCCCTTTAGAACAAATTAAAGGACTACAACTAAGATATATAATATAATATTGAAATTAAATTAGACCTTGGTGTTCCAACTGAATTGAGTATTGTGATGATGGAAGGAATATAAACAGCTCCCCAAATAGGAACATGAACCTCGGGGACCAAAATTGTTAAGGGAAGCACCACACAGTAGAAGAAGAAGGTGACCATGTGGGCTACGATTTTACGAACAAAGAAGAAGCTGTAAATAACGTACACCTTCTTCCAAAATCTAACATTCTGCAAAAATGTGCACAAATAAAATAAAACATGAATAAATAAAATCACGAAATTCGTTTTTTTTTATTTCTTTAATATACATTAGTATATAATATTATGATTGAAAAGGCTAACCTTGTTCCTTACAATCTCCATCACCATTTTGCGAAATAGATTAGCAGGACCACAAGACCATCGATGCTGCTGGAAGCGGAAGGCTCTAAGAGTACTGGGAAGCTCACTTTTAGCCTACACATGGATTTTGTAAATGACTAAAAATACCCACCATTACTTAAAACATAATGTAAAGATAAACATTAGAATGGCAAAAACCAATGCATCATATCACCCATTATATTTATATGTATATAGTATGTATGATTGATTGGAATTCATAAGGATGCATTGTTAGAAAAATATAATGTATACCTGAAGGTCTCCAAGGTACAAAAATTTCCAGCCCCTAAGACTGGCACGAACAGCAAGATCCATGTCCTCCACTGTGGTTCTATCTTTCCACCCTCCTGCTTCATTGATAGCAGCAATTCTCCATACACCTGCTGTCCCTGCATGAAGGTTTGCATGGAACAACAACTATGTAGTTAGCACGATATGTGATAATACATTTGGAAGAGTTAAGCTAAACGAATTACCATTGAAGCCAAAGAAAGCATGAGTGGCTGACCCAACTTCTTGCTCTACTGTGAAATGATAATCAAGGGACATTTCTTGCATTCTTGTCAACAAACATTCATCAGCATTCACTGTCACAAACCAACCATCGGAATCAAAATTAGTGAAAAATAAATCCTGATATTGATACTTGCAAGTTGCAATTGGTTTATATAATTAAGATATAGTGTTAAAATTTTAGGAATTAAAGAAAAAACAATGCGGAAAATTTAAACTGCTTTTAGTCTCCAAATTGTATGAATTAGTTACATGTGTAATATAGTCTGATCAAAGCTTTAATAACTATGTAACATAAATATGTATAAAATTATCAATTAAAAAAACGAGAAAAACACTAATCCTACCTAGTATATTAAAGCAATTTAATGTTCTTTTGTGAACAATCCATACTATGCCGCGTACTGGATACAAGAGGGATGATACGTTAACATTATGTTTGGATAAGATAAGTTAATAGGATGAAATTTGACGGACATAATTTTGGTAAGAAAGTTTGATTTTTTATGCTTGGATAATTTGTTTTTTAGTGGTGGGAAAATATTTATATAAGTGGATCCTACATTTTTTATTTTTTTCACCATCGTTTAGAGAGATTTTTGGGAAAGGATTGGTTGCTTAATTTTTAATTATCAATATGAATATTTTTTAAATAATCATTTAAAATCCAAACGAGTGATTTTTTTTACTTTTTTATTTTAATTAAAGTATCTTTTCAATTAGATTTCTAATCTATTTTTTCCTTCTTACTCTTCTGGTTATTTTTCTTAACTCATTCCTCCATCCTAACAAAGGGTTAGGTGTCGGCAATCATGGCCAAAGGTGTCAACCATAGGGCACATGGGACGATCCACGATTTTTACTATTTCCTTTTGGGACTTAATGGAAAAGTAGATAAAACGACTAAAGATAATACTACGAAGGCGCGTGGGAAGTGGGTTTGCTGGATTTGGAACTTTGGAATGAACCTACAGAAATGATAAAGTTTCCCCTTTGCCACTTTGTTTGCGCTTTGCAGCACAGCCCAAAAGTTTGACACTTCCATTCAAATAATTCATTTGTACCTCCAAATGATTACTTACAATTTATTTAAAATATAACAATTATATGAGCTGTTAGATTAAAAATTAAATATTATAATCAAATTTAAGCAATTGAATATATTACTTTGACAAATCTCCAGATAAATCAAATTGGTGACGTTGCAAACCTTTCACTCAAAATGACAAAACGATCCCGTTTTCCCCACAACGGTCACAATTCCACCGACGACATGGACTAACGACTGTGACCGTCACCCTTGAAGATGAGGAGGACATCATATAAGGAGCCACAGTTGTTACCCAAAATAAATGCTCACTTATATTATATTAGTATCATTATCATGCATGCAATGAATGACAATGGTTACTTGGCTAAGCTCGAGTTCCCTTGGTGGGAGGTGTTTTTATTTTAAAAAATTGTAAGTTAAAAATAATTGGAATGAGCCAGAAAGAAAAGAGATAAAAAAATAAAATGTGATAGTGTTGTAATAAAAATAATAAAATAAAATATATTAAATAAAAATATTATTAAAACATATGATAATTAATATTCTTTTATTCATTAAATTGACCAAAAGTCTATATGATTCGGACGCAAAAAGGAACAAGCTTGACAACAGGTGGCACAAAGAAGGTTCATGGTGTTATTTCCTTGAATTGAATTGAACCCACAGCCAGGTCAGCAAACGACGGAGACAAAGTACACTCCCTGTAAGCCACTAAGACCATGGTAAAGAATGGAAATTAAAATAATTTTACACATAAGAATTTAAGATTTGAATATATTTTCGATTTCTTCAACACTGCAAACTGACTATGAAAATTAAAAGTAAAAATAAAAAATAAAATAAAATTGTTTAATGAAAGGCGAAATAATAAGATAGGACCGACACGGTGAAGCTAGAAATTCCAAATCCGGATTGTGTATGCATTAACGAAGTTAAATTTATTGAGTGTTAAAAAAAGGTAGAGTTATGACTTACCAAATCTCCAACGAGCTTGAACGAGTGCAAGCTGAGGGTTACCCATCAAGAAAGGAATTGCTCGCCTTAGGAAATCAGGCTCTGGCCTGAAATCCGCATCGAAAATGGCTACGTACTCGCACTGCTTCACATAACTTCGTTTAAGCCCTTCTTTTAGCGCACCCGCTTTATAACCCGTTCTGTTCTCTCTTATTTGGTACGTTATGTTGATGCCCCTACTTCTCCACCTCACACATTCCTGCTCCACCATTTCCTGCCAGTTATAATATACACGAGTACACCAGAACACACGTGTTATGTTAATAATAAAGTTGAACCATGCTAAAATGAATAATAATATTATATATATATATATATATATATATATATATATATACCTTAATGGCAGGGTCAGTAGAATCATCGAGGACTTGGATGACGAGACGATCAGCGGGCCAAGAAAGGGCACAAGCTGCTCCAATGGACACTTTGTAAACCTGATACAATCAATCATACATAATAGCAATGATAAGCATTTAAGTTAAGGAGCGAAAGAAAGGAAGAGAATGTGGTGTTACCTCTCTTTCGTTGAACATTGGGATTTGAACAAGAACCGTAGGGAAATTGGAAGTGCCTAATTCGACGTCGTCTTGGATGGGGTGGTAGTTGTAACGATGCTGGGGTTTCTTCCAGAAGAGCTTGACGAGGATGATGACGACGCCCATGTAGAGTCTCTCGATGAACAGCATGAGGGACATTGCCAAGCAAATGTAAACCCCAAGCTTCAGCACTGGAACTATCAATGGTGCCTTCACCACTTCCCATATCGCTTCAATTTGCCCTCCCACATTGTAACTCACTCCCTCCATTGACTTCGGAATGAAAATTTTGGGACTGGCTTCCTCCATTTACAGTGAGGTGGGTTCGTTAGGGTAGGGTAAGGTAACGAGTTTAAATGACTAAGAATGTGGTTGATTTGGGATGTGCCTTAAATTAAGTGCTTCAAACATTTCAATTCAAATCTTAGGTTCGGACACAACAGAGGCACAGGGTATGTGTGAGAGATGAAGAAGACAGAAAAGGTGTCTTTTTATACTCTTATATCTTAGAGAGTAAAATATTGATTCAATCTCTTAATTGATATAAAAAAAATAAACAATAAATATTATTTTCTCGGATAGCTTTGTTAATTTAAAACCAGCAAACCTCATGTCAATTCATATATATAATATGTGTTAAGGTGCATTAAATGAGTTAACAGTAATTTATTTTTATTTTTTCTTTTATCCTTCAAGGTTTGTCAAAAAGCTATTTTTTAGATATATTTTTCTCTAATTTTTATAAAATTTATTTTTTAAAATAATTTTAATATGTTATTTATTTATTTAATAAAAAAATGTTTAATATTCTCCACGGCTGCACTGGCGGTCTTTCTTTCTTTTGTGAATCTGTTGTCATGACTAAAATGCCATTGAGTTTCAATATAGCGTACACAGTTTCGTATATGACATTGAGTATTGACATTCTGTATACGGATAATAAATCTTATTTTATTAAATAAATAAATAAGATATTAAAATTATTTAAAAATTATTTATTTAAATATTTGAAAAAGATTTATTTGTAATATAATTTATGGTAAATCCATAATAACAAAATGAATTGACAAGAAACTAATATTGATCGTGAAAGATCTATCTCCAATATAGCCTTTATAATAATAAAATAAATTAACAAAAACTAATATTAGTCATATTTAATACATATACATATATGTAATATATATTGGTCAAAATTTTGCTACCTACAAATTTATAAAGGCATTGAAAAAAAACTCATAATATCAAATTACTTCTTAAAATATCTCGACAAAAATAATAATACTACTCTCTTTCCAAACCTTTTGACAAGATTTTCTTTATATAATTATAATTAAAAATAGGAAACAATATTAATTATTTAGACCATAAAGATACACAGCGGGACCCGAATATTTATTTATTTATTTATTTTTAAGTAAAACAATCGGATTTAAAATGTAAATAACTAGTTAGTAGTTATTAATAAAAATTAAAACTCAAAGCATTGTAATGATGCAACATGCATACCATGAAGATACACAGCGGGCCGAATAATTATTTGCTTATTTTTTAAAAGCAAGAGTAAGACGATCAGATTTAAAATGCACACGTTCAACCAATTATTAAAAAATTAACAACTCAAACAATTGTCATAATGCAAATACGTTAGGTAAAGGTATAATTATATTTTTTTGCTATTAAGCTTTTAATATTTTATCATTATAACATTCGATCTCCTAATAACATTACTTTATATCCAGAGATAATGCATAATAAATTGACTATTTTTAAATGAAACCACAAATGAATTTTATTAAAGATAATTTTGTTCAAATTAAATATGATCCTTATAAACAATAACCAATTTTCTTTTACTAAAAATTGAATTTTAAGTATATCTAGGAACGAACTATCTGGCGCATATGGAGGACCATACTTAAGTCACAATAGGAAAGGATAAAAAATTGTTAAATTACGATATTAAAAAATCAAGAAGGATTATTGTATGATTTAAAATGTACGTAAATATTTAAAACAAAGAAGTAGATTCAGATCATTAAATAAATTGAATTAGTAATGGCCAATATGGGATATCGAATTATCATTAAGTAAATCGTATAATATTAAAACGCATATTTAATACACACCGCATGCATCATACATTAATTAACAATCATACAGACTCCAATAAAATCAGACTGTATGAGGTGATGACCCATGAAAGAGGCGTTTTGGTCCATGAAGGAAAAAACGAGACACAATGTTGCGACTTGCGATGATGATCAAGGGCTATTTTACACAAGTGAGTCAGGAAATATAGGAACAAACTTGTTCTTCAATAATACGATGAACCCATGATAGAACTGAGGATTGAATGGAAACAATAAGAGTAACATTTAATTTACAGCACCGATTCTCCGCACCGTATTCTAAACCTCCACACATTTGAATTAGACGGTTAATAATTTTAAAAAAAAATCGACAATTTATATTTGATTATATGCAAATGTAAGTTACTGCATCAATGTTAGGAAAAAAAAGTTCTATTTAATTTATGATGTATCTATTCTCCCAATTCTTATGAGCAAGACCAAAATGTGTAAGGAAAGACAAGCATCCACTTACATTGGAAATAATCTAGATTCAAGTAGATTTTGAATGATCTAATTTTAACAATTTTTTAATTTAAACATGAACTATTTTTTAAAATTTGGTTTTTTTTAAATATAAATTTACTGCAAGTTTATTTTATTATAAATTTTTTAATAGATCAAATTACTCCTAAATAGGTTAATAAATTTAAAATTATATATAAATCAATAAATTACAACCTTAAATATTAAGCATAATTATATAATTTCAAAACAATAACTATAACAGTAATAATAATAAGTTTATATAGTAAAAATATTGTTATATTTTATATTTGTTTAAATAGATTGGAATATTAAATTTTAAATATTTTTTAAAAAGTTTAAAGTCTATCTTTTTTAACTAAATATGTAAACTTTTACAAAAGAAAAATTAGTTTGATTTATTTAGTAAATTGGCTAACTTAAGCTTGGCTTCATGTAGATTAAGTTTAGGCTATCTATGAATAATCTAATCTATATTCATAGACAAGGTTTAGATAAGATACTATAATATTTATTCTTAAACTTAGGTTTTAATTAAAAAAATTATATATATTTATTTTTGTATTTATGTAAGTAATAATTTTATTTTTATTTTTTATAAGTATATAAATTTTTATATTATTATTATCAACAAATTAGTTAATTGAAATATAATTGTTATAGAAGGAGATGAGAGAGATTGTCTTATATATTAAAATTATTTTATTTAATAATTATTTAAAATTTTTAATTATTAACTTTAATTTAACCTATATTAAAAAAATTACATATTAAAGTAAAATATTGAATAAAGTAATAATTTATTTTTAAATTTTATAAAAATTTATAAATTTAATCTATAAAATAAATTTTTTAATTTAACTATTGAATTAATAAAAATATACAATTTATTTTAAAGTAAATTTATTTATTCTTATATATATAAATAATTAAATATATATATATATATATATAACTGTAAAATATAAAATTTTATTAAGAATATAGGTTAAATTTTTTATTATTAATTTTTAAAAATATTTAATTTAAAAAATAAGAAAAATTTGTAAATATGTTCTTCTATTAGGCGGATTTTTTTTAATGTTTGAATGAAAGAATAATATCAATAGTTGGATAAATGATATTTTTATTATCGCATTAAAAAATTTGTATCTTTGAAAAAAAGAAAGTTATAAAAAAATATTTTTAAAATTGAACCATTAAAAATGTTTATTTTAAAGTTTAATGGTTTAACTTTAATTAAATCAGTATTAATTAAATATTATTTTTAAAAAATATATAATATATATAATAAAATATATTAAAATTACTTTTATATAATTAAAAACTAAAAAATTATATATATATCTTAAATTTAAATTATATAAATAAAATAAAAAATTTATTTTTATTTTTTAAAAAAATATTATGTTATATATAATAGGTTTTTGATGAATTTAAGTGCACCATTAATTTATTGATTTTACCAATTTACTATTGATGTTTTGTTAAAATAGTTTTGTAATTTAATTAACTTGAAAAAGAAACGGGTTCCTAATTTAATCAGACCGATTGATCGATTTGGTTTAATGTAAAGTAAGATATTTGTTATTTATAATATTAATTTAAAAAATACTGAAAAAATAATAAATATGATTAATTTTTTTATAAAAAGAAGAAAATAAAAAAATTAAATATAAAGTAAGATATTTGTTATGAATTATCCGGTTATAATTATGGAAATGCTCAACAACAAAATTTTATTAAATATTATAAAAATACACTAATAGCATTAAATATATTGACCCTGCTTTCAATAAAAAAAATTCCTTTTTTTAAAAATTTTATGAGCATTGTCTTTAAAATTTTGATTAGTAAAATCGTTTTTATAAATCATTAACATTAGTGTTTTCAATAAATCTTATAATCTCTTTTTACTTTATAGAAAGCATTAAATGAAGAAAAAATGTACATAATATATTAAAATCTAAAAAGAATATTTAATAGATAATAAATAATATTTATTATTAATTATTTATTAAATAGTAAAAAATATTTATTAAAATGTATTAAATATTCTTAACCAATATTCTTTAATGAGAACCTTGCATTTAACAAGCCTGTAGTTTATAAGTCATGCCCATTTTGCTATGAAAATGTTGGGTTCCTTTTGTTAGTATTGCTCTTTGCTAATATGCTCTTATGAACCTAGAATTCACCATAACAAAAATCCTTCTCAATTACTAAAAAAATATAACAAATACGCAAAATCAATTTTTTTTTTTATTTATGTGTCAAATTTTGAATAAAATACGTTTTTCAAGCCAGTTCAGAATTGAATTAAGCAAGCAAACTTTGCAATTCAATTCTGCTAGTTATCTATCCTGTCACAGTTAACGTTGAGTTACTATAGTAGATTGAGACTCGTTGGAGCTCAATCATGCATTTTCCCGTTATCTGTAAAATCGGTTGAAAAGAAAGAAGCATGATCCATCAGACATTTGTTAATGCATTTTCTGTTGCTTGTGATTGAGACAATTAAATTTTCATCCAATAAACATTGATGTTATGGACCATTTTGCTCAGGCGACACTCAACATTCTTAATTTCTTATCCTGTTTAAGAGAGATTAAGATAGAAAAAGAAATGAATGAAATATATTTTTTATTCTTTCAAAATTTTATAATTTTTGTTTAGTTTTTCATTTTTAAAATAACTAATTTTAATTTTTCATTTTTTTAAATATATTATTTTAATCTTTCATTATTAAATGTTAAGAATTAATATATGACATATGTTAAATATTGATTATTTTAAAGATTAAAATTAACCTATTTTAAAAATAACATTAAAATTAATCATTTTAAAATAAAAAATTAAACTAAAATTTTATAATTTTAGAACAACAACCTAAAAAATTATTTAGCCCCCTTTTTTAATTAGATTAAGGAAATGTTCCACTGTTCATCTTAACTTTTTCGTAATTAATTTGAAACATAAAATTTTCTAAATCTACTTTTGTTGGGGGGGAATCTGGGCAGTTTCTGAACTATCTGAGTGGTTTTGAATTTTGTTGAACTTCCCAGAAGAGGATCACAGTTGTCATGTGAAAACGGTTTAGAAATATGACCTACTAAATTGAGTATGGGCTACAGTAGATGCTACCATAATTTTCTTTCTTCTTTTTTTCCCCTTTCTTGTTTTATTTGATTAAAGAGATCCAATTTTTTCAAAATGAAAAGGACCCTCACCGCGAACTTAATTTCTAAAATGAAAAGGAAAAAACATGAAAGAAAAAGAAAGAGTAAAGTGATCAAGACTCGAGATGAATATGTACAAAATAATATAGATCATGGGTTTCTTGAAGAAAGGTTCCCAAAGTTACCCTCAAATAAATGGAAGAAGATTACTAGTTTAGATTTGAGTAATGCTATTTTTACTTAAAATTGTCACAATTTTTTTTTATAATGAGGTGAGAAATAAAGAGAAAAGAAAAAGAAATATAAAGTAGAGTAAGTAATATAATAAATTAGAAGAAGGAAAAATCGTTATAAAAATATTATAATACTTTTAAGTAATTTAAAATAGAATTACAGGGATCTTAAACTCTACAATACACGACCTCTTTTTTTTTTTTTTTTAAGATCAACCATAATCTCCATTTTTGCCAGAACCAGCTATTCCTTCTTTGTCGTCATAATATCCAACAGACAGGGCACGTCAATCTGTTTTGGTACCTTTCCGACACCAACCTTAATCTATACTAATTCTTCTTTTGAACATAATGAACTCGTTTATGCACTAATCAACGGTTTGCTTCAGACCTATTAATTAATCCCAAGATATGGATATATAATAAATGTATCCTTAATCAGTTTTAAAGATACTAATTAATTTGTTTTTTAAAATATTCCATATAAACATGTCTCATTTTTATAAGATATTTTAATTAAATTTCCTTTTTACAAATTGAAAAGTACTAACTTAAATTTCTCATATAATAGAAAGTCAATCTTTAACCACTTTTCGATTTTGCTTTTAAATTAATCACCCGAGTGTGATAAACAAAAACAAATAATGTAGCCACTGCACAAAATAATTTAGAAACCGCAAATCTTTTTCTTCCTGCCATGGCTAATTAACCAACCACCACATCTTTAATAAATTAGAGCATGTTTAACAATGTTTAATTTTATATTTTTTAATTTAAAAATTAATAAGAATGATTCTTTCATTAAAATAAATTAATTTAAACACATGCACATATTTAGTCCGTAGTAGTTTCCTAAAAAAACATCTTCCCTCACGGCGATCAATTTTAATATATTTTAACATTAATACTCTGAATAATTCTGTAACTATTCATAAATAGTATTATAATAAAAAGTTTAAAATCAATTATATCATATATATGTATATTTATTTATTAGGATATAACCGGGTTTAGTTCGGCTTACAAACTCGGTCAACTTGCACTGTGTTTGACTATGTGTAAAGAGGAGTAAACCTCCTTTGCATGCTATCAAACAGCTTCAGCAACAGGGTTGGGAAGTTAGGGTTCACGTGTATTTAGAGAAGCTAACTAAATGGCAGATATTATGGCTAAAATCAGGTGTAAGTTATGAGGTGTCTTTATTTAATTACAACAAGCCACCAACATAGTTTCATGTTTTTAGTTAATAATCTTAATTATTATATATTTTAACAGTATTTTTATTTTAACGTATATTTTTATTGCACAATATATTACATCATATATTTTAAGCATTAGAATACTATTAAACTACCTTTTTATCATTCACGTTTTTTTTTTAACGAAATAGTAACTTTCTATACCATTGTTAGTGGATCATTACGGACTGGTATGTGAACTTCTTGTTTGTATTAAAAAGTATAAAATTATCTCGTGGAAAAAGTACAAATTTTTACTGATGAAATATATAATGTATGTTTAAAAAGTTATTAATATTTTCATTCTGAAATATTAATCTTAATTCACTAAAAAGAAGAATCTTAATTATTATAGTAATGTGAAACTTTTAATTTATTAATGATAAAAAGATTAAAAAGTTTTTAGCAGAGAAATTGAGTAGGGATCAGGAGAGCTGGAATTGGAACCAGGAATCCCCAGATCAGTAGCTAAATGTGAATACTGCAGGAGAGTCTATTTTCCGTTTAAGAATAAAAACCAATTTTTAGAAAACTACCGAGGGAGAGAGAAAGAGCAAACAGACAACCGCACTCTCAGTAGATAAAAATTCTTTGTAATGAAAAAGACAATTAAGGGCATTTGGTCTAGTGGTATGATTCTCGCTTAGGGTGCGAGAGGTCCCGAGTTCAATTCTCGGAGTGCCCCTTTTTATTCTCATTTTATCCTCATAGCTAATGCAGCTAGAAAATTTGACAAGAAAAGAACAATATAATTACGAAGCATTCGATTTGTTTAGAATCTATGTCAATACTCATAAGATTTGTATGAGATTGAACACCTGATATAAACCGTATTCAAAATCAGCTAGCATATACAGATTTTACACTAACAAAATGCTGGATCCAGTACAGGAGTCCAAGCATTCCTGATATCAAGCATCAAAATGGCAACGAAAAGTGACATAACAAAACCTAACATAATCTGTCAGAACTACAAAGCACAGCTTTTGTCTTGAACTCTTGGGGAGAGCACAACGCGGTGTCTCTAAGCGGTTGGTGAGCCTGAAAATCCATTCTATGCCCTTGAAGTCTTAGGTTGTTTTGGACATAAACAAGGTCTTCCCATCTATCTAATCCCAACCCAGAAGTTGTTTCTTCGCATGGATTCCCATTATGTTGCCACATCTCTTCACACATTGCAACACTTGAAACCTGACTCAGAACTTTTATGGCTAAAGTTTGCAAGTGGGGTATCTCAAAACCAAAATTCTCCCACCATGCAACCGGGTCCATTTGATCTCTACAATCCACAGCATCTTCGTCTCCTAAGGATCCTTCTAGTCGCCAGTAAGAACTTAGCTGCTCTCTGAGAACTCTTCTGGCAGCACTTTCACACTCATATCTCTCCAATGTGGTTTTCCAACCCCTCATTATGGTTTTATCCTTAGTCTGGCCTCTGCCAAAGTATTTGGGGTTTAATATATAACCTGCAGAATGAAGAGGTGAAAACAGCACATCCCACCTGTTATCTATCAACCCTTCAAGTTGATTGAATGCACCTGTATCTATTCCTGTACTCTTCACTGAATCAATAGCCTGAACTCGCCACTCATGGACATCACCCATGACGCATCTGTCAATATTAAGTGCGGCAAACAATCTGATGAAAGGTTCACATATTTGCAACAACATAAGAGCCCTGCTCCAAAAATCTTCCCCTAATAATGCTGCCTCAATGCTTGCAACATCCTGTGCAATGCTAAGCTTCCACTGCTTCCACTCTTCACTCGCAACCATTTCTTGAAATTCTTGCTTTAGTTCGTGTATCTTTTGGACAATGTAACAGGAAGGAGCAATTCTAGCAAACAGTGAGTCAGAAGTCTCTTTCAAATTTTGAGTGCAGGCACAGGGAGAGAAATTCTGAAATGTAGTTGTACATTTCTCAATTTCTTTAGCACACAGGACAATAGGTCTTATCCAATCCAATTTGGCTATCTCTTCCATTAAAATGTGAACAGAATGTGAAGAGCAAGGAGACAAGAATATATGAGGGAACTCTGACAATGTGTAGGATTCAGGATATGCACTGGCATGACCTAGATGTGAAATTATCTGAACCACATTACTAGGCCCAACTTCCATGACCGTGTTTCCAAGGATACCACTAACAACAGAGTTGCCTGCTCCGTCATTATCCACAGTTACTGCTTTCAAGAATGAGAGTCCCCTAGGACTAGATACAAATATACTAACCTGGAAAGTACCCAACATACCATGTAAATGGCCAATACATAGTAATGTGCATCCTGTATGTGGCCAAGATTCCCTAACTAGAGTCATATACCTATCAATCCTTTCTTTCTCTTTGCTTAAAAAGGAACCACATAAATCATGTAGTGACAGGGTTTCGTAGCCTGGGCCAAAAGCTGCAACTGCTTTTATCATCTCCTGGAAGTAAGGTGAGTTAATAATGTTTGCACGTAATCCATCAGCAAAGAAGAATCTTGCTAGCATTTCGTCTACATCTTCTTTGGTGATACAAGTGAGATTAGGTCGAGAAGTCCGAATACGCTTGCCATTGTTTCCACCTCCAGAAGCTCTTTTCTTCTTCCGAGCTACCCTCTCTTCTTCTAAGATTTGAAATGATTCTTTTAAAGACCTATCTATAGCTGGACAGCTTTTGACTCCAACACCAGAGAAACCAAGAAGATGGGCTCTAACACGAGAATAAGATCCATTGTATCGTAGATTGCAGTGATTGCATTTCCATCTTTTTGTACCACTTCCCTTATCAAACCCACCAAACACACTGACATGTTTCCATCCCCATTTATCTGATTCAGATGGCATCCTTCCAACCCAGGGTACTGCATGCCATGAAGGGGTAACTAAACATTCAGCAAGATGAAATTCTCAAGAAATTAAAAGATCATATTAAAATTCTTAACATGCCATGAAACCAACGGAACAAATACTTGATGCTTTGGAGAAAGTTGCTAACCTTATGGAAAATATACTGAAGATAAACATATTTGCACTAGAAGTTAAACCATTTGTGCATGAGTGCGGCTAAAAAGGCCTGAATTCCTAATTATATTAGCCCGTGTAGTTTGAGGGGTTGAGGGATAGAGAGAGAGAGCGAAAAGGACTTCGGAAGAAATTATTAGAAGAGTTCTTGTGTGGTAAATGAAATTTTAGAAAATTTGTCTTTTAACTGAATCCAATAGTCTTGTGTGATCTATGTAGCCAACTTCATCAAGTAGGATAAGGTTTATTTTGTTGTTATATTAGCCCATGTAGTTTGAATTATGTAACCTAATTTTCATTGACATGGGTAACAAGATAGCATCACTCTGAAATCCTTGTCATATTTTCCATATATCTATTCACAACAATTGCACAATGTACAGATAAAATTATAAAAGAAATAACATGACATTCTTCCTCCCGCATGAGTTGCAGTTTTCTGTACCAAGCCAGCTTCCTTTAAGATAATATATTCAGGTACAGAATCTTTCCAAGAACTCAAGTATCCAGCTCTTGCAACTTGTCAACGTCCTTGCTTAAAATTTGCCATATTTAAGTTTTTAATTAATTTTATTTTACAAAGAAACATTTAATTAATAAGCTTCCACGTAGGTTGGATCCTTCCTATCACGCTCATGACATACCAAAGTGATTTCATATTCAAAAAAGCATCTTCTTGTTCCCTTCTTCCACCAAAAAATTTCCAATACCAGATACCCGCTCTAAACACTCATTGACATTAAATTCATCTATCATGTTTTGGCAGTAAGCAACAAAATTGATCCGAAAGACCTAAAAAGCACTACTTGAAGCAAGCATTATAGCTGTAACGTTGATGGCAATAAATGAAAACTTCTATTTTTTTTTTTAATTCACCACCCCCTCAAGTCAAGAACAAAGACACTCCATGTACCAATAAGCTCGAATCCTCAGTCAATAAACTCAAATGTACCACAAAAAAAACATGGCTTCACAGCATCCCTGTTATTCCCTTCATCCCTTGCGATACCATTTAATGTGTTACTTGAAATTCTAGTAGAAATATTTACCTAAAAAAATATTTATTCTAATTAGTGCACTTTGAACTGGGTTTCAGAACTACGACACGGTCATCCACATAAATCCATTCCCCATTTGGATTTGTAGATTAGGTTTTCTATAAATATTTGGAAACAGAGCAAACCATGAATGAAAACATAACAAGTGACAAGGCTAATACGAACATTGGGTACTGAAATTCTTCAGCTGTGTCAGAAATTAATATTAACCATATCTCGTTCACAATCATGAATCACGGCTGAAGATAAATTCTGTAATCAAAACGACATAGTTTGAGAGAGGGGAATTTACCTTTCTTTTTAAGAAGAGAATTTCGTGAAGCAAAACGCGGTGACGAAACCGCGCGTTTCTTTCGGGTTTCTGGGAACGTGACGTTGAAACCTCAAACACTATACAGGAAACAAAGAAGGGACACGCGTTTCTTCAGCCATGGCCGTTTCGTTTTTTCTCCAAATTTCCAATTTAAAGTCCAAATAGTATCATTATTCTTTGGATTCTACCTTGTTTGGTTGCACGGTCACAGTATTTCCTAATCAGAATAGAAATCAAAAGTCCTATGGCCTAAAGATAAGGTTCAATATTATTTTTTTTTTGTTTTCTTAAAAATATAAGTCAAACTGGTAAATAACAGGCAAATTGTTGAATTCTCAAGAATCTGATGATAAGATTAACTTATTTTTATGCTGAATATTTATACCAAAATTTTTGTTGAAAAATTATAAAACAAAAAGTACTTTCCGTCTCTTTTTATTTTTTAGAAAAAAAATATAATTAATATTTTTTTAAAAATTAAAGTAAAAATATAAATAAAAATAAATTTTTATTTTATTTCTTAAAGAGAGAAAAGTAAGAATATAGTAATTTCTTCTAAAAACAACATGCATTTAACAATTTGATAAGTGTGCCACGTTTTTCGATAAAAAAATTGATAAAAATAGTTATACTATAATTCTATTAATTATTTTTATGCATATTTCCGATACCATTTTAACTTTATTATTATGAATAAGTTTGTTTTAATTTATTAGTAGACACAAAACGCACTGTTAATAAATCGAATGTGTTTGTACTTGTTCAAAAAAAATGTTTAAATTTTAAATAAAATACCCGACCTGTTGTTGATGTGATATTTCGGATTTGTCCTTTGCACAAGAGAGAGTTGTCCTCTGCTAGCATGGAGTTTGACGAAAAATAGTTTATTATCCTTTTGTATGCATTGGAAATTTGCGTTTTTCCTGTACAAGTGTGAGCTCGAATTAGTAATTTTTCAATAAATGATTATTTTATAATTTTGTAAATTTTATTTATAAAATAAATTAATTTTTAAAAGAAAAAAAACTAAGTTAAACAATGTGTTCTCATATTGATTTGGATAAAATAAATTAACAAGTATTTTATGTATTGGGTGTGTGTTTATGTATTTAATTTAAGTAGTATAAATATAAGTAACTAAAATTTAGAGTTGAAAGAGTAAATAAAATTAAAATAATTTTAATATATAGATAGTTAAGAATTAAAAAGGGAATTTTAATATAAAAATTATAAATGATTAAATTTAATATCTGATAACTAAAAATCATAATAGAAAAAGTATAAACATAATTGTTTAATAAATTTTTAAAATTTTATGGTGAAGCTAGTATAAGAAAAAATAATAATAAAAGATATTTTCACGTATTTAAAGTAAGAAAAATATATTATAAAAAAGTTGATATATTCCATTTTGTAATAATTTCAGATGTACAAAGTCATTTTATGAGTACACTGAGTATGAAAAAGTTAGGAGTGATATAAAACAATTAAAGAATGAAATTTATCTTAAAAAATAGATTATTTGCTCAAGCAATGCGTGGAATTGATAAATATAAGTTTATATATATATATATATATATATATATATATATATAATAATTGTTATAAATACAAATATATATATATATATATAAATTTAAACTTCCAGCTACACAAACATATTTTACATACATATTATAAACACAAATGTAATTTAATCTAAAATTATGCCCAATAATAATAATAATTGAGTTTTTTAATATCACCTAAATAAGGACATTGTAAAAACATATGTAATGTGCATAACAAAAATATATTATACAAAAGTTGATATATTCCATTTTGTAATAATTTCAGACGTACAAAATCATTTTATGAATACACTGAGTATGAGAAAGTTAGGAGTAATATAAAACAATTAAAGAATGAAATTTATCTTACAAAAATAGACAGATTATTTGCTCAAGCGATGCGTGGAATTCATAAATATAAGTTTATATATATATATAATTGTTATAAATACAAATATATATATATATATATATATATATATATATATAAATTTAAACTTTCAGCTACACAAACATATTTACATACATATTATAAACACAAATGTAATTTAATCTCAATAATAATAATAATTGAGTTTTTCGATACCACCTAAATAAGGACATTGTAGAAACATATGTAATGTGCATGACAAAAATATATTTTATCTCAATGTTTTATCCTTTCAAAAACTTTTTAGGTCCTATAATTAACAAATCTATACTATCAAAACAACCCATTAATTACCTCAATTTTATATTAATTTTAAAGATAAAGTTCCTCTGGTCACTGTATTGTCACTATGCATGCATGAACCTACAAATCAAAAATGAATCCCATGTAATAATTATAACCATTTTAAATTAAAATTTTGAATATGATTGCCTTTTCTTTTTATCACATGCAAAACAGAAACGTGAAGATGTTAATGAGAGGGAAAGATGGAGAGAACCGAAGATGAGAATAGCAAGGAAATAGTAATATTTTAATATTAAAATAACTCAAAATTATTCCTAATACATAAATGTCGATCGTAACTTTCAAAGCCTACTAATTGATTAATTATTCTTATTTGCACTGCTAGCAAGTAATATTGAGACTGAGTTATCAGCATGTCTTATTTGACCACCATTAATTTTCAAATAATTTGGAGCTTATAAATCATTGAAGTTATGGAGTAGTAGAAGCCTACTACTAATGCAGGAAATTGTGAGGGGGTACAATGTGGACATTTTGAACCTTCTCTATATATTTTTTAATATTTATTTATTTCTATAAAATTTAGAAACATGTCGTGTATACAATAATTCACCACCAAAAAATGCTGAGGCAGCGCTCTCTTTTGTCCTCAAGTCAAAAGATACTAACCATTTAGAGTTTTATTTCATTATTAACTCTTCTTCCCCTCCGTTTAGTTCTTCAGTATTTATGGCATCAATAATGTATTATTAATTTTTTAAAATATACAATAAAATAAAATAAAAAAGTAAACCTAAAATCTCATGCAAATTATCTATTAAAGTCAACTCTAATAGATTATATTAATATGTAATTGCTTCATGGCTATAATAATAAAGGATATAAACCATTTTTATGTTGGTAACTATTCAAGAATCACAACAGTATTGCTACGTAACTTCATTTTTGTGTTGCATAATGAATCATTCCAGGTCAAATCCATTCATTTTTGTCTCACTTCTCTGTTTTGATTTTTGTGGATAAAAACAAAAGGCTATCATGTTGGAGATTTTAACTAAAAATGGTTGTTACATGGGATTCTTGTAGGTCATGGATGCACTTTGGTTACCACTTGATTCAATTGTGGCTCCACCACTTCAAAGTTCTCCTTATGCTTTTAACTTCCTTGGATGGAAAGGTGGGAATATTTTGGTCGGGTATTGGAGCTATCACTTTCTATTCATACAATTTGGTATCTCTGGTTCTTGAGCAGCATGGTCATTTGGGTAATGGCTCGCCACATTTTAGGTACTATATTGGTGGTTTTTCTCTTTACCTTTCTAAAGTTAGGGATAATATATCTAAATTATTAAAATATTTATATTATAATTATTATTATTATTTATTAAATTTTAAAAATTTCCTAAATTTTTTTATTTTTAAATTTTATAATTATTTTTTTTAGTGTAATAATTTCAATCGTTTATTTGATTTAATGAATATCATTCTATATTTTACATAAAAATAATATTTTATTTAATTTTTTATAAAAATAAATAATTATTTTATTAAAATTAATAAAAATACTTAATATGTTACTAATTAAATTTTTAAAAAATATTAATATTAAAAATAAATAAATATTTTATTAATATATTTAATTTTATAATAAAATAACAATATCAAAAAATTACTAATTAATATATTTAAAATTTTATTTATATTTTATAATTAAGATAAAAAATATTTTTTACTATTTTATAAAAAATTAAAATATTAATATTTTTATTATTTTTACATATAAATATGATTAGTTTAATTAATAATATTTAAACTAAATTAATAAAATGGTTATAAATATTATATTTTTATATAATTATTTTGAAATTTTTAAAAAGTCTGATGGGTTAATCCATTTGATTTATAATTTTAAAAATAAATATTCTAATTTAATTTATAATAAAATAAAATAATTAAATATCAATCCATTTGATTGATTTAAATTATTCAAATAACTGAAAAACTATTTGTTAACATTTTAATATTATATAATTTTTTGACAGTTTATTTTTTAATAAAAGTTATTGTTAATATAAATATAATTTTATATTATAAATAAAATATATTATACTAACAAATACTTTTTGTTAATACATATATTATCCATACCTTAACTATTAAATTTTTAATCTAATAAATTATTTATTAATATAAATTTTTAAAATTTATACTAATAATTTAACCTTTCATAAAATATATAATAAAATTTACCTTGATATTTGATAATTTTTTATAATAAATAATTTTTTAATAAATAGTCAATAATTAATAATTATATTTAAATTTAAATTGTTTTTAATACATCAGCTGTTAAATTATGTATTCTCTATTAATATTAATAGTTAAAAAATTATTATACAAAAATATGATATTTATAAATATTTTATTAATTTAATTTAATTATTATTAATTAAATAATCATATTTACATGTAAAAATAATAACAATTTTAATTTTTTTAAATTTTTTTAAAAATAATTAACAATTTTTTTTATCTTACTTATAAAATATAAACACTTTTTAAATATATTAATTATTAATTTTTTATATATTTATTTTATTATAGATTTTAAATTAATAAATTATTTATTTATTTTTAATATTATCAGTTTAAATATTTAATATTAAAATTTTAAAAAAATTAAAAACATATTAATTATTTTATTAATTTTAATAAAATAATTATTTATTTTTATAAAAAAATAAAGAAAATATTATTTGATGTAAAGTATAGTAAAATATGAAATAATATTTATTGGATCAAATAAATGACTAAGATCATTGCATTAAAAAGAAATAAAAAATTAATTATAAATTTAGGATTAAAAAAATTATATATAATTTTTAAAACTTAATAATAAATATTAATTATAAAAAATATTAATCATATTAAATGTAATATAAATATTTAGTGCTTTGGATTTGTAATTCTAAACTTATAAAGATAAAAAAAAAATCATCTATTATTTTTTTGTTGTATTATATGTTAATTAAGTAAATATTTGATTCCTTGATAGGAAGAGAGTCTGCGCTTTAGACTGCAATTATAACAGTTGATTAAAAATTTAACTTAAAATAAAAATATATACATATATAACAAATTATATAAGTTACTAAAAGATTAGCTGTTGATTTTTGAATTAACCATTATAGATACACTTTTATTATCTAAACTACATTCTTTCACTTCGGAAAAGATAAAATGTAAGGAAACATTGTTTTGGTTTTGTATGACATATACTACTCCACCAACGTAATATTGCTGTAAAAATATGCTGGCTATATATTTTATATAATTCATTAATTTTTTAATTACTTGGGAGGTCCTCGATGGGGTCGACTCAATTTGCAGGGTGCTTTAGTGCTGAAGTGTTTTACTCGGCGGACAATACATGAAGGTGAGTAAAGATCCCTGTACAATTTTTATCCAACTTTTATATATTAAATTAAAATATTTTCTTAAAAATAATTAAAACAAATTACATTTTTATCTTAAAATTTTTAAATTGTATTTCTTCTTTATTTTAATATATATGCTCCTTCCTATAATAAATGAGCATAAGTTTCATTTTAATTATTTTCAATATTCTGACAAAAAATATTACTTTTAATATAAATGAACCTTGGGGATGAATAATTATGAATGTATTTTCTATAATGCTGTCATTTTCTACAAATTTAATGTTACCATTAATTAGCTTTGAATATTATTAATTTTGAAATTTTAGATAAATTTTTATTTTATTAGATAAGGTCACAAAATAATAAATATTTAAAATTAGTTGTTAATCATATCAACAATCCCTGCAAGTGAGAGAAAAGAATTTTGAAAATTTTATTTACATTAAAATAAATTTAAATATAATATATATTCACCTTTTAAAATTGTATTTAAAGATAAGAAAAAAGAACTATATGATTTAAGTATTTCTCAAAAAAAAATTAATTTATCCAAATAATTAAGTATTTGCTATCTTTTTTTCTTGACTTTAAAAAGGATTTTATTTTTCAGAATAAAAGTACCAATTTAATTAGTAACTTATTAATTGAACTAAAATGTCGATAATTTAGTTCAGTTTTATTGGATCAATTCAACAGTTTAAGTACTCACCGCGGCAGAATTTATTCCACCAAAATCGAAAAATAATCAAAGCCAACAAATGCATCTCGTACTTTGTGTTAAATCATAATTTCTGGCGTTGATTTATGTCTCTTAATAATGAAATTGTGGCAACAGCAAAACAAGCATGCTCTAAAACTAATTAATTTGAATTTGATCATGGTAGTTTGTGGACACCGGTACATGGGTTTTATGGATAGAGATTTGGATAACCTTCCAAAAGTACAAAACCCTCAGCAGGAACGCGCAAGTTGACCATGAAAATAATGATACAAAAGAAAAACTAAGCTCCAGTGAAGCAGAACCTGAATCACCACGGATCGATGCATCTAAGTTTATGGATGCGAGCGCCAGCTAGTTCAAAATGCAATCTTGGACTTTTGCATTGCGGGGATTGGAGACGAAAGCCAGAAGTTAGACGCGTAGCTGAGACTCAACCGGCAACCTGAATGGGACTCGAATAAACAATTCCTGAGGCAGCCTAGCTGATTAAAATTGGGGGTAGCGCAAACGAAAGAAATCAATTTCAATTGAAGAGGTATTGATTTACATGCATACCTTCTGCTAGGATTACAAGATTGACAAAGATCTATATTAAAAATCTAATTTTAAAATCCATCCTCCCTTCTATTTTATTTTTTATCTAAAATATCAAAGGGAAATAAGCCTCCCTCCATACCTTCCCTTTCCATTCGTTCCCCTCTCCCCGAACATAACAGTAATAGCATATGTGCCCAATTACATCAACGATGTTCACCTAATTTGCGCCTCCCCCTCCGAACAGTTTGATTCAAGCTTTGTTTTGATCCAGACGTCCACTAAACTTGATCTCGCTATGGAAGTTGCAAGCTAAGAGACGATTTCCCGGCACACATGCCGTCTAAGAAGTAGTGAAGCACCTTTTATGTTACGACTCTCAACTACCGTGCACTCACCAACACTTAAGATCAAAAGAAAACCAGGGGATGCAACGTTTGTGAAGGTGCAGGTGCACCTTTCGGCAAACGAACATGCTCGCACTGCCTCAACGGTCTAAGTAAAGAGCATCTTTAACTCCTCAATCCGTGCAGTTCGAACTTCTTGATCAGTCAAGGCACCAGAAATCATTCGCTGCTTACGTGCTTGGACTGCCTCCATTCTCTCCTCAACTGTCCCCTGCAGTGAAACATACGAACAAATGCCCCATTCAAGTCAATAAGTTGACACTTGATACCGAGGTGAAAATTCACATAATTAGGTGACGGACACAAAACAAACATGCTAACAAGTGACACGTAATTATCCAAATTAACTTACTTGAACAAAGCAATCTCATTTATTGTATTCATAAAGCTAGCATCACCCTCATTAAAAATTTTGCACTTCAATTAAAAAAAAAATTATGGAACAAATATTTACATAAAAAGGTAGAAGTCCAGTTGAGCGACGTTTTCCTACCAGATTCCTTGTACCCAGTGAAGTAATTAATCGACTCAATTGAAAAAATATAATAATACAACCACGTGAGATATGTGCATAATTTTCCAAAAAGGGGTATTAAGGGTGTGTTCGAATGTGCTTTGAGTTTTTATAGTGGAGGAGAAGAGAGTAATAGGAAAAGAGATATCATTTTTTAAACAATTTTGTTTTGTTGTTTTAGAGCATGAATAAGAAACAATAAGGCCTAAGCAAATTTTGGTTTTTTTCAGATTCAAAAATTGAAAAAGAGATATAATTTTTTAAACAATTTTGTTTTGTTGTTTTAGGTTTTTTCTGTTGTTTCAAAAATTTTATTATTTTAGAAATTCAAGACTTGTTTAATTGTTTTTTTTTCTCCTATGCCCTTATTTAATGATTATGGATAATTATATTTTTCACTAATCACTTATCATCATTGTGGAAAGTTTAAAAAAAATGAAAGTTAGAATATATATATATATATATAGAAATGTTTTAGTTAAAATATAGCAATACAGTTTTTCCAATTGTGGAGCTTGAACCCACAATAAGAGCCTATATAATAGTAAATTTTTATTGAAAATCACAGAATTCAATGCATCAATAACATTAAATATAATAAAAACCTATTATTTATTGATTTCTTATTGTGTATCATTGGATACACTTTAAAAAAAAAAGATAATAATATTATACATCGATTAAAGTTTCCTTAATCTATGTGCATAATTGTAAACAAAACAAAAGAAATGGAGGGAATATACCTTTACAATAAACCGTTTAATAGCCACCTTCTTTGTTTGCCCAATGCGATGAATACGCATAACAGCTTGTTCTTCAACAGCCGGATTCCACCATGGATCCTGTTCATAGAGAAAAATTATCTATAATTCATAATTACTAAAAAACAAATACTTTCCAAATGTCAATAAAAATAATAATATGTCACTAAATATCCGTTGGATAGGTTAATCATAAAACATTCTGACGCAACTTTCTGCATTCTATATACACATGCAGTTTTTTACTCCTATTTATTGAATGCATCAAATTTCTTAACCTAAAACAACAAATAACTGTAGAATCCAGAAAATTGCTAAAATTATATAGAAACCAGTAAAGAGTACTGGTAAGTAATAATAATTTAAATTTGAATAGTCACTCTAATCTTGATGTTTAAATCTTGAATCTTTAAATTACAATATCTTGCGCATATTTTGCTTTCAGACTAATTTATCCCCAATGATGGCTTCAGAGACAAGGTACGTATTTGCTCCTAATTTTAAAACTGTACATAGCAGCAAAAATAAACATTTGATAAATCTAAATTGTGGGTAACGGCGATTTTTTTCTGACTAATAATGTAGGAAGATCATATATTATATACTCCACTGATGATCAAGTGATTTTGGTCACTAGTAATAATAATTTAGTAGAAGATGAGTTTTTGCATAACCAATTTAATTAAAAGCTTACATCATGTGGATCATACTCAACAATAATAGCAATAGGAATTCAGATTTATTACATTTTATCCCGTTGATTTTGGTTAAAAAACAGTTTGCCCCCTGTCCCATGAAATTTGGCACTACCTCCCTATGGTTTGGTTAAAAATTTGTACGTACCATGACAAAAGCATTAGAAGCTGCCGTAAGGTTTATACCCACTCCACCAGCTTTTAGTGACATTAACAACACCTGATGCAAGAAATAAGTACTGATAGTTATAAACAGTAAATGCAAACCAGATAACTACACTGCCAAGGTCACAACAAATAAATGCAAGAGGAAATATGTCAAGACCATGGTGTTACTGTCCTCTGAGAATTGTTTGATTACTTTTTCGCGCTGCTGCTGACTCAAGGTCCCATCAAGACGAACAAATGAAATGTTATTCCTGGGCATAAGTGAAATCACAAAAGAAACAAACCTCTTTGGTATCACTGTTCGTCACCAAAACATGTTAAACGAATAAAATGGTAATTAAACTCATAATGGCATTATGGGCTTAAGCATGATACAGAAAGGAACAGATGAAGCATGAAGCGTACAACAAATCACAGCAATCCTCAAAGCTGACATCAACTTAGAAAGAATTGTTACAACACAAGGTAAAACAAAAGCATGTTGGATACAGCTCTTTTGAATAATTCACGTACTCAGATTCCCACAAGAACATCATCTTTCCTAAAGTATGATTCAACCAGCAATGAATCTTACCTGACAAACGGAATCTGCAAGAGGTCTAGAAAAGCAGTCCACTGGCTGAAAACAATGCTTTTGGAGCCTGATGAACGAAGATTTTCAAGTTCATTCAAGAGAATAGTTACCTTACACGATTCTACCCAGTTCTTCTCAATATCCACCTTAAATCGATTCTCGGTAGGGGCGGTGATAAGATCCTGCCTGCTGACTATTTTTCTGTAGAAGAAACAATATCATTATGAATTTGTACTGTAACCAAGATTCATTTGAAAACTACTGCAATAAGGATAATTTTAAACTTCCTTTTGTCAGTTAAATAAAAGATACCCAAAATTCAAATAGGTTAACTTGATAATACCTACAGACAGGACATAAACCAGAAGAAGAATTTCGCCAACTTGCCAAGAGGCATTCCCGGCATAAGCGGTGAGCACAAGGTGTCAACACAGCATCTTCAAATGCTTCAAGACATATTGGACACTCTCCCTGCTCCCCTTTACGTAGCTCTTCCACAACTTCTTGAACATAAGCACGTGAAGGTGCTTCTTTTACTTCACCTTCTGAAGCATTACAGGTTCCTTGAAGGAAGCGCTTAGCTAGTTTGTTTAGATCAGCAAACTCTTGAGTATCACCTCGACTAAATGAATCAGTTGTCACCATGACAATAAGTTAAGGCTAGTTAAGAGAAAATAACTTAATGGTATAAGGGTCAAAGTAAACATCAGAAGATTGATTTTCAATCACATTGCATCAAACAACCTTCTTAAGAAACATCAACAGTAAAATAACATCAAGCAAAGCCAAGAAAACCATCCTATGCAACAACAAACTCATTGCTACGCAGCATATTGTTCTGATGCAATCAAAGTCACCAAACTATTACTAACATCTGTTATATATATCTTTTGGACTTGAAGAAATAAAACAAGTTTGTGATGAATCCACAGCTCAAACAATATTTTCCAAAAAAATTAGAGAACTGAATGATACAAAATAAAATGAATATGGATCAACAACCTAGAAAACCTTATAAAAAAAGACCAACAGACTGTTAGTTTCAATCCTATTAAGAACCCAAGTATTGATTTAAGGTTCCATCCTAAAAGCTCATGGCCCTCCAAATATGATTAGGACAGAAAATTTCATTTTTCCATTGTTAATATTCGTCAGTATAAGAAAGTAAGAAAATAAAGGTCAGTTGGAAAGATTTGACAATTACATAAAAGTATTTCCTAGTTGTCATTTTTGCTTATCACTTTTCAGCCTCCACAATGCTACCAGCATCTCATTATTGTATTATTATCCTGATCAATTTGTTTAGTGTGCTAAAGTTAAGTATAATTTTTCTCAAATTCAACTTGGAAACTTTATCTACCATGCAGTATATTTTAGAGGCCAGTGTTTATAAAAGATTTAAGTCTCTTATGCTGAAATTTCTCCTGAAATTGGAAAAGTAACCAAACCTGACCTCCTTAGATTAGATTATGAATAGCATTAGGTTGGTCAGAAAAGGTTAGAAATATTGAGGAACAGGTTCAATATGTTAGAGGGACAGTTCCTTAAAAACCGATTGATCAGACCAGATGCTTACAGTTACAAGATGTTGCGCTGGCAGTAGATTTCTGGTATGAAATTCAAGAAAATTAACAGGGATGTTTAAGGCATAATACCTCATTACAAGAAATGGATGATCACAACATTGCCGAAGACGTAAAAGTAACTCCAATATTGAAGCATAATTATGAAGAACACGCCCTTGCTCAACAAACTGGTCAAACTTTACCTGCATAAAATTTCACCAACAGGTTGGATCAATGTGACTTTTTACAGTGCGAAACATAAGGTGAAAAATATCAAATTTAGATAAGAAATTTAAAGTACCTTAGATCTTTTAAATAGGGCCTCATAAAAGTCCTTTTCAGCTTCTGTGGGTTCACAGTAAATTATCTGCATATCAGCTGGAGGCAGAACTAGGATGGGCCTGCAACAAATAATAAGTTAAGAGAACATACTGGATGTTAAAATAGCACTAGTCTTTGACCAGTTTACTGACTTGCCCTCGCGGTCTGTGCTATGTTTGGTTCTCCTCAACATGATTGGCTTCAAAATGGACTGAACTAACTTCAACCCTCTTTCATCACCACCCTCAAATGGTTTCTGAATAAGTTTGTTCCACCTGGATCATATAAAACAAATCTTCACAGTCCAGCACTCCAGATACATACCCACATGAAAAGAGTAAACAACCAAAGTAATAACCAAAGTATCAGTAACTAGTAATAGCATGTGTTCCCAAAACAAATACTTAGCATTAGATGACTATGCTAAACATTCATCACAACCAGCTTGGTTACTTACTTGGTACTCCAGTTATGTCACAAAAATTTTGGCTGGAAACTTTATTCTCATAAAAATCCAATTAAATCATACAGTGAAGAATTCTTCACTAACAAATGCCATTGTCATCAACCAACAGAAGTTTGAAAAGCAAAGTAAAAAGGAGAGTCAGACCACTTGTCTTAAGCTTACATCAGATCGTAGTTATCAATCTAGGATAGTAGCACATAGAGGCTGATCCCATAAGCACTACAATGGTATGGCTCATTGCAGGATGACCACTATTCAGAATTTTATATACATATTAAATAATGTACACTTTATACATATAAATGCTCAAAAATTAAAAAAAAAAAAACTCAAGATTCATGACATATTCATAATAATCAATAAAAGGCCATAGGTTTTAAGCAAAACATACAAGTAAATAACAATAAAGTCAAGGAAACCCACAAAATTGAAAAGACATCCATATGTCAAATACAAGACATCTTAAACATTCAATAAAAAGTGAGGGGTGGGTGTTGCACATTGAAAACAGAGGAAGTTGAGGGTTTAGAGTTCATAACAGAGGTGATTCGAAGTTCTGGGGAGAAAAGAATGGGGGTGGGTGTTGCCAAAAATACCGCCAGAGATGAGTGGGCAGTTGTGGCACAAAACAGAAAGAAGGGTGGGTAGATGTTGGTTGGACAACGTTGTGTGGCACAATAGATAGAAACATGGGAAAACTACATCCAAGTAGGAGATATTTTAAATTCTGAAAAGTGGAGGGAAATCTCAATTTTATCCCAAACCCCCACCTCAAACAAAGCATAGTTTTGAGGGCAAAATTGAGTTTTTGAAAAACCTCACTCTAGCACCACTATAGTGCAAATTTTGGCCACAGTCATGGCTGCTATTAAAAGATGCACCATTATTCAATTATACCACCAATATACATGACAACTCCGCACCCCTATAGCATGCTATTGATAACTATGCATAAGATTTATGCTATAAAGTTCAAGTACAAGTCTTGTTATTGTTGTTATTTGTTTCAATCCATAGAAGGAACTATTTGAAAGCTACACCTTCACAAGAATGTAGAATATTCTAAATGCAGTTAAATATATGGAATCAAAAGTTCAGTTTAAAACCAAATTTAACCAAACAAAGTAACAATAATAATAAACATCAAAGTTTGGCATTCACCATTCAAAAATGGCCTTTAGAAGTAGGAAATAAAAAATTAAAACTGATGAGAAATAGGGAAGAATAGAACAAAAGATGGGGCACATTCAATTATAGTTAACATGTCCAACACAAAGAAAGAGGTAATTTTACCAGGCCCAATGACCCCAAGGCTCTATTCTCAGGAACCGAAGAAGACTGTAAACATCCTCAAGGCTGTTCTGTAGATTAAAAAGAGCTTCATGTCAGGAAGCATAAAAATTACATCTTTCATGAGACTTGTGACCAATCCAAAATAAGCCAATACAGATACATGAACAGCAGGTTGCATGAAAAATTTGAAGTACATACTCATTTGGAAGCAATGAAAAAATCCCAGAGCTGATTTTCAAACTTTTCAGAAAAAGTGTTTAATACCAAAATCACTTTTGAAATTGAAAATACAATAAAGCTTTTCCAAAAACAGGGTTTGACAGCATTGTAAGACCCGTGTGTATAATAGACCAAGGGTTATCATGCCTAAACACAATGTCCAACTTAACACTGGGATAAAACATGCATGACAAATGAAAATACAACTGAGCTAGAATGCAAGATGAGTATAATCACAACTCAGAGCTTGAAAGGGAAAAATCTCATTAATTGTCATATTAGGAAATTAAAAACAGGTTCTAGTTATACAACTCAAGATGGAAACTACAAAACACTGTCAAAGCTAATTGAAGATTTCACAAGTTTAATCATACAATATAGCCTTGGTGCTAATCACATTCTGTAAAAGTTAGATTTAGGGTGGACATTCTTATTTCGGGTGATTTATTAGTTAAGTAATCCACAAATACCAAAAAGAAAATTGTCAACCATGATAAGAGATAAGACTTATATTAATAATAATTCACCTGGATAGGAGTGCCAGTTAGACACCAACGTCTGTCAGCAATTAGAGCAGCTGCTGCTGTAGAGATTTGGCTTTTAGAAGATTTTATAGTATGTGCCTCATCAAGAACCACTCTAAACCATTGAATGGAGAAGAGTCCACCATTATCCTCAGCATTCTGTACATAAGAGAGATAGAAAGATGCATCAGTTTGTTTTAAGAAATGAAGTGAATAGGCACTGTCAGAGTAAAAAGGTTTCAACTACCTCACTGGAATATTCAGAGGCCAAAATCCCATATGTAGTTATTACAACATCACTTTGAGCAAGACTTTTTGCATCTTTTGGCCTACTTTGTCCATAATGAACATATAGAGACAGAGACCCAGGGTGAACATGAGTTTCAATCTCTGCCTGGAGAAATTGTCAAATGTTCAGAACTGGAAGAAAATAGTTGACTTACTCTATGCATTCCACAGCTGAATGAAAAGTGATGCTAACTTTTAAGTAAAGAAATCCTTAACCACAACGCAACATAAGCAAAAATTGGCAATGCTAATACCTTCCACTGCCCAAGAAGAGTCATGGGACATATTATCAAGTTGCCACCCCTTGTTAGAGCATTCTTTTGCTTTGTCGGTTTATCAAAACCACCAAATTTGGTTGCCTTCTTTGGTATGTTCGAAAAATTGTGCACTGTATCACTAACTTCACCACCTTCAAGAAAGGATTGAGTAATGGGTTGACTGCCTGACAATCCACCCCTTCCTGAATGGGCGAGAAGAAGGGATATGGTCATGATGGTCTTTCCAAGCCCCATAGCATCTGCCAAAATCTTCAAATTCACAAAAGAATAAAACATTGAACAATATGAGAAAGCAAGAAAATTTTTCTGGGGTTAACTCCATAAGAAACATACTCCTCCTTTGGCCATTTGTAGGGTGCTAGGAAATTCTATTGTGGCTTCACCAGAAAATGCATTCAAATAAATAACACGCTCCCTCCTAACAAGTACAAGCACAAATACTTCATCAATACCACTCATTAGTTTTTCTATGTGTGTGTGTGTGTGTTAATTATGGTTTTAAATTGCGGTCCACAACCACAATTGCAGCCAGATCTGATGCATCTGCCTGCAATTTGGTACTCACAATGCAACCGCAATTTAAAATCATGATATCAAATAACCACAGCCATACTTGTCAGCCAGGCGATATGCCTCCCAACATGGATGGAGAGTTGTTGCTGTTTCATCCGTAGACTGGCCCTTCTCCATTTGGATCATCCAAAAAAGAGCCTGCTTTTGATAGGGCCGCAGATCACACAGAAGATTGTCAGGTGGATCCATTTCCTGAACAATACTTTCCGGTTAAAGATTGTTGCACCATTTATAAGCATAAGTAAAACAATGCGTATTACTCTAAGAATGTAGCACCTCTAACTCTGAGCTTGATCCAACACCAACAATGTTGTCAACATCAATTTCAGAAATAGAATCCTCGTTGTCATTCTTGTGATCATTTTGAGAAGGATCCTCAGGCTTGGCAGGTAGTAGTGTCACCTGAAGAGAATATCTCTCATGTTGAGGGAAAGGTATCATGCAAAAAAGGTTGCTGAAATAGTCACAAAGCAATAACATCTGTAGTTTTCTACCCTTTGACTGAGAGGACGCTTGTTAGAATAGAAATCACCAGGAGTTAACTCTGCCTGAAAATCAAGTGGTGCAAGTCAATATTCAAGAACAACTTTCTTAAGACTTACTAGGGAGTTACCTCAACAACAGAAGTTAACTCTATAGGCAGAAAGAAAGTATAACAACTTACAACTGAATATACTGAAGATATAAAGATGTTTGGGAAAAATAAAAATGATACAGGACCAACAACCACCTTCTTAAAAGGGTTCAGGCTTAGCAACCGAAACAAGGTTGGGAGCGGATGAAACACTGATTCATCTGTAGAATTGGTAGCATCCTTGAGAGAAACCTGGTGATGCTTACCAAACATTGACTTGTTGACGAAAACACTGAAACAGAAACACCAAAAAAAGAAAAACAGAGTTTATTATTTACCATAAAAAACACTAACTGCAAACCAAATTTTATAGACAAGAACTTAAGTTCATTGCAACTGGTCAACATGGTGACGCAAGCCACACAGCTTTTCGCATTGAGCATACCTGACTGACAAAATAATGGAGTCCATGATGCCCAAAACATTAGGCGCGAATTTACAATGTCCTTCAATCCTAACCTTATTATCCCGCACAAGAGGCAAGAGACACCGAGCCCATTCGTTTGGTATTCTACCAATCTGCCAAAACCCCAGGCCACCAATTAAAACACAAACTGAATTGAATTATAGAACAATCATTGTTACCATGTCGTTATCCATTACCTCACCAGCTTGTTCCGTGGAGAACCGAACTATTTCTGAAAAAGTCGCAGCCCGCCCGAACGCCTTTGCCGGAGAGGGCGAAGCAGAGGGTTTCTTCGTGGGAAACTTGAAAAACACAGTCTCACCAGAGTTTATAGTCCTCCCTTTACACGTGGACAAGCCTGTCATTTCGCCACAATCCACCAACCACCAATCATCGGAGCCAACGGTGCATTTATTATCGTTGTCTCCTTCGCCACCACTGTACTTCGAGTTGGAGTTGGAGTTAGAGGTGACAGTGTGAGGTGTCGGTTTTAGTTTAGGAGGAGAAACTGGTTGAGGATTGCTGGTGCGAGGGGGCTTGAATTTTTGGGGAGCGTGGGTGTCGAAGATGATGTTGATGGCTGCGGTGACGTCGTTTTTGGCCATATGTAGGGCTCTGATGATGTCCATATCAGTGAATTCCGAACCTACGATGGATCGGACGGTGGACAGGTGGTGGTCGGTGACCTTGCTCTCCATCGAAACCCTAACCCTAACCTCCTAATTTCGCGCCAAGGTTTGCAAAATTGAAAGTGAAACAAAGGAAGAAGAAAACCCAACTTCATAAATTACGAGAGGCGCGGGGACGAAGTGATGTTACTTGGCGGGAGTCCACGTGAGACGCACGTGGTTTCTCGACTTGCCTTCCCGCCATCTCTATTTACCTCGTGTTCTTGATTCCGCGTGTGTATTTACATCTCTCCTGATAGAATCTTACGGGTTGTATTAGTATTTTTTAATTTACATAAAATTATGAATAAATTTATATAATTAATTTGAACAAAATTTACCAATTTAGATTATAAAAAGTTAAAATTTAAAGTATAGGTTTAATCAAATTAAAATAAAATGAAACTCAATAGAAGATAGATTAAAAATGATATGTATATTTTTTAAGAAATAATACATTAAAATATCTTATCAATCTTTAAATAATTTTATTTTAAATTAATATGTATAGTAATTAGTAAAAATATTTTAGATGTACGAGTTAGTTTGCATGAATTTTAAAATATATATATATATATGAATTAATGACGAATTATATGCATTATATATTTCATATAATATTTGAGATTTTTTTGTTTTAAACAAGTTTTTTAAACAAATAAAATGATCTAACTAAAAACAAGCATGTAAAAGAAATAATTTTACAAATAGATATGAAAGTATCTAGTTAGAACCGCAATGAGAGATGTTTAATTTTAGATGACACGAAAACTAATCTAGCTAGTAATAGTATTTTTCTATAATTATTTGTGTGGGAGATCTTATTAAGTTTAATTTCTCTTTGCTAAGGTGTATTTAATAATTACTGGTTAACGTGAGCCCAATATTTCATTTTATTGAAATATAAACACTGCATTTCTTTAAATAATTTAAGTAAATCACAAAATGTTGGCTATTTATTATAAAAAAATAAGATAAATAATTGTTTTAGTTTAGAAAAATTAGGAATCGGGTTATATTAATTTTAAAATATATACTATTTTAATTTTTAAAAGATAAATAAGTTGATTGTTTTAATATTTAAAATGTTACAAAATATTATTTTATTATAACAAAATTAAAATAATTAGTTTTTTACTTTTAAAAATGATAATCTCATTTTCATCTCTAATAAATTAATATAATCAAATTTTAATTTTTAAAATTAACATAATTATTTATTCTTAAAATATTAATAACTTATGAAAATATATATAAAAAGTCTCATGGTATTTTTTAAAAAATATTATCACATATAATATAATATTAAAATGTTTAAATTGAGTTTATAAAATTGTTTCCATCAAATTAATGACAATACTCTTTTATATTCTCTCTCACATTGTTATGTAAAGTGTTCATGAATCGTGTTTATTTTACAAGTATAAAAATTACAATAAAATTAAACAAACAGTTTGGCGGTTCTGGTAAGAGGAAGAATAATACCATACCTTCTTGGTGTTTTTTCTTTTTTAAGTTATATAATTTTTATTAAATTTAATTTTAACATATCATGTGTATAAAAAATTTAATATTTAACTAAAAATTATAATAACTATAACTTTGAAAATAATTAATATAATTTTTTTAATTTTTAGTTAATGATAATTGATAATTGAATGAAGATTTAAAATATGTTTACATTATTTATATATTTATATTTGGGGTTAAATATATTTTTATTCCTTTTAAAATATTTTAAATTTGATTTTTGTCCTTTATTTTTTAAAGCTTTGGTTTTAGTCATTATATTTTTTAAATATGTTGATAATAGTCCTTAACATTAAATCTCTATTATTTTAAATGATGATTGATCAAATAATTTGTCAACGTATCAAATTGAATCTGCCCTGGCATAATAAAAAAAAATTAGTTGTTAAATTTTACTCTGGTTAAATTATACTAATTTCAATTAGTCCATAGTTATTTCTATTTATGGTTTAGTTATTACTGTTTTTTTCAATACGTAACGTTTCATCTTCTTCCCTCCGACCCAGTTGACGATATATTATACTTCTTGCATGCAACTAAAACGCATGACGTTTCATTTTTTTCCCTTCGACTCTTGATGATATTCACGTCCTATTTTGTCATCGTTTGGATCGTACTACCTTGCGTACAACTGAAATGAGTATATTAAGATCAGCGGCATTATGGGTAAATGTCTATTATTTTTAACCTTTTTTGTAATTTTTTTATCGGTCTATAATAATAAGGTCGATGGAGAGGGAAAAGAACTTGTATTGCATAAAAACTATTTTTTTACGTTCTTTATTCTTTACAAATGGAAATCCATTTTTATTGCTCATATTTGTTTATTAGGATCAAACTGGCTATGAAATATGGAGCATGAACATGACTAACTTTCTGGCCACTAATAATTTCACAGTTGGAGGGCATCAAATTTACTTCATTTTCCTAAAAAAAAGGTAAGTGCGGACCAAAAATTATATAAAGAAAAAAATAAGATGATGAATATATCATTTAAATTAAGTATTGATGTTGATGAGTTTATTATTACTCTTATACTTCATACACTACTTTCACTTGACAGTATCCTGGTCTTCATACACAATGATGTGAGTATACTATTTCATATACCATTAAAGCAAACTTATTATGTTGAAATTTTGGCATTTGACCTTTACAAGGAATGTTTTTTTCCCTCCTCAATGAGCTACTTATGTTTCTGAAATAAATTTACAAGAAAAATCCATTTAAAAGAAAAGCTTAAATTGCAATAATTCAATATAAGTAATGGATTTCTTTAAACAAATTCATTCTTATAGAATGTGGAATGATTTAATTGAGGACTTTAAACAAATTTCTTTAAAACAAATTTAAAGCAGCCATACAGTTGATTGATTGATGTCTTTAGAGATATTAGTTACATTTTTCTCAATATATCCATAAATGGTTGCACAAGGAAATCCAACTTGTTTGGTAAAACGTATGAATTATTTGCATTTTCAATTTCAAAAGCAGGAAAAGCTAAGATATGAATCATAAGTGTAATAGTTGGAGCTTTTATCCTAATCATCTCATGCTTCACATGTAATAAATTATGGAGAAAACACAAAACAAAAGGTATGTTCAACATTAAAATTCAAAAAAAGTTAAAGATTAGCTACTATAATAATATTATCACTTATCATTAATACAATAATTGCTTAAGTGCATGTGTAAACTACATAAGAGGCTTATAGTCTAGAAAAAGTTTGGATATGAAAAAGGCAAGGAAATTATTTGTTATTTTAACTCTCATCAATTTAATTGATCATTCTCACCAAACAACTCATTCATATATAAGTTAGTATTTTCTCTTGTTTTTATTGAAGCATCGGTCCTTGTAAGTGTTTTGATGGTTTTACTAAATAGAATGAGTGTAAGAAGCTCTTTATGGAAAACTTCATCAAAGGATCAACTATAATAAAGGTGAGGTAGTTTAAGGGGATTAATGGCCAACGATTCAAGAAATGTGGTCTCCGAAGGATGTTATTTATGACAAAATGTAAGTTTGTTCTTTAGAACTAAATATAGAAATGAAAATTTTTTTCTAAGAAAAAGCTGCCAAGCAGACAAAAATTAGTAGCTATAAAGAGACTTTCTAAAAACTCATAACAAGGGTTGATAGAATTTAAAAATGAAGTAATGTTATTTGTCAAACTCCAACACACAAATTTAGTGAGGTTGCTTGGGTTTTGTATCACAAAGAATAAATAATATTAATTTATGAGTACTTGCCCAACAAAAGCTTGAATTTATATCTCTTTGGTATAGAAGTTTACTCGTTAACTGTCCAATATACATACTTTTTTCTTTTACAAATTTCATTTATATTTTGAAATTATTATGTACTTTGTTGCACTTTGCTTATTAATATTTTCCTTTAAAGCAGATTCCAACAAAAAAAAAAACATATTAGAATAGAACATATGATGCCTAATTATTAAAAGAGTTGTACAAGAACTTGTATATTTACATCAGTATTCAAGATTAAAGTGATACATAGATATTTGAAAACTAACAACATTTTACTTGATAATAAATTAAATCTAAAAATATCAGATTTTGAAATAGACAGAACAATTGAGTTGAAAGAATATGAAGAACGTACTAATAAAATTGTTAGAACATAATAAGTATTCATATAAAATTTTATGTTATATATTTTCTAAGCTATAAATTGTTTTAAAAGATAAATAAGTTGATTGTTTTAATATTTAAAATGTTACAAAATATTATTTTATTATAACAAAATTAAAATAATTAGTTTTTTACTTTTAAAAATGATAATCTAATTTTCATCTTTAATCAATTAATATAATCAAGTTTTAATTTTTAAAATTAAAATAATTATTTATTCTTAAAATATTAATAACTTATGAAAATATATATAAAAAGTCTCATTGTATTTTTTTAAAAATGTTATGATATAGAATATAATATTAAAATGTTTAAATTGAGTTTATAAAATTATTTCTATCAAATTAATGATAATACTTTTTTATATTCTTTCTCCCATTGCTATGCAAAGTGTTTATGAATCGTGTTTATTTTACCAAATATAAAAATTACAATAAAATTAAACAAACAGTTTAGCGGTTCGTGTAAGAGGAAGAATAATACCATACCTGGGTGTTTTTCCTTTTTTAAGTTATATAATTCTTATTAAATTTAATTTTAACATATCATGTGTATAAAAAATTTAATATTTAACTAATTGAAAATTATAATAACTATAACTTTGAAAATAATTAATATATTTTTTTTAATTTTTAGTTAATGATAATTGATAATTGAATGAAAATTTAAAAAATGTTTATATTATTTATATTTTAAATTTGTTATCTTGTATTAAAAGTTATTTTTGATTATAAATATTAAGCTTGTTTAGTTTTAAAATATTTATATCACTATAGATATAAAAATATTCAATATTTATTAACAAATGTTCTTTAAATACTCAATAATGTGCAGTCAATATAGTTAGTACAAATATAAATAAAATATAATGCATTCATCAAAATTTGATTTTGCTATTATTTTGACAAATTTAAAATATATATATATATATAAAATAATTTGTTGTTTTCAATATTGAAGGTGCAAGGATCTGTATCAAGAACTAGATGTACTCTCGAACAAATGTACGAATAAAAAAACACAATTTATAAAAAAAAATACAATACATATTCTAAATTGAAAATTACATATATAAAAAAAAGGGGGCCAACGAACACCAAGGTGTAGGCGATCCTTGGATAAATTTCTTATTATCAATAGAGGGAATGTTTGTTTTTATTTCTATCTAACTGGAAATTTTGAACTCAATTTAATCAAAATTCTATAAAACAAATATGTACTTACTATATAAATGCTAATATTATAGATAGTTAAATAATAAGATTAAAGAAACATAAAATAAATATTTTACAACATATATATATATTATAATTCTAAATATTAATATTATATCATAGAAAACATATTTTTGAAGTTAAAAAATGTTAAATTCATATATAATTATTTAATAAGTATATAAGATACAGCGACTCAAAATATAACTTGAATTTATTTTTTAAATATATTAAATTAAATTGTTAAAACTTAAATATGTCAAAATTAACATCCAATTAGAATAAAATAATGAAAATAAACCATGAACATCTTTAACAAAAGCAACATAATGAAAATTCAAATCATCGACATCAATAATTGTTAAACTAGTAACTAAAGTAATTCATTAATTGCAATACTTAATTTTAGATAACATTCTTACTTTATTCCATGCATTATTTTAAGAACAAACCGCAAGTTAAATAATATTAGACCCTTAAAAAATCGTTTTAGTTTTAAATAAAAGTCGTGGAAGGTAATGAACAACTGATCCAAATATAAAATGTTTGTCGTTAACTTAAATCAAATTATATGACCGTTACCAGTTACTCGAAGAAAAAATAATTGGCGGGACATTCCAATTAAGCGGGAAATTTGTTTTCCGGTATATTTCCACTGTTTTCCTTTTTAAACAAAGAAAAAGAAGATAAAACCTTCATTTCTATTTCCCGAACCAGCGTCCAGCATCATCAAACCACCCCCAGTGTTTATGTGAATGTACTCATTAATAATTGTTTTAGGGATATTTTTTCATGTGCAAATTAAAGTGTTTGTGTGAATGAATTCATTAACAATTATGCAATATATAAGTTTTTTCAATTTTTATATTTATGTTTTTCAATATTTAATCTTATTTACTATAATTTATTATCTTATAAATCTTTTAGTATTCTTTTAAGCATATGCCTTTTTCCTTTCTCTAAATTTGTAACTTTTTGTTTCAAAATTTTTGATAACCAAAATCATCTATTTCTTATTTTAATTTTATTGTTTAAAAGAAAATATATTTTTTTTATACTTTTAGTACTGGTAGATTGTTATAATATATATTTTTAATTTTTTATATATAAATTTTATCATCTAATATACGATTGAGGTGCGGTTTTTTTTTTCGAATCATAATTTTTATGATCATCTTTTTTATTTAATAATTTTTTTTATTTTTTAAATCGGAAAAGTGATTTTTTTGTTATATTCTTAATCATTAAAAATAAAATTTTATAAATTTACGTGATTGTTTATTTACATAAACCAGATTATAAAGATAAATTGTAAGTTAAATATAATCATTTATTTTAAATTTGTTTCTTTGATTGTGTTGGTCTATAAACTAAGTTTAAAATTATAATTTTTGCCTTTTAATTTTTATATTTGGGAAAGTAATTTTCCCTTCTCAATTATAGATAATTATGGTGGAAAGATTTTTTTATTTTTTTTTATCTTAACCAAAATTAAAATGATAATTTTTTAATTTTTCTTAAGTGTTGAGAGGATAAATTTATAATATTTTTATTTTGTTTATTATTTTTTTAATCAATTAGAGTGGATATTTATAAAATTTTGTGATTGTTTTTTTTATATAAAATGAAATATACTGATAATACAAAATTGATGATAGGTATTTTTAAAAATTTTAAAAAATTTTTGTTGCTAAAAGTTTTACATAAGTTAAGTTTTAAAGCTCACAAAAAGTGAGGATATGTTTCGAAATTTAAAAAGTATTTAGAAATAATTTACCGATCATCTATTAATAATATTTTCATATATAACAAAATTTAAATTAATAATATGGTGGATTATGGAATAAACTTAATATGTGTAAGTATTATTTTTTATCTTCCATGACCATAGAGAGAATTCTTTTGATCCTTGTACATCATTGAGGATTTAAAGTTTTTGATTTATGTTATCATCTCTAATTCTGTTTATTTTTTAATTCTTAATTGTTAATTATTGGATATTTAGTTTATTTATATCATTTATAATTATTTACTCATGTGAAGTGTGATATGATGGTGATAATAAAATTTCAATAATTTTTTTTATATTAATTTTAGTATATTGTGTTTAAAAATATTTAGTTTTTAAAATTTAATTTTTTACCAAATATTTAAAAACTATTGGTTATAAAAATTTAATGAAAATAAATTACAAATTTCTTATGTGTGTTAATTAAAAAAAAAATGTTAAAGATGAAATGACACTAGAATCTAGTTGGATAAGATGTTATTTGCTCATAGCAGCAACTAGACAAGGATTAACCTAAAAAAAGTTGTCAAACCTTGATCATACGTAGTTTTATTTATTTGTGATTGTTTTACTAATCTCGAGATGCAAATAAATTTAACTCAGTAGCCTTGTGAGAAATATATATTAATTTTTTTTTATATGTTGGTATAATTTGATTAAATCAAAATCAAACCAATTAGATAATATATATATATATATATATATATATATATATATATATATATATATATATATATATATATATATATATATATATATATGTTTGTTCAATGAATCATCTAAACAGTTATATCTGCAATTAATTGTTTATTGTTTATTGTGTATTGTATACAAGCTTTTAAGATGTAAGAATGTATATTTAAGTAGTGTAATAATTTTTTTCTTAGTATTATTTCCATATAGTTAATGTAAAATGACATCGGTGGCCTATGCTCAAATATTGTTTTGATACATTAAATAGGTGAAAAATCAATGATGTTAACACATTTTAGATAATTTTTTTATAATGATTTAGGCATACAGCACTTTATTAAAATTTATTCATATCTTTCCTTTTTAAATGCTCGGTAAAAAAAAAAAAACTTGCAACAAAGTTGTTTTAGATATTAAGTATATAGAATAATAATATCTTATAGATGAGAAAATTTTTATTGTTATACCATAAATTCATGATTAATTTTAGATAATTATGTCAATACCATATTAACAACTTTTTGAAGGTTGTTTCAAGAAAGATCTTTTGATGAATAAATGTTTAAAATTTATTTTTAGAAAATCTATTAAAAATAAAATATTCTATAATTAAGGTATGCACTTTTTGCATGTTAAACCTATGCATCATTGTTAAAAACCAACAAAAAGTATGTTTTAAACAATAAAAGTATAAAGAATGAATAAAAAATGTTATATATAAATTCATTAAAAAAAATTAAAAAAATATCATTTCCAAGTGCAAAATTTCTATAAACCAATCAAACATAGTAAAAGTATTGTTTGAAATCAATATATATCGTAATATATCCATGTACATAATGAAAGTTAAAATATCTATTTATTTTAAAACATCATTTATTTAATATTCAAATTTATCTTCATTTATATAAATATAATTTAAAAAAATAATATCATAATCGTTATTACGAACAAACAAAATTTATCTTATCTCTTCTTTTACTTTGAGTTTTTTTTTTACAATTATTTTGCTCAAATTTTATGAAAATTACTTGCTATTACCATGTTCTTATATATATATATATATTAATACTTAAATTTATAAATATAAGTATTCTAAGAATGTTTTGAGTTAAAAAATAATACTTAAAAAGAGTTTCTTAAAAAGAGTTTAGGCCTGTTTGTATTAATAATATTGATGTGATACTTAAATTTATATATTTTTTATAGTAAGAACTAAATATAAGTTTTGATACTTGAATAAACCATAACAAAATTCAGTGTCTTGTTTTTATATTCTTTCATTTATCTTCGATTAATTATCTACTCTAATAAAGGTTGTTTTTTATTTTTAAAAACTATATTTTTCCTTTTAAAATATACAAATTTACTTTATCTTTAAACATGGTTTAAAGTATCCATAATTAATTGTTTAAAAATATATATTTTTTGTTATAAATTGAATTATACCAATTTTTTTTCTTAAAAATTCAGATTTTTATTTACTAAAATATTTTAAAGATACAATTTAACTCCTATCATGTATCCATATGTTACATAAGTTTAACTTTTAGTTTGATATTTAATATTTTTATTATATTTAATTATCTAACTTATAGTTTTATTTCACTCTTAATTTTCTATCAATTTTTATTATGCTTATGTTATATCTCATCCATAATTTGTTAGAGCTTAAAAAAATATTAAGTCATCTCATTTAAAAATAAATTATAATACCCTTCATATTTATTTTATTTTATTATATATTTATTTATCTTTATAATAATAATATATAATAAATAATAAATGAACTTATATGATAAAAAAAAGAAAAATAAATAATAAAATTATAAAATAATAATAAAAACAAGAAAGAGATGAATAAAAAATATTTTTAGCATCTATATTTTTACCCTTTTAATTATTATTAGAATTGTTTGAGATTTTTTAAAATATTAAAATTGTGATATATAAATTTATTTTATGATTTCATCGACAAAAAATTATAAATCATAAGAGCATTTATATCACCTTTATCAAAGTTCATGTTGAACAACTGTTATTTTTATATTTTTGAATGATAATTAAAAATAATTAGAAAATTTGTTAGATGTAATTCTACAATCAACATATTAATATTTTGTGTAATTTTATATGTTAGAATTACAAATGGGATCAGAATAACCTCTGTGAACCTATTTTTTTTTTATCATCACGTCTCTTATAATTTTTTTTTTCATTTTAACAACAATTAATTGGATTTCAATTGGATTTTTCTAGAAAAAAAATAAATGATACATACTTCTAATTCAGTATTATGTCATAAATATTTTTAATAGATTATATTGTTATAGCAAAAATTTATGGACGGATAAATTTTCAACCAAATATAAGTTAGAAATTTCTGTTGAATAAAAAGTTTTAAAAATTAAATTAAAATTTAAGATAAAATAGATGATTAAAACATTAAATTTATCATAATATTTTTATTGTAAACCCTCAAAACATAACATTGTTAACCATGGAAATTTTATTGAAAAATTATCATTAAAAAATTTATAAAATTTTCAAATAAATTAAATACTTAACAAATCATATTTAATACTTATACAATATATCCATTGACAGACAATAGAAATTTTAATATAATAAAATCAAATTTTAGATTATGTTTTCTTGATACATGATAAATACATAATGGTTTTAATATATATATGAATTTATTTAAATGATATAATTTTTTATTATTAGATTAATTTTAATAAATTAGTTTTAAATTTTATTTATTATACTTCTAATTAAAACATGATAACATAAATATTTTTATATTATCATGTGGTAATAAATTATTATATTATTAAATATTATCATACAATAATAAAACTATATCTACCATAATTTTTAATTAATTAACAATATAAAAATTATTACACCGATAATCTATCAAAATTTAGATTTTATTATAAAATAAAATATTACAATATATTTTTCAATTTTATAATTTTAATATTGGATTTTCTATTTATTTAGTATGAAATACATACTATTTTTTTCTACCAATAAAAGTTGACATATTTATTAAATAATTATATTCTTAAAATATGTTGATAAAATTTTTAATTTTGTATATATATAGAAAAACTTTATTAAAAAGATGAAAGCCATTATATGATTTATACATTATAAAAAAGTTAATGTTTGGCCGTGTATGGTAGAATATTCTTGATATAAAAGTAAATCATATTTTTTAATATATTTTAAAAATATTTTCGTATTATGGTAATGATTAACCAAGTAATGTAAAAAAGAGAAATACAAAAGCTGTAAAGAGTGTGAGTAACTGAAAATAATTTATATAATTTTTTTTTTTTTGAAGTTCTCCAAATATAATATAGTATATTTATAGCGGGATTAGTGCGATATTGAAATTTGACCGAATAGTTAAAAATATTTAAAAACTAAACAGGGTGCTGAGGGGTGGGCTGGGTGGAGTCGGCAACTCGGACACGACGAGCGATAACAACAATAAAAGCTCAGGAAATACGCACGACTCTTCCTTGGAGTGTGTAACAAACACCATCACTTTCTGTTTTCCCTCTACTCTCTTCTAATCTCACAACAACCCTAACCTTTCGCCCTCATCCACCACTCTCTCTCGCTCCCCAAATAAACCCTAGTTTTGTACCTTCAATGAACATTTCGTGAAAAGCCACAACCACTCTTATTTGTTCTTCCGATTCGACGATGGAACCTCCTGTTGTGAGATCCAGGGGTCGCCCACGTAAACGGAGAAGAGAAGAGGACCAAACCGTCACCGTTGATCCGAAATCGGTCCCTGAAGCGAAGAAGAGGACACCTATAGCATTGGTTGGGAGGTACGTGCTGAAAGAGTTCCCCAGAGACACTGTTCTTCTCGGCAAAGTCGTGTGTTACCGGAGTGGATTATACAGAGTCACATACGAAAGTGGCTGTTGTGAGGATTTGGATAGCAGTGAGATTCGTAGGATACTTCTCGATCACAGTTATTTCGACGAAGATTTGACTCGAAGGAAGAGTGAATTGGAGGAATCATTAGTTTTGCCAAAGATAGCAGAGGGACCGGAGAAGGATTCAAGTGAATTGCATGGTGTTTCATCGATTGCGAACGAAGAGGAAGAGGAACGAGACGAAACGGATGTTGATTCGTCTGATGACTCTAGGGATTTGAGTTCCGATGTCGAAACGCCGTTACCGCTCCCGTTGCCATTTCCACCGTCTTCGGGAACTATTGGAGTGCCGGAACGGTATGTTTCGCACCTCTTTTCAGTTTACGGATTCCTACGATCTTTCAGCATTCGCCTGTTTTTGAGCCCAAACACCTTGGACGAATTTGTTGGTGCACTTAACTGCCAAGTTTCGAACACGTTGCTTGATTCCATTCATGTTTCCCTGATGCGTGTTTTGAGACGTCACCTAGAAAACCTTTCAGCAGAAGGCTCGCGGCATGCATCAAAATGCCTAAGGTGCTCTCGTGTCTCTTAACTGTTTTTTTTTTCTCCACCTTTTTAATTTTTTTTTGTATCTGATTTAGTTTCGCTGCTGCGCGGTTGGCAAAGCCATTGCTGCATTAATTCCTCTCGTTAAATATTTCCCTTCTTTTCTAGAATCCAAAAACACTGGAGGCTTGTTATGTTGTGATGTATTTTTGATTGGGTCGGTTGATTTTTGCAGAAGAATTTTGAAGCAACTAAATGTGTTTTTTAATCTATTGATAATTTTTGTAGAATACAGCAAATCTGTTATCTTCACCTAATTGTTGCATTCTTTTGTCTCAGTATGTGATCCGTGATATATGCCCCCGTGTTATTCTTTTTATGAGATTATTTATATTCCAAAAGATGTTAATTTGAATATGTATTTTTCCAGGTGCAGTGATTGGAGCTTGCTTGATACATTGACCTGGCCTGTTTTTGTAATTCAGTATTTAGCAATTTATGGATACACAAAGGGACCTGAATGGAAAGGATTTTATAATGAGATTCTTTATGGCGAATATTATTCAATACCTGCAAGTAGGAAGTTAATGATATTGCAAATTCTTTGTGATGGTGTTTTGGAGTCTGAGGAGCTAAAAGCTGAAATAAACATGCGTGAAGAATCAGAGGTTGGGATGGATTATGATAATGAAGATGTCCTTGCTGCTGACAATGGGCCGAGAAGAGTCCATCCAAGATATGCCAAAACTACTGCCTGCAAGGATAGTGAAACTAGGAAATTTGTTTCAGAATTGAATGCTGAAACTGAAACTACTGAGGATGATGATATTGATGGAAATGGAGATGAATGTCGCCTATGTGGCATGGATGGGACCTTGCTTTGTTGTGATGGTTGTCCTGCTGTTTATCATTCAAGGTGTATTGGTGTGATGAAGATGTATATACCAGAAGGGGCATGGTATTGCCCGGAGTGCAAAATAAATATGATTGGGCCAACAATTGCACGGGGTACATCACTTAAAGGGGCTGAAATATTTGGAAAGGATTTATATGGGCAAGTTTTCATGGGTACTTGCGACCACTTATTGGTGTATGTTTAACATCTTTTGTGTTTCTTTCTCTCCTTCATTTTTCATGGGTACTTACTTTGAAGTTAATGAAATTTGAAGTTTAATTTTATTTTATTCCCTTGCTAGAATTTGTGCTTTGGTTTTCTATTTATCCTTTTTACCTTTTGCTAACATTCTTGATATTGATGCACTTAAAATTTTTGAGGTTTGATATTACAATCTTTTATGGTTGCAGGCTCAATGTCAACAATGATGATTTTTGTCTTAAATACTACAATCAGAATGACATTCCTGAAATTCTCCAACTGCTTTATGCATCTGTGCAACATAGACCTATATACAGTAGTATTTGCATGGCGGTGTTACAATACTGGAATATTCCGGAAAGCTTCTTACCCCTTCATGTTACATCTGGACCACATATGAACTCTGCAAATACAAAAATGGATGTGAACTTCTCTACTGCATTACTTCCTTCTATAGTTGAAGAAGACCATAAAGCTGTCAGCTCGGTGAAGGCAGAATATAGTTTAACATCTGTGAGTGGGATTTGTAGTGATAATATTGTGTCATCTCTTGATGATTCACTGGTTACCACCAAAAATCCAGCTCCAGGAAGCAGTGACAATGCTAGAACTAAGAACTCCCCTACCATGAATTTGAAACTGCACAAGGAAACTGCAATGGATTTGATTGTTTCAACTGCTAACCATCATTCTGACACAAAGTACCAAAATTTTGTTAATAGGTCAACTGCAGTAGGTCCTGCCAAGTGCTCCTTGGTAAGCAGCCGATTTAATGATTATGGGCATACAAATGACATGGGGTTGCCTGTGAATTTGTCTTTGCAAACTAAAGGTGACCAAGCTGGTATTGGAAAATGCAAAGGCGGTTTAACTAATGATTTTGTGTACATGGGTTTCTCCTATAAACCGCAGTCATACACTAATTATTATATGCATGGTGATTTTGCTGCATCTGCTGCTGCTAACTTGGCCGTTCTTTCTTCAGAGGATTCTAGATCCGAGGGTCATCTGTCTGACAACTTGAGGAAAGCTACATCTGGAAACACTTATTTGCTGGCAAAAGCATTCTCACTAACAGCTTCACGTTTCTTTTGGCCAAGTTTTGAAAAGAAGCTTATGGAGGTTCCAAGAGAGAGGTGTGGCTGGTGCCTGTCTTGTAAAGCCCATGTGTCAAGTAAGAAAGGATGCATGCTGAATCATGCTGCTCTAAGTGCCACCAAAAGTGCTATGAAAATCCTTTCTGGTCTTGCTCCTGTTAGGGGTGGGGAGGGAATCATCCCTAGCATTGCTACATATATTATATATATGGAAGAAAGTTTACGTGGTTTAGTAGTTGGGCCCTTTCTAAGTAAAAACTATAGAAAGCAATGGCGTAAACAAGTGGAACGGGCCACATCATTTGGTGATATAAAGCTCCTTTTACTGAAAGTGAGTGATTATTATTAATATTATCATTTTTAGATAAAGGAGATTTATTAATTTTTATTGTGTAATTATAATGTTTGTCCAGACTTGAGAGTGATATGTTGCCTGCATGTATTGTAAATATTTTATAACATTTCTTGCATGCGTTATTTGTGCTAATTTGTGTATCATTGGTCAATAAAATTGTCATTTTCAGCTTGAGGAGAACATTCGCACAATTGCTTTTTGTGGGGACTGGGTGAAGTTGGTCGATGATTGGTTAGTTGAATCTTCTATAATGCAAAGTGCTGCATGTACTCTCAGAACAACACAGAAACGTGCAACATGTGGGAAGCGTAAGAAACAGTTAACTAGTGATAAGGTTGCTGCTGGTGGTTGCCATGAAAACTTTACATGGTGGCATGGTGGCAAATTTACCAAATCTGTATTTCAGAAAGCTGTTTTGCCAAAATCCATGGTCAGAAAAGCAGCTCGCCAAGGTATTCTTTAAGTACATAGTTTACCATTTAACCAGAACTAGATTATTAGCTAAATTGGTTTGATGCTTGTTTAATAAATTACTGTTTAACCACAAACTGGAATACTTTTTCCCAAGCCACACCAACTGCTAATTTTCTCTTTAATTTTTTATTTTAATATAATAAATTATAAAATTTTAATTTCTAAATGTAATAATCTATAAAAAATTATTATTTTATTTTATAATCAATTGATTTGGGCGGGGAGCTTTCAAGTTGAAAACCTGGAATACAAGAAAATATTGAGTATATCAAACTTGAATTTAATGTAATTGAGTTGAGCCGACAAATCTCCTTGTGTGGTTTGATTTGACAGCTGTCCTGTCCACACCTACTTGTTTACAACTATTTGCCAATATTTTTGTAGTAAGTTAAATTTGTTTGGGAACAAAAGCATGATAATTGATTGTTGTGGCCACTGGGCAACAGGTGGTTTGAGGAAAATTTTGGGTATAGTCTATGCTGATGGCTCTGAAATTCCTAAACGAAGCAGACAGCTAGTTTGGAGAGCTGCTGTTCAAATGAGTAGGAATGCATCACAGCTAGCACTTCAGGTTTCTTTGTATTATAATATTTGTATTTTTTGCATCAGTATGTTGCATTTGGCAACTTGATGATATTGATTATCTGTATCAGGTCCGATATCTAGATTTTCATATCAGATGGAGTGATCTGGTTCGTCCTGACCATAGCCTCCAGGATGGGAAAGGTCAAGATACTGAAGCTTCTGCTTTTAGAAATGCAAATATTTGTGAGAAAAAACTTGTAGAGAGCAAGATTTTTTACAGAATAGCTTTTGGGAGCCAAAAACATCTTCCTTCTCGGGTAATGAAAAATGTTGAGATTGAGCAAGGTCCTGAAGGAAAGGAAAAATATTGGTTTTCCGAAATACGGGTTCCTTTATATTTGGTAAAAGAATATGAAGAAAGCAATGGAGAAGTGCTATCTGATAAAGAGTACTTGAATATTCTATCTCAGTTGCAGAAAAGTCAGTTGAAAGCTACCCGCAAGGACATATTTTTTTACCTTACCTGCAAGAGAGACAATTTGAACATGTTATCATGTTCTGTATGTCAGCTGGGTGTTTTAATTGGGTAATTACCTTAACTTGGTTACTCCCTTTTTTCAGATATTTATATGGTATCCTTTCTTTTCCCTTTACACCTGTTCTCTCTAAGACCACAGCTTTTCTCTTTGATTTCAGGAATGCTCTCAAGTGCAGTGCCTGTCAAGGTACACCTGGGCCCTTGCATGACCCATCATCCTTCACTTACTTTAGTATGATGTTCTATGTTTTTTAAATTTTGACAATGGGATATTCAGTTTTTTATAAAATGAATCATCCTGTTTCATGGAATAAATGCCCATGAACAACCCTTACCTAAAGAATAAACACCTTGCGTAGATTTTTAAAATTAGAATCCAATTTTTTGTCGGTTAGCATGTGGTGTATTTGGTTTGTATTTTTGTATCTTGCCTTTTTATTTTGTTTGTATCTAGGTTTAATATTCGTTTCATATGACACTAGGTTATTGTCATGCGGGCTGTTCTGTGAGTTCAACAGTCTCTACATGTGAAGAAGTTGAGTTCCTGGCTACATGTAAACAATGTCATTATGCCAAGTTGCTTAGTCAAAAAGAGTCCTGTAACGAATCTCCAACTAGTCCGTTACTCTTACAAGGACAAGAACATAGCTCTTTGACAGTTCCGAAGGGGCCAACACCTAAATGTTATGATCAAGGATTGATGTCTAGTAGGATTAAGAATAGTCGTCCTGATATGAAACAAGTTGCTACTGATTCCCCTTTGGAAACAAAAAGCCGTGGCAGAAGCAGTTCTTGGGGTATTATATGGAAAAAGAAGAATAATGAAAATACAGGTTTTGATTTCAGGCTTAAGAACATACTTCTAAAGGGAGGTTCATGCTTGCCTCAATTGAAGCCTGTTTGTCGCTTGTGCCAAAAACCATATAGGTCTGATCTAATGTATATTTGCTGTGAAACATGCAAAAGTAAGTTTCTTCAGTTAATAAATCACAACATTTTAAAGTGCTTACTCTTTATTTATAATCTCTGTATGTGGGTTTACAGATTGGTATCATGCTGAAGCTGTTGAACTTGAGGAGTCCAAAATTTTTGATGTGCTGGGCTTCAAATGTTGCAAGTGTCGCAGGATAAAGTCGCCTGTGTGTCCTTACTTTGATTTGTTGTACAAGAAGCAAGAAGGCAAGAAGTCACATTCAACAAGGGCTTCAAAGAAAGAGCACTGTGGAGCAGATTCTGATTCTGGAACACTAAATGACATGAGATCATGTGAGCCTGCTACTCCTATCTATCCTTCAGAAGATGCCTCTAGACAAGACTATGATCCTCTGTTGTTCTCCCTTTCAAGTGTTGAGCTGATTACAGAACCCAAGTTAGATGCAGATGTTGAGGGTAATACTGTCTCTGGGTCAGTGCTTCCAAAATTACCTTTGAGAAGGCATGTTAAATGTGAGGGTGAGAATGATGATTCTTTTGGATGCAATGTTCTGCACGGTGGATTTTCAACACAAAATGAAATGGGCCATCTGTCCAAATCTGTAAAGGATTTATTACCGTGTGTAGAATATGGCTCTACTGACAGCAATATTTTGAATGACCCTGAAATTGTAAATTATGAAAACGTGGAGTTTGCACCTCATACCTACTTCTCCGTGACTGAACTGCTGCACCTAGATGATAATAGTCCATTTGAGGAAGCTAATGCATCTGGGCATTCAGGTGTTCCTGAAGAATGTGGAACTGTTAATTTAGCATCCAACTGTGGACCTACAATTTCATTACAAGGAAATGTTAATAATTGTTGGCAATGTTCACAAAAGGAACCAGCCCCTGATCTCTCCTGTCAGATTTGTGGAATTTGGATTCACAGCCAATGTTCCCCGTGGGTTGAATCGCCTTCTAGGCTTGGAAGTTGGAGGTGTGGTAATTGTCGGGAATGGCGATAGCAGATTTAGTTTGTCATTCTGTCCAGTGAGAGTTCTCTTGGGTGAGGTGGTTGTGGGCTAAGCATTGGCAGTTTTAGCATTAATCGTACAAGCCGATTCAGGTTTATACGAGTCGAGTTGAATGCACTGCGGTGGAACCGGCCCAAAGTATGTATTATGTGCATTCAGAGGTTTGTTGGCATCTGCAGGTTGAGTGGTTTGACTTCCGACATGTTTCCAGCCTGTGGACAGTTTGGTTTTGGTTTTTGGTAGACGGATCCTTTGGATGAATGCACCGGAGCCATATTGGTTTTATTGATACACCCAAGTTGCATATCTGATTTTTTCTCCCCACTATCACACGATTCACAGAAATTTGTTATGATCTTGGGAGATAAGCAGGTTTTTTTAATGCTTATCTGACAGAACTATCTGTATAGATTCATTTTTTTGGAGGTTGGTAAAAAATGAAACATTCGCCACGGATCTTCCTCATGCTGTTACCCTATGGAGTTCCCATCTCCCACCTAAAGTCATTTCTTTACACTTGTTGCAATCTACATGCCCCTTCCACCCCATTCTATTTACCCTTACCGCAATGCAGAAATGCGTGCCTTCTGCTTAATATTTGCACACTCTAAGGCGCGTAAGGATTACATTAATTCTCATTATTCTGCTAGCATACCACTATCACTGAATAATAGGCTTTTATAGATGAAGTGTTTATCATGAAGAAATTTACCCTTAATTATATTTTTAACGGCTTTAATATAGTTAATGTGTGATTTTAGTCTTCTATTATCTTTTAATGAATTTAATCCATCAGTAATTTACTTATTGCAATTAAGTTTTTCTTTAACTTGTATTTTAAAATGTTAATTTTTTTATAAATTAAATTGATTAAATTATTTTTAAATCCATCAATTAAAATAATTAAGTAATATTTCATTTTCATCTTTTAAACTTGATCTTGTGTTATTAAATTCTTTAAAAGTTTGATTATGTTAATTTTTGTAAAAATTTTAATTGAAATATATTGATAGTGTAAAAATATTTTATTGTCATCTAATAAATTTATAAAGTCATAAAAGTTAATTTTTATAATAATTATTAATATATTTACTGTTATTTTTAATTGATTGATATTGTAAATTTTATAATTTTAATATATAATTTTTAATGGTATATTAAAATCAAATTCTTATAAATAGTGAATTTTGTTCTTTTTAAAATGTAATATTTCATTTTCATCTTTTAAACTTGATCTTGTGTTATTAAATTATTTAAAAGTTTGATTGTTAATTTTTTTTAAAAATTTAATTGAAATATATTGATAGTAAAAATATTTTATTGTCATCTAATAAATTTATCATAAAATTAATTTTTATAATTATTTTAATATATTTACTGTTATTTTTAATTGATTGATATTGTAAAATTTATAATTTCAACTTATAATTTTTAATGGTATATTAAAATCAAATTTTTATAAATAGTGAATTTTGTTCATTTTTAAAATGTTTTTAATTTATATATTTTTTATTCTAGTTAATGTTATTAAATATTAATTTATTAATAAATATTTAGTTAAATTCTGCTATGAGTATTAATTTATTATATATTAAAAAATTACATAAATAATATAAGTTATAATTTTTATCATTTAATTAGATAAAAGTATTTTGATTTCTTAAATAAAACACTTGTTTAACTTTTTAATATATATAAAGGTTACCGCACAAGACATCTTAACTAAATATATTTTAATGACAATATGAAAAAAAATAGAAGTTAAAAAAAATTTAAAATTATAACACTTCTACAAGAACTAAACAAAATTTATTATATTTAAAGACTTATAAATATATTTAAATCCTTAAATTTCATTAATTTTTCTAAATTTAATTTTAAAACTTTGAATTATTGTTTTTTTACCCACTATAAATTGTTGACTCCTTAAATAAGATTTTTTACAGTTTTAGATATAGGAATATTAATGAGATTTAAATTTATGTAATTCTAAAAATAAGACTTAATTTACTCAAATAAAATTTAAGAGTTTAATTTAGAATGATAAAAAATATAATTAACCATTTTGGATTTTGATGTACTTCAGCACACAGCATGCCATATCCGTCTCATGCATATTTTAATATAATTCCAACAGTATAAAATTGAATTTTCATGGACAATCAATAACTTGAATTTTAATCCTAAAGAATTTGATAGCAAGATGCGTATACTGCTTACTCCACAAGCTGTTATTGTAACTATAATTTCAAAGTAGCAATTTCAAACTTACAATTGGTTCTATCAAAGGCAATATCATACATGCTATCAGGTGCACCACAAACAATCCAGTGAAACTGGGAAGGGGAAAAATATGAGAAAACTGAAAACCCTCGCCCAAATGATATAAAATCTCGCTTAAAGGACAATCACTTTGTGCAGAAAGAATCTCAAAAATGCCCACCAACCCAGAAATCCCTGCTCAAACACTCCGCTGGTAAACAAGCTCACCCTTAACTCCGCCAGCCCTTGCATCATGATTTAGTTTATCCACCTCACTAGCTTGAGGGAAACATGGGTTAGGCTGTGTAGATCAGGTTTACAAGTGTGTAACGACTAATGAACATCTTTATATTGTCATAAAAGAGCAGCCAGCATTGCCCCAGGATCTGTCAATGCAGTGGGAGTACCCGCTGGTTGAGCCACTGGAGGTGTTGGAGCTGGTTGTGTTGGTCCACGGGTTGCTGCAGGTATGCAGACTAATTGGTCCTTGATGAACTCCTTCAGCCTGCAAATTAATATCAGAATGACGTGTAAAAAGCTGTAGAAATAGAAATCTATTGATGGCATCCTGTTAGTAGGAAACTAAATAACATACTCAAATGTTAGTGTTGGGTCTCCTGAAGCAACTGTCATTCGCATCTGGGTTCTGTCTGCCGGGTCTGTTTCAATTCTTATCTGCACATTATTCACAAAAAACAAATGTTAAAACAATTTCCTCCTGAAGCGTCAACTAATGCTACCAGCAATTTAATTATGAACGATTGGCAGAAACACCTAATTTAATTTTGAAAACAGCAATGCCAAACTGCCAATGCTTCTCTGGGAGGTGAAAAAATGGCCTATACCATCTGTCTGCTCATGGAGTTTCTTTATGAAAAACCAATACATACCAACAGAAATGGATCATTATGATCTTGAAGCAGGTGAAAAATGCTGCCATCATTTTCCCTTCTTTTTTGTCCGATTATTTAAGAAGTCATAAATATACTACTTGCAGGGACTCGGGATTGTAAATGCATGAAATGTAGTTCGATATATATACTTACTAAACAGAGCATTGCCCTTGTACTTTCTGAAAAAAATGTTGTACTTGCAACAAGATTGTTTGGATTGGGATCCTAATGCAGATAGATAACAGAAACAAATTATATATAAATTAGTAATTGTTAAAGAATTTCAGGAAAAATAAACAAAATAAGAAAAAAGAGGGACTTCAATATCGTACAAGCCCTGGGCAAACTGTCAAATGGTAACTATTGAGTAAGTTTGCCATTTCGAGCAGTGGAAGTGGTCTAACACCTCTAACCTGCAAAACCAGCAGGAAAGAGGAATCTGTTATTGCATGACCAGAAGAACAAGTCAGCAAGAAACTGAATGTCTACCACAAAATAACCATAACCAAATTGGCAAATATTTGAAATCCACTATTGACATAATGCAATACATACCACTTCTTGAAGCTTCAAAGGTGGTCCAGGAAGTGATCTCCATTGAGGGAAAAATTCTTCAGCAGATATAGTTATAGGCTGAAGAAATTTATTTAGGACGGCTGGTAGGCGAAGCTTGACATTGACCTATGAAGCAGCACAGATGAATATGCATTAATTAAAGGTTTATGATAGCTGGGTGTCCAAAATAGCAACAAATCCTCCATTTAACTCAATAAAATCCATCTTTCCTAAACTTTCACTGAAATTTATGCTCTCACTATTCTAAGGTTTGCAATAATTCAATTTTTGAAAGTTCAAAGTTACACAAGTTACCACAATAGTCCTTCAAAATATTTTTAACACCAAATTGGTTTATCAAAGATATAACTCATCACCCTCTAAAGATTTTGTTGCCAAATTAGTCCTTCAAATATTTGATGTCAATAAATTAATTCCTCAAAGATGTAACATGCCACCTTAATCATCCTTATGGAGGATTAAATTGGTGATAGAAAGAATAGTTGAGGAACTAATTTGATGACAAATTTTAGATGACTAAATTGGTGACAAAAGAATCTTTGAAGGACTATTTAACAGCTAAAATTTTGGGACAACTCTGATACATGTAACTTTGGAGCTTAATTGAAGCTTTTCTCTTTCTGTAATCATGAGGAACTAGGATAAAATATAATACTTTCTAACAGTTAAAATTTAAGGTCAATTATAACTTTGGTAAGTATGTCCCCCACTATCCAATTAACTTTTAAGAAAGGTCAACATGATAAAGGCTCCAAATCCCCTGCTCAACTTCTTAAGAGAGATATTTTGGTAGTGTTTGGCCAAACTTATTTTGAGCTTACTTCTCCTTAAAAGGAGAAGATGGGTTAAACAGAATTTTAAGAAAAGGAGCTTTAACAAAACTTTTTTAATGAAGAAAACCTTGAAAAAAGGAGCTTTTAAAAAGTTAGATTTTGGAGTTTTTAGCTTCTACTTATCCTTTTTCTTCTTTATTTCAAATGAGAATACATTATCCAAGAAGTTTTAACTTAAAGTAGCTTCTAAGTTTAAAAAATTATAGAATTACTAGTACCAGCAACTTTAATTTTAAATTTAAAGCTCTTATTTTTAAATTTAAAGTAACTTTTAAGCACCAAATGTTACCTTTGATAAAATGTAACATCAAGTGGCAAACCTACATTGACCAGGCTTTGGAAACACATGATCAACTCAACTCCATTAGGAGTTGAGCTGAGTAGGGGCCGGGGGGAGAATGAATGTTTCAATGTAGAAATATAAAACAAAAAGTTTAAATTTAAGTACCATATCGTTACCAAACTTGTAGGAGAAGTCAAGTACAGCGACATCCCTGCTTGGGTGGAGATTAATGACCTCAAGTGGGCATTGCACCTATGAAATCAAAAGAGGGGAAATGTAAACAAAGTAAACAATATTTGAAAGCAACAAATACCAGTAACAATGTATACTTGTGCCCGAGGGGGTATAGTTTCTGGCACTAGAGAAAGCTCCATCTTCAAATGTGTGGGAGGCAATATTAAAGCTTGAACAGAGACAAGAGGAGAAGTATTCTTGTTTCCCAAGAAAAGAACAAGATGCCCATGATGAGCTCTCCATTCTGCTTTAATGCCAATCTGTGCAAATATATAATAAAAAAAATACTAAGACCACATGTTTAAACTTCAGATAGTCATGACCAAATTAAAACAAAAAATAGCGATCAGAAAGAAAATGGAGAATACCTGAATATAAGGATCCTCATATAGAACTCCACTATCCTTCACGCACAAAGCATGAAATCTTTCAGCAATATTTCCAATTGGCTGCATATACAAAAGGTGCAAGTTATATTCCAATGCCCACAAATTGTTTTGTAGCAATATCCTTCTAATGTTGAACAATGGAGAATGGAATATGGTAAAAAAGTTACGTATTACATGGTCTATCATAAATTTATATCCATTCAAGAAAGTTTTGATGTATGATGTTCATCATGAATGTAATTATGTGAGTGAAAGCAAATATAAGATGTATAAAATATAAGATAATCTTCAAAAACAATTTTGTAGTAGCATTAGTTAGCACATCGGGTTAAGCAAAAGACTTGATTTATTGGGCACTTAAATCAACACAAGTACCTGCACAGAACTGGTCTGTTCTCCAGCAGGTACTATGGCTGTTGCTTCAACTGCAGTTTCTTCCGATCCTGAATTTGAGTTAGGCTGAGGGTGGGAACTGCTACTGGGAGGGCCTTCAATAGCCAATGGACCCAACAGATCATCAAGGAGATCTGCAGAGGGGGTTTGAGAATCTACTTTACTCAAAGTTCCATTTTCCTGGGTTAATCTTCGATCTGTTGAAATATCATCCTGTTTAGAAAAGTAGGGTGTCAAACTAGGAATAGGAGGATCCACTTTAAAAGGGATGACACCATAGACGATATAATGTCGACAAAAATGTAATTGTGAAAAATACACAAAATGGAGGGAGCAGCTAACCGCATTGCTGCTCATGCTAGGTATCTTTACAAGACTAAGTTGGCTGACAGATGGAGTTCCATTAGCATGACTTTGGTCTGTTACAACCAAAGCATTTGATGTTTGAGATTGCTGCTGAGCTCGCAACTTTATGGCACTTTGTTCAGCAGTATCCACTTCAGTATCTTCAGCCTTTTTAATCAATGCAGACTGAATTTGAAATGAAAAAAACATATAAATCCACATGTTATACCATTGATTACTCAAGTGACCATGCAAACTTAAACAAGTTCTCTCTGAATCAGTTTTGTAAAAATACCTGTCGTTCAGGGAATTTAGGCATTTCAGCCAATATATCCATTAGGGCTGCACCTTTTCTACTCAATGCAAAATATTCAACAGCTCTTTGTTGTATTTCAACTTCAATTGAGCTTTCATATCTAAAAATATGGGCAAACGGGATAAAAGAACCTATGCCATCATGAAAAACCATAGAAAAAGTCCATAATAAAAAAAATGGAACGTTGCAGACGTAAATCTCACTTCTTAAATATTGTCCATATTTGATTTTGTAATTCAGGGTCTGGTGGTTGACTGTGCATCAGAATTTTAGCATATGTTGATAGCAGAATAGAAATAGTAGAAGTCCTGAAAATAAAGCATGTCTTATAAGGTATTTAGGCTAAAGGGATTCCAACTACAAAATAAATGAGGTAGGGTCTGATTCCCCTTACGATACAGTAGGAAGCTTCTCATGTATAATGTTAAATATTTCCTTTGGACTGCAGCCAGGTCGTCTAGCAAGAAGGTGTCCAAACTCCCCAAGTATGTATGCGCTGACCTGTTGAAGTGTAGTCAGATGAGAAACAGAAATTAAACAAATACTATTTCAGTGACTAGATGAAGTTATAAATTATTTAGTAACTGTGATTTGGTGAATGACAGAATAAATCAATATAAAGTAAAATATTAACATCCATAGCACAACAGAAAGAAATACTTATTGACATTCCTCATACTTCATAGTTCATAAGAGATTATGACAGTTCAACAAAGATCTGACTATCGTGCTCTAATATGATTAAATATTTCTTACACATTTTTCAGTTTAGAAACTATCATCAGTGAAGGGCACATTGATAGAAACCTGGTTTGTTTATGAGAAAGTGGAGCTCCCAATTTACAGAATAGAATACATACTAAATATCTTAAAGGATCTGCACCCCTCAATGCCCAAAGGCCCCGATTTCACACAAGTGACAAGATGATTTTTCTCTCAATCCCTCTTATTTACATGCAAGTCTTAATTCTTCTAAATCCCAGCCCAACAAATTAACTAACTACCTACTTACAGTTACTAACAAATGCTAACAGACACCTAACATGCATTAACAGATAAATATTATCCATACAAACTAGTAGCATCAAGACAATTACAGAATGGTAGTAAATACATACAAACCTTAACCATTGTCTCATGTATGGCAGGTTTGTCAAGATATTCTCGAGCTTTTGCTGCAGCATAAGGCTGATCAAAGACATAAAATACCCTGTGAATGAGATGTCAATTAGGAAGCAATAACATAGTCACTACAAGCTTCAAACACACCTGTAGGTCTTCATTGTTTGTAACAAACTGCACCACCCGAAACCAGATGTCATCACTAACAAAATCTCCCGCCTTGTCAATTAATTGAAGAATCACATCAACATACCTGGAAGAAAGGGATGGCAAATATCAAAATATATAAATCCTATTCAAGATAGATAAGGAGTTTTTCTATACCGAAATAAATACAGGTCTATTGAGACTATTCTACAAATACCGAACAAATTTATATAAATAAAATCGTGCACTCTTTCACTGTTGCCGAAAATGTTCAGAAAATAGCATTGTTCATTTCATGGGTTCATCAAGTATGCCAACTAATTGTTTCTCTAATCTGTCCCCACTAAATTCTAAATTGATTGCAATTTTTCACCATAAAAAATTCTGATTTTGACAATAGACAGGCTAGCTGTTATTTAGAATTTTGTAGTTGTATTGTCCTTTCCTCAAGGAGAATTTTCATGACAAAAGACAGGTGCAAAAATTGAGTACAGGTCATCCCTGAAATAAATTTAAAAAGAAAACATGCTACAACACAAGAAGAAAAGACATGTCAAAAGTTCAAAGCACAAAATAAGTAAATAAACAAATCACTTAAATTATACTGAATTTTTCATTTTGGATACAAAATCCATCACAAATTTGATAATGAGACCACCCTTGAAATTTCTTAAGCATGATAAAGAATCAGAAAAGAATGGCGTGTCAAGAAGAGGCAAAGAAAGAAACTGTTAAAACTCAGACATGTTGGTCTGAAAAAGAATAAGGGTACTTCAGTAATTTTGCACTTGAGCATGTTGGGGGATTTTTTTAAGGTTTAGAGCAAGTTATTCTGTTTCTTTACCGATCAAAAGTAGCCAAAATCCTTGTCCTTGACTTAGTGTTATGAGTAAGGAGTAAAATACTATGTTTCTTTTTGTTATTTTTTTTTTTAAAATTGATTACAGGCTGTATAGTATGGATGTAACCTTTCCGATCTTTTACATATCAAGAAAATACCCCATTACGAGATTGTCTGCTACAGTAACAATATCATTCTGTATTTTTCTAGTAGGCTCTATTGCATTACCATGAAAGATCTGGAGCAAACTTCTCAGCTAGAATAGCTGCTTTAAGTGACAATTCCTCGCGCATTGCAAACTCTGCTGTGCTGAGATACTGCAAAACATTTGGAATTTTGGAATCACAAACTAATCTTTGTGTACATAGGTAATACCTGATTTATTTTCTAGGGTTTACAATGAGATTTCCAAACTGCATGAATTAGTCAGGACCTAGCTCCATACCTGCAGTAGTTCTTCAACTATATCCTTTGCATTTGAAACGTCACACATGCCATAAAGTAAATCTAGAGCACGCCTCCGGATACTGCATACAAATCAATGCAGAGAGAAATACTAGATTTAGTAAAAATTGAGATTGAGAACAAAGGAAATAGCTCTGTATCAATTTTGCATTTTCATGCACTTCTAAAATTTTCAAGAGAGGCTAGTTTAGTAAACAACATCAACTTTCTCTTATAAATTGCATTTTTTTTAAAAAAAAAAGGTATAACATAATTTACAAGCTACTTATGGACAACACAAGAAAATATAAAATGAAAACCAGGATCCTGAAAGAAAATCCATGTTTCTCCATCTTTGCTCTTAAGTCAATGAAATTTTTAGCAAGTGACAATGGGAGAGTGCTGAGAGCAAATCAATGAATCAGCACCCTATACTTTATAACTAGCATGGGCTTATTGACATACATGTATAATTATATATTTCCAATAGGTAATGGGTTTCTGCACACAAATAATTCAGAGATGATATATACAAGATCAGTGATTCCAACGTTTTGGATAAAACATGTAACCTGATGTCAGGATCCTTCAATGAGGTAATAATCTGAGCTTGGTGTCTTTTTATGATATCTTGTACATCAGTAACCATCAACATTCTAGTCATATTCTCCTGCACAGTAATAACATGTATGTTATCAACTGGGACCTTGCCACAACAAAGGCTTCTAAACTATGATTCAATGAAATCTACTGCAGAATGCTGGGCCTGTAATCCTTACCCCTCCCTTCAAACAGAAAGAAAATGAAAGACAAGAATGGAAAAAAAGAAATACAAAATAATCAAGTGTGCTCCCCCAACTTACCAAGCCAAGATATCGGATGTTTGGTTCACGGACAGCAATAAATTTTCCAAGAAGAGCCACACATTGAGACATCATCTCTTTTTCAGCATCAAGATGCATCACCTGATTAGAGCAATCAAAATAGAGAATATAACTAAAAATATCTCATTTTGAGGAAAAATCCCCTTCCCCTTGACCATAAATTGGGAGGGGATGGGGAGGGAATAACATATGGCCACCAAATACTGAACACATCTCTATATGAAGAATCATCCATAAATCATTAGCACCGTAGCAGTAACTAAGAGAACCCACCAAATGCATACAGTGAGCATCCCTACAAGGTTGTGCACACAGATGTATAGATAGTGGTGCAAAGGGCAATCCCACACACATTATTTAAGTTGCATGGTAATGTATATAGATAGCACCAATCTGCCTAAGCAGCTAAGTATGCAAATGTAGATCTTTGGAATAAATCATGAATATGAATTATTTAACATAAATAAAATATATATTACACAACCAAGATGACAGAAAACATGCTAGAACTCCATTGTAAAAAGTTGGGCCCTTCCCTGCTAGGGTTTCAACTAATTTGACAAGTTCGTTCATAATCAATGCATTAACATTTACACATACATGTCACTTTTATTTATACAGAACAATGTTAAGAATAAAGAAATTGTTTTTATTTTCAATTTCATGTAGTGCAATGAACATACCAGAGCAAGGGCTTCAAAAAGAACAGCATGGGATGCATTATTTTTGTTCACATTTTTCACAACATCAGTTCCCATCAGTACCCTTTGTAAGACCTGAAATGATTAATCAAAGCTCATTAAAATTTAACTAAATAAAATTTAGATGTGTTGATGAGATATTACAAACCTCGAACAATGACCTTCTGGTATTAGGATCTTCAATGGTGGGAAAATATTGAAGTGCTCTCATTGTTTTCACCTACATCAAGTAAAAATTCATAAACATTAATGAAGGTTAACTTGCTGGACAAGATAAAAACATTTAGTTCGACAGTTCTAGTTCTCAATGAAAGTAAGCTGTAAGAGTAGCATTTGAAAATCTTCCTTAAACCAAAGCCAATACAGAAATATATTTGACAAGAAGAAAAATTCACAAACCTGAAGCCAGGGAGATGGGATACCATAGTAGGTGTATTCCTGTGGGATATCCTGGTTCCTAGCAAGCCGCTCTAAAATTTTAACGCACTTAGGAAGACAACTCCAATATGCTTCGTGGTTGTTTGATACTAATGCAACAAGAAGACTCATAGAAGATGTCAAAACACCAAGGTCTCTTTCATCCAAAAGTTGTGCCATCCGATCCGCCCTTAAAATTAAGGTAAAAAGGAACTAATAAGATGCATTTGAAGAAAAGAAACAAAGAAAAAAGTGTATACTAGCAAAATTACATTAACATTTACCATCCATCTACATTGACAACATCAGGATTTTTCCTGTACAAGCGCAGCAAACACAATGCAGCTTTTTTTCTCACAAGTGGTCTGCAGCTGCTAGATATCTAGATCATAAAAATGCAGTTAACATCAATATTTTCCAATCAAGCCACCTATTTAATGGTAATGTAATAATTTCTTACCAGCAACTTTTGTACATCAGGTGCTAAGGACTCAGCAAATTCTCTTCCACCAATATTTCCAACCTGCAAGATAGAAGACAATATTGTGGTAGGGACTCAAAGCTTGAAAAATTAAAGAGTACATAATTTGATATCAGCAGAAAAAGAAAAAAATGAGAACCAATTTACTAAAGATCCTCAAATGAATACTCCAGCTTATATGCCAAGGCAGATGATCAATTTGGAAAATAAGTGAACTTATGCAATACTCTGCGAGAAAATTTGCCACTTGCTGGTTGAAGCAAGGCATCAAAAGGGGTCCGGACCTCTTTCTTCTTTCTGGTTAAGGCACACACCTATGGCACCATAGGCAAACCTATTTCATTGAGGCTTAGTCACTGCCCTTGGAACCTTATTGATACAATAACAAGCAAACCTTTTCTATTAGGTGGGGTGGGCTAACCCCTAGAACCTTATTGATAAATGTAAAAATAAAAAATACAGCCATTGGGCCTGCTAACTATGATGCTAAAATCACTAACCTTAGCATCTTATTATTGGTCTTTAGAACTGTTAACAGCAAGCAGTTTTGGATTTTGCAAATTGCAAATTATAATTTTATTTTACTATGAATGTAAAATGGTCAAACATTTTACTGTTTTCTCCTTTTTATAATACTAGCACCTTTCTTTATGAAGTGTGCTGCACCTCTTGTCTAAAGATATGCCTAACTTTCTAGTGTCTATCTTCTTCAACCACCTAGAGAGCTACTAAGAACCAAAAGCAAAAGTGAGGAGGGGGACTTTACTGTAAGTATTTAAAATATGCCTATATATGTCTGTTTAAATCAGGCACCCATATGAGGTTTACCTAAAAATTTTCAACCAGCAAGGATTTATTTCCCAAGGAAAGAAACAGAGTACCATGATTTGTTAACTTTCTTAATTTACTAAATGCACAACTTCGAAACTGCAAACTCTTGACAGCAGGAATTTTAGAAAACATATCCATAACTCACATAACTTGGAACCATAATGGCAAAGAGAAAAAAATAAAGAAACATCCAATGTGGATATTTTGTCAGTTTACAAATTATACATTCATAATTCATTGAAAGTCCATATTAACAAGTAAAAGGTTTTTCATGGCAGACGAATCAACATAGGATGGTAAAATATGAAAACAAGAAAGTCATCCACAAGCAACAGAACTTTTTCTTGGACTTGTTGTTAGTACATTAAGATACTGGGAGAAAAACTAAAATATATAAAATTGTTAAATGATAAATATGAAGAACGAGCCTAGGAATGGATGATAGCTTTTTCCATTACCATACCATGGTCAATGCTAGGCACTGGAAGGTTTCATTGCGACCAATAATATCATTGCGGACAGTATTTATAGCCAACCTGAGAAAGTCGTGATTTTCATTAAGCAAACTTGATGTTACAATGTATCCAACCTGCAGTCATTTATGACAATATTAGAATTCCTTCTTTGCAGTCCTATATTTTCTCTGCTAGGTAACCATGTAAATGAACTGAAACAATAGTTCACAAGAAAAGTTATATATATAGAGAGAGTAACAAATCATTATAAAAAGTAGTCATAAAAGGAAAGCAACATACCTGTTTTTCTGGATACTTTGGGGCAGATATAAGAGAAACAGCTTCCATGTGACCAAAATCCACATCATAGCCAAGCATATATATGTAAAGCATTTTCCAAACATATTTCTTTTTCTCATACAGAGTCAGAGCCTAAAGACAGAACCAAAGGTAACAAAAAAATTAAATACAGGCATCCCAAAGACTTTGATGTTGGGTTGATTAATAGCAAAGACATTCCAAAAACTGCAAAAGTATTCAGTCAAAGCCTAACAGTTTTCGGAAGGGCAAAACCGAATTTTAGAAAATACTTCACCCCCAAAAGCAGAAAGTTGGCAGAATAAATAAAAACAAAGGATTTTATCAATCAGAAACAGGGAAACAAATTAGAGAAATTCACTTTTCTCTGATTAAAAGGGCAGATTAACAGATATAGAGGAAACAATTATTCAAAAAGAGAGATATAGAAGAAAAATCAAATAGAACAGATATGAAGACACAATCAAACCAACTTAGGCTCCATGAGTCACAATTGTAGCAAGGAAAAAAGAACAAATTGTCAATTGAGAGTTCAGAAACCCTCTGGCATGCATTTGATGATACCATTAGAACTTAAAATGACAGTTTAGAATAAAAACTATTGAGACCATCAGAGTCACGGGTGAGAACTAAGTTGGCATGGATAAAAGCAAATTCCAACAAAAAGTAGTGCAGCAAGGACATAGGTCATGTAATAGTCTTCTGCATCCAGCACCACAATCCAGGGCTAAAAGAGCTCTTGAGACAGAAATGTACCTCATCTCTAGAAACTAGGTTAAACTCATTGAAAGTGATGGTTAAATGTAAAATGCCAAATTCTATCATTAAGTGATCAATACCAAATAATTTAGTTCACTAGTCAGCCAAAGAAATTCTAGTGACATTGCAATCCAAGGAATCATGGTCATCAATTTTTGTAACCAAATGGTATTTAGAACCACACATTTTGGAATCAAATGTATATTAGACAAACCATCTCCTAATAAGAAAATCAAGGAACTAAAGGCCTAGAAGGATAAGACAAGAGATGATAAGCACAATTTCATAAAAATAAAAAAAAGACCTAGAAGGAACTAAAGTTCTGATCTGGTATTGGTAATCTATTTTTTTTTTTTCAATCTTTTATTTAATATAAATAGAGAAGAGCGGATAGGCTCATTACATAAAAGATAAAAAAAGACTGAGAAAATTTCCCATCCGTAATTGAGTGTGAGAACCAAATGAATCAAAAGATTCAACCAAATCAGGAAACATGACTCCCTAAATAAAAGGAGGAGAATTTTGAGAGAAGATGAGAATTGTCAGATGAGGAGCTGCATAGAAACAATTTGTGCTTTAGATCAGAAAAAGAGGACTGGAGAGTTCCAAGGGAGAAGACATGCTGCTGTAATTTTACAGTTATTATTTTTATTCCATTATGTATGATGAAAGTTGGATGTAGACAGCTTGGCTTGATGATGATTTATTTGGATTCTTAATCATTTAACCTAAGCTTCTTTCTATTCAATTGAGTGCATATTTGGTTCACCTTATTTTGGAGAATTAATTGCTTATTTTTATCAACTTCCTAAGAAACCTTTAGAAAAGTGCGCAATTATTTCTCCAAAATTAATCATCCCCCAAAGAAACATCGAGTCACTGAGTGTTTAAAGTTGTTAATTCTTTAATGAATTGACAATTTATAATTAAATCTTTTGGGTAGTGTAGGAAATTGGATAATTTATACATAACTTAGACCATGGGAAAAATACCATAATCATTAATTTTCTAGGAATAGTGTTGGGTGGTTGAGTGGGATTTATTGTGAGTCACTGGAACTATAAATATATAATGCCTTTATTTTTCTTAGAATTAAAGTAAAGGGATAAATTGAATTTTAGAAACTAAAGAGGACTGATGCACCAAAGAATTGAGTATTAGTTAATCCAGGGTATCTCCCCATCTTAGTTAAGGTGCATACTAAATACTAGTTGGAAAAATCAAATGAAATTGGACTCCTTAAGTCTTCAATACTGCATGCTTACTCCCTAACTTGCTACCATGAGTTTTGGATTTTCATTCTAGCTTTTCCAAATTTAATTTTTGCTTGTATTTCAATTTCTTCCTAACAAAATTAAGGCTAAGAGAGTAAGAGTTGGTAATTAGTTATGATCTTCGTGGGAACTAATCTAGACTCATCCACTTCCTTAATTGATTTCATATACTTATGAATTCTACCCATCAGAATGCAAGGCAAGGCAGTCATCTAGGTCAGAGCAAACTAAATTGGACTCAGAAAGTTAGATGCATCCATAGAGGTTATAAAACACATAATGTTATTGTCTGACCATAACAAAACAGTAGAAGAAATTATAATATATTTGAAGTCAATTTCTCAGAGAATCATTTCTCCATGGAGGAATTTTTATGTATCATTGTATAGCTTCCAATGCATTTTTTGACAAAAGTAACAGTATGGCCACCGGAAGTAATTCCAGAAAGAAACTATGCTACTTGAAATGTATTTAATCTACTTAATTTGTTGAAAATAAGAAGCATTAGTCTTCTTGTACGTCACAACTATTAAATCAATCAATACATGCTGCCATTCTATGTCAACTTCAAATCAGCCAAAGAGACACGAGTGGTGGATAGAATAATTGAGTAATTAATACCTAACTATGCAGTACAATTCATAGCCCCAGGAATTCCGGCTTATTGCTGCTACTTCCTAATCAATACAGAAGTTATAATAAGAGTCTAAAGTAGCCCCAGGTGACATATCACAAACCCATTCGAGTCCTACTCGTTTCAATATTCAAAACATGCTTAATACCTAACCTTCCTCTATCAATTTTAGGCACCAATCCCTACTATCATTAGGTGCATGATTGCAGTTTTATAGGTTTCCACAGCCTCAAAGTGATAACAAAAGAAGCAAAATGGTAAAATCAAATTCGAGCAATAGAATGAGTAAACAAAAGAGAAGGGAAACACACGAAGTGGTAATTGAAGTGAAAGCTAAAAGGAGAAGAGAAACCCTAAGAGAACCTTCTCGTTTTTGAAGCGGGTGCGGATGTTGCCGAGCTCCTTGTCAACGCGTAACCTCTCTTGCTCCTTGTTCTGACAATTGCGGATATCGCTTATAAATACGGAGAGTCCTCTCATCCCCGACATGGCCATCGCTTGTAGAGCTCACAGATCCCTATCTTCTTTTGTCTTCTCTTCAGATCCCAAACTAGATTGAATTGTGGATTTGGATCCAACGCAAAATTTGAATGTTAGTAGATCTTCAGTTCCAAATTACAGAACCGCGAAACGGAAATGGAAGAGAATAATTCAGTTGTGTTATGTTGATCTAAAGCGAGAAACAGTTCGCGAGGTGAGAGAGAGAGAGAGAGAGAGAGAGAGAGAGAGAGAGAAAGAGAGAGAGGGTGGTCTGACCAAAATTGAAAAAGCCCTCGCTCACTGCTGGAACCACCTTTTATTTTCCATTTCCATTCCATTTACCAATTCCATCATTCCATTTTCTGCTTTTTTTTCCACCTAAGACTTTTCTTCCACTTGGACTTTAACATATATATATATATATATATATATATATTCATAATTAATGTTAATTTTATTTATTGTTCACAATATATTATATAATATATATTCTTTTTGTAAAAATCCTGTTTCATTTTTTCCCCTTTCTTGTCTTTTCTCCCCCCTTTTATTCTCTCTCTCTCCTCCTCGTTTTTTTTTTTTGGTGTTTTAAGTCAAGGGCATCGTGTCACAGCTGACAGCTCTACGACATTCATCTAACTAGTACATGATGTTTTCCTTTTAGCTTATGTCTTTTAACCTAATGTTATCTTACTTCATGAGTTTTATTATTTTAATAATTTATAAAATATTGAAGTATTATGTAATAATATGATAGTACATCGTTAAAATAAAATTGAATTCATTTTTTTCTACTTTGGAAGTATTTGGTATATGTTTGGTATATCTTAAAGATAAGAACAAAATACAAAACAAAATTGTACGTTTTAATTCCACTAAAAAGGAGTGCATCTAAAGAGAATGGAACATAACAATTCTGTTCTATGATTTTTCTGCACTCAAAGCTACCTTAAATACAATAATTGGAGGTATTATCTATAGTCGAAAAAAATATATGTTGTAAGTATGCTTGGTTTTACCTTATTAAAAAAATTTGCTTAGTTTTTACTAATTTTCTAAAATATTTTTTTACAATTTTTTTTAATTTAATTTATTCCTAAACACCTATAAAATACATGCTTGATTGAAATTAATCTATTTTTTTTTCAAAGTTCTCTAAAAAACTAACAAAAAGTAATTATTTCTTTAACATATTCTAAATTTCTTCATGAAGTCAACTATTTTTTTTTCCATATACTTCCTGGTAATGTATGAAAAAGAAGCTAAGAATAAGCTTTTTTTTTTTCAAAGTGTTACGACAAGCAAATTATACATTGAAATAACACTTTTTTATGGCATCAGTGAAAGTGTGCAACTTATTATGATGATAGTTTTACACAATCCAAACTAAATGTTACACCACGGAATTGACCTTTCTAAGCAAAATTAGTGTTTACTCCTAAGTTCCCAGCTGTCAAGCTTCACAACATTGTGTTCACTGCTAGACAGGCCCCTCTGCGTGTCTTTTTTGTTAATTGAATTTTCTTCTGCTGACAGAAACCGGTTCCTCATTGGTTCTTACGCTATACGTCATGTGTTTCTAAAAGTATATACCGAGCAATGTCAGTTTAATTTAAATTATCGCAGTGAATAATACAATTATGCAGCAATGTTCTTCACAAACCACAAGGTATGGGACTAGAGTCATTTTTGTTACCAATAAAATATAGTTCATCTCTCAACTTTAAACCTTAATTTTAAATTAGTATATCCGCTACTGCTTCACACACCTCTATCCATGAATTTTCAATTATAAGATCTCAGCAAAAATATTATAACACATTTTTTATTATCGAGTAAATTTTATATTAATTAGTCATATTAAAAAAGGAGTAAGGCAAATATAATCTAATAAATTTTGTATCAAACAGGGTGGTCTGCAGTAAATGCAAAATGATCTTTTTCCCATGCTTAGGTCGGTACCCAAACAAAAGAATTTGTTCAATTTTGAAGAAACTTAATTCCTCTAGAACATATCTGACACAGCTAAGTTACATAACATTGGATGACAATGAAAATAAATAAAAAAAGATTGTGCAGAAGAAAAAGCAGGAGGGGTGGAGGGGTATGGTCCTATTTTAATCATTAACAGGATGGGCAATAGAAGAAAAAATGAAGTGAGTTTCACTTCTTGATTCGAGAAAGAACCTTCCTCTAGGACAAGAATTAGCTAGCCAACTTTGGATAAAACTTTATAAAAAGGCGAAATTTGGAAAGTGTAGACAAGGGCAACAACACTCATTGTACGCCACTCAATTTGGCCCAGTCTACGAACTGCATGCCACCATAGATGTTGTTACCAAACCGCACACCTACAGTGAAGGCCATTGCAACAAGTGGGACCTTCTTTGCCACGGGAGATGCTTCAACAAGGCTTTCTAGTCCATTAATAATTTGATAACGAGTGTTGGATGACACAGCAAGGAAGAAACCTGTTAACCAATAAGGCAAATTTAGTACATGGTAATAATCTTATAGCATCATCTCCTCAACTACTGTTAGATCACTGAACAAGACCCTATGTCCTGTAAGGCTGTGACATTAGATAATCTAGTCTCTATTTTCTTCTTTTTCTCTCTTTCATCTCCAATGAAATTGACATGTATATGAGATGCAAATGCATCCAATTTGAAACTAATGCAACATGTTAGCTCAATCGCACTATGGTTTATATTCCTCTGGTCTACCAAGTAAATGACAGAAGATGGTGCTAAATCTTATGTGCATCTTGCCAGCAGGCCAAACAATAAATAAATATTTTCTTCAAAATAATAGACACAACTCTTTTTTTCTTAATAGAAGATAATCGAAAGAACATTAATATATTTTCTTTTTCTGAAATTAAAATTCAAGGTTTATATATTTTCCATCTCTTAATACAATGAAGCCAACCAAGAAACTCAATAAAATAAAGCATAAAAGACTGGAGATAGAAATTTTGAATAATGGGGCAAGACATACCCCAGAGAGCAGCACTTTGCAGAAGAGGAGGCACAGGTATGTCATCTTCAGATTTCTTAATGCTCCTGTTTTAAATAAAAAAAATTCTTTAATTATTTGCAGAAGCAAAAGGGACAATCCCCCCCCCCCCAAGAAAAAAAATGCATTTGTATATTTACTTTCTATAATTATCTAAAACAAAAAAAAATTGATGCATATTTGATAAAAGAATGTAGGCAACAAAAGAATTAGTCAATAAGACATCTGTAATAAAACTATGCAACAGAAGCCACCCTGGTAGACATACCTTTTGGCATTCATGATCATATTTGCAATTCCTTGACCAATAATACCACATCCAAAGCCAACTGATCCATACAATGCACCCTGAACACAGAATGTCAGGTATTCAAAAGAATAAACTATTATCAGAAACGAAGTTAAAGTAAAAAACCAAACAACAATGGCACCATAATAATACTAAAGCAAATTGAACAACAATGGTGCCCTGTGTTTGATTCCATTATTGCTAGATTTTGTACGTAACCTATGTTCTGTTATAAATTTATTAGTTATTTATCACTTCAAGTTTCAGATTTCAGAACACAGAGCACCTTGTAGAAGTACGTCGCAATGCGCTGCATCACTGAGAATTTACATCCCGGCCTTTCAGCTTCAAAAACACTGCATCCAAGTTGTAATTTAGTATCATATCAATAACTTCCCATTCAGCTAGATATCTGAAAAGTATTGAGTAGTTTATAATCATGCTGAAGTCAACAAAAAATTTCACCATGCAAGACTGAAGGAAGGGAAGAAATTATTCCAAGGGATTCCGTGAAGCACTATTCTTCACACTTACTATAATACAAGGAATCCCAATTTAAGAATTGAATTGCTATTTCACACCGGCTTCCATATACAATTTCACAGAATAAACGGTTCCCTAAAGCCAGATATACATAAAAATGGTGCCATTGAACATAAAAAGAATTCACCCTAGACGCTGCAAACTAACTAATCAGAAACATCAGATATTATTAATATATTCTAAAATCTAAACCATCCACTGCGACCAATCAGGACAACACTACCAAATTCACAGAATTTGCACCCCTTTAAAGACACTAACCTGCTAGGAAGAGCAGCACAAGCATGTTGAATGCGTCCAAGGAGACCTTTTGACATAGAAGGCTTACCAATTCGAGCAAATGGTGCTAACAAACCCACCAAAGCAATGTCAACAACCACTCCAACCAGAAGATCAGCAGCATACAACTCAAACTCAGCCCAGAAATCCTTGCCTCTCTTCTGAACCTCCGCGAAAGTCGCACAACAAGAGTCTATAACAATCTGCACATACCACAACAACACATGATCACGTCTGATCCAACAGGAATCTAAACAGCACTGGATCAAGTTCACATCATATCAACAACAGTAAGCGTATTATGATACCAATGCAACAGTTCAAAAAGGTACCCAAAACAAACCTCGGTTCCAACTTTAAAAAGAAAAGAAGGGTCCGCTAGCATTCGGTTTCTCAGCATGGAACAATGCTGCATCAGAAAAGACAGTGGCCAAGCCGAACCCTGCATTTTAAAAAAAGGACAATTTGAGCACAATTGGGTATAAAAAATTGAATTTGGAAGCCAAAAACGTAAACTTTGAGAGAACCCACCTGTAATTCCAAGTAACGAAGAAGAAACATTTCCCGAATGCCGGTGATCCTCGCAGCCTCCACCATATCCGAAGGCAACTTCACGCCACGAGCTCCGGCTTCTTTCATAACGGCATCAAACTTCAACAAGGGTCCAAACTCTTCATCTCCTTCGCCTCCTCCTCCTCCGTCCCCGTCACCGCCGTCAGCTCCGCCATCGCCGGAGTCACCTCCGCCGCCGCCGTCAATAGAGGGTTGATCGCATTTGGGTTGTTCGAATGAGGAGAGGGGTTCAGGAGCGAAGCAATGGATCCTGAAAACGCGCGTTTTGAGGAGGGAATGGTTAAGAGGGATGATGGGTGGATTGTTGTTGAGAGAGTGAAAAGTGTTGAATTGGGGTTTGGAGGGTGTCCATGCGGCGGCGTTGTTGGAGATGGAGAAGGTAGGCATGTTTGTATGGTGCCGCCAAAGGTAACAGGAACAAAGTGACAGAATTATTAAAAGGTGTTCTACGATTTGGGAGTAGAAGACAGAAAAGAAGTAGAAGACAACAAATTCCAAATAATCAAAATTTGAAACGAAATAAAAAAACAAAAGACGTCGTCGCCTGAGAGATTCGAACTCTCGCGGGGAAACCCCATGTACTTAGCAGGCACACGCCTTAACCACTCGGCCAAAGCGACAACTTTGATGTTTGGTATCCATAAATATTATTTAACGTACAATTCCCCCAAATCCTTCATTACTAACAAAAACTATAGCTGCTACTTTTTAAGGGTTTATTGATGGACCCATTTTAATTAAAATCATAATATTGAAAATTTAAATAATTAAAGATCATAAAAAAATTTATTTTGGATCTAATTTTAAAAATTAATTTAATTACTACAAATCAAACTTATGTATATTAACATAATTTTATTTATTAAATTAACTTATATTTATATAATTGTAATATTTAATTATTTCATAATTATATTTTATTAATAAATTTATCAATTTTAGATTAATTTAAAGTAATTATTATGTCTCGTAAATTTTATATTTTATATAAAAATAATTTTAAATTAAAATTTACAAGGTTATAACTGAATTAAAAATAAAATATTAAAACCAACTCATTTAGTCTAATCCAAATCAATTTTAATTGATCAGATTGAATTGAATTGAATTTAAAATTTTATTCTAATCAAATTTCAAACATTTATAAATAATTAAAAAATCAACAATTTCGTCAAAAATTGACAAGTCTTTAACTATTTATTAAAGTTGATGGTTTACTTAACCTTACAATAAAAACAAAATTCCCTCATATTAATCAACAATATAATTCTTGAAATTATAATCAATGATTATTTTAGTTCTTAACGTTATGACACTAGAAATTATAGTTTTTAAGGATATCAATTGTTGACAATTGAAGTTTCTAATGCTATTAATCTGATTGATTTGATTTTTAACTTTGATAATTACAGTTATTATGGTATCTACCGTTTAATTTAAATTTTTTTATTATAAACCAACTTATTCGATCCTTAATATTACAATAAATCATCCAATGATTATAGATTAAATTGACAATGGTTGTGAAATTCGAAAATTAAATAGATATTTAAATTTATGTCTAAACTTAACAAACGCAAATCTCAAATTTATTAGCTATTCTTAATAGCATTAGAAAAAATTTAGATATGATAAAAAAATAATATAAATATAAATACATTATAAGTTATTGTTTGTTTTGGCGTTGAAAATCAATTTCTATGCTTTTTAAAGAAAAAAATTCCAGTATAAATATATGGATAGAGATTAATTTAAATACATGTCTTAATTATATTTAATAATTCAAAATTAATTATCTTATTTTAAAACAGACAAATATTAAATTGACTAATTTTGTAAGATCTAAATTCATAGATAATACTAATTTCAATGACTAAATTAATTGACAACTATGAAAGGGAAGAACTATTTTTGTTTTATTTTATAATATTTGTAGACTAAATTTAGTAGTACTTATAATTGTATAGATTTCATATACAAACAAGCCAAGCCGTATGATGTGTGAAACCGTATTTGGAAACAAATATGTTGAGTGTAATAACTTAAAGGAAACCCAAATTAGCGCAGGTTTGACTTTAGTTTCATGCATTGGAAAGTACAAATAATAAATATGAGGTCGGGTTCCTTTCAAACAAACTATATTTTCTACCGAGTGACCAGAAATGATATGGTCAGTGAAGTATTTATCATACTTTTCCGTTTTATTCTAATAAAACAAATAACAATTAAATACTTATTTTATTTTTTTATTTTTTTAGATATAATACGAGAAATTAACGTACACATCCCTATGTATATTAAGACTTAAGACACCAATATACCATCACACATTTTCAACTAATTCAAGAGTTAACAAACATCATAACACTCCAAATTGCCGACCCTAACACAGCGGGAAAAGGCACATAAATGGCATCGAGTATCCTATATTTGTTTTTTGTCATTTATTAAGAAATTGCACTAATGTGACACCTACACAATATTTGTCATCTATAAAAGAAACTAGGCCAGTATCACAACCATTGAGTTCATTGACAATTACATTCGTTTGTGATGTCTTCAACCTTACACGAATCTTTGTTCACAAAAGGGATCTAAAACAACATCTTCCACTGTCAAGATCTCAAAATGAAGAATTCTACATGGATAAACAGAGGGGCAATTTCCCGAGACCAACAGGACAATTTGTGAAATTGTCTACATGAATGTACAACCAACTTTACACGAGGGAAAGAAATGGAAAATGTTCAGATATGAAAACTGGTGAAATTAAAAAGCATAACTGATTTAAGAAACATTTTCCTTCCCTTTCCATCGTACAAAAAATTTAAAACCACACAACACTGCTATGTATACATAAATAAAAAGAAAAGAGGAACTATGGTTTCTTGATACTCAAGAAAAACTTTCTGTGTGTCGGGATTTATGGGAACGACGTGCACGTTCAATTGATGGTCTTGGTGTGGATCCAGTGCGGTCAAGGGATTCTGGTTGAGCATCGGAAGGTCGTGGAACAAGCTTACACCCAATTTTCCTTGCAACCAATCGTGGAGAGCTACGGGAACTGTGAGATTTGGTCACAGTTTTCATTTCTTGCTTTATTTTACTGAACTCTTCTTCAAGTTCTCCAACTCTACAACTCATTCTATCCATATCCACCTTCAAAACCTGATTTTCCCGCACAACCGTCACCCATCCATCCCTTTGTACAATTTCGCCAGCTGTATCCGTTATGGCAGTTATAGGAACAGGAGCAGCCGGAGCGATTTCACCGTCCAATGCATTGAGACATCCAGCTAATGCTGTTCTCAAATGCAGTTGTTCAAAGAACAGCACTTGAAGAACAACTCTGAGGGGTAACCTGTCATTTTGGGATGCATGAGCACAGGCATGGATTGAGAGTTTCTGGTAGTCGATGATGTTGCATAGTTCTTCCTTCTCTCTATCAGAGAGCCAAGGATGAGCCTGCATAATACCATAAGCAGTCATCAAATTAATAACAATCCATGACCATAAATAGGCCTTTGTGTAAAAATGTAGCTCAGAAAAACCTAACCTTGAAATATATGTCCAGTGCCCTGTAAATCCCATCATGCAGTGATCTTGATGACTCTGGGAGTGCCTCTGCTAGTCTGCGTATCTTTTCTGGTTTTAAATTGACATCAGAAGCAATTTCTGCAATATAGTTATCTATCAACTTTGCAACTTTCCTTAATGATTCAGATGATGGCGATGCTTGCAGGTCACGCGATGAAGGAGAAAAAGCAGTTAAAGTTGATTCTGTAGATATAAAATAATGGACAATCTGTTCGATACAGTCGGTGTTATATAACGCATCAGAATCTGAATAAATAGGGATCAGAAGACTATCCAAAGTTGCAAGTTCTAATTGCATCCCTATTCTCCTCTCTAAAGAATCCTTGCAAGTTTGGCTAACATTCAATATCAAAGCCACACGAAGAAGTCCAAGAAGGAAACGACAATAAGATTTTCCCTTCTTTTCAGGAAGAAGTTTCTCAATGCATTCCAAGAGAACCCTTTGATCAACCGTGGCAGGTGTCAAGCTGAAACTTGCAACTGTTCTGGTCTTCCCACCTTGTCCACCCTGCCACCGACCAAGACCTGGCAAGTGCTTTCTAGAATAGTACATTATGGCACCTGCCAGGTTTTCAGGTCTTATTCCTCTTGTTTGCATAGTCTTAATAAGCCTCTCAAACAAACTCACACTGAGATATGAGATGTCTTCAAACCACCAATCAGACTCTGAGCTCCGAATTCTAGCACCTGTATTTATACCATTCCAAAGAATGCTTCCACCAGGGCTCTGAAAACTCCCATACATCATCATGGGCCATCCAAACAAACTTGGGTCTGTACAGACCATCATAGATAGAGCATTCAAACACTTACACACTAAATGAAGCTTGTCAGCTCTTGGTAGAACAGGCTCAGAACTTTGGAGGGCCAAAATACAATCTTTCCAGTTCCGCAGTATATTTTTATGGAAAAAACTCTCTGATTTTGACAACAAGTTACCTTCTCCAAATTCATCTATCATTTCAAGGTATTCTGCGGCACAGTGGACCAGTACAACATTTCTGGCTGTCAGTTCCACACGAAACCCATAACAGAATTTGGCTGCAATTAAGAAAGTGTCAGGACCACCAGGAAATTCTTCCAGCACAATTGTGAGAGTCTTCTTATAGGTATTCTTGGACTCTTCATGTGTTCTAGCAATTTTTCCACATTTTGATACAAGAGGGAACTGCAGTTCCATGACATGATATCTTACTCAAACTCCAATGCAACAGTACACTGGTAATTTTCTTACCAAAGACATAACAGTATGACTACAATAAAATTAAGCCTTGTATTACAGAAATGCCCAACTGAAATTCAGAAAAGGGAAAAAAAATGTTCCCAAAGCAATTTTCAAAATCGTCTCAAAACTCTAATTCAGAAAAGGAGACAGCACCTAGAAAACTAATTAAGACAGAACAGGAACAAGTATCATTGAAAAGTGGTAAACCTTGTCTGGCAGCATAACTTTGAAAACAGCAAATCATGTGAATCAATTTTGTTTGAAAACTAAACAAATTTTTAGCTTCATCACTAACTGGACACTCAAGCATTAGTAATTACATATATGCACCAATGGAGGCCCACCCTGAACTATATCCAATAAATTAAAAGCCAAATTGTATAACCATCAACTTAAATAATACCAAATGAGCTGAAATACAATCCATGGTTAAGAATTTAGGACTGCCCCATTTTAGTTTAAGCTGAAGGACTTTCAATATTAAACCCCAATAAAAAAAAACCAAGAACACCAAAACTTGAGAACAATAAAAGTGGGTTCCAGCATAGAAAAATGTTTATAGATAAACAGGTGGGATTGTAAGGAATTTCAATGCGTAAATAAAAATTATTGTGAAAGGTGTGATCTTTACAACAGGTGGCATCTCTTCTCTAGTGAGCCTAATCCAACTCCCTTATTTAAAGAGGGATGCTTAGTCTATGTCCATAAAAAATGAAACAAACCAAAAACATAACCATAAATCACATTGATTCGGCGGAATCAAATTTCAAAGAAAACCGCACAGAGCAGTAGGATAAACCATAATTATTAAAAAAAAAAAGGCCAACAACTATTTCATCCATCTACCTATAGACCGGTAGAAAGAAGAGAAGAATTGTGAAAGGAAGGTGAGTACCTTATGAAGATGGAAAGTGACGCCCTCGATGGAAACAGTGATATCACTTGGTAGTCCAGCATTGCAGAACCTACCAGAACCACAAACCCAAAAAAAAATAAAAATCACATAAAAAATCCTTTTTAAAACTAGAGAAACGCATGTCTGAGTTGGACTACACCCAATAATCAGGTAAACAAAACGCGTCATTTTCTTATGAGTCCCACAGCAAAAAAACAGGAAATCAAAACGTAATTCAAGCACAACAAAGGGGGAATTGAAAAAAGACGAAATTTTGAGAGAGGGAATACCAGTGATCGCCTTCTCGACGAAACCCAGAAAGCTTCCCAACTGGAGCCATAGCTGAGGGAAGCAAAGACCCTCTCTTTTCGCGTGACTCTACCAACCCATTAACAGTTTCCCCTAAATTCTTAATCCTTACAAAAGGAAAAAGCGAAAAAGTGCAATGAACGAATGATGAGAAGGAAAGAAAAGAAGCAAGAATAGAGTAGCCACCGAGTGTGTGTTTTTATATGAAACCCCAAAGGCGAAAAAGAAGGAGCAATAAAGAAAAGAAAGAAACTTGAACAGAAAATGAGGGAGGGATCACGACGGCAGAAACGGTTGTGTTAAAGCAAAACAAGTTCAAATAAAATAAAATAAAAAGGGACGGCAGTTTCTTAAGTTAAAAGCTTGGTATAATATAGATACTCATAGCAATAACATGATGTTAGTGAATGCAAATGAATAAACAGGACAATAGTGGGGACAATAAGGAAGAGCGTCGTCGGGGCTAAGAAGAACATAACAGGTCAATAAATGACAGGTGAGTGAGTGTGAGTGTGATGTGAAGTGCAAATTATTTTTTGTTCCCCTTCTCCTCTTCTTTCAATTTCTTTTTCATTTTTATTCTCAGTTTATTTTTTATCATTCTTTTGCACAACTACTATGCACCGTACAGAATCATGGTCCAATTGCAACACGCGTGGTTTTATTTCCTTGTTACCTTCCAATATGGGTGAGGGGATTTATTTTGTGGTTGCCGTCGTTTGCCGTTTGGTGAGTAGGACCCACCACCACACACATAATCATAGGTGCCATTTATCGTTCATGACATGTTTGGAATCCGTATAACTTGAAAAAGGGAGAGGTAATAATGGATCATAGTCATATATAAAAATATTACTTGTGTTTTCAAACTTATTAGTGTGGTCTATTTTGAATTAATTGTATTATGCACACTTATGTATATCGACCAATCACAAAACTTGATTAATATTCTTTGAATGGTCAAGTTGACAGATATCAAAATTAGCTTTACAGCAAATCCAGAATAGTCTTAATCTTGGCGACTGCACTCAAGAAACAAACTATTTCCTTTTTGAACAACAATATGAAAAGTCGAACAAGACTCGAAAATTTTCCGACTTACACAATACTCACCAAATTTTTTTTTCTTATAATAACAATAATAAAATTTAAACTTAGGATATCATATCGATCCTCTATTATTAGACGAATCTTACTAGGTAATACTCACGAATTTATGATACAAGATCGGACATAAGGGCGATCCATAAAAATTAACACGGTTTGATTTACAAACAAATATCAATTTTACACATCATGACAAGAACTATGGGGCCAAAGTCTGAAAGGAAAGAAATTTAGATATATATACATTAGGTTTTTGTATCCTTACACGGATTCGGGTGTGAATGATTTATTATTATAATATTAATTATCTAAAATTATTTCGGGTTAATATACATTTCAGATATAATAAAATAAAATATTATAAAATGAATTAGCTACATGCTTATTATAATAAATTACATATTTTAGAGATTTTTAAAATCAAATGAACAATTAAAAGACTAAAAATAAATTATTTTTGAATCAATTAATATTTGAAGAATAAAACTTATTATTTAAGGTAGTTGATAATAATAAAATTTATTATTTTAATATTGTTTGACTTCATTTTATATGTTTATAACATGATAATGTTATTGATTCTGATTTGTAATAATAACATTTAAAATTATTTAATATTTTTGTTGTAATTTTCATTTTACAGTGATACAGATTAAATTGTTATTTATTTGACTTAGTATAATGTTATTTTATTATTATTTCATTTTTACTAATTTAACAGTTATTGTTATTATTATTGATGAGTATTCTATTGATTTGCTTTTGATAATATTATCTTAGATTTTTCTTCTTGCATTGTTGTAAGTGGAAAAAATTATAACAAATTAAAACTAACATAGTTTTTAAGAGAATAAAAATAAAATACTGACAAATTTTCTTAATTCTTGTCTATACTATTGATAATTATTAAATTATACTAATAATTATTGTAGGTCTAATCATAGTAATAATTACTTTTTTCCTCCTTCAGTCTTTTAACGCAGTGTTTATTGAGAATATTATTTAATTATTATAATGTTTTCTATTTATAGTTATTTGTTTCTTTTTCATAAATTTTATAATATTTCTTACTGTTATTATTAGTTTTTAAGCATGAATTTATTATTATTTGTCTTTTACAATATTATTTATCAATATTATTTATTTTTTATTAAAACTACGGTTCATATTATATGTACTATGCCTATTATTTTCAATATATTGATAGTATTTTATTTTATTTTATTAATTTTTTATTTTAATTTTTTTTTCAATTATTTTCTTGTATTACTATAATTTCTTTTTTTTAACTGTAGTTCTATCACTAATTTATTGTCACCAACCACCTAAAATTTTATATTTTACCCATAAATCACGGTAGCAGTTAAGAGATAAACATTGTCCAAGCTACAATGATTGACGTTTAGCAGATTTATATTGTATAAATTACAATAAATTGTAATGATTTAAAATTATTTTATTAAAATTCTAAACAAAAAAATACTTAAACATAACGGATTGATACTTTGTTTTGGATGGCATGGAAATAAAAAGAAAAAAAAAGATAAAAAATAGTATAAATATAAAAATAATTGTTTAAATGGATAAAAATAAAACAATGTTTTCTTTTTTAAAATAAGTGTAAAATATAAAATAAAAATTAATATTATAAATTTTATTTAAATAAAAAAATAATTTAGACTAATTATTATATTATTATTTTATTACTATTTTGTTTTAAAAATTAACAATCAAAACAATAAAGTTAAAAAAATACACTTTCCTTCATTTCTTTCTCACGAGAGGAAGTTAAAAAAATATGTACTCTTCATAAAATAATTCTTTTATTCCATATAAATCAGAGTAATCTAAACAAATAATAAGAATTTTATTTAACATTTTCTCCTACCTATTAATTCCTCCGTCTTTTTCTTTTGTTTTATGTTTTATATATATTATTTTATTCTGATTTTATGTTTGATGTTTGATAGACAACTGACAGATTGACTTGTTTTTGCTGTGACTGCATTTGTATAAATTTAAATAAATAGTGCAATGAAAAATTAGCCTACTGGTTTCACCTTTTATTTATTTTACATATTATACGTATCTTATATCTATTAATTATAGAGAGAGAGAGAAAGAGAGCGATATGCAAATTCTAAAAATACTATGAAACACATATTATCAAATATAAATCTTAAATAAATATTTCAAAAATAATAATGAGTAATAATATAATCATAAAAATAAAAAACATACAAAGTATAACATTAAAATCATATTATATTAATCAAAATAATTTTAATATATAAAAATAAAAGTATACCGCTAACGTAAAAAAAAGTATAACAGTACAACAAGACTACACAATAAAACATATTAATACAATAAAAGTATAAAATAAAATTTATCATGTACAATTTATACAAGTTAAAATTTTTTTTTTATTAAATATAACATTAGGATACATTAAAAATTACAATGATCGTATATTAATAATATTTTATAATAAATTTTTTTTAAAATTTTTTAAATTGTGCAAGTTTATACAGGATAAACATTTCAAAATATAAAACTTACAATAAAAAATAGTTTACAAAAAATGAAAAATTAAATAGCCAAAATTTAAAATAAAAACAAGAAGAAAAATATTATAGTTGTAAAAGAAATGTTGTAAAATAGAAACAAATGTCACGAAAAAATAGAATAGCGATGAACTATTAATATTTTGAAAAAATGAAATAACACCAATATTATGAAATCAAAAGAATTATACGTGCCAATAAAACCATGTTATAAAAACTATGAATCACAATTAAATAATATTTCATATAGAATAATTAATATTTATCTTTTATTAAATTATATAATACAATATAATATTTATTATTATTACTAACATTTACCATTTTTTACAAAAATTATTTATAAATTTTAAAATATTCATGCGATACATTGAATATCTTCCTAATTTATATGTTAAATTTTTGATCAATTAATTATGTTTAGATATTCAATCTAATGGTACGGAAAAGGAAACTGTATAGATAAAAAAAATTACCAATTTTTAAGTATTTTATATAAAATAGAACGAAAACTTCAATTATTATTAAAAAAATTAAAAAATAATTTAAATAATTACAAACAATATCCATTATTTTGTCTAGCTTAAATTCTTTCAAAACTATCATTCTCCCAGGATTCTTAAAGATATTTCATTTTCTTAGAATTTTGATAGTTGTTATCCAATTTATTTTATATTATAATTAATATCATGTAAAATATTCAATAATAATTAATTTTTATCAATCATATCTAACCCGTTCAAAGTACAATAGCTAGCTGTATACAAATATGATGCCAATTATTTGGCATTCAAATAATTAAACTAATACATGAATTTATAACTTAGCATACACAAATCTGACATTTAAAAAATATATAAAATTACAATTTTTTTGAACCCTTAATTTTCTTGCTAATAATTGGAAAATGTTAATAATTTTTTAACAAGATATTTAATCTTCAAATTAAATAATAATAATAATAAACGTTAAAATTAGCTAAAGAAAACCTACAACTATAATTACCTACTAATAGATTTTTGTGTGCAGAAAAATTTCCTGAGATCAACAACAGAGAGGAGAATTTTTTTTGTTTAGGGCCAGAAACTTTTCCAATGAAGGACTGTGTAAATTGAATCAGTAATAGAAAAATAAATAGGCAGCAAATGCAATGAGTGTTTCTTTTTTGTTGTTCTACTATGAAGACTTAAGCTAAAATCAGCACTTGAAAATTCCAGATAAACCTACTCAACATCCACCACCACCAGTAGGTGGAGGTTCAAAATGTGACACTCGTGAAAATGAGAACATTCTAGAACACAAGAAGAAAGCCAGAACAATACGACAGGACGAAGATATTGACGGCGATATATAACATGTTTCTTCTCCATAAAGAAGTTTAGCAAGCCTTAATACGAACCATCGCTAACCAATCGTCTAATCTACACATTTCTTAGTAACATAAAGAATGTTCACAAGAGATTAAGCCACAACAAAGCTCTACAAATTAGTAATACCTGATATTTCTGAATTGTTTGAAAGTTGGAACTAGTATTTCTAAATAGAAGAAAACATCAAAATTGATCTGTATATAGATCCACCGTTTATGATTTTAAATGAGTCCAAAATTCATACTCACTTTGGTTACTGCTCACAGGACAGATAAAAGCGAAATACAAAATTTTTACCAGATCAGGCTATTTTAGGATGTCTCGATCATACATCAAATTAGAATTTTGGCCCCACTGGAATAATCAAAAAGAAAGAAAGAAGTTAGATATAAAAGATTTTTCTAAGCTAGAATATATTTAGTATCACATTAACATGTGTATATGTCACAATTTCTAGATTCGTTACATCCAAATTATTTTCGTGCAGAAAAAACTATTAATGTTATATTTGGATAGAATAAATTTAAATTATTAAATTATTAAATAATATATTATGGATAATAAAAAATTAAAAATATTATAACATTTTAATTAGATATTTTACATTAAATAAAAAATTCAAATAATATCCATTCATTATTCATTGCCCATTATTGATTTGATAATTTTTAAGATTTTAAAATTCCTCGTTTAAATACACGGTTACATGCTCCAATGCAATAAACCAATTAATTCATCACAGGTAATACAAATATTTCTTTCAAACGGAAAATTAGCCACTAGATAAGCACAGAAAGAAAGATAGAGAGTAATTTTCACATTTATAGTTATCAGTCACCACCACTCACCAATGTTCAATAACAGGAAAGGTATGCTATAACCCCCTCTTTGGAAGAGCAGAAAAGACAACAACGGAGAAATATTTTGGAAAAAAAATTTGGACCATTTCTCGATTTGTGCGTGTCATCCTTGCGCAGGGGCCATGCTAATCTTCTCTGTATCGTTCCAATTTTATCGGATGTCCCCGAAGGGACAGGCTATATGTTGTTCAAATGATATATAAACAATGGAACTATTACAAGCATAACCGATGTGGGACAATATTGAACAGTTTTACTCGCCAAAATATGATGCAACCTTCACCGGCGGCAAGGAAAATTCATCTCAGTCACTTCAGAGAGAAGAAGAAACTAGAAAGTTAATCCCTCACTGTCAAAGCACGCGAATATAAAGATACTGAAATTTTATTGATTTTGAAGTATAGGAATCAACGAATGTGTGGCAGATACAGAAGTAGGTACTTCAGTGTAGCCTTTAGCCCTTTCATTTCTTCGCAGCCTTTCTTTAGCTTGTCTTGTCACTGCACTTCATTTCTATTTTAATTTAATTTAATTTAATTACTTCAATTTTATTTTATATTTTATATTTTTCCTCTATTTTTTTTTTGTGATGAGACCCAGTGGCTGTACTATTTCAAAAAATTAAGGAAAATTAGTATAATGTTTGTGATTTATACATATCATTTTAAATTTAAATAAACTTACAATTTAAAATAGTAAACTTATTTTTATTAATATAAATATATATTTTATTACATTAATAAAAATTGAAAAATTATAATTAAAATGAAGTAAATAAATTATTAAAATAATGAAATAGATCTATATTGTATGATATATTAATATTTAAAAATTAAATTAAAAATTTAAATAATTTAATATTTAATTCATCTAAAAAATATTTTTAATTTATATCAATATTAAAAATTTAAATCAAAATCAAAATAAAAACGAAAAAAAATTCAAACTATAAATAAAAGAATAAATACTTAATATCAGAAAATTTATGACATAATAAGAATAAGTATAGGTCTTACAAATATTTTTGTTAACAAATAAAGACTGTAATTTAACATATAAAAATGAATATTTTTCTCATTTAAATAGTTTGTACTCGATTTGTTAAAAAATTACAGTTATATTAAAAATTTAGAACAAGAAATTTACGATGTAAAAGAACTTCCGATTCCGATGAAAGGCAACTATATGATAAAAAATAATAATTTATGTGCTCAATATTAATTTGTCTTTGGGATTCTATTAACTGTTATATTTTTCAAGATCTGTATGACTGAAGTTCGACAAAGATTAAAAATAAGCCAGTCATTCATAATTGAGTGAATTTGTGAATTAAAAAAGTCGGAAATGTTTATTGCATTAGCATTCTTAAAAAGAAAAAATTGAGGGAAACAACATCTTGATATTTGAAAATTTTAAACTCGATCATATTAACTTTTAAAAGAAATATTATTTTTTAAAAACATATAAATATTGATCAATTTAGTTTTTTTTATGAACTAAATTAATGTTAAAAGATAAATTAAATACTCTTGTTTTCTCTTACCACCGCACGAGTTTTGTGAATTACGAATCATGAAAGTTTTTATTTCAAACTAAAACCCAGAGACTGCTTGTAAATGTTGACCAAGCTTGAAAAAACAAATAGAATTTAGATTTTCTCTCATTTGCCAATGATTTTATTGTTAAATAAGAATAAATAAATTTTTAAACAACAGCGCCCGTGGCCTAATGGATAAGGCGCCTGACTTCTAATCAGGCGATTGTGGGTTCGAGTCCCACCGGGCGTGTTTTTACTTTCTATTTTTTTATTACCCATTTTTTACTTTATTTACATATTATAGAATAATATCTCCTTATTTAAAAATTATAAATTACATTGATACCTCTTTTACTAATTATAAAAATAATAATAACCTCATTAAATGTTTACCAAGAATAAACCTCCGAATTAATTGAGATTGTATAAATCAGATATTTTAATTCTTGAAAAAATCTAAAAAATCCTTTGTTAGCTTCTCCATTTTACCCCTCTTTTACTTTTCTTTTAACCCCATGTAAAATTAAGAACTAAAATTTCTAAAATCTCAAACAAAAATGTCATATTTTCATTGCCTATTTCCAGAGTTTATTCCTAAACAAATTGTATCAAATTTTACTTTCAAAGAAATACACTAAACAAGTCCTTAGTACATTTGCTATACCATGATTTTTAGCTGAAACCTATACACTGACTTTTAACTAGCACTGAAATGTGCTAATGATTCGTCTTGAATGTTTGAGAGAGAATGAAGGAGGGAGAGTGAAAGATTATTCTCTTCCACTTTTCTTTTTTGTCTCTCTCCGAGGAATGAAGGCAAGAATAAACCTCCGAATTAATCGAGATTGTATAAATCAGATATTTTAATTTTTGAAATCTAAAAAATTCATTGTTAGCTTCTCCATTTTACCCATTTTTTACTTTTATTTTTTACCATAATTTTAAATTTAAAAACTAAATTATACTAAATTATGCAACACCATGCAAAATTAAGAACTAAAATTTCTAAAATCTCAAACAAAAATGTCATATTTTCATTGCCTATTTTCAGAATTTACTCCTAAACAAATCGTATCAAATTTTATTTCAAAGAAATCCACTAAGCAAGTCATTGGTACATTTCAGTGCTATATCCTGATTTTTGAAACCTGTACACTGACTTTTATCCAACCCTGAAATGTTCTAATAACTTGCCTTGAGTGTATTAGGATTAGGAGAGAGAGAGAAAGAGGGAGGGAGAGGGAGAGTGAGAGATTATTCCCTTTCTCTTTTTCTTTTCCTCTCTCTCCTGAAGAATGAAGGTGGGTGGAATTTATCAAAACTTAGGGGGTAAGCTTATTGCTGCAATTTGCCAAATAAATCATAAAATAAATTGATGATCAATAATTTAGGAAACATAAGGTAAATGTTACAACTGAATCTGGAAAGACAACACAGGAATGACTGACATCCCTCCCTACAAGACAAAAAAGCCTCTTTCCTCGTATAAAAGGTCTTCTTCAAATAGTATTTGTCTAGTAGCCAGAAGCTCTGCATGAAAATTACATAGCAGTGGGCACAGATTGGCCTTTGGTAATTCCTACTTCTCATAAGCATGCAACAAATATGGCATGGGCTACCGTGGGCTACATACTTAGCTACCAAAACCAAAACCACGAGGGGAAAAAATACCATTTACGTAAAATAAACCACTAAACTATATGTAAGTGCCCCGAAAATCTTCACAATGCAGTTCATCACCATACAAATTTAACTTGCCACGGGCTTTGCAATGGCTTTCTTAATGGCTTCAGCATAAGTCCTGTGTTGATAAGTGAGAGTGGACTCAAGTAGGTCCCAAAGTGAGGTCTTAGGATTCCAGCCTGACAAAGAGGTAACACCCCATTAACAGGTTAAATAAACACCTTAATAATGTTAAAAATCAAGTAGAACGAGGAAAGTACCAAGTTGCCTATTAATTATGGTCATGTCAGGAATTCTTTTGTCACTATCATCATATCCCTCACCATAAAATTCTTTGGAGCTCACATCAATAGTAGGTTTTTCCAATAATGGCTCTCCACTTACCTTTGCATAAACCTACAGAATAGAACGAGAAAGAAATATTGAATGGCCCCAAATACCAGGTTGAAATTCTAATAGGGTGAAAAAATCAAACTTAATCCTTTAACCTGAGTCATCATTTCAGCAAGCTGCCTAACTGTAACCTCATTGTTTGGGTTACCCACATTAAAAATCTGCCCATTGGCCCTGGCAGGATTTTCCTGTCAAGAGGTGATTGTCAACATTAAGTGGACCATCAAATAAGAATAATAGTTAAAAGATGAACTTTCACAATCAGATAATTAATAAGCTGTAATTAAAAAGCATGAGGTCTCATAATAGATTGGATATAGGTATGGGAACCTACAATCATCAATAAAACAGCTTCAATAGCATCCTTGATATACACAAAAGTCCTCTGGGATTGGCCACCATCCACAAGCTTGAGGGGTTCTCCGCGGAGGAGATTCTGCCAAAAACAAAATATTGGAGGAAAATTAAGAACTGGTGTCCAAATAATTTGACCAGAATTGATGCAAGCTGTAACAAGTCTAAATCAAAAGAGGCAGACTGACATTACTAAAGCATGCGAGAACTCGAGGAACACCCTCACTCGGTCCATCAATACCAGGAATAAAATCCATTCTTGGTCCAATCCAATTAAAAGGTCTCACAATTGTGAAGTCCAAGCCATTTTCAGCACCCTCAGCTGCCAACAATGTCATGTTATGAAACAGGTCAGTATTAGAAAATGGAAACAGTACACACACAAAAATTAAATTAAATAGAATCAGCCCACCATAGACCAGCCTCTCAATCAACTGCTTAGCGCAGGCATATGACCATCTCTGCTTTTCAATTGGACCAAAAATGCAAGGAGACTCATCTTCTTTAAGAACATAGTATGCAGGATCCTAACACAGCAGTGGAAATAACATAACATAACTCAGCTCATTACAAAAAAAAAAACAAGGAAACACTCAAACCACTTCTTTGCCAGTAATTCCCAATCAAAAGCAAAACAAATGGCACCAACAAAAAGGAAACGCACACAAAGACAGACAAAAAACTGTTGATTGAAAAGGATCCACCGTTACTACCTAACAAATCGTTGATGGAACAACCACCGACAGGTTCAAAAAGTAACGGATACATTGCGAAATTGAAGCCATCATTAGTCATGCACAGATCTACAGTAACTAGTTCCTCCAAGGAAAGTGAAAGCTTACCTGACGAAGAGTGCTATCCTTGGGGAGAAAGCTCCCAATGGTTTTCCCATATACTTCACAAGTAGAAAAATGAATCAGACGCTTGTTGTTCTCCGAACAGTACTTCACCTGAAATCAAGCTCTTCCACATCAATCGATTCCTTTCTCCTCCACCCCAAAAGAGCATCAATCAACAAGATTCAATTTTTAACTCGTAAAGAATGCAATAGAGAGAGAAAGAGAGGAATGCGCACCACCGGGAGCGCGTCGATAAAATTGCTGTAAATGGTGTCCAAAGGGCGCGTGTTGTAATCCGCGGGAGTGCAAATAGCAGCGAGATTAATGGTCTGAAAGAAACCAAAAGAGAATTTTGAAGGGAACCCAGAAGAGAAAAAGGGGGAAATTGAAATGGGTGAGTGAGAAAAAGAAGAGAACCAGATCTGCCATTTTGATGAGACCCTCGAGTCTGGAATCGTGTTTGATGTTGAGTCGGTGGAATTGAATACGACCAGCCCAAGGGAGGGTTTCGGGTTCTAAGAGGTGTTTGATCTTATCATTGTAGACATCCAAAGCCAAAACCTTGTGGGGTGTCTCCGCCATAAGCTTCTCGCAGAGGTGGGAACCGATGAAGCCACCGGCACCTATCATGCAAATTGTGATTGGCTTAATGGGGTTCCCATCCAGATCCACACGCGCTGAAGCCATCACTGAATAACCGTGTGTCTGTGTTTGCGTTTGTGTCTGTGTTGTGTATATGGCACAGAAGAAGAGAAGTTGATAGGAGTTATTATAAAGAGAGTAGAGAGGAGTGTGATATTCTCTTTGATTTCTGGCTGGAGTTACTGTCTGTCACTGTCGCTATCGATGTTAAGACTTTTGGCACACAAAGTATTTGTTTTCTTTGTTTGATTTAGGATTGGGATTTAATAATTTGCGTCTTCTGGAAAGATTTTTTGCTGCTCATTCTGGATTCGTTTCCTATAACAGGGTTTTGTCTTCAAGGAGAATTTCGAATTACATTTTTTCTTTCCCCTTTTCATCACATTTAGTAAAATATTACTGTTACCTTTGTAATCATGCACTCATTTGTGAGTTGTTAACAGAGAAAAGATATTTTATTCTTGGCAGATTTGTCAATTAGAAGTAAATAAATAATTATTTTGATTTTTCAAATTAAAGATCAATTACATTAGTTTTTTTGTTTTTTATCAATGAATACAAAATCATTCTTACTTTTGGGGCAAAGAATTGTTTAAGTTGCCATTCAACTCTTCCTTTCCCCTTTTCATCACATTTCAGAAAATATTACTATCAGCTTTGTAAACATGCATTTGAGGTGTAGACAGAGAAAAATATTTTATTATTGGCATATTTGTTATTTAGAAATAAATAAATAATTTAAACTTTTTAAAATAAAGATAAATTACAATACTTTTTAACTTTTTATTGATTCAATAAAAAGTACAAAAATTGTTTTATTTATTTGTTTATTTATATATGTAGCAGAATATTAATTAATTTTTTCATATATTCTTAATAATACATGAAAGATAAATTAAAATTATTATGAATAAAAAATATAAGAATAAAATTTAAAAAATAAAATAGAAAAATAAACAATACTTTTTAAAATATTAACTATATTTATATTTTTTTAATATATATATATACATATATTTATCTATCTAAACAAATAAAAAAATTAATTATTTTATTTTAAGATTAAAATAATATTTTTATTTTATAAAATTAAAATGGTAATTCTTATCCTTTAAATTTATGATAAGAAATAAAATAATTTACTTTAAAACTATTTTTTTATAATGAATTGAAGACTTCATACAGTTTTTTAAAAATATAATAATATATTATGTTATTTAATTAAAGTTAAAATTAACTTTTTTAAAATAAAATTTTAAATTTTCATTCTTATTTTTATTTCTTACTTTTATTTAATCTAAAGCAACAAATTTTTCTCATTTTTTTTCAACCAAACAAAATATAATTTTATTTCAAATTTAATATATGTTTTAGTTACAAACACATCAGATATCGACGCTACTCTGCATTCATTTTAGACCATACATCCAAACATGTTTTTATTTTGAATAGAAAACTTTTTTAACATAAATTATATATTTTTTAAAATTAAATTTATTTATATTTAAATTTATAAATGTGGAGTCAAACAGACATCTATAACATGTATTGCTAATAATAACTATAATTAGACAACTATTAACGACTATCTTTAAAGTATTCTGAGTAAACAATTAAAATATTTTTCATTTAAAAACGTTATTAATATATTCTCACCTAATTTTAACATACTTCTTACATGATATTTCATAAAAGATTATTATTTTTTAACTAATATATTTAATATATTACTTTTTCATTTATTTTTATCTATTAAAAAAATATTTCTATTTATCATCTACTTAAATTTTTAAAAAATATTAATTTTTTATATATATTCGTATATCTATTTAAATATTATCAATAGTAATAAATAAAAATCAAATTAAAAAACTAAATAATTTTTAAAATTAATAATATTAATTATATTTTATCTATCGAAACGATAAAAAAAATATAGAATACTTAACAATATATCTTTATTTTAAAAGAAAAAATCCATTCCATTTTCTTATTTATCTCCTCCTCTCTATTTTCTTTATTTTTATCTTTCTTATATAACATTTATTTTTTGTGGCTATCTCATTTCAAATTAACCTCACAGTTACATGACACCATAATTGAGACCCTCACCAATACGAATTAAATGATGGAAGCAGGTCCTCTTAAGAAGTGGGTCCATAAGCTAACTAGAGAGATCGAGAGCAATTATTAGGACGAATTGGTAACTTTATTTTAAAATAATTTTATTTAATAATTAAATTAATAAATTATATTTAAAAAATTTAAAAAATTAATATTTTATTAAATAAATTTAATTTTAAAATATTATAAAAATATATTATTTGTTAATTTAAATTTATTTTTTAAAATATACAATTTTTTAAAATTTTATAAAATTCTGTAAAAATAATATTTCTAATATAATTTATTAATTTAATAGTTGAATTAATAAAATTTAATTATTTATAAAATTTTTTAAATGAAATAATTTTAAACAAAATTATTTTTAAAGATTTTTTTTTTATTTTTTTTATTTAAAAAAGTGTGAATAATTTTATGTGATTAAAAAATAATTAAAAAATGTTTACTATATTTTTATATAATAAATAATTTTTAATAAAATTTTAGTATTTTAAAATTACCTGAGAGTTGGAAGTAATAAAATTATATTTTAAATTGTAATTTTTTAAATGTATATATACTTAAATCATTTGAATATTCACAAAAAACCTTAAAATAAATAGTAAATATTTTTATCAATCAATATTCAAACATATTTCATAAAAGGTCATATGAAAACATTTTAATGCAAAATTGACTCTCGAGCAACATTTTTTACAAAAGGAAAATCATTTACAACAAATATTACTATTTCATAACTGATTCTGTCCAATAAACTAGATAAAACTCATGCATAGAATTATGTCATCAACTTTTGCGACACTCCTCGCAGTCATCTTCAGAATTAGTTTCTAGAATCTCAAAAGGTTATATACCATTTGTTTCATTCATGCCGTGTGAAAAGGTAACTAATATGCTGATTGAGTTGCTAATGCTAAGTAAAGTCAAATAACAATACTATCAAAATTATTAAAAATTATTTAATAATAAAGAATAAAAAATTAAGAATAATTTTACATCATTCAAATCTTGTAATTTTTATATTGAAAAATAAAATAAAATAGCAACACTATCAAAAAATTGTTAGATCCACTTAGCATGTTCTTTACGTTTATGTACAGCTAGATATGATTCCTCTTCATGTCCTCCTCCAACACCGTTACGCGTATTTGACTCCGCACAGCGCCACTTCCATTGCATGTAACATAAATTGTGTTTTTTCTTTCATATTTTTCGTTATTAAAATTTGCTCTTAAAAAGATCAAGCAATTTTAACGGACGTGGAATATACAAGAACTGAGCTTAGTGTTTAAAACTCGAAACAAAAAATTAAATTAAATTTTCAAGTATTCTTCTTTTCACGAACAATACTAAAAGGACAAAAAAAAAAGCTATCATATGGGAAAGTGACGAATTCACACTTGACAGGTTCTGCATTACCAACCACGTGAAGAATAAAATGATTATCCAACCAATAGGATTGGAGCAAGTTGTTGTCTTTCAAATTCATATGGGTGAATTTCGCACCACATATTATTGTCCTTTTACAAACTTTTTTTCCCCACACAAAATCGTTTATCGGGGATATTTTTAAATTATATGACAAATTTAATGGGATTTACCTCCACTTAAGATTAATTGGATCATTTATATTTAAGAGTTTTGTTATTTAGTACCAATGGTAATTTTTTATTGAAATTGCATTTTTTTTAAAGTAATCATGTTTAAGCAGATATAATAATTTCTTTTTTTTGTATGCAATATTTATCAAACTCGTACTCTCATTTTAGAATAATTAAACATATAAGATTTAAATTGATATGAATGTAAACAAAATTTTGACCAGTCAATTTTAAATTTATGAAAAGAGAAAGAAAACTCGTTCACTAGTTATGTTATAAATTATATACAATGAAAATTTTGTTTCATATTTTTATTTAAGATTGATTATATCTTTAATATTTTTAATTAAATTTATGTGTAATCTTAATTTTTTAATTATTCAAGTACTTATATTTTTAAGATTCAATTAATTTCATTCTGTTCAAATCCTAAACTCATTTTTTTTACAAATTGTTTAAAATTTTATCAAATTTACTGTTTTTTTATCTCTAAATATTTTAAAATCCTTTTATATTATAAAGTTATAAAAAATCCTTAAATATTACGATAAAAGTCAGTAACTTACGAATTTAAAATAAAAATTATAGCAAAATTAAGTTTTCTTGATTTTAAAAATAAAAAACTTAATTAACTAAAAGAACTCAAAAAAATAAAATTACATGCAATCTAAATTAAGGGACAGAAAATATAACCAAGTTTTATTTATTAAGAATTGTTCCGTTTATCCTTTGACTAATCGGATCATGGACTTAGCCTACTAGATATTTAGATTAAAAAATATAATAGCAAATATTCTATATAATTAAGTTATAATTTTAAAAATGACTGACTAATTTTTAAAAAATTGTGATTATATATTTTAAATTAAATATGAAAAAAAGATTAAAAATATTAAATTATTAAACATTACAAAAGTTTGACTCCAAGCATAAATTAAATGTAACATAAATATATCAATTATAGTTTAAATCAAGTAATTTAAACTTGTTTGTGGATCACTGTTATATCCTCCCTAACAAAACATTTATGGAAAAACATTCGTTACTTACAATTAGTTTTCTAGGCCACATACATGGTTTTCAAATTTGTCTATGTTTAGCAATTTTTAAATAAATTAAAGGTAAATTACATTTTTCGTCCTTATAATTCTATGACTCTCAGTAACCAGAAAAATGATGTAACGTAAAGAAATATATTCTACCTCCTAATAATTTTAAGTGACATGAACAAAAAATATATATAAGGAAGTTCAGTAAAAACAAAAATAAAAAAGGATACTTTGAAAAAATATAACATTAAAGGGAATAAAGTGTGATTTTCCCTAAAATTAAATCTTGCATTCAAATTATGGTTTATAGTGTACTTAATTCAGTGTTGGTAAATTTTATTTAGTTAATAAAATTGTTTTAAGCTAAAACTTGAATTAAAATAATTTGTTTTAAAATCTTTTATCATAAAAATACATCTATAATAAAACTTATGAAAATTTTCATTCAACATAAAACACTCATAATTAAACATGTTTTTTTAAACAATTTTAATTTAACGCAGCCAAATACCGAAGTACATACAAAATTGCAAAACCACTTTCATGATTTATTGAGGTACATAACACGCACTTAATAAGTTGAAAAAACACAAAGCAACGTTTTAACAGATATAAAGGTATTATGTTATAAAAACATTTCAAAACATAATATAATATTATTGTTTTAATAATGACATGCTTAAAATATTTTTATCAATAAATTCAGACAACGAATATGCCTATGAATAATATATTTCCAGCGATGTTTTTTAAAACAAGTAGCTATTTCTAAATTCAATTATCAACAAGACCAATAGGATCAAATTTGCAATTTTTTCTGGAAATACACCATGAACCATTTGTAGAAGTTGAAGTTTCACGCAAAGCATCGTTTCCTATGTGAATGTGATAAAGTGATGTGCGGAGTAACATGACATCTGTATATGAATCAATTTCCTTATAGCAGTTGGAGCATAGCTTATTCGAACAAAACTTAGTTAAATTACCATAGATTTTTTATATTATTTTTTCGAACAAATCTTAGTTAAATTACCATAGTTCTGTTTATATTATTTTTCAATTAAACTTAAAATTTTATTTTGATATTTTATGCATTAAGATTTAACATAAAAAAAACATACATGACCAAAATAAGGTTTTATTTTTAATTAAAAAAAGAAAACTGAAAAAAGAAGCCATATGATCTATGCTTAAAAGTTTTGTTGTCCAAACTTCCACAGGGGGATAGGATGGCGTGTAGATCTTGCTACTTCAAATTAAAGTCAATTGGAACACGAATAGAATGTGAGTGAGTTGTGTGGCAGTGAGCTGTACATCTTTCCCTCTCACTTTCATCTTACCACAAAATTTGCAAATAAAAGTAGTAATTATATTTTATTAGGTATTGATGAGTTGATTTTTAGTTTTTAATTTTAAAAATTTGTAAAATTAAAATTTATTTTTATTTTTAATTTTTAAATGTTAAAAGTTATTGAAAATAAATTAAATTATTTTATTATAAATTTATAAAAAATATTAATTTAAAAAATTAAAATAACATAAATTTAAAAATTTAAAAATAATAAAATTAAATATTATTATATAATTATAATAATAACAATAATAATAACAGTGATAATAAAAATAATATTTATAAAATAATAATAGTGTTATGATAATTATAATATAAAAAATATTATATAATTATATAAATTTATATTTTACATATTATTTAATTATTAATATTTAAATAGTAATTATATATATATTATTATTATAATATTTTTATATTATTTAATATTTATTTTATATAAAAATATAACTTCTATATTAAATAATATTATTTATTTTTAATATATAAAAAATAAATAAATAAAAATAAAAAATATTTTTTTAAATAATAAAAATAAAATATTATTACTATTATTATTATTATAATAATAATAAGAATTATGCTTATGGAACTAATTCTAATAAATAATGATTATAATATAAAAAATATTATATAATTATATAGTTTTATATTTTGTATATTATTTGATAATTAATTTATAAAATAAATAATTTTATGTATAATTATATGATATTTTTTATATTACTTAATATTTATTTTATATAAACTATATATTATATTTTAAAAATTTATATAATACCAAATTATTTTATAATATATAAATTAAATATAACTTTTATATATCAAACAATATTATTTATTTATAAATTTATAAAAAGATAAATAATTAAAATTTTAAAAATAATAAAAATAAAAATTTAAAATAAAATTTATTATTATTGTAATAATAATGATAATAATAAAATTTAAAATAGCATTTATAAAATAATAATAATAGTATAATAGTTATAATATAAAAAATATTATATCATTATAAATTTTTTTATTTTATATATTATTTAGGTATTAATATTTAAAATATATAATTTTATATATTATTATAATATTATTATATTATTTAATATTTATTTTAAATAAAATAATATATATATATATATATTATAATATTATATTATAAATAATTATATAATATAATATTATACATTTGATATAATTTATATATTAAATAATATTATTTATTTTAATTTTTAATATATAAAATTAGATAAATAAAAAATAAATTATTTTAAAATAATAAAAAAATAAATTAATATTATTATCATAATAATATTAGTGAAGATAAAAATATAATAATTATAACAATGATAATAATAATAGTTGTAACAAGATAATAATAATAATAAAAATAATAATTTAATAATAATTATAATGGTAATGATGATTATTTAATAATATAAAATTTAATAAATTTATAAATAAAAATATTTTAAAATTTAAAATAATTTTTAATAAATTTATTTTTTATTTTAAAGTTTTAATTAAAATTATTTTTAAAATATATTAAAAATTATTTTAAAATTATTTTTATCAAATAAATATTTTAATTAATTAAATAATAATCAAGATGAATGCAACTTTAAATATCCAATCTAAGTAAAGATAAAAATTATGTTATTATCTATATAATTATAAGAATAGATACAAATACTTTTTAAAATATGGATATGGGAAGAGGATGGATTTCATACTCTAATGGTTCCGCCGCTCTTATAATGCTCCATTCCTGACCAAAAGAAATATCATTTGGTACAATGAAAAGGATATTTTACCCTCTGCTGTTAGCTAGTAAACATATTCCCGGAATAGTATAGTTTCAATTTTTTTTTTGAAGTTTAAATAATATTTATGACCTATAATTTTATGCATCTCATATATAATGTATTTATTAATATATTTTACTTTTTATTACGTTAATAAATACAGATTTAAAATTTTAATACGTTGTAAAATAAGTAATAAAAGAAAAAATTATACTAATAAATAAAGAAGGTATCTTTTGATCATTTTCGTCTAAGTTTAAAAAATACAAGATGGAATTTAAAACGAATAATAAAGGAAATAAATAAATAAATATAAATATTTTAACAAGTTTTGTTTAAATTTAAAAATATATGTTAAAAATAAAAAATAATAATAATTAAATATTTTGATTTTTAATAAAATAATTATCAATTTATTATTTATATATTTTTAAGACATATATTTAAAAATTATTTAAATTTTCAATATTTAATTTACAAAATATTCTTTTTTATTTTTTATTATTTTTACCATGTATTTTTAAATTTAAGTTAAAGATATCATATTTATTATTATATTCTTTCCTTTATTATTCGTTTAAAATTTTATCCCGCATTTTTTAAATTTAGACCAGTCAAAGATGCCGTTTTTTATTTACCAGTATAATTTTTCCGAGTGTATTAAAATTTTAATTTGAAGGCTGTATTTATTATTATAGTAAATATTTTTTGTTTTCAATACAGATATGACGCATAATTTTCCGTGTCTTACATACACTAACAAAACACGTTAATAAATGCGTTACAGTGACGCATAAAATTATTCTCATAAATACTGTTTGGATCCCTTTGAGAGAAATAGTTTTGAAACTACACCATTCCCCTAATATATTTATTTGTTAACACCATATTATAAAAAAGCCCAATGAAAAGGAACCAGAAAATATTTTACCCACCAATATCCCATATGGTTAAAACCTAATGTCACAAGAAACAGTTACCTGTTGCCCATAAGTAAAACAATGATTGTACTCAGAAAACACTCAAGATTAAAACCATTTTTTTGTGCAAAATATCTAAACTATGAGAGTTATATAAAATAAAGTCAACTAAAATACTATACAGAATTATTGTAAAAATAGCTGAAATATTTGGTATAGTTAAATATTACTTGTACAAGACTAATAATGATATTTTATTTGCTGATAAAAAAGATGTATGTCCAAAATCCCATGTGCTGTTACGTCTGAGTTATTATTCTTCCTCTTGTTTCTTTCATTTCTCAGGTCATGGGTCTAGTTGGGTTTATGTTGCGCCCTCTTGTGTTGAACATTTGGTATGGTAAAAAACTGGGCTTGTTGAAGAAGCTGGTACAGCTAAGTACATCGCGTGCAAGACTATACTTTTGGTTCTAACCAATGTCCTTTGTTACTAATATATAATTTTCAGTCAGGTTTTTGGTTTTGGGAAAGTGTAGAGAACAGACTAAGAAAAGTGCATTTGTTTGCTTCTCAAATTACAGTTCATTGTATGCTGAAAACTACATTCAACCATACTATTTAACGAGTATCTTGTAGCTCACATATGATAATATATTCGTTTGGGTTAATTTTTCCTCAAAAATTGAGTGATATTAAGATGGTTACAGCTAAGAGTGTTTATGCTACCTAATTTTAATTAAAAATTATACCACCTCTACTTGTCAATTTTAGTTACATTGGCAGCATGCAATTCCTCCTCCACATTGGTCAGAATGCAAATCATGTTTTAGAAAATGACATGATACTGAGAGTTGATAATTTTTCTATTTTGACCAGTGTACCTTAACAGTTAAGTTGAGACATTTATAAGATTCTCTGAATGCAGCCTTGCCAAACCAGCTCCACTGCATGCTGCAGCTTCATAGCTTAAGACCATTCCTTTGATTACCAGCTCCCAATACTGTTACACTTACACCCCATCTTCAAAACTCTCTCTCTCTCAAGAAGCTCATTGCTGAAGAGGAATTGAAAAGCATGGGGCATTCAAGTTATTTGTTGATTTCCTTGCTTTTGATTATAGTGTTAAATATGGCTAAAGGACAGCCTTTGGTCCCAGCATTGTTCATATTTGGGGACTCTGTCGTTGATGTGGGCAATAATAATCACTTATACACTATTGTTAAAGCAAACTTCCCCCCTTATGGAAGAGACTTCAAGAATCACAAACCAACAGGGAGGTTTTGCAATGGAAAACTTGCATCAGACTACACTGGTATTACTCAAAATCCCCATTTAATTGAATATCCTTTTAACATCCACATTATCTTGTTTTCCAACAAAAAGCTTGATCCTTGTTCCCTTCACTGCAGCTGAAAACCTTGGATTCACCTCTTATCCACCAGCTTACCTCAATTTAAAGACCAAAGGAAAGAACCTCTTGAATGGTGCCAACTTTGCCTCAGCTGCTTCTGGCTACTATGATCCTACAGCGAAGCTATATGTAAAATACACTTGGAAGTTTAAAACTTAAAAACTCAATTTTTTCTTTACTTCTCATCATTATAGATAAAGCCCTAATATGTGTGTTTTTTCCTTTTTTTTTGTGTTTCTCATTGGTCTTAGCATGCAATTCCATTGAGCCAACAGCTGGAACATTACAAAGAGTGCCAGAAAATATTGGTGGGAATAGCTGGGCAGTCAAATGCTTCATCAATTGTATCTGGTGCTATATATCTTATCAGCGGTGGAAACAGTGACTTCATTCAGAACTATTATATAAATCCATTGCTTTACAAGATTTACACGCCTGATCAATTCTCAGAAATTCTCATGCAACGCTATGCCACTTTCATTCAGGCATGTCTTTTTCAACCTTATCATATTGCCATTGCAAACCATGTTCCACTTGGCTCTTACTGGTTTTACTGTTAGAGAATCAGTTTTTCTACTCTCTTTGATTCTTTTTATAAGGCATACTTAACTAAATTACACAAATCAATACAAATAGGCAAAGTTAATTTATTTTTTTCTTAAAAAATATTATAAATTGATAATTTTGTTCCCATTTGATATTCTTGATTTTGGTCCTTCCATCAACATTTATCTTTATTAATTTTAATTTAATCTTTTTACCAACTTCAATATTAAGGATAACGAGAAAAAATAATATAAATATTGTATTAAAATTGTAAAATACCTTATAATAAGAACAATCAAAATCTTCTAGAAAGTATCTTATAAAAAAGACGAGAAAATATTTTCCAATAAAAAAGACATTCCATATAACAATTTTTTTCTTGGCCTTGATAGTAAAAAAAGGAAAATTTATTTTCCTTTTCTTATTTTGATTTGCATTTCTAAATTCCAAACATGCATGTGACAGAAATTATATGCACTTGGAGCAAGGAAGATTGGTGTGACAACATTACCTCCAATGGGTTGCCTGCCAGCAGCCATCACTCTTTTTGGTTCTGATAGCAACAAATGCGTGGCTAGACTTAACAACGATGCTATTAACTTCAATAAAAAGCTGAACACCACATCTCAGAGCTTGCAAAAATCGCTTTCTGGTCTCAAATTGGTTATCCTTGATATTTTCCAACCTCTCTATGCCCTTGTTACCAAGCCTTCTGAAAATGGTATATCATCTAATTCTGCTAATCCCAGAAAGCCAATCTTACTTATTATGTATGGCTCATGAACAAGGATCATTAACAAGTTTCCTTTCTGTGGCATGCACTACTTTAACAGGATTTTTTGAAGCAAGGAAGGCTTGTTGTGGAACTGGCTTGCTAGAGACATCTATATTGTGCAATCCAAAGTCCATAGGAACATGTGCCAATGCATCTGAATATGTCTTCTGGGATGGTTTTCATCCCTCTGAGGCTGCAAACAAGGTTTTGTCCGATGCTTTGTTGACAGCTGGCCTCTCTCTCATATCCTAATCAAACACTTCTAGGGTCATATCTGCTTTGAAATTTTTAAGGAATTGTGCAGTTACTGTTGTATTAGTTTGGTTTATGTAAAAGCAAGTTGGGAATGTTCTGATGTTCAATTACAAAGTACACTGTATTTTCAAGTTTCGAGTAATAAGAGCAATATTCCTATGATGAGCTTTCGTGTAAAATTTCTATTTTTTAGTGTTCAGAGCCGCTCTTGCTGGAATTAGTCTAATGTGACAGATAAACTCAAAACACCTAAATAGAGTATAAAACTTGAATGTAGTATCAAATAGGAAATGATTTTTACTTACCCTTTAATTACTAATTTTCTTATATAGGATCACATGCGATGAAGTTCGTGTGAAGAATTTGATGCTTAATGTAAATTGAAGTTAGTGAGAAATTTAAGGGTCGTTGAAGTTGGCTTCTGACATCTGGACTATCTTTGTAGAATAGTAACATTCTGCACGTATAAATTTACTAACAAAGTGCCTTGTACTCGTCTATAATTAATTAATTAATTACAGCGGTTATTGTTTGTGAAAATTCAGTACGGCGATACCACTCTATAAATTCTTAATGGTTCTTTTAAAATATCAATTTCTTCTTAGTAACAAAGAAGAGTCACTTTCTTCCAGCGTCATGTTCATCACCAGGGTTGTGAAACTGTTAAGTTATATATTCATTAATGCTTCCTTGGATCAGAAGGATGAAAGTTGCTATCATCAATTTTTGAGCAAAACTGCACGTGATTTTTCCATTGGAACTAATTCAAGAAATCCATTAGCCCTGAAGAGGGAAGAAATGTGAGAAGAAACAACATCAACTAAAGCATACTTTTTAAACACTTCCTTGAATAAGTTACATATCATTCTCAGCTGTGTAGTTTAATCATATCGCTTTCCTCTCTTTAGGACTGAAGAATAATTACTTCTGTTTTACTCTCTTTAAACCAAACAAGACATGACCAGATTATCTAAGCACTAGCTTCGAAATTCTCTAGAGATGGATTTCTCAACTCTGGTCAATATCAAAGGTGTTAGAACCTTTCCCAGTAAGTTAAACAGCACGTCAGTGGAAAAGAATAAACCTCACTGAAAAATGAACTAAGAGTATGAACAATTAAGAATCTTATTACTCTACAGTAAAACCGAATCCAATCATTTTTGCACAAGATCAACTCAATCAATTTCCCGTCTAACAGTTATAACCTCTCATGCAAGAACCCAAATCAGCAGCACCTGTTTGGCAGCAATTCCCAACCCAAATCAGCAGCACCTGTTTGGCAGCAATTCCCACCATAACGTCGGAGACAGGCATGAATGTTAGGCCGCATTATTGAACATAGCATCATTGATTCTGTCAATACCAATATCTGCTACGGGCTCAATGGGTTTTTCATCTCCTTCTAGAGAAAGCTCAGGACTCGAAGGTTCCCTGCTGAATTCATCTGAACAAAGAGATGTCCATATTAGTTCTTGGAAAACTTCAACTATAAAATAAATTTTGATAGGACTGTCTCAAGAAAACAAAACCCCAACCCTGTGCTTGGATGAGGAATTTTAAGTGGGGAATGTAATTTTTTAAAGAATTTAAAATTCTAAAATTTAAAATAACTTGTTTGGATAATTTTTGACAAAACATTTAGAATTCTGAAAAGTTTTGAAAGGATTTTAATAAGGCAAAATGAAAGAATTTAAAATTCCATCAAAATAGGTGGAATTTTAAATTCCATCAAAATAGGTGGAATTTTAAATTCCACCTCCATATTATGTTATTTTAAATATTTTTATTTATTAACATTATTTTCATATTTTTGAAAATTATTAAAAAATAAAATTTTATATATAATAAAAGTTAAATTACTTAATTCAAATAAAAGTTTTAAAATTTGAGAAATGTAAAATTCTCTATCCAAACAAAGAATTTAAAATATAAAAAATTTAAATTCCTTCATCCAAACAAAGCATTTTAAAAATGAAAGCATCTGAATTTCTAAAAATTTTAAATTCCTTGGAATGTTAAAATTATTCATCTAAACACAAGGCAAATGAAATTCTCCATTGCCAAATGACTTTATTCAGATAAAAATAACTTAAGTCACAAGATTTTTGCCCAGAAAAATAAACAGTCAGACTCAAAAGTATTCCAATGTGCGAGAAGCTGAGGAAGGAAGTAATGTAGCAGTCAAAATTAACCACACCAGTGTCACTAAAGAATTCAGCATCAAACTCACCAAAAACTGTGTTTAAAGATGCAGGGGAAGGTGTTGAAATGAAGTTAAGGCCAATGTATACTCCCAGCATCAACACAATGGTCACCATCACATAAGTTGGTACTGCCAGAGCCCAATATCTGAAAAGCAAAAGGTCGGTTTCCAACATTTTGTCATAAAAAGCTGAATTAACAAAATCTTTTTCCATATATTTGAACTGAGTTCTCCAGAGCAATATCTGGAAATCAAATGCTGATGAAATTTTTTCACATCAAATTTTTCATACACTGTTGATTTAAAACCATTGTTCCATGTATTTCATTATTAAGTACTCCGAAGGAAGAGTTTAGGCTTACACCCGTCCCCTCCCCAAAAGCCCTTCTTCACTTAACAGCTAAATTGAGAATCTCACCACGCTTGTTTCATGCACCTTTACTGAGTTTACATTTGTAAACCTTAAATTAACACTCCACAATTCCTCAATTAAAAAGTTTTCTCAATGAAAATTTCGATTTTGGCACTCAAACAATTACATAAAGTAGAAGACCTTATTAGTTGCCAAAACTTCAAATAACAATTGGAATTGAGCTGTCTAACCTGCTAGGATAGTAAGAGATGCCAACAGATTGTAGCCAAGATTCCGGAACGTATGCCCATACCAAGAAAATAACTATTCACAAAGGAAAATGAAAAAAAAGTAGAAATAATGAAAATCACAAAGAATTCCACATGAACATCACAAAATACTTGGCATAAAAACCCTCATTCTAGTCTCTGAAATTATATACACGAGTCACTTTATTCTCCTTAACTTTATAAAATCCTCACTTTCAGTACATAATTTTACAAAAAGGCATTCATTTTACTATTTTTTTTACCCAAAACAATAGCCAATAAAGTAGGGGAAAAAAACAAAAATGAATTATTTTGGCAAAGTCATGGATTAAAATGAGTGATACATACAATATTAAGGAGTAAAATGGGAGAATTGCACATAATGGAAAGTCATTTTGATTGTGAATGCCCTAAAATCAGAGAGGTTAGACAGAAAGGGTTTAAATTGTGAAGAGGAAGATAGGAGGGAAGAAGACCTGTAGCAACAACAGTGGTAATAGAACCTACAAAACCATAAACTTCAGAAGGCTTAGGGCCATGGTCACCGGACAATCCGAAGCCAGAGGTTTTGTCATCGAAAAAGGACACAGTTCCCCTCCGCTGTTTCGACAGACTCAGGATTCTTCTTGGACTGTTGACAGAGTGAGGACTATCCATGTGGCTTCCCTTCAATCATAACAAATGCTAAACAATAATGCAAATTCTGTTAGTTTTAAATATCAAATTCAATCTGCACTCCCTAACACGCTTGCAGATGCATCACTTTATCAAAAATCGGGCTTTGCTCTTTGCCTTCGCTGTGTCGAGGGAAATGATCCTCTCTAGTTAAAATTTGGTGCATTCTTCAGTTTGACAAATCGCAGCCGTTAAATTGAGAGCGGGCTAAGGTCGCATTGTTCCTTTTATCAAGGTTAAATTAAATATTAAATTCTTAAATTATTTGATAATTTAAAATTATTTTTATATTTAAAATTAAAAATAAGTTTACATATGTCAGTGACGAGGAAAGGATGCCAGTAATATTTCTCCTCATTTATATTAGATGTTTATATAAATATCGAGTATTTATCAATATCTGTGAATTTTAAAATGTAAAAAATAATTAATATAACATTATATTATTATAATATCATACAATGTCATTATATATACTTATTTATTATAAATTCAAAAAATATAATATTTAAAAAAATATATATAAATATATATTTATGTAAAAATATTATAATATCCATATTCACATATTAAGTATATTATGATACCTATATCCGTCTATTGAGTATTCATATTTTGCCCATCACGGATAATCCATGCAATCACCCACTGCTGACAAGTACACTTAGTTTAATCATCCCTAACTAAGTTGCTATTGGTTAATTTATTTATCAACTTATCAAAAAATCCCGAAACTGTTTTGAAATTAACATGAGGTATTAGAACCATGGGGAGTGAATTAAACAAGACGTCAATGCTCGGGGATGAACAATAAAGAAGATAGTGACTCGTCAGATTCATCATTCACGAGAGAATAAATCCTAGAGATTACTCATCCCTGCGTACGTAGGTGACATGAAGTCCAGGGATTAGGAAATAGGAATTAATACACAATCGAAAATGCCAGGTGCAAAAACTGCCCCACCACCAATAACTTCTGAAAGTTGGTAAGAGAGGACAAAGTCAAAATTGATAGTCATGTATATCTAAAAGTAACAGCCCAGAACAAGCAAATACAATACAGCATCGACAGGTACAGAACCATCAAAGATTGTATGGTCAACTGTAATTACAAGATACATTTTACTTTGAGAATTTGTGACAGCAATCCAACAATCTTTTCACGTCCGTCTCCCTGACAGTAACTTCAGCTTTCACATTATTTTCATCATTCTCATTTGCAGCTGTCCACTGATTCAGAATGCTGATCATTCTCCCGAGCTATTATTGCAAATGTAAAGGGAAATAAATAAATGGCAAAGCAAGCATGTGAAACTAAGCGTCAGTGGGTGTGGTTGGCCTTTTATAGATGGACACATTTGGATGGCTAGATAGAGGTCTAAAGGTCTAATGCTTCAGAATTATAGACCAGCAATCTAAATATGCAAAGCTCGTCTGCGCGTTTGTTCCCGGCTTAAGAATTGCCCTTTAGTCACTAATGTTGACATGGACAATATACAAATAACGGAAACAACAACAATAAATGTTTCGTTCACTGAAAAACAATAAATGTATAATACTATTTCAGAGAATTTAGTTTTTGATCGAACCTAATGGCATCGTGTGTGATCCATATAACTAACCTTACCTATACAATTAAAGGGGAAAAAATGTCATGAATGAATTCTACAAAATTAGAGACAAACCAAGAGACAGTGAAAGAAAAGGACATGACAGTAATTTGTGTCAAAAATAACCCATATGAGACTGAAAAACAAAATTATAAACTAGTTGCTTGTATGTGAATGATTTTTTTGTCAACTTTGATAATAAAACCCTTATATACTATCATCTAATCTAGTATTACCACCTCATCTAATGATGAGAAGTGTAAAACGTTTCTATACTTCTTCTAATTGCACATGATGAACATCTCGGGCCTGAAGTCTATAGGATTGGACATCTGCAGGTAGCCCATTAACAGCTTTAGAATAGACTCTGATGTCATATTAAAAATTGGGTTTGGGACTTAACTCAACGCTAAAAGCTAGTTCATAGGATGATATTCTTCCACAATATATATCCATGGTTGGTCTTACCTCTAGCCAATGTGAGACTTCTAATAGTTACTACAAAGTGGCACTCTTTTTCAGGCCAAAGCCAATAAAAGAAGAGGAAAAAGAAAGCATTCCTATCATATAATGATAACAGGCATATAAAGGAATGACAGAATTATGATACTCCCTAAATTTTAAATCCTGTCATCCAAAGGGGGACTCCATCATAAAGAAAAAATTTAACTAACTAAAATGGAAGGATACAGATGTATTTCTAGCATCTGCTGTTGAGCCAGTTTCCTGTTCATGAGCGGAGTAAACTTGTTGGTTGAGAAGCTCATCTTCGATTAGATCAATTTTTCTGACAAGAACCGAAACATAGTGATTTACACTTGAAAAACTCATTTCAGTTTCTTGAATTCTAACCAATATTCTAGCAATAACACTCCAAAGTGCATTTCTTGCATCCACATCATCCGAAGCAAAAGGGAATATATCAAGCAGACCACCAAAGAGGCACAAATCTGGAAGGCACAATGCCATTTATCGTTATATTATCTAATTCAGAGACACAGGAAAAAAATAGAGATTGAATTTTACAAATGAGCATGAAAGAGATGTTTTACCCTGTGATATCTCAGGAGCATGATCAGCAACATCGGACAACATATTTGCAATAAGAACTGCAGCAGTAACACAGCAGTTCCCAACCTGCAGGAGATATAACCAGTTCACCATATATTTTCAGCTAGCCAATCATTTTTATTCCCTGCTACAAGGGATACATTTTAAAATAGCAAGCAGCATAAGAGCATGTTGGTTAATGGATGACACTGTTCAAATTTTTATCAGTTATAATTATTTCATAACATTCTAGATCAATTTAGAAAATCAGGTATTTATTCATTAACAAGACATTTGATTACCACAACACTAGGTCTCAATTCATCACTGACAGAAGTTTGGACAGTTTAATTGAAATGTCTGCATTATAAATTTACTGCTCAACTGAATTTAGATTCACCCAATAGAAGAAAAAAAATCCTCCATAATGTAGGAGGAAGATCTTTTTGGTTCAAGTATGTGTATGAGGAAACAGGAGTGCATTACAAGCAACAGTAACTTCAATTGTAACCTTCCTTTTTGTTGGTGTGTATGTTTGGGGGAGGGGGGTGTTCAAGGCTTAAGAAAAATGTGAAATATGTAAGTAAAGTATGCAGTTCAATTAATGCTACTTAAGGGAGCAAAGAATTTCCACTGACAGAAAAAAGTTCACGATTTAAAATTTATAAAAGCTGGTAATGCATTTTGAAGAAAAAAAGAGAAAAGACATTAATTATCTTGGAGAAATTATGATATTTATGAGTTCAGTGAACATAGTTTTTCTGATTTTACAGGTTATCAAATTCCAAATTATTGATATCAGCAGTTGATGTTGAGTAAGCGGCATCAGTATAAGTGTTCACTACAGCAATGTACCTCAACTTTATCTGGAAATTTAACCAGATCACATATTAGTTGAAAGAGCTCTTTACTTGAACAAATTTCCTGAGAATGATCATTCATAACAGAAAGGGCTTCAATTGCACGAAGAATTAAATCAAGAATTGAGTACCTGAAATGTTTAAGATATTAGGTTGCCATATCAATTCCACTAGAGATAGCCAAATGGAATAGTTATCCGCAAATTGGAATGTGAGAGGGAAAAAACTGTTCACTGATGTTGTCAGAAATAGTATCAGATGATAATAGGAACTACATAATTTCATCATTGCAGAATGGAGGGTTGTTGATCAAGGTTACCTTTCAGGTAGTCTTTCATTCATTAATTTGCCCATCTCAAAAGTCAATAGACTGATCAATATATTTGCCAAACCAAGCTTCATCATATGTGGAAGAAGAGCATCCACAACTTTCTTCTGACTTTCTAATATAGCTAAAATAAGCCCCATGATCTGTTAAAAAGTAGAACAATGTTTGCAATCAAAATAAACATATCTTTCCTCTGAAATTATTAAAGTTTCTTGTGCATATATTCCATAACATGTATTCCATAACATGCTTTTTACAAAGTTTAGTAACTTCATACATTGTAACCTCTATAAAAAAATTAAAATTGAAACAACCATGGATTAATATCAAGTATTCATTACCTTTTCTAAAAGCTGAAGGTTCAATGTATTTTCTGCAATCCATAATATCTGATGGAGAATATATTCAGACTGCAATGCCTCACCCCATGTAATAGATTCACCACTTTGAAGACCCACAGTGAACAATCTGTTCCAAAACTAATCATAAGTTTGTAAAAGAAAGACACATCAAAAAGTAGTGTGATACCTAACTTACAGCATAACACATAATTTTTTGAGACAAAGAAATAAAATATCATGCCCTTTCCTATCCATTCAGGCAGGTAAATCTGTGTTTTTTTAATATATACATATAGCAGGAATATCATTTAATAAGATAATAGTACAGAGAAAAAGGATGAGACATCCTCTCCAGAAAATACACACACATACAAAAAGCAAAACTAAAACCTATGAGAGTGAACTATGTAGCAAAGTTTGCCAATCTGTCTGTATGTCCAAGAAAGAAACAGCCCTAAATACATCGTGAGCAGAATACCAGAGGGCAGTCAACAAAATAACCCTAAACCAAATGAAGTCTAGACTAAAAATGCCCTTTAAAATTCCAGCCATAAATAGCAAAGAATCACCAAGACAGAACATTATCACAAAATCTTAGCTTCTTTATGTGAGCTAAAACCTCTGAAATTAACCAAAAGAAACTGATGCAAATCCTTAGGACAGACCAAATAGTGAAAGTTGAAGAAAAAAAATAAAAAATTCAAAGATATGGACATAACAGACAAGGAATAATTAGGTAAGCATGGAACAAATACACATTATTTCTTTTTTTAAAAAAAGGCAAAGAAACATTTGATACTAGCAGAGCATTTCTTCCTCGCATAAGTTAAACATTGTAGAAACAAAATGAAAATAGCAGGAAAAACAAGAAACAAAGGCATAAAATATGGAAGTAGTAACCAATCATGTAAATTTGGGTCTTAACAAAAAGGAGTATTCAGATATCCAAATTCTAGAGTTGACAAGAAATATAAGTGTAAAAAATGCATCATACCGGCACATTTCACATAGGCATTGGGGATCATCAAGAAATAATTTGTCCACAATTATCTCAATCAGTCCTTTTGTCGAGACTATATGCTTCATTGGAACTTCATGACAGGCAAGGTTCCCAATAATTCCTATGATAATTTCCTGCACCATGTAATTAATCAACAAAAATGTGTACCAGAATAAATTATAGATTCTTAATCATTTGATAGTTTTATGCAGTCTAAATCTCATGATACATATTTTGACATTGACTTACAGTAACACGCTCTGATTTGCAAACACTGAGATTAGCTAAAAGAACTTCAAGTATGAGATTATCCACCTGCAGGATTACACTGAATAACCGTTTCATTTCCATTTATAAAACAATCAAACAGTTGAAACATACAAGACAATAACAAACTAAAAGTATTTAGATCTCCAATGAGAGAAAGTGTCATGATGGTTTTGATATTAATAATTAGGAAATTGAGCAGGATTAGAAAACATGATTGATAAAGCATTCAAATAATTGTCTATCATCTTCTTACAAAGCTGACATAAGTGATGTTTGAGACTCAGCCAGTTGGATTTGAGAAAACTTTCTCCATTTTCACAAATAATTACAAAAGAGCCAACCCGTTTTTACTGTCTCCTGTTTTCATTTTGTTGTTTTACCACTTTTTATACAAATATTTGAAAATAGGAAAAAGTAAAACAAAATGGCCTTTTTGTAATTATTGTGAAATAGGAAATGAAAACAAAATAAAGGGGTGTGTGTGTGTCTCTCTCTCTCTCTATATATACTATTTCAAACCAACCAGGAAATAAGGGGGTTCTGTATGACCAAATTATGGCAGTATAGTTCAACAAATCTACTCATTATTTGGAGAGTAGAGACAACAACCTGGTTTAGAAGATGTTTTGAAATGAAACTACTACTCTATATGATAATAAGAAAGAAACTCGAATAAACACAATAAACCAAAAGACAGCATTGTTGTACCATGAGTTCTGCATGTGTTTTACTGGCAGCTAAATCCCACAAAATGCAACCATATTCATCCCATGTGTCCTCTCCGACCGAGACACCAGAATCTTCAAATCCATTACCAGTATTTTCATATTCTCCTCGAGGGTGTGAAAATTCACCGGAAACATCAACATCCATATTCTCAGATTTATTCTTAGATGATCTAAGGTTTTCATCACTCGAAACAGAAGCAGAGGGCGCAGCCCTTTCTTCTTCGGTGTTATGGCCATCCCAAGCAGCTTCACTAAATGTACTCTGAGACTGAGAAGCAGAATCCAGAGGCAGAAGCTTCCTTATCAAGGATATTATATAACTGGGATCAACTGTCGTTGATAAATCAAAAAACTGCATCAGAAATAATTCAAAACAATCACTGAATAAGAATATAAAGAGAAAAAAAAGCAAAATATTTCAATCAAATTTTTACGTCCAGTTTACCACTGCTTCGAAATTAAAGCAAGCAAGATCAGAGTGTAGTTCGTAGAGTTGGTACCAGGAGATTAATTACATGGATTCCAATGCAACCAAAACTATAGTTTGAAATTTAAGCGGAGCCGTTGGTGAATGATAATAACCTCATGTGATGGAGCAGAAGGGTGGTGCGTTGGACCACCTTGCTCTTCTTCTTCCTCTTCTTCAATGACTGGATCTGCCGGAACCGCCATGCGCTTCTTCGCCTTTGCTTGTTCCCTCCAATTTCAAAAGTTATATCAGAAATGTCGACACCATTCACAAATGCGTCTTCCTGTATTAATCTACGCTACCGAACCGAGACTCAGAGAGAGGTGTTGCCACTACTTGCTTTATTTTTTTCTTTTGCAAAACATTTTGTATACATCTTGGGCCAATGGGCCTGTGGTCTATTTGGGCTAAGCTAAGTGTCAACTACACAGATTACATTGACAAGAAAAAAACATGGATTACAAATAAATAAACAAGTTCAATATAATGGAGAGAAAGAGGACACTGTTACTTTCTATTTCAATTCGAATGTCTAGGCGGAGTTCAGCCACACGAATAATATACAGCAAAAATATCCGCCACAGATAAAATAGGATGGGAATTTTTTAATTCTTTTTATATTAATTTTTAAAAATCAACTGATAAGGACAAATTGTTTTTTAAAAAATATTTAGAACGTCGCTCGTAATAAAAATATACGATTTTATTTTTTAAATAAGAAAATTCAAAGTAAACAAAAAATTATGTAAACTAGAGATAAATTCACTTTGTTATACATTATCTCACTACAGGAACTAAAATTTGAAAAAGTGTAAATATGGAAATGGGAGTTTCGGATAAATTCACTTTTGGCGTTTTTGCTGGTTATCCATCACTTCTCTCGTTCTATAGTTCAATCAGCTTCAACAGAATATGATGTAAACTGAGATATAGTAATTAAATAAAAGAACCAGGTAATAATAATAATTAAAAAATAAAATCCGGATAAATTATTCATCGGTTCCGTTTTGATCGTTACAGAGACAGCTTCAACTACTCCATTCCCTCCCTAATCCTACTTCAACCTGCACGGCATGCACGACCACCGTAATTGTAACCACACCTAAACCATACTGGCATGGCTTTAACTTGGCCGCATCTGTTTCAGTTTCGTTCTCAACCTTTGCTTGGACCTACCAACTACGTCATCTTCGCCGATCTTGCCGAATCCCGTTCTCTAGAACCGCTATGCACGAATACTCTCACTCTACTCCGCCGGTGCAAGATCTCCCTTCCATCTCCACCGGCACTAAAACCCGTGAAATGCCTCAGTAGATCCACGGAGGAGAAACAGTGGAGTGACACTGAAACCGCCGTATCTGACTCCGATGAAGATGCAGATGAACCAAATGACCAGCCTCGGAACCAAGCTTCCGTTCTAGCAAACGGTCGTGTTGAGTCTCAGAGGATTGCCACCACTTCTTCTGGCGATTCTCTCTCTCTCGGAATTCGAGAACCGGTTTATGAAGTTCGTTCTCATAAGCACTTTTGTCTGCTTTTTATTATTATTATTTTTAATTCTGATAATATATCGTGGAATTTAGGCATTTTTCGTTCTCCAATGAACTTATAGCATATTTGGTTTAGCTTAATTATAGAGAAACAATAGCTTATTTGTCAAAAAAAATTCTCAGAAAGCTGAAAGAAATAAGCTGAACTAAATAAATGATTATTTCTTCAAAATAAATTAAACATGCGCGTAAACCCTTGATCTATCATTGCCAGGCTTATGAGATTTATTGAAGGTTTTCCAGTTTTACTAATTTTGCGTTTTTTCCTTATTTGTCTGTTGTGCTTTCTTTCTCCTCTATGTATGTGAATTGTGAAGGTTGTTGAAGTGAAGTCTAATGGGACAGTTTCAACTAGAAAAATCAACAGGAGACAATTGTTGAAGTCAAGTGGTAAGTAAAAGTATCTATGCCTAAGCTGGAAGTTGAGAATATTCAACACTCCGTGCTGCTAGGATCTTATTAATTTTTCCATGTTCTGTTTAATTATTCAGGTCTTCGTCCAAGGGACATTCGAAGTGTGGATCCGTCATTGTTTTTGACAAATTCAATGCCTTCTTTGCTGGTATAATTTCTTCTTCCACCCCCACCCCCTCATTTTTTTGTTCCTCATTGTGCTTATAAATGTGCACATTCAAGTTCATGAAGATGCCTATGGAGTGCCCTGTTGTTGATAATATTGTAAACTGTGAAATCCGCATTGTTTTGCTGAAGCACAGTCCAGATACAATCAAGTATCTAGATAGGTAAGTAGAACACTAGATCTGTGCCCTAAAAATGGTAGAGAGAAAACTACATGAGACATCACTAAGAAATAAGAATGTAATCAATCTAGCATAAAAGTTGATAGAAAAGTTGTTCTTGAGCTATGCATTACACTGTTCATGGAAATTCAGACTCAAAATGAATTCTTTTATGGTTTGATTGTATATTTACACACACAAACCTTTTATTTTGGAAAGTTTACGCCATATTTGGTAAAAATGAATATACAGCATTGATATTGATTGCTGCCTTGATCAATTAATTTATCTATTTCTTTGTCTTATATTAGGTTCGGGAGTATGCTATACTTCTAAATCTGGGTTCACTACGAGCAATAGCAATGCAAGATTGTGTTCTTATATTTGACTATAATCGGTATTGCTTTAATGCTGAAAGAATTCATAAATTATGGGATGCATCACTATCAATATTCTGCTGATAAAGTACAGAGTAAACTAAAACCAAACTTCTATTACTGTTGATATTTAACAGTAAAGGAGGGAAAGCTTTTGTAGAGACGTTGCTGCCCCGATTGAGTGACAAAAACAACAATGGAGGTCCATCAATGCCATTTGAACTTGAGGTTAGTCGGAATTTGCTTCTTCATTTAACAGGGTGATTGCTGCATAGGAGAGAAAACAAAACTGAATACAGTTGCAGTCACTTCCAAATGTACACTTGTACACTAATGCTATGTTTTCTATCTTGTGTTCTGCTATTACCATTGAGAGAACTGATTTGGAAAGGAAAAAAAATATTTGAAATTGAATATGGTTTATTTTCAAGGGTTGAAGGATTATAATTGCCTAGTCAGACTCAGGCCTGAATCTACTTAACTCTGATAGAGTATAAAAAAAATGCATTTCTTCCTAATTTTATTCTGAGGAATGAGGATAAAATAGATAAATATTAGAATTATAATTCAGTACATATATATGGCTCAAGGTTTGGCAAAGGTAAAGATGGTGGTTTTAGGTAATGTTTGGGAATATTCATATAAAATAATGACAATATTATACCAAATCAAATGGTAGCTCAAGTGTAAATATGAGGCTGGAGGATCATGGCAACAATTCTGATGCAGAAGGCCAAGAAAAATGCGGCCTTAAACAGAAAGCACATTAATTGTTTTTACTTTTGGGCAGTGGATTTCCAAATAATGAGGGCTTTTTAGTTGTGGCAAATACCCTATTCAAAGAATTTGAATACTACTGTTTATGTGAGCATGTATATAATGAGTTAGTCACTGTAGGTGAAATTTTGTTGTCATTTTGTATATTGTTTGAATCAGCCATTTCACTTGTCATTGTAGACATACTGCTGTGAACTGTCTTCACCCTAGTTATTTGGTGGAACTATCAGGTTGTTGAAGCAGCATTGCTTTCAAGAATACAGCGTTTGGAGCAGAGATTGATGGACTTAGAACCTCGTGTGAGTATGTGAACACAGTGAGTAACTGAGTATATTTATACTAATTCTGTGTATATGTGTACTTTCTGATGTGTTTGTCTATTTTTGTTTTTTATGATTTTGATGAGTAGTTATTTCTAAACTTGCCTGCCAATTGAAACTGGTGGGAAATTCTGGGCTTTATCTACTATTTCTCATGTAAAGTGTTCCAGCCACTCTCCATGCAGGCATTTTATAAGATCTTAAATGTATCATAGAGTGCATTTCATGGTGCATTATGAGATACTTTTTGCATAGCACATACCCACAAGCAACTTTCTTATTTTGATATTTTATGTTGTATATTGGTTTTTTGCTTTCTGGGTTCATAACAGATTATAAATTTCCACTTGCTCTCTGTCTCTGAATTCACTTCTTGATTGGATCTTTCTCTCTCTCTCTCTCTCTCTCTCTCTCTCTCTCTCTCTCTCTCTCTCTCTCTCTCTCTCTCCTTTGGACCTAGGTACAAGCTCTTCTTGAGGCATTGCCAAATAGGTTAACTGGTGACATACTGGAGCAACTTCGTATTAGCAAACAAACATTGGTATTTTGTCTTTAGATATTTTTAATCAATCTTCAGTGCTTTTGGGATAAAACTAGATTTTTATGTGATTTCTGCCAAATGCCTAGGTTGAGTTAGGTTCTAGGGCTGGAGCTCTCAGACAGATGTTGCTTGACCTTCTGGAGGATCCCCATGAAATACGCCGTATATGTATCATGGGAAGAAACTGTACACTTAATAAAGGAAGCAATGATATGGAATGTGCAGTGCCCTTAGAAAAGCAGATTGCTGAGGGTAAGCCATTTAAATTTTTAAAGGATTTTCTTTTGTTGATGACATCAATATGGATCTTCCCATTCAACTGTTGGCCTATATAGCTTCTCATTACCTTTATTCTCATGATATGTAGAGGAAGAGGAGGAAATTGAGATGCTTCTGGAAAATTATCTTCAAAGGTTATTCTCATTCTAAATGTGTGCATTGCATTATAGTTGACCTTTTTTGTGTGTGCTTATGTGTTGAGGATTTATATGATATTTTTAGTACACCAAACAGCATTGCTACATGCCTTCATGACAGCAGTCACAGAGCTAACATGGCAGAAACAAGTTGAAATAATCTTAACCTTTTACCTGCCATTAATATTCATACACTAAAGCTCTTCATTTTGCAATCTCATGGATATCCTGATAGCTCTCTGTTAAAATCTCCCACATTGACCAAGAGTATGTCAAAGTGTTCTTATAAAGCTTTGACAATCCTACCTCCTTGAGCTGTTTTGGGGATGAGTGAGGCCCAGTCCATTTTAATACTCTCCAATCCATTTTACAATATTTGAAAGGTCTCTTCATTTAAAAACAAGTCTCATAAAGGTTTCGGAGTCCACAATTAATTGAGTATTCTAGCAAATGCCAGTTATTGTTCTTTGCAAGTTTAACATTTGTAATGATTTGGTCCCAAGATTGATTTCTCTAGATGCACGTGCAGATGTGAATCTTGTCATGGCCAAGCTGAGAGGCTTCTAGATTCTGCTAGGGAAATGGAAGATTCTATAGCTGTCAGTTTGAGGTTTGAATATTTTTTTCTATCCATAGCTGACTGTAGATAACTGCATTGAAACATTTCATGATGCTAAGAAGTTTAGTGCTCTTCTAAAGCTATGAATATGCTAACCATGGGATTGTGTTTGGACTGCAATCTTTGGATACAATGTAATGGCATAGCCTCGGAAGTCACATTAGGCATTGAACCATTCGATATCCCATGTTGTCAACAGGGGTCAAAATCTTAGTACAATATTATGACATTTATAAGGACTTCAAGTAAGACAGGTGAAGACCAATCTAGAATTTCAAAATGCATTATTCTGAACCTATCTCAATTAAGAATGCATGAAATATTGTGCACTGTTATTGTAAAATTAAACAAACCATCTAGGTTCCTTCCTGTGACAGTGTTGCATAAAGTAGCTTGAGAGCATTATGCATGTAGTCAGATACTATAGATTAGGTTAAACTTAAACATAATTCAAGAGAAGCAATTTGTTGATGTCAATAAACTCTGTCTGTCATTACAAACCTTGTTGATTCTAATAAATTTGTTTTCATTCAACAGTTCACGAAGGCTTGAGGTTAGCAGAGTGGAGCTGCTTCTCCAGGTTGGAACATTCTGTGTGGCAGTAGGTGCCCTTGTAGCAGGTAGAAATTTTGGGTGATTATTTGATGTGGTACTTACAATGGGTTGTATAAAAACACCTATAGTTTAACCAAAATTTATTTAATTAATCCCACTCAAGTTCGCATTAACCAGTTAACCAAACTTGATTTCACATTAATTACATTAAAATAAGCCAGTAATTAATGTGAACTCAGACTTAGTTATAAATTTTGTTGAAGTTTTTGGATGGAATCAAAATATCCCACTGCACTCATGTCTTAAAATTCAATAATTTTTTATCGGTTGTTTCTGAAGTTGGCCAAAAGTATAAACATGCATTCTACCATTTGACCACCTGAGTACTTGCTATATAGATTTGATAGTGTCATGATCATGGCACCATTCTGTTATTTTAATATACTTCTTTGTAAAGGACCTCAAAGATTTAGAATAGGATTTGATCTGAAAGGAATGTTACAAAGGAGCGTGCTGGTTACATAAGAATTTTTGGTTATACAGTATGAATAATCATGTTAATTGTCAATTGTCTGTTGCCTGATTTTTCCAGTAAGATATATTTTCTTTAATGATTTCAGGTATATTTGGCATGAACTTAAAGTCCTATCTTGAGGAACATATGGTATGTGGGTTGGTGTCTGTAGTCTTACTCCATGCATGATTTGCTTGATTCTTATTGAAAGTTGATGCCAATCAGTCTTGTTAAAGCCACATTTTTTAATCTGATGCAGTTTGCATTTTGGCTGACAACAGCTGGGATAATTATTGGTGGCGTTATTGCTTTTTTTCTTATGTATTCCTACCTCAGGGCTAGGAGAATATTTTGATTGGAAGAAACTTCAAATTTAGGTAATTTTAACCTGTTTTCCCAGAAAATCAGCTTGAACCTTTTCTCTTCCTAGATCTTGAGTATGAGACCGCTGTGGATCTATTTTGTCATTATATTACCGATATAACATCTTTAACCCAAGTATTTTTCAAGGTTTCTAATGACATTCTAAGGTTTAGTAATCAACGTAACCACAATTGTGTATGAAGACCTCCGAAACTGAAGGAAATCTAATTCATTTTTCGGGTGATGCAGGTTGTGACAAAATGCAAGCACCCAATAAATGCAGTGTTTGATTGTACACAAGGATCAAAATCATCCAAAATCGGTTCGAAAGCCTGCATGATGGCACTCACATTACTAAGCTGTGACGAACATTAGTTTTATTCTTCTTTTGGAGGAGGGTATACATGTTTTTTTTCGCTTCATTAATTCATATTGTGGCTATGATAGTTATGATGGGTTATCAGCCATCAACAGATCATTTGGTTGTTGTGTGTGTGGGTGTGTGTGTGGGTGTGGGTGTCGCGTACGCTAAAACATTATTCAACTTACACTATTACACGCTATCTTTAGGTTCAAGGTTACAATGTGTATCGGCGCTGCATCAAAGATTCAAAATGGGTAGTTGAATGCAGACGTCAATCGGCATTTTGGTTGGGTAGTATGACAATGTCATGGGAATTTTTAGGGTGGTGATTTGTTTCTAAAATCCGTATATCAGGTAATAGTAGGAAGTGATGTCAACGGTTACACACTGCATGGATTGAACAACTCATTGTGAAGAAATTAAATATTGTAAAATTTACACCATAAAAACCATGAAAAAATATCTGATTTCTATAATTATCGGCTTGACCCACTAAGGTTACGCACTTACGTGAAATTTTGAAAGCTGCAGTAGAAAAAGAAAACTGCACCCCCATTCTCTGAAAAAGGCAATGATCCAAATTCCTTGTCCCAAGGGCGCATGGCCTATAAACATTCGTTTTCTTTGGTTGCCTGAAGTTGTGATGCAAACTGAACAACTGTACACGTGGCTTTCAAAATATAATTGCATTGTAATTACATCTTCAGATTCGGTCAATGTTCCAAAAAGATAAAATTTTCGCAAATCACGCCCGTCCGCTTTGTGCCTTGTTTTTCGATGCCGGCCAATTTTACTGATTCTTCGTGGACAGACGCGTAATTAACAAAGAATAATTACAGATAGTACAAATACAAATTCGTAAAGCTTAGCTCTCACAATTTTTTCTCACTTCATGAATTTTTCTTTTTCTAATCTTCCAAGTTTTCCTGCCCCTACTGATTTTCCCCTTCTTCAAGTATTATGTAAATTTGTGTACTTGACGTAGGGTTTAGAGATTAAAATGACCTATAATTACTAGTTTAAAGCATTCAATTCTATTTTTGATTTCATAAATTAAAAGCACTAATAATTGTAATTTTGTGGATTGATTTGATTATTCACGCCCTCAAACAAGAATCACAGAAAGAAAACTCTGATATGACTGTAGAAGCATCTGTCCTTTTTTTTAAATCCTAAGAAACTAGTCTATGATCAAGTAGCTAAAAATTGGTATTAAAAAATTAGAAGATATATTTATAAAAAAAAACTTAAATATTTTCTCATCTCTACATTTTAATGAATTTTTTATTTTAATCCTTTCAAAAACAAAAAATTTCCCAATTTTACGTTGCTGCTTTTTAAAAATTAACACTTCTAATATCAGATGATTATTAAATAATGATGTAACTAAACTATCACATCAATTATTTATATAACCATATCGGTAAAAAGGATCAAAATATTTAAATTACACCTACAAAATTTAAAACCATTAAAATTTCAGAAAAATTTAAATAAAAAACCCGTGAAAATATAATGATTAAAAGCATTTTAAGCCTATCTACAAAGCATTTATACACATTTGGAGAAAAAGTAATACGTCCATTAGATGTCTCTACATAAAACCTGGGATTGTGAAATTGCTTTTTCATTATGCAAGCATGTTACATGAAGAAAAAAGTTATGATACCTAACTTTGAGAATACATTATAATCCTAAGGCTTTTTTCCTTAAAAATAGTACGTTAATTTATATAAAAAATCATTTCAAATTAATAGTCTTAGAGACTAACAATTATTATATTCAGATGTAATAAAGTTCAACTTATTTTACATTTCATCTGGACGGCCAAATATAGCCGGTGCCTCAGATCAAAATTAGTAACATTTATAACCAATAACAATAGTTCTGTATTAGAAAATCTGTTTCCACAGAACTGGAATCATCTCAAATTATACCGCTTAGCCACAAATCTAGAAACTGCGAATCAGGAAATATATAATATCTATGTATATAACGAAACCTAAGCTATGTTTTAGGTTCAAAATTCAGACGTGAATTACTACAATAAAGATACAAAAACTAGGGAACAAAAGAAGCAGTTCAGTTGGTAAAGTCTACAGCAACAAAATCTGATATAGACACATTAAAAAAATCAACTCGTTCAAATGTACAGTTCGAACCCCTCAGATATAGCATTAGCATTTTCCAATAGATGAAAATCTAACCTAGGGAGAAGCTTCAAACAAAGTCTCCCAAAAAAAAGAGAAAAATCCCCGTAGTTATATCTCAGAGCACTTTCTACTGAATGTGAAGGTGACTAGCTTTCCAATGAAGGGCTATGACAACCTCATGTATGACCTATGTTGCGTATGAGGCTTAACATAAAGTTAAAAGTAACACCACTGCTCCAAGGACCATCGAGGCTTATCATATAAACAAAAACAGCTTGCATACCCTACCCAAACAAGCCAACTTGCTTCTATTCTGATGGCTTCATAGATTGGAGCTCTTTGAGTGGCTTCGGATTTCCATCTATGGCCATATTCCCCATACCAACTTCCACAGCTTCCTGCTCCGCCTTTTCCCTCTGCATCTTTTCAGACATTTCCCTGTCAATAGCATCATGTGGCTCGGTAGTCAATGAGGGTTCAAGAGTCCGAGGACCTGCACTGAACCATGGATGACTAAGGCACTGAGCAGCAGTTGGCCTCTTATCAGGGACAAAATCAAGTAATGGAAGAAGGAAGTCAGCCATGCTGCTCGCATCTTGCTCACTGAAATCATACTTCTCCATTAGCACCTTATTAAGAGGCCAGAAACGCAATCGCCGAATGTGCCTCAAATCACCATATCTATTGAAAAAATCACGGGAATAGCGGCCACCAAGTGCAATCTGAAGGAAATGATAGTTTTTGTGAATGTGACAGAAAATATTGGTGATAACCAATTAAAAACAGATTACAGTAAGCTACCATGTTTCTTTTCATGGCAGAATTCGTTAAAACAGAAAAGGAGTAGAATATAATAACATCAGGGAAATAGTGTCTATAAAGGACTAACTGAATAATGCGAGGGAATTAGCATCTATAATATGTGGAATATTTTTCTCTTGAGCATATCAACATGCAAATTGATAATAACAACTTTGATGTTTTACAGCAAAATATCAAACATGGCTACCTTACGAGGCATCATCCCAAGAAGCTCCATCATCAATGCCAGATGATCCTGCAGAGTAAATTCTGAAATGTCAACAAAATAATTCATAGACTGAAGTCCAAGTCCAAATAACCACAACAGCAGTATTTTACATTTCTCACAAGAGGAAATAATGACATTTTCAGAAGGTAAAAGCACAATTTTGGCCAGAACCTTAAAACCTAACATCGACTTTTTGAATACAAAGCAGAAGCATTTTGGTAAGGTAATCATCTCGCTAAATGTTTCCTTATTTTTCACATACAATTTAAATTCCTAAGTGACTACAGATATAAACAAAAAAAAATTAAAAAAATACAGCTATTTATATAGAGTGTAGACAGCAAAACAGAAAAAAGTACATCCCTTCAAGCAACAACAAAAAAGAAAATATATGCAAAAATATACATAGGTAACAAAAGCATAATTTTTTTTCCCAAAAGTAGAAGAAATATTCTTTAATGAAGATATTATTCTAACAGAATGAAAAGGTACAGAATTGATTGTAGTATTGAATAACAATTAAATCAAACAGTTATGCACAACTTCAACTCTTAAAAAAATGTTATGACGGGCCAGTTTTTATAGCAAGAAATAATAATAATTATTATTTTAACAGAAATCATTGATGATTATAGCAAGAAATTAAACCAACCAGTTCTTTCGATGTACAAAGAGGTGCACTTACCTCATCCCTATCATAATTTTCACCACTATGAGGATCAAAAAGAACATCCCCAGTGGCAAGCTCAAAGCAAATGCAAGCAAAGGACCATATATCAGCTGGAGTTGAGTATCTAGATCCAAGAAGAACCTCAGGACACCTATATTGCCTTGTCTGAATATCATTTGTGAATTGTTTATAGGTCCAACAAGCATTACCAAAATCAACCAACTTGCATTTAAGATCAACAGCTGCAAGTAATTTCTTTCTTGTAGAGGGGCTAACTCTCCTATGACCATGACTTCCTTGTGGAACATCCTTGGTTTCATTAGTTTTTGTTGATTCATCTTTATTCACAAAATTATTAGGTTTACCTTCACCAGATTCATTACTTGGTTTCACATCATTACTACAATCGTCTTGCTCAGGTGCTTTAGAATCCTCCTCAGCTTCCTCAGGAATTTCCTTCCCAACACAACCTTGAGCTGCCTTTTTAGCCTTTTTCCGCAATTTCTTTTTCTGGTTCTTAGTCAGATCTCCATTCAAATTTTTAACATCTTTTGTGGTCCCATTCTTGGTCACAGTCTTGTCCTTGGTGTTTGGAAGGATAAGTGGAACACCTGATTTTCTAGGATCCTTAGATGGATCTATTGGAGACAGAAGCAAGACATTTTCAGGCTTCAAATCAGTGTGTATAATAGAAAGTTCGCGATGCAAGTAATCCAAACCCATCAAAATATGGAAACAAATTTCTTTGACCATGGGAAGGGGAACCCCTCGATAGTCACTGTACTTGATAAGGGTGAGAAGATTATCACCAAGGAATTCAAAAACCATACAAACATGCTGGCCATTAGGCCCTGAATGCTTAAAGTGATCCAAAAGCTTTACAACACATTTCTTGTCATCTGGATCCCCATCAGCAATTTGTTTGAGAATCTTTATTTCATCCATTGCCGCTTCAGTGTAATGCTGAACACTCTTTTGAATTTTTAAGGCAACATATCGCTACAAATAAATAATTTTCCCCATCGTTAATAGAGTTCCAAATAAAAGATTGTCACAGGCATGTTAACTAGGCATTGGAAGTACGAAAAGTAACATAGTCCTAAAGTGAATTGCAATCTAATAACAGGAACTCTAATGACATACAATAGACATGATCAACACCGTAGCAAATTAGGAAGAGCAACAAGACAACGAAAACATAACCAACTACTTAAAAAATGTGTTAGCTCAAGGAGAAAGAGAGAGGAAGAGAGACATCAGTAGCCAGAGTAAAATAAAAGAGAAAAACAGACAGCAGAATCTCAACATCCTTTAATTATACGAAATTTGAAACTGGTATATTTTGTTGAAAACCAATCATCGACCAGCACTGAAAATTTAAATACAACATTAATAATGTCTTTAAATCAGAAAAGCAAAGGGGGTTTGGTTAAGACAGTGCTTTGCTGACTGTTCCACAGACCCAAGAAAAAAAAAAAGGATTAAAAACAGGAAGTAAAGCATACACTTTGCTCAAAGTTCTTTACCACAGACACAGTGAGCCTCCTTCATAACCCAGATAAAGTACAAAACTCATTTTTCTCCCTCATCCAAAACACCACAGTGCCTAGACTAAACGTCAACCATCAAAAGCATTATTTTTTTTATCCAACAGTTATTTTGAGAGGAAAGAAAGAGAATGGCACATACCGATTTGTGAGTGTCCCAAGCGAGCCAAACAGTGGAAAAATGACCCCAACCAAGCTTACTCTGCACAACATAGCACCCATTCTTGAAAGTATCCCCAATCCGAACCGCATGGTACCCTCCACGCCTGTAATCCTCTGTTCCTTCGTCCTCTGAACTGTAATCACTCACCTCATCCCGGTCCTCCGCCATTGAAGGACCACCCACCGCACAAAAATAAAATTAAGAAATAAAAATTGGAAATTTCAACCACGATGAATCGATTGGTTTGATAATGGTTGCAGATGAGAAATATTATAGAGAGGTAGAGGCAAAAGGAACCCTCGAATTCGGTGACTCCGTAAATGGGAAATTAGGGTTTTTGAGAGGGTCTTGCCGGGAAAACAAAGTTCGACAGAAAATCTTTGCTTGGAGCAAGTTAATAAATACGTAAGTACATCACAAGTTACCATTTCGTAAATATAAACTAATTGATTTGCTTAATTTAATTTTTATAAATTTTGTCAATAGGTATTTAAAAACACTAATTAATAAATCGATCTTTTTTGGTGAATAAATGAATCGAGATTTCCACAATTAAAAAATGTATTTATCAAAGATATTATTTTTTCAAAAGATCAAGTTTATTCTGTTCAAAAAATCTAAATTCTGTTTCTTACATGTTAAATAGGCTGCTTAATTTAAAATAAGCATATTTAAAAATTTATATTTTAAAAAATGAATAAATAAGTTTAAAATTTATACAAATTATTAATATTTATAAATATAAAACTTATAAGATCAAAAATAATTAAATAAATCTAAAATATATATATTAATATTATGTAACAAAATATATTAAAATAAATATTATATAAATATAATATATTAAAATAAATATAAATATATAATATATAAAATAAATAAATTTTTAAATATATTAAAAAAATTTAAATTTAAAACAGACTTTTTTAACACGATTAAATGTATTTATTTATTAAATAAATTAAATTAAATTAAACTATGATTATTGTTTTTATTATTGTATACAGGTTACAATTAATTTAAAATATAAATAATTTTAAATAAAATTATATAATAAAAAATTTGTAAAAAAGAGAATATAATACATTTCATAATTTAAATATATATTTACCACATTTATTAATTAATATAAAACCTAAATTTACAAACAAATACGTGCACACCAATTTTATCAATAAGACGATGACTATAGACTATATCTCAGTCAATAACTAAATGTATATCCTAAAATTTATCTTGATTATAGATTATATTTCTATAATTTTATAATTAAAATTAGTATACTATATCAACTAATTAAAATGATCCAAACATATTTTATACATTATTGATTGTTAATCAAATTAAGCTCAGATTCAAATAATTTATGTTATCAAAATTTTGGTTGTAACCCTAAACCCTCCCACTAACAGCTTTAAATTGATAGCTCCAGTGGAGGATTCATTGATAATATCAAATTTTGAAAAGGATTAGAACGTGGCATTTTTTTTGGACATAAAGCCAATGCCGTCCAGTCTCGGATTGGACTTTGAATTCAAATATTAGACCTAGTGAAAATTGTTAATAAGCATTATAAAAATATCCGTTCAGAAGTTAAAAATAAAAATTATCAAGCATAAAAATTAATTAACATATATTGATTTAGTTTAATTATTAATATTATATTTAATTTCTGAATATATAATTATGTTAAATATTTAAAAACTAATTTTATTGTTTTTTAATGATTTTATTTAATTTAAATATAATATTTTTTTGTAAAAAATATTTATACTTTTAAAAATAAATCATTTATATTAAAAAATTATAGATTATAATCATAAGTTAATAAATTGTTTTTAATTAACTATTATTTTCTATTTTATTCAAAGAAGTTATTAATTTAAATATAAATTAATTACTACAAATAATTTTATATTTTTTGTAATTTTAGTATGATATTGTTAGATATTGGTTTAAAATTAATAAATAAAATTTTTTTATTAAAAAATACATTAAGATGCATTAAAAATTACAATAAAAGTATTAAATAATATTCAAGAAAATATTGACTTTTGATTCCATAACTAAAAATACCAATGAATATTTGTTTAAAACTTTTTATATTTAATTATAATTGTTAATTTATTAAATTCTCCAATAAATAATCCAATTCAAGCACAAACTACAATGAGCATGTACATTATAATATTATGTATTTTTGACATTGTTTTTTTCGTTAAAATTAAACTTTTATTCTAATAACTTATGTAATAAAGGTTATTTAAATAAAATTATAATTTAAATTAAAAAATACGAAAAATTATTTTATTATTGTATATAACTTTTGTTGGTTAAAAATCTTTTCGTTTTCTTTCATTTTTTTCAAATTACGCTTTTTTTTTTTCTCTTAGTTTCAGAAAGTTGAGTATCTTCACTAGCTTGTCAGAACGTACATTTTTATTTTTATTTTGTAAATTATTTAGCTACGGACACATATAATATGGGTATAGTTGGCAGTTCCAAAGATCTGGCATTAGATCTGCTTTGGTTTTTAGTTGTTGGATGAATGGTGTTTAGAATATCCATTTCGATAACTAAAAATACATACATTTCAAATAGGAAAAAAATATTTCACACCCCAATGGAAATGTATACATCCCGTGGGTGACAAGAGGAGTGAAAAAGAAAAAAGAAAAAAAAAGAATAATAATAAACATTATAAGTTAATATAATAGAAAATACAAAAAAAATGACTACAAAATAAGTGTAAAAAGACAATGTATTAAGTAAATCAAAATTACAACAAAATTTTAATAAATAAATATTTAGGTAATTTGATTTTTGTTAACCTATTAAGATTATGATCTATTTTAAGATTCAAAAATATTTATATTTCATTTAAAAAATACTTACAAAATTATTTATTAATGTTTTTTTCATTGATAGTATAATTTAAATTAACATTCTTACAAAATATACTTCTAATTTTATCCATTAGACTAATAAATTTGATAAATTATTAATTTGGTTTAGTATTCAAACTGTACAAATTCAGACGATAATTAAAGTTTAAATATCATTATTAGGAGTAGGTTCAAAGTGATGTGGAATTATTGTTTAATTTAATTATTGTTTCATCACAGTGTCTTGGATGACACAAATCTAACCTTAAAAAAATGGTACAGCATCCAAATATGGATCATGTGAACATTTAAAGTCACACGTATATAAAGTTTTGAATTGGTTGGAGGTTTAATTTCCCAATCCCTACTCTCACGCACGTATCACAACCTATAATGAATCTCTTTCAGGTTACTTTCTTATATTTTTAATTATTTGAGTTATTAGGTCTTGGTTTGCACATGGCTAAAATTCATAATATATTTTTTATAAAAACAACCAACATAAGTTTGTGTCCATAAAAAAACAGTCTGGATAATGTTATATATATATATATATATATATATATATATATATATATTGATATTTCAATGTATTTTATATATCTTTTTTATTATATTATATATCATATTTATTTCATTTATATATATTTTTTATCTATTTTATCTTTAACATCCACCTCAAAATGAGGTATATGAATATCAAAATTTTTATATATAACTTTTTCTCTGATTCTTTATAAACTTTTCAAGACAATGAAGGCGGCAAAGCATGCATGATGCTTAGTGTTGGCTGATAAAACTTTTATGGTTTAATTAAAATTTTAGTTTTTTATTTTATATTTAATTTTTATTTTTTTTAGTTTTAAATTTGTGTATAAATTATTGATTTTAGTTTATATCATTTTTTTATATTTTTAGTTTTCTAAAATGTTATATAATCTGACTTTGAATTTATTTATTTGCTTAAATTTAATCTTTTAGAAAAAAAATTGTTTCTATAAAATATCAATTTACACATTTTAACATTTGAATATGTTAATTTATTTAATTCATTTGTATATTATTCATAATTTATAACAAAAAAATAAAATATAATCAATTAATATCAAATTATACATATCAACACAGATTAAAAATATACATAATACAATTTTCACATACTAAATTGTATGTTTATTCAAATAGCATAGTTATTGTAGAGATTTTTAATAATAAAAATTAAAATCAACAATTTTTATAAATTAAAAAATAAAAATATTAAATGAAAAATGGCAAAGATTAGAATATAAAATAAATATAAAATTAAAAATTAAAAATTAAAAAATTTATTGATCCAATTTTTATATACTCAACGGTTCATTGGGTTGTGGTTCAACAACGATAAAATAAAAAAATAAAAAATAATATATATATATATATATATATATATATATATATATATATATATATATATATATATGAGTCATGGTTCACTGGGTCAAAGGTTTTAGTTCAATTATTCTTCTGCAATTTAAAGTTATCCGTTTTTGTTTGTTTTTATCTGTTGCTCTTGTTCGTTATCCACAACTAGGAGTATGCCACTAGACACAAGAAATTCAAGAAATTCAGGTCTATTTTTTATTTTTCATATTTTATATTGAAAATATTTTTTTTAATAAATAATAAAATAAAAGTAATGTGACATTTTTATAAATAAAAAAATAACAAATATTTTCTAAAATCAAATTCTAAATTAGCTATTTTCTAGGAATAGATATTTTTCAGAAAATCATCTGTGTAGAGCTAACTTTGTAAACTTGGCCATTTTCATTGTGGGAATAAGAAATGCTCAGTCATTTTTTCTGTTTTTTTTTTAGTATTCGGCAATCTGAGTTAACAGTTATTTCAGACGAATAGAAATAAATATATATATAAAAAATCCCTTTCACTCATTTAAATAAACAAAAAATAAAAAAGTAAGTGATTTGCATATAAAAAACATTTCCAGTAGTTATAAAAATAATGTAATTAAAAAGTAACTTTTTACTGCATGATTTTTTTCTTGATATTTGTTTAAATTTTTTATTTCTATGTACCGTGAAATATTATTTAAAATTAAAATATTAAAGCAAAAAAATAAAAGAATGCAAATCCACTTTTTCCGTAAGTCCTTGTTCCCTATTCTCTTTCTTCGCCAAATTGACACATTCCAAGCAAAGTATTAATTTAGTTTTGAGATTCGATTACAAAGAATATTTATTTTAAAATTATGCAATTGATTTTTATATTTTAATAAACTATATATATTTCAAAAAAAATTATACACATATTTTAATAATATCAATAGTTTAGAATGATCTTTATCAAAATTATTTTACTTAATTATAAATCAAACGAATCCTATATCATGTTTCTTTACTCACGTCCCCAAAGCCCAATCAACAGCACAATACATCTATTTGACCCATTCATTATTATGCTTACTCATCTAAATATATAATTGTCTTCGGTAATTAACTTTTTATGACTACAAACTTTTATCACGTAACATATTTAAAAAACAAGTTTAATTATAATTTTTAATTTAAATTATATGCATTTTTAAATTAAAGTTTAAAAAATATTTTTTAATTTATTTTTCTATCTAAAATTCTCAAATTTTAATTTTTTATCAATTTTTGTTTGGAGGAATTGTCATGAAATTGGAACATGAAATATTTTTGAAACTTTAAAAATAGTAAATTTAGTAAAAAAACGTGTTAAAGTTCAAAGAATTTTACAATATATGTGATTAGGGTTTGAAGAGAGAAAATCTTAAGATTTTATTTTTTTCTTTAGGTGAAATTTCATATTTTAATTGATAAGTTTTAATTAAAAATAATCTAATCAATTCAATTTATAAAAAATTTGAATAGAAACTGAGGATTTAAGGGTTTTAGGTGAAAGAAAATAATGATAAACTAAGTTTCTTAAATACAATTGATATATTAATTTTTATAAATTATGCGAGCTTCCAACTACAAAATAGTTGCTGAAAACGGTACGAAATGGATTTGATATTATTTTTAAGAATTTTTTTGTCACACGATAATCTCTCAAAATTTAATAGATTTCTTTGAAAACAGGCTTGAACATATAATAAATAGAAAAAAAACTTTGTAAAATAGTCGATTCAAGTAATGAAAAGTGGAAAAGAGCATGTGAGAGAGAAGTTTCTAAAAGAGAGTAATTACATTTGAAAAAAAAAAACATATAAAACATGTAAATGAGTTTGAAAATCATAATGAAAAGAGTCAGGATATATATATATATATATATATATATATATATATATATATATATATATATATATATATATATAAGGTTTGATAAAATGTGGGTATAAGGGTAAATTTGAAGATCAAGTAAAAAAAAAACCAAATCAATGAGATAACATAACCGTTTTTATATAAACTCAACATAATTAATTTATTGAGAAATCAATTTAAAAAACTGAAGGAGCACAAAAAGTGTCAAGTTCCCGTTAATTGCGTGTATAAGAATCCATCAATTAGAACGGCCAACTTAATTATAGGTGCACAAGAGTCTCTCTCACACAAGTTCTTTTAAAATCAAACTTAATGTTGATATATATACTCTTGATTATTTGTAGTTCTAGAAAATGTAAGACTTATTCCTTAACAAGATAGGATCAAGAACTATGGATTGAGGGTTATCTTTTAAAATATTTCCAACAATTATGGATCAAGAACAGAGTGCATCAAAAACCAGCCAAATAATAATTAACAATATAGAGTGTTATCTTTGCTCTTTGGACTTCATATCATACCCAATCCAGTGCCTAGGCCCTTAAGGCTTAGATAGAAGTTGGGCCACAACAATCGCTTATTGTTTGTATTCTGAGGACAACCTTTCCCCAAGTCTCAATGCATTGCATTGCATTCTCATACAGTTTGACAAATGGCTTTGCAAAAACTACAATTGAATTGATTTTAGTGTTGCAAGTTATTGAAATCTAACTTCCCATTAGTGGCTCACATGTTGAAAATTATCAAACTGTAACTTCTCTCAAGTCTAAAATGTTAAACTGTGATAACTTCCTATTAATAATCTATTAAATTTTACTTGTTGATTTTGATATTTGATGAATTTATTAAATTAAAAGTTAATATATATAAATTGACTATGTCTACAAAGTACATTCAATTTTTTCTTTATGCTTAGAAAAAACTTCTATCATTATATGTGTGTGAAAGTGAAAAAAGAGAGAAAAATCAATTTTAATATTTTTACTCCTGACACTCTTGAAGATTACAACATCGTCTAATTCGGGGCCATATAAAAAATCATGATTTTCCAGATTCTACATGTATAATTAATATTTACACGTAATCTATTAAATAATTTGAATGTTTCCATTTAAAGTTTACATTTAGAATATTGAATTGATGTTGATTTCAATGCCCAAACTATAATAAAAACAAAAAATAATCTGTTGATTGTTGTGTAGTTCTTTTTCTTTCCTTCCTTCCTTACCTTATTTATTTATCTGGCCGGTCAGCTGTGTAATAGATAAAGAAGACAACTTCAAACATTCAGAGGGACCAAGGCAAAGAATGAAGGAAAATGGAATAAAGAAAGAAAGAAAGAAAATTGTGGTGGAGTTCAATATAGCCGTCTATAGACCCACTTCCCAGATATTTTCTTTCTCTAGAAGGAACAATAAGCCCCATAATTAGTTGTTTATATTATTACCAAAAAAGTTCAAAACAATAGTTAGTTAATTAAGATTCATGAATGTACATCCGGTGGCTATGACTACAAGAGACATGTACATGAGAATGATGAATATGTTATGCAAAAGGAAAAGAAACTGGAAGAGGACCCAGGGGAATTAATTAACATAAGAAGAGACCCAAAGTTGGTTTCCATGTACTCCACTGAGAAAAATCTTTATATATGCATGTAAGACATTTAACACTAAATAATAAAACAATTTCAATCATGATTCTTTTAATTAATTGGGTATAAATTCATGTTGAAGGCAAATCTTTGCCTAGCCTTTTTTTATTGGATGGATTGGCTACTTTGACTTTATATATATACCTGGCAATGTTACTGGTCAAAATATTCATAATAATAGTTTGTTTATTAACAATATCCAAGGAGTGAGATGTGAAATTCCCTGTTAGATGAAAGAGTGTATAATTTTAAATTAATTATTGATTTAACTATGCGAGGATCTGAAACACATATCTTGCAAGAAAAGTTGAGCATAATTAAGTTGTTGGTGAGGAGTGTTGGGTATATCTGGTGCACAAGTTATATGCACTTTACTCTATAGTAGCCGGTTCATTCAAAATTCTAAGCATTCTTGGTCAACTTAATGAATCAAAACGAAGGAAATATCAGCATTACCTAATTAATTAATTGATTCAGATTCTTATAAGAGTGAAAAAAAAATGAAAACAAAATGACTCACTGTAGTTCACAAGGTCAACAATTTTTGTTTTTGTTTTTATGTAAATATAATAATGTAGGTTTTATCTTTGCTTCTAGGGTTGAAGAAATAAAAAATAAACATGATTAAAAATGTATACGTTTTAATTTATAAAAATTAATGTTTTATTGTGGAACTAATAAAAATAATCAATATTATTTTGATTATTTGACATATCTTATAAATATACCCGTTAACCAAACTAAACATATTATTAAATAGTTTTTTTATGCACTATATTTATAAAAACTCATTGTTTTCTCATTCATTTTTTGAAGAGTTCCGAGTAGAATTGAGAAAATAAACTGATCTAATTAAGCCTACAAAAAATGTAGGACATGAATTATAAATTTTAGATATTGATTAATTATAAATATTTTTTTTTATCTAATTTATTAGTATTCTTTAATTGAATTTGAGTCAATCCAATGCATATAAGATAAAATGCAAATTTGGATTATATTTAAGCTTCTATTTTGCATTGAATAAAAGGATAATTTTTTAGCATGATCTAATGAAGTCCAAAATCCGAATTAAACTTGCCAGTGCCAAATAGCCTCTCTCGATAACTCAACTTAAGAGAAGACAAACAAGAATTAAACCCTATCAAAGTTTAGGGCAGTTTAGTTTAATTATCAAACTTTTGTCAACGAGGCTTTGTCATTTTGATGACAAAAACAGTTGCAATTGGTCTATGCTGTTAAGTTGTATCTATCTTCTAGAAAATATATATCATCTTTTGAATATTTCTAAGACATTGATAATAATCAAACAAATTAACCAGCGTTCAAGTCAAACAAATAATAAAAACAATAAACAATAACGTTTATTTTCATCAATCGATGATGGAGTTTTTACGTCAAACAAGCCGGTTAAATTTAATGTATCTGTTTATTCATTTATACGAAATTATAACTTCTACGAAAATAATTGAGTAAACATTCATGAATGCTTTTGTAATATCGATCAATTCTTAATATATGAATATTATTATTATTATTAGTGCCAAGATTATCTCAAATAAGTGTTGACCTATCCTATCTCCGAGACTTCTACTATTAATAATGTACTTGAAAAAGTGAGATTGAAATTAAAAATATATATATAAATGATGAGATTTTTTATTAAAAAAGTTATTAATATATTTTTATTATAATTTGTAATGTATTTTATCATAATTTCTTAACTAGTATTTTTAGAATATTATTTAGAAATATTCGTAAAAAAAAATAAAAGCAATAATCAACACTAATTACTAGAAAAATTGTCAAAAGTACGGTTATTAGATGTTATTAAAAGTAGTTATTAATTTTTTTTAGTCATGACTCGTCTATAAATGGCAATTTATATACTGTAATAAGGTTTTTGGAATTTATTATTAAAATTTGAACAAATATTTACATATTTACCGCTTATTAAAGGATTGGATAAATTTGAAGCAACTTTTACCATTTTAGTTCTGATCATCAATTTAACTTTAGCTATTTTGATTCCATTTCCCCCTTTTTCTTTTTAGTTTTTTTTTATTATTATTAATTTATTCTTTCCATCAATTATTGAGATTGACTTTCTTTTCATTCAGACTACAGGTGTCTTTTCCTCGAGCCAAAAAATAAATAAATGATATTGATATTTGAATATGTTTTTCAATCATACATATTCTATTAAAATAAAACCTTTAAAAAAAGTTGATTCTATTCTTCAAATCAAAATCCATAATCAAGTTTTAGAGAAAGCTCTACAAATTTGAGGTAAACAATAATTATTCTTAATTATTTTTTTAGGTTAAACATATTTTTAATTTCTATAATTTATCTTGCTTTTAATTTTAATTCTGTATTTTAAAAGTATAGTTTTTCACTTTTACAAATAAAACAAGTTTAGATCTTGATCTACACAGTTCAGTTTTATTTTACTTTTGATTATTTCAACATATTGAACATTGGTTCAAATAATTAGGTCTTGTATGGCATATATTTTGACATATTGTTAATAATAGAAAGTAAACTTAAAATATGATTTTTTTTTTTTGAAATATAAGAATTAAAGCTGAAATTGATAAAAAATTAAAAGAAGTAAAAATATATTTTCAAGATTACTAAATTAAAAAAAAAAAAGAATTAACACATATGGGGATAAGTAACTTTTAAAGTTTTGTAGTCACATGAAAGCATGTAAAGGGGGTGTGGTGTGGTCGTTTAGAATGAACCGTACTTGTCTTCTACGATTTCTCTTTTTGGGCAGCCTCATATACTATGGAGCTCGCTGACTCAAATAACGTTCTCTAATAATGACAATGACCACACCAATGTTTCCCTTTTATTAAAAACATTAAACTATGACATTTATTTATCATAATAATGAGAGTAAATGCCTTACAAACCCACAAAATGCCAACTTTGCCCATTCAACATCTATACCCAATAACTAAATAGAAAATAAAAAGCATAACAAATAATTGGGTGAAATGGAATTGTGCAAATAGAAACTTTGGCTTTCAGGATATTATCTATTGTTGTTATAGAACTTTTTTTGGTTTCACTATTACAAAATTGAAAGCAAAAGATGGTTGGTCGTGGATGTGGACTGCATTCTCTCTCTTCCAAAATCGACCATCTAAAGGTGAAATTTGAAATAATTGTGCATTGGGCTTAGTTAAAGCTTTATTTGATGTGATGCAAAGTAAAAGTTCAAGCCTTAAAGTGCTCCTCTCCTATTTTTGGTATTTTTAATTTCCCTCGTATGCTTTCCCTCGTTTGTGCCAACAAAAACGAAAAAGATAATTATATATTTTATTTGAAAAAAATTATAACAAAAATAAAATAAATATATTAAGATAACGGAAATGAACTTGTATGTGCGTGGAATTCTGTTGCATTTACCACCTAGCTAGAAATATGGAAAATGTCAATACAAAATGTATTTAAAAGTCTATAATAATACATAAATAAAAGAATGTCAAAAATTTAGTTTACTATTTGTGTAAGTTGAAAATATTAGCTTTTGAAGCACTCTCAACTGTAAGTTATAAAGAAATGAGATATTAAAAGAAAGATAAAAAAATGTAATGGAAGAAAAAAGGTATGAAAAAAACAAACTTAAACTAAATGACTATTTAAGTGCATTATTTTTTAAACAGAAACGTGCTAATCAAAATGTATATAATGTATTGTTTAGAAATACGGGCTAGCAAGTCTCATAACCATGTTTGATGATTAAAACGCGATTTTACTTTAAAAAAATATGTAATTAATTTTATAAAATTAAGATTGTCTAAAATTCAATTTGTAAAAACATTTATCTAAACACGCTGAAATTAATTGGTCGTGGATTTTGTTTCCCTTTTGCTTGTACTTTTCTAAAGTTTTCATTTTTTTAAAATTTGATTTTAACATATGGGGAGAGACAAGCATAACTTAAAATAAAAGAATAGTAGATAAATTCATAAAAAATTAATATTTAATGTCATCACATTCGTCATAACGTCTTAAATAGACATTGGAGACTAGTTGAGTAATTTGAGTTGCATATTTATGCGTGTTTTTGTTGTGTTTAGATTATACTATTATTCGTCCACTCACTGAAAAAAAAAACAGATTGGAGATTGATTAGCTCCTGATTGGTTAATCGCATTTTATTCTCACACCCCAACATGAATGAATCCCGCATCGTAATCGATGGCTTTTAAATTCGACCAATTTTTGTACAACATTCATACCATTTAATATATATAATTAAATTAAGAAATCATTTATATTAAAATTATTTTATTCAACAATTTTTATAAATTTATAAATTTAATTAATTTAATTGTTATATTAAAATTTTTTATTATATAAATTAAATTTATAATTTTTTTTAAATTTATTTATTTTTATTAAATAATTTTAATTTAATATATAATATATGGTTTTATAATATATATTTTTATGGATTATTCAACTTAGATAGATAAATTAATAAATTTTGATAATAATAAAATTGATATTATATATTAAAATATTTAATAAAGTATAAATTTTTAGAAATTTATTTTACATAATAAACAATTTTAGTATCATCATTAAATTAATAAAATTTAAAAATTATTAAAAAACATAACTTTAATTTGACTTACTTTTAATGTCTTCTCTATGTTTCTGTATATATTTAAAATATTATCTTATATATTTAATGTTAATTTAAAAAATTAATGTTAATTAACTATGTTATTATTATTATTATTATTTTCTTGATCACACATTTACCAATCTTGAATTTCTCGTCTTCTTCTCTCACTTTGTAATAAAAGAATATACAAATACGTCGTATATTAGAGTTGCTCAAAAAGGTATGACAAATTCACCTGGCCGACATTTGTCATTTGAGTTCATTGACGCAGACGCTTTCAATCATCCTCGATTCGTACAATTAATTTTAAAAGGAAAAACATAACAAATAATATGGTATTTGTATTATAATTAAAACTATGATACTTGATTTTATTATGACGACAAATTATTGGTTTTTTGCCTTTCTTCAGCAAATATGATTTTATTTTCGTAAAAAAAATCATATAATAAAAAAATGCTCTTAGAATTTTGTTCATTATCATAGTTTCTTGCAAAAATAAAATATAAAATTTTCTCCTTATTACTTTTCAAAGATCATCACAGTTAATGAATAGCTACATTTTGTTATGCATATTATCAGAAATTAAATCATATCCGTGTATATAAAAAATATTTTATTAAAAACAATAAAATTAATTTTGATGATTTTTGTATTTTAGATAAATTAATCTTCAACTATCAATTATAGATATCTTTAACATGTACAAAATATTTTTTTAACATTTGTTTACAAGATAATAACCCACATGGCATGAATAATCTTTACTCTTAATTTATTTGTTATCTTTGGATTTACACTTAGACACAAAATATGATTAGTTTGTGACTCTTTCTCATTAAAAGAGAATTGTGTGAAGTGTTCCACTCTTCTTTGAAAATTTAAACTTTTACCTACTGATGAAAAATAGATTAAGTTAACTCTCTTTCAATATATATATATATATATATATATATATTAATTTTATACAGTATAATTTATAATATAAGTTTATTTTTATATATTACTATTGTAAATATTTTTATATTTATTAACCAATAAAAATTATAATTAATATAATTTTAAAATAATAATTCTAAAACCATTAATTTTTAATGATATAATAATTTATGATTGAATGGTAGTATAATTTTTTTATATTATGATATTATAGCTATCTTTTTATTCAATTTTTATATAAAAGTCTATGTCCTAACTGATGTTATTTTATGCATGATTGTGATGGTTGTAGATTCATGTTCAATATATGCCATTTCGTTTGATAGTAACGTGGCATGTACATAACTCAACATTTACTTTAATGTGAGAAGAAAAAAACATCTCAAGAGCCACATATTTTAGGGTTTTACCAGATACAAATTTTTATTTATGGTACAAGGGCAAGGCAAGGCATATTTATGATAGCTAGGGCTTATACTTTCATGTGAGAAGAAAAAAACATCTCAAGAGCCACTTCTTTAAAGTTAGGGCTTATACTTTTAAAAGGCAAGGCATATTTATGATAGCTAGTTAAAAAAAAATTGTTAAAAATTATATGTGTATAATAAAATTTTGAAATTAATTTTAATCAGTTATTAATTTTTTAATAAATATAAAATAATATATTTTACTATTTAAAGTAAAAAATTATTATTTTAGAAGAATCAAATTCTTATTCTTAATATATAGTTTGACAAAAAATGTAGTCTTTGTTAATTTATTATCAAATTAAGTTTTTAAATTATAATAAAAATAAAAATGATCGGAACACAGTAATTTCTATTAAAAAATCAAATGAAACTTTAGAATTTAAACTTGTAAGATTGTGGACGTAAAAGTTTATAATAAATTTAAATATTTTCTAGTCCTTTAAGTGTTATAATTTTAATATATAATAAAAAATACTCGTATATTTTTAATTATTTCTTTATTTTATATTACCTTTGAGTACATTTGTAAATTTGACCTTAAAAAAAAGTGCATGTGTAATTAAAACCTATAACTCTTATCGGAGATTGGTAAGACACGTATGCACTTAATAAGAAACGGAGAAAAAATAACAACAAATTTGGAAAGAAAAAAATTGTTAAAATATTTATTTAAAAATAAATAAAAAAAGATCAAATAATAAAACCATAACTTTAATACTATATACAACAATAAAGATATATTTAATCCATAATTTATGTTAATGGCAAGTGGTCTATAAGTATTAGATATTGCAACATTTTAAAACGTTTAAAGTCAATAATTTGTAGAATAACTAATGTAAGGTTTGATTAAACAAAATCTTTGCACTTTTTATCCGAAAAAAAAAATATACTTTATTTTTTTTAGAAATATATAATTATGCAAGATTGGTTATTTAATATTTCAACCATAACTGTTAAGTAATGAAAAAACATGTAAAAAATGGATCCTTTTAATTATTATTTTAACATGATAAGTCATGTTATTTAATTCTATCCATCTATTATCATTAGAAGATGATCAATGGTTAAAATTGAAAGAGATTTTTGTTATAATTTTCATTTAATTTTTTTTTTTTATTTCTTGTTTTTTCTCTACTTTTGAATTTTTACTCACTAGACCATTTTTTGTTTGCATGAGTCTCCGTTTCTTGCTACTCATAGCCAAACCCAACAACTAATTTCTTTTAGGAGTTAAAAGTTTCTACCTTAGGAGGAAAGGGTTGTGATGGAAGAATCTTGGAGAATTGGAGTGTTTTAATAAGGGGGAATCACTTATCATTTCTCATTATGCTAGGTTTGTATAATAATTTTTTTGAAATAGATATGAAACTCTCTGTAGTAATTAATTTCACATTAAAATAATTAATGATTAAAGATAAAATAAAGAATATCAATTTTTTCTCATATTTTACGATGTTATTTTTTAAAATATCTTGGATTTCAACAACATATTGCATTATAATATAATCTCTATTCTTTTAATGTGGATCTAGAAAGTTAGGAATTTTTAAGTTTTCATAATTTTTTAATAATATAATCATCTTATTATATGGATGATTTATTTTATTAATTTAGAAAAAAATGTTTATTACAATTTTATGACATGTTTGATGCGAACAAAATTTTAGATTTATTGTTAGCATCTTTTATTCTTTATCCAATACTATTTAATCTATTTCTTATTTAAAACAACATTTTATATTAATAAAAAAATTGATTAATGCAATGCTTATTGCCTCTCGCAATATGGTAGTCCTCAAAATTGACAAAAAATCCATGATTTAATTAGAAATTTATATGAACTAGTTGGATGACTTTCATAATAATATTTATTAAGGGAACAATATAATGATTTTTATTTGATTCTTACAAAATATAAAATGATTATTTATTGAACAAATTATAATTAATTTTGTTAATAATAATTTTAATAAATTTTGTAAATGTAATATTATAATAAAACAAATTTAAATTTTGAATTATTAAAACTAAAATATTTTTTTTCATTAAGGGAATATAATTTTTACATTAATTTTTTTTATTAAACTTAAAACATTAAGATGGATAATTTTGGTATTCTCAAACATCCTTTAAAAACATATTGTCCGTATTTTTATGATTCTTTTTGTACTTGTTTTATTCAATGTTAAATCCTTTAAAAAATTTCAGTGTATTTTGACCAGAGGAAAGCTTCCATTCCAACGTGGAAAAGTAAAATCAACCAATGGATATTTATTTATCAAAATATAGAAAACGCGTGCGAAGGACGCACATGATTATGTAACATGTATTTAATTCATCAAAGAAGAAGTTCCAAGTTCCGTTGTCTTTCCTTGAATTAATCGAACAAACCATAAATTGAAAAAAATAAAAATAAAAAAGAAATGATAAGAGAGAGAATGACAACTTTACGTAATCCATAGTTGAAAGTTGGAATTCTGTGTTGTCTTGGAACTCACCTCTCTTCTCTTCTCTTCTCTGTCTCTTTCTCTCTGTTGATTACAAATAAATACATTCCTTCTCTCACTTTCTCTCTCTGTCTCCAATTACAACGATGCTTCACAACAACAACCTCATTCTCAACTTTTGCCTTATTCAGCTTCTCATTCACAACCTCTTCTCTCGCGGGCATTAGTCTCTTAATTCCATTTCTCCTTCTTCTCTGCTTCTTTTGGATACACTTATACGTATTTATATACATACGTACATAAGCTATAAGGTATAAGCTATGTATAGTAACAAGAGTGGTTACAAAATGACACGAATGGCGGCTGCTTTTGCCGTCTCCGTCGCGATGTTGGCGGCGGTTGTTTTTGGATCTCCGGCGACTTTGACGCTGGAAAGAGCGTTTCCAACGAATGATGGAGTGGAGTTGAGAGAGCTCAGAGCTCGTGACGTGTTGAGGCATCGCAGAATGTTGCAGTCTTCAAACGGGGTCGTTGATTTCCCTGTTCAAGGCACCTTCGATCCCTTCCAAGTCGGGTAATTCTGTCGGTTCTTCTGTTTTCACTTTTTGTTTTTTATTTTTATTTGAAGAGTTGGTTGGGTTTTTGGTTTCGTGTTGTCGAATCAATTTGGAAACTTTTTGGAAATTGTGTTGGATTCTGAATAACGGGTTTCCAAATTTGTTGAGAATCTTTCTCTTCAACCCCTTCTGTTTCCTTTTCCTTTTTTATCTCTTATTTCTAATTTTTCTGTTCATATCAGATTGACATGTTCTTCTCTTTTGCATCAATTTATGATACTTGGTTCCTGCTCCTTATAGTTAATCTCAATTTTCCTTCCACTTCCACTTTCCAACTTTTTTTAAATTTTTTTTTGTTTTTGCATCATTGATATTTTTTTAAACTTGAAAATAATGGTTTATTGCAGGCTCTACTTTACAAAGGTGCAGTTGGGTACTCCTCCGGTGGAATTTAATGTGCAGATTGACACTGGCAGTGATGTTCTCTGGGTCAGTTGCAACTCCTGCAATGGTTGTCCTCAGACAAGTGGGCTTCAGGTAAATGCAATTTTTTTTATTAATTAATTTTGTATCATGTTAGTATAACAATAAGATCAATATACCCCTGTGATTTGTCAATAATATCATAGTTGTTGATTTTTATTACAGATTCAGCTCAATTTTTTTGACCCTGGGAGTTCATCAACATCTTCATTAATCTCTTGTTCTGACCAAAGGTGCAACAGTGGAATACAATCAGCAGATGCCAGCTGTTCCAGTCAGAATAACCAGTGCTCCTACACTTTCCAGTATGGAGATGGTAGTGGGACATCAGGCTATTACGTGTCAGATATGATGCATTTGGACACTATTTTTGAGGGATCCGTAACAACAAATTCTACAGCACCTGTAGTTTTTGGGTGAGCTTATATGAGCCTGAAATGGTTGATACTGATAGCGTTCTTATTTTCTCTTGTTTTTTGGTTTAATTTTGGAGAGCATTGCTTTGTGAATGGAGCAGTTGTAGCAACCAGCAGACTGGGGACTTGACAAAGTCTGACAGAGCAGTTGATGGGATATTTGGATTTGGGCAACAGGAAATGTCTGTCATCTCCCAACTCTCCTCACAAGGGATTGCTCCTAGAGTGTTCTCCCATTGCCTCAAAGGAGATAGTAGTGGTGGGGGCGTATTGGTTCTTGGAGAGATTGTGGAGCCAAACCTTGTTTATACTCCACTTGTTCCATCACAGTAAGTTCTTTCATCCGAATATTTTATATTATCCTTCTATCAATTAAATTTATATTTCTTTTAGTGGCGTTAGTGTTGAGTAATGCATCCATGCTGAGGGTAATATGAATTCTTTGGGAAACCTTGCAAGTGAATGGAGATATACGCCTTTGTTCTAGCCTTCTAATTATTGATCTAAACAAGATGTTAAGATGAAGTTTCTGTCTGTCAATTGGAATGTTGAAAATAACTTCATAATTTCTGGCGGATAGTTTACATACGAATGTCATTGTGAAGAATGGAATGCCTAGATCAGTATATGAATTTGGCACCAATTTATAGCATTGAAATGATGGATAGCATGTTTTCGGGTTTTGTCATCTACTTAGGTGCCTCCTCTTGGAATAGTACCTTGAGCAAGGTCAATGATAAGCTTTAGTCGGTGGTTGATTAGATGGTCCTATCTAAATTATTTGAAAAAGGTTAAGCCTGAAAGAAGTTGAAACCAGCCCTCAGAACCCAGAAGGAATTATACTCATCCATGAAACAATATATATATATATATATAGGAATTGTAGAATTTAAACACCAATGGGGATTTGCACTGAAGTGGTTTGAAGAATGTTCTGTAGAAGGGTTTAGAGTAACCGCTTTCTTTGCAAATATTTCAGGCCTCATTACAATTTAAATCTACAGAGCATCTCTGTCAATGGCCAGCAATTGCAAATTGATTCATCAGTCTTTGCAACATCAAGCAACAGAGGCACCATCATTGATTCTGGAACAACTTTGGCGTACCTTGCAGAAGAGGCATATGATCCCTTTGTCAATGCAGTGAGTTTCATTTAGGCATTTCATGTTATTCAATTTATTAATATGCTGCTTTGATGCTTCATGTCATGCATTAGTAATCATGGCATGCTTTGTACTTGGCTGGAGGTTTGTCAAATCTTGATGGCAAAAAGCCTTTTTTCATTAATGCAGATTACAGCTGCAATTCCACAAACTGTACGCACTGTTGTTTCCAGGGGAAATCAGTGTTTCTTAATCACAACCAGGTTAGGCTGAGCATTGCATACATCGTTTTTCTGGATTTTTTTTTTTCAGTTCATCCTCTTTTTGCTAATTGGGTGCTGAAAAATAGATCATCTTGCTGCTCTCTTTTTCTAACTCCTTTTGTCTGTACTGTGTTTAGTGTCACTGACCTTTTCCCTCAAGTAAGTTTGAACTTTGCTGGTGGTGCATCTATGGTTTTAAGACCACAGGACTACCTTATACAGCAGAATTCTATTGTAAGTATTCAAGCTTCAGTTTCTATTTTTTCAATTTTCTGAGGACTCTTACATGAGTTCCAAATATGTTGATTTCAAGTGTAAGCGAGTTGTATTTGACAATGGTTAAAGAATCACTGTGTCTCAATCTATTTTCCCCCTTTCCTTTCTCCGCTTTGCCCCTTAAAAGGTGATTTTGATTTTACTTTTGTTTCTATAGCCGCGGTTCTGTGAGACAATTTCCTTGATCATTTCTTGTATAGAACTAATAATTTTTTATGGCATACGATATTACCCAAATTATCCTCAATACAACAAGTTCCTTTTGTACTTCAACTATAGTTGGTTGAATATTACCATTCTTATGCCTTGTTCTTTTTTGAGTAAATTATCAAGAGAAAAAAAAAAGACAGACAACTTTTCTTTTAATTCTCATTACATGTCATTTTCCAACTGAAATCTGATATTTATTTTATGGTTTTGAGAAAGATTTTAGACATGTACATTGCTGATAGCTTGGATTACATGCATTTATTCTTCTTATACATCTTGCTGCTGCATTTTGTCTTATTTTTTTATATACTGTATGATGTCTCACTAAATGCTATGATGAACCTTTGCATGTCACAGGGTGGCGCAGCGGTGTGGTGTTTTGGCTTTCAGAAAATCCAGGGTCAAGCGGTAACAATTCTTGGAGGTATAATACCAGTTTGAAGACTTTAGATCATATATGAAGTTCTTGTATGGTAATATCCATCAAGGATACATAAAATAAGTTTTGCATTTGGTTGAAGGTCAACTAAAATATTCGAAGCTTGAACCAATATTTAGAAAGAAAATTATTTAATATTGATTAGATTTTTCTACTCCCGGGCAGTATTCTATTTTACTATAACCCCCCTTGTTTCTACACTCAACCTCCCAAGAATATCAATTTCAGATATTGTTTCTTGTACTGAAATTAGTGTCGTCAAGAGTATGATACTAAAACATCACTGTGTTTTTGGCAGATCTCGTGTTAAAAGACAAAATTGTTGTTTATGATCTGGCTGGTCAACGCATTGGATGGGCTAACTATGACTGTAAGTTTCAGCTACACTACCAGAAAGGCATATAGTGGATGGCATAAAGAAAAGGAAATATTTTTTGTTTTTTCATGAGGCTCCCAAGTTATTGCTTTTCTGTTTAACCAAGAATTTTTTCTGTTCTTCTGAGGGTGGGGCCATCAAATAATAAGAACCAACTTTGTTTTGTAGTCTTAATGATATTTCAGTATGACAAGGTCAATTTAGAGACTTAAAATTGACTTTTTTTCCACTACTCAAAAATGAGTCTTGAGTAGGATTCTTCGAATTGTAGAACCAGCAACCTGGGCTATTTTTTCACATCTTAACCTTTTTTATATTTAACATCAGTTTCTGATGCTGTTCACTTCAAATTCAACAATGTAGGTTCTTTATCGGTGAATGTCTCTGCAACCACTGGCACTGGCAGAAGTGAATTTGTGAATCCTGGAGAGATAGGTGGAAGCACTTCTTTAGGTGATGGACTTAAGTTGACAAAGACAGGGGTCTTGGCTTTCTTTGTGCACATAATGCTAATTTACTGCTTTGGATTCTTATAGCATTTATACATTGTGGGAGATAGAACTTATATTCTTTTTCCTACGTATATTCTTTTGCCGGTGTATATTTGAGACAATCGGCAAGACCACTTCAGGTGATTCTCTTGGACACTATCAGTCTTGTAGAATCAGATTACTATTTACTTTTGGCTGTATTGTAAATTAACTACTTCAGATGAAGACCGATTGAATCACATATACAAGTTATACCATATAGCTTTCTTCTTGGGTTAATTAAGCTTGGTTTCTGCATATAATCAATGTTAAGGTAAGCTGAATAATAATAGTAAGGAGTATTTTTTTTCTTCTTTTTATACTACCAGAAAAAAGATGAAGTTTGAATCTAGAACTTTGTGTGAAGTACTCTAATTCCTAACCAGAAAACTTGTAATGCTTGTTTTTATTTCTTATTTTCATATTTATTTATAAAAATATTATCTTATCTTATTTTTTAAAGTTCTGTATATAAAATAATAAAAATAAAAATGTTATTTTTACCATTTCATCTACAAAGTTTTAAAAAATATATAAAAAAAATAAAAAAAATATTTTGTCTGACCAAAGTTCCTAAGATAGTCAAGCATGTGTATGAATGATCAAAAGAATGCCTAAAGTCAAGGATAACAAAAAGGCCCCAACCTCAGATTGGATATGCTCAGTTGGTCTGAACTTGAGGAAAAAAATAAATATTTATTATCGAACTTGGTCGAAAATTGAATTGATGGTTGGGAAAGGGCCAAAAGAACTAAGAATAAGCTACTTCTCGTTGCTTCTTGTCTCTTGCTTGTCTCTTTCTTCTTCTTCTTCTTCTTCTTGCTGCTTCTTTCTTCTTCTACTTCTTGTTGCTTCTTCTTTCTTCTTCTATTTCTCGCTTCTTCTGCTTCTTCTTCTTCTTGCCTATTTGATACAAGGTAGAGTTAATTTTTCATCAGCATCTTGAATTTCAAAATGCCGAAAGCTAGAACTCTAGGTTATACTTTTACCCCTCTAACTCCAAAAATGTTGACCCTCAGAAAACACTAACTTGTTGGAACCAGTAGGAGTGGGTGGGTTTTGCTCGGCTTTGGTTTTTTTTTTTTTTTTTTTTTTCAAAATAACTTCTTGTTTGAGCACTTTCCTTTCCTAACAATTTCTGTAGCTTCTTGTTCGAGCACTTTCAGGACTGAGCGTGGGGTATTTTCCCTGCAAATGTTAAGCTCAAAAGCACAGTTTGTATTGTTCCTGTTAAGACTTTTTCTGGTTTTTTTTTTGTCTCAAAATGTAAGACTTGCTTCTTGCTACTTCTTGCTTCTTCCTGCTTTTTGCTTTCCTGCCTCTCGCTTCTTGCTTCTTGCTTCTTTCTTCTTCTACTTCTTTGCATCTCGCTTTCTCGCTTCTTGTGCGCTTCTTCTATGTCTACTTCCGCTTCTTTCTTTTTCTACTTCTCGCTGCTTCCTGTTTCTTAGCTTCTTCTTTCTTCTTCAACTTCTTCCTGCTGCTTCTTTCCTCTTCTTTTTTGTCGATGCTTCTTGCTTCTTTCTTCTTTCTTCTTCTACAACTTGTTGCTGCTTGCTTCTTTCTTCTTCTTCTTCTTACTTGTAAGACATTCTTGTTGTATTCTTTGATACAAGGCAGAGTCTATTTCTCAGCAGCATCTTGAATTTCAAAATGCCGAAAATTAGAAGAGTGTAATCCCCATCTCTGCACTAGGTTATACATTTACCCTTCTAACTCCAAAAATGTTGAGCCTCACAAAACACTAACTTGTTGGAATTGAGGATTTGTAAGAATGGGAGGAAGCTTGGTGCTCTGTTTCCATGGAGCATTCCCATATACGTGAAATACCAGCAAACACCACTCATTAGCTATTACGACATTTGCTTCTCATCATTCAGGGCCGGACTTTAGTGATTTTATTTACGACAGACTTTTTTTAGAATATTTGAAAGAACTTTTACAATCTTAGTATATATTTGGGTTAGTTTTAAAAAATAGATTATTTTAATAATTAATTAAGTCCATAGTTGATTATATAAAATAAATTATATTTGAATATGCTAAATAGAAACAATTTTAAAATTTGAATTATATAAAATAATCATTTTATAATAAAATTATAAAAATAGATATAAAGTTATTATAATAATTAATTTAATATTTAATATAAATTAAAAATAAAACAAAATAAAAATAAAATGGTAGTTTTAATTTATAAATTTTATTTATTTTAAATAAGTTGTTTCTTTTGTTAAAAAAATAATTAAAGATTATAGACTGATTTTTTAAAAGTTGTCAAACAAAACTAAATAGTATTGTCGTAACTTTTTTTTTCATTTACTTTGAAAAAACAAATTTTTCCAAACACACTTATTTGAACTTTAAAAAAGCACTAAACCTGCTTAATTTAGTTTATGAAAATGAATGAAATTCTTTCATACTCCTTTATCTTATTGTTATAAACTTCACCAATCACCATAAATCTTTTAAAAATAAATTTATTAAACAAAATACTCATCGAATAATCACTCCAGCTATTAACTTTTACACTTGTTACATGGACATATTCTGTTCGTCGGCCTTTTCTTTTATGGAGCAGTGTCTTGGCTTCCGCTGGCGTTAAATAGGCTTTGTCACGTAGGGAAGATGAGATAAAAAAAAAAAAAACGAAAAGTTGGAGTGCCTCAGAGCACTAATAACGAAACATTTGATATTTTATCTAATTCCTTCTTGATAAATCTATTGCGTTTTCATAAGATAGTTTCTACGTTCTTTTATTTGAAAGAATTTCAATGTATTTTTTTTTCAAAAAAAAAGCCACATGTATCCCCGCATGGCTTCTTCCTTGGGATACAGTTTTCGTTCCCCACAAAATCGTAGCTCCAAAAATGTGTTAACGACTAGTTAAAACTGCAAAATCTCATCCAACATGTTTGTGATAGCCCAAAATATCTGCAAACATAGAACATCCATGTTAAAAGAAAAAACTAGAAATAGAACAAATCGGGATAAGAGTGAAAAAGTGTTTCAAGAAAATTTTTACTTTGTATGGCGTGACTGCAGCAAGGCATAAGTCATTAAAACAGATAGATCTAGGTCTTATACCTCATGATTCATCCAGAATAAGTGATGTGCACGAAAGAAGGGAAGACAGTTCATCTTCTGTTGCCGATCCAAAGCCTTGCCATCTGACTCTACCAAAATTATCAAGTAAAAATATATACCTGTGAAGTTGAAATGTTAAAAATAGTAATCTTGATAATTAATAACTTCATTGGCTGACAGCTAATTGAATAAGGAAAAGCTTCTAACCCTGTTAGAAGATTCAGTATCTTTAGTTGTTTTCTTAAATAGTAGTGGTCGCCAAATGAATACACAATCTGCTTCTGAAGAGCATCCTTGCTTTCATGATGATTAGGTTTCTTCATTGTCCAGAGAAGGAAGCGCTTTATAGGAGGCCGACATAAAAGCCATGAATCTATAAATGATACCTGATGGAAAATACAATAGCTTAATTGTAAAATAGTAGCAGATCATTCGAAGGTGGAAACAGAAAGAAATAATCTCCAAAGGGTCCAATTGGATAAAAGTATTGGAAACCATTTGGAATTTTGATTTCTATTCCAATTTTCTCAAAATTGAATAAGAGTCATAATTTATGTTAGGGACTAATAAAGTATTGATACACGCACACACACCTTTCCAAATTGAATTGGAATTTTACTAAAGAATGCCAATGGTGCCGGTGATCAGAGGATGGTGGTGGCGTACAGCAGCAGTCAGAGGTCATTGGCAATGACATAGCAGCTACCAACAACTGTTGTCAATGACAATGGTTGCCAAAGTATGTCAATGACACTGATTCCTAGAGTTAGCAAGTGGCAACGATAATGAACATTAAGATATGAAATGTTGATTTTAGATTTTATTATTGGTACTTGGAGTTCTTTGGTAATTCTTAGGGTACAAGGTAAGAATTAACTATATTATAAACTAGTTTTCAGCTCAATGGAATTAAACTTGGAATTGGAAGGTCCAAGTACAATTCCAATCCAATTCCGTGCCCAAATGGCACCAAATGGATATTAATATCTTGACATCTAATCTGAAGATCAACCCTTAGATAAATGCAATTGACAAAGCTTCCACAATAATCCAAACGGTCCAGTAAGAGAGGGGTAATAAAATGATATTACACATTCCAAACTAGGCCCGATCAAAGGCTGGCCCCAGGATAAGGGGACTTGGGCTTAAAATTAATAAAGAGCATCTAATGTGTTGGTTGGGGTAGAGGTTTGTCAAAAAGCCCGGCACAAGCCTGGTACAGCAAAAAATACTAAACCTATATACTTTTAATATAAAAACTTCATATTGATGATAATTTAACATTTTAACTGTTCCAAACTATTTTTTTTAATTTTAAATTACATTTTCATGCAAAACAAGCACTAATGATGGTCATCAATCACAAATAGCAGTGCAAAGAAGCCAACCCTGAAATTGCTAATAATTATAGCAGGTAGTGGGTGGCCACAACAGTGAAGTTTAGAGATACAAATTAAATAATTTATACTACACATATAAATGCTCAACACAAAAAAGAATAAAAAAAGAAACAGAGTTATCTTGAAGACAGAACAGAATGGAAGGGGCAGAACAGAGGTGTGGGTTTGCTGGAAACAAGATGTGTTTGCTGGAAATGGTTGTGCTGCTGTTTGATCTTTCTTGTGTTCATTCTTGTAACAGAAACAGAATATGTCTTGTGTCCCATACCCTATGTTTTAAATGGAGACTGAAATCCCAAAAAATAGGTTCAGCATCACACAAAAACATAGATAAAGAGAAAAGTTTCCTCCATCAACCATAGTGGTGAGAAGGCCATGATTTTCCAGGATAGCAGTTGCTATTTACAGCCACAACTCGTTACACAAAAACATTCAGTACAGGTCTGAAATAATGGCCAGAGGCAACTCCACCACAATAGCACCACTATTGGCAATAACACTGATTTTTATTTCCCTATCCTTTATATGTGATTTTTCAATAAAAATTCCAATATGTGGTCACCTCTAGTGCAAATGGAGAAAGTGATCTATAGAGAGGCTATCTTCAACAAGCAAAATGAGATGGCTCTGAAATATAGTGGCCCAGATAAATAGTAGCTCAAAATGTAAAAACTTTAAAAACAAACAAAAAGATGGAAGTAATTTTCAACTTCCATGGTAACCTTTTAGGTAGTATAACAACTTTATAAATACAATCAATACCTTGTGGTAAATACGTTTGGGGAAGGATATTGCAACTATTAGCTCTCATAAATAGCTGATTAATAAGTCATGATTGATGACAAGGAAATACGTAAAACCTGAACCAAACAGATAATTACCTGATATAAATGAACATTTTCTGTTTTTCTAAATGCTTCAACAAAAGGCAAACTCCACGAATTGATCATTTCCTGTCAAGGATATAAAAAGGATTTTACTATTGCAACAGTAACCCAAAATCAAACCAAAAATTTGTTTCCAAAGTACCAAACAATACAATAAACACAATATCTAGTTCCTTTATGACTTGTGGTACAATCAAAAGGTGTAAAAAGGCCCTTTTAGGGGTTAAAATTATTTATGGAAGGTCAAGCCATGATAGTAGCAATATATTAGATTTTCTAGCCAAAAACAAGAATTGTTTAGGCTGAATTATAGAAAACTTAGCCTGGTAAGAATACAAAAAAAAAAAGTAGCTTTATCATCACATTTTTCAATATCTTCTATTCTATCATTTTCTTGTCATTTACCTTGTTTTGTTTAATGACATTTAAATTTCCTTTACTGTGGACAACAAATAGTAGATACAGTACAGCTTTCAAATAGAATAGTAAGAATACAACAAATGCCAACAAATCTGTTAAATATTTAAGACATACATGGTTGCTGTTGGCTGCATTCAGATGAGCACACATCGCAACAGTTTAGATAATAGAAGTCATATCTTTACAAAACACTGCTATGATCCATTACCTGGGAGCTTGCACGAAATGAAAGACAATACAAAGATGCCCTGGGGACAGATGATTTATCAGAATCAACTACACTGTCAGAAACACGGATGGGAAGCTTCATTGTTTTACCATCCGTGAAGCTGACTTCAAGATCAGGAAACTTCACGGCTTTCATTGCTGGTATTATTACTTTACTAGCAGTAGCAATCTGCACAAATCACAGATGAATCTGTTATATTCTTATCCGGTACACCCATACTGCTTCCAGTCTAGCCAATGGATTAAGTATACATTGATCAAAATGATATACAGCCAAGTGTCTTAAGGGTATTCCTAGCAGAGAAGTTAGGTTCTAAGCAAGCTTGAACAAAACCAATTTAGCTAAAATTCAGCTAAAACTGAGAAATGTGGAGTTTGGGGAATTAGTTGTAGCTTATTAGTTATAATGTCAAGTTAATAGCAACAAAGAAACCTGAATTAAGCATATGAAACCCCATGTTGATCTCTCGGGAAGTTTGGACACATTTCAACTTATCACATGCTATAGAAAAAAAAAATGCAATGAAAGAGTTCTTGGAAAAGTAACAGCAGAATAAATGCAATATTACAAATAATACAACCCAAGAAATTGCCATATAACTGCAATACCTTACCACCATGTTGCTTGAATTCAGCCATATCAGCGAAGTATCCCCTATTCAATTCATCTGCACTGCTCAAAACCCCATCATCATCATTACTAGTTACTACTGTACTTCACAAAACTCCAAAAACATAAAATTAAACTTACAGCCGAACGCGCTCCTTCTGAATTGCTTCCTTATTTCCAAACTGCAAATTTTTCCCCAAAAGAAAAAAATGATAAAAAATTGAAATAAGGAACATAACAAAAGCCAAATAGTGGAAGTAATAGAGAGGGGAATTGGCAATGAAAGTTAGAGAAGTGAAGAAAGGGGGTGCATTGACACTGACCTGGTGGAGATCGAGGAAGCGTTTGGGGGTGAGGCGAACCAAATGATGCGAGGGGAGTGGATAATCGAATTTTTCGGGTAGAGAAGACGCAATGGAATATCTGAGACCGGAACGTCGTCGTATGAGTCGCTTGAAACCTAGCATCTTCACCGCTTCCATTTCCACCTATGTGTTTCTCCGCCTCTTCCTTTGTCTCGCTCCTCCTATTTCCAACAGTTACCAGCTACACCTACATGTGTACGCACATGTTTCGTTTTTTTTTTTTTTTTTTTTTTTATTTATAAATAATAATAATAATATTTGACTTACTAGATATTAATTTAAAATGTTTTTAAATAATAATTTTTAATTAAAAATTTATTCTATTTTTATATTTTTAAGATAATATTATATAAGTATTTTATTTCTTAGGCAAAAAATATTTCTTAAAAAAATACTTTTTAGATATTTAAAATTACTTTAAAGGTTGTTAATGTTAAAATTATCAAATCAAATTCTTTCAAGCCAATTCATCCTTATTTTAATTTAAATATTTATTTTTAAATAATTTTTTTCTTTTATTTATTCTTGTTAAATTATATAACATTCTTTTGAGTCAAGTATTTAATTTTTTTTTATCTATAACAAATGTATTTGATTTGATTTTTCAATCTTGTATTAAATTAAATATTTTTTTAATAAACTAAGGTTTGAAATTAATATAATTTAATTTAAATTATATATCATGTTAATAAAATTTATATAACTTGATTTAAATAATTTTTTTATATTTTATTGTATATTTTAAAATGTTTATTCTTTAGTTTATTTATAATATAATAAAAATATTTATCATTATTTTTAATTTTTTACTAAAATTAAAAAATATACATATAATACACTTGAAACTTGCTAGTTTAAATTTACAATTTCATTGTTGTTTGAAGGCTTTCATTTGCTTTTTTATTTTGTTTTGATTTAAATATTGAAATTAATATATTCTAATAATTTTTGCCAAAAAATTAATAATTTCATTTCTTAAAATGAAAAAAGAAAAAAGCATAATGCTTTATCTCTTTAGGTGAGATTGGATTAAAAAAAATAATGCTACGAACCTTTATATTAAATTCTTCTATTATATATCGTTTCTCCTTTACTACTTTTTCCTTTTGTTTCCTAGTTGTGTTATAAAGGAAGATCCTCAGTTTAATCGCGCGTGTTACATACATAGCGAGCAATGCATTGAAATTGAATTGATTATCTCTGCCTCTTAAGTTTTACATAGTTGCATTTAATTCAAAACTGCGTTACTTTCTTTTCTTTCTTTTTTGAAGAAGTGTGTTACTTTGTATTGTGTCTTTTCATGACTAAATATGATTTTATAATATGATAAAATAGTCGAAATATTATTTCTCCGCAAAGCGCAAAATGAACGTATTACGTTATTCCAAGACATTAATCAAAATGTTGAACACCGGTCAAAAGGATCCCTTCTGATTTCATCTCAACAAAGATATGACCATACCAGTTAGCGGAAAATTTCAACTTAGTGCATTGGATCCTGATTGATTCATAGCATTAAGAAAAGAAAAACTCAAACGAAATTTCTCCATTGCCAAAATGACTTGGATGAAAGGAACTCTAGTCACATCCTTATAGAAAAATAAACAGTAAAAATTACCCCAATGTGCAAGAAGCTAAGGAAGTTAAGGTACCAAACCATATTGGTGTCTAGAATTTAGCATCAAATCTCATCTAAAGTTTTGAAATTTTTGAGATTCAAAAAAATGACAAACAGGTTTTCATATTTGAAAAACTGTTTCAACCAGCTCTTAAGGGGAGAAATAAATTGATATATATATATATATATATATATATATATAAATATTTTTTCGTTAATTGTGTAATAATATCATTATTATTTTTATGAAGCATACTCTTTTCACGAAATTTAGACTGTATACATATTTCAATAGTCATTTTTAATTCAAAATAAATGTAAATGTTAAATATATTTTTAACTCATCTAAAATTTTGATTTTAACATCTTATTTTTTAAAATTATTAATTTTAATCTTTACTTTTTAAAATAGATTGATTTTAATCCTACTATCACGTTAAAAACATATGTTTTGATTATCTAAAAATAATCTATTTTAAAATACAAAGAATCAAAACTAATAATTTAAAAATAGAAACTAAATATAAAATTTTAAATAAAAAAAAATACTCAACCATAAATGTAAAGTCATTTGTTCTCTCTCTATATATTTTTTAAAATAAGTAATAAGATATATATATATATATATATATATATATATATATATATATATCAACATCTACATAATGAATTCTGAAGGACTGTTCTAAAATATTAATTAAAAATTTTAATAAAAATTGTATTGAAATTATATTACACATCACTATCTACATATGTTGGTAATTTTTTTCATGATAAAACTAATCTCCTAATAATTTAGTTAACAGTAAACAAAATATTTTGAAAGAATAAGAATTTGTAGAGCCGTTAAGTAATTAAATTAAAGGACTCCAATAACTGCTTCATCTGGCTTAAATTATAACCTTGACGCCGCACAAAATGACACAACTCATAATTCTTTATCAATGGAAGACAGTCTGTAATTCATAAAGTTTTGAAACGTATACATTAAGAATAAAATATTATTTAATTACACTTTATTTTCTAAATTCATGCTATATATTTTTCTGCAGGAAAAAATTGGTTATATGCTTATTTATCCCTGTATAATGTTTAGCATTCACGCACGTCACTTCACGTAGTAGTTGACTTATGTTTGGGAACTCCATTTTTATTGGCTAATGATAACGTCTAATGTCCCTCACATACACATACACAAACGAACAGATAAAAGTGGTATTCAGAAGAGGTAACATAGCCTCATGCTTCATTGGTGCGTGCTTGCTGCGAGGAAGCATAATTGCGTTATGTTCCCCTCACAAACGCTAACGACGATTGCTTTTCTAGGTCCCATTGGGTCCACGTATTGATGGATTCCGCGTAAGAAAAATACTAAGTCTAAATCATTATAATAATTTCCATTATGTATTTATATCATATATATATGAATAGCTAGGCACTCGATCACTAACCCACACTAAATATTACAGGACAAACTTTGTTGGGTAGAACTTTAGTAGCACAATCTTTGTTACTACTACTTCTAATGGAACACTAATTGCTTCATTATCTAGGTTGTGGACCAATTAATTAATTAATTAACTTTGGGGTATTGGAGTTTGGAATTGTTTATTTAGTGCTATTATATCAGCTTGGTACTCCGCAATCCATCCTTTGATTATCTTCACCTCCCTTTCTCTCTGCGTCACCAACCATTGGGGATCACTTGGTTTTTTTGAAAGTATGTCTAGGCAATGAGATCCTGAAATAATAAAGATTGTTATAAATAAATTAAATATTAATTCCATGTTAAAAGGGCACATTAATTAACGTTTTTAACATGAAGTCATTAACTCGATCTAGACACGTCATTCTCTTAAACCGCTTGTATGTATATATTATGATTGTAAGGATTGAAAAAGTACCATTTACAGTGGAAACAGCAATGATACTACTTGAAATATTCTCCAACACCCTGCAGTTGAGAACAAGATGAGGGGAAAAAGAATTAAAAATGTGCTTAATTGAAACAAATTGAAAAATTAAACCAAGGCAAAAGATTGAAGAAAAATTATTATATGGATTGAATTTTTTTATTATATAGAATGTCATTTATTTTACTTTTTGGTACGAAATAATAATAATAAATAAAATTGTAGGTTAAATTTTTTTTAAAATTAAAATATCTAATTTATATAACTTTGAGAAGTAGTTTAAAAATTTACACATAAGAAAATATTTATATGTTCTCATTATCAAATTTGGTTTCTTTTCCGAAATTTACCCGCCAGAGCTGTACGGATCCATCAATCCATTGGAGAATATGATGTTGCTACCAAACCTATGGAGAATCAGTTTCAAATCCTGCATTTTGATCATATAATATAAAATAATTAAAAAGAATTAATATTTTATAACAAATCATAGGAAAGGAATAAACGAGGAATATTAATTAATTCATGATAACTACAAGTTCCATGAATCTGAATTAGAAGAAAAAAATAAAAATAAAACGTACAGGACCCCCATAATATGTTGTCACCCAATGAGGCTGAGGAAGGACACCATATAAGCTCTTACAATCATCAACAAATCTCTTCATATTGAAAGGTGCTGGTGGGAACATTGAATCGTTCCTTTCATGACCTATTGGCATAACCATCTCGCTGCATGTCTATTTATAATAAACTTAATTTAATTAATTACTCCTACATAGGAATGTGGCTGTTATTTACTAATTAACACCATATATATTAATATAACACATTTATAATTACCTGCCATTTCCAACCCATGTTAGTTTCAGAAGGATAATTGAATTGATTGAAGTCATAACATGGACGATGTCCCATAAGAGCCACCATACCTTCAAATATTTGTCCAAGAATATCAGTTTTCTTAGCCTGTGAATCAATTGCTTCACATATGAGCTTTACTGGGTATTCAGGAGGTTCATTGTATTGAGCTGCCTCAGTATATATTGAGTCTAAGTAGTCCTTAAGCTCAAAACTTTTGTTCAATTTGCTGAAACAGGAAAATGAAAATTAACAATATATATTATTTTATATGTGATCATTTTTTGGATGAATAGGATAATATATATAAACAGTTGTACATATACAGACTATAGAAGTATATATAATTAACTTACTAGCAAGATTTAAATCTCTTGCTGAGAATTGAAAGACCATTGGGCTTCTTAGCAACTCTGTCAATTTCTGACCATGATTTACGTATAGCTTGGTAGCAGCTCTTACTAGTTTCCTAAACCACGCAAATTATGCATCCGTTTTAATACTTCTTAATTAAACAATTGTGATTATTTTAAATCAAATAGATTGGCATAGATTAATAGATTACTTTGAAGTCCTTGGTTACAATATAGTAGTATCCGGCTTGTGGGGCAATGCCATTGAAGTAAAGAATTGGTGCTGATGAAGCAAGAGCACCAAGAGCAATGTGGGGATACTTTAGACGGAACCATGATGCAAGCACTGCATAACAAATCTGTGTGAATATAACTAAATCCTCGTACACATAAGAAAATATATATAATAATTAAGTGAATAAATAAACTACCATGTTTTAATTTAAGTCCTAGTTGACATTTATTTCACAATTTGAAGAAAGTATATACAATTAATTTCCTTACTTCCACCATAAGAGCCTCCAATAACGATTATGGGAGAATTCTGAGCAGACAAAGTTTTCTTGATGTGTAAAAGCACAGCAGCATAATCTGCTATTGCTTGAGCTGAGTTGAAGTAGCCACGAGTACTTGCATTTCTCATAGCTTCTTTACTTGACCCAAATGGTATAGATTTCCCATAATATCTATGCTGTTTAAAAACACCATATGTTAGCATATAAAATAATAACTATATATTAATAAGTACTAGTTTACTATTAGGGACTGCTACTAAATGTTGTAGAGTTTATCTTACACTCTTAATCAATTAATTACCTCAATATAAACAATAAGAGCATTGAACTGAGGAGCGGTATCTCTAAGAAACCCAACAATGTGTATATCCTGATCAATTGGTTCTTCTGCACCAAAGAATGCAAAAATTGGTGAACTTGATTTAGCTCCACCCCAGTACTTGAAATTTATCATATATCTTTGTTGAAAAGTGATGTAGCTATCAGGCCTGTAGTTGAAGTGATCAAGCCTTTGGGTGTAATAGAATGTTTTCAGCTTTTCAGGCAGTTGCAGGGAAGCCATGATTTGGGGTTTGAGTTCCTTGGTTCTCCGTGAAATTCCTAACCTTGGAATTTTGAAAGCAGAAACATTAACTGAAATGATTAGAAAGAACAAAGAAAGCCATTGAAATGAGTGCGTAGTGGATCCCATGGCTGAATGTGAACGAAACTTGAGACTAATTGTGTGTCTCCTAGACTCCAATGTTTTAAGGTTGTAATATAAGCACATGTATATATACTACATGAGATTGAGAATAGTAATCTTATATTCTCATACAAACTTTTCTCTATTGATTTTTTCAACAGTTAAAATTTATTAAATTTCATGAAATTATAAATACGTCTAATTGAATAAGGATTGAGGCTTAAATCATTTTATGAGTCTCAAAAAAATTTAACTAATAATAAAAAATATTTTTGAAAAGTGTGTTAATAATGTTTCCATCTAACATGGTTTTAAACACATGTGAAAGGCCATAACAGAAATAAAAATAATAAAAATTAAAAATTAAAAATTAAAAAGAATTTTCCCAGAAGGTGCTACTTTACAGAAAAAAAAAATAGTAAACTAAGCTACCCTTGAAGCTATACCTTATATACCTACGATGCAAAATGACCGAATCGCGTGGGTCTTTAAAAATTAAGACCTTTGCAAAAGAAGTGCTTTTAAGTTTCAGGTAAGCATAAAAGGATGTGGGTGCAACTAAGATTCATATGTATTCGATTATTTGTTCTTAAATATTTAAAAAAAAACAACTTTTTTGAGTCGAAGGTAAAAGTTGGAGTTGTTCATTCTACCCGGTCAGCGTGATATGGGTAATATGTATACGAAGATTGGATATTTAAAATTATTCGAATCTCTAAAATGATTTGTGAAGTAGGATAGGCAAGTAATAAGTTTACATGGATCAATTTATGTTACAAAGTATTTTAATATTTTTAAATTGTTTACTGTTGACAAAAAAACATTAAAAAGGGAACAATACTTAGGGAACGTTTGATTGTTTTTTTAAAGTTTTTAAAATCTATTTTTAAAAGGAAAATGCAATAAAATAATAAAATGAATAAATAAAATAATATATGAAAGACAAAAATAAAAAATAAAAATCTATTTTAATTTTTTAGTTTTAAATTTTTTTAAAAATTATATATATACATTGTATATAAATATATCACAACAGTAAGTGAAAAGCCAAAATAATATTTTTATATTAAATTAAAAAATTTCTTAATCAACAGAAAAGAAACAATAAAATTTCCCAATCTATAACAAGCATGCTCATCCAAGAAAAAGGACTATTCTTCACAAGTCGTTTTATAAAAGAATTATAAAATAGTTTAAGATTAGTTTTACGCTTGTCTATTACTCGATATCCAAAATAATCTACTAACATAGCCTTAGTTACTTGTATACTATCACTTACATATCCAAAATTTACCATGCAAGTCAACCACAAAGACTTACATATTATAATAAATTTAACTTGGCTCCCTTTAAAGCTGTGGATGCATAGTAAGCTTGTACTAGTCTGATTTAAACTTGCTTAATTATAATACACACTTAATTTGAAGCGGTTTTAAAAAAAATTATACTTATTTGAATCTTAAATTGAACAGTCCAAACTTTATATTTTTTTTTATATTAGATTACCCAAAAATGATAATAGAAAATAATTGAATGATGATACAATTTTATGTCACAAGAGTTTAATATAGTTCTTCTACTACTCTGATTCCTAGAGGATATGTATTCCTTCTAATTCCCATGTTTGTAGCCATGGATGTTCATCAACTTGGAGAGAGGCATTAATGATAAGCGCTTTTTCAACACTTGATAACTATTTATGACACTGGATAGTTCTGAACACATAATTTGTTCTATATATCTATTGGTTAATAATCTATCACAAGCATTACTGCGCTTTTATTCACACTGCAGGGAAAACCAGCATAGCTTAACTTACAATTAAACATTTTCTAGCAAATGGTAATGCCGTGAGGATTTGAACCTACCAAATCTACACAACTGCGCATTATCTACATAATGTTACACAGCAAATCACTCCATTAATTTGATGCTGGAAAAGTTCATTTTACCTTTCTATTTTATGAGTGGTATTGCTTCAACGTTGGCATAATGATAGCATCCAATAACTATGTATGACTCATTTTCATGAGAAATAGTAAAGAAAAGAATGCATTCAACACTGAAATGAAAACCTTCTGTAAATTGGCCATGTTATATAGCCCAATTTTGAATAGCTAGAGGTTGCCAGAGATTCTACCTACAAGCGGAATATATTTCCTTTTGTTCGGATAAAATTAGAGTGGTTGAACAGTGGAACCCACGCTACCTTCTTTCTCCCGGGATCCATCATCACTCTTTATTATTATTTTCTTCATAAATTTAATACATATTATTGATTTAGGGATGAAAATAGATTGGTGGAGCTAAACTTGGCAAAACGTCAACTTGATTTCCTAAGTTAAGGTTCAATGCTAAGCTGCTTATTTTAATCAACAATATTTTGAAATTTTATCTTTTTTTAAAAACCTGAGCTAACCTATTGGCCTATTTAAAATCTTATAATTGTAGTAAATTCTTTTAAATAAAAAAAATTATTCTTAAATATTTAAATAATTTAATAGACCTAAACTTAGAAATAAATCAATAAACTTAAAGTCTATTTATGTGTTTTTTATAACTCCGTTTTATTAAAACTAAAAAAAAAAATCCCTCTCACAAAATATCAATTTTATCTTAATTTTTTTTGTCTCAATAATTATACTAACCTCATTGTGATAACATTAAGGTCAAACTTCTTATTTTATTTCATGGTCTTACTGCGATCTAAAATGCAGGAAATGTTAGCTCGTCTCGTTCTTTAAAAACCTCTTAAATTGTCTTCTACTTAAAATTGACAGGATAAAACAACATATAGGAATAAAGTACAATTATATTTCGAATGCTTTGTTTATTTGCGATGAATCAGAAGAAAAGAAAATAAGATTAATAAAAATATTTTTTTATCAAAAAAATAGGAGGAAAGAAATTTTTTTTAAATAAATAATCCTAGAGAATTAAGAAGAAAAGATTATTCTATTTTTATTTTAATGTTTAAAATATTAAAAAATTAAAAAATTATATAAATAAAATAATATACTAAAAAAATTAGAATTTTTAAAATTTATTTTAATTTTATAATTAATATAAAATAAAATTTCTATTATTATTTTATTTATTTCAACTTTTTTTCATCAATTTAAATATAAAATTATTTTTTTATTCTTATCGACCGTACAACTATTTTTTTCTACATTATTCAAACAAAACAGTAAAGTTTAATAAAATTTTATTCTATCTCTTACTATTCTATATATCACACAAATCTTTTTTAATTTATACAATAACTTAACATCATATTTATTTTTTATTATAATCCTATTTTTATACAATTACATAGATAAGAGAAATTAAAATAAAATATAAAAAATTAAAACATATAAGTAAACTTTGATTAAATCTCATAATATGTGAATATAATTTATTCAAATATTATATTTCATCCAAATTAAAAATAAAATAAATTATTCTTCAAATCCTAATTTCATATATTATAAAATCTTCTCAATTTGGTCAAACTTTGTTCTAAATTGTTTTATTATAACTTTTTTGAAATTATTATTTTATATTTAAAATTGTGCACAAACTCTCAAATACTTACATAAAAAATAATAATTTGATAATTTATTGTAGAAAAAGTTAAAAGGTGACTAATTTACTTAAATTTAAAATTAAAAAACTTAATTAGGATGAAGAAACTTTAAGAAACAAAAATCATAAATAACTTAAATTAGGGGGGGGGAGTAAAGTTAAGTCTAAAACTTAATATATAACTCTGAACTCAATTTTACAATTTTTTACACTCTTACAATATATTTTCAGAACAAAACTGAATTATGGTTTAATGAAATCAGATGAGCAAAACATTTTGAAAACCACGTTTAATGTGTGTTTTGCAGAGGTGCGTCACCCTTGGAAACATGCACTAAATGTCTTGTAACCAACAACGATAGAAATATATGCATATGAATAGATAATCTACATGATTTATCAAATCAATTAATTACTCTCTGGACTCTAGTGGAGGCTTATGCGGTGAAAAGTTCAATTATGCTAACCGGATTAGATTAGGTAGCTGACTTTTTTCCATTTTATTATAAAAACGGATCAATCATAATTGGTGCTTTTTCTTTATGGCAATGATGGAAGACATTTTTGGTACTAAAGATGGTGGTTCCAGGAAAATAATGAAGAAAGTGGACGGGGAATGAGAAATACACTAACTTAAGGGGTAATGTGAACATTGCAAATTGTAAAACGTGGTTGTGGATAAATTAAGCATATTTGGTGTACCTCTGTAGAATGAAAGAGGAATTGGGAATTTTCTGTTATAAGATGGAACCTTTTCATCTCCACCATTTCTATTTTGATACAATCACGAAACACCACCCAGTTGTAATGGTCTGAGATCTGTTATACACTTGGGCCATTGTTGACAGTGAGAGTGGCTACCTATGTAAATTGTAATCATGGCCACGGACCCATCATGCTCTCCAAAAACAAATCTACATGGTTTAATTTCCAAACATTAGTGGAGACCCTCTAATTTCAATAAAGTGTCACAAAAAAAAAAAGTGTATATGAACGCACATTCTTCTTCACTTACCCACCTTGGATATTGAAATGCAGGGAAGCTTCTTTCATTGAATTTTCTCTATAAAAGATGTATAATAAGAAGACCCATTTCACTACGATTGAAGTATTGTGCTTTTGTAGTAGTAGTTTATTGCATTTCCATTTCTTTGGTTAAAGGGTAAGTAAATGGAAAGGAGATGTAGCAGTGGCCACATTCACCTTCCAATTTCGTGCTGTTTTCATGTAGTTTTTTGGAGTCTTTTTTAATAAGAGGTGGACCACACCTCCAAATACACTATCAACTGATCAGTTTCTATACTCAGTTATTTTTATCACATTTTTACCCTACATAGCGATGATTCAGCAACACCGTGTGGGGATTAGTTAACAAATTTAACTCTGTTCTTTATTTTTAATAAAAAAGGATATACATTAAAAATTTTCATATGGTAACGATTAGTCGTTTAAATTTGTCCTCATTTATATAATCTTTTTAATGAAAATTAAATTATTAATATAAGTATTATAAGTTACTAAGATTTGTTTAATAATAGGATTAAAATAGTTTCAATGAAAAATTGTACGTTGAAATCATCATTATATATTAAAATATACATATTATAAATTTAAATAAACAGTGTTATGTATCATTTAAATAATATTATATATCGATGATGAAAATTATGCATTTTTTAATTTTAAGATTTTAAAATTTCTTCTTCAATATCTCACTTTGACATTTATTTTAATTTTCTTTAATCTAAAATGACAGTAAAAAATAAAAATAAAAATAAAAATGAACATCTTTTATAAAATTAAATATTAAAAAATTAAATTAAAATTAAAATTAAAATTTTAAAAGGTAAAACAGTGATAAAATATTGTTTTCATATACACATTAAATGGCTTTGTTTTTTTTTTTTCTCTTTTTTAAAGCATGCCTTTAGCCTTTGTTTAGATGGGATGAATTAAGAAAAAAAATTAAAAATGATAAAATTGGAAAAGAAGAATATTTTTTTATAATTTGGTGTATTTTTTTTTAACGAAAGAAAAGGTTACTTTTTTATATCCTCCACAAATTTTTGTTTCTCTATTCTTGACTATGAAAAGGAGCGGAAGATTAGGAGAGTTTTTTGTTTTTATTTTATTTATTTTAATTTGTTAAAATTATTATATATTTTTTAAAATTTTAAAAATTATAAAATTAAAAATTCTATTTATAAAAATATATAATAAAAAAATAAAATATTTTAAAAATTTATACTACTAAATTTTTTATTTTTTTAATATTTATTCAAATAAATTTTTTTTCTTTTATTTTTCTATTATTTTTATTTATTTAAATAACTTTTTTTTCTTTTTTTTCTTTTTTATCTAAACAAAACATTAGTAACTTAACATACTTAAAAAATAATAATTATATATCTTTTAATCATTATTATTAAAAATTACGCCTTTTATTCTAAGCTAAAAAAATATTACATTTCATTTTATTTTATTATGTATTATTTATTTTAAAATATATTTTATTTTATTTATCGCTTTAGTAAAAAAATTATTTTTCATTTTTATTCTTGTTTCCTAACATCTTTACTAAAAAAGTATTAATTACGTAAAAAAAATTAAATATTTTAAAAGATAATTTAGTACATCCTTCATTCCAGGTTAACTAATGTTTAAGGGTTTTTACAGAAAAAAATATTGATTAGTAGGATAATTTCACTAAATTATATTGATTTCTGAAAAATGAGCATACACAATATTTAAAAATCATTAAATTTATTATTTATTTGGTACATAATTAAAATAATGAATTAATCATTCATCTAAATTTTAAAATGTCATTTATTATATTTTTTACTAAAACATTCAATTTAAAATAAAGAAAACAAAATATAACTATAGTATTTTTTAAAATTAAGAATTAGTTAATTATATTTTTTAGTCCCTTATAAGTAGGATAATATTTTCTCCTCCATATTTTTTATCTTTATTTTTTATTTTTTTTATACATAAATATTTTTTTTATATTTTGTCACCAATTAAGAGCGCATTTTTTTAAGCAATTCAGTTAACTAAAAACTAAAATAATTAGAAGAAATATTTGTTAAAACTTAAGATCTATTTTATCAAGTAGCTTGAATTTGTAGCTATTAACATTTTTTAAATATTCATTAGTATTTTTTTAAAAAAATATTTTAATTTTTTATTTTTAGCTGATTTTTTTTTTACCTTAAATACATTTTTATAATATGATATTTTTATTTCTCTATTTATTTTTATAAATTCAATATTGTCTGATTCTTTTATAACAATATTACTAGTTTTAATATGTTTATTTTATATTATTATAAAATATTATATTTTAAATTATTATGTTAATATATATTATTTATTTTAATTAATAATTTAGTTTATTTTATTAAATAAATTGTGAACCTTTTGAAAAAAATAAAACTAAACAATAAATAATATATTAAAAGTTATGATTTGACATTTATTTATATGAAAACTTAAAAAAAATTTATTAAAAATAAAAAATATATCATATATATATATATATATCAAATTTTAATCTATTATTTAACTATATTCTTATTTTTATTTATCAATTAATATAATCACTAATATTATTAAATATTTTTTAAATTTTTAAATTTAAGTTAACTTGAATTTTAAATTTTAAATTTTTAATTAATTTGTCAACTTTCACCTAACCTTTCGTGAAAGTTGATAGTAGTTAAATTGCTTATAGATCTATGATTCTTCTAAAGGCTGGTGATGGCCCATAAATGCTATTATATCACAACATGACCGTTCCATTGGCCACATAAAATTAATTGTTATTAGGTAGGAAATGTCCTATTATTTTCTTGAGATGCATAAATTTATCTTGTGTTTAAATTAATATTTTTAAGGATTTTTTAGAAAATAAAATAAAATTTTAAGTGTTAAAATATTTAATTTAATTTTTTAAAATATATAGATTTTAAAATCCTTCTAAAATATAGGTTAAATTTAAAATTTTTTAAGTTCTCAAACATATTTAGATAAATAACCATTCTTATTTTTTTTATTATTATTTTTCGTCTATCATATTTCTTTTTCATATATATATATATATATAAACTATTCTTTAATATAATTATAATAATTTATTTATTTATATTTTAAATTTAATTTTTAATAATTAATTATCAACAATGTGTAATTAATTATTTATTATTTATATAATTAAATTAATTATTATTTATATAAAATTAATCATTATATTTTTAATAATAAATTATAAGTGATAGTTGATTACTAAAAAATATAATAATTAATTTTATAGAAAATGAAATATATAAATAATTATGTATTGGATCACAAAAAATATATAATTAATTTTTAAAATAAAAATTCAATATATATATATATATATATAGATAATTTTATCTGTTTTTTATCTGTTTAATATTTTTTTATATCACTTATTTTAGGATATAATATTTTAATATTAGATGATATAATATTATTTTTTTATTTTTATATTATATGCATTTGTTATGTTATTTTTTGTTTTTAAATATATTATTCAACATCATAAAAAGGTATATATCTAAATTTTGTAGTAAATAAAAAATAAAAGTGAAACTAAAGAAAATTTATAAATATTTAAAAATAAAATATTGTATATAGTAAAAATTAAAATATTTAATCTAAATAAAAAATTTAAAATTTACCATTTAAATAATTTTTTTAAAATATTTTTAAAATAAAAATAATTAAGTGCAACGAGATGAGTGTAGTATTGGGCGATCCATTTTTTTCATAATCTGGATCGCTCTCTTCCGTTGTTCCATCAACAACCACCCTGGATCATCTGGCCTTGCACCCATAACATCCAAACAATGAGATCCTGAAAAAATAACATTCAAACAACCCGTCAAAGTATAATTTTTTTTCTACAAATGGGCCTAAGGCCCAATCATAGTAATTCACTAATCAAATCATCGATTATACAGCGGAATAGTTGTAGTCTGGTTTGAATCTGCCCTAAATATATAACTTAGCATTTAGTTAACCAGGTATTTCATTTAGGTTTATATTAGTTATTATGTCCCAGGAATATGTTAGTTATAATATTCTTCTTTATCCAGATATATCAAATGATTAGGTTATTTCAATATGAATAAAGGAACTAATTTTCATTATTTTCTATTGTATCTATTTTTTTACAGCTATCTTTTCTTTTCTAATGACAAGTTTCTTGCTATAAAGGGAGGAAGTACACATTCTGAGAGCACTAAAACAAATTTCAGATAAAAAAGTAAATATTATTTATTATATTTATCATAAATAATTAATATTAAACTACAGAAATTTAATCAAATCTGATCTTAATCATCCATTACATGACTATTTAAAAAATTTATATAATTAATTTTAGTATTAATTACTTATTTAAGATATAACTATATTTACTTATCTTACTTTCATACAAAAGGTAACCTTACTCACTGGTTCTATCAATTTTGATTCTCCTGCTTTAAACTGTGGTTACGGGTCATTATTACTAATAAACTATTTTTTTAATTTTCTATATATTTTAAATCGTTAATAGCAATGTTTATAAGTCAAATCAAATTCTGTTTCAATTTTTCAATTTCAAATGTTTAATAATATTGACTAAAAGAGTTTGATTCTTCTGCTTAGAGTATTAGTATATGCATTGACAACTAAAATATGGAAAGCCAAATACTAAGTCATACCCATACCATTAGCTGTATGGACGGCAACAATACTGTCAGATAAGTTGTGCAGAATCCTGAAATGTAATAAATGATTAATATAAAAGTAATTTTTAAAATATTGTTCTTTAACAATTAACCAAAGTAAAACAATGAGATCAATTCAATTCTTGTATCATAAGTGCTTACCGGCCACTACTATAAGGGTCTCTTAATCCATTGGAGAAAATGACGTTTCAGCCAAACATTTGAAGGACCAATTGTATTTGCTGCATCAGGCCAACACAATATAATTAATTCCCGACCAATTTCTTGTAAATGTTATATAGAAAGCTGTTTAGAGAATGAAAAATCCATATGAATATTGCAATGAAAAGAGAAAAAAAAAAGTGCTTACATGGCCTCCATAGTAAGTAGTGACCCAATGAGGACGAGTTGAGATGCCAAATTGTCTCTTGAAAGGGTAAGGTTCAAACATAATATTGTTTCTGAAATGCATCTCTCTATTTTAATAATTTGTGTTTAACAAATTATAATTATTAATAGAAATTCAATGATTTATAATTGTTTAAATTTTTTATAATTAAAATATTAATTATTTAATATCAATTTAACTATCATTATTAATTTAATAATTTTTTTACAATATAAAAATTAAAAATAATATAGATCAAATCTTAAAATTTCATATTAAATTACTTTAATCTTCCGCTCTTTATCACTAAATAATTTTAATGACTCTCACTTTACTACACGTTTAAAAGCACTTAGATAAAGTAAAATATATATGCTATGAACAATAATAAAAACAAACAATTATAATAATTCGTATAGAATAAAAGTTATAATTTTTAATAATTTTATATTAAATGTAGCTTATAACTTTTAATATAAAAAAGTAATTTAATTGTCAAATTTAATTATGATTGTATCAATACGATTTTAATTAGAAAGCTGGGTCAATGTTCTACTCCTGTATTATTCAATGAATGTTCTGCAAGAAAAAAAAAACTATTTTAATGAGTTTGTTAATACATGAATTGATAAATTTATTAAATCGATGATAATCTAATATATATATATATACGCGGGTTAATTTTTTTTACATTTACAGTAAAATTAATCTTTTATTACTTTCTATTATAGAGTACTATTTTCTCTGGTCTTTGTATAATATTTTTTATTTTTAATATACAACTTTTTATAAGAAATATTTATCCTTCATAATTTTAATAATTTTAAAAAAATACAGTTAATATATAATAAAATAATTTTGCTTTAAACAAGAGTAAATTTGAAACACTATATTATTTTTTTAAATACTATTATATTAATTAATATTATTACATATGTTTTCAATATTTTTATTTTGATAAAAAAAAATTTTATAAAAATGACCAAAGAAAGTACTGTGAAAGCCATATTTAACTGATTGTTTGAAATATAATCACCTATAATCATAAAGCCATTGGATTTGGGAGCTCTCCACATTCACAATTCTAGAAACCTTTAATTTGATAACGGAGATAAAAAGGCATTGATTGAAAGGACTTGAACCAAGTCAACACACGAGTCAACTTGGAAACTGTTAATTAGCATGAGAATGACTATGTTTTAATCAATAAATTTGAAATGCATGGATGTAATAAGATAACTTTTTACATAAGCCATGTTTACATGAAATAGTTCCATTTTTCCCTCTTAGTTGATCACGAGTTAAAAACACCCTTGCGAATTCACGTCTTTCAAAATTGATAATTATATATCTTTTTAATTATTATTATTATTATTATTATTATTATTATTATTATTAAAAATTACCCTTTTTCCTAAGCTAGAAGAATATTATATTTCATTTAATTCTATTGTATTATTTATTTTAAAATATTTTATTTTATTCATTTTCTTTAAAAAGGACCTTACTTCCTTTTTATTCTCATTTCTTAATATCTCTCCATAATATAAAATAAGTATTAATTGAACAACAAAATTTTAAGTATTTTAAAAAAATAATTTAATACTTTCTAGATTTCAATTTGACTCATTTTCTTTGAAAAATTGGTTTATACAATATTAAAAAATTATTATTATTATTTTATTTGGGAATTAGAATAAAACATTAATTAATCTTTCATTCAAATTTTAAAAAATCATTTATTATATTTTTTTTATAAAACATTCCTTAATTTAAAATAAAGGGAATAAAAGATAATTATAATATTGTCTAAGAATTAAGACTAGTTAATTATATTTTTAAGTCCCTTATGCTTAGGAGATTTTAAAAGGACAATTAATGAGTTATTTCAGTAAAGGTAGAAAGTAGATAGCAATTAATTTGCTTATAGATTAATCATTCTTATACACGCTAACTTATAGCGATAACCTACAAATGCTATCACATTATATAACATCATTCAATTGATCACATTAAATCAATCCTTATTAAGGAAATGTTCTATTATTTTCTTGAGATGTGTAAATTTAAGGATTTGTTAATTTCTATGACTTGCAACTAGCTTAGCGTAGTACTGAGTGATCCAGCCTTTCATAATCTGAATCTCTTTCTTCCGTTGTTTCACCAACCATTCTGGATCATTTTGATTTGCAGGCAGAATATCCAGACAATGAGATCCTGAAAAATCAATGTTCATATAAAAGTTAAAGTAGTATTTTATTTTATTTTATGTTATTGTTAGAACAAACATGCCAAAGGCCCAGCCAAAGTAGTTTACTAATTAACACAATAGTTATAAATCATACATAGATAATTTAAATGATTTAATCAAACCTAATCTTAATCACCCATTACATAACTATTTAAAATATTTTTATGATTTTTATATTTCAATAATAATTATTTATATGAGATCAAACAATATTTGTTCATCATACTCTCATAAAAAACAAGCTTATGACTTTCTTACTAATAAAAATAACCTTATAACCTGCTTACTATACTAGCTGGTTCTATCAATTTTGATTCTCCTGCTTTAAACTATGATTATGGGTAATAATTACTAAGAATCTCTTTTTCAACATTCTATTTTTTTTAATCGTCAATAACAATGTTTAATTACAAGTCAAATCAATATTTTTTTTTCAAACATTCAATTTCAAATGTTTAATGATATTGACGGATTCTTCTGGTTAGACTATTAGTATATGCATCGATTGTGACTGATATTCTATATTAAATTTCTAATATTTTATTTTATAAAATCGTTAATAAAAATATTTAAAAGTCAAATCTATATTATTTCCAGAACTATTTCACTTATTTGTTTGTATCAAAAGCTAGCTTCAAATTAAAAAAAAAAAAAATCACTTGACTACTTGTTTGCAATTGATAAATGTTCATGATTTTATGAGGGCAAAAAAAAAAAAAAAAACCATTCTTGCATGGTAGCTAAGGATGCGATTGATTTACAAGAGAGTTTTTGAAAAGGATTATTGGTTCGTCTTCCTCATGTGTGATTGTTCTACCACAAATTACTCATTTCATAAACTTATCCGAAATTATGCTGAGCCATGCATTGTTGTCACGATATATATAAATGTTGTTTTTGTTATTGACAACTTAAATATGTAAAGCAAAATATCAATTCATACTCATACCATTAGCTGTATGGACGGCAACAAGAGTGTCTGATAAGTTATGTAGAACCCTGAAATATATACAAGATTAATATAAAACTATTTTTAAAGTGCTGTTCTTAAATAATTACTTAAAATAAAATAATCAAAATTAATAAATTTAGATCCTCTTATGTGCATTTCTTCTCCGTTTTCAACAGCTAGATCAACCATTCAACTTTTTCAAATGTTGAATCTAACATTTATGATAAAAAAGAAGAGAGAAGAGTGGAAAGAAACTGGAGAGAACAATACATATGAGAGGATCCATTTTTGAGATCAATTCAGTTATTGTATTATACGGTGCTTAATTACCCGCCACTACTATAAGGGTCTCTTAGTCCATTGGAGAAAATGATGTTGCTACCAAACTTTTGAAGGACCGATTTTATATGCTGCATCAGCCCAACATAATACAATTAATTACAGACCAATTTCTTGTAATAGTTATAAAATAGAAAGCTCTTTGAAGAATGAAAAATCCATATGAATGTTGCAATGAGAAGAGAACAAAAAAGTGCTTACATGGCCTCCATAGTAAGTGGTAACCCAATGAGGACGAGGTAAAACGCCAAATTGTTCCTTGCACTCTTTGGCGAAGCTCTTTAAATTGAAAGGGTCAGGTTGGAACATGGTATTGTTTCCTATGCCAATTGGTATCACCATTTCACTACATGTCTGAAAGTACAAAACAGTTCAGATTGTTTTTAGATCAACTAAAATATGTATGCTAAGAACAATACTAAAAACAAAAGATTATAGTAGTCCATTTAAAATAAAATGTTAGAATGTATTTTTTAGAATAATTTTACATTAAATATAACTAATAACTTTTAATATAAAAAAGGTAATTTATCAAGTGTAACTATGATTGTATCAATCATATGAATTTAATTAGCAAGCTTGGTCAATATTTGAAAAAAGGGTATATCACCATTCAAAGATATGCTACTATTATATCATTCAATGAGTGTTCAGCAAGAAAAAAAATACTATTTAATAAGTTTGATGATACATGAGTTGATAAATTTATTAAATGAGTGATTATCTAAAATATATATGTGGGTCAATTTTTTTATTTTTTTTTTGCATTTACAATAAAATTAAACTTTTATTACTTTCTATTATAGAATACTAGTTTTTCAAGTTTTTAAAAGATATTTTCAAAAAAATTATAAATTTTAATATAAAATTTCAGAAGTATTTTTTTAATATTTATCTTTCATAAATATATGATAAAAGAGTTTTACTTCAAATAAGAGTAAATTTATAATATTATATTTATTTTTAAATACTAATACATTAATTAATATTATATGTAATATTTAACTGATTGTTCTAAATATAAATTTACATAACACATGCAGCAGTATTTAATTGATTGCCATAAATAGAAATACCCATTATCAAAAAGCCATTTAGTGGAATCTCTCCATAGTTACAATTAGAAACCTTCAATTTAATAATGAAGGATAAAAGCCATTCTTTGGAAGGACTTAAACCAAGTCAACACGAGTCGACCTTAGAATCTGTTCATTAGCATGATAACGTTTCTGTTTTATATTTTCTCCCTCAAATTATCTTTCGAATTAATTAATAGACATAGTTGTTCAAAGGTGGAAAATTTAGAAAACAAGTTACTCCACATTTATTTGGTGTGGAAAAATGTGAAAAGATTGAAAATAGAGTAATTTCATGTTACAAAGTCCGGCCGATTAATGAAAGCGAAAATGATTTTTAATCCTTTGCTACTAAGAATGAGCCATAATCCAACACAAAAGCTTTTTATTATTAATGTCTCATAACCAATCATTGTTAGGAAGAAAAATAAATAAGTAATTAATTAAAAAATGCAATGATTTTTCCCCACTTTCTGGTTTGATTTTAAACATTTAACATCATATTGAATTTAATTGAAAGAATGACATTACCATATTAAAAAAGTGAAGCATAAACAAATAAAATAAAATAAAAAAACTGAAAACAAGTTGCATTTTTAAATGCAATTAATTACCTGCCATCTCCAACCCACTGATGTCTCAGATGGTTGAGTAGGGACATTAATTTTGCATGTGGTGTTTCCTCTTAAAGCCACAAGACCTGCATATATCTTACTAAGGATATCACTTCCAAAAGAAGCTTCATCAATGCCACCACATATCATAGTAACTGGATATCTTGGTGGATGATTGTATTGAGCTGCAGAAGCATACATTGTCCCCAAGTAATCTTTCAACTCCTCAGAATCATTTAAGGGACTACAAATAAGTGATACAATGAGTAAATGGAATTTCAATCTTCACCCCAAACAAACAAAAGAGAACAAGAAGTACCAAACATACTTTTAGTTTGTAACAATGTATATGACATTTTATTTTTACAAATTATGTCAAGAATCAAAATTATGTTTAGGTCATATTTGTTTTATCATTGAAACTTTTATATTTTTTAATGAATATATATATATATGTATTTTAATAAAAATATATGATTTAGAGTAGTTAAGTTATGTATATATTTTAATTGGATTTAATAATTTAAAATCAATATAAGTTTGTACCTGCATGTGTTGAATCTCTGGCTCAGAATGGAAAGACCGTTTGGCTGAGAAGCTACTCTGTCAATTTCAGACCAGGATTTTAGAATAGTTTTGTAGCATGTCTCACTGGCTTCCTGCATGTACCAATCCATGATGGAATAAACTTTATGATGCTTTTAATGAAAAATAATTAAATAGAAGATTAAAATGAAATTATGGTAAATTACTCGGAAATCCCTTGTAACAACTGAGAAGTAACCATCTTGTGGTGTAATATTATCAAAGTAGAGGATTGGGGCTGATGAGGCCAAGGCACCAATGGTTAGGTGGGGATATTTGAGCCTAAACCATGAAGCAAGCACTGCATAACAAACATATATCAACAACACACACATAGGAATAAATAAATAAATAGCAGTAACTTATATATAGTAGATGGGTGAAAACACTATGAAGACTATTTTTAAGGAACTAACTTCCACCATATGATCCTCCAATTACAATAACCGGGGAATTTCTGGCATTTAATGTCTTCTTTATATGTATGAGCACTGCAGCATAATCTGCTAATGCTTGAGCTGAGTTGAAATACCCAATAGTTCTTGCATTCTTCAATGCTTCTTCCCTTGATCCAAATGGTACTGATTTTCCATAGTACCGGTGCTGATGAGAAAAGATTTAGGATATGTCATACTCAAAAAAGCTTTGAATTGGACCATTGAATTTTGAAAAAGAAAAAAAAAATTCTATATGATACCTCTATGTATACTAAGAGAGCTTTGAAAGAAGCAGCGTTATCAGTGAGAAATCCTATGGCTTGAGGAGAACCATCTATTGATGATTCAGCACCCAAATAGGCAAATATAGGAGCACTAGAATTGGGGCCACCCCAGTAATTGAAATTGATCAGATATCTTTGTTTAAATGTTTTGTAGCTTTGTGGCCTATAGTTGAAGTGATCAAGAACCTGTTTGTAGTAAAATGTTTTAACATCCTCTGTATCTGTTGCATCCAAGGCATCAGGGTTGAATAAAGTTGTTTCCCATTCAGGAATGGAACTCAACCTTGGAATTTTCAATGAGTTTGTTGCAGTGAGATATGTTGAATACATCAGAAAAATGAAAATAGGCCATTTACATGACATGGGGTGCTGTTTCATTGCAACAAAGGAGAATAATAGCTTTGAGAGTTATTTCTTGTTTCAGATATAACTCACACACGTCCTTATATAGCATGCGATCGTATGAGCGTTTTTAGTTTCATTGATAACTTGTGTAAATGTGGTGAGGCTTCATGATATTATATTCACTTCAACGTACTTTTTTTTTAAATTATTGAAATGGATTTTTCTTCTTTCAACAAAAAAATTTCATCCTTATGATGAGGATTCAAATTCTCATTAGTATACTTAAGGAAGTCAAATATGTGGAACTTTGTTGATTTAATTAGTATTATTTGTTTTATGTCACTATAGTTTTAAGGTCAATGAGCTGTCAAATCATTAAACAATGGATTGATCTGCATCTCTCGAGTAGTTTTCTCTCTATCGTCTTTGTAGCATAAATCCTAACTATACATTACATTTAATGAATCATAAAGAAAAGAAATATCAATTTATGTCACGATTGATCAATTGCCCACAAGATTGATGAATATTAATAAATATTGGTTAGTGTTTGTGAAGACCAGTTAGTTGATAAATTTTCAGTAACATTATTGGAAAATACAAAAAAAACTCCATTATTTGAAAATAAAAGAAATAATAAGAATTTAAATAAAAAGTGCACAAGTTTAAATTACTTTACATATTTTGGATAAAGTAACAATCTTAGTCCAATCAATGAATCTTTGAAACATTGGTGGTTAAATTTTTTGCATTTTCTAAGGATGACAGACAATAATAATAACCTTGAATATATAAGTGATAATATATACTAAATTTAAAACATCTCAAAAATATATATTTGGATTAACCTATTTTATCTTAAAAGTAGGTTATAACCAAAATTCTCTTAAGCCAATTCTAAAACACTTAAGCCAATTCAAACTTGCTTCTAAAAAACTTATTTATGGTGAATGTCTGAAGAAAGTTTCCTAATTGTCATGGTCCTTAGATGTTGGCAATAAGATATTTAGCGATAATCAATTACTTTCCTCCACAGAATAATGAGTGAATTCGGTCAGTTTAGTGACCATTTGACAACTTTGGCATTAATTACAAAGCCAGCTATAAAAGTTGATCGTGATAGATAATGCACTAACTGAATGCATTTTCTGAATTTTAATGTTACTGTGACTCTTTGATCTTTAGTTAAGTTTTGACGATTGAATTATTAGTTATGTACTCAAAAAAATATGTCTAACATGTGAAGCAAAACGAAACACTCAGACAAAACATATAGTAGCAGCTTGAAACAATTAATGTTCCTATTATGAGTCGTACTTCCATGCATATATGAGTACGTAGTTCGAAAGTGATTATTGTATTTCAAACTCAATACTAATCTTGAAGGCTATTTTTGACAAATTAATCTGAAAATTGTATTTATAATATGGCTATTTATTTAAGATCTACATTATTAGGAAAATCAAGAAGAAAATGATGTCTCTCCACAAGACAAACTTTTGTTAGTTTGCCATAAAGAGATTTGGTAAAAAAGAAGACTGAATTTTTTAGCCTTTTGTAGTTTATTAAATATCTCCATTTCGGGAACAACTTTTGTTAGTTTTTGCTATAAGGTTTTGGCAGAAGGAATGAGGTTGAAACTTTATAGCATTTTCTAGTTTATTGGATTCGATTTCTATCCATTTTCCGTTTTAGAGTAACTTTCGATTGTTTGCTTTAAATTTAAAGGTGTTGGTAAAAAAAAACATTTATGTAAAACATTTTCTAGTTTGTGTGACGTAATTGTTTTGGCAAAAGAAATGACATTTGCTGTGAATAATATGTTTGTTTTAGCTTTTGAATTTTTAACATTAAATTTTAAATGAATAAAATAAATTTTAAAATTAATGAAATTTTTTTTTTCTTGAGTTCTAGTTCAGCCTTCTTTTTTATGGTATAATTTAGTTTTTCTTATAAAAAAATTGAGATAATTTTTTTTATTAAATTTTAAACTTAGTGTGATGTGAGACTTGTCAAGTTTTTAAAATATTAACAGTTTAAAACTAATTTTGTATTTTAAATAAATCCTTTTTAAAATATTATTTTCTAATTTGTAATTCAAATAAGTTCTTTTAAAATATGATGTTCAAACACAAGTAATTTTTAATATTATTTTTAAATAAATTCTGACAAAATTAATTCACTTTATTTTTTAAAAAAATTAATAATTAGGTAATTTTGTTTAAAAAGAAGATTAATTTGAAGATGGATTAAAAAAATTTAAAATAAAAAGTTAAAAGAGAAAGTAAAAAAAAATAAAAATAAGATAAATCTAAATGGTTTAAATTAAAATAACGATTGAAAATAAAGTAATTAAACATTTATTTTTTTTAGTACAATATAAAAAAAATAAAATCAAACTCAAATCTTTATGTTATACTGTTTTAAATCTTAATCTTTATCATTAGATCAATTCTAATAATTAATTAAATATTTAGTTAAAATTTATTTAATTTTTTTTATAAGTGTCAAATTTATACAAGTTTTGAACCTTTATTATTTTACAGTATAAATTATTATTTATAGATAAATAGGATCCTAATTTAAAAAAAAGAAAAAACTTTTAACATCTATCTTAACTTTTAAAATTTATCATGGTTGATATATTTTGATCTTGATTTTTCATTCTCAATGATTTGCACAAGCTTAATTTTTTTATTTTCAAATATTCCTTTTTGATGTTAACAGGTGATCAACTTAGAACGATTTCAAAAGAATATTATTATTTTGTATGTTCAAATTTATTCCCCTCCATTTTGGTCTTAATCAAAGAATAATAATAACATCGACAAAAGAAATGACCGATGACCGATGACCGATGACTATCAGCATCAATTTCATTATCATCATCTATGGGTGTGGAAGTGGCATGGAAAAAGTCAAGTCAGTGCAGAGAGCACAAATTCGGAGTTCTACTTGATTCAATATAACTTTTCTTAAGTTTCACGCATTTCTATGGTTGCTTAGTAATCATATGCCTTCCCATATGTTGCAGGGACATGATAAAAAATTCGTACTCCTAAAGGAAGTGATTCCTTTCACAAATTATAAATGATAATGAAAAAAAAAACATAATAGAGAATTTTAAAAATTCTTTTCAAATATGTATTATTTAAATTTTTTTATTTAAAATAAAAATTACTGAAATAAAAGTATATAGTATTTTTAATTTTTTTTATTTAAATAGATAAAATCTAATAGTTTTAAATTATTCTATTCAAATATAAAATAAATAAAATTTTAAATTTAACAATAAAAAATTAAAATTAAACTATTAAAATAAATAATTGATAAGTTAAAAATTAGAATAGTTTATATAAAATTGTGGTTATTAATGCACTGCTTAAGATTAAGGAGAAGCTTCAAGTAGCTGTACATGTCTATTCTGGTACGCGTGCAATCTCTTTAGTGCATGCCTGTCATAATGAATGAATTCTGAATAAGAAATGCTCTCTGATATTAGAATATTAGATATTTGGCGAAAAATTCACGTTTGCTTTCTTGGTCAAAGCCTCTTAAGTCAATGTCAAATTTTATTTCATTTTTTTCTTGGAGGGGTGCGAATGTGATTCGGGGTTCATTCCTTTTCTCTTTGTATAGATTTTTTTGGCTCCGCCTTCATGCACCATCCATGGCAGACTAACATAAAGCATGTTAAGTACTTGTTTTAGATTCGAAAATTTGATAATAAAAAAAAAGCTCTAAAACACATTATTAATAAACAAAATTCAAATTCATATATAATACTAAAAATAAATATTTTTTCACTTAAAAAGTAGATGGCCCATTTTATTATGATTATCTCGCTTTAATTAATGACTAGTTATTTCATTTTTTGAACGTTTCATCCTATTAATCCTAGTTAAAATTCACATTTTTTTAGTATTTAACATCACTAATACCGAAGGAAAAAATCAAAGCCACCAAAATATAAATTAATTTTTTTTATTAAATATTAATTATTGACTAATGTTAATTGGTGAAAATAACATTTTATATAAAAATAATAGAAATAAATCAGTATCATACAACTGTTCATGGATGTTCAAGATTAAGAAGTTTTTACAATGATATGATCACTTAAAAAAGTCATAATTTTTTTAAAAAAATTTACATAACTTTTATGTTTTAATTTTGATTTATTCATAATAAAAGATATATATATATATATATATATATATATATATACCATTTGTAGTCAATTATTGTATACTATTTATTAATTTTTCAAAAATTATTATAATTAAAATTAAGTCATTTTTTTCTTCTTTAAAATCAATCATACTTCAACAAAAATAGAATAAATCGAATTTATTATTAATTATAAAATATTAAATCGAATTAATTAAGTAATTTTACATCTTAACAAAAATAAAAGAAAAATTGTACATAAAATTACAATAATTTAAATAAATTATTTTAATTTACTTTAAAATTCATGTTAAACCTAAGTATATATTAAGTTGGGCCTTTGTTTTTTTGGTCAATAGTTGAGCCTGACATCACGCCATATTAAGTAGGATGGATGCACCATGTGTTCCACAGCTAAGATGTAAAAATGATTTATTACATATTCTATCCAATAAAAGTGGAAATTAGAATAACAAGTTTTGCTTTCAAAAATATCAGGATGGATCTTACCGTGATAAACCTAAAATCAACTTGTGCTCATTCTTGACCTGACTCCTTTAAAGTGAGAAAATTTATAAACTAAGAGAATGAAAGGTATCCACTGTTAATTTTAACTTAGTAATAATTATAAAATATTTTAATTAAAAAATTAACGGTAGATGCATTTTTTTATTATTATTTTACGAATTTGCTTATTTTTTTAGAAGTTAAATCTACTCACTCTTGGCAATAAGTTAAACATAATAAAATTTAAGTTTTTTTTACCTCGTCTATTGTTTATATTTTATATTTTTTTCATTTTCATTACTTGGTAATATTTCTCTTTTCTTTATCATTTAATTAGATATAGATTATGGGTTTTTAAATTGTCCTGATTTCAAAATATATTTTTTTCACAAAAAAATGTAATTATGCAAGTTTATTTTAACTTATTTTATAAGAAATAATTTTCAAAAAAATCTTTTAAAAATTATAAATAAAAATTATTTTATTAAATGCACATGTGAAGATTTTAAGTTTCAACTTTACGCTTCTAGGTAACGTGCCCTCGATCCTCTTAAATTTAAGTTTAGTATAGTTTTTTAGGTTACCTTTTACTTGCCTTGACTCTTCTTTTGGTACGTTTTTGTGAATTACATAACATGAAGACATTATTTCATTGAAGTGGAATAAAGAGAAAGGAATGGAGGAGGACGAGTGTTAGACTTTAACAAATCTCTTCAGTTTATAAGTTGAGAAGAGAGGGAAGGGGAAAAACGTCAAAAATCCCTTTCATCCACTATTCATCTCCCCTTTGCTATTAAGAAGACTTTCTTTTCTCCCCTTTTCTCTCAAACAATTAGCAAGTAACTCTCAGGCTCTTCATCTCTTTATTAACGAGGGGTAAACCAATATTAATTAAATATTATTTTTAAAATATTTATAATATAATTATATTAAAAATGTAAAAATATGTATACATAATAATAAAATATATTAATTTATAATTTTATATAATTAAAATTTTAAAAATTATATATATTTTAATTTTTTAATTTAAATTATAATACAAAATTAAATATAATATAATATAATTTTAAAATAAATATCAAAATAATATTATTTTATATATGAATTGATTTTTTTATCAATTTTGTTGATTTACACTGATTTACTAATATTTATTAGTTTTATCAGTTTGATACTAATTTACTTACTAAAACAATTTTCTGATTTAATTAATTCAAAAAAAAAAACAATTTCCCAGTTTAACTGTACCAGTTTGGTCTAATTTTCAAAATAATATTTCTAAGTACAATTGTTAAATAATAGTAATATATTAAGTAAAGTTCGCAAAGCTTATTTTTAAAATAAATAAATTTCTTTCCTTAATAATATTATCTTTATGTAATACTATATTATTGTTGTTGTTATTATTATTATTAGTTAAAATTAAAATTTAAGGTTTTAAAGTTATATACTTATCCTTTTTAAAGGTTTAAATCTATTAATCTACACATAAATTTTGACCATTGAACTATTTAAAGATAAAATTCTTAATCTATTTAGATAACCTTTCATGTTAAGATATTATATATATAAACAAATTAAGTCTTAAGAATTAACTTATATCAAATAAATAGTTCAAAATTAAACTTTAAATTTATAAATAAACTTAACCTCAAATCTTACAAAATACAATCTAAGTAATTTCCACCCACCCTTAATACCAAGGTCTTGAATTCATTGCAAAGGATTGCTCTATTAATTCTATATATGCGGAAGTGTTGACAATCATAAGTCCAAAACCATACAAGTTCCCACTGATTTGATCACTCAACTAGCAACTTTTTATTTTATTTTTTTCCCATGATTCATCGAAAGGAACCTAGTCTAAGGGAAACTTGATCCCAAAGAATGTGCTACAAGCCATCAAGACAACATAAAAAATTAAATAAAAATTATAATTATATTGGCAAAAAAATCTTTGAAACAAATTGAAGCGCCATATAGAGGGAAACCACATGCACCACGCACATGCAACCTCGAACGAAAATATTAACCATGCAAGCACAACCTGCGGACTCGGACATGCAGGAACACGATACACTCAACTAGCAGCAGTAGTACACAATATACAACGCATCCGAGTGTCACCTGCCTCTGTCTCTTTATCGTCATCACCATCATCATCCACATAACCATTGTAAACATCATGCGTTTCTGCCTCTGGGGATGTACCTCCGATCTCTTTCTTGCTACTACTAGTATAGGAGTAATCCATAAGACAAGTTGTGTGATAAGCATGACAGCAAAAGAAAACAATGACTGATACATTCTGTATAGAGAAAGGATCAAAACATATACAACATCTTCCACCCCCCCTAGTCTTCGACTTCATTTCCATGGTGGTTCTCAGACTTTGGGATTTCTCAAACACCATAGAAGTTTGAGTATCGCTCCTTTTAGCTCTAGGCTCATCTTCCTCGTTACCTAGATAAACTCCATGCTTTGCCTCATTGTAATACTTAATTAACAAGTTCACACAGTCCGCCTATTTTAATGACATAAAATCAGTAAGGTATTTTATTGCATCAAAGTAATAAGAATAAAAAGGTCCCCCTGTACAAAAGGCTGATGGAGAAAAGCACCTTAAGGATATCATTACACCCGTGTCTAAGTGATGTTTCAGTCCTGTAATCAGTAATAATTTTAACTAGCCGATCCCTGAGCCTGTAAAAGAACAAAGAGAAATCACTTGGTGAAAAACACAACGCTGCTGATTACTGAATATAGGTGGAGCCTGGAATTGGAAGCCAGAATGATGAAACTATCTGAGCAATCAGTTAAAATTTGAAACATGGTGAACTATGCAGATGCATGACCAGAACTAGATAGATAGGCATATCCTACTTAACGTGATTTAAAACCTAAATGCTATTAGCCTAACAATTTACTCCATGCATACATTTCAGGATTAAATACTAATGTAATTTCCATCAAGTCATGTTTATTACTTACCGAGGTATTTCCATCCCATTAGGAACCTTATTTACAATGTAGAGGGGATCAAGGTTTCCAACTGTGTGCTCCAATAGTATGCCCACCTGTAAATTACAAGAATCAATCTTAAAACATGGCTGAGAAAGAGCAGGTATACAAAATAGGTAAATACTGGGTAATAGGTATATCTGTTTGTTTCAGTTTCCTCGCACCCCAAAAACAGATTGGTAAGTTTGACCACTGAAAACTAGTTCTGTAACATGTTAGGAACAATTTTCAAAATAAAAAATAAAAATTTATTTCGAAACATTTTTCTTGAGTAAGATTCATCTATTTTCCCCTCAAAAGATGACTTGCCAAAGTTGTGAAGCTAGAAGAAGGGCATCTAGAAAGGCATATATCAAGGATTCACAATCCCAAAAGCTTAAGCTATTAGCTGAAAACACGCAAAATGGTTTTATGCTATGTTTCTAACACAGCCCATCCCAGAAGAGCCCTTTGGGCTTGCAGCATGAACAATGCTTAGACTCACTTACCTTGTACCAAAATTAAACTTCTATTATTAGAAGAATGGGGGTGGCAAAACCCACTTAATCATAAAGGCTCTAATACCATGCCATGAACCAGCTATTCCAAAAGCTTAAGCTATTAGGTCAAGAGTCACATGAATGGTTTTACAATATTTCTAACATCATACAATAGCCAAAAATATTTCACTGTAGATTCACAATACAATCATCTCCAACTCCAGCCATACTTCATCTGGCAGCACCTTCAAAATAAAAGGGAAGGGAGGGTTGCTTCAAAACCAGGATATCCCACTGGAAAGATCTTTAGTTTATCTGAATCAAGAAAAAATAGCCTAAGAAAGGGTGAGACAAGAGATGTGGAGCAGGGTTGACATGTCTGTCATAGTCCTCACAGACAAATGCATTAGACACAAGACAGAAAATAGTGAAGTTCAGCCTTCAGAAATTGTTGTGGCACGAGCAAGCAACCCTTGACAATAAAGATAGCATAGATGATCCACCCAATGATAGAAGATAGAAAGATAAGTGGCCCAGCAATCACACACCAGAAATGAAGGTAAAAACACACGGGAAGAGGTGAGACTGCTCAAAATTATTATGATATTTACAAAATTGCCCCCAACATTTTTTTGTTGGGGGGGGGGGGGGGGAAGCCAAATGACATCCTAGAGATGTTCCAGGTTCGTGGTTTTCAAAATAACTGATCTGTTACTGTTAGAATTACATAATGTTTGGAAAGTGAGAAACGAAGAGTGATCGGAAAGAGATAGAGATCAGAGACAACTTACTAAAGGAAAAGGTTTTCTCTTAATTGATTTACTATACTGAACAGTATTTATAAGAACAGGGTGATCGCTCTGCAAGCTTAGCTATTCTTACAGCTGTCAACAGGTTACTAACCGAACCCTATACAGTTATTAACTAACCAACAGAAGCTAACAGACTTTTCAGCTATAATAGTAGAATACTCTAACATCCCCCTCGCCCTTCAAACTGATGGGGGTGGACCAGGTGGTTACTTGACAAGAATATGGTAATCCACTATCCTGAGTTGTCTCCCAAAGTATAAAATTGAGTAGTCCGTAGGGATTTAGTCAGAATATCAGCATATTGTTCAGCAGAGGACACATCACAAACAATGAGCTCCAGCTAGCAACTTTTTCTCTGATGAAAAAGAATATGCTTGGTCCTTGCATGAAAAATTGGATTATGGGCAAACGATAGCACTTCTGTTGTCACAGTAGATATTGGGAGTCATAATAGGAACTTCAAGTGTGCAAGGTAAGTTCTGAATCCACACCAGTTCTGCTGCAGTACTAGCAAGACTTCTGTATTAAGCTTCCATGATACACTGAACAAATTGTTACTTTTTGGACCACAGTGAGATCAGGTTGGGACCAAGGAATACACATGAACCAGACATGGATCTTCTGCCATCTGGATCTAATGCCCAATTGGCATCACAAAAGGCTATAGGATTTGATGGAACCTTCAGAGGCGCAGGGCGAAGAATCAGCCCATAATGATTGTGCCTTTTAGGTACCTCAAGATTCACTTCACAGCCGTCCAGTGTTCTGTAAGGAACCGGATCAGAGTTACAAGAAAGACACTCTTTACTAATAGAAAACAGCAGTACAGTCCAGGTATTCAAGAGATCTGGTTCTCTCCCAATGCCTAAAGGCTCCAATCCTCTCACAAATTAACCTTCTCTTCCCCTGCTTCCTGTCCTTTATTTATACACTTTACATACCTCCAACAGTTTAACTAACTCAACCTAATTAGTTATTTCCAACTAACAAGTAAAGAGGAGCTAACCAACTAACTATTATCTAACAATACCTAACATGTTCTTCTGATATAGTTACTAACTAACCTCCAGATGCTAACAGACTACATAACTATAATACCAAACTACTCTAACAGTTACTAGACCTTAAAATATGGAATAGGAACCAACTCCCAAACATCTTTCTTTTTCTTTAAAAAAAAAAAACAATCCTGTTTCCCAAACAAGTAATCAAACAGGCCTGAATCTTAATTATACAATTAGTAATCAAGATATACCATTTCAGGTTTGTGAAGGCATTGCTTGATCAGTTCTTCCCACAGTTCATCATCATGCTGCATGGTGACAAACTCTACAGCCTGGACAAAATATGACCACTTCAAACTCAGCATAAAAATTGGGAAGTTCTTATTCAAGATTTACACGTTGGTTGACACCAAAAGCCATTTGAAATTGGAAAAGGATAAAATACCTCTTCTATATCCCCTATTTTGTTTATAATCACAGCTAGAGCTTGTTTTGAGTTTCCCATTCTTCCAAGGATGAAGACCTGCTCTCTCATTAGGTCTCTCCTAATGCAAATTTCATAAGCCTGAAAAGCAATTTGGAGAATTTGGTTTATAGGGAAGTAAACATATAACTGGAAAATTATAGGTAAATCCCAAACCTTCTCAAGAGTATAGTATCGACTGCTTCGAAGAAAAGGTAGCAGCATCTTTGGATCATAGTCAGCATAGAGTTCTACCTTTGAAGTAGACAAAAGGAAGATATCAGTACATGTAAACCACTGTTCTCGTTTAGCAACAGAAGACAGATTTGTAATAACCGGACAAAAAATTTAAGGCAAAAAATGGGAGAAAAGTAAATAACTGAGCACCAATATGGTATCAAAGTCAGCAAAGGGTAATAATGCAGCTGGACCACAACAAAGAAATGCATTACTAAAAAGAAACCTGCAGATTGCAGAAACAAATTGGGGGCAATATCTAACAACAGCAACTAAACGACATTGAATCTGAATGAGACCAGAACAGGTCAAACATTCTAGTTTAGTGCTAGCCCATAACCAGTCAATTTATGTTACAGAACAGTTAGATATGCTGATTCAGTGGAGTACCACAATCCACCAAGAGCAGCAAGTCAATGTGTCCTAAGAACCAAAAAAACAGTAACTAAGGACTCAATTACATGGGACCAAATTCAAGGTATTAGAAAAAATCTCCTCCATTCATAGTTGCAGGAGAATAAATGTATGGCAGGATTGTATTATGCGTAGGATACTTTATGTTGTATGGTAACTAAAAGTTATCATGTTTAGTACCAGGGGTGGAGCCAGACCATTTTAACAGGGGTGGTTAAAGAAAAGACCACCATAGATAAAATGGTTTAAAAAATGCTTTTTAAATAAAAAAATTCTATGTAAAATGAAGAAAATAAAAAAATTGAGAGATCAGATTCCTTTTAAAGAAAAGGGTACCATCAAGAAAATGATCAAGTTAAAAATACTGTTCTTCAAAAAAATTACAAATAAAATAAAGAAAAACAAAAAATTTGGGGTTAAAGAGCACATATCTCTGCCCTTGTTCAGTGCATAATAATGTAGGGTCTTTAATTATGACATCCCTGTCTGGCTTGTCAATATTTGTATCACTTTAATTTGTCCTGGTTATCTGATTCTTTTTCCCTCTCACTAATGATATTATTAATTTAATTGTTAGGGATTAAAAAAATATGTTTGTTCTTCAGCAATAAAATGGTTATTAGGAGGAGATAAGTTACTTATAAGTCATGAAAAAGCAGAAGAAACTCTTCTGTCAATGAAGCAAAGCAAGTACTTAAATTCAACTTCTCAGAAAAGGTGGTAGAGTAGTAGTAAATCAAAGCATCCTACATTTCCTTTTCAACTGTTTTATGTTGTTTAGTGTGAGAACAAGATAAAACTCAGTTGTTCCTTACCAAGGATTGTTTTTTATTTTCTATCAGAAAAACAAGGAAGCAATCACTTCAGGGTCAAACTCATAATGGCAGATGCATGGTTTTCATCAATTCAAAATGTAAATATTGTATTGAGTTGTCCTAAGAATTCTACATGGATGTACTTGGGAAGATTAAATGAAAGAAACAAAGCCTACCTGCATATCATGAAAGTCCTTCCCAGCATGTGGGTTCACTTCAAATAATGAATGGAGATATAAATGTAAGAAATATCTGTAATCGCACTTAATATCAGCATCTAGAAGTTGCTTCACAACATCAGATGGACTTATTATGTCCTTATTTTGAATTAACAGAGGAACAGCACGCTTGCAGTCAAGCATCATGAGTTGGACAACCTGAACAGACACAGGTTAGACAAATAAGATTCTGGTGATCATATACACAATTTTTTAAGGATACAGTATATATTAACCAAAGAGCTTTTGGTATCAAACAATGAGTTACTCATTTAGCACTGAAAGCAATGGTTATAAGTAAGATTTTTAAAACTGTACCAGTCATTGAACCGGTTAAGGCACTGGTTCAAGATTCAAAGGTTTAACCATGGTCTATTTTAAAATATATAATTTATTAAAATATAAAAATATATATAATAATAGTATATTAATACCATAGTTTTACATGATTGAAAATGAAAAATTGCACATTATTTCAAGTTTTAATTTTAAGTTATACATGCAAGATTAAATAAAATATAACATAATTTCAGTTTTTTTTTTTGCAAAAAATGGTCAAAATAATATCATTTTATATATAAACCGGTTTCTTACTGTTTCTGTTGATTCATCAGTTTATCGATTTTTTACCTGGTTTTATGCTAAAACAGTTGTGGTTCAAATTACCAACTAGGAGAGATGATTGGTTCCTGATCTGACCGGTCCAACCGGCTGGTTCAGTCCGATCTTTAAAACAATGGTTATAAGTGTCACTTCAGAGTTGACGTATTAACTAAACACAGATATAGGGTCAGCTTTAAGCTCACTAATCACTGGATGAAGGGGTCAGTTTTTACATGATATGCCCTCTGTTTGATTTTGTATCCTAATTTTTTTTTAACAAGCTGAAAGCTAAGTAGCTTGAGAGTTAAGGAATAGTATAATAAAAAGGAAAGGGCTTTGGATTTAAGTAAATAGTTACTCATAATGCTCCCAATATAAAGGGTATAAGTGTCATTTTGTAGTGATAGCATAAATAAGCAGAGGTAAGGATCAGTTTAGTTATTACAATTCACAACCAGCTTGAGTAATTAGTAAATTATTGTGAACACTCTTCATCTCACATGATCCATCTCTATTTTCCATCCATCCCCAGAATTCTCGTTTGTCCAACATCAGTGGTAACAAGTACATACATAACAAGAATCCGGATGAAACTTCAAGTAGAAAATATAACCATTTCTTCTCCTCTTCTAAGAAGCCCAAGAACATTATAAATCTAGGCATCTATTTGGATAGTAGGAATAGAATGATGATTAGCATTAATTAACTAAAAACCCAAGGGCCTATTTGGCTGGAAAAATTGCTTGTGGTGATTTTACCATTTCCTATAAAAATATTTAAAAATAGAAAATAAAGAGAAAATAAGATAACATTTTCATAATTAGTAATGAAAACAAAAATGTATTCTGAAACCAAACAAGCTCTTAATTTTTATGTTTGGAACAAATAAAGAAATGAGGTATAGCACTGCAATTCTAAATTGACTTAGAATTCTGTTGTTTCAATAGTTTATCAAGAAATCTAAAAATTCAATTTAAATCAATAAAATAATAAATTTTAAAATATTATAAATTTAATTTTCTAGATAGCTTGCTTTGTGAAATTATATTTGTGGCATATGTCTGAACGATCATGGAAGCAAAAGAAACTTGGTGGTAAAGTGGCCAGAGTGCACTTGCCATAATGATACCTATGACAACTTTGATTGCAGGACAGAAGCAAAGACAGTGACCGCAGGACACAAAGGTGATAATGGCAATCATGGGGTGCTGGTGATAACAATGATCAGAGTATACCAGCATTGGCAATGATGGCTGCCAAAGCACTCCATCAACAATGGAAATGGTTACTTAGGTGTATGCAACAAAGATGATAAAAAAAATGCAAAACGGTTTTTAAAATTTGTGTTCAGAATTGTATTTGTGTCTAGGCTAAGAACAGAAAATACTATAAAATAGTTATTTTCAATTTCAGGGAATTGGAATTTCAATTCTAGTGCACACACCACATAAGATAATTGAAATTGGTAGGCCCAATCCCATGCACCAAATGGCACCTAAGAGATGTGACAACATGAGAGATCCTAATATGCTACACCAATACTTGTAGAAAGATTTTTTAGTTGCATTAGTGCTTAATATCAAGTGCCAACAGTGACCTCTGAAACATCTTTTGTACATCAGCAAACACTGTAAAGCTATATAGAAAACAGAAGAATTCCTGAATTCCAAGATAAATTGCACTTCTATAAGTTACAACCATACCTTTTCACGAATTGCTTCTTGTAGGTTATGTTTATCAATGAAGTCAAACACTTCTGGTTTCATAAGCTGAAATTTTCAACAGAAAAAGGAATTAATAGTAAAATAAAGGAGGGGGGTACCTCTACTATTGAAGCATTTGTATGGCATTTAATCAATGCCAATGCTACAATTGCTTCCTGAAACACAAGAAAAATTAAGAACACCTACATCAGCATATGATAAGAAGGCCTTCTCATGTTGTCCCTCAATCACATACAACTCTGCTAATGCCTGATATAGAAAAGGAACATGTTAATATAAACATATTGTTAAGAGATTATTTACATGCAAATATAATTTGTCAGTGTCAGACTAGCCTCCTTGAGTGGATCAGTCATGGATGAAGTATTAAGCTGAGGTTCAATAGCTGAAATAACTGGCAATGCAGAATAAATTACAGATGGCCAGGATTTAATAGTGGACAAGAGATCCTGATGAAAGGACGGATTTGTAGCCAATGCAACAAGAGCAACCTGTAGAACCAAAAGCAGAATAAATCCAAGTCAGTTTATTACAGGTACAATGCGAACACATGACTTGCAACAGAGACTACTCTGTTTTAGGCTATAGCTAACCTCATAAGCAGTATCACGCAATCTAGGGTTTTCTGTGGGCATGAATGGAACCAAAACCGGGAGTTGACGAAGGTGTGCAAAGTGGAAAACCCATCTGTTGAAAGCAATACATTGACCCTCAATTACCAAACGGAAGTGTAGAGCAGACTAACAACTAATGGTATGCAGTGCCAGTACCTTTCCCATGCTGAGGCTGATCCTCGAAGCAACTTGGGACACAAAGATGCAGCTTCGGTATATTTTCTTTCCACAATCAGATGATCAAGGTACCTAGATCCCACCTGCAAAGCTAAGTCTTAGTTACACCTAAGTGGACAAATGGATAAAATCACCCAGAAGAATTCATCGATACACATATAATATGCAATTGCAATATAGTAATGATGATTCAAGAAACATTAGAAATAGCAACAGCTTAATAATAAAATCTTGAGGAGGAAACTAGAGAATAAAAAGGGAAATGGTGAAAACTGAGCAAGCAAATCAATTTCAAGTTTCTCCATAGATGTTAGGACAGGGGATTGATATAATCAAACAAGTAAGATAAAATAGTAGGTTTACCATTTCACTTTCCTTTGAGCTTGCATCTAGAGTAAAGTATTATACTGTGTTATTGATAACAAAATAAACAATGAAAATTTACTTGACAAACAAAACAGTTGAAGAACCTTCACATGCGTACAATCTTATGCTTCGCATAGTATGTAATTGAGTGCCTACTGCTTACATAAGTAGTCATACATAAACATATTCCACTGTTGTATGCTCCACATTACTTTTTTTTATACAAGCATCCACATATTGCTCCAATAATCATTTAAAAGAAGAGTATAAAACAAGTTGAATTAAGACAAGCATAATACCTCATCAAGTAATTCACTCCGTCCCTGACCAGATTCAACTGCTTCCAAAGCTTTTGCATGCCACCCATGTTGAAGAAGCCAAGCAATATGATCTTCAGCATCCCTGATTCATCAAAATACATTAATTTCTATCCATATTTTAAATTTTTTTTAAAATTTGTATACCAACTTATAAAAATAGAATAACATTTAGATATATTTAAAGAAGTTCATAAACACTTTCAAGCAAGAAACTTAAGGTGAATGACACAGCATTCATTTTTTTTATTTATTTAATTTTCCAGTCTCTTTAGGACAATGGAGGTTACATTGAATTCCTACCTAAACAAATATCACAAATATTGAAGGATCTCTGGCATAGGGAAGTCATTGCACTTTTTCTACAGTCACTTTGAGGCATCTGAATTTTCTTGACTAAAATGAGTGAAAAAAAAAAGGCTCCTTAGATTATCATTTTATGCCATATGCAACAGAGTAATATAAGAATAACACAATCACAGATAAGCTGGAAAATATTAAACACCCAAACCCATCCACTTCTAACATTTCCAGGCCGAGCAGTCAGTTGGCAAGTGGCAATTCAACGGCACATTATGAAACATATACAAATCTAAATATAATATCCATCACTATAGGTGAACTTGGTGACCTATTTAGGTTAAAGACCTTTTTTAACATAAAGATTTATTTTATCTTTTTTCCTCAATCATCTACCCCAAAAAGTAAAAAGCATTTCAAGCATAGTAGGATAAGTCAACATTAGTGCATCAATTACTTAGAATAATACAATATGATTAAGAAGTTGACATAACCTTGGCTTTGCGATAACCACATCCTTTGGGGATACAATATAGTAAAGCGGTTCATCACCTGCAGCCCACTGACCACCAGCATAACTGCTACCTATGTTCAAATGAACAAGCATCCTTTATCATGCAGAACCATTTAATACACAAAACATACACCACAACCCAACCTAAACAAATGTTAACCTGAGAAAGGAGCATGAGCAAGGGAATAGTCCTTTGCCTTGTAATGCTCAAAGCCATGTAATGGTAGAGCATCTGTTGAAAGTTCATCATTATTCCATGTTACTATTCGTACTTCTGGTCTTTGTGCATTGCCCTGTTTAAAATTACACTTTTCACCTTTTGAACAAACCAACTTGTGGTATGCAGTTCAGAGGATGATACAAGTATTCTTTTGCTTTTCTTACTTCTTATGATCCATAATAAGCATAAAATTTGTTCCACATTTAAGAGCAACTGACATATATAGAAAATGTTAAACATTCCGAGGTTTTATACAACTGAGCTAGCAAGAAACAACATAAAAAACTGCAAAGATGATAAATAACCTCAATGAGACATACCATACTAAATAATGTAATATCAAAATGTATATCAAATGACCAGTTTGTAGGTAGCTAAATGATTCAGGTTTGATACAGTGGCTTATTCAACAGTTTAAAGCAAACTAAAATTTCAATTGAGCTGACTAATTAGTTGAATTTTTTATTTTTCACACTAAACTGTTCCAAATTTCCATTCAGTCCAGGTGTTAAGTACCAGTCTATGACAATTGTAAATTAAAATGTTTGGAAACAGCCCTTTATTGAAGTGAATATAAAAAAGAACTAAGAAAACTAGTGATGGTGCAAAAAATAGGAAGAGTAGATGAGTATTACAGGTGCAAGGTCAGCATGAGAAGTTAAATAATTTCATTTCATCATTCATATAATAGGAATATAAATACCTGTCGTGAAGGAGCAGAGCTGCTAAAATCTTTTTCTCCATCTTCTCCAGGAATATAAGCCAGAACAACCAAAGAATCACCAAAGGGAGCAATTCCTGAGATGAAATAGCTAGTTTGAAATGATGCCACAATATCCACCTGGGTCATACCAGACAAAGGAACTTGCCTGTATGTCCCATTGGCTGTTTGATGGTGGTTTGTCCTTATTGAAGCAATTTTGACAGATGTTCCCCATCCAATAACCAAGAGGGCATCATCCTATGAAATATGGAAGGAAATTAAGCAGCAATTTGAAATGAAAGCATTAAGCAAGCCATCAATTCAACATAGTACTGGACACAGCTTCTTGTAACGACAACAAAATGTTAAGCAAGCCAGATAGATACTTCACTAACCTGCCAAACCAGGTGAGGAAGCAAAAGCTCAGGCCGTGGGCTACCTCGTGGCTTTTCAATAAATGTTACACGTTGGTCGTTAGCAGTGTCATAAACCTTCACCCCTGCATCATTCGCCCAAGCAACAAGACTAGTTCTCCACTTCAATGTATGTATTGGACCTTCTCCAGAGTGCAAAACCTATTTTTATGAAAAAATGGGATACTTTTATAGCTAATAATACACATAACAGTGAACTAAAAAGAATATATAGGATAAATGTCAGAAGTATCTTACAAACCTGGTCACGATAGCCTAACCATTTCTTTGAATTTAAATATAAATTCCCTGCCAAACCTCCAGCAACAAACCTCCTAGATGTGTTTCTGGCATAATCTGGGTCCAGGGCAATGGCCTTCATAGGGCGATGATACTCAAATTTCATTCTCTCGTCAGAAAAAAGGCTGTTTATTACAACAGATCCGTCATCAGAACAGCTTCCAATATATTCACCTTCTGCATCGAAGCTAAGGTCATTAACAACAGCAGCATGAGCAGAGAATTCTTTCACCTGGAACAAAAGGCTCAGTAAAACATACAGGTTTCATAAAATAAATAAATAAATAAAACACTAGCACGCACGCTGCTTATGAGTGTGACATATCAACACCTAAAAGCAATCACTATAACACCGTAAACAATATTACACTCGAAGAACACAACTGCTGGATCATGTTACAAGCTAGAGAAAGGGCAGCATCGTCAAGATTGAAATATCACCTAATAGGAAAACGAACTAGCCAGCTTCATGTTGGAGAGACGTTTCTCGGTGTAGAATTATATAAGGAATGAAGATAATGGTGGCTGACCTGATTTCCGAGAAAATCAAGGATGTACACGATGCCGTCGTGAGTGCCGAGGGCGATCATCCGTTCGGCAACCGCGATGCAAGACGCTCCGTCACTCGCTAGCAGCGAAGGAATGCTGCCTCCCATTCTCTGATACTTGAGCCTCGGCTCCTCTTCATCGTCTTCTTCGTCGTCTTCCTCTTCTTCTTCTTCTTCATCGTCTTCCTCTTCTCTCTCATCGTCTCCTTCGACGCCGTTCTCGGACGGAATTGAAGCCATTCGAACAGTTGTCGCCGGCGAGAAGAGGAGAACTGAAAGGGAGAGATCTGTTTGGTTGCTGAGAAATTATAATTATCTTTCCTTTCTCTCTTTTTTTTATTTTTTTTATTTTTCTCCTCTTTTTTGGTTAAGTTAAAATCATCGATTGTCGTTCAGGAAAGTAGAGAGGGGAAGCGGAAAGCTGAGTTAGAAGGATGTCTGGGGCCTATGTTCTAAAGCAGTTTCTTGTTAAAATTAAAGGAATTAATGAGGTAAACGACAATAACAGCAACGGCCGTTGAATGAGACTGAGGGACACCTGTAACTAGCGGAACAGGCTATTCTCTGTTAGATTGACTTTTGTTCAAGTGACATAAGATCATGGTTCAAGTGTAAAAGTGGCATAAGAATAATGATTAAAAAATGAAAATTATGTATTAAAAAAATAACTATGTAAGTAATTTTAAAATTTTATTTTTAATTCTTTAAATAATTTTTATAATTTTTAATTATTTATGTTTTTTTATTTAGCATAAAATTTTTAAATGTCTCTTATCAATGAATGATATAAAAAATAAATATTAATAGTATTAGACTTTTTTTTTTCATGTCAGGAAAATATATTTTTTTTAATAAATTATACTAACATATTTTAAAATTTTACATAATTATCTTTAATATTTCTATTCTTTTTTATATAAACAATTTTTTAGTTAACATTATTTGATTATGATATTAAATTTTATTATAAAGATTAAATTACATTTTTAATGACGATTATTTTATACAAAAGTATACATAAAGTTATAAAATATAATAAGGTTATCTTATTTATCCTTTATAATTTATGTGAAAGTACTTTATCTATGATTGGTGCAAATATCAAAAATATCATTTTATACTCTTATGATGTTGTTGTCCTATTGAAAAGAGTTGAAGTCCACTATCTCAAAAAATATCATTCTAATAAATATTTTTTACAATCCTTTTGAAAAAAAATTTATTCAAAAATAACGCATTATATTTTTTTTACATTGAAAATGGTGTTCTAATTTTCACTTATGACATTTATGATAAGTTGGCATTTGATATGAAGTACATTTCAATGGCTTTTTTGACATTTGATATGAAGTACATTTCAATGGCTTCTTTGCATAAAAAGTTTGAAATAATAATGATAATGATAATGATACATATCTTTATGAATGTATTTTACTTAACAAAATGGATAACTAGATGAACAATGCACACTCTTACTTCATTTTCTAAACCTTTCATCCTATGCAACGAGTTGTTACAGTAGCTCCAAGAGCACTTAACTCTTATTATGTTGAGCTAGAGAGATTATTTGATCAAGGAAACTATTTTGGTTGAAGGATTAAAGGGGTTGATTTCAATGTATTCCTAGATAATAAAACTTATTTTATGATTTTATATCACACTGTTTTTAGTTTTAAAAATGATGTTGCATTTTGTAAATATCTAGTTAAGGAAATAGAAGATTTAGGTAGAGGAAGGTGGTGCGGCAGAGAATAAAAAATAAAAGGTTGAGGGAGATGTCTAAGGTTAAAATATACATTTTTTTGAAATAAATCTTTATTAGTAAGCATATGCATAATACATGGTCAACTTTTGTTTACTGTGTTAATATTATAAAAAATATAAAAATAGACAATGTAACAAATATCGAACATTGAAGATTTTTGTATGTTTAAAAAAATGGAGATATCAAATATAATTTTTTTATAACCAATATAAAATATTATTATATTAAAACTTAAGAGGTGTTAGTATAATCCATCATTTTTATTATTATTTAAAAAAAATTTGAGAAAGAAAATTTAATTATATGTATAAATTATTTAAATATTTTCGTAGAGAAACATGATTTAAGCTTAATTATAAATATTGTGGATTAAGAATAAATATAATCTTTTATTATATGTTTGTTAAATAAATTAAAAAAATATATAAATATTATTATAATGTTAATATTCATAATAAAAAATATATTGTTAAAGATAAAAATTTAAAATATTTTACCATCTTTAAAATATCTCTTTGTTTATATTTTTTATCTATTAAATTAAATAGAATAACTATAATTTAACATATTTAATTAAATTTATACTTTATTTACAATTAAAAAAATACATCAACTTTAATATAGCATAATGTTGAAAGTTATTAAAAAATAACATATATAATTAGATTAAGTGATTGTAGAAGAGTTTTAATATTGATTGTTATTTTAATTTTTTTAATACTAGTTAACTTCTGATATCAAAGGAAGAATATCTACAAATGCAATCTATTTATAGTTTAACACAGTTTCTAATACTTTTTGAGGGAGGAAATTAGAAGGATAAATAGCAAGTGCAAGCTAACCATAATTGCTTGCAAACAAATACCAAATCTTACTATATAATAGCAAATGCAAGCTAACTATAATTGCTTGCAAACAAATACCAAATCTTATTATATAATAACAGGTACCTTTATTTTTGTATGTGCTTTGAGAGTACTATTGTTTCAAATTTTAACTGATAATCTATATTATTATTTTTAAGCTAATATGGAAGGATGAAACAAACAATAAATATTCATGTTTAAACAAACAATACATTAATAATGAAACTAGATGTTAATATTTACAAATAATTTTTTTTTAACACATGGAATTTGTAATTTATGAAAATATTAATTTTTTATTTATAAATAATAGATAAAAGAATAAAGCAAATGAAATAAGAGAATAAAAATATATAAAGATGGATAATAATATCGAATAGTAAAACAAAAATCATTTATTAATAAAAAATTTGATATAAATTTTTTTTTTATCTTAAATAAGAATATTTAGATAAATCCATGAAACTCCATATATTGTCAAAGTTAATGGATGCTTTAAATGTCAAGTACAATTTTAATAAAATATGATAAATTAAGATGTTTTATGTTTAATTTAATTTATTAGGATAAAAAGTAAAACTAATGAAATATTTTACAGAAATAAAATTCTCTATACCTACTAAAATATGTATCATTATTAAAAAAATATTAAAAATGATCTAATTCCTATTTAGAAAGGATCATGAACAGAATTCTTCAACTTAATTAAAAATTATTTGAATAATTAAAATTATAATTATAAAATATAATATATTATAAAATTTATAACATAGTACGTATATCTACAAAAAAATTTGAGTTATTATCCGTACTAACATTTAATTCTAAATACCCTATATATTACGGATGATTTTTAAAAATCTCTATTAGATTTTAGTCTAATATTTTTTTTATTGTCGATTTTTTTCTCAATGCGAAATCGTTCCTTTCAAATTCTATCTTTTTTTATTGTTAATTTTAAAACGAAAATTTAATTATATTTATAAATTTTTTTTGGTTTTTTTTTTACGATGAGATTTTTTAAGTATAATTAAAAAATAATATATTCAAAACTAAAATTTCATATAAACTAATTTTTGCCACCAAATAAATCCTAATAACTTATTTTATGTGAGGATCTAAATTTATTTTAAAATTAAACATATATTTTTACTTAAAATAAAATTTAAAATTTTATATAAACTGTTTTAATTCATAATTCTTTATCATTAGGCAAATCGTAATCTATCATTAGACAAATCATAACCATAGCAGCTTACTTCCCAGTAAGCATCTAATCTTATTTCAAAGTTCAACATGTCCTTGGAGGAAGGACCAAACTTACAAATTATAAGAAAAAATAAGGCTTAAAAAAACTAAACCCTTCAATTATTTATCTTATTACTATAACAATGCCCTTTGCTCGTGGTGCATTGGAGCACCAAAACATATGGCAATGCATATTAAAATTATTTATTCAACAAATGGCCATTATTTATACTAGTCCTAAAGAGTAAAGACTGAAAGTTATCTTGGATACGGATTCGAATTTGAGGGAGACGTGAGCTTTCTTGAATTTAATAGTTTCAACCACATGAATTTCTACAAATTTTTGTTGACAAATTAATTATTTTTTAATCTTTAATCAAGTACAAGCAAAGCTATGAAACTAACCCATGGATTAGTGGCAATGCTTGGGTAATGCCCTCCCTACAATCTCCAAGTCTCGATAAATTAATTATTTAATAATTGGTATCTATTATCTTATCTTGATGTAAATGAGTATTACTAATCTTTAATAAATAAGATGTTTAATCTTTATAGGAGTAGCAATGGATAGGTTATATCCATATTTACATAGGTAACCATTTCAATACCTATATCTTTACTTTTTATGTATTTATATGCTCGTACTTAAATTCATTATTTATATTTTAGTTAATCCCAATATAATTTTACATTATGCGTTGGTTTGATAAATTAATAAAATATGAATATTATGATAATAAAAGTATTATTAGCGATGAAAAATTAATAAAAAGAGCATTGATTAATGATAAAATATGTAACTAAAATTAAAAATTAAAAAAAATTCCAAATCCTATTTGTAAAACATTGAAAATAAAAAATTTAATTAAAAATTCATTTTAAAACCTTTCAAAGTTCATATAAAATATATTCTAGAAACATTGATAGAATTAGATAATATAATATCCATATTTACAAAACGTAAAAATTATATAAATAATTATTCATACTAAAATTTAGACTCATTAGATAAGTAAATTGTTTTTATCTATTTTGGGTAATTTTATGAGTATTTGTTAAATTTAAATCTGATTTCCATCCCTAATATTTTACAAAACATTTCCCAAATTTGTAATTTTGATTTTCCTACCATTGTTTGTCCCATCCATGACACACAATTTACCATCCTCATTCCTCCAGCTTCACTTTTCCTTTCTGCCACGCAGTCCAATGACCATTGGATTGTAGGATTTAGCTTTAACGTTGGCTGTTCCTTTTTCGGATTTTTCGGATCCCTTTTGTCAGCAGTATTTTGAAACCTCCTTCAATTTATTTATTTTTTAATTTCTGAATTTATTGATCCAAATTAAACTTTGGAAAGTGTATTTTTATATTTTTAGAATTTAATGTTTGAAAATGTAAAAATGTATTTCTGAAAATTAATTTTGAGAAATGTAAAATTATATTTTCAAAAATGTATTTTTAAATTTTCGGAAGTTAAATTTCAAAAGTATTTATATAAAATAATGCTTCCGAAAATTAATTTTCGAAAATATTTTTGTACGTTTGCGGAAGGATAAATTTAAAAATAAAATTTGTCAAAAAATAAAGAAAGGATGTAAATAGTAAAAAAGGAAGGTACGAAAAGAAATACCCTTGCAGTTTACAGTTATCATGGTTAGCGATCTTGGCTAGGTGATGGAGCTAACCATCTGGGCTTTTAGGATCTTATTTGTTTTCTGCATATAGCTCTTTGGGTTTGGGCCCTTCCTTTTGTGCTGTCTTTGGGCCTTGACACTTGGGCCTTTTAGTTCACAACTCTGTTGACCTAAACAAAATGTTCACCGGTTGACGGCTAGTGGATTGTGAGTTCACAACTCTGTAATTCTCCATGATGTGTGAATTACATGATTGCTATTATAAACAACACAAAAATTAATCTATAAAAAATGTATGACTTTATGATAATAAGTGAACTAAAAGTGAGTATAATAAGTGAACTAAAAGTGAGTATTTATGTTATCATCTAATTGTTGAAGTCATTTAATAATTATTTTAAAATTTTATATCTAAACTAATTTTTAAATAATTAATAAGGTCATTTTTTTTACGGAAATGTACATAAATTAAACTTATAACTGTATCTTAAAATAGTATGAAAAATTAATATCCATTTAAGTTTTTATATGCAGTTATGAAATATTACAAAATTTTAGGATGGACGTCCATATATTAACGATGAAAAATATTCTAAAAAATTTTGATTAATTGTTTTTAAAATATAAAAATTCTACATTCAAAATAAAATAGATTACAAGAACTATTTGATTCAATCTTTTAAAATAACAAACTTTTAATATATTACTCGTAGCTTAATGTTTAGAGGAACTATTTGATTAATTTTAATAATTATTAAAATAAAAAATTTGTTTAAAATTTGAGTTTAATAAAAAAAAATTGATATTCACATTTTAAATTTTTATTTTAGCAGTTAAAATTAAATAAAATTTAAATATATTTATTAAAAATAAATTTGTAAAAGAAGTTATTAATTAGTTTCAATAATTATTAAAATAAAATTTTGATTTTTGATAAAATTAAATGTTGTTATCATAGAATAATTAGTGTGATATAATTTTTTTGAAAAAACTAATTTAAATAAACAAATATTTAAGTCACTAAAATTAAAATTGATTTAATGATGAACGGAACATTGGAATAATTCATCATATACTGGTTCAAATTTCATCGTTTTTCTGATTGTATTAAAAATAAATAAATATTTAAAAATAAAGTTAAAGGATGAAAATATTAATTATGTTAAATTATGACTCGAAACCTCTGATGAGTCACATAATAAAGAAGAAATTATCGGTGGCTTTAAGTGAATTATGTCCACATAGAATATTAGAAAGAAAATAGAGTTCAGAAGGTGCCATTTTGATGAAAAAGACAAGACTCCTCCTTTATTATGCTAAACCCATGTAATTGAGTGTAACTTGCGAATTTACCCGAATTTATCTGAGTTTATCCAAATTTACTAATAATAAGTTTACTTGCAATATAATACGATTCGACGCAATTTTCTTATCCGATAAAATTTTCAAAGCAAAATATTTTTTCCTTTTTACTCACAAATCATCATACCGCTAAAAGAAACAGATTAACAGACCATAAAATAGGGGCATGATTCTTAACATAGTGACTTACATTTGGATGTGACGGTATGAGTTATTGGTGTATTTTTTTTTTTAAATAGTAACCGTTAGATGCGGCTGTAAATTGGTAAATTTTACTGTTTGTGTGTACTAAAAAATATTTTTCACATAAATTAAATGGAAAATGTAGATCTACATATTTAAATGTGACTTACATCCATTATACTTTGACGTAGGTTGTCCAATTAATTTTTGTAAAAAAAAATAAAATCTTAACCGTTAATTAAAATATGTAAAAAAAAAAATTTACTATTTTTATGAGTGTATATTATTACTGTAAGTCAAATTAGTCCTTGCCAAATTGTAACGCATTTTTCCACAAATTAGTTACTAATAATAGTTATAGACTTCTAGTGTTGCTGTCTTGACAATCAATTTGGTATTTCTTGAGGTTGAAACTAGATTAAATTTTACAATCTTATATAATTTTTATTATTATTATTAGAATGAGATAAAGGATAAAATTTGAATTTAGAATCTTAATTTAATAGGTATAACTTCACGAATTTTAATTTAAATATACTCTTTATTTTTAAATTCTAATGGTCTCAAAAATGTATTTAAAGGTCGTTCCTCTGACCCTCTCCAATTACGATAACTAGGGAAACAGAAAAAAGAAGAGGTAAAACTTCATAAGAGAAAAGCTTCAAATATAGAATGATGGAGATTGTACATGTTAACAATTAATGGCATCCCTGAATCACACCCTATTAATTCATTGTTTGCTGGTGGGCTCTTTCCTCTGTCGGAATGTTCCGTCGTTTCCTTTAATTATTATACACTTGTATAAGTTTTATTTATTGTATATGATATATATGCTAATTTCAAACTGCTGGAGACTGTGTAATTGCACCAATCATGTTTAGTGCTATATAAGGCTGATCAATAGGTACCTGCAACAATTTTGAGAATCTGAGTAAATTACTGAGAAAAGATAGACGTAGACAGGTATTTTATTTTATGAGACAGACTCATAAGATCTCATACCAAACTACCACCAATAGGATTATAGGATGAAAGATAAGCATAGATCATGTCTCACACGTAAATAGTAATGAATGAACATATTTTGCGAATAACTTTAAATCTATTTATAATATAATTATAAAAAAAATTCTATAATAATATCTTTTTAATTATTGAATAAAGAAATTGTTGAGTTTTTACTTGTTAATATATTAAAAGGCTGTTTGTTTTAATCAAAGTTTTTAAAATGAACCAGTTTAACCGGTAAAGTAGGCACGGTTGAATGGTCTAAACGTAATTTAATTAATATTAATTAAATATTATTTTAAAATATTTATAATGCCTAATAGTAAAATAAATTAATACTATAATTATAAATTATATAATTTTTAAATTTGAATTATATATTTAAAATTAAATAAAATATAATAAATTTATTTTATTATTAAATAGCAAGATAATATTATTTTCTGTATGAGTTAATTTTTTACCAAGTTCTATTAGATTTATTGGCTTTTTTTTTTAGTTTTACCCTATTTGCTACTAATTTATTGGTAAACTAGTTTTTTTGTTCAAATGATTCATGAAAACATCCGATTTTCAATTCAATTGATCCAATCGAGTAAATTCCATTTAGTTTTTTAAATTATTATTTTAACATAAAAATTAAAAATATAATTTTAAAAATATACTGTTCAAAATAATTTTTATATATATCAACAATATTTAATAATTTAAAATTAATTTCTATCAAAATTAATTCCATCAACTTTAAATTAAACAGATATTAAATATATTTGCTTTCAAAGAATACTTAAGACAACCAAAGTATTAAAAAATGATTATATTTTATGTTTAAGAGTGATATTTAATATTATCAATATACTTACTATTATCATTTTTAAAATTTTTAATTCATTTTCTTCTTAGTTAATATTCTTATATAACATTCGACGGCAAAGTTCTTTACTTTTTTATTTAACATTTCTTGAAATTAAAAACGAAAAGGCTATTGACAGAGGTCTCAAAAGTCTATTTAGTCTGTTTCTATATTTAAAGTATGAGGTTTAGTTTGGTTTATTGATCTCGTATTTTTTTTAATTTTTATTAGTTTTATTATTAAATTATATATATTAAGAATATAGCAATTTTAATTAATGTATTTCTTTTAAAAATTAATATAATATTTGAAATTTGTCTATATTTAAAGTAAAACTTTTTCATTATATATTAATTGTAATATTTTAAAATTATTAAATATAAATATAATAAATAATAAATATTTCTAAAATTTTACCAAAAAAATTATTTAATGATTATTGAACTTATATTAAAAAGGTTTAATAGAAAAATTACAAAGAATATAAATTTTTAAAGATTTATCTAACTATTATTAAAAAACTAATCAGATCACTTCAAAAAAAAATTTAATGGTAAAGTATCTTAAATAAATTAAATAACTATTTCTAAATATGCTAATAAAATTAAACTTATAATTGAATTATTGAATTTAATCATTTATATAAATTATCAAATATATAATCATAAATATTACTGTATAAATTTAATACAATAATAAGCCTACTCATTATTATTATTATTATTATTATTATTATATAAGCTAGCCTAAAATTCTAAAAGGTTTTTTAAGTGACCAACCTAAATAGATTTTTCAAAAAGAAAATATTTATCCAAATAAGTTTAGTTTGACTTGGATTTAATGTGAATTAGATCAAAAGTCTTCATAAATAATTTACTTTGCTTTCATGCCTAATTATTAAAATTTTCTTGTGTCTTTAAGATTTGAGGAATTTTTGCCAAAAAAAAAACCACTTTCCTTATTTTTATAGTTAACTTGGGTAAAACTCAATTAAAATTTTCAATTTCAATTCCAGGTGGATTTTGACACACGTTATTAAATATTTTTCTTTGTTATTTTCTTAATTAATTTCCTAAAAAACATTAAGAGAATATTAATTTTAACAAGATTTCATTTATTTTATTGAAAATACACTAACATACAAGAACGGGGATCTACCAATACATTCTCTGCCATTTGTTTGATCTTTTCTTGTAACATTCAAATTTATGGAAATTCTAATGAACTCTAAGAATATTATATTTATTCACTATGCTAAAGACAACACGTTGACAATATAATCACATATAACTTTGGATTAAATTTAAGATAATAACGTAAAAAATTTCAAATTAAATCTCAGTCATTAAGAGTATTGCTCTCCTCCAAATGAAGGAACATGTTTTTTTGTTAGATTGTACATCTTTCTAAATTGAAAAATTATATATAACTCTCCTTTATATCTTCTAAATTCCGCTATCCAAACTTATACTAACACGATCCTCGTTGAGCCTAAAGATTGTACATCCTTGAAAAGGGTGCAAATATACGACATGACACCCTTTCACTTATCTACTCATGCAATGCACAAAAAGTATTTCAAACTATAATTTATTAAAAACAATGTTCACTAAAAAACTGAAATTAATTTGTAAATATTCATGCAATTCAATTTAGTCAATCCAGCAAAACTTTTAAGATTATTAACTTCTGTTTGTATTGGCAAGAATATCTCTCATTGTATTGCTGTAAGACTAACTCCTCATATAAAATAAACCTAAACATATAATTAATTAATTCAAACTAAATAATATTGAGAAGATATTGATAAATTTGTTGCTTGATGTGACACTTGTTGGTGAAAGAATTTAATTTTAGTACATAATAATAAATATTATGTGTATTTATTATTAGCCTACATATTTTTTTGTTCTATTTGATATTTACCAAATTTTATTTGACAAATAATTATCATTTATAATTGTAATAATATTCTTCATTCATTTTTCTCTTTATATATTTTCTCTGTTTTATATACACCCTAAATTATATATATATATATATATATATATATATATATATATATATATATATATATATATATATATATATATATATATATATATATATATATATATATATATATATATATATATATATATATATATATATATATATATATATTGAGATGATCGGTGATATGGACTTACAAAATGGCCAGCTCCAAGGATCCAATAGAAGTTTAGGTTTTTGTAAGACTTGAAAAAGCCTTTGGTCGTTTTGTCATTTCCCCAGAAGATGGGGGTTCTGCGTTTCCTCATAAACTTTGGAAGCCCTACCCACCTACACAAGGAGCCCAAAAACAAAATGAAGAAAATGTAAGTTTCAGAAAATATTTTTTATTTTCTGTTTTTAATATTTTGTAAAAAATAGTAAAAAAAAAAATTTATTTTATTTTTTATTATTTCTAACATAAAGCTTTAAAAATAGAAAAACATAATAAAAATAAGATATTATTTTTGTAAATAAAGAGGAAAACAAAAAATGTTTCCAAGATGAAGTGCCACCTAATACTAGTTTTCACTTATCTAAATAGGTAAGAGTTGCTTACTTGAGTTTCTTAAGCCAAGCTTCAGTTCCCCTGGTTGAACAAATGAGATCAACCTATAATAACCAGTCATATTGCATAACTACCCAATAATGCAACCAAAAATAAATTTTAAAAAAAAAAAACCTATCTGATTAAAAGAAGGTTTTCAGTATCCTCTCTTTGTTAGTTTGGTACAATACTTTGGAACCCAGATAAGATGTCAAATAATTGGGGTGAACAATATCTATGTACAGTGTCCAAATCAAGAGTATCGTGCTATCAATTTTACATAAACTAATAATGAAATTGTTGTGGAGAGGAACACTCACTTGTCCACTGTACACAGTCACATTGACTCCAAGAGCCAGCAACTCATCAACCTGAATTAATTCAACTAGAGACGTCAAATATCCAAACAAAATAGAAAAGAGAAAAAATTCCAACGTTCAGAAAACCAGAGAGTAGAATGTTAACAAGAAACCATTATCAATATTATTTTCAGGTGAAAATGAATCTAACGGAGTTAAAAGAAAGTATAAAACCAAAGTTCCCAGATAGTTATAAGCTTATTAATGTTTTCTTAGTTCTTACCTCAGCAATTCTTGGCTTCATAAAATCACCTTCAAGATTTGCAAAAACGTTATCGGACAGCTCAAACCATCTATGAGTACACAATATCAATGAGATCACGGATTTGAATTGGAATTCTAAGTATATTTCTGTTCTTTTCTATTTATTTATTTATTTGTTCAAAGAATTATAGACTTACGTAATATTCTCAGGAATGATCTTTAACTTCTTCTTTGTGACACCGTTTAATAAGCTGTTAAGATCACCATTAACACCAGCAGAAAGATAATTGGAGTACCGCCTCATTGATATTTCTTTGAATAATTTCATCTTCATTGCGGATAAGGTTACGGAATAACTTCCAGAATCCAGCAGAAAATTATAGAAATCCTTAAATACTCAAACATAAGATTTCATTAGCTGTGGTGATGACTTTAATGCTTCAGAGATAACAAAGAGATCTCATTTAAGCGATTTAAAGGATAATGAATGAAAATACAGTACCACAGAATTGGTGTTAATGCTAATTAAATTTTCAAGTTCACTCCATGAATTAGTTGCATTAACAAATTGACCAGCTTCAAGTTGTTCCTTGATCATCTTAGCTACACTGTTCTCTAAAATATGTTTTGTCAGATAACTGAGAAAAATGTACATTCTTTAAAATATTATTGTTTCCGTACATCTCATCAATGTGTAAAAATAGATGTACCTGTTTGATATTTGCAGCCCCTTGTCGTCAAGTCTTGAGAGGTCTTTAAGCAGAGGGCCCCATGAGAACTGCAATATCAAATTGAATATTGATAATGCATCAATGTTTATGAACTGGTGGCTACAAAAATTCTTGTACTTACCACAAAATCTTCTGGGGAGATCCAGCTGTCTCCTAACACCACACCTAAATGAATAAAAAATAAAAGTTACTAAATATCACAAAAGTATTCATATATGGTGTTTTCTTTAAAAGGGTATAGGAGAAAATACTTTCATATATTTAATATATGGATGTAAGTTACTAAATATCACAGAAGTCTTCCTATATATATGTATATATCTAATATACGGATCTATCATAAGGGTTAACCACATTGATAGATAACAAAAGTTTCCAATTAATCATCCTAATCTGGAATTTGGCAGATGATAGATGCATACCAAGAAAAGAATATCTACCTCCAAGTTTAAGTTTCAATCTTCCTTTATTAATTGCTTTGACAGCCGATAATCCAAGAGTGACAGCAAATTTGCCACCGTAAGATTCTGCTACAATGAACAGAGGACTCTTTTGAAGGCTTGGATTATTGTTGAATAACTTAGTTAACAATGTGGTCAAGTCAGTGGCTGCCTCCTTATCTGTTTTGACAAAGAGTCCAGAATCCTCCACAAAACTGTATCCCGTTCCAACTGGATTGTCCTATATAATAATTATTAATTATAATTTCAAAGTCAAAGGCAATGAATGATGAGAACCACATTTTGGGGAAGAAAAAAAAAACCAAAAAATGCAATTGCAAACAAAAACACTGAAATGAACTGTTTTGTGAGTTTTCATTATGGCTGAGTTACCACAAAAAGCAGATCCGCTTTCCTCAACCAAGTGAAATTCCGTGGCTTCAAGTTAGCATCCAAAGGGCCAATCTCTCTAAAATTTCCAAACCCAACTCCTGAAGAGCCCTGTCCAATGTTTTGAAACTTCAAACCACAAAAGATAGTTGTTTTGAGTTAAAATGATAGCCTAATTTAAACAAGACTTACAGGTCCTCCCTGCAACCACAGAATAATTGGCCATGGTTTGGAAGGATTATCCACTCTGTAAGGACTTCTATAAAGCCACCAGAACATGTGGGCTTCTGTGATAACACAATCCAAAAAGTAAAGTAAAAAGGCAATGTTACTCTTGTAAGTTTCACTCTAGATTCCTTTTCCTTACACTCAAAATATGCAAAATTTATGAACTGAATCACTTAGTATGCAACAATTTCTTTTTCAATATAACACCATGCATAACTGAAATTACAGAATTGTAAAGCATTTGACTTACTGGGTCTGACTTGTACATATCCCCATTCTTCTGATCCGTCTTTGGTCCTCAAAGCTGTTACCGTTCCTCCATGAAAAAGTACACCAAGGAAGAATACAAAAGTGGCCAGAAACACACAAAGTGTTTGCATTTGTAGAAAGGGAACAATAAGAGTAACGAGGAATGAGTAAGGAAATAGTAACTTAAATTTGATTTGGATTGGTTTTGAGGTGAGTCAAGTGATGAAACGCGTTTTTGTCATTGTTCCCGGCACAAACGTCACGAGAAGGCATGAAGCTCGTTCAAGTCAAGGCTTGACCAGAGTTAACAGTATCCTTTACAGACACAATACTCGTTCTTCTTCTGCTAAAGCCTAAAACAAAATCCAAAGAGTAACCAACGACTTAGCTAGGATGAAAATAATAGAGGTTTTCACTTTTGATTTACATGTGGATGTAGCATGCATGATTTGTTCCACACGTTAATTCTTATAAACCCGTGAAGCAAAAAAGGATGGGCAATAATTAAAGAATAAATGTTTTTCACATATGATAAAAATATTATAATCTCCGTCCATAATTAAAGTACAGGTTACTGGTGCTACTAATTATGGTACTGTGAGGGAGCACATCGATTGTTCTTTAATTGGACAAAAAAGATGCACATGTCATGCCACATGAGAAAGAAAGTTACAATACAAAAGAGGGATGATGATGATGGGGTTTGAATGAATTGGCAGTGTGGGGTCTGGAGAGATTGTGTACAGACAGAGAATTCCAGTGAAGAAAGGGCCATATTTCATATCATGGTCATTTCTGAAAGTCAAGTGGCACACTACTCGAAGATATTGGTATATTTTTTATACATATATTCTTTAGGGTATTAATATTTGTATATTTTTATTATATTATTTCTTCTATCTTTCTTCTTTCTATTTTAGTGTACTTGTTTTTTAATATATAACCAAAAAATTTATTCTTTATAAAAGATAATTATTTCAAATTAAATAAAATTAATGTAGATAGTAATTTTTTTAAAGTTTTTAGTATAATTTATATATTAAAAAGGGGACATGTATGCAAGCGGGAACATAGTGCGGCTTTCTTTTTTGATGATGGAGGATCTACCTACATAAAGAGATTGGTAGAAGAACTGGTAGTGGGTCGGTTACTTGATGTGGGATATGAATATAAATTATATAAAAGAGAAAAATAGTATTATATAAGTGTATAGAAAGATTATATTTAATTTTTTTATATTTGTAACTTTTTTTTTCTTTATACTTTGACTCAGCACTCAGAAGAAAATACACGTTGACTAGCAAATAATTAAAGATTTAGAACCTGATCGTTCAATTTTTTTAAAACTAAAAATACATTTCCTGTAAAATTAAAATTTCTAAAATTTATGATAATTAAATCATAACATTCATATATATATAATTTTAGTATTTTGTTATAAAAATAATAACTTCTGAACAACAGAAGACCATGCATAAAGTTGTTTTTTTTAAATGAAAATGCATTTTCTGTATCATTTGAAATAAGACTAATATTTTTAATTATTAATTTTTTTAAAATTTATTTAAATCAATTTATTATCTTTTAAAAATATATTCAACTAATATATATGTATATATATTTAAAAATAAATAAATTCAAATCTTGAGTGTAAAAAATATTTTTATTGGTAAAGCTAGCGTTACCGCCTTATGAATATTATTTGTTTGAACAATTTTTAAAATAACATTTCATTTATTTTTTATCTGTTGAAATAGAAAATAAAAATAATATTTTTTATTTATCTATTTATTTAAATATTTAATGAAGTATTAATTAAGTTTGTATATATATCGTTAATAATAAATAAAGATTATAATATGAATATAAATTTTATGAAATAAATAAAAACTAATTTTTAAAATAAATAATATTAACTATTTTTAATATATATTTAAATAAAAAATAAATAACGGAAAGAGTTGTGTGATCTTAAAAAATTGTAATTTTTTTCAAAATTTATGTAAATGCATCAGTTGTTGTGCAAAAAGATGTTAGGTCATCTTGAAAGTTAGATGCTTCTAAAAATCTTATATTTAATAATTTTATTAACCACTTTTACTATCATTAAAATAAGATGAGATAGATATTCAATCCTACTATCATTAATATTTTAGATTAAAGTCAAATAAAAATAATAAATATAAATTTATTGATTTTATCTATTAAAATATTTAATAATTTATTAATATTATAAAATAATAATCAAAATAAGATATAAAATGTTATCAAAATATCAAACAAGATAAACTAGAAGAAATAATAGATTTGTATTCAAAATTAATATTAATATTATTAGTATATTAAATCATATAATTTTTTAATAAAAACATTATATATAGATTTTATTTGTATGTCATTAAATGTACATTAAAATAATTAAATAATGGTATATTTTCTAAATATTTTTATTTGTTTTCTTTTTATTTTACTAAATTATAGTAAATAAATGCATTTAATATTTAAAAAACATAAACTATATTTACAATATTTTTATATAATAAATATATGTAAAGATGTACAAGATGTTATAAAAGATTTAAAATAGATTACTCTAAAGTATAACATATTGTGGTCGTTTCGTTAGGTTATATCATACATTTATGGAGTTTTTTTTTTCGTGGACCTTGGGTCCATTGTTGGACCAGGTAGAATAACAGTTGATTTATTAGTTAAAAATTTTAATGAATTAGATTCATTTGGATAACCTGGTGGGAAAATTTGGTCTTATAACTTCAAAAGAATTTGCAAACATGTTACATTGAGCTGGATCAACTTATAAATATCTATAAAAAAACATGTTGTGATGTTGTTTACTTGTTCGTTGTTTAATGCATGAGCAAGCACTATATTTCCACACTTTTCCAATAAATATTTAAATCATAAATCGTTACTTTATAGGAGGGTAGTTAAATAATTATTTTTTAAAACTCAATCCTGGTTAGTTTAGAACCTTGTAGTACTATAGAATATATATTTAAGAAAACTTTAAATTTTATTTTTTATAAAATTTAATTAATTATATTTTTATATTGTCAATTCAACTTTTGTATAATATTTGAGATATTTAATTTACTTTAGATTTTAAAAAAATTAATTTATAAAATATTTTTTAAAGAGAAGTAAAAAGAAGTAAGTGAAAAAAAATAAAATATATGAAAGAACATGCATAACAAGAAATTAAAATTAAAATTAGAAAATTAAATAACTTAAATTTTTTTTATTAGTTATAAAAATTTATTTTTCTAAACGGTTTTAAAAACTTAAGATCCGGTTCATGGATGATAGCCAGTTTTTTAATTTTTAATTTTTAAGAGTTATTGCAAAAATAAACTAAATCATTCTATTATATTACTATATTAAAAATTAATAAAATATTAATAAATAAAATATTAATTTAAAAAATTAAAATATATTAAATAATGTATATTTAATAATAATAATAATTATTATTATAATAATTATAATAGTATAATAATGATGATAGCAGTCAAAATAAAAACAACATTTATAAAGTACGATTATGATTATAATATAAAAATATATTATATAATTATATAAATTTATATTTATATATAATTTGATTATTAATATTTAAAATATAATTCTATGTTATTATTATAATATTTTTATATTATTTAATAAATAATTTTTTATAAAATAATATATAATATAAGATTGTAAATTTAATATAATATTTATATTAACTAATATTATTTATTTTTTAACATATAAACATTAGATATTAAAAATATTTAAAATAATAATATATATTATTATTATGGGTATAATTTTGTTGGTGGTATTAATTATGATGTTTATGATGATTTAAATAAAAAATATTATATAATTTTATAAGATAAATAATTTTATAAATTTTTATTATAATATTTGGATATTATTCAATATTTATTTTATATAAAATAATATATATTATATTATAAAAATTTATATAATATAAGATTATAGTATAATACTATAAATTAAATATAATTTTTATATATTAAATAATACTATTTATTTGTAAGTTTATAAAAAATAGATAAATAATTAAATTATTTAAAAAAAAATTAAAAATAATATTTATTAGTATTATTATGGTAACAATGATAATAATAAAAAAAATCATATCCTATATATAATAATAATGGTATAATAGTCATAATATAAAAATATTATACAATTATACAAATTTTTATTTTTTATATTATTTAAATATCAATACTTAAAATAATTAATTTTATTTATTATTATAATATTTTATATTATTTAATATTTATTTTAAATAAAAATAATATATATTATTATATTATAATAATATGAATTTAATATAATTTATATACTAAATAATGTTATTTATTTTATTCTAATATATAAAATTAGATAAATAAAAAATAAATTATTACTATTATAGTTGTAGTAATAAATATAATAATAATAGTTGTAATTGTGATAATAACGATAATTATAATAAAGTAAAGTGATGCTTGCGGTGGTGAAAAATAGAAATTTGGTAATGGTCATTATACGACGATAATTATAGTATTGATGTGATTTAGTAGATTTAAGAATCAAAATATTTTAAAATTAAAATTATCATTTAATAAATTTATTTTTTTTTAAATTTAAGTTAAAATTATTTTTAAAATATGTAAAAAAAAAATTTATCAAACAGGTTTTGTTTTTAAAATTAATTTAAAAATTAAAAATTCACAACCAACAACCTTAAACAAGCCATAAATTAATAATTTTTTAATTTTAAAATATAAATTTTTTAAAAATATTTTTTATTTTTTTAATTTTTAACTTTATCAAATCATTATTATTGTTATCATAATTTATTGTCATTATTAATATTATAATAATATTTTTTATTATTTTTAAAAATTTAATTTGTATTTTAAAAAATTCACTAACTTTATATTTATCTATTTTAATAAATTTATTATAAATTAAATAATACTATGTAATATATAAATTATATTTAATTTATAATATTATTATATATATATATTATAATATTATGATATATTATTTTATGTAATATTAATATTAAATATCATGAAATTAATATAAAAAATATTTATCTTATATATTAATTATCAAAATAACATATAAAAATAAAAATTTATAAAACTACTTTCATCTCAAATAGAAAGTAAGGTTTCATTTCGGATGGTTTTAATTCTTAATTTTAAAAATTAAAATCAGTTTTTTTTTCTGTTTTTAATTTGAATTTATAGTTTTTAAAAGTGGTTGCAAAAATAAATTAAATTATTTTATCATATCACTTTTTTATAAATTAACAAAAAAATATATAAATAAAATATTAATTTATTAAAAAATTAAAATATATCAAAATAATAAAAATTTAAAAAATAATAAATTTAATTATTATTATTATTACTTTTATTTTTATGGTAATAATTACGATAGTACAGTAATGATGATTGCAACAAGAATAAGAGTAGTGTTTATAAAATATGATAATAATATAATGGTTAAAGTATAAAAATATTATATAAATTTATATTTACATATCATTTAATTATTAATGTTTTAAAAAATAATTATATATATTATTATTATTATATTTTTATATTATTCAACATTCATTATATATAAAATTATATATATTATAAGATTATAAATTTAATATAATTTATATATCAAATAATGTTATTTATTTTTAATATATAAAAATTAGATAAATAAAAAATATTTAAAAGAATAATAAATAATTATTATTATTATTATTATTTTGATAATTCTGTCGGTGATACTCATTGTGAAATTAATAATGATTATAAATAAAAAATATTATATAATTATATAGTTTTATATTTTATATATTATTTAATAATTAATATATAAAATAAATAATTTTTTATAATATTTATATTTATTTTATATAAAATAATATATATTGTATTATAAAAACTTATCCGTTATAAAATTATGTTATAATACTATAAATTAAATATAATTTTTATATATTACATAATATTGATCATTTGTAAATTTATAAAAATAGGTAAATAATTAAATTATTTAAAAATAATAAAAGTATAAAATTTAAAAATAATATTTAATATTATTATTTTAATGATAGTGGTTATGATAAAAGTAAAAATAATGTTTTTGAGATAATAGTTATAAAATAAAAAAATTATATAATTATACAAATTATTTGATTATCAATATTTAAAACAAATTATTTTATATATTATTATTTTATTATTTAATATTTATTTTAAATATAAATTGTATATTTTAATATTATATTATAATATATAAATGTAATATAATTTATATATTAAAAACATTTTTTATTTTATTTTGATTATAACAATTTGATAAATTAAAAATAAAAAATGAAAAATTATTATTATTATAGTTATAATAACAAATATAACAATAATAATGGTAATTACAATTGTGATCATACGATAGTTGTAACATGATGATGCTCGTGATGGAATGAATAATTTGATGGTGATGGTGATGATAAATATAATAGTGATGCTATATAATAAATTTAAGAATAAATATATTTTAAAATTAAAAATAATATTTAATTTTTTTTAATATTTAAGCTAAAATTATTTTTAAAATATATTAAAAATTATTTTTATCAAATAATATTTTTAAAAAAATTAATTTAAAAATTAAAAATTAAAAACTCACAGCCAGTCCAAACATTCAAGATAATAATTTTTTTAATTTTTAAATATAAACCTATTTTAAAACTAGAAACAACCAAATTCTTGATATTTCAAATTTATTTTTAACAATTTTAATATTTTTAATTTTTAAATTTAATAATTTATTTATATTTTAAAATTATTTAAATTAAAATAAAATTATTATTTTTATCTTAATTTTAGAATAAATTAAAACATAAAATAAAAATAATAAATTTTGTAAAAAATTTGATACATTTTTAAAAATGTTATAAAATATGATATTAAAATTTAAAATAAATAAATAATTTTTATTTTTATAAAATGTAATGCCTTCATTGATGAGTTTTGATTAAAATAAAACAATCAATAATTTATAAAGATTTTAAATATAAAACAAAAATTATAAAATTGACAAAAATTAAACTTGTTAAATTTTAAAAATACAAGGATTAAGATTTTTTTAAATTTTGAAAAATCAATATTATACATAGATTAATTTAGACAGACAAAAAATATAAATAAATGTATAAAATTAATTATTAAAAATTTAAAATATTTTACAAATGATAAAATAAATAAATTATTCAATTTTGTAGACATATTTAAATGTAAATAAATTTTATTATTTTAATTTTGAAGAACTATCTTTTATTAAAGTAGCAATTATACTAATAATTAATGATACTATACAAGCTATTCATTTATTTGAAAAAAATTATTTATATAAAGTTTAATATTTTTTAATTAATGTTTTAATTTATATTGATAATATTTTTAAAATTCATAATTTTTAAATATTCCTTAATATTTAGTACATATATAATTATCTATTAAAATTAATTTAATAATAAAATATTTTAAATAACTTATATAACATCTTAAGTTTAAACTTTATTATTTTTATTACATACCAAAAATAAATATATATATATATATATATAATTAATTAATTATTTAATTAATATTTTCTATAGGCTTTCATAAAAATGGAGTATGGGCTATGCTTTTGACTTTTGCATTCAGTCAGCTTGATATTAATTATCGATGTACCATTCTTCTAGTGTAAATTCATAACATTTAAGTTAATAATTTAATTTCTATTAAATAATATAACTATGTAATAAAAGTAATTCCAACACATAAAATTTATTTTTAGTTTATGATATTTTTTAGGAAAATTGTTCAAGATCTGACCACATTCTGATTGGCGAAACGATGGCACGTGACCTAGCAACATAAGACTTGATCCACGTTATTATTTATTTTATCTAACAATTTTTTATACTATTATTTTTTTTTTAATGACGCGTTTTTTAAAGTTTGATCAAATCTTGAGAAAAACTAAATCAATAAGCGGGCCGGTCAAATTTAAACCTTATATTTAACGAACTTGTTAATTAGACTCAAACATATAAAATCTAATCTATACAAATTTATTTTTACTCTTACAAAAGTAAGCAATATTATGTCTTTTGTTTTGATGAAAATATATATGAGCAAGTGGGCTAACGTCCATAAGTACGTACTCTCATTTAGCTATTATCTTCTTTAACCTTTTTTTTTTATTTCTAAATTAACTATTATCGAATACTTTGGAATGGTTTATTGAATAATTGAGTCAAATGCATTCAATTTAATAAAAGGAACAACATTTAACCACATGTTTTAGATTCTTAAAAGATAATAGTAAGGAACAATATAGAAAATAAATTTTGTGTAAAATAAACTTGGGAAAATGCATGTGTTTAAATAATTCGAGCATACACATATAGATAACTAAATAAAATTCATTGAAAATACGCCGAGCATTAATATAAAATTATTGGAAATCTTTGCCATAGCCTTTGTTAGTGATTTGAAAAGTTGTTTAATCATGAACATAAAATTTTAAGATATATGAGATTGAGGACTATTATTGTGACTTCAGATTCTTTTAATAACATAAAGTTTATTAAGTAAAAATATAAGAACATGCATTTTAGGGCAATTTTGATCCGCCAAATAAAGAAGTTGCGCAACAAATTTTAAGTTGTAATTGTCTCACGGGTTTAAAGAGATGAATGGAATAATTGATTGTTTAGTGAAGTATAACTTATTCTTGCGATAATTCTTTGATAAACTTTCAAATTTTATTGTTTTAACAATTTCTTTTACTTTGTCATCATAGTTTCTCTTTCCATCATTTTTTTTCTTGTGTTAAGACATGTAATAAGTTTTTACATTAAATCAATATTAATTTATTTCTTAATTAGTTATTCAAATAAAAAATATTTTTATTTTTCATAATTTTATTAAATGATACTTAAATATAATAAAATAAGTGTTAATCATCATTAAATAAAATTTTTAATTAGAATAAATAATAAAATTTTAAAATTTGAACTAATTTTATACTTTACCTTAAATATTTAATAAAAAGGGAGTTTTAGTAAACAAACAAAATAGAAAAGTAGCAATAAATATTTTTACAAACCAGATAATTATTAATTTCTTGTTTTATTTTTTGTGAAGACACATTTAATTCCATTTTTTGCTCGCAAGCAAAAAAATAGCTTATTAATTATATAATATTAAATTCCAATCAGTTGTTTTAAAAAATTCAACTTATTAACCAAACCAAAAGTCTTCCTCTCACATATTTGAATAAATTGTTTAAAAAAAATTAAATAGGAACAATTGCATTTATATTGAGATAATAAATTTGGGTTATCTGAATAGAGTACAGTAGTCTTCACCTATGGAAAGACGAAAAAGAAAAATGTGGGTATGAATAAATTAATTCCCAAAGAATGAAACTATTAATTGAAATCTGAGACATTAAATTTACATGTCATAAAATATATTTGTAGTGAATGTTTTCTTTGAAAACAGAAGTAACGTTACCATCAAATATGACGAAAGCAGCAATAAATTTATTGCACAGTCTTAGAGATGTGATTGTGTTTGTAAGTGCCGATTGTTAATAAGTTTCGTAATTCATAAACCTTTCACACAATTTAATCCCTTTTCTTAAATTATTTTCCCCTCCCATGACCGAGTAACACGTCACCAAAATTTGCTAATGTTCAGAAAGACACAAAGAGATGAAAAGGTGCAATGATAGTATACTTTTGCATCATACATGTATATCTCACAATCCAACGGAGCAAAACCCTTTTGACCTACCATCCTCTAATCTCACACGTCATTTGATTTGAACCCTTTTTTTAATACAACATATATTTGCCTCATAAAAGTACTTTCTCTTTATTCATCACTATTCTCCTCTCCCTCTAAGCACAATTGACTTTGGCAATGGTAATGTATACGGCATATCCTATCAATTAATTGCAATGCCATGTTCAATTTTTAGCCTCTAACTTGATTTTGCAATTGTTGGTTTGTTAATTTCTTAGGAGGATCGCATGTCTGTGCCCAAATGGCTAGAACAATTACTCTCAATCACTACGTTTTTCTCACTATGCGAAGTCCACTCCAAAGAAACCAAAAATGAATGCAACATGTTCTGCCTCAATTGTGGCGACAAACCATTATGCTTCAATTGTATATCATCTCATGAGGGTCATCGACCAATTCAAGTGGGTGTTTGATTTGATTTTATTTTATTTTATTGTCACGAATGGGTGTTTGATTTGGTTCCAATATATTTTAAAAAAGGAAAAAAATGTTACAATATGATTTTATTTTTTAAAATATTTTATGATGGAAAAATTGGATCTTGATAATTTTAATTGCAACATAGATAAGGAGGTCATCATATCATGATGTTGTGAGGGCAATTGATATTCAGAATGATTTGGACATCAGTGAGATTCAGACCTATGTGATTAACAGTTTTAGAGTTGTTTTTCTGAACAAAAGGGATCTTGACCACCCTAAGACCAATAGAGCTGGTAGAAGTTACAAACGCAGCTCCCAGTGTGAGAGATGCCAAAGAAATCTTGTCTACCCTTTTCGTTTCTGCTCATTGGGATGCATGGTTCGTCTCTCTCTCATTTATCCCCTTTTTCATCTCTCATTTTTCTTTTATATATATTATATCCTTTTTTATTCATGATTTGATTTTTTGTTTTGTTTTGTTATCGCTTTCTTTTTCAAATAAAATTTATGGGAGGGGATGAGTATGGATATCTTAATTCTCACATTGCATTTTTCTTTTGTTGATTGGTTAGATTTGCATATATAGCTAGCTCTTGATAATCTGATCATACTTCAAAGATTTGTTTTTGTTTTAAAATTAAATAAAATTGATTTTCTCATTAACTGTAATTGAAAAGTGTGTTTGAATTAATTGAATAATAGATTTTATATTGAAATGTTTGCTACAATGAGACAAATTGATTTTGGTTATAAACCTAACAAGCTCTAAATCGATGATGTACTCATTATGGCAATTTTTTAATTTATCCACAATTGAGCTTTAGTTGAAGTTGTGACACTTATTCATATAAATTAATGAAATAAAACTAATTTTAATCAGAAAAAAAAACATACAAAATATTTTTATCCCTTAGTTTTAGAAAATGTTAATCAATATGTAATGTATCAGAAAATTATATTTCATATTGTAATTAGTTGTGCTTAACTAGTTCTTGCTTGAGAACTTTAAAATTATGAATGTTGTTAGTTTCATTACTATTTTTTAAATAATAATGATGCAGTGTGTGTTTACATAGGTTGGAAGGATGGAGAATGAGAATGGAAGCTCTGTGACAGGGGAGAATGGGAGCGCAAAGAGAGAAGAAGAAATGAATAATAGAAGATTGCATAGAGAATTGCGTGAACAAATCCCTAAACGAGCACGTCCATGGCGTCGTTCTACTCGATTAACTTGCTCAAATTCAATGAAAAGAAAAGGAATACCTCGTAGGGCACCTTTTTATTAGGATCTTAAATTAAAGTACTTAAAGAGACTTTTTATTTTGTGGGCTTTCATGATTGATTTCATGCTGCATCTGCGTCCTCATGGATTTTATGCAGTTTAAAATCACTCACAACCCACATGTGGTTTAAATGTAGATGATTATAAACTGTTTGGACATAGCTTCAATCTAATTAAAATAATCTAATTAAAATAATATTGAAAAATGTTTAATATATATATATATATATGAAAAATGGGTAGCGCACATCTAACTAGTGCGTCCATCTGTGTATACATGATATTGTGATGGTTCTTTAATTGTGAATTTTTTTTTGAAAAAAAGAAATTTTATAACTATTTAATTAAGGTGTATTAGAATGAACGACATTATACCGTATGCATGAATATCGTTACTCGTAGTGTATATATATTTATATATACATTGTAATGTAGGCAGGTTTTGGTACAATAATATATTGTTTTACTCTGCGATATATTCATTAAATCAATGTTTCAATCTGTGGTGTCTTGGTTTGTGATTTTTTGAAAGTATTATCATACGCTTTAATTTGTAATAATTTTGGAATTGAAATATCTGTTGGATATTTTATAAGTATTTTAAAAGTTTTTTGGCATAACATTATATTAATTTAGAGATTTACTTCATCTAAATAAATTGTGGAGTAAATATTTGACTTGTATAATCCTGCCCTTTGAAAGATATGGACTTAATTTGTTGGTTTTGTCCCAAGTCGAAACCCTGCTTAAAATGACAAAGACAAACCATTATTCTTTCTCCAAATATAATTCGTATTTATCATTTGATAATTATTGATTTATGTATTCTTATTTAATTATAATTTTATGATATTTTGAGTATGAAAATAATTTTATATATTTTTAAATATTTGGTGCTAGATTATTTTAATATTTTTTTTTGTATATATATAAAATATGATTTTAGATATTAAAATCATACAAAAGTGTGATATTATAATACTATACTATTATAAGAATATTACATAAAAAAATTAAAAAGTAATTTCATCAAATTTTCAATTAAATTTTATAATTTAAAAATTAATTAAATACATATAATTTTAGAAATTTATAATTAAATTCTTAAAAATTATCATAGTTACACTTATGTTAAATTTTTTTAGCTATAAGATAAAGTCAAGTGTAGACACTTATAAACCTATAGTGTGCAAACCTATGTTGGGTGACCCATTTTTCTGCAGGATCCTCTGCTCCTTTATGAACCTTTTATAAGTATTAATGACTCATTCAAAAGTGATAGGAAGAAATAATATCACAGCCGATCAATTTTACTTTACTTGCATGTCTCTCTAAGCCAAATAAAGGTTCATATGAGACAATATTACTTTCCATCCTCTTTCTAACTAATATTAATTTGGCTACATATATATAAACCTTCACTCGTGTTTAATTCTTCAATCTTTGAATATTTTCCAACAAAACTTAGAGACTGAGTGTAGCATTCATCTCCACCAACTTCACCTTCGACACAGCCACGTAATATCGAAGAACTGAAGAAGATAAAACACATTCAATACTCGAACAAGCATCTAGTATATTCTCAAAGCTAAAAAATTTCAGCAAGGATTTAATAGAGTGTAACTTCATTAGTTTTTTGAAGGATTAAATTATAAAATATATCTTTAAATTTTTAATTCTTTTTAAAATTATATGAACATAATTAAATACTAGATAAAACAATAGGGCTGATTAATAGATTGATTTAACCTATATTAATCATATTCATAATAAAATATATTTATTATGAATTTTAAAGCTGATTCCAAAGATTCCTTTACTGTTTTATCTAAATATTGTTATGTATTTTGACCAGATATGTTATTAGTTGGTTTAGCCTTGGCAATAACAAATTCAAACAATGCATATTTTAGTAAGATATTAAATATTGGTGGTTAATAATTAATGAAATTATTAGGAAAATTTTTGACTAACCATAAAATTACCATTACAAAGAGCAACGGTCTGAAAATTAAAGTAGACAAGGCAAGTTATACCAAAGAATCCAAAGTGAAGGTCCTTCATTACTCAAATAGCTTTCGAGAAGTGCCTTTCAATCCAACGTATAGAGTATAGACTTCCTCTCACACGGGTCTGTGCTTTGCAACTATATCCTCATGGTGCTGCCATTCTTTCAAGTTTCAAGCTTGAAAATCGAAAAGGTTGAGAGTATCAGAAAAGTTTCCAACAAGAAAAGGGGAAAAGGTACAAATTAATAGCAAAAAAACTGTGCCAATTCTCTAACACAAACACTCTTTTTGGAAGATTTTAATTATTTTCTTTTTCAATTTATAAACAATGAAATTTTATTGAAGAGGTGCACAAAGGGTACTAAAATTCAATACAAAGAATATTTTAATCTTCTTTTTTTTTTACCTATTTTTTGAAGATCTTAATTTACATATAGTTTATTTGCCATTTATTGCTAGTAATAATGTTCTCTCTCTCTCTCTCTCTTTTTAATGTCTTACTAGTGAATTCTTCAATGACTACTGGATCAAATGAGAAGCAAGGTACTCCACAAACTGAAGGATTGATGATTAGTACTGATCCTAAACAAGGAGAAAAGGGAGAAGATTTGAAGCCAAAGTTGATGATTCAACACAAAAAGGTTATGGATGAGGTAGAAGAATGCAAAACTCCAACTTGGTCAGGGAACCTTCTACCAGCCATGTTAAAGTGCCCACCTGCACCAAGAAAGAAAAGACAACACAATTCACCAGTTTCATCACACAAGATGATGAGAAGATCATCAACAACTGATGATCATGAGTTGAACTTCTTTGAAGAGAAATGGCCCGGGGAGGTAGAGTTCTTCTTCCAATCCATGTATGAATTTAGTAGGGCTAACAAGAAATGCAAAAGTGTATGAAATTAATCCTTATTACTCTCTAATTTACATAAGTGTGGGTGATTAATATATACTGAATAGCCTCATGTGATAGAATTGATTAAATTAATCATCCAATTCTATTAGGATATATTTTAATGATTGGATCTGTGACTAGGAAAGTAATTCAAAGAATATGGGTGCCAATATAAATTTGAAATTTAACCGATATATAGCCAGTCATATTGCAATTTTACAATATGTGAAATTTATCATGATTGTATTATTCTAACAATACCTACAGATTTTATCTTGCCTTGCCTAAATTTCATTGGATTCTAATATTAATATGGGTAGTCAATTTGAAGAGGAATGTAAATTTCTAAAAGAATCAAGCTTATCTTAATTTTTCGTCGTTATTTTATTTTATTTTTCCTCCTAACTCTCAAATATATGAAATAATCCTATAATGGAATGTGAAACATTGACCTTTAAAGCTTTCATGGGTTAAATTTATATCATTGATTAATTAGGGCTAAATTTTAGAAGGAAAGGAAAAGCGAATAGGTCATGAGCCAAAATTTCCATCAAAATAGAATAAATGAATTGGATAAAAACAAAATTTCTAGTGTATAAGAGAACATATTTTGGCATCAACTTAAACTTCTATACTTAAAGATTTAGTATTACAAAATGGATTTTCATAAAAGGTGAATATTATTCTCATCTTTATATATACACTTAATTGTTAATGAAAAATTTTAATACTTACAAATCAACATAAGTGTCAAAAACTAGTATGTAAATGAAGACAGAGTGAACCCGAGAAACATGCTCAATTCTTACAAGAACAGGAGTGACGCTCAATTGGTAGGTCAATATGCCAGTGCCATACCAGTTGGTAGTTCAATGCCAGAGTACCGTATTATTAGGTACACGAGTAACACGAGTAGCACGAGAAAAAGGAATAAAAAAATATTAATTAGGTTAGGAAATATCTTTACTATACATAAAAAAATATATCAATTATTAAATCAAGTAAATAAGATTGAAAATAAATTGATCTAATTAATCATAAATATTGTACTCATTTGTTTTGAACTAATTTATTTCCTAGCAAAACTATTTAGAAATATTTTTATTATAAGCTTTGTATAAATAAAATAATTAATTCAACCATGCATTAAATATGTATTTTTGAATTAAAACGTGATTGGAATGAATAATTAATAAATAGTTTATGCTAGATTTTGAAAAGCTCATCTTATTTTAATAATATAATTAAAATATATTAATATATTATCATCTAATAATAAATATTATATCTAAAATAATTTTAGTTAATTAATAATATTAATTTTTTTTCTATTATCAGCAGAAAGATACGTATTATCGTGTCTATTTATCGGTATATTTTATTTTATTTTTAAAATTTTTTAATAAATAAGAGTAAGTGTCTATCTTCAGTTTAGTCCTCGAGACCTCTACCGTTAAATTACACTTAAGTGATTATTAGGAATATGAGTTGGAATAAAACCACGTCAGTATAATTTAGACTAAAATGCATTCAAAAATAGAACCGTCAAAGTATAGTGATTTCAAAGTCTCAGGACAATCTCAAGTAACAATTTGTTAGTTTACTCAAATATTTATTAATATGAATTTGTGTAAATGACAACCTTCTACAAAACTAATAACTTTTCATTTTCATTAAAGCTCTTGTTTTTTAATTTTTTAAATTTCGTATTTGTCAATAAACTATTAACGTATGAGATTAGTTCGTGTTAAATTCGAAATAACTATTTTTGTACTAACAAGCAATCTCATTATCAGTACATTTAATCATAATTTTAAATACAAGCTTTTTTTTAAATGTTGTGTTTAGTCTTTAAGACAATGATCAGCAAAACCGTTTGCGAAATTGTTCAAGAAATCTGGTCATCTAGAAGCTGCAGAGAAGCAGCACTGATTCTATTTCCTAAATCATAATGTAAGACAGTGAGAGGGTGCTGAGTAACATAGAATCAGAATCGTGTCGTTTTTTTCACAATTATGTTTAAGGGATCCTGGCTGAACTCCCAATCAGACAGAACAAGGTTTATTCGTGTAACCGTCCTCAAAAACTTGCATGGTGCCAATCAATTGGTATATTTCCTTGGTGATGATGTGTGAAACTAGGAATATATATGTCCATTGGCCAAGTTCTCTAAACATCATAAAATAAGGTATATCAATCTATGATGTAATACTAAACTTAAATAACAAAAGGCTGTAAATAAAAAAATTAAGGTCATTAATTACATTGTAAATTACAGTAAGAATATAAATGTGCATTGAAAATAATATTTGTGAAGTATATGATATCTAACTATGGGATGAACATGCTAGAATTTTTAAAGTGAGACAGCGTGGCACATTCTCCATTCTCCCTCCGGAAGTTACCACTCACTTTTAACCCCACGTATGTACTTGATTCATGGGCACTTGACACATATCCTACACACACGTCAATATCTAGTGCCCGAAGCCAGAAGGCTTGGCAGGTTATAAAAAGATATATTTGCCGTTTCTGGCGTTGCAAAAAGGCTTGAAAGGGGTAGGAAGGAGAATTGCTAATGGCTCCAAAACGTGGTAAGAAAATGGTGGTCAAATCTACCAGGAAAGTTGTGGAAGAAAAGGTGCAGGTTTTGGTTGTAGGTAGCAATAAAAGAGATGTTCAGATAGGTGAAGAAGTAGGTAGTGGTCAGAAAAAAGAGCACGTGAGGGTCATTCCCGTGCATGAGGTAACACCACAAGCCAATGAGGATGGAAGTACCACTAATATCACTACAGAATACAAAATAAAACAAGAAAATATTATTACAAGCGGTCAAGTCCAGAATCGAACAAATGAGGCATTCAAAGAGCAGGAGAAGGCAGGGAATGATGGTAGAAGGAAAAGGAGGAAGAGAAGAGTGAGGAGAAACGAAGAAGGGTATCAAAGATATGTGTATAGGGTATTGAAGCAAGTGCACCCTGAAATGGGAATTTCTTCTCAGGCCATGACTATTCTGAATAATTTGATGAATGACATGTTTGAGAGACTGGCTGATGAGGCTACAAAGCTGAAGACATACACAGGACATATGACACTGTCGTCAAGAGAGATCCAAGGAGCAGTCAAGCTGGTTTTGCCTGGAGATCTTGGGAAACATGCCATTGCTGAAGGAGCCAAGGCTATGACCAGCTATACATCACATCATGGATGATATAGGCTCAACTATTTACTCTTTAGGTTTCTACTGTTTCAACCTTTGTATCTTTAGGTGTATGAGTTCATTTGTTTTTGCTTTCTTTTAGGAGAAAAAATGCAGACAAGTGGAATGTTACTTGCCATTTATGTAAGCTGCGTCACGGGTAGAATTATTGATAACTAATCCTTTAATGACAGTTGCTACGTGAGGATTTATTTTGGTTGCGTTCAATAATTTTTCTATTTCTTAAATAAACTCCGAAAACACACGAGTACCGGGCGTAAGAAATAGATATCTGAAAGAGTAAGCTATTCCAACTGTATTTTGCAATGACAATTTTTATAACAAGAAAAGAGATAGAGAAAAGTACGGGGTAAATTGGTTGAAAAGAAATAGGAAGAAAAAAAGTTTGGATTTTATGAAGATAAATCAAGAGAAAAAAAAAAGTGATGGTTAAAAGGTGTTAGCGAGAATTTCATGTAGAAATCATTATTCAAAAATGTCAGGTGGATGCTAAAACAAAATAAAGTCAATTGGTTATGAAAAGAGAAAATTCCAGATAGTATGTGACCGCCCCAAAGTAAATTATCGTTGTAATAAGCCGTCACTTGTCGCGTAAAATCTGCATATTTACTACGCTTCATCAAGAAAACGCAATACACAGAAAACGGAAACATGCAAATTTACACGACAGCCAATCTGATTTGATCTGAGACAGAATCAAAAAAGGGATTTTTCTCTTTTTGCTAAGGAAAAGAGAATCTCAAACACCCAAATCAAACAAATAATTTTTATTCATTTTAGACTTATGCCCTTAAAAAAATCCATCAGGTTTTCCATTGGTGCACTCGACATAAATACAGCAATCACGCAGGAAAAAGTTGTCTTAAAAAAAGAGTATCTGGAAACGTCCAGGAGATAGAACATTGTTAGGATCCCGTATTTTGTTACAAGTATGACCATTTAATGTCAAAATTATAGTATAGAATAAGCGCGTATCACTTCAACCACTGGCGCTTGACACATTGGACACTTTCTTCTACTTTGGAGCAAATCATTGGCACATTTTGAACATGTGCACATGTGCCCACATCTGCAAGTCAAGTACAACAAAATTATTAAGTGATTAACATCAGTTACAAACAAAGTTACTGATTTGTCAAAGTGATACTGAATAGTACCTGTACAATAAAGAATCAATATTGCTTTCACAGCATATACAACAAAGTCCTTTCCTAACACATTCCCATTTAGATTTATCGTCTGACGAAACATGGTCATATATTCCTGAGATGAATTTAATTTCGTTATCTATCAATGGAGGGAAGTTATTCTTCTTTAAGATTTATGTTACAGGTCAGGTAGAAAGGCTGTGGAAAAGGATATGAAATAAAACAATAAAAAACCTGATGAACCAGTTGAGCGATTTAAGGCAGCAGAGACTTCTTGTCTTATTGAGCGTTGTAACTCAAGCTGCATATCCATACAGGCCTCCAGCATTCTCTGCATATTATTCATCCTATGCTGCAGCCTAACCATGTCAATTCTCAAGTCATTAACAATATCCCACTCCTGCGAAAAAAATATCCAATCAGGAAATTATTAAAATAATAATACGATTATAAGGTAGAAAAAGTGGGCACTCGAACGTCAAGACTACGGAGTACATCAGCTAAAGAAAAGCAGTTATGTCCTGCAAATGAACGCACAATTCCTAGGCGCTGATTATTTATGTCATTCTGTGACCAATTGCCATGACGTGAGTGCCGATCCCATAAAGGCTGAGGAGGAGGTGTTGGTGGCAAGGGTAGGTCAAGTGAACTATTAATAGTACCCTCGGGACCAACAATTGGATCCCTACTCTGGTGCCTCAAGTCTTGTTCTGCCAAGGGAGAGGAAGGGGTTGTTTCCTGTAGCTCCCATTCAACGTGAGCATGACCTTGCCTTTCAACATATGATTGTATCAACTGGTCAAGACTTTCACGAAAACTGCTACGAAGGAGGTTTGAGACACTTCTCCTGCAAAAGGAAAAGAAATATTTATTCTAAATTACTTATTTCATATTCAAAAGAGATTTGCAGAAACTCTCCATCAACATACCTACTTAGCAATTCCCTGAGTTCAACACTGTATACATTGTCATCCTCTGGAAAATAAAATCCACGAATTCTACCAACTGGAGCTACTTCATTATCAGAAGGTCCTCCTAACCATATTTCAACAGCCTCTTGAAAGCTACCATCCTCTTGCCACACTTCGGGGGCTTCCTGCTCTTGCATACGAGAATTTTCCCCATCTTCGCTTCCCATTATGTTTTGGGGCCATTCATTTGGTGTGCTACCAAGCTGATTATCATCCACATTTTGGTGGGTGCTATTTCTCCATTCATCGCTAGCTTGATGCCAGTCACTTCCGTCATTTTCAATAATAACTTCTTCATGTTGCTCTCCTTCCAGAGCAACAGATTCAATCAAATCTACATTATCAACAATATTGCCATATACACGATCGTTGTGATTTGATAAATTGCTTTCATCAATAGTTATATCACCTTGCTGAGATTGCTCGCTATGTAGTTCACTTAGTTCTTGCATATTGCCATGCTCCATATCTTCAATTTGCAAGCTTTGTTGGGTAAGGTCATTCGGAGTACCTTCGGTTGGTATCATATCAACATTGTTATTAGTAGAGCCTTGCCAATCTAAATTCCCACAAGTGGTTCCTTGTGAACAAATCTGATCACCAGGTATCCCCAGTCTGTCACCTCCCTTGTTATTAGGCTCAGATTGTTCAGAATTTACAGTTGGGGCCACTTGTGAACTGCTAGCTCCAGTTCGTTCAATTGTATTAACATCAATATCATCACGGTCAGATGAGATATCAGATAGGTTACTGGTTTCTTGACTGGAACCGAAATTGTCCTTTCTAAAAAAGAATCCTTCCCTGTTCAGAAGAAAAGTTAATGTCATTGGCACAAAGCAGATACATAAAACGATTTAACATGGTAGAGAAGATTGTTTCAACAAATAACAATTTGGATTCATTTGAAATAACATCTATTTCAAAATTATCCTCAAGCATTGGTCTCCTTAAGCCATTGGTCTGTCATTTTCCCAGCAAAATACACACTATAAAAAATATTGTTAACAAATATTTTGTCATGATTTACTTTTTAACTAAAACAATAGTTTTTCACTTAGAGAACTTAAAAAATATATGGAAGCATGCAAAATTTTCATAAAGGGTATGAGCCTGTGAAATTAACCACAAAAAGTATAATGTATTAGTAAAAACATATCAACTGAAGAAGAAAAAAAAAAACAAAATCAATGTCCATATTACTTTTTATTGAAAAGATTTACCTTCCTTTCAAAATTACTGTCTTAATTAGAAATTTTTAAATTGAGTTAATATATTATAGATAATACTTACAATATTCTTTCTTTACTGTCTCATTTAGCAAAAACATGCTTATAATAACAGAAGTTTATCTTTTGTTATATCAAATTCAAGTGGCCACACGTTTGAACGAATACTACAGATGTGTACCAAACTGCTTTTATAGTTTTAGGTTGGAAAGTGTAAAGGATATACATCCAAGAACAAAATCAATAGACATTCAAAAGAAGGGGGAAATAGCAGAATCGCATTACACATCCGTTATATGGATCCAAAATATTAAAAAAAACAAAAAGTCAACACAAGATGCTTGACCTATTTAAGGGCAAAAAATTAAACAAGAAAATTAAGAAAATGAAAAAAAAAAAAAAAAAAAAAGTCTCAAATAGAAAAGTTGAGAGAGAGGTACAAAGAAATCCAGAAGATTTCATCTCAACATGAAATTTAGTTTCTTCTCAACTTAATGGCAATGTGAACTGCATACCTTAGACCTGATACAGTCTGCTTTTGTCTCAATAAGCCTAATTCACTTTCTGCAATGGAAGTGGATCTGTTGTTTTCAACCGATCTATCATTTCTCAAGAACCTGCCTCTAAGCAAGGCCTGAAAATATGTTAACAAACAGTCATCAATTGCAAGAAGAAAACTCAATTCAAATCAAGTCCTAAATTTTATATTCTTTAAAACGGATTCAAATCAATAGCATTTTCTGTTTCTTCTTTCCTAGGTTGTCTAAATTATTTGCATTCCAAATTCTATGAATTTTTCTATTGCATAATGCATAATACAGTTCTCCATTCATTACGTCTGTGATGAAATTATAACACTTACAGTTCCCCAACAAGTTGAGAATTATAAAAAAAGAAAGAAAACTAAAGTGTTCTACCTTCTAACACTCTAACTCAATTAAAGCAAATATTTTTACTTATTACTTTATTAGATGCGAAGAAAGGTCGAATACACACGTATTATACACATATGGTACTGGAAAAGTAAAGAAATAATACCTAAAAGATATCAACCATTTAGTGGACAGACCTGAATGCGATTGCGATGGAGAAAATGAGATACGGCCCGATGGTCCAACAATTCCTGAATTTCTCTCTGCCTTTCCATCTCAGCCTTCTTTAGCATATCAAGCAGCACCTGACGGCCACGTAATTTACGGATACCCCTCCGTGTATGCTCAGTTTGGCCCTCATTCTGATTAACAACAACTCCATCACGGACACATTCGATTTGGGTACCAATTTCAGATGATTGTTCGTCTCTATTTTCTCCAAAAGAAACACCTCTGTGCTGGCTACTCATCTGTACCCACTCCCTTATGATACTCACCCTTTCCTGCTCGGTTTCCCCAAGCCATTCTCCCCTTGAACCATTATTTCCTCTGGAAATATTTGACGCATGATCCCTAGAACCATTATTCATCCATTCCCTGAAAATTTGCCTCACTCTTTCTCTTTCAATTTCTCCCAAATCAGAGGAGTTTTCATGGCTAGAATTGTTTAATTCCTCCTGTTCGTCATGGAACTCATTCTGACTTTGTGACCATGTTTCAGAATCATTCTCACCCAAAACTGCATCTTCAATTATATGCCCTTCTCTCTGATGGCTATCTGGCATATTTTCCAGTGAAAGGTCTGGCTGGTCTGCAACCAATCCATCGCTCCGTTGTTGGAGTAATACTTCCCCAGGTCTTCCTTGAACTTGCCTCACTACCTGCTCATCTTCAATCTCTCGCCACATTTGTAAGAGGGAAGATGACCGGGTACCTCCCCTCCCTTCATCTCCTTGCCTCCCAGATGACTGAGAATGGGAGTCCCTTAAAAAAGTAGATTCGAGCACAGTCACGTTATGCAGACCAGCAACAGCCATGTCTAATTTAGTTTAATAACAAGCACACAGATCCTTTTCAACCCATCTGACTCAAATGCACTAAAATTTGCATCAGGTGGGGGAATCAAAGAGACTCAGAAACAGGTCATTTTACAATTCCATGGATTTGAATCACATTTGCCATTATCGTGCTCTCTCCCCCTGCTATCATCATCTCAGTGTTAGGCCGATCAAGGAAAATAATTACAAACTTGGAATTTCGCAAAATTTGCAATTGAAGGTGTTACTGCTAAGTGCTAACAATACCTTAGCCTGCCAAAAACAAAATAATAGTGATAATAATAAAGGAATAATAAATAAATCAATCAATTTATTCAAGTTTTATTCTCGCAAAAAAGCGCTTTGTAATAATAAAATGACCAAGCTAAGTTTCTGTACCTCAATCAGAGACTGCCTATGCTGAGCTAAAATTCTCAAAGAATGAGAATCTCAAAATTTCAAGAAAAGTAAAATAACATTGCAGATCATTCAATTTTCCAATAATAAAAAAGCAAAAGTGAAATAGGAATGTGAATCAGCAAAACAAGGAATCTGAGTATTGGAAGCAAATTCAACACTGAACGTACCAGTGAAGTTCTGCCTTTGATTTCGAATTAAATAAAAAAAAAACCTATCTCTGAATAAAAATCAGAGAGAGAGAGAAAACAAAAATGGAGGACACAGTAGAGTTAAACAGAAAGAGAGAGGGAAGAGCTGCGAATTTAGGAAGAATAAATAAATGTGGACACGTCATCAGCGGCTGCGAGACCTTTCCACAGCAACGTCTGAATATCTTTTTTTTTTAAAAGCAGTTATCATTTCTGTGACACGTGGCAATCTCTCTTTTGTTCCGGGAAATTGACGAAACGTTCCAAATCTTAAATCCAACGTGAAGTTTGATGGAAGCCAAATCAACGGAATTCAAACGACGTCGTTTTCATATATTAAGCATGGTAAAATAATTTCCAATGATTTTCCCTTCAACCAAAACAATTAGTTATTATATTTTTTTCATTTTTCTCCACCAAACATAAACAGTAGTGAAAATTCAGAAAGGTGATGCTAGTCGCAGACTGAAAAAACTAAATAAGCTATTTATTTGAACACATATGATCTAGGTCCGTATAGTACAATTTAAGAAAAATACTGTTTATGGTTTTTTCTTCAAAAATAAAACTTTAAAAGAATAAGATATTCTCCCTTTTATGGTTAACACGTCACAAATTTGAGTAACTACTTACGACTGTAGATGTAAATAAATATAATTAAAAGTTGACTTAAGTTGATCTTTTCCCCACACTTACCACTTCTTTATAGTTTCTCATCATAATGTCATGCTTACGTTTTAAATTTTACATGATATCTTCATGTAATTACCAGCATTGAATTAGAGACATGATTTTCACACACATGGTGGGTGTGAAGTGAGTAGAGGGAAGAGAGAGATAGAAAAAGAAAAAGAAAATAGTAATAAAGCAGACAGTGAAAAATAATCTGAATGATATTGTGAAAAATGAAGAGAAATTTAAAAGAATAAGATGCGAAAAAAATCTGAACGAATTATTATCCTTACTCACGTCAAAAAAAAGTAGGCTCAAGAATAATGGGGGACTAGGTTAGGTATCAATAGAGTACAGATTCAATTGTCAAAAAATGACTATAAAGTGAGGTGTGAAGAAATGTTCTACACCCGGAATAAGAGGAAAAGCTGAATCAATTAATTTTCAAACAGTAAAAAATTATTGTCAATCATGAAGAGAGCTAAAATTCAATATTTTCTGATAATGTATTGATTAGATAATTGCCGTAATCATGCGGTCATTCTTTGGACATCGCATCCAATTCTACAACTAGTTCTTTCTTTATTGGCAACATTGGGCATAACTAAAAGCAGAGGCAAATTAATCATCACTGGAAGTAGCTACATGCGTGTAAATGCCTTGGTCACATCCTATATTGCAAACTTGGAATCCGATCAAATTTATAATATAATAAAATAGTATTTTTTGAAAGAAAAAAAATATTATATTAAAAATATAATTATCTAAGACACTGATATTGCAGATCTGTTAAAAAGTTAATAAAAAAATATTTCAGTTTAAGAAGAGTAATAACAACTAAACATTATATAATATATGATTTTAGTTATAAAATTAACCCTCCTATAGAAAGTGTGGTCATCATGATGTTCTCAAAAGGTTGCATCCAACACATGGATGCTTTTGTGGAGGCAGACTTCATTTTACATTGGTCATTAATTGGTTCGTTTTAGTTCCTAAAATCTATGAATAGATTCAGATATCTGTTGATTAAGTTTTAACTAGTTGAAGAAAATCCTAAATAAACATAGGCAAATGTAGCAAGATCCATAAACATAATCTGCTAAACATGTCTACCTAAAGGTGTTTCAACCTAATCATCAACGTCCCCCCCACCCCCACCACACCGCCTATTAAATTAAGGTTTCTTGCCTCAGCCCCACCTTTTTGCCTCTGATTTATGGTTGTATTTGTTAAGTGATAAGTTTTCAAACGCATTGAATGCATGTTTCGAACGACCACGAATAGCCATGTTCCCCTGTCTTAATGTATCATTATCGTAACTCAAACGAGTTATTGTAGTGGTAGATGAATTGGTATTATATGAGTACATTTACAACCATACAGGTTTTAACTCTAATTATTTCAATTACGTGTAACTAAACTATGAATAATATATATCATTAAATATATGGATCTGCTAAAAAGAAAAGTAATATAGTTTAATCAATAATTTTGAATTTAAATATTTAAAAGCAAAATTTTACATTCCTAATGATCTTATTCAATTGTATGAAATTTTCGCTAGTAAAAAGTATACTAGTTAATATGATTAAGATATAAATAACATTATTTTGAGTCATAATTTTTATTGAAATATATAATTCTTATTAAAAATAAAAAGTATTTTTCCAAATTTTAAAATAAACTTATTTTAGTATCTCGTAAAATAACGAATCCTCTTCTTTTTTTTTTTAAATTACAATCATCTTTTATTAGATATAACATTATTCAAACAAAAAATATTTAATTTTTTATATATAAAATTTGAATTTAAAAATTTACTTAAAAATATTAAATATATACCTCTTAAACCAAGTACATGAATTGAATTAAAGTTTAAAACTTTACTAAGAATAATTGTGTTTATTTATTATCCACAAATTTAAATAGAACTATCTCCTATTAAAACATTTGTGAGAAGCTAAAAAAAGTGACACCCATGGACAATAATAATATCAAAAGAAGATGTCTTGCCATTACGTTAACTAATCGGAATAACTTATTTATTTTCTAATTTTGGCATTGACTTTGCGATTAACTAGTGTATTGATGGTGAATTCATTGTTTCAGTCAAAAAGAAAATAATTTTAATATTTTTAACGAATCCACTAGGTGTGTGTATGTAATAAAAGAAAAAAAAAATACATATACATTATTATAATACTTATTGAAATTTTTTACTCGGATATAATATAAAAAAATGTATATTTTAAATTTTTGTATTTATTTAATAAAAATTGTATTGTTGTAAGTTGGAAAAATTTATATGTTTCAACTTTAAAATAAATTTAAATTTAATAATAGTAATTCATATAGAAAAAAATATTTATTCAATTAAAATTTAAAAGACGCTAAGCTAAAAAATCTTTTATTTTTTATATAAGAATGAATTTATAAAAATAATAAATTCAATATTTTTTAACTAAATTTTAATATGAACTTACAGTACATATCATAAAATAAATATTTTGTAATCTTTGGTAAATGTTATTTATTTTATTACTCAGTTGTTCTATATATACATATATAGAGAGAGATAATTATTATAAAACTGAAAAACAAAAATATGATATATACAAATAAATTTATAAATTAGGTTTTAATAACTATATTTTTATTTTTTAAAAATGTATACCATATATTAATTTTGTATTCTAAATATTTATAATAATAAATCTTTTGAGAAAGTTAATAAAATAACTATTTTAGTATCATTTGAGAAATTTACTCGATATTATAATTCTATAATAAATAAATTAATATTAGTAGGCTATTAAATATCAAATAAACATTTTAATATTTAAAGTAATTTATAATAATTATTTTAATATATTATGATACAAATATATACCTTATTTAGTATTGATAATTGTACATTTTAAAATTTATTTATTTTAACTAAGTAATTTATTTTGTAAAAAAATAAATATTATAAGATATTTTTAAAGTATATAAATAAAACTGAATAATATATTTTTCACGTTTTTTATTATATAACCTTAAAAACAATCTTTCATAGGCACACACTTTTTCTCGGAGGTAGATTTTGAAGGTGCCACTTGATAGACAAAAACTGCTCTTTTTTCACCTTTGAGTTGGCATTACAATAGTTGTGATTCCATGTGTGTGTGTTTTTCTTTCTTTCAATTTTTTTATTTTATTTTTTTTGCCACGGATGCTTAGGGTCACTGTGGTTGGAACCTACAAAAAGCTTACAACATAAACTCTATTACAAGGGGCTGAAAAGTCATTTTCCTTAAAAGTAATTAGTATTGCTTTGCTTGTGAGGCCTATTTCCTCAGAATCATTACTTTTTTTTTTTTCAATCCTTTCATCATTGCATGAAAGCTTGCGGCCACGGCCCACCACCGGTTACACTTCACCGGCAACGGATACAACTCACCTTGATAATAGGGTTCTTTGTTTCTGATACACATTTGAAAGCTTGGAAATAAATTTGGATTATACATATTTTCTTTTATTTTTTTATCATTTTCCTTGATTTGGATAATACATATTCAATCATTACTTAGTAAACGGTAAAATCAGCCTACACTGTTGCACTGCTAGTTGAAGCCCAAAAATGTAAAAGAATTTTGGGGCTTACTTTTCACACCCCTTTTTTTCTTTCTACATCCCCTTTAATTTTTTTATAACTTTTTTATTTCAATTATACCCTTAGCATCTCCCTTCTCTTCCACAATCAACCTCTTCTCTTCCGCAAGGTGCATTTCCGCAATCAATTTCTTCTTTTCCGCAAGATACATTCGTCTTCTCCGCAAGCACCTTCAAGGTCCAACCTCCATGGTCCAAGTTCCATGTTAGTATCCATTAACATTTTGTAGTTTATTGGTAGGCCAGATGTAGGGATTTAGGGATTAGGAGTTTAGGTTAGTTTCTCTGGTGCACCCTAGGTATAAGACGATTGATACATTCCGCAAACTGTTCTCTTCATTGAACAACAATGGCAGCTGAGAACGAAAAAAAAAATGAAGAAAGAAGAGGGAGGTGCTGATGAGATATAATCACAGGGGCATTTTTGTATTTTCACATGTAATGGGGGTGCAAAAAGAAATTTGGAGGGTGTAAAAGACAATCCCCAAGAATTTTTTGGGGGTCCGTAATGTAAAATGTATGTTATCAATTGGGCTCTAATTGTAGAGATTTGGCAATGAGGCCACTCAATGGTCCACTTTTCTGACCCGCTTTCTATAGCCTTTTTTTACGTACTATTGGGTCTTGCAGGTGGTCTTGAACCTTTGTTTCAAAAATTGTAGACCTTTCCCCTTCACCCAACCCTTTCAAAAAAAAAAATACTATAGGACCAGAACATAGGTGAGACACAAATGGTTAAAAAGTGTATTTATCCTTTATCCTTTATACTTTCTCCATCAATGATCCATCATTTTTTAAAAAATATATATTAAAAAATTATGTATCTTACATTTCAATGTATCTAGATATAAAAATTATGCATACGTGTAATAAAATTTATTTTAATATTTTACTCTTTTTCAAACTTAGTCTCAATTTAAAGAGATTGGTCAAGTGAAATAAAATAGTCTTATTTATTGTAAGTATTTTTTTATGTTTAAAAACTTTTCCTACTGCCTATTTGAAAGATTTATCAGTTTGAGTCAAAGTAAATTAACTCTTTGAAAGAAATAAAATTCTTCTACTACCTGTTTTTTTACTCATGACATTTGAATTTAAAACCTTGATTATGGATCATATAATGTTTGAATGTAGAAAAAAAAAAGTTTTTTATTGTAGATAAGTTCCTAAAATTTTACGAATCTAAAATATTATTCACCTGTTAAATTATAACTTAATTCTGCCTTTTCGTTATAAATATATTAACATCTTACTTTGATTGATTGTTAATTAGTATTAAACAAGCTAATATACTCGATTGACCAAATGCTCCTAGCAGAAATGAATTGTGATGCCGACTAAAATTATAATATAATTACATAAAATGAATAGAATAAAAATATATTTTATTAATAATTATGCATATAGACATATCATATTATTTAACATTTTATAATAATTGTTAGTGTGGTATATTTCTACATATCCATATTACCATTAAGCAAATTATCCAGTTTTTCTTTAGAAAAATTATACAAAATAAAATGAAAATTTAAATTAAAGTCAACAATATTCAAAGTAATAATGTAATACAATTTTATGATATTAAGATAATTCTTACGAAATAAATATAAAAATTAAAAATAAATATTATTTGATATTTTTAAATAGTATACATCAATTTTTTAAATAATATCATTTTTAATTTTAAAATATAATAAATAAAACTAATTGATAAAAAAGCATTATTAGTTTTAAGAAAATAATTAACTAAAAAACAAAAAATAAAACTAAATGATAAAAGAAGTTATCTGCTTTGAGAAAATAATTAACTAACAAATAGATATAGTAACTAACAGATAAAAGAAGTTATTCACTTCAAGAAAATAGTTAACTAATAAATAAAGATAAACTATTCAAAAAACTATCAGTTTAATCTTTGTGAATATCTATCAAGCATTATGTCATGCATATCATGGGTTTGGCTTAGGGACCTGGTGCTACGCCCAGTGATCCCATCATTCATTCTCCCTTGAAGCGGCGACTTGTTCTCAAAACGTAAGTTGGAATAACGGTGTTGTAGAACCTCAACAGGTTCTCATGTTGCTTTATCTTTTATGAGTGCACTTCATTTGACAAATGCTTTTCGAGTATGACCATCTCAATTCACAATCCATTGATAATCTAGAATTTTCTCAGGCTCGATAATTGGTTCGCTATCATCGTTATATAGAGGTAAGGTGGTGTGTGATATAGGTTGATTGCCGAGCTTCTGTCGAAGCAAAGATATATGGATTACCGAATGGATTTTTGTATAGTTAAGAAGATGCAATTGATATGCGAGTCGAACAATTTGTAGCGCCACTTGAAAGGGTCCAAAATATTTTCTTGCAAGCTTTTGATGTGCTCGTCTCATAACTGACTTCTACTGATAAGGTTGTAGTTTAAGATAGACCCAAACTCCTTCTTGAAATTCATCCTCTCAAGGATGATTATCAGCAAATTGCTTCATTTTATTACGAGCATCAGTAAGGTTGGTTTTGAGTTCTCGAATGATGATGTCTTAAGATCATAGAAATTGATCGACTTCATGTACTAATGCAGAACCTACATCATAGTGGATTAAGGGAGGCAGAGGTCTACCATAAATTGCTTCAAAATGTGTCATGTTAATGGATTAGTGGTAAGTCGTGTTATACCAAAACTCTGCCCAGGCCAGATATTGCTCCAATTTTCGAGGTTGTAAGAAGACAAAACATTTTAAATATTGTTCAAGGCAACAATTGAGAACTTCAGTTTTCCCATCAGTCTTTGGATTATAAGCTAAATTAGTTCTTAACGTAATCCTGTGCATTTTAAACAATTCCTTCCAAAAATGGTTTAAAAATATTCGATCTCAATCAGTTATAATGGATTGAGGGATACCATGTAAATTTACTACTCCCATGATAAAAATGTTTACAACGTCTTTTGTTAAAAATGGATGAGTTAAAGAAAGAAAATGAGCATATTTACTTAGTTTATCTACCACCATGAGGATAAAGTCTTTGTCATAGGACTTGGGCAATCTTTCAATAAATTTCATGGAGATATTAGCCCACATTACGTTCGATACCTGTAACGGTTCCAACAAACCAGCAAGCACTCGATTCTCAACCTTATTACACTAGTAAGTATCACACTATCGGATGAAGCATCGGATGTCAGCTTTCATCTATGGCCATGAAAAAGATTGGGAAAGACACTTGTATCTTCATAAGATTCCTGAATGTTCAGCTGAGGATGATGAATGAAACTCATACAACAACTTGCTGCGTAGTTGAGTCAATCGGGATAATGATCCTTCCATCTAACCAAAGATAATTGTTTCTCACGTAATATCCATCTACTGGATTAGTATTTGTTTAGGCCTCATTAAATATGGTTGTCAAAGCAGAATCTTCCTTGGCTGTGTTGGTGAAAATTGAAGGCAAGTATACCTTTTCATTTTTTAAGAGTAAAGGATGAGAGAATATCATTTCCACAGGGATTTGGTTCAAGTAATAAGTTTCCAGTCGTTCTACTATTTAAACTAAGACTGTAGAATTTAACATTGATGTGAATGTAAATAAGCTATGAATTATAGATTATATTTCCGAGAAGTAACACTCAAGAATGAATAAAGATAACCAAAACAGATTTCAACAACTATCAAAGAATTATTGTATAGAAAATCCAGCACTCAATTCACAGTACAAGTATATGAGAATCAATCTAGCAAAGCGTTAGAGTTAGAGTTCACCTAGTCTTCACCTAAGCAATCCTAAATTATTACTCTAATTCAAGTTTTAAATGTACGATTGAAGATCGAATTCACTAAACTAGTTGAAGATGAATTCCTTGACTCATCAACACTTTCCCCCAAATTAGAAACCTTAATTCCTTAGAAATTTTTAATTAGAGCAAGCACTAGGATATAAAATTATCAAGACCTCATAATTGTTGATCTTTATTCCTAAAGTATCCTCAATTATGTTGTTCACCTCAGTTCCAAATTTTCAATTATGAATAAAAATCTAAAATCAATCTACAAGTGACCAGTTCATATAAACATTAAGAATCAGAGAAGAACAATCAATTTAAAGAAAATAAACTTGAATTAATGTAACAAATTCATACTACAATAGGTTCAGACTCGGATCCCTCTTTCCCTAACTAAAATCTAGTTACACATGGTAGAAGTGATGAAAACAAAAGAAGAAAGATAAAAGCTTATGTAGAACTCCATGAAGCTGCACGAATCTTACACTTTGATCCATCAAATCTACAGATCATTCACTTCAGGAGTTGCACCATAGGGAATGAGCAGGAGAACTCAAGCTATAACTGCCAAAATTGCCCAAGAAAATTTGCCAAAATATGGAGAAATGAGTTATTTATACATGTTGTCCTACAGGATTCGTGTCCAACATATTTGTATTTGCGTTGCCAACACAAAAGTGGCAGAATGCATCAATTTTTCAAGGCTTTTAGGTGCTCAACGCGATATTTTTATGTTGCCAACGCAAACTCCTGTGACATATTTCAACAAAGTGAAAAACACATCAAAATTGAAAGAATTTATTACAAAAAGCTTTAAAAACTATATTTTTCAGAATTTTCAAAGGAAACTCAAATTTCACTTATTTTTCTATGATTTTATATTCATTTGTATTCAAAATGTTTGCTATTTCTTCAAAATTATCAACACATAAATGTCATATTTGACACTTATCAGGTTGCTCATGCAATGTCTTCCCATAAAGTCCATATAAGATAAGAGATGGCGAACAACTCAACCTTCGCTCCATTCAAATTTGCTTCCTATACTTTAACCTCATCCGAATTTGAATCTCTTTATAGACGTCTTGATAATGTATTCGCTACTTTATTGGTCTCTCCTGACTTATAAATAATCTTATAGTCGAAACCCAACAACTTAGCCAACCATTTTTATTGTTATGGGGTGGTGATTCTTTGTTCAAGTAAGTGTTGAAGACTTTTTTGATCCATTTTGGAATTTCTAACCCAATATGTAGGGCCGCCATGCTCAGATTACTGTCGCAACCGTAATTCTGACGAGACGACGAACTCGCTAAAATTTTTTACAATGATTTGATTTTGATGTGTGGAGTCACCACCAAATTTTTATTTAAGGGGGAAAAGTTTGGAAAAACCCTGACTCGATGAAGAGATTTAGGTTCGGGAGTCGGTTACAAGTGGGGAAGGTGTTAGGCACCTCATTCCCCTGTTCCGAAGAACAGTACCCTTAAACTGAGTGTGTGATTATTTGAAAATTTGCTTGATCCCTTTAATTAATGTGAAAATAAACACTTGATGGGGGTTAGCCTGACAGGACTTGATTCTGCTCCTACGTATTCCCCGGTGCAATGGAAAACTTAAGGCTTACGTAGTTCTTGTTTGTGAAGGCTTGACCTTCAGAGGTGTTTAAAAGGAAAAGTGGCATCTTGAAAAGATTTTCATTTTTGGAGGGATCTTTGGCCCACTCATGCACAAGACCCAAGGCAGCTACGGCAGCACGGGGGCCTATACAAACTACTAAATGTTGGACAGCAGGTGAACCGTCAGCCCCTCATTTAGAGCCTATTGCGTGAGATTAAGAATCCCAAAATATTTTGAAAAAGAAAAAAAAAACTTTTATTTTTTGGGAGGATCCATAGTTCACTCATGCACAAGACCCGAGGCGGCTATGGCAGCATGGGGGTCTATACAGACTACTAAACGTTGGACAGCAGGTGAACCGTCAGCCCCCCATTTAGAGCCACTGCGTGAGACTGAAGATCCCAAAATATTTTGAAAAATAAGAAAAACAAAGAAAAAGAAAAAAAAAAGCTTTTATTCTTTGGGAGAGTCCATGGTCTACTTATGCACAAGACCTGAGGCGGTTACGGCAGCACGAGAGTCTATACATACTACTAAACGTTGGACAGCAGGTGAACCGCCAACCCCCCATTTAGAGTCCGTTGCGTGAGACCAAGGATCCCAAAATATTTTGAAAAATTTTATGTTAAAGAAGGGGAAGAAAGAAAATTATTCTCACTATCAGAAGCGTAAAATGTTTTTGGGAAAGAAGCAATTTTATTGAGAGTTCGGGGGTTTATTAACAATTGTGGAATTTATGGAAATTTTATTAACAATTATGGAATTTTGGGAATTTTATTAACAATTATGGAACTTTGGGGATTTTATTATCAATTATGGAATTTTTAGGAATTTTATTAGCAATTATGACATTTTTGGGAATTTTATTGGCAATTATGGAATTTTTGGGACTTTTATTAATAATTATGGAACTTTGGGAATTTTATTAACAATTATGGAACTTTGGGAATTTTATTAACAATTGTGGAATTTTTGGGACTTTTATTAACAATTATGGAATTTTGGGAATTTTATTAATTATGGAATTTTGAGAATTTTATTGGCAATTATGGAATTTTTGGGACTTTTATTAACAATTATGGAACTTTGGGAATTTTATCAACAATTATGGAATTTTGGGAATTTTATTGGCAATTATGAAATTTTTGGAAATTTTTGAGAATGAGAAGGCAGTTTAGGAATTTTTGGAAAAGAGGAAGGGCGATTTGGTCTTTTTGTAAGGTAGGGACAAGATGGGAATTTCTGGGTTTTATGGAGAGCAAAATAGTCTTTGTACAGGTAGGGACTGGTTGGAAAATTTTAGAATTGTAGAAGGGCAAAATGGTCTTTGTACAGGTAGGGACTGTTTGAGAATTTTCAGAATTGTAGAAGGGAAATCTTGTAATTCTGCAGGCAGGGACGAAACTGGAATCGTATGAAAAGTTCAAGGGCAATCTTGTAATTCTGCAGGCCTCCCCCTTGATCTGGCAAACGCGGGATCGGACGGCCGCGACAAGCTCGCTGGAATCTGGGTCGCGTCCGCTCCGTCGCCAGGAACCTCGTCGCGCCTTTCGATTCGTGCGTCTCGTCCAGTGCTTCTTCCAAGATCGCATGGGAGCAGAGACAGCGAACGGAGGCAGGGGCATACAAGAAGGCTCGGGATGGGATGCGAAAGCGGAGGAGGCAGCTAGCGCGACGCCGCGAGGCAGCGGAGGCATGCTCAGACTGATCCGCCATCGAAGCCGATGAGACCTCGGAGGTCCGCTACGTCCCGGTGTGCTCCGCCAGAGGATGACGAAGTCTCCGCTTGTACGGGGTTCTTCGACGTCCAGAAACAAGTCGCAGCGTCGTCGAGCTACTTTCCTGTACCTACGTAGCTAGTGAGCCTCATCGGAAACAGGGGAAGCCTCTTCATACGAGGGACTTTTCTCACTATTGATCACTTCCGATTTTAATCATAATCGAGATTCTCCGTAGTAATTTCACATTCTCGATTCAATTTCAATTACAGTGAACTTAGGCGAAGGTCCAGATCGATTAACCAGGCTCACACACATTTCGCGGGTAATAACACAGGCAGAATATCTCTTATTCACAAACAAACATGGTTCCATCAATTTAGCGATGGGGAACTAACCTGTGTGGTGCGAAGAATGCAATCGCCGGAGCCGCTTCCTTTGCGGAGTGAGCGAAAAAATTCAAATCGTTCTCTCTAGATCGGAAGCACTCTCTTCTCCTCTTCAGAAGCTCCTGATCTCAATCCAATCCCCTGCTCCCCCTTTGCTCAATTTTTCCAATAATTTGCTAAACCCTAAACCTTCGTTGCCTCCTTTTTTATAGGCTGACCTTTTCCATTTTCTTTTGTTTTTTTTTTCTGTTGATTAACCATATTTTAATTTTATTTAATTTTTCAGATTTTAATAATTTTCAATTTTTCCAGATTTTCAATTTTCAATTTTTTTCAGAATTTCTTTTATTTATTTTTCGGAATTTTCTAATTTTATTTAATTTTTCCAGATTTTAATTTATTTTTCAGATTTTTCTAATCTTCATTTTTTTGAGAATTTCTTTTATTTATTTTTCAGATTTTAATAATTTTTTCCAGATTTTCTAATTTTATTTAATTTTTCCAGATATTTTTTTTAGATATTTTTATTTATTTTCCAGAATTTATTTTTACTTTCGAGAATTTAATTTTTAATTTCCAGATTTTCTAATTTAATTTTTCCAGAATTTATTTTTAAGAATTTTATTTTTCCTTTTCTGATTTTCCTTTAATTTTCTATTTTCTCATTTCTAGAATTTTAAATTTCCTTTTTTTTGGTTTTTTTTATTTTCCTTTAATTTTTCCAAAATTTTATTTTTATTTATTTTTGAGATTTTCCTTTGGTTTTGCATTTCCCTTAATTTCTTTTTCCATTTTTCGGATTTTCTGATTAATAAATTTTTTACTATTTTTCTTTTTCTGATTTTTTAATTAATTTTTATTTCTGATTATTTAATTTTTCTTTTTTCTGGTTTTTATCTTATGATTTTTTATTTTTTATTTTTTGTTTTCAGATTTTGATTTTTAAATTTTTTATTCTTTTTCTTGATTTTTTATTTTTCTCTTTCCCAAAATTCAATTTTACTTTAGTTTTTTCTTTTTATCATTATTGTTTTTATTATTAACTTTTATTTTTCAGATTTTGATTTTGCTTCTTTTTTTGCTTAATTTTTTATTTTCCCTGATTCCTTCTTTACTTCTTTCTTTTTTGTTTTTTTGAGATTTTTTTAATTAAAGTTCTTTCTTTTGTAATTTACATTATTTAAATTAGGATTAATTAACCTTAGTGGCCGGGAACCTCAGACGTAATTGGGTGTTTACAATTACTTCTAGTATACTTAGCATCTCCTTCTCATATGTTGACCGATATTTCCTTTTCTTGCTTATTTCCTTACTCAAGTATGTTATGGATCGTCTATTTTAAAAATTTAGAAGTACAAGTATTGGTGTGGTAGTAATGACTAATTTTAGGGTTTCAAAGGCATGTTGTACTTCATCTCCCCATTTAAAACATTATTTCTTTAATAATTGTATAAAAGGTTTAGTAATCTCTCCATAGTGTTGTACAAATTTTCAATAATAACCTATAAGGCCTAAAAAAACCCCAAGTGATATGGTGGTTGTAGGTCTGGGCCAATTGGTCATGGCCTCGATTTTTCGCAGGTCAACTCGAACACCCGTTCGCAAGATAAAATATCCCAAGTAGTCAACTTTCGTTTCTCCGAATTGGCATTTTAAGAGTTTTACGAAAATTTGGTCTTTTGCAGGATGAGCAAAGTAGTTTTTAGGTGCTCCATGTGAAGGTCTCATGTGGTTAAAGAATGTCTCATGCAGAATGTCGTTAAAGAAAACCAAAATGAATTTACGAATATGGGGTCCAAAGATTTTGTTCCTGGTAGCCTGAAATGTTAATGGGACGTTGCATAATACGAATGACATCACCAAATATTCACAATGGTCGCTGTGAGTTTGAAAAGTTATCTTATGCATGTTGTGAGGATGAACTCTTATATTGTGGTACCCAAATCGTAAGTCGAGTTTGCTGAAATGGATGGAATCATGTAACTCATCGAACATATCATCAATTGTGGGGATTGGAAATCGATCCTTTATAGCTACCTCGTTTAATGCTTGATAATCAATACAAAACCTCCACGATCCATCATTCTTTTTTATTATAAGTATTGGTGATGAAAATGGACTAGTGTTGGGTTGAATTAAACCTGCACGAAACATTTCTGCTACTTGCTTCTTAATTTCATTTTTTTTGGAAGTAAGCGTAACGGTAAAGTGTCACATTCACAACCTTCAACTCATCTGTTAATTGTATTTGATAATTGAGGGCAGGCTGTGGATGAAGCGTCTTTGGTTTTCCCATAACATCACATAACTCGTTTACAAGCTTTTCCAGTTCTCCTTGTTGATTTTTAGTTATCGCAATTTCCTCGATTTCCTCATGTTTGACCATTAAATAAAATAGTTCTAAACCCTGGCTCTAATCTCAAACCATTGCTTCAAGGCTTGTTGTTTCAATCTTTCTCTTTGCATTCCCAACCAAACAAAACTACTTTCCTTCATGACGGAAGGTCATCGTGAGGTGTTGATAATCTATGGTGACTAGTCCTAGACTCCCCAGCCATGGGATTCCCAATACTACATCCAACCCAATGGTTGGTAATGCATAAAAAGTTATTAGAAAAGTATACCTTTGAATTATCAAGGGAACTGCTTCATACATTTCCAGACACTCCAAACATTCTTCGTTTGCCATCTTCACCCAAAAGAGTTTGGTAGTTGTGACCCTTAGGTACATGCGTCTCACCAATTGTGGGTTTGTAAAGTTTAAGCTTGATCCACTATCTATCAATGCAGAAATTTGTTAATGTTGTATCAGACCACTTACTCGAAAGGTTTTCCCACTTGATTTTCCCACCAAGGCAGGCAAAGATATCACATGTTCCTTATCATTCTAGCCATGTTTTTCTTGATCACATTCTTCATTCTCCTCGCATATCTCAATGAGAAGTGTCCGTGTGTTCTTACAACGATGCCCCAAAGTGAAATTCTCATCATAGTTAAAGCATAAGTCCTTTTCTTGTCGTTGTTGCATCTCCATCCACGAAATTTGTTTTGGCTTGTTGTCCGCACACTTTATTGATCCGGTCACTAGCCCTAAGATTTCTCGAGAATTAGCACCGAACACGCTAGTCATGATCTTCTTCGATTGTTGAAGTAACTCGTCCTTCCTTTGAGCTAGTTCGATGACTGCTTGTAAATTTTGAGATTTGAACAAACGAATATCTTCTGTGATTTTTTCCTTCAATCTGGCCATAAATGCCCCTGCTAAGACACTCTCCAGCCAACTTGGGAGACAATTCATCAACTTCTCGAACTCATTCAAATACTCTCGAAAATATCTTGTTTGTCGCAATTTACTTATCGTTTCATTTGCATCCTCGTACTCGATTTTTCATAACAATAACCCTTTCATGAACATCTTCCATGCGATTTTTCTTTTTTTATTCTCATGTGTGAACCAACACCACCATGTGTTGGCTTCACCGTAAGGTAGAATGAGACTAAAGATACATTTTTTTAGCCATAGATGTCTTGCGCAACAGAATATTATTGTGCTTGATTTAGCCAAACCCGAGAATCCTCTCCGACAAACTTTGAAAATTTCATTCAGATTGAGTTTTTGGGTTGCTTCCTTTTTCCTTCTTCAATTCGAGTTGCCTAGTTATTTTGGACCTATGAGTTGGAATCCGAACTTCCACTGTTATTATCAGAATTTGTAGATCCTGATGATGTTGACAATGGCGATTGATGACTATGCTTTGATTTGCTAAGTAACCTCTTACAGATCTTGTCAATGGATTCACACAGTTCTCTCATTGACTAATGTAATCCTCCCACAGAGGTTTCCAATGCATCAAGACGTTCTTTATTGGTTAACATATTGATGAGCGAAATGTTGATGTAATTGCAACCTAACTCGAGCGAAACGTTGATGTGATTGCAACTTGGTTTTAGATACTAATTGATACAATCTCGTGGTATCGAGATAATTCTTACGAAATAAACGTAAGAGTTTAAAACAAATATTATTCGATATTCTTAAATGACATACATCAATTTCTTAAATATTGTCATTCCTAAATCTAAAAGATAATAAATAAAACTAATTGATAATAGATATTATCAGCTCTAAGAAAATAATTAACTAAAAAATAAGAGATAAAATTAAATGATAAAAGAAGTTACATGCTTCGAGAAAATAGTCAAGTAACAGATAAAGATATTAACTAATAAATAGAAGAAGTTATCCACTTTAAGAAAATAGTTAACTAACAGATAAAGATAAATTATTCGAAAAACTACCAACTTAATATTCGTGGATGTCCATCATGCATCTTGTCATGCATATCGTAAGTTTGGCTTAGAGACCCCATCATAATGATAATATATTTAAGTCAATTTCATATATTTTACAAAAAAGTACATCAATTATATATATTTTATAGAATAATGCCTTGATATGGCAATAAACTTCTTAACAAAACAAATTGTTTTAACTTAACTGTTTATTGTAGTCTCATGAAAAATTCTAAAGTTATTACATCTTATATCTTCGAAATATTGAACAAAGTTTGACTTGCTTACCTTAACCTAAAATGGACATCATTTTATATTTTAAATATAATTTTTTTATTTGTTGGCAAATATATATTTTTTCAACCATTACATATTTTGTTATAATATCTATAACAAAAATTTTAAAAATAAATGTTAGACCAATCTTGAGGTGAAGTGTATTATTTATTTTTTTAAATACTTCAAAATTAAAAAAAATTATCTTCTTCATATTTTTTATTATTTACGAATAGAGAATTAATATTCTTAAATCATCATTTTGAGTATAAAAAAATTATTTATTTATTTATATTTTTCATTACTTAAAAACAAGTATCAATGTTTATAAATCACCATTTTAAATATAAAAAATAACTATTATAGTAGATGCAAGTTTTCTTTAGACACACATTTAATATATTTGTTTATATATATATAAATATATATATATGGTGAATATGTTCAAATTTAAAAATCTTATCTGTCAATTATTTTGAGTGATAATATATTTATCTAATTTTATCATTTTTTTTCATCAAAATTATTATTAGCATTTGAAAAAAATATTATTATTAACTTATTTCTCATTTTTTATTTTAATATATTTTGATTTTATATTTATTATTATTATTATTATTTTGTAATTTTATTTTTTATTATTATTAAAATTTTTTATTCTTTCTTCCATTTCCACATGGATCTTATATTAATTTATTGTAACAAATTGCATTTTACATATAATTAAAACATATTTTCTCTTAATCTACTTAATCATATTAATTGAAGTGTTTTACATAAATATTCATACACTAAATTATACTATAATGATTCATATGATGAATGCTTTATTTTCTTTTCAATTTTTTTTCAATTTTAAAAAATTTTGTTCATGAAATTTTATTCCTATTCCACTTCATTATTCATTTTTTCCAACTTTAACACCTGTATACGAAACATTTGGATGAGTATAAATAAATTTTTATAATATAATTCATAATTTTATCTTATAAATCTTAGTTGATGTAGACAAGCAATGCATGGAAATATTAGATTTCATAAATTATATCAGGTATAGTTAGATAAATATTGAATATCCTTTGAATCATTATTAAAATCTATTAAACATCACTTCAAAATATATCCAAATCATACAAGTTTATTTTAATTCGTTGATATCATAAAATGTTAAACCTTAAAAAATAAAAAAGTAAATCATTGTAACAGGAACCACTTTTTATTTAAGTTTCATATTTATGAATTTCTTAAATTTTGATTTACCATATATTTTAGATGGTTTTATCTCTTTATCATTTTTTTTAACTTTTTGTTAATTTTTTTAATAGCCAATCCCTTAATAAAATTTAGAAAAATACTTATTTCCTTTACTTAACTGTAAATTAGCTCTAAAATATAAATTGCAATACAAATCTATTATAAATATTTTTTATGCCATATATTATTATTTAACTGTATAGCATATTTTCATTCAAATAATCAATTATATTATTCACATCTAGAAATTCAATAAATCGTCATTTGATTTTGATAGAAATTCAAAATCACACGAAAACTAAAATTGTTGGAATCTTAAAATAAGAAGACTTAAACAGTTTAAAAGGATATACAATGTAAAAATAAAAAAAATAACAACAAAGTTTAAACTATAAGTTATCTTATATATTTTTTAAAAGTGTGTTTGGTAAAGTATTTTAGTTGGTTAAAAATTTTTGTTTAGATATTTTAGTTTTTTATAAAATAATTTATTTTAGTAGTTATTATTTTTTAAAAGATTATTTTTAATTATTTTTATATTTTTAGTTTTTAATTAAAATATTTTGTTTATTTTTAATATAATTTTTTATTTATTGTTTTATTCTTATAAATTTAATATTATTTTTTACATTAATATTGCTAATTTGATAAATTTATTTGTATATTATCATAAAATATTATTTTAAATTATTATTTTAATACATACTATTCTTTTTAATTATTATATTATTTACTCTACTTTATTAATAAATATTGAAAAATTTAATAAAAATTAAAATTTTAAAAAAATAAATTTTTTAAATTAATTTATATAAAAATTAAAAAATTATTTACTATATTTTTAAATAATATATTATACTTATTATATTTTAACTTATTATTTAACCATATATTTTATTTATTATTTTATATTTATTAATTAAATTTATAATTAATTTTACCAAATATTTTTAATTTGATTAATAATTTATCTACTTTAAATTTTAACTTTCATCTTGCTTGTCATTACATTATGATTAATAACACTGTTTTTTCATCAATTGATCTAATTTTATTTCTCTGTAAAATATAATTTCATTTGAATCTAAATTCATTAATAATTTTTTAAAATAATTAATTTATCTACCATGAAACAAACTGCAATTATCATGTTTAAGGAGATTATATTCTTTAACATTCGATAGTTTTAAGATGTTATCCATAATATTGTTTTTATTTTATAAAAAAATTCTCACATTATTATAATTATTATTAATTGTGCACCATAAACAGTTCTCACATTATCATAATTACTATTAATCGTGCATCATAAATAATTGTGAATAGAGTTAAAAAAAAATTATTTATTCCATGGATGCCATAAGACCAATAAAAAAAATATTTGTATTTTTATTATCAATTATTAAAATTAAAATATTTTATACAATATATGTCAATGGACACATAACAAATTTTTTATATAATAATTTCTATAAAAATACATATAATTCAATGCATTGATAACATTAGATATTATCATTTTTAATTAAATATTATTATTAATTTATATTATATATTTTTAAACATATATCATAAAAATATTTTAAATAATAATTTTTTATTTTATGTGTATTTTTAATATATTCATTCAACATAAATTAATTATTGAACTATCAAATTGTTTATATATTGTATGATTTTTTAAATTTAAATAAATTTTATAAATAATTAAATTAAAAAAAATAGTAATCTTTTATTAATATTAAATTACAGTAAATAAAAAAATAACAATAAATTAATAATATGAAACCTTTGTTTTATTTTTAAAAATCATGAAAATAAGTCATGACAATAAAATATATCATATTGATATGATATATCAATTTTAAATTTTAAAGTTAAATTTAAATTATGTTTAAGTTAAATTACAATTTATTTTTTAAAATATATATTCAATGTAATATGACTAACGGATTACATGTAGTGTATAAATGTGTTAAAATTAAATAAAATACATAATAATAGTGTAAATAAAATTATTATTATTATTATTATTAAACATTGTATTTTATTAATGTAATTTTTTACAAGAATTAAATAAATATTATAAAATAATAAATTTACAAATATAAACTACAAAAAATATTATATTATTAATAATTTATATAAATTTTAATTTTTCTCAATTTAATAAAATAGATCTATTAAATAAACATTTAAGATATCATAATAGAATAAGAATATGATATGATGTAAATATGATAAGATATGAGCCAATTTACCATATTTCATTGTCTTATTCGGATGAATTAAATAATAATAGAATAAAATATAAATTAAATTTGAATATTTTTTTATTAAAATTAAATAAAAATATTATTAATTTTGTTATAATTATTAATATATTATTATTGTTATTATTAATGTGTTAATAATAATTATAAATATTATTTATATATTATTATTATTATTATCATATAAAAGTAAGAATAAATAAATATGTTATTTTATTCTATAATTTTTTCTAAATTTTTTTTATAAGATAAAAATTATATTAAATAATATGGTAGGTGGAACAATAACATGAGTTTATTATATCCTATTATATCGATTAAACAAACATAAAATAATAATAATAATTTATTATGATTTTCAAACATGTTTTAATGATAACTTTTATAAAAATCAAACATCTTTATTTAATATACCAATTTTTTTTCTATAAATTATATTGTTTAAAATTATATTTTATATAAATCAAAATTGCTACAAATATTAAAAATATATCAGGTATATTTAAAATGTTCATAAAAATATTATAATAAATATAATTAAATGTATGAAAGTTTTTGATTTCTATCTCCTTTCATTAAATGTTTTAATAAACATAGTTAAAAAATCATTCTTAACAAATATTTTTCAAAATATTGATACTAAATACAATAAATTAACATTCTCGAAGAAGTTTACCAATAAACTTGAAAGTTATACCGAACATTTTTTAAATAAATTATTAAAAAAATTTATTTTCATATATTTTAAAAATATATGAGGTTGATTTTATATAATTAAATAGATTATCAAAAATTGAGTTAATATCATGTTTTATACGATGAAAAAGTTTAATTGACAAAAACTATAGTATATACAAAATTATAATGATGCGTGTTTTATAAAATTCACAATACTACAGGTTAATTTTTTATTAAATGATAACGATAAGTTTTATTTTATTTTTTATATAAATTAAAAGATTTCATTTTCGTGTATATCACTTAGTTTTGTCAGCTTTTAATGCATGAGATTCCTTTCTTTCACTTTAAAAAAATTGTAAAGTTAAATTTAAGTCATGATTAATATAAATTTTAATTTATTTTAAAGATATATTTTTAATAAAATTAGGATTATTTAATAACTGAATCAATCTCATTTAAATTGTTTAATTAAATAAAAAATAATTTTTTAAAAATTATAAAATTTTATATAATTTAATTTAATTTTTTTTAAAATTAAACTAAACTGCAAAATCTATATAATAACTAAATTTATATATTTTATGTGATATTTTTATTATCAGTTATTATATTTTTTAATTATTTTTTAACATTGATTATTTAAACTTTGTGTTAAACTATATTTAAGTATAAATATTATTAATTTTTGTATTTAATCTAATTTAGTTTTAAATTTTTTATTTTATTAACATATCTTTATTATTAACTTTTTAAAAACAAAATAAAAAACAAATTAAATAAAATCGTTTTAATTTTATCTAACTAAATCACATCAATCATTCGCATGATTGTTTTTCATATAACTAAACACCTCCAAATATAACTATCATGTGGTGCAATGTATAAATATTTAAAATTAAATAATAATAATAATATTATGGATTAAATATATTTTTAGTTCATCTAAAATATTTAAATTTTGATTTTGATTTTTCAATTTTAATATTTTTGGTTTAAATTTTTTATTTTTTAAAATATCATAATTATAATCTTTAATATTAATTTAAGTTACATTAAATCAAGTTAAATCAATTATTATTGAAATTTTTTAAAATTATTTTATAAAATATTTTGATTATGATCTTTTATTCATAATTAATGTATTATAATTTAATATAACTTAAGTTAATATAGAGATTATAATCAATATATTTTTAAAAATGAAAAATCTAAATAAAAATTTTAAATTTAAAAAATCAAAACTAAAATTTAAATATTTTAAAAGAACTAAAAATATATTTAATCCTATTATTATTATTATTAAATATTATATTTTATTAATATAAAAAAAAGATAAATTTCACAAGGACGAAATATAAGAAAGATAATTTATAATATAAATTATATTAAATATTATATTATTAATAATTTTATATAAATTTTAATTTTTTAATCTAACTATTAATATGACAGCCCTGTTAGATGAACATTCAAGGTATAACTAGTTCAAACGTTCGGGGTATGAACTAATTTATCATATTGCATGATGCTGGATGAATTAAATAATAATATATTATGATATAAATTAGATTCAAATGACAAAATTATCATTTTTATTTAAATTTAATATAATAATAATAATAAATATATTATTATTAATGTAATTAATAATGTTACTATTATTATTTATAATATTTTCATCATTATTAATATTATTTATTAATAATAACAATATTATAAATATTATATTTATAATTATATTATTATTATATAAAAATAATAAATAAATAAATATATTATTTTATTTTGTAATTTTTTAATTTAATCTTTTTTATAAAATAAAATTTATATTAAATATTATAATAGGTAGAGCGATAAAATTGACTTGTCATGATTAAACAAAAATACAAAATAAAATAAAATCAATCTATCACTTCCTTCTTGGCCTCCAAACATGTCTTTAATGACAAATTTTGCAAAAAGTAAACAGTTTTAAGAAAGAGAGCTTTTTAATATACAAAATATATTTTTTCCACGAATTAAGTTTTTCAATAATTATGTTTCATATGAAACAAACTTACTACAAATATTATAAATGTATTCAGTATATTTAAAAGAATTATAGAAAAAATAAATTTTATTCATATTTATGAAAATTTTGAATTTCTATCTCGTTTCATGAAAACGTTTTAATAAACAACATAGCTAAAAAATTATTATAAAAAATATTTTTTCAAAATATTGACACTAAACATAAAAAGATAACATTCTCGAATGAAATTTACTCATAACTTCAAAATTCTGCCAAATACTATCATCAAAAGGATCTTATTTTTAAATATTTTAAAAATATATATGATGTTGATTTTATGTACTTGAACAGACTATTAAAATTTGAATATGATAGAAAAGTTGAATTAACAAAAATTATATTATATATAAAATTTGAATGTGATATTTTATAAAATTCGCAATAGCATAAGTTAATTTTTTATTGATTTATATTGAATCATCTTGATTGTTTTGATATAAATTAGAAGGATCTTATTTTCATATATTTTTAAATATATATGATGTTGATTTTGTGTACTTGAATAGACTATCAAATTTTAGATTAGTATTACATTTTATACGAAATAAAAGTTTAATTAACAAAAATTATATTCAATAAAAAGTTTTCTGATGATATGATATTTTATAGGATTCATAAGTTAATCTTTTAGTAAATTATAACAGATAATTTTTATTATTTTATATATTAACATATAAATAATAAAATTTAATTTAAATTGATTAAAATAATAATAATTTCAAGATTTACTTTTTTAAAATACATTCAAATTTATTATAGTACACCGAATTTTAAAATTTTAGAAAATTTTAAATAAAAGGATCATATTTTTAATATTAAAAATTATAAAAATGGTAACAGTTTTCTAAAAATAGTTTATTTAAAAATTTAATTTTAAATTAAAATTAAAATTTGATACTCAAAATAATCTTTAAAAATAAAGTTTACATAATTTAATAAAAATAAGAATAATTATTAAAAAATCATTGTTAAGAATAATCTGTAAACGAGACTCTAAAAAATAAAATTTATCAAATAATACTTATTATTATTATCGGGCGTATAAATAAGGAAGCACAAACTAGAAAAACAGAAAACACAAGGAGAAATGGAAAATCTGGAGAAAACGTATCGCCATCGCAGGGTTAGTTTTGGCATTGGAGAAAAGATTAAGATCTCCTCTCTCCTGTCAACGAAACCTACCCTGTCTTTTCCTTTTTCCCCAAATCTCAAACCAACCATCTCCTTTTTTCAAAACCCTAACCTTCCCTTCTACATTTCAAATTCAATTTTCGCTTCAAGGTTCTTCAAATCCCCATCTGCATGCGCAAATAACGCAGAAAAACTCGAATCCTTCACGATTTTCGAATATCGTGGCTTCGCTTTGCCAATCAGGGATTCTGGTGATTGAAATTGAATCGGTTGGGGTGGGTCAATGGCGAAAGGCACGGATTCCGATGAGTTTGTGTTGCTTTCCAGGGTTCGTACGGGTCTCAAGAGGGAGTTTGCATTCGCTATGAAGGCTCAATCGGAGATCTGTGGTTCTCTGGGTCGAACCCGAGGCAGCAAGAACCGGAACGAGGTTCCGGTTCAAACCGCCACGGCCAGCAAGCGCTCCAGGAAGTCCGGTTCGTTCGAGGAGCAGAATGATGCGGCGGCGACGCTGAAAAACTCGGAGGATGCCATGAGCGAGGAAGAGGCTAAAAGCGACGTGGTGGATCTTCAGAGCGACGACGAACCGAAGAATCACGTCGGAGAATCCACACCAATGCCCGTTTGTGAAGAGGAACCGAAGGGTGATGTGGTGTTGGAAACTGTGATCAACGAAGAACCCCATGTGGTTGAGTCATTGAAGGAAGAGGTTGTGGATGACTTGGTGCAACCCTTATGCGAAACCGAGGTCAAAGAGGATTTGAAGAACGGTACTACAGAGAAAATGGGTACTGGTGGAATAACCCCGGCCTTGTTTAACGATGTTGATGATAAGGGGAAGAAGAAAATGACGTTGGGGAAGCCTGAGAGGCGGTTTACACGGTCAGCATTGAAACAGAAATCCGATGAAACAAAGATGATAAATGATGGGGAACATGCCAGTATAGCAGTTGGAGTTGATGGTAATGTCAAGAAGGAAACTGACGATTCACCCTTAGCAGCCACTCCAACTCCGGTGAAAACTACCAAGAGTAGGTTGAAGAAGTTCCCTACCAAACTGAAGGACCTTCTGGCTACAGGGATGCTTGAAGGACTGCCAGTGAAGTATGTTAGGGGAACGAAGGTATTATCTGAAATTTTCATTTGGTTTTTCTAATGTGTGCCTCTGTTAAAAGTAACTTTTTCATTTTTCCAAATAATTAGTAATTATTGAAATTTGTAGGATTTAATGTTATCAACGGATTGGATCCTGTGGTTTTTAATAAAAACTTACTATATGTGATCCTGTGTTACACATTAGAAAACCATATTTTATATATGATCATAGTCTTAGGGTCGATGTTTGGGAATTTCTTCTTGAGATGCGAGTTTGATGTATTTGAGAAATTTGTAGGCTCGAAGACCTGGAGAAACAGGGCTTCAAGGAGTGATTAAAGATTCTGGGTTGTTGTGCTTTTGTGAGATTTGTAAGGGGGTCGAGGTAAGTAGCATGAAGATGTAGGTTTATGGTTTTTCTTCTATTCACCTTCTAACAGGTCATAGGTTGGTAATGTGTTTTTTTTGTTCGTTTGTTTTTCGCTGAAAGTAGGTTGTCACACCCACTGTGTTTGAGCTGCATGCTGGCAGTGCAAACAAACGTCCCCCAGAGTATATTTACCTTGAGAATGGAAACACCCTCCGTGATGTGATGAATGCCTGCTGCAATTTTCCATTGGACTCTGTGGAGGAAGCTGTCCAAAAGGTCCTTGGTGACTTCACTATGAAGAAATCTTCCATCTGCTTGAACTGCAGAGGTTGGATATGTTTGATTTCCCACCCTTCAGCCAATGTTTTTGCTATTTTGCATACTTATTTCCTGGTGATGTAGCAAATAACAATATTGATGTATTGTAATGTCTATTTTAGAAGCTTGCGAGGGTATGTCAAGACTAGTATGTGATTCGTGCATGGAGTTGAAAGACTATCAACCAAGTTCCCCTAAAACAGCCTTGCCAAGAAGCAAAAACGTTTCACAACCAGTTCAACCCAGGTATTTTTTATTTGTATAAACATAGGGGTATCAAATGGATGGATTGGATAAATTTTGAATTGAGATATAATGTATGAGTCAGAAATAAACCATTAATCCATATATTGTCCTTTAAAAATGTATTAAAAAAATTAAATACATCCATCTCATTTTATAGAAAAAACGTCAACCTTTCCATTAATCATTTTCTATGGATGGATATCCAGCACATCCATTTAAGGTATATTTATTATTTTTTAAAATAAAGTTAAATAATTATACACATCTTGCATCCAAACACTAGAGTCTAGTGTCCCTTAAAGACCTATCCCCAACAATTAAACTTTAGACTATTTGATCCCATGGTATACGTTGGGTGGTTCAGTATCCATCCAATAATGAATGGTGATCCACTTCAACCTGTCCATTAATTTATTTTTATAATTGGACGGGTTGATTTGAGTTATACATATGTAGATTGGATGGTTAGTGAATAAATGAGATCAATTTACTCATGTCACAGATACTTTTTTACTTCATTAAAAATGGTGGGTTTGTTAGATTTTCTGCAATACAAACAAGAAGTCATTTTTTGATTGAAAGCTAAAAAATATTAAATAAAAAATTGAAAAAATCTAATGTAAAGAAAATATTAATATAGAATCTAATAATAAAATAATATATTAATATGAAATCTTATATTAATATAATGTTTAATTTAATATATATTATTAATATTTAATTTAATTTAATTAAAATTAAGTTAATACTTAAATTTATTTTATGAGTAGTTGAGTACCTCATTGTACATTTAAAGAATTTAGGATAAATATGGCATCTTTGGCTATTCATTAAAATATGTGATTTTTGCAATATTTGTCACCCATTTTACACTATTTTTACCCTGGATAGAAAATGGAGAACTCATTTTTATATATCTAGGTTCTAATCAGAGCAGTAAATAGCACATGATTACACCACTGCAGTGGTAGTGTGGTGGGGCCACCTACTGCACCCCAAAATGTTGTCATGAAGGGGTTCAGCGTTGTGGGTGTCACGGTGAAGAAGTGGTCACAAATAGTGATCTTTTAGTGGGTATATCATAACTTTGATATTGGGGCAAAATGCCATTTTTGTCCTTGATTTTAAGTCGTTTGAATGGATTTTGGGATTTTGTCCCCCTTTTCATTTACCCTGATTTGCAGCTGGAGAGAGCTTCATTGTTCACCCAATTGCCAGCCCCCAACCCTAGGTTTTGTATCTTGCTCTTTCCTTTTCCAACCAGTTCTCTTGCCTCTGACCTGCACTCTCCTCCAGTAGCTCCATTTCTGCTGTAGCAGTCCAGTTTGTAGAGTTTTCCAGCCACCTTATCTGTTTTATTTCTACCCATGGCCCTTCTCTGTTTGGATCATTTTCTGTTGTGTTCAAGCTCTTCTCTGACAATTTCAATACTGTTCTGCCCCTTCCCATTTTTTTTAATCTTTGTTAGCAAGGCTGCACATCCTACATCCTACAAAATGGTGGCCACCCTGCTATCTGCTTTCACACAATAGTGTTTTCAGGGTTGGCCGCACTGTGCCACTATTTGGGATTGACTACTATGGTTCTAATTCATCATCTAGTGAATATTACAGGATGTCAAGTTATTTTGTTTATTTGTCAGTTTCACTTTTTCCCTAAGTCCAAACTATAAATAAACATTGCATGCTTCAATTTGAGTAAATATAGTACATGTGATATGAGATTATCAAAGTTCACTGAAATTATTGCACATGATTATTTAAAGTGTGCACGTTCCTTCTATTCCAGATCACCAGAACCTGTTTTGGTTCCAAAGTCATTAGACAAGGGGATGCAGCCAAATTCATTAAACAATGGGATGAAGCACAGTGCATCTCGTGGTAAGAGTCAAGGACGACTAACTAGGAAGTAAGTATGTTTGTAAAGCACTTAATCTAAAGCATTTGCTTGACTCATAATTTAGAACTGTATATTTTTACATGCTTTAATACACCATATTTTAGTCTTATCAGCAATTTGATTCTTGTCTATTTATTTTTTAAATTTTGAAAGGGATCTCCGCTTGCATAAGTTGGTATTTGAAGAAGATGTTTTACCAGATGGAACTGAAGTTGCTTACTATGCTCATGGAAAGGTTGCTTTGATTAAGATGGGTTCTGTTTTGCTTCTTTTTTTACTTACATTTTCTGATTGTATTTTTGTTGTGGTCAGAAACTGTTGCTTGGTTACAAAAAAGGATATGGAATTTATTGTACCTGCTGCAAATCTGAGGTGCCTTTCTTTATGATTTAGTATATGTTGTGCTAATATTAGACTTCATCCAATATTTGACTCCTTCATTTTTATAAAATAATTGGATGAGCAGGTTAGTGCCTCTCAATTTGAAGCTCATGCTGGCTGGGCATCTCGACGCAAGCCGTGAGTTCTTGTTTTAATTGTTTTTGAATTTATTGTAGGGCATACCTGCATTGTCTATTTTGCCAACTATGAATTGAAGGATGGTATTTTGTTAAAATAGCCGTCATTTTTCTTCTTGTTCAACATTGATTTGTGTTACAGTTATCTGCACATATACACGTCTAACGGGGTCTCACTCCATGAGTTGTCCATCTCTTTATCCAAGGATCGGAGATTTTCCACCAATGAAAATGATGATCTCTGTAGCATATGTGAGGATGGAGGGGATCTTTTGTGTTGTGATGGATGCCCAAGAGCATTTCACATAGGTGAAGTGTTGTTTGCTTCTTGTTATATAAATCTATTCTGGATTTCCTAATTGACATGTGCTACTTTGCTGTCTTCAAACTGTGGTATATAACTTACGGTTGCTGTTACATGAACCAAGCATCATAACGAGCAATTTGATACAAAAATGGTAATATCCAATTGATGACAAGTCTGCAATGGCATCTTGAAAGTCCAAAATATTAAATAAAACTAAGGCAAAGCAAGCATCTTTAAATATAATACAGTTTCTATAGATACACTGTTAGTTATCCTGAGCCTCCAACTGTACTTTTTTCCTATATATTTCACTGGTTTCTTTCCTCCATGTTTGATTTGTTTTCTTGATTACTGTCTGGTAGTTATATACAAGCATTGAGTTAGATGGACAAAACATCATAACAAGGAAGTTGATGCAGAAAAAAATAGACAAATGGTTGACAACCACTTTCATCCTTCAACATATAAAGAAGACAGAAGACTGTAATGCCATCCTTTAGAAAAATTAATGAAAGGAGATAAATAACCGGGAATTAGAAAATGTTAAAAAGCACTTTCAAGGATTTAGGCATGTTGAAGGCATTCAGGCTAAAGGACCAGAAGTGGTTATGAATCGGTCTTTCTTGGTGGCAAAACAGTCTCCCATTCATTGAGGGTGGCACAGATGCCTTTGGTACCTTAGATGGTTCTTTCTAGTTCAAACAAGGCACGCCTTTAGTGCCTTAATGGTAAAAGGAGAAATATTCATATCATAATCTTTAAAATAACTGGTCATTGGTCTTTGGGACTCTTGGCAGCAAGTAGCTTAGGGTTATTGCTTGGGCAGTTAGTTATGGAATTACAATGCACTATATTTTCAATATTTTTCTTATTTTTATAATTATCTTTAGTTATGCATGTGTTATTTGGTGCCTCTTGATTTCACTGCATAATGTAACTAACTTAGTTTCATTTAACGGTCTAATGTCTTCAAATATTGTAAAAATGGACGTTGTATTTTAAAAATTGCAACATTGATTTAAGAAATGCTGGACCAGGACAATATTTGAATCACCAGAATAGGCTAAATTGTTGATAGTGTGTTTGGTTCCATCTTGGTTAAAAAGAGAAGGAACAAATAATCTTCTAAGACTGCCAACCTCTTGAATGCTATGATGATTTGAGATCATACCATTATTTAACTTTCTTTTGGAATTTGGTACCACCATTTTTTTAAAAGATTTATGATTAAATTCTTTGGTTTTAAGATATTTTCGTTCATTCTTTTTGTAATCTAATTTGATACGAACAATTGTTATTTTGGTAATTACAATTCCAAACGGTTTTCTATTGACAAAATTTAGGAAAAGCCAAAAGTTCGCTTAATTGGCTGTGTGTTGAGCTGTGAAAATAAATGGTCTTGGGCTTGGTTCTTTGCAGTGATCCTTTGTTGGTAAGCCATCTGTAAGTACTCTGTAAATCCTTGCCAGTGCTTGTGGCTAGGCCCTTCACTGTTCCTGGAGTTGGACCCCCCCCCCTTCTTCCCCAAAAAATATAATTGCCAAGTTGTCCAACATTTATAATGTGAATTATTCAAATAAAGGTTTCTGGGTATGAAATTCTTTGGTGCGTAGCATAATTTGTTGGTGTAGTGGTAAATTTTTGGGATTTGTGGAGATTGTGTTTGGTTCTTTCATGAATATATTGGAATTTGATTCTTGGTTATTTAATTAATGCAGTTCTATATTACCAATGGTAATTTTTTGTCTATAATATTTCTTGTTAATCTCTTGGTTTTTCATTCTCTGCAATTTGAACTTGAAGCTGGTGTTAGTCATTGTTCTCATTGTTTTATATTTTACAATTTCAGATTGTGTCCCTCTACCAAGTATTCCAAGTGGTACTTGGTATTGTAAATATTGCCAGAATGTTTTCCAGAAAGACAGGCATGGGGAACATAATGTGAATGCTCTGGCAGCTGGAAGGATTGCAGGCACTGATGTTTTGGAACAGATTAACCACAGATGCATTCGTGTTGTTAAAACTGTAGAGGTTGGCCATGGTGGATGTGCCTTGTGCAGGTAACTATGTTCCTTAATTTTTCAGCAAGCTGTATGATTACTTTAAGATGTATTATATAGTTTTTAATTCCCCTGGCTCTTCTCTCAGATAATCTGATGAACATGAGACATCTTTTTGCTAAGCCTTTGTTGCTAGAACCTTGTGTTTCTTTCATTTTTCTTTATATTTGACAAGTTTCTTTGCATTTGCTTCCGTTTGTTAACTTAAATGCATTTTTCCTAACCTCCTGATGCTTTGATATAATGTACAGTCGTCATGATTTCAGTAAAAGTTTTGGTCCTCGGACGGTAATCATTTGTGATCAGGTACTGCTTTATCTGAATAGTTTACCTGGCCTTAATATTCAGTTGCTTTTATTGATACCATTATGTTTAGAGCTCTGATAGGTATTCTCTTGCAGTGTGAGAAAGAATATCATGTTGGATGTTTGAAGGATCATAACATGCAGAACCTAGAGGTGCCATAATTTTTTTCTATCCTGCTGATTGTAATTTTGTTTGTCTGTTGTATACCTGTATTTCATACTTGCTGTCTTATTATTTGTCAGGAATTGCCTGAAGGGAATTGGTTCTGCAGCACAAATTGCAGTCAAATTCATTCTGCTATGATGAATTTGGTGGTTTGTGGGGAGAAGAATATCCCGGATTCACTTCTAAGTTTGATTAAAAGGAAGCATGAAGAGAAAAATTTAGACATTGGAGATGGTCTTGATATTAAATGGAGGGTTCTGAACTGGAAGTTAGATGCTTCTGTTGAAACTAGAAAATTGCTTTCAAAGGCTGTTGCCATTTTCCATGTGAGTATATTGTAGTCTTTGTATTATTTAGTTTTTAATTTTTTAAGTTACTTTATTTTCAGTAATGGAATTGAAAGCTAATTATCATTCGGTTTTTGAAAACTGGTTTATTACATTAAGTTTACAGTATGTGCACTTTTAATCAGTTTTGGAATTTTTTATTTTCCAGGAGAGATTTGATCCTATAGTTGATTCATCATCTGGTCGTGATTTCATTCCAACAATGCTGTTTGGGTAAGCATCTTGTGTCTTTTTCTGTTCTTATGTATATGTGGATGTGACTGAATTTCCCCTCTTGTTGGTTTCATTTCTGCAGAAGGAACATTCGGGGTCAAGATTTTGGTGGAATGTACTGTGCAGTGCTTACTGTCAAGTAAGGATGAGGGTGGGATGATTTATTTAGAGTTGCATATTTGGCTCCAAGGGTCACCTGATTTTGGTGTATATTTTATTGTTTTGCAGCCAGATTGTAGTGTCTGCAGGAGTATTTCGAGTTTTTGGGCCAGAAATAGCGGAGCTTCCGTTGGTGGCAACAATTGCTGATTACCAAGGACAGGTTTGATTTATTTTAGCAATAAATTTACTCTTGCCTTGTGTTTTTATATTTAAGTGAATGAAGACTTTGTGATTCCCTGGATATATTCTAACTGAAAATGATGTTATTTCCTGTAGGGCTATTTTCAGTGTTTGTTTTCTTGCATTGAGACACTACTTGGATCTTTAAGCGTGAAAAACCTTGTCCTACCGGCTGCTGATGAAGCTGAATCAATATGGACTAGTAAATTTGGGTTTACAAAGCTAAGCCAAGATGAGGTTTGTAACTACTTAATATTTTTCGTTTAGATTTTTGGTGTTTGCATCCCCTTTGACTAACTGCTCTCGTCATTGCAGTTAAACAATTATAAGAAATTTTATCACATGATGATATTTCAAGGGACCTCGGTATTACAGAAGCCTGCTTCTTCTCTCTGAAGTACTTTTTTACGTGGCATTTGTGTAAAGTTTTTTTGAGGCCCCAAATGCAATAGCCTCTTTTCTTGTTGGTTTTGTTTGGAGCAGATCACACTCGTTTAATATGTACAGGGATCTGCCTTTTTCGGTGTACATAGAAACAGAAACAGACAACCGCTTCAACCTTTTATAATTTTTTGTAGCAAAGAAATGAAAAGGATGTTAGAGTTGAGAAAAGAGGAAAACTAGGACAAAGGATTTTGTGGAACTTGCCAAAATTTTGCTTTATCTTATAAATTCATTAATTATTGACTAAATAACTGTTTTAACGTGATTCTGTTTTGAATCTAGGGACGTGTTTTTTTTACATTATTTCCCTTTAATCGAATTATTTCTTTGTATTGTCTTTGTGAATTCATTACTTTTTGTTTCACTGATTTCTTTCGCAAGTTATGTTGTAATTCTTGGTTTGGACTACTAACAGCAAGCATGATTATGCGTTGTCCGAATCATATGCACGTCCCCTTTAAAAGCAACTATTTGTAATGTTGGGAGAAGAATTCCTGGCATGCATGTAGGATAGTCGAGCCATACAGGCTAAATTTGGAATCCTTTATGGAAAGAGGAATATATTTTAGAATTTAACAAGAATAATTGAGGTCGAAGTATTTTTTTACTGTTAATTTAACTGTTGTATTCGTACAAAATACTGAATTTTATTATAATTATCTGGGAAGTTATTTTTGAAGTGATATTTAATTGGGTGATAATATATCATTTTAATATTAAGTGTATTAAATTTAAACTATTTTAGTGCATGTATTAATTAGGTTGGGGTTCACTGTTGATGACACGATTGGGACTTTGTTATAGGGAGCCAACAGACTTTATTTCATACAGTAGTTAGTGTATGTATTATCATCAAAAATGAAATCAGTTTTTTTTCTTAAAAAAAATCAGTTAGTTATTTTAATGTCTGTATTTCAATGCATTTTTATATTAGGTTTATGTTCGTTCCTTTAATTTAAGCTCTATAATTTTTCTTTCATTTTTATCAGTTATTTGAACTTTTGAAGTTGGGAAATTTATTCTTCTATAGATTACTTTTATTTAAAACTTTAAAATTTTTATTTTAATTATTTTTTAAAATTGAATTAAATTATCTATTTCGTAAAATTTACTTACAAAATTATCAAAATCTTTTTACATAAAAGATTTAAAATAATTTCTCCTGATAAATTGACTTATGATTACATCCATGTGTGATTACTAGGTTTTTTTTTTCTTATCGTAGAAGAATCATTATTGATTCATTTTTTTTACTGTTTTTACTTTATTGAAATATGAACTTTTTCTTTTTAAATAATACATGTGAAGGTAATGTTAACTTTAAGAACGGAAAAAAAAGTTGAGTTAATATATTTTCTACACATTTTTTATTTATAATTCTATTATCTTGTGAAGTAAATATTAAATAAAAGATTGGTCCATTTTTATTTTAAAAATATATAATATATTTAATATTTTTATTCAATAATTAAAATTACAAAAATAAAAGATGGGGAAAATTTTAAATTACTGATAACTTTTATACCAACCAGATAGTGGCACCCCTCAATCGAATTTTATATTGGAATATAAATTGATTTTCCCCTTCTCAATTCAACCTCGAAAAAGCTTGTGAGTTCTTTTTGCTTCCTCACCATATTCTTGAATCTGTCTTTTGAAACGATGGATTCTTTCTGGTCAATCAAACTGAACGGCAAAGAGAGGAATATGCATGGCAGATTGTTGGTTACCCTGTCCTGTTAACGCGCTTGCATACATCTTCGCCGCTAACAAATGCAAGGTGGCGGAGAGATGGAACTCGATGAGAACATGCGCAAAGGGTTAATGCTGTCGTTCCTCTCTTTGCCATGTCAAAGTGTTTAACCAGTAATCACATGCTCCGGTTCCCCACTTCCACCTCCCACTTATAAATATATCAGCAACCTTCTAATCTAAACACTGATTTAAGAAAGACTGTTACTGCATACTATATAAACCACAACATTTGTTTAAATGTAAGTTTCTATGCTTGAATGCTAACGTAAATTTCGTCAATGGGCATCTAAAAAATTTTCAAATCAGCATTAATTTATTTAGCTGAGTTGTCAAGTTTTAAACCACGTGGTTAATCTAATAACATTTGTTTGGAGTCAAATGAAAAAATTCTCTTCACTATCCATTCAATACCATAATTCCTATTTTTTTAAAGACATTATTTTCCAATTACTACTTCTAAGTTTTACCTGTTGACTAAGTTCATCCGTTTTACTGCACCCATTGATGTTATTGTCTGAAAAATGTAAGGCCATAAACACTGTGCATCTATCTACTCTTAACAACACTAGTTAATGTACTAAATTCTAAAATTTAATGAAAATAATTGATTTAAAAAAATTAAGACTAAAATTGTATAATTTAAATAAACAAATAAGGATATATTTAATTTTTTTCATATTATTTCCAAGAATACAAACAATTATTTAAAAGGAATTTACATTTTTCGAGTTTGACAATTTTAGTAGCCTTTTTTTTTCCGACGTTAACATGGGATATCATTCCTACTAGTGGCGTGTTTGGTTTGACGGCCGCTGGTTTCAGACGCACGTAATTTGGACAGTTCTTAGTAGGGGTATACAATGCGCGTCCACTGTTTTCTACATCAATCCAGTAGTAACCGTCAAATGAATGGCAAGTGTAAAACTTTGTTTTTTTTATATATAATAAAAACGATGAAATTTAAACTGAGGTTATCTTTAACCTCCAATCAGTGAGTTGGCCTAGTGTGTTGTAATGTTTAAGACTAATAATTTTGGATGAAGTGGGAAATCTCAATTGAAAACATATAAACCTCGTCCTCCTAGCCTAAATGGACCCTAAATGCAACATTCAAAACTAGTAATTGTTTGAAATAAAAAACAAAACCACATTATAAAATAATACAATAAATTTGCGGACAATTTTAGGTAGAATTCCTCTGTTTAGATGTAAAGCCCCATATCTATCTTCTTGAATCTTTAATTATTCTTTGTTCAGCACGCTCGATCTCTGTATTCAGCGGCATTACAGAGCAGGGATATCTACTCAATCAAATATCAACTTACATATTTTCTGAATTGAAAATTTTAGTGAAAGTTGCAGACCGGTAAGCACATTGAATCGAATCGAAAACCTAGTAATTAGACTAGCAATATTATTCGGAGCAGTATTTCTAACTCGGTCCAAGAAAGGTAATGCAAATATCTAGTCTCACAATCACAATTAGGGTACATATTCTGAGACTTGGTAATTGTGATTTAGAAAAATGGTCTTTAATCTTTCAGCAGCAACAAAATGAAGCCTTGAATAGTCGTTTGCAATTTATGCTTAAAATATCGAATTAAATTGGCTAAAAGGCAGTCCAAAGTTAATTTTGCATTATCATGAGAATATCAATTTCAGACAATTTGATTAGCATCGCGAACTCCCAAACAAGCTGCTAACTAAGAGCTTTACAAAACATAAACTTAACGAAAACCTAGGATTTAAGAACTGGTGAACTTGGTAACAGCCTTGGTCCCTTCTGAAACAGCGTGTTTTGCAAGCTCACCGGGCAGGACCAACCTGACTGCAGTTTGAATCTCCCTGGAAGTAATGGTTGGCTTCTTATTGTAGCGAGCGAGTCTAGAAGATTCCTGAGCAAGCTTCTCGAATATGTCGTTGATAAAACTGTTCATGATTCCCATGGCCTTACTCGATATTCCAATATCAGGGTGCACCTGCTTCAACACCTTGAAGATGTAAATCTTGTAAGTTTCAACGCTCTTCTTTGCCTTCTTTCTCTTCTTATCGCCACCGCCTTCTTTCGGAATCTTCTTCTCCGCTCGGGGCTTCTTTTCGGCCGGACTCTTCTCGCCGACCTTCTTCTCCTCCGCCGGCTTCTTCTCCGCTGGCTTCTTATCCGCCTTTGCCATTCTCAGAGATTGTGAAGATTGATTGATGTTAGATAACACAGATTGTGAAGATGTGTTGTGTGATGAACCAACTTGGAGTATTTTGGTATATATAGGGTATTTTATTGAGATTTGATTGGTCACAAGGGATGGGGTGAGGATCCCTAACGTGGACCGTTGATCTTTGTTTATCGAGTTTGTACGGTGAGGATTCGTTTCATGTTATGCTTGTGGTGTTTCGTTTTCCATTGACGCGCGCGCTATTGTAAAATTTAAAACAGCGAAATTACTCACATGAAAAAATTGAAATTTCAACATGGAGCGCGGGAAGGTGGAGAGGGAAAGCAATTTTTTGGAGTGTATTTAAATTTAAATTGATTTACGTAGCTTTATCACATCAGTAGGAACTGGGTTAAAGTAAGGTTTAATGAGATTTTTAATATATTAATTTTTTATTTTAGTTCATATTATTTTTTTATATAATTTTGATGGTTTGTTTTAGAAAATTTATTATTTTAATTTTTTTTAAAATACAAACTTTATATAAAAATATGAACAAATTGAGCATATTTAAAGATTAAAATAAAAAATTATCATTTTTTGGGAACAAAATAATTCTATAAAAAGATAAAATGTGATAAAATTAATAAATTTTAAATATAAGTTATACTTTTAACAACTAAAATTATATAAAAATAATGAAAATGACTAAAATCAGTAACTTGTATCAAATAAGTGATCAAACTCATTGATAAAGATTAAGACAAAAACTAAACTCCACCTCTATTATTTTGTTACATCTCACCTGAGTCAATTTAATCTTTTCAACAATCAATAAAATTTTCTCTATATCTAAAAAACTTAGAAAAATCTCAAAAGGATATGACCGAATATTTCCAATCGTTTTAGTTTTAAAAATTTTTAAGATTAAAATTAATTTTAAATTTTTTAGTTTTTTTTAAAGTTGTTATAGAAATAAAACAAATTATTATATTATATTATTTTATTATAAATATATAAATAAAAATATTAATTTAAAAAATTAAAATATATCAAAATTATAAAAAAGTATTATTGTGATAATAATAAAGATGATAGTTATAATAATAATAATAATTATAATTAAAATAATATGATAATAATAATGGTAATTATAATGGTTTGATAATCATAACATTACTTTACGATGAATATGACGATAGTAAAGTTTAATAGATTTAAGAATAAAAATATTTTAAAATTAAAAATAAAATTTAATAAATATTTTTTTTATATTTGGGTTAAAATTATTTTAAAAATATATTAAAAATTATTTTTATCAAAATTAATTTTAAAATTAAAAATTAAAAACTCATGTTCATCCCAAAGTGTAAGTTTTAATTTTTCAAATTAAAATTCACTTAACATTAAATAATTAGATATTTTAATATTATTTATTTATCCTATAACCTGAGAATGAGTGATACTGTGCATTTGCACAATATTTCATTACATTTTATTTTTCAATTTAAATATGTTTTTAATTTGGCCCATATAATTTTATAAGATTTTAATTATTAATTCTTTTATTTTAGTTTTAATATCTCTAATTTTATTTTATTTATGTTTTAGTCTTCCCAATCCATTAGACATTAGTCCAAAACATTATATCTTATGCATATTCTCATATTATTACGCATGGACCATGGAACCAAAATCATAATTTTTAGAATTGTAAGAATCAAAAATTAAAATTTCAAAATATAAAAACTAAAATCAAAATGATGTAAATTATAAAAAATAAAAATTATATTCATATTTTTTAAAAATATGCATGTCTTCTTCTTTATTTCTCTTAACCTAATCTAGGTAGCAAATTTATGCCTTTCACGGTTAAAAAAATTGAAAAATTATCCATAGTTCTAATATATTAATCAAGTTAAACTTATATAAATAGTGGATCTATGTAAGCCAGCCTATTTTAAACTCACTTTTAATAATAATTCTGAAAACGAGTCTTCTTGCAAATCAGTATTCTAAGAATACTAGTTCAAAAGTAAAAGTAGAAAGCTTTATTAAAAAAATATTTATATACATTAGAAATCATGGTAGTTGTGTATTAATAATATTTTTAATAAAAAATTTACTTTTAACTTTTCGACCAGTATATTTAGAATACTGAATAATTTTTTTAAACAACTCATTAAATATTATCTTTAAAAAAGAACAATTTATAAAAAAATAAAATAAATGTTATTAACTAACTGGTAAAGGGAGGATACCGACGTAATCATCTTTTATAGGTGCAATTGTGTCCAAGGGCAACTCCTGTAGCACACAATACATAATAGGACATCAAGAATTGTAGTACATTACCGCAATTAATTGCATCGAAACCTCTCTGCAAGTATTATTTTGTTTTTTCATTAGCCAAACGCAAATAATACACTGTGTTAACAAGAAGAAAACAAAATGCACCACTACTCATTTCAAGTACCTGAATTTGGCACCTTGCATCTTGCAATCTCCAAAAGCCGATTAAAAAATACCAATGGGGTCCGCCAAAACAACGTCGTTTTTTAGACTGGGGAAAAATTAAGAGGCCCACTTGGGTTCGCTCGTTTGAGGAAATATCCGGAATATTTTTTTGGCCTTGGCCTAAGCAGTGTGATTTACGCATGCATAAGGTAAAATAACCATCCTTTCTAGCAAGTGTTCTTCAATTATTCCTGTGTGTAACATTATCTACAACTACAATGCTACAACGAGCATTTGTGATTGCAAACGAAACGACCTACGATTAAGAATGAAGTTTCAAAGCGAGGTAGAAGTCAACAAACCATGTAACACAATAAAATCTACCATTAAGGACATTTCAAGAGCTCCCTCTTATGACAAGCTCACACTTTCATAGTTCCATTCTTGAGATAACAATATACTATGATGGATGATGAAAATAACGTATAAAGAAATAAAATGAAAAACTAAATAAAAGTTACATTTAAATTTATCTAATTTTTGTTTAAAATCTGATTATCTAAAGTAATATAGGATTGGATAATTACTAACACTATAAACTTTTAAGATCAGATTTCAATATAGTTAATTGTTCAAATTAGAAAAAAAAAAGTAGAATGTAATGAAACAACTAATTGATTATAATTTAAAACAAATTTATAGTAGGACCATATATTTAAGATATTTTTTAAGTAGTCATTTTGATTGATTTTGAATTGTTTTTAGACTAACTGGTTGAGTAAGGAAAGTAACTTATTAAATATAAAATTTTCATATCGTGACCTAATTATAGTTGAATATTTACAATGAAAAAATTCTGCTCATTAGTGACATCTTTCTATCTTTGTTTATGCACATCTAAACGTATCAGAAAGTCTTAAAATTAAATAACTTTTAAGAACTACCTTTAACTATATATCGATAAACTTCTTAACATTTTCATTGTTTTCAAGTATTCTCTTTGATTAAGTATTTTTCACTTTATTTGGTTAATTTTTTATCTTCAAGTCTTTATATGAGATCCTAGTCGAACCTACGTTCTTGATCATGATCTAATCTTTTTAAAAATCAATTCGAAGTATATTAAACCTTCATCCTCGATTTTTGAGCTCACTTGTGCCTTGAGAAGGCTTCCATCATATACTTTCTTATCCTAAAAAAATTTTAATGGTCGAATTTTTCTCTTTGAGCAAGTAAAAATTGGTACACCGCACTCCAATACATTGCTGGTTTTTTAAGGTGACTTCACTCCTATACATATCAGTGCATCAACAGTGAAATTTTCACTCAATACCAACAAAATGCTATGCCATTCCCAATTCATCCACCATCAAGGTTCCATCATTAAGGAAACCACATGCTGTCAGTGCTTGATATTTGTTTGGCTTTTTATAAATTGAACCATTGTCTAACAAATAAAATTCTGTATTAAATGTACTTAACCCACTTGTATTATAAATCCTTTGCAAGTGGATCTTGTCAAACGCAAGAACTGATTTCATTAACAAACAACGCTAAGACAAAATAGACTTCTAATTGAGGTGGTAAAAATCACAATTTCATTAATTATCATGTAGATTTCCAAAACAAGGTGCTATAAACTCAGACGAAGCTTTACAAAAACAGAGAGGTAGGAAACCCTAAGAACTAGTGAACTTGGTAACAGCCTTGGTTCCCTCCGAAACAGCGTGTTTGGCAAGCTCGCCGGGCAGGACCAACCTGACCGCGGTCTGAATCTCCCTTGAAGTGATGGTTGGCTTCTTGTTGTAGCGAGCGAGTCTGGAAGATTCCTGAGCAAGCTTCTCAAAAATGTCGTTGATGAAACTGTTCATGATCCCCATAGCTTTGCTCGAAATCCCGATGTCAGGATGCACCTGTTTCAACACCTTGAAGATATATATCTTGTAGGTTTCCACGCTTTTCTTTGCCTTCTTTCTCTTCTTGTCGCCACCGCCTTCCTTCGGAATCTTCTTCTCCGCTCGAGGCTTTTTCTCTGCCGGAGCCTTCTCCCCCGCCGGCTTCTTCTCCGCTGGCTTCTTCTCCGCCTTGGCCATTCTCGGAACTCGATGAAGATGAAGATTAAAAGTGATTATAGAGAATCTGAATTTGTGTTGTGAGATTAAACCGACTCGGTGTGTTTTGCATATATAGGTTGTTTCGGTGAGATGTGATTGGCCAAATGGGATAGGCTGCGGATCGATGACGTGGACCGTCGATCTTTGTTTAATGTGTTTGGACGGAAGAGATTCGTTTCGTACTGGGCGGGTCGTATTTCACTTCTCCTCGCACGCGCGCTATTCTAAAATTTAGAAGAACGACAAATTTAATTTATTTCATCACTTATTATTATTTGTATAAAACCGAACCTGGAACCATCCATAGATCCGCAGCAACAAAAATAAACAATTAATACAGGGAGGACTAGAGGGAGGGACTGATACAATTAGGAATCAGGATGGGTAACCCGTGAGGTGTGATACAAGACTGCAATTAATTAATAATAGTAGAAAAATCTCAGCAATATAATTTTTAATATTTTTAACAATTTAATAATATAATTTTACTTTATATTTAGTATTCATATAATAAAAATACCTTTAAAAAAATTAAAAAAAAATATATTTTTAATATTATAATGATGACTAACTCTATATTTAGTTAATATTATTGTAGTATATAACACAACGATCTCCATCTATTTTTAAATCTGTCGTCGTAAAAGCAAATAAACCTAGGATAACAAGATAAATGTTAAATTATATTATTCGTATACATATCACATAACTCATGATAATTATAATTTAATGCATTATATTATGTTTATCATCATGTTATGTTACTCGTTAATATCTCTTACTTCAATGAAATGTTTTACTTTTCGATCCATCTATTTCTATGTATGTCATTTTGTTATACTAGTGAAATTATGCTATAGATAGTCTGCATCTTGACGAAGAGATTGAAGTTTGACATCCACCAAACACTAGAGGTTACTGTAGAAACATATTTAGAGTTAGAACGATCATATGATGATCGATGTGTCTTTACTAATGCATTATACACTACAAGTTTCTATGGTCATACGTGTCGACATTACCATACCGATCCCACTACAGATATTTCGTAGGAGGATGATCTCATCGCATTCATCTACGTCGTCACATATACTTCTCCTTGTTATGGACCACCTATTGCATCAGTGTGCGCAACAATGGAGTTCATACGGTATCACTCCCCTTCCACAGCAAAATGTGAGGAAGTCAACTTTGCCACAACCTCCGTACATTGCTTCTTGCCATAGTGAATTTGGAGAGAAAGATGACGATGACGATGATGAGGATAATGTAGATGAAGACTCATTTAAGACTTCAGACTGTTCCTGCCATCGATAGGATGATAGGTAACCTTTCGTGTCATTACTAGGGACGAGCTTGAGATATTGAGATTATCGAGCTTGAGATATTGAGATTATCTATGGTTGCATATGAATGAGCTAATTTAATTTCCATGTATTTCCCTTTCGTATTTTTCTTATTTTGTACTTCACTATATACATTATATATATTGTTATAGTTCATTGACTATTTACATTTTAGAGGTATGTCAAAATTTGTATAAGTTGAGATAATGCATATGTTTATACATGTGTACATATGTGACTAGCTACTTAGTTCAACGAGTAACTTGGACATTGATACAATCATTGCTAAACAGTAGATTAACATAATAAATAACTGATAAATAAAGTAAGAAGAAATGTAGATAATTTTAAAAATATGATAATTTAACTTTTAAAAAATTAAAATATATATAATTTTAATTTTTAATCAAGTAAAATTATAATATTAATTTTTTTATTATATACCTTTTTAATATAATATGTATTATAAAAGTTTTAAAAATTATATTTAATTAATATCAAATAGATAACAATTTAACTACCAAACCTTAAATAAATACCTTAATCGATGAAATGATGGATCTAATTTTAAAAATCTTAGTTATAATCTATAAAATATTTAATTATTATATTGTGTTTTAATATTTATATATTTTATTTATTTTTTATATTTTTAATTATATTATATATATTTTTTATTTTGTTATCTTAAACTATCTATTTTTAAATGTTACATCAATATAATCTCGTCACCCTATCCAAGCAAACATGAGGCAGGCTGAGCGATATCATCTCATAAACTTTCATTTCACATGTTATAATTATACATAAATTTTGTACACAACATTATTAATTAGTCATACGTAGGGATAAAAGTGAACAAGACCGTTCTACATAGGGATGGAAGTGAACAAGGCCGTCCTACGTAGGGATGGAAGTGAATAAGGCCGTTCGACAGAGCCCTAAGACTCAACTCGTTTAAAACCTAGTTAGTTTCAACTTGTTTAACAAATAGATAAACTTTGACTTATCAAAAAGCCTTTTTGGATAAACAAGTCTGACTTAAGCTTATAAAAAAACCTATTTAACCTATTAAGTAGCCTATTTATATTTATATTTATTTTAATATATTATATTTATATAATATTTATTTTATATTTTATTTACATAATATTAACATATATATGTTTTAGGCCTATTTAATATTTTTTTTTATCTTTATAGGCTTTAAGTTTGCAGGTTTTTTTAATTAATTATTTATATAGACTTTAAGTTTATTTTTTAATTTTTTTTGTAATGTAAGTTTTTAAATAGATTTGCAGGTTTGGTAGGCTTTAAATCATGTTAGACCTTAACAGAAAAAAAAAAAAAAGCCTTTATGGTAACAGAGTCAGACCCAGACCTCAAAATTTTAAAACAGGTCAGATTTAAACACCTAAAGCGGTCTACTTCCATCCCTGTCCCATGAATAACGTTTAAAAATATTTACCGGTTACTTACTAAAAAAATTCTCATATTTTTTAGAAACATAAATCTAATAAAATATACCAATTTATTAATATATATATATATATATATATATATATATATATATATATATATATATAATATTTGTTAGTTAGTCCTTTAGCTTGTTACCATTACCAGAAGCCTTTTCTCTTTAAACCAAAAATACACTATATAGGTTTACATCAGTGGCATAACGTGTCATACTAATAAGTACGGCTCCTTTGTAATTTTGTATTTTGTAATTAGATTTGAGAACCCTTTATACTTAATGTAGAAAAAAATTATATTTGTTTGTACAGAAGCACTAGTGGTATGATGCATTGATGATATATATCAACAAATTTTTTTAGTAAAATACATACATTGTATTGTAATACATACATATATATATATATATATATATATATGTATATATAATGTATATTAATTGTTTCATTTTCGTTAGAAAAATATATATATTTCAATTGTGGCAAATTTAATGACTAATCACTGCTTGCATATAAACTTTTTACTGTGTTCATTAAATAATTTATTGGTACAAGCACACTTATTCACTCACTTTAAAGGAATATAATTGCAGAGTAATCAATAAAAAACACCACTCAGTAAAAAGAGAGGATATATACATAACAAGAGAATGCTTGGTACTAAGTTAAAGTTTGATTAAAGAAACACCGCTCAGGAAGTGCAAGACAAAAATACTCTTCATTCCAATATCCCAAGTACCAGACTATGCCATGCCAACGCCACAATCTATTGGGGGCAAGAACTATACCCGCGGGACCAGAGAAATCTTCAAGACATGCACAATCTCAAGCAATTCAAAATATAAGCTGCACCTGAAATTATATAGATGAAAATCTGAATTAGTAACCAAGCGCTAGAAAGGAGATAAACTATATAAGCATTTTTTTTTTGTGAAGTACTTAATTACATATACATAATAATGCATGTATGAAAATGTCTATTGTTTGTAATATGTAAATTTAATTCATTAAAGACAGGTTATCTAAGTTATCGATCTAAACAACCTAATTTAGTTGGATTAATGAGATTTTATTCATTATTAAATAAAAGGTGAGATTTTAATATAATAGTTTATTTCATTGGTCCATCTAAAATATATGAGAATTTCTATCTCATAAGATAATTAATTATATAATTCTTAAAAATATAATTTTTTTTTTAAATTATTCGATAGAATAAATAATTTCATCCTAAATGGATTTATAGAATTTTTTAATAAAAAAATGAAATAAAAAGTTAATATAATACTTCAATCCGATCCACTTATTTAGGATGAAACTGTTTGTTTTGTGCAACCCCAAAAAAGACAAACAATGTGAGGGAGAGCACCTATTAATGATGAATCATGGTAAAGACATAAATATGATCTTGAACTACCATCAATTAATCTGCATTTGCAATGTGTGGTGCTCCAATTTGGTTGAGTATGACAAACCATTGGTGATAGCTGGTTGGTGGCCCACGAACAAAGCAACATGACCCATAAGCTTGTCTTTCCTAGAAAACGTAGTGCCACATGAGCACTGCCACTTGAGATTTCCACAGTGCTTCTCATGTGTCCTCAGATCAGAAAGCACCGAGAACTGCTTCTGGTTGCATCTCTTGCACACGTACATCTTGGGGCAGTGGCTTCTCTTGTAATGATTCTTAGCACAAATCATAGACTTCAATGGCTGGAACTTTGCATGCTTTTGATTCCATCTACACCCTTCTTGAGGACATGAATATTTTTTAGGCTTCATATTCATCAAACACTCTCTGCCCCCTTCCAAGCTCCCTCTATTCTTTATTGGGTTACTCAAGGCAGCATTAGTCTTGTACTCATCACCATGTGCCCTCATGTGCATCCTCAAATTGGCATCACGCTTAAACCCTTTCCCACAAACTTGACAATAATGTGTGTACTTAGCCAACAAGTCCGCAGCATCCAATTCAACTATATCACTATTCTTTGGTGAAATCCCTTTATTATTACCTTCACTAGGTTCATCCCCCGGAGATAGTCCTCCTTTACTATTATTGTTTTCACTAATTGCAACACTTGGATCATCCTCCTTAATTCTACAGTCAATACTACTATCATTATTGCTATTGTTATAGCTTTCACCAAACCAGTCCAGTGCCTCTGACTCAGTACTGGAAAATAAACCCTGATCCCTAATATCTGCCTCTATGTTACTCCTAAGAACACTTCTATTGTTGCCAAAATTTAAGTGAGGCAACTTGTCTTGATGGTGCAATTCGTTGGTGCAAGTAGTAGTTGTTGTAGTACCTGAAGGGATATTAGTGAGAGCCATTTGTTGGCAGGTGAACATCATTGACGTGGCAGTTGCAATGATTTCTTGGATTGTGGAGTTCATGCCAGCTATGGCTATGGAAGTTGACTCGGGTAGGCTTTGATTTGGGGAGAGAATAACACCAACCAAGCTCTGCACCTGACTAAGTTTGTCTTTCAACACTGAGAGATTGAAGAGGAGGGAACTAGAGTGTGAACCTGAGCCAGAATTTATTTCCACAGAGGGTGACACCAAATCTTCAGGGTCATGGAACATCTGAAGTCCTTCATGGACCCTTTGGTAGCTAGATGTGGCCCTTGAAATCATTGCCTATATGTCTTCTACCAAGCCCTTCTCTGAATATTGGTTCTGAGTTTCTTGTTTCAAAGAAAGATATTATATATTGAGAGCATATTTGCCTATTTTTCCTTTGCATATATGAAATAACCGAAGCAAAATAAACCTATGATAGTGTGAAAAATAAGAGATAGAGAGAGAAGTCAACTGGGAGATATAAGTAGAAGTTCATCCCCACTTACGACCTCCCTTGCATGTACCCAATTTCAAAGTGGGTCCATTCTTCATTCAAAATTGAAAAGAAATTGCAAGTGATGGGCACTGACCAGAATATGGTGTAACTTTATTGGACTATCCAAGCATCAAGTTTTACAAGTTGAATATTTTATTATTCTATAGGTTGCTTAAATTTATACCCTTTTTATACTTCTCTCTCCCTTCACTCCTTCATCGGAAGAAAGATATACTATTTTCTTCTTGTACATATTTCTAGTCCTTTTTTATTCTTCTAGGTTTATCTAGTCAATCTATGCGCAAGATTTGAAATATTCGGATAGAGAATCTTACTCCAAGACATGTCAATGCCTCATGTCTTTTTGCTTGGAGAATGCATCAAGCACATGGTGGCATCACATAACCTGACCCCGGCCCACAACAAAACAATCGAAACTCTTAACATCTGGCCATCAAGCCCAGCCAATTCTCCAATATTTCAGTTTATGCAGTCTTTCTCAACCCAAAAAAAAAAGGTTCATGCCATCTTTTATTCTTTGAATAGACCACCTTGGGGTTCGTGCCACTATAAAAAAACCCATTTATTAACGATTTGTCTTTACATTTGTTTAACATGGTGTAGATTTTCTCTAATAAAGTTTAAAATGTTCATATAAATATAGTGGGCCTGTATTGATAATATAATACTTTTATTATTATAGGATAAGTATATACCATCACTATTATTTTCAAAAGTTATGATGAATAATTTTTAAAAAAGTTTCTACAAAGTATTCATTATATAATTTTAAAATTGTTATTTTTAAACTTAAGTAAATGAGTGCATAACTTTAATGAATTATAATTATAAAAATATATATTGTATATTACATTATTTAATAAAATTAACATTTTAAATAATTGTTAATATATATTTAAATATAGTAAATGAGTCGTTAATACAAAATTATATGATAATGTAAAATTTTAGTGACATACATCAAATTGAACTCCAAATAAATGTAAATATTCTCAAAGTCATGGCTATAATTTATTATGTTTTAAACGATTTGTATGGCTCGAAATGAATCTAGTTAAGTTAGATTTGACCTTAAATGGGTTTAATTTGTTTTCCAAACTAAAAACTTCAGTCCAATTGATTTTCACAACATAGGCCTTTTTAAAAAATTACCTTAACTTACAATTTTATTTAGAAGTTCACTCTCTATTTGTAACAAGACATTTCAAATTAGCTAAAATTAACCCATGTCTAATTAACTATATATACTAGTGAGCATATTGATTTTTGGACCTTGAATAAGCTAACAAGCTTTCGATTTTATATTTATACTCATTTCCTTTGTTTGGTACATGTATAGTCAATGTATCTACGTTGAGAATTAAGATAGCTTTCAGATTGACCCGTGCAAAGATTATAAAACAAAAACGTGACAAGGAAATTAAGGGATAACTTTTTATTAATAAACTGTATTATTATCGATTGCTACGTGAGCATGAGTTAATAGTAAATCAAAGGCAAATACGAAGATTCGAATATTTCTTGTCGCTTGACTATCTTATTTGTACGAGATGTATGTGGACACAATTTAAACCTATGATCTAATATAAATTACCTCTCTCTCTATATTTTTTACCATGATCCTATACAAATTATAAAGTTCACTGTAAAATAAAATGCTTAATTAATGTTAGAATTGCGTCTATTTATATAACCTTTGTGGGCCTTTTAATTCATTGGCCTGGTTTTGACCCTTGGGGAGCATTATTCTTCAACTCGTTTTCTGGCACGATCAATGGAGACAGCAAGTATTGATAATCAATGAACTACGTCCCAATGGAGACAAGTTTACCCACCCTTTGTCCTGTGCTAGCTTTTCCTAAAGTAATCACCTTGTTTTTACTATGAGAAATGATGAGTTACATATAAACAACATTCTACACCTGTTTATACCTGAGATTAGACAAACATTCACTGTCTGATTCTTTTGATTATTATAAATATGAAGATCAGACGGTTTATACTCGTCTAATACTAAATGAAGAATACTGTTTATACGTATCTCAATCATCTTTCTTTTACTATGTATGCTTATGACTTCTATAATTTAAAATTTAAAATTTAAAATTTAAATAACAAGCAATAACAAGAGTATGCTGAATTAAACTCAGATATAGTTCTTGTCGTTTGGTACAATGAAAAATTTAAAAAAATGCAGCCGGTGAAATTTTTTATGTTGCCTCATCTGAGGCCACACTTGACAGATTTATAGTAATGCTTATTGGCATTCAACAAGTATACTGAATTAAACTCCGCTACATTTTTAATATAATTTATTTTTGGTTGGCTTTTTGAACAAAAAGGTTAAAATAATCACAAATTAAACAAAAATATTTATTTAATATTGTCATTTTTTTTGGTGTTTCGTTTAATTTGTGATTATTTTTGCTACAATTAATCTAACTAAATGCAAATTTAATTACTATAGTTGAATTGATCGTCTCAGAAAAATATAATTTTTTTTAATATATCTGTTCAAATAGTTTTATTGTTATTTGAAATTTATTATAAATTGTAAAATGTGCAAGTCTCAATCTTTATTTAATAAACCTAACTTATGATTTTAATAAATCTTAGTTAATAATAAACGGTGAATTAAAAAGTGTGTTAGAGTTTTCTAACACATTTGGGAATAGAAGCTACAAACACAACTATAATATATATGTCTTATTTTCTTTAAGGACAACTAACATAATATAATTAAAAAATATTTTCACTTTCGACAGATAAATATAGCAATAATTAAAAATGAACAGCCTAAAACGGGAAAGCCCATCTGGCTGTTTCCAAAGCTCAGGGGTGCAGAAGAACAAAAGGTTAAAATATAAAAACCGATGTTGCTGCCCAGGATCGAACTGGGGACCTTCAGTGTGTAAGACTGACGTGATAACCACTACACCACAGCAACACTTGATATCAAATTCAAAATAAAATACTTTTTAAACTGTATATTAATTGTGAAAAGTATTGCCTTAATCAATTATAATAAACCTTTAAATAAGTTAAAAATGAAATTGATTTCAATATTTTTTAATAAAATGAAAACAAAATAAAAGTAAGTACATTCTTTTCTTAAAAGCTACTCTTATCCAAATATATACATATTTATTTATTTAGGTTAAAATCTATTGATACACTGTTTAATAAATTTTTATAAAATATAATATTTACCAATTTAACCATTAAGATATGTAATAATATTTTTATAATAATATATATTAAATTTTAAAAATTATCTATTTGTAAATATATTTTAACAACATATTATGTAGTAAAATAAAATTATATGATAAAGTATTTGTTAATTTTTATTTTATAGAAAATTTTATAAACACAACTTGATAAAAGAATTTAAATTATTAAATTTTGTATTTTATAAAAAATATTAAATGATATCGATGTTTATATTTAATACTTAATACTCACATATCCTAATTGTAATTGGATGATAAAATGTTAATTATGTAAAATAATAAAATAAAAAAATATTTTTAATTCTAGATTAGTTATATTTACAAGATACATAAACTATAAACAAGTATTTGGAGACAATTAATTCTTTAAAATCGATTATAAATATATTCTAATTTTTTTACTTTATTCATTTATTTATCTAAATTTGGAGACAATTAATTTTTTCTTACAAAATTTTGTTTTTCTCTTAAGTTTTTTTATGAAAAAAAAAATTGTAACTTAAAAAGTTAAAATAATAAAATGAGAATTGATGAATTAAGTTACACTATGACTCAAACATCAATTTTATCAAATTTATAGACATGGCCCTGGTTGGAGTTTGGACAAATCTCGGCCAACTAACTTGTAACTATCTGAACTAATTTACGGATACATGCATCTCAAAGGTAAAAAGTTTGAGACTTTGAGTAATCCCTGGCTTAACTCAAACGTTAGACAATTGCCATTATAATTGTTGATGATTCCAGCTAGCCACCACAGTTCACAAATCCTCTTTCATTATGCTTTGCAAAAGAGCATAGTCAAATTCGTTACTGAGGCTACTTTACAAACAAGACCACCATGCATGTGTTAATTACTACACCCACAATTTTTTTTGTGAGCAATGTCCAAATCTACTCAGCAGTTCTTTTCACCGTGTAACTAACATTTATATCCATGAAAATTAAGCCAACCAAACCCAAACGAATGAGGTAGATCTTAGGTGGCCACATTCCACCAAAGTAAGAACTACCACTAAAATAAATCCACATTTATTGTTCTGTCGCCGGATACCAAACCCAATTAGTGGCACTAAGCTAATTAATGATAAATGGTTTGGTTATGATATTCTTGAACCAAATCCTGTTGATGGTTAATACTAAATAGAGGATTAAATAAAGTGAAGCAATTATTCGGTTGAATGGAAAATTGTTCAACACTAATAACACAAATAGAAGTGAAGTGAAGGCAATGCCCACTTTTTTGGTCATGGGCCAGCTTACAAATTAAGCAGTGACAATAAGCCACATAGTAAACCAACTCATGCATTGGAGGCACTTGTCTGTATCCCCAAACCGTGGACCAATTCTACTACAATATACCTTGTGGAAGCAAAGAGGATAACAACTACACAATCCATGCTTATATTTGGTTTAGTACTTTCTTACACAACTTGATATACTCCATAGCTATTCAATCACACCCATTCAGCTGTTGAGATTGGAAGGCACGGCAAACTACTTTAAAGAAAGGAAAATTCTCATTCACTCTAATCATGTGGTAATCAGATTGTGATATACGGTAGACCAATTAAATGTGAATTACCATATTAACTCTAACGTACAATTTAAATTGTTGAGAGCAATACTCTAAATTTACATAAAAAGAGAAAATGTCAAGATGGTGAACACATGTCATTTCTGCGTGGGTTTTATTATCTAGAAAGAAAATTGTGTGAAAATGATGTGATACAAATAACGTGTGCATATCATTATTGAATAAAATATTAGCACTCAAAATACTCGTTATTCCCTCTTTTTCTTTTCTTTTTTACTGAAAAGGACATGGACATCTCAGCATACCAGGCCTTGTCTCGCCGTGACTGGTAATTGAGGAATGATGAGATTATGTGGAGCACGCAAAGAAGCAAAGTGAAAAACTTAGTACAGAAACAGGGGTTTTGTTTGGATTCATCTTACATAATGCCATAATAATGGGCAGAAAAATCTGGGTTTCTGTTTTTTTATTTTATTTTATATATATAAAGGATAAGAATTGATATTGGGCATGTCCTCATATTGTGGCGAACTTCATGGCAATATTGCTGAAATAATTGAAGAAATGTTTAAGCAAAGAGAATAAATTAAGATATATAGAGGCCTAATTAACAAAAACAAGCAAAGCAATGATTTATTGTTATAGAAAAAGGGTATAATGAAGTTCCTTTTTGAGTATAATAATATACAATATTTATTTAAAGGAGAATATGTAATGGGGGGTTACACGACATGGAGGGAACTTCCCAACCTACATGTGCCAATGTCAATGAGTGATCACTTCTCTCCCATTTCTTATGCATTCGGACACCTCACGCAACGTATGTGTCCACATGCTTCGCTTACCAGCATTCACCAAAACGTGCAAATAACTAACTTTAGATAAGTGGCTACTGTAAGTGACTTAAAAGTCTTCCATCTCTCTCTCCCTCACTACATAATACACGTTGACATATATACCCTTTTGTCATGCTAAGACAAATTAATTCCATTTATGTATCTTCATTCTCATTTTGTTATTTTTCATGGAAGAGAAAAAATAGAAATGTTGTCATTTATTCGGGTCCTTTTCTCATCTTCATTCTGTGAACTACATAAATAAGGCTCAAGCTTATAACTAGAAACTAGAAAGATAGATAAAAGAGTATGGCTGATGGGTCCAAATAGTGGACCATAGTATAGCTCCTAATCAAATGTTTGTGGTGTGAGCGTTAGCAGTATCTTTCTTGAGAGCATCAACTTTGTATGGGCCGGAACTTCCACGAGATAATCACAAACCTAGCTAATTACTTAATTTTAATGCTTATAAATAAAATACTCAATTTTAATGTTAATTATAAAAAATTATAAAAAATTATAAATGAATCAAATTTAACCGGGTGTAATTCATTAATGTTTAGATTTTTTTGACTTGCAAAATAGGAACAAAATAGTTTGGTTAATTAGGTGAAACTGTTCCGCTTAAAGCTTAAATAAGGAACTATATAGAAAAGGGGATGGTGGTGGACCAGGAAATGTATATACTATACAGCAACACTTGGCTTTTTAGAGGATTTTAAAATAATCGAGTGTGCTAATGGCACAGTGACATTTTTCAAAGCCATTTTTTTTTATTTTAATTTGCCAATCCATTATTCTTAACAATATATGAAACAGAGTGTGCAAGTGTGGCAGCTAGAGTGAGTGAGAACTGATGAGAAAGACAGAGACTGAAAGAGAAGGAGATCTTTTAAGCTTTATTAAAATAATAATAAAAACAAAGCCTCACAAAAGAAGCCTATTCCATAACTTTTGGTTGTGGTGGTGGTGCAACCAAACCCTAGTCATGCCCATCCATGACATCACTCCATTCTATCTGTTATCTTCTCCTCCTCTTCAGTGTTACACATCGCTCTCTCGTAAAAGAAACATCCGAACTAGAAACGGATACAGACCCAAAACATTGAAATTAAAAAATAAAAAAAAAATAAAGATGCTCTACGACTCACTTTTCGTGAATGAAAGGCAACCATGAACACTAACCACCTAGTTACTCAAAGTATTCCAAAACTTGAACAAGTAGATGATCCAAAAGGGAAATTATTAATAAACCCAAAACAATAATAATAATAATAATAATGGAAAGAATATCGATAATTAAGAATAATTGTAAATTAAAATAAAGCTAATAATTCACAATGATGATTGATGAAATAGTATAACTTATTTTTTTGGCCCCCTTGATGGAATTCCCACCCTGGCGTCTAATAATGGCAACCCACCAAAGGCGGAGCAGCCGACAGCACTATAGAATTTTGATTGGTCGGAAACTGAAAGTTTGAGTCCCGGAGATCGTCCTCCGGCGCCGGAAGGTTAAGATCGAATTCTAGAACATTCGGAGGTTTAACTTTATCAAAAGTTGTGTTGTGAAGAGTAGTAGTAGTAGTAGTATTAGTATTAGATGCCCTGTGCCTCCTCATGTGTCCACCTAACGCTTGCCCCGAAGTGAATTCTGAACCGCAAATGGAACACTCGTGAATTTTTGACTTGTTACCTCTCATATTATTACCACACCCTAATTGAAGGGACATCTTCACATGATTTTCTTTTGATTCTTCAAAATCACCGATTAGTTGCGATGGTGGCGGTGGCGGTGGCGGTGGTGGCAGTGGTAACCACTTGTTTTCCTCCTGCTGAGTTATCATTACCTTAGGTTTCTTGTGACTGGCTCTGTGCCCACCAAGTGCTTGAAAAGAAGGGAATGTTCGGTTGCACGTTTTGCACTCATAAACATACAAATCAATTTTGATATTGCTGCTCTCTTTTTTGACATGTCCACCATGGTGGTTGTGCTTATGATCATCATGAGAAGAATCCCCTCCTTTTCCTTGTGCTAACAGAATCAAACAGTTAGCCATATCTTCCTCTTCCTGATCCTCAAAGGTGGCGGATGAAAACGACGCGCCGCCACCGGAAGCACTGGAGCAGCTAGAAGTCATGGCGGTTGTACAAGGAGACAAAGGTCTGAGACGCCGCTTTGTGCGTTTTCCTTTGGCTATGTGTGTGGCATCCTTGTTACATGATCCCACCATAAGTTCCTCCATGCCCGTGCCTTCCATGTCTATTTCTGACAACATCATCATTGAAACTTAAAAGAGAATGAAACAGTGAGTGAGGGGGGGGGGGGTTTGGTTTTAGAATATGGAAGCTTAAGGTAAGAAATAGGAGCAGAGAGAAATAGGAATTTACATGTAAGAGAAGTGTGTGTGAACAGGTTATATATATATTGGTAGTGAAGAGGGTAATGAGAGGTTTTGTGTCATAGCAGCTACTACTCTCAAATAGTCAGCCACCCAAAATCTTCTTTGCTTTTCCAACCTTGGAAGTGTTACTAATCCACACAAGAAAAGTTCTTCCTTTTTATCACGCGCCTTTTAGCGCGTTTCTTTACGCTTCAATCATCACCACACTTTTTTGCCTCTCTTTCTGTTTTACTGCTACTATTTCTTTTTTCTTTTTTCCATTTCTTCCTCAGAATTTTGGTACTTTTTATCAAAGAATATTTTATTTTCCTCGAGTTTCTGCCTAGCACACTACTGGATCCACACACACTGCTCTTCCTGCATGCGTATCATTCATCAATGATTAAACATGCTTTATATATTTTGCCATTAATGTTTTACATTTTAATGAGTAAGAGCATGTCAATAGTGAGTGTTTTTATTTTATAACTTGCGAGTGGCTAAGATTAATTAATTAATTAGGTACTCGTATTGAAACATATAAGAGAGATGGAAATCATTACGGGAAGCTGAAATCGAATTCAATTAGGTAATTGTTAAATGCTGTTGTTGTGATTGGGTTAAAGGGTTATTTAATTTAGGTCAGGGTAACAATTTACACAAAGTCATTAAAAGCAAACATGGCACGTTAAAACTTAAAATGGTCTCATCCTGTGATTTAGTTCGGTTTGAAAGAAAAGTAGTAATCCAATTTGAGTGATTAGAGATCCGGGTGGCTTTCAAGCAAACACACTACTTTTCATTTTATATATTTATATCCAACAAGAAAAGAAAAGGACATGAGTGGCATGTGATTAAGTAAGGATTCGGTTAAGGACTATGGAGTAAGGAGGGTATATGTAGCATGCAAGTATATGACATAAGCACTTTAGGACGGTTCCTACTTTTAATACCGCTACGTACCTTTGATTAAATTGCTTAGTTACGATTAATCTTCTGCTTAAAGCTACGTCCAGGGCTTCTGGTTGCAGCTAATCTGTCATAATAATCATTTATTGCTAAACCAATGTTAATGATTTCATGCCTAATGACACTTTTCAAAGCTAATCAAACCATGGTTTAATTTCGCTAGCTTGTGATGAAGACTTTGTTTCATTATCAACCAAAATGTGCCTTACGAAAGATCGTTACATTTACATTGTGGTGTAACGAACACCAGCTTCTCTCTCTAGGCTGTGTTTTTTTTTTTTTCAGGGTAATTTTGAATTGGTTTGGATCTCTTATATTCATTTTAAAAAAATCACATGCCAACAGGACAAAAAACTTATGGTATAATCTTTGTTTAATGAAAGTTAAACTATTAATTTAATTATGGGTGTATATATCCTTGTTAAAAACGGACTGGATCTAATTTATTGATCTCAAAAAGTAATTTAAATGAAGAAGATTATTTAAATCTAAAAAATAATCTGAATATATTTTTATTTAATGTTAAATATTTTAATATTTTTTTACACTTAAAAACATTTTTAAATGTCTAGGATTTGTAGGTGATTCAATATTAAGATTAGATAAGTTTTAATTATATGAAAAATAAATTTAACTTAATTTCTTTCAAAATTTAATTTTAAAAAATGATTGATTAAGTTTTATAAAAAAATATTCTGCTTGTATTTTTAATTAATATAAAATATTTCTTATAAAATTTAAACAATTCTCCTTAGTTTAACTAAATTTTGAAAATGAAGCTGAATCCGTTTCTAAGAACTCTAATATATGTAATGGTGCATTATATATAGTAATATACAATTTAGTTAGTACAGAAAACTAAGATATATACCATCATGCATAATATTAACTGTATTGTGAGAATAGGCCACAATTAATGTATAATAGAAATGATATGATTAATTTTTTTATTGTTTTTAATCATAATACTAATAACATGATTTTCTTAATTATTAAGAGCCTATTAACAAAAATTCTCCAAAATTGAATTTTTTCTGCTTTGATAAAACTTCCATTAAAATGCCTTTGAAATCCGGAAACTACATATCCAAACCCAGTTTGCAATTGTATCCAAACAAGATCTAAGTTCTAATTTGTTTGTCATTTAACCGCTACTTTTGAGAGTTTTCCTGCACTTGTCTACTTAGATATTTAATAAGGCATATTATTCAATTTTTACAACATGCAATAAATAGATACGTAGATAAAATATATTAACCACATTATTTATTGGTTGATCCCCTATAAGTACTTCTAGGCTCAGGCTGAAATTTTATAAAATTTTAGATCTTAAAAATGAGGCAATTTCTCCTTATTCCCTGAACTTCTCATTGTTTCTTAAAGTATCAATTCTTATGCATGCAAATCTAAAACAAACCCAAATCATGACTTGCTATATACTACTTTTGATCTATTTTATGTGCTCATTAAAAAAATATTTATTTATTCTTTTAAAGATTTGAGACAAAATTAATTGTTATTTTTAATTATATTTGTTATCTCTATTTAATTCTTAAAAATATTTTATACACTTATCGTAAATAAGAAAGAAACAATAACAAAGATATATTAGAAAGTAAAAGAAAAATAATTTTAATATAAATGAAGATGCATGCTAATTACATTTCTTAATTTTTCAACTATATCTTTTAAAATGTATAAATGAAAAAGAGAAATGAATTGAATTAATTAATGAACCAAATCACGCTGCCACATGATACTGTTCCAGATCTCATGGAACTAAACAGTAGTTTTAGATTATTGGATATATTAAATAGATGAAGAAGTAATCATAAATGAAAATTAAAAGAGGAAAAAAAGCCAAAAAAAAAAAAAAAAGAGGCTGTGCCATTTGGAAGCAACGGTGGTTAAGAGGGCAATTGGGCATGTATATTGTTGTGATATTATTAGTATATGTTAGAGACTCCAAGAGCTAGAGGTTGAAGCATTTCATTCTCAGGGAGTGGTCCTGCAAGATTGGTTTAATAGAATGTTAGTTACTGATTAAGTGGATCTCAAATCATTGACTTAATCGTGTTTATTAAGACATGGGCCACTAGTTGGTGAGCAATATGTTACCAATTAACATGTAATACCATTCTAAAGAAGAACAACACACACCACTAATCAACAGTGAAAGGAAAAAAAAAAAAGGTTCTTCGTCGGTAGATGTATATATATATAGTTAGTTCATTGAAATCAAAACATTCAAAGCACTGCATTTGATGTATATACTATAAATCAATAGTTACATGTACCATAGCACTAATACTATTTCCTATTGGTGTCTAGTGGCATCAATCGATCGAAAAGACCCATTTTACTCCTCATATTATTACTGTTGTACTAGCAACTATCTTTAATTCATTTGGTGTGAGGATTGTTTTTGCTAACTTGGATCTAAAGTAGTCCATTATCTGGTTCATGTACCGTTGACCCACATCTTACGATGCTATAGTTTATCATCTACTAATTAATTTGAAGTTGCTCAAAGATCAAGCAAGTTGGTTGGTCCAAACAAATTCTTTAATTTGTAAACATATTTTAAGTTTTATTGAATTTAGATTAATACTCTTTCCTGTTCTTAAATAGTAAAAGAGTGATTTTGTAAAGTGATGAAAATAAAATTTTGAATATAATTATTAAATCACTGCGAAAAAAATATTATGTATAACTGATTGACGTTAAATCAGTCTATGGTATCATTTTTGTTTAATACATCAAATTGATATAAATATTGAAAGCCTACACTAATAGTAAATCAAATGTTACATAATATTTTTTATTATTAGTACAGACCCACAATGCTTATATTAATATTCTAAATTTCATTAAACGAAATTATATTCATGAGTCAATTCTAACAATTGATGAGTTTTTTTTTTCCTATTTTTACACAGTGAACTTTATAAATTTGTCATTACATAGGTGTCACCGTAAAAATTATGTATGTCCATATACATCTCTCCCAAATAAGATAGTTATTATGCGACAGCAATGATCCAAATCTTTATATTTGCCTTTGATTTCCTATTCATCATGATCAATATGTAATAATCGAGAATAATATCAGTTACACGCAACTTAGCAAAATTCAAGTGCTCGGAAACCAAGTCCCAATTAATCAAGTTACAAATAAAAATTTATCGCTTAATAATTCTCTTGTCACGTTTTTGTTTTAGAATCTTTGCACGGATCAATCTGAAAGCTACTCTCATATTTCTTAGTAGCTATGCAACGCAGATACATTGATTATACATGTACCAAACAAAGAAAATGATGTATAAATATAAAATCGACTACCAAAGGATCAAGTATAATACGGTGACTGTGCCACACTCTTAATGAAATAATATATTAAAATTTTATTTCTTTAAAAGAAATAAGATTTATTTTGTAATTTTCATTTAAATAAATTTAAATAATTATTTTAAAAATATTTTTATAATTTTATTTTATTTTTATCAAAAATTCAATATTTTATTTAATAAAATAAAATAAATAATATAATAATTAACATAAAAGTATATATTAAAGAATAATTTAAAGTATAATATTTCATAATAATATAAAAAATATATCAAAATTATTAATATCATTATAAATAATTAGATGATATTATACATAAAAATAAATAAATAAATAAAAATTTAGATTATAAAAATATATTAAATATGAAAATAAAAAAATATTTCAATTAAAAACTAAAAATTTTAAAACTTTTTTAAGTAATTTTTAAGAAATACTACTAATTGTTCTAAATATGTTAGTAATTACTGAAAAATCTATCTCAACTAAAATATTTTTTAAAAAAAATTTAATTGATGATTTTAGTTTTGAATTAATTAAAATGCATTACCAAATACATACTTCAAATTATGAGTAATGGTTTTAAATGATTTTGTTATTAAAAACTAAATTTTCTGGAAGGGTTTGATCTTATTATATATATTTTTGGTATAATATAATATCAGTGTTAACATGATTTTTTATATCATTATTTAATCTTATATTTACATTTCCATATTAATATTTATTTAAAATCAGATTGGTCACATAAAGAATCAACACAAAATTCGATAATAATTCAAAAAGTTTATATTAACATTATGTCAATTTTTTTAAAAAAATATATGTTAGAATTTATTCTTTCCAATTCAATTCAAGATTTATTTAACTATTTTAGAAGCTTTAAAAAATTAATTAATTTAATTAATAAAATTAATTCTATCAATATAAGTTATAGAATTTTTTAAAGTTATTCTTAACATTAATGGAATATATTTTTTAATTTTTTTTCTATGTAATTAATTATTATATTTTCACTCAATGGTAAATCCAAATGCATTTGAAGGTGTGCAATTCCATCCTTCGCTTTGGTAAGATTACAAGTAAATATTGAGTTTGTATATTTTGCTCATCCTATCTTTATATTTTTTAATCCACTGAGCTTAAATTTTCAGTTAAAAAGAATTAATGAAGAGTTTATTTATATTTATAAAAATAGTTTATACACTTTATAAATTATTTTATATTATACTATTTTAATTGTTATGGTATGCTTTTTTTTTTATTAAAATTAACCTTTTTATTTTTATTTTTTATAAATTTGATGATCAAATTTATAATAAAAACTTAAATGTAATAAAACCTTATTGATAGGTGTTTAATTAACTAGTTATTCAAGCACATCCAATCTTTTAGATAGAATATCTGGAATCGTTACAACATTATCTGGTGACTTAAATTAAAAAAAACATGTATTCAACAACATTAACGATGAGTTGATGATAACAAAAAATTCAAAAATATATAATTCAACTAATTAGGCACGTTAATAGTTTATCATTTTAATATTTATATTTATCTTCATATGATACTAATTAATGTTAATTTTTATATTTTAAAACAAACTGTCCCTACCGATTTTAAGTCTTGGATTTTCCACTATTTTTCTTTCTGATTTATTAAAGATATTTTAATAATAAATCATTTAATGCACATTTATTCGGGTCTTATAAAACAAACTTCTCATTTAGTTTTTATTAAAAAGAAAATAAAACGGAAGGGTAACATACAATAATAGATTCAACTCCTAGCCTGGATGGGTATACGTTATGTTTATTTTATTTGTACAAAAATGGTTTACTGCAAAAACAAAGGTAGTAGTTTTGCAGAAAAAAAGTTGAGATGGGAGAATGATGGAGATAGATTGGTTGATATGAAAGGCCATAATCAGAGACTGGATAAGCTTATAATTTATTGTATGTAACAAGGTTTTTAGTTTATTTTATTCTAGTTAAAAATATTCCATACTAACTTATATAATTGAGCAAGTGAATTCATTTTATCATATTGGATATTGTGATTACTCTACCAGTTATTCCTTTTCTTTTGTTGAAAATTTTCTCAATCCTTCTTTTGTTCTGAAACATTTGGAACACCAATTAAAATATTAAAGTAAGTACATGCGGCATAGGTAAGTGGAATGCATTTGGAGCAGGCAGTGGAAGGTTCAATGTACAGTGAAGTTTGCTGAATAAAAAGAATGAAAATTATGAGGCAAAAGGACGGCAGATTCTTAGCGTAGCAAATTAAATGTGGTAAGCTGTTTTGTGTGAGGCACGTAACGTGAGGATTGGATGCTGCCATAACCTGCTAGTGACATATTGGTATATAATTGCTCTGCCCTCCCTTTCCCTCCACCATTTTCTTTTTTTTAAAAAAAGAAATTATTAATTAGTGGAACAAAAAAACAAACAAAGAAAGGGATTAGTAGAAGGTGAAGGGGTGGTGGTTCCCAAAGTACAACATTCTTCCTTATCCCTTTGCTACTCAACTTGAGATCAGAAATGTCACTACGCAGCCTTTTGCAACTAACACCATGCTGCAATATTAACCTTTTCAATTTCGGCTTTACTTTTTATTTTTTTGGTTACAAAACATTATATTTATTTATTTTTTATTTCACTAAATAAATACTCATTTTATGTCTTTATTACTATTCACTAAAAAAAATATCAATAAATGGAAGGTCCGTCAAACTCTTAAAAGAGAGAAAAATGCGGAATCCGTCAAATAAAATTACACTAAACTTATCAATTAAGAGAAAATAAAAAAATAGGTCATATTTCCATCTAACGTATGATGACGTGGTATCCTCCTGTTTACCTTAATGAGATGAAAAGGACTGCTCCATTGTCAAAGAGCGAATTCTCATTTTCAGCAGAGAAAGAGAACGCAAAAGGGACATTTCATGCTTCACTTCGATCAATATTCAATAAATAATTTGTTATTCAATCAATATATATTTAATTGGTTATAAATAAATTCAGGTCATCATTTTATTTTATCTGTATAATTTGTTACTAACTTAGACAATAATAATTGAGCATCTGGAAAAACGCTTTTGAGAGGCAGTGAACATCGTGTCAAATTTGTTTTTTACATTTTTAAATATTAAATATTTAATAAAAATAATAAGAGGAATTTATGTGGAGTTCATACGCTTTTATTGGATATATTTAAGTGATATAAGCTACACACACTACACTAGCAATTAGCACAAACACTGAAAGTAGTGGACTCAATACTCCAACTCCACTTTAACAGTTACAATTCACACGTCACCGAGGAGGAGAAGCTTGTGAACCACTCATGAGAACAAACAAGTTGGTTGTAGCTAAAGCAACTCATACATGTACAAACACATATATTTATATATTAGTTTAAGAATATATATATATATATATATATATATATATATAATATTTTAATTTAATTAACAATTAAATGTTCATTTTAAAAAAATATATTTTAATTTTAAATATTTAAATAAAATTTATTAATCTATATCATTATTTTTTATTTCTTGCAATAATCAAGTACTGATATTAGAGCATATATTTTTCTTTGGTCAGCAGTTAACGAACTATCTTTAGAAAACACAAATTTTGGTATTACTATGGCAAACGCATTCGACTGAAGACAGTGATAGGCCCCAAAACAAGCCACTTATTATTATTATTATTGGAAAAATTCCCACTTCACTAACATGTATAGTATTCAACTTTTGGTAGTTTTCCTTTTTCGTATCGGATAACAATAAAGATGCTTTTATTGCTAGTTGCAGAATGGTCTCTAGGTAATTCGGAACCCTCGTGGAAGATGCTCCAATTATTTTCCCTCTCTTAATTTGCCACAACAGAAATTGTTGTGCCAAATATTAAAAAAGAAAAAGAAAAAGGAAAAAGGAAAAGCACATAGTATGAGAAAACGAATAATATTTAAAGGTTAGAAATAAAGGGGAAATTAAAATAGTCACTTGTTAGGCACTAGTAGTAGAGGTGGAAGTGCAATTAGCATTGTATTACTTGTCACAAAAGTCATGAGGAATGCCGCAAAGAAAACCAGTAAACCTAATACTCACTCCACTTCATGACGGTAAAGACAAGATAGTTTGTTGTAACTAAGCATGAAACCCCTCCCATTTACATTATAACAAACAAAGACTTTCTGCACTCATGGCTTTGTTTTTTTTTTTTTTTATTATTCAATGTTTCGGTTGTTAGTGAAGCAACTCGCTTTGACAACACAATTTTTAATTTAAGAGATTCTGCATACACATATCTGTAAAATATTTTCTAATGATCTGCCTAAATAATTATAAAATCAAATAAAAAGGTCAAACATATAATCTCTATGCTAATAGGAAAGGGGTTTCTAAGATTCGATATCCGCTTTTAAATACCCCAAAAAATTACAAGTGAAAGATTCACAAACAAAAATAATGGAAGGTGATTTTATAAAATTAAAACTTGTGATTGTGATTTATTGAGTCATTCTTTCAGAGAAATTTTCTAAACTAAACTCATGGTCAACAACAGCTTCAGCTGTCGTTAACCACTTCTTCCTCTAATAAGAATTACATCTTTTATTGGGTTTCTTTTCTAAAAATTATTCACTTTCCTAATTTTCTTTTTAAATTTGAAATGAAAAATTAACATATTTTAAAATTTTATAAAAAAAATATTTTGTTCCTTTTATTTTGTATTTTCACACACCCACAGCAACGAATTTATTTTAATTTTTTTATTACCGAAAGAAATTTCTCATTTTTATTTTTAAGGTAAATTTACGCTTTTAAAAAGTGATATTTTAAAAAAAGAACAATATTATTTGTATTGCAATTTGCAAATGATGACTAAAAGAATTAATCAGTATTCATTAATTTTGGTTTATTATTAGTTTTTATGTATTGGCTGACTAGGAATTTTCAAATAACGCACTAATTATTTCATTTCCTTCCGTTTCTAGTTTATTTTCTTAATGAAAATCTTCAAGCATAAATCTAAAAAAAATAAAATATACTAGCTTCTTCTTATTCATATTACCGGATCACCAAATAGTGGTTGGTAACTCGGTTGAAAATAAATTTTCTGGTCTCATAATTGAGAATTGTACACACATAAAAGTTGACAAATAAAAAAGTGTAGATATAATTTAATAACTCTACACGTTATATAGTTGTATATCTTTTAAAAAACTTTCTAACATTTACGAGCCACTATTACAATTAAAGTTTCTTAAGATTAGCATTGTTTTCCTTTCCCTACCTCAAGACAAAACTAAGTGAGTGACGAAAGATTGTAGCTATCTAGAAGATTTCATGAGAGTTCATGCCTTCTTCATGCACAACACAGAGAAAAGGCATTGTCTCATAGAACCATTTTAGGCAGTTAGGTGCTCGATAATAGGAGAAAATTAGAAAGGAAAAAAAGAAAGAGTTTCAGTCACCGGTAAATCTACTATAGAATGGAGGAGGTTATGAGATCAATAAAGTGATGGTAACTTTAGTATATATTTGGATCAGCGTTGGTAATTGCTAGATGTGGATCCAATCTTCTTAAGCTATTATTGGTGGTGTTAAAAAAATATGAATCTAATAAAAATACATGTGAATCCTAACATATACTTGGTGATGTTACGCTAGAAGTGACTTAAATAGTAAACTTGATTGAATGGAAGTTGCAAAATTGTAGAGTGGAGACAAGAGGGTCACGGGTCAGCAAATCAAAGCTTTCTTTGAACGAAAATGACTCGGTGCCGACTCTGCCTTATATTAGGTTTACCCCTTCCAGAGAAGACAACTATTTCACTCCCTTAGCTACCATATACTTTAATTTCTCACGCCTACCTCGTGAGCAAACTTTTCCATCAAAATTTCACCCCACATCTTCTAACTACAAGTGCAAATCAATAGCCTCACATAATTTCATAAGACCATAACCATATGCCTTTTATAAAATAAATAAAGAAATGTCTCCCCCTACTTAATTTGCAAGCTCATGTGTATATATAAATTTCTCAACAAACATTTATAAAAAAAGAAGAAGAGAGAAATTAAAATAAATCAAACTTATTTCGTAAATTAAAATTAACTTGTACACTTGAATTTCTCTTGTCTAACTTAAACCTACAAACTTAGAGCCCTTTTTTGTAAGTTAATTAAAGATTAAATGCTTATCTCATCTAAACTAGAAGCTAGTTCAAACTAAGGTATAGCACCATTGGTTTGTTGCTCTAGCTAGTCATAATCATACGCACGTATGAGGTTCATTTGAGGTTAGGTGCAGTCACATGAAATTGTTCATTTTAAACTTAGTATTGTGAGTTAGAGGTGTGAATGCAAAATTGCACGAGCACAAAAGCTCATGTCTTTGCAAGGTGTATTCACCTGTGGATACCTAATCGGAAGTTGCTTCTATTCTAAGCCCAACTGCTAACTGAAAAAAAAAAGTTGTTTCTTTCTAAAGTAGTCGTGACTGATAATTAATAATGGAGAAAGGAGTTGGCTGAACCTTTCAAAGCTAACAAAAGCATTCTTAAAAGCCACAAAATGGAGAGTTATTCAACGTAAGTATAATAATAATATAGAAATAATACATTCCATATAAAAAATATTCTCCTACATAACTACAATAAATTTATCCATTTTCATTCCAAATTTTCTTAATAATTGATTACAACTCTTAATAATTGATTAAAAAAATATGATTAATAATATAGAAAATAACAATTAACCCTACGTATTTAGTAAACAATAAATTATTATCCCTCAAACATGGAACCAATTATATAATATATAATTGAATTAATCACTATTTTTTATAATATTAATCATAATTTTTTTCTAATAATTAATTATCAAAATTAATAATCAATTACCAAAAATAAATTTTGAAATGTAAATAAATACAAATTTTCTATTTATACGTTGCATTCCACATATACATAATATATACAGGGGAAGTTGGGTGGGGATAAAAAACAGTACTTGCCTCGCGGATACATTTGAATATATTTCTTAGTTTCCTATTCATGTTTTCTCTTCACATGTATCTCTTTTGACTTGGCATTTTCATGCAAGTACAACCCCTACCCAGAGGTGGAACACATGACGTATCAAATCAAAATTAAGTTAGGATACGCCTAGCAATTAAGCGTGACAGAGATCAAATTGATAGTTTTTGAATCAGGGGCATGCTGTTTCTATTACTCTCTTTTAGGATTACATTCGTATAAATTTGTTATATGAATTTCATATCTCCAGTGGAGCAAAAGTAGTATTCATAACAGTGGCAGCAGGATTGCCGATATTTCTAGAAGAATTGGGCATGGCACCACCATGATTAGAGAAGTTTCTACAAAAGTCTATTGTGATTAGAGTTTATAGCCTATAAGAGCTTAGTTACAAGTTCTCATGTTTTTATGGGCTTAACTACAAGGTTTTTTTGGCAGAGGCCTGTTTGCTTCAGGAAAACCAGCCCACTGGACAACAACTGAGGTGAGATCACTACTTAAAATTCCAATCCAGGTTTGGACCAAAACTGAAAAGAAAAAAAACCACTGCAGGAATATTTATCTATCAAGTACCCAACCATTTGAAGGTTTGAAGCAAACTTGAAGTCCATAACTATCGATTTGTCAGAGAGGCCCGGAGAGTTTGGGGCTTTGAGCACATCCCTGCACAGTTAAACTCACTGTTGCACAACTATAGCTAAGCTGTCACGCTAGCAAAATTCTACAAATCCATAGTCTACACATGCAATATAATATCATTCCCAGTACACATCAGTCTATAAAAACAATATCAAATCTTCATATATATAATTTTATGGAGATTAATCTCCACTACCACATATGTCTTCACATTTCGATGCTGTGTTTATCTTTAGAAGGACATGCTTCAGAGCTTAAGTGGGTAGATTGATGAAAGCAAACAACAGATGAAACACAACCGCTACAAAATACTAGTGTCATTTACACTGGAGTCAAACCAACCACACCTGCAAACAAGAAGGTATATCAGAGATGTTATTAGTTATTACAAAGGACAAAGACACAGTTTATGGTACAGAGATATCCAAATATTGCGATAATTGCAGACATAAAATAAGTGCTAGTAAAGATTTTCACACCAAATCTTAGGTTCCAAGACTCATTGCAAATGTAATTGAGGTTTCACAGTTTAATTTATGATTAATGGTCTTTGAACACAACAAAAAGTGAATCAAATAACATATAATCATATCAGAATGAATGAATTAATAAATTCAAAACGAATAGAATTAATTTAGTTCAATTTCTTTTTCATACCACATGCCAATCTTCCACCAGCATTTCCGGTGCTCAAACTAAGTTCCTGCCCACCTAAAAAAGTACAAGGAATGCAAATGAGACTAAAGTAAAGAGCTTCAATAATGGTTGAACACAAATGAATCTTAATATACAAGTCTACAATCGCAGTAGAGATGCAAAACAATAGCTGGAAGAGGAAAAGTTAATCTTATATTCATGTCATGACATTCCTCCCATGTGGTAAACATGCATCCTTTTGCACATTCACCTGTTGTTTACAAAGCCAGGACAAAAGTGTCGAAGCTTGTCCCAATGATTTCCTCTATAGCAGAGTTGTAAGACAAATATAAATAAATGTATGGCAAGGTATTGCTAACCCTTTCCAAGGTCATCCTCAAGCTCATGAACCACTAAGGCTCTTCCCACTGCTGAATTAGGGCCAATGAGTGGTATCTGCACATTTTAGGCCAAAACACCAGAGTTAGAAACAAGTTCAATAAAGAAAACTACAGTTCCTAGAAAGATGACTTGAAATTCAAACCCACAGACATAAGGAGAAAGGGTTGCAAGAAATGTTAAAAGACAATCATATCAAAACACAAGGAGCACCTGAATGTCCACAATTGTTGCTTCTGCAACCCCTGTATTTCAAAAATGAGTGCATAAAATGGTTTAAAAAGCATTCGAAAGCAGCTGGATGTGAAAGAAAAGGGAAATATGCATTACCATTGACATTAGCAACTATGTTTCCCAGGTCACCCGCATGGCGTATTTTATCCTCGGGAGCACCATGTGTGAGTTTATTAGGATTGAAATGTGCCCCTAAACAAAGTCATTCAATTCAAGATGCAAACCATTGACAGAAAGGAAATAGCACCAGCTTAAAAATAGAAACTAAGGTTAGGCCTTACCAGTTGAAACACACCCTTTTGTAATGTCACCAAACTCATGCTGTAAGAAAGAATGGCACGAGTTGGAAAATAATTGCAAACAAAAAGGATGAAATAGCAAGAGCCCCCCAAACTCACCAAGTGAAAACCATGAGGCCCTGGAGTAAGACCAGAAACACGAACATTAAGAGTTGTTGGGCCTACATACCACAAAGAGGTAGTTAGCAAAAGAAGTATTGATAGGAAGCTTCAATCTTGTGTATTATTTTATTTAGGGAATGGCTCAAAGTTGAAGACTTTGACCAACATTTCATTATGGTGTCTAGTGAATTGGAAGTTTGTAAAGGAATTGGTTTGAAGGCAAAAGGGGGAAGTGGAAGAGAATGAACCGTTATCTTGTTGGGTTAGCGTGACAACCCCTTCCACGGCGGAATTGCCTTTTAGGACGGCGACGGCTTTGTTGGTAGTGGCGGCAAGGGTTATGGATTGGGGGGAAGGGACAGGGAAGGAGGAAAAGAGAGGTGATTGAAACGAAAGAATAGTGTGGGCAGCCATGGCTGCCAATGCTGCTTGCATTGGGCCAGTGAACGAAGAAAGATGAGGTTCACCGATTCACGTTCACGTTCACAGGTTCATTTGTCAAGTGTTATCTCATGAATATGCTTATTGATTGTGGCTGCAACACCCTGTCATGTTGGTGTCAGGTGGATAAGCATACACTGTACCACTTCCTGTCTCCATGTGTCCCTATTCTGTCTCTTTCTTTTTATTTTTTATTATAAATATATTATTTTCTTATTTTTAAAATCTTATATAAAAAATAATATAAATAAAAGTACACCAACCCAACGACAAATAAATATTTAACCATAATATAAATAGATATAAATTACTATTTATGTATATTATTAAAAATAAATAAATTTATGTTAAAATTATATTAAAGTTTAATTTAATATAATAAAATATTATATAAATTAATTAAAATTATTATAAATATAAATTTAAAATAATTATTATAAAAATAATAATATTTAATTATATAAAAATAAATAATTAAAAATAATGTAAAAATTTATATTATCAATCTATTTTAATTAAAATTATTTTATTTTATAAAAATTTATATAAAATCTTATACGATGTGTTGTATGTAAAATTATTATAAATTTTAATACTTTAAAATTAATTGTATAAAATCAATTTTATTTAATTATATATTAAACTAATATTTCCTTAATTGGTTTAAACATGCATTAAATAATTTAATACTTTTCAAAGTAACCTACATTGATAATATTGTAATAGAGATCAATTTTATGGAAAAAGAATGGAATGGAAGATTATTTCTTTCACATGGTTTTTTTAACGGTCAGGTGAAGAAACAAATATAATAGTACATCAAACATTTGTTTTGCGACGGAAACAAGGAATTAGGAGTTTTGAACCTTTTAACACTATTTAAACAGGGTATTGACCTTTGACATTTAATGACGGAAAAAATTAAGTTAATCAGTTATTTCCACAATTCATTAATTCTTATAATTTACAATTTTTAATATTTTATACCATTATATTTCTACTAAATATAAATAATGTACTTTTTTATTTGTTAACCTACCTTATTTTTTATTCCAAATATTATCTCTTTATTATTATCTATTTCAAACGTATTATCTCTATATCCCTGAAATATTATGATTGAATAAACATATGTGAAAATTAACTAATCGGTACGTGAAGACATTCATTTTTATAACCAGTAAGATAGGTATATGCACTCTTACTGAATCTTTATTCTCTTTTATTGCTATTTCATATTTTTATTTGTCTAAGGGTTTAATTAATATGATTAAGAATTTGGCTTGAAAATAATATCCTCACTCTTCCATCTTTTAATATTGTATGAGAATAATTTTCTATGGGAATCCTATCATTCTAAATTATCTGAGATACGTAATATTATATTTTATTATATAAAAATAACAAATTATCATCATTAATAATATTCAATAGAGTTAAAATCTAAAGAATTTATTTTTAAAAATTTTAATTATAAAAATTTTAAATTATGAAATTTTAATTAAAAATTTAACAAAACTATAGATATGAACTAATTAATTTAACCGAGAAAAGGTATGATGTAACAGTACAATCCAAGTATGACATTACTGGTTATGTCTTGGAATTTTAAGTTGAACCGTGTAGACGGAACTTGAACTTGAAAGTCCAAGTTACAAATAGGGAAGAAGTTGAGCAGTGCAAGTGCAAACTGCAAAGTACCAAAGAGTAAAAGAAAAAAAAAAAGAAAAAAAAAAGGGAATGGGATGAAGCTTAAAATCGAAATATTGCAGAGCAAAGAAAACATTGATGGAGGCTCGAAACCCTTCTCCTTCTCCTTCGCCCTCTCCGGTTCGAGTCCTCATTCGCCCTCCGTCTTCTCCTTCTTCTTCCGACCATCCCTCAGCCTCAGCGCCGCTCCCTCGCTCCTCCGAAGGTGGCGTGGTCGTCGTCGGTTTCATCGCTCGGCGACTCGACGATTCCACTCAGCTCCTCAACCGAGTCATCGACGCTAATGCCTTCGCCTCTGGCAATCTCGATACGCCGTTGTTCGTCGACGATGAAGAAGCCAGGGAGGGGTTCAAACGCCGGAGAATCAGCTATTTCCAGGACCATGACAAGGGGATTCTGTTCCTTCAGTTCTCCTCCCTTCGCTGTACTGCGATTCACGCCTCCGCGGACCCCGCGCCGGGATTCGATTCCGTCGTCGAAGAGCACGAGTTCGGTGACCTCCAGGGAATGCTTTTCATGTTCTCTGTAAGTCATTTTCTTCACTGTTTTAACCGTCTTATCTTATGCAAAATAATATTGCAATATCAATAGCGTAATCTTGCTAAGTTACTGTCAGAGAAGTCCTGATAATGCTTTTCGTCTTTATTTCGTTTTTATGCGAAGTTTGCAGAATTAGCATAAGATCTATGTTAGAAAAAGATAAGACCATAACCTCCAATGAATTAGGAACTCCAATTTTACTGTTGTACATGGTGCGTTCTATATGTACGTACAATTATAGATTATGTTTTGTTGTTGGTGTGATTGACAACTTAGAAATGCAGGTTTGCCATGTTATCATATATATTCAGGAGGGGTCACACTTTGGAACTAGGGTTTTAAGGAATTTTCGTGTGCTACAAGCAGCCAAGCATGCTATGGCTCCCTTTGTTAGGTCCCAAGCCACGCCGCCCTTACCATCTAGATCTCATCCTTCATCGTCCTCCCGGCCCGCTTCATCAGCGAACAATTCTTCTCCAGGTAGAGGTGGTGGTAACTTGAGTCGCAATGCGTCGGCAATATCTCTCATGTCAGGTTTAGGTTCTTATACTTCTTTGTTTCCAGGACAGTGCACACCTGTCATGCTGTTTGTATTCGTTGATGACTTCTCCAATTTATCAAATTCCAGCACGAATGGGGATGACTCTTCGGATGTCTCTTCACTTAACCAGACTTCTAGTTTGAGTAGTGTAGCCAAGGGAAACTTGCCTGCCAAAGGTTCTGGTTCAGTTGTTGTGCTGGCACGCCCAGCTAGTAGATCTGAAGGGGGGTTTAGGAAGAAACTACAGTCATCTCTTGAAACACAAATTCGTTTTCTGGTTAAGAAATGTAGGACATTATCAGGTTCTGAAATAACTCATTCTGGGGTGAGAACTGGGGGTACCTCAAATTCTGCGCCTTTGTTTTCACTTGATGCATCAAGAACAGTTGTCTTGTTAGATCGACTTTCAAATAGAAAAGGTGAGTCTCTTGAGTTTGCCACTGGACTTGTTGAAGATGTATTGAATGGGAAGGCAACCTCAGATTCCCTTTTGCTTGAAAGCCATGGCCAAGCTGCAAGCAAAGAAGATTTAATATCAGTTAAGGAGTTCATTTACAGGCAATCTGATATTTTGAGAGGGAGAGGAGGGGTCGTTAATACCAACAGTGGTTCAGCTGCTGGTGTTGGTATGGTTGCTGTTGCAGCAGCTGCAGCTGCTGCCTCAGCTGCATCTGGGAAAACTTTTACTGCTCCTGATCTTCCAAATTTTGAAGTTTGGCTATCTTCTAGTCATAATATCTTGAGTAGAGTTCTCTGTGCAAAAGGGGGTTGCTTGGATGAATTTGAAATTATTAAAAGAAAACCTCGTCCAAGGAACACCCTTTCACCTGCAGTGGAAGGATCTTTGAAGAGTACAAATCCTTTAGATGTTGCAGTATCTTGGTTTCAAAGTGGTAGAGGGTTGAACACTAAATTTTCGACTTTGTGGTGCCAAAGAGCTGTTCCAGCTGCAAAGGAGATTTATTTGAAAGATTTACCTGCTTGTTATCCTACTTCACAGCATGAAGCTCATTTAGATAAGGCTTTGCATGCATTTCGCACAATGGTAAGAGGACCTGCAGTGGAACTTTTTGCAAAAAAGTTGGAAGAGGAATGCACTTCCATTTGGAAATCAGGAAGGCAACTATGTGATGCTGTTAGTTTGACAGGTAAACCATGCATGCACCAAAGGCATGATGTTGAAACCGGTAATTCAAACTTGGGAGCTTCACCTGTGCCACATTCAAGTGGCTATTTTTTCCTTCATGCCTGTGCTTGTGGTCGTTCCCGACAGTTACGCCCTGATCCCTTTGATTTTGAATCAGCTGATGCTAGTTGCTTCTCTGACTGTGATAAGTTACTTCCTACAGTCAAACTACCAGAAATAGAAGTTGCTGGACCTGTTCAATCTTCTGCTTGGAGTTTGCTTCGTATTGGGGGTGCAAGATACTATGAATCTTCTAAAGGCTTACTTCAAAGTGGATTTTGTGCCACTGAGAAGTTTCTTTTGAAATGGACAATATACCTAGAGAAACAGAAGAGACCAAATGGTTCAACAGAGAGTATTGTGAAACAAGGTTCTGTAATTAGGGCTCCCAAGGTTGAATATATTGCAGATGCAAAGAAAACTGGCATTAGACAAGCCCACCCTGCTGCACAGAATGGAGTGGAAGGCCAAGGAACATCTTTAGACATCGTGAAGGCTGATGATAAAAAGATAAGTTTTGGCCGAGGTTTCCCTGTGTTTAAAATGAGAAAACCTTTTTCTGAGGTTGTTGCTGGATCAGCAGCTAGTGATTCAGGATTCCCTCCTCTTCAACAAAGGAAATTACCCACACCAGGTTCAGAAAAGGGTATGAAGCAAAGCAGATCAAGTAATCAGAATGTGGAACGGGTTAATGCAGCCATTGATCAACAAATATCCCAAAAATCTCAAGATATATCATTTACTCAGGGACCTCTTGATGGTAATGGCAATAATATCAGCAGGGACGGTGACCCTTTTTTGAGGATAGGTAGCAATGTAGTACCGGTATACTTGAATGATGATGAAAGGAACAAATCACATTCTTTTTTAAAGCATGTAATAGTATATGTTGGATTTGAGCATGAATGTCCCCGTGGCCACCGTTTCCTGTTGAATGCAGAACATCTCACTGAACTTGGATCGTCATACTCATTATCTGAAGAATCTCATATATCTTCTTCTATGGAGTCCACTGGCAGAAATCAGGGATATCATACTAAAGTAAGCAAGAGTGCTTCCTGGACCAAAGTTCATCGAAGCTCAAGCGAAATTCTTTCTACAACCTCAAACAAGGAAAGAGATGTGAACAAATCTAATGAAATGATTCCTAATGGTGATCTGAATTCAGACGGGCTACCACTAAAGGAGCATAATTTGACATCAATGAATGCATTGGCAAATCCCCTGAATCTTATAGATGATTTTGGAGGGGATCTTCAAGCTATTAACATGGATGGTGATGATCTTGCAGTCTCCATGTTAAATCGAAACTTGCCTATCTACATGATCTGTCCTCACTGCAGGCATTCTAGGAATAAGAAGGATACACCAAAGGTCAAGTTTGCCAGTGGTATCTCACAGCTTAAAAGGATTTTTCTGGTATGACTTGCTGCTCATATAAGCATTTCAATTAGCATAATAATTTTTCCCTTCTGTTAATACAATGCATATTAATATCGAAACATGTTCAAATTTTGGAGTGTGTTTTGTCATTTTTTGTTATTATTGTTTAACTCCAAACCTATGAGGATTGCTCAAATTTCCTTTTGTTGTTTGTGTTTTCCACTTTGTCCTTGAACTACACTTTTTGAACTTTTGCCTTATGTAAACAATGGAAGATCATTTTCTAGGTAAGGAATCATTGAAGTTAATAGGTTGCCAATTTCTATAACTAAATTTATGCTTGTGGTTCTGTTACAGAAAAGGCACTGTATAGATTAAACTTGTGATGCAAATACTGGTTTTCTTCTTTAAAACCATATCTTACAGACTGTCCATTACTTTTTAGGAGTTGTTTTTCAATTTGGCATCTTCAAGGTTGAATTAACTGGTAACCTATAGGTGGTTTATCATTATTTCTTGTTTGTTGGGCATTTACTCTGGCAGTTAAAAAACATGCATTTCTTTTTTGCTGGTGTATGTATTAGATGCCTCATGATATTGATGTTGATTGTTGAATTTCCTCTCTTATAATCTTCTTAAGGTAACTTATAGATATTACTGTAGGTGACACCTGCATTTCCTGTGATCCTAACAACATGCCCTGTTGTGCAATTTGAGGTATTTCTTCTTTCAGTGTGCATTTTATGAAAAGTTGAATTTAAATTAACAACAGTTCACATATTTAAAATGCTAAGGTTTTATGTAATAAGAGTTCAACATCTCAAGAAATGGATGTTTTATAATGGGAGGGAACAACCTTTTGTTGCGCAACATAAGCCAAGATGTGTTGATATGCTTGGTGTTTGTCTAACACCCATATTTCTTCTTTATAATTGCTGGGATTACCTTTACCAAGATGTTGTACAATTGGAGAACTTGAAAAGCCTTTAGATTTACCTGTGATTTCTAGCTGCTATCCCTAAATGAGTTTCATTATTGAAGTTAAATTTATATGGCCATGATGCACTGATGCTTGATTAATAGGGTGTTTGGTTAAAATAAAGATCACGTTTGTGGCAAGGAGAATTTCTTTGTGCAGTATTCAAGATCATTTGGTTAACTTCTAAGTTTTTAAAACCAATTTTATGGTGAGTAAAATTGATTTTGAGAAAAGTTAAGTACAGTTGAGTTTAGATATGGGACGCACCAAACATACCAATATTTACACTTTAAAAATGATGCTACTTTATCATCTGAACAAGATCATTTCTTTTAAACTCACTTTCAAATATCATTCTCAAAAACAAGTAATTTTTTTTACCTCAGCTCTTTCAAAATCAATTCCTTCAAAACATCAATTCTATCAAAATCCAAAACAAATGAACCATAAATCTAATTTTCTATGCCTGTTTGCTCTATTCTTGGCATTGTTGTTTGTACCTTTAAATTTATATTGAGATTGTTATACTTTCTGTTATGCTGGTCTATTGTATAATATTCTAGCTATTTTAACCTTGTAGACATCATGCCTACCTCCCTCAGTTCCAGATCGTGAACAAAAATTGCAGTTTAGCCTTGGATCTCAAGTGATCTTGCCACCAGAGAGCTTCCTTACCCTTAAATTACCATTTGTGTATGGCATGCAGCTTGAAGATGAAAAAAGGCATCCTCTCAACCCCTTTGAACATCAGCCTGAAATGACTGCCTGGATTACCAAGGGCACAGTGCTGCAGATCCTATCCAAAGGGAGGAATGATGAGGGATATCAAACACAGTAAAAGCTTACTAAATCATTGAGTGGCCTTACTTGACTGAAAAAGAAAGGATGTGAATAGCTTCTCCAAAACTCAGGTGACATTCATCCCCCCTCTTTTTTCCTTTTAGCTGGCATGAAATTTTGAAAATTTAATGGGAAGAAGTATGCACCTTGCAATAATGATTGGGAGGAGGGATCAAGTTATTCCAAAAGTAACTTTGCTTAGAGTTACTCCGCTTAATAACTTTCATATACAATTATATTTTATCAATCCAACCGTTGAATAAATAAATTATATTATATAGATCATCCTTGCAAAATTTTATAAAATTTGAAAAATATTTGATACCTCAAAAAATAAATTCAAATTAACGGATAATATACCTCTTATATTATCCGTTAATTTGAATTTATTTAATAAAATATCAAACATTTTTTAAATTTTGTAAAATTTTGCAAAAATGATGTATATAATATAATTTATTTATTCAACGGTTGTATTGATGAAATATAATTGTATATGAGAGTTATTAAGGGGAGTAACTCTAGGCAAAGTTACTCTTGGAGTAACTTGATCCCTCCTCAATGATTGGTTATAAAAAGTAGATCCTTTATGCTAAAGGAAACATATTGTTATGCACAAAATAGTTCACTGTCAAGTAATAACCTTGCGAGAACCACACCACAAAAGTTAGCTGCTGTAGTTGGAGAGCTCAAGGCCTTAGAAACCCCACACTAGAATCCCATACTTCTAATGTGGGACTCAAGTCCCATACCTTGCAGTTGGAACCCAAAATTCCACCACACTTTGCATCTCTGACGCCCATATGGGCTGGCTGTGCACTAACCTTTTGATTAGTCCTGTGCAAACAATGCAATGCTGGTTTCATCTTCTATGCTGCTTGTTTGCAACTTAGAGACACGGTGGAAGACTCTTTAGAATAAATAGGAAAAACTAGATGATTTATTCAAGACAAAGCTCAGACTCTAGCTCAATATCAGATTGATGTATGAACTGAGTTAGAGATGATGAGTACAGAATCAGAAAGTATCCTCCCAAGTATTTGGGAGAACTGAACTCTCCTACTACCTTAATTTCCATTCCCAAATGTGAAGAGCCTCACTAGACATTAACTCTTCCTCCTTCCAATTTATACAAGTCCCCCCTTTTATTACAATTTACTGTCCTCTGGACAGTTACATCTCTCCTACTATCTTCTGGACAGTAACAATCTCCGCCTCGTCCCTATTGATTCCTGCTCCTTGCTCTCTTAATTAATTATCCACCATACAATCACTGTTATTAATAACTCCATGTGGCTCACTCTTCCTATTTCTGCTGTAAACCTTTTTAATGAGTGGTTTACTAACAATTTCCTGCTTATCTAGGTCCCGATTATATGCTGTCTTCCTCCTTTGTAGAGAAGGGGCTGTAGTAGACCGCTAGAAAGATACTAACACTATTCTCTGTTTTATTTTTAAATGTTTACAATGTGATTAAATTCTTTAATGCATGATTGAAACTATTGTAGCCAAAGACATGATCAAGCATTTATTGATCTTTTGAGAAAGAAATACCAATCTTTTTTGGTTGAAAAGAATATTGATTTCATAAGTCTGTGATGTATGAAGATGCTCAAATCTAAATAAAAGGATTCTAGATGACTACTTTTTAATGTGTCCTTGGCCCTTTCATAAAAGGAAATGAAAAATGATAGTTCAAGGTAAATAGGTACTCCTTCTGTTCCTATCTATAAGACCTTTTTAACTAATTTTTTATGTTCCTTAATACAAGACTTTTACAAAAAAAAAATTAGAAGCATTTTTTTTCACATTTGCCCTTCATTAATATTCAACCTTTCTAATTTTCATGTTTTGATCATTGTATAGAATTAATAGCTTTAAAGTGAAGTTCGATAAGAGGTAAACTTGGAATCTTGTAGCAATTTTTTAAAAATTAATACAATTGATATTTTCTTAAATCTTTGTATTTTAGATAGAAAGGTCTTATAAATAGGAGGAACAAAGGAAATATATCATAGGAAGCAATTGTCAAGAGGATATTGTGACAGGCTTCCATCTAGGCAGACTTGTGCAAGCAGGTCTGGATAATCAGGTTCCCACATTCATTGTATACATGGTTACTTTTAAAACAATGTATAAAGTTTTCTGCACTTCGCCTTTTTTAGCTAAATTATGTGCTTTCAAAAATTATGTACAAATTTTGAAGGTTTATAATTCAATGATAAATGTCTCATATCAAGCATTGGGCCATTAATGCTGATTAATTTGATGTGCTTATAGCATGTTCGGTTATGATTATTTCAATGGAAATAATTGCTTATTTTTCAAAACCTTTCTCAGAAAGATAGGAAAAAGAAGTGATTATTTCTCTAAAATGAGCTGAATTAAACATCCATTTAATTGCTGTCTCTCCTGTAATAATTGTGTTTGTGACTTTGCTGGGATTAATGTGAATGCAGGACAAGTTTGTGGATGATGAGTATGGTCCCAAATTGAATTACTAAGCTGTAATGGAAATGCATGGAATTCATCATCACTCTGGCATGAACTGGTAACATAGATCCCTGTGTAGTGAGTGTTTGGTTAAGCTTATCTTGGAAATAATTGCTTTTTTTTTTGTCAACTTTCTGAAAAATATTTTGAAACAAAAAAGGCAATTATTTCTGGAAAATAATCTTTTCCCAAACAAGAACTTAATTGTAGTAAAGTCTGATAATGTGAATTGTTTGTACTTAAATTGCCAGCCTTTTTATTAGGTGCAATTGTGGATCTCTTGGTTACTGATAGCCCTGTGGCTGGCTTTCTAGCTTGCTCATAAGCTCTTGTATCATCTCCTGTGGATAACTGCAAATTCTTAGTTCAAGTGTTCTAGAGTTGGGAGGAGTCTGAGGTATGTGCATCGATTACTAATGAATTAAAATGGTCCTTAGTAATGGTATGTGACTATGTTTGATAGATGCAATCCAGCTTCTAAAAGGACTTTGTTTGTTATGATACGATTTGCTCTTTAGCCTTCCTGACAGTAAATTTGTTGTGGGTCTTGCTTGGCTTCACTTGCATCTTAGTAATATGACTAGTCAATTCATTCTATCAACATTTTGCTGTTTGTTGACTCAGAAATATAAAATAGACAAGTTCCGTTTGTTAGATTATGCAAGGTTATGGGAAATATGGATTGATGGCTTACTATTTACTTCTGTCACGGCTAATTGGATAATTAACTCTTGAATTTGGATTGAAGCCCATTAATTGATTTGCTACTGGAAAAAGATGTTAGCTCATTATTTGGTTTCACAGAATTCTTGGACCTTATGAATTATTGTCCCAATAATAATTAGGATGCTTCAGCTCGAATACAGGGCTTGTTCATGTGATTCCTTTTTCGTATGCTGCTTATTTATGTCCATGTGACTGCCACTAAACCTTCATATTATTGAAATTCAACTGCCACAGACTTACTATGGGGGCAAAGTTTGCTTACAGGTGAAGCCTCAAAGTTATAGTTGATGAAAGGGCGGATGACAGCATCTACGTAGAAGATCGTGTAACCAAGACTCTGATTATCTTATATGTAGTGATCTTGTTCTTCAACGTGAGGCACACATATATGAGCAATGATGTTGGTCCTGTGCATTTCAATATTATGCCAAAAGCACAAAAGGGTAAGGCGAAGAAGCTGGGGCTAGAAAGGTAAACTGGGCGCATTGGTGTTTTTTGATTTCCAGGGCGATGGGGAGGCTGGAGCGCTTAGTTATGCGTGATGTCAAATTTGTCGCAGTGTTCAGAGTTCTTGGTATTGTAAGCTTGCTGATCATCGAAGTGCTAAAAAATCGTGTGACTGGAGCTGTGGATGGTCTTTTTGAAAGACTTAAATAGTGTAATCTTCATGTAATGTTGAAACTTTGTTGGTTTACACCCTACGTTCTCAACTAATAAACCTTCGTTTCTAGTTCCTGGGATTTTATAAGCGTTGGTGACTTAATTTCTTAATTTTACAAATTTTCACTTAAGTATTTAATTTTATGAAAGTTCTGTCTTTTGTTTTACTTCATTTTTTTTATTATTGTTTTATATTCAAAAAGATTAAAATGAATGATATTTTGTAAATTAGGAACTAGATTAAGAATTTTGTAAATTTATATACTTAAGTAACCGATATTTATAATTTGAGAGATTAAAATGAGTTTTTTATACGTGAATTTCTTCTAAATGTCTAAACTAAATTATCCTAGTAAAATGATAGCAAGTTAACAGTATTTTCAATGTACGTTCTTAAGTATATAATCAATTCTTATTGAAAATTATAATATTCAGTCTATTAATATTATTAAATATTATAACTTTAAAAAAATAGGGTTAAGGTATTATTATTAATTAAAAGTTATTATGTATTTTTTGATATATATTAAAAAGATAAATTTAATTTGATAATTTGCATGTCCAATATTTCATTATTATGCTTGGGGAATCAATTTTATGATTCAAAAAAGAGTGAAGCTTGCTTAGGTAGTTATTTTTTTCATTAATGGTAATTTTTTATTATATATTATTTTTGTAATAAGAAAGTTCCCTTATAATTACTCTAGTCTGAATCAGATGGAATTTTTTGCGGGCAAAACTTTTTTAAGGTAACTTCTCATGAACACGTAGATGTCTTTGTGGGGTTTCTCGTATTTGATTAATCTTGACAGTGTTATTATTGTTGGGAAAATTGGAGCATGATGCAGAACAAAAGCAACAGCGGTGGTGTGGTTATATGATTTGCGATACTGTTATTATACCAATGATATTGAAGGATGAAACTAGCTCTAGAGGCTGGCGTACATATACGTATTTCATGGTTCATCAAAATTAATCGCTGAAATGCAACTTTTACGTCATACTTGGTGCAGTGAGTCAAGCAGGAAAGGATGCCGCGAATTCAAAACCTTGGTTCACTAGAGCGCCAGTCACCCATAGCTTCAAATTTGGCAGGTTAATTTCCGGTTCACATCCTTTTACCTGTTTTCAGTCACTAAATCTGTAAGCAAAAACCATAATTCATTTCAACCAAATAGAAAGATTGAATTGCAAGGGAGAGAGGATAGCTTACATTCAATGTAAATGTAAGTACAAAACTGTCACAAACTGTAGTCAGGTTTGAATTCTCAACGTTAAAACCAGCAAGAGACTCGAGAGCCCTATATAGCGAAGCAGCCACACCTTCTCCTTTATTGCATACTATTTTTGCATAATATCCTCTTTCCTCAACTTGAAACATGTCCACCTACGAAACAGCATTCACAAATGTTACGGTAATGTAGTTACAGAGACTAACACGGCAGGATTTTTTTTTTTGGGTAATCAAACAAACCTGCATGATCTTCTTGTTGATTGGATGACTATTATGGGTGACTTGAACATTTTTGGGGTTATTTATTGATCCTTGATAATTTTCAGACACTAATAAGGATGCTTCAAGTCCTGCAACCTCAGCCTTCAGCTTCTTAGCTTGTGCTTGAAGCTCATGCACGTATGATACTGCATCTCCAATTATGGAGGCCTTATCCATCTGTGGACATAATTATATATCAGTTACATTTCACTCTTAAATGCAAACCATGTCAGTTTTAATTGAATTTTTTAGTGTGTCCCCATTAAATTTGTTTTTATATGACTTAAAAGAGCTAGCTGTCTTTGTTTGTATTTGGATTGGATTGGATTGTAAAAGAGGTTGTTGTTCAAAACAAAAATAAACTGAACAATAATCTATTAACTTCTAAAATTTTATTTATTATAAAAAACCTATTTTAATTGTTAAGATTATATTCTAAACTACCAAATTCATTTAAATAATAACATCAACAGCTTCTCTTTATCAATGACATCATAATCTTAAATCATAATCTCATCCAAACATACTCAATGATGATTGATGAACCTTAACCTTCAACAAAACAGGGTAAAAAAACTATGAATGTCGAATGGCACAATTAACTCTGCAGCATGACATAGTATTGCTTGGTTTCTAAAACTGATGTGAGAGCATTGCAGTTTCTAGCAATTAGTTGTTTTAAAGAAAAAGTTGGACTGGACTTTTTAGCACACACGTACCTTAGTTATATTGGGAACCAAGGAACGCAATGCATAAAGCTTCTCCTTCATTCGGCCTCTTCTCCTCCTCTCAGAAATGAGTGTCTTGGACCTATCAGTTTTTAGTCTCGGTTTGATATCAGCAGTCCTAGTTGTCGTGGTTGTTGTTGTTCCAGAAGAATGTTCTCCATCATGTTCTTCTTCTCCTTCTCCTTCTCCCTTCACCTCCCCATCAAAACAAGACAAAGAGCTAAATGTAGAGCTTGGATCATACACATTCACACCATTATTGTTGTTCTCATCAAATGGGTTTGCAGCACATGAAAGGAGTTGATTATCAACGAAACAATCATTGATAAGGTCAGAACCGAAGTCACAGATGGCATCTTCATTCTCCCCTCTAATCAAATTGATGAACTGATCAAAATTGGGACCATCAATGAAGTCATACACCTCAAAATCATTGATGTACCCCAGTGTGTCTTGGCGAACATCCATTGGTATTATAGTTGGAACTTGGATACTTAAGAGTTCTAATTGTAATATATATATATATATATATAAGGTTGACATGTTTATAAATATATTAGTTTTGGTATGAATGGAATAAGAGATGAGTTTCCTTTCATGGCACCGGGGTGTATTATTTTATTTCTGGTTGTTAATTAACTAAAGACATAGAGATATGTTATTTGGTGTCTAGTCTAGTATTTAATTACTAGATAGCCATGATCGTTATTTGGTTGATATGTGCCCAAGGTTTAGTAAAAGATGTCGCCAACTTATTGTGAATAAAATTAATAAATTCATGCAAGATGAATAACATTTAGTATCAAAGTTCCGTTGGGTTTTTCTAAAATGAAATCCGAGGCTGCTGAATTGAAAAAATTGCCATTTTGTGTTCCAATTTTTTTATTTGATCATACATCAATAAAAATCAACCGAGTAACAGCATATCTCAACTTTCAAACTTATTTGCGTGTTGTAATTAATTAATTTATAGCCATTGTCAATATAAAAAATAAGGCAAATCAACACTAAGAAAACTGTGGATGTTCAGTAAATGTTATAAAAGATTTTAAATAACCTTTCGGCAGAAGCAATTTTTAAAAAACCCTCATCACTTTCATATCATGCTGGTTAGCATTAATATCACTATTTTATGCTGCTTTAGAAGCGGTTAAATCTGGGGAAATTGATTCAGTCATCCAGGTTTATCTATATTTGAATAAAATTCTATATTGAGCATTTCTCCATTTTTATATTAATTGAAGTTGAAGCCAGTATTGTTGCCTACCTCATTGCTATCAAGGTCACTTTCTGATGATAAGTGCTGCAACTTCTTGTTTGGGATAAATAAATGGCGGATGTGCTCTATATCTACATTACTGTTATTGTGTGAACAGAATCAAACGGGGAACATAATGACGTCCCTCAAGTATTTTAAATTTCATAAAACAAATGGAAAGTACTGTGAAGAGAAGTTAGTGATTTCATAATCAAATTGAAGAGAGCCCTTAAACTTTATTGCTGCCCGTTAATATGCGGCTCCAGATCCTCAACACTATAAATGTAGATCCAACTATGTAACAATAATAATAATAATTATAGTATGTAACAACTGGCATTAACATACAAACTGATCCCAAATTAACGGTTTACGCCTAGACTTGGAATTAAATTCATGGGTTTTGTTTATGACTAATGTATATACACATGCTAGTTAATTAACTAGTGATCTTGCTTTGATTTTTTTAAGTATTGACTTACTGTTAATTTTTTTTAGACAGGTTTGACTTACTGTTTTTGAAAGATATACATATATGAATTCCATAACTGTGAAAAAGTGTGTAAAATAATTGAACCCTGCAGATAGTATAATAGCTATCCTGTTGCCCTCATTGACCTTAATCAATGATTGAAGTTCTGAATCCTGACCTTTTCTTTTTTAGGGAGAATCTAAACTGACATCAGTGATCACCGTTTTGATTATTTTTTCTGCTCTATTTACTCCCAGCTAACCATGCCAAACAGGGTATTTTGAATCAGAAAATATTTTATAAATATCCCTAGTCTTAAGAGAGAAACAAAATAAAAAATAAATATAAGTAATGATGTAATATAATAAGAGAGGTGGAGATAAAATTATATTAAATAATTATTAAGATTATTGAATGCACAAAAATTATAATTGTTTAGGAACCACGTATACCTAAAATGCATTTTTTTCAGAGAAATTTATTTATACATAAATTTTTGCAAAATTTTATAAAAGAAAAAATAAAAATATATAATAAGATGAATAATGTAATATAAAAATAAATAAAATAAACTATAAAATTATTGTAAGAATTTATAATAAAAATATTTTAATTTTTAATAAATTTTTCCATTTTTGTATAATAGTTTAAATTTTTTAAATGAATTATATGGAAGGCACGTAAAGGAGCGTGTGAGACATCAGTTTGAGCTGACGATTGCACGTGGCATGGTCCATTATTTATATTTTATTACCCAAAAATCAGAGCCTGGAGTTCCATGTATATCATTCTACCACGGGCATACCATAAGCTTTTATATCATAGAAAACATGAATTTTATATCTAGCTTTAGTTCTAGAAGCAATAAGCAGCAGGGCATATTTTGCACAGTTAAATAAATATTATGATGATAAGGACATAACTTTGGTTTATTTTTATTTATCCAACTTTCTTCATTTTAGGCCATGTGATGTGCAGCATGACCCATTCTATTTTTTTGCATAACTAAACTGAAACTGAGTCAACCACCTGCGCTATTTCCAGTCCCAAAGACTAGCCTGATAGATCATTCGGTGAAAATATAAGTAAGCGCAGTGTATATAATGTGTGAAATGCTTTGTATATACATAACTATATAAGCTGTTAAATCTAATTACCCTAATAAATGGACATAAACAGTTTTTGATATATTGGGTTTATATTCCCTCCTTCAACTTTGGTTAGGGTCAAGGTTGGGTTTAGAGGGGAAAAAAATCAAATTTGATGAGAATTTTTAAGACAATTTAAACTGAACTAATTCTGTAATTAAAATAAATTCATGATGATTTGGGTTAAAAGATTTTAGAAGTTTTTTAATTAACTTATTTAACAAGATATTGAAAATAAATAATAATAATAATAATAATAATATGTTAAAGAAGAAAAGGTTAAGGTTAGGTTGAAATTTATAATTCAAAATCGATTCAATAAGACATTACAAACAAATTGTCATCTACAAATAATAAAATATTTTTAAGTGTTAGGAAAAATTTTGTTAATATAAATTTTAAAGATCTATACTAATAAATAGTGTGTTACACCAACATTAAGAAAATTGATAGTAAATATCAATTTTCCTTACTTACAAAATTTGTTACTATAAATTATAAAGGTGTATTATTATAATATATTTGATAAAAAAATATTTTTAAAATTTTAACTAATACTTTAAAATACTGGTCAATATTTTTTTATTTTTAATAATTTAAATGTGGTTTAACTTTATTATATTTTCGTGGATTATTTGAATCATGGAATTGTCATTTTCAAAATTTTACCTAACTATCATCTGTATCTTGATGGTTAATCTTAATGCAAGTTTATTTGTGAGAGTTTGGTACTCAACAATACTAGTAAGTAATATTTATTGCAAATCTTACTAGGTACACCTGGGGCAAAGAAATCGATTCTTTTTCTTTTATTACTTACTAGTGAGTGGGGATAAATTTGTCTTAATTTTTATTTGCATTTTTGGAATTAAATGCAATTTTTGAATTCAAGTGATTTAATTAATGTCATCAACTTTTTAATTTAGACATGCACTTGATATGTGTTTGATAAAAAAAAATATTGTTATTGTTTCTACAATTGCAAGTCCTTTGTTGTTTTTAGATTATGTCATACATATATTATTCTTCTTTTTTTTTTTGCTTCTTTTATATATATATTTATATATATATATATATATTATTAATTTTCATGGTCTAACGTATATTTATAAAAATTCCTGGATGTCTATAAAATTCCTTTAAATTTCCGAATATTCATGAATTATGTTATATTATGAAAATTTAAGAGAAGAAAGGAGCTTATAGAATTTTTGTTTTTGAAAATGGAAAAGGAATATATTGACTAAAAAACGTTAAAAAAAAGCCGATTAAAACAAAAGCCTATAAGAATGTTAGCCAAACGTTACATGTCAACCTTTCATAACTTTCTTTCCTGCCTAGTTCTTATAATGATATTTTTTGTTGTTTTCTATCAAAACATTGGCACTTTCACTCCGATGGTTTCTTTTTTTACGGTTCGTAATAAATAATTAGGGACAAAATCATTCATTATTCAAACTTTTTTGAGATACAAAATCATTTATTGATTTTGCTGGTCACTCATTTGCACCTTATGTGATACTGATCAAGATCTGAGTTCTCAATATTTGAATCCTTAAAATCCAAAGATACGTGAACAAGTATGACTCAAGTTATTGGTCTATTCACCATACCTGTCCCAACTTCTTACTAACTATGCTACTTGCAATTTTTTGGATGATGACAATGTGTACAAGTTTTTTTTTTTCTTCTCTTTTTTTTTTTTAAGTGGGAATTATAGTTCAACACATTGTATTTAAAAAGAATTCAATCTTTTAGATATGGAAGAACCAATACCAGCACTGGGATGAATCTGGCATATGCATGAAGATAAAGGTGTTCAATCAGGCTTTTGACAATTATAATATTTGCTATTCCAACTTGATAGCAAAATTTCATGTATATAATTTGCTTTTAAAGAATCCACTACCACCTTGCATGTTAGAGTGCATCCATGCTCCTTACATATGAACCATTGATATTTTTTGTTAAATAAATATGAATGGTTCTGATTAAACATATATTTGAATTCTTTTAATATGTTATTTGCAGTTTTGCCATTTTGCAGCATCACTAACATCTTGTTCACCATTCAATTCAACATCCTCTACCATAGAAACCAGAACTATGGAAAAACTTCGGCAAGTGACATTTCCAGAACTTGAGCCCAAACCACATATGAGGATAAGCAAGTGTAGTTAACCACACTTGGCAAGTCTCCTACACCGCAAATCACAAGCTCTTTGCATCACCGTTCCTGACATAGACAACTGCGTGGATCACAATTTCATCTTAATTTTTATCCAACATTAAAAAAGCTATAAAAAATAGAATTAAAATATTAATATAAGGATAGAAGTGCAAATTTAACTTGTGAGCATGAATACACCAATCTCATAAGGTGCACCGTACAACTAGTCAAAAAGGACAAACACGGTCAAAAGGGGTAAATAGAAAAGAGAGAGACATTACAGAACAAAAGCAGTTCCTTCATGAAACTTTTTTTAAATGCAAGTAATACATACTTTTTAATATATTTTTATGAATAGTCATTTTCTTAAAAAATTAAAAATTAAAAAAAATGTCAATTTACAAAATAAATGTTTTAATTTTTTAAATAATTAACCAATTACAAGAAGTATTTTCAAAGATGTATTGAAAAGGGTTGTTTTTCAATTCAGTTTTCTCGATCCTGAAGATATGAGCATGAAAGCAGAAACCCATACACCTCTCGAGACAAAAAGCATTTTGAGTCATAGTAGCTAGTAAGGGCCAGTTTGGGCAAGAGTCCCTATTTCTCTGCTTGAAGCCTTAGCCCATACATTTTTGGAATAAAAACGTCCTAGTAACATTAGCAGTCTTATAATATTTTGTGTTAGTGCCTTTTATTTAAAGAAAGAAGGAGCTTTATTTACATAGAAATCCCAAGTTTGAATGCAACTGTCATCAGTCTACAACCCACAATGTTTCCAAATATAAAATCTCACATTTTTAAGCTTCACGTCTTCACTCCTTTTGCAGGCTTTAAGTAATTTATAAGATTAAAAATATATCCACACATACACTTGCAAACAGATTATTTTAACATCTATATAACACCCATTCTCTGGTCTCAATTCGTTTTCTGCACTGACACTAATTTTATCAATCATCATAATGGGAAGGCTTTTAACGTTAAAATTACGTATGGTTCTACAAACTATGCTCTTCTTTTTTTTCTTTGGAGGGATGGGGCAGGTGTTATTCAATGAGGTCAACGCCCACCAACAAAAACTACATGCAAGCTCTTCCCATAACATTCAATAAACACATAACATTCAATAAACATATTACGTATGGTTGTGCTTATATTAACTTATCTGGAACGTCCTTTACTCCTTTCAAATGTTGATTGCCACTCTTACTTAAAATTTTCTACACAACATCCATATTATTAATTTGATAAAGAAAAAAAGAATATTTAAACAAAATTTGCTCAATAAAAGTAGCTATAGACAACTTAAAATGGTAAAAGACATATCCTACACAATTACAATTATTTGCAGTCCAAAAATTTCGAACCACATGACTATAACAGTTCCTTCTTCCATTATTCTAATTATAGGTTCATGGTCTAGGATCATATTTGCAAGCTTGTTGCACACTAATTTCATTCTCTATAGTAGAGGCATATTCTCACCTCCTATTCCCTTTTGTGTTAATTTAACATCTACATAAAAGGGCACGCGTGAAGTTCAATCTCACATGTAAAATGTTTGGCAACAGACCAACACCAATGCCAAGATGGGTTTGAAAGTAGTAGGCATTAACTTTGAGCAAACAAAAGCGGCAGGGTCAAAAGGATATATAGTATGTGCGGTAAAAAAAATTGTGTGCAATCACTTCATTTCAGATGGCAGTCCCTATGAGATTAATATGAAGCACATTTCTACAGGAAGAGTAATGGACCATTGGGACCACAACCTGCACTATTAGTCCCCCCAATCAGTGAGTAATCTGCCAAAACATTTTCACTTTGTAGATTTACTAAAATATCACGTGGACCTACATAGACATATACCATCAAGTTGCATTCAAACAAAAGCTGAAAACTAGCACTTTTGCTAGTTGTCTAACCTCTGACACATAAATACTTTAAGAGCTGTTACATGCTGATGGTTTAGAATGGATTATAACCCGAGCTCCTGAAGCAAGCCTGTTGAGTTAAAATCAAACTTGTCAATAAATGACTGAAAATCGTAACAACATACAACAATTTTAAGAAATGAATGGAAACAAAATAAAGTCAACACTTAACTTTCTTCAATTTTGATCACCCTCTCCTCTTCTCTAAATGAGTCTATCCTCTTGGATTGCTTTTTCCCTGAAGGTTCCGTGATTCTTTTGCTGCTACCATTAGATGGCACTGGGGATATGCCTGAGCCATCAGTTCTATCCATGGAGTTTCTTGATACATCCGAACCGGGAGATTGCATGGATTCAACCGGTGGTTGCTTGGTTGATGAAGCCTTAACTGACCCTGGAACACATTTTGAATTTCCTGAGGATGATGATCCCTCCATGTCTTGTGATTTCAACTCTTTACAAGTCCTGCACATTTGTGTACAGGTTTTGTTACAGATGAAACATTGGCCAGGATGTGATGACTACCATGTTCCTATCACATGCCAATCAAAATCAATTACAAAACTCCAAAACATGAATCCACAAAGCTAGCCACAATAATTTATCCTAAGCCATTTTATCAGCATGTCATTTAAGATAAGTCTCCAAGCAAGGACCTCATTTTGTAAGAAAGCAAGAGCACCATGTACATTAAAATGAAAGGCTTGGAAAGAATTAATATTTATTTTGCAACGATATATGAGAAAAATTTCTGCTCATTCCCATGGGCCTTCTATCAATGCTTTGTACTGCTGACTATATCGTCAAATTGTGATATTATTCCCATCGTTTTAAAGGGTATATAAAGCATGAAATGTTATTCTTCATTGTTCCACAGATCCTTTGTCGGATATAGGTGTTTCACATGATAGGAGACACTCCCCCCCCCCCCCCCCCAAAAAAAAGGAGGATCCACATCCCAGTTTGTCCAGCCTTTTGCTTTTTTACTCTTTTTTTTTTCTGTTTCTCTTTTGCCCTCTGTGGAGGATGCTTGATATTGGAAGTTCTAATGATATATATTTTTAATCCTTAGATTACAAGGATAATGTCATAAAAAGAAACAAAATCCCTTTCTTTTGTGTCTTTGAAGCTTCCATTTCCTCGAAACATGTTGCCATACTATCATAAAATAAAGATCTAAACAAGCAAGTGAAAGCACTTGTATTCCATTAAATATTGTTTAACTTTTAAAAACAAATTGCTAAAGAAATACAAAGACACACGTCAGGGAAAAACTTTAGAATCTTTCTCGCTAAACAAATTCAGAACTGACAAAGTGGTTAGAAGAAAGATGTTAAATTGGTTTTCTATCCAAATAAAGAAAAATGTGTTAAGTGAGCTTGTCTAAATTTTGAAAAGGAGTGAAAGCATACGCAAAAGATGGAACTAAAGCAACAGAGTTTAGTCCTTGTATCTGAGTTTTGAATTGGTAATAACAGGCAAAAGTAGATTATTTCTATTTCTAATAATGAAATCATTCATTTAATGAGAGTGATAATTTGGCTCAATCAGGATAACGTCCAGGTCTGGTAGAAACTCTAGTAGCACAAAACCAGATTCAAGCATTTTCCACCTTTGTACTATTGCACAGCCTATGTTGTTTTTTAGCCTAATCTAGCATTATTCACTTTTTTAAAGAAAGACTAAATGCCAAGAATGAGCCCATACTACTTCATCAGACCTCAAACACTTCTTATATCACTTCCTCAGCTCTGAACAGGTATTCAGTGAGATTATGAGTTATGACTAGTGCAGTCCATGTGCAACTAACCAAACAGCAGTATGTGCCAAACCATCCAGCTAGCAGATAGATTTTCTGGAACCATAATTTTGGGAAAGGAAACAGAAATCTTCCTAATGCTAATTTGTTATGTTGCAAGAAAAGAATTGAAAGCAAAACCTACCTATCAGCATTGCAAGAAGAGGAGCGTTTGATAATATTACGTCCATCTTCATCCATCAGTACTTTAGACTCAACCATGCTCCCACTATAATATTCTTTGTCTTCCAATTTGAGGTCCATCACCTTTGGATTCTCTGCCAGGCAATCAAATTCCCCCAGCATAACAGAAGAAGAGAACAACGGGGAAGGGAATTTTGAATGGGAAAACCTGGCCTTATAGGAAGGAATAAAGCTAACACTATGGTTTTTCACCGATATAGACCCACATGAGATCAGTTGCATCAACATATTTGAGGCCTTCAGCCTTGTGTTGGTTTGCATTCGAATACCCTCCTCATCCAGAATCCTAAAGCTATTCATTTTACTCGCATCAGCTCTTATCAGGGACTCCAAAGTTTCAGTTTTCCCTCCAGAAGATGATGGACTAGAAGTTGAGGGAGGAGGAGAAACAATTTCCCTACAAATTTCTTGATTGTCTTTCACCTTTGGCACTTGAGTTTGACGTATTTCATGGCATTCAGCTTCTAATGATCCATCATCCTCAGTTGATACACCCCTAGTACAACTTTTCTGAGCTTTGGGTTGGCTAACATTTTCTTCTGTCTGAGTTGAAGCATCGGCAAATCCATCAGTCTTGTAGATTTTGTATTCGGTCAATGGTAAGCTTAGAGAACCGCTCTTTCCATTTCTAGACTCTGGAGAAACATCAGAGGAACCAGTTTGTTGTCTAGGGGAAAGCTCATCTTGGGAGTTTCTTGTCTCTTTCTCATTCATGCTAGAAGAGGTGGAAGCTTCATCATGGCTCCTACAAGAAACTGGCTCTGGTAACTGCTTCAGGTTCTGTATCCTCACATTGCTAATCGGGCTGAAACGTTCTGTAAGCCCAAAATTCACAATCATAACAAGATTTCAACAGGACTTAAGAAAACACAACCATGATATAGATAAACAAACCATAAAACCAACATTCTTCACCTGAATTCGATTCATAAAATAGCTCTGAACCTTTGAGTACATACTCATTTCCATGTGCAGGTAGAATTAGATCATCTTCAGAGAGATCATGCCACACAAATCCATTCTTGTAGCTTCTGAATTACAAAATAAACAAATATACACAACTGAATACAAAGTACAAAAAATTTGACCAGAGTGTGAAGCAACACAAAGCCCAACAATCTTGATTGCTTCATCCAACTCAAATTGTAAACTTTAAGCTGCGTTGACTTTCCCAAAATTCAAAAGACAAGCAACGGACAAGGACAGATCCTATCAAGTCTAAGTATTATTATTCTTTTTTTTTTAACTCTCAATCTTAAATTTCTCATCATATGCAAATTGAACAACAAGAGGAGATAGTAATTAATAAATAAAATAACTTCCTCACCTCTTACAGGACCATGAATACAAGGAAGCCATGCCTCTACCTCTGAAAGCGTTAAGTTTATCAATCACATCTGCACACAAAGAAAAATCCACACCCCATAAACATAAACATAAACATAAGCAAAAGAACCTCCACCCCAACCCCAAAAGTGTTAATTTGTTTCAAACCTCTCAAATATAAGCCATCAGGGGATGAAAGTGGAACCTCCATGAAGTGAGGATGTTCTAGCTGCCTGTTCCGGCAAAGATAGTAAATAACCGGCACCTTCCGGTTTTGATGGTACTTTGGGGACTTCTCCGTCCACACTTTGGCCCTCTCCGGACTCACTTGCCGGTACTTCTTCATCCGCGCTTCCATTCCCACATTCACAACTCCTCAAAAATGCAAACTTTTACCACAATTTCAATAGCACTGTTCCTGGGTCGAAATTCTCTATCACCATCACTGACAGCATAACAATAAACCTTATTGAAGCTGAAATCTTAAACAATAACAATTGCAATAACAACCGATAAAGGAAACACCTTTATTAAAAATAAAATTACCCAATAAGAAAGCTCGTACAGTACAAGAATTTGTGTAGATGTAGTAGGTTTGGTAAATTGGAAATTAAGAGAGGTTGAACATGAAGAACGTGGAGTGTTGCGAAATTCCAAATGAAGAGAGAGAAAAAGAAGTTATGTATGGGTATGTGGTACACTGGTATGAATGAAGAGGGAATTGGAGTCTCAGATATAAAGGAATGGGAAAGAGACAGAGTGTGTTGAGAGAGACAAGAGAGGAAGTGAAGTGAAGTGAAGTGAAGTGAAGATGGGTAGCTTGCACCTTACTTCCTTCTAATCTTTTGGTTGATTTGATGGATTAATGCTTCTTATGTTTACTCACTTTTTCTTTTCCCTTTTTCACTTCCTTTTATAATACCATTTTTTATTCCTATTTTCCTTCCTCTCTCTTCTCATCATCAAGTACCATCTTTACCCCTTCAATTCAAGCGCGGTAAAATTCAAAGAGTATGCTATTGCTTCCATTCACACTCAACTTAATACAAATTCAATCAAAACTAATCCTTTTCATATCAAATAATCAAACTGTGTAATTTGTACATGCTCCCATCAATATGAATTAATCTGTATGTTTCGGTTAATTCTAATTATCATGTAATTGAAATTTTGAAAAATAAAATAAAATAAAACCTATTTTCCCATGATACATACATAGAGAAACTTCCTTGATTTTTTTTTCTTGATAAATAAATATACCTACTAATCTGTTTTGAAAGGTACATAAGTTTTTGTTAGATGGTTCTGAGTTTAAAACTTAAACAGATACTCGTATGATTAACCGCTTGTGTTTGTTTAAACCTCAATCGTTAATTTTTTTTCCTCTCACTTTTCTTTCTCTCTACCAAAGATAGCATTATTCTTTAAAATCAATTATTTCTGATTTGGGTAAAAGAATGAGTATTTTTAAAGTGAGAGTGAAGATGATTACCAAGTACGGTGTGTGTTCGTTGATTTGTATGCCATTATACCCTCTAATGATTTGAACGCCATAAGCAATTTTCCCATCATTCTCCGTTTGACGAAATGAAGGGTTTTTTTTTTTTTTTTTATAAAAAAGTAAGATATAATGAAATGGAGGTATTGCGGCATTGGGTTGACTTTTCAAGTGGCCGGTTAATGCTACCAAAGTTTTTTTAAAAGAAAAAAATAAATAAATATATATATATATTATATAATTAGTTAATAGTTTAATTAGTAATTAGTTAATTTTTTAATTTTAATAAAATTTAAGTTAAAAATTTTATACAAATTATTTATATTTCACTCTACAATATTATTGAAAATTTTAAAAAAAGCTTCAAAATTGTAATAATTCTATTTTATTTAAATGAAATTGCTTCTAATAAAAGATGTATATGGTTTAAATAAAAAAATTTACTTTAAATATATTATTAACTTAAAATGGAATTAAAAATTTTATTTTGTATTCATAAATATTTATTAAAAAATAATTTTTATTAAAAAATCAAACACTTAATTTAAAAACTTATAAATATTTAATATTTATAAACAAGAAAAGGACAAAAAAAACTGCACTATTTCATCCTTAGCATAATTCATTTTTAACTAGTTTATATTTATTTAAAGATTAGTTGATTTTAGTTAATGATCTAAAATTATGACTTTTTAAAATATTATTATTTAATAATAATTGAAGTATTGTGTTAATTTCCTCACCACTTAAATTATACCTTTTTAATTAGAATAGACATTATTATTGGAAGGTGAAAAATGATGTTAGAAAATATAAATTAATTAGTATGGTTCATTAAATATTAAAGAAAAACTTAAAAAATTATTTTTTATAATTTTTATAAATAATTTTTATTAAAGGACATGACAAATTTTTAAAATATAACATATAATAGGAAATCTGAGGGACTACATCTCAAATATTCCTGAAACTTGTTTTCTTCCTATTATTACTTAATCTTGCAATCACATGTTATTACGTCATTTAATAAAATTGACAACATATGAAATATTAAATTTATTAAATGATGTGAAACTACATCAATATTAAATAAAAATGTATTTAAATTAAATTTATTTTGTAAACCCCAAACTGAGAGAAGTTAGAATAATTAAATCAAAGCTATTATAACTAAATTAATAAAAAATTGAAAATTAAAGTAGCTTGATATAAAAATTTTAGAATTTAATTATTATAGTTTTTCATGTTTTATTAAATAAAATAATTAAATTAAAATATCAGTTTGAAAAGGCTTCTGTCTCTACAATGATCCTTCCACTCTATCAACATGAATTGAATTAGGATGAAAAAATTAAGATATTGTCTCTAGGATGAAAACCCTAAATCAAAGTAAATTTTAAATAAAATAAATATTGTTTAGATTAATTGAAATAAAAATATTTTTTTACCTTTTATCTAGAATAAAAATGTGAATGAAAAATAATTCAATTTTTAAAATATTATATTTTTCTGTTAAAATAAGGAATTAATATCAACAAACAAAAATAATGATATTTATTTATATATTTTAAACTGGAATGTATTAGGATAAAAAAATATTACGATATATAAATACTGTTAAAATTTATGTTTATTACTTTTTAATAAATAAGTATATGTTTATTATTTTTTAACCAACAAATACTTAGAGTTAGAATTGAAAATGCAACATCTTAGCCCTTTTTCACTTGTTCATGTTAACGGGGTAACATGAGCATCTTAACTTTATATTTTTATTATTATATATTTTAATAATATTTGTATTTAAATATATTATATTGTATATTATTTTATTTCACTTATTTTTATATATAATAATATTTTTTTAATGCTACTTCACTTCTTGATCTTCAATCCATCATATTTCGTCCAAAATAAATAAATTATTATTGGTCCAAATGCGGAGGGGGAAAATGGATGGAAAGTGTTTTGTATACCTTTACCTTGCTTTCATGATCTTTAATGGTTTTCCAGATCTTCCTTATCAAACACTAATTATTTTATTTCAGACTGGCTGCTCCAGCAACCACATTGGTGATAGGTGAAGTCTATGTTTTAGGTCTCATATTTATTTATTTTTACTTATTATTAATATTTTAATTAAAAATTAATAATGTGTACATAATAATATTATTAATAATAATTTTTTATAAAGTTATATAAATTAGCTACTAATACATGTTAAATATTTTTTAAGCCATTTTTAACATTATAAAAAGATTAAATGGATTAACTTTATTATCTGTTAAAAAAATGTTAAAAAATTGATCATAGTTATTTAATAACTAATTTTGCATAAAAAAATCTTAAAATTTTTAAAATAAAATTAATAATTTTAAATTATTATTATGATTGTTAAAATTATTATTAATTTTTTAAAAAATGTCCCGTTATAAAATTCATCTTTAGCATAGGATCATATTGGGCTGGTCCTTTCTATCACTTTAATTTTTGAATTTAATAAAAAATATGTTCTCATTTTTATAATATATAATGTAAAAAAAATATAAAGTTTAATATTATATAAAGTATTCTAATCCTTAATATTTTATCATTAAATTAATCTTAATAATCTATCTTGTTGGCAATTTAAGTATTTGATTTAGAGAAAAGCCATAAATTTAAGTTCATAATATTTTTAACACGAAAAATATGTTGCCTTTCTTTTGCATAAAAAATAAAAAATTTAAGTGGATTAGACATTGAAAAAATATTTAGATATTATAAAATCTAAATCTAAATAGAATACAAAACATTTAATATTTCAATTTTACAATATCATATTTTAAAAAAAAAAAACTTATTTTCTACTTACTTTAATATGCATAGACTTGTTTTTGGCATTTAGCTTTATAGAGACTAAATAGACTTGAAGAATTTGGGTCTCACGAGCTATCAAATCGCAACAGTATGAACCCAAAGAGACAATTCTAATTTCTAGCTTGTAACTTTTACAGAGGCCCACGTGCTAGAGATCTGATAAAACGAATATCTCTCATTTCTTTCTTGTTAAGCAATTCATATTATTAATTATTATTTGGTTATAACTCAAAAGATGTATCTGCAATTGTGGAAGTTCGCGCTCCCTTTGACGGTTAACATGAAAAAAAAAAATTTGAGAATATTGCGTGACAGAAGTGCAAAACTGCAAACAAGTAAACAGATGAGAAAAAAGAGTAAAGAAAAAGAACAATTTTCTGTTTTCATGACATGATAATGACACTTGTGTCAATGACTTAAATATCTTCCCTTTTGAAGTTAAGGTTTAGTTGGAATATTTTTCTTTCATATTCTCTCTGTTGCTTTAACTTATGAGAGTACGCTGCTAAGGAAACCAAACTTAAAACTAATGAATTTTGATGCATATTGTGGGCCATTTTATATATTGGTATTTGCACAATTGCAAGCTTTCACTTTGTTATGAAAATTGTTGAATAAGGAGCGCCTTCTCACTTTTGTTACTTGTTTGTATTTTCTGGATGGGGCAATTGGTTCCATTTCCCTCACCCACTCTGTTACCCTTTTTGAAAGTACAGTTACTTATTACCATTAAACACCGCCAAAACTGCATATTTTGACTTGATCATACGGTTTGAACATCACTCACCCACCAACGTTAGTGATGGAGAAGCCTAAAAAGTAAAGGGTCTCTGATTCAATTTTAAATAACCTGTTAAATGACCCAAATCAAATTGGTCATGATGGATATCATGCTATTAACTTAACTAGTCAAATTAATCAAAGTGGTCATTATGGGATATACTTCATTGTCCCACCAAATGACTTGGCTCAATCACCTTGGCTAGTTGTCCTTCCATGGATAGGTTCCCTCTAATGCTTTAGCATGCCATAAACAAGTGCACAATATTGCGTAGGTTATGGGGTAAGAACATGTTTGGCATTATAATCGGTTTTTACTTTAGTAGTAGATTAGAGCGTGCAGTGATCACAAAAATATGTAAATTGTACCGGTGCAGGAAACAGATTCTTCAATTTACTTGAGTAAAAATAACGTTAATTTAGACATTAACAAATTAGAGACAATATTGTCGCGCCCTCATGAAGGTTCCTTTTTTGTTTAACAACTTTCTGTATTACATTTGATAGATTACTTGCAAGAATATGATGGAGATTGTGGTAGGTAATCATCTGTTACTAAGAAGCAGGTGAAAAAATGAGAATTCCTTATGCAGTGTCAGCCAGTTACTTAGATATTCTTGGGGGTCTTCAAGAATTTTATGGAAAATATATAAAGTAATCTATAGAGTAAAGATAATAAGGTTGAGCAAATGTAGTCCATTTTTTTTCTGCCAACTTGCTACATATTTAAATTTACAGTTTTGTTAATATCAACTCTTAAGAAAAATTTAAGTATTAAAAAGTGATAAAATTTATAAAAAAATATACATGTTTATTATAAGTTTATTTTGTTGATATAATACATCCTTTTTTTCTTAATAAAATTTTATCTTTTTTGATTGCATAAAATAAACCCTAAACTGCTACTAACATTTACCTTAAATTTATTAGTCATCCCACTTACTAAACGATCTTACTAGCAATAAAATACTAACAATTCCCATAAAACCGGATACCAGACGATCTTATATTGTTAATAACTCTGCTACTTTGTCCTTGGGCCAATTTAAGGCTAAATAGAAAATAGCATCATAAGACATAAGATTTGCAGATAAGTGAGATAACAATTGACTGTGAAGTATGAAAGCAGTTACCTTATAATGCCTTCTAACAACATATTTATCTTAGTTTAATTTAGGTGACCTAAACCCAATAAAAAATTAAAAATATAATGGTTTTAGACAAGTAAAGGGATGGTGAAATCTCAAGGCTTTTGATTTTAATATTAAAAAAAAAAAGCATGACAAGGCCAGGTACAATCTTTGTTTCCTAGTTTCTGCAGAAGATAACTCACACTGTATAAAGGAATATTTATTGTGACAGAGAAAATGAATGCCAAGGAATAGGTTTATGCAGAGAAGCATTAGTAACTCCACATGGATCATCAGACAGAATACTTCTTATCCACAGATGGACATTTGTCATAATGTACTGCATATAGGTTTCAGCATTGATGATATACTCACCCATCGATGGTAGCTCTTATTGTACACAAGAAGGTGTTAATACTTTGTCTCTATACCACAAGGGAAAAGTAGGACTATAAAACAGGATTATTGGTAGTACATTCCTCTTCATTCTTAACTCAATTTTCGCTTTTTTAAGTAACATTAGTATACTAATAACAACGTACACATAATGTGTAGAATTATTCAATTAGACTAAGCCAAACTCCGCTTGTATTCCCCCTCAAGCATAGCGCATTAATTAAATTTTGATATGTCTGTATATACCCTATTCATGAAGGCAAAGGAGCTTGAAATAAAGTATTGTTATAACTAAACTCTGCTTAAATAAGGCCCTACATATCAATTGAGGCAATTATTCCATTTGAATGGCCTACTTCAAAGGAGCGATTCAAATACACACACTTGCAACTTGCAAGTGTTGTACCCATCATACAGTTGCCCACGTTGAGGGTAACTAAACCAACAAGAACCAGCGTGTAAGCGTGTAATAGACAGAGATAGGAACCCGATGTCATGTAATAATAAAGAGGAGGGCTCTTCCCTTTTGCAAGGGTAAACCAATTACAACACAAGTTTGACTGAATTTCAGCAACTCCTCGTTTTTTTACCATAAAATAAGAGAAATTTTGGTTTAACAATTTTTTTTAATAATTAAGAGGGAAATTAGAAGAGGAAAAAGAGGATAAGTATATATGATTTGAATCTAAATACCATCTTGCATGGTAAAGATGTAATTAAGAGAAAAGATTTACTGAGAATAAAAAGGTTAAAATAGATAATTAAAACATAAGTAAATATATTTTTAAGAAAAAGAAGATGATTGTGATTTTTATTTACAGAATCAGGAATATTTTTTATAAAAAATCACAATATTTAAAAAGATATACTAATTATTTTATTAAAATTTATCTTAATTTTTAATTTGTTTAAATTATTTAACTAAAATTTATTAAGATTTAATCATGATTATGTTAAATATTTAAATTATAATATTAAATAAATTTTATTAAAATTGATCATAATTTTTTTATATTATAGAATGGAGAATTCTATTAAATTTTAGTTATATTTTTTTTATATGTATAATATAAATAGCTTTTTTATAAGTAATGAAAGATACATCATAAGAGTTTTTATTCACTTAAATAAATATTTTTTTATATTGTGATGATTATATATTTTTTTACTCTTGTAATTTTTTATCTTGTCAATTTTTCTATAAGGTTGATAATTCAAATTTATAAAAGCTTCTAATTCATGCTTTAATCAAGATAAAATACTATGTTAATTGGTAACCTTATGTTCGTAGTTGGTCAAAAGATCTAAGTAACAAGTCACATTTTTTATAGCATTGGTAAACTATTTGCTCGTATTGGATTATTGGATTATTGAATCATTTAATCATTTAATTATTTTTTATTTATTGTTTTCTAATTTTTTTATTTGACGTATATTGTGAAGATCAAGTCATCTTATTGATTCATATAAGTTAGTATCAAGAGTTGTTGGTTGATCCTGTATTTTATACTTTTTCTATTTTTATCAAGAGAAAAAAAAATATTGAACAAAATAATGAGAAGGGTGGACAAAATTTGATAAATAATAATTTTTTTAAAAGTTTACATCTTCAATGTGAATTGATTCTCTTAATTTTTGATAAATTTTAGTTTTTTTTACAAGTTATGCTAAAGGTCATATTTTTATTTGATAATTTCGATACTTTTCGACAAATCGTAATTTGTGTTGAATTCCTTTCTTTTATCATTATTCTTAATATATTTAAAATTAACGTTATCGGGTATTCCAATTGTCATAGCTCTTATAATGACTTGTCAAGAAAACCAACATTGTCAAGAAAATAACTCACACATAGATAAAAAAAATTTTAAAAAATTATTATTAATCAAACCTTTTTTTTACTATTTTTTTTCTTAATAAAAATAAGAAAAAATGCATAAAATACCTATCTTGTCAACCAATAGCTTTTGATACCAATTGATATATGCTATATATTAAATAAGTAAAATATAAAATAATAAATAAAATATAATTAAATTATTTAATGAGATAATACAAGCAAATAATTGACTAATATTATAAGGGATATGATTTGTTACTTAAAATTTTCATCCAACAAACATCACATAACCAATTTATCTAGTAACGCACTTGAGTTGAAGTAAAAATTAAGAACTTTTATAAAATGTAATCACCAAAATATTATTTTTATATACTTCTCATAATAAAAAAAAACTTTTATTTAAATAAATAGATCTAATTTATTTTTATATATAATATATATATATAAAATTATAATTAAATCATAACATAATTTTTTAATCTCTAATATAAAAAAAAATATTATTAATTTTAATAAAATTTATATATAGTATAATTCAAATCTTCACATAATCTTAATTAAATTTTAGTAAAAAAATATAAATAAATTAAAAATTAATATAAATTATAATAAAATAATTAATATAACTTTCTAAATTTTATAATAATTTTCTTGATTTATATAAATAAAAATTACGTTTTTATATATGTTTTTTTAAAAATATATTTAGGTGAATTTTAATTATTTTTTTAACTTTTTTTAACGATTTTTTTTAGAATTGCGTATTTTAGAATTATGTTTTTTTACATGAATTTAATAATTTAATGTTATTTAGTTTTATATTAATGTATGAGATAAAATGAGAAATAGATAGACAAAGATATATATAATTATGATATCTGTGTGTAAAAATAATATGGTTACGAAGAATTTAAAGATTAATAAACTTAAATGCACAACTGTATTGATGTTTATGATAGGTAAATGCAGATGTACATCAATTTTTCAAACATGATTAGGTGAAGCATAAATTTTTTAAAATTTGAATTCAATCGTTTGTACAGTTTGCATGTAATATGGGAGCTAAGTCGTTTTGGTAGATGCAGTTCGTGCGTAATATGCATCTAATTAAATCTTGTGCAGATATATTTTAATTTTGTTAAAGTTTAGTTATAATTACTTGAATTATGACACGGGCTTAAAACAAAATGATTTTGAAAGAGGACATGAAAAAAAAAAAACAAAGGAAAGAAGGAAAATGTGATCCACCTTAAATTTTACGAAAAAAAATCTCCCCATTTTATCACCTTTCTCTATTACCCTTTAGTATGGTATGGGATCGTTTTTTGGACTTTTTTCGAGACCTACTTCAGTGACAAGTTATCTTTTTTCAAAATAAAAAAAAATATTGGAGAAAATAGTTATTTCAATTTTGTAAATTATGAAAGTAAGAATGTTCGGGTTTAAGGAACGTAGGACTGATTTAATATTTATCTAGGATTAAAGTTAACTCTAAGGTTTTTTAAATTAATTTATTAATAAAATTGCTATAATTTTATTTAAACTTTATCTTTCAAGTATTTTGGGATTTAATAATATTTTTCAATTAATAACAAGTACAGTTTATTTAATATTTTAGAATATAATATTTTGTTGATTGCTGACCAGATTTTATTAATTTTTAAAAAACCTTCCAGCTAAACAATAATTATTACTGCATAAAATTGTTGATTTTATTTTGTGAATAATACAAATATTTAGAAAATAATCAAAATATATCAAATAATATTTCTTTTTTATTTGTATAATTTATTTTAAAATTTTAAATTCTAAAAAATAATCAATCAATATGTTTTATGAAAATTTCAAGGTTAAAATAAATTTTCTTTTAAAGTCTCTTTATCTAATGACCTTAATTTTTCAATGCTAAATAAAAAATTAAAATATTTTTGTACATTCTAAATTGTCTAATCTAATTTGAAGTGTAGTAATGCTCGATCCACTATATATAAAAAATAACAAATTCTAAATAATTTTTGATAAAATTTTATAATTTTATTATCAGCAATCTCATTGAATTATTATTCTCTACTATTATGTTATTATAAAAAAATGTTGTATATCCATTTTGATAGCAATTTTTTATAAAAAATTATAGATAGTATTTTCAAATTTATTATATATATATATATAATAATAATGTAAGATATTTCAACAGTTACAACATCAATACATATGTTCAATCAGAAAATATTTCTACATATAAATAGTAACTTAAAGTTGGTTATATATCTTAATATAAATTATCTAATTTTTTTTAAAAAAAATTCAATATGATCTAAATGTGATTGGATGTATAATTATTTTCTGTGTGTAAGAATAAAAGTTAAGCTCTCTTCAATTAAAAACTTCTGCTGATACCTTGATATTAAGTGGTTAATTCCTGTTAAGTCTCTCACTTATTCTCAAACACAATAACGTCGATACCTTGATATGTTGATATGTTGATATGTTGTTATTACTCTTAATTAAATAAATTTTATCAAAATTTTAAATTATTGCCACCTTTGTTTTTGTATTTGTCTATTTTTATTATAAAAATATTCTTATGTATCAGTTTGTTTTAATTCAAGACAACACTAAATAATATTTTTAAATTATTTATTTATCTTAATCCTAAAATTTTTTCAAATACTCATCATAAATGAAATAGATGGATAAAAAAGAATTGAGATAATAATTTAAAGGAATAGATTTCGAAAGAGTATTTTTTTTATTTAATTAAATTAATTTTGGTTCCATTTCCATTCTTATTTAATTTACATTATCCATTATTTGGATTTAAGAAAAGTAAGGGAGAATGAATTTATTTATTGAAATTCGATGAATTTTATTTTTTTCTGTTTGATTGCATTTATTTTACATGAAAAAATTAATTTATGTAAAACTCATGAAAATATTTTCTTTCTTCAAAAGAAGAGAAAATAAAGAATGTTAACTTTTTTATTTATTATTTATTTTTAATTATTAAATAATTTTTTTAAAAATAAAATTTATATTAATAAAAAAATATGTTAAAAAATTAAAGTTAAATTATATATTTTTAAAATATATGTAAATTAAAATTTATAATACTAATATTTTTTTAACTCTTTTTTTTTATCCAAACAAATTATTTTTCTATTTTATTTTCATTTCAAATCCTATCTTTCTATTTTTCTTTTCTTCTAATTTTTTTCCTGTTATTTTTCAAATCATCCAAGCAAAACATCAGTGAAGATGGGTCTTTAATTTAATTTTTCAGCAGTTACGTATTTGTATGGGCTTTCTTTGCAATTTCAGTTGTCAATAACTGAACATAACAAGTCCGAATGTGATGATCCCATAGACCTCTGTCTCAGAAGAGAAAATGAATATAATGATTGACACCAACTACACACTTCAAGGTGGAAATCTGCCTAATGTTTTCAACAATGGGGTAATGTAATCAACCATATCAACATCTTCTTCTTCAACCCTCCGCGTCCGTTGAATAAGCCATTCTACACTGTTCATCGTTTTGTAATTTTTTTTCCACTGTTTACTTCACCAGTTATTATCTTTTTCTTTTTTTTTTTAAGCTAAATTCGTGTTTCAGCGAGGAGGCTAAATTCGTGTTGTTCCTGGAAGCTAAACTATTAAATTGGGCTTGTACCAAAAACAGCCGTTTACATGGGCCTATGTATGGGGATGGGCTTTGTGAAGTCCATAAGACCCAGACTATTTAAGTCCAAAGTTAGTTTAATTTTTCTAGCTGCTTAGGCTCTTATTAATTGACCGAAGTTGGAAGGTGTGTTGTCTAGTGATGAATGAGTGGCGCCATTTGCGGCCAATTTCACTGTACAGAATGTGGCTTAGCGCGTTTTCCAGGCAAGGATTCATTGACGTAATGTTTAAAAGCATTGCTGGTTACATAAAAGTTAATTAGTTTATTTTTTTCTTTCCACTAGGAAAACGATTTGCTGCATGCACCTTGCACTAACCGCGCCAGCAGAAATGGGGACAGAAAAGATCCCAAGTCAAAATGGCATGAGTTATATAAGGAGGGTCTTGAATAAGAACAATAAATCAGTATAGTACATAACGCTAATATGGTGTAACATTTAGAACAATGCACTATTCATTAGCAAAGCTTTACATTCGTTATATCTATTTGTCTCCTCTGGACAATACTATCCATGTCACTTTTTCTTCCTTTTACCTGCCCTTGACCATATCACCCTCGCATTGCACAGTTGCATATGGTGCCTATAAGCTTTTCAGTATTGTTAGACACACAAATATTTTCGCACTGACACAGAAATAAATCATGAGCCATTGATTAAAAGATAAAGTAAAAGAAAGAAAAATAGATAAAAGAAATGGCAACTATTTATTTCTTTATCTATGATAAAGCTTGTGAATTGAAATACCCCTTCTTGTACTTTTACCGTAAGATGTTTGAGCGAAAATTTACGTTCTTGTAGTGGACAATCAGAACTACCAAATAGGGACAAAGAAATAAGTGTCCTTTAAGGACTACCAGTTTTGGACTCCACATTGATATTTATCCATTCCAGATTAAATTGGATAAAATCATTATAGATAGCCAAATTTTTTACTAACTAATATTTAACACAATTATGTTTCTAAGGTTAAAACCATCCTCAGGAGCCGATGTATATATTCTGTAGTTGTGTTTTGGTAAAATTGATTTTGAATGTTAATGTTAAAAAAATGTTTTTAAAATTGCTATATGTTTAAGAATTAATTTTATTCAAGATGTGTTTTAACATTTCAATGAGTTCCTTCAAATTCCAAACTGTAGGGATTGGGTAACAAGACAGTTGAGTAACAAGAAGAGCTTTTTAAGAGAAGGCATGTAGTAGTAGTAGTAGGAGAGGAAGTGGCATAGAAAGAAAGTGAGGGATGAGGAACGAGTTGCAGTAATAAAAAATGTTTTGAGACTACATAATTTAACCTTTTTCTTTTTCACAAAATATAATTGAACCCCTTTTTTATACCATAAGGTAGAATGTTTCATTTGTCAGAAGAATCTCTCTCTTTTTTCCCCCCTCGATTGCCATGCTTTGATCGAGTATGATAGTAGTCAACATTATCTGCTGTTTTACGGGATGAAATATTTGCGCGCTCATATTGGAATATGGAATGGAAGTATATACCAAAAATGGTGTTGGGTGAATTGGTAATATAAAAGGAAGAAACAGAAATAATAATATATTTTATGAAAAGCACAAGATTAGAGCCGAATAATGATAACTTCCCTAAGAAAGGCTTAACATAATCATACATCACACCGGTAATAGATCCTGTGTCTCTAATTTTTGGGTCCACCCAACCCGACAAGCAGAGCTCAAAGACCACCCCTTCGGTTGTTGGTCACACTCATCTCTAAATCCAACCACTCCACACCCATTCTCTTCATTTTTGATGTGATCTTACAGAGATCAACAAAATCTCACTCTGTCAAACACACACACACACACACGCTCAAATCACATGCTTGCTGGACTACAGTACTATCTGAGTTACATAATAATTTCAGATAAATAAAAATCAAAGCCCTTCACTTGAGGAACCAAAAGTAGAATGTGAAGAGTGGAAAACGCCAGGGACAAATACTTCACCAGAAAGCCTAAATGAAGCACGTTTTTGTTGTTGTTGTTGTTCTTCATCATCAACTTTTCTGAATGAGTTAAATCCGGATAACTTGTGTTGTGTCCTAGAACAAACCACTGTACAGATGCTGCTGCTAGATCAGTCTCATACCCAGCTTGCTACTTACTCATATCCTCTAACCTTTAATTAATCCTATGAAGTTGAACATATATATAAATTAAAGAAAAACTAAGAGGGTAAATGAAAATCTGACTCAAGTAGAAGTCAGTGAAGTACAAGCCTTTGGTACTTGGCCTCTGTAGGAGAATCAGAGCCATCAGAAAAGACCCTTTTTCTGTTGACTCTTCCGCAGTTGGTTGTGGGGCTGCTACCGTTAATGTGAAAAAGGGATTCTTGGGGGAGAATGTGAGATGATGGTGGTGGTGGTGGTGGTGGAGGTGAAGGTGAAGGAATGGTAACAGGGGGAATCTCAAAGGACTCAAGTGGTGGTGGAGGGTGTCTCCATTGAGGAAGTGGTCCTGCTAGGAGAAGGGTTTGGAGGAGAGGGCCAGCTTTCATCACTGCTTGCAAAAGCTTTCCCTTTTCTGGTAATGGCTTATCAGGTGTTAGTTCAATCATGGATTGTGTCAATGGTGGTGGCAATTGGTCAATGACAGGAGAGGAAACAATGCTTTCTTCACAATCCGATGAAGAGAGGCCATTGTTTGAGTCAATTCCTCTCCTAGGTTCATCTTCAATGCTGGAAATTCCAGACACAGGAGCTGTTTGTTGTTGTTGCTGCTGCTGCTGCTGCTGCTGAAAAACCAACTTCTCCAACACAAGTCTTTGGTACTTCTCCTGTGCTTCATCTCTCTCTCTTATGGTCTTGTTAAGCAGCTCCTTCAGATTAAGCACTTGATCATCCCTCTTTCTCAGTTCTTCTTGAACTGCAGCTCTTGTTTGTTCAAGCTCCAAAGTTGTGTATATCAAGGACTGCCTCAGCTCCTCCATTGACTGTAATAAACAACAATAATCAACAATTAGTACTTAAACCCCCATTGTACCTTTCTTTTTTATGCCTAAAATTAACATTCATCTCAATGTCTCAAAATCAATGCAAATAGGTGAAGGGTAAAAGAAAGTATCAACCTTTCCTTGGAAGTAGTAAGCCCAAGTTAGAAGAGGGCTACGCTGATTGTCCATCTTCTCAACTCTCAAAAGACCACAATTGATAGAAATAAATATCTGCTTTTTTCAAAGTAACAAACAACAAAGAGAAAAGGAGAGATCCACTTAAGGGGGGTTTGGGTGCAGCTCCAACCTCTTTTATAACAACTGCTCCTAGTCACTGTTGCCTCTTCCCAACAAAAGAAATGCACATAAAAAGACAAAAGCCTAACAGGGAGCAAATCCTAATACTCAATGCTTTCTAATCTTTATGTGAACCCTTACTATGTAACTTAACAATAAGGAAGGGTCAGGGCAGCAGTATTGTTTATTTAACAATCATAAATATATATATATATATATTATCTTATTATTTATTCTTTCTTTCTTTCTATTATACTATGTATCATTATTATTATTTTAATATTATTTTAGGTGTATCCACCTATGTAGATTTATATTTTTTCTTTTTGATTTTGAATTTGGTAACAGGTCTATGGTGGCACAAAAGGAAAGGGATACTAGTGGTGTCTGGAAGCATGAATAATCAGCAGTAAAAGCGGGAACAAGAAACCAGTATCTGAGACACGTCCTCTTCACGTCTATTACTTTGCTTTTCTAGCCACTTGCATACTGTTTATTGTGCAATAAAAAACAGTGATCCCCTTTCAGCCATAGAATTAAACAATAATAATAAGAATGAAGAGGTGAACGTGACATTTAACATAAAAAGATCCATTATAATCGAATGATAATATCATATTTCTGTTACCTTTTGAAAAATAAAATTTGTATAAAACTGGAAAATTGAAGTGAAAGATAAAGAAGTCTCCCGAAAAGTTGTAAGGTTGTAATCAATTCAGGCGGAGTCTATTTGGTAGGATATATGGATATTTTTAGGATAACTATATTTATATGGTATTTGAAATAAGGTTGTCTAAATAGATTAATAAAATTAAAATATTATATTAAATTAATATTAGAATGAAATTATGTATTTCATAAGATAATTTAAATAAATTCATCTAAAATTTAATACTCATTACAAATTTGGAATGAAACCTCGCTGAACAAACATTAAATGTTGATCAACATCATATTTAAACTTAAAAAAATCTTTCACTAAGTTAAAGTATTTTCTCCGTACTTTTAATTTAAACCTCACTAAGTTAAGTGTGTGCATTTATTATAGAAGTTAATAATATTTAATTTATGACATAAGTAAAAGATAAGTAATTTTTTAGTACCAGTACATGTTAGTAATTTGAAAAAATGTTATTAAAAAATCTCTTGTGTTTGAATAGAGTAATTTTAAATTTTTACATTTTATTTATTTAAATAATAAAAAAATAAATTTAAAAAATGCTGTAAAATTTTATTTGAATAGTTTTTATATTAAATAGAAAAAATTTAAATAAATTTTATTTTTAAAGAAAATTTTTAAAATTCTCTATTATTTTTTTTAAATTATTATTTACAATTTTTTTATATTTCATTCATCTTTTAATAATTACTTATTTCTAATTTCTATTTAACAATAAATTCAATTTTAAAATTTTCCACTCAAACACAAAGTTAAAAAGATTTTAATTAAAAGATATTACTTCCAAAAAAAATAATTTAAACACATACTAATTGTAAACCTAAACACTTCGTATGCATTGTGTACAAATATAATATTACTTTCTTTTATTAAAAAAGGACTTCTTTTTAAAGTAATTTTTTAGAAGTGGATCATACATAAATTATAACATGATATTAAAAATATAAACCATATTTTTTAAATTAGAGCTTGTGAAAATTATATTTATTTTTAATCTTCAATAAAAAATTTAAAACTATGTTTTTATTAAATTTAGGGACTATTAAAAAAAATTAAAGTAAGATACATTATCAAAATCGATGTTATATTTAAATTTATATAAGTATATTTTTTATTTAAATTACATGTATTTTTTTTTTTCAGAAGTTAATTTTGCCTGAATCATAAATATCCACGAAGTGTGGTGCAATTGTTAACATTAGTGTCGTGTATTGGAACTGATATTACGTCAATAACTGTACTAAAAGAATTATATTTGTATTTATAAAATAGTTATAAATCCTGTAAGTTGATCTTCCTTAAAACTTGTTTTAATAGATTTTGTGATTAAATTGATGATATAAATTTTTATACGATAAGATATTATTAAATAAATATTTAATTAAGATATTTATCTAAACTTATCATAAATCATTATTCTTATATTCAAAAATAAAAAAATAAAACATATTATAAGTCATTGAAAAAGGTTCAACCATATTTTTTTAGTAATGAACATTTCAAAAGATAAATATCTGTTTTACTTTCAGGATGAATTTCATAAATGGATAATTTGTTAAGGCTGTTTCCTAAGTGTTTGAAAACAACTGGCCTTTTTTATTTTTGGATGGGCAAAAAATGATAAACATCCAGACCGTTAGTTAATTAGACAAAATATTACATTTTTTATAAATTTATAATAATATTTTTTGTTGTTTTATCTTTATGATGTTATGGATTGATGTTATTTTATTGTGGATTAATATTATTTTATTATTTTGAATTATTTATCGGAGTATTAAATAATATTTGCCATGAAAAATTAGAATATTATATTGTTTAAGTTACAACAAACTATATTTTGTTAAACTTTTAGATGGATATGAGTTGGATTGACTATTCATATAAATGTCAATATAGAGATTTCTACTTTTATTTGATATAGCAAACCTATCCAGTTAGACAAAAAAATTGTTCCAACATACCTCAGGATTAATTTTCAACATCTTAGGTTTTTTTTTTTGTTGCAAGATATAGATTTATAATCTTAATTATCTTAAATAAAAATACATGTTTTATAGTTTATTTATGCAGTTAAATTGAATCTAGGTTATTCAGATTTGTCATCATTTTTAATCCTTTACTTGTGTTACTCTACTTTCTTCAATGTTTTAAAAAATTTTGGCCAGTAAATTAAAGAGTGGCCGATGAGTACTTTCAAAGGAAAATGATTAAATATGTATTTGGGTAGACGTTTTCAAACTTGATTTTAATAAAAAAATTAAATTAATTACAAATAAGATTAAATATAAATATATAATATGAAAATAAATTTTATTATAAAACTAATTTTTTAAGTTGAGTTAAATTTAAATTCAATTTTTAATATTATTTTAATTTTATAACGTTAACGTTGATTAAAAATTAATAAAATAATATAAATTTTTTAAACCAATAAAAAATACTAACACATGTTTAGGACTGTTTTCTAAAATTAAAACTTCATATAAAATATAATGCCGACGTAAAATGAAGTATATTAATAATAATAACGAATAATAATAAAGGCTAACGTGAGTTTGAACTATCTCACCCTATCTCGAACCAGTAATTGTTGTTATTTGAATTTATTTTAGTGGACGTGCTTAACCGTTATTGGCAAGAACGTATCTTTTGTTTTGTTTATCTCACACGTGGGCTGCGTCGCACTGTAAATCCTATAGTTATACTTTCTTTGTACTGCACATTTCCAATTGGTTGAATTGACTGCACATATTTTTGGTAAGGTTTTGGTTCCTTTATGCTCTGTTTGGAATGGTTGAATTCGGAGGAAGAGAAAAGAAAAAGGATGAATGATGATGAGTAAACTTGGAAAGAAAGAAATTAGATGAAAAAAAATAATATAAAACTAGAGTATAGAGAAGAATAAGATGAAAAAATTGATTATTTGAGTGGATGGAAATATAAAGAAAAGAAGATTTTTTTTATTTGAACAAGTAAATAATAGAATAAAAAAATTAATAGTATAAATTTTATTTAATATTAAATTAAAAATAATTTTTTATTATGATATTTTTATTGATATAATATTTTTTATTTAAATTTATCATTTTTTATTTTAAACATATTTAATAATTTAAATATTAAAATAATAAAAAATAGTTTCTTTCCTATTTTTACTCATATTTTGGGGAAATTAATTTTTAAGTAAGTCGCACATAAAATACTTCCCTCTTATTTTTATATATATCTAATTTTCAAAATATATTTCTATTTATTTATTTATTTTATTTTTATTTCAATCAAAACAAACAAAGAAGAAAGAATTTAATGAGATTAAAGAGGTTATATTTTAGAAACAAAGGTAAAATAAATATTAATTAAAAATAATAAATAAGATTGTAATTAATTTTTAAAAAAAATTATATATTTATTTTATCATAATTTTAAATGTTTTTTATTCTGTTTTTTTTACTTAAGGTTATTTCATAAAAATTGAGTAAGTTTATTAATATTTTAGTTTTTTATTATGTATTTTATTTTTTTAGTGATTAACTCTTTTCATAATTAATATCTTTGAATAAAATAAATATATAAAAAGAAAATATTCTAATCAAAATATACTTTAGGATAATAGTAAAGTAGAGAACCCTTCCAAGTTCTAATAGTTTCTTTTTATTATACAAATAAATTTAAGGACAAACTTAAAACTATATATGCTTTAATGAACTCGAGTCTCACTTTTGGGTCAACTTTTGATTTTTTATTTTAAATAGTTTATAACAACATTTTAAATGAAATATTATTTTAAAAATAGAAATGAATAAAATCTAAACATATACGAAGTCAAAATGCAGATAAGCTTAATTAGATGATAGTTATGACATGATACAACAATAGAAAAACTAAAATAATTTTTTAAATATTTTAAATATGAAATTAAAATATTATAAATCTTCACATTAAAAAAAATAATATTTTAATAATTGTACATCTTAATGCGTTAATGATATATGGTAAAATTAATACTTTAATTATCTAATTTTAATTTATGTTTCAATTTTGTTTTTTTTTTATTTTTTTTGGTTTTTATTTTGATTCTTTAGTTTTAAGAGGTATTTGGTAAGAGAATCTTTTAAGCTCATCATGAATCTTAATTCATGAATATTAGTTTCTCATAATTAGTATGAATGTTTTAAAAAATATTTCTAAAAATTAATATTTTTTAACTATATTTTTTACCAAAACATTTCCTTGAAAAGGGATGGAAATACAATATTTTATAAAAATAAAAAATTAACGATACTCATAATAGTGTTTCATAAACATTTTAAATATATTTATAATACTTCTAGCGTTTATAATTTCTAAAAAAATAATTTTTAGAAAACATGATATACGAGAATAAGAAAGAAAATGTTATATATTGCAAGCATCCCCTTATTATTAGTTTTAATTCGGTCCTTTTTCTAAAATTATTACTTTCAGTACTGTTTTAGGAAAAAATCATCACAATTGATCCCAAAAGAAACTAGGATTTTAAGGGTTAAAAACTATCATATATAATTGATAAAGGCGACAAACTCCAACTAAAACAAAGAAATAAGTTATTAAAATAAAAACATCAAACAAAAATAAAATAAAAAAGTTAAAGAATAATAGTACTAATTTAACCATTATATGCATCTTCGTCGTGATTGACCATTTCACCTGTTAAGTGGGGAATGCTTGCCAAAAAAATTGACAAATGGGGTTATGTCCAAACTCCAAACAGTACCTGCAGCTGCCTGAAGGATGACTAGTCACTGAAGTTAAATTGAAAGTTTATCAATGGTTTCAAAGTTAAATGGTTGATTATAGATTAAACTACGATATAAGTTTGCAATTAGGTAGGATTCTTCTAACTTACATTTGGAACTTCGAGAGAATTTTTGTTTGCTAGTTTAAATAAAATAATTATTTTCACGTTGAAAAAAACCAACTAACCGGTTGTCTCTACATATTCCCACATTTCTTCATTCTTGGAATAACTTTGATTTTTCTATGCAGTAAAGTTTACTATCTTGGGCAAGATTAAACCCACTTAATAAAGGACCTGTTTCAAAATTGATTCTTATTTTATCAAAATTTCACACGCGCGGCTAGTTAACACACCTACCCCTTTTTTAAAAAATAAAAATAAATCTTAATCAGGTATTTAGGTTATGAGATATTACCCTCCCCTTTTTTTTAATATTGAAAAAAAATAAGCAAGTAACTCATCAATGTACAGAATACGATTATCAATTTGTTATTTTTCCATGAAGAAAGCTTAAGAACTAGAATAAATACATAAAAAAGATTGAGTTGATTGGGTTAATAATGGAATGAGTCTCCCTTCAGTAGTTCTCATCAAGAACATGAGTCATATATTTATCTGTTTAAGCATCCAAGATGATTAAGGTAAGACGATAAAGTTAGCCTCAGAAGCCCAAATTATTTGTTAATATTCTATTTTTATAGGCAAACACTAATTGGTTACACATTATTTAATATTTATTAAATATACTTTTATTATTTGTTAAAATTGATTGAGACTAACAAAATAACGAGTTCTATTAATTATTTAATAAATTTTATTCAATAATAAAATATATTTAAAAGAATGTGATGGAGTATATTGCTAGTTAGTACTTCTCCTTTTTATATGATTACTTAACTACTATCGTTAATTTTTATTTATTACATAGATTCGTTTATTTTGATATGTATAAGAACTGTGTACCTTCTTTATAATAAGTACACAGTTATTTATTTATGTATTGCCGATCTATTAATTTTAATTTTGATTTCGTCATAGAAATAATTAAAAAAAGAGGAAAGCAATCAAATAATATATGGTGTGGTCTTATGTAGAAGTTCTCCTACTTGGACCTTTACATACTACTTTTTTCCTATATTAGATGCTACTGCTACCATTTCATTGAAAGCTAATCATATATAATCCAAGTCGCTAAGCGTGCTTGTGATCAATAAGTAAGCCTTTATTGACTTGCATTTTAGTATGTATTAAGTGACTTCTTCTGAAATATAAATAAATATATATATATATATATATATATATATATAAATAATAATGATATACCTGTATAGTATTTTTTTTTCTTTCTTCCTATCCTTTCATGATATTTAATACACTTCAGATGCCAACAAATATTATATATATAAAAGAAAGAAGTAGCATGGTTTTCTCAGCATGTTTATTTTGACAAAGCAAGTAAATGAAAGAAAAAATGTAATTATCAAACATCTGATTGCACTCATCCTTGACTTGATAAGTATATCCCTACATGTGCTTAGCAGAGTACCTCAGAATAGAACCCTAAATAATAGATATTACTAATTTCTATCTTTTTCTGTCTCACTCGGCATGGCAATATCATATACAGGGTCAAGGGATATTAGTTTTATTGGTCAGAAAAGGGAGCTGGTAACCAAACTTTCCCACCAATATTTGTCCAAAAAAAGGTGATGGACCCCTTTCAAACAATAAAGTCCTAACCCAAGGAAAGGAAAGGGCTTCCATTTGACTTAATTTAGACCCTAACCCTCAAGTTTGTAGGTACTTTAAGAAAATTTGGATAGTTTAACAGTGTATATCCTACATCTTATTATAATATAAATCCTCTGCAGCACAAGACACGTGTACGGTTTCAACCTTTAAGACAAGCTAGCAAATGTTTAATAATTTACAATTACCGATGGCAGTTAAACAAATGATGAGGGTAAATTAGTTAATTCATTGATGTGTTCTCATATATAGGTTCCCAATACTAATTACAGATTTATGTATATATATATATATATATATATATATATATATATTACTTTCAAGAAAGATAAGAGTAAATCCAAATCGATAATACAAAGCCCCAAAGGGAATAAAATGGGGTGCCACATCTTTATGTCCCATCCTGATTTGGATTAATGTCCCTGCAATTGGTTTTACCTTTCTCAAAATTACCTGCATCCTCAAGTGAACCAATCAATGTCTAGGAAGCGGCAGATTCAAGCATTAGGGCAAAGACACCTTAATTCGTGAATAAGCTTGCTGGGTAGGGAAGATGCCAGACATAAAGGACCTTGAAACCCTGCTAATGTTTTTAAGACTTTGGTTATGATATTCATTAGTGAATAGTGAGATTGATTTTTCTCCTCTTATTTTTTCTCAATTGAATAATTGAATATAATATTTATAAAATGGTACAATGAAATGGCTTTGATATGTTGTCCACTTGTAGATTAAAGAAATATTTGAGGACCTTTTGGACTTTGTGCTGTCCACTACCCGTCTTATAATTTATGGCATTGATTAATTAGGGTGTGGCATATGTTATCATACATCTTAGCAAGCGTGCAGGAAGGCCATTTTCCGACTTGCATCCAATATAATTTCATATCCACAATCAATGTTTCTTATTTCATAACCTTCAATTAGTATATGCTATAAGAATTTTATGTTAGTTAGTAGTTAACGTTGACCCTCACAAAAAAAGTTAGTAATTGGATACCCGCTTCTCTAAAAGAGGGAATATAAGAGCAAGAAGTGGATTTCCACTATTGTAGTGACTGTTTCAAAAGACATACAATTGTGTATGTCTTAGGCATGTTATGAAGCCATAATTTAAAATAGTAATAGACATGGCATGATACTAGCAATTATGATTATTAATCAATCAAATAACTAAAAGGCAACCCATAATCCATATAAACTTGAGGCCTCATATGGTTGATCTTCGTAGTATGCGGAATATAAATATTTGGTAAAGACATCATACACCATTACCTTATCACCCTTTATTACTAAAATAATTGCCCACTCTACAATAAGTTGTGAATATTTTAATACCCCAATTACATAATTTCACAAGCACATTGGCTCTACAATACTAACTTTATGTGAAGGGGACCAATTCAACCTGGCCCTACATTATCGTTAATTCATGGTGCCTTCTTCAGTTACCATATACTACTACATTGCAGCAAAAGCTATGATCCGGTTGGCAATTTGGAGTGCAAAATTTTAATGCGGCTATTGAGAATCAATGAGTTTGAACCCTTTACAGGCCTACAAAGTATTCCAATATGCTATCAAATAAGGGAATCAAAAAAGAAAAATACGAATCAGAGTCCCCCCATTTAGGTTGCAATTTTAGATATTCTTATTGTCGACCCAACATGGTAACGTCTATGTTGTTCAGGCATGGATAACAAATTTATTGCAAAGACACAAACACGTGAGACCTAAGTGATTTATTCATTGTTTTGGCATCAATGTCTTAGGAGTGACATTTACTCCAACTCCATGTCATATTGTCAGTTATTTTGCTTTTAATAAGGAACAAAAGAAGAACAAAACATATATAGCTGAGCTTAGATTCGGGACTTTTATACTTTTTTTTTTTATATATATACATGTATCCTTTATATATTTTTTCTTATATAGATAACATAGCTAGTATGAATGCGGTTACAGCATTCTTTTTATTGACAACAAGGATGAAACTCAAAAAGTCTCTAACAATGGAAACTGAACTAACAAAATGAAAATACAAGAATAATTGCAAGGATGGCGAATATCTTGGAGTATAAAATACCAAATATCGGAAAAACATGATCTCAAAATCATTTGTTCTTCTTGATGTGAGGCCTTCACCACAATAAGAAAAAATAGTTCTTTCTTCTTCCTTAATTTTAGGAAAGTAATTTATAGGTCTGGTAAAATAATTGAGGTTAATTAATTTTTATGATAATTATGAATTATGTATTAAATAAGAATGATTTATTTATTATAGTTATGCTAAAATTAGTAAAATTCCCTTTAAATTAGTTTGACAGACCAAATAATTTTATCTACCTATTATTTCTTTTATGTTTGCTGCGAATCCAAAATCATTACAGATCAATTATAAATCATCTATCATTATTAGTATTATTTTGTGAAAAAAATTGTTTCCTTTTTTTTATCATTTGTTTAGTATGTAATCTATAAATTATGAATTCTTCATGATTTGTTTTTCTAAAAAATTATATTAAATTCCTTTTATTTGTGGATTCCTCTTTCTTCTTTTCTTTTTTGGATATTTTGTATTTAATTTCACCTACCTAGTCTACAAGTTGTATTTTTATTATAAAAAATATTTACTAATTTTTTTATCAAATATTAAAATAGTTTTTATTAGTATAAATTTTACTAACAAAAATTACACTATTAATATAAATTTTAAAAGATCTATATTAATAAATAATATATTAATATTTATATTAACAGTTTAATTTTGTTTTAAAAAATCTATACTAATAAAGGATAGTAAAATATTAAAATGTTACTAAATGATATTTTTGATGTAGTACTTATTTATTCATTGTCCTTTTTAATGTTAAATTAAAAATATTATTTTTATTTGTATTAATTGTTGATTAAGATTTCAAATTAACCTTTGTCTAATCATTGTTCAGACAAATTTGAAAAATTTGGATAACAACAATGTTTACACTTAAGGTTTCAATAGATAACACCTACATGGTTCATGTTCTTAAAATTATATATATATGAAATAAGTACTTAATTGACGACACTTTAGTCACTAATCATTTTTATAATCTATCCTTGTTCCATCAATGGCAACTGTTAATGATTATTTTTTTTATGTAGTTAATGATTATGTCTTGTTAATTAGAAGTTTTAAGTTTTTATATTATCAAAGTTGTTTTTCTCAAGAAGGTAGCATCAATTGGTTCCTTAGCTTAAAATTAACTATGCTACAAGAATAGGATTTATACCAACTAATCAATTTGTATGTTGTGGTGAATCAATTAAAAAGTTTCATTAGAGAGCTTTCGTATATTATTTGTGGCTAGACTTAATATGCTAAATGTTTACCATTTCTAGCATGCACGAGATTACCTGCCTCCAAAATTTGAAGACTACAGAGCCTTTGATACGTTTACATGCTTAAAGGACCCATTTTTTTTAAAAAAAATAAAGTAGAAAAATATTTTAACGTACCGGACAGATAAATGATAGAACTATATACAAGGAAGAAAGTGTGAGAAAGATTTATCACTACGTTGTATAATGTGTGTGTGCCATAAATTGTGGCTTATACAAAAATGGCTCTCACCTACTTATCACCAATGGCATGTTTAAAAATATTAAATCTTAGAGATTTTTATTAAAAAAATATTTTATGGAATTAATAAAAATAAATAATTTTTTAAAATGACCAAAACAAAACACATACTAATACTAACTTTATCACGAACCCTTTATGAGAAAATTTTTGATTCAAATACAAATACTTTTTAAAAAACAAGGTTTTATATAGAGAAGGAGAAATGGAAAAAATAAAAACAAAGGCAAGATATTGCTACATAAAAATATAGTACAATAAATTCTAACGAAAATTTTGTGATGTTAATTTATGAAAACTTGGTTATAAAATTCTGAAGTTGTATAAAAATTACTTCTTATGCTCAAGTTATATTAAATAAAAAGTTTTGAAATTATAAGAATTTAACTAAATATTTAATAAATTTATAGAAACAGGTTAATTTAACCGATGTAAAATACAACTAAAATGTCATTTTGTTTATTTTAACAAAATGGAATGTGTCTAAATATTATAGAAAAAATAAAGGATACTAAATAAATTTATTAATAAATATTTATTATTTCTAAAATGTAAAAGGTGCTGCTAATAATTATTAATTAATATTTCGTCGATTTTTTCATTTAATTTTGATTTATTTTTGTATTCACGTTTCAAATGAGTGAACCACATACTCGTAATTTGTGTATAAATGAGCTTATCATCAGACTTGAGTTTTGTTTATTTATTAAATTGAAGACTCAAGTTTAATTTATTGATCTGATATGGATTTAAAAAAAAAAACTTATTTAAAATCTTATTCTTATTAAATAAGATTACAAATTGAATATATTTTTAAATAAACTAATATATATTTATACGTAGGACAACAAACTTAAATCTTACATAGATTAACAAAAATATAATTTAAACATATTATAGTGAAATGTAATATAATAATAATAACAATGTTACTATTATATTTATATGTTTTTTATTTATTTAAATAAGTTTTTGTAAGAATTTTTAAATGATCAAAAGTTTACCTTTTTTAAAATTAAATAGACTTTTAAAGTAAGAGTTTAATTTTGATATTTTAGTGTAATTTTTTTTACATTATCAATTAATTAAAAATTATTATAGATACAAAATTTAATATATAATTTATTATAAAATTTAATTATTTTTAATTTCATAATAATTTATAGTTAAATAATAATATTTTTTACTCTAAATATAATTCAATTAAATTATTTTTAATAATATTGATCTGATTTAGGGCTTTCAACAAGATGTATTATCTATTTTTATCTCTACTTAAAATAAAATAAAAAAGGGTAAGAAGCCTTTTAGGTGGAAAATTAATGTAATTATATATGATCTCTTTTATGTCACTTGGATTAAAAGATTTTTGTAACTTTTCATTTTCATATAATACGCGACCAAATCAAATGACATACATATAATTATTATTATTATATTCCGTTCTAGATACGATCTAATTTTGTGTTTTTTCCCGTCTTGAGATCAAGAACAGATTTTCGTCCATGCTTAAGTTAAGGATACATAGGGAATCGCTTTAATAACTTGTGTTGATAACAAAAGAGAGGAAATGATAATACTTAACAAAGATGTTTAGTGGCCGAAGAATCATTAGCGCTAAACATCAAAGTGATCCCAAAAGTTAATTACAATGTCTTGCAGGAGAAAACAATGACTACAAAAAAGAATTAACGAATTTCTTTTGGGGCAGTTAAAGAGAGTCACTGGTCTGGTATCAAAAGGGAGGGTGGATAAAGTCACATTCTACACTTTTTGACTCGTCCACTTTTAAGTCTCATACATATACCATAACATACATGTTGGTCAAGTCTCAAATCTCAATGAAAATATTGCAAATGGATACTCTAATAACATTGAAGTGACCATTCCCTTCACTTTAGGTCTGCAAACAAAACTTCGTGTTCAACATATATATGTTATTTTCGTATCTTAAATTAGCATAAAACCAAAACTTTAACAATGTTTATATTTAATCAACGAGTAGGACATAAATGTTTAATTTGAACAATAACCTCATTTGAAAAACCGTCTAAAAATCAAATTCAAATAAGAAGTCGGTCCCTACAAAACCTTTCAATTTAGATTAATTAACTACAAAACATCACACGTTATACGTACTCACAATAACAAATATTATAGTTAAACTTAAATAATGTAATGTACTTAAAGTGTGAATATGAGGAATTGTATAAATGTGAAGTGATCAATGAACGAACTGCAGTGGCAAATTGATTTATTATAAACGTAAATAAAATCAAACTGATTCACTATAGGGTTTGTAAGAAACAAACAATAATAATTTGCATGAGCTTGAAGTTATATCAAAGATGGAATATACCTTTGATTAAGTTGGAATAGATTATTAATCCATAAAAGGGTAAGTGCTTAAGTCCACCATGGGTGGGGTCTTAACGGGTAACACATGTCGGGAGGAACCCTAGAGAATCATGGATGCCAACTTTGTTTAAACCGTGTGGGCTCCATTAACTCACTGAATTTATAAGCAAAAAAAAGAAAATCAAATTAATTAGAAAAATGGGTCACTTAGAGCCAACCTTTTTTATTAAAGTCTTTAGGTGGGTCGTCAATTCCATCTCCAATCATATCATGTTTTATAGATCTTTGGAATCCCAAGCGGTGGTTAACAGAAACGTTGGGGACCCATTTAACTAAAGTTAATATATTAAATTCATTATTATAAGTTTAAATTTTGAATTACGAGTTTAATCGTAGAATTCGACTCATTTTTCACACGGATAATTTTGAAGTTTCAACTTGTTTACAAATTTAAAGTAGTATTAAATTTGACTTATTGAATTCATTTACGATGTATTTTATTTATCAGTTTTTGAATTATTTTTAAAATTTATTCATTCAATATTTAACAACCATTTTTTTTTACTTAAAAGGTAAAGTAAAATATATAACTGGCATAACAATTTATTTAAGACTGGAAGTTAAACCGTTTTCTATGGTGGAGATGATATTTTTTTAAAAAAAACAATAACTCATTTAAAATTAGCATGATAATTTATTTGTTAAAAAATTAAATAGCTTAATATATATAATCTGTTAATATACAATATATCAAATTTAATATTTATATCAATTTAATTTTTTATAAAATATAAAATTTAATAATCTAATTATTAAATTATATAATAAATTTTTATGATCATATATTAAATTTTAAATAATTTAAATATTTTTTACATATATTATTCAATTATTAATATATTTAAATAATATATTAAATATTAAAATAAAATTATATAATAAATTATTTTTTATTTTATAATTAAAAAATTTTAAATCAATAATTATATTAATAAATTTTATATTTTATAAAAATTTATTAAATTAATATAAATATTAAATTTTACAATTGATAGCTCATAAATCTAAAATTATTAAAACTTTCGTACAAATTTTATATCATCTTTAAAAAAATTAACATAGGAAGGTCATGGCTCATAAATGTAAAATTATTACAACTTTCGTACAAATTTTATGTCAACTTAAAAAAAAAAAACTAAATCACGTTATGTCCTCGATTGATGATATAGAGTTCTCTCTCTACATGCGTGTGTTATGTGGATAAGGTTTGAATTTATATTTGATAATTAAGTTAAATAACATTAAAATCCTTATATGATAATTGTATATTAATTAAAACTTATTTATTATAGAATTTATTTTTTATGTATATTTCCTCTTGAAGATATTTTGTTTGGGTATATTTCATTCGATTAAATAGTGACTTGATTTAATTAATCGTTAGATTTGGATATTTTTATTTTTTTTGAGTAATATGATATGTTTGTATCAGAGAAAAAAAATAAAATTTATCAAATTAATTAATCATAATGAAATTTTATTTGATAAAAATATTTTTTCTCTAATATAATTATATGATATTATTTAACAATGTAAAAGAATCAAAATTCTCAGTATTTTAATTGATCAAGTGGATAACCAGACTAATAGGATGTTCGTTCAAATTAACTATTGGAAAATAGTCAGTTATTTTTAAAAAATTATAAAATAAACTAAAGTTATACTAAGTTTCTTCAAAATCCAAATATACAAAAAATAAATAAATAAAAAAAATCCGTGGGTGGACGCGGTTTTGGGCTCGAAGTGAAATAAACGACGGCATATTTGTCGCATTAATCCTACGGCATCCATCGGTTGACATGTGGGGAATTTTGATTGGTAATGTGTCACAGTTGCTTAGATATTGCCGCGTGGCCAAACCTTATGATTTTTAAATAACAAATAACATTATAACAACAACAATCCCAAAATCCAAAAGGGATGTTTTTTTCTGCATTGGGATCTGTAGGGACGATATGCCTTATGCTCTCACCTCACGAGACTCAATCCTATTTATTTTAGCAAAGGGAGAAATTAGAAAAAGAAAGATCAATGATGCATGAAAATCCAGGTGAAATTTGATTATTATAGATATAGGGGGATTAAGGGCTAAGAAAATGAATTTGTGTGAGATTGGAATAACAATAATAGAATGCGCATCATTGTCTAAACAAACACCAAATTAAAGGAAAAGGTTACTGTTATTAGGCATCAAAATGGAATAAAGGCTAAGAGGAGGTCCCACACGGTTTCTCTACAAGGCATTTTAATTCTTGGAGGAACATGAATATTGCCATGCTATTGACTATCAGTCTCATCTCACATGGTTGCACAATTTGTATTTGGTCAGTAATCACTTGTCAAGAAAAGTTCACATGCCTTTAAGACCTTTCAAAATAGTATGTTATGCCAATTTCTTTAATTTAATATTCTTCTCTTTTTCTCTATAAAAACAAAATTGGGTCCAACAACTTCTCCAAAATTTTTAACAAATCTTTACCGTGGCACGTAAGATAAAAATACTTCATGGGCTTAGGTTATGAGTATTGTTTAGATTTTGGGCCTTCAATATGCTTTTTTTTCTTTCTCACTAGGGATACAGATTGGACTAAAATTTAAAAGCAACATAAAATTAATGAAAGGCCCATACTAACCTAATCCAGCTCCACATTGCTCTATTGCTGTCTTCTTTTCTTTTTTCTTTATCTTCACTATTGCTGTGCAAAAGAGAGAAGAAAGCTGTAATTATCTTCCACACAGGGCACGTTGTTTTTTTTTTTTTTATAAAAAATTATCAGTCATTAAATAAAAAATATAAATGAATGATGGAGACTGTTTTTATATATTAGATTTATTTCTCAAAAAAGGAAGAAATGAATTTTTTGTAGATAGGCTAATGAAAATCTCTACAGCAATGTGAGCCACGCCATGAAAACTAAGACCCACCTACTTGATTTTGTACGTTACACGTGATTTTTTTTGTTTTGTTTTATGTAAACTTTCAAATTTTAAATTAAAACAGAAAATGTTAAAGATAAGAAATGTTTCAAATATATTTATAGTGATTTAACATAACCTGAATTTAAAATTAGAAAGAAGAGAAGATAAAAGATTATACAAGTAACCTTTTAAGGTAAATTAAATTAAAAACCACAGTCACATTAAAAGAAGAGAATATTAGTAATTTGTTAATTTAATGAAAAAAAAAAAGAAGTGAACGAGGTAACTTGATAAAAGGCAACACAGAAACCCACATGGTAAACAAAATGATAAATGAAAAAAAAAAAAGTAAGAAAGAAAAACAAATGGACTTTTTGAGAAAAAAGAAAAAAAAAATCTAATTATTTCAGTCAATTAATTCGGCTTGCTCTAGTCTTCGTAGATTGACTTAGGAATTGATATCACTGTAAGATTGAGTGTTCTCAAATGATTTTCACCAAGGTATTCTAATTGAAGTTCTTGGAGAGTTGGAGCTTCATTTCTTATAGTAGATCTGTCTTGTGTTTCATCTCAAAAAGATCGAGAGCTAAATAGGTTACATCTTGATTGAATAATGGCATTAATTATAATTAAAATTGGAGCATGTTAATTATTTCCTTTTAGATTGAAGTGGCAAACTTGACATTAATAAGTTTTGCTGGTGTGATTTGTGAGGGGTGTCCCATCGCCACACCGATTAGTTCTAAGTTGTTTATGGGCGTATTACACAAGGTGTTGCCACAAATAGGTACATCATGTCGGTGCTTAGCATTGCTTGTAAGATAGTGAGATCTTCCCCTCTCTCTAGCCTGTTCCATATGTTGCTGAAAAACGATGTTTCACTTTCACATGTGTCTTCAAACCATGATTGTTTATGGTCCAAGCAAAGCGTTCTTCTCTAATACTTTGTTTGGTACCAAAAAATTTTAGAGAAGAAAAAATTTATTTTTAAAATGTGTATAAATTTTATTTTGTTCTTTTTATTTATTTCTATTTTATTTTGTATAAAAGAAATAAATTAAATTTTGTGTAATATGTGAAAATTATTTCATCCTTGAAAAAGAAAGAAAATAAGGAGATTATTTTTTTTTATTTTTTTTTTAAATTATTAAATTTTTTAAAATTTAAAAAATAAATACTATGTAAATGAAAAGTATAATAATAAAATTAAATTTTTTAAAGTTAAAATTTATATAAATAAAAAAGTATACTATTAATATTTCTTTTTACTCTATAAAAATAAATTATTTTTTTATTTTATTTTTACTTCAATTTTTATTCTTCTATTCTTTTCATTTCTAATTTTTTTTTTCTTTTCTAAATGGATGATAAAGGTCCACTTAATCCAATATAACTCATCAAAAGACCTAATACAACACCCTTGCTCTCTGACAAATTCTTCATGCTTCCGGTTTATGATGGGCCGATATAATAGTAGGCCTTGAACGTTATCAGTAATAGAGAGGAATAGATATTAAGACATTGAACCGTTTAAAAAAGTGACAAAATCCATTTATTTAATATTTATATCTTAGTATGGAAATCTTATGCAAGTTACAATTTACATTCTCATCAAACTAATGGACCAGTATGATTCATGTGCTTAGGCTAGTGACTATGATGGGGAAATTTGACATCTAGTGTTGGTTTGATGCACATTGGAGAAAAACATATTCCTGATGAGTTGTGAAGACCGGTGAATCTTCCTACTTAAGCTGAATAATTAAAGATCTTTCTTAATTAGACAAGTAATCAATATGCTCTTTTTTATTCGATCGGTACAAAAAGTAAAAAGTAATAACAGAAACACAAAAGCCATATCTCTTCAGGCTTAACTATAAATTTTTTACTGGGCTCGGCCCTTTAAGGGATTTTATTCTTAAATCTCAATGTATTTTGGGGCCCAACTTCTCGGCCTGCTCCTTTTTCTACCCAACAAAATAATTGAAAGACAGCGGTGACCAAAAAAAGGCATGAACGATACTGAATAGATTGTCGGATGAATTTCATAATAAAATTCAAATAAATTAACTTAATTCATATTAATTTGATTGATCGATTGATTTTATTCCAAACCCTGCACTCCAAACAATTACATTTGAATTTTGGATTTATCTTTTTTAATTCAAACTCAATCATCCAATTAGCTTCTTTTTTTTCTTTTCCTTATACTTTTAACCTTCTACAAGTTATATTTTAGTATTTAGCTCTTTCTTTTTTAACTAACAATTATCCTGCATATAATCATTGTCACTATTTATACCTCTTATTTAATAAATAATAATTTTTAAAATTAAATAAAAATAAAAATAAAATAAATCTAATAATTTATATTTAGATATAAATGGATGTATGTTATTATTTACATGTATGAGATTTTTTTTTATTTAGTGTCTTTGTTTATTTTTTTTTTATCATATCCTACTTCATAGATGGTTTGTTAATTTTTTATAATATAATATATGTATAAGCCTATAAATTTTTTTAAGGAATAATAAAAGGACGCAAGAGGATTATTATTTTAGTAATTAGCATTTTGAGTTGCCGACCTGCTAGACAAGTAGCTATGGTTAAAAAAAAGAAAAAAGAAAAAAAGTTACAACCAAAAACAGAAGAACAAAAGGTATAGTATATGCCTATATTGCCTTAAAAGTTGAAGAAGAAAGATGCAAGCCATATACAATTAATGGGAACAATTTTTCATGTTATCGTTTTCATCATTAGTGTCGCACTCATTTTCAACATCAAATCCATTTACGTTTTTAACATAACGACCATCATCCTGCAGATGCGTTTCCTCTTTTCATTTTCCTTTTCATAAAAAAACACATATAATTCCTTCCTCGTGTTTTGTCAATTTTATCATTAAAGATTTGACCAATTTCATCTAAAATGCCAAATTGCATTCATATTTCCTTCTTACTTTTAACATATACTTTAGGAAAAAAGAAAGACACTTCATCCCAAAAAAATAAATAATCCATGGATAGATCTTGATCTTTTATGCTAAATCACAAAAATGAATCGGTAGTTTGTTCCACGATGGATATGTGAAAATTGAAGACATGCCAACACTTGATGGGTTTCCCATTTCTGGCCAAATTAAGATAAAGATAATTTTCCAAGGAACATGTTAAATCTTATCCTGAAATAGAAGAAGGCACATGGGAACGAGATAGATTGGCATATTTAGGGCTAAACAAAGTTTCCGATCCGTTTCACAATGTGTCCTTTTCATTCATTGAGGCAAGCATTAGGGCGAGTGTTCTTTATTTTAATTTATTTAAAATATAAAAATAATTTTAAATAATTTGTTTTTTACAAACAATTATTATTGAACATAAACTATTTTTTAAATAAATTTTTATATAAACAACTTCTAACCAACTTCTTTAAAGATGACCTACAAATCAATCATATAAAAATGGATGTATATTTTGTTACAAAATTGGTAATTTTATTTGTTAGAAGTGTGTATATAAAACTTGTCACAATTGTTTAACGATGGCTCATAATTTCGGGGGGAGGGGGGGTGTAAATAATATATATATAATTTTTTTATTAAACATCGATCACTAATTCTTTCGGAATACTGAATTATTGGTTGAACTTACAAGTACGAATAAATAATTAAAAAATAATAATTTAAGTATATGGTATAGTGCCATAGTGGTTGAAAATAATATTTAAAATAATAATAGTAGTACTATAATAATTTTATAAACATGATATAGTGGTTGTATGCTGCCTAAAATAATTAGGTCTCATTCAAATCTTGTTCGAGAAATTGTTCTCGACGTTTTGCAAAATAACCAGATCACACCAATCAAACTCGATTTAGAGCCGGTTAACACCAAATTAATTGCGTACCTTGTCTAACAACTTATTTGTTCTAGTTGCATCATTGCCTTATAAGCTCGTTCGTTCATTCTTTCTTTCTTTTCAACCATTGGTTTATAAGTTTAAATTCGGGAAATTGCTATACATACTTAGTTTATAAGATATACTTCTTTTAAAAATTAATCTTGCTTGGTTTAATCAAGTTAAAATTCAATGGAACTTTTGAATACTAAGCTTCTTTGAAATAAATTATTTAAGGAAAACCAGATTACAATGTAGAACTTAACTAAATAAGTTTTAATATAAACTAAAAGATAAAATACTTTTTGATTGACATTTGAAATTTCTAAAGTAGTGGATGCAGCGATTAGTGTAGGGTCCATTGAGGAAATAAAAAGAAAGAAAGAAAGAAAAATTGGAAATTAATAAATCTATAAAAACTAAGTCATATATGACCAATAATGCTTTTCCATTAATAGTTGATAGTGTTGAGGGGTTTCCAATATTTTGCCAGCTTATAAAATCAAATCTCATTGACATTGAAATTAAATAATGTTTAACACATATCTCGTGGTTATATACTTATACATAACCTCAAATTAAGGACATATAACAAGAATCATAATGTGAATAAATAAATGAGATGGTACTAATTACAATCAATTTTATACACCATAAAAATGTTGGGTAAATTTGAGTGTAAATACACGTGAATAAGGTCATTCCTAACAAAGCAATGCTCTAAAGTTTGAAGTGAGGATCGATTGCAGGGTTATTGGATTTCTCTCCCTACCTGCTTACTCAAATCCTAAATTCATTCATGTGACATTTGACAATAGCACTACTAGACAAGGATTAGTAGGACAAAGTAAAGTTTCTTCGGATTACTCACAAGATCAAATAGAAAAGTGTTTTAGGGAGAAGAAAGTTGGTAATTCACATGATTCTATAGCCTTCAACTCGAATGCACTACATGGCCTAGAAGGCATCTTTTGGGCCAGGGAGTAGCGTATTGAATTAAGCATCATTGCTTACCTTCTATATATATATATATGCCTTTCCGACTCTATTGCTATGTCATGTCATGTCTTTCCTCTTGTCTCAGTTTAAAGAGCATGGTTTATGTCAACTCCAATCACACAATTTAATTACTCCTAACCAATAATTGTGGTGCTTATCAGCAATAAGGATCTCAAGTTGTTTCATCAATTAAGAATCTTATTTCTGAATAGTTAAAAAAAAAGTTGCGGTGAATTTTATCAACCAAGAGGAGATGATCATTATGATCTTAATTTTCACAATTGTGTGGATAACTTACTAAAATTAAAATATTAATAGGGTTTTTCCTTGATGTGGGAAAACTTCACAGCATATGTTGTATTATTAATTGGATGGTAAGTCATAATTTGGTTTTATGGGCATGATTAAGTTTGTCTTTGTCTTGATATCCGTACTTGTTTATTACTAATTAATTATATTATTTACATAACTTATTTCTTTAACATTTTATGCAACATTATTTTTATTTATATTTTTCTCTTTCTTATTTTTTAATTTATCAATTATTGCACAAAAGTACAACTATCATTTCACTTAAGTGCGTTTTCATGTTTAATTAGTTTATCCTTTTAGCACTTATCCAAGTTTTGTAGAAATTGGAAAAATATATACACATAAAATATTAAGATATGTACCCCATTCTGTTGTCATTGTAGTGGATATGCAAATTCATCCACATTCCATGGCACGGGCATGCTACCGACAAATATAGGAGAATAGAACTTAGTTATTTCCATGGAATCAAAGATTGAATAATTATTTAGCTTGTCCAATTCAGCAACAAAAGTCCATCAGAAGGTTCCTTCCAACGGCTTACTTTCAAGTTTGAAGGGAACAAAGGTCCATTCTCTCTTTTTGGGTACCCAAACACATATTAGGAAAGCATCCAAATAGATTTATTTCAACAGGAAAAGGACCAAAGTAATAGTACAACACAATTACACAAACAACAAAAACATCTCAATCCTTTGTGGGGTACAACACAATTACAGAAATAGCAAAAACATCCAATCTTTTTTGGAGGGGCTTGGACGCTCACTAGTGTTGCAATTACACTTAGCATTAGCAAGTGGGAACATCTCAAAAACCACCCCCTTAACAAATTGTTTGGCAAATATATGGAACTATAAAAATACACCAACTTTGAAACACACCAAATTAACTAGTTAAATTATAAATGATGTTTGATTTACGAAAATATTTTTTATTTTATTTTTAATTATAAAAATATCATATTATTTTTAGTCAGTTTTTTGTTTTTAATATAAAAGTTTAATAAAAAAAACAAATAAAAAATATTTTCGCAAATCAAACGAAATTTTAACATTCCGGAGTAAGTGTATGGTCTCTGTTAGGATCATGGCAATAGTCATAGACCAAGTAGTTGTTTTGTACCCATTGCATTGCACTAAACTGCTGAGGGCTCAAGCTGCCATAGCCAGATGGTGAGGAAGATGGTGAATGACATGAGGCAGGGGCTTGAGGGGTACAACCTTGTACTTTGAAATTTTTGTATCTACCAATGAAGGGTTGGTATTTATAATCAGCTTTGTATTTTCCACCTTCTGTAGCCCATGAAGATGCATCCCATATTGATCCATATACATACATTGGTCTTGAGGGGAACGTGGCATCACTCTTCCTAGGATACCTCCTTATTGGGACATCATCCACCAAAAATCTGCGTATATTGTTTCAATTGTTAGATAAACTACTTCAATTAGTAAGTCACTCACAAAATCTATATCTCACAAGCAAGATTTTATCATCATCAGCTTGCTCCCGTGAAAAATACATTGTCATGCCATAATAAGCTATGAATGATTGAGTGACGAAAAAGAAGCCACTTGAACAGTTTTTCTCTATTGACAAATATGATAAAAGTTTAGTAGGTATATTATATAGGGGACCACATTCCATTATTGTATAAAGATGATCTTTTCAGTGAAAAATTTTAACCTAGCAATAGTAATTGCCTAATTGGGCTAAGGGTTGTTGATGCCTATCACACATAAAACAATTATGGTTTGAATATTTTTTTTAATTTTTATAAATATAACTAAATGATTTTAATTTTAATTTTTTAAACAATTTTTATTGGTTTTAATTTTATAAATGTCAAATTTTTAAAAATATAATTCTTGTTACTATTTTATAATAATATCACATGATTAATTATGTTACATTAACGGCCATTTTAAAATAGTAAGAGATACGATATATCTAGATAGAAATCATTTATCTATAATTAATAAGAAACACTATTTAAAAATTTTAAAATTTATAGATAAATATTAGTAAAAAATTGTATTTGTAGAAATCAAGAACATATTTTCTCCTACAATTATTAAAAAAAATTATAGCAAGGATTTTAAGTTAGACATTTTTTATGAGAACAAATTGTGTTTCCGTAATTCATATACAAGCATGTTAAAGTTATTAAAAAAAAAAGTATTTTACAAGATGTTAACACCTTAAAGAGAAAGAAAAGGAGAGAATGAGAAAGCCTCAATGTAATGTAATAAGATAAAAACTAAAAAACAAAAGATGTTAATTAAGTGTGAATAATTTTGGAATGTTAAAAAATGATAGTTAAAGTCAAAGTGCATAAAAATATTACATAATCTCACTGGGGTCCCAAATAATAGCATAGTTGTGAAAATCTTGTGTTGGGTCGAACCAGAGGTGAAACCTCATCTCTCTTCCTATAATATTCCTATCTCCACTTCCTCTCATGTATACATTTGTCTGCAACACATATGGCTTATCTGGCGTGGTACCAAGGAACTCAATGTCTATTTCATCATGGTCTCCAGGGTGGTCTTGGTTGTTTGAAAGCTACAATTCCCAAATGAAAGATCAAAGAAAAAGGATGAAAAAACTGCATGCACATAAAAAAAGATACACTCAATTTTCAACATTAGCTTAAATTATAGAGCAATCCTTACGTAGAAAGATGTTATAACCCCAGCAGTATAACCAGATTGAAGCTTAACCGCAGCACCAAAGTATCCAGATCTATAAGGGTGAAGTGACTTGAATCCACTCCCTATATTTCAAAAAGGTGCTAATAAGAGCATGCAGTAACTAGTAATAGTGCAAGAACATGACTTTAATTTTTAATAACGAAACAAATAAAGAAGCATATGTTGTTGGATTTAACTATTTAATTAAAAATGGTAGTTTATGTGAGACCTTTTACATACCTGAGGTAGAGTCAAGCCAGATTGTTAATGTACCCTGGTCTACTTTCTGATGCTGAGGTCCCCATAGGTTTCTAAATCCTTGATCAAAGCTAATAGGACTAATTTTGGAACTAGGGTAGTAGCCAGGTGAAGGTGGACCCTGAGCAATACTACAAGGAATCATGAGTGAGAATAAAAGAAGAGAGAAGAGAGGAAGCATGTGGAAGAAAGAGGGAAGTAATGATGGCATGATTGTAGTAATCAGAGTGACTCTGCTAAATTGCAGGGTGGGGTAGAAGATTAGAGAGGCACATGAAAGAGTATGAGTACACAGTTAATATATAGAGAGGGATTTGGAGGCCCCACTATGGCAAAGGTGCGATAACTTGATTAGGATTAGACACGAGGGACAAAAATTTATCAGGTTTGTGATATAATAAACAAGAGGGGTATATGGTTCAATTTTTGGGGTGCACTTCTTCATTTATTTTTTCTTCTTGAGACGCAATTTCCTTTTTAAGTGAATAAATGTTTGTTATACTGTGCCAATTGGGAAGGAAAACATGGAGGAGGAAAGACACTTTAATGGTTACTTTCGGGACATTGAGTTGGTTACTTCTGAAAATGTGATAGAGATGGCAGAAGTAACTTTAGATATGTATGGTTCTCTTACCAAAGCTTTTAATACTATCATACAACAGTTGGGTAAGGTTTATGATGAAGAGAAAACCGTGCGGAACTTATGTATGCATGTGTGGTAGTTTTCATACGTGATGGGAAAGAAAGGAAAGCTTCACAATGATTCATGAATGAGAACTTTCTTGTGGTACTCTCACACTTAATTATTTTGTTGCAACTGCACAATTGAGGTTGATATGCTAATGAAGTAATTTAGGATACTACAAATATGAAATTTAGTTATGAAAGTTGGCAGTGAATTAAGTTACTTTTGTGTAATACCATGTTCCTAATAAACTCTTCATGTGTATTTGTAGTAGAGTTTAATAATTGGAGTGGTTTTTAGTCAACACTTTACTGAGAAACTTGGAGAGGAACTTAAAACCACCACATGTTATATTTAGCATGTTTTGACTATTTTGATATTTGGAATATCAACTTGAATTGTCTTCATTTCATATATTTAGTTCTTTTGTTGATCATGAAAAGCAACAACATGAAATCTCAACAACCCAGATACATATATAATAGAAGTTACGGTGGTTTTGCAAACTTTAAAGGAAACTTGTCTTATAGTAGTTAGCAAAATGCGGATCAGGTTAAGTTATGTGACTGCATAACTGATCAACTACCGGTATCTCAACAAGGGGCGTTGAAAAATTGCCATTTTTTAATCTGTATTTGTTTTTATTTTGGTCAACTTTCCAAGCCATACCAATAGTTTTTATTTATTTAATAATACAGAAAGGTAATTGTAAATGAATTGAGGATTACTCTTAAGCTATCTTATTTTTTGTCTTGGTAGTTTGGGGTAGAAAGATTGCTCAAAATTTAGTATAGCAAGGAGACAAGATTAGACCTCAAGCATTCTTATCTTGCCAAGAAACAACTAATGGCTAAGAAATCCTAAGTGGATAAAGGATAGGATTAGGATGCAACTCTAAAAGATTAGAGGGTGTAGCTGCAATTTGTTGACTTGCATATTAACCTAATCACCAAATTAACACAGCTAATAGCTATGTGTTTTTTTAAGAGTGCACCAAAAGTATCCTATATATAGCAATAGTTAGAGATTAATTCTATCAAAAAAAATTAGAAAGATACAGATTACTAACCCGGGTTTTACTTCAACAAAATCATTTGCACATTGGATTAAGAATTTAAACTTTGATCGATAGACTTATGAAAATCAAGTATCTAATAACTGTGTCCAAATTTTTTTAGTATAATTGTGTGTATATATGGATTTATTTAATTTACAAAAAAGAAAAAGAAAACAATTTATTTACGTAAGTTCTTCCTCATCTACAAAGGAAATGCTTCAACCAAATGTTTAGCAGCTCTGTTTCCATGATTTATGGTACAAGATAATTGCCAATCCTTTTCTCTTCATGGAAAGGTATTCTAGTTACGTAAATGGTTATTACTCAAATGCTTATTATGTTTACATGACTATACATGTTACATCCAATTTAAGAGTTCTTCCAAATCATTATAACTTTTCCTTCTCCCCCAACACCGCAGCCATTCAAATTCTGTTTCTGCTCTTTTAAGAAAATTAAGTATTTTTAATTTAAAACCATGTTTAAAAAATTATAATACTAGATCATTTTTAAACAAATATATTTTTTAAATATAAACCACAAATATCCTCTATTTTAAAATATTTTTACTATAGCCGAATAAAATTATTATACTAAATTTTTAACACAGCATAATCAGAATTTGAAGCTGAAACGTTTGGTTAAACTTGATTAATTTAGTCACAAATGAAGACACAAATATTTAAAAAAATTATTGTTTTTAATAAATTATAAAGAAAAACTAAAAAATGGGAAATTTCCAAACATCTATGAACATTTATGCTCTAGCAGGTTAGAATTCTAAACAAAAACTAAGGTACTTTATTGTCATTTTATTCAGATATTAATAGTCGGCACTAACTTAAAAAATATTTGAAATCAATAATATGAATTACTTGTATAATGGAACCCCTTTATAGAGCATGACAAAAACACGAGACAGAGGTAATTTGTTGGTGGGTGTGCCCTACAGCACTATGGATTTAGTGCGGTGAAGAAACAAGAAGCTATAACAAAGTTCATTATAACATGTTATTGTGTACTATCAAAATTCAAAACCAAACAGTGAGACATAACAACACAACGAGACTTGTAAATGTGTGAGATGGAGCATTTCGTTGTAAATAATTTTAGGGAGCATGTGTTATGGTTTTCAAATCTCCCAACCCGCAAACAACGTAAAATTGACTCCCACATGAGCTTTCTAGTTACGGTGAAGTCAATTACCGTGAAAGAGTAACACTTTTCTGTTCATTTTTGTTCTTAATCTTCAATGACTGTAACAAAATAGAAAGACTCCATGAGTTGCTCAAAATCAAAGGCACATGGCCCCAAATAATTAATTGGTTTATACATTATTAGGAAAAAAAATGTCATTCTGTTAGTTTCAATTGCTTGTTCATATGGCTAAAGAATACTTTTAAGTCCTTGTCTCATCAACATTATTTTCGTGCTTCAGAATAAATATTCGTACGATGTCAAAGATTTCGTTAGATAAGATTAGAAAATTAGAAAGAAAAGAAATAAAAAGGAAATAAATAGAAAACATAGACTTTTTTTTTATATTTATTTGATTATAGAAATAAGAAGAAATTTTTTTTATATAAATTATACAAATTTTTAATCTTTCCTCGAAGGAAGAAAATTGAGAAGAAAAAACTTCTTTTTATATTAATAAATAATAATATAATAAAAATTTTAAAAATAAGTTTAATTTAATTTTTAATTAATATGAAATCAAAAAAATTATTATCAATTTATTTTTTTTCGTCCATCATAATTTTTTTTCTTCTACTTCTATATATCTAAAAAATTTATTTTTTTTCATTTTAAGGTATCTACGAGGCACCATAAAAAGGTGTCTGTACTTTGGCAAAGGAGAATTAAAAGTACAAGGCTATGTAGATGCAGACTTCGGAGGTGAAGTTGATCACCGAAGAAGTACCACCGGTTATATTTTTACTGTTGGCACTACAGCTGTCAGTTGGATGTCACGGATACAGAAGATCGTTACATTATCCACTACAGAGGCTGAGTATGTAGCAGTAACAGAGGCTAGTAAAGAGTTGATATGGCTTCAAGGATTGTTAACAGAGATGGGATTCATCCAAGAGAAGAGTGTTTTACACAGTGATAGTCAGAGTGCAATACATCTGGCAAAGAATTCAGCATTTCACTCTAGAACTAAGCACATTGATATACGTTATCACTTCATCAGATCTCTGCTTGAGGATGAGGTGCTGACATTGGAAAAGATTACAGGAAGCAAGAACCCAGCAGACATGCTAACAAAGGTGGTGACCATTGACAAACTGAAGTTGTGTTCAACTTCAGTCGGCCTGCTAGAATAACAGACCAAAGAAGACTGCTGTAGTGATCAAAGTGTGAAGACAGATTGAAATCAGTCTTCAAGTGGGAGATTGTTGATTTGAAAAGTCAAAGATCTTGACAAAATTAGTGATAGCATGTGAGAAGTGGTTATAAGTCATTGCGTAATAAATGCAAGGCTTGACTTAATTAGTGATAGCATGTAAGAAGTGGTTATAAGTCATTGCGTAATAAATGCAAGGCTTGACTTAATTAGTGATAGCATGTGAGAAGTGGTTATAAGTCATTGCGTAATAAATGCAAGGCTTGACTTAATTAGTGATAGCATGTGAGAAGTTGCTATATATAGTCATAGGAAGTTATGTATCACACCATTGTGAAAGAGAGATTTTTCTAAGAGAGAAAAATTTAGGGTTCTTGGGTGTAATTGGGTTGTGGGTAGTGTGAGGTTGTGAGTGTTTTTGTAAACACAGTGTACAATTTTCTGCTATCAAATTATCTGCAGCAGTCCGGAGACGTAGGCAGTATTGGCCGAACTCCGTTATCAATTTGTGTGTGCAAATATTCTGCATTCTATTTTCTTCTTACTTCCACAAATCTGACGCTACAGAAGAATTTGGAGAAATTTTTCTTAACAAAAAAATGTCATTCTGTTAGTTTCAATTGCTTGTTCATATGGCTAAAGAATACTTTTAAGTCCTTGTCTCATCAACATTATTTTCGTGCTTCAGAATAAATATTCGTACGATGTCAAAGATTTCGTTAGATAAGATTAGAAAATTAGAAAGAAAAGAAATAAAAAGGAAATAAATAGAAAACATAGACTTTTTTTTATATTTATTTGATTATAGAAATAAGAAGAAATTTTTTTTATATAAATTATACAAATTTTTAATCTTTCCTCGAAGGAAGAAAATTGAGAAGAAAAAACTTCTTTTTATATTAATAAATAATAATATAATAAAAATTTTAAAAATAAGTTTAATTTAATTTTTAATTAATATGAAATCAAAAAAATTATTATCAATTTATTTTTTTTCGTCCATCATAATTTTTTTTCTTCTACTTCTATATATCTAAAAAATTTATTTTTTTTCATTTTAATTACACTCTATTTCTTATTTTCTATTTCTTACCTTTGCCATATAGTCTTTTGCTTAAATTCACTCAGAGTGAAAACTATCATGTTTCCCATGCATTGTAAGCATATCCTTTAGAGTTTAATTAAAATAATATTAATAATGCATTATAATTTATTTTTATAAAATTATATATTATTATATTAACTAAAATTATTAATTTTAAAATAATTATTTAAAATTTATATTTTAATATTTTTTAAATAATTAACAGTATCAAAATCTTTTTTAATTATGTGTAAAATTAAATTATGTTTTTAAATTTAAGTAAATTTATAAAAAATTAAAAAATAGTATATTTTTTATAAATTAATAATAAATATTAAATTTTATTAAATGCCAATAAATTAAAAATTAAATGAAAATATATTAATACTATAATTTTTTTAAAATTATCCTCAATCATATATTATCATAAATTATTTATTTTTATTATGATTAATTTATAAAATTATATTTTAATTTTAATTGATTGATAATATATATATATATATATATATATATATATATATATATGTTGACAATATATAAATTAAAGATATAAGAATGTGAATCTTATGGATAAAAATGAAAAAATATTTGATTCAAATACACTTTAGCTTAATTGATTGGTTTTTTAAAATTTAAAAATAAAATTTAAATTTTTATTATATGATTTTTAATTGTTAATTTTAAAAATTTTACAATTTAAATTTATTTTTAGTTTTTAATTTTTAAAAAGTTGCTATGAAAGTAAGTTAACTTCCTTTAACCTACCTTTAATAGGAATCTATAAAAATAAATAAATAAATAAATAAAATATTAATTATAAATAAATAAATATTCAAATTATTTAAAAATAATAAAAATAAATGTTTTTAAAATAAAGTAAAAATTAAATTAATATTATTATAATAATAAAAATAATAATAATATAAAAATTATTATTATCATTATTTTTGTGATGATTATATTTTAAAATTATTTCAAAAATTGAACTAAAATTATTTTTAAAAGATGTTAAAAATAGATTCAAATCATTTTAGTTGAATGAGTTATATTTTTAAATTTAATTTAAAAATTAAAAATAAAAAATTTTCAACCATCTCATATACGTCTAAGATTAAGATACATTTATTTTTATTTGATCTGAAATAAAAATAAAAAACTTACAATAATAAATTTAAGATTTTAATAAATTTATTTTGGTTTGATTTCAATTTTTTTATCAAAGACCGTCTTACTTTAATTTAATTGAGTAGAATTATTATAAACAATAAAAAAATTTCTAAAATTTTTTAACACAATTATATGCTCTAAAATCAAATATGAAATCTTCAATTTTGTTGAATTAATTATTTATTAATTGATCCATTTGTTTAGGAATAACCTACCATAAACTTAAAATTTTAGCTTATTTAATAAAAATTTTAATTTAATATAGTATATCAAAATTTAAGCTTGTATTGAAATTAAATTTAAGTCATATTATTTAATATGTATATATAAATATTAAATAAAAATAAATATTCAGAAGTTTTATAGTTTAATAAAAAATAATTCTTAAATAATATTTTCATTCAAAAAGTGACAATCAAATAGCTTATACCACCAAATATTCCATGCAATCCACAGATATATTTATATAATGTAAAAAATATAATAAAATATAATTTAATTTATAAATAGTTATTTTTATTGATAACAAATATAAATATATAGTTTTTAAAATTTTAAAAATGTTCTAACTATTAAAAATTAATCAAGAGAAGATTTACAAACGTTTCGTTATATTTTATGTTGATTAAAAATTTTAAATACATTGACTAACGAAATTATGGAAAGTAATTTCTATTTAAATAGTTAATTAAAAATATTTATTTAAAATTTAATAACACATGTCAATCTAATATATAGATGTAAATTGAAGTTGATTGATTAAATTCTTTATAATGTGGTAGAATAGACGGCGAAGCTTGAAACTCTAACACTATCGTGACTACCCACTCTAATTATGTCCGAAAACGTATGAATTAATATACCATATGTTTGTAGCGTTGTCCGGCATAAAGATTTTATTTTATTTAAATAATAGAAACAAGGTTTGCATGCATTTCCAACTAAATAAATAAATAAATAACTCTTGTTCTATATACGCGAATCATATCAAGTATTGAATTTGAAGCCATTTTTTGTCACAGATAAGAACAATTGAAGACCATACATACTTTTGAGACGATTAGGTTGTCCTGGGTTTGCCCTTCAATTTGTAAACGATATGCTTTATCCGATTCCTACAGTCATGACGCCAAAAAAATTTCGGCCCTCAGAATAATAGGTTTGGATTTAATTTCCGTAATGACAAAGATGATATCAAAGACGGAAGAAGATAAGGATTATATCTTGTAATTATCTTCTTTGTTTTATTTGTTATGAATTCATAAATTATGCATATAAGAGCAAGAAACAAAGAGTGCGAAACAAGCTTACGTTACTAAATAGGGTGCGTTTTTCCTTCAATAATTAATTGCAAGTGGAAGCTCTTGAGTCTTGACTGAAATACAAATAAGCTTCGTTATCTAACTAACAACTAAGTGGTGGGATTAAAGTTGGATTTGATTTAAGGCTTGATTGGTTTACTGTTACAAATCAACTTTCATATTTTTCAATATAAAATATATAATTTAAATTAATTAATATAGATCTTAAAAATGTTAACAGTTTAAAATTAATTTTATTAAAATTAAAACAGACACTTAATGTTGAGGAAGCTAAACTTCCTTTTAGATGGTGTATTTAATATTTGTTTACTTAAAAAAATCGGTATAATGTGAAAAATAATTTTTAATTTTTTATTATTAGATCAATTTTACTAACTTATTTATTTTAATATTGATGTTCAACCGCTAAATATAATTATAATATGTATTTAAATTTATTTTAATCATATATTTTATTTAAAATATATATTATCATGTGTTAAATAAATTTTAATATCTAACTAAATGAATATTAAATCTCAAACATTATGTGCATATCTAGTAGTAATAGTGAAAATGAAAATTCGAATAATTTTACATGAGTTTTGAATTTAAACTTCATCATTTTTTATATTTTTTGTATTATAAAAAAACATTATGCACATGTTTAATAATTTTAAATAAAAATAAATTTAGATTTAAGTTTAATCTTAACTCTTACAATTTAAAATTAATATTTTCTTTTTTTATATTATATGTTTGATAAAACTAACAAATAAATTAAGACAAAATTAAAAATTAAAAAATTAGATAAAAGTTAATAAATTATCAATTATATTAAAAAATGTAAAATCAGAAACAAACATATAGTTCAACAAGAATTTTTATTTTTTATCAAACAGTTTAATATTTTATTAATAAAATAAAATAAATAAAATAATAATTACAATAAATAATATATATTAAAATAATAATTTAAATATAACATTTTATAATAATATAAAAATAAATTTATTATAATTAATAATATTATTATGAAAAATTAAATAATATGAAACTTATAAAAATATTAAAAATTAGAATAAAAAACATTTTAATTAAAAATTAAAAATATAAAAATAACTTAAAATATTTTTTTAAATATTAATAACCATATAAAAAATACTAATAATTATTAAAATAAACTATTTCATTAAATAAAATTAAATATTTTAATAAATTTTTAAATAATAATTTTATCTTTTAACTAACTGAAATATTTTATTAAATATACTCCAAGAAAATCGCCCTCGTTAGAACGTGTAATATTCATTTAACTTAATATTACTCTCATAATATATTATAACAAAATACAATAACATTCCATCAACTTGTACACGTGTCACATTCTGAATCTTCCTCACTTTGGAATGAATAATTTGTTTCAAGATAATTAAATATCAATTTGAACAAAAAAAATTAATGACTATAATATCTTATTTATTGCGGGTGTTAAAAATGCATTAATAAACTTAGTTGATGATTATATTTGTTTATGTTAATAATTATTTTATATTTTAATATTTTATAAATTGGATTTTAAATTTTCATTAATTTAAACTTAAAAAATAAAAAAATTGAGAAACTACTGAAATTCAAATTTAATTCCTAGTGAATTAATTGTATTAAGTATATGTATTTTAAACAAAATTAATCAAGTTACAATATTATAAAAAAAATATGTTTGTTGTCCAAATATTAAAAAGCTTGTTTAAATTCATAATTTTTCTAATATCTACTTAAGGATATATAATAAATAATATTTTTATTAAAAATTATAATTTTTATATTATAAATATATCAGATCTTAAAATTTTTAATAAAAAAATATTGTGTATATATTTTTATCGTATATCTTTAAGATATATTAAAAAAATCTTTAAACAATTTTTTTTCCTTTTTCTTAAGCTAAGACATGACACAAATAATATTTAAATATAAAATCATTATTAAAATAAACAAATAAATATATATATTCAACTAATTTTATTAAAATATATCCAAATTTAAATTTAAATTTTTAACTTTTTAGGTAAAACTCTCGTTGCCCCCGGGAAAGAACTCCATTCGACCGGGTTTTTACATTTTTTTGTTAAATTTTAATTGTTTATTAAACAATATTTAAAAATTTTCTGATTTTTTAAAACTTATTACTAATTGTGGTAATATATGTTAAAAGGTAATACTAAAATTTCGCTTTGCACATGTTAAATAAAAAGTTTTAATTTAATGAAACATAATTTTCATTTTTCTTTAACTTTTGCTTTTATTTTTTATTGTTGGATCAATATTATACGGTGATTAAATTATTAGGATTAGGAGTTTACGTAAAATTTCAAATTTAAATTTTACATTAATCATAGAAGACACCAATGGGCATAGCTGCCAGCAAAATAAATTGATTATGCTCTTCGAGAATTATCATTGCTTTTTATCCTTTCTCCCTTGAAACTTGGGGTTGGGAACTTGAGATTATGGATCTTGGAACAGAAGGTCCCAACATCTAAATTGCGCGTCATCCATCTGTAATTTCTACCCTCAAATTAATTTAATATTTTTACTTAACTTTAAAATATTGTTACTATTTGTTTAAAGATCAAAATGCATACCATCTAAGTTTTAAATTGTTTGTTAGACTCTGCCGATGGGCACACATAGATCCACTAAATTTTATTGTAATGACAGGCATTTTTTAAGGAATCCTCAGTTCACTAAGAATGACTTTTATATTACTGGAGAGTCATGTGCTGGACACTTCATTCCAACCCTTGCATCCAGGGTTCACCAACGAAACAAAGCAAAACAAGGATTCATATAAATCTAAAGGTATTATACTATCTCATAATTCATAATATATTATGAAAGGTTAATTAATTGCTATTTCTAGATTGTATTGAACCCTTTGATCCTATATAATAAACAGGAGTTTGCTATTGGCAATGGGTTAACCAATCCTGAAATCCAGTATAAGGCATATGCAGACTATGCATTAGACGGGGGACTGGTTACAAAGGCTGATTATGATAGTATCAACAAGCTGCTCCCATGATGTGAACAGGCCATAAAAACTTGCCTATAAATAACTTCCGCAATTCTTTTCCCTTTTTACTAGTAATTTTCTTAGCTGTAGAGTGGGTGAACTTAGTAAAGGAAAGCACATAGTGGAAAATCTTTCTAATTTATTGCACTAGTCACATGTTACTTTTTGTTCATTGACTTTCTTAATCTATCCTTGATTTGTCAGGCACTAAAGGTGGAGACACATGCCTAACTTCATTTTATGTCTGCAATGGCATATTCCAACAGATCATGTCCATCGCAGGCAACATTAATGTAATCTATCACTGAAAACAAAGTAATATGAAAAATATGATATGAAAATAACGCAGTTTGATTTTACTGACACATTCTGATATTCTAAATGCAGTATTATGACATTAGAAAGAAATGTGAGGGAGATCTGTGCTAGGACTTATCCAACATGGACACATTCTTGAACAAGAAGACAGTAAGGGATCTCCTTTGCAATTGGCTTGGTAAGCCAACAGCTAATCAATTGCTCCTGTCAATAATGATAATAATAAGGGGAATTAGGATATTTAATGTACTTGTCGTTGGGCAGGGAATTCAAGGTGGGTGCATGCAATGGAATGGTCAGGTCAAAAAGAATTTGGGGGTTCTCCTGTGGTCCCCTTTTTGGTTGATGGTGCAGAAGCAGGAATGCTGAAAAGCCATGGACCTCTGGCTTTCCTCAAGGTTTGTGTTCAAGGGTGCATCACCAAATGTGGATATGTTAATTCACTTCGGGACTTCTGGTGATTTTATTTATTTATTTCTGAATAAACAGGTAACTGAGGCCGGTCACATGGTCCCTATGGATCAACCAAAAGCTACACTTTAGATGCTCAGAAGCTAGATGGAAGGGAAACTGACAATGACAAAGGGTGGAGATAATGTCTCTCCTAAACGAAGGCCTCATGGCACAAAATCAACACCAGCCTCCTGTTTGCAATAGATATTGATGACATTTCGTTGTGTATATTGGGAGGGTGAAATGTAACCATTTTTTTTTTCTATAGCTATTATCAAACTCTTGACCATTACGGTTCCATATCCCCAAAACTGTGCACTGAAGGATTTGAAACAAATCATGTATACATGTTACCACATTGAACACAACTTTATATTTGATTTTCTTCAAGGGAAAATTCTCCTGTTGAACAGATACATTCAGCAATATGTAACTTATGTTTATTGGCACGAAAACATAACCCAGGGAAAAGAGACAGCAATAATAAAATAGAAGGGAAATTACAATATGTAGGCATTAAAAACAAAGTAAATTGAAGGGAATTCTACAGTTGTAGTAGAAAGAGAAATGAAATTTATACCTGTTCTCATAAACCAAGGCATAGAATGAGGGTATGGTCGGTTGTATATGCGGAAAGAAAAAATAAAGCACGGCATTGTGAAAATCATCTACATTTAATTTCTACCATCTAATATTTTAGTTATGCACTTACAGTGGCTGAAAATGATTTTCATTTTAAAATTCTAACCTTCTCAATTACACCACACCTCTGTAGCTCTACTCAACGAAGCAGATTGTGACAGTCCTTATCAAAGTATGAAAAGTGAAAGCAGACATAAAGAGAGAGATTTAAATGATATAAGAATAACAAAATAGATGGTGATTATGAAGCATAACATTCTCTCAGAACCTGAATTGCAGGTCGAAATCCAGAGCTCAAAGGAACAACGGATGTAACTCTTATATATTCTACATTGGTATTGATGAGTTTAGATAAAGTCATTGTGAACATCTCTCCATCCAGTATTTCATTTACAGTGACCTCTACAACCCAAAAAAGAGAAGTTAGTTGTGTGTTACTTACGAAGAGTGGTGAATAAGAGTGATTAAAAAAGGAAAATACCAGAAGAGGTGTGAAGTTTGGCAAAGTCGAAAACTGATCGGCGGAGCAGCCAAAGAGAAGGGTGGAAACCCTGTCAAAGTAGATGACGGTGAGAACCAGCGTGTGTTGCAACGGACATCTACAGAAGAAAGAAGGTTGTTGTTGGAAATAGAAGGATTTAGGAAAGAAAAGAGGAATGGTTGTTAAGAAAAATTTCTCCAAATTCTTCTGTAGCGTCAGATTTGTGGAAGTAAGAAGAAAATAGAATGCAGAATATTTGCACACACAAATTGATAACGGAGTTCGGCCAATACTGCCTACGTCTCCGGACTGCTGCAGATAATTTGATAGCAGAAAATTGTACACTGTGTTTACAAAAACACTCACAACCTCACACTACCCACAACCCAATTACACCCAAGAACCCTAAATTTTTCTCTCTTAGAAAAATCTCTCTTTCACAATGGTGTGATACATAACTTCCTATGACTATATATAGCAACTTCTCACATGCTATCACTAATTAAGTCAAGCCTTGCATTTATTACGCAATGACTTATAACCACTTCTCACATGCTATCACTAATTAAGTCAAGCCTTGCATTTATTACGCAATGACTTATAACCACTTCTTACATGCTATCACTAATTAAGTCAAGCCTTGCATTTATTACGCAATGACTTATAACCACTTCTCACATGCTATCACTAATTTTGTCAAGATCTTTGACTTTTCAAATCAACAATCTCCCACTTGAAGACTGATTTCAATCTGTCTTCACACTTTGATCACTACAGCAGTCTTCTTTGGTCTGTTATTCTAGCAGGCCGACTGAAGTTGAACACAACTTCAGTTTGTCAATGGTCACCACCTTTGTTAGCATGTCTGCTGGGTTCTTGCTTCCTGTAATCTTTTCCAATGTCAGCACCTCATCCTCAAGCAGAGATCTGATGAAGTGATAACGTATATCAATGTGCTTAGTTCTAGAGTGAAATGCTGAATTCTTTGCCAGATGTATTGCACTCTGACTATCACTGTGTAAAACACTCTTCTCTTGGATGAATCCCATCTCTGTTAACAATCCTTGAAGCCATATCAACTCTTTACTAGCCTCTGTTACTGCTACATACTCAGCCTCTGTAGTGGATAATGTAACGATCTTCTGTATCCGTGACATCCAACTGACAGCTGTAGTGCCAACAGTAAAAATATAACCGGTGGTACTTCTTCGGTGATCAACTTCACCTCCGAAGTCTGCATCTACATAGCCTTGTACTTTTAATTCTCCTTTGCCAAAGTACAGACACCTTTTTATGGTGCCTCGTAGATACCTTAAAATCCATTTGACTGCTTCCCAATGAGCTTTTCCTGGATTTGCCATAAACCTGCTTAAAACTCCCACTGCATGGCCAATGTCTGGTCGAGTACAGACCATTGCATACATCAAACTTCCTATGGCTGAAGCATATGGAATCTTAGCCATAAAGTCTTTTTCTTCCTCCGTCTGAGGGGACTGATCCTTAGATAAGCGAAAATGACTAGCCAAAGGTGTGCTAACTGGTTTGGCCTTGTCCATATTGAATCTTTGCAAGATACGGTTGATGTACTCTGCCTGAGATAACTGCAAAATTCCTCTTTTCTTATCTCTCGTGATTTGCATTCCAAGAATCTTCTTTGCTATACCCAAGTCCTTCATGTCAAATTCTTTTGACAACTGCATCTTGAGATTTTTAATCTCGTTCATATCTGAACCTGCTACTAACATATCATCGACATAAAGTAGCAATATGATATAACAGGACTTATATCTCTTGAAGAAACAACAGTGGTCAGCATTGCACTTCTGGAAGTCCTCCTTGTGCATGAAGCTTTCAAACTTTCTATACCACTGTCTTGGAGCTTGTTTCAGGCCGTACAAGCTCTTCTTTAATCTGCACACCATATTATCCTTTCCTTTTTCTGAGAATCCTTCAGGTTGGTGCATGTAAATCTCTTCCTCTAAATCTCCATGAAGAAACGCCGTCTTCACGTCCAATTGCTCAAGATAGAGCTCTTCACTGGCAACAATACTTAAGACAGACCTGATAGTATTGAGTTTCACAACTGGAGCAAAGATTTCAGTGTAATCAACTCCTTCCTTTTGCTGAAATCCTTTGACAACTAGTCGGGCTTTGTATCTCTTTGAGCCATCATAGTCCTCCTTCACCCGATACACCCATTTGTTGTGAAGTGCCTTCTTTCCCATGGGTAATTCAGCTAATTCCCATGTCTGATTGGAGATCAAAGAATTCATCTCTTCTATCATAGCAAGTTTCCACTTGTTTGCATCTGTGGTCTGACATGCTTCTATGTAATCTTCAGGCTCTCCTCCATCAGTCAACAACATGTAGTTCATGTATCTCCTGTTGGGCACATGAGGTCGAGAAGACCTTCTCAACACGGGAGTTGGAGTAGGAGGCTCTGATGTGTCAAACTGTTGTTCACTGCTTTCTTTAGTTGAATTCTCTGACCGAGGATTCGCAACTATGGGACTTTCTGGGATATCTTCAACTTCTACATATGTTGGCTTAATCTGCTCTGAATTGTTGGCGCTTGTGTTAAGCTTGTCTTTATACATCACTCTTTCATTGAAGATTACATCTCTGCTGCGGATCATCTTTCTGTTTTCATCATCCCAAAGACGATAGCCAAATTCATCTTCACCATAACCGATGAAAGTGCACTTCTTCGATTTGGGATCGAGTTTATTTCTACCTTGATCACTGATGTGCACATATGCTACACAGCCGAAAACTCTAAGATGTGAGAGTTTTATCTCTTTTCCGCTCCATACCTCTTTTGGTATTTTGTGCCCCAATGGTACCGATGGACTTCGGTTGATCAAGTAAGCTGCTGTGTTGACTGCTTCTGCCCAGAACTGCTTCGGTAAGCCTGACTGCACACGCAAGCTTCTGGCTCTTTCAGTCAACGTTCGATTCATACGCTCAGCTACACCATTGTGTTGAGGCGTACGAGGCACGGTCCTCTCCATTCTGATCCCGTGCTCATAGCAGAATTTCTTGAATTTGGTGTCTTCATATTCACCACCATTGTCGGTTCTGAGCTTTTTAATCTTCAACCCTGTTTCATTTTCTACCATAGCTTTCCATATCTTGAAAGCCTCAAATACATCGGACTTATGTTTCAGAAAGTATACACATACCTTCCTAGAGTGATCATCAATAAAAGTCACGAAGTAATGTTTCCCACCAAGTGATGGGACGGTAGTTGGACCCCAAACATCTGAGTGAACTAGCTCAAGTTTCTCCTTCTTTGGGGGTCTTCCAGCTTTTTGAAAGCTGACTCGTTTCTGCTTTCCAAGTATACAGTCTTCACACATGTCAATTTCTACTGACTGAAGACTTGGTAGCTTGCTGTTTGAGTGCATGATTTTCATCCCTTTCTCACTCATATGGCCTAGCCTCTGGTGCCATAGATTGGAATTTTCATTTGCTGCAACTGCAATCAAATGACATGCTCCTGCTGTTTTGTAAAGAGTGCCACTCTTTTTACCCCGAGCAATTGTCATCGCACCCTTTGAAATCTTCCAATCGTCTCCATGGAAGACAGTTGTGTAGCCATCACTGCTCAACTGGCTTATTGATATTAAGTTCTTTGTCAGGTCGGGAATATGTCTGACATTTTTCAATTCCCATACAGACCCGTTCAACTTAACCTTCACTACACCTTTGCCAACTATCTCACATGATTGGTTGTTACCAAGGTAAACTTTACCAAGGTTTCCGGGAACATAGTTCTCGAAGAATTCCCTTTGTGAAGTGGCATGAAAAGATGCTCCAGAATCTAACACCCAAGACTCCTCCTTGCTTTCTAAAGAACATATCAATGCATCATCTCCTTCAGGGGTGGAAGTAACATTTGCCTCGTCCTTGGTCTCCTGATGCTTTCGTGCACTCTTGCACTGATTTTTGTAGTGCCCAGACTTCCCGCAATTCCAACACTCGATATTCTTCTTAGATTGAAAGTGACGATTTTTGGATTTGGACCTCCTGTCCTTTGATTTGCCACGTCCATTTCCTTTAGTTGAGCTTCTTCCTCTTGACTCTGTTTGCAATATCGAAGATGATGAAGATTCACCCGACTCCTTCCGTCGGATCTCTTCGTTGAGAACTAGATCACGAACATCATCACATTTCAATTTTTGGCTTCCCGTTGAGCCACTCACAGTCGTGACAATGGCATTCCAACTTTCTGGTAAGGAAGACAAAATTATTAATGCTCGTACCTCATCATCAAATTCGATTCCAACAGAACTCAACTGGGTTGTGATTAAGCTGAGTTCATTGAGATGTTGTGCTACTGATGCACCTTCTGTCATCCGAGAGTTAAACAACCGCCTCATCAAGTGAACTTTATTTGCGGCTGACGGCTTTTCATACATTCTGGAAAGAGCCGCCATAAGATCTGCTGTGGTCTTTTCTTTTGCAATGTTAAAAGCAACATTACGTGACAACGTCAGACGGATGACTCCAAGGGCTTGCCTGTCAAGAAGAACCCAATCCTCGTCCTTCATTTCAGTTGGCTTTGTACCTGTGAGAGGTTGATACATATTTTTCTGGTACAGATAATCTTCGATCTGCATTTTCCAGAAACCAAAGTCCGCACCATCGAACTTTTCAATTTTCACCTTTCCTTCATCTACAGCCATCACTCCCACTCAAATCTGACTTCTTCTTTGGATCGTTTCGTTTCTAACAATTTTTAAAAATTGTAGAATTTCAAACCCGCTCTGATACCAGTTGTTAAGAAAAATTTCTCCAAATTCTTCTGTAGCGTCAGATTTGTGGAAGTAAGAAGAAAATAGAATGCAGAATATTTGCACACACAAATTGATAACGGAGTTCGGCCAATACTGCCTACGTCTCCGGACTGCTGCAGATAATTTGATAGCAGAAAATTGTACACTGTGTTTACAAAAACACTCACAACCTCACACTACCCACAACCCAATTACACCCAAGAACCCTAAATTTTTCTCTCTTAGAAAAATCTCTCTTTCACAATGGTGTGATACATAACTTCCTATGACTATATATAGCAACTTCTCACATGCTATCACTAATTAAGTCAAGCCTTGCATTTATTACGCAATGACTTATAACCACTTCTCACATGCTATCACTAATTAAGTCAAGCCTTGCATTTATTACGCAATGACTTATAACCACTTCTCACATGCTATCACTAATTAAGTCAAGCCTTGCATTTATTACGCAATGACTTATAACCACTTCTCACATGCTATCACTAATTTTGTCAAGATCTTTGACTTTTCAAATCAACAATGGTGAAGAAAAAGACCAGGATTCGAAAGAGTCGTTTGGAGTTGGAGGAATGGCAGAATGAGCAGAGGGAAATGGAGGTGGAAAGAATCCTTTCGCAATCAGCACACACTCTGTAACACATATCGGTGTGGTCGATGCATAAAATCGTGCAGGTCACACTTTCAGTGCTTGCTTTATCACATTTCTACTTTCTATCTTCTTCTTCACCCTCTCAACTTTCGTTCTTCAAACATGCTCATCTTCTCTCTGGCTCTCTTCTTCATGCTATTTTAATATTATTTTTCAAAAATTATTAATTTTGATTTTCATCAATTTTTAAAATTATTTGAGTAATTGCAGTAACATTATTTTAAGAAAATATATCTAAATATATGCAGCATTATCATAAATGCTCATGAAAAATAGTTTTAAAAATTTAAATTTAGAAAAATTAGAATTAATAAAAAAATTATAAAATTTAATTTAATTATATGTATAAAATATAAAATATATTTTTCATATTAAGAATAGTTACTTAACTTTTTTTCATCTCAATTGCTTCGTTATAGGTACTTTTGGAGTTTTTTTTTTTTCTAGATAAATATCATAACATATTTTATATCATCAAATCATAATAAAATGTTATATTATTTTATACCAATTAAGCATTTTGATAAGAGGTTTAATTTGCTTTTATAATCATTATTTTTTTAGATTTATTGCTCAACAAGTCAATAAAAATACATTGTTCTTTTTGGAATTTAAGTGTTCAACGCTTTATTTTTGACGCAACGGTAGCATTCTATCCAACCCGGAATAAATAAAATTATAATAAAAAGAATGCATCAATAACATTAAAGAATGTTAACACATTATTGTTGGGTGAAATTCATACAAAACTGGCTAAATAAATAAAACTCTTTAAATAAAGAATGGGACTTGCTTCATTTAACAAACCATATATGAATTTTACCCAATAATAATGAATGTTAGGCGGGTGTGTTGCCAACATTTTAAAATATTATTTGTCTATTGGCACTCAAAAGAAGACACGGATTCATTGAGATCATGCTCTTCGTTAACACCACACTTGAGGAATTATAAAGAAGCTAAGAAAATGTTGCATGTAAAAAGTTTTCAAATTTTACAATTACATAGTAGCACTCCGTGAATTGTTGTTTGTGGTAATGCTAAGAATTTGAGTTGCATTGAAATAGGGTACTGATTGTTTATCAGGTATGTCGCTCAAAACGGTAACTGAATCCATGTAGATTCCCAAGAATGATATCAATGGATCTGCTCGTGATTTGTCAACAACTAGCTTCAAATGCTGGCATTTTAGTTTTGGAAACAGCAACAGCCTTCGATATCCAATTGTGGTGCCATTTATAACTCTCTTCCATACACCATCTTGGCGCAAAGCCTCAAGGTGAAACCCAATCACACGTTGTCCCATGTGAATAGGCTCTTGTAGTTGCAGAACATTAAAGGACACTAGTTCTTTGAGATTTATGTACAGTATCCAATTAGATTGGTTCTCCTCTGGAGCCCAATATGTGTATATACCTTCTTCAAGAACATTGTAAGGACTAAAGTGAGAATCTTGAATTCCTCCTCGTGTGCTGCTGGCATGAAGAAGAGCATTTATTGCCAAATTGTGAGAAAAAATGGACCTCCGAAGTTCACTGAATTCTTCAAGCACTTTGATATCCTCAGTTGAAATAAGACCTGAGGAGTTTGGGGGCACATTCAGTAACAGTTGACAGTTTCGACCAACGGATTTATAGTATATCTCAAGTAGACTCCTAGCAGACTTTGGAACTTCTGAAGCATGCCAAAACCAACCAGGTCTTATAGAGACATCACACACAGCAGGTACCCAATCAGGACCAACTGGGTCTCCCTGCTCTTGGTATCTGTTACATGACCAAAATACTACTAGTAAATATCTATAATACTCAAAAGTAGAAACATGCAACAAAGAACTATGCTGAATCAGAGTCAGTCCAGTCCTATGAATACCAATGCATGAATTTCAAAATTGCTCTCTCAAGGACTCGATTCCATGACTTCCAAAATTGTTGTAATAAAACTGCTTCGTGCAGCTCATACATTATGCAACTAGCATTAACTATATAATTTATATGATGCAGGGTGACAATTAAATAAATACTTAAACCAAACATAATTTGAAAAGTAAGGGAAATTATACTAGGAGTTTTAGTAGGAAATAGAACTCACGAGGGATCATTGTCAGCACTACCAATTTCGATGACAGTCCTGTTGTAAAGAGACCAACAAGTGGAACCAGCAACACCATATTCATTTCCAACCCACCTAGTGTCAGGACCCGAATCAGAAAAAATAGTGGCCCCTGGTTGAAGCTGGTGAATCAGAGAAAACCAACTTTCAAAGAGATATCTCATGTCCTTCTCCCCTTTTTCTTTGGCACCATCCAAAAAAATGTCCTTAATTTCTCCATACCTGGTGTGAATGCTCTAATTATTAAATCAAAAAATAAAATGCATATTAGAAGCACATTGCCAAAGAAAAAAATTTCACAAGATCACAGAGAGATCAAGAACCCAATCAGGCTAACCAAACCATTTATAAATGACAACCTCGTGATGGTAAAAAAACTAAAAATCAAGTATAGTTTAAGGGGTGAAAAAAAGGCTCTGCCAAAGTGACCTCGGTTCTAAAGAGAGTAAGGATATAATCCAACCTCAAATCACATAAGTTAACATTACTGTACACACTTCAAAGTTTATATTAAATTAAGGATGGATACACCCTAAATTTCATCCTTTAGTGATCCACACGGAAATGGATCTTTAGCATTTATTTTTATTTTTTATTTTTTTGCTATATAAACCCAACAAGGCAGCAAATACCGGGTTATAATATAAATACTAATTAATAAAAAAATTATAGTTACAAGATCAACATCTAACCAATCGCATGGGCATAACTAACTAGATAACTAACAAACCTAACCATGTATGGTGATAAGGTGGAAGGCTTGAGTGATTCGAATACCTATTAAAATAGAAAGATGAAGCACAAACCCAAATTTGAGATTTATACTAACCTGGTGAGTAACTCGGTCATTTGAGCCAAGTAGAACTCGTTATACCGCAACGTGTCACCGTACGAGGGTTCATGGCGATCCCACGGCGAAAGGTAAATTCCAAGGCCAACGCCGGCGTCCTTGGCGGCGGCGGCGAGCTCGGCGACGACATCGCCGGTGCCATTTTTCCATTGGCTGGAACTAAGCGAATAATGAGTGTAATCAGAGGGCCATAAGCAGAAACCGTCGTGGTGTTTAGCGGTTATGATTACTCGAGAGAAGCCAGAGTGTTTGGCGACCCTTATCCACTGAGATGCATTGAGTTTGGTGGGGTTGAAGGAGGAAGGGTGGGCCTGACCGGAACCCCACTCTGCGTCGGTGAAGGTGTTGATTCCAAAGTGGAAGAAGAGGGCCATGTCACCCAGTTGCCATCGGAGCTGGGACGCGCTTGGGAGGGGCAAAATTGGAAGAGGTGGAGGCTTTCTGTTACAAGAAGCAGGGACAAGGGAATAACAGAGACCCAGAAGCAATATTTGAATTCGCAAATTGGGTAGTGTACAAGTTGAGATTTTGGCCCCGGGATTGTGGGATTTTTGAGATATCCTGTTTATCTTCATCTTCGTCTTTGTCATCATGCTTCGCTTCAGGTCACTGGCACTATAAGAAAAATGATACTATCATGCTTGCAGGGTAATGATATCTTTTCCCCATTTTGACTATTTAGTATTTAGTTAACTACACTGTCAAGTTACAGTGGTTGGGCTATTAAATGCAATTTCTTGATTGGGCCAACTAACCCAGACCTAGTTATTCTCAGCTCTTACCCACAACAAATGGGTCTTATTAGTTTGAAGCATTTTGGATTAACACAAGTACTTCTCACTCCCTTCATTTTCCAATCTGCACACTTTCGGATTTGGCCCATAAAGATATTGCTCTTCCTGAAACCTTGTTCGAAAACTTTATTTTCACTATCATCCAAATTAATGGAGAATTACGATCTCTAGTTGATCATACACTGGTCAAATGTGACTATTGCAGTTAACTTTCTTGTATCTCAAATGATTCGTAGTTGACACATTTAGCTCATACTTTATTGGTAAATGCTATTTAATATTCTTAGAGTCTATTTGGATAATTAGAATAAAAATAGCATATAATAACGTCAAATAAATATATTTTAATAATTAATTGTGTCGGTTATTATAACAAAAATAGAATTCTTTGGTCAAAATACCCTTATTAAAAAAGTTAGATGAGATTACTAGTTGATTAAACATTTAGGTGGAATGTTAATAAATAAGAGTTTTTTTTAGTAATTAACCTTTTATTTTCTAAAATAATAAACGATTCTTTAATAAAGATATAATAAAAAAATTAATAAATAAATAGTAACTTTTTATTAAAAATTAGTATTTAATATTATAATTACATTAAAATTTGTAATTTTCAATAAAAGTTTACTATAAATAGACTTTTATTATGTGTTAAAAAATATACATTAATAAAATCAAATGATACATAATATTTTAAAACAAATTAAGATTCCTAAAATCACGCATACTTTGAAATATGATTTTTTTAATATGTAGCTAAGGATACACAATAAAAATTTATATACAATAAATTTTATTAAAATATATTAATAATATTAAATCTTATAAATTTTCATGAAAATTTATTTTTTATTATTTTGATTGTATATGCTTAAACATATATAAAAAAATCATCTGAAATAAATGTAATATTATATTACGTGTTAGAATAAGATATAACATAAAATTGAAGTTTTATTTTGCATATAATATTCCTTCTGTTTCTTTTTATCTATCTCTTAAAATATTTTTACAGATTACAAAATTAATTAATGTTTTGATTTATATTAAAATTATCATATAATTTTTATTATATAGATTAATCTCTTAATTTTCTGCTTTTCTAATTTATTAACCTCGTTCATAATTAATATTTTTGTAAAATAAAGATATAATAAAAATAATTAATATTATCATAAACTTTAAAAATATAATTAAAAAGAAACAATTTTTTTAAAAACAATGATAGAAAATAGAAATAATAGATTTTAAAACTAACAAAATATGAAATTAAAAAAATATATTTAAATCTCATTAAAATAAACCAACACATGATCCAAAACAACAAAAGTTTAGTTTTCCTTAAATAAAGCCATGTGTTCAAATAGCATAAATAAAAAATAAGTAACGAAACTTATTGACTTGGCTTGAATTATAGCGCGATTGAAAATGTCCATTGCAACCTTTTTCTCAGACAGGCTCTTAATCAACGTTCAAGACCCAATACGATTTATAGATAAAATTTCATTAAAGTAATAAAATTGAGAAGAATTAAACGTAACAAAAGTATTTGTATAAGTTGTGCAGACGTCAAATGTTACCTAAATCTGATTCAAATAAGACAGATGAAATTGCTAATTGTGCCAATAACAAATAAATGGCGTCACGTCATGAGAACAAGGAGAATGATGCGCGAACCAAAACCTGATTTAATGACCACGAAATTGCTGTACAGCACTTAATTGTTACCTTGCTTTGACTCCTGTGTGTGTTTGTTAGCAAGAGGCGTTATTAAACTACCCAATCCGTACATCATTTAACCATTGGGTAGCTACCTAATTTCAAATTCAAAGTTCCAAACCAATCTTAACCAACCTCATCAAACAAAGGGAAATTTGCAATCAAGCAGTTAAAAAGGTAGTTTTGTTTAATCTATTCTATCATCGCTAGTTATAATTAATATAAACCAAACAAAGCTACTAAAGTAAAAAAAAGAAATATACATCCATGTCAACAAAATGAGGTTTGAAACTATCCCTAGAAATTTAACAATTTGTTATATATAAAAATATAGATGAGGTGACTGATTGATTGGTCCTTTACCCTTTTCCTTTCCCTAGCTATTTCTTAGACCATGGGCACAGCCACAGGGAATACAGATTACAGAGTCACACACGACCACCATGCCTTCCCTACTTAACTTCTCTGCTCCAACTCTCAACTCTCAACTCAGCCCACTACTACTACTACTACTCTTACCAATCACCAACCAACCAACCTCTTTCCCTTATTTATCCATCCCTATGCATGTCATATTCATCATAGATATATGTGAATAGTAGTAAAAAATAAACAAATCAAACAAGAAGAAGCAACACAATACTAGCTTCACCTGAAAGGTGTACGTGGTTAGAATAAGCCATGGGACACATTATTATTATTATTATTTGAATGTTTGACCAATACATGCATACATACTTTTTAACATGGCCATTGCTCATTACAATCATATACATATATATATATATGTCATACGGTAGCAGCTACTCTACTACTAATTCACTATTACTGCCACATTCATACTGTTTAGAGCGTGCATGCACGTGCGGGGAAGTGTCATATCCTGGGGACCACACCCTCAGGAGTCAGGACTAAGGACACGTTTCGAGCCTTGAAACTTTGAACGCAAAATCAAAGTGATATAAAGTTTCATTATTATTATTTTTATTTTTAATTATTATATCGTCACGGGCCAGCAAGGATACATCTGTCCCTAAATCTCAGTTTTGGTTAATTTAGAACTTGTTTGACTTTCTCTTCTTCTATCCTTTTCAATCATTCACATTTTGGAAATTTGGGAAATTTAAATTAGTTTTCACCTTACCAAAAATCTCTTGTTCAACCTATGCTTGTATTATTCAGGGCACTTCCGAAATGAAATAGCTACCTAAAGAGTTTTATAATTAGATCACATGTTTAACTATTATGCGTTTTACTTTATGTAATTAATGTAATATCAATCAGCACTGGATGTTAAATTAAGGCCACAGAACATGAAGATACAAGTGGAAGCGATAAGTTGGACAGGTAAAAGGCTATACTTGATTTCATTTTCAGTATTAATGATTTTAATTAATATTACTACAATAATGCATAGGCTATCGGAGGCTACAAAACTTTTTTTTCCAGCTTAGTTTGCCAACCGTTGAGAAAATGTGAAGCATCATCTGGCCATTTGAGAGTCAATGCAAAAGACTATATGACAACAGTCACTTTAATTATTTAATCAATTACATTTTTTTTTATTAATATCATGAATTGATTGGTTTACTTTTTAATTAATCATTCATTTATTTGCCTTGATTGATTTGGGAGATGGTGACCCATTGTGTTTTTCTTTTCGAAAATGGAATGACAAAGAAAGATACGAAAGACATTTTGCGTGATAGAAGCTCAAAAAAAAAAAATCCCCCTCCCCCCTTAAAAAAATAGATGAATAGTGATTATTAATATTTTATTTTATCAATATACAATTACTGAATTACAAATCACAGAATCGGGACGTAGAGGGCGGGCACACAATATGTAAAAAGACAAAAATGTTAATTTACATATTATAATTAGCCACTATCAATTTTAATTGTTCACACACACACACATATATATATATATATATATATATATATATATATATATATATATATATATATATATGTGTGTGTGGGCGCGCGCGCTCAAAGAATTTTAACACTACATTGGTCCCATTTATTTAAGTTTTTTTCAAAAAAATAATTTTAAAATGTTTTCTAAAGGTTGTATTTGTGCTAAAAAAATGTTTTCTAAAATAATAAGAAATATGTTTTATTAAGATTGTACCTTTTTTCTTTAGAAGCTTAAATAAGCATACAAATTGAATTGTTGAAGCAAATCAACCACTTGCATTTGCATGTGAAAAGATAATATTGAAAAGCAAAAAAGAAAAATGCAAAAGAATAGCATGGAATAGCACTTCAAGAAAATTGCAGTGTTTTACAACTGGTTTTCCTCTACCTGTATTTGTCCAAGACTAAACAATGGTTTTGACCCGATTGTTAAACATATATTGGTTGGCTTCCATAATTCCATTTACAATCTTGGATTTCTGATTACTCATTTGACAAATATGCAATCTTGAGTCAATCTTTGATATTGCAAGTAACATTAATTAACAACTTTATAATTTGACTACCTAGGCTTTTCTCGTCACATCATCTTATGCATTCAACGTTCCCATATGCTACCTTATTCAAGAACTAATATTATTCTGTATACACACTCTACTCCTGTCTCATATCCTGCCACCAGATTGTTGCTGCTGCTTTTGAACTGCTTGTCACAACTTTATACAGCATCACATTATATCACAAGACCACTGAAATTTTTTGGGTACACAAGCAATAGATTTAGTTAGATTCATATAGCCCCTAAATCCCATAGACATAGCTATATATATGTTTTCCCCCAATAAATCTATTATTACGTATATCACTGTCCTTTTTAACATTTTCATTTTAAAAACAGGCTACAATTTTTAGCATATTTGTAGGTGCAAAAATAATTAATTAAAATAAAACAGGGAAAAAATGAAAAGATAACATGAAATAACCTTATTTTTGTATATGTTAATTGATTAGGATTTGGGTGGGGATGATTATATTTGGATGGTGCAATGTTTCTTTCATATATACATTGTAGATAATGACTACCTTATAATTGATATATATATATATATATATATATATATATATATATATATATAGTGGTCAAAGATTAGCGTTACTGTTGTAAGCACTATATACAGTGGTACATTCATCTAGAAAGTGAAAGTGAGAACAAAGATGCAGGTATTATATATAGCTAACTAATTACAAAAAGAGTGGACTCAAAACTAAAGCAAGCATATCTTCCCAGATCCCTGCCTACCGACGAAGATTAGTTTGCTTTAATTTATATAAATTATAAAGTTTACTTTATGGTTTCCACTATATTCTTCTTTTACACGAAAATATGACGTTCGTTGTCTCCGTTCATTGATTCAACTAAAACAATTTAAAACAAAGAGACCCATGAAGGAACAATTCAAATCCAGATTACTTTCAGGTCATTAATTATCGAAACCATATTTTCTCAATGTGAATATTTAATTACAGTAAGAAAAAATTCTGCTAAATATGCACCGTAAAAAAAAAACCATGAATATGGTCATGATGCGACACGGAGAGAACTTGAATATCATTATTAGGTCCTGTTTAGGAATAATTCCTTGGCGCCTTGATCTTGGTCTTCGTTTTCAGCCAAAGTAAATTCCAAATTGGTATGTGGGTCCTATATATTGAATGTGTTAGACTGAGCAATGATTTTTAATGGTTTTATTGATAAACTTTTATCTATATATTAGTTAGAATATATACCTTTTATACTCATAAACAAAATCCATTAACTAATAAATAAAAAATTTAAGTATTAGGGTAATTTTTTAGTATAGTTTTTACTTAACAAAAAATAAATTATTAGTGTAGATTTTTAAAAAATTATACTAATAAATAATGAATTATATTAATATTTTATACTAATAAATTATTGATTAATATAATATATCGTACTATTAATATAAAATTTACGATTTTTATACTATTAGTTTAATTTTATTTGAAATTTTATATTAATAAAATTAATTTAATACAGAATATTGAAAAATACAATATTTTTGGAATGGGTTTTCTAATATATTTTGAAATAAATTATTATTTTAATCTATAAAATTTTAGAATTAGTTATATTGGTTTTTGAAAGATGAAAATTATATTTTTGTTTTTAAAATATTGGTTACTTTAATTCTTTCTAATGCTTCCAGTCTTGATTTTAATATTAAAGGAGCTAAAGTAATCGTTTTTTATTTTTTTAAAATGAAAAAATAATAATTTTGGTATCTTGAAAATTAATATAACCAATACAAAATTTTTAAATAAAAAATAATTTGGTCTATATTTAGCTCATTAAAAAACTACATGATGATTTAGGGCTGGTTATACTATTCCCACCAAGTCTATATATGACAACATAATCAAGAACTAAAAGGTCACGCTTATAAGAAGGATGTACTTATTCTAATGGCAAGTCTTATACATATAATAACATTTTTTTATAAAATATAAATTTAATAAATTTAACTGTTATATAAATGATATTATCTTAATAATTATATTATCAAGTTGAAATAAAGTATTTTTTATACATGTATAAAATTTTATAACTGATATTTACTTATATTTATATATACATTAAAATAAAACTAAACAATAAATATTAATTTTTACATTATACAAATTTTTGTATAATTAATTTATTATTTAATAAAAATTTCAATCGAATTATGCAATTTATTAAACGTAATATTTTTAAAAATATTAAATAAAATATTTAAAACATTTATCTTAAGATAAATAAATAAATTTATCCACATAATATATATATATATATGCTTTTATGTGTGTGTGTGCGCGTCCACTCTAATTTAATTTGAACTTTTGAAAGGTTGTTTTGTTACAATTCTTGAAAACAAAAGGCAAAAAACAAATTATTTTATTACTGGGACGAGATCGAATACTTAAACATATGCCTCACGTACTTAATTGGCTAATATTAATTAAAACTACTATAATTATCAGTCAGGACATGCAGAAAACCGCAGCCAGTATAGTTAGCTGGCAGAAAAAGGCATACGTTAGCAATGACACAACCGAGTTCATTAAATAAATCAAAGTATATAACAAAATTTGTAGTATCTTGTTTAAATTGTTATCAAAAGATAAGACGAAAACTAAAAGTAATCATCTATCACTAAAAACATTAATTACTAATATTTGAATATTATATTAGTTATTGTTAGTATATTTTTTAACAATAATTAAACTGTTAATATAAATTTATGGTATTTATATTAATAGTATAAAATATTTTATACTAAAGAATAATTTTATTAATATAAAATATGAGCATATATTATTAATATATAAAAAATCAATGTAATATATTATTTATGTTTATATTAATAATATTTGACAAAATACTTATGCTCAGAAAATCTATCTTAACATTTGACAAATTTTATGCGTTAGTAAATACATAGTTTTTTGATAGTGTATATGTCGTGGACACATCACAATTGATATAATTATAAAGTTCGATCCATTGGTATAAACTTCTCTCATATAAGTAATATTAATGACTACGATTTTGGGATTGACTCACTTAGGGAACTGAAATGGACAAATTGCATCGCTTATTAATTACTGGTCAAAATCTTCAATGTCAACTAAAGCTCAATTCTAAAGCCATGGCCTTCTCCCCTTATAGTACATACATGGAGGGAAGGAGGGGGGCTGCCAAATACAAATATTAATTTCTTACATAGGCTTTGGAAGTTAAAAAATTATTTTTCACAATATTTAATAACAACTAATATTTTAATAAAAAAAATGTATGATCCAAATTAATTTATACACATATTTTCATCATATTCATATTCAACAATATTTATAATAAAATAAAAAAAGTATTTATAAAATCCCTTTTCTTTGCAATAGTGCTAATTTTCACCTAGACAATCAATCATATTATACCACACTTATTTATTTTTTTCAATCATTCTTTTTATTATACTAAAATACAATTTCTCATAAAGAAGAGAAAAAATAATGATAAGCACTATGCTACATAGGCATATATCATCACATATGATCTAGGAAATTGAATAGTGGCTTTCCACCGGAGAGCCCAATAGGTCTCTTCTGTTTGTGTATTCTTATATGTCGTTAAGCAACACAAGGCTCCCTATAGTAGGAATGTTATAGCGTGACAGCACTCATCTATGAGAATTGTTTTGCCTATTTTTCACAATGCTGCTGCTATGTTGTATCAGCGCTAAATTTGGACCAGCACTGCAATTCCATTCATTAATTAGTCAATCCGAACACACCTGAGCAGAATAAATTTAAGGGTAACGGATCTGATCCGTAGGACCCTATCAAATATGAAACATAATGATCACTTACCATTATACATAATAATCATGTAAAGTGGATATATAGTTATATATCATACTATAGCTACTTCATCAACAGTTAACGTGCATGCAATTGCCCTTGATCATGAACACCAACACTGATTGGCTAGGGAAATAGTGTAAGCTGAGACAACTATTTATACCCTTCACAAAATTATGTAATTTTAATTGCTTCTACAAATTATTATCCAAAGCTATATTAAAGTTTTTTGTTGTAAAGTTTAACGACGTGGCCGAGTGCAGTTCCAAAAGATACACCTACAGCTAGTCTGCCACACAATGATTTTCTGACAGCTCAAATAATACTACATAATCAAGTCCATTAATTTTTTTAATATTCAGGTGCACCTTCATCACACATGTCCCCCAGTTAGATATGGATTTAATTATATTATAGTATAAGGTATTTTAATAGTATAAATTGCGTGCAACTTTTCAATTTTTTCTTTGTGTCTTTTATAATGGTAATGTTTTACCTTTGGCAGAGTGTCAATGCATTTATTAACAAAAATAATTAAATATTAAGGCACCCCCACTAAGCCAAAGAAAACAAGGCCATTCTCTCATTTTGGTCCTTGTGTATGGATAGAGTCATAAATCTGGTAGCTGTAACCATCACTACAATAGCCCCTCTTGGGTTATGTTTCTTTCAGTATGACAAACTTTGGATACTTTTGTCTTGTGATTAATTATAGAAGGAAAAAAAATGAAGAAATCTCATAGTGGTATGTTATATATGGTCTGGCGGGGGCGCCAACGTTGAAGATTGGAAAGTTTTCATTGAGAAGAGTCCACATTAGAAGAATGATAAATTAAATTAATTCGTACATAAACGTCCTATCCATGCTTTCATTTCACCCTTCACTCTCTCTCCCTTCTCTATGAAACAATAAAATATGAATATTTTAACTGTTCAAAAGCTAGGTCTCTTATTATAAGACACAAGACAGTCCCCACCAAATTTTCATTAAAAAGTGAGGGTTTGGAATTTGGATCTTCATAGAGGTTTTCTCCAGAGATATTGCAGAGAAATGGGAAGAGCTCCTTGTTGTGACAAGGCAAATGTGAAGAGAGGACCATGGTCACCAGAAGAAGACTCAAAGTTAAAGGAGTACATAGAGAAGCATGGAACTGGAGGGAATTGGATTGCTCTTCCTCAGAAAGCTGGTAACAAATCACATATATGTCATCATCATTCATTGCATTAGCTAGAATTTTTAGAATTTAAACTTATGCATCCTTTCATATATATATGTATCTAAGATACTCTGACTCTGGTCATATATGATTAGGTCTAAAGAGATGTGGAAAAAGTTGCAGATTGAGATGGCTTAACTATCTCAGGCCCAACATTAAGCATGGAGAATTCTCCGACGAGGAAGACAGAATAATTTGCAGCCTTTATGCTAATATTGGAAGCAGGTACTACTTACTTATTCATACCCATTTTTATGCACTATAGATGGTATAGCTAGACCCACTAACTGTACTTAACATTAATTCTATAATTATTCTCCAAGATCCAGAATAATACATGGACATTCTTTTTCACTTTTTTTTCCCCTTCAATCACCAAGTACATGTTCCGGTGGAATGTTGATGAAGTTTATCCCTTTATCTAAAAGAGGTAAAAGAAAAATAAAGAAGCAAAAAAAAAAAATACACAATAACTAGGGATTTGAGCATTTGAGAAAACTCTGTAGTTTTCTAGAATTTGCCTATATTTGGGAAGCTGATCTTCCACATGGATGCCAAGTTTAGATCTAGCAACATGATCCACTCAGAAATGTATGGTGAATGAAGACATTGATTTAGCTATTTTTGGTCCAATTTTTCCATGTTATTAATTGTAGGTGGTCAATTATAGCAGCTCAGTTGCCAGGCAGGACTGACAATGATATCAAGAACTATTGGAACACTAAGTTGAAGAGGAAACTCATGGGGTTGCTTCCTATATCTCATCAAAGAATACCGTCACCATATCAATCCTCTCCTCAAAATCCACCTTCATTTCCTCCTCACTCACTATCTTCCTCAATTTACACAGACTACTACAACAGCAACTCTTATTACAGCCCAGCACCAGTTACAACAGCATCTTTCACATGCCTTGAACCAATTTCTATTCCTTCAAGTAATTACACAAGCACAAGCTGCACCACAAGCTCCACCTCTCACCCTTTTTACCAAAACCAAGAGTCTTTGGTTAGTGTTGTTAGTCCCATGCAGTATTACCATATCAATGAAAGTCCCATGCTTGTGTTTGGAAGTGAAGGAAGTTGCAGTTCCTCTGATGGAAGCTGCAGTCAAGTTAGCCATGGGAGAGAGAGAATGAAACAAGAAGAAATGGGTTTTCAGAACATGATGTTTGGAAATCAGCACACCAACAAATTTATGCTTGGTCAAGGCAGCATTAATAATGATGGATGTGAAGAGTACATGAACCAATGGACAGAAAAGCCAAAAGGGTGTTTTTTTCAAACGCAAACACCAGTGGATTATGATATTGAAGCTATTAAGCAACTGATTAGTAGTAATAGTAATAATGGGTACTTGAGTGTTGATGAAATCAAGAAGGAGGGGAGGGGTGTGTACTACAACTACTGATGATGTATGACTGACTGAAAGTAAAATCAGAGAGATATGATTCAGTGAGAGGCATGGGAATGGGGAAGATTCAGAAAAGACTCTGAGGTTGTGGAGTTCTGTGTTCTTTAATGAAATGAGATAATTCTTATTTTGACAGTACATGGTAAAAGCTTCTTTATATTTTGTGTATATCCTCTCGGAAAGTCATGATTTGATGACGATGATGTTAGATTTTTGTAAGTACTCTCTTGGTGCAAGTGCAATCACCCAACACACATTACCACAAAACAAGGCTTTATGTTAAAAAAACAATTTTGTTCAATTATTTATTACTATATTTGTTAGACATTTAGATAAAAATCTTCCATATTTTTTATTATTTTAAATATTATTCTAACATATTTATTTATTTATTCATATAAACTCTAGAGGCACTTCTTAACAAAGCATTAAATAAAAAAGAGAGAAAACCATAAGAATACTAATTAACATTCATTCTTTTTTTTTTAATTTTTTTTTCTGTTTTTTTTTAATATATCTTTCAATTTTTTTTATTACCTTTATGTTTCTTAAGGTATATCCATCCACTTTTGGGTATATATTATACTTTTTCCTATGTTAATGCATTATTTTTATTATAAACTTAAAATAAATTAATTTATATATGCTATTTTTGTTATGTTTTCTTTACATTCAAGTGTGAAGATTAATGTTGGTTGTGTAATGAGATACATTGACTCCGTTTTATCAGAAATTTTTTGTCCATAATTTCTTTAAAAGTGAAATGCATGTTTCCAACCGTTAAACTCGAGCTTGAGTATCACTGTCATCGATTTTGATCCTAATATGTAATTTGTCAGAAAATAGCATTAGCTATGCACCCAGACGAAGAATCTTTTGTATACTAGCAAGGTCAAAAGTCAAGATATATGGAAGCTTGTTTACTATAAACCTCGATTGTCTTAAATTAATAATAAAATACCAATGATGGCTAAAAGAAGACAGTATGATGGATGGTGGCGGAATTTTGTTATTTTGTGTGAAAGTATAAGAAATAAAACAGCGTAAGAATAAACTAAATTTTAAAACGTAATCTTAGTCAATTTAATTTGCACAAGTTTTATTATTTTTTTGAAAGAAGGCAAAACCCATCAAACTTCTGTAAACATATGGCATTGTTAATAACAATAAAATATGGTTTGAACTAATAACACATATAAACGTCAATTAGTTGGACAATGTAGCAGGTCGATTTGCTTTTTCTTCGTCTTATGGACATGATGAAAGAGAAAGACTCTTACATTATGTAATTATACGGTACTTTCTTTTGTAATTATTTTTTAGCTAAGATACTCTTAAGATGTAATGGTTTTAAAATCGGAATATCATTTGGCATAAACAATATATTTGTTACTGAATTTGATGGCTGCTCATATATAATCTTTCCTTAATTGCCTGCTTCTCCTTACTTTTCAGGAATTGAAGGGATACAAGATTGTCATCAACAAATTTGAACCCCAAGATACTTCTGTTCTACGTCATATTGACAAATTTGAATCATCTTTAATTATTATTATTATACGAATAGAGAATAAAGTTGATAACATGATATATGAATCTCTTGTTGTTTCAATGATTAGGTTGGAAAATACGAGATATATATACAAAAATTTAATTATTTCAGTTTATTATAATATTTTATTTATTATTTTTAAAAAATAGTTGAATTTTATCAATTTAATTATTAAATTAATAAATTTTATTGTATAAATCATATTTATAAAATTTTAAAAAATTAATATTTTATTATATTAATTTATTTTAATAGATAATATATCTTTTATAATATATTTAATTTAAATTTTTTTAATGAAATATCAAATTTTTTCAAAATTTTATAAATTCTATACAATAAAATATGTTAATTTAATAATTAGATTAATAAATTTTAATTATTTAAAAAATTAAATATATATTGTTTGTTACTATTCACTGTTTTATATCATTAAAGATTAATTTGGATAATTATCAATATTAAATTTTATATTTTATATTTTATATTTTATATTTTTTAATTATTAAAAATTAGACAATTTATTCATTGTTTTTTATTTTAATTCATTTGGTGATGTTAATGACAATACTGATAATAATAATAAAATATGATAATAACTATAATAATTGATTATTAATAAAAATAATTATAATAATAATGTAATAGAATTGTATTATTAATGTGTTTCGAATATAAAACTATATAAAATTTTCAAAAGAAATAAGGAATTAAAAATTTTATTTTTATAACTAAACTTAAAATTATTTTTAAATTTGAATTGAATGCATTTTAAAATCGAGCTAAAATCCAATTCTATTTTATTTTATTTGAACATATTTTAAACTTTATACCTAAGAATAAAAAATTAAAACTTACTATCACTTTCTACATACCAAGTTAATTTACATTGTTATATATCAGCTTTACATTTGGAATATGGATTATTAAATTTCCCTTTTATCCGATTAGAGAGGATTATTTTTTCTCCCGTAAAGTGTAAAGGTTTATATCGACACTTTCACATACTTCTTTTAATTTTTTTTTTAATAAGCAGCAGTTGTTATTTTTTATTTTAAATATATAAAAATATAATTTCACTTTTAAATAAATCAAATGATAATAAATTTTTTTTATTGTAAAACAAAACACTTATGTAGGTATTATTTTTATGCTATCAATTTAAATATTTAATATTATAAATATTTTAAAGTAAAAATTAAAAAAAATTAATCTATTATTATTTCAACTGTCTTCTATTAAGTTTAATAAAATAATTATTTATTTTTTATAAAAATTAAAAATATTAAATAATTTATTCATAAGGTATTATTAGTTTTCAACGAATAAGGAGGACCTTCCATTCTTCCAACATAATAGTACGTGTAATAGGACTTGAAATTTTGAATTAACCCAGCATACTTGAGCATGACATGAATTTCTATCCACTTTCATGCCAGCCAATAAAATATTAATATATTATGAAAATTATACTTTTACCAACATCATCTTTTGCACTATTAAATGGAGTAATCCTGTTCGGACCTCTATAAGGCCCATTTAACAAATTTATAAAGAGACACGGCCGAAAAAAAACTAATTTGTAAAGAGAATTTTTAAAAAAATTATAAATAAAGTTTTAAAGTTTTAGTTAATTTATCTAGTAGTGTTAAATTTAGTATTAATTTATATGTTTTTTAAATTATATTTAATATTAATAAAATATAATTTTTATTTTCTGTTTCCTTAATTAGTTATGATATTTCTGCTTAATTAGGTATTTTTTAAAATAATTAATGCAACAGATTATAGATCAGATATTGTAAAAAATCAAAATAAACTCCGATTTTTATAACAAGAACCAATCAAATGTCTTTACTAGCCACATGCTTCCTTCATTTTCAGACTCTACAAAAATAAGACAAATATAAAGGATTAAATTTTTAAATTTTTTTATAAATATTATTTTGATGTTATAATATTTTGTTATTTGTAAATAAAATTTTGATATATCAAAATATATAGAGGAATGGGAATTAAAAATTTTAACTATAATTAAAATAAATAGATGACTTACAATAAAATAAAATAAAAGTATGGAGGATAATAAAAATGAATATTAAAACTAACAGTAAAATTTCGATAATATTTTTTAACTGAAAAGTGCCTAATTAACGATGATCAAAGAAATGATATTTGAAAATTTCCTTGTATTATAAATTTGATTTTTCATTATTAAATGATAAAATTTTAAAAATAACTTTCACTTCAATTAAATTATTATTTTATGGCTATTTTTAAGGTTGCATTTAATGCTATGCAAATAGTGGTTCATTGTCAAGAAATAGGTTCAAAGTGATGAAGAAATTGGGGAATGGGTTCTACGTGTGAATTGTCAAAATTTGAAAAGCAGAAGGGTGAAAAAATATATATTATATTTTACGGATCTTGTTTCTGGCTTATCTCTAATTTCTGTGAGTAATTTGTGGACTTGGGCTTACAGGTCTTTTTTTTTTTTAAGTTTCGGGCCTATGGCTCTCTTTCTTAGAATTTACTTTGTTACCATTTTTTTATTAATTATACCACTTTGCTTTTATCATTTTTTTAAATTAATTCAAATTAAATTTCTGGAAGAGTATTAGGTATATTCCAGATTTAAAATTTTCATAATTTATTTCAAAATAATAATTATCAAAAATATTAAACACGCTTTTAAACTTCAATTTTTAAAAAGATAAAAAAACTGGTGCAACTGGCAATAAATAGTAGTATAAAAAGTAGTTCCTCTCATTTCTTTCGCAAAATTTATGGCCTATAGGCCTACAAACCTACGGCCCCAATGGAAAAATCTCATTCTTCGTTTGTAAAAACCGTATGGATGGTTAAAATCTCATAAGACGAAGGACCAATTTCCACGATGATCAATGGGAGTTTCATAAATAAAACGAAGAATATTATCAACATATGAAAAACCATTTTAGAATGGAAATTTTAATAAATAGATGGTATTATATCATTAATGTTGATATACTTTTCTATTTTTTTTATCCGTCAAAAAAATAAGAAATATAATTAATATTGCTAATTTTATAAAAAAATTAATTTATTAGCATAAATTATCCTTTGTATATTTTTATATTTTTCAATAAATTTTTAATTTATCTCTCATATGAGAGTAGTGAAAATATTAGATGTAACAATTTATTATAACTCATAATACTATATATATATATAATCAATACTCTTTTAAAAATTAAAATTGATAAATAAGTATAAATAATTTTTTTACTTCATTCATTTCTTTTTATCTTTTCATTTATTACAATTGATAATTACTAAACGGTATTATATCATCAATACATGAAAAAATGAAAAATGATATCAATACATGAAAAATGATTTTAAAATGTAAATTTGAAGAAATAAACGGTATTATATCATCAATGTTAAGATACTTCTTCTGCTTCTTTTTTTTATTTATCTACAAATATGTGAACTGCAAACGTTAAGAAATACCATTTTTTTAAAAATATTTACTAATATAATTTACCAATTGTAAACTTTATTCTTATATTTCTTTGTTTATTTGTTTTCAATTTATCTATCATACGAGAATAGTAAAAATATTAGGTGTAATCTTTTTTATTACAATTGACAACAATTAGATAGATATAAGGATATAAATAAACAATAATAATCGATATTCTCTTAAAAATTAAAATGAATAGATAAATATAAATAACTTGTTTACTTTATTCATTTTTTATTTATAAAAAATAAATATTAAAAAATATAATTAAGATAATTAATTTTGTAGAAACTTTTATTTAATTTTTTAATTTACATTTTATTTTTATCTTCTTTATTTATTACAATTAAAAATAAATATAAGATATAATGCTATATACAGAGAAAACAAAGAATATTATAAACACATAAAAAATATTTTGGAATGGAAATGTGAAGAAAAATACAGTATTATATCATTTATGTTAAGATACTTCTTTCATTATTTTTTATTTATCAAAAAATTTAAAGAACAAAAATGTTAACAATCACAATTAACATTGTTAATATTTAAAAAAAAATTATTTTCTTAATTTACATTTTGTAACCTTCACATTTATTTTTGTTCGTTTATTACATTTTAATTTGTCTTTCATATGAAAATAATAAAAATGTTAATTGTAACAATTTATTACAACTGATGATAACTAGATAAATATAAAGGTTTATATAAAAAAATTTATTAATATTTTTGAAAAACTAAAATAAGCATATAAAACGGAATAATTTTTTATTCCATCTATTTTTTAATCTGTAAAAAAAATAAAAATATAATTAATGTTGTTAATTTTTTTAAAAAATTATTTACTTTTTTAATTAACCATTTAAATTTTTTTATTTTTAATCTATTTCATTAATAAAATCTAAAATGAAATAAATGATATGCATGAAACAAATCAATTTTTACTTGAAAAATAAAAATGGACATATAAACAAAAGTAAAAAAATTACTCTTTTAAAATAGATAAAGAGAAACGAATGAAGTAATATAAAAGTGTTTATTTTTAAAAAATACAAATGATGTTTTAATTTTTAAGAAATTAACTTTTATATATATATATATATATATATATATATATATATATATATTAAAATGAATTGTTAACACTTTTTTAATATGTACATCACGAACGAAATGTGCATATGAAATTTCAATTTGGATAACAAAACTTTTGCTAAATCATGATATATTTTATATTAAATTTATAATTTTTATTTCTTTTAAATAATATAAATTAATTAAAAATTAAAAATTGTTTAATATACCATATCAATTTAAATTATTCTTGATAAATTCAATTTTAAAATTATTATAATATTAATTAATTTTAATTTTTAATATATCACATCAATAAAATTTATTTATTATAAAGGAAAATGAATTACTTATAAAGTTTATCTTATCATTTTTTTATTTCATTCTGCATCCTAAATGTTTATTTCTTATGGAAATTATAATACTTTTATATAATATCTTAGTTTAAATTTGGTTATCTTTTTAACTATATTAAATATCTCTTTCTTTTAATTTTTAATATTTTGTTTTATTGTAGAATAATTAATATTAATATTTAAATTAGTTTTAATTAAAAATTTTATCTTGAAATTTTCTAAATTTGAAAGGTGTTTTTTATTATTTAATATAATAAAATATTTATATAGTAGAAAATTAATTATTTATAAATTTATCTTATCATTTTTTTATTTTATTATGCTCCTAAATATTTTTTCCTTTAAATTATTAAAATTGATATAATAATAAGAGGTGAAAATTAAAATATTTTTACATCAATTATTGGGTTCGCTTTCCTTCGTATAAAAAATATATCTTTCTTGTAACTTTTAATATTTAATTTTATAATAAAATAATTAATATTTATATTTAAATTAATTTTCATTAAAAATTACCTTATAATTTGCATTACGATGAATATGATCAGAAATTCACTATTGAAATAAATTAAACAAATAATAGGCTTTATTTTATTGAGTAATTGTTTTGTTTTATGTTTTATAAATAATTATATAATATTAAATATTTAAAATAATTATTTTAAAAATATTTTGAAGAATTAATTTTCTATTATTATCATTTCCTATATACATATTTAAAATCAAATAATTTTTTAACTATTTCTAAACGAAATGAAGCATTATTCAGAACATACATCTCTATTGTTGGAAAATGTCTAATAGCACATAAATTCATATATTTTTTCTTAAAAATAAAAATAATTTATTATTAATTCTCCTTTTTAAATTTTTCTTAAAATAAGAAAGATATCAACGGAAAAGTAAAAAGTGGGATGATACCGAAAATTATTTGGATGGTTGACATGGTTTATTGACTTTTTCAAATGATTAATTAAACACTTTCTGTTGTTATCCGGATGAATAGTATTGAAAAGTCCGACACATGTCAATGGGGCATACATATCTCCTATTGTGTTGGGGGATGATGACAAATTGACAAAAATCAATATAAATTATAAAAGAATAATAATTAAAATTATTGTATAAGTATGGAACAGAGTTAATGAAATGGTAATAATAAACGTGGTGGATTTTTGTGTGTGATATTGAATAAAAGGAGGAGTAAACAAGCAGTGTGGAAGAGTAATGATAGTTTAGTTTAGTGTGATTGTTAAAAATGCAGAAATCAGGTTATGGAAGCGATGGAATATACAGGTCTCTTAGACCTCCACTTGTCATACCTAAGGACCCCAACCTCTCACTTGTTGCACATCTCTTTAACAGAGTCTCTTCTTATTCCTCCAAACTCGCTCTCATTGATGCCAACTCTTCAGAAACCGTTTCTTACGCTCAATTAAAGTCCTTAACCATTAAGCTTTCTCACGCATTACTCAAAATTGGCATTAAAAAAAACGACGTCGTTCTCTTCCTCTCCCCTAACGATATCCGTTACGTCATCTGCTTCCTCGCCGTCGTTTCCATTGGTGCCATCGCCTCCACCGTTAACCCTGCCTACACCAACGTCGAAATCGCCAAGCAAATCACGAACTGCGATCCCAAACTCGTCATCACCGACGCCGGACTATGGGACAAGGTCAAACAGTTCAACCTCCCCGCCGTGTTCCTCCGTTCTTCCGCGCCGTCGAGTTCCAGCAACACGAGTTTCGATGCGCTGCTACAACTCGCGGGATCACCGACCGAGTTTCCCGCCAGCGGCGTTCGACAGAGCGACACGGCGGCGCTTCTGTACTCGTCGGGGACTACGGGCGCGAGCAAGGGCGTGGTTCTCTCTCACGGGAATTTCATCTCTTCTTCTTTGATGATTACGATGGACGATGATTTGGCAGGGGAAGTGAACGAAGACGTGTTCCTCTGCGTTCTGCCGATGTTTCATGTGTTTGGATTAATGGTCCTCTCCTACTCGCAACTTCAGAGGGGCAGCACGGTGCTGTCTCTTAAGAAATTCGAGTTCGAAGTGGTTCTGAAAATTATTGAGAAATATAGAGTGACGCATTTCTGGGTTGTGCCTCCTATTCTTCTTGCTTTCGCCAAAAATGCTTTGGCTAATAAGTATAATCTTTCCTCGTTGAAGATCTTTGGTTGCGGTGCTGCTCCTCTTGGTAAAGACTTGATAGAGGATTGTGACAAGCGTTACCCTCATGCTACTACTCTTCAGGTAACTATTGCTCCTGCTTGGTGAGTTTTGATTCTGATTATAAACTGATATTAATTTAAAGTAAGATTCTCGTGTTTTTTCTGGTTCCAGGGGTATGGTATGACTGAAACTTGTGGGCTTGTTTCTATGGAGAATCCAAGGGTGCCGCTTCGCCATATTGGATCCACAGGAACGCTTGGTGCCGGTGTGGAAGCTCAAATAGTCAGTGTGGATACACTTAAGCCTCTTCCTCCTGGACAGTTGGGGGAGCTATGGGTACGGGGTCCCAATATGATGAAAGGTAGAGTGCAATGTAATCTGGTGTATATTTCTAAAATTCCTACATTAGGACTTATGGTTATTGGAAGATGCATCATACGCAGGCCAATCAGTGTCATGCTCTATCCTTTCTGATCAATACTTCATCAATATATTTATTACTTTTCTGCCAAGGCAACTCCTTCTCCTAGAAATAAGAATTGAGTTGGAGCTCTCCACAAAACCATTTCCTCATTCATGCATGATGAATAATTTTTTACTGTCATATTTCATCAAATCACTAAGTTGTATAAGTCTTTCTAAACTGTGGTGGAGATCATCCTTCTGCTGTATGGTTTGAGTATACATGTCAATGTTTCTTATGCTGTGCATTGGTTTTTAAGTATTTCCCTTCACCCAGAACCGTCAAGATTCCTTTTTTATTTCCTCTACTTCATATCCAGTTTCGCATTAAATTGTATTCCACATGGTCTCTTTCTAGATAAAATTTAGTAAAATTATTACAAATTCTTTCAGGTTATCACAAGAATCCACAGGCCACAGAATCGACTATAGATAATAAAGGGTGGGTACATACAGGAGATCTTGGATATTTTAATGAGGATGGGCATCTTTATATTGTTGATCGTATCAAAGAGCTGATCAAGTATAAAGGTTTTCAGGTGTGTGATCCAAATATGTGGTCAATGATGAACTTAAAATTTGTCTGGCATGTCATAAATGCATGCATGGTCACATATCAACAGCCTCAAGTCCCCGTTTAATTGAGTAGTAGATTCTCAGCAATGAATATTTATGGACAAGGGTTCTCATCCTACTGAATAATTTGCTATTTTCCTCTAGGTTGCACCAGCAGAGCTTGAAGGGCTTCTTATTTCTCACCCTGAAATACTTGATGCTGTTGTCGTCCCGTAAGTTTCACATACATAATCATTATTTAATTATGCATGCAGAAGAAATACATCTCATTGGTAATTAGAATTCATAGAAGAATTTCTTCCATTTTATAGATACCCGGATGCTGAAGCTGGTGAGGTTCCAGTTGCCTTTGTTGTTCGTTCACCCAACAGTTCACTTACTGGAGAAGATGTTCAAAAGTTTATAGCGAATCAGGTAAAAGAAAGATAAACAACAAACTCAGTAATTTCTGACTTGCATTCATGAAATTTTAAGACGTTTAACTTGTGAAGACACAATGCAAACTAAAGGGGGTTCCAAAATTATAGTTGAGAGATTGAAAAAATTGCTTGCTTCTAAAAAGAATTGCTTCTCTCTCTTTGGTTCTGTGTTTGAGCTTTTCTCTTCTACGAATGCTGAATATTGTGGATTAGCATGAACGCTTGGACAGGATAATTTTTTGGCCAATTGATGAAGGCTATCCACTTGGGCTTAAATTTGATCTCATAAATCTCATCCCACCGTTCATTTTATTAATACTGAATTTAAATCTTGTTTGCTTTCACATCACTTTTTGTTGTATTTCTTTTCAGGTAGCCCCTTTCAAAAGATTACGAAGGGTCACATTCATCAATGCTATTCCAAAGAATGCATCAGGGAAAATTCTCCGAAAAGATCTTATTGAGAAAGCAAGAGCCAAAATCTAAGATCATAATATTTTATTTTTTTTTCAAAGCCATCTTTCGGGTTTCAAATTCTGAAGTAGAATGCAATTTCAGAGATATGATGCTCGGGTACGCTCGTAAGTGTTGGATGATAGCCGTAGTGGATCACTTGACTTGGATACCAGCCAATACTCACTTGACGGGATAGTACTCGATATTATCCCGAAAATACATAAATTCATGTAAAACAATTGATTTGCTATTAAATTAAGTAAGCATTTACTTCACCCTCATATTATAGATATTTTTTATTAGTTGATGTGTATTTTATGAAGTCAAGTTAAAACTTGAAATTTTGAATTATATGATAATTATATTTATTATAATCTGCTGATTATTTTATTGTTTATATGTTTTTATGATGCATCGAATCATATTATAATATGAATAACCCTCGTCTTAGTACTATAATTCTGGTTATTTTAGAAGTCAATTAGAATGTTCTATAATTCGAACATAATGATTTTATTTCACTTCTCTACTATAAAATAGTGTAATGTTTGAATCATTATTTATAAAGTAGATTTTCTAAACTATATTATATAAAAAAAAATATTATTGATAGTGAAGATAGAATTTATTATGTTTTATTTTTTATTTTCATTAAATTAGTAATCTTTTAACTTTTATTTTTAGGTTTTTTCTGATTTAAATTATTTATATTATTGAAATGTTTTTTTTATAGAAAATTGTTTTTCTTAATTTTCATTTAGTGATTTATGATTTGTCTACTTAAAACACGGTCTAATGAAATTTATAACAGATTCAGTGACGGTTCGGTAATTGATTAAGTTTTAAAAACTTGTTTCAAATTGGATGAAAATAAATAATTTTTAAAACAAATTGAATTGAATATATATTTAATAAATTTCAGTCATTTTTTTAATTTTAAATATTTTAAGTTCTGCTTAAGTTAAAAAAATTAGGTAACACATAATTATTTAATTTTCTATTTTGTTGAGATCTACAATATGTTTATTATTTCGTTCACAAGTTTAGTTGTCTTCAAATTTGTCATATAACCTGAATTTTTTATAATAAAATTTAAAATTATTATCTTATATAAACTATCACAAAACAGTGGAATTAATTTTGGAGTTATAAATTTTAATTTTTGATATTGTCAACCTCCAACCACTGCGATGATAAGGGCTCCCATTTTCTTTAATAATTCATTATGAAAAGGTCTTCATATGACCCTTTGCACAAATAAATGGGAATGAGAAATGCACTTCCAAGTTGCTAGTTTGGACTTCCTGTTGGGTTACCTCAAAAGGTGAACGTTGCAGTTTACAAAAGGTGAACCTATTAAATTTATTTCACTCACCTCACATAAAACAAGTTGAATTGAACTAAAGACATGGAGAGATATCTTTCTTACTTGCATCCATCTTTCTTACCATTTATTTATTGGTCAAACAAAGCATTAATAATAAATTTTTAAAAAAATTTATATATATTTTTTCAAATTATCTTTTTTATTTTTTTATTTATCATCATTAATAATTACTAATTAGATATAATAAAAGTGTATATAAAGAAAACGAATTATTAACACATGAAAAATAATTTTAAAATAAAAATTTAAAGAAATACACGGCATTATATTATCTATGTTAAAATATTTCCTCTATTTTTTTATATTTATCTACAAACATAAAAAATGCAAACGTTAAGAAATACCATTAAATTATTAATTTTTAAAAAATATATTTATTTTTATAATTTACCATTTGTAAATTTTATTCTGATATTTCTTTCGTTTATTATATTTTTAATTTATCTATTATATGAGAATAGTAAAAATATTAGGTATACTATTTTATTACAATTGACAGTAATTAAATAGATATGAGGAGATAATTAATAATGATAATCAATATTCTCTTAAAAACTAAAATGGACAAATAAATATAAACAGTTTGTTTACTTCACTGGTTTCTTTTTATTTATAAAAAAATATAAATATTAATAAATATAATTAAGATGGTTAACTTTGTAAAAACTTTTATTTGCTTTTTTCATTTATCATTTATTTTTATCCTTTTTATTTATTACAATTGATAATAACTACATCGATATAATACTACATATGAATAAAAAAAAGAATATTATGAACACATTAAAAAATATTTTACAATGGAAATGTAAAGAAAAACACAGTATTATATCGTTTATGTTAAGATACTGCTTCCATTCTTTTTTATCTGTTCAAATATTTTAAAAAACACAAATATTAAGAATCACTATTAACATTGTTAATATTTTAAAAGAAATATTCAATTTCATAATTTATATTTTGTCATCTTCACACTTATTTTGTTCGTTTATTACATTTTAATTTATCTCTCATATGAGAATAATAAAGATATTAACTGTAATAATTTATTACAATTGATGATAATTAGGATATATATAAAGATTCATATTAAAAATATTATTAATACTTTCTGAAAAACTAAAATGAACATATAAATAGAAATATTTTTTTTCATTCCATCCATTTTTTTATTTGTATAGAAAGAGAAAAAAATACAATTGTTAAAAATATAATTAATGTTAATTTTTTTAAAAACTATTCATTTTTAATTATTTATTTAAATTTTTATTTTCATTTATTACAATTAATAAAAACCAGATAGGAATAAAAGATATACATGAAAAAGATTAATTTTGACTTGAAAGTTCAAAGTGAACAGATAAACAAACGTAAAAAAATAAAATCACTCTTTTAAAATAGATAAAAAAATAAATTAATTTAAAAATGTTAGCAACATATATATTTTTTTAAAATAATTATATTGTTAACACTCGAAATGCGTTAATGAAATTTCAATTTGGATAACAAACTTTGCCTTTCAAAACATTATTTTATTGGTAACAAAAACTTTTGCTCAATCATATGATATATTTCATATTTAATTTATAATTTTTATTTCTTTTAAATATTATAAATAAATTTAAATTTAAATTTTGTTTAATATAACATATTAAATTAAATTATTTTTGATAAATTAAATTTTAAAATTATTATAACCTTAATTAATTTTAATTTTTAATACTGTATATTTTTATTTATATACATCAATTATATACATTAATTTGTTTCTATAAATTTTCTCAATCTGAATAATATTATTTATTTATTATTATTTAATATAATAAAAATATTTATTATAGTATAAAATTAATTATTTATAAATTTTATCTTATCACTTTTTTTTTATTTCATTCAGCACTCCAAATCTCTATTTCTTTTAACCTATTATGATTGAATTGATACATCAGTCAAAGGTGAAGATTAAAATATTTTTATACTAGATTCTAAATTTAAACATCCTTATCTTTTTGATTGTATAACAAAATGTCTCTTTCTTTTAACTTTTAATACTTAGTTTTATTGTAGAATAATTAATATTGATATTTAAATTAATTTTAATTAAAAATTTTATCTTAAAATTTTTTATTTTGAATAATATTTTTTATTTATTATTTAATAGATAAAATATTTATTATTGTAAAAAATTAATTACTTATAATTTTTATCTTATCATTTTTCTTTATTTTATTCCGCATTCAAAATTAATTGGCTTCGTTTTTCTGATTGTAAACAATAATAATATTTTTTTAACTTTTAATATTTAGTTTTATAGTAGAATAGTTAATATTAATAATTAAATTAATTTTAATTAAAAATTTTACCTTATAATTTGTATTATGAGGAATATGATCGGAAATTCACTAATGAAATAAATTAAACAAATACTAAGCTTTATTTTATTGAATAAATAGTTTTGTTTTACGCTTTATAAATAATTATATAATATTAAATATTTAAAATAATTTTTTAAAAAATAGTTTGAAGAATTAAGTTTTTATTATTATCATTTCCTATATACACATTTAAAATCAAGTAATTTTTTAACTCTTTACTAAACGAAATGAAGCATTATTCAGAACATACATCTCTATTGCTGGAAAAAGTCTAATAGTACATAAATACATTTCTTTTCTTAAAAATAACAATAATTTATTATTAATTCTCCTTTTTAAATTTTTCTTAAAATAGAAAGATATCATATCAACTGAAAAGTAAACAGTGGGATGATACCGAAATTGATTTGGGTCATTGACATGGCTTATTGTCCTTTTCAACAAAGTTAGATAAATTGAAAAATCATTGATTAAACATTTTTTTGTTCTTATCCGGCTGAATAGGATTGAAAAGTCCGCCACTGACACTAATGAAACGAAAAAGAAAATCGGGCATATGTCATTCATATCTCCTATTGTTTTGGTGGATGATGACAATAATCAATATTCAATAGTATTAACAATGAGTCTATTTTAACGTATATTTACGGATATATAATAAATATTTATTGGAATTATAAAATTAAAAATTATAATTTTGAATTAAAATTATTGTATATCTGTTGAACAGAGACGGAGTTAATGAAATAATAATAATAATAATAAATGCGTTGGACTTTTGTGTGTATGTGATTGTTTTGGGGCCATCCATGGAGTTTGAATATAAGAGAGAGAGAAGAGGGAAGGAGGAGGAAGTGAAGTAGTGTAGTTATTGTGTGTAATCGGCAAAAGGTGTGTGTTTATTGAATGCAGAAATCAGGTTATGGAAGGGATGGAATATACAGGTCTCTTAGACCTTCACTGGTCCTACCTAAGGACCCCAACCTCTCACTCATTTCACATCTCTTTAACAGAGCCTCTTCTTATCCCTCCAAACCCGCTCTCATAGATGCCGACTCTTCAGACACCCTCTCTTTCGCTCAATTAAAGTCCTTAACCATTAAGCTTTCTCACGCGCTACTCAAACTCGGCATCACAAAAAACGACGTCGTTCTCTTCCTTGCCCCTAACGATATCCGTTACCTCATCTGCTTCCTCGCCGTTGTTTCCCTTGGTGCCATCGTCTCCACCGTTAACCCTGCCTACACCACCGTCGAAGTCTCCAAGCAAGTCAAGGACTCCAATCCCAAACTCTTCATCACCGACGCCGAACTATGGGACAAGGTCAAACACTTCAACCTCCCCGCCGTGTTCCTCCGTTCTTCTGCGCCGTCGAGTTCCCGCGCCATGAGTTTCGAAGCGCTGCTCCAACTCGCCGGGTCGCCGACCGAGTTTCCCGCCAGTGACGTTCGACAGAGCGACACGGCGGCGCTTCTGTACTCGTCGGGGACTACGGGCGTGAGCAAGGGCGTGATTCTCACTCACGGGAATTTAATCTCTTCTTCTTTGATGATTGTAATGGACGATGATTTGGCAGGGGAATTGATCGACGGCGTGTTCCTCTGCGTTCTGCCGATGTTTCATGTGTTTGGATTAGTGGTCCTTTCCTACGCGCAACTTCAGAGGGGCAATACGGTACTGTCTCTTAAGAAATTCGAGTTTGAAGTGGTTCTGAAAATGATTGAGAAATATAGAGTGACGCATTTCTGGGTTGTGCCTCCTATTGTTCTTGCTTTCGCCAAACGTGCTTTGGCTGATAAGTATAATATTTCCTCGTTGAAGTTCATTGGTTGCGGTGCTGCTCCTCTTGGGAAAGACTTGATAGAGGAGTGTGAAAGGCGTTACCCTCATACTAATGTTTTTCAGGTACCTATTGCTTCTGTTTGGTGAGGTTTTGATTCTGATTATAAACTGATATTAATTTAAAGTAAAATTCTCGTGTTTTTTGTGGTTCCAGGGGTATGGTATGACTGAAACTTGTGGGGTTGTTTCTCTGGAGAATTTCAGGGTGGGGGTTCGCCATCGTGGATCCGCTGGAACGCTTGCTGCGGGTGTGGAAGCTCAAATAGTCAGTGTGGATACACTTAAGCCTCTTCCTCCTGGACAGTTGGGAGAGATATGGGTACGGGGTCCCAATATGATGAAAGGTAGAGTGCAATGTAATCTGGTGTATATTTCTAAAATTCCTACATTAGGACTTGTGGTTATTGGAAGATGCATCATACGCAGGCCAATCAGTATCATGCTCTAACCTTTCTGATCAATACTTCATCAATATATTTATTACTTTTCTGCCAAGGCAACTCCTTCTCCTAGAAATAAGAATTGAGTTGGAGTTCTCCACAAAACCATTTCCTGATTCATGCATGAAGAATAATTTTTTGCGGTCATATTTCATCAAATCACTAATTTGTATAAGTCTTTCTAAACTATTGTGGAGATCATCCTTCTGGTATGAGTCTTGAAGTTTTTATCTGACTTTTTAATTGGTGTTGTACCTCGGACTCTTCTTGTTCATCTGTTGTGTTTTGCTCAAATGTGGACGGTAAACATGCTTTATGCTACATATTTAGATCATTCATTCTATCGAAAATGAAAGGTTTTGTGTTAAATTACAAGTTTCACCTTTTTCATGGATTGTTGCTAACGGAAAGTGTTCCTCATTGGCATAAAAGTGAGGAATGTTATTGGCAAAATCAATTTAACACCAGGGAATTGGGAAATAATTCTGCTTAATGCTTTTCGATGTTTCCTTCACAGTCCTGGTGAGATGCAGAGTGTGATTAAATGCCTAAACTTAAACCTTGTTTCCATGTTCTTGTCCTCAAAAAATGTTACAGATATTTTGATGTCTTGTTATATTCAGCATCAGACATATTCATCAATTGAATGGTTTTTTTTCTCGGGGGTGTTTGGTTGTTGCCTGGGTAGAACTGGCCATGAATTTAAGTTTAATGTGGCCTTTAGAAGATTAATTTTTAAGCTCTACTCATGTTTGAGGATAAAGGCTAGCTTATTGTTAGAAGGAATTTCTGCTGTATGGTTTGAGTATACATGTCAATGTTTCTTATGCTGTGCATTGGTTTTTAAGTATTTCCCCTTCACCCAGAACCGTCTAGATTCCTTTTTTATTTCCTCTACTTCATATCCAGTTTCGCATTAAATTGTATTCCACATGGTCTCTTTCTAGATAAAATTTAGTAAAACTATTACAAATTCTTTCAGGTTATCACAACAATCCACAGGCCACAGAATTGACTATAGATAAAAAAGGGTGGGTACATACAGGAGATCTTGGATATTTTAATGAGGATGGGCATCTTTTTGTTGTTGATCGTATCAAAGAGTTGATCAAGTATAAAGGTTTTCAGGTGTGTGACCCAAATGTTCGGTCCATGATGAACTTAAAATTTGTCTGGCATGTCATAAATGCATGCATGGTCACATATCAACAGCCTCAAGTCCCCATTTAATTGAATAGTAGATATATAATCTGGCGACTATAACCCTTCTTGCTATTCTCAGCAATGAATATTTATGGTCAAGGGTTCTCATCCTACTGAATAATTTGCTATTTGCCTCTAGGTTGCACCAGCAGAGCTTGAAGGGCTTCTTGTTTCTCACCCTGAAATACTTGATGCTGTTGTCATCCCGTAAGTTTCACATACATAATCATTATTTAATTATGCATGCAGAAGAAATACATCTCATTGGTAATTAGAATTTATAGAAGAATTTCTTCCATTCTATAGATACCCGGATGCTGAAGCTGGTGAGGTTCCAGTTGCCTTTGTTGTTCGTTCACCCAATAGTTCAATTACTGAAGAAGATGTTCAAAAGTTTATAGCGAATCAGGTAAAAGAAAGATAAAGAACAAGCTCAGTTTCTGACTTGCATTCATGAAATTTTAAGACGTTTAAGTTGTGAAAACACAATGCTATGGGGGTTCCAAAATTATAGTTGAGAGATTGAAAAAATTGCATGCTTCTAAAGAGAATTGCTTCTCTCTCTTTGGTTCTGTGTTTGAGCTTTTCTCTTCTACGAATGCTGAATATTGTGGATTAGCATGAAGGCTTGGACAGGATAATTTTTTGGCCAATTGAAGGCATCCACTTGGGCTTTAAATTTTATCTGATAAATCTCATCCCACCTTTCATTGTAGTAATACTGAATTTGAATCTTGTTTGCTTGAACATCACTTTGTTGTATTTGTTTTCAGGTAGCGCCTTTCAAAAGATTACGAAGGGTCACATTCATCAATGCTGTTCCAAAGACAGCATCAGGGAAAATTCTCCGAAGAGAGCTTATTGAGAAAGGAAGATCCAAAATGTAAGATCATAATATAAATATTTTTATGTAAAACAAAATAAGCATTTACTTCACCCTCATATTAAATTCATGTAAAACAATTGATTTGCTATTAAATTAAATAAGTATTTACTTTACCCTCGTATTATAAATATTTTTTATTAGTTGATATATTTATGAAGTCACGTTAAAACTTGAAATTTTGAATTATATGATAATTATATTTATTATAATCTGATTATTTTATTGTTTATATGTTTTTATGTGCATCGAATCATATTATAATGTGAATAACCCTCGTCTTAATACTATAATTCTGGTTATTTAGAAATCAATTAGAATGTTCTATAATTCGAACATAATGATTTTGTTTCACTTCTCTACAATAAAATAGTTTATTGTTTGAATCATTATTTATAAAGTAGATTTTCTAAACTATATAATATAAAAAAATAGATTATTGATAGTGAAGACAGAATTTATTATGTTTTATTTTTCATTTTTCATTAAATTAGTAATCTTTAAATTTTATTTTTAGGTTTTTTCTGATTTAAATTATTTATATTATTGAAATATTTTTTATAGAAAATTGTTTTTTCTTAATTTTCATTTAGTCATTTATGATTTGTCTAATAAAAAAACGGTCTAATGAATTTTATAACAGATTCTGTGACTGTTCAGTAATTGATTAACTTTTGAAAATTATTTTTTAAAAAACTTGTTTCAAATTGGATGAAAATAAATGATTTTAAAGCAAATTGAATTGAATATATATATATATATTTAATAAAGTTCAATCAGTTTTTTAATTTTAAATGTTTTAAGTTCTGTTTAAGCTAAAAAAAATTAGGTCACATGATTATTTAGTTTCCTATTTTGTTGAGGTCTACGAGATTTTGTTGATAAGTTTAGTCGTAAACTATTTACGTTTTTGATCAGTTTGTCATATAACCTGAATTTTTTATAATAAAATTTAAAATTATTATCTTATAGAAACTATTGGATAACTCTACGTGTTTATCATACTGTTTGTCTACTTGGACATCGAAACTGATAGTTCCAAAGCAAATGAATGAAGTTGGATTCTTAGTTCGATGACCATCACACCAAATTATCCTTGGTTGACAATATTTTTTGGAAAATTTTATAAATGCATTTTGAATCTTTTTTGAATAACTTTTTATTAATTAATTTTAAAAACTTTAAAATATTCAGAATTATTTTTCTTATAAATGGCATTAAGTTTCTAAAAAATACACCAATCGCAAAAAATATATAAAAAAATGTGTTACGAATATCTTTCTTATTTTTTTCATTTTAATTGTGATATATCAACAAAGAATAAACTATTTTTTCTATTATATCGTTATTTATTATTGGTGCATCTTTTAAAATAATCTAATTAACATAAAGGGTGTAATACAAAACAACACAATAGTTTTTATGAAACATCATATTTTTTTAATTTCTGTCAAAACTTTAAATGATAAATAAAATGAGACAAAGGAAGTATAAATAAACTCTTAAGACTGACTTTTGTTAAGTATATTCTTTTAATGTTATAAAGTAATAATTAAATAAAAAGGTAAATATATTCATTATCTTAAAAATAAAATTTATTTTATTTCATAATTAATAAGATTTATAAAAATTAAAGGTAAGATGTTTAGAATTAATAAAAAAAATTCTAAATCCTTCAATTTTTTATTAAAAAAATACATATATAAACTTTTTAGTTAGTAATTATTTAATAAAATAATAAATAAAAAATATATGTAGAAGGATATTACAAAAGCTTCCAAATATTATTATCTCTCGGAAATAAGAATCACTTGATATGAGAGGAAATTATTTGCATTTGCATTTTTAACACAATTTGAGCTGTAACTTCTACAAATCCATCAAATGCTCCATTAGACATGTATGTATACATACGCAACAAAAATGGAATTTAACTTTTTTTTTTTTTTTTCTGTTTTTATTTTCTATATTTTTTTATTTGTTTGTTTGTTTTAAATTATAGTACTTAATTTAATTTAATTTAATTATTATATTATTTATACTTTATTTAATAAATCATTGGTCTTTAAAATAAAACTAATAAAAGTTTGAAGTTAACTAAAAATTTAAGATTATATTAATTAAAAATGTATTTTTACAAAAATAAAATAAATTTATATGAAAACATGAATATATTTTTTATATTATTTCATTTTCATTAGCTAGTTGAATAATTAGTTGTATGAAATATTTTTGGATTAACAAACTATCTTAATAAATTTTAACTAATAATTTTCAATCAACAAAGTTTGATATGGTGGTAGATTATTATCTTTTATGTATGTTTACATGGGTTTAAATTAAGATAATATATATATTAATAAAACGAAATTTATTTAATATTTTTTTACTAGTATTTAATTACCGTATGAAAAATACCAAATATACACACACAAAAAGATAACTGTTTTCAATTAATTTTATCCACTTTAAATTAGTTTATTAACTACATTGCCAAATAAAAGCTTGTTTATTAATTCTGTACACCCCTCGTCACTTATAATTTAAAAAAAAAATTAAAAAGAATGAGTGAATAATAATAACTTTACAAAATTTATACGATTTTATCCCATATCATACAATTTTATTAACCTTAATTAAATTAATTTAATAACAAATAAAAGAATAAATATTTTAAAGTTTAGTTTTAAGAAAATGCATTACACCTCGTTAAAAAATGTCACTTTTAATTACCTAAAATCAATCATAAATATTGATATTAACTAAAATTTCTATATGAAATGATTTTTTTTTTCACATACATATTTATTCGTTATAATTTTTTTTCTCATTGTTTATATATTTACATTTTAATTATTTCACATGTATTATACGATTTTATTAATATATGCCTTTAAATTTAATTTTAAATGATTAAAAATATAATTTAATTAAAATATAACGACAATATAATTTTTTTATATCATTATTTAATTATGAATTTTTATGCTGTTAAAAATAATTATTTTAAAAACTATATCTATTATACTTTTTAATTAGTTAATAATATAAAAATTATATACCAATAATATATTAAAAATATTTTTTAAAATAAAATATTTATTTTAAAAATATTATATTTAACATTTTTGTTGATAGAATAATTTATATCACAATAGAAATTAAAATTTTGTAAAAAAAATCATAAAAATTGATATTGACTGAAATACGTATATAAAATTATTATTTTTGTTTATTGTTTCAAACATGTAATATTTAAAAAAAAAAAAGTGACAACTTTGTGTTTCAGTGATCGGTTATAAAAATGAATTAGAGTATTTTTATTTGCTGGACATCGAAAAATATCTTACTAAAAATATAAGAAAATATATAAATATTTTTATATTCTGCATTCATAAAAAAAATGTAAATTTTAGTACAAACAAAAAATAAAATGTATTTAAGTTTATTGTATTTTATTATTATTTACATATTTTTTTATAAAAAAATTGCGAACACTTTCTTATTATTTTTATTTTTACACATATTTACCTAAATTTTAAATATATTTAAAAAAATTATATCATTGAGATATTATAAAGCTACTTAAATAAAAAAAATTATATTATTATAGTTATAATAATAAATCTTAAAATTTTTTTTATTTATAAATTTTTTTTTATATTTTTAAAATTTTTTAATATAAAAATTAAATAAATATAATTACAAATATACTCATTTCATTCGAAGTTTATATCTTTTTCATTTTGTTCAAAATTATTTATTTTAAAATTTTTATTTACTAGTGATTCACAAACTAACAAATCAACAAAACTTTTTATTCTTTTTTATCACAATAATATTTTTATGAAATGTAAAATTAAAATTTACTTTTTTTGAAAATATAATTTTTTATACTAGTAAAATCTTAAAATGTAATATTAATTGTTAAACAATAAAAAGAATTACATAAAAATATAAAAAATTATATTTTACATAACTTATAAAAAAATAAAAAATATGCAAATTTAAGTTGATTCAAAATTATTTAAAGATTCATTATTATTTACCAATTTTTTTTTTAAAAAATTGCAATCCTCTCTTACCCAAAATTTAAATGCGATAAAAGAATTACATTGTGAGAGTGACATATGTTAAATTTAAACAAATTGTATAAAAACGGTGTTTCAAGCATTCTAAGAAGAAAAATTAATTATGTTTAATAAATACTCATTATTTTAAATACTTTAATTAATTCTATAATTTAAAGTTAATACTTTTTGCTATTTTATCGTCACATTGACATAAAACACAGAACATAAAATATTATACCCATAAAGTTATTTTCTCTTATGTTTCTAGGAATCAATGACACTACACAATCATTCCCATAAATATAAAAGATCTTTATATGTCTACTCTTATGTTTCTTTTTTACAAGATTCTCTTAGTCAAATTATACATATAAAATATATAACAAAAATATAAAAAATTAAAAAATTAAATTTTTTTAAATTTTTTTATTTTAATATATTTTTAGTTATTATAGTAATTATCCTTTTGAAAATTTTAACAATTAAACATAACAACGAAAAATAATAAATATTCTAAAATTTTATAAAATATTTGATATTAAAAATGCAAAAAATATTATAATATAAATATTAAATATTAATAAAAAAATTCTTACAATAAATTTATATAAACTTAAAATATAAAATACAATAAATAATATGATATACAAAAGATAAAATGAAATTTATATTATATAAATTTATAGCATAAATTACAAATTTAATTGCTATATGTTAACCGGTATTTTTTAAGATAAAAATAATAAAATATTTTTATCATAATTTATATTAAAAAACTATTTTTAATTTTTTAATCAAACTTTCAACACATTAGTTTACAAAATCCTATTTAATTTCTTTGAAAATTTTGTGAGAATATAAAAATAAAACTCCGGTCAAGTGTTAATAATAAAAAATTAAATATTATAGAAAACCTAATGAATATTTTAAGGATATTTTTTAAATTATTAATATATATTTTTATAATTTTTAATATATTCTATTTTTTTCTAAAAAATATTTTTACTTTTTTAATTAATTAATCAATGTTCTTAGAAAAATAACATGATCGTAGATAAAATCTAAAAATATTAAATGTTATTTAGTTTTAGATTTTTTTTTATTTTTAAAAATACTATCTTGTTTTTTTTAAAGGTCTTGTATATAAAAACAGAAAATAAAATAATAATTTTTTATTTTTACTATTTTCTATACAAAATATTAAAAACAAAAATATTTTATAAAATGAAACACCAAATAACTTTCGGTAATTAGTGAAGCTACTAAGATTTGATCAAACTTAAAGGGCGCCATCCTCTTCATACGGATGCTTAAATAATATTATTTTCTTCTCTGTTCAAAACCCATGTTGACAAGAACCAGACGAATACAAGGAAGAGGGAAGTAACGTGCATAAGAGCATTTTTTGGGAAATTTTTTTCCTAAACAATGGTTTATATTCGATTTACATTTGATTACATTCCTAACCACTGCAGCATACTGTGTATATTAATCGTGGCAGCTTTTTCCTAGAGATATGATATATCAAATAATTTGAGTACACTATTCTATCGATCAAAACGTGAACAGTTTACTTTTAGATGTGGTAGTTAAGCAGCAGTTAACGTTTTGTTAATATTTTAAAACTCGAACCATAATATTATGCTTTTTAATTATATTTTTTTTTAAATTAAATATATAAATAATAGCATAGATTTATTTTTTAAAAAATAATTTATTAATTGTTGAATAAAAATATAATAAATAAATAAAATTATTTGTATATATAAAAATTATTATTACAATGTGAATTTAGTGCTCAGTATTATTCGTTAGTTTTACTTTAGTTTCTGAATTAAATAAATTAAGTCGTTAGTCTTTGATTTTGTTATTTATTATTTACATTAATCTTTAATTATCATTAACAGCGTATTAACAGCGTGCTGATGCATGGCGTTAAACGCCATAAAACAATGTCGTATGAAGTCTTTGCATATTCTATATTTTTTAGATGTTTTGTTGATTTTTTACATTTTGTTTTTTATTCTTTATTTTTACTTTCAACTTTAGTTTTAGATTTGACATTAGTTTTGATTTTGGTGTTGGTTTAAGTTTGATGTTACTTTTTTCGTTGAACCTGTATCCATGTATTCTACAACTTTTTTTGTCTGTCTTTTGATCATATAAGTTTTTATTTCATTCAAAATACCAACACCTCCATGTCACTTTCACAGACCAATCTCATTTGCAACAATAACTTTATCATTATCCTTTCTTTGTGCCCACCATCATCCTGTACACATGTCTTGTCACTATCAAATCCATGAATTTCTTCACATTCACTTTCAACGTGCCCACTCTTAATACCATTATCCTATTCATTTTCTTATTGTTTACCTTCACCACAATTCAAGTCAATATTAAATTCAAAAATAAGCAGCATCATCTATAAAGTTAGCACCATGTCCACCCTCATCATCACTGTCATGTGGACCAACATAAACTTGAGCACCATTTTTAACACTGCCTTCAATACCACCTTCAACATCATCAAATTAACCACCATTTTTAACACTACCTTCAATACCACCTTCAACATCATCAAATTAACCAAGACCTGTGTACTCATCTTGCACACTATCACCACCAACCAAATTGTCACATTTTCCTTTTGAGTTTCAAGTTGGCAGAAGTTTAAGCTATGCGCATAACAATGCGATTTTAAATTATTGAAATGCTTTACCCATATTTCTATACTCTCCAACACCCATCTATAATACATCTCAATTACAGTAAGATTTCATCTTTCGTTTTTCCATCCTTTTTGTTATTAGCCTTAACTACGTAAATAAAAAAAAATATATGATGCGTTCGTGGATTTGAACATATGTTCACGATAAATTATGGGTTTATAGATGTTGGAATTGAAGACGTCAACAAGAAGAGGTTTTTTTTTTCTCCAACAATTAGCTTCCACTTGAATTTTTCCAATTCCTTCAATTTTTTATTGCAAAATCAGAATGATAGGTAAGAGAAATTTTTAAAAATTCTCAACGTTTTTAAATGATGAAGATGACAATATATGTATATAAACACTCAAATCTATTATACTTTATCAAATGACATCATTTTATTACATATGATCTTTCAATATGACATTTAACATAACATGTCAGCATGTCATTAATAATAATTATTTTAAAAAAAATTAACATAGAAAACAGATAACAAAATCAGAAACTAATAATTTAATTTATTTAATTTAAATATTAAAATAAAACTCACAAATAATATTTAAATTTAAAATCACAGTTCACTCTATTACATATTTTATTTTGGTTTGCAGTGACCTTAAACCTTATAGCCTACCATCTTTTCATAGATCAAAGATTGATTTGATAATTTAGATTTATTGACAAAAAAGAAAAGATAATTTAAGTTTAATCAAGGTACTAAACAGACTTTACTATACAAATACATATTGATGTTCAAGTTAGTTCAGCCGGCAATGTTAGGTGAAAAGATATCGCGTGAAGAAGTAAGGTGTAAGCTATTGAAAATAATAATAAAGTCAACTATGTTTTATTTTTAAAAATATTAAATAAAGTTGAAAGCAAACACATTTTGTAAATTTTTTTTATTTCTACGGTAAACACAAAATAAAAGTATTTTAAAAAAAATTGAAAAAAAAATATTCTATCAAAATTTACGTATCTTAATAAATAAAAATGAAAAGTCGTCTTTTTTTAATTTCTGCAAAAGATCAGAGATGTAAAAATATTATTATAGAACAATAATAAATATAGATTAATTCTTAAAATTTAGTTTAATTTAATTAAAAATTTTAAATTTAAATCTAAATAATAAAAAAAACTTTATCACACTAGTAATATTGTGATCAACATAAAAGAAAAAAAGCAATAATAAACATATATTCATTTTTGTTCATCTTACTTTTTACTTTTTCATTTCTTTACTTTTAATCATATCTCATTTTTCTATTATTTTAAATTTATTTACTATTTTTTGCCTACACTTGTATTTTTATATAATACATATGTTTAGTTATGATAAGAGAATGATAAGTCTAACTTTTATAGAGTATTCATTATTATATTTTTTTTATTTTTTATTTTTTATTATATTTTATACTTTTTTTTTATTTTGCTTTCTAATCTTTCTTTCTATTTTTTTTTATCATTTTCATCACATCTTACTTTTTTTATTATTTTATATATCTACCTTCTTTTTAGTGTAAACTTATATTTTTTATATATCACATGTAGTTAGTTATGCTATTTAGAGAATGATATTTCTAATCTTACCTAGGCATCAATTATTATATATCGATATTTTTTATTATTTTATTTATATTATATCATTTATTATATTTTTTATTGTTTCTTTTTTATTTTAAAAAAATACGATTATATATCGATAATTTTTTATTTTTACTATCAACATAAATTATTTTAAGATCATGAATAATTATTTTTATACACAATATTTTTTATATTTATGTTCAATTTAATTATATTTCAAATATTTTTTTTTTATTATTTTATATCATATCTCTTCATTCTTTCTCTTTTTCCTCCTATATTTTGATTATTTTGTATAAACATCTTCAATTAGCATAACAATTTCTCTTTTCAACAAGAATCCTCCACACTACCGCACATGTTTCCAGTTCATTTGATTTAGTTAAATCCGAACAAGAAAAATCACCAAAAAACAATCTAACATCACATATATGGTTGGTACGTGTGTGAAGGAAGAATAACACCTTTATAAAAATGAAATTAAATTAGTATCAGTAATATATTTTTTAATACATTTTATGATTGATTTTTTTAAAATTTGAAACATTTACTTCATAAATTAATTACTTTATAAAAATTATTTTGACATATTAAAATACAGATTAATCATAACAAGGATATTAAAAAAATTAATCGTAACACATTAATATTGTAAATACTTTTTTACACTATTATCCCATTATAAATTATTATATCATTAAAAATTATTAATTTTTATAATAATTACTTCAAAATTATATCTTACCATAATTTTTAATTGATTAATAATGTAAAAAAGTTTATATTAACAAGATATCAAAGTTAAACTTATTAAAAATATATTCAAAATAATATATTACTAACATTTTGCATATAAAAAATTCTCTATAATTATGTTACTCTACTCTTTGTTGTATTATTGATGGATGTTTCTTATAATTTTGATCAATTCTACCTAGGAAAATCTCATATTTGTTTGTCTAAGTGGGAGTCAGTTTGGAATAATATATATGCATAAAATTTTAGTTCAGGGGAATCTGATTCGGTCCAAGTTTCTTAAAATTTAATTTTAACGTCAATATTAAAATCAAGAAAAGTAGGTGAAAATTGACATTCAACTCCCAATTATTTCACTTGTAACCTTTTCATCATCTCTATTTTTAGTAAGTTGGCAAAATAGAAAATACCCAATATATTAATTTTCTTTTTCAAAGTTCTCATCCCCTCTTTGTTCTCACCCTCCCATCATTGAATTTCCAGTGTTAATATTTCAATGGAATTACAAGATTGGACTAAAAAAAGCTGTAAACCTATACATAAACATCCACGCAGATTTATCGGCAGCTCGTTGCAATCAAAGTAAACGAAAGTGGGCGAGTATATGGTAAACAAAAGTAAAATAAAATAAAATAATGATTAATGCATGTCTTAATAATATTAATATATTTTTTGAAATATTTAATATTTCTATTTTTTTTTATCACATTTTATTACTTATTTGCATCAATCGTTTCTCTTTTTTCCCCTATCTCTTAAGGTATATACACCTAATAAATGTCTACAGATTTTGATTAGGTAAAGTTCAACAGCAGCGTCTTTCTAATAGGGCAATTAAGTTCTGCTAACCCTAGCATAATGAAACAACATTTACATATTTTGGTCTTCAATTTATAATGATTGTTTGTCGCAAAATTTAGCTCTGCAATAAAAATAAGGAATTAAACGAGTCATTAAGTTAGTCTAGTTACAAGGAATTGAGATAATTTATAAAAGCTTCTGAACCTGGATTCAATCTTTGTTTCTTTCATTCTACATAAAAAAAATAAAATAAAAATTAAACATGCCGTATTCAATGAGAATACAAAATTAATACTTTTTATCTAAAGTCCATATACGGCCTCAATTGTAGACTACGCAACTGAAGCATACATGTTGAGATTCATGCCTGCAGGCTGCAGCCATCTGATTTCAGTTACATTTCAACTGCAATATCTCAAATAAGGTATTCATGTCAACAAAAGCCGCTTTATTTCAATTGCAATAACAGCTAGCTTTGAAACACTGTTAGCAGCTGAAAATAAGGAATAATTATTTAGTGTTAGATTCCTACATAGTTGGCCAGTGTAATAAAATCTGACCGGCTACAATAGGCAATTGGAAAAGTAACCCTTATTCACATAAAAAAAAAGAAGATAAACATTTATTTGTTAATGCATATATATACTTATGACTACTTACCTTGGCTCAGATGTGAAGCTTCTGTCTATATTTTAAACTCTAAAAATGTTGAGTTGCACCGCCTTCTGTATAGGGGTTTGATTCTAGACTTATCTTCTCTCCTCATTTTTCCAAACATCTTTTTGATTTGTGCTAATTGCAAGTTGCTAGATGTAGCTTCCAAAGACTTCTACATGTCTCACTTCCACCTTACCCTGGCTTCTAGTTTTTGTGAGTAACTTTTAGAGGCTTTTCTAGAAATTGTGCAGCACTCAACCATACTCCAAAAGAGCTATCCAACGGATGACATATGTATGCCTGTGTTTAGGTCGCCAAACAAAAGAGAATTAACCTATTACACTTATTTCACCTTGTTTCAAGCATAAGTCTATTCAAATTGCTACATGTAATTAAATTGGATTCTCATATGATATTAGTTTGTTTTATCACAGACTGTGACTAGGGCATACTATGTTTCCACAAGTTCTCTCTCTCTCTTTTAATCAATTTTTTTTATACATTCTTCCATCATGGGGTTGAGGAGAAGAGAAAGGGTATAGATTCCGGGTTGGAATAATCTCAAAGATGAGACAGAACTTGATATTTGTAAATTGACCAAGCAAAAACTATCGGCTGAAAAACAACCGAGGGCTCCATCATTTCATTTTCAAGAAAATATCCAAGGAGTACCGTATCTCATAAAGTGTATAAAACAAGTGGCTCTAGAATTAATTAGCTTGTGTCCTTTTCAAAACTATAATACACTTAGAATATGAAGAAGAAAGGGGGAAATTAAAGGGGGGAACAGATCTCAAGTTCTCTCTATAACTTTAATCACTCAGAAAAGGAACACCAAATCAGTAATGATTCTTAGCTTCCTAGCAACTCAGTATCCTCATATCTCATTTTGAAGGCTGAAACCCTTTCAGACGGACAAAATTAACAATATTGAGCAGGTGCTTAAAACTTTTGTGGCCAGACGTTGGTAAATAAAATCTTTGAACCCTTCACTTTTCGAATTCTTTGCTTGGCAAGAACAGGCCATATACTTTAATTTGACGACATCTTTTTTCTAATTTGTTCTTGGTATATTAAGAGCACAAACACTTGATAGGGAAAGGGGAAAAATGAGGAAATTAAAGTAGGGTAATAGTCGAACATATATATCGCAACCTTATTCTGCCCTTGTCTAAATTTTAACATGCAGATTTGACCTCACCTCCATATTTGGATCTAGATCTGCACAAGAAGTGTTTTGTGTGTGTACTACAATAAATAGAACATGTTGCAGCATATTAAGAAGGAGATGGAAGCTGAAGAAGCCAAAGGGAGGGTATATATATATAGACATACATATACACACACAAACAAAAAGAGAGAGAGAGAGACAATGATCTTACTCTTTATAATCCAAAGTTGAAAGCAGAAGCAGCTGCGAGCACACTACTAACCAGATAGAAACAGGTTAAGTAAAGTAAAAGAAACAATAGCCAATATGGCATTCACCTGCAGATGCACCTGCACCTCACGCTCGGTCCCTCTCCCGTATAATATTATATATATAACACTGAACTGACATGCTTTTGTATTATAGGGGGAAACCAAGTAAAGTGCAGGTGCAAATGCAGATAAAGGCAACATATCGGCAACAATATGTATAATAAGCTGCTATACTGCAAGTTAACAAGTTTTATGGTCAAGGTGGAGTATTTTTATAGTATGAAATTGGCAGTGAAAAGGATTAAGAGAGAGAGAGAGAGAGAGGAAGAGAGAATTGGGACCATGTTGTAGTAGACATGATCTATCAAGATAGATGGCATATGCTGGTACTAATAAAGAAAGGAAAATAAGAGGAGGGAGAAACAATGGAAATTTGAAAGGAAAATGATGATTAGAGTTAGGTTTATGAGTGGATAAGGATGGGTAGATCTGCATTATTTATATTTTTGTTCTGATATCTAAAGCTAGAAAGAAAGAAAGAGCTGTGCTTCCGCATGTCTGCCACACAACAAGCTGGTCTAAGCCCACGTGATGCAAAGCATCTCAAGCACGTGGGATTTCATCTCCCAACAAATCGGAATTTGCCACATAGGACATTGGACTGACTCTTCACTTGATATCATTCTGTCAGCTTGTGCCTATTCTGTTCTTCTGTAAACACAAACCAAACATTTCTTTTCTTTTTTATACTAATATTTTAAGACTTTTCTCATTCTTTATCTTTTTTTTTTATATTTCTACTCTTACATCAGAAAATAAGAATATACATAAATAATTATTTTAAGTATTAATTATTAATGAATATTTTTATTTTTTAATTATATTTTTATCTTATTATCTATCATATATATTTTTTTAAGTGTATGTAATTTTAGGTCGCGTGAAATGATTATTTTTGTAAAGGAAAAAGACTCTTGGATGCACGGTACGGTAATCACGTCACTTCTTTTTTTTTTTTTTATAAATATAATAGAATCAATCTATATGTGAAAATAAAACAAAACATACTATTATTAGATGATATAATTGTTTAGTCGGAAGTTAAGGTGTGTGCCACCATCCAAATTTATTTTATGACGCTCAAAACTTATACAAAAGATCGTTTTCATGTCAAGAAAACGAGATGTGGTTTACCTAGAAAATAAGAGATATTTATTCCTACCAAGTATTTTTATAGTTTCTTCGAAGTGAGTGACTTCTCCTTATATACTTTGATGGGAAAATGATAATTGAGCATTGCTTTTTTTTAATAATTTTATACTAGATAACTATATGAAATTTAATTAATAAAAATATCATATAGTAAACGTATTAATAATTAATTAATATCTATTTAATTATTATTAAGTCAATCAAATAAGCATGTGCTATTTAATTGAATTTAATAAAAAAAATTCAAAAGTAATAGTATGTTTGGATTTAAGTCAGGATTTTCTAAATTATATTTTGACGAAAGACTAAAAAACCAAAATTTTCTGTAAATAGTGATTTAAAACCTTTTTAAGAAAAGAAAAAACGCATTAAGAATATATTTGGTTAAAATAAAATAGAGAAATATTTTTATTTTTCTTATTCAATTTAAAAATTTAGAAAAGAAAAAAAATATTTATTATGCATCCAACATATAGTATATTAGGGTGAAAGAAAATAAAAAATAAAAAAAAGAAAGAAAGAGAGATAATATAATAAAAAATAAAATAATTAAATATATAAAATAAAAATATTGTTAAAATATATGATAATAAAAATTAAAATAATAGAATGATAAAGCTAAAATCTGTCCTCTCTTATCTTTTATCTTCATTTTAACATGAGGAATTAAAAGAAAGAAAATAAGTTATGAATTTTAGAATATACAAATTAAATCATTTCAAAATTTAATTTATTTCTCAACCAAACTAAATAAGAAAACTTTCCATTCTTTTTGTTTCAAATATTAAAATTTCTATTTTTTTTCTTTTGTGAATCAAATGCACTGCAAGTAATTATTAAATACACAATATATATTAACGATAATTGACTTGAATAGTATGTGTTTTTAATTTTTAAAATAAAATTTTAGGTTTAAGTTTAAATTTTAAAAAATTAGATAGTTTTATTATAATATGGATATTTTTTAAAAAAGAAGAAGAATAATAAAGCACTTAATAGGTGAAAAGGGAAAGTATGATGTGGACATATTTGCTCCTGAAAAAAGGAATTGCATGTGTTTGTATTTCTAGCCTGTAAATGAGGATAACCTAATCCTTTTAATCTCCTTTACTCTCAATCACTTCTGAAAATGTATTGGCAACTCAGTTGCCACCAGCTCATTCGGTACTTCTTTCTTAAATTGCTTGGTGGGTCAAAATAATGAGGTTCATGTTGAGACACAGTTGGTACAGGTAACGCTACCTCCACCTTCACAAACGCTACTTGTACTACATTCAGATTTCAGAGAATTGTTGCTTTCATCCTACTACTACTACTACTATTATTATTATTATTTCACATGTGTATCTGCTCGATATTAACACTCCTAGTATAATACTTTTGTAAATTGTTTTCACTGAATTTTAATTATATTTAAAACTACCCTAGAAATTGTCATAAACCAATGCTTAGGCATTGGATGTACTTAATTGGTATAATTTTTGTTCAACAAAAATGAATTTGTGAATTTAAACAATACAAGTCTGTATTAATGATATAATGTTATCACTTAATTGACATAAAAAATTGATAAATTTCATTGACACATCATAATGCATCATATTATCAATGTAGATTGAGTGTTTGTATTAACATTTTAATGTTTGTCAAAAGCAAGGGAACTATATCAATAAAGATAACCTTTTTTGGTGTTATCTGTATACAATTGATTTTAAAATAAAAATATCATAAAAAAATCTCAATACATACAATTAGCAAAAATAATGTAATAAAATAATTTTTACTGAAAATTCTTCACTTTTGAATATTTGCTAATTAATTAGTCTCCATGAGATATATTTATATTTGTATATATTAGTTTCGTACTAGATGAATTTGTAAATAAATATTAAAAATAGGAAAAAAGGTTATTAATATATAGATTGTTTTACCATGATTTAATTATGACTATACTTATAATTTTTAATTTCATTTATATGTAACTTTGATTTTTAAATTTTTAAATTATTTTGATTTATTTTCTTTAAATTTATCAAATTTAATCTCCTATTATTTTTTAAATTTAAATACTCAATTTATTACTTTTTATCCAAAATTTTATAGGAGTTTGTAATTATATTAGAATATAAAACAATTTTAAAAGTTTAGAAATAATTTTTTGGTAAAATATTAATAAAATTTTAAAAAGATTATATAAGATGTATGACTAAGATTTGAAAAAAAATTGATATTTAATTCTATTTTATTTTAGGTAATTTTAATAACTAGGTTGATAAGTTTTAAATAAAAGATAATTTAATTTATAAATATTTTAAAAAAAATATGGGAATTGTAGAATTTTAGATAAAAGAAAATCAACTTGAATTTATCAAATTTTGAAAGTAGAAAATTAAGAATTATTTAAAATAAAGTTGATAAATCAAAATTATATATATTTACATTAAAGTATAATTAAGTATTTTATTATTATACAATATATGATTGATATAACTCAATTAAAAATTTTAAATTTGAATTATAAATATACAATAATGTTAAAATTTTAAAGAAATTTTTTTATCATTCATGATAAATCTACTTAATTTAAGATTATTTCAAGTGAAAGATATATGTAATATATAAATAATAGTAATATCTTTATGAAGAATAACAAAATTAGAAACTCAATGTCCTTCATTAAAAATATATCTTCGTAATGTAGAAGAATTTTATATTAATAGCTCGTACATAAAATTAAAAATATTACCTTGATTTAATAAAGTGAATATGGCAAAAGAAAAAGAATAAAAATGACAAATAAAAAGAAAAAACAAAAATCACATGTAAAACATGCTTAAAGAAGGAGGTTAGCATTGGATGATGAACGCGACCATCGAGCCGGCCTTAAAGGGCGGCTTGTCTGAAGACAAACCTCATAGCATCGAACACCGATAGCGATCTCTGCGTTCTCAAAATCAGCTTCATATTACCTAATATTTTTATCAAATAAACAACTTTATTTGTAATCACCAAATTAAGCCACGCTGACAAGTGTTAACTGTATGTTTAAGTTTTTAGGATTAGTTTAATAAAAAATTAAAATCACGTTTCAGAATTCCAGAATTCCATCCTGGTCGTTTTTTAATATTGTATAAAAAGATTGTTAACTTTATGTTTCGTTGGAATTGTTTTTTTAAAATAATACTTTATTTTAAAAATAAAAAAATATTTTTTAAACTAAATAAAACCGAATCTGTTTTCTTTATGACAGACCCTTGTTAACACTTGTCCTCCATCCTGCATCTGTTGCAACTTTGAAAGGTTGCAACTTTGAAAGATTGACGCCGCATTTAAAGTTATTAGACTAAGACGTGCATGTTTTAATAAGAAAAAGATTAATTTTAAAAAATATATTAATTTAAATTATTTTTTATATATTATTAAAATAACAAATATTTAATTTTAAACTAAATACTTATTTATTAGAATTCATGTTTCAATTTATATGTGATTGTAGGTTTTTCTTAATTTTAATTAATTATTTTCTTTCATTTATTAATTGTTTAAATTAAAATTTTCATCTTAAAACTCTAACCTATTAATAAAAATATAATAAAGATATAATGTATCATTGGTTCGTATAAATAGCAAAGGAAAATATATAAAATATTCAGATAAAAATAAAACAGAAGTCATATTTTATTATAATCTAATTATTTTATGCATTTTTCAATATAGATTACACAAAATTAATGATATATCTTATCTTTATTATACTTTTGTTAAATATTTGATAACATTTTAAGATGAGATACTTAATTTCAACAATTAAGAAACTGTAAAATTAAAATTAAGCATAAGTTACAAAATTTTAGTGTGATATAACTATATGATGTTTTGATATAACAGTGATAATTTTTATAAATTTATAAAATTAAGATATTAAAATTATATTGATATAAAATAAAAATATATTTAAACTTAAAATAATTAATGTATCAGATAAAAAATAAATATGTTTAATATTATATAAATAATAATATTGTTATATGTTTAAATAAATTTTTTATGCCTAAAAATATGATCAAATTTAATTTGAATTATTTAACATATTTTATAAATTTCAATTCTTATAAATATTATTTTTAAAATGATTTTTATTTATCGTATAATACATATATAAATATATTATATTATATGTTATCTTAAAACTATAACTAATACAATAATATTAAATACATATAAAAAATAAATTTAATAAAAAAGCAAATAAACTAAATTTAATCATATTCACTTACTTAACTCTATTCTTATATGAATATTAATTCAAATTAAAGGGAATGAACGGTGACTGAAAACCAAAACAATTCTTTTTCTCTGCTCCACGTTCTTCCACGCGTGTGATTTGCAGCAAAATTAAATTGACAAAATGTTTTCCTCTCCCGTGTCCGCGGAAGTGGGTGAGCGAAAATTATTTAGACAGCGATGTTTCCTAGAAATATACAACATCGATATTAGATTGGAGTTCAATTTTGTCAAAATTCATCCTCATTCTTTATAATGTCTGACCAATTTTAGATACATCAATCTTGTATTTTTACAAATTTTCAATTATTATAAATGAAGAAAGTAGTAATTACATGAATATTTTTTATATCTTAAGATAATAAAAATAAATTTATTTAAAATTTTAACAAGACTTATAAGAAGATTCTTATACTAACAAACAATTAAGTACAAGAACAATGCCTTACCCGAATACCTACGGAACAAATATATTTTTGCATTGTAAGGGTCGTAAAATTGCGATAAATTTAAACATTATTGGATTTAGTCCTTTGATTTTTTTATGGTTTTTAATTTTTTTTATTTGTTTATGATTTTACTTTCTTATTTTATAAAACTTGTTAAATTTAATTTTTATTGATAAATTTTTTATTAAAAATATTTTTATTTAAATAAATGTATAATTTAATTTTTTAAAATTAAATCTTATGTACTTTTTCAATCTATAAAAATATTAGTGTGTATAATTTAATATTAATTTAAATATATTTTATTTTTCATAAAAATTAAATAATATATCAATAAAATTAACATATATAGAAAGTAATATTTTAAAAATTAAATAATCAATTAAAAGATTGAAATGTGAATAAATAAATAAATTAATGAGTTAAATTATACATACTAATATTTTTAGGATAGAAAGTATAAATTTTTTTAATAGAAATGACTTAAATCAATAATTTCAATAAAATAAGAAATCAAAACCATTAAAAAATAACAAAAATTAAATATAAAATTAAAAATTAAAAATCTCATTAAAACTTGCTTTTTACCGTGACATACATCATAAAATAAAATGTATATTTTAAAATAATTAAGCATATATTTTAATTATATTTAAGAATTAAAAAAAATTATATTTTATGTTAAAACAAACATAAGTATTTTTTTTTACTTATTGGAGCACTCTGTTTATTAAGATGGATTTGAGATCTAATAACCTCATCAACATAATTATTGGATCAAGAAGTTATTTGAGACCGAACAAGCACTTAATCATGTATATTTACACTGACATTTTTTGTTTCTCCCTCCTCTCATTTTAGGAGCCTCTAGAATATTAACATGCAATGTTGGATTTGCCATATGGTAGACGTTTGGATGTTACGACTATGATTCATCCATATTTGAGTCATATATAGGGCATGTGTCATTTTATCAAGCATATTCCTATCGTTATTAGTGCGTTAAAATATTATCTTAAACAATTGAATGATTTTATATATGTTCCATCTATTTTTACATGATATTTTAGCATTTCCATCACCTACATTATTTGAAGATTGATGTAGTGAATCCATCACTCAAGGAGACTGTATCAAGTTAGTTTTCATCATCACTTAATAATGAACATTCTTCTGATTATATTATATTGATAACTATTTTAAAATATATGTGATTTGACACAATTGAGTGTACGGTGAATCATTATCTGTAAAGATAACTTTTTAAAAAAAATTGAAGAACTAAAATAAAATAAAGCTGTATTTATGAAAAATTAAAAGAATATTTTACATTTTTTTAAAATCATGACTGTTTGCACATATTCCAACCAATTCACTTTTTTTTTCTTGTGGGCAAAAGCAGTGTAAAGTAGATAACATTATCAATCTTATGACTAATATTTCCCATATACAAATTCTGACTAAGCAATCTTACTTTATACAACTACTCAACTTGTCTTAAAACTCCAAAAAAAAAAAATCTTCATAACAAAGGATGTTCGCCAAATAAATTTTTACATGATTTAAAAAAAAATTGCCTATAGAGATTGAAAAATTTATTCCAAGTCCTTCACCAGTTTAACAACTCGCATCGACACTAACTCAGATGATTTGAAACATAAATTTATGTTAGAGCAAAGAATTTTACAAAATTTAGTTGTGATGGACTGGTATCAAATAAATCCACAGAGTCTGTATAATTAAAAGAATATGTAAATAAATGCACACTTTTTTGATGCAAGTAGCATTCATCATACGGCACAAAAAAGAAAAACAAGTTTATAAAATGGTGCGTTGTGGTGGAGAAAGTTGAAAGGAGGCCAGTGACGCGAACCAAAACAATGGAGATGAAGGACACAGCAGAGAAAAATGGAAGGTCAAACCGGAGGCAGGGGAGCGCGAAGGTGAACTAGGAGAATGAGCGTGTCAACTTAAGATGTTAAAGAATCAAACCAATACAATTCAAGTTACATAAACGAACCATATCAAAAATTTAAAAATTATAATTTTTTTATGTGGTTCAATTTTATAAAGAAAAAATACAAACCAAACCAAATTATACATAATATTTTGTATTGTTGAATTATTATCTTTTTAATTAATATTTGTTGTTTAAAATATTTTTAAAATTTTTATCATATATTTTGTATTAAATATTTTATTTTGTTAATGTATTGAAATGAAATTTGTTAAAATAAAATAAAATAAAATTTATCAATAATACCTTAAATTTATAAACATTGTTCATATTTTTTCATTGTTAATTGTTATATTTTTATTTATTATATTTTTATTTAGTTACTTTTTAAGATATGATATAATATATTTATCTAAATTTTATCTTAAAATATATTAAATATAAATATTATTATTTTTTATGTTTAATCCTAGTTTTAATTATTTTAAAAATTGTTATTTCACTTTTTTTTATTATTTTCTTTTTGTTGTTAGAATTTTTAAATAAAAAAATTAAATTCAATCAAATTATAAAAGATTATCTTGCTTTGGTTTTTCTAATACATTTAAATTGAACTTTTAATAATGACGGCATTGTACTAAAAAAAATTAAATAAAAACGGACCGCAAATAATTTTTATAATTAGTTTACTACAAGGCTTCCGGTAGACTTTTTTGCACTTGGTGGATAAAGGTAATATATATATATATATATATATATATATATATATATATATATATATATATATATATATATATATATATATATATATATATATATAATATATTTAAAGTTTGATCAATTAACTGAATTAAGTATATTTTGATATTTAATCCAATGATACTGGAAACGAAACTGTACAGAATACAAATTTTACTATTATTTAAATATTTTGCGATAAAATAGAATGAAAATTTAATTTTAAGATTAAAAAATGAAAAATTAATAAATAATCTAAATACTTACAGTGAATATACATCTTTGTTAGGCTTAAAATCCTTGATTCTGTTAAGTTTTGTTAAAAGCATTTTATTTTCTCAGAATTCTGATATTTTTATATTATAATTAATATATAATAAAAAGATTACATAATTTTTGATGTTTGATTCCGGTGAGCGAATCCACGTGGAAGGCGATACGATTAGGCGAAGTTATTGTTAAGGAGAAGGAAGAAGATAAAAAACTGTAACGTGAAACGTGGTTATATATGGAGGGGTCCACTCCTAATGGCACTGTTATGAACCCATACAAATTCAGCCTTCCCTTAGCACCTGGCATTTGGCAAAGAAAGTAAGTTACAATTTCCACTGGCGCTGCCTACTAATAATAAATATTACTTTGGTAACCAATCCTCTCACTCTCCCTCCACAATGGGACAGGTTGATTCAACTCTCTTCACTCTTCTTTCTATCTCTCCGTTTTCTTTTGCATCGTTAACTGTTAATGCTAACCACTCCGTATGAATTGCAAAAGCAGAAGCCCAAGAGCGAAGAAAAGAAGGAAGATGGAAGCATTACTCCGACCACGGTGGTGTTGAAGGTGGACATGCATTGCGACGGATGCGCTTCCAAAATCGTCCGTTGCATTCGCGGTTTCGAAGGTTTCCCATCCTAACTAACTGTTACACTTCACTCATCTATTTCCAATTTAATTTCCTTCAATTATTTATTTACTGCCTTTTTTTTTGTTGTTTCTGTTTGATTTTTGATTTAAATTGAAGCGTTGAAATTGAACCTTGTTGTTGAAGGCGTGGAGAGTATGAAGGCGGAGAGCGAGACGGGGAAGTTGACCATAATCGGAAAAGTTGACCCCGCCAAATTGAGAGACAAGCTTTCCCGCAAAATGAAGAAGCAAGTCGACCTACTCTCTCCACTTCCCAACAAGGACAAGGACAAAGATAACAAGTCCAAAACCAACAATAAACCCAAAGAGGTTCTTCTATTTTTTATTTTTTATTTTTCAATTTAAGCCCTGTTCTGTTTTCACCTTTTCATTTTTTATTTTCAATGAATGAGACAGCCTCCGGTGACGACGGCGATCCTCAAGGTTTCGCTGCATTGCCAGGGTTGCATCGAGAGGATTCGCAGGACTGTGTTGAAGACCAAAGGTGCTTCCTCTTTTTTTATTTTTATTTTTTTAATTATTTTGGATTTGGTATTTTGTTTTAATTAAATGTTGAGGCCATTGGAATGGAATGGTGTGGCGTAGGTGTTTATGAGATGGCTATAGATAAGGAGAAGGAAACGGTGACGGTGAAGGGGACGATGGACGTGAAAGCTCTGGTGGGGAAGTTGACGGACAGGCTTAGGAGGAAGGTTGAGGTACTCCCTCCCAAGAAAGAGAAGGAGAAAGAAAAGGAAAAAGAGAAGGAAAAGGAAAAGGAAAATGAGAAAGAGGGTGCTGCTCCTGACAAAGGAGGGAATGCCGGCGCCAAGAAGAAGAAGAAGGGTGGTGGTGGTGGTGGTGGTGGAGGAGGAGGAGGAGGAGGAGGAGGTAACGACAAGGATGAAGAGGGTGGTGGTGATGGCCAGGGGAAAAGGGAGCAGCAGAGCAAGATGGAGTTGTCCGCACCTGCATATGGATACGGTTATGGCTATGGCTATGGCTATGGCGCTGATGGCTATAACTATGGTCCACTCTACATGGGCCAATTGCATGCACCGCAGATGTTCAGTGACGAAAATCCAAATGCTTGTTCTCTTATGTGAGGCATTGGTCATAACCTCAGCAATGAAGGAATTAATTTTGCCTTGGGGCACAGGAGACTTTTTTTTTTTTAGTTTATTTTCTCCCTTTGGAAAAGCGTGGAGAAATTTTTGTGCTTATAAGGAAGGTTTTGACATTATGATGTGATTTACCGATACTATTCACATTTGGGCATATACGAATTTTAGGCTTTCTTGTTAGTACTGATGCATGGTGTAAATGATGAAATGGAATATCTGTCCCACTTTGGTTACTTCGTGTTAAAGAACCAAATTACTTGCCTAGCTTTTTAATAATTTTATGATTGGGGTTGGGAAGATGAAAAGGAACCCACCGTGTCCTTATTAGGTATCATTGTGATTAAGAGGAGGTTGGTTGGTGCACTCATTACTCATTTGGCTCATTCGTATTAGTTTCTTGCTTGTCCTTTGCACCTGTATGCCTTGTCCTATTCATCAGCCACTGCCATTTGCTTGATGCCAGGTTCGTTAGTGGAGTTTCAACCTGAAAGAAAAATGGAGGACGGTGTACAGGGTCGCTCCTTTGCCTTTTCCACCTATGCTACCAATTTTGTTCCTCCCTAGTTCACCACCTATGATTCCACTCGGATGTAAATACAATTGAGTAATTGCGGTCGGTCAGTTTTTCATTGCAATGAATTTACTCCCGCGAATAATTGGGTGACATTATTGGTTTTCTCAATTGCTCTTCATCGTAGTTTATGCCTTCACGTAAAACACAAAATGCACGGCAGAGCAAACATAAAGATTGGCACCAAAAAAATTAAAACTCGTGAAAGTGGGGTTACTCATCTTGGCCACGATGAATAACATTGTAGTTATTCCAAAATTTAGTCAAGTTGTAGTAATAAATATGTTGCCCAAGTTACCCAAACTGATACGCTATCAACCTTTCATGATGGTGTATCGTATATGCATGAATCGCTTCACTCCAGAACTTATTAATCATCACCTGGGTTTATCTTGATCATCTCTATCTATTCTTGTAAAAAACCATTTTTGTATATAATGATAATTATGAAAATTGTGTGAATTCCCTTTTTGACCAGTTCTTTTGTTTTTATTAAGGCAGAAAAGGAAGTTACTGGTCACATCACCTTCGTTTTGGTTGCATGTGCTTCATGACCCTTGGAAGTACCAATATCGGGGCTCATGATCCGAATTCATTGGGTTTTAAGCATGACATGATGATGATGCTATTCCAATGTGTGACCACACGACCATGCACTTTACCTCCCCTCGATTTTTTCGTCTGCCTTTGGGGAACGAAGCTAGAACCTCAAGGATGGGAAAAGCCAATGCCAACCATATCATCGGGAACACGTTCAAACGTATAATTGTCAAAACGAATTTGTTAACGGACAAAGGAAAAACCATAACGCCAACATTTGCACCTCTTTTAATTAATTTTTATGGTAAAGAGCAATGTTAACAGGATGCTTTATTGACACTTCCTTTTTAACACTTCTTTTCATCGAATGAAATTTTATGGTCACTCCTCTAGTTACAAGTGAGTCAGGCTGCGATTTCACCCAATAATAAGAGAAATTCTTGACAAAAAATAAAAAAAAATATGTTTTTAGTGTTTATGTATGGTAGATTTTGAAAATAAAATTACTGAAGAGAGTTATATTAGAGAGGGGGAAAAGAAGAATATTCTGCCCCCAAAATAAACTGCTAGATATGTACCAAAAAAATTTACTGGATATAATAAAGTGTATTCTCGAGCAGGTATTCTTTTGCATATTTACAACAATAAAAGACGTATGCAAAATTTAAGATTCCATATCCATGTGGTGAAAGGTGCAGTTTTTCTAGACTGTCTTTGATAATCAAACCCAAAGACCTATGATGATAGTATGAGCTCAAAACCATGTGAAGATAAGCGAAAAATGCATATCCGCCGGTGGACTTGAGAACAAACAAACCGAGGTTGAGCAGAATATGCCAAGCTAGAGGCACTTTCTAGTGATATGTAGAGTCAATTATTTGGGAGCTATAAAGTCCTTGGTGACTTTCTATATGTCACTAATAAATCAAAGTGCTCTATTTATTAGCATGCACTATTTTAACTTAGGAATACAATGTTCACAATGATGGTTAACTTGAAGATAAGACTCAGTACAGACAACCTGGTAGTGCCTTCAATTGTACCTACATCTAGGAACGAAATATAGTGATCCTGTCCAGAGATATATTTCATCCAGAGGGACCACATATAAAGGATCTCCACAACCACTATAGACCTAAGATAGTCCTTTCTTCATGTGTAGACTTCTGAGAATGACTGGTTGGTTGGGACGAAGGATTTGTTCAATTATTTGCTGATAAATAGGTGGTAAATGTTAACTGAATTTATTAGGAAACCATGTTTTGACAAAGTTTCTCTCCCACCCCTCTAACCGTCTTTTGTGCATAATTAAAGAAAAAAAAATTATAAGGATATGTTCACTAATAAAAGAAAATGTAAGAAATATGATAAATGATGATCGGTGAGAAGAAAAAGAAAAAGAAAAATAAAAAAACTGGAAAATTATATAAAAAAAAGGTATATATATTTATATTTATCATTGTTGATAAACAAAACCGAAATGGGAATTCTTACAACCGTATTGTTTTTGCCTTCAACTGCTTCCCCATAATTGACAAAGAATATTCACTCACGTTTATGCCATTGGCCAGCGTAGCTATATTCACAAGCTTGATGGGTTGTCATGGTAAGCACTGCAGCACAGAAGAGCCAATTCATTTTATGTTTCTTCAAAAGATGCTTAGAAGAGTTTACGGAAAATTTATAAAAATAATTTTTTATTTTTATATTTGTTAAAATTTATTTTAATAAGTATTTTGGTATTATTTATTAAAATAAGTTTTTTGTCATTTATTTTAACATATTGCATAATTAGATTTATGACATTAGTAGAGGTATTTAGAAAATTTACGAAAATAATTTATACTTTTTATAATTTTTTAATTTATCTCAATAAATTTTAGGGCAAAATACCCTTATACCTTTAAATTTTAAGGTAGCTGTGTTGGATACTGAAAATTTAATATTTTATTCGGCAGATTCAGACGCATCAGCCCATATTTTTAGTTCTAGTTGGTTCAGTAAATTGGGAAAGCAATTAAGACGTTGCGAACGATGAATGCTCTTCCAATTTCAGTGTACGGTCGTTGCTTTTCATCATGGCAAAGAGTCCTTTCATAGTACTTTTTTTTATTAAAAATATAATTAATATTATAATTTTAAAATTTTATTAATTTATAATTTTTATTTATCATAATTGATAATAACTAAATAAGTATGTATAAAAAATTAATATTTTTAAAAATTAAAGTGAAAAAAATAAATAAAAAATTATTTTCTTTTTTTACAGATAAAAAATGAAGGAAGTAATTAATTTTAATTTTATATAAGGAATAAAAATTATTAGATATAATATTTATAAAATATAATTTTATTTAAGTAAATTAATTAATTAATTAATTAATTTTATTATTATCCCTTTTCATTTAAGTATTAAAAATATAAAAAAATAATAATACTATTTTTATTTTAAACAATAAATAATTTTAAATAAAAGTAAAATTTAAATAATAAATTTTTAAAAGAATAAATATACGGTTTTGAGTAATTCTTATAATCAATCATATATAAATTATTAAAATTATCTAATAATAAAAAATTATAATAATTTTACATAAAATTCTAATTTACTCTTATTGTTTTTATTACACCTAAAGAAATGTATGAAAAAGATATATTCTTGCTTAAAATTTTGATAATAAATAAATAAATATGAAACAAATAAGATAACCTTCTTATAAAATAAGTTTTTACTTTCACTTTTTTACAAAAATAAAATAGAAACTTCATATAGCTCGATTTAAACGGAATAAGAATGCCTTTAATTTTAATTTTTACAATCAGGAAAAATGATAGGTTGCAATCCAACATCTCAGGTAAATTCCTTTAACATCAAAATTCTTACTACAAAACCAACGCTAATGATTTAAGTTATGAATTAGTTTAGTTTAATTGCAAGACATGAATTTTAAATGAGTTTAATTTGTGAGAAAGTGCTATTACTATATTTGTTTTTCTTTTATCCTCTCTCTTGCTTTTTCTTTCTTTCTTATCCTCTCAAATAAAAAAGTAAACCAAAAAAGAAAAAGAAGAATAAAAAACTCACAAGTCACAACACAACAGATAACAAAAAATGGAAATCATTAAAGAGGTGAGAAGGGGTAAAGTATAACGCAGATGTATTATTTATTTTGATGAAAGTAATGCAGACCTTCTCAGAAGAAGCACAATCGATTTCGTACTGTGAAATTGACAATTAACAAGTTTCCAGCACTCCCTAATAAAAGTTGTTAATTGCGGTATTATTGGGAGGACCAACCCCTGCACTACACTTACCACTCATGCCTATTTGCATTCAGATGTGGACTAATTTTGAGACAGAAACTTATATATAGTTTGATCATAGAAAAATTGTAATTTAGTTTGTCTAGGTTTGAGAATACCTGAGCTAATTAAATTTTATTTCTTATAGTCTGAATTAAATTAGTTATTTGAATTTGTTATGTTTATTATAAATCTTCTCTAGAGACAATATTTTATCTATTCATCATTAAATAAATGAAATTTGTATAGTTAAAATACGAGCTTAGCGAAAGTACAAGCTTTTTTGTAGCTAATTTTTTATTTATTCAAAGGATACTATTTTTAAATAAAAGTGAAATACAAAATAAATATAAGAAAAATCTAATCAATATATAAAATATTATTATTAATTACAACATAATCTAAATTATAACTCACAAGTTAAAATATGAATATATATTCATGGTAAATTAAACACTATAAAAACTTTTATGTTACAATTTATTTAAAGGTGAAATAAAAGAATAATATATATATATATTCATGTAATTTAATTTTGAATATGAAAATTGAACTAAAAATATAATTTTTTTGCTTTTAATTTTCTGTCAACACTTTATTTGACTTTTTTAATCAGTTTTGCAGTTTGACATGGTTTGCATTAGTTCATATATATATATATATATTTGGTGTTGCCCATAAAGACACTGCATGTAAAATGAAAAATTAAAGATACATTTATCATTTATTTAAATTAACATAAATTTTCTATTTTTTATCTATCTATTTTGGAAGATAGAATATAATTTTTTTTATACAGGAAAATAACATATAAATTAAAAATATAAATAATATTTTTATTTATATTAACATTATTTTTAACTTTTTAATATGACTATACTATTTTTTCTCTTTTATTTATGATTAATATATAAAATATTAAAAATAGATATAAATTAATTAATATTATTTTAAACATTTAAATGAATAGATGATAAAAAAAAAATCTCCTCTGAAGTTGAACAGATAAGAAAAGATGAACACAATATTTCATAAACTGAACTAATTTTAGATCAACAATAAATACACTTTTACCTTTTCATTTTATAAACTCATTTTAAAAAGGAGGCAAATTTGAGATATCTTACTTCAAGTGTCCCTAAAAGAGGTTTGTTTTTCAAACACAAGTTATTAGAAATAAAAAGAGTGAGCACCAGAAGTGCCCATCCCTGAAACAGAAGTATTTACTACAAAGAAGCAACCAAATTTAACGCAGAACCCCAATTTGCCAAAGCTATGACAGCAAACAGAAAAAAGCTGATATAATAACATGAAAAACTGCAGCAAACCTGTGCCTGAACATGAATTATATAGAAAAAAGCATTGGATATGATTACTCATCCAACAATACAGCAAGTAACCAAACTGTGGCACTTTGGCCTTTAACCATCACCAGCTTCTCAATTGTACCAATTCCACTAAATCCTCTTTCGGATCCTCATAAGCTCCAAACCTAGATTTTCTTTTTTATATTTTTCATCTTTTGTCTAAATTTAAAAAAATATGTAATGCAGTGAGAACTTTTTATAATACATGTAAAAGTTTATTTAATTTTTGACCTCATACTTTTGTGTCCTGTTATCCTGTATCCGTCCTCCTAGATGATATGATATAATAAAATTTACTGACTACTTCAACAAATGCAAAATTTCCATCCGCTACTACAGGCATGGTATAAAGTACACAAAATGATGAGATGGCTCATAAGTTCAACAAATGAAATTTCTTCTAGATAGCCCTGCAGTTTACTGGGTGTGTTCTGCATTATTGGCATTAAAATGTTGTTGGGACTCTTTTACTCCCTACTTACCTATTATGAACATCACACAATATATAAATTATTATATCTTTGCTACCTGAAGGTTGATTCCTCTCATTTGATTTTTGAGTGCAAGGTTCTTGCCCCTACAGCACATAAAAACCTGCTTCTTAGTAAGGCATAATGCATGGTTTTAGAAATTCAGATAGCATCAGATACCGTTGCTTACATACTAAGCATTTCAGGTAAACAGATCTGGGAGGCTTGGGAAAATAATCATGAATCCTTAGCAAAGTAGATTCCTCATATTGCAAGTGTAATCTTTTGCCTTGGGGGACAAAATATAGGATACAAGTGGATCTAATGTTTCAAACTTTTCCTATTTTCACATGCCTAATGAAATTAGTCCTTAACATGAATCTTAGATGATAAAATGTGGCAGACATGGACTACAATCCAACGTGTGATGGTAAGTGAGAGAGTAGAAGAAAAACTTAATTTACACGTTTATACCATGTCAGGGCATTATAGGTTATATATTTTGGAAAGCATGAATTAATGTTTTAAGAGAAAGTATTTGGAACTACTTATTTTTTTGAATGAGCCAGGCTAAGTTCTAAAAATGCAATGTAGGCATTCAAAACCAAATTTGTCAATGACTCGAGTGAAGTTGATCAGAAATTCAGATTCTTGGTTTTGTAGGATGGGTAGTGCGTTGTATAACTTTGAAATTTGAACACTTATCAAAACATTCTTCTGCTCTCATAAAGGCAAACTCACTAGACTTAAACAAATAAATATATGACACTCACAACAGAAACGAGATTCTTCCCAAGAAATCATCCATGCAAAAACGCATGAGAGGGAATTTTATGATTAGCATCTTAGCACTTCAGTCTTAAGGTTGGGGCAAAAGAAAAAGAAAGTAAAATAAATAATTAGATATAAGTGATGGGATAAAAAAAATAATAATGTCGTAAAAAGTGTGTACTTCCTAAACAAAGACATATTGACTAAAGTTTGTCTTCCACGGTCAAACGAAAATAAACTTCATACACAATTTTTTTTGGTGTACAATGAAAAAAAATAAGGTTTTAACTTAGGATTCTATCCATAAGTTAAACTATTTTTTTTAAAAAAATATTAACTAAATTTAGAAACAGTGATAATTCACAAGATTTGTACAGGAAGCAAATTTTCATTCCAAGGCAGAATTTTGTACATTATTTGACTGAGGGATAGAAAAGGAATGTGGAGAATTAAGATAAAAGAAAGATATCTTCGTTGTTTAGTTGGGAGGAAAAGGAACGTCTATTCTTTTTAGTTTTAATTATTTAACTAAATTTTTATATAACATACAAATTAAAAATAATTATTTATTCTTGATTTAATTATTTTTTTACTATTTTATTCCACGTCGAAAACAAAGTAGCAGTATTTCGGTGTTTCTCTTTTTGCGATAGGCTAACCAACCAGGAAAGCGGCCCGCCCATATACAAATGTACAGGGTATTTTCTCTTAACTTTATACTATGAACGTATATTATGATTTATACAATATACCTTTACTTATTTTTCTTTATTATTCATTTATTATATCACACGTTTTTTATTTTAATGTTTTTTTTATTGTACAACTTGTTGTCTATTGAAAAATTACATTTATCTCATAAAATAAACAACAAATCATATAAAACGATAGAAACAAACAAAAAGAAACATGCGATATGTTTAGTGATATAAGAATTTTTTTTAAAAAAATATAATAAAAATTAGTAATATAAATAATATTTTTCGTGTCTATTTTATTATACAATTATTATTTTTCAATTTTTCTCGCTACTACATTTGAGGATGGATAAAAAGAAAGTAAGAGTACTAAATAATAATATATTTTCTATAATTTAATTAAAATATAAAAATAAATTTAAATTTGATTTTTTTTTATTTCCCACCTTCTCTTTCCTTCGATCCGAATAAAACCTTCAACATAGGGAATTTATATATATTATATTATTATATTATTATTTGTGAGTTGTGACTAAAAGTAGAAACGTGTCTCCGGGACACGTGGAAGCCGACACGTCTGTATATATTCCAAGGTCACCCCCAAGTCCAACCGAAATCTCGAACCCTAAACCATCCTTCTGGTTATACTCTCTGACGATAACACCAATTCAAGTTTTATCTTCTTCTCACACTCCTGATCCAAGGTTTGCGTTTCCTTTGATTTTTGTTTTTGGCGTTGAGTATACATGTATGTTTTGAAATTCGTAGTTGATTGTTGAGCGGAGTTGGTTGTTACTATACAGAGCTTAGATATTGAAGATGGTGTCTGACGCCAGCAAGAAGAAGGCTGCACAGAAGAAGGCGGCGGCCGCTGCCAAGAGAGGAGGCAAGGCAGCAGCAGCTTCCGCTGCTTCGTCAAAAACGACGTCGGAGAAGGCAGCCGACAAACTCGCCAATGGAATTGGGGATATTCAGATTTCCGATCGGACCTGCACCGGTGTCCTCTGCTCACATCCTCTTTCCAGGGATATTAGGGTGAGTAGCGTGTAACACATCCATCATCATCATCATCATTCCTGTAAATTGAATCATTGTAATTACTGATGTATGATGTTTGATTTGAGTTTGTGTTTTTGGTGTTTTGTGGCCTGTACTTAGGGGGATATGCTTATACTGTCAGTTCTTTATGAGTTAAAGAAATACAAATTAATGTGCCTCGCAGCTGAAACAGTTAAAGAAGGTTGGGCAGGAAGAAAGAAACTGGTTTCTAACGAATTGAATCTATGGTTTCGTGTATTCTTATTAAAGGATACAAATACATTTCCCAGTGCCTAAAGCGCTTAGTTAGCTTGATGCCCATGCAGTTGGCTCTATGTGACCTTGTTTTGAAACGTAGTGACAATATTATGCTGAAATTATTCTGTTCTTGATGGCATAATCTTTCTCTCATCACTTGAGTTTTTTTTTATCGGAAATTGATTTTTTCCTTTTTTTTATGAGGTCCAACTGATGGTTTAGCTCAATGATTTCTTGTAAATATTTGTTTTTAGGTCCAATTAATAGTTTGACTCAATGATTTCTTGTAGATATTTGTTTTTAGGTCCGACTAATAATTTGTTCACATTTTCCCTTTTCCAATTAAAAAAATTGTCTTGATTTTTCAATTGAAATATTTTGGCTTATTTCTGTGTGCATATATATTGTATTGTTTGCCTGGAACTAGGAAAGTAGGAGGATAATCTATCCAGAACCTTCATTAATTAATTTATTCATTCTGAAGCTGGAATATATTAGCTCTCGCTTATTGTTGCTTGCATGGGTGCCTGTATTTTTGTGTCTACCCTAGTAGTTGGGTCTGTAGCATTAACATTCTATTGTATTGCCACGGTCAAAAACTTGGTTCTGTTTCATGATTGTAACCAAGTATTCACTTATTGAGAATACGTTGGGGTAGGTTAATATTGTAATATTATGCAATAAAAAGCATATTTCTGTCATAGTAAATGTAGCTAATTGCTTAACATACTTATTTATGCTGTAATAACAGATAGAATCTCTGTCAGTTACCTTCCATGGACATGATTTGATAGTTGATTCCGAATTGGAGCTAAATTATGGAAGGTTTGTCATCCTTACCAATTTGTTCTAACTTCTGATTAGGATGCTATAATTTATAGCTAAGATTTGTTGGTGATCATGTTTGCTTTAAATTCCTTTCAGGCGTTATGGATTGCTTGGATTAAATGGTTGCGGAAAATCTACACTGCTCACGGCAATAGGTTGCCGTGAGCTACCTATTCCAGACCACATGGATATTTATCACCTTAGCAGGGAAATTGAAGCATCTGACATGTCTGCTTTGGAGGCTGTCGTAAGCTGTGATGAGGAAAGGTTGAGATTGGAGAAAGAAGCTGAAGCATTGGCAGCTCAGGTCTGTTTAAGTAATACAGAGTCTGATTTCTTTTACTGTCATATACTGCTTTTGAATCACTGGCTCACTCAATTGGTTTTTGTTCCAGGATGATGGGGGTGGTGAAACTCTTGAACGCATTTATGAACGATTGGAAGCCCTTGATGCATCAACTGCAGAAAAGCGTGCTGCTGAAATTTTATTTGGTCTTGGTTTTAACAAGCAGATGCAGGCAAAGAAGACACGTGATTTTTCTGGTGGCTGGAGGATGAGAATTGCTTTAGCTCGGGCTCTATTTATGAATCCAACCGTTCTTCTACTTGATGAACCAACCAATCACCTTGGTATTCCTCCGTCCTTAAGAAGATCCATTTGTTTGTGGCTGAATAGTTATTATTTCCTTTTCATATTTTATGCATTGATTTTCATGTGGTGATTTTATCTGCTGTCCTGTGACTTTAAATTAAAGGTATTGCTGATTCTTTATCTTTTTGAATTATGTCTATCAAATATTAGTCATGAATATTATTGAATCCTTCTGGTATACCCAGTGGGTAGGCCTCTGGGTATAATTTTTAGAGGCAGCCCTTCTTTAGTGTCAGTTTTGGAGAAGGATTGCCATGGATCACTTCAAGATTGGATATAATATATTGGTAGATGCTTTACATCAACATGGTTGATTTGTGAATGCTAGATCCAATTGTTTAACTTTTGTAAATCTCCATCGTTTTTCATTGATCTTGTTATGTCTTATAGAGAAGTTATCCACCTGCATTCTATCTCTTCATTATCATTTCATTTTATTGTTTGCATTTCTGCTAATGCAACTGATACAATCTTAAGTAAAGCAATTATGAGGGTGGTACTTGTTATATTTTCAGGTTACATTCAAGTTTTTTGTTTTCTATGTTTCTATTTGATATCTGTCTAATGTTCTTGCTTCTTTTTTTTCTATCACATGTGTCAGTATGTTCCTCCTTTGGTCCTAGAATAACTGTGGATTCACTTTTTAAAAATGTATTTGCAGATTTGGAAGCTTGTGTGTGGCTGGAGGAGAATTTGAAAAAGTTTGACCGTATTCTGGTAGTGGTTTCACACTCCCAGGACTTCCTTAATGGTGTCTGCACAAATATCATCCACATGCAAAACAAAAAGCTGAAGCTCTATACTGGTAATTATGATCAATATGTTCAGACACGTGCAGAACTGGAGGAGAACCAGATGAAGCAATACAGATGGGAACAGGAGCAAATTGCCTCAATGAAGGAATACATTGCCCGATTTGGCCATGGATCAGCAAAACTAGCCCGCCAAGCTCAGAGTAAAGAGAAAACTCTTGCAAAAATGGAGCGGGGTGGACTCACAGAGAAGGTGGTAAGAGACAAAGTTTTGGTGTTCCGCTTTGTTGATGTGGGAAAACTTCCCCCACCTGTCCTCCAGTTTGTTGAGGTGACATTTGGTTATACTCCTGATAATCTGATTTACAAGAACATTGACTTTGGGGTTGATTTAGACTCTAGGATTGCTCTGGTTGGACCCAATGGAGCTGGGAAGAGTACATTACTGAAGCTAATGACCGGTGACTTGGCTCCTATAGATGGCATGGTTCGACGTCATAATCACCTTCGAATTGCACAATTTCACCAGCACTTGGCTGAAAAGCTGGACATGGAATTGTCTGCTCTCCAGTTTATGATTAAAGAATACCCTGGAAATGAGGAAGAGAAAATGAGAGCAGCCATTGGGAAATTTGGACTGTCAGGTAAAGCACAGGTAATGCCCATGAAGAATTTATCTGATGGGCAGAGGAGCCGCGTGATATTTGCATGGTTGGCTTATAGACAGCCTCAGTTGCTACTTTTGGATGAGCCAACTAATCATTTGGATATTGAGACCATTGACTCATTGGCTGAGGCATTAAATGAATGGGATGGTGGCCTGGTGCTTGTTAGCCATGATTTTAGGCTCATAAACCAGGTGGCCCATGAGATATGGGTGTGCGCCGATCAAACTGTGACCAGATGGGAAGGTGACATTATGGATTTCAAGGAGCATCTAAGGTCAAAGGCTGGTTTATCTGACTGAGGAAGATAGTGGGACTGGGACAAGGAAACAGACTTTTGTCCGGTATTTCACTATCCAAGGGTTAAGTACTTGTATTACGTACTTATAGTTGTTTCAAATGTCTGAGAATCGGTGCAGAAATCATGATCGAATATTTTTTGAGCCGATGCGTCCATCTCCCCCGTTAGATTGGTAATTTTTGTAATCATTTTTTGTGCTTATCAATTTGGTTGCTGACCATCATGATAAGTTAACACGGACGGTAAAATGATACCTATCTGTATCAACTAGTTGTACGCGGCGTATGTTATATGAATAATACATTGTACCGAGAGCAATATATTTACTGTTTTCCATATTACTAATAATTCTTCATGTTCGCCAGTTCCCTACGTTTACCATAATGTTGCACGAGAGAATTATCAAGGCCACCCGGTCTTTAAGAAACTAATCGTAGGTGGTAAACCTGTTTAAGAAGTGATTGGATGAAGCAGGGCTAGCTCTACCTCCTAATTGTTAGCATAGTGTCATGGCTCGAAATTCGTGATTCATTACTCGTCAGAATTAGAGATGTCAATCTAACTCTAAAGCCGATACTCTCTTACACTATAGCGCAATCTTTAAATACATGTCTCTTTCATCTTTCGAAGTGTAGTGTCATAATCTTTAGATTGTAGGGACTAATTCAAAGTTCATCTTATTTTGTATAAGTAATTTTTAAAATTTCTTATCTCAACATTTTGCAGTTATTGAGATTTAACCCTTATTTCAATATAATTCTAAGAAAACTTCACTTTTCTGGACTAATGTTTTGATATTCTATATTTTTGGGTCTGATTAAAGGTTTAAGCATGCTGATTTACGTAAAAGTTTAGCCCTAGCCAGGAAATATATTTTTTAAAAAAGTTATTTTTAGAAAAGAGGGAAATGAACAAATCCTAATTATATAATTATGTATAAATAATTAAAATTGAAAGTTAAAGTTATATAATTTTTATGCTTTAATTTTAGTTGTTTATGATTAGATCTAATGATTAATATTTATCTCTTTAATTATTTATATAAATTTTTACCATAGAATAAACTTTTAGGATAAATTTGACTTTTAAAAATATTAAGGTAAGTTTCTAAAAAATACCTATGCTAAATAAATAAGTTAAACTTTGATCTTAAATTTGAAAAATATGATAAACTTATTTAAGGTAATACTTTACCTAAGTCGGGTTAATTGAGAAAATTGTAATTGATATTTCTTGAAGTTTTAAAATAACAAAAAAATTGTATAATTGAAAATTTGTAATTATTATTTTCTTGAGGTTTTAAAATTACAAAAAAAAAAAAAGAAACAAAAGTTTTCTTCTAAAATGACAGATGAAATAAAACAAGGAACGTAAAAACTTTGTGCTGATTTGTTTTCATATAAAATCATGTTGTGGTGGATAAAATCAGTGAGCACAGACGGCATAGTAATGCTCTGTGTTTGGTTAATTTTTTAAATTCTAAAAATCAATTCTGCAGTGACTAACATTAAAATTTTGAGTTAAGTGAAAACTTTTAGCTTTCAAGGAGAATAGAACTAGTTTTGGCTGTGAAAGTCAATAAAATTTTAAGGACATATATCTATACATCAAAAGTTATTCTAAATTACCATCTGAATAAAACTATAGCTTCTAAACTCACTTTTACAATATTATTCTCAAATTGGATTATTTTTTCTCAACTCTATTAAAACTAATTCTACCAACATGTAAAACAAATTCACTCTTTAACTTCTCTTAATCAATTGAACTTACTATAAAATTAATTTTGAGGTGCAACCATATTTTTAGACCCTCAAACGTGATTTCTCTTACTGTGCAAAAAGTTAATAAATAGTTATTCTTGAAGTGTACATATGACTGTATTTAAAAAAATTATAAGTCACCAATAAAGTCTAACATCTTCAATAGATGATCGAGTTTTCTGAATTTGCAGATCAGAATTTAATTTTTTAATCATGTGTATTGAAAAAATATTTTTAAAAAAGATAAAATCTATTTTAATAATTAGTGTTCAATTGTCCCAGAGATATTTTCAGCGGACATACATAACACATGCAAGTCTTACACTTGAAATTAAGGAAAATGTTAGGATTGATTTTAAGTATTAAAAGATGATCGATTTTTATTTAAAAGTAAATGTTTATTATATAAAAAGTATAAAGATGTAATAAATATTTTTAATGAAAATATACTATTTTCAGATGTTCAAAAATACTTTTAAGGAGCGAAATTAACAAAATTTATTAAAAAGCAGTCCAATAAGAAAATTTCAAAAGAAGTATTAGATGCAAATCAAGATCCTAACTGTCTTTTGTAATGGGAAGTGGAAACTACTGCACATATATTTTTTTTCTCATGTAATTTTCTAATGCTGTTAGGTTGTTGTATTACTCATGACTTGGTTTTGAAATGGTACTGCCAATGGATTATAAGACCCTCTTCTTACATCATGCAGGATTCAAGTTGGAGGAGAAAGGTAAGCTGATACGGTTCCTCATTTGATTTTGAACTGTATACATCTTTATGGAAACTCAGAAATGGCATTATAATCAATCAAGAATATCTGAACTTTGAAAAACTGTTTGAATTAGTAAAATTAAGGGCATGAATTTAGACAAGAGCAAAATTAAATCCAGTAACTATACGTCATTCCCTGGATTGGATTTCAAAAACCACTTAAAATGCCGATGTAGTGGATATTGAAAGAGATAAACTATAAGTAAGATTTAATTACTAAAAAATGTTTGTTATTGATACATTTATATCTACCATAAAGTGTTTTGATGTAAAGGTTGTGATATGTTTTATATTCTTGGTGATAAAAAAATATTAATTGGTCACATACTACATAGTTATGAGCTTTGTACATTAGAGTGGATACTCATACTCCTTGTGTTGAAATGAAAAAAAAGTATTAGAGTACAAAGAGGTACTCACAAATTAACACATGACGCGTTCCTGATTTTTGACTAAACGTCCCATACATATATGGTAGCCCATTCCCTGATGCTATCAAATATTGGTTCCCCATTTATGACATACTCCAAAATAGTTCATCACGTTCTGATATGACTTGGCATAATCGTTGTCAAATACGATTAGACTACTGCTTCCACGAAACATATTTTCAACTTAGATAAATATATACATCATATTTCTTGTACAGCATCTTCAAAGCCAACTTCACTTTAACCTCATATTCTGCATTCTCATGAGGCAGGGCATTGATTGTGTAAGCATCTGATTCATAATTAGGAGCTGCAAACCCCTAGTGATGTTTTGATCATTCTCATATATATGTGGTGAAAGTGGATATGTTTTTTGAAACTATGGTTCTACTACAAAGTAAGTTACAATTTATAAACTGTTAAAATATATGTACGAGAAAAGAAATATGCCTTCATTTATATATATTGCATTATTCATTGTACATTGACAGTTGTGTCATACGGACTTTCTGGAATGAAAACTTTATACATGAATATATATGCCAAAACAGTTACATAGCATTAAAGTCAGTCGGCAAGCAGCAGAACCGTAGTTCGTAACCATAATTTCACTACATTTTTGTTATTAAAACATTACAAAGTTAATAATATATGATATTGTATATAATTAATTTTATCTTTTTTAATATACATCTAAAAAATATTTAGTAAGATTGAAAGAGATAGTAATTTTTTATTGTCCTACTTTGATGTCGACTAAACATCTTCCATTTCAATACAAGCAAGGATGTCCCTAATTATCATAACACTTTTTTAATCATTTGGTGGGATAGATGGGCCAAAAAGTGCATCTTAGCTGGTGGAGCGGAGGCAATGTTCAACATTTTTCATCACGAGCAGTTTGAATTGGGAAATCATATTTTTAGAGCCAATATAAACAAATTATATAATAAAAAAAGAGAAAAAGAGAGAGGAAATGTGGAATGTTATGAGTACTGTAATAAAAAAATAGAAAAAAAATATGTAATATAAATTGTAGTATAAATAATATATCTTAGTTTAAAATTGTCTTAACAGCATGCTTTGTCTATAATTTATAAATTTGAGATAGAAAGTCTTGTTTAAATAATTTAATTATAGTGTTACTAAACATATTATTTATGAATGAAATTTAAACTAATTGTACATCTCAAACTAAAAGTTAGTGTGAGTTAAGTATAATACAAACATATTACAAATAAGCATGGTTAGAATCAAATAATATAATATGAATATATTTACATAAAATAAAAAATTGAAATATATTAGTGAATTTATTAAATATATATAAATTTAATTGTGTTGAAAATTTGTTAATATGAAATTATACAATAATAAAATTAAATTTAATGATGGTGTTTTGAAGAAGTGATGAGTGGTTCATTAGATATGTAGCACTAGAAAGAAATATGCGGCAACAAGTACTTCTTACTTTCTCTCCCTCTCTATACTCACACAGAGACACACACATTACGTCTATTAAAATATTATGATAACTAAAAAAATCTGAAAAATAGAAGAAAAAAGAAATAAAGAACAAGCAATAAGATAGCTTAATTAATTCCTTAAGTAGTTAACCCAAGTATGCTCTGAGTGTCTTTAGAACACAAGTCAATTGGAAGAAAAAATAATCTCAAAGCCTACCTTTTATTAGCTCTTGCTAAAAGAATGGGATGGTCAAATCAATTAAATATGAAAAAAGGACTCAGAAGTCACAGGGCCTCTAATAACAAAAAGGTACAGGAAAGAAAGTTTAGTAAACTTAAAGTTCCAGTACACTACATGGTTACCATTATTTATGAATATAATAGTTTTTAGAAAACCATGGTTTTGCTACAAGTCCAGCTTAGTCCAGTAGTTTGAGTTCCATGTTCATGCCATTGCTGTGCCAGTATCCTCTCAAGTTCACTAGGCCTGCAAGGAATGGATAATGCACCTTCATGATCAAAACCATACTCTTCTGCTGCTTGTTCCAATAGCCCCAAAAATGTTGGGTTACTTAAACAGCTTAGTGGCAGCACAAATCTCTTTGGTTCCTCTCCACCCTCAGCAATCACTGCAAAGTGTCCTTCTTTCACATCCTCTGGCACGTAGGTTGAGTCACAATATTCTTTGTTTCTCCCCAATAACAGCCTCTTTTGGAGCTTTTCAACCACAAATTTGAACATCACAATGCCACTTGCACCTTTCTTTTTGCTGTTGCTGCTTCTGACACTGAGCTTGGCCATGACGAGTGTTATGTGATAGTAGTAATAATGGAATTATGTGTCTGATGAGTGAGTGGTGATGTTTGTTTGAGCTTGGTTGAGTGTTTAAGCCACTGACCATACTTATATATATAGTTGTGGTCAAAGGGTGTGTTAGTAGATAAGATTATTTGGAGTGTAGCTAAAGATGAAGAATGAGAAAATAGTGTAAGAAAGAGATGGTTGGAGTGTTAAATTGGGGAACGGGAGACAGTGCATGTGAGTGCAGTGTCTGCGACTTTTCACACAATGCTAAGTCCCTTTTCGCTAATTGTGTCGGATTCTAACTCTGTAATTATCAAACCATTTATCCTTTCCATTATATTTATATACTCTCCTTCTAACTCTTTCCATTCCCACGTCATGTTTTGATATGTGATTTTTTTTTAATTATGTAACTATCATTTTATTTTTTTAGCATTTCTATAATGGATTGTAAAAATAATATTATTTACTTCCAAATTTTTAAAATAAAAATAAAGTTAAAACTAATGCAGTAATTGGAATGAATTTGTAGAAAGATAAAGAGTAAAATCTTTTTCTGTTCTTAGAATTGTAAGAGTCGATCATCCTGATTTTTAATTTTATAAAATTTTTATTTTATTTTAACAAATAAATTTTTTTAATATATATACATATAAGAGACTAAATTATTCTATTTATAATTCTTTTAAATAGTTAAATTTTATTAGTTTAATTAATAAATTAATAAATTTTATTTAAGTACATCTTTTCTATAAATTTTATAAAATTTTAAAAATATTTAATATTTTATTATATAATTTTATTTTAGTAAATAATATATTTTTTCTTATATTTTTTAAAATAAAAGTTATATAATAAATTAATATATTTTATTGGAGTACATCTTTCCTACAAATTTTATAAAATTTTAATATTTTATTATATAATTTTATTTTAATAAATAATATATTTTTTCTTATATTTATTAAAATAAAAGTTATATAATAATTTTTTTTAAAATTTTATAAATATCATTTATACAATAAAATTTATTAATTTAACTATTAGATTAAAATAATTTAATTGTTTATAAATAGTATGAGAATAATGAATAATTTTATATAAAATTAATAATTTGATTTCTGCTTTTATTTATATATATATATATATATATTTATAAAATATTAAAATCAATTAAAACATAAAAAATGGATAAAGATAAAAGTAATAAATATTTTTTTGTCTAAACAATGATAACAAGTTTGTCTGTTAAGAATAAACAAATGAATAAAACCATTTGACCAGATCTAGGGTTCAACTTATTTAAAATTTAGCTGAACTTAACTTGTTTAATAGATAAGTAAAATTTGTTAGAAAGTCTTTTTAGATAAATAAGTCAAACTCAAATTTATAAAAAAAAAATTAATTTATTTAAAGATTTATTTATATTTATATTTATATAATATATATATATATATTTCAGATGTATTTATTAATTTTTTTATCTTGTAAACTTTTATAAAAAAAAATTTATGTAAAATTTAAGTTTATTTATTACCTTTTTTAAAATATAGACTTTTAAAAAATTTTAAATTATATTACATCTTAACATAACAATATTTTTAATATATAACAAATTCAAATTTAAATTTTAAAAATTTTAAATAAAATAAATTTAAACATTTAAAATTTAATTCAATTCAATTTAATGCAAAATCTTATGCTACAATGCCATCGAAAATGAGATTAAAATCGTCTCCGACGTTGCAAGCCTTTGTGATTGTCAATTTTGTTGGCTTTTGCACCAACCACAATAGCATAAGCATAAGGGAAGAGAAGGGAGTGACGGATAGAAAGAGGATCAATGCCATTATTTGGGTTAGAAATAGAAAGTGGTTAATTTCTTAGTTAATTTGTTGAATAGTTATTAATAATTTCCAATTCTACATTTCTATTAATACATGTAATTTTTTCTTTATATCATAATTAATTTGCATTGATTGCAATTTGATTCATTCCCTTTCACTCTCTATAATTCTCTTTCTTGGATGCATCATGTCCCATGGATGTGGCCTAATGGCTCTACCATCTTTGATTCCTAAGAATTTGGACTATGAAGGAATGGAAATGACAAACGAAAATGGAAAGAAACAACAAAGGTTGGGACGATGAATAGATAAAGTATACAATCGGGCATGTTATGTTGGTTGACGAGCAACAACGGTAAACGGTCTACACTATTAGAGGTTGCAATAACGACAACAAGCAACTCGTCCTCATGTTTAACAATAACTAAATTCATGGAAACCATTTGTCTGTAATTCCGGAATGGCTATCAAGTCAGGGTTGAGTTTTAATAATTCAAATTACTTACCATACAGCCAGGAAAATGGTATATACATAATAATCTTATGCATAACAATTTTTTACTATTTATCAATGTGTAAATAATTATTTATCGTATTAGGTATTGAATATATTGAGATTTTGGGATGATTTTTAATTTTTAAATTTTAAAAATTATATTTTATTTTATTTTTGAATTATTAATTTAACTTTTATTGTTAAAAGTAAGTTAACTATAAATAGATAAATGAAAAAAATTAATTAAAATAATATATATATATATATATAAAAATATAAATTTGAACCGTTCAAAATTAATAAATATTAAAAATCAAAAGATAAAAAGAATTAAAAAATAAAAAAAAAAGTTGTGGAAAGTCCAAAAGGTTGAAGGGGAAGAAGCTTGAAAGTTTCATTGGTGAGAAATTAGGTGTGATGTTTTGCACAATAATTTTACCATGTTTAGAGCTAATAATGATGATGAAAATGGATCATTTTATATAAAATGATAATTACTCTTATTTTATATGTGTATGTATGTTGGATTATAATTTTAACCGATTCTAAAATGGTTTTAGAATGATAGTGTTGGTATATAAAATAGAAAAAAGTTAAAATAAAATAAAAATTAGTAAAAGAGAAAGAAAAAAGATGAAGGAATTAATACCTACAGGTGATTGAGAAAAATGGACAAAGATGAGATGAAAGAGGCAAAAGTGTTGATATGTGAGGATGTCTCACACGAGAGGTTCTTCATGAGACGAAAATGAGAAGATAAAATAAAAGGTTTGCACTTGGATGATGGCATGGAGGTCAGTGGAACAATTGGGACATAGTGAAAGAGGGTAAAACTTCTCTCTATTTATCTCTATTTTTTTATATATCAAGAATCCTCCACATATTTTTTATTTCACATTTTTTTTAAATGAACCTCTATCATGTTAGAAAGTATTTGTCTGCTGAAAGGGATGAGACTAAAATAAGATTTTTGAGTTCTAAATTTAGAATTGAAAATAAAAAATAAAGAATAATAATTTTTTAAAAAAATGAAGTTAAAGTTATTTTTAAAATATAAAAATTAACTTAACACATATTAATCAAATAATTTTTTTATATTTAAATAAGCTATTCATAACTATCCCGATCTTAATTAATTATTGATTGATAATCAATTACTATTTATAGTCATCATATAATATACATTTTTATTTGTAGGTTAAGGTTATGGTATAATTTTAAATAAGATGATTAATATGTGTAGAGAATGCATATATTTAAAACATGAAAATAATAAATCTAAATTATATAGATAATTAAAATTAAAACTAAACTTAATCAATTATTATATATACTGTTAAAAGATTATATATATTTTATTTTTTTAATTTTAACCATTTTAAATAAGATTTAATGATCAATTTTATTGTTCTTATTTTTTTAATAATCGGATATATTACATGATACAATATATTATATAATTTTTTTAATTGTTTAAAAGATATTATTTTTAATGAAAACAACACTAAAATATATTTTATTTTAATATAATTACATAATTATCATAATTTTAGTTGAAAAGCATTTTTTTTTAAAATGAAACAAATGGATCCTCAAAATAGCATAAGTTCCATTGAATTTATTATTCATAAGGGAACACATAAGGCTGGAAATAACTTACGTCAGTTTTTTGTCGTATTATCATTTCATGAACAAATAAGCCGAACATATAATTGTTTTTCAACCCATTTTGGCAACCTTCTCTCTCTGTAGGTGAATTGTGAGACTTATAATAGTATAAATTGATGATATTTATTATAACAATTTAATTTTTATTTAAAAATATATAATAAAAACTAATTCAACAATAAAGTATTAGTAAATAATTTTTTGATAATTACAATATACCAAAATTAGTTATTTGAGTATCACCACTAAATGAAAGGATAAAGCATTAAAGGAGTAAATTAGTTATTATTATTATTTTTCTTGCTAATTTATGTAAGGAGAGTCCTTAATATTTGTCTTAAAACGAAAAAAGAAGCGCTGGTGTGTGTCCATATCGGGGACGCACGTGTATGATTGGGCTTAGTAGGTTGATTCGCTTCATCTGGCCAATTTAGAATGAGCTTCTTCCAAAAATGGTTGTTCTGTACAAATAGCAATGTACGAATTCCATGTGCTCATGTTATTCCGTCGAAATAAATGTCAGTTTCTATAGGGCATATGCATGCCAAGGAACTTTCGAGAAATTAATGGCAGAAACCATTCATTTCATACTTAAAGAAGAGTTTTGCCAGACCTAAGGAATTACATACAGCTGTGATATACGGGTCATTTGAACATAGACCAATTAACCTTGTTTCTGAACATGAACGGTTTTCACTTCTAATTATCTATAATCTTCTGTTTGGAGAGAGAAATTTTAGACTCTTAGATTTTATATTTTTAAAAAAATACTAAAAGTTTTTAATTGAGTTATTTTTTTATAAAATAGAATTTTTTTAAATAATTTATATTTAAATAGATTTTTTAAAATGGTCTATTATATTAATTTTATTATTATTATTATTCATAATTATTCTTATATTTTAATTTTTTAAATAATTATTATTTTTATTCATAAATTTGTAAAACTCTAAAATTATCTGTCCATTCAAAAGCAGAGGTAAAGGTTTTTCAGTTTTATTAATTGGCACATAATTTTTAAAAATTGAATATAAAATTTATGTTTTATACCCAATTATGAAGAGCGTGAGTGTTGATGGTCAACATTGTCTGCAAGCTTGTATATATGAACCTGATCTTCTTACATTACATATCCATATATTGATTCATTTTAGAATTATTTGTTGTACATTCAAATATAGCAGAGAGGGATGGCCAGTATCTATTAGCTAGATAGAGAATTTTTGGACTGTGATAATCACTCCAAAAAAGTACGGCACACGGTGCAGTTTTGAATCTTATGCTACACTTTTTATTTTTATTTATTTTTTATTATTATTTAAGGTATGGCTAGAAATTTTTTAACTACATTTATAAGTACAACTGAACATAATACCAAAAACTAAAATGAAGGCTAGGACCGTTTACAGTTAATTTCGTAAAACTGTAGAATAGTTGGAGCCACATTTTTCAGATACAACAAATTATATAGGTTAACATTGTCATTTACTTTAATTGTTACTAATCTGATGGTCTATACACAGGTTATTTTGTTTGATTATTACTATGGATGAATTGAGTGTAAAAAAGACATTTTCAAAAAATTCACACCCGTAAATAAGTAAAATATTAAAAAAATTGAATTAAGTTATACATATAAGCAAAATCAATATTTTTGTATTTTATTTTGTATTTTAAGTTCAATGCTAATTTCTATTTTATCCACTAATTTTTTTTATTAAATTTAATTCTCTAACGTTTTTATTTCTAGTTTATTTTTCTGTTAAAACAATATTAAATTTTGTTAAAAAACTGAATTTTTTAATAATTATTAAAAAAGATCATTTATACACATAATTCATCGGTTAAAATAAAAAATAAATGTAGAAACATTAACAATTATTTTATTTAAAAATTTAAATTTAAAAACTCAACCATTAAATAATATAATATTAATATAATAATAATGTATACTAAACTTTGAAAATATAAAAATTTATAAGAATAAAATTTTATGATCAATGTTCATTTATATTTTAAATAATATATTATATATTAAAATTAATATTATTTAATAGAATACTAAATAATTTTAAAGTTGTACTTTTAAAAATATTTTATACTGTACCCGATCTTAAAATTAGTTCTATATATATAACGAGCAATTAGAAAAAAATAAATATAATAGGTAAATGATGATGTGCTAGCAAAAGAAAAATTTGGATAGAGATTGAATGCAATAAGATCTCCCCTTTCCAGAGTAGGATGTGAAGGTTTCCTCTATAAATTTAATATATATATATATATATATATATTATAATAAAAAATTTAATTTAATAATTACTTTTAGTAAATTTAGATTTTAAAAATATTAAATAAAATAATATAAATGAATTTTTGGAGAGAAAGATAGGAGGGGGAAGAGGGATGTAAGATGAAGCAGTGGGCAGCAAAACCACATGTATAGGAAGGAAGGAAGGAGGAGAAGAATGGAGAAAAAAGAAGCAGTGAAATGTGAGTGGAAGAATGATTAAACGACAACATAACATAGGGTATGACAGGTCACAAATTAAGTGACGGTAGGGCTGTGAATCAGAACACTAATGTCACTGTAACACTCCAACACCAAATAATTATTAATGCCCCAAGGTTGGAAACCCAGGCTTTCATTTTCACAGTAAATATTCATACACAGTTACACACATAACTTCAATATAAATAAATAAATATATATATATATATATATAATGATTTTTTTCATAATTTTGTTTTAAAGATTTTTCAAAAATTATTATAAATGAATTTATAATCAAACAGTCAAAATGTATACATATATGAGTTGGGGAGAAAAAATAATTTTAAGTGAGCTTTCTTTCTCTTTGTTTTAAATTATACTTCAAATAATTTGTTTGAATTGGGAGATTTTATTATACGATAAAATTAATTTTTCTAATAAAAATTTTCTTATATACAAAATCTGAACCTGAAATTTTATTTTAAAAAAGTTATAGATATATTATATTATCAACCAACTCGATGTTAATAAACAAATTATTTTAAGAAAAAGAATGTTAATTTGCACTTTTTTAAAAGATTATTTCATATTATTTAACATTTTCCTTTCCTTGATACATTGGTCGTTTGAGTTTCAAGAGTTTCACTATTTTTTTTTTTACCTACAATTGAGTTTCTTGAACTTTGACCTAATTTAACCCACTAACTAAGTGTCAGTTTACTTTGGCATTAGAAAATTAAGTATCACCTTTTTTAATAAATATATACATTGTAATGAAAATTTATAATTAATAATAATTTAAATATATATTTGATTATATTTAACGATTTAAAAAATTATTAAAATAAATTTTATCTAATGTTAAAATAAATTAGTCCTAAATCTTTTAGAAATCAAATTGGGTCAGACTTATAGGATTCACGGTTTGTCTTAACCCGCTTCCACCCACACAGTTGTCCTAGCAGAAGTTCCTTTTGGGGGTCCATTGTGATGCTATTACCTGGACATGGCACCCAAAAACTTATACTCTTATTGGCTTCTTTAATACGTTGCATGCCCACAATAAGATACATGTGTACAACTGTTGGATGCCCCACGTTGAACAATTGAGACCAAATTAGTCCCTCTCACTCAGATGTATACCACAAAAAACTCTCTATCCTTTTGAGCCAAAAACTGGGAAGATGCTAAGCTGAAGCTACCATTGGATCAGCTATGCAACTCTAGCTGTCTAAGATATTTTCTTTTCGTACACATGTCAAGAGATATGTATTCAAATCTAGCTGGCTAACATTTTATTCACGTTGTTCACTGCTGCATGAAAATAACTAGATGGCTCATAATAGGTTTAAGAATTATTACTTACTATTCAAAGATTATTACTGACTATTCAATAACTAATTATTCGTTCAGAGAATTTTATTATTATTTGGTTTAAACTATAACTCACCACTGAAGTAAATTGTAAGAAAAAATTCGGAAGAGACCCCACATGAAGTAGGACGAGAAAAGAAATAGGAAAAAGAAAAATTGTGAGATTTGAACTTCCGTATTTTCCTTACATGCATGTCTCATCATTATTTGAACTGAAGTGCATTTTTATTCTGAGTAAATCCTCATAATGTATCCCCACTAAATAAATTCTAGATTATCTGTCAAAATAATTTGATTTTTTTTATTTTTCTTAATATTTAACATGTGGTGTTGATGGATTAGAATATGAGTATTAATGATTAGAAGTTTTGGATGAAAAGTAAATGAAAAAAGAGATAAGGTGAACATAGGAGAGTGAGTAATAAAAATAATTTTGAAATAAAAATGAGTCACATGCCAATGATTATCCTGCATACTTTTAAAACGTTCTTCAAATACACATTTTTAAAGAACCAAAGACTGATTCAAACTTGAGTACTAATTTGCATTTTTCTTTTTTATGAATAATTTTGAAAATATATTAATCATGTGCTAATCAAAGGAGTAAGTCGACTAAATTTTGACAAAAAAATTAATAAAAAATTATTCTGCGAACAAAGTTAGTTATATTTTCCTTTTTTTCTTATTCAAACAAAAAAACTAGAGTTAATATATATGTGTGTATATATATATATATAAAGTTAAAAAACGATCATACGTAATGTAAATTTCGGGATATTAATTTATAATTTTTTCAGTAAATACCAAATTCAGCCCTTGAATTTTTAAAATTTATAATTATAAGATATTTTAGTCATTCTATCCATTAAAGATAAATACTAAAATGTTTCTAATAATATTTAGGAATAAAATCAGATTGAGTAAAATTTTTCAGAAACTAAAATAATTATTTTCACTAAGTATGAAATGCCTCTGGTATTTTTTTTTCTCTCTTTAAAATATGGCGTACACGATTAAAAGGGCAATTGGAGTGGAGCGGGTCATTCCTCTCTGAAGCTAAGTTCAGCCCGTATTCGTATTCGAAGCAAAGAAAAGCAGTCCCTTCGTTTGAGAGAAGACAAGGGGAGCAGGAAACAATGACGACATGACACATTACATCCACGTAATCCGACAACTCAAGCTGTATTGAAAATCATATTTGCAATAATGCAATATTTAACATTTTTTAGATATTTTTCAGTAAATATTCAGATTAATAGATATTTCAAAATTTCAATGCAATTTAAATGTAACTTTAACCTCAGTTCTCATGTTTTAAACATAAAAATTGAAATTCTTAATCACTTTATCATAATTAAAATTTTAAATAGTAACTCTAATTCTGTCATTCAAACATAACACGACACAGACTGACAAAAATAAATAAATAACAGACAATACATGAAACGTTTTCAACTATGCCTCTCGCAAACGATTGCCATGCGCGAGGCTCCACCAGACATGCAACGTGATCGTAAAAAGGTACGACAGTACGGTACGTGTGAAAAATGACAGATATATTAAAAATGAGGTGTTATTTTCTGAAATAATTATACAATTTATACATCATACTCTTTCTCTTCGATCATATCATCCATTACACTTCACATTTTTTATATTTCTCTTTTTTTAAAAAAAAAAAAAACTTGTGTAGAAAATATTGGCAGAAATAACATTTCTCATTAAAAATTTCTTTACAACAGATCCACTAGATGTTCAACAGCGCTCTCCTCTCTCCTCAAGGCCTCACATTATCACAAATTGTTTCATCAAAAACGGGAAATTGTCACTCCTGCATACATACATTGTGTTATGTGTGTTGTTGGGTATCAACCCTTTCAATGAATACTCGTATACCTATCATTTCTGTAGAGAGATACAATCCTACTGTGTAGACCAACCCTAAACTGTCAAGTATAATTTGCAATGGTTAATAGTTATCTGACCTCCGCAAAAATAATCGTACCCAGACAGGCCACATATTTGCAGAACCCCATTGTTGCTCAGCCAAGGTAACTTATTTTTGGAAGAGGGTAAGCTGTGCCTACAAACAGAGAAGACTATAGAAAAAAAGTGGTATGAACGCGTTGTCAAGTTGGGCTGTGTAGGCCTCCAACAAACCACTTACGGTCACAGCTAGAAGTAGAGAGAACCAATGCTGCACAAATGTTGGCAACAAATACATCAAAAGAAAAACTTAATAATAAGAGTAAGAATTCTGGAATAGCAGGCTTCTCTCACCAGCTTATTCATTCTAAACGACAAATGACAATTTCTTGTACTTTTTCCCCATTAAACGAGGCACCAAAAGATGAAACTACACATTACTGTCCTTGGAATTTGCAACTTGGCAGTATAGGCGTAGCCTTTCCATTCTTTTCCCTCCTTTTTGAGAAGGGGGAATCTAGGAGAAATTGAAACGAAGAGAATAGTCGTCCCTTAAGTGGGGCTGGGCTTGCACATGGGTGAAAAGAATGAGGTTGGGGAAACAAAGAGCAAGTGCTCCCTTAAGGCATACTATCGTGGTATCTGAATTATGATCTAATTCCATATGCAGCAGTTGGCTTATATGCATGAATCTAGGAGAACAATGCTCAGCGACAAGGTTCCTAACTCATTGATGCAAGAAATTGTTAGAGGCCAATGGTATCAAAACATTCTATATAAAGCTTTGGTGCTTATATGAATCAGGGCATGTGAAGCAAGACTGGTGCGGGACCATGTCTATGCAAAGAATGACACGACCGGAAGTACTGAATTGAGATACCTTTATCAAGGAAGAACCATGTGAGCCAGATAGTTTCAGGAGATCTGTTGTGTAGACAACTCAGGTTCCTTCTAATACTTAAAAAGGTCGTCAACCTTATTACTGATGAGTTAACTTAAATCCTCGTCCACACTTAGACTAGAAAATTATTTCTCCCACGTACCAAAAGTGGCTTACATCCGATTACACTTGAGTATAAGCCGTTGGATCTTTTTTTTTTCTTTTCAAAAAAATACTCAGCTGTTAGATTAGAGGTGTGGGAAGGTGTAAATCACTTTTGGTATGTAAGAGTATCATTATTCCTTAAACAAACCCACCCTGTCCCCCCTAATATGAACATACAAGGACAGAGATAGAGAGAATCACCTGAGTGAGAATGTATCCAGTCGATGCTAAGAGCGGAAGGAGTAAAGAGCAAGCAACTAGTACAGAAGTTATACCAGCTGCAGTACCTTCAACTGTTTTCTCTGCAAAGTGAGAACACGACACATTACATCTTGCAATGGAAGACTCCATTAAAAACCACTATCACTAGTAATAAAAATACGTACTGCCAGTTTTACTCCACCTCAAAGCACCATACTTGTGCCCAACCATTGATGCCTAAAATTAGAAAATCAATTACTATGAATTAGCAAATATCCCATGCATTGCACAGATAATTCTGTAAATTTATAGAACATATACAAATGTTTTAAATTTTTAATTTCAAAAAATTTCAAAAGTTAATCTAATTGGTAGAAAATTAGTTTCATCATGATTTACAAATATTCCATTTTGTTTAATATTGATTGATTTAAGAAAATTAAGTATTGATTAAAGAAATTAATAATATCCTTTGATTGAATAATTATTTCAAATGGCAATTGAGGTTGATTTAATACAAAAGTTGAGGACATGTGTCAGAATATAAGAAAGGCACATGGCTTTGTAAGAAAGAAGATATGATGTGACTTCATGAGATGAGAGGTCAAATTTAATATATAAAAACTTAGGTGTACTACTATAAGTGTTTTTTTATGCTATTTTACAATCAAAATTAAAGTTTCAATTCATTAACTAATATTGGCAATAAAGGTTAACATCAATTACCAAAGTGAAACTCTAATTTTGATATGAAAACATCAAAAGTACATATGGTACATTGCCTAAGTTTTGTCTTTTTTTTAATGCTTTTCTTTAATCTTGCAAGAAATTAATCTGTCAACAGCTACATGAAAAACTGTGTATACAATTATTGCAATTATCTAAATTTTTCAAATAAAAACTATAGTAGTTGCTTATGAAAAAACATCTTGATTTTCAAAAATGGGAGTGACTTCCTTATTCCAAAATAATCAGACTTGCAGTATCAAATTTCCAGATTGATCCAGGTTCTTGCATTTATGGTTTAAACATTTTTGACTGGTCCATAACAGTAACATGTACCATGTTTGACTTTATACACTGTGACTGTGATACAAAATCACTTTTCCCCTTTTAACAGAAGATATAATTCACCTTTTGACAATGTTTTAATCTAGAAGTATACTGGTTACTTTGCAAACCAAATATATATACACACACATATATATACTTACCATTGTGTCTCCAATTCCTAGACTCAATATTCCTGCAAAAGGAGCAAGAGGTCGATCATTGTACCCAGAAGACATCCAAATAGGAAGTGCACATCCCAGTAAGAGTGAGAAATGGCTGCAAAAAGAAGATGTAATTGTGAAAGGGAACTAAATGAATTCTGATGCATCATAAACAGTACGTCCTACCCTTAGAGCTATAATGGAAAAGGACATGATACCTGACAATGAGAAGCTCAGAGTCACGGTGGTCAGTGAATGCATTCATAAATTGATTTATTGGTTGTCCCAATGGCCAGATTCTCCAAACCTGCATTGAACAATGTTAAAAGTAAGCAACCAAGAAATATGCATCTATCTATCTACCCGTATAAATAAAAGAGTTGTATATCAATCAGCCTGCTTTGAATCACTTGAGAAAACTAAGAAAACTCATGGGCAATAAACAGAACTTTATTGGGATAATGAAAAGAAGAAAAGGGCTCAGCTTGAAAAGTTGAGTCATTCCAAATTTTCTATTCACCATTAACTACACAGTATCAGGACAGGTCAGAACAGAGTGAGAAATAATATCTGCATTTATGTATCACAGCATCCAAAACTTGCAATAAGGAATAAGACAGTACTAAAACATGACACAAACCTATTCTTGAGTTTAAAAAATCACATTCATATATAGTCATAATTTATAAATGATTGAACAAATCTTCATGAAATCCAAAACTCCAATGTTCACGTCATTTTTCAGAAAGTTGTTCCTGTAGGATGCCTCCTAATTACATATTCTTACCCATTTCCCTTTTCCTTCTATTATCAAAACAAGACTATTGCACATACATCTCGCAGGACCCTCACAAATAAACCCTTATTGCCACATAAAGATACCGCTTAAGTGGTAGGCAGTTCTTTCACAGAAGTTCTTCAAATCTTAAGTATCCAAATTTAGATTTTGATTCCTACTGTACTGTAGAGATAATCAGCAATAAAAGATGAACATGCAGCATCCTTTTCAAAATATGACATCACTACTGCTAGTGCTAAGTTGAATGCATTTTAAGATACTTACACGAATAATTTCTAATGTCAAGAAAACTGCCAAAGCCGCACCAAATGCTAGAACAAGAAATTTTGGCTGAAAGAAAAAGAGAAGTCAGCATTATAGCGGATAGACCGTACCAATGACCCACCTATAATTATACCCAAACTAGTGACGGCACCTAAAATCCAGGTAAAGAGAAAAAAATGTAAATGTTTTTTTAAACACATTATGGCATGATCATTCTTGTTCCTTTCATATTCTTCACCAAAAATGATAACTAACACTAAAATATTGTATGTAAAAAAATTATCAAAAGTAATTCCTTAGCAGAAGAAATTTTAAGAGGTGGATCTATATGAGAATAATTTTTATTTTGAGAGGGGGGGGGGGGGGGGTGAGTGGGCTAATTTCAAGGGTAAAATACATAGATACCACCTAAATTTTGCTTCATTTTCAAGGAGTCACCAAACTTCTAGATCTAGGTGAGAGGTTCCTAAACTTTCTAAAACTTGGTAATATATCCTTTGGTCCACTAACTAAGCTAAAGTTAGTTATCACATCACTTGCATGTGTCAATTAATTCTTATTACAACCTCTAATTTGTCCATATTATTTAATAAAAAGAAAGAAAGAAAATTGACTTCGTTTTATTTATTTTTTATTAGCAAAAAATAGAAACTACTGAATAATTTTGTAAAAGATAAACTAAAATGAGGAAAATATTTTAAATTTTTTCAAAAAATAATGTGGAAAAATTAGAGATTGTCATATGTAATTATGTATTAATCAATAAGTAGAAGTCGTATAATGAATGGTTTTTGCTTAACTTAATATGGAAGGATCTATTGCAAACTTCAGACTCAGAGGGTTAAAGGCCTTTCATCCAGATTTCAAAGTTATGGGTGGAAATTCCAAAATGAGGTAAAAGTGTTGGGGGTGCTTGCATATATATTTCCCCTACTTTCAAGTATGGTGAAAATAGGATCATTGGGATTTTATTAAAAGGAAAACGAATAATGGATACCCAGTGGCAGAATCCCTTTTCTATAGTAGCAGAGATATACAACCATTTAGTCCCAAATTACCTGGAAGATAAGGGCAGGCAAAAACATTGAGACAGCCATCAGATGGTAATACTTCCGCAAAAGAATCCTCTCAATCTTACTGTTCTTGGAGATGTTATAGAATCGCAACACAGAAACACAAATTATACACACCCAATAGATACATAAGGACAGTCTTTTGGATGGATCAGAGAAAACAAAGGAAAGCACCCTGCAATGAGATGTTTCAAAAGTGAAAACATAGTAATCTAACAAAATAGCTGGTATCACAATAAAGTGAAAAAATAGTTTGACAAAAAAATAATTTGGACCTGAAACTACCATCATATTGATAACTGTATTTTAACAAGCCTACACAAGACTCAACAACTGAACAGTTTGGAACACTAAATCTATTCAAATTAGATTCAATTTCCACTATCACTAATTTCCCTCCATGCCATTTGATATGGATTCATGACATAGGAAGGCATAAAACTTAGGCTGCTTTTATGGCCAACATAAAAAACATTTTGGAGAATTGCATTATGACTTTTCTTATAATAACATTCATATAAAAACCATAGTCTATATAAGGTGGAAATATGGATGCTTAACTCAGCAAAAGAATGTGAATGCAAGTAAAATCAAACACTATGACAGCATTCTTCATTCCACAATTTCTGGTGGAGTTAGCAACTTACATTGCCTTATTGCATAACATGTAAGCATGCACCAGAGCTGCCAGCAAGACCTACACTATATCCTGCTGATTTATAGCTAATAAAACTATTTTCCAAGCATCCTATTATTATTGCTTCCATATTATATCAGATGACATCTGAAAACATTAGTAACAGGCAGCTAGCAAAAAATCCACCTATATCAGATATTGATGTGATACCAGAAAAAAGGGTGCACAGGAAACTCCAGCACGAACTGCATCCATGATGGTACAATCACAATCAGGACTAATCCAAGGGAAGCAATAAACATAAGAGATCTCCCAATCTCACTGTATCTTCTCGCTTCAGCGGAAGCTTTATTTATAGACCACTCCCATATTTGGAGAATATATTTCAAAGCTATTGGATACAGCAGAAGACCAAGCACAAGCCCCTACAAGAAAGTAGACAATTTTAACCAATCTAGCTATACCATTAATAATAAAATCATGACATAAGGACCAATACCTGAATTATAATGCTTATCTCACTTCGACTTATTTCATACTCTGCAGTCACCAACTCTGATGACCCCAATAGTTTACATAGCTGTTCAAACAATGTAAGCACCAATTATATCTACAAATATACAGGTCATCTAGGAACAAAATCATCTTAAGAAGCACTAACCTTTTTAACAGTAAGCAACAACATGTCACCAAAATAGAGAATAATACCAGCAGTCACCAAAAATGCTTCCCCTGGAATTAGAGGAAACTATGATATTATTAAAAGAGAAGATAAATTAAAGAACCCTCCCCCCCCCCCCCCAAAAAAAAAAAAACAAAAATTAACAATGCAAATTATGCTGAGATATGATCATCTAATGGCAGCAATGCAGCATTTATACATATTTTGGATGAGGGTGAAAAATGAACCCGAAACACCAAGGAAGAATAGGTGACTAAGACAATGAGTATAAGACATACATACCAATGGAAGCACAAGAGGGAAAAGTTCTGAGGAAATGTTGAATTAACTTCACAGATGCCAATCCATGACAAAAGACCCAAGGAAGCTTCAGTATCGGGTGCAAACCTGGGAAGGAAGAAGCAATGAAAGTTTAAGCAGAAGGCACACTCCCAATCCATATAATACAACAAGGAATGTTTGATTCACAAGTTCAAAAAAGCTCCCAACAAACACTTACCCATTTGAGATGTTGTAGCAAGGGCAACAACACAAAGGAGAGCTTGAAAGAAAATGGAGCATAAGCTAAACCTTAGACCCCAATGAGAAGGGGATGAAGGAGCACGCCATTGAGCCAAAGCAAGGAATAAAATGACGCTGCAGGCGCTGGCAGATGTGGCCCAGTATTGCAATGTCAGATATTGAATCTCTATAAATTCAAATTTTACACATCATGAAATTGCAAATTGTAACTCCTAATTAAAAACATGGAAGCAACAGCAATCTTGATAATAAGAATTAGAATGAAGACCTTGAAGCTGAAGCTGAGCCAGTGAGAATCCCCGCGATAACTGTACCAATTTGGAGAGAAGAAGAGAAGGGAGAGTGACAGCGCCGAGAAGAATCCCCGAGGAAGCACCGGGCCTGAAAGGAAATTAATCGATGAATAGATGAATGAAGAGAGAGAAACAGGGAAAGAAGGGAATAAGTAGGTACCTGGTGCGGAAAAGAGTAGGGGAATTGGGAGAGTCGAAGGAGATCTCAACGAAGAAGGAGGCGAGGGCGAGGAGAGAGAGAGATACGCCATGGAAGAAGAGAGAGGGAGGGAGGGAGAAGAGGATTTTGGAGATCAACAATAACACCACGGCTCTCTCGCCGTTCAATAACGACGTCGTCATGGAAGAAGAAGAAGAAGAAGAAGAAGAACACCACAATTGGATTTTACGCGGGAAGAGGGAGAGCATGAGATCACACATACTCATACAGGAGAGAGGAAAAGAAAGGAATTACGGAAGACAACGATTCCTATTCCTTTCTCATCTCTCCAAACTCATTTCTCACGGTCAAATTACGCGCCTTCCATAGATTATCAACAACATTAATTCATTAATTATCACCTAAAATCAACCATCTTTCTAATTAAATTTAAATAAATGTTACTTAGATTACAATTAGGAACTTGGAGACTTGAGAATTTCCTGCGACCTCTTCCAATATGCTCTGATTATTCGGCCTTTGGTTGATGATGTGTTCAGTCGTATTGGGCTCCGTGGGCTTTTCACGGCCCTAACCTGCATAGCCTCTTATTACCTTGACCAAATCCGCTATCATGGTTTACCCTATTTTATTTTTTAGAATGAAAATTGTTTTAGAAGTATGAATAGTTTATTAATTTTATTGTGATTTTTCTTTATTTTCACATTCCATTCCCCAAATGATCATAAACAATAATCAAGAATGAAGAACACTGATTTTTCCTCCTTTACTTCTTGTATGCACCCTTGACAAGTGTTAATTTATTTGTTTCAGCCCTGGCGTGACCTACAAATTGCATGTGTTACAAGACACGCCACACCACCCACTGTTGTAACAAACCATGCTTCCGCAACACATTTGCAAAGAACCACGTCAACGGAACAAATGGACAAAATAAATAGAGGAGCGTGGCCCATACATGGAACCCAAATTTCAATGCATTTGGAATTGGCCACATCAAAAATCAATTATTTACCACAACAAACATGTAGCTTTCTGAACTAGTGGCCTCAGATGTCAGCGTGACTGAAATCAATAATACCAGCTAACATCATTAACTCTCATTGTTAGTACATAATATAACAACAGGTCGTAGTTACTACCAAGCACATGGAAGCGCGTAAGAAAGAAGGATAAAAGGCAGAAGCTAAAAATAATCATTATTCTCATGACCTTGTGAATCATTGTTTACCGTGAGATACACATCAAGTATTCACAAAGCTAATAATTTCATATTCGCTCTTCATTAGTCAAAAGGATAATAAATTCACAAAACTAGAGTTGACAAACAAAACTCAGTCAAAACGAATTATACAATGTAAAATGGCTGAACAACGTTCCCCATCAACTTGTATCTGTTGTATCCCTATTACACTTGAAACCTTTAAGCAGGGATATTTTTCTCCCCATGAAAAAACATAATAAAATGAACACAAAAATACGATAACCAATTGCCATAACAAACAAAACCAACAAATTTTTCCACTTCGAATTACTGTCAGGGGAGATATTGTACGCACTTTGGAGAGCTTGAAACCCAGATATGGTCCTTACCTGCCCCACTGCAAAGGAGGTGCCTAGGTACTCATTCTCCAATAGCCCCTACCAGATGAAGACATGTAAATGCTTCAATAAATTAAATACCCATCTAGGGGGAAAAATTGGATCATTTACAAAATTTAGAAATCAATTATACTGTTTAACCCTCTCAACAAAAACAAGAAACAATCGTACAAGTCATACTCTGCAGAAGATACAGACACATCTCTATTTACCTGAATAGAATATGTATGAAAGGCTACATAGGACATTGGATACATCCACACTGGTCCCGGCAAAGCATTTCGAATTCTAAAATAGCCTGCCGAAAGCATCATGACCACCTGAAATAGCACACATATGCAATTATTCATTACTGGCTGGCTAGTTCACAAAACACATAAGCTCTTGTATAATCATGGCCTGGTAGGAAAAATATAGACCAGTGGAGTAGTAGTTGAGCAGCATATAACTTTTGTTAATATTTTGAATGGACAATGGGACTCACATGCACGCACAAGAGTGTCAAGACACTCCAAAAAACATCTTGCCACAAAGTAGCCACAACTAGCATAATTCCTTCATTTACTAACAAAGTCATAAAAAAATTCAGCACAAAGTACATTAGCAGGCTGAATTGATCCTCCAGCCCTACGAGGAAGTAGAAGACCAGACTTGATGAAATGGAGATGAGAAAAAGAAATGGGATGCTGGACAAGAGCTGTGCAAGTAAAAATACTAATGTACTGGAGTGCTGGTTTGATTCCTCACAGGCATATATCTGCAAAAGAGCAAATCATTTAACTTCATCAACACAGAGATTACAGGAAGAAACTGATAGCAAATCCATAATTCAGTCCTTAAAAAAATAGATATGTCTATGTCTACCAACAATATATAAGCAAGTAAAAATTATTTCCTTTTTCACTTTTGCTTCTGGAAAGAATCAACGATGAAGTGCTAATTCTGGCAAACACAATGAAAAGAAAACACAAATACCAAAACCTAACTCTATTTCAAAGGAGTACTCCAACACATTTTTGTCTAAACAAGAATTTCCACTACGCTTATTACATGTTTCTAGATTTCATCTTGCTTGATCTTGAGGAGTACCAAGTGTCTGATTTGCTAAACACGTAGAAGAGACTATAAATACTAGCAATTAACTGTACTAGGAAAAATGTCCTCCCTCGGTCTCATTATTTAAGGAAATGCACACATCTTTAGAAAATTATTGATTGCATTAATTATAATGATAAAAGACTTATTAGACTAAAATAGCCTTATTAATGAGTTGGAGTAGAGTTGTGAATTAATTAATATTTGGAAAGAAAACAATACAAGTGTATTGCTGGAAAATAACAATTAAGGCTTTCCTGATATTGTATAGTGACAAATATTTTGAGACAAATCAAAACCCTCAAAATGACAAGTAATGAGATGGAGGGACTACAATTTGCTATAATACATCTTATCAATACAACATTTCCATAGTCATACAGTTAAGATCTAGCAGATCTACCATGCAAACAATACATTCTTTCTACCATGAAATTATAAAACTTTAGGAAGTGCTAGTGCATTAGTATTAAAGATAAGAGTGATACATATTTCGAAGCTTGTAAGTTTACATAGAAACTTCTCATGAGTTAGTAAAATCATCAAATAGATTAAGGCCTTATGTTATGCAGTTGAGGTCTGTATAGAACAATGCATCATACAAAAGAATGATTTCAACAATGCAAACAATTTCCGGATACTTGCCAAATGGACAAATTACACTACATTATATGCATGTTAGGCAAATCGAGGCAAACTAATGAATTGCTGTAAAGTGAAACACGAAGAAAATTACCTTAATTTCTTTCATAAGTGCTGGCACCCTAGCAATGCTTAGAAGGGAACAGAATGATACAAATACAAAAATCGCTGCAACTCTTGTCTGCAATTTAAGAGATGATAAAATTCAATTCCTACATATTATAACTGTATCTAGAATTGTTGGCATATGTAATCGTGCATATAAACTCTAAGAGATACATGATGAATGATAAAATTCAATTGTCATGTAAGGACTCACCACAACAGAAGACAGAGAATGTCCCAGACCAGAAAATACAGTACCAATACACAGCGTGAGAAGCATGTAAAGAATAAGATGCAGCCAGTAATATTTCCATTCCCTTGACACAACTAATAAAGATCTCCAAGTCAAAACTGCTATCCGAGTAGCATTGCTAGCTTTACCTTTGCTTTTGAGAGCTGGACCTTCCTGCAAAATCAAGGAAGTTTTAAAAAGACTTCAAAAGTTAACATCCAACACTAACTTCCCTCTAAATGCAGTAGAGTGAAATAAAGCCTGAAACAAATTTCTAATGAGGCTATCATGAGAAGTGCAAATCCCATACTTCACCAAGATAAACAAGCAGGTCATTTCACCATCAAGGTTAAATCATTTGTTAGTGCAAGTCCTTTTAAATGGTTTTCAATGAAGTCTCTAACTACCCATTAACATATGCAGAGCATCCCAGAACTTAAATGCTTAAATATTTGTAATGTCCTTGAATTGAAACTCGGTTTTCTTACACACCCCAAATCTATAATATTTGCCTAACCTACCTATAGCATGCTTGTCCACTTAAAGATGATAGGATGGAATGATGTACTAAATCATAAATCTTAGACTCTCTGTATTATGCATTCTATGACTAATTGTGACCAAACTTTCTATCTACTACTAAACTCAATCGTTCAAATAACAAGTGTAAATAATGTATTAAAAATCTTACACATTGACAAATATGTAATATAGTATTTGTGAAGGAAGGGACCTACAGTGAAACTCCCACTTCACATTAACAGAAGATCTAACTCTTATAATTTTTTAAGCTATCAGTATTTCAATTTCAACAGTTATAATATACCTTCTCAGTGAGTTTCAGAATCATAGTTTCAACAGCAGCTGCATCTGCAGATGACTTGTAAGTTGCTTCAAGCGTGCGTATAGCAACAGCAGTGTCCATGTTTACAGAAGAAAAATCTCCATTGTCATCCTATTATGATAATATTAATCAAGTACTGTCACAAGTCTAATATGCGACATGAATAATGCATTGAGCAAATCAATTATCAATCCAACAGAAACAATTACCTGCCAGTTTTTACACATTGCAATTATCCTGTCAAAATCTGTATTAATTGCCCGTAGAAAGTGATCAGATGGACTTTGCATGATTGGGCAAGGAAATCCAGCATTTGAGAAGTGCTTCATCAACATAAAATTAAAGAAGTCAGTAATAAGATACATATTTCATTTACTAGCTGAGGTTAGCACAAAAATGATATTCTTGACAATCTTGCAACACTCATCTTTGATCACTTTCCATTAATAAATATTAAATAGTATCCCTGTGAAGCATAAAAAACTTAAAATCAATGCCGCTTAGATTTTTTAATCCGTAGTCGAAGCGGGATTACTTAACTCATCCTTAATCAAATTTTATGTACAAGATCTGAAAAGGCATAGAAGAAGTTACCTGTAAGCAAGCCAATGTTTCTCCAAAGAAGAGGGTATTTCCATTTGAAAGTAGACATATACGATCAAAAAGGCCAAAGACTTCTGTGCTGCTCTGATAGATGGTTAAGATAAGAGTGTAACCGGTGCTTGCAAGCCTCTTCAATGTAACCATCATTAAAAGTGCTGAGACACTGAAGAAAAATATATATAAAAAGCCAAAAGATTTTTAACAAAAATGGCTCTAAAATATGGAACAAAACCAAACAGATAGAGAATTATTACAATAAAAGGAATTCAGAGAATTGAAAAAGCACCTGTCCAACTGATAAAGAGGTTCATCTATGAATAAAATTCGTGGTCTCATCACAAGTTCCCTGGCGATGCTAACAAGCCTTCTCTCCCCACTAGGAAGTCCCTTCATATAACAATGTCCCCCTATAAGTTTGTTTGCATGATCACCTAGAGACATTGCATGTATAGCGTCCTCAACAACACTCTTTTTCTGACAAAAGAAACCAGGAAGTTGAAGAAGGGCTGAATAATACAAAAACTCCCGAACAGTGAGGGATCCAATCAGAGTGGTTTCTCTCTCCACGTAACCCTACAAATTATGAAAAAAAAATTGATACACATATATAAGGGGTGCAACCTAAAATTAACAACTATAAATCAGATAAAGAACAAGTTGCAGTCATCTAGCATAATGTAATCACCAAGTGATTCCAAATTCAAAAACCAAAACTTAGAACCTCTGATGCAAATAAATTGTAGTTGAGTAAGAAGTGCAAATAACCAATGCACAATGTAAAGTTCAAAAATGGAAAATGCTAATCTTTGAAGGACAATTATAACTATTCCAAATATACTGTTAAACTTGTGCATCCATTCTCCAAAAAGATAATCAATATACAATATGAAAGCATGGTTGTGATGGATTGGCAGATAAGTTCAAACAGATTGACCACTATAAACATAAACACAATGGAGATTCAAATATTAAACAGTCAACGAGATACTGAACTCACATATGACCCATATGGCATGTGTGACTTTGCCCCGTTCACAAACACTTCACCATACATCCTGGCTGAAGGATTCAATCTTCCTGAGGTAAAGAGAAAATTCCATTTTAGCTTGGACTATTCAAATATACATGGGAAGATCACAAAATACTTAGTAAGAAAGGATGAAGGAAGCATGCTTCAAGACCTGCAATGGCCCGTAACAAGGTAGATTTCCCTGATTTGGCAGGCCCCATAATTACAGTCATGGTCCCAGGTAATGCATAACCAGTTGAACTCTTAATGACCTTATCAGAGTACTTCCTTTTTCCCTTTATTGTAACCGTCAAATCTTTCCAGGCAACACAAGCCCCAGCAATTTTCCTTGGAATAACCGCACCCTCCGGTAGACGCGGGGATGGCAGGGACCCACTGTTGAGTTTTGAGAGAGAAGGAGAAGCTGGTGTCGTTGCAACATTGATAGAGTCACCTCCTTCATCAACTCTAACATCAATATCAGTGTCATCCCACTCAGGTGAATCCTCAAAAGATATGGGCTGCCTGAGTGAACCAGGTTTACGCAGGTAGAAAAAGTTACTCGAAGGCACCCTACTTGCCGGGCTGCTTGCTGATGAAGACGAAGATCTATAATTATCTGATTGAGACTGTATTTCTTCCATGGTTATCAATGTCTTTTACCTTGTATCAAAATTTAAACATCATTTCACAAGTAGCAGAATTCCCCTTGTAGCATACTAATTCAACTAAGCAGCCAAACCGTTAGCAATACACATATCCCACACGGTCATACACAACATTTTCTGTCCACATAGAACATTGTCTATAAACAACCTGCCATGCAAATCACAAACCAGAACTAAAAAACAAGAAAAGTGTAAATAGAACAAAAATGTAAGGCCATTTACAATTTTCCTATAATCTCTTCTATGAAACAAAAAGCGCAGACATCATAAAGACAAGCTCGACAATGCAACCAACTAAAGTGGTAGCTAGTTTTTCATGGAGAAGAAACTTACAATTAAAATCAATGATTAATAATACAAGGCAAAATGAATAATACGGGTGGGGGAGGGATGAGAAAAAAAAATCAAAACAAATACGAGGGATATCAAGGGATAGAGGGAGGAGAAGCCATACATTCCAGCAGAGAATGCAGACATGCCTTATTCCTTCCCTCCACAGACACAAAACCCAGTTCTCTTCCCCCATGAAAAATGAAAAAAATCAAACAAAACAAAACAAACCTTGTACCCTGGGTTTCCTCCCCCGCTCTGAACTATGCCTTGAACACCTCTTTCACCAACCAAACTACCATTCGTTTATCATTTTGAGTAGTAAAAAACGAAACTTTACAAAACACACTAAAAATATAAACAAATAAACAAAAGGGGAAAGAAAAATGAAGAGTCGTCGGTTACTAGTAAGTTAAACCGAGCAACCCACAAAAAACTTCAACCTGAATGGAAGGCAACGAGACTAAACCTGGTTAAAGGAATGGCAAAAAAATTAGAGATTGGGGGGAAAGTACAGAGGGCATACCTGGATCTAAGCAAACATGTTGAGAGATTGAATGAGAAAGCATTGAAGAGTGTGAAAGAGAGAGAGAAAGAGAGTGAAGAAGCTGAATAACACTACTCCTAGCTTTGTGTTGAGATTTGTATAAGAGAGGAATGGGTGATTTGACCCGCGGAACCCGGGTTTTTTTGTATTGCTTTGCTTTGCTTCTTGCTCTTCGCATTTCGCATCTCAGTGTCTCGCACTCTCTCACTTTTATTTTTATGTTCTTTTTCTTTTTCTATTTTTCTCCCCTTCTTGTCTTTTCTTTTATAGTGTTTCTTTTTTCTCCTTTTTGTTAAGACAAGTATATAGGGATGCAATGATGTTGGCTTCTGAGTGCCACCACCACAGTTCAAGCTGAAGCAACCAACGGGTGCCTGCCACCTCTAAGCTCTACTCCCTTCTAATTCATCCCATCACTGTTCATTCACTTATAATGACACCATTACTATCAATGGACACTTCTCATTCATTGGAGACTTTTTTTTAACAAGGTTCACTCCACACTTATGTAAACGTAACTTCAATATATTTAATTTCTAAAGTTCATTGGAAAGTTGTGTAATTTATATTTATTTAATTCGGTAGTTTTTTAAAAAAATCTTTGTGCTGCTTCGATGAATGTATATATACGGAGAAAGTCATTGACAATTTAGCATTGTATTGTACATGAATTTATATTTTTTTTTTAAATTATTTTGTGTGAAAAATAATAATAATAATTAACACTTTCCTCTCCCAAATTTTTGTTATGAACAGATTTATTTATCCATAATAGATGCATTTGAAACTATTTTAAGTTATGGTACTCATCATTTTATCTTATTCGGTCCTGTCATTAATTTGTAGTGGTTTTAAATATACTATCTCATGCTTAAATTGTAAAGAATATACTTGATCATATATATAAAAAAAATTATACAGTATGTTCTTAAAAATAAAAACATATAAATATTTTTATTACTTTTAATCAAAATTACAATTTTATTATAAATATTATTTTTAACTGAAAATTAATGTTAAAAAAAATATTATACTGCACATGTCTTTTTTTAGAATAAATAAATTATAGGATAAAATGTTATGTAATAAGTTTGATTTTAATAAATGGTCGGTATAAATATTTTTATATCATTGATTAATTAAAAGTATGGTATAATATGATTTTGAAAATAATTATTTTAAAAATAATTTTTAATGATGTAATAATATACAATTAAATAATAGTGTAAAAAATTGGACTTCTTGATGTATTTTAATTATTTTTTAAAATTTCTAAAAATATGACTTTATTTAGTTTAGGTAATTCAAAACAAATATTCTTTAAAGTATTATAAGGTTTAAGTTTGATTTGCTTTCTGAATTGGAGGAATAAATTTAACTTATTTACCTAGTATAAGTATCGCTTTAGAACTTGATCTAAACATTTATTTAATTGCTTATTAAATAAAGTTAAATGCGTTCAAATAAGTTATATTCAGTTTTTTTAAAAAAAACTAACAAATACATAATTTAAAAATAATATAATAAAATTTTATACAATTATTATTGTTGTTATTATATGAGAGTATATTAGTTTTAAATAATTTTTTGAATAGTCTAAAGTAGTGTAAACGTTTTAGTAACTAGTCTAATTAGGCTGCTAAATTATACTTGTAAAAAAATTAATATGACTTAGTATAAAACTTCTTTTAATTGAATCATTGTGTTAGGCATATATTTTTTTATATATTTTAAATAATGAAGTAAAGTTAATTTTTTAAAAGATGTTAAATATAAAATTTGACTTCCTAAATTAAGACAATTTTATTTATCATTTTATTTTAATTTTATACATCTTTCAATTGCTCGTCTTAGCTATTCGCAGTTTAATGTATCTTTCTTATTGGTGTGTGTCTTTGTGATCGTATATTTATCGTGATTTATATGTATTTACTGTATCACGCATGTTTAATTATTATTCATTGTTATTTTTTTTTTATTAAAAATTTTGTTCATTACTAATCTATACACCAGTATTAATATCTTTTCCATTTATATTATCATTTATCATCATCACTTTATTACACATGTATAATAATATTAACGAGGTGATATTATAATTTTCATTCATTACATTAATTATGTAATTTTATGTATATGATTAAATAGTATTATGTATTTTGCTATATCCTATTTGATATTCTTAAATTTTGGAAGAATTACAAATAATTCTTATCGTTTCATGTTATTAAGATACAACGAATTATCTTAGTATATATTTATTATTATACAAGCTAAATCATTTATGTGAAATTTGATTCTCTAAATGAAAATTATTTCCTTCATTATTTATCTTGATTTTGTAGATCTCTCAATTGCTCATCTTAATTACCTATGTGTCTATATGATCATCAGTGTGCTAATATTTATTGTGATTTATGTATATTTATTATATCACATGTGCTTACTTGCATTTATATTAATTGTTGTGTGTTTAATTATTATTTATTGTTATTTGTTTTGCTCGTCATCAATAATTTTGGTCATGACTATACACTAACGTTGTTATATGTTCCATTTATATTATCACTTTATAACATGTGTACAAATTGTGTTAATGAGGTGATAATATAATTTTTTTTATTGCGTTAATTATATAATTTTATGTATATAAATTAGATAGCTATATTTTCCTATGTGCTATTCGATATGCTTAGATTTTAGAAGAATTTTAAGTAACTCTCCTCAATCCGTATTATCAAGGTATAATAAATTATCTTGTTATGTATTTGTTGTTATACAAGCTAAATTATTTATGCAAAATCAATTTTGTGAAACTATTTTTAATCAATTTTTTTTTATAGATTCAACTATTCGAGTGATTAAAGTATTTTTTAAAATAAAAAATTAAAATCAATTAAAAATAATAATTAATAATATCATAAATTCCATATACATATAAAATAAAGTTATAATTACTTAAATTTCCATTGCATATACGTTATAATTAATACTAACCATCTTCACTTTACTTTTAATTTATTATGACTTTGTAGAATAGCTAAACCTTTCTTTTATAGGCACACAAACTAACTTTGGTTTCCCACATTTTATTATGGAATTGAAACTGTGGACCATTTGACTCCATCCAAGGAGAATATCGTTTAAAAAAAAAACCTCTTACCTTTTGTTTTTATAAAATACTTTATACGAAGCACTGTCTTCCGAATTTTCAATTTTTGTTGGGATTCACTTTGTGGAGTACTCATCAAAGCGCAGAATGGGTAGGGAAGTTGATAATTTGACAAAAGCAAAGAAAAAATTTGCGAGCTAGTCATACATGACATGATTTGTCGGACCCATAAATATACTCTTTAGCTTCATTTTAGATCATATTAAACTGAATGTTCAAGCAGATTCCATTACCAGCTAGGCCTCACTTTTTTCTTTCTTCCATCTACTTCCTTTTTCTTTCTGTTGCCCCTGCTCTGTGTCAAGGTTGAACCATAGTAAAGTATTCTTCGGCCTTATAGTGTGTTTGATTTTTCTATTTTTTATTCTTAGATCAGAATTTGGAATACAAATTATACATAAAAGGACAATCTTTTCTCGAACCATAAGTTAAAACTTTCCAGATGCAAAATCATACACGAATTTATGCTGCACGTTTTCTGCTATCTAGTGCAATAATGATTCCATATTCCTTATTTGCAATTAGAGCTAAGAATGAGTTGAATTATTCCTTGTGAATTAATTACAATTTGTTGGATATTTGTTAAATAAGTGAAGTTCGGCCTTTCATATGTTTAAATAATTATTTGATAAGCAAGTTATTAAAATTAATAGTTTTTATATGAGATTATAGGTTCGATGTATAATCATATAATAGTTTAATTTGATACATGTAACGAGTCAAACTAGAAGAAAAAACGAATTTAATTTCTTAATAAATCTTGCCTAATTTATCCTGATTAATAATAATAAAATATTGATAACTAATAAGTGAAGTATGATCTAATTATAGATGTATATGTTAGCATTATTAGTCATGGGAAGATGGAAAGATATTGAAGGGACCATAAGGACGGTTTAGGATATGAACATAAGTATGTTAGCATCGTACAATACATAGTTCACGGCATTGTATGTACAATGACTTTTTGGACATGTTAATTATAATTTCTAGAATGAGTTTTTCGTTTTTTGGTCTGACAGTACGAGGCTTATTCATGAAGTCTTTATCGGACCAAACTTGTTTTCTAAGGAAAAATTATGACAACGTAACAATCATTGCTATACATGATAGCGATGATTTATCATAAATGTATGCGGTATTTAAAATAAGGCTATTGGAAATTACCGCCCTATTTAAGAAAGTAAAAATGGAATTTTGTTATTAAATATAACGTTAGAATGTATTAAAAATTATGATGATTAAATATTAATTTTTTTTCCTTAAAATAACTAAGAACATAAAGGTACGAACTAAAATATAACATTTTTATTTATTTTTCATTCAATAATAAAGTTTATACACGGATCCTTTTGCAAGTGCAACCCAGTACAAACATATTTTTTTTGCATATATGTTAATGGAAGGACCAATACTTTCACTTCTTGCATTTGTTTTTATGTTTGAACTTATGTTTTTGGTTTAACAACACAGAAAAATACTGTGAATTGGGCCATATCGTGGACCTCGATGGCCCTCATTCTCGTTATATTTAGGACCTTACTTTCTGCACCCTCTTTTTTCTTTTTACACCCCCCTAAATTTTTTGTAACATTTTTATTTCTACTTTACCCTTACCTTGTAACTTCTTCCGCAAAAAAAAATTCATCTTCCGCAACTGTTGAAGTCAGCATCTCTGAACTCCTTGCTGCTTGCCCTGGTACTGCTTCAGCTGTGCAAAGCTAAACGAAACAACCCAAGGTCAAAGTTTCTACATTCAGGTTAGCACCTCTGAACCTTAAACTCGTTTGTTATTCTCCATTAGATAGGGTAAATGTAGGATTTTAAGCTGCTGTGAAGAAGATGACCCGATACATTCCGTAATCTAGTTTGCGGAATGCATCGGTTGCGTTCCGTAAACTAGTTTGCGGAATGCAACTGATGCATTCCGCAAACTAGTTTACGGAACGCACCAGTTGCATTCCATAAACTAGTTTACGGAATGCATAAGTTGTATTCCGCAAACTAGTTTACGGAATACAACTGATGCATTCCGCAAACTAGCTTGCGGAATGCATCAGTTTTGAAATTAATTTTGTATATTTACCTTTTAAGTTAATTTATGTTTTTTAGGGTTTAAGTATTCATTATTTAAGTTTAATTAAAAGGTTTAGGGTTTACAAAAAACATGTTTTATGTTAATTTGTTCATTATGTTAATTCATTTAAGTTTATAATTTAAGTTACAGTGAGAAAGTGTGGTTAAGTAATTAATGAACTGTATTTTATTTGGTGAATTTTAGACATGGCCAGGACTAGAGGTTCACATAGCAGAGGTGGTATTTCGTATACTGAGGATGTACGCGTTCGACCAACTGCCTCTGCTCGCAGTCGACGTGTTCGGCAAGTCATTGATGAGGAGCATGTTGATGCTGGAGGTGATATGCATGATGTAGAAGAGACATTCCCAGGTGGTCCAACGGATGTCTCTGTACTTAGATCATACAGGGAGCATGTAGCTTATTACATATGGACAGGACAGGTGAGTGTCATCACTGTATATGTATATGACATTATAAGAAATAATTTGTTATTTAATTTATTGTTTTGGTTTGTCTGAATGTTATTTTAGGATCGTCCTGCTCTCAAGGTGTTGACCCATGGACGAAAGGTCACTCCTATAGATATCCCTTACATCCAGAGCATCGTACAAGAAGGTGGATTGGCCGACTTAGTACGGTGCAGTCATTCGATAGCAGACAAGGGCTTATTGTCTGCTTTTGTGGAGAGATGGCATAGAGACACATGCACTATCCACCTGCCGATAGGAGAGATGACCATCACATTGGATGATGTGTCATCATTGCTGCATCTACCGATCACAGGGGAGCTGTGTTCTGTTGAGTCCATGTCACGAGATTCCGCTTGCGACTTGCTGACAGATCTTCTTGGTGTTTTTGCTTCGGAGGCAAACACAGAGACAGATTACACTCGAGGTGCGTATGTCAGGTTCAGTTGGCTGCAGGATGTGTGTGATTTGTGCATTCGAGAGGGTCAGTTGGATGCAACTGCTCGTGCTTACCTGCTGCGATTGGTTGGGTGCACTATTTTTGCTGACAAGAGTGGCACCCTTGTGAGTGTGTCATATTTGGAGCTGTTCAGGGATGTTCACATCATCGGGAGGTATGCTTGGGGTGCTATTGCATTGGCATACCTCTACGATCAGCTTAGTGATGCGAGTTTTCGCAACACTAAGTGTCTCGGCGGTTATTTGACTTTGTTACAGGTAAATGTCACTTATTGTACATCATTTAAGGGTTTTTTCCCAGATAAACTGTTACTTATTTATTTATAATATAAGTGTAGGCATGGATTGTGGAGCATTTCCCAAGGATTAGGGGACGTGAGCTGAGGGATGACTTTACCCCAGATATGCCAGTGGCGATGCGGTTGAAGATGCTACGCGATTCTGGGGATGTGAGACCATATAGGACGGCTCTTGATCGCATACAGGTGGATGACATCATTTGGACACCATATGATGAGTTCAGAGGTCATCGACCCTTCGCCGACGCTTGCTGGTACAGAGGTTTGATTAGATGTGGTGATTTGGTCTACCCTCATTCACCTGATAGAGTGTTGCGTCAGTTTGGGCATGTTCAGGGGATCCCTATGCCTACTGTTGATAGCTTGGGTATGGTTGGAAGTCCTCAGTCCATTGATGATAGTTTTTTAAACTATGAACTATCATTGGTGGAAGACGAGGTTAGAGGTTCTGTTGCTACCACTCCTGGGCAATGTGTTGTTGCGTACATGGAGTGGTTTCGCAGGATCTCCCACCCATACCTTTTACCCAGTAGTTGTGTGGGTGAGGGTGAACCTGAACCTCCTGTTGTGGTCACAGAGGCTAGCCAATCTCATGCAGTGGAAGAAGTTTCACTTTCTACGCAGGTAATCCATTTGTTTATTTGAAAAATCATGTTGTAGATGATATTGTTACTAATATAATTTATTTTTCAGGATCGTTTTGATAGAATAGTTGAACTACTAGAAGGCATCATTGCTTCAGGAAGACTCCCGGATGATTCATCAGAAGCTGATATGGCACGCCAGGCTTTGAACATAGCACGCGTTGGAGGTCGTGGTGATGTTCTTACCTACCAGCGGAGGAAGAGGAGTCATCCAAGCAGTTGATGTCATATATTAGGGATTTATGATTGATCTTTGTATATATCACAGTTTTGAACACTATATGTATTTGATAAATGATGATCTTTGTATATATCACAGTTTTAGCAGTGTATGATTTTGAACTAATGAAAATCAGGGAAATGATTAGCAGGTTACTGTTCATTTTTAAACTTGTATGTTTTTGAATTGATCAAAAACAGAGAAATGATAAGCAGGTTACTATCCATGTGATTTGTATGATTTTGAATTCATCAAAATTTTGAACTGATAAGCAGGGTCTGTTCATATCAAATAATGTCAAGAATCAACATTAGAAAGGATATTACAACTAATCGGTTGTGATGTCATATACATTATCAACATTGTTTTTAAATAACGAACTAAATAAATCCATCCGACTAATATATGGCCACTCCCACATCCGAACATTGTCATCACAATATTTATGCCATTGCAAAGCAGTTGGAGGGATTGGAGCTCCATCTACCATAAAACCTGCAATGATAATATACATTAGATCAATGTAAATATAAATAACTTTCAGTTAAATAATAATAGATAGATGGATGAATACCTGTACAAAATGACAACCATTAACAAATCCGATGCAAATAATACGATGGTTCATCAATTGTGGTGGTTCACCTCTGAGTGGGAAAAATGTCATTGATCCGTGAATAGAAATATGAATAAGTATGACATTATACCTAGACGCAATTACATAACCCATATCAGGAATCGTCATCCATTTATCAGGTGAAACCATTTTTTCATTCCCAACAAACAAAGAAGTCCTTAACTGTATGTATCTTTCTTCACTACCAAACAGATTCACATACACATGACGATACTGACCAAGCTCCCGAATTAAATCAAGTCGAACTTGAGCCCAGGACTCTTCACCCTTTCCCAGCAATGCAGCAATTGCACGATATCCACAGTTTCCATCAGCTTCAACATCAACAATGCGTTCAATATAGGTCTGTAACTGAACAGGAAACAAGTCTAGCATAAGCATAACCTTTTTCTTCTTATTGTTGCGACGTTTAACATCAGATGACAAACGAGGTGATGAACTATCATGGACAGAATACAAACCATCAACATATTCAAAGAAGGATGGTTCACGTTTGGTTGATCGTTCCATCTGCAATGCCTTACCTTTGATTGCACCCTTTGTTCTTACCTTATCAGGAGGTGGACACATTGAAGTTGTATCTGGGAATGCTAACTCATGAAGTTTATTCTTTAGTGTTATCTTTCCACAAACATCAAGCTCTGAGAATCGTTTCTGCAAGGCTATCAATTCTGGTTGCAACGACAAATCACCCCATTGCTCTGTCATTCCTTGATCAGCAAATGTCAATATCTTCCAATGACGATGAACTGACTCCAATGGTACAAAATTACCCATCACACTATACCTTGCTAACTCGCATGCACAAGGTAATCCATGTGTACTTCTAAGACTGCACCCACAAGTTATACTATCAATACCTACAATTTTTACCCGCTCATATTCGTTAGCAATGTGGCCTAAAACATTATTTGATACAAAGCCTCGTAGCTTGGCATAAAACCCTTTGCTGAATCTATGCTCAACAATGATCATGCTTCTTTCAAATGACGCCTTTATGTCACTATGTTGCAGTATTATCATATTATTCATTGCATCCCAGCATGAACACAAGTCTCCTCTACTATCTTGAAGCAACCTCTTTAACCTTGCATGTGCACTTTCAACCCTGAAAAGGAATAAGATACAAGTCATGAGCCTTTTATATCATACAAAAATCGTTTTGAAAAGCAATTTTAATAATAAAGATACATGTTTGTGGTTGTATTTCCAAGATGCATCACACTATCAATCCAGCAACTCACAAATCTTTCCTTGTAAGGATTTAACCAAGTTCTGTTCACATAATCCAAAAAAATAGAGAATTTTGAACACTTAGTTTCGAATTTAAGAAAACGCTCTTCATATTCAATTTCAGTTGACGAATCCATCAGAATAACCCATGCATCCATTACACAATCCCATTCATCCACTGGAGATACTAGTAACTTGCACTTTGACTTCACATTTTTAGAAACATGAAATTGACAAAGCAAGTATGTTGCAGATGGAAACACTGTTTCAACAGCATTCATTAAGGCGATATCTCTATCTGTCACAATCACTTGGGGTACTAATTCATCTCTGAGAAACAAACCTCTAACTTTTTCTAATGCCCAGGTGAAATTATCTTCTCGTTCAGATTCCAAATAAGCAAAACCCACAGAAAATGTCAACTCTGTCAAGGTTACTCCAACAATCTCAAGTAATGGCAACCGATATTTGTTTGTTTTATATGTGGTGTCAATGATCAACACAATATGGAATGCATTCAACAATTTAATGCCATCTGGATGTGTCCAAAAAATATCTCGAACAACATTAGACGTTTCAGTCCTTCTATACCAATACACATATTTGTCACGTTCCATTAATTTCATCAAGTGCTAGAGTTCCGTTCGAGGACCCCTTTCTGATTTTCGATATTTATGGCGAGCATTATACATCTGCTTGATGTTAGTTACATTATGATCATCATGACCTCTTAATGTCAACAAAATACTCTTCGGCTTAACCATATTCTTTGTCATATCACCTAGTAAAGACTTCTCTTCACCACTTAGTCTACCAGCATATGCATGACCTTCTAATGTTTCGGCTACATCATGGTTGTGAAACCCACATACAACATTAAGCTTCCACCCTTCACCACTTTTTAATGGTCTTCCTCTTAATCTAAAGGGACACTCACATTTTCTTGTTCCACTCACCTTCCGCGCTAATTCATTCTTGTATTGTCTATATTTTCCATTTCTTTCACAACCTAATATTAACATTGTTTTCCGTCCAATTCCACCACTGTCAGATCTAATAATAACCACAACAAATCCATGAGCTTTACCCACTGCTCTAGTCCAATTTATTAAATCATCACGTGAAGGAAAAACCTAATTATAACATACAAACAACTAAATATTACTAAATCATAAACAACATAACAATTAAACTTTTCAATCTAAAAAGCATTTACCATATCAGTCAAGAATGCGTTCGTATAATCACCATTGTTCTCTATTAGAGCCAACTTATTTTCTTCAACACTTAACTTATTCTGAGATAACACAACCCAAAATTAAATCACGTTACACACTTTTATATAAATAAAAAATAAAAAACAATTTCTCCAAACTAAAATTACTACATCATCCTCCTCTAGAGAAATTGGCATGTCCACTTCATCTGAAACATGGTTCGTCGACCTCACCGAATCTTGCATAATTATCTCTGCATAAAAAAAAGGAACAAAAATATCACATATCACATACCATAAACATTTAATTTTTCAACCTTTTTATTTAGTTAATTTAATTAACTTTCCGCAAATTAGTTTGCGGAACATAAAAATTACATTCCGCAAATTAATTTACGGAATACACTTTTGTATTCCGCAAATTAGTTTGCGGAATGTAATTTTTTTACTATTCCGTATAATTAGTTTGCGGAATCTAAAAATTATATTCCGCAAATTAGTTTGCGGAATACATAAATGTATTCCGCAAATTAATTTGCGGAATATAATTTTTAGATTCCGCAAACTAATTTTACGGAATAAAAAAAAAATTACATTCCGCAAACTAATTTGCGGAATGTAATGTTTTGTCTTCCGTAAACTAATTTGCGGAGAACAAAATTTACATTCCGCAAACTAATTTACGGAAGGTATTTAACATTCCGCAAACTAATTTGCGGAACGTAAACTGCAGCAGCTCACCTCGTCTTCTCCGACGCTTCTTCGGCACTTCTCCAACGGATTTCAGCTCACTTCCTCGGCCAACAAAGAACAACAGCTCAACTTACACTCAATTAACAAATTTTCGTTGGAGTTTTATCAATTCAACAAATGCAATGAAGAGGAAAGTGAGATTGAAAAACGAAGGAGGTTATGCTGATAACATATAGTCCCAGGAGCAATTTTGACTTTTCACCAACAAGGGGGGTGCAAAAAGAAATTTTGGGGGTGCAAAAAGCAATGCCCTTATATTTATGTATGGGTGTTTGTTAGACAGGCCGAGCCCTAATTCTATTTGGGCTTTTATATTCATATATAGCATTCCTTTGGCCCATAATATTCACAATCCTTTCCCATCAAACAAGAGAGAAATATATATATTGCTTCCTTTATTCTTTTATTAACAAGTTAATAACATTCTTGTTTTCATTCAGCTACAGCTTCTTCTTCTTTCTCTATCTCTGCCTTCTTTCACGTTAGTCACCATTACGACTTTTTGGGACGTATCCTCTCTTCCCCGTTACTTATATCTTGGTGGTTTTCACTCAAAATTCCCAAAAAGAAAAACTGTATTTAAGTTATACCTGTAGTTTTAATTTTAATTTTAATTTTTTGAAAATTTGGATGGCTCTAGTACGTTATTAGCATTTATGGGTTGTGCTACTTTATTCTGAATTTGGTTAGAGGGGAAGAAATGAAGGGATACCTGTGAGGGGCCCAAAATCAGATTAAAACCTACGAAATATGAATGGAAGTGGAGAAAGGAAGAGTCACCAACAGGCCCTATCCAAATATCCCCTGTTTCTTAAACACATTAAAGGAAGAGTTTTGATATTTGTACATTGTATCACTTTTATTTAAAATATCTCCTTTTTCATATATTTTTATTGTTTATAAATATATATATATATATATATATATTTCAATTTATCTATTTGTAAATGTAAAACACTATTTTTAAATTTTTGTAACATAAATGAATAAATAATTTTTAATGTATAATAAATATTAAATTTTTAATTAAAAATTAAAAGAAATAAAGAAATAAAATAAAAAATGACGGTGGATCTCATTTTCTTAATAATGGAACGGGAATACGAAAAGGTAAAAATGTGGAGTGGCCCAGCTAATAATTTAAACAGGTGGGTAGAATAGTACTACTCATTAACCGACAATTTAATAAAAATTTAGATTTTATAATAATATTTAAAATACTAAACTTAGAAACTTCATGGAAGTGTACAAAATAAGTAATTGCATGATAAATTGACACCTCAAAAAAGTTTTCAAAATATATTTGGTAAATATTAAGTATAGATAGATAGATTTTATATTTTATTGCAAAGTCCTTTAAGAAATTTTGTTTACTGTTTTCTCATAACCTGAAAATAATAGCTTTTGAAAAAAGAACTTTAAACAAAAGATGTGTCACAATCACAAAACTATCCATGTCTCAACCAACTTGATCTATTGAACACCTTTGTTTGGGGATTGCAGATTATAACTTCCAAATGAATTTAGAAACAGGACCCTTGTCTACACCTTTGGTTATCGAATTTTTAGTAGTTCAAATTTCATTTGAAACAAACATAAAAACAGTTGCAGCTAGAAATCAAATTCAACCAGTAACAGCAAAAAAAAAGAAGGCCATATCCACCCATAACTCAAGAAAAATGAAATACACATTAAATGAAATTATCTACAAAACCACAACACTACTATAACTTTATTACTTGATAGCTCGGAGTTTCATTAGATGGTTTTGATTTCTAGAAAATCACTAACTAGGACTTTACATCCTAAGCGTTTTAAAAAAAAGAATCAAATATCACAAATTTTTTCTCCAACGAGTTTGGCTAATGTCTCAAGGCTAATGTCTCAAGCATTAGCCATTGATACATAACAGCAGGAAAATGTGACTAACACTAACATCTTTATCTTCCCTTGCACATCGTTCAAAATTGCAACTGGCAATATATATGAATAAGTTAAGTGAAAAACATACATGATTTAGTCATGTTTCAAGTTTCAACCACTCTTGATCTTGAAAACCCATATACAAACAAGAGATTAACCAAGGCTTCTGAATTCCTTTGAACAGAACATGTTCAAGGTTTCTCTGAACGCATTCTAGAACAGCCACCAGAGCCTAATGTTTTAAAATTGACGAATCTGCTTGGAGCAGAGTTATGCCTAGAACCTTTTGGTAAGCAACCCTTGACTTCTCTTCCTTGGAAGGCTTTGTGTTGATGATCAAGCTGTGGCTTCACATAGTTTTCAACTTCTGAAGCAACCAGTGGCCTTGTAACTGTGCTAGGAGCACTAGGGGGAATGATGCGACCAGCCAAGGTTGAATTTAGTGAAAGAAGGAGAAAAATGGCCACAAGAGAGAGATGTGTAGAAGACATTTCAATTAAGAAAGAAGTTCAATTTGATGGATGTATAAGTTGTAAGAGGTTTTATGTTAGCTAGCTAGATTGTTGGAAAAGGGTTGAATCCAAGTGCCTTAAATAGGCTCGTGAATAGGCACAATTTATTATTAGTGCGCTATTATTTTGGGGTTGATGTGAGTTGGCGCGGTGGGTACACGTTTTGTCTCTGCATCAACTGAGGAAGCTCGTGAGTTCATGTTATTGCACTTCCCTCCATATTATTACCAATTTTTATTTTTATTTTTCACACCCCAACTTATACTCATCTCTTTTTTATCTTCATTCCTTTTTCATCCCATTATCCTTTATATTTATTACCTTTTCTCTCTCTTCATTCTGAAATGTATATATAAGGTGTGAAAAACTTCTTTTTTGTATTATTAATGCCACTAAATCCAACTTATATTATCCTTTTATATAATCTTTTAATTTACTATAACTAAACAAAAAAAAACAGAGAATCTAATCCTCACTCTTATGGGAAAAAAATCTAGGTTTTGTGAAGCAATTGGGAACGCATTTAAGGACATTAAAGATTGCATTATTAGTGTTTTGCGTTTTTCTTCATGGCAGTTGATGAGTCATTATAAGAATTGAAGACAATTAACGAGTTTCTATGGTGACTGTCGCCATAGTCTTTACCTCCCATTAAATTGGTTGGTAACTCTAAGACGAACTACATCAATCTTCCTTTTGGGCTCGTAGCTTTGCTCCCATCCACAAATAATGAAAAAACTCATCTCAATTAAAAGAAACAACGAAAGTGATAGATATAGTAAGAAAACTACCTATACCAATTGAATGAATTTTACATCCTACAATGTTTTCTTCATAAGACAGGTTTAATATTAGATAAAAAAGAGTATAAATAATATTATTCAAGACATCGGTATTAAAAATCATAACATAGATAGATACTTGTCATTAGAAAAAAAAAAGTGCTACTTACTTTTTTCTTTTCGAACACATCAAATTAAATAGATATTATTAGACGTAATTAAGAAATGTGGAAACTTTAAAACTTTTCTTTGTTTTTTTATTATATTTTAATTTTTATATTTTTTATGTACATCCCTATAAATTATTAATTCAACATAAAAATAATACATAAAATATATTTTTTTTGTTTTTATCCATGTCTATATATGATTCATCTATCCATTGCTTTCTTAAAATTATCTATTAAACTAGAAAATTGTAAAAAAAAACGTTCTTTAATGTAAGAAACAGAAACTAACTAATTCAACTTAAACACAGTTTACATGCTATAATAATCCTTTCATCTAATTTTAAATATTATTTTAAAATATGTACATTAATATCAAGTGATGTTTAAAATGTAAGGAGAGGTAATAATTTTTGTTCTATGATCTCCTCGTACGGAATGGTCATGTGAAACTTGATTGGTTAACTTTGAATTCTTTTATTTTCATGCGGTAATTTTTTTTTACTGTTTAACACTGTTATAGTCTTAAATTCTCTTACATCTTCCTATTAATTTTTTATATACATTTTAAAGATATTTAATGTATTTATTTTCTTATTTAATAGATTGCTTAAGTAAAACAAATAATCAATAGACTCAAATAAAACCCAAAAATTTATTACTCAAATTAAAATATCTACCACTCCCAATTTTGCCATCTAATGCCGGACTATGAAATTTAAGAATTAATATCAATCTTAATTCGTAGGAATAATTTAAAATATTTAAAAATGGTAGATATTTAATTAAAAATATAAAATAAAATTTAATAAATATTTATTTTTTAATATTAAAAATTTCAGAGTTTTCTAATAAAAACCGTTAAATTTATTATTAGGGATGAATATTTAAGTGATGATAAATATATATAAATAAATAAATAAATAAATAAATAAATAAATAAAAGTTGTGAAATTAGTACATGTTTGGATAAACTTTTAGAAAGATTGAATTTAAGTTCTTTGGAAGTAAAAATTACTATCTATTATGTCTACATCAACATAAATTAATCTGATTATATAAAAAATATATATAAGTCCAAACACAGTATCAAAGGACAAAAAAGAAGAACATTCGCTTCACCTTCCATGCATTAAAATTAAAACTTTCTACAATGTGACAATATATCACTGGGAACAATTGGTTAAGTTTGGTCTGAAATATAATAGACATGGTTGCGGCCTGCAGTGTAACTACTGACATAAATAATTATCAAAAACTAAAAAGGAATATATAGAATTAAGATTCTACCACCAGAAGCATTTACAGAACCCTCATACATATGGTGGAAGGCTCGACGAAAAGGGTTATAAAATGTGCAAACCTTACTACTATTTATGATTCACGCACTCAATAAATGGATGTAAGAGATTGAGGTTCCACGTGAGGTTGCTTCCGTGATATCCAATTTGAAATGCATTTAACTTATTTATTTATTACCAAATTGGCTGCTATATACTATTCTCATCGCTCATGGGTTCGTTATTGCTTAAAAACGACAAAACCTTCAGAACGTTCAGAACAGACAGACCCAAAATTTACTTTCCTCACGCGAAACACGTCACTCCACAGCCGCCTATTCAAGCAAATCTTTTGCAACTTTTATTTTTATGTTTTCTTTATTTCATCATCAATGTTTTTGGTTAATTATCATATTTTATATCAGAAAATTTAATTTTTGAAAACAAAAACTAAATGGCCTCTCAAATTTTAAGTATATGAGATGTTTTAATTTTTTTATTATCTGGAAAAATTAATGTTACGATGGAAATAATTTTTACATGCAATCAACGCATGACATTTTTTTTTGTATAAATTTAATGTTACAAAAACTATCATTTATTAATGAACCAAATAAAGTGTCTTTTCTCCTCATTACAATAACCCCTCTTCTCCTCTTCATTATTAAATTCTCTGCCTTTCATTTTCTTTCTTTGAACTAATCAGTCTAAGACATATCCTATTGTCTGTGTAGCTAGGAACATGGGTGGCTTAATTAGATGAATTAGGTTACTTTACTGCGTCAGCAATTATTCCTAATTTAGTTAGACAATTACCTAGAGGCATTAACTGCTTTTCCATTCGAGCTCATCAATGAATTGTCTAAATAATTTTTTACCTTTCAATCAATTTCAATTTTATTTTTCATTTTTTCTACCTCAAATTTCCCAAAGTTTAGCCATGCCTCATCAAATAATTATAATATGAATTGGAATTTGTTACTCACCAATATCTTGGTAGTACTTACTAATAGGTATACCAACCAAAGGTTCATAAAAGGAACCGTTACACATACTAATCCGGGGTGGGATGAATGGATGTAGAGTAGAGGGTTTTTGCAGAGTGGTTCTAATGTGTTCGGTGGAACCACCATGCTAATAAATTCACTACAATCTTTATGGTGTAATAGTCGAGGTTGTGGTAGATAAAGTTAACTCTCCACTTTCATATGGTTAGGATAGGCCTGTTATCAAATGAAATCCGAAACAAGTCACCGGAATTAATATGCAGCTTCTTCTGCCATTGTTCTTTTATTGTTCTCAACTAATTAGAGATGTTGTGCTGGGGAAACCCAGAAATGGAGACATGTCTAATTAAAACTTGTCACTTTAATTTGTTGTTTATTTGCTTACGTTATTTAGGGTACTTGTTTTTAGGTGTGTTTGTACGTAAACCCAACCAATTTAATACATACTGCACAATAGAATCATAAATGAATAAATATACTTAAAACCAAAAAATTAAAATCTTAATTATATTAAATCAATTTTGGATTTAATTTTGAAAACTAATCTAACCTGGTCTAAACCTAAGTTATGCACAGTCACTTAAGAAATTAACATATAGCTCGTACCTGCATGAATCCATACATATATATGAATATATTATGTTAGTTTTTTTTTTCTATGGTCTTGTTATTAATTTTACTTTAATGTATTTTGTTTGTGGGCCTCTTGTTTTCTTTTATTGTAAAATCTTTATGTTTTGTTTTTAAAATATTTTTTTTTTAAAATTAACATGTAAAAATTAAAATAGATTTTTTTTTTTATGTTGGAATGCTGATTGTTGAACCTTATATTGGAATGCTCAATTGAGTACTGTGATTTTGACGTTAATAGTATGTTAATTATATATGTCTGTAAGACAATGTTGACATATTAATGTAATATTTTAAATAGTACTAATAAAAATGGGTAAATAAAAAAGAAAATAAGTTGAACCATTTTTTAAGTTACAAAAAAATCGAGGCATTTTATATAATATAGATAGTTTTTAATTGAATTAAATTAAATAGTATTAAGAAAATAGTGTGTTTAAATTATTTTAAATCGAACTAAAATTTTTTTTTAGATTTAGAATAAATGAATTTTTTTAAAAATTAATTTAAATATTTTTATATTATTATTATTATTATTATTATTATTATTATTATTTTGGCTTCAAGCTACACTAGTGCCACTGCAGTTCCTATTTTAATTGTAGAAGAAAACGTTCGAAACGACAAAGTTTTGTTTTCTATTTCCTGTTTTGAAAACATTTTCTCAGATTTAAACAAGCATATTTTCAGCTCCATTTTCAAGTTTAAGTGAAAATAAAAAAATGAAGAAATTTCACTTAATTTATGAAAATATTTTTATTTATAAAAATATTATCTTGTTTTTTTATTTACAATGATATTTATGCAAATAATAAAAATATTTATTTTTATTTTTATTGTATACAATTTAAAAAATAAAAAATAAAATATTATTAGCATGTTCCTTTTATAAATAAAAAAATATTTTTACAAACTAAACGATTCCCAGATATTTTCTATATCATTTAAATATATAAAAATAATTAATTAAAACGATTTGAATTTGCTTCTTCTACGCTTGTTTGGAAGTTTAGAGAAACATGAGGGGGAGGGTTTAGGAATTTGATGGAATTTACGATATTTTAAAAAAATTATAACTTTTTTCTATTTTTAAAAATCTTGTAAATATGAGAAGAAAGTATTTTAACTCCCTTCTCATTACTTTTTCCTCCATTAAAAAATCATCATAAATTTTGGTGAGATCATGATGTTTTAAGTTTTAACACTTAAATAATTTAAAGCTTCAAGTATCATTAGTAAAAATATAATGATATTATTTCTAACTAACGACATATGTTATGTTTGTCTATTTGTATTTTTATTTTTTGGAAAATATTTAAGATAATAATATTTATTTATATTTTTTAATACAATATAATTTAACTTTAATTAAATAAAGATAAAATTTCCTTAAAAATTAACGTTTTGTTACTCTATGTATAAATAATTCATAAAAAAAATGCAGTGAAATAGGATAATCAAATAGACAACAACTCATGTTGGACTGGAGTAAGTTCATAATTTGTTAACCTGAAGCAGTTTAACCCAAATAAGGCAATTTATCCTAATTGATGTTAGTGATTGAAATCTTTCTTCACAGTGTTTGAACTTTGAATTAATCAATGTGTTAGTAGCGATTTTTGTTTGTTTGAATGAGATGATGATGCCACTGACGTTACACAAATTAGATAAGTAAATACTGAATATTTAATTTAATTCTTGAAACATTTTATTTAACTTAATTAATTTAATTCCTAAAAAAAGAAAGTCATGAAATGATTTTTTAAAATGATAATTTTGAAATATTTTAATTTTTTCATGCATTATAATTAAAATGTTTTTTTTACTTATAATCTTTTAAAAAATAAATACGGTTGAGTGAAAATTTTAAAGAGACTAAATTCACGAACTGAATTAATGTCAAATTTTTAATGATCTTTTTTAAATAATCAGGATAATAACATTGAAATTCAATAATAAATTATATAATAATTCATGGATAATAAAAAAATACTAAAAACGCTTTGTAACCTATTAAATGTAAATATAGCATATAATGTTATATTATTACTACCAAGAGAAATAAAAATGTTTAATATCTTGGAAAGTTTAAAAAATGTTTGTTCTTTTCTTATTTTAGTTTTCTTTAACTAATAAGAAAGATTTATTTTTCCATAGTTAATCATTTAAAATTAATGAGGTGGCTAGTTTACATATATAAATTAGCAAGTCTCTATATTTAGATTTATTTAGCTTGTATACAAAGTTTTTGTCCTAAACCAAATAATTAATGATAGATTCATACAGAACTCTTTAAATAAGTTTCCATTAAAAAAATTACATTATTGATATCTAACTGCAACATCATCCATCCTTATATGGCTGCTAGAGATAAGAGAACCTAGATTACAGTAAGTTTTGTCATTGAAAAAAAAAAAAGCATCTATAAAGTCTATATTCGCCTTTTGTGTATAGTCTTTCGCTATTTTATATCAAGTTGAGAACCAATACCATGTTATATTTGAAGAAAATAAAATATATATTATTGATCTTACTAATTAAAATACAATAAATTGTAACTAATTGTAATAAAAGGGTATGACAAGGAAAGATAAAAAAATGATATGATATAATAAAAAATATTAAAAAATAAAATATATTGAAATAAAGATACTGTTGTGAAACGCGCATATTTGTTTTTGGCGTCGAAACTGCGTGGAAAGTGAATGAAACGGGAAGTAGCGTAGACCAAACGACATATAATGGATCTCATTATTTGTCCTAAGCAAACGTGTGAAAGATGACTCACCCTTACTCCAAAATTAAAATCTTCAAGGATTCAACTTTAGCATTGTTTCCAAATTCACACGAAACCCAAACCAAGTAAATTCATATAATTATTGGCATTATCTAGTGTTAGAAGAATCTACTTGGTCACTTATCAGATTATATATTTGACTCGGTATATTCTATGCTTCACGAAATGAGACAGGTCAACTTCTCCTAAAATACTCAACAATAATTGAGTTGCAAAATTACCATAACATCAATTTGATTTCCAATTCCTTTTCAATTTTAGAAAATATCAGCTTATAATCATCATCGAGATCTTCATTGACATATTGATTAATAATACCAACCACGAGTAAACAACTCTCTCCAACATGATTCTATATGTGGTTCCCACTTCCCAATTCAGTTGCTCACGCAAGCCAGAATATTCTATGTCCACATGTCATAGGATTTCTTACTAAGAAAAACTTTACTAATGGTGATTTTTCCAATTATACTCTAGTGTAATGGTCATCCATTGAATCTTAAGCTAGAATTTTGTAGAAAGCCATTTTTAATGGAAAGATTTTATTAAAAATTATATTGAGATATGTTAAAAATTACAATATACGTGCACTAATAGCATTTTTAAGTAAAAAAGTTTCAAGTTTCAAGTGATCTAGCTAGACATGAGAGGGAGTTGCATTTGGGGGTGTTGGTGCAGATGCCACACGCCTTCCTCTCTCAGAGCGGCTATTCTCAGCAAACTTGAGACTTTGGTGGTGCAAACCCTTTTGCCTCTCCTCCTCATTCCATTCAGAGGTGTAATAGGATTCTTCAGTAGACTTGTTGACATCTTTTGAGGGGGGTAAGAACATGCTACCCCATTGTGGGAAGTGAACCAGAGTCACAGGAAGAGTGCAACACACTATCATCACACCCATCAATGAGAGGCCTGTGGAAGTTGAGAATTTGGAGGTTGAAAAGAAAACCAATTGGGTTAGGCCAGACCCAAAGTTGCCACCAGCACCAGTGAGACCTGATATGATCCCCAAAGACCTTCTTGAGATGAAAGGAATAATGCCAAAAGTAGCACCACATGCAGCTTGTGCTCCTATAGAGAACAGGATCATAGCCAAGACAGCAATAGGAAGAGAATTGGCACGCCCAAGCCAAACACAGAAAATCCCTCCTAAGGTTTGGAGGATCCAAAGGGTCCACAATCTGCCTCTCATGCCAAACAACCGAGCTGCAACATCAGAAGCATATCCACCAAAGGGGCGAGCAACTAAGTTTGCCATTCCAAATGAAGCAGCAATGATTCCAGCTGTGTGCAGCTTGAGATTAAACCTGATTCATATTAATTAATCATGTAAGGTTAGCCTTACTAATTAGTAAGAAAAACCAGTTTGTTGTTAAATAGTAATTAAATTAAAGCATGTGAGATATTTGCATATAAATGTAAAGCCCAGAGAGCTGAACTAACCTGTCATAAAAATACTCAGCAATGACATTGTCAGTGGTTAATTCAACTCCCATTGAGTACCCATAGAGGAGGGCAAAAATCCATGTCCTGTAATTTGTTATAGCATACCACATCACCTGAACAAAAAATTCAAAATCGTTAACTAATTAGTACAAGATTTTTTTTTCTCCCCCAAATTCACTTTACCAAAACTTAAGATACATATAAAAGAACTATAAGAAATTATTGTATGGTTAATCATGATCCTACTGAATCTTCACAGCACACATGGTTAAGTTGTATCCACTTTTTTTTTTTTTCTAAATTGGAAAACTTAACCACGTGTGATGTGAAAATTAGCTGAGACAAAGAACATGCAGTGGTCTCAAATTATGCAATAATTTGTGAAGAACTAGAGACTAACCTTGGAAAACTTGTCTTTAGATACATCACCCTTCTTTTGTAAGGTAGCAAGGTTTCCATCAGGCAAATCCTGGCCTAATGTTAAGACCAGAATTCCCATGATGACATGCAACCAACCTGGAATGAAAAAGGCAATCCTCCAAGCAGTGAAAGGAGTAGCACCAGCTCTTCGGATGAGTTCATACACCAATGGCATTATGAGCTGAGTGGCTCCACCTCCCATATTACCCCACCCTGCTGCTGTTCCGTTTGCAAGCCCTATAATCTTACTATTAAACATAGTACTCATCCAATATTGGCATGAAACAAAAGTAGCCAAGGAGAACCCAATCAAGAACCGAACCGCTATGTACCCAGCAGCATCCTTCACAAAGGACATGCAAAACACGGTTGGTGCTGAAAGCATAATGAGAAAGGCACAGCCATAACGTGGGCCTAACATGTCACAAACTGCACCCATTGCAAGCCTGGAGAAAATGCTTCCGGAAACAGAAGCAACACCAGCATTTCCTATGTCACTTTTGGTGAGATTAAGGTTGTCACGAATGATGGGAACAAGAGGAGCTGCTGCGAAGGTTGAGACAAAGCAAGTAAAGAAGGAAATCCAAGACAAGTGGAAGGTTCTCATGTGAGGCTTGGCTATGGAAAATAGTTTGAAAACCTTGGCCTTGTGTTCAGAATCAACTGGGAGAGCAAAATTAGCTGTGGTATCAGTTGGAACCATTGGAGAAGCAACTGAGGCTACAAATGTTTGCTCTCTCCCTGTTACTCCATGCATGGAGCTTCCTGGAGATCCTTCAATCTCAACCATTGTGATTATGCAAAACTAAGAAACAAAGTAGCTAGCTAGAGTTTGAGTAAGACAAGTGTTTGTGTTGTGAAGGTTAAGGACTAAGAAAGAGGTGTGGTGTATTTATATTGGGGAAGTAGTTGACTATGCAAGAGTTTGCTACAAGCCAATTGCATTTCCAATGGCTCTGGAGCTTTTAAAAAACTATATTCATATAATCCATTTCGCCGCATATACACAATTTGTGAACCGGTAAGACTTAAGAGCCTTATGGTATATCCCAAAGGCAAAGAATCTAATGACTCCAAGGAATTAATATACTTTAATTATAAGTTACCTTATTATGTATTTTCCAGTTTGGTACACATGTGTGCGTGTTCTCATTGGGCTTCATTATCCACATACTAGCTGTAAATTTTGAGATAACTAACCAGGCTTATTTGGGGAGGGAAAGATTCATGTGCCAGTTTCTGTTAAACACTTCCAGAAATAGCATGTGGCAGTTCATACTATAACTATAAAAAAAAATCTGAGTACATTCAAGGATGGTTCAACTATGAAAAATGTGGCAGGTTTATTTATTTTTTTGTTTAAATCATGAACCTAATTAAGACTTGAAAAAATTCATGATAGTAGAAGAAAAAGAGTGTAGAAGAGACAGCTTATATTGTATGATTTTGAAATTGCATACAACATACCCTTATTAAATGTGTAGCAGTTCTATAAGCGAAAGTTGTTTATGTATTGGAACTTATTCATGTGTGCTTATAATTAGAACCTGTAAGATAAAGATTAAAATATAATTTATAAAGTTGCGAATAAATATCATTTTAAGCTATTTTGTTGATGTATATATTTATGGTAAAGTATTCGTCCTTTTTTATTAAAAAATTAATTTTGATTATTATTTTAAGAAATGAAGATTAGAAAAGATAAAAAAAAGTTAATAATTGAAAGAAAGAAATATGTAAAAAATATTATGTGATAAAAGTAGAAGAACAACTTTTGTACAAATGATATTATTTTAATTTAAAAGAAAATGAAAAATATAATGATTTATTCATTTTCTTGGTTTATTTCGAATGCTAATTCATTTTTTGTTTGATCTTTGTAGCCTAAATAATTAAAAATACCGTAATTCAATATTCGCATGATCATTACGAAAGGGTTGAATATTCAACGACATATAAACTTGCAGTTGCTTATAAAGAGGATGTGTCTATTGTCATTCCTTTATTATCACTCATTTTCAATTAATTTAATATATTTTTAAAATACCCTAATTAAAAATTAATAAAAAAGCTGGAATAAATATAAAGATGATTAAAAGAAAGTTATAATAAACAATGAGAAAGATAATGGTCACTCTCATATAGAGTCTGTTTGGTAACTAAGTTGTTGTAATGTCGTTCTGAGGCGTGAGAACGGAATTTACAAAGTAAAAGAAAAATTGCTTTCACCTAACCTAACGGAGGTTGAAAACATAAAAACAAATTTGCATAATAACAGTCATGGAGTTATTATAGTTCAAACCAAGTTAGTGAGAGGTAATTCAAAAGCAAACAAATAAATATTTGGGCAAAATAAAATCATTATGTTTTTAATTTTGTTATAAATTTCTAGGATCCGAAGAAGTACGTTAAAGTACATCATGTCGTCATCCTAATTAATAATAGTAATTATATTTTGCGGTTTCATTTTCTCATAATTCGTACGGAACGGAAATGCGGAATCTGAGTCATGATTTTTTATCAATCAATTAATTAATTAATTAATTAATAGTATTTATTAAATAATTCTAATTTTAGTTCATATTTAACTTAACTTATTTTAAGAAAATAATCACTTAATTTTATCATTTTATAATATTTTTAAAAAAAATAAACAATTATTTATTTTAAAATTAACCCAAACTTGAATTTAATAATCTATTTATTTAATTAACACTGGACAGATCGACAGGACACTTATGTCATAGATAAGCTATACGGAAATGACCAAACTGGTCCAAACCAAAGTATGGGACGATTGAGAAAAAAAAAAAGTGTATGGAAATGAGATAATTGTAAAGAGAAAAAATATTTAGAAAAAATTCTAATAAGAGTTATGTGTTACTTTAATTGCATATGTACATCATATTACTAGTTTTTCCATTATTTTTAGTTAACATGAATTGTTTTTAAGAAAACACGGGAGTAATTAGTTATTTTAATACCTCAAGAAAATAGGGATAAGAATTAATAAAATTTAGATAGAGTAGTACTAACATTTTTATATTCATATTTTTATTTAAAAAATTCATACCAAAACTCATATTTACATGAATAAAAATTTTAATATTTATATTCATAATAATGAGTAGTACTTATATAAATTGATTTGGACTCATTAATTTAGATGTTTTCCGTTAATTAAAAATATAGTTAGAATATTTTTATAAAAAAAATATTTTTCTTTTAAGTTAGCTTTTAAAAATTAAGTTTATTTTTCTAATATAATAGTAAAGATTATCCAATTTTAATGTTGAGCTAAATATAAATATCTGATCGTGCAAATTTTATATATGTACCAAATATTTAGTTTTCAATTTGAAGATTTCTCCTTTTTAAAATTTTTTCAGAATAAATTAAACTTAGTTTCTTACATTAGCAAACTGCAGTTGCTAGTTAGCTTTTGAAATGCCAAAAATCGGTTTCCATATATTATTATAAAGTCGTGCGTGTTTTTTATGTCGGCACTTACCAAAATTATTAATTCGAATTCCAAATTTAGACTTTGCAAATTGCTTCCTTATGCAAGATTCAGATGTTTGGCAAGTAGTAACGCCACTCCGCGACCAATTAGATGATTATCAATTTGCAGGTCAATGAATTATAGATATATATATAAAACATATTTGTTGTTCAAAACAAAATTATTATCCCATATCATCATATCATAATATAAATATATAAACGAAAAGTCTTAACCAAAGAAAATCAATAATTAAATTAATAATCAACTAGTAGGTGATATATTTAGACTTGTGCTTGGCTTAATAGATTAAAATTAGCATGACATGAACAAGTTCCGTACCGTCTCTCTCTTTCTCTTGCAACAATTGATGGCGACAGAAACTATATGATGCATACCCTTTCACAAGCTCTTAGAGTTGTTTGGGTGGATATTGTTCCTTATTGGGTACAAGAGGAAGCGTAGACCTTTTCTGTACCACTTTTTAAAACGCTGTTTGGTGTTTACAAATAATAATAACAATGATGATAATTGCTTGCTTGTTCACATGTTCATTGAATATAAGAGCTTTTCCATCTTATAAGAACTTGTATTTGGGAAGTTGATGGAAAAAATATACTTATGTCACATTTTTGGTCCCTCTCTTATATTCTAATAGAGTAAAATATGATTAATTCTAATTAAAAAATTAACGGTTAAAATATTTTAAAATAAATATAAATGTAAATGAATTATAAGTTATTGAAATTTTAATCGTTGTTTTTTTTATGCATCATTACTTTATATCTTAATTCTTAACTCTTAACGTTAACTTACTCTTTAAAAGTGGAAAATCCTAATTAATAAATAATAATTATTATTATTATTATCATTATCATTTAGGGTGTTATATCACAACTTAAAATTTATTAATAATTGCACAATTTTACTTAGATTTAATTTACTAATTAAAGGTTTAATTAAGCTTTTTGTTTTAAAAAAATTATAATTTTTTCATTTGATCTCTTATTTGTATTTTTTTAAAATAAGTCACTCATAAATATTTTTTATTATAAAATGGTTACTTTTATTTTTTTTATTTATTTATTTTAAATATCATGAAATTTTCATTTAATACTTCTTTTTAAAAGGACTAAATGAAAAATTCATGATATTTATGAGAGTTAAATGAAAATTTCATAATATTTAAAAAGAGAAAATAAAAAAAAAATTACTTGATAAAAAATATTTTAAAAATAATTTTTTTGAAATAATAAAGATAAGAATATTACAATTTTTTTGTAAAAAATTAAACCTTTATTAAATCACATAGACCAGCCATCAAAATTATACACTTATTTAACGTATTAATTTAATGTTTTATTAGTTGACTACTTTTAATAGCTATATATTTATACAAAGAGTTCCCAATGATATAGATTAAATTGTGTATATTTCATATCAACATACTTTTTTTAGTTATTGACCAACAAGTTTTGTAAAGTTTTAAATTTACAACAAAAAAAAAAATCAAGGTGTATTCCCATCCTTTGACAACTTATATACGACTGTTCAATGGATAAGCACTCTGCTTAATCTCTGACAAGTTTCTACAAAGCAACTAATAATGTCATATACAACTTAATCATGTTCTAGTTGCTTAACTATATATTAATAGTAAAGTCAAATAAAATGTCTTGATTTTCTGGATAAACACAACTGGTTTTTTATTGGCAACTTAAAATATAATAAAGCATTTGAACAACTTACTTTTTTTAGTTGTTTATGTAAATATTTACTATGATGCATAGGCATTCATTTTACAGATTTCCATATAAATAACTCCTTCAGAGATGACCTTAAAGCGTAAATAATACATAAGTTCATTTTATCTTGAAATTCAAATATTTATTATTTAAAAGGATGAGAACATCAAGGATTAAATTCCTAATTACTTGGTTACAGAGACTTTCATAAAAGATCATCAATGGATTAAAATCATTTTTTTCCCTCAGTCTATCCTCTTCTCTGTCCCATTAATTAAAAAAATCCCTTTTTCACATAGCAATATTTTTTTGTTTCAGTTTGTTTTTATGAAGTGTTAATTTTAATTGAAAGAATAGACAATTATGCATATAAGGAGATAATAAATTTGACTTCAGCATCAACCAATTATTCCATAAGCTAAAGTTATTAAGTGAAGACATGTTCTTTTATGAAAAAATAAATAAATCAAACTTAGACAATGAAAAAGCAGCAATCACACGCCCCCATCTTGCAGAGGCTGATTTGTTTTTGAATTGTCTATTCACATGTAATTGAGAAAATACAGATACAGATTTAGATAGTTCCTTTTTCGATTGAATTAGTAACGCAAACCTTACATTCTTTTTGGGAAATTAAAATAAAAATCTAATAGAGGATTTTCTTAATATGGACACTGAGATGACATCAGAGAACAAGCATCATATTTTCCATGCTACTATACAAAGGATGAATCCAAATAAAACATAGTAGCTAAAGGAAGAATGAGAGGAGGGTGGATAGGGGATCAACTGAGATAAATGGAAGTTGTTTTGAGTTACTTTCGAAATGTCTACATTTCCAATGTTGTAGAGAACTAGGAAGAATTTAACCAGGCTTAATCCGTGGAGAGTTTCTGCTGAACGGAACCACAGATTAACATCTAAGTAAAAGTACACCGTTTTGTAAGTCCACTTACAAAAACAAATACGAAATAAATACGAATTAAATAACAAATAATGAAGAATATCAATTCAAATGTTAACAAGAAACAAACATAACAAAAGAACCCTGTTTTTTTTATTATTTATTTATCATTTACACTTAATTCTCTAAACAAAGTACTTGTGAACTTTCAAAACATTTTAAAAAATATAAATACATAGGGAGGTTACTATGAAAACAATTTAAAGCTCAATAAAAATTCCAGCTGATTCGAATATCGAGTCTACAATAAATCACTAGAAATCAACAGTGATGAAAGTTTCTAAATGCTTGTGCTTCCCCTTCTTCGAACTGGTTTATAGAGCACAACAGTAACATATTTAGAACGGAAGCGATGAGTGAATCCCAAAGCCACTACAGATCTTGGGGGCTCTCTATTCTCAATATAAAGATGATTCAGAATCACATTCTGAGGCAATGGAAGAGTTTCTGAAGTGTCTATATTAGCAGGATAGCCAACCAAGCTGTGTTGCAAGTGTGGAGGGACCATCGGTGGATCACGTGCCACATCTTCATTTCCAGGGTAGCCATTATTGTAACTGGAATCAGGTGACTTAGGAACTTCAAATCCCACGACAGTCGCTACATCCTGAAGGTAGATGCAAATTTCGTTATACAACTGACAAGTAATCGATGTAATTGTATAACAATGAATCACTTACATGATTTTCGGTGTATGAATTACTCATCTTGGAATGGAAGCCAACCACTATCAGTGAGAATATATCAACTAGAGCCCAATCAAGATTCCAATAAGCCTGAAGAAAGAACAGTTCTGCCCTCAATTAAACACGAACAATAAACATAATGGAAAGATCCATACTACAATGAATGTGCCAATTGCTTAATCAACGGAGCCAATAAATTGTCATTTTACAATGGATACGTGGATCTTGTATTACGTAATAAGGATCTAACCGAGCAGACTTCTATCTCTTTCTCTGATGCTCTCTAATCTCACTTTCCAACAATGTTCTTAAGAGTATTTTTGGATATTTTGGATGAAGTGGAATGAAATGTGATTAGTGTCCTCCTGTTTGGAAGTTGTATAGATAACTAACGAGGAATGTAATAAACAATAGAAGCAATACATTCATTTAATTTCATTTGGGGGGTGAATTAGTAATTTAATAAATTAACAGCTTTATTTTTATTTTTATTTTAACACTTATTTGATTGTTATTTATCCAAACAAAGGAACCTTGTGGGATACAACTCCAATATATTTCATTCCACTGGGTTTCCAGATTCCAAACAAAGCTAAAGGCAAGAGATGAGGTCACAGTCATGTGTGAAAACATTTCCTATTTTCATTTTTAATTTCAAGAATATCATCTTGTTTTCATTTTGTTTTATGCTTTCAAGGATTTGTATAGTAAATAGTGAAAATAACTTTTTTCTCTTTTCTCTGTTTTCCCAAAATGGAAATAATGTAGCATTTTTGTAATTAAAAGTGAAAATATAAAATAAAAATGGAAAATATCTTTGTATTCCAAATTCCTCTTAAGCTAATTGATAAGCACATCAAATACAGTAAATATACAAATTTCTATATAATTCTTGTTTGACAAATGATGGATTCATTCTGCTGTTAAATATAAATATCTGACAAATTGTGTTAAATTACCAAACAGATAAAAGGGGAATAAAGATCAAACATTAAAACAGGAGAAGTCTCAGGACTATCAATAAGAGCCATGATGATTACAAAATATGAGAATATGGATTTAGAAGAAATGAAGGAATGACACAATATATATTAAGAATCTTAGTATGTTGTCTTGTATGACTATTGATCTAGATATCACGAGGAAAAGCATGAAGCTAGAAGGAAAATAGAAAGCTCAGACTATAATGAAACTAAAAGTAATTACCGCCAATCAAATTATGACTTCACTTAAATTTTAGGAAGACTACACTGTAGATTATTCTTCTTAAAGCATACAGTAAAACTTACCGAAGTTAGCAAACAACATACAACCCACCAAAAGATTTAATATTTTCACAATAATAAAATCTTAAATTACGATTGAGACATGATGTTGGCCCAGTGGCACCTAGCTCCTCCCTGATCTCAAGATCAATACTTGGGTCACTCTCCATTACTAATGAAGCTAGTGTCAAATTGCTACATGCTACCACACAATTCAGCTATACAGCTACATGCAAATCTTCTTTATAAAACAGACAACATATATTCAACTAAGGGAGCATTTGGAAGAGGTTATAGGAAGCCTATGGAAATAGTTTAAGATTCTCATAAGCTCTTTTCTGCTTATTTTAATAAGCTTTTTAGTATAATTCATCAAAATAATATTTTTTTGAACTTAATCCAATAAGTTTTACGTCAAATTTATGACATCAAGTCATAACCTCGTCTTTACATAAGAGCTTATGCGCGCATAATTGGGTTGTTTCCTAATTGCACCCTAAGACCATAAATGTCTTTTTAACTGTCTTGGACAACTTAATCACTTCACTTGCATTTATTCTAACTAAATACGGATCAATCAAGAACGCACATTGACCAAGGTTTAGTTTATACACACGCATTTTCAAACAACAAAATTGTGACAACGCCCATAATTAAATACTGAAGTAAATTGGTATTCCTTCGGAGTAAAAACAAGATTAGAAAACGCGAAACCGAACACCCGGTTCCACTAAACTTGAGCGACAAAGAAGTATGAACCCGAATGCAATACCATGAAGCATGATTCCTAATGGAATGAACGTTTAAAACATTGAAAGGAACATTGAAAGGAATATAAATAACTAACCTTGTGGCAAGATTCGTTTTTACCCCCAACAAAATTAAGAAAGGACAGTGATCATCCGTTGTGCGGTTGGATGCATTTACGAGTCGATGGAAAGAACGCATAATTAGGATGCGCTATACATGGGAATTGGTGATTGTGAATGAATTAGGGCAATCTGCAGCGGTGCATTGTAAACCCTAACAAAATGGGAAATTGGGGTTTGAGGAAGAAGATAGCACAGCTAAACTAATATGCGATGCTCGCACACCTGGGGCTGGAAACCCAGCCTTCTGCGCTTAACTTCTTGAAACGCATCGTCGCACTTTAAAATTAAAAATAAAGAAAGAGCGAGAGAAAAAAAAAAAAAAAAAAAAAAAACACTAAAGAGAGAAAGAAAGAGAAAATAAAATTCTTTATATTTTCTGCCGGAGGCAATTTGATTGATAAATTATTATGATCAGCAAAACTTTTTTACTTTCTAATTTTTAACGTTAATATATTTCAAAAGTTAAATGTGAGAAAATATTAAATCTTGATATTATATTTGATTTAGAGAAAAAGTAAAAATTTAAACTTAAATAAAAAAGACAAAATTTTAAATTTTATCTTTAATAATTTTTCTTTCCCTTTCATTTTATATTCTCATTAAATCATAAAAGATAAATTGTTGTTAGTGTTATCTTTCCTTTTTTTTATTTCATCATAATAATGCCTTAATTATAAATTTTTATATAAAAATAAAGGAAACAAATATCTATCACATCTCATGTAATTTTCTTTTATATAAAAATGGGAGAAGAAAAATTAAACTATTAAATTTTACTGTGAATAGTTATAATTATAATATAATATGTTCATCATATTTTTAAAAAGTTACGTGAATTGAAAAAAAATTATATAATTTTAATTGTTTATATATGATTACATGGTCAAAATTTACTTTATCTTCTTTATAAAAATTTTAATTTAATAATTAAATTAATAAAATATTATTTTAATACCTAATATTTGGCCGAAACTCTTTCCTAATAGGTTTAATAAACTTAATATTAAAGTTCACATGTAAATTTATAGTTGAAATATATTTATATTTTAAAAGATATATCATATATTAAATTAATGTTCTTTTATAAAATATAAAATTATTTTAAAAAAATTTATGACTTTGTAAAGTTAATTTATCTAATAAAAGTTTTTAATCGATTAAATTTATTAAATTTACATCTTATAAAAAGTTATTAATTGAAGTAATTATAACAAATTATTTATAAATTAAATAAATTTCTCCTTTCTATATATATAATACATAATTATAGAGAAATTATATAAACCTTTTAATTATTTTCACAGTTTCATAAACTTTATTTTATTTTTTGTACCGTAACTAAAACAGGGTGGAAGCCACAAGGTTGAGATAAGACCACTATTTGTCTCTCGTATAGATGCCTTAGCCACCAATGTAACAATATTGTTATTTAGATCAGAAAATTGTATATCAATCTACACAATTACAAAAAAAAAAAGTTAAAATAAAATTGAAAATTTCTTAGTTAAAAAACTATCATCAATGCATAATACCATGATATCTCTTCCATAAGTTTGGTATTTCGTGAAAATTGGAGTTCATGTATTTATTCAGAATTTTAATATAAGAAGGAAGGTGAAAGGAAGCGATTAAGAAGAGATGATTATCGATACCACATTTTTTTCCGGTCCTTCAAATAAAGTCTAGGAACCTTTTATTCCCGTTCCTCATCCTAATACTTTTTCTATTTGGCTATAAATTCGGATTTGGATTGCTGCACATGATATTTTGACATAACTAATACTTTATCATTCTGTATGTTCAAGTGAAAATTAACTGTATTTGACATGTTTTTCTTAGAGTTTTATTATACAGGTCTGTGTTACAAACCACCTTAACTCAAAGGCCTATTCCTTCTTCATCCGTTATTTATATTTTGTTTGGATAAAAAAACTACAGTTAATGATTTTGTTTTGGTTAAAAAAAGGAGAAAATTAACTTTCTAAACACAAAAATTTAAATATTTAATTTCTTCCGTTATCTCCAATTCAAACTTTATTTTTTTCCTTTTATTTTTCTTCTTTTGAACCAAACGGAACATTAAGGCGGTTAATCGGCATATTATTCCCTATGTCAGGGAGCGTGTACCTCAGTCAAAACCCCAACTACGTCGGCCACCATGTGCCAAATCATATATAGAACCTATCTCATCATTATAGAAGACACACATGAAGTATTATAAATAAATTTATAATTTACAGAACTTGCCTCACAGTAGCATAAATATGCACGTTATGCTATATAACCTGCCTCGAGTAAAGAATAGTACACATTGCAGAATTCATTTGTGTTAGAACCATATGAATTCAGAATTCTGAATAACACAACCTGCTTCGGTAGTCAAATACTTTTTCAAAATGATGTCACTTCCGAAATTCAAAATTGGAGTCAGAAATACACATGAAAATGAAATAATAAATAAGCTGCCTCACACATGTAGAATACAAGTTCAAAATGTAGTCAACTTCAGAACTCAGAATTAGAGGTAGAAATTCAGACATTATACTCTATAGAACCTGCCTAGCTGGCTCACAGTAATCAAATACATGTCCAGAGTGCAGCCAATTTCAGAATTCAGAATAACAGGCAACAAGACACATAAGGAGGATTGATAATTTTGTTGCAGAAAACAGTCTCAAACTGAGTAATAGTCTAAAACATAGTCAAATAGATGTCCACAAATAAAATTCAAGCAATTTTCTTGCGGAACGCAATCTTACTTGTCATTTACACATATCTTTCGCTGGTTTCACGGAGCAGGACAACATTATAAGATATCCATACTAGTTTAGAGCAAATTTCCTTCATCAACAGAGTTTGACCTGTGTTCTGACATGTGAGTAAGATCAAGATTTAGCTTATCCGCAGCGAAGAAATACGTAAAGTGAAAAAATATATTTATGATTATTTTGAACTAAAAATCCTTATAAATTTCAATAAGTAAATTAGTAATAGTCATTATTTTGAACTAAAAATCCCTCCTTCAAAAGCAGCATAAAGTAAAATGTTAATCCATAGGATCCGGGTCGGGGCCAAACCTGGAGAAGTATGGAATGTGACAGGCGAAGACGGGGAGGGTCACGTGGGTAGCATTAAAGTAATTGTACGCACGGGCCCCAAGCCATGTGAAGGGGGCATGGCATGGATTTGGAACGAAGGAGTGAAGGAGCAGTTTACACGGTTTCCCCCCCTTTCTTCGGAGAAATTCTCACCATACACTACCTTTCAAACCCACACTTTTTCGTTACTTGTTCTTTTTTTATCGTTTCAGATAACAAATCTTGATTCATTGCAATTAATTGCTCTCTAATAATTTCATTGATGGATCAATCTCATGTTAAGCTGAACTATCCTGGTCGATTATTTGTATTGCTAACTGTAGATGTTCCTCGAATATTTCACTGTGTTTATCAAGTTTTAAGAAACCTAAATTATGAGAGGTTGAAGTTTTTAAATTAGTATTATAAATTATTTTATATAATTATTACATTTAGTTTGAGATTGCTCAAATAATTACAAATAAGGACTAATAGAGGATTTTAATAGGAACGTGACGGCTTTCATGTTCTTCATCTTTATTCTTGTTCTTGTTAAAATTAAAAAATTAACTTTGATCTTATTTTAGACTTCAAACTGCTTTGAATATATGGCACACATATATTTAATTTATTTTATATTATTATAATTTATATATTTTTTATTTTTATAATCTTATTAATTTTATATATAAATAGATTCATGTTTAAATAAATAATAAATATTGATGTTTCTATATCCATTCTGCTTTTGAAAATCAAATTTTATGTAAAGTCATTCCTCAACTTTATTCAATTTAAATTTTTTTCATTAAAATTGAGGTATAACAGATATAATTTTTTTACCATTTCTAATTTTATAGTCCAATGATTTTCAACCCAGTCATAGATATTTCTCATTAAATGGGAAGTATATCTCAACTATTAGAAAATAATAATTATTATATATTCTAATATTTCTTATTTTATATATTTTAATTATATTATATTTTTTATCTTTTTTAAAAAGAATAATATTTTTTAATTATCTGATAATCTATTCATATCCTCTCATATTATGGGACTAATATCGTTATATTAGAGGATAAAATATTATATAATGTTTATTAAACATAATTAAAATTCTATTTTTCCACATTAAATATTTCAATCCTTACAAAGGATAACCTACACCGTTATTTATAATTATAAAGGAGAAAATATAGATTTGGAACATGACATGTCTCGGGTTGAACACCTTCAAACGTTACTTTCAATTTATCGACCTTATTTGCTTTTTGAAGAACCTTCATTACCTCTTTTTTTTTTTTTTCTTTTCAAACATCCTACTTGTCAAACTTTCATCTTCCTCAATTATAAACTTAGAAAAATAATACATTTTCACAAATAATAATATAAATAATATAAAAATTAAAAATATTTTTATTCTTTTAAAATTTTAGTTTTAATTATTTATTTTTAAAATATATTATTTTTAATTTTTAAAATAATTCGTATTTAATATATGATATATATTAAAACTTGATATTTTAATGATTGAAAATTAAAAACAATTTATTTAAAAAACTAAAATCACTAATCTTAAAAATGAGGGAAAAATTTTAGAAAAACAAAAAAATATATTTAATTTAAAATATAAATATAAATATAAATATGATAATAATAATAATAATAATAATATGAAATATAAAATAACTCTGTATGATATGTGAGTATATAATCTATGGAGGGAAACGAACTTGCAGGCGCGGATCAGATGAGGCGAGGCGCAGGAGATATGGTTGGAGCCGTGTTTGTGTGAGTAAGTGCAATCATAGAGATCACACCACTTCAAAGCTAATTTAATGCCAAGTTAGTAACCATCATCGCTTTCGCTGTCGCTATCAGGGACCACCATCGGCGCAACTCTACTTTTAGCTCATTGCTACTCACTTTCATTCCCTTATCTTTTTCTTCCCAACTTCTTTCTCCCTAGTTTTTTTTATCGTTAATCGCCCCAATACATCTAGCTAATTCCATTATTATTATTATTATCATTCAATTTTGTCTGCACTTTATTTTCTTAAAATTTGATTAACCAATCCAATCCATCCCATTTTTGGTCAAATTAAATCCATTTCTGCAAATTTAAAATTAACTAAATTGAGGCTATCGAATCAGTTACATTTTCATCAATTCAAACGTTTTCCTTTTCTTCTAAATCCGACCGACGAACAGCCTTGGCAGATTCCTTCCTTTCATGTCGGCCTCGAACTAGTATGCCAAAAATTGCCAATTTCTCTTTTTTTTTTTCAAATAATTTTCTTAAACCATGAACACGCAATGACAAGGAACGAGAGTGAAAGAAGAAAATAAAGTTTTCTTTTCCTTGATTTTATTAAAAGAAAAAAAAAAAGAGGAAGTGGCTGAGCCGAATCAAATTGTACGGATTAGGCCATGACCTTTTCAGGTGGGACTGGGAGCCTTTGACAAGATAGGTAATTGTTTGAGAGAGAATTTTTTGGATGGATTACAACCTTGTTAATATTAATCTTTAAAATTCATTTAAATATTTGAAAATAGTATATTTTCATTTAAAAATATTTATTATATTTTCTTAATACATGTAGGATTTTTTTTTTTAGAATTTTGAGTTTTTTAATGACGTATATCATTTACATAAAATAATTTTGTTGAAGCCTAATGATAGGTTAACGGTTAATGATTTTAAATTATTATTTTTCAAATATTCAACGTCGTATTCAAAATTTGAATTTGAAGATTGACCTATAATTATGAAAGCTATATTACGATAATAATTGTTGGACGACTAAAATTCCTTGGACAATATAATATTACGTGACTTGATAAGAGCATAAAAACACAGTTGATCAAAATTAAGCAATAACTTTTATTCTGTGCTACGGAGATTAAAACTAAAGAGTAACGTTAAGCTATTAAGATAATCTAATAATAAAATCATCGATTCAAATCTTATCGTTTTTTATTTTGTAAAAAAAAAAAAAAAGAATGAGTAGCATTAGCTAGAACCAGAGCTTTAAAGACTGGAAGAAGGAAAGAAGCACCAAAATTTGGCGCAGAACAATTCCTCTGTGCACTCTATGCGATTTGGAAAGCATCAAAATCTAGCTGTTGATATATGTAATAAGTGGAGTAAGAAATGTGGAGCATTATAAAATTCCGACTGTGCTAAATGGAGTCAACTAATAAATTAATTTTTATTTTACGTTTTTTTTTGTAAATTTGTTTCTGATTTTAAAATAATATAAATTAATCTCTCTACTTATTTAAAATAATATAAATTAATGTTTCTGTAAATAATATTAAGAATAAATTTTAAAAAATGATGAAAGTTAAAATCTAAGGAAATTTTTTTAAAATAAAAATTTATTTATTAAAATTAAATAAATTAAAAAAAAATGTTGATAAGGTAATGATAAATGTGTAAAATTGTACGCAGGTTGTGAACGAGTGAAGGATGGTCTCTGACTCTCTGCATGGGCCATAAACCGAGTTCTGAGGCTCTTATAAGGACTGTCTGGGTCTGCGTCTGGTGAAGGATAAGCCAGTTTCAAATTTTGACTTTGTCAGGCACATGGAGTTACTAAATATTTGCCCATGAAATACAAGTGTCAGCTTTTTTCCACCATAACTTTTAACTGTAACTAAAATCATCTTTTTTTGCCTGAGACAACTTTTTATTTTCATTTATTCTCACTAGGCTTTTAGGTTAGCACAGAGATGAATTTGCTTATTTTATCGCTACTACAAATCTTCATTAAAAAAAAGTTCATCCAAATAAACTACATAGTAACAACTTCATGGCAGGGTTTCCACTAACAACTTCAAAATAAAATAAATCCATTATAATATTGTAAATTCACCTCTTACTCCTGTAAGGACGCATAATTACACTATGTCCAGAATTTTTTTCTGCTCAACAATAATTTTTATATATCTAATTTTTTTACAATTTTTTATTTTAAAAAAATTTGCTACTTATAATAATCATATCTATTTAGAAAATTTCTTTGTTTTTTTCTTTTCCATATCTGATCTATTACATATCTTACTTTTTTTATTATTTTAGTATTTTCTTAAGCACTCAGTATTTTTTTTTTCTTTTATTTGGTATAGCATTAAAAATAAAAGGAATTTTTATTTTAATTATAAAAATATAATCCGATCTTTATTTTATTTTGATTTAAAAAATAAAAAACATTTATTATTTTTATTATTTCTTATAGAAAATTTTAAAAACATAAAGTATATATTTTTTATAAAATTTATATAAAAAATATGAAATAAAAATGAACCAATTAGCTCAGCTTATGATCCCAGCTTCCACCACTTTCCACACCATGGCTTCTTGTAGCAGGTGCAGAACACCAAGAAAATCGTTTCTTCTCATACAATGAACAAAACGCAAAGGTCAGAGAAATTCTACCTTTTCTTCTTTTTACACCCACCGCATCCCTGTTGATTTTGAAGGCATCGTCGCCTTAGTTTCATTTTGATGTCTATATTTAGGAGTTCATCGCAAGGTCAAAAATTAGATATTCATGTTAAACCACACATAATCATATAAATAACTCTCTCATCTCAAAACACATCTATGATTAATTATTTTAATTTTTTTAAAATTTGACTAATAAAAATATATTTAAAAGAACTTGTTATCCTTCTTCTAACAAAATGACAGAAGATTAGCATCTGATTTTTCAGAGAAAAGGGTAAAAAGTTTGGTTTCTGGAAGATTAACATTGGATGGATGGATAGTTCAGAGTATACGTGTAGGAAAAGTGTGACGGTAAACAAATTGAAAAGAAATGTTAAATAGTAATCTAGAGTGATGGGAAAAAAGGGAAAAAAAGATGTGAAAGATATGATATAAAAAATGAGAAAAATAGATAACATACAAACTATAAACTATAAAGAAGTAAAAATTATTTTAAGTATATAAATATTAATGTCAATAAAAAAATAGCAAAGGACAAAACAACAGATTTTTTATTGTACCTTTATTTATTTTACAAAATGAACGAATAACCCATTTTAAAACTGTAAAAGGTTGATTATTTTATCATATGATTTGATAGTTTTTAAAGTTGTAATGAACTAAATAATCACTGTATCTGATATAATAATGGATTTTCTAATATTTTCAGTATCTCCGAATGCTGATATAGAATAACAGATATGAAACTTATATAATATTTTTTAATATTTTATCATTGACATCATTATTTATCATATTTTTTATCTCTCTTTTTACTGTTAAAAATATAATTTTTGAAATATTAATAGAACTTCTCATAAAATAATTTTTTTTATAATATTAGGCCCTATATTAACAATCACTTATTTGAGAAGGATGGAAATGTCTTTTTCATATTATTATTTTTTTTCTCATTTTTATTTTTAAATGAACAAGAGGTGAAAAAACTATTTTATTTTTTATTTTTCCTTTTAAACCAAATATTGCAATTTTCTTTTTCTTCTTTTTATTTTCTATTTTTTCCTCTCATTTTCTTTTTTTTGTTGAACATAGTATTAATACATACACGAATTAAATTAAGAACACGGTTTCTGGCAAAGAACACATACGGAAAGGAACTTGACACAAAGGAATATGAAAAAGGTTGGCATTGAGGAGTTAATATAGCAGGGTTTGCCACAGCTCACAAGTCTTCTTCTTATTCTAATTGAGTTTATTAACGTTTGTTCTTTAATTTATTTCATTTTATAAATTTATTTTATTTTATTTTTGTTAATTCACAATTTTTATTACTATCTCTTAAATTCATTATTAATGTCACTGATGAAAATACTAATTTATTTGTTTTAAATAAATAAATAAACTAATTTGTATAATTTTCAAAAATAAAAGATTTTAATTTACATTAAATTAAAAGTTAAAAAGAATTTATAAAATATAAATAGGTGAAAAATTAAAATGCAAGCAAACTCATTCTAATCACACGTATAGTTTAGTGCGATTAATTGTCAATGCACTTTTGCATTCATTTTTTTAAGTGATAGTTTGGTACTTTTAATTTAACAAATACAATCAAATGAGTAAAGACCTTGCGTAGCTCAGGTTCTTTTAAAGTAGTATTTGATGTCGTGTTAACCAATTGGTTCCAGCTATACGTGTGTGTGGAAAAATATTTGGGGGTAATTTGGTTTATACCATAATATAAATAGTTTTTGTTATTAAGATCCCTTCCAAGAAAATAAAAGAAACAAAGTGAGGTAAAATTCTTAGATTTTGGGTCATTTATCAAATGGGCGCAACTAATTTTAAAATTATTTCAATTAATTCCTATATTATAAATATTATTTCAATTAATTTTTAATTAATCTACCGGGATATTATAAATCTGTATCTTCACTTTTGAATGTGATCAAGACACCTCTTGTTGCATTCTCAATTCTCCTTGGAATATGTTGCTTTGTCTATTTAGCACTATATTTATTTTATTTTTTTGAAAATTCACAAATAGTTAATAACTTTCATATTTATCTTTTACTTTATAATTTATTATTTAGTTCAATTTAATTTAAATTGGCAAATTTAAAATTTTTTTTATTGAAACTTTCTTGTTTTAGTCTCAAATCTGGACCATGTACATTTCTAAATTGATTCATAATTTTTGTTAAAATTGTGTTAAGCTGTTTGCCTCAAATTTCTCTTTAGTTGTATCTTTTTATATATTTATGTTTTGAATTAATTATTTTTTTGTTTTATATTTTCTAAAATTACTTAAAGTAAAAGAGCACATGGCACAAAATACTTGTTAGTAAGTAGTAACTATGTTAAATCGCTATCAAAAGTATCACATTGACGTGATTTCAAAATTTAAATATAAAAACTAATCGCAAATTTAATATCATAAAGTCTTATTAAATTAGATAGAATTATCATAAAGAGTAATGTTTTTAATATAGAGTTAGATGAATATATCTTACTTTATAAAATGAATTGAAAATACCAACCTATCCTATTTAAATTAGCACGGCAAGCTAAACTACTTATTAATTTGAAAAATAGAAAAATGATTAATTGAAATTTTTTTATAAAATTTAAAAACAATATAAATATTTATATTTTATATTTAACTATTTTAATTGATAATAATTAAATTAAATTAATAAATAATTATAAATTTTATATGTTAGTTATAAAAATTTTAAAAAAACTAACAAGTTCAATGAGCCCTAACTTTAATGATAAGATTAAACCAGTTGTCACTTGTCAGACTTAATATTATAACTAAATCCGCACAAATTTAACAGGTTGGGTGGGTTAATCTGATGAACTAAGCGCGTTTTATTATCTTTATTAACACAGATTAGGTGTATGCAGAATTTAGATTTGAAAGTTTTAATTAATTAAGTTGAATTAACTTTTATCAATTAATTTACATTTTTATGATAATATAATAATAACAATTTTAATAATTAATTAATTAAGATAATTTTGATGTTTATTTGCAAAGAATAAAAAAAAAAGGAAGAAATATTCGATAAACGAGCTGCAAGTAAGAGAACTGAGAAGTTTATAGGTCACATGAATAGTACTAAAAAAATGAAAAATTACACAGACCATTCACACTCACTCCACCTGATTTTTGAATTTTGGCGCATAATGGGAAAACATCTGGACTACATAAACTGCAAAACTCATTAAAAAAATTATTGATCTAATCCCAACAAGAAAAAAATTATATAGTAAGGATTTGCTACCATAGAATATAATCATTTATTTTAATAAATACCATAAGTTAAAAATTATATTAATATTGCTATATTATTAGAATGAAATCAACTAAGCTTCCTTTCAATATAAATTTAATTTTGTGTAAAAATATATTTTAAAAATAAATTATATGGTTGTATTCAATTTAAGTAGGATATATTATTCAATGTACTGTTTGTTTTAAAAAATAAAATAAGAGGAGAGAGACTTTGGTTTTTATTAAGTTTAATCAAGAAAAACGATTCTTATCTGAATCCATGAAATGAGAAAAAAAAATTATTTTTAGTATCTATTTAAAGCATAGTTTTCAACTTAAAAAATATTTTAATTAATTAATTATTTTACCATCATATTATTTTTTAAGTTAAAATTAAATTTAAAGTAATTAAATTTCTTCATTATCTCCCTTCTATGAATTGAACAAAACCAGATAAATTAAACAATAACTACATATTCTTCCACTAATTCAACAATATATCACTGAATAATATATCATATTAAATTTTTTTATTACTTTATATTTTATCTTCATCGATCTAATACAAAATTAATACTATCAATAGCATCCCACATTAAAGATAGTCAATTATTTCATATAACTATAAGATAATCTATCCGGTTACATTTATAGTTAAATGGTTCAACAAATTAAAAATAAATAAATAAATGATGAAACGGTTTAAATATGAATTTAAGTAAATATAAACCCGCGGTAAGAGTGGTTGTTGATCGTTTCCGCATGTTAAAAGCGTTTTATCAAATGTAACACTCGGTTTGAAGTTGAACCTCTACCTAGTGAGACCCGTGTGAATTGCTATTAATTTTGTAAAATATTAAGAAAAATTTCATGGACAAGTGCTGTTGGTTTCGTTAAATATTAAGAGAATTTTCACATGTATAGGATTTAAAATGGGTACTTAACAGTTAACAACAATAGTCATTATGCCACAATTATATATATATATATCATATGCAATTCAATCAGTAATGTAACGAAGCTTAATTTTAATATATTATTTATAATATAAATTAATTACATTTATTTTTTAAAATAAAAATTATAAAAGTTATTAAAAAAATTTGATACAATCAATAAATAGTTGTTTTTTTTAAATGTTGATAGAGGTTTAATTTCTAACAACATATAAAAAATATAAAAATAACATTTACTTTAAAAATATTTAAATTTTTAAAAAACCAATTATTAGGTAAAAAGAATTATATAGCAAAAAATTATAGTGTTTATTAATTTTAATTATATATCAATTTATAATTAAATATTATTATTATGATATTCTAAATAAATTCAATTAGTAATCCAATATATATCTTCGTCAAGTTGACAACCAATCAAATTTAATAATATTGATTTTGGGAACACTCAATTAATTATGTCACCAATAACCACTTTTGCTAGTAATATTTGGTGTCACCAACCCACTAACATTTAATTTTCTTCTTTATTAAGCGTACTATTTCATTATATGAGATGTACATTTAATTTAAATTATTTCAAAAAAAAAATTAATTAAATAGAATTGGAAGTGCTACTTCATAATTTTAAATCTACATATACGAGTTTTAATTTACAGTACGGGTGGAATTGGAAATATACCACCCTTTTGATTTTCGATAAATTTAGAATAAATCATATTAGTTTTTAAAATATAAAAATTACAATTTTTATTTGTTTAAAAATAATAAGTAAATTTTAAATTTAAAGACCAAAATAGGATTTAAATCAAAGGAATTACGAATCGTGTAAAATGAGGAAAGTAGACTTGGCTAATAGTGACACTTAAAAAAAACATGGCTTCCATCCACTTGTATACCCTACACACAGGTATAAAAGATATAGTCAGAGTACTATTTTTAAAAATTTAATTTTAATATATTCCTAATGTAATTTTTTATTAGTTTTATTACTTATAATATATTTTAACTATAATTTTTAATATAACTATCATAAAAAATAATAATAATTTATAATTAATTAATAGTGTGTAAAAAAATTTACATTATCAAATATATTTTAATTATATTCATATTTATATATAAGAATAAAAAATAAATATAAATCGATAAATATAAAATATATAATTTTAAAAAAAAATGATTGATCAGTACATTGTAATTATGATCATACACAATAAAATTAAATAATAAAAATTTATCTATTTTACTCTTATATACAAATAATACTCAACATGTGTAGACAGATTACGTCTTTTCAAAATATAAAAATATATAAATAAATTTTTATTAAAACATGTAGCCAGATGTAGTAAAAAATATTTTCATTTATTAATGAATAATTTTTTAAATATTAAAATAAATTTAATCGGTATATATTTTATATAATAAAAATTGAATGTTAAAAAATATATTAATATTTACACTAATAAAATTATTTATCAAATATAACATATCTAATGATTAATACAAATTTGAATTATTCATATTAACCGTTTAATTTTTATATAAAAAAATATTATATTAAAAGTTAACTAAATAACTAATTTTTTTGAATGATGTAGGCATGTGTATGCGCATAAATTTTGATTTAAATTATAATATAAGAAAATTGAAATGAGAATTGACAAATAAGAAACGTGCACATGGTTGGGCAATCCTATGGTGTGGAAAATGAGCTGGTCCTTGTGGCATCAACCTTCGACCAATGAACTTAAAATTAGGGTTTAGGGAAGATTAGAATGCGTATCTGGCCACATAACACTCACTACAGTACCATATATACAGCTAACTCCAACCAATGGGAATATAGACAAAGTAAGCATATTTTTCAACCATCACATACACGCCTTCCTCTCCCTCTATATATTTCTGCCCCAACCTTCATCTACTGTTACCATTCAACACAATACCTTCTTCTCTCTCTTCTCAACCTTTTTATTTTTTATTTTTTATTTATTTTCTCCTTTAGTTTTCCCCTCAGGGTTAGATCTCAGGCGTTTTGCCACATATATATTTAATATTTTGTGTATACTGTATGTTTCTTTTGATTATACTCCGATCTATTTCAAACATGTACATATATAAATTAATATGAAACATATGTGGATTTATCTTTATCTATTTTGAGAACTTCTCCTTCATATATGGATTTGATAAGGTACGTGTGTCTTTCCCTCTTCGACTTCGAGGGATTATTGTTTGGTTTTGATTCTTATAACGCTGAGTTTTTGTTTTTTTTCTTTTTTCAAAATCTGCTTTTTTTGAATTGGCTGGAACCAAAATATGTTTTTTTAATGGACTCAGTAAAATTTCTAGATTGTAAGAGAGTGGTTAACTGGCTCGGAATCCCGTTTGGTTTGGTTCTCTTAAAGGTTTAGAGGTTCTGAAAGTATGCACTTTTGTTGTTCTTTATAGAGTTGTTGAATTTTCTCTCTTCCTTTTTTTTTTAGAAAAAAAATGAGGTTTTGGCTTTTGTTTTGTTTTAAAGGTATGAATTGAGTTCATATGAGTAGATTCGTTTGGGGTACCCAACTGGCCTCGTGTGTCAAACATACACTAACCAGTGGTAGAAAGCCACATCAGCTACTCCTCGTGGCCTTGCTGCTAAAATTGCACATAAAATCTCAATTTTCCGTGTCCCCTCATTCTTTTCTATTTTTTACCCCTTCTTACTTTTCTCTCTGTTTCATGTTGTTCCCTTTTTTTAAAATTTTCTGTATGGACAATTTTCCGTGGTATTAATTGGTGTTGACTCTTTGAGTAAATTATAAAGCTTTTTAGCCACATAAACGTTTCATTCAGATTGGTCATAATGCTAGTTTCTATATAATATATTTATATATGTACCTTTCTTTTTTAGCAGCTATAGCTGCATGGAGAGATTGATAGTCGTTGTTTGCGGATGTAGCATCATCAAGATTCACATGCAAATGCAGGTGGATGGGACTCTGATGCAATCTGAGTGCTCTGCTAATCCATTGGCCATTTTGAAGTGAGAATCTTGATGATGCTGCATCAGCCATAAACGACTTTAAAAAGTTGAATAAGTACTAGTTTAACCCCCCCAATAAAAGAGTGGAGAAAAAAAAAAAGGAGAGTGGGTAGGTGTACACACTACACACAGCTCAAACTTTGAGACACTGTCCATGACCATGATGCATAACAAGAGAGGTGACTCGTTCTGCTTTCCTTTCTGTTGTTGTCAGGTGGGGTTTTTTCTATCTATCTTTTGTTTTCAATTTGTAGTGCCAAATTTTTATTTATTATATTCACATTAATGGATGGTCTTCTTGTCTATGCTACTTTCTTTTAAATATTATTATTATTATATACTAATTATATCTCTTTTGCATTTGCAGATAGTACTAGGTTATCTAATATAGGTTATTTGGAGGCTGAGTGGAGCGGCTGTTAGGTCCTTTATGTGCTGACTTCACAGATCTATGAATATTCCTTTTCAACAGAAATGCTGCAATAGAAATGGTGTCTTTTCAGTTTCTTAATATATATTGATACATCACTTTATCCAAAATCTAGAGGCAATAAAGAGACAGATATACTTACACACACACACGGTAAGAGAGAGAAATTAATATTTGGATTTTAGGTTGCTCGGTGGTGTTCATGTTGCCTTTATTTTATTTTATTTTATGAGTAATTGGCTTCAATTGATTAGATCCAGCAATCATATCCATCAAATTCTATAACGCTTATAGTTTTACCTGATGGTATATACTGATCTATAGAGAACTTCATCCTGCAGTTTTTGGTGCCTAATTATGGTGAAGATAATACAATAAGGGGATTTGTGAATTGTTACCTTAATAATTTGACCTTGTGTTACTGATTCTTGAAGCCAAATATTTTTCTCGGTTGGGGGATTCACGTGTCCACAAGCTTTGTCCTTGTTGCTACATTTAATATTGTATGCAGGAATTAAATATATTTTAAGTATGAACATTCTTCCAAGTGGTTTGCATCTGAGGATCACTGAAACTTGAAGCTGGCTTGGGAATTGGATATGCCCAATCACAGACATTGTCTTAGATTCATGTCAAGGCTTTGGCTTTAGCATGCACAAAATCCCTAATCACCTTTTGCTCTTGTTGGTCGACCAACAGCTAGATCCTTGGTTTAGTAATGTCAATTGCAGAGATATTTCTTTGACCCATATCCATTATTCACCCCCCCCCCCCCTCTTGCAATAATATTGCTCAAAGATAAATTATATATTTTTTATTTTAGAAAAAATATAAATCAATATTTTCTTCATTATTCATGATAGTGATGATTCAGTCTCTATTTATGATCTTATCATAGAAATTTGTGTGCCCGCATCGCTGTCCAATCTTGGTTCACATATTTTCTCCACTTCAAATTATGACACACGCTCTTCACCACCTTGCCCTATGTCTTTGTACTACAACTCAGACCTTCATGTTCTCTCTCTCCAAGAGCCATTATTTTGTTTGGATTTTGACTGACATACAGGCATTTAACAATGGTATAGTGTCCCCTTTTTGCTTTAGAAATTTAGGTGAAGGACTTTTCCAAGGACCAAATAAATCACTAATTTTAGTCAAAATTTAAAGTAGGATTGTTATTTCTCACAAATAAAATCTTAGGGTACAAAAAATGTCACTTGATTCTAATGTTGGACTTGTACTATAAACATGTAATACAATTAATATAACAAAGAGAAAAAGAAAGAATAAGGAAATGTGATGAATAACGTGATAGATAGAAATTAAGAGAAAAAATGCTATATTAATCATAGTATAAATTTATAGTAAATAAAAAATATACTGTATATAAATTTGGTTACTATACTCACTATTACTAAACTTTGTACCAACACGTCTCCAAATTCTTATTAGTAGAACGTTTAGTGACAGTGAGTAAGTAACTGAGTCTAGTTGAAGATGATAAGTTAAAGGAATACTCTCATTCTATTTGGGGAGTTTAATATGCCATTGGCTCCTGATTCGCATGGATCTTTTGTAAATGCTCGCTTCATGTATGCATCAAATAAATCACTTCTTTTACCTCTACAATGTATTAATCAGTACTGTAATTTGTTTGGCATTCCTATATGATGCATAATCAATTCATGACTTAATTTAAAGAATAGGATTGATGCAAAAATTAAAAATATAAAATAAAATAACATTACACATAAAATGATATTTGGTTGTTCATGTTTGGTTGTAATTGTATTTGGGAGGAAAATTCATCTTCTTTTCAATGTCCTTTTTGTGATTTTGATTATAAAATTAATTTAATATACAAAATAAGTTAATGAAAAAAAAAAAGTATGGTGGTATATTGCTGTTTCTGTAGTTTTTCCGTCGAGTTTGGCTAGCCTTAGCTTAGAGATTATGGAAGTGTTTGATTGTATTTCTAATTTTTTTAAAATTATTTTATAAAGTAAAATTTTATTTTTTAAAAAAAAGGTGAAAAAGAATAAATGGGAAAAATATTAAACAATCATGAAATAATATGAATAATATAAAATTTTTAAAAATTAAAACTGTTTTATATTTTTAGTTTTAAAATTTGAAAAAATAATTATTTTTTAAAAATTATATTGGTCAAACAATTTTTCACTTTTTATTTTTTTAAAATAAATATCTGTTTTAAAAAAACCTGTATTAATTCATTTCTTTCGTTTCTATTGACATTGAACCTTAACTTCATGAAATTCCTCGGTTACCAGCCTCTTTGCACGATATATTCGCAATGAAAGACTAAACAAATAATGGAGCCATTTTTTTCTTTATTTATTTAAAGAAAGTAATTTTAAGAATGTATGAAAAAATGTTTTTTAAAAATATATAAAGTAAAAACATTTTTCCTTTGATTCTAACAACTATTAAATTTTTTTTTAGATCTTAGATTTTTTTTAAATAATACATTTAAAAAATTTAAGTGATTTTTTATAACCAAAATCTAAAAAGCAATATAAAGCATAGGCATATTTTTTGATTGGTACGAGGTTATTTTTAGTATTTATTATATTATATTATATTTTTTGTAATATTTTAAAAAATATTATAAAAATATAAAAAATGTTACCTACTAATTTTAATAATATTTTAAAATGTTACATTTTATTTATATGATAAAATATTATTAATAATATTTAAAAAATATTATCTATTAATTTTATTACATTTTTTAAAAAATATTACATTTAATATATATTGCAAAAAATATAATTTGTATCAATAATTTCAGACGGTAACAATATCATTCCATCAAATTTGAACTCTTGCTTTTAACCATACCCATGTCTCGTACCAAAATTGCTGGGACGTCATCGCTCGTTGTGCTGAACCTTATGATATACATCTATGTTTAAAAGTCAAATTATACTTTTACATATAAAAATAATATTTTTATATATTAAAAATATTTTACTTCTCTACATTTTTAATCTATCAATTAAACATTTTTAAATCATTTTTTATACTTAAATGTCTATTTCATTTTCTTCTTTTCATGAAAAGTGGACGTTATTAGATGATCACTTCCTAACCTTTTGAAAACGTACATATATTTTAAAATCACTTGAACGAAGGTAAACATGCTTTTTTATTTTTAAGTTAATATATTTGGTTGATCTAAATTAAAGTTAGCTTTATGTATCTCTAAATTTATGTTTGAATAAATGCGGTAAGCTATATTTTTTATAGAAAGTTAAAAAAATTATACTGAATTTAATTTTAAACTTATTTTATAAAAATTAAATAAAAAATTTATTATTTTAAACTTACGTTAAAGAAAAATTAAATTTATTTAAACCTAAGCTTGTAAATATTTACCAAAACACAGTTTTGTGTATAGCAAATATATTTATCAGTTAATAGTAAAAAAATAAATCTTTCCAAAACGTACGTAACAACTGATTACTCAAATTATTTTATATTTTTTAACAAAATATTTGTAATAGTTAACTTTCAAAGCTTTATCAACATTTATTTGAAGTACACAGTTCTCAACAACTCTACCAAACTTATTGGTCCAAGCACACACTTCTTGTGAAACAAAAATTACATATTTATAAATTTTCATTTGATTCAATGCACATATGTTTTTTGACATATATTAAGGATATCTCTCAATAGGTAGAGATTAATCATTTCGACACTTAGATATTATAAATAAATTTTACTTCTTCTAACAATTTTTTTCATACACATAATTAAGAATTAAATTATAATATATTTACAAAATACCTCATCTAACAACCTAAACTTTGTTAATAATGCATGTATGGTTTTGTAATATAGTAAATCTCAACTTAATAAACCTTTATATATGCTAAATTTAAATTTTATGGTTTTTAATGTAGTAAATTATGATGGTTTCTTTTAATTAGTCTATAAAACAATGTAAGTTTAGTTATTTTAACTTTAATCTCTTTCTTTTTAAAAGATTGATTTTATTTTTTACTTATTTAAATCTTCATGTAGTTGCGATGTTAATTTTGTCAATTATTTACTAATAAAAACTTACATCAACAAACATGCTTACATGATAAAAATAACCTAACATAAATTATTAATTAAAAAGTAAAGTATATATTTTAATTTTCATAAAATTATTAATTTTTTATTTTAGATTTTTCTTTTTTTATAAAAATAATTTTGATTCCTTATTTTTAAAAATATTAATTTTGGTTTTATTTTTTAAAATATTCAAAAAATTTACATCATTAAATATACAACCTCTTATTTATTCTTTTTAGCTCAATTTTTTTTATCTAAATATAAGAAAAGGCATACCACAATTATTAAGCACAAATATAAAAAACAATCAAAATAATAATAAAATAAAAAAAATATTAATCAAGTTCAACAAGTTGATGAAAAATAATTAATAACACTATAGTTATAATCAATATAAAAATTAATATGTCAACCACCATTATTATTTGTTCTTTGTCACCATTTTCCTTTTACCCTAACTGAATTATTGTCTTTTAACTTAAAATTAAATCATATAGTTGAGGTAGAACTTCAATAGTAAACCTTAACCAAAATTGTTTTTCCTTATTTGCTAAATAAAAATATTTGTAGAACCAAATCTTCAACTTTGCAAAATTACTACTAAAATTGATTTAATAATGAAAAATTGGAAATTAAGCCAGATTTATACAAAAGTTCTAGATTTCAATTTCATTGTTTTTTACGATGTACCAAAATAAAATTTCTTCTTTGCATGCCACAAATTATCAACGGCTATGAAAAAAATATATAAATATAATATCATTATTATCAAAATAGCCAATACTTTATTAATGATAAAAATTAGATAATGATAATAACTAGCACATTATTTTTTTTATGTACTTTGACTATAATTCTAATATTATTAATTTTATTTTTCTAACATTTATCGGATTTGATCAATTTTTTCTACTTTGCTACTATTTTAATTTATCTATATTTGTATTTAATGATATAACATCATTCTGATTATATATTTTTTCATATACTAATAAAAGTGATAAATTTTAAATTTTATATCAATTACTCTAATTTTTAAATTTCTATCACTAAATTAATTTTAATAATTTATTTTACTTGTATTTTAATGTATATTTGTATGTAAAAAATGATAATAAAGATGTATACATGATGATACAATTTTTTTAGGATGTTCTATAAAAAATACAGATCAAAACTAATTTTCCAAAAGACAAAATATTAAACCAGAAATCAATAATTTTATAAGAATTAAAAATATATTTTATTTTGTAATAATATTCTACGGCAAACCATTTTATCATATAAGCATGTTGATATACAGTTCTGTTAATAAATAATAGATAAAATTAGTGACAGAAACTAAATATAGATAATTTAAAATTAAAAATAAAACTTCCTATTTTTTTAAAAAATAAAACTAAAACTGAAATTCAATTTTTTAAAGACTAACATATCTTACCTTTAATTGATTCTCTCTCAATGGTGATATACTTTCTCCTTATCAATCATATATAAATGACATTTTAAAAAAATCTTATATATTATTACTTGAATTTCGTCATTAATTTCAGTTTTAATCGTTTATCGGTGTCAATACTTTTCATATTTGTAATTTTTTTGTTACACTTATAATCAAATTAATCACAGATTCATTTTTTTAAAATTTCAAAAGTTGTTTTTCTTAAATTAAATTTTGCATAAAAATTTCAAAAAATCTTATCTTATCGATTTGATCTTATTTAATAAAATATTTTTTTTTTCAAAAAATAAAATAAAATTTTCATTCTTAACAATGAGGATTTATTATATACTTTGTTTTTAAAGTCAACTTATTTTATTATTTTTGACAATGGTGATATTTGTTTATATTTTATGTATTTTTCTTTTATTAATTTATGCATAAATAATTGAGTTGTCTAAAATTTAATACATACATTGTGATTTATATAGCATGTCATATAATTAAACATATACATTAAAAAAAAGGATAAATAGTATTAAGCCTAAGATCTAATTTCATAATAAGTGGATGCTTTTAACTTATCCTCGACCATAATTTTTTAAAGAATAAAATATATTTTTTATTCTAAATTTTTAATTTTTAACTCTTCTTTTTAAATGATGAGTTCTGATTCTTTATTTTTTAAATTTTAAAATAATCATTATTTAACACATAACATATATCAATATTTAATATATTAATAAAAATAAAATAAAATAATCTATTTTAAAATTTTAAAATTAATTAATTTAAAAATTAAAAATTAAAAACATATTTTATCCATTCTAAAACAGGAAAAATATTACTTTCTTGGTTGTTTCCCATTTTTTCTTAGGGGTTACTACAGACACAGTCACATGCCTCTATGGCGAAGTACTACATCGCTTCCATCATCAAATGTACAAATATAACTCCTTTATTAGCAAAGCAAGAAAGAAAGGCAAATTGGATTCGCTCAGTCTGTCTAGAATCTAAACTATTTTCAAGGATCCGTAGTTTGAAGTAGGATGTTCAATGTTTTGTTTGACTAAGTTCCATACTTTAGTACAAAATGTTCTGATGAGATTCTCATACAACATGTCACAATTATCATGTTCGAGTTTATGAGGGACATATTCATCTCTCTATACCTTACCTTGTAGATGTGAAGGTAGAATTGATGAGGTTATCCCATTTCTTTTATTGTATTCTGCCTTGCACACAAAAAGACAAGTCATATATTTGATTATAAATCGAAGAAAATTATTTCATTTTTTACATCGCGACGGTTATCATTGAAATTGTGCGTCACAGTTAGAAAGTCACATTTGATCGAATTAGATGCATGTATTTCATAACTTAACAGGAATTTATCATATTTATGCCCTCCATTTCCATTCTTATAGTTTGCTTTTAGTTTAAGACATACGGTTTTTTTAATATATATTTAAAGATATGTAATAAAGAAATTAATAAATGATAATTTTTTATTAAAAATTATTATATATATATATATATATATTTAATATTATCAATAATTAAATCTTATGATTTTTAATAAAAAATTATGATATATAAAAAATCAGTATCATTTGAAGATTTCTCCCATTTACTAAAAAAAAATTGTTTAAATAAGGGTTTATAGTTTGGTTAATTTTCGTTAATATAGACATTTTTTAACTGAAAAAATGACTTGTCAGTGTAATTACTACGGATCTATACTAAAAACATGATATAATCTTTATATATAACAATTTCCTGTACAGATAAAATTATTTAGTATAATTTATCATAATTTAATATCTATTTTAACAGATTAATTTTCATTAAATAAAATTAAAAAAATTTATACTATCATTTAAAAATAATAATTTTAATTTTTATTAGATATTTTTTATTATTTTTATATTTATAAGAAATTATCTATCGAAACACCATCTAATAATAATTCGAATTATATAACCTACATAATTTAATATATTTAGTGATTCTATAAAAAAATAAATTTAATAAAAAATTGTCAATAAATAATTTTTATTATAATTTCATAAAATTATATTTTATTAATGTATCGTATATGTTTGAATAATAAGAAAAATATTTTTAAAATACTATAAAATTTTAATCGAATATTTTTATGAAAAATATTTAAAAAAACTAATTATACTTAATTTTTAGTTACTATTTATAACCTATTTTATACTTAATTTTTAATTATTTTTATTTTTAATTTATATTTTTGAAAATTCTCCATTAAAAGTACCCGGTGCTAGGACAACCAATATGCTAATTTTTTTTTCTAAGCGTTTGAGGCTTTGAATGCTATTTCTCAGTAAACTGGACATTTTGCACCTTTAGACTTGAGTTTCTTTGAATATTTTGATTTAATTTAATTTGAAAATTAATCTTAATTATTTTTGAAAATTTTTAAAAAGATTCTTCTATAAATATTAGCCAGACATACATTTTAATCTTCTTGATAAAGTTAATGTAAAAAAATAATCTTAATTAATTTGCAAAACTTTAAAAATATTTTTTATATATATTAACAAAACATGCATTTTAATCCTCTTGACATCAACAAGAAAATTATTATTTTTTCCCTAATTATAGTGATTGTCTCAACATAATAGTATTAAGATTCCCAATCTAATTTTTGCACATAATATTAGTCATCCACACTTTTGGTTTGGTCCATTAAATTAGTTTTCAATGAAAACTAATATGACTTGTAAAAAAATTAAAGATCTAATTGCTATTATATTAAATTTAAGAGTTAATTTGATGACTCCTATAAATGTTAAGGAAGAAAATAATAATTTTTATACAGAATTAAAAAGAATGATATACCTAGTAAAAACGCTAGTTCAATTCTTAAAAAGAACAGACGTTAGTGTAATTAATATTAACATAATAAATTGTTTATCACAAATTTAATATAATTAATGTAACTATTTGTGATTAAATAAATTCTGTTTTATATTTCTTGTTTTTTCTTTTTCCTAGTTTTTTGTTGTATAACTAAAATAACCTTCTTATATTTTTCTACACACTGCAACTATTATGTATATACTATTTAAATTCTTACAATTTCAACAAAAGAAATGAAAGAACAATATTTATATACATAAATTATCCAAGACGAATTATTATCTGTACAAAGTCTCAGAAACTTGAAATGAATGTGAGTAGGGTTCTGGATTGGTTCCTTTACGTTGGTGGGTTACTCTTAAGTGCAGGTTTTTGGTCCCCGTGTATGGTACGTTATGGTCCCTAGTGTATGTCATACTACAAGGCGTAAATGTGGCAGACATGCAACTCAAAGGACTGTATTGGGACCCATACAAAAGATCTCCTTGGACAGCAAAATCACACCTATTTTCATAAAACTTTACAACTTTTTTCATACTTTTATTTTATCCCCGGTTTGGTTTTTCATTGTATAACTTAGTTTCATCTGGTTTAAAGCGATATTTTAAGAATGGGCAAATTATATATATTTTTAAATGTAATAAAATTTTTATCCAATATTTTTTATTTTTATATTATTTTAATTTATTTTATTCACCCAATTACATAAAATAAAATCAGAAATAATTTATATAATTAATAAGGATATATAATGTTATGTTATAATATAAATTAAGAAAAATTTGTAATACGATAAAAAATTTTAAGTAGAAATTTATTAAACTTCAACAAATGTAAAAGTAATTTCCGGTTAAATATTAGACATGTTACCAAACATATAAAGGTACATATATACAGTTCAATAATTTGATTGTAATTAAATGAGCAAACACTCAATATACATCCAAAAAGCACTAAAGGTTTGTGTCATGTTTATGTAATTTGTCCTAATTAAATTGGTAACAATTATATACATAATATTAAAAAATAATAAAAATTTTAATTAATTATAAAAAATTGTTATATATTTTATATAATAAAATAATGATACAAATTCATTTATATGATCTTAATAATTTGTCATTGAACTTTTATTTAGGAAAAAATATGTTTTTAAATTAAAAATTAAAAATGAAAAAGTAAATTTAAATTTTAATCAGTTCAAATCAATTCTCCATCTCTCTTTTTTTTTTAATTAGTTCAATCAATTCCTGATTGGTTCTCACATGTTTTAAATTTAATCGGTTATTTAAGTTGAATAGACCAAACACCTATCTGATTTTTATTTAAATCGATCAAACCAATCGGTCCAATTTGATTTTTAAAATAATAGTTTAAATAATCGTATAAATTTATTTAATGAGTTTAAGAGTTCATATTTTTTATAACAAATGTTTTAATTTAATTTTTTGTTATTAATTAATTATTAAAAATATTAAGTAAATTAAAATGTGTAATTAAATATTTGATATATTTTTTTTAATACATCTTATTATCTTAGGATTATTTTATGTAATTTAAGATAGATTAAAATTAATATGACCTTGTAAACATAATATACAATACACAAATTTTTAATTTAATAATAAGTTTTATAGGAAAATCATCATATAAAACATATTTATTCTATGCAATTACAAACAAAAGTTTTCACTTTAATGTTTATTTTGTATTTAGAGTGTAAGTAAATATATGTCTATGCGTTTATTAACATGTAGTCACATGTTAAGAAACCATTTTTGAATTTTTATTAGGTCATCTGAACTATTAATTACTTGAAAAAAATATTAAATGTGTATTAAAGCTTCATTATATTAAATATTGAATAAAATATTTTTAATCTTTACAAAATTCAAAATTTTGATTTTACTTTTTATTTTTTTATAATTTATCTTAATTATATACTTTTAAAATAAATTAATTTTAATCATTCATCCTAGATATATCAAACGCAATTAATTTTAATCATTCATCTTATATATGTCAAACGCTTATATATATTATATGATTAACACTGATTATTTTCGAAATTTAAAATAATTTATTTTAAAAAAATAAAAATAAATTATTATAAATTAAAATTAAAATCAAAATTATAAATTTTTGAAAATTTTAAAAATATTTTTTTAAGTATTTCATTTTTCATTTAATAATTGTTTGATTTCTTAGCTTATTCCATAAAAGGACACGTTAACAAGTTCATTTTCCTTGGATATATATACTAAACACTTGAGAGATAATAATAATAATAATAATAATAATCAATCTCGCATAAATATGCATAATCATTGAATTTTAAGTATACTTAGATGGGGAGAAAAACATCATGAACGCTGTAGGTCTAAATTCCAAAGACCAAATTACACAGCACATAAATAACACCACTTGTCATAGTCCCCTCATTCTGACGCTCCCTCCATCCCAATGTCCCATCCCAAGTCACTGTCAACCACGTTCTCTCCAACCCAACTTTCAGCACCACACTGTCCATATTTGTAGTTTTATCAAAACTATTTATAGTTTTAGAACAAGAAATGATTTTGAAATTTTGTAATTCGACACATTTCGTCACATGCTTGCATCAAGAAAACTGTTTTTTTCCTTGAGCAAAGAAAAACTAGCCTTTAAAAAAAGAATGTCATGCCTCAAGACAGATTTTTTTACTGATGTGACATCTTTTAGTTAAGAGACTGAAGAAGAAACATATAGTTTCATTCCCTAAACGTGCGGGATGTATAAACGAGCAATAATATTTAATTATTCATATATCACATATTAATAGATAATATCTTCTACTAAATTCACAGATGCATTTGTAGAAAATCCAATTTAGAAGTGTAGAAAACCTTTTTTTTAATTTAAAATTTATTAATAGGTTTCTAAACACATTAAAGTTTTCTTCAAGCCACTATATTTATACGAACTATATTTATACTATAATGCATAACCATCTGTCCATAAGTGTTGGAAGTGAAACGAATCAATTGCAAAGATTTGCCCCATCAAAAATATTTAATTTTTACCTCAAAAACTAATAATAAACTTCATTGTATTTAATAAGTAATAATCTTTTATGCTAACTATATCACACAATTAACTTTAATACACTCGTAGTTAAGAAATTTAAGAACAAATTACACGAATTCTCTAAAATTTATCAAAATTTCATTTGATATCTCTATTAAAGCCTTACTTAATTTATATAAAGCTATAATACCCCTTACCCTTCTTAACTATACAAATCTTACACAAAACCTCCTAACTTCTTATATTATAAAGATAGAGAGAGTCAAAATAATTTAAAAAAACATAGATATCATATGCAATTTCGTTAAAATTTAAGAAACAGGTAAATGTAATTTACCTGAAATTTAAAGGTAGAACTTCGGATAACTATTGGTACAATCTACATGTAGCACAATTATTTTTTTACCAGAGCACAAGATTCATGTACAGCGATCAGTCATTGGTTGGATCCATTGTCATATGACGGAGTAGGTTCAGCTACATTTCTTATACACCCTATTTAATTCCTTAACAAAAAACTGAGTCCAGAGCATAAAAAAACCATACCCGTATTTATAAAAGCGCAACTATGCATCTTACTTAGAGGCTAGAGCACACACCGCCACACGTTCGGTTAACCGAATTCCATAGTATAGACTTTAAGCAAAAGTGTCGGCAACTCTCAATCAAAATAAAATTGCGCCTCGATCAAAGCACTAAAACTTGCTACGGAGATAAAAACAGACCTCACTATAGACAATGGGACATCGTAAGATACAAAGTTCCTCAAGCCAAAAGCCACTAGAGAAAAGTGGGACGGTTTCAAGACTTCGACTAAAGAACGAATGTCTCGCTACCTTTGAGGAGCACCAGAAAGAATGGAATCTTGGATAGCTGAACTAACCTTTCGCAATGCCGGAATACTGAGAGAACGTTTTCTCAATTTGGCTTTGCCAGATGGAGGTAGTCTCCTTTCACTCTTTTCCATAAGCAACGAGGAATATGAGCAGATGGGCTCTGGTTCACTTCTTGTTCTAATGAAAGAATCCAGGTTTTGATGATAATTATTCCCTTGCATTTTAGCTCCCGTGTCCCCAGGGACAGCAGCAACCTTACTACTGAAATCATCATCATCGTCTGTCCAATAGCCATTTTCCAGCACATCTTGCATTGCCAGATCGTCATACTCTTCATCAGACTTTGTAGATTCCTCATCAACTGAGCCTACCTGCACACCAATGATATAAAAATTAGGAGACCCAAAAAAAGTTTCAAACCATAAACCAATTAAACTCTGCCATTTGCAAAGTCACAATTTATGTGCGTGGACAGGCAATTCAGTCGTACACTGTTTTAATAATTAAATCAGTACCAAATGTCAATTCATTACTTTCGCTAGCACGGGCAAATACCAAAGGCAGCCCAAAAGGTTTGGAACGGTAAATTTCACCAAATATGCAGACATTTCAGATAGTTTAATCACCTACCTCTTCATGAATATGTTTGTTCCCATCGTCGCTAAAATCATCATCACTGCCCACCTCCAGATGATCATCTATCTCTTCATCACTACCATGCACTGAAAGCTCCTCCATTAGCTAAAAATTTATACCAAACAACAAATGAGGGAATATATTTTGATAGTTGAATTCTTTCCCATTTGATATTAACCAGCTACTAATATTCATGTTGAACAGAGAGATCAACGAAAAATATTCAAATGTACCTCCTTTGCAGGTCCATCAGAAAACCTTGGTGAACTACAGCAGGAGGATAGATATCTACTACCCGTATCAGTCCCATCAGCTCTTGATTCATCAATGCTTCCAGCACGGCTAGTGCCACCATCACTTGGCCAGGCACTGATCCCATACAAACCAAACTGAAGGTTTACAGGTTCTGCCTTACCAATTTGCAAGGGTCCATACATTGGATTCCCAATTCCATTCTCTGGTCTATAGCCCCATATAGGCTTCCCACTACTGTCCACTGCATTAACAGGCCAAGCCTTTGCCACAGACCCATCAGTATTTACAAGAGCCATGAGATGCCTTGAAGAACCTTTCCTCTGGATCAACTGAAACATTCCTTTAGAGCTCAAAGAATTGGCTGCACATTGATTTCTATATTCCTCATAAACAACAGTTACAGTATTTCTAATAGGATCATATAACTGCTCCCCAGCTTCATGCCTACGAAGACAGCTGAAGACAGTAGCATGGATGGCAGCTACACTCTTGTCAACATTAGTATTGTTTATTTTGGGAACTAAATGTTTGTCAGCCCGCTTACATAAATAATCCTGGATTGTTCTGATGTTTCGAATATACTTTACATATTTGTTTTTAGAAGGGTCCAGCGTCATATACTTAGCACGTACAGCAAACCGTTCCATGTGTTTGTCCTCATTTGTAATGTATATCATGAATGGTATGATTGAAGGATGTTTCTTCATAAGCCCCATCTACAAGAGATTATGTTAGTGTTGATATGTAAAGATAAAAGAACACATAATTGACATTCATAAAGGAAAGAAGAAATACTGAAGGACTCAAGAAAATCAGACATACAACAAAGTTGAGACTCAAGTGAACACCCTCAACAACAACAGACTCTTTTCTTTCTTCCCAAGCAGTTATTAGCCTATCAAGACTGTCAATCACCATCTCACTCTGTGCCTTAAATCCTTCAACAGCCATTTGTTTTGCATTTGGCCGTTCAGGAGTACCAGCAACAACCTCCTGTGTCCGTAAATCAGATTTCCTAGAGTTTTGACCCTCCATTACTTCATCCTTGGGAAGCAAATGTGACACACCAGCCAGCTTTTTTGCCTTCCTTCTGGCCTTCGCATCAGCAACAGCAACAGGATCCAAACACTCGCCTGCATGGTAGGTAGATGCCCATAACAAGGGGTTTTCCTTCTCATTAGCAAAACTTCTCATCATGTGCCTGATAGAGTCAGTTGATACCACTGTCGTGATTCCCAATCGACCACCCTGAAGTGGAGATATAAATAATACCAAAGTTATTGAGCTGTAAGATATGAATGCTGAAGAGTTTTGATTTCATTATTTCACTACATGCTATATATTCTACCACAAACTAAGTAAAACTGCTACTACATGTTTGTTATTACAAAAAGACAACAACTTCTGTATGCAAAGATACCAGCAATGAAGACAATGTGGATTTGCCACAGCCACTAGTGCCACACAACAGCACAGTCACGGATTCCTTCCGTTCTCGGATCCTAACACCAAAGAAAATAATCACAAATACAAAAGTGAAAATTGTACTGTATTTTGTAAAATAATTGCCTCACACCGTTTTACAGTGTGGCAGCAGTTTGGCGAGGATGGGTTGCAGAGAATATTTGAAGGCAAGATAAAAAAATGCAGCAGCATATCTTGGGCATCCACATTCTTTGAACAATGATTCTGATTGCCCTCTCTACATATAGTTTACAAGTTAATGGCTACAAAATTACAACTAACTTGATCCCAGGAGATATTAAAAGGAACTTAATGCCGATTTGGCATATGCTGTGAAATTTCAAGTACTTGGAAAATTGTTTCTTCACTTTGACCAACTTCATATAAATTATTTTTTCTCCTTCTACTTTTGCTTCCAAGAAGAAGCACCAATTTCTCCTCTTCAACATCATATTTTCCACTTCAGTTGTCAAAGTAAGCATTATATACTTCAACCAAACAACTCATATTTGGATTTGAAAATGCTTATGACTGAACACAAATTGGCTAGTCATTAAAAAACTTGACGATAAACAAACCATCCCCAACCAAATAACATCAGATTCCATGGCATCAGAGCAGATGCAAACACAATAAGAATTTTATATTTTTTCTTCTATTCAGGTTATTCTAGATCATAATAGTCACCAGAGATATAAATGATATCATCCATACCTGCAGGCTAGCATCAAGTCTGCCCTCTGGTTGGGACCCACGTACTTGTACTCAGACAGAGCATCACAGACAATATCTAGAAAAGTTTCTCTTCTGATAAAGACAGTTGTCCGCCTTTTGTACAACTCAAATGGTACACTGTTACTTTTAACATCTTTCCCTGAAAGCAAATGGTTGTCTAAGTCTGTTTTACCCAGGGAAGAGGCAGCTTCATGACAATCTTTTTTCACATTTCCCTTAGAAGCATCAAGACCTGACAAAACCATTCCTTCATGTTGCAAAGCATCATTAGAACCCCCACTCCTTGTGAGTTCAAAAACTCTTTGGCTGATCTGATAAGATGAAAACATATTATGGATAAATTTGCATGAAAAGGTCCAGAAAAGTCATGCTTATTAGAAATATGAGAAATAACTTTCAATGAAAAGGTCGTTTAGACATATAAGACATTAAACAATAAAAGCAAATTGGTAGATATCATGGACTAAATATTAACCATATTTTTTCCAGAAGGAGAGTAATAATCACATTGACTCAATAAAAGAGAATCACTTATCAAACATTCCTTTGCATTATAAGTAGCAACATTAATCTCCCTTTACGACTATGGTCCATTTAATTGAATAATAGTGGAAGAAGAATCCAAATTTAAGCCACAGTAATCACGCAACCACGCACACTGATGTTATAATTACGCGAATCATCTTCTATTAAAAAAAATGACTTTTATAAGCATATTCAACCCTTCCATAGCACTATGAAGCACAAATTAGACATTCTTCTCTCCATCTCCATAGACAAAATATTAAAACCACTGAAACCAGATAATAAAATAGTTCACATGGCTACGCCATTGAAGAATTGAACGGCCACATAAAGGCTAGGGAACAAATGCACTCCCGAAAAAAAAAAGGTCCAAAATGATGACACAACACTATCGAAGTTAACCAAATTGTGGCCCAGAAAGTGCATGCGCTCGTTCAGATTGGCAACGCAAACAAAATGTTCCAACAGTTTCGGATTATACAGAAAAGTAAAGACGTAAGAATAAGATATCCACAACATCAAGTCATCAACCACCTAAAGCGCTCGCAAGTAATCCATCAAAACGAAACGAACAATTCCAAACCGTATATTATAAAACTAAATCGTAGAAAAGAAATGGAATAGAATATACAGAATCAAATGTATGCGTACCTTGAAGGCATGTCGCGCTTTACATCCCATCAACTGCAGTGTGCTCTGCAGAACAGGGCGTGTATACCGAAACGATTCCTTCCCCTTGTCTTTCTTCTCCCCTTCGTCCACCACTACCATGTACAGTATTTTCCCCACCTCAGCCATCCCTGCTCAGGATCCAGATTCGGCGATTTCATTCAGAACAAGAAAATACGAGAAATAAAAATCGTACGCATGCAAAAACAAAAACAATAACCAAAATTAACACTGGCTTTCACCGCGTGCGAAAGCCATTGGCGGAGAAAAAGCGACGAGGTGAAAACGTTTCCGACATTTATGCGGTGTGGGACCCGCATTGAAAGTGAGAAATGAGAGGATGAACCTGAAAGTGATCGAGCGCGAAGGATCAGAACGACGACGTTAGGGTTTGTTGGAGGCGTCGGGATCCGCCATTCTAAAATGCGGTGCGTCGGGTGCTTGTTCTCTAGGAGTATGGTTGGGTGATCTCGGCATTTTCACTCTCACCTGTGTTTCACGCATCTCATTCTCACCCCCAAACACAAGAGACCGTGTTCTCTCGAGGGGAAAAATTAAAAAATGCAGTCTGTGAAATGACAGATTTCACCCTTGGTCTTTGGGGAATATAGCAACTAACCCGGTAAGCGTGATGGTTTGGTTTGGAATTGGAACCTAGGGAACCGTGTTTGATTGATTTATTCGTAAACTGGGTACTGGGTGAAGCTCTGGGTCCCATGATCGGGGATCAAGGAATGGCAGATCCTGTCATTTTGCCTAAAACTGAGGGGTCACTCCTTTAGTTAATCACCTTTAATTTAACCAAGTGCCACTCCATGTGAACTGACACGGTTTACTTTAATTTTTTTTATCTTGATATTTTTTCTGTTTGGGTCGGATTTAGTTTATCCCGTATTCAGTTTATCCCTACTTTAAATTTTCAAAAGGACATTCTTCTTCATTCTTTGATATTCCTTTAAATTTGAATCTAATTGGATCAAAATTTGAAAATGCATGAAATAGAGTATCACGCGATAATATTTAGTTATAATCAGAATAAAAATATAAATTTGAATTATGTAATTATATATACGAGATTAAAGTTATAAATTGATTAATATTTATATAATTATTTTAAATAATTGCATTAATTTTTTTATTGTAATAGAATATTTTCAAAACACATTTGATGAATGAGATATATAAAAAAATTTAATTTGTTAATAGATAATGTATTTAATAAAATTAAAAAAATTATTTAAAAGATAAAAACTAGTTTAAAACTTTAAAGATATGTAAATAATATGTTTGGGAGTGTATTTTAATTAAATAACATATGAAACAACGAATAAAAAAATTAAGATGATTTTAATTTTTTTAATATGGTAATTATTTTAATTATTAAATAAAATAATTATCATTTTTTATATTAGCATTTTATCTTTTAAAATTTCAATTATTAATTAAAATTTATTTTTTTGTTTTTATCTATAATATATTTTAATAACATCTTATTTATTATGAAATATTGTTTTTATATTATTGGTTAATGTTATAATATTTAATTTAATTATTAAATATTCTGTTTATGTCGTTTATGATATAATAAATACATTTTATAAAAATATTATATAAAATATACTTATGTTAAAAATATATCATGAATAATGAAACAAATAAATAAAAAACACCATCAAATTTTTCTTTTAATAATATATAATCATCAAAATAATTATAAATTAAATTTTAAAAATTTTAATAAAATCATATACAAATAAAAAATTTAAAAATATTATCCTTGATTTTAATATAATGATTTAATTTAAATAATTAAATATTAAAATTTATATTTAATAAATAAATTATAGTATTCAAACTCTAAATCATATTTTTATTTGTCGTTTTATTTTTATTTTTTAATTTAATAATTTTTTTATCAGTTAGATTAATCATCGTATTTTTAACTTTTTATATCGGTTAATTTTTGAGATTCTATCTATTTTTTTACTTTTTATATTAATTTTATCAAATATATTTAAAAATTAAAAATATTATCTAAAAAATAGATAAAAAACTAAAATTTATTATATTATAAATTAAATTAAAAGTATTTAATAAAATTAATAATTTAACAAATTTATAAATGTATAATGACAAATAAATGCATAGTTTAAAATATGAATTAAAAGTTAATAAGTATAATAAATTTGTTATATATATATTTATTTATTTATTTAAATAAAAAAATTTCACTAAAATAAAAATATTTTATTAATTTTTGTATAAAATAATTTAAAATAATCAACCTTAAAAAAGGTAATCATTATAGAGTTTTAATTTTTTACTAAAAAGGTTCTTGTATTTACAACCCTTGTTGAAAAACAGATACAGAAAATTTACTGATTTATTTTATTTTGTGTAAATTATTAAAAATTATTTTGATTTTTTTTAATAGATAAATGTAAAGGAGTTCAGAAATTTTAGTTGATAAATTATTTAGAAAAAAGTTTAGAAATCTTTTTTATAATCTTACCTTGTCAATTAAATGGTATCAAAAATGAATTAATCAATTAATATATAATTTTAATTGATAAAAAAATTAGATTGTAAAAAAAAATTAATTTCATACTAGACATATAAAATTTATTATATGTTCATTTATGAAAATATAGTATATTTTTATATTAATTTTAAAAAAAATGATTTAAGATAACAAATTGTTATTAAATGAATTCATACAATTCAAATCATATTAATGATGGATTAAACACTTAATTAATTTTATTTATTTATTATTTTAATCCAAAATAGTTTTAAATACTTAAACAAATAAAATAAAATTGAAAAAAATGAATAAAATAAAAAACTGGTCAAATTAAAATTATTTATATAATTTATTTTATTATATTATTAATAAGAGAAGACATAAATGTGAATCGCAAACTTTAACCAAAAAAAATTAATAGATAAATAAAAAATTTGTTAGCATTTCTCTTGACGTATAAAAATTAATATATACAATAAAATGATGGATTAAAGGATTATAAACAATTTATGCTATTGTTAATTTAGTTTGATTGGGATATTAAGGATTAATTGATTTGGAGAAGGTGATAGAGAAAAAATTTTACAAATAAAAATGTTGAGAATTGAAAACATATGATAATTATACATCAAAAACAAAAATATTATTTTAAACCAATCGATTTGATTCCTTTCTATGTTTCCGTAACTGATTTTATGACAAATTTCTTGAACTTTTTTGAAGTATTTAATTTTCCCTCATTCTTTATGTTTCACTTAAAGTCATGCTTCATCCTTCTTTTTTGTGGTTGACTTGAAATGCATATATTCTTCACTTTGTCTTTTTATATATCTCTTATTTTCATTTATTAAAATTATATATCTTTATTTTTAATAAATTTTTTATCTCTATCAACTTTTATATCTCTAACAACTTATTTATCTTTAATATTATCCATTATTTTCAATTTTTAAAATTTAAATTATTTTATTTATCTTTTAATTTATCTAATATTTTATTAAAAATAAATTTTTAAATTTCAAATTTTATAAATTTTTATTATTTATTATTTATTATTAAATTTATCATATTTAAACAATTAATTATTCAAAAATGTAAAAATTTTAAAAGATTTTTTTTTGCAAAAAATACTAATTACTATTTTAAAAAATGTTGTCAACTAATAAAATAAACTACTTTTGAAATATTTAGTAAAAGCGGCTAATAAGTTAATTAAAAATAAAAAGATAAACTGAAAGATGAAATACCGGTTCATTAAACTAAAAATAAATTTTAAATTATTTAATAAAAATAAATTGATAAATAAAAATTTAATTATAAGATTGAAGTTTTAGTATCATAATTTATTTATTAATTATAGGTTTTAATTTTTTACTATTCCAATTAAATTATTATATTAAAAAAGGATAATATTTTTAGTTTTTAAAATTTGTATATATTTTTATTAAAATTTTATATTTATTTTGAAAATTATATATTATAAACAAGAATATTTGATCTTTTTTTTCTTTCATTATGATATATTTTTAATAAAAATAAATAGTTAAAATAATTTTTTTGTTTGAAACTTTTTTATAAATAAGTTTTAAATAATATTTCAATAAAAAAGTATTTTTATTTTTATCAAAATAAATAAGATATTTTATTATAAATAGTTTAAATAAAAAAACTTAATAACTAAGTTAAATAGTGTAATATTATACAATCATCTAAAAAATCAATATTTTATAATAGATAAAATATTTTTAAATATATACAAAATAAAAATTGAAGATGACTTTCAGCTTCTAAAAAAATGATAGCTATTTCTTTTATTATCAAGTATATTGACTAGGTTTGAAATTATCGTAAAAAACTTAAATAAACTATTTTTATTTTTCATTTAAATAAACAAAATGTTAAATACTTAAAAATATTAAAATATTTTAATAAATTTTTTAGCTAATAATTTTAATTTTTAATTATTTAAAATAGATAGCAAACATATTCAGAATCTCCAAGTTTTATTATTTGAGTATATAAACTTTAATATTATATATAAATAAACAGATATGCAAATAAAATTTCAAAAAATTTTGTAATATATGTTTTTAAACTAATAGTTTGATTATTAAATAAATACGGTGATATGTGAAATTTACTGATGTTTTTAGATTAAAAATAGTTTTGGTTAATAACACTAATTAATTCTTTTAAAAGTAAAGTTTTTTTTTTAAATTTTTTTGTGTAAGACATTTTCTAATATACGTAGGACACGGTTCATAAAATTAACATAGTTAATTGAAAACACAGCTAAAAGTTAAAACATAACTGTTTACAAATTTTAGAAAAAATCTGTTAAACTAATTAATAAATATATAATAATATGCAAGGATATAATTAATTAGTATGTTAAAAGTTCAGAAAATATGGTATGTGTCCTTATTTTTTGATAAATAAGTAAATTTTAATTAACTAATTTTAATTTTAAATGTTTGTAAAAATTCATTTTAAACAATGTTTTGTGGAAATTTTATTACTCTTATAGTTTTAAAAATTTTCCAATAAAAATTAAAAAAATGATTTAAAAATATATTATTTAATATATTATTTAAAATAAACAATGTAAAATTAAAATAATATTCAAAAATGATAAAAAAATATTACTAATATTGTTACCGGATAGTGAAAACCGTATTCAACTTCTAAAAAACAAATAGATAAATATCAAATTATAAAAAATAAGACATAATAAAAATTGAAAACTTGAATAATATTTTGAGTAACATTTTAAAAAGTATTATTGACCATTCAAAAATATAATAACTTATAAAATTTACTTTATCCAACATATTCATAATTGATCTAAATGCGATGAAGAAGAATGTTAGGAAAATATTTCTATTATTAAATGAATCCCATCTTACCGTAACAAAGAATACTTGTTAGGAGAAAAAAAATTATAATTAAAAATAAACATAAATTATAAATATCAAATTTAAATAAATAATATTAAAAACTATTAAAAATATTTATTTCATATTTCTTTTATTGTGATAAAACCTCAATAATTTTTTTAATAAAATCTAGTACTTTTATATACTTAAATTTTAATTAACTAATTTTAATTTAAAATGTTTGTAAAAATTCATTTTAAACAATGTTTTGTGGAAATTTTATTACTCTTATAGTTTTAAAAATTTTCCAATAAAAATTAAAAAAATGATTTAAAAATATATTATTTAAAATAAACAATGTAAAATTAAAATAATATTCAAAAATGATAAAAAAAATATTACTAATATTGTTACCGGATAGTGAAAACCGTATTCAACTTCTAAAAAACAAATAGATAAATATCAAATTATAAAAAATAAGACATAATAAAAATTGAAAACTTGAATAATATTTTGAGTAATATTTTAAAAAGTATTATTGACCATTCAAAAATATAATAACTTATAAAATTTACTTTATCCAACATATTCATAATTGATCTAAATGCGATGAAGAAGAATGTTAGGAAAATATTTCTATTATTAAATGAATCCCATCACACCGTAACAAAGAATACTTGTTAGGAGAAAAAAAATTATAATTAAAAATAAACATAAATTATAAATATCAAATTTAAATAAATAATATTAAAAACTATTAAAAATATTTATTTCATATTTCTTTTATTGTGATAAAACCTCAATAATTTTTTTAATAAAATCTAGTACTTTTATATACTTAAAATGATTTTTAAACTTTATAACAGAAATATTAAATTAAGTATTCAAATTTTGTCTATTATCTAACAAACTTGACCTACTATCCTTGTTGAGGGTGAAGATAAACTAGAGAAGTAAAATATAAAAAATATAATAAAAACAAAATAGAATAGGAATAAGATAGATTCTTACTGCATTCTTATATTTAGTGTGCATCAAATGAAAATTTTAATAATATTATATTTTTTATTTTATGTTTGAAACAAATTAATTTTATTATGAAAGATATAAATTATATGTAAATAAAAAAATTATCCTTTGTAAAAAATATATATTATTTTTATACTTTTTAAGTTTAAATTTATAACTTCTAAATCAAAATCATAGAACATAAAAAAAATTAAAATTTTAAAATTAGTTTTACCCAACAAATAAAATATGTTTACGAAATAATTTTTATTAAAACATTGAAAATTAATATTAAAAATAGTTTTATAAATTAATATCAACTTTTTTATTTTTTATAAAAACACCGAAACAGGTTTCAATAAAATTAATAAAAACTTTAATTTCAGAATATTTAATTTGATAAAATTAAAAAAATTAAGTTATTTCCAATTTAATATAATTTCTAAAAAATTCAGTTTAAAATACTAAAGTTGATATTAAAATTAAAATTTATAAAATTAATATAAAAAAGTTTTTACAAAAAATTTATAGATACAAATTTTAATAAAGAACAAAGACAGGTTAGATAACGAATATATAAAAAGAAACCAAAATGAAAACAAACTTTATTATTTTATCCTAACAATTTAAACTCAAGTTCTTGTCAAAATAATATTCTTTAAAAATTATGATCATATGAAATAATAAGATAACGTATCTTACCCTACCAATTCAAGAAATAAAAAAAAAAAAATTAATTATCTCATTATTTTTTTCATATGATAATGAAACAAAGGATAACAAATTACTTTATAACATCGACAAACAGTTTATTTGACAAAATACTTAAAAGTTAACGTGGAACATAGACTAAAGTTCAGACAATTCTACCCATTCCTAAATCAACCATCAATCAAGTCAAATATACGTAGTCTTATCAACTATCTAGGATCGATACAGTTAAGGAATTTTAAATTAGAATAATTTACGTTAAATTCTAGATTTAAATCTTATATTTTTTTATCATACACAAAAAATATCATACGTGTAGTATTTTTTGGGATGTCACAGAAATAACTGAAAATATAACTCAAAATTTTCATTAAAATAGGGTAAAGTTTCTAAAACTTGGTATCAGTTAATTTTTTTTAAATTAAATGACTAATATTTTGTTTCGATCATATGAAAAAAATAAAAAATAAGAATAAAAATAAATAAATTTAGTTGTTTAGATAAATTAAAATATGAAAAAAAGAAATGATTTCTTTTATTTTAATAGGTAAAAAATAAAAGAAAATAAATATGTTAGTAATTTAAATTTTTTTATTATATTTCTATAAATATAAAGTTTTATAATTTAAAAAATATATAATAATTTTAAAAATTTAAAATGAAATAAAAAATAAAAAAAAATTAAATATCTTTTTTCCATTTTCTCACAAATTTGGAAGAAACAGAATATGATAAAACCTGGATAAATTAATTTTTTTTTTCTTTCTATTAATATGTGCAAATAAACAACAACAAAAAATTATATATTTTTTTATCCTTTCCTCTTTTTTAACCAAATAACATATAAATGAGATTAAGATTTACAAATAGATGAATAATTAAATTGTGAAACTATTTATTTGCATGTAAATGGTTCAATTACGATCAAATAAATATTAAAGTGGTAAAAATTATATAAAAAATATATAGTATATTTTATAAGGTAAAAAAATTCACAATCATGTTATTAAAATAGTCATTGTTTAAAAAATGAGATGGTTATTAACCTCTATTGTGTAAATTAATTTTGCATGCCAGTGTATATATTTGGTTGTAATGCTATGAGAAATAAAATCAATATTCTTTTGAATAAATTCAATTTAAGAAAAGTGAAAACTTAACCTTTCCTACTGTGAAAGCTAAATGTTTGAATCTTCATTTGTTTTAGTTGGATCGATGTAAAACCAAACATCTGCTAATAATAACTTTTGTATTTCAAACGCACGAATGTAGCAAATATTTTGACATTATAATAAAAATGTTATTTTATTGTAGTGTTAATCCAAGCATAAGCTGCAATAGAAATGGCATTCATGTACATACTATAAGGAAATGTTAAGCCAGCTCAGAACCGAATATCGGTAAAAATTAAGCTGCATAAAATATAATAAAGATGTTAATTAAGATAGTAGAAACAACAATAGTGTTACTTTTTAAAATAATATTAATTGAACTTAAATTATAAATATGATATTTTAAACATAAAAAAGTTACAATTTTTTATGAATGATATGAAGGTTAAATTTTATAAAAATATGCTAATTAAAAAACAGAATTTACAACTATTTCACCTTTTAAAACTTTTAAAACTATAACTCTGTTTTATATCATAAAGGGTAATCAATATAGGTATACAAAACTTGTCTTATTGCATCCATGTATACTTTAATTTCTGTTAACTCCTTCACCGTTTCCTGATATTTTATACTTTATAAGCTATATTAGCCTACTAGACTAAATTATGAGTGAGTCCATGACTAAGCACGTGAGCAGTGTATGTGCTATTGGGAAATAGCGACACGTGCTGTCTGTTACCAGTCGGGCACGGAATGCAATGGACTTTATATCTGTAGTTTGTTTTTTCAACAAAATGTTAATAAAATCTACCTCCCATTTTTCTTTTATTATCTTAATTAAGAAATAAATTGAATTGTGTACCCGGTCATTTTAATTTAATCTAGGTATATTTTTGGTTTTTTAGTCTTTTGATTAATTTAGGTTTTTATTTTTAAATTTAGCAATTTTAGTTCGCGATCAAATTTAATTTTACTTACAATTATATACTTTTATTTTCTATTCAAAATTTTAAAATTAATTAATTTATTTATTATTTAAAATTATCAATCAAAATAATAAATTTTAAAGTCATATATTTTTCTTCTTCAAACTTCAATATTATATTTTACAAATTGTTGCAAATATCTATAATTTTAAAATTACAAATCTCTAAAAAAATGATAAAATAATATTTTAAGAATTTTAATTTAAAAATTAATTAAAAGATCAAATATAAAAAAATGTTTGAAAAAAAATGAAGGAACCAAAATCACCTATAACACAGATTAAAATAATTAAACCTAAATTATAAATTTATTTTTAAATACATAGATTTTCTATATATCTATATTTTATATAATTTTGACTTTCGCAAAATAGGTCAGTTTTAAATTAATTTATTATAAAAAAATTTGTTATTATCATTTGTGTTTGTTTGAAATTAAATTTTAATGATAAAGTTTTTTAATTTATTATTTATTCAATTTATGGTTTAATTGTTATTTGGGATGTTAATTTCACAAGAGTTGCCGACGGTGTCCAGTTAGGAGGCGCAACAAGGAAGATTAGCAGTTCACTACTTCACTTGGGCCATGCATGCTTGCAATGTGTCACTGGTTTGACTCACCCGGAATCTTAGCAAAAGGTACTATTTTAAATTTTTAATTCCACAATAATAAATACTTCTCAAAAAACATTTTTCTAAAAAAAATGTAAATTTTGAACCCATTATGTAACATTTAAAAAAAAATTAACAAAACTGTTTTTTTTTTTTTTCATAAGTAACATTTCTATAGAAATAATGTTTTTTAGTAAAATGTTTGTTATTAATTTTTATAAAAATATTTATTAATACATTTTTTATAAAACAATAATTTAATTTTCATAATATTTTGTAAGGAAACAGATAATTTAATTGAAAAATAATTTATAAAAAATTTATTTCAATTAATAACTCTTTACAATATGTGAAATTTACAAATCTAACTATTAAAATATTTTTTTATATAGATTAATTTTACAAATTTTATAAAATTTGAAAATTATATTATATTTTATCAAATAATTTTAATTTAATATATGATATAAATTTAAAAATATAAGTACCTATATATATATATATGTTATTTTTTCTAAAAATTATTATATAACCATCTTATTAATGTCATATTATTTAACAATTATATTTATTAAATTTAAAATTTATAAAATATTATTAAGCAGAATAATTTTAGTATATTTTTTCTATAATAGTTTAGTCGATCCCTCCCATTTATTAAAAGTTCATTATAGATATACCTTTTACATAAAAGTTACCATTGGATTCACCTACACGTCCATGGCATGTCGTGCAATATACAGTAATCTTCAACATGAAAACAAAATTATCAAAAATAAAAATGTATAAATTCAAAATAAAAAATATATAATTTTTTATATATTTTTAAATTGAAATAATAATTATAACTAATTCTAAAACTTTAATAATAAACAATAATAATAATAATTAATCATAAAAGTTAAAACCATTTAAAATACATAATTAAAAATATTAGCCCCTTTAATATTGTTCTTTTGTTTTTATCGGTCCGATGCATCCTAAGAACCAATCTTACCAAATTTTCAGTACTACTAATCATAATATTTTATACTTCCTTTTAATACAAGTTATACGGAGTTTTTATATCCTGACTGTATATATTTTTCTTTTATTTTAAGATATTGATTTACTTGGTATGAACTTCATTTTTTTAAAATATTAAGGGAATATAATTCCTTGATATTTTTAAATATTTTATAGATAAATTTTGACAATAAAAATAATAAGACAATTAATATTTGAAATACTTAATTATTAGCTCAATTTAGAAGAATTATAAGTTTTCTTTATACATATTATATTTTCTTTTATTATGAGAATGGAAATAAAAAAAACTATTCAAAATTTAAACTTGAAAAAAAATATATTTACTTATCTTTATAAGTAACGTAAAGGTAGCCATTGTTCAGGGACTAAACATAAAAAAAATTAAAACTAGTAAATAAAACTTAATAAATAATTAGAAGCTTTATATTGCTTTACTTTGACCCAAAATGCAAATTTAATTTTAAAAACAAACAAACTTATAATATTTTTTTACATAAATTAAGTTCGATAAAATTTGGCACCTAAAAACTGTTCATTAGACACAAATTCATTCATATTTTTTTTCTATAAGAAAAAGTTATACGCTTTTTATATGAAAAAATGTAAAAATTGAAAACTAAGAACGAGAAAGGAATTAAAGTATGGAGGAATGATACAAATAAAACGGTAATATGTTTTTTTTTTAAACGAAGAGCATGTATAAAAAAATTACAATATATTTAGTTTGTTTAAATACCCAAAGATAACAATACTTTGTTTGATATTAAAAAATACAAAAAATAACCATACCTATTAAATTATCTTATTCCAAAAAGTACTAGAAACAAAAAAGGTTTCTGTAGTATTTTTTTTAGTATAAAATTTAGGTACAATGTTATAAGTTATACATATTTTAATATATTATTTTGGTATACATTTTTTTAATGTTCTTTATTACTTTCATTTTCTTAGTTAATATCTTAAAAATATCTCCTAACATGTACGTTTAAACGTTTTAAATCCATTGATAGGAGAGAAGCTACTAAGCTAGCTATTTTGAGTTCAAAATTTAGAAAGATACCGGGGGAGATGGAAATCTAAGTGCTCCTGATACTTAATTTAGTGAAGGCATTGATTCAATGCTATTAGGTCAATGACCTTTACATCAAAATTGTCTACCATTGGTTGGTGCGGAATTTATTCTCTGCTAGAACCAGAAGTACCTACTTACCTATGTTCCTTTCCCAGGACCGAACTTACCTCTTTTGAGTTTGCATTAGCAAATAAATAACTAAAATTGGATGGACTCATACGTTGGTTGCACTGGTTAATAGAGAATATATAAAAATTGACAAATCTTTAAAAGAGGATATACGAAAAAGCAAGAGAGGTAACCGTAGAAAGAGGAATTTGATTCCAATAGACGACATTAGTTCTTATTTTTTCTATTAAGCCATATGTATAATATATGTATGTGTGTTAGTGTGTGTTTTATTCGAGTAGAAAAGCACCCACTTCTATTGGATGTCGTTTCTTTTCGAAGTAAAAATGGGGCTGGAGTGATTTGTGAACGAATATTGAATTAGAAATTTCTGAGTGATATGTTATGCAGAGAATGTCAATATAAATGACTCTGTGTACAGTGAATAAACAAAAGTATATTTATTGCCTTAAAAAGTATATTATCTTATATATATTTCAAGGACCTACCCTCCACTTAACTTTCCCTTTTATGGCACTACTCTTGATTTTTAAATATTATAATTTTGTTAGCGAGGTGTGCAATGCATCTTATTTTTATTTTAAAGATATAAAAGTTAAATAAACTTCACAATAAAATAAAAATATAAAAAAAATTACCATCAATATAATAAATATATAAAAAATTAATCATTAATACATTTAAGGTGAAACTTATGTTACTTGTACCTAAAAGAAAAGAATATTTTCAATTGTTTTTAATTAAAGGATCGGAAATAATAATATTTAATTATAGTTTTTATTAAAAAAACATGGTTCTAATTACAAAAGTTAAATAAATATATAGTATATATATAATTTCATTTTTATCATGATAAATATAACATAATATAAGTTAAATTAATAAAACTTACTTATGATAAAAACTATTATTAAGTATAGTATTTTAATTATAAAAAATTATTGAAAGAAAGTTGTTAAATAGTATATGGAAAATATTAATTTTAGTTTTTAAGACTAATTTTAATTTAAAAGTGATTATTTTATTAAAATAAACATTATTAATTAAAAAAGATAAATTATAAAAAATAAATTACTCATAAAATAAATTTATCATAAATTATTTTTAATATGTTTTTTAAATGATAAATCAACTGTTAAATTAAAAAATTTTATTGTATAATTTATGTTTATAAATTTTTTAAAAATTTAATATTTTATTATATTATATTATTTAACAGATAATATATTTATTTTAATATATATTAATTTAAAATTTTAATAAAATATTAAATATTATAAATACTATTTATGTAATAAAATATATTAATTTATTGATTTAACTGTTTAAAAAATGTTAAATAAAATAATTTATAATAAAAGAAAATTGATCCCTCTCGGATATAAAACTTTAATAAAATATTTAATATTTTTAATGTTTTATTGGTTGAAATTAACAATACCGATAAGTACTGTTACTAACTTTTTAAAATAAAAAACGTTTATTTCGTGCCGTGCCATCTATGCCAGTCCGGGTCCGGCAATGTGCTCGTCATCGCTGACGATGTGGGACCCTGTGATATTAAAGAATGGACCATCATACAAATTTCAAATTGCAACTGTCACCGTCCTATCTCCTATGGGACCTAAACTCTAATGCTTTATTTAATGGCGGAAGAAATAGGAGTAAAAGAAAGAAAAAAAAAAAGAGAAGAGAATGTGAATGAAATTAAAAAAATATAATGAATTATTTGAATAGATAAAAATAAAATAAAAAGGAATTTTTTAATAAAAAAGAGAAAATATATATTAATAATATAAATTAATAAAAAATGATTTTTAATAAATATAAATTTTAATTTTAAAAAATATATAATAATTTTAATGATTTAAAATAATAACAAAAATTTCTCCTCCTTATTTTTTCTTAAAGAGAAAGATTAAATTTTTTAATAAATCCTGCAAAAAAAAAATATCTTCTTTATATTTTTTACGCAAATAAATAACGAATTTTTTTTTCTTCCTCCTCTCTTCTTCTTTCCCTCTTCTCACCCCGGCCAAAGAGACCACAGTTCTCAAACCTAATCGGGTGATTACAGTTGGAAGTTGACAAAATATCCAAAGATCACAACGCAAATATCACCAACTAACTTTGAAAAAAACAAACGCCGTCAACAGTTATTTCGAAATTTCAGTTTTCTAATCGTTGAGTTGAACTTCTCGTGACGTGAACTGCAATTTTACTCGAGATTTTTATTTGGTACGTGTAAAGTGTAGATGAATTAGATAATAGAAACTCATTAAAATTAGAATATGCCTCAAAAATTTAATCAACATTTATAAAGATATTTAACAAGATTTAAATTCATGATGTTCTGGTTCATAAATTTGATCTGATCTTTATTGGCCAATTCTACATCAGTTGGACTCTTTAAGTCATTGACTTACAATAAATACTTAAATAGGATCGATATAAATGCATAGCTATCTTTTTAATGCAAAAACTAAAAGGTGGAAGAAGAAAGATAAAAAGTTAAAAAAAACTGAAAGAAGTAAAAAATGATATAGTAAAAAAATAAGTATAAAATGTAAAGCTAATTTGAAACGTATGAACATCCGTATTATGAGAAATAAAACAAAACCACAATAACATAGGGGAGGGACATTTTGTGCTTGCTTGATTTATTTTGGTGGAGAATTTTGTGAAAAGATCTTTTTTAAAAATATATTAAAATGTATATTTTACTATTCAAAATTGCGATAATAAACTTTTTATTATAAGTCAAATAAACAGTTTGTTTACCAAATTTTCTAATATTTATCCAAGAACATATAATCAAAAATTAAAAAATTGTAATTTTTACTGAAAACTGAAGGATTTAATATTAGCAATAAATAATGTATTTTTAAAATTATTTTGACCTTTATGCAAATTAAATTTAATTCTCAATTTAATGCAAGTTGAAGAAAGTGGTCAATTTTGGACCACAGTTTACCTTTTTTTTTTTCCCATTGAAATGTTTGCCAACAATGATCTAGAAATATGTTTAATTTTTTAATATTAATCTTTTGAAGTTGTATTCGTGATACTGGATTTACTGGCAGGTTTTTCCCCCCTCTCTTTTCTTTTTCATTATTATAAGCAAAACAAGTGTGCTGCAGTACTTCACATGCTCGGTTTCTTTAGATTGATAAATGGAGCTTAGAGGTCATGGCCATAGCCATAGGTCACTTGGTCGTGTCTCATGCATTTTGTTATGTAATTAAAAAAAGATAGGTTGCGTCTCATGTGTGTGTATATATATAGAATGTGCAAAGTAGTATTTGGTATGCATATGTATAAATTAAATCATTCTTCAAATCGAATTGAGTTTAAAGTCACAACAAATGAATAAAAAATCATAGTTACACTATATGAATAAAAACAGAGGAAAAACTATTTAATTTGCCATATTACAACAGGAACGGAGTGTCAAGCTCACAGGACAAAAAAGAAAAACAAGGAAAAACTATTTATCAAGAAATAGACGTAGGAGGACTAGCGATGTAGGAAAAAAGTTGTTTATCGGTGGCTGGGTTTCCTTTATCTTTCTTTTGGGGAGAATCAATGTTTTGTCAGATCGAACAAGTGTATTTTATTTCTCAATGATACATTTTGTTTGTTTGTGTGTGTTTGGTCATCATGTGTTTTGTGGGTTTAGCTATGTTATTGAGCTTGTGGGCCTTCGGTCTCCACAATGACCCAAAGAAAAAGGAAATAGACGTGTACGAGGTTTAGCTTTGTTGTTGTTGGCCTCTTACTACCTGCGAAACTATCATAGTAATGGAACCATTATTCGTTGAACAAAAAAACAATAATGATCCATCGTTCCATTTTTTTGTTAGCTATGCACCATTGTTGTAACAATAAAAGAACCAAAAGCTTTACAAATATAGTTTTTAAGTAGTTCTAATTGTGATACGTCACGTGGGGAGTGGTCTTTAACTAATTACTACTCCAACTTTAAAGATTTGTCTCCCAATTACACCCTTAAAGATATCCGTTCCAAGATAAAAAAGTTATTCTTCAAATTTCAGGTTATGTATTTTTATTCATTTGAATTTTGATTTCCCCTTTTAAAATAATGATTTTTATATTTTTCACTTGTTTAAATTTTAGTTCTTTGATTTATACTCAATGAGGTATTGTCCTTGTTTTTCCTAGAATTCTTGGTAGCTTCCACGGTAGACATTAACCCTTAAAAAAACTATAACTCGAGATAATGATAATATAAAGGGTGATATTCAAATAAAAATCTATAAAGACCAAATCTCAAATGGATAAAAACTATAATAATTAAAATCTTATCTTAACTTTTTCTCAGTTGAAAAATATCATCTAAATGTGTTTAAATCAAACAATTTGACACTCACTTTTTTAATTTTCTATACAAAATTATTCTGTTTTGGAACCTACACAAAATGACTTGTAATTAAACGGTAAGCCCTTATGGAGTAGCTAAAGGTATATTTGGATTAGACTTAATACCACAATGGCCTGTGTGGCAAGATCATTTTAGCAATTGAAGCTGCATTTTATATAAAAGCACATCCTGTTACCTTGACAAGGTCTATGAACCCGATCTTCACTAAACTCTCATCCTTGTTTAACCGAAACTGTTATTCACCACTCTTTATTTTCTCCATAACAACTTCACCGTTAATTCCATCATTTTAGCAATCAATGTTACAGGTGCTAAAATGGGAAAATAAGCATATTGGTAATAGGCTTGTTTGTTCTACAATTAAAAAACATTCAAAATCACGTTTTCCATGTCCCAAAGCCCATGGTTCACCATAGCCACCTACCATTACTCATATGGGTTGCTGTTGTTCAACCTGTTCGTTGCTGGGCATTGTTGTTTTGCTAGTTTACGGTTCATCATACCCATTCACGGTTCATCCCTATAGCTTTGCCCATTGATGCAAGGAACTCTTTCTTGTTTTTCTATTATTTTTACTACCCATGAAATTCATATTATAAATTAATCCAATAATTTATTTAACATGTTTTTTTTTTCTTATTATTTCACCTATTTGTTGGCATGACTTACAATTTTATCAAGTAATAATGATGTAAAGGCTAGGACAGTAGATCATTGGAAGGTCTAAGTTGAAAAATTAAGGAGGAAAAAAATCTCGGAGTGTAAAGATAGGATCACACTCCTTACAAAGACGTAACATATTTTACTTAGTTCGGTGGGAGTTGAGATGCCCTTAAAAATATGAGTTTAACCTAAATATTGTTCATCGAAAACTAGATGCCAAAATGAAGAAATACAGTTAAAAATTCTTTAGATGATTTTTTTTTCAAATAAAAGTTAAAAAAATGATAAAATTAGTTTTTAAAAGTTATGTAGTTTTGTAATTTTATTCACATAACATGAGTGTGTATAAAAGATAAAATTAGAGACGCGAGTTAGATAAGTAAAATTTTATCATTGTAAATTAATGTTTATAAATAGTGATATTATATAGTTATTTTAAATATGCAATAAAATTAAAATATTTTTTGTTTTTTGGAATCTCTTCATTGTAAATAAATTTTTTTTTTCATTACGGTTGAATGATTTTTTTAATGGAAATCTTGAGTATACATTATTGTCTTTATTTTGTTTGTTTAATTTCTCTTGGTTATTTTTTTTTTCATTTTTCTACTTCTTTATCTATTTTAATTTTTACAATTAACTCGTTATAATAAGATCTGACTTATATATTTTACTATATTTGAGTGGATAACAGTCCAACTTTGGATTGTGTTGGATAACTAAATACTATTATATTATTTTTTTAAGTTTTTTTTAATTATACTCTAATATTAGATAGATCGCAACGAAGTTAAAGTAGTTTAATATTTATGAAGGATAAATATATAATTTTTTTCTAAAATTGTGTAAAAAATTATAAAGTTTAAAAAGAGTTTTATGAACAAAATTGAAGGAAGTAAATGCTTTACATGCCATTCTTAATCATTCTTCAAATAAATCTGAAGTTTTATCTTAGTGAAGGAAATAAAAATATCATTTAAAACACACACTAATTAATTAAATGAACCTCCATTTTTGTATTAAAAATAAAACAAGTATTTAAAAACTTACATCTAATTGACTAAGTATTATCTTTTTATAAATCTATCTATCCTTTGCTTAAAATTATATTTTAAAAATAACTATCCTTTTTCACAAATGTCATGATTATATATTAAAGAATTCGTAAATGTTAAAAGTTTATTTTTATGCAGTGTTAGTATAAATAAATTTATATTATTAATCAACTAGAATATAACTTATAAAAAAACCAATTAGAATACATGTAAATATAACTTTTTAAGTAGTTTTTACAAAAGTTAAAAACTTAATTATATATTAATTTATAATTGGACAATAATGAAAAATATTTACACCGTATATTTTAATATTTAAGCATGCAAATTCAAAAAGAAAAAAAAAACGATAGAAACTATTTTTTGGTCCAAAAGGTATTAACAATTTCACATTGTTTTATCAATTTTTCCAAAGATAGACATATGTCTATCAATTATTTTTCTTATTTCAAAACCTTTATCTTTTAGTTTCAACCTAAAATTCAGAGGAAAGATAAATTAACCCTAGTTCTAAATTGGCAAGGTTAGAAGATCTCGGAGGTATTTTCTTCCTTTTTGGGTAAAATCTTGGAGTTTTTTCTGTGTGAAATAACATTCCATATTTGTGTTTGACTGTGAACCACCTCAAAGTTTTATCTCGGTTATCAAATTCTTTTTCTGGTAAGGATTCCGTTATCAAATTCAAATACACATATATACTTACAGCTGGCCAAGTTATACAAGTTAAAAACAGAGTGCGTACCAAAGAAAGCAACATCAATAATACAAGCACTGTGCAAGTACTTGTATTAGATTGTGTTAGGGTTTGCAGATCCTTGGTGAGATCGAAAGACAATCGCCGTAGCGTGTGATCTCTTTCTCTGATTATTATTATTATTATCATCATCATCATTATTCTGCAACCATCTGTGTGTGAGGTGACATAATGGGTGATCCCCAAAAGCATAAAATCCTGATGGTCTCAGATTTTTTCTATCCCAACTTTGGTGGTGTGGAGAACCACATATATTATCTTTCACAATGCTTGCTCAAGTTAGGCCACAAGGTCAGGCAATATTTTTGTTTTTTTGTTTTTAATTCTATTTGAGCTTAAGTTCTTTGTATATCTCTCAGATTTGATAGGCTGAGTTGAAGTTTCAACTATGTCAAAATGAATGCACTCTTTCCCTTCTTTAGAAATACAAGGCCAACTAAAGGTAGCTAACTAGCAATAACAAATTAACTATAGATAATGATTTAGTTAACGAATTTATTTGTTTTGATAGGCTCTTGGATTTAGTTGCACATGAGACTTTTGTGTAGGTTTCTATTATAGTTGGGAATGGGAGGTTTATGCAGTAAATGCAAAATAGATGGGAGGAGAGTAATTGTTAGAAAAGGAAACAATTGAAAGGAAGAAATCTAGAGGGGAAGAGTGATATGTATTATTGAATTCACGTAGCAATGAAAGATCTACTGCACCCAGCCGCAGTAGTACAGTGAATTAAGCCTAAAATGGCTGTGGAAGCCACCCTCACAGGATCCCATCCCTTACAAAGAGAGAAAAATTCTCAGTGTATCTCTACTCAAGTCACAAGGTGTCGAATGACCTCCCCTAACTAGCTCTCCCCCTTTTTAGCCCCTCTTGTATGTACTATCTAACCACTTTCCCCATTTCCTCATACCCGCATTTTCCTTCTCTTGTAAACTTTTAAAATTCTTGGGCCATCCAAAGACTCAGGCCTGCTCCCCTTCACAATACCTGACCCATCAGTAATTTTCTCTTCTTGTATATGCCGAGGCTGTTTGTAATGATGTGAATTCAAAGATTATGACTATTCAGGTGGTGGTTGTAACCCATGCTTATGGAAATCGATCTGGGGTCAGATATATGACTGGTGGTCTGAAAGTCTACTATGTTCCATGGAGGCCATTTGTTATGCAGAACACATTACCGACCTTCTATGGGTTACTACCAATTATAAGAACTATTCTTATTCGAGAAAGAATTACTGTTATACATGGACATCAAGCCTTTTCAACATTTTGTCATGAAGCTCTTATGCATGCACGAACCATGGGATACAAGGTTGTGTTTACGGATCATTCACTGTATGGTTTTGCTGATGTTGGAAGCATCCACATGAACAAGGTGTTGCAGTTTACATTGGCTGATGTGAGTCAGGCCATTTGTGTTTCCCATACAAGCAAGGAGAACACAGTGTTGCGGTCTGGTTTGCCAGCAGAGAAGGTTTATGTAATACCTAATGCTGTTGACACTGCCATGTTCAAGCCAGCAGTGAATCGTCCCAGCAGATCAGAAATTATTATTGTTGTTATCAGCCGATTGGTTTATCGGAAGGGAGTTGATTTGCTTGTTGAAGTCATTCCAGAAGTATGTCGATTACATCCCAATGTGAGTTTATGAAAAGTCTGTTAGTTTGTGTTGCATAACAAGGAAATTTGGGGGTCTTGTGTTCTTTCTAACATAGGGGCAATGCCATTAAGCTAAGGTCCCTTTTAAAATGCTTTGGCTTTATATCATGTTGCTTAAAGTTGCAAACTTTAGTTTGGTAAAATTCTTCATGGTGCGTCTTCTGTTAATCTGTTTAAATTATAGATGCTTTGATAACAGCCCAAGGACTGCTTTATCAAAAGCTACAGTTGGCATACCAAATATATGCAAATCTTAAAAATCGGTACCTTATCTTAAATTCTAGCATTATCATTTCTTAATTCTGTGCTATTTTAATAAATTATATCTAATTTTATAATTTTAGATAGTTAAAATTTTACTAGAATTTTTAGCAATCAGTTATTTGATGGCACTTCAGAGTAGCTATTATCAAATATTCACCTAAAAAAAGAATGGTAATAATAATAAACAACTTTATGCAACAGTTTATCAGCAGCTTTAGAAAGGCCACATTCTTTCTGATGATAATTGGAGAATTACCTGATAAAATAGGACACCATTTTTTTTATATGTGGGAGACTAATTAGGATGATTTAAAAAACATGAATATGAGGATTTTACTGTGGGAGACAGTCCTACTCTCATGAAGAATTACATGGGGCACACAGGGATGTTAGTAAATGAATAGTTTTTCTCCTTTTGTCATTAATTGCTCGTTATCAATGAATTTTTATGCTTAAATAGACAGAAGGATCTAATCTTCCCCAATTTCTCTTGTAAAAGATTAGGGAATAAAGTATATGAATTGGCATTGTTACTTCTGACTGCAATCAAACAGTTGGCATATAGATATTTCTTTTGATAATAGTATAGTACTTTGGCCAATGTGCACGGTACTAAACCTTTGACAAATGCTCTAGGGTGAGCTTTCTGTATACGTTTACCAAAAATAATGTTATTTTTAAGTATCTTATATTCTTTGATATTAGTCTTAAGATCGGTGAACTAAAACTTGACTGAAGCTGTGAAGTATGTGTCGGCATTGTGATGTTAACATTTTATCTTTTGACAGATAGCTCTGTCTATGGTCCTTTTAGGCATACATTGTTATTACTTAATAGATGTCCTCATACAAGAAGCCAGCACCAAGACAAATATGTAAATGCTACAGGAATGATTTGAATTGTTTTTATTTTTGTGACTGTAGATTTTTATAGGCATAACTTGTATATCCATTTGAAGGTTCATTTCATTGTTGGCGGTGATGGACCTAAGCGGGTGAGGTTGGAAGAGATGAGAGAAAAGCATTCTCTTCAAGATCGAGTTGAAATGTTGGGGGCTGTGCAACATGCGCAAGTCCGATCTGTTCTAATATCGGGGCACATCTTCTTAAACAGGTTCAGCTTCCTTAGCAATTTTCTCCTTTCTTTAAGCTTGTACAAGAATGAATGTATAATTCTGATGTCTAATTCTGAAAGTTGAGCAGTTTTAGATGCTTGAGTTTTTTTTATTTGTGAGATGTTGGGCTCTCAACCAAGGTAGTTAAGATTGAGATTTTAACTATGATTGAGAGAGGGGTTTAAGATGGTAAAATATGTGATCATAAACATGGATTGTGAGATGCTACAAATAACATATTTTCTATATACGCATATAAAATTCATAGATATGCATGTAAACTAGCATAAATAAGCATTTAAATCACCACAAACACCTAATTAAACATAGATTCATAAAAGATAAGATCATTAACAACTCATAGGTCATAAATAACAAACTTAGATGTAAAAGAACACCAAATACTAAGTTCTTAAGTCTTAAGAATAACAAAGACACTGTTGTACAATCTTACCTGATTCCACCGATTTCATGACCTTGTTTTACAATCTTACCCGATCTCACAAGGTCCCGATCCTACAGCAGATCCAGATTGCAAGGGTGTTGCGGCTCATAAAATTGCATGATCTTACGATCTAGATCGTGATTTTTACAGCCTTGTTTTCAACATCAGCAGCGGTTACATTGCTTAATTGCATATGCATTTTTAATCATTAATAACTTTTGCACTGTTTCAGTTCCTTAACAGAAGCTTTTTGTATAGCCATATTGGAGGCTGCAAGTTGTGGATTGTTAACAGTCAGCACCCGTGTTGGAGGAGTTCCTGAGGTAGATGCAACAGACTTCCAATACCTGTTTAAAATATGAGAATAAATGCCTTTTATATAGTTTGTCTGAGAATTTTGTGTATGAACATCAGTTTCTTTAATACCGCAATTTTGGAATGCTATCTTTGAGGTGCTTGATATCGATTCACTTCTTTGCTATATAGGTTTTGCCAGATGACATGATTGTTTTAGCAGAACCTGATCCTAGTGATATGGTGCATGCAGTTCAAAAGGCAATATCTATGCTTCCCAAAATTGATCCACAAGTCATGCATAATCGGGTGAGTTTGCTGTTTAAATAGTATTTATGATGAATTCAATTGGTAGCTAATTTCTTTTTGTTTATGATCTTTCCATAGATGAGAGAACTCTACAACTGGCATGATGTTGCTAGAAGGACTGAAATTGTATATGATCGTGCTTTGAAGTGCTCCAATCAAAATCTACTTGAACGTCTTTCACGGTACACTGTAAACATCATAGGTTCAATTTGATTGCTATGGTAACATTATTTGGTAGTTGTAATGGGAAGTCCATTGTTCACTCAGTTTTATTTTTATGTGATTTTATTAACTACATGAGCATAACTTTGTTTAATCTGCTTGTAACATAAGCTGGTTGATATCATGGCATTTTTTTATAGGGATAGCCATGAGCAATGTGAATCTGCTAATTATAATTTATAGATTTTCCTGTTTTTTCCAAGATTGATGCCGGTTCAAAATTAAAGCACACTTGATGTAATGAATTAAGGAGCTTCTGCCAGTGCTGACAGTGTCTGTTCTTTTAGGTACCTCTTTTGTGGAGTATGGGCAGGCAAGATGTTTTGCTTGGTTATGATTGTCGGTTTCTTGTTATGGCAGCTATTGGAACTATGGCAGGTAGGCTGATGGTGTTGGATGCGTTTGACATTTTCAACTTATGTTTGTTTTGGTGACCATATTGCTTGCATATCTCCATTATTAGCCTGCAGATGATATCGAGGAGGTGCCAGATTTTATGCTTCCACACAACTGTGATGAAGAAATGTTAGAAAGAATGCAATGAAATGATACATTATTTTGGTGACCCACAAAGTTTTGTTTCACCACTAATCTGAAATGCTGAATCAGAAGAAGACGGATGTTGTTCCTTTAGCTGCATTTCATCCCAGTTACCAGATCTTGAAATGGAGACAATCATCAATCCTTTTTGCATGGTTGGCCTTGGCGCATATATATATGTGGCTGAAATTAGAGGCCCAGAGTACGCAGATTACCATTTAGAGAACCATGAGGTATGTGCTCATTTAGTGTTAATGTTGTCAGCAAGCATTACTTTGTTTAGGTTTGTAATCAAACATGTTAATTTGGTCTGTGAATAAAAGGTTCAGAATATTTTTTGTGCAAGAGCATTTGGATCTTAATGAACTTTCAACATATAGAAGTAATTCTAGAGTGACATCCAAACAAGCATTAGCTCTCTCTATGAAGTGAGAAAAAAAAAATAAATTTCCTCCCTTTCATGAAATGAAAATGAAATGCAAGATTAGTCACTGAACAAATAGCTCACGTGATATACAGGTATTGTCTTTGCTGTCATGAAATTGGTCACATGTTAGGGGTAACAGTTTCGGCACACAGAATGGGACTAGTCTCATATCCAAAATGTGAGGATCTGGGTGCCAAAGAAAATTTTTAGAAAAGAAATGTCTTCTGAATGTAGCTGACCCTAATTTCCAAGTACAATGCAATTAATTAATGGAAAAAAGAATTATATCCCTCTCTTAATTGTTAATCTTTTTTAATTAGCATTTCATAAATTGAATTGGGATTAGGGAGAGGATAGATATGATTTGAGCCAGCTTGTTGCATGCCATATAGAGAAGACAACTAAGAATGCTTGAAAATTTGACCTATAGTGACAGCAGTGACTGCAACCTGGCTGTCATGCCTTGTACTCGTTCATTTGGTAACGGTTATTCACCCACCTTCCTAAGATGCGCCTCTGGTTTCAACAAACATTGAATTGAAAAACTTAACGTACCAAGGTTCAAAGGATGGGAGCCAGATGCTCCGGCTTAATTACAACTTATAGGAGTTACAAGAAGCATTGATGAAATTAGGACATACAAGTGGCAGAGCCAGAAACTCAAGTCTGATCATGCACTGGCCATGATTAATTCTCATTTAAAAACTTCAAAAGAAACATATTGCAGTCAAATCCCATAATCCGGAATTGTGTATGCGTGTGTAAAATAATATAATATACTTAAGGAGTAAGGATCCTCCAAAAAACAATAGTATATATAAACCTGTTACTGCAGCTGAAAGTGGATGATCAGAAGTGCTTCATGAATATAATGGGTTCAATGAGTAACATTAATACAGAGAGGGGTTATGATTATTCAGTGAAGGAGGGTCCTCCAGTTGAGAAAACCCAAATGGGTTCAACGAGTACTACTACTACAGAGATGGGTTATGATTCTTGTCCAGTGAAGGAAACTCCCCCAGTCATGAAAACCAAGAGGACTGGTTCCAGATGCAACAAGGATCGCCACTCTAAGGTGGATGGGAGAGACCGTCGTGTTCGTTTATCAACTATATGTGCTGCCCGGATTTTCCAACTCACCCGTGAGCTAGGCAACAAGACAGATGGTGAGACAATTGAGTGGCTCTTGCACCAGGCGGAACCATCTATTATCGCCGCCACTGGCAGTGGCATTTTGCCTTCTAATAGCAACCCTGTGCCACCGGATGTAGTTACTGGTGAGGATGCCAATTTGGTCACCAATTCTGCAGAGGTAAGGACTGAGCAGCCGGTTCCAATAGTTGAGTTTGAGTTAGATTGGCTGCAACAGTCCGATTTGGAATTTTTTGATAATTAATCCATTTTATCCCATCAAATGTCAATTATGGTGACCAAAATGGAGAGGATATGAAATTAAAGATGTTAGATAATTGCAGCATGTTCCCAAAGGAGATTATCTTAATTATTTAGCCTTGCCCTCATTCTTGGTCGACTGAGTTTATTTTTCAGCCTCATCTCGGCCCACTTCTATTTACAGCGGATTAAATCGCTTGTTGAATTGTTGATGGTTTTCCAGAAAAAAAGTGTTCTCTTTCTCATTCTCGCCTGAATAAAAGCCATTTTCATGTGAAAATAAAAATAATAAATATTAATTATGCATTGTCAATATTAAATATAAAAATAATTTTTAAATTTAAATATTTTCACATATTATAGATAAAATTATTTATTTTTTAAAAATATATTTATCCAATTTTTTTCTTTTTATATGTATGCATGCGAACATTTGAACGTCTCACATAAATAATATAAATAAAATCAATATTAATATAAAATTTATTATAATAATATAAATGAGATTGAACGATATTTAACGTAATAGCTTAAACTAGAATATATTTAAATGTAAATTGTTCAATTTTTTTTTTTTTTTTAATTTTAATCGTCCAATCGCAAATGTATAAGGATAGATGATATTGTGTGAATGTGGGAATAAATTTACCAAATATTTAATATAAAAGTTGAACAATACTGATACAAAATTTATTATAATAATGTAAAGGAAATCGAATGATATTAATATAAAACTTATTATATTGATGATTCTAATTTTTTTTAAAAAAATTAGTAATTTAATTATTATTTTTTAATATTATGATAATAATTATATATTAAAAATATATAATTTAAATATTCATAAATGTTATTTAACAGTGTTTTTTTTTATAGTTTAAAGAATATAATATTTATTGGCATAAAAAATATGTTTGACAAACTAGTTGACAAATAAACTATTATGATTGGTTCAAAGACGAAGAATTGAAATGATTTACATAAGATGTTGAGTTTAAATTTTATTATTTTTATCATTGTACAAAAAATAATAAATAAACTTCTTAAAAGCTGAAAGTTTGTAGAAAGTTGAAAGATGAGAATTAATAGAAAGTTGAAAGATGAAACTAGTTGAAAGTTGAGTAATAATAACTTAACAATTTAATTAAATTTTTTTGATAGAAATAGTTGTTGAACTAATTAATAAATGTAAAATAAAAATTAAATATATAATTGATTAATAAATTAAAAGTTATAATAATTATGATGAATTTTTTCTAAATAAAATTTTATTCTTTAAAAGTAAAATGGCATTATTTAACTTTCATATAAATAAGTTTTAAATAGAAATTTAAAAATTAATTATTTTTTATAATTTTAAATTTTTATTAAAAATTTTAATATTTTATTTAAAGGTAAAATAAATAATATTATAAATAAAGTAAATATCATATATTCACATAATAATTTGAAATATAATATTTTATAATAATACTAAAAAAAATTAAAATTAATAATATTATTGCGGAGGAATCAAATAGTATTAGCCTTACAAAAATAAATAGATAAATAATTAATTAAAATAAAAAAATAGCTAAAAGAGGAAAAGTTTAAACTTTACTTAAAGAAACGTTAAAAAATATTAATAATTATCTTTAAAATGTTAATAGCAATTAAGAAAGGATATTTTACTTAAAAAGCTGAAATTTCTAAATAAATTTATAAGTTCACAATTTCAGTTTTCAGCCTTTAATCTTTAGTCTTCAGTTAAAATACATAGTCAAACATACTTAAAAATGATAAATTATTTAAATTTTAAATGAAATAAAATTTTATAAAGCTTTATTTATTTTATGAAAGTTTTACTTTTTTTTATTTTGATTAATTTTAATATTAATATTATTTTATTTTGTCCTCTCTCTTGGAGGATGGGGGGAGAAGTTTCTTCTTTTTGCTAAATAATATTACATAATAAACCCGTGAACTTTAATAATTCGTTGAATATATAAAAGGTTGGCTGCATTGAAATTGACATATGACTCCGTAAAACAACCACAAATAATTGTCTTTCTTCCCTTCATTAAAATAAAGGGACGATTGCACAATTCTTTTAACTTTCAAAATCTACACCATCACATCTTAGCTAATACTACCAAGGATACTTAAGTCCGTGCATTAGGCCATCCTGTAAATTTATCTGTTTTGCTGGTGGGAAAAATAATAGTCAGGATATCCAAAGAATTCAAACATTTGTATTTATTTCTAGAAATGTAACCGAAAAGGTCCTTTATTGTTCGACTTGTGTAAAGTATAATTAAATTTAGTTTGTTTAATAAATAAATAGGCTCAAAGGTGTTAAAAAGTTTTTTTAGATAAATAAATCAAGTTTAAATTTATAAAAAAACCTATTTAACCTATTAAGGACCTATTTATATTTATATATTATATATTTATATTTATTTTAATGTATTATATTGATATAATATTTATTTTATATTTTATTTACATAATATTAATATATATATATATGTTTTAAGTTTATTTAATATTTTTTTTATCTTGTAAGTTTTAAATTTGTAAATTTTTTAAATTAATTATTTAAGCTTTAAGTTTGTAAGTTTTTTAAATTAATTATTTATACAGATTTTAAGTTTATTTATTAATTTTTTGGTAATGTAGACTTTTAATCAGTTTGTAAACTTTAAATCAGACCTAAAAAAAGCCTTTAACAGTCAAACTTCTCAAAATTTTTAAACAGGTCATACTTAAATACTAGTCTAACTCAACTCAGCCTATTTACATCCTTAATCACTTCCAACGTAAAAAATATCTTTAACAGATTTTTGTTAAACTCACTCGCAAGAACTAATGTTAAATATTAAAAAATAATAAATTTTATTAAAAATATTAATTACATTTTTAATACAAATTAATCTTTTTTAAATGCTTAAAATATTTACAATTAATATTTTCCTAATTTTTAATACTTGTATTCGTTATCTTTCCAGTAGATACTTATATTTGAATTCAAATTCATTACTTGCATTTCAAATTAAAATATAATATTTTATCTTTACCAATGCTCTGTCCTTTGAGCATGTTAACAGGGTTTGAATAGCCATGTGAATGAAAAAAACCAACGTTAATTTCAGACTGAATATCAGCTTGGTTAAGTATTAGGTTAATAGGTCACGGGTTCAACTGATGGATCATGGATTGGATTGATATATATAGTCCACCTAAAATTGGGCTTCTTTTATTATTGCCTAGTGGGCTTCTTTTCCATGATAAGGCCCATACATATAAATAAACATAAAAAAGAAAATTACTTTTCACACCTTTTTTTATCATCTTCCGTTTTTAAATTTTTTTAAATTATATTTTTTAACAAATATATTTTATAAATTAATTTATAAAATATAAATTTTTTATATTTTATAAATTATTTTACGAAATATATTTTTACATTCTTCAAATTAATGTACAAAATGTAAAAATACATTTTATAAAATACAGTTTACAAATTAATTTACAGAATATAAAAATATATTTTATAAATTAATTTACGGAATATAAAAAATATATTTCACAAACTAGTTTACGGAATATATTTTTTATATTTCATAAACTAATTTATAAAATATATATTAAAAAATAAAATAAAAATAATAAAAATTAAAAAATATATATAATAAAAAGTGTAAAAAGCAATCTCCTAAAAAACATAAAAAATAAAAAGCAAGTGTATATGTAGATTTTGTTTCGTGAATAAATGTTCCATCAAGTTTGGAACCTCTTCGCTTTTGTTTATAACTCTTAAGCCCAAAAAGAAAAGCAAAAGAGTTAAAGTTCTCAAATCTAAACCTTATGGTTGAAGACGGACATGATCGGTTCGGTTCTCTGAAAATCGGAGGGTCACCGGTAGATGTGGTCACCGGTTTGTTCGTATGACCAATACAGTTAGTTGACCGGATTCGTCATTTTGGCCAGTCCATCCATTCGGCTGGTTCAGTTTAAATTTAATAACATTAGAAAAAATCAAATCTATTTTAATAATTTTTGTTTTAATAAATTAATTTTTTCAGATGTATTTGATATAAATAAAAATTATGTTTTCCTTTTTATTATGTGGATAGAAAAACATTTTTCTTAATGCTTATATTAATATGCAAATTAATAAATAAAAAATGGTAATTAACAGTACTACATTTTAGTCATAAATATATTTAATACATTATTAACATATTTTAATGAAATTATATATATATATATATATATATATATATATGAAAAGAGAGAATATATGACAAAATGAATGTTATCAAGGACTGTTTAGTATATACATTTTTTATTTTTAAAAATTATATTTTTTGGAAAGTACTATTGCTGAAAATATTATAAATGTTTATATATTTAAAAAATATTGTTAAAATATTTTTATATTATAGAAATATTGGATTTTCACTCTTTCCTATAAAAATATTTCAATAAGAAATATAGTTAAAAAAACATTCTTAAAAATATTTATATCAAACATAAAAAAAATAAGTTTTTATAAATAAAAATTTCCAAAAAACTTAAAAAATTACTATACCGAACATTCTAATACTTAATATATTAAGGTTTTAAAATTTTAGAATTAATTACAAAAACTTGTCTATTTGGGAATATTCACCAGGTCATGATCGAATTATCATCTGTATTATGAGTTTATGACACAACATTCATTATTCTACCTTTAAAGTTCAAAACTAAATATTTTTGTTGAAAGAGAAAAAGACTAGTTTTAATTTCCAGTAACACTCTCAATATAAATATTTGTCAATTAATTTTTTAAAACCATTTTAAGAATAGAAAGAGAGATTCCAAATATAAGAATATGTATATTTTTTAATTTTATATTTAATTTCTTATTGATATAATATAATGTAATATTAATCATTAATAATAAAAATATTTATTATTAAAAATACCCTTGCAAATGGATAAACAACGTGTTAGTTGTTGAACAATATTGAAGTATTATTTTCCCATCTGCGTGCGGAGATTGTTTCAAAAATAGTTGAATATATACAAGTTGACAGCATTGATTTCGACCCGACTGAATCAAATATAACATAAGAACGAAGTTGACTTTTTATATTGTGCAGAATTGTAAACTTGAGTTACTTTCAGAATGAGATCGCATTCATTCAGATAAAGGGAAGATTTCTCTGTTCTTCAACCTCCAAAATCAACAACACTTCATCTCAGTCAATACCTACATACATAGTCAATCCGCACGAACATGATGATAAATACCATCCAACATCAGTTATCTCACCTTTGAAGGCCAAAACTGAAAGTAAACTTTGTTGAATGTTATATTTTATTAATGACATATATTATGATGTATCTTAATAGTAGAGGGTCGTCCTATCCCTTCTAAATATAAAATTCGGTCATCTTTCAGAAACTAACACTTTATAAAATATACATATTCCACAACTCACGTCCCAATCGAACCATCAAAGCGCATTCTATCCAACAAGACTCAATCAACCCCGATGGCGATTTGAAAAATCAGAAACATGAAAACATTTTTATAATTTCCTCACCACGTTTCTTCTATAATCATTTAATCAAACTGCCGGGAAAATCCAATTAAGAAACAAACCCATCAATAATGTGGATTAAGAACTCAACGAGGAGCCCACGAAACAGTAATATCAGGCTTCTTAATACTATCAGACCAATTCCTTGACTTCAAATAAAGCGTCGATATTTTGCCAGCGACTCGTCCCATGTTGGGTCTCTTATCTGGATCCACGTGTACGCATTCCAGCGCTACACGTGTCAACCTCTCCGCTACGTCGATAGGGAACGAATCTTTCAGTCTCCTATCCACCCACTTCCTCAGCTTCGCTTCCACGCTACCGTCGCTGCCGTCCACGGCGTCTCTCGCCGTGTCGATCACCGACGTCCTCACGAAACCGCGAGTCTTCTCATCGAACCTGAACTTCAACGGCTCTTCCCCGGACAGAAGCTCCAGCATCACCACTCCGAAGGCATAAACATCGGACTCCTGAGTCGCGACGCCGGTAGCCTGAAATTCCGGCGACATGTACCCTCGCACGCCCTCGAATTGCGTCGTCGATTTCCGGAATTGATTGGATCTCGCCGGCGACGAGGGCTCCTCGGTGATTTCCCCCAATTGTTTATCTTCGATCTCGATTTCACCGCAGAGCTGCGCGGCGCCGAAATGGCAAACCCTAGCGTTGAAGGACGGCTCGGTGACGATGATGGCGCTGCTCTTAATGTGGTTGTGGACGAATTTGATGTTTAACCCTGTCTTGTTATGAATGTAATCGAGGCCGTGAGCGAGATCCGTTGCCACCTGCATTCTCGACATCCACGTGGAGAGCACCGTGAAGTGAACGTTCTTCGTGTTGCGAAGACAATCGGAGAGGCTCGCTCCATTCACGAACTCGTACACGAGATAGATGTGATCGCCGGAGATGGACGCGCCGAGGAGCTTGATGATGCTCACGTGATGGCTCCGGCAGATCACGGAGAGGAGTTCCCGGAGCTGTGGGGTTTCGAGTTTCCGCCGGAACTTGCGTTGGAAAACAATGACGTCAGCGCCGCGGAGCGTGCAGCGCCAGCAAGGTGTGGAGGAAGTGGAGGAGGAGTAACGTTTTGCAAGGAAGTTGTTGGTGGCGGAGCAGATTTCGGAGAAGTTGTAGATGTTGGGGTTTTCTGGGAGGGTATCACGAAGGCTGGTGAGGGATGTTCGGCTTGAAATGGAGGTGTCGGAGGAGAGTCTGTAACCGGTGGAGCCGCTATAAGGTGCGGATGTGCTGCCGCTGCTGCTGTAGGAAGTGGAAGGGACGTCGGAGAAAGAAGTGGGTTTTGACGATGATGCTGTCCTTGGAGATTGGGTGGTGCGTTGAGATTGTGCGCGTGGGGTTCGAGTGGGATTGGCGGCGTTGATCGCCATTTTGGTCTTGCACATAGGAAACAACAAGAAAAAAATGAACAACAACGGAACAGAAGATCAAGGGAACTTTATAGTTGATTGAATTGGGGTCAATTGTGATTGGAGTTTGAACATTCAACGATAACTATTCAAGCGATACTGAAAGGGGGGAAAGAAGGGACCCTAATTCGTTGTTTGGATTGAAGGAATAAGGAAAAAAGAAAAAGGTTGAAAATTTTTATATTTATTTAGATTAATTTATTTTAAATGGAAAATTTTTTATTTTTTACATTCTCCATTTTTTTATATTCTAAAAGAGAAATAAGAAAGTAAATTATTTTATTTTATTTTTAAAATAATAAGTAATAAAAATTTATAACATTAATAATATAATAAATAATTGAAATTTATATTTTATTTTATTCTTTTTATTTATACAAATAATAATAATAAAATTTCTATTTATTTAAATAATTTATTTTTAAAATTATTAAAATTGATCTAATATTTTAATATTAGAGATTAAAATAATTTTATAAAAAATTAAATTCAAAATTTGTTACTTTTTATATTATTAAAAAAATTAATATTTTTTTCTTTTTTTTAATTTTTTTTTTCTCACCTTCACCTTTCGTTTCGATTTGATGGAAAAGCATAAGTGATAAACTGAGAGGCCAAGTTGAGAGAGTTTCCCAAGAGCCGCGATTTTGTTTGTTTAAATTAATTGCGTGGTATGAGGTGTGGTGTGGACCTTAGTAGGTTTGTTTTATTGAAAGGACAAATGCGAAATGAGTTCTTCCTTACTTACGCTTTCTAACAAATCGGCGCCCAATTGCTTTGCAGCTGCGATTCCTTTGTGCCCAACTGCACTCATGCCTACCTTTCCTCAGTTACACCAAAAATATGGATAAACCACCCAAAATTCATTACTCGTAAGACGTCACTGGGGCAAAATTGAAACAAAACTTTTAAGGTTGCACCGAGATTGTGACAGCATCTCTCGTACATAATTTAGGTACTAGTTGCTTACATTTTTTTAATATTATTTTTATGAAATATATATATATATATATATATATATATGTATGTATAAATTATTTTTTTATTTTTATAATTTAAACAACTTTTTATTTTAATAGAATAAGTTTATAAGAAGTTTTAAATAAACGCTACATACTATTCCACATTCAATATTTATAGTATTTTAAATTTTTATTATTTAAAACTAATAAATGGACTCACTTTTTTTTTATAAACATTAATAACTTTCCTTTCAAAAGTTTTCCGCCTCATCAAATTTTAAAGATAAAAAATAAAATAAACACCAATGTTTAAAATTTAAAACCCTCTTAAGCAACTTCCAATTAAAGATACTCTAAAATGTAACTTAAAATTAAGAACAAGAATATTATCGTCGAATATCCAAGCAATAAAAAATTAATGAAAACTTTTTTATTTGAAAGTTATATATGAATCATTTGAAGCATTTTTTAATTAATGTTAGAAAAAAAAATTATACTTCGATTGAACGTAGAAAGAAATGAGAAAATTATAAAAGAATTAAAAGAGAATATTTTATTTTTTAAACGAATAGAAAGGGAAATAGTTTTTATTTAATTAAAAAATGAGGTGAAAGAAGAATATAATAATATTAAATGATTTTATATTATTTATTATAAATATAATTGGTATATAAATAGCTAAATTTCTTATTTCAAATTAATTTTCATTTTTGTCACCTACTTTTCTCTTTTCTATTTTTTTATAGTACGGATGGGATTTCCTGAAAAAAAAAATTGTAAAGTTCGCACTAACTTAAATTCCATGCCCAACTTTATTTTTAAAGCGAATTCTAACTGATATTTTTAGAATACTGGTTATTTCTTTTATTGTTTCTTGATGCACTTAAGTAGTCGACTAGCCTAACTTTAAATTAAGCGGAGGGCATATGCATTTTTTGTTTCTAAATTCAGAGAGATGTATAATATTTTTAATAATAGAAAAACGATTAAAATATAAAATTAGCATTGATTTATTATTTTACTTCTTATATTAAATTATCAAATTACAGAATATTAATATCTATTTTTATTTTTAATTTTTTGAAAAAAGTCACCCTTAAACATGCCTTATGAGCAGCTTATCTAGCAAGTGTAAACACAGCTCAGCGCTGGAATGAATTGCCAACCAATTTGCCATGCCGTTTCCTTTTTAAATCCCCCAACGTTGGTCACGCGATTTTGAAGGATTGTCCGCATTTCGATTCCCAAGATCTGAAATCTTTGCTGTGTATCACCGATAAAAGTTATTGCCAAATTTTGTACATATATATTTATTATTTTTTAAATAAACTTTTTTATTAAATGAAGAGAAATTTTCACCGTATCACAATTAAATTTAGAATTTTATCAATTTTTAACTTCACAATTATTATGATTGTTTAGATTAAAATTTTTATGAAATAATCAAAATTTATCAATAACGTTTTTTTTAAAAAAAAAAATTCACAAAAAGTTAAACTATGATTGAATGTGAAAGACTTGCACCTTTTCCATCTCAACTAATTTCTGCACTGTGCGCCTTTTTGTTTTACGGAAAGAAACACCCATAAGAACCGACCATCTTTTTGCAAATGGAAAATTATCAACCTCATCCTTGAATTTCAAGATCTTTTAAACTAGTTAATGTAATTAAATATTTAACTTACATATAACCTAATCAAAGTAATTATTCATAATAAATTATTTTGCTTTCAACTTATTAATTTTGTTTGCTATACCATTCAAAAATCATAAACAGCTATAATATCGTGTATATATGCACAACATATAATAATTATACATTTTCTCTACCGAAATTCCTAAACTGACCATTTGCGCTAACTTGAACGCTTAATGTCCACGACAATCAATCATAAACAAACTTTTAAACATGGCATGCAAGTTGCGGAGACAGTCAGAGATAAATTGACTAATGCTGGATTAGGTTTTCATGCAGTTGACATTTGCTGACAATTCTAAAAGTCAAATGGATAAAGGTAAATCTTTATTAATAATTAGAGGTCGGTTAGGAATTGTATTGGAGTATAATAAAAGTTTGTTATATATTCATGAAAAGTATTATTTTCCCGTTTTTTCATCTATCCAAAAAATAAAAAAAATTAAATATTAAAAATAATTAATGTTATTAATTTTATCTAATTTATCATATATTTTTATTTTTCATCATGTGATATAATTAATAATAAATAGATAATATAAAAATATAAGTATCAAAATATAAATAATATTATTTTAAATCAAAATAAATAGATAAATAAGAATAAATTTTTATTAATAGAAAAAAGGGAAAGATAAAAAAAGGCACGTGTTAAACATATGAGTAAAATCATGAGAAGAACAATTACAATATATCTCTGCTGCTGCTAGGATAAAATTAAGTTTTTCTTCTTTTTTTAATGGTCGAAGATGATAAAATAAAGTTAAGGCACATAATTGGTAATATGTTATATTATGGACCTGACTATGGTCTAGGCCCAAATTTTCTCAACAGTTGGGTTATCAGCCTTCTCGCCGTAGGCCCAAAAAAAGCCCTCTCCCTTTCTTCCTCTCTCTCTCTGTAGTCTCTTCTTTCCCTCGTCCTGGACTCCTTCGGTGGACCTTGAAACCCTAGCCTCGGCTCTAAACTCGCCACTGCAACTTTCGCTCTTAGGTCGAATACCATCTCCGTTCTGCTTCATCTCGTCGGTGTTATATCAGCACGAGGTCCTCTCAATAGTTCCTTTGTGGTTGTCGTCTGAACTCACACCTCATAGGTATATCATCAATGTTCCGAAACCTTTTGAGAATATACATGTGTAGTACCTTCCAATGTGAGTTCTAGTTTGTTTCAATTTTTTAACCATTGTAGGATGTTGTTGCAGCATTGCAGTAGATCGCAAAGGAGAAACTCTTTAAGTAGTTTTTTGGCAGCCTTGTAGGTAAATTTGTTCAACCTGCTTTTGTCTTAAGTTCAATTTTGGATCCCGTAATAGTAATCTTTCCCGTGCCTATTATTACTTGTTTGTATCCTTTGAATCACATCGTTATCTGTTTTTTAGCTTAAACAATGGACGTCATCATTGTTTAAAGATGCATTTGTAGAGTTTCACACCCAAGATTTCTAATAGATGAAAGTGAGTTGAGGGGAAATATATATATATATATATATATATATATATGTATGTATATATATGATAGATACGGAGAGGCTGGGCATAAAGGTTCGGGGATGGGCATGGGAGGAAATTAACTCTGAAGATGATGGGATAAGTTGTATCTGAAAATGCAAGGTGAAATAGGGAATTTTATTTTGTTATCACATATTCCTGTCTCTCAAACATATAATCTTTGTGATATTAGGATTTATGCTCTCCGTTTGATCTGTTCGAAGGCATGAACAGCAGAGGTTCTTGGATGGAATGGGTCAGTTGACGAAGATGAGTAGTGCAGTCTTGTCTTGAACTTTAACGAAGCAGTTTTTGGAGTGGAAAATGAAGTAGAGGTTAGGTGATTGAGAGCTGTAGCCTTTGAAATGGTTAACGGGCTAAACAAGGGAGCACTTGAGTGATATTTATTTTCTGGTTTCTATAGTTTGTCTCCTATTTATTTTTGGTATCACTTTCTGTTTTAGGACTTCTTTTGGGGTCGTATGTGCAAATTGCACTAACTGCATAGCTGACCACATAAAATAAATCAAATAAGAGGTTTGTACTGAGAATAATATCAAATAATAGATAGGTAATGCTTATCTTGGCTTACATGTAACTATATAATCAAAATCAGCTGGAACAACCCAAAAAATGGAAGATTTGTTAATAGTGTGTTGTAACAATCCAAAAATTTGCAAAATAAATGACCAAGTAGCTTTTAAAGAAATAGAGAACGGAAGATGAAGTTTAAATTGGAGCAGTTGTGAGTGCAAAACTTTGTTGTGAGACTAGGGTAGCAGATGAGCTCGGGAGTTGTGCAATTTACTAAACTGAACAAGATGTAGCAGAGACTATCTAGGCCAATATGGCTCACCAGACAGCAACTTTTGGTTCCTCACCATCATCAAGTGAAGCCCAAGATATGCTGAGACTGGAACTAAAACTTTAAAAACAAAAATAACTTATAAAAAAGAATCAACTAAGAATTTTTTTTGGATAACTAAACTAAAAATATATTTTATCGAGAGACCTAGAGCAATGGTCTTGAGTATTTTTCATTTTGCATCTGTTGGAATTTTTTGAAAATATCATATCATATCTTAAATTATTCTTTATGACGAGTTTTCCTATTTCCTCATTATCTCTTAGGTTTAGTTATTATATTTCCTTATCTTGTCTTGATTTGATTAGTATAAATAAAGGTTAGTACTTTAAATTTTTGAGCACATGAAAATGTCTCATCATATTGTAACACATCCCAATCAATATCAATTTTATTTATTTATTCTCTTTTATATCTCTTTCTTCTTGTCTTCCTATAACACCATAATTTCAACTGCATCATATAATCAGAGGAGGACTATTAAAAGTTTATATTCAGTTGATATTTTGAAATTTGCTTTTACTAGATAGTCAACATATATAAATGAACTTGTAGTTTGTAGATAATGCTTGACTTGTTTGATATACAACTTTCCAATGCGACAGAGTTGATAATTTCTTATGTGTGATGTGCCGGAAATATTACACAGAAAAGTGAAAATATTTAAATGTATTCTTATTTTAACAAAGATTAATTTTGTAAAACAGACATGGTTATCCCACCTCCTGTCAGACCTCCCAGGATTACTAAATTTCTCAAACCTTATGTTCTGAAGATGCATTTTACCAATAAGTATGTAAGTGCCCAGGTGATTCACACCCCAACTGCTACTGTAGCATCATCTGCAAGCTCACAGGAGAAAGCCTTGAGATCAAGCTTGGAAACTAAACGGGATGTTGCTGCAGCTGCAAAGATTGGGAAGTTACTAGCAGAACGCCTTTTGCATAAGGAGATACCCGCTATATCTGTTCAGTTGAAGAGAGAACAGAAGTATCATGGTAAGGTTAAAGCGGTTATTGATTCTCTCAGGGAAGCTGGTGTGAAGCTGCTTTGAGTTATGATTGTGTGCTTGTTTGTACCTGAGAGAGATCATCCTTGGTTCATTCAATCTTCTAATTAAACCGAGGAGTTCTTTTTGTTGTTAAGTTATTATCATATCAGGAAGTTGCTCATTCAATATATTTCACCATGACCTAATTTAACAAGGTTAAATAAGATGATTGTTGATGGTTGCTTAGTATCTTTTGCCAAAGACCGTAAAACTGCTTAAAGGAAGAGTTAAAAGGTATCGAAAATATTATATATCGTGTATCAAATAAGCAGTGCTGAGAATGCCTAGTTGAATAATCCAGGTATTTTGAAGGAAAAAATGTTTATTTTTGTACTTTATATTCTGGAAGGAAATGGTTTTTATTGAACCTTCAAATTAGTCCTAAAAATTTCTGGTTAGATGACTTAGATCTTGATTTTCCAAAATATTTTCATTTTTTTTCTATAAAATGACAATAAAAATGAGTTAAGCTTAAATGAATTAAAAAATTAGGAATCAAAATATCTGAGCCATATTCTCAATGACTGATTGATTTACGCTGTTTGGTTAAGCGCTAATCGAGAGCGAATCCATGTTCACTCTAACGTCGCAGCTGAAAATAGCATCAGGAAATTGGATTCGCGTTTATTATTTCTCAATATTTGGTCAAACAAGTCAGTATGGGCTTGGTAACGACAAGAAGATATATTCCGGTAGTTTGCGCACGTTTCGGCGGCATGGGGAAAGACCGAAAGACTGAAATATTGGGCTAGTCAAGGGGAGTTGAACAGTAAGTTTCAGCTGACAATTACTAACTCAAGTGCACTTACAATTAGGTAATTCATCCAATCCATGTTCATTGAATTACAAGGATTTGAGTGAGTGAGCTCATCTGTGAAGGCCGAAATATTTAAGATTTGGATATGATGTTAATGCTAGACGTTGTTACTTAAGTAGGTCATCCTTTTTCTATCTTATCCAATTGTTTACTTCAATGTGAAATACGAAAACTAGTTTACACGTTTAGCCAGGCACAACACCCATACACATCCCATTTTTAATCGATTAATTTTTTATATTTAATTAATAATAATTATTAGTTGATTAATAATTTTTTTTTACATAGTTAGTTATAAAATAGTTTATTTTAATATTTTTATATTCAATTAACCACAGTTGCTAATCGATCAATCAATTTTTTTTATATAGTTAACTATAAAATTATCAATTAATCATTTAAGTAATTGATTATCATATTTTATTAATCGATTAAGAATTTTATTTTTAGTTCATTTCTTATATCAAGGATTTAAATATTTTTTATACTGTGTGTATATGACTCAATTATTTCTTTAAATGTAAGTTTTTTTTAATTTAATTTTAATAAATTTAATATTATAAAATAACTCTTGTTTAAAAATGAAACAAAATGAAATTTTTTATTTATTACAAACAACTTTTTAGTTTAATACATCTATTTTCATTAAGATAATATAAACTGTTAAAAAAATTAATGAGATTATGATTAAAGTAAAATATATTAAAAATAGCTATATTGAAATAGTTCATCTCATCAAACGTTTCATTTTAGATAAATTTTTTTATGTAATTATATATTTTTCATCCTATTTAATACTAAAAATTAGTTTATTTGTGGTATCCTTCTATAATTTTTTTATCCTATTTAAACATTTTTATACCTTTTTATTTATATAAAAAAGTGAGTAAAAAATAGTTTTATATATAATTACTTTATTACCTATTAGAATCATTTTATTAAATATATACTTAAATAAGTTTTTAGTCTTTGTAATATAGTTAGCTTTATTTTTAATTTTTCTAAATTTTATTTTTTCTTTCTAGTTTTGAAGTATCGTTAAATATGTTTTGATATAGTTAACAAATGTTATATTAATTTTATTATATATATTATCTATTATTATGAATGAAAATAAATTAGGTTGAGTTAGGTTAAATTTTAAATGTTCAAGTTTAACATGTTTAAAAAAATTTAATTCTACGTTTATTACATATTATAAATTTTTTTTATTGTCAACGTCTCACTTGTTTAAAATTTACAAATTTATATAAAACCTTATAATATAAAAAAAAGTCAATAATATATATATAAATAAAAAAAGAGATCAATCTATTATATAAATAAATTTATCATAATTTATTCTATTTAATATTTTTTAAATAATTAAATTTCATCAATTTAATTGTTAAATTAACAGATTTTATTGTATAGATTATCTTTATAAATTTTTATAAAATTTAAAAAAGAATTGATACTATAATATTATTTTATTTTAATGAATAATATATATTTTTTAATATATACTAATTTAAATTTATTTAATAAAATATCAATTTTTTAAAAAAAGTTTATAAAATTTTACAAACATAATCTATATAATAAAATCTGTTAATTTAATGATTAAATGGATGAAATTTAACTATTTAAAAAAGATATTAAATAAAATAATATATGATAAATTTATTCATTAAGTAAGCTAACCTATTCTTTTATGTGTGTGTGAGAGTTTAAATTGATTTTTTTTTATAAATTTAAATTTTATTTTATTTATAAAAAATATTTTTTAACAAATTTTATTAAATAGATTCCTATTAAATTTAATGACTTGATTTATGAACATTTCTATTTATTATATATTAAAGAAAAAATTTATAGATAGTTGAAATTATAATTTATATTATTTATATCATGATCTAATATTTATCATATTTTTAATTGAGTCAATAGTATTAAAAATTAATCACACAAACTAAAAAAAATTTGGAAGAATCAATGATAAAATAGAAAAAAAATTATAGCAACTAAAAATAAAAATAATCATATTTATAAAAATTAAAATTATATTTAAATCTTTAATATAAATAGAATTCTTATCAATGGCATTATACAATAAATAAATTTTGTCACCGTAAGAAATATTTTTTCTTTAGACAAGATTTTTAAACTGTAAGAACTACAGCACATTTCCACACACCACATCTCTACTTCTTTTAATAACCAACTACAAAAAGGGGCTTATTTCCACTCCACTTCCCTCCCTTCACTTCTTTCTATTTTAGTTCTATAAAAAACTTGCAAATGCATCGTTAATATACAATAATAGACATGCCAGGAGAAGTTAATATGATGACTATAAATTATTTGGTAAGATCAGTTCCGTATGGTACGAGGATAACATTCCCATCATACCGTATAAAATGTGATTCAACGTAATAGGCTTTTGATGATTGAGCTCATATATGCATATATAAACTTTTCCATCCCTTGTTATTAATCACAAATTAACCCATTATAACAATTGTATCTTTAGCAAAGCAAATTCTTATATTATGAAATCTTACACTATCAAGTTTTATTCTGACACATACTAAACGGATTCTAAAACTATCATTTTTCTTAAAATAAACTCAAAAATATCAATAACACAAAAGTTTAACCTTTTGTTTGGATGAGTATTTTAATTTTAAAATTTTTAAATATTTAAATTTTTTTATTTTTATTTTTTTTGTTTGAATAAAAAATTAAATTTTTTATAATAATTTTTTTTGGATAATAAATTTTAAATTATTTAGATAAAATACTTTAATTTTTATTGTATAAAATTTCTTTTAAATGTTCTTGAATTTTTTTATTTATCAAAAAATTTAAATATAAAAATACTTTTATTAAAATATTATATAATATATTCAAATAAAAAATAACCAAACAGTTGTACATAATAAAAAATAAAATAAATAGTATAATATAATTAAATTATATTATTATTAAAAATATTGTGTATAATAAAAAAATTAAAGAGTTGAAAAAGTAATGAGAAGAATGAGAAAAAATAACATAAAGTAATAGAAAAAAAAAGATTATTTCTCGTAGAGGTTAACTATTAAATTTGAATAATTTTAAATTTTACCTATTTTAAAAAAATTAAATTCTTTTAATTTAAGTTATTAAATACTTTCATAAAGTTTTAAAATTTTAAATTTATATTTTATAAAAAGAATTATCCAAATAAATTTTTTAATAATTCAAATTTTAAATATTTTAAAAATTATTTTTAAAATCATTCATACAAATACAAATTAAAAGAAATGTAAGAATTTATGAGTGAAAATTCTTGATTTAAAGACATCAAAAAATTTTGTAAAGTTGGATACTTGCATAAATTTACAACCATAGATGAGCAGTGTATATGTCAATGTCAATTCTAAATTTTGATTCTACATTATATAATTCATTTAAAAGTAGAATTTTTTTAAATTTTAACTTATATAATTTTCAATTTAAAAAGTTTAATATGGGTTAGTTCTAAAATCAGCTTTTAACTCTATTTTTTTTTTATTATGTAATTTTGTTTTAAAATTCAAATTTATGTAACTTCTAATTAAGTGTGATGAGTGGGAACTAATTCATTTAATCTTATATTATAATTTTTTATTTTGTAACTCATTTAAAAGTAAGATTTTTTATATCCTAATTCAGGTAACTTTCAATTTAAGTAAGATGAATATAAGTTAATTCATCTAAATTTATCTTATTCTCTTTTGTTTGTAGCTAATTTAGAAGTAGGATTTTTTAAGTTCTAATTCACATCAATCTCATATTAAATGGAATGTGTACGAGCTAATTTTTCGATCCTATTTTATAATTATTTATTTTGTAGCTCATCTAAAAATAATATTTTTTAAATTCTAATATATGTAATTATCAAAGCAAGTGGAATAGATGTAGATTAACTCATTTAGTTCTAATTAAATTTAACTCTTTTTTTATAAAATTCATCCTTTCTCTTAATTTTTTTTTCATTTTTTTTTCTTTCTTTAAGCAATCTCTTCAATATTTTTTATTATACTAAAATATTCTTTAATTTATTTATTTTTATTTTTAGATTTTCTATTTTTCTAAATATTATTTCCTTTGTCTTTAGAATTTTTTCCCTCTCCAATTCTTTCTCTTTATTTCTAAAAATTTTTTTAACTTTTTTCTACTTTTATCTTTTTTCCATATTTTTTCTCCCTTCTTTCTAAATTTTATTATTCATTTTAATTTTTTATTACTATTTTATTTTAAGAAAGGAAAATAATCTAGAAAGAAAAAAAAATTATAGAAAAGATTGAAGAGAAAAAAATGAAACCTATCCACTATCTCTAACCCATAGGATTTAATGGGTTTTATAATGTAAATTTTTGTGGACTTGTGAGTTATTTTGATCTTAACTCACGTGGATTAGAGTTGGGTTGAATGAGATGAACCAAATTGAAATCCTTACCAGCAAAAATATTTTTCATTAAAGTAGTAAAAAATTAATAATAATTTCAAGTTGAATCAATCTTTAGTAAAAAATTTAAAGGGATAATTTCTAAACAAATAGGAAGATTGAGTAAAAAATATAATCATATAAGTTTATAAAATTAAAAAGACTTTATCTAATAGCATCTTGGTTAAACAAAATTGTTAAAAATAAATTAATTTTATAACATTGATAGTTTTTCCTCTATGATAATCTTTCATGTACAATGAGTAATGTTCCTTTAAAATTGTAGATTATTTTGAACTTGTTATATATTACTTATCATTTATACTTTTTTATAATTTACTTTTTTTAATTTTTATGAAATAAAAAACATATTAATTATATTTTTTCCACTTAATACATATTTTTTTAAAGTATTTTTTATCATTAGAACTATTTTCAAGAATATATACGTTTATAATTTTATCTTATTTAAAATAATAATAATTTTTATGTAAAACTGACCTATGAATTAGCTCTAAGAACTTTCTGTCTCTTAAATTTTTTTTTATCCTGATTCTTAAAATTGAAGCTAAATAAATTAGGATTAACCACATCTCTATCCACCATCACCGCTTCGTTATAAACAGATAGATGAACAAACAAAAATAAAAACAACTAAAAACAACAAGCGTGGATGTAGTGATGTGCATTTAGCAACTTGAGAAAGCCAACTTGAACTTAAAAATGTACTATTGACCTTGGGCATTTAGCAGCCATAAGAGGACAAAAACATTAATAAGCCCATTTTTGCGCTCACGTAACCATTACCAATCCATGCTAGCAATAATATCCACCGTAGTTTCCGTGTTGATCATGGTTTTCATGTTATACTTTGGGTTATATATAGGCATCTCTCCTCCCTAATTAGGCGTTGAAAAATTCGAGTTCTACGTGGTCTGTGGAAACCTTGCGTCCATTCATAAATCAAATCAAATGAGTTGAGATTTAGCTAAAAATTGTTTAATTCATTAAATTAATTTTTGATATCTAGTTCCGTAGAAGGTTAAGAAATCATCGTACGTCATTTCATTTAATCACAAGCGTAGTTAATACAAGAAAGGGAATACCTGTAAAATCATTTTAATATTAAAATAAACTCTAATATAATAGATATCGATGCAATGATTGAAGTACTAAGAAAGTCATACCTCTGCAAATTGGCTAGACTAGCGATCTGTAAATATTGGGAAGTCTTCTTTATGGGAATGGGAACAAAGGGGCAGTTACTCTTAAGTATATATGATCATCATGTTATTTAGGTTCCGTCAGTAATATTGTATTTGATTAATCATAAATGGCAACTTTGTAAGCTTAACGGGTTTCAACATAAATAATTCATCATGAGCCATATATAGTTCGATTTATATGGTTGATGAACTAGCTTAGCAAATAAATACTATAAAAATACTAAATAATTATTTTAGTATTATTAAATTTCTAATTAAACTCAAACAATTAGTATCATTATGGTATTATTATATAAAACTTATTTTATTTTAATTAAAATAAACAAACATATAACATCTTAAATCATCATATTCCAATCTTAATAAGTTTAAAACTGAACAGTGTTTTATTTATCGAAAATTGAGTGTGGATAGAGGGTGAATTTAAAGCATCTCAAATTTATGTAATTTGAGTTAACAAATTAAATCAAACTGCTCATAAATTTAAATAAAATTTATAAACTGAAAAAAAAATCATATTCAACGAGTTTTTATAAAGCGAAGTCAAGTCAAATTAAATCAAATTTTATTTTATTTTAGTCATTTTTAACCGTAAAAAACATAATGAAGGAAATATTACACGTCTATTTAACTAAAAGTACATAGACTTATTGAAAAATCTCTAAATCTGAAAGCATTGTGCCAAAGTATAATTAGTTAGTTTAGAACAAAAAAAAGGTGTAGTTAGTTTAGATGGTATCTGCTTAATTTTTTTGAAGTTCTTAATAAGTTCTGAGTTTAACCCTCATGCATTTATGGACCTAAAAGATATCCACACAAGTGTCTTTGTCAAACTCTGAATTCGTTAGAACCTATAGCAAGAATCAATTTTCAAAAGTGGAGGCTTTGTTTTGGGCACAATTGCCCTCCTATATACGCTTTGGGAACAGTATATAAAGCATGCTCCACAACTCACAAAACAAGGAGAAAAGATTAACAAGTTACTTTGTCTAATCCCAATGGCTCACACACCAAATATAATGTTCATAGCCACCATCTACCTTTTCAGCATCGTCACAAACTTCCCTTTCCTTTCAAACGCTCTCTCCTCCTGCAATCAACCATGCAACACCCTCAACGACTGCGCCGGACAACTCATCTGCATCAAAGGCAAATGCAATGACGATCCCGACGTCGGAACCCACATCTGCAGCGGCAGCGGTGGTGGTGGAAGCGGCGGAACATGCCAGTCCTCCGGTAACCTGAAATGCGACGGAAAATCGTACCCTCAATACAAATGCTCTCCGCCAGTTTCATCCTCCACACAAGCCATCCTCACTCTCAACGATTTCAGCGAAGGTGGTGACGGAGGGGCTCCCTCTGAGTGCGATGAGAAGTACCACGACAATTCTGAGCGCGTGGTGGCACTTTCCACCGGGTGGTACAACCAAGGGTCGAGGTGTTTGAAAATGATTAAAATAACCGCTAAGAACGGGAAGAGCGTGAAGGCGAAAGTTGTTGACGAGTGTGACTCCGTTAACGGGTGTGACAAGGAGCACGCGGGTCAGCCTCCGTGCCGTAACAACATCGTGGATGGGTCACAGGCCGTGTGGGACGCGCTTGGGCTTGACTCTGATGTGGGCGAAGAGTCCGTTACTTGGTCTATGGCCTAAATCAACCACACTACTTACATGCAAAACGATATATTAATAAGTAAAAGCGTAGCATAAAGCTTAGTTGCTTGCCGTTTTACCACTTTCGTGTCGTTTTTAATATTATGTTATTTTCTAATGTAACAAATAAAATAAGAATTGAATCCAGACTGCGTTATGCTGATATTTATGGTTTAGTTCGGCCAAATTTGTCACTTTGGTAAGTGAGCAATTTTGCTGCCTAAACACAAATGTGGAACATGCCTTAACATATAGACACATTGTATTATTCATTTCTAATTCCCAGATAAACTGCATACATATCAAAATTTTGCTATGTACCTTTAAATAAAATAAAAGATTGAATCAGTGATGTGAGGATAATAAAGATAAAAATGAAATAAAAATAAAATAATAATTATTCTTTATAATTTGGTATATTGGGTTATTTCTTAATAAAAATTTAATTTTTACAGTTTTTTACATTTATATTATATCTCTTCCTTTTTAATCATATTATTTATTTTTATTTTTATTTTTTATTTCCTTCTTTCACTTATCTAACATCCTTTTGTGACGTGTGAAATGAACATTACTGTTTCTAATAGTATATCAATAGTTTTAACGATAAAAAGTCTTCTAAATAGAATAAGAACCATCGCTTGAAATTTGGGAAAATGGGGAGTTTTGACTTTTGAACCTGTTTATTAACAAAATAAAGAACAATTTGTAACACTAAGTTACGCTTACATCTGACAACGAGGACCTCCAATTAAATGAGAACATGGCAGACTTTTTCCTCCTACCTTAGTTCCTCGAAAGGCTTTCATTGGTTATTGATTTCTCATTAACATCGATGACAGTCTCCCTATACACATTTAATGAATAAAAGAGAGATGATAACTATAGTACCAAAATATACAATAATAAATATAAAAATTTTAAAATAAATATAAAGTATGATAGGTAAAAAGTTGAAGGAGATAGAAAAAAATTAAAAGATAGAAAAAAAATATAATATAATATTATAATATAAATATTATAAAAAAACTAAAATAATTTTATTTTACATATTTTATTATCTTATATGAATATAATATAAAAATTTATTCTCATACATTTAAGAATAAAAGTTAGATTATCTAATAAAATTTAAAAATTAGTTTTTTTAAAGTCTAATTTTGCTTAATTTATTTATTAATAAGATAGATTTAAAAACTTTAAAATATCTTTATAAATAAAAAAAAACTTCAACTTTTTAAAAAAAAGTTAAATTTATTCAAAAATTTATTTATCTATATGTATTATATTTATAATTTATATTTTTTATTAGAAAACTTTAACTTTACAGACATTATTTTTAATTATTTATATATTTAAATATATTTATAAACTTTTTTATATGATAGAATTTTAAGTATGTTCGTAAATTTAATAATAGATAAAAAATGAAAATAGAAAATTTAACTTACAAATTTTAAAATAGACTAAATTTGAACATATAATTAATCTATTTCTACTTGTACATACATCTATTTTTTCTTTTTTCTTATTTTTGTTTTTTTATTTTGATTTATCTTCTCATTATATAATGTATTACATCTTTTAATTTTTTAATTTTTTTCATATTAATTTAAATTAATTCATCCCAATAAAATATAAAGTTAATATTTAATTTCTTAGGCATATATTGTATTTATATAGAAATGAGTTGTAATTTTTATACACATATTTGATATATATTTTTTCTTTTTAAATTTATTTTTTCTAATTTTTATTTTTTTATATCACATCATTTATTATATTTGATAATTTTTTTCCTATTTCTTATTAGATATATAGATCATATCTATGAATATCAACCATTTTATATACAAAAATTGATCCTCATGAACGAGTAATATTTTCATAAAATGTTCTCTATCCCATTGCTTACGTCCTATGAACCTTTTTTTTCTAAGAACCTACATAGGAGGGAACTTCGTATAGGAGATATTGAATGAGACTTGACAAAAAAAAATTAATAATTTTAGTGGATAAGTTAGAAGTATTTGTCAAGTAGAATATTCTTCTAACTTTGTTTGAATAAATTAAAAATTATGAAGAAATAAATAGGAAAAAATAAAATAGAAGGTTAAGAAATAGAGTAAAAGTGTAATAAAAAATAAACTATTTCGATAGATAAAAAAAAACAATTTTTCTATTGTTTAAATTAATAAAATAAATAAATAAATATTAGTAGTATAAATTTATTATATTAAAAAATATATTTTTTCTAAAAACCTTTGTAAAAGAGAACTCCATATCACAAAAATCGGATAAGTTTTGATAAAAAATAATGATAATTATAACCGGATAAGTCAGAAGTATTTGTCAAATAGAATATTCTTCTAAGATTTGTTTGAATAAATTAAAAATTATGAAGAAAAAAAAAATAGAAGAGAAAAAAATAAAAGGTTAAAAAATATACTAGAAGTATAATAGAAAAAATAAGTTAGTTCGATGAATGAAAATAAAAGAGGAAAAAAAATTTCTATTATTTGAATTAGTATAAAGAAGGTAAAAGTAAATATTAGTAGTATAAATTTTGATTTATATTAATTTTAAAATAAAATTTAACTTAAATTTTTTTTATTTTTTACTATTTTTTATTAATATAATTTTTATTTTTTATTTATTTTTAAATAAATTTTAAAATTTTAAAATAATTATTTTCTAAAATTTCTCCTCTCCCATTTTCACGGCAAGCATGGAAAGAAAAAAATTGTAGACTCATGAAACTTAATTTTATCCTTTCATAAGATAAATATAAACAAATAGGTATAGAAAAATAAAATTTATGTAATTTTAGAAAGCAAATTTTTTTTCATAATTTTTCTCTAGTTAAACAATAAAAAAACGCTCTCTCTATATGTAAGAAAAATTCAATTTTTTTTAAACAATATATATTCCAAAAATTAATTCTTTTCAAATATATTATTTTCTTTTTTTAGGTAAATATGCTTCATTTTTCTTTTAAAAAGGAAAATATGTTTGAACTCTTACTTTTTGCATCTTTGTTTTTTTTATATTTATTTCTTTTTTTGTTATTTTTTTATATATATTTTATAAATTAGTTTGAAGAATATATTTTTATATTTTGTAAATTAATTTATAAAATATATTTTTATATTCTGTAAATATTTTATAAATTAATTTATAAAATATTTATATTTTATAAATTAATTTATAAAATATTTATATTTTATAAATTAATTTACAATATATAAATATATAATTTATAAATTAATTTGTAAAATGTAAATAAATTAGTTTACGTAATATATTTATTAAAGGATAAAATTAAAAAGAATGGAGGAGTGCGGAAAAAAAAAGAAGCAATTCCCATATGCTAGCTTTATTGCTAATGCTTATGGGCAAAGGCTATTTGAATCTCTGTTTTTTATTTGGGCCGTCCATATTAGTCCAAGCTTTTGAGCACTGAATGAGCCACTAACGGGCCTATCAGCCTGCCTCTTTTAATTTAATTTGCTTTACTCAAGAAAATGCTGTCAATTTAAGGTTTCTTCTGGCCCAATAAAAACTTTATTCAGCGAATAACGATTATTATATAATGCTCCACGAAAATAATTATATATATTATATAATGATGAACTCCCATAATATATACAGCCCGAGTTTATAAATTGATTGAGTTCTACTGAAACAAAAAATGAATGGAACACTGGTTGGCAGGCCCCATGTCAGACTTTCTGAAATTAATTTTTTATGCGTTTTAAAAAATTAAATTAGTCAAATTCAAAGATATTAATTCGGGGCCCATGAGAAAATTCTTAACTCCATAATAGTGCATGGCCCGATCAAAAGTAATGAACAGCAACACTGCATTAACGTTTGGTCCCCTGATGATTTTCCGAGTTGTTGATGATCTAAATTATTTGATACCTATTTGCATCTCACGCTGTCGTGTTTTGATTTCCAAATCTTTTTTCCCCGTGAAGATAGCTTAATTTAATAGTAAACTTGCCAATGAATAGAATGCTTGTTTGAAATTATGTTCGACGTACTTTGTATTTGAAACGTCGTCGCTATGGAGTGAATAATTGAGATAACATTGTGAAAATTCTTCTACAATATTGATTGTTAACCCATGTAGAAATATATCAAAACTTAATTGTTATCATAATTTTCTAATTTATATAATTACATCAACATTGTCTATCTACTAAAAACATATTGTATATAATTTAAACTAATGAGATATGGATCTACTTTAATTAATAATTTTAAATATTTTAAAAATTTACTATAGATAATATATTAATGATCCTACTCAACATAATCAGAAATATCACTCATGATAAATATTAAAAATAGTTATGATTTTAGAAAAAGTAAAACACATTGTCAATAAAATTTTCATGAATTTAATATGTACGTTATCTTTTCTTTTTTAAAATAAACATGTTAAAAGAGATGGAAGACGGAAGAATTGGTTTGAAAAAATGCAATTTGTAATCATAATTGTTAACTGAGAATAGATAAAGATAGTTATTAAATTTAATATGTCTGGGTACATGTTTTAAATTTAAAGTTTAAATATTGGATAATTGTAAGACGATGATCAAATTATGGCTATAAATGTCACTGCATGTCTAGATCAAAGTTCTTTTCTCCAACTAATTCTGGGGAGGAAAAATCAAATCAATTATAGAATCTTTACATACTAAACACTCGCGTATAGGCAGAAAGTTTTCAATTTTTCTCTTATCTTTGATTTTCTGGTCATTTCTTTTTAAGTATCAATTTCACTTCGTTGCATCAATCGTAATCTAAAGTCCAATCATTTTTTTTATATATCTTTAGTAAATTTTTTTCCTTTCCACGACAAAAAAGTAACGATATCTTGACACATTAAAAAGAAATAAAATTACGGATATTTTCTATACGAATCAATTTTGATCAAGCCATATAAAATAAATATAGGCAATAAATTTTTTAATATTTAATATAACTGTATATTTATAATTTAATTTAAAATCATTAACTAAATAAGATTATTTTTTCAACTCATTCGCGTATTTGATGATATATGTTGACACTTTTTAATCTATATATTATCTTTATACTATTTTTATGATAAAAATATAAGAGAAACTTAATTAAGACCAATTAAATTAACTAAATTAATTATTTTTTCAAATATGCATTAAGAGTATGTAAATTTAATTTACCTCATTCTGTTGTTAACTTGTTATATTATTTTTTAATATATTTTCTTTTTCCTTTTCTCCATCCGTATAAAACTTATGAACTTTGTTCGGAAACAAATGCAAGTATATATAACGAATGTGGGCATAACTAATGTCAATCTGCAAATTGGAATTTAACCGATTAAATTAGAATAATTAAAAATGAGTTGTCTTTTAAAAGTTAACGTATGCTATGTTGCTATCTTTAAAATTTAAAATATTATTAAAATAAATCTAAAATTTGTTATTTTTAATTTACTTTATTACTGCCTGTTTTTTACATTTAAAGTTATGTGCAGAAATTAAATATATAACTAAAATTTTAATGTCACGAAAATTTATTATTTAATATTTTATAATACACTTCTGTTCTTCATTCCATACTAATTAAATATATTTTATTTTAAAAAATATTAAATATTACGGATAAAATTGGAGTAAAAAATTAGTTATTCATTAATGATAATAAAAATGATAAATATAATTATTTAATCATAAAAAAAGGAAAAACGATATCTGTATCATTTTAAAAAAGTATATATTTTATTAATTATTCTAAAATACTATTGATTATTTTTATTATGTTCTTATTTTACATAATTACAATGAATCAATATTAATAAAAATGTTATAATAAAATCATATAATATTTTTAATTAAATAAAATATTAATTAATTGCATGTAAAATAAAATATTCTTTTTGATGAAAGATAAAAAAAAAACATATATTTTAGTTAAATTTAAAAAAATCTGCGCAGACAGGATATTCACTGGTTCTGGTAGGAAACAAATTGAGCGCCAAGTGGGGCCAAAACATTTGGGATTTGGGAACAAATAATAACGCTGCGATACTCGCGTTTCGAAGTTCATAAATTTTCTGTACATTTTAAAAAACATAGTAAGTTTATAAAGAATTATAAAAATAAATATTAAAAAAAGTGAATTTAAATAGGAAAAAATGTAGTTGAAAACGGGGTTTTCCATTTAATAAAAGAGGTTGATGATTGTGACTGGGAATCGGCGTTGTAGCTTAGAGGCATTGAGGTTGATAATGATAGTCTCTTGTTATGTGAGTGAATTGAAGTGACTCAATCGCTTGCAATTCGAAAAATAGAAGAGAGCATCTTCCATCTGAATTAGACCCTATATACTACTACCTCTTTATACTCTTTCATGTCATTAGGCAAATGAATGGTCAAGGTGACTCAACCATCCTCCATTCTTCCTTTCTATGAAATTTCTTCTTTATATTCTTTCTTCAATACGGACCCTATTTCACAGCTATACCCATATCAGAATCTTCTCCATTTAGCGATATGACAAATACAAAATTTAACATTAATTTAACCACCCTGTCTTATTTTTTATTAATGTACACGTCCACTTTATTTCTCTTTTTAAGAGAAATACTCAATTCACTATAAATAAGTCAACATAATTAATAGTGCGTTTAAACTAATTTTAAGTATAAAATTAATATTTACATATGTATGTGATAAAATGATTATTAAAATAAAATATAAGGGTCCCACGATTTATCTTTTGAATTAAACATGACAGTGCACCGGGTAGATTTTACTTTCCTATCGAATTTAGATAATTTTTGCAGGAAATTTATGTTCTATTTTTAAAATTTTTATATTTTATGTATATATTTTAATATAAATAGTATTTAAAATAAAAAAATTTAATAATAAAATTATACTTTAATAAAATATAATAATTTAATAAAATTATACTTTAATAAATTTAAATTTGATATAAAATATAAATAATTTATAAAAGTATATAATAAATTAAACTTTAAGATAATCAAATAAATTAGCAAATAATTTAACAGCCTAGCTAAATACACTCTTGAAACCGCTAGATGCCTGGCAGGGTGAAATTTTGTGGCATAACTCCTGCTAAATTTCACCCACTGCTCGAAACTGACGGTTATTTGATTCGTAACGATTGTTTTGTATGTATATTAATATTACCCAAATAAATGAATAAAAAATTATTTATGGGATCAAACAAGACCTACATAATACTTATTGTGGTGTTTCCTATTATAAAAATATTGATATACACTTATGCTGTGTAAATAACTACGTAATAGAAAAGAAAAGAACAAAAAAATATGATATTATAGAAATAAATTAATGGCATTAAAAAATAGAAATACACATGGAGATGGAGATGGAGATATAAAAAAAATAGAAATACAGAGTTATTGTAGTAGTGTATTGATGATAGGGAATGAAAAGGATGATGATATATATGGTCAAAAAATTGTACACGAACTACGTGTGTGCTTTTTGTTTGTTTGAAGAATTGTGTTGGGTTGAATTTCTGATTGTTTTCGGCTTTATGTTACCCGAAATGCGCGTAAGGACAGGGGGCCTACTTAAGAGCATTACATTTTGCATAGCAACAATAGTACGGATGATAAATGTTATGTCTTGATGAAGAGACATTGAGGTCCAGAATCCAGAGGAACAAAACAAGAGAAGAGAAGAGAGAGAATAGTGACAGTGGCAGTGGCGTGAATATATGGCAAACCCAAATGGCAAAAAAGTAAAAAGAAAATTGAGAAATGAAAAGATTGACAGTGACATCCACGCACTGAGTAGTATTACAGTGAGAGAGAGAGAGAGAGAGAGAGAGAGAGAGAGAGAGAGAGAGAGAGAGAGAGAGAGAGAGAGAGGAAAGCAGGGCCTGTAACTGGAATGCCTTCATGGTGCTCCAGCTGCAACTATAGGATTCATAGGTACCCTATTGCCACCATCTAGTGTTTCTGTTCTGACGTGATAGTATGACCTTACTACAATTAAGACCTATAGTAGCGCACTTTATTAGGGATTGTTCCTTTTGTTGTCTTTTCTTTTTATGGTTAATCTTTTTCTTTTAATCATTCATTATTTTCATTTTTCATTAATAATATCATCTAAATTATAACTTTTTCTTTATGTAATTTTATCTTCAATTTTTAAATTATAAAACCGTTACTTGTTTTCAAAATTTTCACTCATTTTTTTAAAGTCATAACAATTTTAAAATTATGTTTTTCTACGACAGAATTTTTTTTGCATATACCTTCGAATTATTTTATATATCTACTTAAATTCTATCCCTCATTTTTAAATATAAATTATTATTTTTTTATTATGTATGTTAATGAATTATATATTTATTCAAAGAAATAATATCAATATTATTAAATTTAATTAGCATAGCTTCCTTTAATCATAATAGTCAACTAAATCTTTTACTATAAAAGTATATTTTTATTCACTCTTGTACAAGGGATCACTGTCGGATTCCTATCGTTTATGTTAGTAGTGCCAAAATATTTAATAATTAAAAAAATCATATCATGCTATATGATTTATATGGACGTAATTTTTAACTTAAAATGATAACTTATCTGCATTTAAATCTTATATATTAAACGTGTATATACGAATAAACTTTTCATTTACATATTGTTACTTGATAGAAAAACTTATTAATTTAAGCATTAAAATATTATTACACGTATCTTCCTATTTAAATAGTGATCTTGACAAAAAATTAATAATAATAATAGCATTATACCTTCATCATAAAATATTTTAAATTTGATTTGCAAGTTTTCTTAAGATTATATCAAATTCATATTATACGATACACAAATATATTTAAGATTATAAATTATGATCTAACTCTGTAATTAAACTTCAATTGTCAAGGTTTTAGCAGTTACTAAAAACTATATTCTAGTTACAATTGGGATTGAATTTATTAAAAAAAGAAAACTTGTAATGTCAATGTTTTATAAGGATGGAAAGTCATAGCGTACCACAAAAATGTCACAAGCAAATAACTCCAGTTGACAATGTTAATAAGTGTCGATTTTTATTTGAAGTTAGATAAAATAAATTTTAAAAAAATTGTTCTAAATGATTGAACTTATATTTTAAACCACATGCATCAATTAATTTATTTTAATATATTTTTATTAAACATTCAATTTAGTCTTTATGATTATATATTAGAAATTAATTTATATATTTATAAAATGATATTTATCTCAATTTTATAGTATAAAATAATATTAAAATAAATATTTCCTTATAAAATTAAAGAGAAATAAACTTTTGAAGGTCTATCTAATTTTTAAAAATATAGTTGTTTTATTTTTTATTTTAATTATAAAATTTTAACTTCTAAAAATCTATATATGAAATAATACAAAACAATGTTGATATTTTTATGTAAACATTTTAAAAAAATAATATATTATTTAATAATTTAAAATAAAAAAGTTACAAACTAAAGAAATTCTAAATTTCAAACATTCAAATTTTTATTCATATAATTTTAGTGACCAATTTAATGATTTATTCAATCAGAAAAACGTACAGAAAAATTAATTCAAATTAACGGTTGATAAAAATTGTTTACTATTAATTTATTTACTTGTATTTTTGGCATTTTTATTCATTTTAAAATATCGTGTTTTCTTTTTAAGTCTACTGATTGAAAGAGACAGGCATGTAGTTTAAAATTTGATTAAGCATCATATTTATGAATTTAAATATTTAAGTGATGGTTTTAATTTCAGCATTGAAATTTTGTCATTACTTCTAGCATATACAGTCTGACACAAAAGCCTCGTTACTCGTGGGAAACAGTCTTCATCAAAAGCTGCACAAAATTTATAATAAATTCGGCACTGGAGGTTGCTGACGAATTTAGCCCACGCAAACTATGACAAGTGTAATACTCCCAGCACCCTTTTATCTCACAATTTACATCAAATCTTTTACATCATTTGTATCAAATTTCTTAAGTTTCATGCCGTTTGGTTTTATTTAAACTTAAGTAACATATCGATTAATTTAAGTTATATTTTTTAAATATATATATTTTATACTAAAAATATAAAAAACTATTTTTATAATTTTAGTATATATTCTTTGATTCAAGAATATAAAATATAAAATTAATTGTACAGAAATGCGATGTATTTGTTTTTTAGAAAACTTTTTTATTTAAAAATAAAATAATAAATCTATTTCATTATATATTAATTATTAAATTTAATTTTTTAAATTATACAATTATTTAAAAAGTATATAATTTACATATTTTAATTTTAATTGTTTAATAAAATTTAAATATCAATTTTTATTTTCTTATTTACCTAGAACAACAGTTTTCCGATATTATATATATATATATATATATATATTACAGATAATATAATTAAAATATTTATTTATTATAAAAAACATTTTTATCCTAACCTTTAATTGATGTTAATGATAAAAATAAAAAGTTTCTTATTGTTTATTTCTGATCAATACTTTTTATACATTTTGACATTTTCAATAAGTTTTGTAATTACAAATTTTAATTAAATGAATTTTATTTAAGGTTAAATTTTATAGAATTGGTTTAATCTCATCTTATTAATAGTTCAAATTTTTTTAAAGTTAAATTTTGGGTTGAGATGAATATACTAAATTTATCTAATGCTAAAATTGGAATGATCGGATAAAGTACAATAACGAGAATAAAAGTTACAATTATTCAAATTAATGATATAAAATGTACTTTTTCCTATCAGCTAATATAAATATAAACTTGTGATGTGTTTTACGAAATAATAATAATTAAGGACAACGAAATAATTAGATTGATTGTAACTAAATTATGCAAGACGGCACCTAACTTTAGATATATATAGATAAACTAAGTGTGTTAATTTACTATACAAGGAGACGATATATAGTCAAAATGATTTATTTTTTCTTAAGATGAAATCATACTCATCCAAGATAATTTGTATATGACATTAAGATTAAAATAATTATAATCAAAACAAGTTGAAACAATATAATGCGCTTCTTAATCCATATTGACTTGATCGTGTGAGTTCATCCTTTATCCCATATATATTTTTTAACATAATAAATAATTAATTTTCAATAAAAATCCAATATATTCCTATTTCAAGAACAAAAAGGAGTTTTCCAATAGTTTTATTATTATTTTTTATTATGGTAAATATTGTGTTTGAATGCAACTACTTTAAGCAGATTAAGTTGAAATAGTTTTAAATTTTTTAAAATATATATATATATATATATATATATATGGGTGTTGCTGTGTAAGAATGTACAGTTTTATTTTTTATATAAAATAAATAATTTTTTAAGATTAAATATTTTAAAGTTTATGATTAAAAAGTATCACTTAATGTTTAATTAACTTTTATTGTTCTCATTTTATAACAATTAATTTATTTTAACCGTAAACCAACATTTACAAATAATTTCATATTTAATTTTTTAATATAAAATGATTATTTATATAATTTAAATAAAATAAATAATTTTAAATTACGTCTAATATATTTAAACATAAAACAAACAATTAAGTATTAAAATAATATTTTTTTTAAAACTAATTCAAACACATCCATCATGGTTAGTTTATCTTTAAAAATCAGTTAACATTATCCTGAAATATAGTTGCAGGATATGATTTAAAGTTATAATCATCTAACGAATTTTGGAATATAAACTGAATTAAAAAATGCAAATTTGTAAGACATCCGTTTTAGAATTATGAAACATAAATAATTAAATAGGGAGTTTAAGATTTAAAAAGAAAAAATTGTTGACAGAGGAGGGAACTGGAGATTACGTCACCTGGGATTGTACGTAGTTGTGTTTAAATGGGCAGAAGGAAGATATAGATATTAGATGATAGAGTTGGAGTTATGGGGTTTCGAACCACACAGCAGAGGTTGCAGTAGCAGCAGATCTTTTGCTTAACGGCAGTGATAATTCGCCATTTACCGATAAATTGAAAAGCTGATCACACTAAATTCCTAGCACACAGAAAGCCTGTCATTATTCTCTTCCTTTCTCCTCAAACCCTCAAACACACTCACCACTCACCATTCTCTGTTTATCTCCTTCTCACTTCCTCATTAATTAATCCCTCACTCATCCAACACACCAATGACCCCAATCGATATTTGGATTAATCAAAGAATACAAAATTATATCAGATGTATTTCTAGATTTCTCAGATTCCAATTAATGACGGAGTTGAGACACTCCAACCAATCTCGTGTTTAATTTTGGGATTGATGACTGCTACTTATTAAAGTTGTCCCTAATCCCCGTTACCATCCATTTCTTTTTTCTTTTTTTTTTATCTCTTTGCTTCCATATTTTGACAACCGTCCGAAACATAAAGAATGATTTATTTAAGATAACTATAATAAAATACATTAAAAATATAGATGAGATAATGTTTTTAATTTATTAACTAATGTTAGAAGACTTATTAATATTTTTCCTTTGAAAAAACCAACTATATATAATTTCTTTGATTTGTGAAGATTTTAGAGTTTACATTCTTAATATAAAATAAAAATTTAAAATTGAATTATGTATATCTTAAAATATTGAACAACTTAAATTTTATTTTAGTCAATAATAAATTAAACGTACAACCAATTTCAGTTCTGATCTAAAAGCATGGATAGTCTCTTATTTATCAGTTCCAGACGGTGTATAATTAGTTTAAAATAACGTAAAATTAAATTTGTGGAAATCAATTTTTGCATTAACAAACAAATTTTAATTATCTATAAATTATTCTGAATTATGTATTTTTATTTAAATGCATAATTTATATTAAAAATTTAAAAAATTCTTTATCGACGATATAAATAACTCTGGTACAACACAACACCAGATTTCTAAGAGGAAAAATGTTGATGTCCCCGTGGAAGAAATCATCTCAAACTGAATAAATAAACATAGAAATAAGAGAATAAATGGATGATTAAATAAAAAATATAAATATTAGATACATACTTTTAAATTTAATTTTTTTAATTATTAAGTTAAATTAAATTAATCACTGTTAAATAATTATTAAATTTGTAAGACTTTAATTATAATTAATTTATTATAAATGAAATTAATATCAAAATTATAATCATGATATTTAAAAAATAAATTTCTATTTAAAATGGTTGTAAATTTCTGATTTTAAATTTTTAAATAATTTTAATATGGCTTATTGTTGTTAGAAAAGTTAGAGTTTATAGTAAAAGTATAGAATTATTAAATACGATGCAATCGAATAGATTAAAGATAAATTTGAAGAAAACTAAAATTTAATTACTTTATAAATTTTACAGGGTGACTCGTGTAAACGAGTAAAAAATATTTCTAAAATGTGATTTATGATAAACAATGGAGAGAGAATATTATATTCTGCATTTATTTAACAATTTTTTAGAATATATCAATTCTGATTTAATTTTCTTATATTATTTATTAATTAATAATGCATTATTGGAAAATATTTTTTCCTATTTTTAAAATACTTATCATTACAAAGTAAATTTATTTTAAATTAATAATATCTCATGTACTATATTTTTATCAATAATTTAATTTAAATATACTGTAAATTTGAGAAATTTAATTTTATATTACTGTGTATTTATTGATACACAATATAAAATTATTAATTTTTTAATAATTAATTATAAAGAGTAAAGTGATTTTTAAGTGGACGCGAATGTTAAGTGACAGCGTTTGAAAAGTAGTAGTACATTATCTTTCATTTAAAAAAACTGTTAATTATGTTTTAATCTTTTAAGACCTCTATCAATCAGACTGAATGAAAAGATTTGGATGAAAGTAAAAGTAATCTGATCAATTACGATTCCTATTTAACGATATTTTTGGAAGACACTGTACGGTTAAAGATCGAAGAGAGTTATTAGGAGTGTTTGATAATTTTTATTTTTTTTTTTATGTAAAATGTCATTTGTAAACAGTTTTAAGAGAGAAGTAAAATAAAATAAGTTAACAAATAAAATAATATATATAAAATAGTAAATTAAAAATTAAAGTTATTTAAAGTTGTTTAAATTGTCATTTTCAAAATTTGAAAATACATTATTTTAAAAAGTAAATTTAAAAACCACTTTTTATCACATAATTATTCATTATTTTCATTTTATATTAATAGTAAATTGTTAAAAAAATATAACATAAACAGATTTTTAATTGCTTCTCTTATTTACAAACCGCCACAAAAGATTCTGGCAGCCACAGACCTTTTTCATGTGAAAAAAACAGAAAAAACAAGTTGTTTATTTTGGTCAAAATTTTAAAACTTGCCCTAATTTGATAAAATAAAATGAAGGGACATGTTGGTTTTTAATTTAAATTAAAGGTATAAAAGTTAAATATAAAATTTTCTTCACTATTTTATTAATGACTATCACATATTAATTTTTTAATAAAAAGTTGCTTTCTCACGAAACAAATTTTGAATTTGTATTATAAATGAAGAAAAAAGTTAATAAAATAATAATTTGGTGAGAAAAATAGAAAAAATAAACTATAATAAATATTGTATCAATTTTTGATAACATTTATATATATTGTACTTGATATATTTAAAAAATTAAAATATAATAAATAATATTATAAAAATAAATTTTAAAAAATAAGATAGAAAAAATATTTTATTATTCTTAAAAGTATTAAAAATGTGAGTTATCGAATAAATTATATAATTATATAAATTTGTCTGGTGAATTTTATATTTTATCTCCGGTTGAATATGTACGTAGTGTTGTACGATGGTGTTATGGATCAGGTCCATCACAGTGTCGCTCTCACAGACAAACCTGACCGATCCACGTGGTCCAACAATGTGTTGACTACTTATCAGATTTCTGATTTGGGGCATTATATCAGCGAAATCGTACGCATTAAATATGCCAAAAAAGATTTAACGTTAGCTGTAAAACCATCTTTAGACACGCCCCACGCTCACTCTCATCACATCCTTTTCCTACGTCCATAGTTACAGTGCATGCATGTTTTATCATCTTTTATTAATTTAACTATAACAACTTTTTATTTTAACTATTTTTTTATAAATTATTAATGAAGATTTTTTTTTAACTGATTCAAATCATACATCTTTTCTGATGTTTAGTTTAAACATGTATACATTATAAGTAACTGAAGTTGGGTTTATGTTTGGATTTTGAATAATTACTTTTCAATTTTTTTTGACAAAGTATAATTATTGAAGGATTTAACTTTATGTACACTGACAAAAAGTATAATTAAAATTAACAAAAATATTTAGAAAATGTAAAAAAAAAGCTGTTATTCAATAAGTGATTATGATATACTAAAAGAAGTTTGTTTCCGTAATAATTGTATTAATACTTTCATATAAGAGGTGAAATGGGAAGAAAAAAAAATGAGAAAGAAAATAAAAATATGCTGTTTGAATTAATAAAAAATATTTGTTTGATAAATAAATAAATAACTTTTATAAAAATATTTATATTAAAAAAATCATTATAAAACCTTTTATTAATAAAAATATTTTTTTTATACTTTTATGTTATATAAAATACTATTTAAAAAATAAAATAAAATAAAATAAACAAAATCTTCCACCCACTTTTTTCCTCCATTATCTTTCCATTCCTTTATTCATCATTTTAGGTGACTTTTTTTTTAATGGAGCCTGTAAAAACTTTTCATTTCCCTTCTATTTTCAGCCAATTTAAATAAGGGTGAAAAATTAATTTTTGATATTTTTTTATCCGCCATGTTTTATTTAGAATTTATTTATTCAAACAAAGGATAAAAATCACATCTGAATTAATTTTAACTGGTTAATAATATATTAAACTTAAACTTTTGCGAAGTTGATGCTATTGTTTTAATTCTGTGTACGAGTGACCAAAATGCTAATTGAATGTAATTTTATGTTTGTTCCAAATTACTTTTGCTCGTTTTCAAGATGGTATTTTACAACAATATAAAATATTTTGATCAGGCGTCTATAAAAATGTTATTTAATTAACTAGACACGCTACGTTAAGGTGGCTGAATCCTTGTAAGATAAATGATTTGAGTTCTTGATATGATTCTATTAATTAGAGCCATTTATATATATACTCGTTAGCGAAACGAAAACGTTTTACGTCAATCGGTTTAAAATAAAAGTATGGCAAAAAGTAATGAACAACCTCGTTTTTGTTGATGGGATGCTCCCGCATGCTGTGATGATATACTCTTCTTTTAAGCTTTGAATTCAAAAAAAAATGAAAAGGGTTCTCTGCAAAATTAGGTTATATTAATTGGTGGATGTTTGCAATCTTTATTTTTAAATAAAAATCATTTTTGAATTATATAAAATTATTAAAATAAATAAATAGTTTTAACATAAATTAAACCAAATACGTACTCTATGGCCTAAATTGGGAAGTATCGTTCAAAAATATTTATCACAAAATAATATTTGTTCGAAGAAATATTATTAAAATATAATTTTATTAAAAATGTATTAACTGTGTAATTTTTTATATTATTATCTACCTATTAATTTTTATATCATTAAAAATCATTAACTTATATAATAATTATTTGAATAATTATGTTTATCATGATTTATAATCTAAATTTTTCTACGCTGTGATTATACCGAAATTAAACTCTTGAAGTATAAACGAAATACTAAAGATTCTTTTAAAATAACTTCTCAATTTTTTTACTTTTTATTTAAACATCATTTAATATCTTTTACACATGGGAGGCACAAAATAATGTTACTTTTTCTTTTTGACATGATTTTAACACACACATATATATATATATATATATATATTAATCATATTATTATTATTGTAATTATTATAAAGAAATTGCTTATCATGGTTTTAATTATAATGCATATTTTTTCATTATATTGAATTGAAATAAATAGTTTTCTAGCTATAATGATTTTTTAGTACTATATCGAGTTTTAATTATAAATAAAAATGCTGGAGGCATATACAATATTTGTCAAAATGTAAATAGACATTAAACATATTAATTCACAATCTTTATATATGACTGTGTAGTTGGTTAGTTAATCATGCATAATAAAAAAACTTACTTCATAACTTTTGTGATCTTGTTTTATAAAGTTTCTCCTCAAATGTTTTTTCATTATAAAATTACCATTGCACAAAATGGAACACACACACAATGAAACAAATGCCCTACAACACAATGGCAACTCTTTTCATTAGAGAGTTTGAAACACTTGAAGTCATACTCAATAGGCACTAGTTGGTATTGGAGAACAATTTGTCTAAGAAAAACAACTATTTTGATGAAATCTCTTAAAAATTATTTAAAATATAATTATGTTTAGTAGGGTAATTTCGATACGAATTAATGACTTATAATGTGGTAATTTTCAATACTTAAAATGTTTAAATTTAGCTTTGACTTTATTTTCATAAAATTTTAATGAGAAATACCAACACTTGTTACTGTAGTAGCGAGGAAATTAGTTCCTCTTAAATGAATTTTCAAATTTAAGTATTGAAATTAAAGAAAAGTAGGCCTTAAAAAATGTTGCTTATGTAAGTCCACCAAACAGATTCCAGAGTGGTAAAAATAACCGGTTTTAACTTGTAAGTACTGATGTGGCTTAAAGAAAGAAAACCTGTAAGCATTGATGATCTTGGTAAAAGGTTGGGTATGGTATTTTAAATCTGAAATTTATATATTTTTCTAATAATATTTTGTTGGTAGGCTTTATAAAATAATTGTTTACTGATAAATTGTTATTGTTTTAATAAATTATTGCATATTTAAATAAATAAATTTTAATATTATTAAAATATACCTTTAAAATTAATGTTACACACGAATAATAATTTCTTATTAAGAGAAAATAATCTCAAATTCAATCTGATTTAGAGATAATAATAATAATTTTATGTAATAATACAACAAATGAATTATTATTTCATAATTTTTTTTAACAGGCACAAAAAATTCGAACAGCGCGTAATAAAATCATTAATCCTCGTATTAAACATATTAGACATTAGAGTAAATAATAATATTTTTAATTTTATGTTTTTTTTATTTTAAAAGTTTGCTTTAAAGAAATAATAATACTTTTTAAGATATAAATCTTTTGTCTCTGATTCAAAATCTAATTTTCACAATTTCCCCATATAAAATCTACATAAAGAAATGTCCATATGTTTTTGTATACATCACATCACATCACTCAATTAAAAGTTGATCAGAAATAGTTGAAAGAGAAATCGTATTTCCTAATTTTTTTTTACGAAAAATAGATAAGAAAGAATATAACTAAAATTATCATGAAATAAAAAATAAAATAAAAAATACAAGTATCCAGTTGATAAATGCATAGAAAACTGGATTGCATCAAAGAGACGCAGAATATAAAAAGGGTGAAAAGAACGCAGACATGGAAAAAGGAGGGAGTTGAAGATGGAAGGGAAGGGGCCCCGACCACAGTGGTTGAATATTGAGGACAGCGCCAGAGTGTTTTTGAGCTTCTTCTGTAGTTTTTTTTTTCTTTTAAAATTTTTATTAACTTTTAACTGTAACTTTACGTTAATTTAAACGTGAAAGCTAACGGGTCATCATGAGGATTGTGGTGGTGGCTAGTCTGGTAAGTGAAACAAAGCTTCTTCATTCTCATCTTAATTCTAACTCTTCATCTTCCATTTTCCACGACACAGGTAAAACTATCTCAACACTCCTTTCTTATCACACACACATACACTCCTACGACACTAATAATAAACAACTTCACGTTTTCTTTCTTTTCCTGGCTCCTCCTATTGAAACACAAGATTTTTTATGTGTCCTTTCTAATCGCTTCATGTCTATGCGTCGTTTTCCCCGCAATTTCAACGTACTCTGTGTTTTCTACATCCTTCTTCTTGTTTCCGAATATGTAATAAAGCTTTTAAGGCGCTTCCGTTATAGCTCAATCCGATTTTTATTTTACTTTATTTTGAAAATAACTAAGCAGGCTCAGTCCGCAATAACTAGATCCATTGGAAAAGAGGCCAACAGCTAGGGTTTCACAAGACATGTGCCACTAAGAGGTGTCTAAACGTTGTCGTTGTGGTTTACGTGTTCCGAGTGCTTTAGGTTGTTTTTATGTTGGTAGTGCTAATTGTGTGGTTCTCGTTCAGTGGTGGTTCTTGCCGACAGAGAGGTTGGGATATTGCGCTGTTTGGTGGGTGGAAAAGTATCATATTTGGAGCTGTTTTTGACAGAACTTTTGGTTTTTGGTGTTTGGTGTTTGGTAGGGGATGAGGGGCTACCTCATGAGCCTTTCTTTATTTTTCTTACAGTGAGATAAAGCTAGTGACCGGTGAGGATTGAGAAAGGAAACTAGAACTAGGAGCTTTATTTTAAGCATGTACAAGGTGGGAAATACCATACAAAATGACCAAGTTAAATCGGTTTCTTCGCTCTCAGTTTTGTCTTGCCTTATCTAATGTAATTATTATCTTATTTATTATGGTAGTTTCTTGCCCCCCTTCTCTCTCTCTCTCTCTCTCTCTCTCTCTCTCTCTCTCTTATTGCGCGTCTGTAGTGGTGCATTAATTTCTAGACATTTAAAAATTAAATTCAAATTCCAGTCAGAAAATATATTTCTCAAAATTATTCTGGGGAAGTGTTTTATATATATATTTTCAAGAAAGGAGTGTGTTTATTCTTATCTCTTGTTATTCTTATTAGTTTATTATGTTCTATTTTTATTTTTTTTTCAGTTTAACATATGAGGGTATATGTTGTGTGCAGGAAAGCAACAAGGGGTGGGTTAATGCAGTGGGTGTTCACTTCTGAAGGCTTTGACTGAAGTTAATAAAAGAGGTTCTGTCATCAGAGTGTTAAAACTTGGTGTGTTGGAATGAGCAACTTAAGGCCTGAGTGTCATGTAGCACAGCAAATTCGGCGTGATAAATTAAGAATCCAGAACAGTTCTCAGCATATACACGAATTCCCTAACAATCTGGAACAGTTATCATTACACCCTGGGTTTAACTTGGACCTTCTTCAAGTTAGGAATGTTAGAAATGCTAACATGCTTGATGAACCTCAACCTCAACCTGGTCCTGAACCTGCTGTTTATTCCTCAGAAATGCCAAACTTTTCAACCGCTTCAAATCCTTTGTCTTCTCCAAGGACCGCGTTGGAGTATCATGAAGAACTAGGTGATGCTGAACCGAGTAATAGGCTAATGATGAATCATCAATATGGTTCATTTCCCCATTCCATGTCTGCTATTCATTCTTCCCAAAAAGAACAGTGTGAACTTCGTAATTTGGGAAATTGGAGGAACAGTGTCCCCCATCAAGGATCTGATTGGGTTGTGAATTTTGCAAGCACTTCTCTGCCTAACGGAACCAATGTCATGGCCAACTCTTTTTTGGCTTCTGAGCTCAACAATGTGTCTGCTTACAATGAATTTAATGCACAGTTGAACAATGCGTCTGGTGAAATGGCTGGTAGAGAAATTCCGAAGCATTTTGGTGTATTGCATAATCCTTCTTCTTCTTCATCTTCATTGTTTCAGAATGCTTTGCAAGATATAGTGAAATCGGCTTCCCTGATGCAACAAAATGGCCACAGCGTTTGGGTAGGGAACGCTGCCAGTGAAGTTGAGCTTCAACCAAGTTATGTAAATCAGCAAAATCAGATGCGTTTTGGGTGGACAAATCGAGCAATTGACGATACCGTGATGAATGATTCAAATCATCAGAGCTTGTCGTTATCACTTTCTTCCAATGCACAATCCAAGCTTTCTGTTTCTCAGCTTGAAGAAGGATCTGCATCGGATGACCTTCAATCTGGATCTGGAATTTCAAAGGATCCTCAATGTTTGAAGTATATGAAATCTATTGTGAAGCCATCCATGATTTCTAGAGACTCAGGGAAATCGTCATTGCAAGACACGGTGGGGATGCATTCAAAGAGTACTGGTTATCGAAATGTGGGTCCCCTTGGCCCTTTCACTGGGTATGCTACTATTCTTAAGAATTCAAGATTCTTAAAGTCTGCACAACTGTTGTTAGATGAGATTTGTTGTGTATCTGGTTCAAAATTAGCAAAAGCATGTGATGTTTCAGAGAGGGTATCCAGAGAAGTTAGTGTTTCTACTTCTGCTGATACTATAACTGTTAATGAAACTGGGGTTGCAACAAGAGGAGGTATTAATTCAGGTTCTTCATCTTCTAAGTTGTATATATCGAAGGAAAATAGTGTTGATTGGGGAGTTGGAAGTAGCTTTGGTCCTTCTTCACGGCCGGATTATCAACAGAAGAAAGCAAAGCTTTTGTACATGCAAGAAGAGGTTTGTTTTCACTGCGTATTATGATATATAACCTGTTTTATAACTCACTTTCGTATCTGTTTCTTTCTTTTGGCATATTGTCTGTCAGAAACTTACTGTTATTAGAAAAAGTCCAAACGCTTTTACAATGCCGTGTGCTGCAACCAGCAATTCTTGATCTGTAAAAAGTAATAGGTTGCAAAGATAAAACCCAATTTAAGGTCTCATTGTCTAGGGAATAAAAATGCATCCTTATTTACGTTCGGACTTTGGAAATATGCTTGTAGCTTTTGGGACTTGATATGTTACGTATGAAGCTACCATACCCGACTGATTTGTGCTAGTTCAAACATAAATGTTCAAACGGTATCCCCAAAGAAATAAAAAGAAAGAAAAGAGAGGCAATTGTTGGTCATCCATTGTGAAAAATAAAAGAGAAAGGAATAAAGGTCATATCACATTATCACATAATATAATATAATATCTCCTTGGTTGTTGGTAATGCTTTCGTTAACTCCCTTTTGATTAGGTAGCCTCCTTGTGATCAAATCAAGACCTTTTTGATTACTTTCTTGTTCATTTGTGCGGTCTCTTTAATTGTTGCTCTTATGCTGTTCCCTTTCTTATTGTCGGTGATGCCTTGGTTTTGAGTCTACTTTGAACTTGGTGTTGCTTCTTCATCTAACTTCCATTAAAGTCATTAGTTTCTCCACGCTCTAGGAGAAAAAGAAAATTGATAGCGTCTAATAATCCTATATGACTTGATTTTAATAACTTTCATGCTAATGCTCTAATTTTCTATTTGAAGTTATACAATCTCAAGTCGTTCAACTGAGGTGACACATTGTCGTGGAATAATGTATAGGACATAAATTCTTTATTGAATTTTATATTATGATCATAGTTATTGCCTTTGGTTATAGATTTTTAAGTGGTGAATAATTTCTGTCATCCATAATATTTATTTTTTTCACTGCAAACTAATTGTCGTTTGCTAACAATTTAACATTGAACTAGTCACTGTTAGTATAACGTTTATCTAACAATATATTGAATTAGCCAGTGTTAGTATAACATTTATATGACAAAAATTAAACTGTTAATATAGATATTAATTATAAGTTTATATTATCAATGTGATGTATTATACATACTAAGAAATAATTTTGTTAATGTAGAATATTGATATATATATATATATATATTATCAACATATTAAAAGTTAATATAATGCATTATAATGTTAGTGTAAAACTTCAAAAAGTCAATAATACCAATTAAATTTTTACTACTTATTAATGAAGGCAATTCTAATATTTGAAATGACATTTTTTAGCGTGCACTGTTCATTGACGTGTGTTGTTTATTACTTTTTTTCTATTGATGCTTCATTTCTTTCATTCATTTTTTAGTAATGGATCATCTCATGTACATGACTGGTTATTTTGAATTCGTGTATTCTTCTCTCTCTATACATATGTTTATAAGGAGAAAGATAAATATAAGATCTAAATACAACCTTGTCATTTTAGAACTGAACATGAGAGGATCTATCTCGTAATATGTCAATCTTTGTATAATATTATTTGTCAATGTCATAACTAATAAATTCTAAGCATGAAATTTCGAATGATTTAATTAAATCAAACTCTGCAAGTTGACAAAAATATGGAACATTTGAAATAGGAGTAATTTTTGTTCAAATATTTTCAACTTGCGAAAAGTTAAACTACTTGAGTAATTAAGTTATTCAATAAGCATGATTAATAGTTGACGCAATGGAAATTTTTTGTAATTATTCCAAACAGTTTAGGTTGGAGTAATTTCTAATAGGTTATGGAAAAACAGCTTAGCCCCCACAAATGCGTTTGTGCACCCACTTAGACGTCATTGTACTATCCCGAGAAAAGTTTAGTCCTTCAAACAAAAATTCTGAAATAAAGTACTTTCATATTTTGATTTAGCTGACAGATAATGGGAGTTATTTTTCAATGCTAGTTATAAGTTTTGTTAATCTTATTAAAAGATTGGTTTTGACGCTATTGCTTTGAGCTATTTGTAATAGGTTACTAGGCAATGCAAACAGTACCATCGACAAATGCAAATGGTAGTTTCATCCTTCGAGTCTGTGGCTGGTCTCAGTTCTGCTACTCCTTACATCACATTGGCTCTGAAGTCAGTGTCAAAGCATTTCAGGTGCCTAAAAAATTCTATCTCAGATCAACTCAAACTTATAAGCCAGGTGTTAGGAGAGGATTCATCAATACACACCACAAGCACTAGTAACAAAGGTGACACTAATGTGGCAAGGCTAAGATGCATGGACCAAACCTTTCAAAAGAATAAATATGGAAGGGGTAACACAGACCTTATTGAACCTCAACAACATGTGTGGAGGCCCCAGAGAGGCTTACCAGAACGTGCCGTTGCAATTCTTAAAGCTTGGTTATTTGAGCATTTCCTTCATCCGTATGTTTGTCTCTTATGTCTCTGTTTCTACCTTCCTCACTCTTCTCTGCATTCCTAAAAAGAGAAATTTAGATTCAATTTTATGACTTTTTTTTTCTGTTGAATTTCTTTTCAGTTACCCTACAGACACTGATAAACACATGCTGGCGACTCAAACAGGTCTTTCAAGAAACCAGGTGGGGGCCTATTCCTTTAAATTCATTATTGTGTCTGTACGCTTTTTTATTCGTTGATTGAATTGATATAATTGACATATCTTCACGTGATGATTTCTAAGAGTGTTCTTAGTGTTTGTCAAATCTTTCACCCGTGTTTGGATAAAGTCATTTAAAATTATTAAAATTCATGTGTTTAAACAATAATTTTTTTTTAAAAAAATATTTTAAATTTTTATTTAAGTAGTTCCATTTTAAATTTAAATAACACTTATTTAGAAAGGATTTCTAAAAAAGTTCTATTATTTTGTTTTCTTTTTAAATTATTATTTATATTTTCTTTATGTATCACTCTTCTTTTGATAATTATTTATTTTTATTTTGAAATTTTGAAATTCCTTACCCAAACACAAGTTCAAGATATTTCTGACTTTCCAAAATTGAATGTCTTAATATGGTCCTCTCAGGTTAATTTTTCTGGACTTTATAATTTTTTTTTGAAGTGTCATCTAACAGATTGACATTGGATTAGTCTCTTTTGGTATAATCTTTTGCAAGTATGAATATTGTGGCTTTACACTATTAATTTGATATATCGTAATAATGCACAATGATTGTCAGTGTAAAAATTTAATTAAATGTTCGTATAATACATATCTATATTATCTATACCAACATTGATTTTTGTTGGATAAAAGCAATATTATCCTTACTAAGCCGTTTCATGTTATTTACTAGTGAAACAATGATGTAACCGATTAATGTTGTAGGTATCAAATTGGTTCATAAATGCTAGAGTTCGCATGTGGAAGCCAATGGTTGAAGAAATACACATGCTTGAAACAAAAGCATCAGGCTCCAAAGAGAACTGCAGTAAAAATGTGGGAACTTCTGGCACGGAAGGTGGTAGCAGCCAGCCTAGAGTGGATAAGGGTTTGAGCAAGTTTGGTGCTATGCATTCAATACCTGAAAACCAATTTCCGAATTTGGAAATGAGTTCATCCATAGGTGGCAATGCAGAGGAGATTGGGTTAAATGCAGAACAATGGAGTCAAGAGAAACGGTCTAAATTGGAATGCGATATGACATCAAACATGGATGGTGCATTGATGGGTTTTGTGCCATATAGACGTGGTGGACTTGATGTTGGAGGACTTGGATCTGTGTCACTAACATTGGGTCTTAGGCATGGCGTTGAAGGTGTACAACACCCACAACAATTGCAAGAGGAGCAACTTAGACATCACCTTGGAGGGCACATGATTCATGACTTTGTAGGTTGATTATAATAATAGCTTGGGTTGGGAAAAACAAATGGATAATCAATGGCACATGTTACTGAGTCACGTGCTAAGGAAAATTTGATTCCCAGTAATTTACTTGAGATGGAAAAGGAAGGGTAAAGGATGCTGTGGAGACTGGAGAGGGTGTTGGTTGGATACATCGTTCCACAAGCTTACTCAAAGTGGGTGGCCAATTAATGTTCAAACTTTGGCAGATAAGATGTTTTTGCTTCTGCTACTGCATTTCAGGTAGTGACGATTTGTTAGGTTGATGTGTGAGAAAGGTAACATGTAAAGGCTGGGTTATTTTTTTGGGTTATGCATCCATCTCTTTCATTAGTTCTAATTAACTTATTACGGTCTTGAGCATGAAAAAAAATGGAAGAGTTTTGAGGTTGTAAGATTTATGCAAATGTATTTATGTATGTGATATGTGATGGAAAGTTTCCTCCTCTTCGACCAAACCAAGTAAAAGCGAATAAAAATATAATCAAGGGAAACATTGTTCCATGATTTCGGTATTAAGATGGAGTTATTTTAATGTAATTAGAATGTTTTCTGAAATTGCATTTTTTTATCTGTTTCTATATATATTAAATTTGAATAATAAAAATAATTTTTAAAATGTTTATAACAAACATTCAAAATATTTTCAATACAGAATTTTAATATATATTAGTATAATATATTACTAAAACTTTAAAATTTATATTAATTTAATTTTTATTGGATAAAATTTATATTAATCAAGGTTATGTTATTTGATAAATTTTTATTTAATTATTACTGCCTGATTTTTTATACCTTACAACGTCTTATCTAGATTTTTAAAAATAGAAACGAAATTTCATTTTTATAATTAAAATTTTTTTTTTCAAATTAAATGGTTCGTTCTAAATATGGTGGCAAAATAAATAAAATAAAGCCAAAAATCGTCTTACCTTGTTCTTTTGTTAGTACGGCCACAATGAACAATCACATACTATATAACCAACGATCATGATGCTTCTCCACAATTGGTTTGGAATTTTGGTTCCCAAGTTTGGTGTTTGATTCATTTTAGTGCAAAACCAGACTCGCTGTCCTAACTTTTATGTACAGACAAATGAGCAAACTAAACTTTTAGGGGAGAGCATTTGTTTTATATTCCTGTTTCACTTGACATTACACATACTAAATTATATTTATATACTTATTTTTTTCTTACCATTTTTTATTTGTTTATCATATTATTTTATGAACATTTTTATTATCCTCTTTTCTCTTCCTATTTCTCACTGGATGTAGGCACTTCATAGATCTATACTCACCATTTTGCATGAGTGATGAAATGTCAAATTGCTCTCAACATTTTAAAGGAGTAACTTCAAATATACAGAACGAGTAAACTATATTTGTACATTTTCTTTTACAAAAATTGTAAAAAATAAAAATAAAAACAAAGATTAATTAAAACAATTGATTTAATGAGAAAAGATGAGAGAAATATATTTTAAAAATATTATATAAATAATATAACTCTACAAGAAAATTTACTATTTCTTCATTGCCAATTAGTATCCAAGTTCAGCCAAGCGAGCCGGTGCCAGCAATCAATGCTAGGGTAAGTGCTAAATTTAGATATTGTGTTTGTTTATTACTCATAAGTATTTTGTATATTTTTTCGTATTTTTGAATATAAATATAATATTCTAAATATAAATTAAAAAATGTTTAAACTGTCACAACTTGAAAATTCCCGTTTCAGTCTCTGAAATATGCATTCGGTGTTTTGGTGAATCTGTTTTTTATTAGACTTATAAAAATATTATTTTCACTTTAAATTTATACAATATTTTTATAATAAAAACAGAAATTGGAAATGAAATGTGACATAAGATAAATAATGTAAAAAAACAGAGAAATATAAAAAACTAAAAAATATAAAATAAGTTAGAGAATAAAAAAAAAGTACTATGACTATTTATAGTAAAAATGGCATTACTCGAATACTATTCCCTAATTGCCAAGCATGTATTCATTTTTGTATAGGACTAGCGGTAAATGATTGGAATAAATAATATCGTTGTTCTAAAACTAAGGGCATCTTTGACACAAGAATCTCAATATTGGATATTTCATTATATGGTTTGATCATTGGAACACTCCCTTTTTCAGCCAAAATATAAGAACTGATTGTTTAAAATGACAAAATAGACTCTACTTATACTGTAACAAGAAAAACCATTTATCCACTATTGATGTTGCTAGTAATTATACCAGTTTGGGATACATGCATGATACGGGTTTAGTAGACCTCACAGTATAAAATAAGAAAAGAGCTACATCTTTTTCTACACCAAATTCTTATAATACTTTTTATAATTTATTTTATTTTATCTTTCTCCATCCGTCTATTTATTTTATTTTACATTTATTTTTCTTCATTTCTTATAGTATAACTATAAAAAACTATGTAAAATATTTGATGTATAAATATAATTTTTCAAACGAGAGGCCGTTTAAATTAGCATACAAGAGGTAAACAACCTTATTCTAAATGTATTAATAAAAATATTATATTATAAATTATACTAATTTTTATAAAAAAATAATTTCATTGATTTACTTTAAGATATAAAATTATTTATTAAATGAAATAACTTATAAGTTAAAATGTGTAACAATACCTCTTCTACGAATCTATGATACAACAGAGAACAAAACTTGCAAAAAGTAATCAAATAGAAAACCTATTTGTGTATTATGTAAAATGAAAAGGTCAAATCCTTTATATAAAAGTAGAATTTTTTAAAAATTAAATTGGTTGATGATTAAAATTAATTAAATATTAAAATATTTAATTAAATGGTTTAATTTAAATTTAAAATTTAAATGATAATTAATTAGATATATATATATAATTAATTTTATAAACCAATAATTAAATATAATATAAAATGGATAATTTTAAATTTAAATCACATTTAAATAGAAAATTAAAATTAAAATTGGTAATAAATAATTTTAAATCACGTTGTATTATCATATTTTTAATTTGATAATAATAAATCACGCTTTAATTATGATAATTAAAAAATCATTTTAAAACTAGTAATTAGAGATTAGTTATTATGAATCGGTAAATTATAAATATATTTAAAATTAAAGCAATAGTTATTAATTTTAAAATTTAATTTTTTTTAAAATATTTAATTTTTACAAATGAAGAAAGCAAACTTGAATACAAGCTTGGAGGAAAACGTATACATATGCTACTGTGCAAACATGAAATCATATGAAAACATCATCACAAAGGGAAGTTTGGGATTGTGAGTTGTTGTCTTACTGCAAGAAGTTATGTTCGGATGACATACTATATTTTTAAATTGTTATTTTACTCACAGATTATAGATAGCGAACATCACGAGATAAATTTATTTTTTATATGAAGAAATGGTAGCTAGGAACCCAGACCAAATATAGTAGAAGCAAACCGTCTCCTCGGATCTTTATTTATTAACAGAAAACGAAGATTGTAATCACTACAATCATTCTTTACACGGACCAAAGGCGCCACATACGGATAGAGATACTGAAAAATATACCATAAATTCAGTTCTAAGGGCCCTGAGAGAAATTCTTGTGTCCATGCAAGGAACTGCCATGTGTCATCTTTTCGATTCCTTTGCATTTAATTTAATTCTTTTGCGCATTAAGAATTTCTCGTAATTTATATATATATATACATAATCACACCGATTTTATTTTTACCAAACATTACAAAGTATAGTACACACGTACAGCTATATATATATATATATATATATATATATATATATATATATATATATATTTCATTCATGGCGAGGATGTTTGGCATGGTTATTAGGAGGGATATCGCTGGGGCCATTAACTGTGCGTTCGCCTGGGCCAAGTTTGGGAGGGTAATCCTTGCGAGTGATGTAATGATGATCATTATCGTTGGTGACATGAAATTGGGCTGGCCCAGGTTTGCGGTAGTCCTTAAGAGGGATTGAGTGATGATCATTCTGGTCGTTCACTTGTTTGTTTTCAGTGTCTATCTCCTGCTTTTTGCTACTCCTATCTGAGGCCATACACCTGCTAATTCCCACCATCATAACTAGTGCAATTGCCATAAACCTCATTCTTACTCTACTCTTCATATCACCTTCACTTTCCTGCCTCTGAAGTAACTGGATTTGTTTAATTAGCCGGATAAGCTAAAGTCATCATTCATTAGACAGATCATCAACTCATTCTATATATATATGCATGCCTGCTTTATGCTCTTTTTTAACGTTCATGGATGGAGAAAAAAATATTGTTATACACCTAAAAATAGATGGATTGCAGTGTAAAAGGAAGAAAAATAAATATGATGTAATAAAAAGACAAATATAAAAAATAAAATATATTAAAATGATGATATTATAATTAATATTGGACTATGTATGGAAGGATCAAGGAAGTATAAAATAATTAAACAGAAATAAATAAATAAAACTTTAATTTAAAAATTATGGATATAATAATATAAACATTGAGACATAGCAAATTTTAAAAATTCTAAATATGATGATATACGATGATATAATGTATAAAATAAATTTAAAATTAATTAACATATAATTAAAATTTTAAATTATGAATGAATTCTTATTTTCAAAATGAATATGAATACTTATAAATATAATAAAGTATTATAATTTATTTAAATATTGTGTTAGTGTTATTTATATTAGTATACGAATTTTAAAATAAATAAAATACTAGTAGAAATATTGGAAGTGTTGTATTGTAACCAATATAAGCTCACATCTAAAGGATTAATCTTATATCCCTCCCTGCATCCGTTGGAGGTCTCTATAGGGTTTACATAAGGAAGAGTACGAGGGTGTAATGCAGATACGAGTATAAATATAGAATGGGTTCTGAAAATAACGAACATGCTAGTTAACTCACCAGATATAGCTTTGATGCTATATATGCACGTAGTCCTGTATGGAGAAGAAAGAAGAGGCTGAAGCCGCTTTTATAGGGGCATGAGAAGGCTATATATGGCTAATCAAATAGGGAATTCTTGTCAACTTGAAATAATATAATGGTGGGGTTGTGAGTTGTCTCCAAATGAGGCAAGCTTAAGTGCGATGCCCATTAAAGTTATTCAACTTGATCAATTGATGAAATCTTCTGTACAAATTTATATGTGGACAAAATAGGGAAATTCCACCTCATTCAGGGGTATTGGTTATGTTCATTCATCTCAAAAATAATGTGGCATCGTTAACTCCTTCTGCCTTTAAAATTAATATCCGCGGTAGCAACTTGATTCTATTGTTGTGAAAAGACTAATTCACATAAAAGCCATTTTCAGGATTAGCTGATTCAGGATTGAATTCTACCCAAATCATTTAGCCTATGCCATAGGCCATCTTCATTTTACTCACTTTAATCAGTACATTTATCTCAATTTCAATACGCAACCTTGCTTCCTCCTTTGTATATCATATTTATGGAGAATTTCATTTATGAATTTTTAAAATAAATAATTGTGGAAATTATCTAAATCTGGAATTCCTATGCATAATAAATTCACGATGGAAAGATGGTGACTATTAATAATGTGTGATGACAATTTTAAAGGAGATAATAATTCTTGAAAATGCAAGAAGTAATTAATGAGTGTTTTTTATATCTAATAAGAGTCACCTTGTAACAAATAAAATTATTCATAAGAAAAGTAATCTTCTCATTATTGTCGTACTCATTAAGAGAAGCACATCTGTATATAAAGAAATTTTTGTAACCTTTAAAGGTATGATGATTAAAAATAATTCTATTGTTTTTTATTATAAAAGACTTATTTTTAGTATTGGAGTGTTATGATAATTAAAAATAACTCTTGCTTTTTATTACAAAAGACTTATTTTTAGTATTGAAGTGTTTTTATAAATATCCTTAACGTCTCTCTTGTAAATAGTGTAATTATTCTCAAACAAGAGTATCGTTGTGTAAGAGTTCAGACCATTTTTAAAATAGGTAATATCAAAGAGAAGTAACACTTATCATGTAACTAATAAGGAAAGAGAGAAGTAACTAATAAGGAATCATGTATCCATCCAAATTAAAAAAAAAAATTGTAAGAACGAGAGATGTGAAGTGATGATTCGAAAAAAGAATTATTACTTCTTATAACTCTTAAAAATGAATGATTTATGTAGTGTTTGATTTAGGAAAATATTTTTTATTTATAAAAATATCATATTATTTTTATTTTCTTTTTTTAAATTTTATACAGAAACAGTAAAAATATGAAAAAAAAAAATTAGTTTTTTCACAAAACTTAATTAAAAAAGTTTAAAATAATATTTATATATATATATATATATTTCAAATCAAACAGTACATATGATAATATATTACTTTTAAGAGGATTTAATGTTTATGAAAAAAACTTCTAATCTTTATTGACATAATAATTTTTTTTTGAAATATTCGTAAATATAGGTACAAATGCCGAACCAAGTAAATTCTGTGTGTTAACCCACCATCGATCTTTGTCATAATGCAGTGTTTTCCCCCAACAACATCTCGGTACTTTTACTAATCATGAATTTGGTAATTAATAAGAAAAGTTAACGTTTTCATCATTGATTGGATTGAAAGAAATGATAGTGCATAAAACCTGTCTCTTAAATAGAAAGATAAAGGTCAATGGACGATGCTAGTGGGGTGGAAATTAACTGTGTATTTGATTTAAAATTAAATAAAATTTTATAATTATTAATTTTTTTGTAAAACATATAAATGAATTTAAATTATATATTTTTCAAAAAAATAGAAAAATTGATTCTTTAACAATAAATCAATTAAGTCCTAAAAAATGAGGTTATATCATGTACCTTTCCAAATTTGTGTAGTATCTTTCACTTATTAGTTTCTTTATGAGGAAACGAATTATAAAGATGGATATAAATCAAAAAAAAAAAAAAAAAAACTTACACTGTTGAGGAGTTGCAATGTTACAGGAGTTGAAGCAGGCATATTGAAAATTCATAATTGAAAAAGGATGAAAGTAGAATAATTTTATTTTAAAAATAAATGTTATTTTTATTATTATTTTATACTAAATGTTATCCCCATAATAGAATAAAGAGAAGAGAAAAAAAATGTTATGTTTATTATTATTTTATACTAAATGTTATCCTCGATATAGGAGTTTAAGCAAGCATATCGAAAATCCATAATTGGAAAAGGATGACACTAGAATAATTTTATCTTAAAAATAAATGTTATTATTATTATTATTTTATATTAAATATTATCCTATAATAGAAAAAAGAGAAAAAATATAGAATGTGATATAAAGAAATAAAAAATGCATGTTAGATGAATTTAATTTTTTTTTATATATTACAATACCAATTTTACGACGTTTTGTTGCATCTAAATTTCCTATAATCTACGCGTGCATCTTGTACATTATAGCAACTTCTCACTATTTTTTTTTATAATTTTACGGCATTTAAAGATTACAAACGCTGTTAAATAGTTATCTTATTACTGCCATTTAAATTGTATAAATTATAAAATAATAATTTTTTTTTACAGCATTTAAAAGATAAAAATGTTATAAATATATACTTTTTTTACGACATTTATAAAGTAGAAATGATGTAAAGATTACACTATTTTAAAATACTTTTACTTTTTAAACATCATAAAATAGTTGATTTTACCATATTTGTCAAACACGATAATATATTGATTAAATATGACAGGGTAAGTTTCATGTTTTCTTTTTCCATTTCCATCCTTCCTGTCTTCTTTTCTGCTGAGATTAAAAAATTAAATTCCATCCCCTTTCTCGATTGAGGTTGGTGAAAATCCTTTCATACTGTATCTAAATTTTTTTATATTTTTATTTAAAATTTTTATAATTTATTAAATTATTATATATTTTTAAATTAATATATTTTATTATTTTTATAATTTTATTAACTTTATAATATTTTTACAATAATAAAAATATTTTATTAATTTTATCTATTAGGATGAATTCAAATGCAGGACGAAGTAGATACTTTATACTGCCCATTTTTTACTCCAACTCTAATTAACTTAATTTTTTTTTTGTCAAAAATAAGATAAGATGGAGTAGTACAGATTTTTTTATCATCTCTCTATTAGACGTCTATTTAAATTGAAACTTCAACAGATTTATGCAAACGTTGTAAAATGGTATAAATTAAAGAAACTAAGAAAAGCTTCATTTTGATATAGTTTTTGTAATATATTAAATTTATGTAAATTAATTATAAAAATATTTTAGGATTTGATTATATTTATTATCTTAAAAATATTTAGACAAATCAGTAATAAAATAAAAGTATTGTGACCTTGAAAAAATCGAGAATTCTTATTAAAAAATAAAATTATAATAGAAATAATAAACTATAATAACATAGCCTAATTTTAATTAAAATTATAAATAAAAATTTAAACTAAATCTTAACAATCATTACATAATTAAAGTCTAAATTAAATCATAATAAATATAATCTAATTTAAAATCTAATATTTTAGTGATTGAAAATTTCAACCAATGATAATTTACAAATTACACTAATTTTCGGATGTTAGCTTTCCGTAAATTATATTTGTCAAAATTTTTAACTTTTACCAATGATTTTTTATGATACTCTTAAAACGAGAAATTAAATGAAAAGTTTGTGATATTTAGTGAAACCAAATAAAAAAAATCAGAAGAAAAAAACCAGTTTATAATAAAAAAAACATTTTATAAAAAATTGTTCAAAAAATATAGAAAATCGTAAAAAAATTTAGAAACTAAAAACTTAATAAAGACTTAGAACTATTGAACATAGAACTAGAACATTCATTAGAGAGAGAACAATCCATATATATACGACCATGCATTGTCTTGACAACAAACATCGGTGGCATGTGATACGAAATAGACAAAAACTTAATATATAGAGCAAATATTATACAAATTATTCATATTTAATTTCCCTATACAGATCATATAAGCCATGACACTGCAGGTGCAGAGTGTATGAGTATCATTTATTTAATTTCTAGACCTGAATGAACCATATCTTCTGCTGCAAATTAACAAGAGCATAGCATATAACTTTATCAGCCACTTCCATTTCCATTTTTATCACCACCATTATTATTGTTGAAGTCCTGCCTTGGGATGTAGTGGTGATTATTCACTCTCCTTCCATCGTAGGCAAAGCCAAGATTGTTGCTTTCATCTTCAGGGTTTGGAATTTCATCCGTGGAGGCCTTGTTTTCTGCAGCCAAGCATATTGATACACTCAACATCATAAGAAGTATCAACCCACAAGTTGTAAGCTTCATTATTCTTCCTATGTGCTTGCCTCTACAAAACCAAGATCATGAAACATTATAAAAAAAATTAATCATATTGTAACAAGAGAATAAATAAATCCACCAATATAATGAATTTCTAGAGCTAATAAACTTACCTCTCTAGCTGGGGTGATGTGCTAAAAATGAGTGTTTGACTTTATAATTAATGACGAAGGTAGCAGAAATTAAGCTATACTTATATACAGGAGCAATCTAGAGTTTATGTTATACAGTTAATATTAAATATGTATTGAATCTCCACTGAATGAGGCAAGGTTAAGTGGGATGCCCAAACTATCATCAAAGAAATATTTTTTTATGACAACTAAAACTTGGAGTTGTTAGAATTATATTGGCACGGCCACAAATAGGAAACCTGCTAATTAGATGATGGAATCAAATAAATCATAATCCAATAAAGTCAACCAGCCACAATGTAGTGCGATGAACATGTATCAGTTGGTGATGTGATCAATATTAATATAGTATATGTTGTCTATGTTAAACTTTTTATATCAATCCTCAAAGTTAATTAAGAACTTCTAATTCATAATTGTGAGAAAATTATTTATTTTTGTTGGCTTTAATTTGTTTAAAACACACAAAATTGTGTTTAACTTGACTCCATACTTGGTGACGGTGAAGACGACAAGAGTGAAACCCAACCTCATCATAGAAAGAAAGCTTGGGAAGTCATGATGGAATCCAAATCGGAAAGACATAGGAATCAAAATCTTATTAAACAAAAAGTTCACAATGTGATAAATAAAAAATTAATTAAGTAACTAATTAATTGTAACTAAAATTTAAAGTGAGAAATATATATAACTAAATGAAAAATATTGTATAAAAGAACATGATCTAAAATCCTCTCATTGTTATTCTTTCATTTTTATTTATTTCAATTTTTAATTGAAAATATTTTTGAATTCATCTCTTATTATAACTTTAAGTCAGTATTCTTCAATAAGAATAGTTTTAATAATTAATTTTTATTAAATTGTATATTTTTTATATATTTAATCACATGATTTCTATTCTATTACATTTTTTATTCTCTCAATTACTATTGTTTAAATTTAATTGATTGTACAGATTAAATTTTAAAATTTGAAACTTGCTTAGATTATATCAAATTCAAGAATTTTTTTTATATAAAATAAATTCAAATTTAGTCAATGAAAAATTGAAGTTAATTTATAATTCTCATCAAATCAAATTGCTTAAATTTAGAGTTTGTTTTGATTAAAAAGAATAAAAATAAATGCTTATTCAATAAGTTATTACATACAAAATTATATGATAATTTTATCATAAAATTTATTGAAATAGGCTAAAACAATTAATTTTAATAAATTTCACTGAAGAGATTTGTTAAAATAAGTTTAAAAGTTCTTATAAAAGTAAGAAAGGAATTGTCATAAACACAAATAAGTTTCATACAATTTTTTTATTACCCTTGATTTCAATTTATTTCTTTTTATGTATAGGAAGGATAATATTTTCCTCAAAGAAACTAACTAGAAACACTACGCAGAAGAGAAACAACGATCATAAGACCACTCTAGAGAAGATAGCTATGTCAAATTAATTAACATAGATATCTTGACTTAAGCAATTAATTTTCACAATTTTCTCGATAATTTAAAACTGAACTCCTACATAATAAAATAGAATCTTTAGTATTAACAATACAAAATTATTTATTTTTTATTTCTATTATATTTCTAAAATAAAATTTTTCTGACTTTAATTTAAATTGTATCTTAAATTCTGATTCAATCGTATTACATTAAATACATTTATTTTTCAAAAGATAAACGCAAATTTACTGAAACTCAATTTAAATTTTGAATTTGAACAACTTATATCTCTAATTTTACTTCCTTTTTCACTCTTACCAAATACAATTTCTTAAATAGATTATCTCTTTAATTTAATTTTCCCCTATAACAATACAACATTCATTATTAACGACGAAAACGTCTCCTATTATTTTTTCTTCTCACAGGAAATTTTACATTTACTTAATTTTAATTATTTTCCCCTCTTTTATATATTTTTATTTTTAAATTTAAATTTATTCCAAAAAAAAATTCCACACGATGTGCAAGAAACTTCCTAAATTACTTAAAAACTGGTCGTCATCAATCCCGAATTATTGACTATAATTAACTGCCCACTTTCTAACATTTTTTTAAACACATACTTAACTATAGGTTAAAATTTGTTGGAACCAACACAATTGTGGATTATGCTTATTAATTTAGGAGTAAAACTAGGGAGGAAAGTGAACTAGGTCATCGACAGGGGCCTATGGCTCTACTCGTTTAAATCTTAGTTAGGCTCGACTCGTTTAATAAATAGATAGGCTCAGACTTATTAAAAAGCCTTTTTAGATAAACAAGTCAGGTTTAGGCTTATAAAAAACTTATTTAATCTATTCAGGAGTCTATTTATATTTATATATTATATATTTATATTTATTTTAATATATTATATTTATATAATATTTATTTTTTATTTTATTTACATAATATTAACATATATATTTTTAGGCCTATCTAATAGTCTTTTTATCTTGTAAACTTTAAGTTTGCAAGTTTTTTTAATTAATTATTTATATAGGCTTTAAGTTTATTTATTGATTTTTTTGATAATGTAGGTTTTTAAACAGGCTTATAGACCTTGTAGGCTTTAAAACAGGCCAGACAGAAAAGAAGCCTTTAACAGGTAACAGGCTCAGACTCAGGCCTTAAAATTTTAAAACAGACCAGGTTTGAACACTCAAAGCCTAACTCAACTCGGCCTACTTCCATCCCTAGCTAAAAAGACCCGTACAAAAGTAAGACCCATACAATTATGTGGTTCCAAATAAATTTCAGATAATAGCAAAAAAATATATTTAAAAGAGTATATCAAAAATATGTTACTAACATTTTTCCTTCAAAAAATTTATTATTATACATAATATTTTTCTTGTTGAATATTATCAAAGTTTTCATTTTTGTTCGATTACTGAGTCAAGAACTCATTATTCTTTATGCTTTTGTATTCATTTAATTGTCATTTTTTTTTTATAAACGATAATCCTACTTTAAGTGAGAAATATCTGTAAAATTTTTATTACACACAAAACGTGTTTATTATAACAAAATCACAATTTAAGATTGATATAATTGTGATAATTTTAATATTTAGTTTATATAAAAAATAAAAAATATTTTCAAATTTTTTATAATGTATTAATATTTAAAATTTAAATAAATTTCTATTTCAAAATAAATATTATAAATAAAAAATTAAATACTTAATGAAATAAAAGTTATATAACTTGATAAAAAGAAAAAACTTCTAAAAACACTATTATTAAAGAATTAAAATTCTAATATATAGATATGTGTCTTTCTTGACTCAATCACAAATTTCAAATAGAGATATTGTGAACAACAACCAAATATTCCTATGGTAGAGCTTATATTATTTATTAGCGACACTAATATGGTCAAGTACACAGGGATTTGCTTTTCAAACCTAAAAACATGAAAAAGCTGGTACCAAAAGTGAATGGTTTTCTTTTCGTGTACGTAATGAAAATTAATCAAATCAATCTAAGATGCATGCTTATTTATTTATTCACCGTAACAATATGTTTGGATCAATCTGAGAGATCTAAGTTTGATGCTTTCCTAATGAAATTTACCAATTAACAGGCGATGTTGGGACTGATTGAATTGTCTTTTATTAATGGAGAAACATATATTTTTTAAAATAATTTATACCAAAGTAGATATTTGAATTGTGTCTTTCAAATATTTGAACGTTTAAAATTAATTTTATTAAGATTAATTTTCTTTGACTTTAAATCTGGTAATCATTTGTTTCTTGTGCAAAACCTGCATTGTAAATAGGCTAGCTGTGTTCTTTCAGGATCCCAAATAACCATTCTTGCTTTCTGGACATGAAAATTGTAACAATATGGATTTTGATTTATTATGGTCTGTTTCTTTAAAGTTTATAAAGATTAATTTGAACAAGTTTCCAACTGTTCGGTGTAATGTTCAAAGTTCGGACGGATTATCTAACTTGCTGGGCAAACCGAGTATACAACTAATGACACGTTTTCTTGGTTTGAAAAAATATTTTTACTTTTATTAATAATGGTTAAGTAAGTTTTTTATTTTATATTAAAAAGTAGTAATAATAAAATAATATTTTATAATCATTTTGAAAGATAAAAATAATGTAGTATTTCTATAATTATTAATAAAAAATATTTTATTAAATTAAACTATTAATTTTAGTATTGGAGAAACTAGAATGCATAACTAGTCATTAAATTTAATGATAAGTTTAAAAAATAAATAGTGATAATTTTAATTTTTATTGAATTTTCTATGACAAATAAATTTATATTCAGTAAAAATTATTTGAAAAATATTTTAATGACGTTCAAATAATAAATCATTAAAATTAATATATTTTATATCAATTAATATAACTGTTAAAAATAAAAATCGGAAAAATCTATTTTTAAGTGATAAATAATTTTCTTAAAAAAAAATTGTTTAACCCAAATTTATGCAACTGTTTAATGAAAAATAATGATGTGTTGAGTATTTATTGACTTAGCTATCAAAAACTTGTTTGGACTCTATATGTCTGTGTAAGACTTACCTCCCTCATTTTGATCATTAGTTTGATTAAAGATTTTGATTTATTTATTAATTCTCGAGATTAATTTTCAAAACCTTTGACTTCTTGGCACAAATCGATCCTTATAAATTTCAAGCAGTAGTTTTCTTTCTTTTTTTGATGAATGACTTGTAAAGTCCATGACTGAAGTCAATTATTTACATCATAATTTGAATGTGTAGTTTATATCTATTTTTTTTCAACTTGTGACATTGGTGCGCAGGAGATTTACATGGAGTCTATTTGTATATATGATTGATTATATGCTTTTTTTTTATACCTTTAAGACAGTAGTAGTCAAAACTGGTGATCTTAAAACACCGACTATATATAATTTGCTTTAATTTGGCTGAATTCAATCTTATATTATTAACCATTAAACTTGTCTTAAAAGGGGCTCTATATAAAGGATAAGAAAAAATAACTTTTAACAATTTATTAAGTTAGAAAAAATTACCTAGCATATTAAAAATATTAAAAATAAAAATGTTATTAATGTTTCTTAATATACTTTTTAAAGAAAAATATTTTTTGTTCCTTATATAATATCAACCACTTGTTAGAAAATCAAATTATCGTTCATAAATTTTCTGTATTTTGGTTGAAATCCATGAATTCTCTCTTAGTTCGTGTCAAACGTAGACCCAATTTAAATAGTCCACTGAGTCGTTTACATGAGTTCAGCATTTACGAATTTGAGAAATCATTTTTCAAACCCTTGATTCGTCACAATCCGGAATGAAATCGATTTTTCTAGAAAGTGCCGTTCCCAAAACTAAAATGTAAAAGTAAGCGGTTTTAAATCTTGTGATAGTAATATGTCTTAATGGTTTTTTTTAATCTGTGTGCTTAAAAGATGGATTTCGTTAATATTAGCTGTTAAGATTAATTTTTTCTTTTGTTTGGATTACGTAACTATTGAATATCTCACAAAGAAGGAACTATTGAAAACATTTTTTCCAAAACCTTAAGTAACTATTTTTAAAACCTCAAACATCAAATAAAATAAGATAAAAAGAATGACATTTTTAATATATTTTTATAAACTAAGGACTTTATTAATGAATAATATTCGTAAAGTATATTAAAGACGTATTATTGAATACTTCTAATTATACTTGAAACTAAGTACTCACTAATTTTTTTTATGATTATTTTTTAGCGTTCGGATAAATTGATAAAAATATACTAAACTAACAAAAGGTTATACTTAATTCTAATGGTTATAATATCTGAATATTTATTAAAATATTTCTTGACATATAATTATTGATAAATATAATTCTATTAAAAAAAGTTTGATAAAAATTTAAATTATTATTATTTATATTTTAAAATTGTACTAAAATAATTTTTTAGTCACTTAATACAAATTTTGTATTTTTCCTCAACCACTAGTGTCTTAATAACATTAGTTAATATTTTTATATAATAAAAAATAATTTAAATATAATATCTTATATAAAGTATTTTAATATTTTATTATTAAATTGATATTAATTATTATTTGTTATAATATATATATATATATATTATTTTTTATGAATTTATAGTTATGTATATGTTTATTAGTTTCAGATTAATTTAAATATTTTCTTATATCTCATATTTTTATTATATAAATTATTTATATTTTATAAAAATAAGTTGTATTAAAAAGTGTAGAAATAATAATAAAATAATGTTAGTATATTATCTTTAAATTAAAATAAAAACAAAGATAGAAAAACAAAATCGTCCAATTCAGTCCGAACTTCTATTTAATCAAATTGAATTGATTTTGATATTAATTTTAAACCGATTCAATTTAAATCGTGCCTTCTATAGAAATCAGTTTATTCTTAGCTTGTTATTGGTATCAAACTATTGAGTATATAAAACAAAAAAATTTCACTTAAAAAATATGAACATTTTTAACATTTTTTATCTTTAATTTTTTAATCTTTCTCATATTATATTACTTGTCGTATTTATAATTTTTTTCTTTATATTTTTACAAGATAAGTACATCCAAAGATGTCCATCAACCATTTTTCATAAAATATGGTAATTTTTATTCCTATAATTTTATAAAAAATAATAAAAATGTGTTTCTCTGTCATTTTAAATATTTGTTAAAATAAAATAAAAAGGTTAGTATTTTATAAATATTAAATATAAATATAAATGTTTTTAAAATTAATTAGCCCCTTAATTTCTTAATTTTTATTTTTATTATAAATAAAATTAATCTTTTTTTTAAAAAAAATTATATAAGGCTCGACCTCTACGTGATTGATCAACCAACTTGGAACCGGAAAACGTTCAACTTTATATATGTTAGCTCTTTTATTGAGATATATATAATGACGTTGGAATACAGATTAATCTAATTATAAAATAGCATGCATTATATAAATTGAGTATGAGCTGTTAAATATATATATATATATATATATTATAATTTATAATAAATATATGTCATGAAATAGACCCTAACTCAAAAAATTTGGTTAAAATTTCGACATCATTTGGTAGTTGTTAGATGAGACAACAATATTTAAGTACGGCTAATTCATCTTGAAAATCATCAAGCATATAAGTCGATCATTAAAAAAATGTGTTTATCATTATTCATTTCAGAATATATATATGATGGTATAGTGTGAAATGGAATAAACTGAAAGTTTTATAAATGAAGTCAAATTAATATATAGCTTTTCCAGTTTCAAAGTTTGGACCTACCCCACAATTCCTAGTTTCAACCTACCCAATGAAAGCTTATAAATATGGCTATCTCTGAGTTGCCAGCACCACCCCTCCATCAATATCTAGCAAATAGGAACCTTCTAGTTCTCTGAAGTTAACCCGAAACACATTTATTTAGCAATTAAAATGGAGAAGCTTGCTACCATCGTTTTGATTTACAGTTTATTTATATCACTTCCTTTCCTTTCTTTACCAGTGATGTCTCAAGAAGTAGGTTAGGATCAACCGGCTTTCCCTTTGCTTTCAATTTGCAATACATGTTTATCAGGATTTTATCTTTGGATGCATTCAAAATTGCATACACTAATTATATATTCCGTCAAAAATCATTTTTTGACTAGCTTGGATGTTTTTGTATTACTCGTTTTTTTTTGCTTAATTCACATAACCCGTACCTTATTTAATTAATTAATTAGTTAATTGATGTATAATTATGTTTTGTTGCAAGTGCAGAAGATGAGCACGAGTTTAGTTACGATGAAAAGAGCGAGACGGGACCATCTCATTGGGGAGATATACACCCGGAATGGATTTTGTGCAAAAATGGATCCATGCAGTCTCCTATTGATCTATTGAACAACAGGATTCAAATAGTATCCCATCTAGGGAGCCTCCACACCAACTACATGCCCTCCAATGCCACTATTAAGAATAGGGGCCACGATATCATGGTTAAGAAATAAATTAACTAATTAAACAATTTTAGTATTTTTTATTATCGGTTTATTTTAGAGTCATAATTCTTAGGTGTTAAGATGTGTGAATCTCATAAATAAAACATGATCTATCAAATGTATACATAATAGTGTCAATTGTCATCTTATAAGCTAATTCTTCAAATTAAATTAAGTAATTTTAGGTTTAAATTCATTTTTTTAAAATGTTAAAATCTATTCTAAATCCGGTATTAATATACTTCAAAATTTTCAATCACGCTATAGGATTATTTATAAATGTTTAGTCCTACTAACTGTATATTTTATATAATTTTACAAACTTTATATTTTATATGTTTAGTCCTTAATAAGTATGACTTAAGCTCCGATTTTAAGGTTGATTTAGATTAAATTCCAAATTTTTAAAAAAAAATCTTTTGAAATATAGTCAAAATAGTTTGTTTTATAAGATTTGAGATATTTATTTATTTAAATTTTGGGAATGAGTTAAACTTGTTTTTGTAATATTATCTTTATAAGTTTTCTAAAAAAAACAATAAAGGAGCATTTTTATAATAATTGTTTTTAAATGTATACTTAATGAAATTTAGGTAGCATTTATATTATTGTAATCCCCAAGTTAACCTTTCCAACGGTAATTTTTTTTTTTTTCTGTGCAGCGTGTCTCCTTAATAATAAATTTGATCTAACTATATTGTGATTTGTGAACGCAGCTAGAATGGGCTGCTGGCGCAGGATATCTTCAAATTAATGAAACTAAATACGTACTCAAACAATGTCATTGGCATTCTCCCTCTGAACACACCATAGATGGAAAAAGGTAAGACATTTTTTAAAAAAATTACAAAAGAATTAAATCAATAATGCTACTGAAAATTTCAAATCCATATGATACAAAAAAGAGTGCATGATTTTTTTTCCTCTCTATTTAAAAAACTCAGAAACCACAATCACCGGAATATTCACCTTCATACTAAACTATTACACTTATATACACCTATATGAAATATATTTGAAGATTCAATCGCACTGCAGGCTTGATCTAGAGTTACACATGGTGCACGAAACCCCATCAGGACAAACTGCAGTGATTGGAATACTTTACAAGATTGGAAAACCAGATTATTTCTTGTCATCGGTAAATTAAATTTATGTTTTTGTGTCTCTTACTCTTTTGTGTAAATTGACTAAGGGTAAGGACTAATATATAATAATAATAATAATGTTGGTCTGAGACATTTTTTTAATTTATTTATTTTTTATTTTTCTAGTTAACAAATCATTTAAAGGCCATTTCTGATACCACGGAAGCAGAAAGAGTAGTAGGTGTAGTTGACCCTAGGCAGATCAAAATTGTGTACAAGCAGTATTACAGGTATATTGGTTCGTTGACAATTCCTCCTTGCACCCAGAATGTTTCTTGGACCATCGTTAAAGAGGTACATTTATACTTGTTAATTAGCTCTTCTTATTTTGCTGTATACATTAATTTAAGATTTTAAGTTTGTTTGACAAAATTATATTAATTATAATTAGTCTTTTTCTTTCCAACTTCTTTTAAATTTTTTGAATTTGATGATCCTGCTGTTTCGAATCTTGTGTATTAATTATCAGATACAATCCGTTTCAATGGAGCAAGTCAGATTGCTTAGAGTTGCAGTTCATGATGTAAGTTAACATGAATTTCAAAATCCCTCCGTAACCTAAGGATAGAAATGTAAAACCATGCACCGTAATGTATGAGACCCTTTTGTGAGGCGTAAAAATCATAATTAAAATACTTAGTGTGGTCTTGCTAAAAACTTCTTTAACAATCATGATTAAGAAAATAAAAAATATTTTTTATTGAAGATAATGTTAGAATAGGGATTATCTATTAATAATATTTTTTATTTTTAAAATTTTAACTAATATTTAAAGATGTTGATTAGCATTTTTTAATTAATAAAAAATCCATAATTATTAGAGTTAATAGTAGCTAGCTTAATTAACGTTGACGGTCCATACCAAAACGCGGTCAAATTGCGTAATCATATATCAAATTGCTTAATTACTCTCCTTATATAATTATTTTATAATCCCCAATTAATTCCTTAGTTAATTTTCCTTTTATAAAAAAAATACACTAAAATACTACAGCATATTACCCGTGACCCAGTGCATTATATACGAATATTTTTATATTTAAATAAAAATAATTAAAGAAAATAGTTAATATTCTTATTATTAATCATAAATATTTATTATATTTAAATAAAAATAATTAAATAAAATAGGTAATATTATTTTGATTAATCATAAATATTTATTATATTACTAATAAATTAAAAATATTATTTAATTCTTATAATTTAAAAAATTATTAAAATCATGATAGATATATAATATTTATCAAAAATTTAAAATTTTAAAGATAAATTAAAATTAAAATTAATTACTTTTATACTGATTTTAAAAGAGGATAATTAATTTAATAAAAATAAGAGAAAATTATAAAAAAAATCAGTTATATAGCAATAAATTTTACGGATAATAAGTTATTTCTTAAAAGAAAAAGAAACGATACATTGCTATTAAGTTTTATTATTTGGTTATTTGTGTTTTGAATTTTTGAAATGTGAGCTTGACAACTTGTTTGCTGAAGGAAAGACTAATATGTATAATTACTTGCGTTTTAAACTTGACACCTTTGCAGGAATCAGACACAAACGCAAGACCATTGCAACCACTAAACAATCGGTTACTGCAACTCTATGAGCCAAAATATCTTAAAGATAAACATTAAAAGTTCAGGGCATTTGCCGCTGCAAATCTCACCAAATCGATTATTTGTTTTGTAAAAATTGTTGTATGGTGAATCCGTTTTCAGATGTACCATACGGAGATGGATTGTTAATCGGTACCATATACGTATATTTGTGTTTTTATCCAGCAACATTATTTTAATAAAAAGTAAACCTACCAAAAGCTGTTCCCATTATATACTTCAATTTTATAATGTCAATGTCTTTTCTCATACTATGTGTTGTTAATTAAATTGAGTCGGTGTAACCATAAACTATAATTCATAAAAACTGAAAATCTAACTAGACCAATTAGCCAATAAAATTCATCAATAAATGGTTGATTCAAATACCAACATGTGTATTTTTTAAATAAAATTTTATAAAAAAATTAAATTTATCATATTATAGATTTTTTAATTCTGATATATTTATTTGCTTTCCACAAAGGTATTTATAGTCTAAATAAAAATATATAAATTTTACAAGATCTAAAAATATTGACCAAAAGTATTAAGTATTATTTTAAACTTTTGCTAAAGTTGTGGCACGTTCATTTCTTTCAAATGGAATATTATCCTCACTTTTCAAATTTTTTATTAAAAAAAGTGAAAACCATAAACTGAAAATTTAACAAATACTAAATTAAAAAAAAATAATTGCAAATGACCTTCTATGTTTAACATTAATTGCACCGACTTTTATTTCTATTCTCTAGTTATAAACTTACTGAAAATTTTTTATTTAGCTGTAATATGTGATTTTGACGGACATTAATTTTCTAAAAAATATTAAAAATTCTAGCCGCACATAAAATCCTTTCACACCTCGTAAATATTAAAATGATCTTTTAATTTTTTATTACGGATGAGATGTAATAACTACTGGAACATAGAGCAATAAAATTTCTCGATCTCTCAATCTCAGCGTGTAAGGAATGCAATACGCTTCTCCTTCAAGAATGAAGTAAAATTTGAAATAGAGATGAATTTTACTGCTGTCAAAAGAAACGTAATAAGAGAATAAACAGACAAGAAATAAGAAGTTTCAAAATTGATAAGCATGAGAAAAATATATTAGTTTAATTAAAAGTTAAAATTTCTTATTGATAAATTTATTAATAATATTTCAACTCTTTTCGTAAATAAATTTTTAATAATTACAAATATTTTTAAACAGTTATTAACGTTTCAAAATATAAAGAAGAATGTTTTGTAGCTTAAAAAATTTATACAACCTTTTATAGAAAGGTGATACAACTCTTTATATTGCTACATAATATTTATATATGTTGAAACTTTTATTCAAATATTTGTCATACAGAATTGTAAAATAGCACGTAAAATTTCTTAAATATTACACAACATATAAAAAAAAAGTCAATTAGCAGTTGTTGATGGTTAGATATGAGAGTGAGATTTTCTTTCTGGTTCCTATTCTTTAACTTTTAAGAATGTGAGGAGATGCATGTATAAAAATATTTCCATACCTAAATCAACAAAGAAGATTGCAAATATGAAAAAATTAAGGATTTATTTATTTTAGAAAATATTTTCTATTTTTATTTATAAAAATAACACTTTATTTTTATTTTATTTTTAAAATTTTATATTGGAAATAAAAAATAAAATAAAAAATATTTTTTATATTTTTACTGTTTTCTATATAAAATAATAAAATAATAAATAATAAATAATATTTTATAAAATCAAAAATCCTTAAAAATGCAATCCCTCGTAGACAAGAAAATAATCTGTTACGAGTTAAGGTAACAAACAAACAATTTCATCTTCATCCCCTTACAAGTGGATAAATGTATAAAAATTAACACGGTAGAGATATTATAAAAAATTCTTAAATACCGTATAAGTTGTAACATAAGAAATCTATTTAAACATGGAATTTACCATGTAGCATCTATATAATGTATAAAATAAATTGTTTAACAATTCTACCATATATGGATTTTAAATTTTTTCGTATAGATTTTGACTTTATTGTTTGGAATTTGGAAACAACTGGAAAATTTTTTAATTGTATATTTAATATTTTTAAATTTTCAAAATCATTTTTATTATTTTCTTAAATACTTAAATTTATTCTTTTCTTTCTTTTCATTATATTACACGTTGCATTTATTAATATTTTTTATTCTTTTTCTTTCTTCTCTTTCAAGATATATACTTATACAAAAATAAATTTCTAAAATTTATTAAAATTAAATTTATTTCAGATATCAATGATTTATTTTATAAAAATATTATATTAAATTATTTTTTTGTGTTAAATATAATAAATATTTTTATTTTCAAAATAAAACATTATTTGCTTAGTCTATACACTTGATGTATATAAGATAGGAGTGAAAAATACTTAAATTTTGTTTGTGACAAAAATTTAAAAATTATAAATTTTCATATCAAAAATAAAAAATTATAAATTTTTCTATAAATTTAAAAATATATAGTTAAATATGTTTTATATTTTTAATTTAACTTAATTTAATTTTGCTGTATACCACATGAGTGATATGTTAGTATTTTTCTAAAAACAGATATATAAATAATAGCTATCATTTTGCATGCTTACTTCAGAAAAGATAATTTGGCAAACAAGAAAAATAATAGTGCATCTCTGGGTTGACTTTAGAAAAGCTATTATTTTATAAAATAAATTAGAAAGATTGATTTTTTTAATTAACATTAAAGTAAAAGGTCTAATTGTAATTTTAGTTAAAACTTATTCTTTAATATTTCTGACTCCAAAGAAGGGTCACTTCAAGCTATCTCTGTAAAAATGGATCACACAGTAATCCCCTATCCCTCTGTTGGCGAAAACGGCCACTTTGAGGACCGATTCAGCGGTTCAGACAAGGTATCAACCATCAAATGCAACCATTCGGAGTTGGAGCAGTCATATAGAGGTATAAAAGTATTTTTTTAATAAATTAAAATTCAATATTTTCATCTGAACTCAAATCAATGTTTTTATGATGACATTCAAAGATAATATTATATTTTCAAATTAACTTATTTTTTATTTTAATCAATGATTTAACTATAAATTAGTGCCAGCAAAATACATGATGATCTCTTTAGCTGTAAGAGCTTGTTTTCACTGATCACCTATAAAATAGTTTCATTAATGCACTCACACTCATGAGAATACTCAGCAATAGGGGTGTCAATGGTCAGATCAAAACGATTTTTTTTTATTTGTTCACAATTTTTTTATAAAATTAATTATTTAAATATAAATTTAATCTAATCAAAACTTATATTATATGATTTAAAATTGGATAAATCCGATTTATTCTCATAATAATTTGTTTTTAATATTATGTATAATAAAATTATAAAATTAATGAAATATAAAAATAAAATAACAGTATATATTTTTAAATTAATAATATTATATTATGCAAAATATTATTAATCTATAATTATTAAAAAAATATAATTTCTTTTAAAAAAAATATAGGATGCTAATCCAAGTTAAAATGGATTAAATATAACCTAAACTCATTCTTAAAACATACTGGTTTTAATTTTTAAAATCTAAATCTATCAAAATTAATTTAAAATTACACTACGTTTGTGAGACAGAAGGGTAATGAACAAAAACAGTTCCATTATTTGATTATAAAAAAATTGAAACCATATATGATATCTATACACTCACACCTATTTTAACTGATAACTGCTGTGACTTCATATGTATATAACATTGATGACCAGCCCAATTCTTACATAAAATCGGTAAAGGGAAGAGATTAGTGTTCTGTTTGTCTTTGTTTATTTGCGTGTTAAATAATATATACAAGTCACAAATGCTAATACTGAGTGCATGTTCTTGTGTAATTTGTAGATAGAAGATGAATTAAAGTCCATTGCTGAGAATAAGGATAAGGAAATATCAGTGGGTATTGTTAACCTACAGGAAATGACGGGGCCACCCACCACTCCTAATGAATATTTTAGATATAATGGTTCTCTTACAGCTCCTCCTTGCCAGGAGATTGTTGTTTGGACCGTGTTTACAAAGGTTTGCTTTTATTGTCAATTGAAAATTAATATTGTTCATATTATATTTATAAAAGACTACATTGATTTAACTTGACCTTTTGTAAAAAAAATTAAAATGAGAATTAAATTTGTATATATTAAACTAAAAGTTGTTTTCTTAAGAACTATTTTGAATCAAAATCAAAATGAATATTATTAGGATCAAGATCTATTAAATATATTTTTATATGTTAGATTAAATTACTATTTTTTAAGAGGTTTAAATTCTAAATATATAAAAAAGGACATTACAAGTTAAATTCTTTTGTCAAAAAGGTAAGTTTTTAATGTTTAAAAGTTTAAATTTTATCTATACTTTTAAATACTTGTTTTTTTTAAAACATTATTATTTTAATTCATATTTCATATTTTAGTTAGATTTACAAATATTTGTACAATTTATAAAATAAATTATATATAAAAAGAATAAAAAACAATGCGTCAAAGTTAACTTTAGAAAAATATATAAAATTGTTTCTTTTAAAATCTTAAGGGACACTATATTGTTTATTTTTTACTACATGCATTAATAATAAACGTTATGTATGCTCCCAAGAATAATGGATGAATAACGAGTTGCTAGCTTGTTTGTAGAAATTATGGGTCTGTGCTTGGTAAAAATTAAATGAAATGTGCTACTGGTTCTCTATCATTAAACATGTGATCTAAAAATAAATATCATAATATTAGTTAATTATGCCATTAATGCTCAAGCAACGATAAGTTTTTTAACTAGCCTTTTATCACATATTAATTTTAAAGTATGTTTGATAAAGTATTTCAATCAGTTAAAAATTAAAATTATTAATTAAAATTTTATTAAAATATTTTAATTTTATTTAATAAAATAATTTATTTTAATAATTATAAAAAAATTTAAACAATTATTATTATTTTTGAAAAATTTACTATCTTTTATATTTTTCAATTTCTATTTAAATTCTTTTATTTTTAATATATGTTTATTGTCTAATTTTTTATTTATCTATTTATTTTTATAAATTTAATATTATTTAATTTTTTCATAATAATATTAATAATTTTGATATATTTATTTTTATGTTAATATAAAATATTATATTTTAAATTATTATTTTATTTATGTTTATTTATTTAATAAAAACAGTTTGATAAAAAACTAAATTTATAAAAAACATTTAAATTTATTTATATAAAAATTAATAATAATATTTTTATTTAAAGATCAATATTTTATTTAATTAAATTTTAATTTTTTAAAAAAATATATTATATTTATTATATTTTAATACATTATTTATCTATGTATTTATTTGTTATTTTAAATTTAATAGTTAGTTTAATCACTAGTTTCACTAAATATATTTAATTTAATTAATAATTTTTAATTTTTATTTATCTTTTTATATTTTAAGATAACTTATCCACTAAATCATTAGAATCAGTACAGTGGTGACAAAGAGGATTAAAATAATTTTATATAAAAATTTTAGATTTAAACATTAAAGTTTTCTATATTGTATAGAAATATATATATATATATATATATATATATATATATATATATATATATATATAACTTATCAACTAATTTTATTAAATATAATACTAAATTCAAATTATAAATTAAAATTTCAAGTTGAAAAATTTTATATAATTAAAAGTTTAAAACATTCATAAATTTTAGAAAAAAATAGGTTAAGATATCAATTTTTCATAATTAAAATTAATCCATTGAACTTGTACAACTTGTAATGTAGTTGATAATATGAATCAGTATCTATTATGAATATTTATTCGTTATTTGTTATAAGTATTATTGGTATTAATGATGAGATTATGATTTGTTATGTTTTTAAAAATATTTACATATTTCATTTATTTTTAAATTTATAGGCAGAATTAATTATTAATTATCATTTCTGAATCATTCGCATTAAAGTTAGGATCATCAGAAATGTGATTTATTAATTACTCTAAGAATGATTTAGAAAACAGTTTGTGACCGTCTTTTAACTATTTTTATATATTTTTATTTACTTGAAAAATCATTTGGAAAGTGATTCAGAATCGCATTCTAAATTTTTTAACTTTTTGATAATTAAATCTTCCACAACATTATTTTCCAGCATTTTAAAAATTTTCAAATCCACTTTATTTTTCTTGCCTTCATATCTAATGGTATTTAATGTGATTCGACGTAAATACTAGAAACAACCTTTTTTTTTACAAAAAAAATTAAAAAAAGATGAAAGTCAAAATGTACGAATAAATGACCTATTATTGCAATCCTTCAAAGGTTAAGTGATTAAAAAAATTATTATCAAAATTATTATTAATAGGAAAATAATTTTTTATAATTAAAATTTACTTTTTATATCAACTATTTAAAAAATATAAAAATAGATGTTATAAAAAGTTATATTTTTTACGTTGAATGTTGAATATACAATATCGGTTATAAATTGAAATTAATATAAAAAATATATTTTTCTACATTATTAAAATAATAACTGATGTATAAAGTTAAAAAAAACTTTAAAAAAATTAAATTTAGTACAATCCAATAATTAAATCTATATAGAAATATTAATATATATATATATAGGCAGCTAAATTTTAGAATTGTTAAAAAAAATAATGTTTAACTATATTTATTTTTTTACACATCAAAGTTACATATTTGCTATCTCCATCATATTCACCTTCAAATATCATTAATTTCATATTTAAATAGTCAAATTAGATTATTAAATTTTTACATAGTCCAATTTAAGAATTAATATTATTATAGAAATTGAAGATAAATATATATATATATATATATAATCTTATTAAAATGTGAAAACTAAAATTATTTATATCAATAATTGGCTATCAAATCCATTTTGTGAAGGGGATTCTCACAAAAATTAGTTATGTTCCTATTTAAACATGTAAAATTTATAAGTTAAGAAATTTATAACTAAAAATGTTAACAATTAGCAATAAAATAAAAATAAATAAATTAATAACGTGTAACATTTATATAGCAATATTATTTCATATTCATTTTTTATGGTCATCTCGAATAATATGTATATCATAAATTTTATCTTTTTATTCACAATAAGATTATTTGAAGAGGAAGAATTAAGTAAACTATCAACACTTATTATATCAATGGTGTTATCGGTACAAATTATAGTATTTTTTTAAAGAACAATTGATCACATTTTGTTAGAAAGATCTTGAATATAAAATATTTATTTTGTTTGGTAAGTGATGATAAAAATGTTATCTTTATAAGCTACTTTATCAAGATCCACAAATGTAAATCTCAATTCGTTAACTTGTAAAGTATTGTTGTTATCAACACACTTGCATTTAAAAACAAACAGTTTAAACATAGTGTAACTAATCTACTAAATTTTTTTAATAACTCCAAAGTAAGATATGAAAATCCTCACAAGATTTTTATTTTTCGAACTAGAGAAGTGTATTAATCAACTCACCAACATTACCCTACCATTTTGCATTGTACTTTTTTCATTCTTAGACTTTGTATGAATGAAAATGTAATTAATATCATATCTTCTCCAACATATGATATCAAAATTAGAGTCATGTGTTAGCCATTTTAAAATCTCATAAATAACATAATCATTCTTGACAATATCATTAAACTAGGGTAAAAAAGTTTTGTTATGCTCATTTAACAACCATTTTTCATTCATTTGAAGTTATTTTTTTTAGTAATGGTTTAGTGAACACTTAAGTAAGGTTAAGTTTCATCAGAATTATTCAAAATATATTAATGTGCTTGAAGGACATCCTCCCTACCCGTACTTTTCAAAATTATATCTTGTGTATCCTTACTTCTACATTTTTCGTCATGATTAGAATTAGAAATCTCTATAGATTTTGTTTTTTATAAACATTGTATACAAAATTTAATAACATTTTCTGTTATGTATCTTTCAACAATAGATGTTGTGGATTCTTAATATATCTTTTTAGTATTTTCATTTATTGTTCAATTAAATACATCTACCATAGATAAATAGGTTTACATAACCGAATCTTCCTTATTATATGAAAAATTAAGTGAATCATGATATCAATAGAAAAAGATAAAGGAAAATACATCTCTAATTGACATAAGATAATCACAGCTTTATTTTCAAGTTTATTCAATTTCTCAGGATTAATAACTTTGCTACATATAGCATTGAAGAAAAAACACTACCTACTTATGGTGTGCCTCGCTTTTTTAGATAAAATATTATGGATAACCATTAGTAATAGTTGTTGTATCAAAAAATCATGAGATTTTAAGTTAACTAACTAAAGATCTTTCATCAAAACAAGTCTTTCGAAGTTTGAAAAATAAAAAAAGAATGAAATATCTTTTACGTATCCATAAAATTTATTGACTTTTCATAAAATGATGGAAGCATTGTGGAAACTTTCAAACCATGTAGATATTCACATAAATTATTTTTCTCTTTTTTTGACAAGGTATGATATGTTGGAGGCAAATAAGTTTATTTATCAACAAAGTGCGAACCTAACTATTTTCTTATACCCATATGAAGCAAGTTCAATTGAGAATTAATATCATCATTTGTCTTATCTTGTATGTTTAAGAGCATTTCTATAATGCTATCACACATATTTTTTTCTACACACATGACATTAATGCAATATTTTACATCTAGCTTACACCAATAAAGAAGATAAAAAAATATTAATTTCTTCTTTCATAATTTCTCTCGGTAAGATTCTTCTATGACTTTTCAAACACAATTTGGATGTCTAGTTTAATCATAAACTTCCCTCTCTAGTTAAGGCCTTTGGAGTGGTTCTACTCTTTGGCATTCCATTAAAAAATTTCCTTAATTTATGTTACGAGTGATTATGTTTAAAAAATATTTGATGACTAAGATAAACTATTTTCTTTCTATAATGCAATTGATGATAACTTGTGTCTTTTTTATAAATAGGATAAACTTTATGCCCCTACCACACAATTCTCATATGTTAAAAAATCATTAATAGTATAAAATAACATCGCATGCATGTTGCAATATTTATTATCATACCCGTTAAAAACATCTGCATCTTTTTCTTATACATTCATAAATCTTCAATCAAGGGAGTCAGATAAATATATATTTTATTTCTTAATTATTATGAGCATAAAGTCATCATAGACAACATAATATGTATGTGTTTGATGTACAGTTAAAAAAAAAGTTATAAATCTCCAATAGAACAAACCATGAACTATGTTTACTATTCAAATTATCATATGGATTCATTTCATCTATAACAAGTTTAAGTCTCAACTTTATTGACTCATTTGCAATCTCTAAAAACAATTGATCAATTATCTTTTATTGCAAATAATCAATGGATCACTCAAAACAAAAAATATCAAATCAAAATTTACCTATATTATCTTACTTTAAACAAAAAACCAATAACAAAATGAAAATATTGTAAGTACAACCGTAAAGAAAATGAAAATAAAAATAAAAAAACATGTTAATATCTTATATAAATTATTTTAATATTTAATTAATTAATTTTATTGGCTTACATAGTATTTATATATGTATTAAAAATTTTATTCAAATATTTGTCATACAAAATTGCAATCCCTCATCATTTAGGAAAAAATAAGATTCCCATAAAAAAGCAATTTGTTATATATGTTAAGATAACAAACAAGCAATTAATCCATCCCTTAACAAGTAGATTACATAACATAATATAGAAATATTATAAAAAAAAACTCAAAATTCTTAATACCATGTAGTATAAGAAATTTATTTAAATATGAAATATACCCTGCAGCATCTATATTATATATAAAATAAATTGTGTAGCAATTTTACCATCTGTGGATTCTAAGGTTTTTTCGTGTTGATTTTTGACAATTGGATGGCATCAATTAAAAAACTTTTTAATTGTATCATTTAATAAATTTTTTAACTCTGTATTTAATATTTTTAATATTTTAAAATTATTTTTTATTTCTTTTTTAAATATTTAAATATTATTTTTTCTTTCTTTTTACTTCAATACATGTTGCATTTATTAATATATTTTTTTCTTATTTCTTTTATCTCAATGTAGATATTTAAAAAAACAAAATTAAATTTATAAAAATTAAATTTTATTTTAAATATCAATAATTTATTTCATAAAAATATTATATTAAATTATGGTTTGGATTAAATATAATAAATATTTTTATTTTCAATGTAAAACATTATTTGTTTAATCTATACACTTGATGTATATAAAATATAAGTGAAAAACACTTAAGTTTTGTTTGTGAAAAAATTTCAAAAATTATGTTATAAAATTTTATATAAACAGAAAAAATTATAAAATTTTTACGAATCATGTTATAAATGATAATGCTTATATACTTTACCTTAATACTATATATCTATTTATAGATTGATTTTTTTTTTTATTGCAAGTATCTTTTGTTACCATTTTGATAACAATATTTTATTATAAAACTTAAAAATATATAGTTAAATATGTTTTATATTTTTAATTTAATTTTATTATATATTCACGAGTGATATGTTAATATTTTTTTTAAAATTATATAAATTATAATTATCTTTAATTAGAGACAATTTAAGCTATTTTATTAATTTGAGTTAAGTAAAGTCCAATTTTAATATAATACTAAAACTTATTTTAAATTTTTTATTAATAAAATATTTATGTATATTTATTTCAAAATTATCTATCCATAAATATATTTTAAATGTTAAATAAGAATAATCTACATCTCATGAATTTATTTATAGGTTTAAGTTAGGTTAAACTTAATTTTTAACATTTTCTTTTCACTATATTACACGTTATTATTATTTTTTTATTTTTTTTCTCTCATTATATATATTTATATTATAAAAAATATTTTTTAATAATAATTTTAAATGATAGATAATAGTAATTTTAATTTTTACAAAATATTTTTTTAATAAATTTCTATTTATCAAAAAATATTTATAAAAAAATATTTAAACGATAATTTAAATTATATAATTATTAAAATTTAATATATTTTATATAAATTTATATAACTGTCAAATTTATTAAAATTAAATTTCATTTTAAATATCAATGATTTTTATAAAATATTATATTAAATTATTATTTATATTAATATAATAAATATTTTATTTTCAAGAAAAATATTATGTGCGTGGTAATTAATCTATACAAATGTATATAAGATGGGAGTGAAAAGCATTTAACTTTTATTTGTGACAAAATTTTAAAATTTTCATGTCAAATTAAAGATAAAAAATTATAATTTTTTACTATATAGTATTAATAATATTCATATACTTTACCTTAATAGTACCATCTATGTATAGATAGATTATTTTTTTTCATGTCAGGTATCTTTTGATGTTATGTTTTATAACAATATTTTTTATTAAACTTAAACGCATTGTTGAATGTGTTTTATATTTTTAATTTTATTATATATCACATGAGTGATATGTTAATAATTTTTTTTAAAAAAATTATGTGAATCATAGATATATTTTATTAGAGACAATTCTGTTATAAAAAAAAATTATAACATGATAAAATTAACTCTTTTAATAATATTTTTTCACACAGTAAATTTGGACATATAACCTTATTTAAAGGAATTAAATATATACTATTTGAACCAACTATTTATTAATTTTAAAAATTTGTTAACCTATTATAATAATACACAATTAATTCCCACGCATGCTATATAATATTTAATAAATATTACAACACCTTTTTATATAATACATATTTTTTATGTCAAAATAATTTTATTATTTTCTTCGAACTACTGCGTAACCAACAGTAATGGTTAAAAAGACAATGCCACGTTTTAAACTGCAACATCATTATGTTAATTTATTCTTACTGTCATAATATATAATCTTACAATAGTACAAAAGAAATTGTGTTGAATTTTTTAAACATTAAGTAATGTATATAATTCATTTAAACATGACCTAACTATTTAGAAACATTATATGCAGCATTATATGTGATAATAGGCAACTTACATATAATATTTAAGAAGTCATCTACTTTAATTATGACTGTTGCAGCTTCTTTGAAATATAAAACTAGCATCTCTATTTCCATTTGGTTGAACTCAAATGCTGTAAATACAATTGTATTGACATGTAGCTAAATTTTGATTCTTTTTTCACGTAATATTAAAATAATATTACCCAATAATTTTTTACTATTAATTTTCTAATTACACCTTACTTCTTCCATTTAAAATTTAGATCATTAATTTTGTATCCATCGGCTTGAAAAAGTTTAGACCTCGAACCAGGATATAGAGTTTGGTTTATGAATTTTTTTTAGATAATTGAATATCATCAACTCAATGCACATATCTCAAGTAGGGAAAGATGATGAGAGATTCAACGTAGAGAATCCAATTTTCTTTACTTATGACTTAATCTTTAATCCAACTTTTGAACTCTTTCCATGTTCCAACTTCCGAATTGTATAATCAACTAGATCTTGAGCTTGTACTTAATCACCAAACCTTGTAGCAGTTTAGAGGTCAAATGTTATTAATATAGCACGGCAGGATTAATTGCTATGCTATGCTATTACTTATACTAGATAGAGTAATCTAGTCACGTGCCAATGCCCTCGAGGGAAAGGTGTTGCTCTGGGCTGTTGTTCTCAATAATAATAATAATAGATCAGTAATACTTTAAATCAATAAAAATAGATTATGTTTAAAAAATTTTAATTATTTAACTTAATTATAAACATGAGATTTGATCCTTAAAAACAGAATAACTGTTATACGTATTCTTTATTTTACGATATGTGTAATAAGAGCATATCTATCAAACCCAAATTAATAATTTTTCTCTTTAATAAATTATTCATTGAAAGTATATTTTTAATTTTCTTAATCATTTGAAATAATATTTAAATATTTAATAAGAATTTATATAATGAAATATTTATAAGTCATTATTGAAATGATTTTTTATTAAATAAAATATTTTAAAATTACAAGTTTCAAATGTGAGTATTTTTCTTTAATTGAATTAAAATATATTAATAACATACAAATTTTTATATTATTATCCAATTATTTATTTTTATATAATTAAAAACTATTAATATTTTAAATAATTACTTTAAAATTATTTTCAATTTATTGATAATATAAATTTTTTTATCTTATCAAAACTAAACTTAATTTTATACGTAAATTTATATTTAGATTGTGATGAAGATAATGTTTTCTTATTTATTTTAAAATTTTATTTATACCTATAAATATTTATGCAATGCCTAAAATATTTGTTTCTTTTTATCAATTTTTTGTGTATATGCATAATAGTACACAATAAAAACACATTTATAATAAATTATTATTATAAATCATAAAATTAAATATATTAAGAATATTTAAAGCTATAATTTTAAATAATATATTTTAATTTAAATTTTTTTCTAAAAGGAATTTTTTTTTAAATCTCTTATCCAAACATTTTAAATAAATTTAAAATTATCATGTTATATGAAATTATTAAAAATTAGAATTGACTAGTTTTATCTTTAAATAATTTTATTTAAAAATTAATTTATATCCCTAAATCACATAAGAAAAATTGAAATTATTTTTTATTAATAATTTTTTTTATGTTTATCACAATAGATTATCCAGTCATCAAATTAATCAGAACAAATTTAATAATTACATTAATTAATAAAAACATAAAATTTAGCCGTGTTTAATTATATTCTTCTATTTCGTATCACTAAAAGCATTTTTTTCTAACTTTTTTAGAAAAGAATTTTGTTTATATACGAAATTAATTCATAAAATATTTGTTCCAAAGCATATTCTATCTTCGTATAAAGCTATTTCTAAAGATAAAAGTGAATAACACCGTCTGATAGGGGATGAAAATGAACAATGCAATCTTTTTTAATTAATTATTTATATAAATTTTAAATTTATTTATTAATTTTTTTGTAACGTGGACTTTTAAACAGGCTTATAGGTCTTACAAACTTTAAATCAGATTAAACTTGACAGAAAAAAAAAATCTTTATAGATAAGCCTAGCTTCAGATTTCAAATTTTTTAAAATTTAAATATTTAAAGCTTAACTCAACTCGACCTATTTCCGTCCCTAACTACATAAATAAAATATAAATTGTCAAAACAAAAATACTTTCCTATCCTATTTTCACTTAAGTTGACTTTTACAGAATTAACCTCTTTAAAATGGTGGATGCAGCAACTAACTAATATTACTCATTCCACACTGCACAAGTGTTTCTAAACCAGCAAACAGAATGGATCTTGTCACAGCCATCCAAGTCTTTGTTTACAGTTTATTCACTGCGACAGTTTTGCTCTCTCCCACAGCATGTGTCGCGAAGCTGGTGAGAAATATGTTAAATTTTGAGCAACAATATTACAATTTTTAAACATTATTTTAGTAAAAAAAAACAAAATCAATCATCCTGTTTATAAAACTATTCCAATACAAATTCACACCGCTTTTTCCTTTTATTTTGCATGCTTACTTCAGAAAATGATAATTTGGCAAACAAGGAAAATAACAGTGCATCTCTGGGTTGACTTTGGAAAAGCTTATTTTTTTTAAATGTATTTTTTGAGATAAATTAGAAAGATTGATTATTTTTTATTTTAATAATCTCTTCGAACATATGCTTATCTTTGTTTGTAAGATTTCCGTTATATTTTTTCTTTTGTATTTTATTAACATGAAAGTAAAAGATGCTACTGTAATTTTTAGTTAAAATTTGTTCCTTAATATTTCTGATTCGAATGCAGGGAATGAGGAAGATTTTAATTATGAGCTTTCAAGCAAGAAGGGTCCACTTCACTGGGGTAATATTCAACGTGAATGGTCTGTGCAAAAATGGATCAATGCAATCCCCTATTCGTTTGAGGGAGAACAGGGCCACTGTGGTGACCAATTCAGGGCTTCAGACAAGGTATCAACCATCCAATGCAACCATTCGGAGTTCGGGCCATCATATAGAGGTATAAATTTATATAAAATATATATGTATATATTTATTATTATTATTATTATTATTATTATATCACATTATTAATCACAGTATATATTTTTATTTTTTCTTGTATTTTCTGTCATATGCATTTACGAAAATAAGAAATGAATTTTTTCCATTATATAAACCTATGCAACCATGGATAGTGCAGTAAATTTTTACCATGGTGTGCTGTTAATACTTCAAAAACTGCAAATTTATTTTTTATATGAAATTTTAAAATATTAATCAAAATTTTAACATTTCATTTTGCATCTAATTTAATTTTTAATTTTATTAGTCTTTTTTTAAAGATTTAATTCTTATTAGGCCACTGTTGGATTCATACATGTCGGTATGTCACCATGATAAAGATCCGGTGCATGTGCTGTAGCTTCGGTTAAACACTGCTGTACATCATATACTATGTCCTTGGACAATTCAATTATAATGAGAATCATTTTGTTCATTTTGTATTCTTTTTGCTGTCTCTGAGAATCTCTTATTTTCTTGAAATAGCTAACTTTGACTTTTATTATTAATTTTCTATATATTTTTAATTTTAAAAAGGTGATTATGTGTAATTTATTTACTTATATTTTATTTTTTAAAGATTGTTTAATTTTTAAAAAATCATATATTTTATATCTAATTATGCTAATTTTGTTTACTTTTATTTATATATTGTTTATATTTTTATAAGAAAATGATTGATATATGATTAAATTAATATCAAATTGTATATATCAATATTTTAAAATAAAAAATAAAGGTATACAACTTTTTTAAAATAACATTACACTTAAAAATAGATATTTATAATAATAAAATTTAAAATCAATAATTTTTTATAAAATGAAAAATGAAAAACATAAAAAATAACAAAAACTAAAATAAAAGAAGATTGAGGGACTAAATATTTTATTAATATAATAATAAAATATTAAATTCTTGTTTGAGATTAATTTTTGTAGTATACACACATTTCAAAAATATATTTAAAAGAAAAAAACTCTACCATCTCAAATTTGAGTTTAAAAGAACATTTTCCCTATAAAGACACTTATAATAATTCACATCCATTTTTATTTGTTTCATTCTAAGCCTTTCGTTTAATTTAATTTTATTTGTAAACACAGATAATTTGGAGAGGGAATGCAGGGTATATTTTAATTAACGGAACTCGTCATATGCTGGAACAATGACATTGGCATTCTCCCTCTGAACACACAATCAACGGCAAAAGGTGCTTTGTATTTTGTTGATTAATCACATTGTATATATATAATAACATGCGCAAAATAAGCCCATTATATTTTAAAATTTTCAAATATTTCTCAAACTACAGGTATGATCTAGAGTTACACTTTGTGCACAAAATTGAGAGAAGTTCAGAAGTGATAACTGCTGTGACTTCATATGTATATAACATTGATGACCAGCCCAATTCTTACATAAAATCGGTAAAGGGAAGAGATTAGTGTTCTGTTTGTCTTTGTTTATTTGTGTATTAAATAATGGATACAGGTCACAAATGCTAATAGTGAGTGCATGTTTTTGTGTAATTTGTAGATAGAAAATGAATTAAAGTCCATTGCTGAGAATAAGGATAAGGAAATATCACTGGGTATTGTTAACCCACAGGAAATAACGGGGCCACCTACCACTCCTAATGAATATTTTAGATATAATGGTTCTCTTACAGCTCCTCCTTGCCAGGAGAATGTTGTTTGGACCGTGTTTACAAAGGTTTGCTTTTATTGTCAATTGAAAATTAATATTATTCATATTATAGTTATAAAAGTCTATATTGGTTTCACTTAATTTTTTTTAAATAAATTAAAATAGAAATTTATTTGACATAGTATCTTTAAATTTTAATATATTATTATCTGACAATGTGTTGACATGTTATTTAAAGAGTTGATTTTCATAAATTGTAGTTGCAATAACTGAACTACTTTAAGGATTTAGAAATTCACTTTTGTATATATTAAATGAAAAGACACTTTCTTAAGAATGATCAAATCTATATTTATATGTTAGATTAAATTATATTTTTTAAGAGGTTTAAAATTTAAATATATAAAAAATGACATTATAAGTTTAATTTTTTTGTCAAGAGATTACTTTTTAACATTTTTTAAGAGTTTGAATTTAATCTATAATTTTAAATACTTGTCTTTTAAAACATTTTTATTTTAATTCATATTTATATTTTACTTGGATTTAAAAAAAATTTGTACAATTTATAAAATAAATTATATATAAAAAAAATTAAAGACAATGAGTGAAAGTTAACTTCAGAAAAATATATAAATTGTTTCTTCTAAAATCTTAAGTGACACTAAATTGTTTATTTTTGACGACATTAACTAGTCTTTTAACAATTATTATAAAAGAGACAATAAATTAACCGTTTACTTATGTTACTATTGTTTATATTTTTGTTCTAATTACTGTAAAAGCTACCAAAATTTAACTATGAAATTATATTAATATTGTTGTTATTGTTATGCTGATTATTTTGTTTAATGTATACACCTACGCTTTTCAATATATTTTGGTGTCCGTAGAGAGATAGATGTATACCTTAAATCTTTTCATTTTAATTTTGAGCTCAGGCGAAAACAGTTGCAAAATCTCAAATCAAGATGCTTCGAGTCGCTGTTAAAGATGTAAGTTACATACCTTGCCTATTAAGCATGTTTCATTACCAAAATCATTTCTATCACGTCAAACAATGCATAATTATTTATTTCAATAAAATAATCTAATTATAAACATCTAAATATTGATTAGATAATTATTTATTTATATTTATATATTGATAGTTTTATTTTAGATTAAAATAAATTTTTTAATATTAAAAATATAAAACTACTTTGTAAGTTTGAATAAAATAAAAGAAATAGAATATGAACATCGGATACAGCAATAAAATAAGATAAGAGTATAATAATTTTTTATTTTGTTATTTTATCTTTTATTTAATATTTTTATCAAAATAATAAATTAAATAATATTATGTTATCTTATTTAACATTTAAAATGAATAAATAATGCTAAGATAATTTATAAATTATATTAAAGTAATTTTTAACATAATTAATATAATTTTAAAATTTATTTTTAGTTTAATTTTTTATTTTTCAATATAAATATGTAAAATTTTAAGAAAAATGTTTATTTCCGTTTACAATAATATTGAAAAAATCATATTAAAATTATATTTATTTTATTTAAATTTATTTTTCACAATTAAAATTTAAAATTTTATAATAAACTATAATTAAAATAAAAACAAATTTATAAAAATAGTAAAATATGCTTATAAAAATAAATTTTATATGATACTTTATAAAAATTAAAATTATATTTTATCAAATAGTTAAATTTTATTTCAATAAATTTCAAATTTTAAAATATACAAAAAATGATAATGAAGTAGAGAGGAGTTGCGAGATAGAGTGAAATTTTTTAAATTCTCGCTACTTTGATAAAATTTAAAATTTATTTATTTTAATGTATTAAAATTTTAAATCTCTTAGTAAATAACTTTTTTGTCTTTAATTTTTCATCCAAACATATGATGATTGAATATTAGTATACTGATTAGTTGTTCTTCATTGATATTTTCAGGAGAAATATACAAATGAAAGACCATTGCAACCAAGACATCGTCGTCCCGTGCAACTCTACAAACCAAAAGATAATTAATGAAGAAAATTAAAGGACAAGTTAAAGTGGTTGACAAGCAAAGAATATACTTATAATAAGATTTGCTTAGCAACTGCATTCATAATCATAATCAGTGTATGTCTGCTCACAAGAATAACGGATGAATAACTGGTCACTAGCTTATTTGTTGAAATTATGGTTTTGTACTTCCTAATAAATATCATAATATTAGTTGGTTATGCGTCAACGCTCAAACAACAAAGCACATCATTAAAACAGGTGCGATATATTTTTAACGAGTTTGTTAGTTTTAATTATTCATACTACATACAATTACTAGTTCTTTTTAAACTTTCAAGTTGAATAATTCACAATAATTAAGAATGTCAAAAATCCATAGCTTTCAGCAACAAAATTAAGTTGAGATATTAATTTTTTCATAATTAAAATTTAAACATTAAATCTTCTGCAATTTGTAATGTTGTTGAAATATGAATCAGCATCTATTATTATTGTTTATTTGTTATTTGGTATCAAATGTTGTTATTTTAGTCCTTCTGCAGGAAATAAAATGAACAGCTGAATAAGACTAAAGTAAATGAATTTTTATCTTTCACGACAAAAATATGATGATTTACTTTTAGCTACTAATATGATTGATTCTAAATATTTCTATATCTTTAAGGATCAAAGTTACGATTCACTCAAAAATATAAATTGTCTTTTTTTTTTTTTTTTACTTATTTTAACTGATGGTTTCCCTGTACATTGACTTGTAATAGTTTAATATCAACTGTAAGAGAGATTGTCAAGTCATATTTCATACAGATGCAAGTCTAATTCCTTCAGATTTGTTGAGTATTGATTCCTGTTCAGATAACTTATGTGCAGCAGTATATTGTGCCATTTTGCTTTCAAATGATTTAATTCTACGTTCATCATAAAAAATTAGGCTGTACTTCTTTTAATTACTTGCTTAGATGGCATGAGATTAAATTCAATTCTTTAAACTTGTCTTAAAAGGGGTTCTATATAAAGGATAAGAGAAAATAACTTTTAATAAAAAACATATTATTATGTTTCTTAACATACTTTTTAATTAAATATATTTTTTATTCCTTATCTAATATCAACCATTTGTTAGAAAATGAAATTATCGTGAATTCTCTGTTTTTTTTAGAAATCCATGAATTCTCTCTTAGTTCGTGTCTAACCTTGATTCGTCACAATCCGGAATGAAATGGATTTTTCTATAAAGTGCCGTTCCCAAAACTAAAATCTAAAGTTAGAAGTTTTAAATCTTGTGATAGTAATATGTCTTTATGATATTTTTTTATGTGTGTACTTAAAAAATGGATTTTGTTAATATTAGTTGTTAGTTTTTTTTTTTTTTTTGACTATTGAACACCTCGCAAAAAAAAGGAACTATTGAAAACATTTTTGCCAAAACCTTAAGTAATAATTTTAAAACCTCAAACCTCAAATAAAATGAGATAAAAAGAATGACATTTTTTTATAAAATAAGTGCTTCATTAATGAGTAATATTGGTAAAGTATATTAAAGACGTACTATTGAATACTTCTAAGTATACTTGAAAGCAAGTACTTAATGAAAACTTTGTGTTTTCTCCTTAACTATTAGTGTCTTAATAACTTTAATTAATATTTTTATATAATAAAAAAATTTAATGAATTATCTCAATCTCTTATTAATAGATAACTTTAATAGATTAACATTAATTAACATTTATTATGTAATACATATATATATATATATATATATATATATATATATATATATTAAAATATGGTCATTGGAGTATAAGAGGGTTCCTCATCTATATACAATAAAATCTAAAAGAAATTTATTTTATAAAATAAATAATTATTAAAATAAATTAAAACAGCTGAATCCATAAATTTGATATAATTTAAATTTTATTTTAAATATTTGTATTATTATATAATAAACTTGTGAATGTCCAATTTTATTTGAATTATTAAAAAACAATAATAAAATAACAAAAATAAAGTGAAAATAATAAAACTAGAAGTCTCACAAGCAGAATTTAAAATTTAAAATTCATTTTGAAAGTTTCCAAATAGTAAAATGTCTCATTCTTTTACATAAGCAGTTATATTTCACAAAGAAATGATACTTAGAATTTAGTACCCATTAAAATATAAATTCATCGTATATTACTTTTAAGTTTAGAAGTGTATATAAAAAAAATCTCTAAACCCATATATTTTTATCTTGAAAAACATGTTCGTGAATTACTTTAAATTTTAATTTAAAATATTTTTTAAATTAATTTTTAGAATTATTTATTTATTTGTTATAATTAATTTTTATTTTTTATTATATATTATCTTATTTTCTTATATTTATTTTTAATTTAAATTTGGTATATTTTAAATTTTATCAAAAAATATTTTTATTATTGATTAAAAAATTAAAACTATATTTTTAAGTTCACATAAATAATGAAATCAATTAAATAATTGATTTATTTTTAATTTTATTTAGATTGTAAAAAATTATTAAATAGTCATTTATTTTTAGATTATATGAAAAAGAAGATTTAATTATTTTTTATTTTTAAAAAATAAAAAATATAATTCTTTAAAAAAAATTTAAAAATAATTTTTTTTCAAACAATATGCTACCAAAACCGTGTAATTTAAATAAAACTTTCAAACTCTGCTATTTATTTCAAAAAATCATACAAAAGTTCAAAAATTGTTACAAATAACCTCATCATAGGATACTGAAACCTTTCTTATGTGTGGTTTTAATTGCGACATGAATTAAAGATATAAAAGATGAATAAATACTTTATAACGCATGTCTTCTAATATCAAACTGGCCCATCATGTACTTCTAATATTTTAAATCTAAATCATATACGTTTAAGGAATAAATCTGTAAATTTATTGTTAAGATGGTACAAATTATAAATTTTAACTCTAACAATTTAAAAAAATTAATAATTTTTATTTTTAAAAAATAACATTTACTTAAATATTTTTAGAATAAAATAATAATAATAAATTATAAAATTAATAATTACTTTGTTCAACAAAATTATATTGGTTAGTCTTTTTTAATGCTTTTTAAAAGACTGAATTGAATCTTATATATTAATTGATCAATACAATCCATTTCAATGAAACAAATTAGATTGCTTAGAGTTACAGTTCATGATGGAAGTTAACATGAATTTAAAAAATCTCCTTAATCAAAGAATAGAAATGTAAAATCACATACAGTAAAATACGAGACCCATTCCTGAGATGTAAGAATCATAATTAACCAAGGAATACTTATTACGGTTTTGCTAAAAATTGCTTTAAGAATATTGATTAAGAAAATTTAAAAAAATATTAAAAATATTACCCATGATCGTTATTAAAGTTTAAAATATATTAAATTGATATAAAATATATTAAATTGATATAAAATATATTAAATTGATATAAAATATATTAAAATAATTATATTATTTAAACTGTATCTTTTGATAAGTAAAAATTTATAAAAAAATTTAATAAAAATTAAAGTTGTTATTATCCATAATTTAAAATTATCATTAAAAGATAATTTTTTTAGTGTATAATAAATATTTATTATATTACTAATAAATTAAAAATATTATTAAATTCTTACAATTAAAAATAAAATCAAAAAAATAAATTATTAAAATCATAATATATATTATTTTTATCAAAATGTAAAATTTTAAAAGAAATTAAAATTAAAATTGATCAATTTTATACTATTTTAATAAATTATCTAAAAAGGTTAAGTAATTTAATAAAAACAAGAGCAACTTCTAAAAAATATTCAGTTATATCAAATAAATTTTAAAATTAATAAGTTTCTTTTTAAATGAGAACAAAAAATGATACATTGCTACTAAGTTTTATTATTAACAAGTTGTCAAGTTTGCTGAAAGAAAGACTATACAATTACTTCCGTTTGTAAAAAATATAATTAACTACCTTATACAGAGGTAGTTATAATCTTAATAAAAAAAAAGTAGTACTTTTAAAATTTTTCTAGAATTGTGGCACGTTCATATATTTGAAATAGAATAATCTTTTCAAAAGTTTCCATCTTCTAAAAAAATAAAAATTATAAATTGAAAATTTGATAAATATTAATTTTTTAAAATATTAATTATAAATAAAGATAAAAATGAACATATAATAAAAATTTACGAATTACCTTATTTAAATTTTAGCTTGATTTATCTAAAATTTAATATAATTTAATTTATTTAATAAATAAGTAAATTTAGATTTATTAAAAAATATTTTTAAATGAAACAAATAAAATTTAAATTTATTAAAAAAATCTGTTTAGTCTAATAAAAAATTTATTTAAAAGTTGTATATGTTATCTTAATTTTAAAATAAAAATTTTATATTTTATTTTAATTTTTATATATATCTAAATTTATATATACATATATATTATGTTTATATATTATTATATTTATATAAAGTTAATGTTTTATATATATTTTTTAAAATTGTATAATTAAATTTATAAATTTTTTATCTTATTTTTAAAATTTATATTTGTAATTAATTATTTATATAGATTTTAAATTTATTTATTAATTTTTTATGAATTTTTTTTAAATAAACTTATAGATTTTACAAGGTTCAAAACAAATCCAACTTAAAAAATAAAATTATAATAAATAATAGGCCAGACTAATATCTCGAAAATAAAATTCTATATTTAACATTAATTGAAAACAACAAGATTAGAACATATACCACTTTAATTTACAATTTTTCACTATCACACCAATTTAAATTATTTTTATTTTATAATTATAAACTTACTGCAAAATTTTTATTTAATTGTAATATGTGATTTAGATAAGATTAATCTTTTAAAAAATATTTAAAAATTCTTGTGGCATGTAAAACTGTTTCACCTCATGCATTTTAAAATAATTTGAATATGTTTTAGAAATAAGATGTAATAACTATTAGAACATAGAGCAATAAAATATTTTGATATGAGTTTCAGTTTCAGCAAGTAAGTTGTGCAAGATGCCTCCCTTTAGTAATGGCGTAAAGCTTGAAAAAGAAAGAAATAAAAAGATTTAAAATTGATAAGTCAGCATGAGAAATATATATTAACGTTTGATAAAATAATTCATATAGTTCAAAGTTAAAATTATTAATTGATAAATATTTTAAAATTATTTTAACTCTTTTGATCTATAATTTTTTAATAGTTATTAACATTTTAAGATATCAAATTATTAAAGTATAAAGAATGATATGTGGATAAAAAATTTATAAAGAATAAAATTAAATTATGAAGAGATACATTTTTATTTCACAGTTGCAACACAACCTTTTTATAAAAAAGATGATATAGCTTTTTATATTGTGAGCTGCTCTTATTTTCAATTCAAAACTAATATTATTCATATTATTTTTATAAAGTCTACATTCATTTAACTTTCCTTTAGAAAAATATATAAATTATTTTCTCTAAAATTTTAAGTGACGAAATATTTAACTATAAATTTATGGTAGTATGATGGTTATTGTTATTTTGATGGATATATAAAAATGATATAATTTAAGATTTTAAATTAAATTATTTTAAATTTAAATTCTTCATCAAAAGATAATTTTTAATAATAATAATTATTATTTGTTATCCATAGAGAGATAGATATTAAAATCTTTTCATTTTAATTTTGTGCTCAGACAGTCAAAAATGTTACACAATCTTAAGTCATGATGCTTCAAGTCGCTGTGAAAGATGTAAGTTACATACATAATTTTTTTTTAATATAGCTTTTCTTTTCTCCATTTGAAAAAGGAGTACCCTCGCAACTATACATATATCTGACGAAGTAAAAGTTTGTGTAAATATTTAAATTATGCATATATGCGATGAAGTAAAAATTTGTTTATAGATATGTTTGGTCGTAGTTTTAACTTTTATTTTGTAGAATAGTTTTAAAAAAAAAATTAGATGAAAATAATGTAGAAAAAAAATTAAATAATACAAAAATATGAATAATAAAAAATAGCTTAAAATATTTTATTTTTAATTTTAAAAACTAAAAAATATATTAATTTAAAATAATTTTCAGAAATGAAAAAAATTAGATATTTTAAAATAAAAAAAATTATTCTGATAAAACTTTCTCTTTTATCAAAGATTATCCACCATTGATAAATGATCAAGCCTTTTTTTTCTGTTATTATTCCAAAAAACCACCATATTTATGGAGACGAATCAATTTTTAAAAATTATTTAATTATAAATTATTTTGATGTATTGTATAATTCTTTTAAATAAAAAATTATTTTTTATGATAAAATAAATATCTCATTTTATTCATAAATAAATTATTTTTTTATTTTTAAGATTGTCTTTTTATATTGATTTGATTTTGAATAGTGCATTATTCTTTTAAATCTGGAACTAACAAATATCCTTTTATCCTAAAAAAATTTTTTTTAAAAACTTTTGAAAATGTAAATATTTTTCAAATATAAGAAGAAAAAATTCCTAAATATCTCAAATTTTTACTTGATTTTTCCACCAAAACTAAAAGTTAATTTACTAGGTTATGATCAAAGTTTGAATTTAATATGACATTTTGTGTTTGTGAGAATAGGTTGGTTTAGAAAAATAATTTCAATATAGTAGTATTTCTCAAAGTTTTATGATGTGTTTTTAATTTTTTTTAAAATTATTTCAAACTTAAACATTCACTTATATTTGGTTGAAATATTTTAGTATTTCAAAAAATTTAAAATATATAAAATTTGAATTATTTTTTTATTATTTTGTTTAAATAAAGAAATTTAAATTTTTTGAAATTTAATTATTTGTTAGAATAATTAAAATTTTTATATTTTACTTTATATATTAAATAAAATAATTTAATTCTAAATATTTAAATATCAATTAGATGATTATTTATTTGTACTTATTAAAAAAAAATTTAATATTAAAAATTTAAAGCTAGTTTATAAGGTTGAATAAGATTAAAAAAATAGGATATAAAAATTTAAATATAAAAATAGGATAAAATAAGATAAGAATATAAAAAATTATTTAATTATTTAATTATTTTATCATATATTTTGTATCTTACCAAAATAATAAATTAAATAATACTATGTTAACATTTTAAATGAATAAATAAGACTAAAATACTTTAAAAATTATATTAAAATGAAAATTTTGTTTTATATATAATTAATATAATTTTAAGAATTAAATTTTAAATTTTAATTTTTTTTATTTTTTATTTTTCATATATAAAAATTTATTTTGTTTATAACTAATATTAAAAATTGATATTAAAATTATATTTACTTTTTAAAGTTAGTTTTTATTATTAAATTTCAATATTGTTTTAATAAACCTTGATTAAAAATAAATTTTAGAAAGTTTAAAATTATACTTTATAAAGATAGCAAAATATTATTATAAATTTTTTTAAATCTTTTTAAAATAATTTTATAAAACAATTAAATTTAATTTCAAAAAATTTAAAAATTTAAAATATAAAAAATGATAATAAATTAAAGAAGAGGTGCGAATAATATGATTAGAGAATTTTCAAACTCTTATAAAATTTAAAATTTATTTACTTTAATATATCATTTTTTATTAATTTTAAATTTTAAAAATTTAAATCTCTTGAAAAATAACTTTTCTTGCTTTAAATTTTTCATCGAAAAAAAAATAATAATTAAATATTGGTATGCTAATTAGCTTTTTTCATTGATTTTTTGCAGGAGAAGTATACAAATGCAAGACCAACGTAACGCAACCAGTAAATACTGAGACTCTACGTACCTTATGCCGGATAAAATTAAATCAGTTGACAACCAAAGTATATACTTATACTAAGATTTGCTTAGCAGCTGCAATAATAATAATTGTCGTGTATGCTCTCAAGATTAATGGATGAAAAAATGGTTGTTATTTATTTTATTTTATTTTTTAAATTATGGTTTTGTAATTCCTAAAAGCTAATTTGAACGTGCTACTGATTTTCTGTCGTTTACGTATCATCTTAGTAAAACAAAAGATTAAACATGTGTTTAATTTTTTTAAAATAATTAAAATTTGTTTTTCATCCTTTAATTTTAAATTTTTTATTTATATATATTATTTTCTTAAATATTTTTATCATAATTATAAATATTAATTTAATTTTTTAATCAAATTAGATCAATCATAATTAATATATTTAAAAAAATAATTAATTTTTTTTCTAAAAATAATTAATCTAATTCCACTTGAGTTAACATTAAAAACTATACTTAATATATTTTGAAACAATAAAGGATATAAAAAAAATTAATTGAAAGATACAAATTAAAATTTAATTATTTCCAAAAAAATTAAAATATATGTAATCTTAAAATAAATATCATAATATTAATTAATTGTTCTGAACGCTTAAATATTGATTCATATCATTAAAATATGTGCGATATATTTTTTAATAAGATTGTTAATTCACAAATAATTAAAAATTTCAAAAATTTATGACTTTCAACAACAAAAATAAATTAAAATATCAATCTTTTTTATAATTATAATTAATGCATTGAATCTTGTAGAACTCCTATGTTATTGAAAAAATATTGGATATTTATTATTAATATCTATTTATTATAAGTGTTATTGGTACGAAGGATAGGACGGTTAAGAATTGTTACATAAAGATATTTATATTTTTTATTTATTTTTAAATTAATAGAAAAAAATAATAATTATTTATCATTTATGAATCTTTTACATTTAAAGGATCTTAATTTGAATGAAAATATGAGTTTTAGGTAAGTTATTTCCTAAATGCAGCAAGTGATATCAAAATTTGATTGTTGTTAAGGATTAGGTTGAGAGTTTCACTAAATCTCCAAACACATATAATTTAATAAATTAGTCACAACGCTACCAGTTAGTATTATCTATGGATGCGGGGAATTATTATCTATGGACAATTAGAATGGAAACTTATCTTAATGCAGACGATATAGCTAAGAATATTTTAGAATGCATAATCTACAGAGAACAATTCAAGATGCATTTCAAAGTCTCATATTGCAAGTTAGTATAACTTGGAAAATGATTCACTAATAATACTCTAAAAATTACTTTGAGACTAATTCATAACCGTTCTTCAAGGTTAAGTGGTTGAAAAAAAAAATAATACTTTATGTGAGTCCCATTGAGCAGTGTATATTCATACACCTTATCATAAGGAATTCATGGATGATCTTTTTTCTTCCTTTGATTCTAAAAGATTGCGATGTACTTAAAATTATGAAAACAAAAGCATCACTACACCGCCGGGGCCAACTTGCGATAATAAAGAACATACAAAGAAGTTGTTTGACAACATAAACTATGCAAACAAAATTAAAAAAAATCAAAAAAATAAAATAATTTTATTGCAAGAAAAAAACTATCCTTTTTGAACTATGGAAGCTAACGGTTATTGGACAGCAATTTAGATCCAACCAAATGATATGCACAAGTGTAGTAAATAAATAAACAACAAAATATTTTTATCTACTTAATTAAGCTACAAAAATATAAATTAAATAAAATAATACTTTTATTTAAATTCAACAAAAATATATTTAGTGACTATAATATATCTAAATTTTATATATACAATTATGAATATAAAAGAATGTATTAGAATTTCACGTTGATTAAAAATATAATTAATCATAAATATATATAGTGAAAACAATGTTATGAAGAATAATGTAAATTTTAAAATTAAATTATGTTAAAATTTTAATTTTAATTTAATTTAATTTTAAAAATTAATTTATAAAATAAAAATTAATCTTAATTTATATTTTTATAATTTCTTTCTACTCAGTGTGAAACTACAATATATTAAAATCAAAAACTTAATTTCTAAATTTTACAAAATATCAACCATAAATTTTGTTAACAATAATTTTTCTATTCAATTAGAATATATTAATCTCAAATGCTAATAATGTTTCATTATTCTTTGTTTCAAATATAAATATATCCTCATAATTTTTTAGGTTTTTTATTTTTATGTTTTCATATCATATCATACATATAAAAAATTGAAGTATCTAACATTTAATATAGCTAACATATCATCAAAGAAAAAGTTAAAGTTAGAGATGGTATTCTTAGAGTTATAAACAATAAAAAAAAGTTTATTTTTATTTTTAATATTAATCATACCGTAATGGTAATAAAAAATATTTCTCTTCCTTACTTGTTTACAAGTTCAATATGTGTCTCTGTATATAAAATCTAACAAAAATAATTTTTTTTATCAAATAATATCATTATAAGATTTTTATATGTCAGCACAAAAAAATTCAAATTTGTTAATCTGGACATTTTAAGCAAGTTTCAGTCCATTCTTAAAAGCAATATATCCTTTCTCTTTGTCTGTATATGAAAAGAAAAAAAATTCGTTACGTTATATTTAATCTGGCTTTTACAAGTTATTCCATATTTTTCTAAGTAAATCTATAAATAATATTTAATTATTTATCATAAATATTTTAGCTTCTATTTGGAATGATTTTTAATTTTAAAAATTAAAATCAACTTTAATTTTTAGTTTTAAAATAAAATAAAATCAAATTTTTAATTTTAAAAACTTTTTATCATTTTGTTATTTTATTATGAATTTACAGATATATAAATAAAGATATTAATTAAAAATTTATTAATATTATTATAATAATAATGATAATAATAATGATAGTGATAGTAATAATACTGATACTTATAAAGATAATATTAAGAAAATAATGATATAATAATTATAATGATAATAGTCATAATTTAAAAATATTATATGATTATAAATTTTTTATTTTATATATTATTTGATAATTAATAAATAAAACAAATAATTTTATAAGTTATTGTTATAATATATTTTTATATTATTTAATATTTATTTTATATAAAATAATTTATTATATATTATATTTACATAATTATATAATATTATAATTTATATTGAATCATATTATTCATTTTATTTTGAGTTCATAAAAAAAGTTTAATAAAAAATTTTCAATTAAAAAATTAAAAATTTAAAATAATAAAAATTATTATCATTATTATTATTATTATTATATTATTATTATGGTATTAATAATGATAATGATGATTATAATATAAAAATAATAATTTTTTATTTTATGTATTATTTAATCATTAATATATAAGATAAATAATTTATATGTTATTATTATTATAATATATTTTTAATATTATTTAGTATTTATTTTACATAAAATAATATATTTATATATATACATATGATAATAATATATTATGAATAGTTATATAATATTATATTATAATTTTATAAGTTAAATATATATCAAATAATATTATTTATTTAATTATGACTTTATAAAAATAAAAAATAATTAATTAAAAATAATAAAATTTTGATAAATAATAAAAATTAAAATTAAAAAATTATCATTAGTATTATTATTATAGGGTTGATAATAATGGTTGCGATGGAACATGATGATGGCAGTGGTAATAACGATGATGATAGCGATGGTAGTGATCATAATGAAGGTAATGATGGTAAAATTGGTTAGAATTAAGAATAAAAATATTTTAAAATTAAAAATAATAGTTATTTTTTTATATTTTAAGAATTGAGTTAAAACGATTATAAAAATATGTTAAAAATTGATTCAAAGCTACTTTTTAAAATAAATTTTATTTTTAAAATTGATTTAAAAACTAAAAATCAAAATTTCTCAACCATTTTGAACATGATCTTAACCAATGCTCGTGAATAAACAAAATGATTGCACTATTATTTTTTAATATTATCATGATCATTTGTAATATAGAACAAAAATATCATTCAAAAACATAAATCATAAAAATTTTGATAATTTAATATATATGTTTTAAGTACATTGATAGTATTTACATTTATTTTATCATTCTTAGGATATTTTGAAACTATGTAAAATAAACTAAAAATAGATACATGATTATATTATAAAAATTTAATAATCTTTATTAAATATAATTTGCTCCAAAAGATATGTTTGACTAGAAATTGACAAAAAATCATAACTTTTGCATTAAGTTAAACATTAAATTCTAAATTTTAAACATACATCACTTACATAAAACAAACATTTACCCTAAGTCAACTGTAAATACATTGACACTGAGTATATATCTTCACCAATACAACACATAAAGTACCTAAAGCAACATAAGCACTCAAATTATGTGAAAATGCATATTAGGTGTAAAACTATAAACCTTAGCTAGTTTAATTTTTCTTTCTCTACATATTAATACAAATATAACCATTGCAAATTTTACAAAGATGGAAAATATGAAGAAAGTGATATTTTAATAAATTAATGTAATCATATATATCGGAGGACATGGTACACATTATTGTATATAAAGATGAAAATGAGTAAGACTGTCTAGCAGGAGTCTATAGTTTACCTTGTAAATCTAACTTGATTTGATTTGTTTAATAAATAGATAGATTTAAACATGATAAAATATTTTTTTAGATAAATAAGTTAGATTTAAGTTTATATAAAAAAACTTATTTAACTTATTCAAAGGTTTATTTATTTTTATATATTATATTTATTAAAATAAATTATATTTATATAATATTTATTTTAATGTATTATATTATATAATATTAATATATTTATATAACTTTTTAAAAATTATAATTTTTAATTTTAATTTCAAACAAAACAAATCTTAGATGACTTTGTCTCTATACTCAAAATAGAACCCTTATTTACCGTCTTCGTCTATCTTCATGGTTCCAAAGCTTCCAATTTTGAGCAAGAGAAGATTCATGTAATCTACCTCCACTTAGCTTTTAGTCCTTAAGATGATTTTATGCAAGAAAAGTATGTTATATGTGACACATTATCTAGTGTAATATCTTCAAATAGATAGTTTTAAAATTTTCTAATGTGTATTATAAGTATTATATATGTTACTTTAATTTTAAAATAGGTGTTTTATATTTTACTTTAATTTTTATGTGTATATAAACTTGTATATATATATATATATATATATATATATATATATATATATATATATATATATATGTGTGTGTGTCTGTAAGTTTTTATCAGATTTGTTATGATGTTATCAATAATCTAGTAATACAATATTTATTTACATTTTTTATATTGTGTTTTATTGTGTATGTGATGCAAGTTATAGTGCTATCCAAATTTAAAATGATATATTGGATTCATTGTTTGTTAGATAACTTTGATTTATTTTTTTTTATAAATGATACTAATAAATGTTGGATTGACAAGTTCTACAATTTAAAAAACATTAAAATATATTTTATAAAAGATTTTAAACTTACGAACCGTTTAAATAATAGATATATATGGAATTTACGTCTGTTTAACAATTTTTTATCTTATAAATTTTAAAATTGCAAACATTTTTAATTAATTATTTATATAAGTTTTAAGTTTATTTATTATTATTATTATTATTTGTGTACTGTAGACTTTTAAAGAAACTTGTGGATCTGGTAAGCTTTAAAACATGTTAAACATTGACAACAACAAAAAAATCTTATAACAACAAGAGATCTAAACTCAACCTTAAAATTTTTAAATAAACAAAACTTGAACACTTAAAATCTAACTTCTAAAACTTCGAACTATTTCTATTTCTAATTATACAAGAAAAGAAAATGGAGTAAAAATAAGAATACCTAACACCCACACCATAATGCCAATGATTATCTAGCAAAAAGGTCAATGAGATCACTAGTGAAGCCAAAAGAGATAGTAAGCTTTAGTTATAAGAATTCATTAAGATGGTTTAGTTTTTATGGTATATGTTAATAAAAAAATTAAAAAAGATAAAATAAGAGATTTAATGACTTAATAGAAGCAAATAATCAACTATTGTTATGTAAAAAATGATAGCCTACTTAGACCTCTTGTCTAATTATAACATTAAATGATCAATCCACCTAATAATGTATTTGAATTGAAGTCCAGATTAAGAATTTTATAATTTTGAATCATCAACATTAAAAAAAGATTGAGAAGACAACATTCTATAAAAATAAAGAAAGATATAATTTTTATAATGGAGAAAATTTTCTTTATTGATGATAAAAACTCCTATGTATCTTTCAATGTTCAGAAAATAATTATTTATACTTGTAAATATTAATATAAAAAAGTATGACCAAATTATAATAAAATTCTTTAATCTTTAATATGAAGAAATCATTACAAATTATAATAGAATCTTTCTAATATTAAAAAATTATGATCAAAATATAATATTATTTTATAATATAATTTAAATTTTTAACATAATTTTAATTCAAATCTTAATAAATTTGAACAAATTTTATTTAAATGATTTAAACAAATCTTAAAAAAATTAAACATTAGATTAATTAAAATTAATATAAATTTGAATAAAATAAATATTAAATATTCTCAAAATTTGAATTCTTATTATTAGCTAAATTTCTTAAATTTGTGTAATTAAAAAACACAATTTGATTTATTTTTTTTTATTTTAAGTTGTATTCTCTTGGGTCATAACTCATAATCGTATTGATATGACCCAAATTATTTATTATAATTTTTTTATAGTTTTTCTTTTTTTCAATAGATTTTTATTTGAAATCAAATATTTTTTTAATTTAATTTTATAAAATAATGTTGAGATTTATAATGTAGATGACAACAATAATAAGGTTATGGATATTTAATATATCAATCATAATAATAGAATAATAGAATTTATGATAAGTTGAGATCTCATAATATCTTAATTTTGCTCTTAGTTATTTTGCATGTTATTTCATGCTTATGTTAAAATTACTTATTATAAAATGATCAAGTGATTTTCAATAAAAATATAAAATAATGAAATAAAATAAATAGAAAATTTATAAGAGAAGACTAGAGCAACTTTGATGATGATATAGTCATTATTATGAACCAAACATACATTAAATTTATCCAACATTTCATCAAATAATTAACAAAAATATAAAAAAATATGATATATCAGTAATTTATATAAATTTATAAATAAAATATATAAAATAATTTAAATAAAAACGAAGATGGTTTTGGTTATATTTTATATATTTTTTATTTAAATATTTTATACATAATATTTTCTTCCTTTAACTTATATAATTGATTAATACATTACATGTCTATTTTATTTGTTAATTATTAAATAAAATTTTGAGATAAAAAATAATTTAAACTATTAAAATTTTATAAAAATTAAATAAATAATTAAAATTAAGAGACTAAAACAACACATAAATTAAAATATAAAAATAAAAAATATAATTAAACATGTTTCTTTATATACATTATATTTAGTTATTTTACTCTTTCGAGTAAGATTTTTCATTTTTCTAACAATAAAAACTGTACCAATTGTAATTAGTAGTAGCACACTAAAAGTAACCTAATATTAAAAGATGTTACATAAATTATCTTATGAATAACTTAAGTCGATCAATAAATTTAATATATAGTATTAGAAATTAGTTAGGTAAATTACATTAACATTTTATAAGTTTTATCAAAATTATACTTGATATTTTTTTTCTACACCTATATTAAAATCTCTAATTGTTTAAGAGTTGATATATTATTTATTCCTATTTAAGAATGTTGTTAAAAGAAGTAATAAAAATTAGTTATGTAATTTACATTTGATTTTTAATAATTTTTTAAAATTATTTTTATTATTAATTTTGACTTTTTTCAACTTCTCTTTTCTCAACATCAACCACTATGTTTTTCAAAAGTTACAACAAGTAGTAGTAATAACAAAATTTTAACTTCAAAGAAAAAAATCCAACTCAAAAACAAATTATCTCTCTATTTTCTCTTGGTCTGTGATTTTCATAACACCATACTAGTAGCATGAACAATGAACCTCATCACTTTAAATACATTCATTCTTTCTAATTCCTGTATATATTTGCATAGATCTATTCCTCTTTTCAACGCACACATAACAACACCTAGATACAAGCATTCATATGATTTTTTTCTTATTTCATCTCTTAACCATCATCTCTACTTAACAACTCACATCATACTATCCTTCATACATAGGAATGGAAGTGAGCAATGTCGACATGGACCTATGATTTAACTTGTTTAAAGTTTAACTTAACTTATCTTATTTAATAAATAAATAGAATCACTTGTTAAAATTTTTTTTAGATAAATAAGGCAGATTTAATCTTATAAAAAAGTTAATTTAACTTATTTAGAAGTTTATTTATCTTTATATATTATACATTTATATTTATTATATTTATTTTAATATATTTTATTTACATAATATATGTATATATGTTTTAAGTATATTTAATAACTTTTTTATCTTATAAGTTTTAAGTTTGTAAGTCTTTTTAATTAATTGTTTATATAAGTTTTAAACCTGTTTATTGATTTTTTTAGAATGTAAACTTTTAAACAGTCCTTATAAACTTTAAATTAGGTCAGATCTTGACAAAAAAAAAGTTTTTATCAAATCTTAAAATTTTTAAACAGATTAGATTTGAACACTTAAAATATAGTTAGGTCCGACTTACTTTCATCCTTACTCACATGTTCATGCACAACTAACTCTTTCCTTCATATCTAATAACATTCACTCATTCTTATCATTTTTTCTCACTAAAAAACTATAATAGAAGACTTAATACTCTAATCCACATGCTTTCATTCTCTCCCTCGTACACATATTTTCTTTACATGGTGTGTCTTGCATGTTCTCTCTTAATTACTCCAACCATGATTAGATGGAGAGATAAATCATTTGATGACATGTTATAGTCAAAGTTTATTGAAGTTGACTATCATAGAGGAGCAACCAGGATCATCTTAGAGCCACATCAGAAGTGAAGTTTGGAAAAGAAATAATTAGACTTTTGAATTTTATAAAAATATAGAAAATGGTGATAGTTGGAGTGGAGGTGATAGAAAGGTAACCAAATTTGATAGGAAAGATTTTATTTAGGGACATTATAGTTAATTTTAAAAGAAAAAAATGAGAAAATCAAATATTGATGATAAAAGTATTTTTTGAATTTTTTTTATTAAAAATTATGTACAAATGATAATTTTTAATATTTTTCTTATAAACAACATCATGAATACATCAAATTTCAACCAATTAGAGATTAGTACACTAACTTAAAAATAATTAAGAAACTTTGTAAAAATATATAAAAAATATATCATATATAATTATATTAAAATTAAAGAAGTTTAATATAATTTATTTTAAAAATCATAACTATTTTTTTTTTTTCAAAATAAAATTTTATCCTTTCATTTAAGATAATATTATTATCTTATAGGATAAGTTAGATAATTTTAAAAATTGGTTTTGTTATAAATTTAAGATTATCGGTTAATTTTAACAATCTTTTTAATCTTTATGAATTAATTAAAAATTTAAAATTTAAAATAACTTATAATAAGGAACAAACATAATATTTCCATGATTCAATCATTTTTTAATGGGTTCCAAATCCTAGTAAATGACCCGTGTGTAATTCCCTTCAACACATGTAAAAAAAACATATTGGGAAGATTGATGTGAAAAAACATGAATATAATGCCTCTTCTCAAATTCTCTCTAGTTTTATTGGAATATAAAGAGCGCCATAATTTTCTCTAATACTGCACTGTTGGACTCTAAAATTCCTCTTCTGCTCTCAAAACATCCGTGTTTTCCAAAGTTTCTTTCAGGTTGGTGAAGGTTTCTTATTTTTTATTAATACTTCCTTTGCTCTGTTTTTTCAACCTCTGTGAACTCTACATCACGTTGCTGTGAGATCATTGTCTCTGTAATTTCTGATGTTAGTGAATTAGGGTTGGTTTGAATTATTAGGCCGAGCCCGAACCTGTGGCGATGCCGGTATCGGTTTGAAATTCTGATTCCCACCGAGGCGAAACCCTCTAGATTTCTCTGCATTTCAGTTTGTTTGATTTGGCTGGCATTTTGAGCAATCTTCCTAATACCTGTCAGAATGGCGTTTTGTTTTCCTCAATTTCTAGGAACCATGTAATAAATTTTAAAAATATGCTTAAGTTGCCTTGTGATGACCCGGAAACGATCATACTATGTTCATATATTGTGCATGCCATTGTTCTTCTTGCATGTGCAAATTCCACTTGTTTCTTTTATTATCTTGTTCTTTTTCAATCTTCTTTTGCAAGGTTTCTTGTATCTGTAGGCTGGGATAATTTGTCTAATGGAGATTGATGTATTCCCTAATCATTTATTTTAGTTGCTTTAGCTTTTGAGATAAGTGTTTTTCCCTGTACAATTTGAGCAAACATATTGATTTTTTTTTTGACATGGTGGATAATAGTAAAGATGCTTCCCATCTCATCCCATTGCGCCTTAACACAGGTTACCATTATTGATTTATTTGCTTTCTTCCACTCTGTCTTTGATGATGAATTGCCAGATTTCAATTCATTATATCCTTTCTGTTGTTTTTCTCAATTGGTGCTATACTGTGTACCTCATCCTGATGAAATTTGCCACATGCCAAATGACATCTATGTTTGTATTGTATGTTGGTTTCTGTGTCTCTATACTGATCTAAAGTATTATTCTGTAGGTCTCACAAGCCACAATGTTCTGGTAAACAAATGGCGAATGGTACTTGTTCTAGTCCTGGGGCTAAGGATGAAGAAAATTGCAATGCGAGCGTGACACAGTATGGTGAGAAAGGAAAAACCAAATCACATCCTAATGTATCAGACACAACTGGTCTTAGAAGGTCTCCTAGAGAGACATTATCAAAGAAGATAATTCCAAACATTTCAACTACTCGGAAGTCTGAGAGACTTGAAAAGAGAACACTGCCAACTCCTGTAGTTAAGAGGATATCTGAAAGGGTTGATGAAAAGAAGATGCCAAGTCCTTTGAGTAGATCTGGAAGATCTAGGAGTCACTCTTCTTCCAGTCCTTCAGATTCTAAAAGCTCAGGGTCATTGAATTCTGAACAGAAGCCAAAAAAAGAGAAGAGTGTGAGGCAGTTGACGTTTGAAGCTAAGGAAGTCAATGAAAATGAGGAACACGATGTGGGAACTTCCCAGGTTAAAATCAAGAGAATGAATGCTCGCATGTACCGGTCTTTATTTAAATTACCGAAGAAAGGTAATATAGTGGGTTGCCTAGTATTATTCCTATTTCAACAATTTTGTTGTTCTTTATTTATCCATGGGTTTTGTTACTTATCCAAATGTAATATAAAGCTGTGCTAAGTTTGATGTAAGCACTATCATGCTACAAAAAGGCAGTTAAAGGTGCTAGTAATGCTGTGGACTTTTCTTCAACTCTCTTGTTGGCTTCTTTGTTGTTTACCGATTCAAATGAAGATTGTGAAAGTTTTGCCGAGTGAGATATGCTAGTTATTAGTAGGTATTGTTTATATTATTCATTTTGTTTTATTTGCTTGAATTTCAGATTGCCTTGCAGAGCCAAATAAGATCGTTAAGTCAAATCAAGAAGGTGGCAACAATGGTGGAGGTAAGATTGATGAGTTCTCTGAGGGGAGTCATTCTGATTGTAAAGAAGTCTCCAGGACTGGTATGCTACCGTCTGAAGATGCCAGAGCAAAAGAGATTAGAGTTGACTCTGGGTTGAGCACGCTTGTAAAAGACCTAGTAGAAAATAATGCGACTCTAGGCTCATTGGTACCATCTAATGCAGCAACTAATGAGCCTGATTGCTGCGGAGAGGAAGCATTACAGATGTTAGCATCAAGGAATTCCATATTGGATGAATATCTATTCAGGAACAGTGTTGGGCTTGATAGGGATGCAAAATCGGTACTTTCCAAAAGAAAGGGAATCACAGTGGACATGGATTCAGATGTTTCTGCTGCATTGGCTAAGGGTGACAGGTGCAACTCGATTCCTGATGGTAGCCCTTCAAGGCTAGGTGGCAATATTATGGGGACTGACATGCTTGGTAATGCTGCAACTTATGAGACAGGTTTGGTATCAGAAAGGGTTCAGCCTGATTATTGTGGAGAGGAAACATTACAGATGTTAGCATCAAGGAATTCCATATTGAATGGAGGCTTAATCAAGAACAGTGCTGGGCATGATAGGAGTGAAAATTCGGTACCTTCTAAAAGAAAGGGAATCACAGTGGACATAAATTCAGATGTTTCTGCTTCTTTGGCTAAGGCTGACAATGGCAACTTGATTCATGATGGTGGGCCATCATGGTTAGGTGGCAATATTATGGGGACTGATGGGTCATCTCCCAAGCGAATAAGGTACTTGTTACTTGTTGGCAGATAACAAGAAACAATGCCATATATCCCATTATTCTTGAATTAGAATGAAACATGCCTTGTATTATACTCTTTTCTAATGTGTTTTCTAATTTGTGAATCATAATCATATGTCACATCTCTTTTATTATGTTATTCATATAACACATGCAGCTTGAGATTTCATGTTAAGCTTCTTTTGTCCTATTAGATTGTGTTGTAGTCAAACATGTTGGTATAGGATGGTGTTGGGTATTCTTACCACCTACTATGAAACTGATTTCTCCTTAACTCATCAACAGTGCTGAAGTATCCCTGTGGATTCTGTTCTTCAAACCCTCATTGATATTATATTTGATGGCAGAAATATGTTGATGGAATCTTTTGCAGGAATTATAGCATCAGCACCTTTTATATGTTGACCAGTCCATGATGATTTACCAGTATTTTGTTGATTGTTTTCAGGCCTAAATAATTGGTTATTTTCTTTGCAGGTTGGATTATGATCCTACAGTCAGTGAGTCTTGTAACCCTTGTGAAACTGAGGTTGGTTGGGTTTCTTTTTCCTCATTGATAGTGTACTATGCGTGTGATGTAATTCTGTGACAGAAGTAGTTAGCTTCTGTATGAAGTTATCTGCAACTGGTGCAGTTAGCTTCTGTTATGAACAGAATCAGTAAATTGTTAGGCATTTATTTCCAACTGTACTCATCTCAGACTAATAATATCAGATTCAGAACACAACTCAGAGTTCAATTGTTGTAACATTTCTTGTAACTACAAGAAGTCTCTACTTTTCTTTTATCTTCTGTCATTTTCTTTTGTTTTCTTGAATCTGCAAACAGAAATATGGTATCAAAGTTTAGTTGATTCTAGCCATGACTTCCTCTGCCAGCCCAACCCCTACTCAGTTCAATTGTAATGACATTTCTCATAATTACAAAGAATTGTCTCCAAATATCTCTCTATTTTTCTTTCACTTCTGTCAGTTAGCTTCTGTTATGAATAGAATCAGTTAGTTGTTAGGCAGTTATTTCCAACTGCACTCAGCTCAGACTAATAATATCAGATTCAGAACACAACTCAGAGTTTAATTGTTATAACATTTCTCATAATTACAAGAAGTCTCTTTGAATTTCCCTCTACTTTTCTTTTACCTTCTGTCATTTTCTTTTGTTTTCTTGAATCTGCAAACAGAAATATGGTATCAAAGTTTAATTGATTCTCGCCATGACTTCCTCTGCCAACCCAACCCCTACTCAATTCAATTGTAATAACATTTCTCATAATTACCAAGAATTCTCTCCAAATTTCTCTCTATTTTTCTTTCACTTCTGTCATTTTCTTTTATTTTCTCTAGTCTTTCTAACACCAATTAATCCTCATTCCCCTCCCCTGCAATTTGCTTAAATTTTCTTAGAAATGGCCTTCAAGGTCAGACAAATTAATATCTGGCATGTATGTTGGCCACAAAGTTGTATCTGGCGAAACAATGCTGATGATTGAGTGCAGATTAATAATTAGTTAACTGTGCTCTGGCACCCCAACAAAAGAGCCTGTTTCCTTAAATCACAAGTGGTAAAATATTTTAAAACAATAGCTGTTAGCAATGTGTTTCCACATATACATATGTATGTATATATATTTTATAATGTTTGTTTATCTGTGGGTAAATCTTTTGATCTCTTTGTATTATGTATTTTGCTGTTAGCTTCAGGACGGAAATGATATTGATGCAAGCATGCTGCAGAAAGATTCTCCTGCAAGTTTACTAACAGATGCTGCTAAAAATATATGTCTAATTTGCAAGAGTGAAGGACAGTTACTGTAAGTACACTTCTAAGTTATCAGCACAATAATGTTTGTTTTTTGGCTTGGTTTTACTTGTCCTTAGGTCCAAATTGCTTGGCTTCTAAGTTATCAGCCCAATAATGAATGTATTGGTGTGAAGCACAACTAATTTGTTTAGTTTTCTTTAACTGGATCCAATTCTCCAGTTTTGACTGGTTCTACCTCAGCTCTAGCCTGTCTGGTCACTGGCTTGCCCAATTGAACCAGACCTAGTTTTTGAAACCTTAATTGTAATGATAATATGAATGTTTTTCATTGTGCATTCCTTAGACAATGAATATCACTGCATGATGTATATCTATATTCTGTTTTTAAAGTGCATGCTTTGGTTCTGTAATCTTGGATGGACATCTTTTTGCAGATTTTGTAGTGGAAAAGAATGCTATAGATGCTACCATCTCTCATGTCTTGAACCTCCCCTGTTGGATGCTCCCCTTGGAGTTTGGCATTGCTATTTCTGTGTGAAAAAGAAGATTGAATTTGGTGTATATTCAGTGTCAGAGGGAGTAGAATCAATTTGTGATGTCAAAGAAGTTTCATTTTCAAATGTTAAAGGTAAAGTAATAATTTATCACCATTTTATCTCTTCGCACAGGTTTCCTTATTACTCTGAAGCTCATCTGTATTTTCCCTTACATACTGCTTATGTATGATGCATAGCCTTGTATGTGTTGCCTGTTAAATGTAATTGTTTTATTATCTACAGCTCAGAAGGAATTTCTTGTGAAATATAAAGGCCTTGCTTATGTTCACAATCGATGGGTGCCAGAAAATCAGTTACTTCTTGAAGCTCCTTTGATGCTTGAGAAATTTAATCAGAAAGATCAGGTTTTTTAAATTCGTAATTTTACTTTTGTATAAAATGTTAGATAATCAAGCTTTATGGTTTTTATGGTAGTATGAATATATAGTGCTGAGAGTTTCATTAATTCAGACCCTAAGGTTGAAGCCGGAGTGGAGTTTACCCCATCGTCTGCTGCAGAAGAGAGCATTAATCTGCGGCAAACAGCATGATGATCCCAAGACTAACCATACAGTTGATAATTTTGACTGTTGGTATGAATGGCTTGTGAAATGGCGCGGTCTTGGTTATGAGCATGCTACATGGGAGTTGGGCAATGCTTCTTTTCTTTATTCTCCTGAAGGCCAGAACTTAATCAGAGGCTATAAAGAGCGTTTCCAGAGAGCAACGAGAAATTTGTCTTGCTCCAAATTAAATAAGGTGCCTCGGATTATGAACATGTCTAACAAATTGTATAATGAATAATTTTCCAATCATGAGTGAAATTAGATAGTATTCATGATTCAATGTTAATAATATCATAAAATGCATCATCTATGTATTAAAAATGACACAAATATGTAAATAGTGCCAAATATCAATACTCAAAGCCAAACATCTCGTGAAGTATCCAAAAGTGAAAAAGTGTAAATACTTCAAGATCAAATCATATAGTAAATTGAATTCAATTTGAAGAGCATGGATCACTCTTTTGTAATCTATTATCATTTAATCCCAGATAATAAGTTAGAGGACCATAGCCATTAAACTAAAGGATAAGGACAAGAGATTCTGGGTTTAAAGAGCTGAGGAAAGAGTGAATTAGGAGGTGGGTTGTATTTATTCTGAATTTAAAGGTGTTTTTGTTCAACACTTCCTTGTTTTATTTACATCGTTAAATGATGCCAATAAAAGAGAAAGTTGTGCTATTTTTCCAGTTGGATTTTGCAATATCCTGTAGTAACCTGTCTGAAAGTTGTGGATCCTGAATCAATTGGATTGCAATAGAACTAATTGTGGTGCAAAAAGATTTCCCTTCTGATTCAAGATTTATTATTAAGATTGTGTTGCTTTCTTAATGAATCAGATGACTGGTAACTGTGGTCAATCAATTAACAATAACATAGCCCAAACATAGATAAGCTTAGCATGTGCAATCAAGCCATTCTCTTGATATTATAATTGAAAATGACATAGGATGCTATCCTAGATTTGTTCTCTATAATATGTTTCAGCCTGATTAAATTATAGCAAGTTCCCTGATATTCTTGCTTTCGTAAATTCTCCTCAATCTTGATTGGTCTTTTTTGGCTTCATTTTTACAATCTGCAGAAAATAGATCGAGTAAATTCTATTAATAAATTATCTCAGATGCCTGGTGGAGCTTCTTCTGGCTTGAGTAACAACAATTTGGATGCAGTTAACAAACTACGTGAGCATTGGTGCAGGGGTCAGAATGCTATTGTAATTGATGACCATGTGAGCATGACTAATTAAATTTTTTTTATTTATGCCTTTCAATAGATTTATGTTGGTTTCATTAATTCTTATTTGGTGTTTGTCTATGATACAGTCTCGATAATACAAAAACCAGAAATAGGCAAACTCCTATAATGAAGTATCATGAATTATATTATAAAGAGCACACCACTATTTTAGTTCATGAAAGACTTGAGGTCAGTCTCATTAGTCCTTGGAAAATGGGAATTACCTTCTTTTGTCCGTGGAAGATCAAAAGTTGTTCATTTTAGTTCTTCTACAGGGAATAAAATGAACAGCTGAATAGGGGACTAAAGTAAATAAACTTTTATCTTTCAGGACAGAAATGATGATATACTTTTAGTGACTAATATGATTGACTCCAAATCTTTGAAGGACTAAAGTGGTGTTTCACTCAATTAGAAAGGAAACAAAAAAAGAAAAAAGGAAAACTAGCCACAGGGTACAAGGATTTCCCAAGAAGGGTCCTTTTCCCTAGGGTCAATGCTCTCCCAGCAGAAAGAGAAGTTCTCTGTCAACAAACAACAATAAATTACCTGAATGCCTATTGAAAAAGATTAATTCACCAATAACTATTAAATAAGGTTTCTCAATCCCTTATTTAAGAGAAGAATACTAGGTAGACTAGTGTTCTAACAGTGTCCAATAAATGATAGATCCTGGTTAACTAATTCAGAAATAGGTGGTCGATAGAATTACAAGAGATGTGAAAAATCTAGAGATGATTGACATCCATTAAGATAGCTGCTTGACATGAAGTCATGGTTCCCCAACATGAGAAGTATAAAACCAAGGTGAGTAGTTATGCTCTTCTTTCCGTGTGCAGCAGTAGTTTTGGGAGGGAGGAGGTTACAATAGTGAGGAAGAGAGTAGGGTAATTTTGACTACTTAAGAATAGGACAGAAAATTGAGTGAAAATGCTTGAGTGATTTTAGCAGTCAGCAGAATGAAATTTGTATACAACAATGATTACAAGACTAATAATAAATACATGCTGCTATTTACAAGAAAGAAAAATAGTAAGAAAATATTGTGTTACTGATTTTTGTAATCATATTCCCTAAGTTACATTGCTACTTGGTTAGTTGGTGAACATTCAAATATTCAGTTTCCAAACTTGTCCTAAAATTAGTTATAATGTTTGTGGAACACAGTCATGGTTTATTGAGTAACAATTCTTAAGAATTTTGTCCTCTGCTTCCCGTTTTTTGCTTTACTATAACCATTTTTTATATCAAACATGGGACATGTGTTTTTGTGCTGTCCAGATATTTTTTTAATTGAAGTATGTATTGGACTCTTAAAATTTTCTATTATTGCTGTAGTTTATTAGATTTTGACTGATGGTTTCCCTACTTATGTGGTGGCCTGTACTAGTTTTATATCTATTATGAAGTTTGGCTTGGCATGTAAATTATGTCTTTTTTTGACTGATTTTAACTGATGATTTCCCTGCCTGTGCATTGACATGTACTAGTTTTTTATATCTATTATGAATTTTAACTTGACATGTAAATTATGCCTTTTTCTTCTTTTTATTATTTAATCAGATATGCCTGTTAGCACTTTTTTAATAAATTAAAATTGTGCTGTATTTTATTTTTATTATAGGGTCTCTATTGGTAATTCATTTGAAATTGTGCTAGAAGTAGTGTAAGGTTTTCTTAGAACTCAATCATTGCTGATAATGAGTTTCAGGACCGAATTTTGAAAGTCGTTGCGTTTATCTTATCGTTGCACTCTAATACTTATCAACCTTTCCTCATCATCTCAACTGCTGATTCTCTCCATTCATGGGAGGACAAGTTCTACCAATTGGACCCATCTACAGATGTTATTATTTACAATGGAAACAATGAGATACGTAATGGTCTTAGGAGACTTGAATTTTATGATGAAAGTCATTGTATACTCTTCCAAGTGCTCATAGTTGTTCCTGAGATACTTTTTGAGGTATGTCCTAGAACCTGGTTGCTGATATTGATGGGGGTTATCAATGTTATATTTGGTTAGGGACTGGCCATCAGAAAGCAGCGGGCAGTTGGATGAGTCGTCTCATTGGTTGATTTGGATTTCTGTTTTCCTTCCATATGTGTGTTTTCTTCTCTCATGAAATCATAACATGATGCTTTTGAACTTATTGTTATATTCTACAGGACATGGATGTTTTAGGGGGCATAGAATGGGAAACAATTATTGTGGATGAGTGCCAATCCCCTAAAATCTCTTCTTATTTCAAACAAATTAAGATGTTAAACACTCATTTGAGAATTCTTCTTTTCCATGGCCAACTAAAGGTTTGTTTCTTTGGATGCTTAGGTTTCAGCGTCTCTCAACTCAAATATTATCACCTTACGTAATCCTACTGGCTTTTGCAGGATAACAATGTAGAAAACATTAACATTCTTGATCTTCTTGATTGTCAAATTGATAATGAAAAAGATAGTTTGATATCTAATTCCAATAATAGTGTTGTTCAACTGAAAGAGAGACTGTCAAGTCATATTGCATACAGATGCAAATCTGACTCCTTCAGATTTGTTGAGTATTGGGTTCCTGTACAGATATCTTATGTGCAGCTTGAGCAGTACTGTGCCATTTTACTTTCAAATGATTCAATTCTACGTGCATCATCAAAAATTGATAGTATTGGTGCCGTTCGTGACATCCTTGCTTCAACCCGGAAGGTTAGGCTGTACTTCTTTTAATTACTTGTATAGATGGCATGAGATTAAATTCAATTCTTTAAATTTGGTTTAGGTTTAGGGTCTAGCTGTTTTTATGAAGCAATATTTGGTTGCACCATCGTAATTAATTTGCGTTTAATTTTATTTGTGGTTAGTGGTAAACTGTTTATAATTCCTTACTAACATGGGGTGAAATATTTATAATTTCAAGCATGGCCTATCAGTTAGATACATTCTTGATTCATTAATGATCAGAAATAGATTTGATTCAGATTTGTGTAAAATTGAATCTATTTTCAAGTTAAAAACATTCTGGTGTATATGATATGAAGCTGATTGGGCATCTCTAACTGAATATTATAACAGATTTGATAAACAATTGTGTATTTTTTTATAGTTGATTTGGTTATTTGCCATTCCCTTTTTTTTTTCATTATTAACTTCAAAGCTGTCAAGTGGTTGTAAATTTTCTTAATGGTTTCACTTTCTTCTTCTATTATCTCTTGACAGTGTTGTAGTCATCCCTATATTGTTGATCCGGGTCTACAAGCTCTGCTTACCAAGGATCATGAACCAAGTAAGCTTGTGGAGGTTGGAATAAAAGCAAGTGGCAAGTTTCAACTTCTTGATTCAATGCTCATGGAGTTAAGAAAGAATATGTTAAGGGTGCTCATTCTTTTTCAGGTACACATTTTGTAGACTAGCTTACCAGTACATCATCAATTCATCATCTATAAGTTTCCTTAGCTCTGTAACCAGTCCCAAATCATAAGGAGAGGCTGACCTCAAAAATGCTATAGCAAATGGCCTCCATATTGAAGATTATAGATTCAAGATAAATAATTTATATTATACATATATAAATGCTTAACATTTAAAAAAATAAAATTAAAGACATGTTCATAATTAACTGAATGACAACATTGGAATGAAGCAAAAAAAATTATGGAACTAAGGGAGATATAGTGATATACAAAATTATAGATACATCAACAGAAACCAAAGGAGTTGAAAAAAAAGGAGGGACAAATTAGGGGAATATGAACTGTGAAGTTAAAGAACACAACACCAAAAAAGAGGGTATAAGTATAACGGGGATGTACAAAATTATAGGAAAGGATAATCGAAAGGAGATTTAGACAAGAGACTTGCATTACTGAATATCATTTTGGATTTATGCTTGGGAGGTCAATCATGGAAGTAATATACTTGATGTAACATTTAATAGAGATATCAAAGCAACCAAAAAGATTTTCAAATGGTCTTCATTGACTTAGAAAAATCATATGATTGGGTGCCAAAGGTTTTGTCGAAGGTCCTAGAAATGAAATGAGTTTGTATTGCATATATTTGAGCAATCAAGGATATGTGTGAGGGGCTCATAACTAGAGGGACAACACAAATGGGGCCCCAACATGTTTTTCTTTAACCATAGAATTGCATCAAGAGTCAAATTTGAGCCCTTGTCTTTTTAGTCTTAGTCTTGGACATTGTCATTACTACGCATATCGAAGAGCCAGTGCCACTATCCTTGTTTTGTGTAGATGATATAGTTCTAGTTGGAGAATCAAGAGAGTAAATAATTGGAAGTTAAAGATGTGGAGATGAAATCTGGAAAATCATTACTTTAGCAAGAAACCAACAATCGAAGCATAGAGATAAAGCCTGAAGAACATACCTTAAGTCACTTGGTTTAAGTATCTAGGGTCCATCATGTAGCATGACAGAGAAGTAGCGGGAGATGGAGTGTGAAGGATTCTAGTGGAATGTGTCAAATGGAGGAGTCCCCAGGTGTTATCTATAACAAAAAGGTAAAACTTAATCTTAAAAAGTTCAATGCACAACTATAAGATCAGCAATGTTATTTGGAACTGAATGCCTAGATGGTAGAAAACCAAGAGAATAAACTCAATGTAGTAGAGATGAGAAAGTTGTATTAGATTAGTGGACATACTGGACGGAATAGGATTAAGAATTGAATGTATTAGAGAAAAATGTGGGGTAGCACCTAATGTAGAAAAGATGGTAGAATTTTGCCTTATGTGGTTTGGGTATGTGTAAAGAAGATCTATAGAAACTTCAATAAGGAGAGTAGATTGGATTAAGGGTTGGCCAGTTGCTAGAGGCAGTGGGAGACCAACTGAAACTATAAGTGAAACAATTAAGAAGGATTTAGGGGTTGATGGTTTGTCTATAGACATGGTTTTCAACAGAACATTATGGCATTATTTGATCCAACTAATGGGAAAAGGATTGGTTGTTGTATATATTGTGTTTGTCAATAAATTTTAGTTGATGTAATAAGTTGTGTATAATTTAAAAAGTACACATGCTCTCTTATATGAGAACATTAATTTAAAGTTGGTTCTATTATGTTATCTGATTATTTGTTGGCAACAAACTATTTCCATGTTTGGATAAAGTAATTTAAAAAGGGAATGTAGTTTTTAAGTGAATTTAGAATATTTCACACAAAAAATAGTTTTTGGATACTTAAAATGAATGAATTTGAAACATTGAAATAGGCAGCATTTCCAAAATCTTAATTCTTTCTCAAATAACCTTCAGAAACCCTTCCATGCTTTTTCTTATCTCTCAACTACCACTTTTTGCCAATGGCTTCAACCATCATTGCCATAATAGATGCCCTGTTCATCTCCTGAAAATGTCAGAGGCAACCTTGCTGGAACTGTTGATGCCCACAACCATCACCTCTTCCTTTGATACATGAACCACCTTACTTGGATCTCACTCGTTACCTTTGACATCAATCTCCTCCCCAAGCACATTGATGCCCACTGCTCAATTGCTTCTCTTGGACCCCATTGATTCTGACACTGATTCCTTCTATAAGCCAGTAAGCTCGTTTCCACCATTGCAAATCCTGCAAGAACTACATCATTATCAAACTACCATCTCACCTTAGGTTCATTTAGATCATATATATAATTTTACTTGGTTTGATTTTGATATTAGCAGAAGAAAGTCATGGTGTGTACAGTGCATGAGGAGGTTGGCTCCACCAACGCAGACATACTGATTTTTCAAAACCACTTTTTTCTTCTTTTAGTGACACATTGTGCTAATTTCTTTTATTTGTGAAATGAAGTTAAACCAATAAATATCCAAATAATGAATTTTGAAAATATAGGTAATTCAATCGCAGTAATTAAATTTCTCAAAATTTTAAATCATCTGAAAATTTTAAATATGTCATTCAAACATTTGGTTAGGGCACATGTTTAGGAATAAAAAATATAAACTATTAAATAAAAAGTGCAAGCATTAAGTGTCTTGAAAAATTTCATAACCATTCAATACATACTGTTCATTTGAGTTTTTCAATCTTAGATGAACTAAAATTTCATAGATGAAACTGATTTATTTTAATAGTTGCTACTATTTATGTGAACATGTGGAAGACAAGTGTTTATTAGATTTTCAGACTTTAGGGAATGTTATTTTTGGTAAAATTTCTCCTTTTCACCTATTTTCCCCCTTTGGTCATGTTACGATTCTGATTAGAGTTGGAGCAATACATGAATGATTTATTTTCTTTTTATGTATTTTGGTAGTCTCCCTAAATTTTTCTTCTGTTTTCTTTAGCTATGGAAAATTGTCTGGGATTGTAAGAGTTGGGACCATCAGTAAAGCATGGAAATAAGTTTTTATTGATAGATACAATCTCACTATGGCCTGGGGATCCCTTGTTTTCTGTTTGTTTAGCTACTTTTTAGCTGTTTTCTGTAATTTTCTCACTTGTGTATGTCATCATTGATTTTTTGCAGTCTATTGGAGGTTCTCTAAAGCTTTCAATAGGAAATTTTTTGGAAGATCTTCTGCAAGCAAGATTTGGTTCAGATTCTTATGAAAGGATTGATAAAGGTCTTCCGTCTTCCAAGAAGCAAGCTGCTATGAAGAAATTTAATGATAAGAACAGTGGACGATTTGTTTTTTTGTTGGAAACATGTGCTTGCCTTCCAAGCATCAAATTGTCATCAGTTGATACTATTATTATATTTGATAGTGATTGGAACCCGATGAATGATATAAGATCCCTTCAGAAGATAACACTTGATTCACAGTTTGAATTGATAAAGATATTCCGTTTAAATTCATCTTTCACCATTGAAGAAAAAGCCTTAATCCTTGCTAAGCAAGATAAGACACTTGACATCAATTTACAAAACATAAACTGGAGTGCTAGTCATATGCTGTTGATGTGGGGTGCTTCTTGTCTGTTTGATGAATTGAGAGTTTTTCATGATGGTGAAACTTCTGTATCTAGTGTAAAACCCTTGTTTGGTCGACCACTTTTGAAAGAAGCAATGCATGAATTCTCATTCCTACTATCTCAGGATGAAGGTATCAGTATCAACACAAGCAACTGTTCAACTATATTGAAAGTACAGCCAAATGGGGGAACATACCGTGCAGATTGTTCTTTGCTTGGTGAAGTGAAACATAGGCTACTGGATGAAGAGCCACCCCAATTTTTTTGGACAAAACTTTTGGAGGGAAAACAATTTCGGTGGAAGTACTTAAATTGTTCATCTCAGCGTAGCCGGAAAAAAGTTCATCATTTTGATGGTTCAGTGGATGGGGCTGATCTTGTAAGTGAAGTCATAGCAAAGAAGCGCAGGAAGGTGAGCAGCAATGTTGTTGATCAGCCTTCAAAATCTGAAGGTGAAAAGTTGTCCGCTGGAATCAAGGCAGGTTAGTGGTCATGTTTGCTACTTTCATTTTGTTATGATCTTTCATTGTTCAATGAAGCTGACAGACAGTAAGAAGTATTGGTTTTTTTTTTATGTTCACCTCTGAAACCATTTCATACTTCTACAGGAACATCTGGAGATTTAGTGGGTAATTTTCAACTACTTATGTTGGTAAACCATTCCATGTGAATTACAGTCCTTACTCAGTTTGTTTGCTTGATCAAATGTCAGATAGATCTCAAGGTAATAATGTTGGATCTGAGCAAAAATGTAGACTGCATGGTGAACAGAGGAGCTTGCATCTTTTGCTGAAGCCAGAGATCACAAAGCTTTGTGATGTTCTTCTTCTCCCAGTATGCAGCATGTTTTCTCTTTGTTTAGTTTTACTTCTGTTTGTTGTCCTGCTCCGATCCTTTACCCTTGATAAGATTACATTTTAATTACTGTATTGTTTGTGTTGACAAAATGTGATTGTATACAAGTATTGACAGTTCAGAAAAAATGAAAAAAGGGCTTCAGAGTTCTGTTGACTTGATGTTGTGTTCTTGTTGAGATTCTGACATTGGGATAGATTAATAAATCTCCCTTAATTTTGGTGATGCTACAGTGTGAAATTTATTATGATGTGGGAATGAGATGCCATGGATCTGAAATTGGGAAGGCTAAGGTTGAAGGTTAAGAGACTAAATAGAATGAAATAAGAAAAAGAATGATGTATGAATTAGGAAATGAAATACTTATAGCAGCTATTCTTGTAGGTCTAACCTTGTGTTTAAAAAGCCAACAGTGATGTATGAATTAGAAGTTCACTTAGATCGGCAAGTGGAAGGAAGATAACGGATAGGAAATGGTAATGAGGTAAAGATGTCAACAAGTCTTGGATCTAATCATAGATGGAGACTTATATTACTTGTTCTTGACCTATCAAGTTGCCGTTTTGAATAAATATCATTATAATTATAAAGTAGTGGAGGGAAATAAAAGATAAAATATTAATGAATTCTTATCTCTGTTATTGTGATCTTTTGCTAGTTTCTCTGGGGTATGTTGGTGGTTGTTCAGTTCTGTTGGAGAGTGCTTTTGTATCATTAATAGATTAATTTTGTTAGACTCTGAAAGCATTGAGTAATGAGTGCATTGCAATTTGATTTGATATGGATAATGGCTTCAACTATTAACAATGAAATGTGACTCATTATCATGAATGGATGACCTAAGGTGGAATTTGTGCATGCACCTTTCCAAATAGCTCCAGTTTCCCTATATATTTGAATCCCTGTTACTTTGGGCTTGAAAAATATGTTGCCTGTCAATTCTTCCAATTTGATGTTGCATTCCCCAAAGAATGATTTTTATAACTTCTTAAACTAATCATGACAATCATAATTGGTTTGCCAAAATTTGTATTCATTTATGAGAACCTGAGCTCTATTTTGAGTCTAAATTGATGCTCTGGTGACATCTTTTTATAATGCAGGATAACGTCAAGAGCATGGTTGATGATTTTCTTGAATATGTTATGAACAACCACCATGTCAATAGGGAACCAGTGTCAGTATTGCAGGCTTTCCAAATATCGCTGGTCAGAATATTTTCTTGCATTTTCTTCTATTGCATCTGTGTTCCCTCCTTTTCACACCATATCCGTTGACAGATTTTGTTTTCTTATTGAAAATTGGTCTTTTTTTTTTGCTATTTTCTTATTTCTTTATTCTTTTTCATTGTCCATGACATATATGATTTGAGTTAACACTATTCCGAATTTTGTAGAAAGAGAGAATGAATAGAGAGAGAGATGTGAGAGTACTTCAATGGGATGATGCACTAAATGTGTAGCCCAACTATGAAGCCATTTTTCCTGAGCACTTTATATGGCTAGTCAACTTCATAAATGCCTTGAAATTTTTGTTTCAGCTGAGATTCCTGTCTCTGGGTAAGCTTTTTGAGCTGGGTTACAAGACGGCTAGTTTAAACTTTTAGGTCTCATTGTGGTTAATGTGGAGTGTTAGGCAGATAAACTTTAAATGAAGTATTTTCTGAACATATTTATCGTAGATAATATAAAATAAAAAAATTCACAAAAAAATAGAATAGATGCAAAGTTGAATATTTCCCCTTCCATTTGAAAAAAAGGGGAGGGGGTTGGGGAGGTTATTAAGGAATTTTTCCCTATTTTTTCCTTTTGCTTACTCAGTCTGGTTATCATATTAACCCATTTGATACATAGAGTCATACTGCCACATCACTTTTTGGAGTGCATTTATTCGTATATATTCCAGTTAAACAGTATGTAAAATAGTCTTGTGAGGTAGTTTACAGTACTTTGTTTCCCACCTCTTATAAATGCAAGTATTCACCTAATTGCATTTAGTATTTCCATCTGATAAGTTTTTTTTGTGTTGCGTGAATTTCAGATTTGGACTGCAGCTTCTTTGCTAAAACACAAACTTGGCCACAGGGCTTCTCTTATACTTGCAAAACAGCATTTGAACTTCGACTGTAAGAAAGAAGAGGTGGACTACATTTATTCTATGTTGCGGTGTCTAAAGAAAATATTTTTATATCGTACAGGAAAATATAATGATACTGGTTCTCCAAAAGCTTCTAAATCATCAAATAGGCCATATTCCTGTACAGGAGCAGCACGAGAGGTTGAAGTGTTCAAAAAAGATATGTCCAAAAGTATTAAAGAAATTCAGAAGAAGTGTGAAAAGCAGCTAAAGAAGCTACACCTTATGCAAGAGGAAGAGAAGCAAAGGTTGAGAGCAGTTATTGAGGATGAAAAGACTGGCTTTGAGAGAAAGTACAAAATTGAGTTAGCAGTTATTCGATCCTGCTCTCCAAATGCTCTTTTGAGAATGGAAAATCTGAAGGTTTTGAATATTGAATATGAAAAAAGAAATGTGGAACTGAAATGTATGCATGAAACATGTCTCAAGGATCTTGACAAGAAGCAATTAGCTGAAATACAGAAGTTTCAAGGTAGGGAGGCCAATTGGGTGAATGATGTGAAATCTTGGGCTCAAAATGAATTGCTAAACATAAATGTTTCTAAGGAACTTGGGGCAGGGGTTGATTCCTTGCAGACTTGTGATCAAGTACTGCCTCAAAATGGTCCAGAACATCATTTTACTGAAGGAAAGGGTCGTGATGATATGGTAGAAGCCATGACAGAAAGTGAAGCTGGGGTTCCTGACACCAATTCCACTGCAGTTGTACTATGCAATAGCACAACTGAACTTCAAAATCCTCTTGTAAATCATGTGGGTACTAGAAGTGAGGGCCATAATATAGCTGAAAATCAATATGTCAGTCAAGGATGTATTATCACTAAACATTCCTGCTCAAGAGAACAAAATTCTTACAGCGATGGGTGTGAAAAGTTTAGCTGCGGATCTCGAGATGGTTGTAAGGGTGATACTGTAACATCTCTTCTGCCTTCATCAAATAGAGAGATGCATAATGCGGAAACATCAGATGTTGCCACTGAAGAGGTGGTTCATGAAGTGTTAAAAGGCAGCAGTTCCATTGATGGTCAGGACAAAGTTCATTCTTCAATGCAGAGGAACATGTCAAGAAATATTGCTTCCTTGAATTTACAAACACCTGAAAAGCATATAACTGGTGTAAATGCCATGTGCATGCCACATTGTGAAAATTCTGCACAAATCTGCATGGATGATAAATGTAAAGGTTCCAATAATTCTGTCACTGAGAATTCACCTTTATCACGTGAAAGAATTGCTAATGGGGCCATGATAAATTTGTTAGACGGAGAGGAACTTTCGGGACTGCATGGGACTGTCAGCATTACTGGTTGTCCAGAAAATGGTAGTGCATTCAGTCCTTCATCCATGGAGCAAATACCTGATGGAGGTGCTGTAAATGCTTTAGATAGAGACTTGTCAAAACCATGTGAAGCTGCTAGTCCAAGTAATGGTCCAGATAACATGACCCTTTTGAATCCACCGCACCAAAATTCTTCTGGAGTCACATCAAGCATACCTGATGGGCATATTCCGGCTGAAGTATCAAAAATTAGTAATGAAGGGGAGACTATTAGTGCGTTAGAAAGAGAGGCACCTGTGGAAACACCTCGGATGGTCAATTATACTGATTGCCCAAAGACTGCAACTCCTCTGAATCCTCTGTCATCTCTGGAGCAAATATCTGATAGAGGTTCATTAGATGTCCCAGGTTTTGATAGTGTTGTATCACCAAGGCCTTGTCAAGAAAGCAGTCATGCAGTCCCTTTGAGTATTTCTGATAGAGATATTCCAGTTATAGTGCCAGAAAACAGTCATGCAGTGGCTGATTGTCATAAATACATAGAGCATATAAAGAATGGTGTGCTAGTGGATAGAAGTACCAGATCAGACCAGCGGGAAGGAGTGCCTAAAACCGTGACAGAATTGTCCCGGGAGACTCCAGTATCTAGATCAGTTAATGTAATGGATCCTCCAGAACTAGTGCAGCAATTATTATCTGTAGAGCCCTCTCCTGACCATAATACATCTGGGGCAATGCAGAATTCTTCTGGACAAGTGGAACTAGTGTCTAGCCCAGTTCAAGCCAACCAATCCGATCATGTTTCAGTGGTCACGAAGCCTTTAGAGCAGGTGCAACAATTACAATATGCAGAGCTCCCTTCCCATTTAGATTCAACTAATTTTCCTTTGGAAACTGAAGTTGAACATCAGCCAACTGTGGTTCAAAATCAAGATGTTACACAGCATGACTCAAATTTGGAATTGCATTCACATTCACATTCACATGAAGTTGTTGGACAACCTGCCTCAAATTCAGACCCTGAGTCATTTACACCTGCTGAAGTAAGAATGCAATCTTCCCACCCAAGAAATTTGTCAACTCCTTTAGAGATCAATTATCATCCTATGCAAACTGAAGCCCATTCAGCATCCAGAATGCTTCTGCGTTTGTGTTATGATCCACTTAAAAATGAATTGGATAGAATACAAAAAGTGACAGAACAAACGATGAAAAACTATGAAGATATGGTTAGTTTCTGGTTTGTCTATATCTCATTGTTGTGATACTTATGCTAGGTTTTTATCTTTTGTGATTACTATAATATTATTCTTGTTGGAGCAGAAATTGCAGTTGAAATCTGATTTTGAAAAGGAATTAGAGGAACTTCGCCGGAAGTATGACGTTAAATTTCAGGAGATTGAAGTTGAATTTCAGCAAACAAAGATGACTCTGGATACAAGCTTTAACATTGTTCATAAGAATAAGTTATTGGCAGATGCTTTTAGGTCTAAATGCTTGGTTCTTAAAGCATCTGGTACATCAGGGATGCAGCAAGGTATGTTGGTTTTTCAAAAGTATCTGAATTTTAATATTATTGCCCTGACTGGATCTTACGAATACCTAATAGTTCCATTGCAATTACGTTTCTAATAATAATAATGGTTTTCCTTGCCATCTACTATTCTCTTTTTGACCGATCAAGTTTCAACCAGAGCAATGAGCCTGAGGTAGCAAGATGATGTGAAGATTTTGTTGAGAGTTCTTGATATATGTCATATTCGTTTTATTATTTATCTTGTGTAACCTCCATCCCCGAACCACTCCCCAGTTCCCCCCCCCCCCCCTCCTCCCCTCAAAAAAAAAAATCTGCACAGAAAAATTATAGGATGGGACAGAATTTTCCTTCAATTAGTGGGATGTGTAAGGCATATCAAATCCAACCCTCAAGCAAACAATGAACATAGGCTAAATTATAGATATGTAACTTTTGAAAAAACTGAGTCTGAGACTAATTAATGAATGTTATATAGTGACTGTATCAGCAGTTCTTTGGATTATTTTAACAGTGGGGAAAGTGACAAAATTATGGACTTTATTTATGTTTACGCATGTCTTGAGTGTACATGCATTCATCTCATGTTTATGTATTCTGCTCATTAGAAGAAATATAAATCACTAAATGTGGATGCTTGCAGCACTTGGTTTTCTGTTGAGCCTTTTCCTAACAACTATTTTAATGTCAGATTCAAGTTTTGCGTGGCAGTTGTTTCGGTCTTCAAGACAGCAGAGTTCTTCTTGCCCCCCTCTGGTTGCTGGTTCATCTTCCTGTGGACTTTCTGCTACCAGTCTGCAGAGTCCCTCCACAACGGCTAGCTCTCAGCATATGGTACCACCTATATGGGCTGGATACCGTGCATCTGGAGTTTTCTCCAATGTTTCTGCAAGATTACCTAATATCAACTCCATCTCTTTACCCTCTGGAAATCTTCAAGCTCATGGTGAGATACGTGCCCCTGCACCGCATCTCCAGCCTTATAGACCTTCATCATCTGTACCAGCGTCCAGTGTCCCTGCTTTTCCACATGGGATGCCAAGTCAGACACCCATCAGCAGTGTTCGTGCAACATCTCCCTCATTTTCTCATCGACCTCCCCGACCAAAACCCCCAACCTCTGATCCTCACTTGGGGCGCCAGCCTGATAGTGCAGGTGGGTTACCCAATCCTAACTTACCTGCCCTGGATTTACATGCAAATGCCAGCAATCAATATGCTATAAATCTCCCAAATGATCTGTCATGTGCGTCAGATGGGACACCAATGAACCAATCCAGATTTGGCACCAGTGGTAGCATGCAGGCTAATTCATCCCATCAAGCTCCATCTCCGGATTTAGTCTATTTATCAGATGACGATTAATTAGAGGAAGTGGTTTTACTTTTTTGCATGTCTTAACAACAGGCCATGATATAGCTTTTTTTTCCCCCTCTCGCTAGCTGTGAGGGATTCTTTACATGAATTTTAGAGGGCAGATATTGTAGTGCTGATGTTGGTGCCTGTAGTTTTTTTTTTAAAAAAAAATTCAACGCTTTGTTCTAATTATTGTTACATTAAAATGTATATATATGTAATTAATTTCTGTCAATTTTTCTCTGGCATGCAATGAATCATGAATGGTTAGCGGTTGTGGCAAAGCATGGTGAATGCGCGAACTGGCTGTAAATTAGACACGATTTGTAAAATGGCAGAGACATTATGTGACTGAGCAAACATATTATCAGAGACTTCCTCAGGTGTGGAAGAGAAACCAACTTGTAAAATGGCAGCTGGCGGCCCAAAATTTTCATTTTAAAGTGAAAAAATGGGAGCTTAATTTTTCGTACATCCTGGTGATTGTATGTTAACATTCTCACTTGAATCATTTAATTTCATTGAGGACCTAACCATTGAGGTGAAGTCCGAAGAGCATATCTATCTTGCTTAGGCTTTTGGAAGGGGTCTATCTCATGCATCTTTTGTGCTGCTTTAACATAACTACATAAGCACTTCTATGCAAGATATGTTCCATTATAGCTGCAGCTTCAATCTGGCCAGGATGGTGCTTCAGTTTGTGAGTCAAATGGTCATACCTGATGCCAGAGTAGCCTTGAAGGAGTGTGTTGATCCTTACCAGCATTGCTGCTCTTGTTACACTCTGCGTGGCATACTGTAGCATGTTTCCGTTCCATCTCCAAATATTCCAGCATTCAAAAACCTGTGGACAAACATTATGAATCACAATTTGTTTGAGAAAGTGGCGCCAATAGAAGCCAATTGTGTTAAGAGTGGCAGCTGCCAAGGGCATAACTAGTTAGTAAACTTTGTAACATTGCTAAGTAACGATTTTACTTTAGGGGTGGACACTTTTTAAAGAAAGCAAAATTCAAATTTTTCGTTAAAACAAGGGTAAAATGTATTAAAATTAAAATAATTATATATTTAATAAAGTTTTTTTTACTTTTAACTTGGTTAATATTTTTCTTACTTTAAACCTGCCAACATAGGAATTCATTCATTCATGATTCACCTGTTCCTTTCATAGTTTCATCCCATCAAGGGCGGAAAAACACATAAACAAGAAAATTGATATTATTAAATAGAAATGTTATTTCTGAATCAAAATTAAAACATGCCGGTTTTATATTAAAACGTCAATTATCTTGTGTTGCATTTTCTTATATCCCACCATTGTATTTATTGGAAAAGAGTTTCTTCGAACTCTCGCTTATATATTTATAAAGTGATTTAAAGAATATTATACAAAAGTAATATAAGACAGATTTTTATTTATATGAATAAAGTACACTTACATGTAGGTTTCATTAATCCCTTTGATATTTGGTAGAAGTTTTTTAATTTTTTTATGTTAAATTTAACAATTTTAATTATTTGTTAATATAGTTTTTTTATAGAAATTTTTTTAATCTTTTGAAAAAATTTAAATTGTGAACATTAAATTCTCATATTTAGTACAAATGTTTAAAAATTTTTTTCTAAAAAATTAATATTTAAAAAAATATTTTTAACTATATTTGTTAAGTAAAAATCTAAAATTTTTATAAAAGTAAAAAATATTAACCATATTATAATAATATTATTAAAAATATTTAAATATACTAAAATTATTTTTAGAAACATTCCTAATAATTATAATTTTAAAAAAAATATAATTTTCATAAATGAAAAAAATTTTGGAGAGCAAAGAGTTGCATGAAATGAATGGTAACATGGAAAATAGAGGGGGTACCTAATAAGTAATAAGCTCAGTTTGGAAGGCGAAATCTTGGGTGGTTGAACCAAAGCCAGTGGTGAGCCCATAACAATCAGTTCCTTTGTGCATGTTGTCCAACACCCATCTTCGCCTCCTCATTCATCTCCACCAACACTCGCCTCTCCGCCACCGCCGCCACTTCCCCCGCCACTTCCCCCGCCGTCAATGTCTCCCCTTCCACCCTTACTACAGGTTTCCGGTAATCCTCCACCGTCCTCTTCACTTCCTCCAATGTCTTCCCCTTTCAACGACTCTGCCGCTTCTTTCCACTTCAATGGGTCCACGTCACCGTTCATGTTGTGCCGTAACATTATTTTTAACAATTTCATGATCTAAATCTAGTTTAGATATGATAGCTGATACTCTAAACAAATTTTTATTATGATTAGTGAATATTTTAAAGTTATTCAATATTAGTTACATGTTTAAAAATAAAGAATAAAAGTAAAATTATCTAATTCATTTAAATAATTTTTAATAGAATTAAATTGAATCAAATTTGATATAATATTCAAATAATCTAAATCGAACTGCAGTTAATTTTTTATGATTATGATGAAAAAAATTATCTAAAAAATAATCCAAATTAAATTGTAACCATCCTAACCTGTACAATTTATTAGACAAGCTATGTTCATATAAAATAATCTAACTTGTATGGTGACTAGTTTTGTGATTTTTATGGCCATATTAGACACTATGACAATATTCTTCCAAAATTTCTTGCTATGTTAAATGTCTTAACTTTACCTTAAATTCAAGCCAATAGAATAATTCATTGTGAATAGATCGTATGTAAGTAATTTTATCTTGTTAAAGGTAATAATAGACTATTTCTATTAAACATACTTTTAAAAGAAGACAATTTATATGTTGATTCTTTAATTAAGTTTGGAGTATTTTAAATAGACAAATTCTATATTTTCATGATACATCTTTCTTTGATGAGATATTAGTTGTTTATTGACTTGTCTTTAATTTCATTTGTTATATTTTAGTATTTTTTATATTTCCTGGTAATAATATAAATTAAATATTATTTGTTTATATGTCTATACTATTGTCCAATAAATTTATATATGTGTTATTCTCTCATAGTTTAAATTTGATATGTGAATAATATTACCTATTAACGATATATTATGTTACGTTGAATGTTAACAACTAAATACATTATTCTTAAAAAAAAACTAAATACACTATTTATATACTATTATTTTAATTTAGCAAATGATGAAAATTAGAGATGGAAAGAGAAAATGTGTATTACAAGCAGGACTGCATGCGATGGTACCAACTGTCTTCGAATATGTCTTCAAGAAACTTACCCAATAAGAAGAGAAACAAAAAAAAAAGTAGGAAACAGAAGTAATAATATATAGAAACATCAGTATTTCCAGGTTCGAATCACGTGGACGAAAGCTGACAATTTGCAACAGATTTATTTAAAATTAAAATATAATTACGTATAAAAGTTATAGAAGCAACAGAGTTTCCCAAATGAAAATTACGTATAAAAGCTAGTGTGAGATGATTAAGTTGACTTTGACATCCAATTTCTTAAACAAACAGATATATCAAATTCAAACCGACACCACTAGTTTATTTTCTTGTCCATGTTTTCCTTCGCTCTTTTAATGGATGAAGATATTAAAGCAGAAAGAATTAAACGTACTTGTAATCGCAACATATGTCAATAATCTAGAAGATATTTTGAATGGAACTGTCAAATGTGATCCGTAGTCATGTGCGTTCTAATTTTTTAATAGCCAAATGTGTTGCGGAAGAAATCAACAAATCAAAGATTATTTCTAAGTGCACTTATTTTGTTCTCCTTTGTATATCGATCGTCGAATTTGTCAATGTATTATGCATACTCTTCGCCGATTAGTTATGGTTTCTTGGCACGCCGCTTTTATGAGTATTTGGATACTTTCAAAAGCCTGCGTGTGATATTTTTCAAATCGTGGATAATTCTGTTCAAAATCATGTATTAGTTCCTTAGTTCTGTATTAATGGTCCCACATCCTTCTTTTCTGGCGAGCAATGAGATTTATATAAAAAAATTATTGTACAGTTATTCTATTTTGTTTAAAATTATTTTTTATAAGCCAATCGTATATATTAATATTATTCTTATGTATTAGGGTTATTAAACCAGCAATTTAAGAGGAAATAAAAATTTATATCATTTGTTTTAATTTACCTTCATAATTTGAATTTAATCAAATTTTTTATATTTTTTATAAATTAAAAATAACCTAATTTTTTAGCATCATAAGGAAGATGAAAATAGACAATTTCAGCCTAGATACATAGGGCTCAGTTTCTTAAAAACATTGTATTAATGAGACACTGGCAATCTACACACGTTTTTAATGTACTTTTTATAGTACCGAATTAAATACATGTGAAGCTTATTAAATCGAAGTATGAAACTTATGCAGATTGTACCCAATATATGTCATAATGAGTGGGCGTTAAAAAAATGTATCTGAAAGTATATTATTAATATTTTTCTTGTTAAAAGATAGCATAATTAAGACGTATATTGGTCAAGATAATACACCTAAAGGATTGATGACAGCCTGGAGGCTATGTTCCTATCGATTCAATGATCCCAATATCATGCTTATATTACATAGGAATAGGATTGGAGAAAAGTCAAACAATTTTTGGGTTTCAATGGTGAGATTGAGAATATACAACCACAGCACAATTTTAGTAAATCCTCATGCTAATTAGTTCTTTAAATTATGAGTCAAGCAATATAATTTTTATTATTTAAAAACTCTTTATTACTCTTTAAATTTATAAACAACATTAACTTCAGTACTTTTAATATAAAATTATAAAAGAAAAAGAATTTAAAATTAAAATTAAAATTTATGTAAAATTAAAAACTAACACAATTCCATTCGGGTTGGTACCCTTCTTGGGTCAGAAGTAAGGTAGCTTTTTGAGCAATTAATGATGCATGAAATTTGTGTTTCAAACAAGGAAAGTATTGCTCCCATAAAGATTCATCAACTAAAATTTGAATTGTCTACCGTCTCAAATGAATCTACAATGAAAGTTGGAAAAATAGATTATCCAACGTGTATCAAGCTACTTCCATATAAAAAGTAAGTTTTAATAAATTGGATAGCAAAATAAATTAATTTAAATTTTTTAAATGATATTCAAAATCAAGTAAAAATTCGATATATTCAAACTTTTTATGATTTTGACATACTAAATTTATATATTGAACTTGAACTTGATCAAATTGGATCGACAAAGTTTATAATATTTAATTTAAATTTAAAATTTAAATCTTGTATGTTATTAAATAGAATCAAAATATTATACCAACCTATTTTGTCAACTTTAATCCTAATTGAGTGGTATATTTATGTTATCGGAAACTTTCACTTAAATTTATATCTTTTTATTAAAAATTTAAGAGAACTATATAAAATCACAATTCCATCAGCTAAACACAGAATATAATTTGATAATAAGAAGTTTTATAAAGATAACAGACGTATAAAGTTAATATTGGATTATATAGAAATTGATTTAGTGGCTGAGAATGCATAACCAGTCTTTTAATTACTTGAATTTGAACTTTATTTAAACTAACACCAAAGAAAATTAATTATGTTGAAAGCACAAGGCAGATGTTGAAAAACGTTATTTTTTAAGAAAACTACAAATGCCTCCAAAATTATTTTTAAAATGTTTAAATTAATATTAAAGTTGGATAGAAAATATTTTTACTTTATATTTTGATGGATAATTTTAGTATTTTTAAAAAATTAAACTATATAAAAGTGTAATTTTTTAATTCTTTTAAATATTTTATTTTGGACATAGTAATTTAAATTTTTTGGTATTTTATTTTTTTAATAGAACAATTGAAAGTTCTTATGTTTTTAATTATCAATTTGATTAAATAAATTTATTTACAGATTTTTAAATTTTGAATATATTGACAAGCAAACATCTTATTTATATATTGCATGGGTATTTTTAAAATTAATAAAATAAAATAAATATTATTATAAATATACTTATTCTTATTAATAAATAATATATATTTTATTAATAAAAATTAAAATAGTAAAAATTTTAAAATTAAAGAATAAATTAAAATTATAATAATTTTAGGATTTATTTTATTTAAAAAATAAAATATTCTAAATTTATTACAATACCAAAACATAATAGGACTGTTGGATTCACAAAGAGAAAACTTAAAAGTTTTATCTATTTAGATTTAATTGTAAATTTTCAGATTTTAATTAATTATATAATATTTATATAAATTTATAAAATTTTAAATATTTTAATATAAATAAAATATTTAAATTTTTTCATGACGTGAATTTCATCGTTAAAATCTTTCATCTAAATACATGGTTACAGTTTAAAAAATTCGTATGAATTTGTAAATAAAAATTTAATTTGACACTCACATTTAAAGATAAGATTATAATAACTAAGATGTGAGTTTTCATATGTAAAATGTCAAAAGTCTACGTGTATATATTTTTCTAAATATTAATCGATAATTTATTTCAAAATAAATAAGAACTAAAAGTAGAAACAAAGTATACATAACGCTTAAAGTATTTTTAGATAAATAATTTAATTAAAAAATCTTAAAAAAATTTATTATATGGAAATTTATGTAATAAATTAGAAAAACGATTAAAAAAAGAATTTATTAAAATAAGTAAAAATATAAAAAATAACAAGAAGTTATTTTAGTTTAATTTGTATTTTATAAAATACATATTTTTAATTGATGTTTATTTATATATAAATGGAATATAATTTAACTTAACGTTTATTTATGTAAAATTATATTATTTAATTCACATATTCATAACTAATTTCCTTCAGTCCAAAAAATAAATAAAATTGTAAACTCAGATCTATAAAAAAAATAAGCTTAATTCAAATGTATAACAATTGCGATCTTTCCCCGTTGTGAAATGTGATCACTGTTGTTGCAGTGGCCATTGTACCAAAATCAAATGAGAAAACTAATCCTTTCTCTATTGTTATTTATCCACTAAACAAAAAAATATTTTTAATCATCTATTCATCTGAAAATTTAAAATATATTAATTTATTAAATTTTATTAATATTGTTTAACTTTTACATGACATTTTTTTTCTAAACAATTCTAAAAATTATTATTTTCTCTATTTTTAAATAGATAAATAAAAATGAAAATAATATATTCAAACGGTTGACATTTTTTGAATTTTTATTTATTATTATAAATTTACTAGATATTAATAAGTACTTATTTTTATTTAAACTTAATAAAAATTAATAATTTCTTTATAAATAATATTAGTTTATTTAAAAATTTTAAATATTTTTAAAATGAAATTTTATTATTAAAACTTTCCTTTCTTCTGATAAAATTTTTTTTGCATGACATTTGTTCTTAAGAATTGATGTTAATACAATAAATATTTACAATGTTTTAACAGAAACGAGAAATGAAAAAATGAAAGAGAGAATAAGTAATGTAATAAAGAAATTAAAAAAAGATGGATACAAATAATTATAAACATAAACATATCTGAAATCTACCGAGATGAGTGGACAAGAGGGTTTGCACCCAACAAAATTGATGACTTGATAATGTTCCTCAAACAGCACTCTTTAACGATGATGAAATGTTGGATCAAAAGTTCAATTACGCACTACATGAATACATGAATGAGGATTATCACAACATAATAAATAAATGCAATGGAGATCAAAACATATCCTCAAGTTTCAGCTGTTTCAAAGTCACCCTCTCATCATAACTTTCCTGTATTAATTCATCTCTCGAAGCTCCTCCTCGTCCACAGAGAAAACAAACTGGTGACCGAAACAACACCCAATCATGATAACTTTCGCTAAAAAAAATGTTGCACCTTAATGTCTGGAATTAAAATTTTTACAAATTAATTAAAGTATATTAATTAAAAATATTTATAAAATTAGGGTTTGTTAAACTATTAAGAATTACTACTTTTATAATAATTAAGTTTAAATTTAAATTTCTTATTTAGTAAATATATGACTGTGCAAATTTTTATTAATAATATATTAAAGTTAAACTTAGTTTAATAAATAATTTTAAATCTTAAAAATATAAAATAAAATTATAATAACTTCAATAAATTATTTTATAAATACACGATAGGCGCCGACTTCATTTCAATATTAATTACTAGTAGTAAATTGACAGCTGCTTAATTAAGATTTCATTCCTTAAAAATCATAATTTTTTTATTTTTTAAAACAGGTTTTTTGTAGTATTTATTATCTGAAATGATTTACTTGTAAAATATATTTTTTATTTATTCGCTTTAAATAGTATAAATTTTTATTTTAATCCATTTAAATATAATAATATTTTATTTGATCATTTTTAAATAATAAATTAAAAAATATATAATATTTAAAATTTAAAATAAATAATTATATTATTAAAGGATCAAGTAATAAAATCATTAATAAAATTTAGCTGAACTTTGGATGGTCATGATTGTTTTACTGGTTGATTGGATTGGGAAAAAAAGAGAAATAAAAAGAAAGGAAAAAATGAATATGAAAAATTGTTTTGTTGTTTTTATATAAAAATAATAATTTTTTAAGATTTAAACATTTTTTTAATCTATAAAAAATTAATCTTTCATTCAGATAAAAAAAAAGTGGAGGAATGAATTTTTTTTATTTAGATTTAAGTATTAAAGTTTTATATGTTTTTTAAAAAATAAAAATTATATAATAAAACAGTATAAAAAACTAAAAATTTTAAAATAAAATTTGATTTTCTATATTCATATAAAATAAAATTTATATTATTAATATATTTTTTCTTTTTTCATCTATATAAATATAAAAAAATATATTTTTTATCTATTTTTACTTATTTAAATAATTTAATTTTTTTTTCTATTTTTTAACTTTTTTTCCTTCTTTTCAATTTTCATTTTTGGCAAACAAATATTAAGGATTAATTAACACTATATATATATATATATATATATATATATATATATATATATATAAAAGAAAATCTGAGATATCGAAGAACATGGCTGATGCAACGGTGCATTAGTGCATGTACTGCTCCTTGTCGCTGTCATTGCACACGTTACTGCCGTTTGATTTGACTATAATTTTCCATTTTGGACACCACCAGGCACCGGTTATGCTATCATGTAAGCTCGCCTACTCTTTTCGGAAAAATAAAATTACTCCTCTAAAATCAAAAATAGAAATATTAAAAAATATAATTAACTTTTTAATTTATTTATTTATTTTTTGATAATAATTAACTAAATATTCTTCTTTAAAAATTTAAAGTAAATAAATAAAAAATTTACTTTATTTTTCAAAGGATAAAAAAGAAAAGAGTAATATTATATATATATATATATATATATATCTGAAAACAAAAAAAAAATTGGCAAATGCGAATCCATTAACTTTGACAACCACCCCACTCAGCAGTCAGCACCCTACCATCCAATTTTGGCTACTCCTTCTTCCTGCAATCCATTTAATTTTGACAACCAGCTCACACCTGTTTTGCCTGTTACCATTCAATTCACCCCACTTTGCTCTTACTAATCCGTAACCATGTTTTATTAAATTAAAATTAACAGACTTCTGTTTATTTGATTACACGTTTGTTCAAAGAAAACAACAGAGTTTTATAAACCTTGGTTCTTGACGGTTGATGCATATAGACAATGCAGTATTCAAACTAAATTTCTTTTGGTGGTTAGGATTTCATAATTTTTATGAATATTTTAAGTTAAAAGTTTGTTATTTTCTATATTATAAACAAAAATTAAGGTAGGTACATAAACAGAATTAGAAATGGAAAAGATAATGTGACAAAATTTAATCTGTTTAAAGATTAATTTAGTTTAATTTATTTAATAAATAAATAAATTTAAATTTATTAGAAAAAATTAATAAATAAATCAAGTTTAAATTTATAAAACAAATTATTTAATTTATTTAAAAATTTATTTTTTTTATATATTATATATTTATTTTAATATATTTTATTTAATATTAATATATATATATATATTTTTAATATATTTAATAATTTTTTATTTTATAAATTTTAAGTTTACAATTTTTTAATAAATTGTATATATAAATTTTAAGTCGACTTATTAATCATTTTTAAAATCTAACCTTTAAATATATTCTTAAATCATGTAACCTTTAGATTAGGTTAGATTTAAAAAAAATTAAAATAAAATAATAGATTTAAATTTTAAAATTTTTAAATAAATCATATTTAATTACTTAAAATTTAATTTAATCGATCTACTTTTATCTCTGTACAGAAAAGAAGTGAAAAAAGTTTTCATAACAATTTCTATAAAAAAAATTTAATTGCTTATTACTTTTCATAATAAAAAATATATAAATTTTATATATAAAATTATAAGATTTATATAAATTTAAACCGTGATAAGCAATTTAAAATATGTTAAAAAATATATTATTGACATTTTTTAAATAATAAATATAGGTGATAAAGATAATGTTAGAATAAGTTAGTAAATTTTAAAAAATAACTATGATATAATTTACAGAAAACTTATAAATAAAAATTTTTAATAAATAGTTTCATTAAAAATATTATTATATTATTTTTTTATGGTAAATTTATGTCATCAAATTTGTATCTTATAAAAACTTAAATTATTATTAAATTAATAATTAATAACAAATATAAAATATTATAACATTAAATCATATTTTAATTTCAAGTAAAAAAATACATTAATAATTTTTAATTCCTGTATGGAAATCTTAAAATAAATAATAAAATTAATGGACGAAATATTAGTTTTAGAATCATATTAACTAATGTTTTTTAAATATTTTATCAAAAAATTAATAAATATATTTATGAAAACCCATGCTCAAAATATATTCAAAATTATGATAGAAATACATTGAAAATCTTGCTAATTTGTAGGTTTAGGATATTAGTTAAAATTTAAACAAAATAATTTATTTAAAATTATGTATAACATACTTTAAAAATTAAACTATTAAAATTGATTTAATGATAAAAATTATAATTTTTTATTTGAAGTTTTAAGTTTAAATTTTATTATTTTTATTATTTTATATTAAGAAATATATTAAAAATTATAATAATTTTTTTATTTTTTATCTATATTTTTATATTTTTTAAAAACTGTTTTTAAATTCTTTAAAACATACTAAATATATTGATTTTGCCTTAGTTTAACAAATTTGTAAATCTTTCCCCTCATATGTTGCATAACATTAATTTAAGTGGAGCACACTCATACTTTTTGTATGCTTATATTCAAAAAAAATGTTATGCAATAGATGATTAGGAATGAAAGTAAAATAGAAATAAAAAAATATATAATGTGATAGAAAAGTATCTAAAATAAAATACAATAGAATAGTATATAAATATATAATATAAAAATTATTAACAATATAAATTTTATTATATTTTTATGATTGATTATTTTTAAAAAAATAATTATAAATATTTTAAATTTTCAAAAAATTAACAAATTAAAAAATATATTAAAAATATTACATTAAATTTTTTTAATATCAAAACTCTTGTATCAGTAAGTATGGACAATCCATGTAAATAACGGGCGGATGGAGTAGTATGGATAATCCATGATGAGCGGTGGTGAAATAACACACAGCGAATCATTAATCGTGTTTGTCCTGTATAACTAATATACATTATGTTAATTTATTAATTAACAATGGTGATAAAATTAGAACATAAAAGTTTCAATTTTGGCTTGCAATGTGAGAAGCATTAAAAATTTGTTAATTATAATTTTAGACGTTATTTATTGCTTCTTAATGTTGAAATTAATTTTTTTTAAAAAGTATTGAATATTATTTTTTGTGTTTTATATGATAATAATTTTTAAAAATACTAATAAATATTTTTAGTTATTTATTAAAAATCAAAATATAAAATGATATTACTTCATTTTTATTTGTCTATTCACAAAAGTATCATTGAGACGGTAAAAATGAAGAAATTTTGTATAATTTCCTGTATATTTTCACTAGACAAGTCGTCACATGATAACTGTATTTACAAAAATAATCTTTGCAGATCATCTATTACTAATATTATGCTAACTAATTATTCCTAAAATTAGATCATATGATAGTTACAATAATATCTCAACAAATATTTACAGAATAATCTTTCTAAAAATACCAAATCGGATGATAACAAGAAAAAAATCTTCCATCTATCTCAATATCTCAATACCCTCTCTCAAGTTGAAGCAAATGGGTTACAAATACCCAAAAAAGGATGCAGTCAAATTGAGTTTTGTCTAAAGCCTTGGTCAAGATGTCAGCCAACTGAACATGTGATGACACATGACATGTAACAATAGTTCCTCGCAACAGCTCATCACGAACAAAATGACAATCCCCTTTGATATATTAAATACGCTTATGGAAAACTGAATTAGCAGCAATCTCACAAGAAACATAGAGCGATATTCCGCTTATACGGATGAACGAGGCACTGTAGGTTGCTTCTTAGTTTTTCAAGAAATAGAAGAATCACCAAGAAGAATAAACCAGTCAGTCAGATATCTCCTAGTCAAAGGACAACCAGCTCAATCTGAATCACAAGAAATAGAAAGTTGCTTGGTTAAGATAACTTCTCAAATAACGCACAACACGGATAACAGCATCCCAATGTTCTTGTCTTGGTTGCTGCATGAACAGGGAAAGTGTATGTACATAATAAGACAAGTCTGGCCTGGTAATAAATTAATCTGCCTACTAACCGTGAATAGCGTTCCAGATTTGTAAGGATATTATCGTTCGCTTGACATAAACGATGATTGAGATCCATAGGAGCTCCTAACCATCTTACTTCAGCCATGCATATTTGCGTTGACACATAAAAAAACATTCACTCAGGTATGTTTTGAAGATTCTGATGGCATCACTATCCTTTCCTGAAATCACAAGATCATCCACATAAATCAACACATGAAGCTCCACATATGCACGTCGTAGGACAAAGAGTGAATGATTGGAGGAGAATTATGCAAATCCGTACTGTTTCAAATCACTTTCTAATTTGGCAAACCAACATTGCGATGCTTGTTTCAATCCATATAATAACTTGCGTAATTTGCACACTTTGTCGGTTCGTGATCGAAATCCTGGAGGAGGTTTTATGTACACCTCTTCTTCAAGATCCTCATGCAAAAAGACATTATGAACATCCATTTGATGAAGCTCCCAAATTTTAGCAGCGACTACAATAAGAAATGTCTGCATAGTCACCATTTTAGCTACAAGAGAAAAAGTTTCATTTTAATCAACACTTTCAACTTGATGATTTTCCAAGATCACAAGTCGGGTTTTAAAACGCTCAACAGAACCATCAGAATTATACTTGATTCGATAAACCCATTTGCACCTGATAGCTTTCTTTCCAAATGTCAATGACTCTAAAGTCCAAAAACGCGCCGGTGTTGCATGGAGAATTTATCATAATAATTCACGTAATGTGTTACAGTGTAGGGCGTACATGATAGGAAACAAGAGAACTTTGAGAAGGATCTATTTTGCAGATGGTGTTCGTCTCAAAATCTTTCAATCATGGATGACTGCTTAGGACGATGTCCATATCTCCCAAGGGCTCCCTATCAACATTAGAGTCCTCCATTTCATCTACAGTAATCCCAAAGAAACATCACTCTCCACATGTTCAAAATTACCTATATTTTCAGTGTTAGTTTCACTCTTTGAATCTGATTGTGCAATCTTTATTTCAGGATCATCGTTAATACTTCCCAAAGGCAAAAATTACTGGAATCCACATGCTCAGGTGCTAACAATCGAGGTTGAGCATAGGGAAATTCATTTTCACAAAACACCACATCTTTTGATACCATCAACTTTTCTGATTCCAAATCATATACTCTCCAACATTTTTACCAAAGGGATACCCCAAGAAAACACATTGTCGACTACGACTTGCAAATTTATCCATTTGTGTCTGGATTGTGAGCATAACACAAGCTCTCAAAAACACGAAGATGATTGAGAGGCAACGACCTGTTGTAAAGCATCTCGTATGGAGTTTTTCCATTGAACATAGTTGAAGTTATACGATTGATTAAATATCCAATAGTTAAAACGCATTCCACAAAATTCAATAGACATATGAGATTCAAAACGCAGTGTACAAGCAACATTAAGAATATGTCTGTGTTTCCACTCTATTTGCCCATTTTGCCGAGGAGTCCATGTACAAGAAGGTGTTATGAACCTCATTCGTAACCGACTCCCGATTGACGCTCCACTACAGCAAAGAACTGACACATACGTATGAAAACTTCTTTCTTTTCTTCCAACAAAAAAATCCACACAGATCGTGAATAATCATCCACAATGGTTAAAAAATACCTAGCATCACGGTGGACCATAGTTTGATAAGGTCCCCAAAGGTCACAATGAATTAATTGAAAAATATCCATGATTTGATTAATGATAATGGAAAATATTTCTCTGCATTGTTTAGCTCTAGGCTTTATTACGTAATGCATGATTTTTGTTGGAACCAATATTCGGAACCAGCTCCACAATCTTTGAAGATGGGTGTTCCAGTCGCCTATGCCACAGAGCAAATACGTTTCCATCATCATGTCTCACAGCACCAGCAATGTTCATTCCACCAAGATAGTAGAGCCCATCTCTTCATCCAATTGCTCAAATCACCTTTCTCGATATACGATCCTATCCAACACAAAATTTATCAATGAACAGAACCACGCAGTTCAATTCATCATTAAGTTGTAACACTGAAGTTAGATTGCATTTTAAGCTAAGCGAACATTGCTCAGTTTTAGAGCATCACTAAACACTACCACTTCTTCTTTGGTAGCAAAGACTCAGTTTCCATCAAGAAACCCCACTGTATATTTTAAGTCATTTTTTTTATGTCATTATCCATTCAACAATATTAGAACATGGCTCCTAATTTGACATTATTCAAGAGATTCAATGTTTTCCAATGCTCACCACTAACCCAGTAGCAACATATTTTTCTTCGTCTGTTATCATGTTAATTGATTCTAATGCTAGTGCAAAGGCTTGCGCCACATCTTCCTTGGTCACTACACCACGTCCTCTAGCATTTGATGCCATCCCTTATTGTTTGGCTTTGCCGCACCCAGATCCTCGTCCAGTTTCTCTAGGTAGTTCGACCCACCACTCTGGGTATTCGATCAATTGAAAACATTCTTCAATGGGATGTCCGAAACGATTACAATTGCTGCAAATTATGTTTCAGTTCTTTCCATCAGCTTTTCCATAAAGTTTCCTTACAATTTGCACAGCAAAACTCATTACTTATCATGAGCAACCGTTCTCACACGTTCTTCTTGCATCAAGATCGACTAAATTTTATTCAAACTTGACAAAGGGTCTTGGGCAAGCAGATCTGATCTCATGGTGCCATAGGAAGTGCCATCAAGTCTCATGAGAAATTGATGGATTTTTTTTTAAGCTTCTTCTCTATCTTGCGTGTTACAAGTACATCCACCACATATGCAGGAAATCGTATGCTCATGGTTTACTAATTCCTCCCACAACTTCTTCAACCTTCCATAATAATTGATAATAATCATACATTTTTGTTTGCATTCAGTCAACTTCGCTTTGAATGCCTGGATGTGTGACCAGTTTGCAACAGAAAATCGTTCCTTGATATCCGTCCACCTGCACCACCTTCATGTGTGACATGTTAAACGAGGACTCAGTGGTGTTCATTATCCATGACACCAACAACAAGTTGTTTGTCCACCAATTTTCAAGTTCTAGCGATTTTTGGGCTGGTCGAGTGATGGCTACATCTACGAACTCAAACTTCTTTCTAACTCTCAACGCAGTTTTTAGAGAGTGAATCCACTCATTCATAATTCTCCCCCTTTCAGTTGAAGCTGCGTCAAAAGAATTCCTGAGTTGTCGTTTGCAGTGATGTCATAAGCTGAAATTGTCTTTCTTAGCTTCACATCATCATCAACACCATCTTTTCTTTTGTCATCTTATCTTTCCACTAGACAAGTCGTCACAAATATATACAACTCGTCACATGATGACTATATTTACCAAAACAATCTTTGTAAATCATCTATTACTAATATTATGCTAACTAATTATTCCTAAAATTAGGCTACGATATTTACAATAATATATCAACAAATATTTATAGAATAATATCTTTAAAAATATCAAATCGAATAATAAATTTTTTTTTCTACATATATCGATATCTCAATAGACTAAAAATAGTAATATATATATATATATATTTATCATTTTATATTTTTTATCAAATTATACAAATTTAAAAAATAAAAAAAATAAATCTAACAATTTAGATTTAAATTAAATAAATACATACTACTATTTTTACATGAGACGTGAAAGTGATTTTTTTTACTGAAAAGCTTTTTTTTTTTTAATTCTTTAAACCTCTTGACATGTCATATTTTTTTTTTAATCTAATTTTTGTAACAATTAAATTTATCAAATTTTTATAATAAAATAATTGTTTGATAATATGATATTTATTATTATTTATAATAAATATGTAAAGTATTTTAAAATTAATTAAAATATAATAATATAATAATTAAAAATAATATCTATTGCCCTAATTTTTAAATTATTTTTATCATTTAATTTAAAAGATTATTTAATAGATCCTTACCTTTTTTTTTCGCATCATGAGATTCATGTTAAAAAAAAAAAAGAAAAACGTAGGTATTTGTTGATTTTATTCTCTAATTAATTTGAGTTTATTTTAATATTTTTTACAATAAAAATTAATAATAAATATAAACTTACATTATTTAATTCTGCTACAATTTTGAGGTGAGATATTATCTTTTAATTATTTTTTTAAATATGATAAAACTTTCTTTTAGTTTTGAATTTTTACAAATTTAAATTTTTGAAAAAAAGTTCTTATTTATTATTTAGTATATATGTAACAATATTATATTAATAATAATTTTGAGATACATATCTAAATATATGTTACTGATAAATAAAAATTATTTTAATATTTTTAAATTATAAAAACTAAATTTAATTAAAATTATATTTAACTAAATTTATATAAATTAGAAAATTCCAATATTTTTATAAATTATTGTTTCTCTTCCATTAGATTAAGAATTTAATTTATTTTTGTTTCATTTTTAGTTATTTATAAGAAAAGATACTGTATTTGTTGGTATTGAAACTGTTTTCTATGATCTCTCAACAAACTTTGCCTATCATCTCCTCTCTCTTCATTAATTCTTCATCCGTTTGTTACCTTATTCATAAACAAACTCATCACCTTCTCTGCTTCTGTTCGTTTCTTCTCCGCCTTCCTCGCCTTTGATCAATGCTCAAACCCATTCAAATCTCTTCTCACGCATTCCTCTCCGTAACTGCACGCCATTGCTTTGATCCTCCTTTCGTCAACCAAAATGGGAAGCAAATGGAGAAGAGTCAAGCTTGCTATCGGCATCAACACCTGCGTTCAAGTCCCCAAAACCCTTGAACTCGATCATTCCTCTTCTTCTTTCACCTCCGCCACCGCCGTTTCCAATCATGTTTCGCCGTCCGCGGATGCCTCCGGTTACCGTTCAATCACTTCCACAACATCATCCTCTGGTCTCCGCCTCTCTAGATCCAAATCCAGATCCTCCAAGGTTTGCATTACCTATTAATATCTTCCACGTTCACCGTATAAAACTGCAGTTTTTTCTCAAACCTTTTGAATTGCCAATTTTTTGCTTCAGTTTCATCGTTGTAAATTCTGATTTATGATTTTCTCCACACGGGCCTGAGGCTCATTCATTGCAATTCCTTTCTGTTTTTTTTTTTTTTTTAATTTAGAATTCTGGGATTACAAAGAAGATAGCGCTAAATGTTAAATAGTAAATATTCATCAATATCAGGTTTTTTTTTTTGGGCCTTTCTATTGAGGTAATTGCAGTGCCCGGTATCAGAGTGTTACGCATCTGACTCTTGTGGAAATCGTCTGGTTTATTATTCATTGTTTTGGTGTTGCTTTCTTCTCCATTACCATGTGTGCCATTTATTTTAGGGACCAGTTGTTTGTTTGGAAAATGATTTAGATCGACACAAAATAAAATTAAGGACCCTATGCCAATAATGATAGGTTTTAGTGTTTTACTATAATTGTTTTTGTGTCTCCTTCTAATTTGATGACATTGAATAGGACGAGAGCATACAAGACTATGTGCAAAATGGGTTGCATTGCATTTGAGGCCATTGTGCTCTTTTCGTATTTTTTCACTAATTGGACGCCCTGTTTTGTCTACTTTTTTTCATGTCTTACCATACTTTTTTTCATTGCCAAGTGCTTACCACATAAAGAGTCAAACACCCTTTAACCGTTGATTACGAAAGTCCCATAAAGAAACACCCTAGGCTAGATCAATGAATGAATGAATCGTCTTTGATTTCTCCTTTTGATGACGTTTTTATTTTGCCATTATTGTTAATTAATTTCTTGAAAGCTTCAATGCTAGAATTGCAATTTGCCTTTGCCTTTGCTTTTCCGGAAGTCGATTGCCTGCCGATTGTGGTTTATTTTTCCTTTAATGTCCTCACTGTTTCGGTGTTTGATCACCCAAAGTTGACTTTTATGAATAATAGTAAAAAGCTGATTTTGATACTCTGGGGTGCCCCTATGAACTGCACGAATCTCGTCCATTCAATTTATTTAATTTTATAATAAATAAATATCTTAAAATAAAATCTAATAAATTTCTGTGGTTCGATCTACAGCTGCACATCATGCAATTTCTATTACAACGGTAGAGGATTTGTATCCCTACAGTATACTTTTTCCTTTTCTTTTTTTTACAAGAAATAATGGGGAAGTTCTTTTTGTTTTGAATATAAGGATATTTTTTTAATGTGTGTTTAATGTTATATAATAATAAATTAATGAATAATTAATTTTATTAAAAATTATAGTATTTAATGTTATTAACGTATTAAATTTTATGATTTTCAATAAAAATTTACTATTTATAACATTTATTATGATGCATATTAGGAAAATTGATATAAGAAATATAGGTTATTTTTTTCCTTATATTAATTATTAGATCTTGCTAATTAATGCTTCTATTAAGAAATCAAAATATATTTTTCATGAAAATCATATTAAAAATTATAAGAAAAAGTGGAAAATAACATTTTTAATAATTTTTATTTCTTAATTATTAAATTTTATATTTTATTTTATTATAAATTTACATTAATATGATGTTTATTTATTTAAAAATACTATTTAATTTATAATATATTAATCATTTTAACTTATTTTGGACGAATTAGTTATTTATCATCAAAGAAGATTGGAGATTTGGAGGGAGTTAACTGTGGATTTGCGTAGGAATCCACGAAATTTGGTAATTAGGCATCTTAATACTTAATTGGCGTCTGTGGCTGTAAAGCTGGGTTTCATTTTATTTCATCTTTTTATGCACTGGTCTTGGTAGTGGTCAGTGGACCTGTATCGACACAGAACAGGGCAGGGTAAGACAAAATTATGAAATAATGACTTTTTCACATATTGCTTTAATGAGTTTTATCCATGGATACTTTATTGAGGACAGGTGCTGTCATGATTCGCGGATTTTAAAAACAGTTTTCTAAGCAGCACAAAAAAAAATATTGAATAGTAATATTTAACTTTTTAGAAGTTCTAAAAGTATTCAATATAATTTTTAAGGAATTAGAATATTTTAGTTAAAGCAATAATTACTCTTCTAAACCTTAACGAGCTGGGTTTTCTTTTTCTTTTTTTAAGCTTGACTAATGAAGAATTGGTATTGATGGTTGGATCCATGTGTGACTTTTTCCTCTGGTGATTTTTTGTATTTAAAATCTCCAATCCATAAATGTTAGGAAAACGATAAATTATCTGAACGAATTTTCATAAATTGACTTATGAAAGGAGAAAACAAAAGTTTATTGTACTTTGTAATCACATACATATTTTTCAACGTTGCCTTTTTCACGTTCAACCATTTAAGGCATCCATAGTATCTTTCTTATACAACTTTAGTATCAAATAGCATTGCTGACAATATTACGAATACATGAGGTGAGATTTAAGTGGTGAAGCAGTGACCGGATGTTGCTACCGTTTGAGGTACCTTTCAAATTTCAAGTATATTTTAAGAAGTGTTCTAGATAATGTGAACATGGTTGATTTATTTAAGTAAAGCCAGTGTCAAACTATGGTTAGAGTTTCACAGTCCTATGCAGTGTTCTAGGTGACATCAACGTGTCTCTTTTCCTTCATCTTTCGCCTTCCATATCTATTAGGAAATTTGCTGATAAAATTGAATTATCGTGTTCTATATCATCCGTCTAAAATGCCATATTAGCACTTATTCCTTTCCTCACATTTTGTTCTACACTATCTGCAGGGGACATGTGCAATATGCTTGAACACAATGAAACCAGGGCAGGGACATGCCATTTTCACTGCAGAGTGTTCTCACTCTTTCCATTTCAAATGCATCACATCCAATGTAAAACACGGGAATCAGATTTGCCCTGTGTGCAGATCAAAATGGAAAGAGGTTCCTTTTCAGAGTCCTGTTTCCAGTTTCTCCCATAACATATCTGAAATCAACCGAGAAGCGTGGACAAGGAGGATTCCTACCCAACAAAATTCATCACTTGAGAATGTTCCTCAACCAGCTATCTTTGATGATGATGAAATGTTGGATCAACAAAGTTCAGTTACCCACTACATGAATGAGGATTATCACAACATAATAAATGCTATGGAGATCAAAACATATCCTGAAATTTCAGCTGTTTCAAAGTCAGCCTCTCATGATAACTTTGCTGTATTAATTCATCTCAAGGCTCCTCCTCGTCCAGAGAGAAAACAAACCGTTGATAGAAACAATACTGAATCATCATCACCGTCAGCACAAGCTTCACGTGCTCCAGTTGATCTTGTGACAGTTCTTGATGTAAGCGGTAGCATGTCAGGCACAAAACTTGCACTCCTAAAACGAGCTATGAGTTTTGTGATAGAGAATTTGAGTTCATTAGACCGGCTTTCTGTTGTTGCCTTCTCCTCCACCGCTCGCCGTGTATTTCCACTCAGGAGGATGACTGATGCTGGAAAAGAGCAGGCATTGCAAGCAGTTAATTCTTTGGTATCAGGTGGTGGGACAAGCATTGGCGAAGGATTGAAGAAAGGTGTTAAAGTGTTTGCTGAGCGCAGATGGAAGAACCCTGTTGGGAGTATCATATTATTATCTGATGGACAGGATACATGCAGAAGCAATGGCATGCCTCATGTTGAACTTCAAACTTATTGCAGGTCACTTGTTCCAAACTCCATTCATCGTCATAATTGTTTGGGTTTGCATATACCTGTCCATGCATTTGGCTTTGGTGTTGACCATGATGCTCCTTTAATGCACTCAGTCTCTGAGATATCCGGAGGTACATTTTCTTTTGTTGAAGCCGAGGATGTGATTCAGGATGCTTTTGCACAGTGTCTTGGAGGGCTCTTGAGTGTGGTGGTTCAGCAAGTACAGCTAGAGGTTCAGTGTGTTCACCCTTGTCTCCAGCTTAGTTCAGTAAAAGCAGGAAGTTATCTAACTAGTTTGAATGACAATGCAAGAATGGCAACAATCAAGGTAGGAGATCTGTATGCCGAAGAAGAAAAGGACTTTTTGGTGACGGTTAATATTCCAGTTGATGAGTCTAGTAATGAGATGCCTTTGTTGATGGTTAGAGGTCTTTATAGGAACCCCATCACAAATGAGATGATGAGTTTAGGAGGAAGTAGTCAGGTAAAGATTGAGAGACCATATGTAATCAAAGGAGTAGTTGTGTCAATAGAAGTAGACAAGCAGAGAAACAGGTTTCAAGCTGCCGAGGCAATGTCTGAGGCTAGAGTTAAAGCTGAACGTGGTGATTTGGCTGCTGCAGTTTGTGTTTTAGAGAGATGTCGTGAGGCACTATCTGAAACTGTTTCTGCCAAAGCTGGTGATCAACTATGTGTTGCCCTGTCTGCTGAACTCAAGGAGATGCAGCAAAGGATGGCAAACCAACATGTTTATGAGCATTCTGGTAGGGGTTACGTTCTATCATCTGTGAGTTCTCATTCAGGACAAAGGGCAACTGCACGAGGTGATTCCACACAAAGCACTACTTTTGTGCATGCATATCGAACGCCTTCCATGGTAGACATGGTTACACGTTCCCAAACCATGCTTTTGAGGACTCCACATTCTTCCTCTGCCCCCAGAACTGCTAGATCCTATTCTGACCGGCAGCGGAGAAAATCATAATGGAAACCTCGTACTTACTCTTTTATGGAGACCTAAGTTTCTTCTTTTACCATCTTTTTTTCCTTTATGGTTTTGGTAAGGTGGTGGATAATGGAAAGTGGAAAGGAATGAGTTCTGACTATTAGTGATGCTCGTAATTTTTTTTATTTTTTTTTAGTTGAATTGTACATCCTTTGAGGGAATTTCTTCATTGAATTGCATAATTGATATACTATATACTTCTGCTTTTTTATTGAGAGATGTCCTCCTTTTGCTTCCCTTTTAGTTAGTTATATGGAATTCAGTTTCTTGTAGTTATATCCATGACTTAACAGGTTTTACAAGGAAAATGGTATTCTGCATTTGATGATTTCACTTCACATCAACAACATGTGATTTCATACACCACTCACATAAATATATTCTGCATGTTATGTATATTATAGTTTAATCAATACAGAAGTAGCAGTTTTGGACTCATGAATTCTAACCAGATATAAAACCCCGCCGTTACGGGTTAATAAATAAAAAGTAATATAATGAGTTGATTATCATAATTAAATTTGATTTTTAAAAATGAGATAATATCAAATAAAATTAATATGATGGTTTAATCCATAGATTAAATTAAATATATAATCTGTAAAATTCCGGTTATGCTATATCTTGATTGTAAGAAAGTGTGAAAAGTTTAGGAATTATTTTAAATAAAATTTACTGTTTAGAGATTGAATTTCATGTATTTCACTTTGTATAAACTTATTTGACATGCTTAGTGTATGTTTAAAACATGAAAAGTAAGTTACTTAAGTCATTTTACTGTTTATTTATCTTGCATGACATTTGGTATTTTTAGAACATGTCTACAACATAAGAACTATAGGCAATGATGCTATGCACACAATTTTTTTTTAAATATATATAATAAAAATTATGGTTAAAATGTTAAAATCTATTAATTAATAACTATTGAATAATATGTATTTTGTGGTATAATAACATCAAATCTTATGTTAAACTATTTTAATTTTTAACTTTTTATTATTAGATCAATTCTAATAATTTTATTAAATAATATGTATAAAATATATATCTAACACTTTCTTTAATTAAATAGTATATGTAAAATATTACAATTATATAAAATTATTAAAAAATCAATCAAAATGTCAATATCTTATTAAGTTTATTAAACGGTTGGAATGTCAATATCATATAACATATTTTAGCTTTAATATATTGTAAATAGATTACATAAATTTTGTTTTAAAGGTGCACTTTAATTTAACAAATTTATGTGATAGAGTTTTAATGTTTAATTTTTTTGATAGAAAGAAATAAGATTTCTCATTTCTGCCTTTATGATCAGGCAAATGGCAACTTGGATTTTTTTATAAACCAAGGTTAATATATTGTGTTATGTACATTCTCTACAATACTTTATATATAATATTATAAAATAAAAAAAATAAGCGTACATTTCAATATTTTTTAATTTTTAAATGAAAAAGAATGACATAAAAAAATTATTTGTAAAACATATGTATATATATATATATAATTATTTTAAAAACTTCACAAAAATTTAGGTTTGTCGTAAAAAAAATGAAAAATAAAGAAAATTGAATGGTTGAAGATAAACTAGAAGAGGGTTGACACAAAAAGAAAAAGTGTGCGAAATTAGCATGGCTTAGTAGCAGGTTCAGCCTAACTTGTGGGACCATGTCCTAAATATGGTAAGTGCTTGGTTGTGTTGCACTTTACACTCTTTAAAAATTAGTTTCGTACATCTCAACATTTGTTGCATTGTGGTAATTTCATTTCAATTCCTGTCAAACGTGATTGCATCACTGTCATGGCAGCATATACCATGTTTATGTATCTATCAATAAATAAACAAATATATATATATATATATATATATATATTATATTCTGTTTAATTTAACAATTTTATAACATATAAAATATATTAATTTAACTGTTAATTTAAATTTTTTTATCAGATAAATTAAATTTATAAAATTTTACATAAAATAAAAATTAATAAATATTTTATTACATAATTTTATTTTAACATTTAATATATTATTTAAATATATATACATATTAATAGTTAAACAATATATTTAAAAATATAAAAATTATTTAAAATTTAATATAAATAATTATAAAAATATCATTATATAATTTAATAGCTATATTAATAAATTTTGTATTATATATAATTATTAATTTAATATAAATGTTAAATTTAATGTATGATATTAATAAATTTTAATATTATATATATATATATAAAATATGCTATTTTTCTTGTTTTCATATTATCCATTGTATTTTTAGTAGTATTTATTATGCGTAATTGATATGGGTATATTAAAATTTGAAAATACTAAAACTTTTTAAGTACAAATATTTTTAATATTATTTTTGAATAAATATATCTAATCAACACATGTTTCTATAACGATTTCACACATGTGACATAACCTAAAACGCACAAGTATGCTGTAGATTATATGAATATTTTTTAAATTCGGGTAAAAGAATAAATTACTGAAGTAAGAAAATATTAAAATAAATTATTAAAAAAATATAAATATACAAATTAGAGATAAAATTATGACAGCTGTGTGTATGGTTAATTTAAAAACTGAATTTAAAATTTAAAAGAAAAAAATTAAGAATAACTCATCTGGATCTTTAAAAAGATGAATAAGTAATTGTAAAAAAAATAAATATTTTTTTATAATAAAAAAATATGAGGTTGAAATTTAAAATTTCATATAAATTATTTTAATTTTAATAATTTTAAAAAAATAATGACTATTTTGATCATATTTTAATTTATATTTTTTATATTTATAAATACCTATACATTATGTCTACACTTGTTATTATTTTTACAATTTATTTTTAAAAATATATAAAATATATTTTCAAAAATATTTTTTAGAAATGTATTTTATTTATTTATGATAATTATTTATTAAAAATGTGTTTTTAACACTTTTAAAAATTAATTTTCAGAAATTACAAAAAACTTGAAGTAAACACTTTTTTTAAAGCAAATGCATTTTGGAAAAATTTAAGGGGCTTTCTTGTTTACCAAAATGTTTTCATTTTGATTTTTGTTATCCAAAGTTTGTATAAAAATAATTATTTTGTATGAAGACAGAAAATAAAATAAAAGCAAGATGATAAATTTATAATTAAAAAAATTGTAAAACAATTTTTCGTCACTTTAATTTGCATTCTGCTTATGTTGTCGGTAATTCATCGTACTTCTGCAAATTCATATAATTGGGATTGGCACTGTACTTACGTAAATTGCATACTTTTGGAAATTGTGTTATTGTATTTGTACAAAAAAGAATATTTTTAAAAATTAGTTTATGAAAATGTGTTTTATATTTATATAAATAATGATTTTAGAAAATAAATTTTTAAATTGTAATAAAATATATTTTTAATATATAATTTTTGAAAGTGTATTGGAATAAATTTGAAAATAAATTTTTTTTAAAAAAGGAAAAGCTCGCCGAAAATAGGGGGAGTGGCCCAAAAGCACAGTGCACCATTAATGCAACAAAATTTTCATAAAATAATAGTAATTTTTTCGTACAAACAAATTTTTAAAATAAAAAATAAAATAGATCTAATGATTTACGATTTTTAACAATATATAAATACATGTAACTTAATGTGTTAACGTGTGAGAATTTTTTTTCTCCCAGAAAAAACAAGACACTACACACTAACCTTGCTTAGCAGTCTTTTCTAGATCTCAATCGTACTCAATTAATTAATCCGGATACGTACTAGTAAATTCACAAAGGAATGCAGAAGCAACAAGTCCCATTGTTTTTTTTTTGTGCCGACGGTGTTATTAACTTAGTTACAAGTGGGCCATTGTGACAAACAGGTAGGTACTTGGGCCCATCAGTTTAATTTAAATTAAAAAGTTCACTGGAATCCATTTCTTTATTTCTTAAGGTGCCATTTAACATCTTCAACTCAAGATCGTAGGTGGAACTCGTTAGGGAAACTTACTTACTTAAAAGGTTAAGTTTGATAATCAAGGCTGAGTCCTGAAATAAAATTATTTTATTATTTTATTATTTAAATGTATTTGTAATAACTTGGTATCCTGAACTTCTTGGAAATATGTCTAATGAAAGAACAAGTGGTTTATTTTAGTTTCTGATGAACAGAATTGGGAGGGGTTAGAAGGTCCCTGTCAGTAAACGAATAGGTTGCTTTCAAACAGGTGGTAGAATATATGGGTTCTTTTTGAGGCCTCCTTTCCTTTCTTATTTTGTGTGGATAAGGTTTGTATTCGTTGCTGTTGTCTGTTTGTAATATGTTATTTTCCACTTGTGAAAGTGAAATTGAACTGAAGTGTAGGCAATGAAATGTATGTATGCATGATCAAAATGTGCAGGCTGGTGGAGATGAGTTCTCTCCCAGTACACTACAATTTCACCTACTTTTCCCTTTATTTTACTTCAGTTTACTGAACTACTTATAAGTAACATGTTAAAAAATACTAGCATCACACTTTTAGTACATTCTGTGTCATCAAGTAAAATTTATATTTATTCTGGCCCCACTACTAGAAAGGACTAACATTATTTAGAAGAAGCATTTAGTGAATGCGACAGTATCATTCCTACTAAAAGTAAAGTAACATACATACACTCTGCTAGATATAATAATTAGCCTTTGCTTTCTCAAAGAGGCTCTTATCATTCTGCTTTGACTTCCATATTTCAAACTCTCTTATAAGTTATGATTTGCACTTTCAGATGAAACTCATTCTCAAGAGTTTGCAAGAGGGAACTAGGATGTGTTCTTTTGGTGGTTATTGAGTTCATTCCGTTCCTAGGGGTCAAAACTTAAATACCATTTTGGAGGCTAATTCTCAAGCCGTCAGCAAAGGAAAATTTTGTAGTTCACTGCCTATATTTATTTTATGATGTAACAAACTATTGGTGCATCTGCATGTTTGAGTCCTCCTTCAATTGACTGTGTTATGTTTAGGCATATATTGATAGTGGATTGATGCTGAATTATGTATGGATCCATTATACTTGCTATTTATCAATCTAGTTTAATGGTCCTGTGCTACTTAGTCAATCTAGTCCTTACTTACGTCACCTCATCTTTGCTTTTTCTGTACTTGACACCTTGGTTTGATAGGATAACCTTAACTCGGGTGTTTGTTGGTTAAACTTTCATTTCTTCTTTCTTACTCATTTTACCTTATTCAGTATGAAATGATTGTCATTCATTTCTTGCTGCAGCATATGAATAAATGGAACTGAAACTGGGGATGCTGTTGCCTGTTTCTGGATTGCTTACCTGCATCTGTCTTTCTTATAGCTAGTTTATCTATTTGATCCAAGGACGATGATAGGACCCAGGATAATCTGAAGATTGAGCTGTCCCCCTTAACAGGTTCACCACTTGATCCCAGTTCCTCTTTTTTTGTTTTGCTTGCTATAATTGTGATCTTACCGTGGAAAAGTAAGTTCCAGTACAAATACTCAAGATCATAACTTTGATTGGCTGTTTCAGTGTCATGTTGAAAGGCTCATATGTACTTTTAATTTGAAGTTATTTAAATATACTTTTGGTATAGTTTGACTGCTCAACTATCTTTCAAATGTTACAGATTGGTGATATTTGATTTAATCTAATGTAGCTCTCGTATATTCATACTTTCAAAACATTGAAGCCATTAACAGGTTAATTCTCTCTCTCTCTCTCTCTCTCTCTCTCTCTCTCTCTCTCTCTCTCTCTCTCTCTCTCTCTCTCTCTCTCTCTCTCTCTCTCTCTCTCTCTCTCTCATTATCCATGACAGGATGTAGCTGCATGGTGCTTCTCATCTGCCCATGAATTTATCCTGAAAAATACCTAAGAGATGTTCTTTTTTCATAACATTAAAGTTCTGTCCAAGATTTGTGTAGCACTAAATGTTCCTTTATCCTTTCTCCTTGTAGTGTATAGGTTGGAATAAATGAAGCCTCAACTCAATGTTGTTGTTGCTCTTGTTATTAGCTTGCTCTGGATTCAGCACTCATTTTGTGGTTAGTATTGCCATTAATAATAAATTTGCTCTTTGAATTTCCAGCTGTTACCAGTCGTATATCTTCTGTATTGATATTTAGGCAGTTGCCTGCTTAAATAAAATCACTATATAGCAGCTTTAATATTTACCCATCCTACATCAAATAAGTAATGCTAGTTTCATTTTTTTCTTCCCTAGATTCAGCCCTCATTTTGTAGTTAGTGTCATACATAACTGAGCATTTTATATCATGTTATTTTAGTAATTTTAAGTGTATTGAAGTTCTATGTTTTACATGTTGCTTCTCAATCATAGGTTGAATCCAAATGAGCTATAATACTTTCCATTTTTCATTTTTGCTTCTTGTTACCAACAGATGAACCTTCTGCTAATGGCTTAAACAAGTGGAAATGCAGATGCTTTTCTTTTCAAGGGAACCAGAAATACTCTCATGCTAATTGTTCCAAGTCATGTGATTGCCATTCAGGTATACTGGTAAATTTAGATTGGCATGACAACCATGACCCTTATGCTGATACCCCCCCTCCTTCTATCTCTTGTGAGTTTTCTATCTTCTTATGTTGATTATATAAGTTTAGCCTTGCTATAGTATACGCAATGAATATATTTTTGCTGAAGTTGCCTGGTAGCTAAGATTTGCTTTAAACTCACAAAACTTTCCTCTATTAATAAATTTCAAGTTATATTTATTGAAGGCAAAATCCATGTTAGATTGCCAAAAACTGATAGGATAAAACGTATTAGTAGGTGTGGCTCAAGCCTCATTCTCCAAATGTAATGTTGTAAAATTTCAGGTTTAAACATTGGCACTTCAACATGAACTCTATTCAACCATCTTTTTAAATTTTTTGTATGGTAGTATAGGGTTGTGGTCAATAATTGATATTCTTAAGGTATGTGTTCCCCACTTTGGTGAAATAGGAGATTGTAGTTACTAACTGATATGTTTATGAAACAAATGCAATATTTCTTCACAATTTTAGGTGATGTAGGGAGACTGTGGTCACATCCTGAATATTAATTTGGTAACTGCTTTACATTTCCATGTAGATGCTGAAGAAGGTGCATCCATATGGACATGCATATGTGATCCGGATGGGTTTCCTGAAGTCACAGCAGATGGTCATAACCTTAATTGCTTTAGTGCCTGCAACTGCACCTGGGGTATTTTCCTTCTTTCTCTTTTTCTTCCAGTTTGAAAGTTCACTGCCTGATGCTTTCCAAAATTGATTTAGATGGACCAATGCTAAACCAGTTATTGCTGTATAAAGAACAAAAGTGCATGTTTATATATGTTAAAGATTTAATTTAATTGCAATTGCATTTAATTACAGAAATTATGGACTATTGTGGGAAAATGGGGTTGATGCAACTGTAATCATACATGGTTTGGAAACTTCTAAACATTTGGGCCACAATTCCAATTGCTTTTGAACCATTTTCAACTCTAAAAAATGGAGGTTTAAAACAGGATTTTCTATAACATACCACTTCTTACTATGAAGAATGATTTTCTCTTCAACATATTTGTGTTTTATTGAAGATGACCTAACCCCATACCTTCCTATAGAAGCTCAATGTTTTTTCCTCAGATCAAGATCCTTAGAATCTAATTTATGATTTTGAGTGTTCTACAGGAACTGTCAGGATGCCAGAGGGTTCAAAGAAACAAATTTCAAGCAAGATTGTTGTGATTATTCTATCAATATGTGTTACATGCACTACTATTGCATTTCTTACTTCTGTTGTATGTCATGTCTGCCGAAGCGAGAGACGTCCTATTCAATCACCAATGTTCTCGTCAGATAAGGAAACAAGTTATAGTAGTACCACCAACTTAATTAGTCATAGGACTTCTTCAATGTCAGAAACTAAAGTCACTATAAATTCTCCAATTAGTCATATTACAGGTAAGTTGGTTTTGTTTTCCCTATTCTTGGAGTCTAATTTCTTAGTTAAAGTGTTTTTGTTTCAAACTGTCCATTTTTTTTCAAACTTCAAAGATCTATTATTTTGTCATTTTTTTTTGGCCTTAATTACCCTTTCTACTTTTATTTAGGATGCTTTCAGCAGGCCTCTTTCTTTTTTGGGAGCCAAAGAGAAACCTTTCATGGAAATATTATTCAATTTTCGTTTGCTGAACTGGAAAGTGCCACTGAAAACTTTTCAGCATCCAACCTAGTTGGACTAGGTGGAAGTAGTTATGTATACCGTGGTCAGCTGAAAGATGGTAGTTATGTGGCAGTCAAGAGACTAAAAGATCAAAGAGGGCCTGAAGCAGACTCTGAATTTTTTACAGAGGTAGTACTTAATCTTGCTTCAGTTTTCTTTGGTTGGTCATGCTATATTATAAAGTTCCATAGTGTCTAGACTAAAAAAAGATGAGCCTAAAACAATTTTTTCATTTGTTCAGATTGAACTGTTGTCTAGGCTTCATCACTGTCATCTGGTACCATTGGTGGGATACTGCTCAGAATTAAAAGGAAGAAATGTTCAAAGGTTACTAGTGTTTGACCACATGGCTAATGGAAATTTGAGGGACCAATTAGATGGAGTTTTTGGAAAAAAAATGGATTGGTCTACTCGTGTTACAATTGCATTAGGAGCTGCAAGGGGCTTGGAGTATCTTCATGAAGCAGCTGCTCCAAAAATTCTGCACAGGGATGTCAAATCGACAAACATTCTTCTGGATAAAAATTGGCAAGCAAAAGTATGAGTCTTGATTGTTCTATAAGGTTCTAACTTCAAACAAATGGGTAATTACTTAAGAAAAGACAATAAAAATGGATACACATAGAAATATAACCAAGTGAACATGGCTTAAGAGGGTAATAAGATACTAAAAGCAAATTCTAATTTTTAGCAGTTTTTAACATAGCTTGTACTGTGATGTTTCTTTTGTAAATCTACAGAAGTATGTTTCTTAAAGAAATGTAGAATTAATAACTAATTGTAGGTGGAAGTTTCCAGTTAAATCATGTGGGCTTTTACAGTCCTTTCAAATAATCAACATGCAATGCAGATAACTGATCTTGGTATGGCTAAAAATTTGAGAGCTGATGACCAGCCCAGTTATTCAGATTCTCCAGCAAGAATGCAAGGGACATTTGGCTATTTTGCACCTGAGTATGTAATTGTTGGGAGAGCCTCCCTTGAGTCGGATGTCTTCAGTTTTGGAGTGGTTCTTCTTGAGCTTATCAGTGGTCGGCAACCCATCCTTAAAACTGCAGGCAAAGATGAAAGCCTTGTTATATGGGTATTATAAATTAATTATCTGTTATTACATTAACCTGAATTTTTTTGTCACATTTGGAGGATTTTCCATGTTCTTAATTTGGTGTTCAAACTCTGATCAAATATTTCATCAGAAGGGATCTTGGTAGAATAGCTCAGATATACTAACATGTTTTACTAATCTTCATGTCTTTTACATCCTTATAATGTTTTTCTCATTTTCCATTTACAATCCTGAATTTGGATGATCGGGTTTTTATAATTACCTGCTTCAGTCTGAACTTTGCATAGCTTGCTTAATGAATTCTAGGCTTTCTAGCATTCCCCTGAGAAAGAGATTGTGGGCCTTCAAATATTGATATAGCTTGCCAAACTTCTGTTTTAGGCTACTCCTCGCTTACAGGAGAGAAGGCGAGTAATAACAGAGTTGGCTGATTCACAATTGAAAGGAAACTTCCCAGAAGAAGAGGTGCAGATAATGGCATACTTAGCAAAGGAGTGCTTGCTGTTGGATCCTGACACTCGACCAACTATGAGTGAAGTTGTTCAAATTCTTTCAAGTATTTCCCCGGGAAAATCTAGAAGGAGAAGAAACATTCCAGGGAGCCTTTTTCAGGTGCACACATTTGTGTACTCCGTTCTTAACTGCAGCGTTCTAGTTTGAACATGTTTCTTATTTTTAATAATCTTTGTTTGATGTATATTTGTCTGATTGTTACACTCACATCAGCTGCCTTATCATCCTCCTACATAATAAACCATATCCTCAGTTTTTTTCCTTCTGGACATGTAAAGGAACTGGAGGACCCAGAGAAGCAAAGACAAGCTCCATCAAGTGGATTTCCAGCTCATAATTTATTGCCATTAGGTATTGATCACAATCTTTATGTTGGAAATGAAAATAAAAATGTACATTCAGTTTCAACTGAGCATAAGGAGAGTTTGATCCTCTTGACTACAAAGGATGAAAGTTGGCATGCATCAGAAGAGGAAATGGTAGATTTAACTGAGCCTCGTTTTGAATCATTTTTTATGACAAACGTTAATTTCCCTTAATAACATACACCTGGAATAACCGAAGGGGAGAGAGTAGAAGGCTGGGGAATTTATATTGTGGTCCGGGTGGTACATCTCTGTAACTGGTAGTGCCCAATATTGTGTATGGCTCAGTGGTACAGCTCCGTGGCTGATACCTATTTGTCACTTTACTTTAAAAGGTGTTGCACGAGGTGGTGTTTTAAATATCACAGAAATATGTTTGTCGTAGTGTTACTGTTGTACAGAAAAGCATAGGTGATTGTGCTGGTTGTGCTTTAAGAAACGGATGTGATACTTGTACAGTCAAAGTAACTGTCCGGTGCTTTGTTCATATGGAGCCAAATGTATGTTTATCCTTGACGCTAACGCATATGATAGGTCATGACACATAACTAAACACCCAGAAAGTAAACTTGCAATGATGTTAACAGTAGCACTGGCCTTTGAACTGTTTGGATTGAACTTATTACCGATGCATAGCCCACAATCATTTCCTGACTATGACAGGTATCAGGAAGTTTCACATGGGTTAGACATGAGTATTTATTTAATATGAAAGCAAACCTTATTTTATATTCTAAGTTTTTAAGGTTGAATTAGGTTCCAAACCTAATTCTAATATGGTTTATTACAAAAAAGATGTATTAAAAAGTTTCGCATTGGGCAGAGGTGATGGCCACCAGAGTGGTAAACTGTGATGGATGTCTTGGTTTGTTTTTCTGCTTGCTCCTCCTCTCTAATGCTTGCTGCAATGGTTTGTCGAATATTTTTTCTTTTTCTATATGGACCATGCCAGAAAACATTGATCAGAAGCGAAAAATAAGTAGCTTTTTAAGCAACAATATTATTATTACTTGTTTATAGTAGTAACATCTAATTTGGTGGTTATGATATCCTATGTTATTATTTTTTTTAATATGTTTAAAGATATACAATAAAAAATTAATAAATAGTAAAAAATTATTAAAAATTATAATATTTAAACTTATTGATATTAAATTGTGATTTTTAATAAAAATTTATTGTATATAAATTCTTATTATATTTCATATGCAATAAAAAATTATTATTATTTTATTTACCTTGTAGTTGTATTTGGAATGTAAATTTTATGTTTGTGAAGGAGTTGTAAGGAAAAATAGTTGTTATATTATTAAGTTAGCATGTTAGGATTAGCAGAGGAAAAATTTAAGTTACTTCTGACAATTAGGAGATTATCTTAACAATAGAAGCCTATTTTACCATCTTCCTTCTTTAGTAATGTTTGGTAATCACACATAACAAAATAAATTAAAATAAGACAATAATATTTTGTATTTTGTTTGATAGATATAATGCTAATCAGAATTATATTTGTTTTGTCTTAAAAACTTGCTAAATAAAATAGAACATTATGTTTAATTATAAATACAAATATATTTCTATTTTGTTTAATGTTTGGTTTAGTATAGAAAATCAAATATAATCAAATGGAACATTTTTTCATATATGTTATTTTATAATCATAAATATTAATATTTTTAAATATTTTATAACTAAACAAAATATAAATATTTGATAAAATATAATTTATAAATATAATGTATTTATATAGTTTGCTACTATGATATAATTAAAAGGTAATAAAAATATTTTTAACATACCAATACATATGGTAACAAGTAGTAAAATTATAGTATAGTTATTAATTATTTATTTAAAATGGTAATTCAGATATTCAATTAATTATAATTATAATATAATATATTGAATACCCAACACAAATATGATACGGATACGTTGCTAGTGTGAAATATATTTACATCATATGCAGAATTGAGAGAGAGAATAGAAAGTTAACTGAACAAAAAAATTTATTAAAATGAGAGCTGAAGTTTAAAATTGAGGATCTGTAATTCCAGTAAGGGCTAAGAGTAGAAACAGAAGTTACGTTAGAAGCAAAATTTCAATACTCTTGCTTATTTTTCCTTATTTAGCCGTTTTGATTTTATATTTATTTTAAAAAATAAATTAAAAAATAAAAAGGATAGCCCGTATCTTACTTAAAAGAAAAGGAAATATATACTCGAAGATTACAAAAAATAAAATAAAATTGGCAACAGTAGAACATGCTAGTTTTCTCAAGGTAGATAATCCAGAACTAGAAATTAACCGTGACAGGTTTTGGAATGTGAAAATTATGTATAATTAAAAAATTGAAAAGTAGAAGGGATATTGAAAAGTGACTTATAATCTTCTGACACATCTCCCTCCATTTTTAACTGTAACCAACCACTCTCTCTCTCTAAAATGGCGATGCCTTCCTTCTCCAATCTCTCCACACTCTTCTTCTCTCACTACAACTACTCCTCTCTTCTTCCAAACTGCTCCAACACAACCCGCCACGGAGCTTTCATCTTTTCCTCTTCCAAACTCAATCCTCGCTCTCAGCCCATTTTCACGCCCATACATTTGCTCCGTTCTCCGCTCAACACCATCTCCTCAGTCGGTAATGGCGGTGGGTCCCTGGGCAGTGGCGGAGGAGGAGGCAGAGGAGGAGGTGGTGGCGGTGACGAAGAGGAGGAAAGGGACCGTAATAGGGAAGAGGCCATGCTGGTGCTGGCGGAGGCCGGCAGGTCGCCGGAGAGTTTCCCGGTGGACTTGGCGGCTGCGATTATGGCGGGGAGGGTGCCGGGTTCGATCGTGCGGAGGTTCTTTCAGTTGGAGAAGTCAGCTATGTTGCGGTGGTTGCTCAAGTTCGGAGGGTTCCGGGAAAGGTTGCTGGCAGATGATTTATTCTTAGCCAAGCTTGTGATGGAGTGTATTGTTGTCATCTTCACCAAGGTTATCCTCTCATCTATTTTTTTTTTTATTAATGTAAGAATAATATAACGATAAATTTTAAATATTTATAAATTATAATATCAACAATAAATAATCATTAAAAAAAGTTATGTATGAGGAAGATTATGAATAACAATTAAAAAAACATAATAGATAAAAATTTTAAAATTCCTTTTAAACATGTATCATTTGAAATTTGTCTTAATTAATTAAAAATTTATAATATTTTTTTAATTTGTGTTTGGATAGAAAATTTTAATATTATAAAAATTTTAAATATTTAAAATTTAAATGATTTTATTTTAATAAAAAATTTAAATTTTTTATATATAAATTTTTTTATTTAAATGATAAATTTTAAAATTTTTTATTTAAATTAAATAATTTAATTTTTACCATATATAAAATTTTATATTTAAACATTCATAAATTTTTTTTATTTTTATTTTTTTTATTTTTTTTACTTTTTTTTATCTAATAATTTAGATATATAAATATTTTTATTTTACATCATATTAAATATAATAATAATTCAATTAATATATATAATTAAAAAAATAATAAAATATAATTATATAATATTAAAAATAAAACTCTAAATCTTAATTTAACATAATAATGTGAGAGAGTAACGTAGATAAGAATTGAAAAAGTTTAAAAATTTTAAATTCTATCTTTTTTAGGAATCTTCCATTTTAGTCGGTTAAAATATATTTTTAAAATTTATAAAATTTAAAATTACTTATAAAATAATATTTAAATAAAATATTTTAATTTTTAAAATTTTAAATTTTTTTATAAATTAACTTTTTTTCTTTAAAATATCTTACAAAAAATAAGGTAAAAAAATTTCTTATCATCTAAATATATTTAATCTAATCATTCAAAATTACTATTTCGTTATTTTTTTATTAAAAATAAAATGCATTGGACATCGCCGGAGCCTTAATAACCATTTCATTAAAAATAATTTTCTCCATTAACGAGTGTCTTAAGACATTAGCTAGTATTTCTATAAGTATATATTGGAAAGTATGAACCCTTAACTTTAACAATGATATTAAGTATCAAAGTGAATTTTTTTAATAAAAAAGTATAAATTTATTACATTAAAAATATAAAGATGTAATAAATATTTTTTAAATAAAAATTAATTACCTCTGGATCTTTAAAAATCAGTTCTAAGAGCTAATGATAATAAAACTGTTACATATTTACTCCCTTTCTATATGTTCCATTGTACCAGAAATAGGTGGGTTATAATTTGTATTTTTGTAGAAAAAAATTGTCAATATTAGTAAATTTGTTTGGGGGGAAGGGAAAAAAATACACTAATGCACATGTTACTTCATGGTTCAGTGAACTTCTTTGTTTCGTTTTTTTCTTAAGTAAAGGAGTTGGCCTTGTTTTTTTTTTTCTAGTGGTTTGTGCATTCCCATGTTTATATTCATTTCAAGTTATGTTGATCTCCTCGAAGCCTTCAAAATGTGTTACGAGAGTTTTTCTCCCAAAAATCAGTCATGGAATCAAAAGCGTGATGCATCATTTTTGGATTGGTCGCAATTTATTATTAGATTCCGTCACAAACCAATGTCAATTTATGAATGTGAATCAATGGTTTTTTTTGGCTGAAGATACTATGCATCTAACTTAGATCTAGTTACCGATTTTAAAACCATTGCTTTAATTTGATGGTGCTCTTTATAGCTTAAACAAAGTAGTTATAGCCCCTCAAAGCCCCTGTTCTTAGTTTTTTCTTATCTTGTTACTCTAATGTTTTTTATTGAAGCATCTGTCATACACATGATCGATCTGTAATAGATATCCTGTGTGCATTCAGGCTGCTGCAGAATTGGAACGCCGCAAAGAAAAATTCACTAAGGAGCTGGATTTTGTTGTTGCTAATGTGGTATGCTCTTCAATAAGATATAAGCTTCTTTCTTATTTTTGTAAGAAGATTGAACCCATGCTGATTTAGATCTTAGATTCACATATTCCTTTATTTCAACTCAAATAATCATTCTTTGCATGGATTCTTAATGTTTCAGTTACGATACTACTCTGTTTCGTGGATTAATGAAGGATTTTTGTGGATATGATAACCTATTCTATTTTCATTTATAAAACAACCGTTATAATGCTTACCAAATTAGAACCAGAAAAACAGCAGAAAACATGTGTTCTTGTATAATGATCGTAAAATATATGGCTTTTAAGGTGTCAGCTCTACAACCCAAAAAAACAACAGTTTTGTTAATCTAAGCTTAGGACAGATTTTAAACATTCAAATATGATAGATTTCATTGAAAAAGTAAGTATGTATTACAATGTTATTTTTTATGTTATAAACCCTTACTTTTTCGATAAGAACTTATCACTTTTAGATGTTTAAAATCAGTCCTATGGGGTTAGGGTTAACATTTTCCCAAAAAAAGGTGTCAGCTCTATCTTTTCTAAATTAAGTAGTCTAGAGTTTGTGAACTAGACTTGATGCCTTAGGTTTTCAATTTGCAGGTTTAGAGCAACAAAATGGAAGAAACATACTTTTCTACATATCCTAAGCGGTAAAAGTTGTTGGTTTAATAATTTATGCATGCTCCATCCAAAACTAGGCCACGTTGTTTATTTTTCGTTCCTAGGAGCTGTTTGGTTTCACAGTTTCCCTTTAGTACTAATTAAAAATTTTGAATTAACTTCTTGTGCTGTGATAAACTCAATTTGTATGTTGTTCAGTTTATGTAAGAATTTGCAATTAGAGACCATCTAATTCAATTTTTCAATTTATCTTAGTTAACAGGCATTGTAACAGGTTTTATAGTTGTGTGGTTTCCTGCACCCACTGTTTCTCTCAAACCTCCTCTTGCAGTCAGTGCTGGACCTATTGCTAAATTGTTCTATGGTTGTCCTGATAATGCTTTTCAGGTTAACACTCTTTAACTATCTGCGTTCCTTTTTTCTTTTGTACCAAGCTTTCTGAATTTTTTTTCTCTATTTTATGTTTTTGTTTTTAGTTCTCATTGTAAATAGATATGATCAGATGTTGATAAGTTTACATTTTCTCAACAGGTGGCTTTGCGTGGAACATCATATACACTTCTACAAAGAATAGGTGCTATAGTGGTATGTGTTGGATCATTTAAAGCAAGTCAAATAGTTTTTCTTCTTATATATGAGAGTCTTCTCCATCTCTTATGCAGCGTAATGGCGCAAAGCTATTTGTAATTGGCACCGGCGCTTCATTGGTAAATTAGCACTTCACTCCTTTTCAAAAATACCCTTTCTGCTTGTTCTGAAGTTTTGGAAAATTCTTAGGTTGTGTTTGGATAGAGTGATTTTAAATCATTAGAATGCATTTGATTGGATAATAAGAAAAAAAGTTATTAGAATACTGCAGAATTTTAATTAGATAATTTTTATGTCCAATGGAAAATATTTCAAATGATCTCTTTAGAAAGAATTCAAAAATTCTTCTATTATGCTTAATTATTTTTGGATTATTAGTCCAAACTTGTTGTTCTTAAAGCAATAAAACACATAAACAAGAGGGAAGAAAGCTATTGGTGTGGAAGATGTATATTTCCTTCATTTACAGTTGTATTTATAGTGCTAAGAATAGCAAAAATCACCTAATAACAAACTCCAAACAAACTAGCAACAAAATAACAAAAAGATAGCAACAACCTAACAACTTATTTGACCAAGACTTAGTCAAATCTAAAAAAAAAAAAGGAAATAAGAAAAAACTGAAATGAGAAAATAATGGATAGTTCTAAAAGCATTTTCAACACTCCTCCTTGCTTCAAGAACTACAAACTCCAAGTTTTTTCCTGTTAAGTTTGAATCTGCTAATTGATAAAGGCTTCGTAAATATATCAGCTAGTTGGTCTTCTGTCTTGCAGTAGACAGGAGTTATATCTCCATCCTATTGCACCTCTCTCAAGAAGAAGAGTTTGATATTGAAGTGCTTAGTTTTCCCATGAAACACAAGATTGTGAGAAATTGCAATTGCAGCTTGATTGTCCACAAACACTTCCGTACCTTTGGTCTGCACCATATGTAAATCAACCAAGATTTTCCTTAGCCACAAAGTTTGGTTTACTGCTGCCGTTGCCGCCACAAATTCTGCTTCTGCAGTTGATTGAGCCACAACGTCTTGTTTTTTTGAACACCACGAGAAAATTCCTGAGCCAAGACTGAAGCAGTATCCTGAAGTGCTCTTCATGTCATCCAAGGAACCACCCCAGTCACTATCAGAGTACCCAACCAATTTCAGATTTTGACTTGTTTGGGACATTCGAAACTTGACTCCATAGTTGATGGTTCCTTTGATGTACCTCATAACTCTTTTGGCTGCCTTTAGATGCATTTCATTTGGACAATGCATGAATCTTGACAAAATGCTTACAGCATACATTATATTAGGCCTTGTTGTTGTAAGATACATTAAACATCCAATGAGACTTCTAAAGTATCTTTCCTCTACCTTTTCAGCTTCATCATCTTTGCTTAATTTCTCCTTTTGGTTCATTGCGGTACTCATCTCTTTGCAATCCTCCATTTTAAATTTTTTGAGTATCTCCTTTGCATACTTCTTTTGGCAAATGAAAACCAAGTCTTTTCCTTGATTGATCTCTATTCCAAGGAAATAAGTCATCAGACCAAGGTTAGTCATATCAAAAGCCTGCATCATATCTAGCTTAAACTCATCAATAAGCTTTACATTGCTCCCTGTAATTAAAAGATCATCCACATAAAGAAAAACAACAAGAATCTCATTGTTATTGTTTTTAACATAAAGTGTGAATTCTGAAAGACTTCTTTTAAAACCAAGGCCAAGCAAATAATCATCTATTCGACTATACCAAGCTCTTGGAGCCTGTTTTAGGCCATAAAGAGCTTTATGTAATTTATAGACTTTGTCTTCTTTGCCTTCCACAATGAAGCCTTCTGGTTACTCGACATTAATTTCTTCTTCAAGGATTCCATTAAGGAATGCTGATTTGACATCCATGTGATGCACTTTCCAACCAAGTTGTGCAAAAATAGCAAGAAGTAATCTGATTGTATCAAGTCTGGCAACTGGTGCAAATGTGTCAGAGTAATCAACACCAAAAATCTGGGCATACCCCTTGACTACAAGCCTTGCTTTATGCTTATTGATTGAACCGTCAGCATTTTGCTTTGTTCCAAATACCCATTTTACCCCAATTACCTTTCTACCTTGAGGTTTATCAACAAGCTCCTAGGTTTTGTTCTTCTCGATCATAAACAACTCCTCCTTCATTGCATTCTTCCATTTTGAGTCTTTGAGAGCTTCTTCAGGGGTAGCAGGTTCGCATATTGCGACATTGCATCTCTGATATATTTCAGAGAGCAATTAAGTGCCTCTAACAGGTGGATCATCCTCCCTTTCATCTAGCCATGAGCTTGACTTTGACACGGAAGTCTTCGAGTCTTCCGAGTTCCATTTTTCATTTTCAATTAAATGGACATCTCTGCTTATGGTTATAGTTTCAGTTTCTGGTTGGAAAACTTTATAAGCTTTTGAAACTGTACTATATCCAATGAAAATTCCTGCAACAGCCTTTTTGTCTAGTTTATCTCGTTTAACCTGGGGAACATAGGTAAAACAAAGGCAACCAAACACTTTAAGAAAATTTATTGAAGGTTTGTATCCATACCATGCTTCGAAAGGAGTTTTATTTTTTACTGCCTTTGTGGGAAGCCTGTTTTGAAGGAAGACGGCTGTACTTGCAGCTTCTGCCCAAAATTTCTTTGGTAGATCCTTTTCATGCAACATGCATATAGTCATATCAATGATAAATCGATTTCTTCTCTCACTGACTCCACTTTGCTCTGGAGTATAAGGAGCTGTTAATTGACGTTCAATTCCTGCTTCTTCACAAAATGAATTGAACTGATGTGAGGTATACTCCGTGCCATTATCAGACCTTAAAGTCTGAATTTTACAGCCACTTTCATTTTCCACCTTTGTTTTGAACTTCCAAAAAATACTTCCAACCTCTGATTTGAGTTTCAGAAAATAAATTCAGCACATTCGGGTTAGATCATCTATAAAGATAACATAGTAACGGTTACCTTTAAGTGAAAGAGTCCTTTGAGGACCTCCTACATCAGTGTGAATCAACTGCAACCTTTTTGTTGCTCTCCAAGTGGTTGTTGGGAATGAAAGTCTGCTTTGTTTCCCATATTGGCAAGCATGACAATCTGTAGAGATCAACTCAAAATCAGGCAAGTCTCTTACCATTTCATGTTTTTGCATTTTTAGAAGCCCTTGATAGTGATAATGCCCAAGCCTCTTATGCCATAAATCAGCAACATTTTCTTTTGCTGAAAGAGCTACATGCTCCTCTTGAGTTGGATCTAGTGAGAAGCTTTTGCCTCTCATCTTTACTTGAAATAAATCTTGACCTGTAACATCTTTGATCAAGCAGTAATTATCCTCAAAAAACACTTTGAACCCTTTTTCTACGAGTTGACCAACACTTAACAAGTTCTGGTCTAAGTCAGGTACGTATAACACATCAGAAATTGTTTTAGTACCTGAATGTGTCTCGATGGAAATGGTTTCTATTCCTTTTGCAAGAATATAACCGCCGTGACCTATCTTGACTTTTGAGATTTTAGAGGGTTTTAGTTCCTTAAAGAGCTCCTTGTCATGAGTCATGTGATTGGTGCATCCACTATCAATTAGCCAAGATTCACTTGAAACATTGCTGGAAAAGCAGGTTGCAACGAAAAGTTGATCTTCCTCCTCTTCATTAGCAACCTGAGCTGCTTCATGCTTTTGGGTTTGGTTCTTGCAAATAATTGCTTCATACCCAAGTTGATTGCACTTGGTGCACTTAGCATTAGGCCTTCTCCAACATTTGAATGGAGAGTGACCTAGCTTGTTGCAATGCTTGCAAGGAGGATACTTTCCCTTTGAGCTTCCTGGTTTGCTTTTGTTGCTAGCACCACCTTCTCCATTCGCTTGTTGGTTTTTGTGCTTCTTCTTCTTGTTTCTCCCACCAACCTCATGTTTAGCATGCAAGGCTTCCTCAACAAAGCTTTCTTCTCTCATAATCCTTCGTTGTTCTTGTGCCTGCAAAGAATTTAACAACTCTGCCAAGGTGATCTTGGATAGATCCTTGGTATTTTCTAACGTGGTTATGGTAGCCTCAAATCTTTCAGGTACAGTAACTAGAATCTTTTCAACAATACGAGAATCTTTAAATTCAGAACCAAGCAATCTTACTCTATTTGCTATGTTCAAAAGCCTTTCAGAGTACTCTTTGATGGTTTCTGACTCCTTCATCTTCTGTAATTCAAAGTCTCTGATAAGATTCAACACTTGCATGCCTTTGATTCGATCATCTCCATCATATTCTGCTTTGAGATAATCCCAAATAGCTTTAGCTGACTTTAGAGACATGATTCGTGTGAAGACTGTTGATGAAACTGCTGCAAAGAGGCACGCCTTTGCCTTGGATTTTCTAGTTTTTTTGTCCTTATGATTCTTGATTTAAGCCATCGTGGGATTTTCGGGTAGTGTAGGGACTCCGTAGTCCTCTTCAACAGCCTCCCATAGATCCAAAGCATCTAGGTAGGCTTCCATCCATACTGCCCATATCTGATAATTTTCTCCATGGAAGATAGGAGGTGCCATTGCTGAGAAACTTGAGTCTCCTTCCATGCCTAAATTTCTGAAGTTGAAGGGAAGTGTTTGGTGGCACTCAACTCACTTGAAAAACCTTCAAATTTTTCTCTCACAGGTCCCTCAAGAATAAAACTCTGATACCAATTGTTGTTCTTAAAGCAATAAGACACATAAACAAGAGGGAAGAAAGCTATTGGAGTGGAAGATGTATATTTCCTTCATTTACAGCTGTATTTATAGTGCTAAGAATAGCAAAAATCACCTAATAACAAACTCCAAACAAACTAGCAACAAAATAGCAAAAAGATAGCAACAACCTAACAACTTATTTGACCAAGACTTAGTCAAATCTGAAAAAAACAGAAAATAAGAAAAAACTGAAATGAGAAAATAATGGGTAATTCTAAAAGCATTTTCAACAAAACTCTTTTCACATTTATTTCTTTTTAGTCATCTCTCATCATTGATTTTACATTTTAGAGAATTTTAAAATTCTCTATCCAAACATGGTTAAAAATTTCTCTTTTGCTTTGAAATTTGCTTTTGTTCCTTACAATTGGAAATTCAGTTGATCTTCAAAATATCTAGAAAAAAATTAATGCAAGTTATATTTCCTGCACCAGTTTCATTGTCTTGATAATTAGAGAAGGCTTTGAATGTTTATTGAAGATGGGGAAAGATATCATATTTATCTTCGAAGATATTATATTGAAAATAGATGGAAAACTTTCCTAGCATACTTAGGATTTATGTTCAGTGTGCTTTGTCTATAATTTCAATACAAATACATGGATCTTTGTAACGATTAAAACAAATCATAGCATTTTTGTATAGGTAGCGTGACTTATGGGAATGCCTTTTCAGGTTGGTATAAGTATAACAAATGCATTGATCAATGCACAGAAGGTTGTTAATAAAACATTTGAGGCTGAGAACTTACCTGTAATATCAACCAGTGTAGCATATGGAGTTTACATGTTTGTAATTAGCAACCTCAGGTATTCCATTTTCATAACAAGCTACTATAAGTGTGTTTTACCTACATCTTTCTACTGTTTTCCTATTTATTTCTTTTATGGTATTGGATATCCTATCAAGAAAACACAAGTTGTGAATAGATGAATGCACTCCAGGTTACTTTTGCATGTTAATCGAATATCTACATAATATAGCTCTTTCCAATTAAAAAACATGAGATTTTGGAATAGAGTACTACTATGAAAAATATTTGGCGCGCATATGTTTTTGCAATAACATTTGAATTAAATGAAAACTTCTGTTTTAACCCTGCAAGATGTTTTTAAAGCTATACAAAGCCTTGTTTGAAACCTACTTTTGTTATTTACGGGGTTACCCCACCTTGTTTTGGTAAATTAAATAATTTATGTAACAATTGACTAGAGTCTAGAGCAAGAAGGTCAATAAAATAACAGAACTCTCTGTTACTAACATTAGGATTGCTGGAAATTCTTTTAATCCCAGCATCGTCCACCACGAAAGCCTCTAAGAGGATATCTAATCAAGGAATTTTCTTTTTGATCAGGTATCAAGTACTTGCAGGAATTATTGAGCAACGGATCCTAGAACCGTTACTACATCGAAACAAGCTTATACTTACTGCAGCATACTTTACTGTTAGAACTGCCAATACTTACTGGGGGTCGCTATTGTAAGATTACTGATTCAGCTCGGCTAATCTTTAGTGCTATAAAGCATTCTCTTTCAATTCAGTCCTCATTATTTGTTACACATCTCTGACTAGGTGGGTGGATTTTGCTCGATGGGTTGGAGTCCAGAAGATAAAGGATTAAGCATTTTTTGCATGACAAGACAGGATTATTGTCATGAATTCAATTGATCAAAAAAGCTTAGGTTTGATTCAATGAAAAACTTCAAATGGTCAGTGATTAAATTTATTCCCCTATATTTGTTTTCTATCCTCCCTTGTCTTAGCGAAATTGTATATTTGTTAGCAACAAACGTGGGCAAGTAGTGACAGTCACCATCTTTTCTAGTTCTAGGTCAGTTCGCTGAACTAGTTACAAGCAACATGTTCAGAAATACTAGCATCACATATTTGATACATTCTCTGTTATCAAGTAATATTTATAGCCATTGAAACTTAAATAGCATTTTGGAAACAAGCTGTCCGCAAAGGTAATTTTTTGTAGTTCATTGCCTATATTTAGATGTAACAAACTATCGGTGCTTTAGCATGTGAGTCATCCTTCGATTGAACGTGTTATGTTTAGGCATATATCAATTGTGGATCCGTTACGCTTGTCAATTGTCATTCCTTAACCTGCTTTAACTATCCTATGCTACTTAGTCAATCTAGTCCCTACTTGCGTCACTTCATCTTTGTTTTTCAGTACTTGGTAGTTAAGATGGATAGGATAACCTTCACTCAGGTGCTTGTTGGCTAAATGCTCGTTTCTTCTTTCTTACTCATTTGACCTTATTTACATACTCAGGCCACAAAATTGAGGTCAGACAAAGAGAGTTCCTATCTCCTTATTCAATATGAAATGATTGTCTTCCATTTTTTCGCTGGTGAAATAATTCCTAAATTCTTGCCTCTATTTTCTTTTATTCAGTAAATCATTTTGTACTGTAGATTTCTAACTTTATTTTCCTCATTCAATTTGTAGAACATACCGCCAAAGCACGGCTAAATATATTTTAAAATGTAAAGCAAAGTCATTGATTGTTCGGGGTGCTTTTGGTGTTGAAGTCAGTTTCACATTTTGGACTGACTAAAGAAGAAAGGAAGGACCAAATTTGGAAGAGGTTGGAAGGAATTCTGCAGAGAGAACATGCTCAAAGCATGATATTTGCAACTTTACAATTCTTTCTAATGAAGTCAATACTTACAATATTCCAAGTGTTCTTGATCATTTACAATTCCGTAAATCCAGTGAATTGTAAAAATTTAATTAAATACTATAGCGATGGAAAGTACACTGAACAAAAGAAGGAGCATACTGATAGGTTCTTATGAGCCTCTACATTACTTGCTTTTACATTTTATATAATAATGTATGATGCAAAATCTTTTTTCTTTTGCTAAAGAATTTGCATGTTCATCATGTTGCTTTGTAATTTAATTAAAGCTTTTTTTTTCTAAATTTATTTAATTAAATTCTTTAGATTTATTTAATTAACTGAATTACTTGAAGCATACAAACATCCTGTCCAGTCGCGCGGGCCAACACACCAACATACTAGTAGCATACAAAATAAACCATATCAGTTTTTTTTTTGTTTCTGAACATGTAAAGGAACCGGAGGACAGAGAAGTAAAGAGAAACTCCATCGAGTAAATTTCCAGCTCATAATTCATTGTCATTTGGTGTTGACCACAATCTCATGTTGAATATGAAAAAAATAAATGTATATACAGTTTCAACTGAGTATATGGAGAGTTTGATCCTCTTGATTTCAAATGGTGAAAGCTGGCATGCATCAGAAGAGCATATGAACCAGTAGAACTGATTCCCCACAATCATCTCCTTAGTATGATAAAATAAAAAAATAAATTAAATTTAGGTTTTTCAACTTTAAGGAGTAATTAGGAGGGGCATAACAGAGTTTATATGTTAGTTGGGGATGGCCCTTTGAATGGTAGATGAGAGGTGTGACTTGTTGAATGGATGGTTCGAACTAGTACATAAGAAACCTATTTGACTTACTCTCTGAATGGTAAAACTATAGAGGCAAGCCGTGATGGATCCACCTCCACCTGCAAGCACACCATTGCTAAGTCCAGCTCCCCATGGCGGAGGATTCTTGGATTCATGGTAAGGAACTTGGGTTTCTCTTTGCTTAAATTCAGCAACTGCATATTAAAGCTATTATAGTGAAAAAAGAAGTGAAATTGACCGTCTTGTTTTGTTCTTGTGGTTTTGTTTTATATGTTGCAGCTTATGGTTTCTGTGCTGCTGTGGTCTATTTAGTTGCTGCTGCCCTCCCCTCTTCGAGCCAGGGCCTCCTCTCTAATGCTTAATTTTACTTTACAAAATTACGTTTGTTATTTGTAAACATGCAAAATTTGGACTATGCTTGCCACCGTAATGACACTGAATGCACAATCTGTGTAACTTTTATTATTATTATTTTTAATGTGAACATGCAAATTGCAAACGTGTGGGATCACAACACTCGTGCATCAAAACTGAGTTCGGATTCTTGGGATGGGTCCTCTAGTATATGGATCCAGTCTGTATTTCAGTTTAAGAATTTGACACATCTTCCGGAAGGTACAACCAATCCCACTCCTTCATTTAATGCAATCAACCTATCACAAGGGCTGCTTCCCAAGCCTTTGCACCATATCTTATTAAAAATTTAGCTTACTCAAAGTTTTATATCGGATTATTTTGGCCCCATTCTGTGAGACATCTTCACATCTTGCTATATTTTATTGTGAATAAATAATTTAAATCTTTTACCAAAAAGATATTAGTAATAATAGTAATAGTAGTAGTAACTATTTTTTAGATTTATCTTTTCCATAGTCACTCAGTTCAACAGTTAGCAGGACTTGCATAATGAAATATTAAATAAAAATAATAATAAGTGAACTATGCTATTTGATTTCCTAGTTGGGAGAAAAAAATGTATATTTATCGCATTTTGTACATTAAAATATTTTTTCACTTTTCAATTGAAATTTTTTTTATAGTATTTTGTACTTAATTTGGTAACTTATTGCAAAAAGAATATTTTTTACATAATTCAAATAAATTTATTAATTTAAAATCACATTTCAACCAATATACACAATTAACAAACTAATTTGATCATAACTAATTTTATTAAAAAAGTATTATATACAAAAATTTATATTTTTCAACATCTAATTTAGATTTATTCTAGTTTATTTTAAAAAAAATTAATATCTAAAAAAATATTTTCTTTAAAATAAAGAGCAAGGAGTAATTCCACGCTTGATGGGAAAATGTTACACCGACTTGCACGCACACGACAAGAAAATAAGGTGCGACTTAGAAGTTGACGGAGATTCAATGCTTATTTGAATGCATATTAAAATAATCCTTCCCACCATGATACATATTTTAATGTAATGTTTACAAATAAGTTTTATTTAACAATATATCTATACTCAACAGTTTAAAATTAATTTTATTTAACTTTAAAATAAAATAAAAACTTAAATATGACTCTTGACAATTTGCATTGTCTTGAGTGTGACTTCAATGACCTCAAGAATGGTTTCGTACTAAAAACGGTAGAAGTTTTTTTTTAAAAAAAAAAGTAAAAGAATAGAAACTTGATTTGATTGCAGAAACAATGCACATTGTATAATATACAACTTCGGTTTTTATAGAGTAAATAATTATTTTTGAGAACTCGTATAACTAAAAAAATAATTCAATCAAAGAATCCTTTATACAAAGCTTCCCTATCAGGAATTTCTTTGAGACAAAAAAAAGAAAAGAAAATTATTCTCATTTAATTTCTAATCAATTTAAATTATTCTCTCATGTAAGCCTATTTAACACACTTTTTTGTGCTTAACTATTTAACTGAATTCAAATTAATTATATTTTAAAAATAATTTTAGATACTTTGAACCAAGCCTTGTTATTCAAAAACTAAGTTGAAATTATTTTCACGCCGACTATTTTGGATTATATAAAAAAAACATAAACCGTATATACCTTGTGAGAGAAAACAGATAAGCAGTTACAAGAGAAATAAAACAATAGATAAGCGATCATGATTTTTTATATCCTAAATTTTATATCTAACACAGACCCTTTTTTTCATTTTTCCCGTGTTATTTTTATCATATTTTTTTACTATATTTATATTTTTAATTTTTCCTTTTTATTTGAGGTATATACTTCATAAAATGTGTGAAATAATAGTTATTTCACAGTCTCATATATAGACAAGATGGATTATTTCATGATAAAGGAATAAATAAAAAAATGTGTAAGGTAAATATAAAAAGTAAAGTGCAAAAAAATGAGAGTTGACGAGTTGTTCTACCTGCAACCAGAGGTGGGTCTGGAAAAGTGAGTTACAACAAGGAAGAAACACGTGTCAAGATTCCATAGCAGCGTATCTAACGCAGTCAACTCCTCCTCGGATCATTCGCACATTAAAATATGTGAGCGTGAAAGTGAAAGAGAGATAACAACACTCTCTCTCTCTCTCTCTCTCTCTCCATCCAACCTGTTGGGTTGGAGCGAAACTGGCGCCTGCAAGGATATGACCTACTTACCTGCCGGACAAACCTCTTCACACATCATGTGTGTATATATTTATTCCACTACCACTATATATGATGTATATAGAATCATAATATAGATATGTCGAAAATAAAATAAGATTCATTAAGGATGAAAATTATGAATATATAATAAAGTAAGGTGTGTATAAGTGTATAATGAAGCTTATTCCTCTTCTACTACCTCATTGCCAATTCCACCACCTCAAACATTAAAGTCACATTTTAAAAAACAAAACTTGCATTCGTTTTACTTTTATTGTTGTAATTGTGTATTTATAATGTTACCTTTCTTATATTTTGATATTTTTCATTAGGATTAATATGCATTATTTTTTAAAAATAAATGTTGGTTTGACATGTTCCCCCACATTTAAAGGAAGAGTGACAAGTAGCAGGAAAAGAATATAGCACTCTTCATCAGTCACTCTGCAACTCGTTCTGCATTGCCCAAATGACCCATCTTCTGTTTTTCAATCCTCAAAGTGGTTTCTAGTTTCAATCAAGAAAGCTAGAGGTGCAGATGTGAGAAGTTGGTTTAATGAAGCATGGCTTTGCTTGCAGCAGAGGCAAATGTTTCGGAATCTGTCTCCATTCACTCCCTTTTTGGCTGTAAGAAACCAAATTAGTGTTTGTTATCATCTTCTTTAAGCACTTTTGATGATCTACACTTTGTTGCTGCAACTATTGTCCCAAGCTACTTTTGCATATTCAACAAATATTTGAAAAGAATCCAAGTTCCAATGTTTTGCATTTTGATAGACATTTAATGTGATAAGTACTGTTGCCAAGTATAAAGATATTGAACTTCTTGGCCTTTACGTAACGAATTTGTTTTTATATTAAGCTAGTAAATTGGAGAATCTCTCAAAAGCTTCATCTCCAAGTTGTGTTCTACTCATAGTTCATAAGAGCAGCCGTATACTGGTCAGGGTCTTGCCTACTGTAAATCCATCCTTGGTCAAACTCACATGTGAAAAGTTCTATAGTTTTTAATCAATGATTTAACAACGGACAGCTATGATTAAACCATGTTTCCTGCTCTCCAGATTCATAATTTTGATTGAAGAGAAGTAGATACTTTGGGAATAAATCGATATGGGTTTTGGTAATTCAAGATCTTTAAGGTTTGTTTCCTTAATAATATCTTTCAAGTTTTTAGCTATTTAGTACTTATTCTACTTCATTGTTTAGACTATAGTATACTGAACTTGTACTCTAGTCTTCAACAATCAAAAGCATGGTTTTGTTATTTTAGGTTTGAAGATGATCCTGAGGTAGCAAAAGTTCCTGCAACCAACCGTGACAATGAGGTTAAGATTAAATACCACATTGATGGAACACAAATACCTGAGCCTAGTTCCAAAATGGCTCAGAAGAAGGTGACAAGGAAGAAGTTCTTAAAAGCTAGAGTGTTGTCAAGAGTATTCTCAGAGGACTACGACAGAGTAAAAAGAAAAGTGTTAGATCCTCGGGGACAAACCATTCACCGATGGAACAAGATTTTCTTGGTAGCATGTCTTGTATCTTTGTTTGTGGACCCTCTATTCTTTTATTTGCCAGTGGTTCGAGATGAAGTATGCATTGACATTGGAATAACTCTTGAAGTTATCCTCACATTGGTTAGAACAGTGGTGGATGCCTTTTACATGGTTCAGATTTTGATCAAGTTTCGAACTGCTTATGTTGCTCCTTCTTCCCGGGTTTTTGGAAGAGGAGAACTTGTTGTAAGTTATTCTAAGATTGCAGTTAGGTACCTCCGCAAAGGGTTCTTGTTAGATTTTGTTGCTGCCCTGCCCCTTCCTCAGGTACCTTAAATGAAATCTTTTTCTTTATTATTAGAAGCAAAAGCAAATTTTTGGTGTTTATTATGTTATGTTTATTGCAGGTGTTAATTTGGATTATTATCCCAACTCTTAGGGGTTCAACCATGGCAAACACAAAAAATGTCCTTCGCTTTTTCATCATTTTCCAATATTTTCCGAGGCTAATTTTGATTTTTCCACTTTCATCACAAATTGTGAAAGCTACTGGGGTTGTCACAGAAACAGCATGGGCAGGGGCTGCTTACAACCTCATGCTTTACATGTTGGCTAGTCATGTAAGTGGATGACCACTTCATTTTCTTCATTGCTCTTGCAGCTGAAGCCTTTCCCTCTTTTATCATGTTTATTAACGAAATTAAGCCTCACATTCAGAGGAAAGGATTTGATAGTAACAAAATTTTATTTGTGGATTTCAGAAATAGCTATTATGGAATTTTATTTTATTTTTGTGTTGCCAAAAGCAATAATACAGAAGAATTAAAATGCCAAACTTACTCAAACTTTTTGATTGGTTTTCTAATGGGAAATATTCTAAAAAGATTTTAGGATCTTGCTGGTACCTTCTATCAATTGAACGTCAAGAAGCATGTTGGAGAAGTGTATGCGACCTGGAGAAGTCTTTTTGTCAATATGGATTTTTTGACTGCCACAGGGTCAAAGATGCCCTCAGGATGTCTTGGTTTAAAGCAAGTAATATCACAAATTTATGCTCTCCAAATGATAACTTATATCAGTTTGGTATATACGCTGATGCAGTGACTTCCGAAGTTACATCCTCGGCATTCTTTAATAAGTACTTCTTTTGTCTGTGGTGGGGCTTAAGGAATCTGAGGTAAGTCTTATGCACCGCTTCTACTTTGGTACCATCCTTACAACTGAGTTAAGCATTAACAATTTTATCATTTTACCATGCTTCCTTAAAAAATTTTAATCGTCCAGTTAGCATCACTAAATTCTAAAGTACCAAAAATGCTAGTTCTTTTTTTGTCATCTTGTTGAACCAAAGATAGAAACTGTTTTATCCCTTGAGCATTAATACTTTTCCGATTGGAGGGTGCAGTTCTTTGGGACAAGGCCTTCTTACCAGTACCTTTGTTGGAGAAATAATAGTAGCCATTGTTGTTGCAACCCTTGGATTGCTTCTTTTTGCTTTGCTCATTGGTAATATGCAGGTAAGGGCAATCAAAGCATGTCTCTTTATTTTTCTTCAATGTTTTGAAAATGTGAAGATGTATTCCCTCATGCTCCTATTGCTCCTATTAAGTTTGTGTATAATGTAAAGTACTAATAGGAAGTCTCACATTAGAAAAATTAAAGAATGATAAATGCATTGTAAACTAGTATGGATCAAGTAGTCTAATCCAATATTTAAGCTCATACTTTTGATCACGCCCAAAGTCAACCTGAAATATTCACTTTTTGTAATTTTAGTTAGCCAAATTGAATTTAGAGAAAAAGTTTGATCAGTCTAAAATTAACATTAACAAGGCATACTAATAGAACCCAAATTTTGCAGACATACCTCCAATCAACTACAGTTCGCTTAGAAGAGTGGAGGGTGAAAAGAACTGATACAGAACAATGGATGCATCATAGGCAACTACCACCAGAATTAAGAGAATCTGTGCGCAAATATGATCAATATAAATGGCTAGCTACACGAGGAGTTGATGAAGAAGCTCTTCTCAAAGGACTTCCCGTGGACCTTCGGAGAGACATCAAGCGCCATCTCTGTCTTGATCTAGTTCGAGGAGTAAGTTATCATGACACATCAATTTTACTTGTTTATTATAAGCTACTTCTGTTCAATCTATACCATGGTTACATCGACAAATCACGGATACAACATCAAATACCAATATTAAAAAGCCTAATAATTGTTTTTATCATGCACCTTCAATATGATCTCTAGTAGAAATTCTCTATTTGTTGATTATCTTAAGTAGTTCCGAAAGATTAACAAAAATATCTTGAATCAAAAGATAAACATGATAAAATTGAATTTAACTAAAAGTGCCATTAATTGAATTTAATTATCCGCTAAACTAATCATGAACAGGTGCCTTTATTTGATCAAATGGATGAGAGGATGCTAGATGCAATATGCGAAAGGTTAAAACCTGCATTGTGCACTGAGGGAACGTATCTTGTTCGTGAGGGTGATCCTGTGAATGAGATGCTCTTCATAATCCGAGGCCATCTTGATTCTTACACTACTAACGGAGGCCGCGTTGGGTTCTTCAACTCATGCCGAATTGGGCCTGGTGATTTTTGTGGTGAGGAACTATTAACTTGGGCCTTGGACCCACGGCCCAGTGTGATACTCCCATCGTCCACTCGAACCGTTAAAGCCATCTCAGAAGTGGAGGCCTTTGCACTCATAGCCGAAGACCTAAAGTTTGTTGCATCTCAATTTAGAAGACTGCATAGTAAACAACTGAGACATAAATTCAGGTTTTACTCGCACCAATGGAGAACATGGGCTTCTTGCTTGATTCAAGCTGCGTGGAGAAGGCATAAGAAAAGGAAGGAAGCTGCTGAATTGAGGGCTAGAGAGAATGTTGAAGTTGGTGAGGCTGAAACACCAACAAGGAGTGGTTCTGTAGGAGGAGTTAGTTCTTTGAAGAAGCCAGCAGAACCAGACTTTTCTGTTGATGAATAAAGAATGTACATTGTTAACATAGTCTCTTCACCATTCTGTCTTGTTTTTTTAGTTATTTGTTCATATAAATGAGAGATAGGAAGTCTTGTGACAAATTAAGTAACCATGCTTGATTGACTCAACTCAAGTTTTGGTTTTCATGCTTTATGTATGATTTTAGTTTTCGTAGCTAGTTTTAGTTGTTTGTATTTAGTTTTCCTAGATTTTCATTTCATCAAATTAACTTTACTATTTCAAATTTTCATTCAATAAATAAGTCAAATGTAATAGAAATGTGAAGTATCATTGATTTATATAAATTAGCAAAAATATCTATAAAAAGTTTGAATAAAAAAAAGCATAAATTGTAACGAAAGTTTCTTCTTCTTTTTTTTTTTCTTTACTTGATTATTTTATATACTTTTTCTTTGTGGGTCTATACAAATTAATGGTATATCATATCTGAATTATAGTTCTATTAATTACTGAATAAAATTTTGGAACAAGAAATTTCACTTGAACAATTAAACAATTATAAAGACTGAATATAAGTACATTATGCTCTTTGTAATCTCATCGTTCACAGCTTCTTGACCTAATCTTTAAATTTTAATTTATGTATCATTTCAGTTTTTTAGTTTTAATTATTCATATTTAGTTCTTCTTTTTCAAAAAATATTTTGCAAATGCAACAAATAATTAGAACTGTCAAAATGTTTTAAACACGGTGAGTCAACCTATTTAGTCCACTTAATCTGAAGTGGGTTTGAAAACTTCTAACCCAATTTAATCTTGATCTACTCCAAGTCAATCTGAATTTTAGTTGGCCCATGTGAAACAGCTCACAAAGAGTGTGGTCTGATTTCTATTTATTTATTTTACAATAATTTAAATTATTGATGTAACTTGCCTACTTATCCTTGGACCTTATTTATTTAGACTGAATCGTTGGATCTGGAGAAAGATTTAACAAAATAGATATGAATTAGAAAACTTGAATTTGGATTTGGAAAAAAAAAATGAAAATTAAATCATTCTTTTATCACAAAAATCATTGTCAAGAGTTGCAAAAGAGTTGGTTGGAGTAGCACATTTTCAACTCGCAGTTGAATTGGCCGAACTCAGCTCGAAAATATATTAGGTCACAATGGACTAGCCATGATGGGTTGGGGCAGCTTAAATTGATGGCCTAACAATAAGCCTTAAAGCATTTGTTCTTTATATATGCAGGTTATCTTATAACCTTTGGCATAAGTTTTACTCATGCCTTGAGTTCCAAATAGCTTTACCTTCAGATGATAGAATTCGTTATTTACTGTACCATGTTTAGTAAGTGGTAAAAAGGTTAAATTTAACTGGTAGCTCGGCAATCGATAATATTGTCTTTATAAATTACATATATTGTAATGGTGTAATTTTTAAGGTGAGGAATTCAATCTTCTATGTATGGTTTACTTGACTGTAGCACTTTCATGATCTTGGTTTTAATCTAAAATAAAATGTATTAATTGCTCTCTTAATCTTTCTTAGATTGGTGTATTTGACCTTCAAATAATGTAAGGCTTGAAGTATCCCTTATACTATTAATAAAATCATTATGCTTAAAAAAGAACTAATTAGATTTATGATACCATGCTTGCAACATATATGCTACATTTGCCTTCAAACCAATTACTTAAAATTGTTGGATACATAAAATGTGTATGCTAGCGTTCGACCCTATACTTGACAATCAGCTTGGTTACTTTGCTAATATGCAAAAAGCAATGAAGCCAACGTAATTGTTTTTTAGGCTAACTTTCGGAGTCATAATTTTCGTGTTCGTTAGGGTAGCTATTTCGAGCAAATTAAAGGGATTTTGTGATAAGTGGTAGTTTTCTGTAAGCTGATGATCTTCCAAGCCTAGTTTATAATTGCTTTATATAATATTCAAGCTTTATATTATTATAAATGTGTCCCAAAAAATAGGGATGGTTTATAAAAAGTGACAATCATTTATATTTCATCCCGCTATTTTTATTTTTTTTTTGTGAACTGTGCAGTTCTTTTCATACCAACAAATGGATTCATGGTGTATGCCACCAAGAATACCTGAGTCTGCATGTCATGCATTGGTTGGTTGGTAAAATCATGAATATTAATGTGTCCACCAAAACACTCATCATATGAATCCCAGAGGTATAGGGCCACCTGAAATTCATTTGGGTAATTTTATTATTATACAATAAGAAGGAAGCTTACTGAAAAATGGCATTGGTGAGCACGGCAGAAAAGAAGAAGAGGATAATAATTCACTGCAGGAACGGATTTGGAAACCAAAGGGAGGGCTTAAAAATTAATAAACTTCAATATATATAATTATATTTTATAATATATTTATCAAAAAATATTTTTTGCTAATTGTTGAAGAATAATTTTAAAAAACATATTAGTCAAATAAATACAAACTTTTTATTTTTAATATAATCAAATAATCTAAATATTTAGTAAGTATATCAATTTTATTGATATACATATAATTATATTACTAACTTACGAAGGGGGCGGCTAGGGCCCACCCTGCTCCCTTGGGTTCGTCTCTCGTTCGCTGTCCAACTTTGCATGCTACTTCCGGTACTCATGTAGTCTTGTCCAAACCTAAACCTATTTGTTTTTTTCTATAAATTTGAAAAAAAAAAAAACGCTAACCTTGATTGTTATGTTTTTTTTTTTTCTTAAAAAAATAAAAGAAAGAAACATGTTTGTATTGCTTTATTCAAAAGAAGAGAGACAGGGAGAATAGCTTTTACTCCCCCAACCTCAAACCATTAAAAATTCCTTAAGCAAGAAGGTTTTTGGATGAGGGAAAAATGAATGCCATAGGCATTACCGTGGTTGAAATATAAACAAAAAATAAATATCCAATAATGATCAAAACCCTTTGAAATTCCTTACACATTATTTTTTCCCCCATTTTTTTATGGTGAATAATTATCATGTGCAGCGTCGTGAGGGCCTTCTCACTTTGATGGGCCATTTGTCCTCTCAAGTCTCAAATCTCAATGGTCAATGCTGTCAACAAGCCGCTAACCCACCCAACATTTTCCTCTACAATGTAATTATCTATGGACCCACTTTGAATATTGGCCTCGCTATTGGTTTCAATGGAGATTGCATGGCATTTTTCTTTCGCCCACCAATATGATTAATATTGAAAAGTTTAATTTAAAGTGACATTGAACTATAATGTTTTAAATTTAATAAATTGAAATTTGATATGTTTTATTAATTAACGTTACATGTTTGGTTTAATTTATTTAAAAATAAATACTTTCTAAAAAATTTAACTAAACACGTATATAGAGATATAAATATTTTAGTTTTACGGGAACTTTTACGCATCAAGCATCACAATATTCAGGGTTTTTTATTTTTTTTAATAAAAATTGTTGTTTTAAACAAACGAAATAAATAAAAAATTAATACATCTGATCAAACATGAAAATGATCGATACTCTATTTTTAATACCAAAGCCCCAATCGATATTAAAAATCAATTCTCTTAAAATATAAAGATTGTTCAAATATGTTTTACTTTTTAATAATTATTTTTTTCATACCTACAATTAAAAGTCAAACTCCTATTAAGATAAATTGTTTAAAATATAGCGATAATATAAATTTTTTTATATTATTATTCAATTATAAATTATTATATTATTATAAATGTTAGGTTTATAATAATTATTTTAAAAATAATATTTTTCATAATTTTTAATGGATTAATGATATAAAAAATTATATTTATTAAATATGTTTGATATAATATTTTATTTAGACAAAAGATGAAATAATTAGCTAAAATTTATTTAAGATAATTTTTATTTTATTTTTGATAATTAGATAAAATAAATAATATTTTTTTACAGACTATCGTTAATATTTTTTAAAATATTAATTATTGGTTAAAAATAATTATTTTTTTATTCTTTAAATATTTGATAATCTTTCATTTATCATAAAATATTATTTTTTATATTATTAATTAATATTTAATTTAATTACTAAATATTTTATTTAAATTATTTATAATAAAATATTTAATTTTAAAAAATTGTAAAAATAAAATAAATATTATTTTATGGATGTATTATTTAAAATATATTTATACATTTAAAATAAATAAATTTAATTTAATATAAAAATATATTTATTTAAAAAATATATTTTTATTTAAATATATTATAAATAATAAAATAAATAAATCATCAAACTATTTTTTATAATATATAATTATTAAAATAATTATAAATTTATTAACAAAATATTTTTAATAGAATATATAAACAATAATAGATTAAAAAATATTACTTATTTTATTAAAATAATTTTAATTTAAATAATATAAATTTTAAAATTAATAATTGATAAAAAAATTATAACACTTAAATTTAATTATGTTTTTATATATTATTTTATCTTTATTTCTTAATTTAACAGTTAATTTTATTAAATATTTTTTATTTTAATTAATATATTTTCAAATTTTAACTTTAATTATCTTTTAAATTTTTATCTATCTTTTAAATTTTTAATTATCTTTTCAATTTTCAATTAAAATTTCAACTAATTTTAAAACACATTCGTTATATATTAAATTTTTACAATTTGTCAACGGGAATCAGCCATTTGGAGACAGGCCGTTCTTCATTCACGAATTTGTGGGGAATAATTTGTATACATATTTAATTTAATTAGAAGAAAGCGGGTTTGTGAGCAGCGAAGGGTTAGCTTAATTGTTACTTGTTAGATGAGTATGTAAATATAATCGGTGAATTTATGAATTTATGTATCTTGCAAATAAAAAGTAATTAACTTTTTACAGTATTTTAACTTTTAGAAGAGTTGAAGAATTAATGATCCCCCTAAAAAAAATTAACCATGCAAACATTAAAAAAAAAAAAAACTGTCATTAATTACTAACAAGAATATGTTAAGCATTAGGATGATTTTTCATGGCTCCTAAAAAAATTTAAATTATTAGTATAGACTTTAAAATTTTACATAAATTATACCATATATTAATCAAATATATTATATTCTATATTAATAAAATTATTTCTTAATATATAATATATGATACTAATAATGTTAACTTACAATATTTATTTTACAGTTTAATTTTCGTTTAAGAAATATTATTCTAATTAATCAAAGTTAATTTAACGTTAAGGATGTTATTGGTAAATTAGTAAATAAATTAGCTGAAAAGTAAAATTTAATAAATTATTAATAAAATAAAATAAAATTAACTGATAAATATAAAAATATAAATAAAAAACATGTTTAAATAATAAATTAAAATATAATAAGTATGTTATATTTTTTAAAGATATGTTAAAATTTAATTAAATAAAATTTATTTTTTAAAAATAAAAATATTTTTTAATTTTTACATAAATAAATTTTTTAAGGTAATATTTTTATAAGTTTAAATTTTTATCAAACTATTTAATATTTTTAATATAATAAAATAAAATAATACAATAATTAAAATAAATAATACATATTAAAAAGTAATAGAAAAATAATATTTTATGATAATATAAAGATAAATCTATCAAAATTATTAATATTATTATAAAAAAATAAAATATTATTAAATTTATAAAAATAACTAGATAAATAAAATATTAAATTATAAAAATATATTACAAATAAAAATTAACAAAATATTTTAATTATAAGCTGAAAATATAAAAATTACTTGAATTAATTTAAAAATAATAATTATCTAAAAAACTAGTAATTATTAAAATAAATTATTTTATTAAATATAACTAAAATATTTAACAAATATTTTAATTAATAATTTAAATTTTCAACTAATTAAAATATCTTATCAAATATACTCTAAAATCATTATTAAATATCAATTCTTTTGTAAGAATATATCAATATATATTAAATAGAAATTTTAACTATTTATTTTTATAGTTTAAATTTTATCATTGAATAATTATGTTAATAATTAATATTTAGATTAATTATTTAAAAGATATGACGATTAATCTAATAATAAAAAATTGGAAATCAAAATAATTTTACATAAAAATTTTATATTCAAGTCTCATCATTTTTATACATTAACTAGAATTTTATAATTTAAGTTTTAGATATGCAAATATGATTATTAAAAAAATTATTATCCATAATGATTTACTAAAAAATAAACTATACTGGTATTAGAATTATTAATTAATGAATAGTTGATTTAAATAATATATATTTATTTTTTAAGATATTAAATTTAAGTTCAAGTTTTATGTATGGAAATAGTTTTATCAAAAAGACTAACTATACTATGCTATGATGTTTTCAGTCAAATATAATTTATCTTTGGCAGAAATGCCTATGTTATAGAATAAAAGGAAAAAAATACTAGAAAATTATTATTAATTTATTTTTTTCTTCCAGTAAATCCATAAATTTAAAGCCACATTCATTGTAACAATTCTGTAAATGCATGTGAATTTTATCATTGCCTTAACCGACAGGACAGGGAAGGAAATAGAACAGAAAAGAACGTGAAAGAAGAAAACAAGAGTTGTTAACTTAGACTCTACTGTGATAGAATAAATCCATCCTTAAAGCTCGCCAAGGATCCCATATATGCCTCCATTCGTGACCAAAAGTGAACAATAAAACTGTGCATTAGTTTGATTTTTTTTCCGGGCTAAATGGCTTAGAACTTTAATCATTTAATTAACATGATTGAGTTTGTTGTTTGTTTTTAATGGACTAGCTACACCATGCGTCTTTTCCGCTTGGAAAGTTGAATTAGGAAAGTTGAATTAGACTTTCCCTCAACTCCTTGTGACCCTCTCTGTTCCTTTCGATGAACATGATATTTGAAAGAATTTGTAAAGGGTGTGATCTTCAGAAACACTCAGCCACAAACATTCAAAGTTTTATAAGAATGTTTTTGTGGAACATTTATAACAAACAGCACAAACTTGAAGGGGGAAGGAGTACCTAATTTTAGTAAAATTTATCCCTTTTGTAAACTTACACCATGTATATCTAAATTTATTTTAGTATATATATATATATAAACTACTATTATATTGACTTATTTATAAAAAATTAAATTTACTTATTGCATAATTAATATTTTAATTCTTTAAAATATATTAACATAATTTTTTTTGAAAATGAGATAAAGATGTTTTAAAAAAAGAAAATAATTATAAAAAGATATGCTGATGCAATTTCATTTGACACCCTCGTATTTATATGATAAAATCAGAATTTAAATTTAAATTAAAAAATCTTATCATCCTAAAAATATAACTGAGTAATAAAAATAGTTAGATAATTAATAAATATATTCTAAAAAAATTAATTAATTTTTAAAATATTTTAAAATAATAAATAATTTAAAATAAATAAAAATATTAGAATAAATTATATTATGAGAGTGAAGAAATAATATAAAGGATATTTGATTTGTTTTTATTTTTATTTTTAAATTTTTTTTGTAAACTAATTTTAAAAAAAGTAAAAGAGAGTAAGTGAAAATAAAAATAGAGTAATACGTGTAAAATTATGAATAAGAGGAAACTGTAAAACTATAAAATCAAAATAGTTTAAAAACTAAAAAAAAAATTCAGAAATTTTATTCATCAAGCAAGTTTTTTAATTTTTAAAAGAAAAACTATTCTTTAATAAAATAGCTCCATGGTATCTGTTTTTGCATGATCTTAAATGCAACGAATGAATCCACAGCTGTAAAAAACAAAAACATGATAAGAAGAAAAGGCAGAGACCAGAGCAAGAAAAAGAACAATTAATGATAACAGGCAGACAAAACTGCGTCCAAGTGGCAAACCATTTTGGCCTCAACGGAAGCTGACTCACTTAAAGTTATCATCAGTCTCAACTTTCAACACTGCCCGCAACGTTTATGATGCCTTATTGGATTGTACATTTCATTTGCACTCACTTTAATAACCCAATTCCATAAAACCATTTTCAATTTCGTGCATGTGTGGATGTGCTCTATTCCATCCAAAACACTTTCTCCAAACTCAAGAGTCTCAGACACCCAATTCCATTATTCATTAGGAACCCAATTGGCCATAACAATTAGCAGTTATAGGTACATTAATTGTCAGCGTCTATGTAATGGAATGCAACACCATGGTCACATCCGGCAACAACTAACAAATAGCTAGATCCCCTTTATTATTACTACTTTGTTACTTTCCATGTCACATCACTTTTTTCCCCTAAAAAATAATGATAATAGCATATCAGGTAGAAATGTGCTAAAAATTAAATAAGATACTTGTTTCCCTCAAGTCTCTCAAATCCAACCTAGATTTGATGAGATATTAGTCTGTCTCTTTTACGCGTATTGGATGATAAAATGTCTTTCCTCTGTAATGCAAGATATTTTTATAAACAATATTGTATATTTATCTATATATTTTATATAATAGTTAACGATTATTTAAAAGTAAAAAAAATAAATAAAATATAAATCTAACAGTCTATCCTTAAATATAAATAAATTTATATTATTATGTATATGTACAATAATTTTTGTTCTGAGATGCAATATAAAAATCCCATCCAACATGAAGCAATTATGCACGTAAAATCATAAAATTTATATATTAATATAATATTTTATTTTAATATTTTTTTTATCATATATTATTTTTTATTTTTTTCTTATTTTTCTGTCCACATGTTAGTGGGCGTCATGAGATGAGTGGGAGTGGGGGTTCAGAGTACAATGATAGCCAGCTCTACTAAACATGCGGTAGGTTGTGTAATAGGGTTGGACAAAATTCGACCTTTTACTACCTGAAGAAAGAACAATGCTGAATGGGAGGCCATATTTTCACACTAATTATATTTTGTTATAAATCGTTTTTGATAATTGATCATAATTTTAATTATTAATTATTATTTTTATATTTTTATTAATGTATAAATAATCAATTAACTATATAATCATGTAAACAATTGATTAATTATACACGTAATTGATTAATCATATTTTATTTGATTAATAATTATTTTTTTATTTTTTTATCTTTTTATTTATATTAACTAATTAATTAAACTTTTAAACTGTATTATTGAAAAATATTTGACTGGATGCAGAAAATGTGAATGATGTGAGTATGGAGATTAATTATTTTTATATGTTGAATATTTTCTAAGAATTCTATGGTGCGAAAACGAAATTGTACTTCTTTTATATTTTCTATTTTTTTTTTCTTCCAATTTTTAAAATTTTTGTTTTTCTCCCACCTAAGTCACATCCTGACTTCCAGTCCTTTTAATACTTGTAAAAGTCACGAAGGATTCGAAGAAAATAAATTTTAAGAAAATAAATTTGTTAACCGCCAAATTTCTTTATAAAAATAAATAACGGATATCAAAACAAAAGATTATTATTTTATTTTCTAAGTTTAAGATTAGTTTTAGTTTTGTATTCTATAATTTTTATTGAATTTAGTCATTTTAATTATTAATTTTATATAAAATTAATATTTCTATTATTAAACATTACCATAATATTGTTAAAAGCTAACTTTTTATTAAAAATAATAAATTAGATTATTTTGATCTGTCAATTTCTCTATATTAAGATCACAGAACATAGCAAATTTTAGAGATAAGATGGAACATTATCATTGATAAAAAAATCATAAAAAATTAAATAATTTTCAAATTATAAAAATTTCATATTTAAAAGAAAATAGATCAAGAAGAACAATCAATTTTGATCTTTTATTTTATGTAAAAATTTTGATTCATTAATGGTAACTCAATTTTTTAGAAGATTTTTTCAATCAATTTAAAAAAATAGATCTTTAGAATTAAAATTTGATTTTTTATACCTACATTTTGATATCTTAGGTTTTCTTCAGAGAAATATTTTAATTTTTAAAAAATATTATAAAAATAAATTAAAACACTATTATACTTTGCTCTGAATTAAAAAATATATATAAATAAAAATATTAATTTAAAAATTAAAATATATAAAAATAATATAATTTTAAAATTTTAAATTTAATTATCATTATTATGGTGATAGTTATAATAGTAATTAGGCATGGCAAGCAGACCTGTTTTTGCTTGGCCGCTCGTTCTTATTCCAAGTTTGACAGAAAAAATTTAAGTTGACTGAGATCAAAGATTATTGAAAATAAGGACGAGAACCGATATGGAAATACTAATTCTATTTCTGCTGAATCTATCTCATTTTTTAAATTATTAAAATATTTTTATTATTTTAAAATATTAATAATTGAAAGAATTAAAATTTAAATATAAAAAATACCGAAAACAGATATGTGTCAAGTTTACCCAATTTCAAACAGAAATGGGATGAGGTTTAATATTTTAAATTCAATAAAAACGAAAATAAAAATGAACACGAAATGATTTTAATGAATATACCAAACTCGAACTGCTATCATAACTAATAGTGACAGTGATGGTCATAGTTGTAAAAATAAGAGTAGTATTTATGGTTATAATATAAATAATATTATAATATTGTAAATTTATATTTTATATATTATTTAATTATCAGTATTTAAAATAAATAATTTTATATATTTTATTATTATAATATTTTTATATTATTTAATATTTATTTAATAATAAAATAATATTATTTATTTTTAATATATAAAAATAAGATAAATTTAATATTTAAAATAATAAAAAATAAAATATTATTATAATAATAATAATTATATTGATGATATATATAATTATACAGTTTTATATTTTATATATTATTTAATAATTAATGGATAAGATAAATATTTTTATATATTATTATTATAATATTTTTATATTATTCAATATTTATTTTACATAAAATAATATATATTATATTATTAAAAAATTATATAACATAAAATTATATTATAATATTATAAATTAAATATAATTTTTATATATTAAATAGTATTATTTATTTATGAATTTATAAATAATATATAAATAATTAATTTTTTAAAATAATTAAAATAAAATTTATTATTATTATTGTAGGGATGATGATAATAGTGATAGTGGTATGAAATAAAAATAGTGTTATTATAAATATAAAAATATTATAGAATTATACAAATTTTTATTTTATATATTATTTAATTATTAGTATTTAAAATAAATAATTTTATATATGATTATAATATTGTTATATTATTTGATATTTATTTTATATAAAAATAATATATATTATAATTATATAATATAAATTATATTATAATATTATGAATTTAATATAATTTATATATTAAATATTATTATTTATTTATTTTTATTATATAAAAATAGATAAATAAAAAATTATATTTTTTTAAATAATAAAAAATATATTATTATTATTATTATAAGATGATGGTTTAATAATGGTGAAATTGGGATGATTTAAGAATAAAAATATTTTAAAATTAAAAATAGCATTCAATAAATTTTTTATTTTTAATTTTATGATTTGAATTAAAACTATTTTTAAAATACTTTAAAAATAATTGTAAAACTATTTTTACTCATAAATTTTATTTTTAAAGTTAATTTAAAAATCAAAAACTGAAAATTTTGAATCATCCCGAACATGTTTTTAGTTTAATTGATTAAAATCATATAAAAATTTTATATATTAGTCATATTTTAATATTAAAAAATTTCAACCAATTTTACTAATTAAAAAAATTTATTAGCAATATTTTGATAAAATTTATTGTTATATAAAAAAAAATAACTCAATGTAAAAAAGAAAACCTTCAGAAATAAATTAATAAAAACAATTAAAAAAATTAAAATTAACCTTAAACTTGATTGATGAAAATTACTAATTTTACTTAATCAAATACTAATTTAACCAACATGTATTGATATAGGTGGAAGGAATATACTTAACATGCCAAACTAATTGTTTGTTACAGTAATCAAGAAGAAATAAAAAACAATAAAACCAATGGTGGTTACCATGTTTTAATAACCTGAATGGTTGTTACTTAATAGTGCATGGCTGCATGCATTGGATTGATTATGAGTTAATTAAATGCATGCACCATGCAAGGCTATGATTAGGCTTGGGGTTTTGAATAAAATTAATGATCGTCAAAAGGGAATTAATTTTCTTTTGAATTGTCAAAGCAAAAAGTTTCTTTAGCATATTATTTTCCCCGTGTAGCCCTCTTAAGTCTTAAAGTCCTCCGTTTAATCCTCACTAAAAAGAAAGCAGAGAATATAGATTACAACCGAACGAGGAAAACATGTGAGTAAGTTAATACTATATTTATTTAAATGGATATTTATGCTTTAAGTGTTGAGGAATATGACAATGACCCAAAGTATGCCATATTTATGAATATATGCGCATTATATATGAATAATTTTGTATCCTTCTACAATTTTTTTTTATTAATCATTTTAATATTTTATAAAATATTGAATGAGAAAACAAATAACTTTAAATACCTTAAAAATATGAAAAAAATCAATTTATATTTAGCAAGTAAGAAAATTAATAACAATGACATTATAAGAGATGTACAATTATATTTATCATATTTCATGTCAAAAGAATCGTTACTTTCAAGGTTTTTTGTTTTAAAAATTATTTATAATTTTTTAATATTCTGGAAATGCTATTTTTATTTTATTCGTGTCTATTTAAGACTCTAAAGTGAAATAATCAAGAACGTATGTAAAGAGTCAGAATATATATTTTTAAATTAATGAAGTAATCAAGGGAGTTAATTCTTTATGTATGATGTAGACTAACCGAACATTTTAAAAAACTTATATGGTGTTGTTTTCTTGGACTTATTAAATAAATTATAATTTTTATGAATTGTTCTTAACTTATTTTGATAATTTTTTTATGATATTTATCAGAGCACCATCTATTTAACTTTTTTTATAAGTTTTATGAAAAAAATTATAATATAAATTAAATAACTAGTGATTCTTATGAAAGTTACCTTTACCCTATTTTTATAAAATTTTCGATGAAATTTATCAGAATAATATTTATTTTTATTTTGATAATTTTTTATCAAATTTATAACAATCATTATTTTATATATTTTATAATTTCTTACCTTTATTGATATTTATAAGTTTTGTTTATTTAAATGTAAGTCATTTTAACATGATATAATATAACTTAAATTAATTATTTTAAAATTTTAAAAATAATAACTAATGATGAATGAGCTATCGGTAACAATTATAGCAAATTTCCCAACTTTATTGATGGATTAACCATAGATATAAAAATGTTATCAAATCGTATAAAAATGGCCTAATTGTTGGCAATTATACCGATGATTAGTTGCAATCAATAAATACTAGTACAACTTGGTTGTTCGGTGCGAACTAACTTACTGACTGTTGATATTATCGAGGGCTTCATTTTGACCAACCAAAAATTTTGGAAACATTTGTTCCAGACATGAATCTGGCCATTGATAAATTGTCGGAAATTAATGATCATTGACGATTTTTCGCAATTATCAACGGGTTTTGACCGTTGATTATTGCAAAATTTTACCTCAATAAACAATGTTAATTTTTAGAGTTATTTTTTCACATTAAATATGGTTCTTTTATTAAAATTAAAATAGAAATAATTAAGTAATTTTAAATATTAATTTCAACCTTAATTACATAAATTATCAAAATAAAATCATAATTACAATTGAAAACAACATAAAAAAACTTAAAATAATACCTTTATTTTGTCCTAATTTTAATCTTCATTTTTGGATAATTATAAATCCACAATCGTGAGTAGATATAATAATAAAATCTAAATTCGTAAGTATCCATCGGATCTGTCCTAATTTGATAAAAAAAAAATTCATTTTAACTTATTAAGTCTATATCTTCAATGTTAAATTTACAATAATGACTATAATATTATTTAAATAAAATTATTAAACTATTATATTATGTTAAAAATACAATTTCATTATTTTTATTTTATTTAAATTTTTAATATCTATTTTAATTATATTATTTAAATTAAAATATACGATATATTATTTATTTAAAATATATAAAAATAAATAAAAATTATACATTTTTTAAAAAAGATATGATGAGTTGCCAACCAATTTCATTCCATTTTTTTTTAATTCGCATTTTCCAATTTTTAGTGAAACAGAAATAGAAACCCTTGTCATAGTGTTGGAATTTGGTGCGTTTTAATCTATCCAGTTATCATCAGCGGGGAAGGAAATTCTTTTGTTTGGCTTAATCGAGTTGTTAATGTTGACCCATTTAGACAATCCGTATAAGAATTAAAGTACATCATAGCTATAAGAGACATGGATGCTTTAATTTTGCAACCTGCTTGATGTAGCTGCATGTGATTCTTTTCTCATTCACACTGGTGAGGAAGGAACGGCATTAATTAAGTGTACAGATGTAAGGACAAACTGATAAACCAATAATGAAAATCATATTTGTCTTCTTTTTTTTTGAGAGAGAGAGAGAGGGGTCAGGGTTGTGATGCTTCATGCTTGTTGGTTTTATTTGGAGTTCATATATAGCGACACAAGACAAAGCAAAGTGCAAATAATTAATGGCTGCTCCCATCTGATCGGCTACTGCAAAAGAATGTTTTGTATTCAATATGCCATTTCTCAACTCCAAAAAAGTTATTGTTATTATTATAAATGACATTTCATAATGTAGTATAACATAATGATATTTAATATATTTTACTAGAATTGATTGAATATACTGAAAGTTTATACTGTTATCAATCATAATTTATCATATTATTATCAGTTATTAATTTTTATGTTAATTATTTTAAAAAGTTTTATTTATCATTAATAGTTTAAAATTTTTATAATGACAATATTTTAAAATTTTAAATGAATTTTTTATTTTTAATATAATTGATATTTTCCTTTCTAATATAAACATTTTACTCTACCTTTTTTTTTACCACATGTGTCTATAGACACATGCATATTAAAAAAATCCTTTAGGCATCTTTAGTTGATTAAAGTTTTTGAAATAACTGACTTATAATATTGTATTAGTTTTTTTTTTATGATTAATCACTTTTTAAATTTAGTATTTGTAATGTTTCTATTCTTTTTAATAAAACTTAAGTTTCAACACAGTAAATAAATTTATACATTCCGAAAGCATAAGAGCTGTACGTTCAATAATGCATTTAATTAAGAAACACGAAAGGAGTAGTAAAAAATAAATGTTTTAAAAAATATATAATCATATTAGGATAAATTACACGATGATACAAATTTTTATAAAAAAAATAAAATCTTTATAATTTTCTTAAAATAATTAAAGAAAGAAGGTTGAGAGGCACCCATATCTCTCCATAGATCCGTCCCTATGCATAAGGAAAACGTGTTATATATAATTATAGGAATTTAAAATCATTTATATACTTTTTCTTTATAATTTAAACCTTTAAGATTGTTAATTTATCTCCTTGTGTTGAATTTTGAATAAGAGGAACATATTCTTTAAATGACTTTAACGCATTCTCTTTAAATTGTTAATATTAATTAATTTCAATTCAGGAGCAGAACCATGTTACGGTCAAGAATGGTTAAAAAAAAAGGCGGAATCGGATTCAAACTTCAAAGGGGAACTTCTACTTAATTTGGAAAGAATACGGAGAACCAACAAAGCGAAAAAAATATTTATAATAACGAAATTAATTAGAAGACAAAAGTTGCAAAACCACCCCTAATTACGTATACAACTTTGCTTTTCCCACCATATATATTCAGTATTCACCAATAAACGACGATGTTAGACACTGGAAGCTTTGAAATTGGACGTTGATTGTGAGAGATAGAGAAGTGACCCTGCAAGAAAATTATGTGACACATTCCTCAAAGGACATATGGGAAGTCGGTGTGGTTCAGGAAGTACTATATATATTTATTAATGGAGTTGACATTACTCTCCCTCATCAATGATGCTATCTCATCTCATTACCCTTTATAAGTTTAGACATTTGTTAATTGGATCATCAATAACACGTGAAAGTTTTTATACAGCCTTTTCATTTGTTTTATTTACTTGATATGGGCCTTACTATTTGGAATCTTTTAACATTTAAACAGGTGTTGCTAAAGTAGTAATTATATAATTAGAAAATGAAAAATACAATAATTGTTTTATTAAAAAGCCATCTTTATTCTTTGCAACACGGCAAGATTAGTGGCTAATAGAAGCCCAGAAATAAAAAGGAGAAAAATTGAAATGTTTTTAGTTAGGCATACTTTAGGATCACAGTCCAAACACTTGCTTTGAAATGGACAAGATCCGTTTGATTAACAAAGGAAGCTAGCGACCCCATTCTTTGTCAAATGCTTCACACAAGGTAGCAGTATGCATGCAATGGCTTAAACAGTATTATTTGCGTTGCGTGAGCAATATGATGAAAGGGATGTGTGCCTTATCCGAAAAGGCAACTCTTGGACAAACGTTTTAATCTCTTAATGAATGTGACAGAATAAGGATTTGAATTTACCCTCTGCAATCATATTTACCAGTTCTATGTCCATAATATGTGATTACTATTGTGGGAATGGAGACCAAAAGCTATAGCATTAGTTTGTGGTGAATCCATTATCACACATTTAATCTACTTATATGTACACCAATGTTTAATAAAATTAATACGTTAATTGAAAATAAAAAATTAGTTACAATTTAATTAAATATATTTAATAACATTAATTGATAATAATGATATAGAAGAAAGAATTGCGATAAGAAAGTGAAAATAAAAAGTTAAAACATTATAAATAAAATAGTATTTCAAAAAATCTTATAAATTATTAAATATAAATTTAATTTTATCAAATAAATTAAAAATTAACTTCAAAATTTTGACAAATACATTTATAATATTATAACTCTAAAACTAGTGTCCTGACAAAATAACATTACTTGGTTTGTTTAGTACAATCTTTTTAAGTGGGATTATTAAGAATATGTCATATGAAAAATATAATTTTACTCTTTTATTTATTTGTGGCACAACCCCGGGAGCCAACTAGGTTCTGTGTCCTTATAAGTGAACAATCTCGGACCCAGCATGGAAATTACCTTGCAGTTGCATGTTGATGTACTTCAAAGAAATACAATGTTGTAAATCTGTACCGACAAATCTACAAGGCATAAGGAAAATAACATAACATAAATAATGGGAATGGAAAGGGGGTATATACGCGCTATTAATTTGTACGTGGATGATTATCTGAGTAGGATTCCCACCATATAGTTGCAGAAGGAACTCAATGATTCGTTTGTTTGCAAATGTCCAAGATGATGTCTCCTTGGCAACTGCAACAAAAAGGGCAAAGTGAAGTGTTAACATTTCTACCCTTCACCAAACAAAAACTAGGACATATATAATCAACGGTGAAATTAAATAGGTTCTGCTAAATTGGTTTTCTGAAATTTAAGCTTGACTTAATTTTAAATCTAAAATTTGAACATAACTTTATATATCAAAATATTTATATTAAAAATTAATATATATTATTGTTATGATCCTAAATAATAATATGTTATATTATTTATATCTATTTAAATAGATTAATCTGTTATTATTTTGAAAAAATAAATGATTTAAAACTTCATCTTTTTAACTAAAACCTATAAAAAATGTTGTAACTTATTTAATAAAAAAGATTAATTTAATTTAAGTCTAATCTATACTAAACCATAACCTTTTCAAAGAAACAATATAACCTAATCCCCTAGTTATTATAAAATTTTCAGTAATCCATTGGAGCAATGGTATATTTATAAATAAACTTTGAGTAGTTAATGTTTAATTTATTTTGATCTGATGAAAAGCCAAGTTCAGAAACCTACTCTGGAGCATTAAGTTAATGGCAGCCTCGATTCATTGCATTAATTGAACATATATCTCTTGGATAAAAACACAGTATAATGCTTTCCCCCAACAAAGGCTAAAGAAAGTGAAGGCTAATCCGCAATTGTTTGCCAACATAATACCACACATCTTATCTGAGAAGAGATGGGATATGTACTTCGTTGCTAATCTATTAACATAGTAAAAAAAATTGGCTGGTTGTAATATATGAGGGAGACAGAAAGGGTAACATCATGGTTGAGTCTGTGACAGATTAAATCGTTTCCAAATTTGGTGAAACCAATCTGGTCATGGGTTTTGTAGGCGTCAAGTTCTTATTGGTCTTGGAGGTGTTTCTTTCCGATAGGACTCTGACCGCAGGCCATAATTTTCTTCTCAAAGAATGGCTGGGATTGAATGGCACATGCTTATTCTTACCTATACTCTAGCTCAAAACAATGTTGGTGTCAGCGAAGTACACATTCCACTATTTGTCCTCTCTTTAAGCTCTGCTCAACATCTATTATTGCACGGATGAATTCATTAAAGCCATCACAAACTTGAGATTTTAATTAATACATTTTTATACATATAGTGAATAATTAATTAATCAATCTTAATTATCATACATCTCAACAATATTTTTACTTCAACATATCTTATTTCTCTTTTTATATCTTTATTTTTAAGTATACATATTACATCTAACTTTTCTTTCTTTCTTCTTATCTCTTTTTTCTATTTTACGATATACAACAATAATTTTTCTTAATCAATATAGCTTCCTTAAGAACTTATGTGTGAATACCAAGAAAGGGGTTAATTTGGAAGCAATATAAGGATCACTACTGTAAGATACTCCTTATAATAAGATTCATGTAGTATTAGTTTTTTTATCAACCAAAGAAAACACGTTATAAGACAAGACGGGCACTCCAACCCAATACAATATTCACCGATTCATGTAGCATATGCTTAATTAGGAAGGTCATAAATGATATCTGTTGTTTTAAACCAGAAAAAAAATACTCCTTAAAAATTGATAACAAAACAAGGAAAAGACAATAGAGTATGAAAAATATAGGGACAGCAAGGTTGGCCTATGTACGATAGAAAATGAAATGGAGGTGAGTGGCTTCTATTCTGTTTAATTAACATAATAAATTGGGTGGATAAAAAGTAATGAATGTTTCCCAAGCATGCATCAAGTTTGTCAAGAGAATGAAGGAGGCAGAGGGTACATATGTTACAAAGTGGGTGATGGGTCACCACTGAGCAGTGATCACCACCATGTTAAATGTAAACCTTGTCGAACTTTAATATCTCACACATTACAATCTATGGTATCATTTGATGTACACATACGTATTCTAAAATTAATAGCACGAGTGTACGTGTGCGTGTGTCTCTAAAAGACTTGGTATGTATTAATTAAAACGTTTTGACAGCATTAGAATGAACAGTGTCTGTGTGTGAGAGAGAGAGAGAGAGAGGAGTTGGTGGGTGGGGAGGACTAGTTGGATGAGAAAACTATGCGAATGTGACAAAGTACTTAGATTAGAAGTCAACCAAGATGAAGATACCTATGGTCACAAGTCACAACGGAATTGACAATGTTGAAGCAAGAACGGTGGAGCGAGAAAGGGCTTCACGAGCTCATCACAAACAGTGCATTCCAAACTGTGCGTTAAGAATTAAAAGCATCTATGTGACTCTATCTACTTGATTTATGACAAAGTTGAAGATTACACTAATGCTTTGGTCAACTTATCTTATATTTAAGTTACATCCATGTCAAGTATACTAGACAGGCCGGCAATGACTCAAATGGAAGGACCATGGATAATTATGTGTGCTTCACTTGAAACTGACATGTGAAAATTCTAGGATATCCCTAACGGGTTCGTTCCTTGTGGTGGTGGTGGTGTCATTAGTCATTGAAATTTTTAATCACACGCCAATAAGATACCCATTTTAATGAGAAAAAAAAAGATGTATATAATATAATGATCTTAACATAGGACCACGGATTGTGTATAATTTTAATTTTAATTTTATTTTTGATTGTTGATAGAGGGGACCATGGTAAAGTAGGAACACACACATCATTGGATCAAGTATCCTTCACTGGGTCTCTACGTACAAGTTGTGTGAGTCAGCGTCATCTTCGATGATGTGGTGAGGACGTGTGCAAGCGTATGCCTGTGTTGCCGTTATATATAGTATAGGCGCGCGTTTACACCATTAACCGCTCATCCATTTTGTCAAGTTGTGGGACACAGAACCTGCTTCAGTTTGTGTGTTTGTGTGTATGTGAGAGAGAGAAAGAGAAAGAAAAAGAGAGAGAGATGGAGAAAGAAACAGAGATGAAGCAATCCAAGTTCAAGAGGATTTGTGTGTTCTGCGGTAGTAGTCCAGGGAACAAAACCAGTTATAAGGATGCTGCTATTGAGCTTGGAAGGGAATTGGTAATGCCTCTCTCTCTCTCTCTCTTTCTTCTCATGTTTCTTTTTTCTTCCTTTTGGTGGAATTCTATTCAAAACAAACTTGTGTTTCTCTGAAATATTCTTCTTTTCTGATGTTATCTAACTTTTCTTCCCACAATTTGGATTCCTCATGTGTGTTTTAACATCTATTTTATTTTTTCTTATTTTATCTTCCCGGACAATTGACTACTTTGAAATTACGTCAATTACTCTCTTTCTCTCTCTCCTTCCTCCTCACACACACTCTCTCTCTCTCTCTTTGTTAACTTTTGTACTCATTTTTCAATTTTTCTAAGCCTATACCTTTTTTACTTGCTATACTTGGAATCCGGCATCGTCAACTTGTGTCTTTCCTTTGGTGTTCCTTGGTACATGATGTCTCTTCATTTCTTTCATCTAAAGTGGGGGAAAATTTTGTCATTTGTGATACCGTCTAAAGTACAACTTTATTTTAAGTTTTCATTTTAGCTTCTCTGCTTTGTCATGAATTTTCCTTTTTTTCCACCACTTTTGTAGATACAAGCATATGAATTTCTTTCTTAGTTTCACATAATTAGAATTATTGTAATATACTAATATTCTTTGGTATTAAATAGGTGTCAGGAAATATTGATCTAGTTTATGGAGGAGGCAGCATTGGTTTGATGGGGTTGATTTCTCAGGCTGTTTACGAGGGTGGTCGCCATGTAATTGGGTAAGCATCATCTTGGTGGTGATTTGTGTCGGTTTTAAGATACTTATATTTTGTTAAACTCAACTAAATTTTGTCTTGCTTTTTTGTCTGCAGAGTTATTCCCAAGACACTTATGCCAAGAGAGGTAACGTTAAGATGTTTTTGGAAGTATTTCATTAACCAACATTGTAAATAAAAAGAAAATGACCGAACAGATATGCAGGAAGACACAGATGGAAAGACAGAGAGAATTATCTAGATTTTTTGCTATCTATTCTTACCACAATTTATATATGCTCTTCTTCCATCCTTGTTAGGCTATTTTTAAGTGAATTATTTCCACCATTCTTTTGTTATCTGAATATCTGAGTTTCACACTTCCCTTGTCTTTTATTGTGATTCATTTATGTGCGGTTCCAAGTGGGAGTTGTGGTTGCTTTTGGCATTTGTATAGAATTCACATTTGATAGACTTTATCCATTAATACACCTGGCAATCTGGGGTCTTTCCTTCTGAAACATTTTGTCCTTCTCTCCTAGTTCTATATACCCGTTTTAGATTCTTCCTATATGGCAAATTTATTTTAGTTGGTATGATTGAGGGAAGGTAACTCTCTTCTGACTCTTATTTGTTTCATCCCCCGAGGAGAAAAGGCTAGCTAGTTATAATATATGATTTTCCAATTGAGCCCACTTCTGCAACACTGCAACACTACTCATCATTGCACCGCTCTCCCTGATTCATATACATACATACATACACCATAGCATAGCATAGCATAGCATAGCATGACATGCATTCTATTCAACCAAGTAGCAACACACTCTCTCTCTCTCTCTCTCTCACGCGCAAAAGCTGTTTCTACTTTACTACTATATGTATATCTGTTTCAGTGATAATTTGGATTGAATTGGGTGGCAGCTTACTGGAGAAACAGTGGGGGAAGTGAAGGCAGTAGCAGACATGCATCAAAGGAAAGCAGAGATGGCTAGGCGTTCTGATGCCTTTATTGCCTTACCCGGTTGGTACTACCTCCTTCTTATTCCATTATTCCTTCTTAATTACCCTTCATCCACAAATATCACATCATTTTCAATATTATAATTACACAATTTCTCATTAATATCTTTAAAAATACTATAAATTAAATTATTATGAATTATTATTAGTACATATTTTTATTCTCTTAATAAAAACTTTTTATTTATCAATTATTGAATTAGAATTCTTTAACAACACTCTTATTGTTATACTTATGCCTCTATTTAATAAACATCACTTGATTCTGGTTACAAAATTAAAAATATTTGAATGAAAAATAATGATTATTTAATGTTATTTATGTATTAAATTTTTGTGATTTTTTAGTATTTTTTATTCGTTAACCATTACATCATAATAATTAATAAAACCACTATTATATTATGCCTGTATTTAATTTACATAAATTTCACATTGTTCAAATTAAACATTATGATGTTCATGGCTTTTGGACGAGTATTTCTTGCTTCATAGTGTTACACCACACGCCACAAAATTTGTACATGTGACTAGTCAATTCTAAATCATAGTGTGTTGGAATACGAGAGTAATAAAACTTTTTTATTTTACAAGGACAACTTTTTTTTTTTACAAGATTTTTATATATAAAAATAGGACAACTTAGTAATGTTGTGAATCATATGACTAAATAAAATCTCGAAGTAACCTTTATTTTTTATAGCATGTGTAAATTTATTATAATAATGGATCTTTCTTAAATTAAAATAAATAAAATAAAATAAATCCGTCTTCAAGAAGTGGAGTATGGACAAAGTCCGTCCATAATTGGTAGAGATTTTGGAACTTACGCTATGCAACACTTGGATAGTGCATCACACGACAAAATTTCTAAGATGAGAATCAAGTTTAAAAATATCAAATATCCGTTCACACTATCTTATTGCATGCGCAAAACAATGCCACCATGTGTAGCCACAATTTTTCAATGCTTCACAAGTATCACTAGCTTGGAAGACTTTAAATGTAGGAAGTGTACAAGTGTTTATATCTTAAAAATTGCTTTTACTATAGACAAATCGTGAGGCGTTTTTCAAGCATGAGCTCATTTGCGCTGTACCTGCAGTAACGATTACAAAAGTTATTTTAGGTTCTTTCATACCATTTTATACATGTTGCTTTTAAATTTACACATATTATAATCTATAAATATTATATTAAACTGGTATTAAATTTATTAAAATTCTAATTTTGCGCACCTGAATTTAGATTTATGGTTCCCATTTTTTTATCAACCACCCAATGTTTAAAATTTCTTTTCTAAGAAAAATTGATTTCTTCATTCTAAAAGCATTTAAAATTAGTAAATTGTTGGGGGGAGAGGGCGGAGATTATATGACAAATAAGGCAATTTTATTTTTTTTACTTTCCTTTTTCATACGCAAGAATAAATAGGATTAAAATTCTAATCCCTATTTCAAGGTGAGAAAGAAAATGGGGCAACGGTTACACCTTTTCCGTAGCTGATGCCACGTGGAGAAAATTCATTTTTCTCTACTACAGAGTTTTCTTAAAATAGAAAACATAAACAGAGTTGGAAATTATAATTTCTATTTTATATAAGAGGTGCATATATTACAAAGAAAAAAAAATGGTGTAATAAACAAAAATTGTATTATTAATATAATGAATTTTTATTTTTGAACAAAAAGTTTTTATTTTAACCTTTTAACCCATGCAGCTGATGTGTGGAGTAGAAAAATTGTAGAAATTATAATAATTTTTTTTTTGTGATAGAACAATGCAATATATCAAAAAGAGAAAAGGCGAAGGTATAAAAACATGGGCTAAACACTACCGGCCCAAAGCCGAATGACTCAACACTATCGGATTATAAAATTACCCCCATAGGCCCAAAGGATTCGCGGTCTTAAAAGAAAGTTCTTATTCAGACAAAAAAGAAAGTTATGAAGTTCTTATTGATACCCCTCTCCGGCTCTCCCCAAAAACAAAAACAAGGAGAGTTTCTTTTCTTTTTCAAAATTTTTAAATCAAATTATTGGGATGATTTCCAATTATTCTTATAATAAACTCTTACAACACTTTTATATTTCATTTTTAAAATCTCTCTAATATTTTTAAGCCTGTAATGAATTACCCACCCCACCCCACATAAACCCAAAAGAAGAAAGAAACTGTAATGGTAATGTATATCCTTTTTGTGCTAAGGTGGCTACGGGACACTTGAGGAACTCCTTGAGGTGATAACATGGGCTCAACTTGGCATCCATGATAAACCGGTAAAGTATCCTCCAAAGATTTTTCTTTCCCTTAAAAAAAAAGAAGAAGCTAAACTTCCATTGCATCCTACAATTAAATTTATGAAAATTGCGGCGTCTTTGGAAGGTGGGATTGCTGAATGTTGATGGATACTACAATACCTTTTTGTCTTTCATTGACAAAGCTGTGGAGGAAGGTTTCATCAGCCCCACCGCACGCCATATAATTGTATCCGCCCCAACACCAAAAGAGCTTGTCAAAAAGATGGAGGTCATCATCTCTTCTCTTTGTTATACCTTTTTGTCTTTCATTCTATGAATGCAAGTGATGACATTAATTTGGTTTCACCCGTACAGGAATATTTCCCACAACATGAAAGAGTTGTATCCAAGCTAAGCTGGGAAAATGAAGAGCTACATTAGTAGTCCTCATAAATAATTAAGGTGATTTGAGGATGATGCAAATTTGGTGTAGAAGACAGTTGTTAGTGAGAATGTCAAATAGTTATAGAGACTATGACCACAATTTCCTCGAGCCGGATTCTTTGTGCTCCCACTTTTTCCTTCTTTACTATAAACTATAGATTTGACTGCAATCTACCTATCAAGGTTCACCGTACTACTATCTTCAATTTCAATTCTGTTTTCTCGTTTTTTGAAGACTCAACCCCGTTGATAAAAATCAACAAGGAAATTAGTTTTTAGTGTGTTTGTCCAAGGAAATTTATTGAGTAATACCAAATTGATAGCTAACTTTAGAGAGCACATAATCGAGCCAACATAACACTTAAAATTGCCTAATTGATTATGAACACACGTTATCCTCGCAAGAAAAAAAGTGGGAAAATAGCGTACTTGTTAAAGGATAACGCAATGAAATCGGATAAGCTTTGATAAGTCAAGATACAGCATGATTAAAATATTGTATTAAAGATTACATTCACTTTTTATCTAATATTTTCTAAATAAAATTTCATTAATTTATCTAGGATAAAATAAAATTGTTTATCTAAATAGATAACCAAGACAATTCCATAGAAGAAATGTAATATATATTACTAAAGAAATTTAAAATTTTTGATATGTGATTAGTGTTAAGTTTTAATATATATTACTTAAAATATCTCTTATCTTTAAAAATAAAAACAAATTAAGTTGAGTTTAACTTATTCAACTTGACTTAATTAGATAAAAATTTATTTATTTCAAAGTTTTAATCAGAATTCGATATAAATATTTTTTTAATTTAATTTGATTCAAGTTCATAAATAATTCGATTTAATTTTTAATTTAAATTATACGATTTAAAAATTAAAATAATTTGAATCCTAAATATTTAAAATTTACATTTTATTAAGCTAGCAAATAAAATCAATCAAAGAAGAGAAATATGTGTGATGTAAATCAAGGAAAAAAAATAGTTAACAGGTTTTAGAATGTAGCCGCTCAGTTTTTGCTCAATTTTTTTGTACAGTGTAACTGGTTTATGTTCTCAGGTCTAATTAAGCTTCAAATCCACAGGCCTACTCTGATTGACCACAAAATTAACAACTATACCCATGTGTCCATTCTTCCTCCTTTCTCACTGTTTCTGCAACCTCAGTGGAAAATCACCAGAAAAAGAGGAGAAGAAAATGAAAATGGGCCAATTCAAGAAAATAAAAACACATTGTGTTCCCATTATTCCTATTCCACTACATTTATTCTTGCCTAAGCGACCAAGTTTATTTGAATTGTCTCCTTTGTAAGCAAACCAAGCAATGGATTTAATGCGTCCAACCCGCCAAAGTTTGGCGATCATCCATTAAGAAAGTTTGCTGCTAATTTCATTCACGTGTGTTCCTCCAAAAAGTCAAATACATCTAATATATATAAAATCTCTAACCAAATTATCTCTTCTATACTCAACCTTCCCTGTCTCTAGCCAACACCGGCACTCTTTGTGACAGTAACCAAACAAGGCCTCTTCTTTAACAGCAAATCAGCCATTGATTGTGGTGTGAATCGTATATTATACATAGGTTTATTTAACTTTAGCTCTCTACTCTAGCTTAGCTTGTTTTGCTGCTGAAGAAAAAGGATCCGTTTCTTCACCCTTTGCACATTTTTTGTATCCAAGCCCCGTGAGTAATGTATGCATGACCTCAATCCCATGTTATCTCTCGTGTTTTTTAATGCGTTAGTTAAACATTATTAATATATGTTTTTGCCTCATACGTGATGCTTTCTAAGTAAAGCAAGAATAAGATACTCCAATAACCTTAGGAATTGATTGGGTTTTGATCAAAGCCGTAGATCTTGCTTTATCTTATCTTATTTTTATTTCTTTAGTATTTAATTTCTAGAATTTGAATGTGGAAATTCATACATGGGATATATAAAATTGAAAATGTAGGAAAAAAAAAAGAGTAAACAAAGATCAAATATGAGCAAGGAGGGTATGCAGAGTGCCAAAAACACAAGGGTGGCCCTTTTATGCGGCATTGAATATGGCTTTTCAATGTTGTCCTAAGGGGTCTAGTAATTAACGAACGTAACTCGTTTTACTTGCGTTTCTTAACTTTCGGTTAGCCCATGTGACCTTTGCTGCATTTTTCATAGGGTACTTCTCCTTCGGTTTCTAATACCTTATATATAGAATAAAAGGCATAGAAGCCATTGCTCTCCATTACTATCTCCATCACCAACTTTCCTAACCTACCGTTCGGTTTTCTTTCTCCAATTTCATATCATAAAACAATGACGTCAGCCATTGGACTGAAATCATTTGATTGACTAGGGACTAACTTTGTGTGTATATTCTTCCACAGGTGGCGCAATTGTTGAATCTATTTGAATTTGTAAAATGGTTTTTGGTCGAAATTCTACTAGGAGAAGTGGGGATAGCTTGGAAGGGATACTTAACGACTATGTTGGTGGAAAGGCCAAATTGAAGGCTCAAAAAATTGGCTCCACCAACACTAGGATTGTAGCAGCCCTCACATGTTTTCAATTTTTCTTTGCAGTGTATGCAACATTCTTATTGTACTGCATTAGTCCTTCCATAGACTTACCAACCAAGCCAGATTTTACGTGGGCTACCCAAATTGCACAACAATGGAAGCAGCTTATGATAAAACCCCACGTAGTGAATCATTACCAAGAAGCCTCTTCTCTCATCAGAGAGGAAGTTAAACCCATTCCTCCCTCTGAAGTCTGCCAGAAGGAGAAGATAGGTTTCATGCAAAAAAAGTCAAACGACATGCAAATGATTCAGTTGAAGAAAGAGTTGTATGAAGAAGTATTGAACTTCCAGAGTAAGACCATTGGTACAGAAACACTTGCTGAGCTAATGGCAATGAAATCCAAATGGGATTTGCATGGTCCAAACAGACCAAAAATAACAGTGCTACTGAACCATTTCAAAAGAAAGACACTTTGTTCTCAGCTTGACTCCTTGCTCCAACAGACCCTCCCATTCCATCATGTTTGGGTGTTTTCATTCGGAAGCCCCAATGAAGTCTCCCTAAAGAGAATTGTGGAAAGCTACAACGATTCAAGAATCAGTTTCATAAGCTCAAGTTATGATTTCAAGTACTATGGAAGGTTCCAGATGGCTCTACAGACAGAAGCTGATCTTGTGTACATTGTTGATGATGATATGATTCCTGGAAGGAAGATGTTGCAGATTTTGGCACACGTGGCAGGGACAGACAAGTACAAGAATTCAGTTCTGGGCAGCATAGGAAGGATATTGCCTTTTAGACAGAAGGATTTCACGTTTCCAAGTTATAGAAATTTTCGGTCTAAAGAAGCGGGGTTATATTTGCCAGATCCTGCTTATGACATCACTGTTCATAAAATTGTGCAGGTGGATTTCTTGTCTAGCTCCTGGTTTTTATCTGCTCAGCTTGTCAACACACTTTTCATTGAGATCCCTTTTACCTTCGCAACTGGTGAAGATCTGCACCTCAGGTCAAATTCTACTTTTTCACACCACGTTGACATTCTTTTATGACCATTTTATTTTATCAAATTATATCTTAGTTGGTGATTTTACAACATCTTACCTGTTGTAGCTTATTTGGACTTTGACAATACAAGTCAACCAATCATTAATTTGACTACGCCAAAGTACATGTGATGTTCTGCAATCAATTGATGCTGTTAGGTTCACAAACACTAGTAACTAGGACAAGTTGCATTACCCATTTTTGACCTAGGAGTTAGGATTGCAAATTGGACTCCTTGTCTAGTGTCTAACAGAAGAATTCGTTGTGGCTTATTACAATTTAACCATGACAAATTCAAGATTGTTATTGGATTGTTCACTTGCAAAATAATGGAGACAAGCAGGAATATTTCACAAAACAATACAGAAAAAAAAAGTGTTTCTATTCTGAAATATCTTAGATGATCTTGAATTAGAAAGTGTTCCTTCTCTGATATTGCAACCCTGTCTAATAAGAAACATACTAGGCAGCTAAATTTTAATATTTAAAATAAGCTGAACAGTAGATACATGCAAAGATAACATTTATATTACATAAAGTCCTATTGGATTACCAAATATTTTTTCAAGTGTTCTTTGGATTTTCATACAAAGGAAATCTTACATCATTCTTTCATATATATCCCCTTAATATTTTTTATTTTATTTGAAGTTCTGGTTTCCTAACCCGTGAGTTTATTTCAACAGAACAAACCATTCATTACTAACCAACCTTGCCTAGTAGTTTTTTTTCTTCATATTATTATACTCTTGTTACTGATTTCTCCTAAGTTGATCATTATTCTTAAGAATTTATTTTTACTGCAGCTATCAACTTCAGAAGTACAGAAACGCTAGCTCGTTTGTTCTTCCTGTTGACCCTAATGACAAGGAAACTTGGGGTGATGGTGAACACAGACTTGCCTATGTGTCTGAAACCACTGTGATTTTCAAGGACATAGTTCAAGTCAGGGATGACCAATGGTGGAGAGCACTTTCCACTGGTTATGTGACCCAGTGGGCAGCAATGTATCCTCAAAAAGTTGATGCACTCTTTTATGCTCACTCTATTGGGGAAGTGAAAGCACTTGCACCTCTTCTTGAAAAGTTCAGGTCAACAGCTGGCAAGAAGGCCTACATTGTTGTCTCTGGAGGAAACTTCTGTCCCTGTGAAGATGCTGCAAAAGCCCTGAATTGGCCTATATTGGTCTGCAAAGAGCGTCGTTTCAAGATATTTGATTTGGCAATTGGAGCACTTGCTGGATTATCAAACTCTGAGGTGCCAATAATACAAGCAGTGTACTCCAGCATGAAGGGTTTGATCAAAATTCACAATCCTAGTGTGGTAATCGCCGTTGCTGACACTGACCTCAATGTGAGGAAAGCTCTGAAGATGGCATCGGAGTGTCATTCAAATGCCACCACTTTGGTTCTTTTACCAAGGCCTTCAGTGTCAAAAGTTCTTTGGATGGCTAATCTGCGTTCAACAGCATTGCCTAGTAAGAACAATTGTTCACCTCTTATGCATTTTATTTGCATATATAATATATCCTTATTTATCAATGATGAAACAAAGTAAATGGGGACATACCTGTCGTATCATATACTACATTAACACTTCAAAGAAGATAAACTACACAGCACACTACTCAAATAAAATCTAAGCTAATACGCAATCATTCATTAAGGTGTCTCATTGGGTCTAGATAATATATAACTTCCTTGTTTAATAGACTAACAATGATAACCAGTTAAGTAACAGAAATTTTCTCACACAGATTGGAATCGGATGAGGATCTCTATCAACATCATTACTCAAAACAGATGCAATTCACTAACAAGGCTCCTAAAATCTCTGAGCAATGCCTACTACATTGGGGATGAAATTTCTATTACCTTCAACATGGACAGCAAGGTAGATGAGGCAACGATAAGAGTAGTAAATTCATTTGAGTGGCCTCATGGACCCAAAACCCTGAGGAGGAGAATCATTCAAGGAGGACTGATTCGAGCTGTGAGTGAGAGTTGGTATCCATCTTCTGATGATGACTTTGGGCTCCTACTTGAAGATGATATTGAAGTTTCTCCTTACTATTACTTGTGGATCAAGTATGCACTATTGTCTTACCACTATGACCCTCAGGTCTCTCTCCCTGAACTCTCCTCCATCTCCCTCTACACTCCAAGGCTTGTTGAAGTTGTCAAAGAAAGGCCAAGATGGAATGCCACGGAATTCTTCAAACGCATCCATCCAAACACACCTTACCTTCACCAATTACCTTGCAGTTGGGGAGCAGTGTTCTTCCCTAAGCATTGGAGAGAGTTTTATGTGTATATGAACATGAGGTTCACTGAGGATGCCAAAGCAAACCCGGTTCAAATCCCAAAGTCTAGAACAAACGGGTGGCAAGCTTCTTGGAAGAAGTTCCTCATAGACATGATGTATCTTAGAGGCTATGTTAGTCTATATCCAAATTTCCCAAACCAGGCTAGCTTTTCAACCAACCATATGGAACCAGGGGAACATGTTAGTGCAAAAGATAATGTGGTGAGGCATGATAAACATGATTTTGAGGTGCCATTATTGAAGGAAGACTTCAGAAATTTGTTACCAGAAATGAAATTGCCTCCACCCTCAAGACTCCCTTCTTTGAATCTCTTCAACCAGCCAATTTCTCTGAAGGGGCTTAAGGCTGCTGGAGCGAAGCTGGGTCAGGATGTGCTTACATGTCACAATGCCACAGAAATTGTAATTGTGGACCATCATACGGGTCTGCCACACCACTGTTCCAAATTCTGAACACTTTCTTCTCAATAATTAATTATTCTTTTTATATATCCTCCTTGTTATGGATTCGTTTCTGTTTTATACTTTTGAATTAAGTGGCAGATTGGATCCACGGTTTTGCTGTCAAGGGAATTGGAAGGAGTTGCACTCTTATTTCCCATAAAAGACTAAATAACTATTTAATCACGATTGGTAACTGTTAAAAAATAATTTTTTTAATAAAAAATTTAAAATTAACTTATTTTTTAATTGACTTTCCATAATTTATTATTTTAATATAAAATTAACTATTACAAATAATTTTAAATATTTTGCAATTTTATCATAAAAAATAAATTTTCACAATCTAAATAAAATAGATTATGTTAAGATCACTATTCATCTAATATATCTAAATAAAAAATTTATTTTATACAATTAAGTATAACCATAACTATAATTATAATTAATTATTGAAATAATTTATTTTTTATAATTAATAAACAATAAACTTTTCTTAAGTGACGATATTAGATGGACAAGCACGGCAGGGAGAAGGTTACCTGGTGAAGGGTCAATTTTGTGAACATGGCTTCATATTTAAATCTTAAAGGTTCGAGCTGGTTTCCACAAGCTTGTTGGCCATGTGTAGTTGAAATAGACAAATTTTGTTTATTTGTATTAAAATTTAAATATTAAGAAAATAAATGACAGGGTTTTTTTATTATACAATGGATCACATCCAAACCACAAATACTAAGCGACAGCGAATCTATCATGCTTTTTTGGCTCTCTGTTTCTGGAAGCTGGGGCTTGAATCTTGATTTGTAAGTATAACGGGTGCCACCTTTGTGCTTGAATCTGTGCTTTAAAAAGTGATAGGTTGTTGGCAATGCTTAACCATGCAATCATGCTTCACATTCGCAGGAGAAAACGATAGGTTGGATGTCAAGCTATCAACTTTTATCAAGTACATCAAAATTGTACGAATAAAACACTTCCTGCCTATTTTGATTTGTCTCGGGGAAAATTTGAAAAGTACTTTTTGATTTCTTTTTATTCCTCAGGGATTACAAATATGTTAACAAATATTCTTGATATTGTTAATTTTTTTTTTAAAAAAAATTATTTTTTTACATATAAACTTTATTTTTTTCTTTATTTATTACCGTTGATAAATATAAATATATAGATATAAAATAATTTACTTTTTTAAAATTGAAATAGATAAATAAATAAGAATAAATTTTTTATTTATTTTTGGATAGATAGATATGAATGGAATAAGTATTAATTGATTTTTATTTATTAATATTTTACTTAAATATTTAATTAAGCTATAATTATACTTTAACTCTTTTAATGAGAATATTTCAATCAAACAGTTATTTTACTATAATACTTTACGAAATTAATATTTTGTAAAAATATATACTATTTTAGAAGACAAATAATATGAAACCAAATAAATAAATATTATGTAATATCATCAATTACATATCAAATTAAATGCTCTCATTATAATAGAAATGGCTTTAAAGTTAAAAATTGAGAGATTCATAGTTGGTTTAGAAGAAAAACAAGAAAATAAAAAATAAAAAAAATAATTTTTATACTTTTAATTGTTTATTTATGATCTTCTGCGATATTTGTTTATGTCTAGATATGATGTAAAATAATGGATAGAAAAAGTAGGAAGGATATTGCCTTCTATTTTTTTTATTTTGATTTTTTTTCTTCCTTTAAACAAACGGAGGGTAAGAGAGTTGGCATCTCTTCGATTCAGTGGAGGGAGTTTGTATGTCTCGTTACCCATATTCTCAAAAATTCATGTTTTTGAAATGATAAATCATGCATTTTTTTATTAACTAATTGGCGTGACTTTTACCTATGTGAACCAAATTATCATTTTAAGATGTTTATTAAAGTTATTTTTATTTAAATAGTTTTGTTTATAAATACTTGTTATTAATTAAATTAATAATAAACATATTTAAATAAAATAAATAAATTGAAATGGCAATAAATATATGAGATTAGTAATAAAAACTTCCAGAAAGAGAAAATTTGAAGTATTATTGAGATAATGCAATAAAGAAAGAAAGAAAAAGAGAGCTAACCTTACCTTACCGGCGCTTCTGAGTTTGGTGGACCATCAAATAGCATAGCTTGAACCCAATCCAACGATGTGAGTTGACCGGTCAGAATCACACTCATGAGAACATACACACGTGTCCACCAAATGGCATGCTCTAATAGGCAAGGGAAATAGAAAAACGAAGGCGGGGGGTAGTTTCGTCACAGTTGATTTACGAGAGCGGAATTTTCAGTTTAGGCTACACAACCTCGGCATTGACATTGACAATGGCCACCGCGCCTCTGTTTGCTCTTGTATGATTCTCAGTACATAATCGATCGCTCTCTCTTGATTCGATCGAGATCGAAGAAGAAGCCGAGCTTCAACCCTAGCGTTCCTCTAATTGTTTCTGTAAGCTTAATGAAACTCTATTTTTCCTCTTATTGAAGGACGATGACTTATAAAATCTATATTCCGCTGTAATTTGTGGAAGCTCTAGAATACGGCGTTGCGTTCTCTCTGTCGTTTTACCAGGACTATAGTGTTCCGCTTGAATGAATGTTTGTTACTCGTTTTTGTTTCCTTAGATTCTGTAACGCAGATCAACGATGCAATGTGGCTGTGAAATTGCGCAATTGACTTCTTCGATAGTTATTTAACGCCACGTCAGTTTGGTTTTGTTCGTTTAGTGGATTTTGCTCTTCTCTTTGGGGGCTACTTGCACTGTGATAGGTTATGGTTTATGATACGGTTAAGTTCACGTTTGATAGGGAATAAGAATTTAGAACTAGAAATGCTTACTAAGTAATGAGTGTACTGAAGTATTACTGCTAAAACAACCTTAGGTTTCTCTTTGTTCTTGAGAATGCCTGATCTATTTATCTTTGGTACGATAGTGATAGTGGCAGAAAAGTTTGAAGCCGTGAAATCATGCAAAGCCTCTCATCACTTGCACAATCCTGGTGGCTTTAAATGCTCGATACTGTCTTGTCTTTGGAAGAAATTGGTCTCGATGTCTTCAACATATTACTGAAAATCTTTATGTCCATGACTGCCTTAACTTGAATGGAAAGACAGACAGATAGATACGTGCATAGCACACAAATTATAAATGCACATTTAACCTGACTACTACTCTACCCGTGTTTTATACTTAGTCACTGTTTTGGTTGTTGAAGGATGAAATATTTGTACCAGTGTTTGCATGAAGATTTGAAGCGGGTGATAAATACCTTGACTTGATTGTGAGGGATACGAACTGGATAGGAATAATGCATCGCAGGTGAGGACAAATTTATTTAGCAGAGCCATGAGGGCTTTCTATGTTTTGTATCTGAATGTTAAGATTTTGTTTTTCTTTTACTTGCACTAGCTCTTTGTGTCCATTCAACCAAAATTCCTGAATTTAGTTTATTGTTTCTTCTTTAGTGCACTTAAAAGATCAAATGATAGTACCAGGATTCTTGTCACAGCAATTATGGGAATTGCCTTTGGATTTTTTATTGGCATTTCAATTTCCTCTGTGCATTTGACTAAGGTAATATTTGCAACCATAATTCTTCTGAGTGTTGTGTTATGCATTTATCATCCTTTTAATTTTCTCCCTTCTTGTTCTGTTATATTTTTCAGATTAGCTTACTTTCAGGTGTAGGGCACTCTAATGATGTACCTACAGCTGAAATAGACAGATTTTCAGCTGAAGTAGACAGATCTCCTGCTGTTATTGATGAGTCTTCTGGAACCAAAAATCTTGAAACCCTAGGGTCTATTAGATTACCAAAGGTAATTTCCATGCTTATTCTTTAAATGGATGTGAATGTGTGCAATTATATTCTCTGAAATTTAAAGCTGCAGATTTACATTTCTTTGGTTGTCAGCGTGGATATATTAGGTGAAACTGTTCATTAGAAAGGTTGAGTTTGATATTTGTTTCTTCCTTTTCTGAATATGTACTATTATCATTTCCTGGCCATGCTTTTATCTTCTATAAGGTATTTTGGAATATTCTGTGCCACTAAGCTTTCTCCCTGGCTAATTGTTGGGGATGAAAAAATCATGAACAGCTAAACCTTCTTTTAAATCCTATTCTACAAAGATTTTAAGGTGTATATATTTAACCGTCTGTTTATATATGATTTGATAATTTTTATACTTTTAATTGATTATTTATGATCTTCTGCCATATTTGGTTATATCTAGATATGATGTAAAATCTACTGGATAGAAAATTTGTCACAAACTTTGATTCCAAAGTGAAAGTGTGCCTGTTTGTTGAAAATATGTGAAATTAAGCTTTTATTTGGACTAATCTAAGCCTAAATATTGCTTATAAAACAATGATTGGATGCAGGTGTTCATGAACTTATCAATTTAGAAAGCTGTCAGAGGGATGAGGAATTTATATAATTAGATGAAAATGTTCTATGATGTTAACTAATATCATTTTGTAGTTGTTTGCTAAACAATGATTTGGGTGCCAAAGTTCCCAAATCAAGAACTTATCAACTTTGAAAGTTGTCAGAAATATTAAAAACTCATTACTTCAGCAATCTGAAGAACATTAAATTGAATGTGCTTTCATCTATGGCTCATCGACAAGGGACTGTCAAGATTTCTGTTAGGATTAACCTACTTTCTAGAATTATTTCCTGTAATTCTCTGTCTGGTGTCATTCTTGCTGCATAGTGGGTTTCATTATATGAATACACTTGCTTTAGATTTGCAGCATAATATTTTTCAAGCATCAAGTCTGATTCAAAATTGCTACTTCTCACAGATATATGTTCCATCAAATCCCCGTGGAGCGGAATCGCTACCCCCTGGAATTGTTGTATCAGAATCTGATTTATATTTACGCAGATTATGGGGTGAACCTAGTGAGGTGTGACGAAATCCAAGTTATTTACTATGCAAGAAATTATCTGTAGCTTGTAGTTGTTAACTTTCATACAATACTATAAATATGACTCATAATTAGACCTATCTTAAATTGAAACAAACCCCCAAGTGCATCCCTCTCTCTCACATTTGCTAGCGTTGCCTATTGTTATGATGGTGGGTGTGTCACAGGAAAACTGGGTCACCTGTAATATTTTTTCTTTCATTTTTCAATGTAAGTTGCTCATGATGTAGGAGACAAATCAAAACTATGTCCCCTGACACATGCCTAGCATGCCCATATTAGCCAGAGTTGTGCACTTATCTCAATTCTGTCTTTATGCAGCTCTTATTCATGCATGACACCATTGCATGTGAGTGTGTCAGGAGGTATGCATGTTGATGAGTTGGTGTGGATACTGGATAGTGCTTACGTGTTACAATCTATTTCTTCAATATCTTTCTTGTAAATCTTACAATGAAACCATGAATGCTGCAGGATCTGAAGAAAAAGCCAAAGTATTTGGTAACATTCACTGTTGGTTATGATCAGAGACATAATATTGATGCTGCAGTGAAAAAGGTTAGAGATTGACTACGTTTATATATATGAATTTATTTGTATATTTACCATTTATATTTTCTTCAAAGTGCTGACTATCATATTGTTCTGTAGTTTTCTGATGATTTTGCCATTTTGCTCTTTCATTATGATGGTCGGACTAGTGAATGGGATCAATTTGAGTGGTCAAAGAATGCAATCCATGTTAGTGCAAGGAAACAAACAAAGTGGTATAATTTTTTCCTATTTCTTTTCTAACTTATGGAATTCATAAGTATGGACAGTGGGAAGCCTATTTTTTGTGTACTCATTTTACTTTGGCGTTCTTAAAAGACCTTGTCATTATAAGGAGTGGTGATCTTATTGTCTCATTCCATTACTTTGATAAATTTTCTTCATACTTGATGTTATGCAGGTGGTATGCTAAAAGATTTTTGCACCCTGATATAGTATCAGCTTATGAATATATTTTTATTTGGGATGAAGATCTTGGAGTAGAACACTTCAATGGAGACAAGTATTATTTTCATCTGTCCAGTCTGCTCAGATTTGACATTTATGCAATTTTAGTTTGATTAATTAACCGTATTCTATTCACCAGGTATATTCATTTAGTTAAGAAACATGGTCTGGAGATCTCTCAACCTGGTCTTGAGCCCAATAATGGATTGACTTGGGAAATGACAAAGAGGAGGGGTGACAGAGAAGTTCACAAGTATTCCTTTGGCCTTCCTTTCTTTCTAACTTTAGTCACTGATGTAATAAAGTTCTTTTTATCGTACCTTCAAATTTTTTCTTAAGTCTTAACATTTATGTATGTATTGGCAATTAGGGATACAGAAGAGAAACCAGGCTGGTGTAGTGATCCTCATTTGCCTCCTTGTGCTGCGTATGCTCTCTTCCACCCTGGTTCAAAGTTGAATAGTTGTATTTAATATCATTTACCCAGCCTTTCTTTTTTTTGTCTATTTAGTTAACATTATCATATCTTTTGCTAATTTAGATTTGTGGAAATTATGGCACCTGTCTTTTCCCGGGAAGCTTGGCGCTGTGTGTGGCATATGATTCAGGTATATTTTATTATCCATATCTCTTTTAATGGTTATAGTATCTAGCTGGATGAATTGGTGGATTTTTCTTCCGTATAATATATAATCTTTTTAATTACACTGACAGACATTCCAAATATATATTGTAGAATGATTTAGTGCATGGATGGGGATTGGACTTTGCTCTCAGAAGATGTGTAGAGGTCAGCAGATTCTATCTATTTTTTATTACCCTTTCCTAATGTTGGGACTTTGTATCCTTTTGTTAGCCTTGCTGATAGCTGAGTATGCTTCAATTGTTCTTGTGTGCCTTCAGATGCTAAGCTCACAAGTAGCCATATGAATATAATCAAATGATTTAAATTCAAGCATAACGTTTTTTGTTTTGCTTTTTGTACTTATCGGACACTAATTCTGGTTTTGCAATTATGTTGTGTTTCTGTTTCTGTTTCATATTAATGAATTTTGGCTTGTGCTTTTAAATTACTTTATAGATTAATTTATCAAGAATATTAATGGCCAATTGTAATTCTGGAAATGCATTATGGTTTTATTTATTCTTAAATTAGTCAAAGAGGCTTCAACAATACTATTTTTTTGTACTTTTCATATTTATGATGAATCTCTGTAGTTTTTCCCTTTTTTTTTGGTGTGTGAAACCTATATATTTTGTGCTAAATAGTAAATATGGCGTTCCGATCTCATCACTTCAATAAAATCTCCTTAGAATGAGCAATTTGTTTTAACTTTGCTTTAATTGAATCCTTTTTGCATGTTTTTAGCAGCCAGCACATGAAAAAATTGGCGTAATTGATTCACAATGGATTATTCATCAAGTAATTCCTTCTCTCGGGAGCCAGGTTAGTCCTCATGAGCTTGCAATATGTTTAGGGCCATTTATTTTCTATGATGATAATTGATAACATTTTAAACTGAGCATGTTTTTATAAATGCATGCACTTGTTGGGAGTACATGTAGGGTATCCTTGGTTGATCGGATGGAAAATAAAAAAGTAGTTTTACTTAACAAAGTACGTATGAAAGATATCTAGACTTTGTTGTTCTAACTTCCAAGCATATTTTTATTTTCATCTTTCTGGTTTTCCACCTTATCCAAATATAGTTGTGGGCCTTGTGTGTGGAATTGTAGAAGTTGATTCTGGACAAATGTTTCAATGAGAAGTTTAAATTGATCAGAGACTGAAATATGAAGATTTTTGGTTTTAGGGAGCCGGTGTTTAAATTTTAAAGGGGTTTATGTAAATAAAAAATAACTAAAGATGAAAATTGAAATTCCAAAAAAATTGGGGAGACTTCAAGGAGTTCTGCCCCTGATACTGGCATTCATTCTGAATCTTATATTGCTACTATACTTTATCATAAAAAAATTTGCATTGTAGACTTGTGTTGATTCTAGTGCTATGATAAATAGAGAGATTTCTTCAGGATTAACGGTTTGCCTTAAAATAATATTTCTGCACGATTCCTTTAAAGCGTCAAATTAGTATCCATGGAACCTCAATGCATCCATCAAACGGTTCTCTTTACAAGTGTTTTATTATTATTATTATTATTATTATTATTATTATTATTATTATTGTAATTTGGAGGTCACAGGTTTAAATCATCGAAATAGTCTCTCGGTTTATGGGGTTAAGGTTGGGTGATCTACACTTCCCAAACCCCACCTCACATGGTGGGAGTCTTGTGTACTGGCTCGCCTTTTTTTTTTATCTGGGAGAGATAATAGGACTTTTCTCCCTCATTTGTTCGGGTTTTAGTTTTTATACACAGATGATAGCTTTTTTTTTTTTATTGTTTCTTTTTTCTGCTTTCACTCTTGTATTTGGTGCCCGGGGGATGGAGGTAGGAATTGCTTCATAGGCATAGCTATTAAAGGAAAATGAAGAGACGGATGTAAAGGACCGCTTCTCGAGTAATGATTATCTATTTTCATATTTATATTGTCCGGGATACAGATATGTATTGTTATTGAACAAAGCATATATTATCAGTACGTATATTTTTGAGTTAAAAAATTGTATAATCTTGGGGAACAAGACTGAAATTATTCCTTCTACTCTCCATAACAGTGACCAAGTCTAATGGTCTTGTGTAATCTATGTAACCAAGCTCACCTAATAGGATAGGGCTTGCGTTGTTATTGTTGTTGTTACTCTTCATAACAGTACATTAGGGCCTTTACTTCTTTTGCAAGAAATTTTGTATTAACTTTCAAATATAATTTTTCTGAGATATGTGTGTAATTTTCAGGGAGAGGCTGACAATGGACAAAACCCATGGGATGCGGTATGTATATTTAGTTATTAACATGCAATAATGCTATTTGCACAATTTTTTTGCATAAACAACTGCACACTTCGGCTTCTCTTTTAGGTTCTATTACAGTTACATAATACATATACAGTTATGCCGAGCAGTGATGGGATTACCATCTAACATTTTTTCTCAATTCAAGACCCTTTTTTTTCTTAAATAAACAAATATTTTATGCTTGTCTGGTGACTCGTTCAGGTTCGAACCAGATGCAGAAGCGAATGGGCCCAGTTTCAACATCGCCTAACCAATGCTGATAAGGTGTATCTTGAAGGACTTAAACGTAATGGGAAGGATTGATATATATCATAGATATGGATCACTCACTCTTCCAGTTGTACATGTTTTACATTCACTAGGTGCTATTTGTTTTGTATTCCCCTCAGGTCCCATACGTATTTCGCGAGTCATCCTATAAAGGGATTTACACAGGTTGTAAGTTAAAATTACTTTTACAATATTAAATAACTTTTTGAATTTAATTAGAATACATTAAGAATGTAAAGTTTTTTCATATTATCATCCAATCATAAATTGTTATATTGTTAAGAATTATTGATTTTCCTAAATTTATTTTAGAAATTGTATTTGTTGAGAATTTTTTAATTAACAGATAGTGTAAATATTTGTATACTGATAGATAACAAAATTAGACTCATTTTTTTACCGAATAATTTTGCTCCAAATTTTATCATTAGATCGAAACTAGTCTTATAAAACTGTATCCATAAAATTTTGATATTGACCTAAAATTGTTTAGTACTCCTTGATATACTTTAAAATGAACATAATATATATTTTAAAATATATAAATAAAAGTTATTAGATCAGATTAGGTTTTATAAAATTTGATTCAAATAACATAATATAAGATTTGATTCACTTCTATTCAAATCAATAAAAATCATATTTAATGTTGTACAAATCTTAAGTTGTGCCCTGTGTATTAGAATACACGTGTGTAATTGGAAGTATGGAATCATGCAAGAAATAGAGTTGAAAAAGAACACTCGATTGATGAATGAAAAAGAACGGCAGAAAAAAGTGGAAAGAAAGAGGTGAAATTTAGAGTGAAATTTTGTATAGTTTGGGTTGAATAAAATAAATAAAAAATGTATTATTTGGATGGATTAAAATAAAAAAAATAAGCAAAAAGTTAAAATTGCCAGAAAGCCAGCCCTGTTTTATAAATGGAGATGTCCATTTCTCGGCAACTTGGAAAGGAAATATAATAAGATGGGTGATCCAGAAGTACGAGCGTTTTACTTGTGCATTCAATCTTACCAAACCGTGTAAAAGGGTTTTTGCATAGAATTATATTGCTTATATAACTTATTTTACTATATTTTTTGTAACATTTTTTACTCTTTTCTGTCATATTAATTATCCTATATTCTCTTCTCTGTCTAATTTATGGTCCAAAAAGTTGCAAAAAAAAAAATAATACAATTTCTCTTTTGGATAAGTCTGTGGAGGGTTTGGGCATTTGCATCTGAAAACGCACTAGCAATTCCCAAAATGATCTCGTCTTCTATCGGAAGCTTTGAATTTTGGGTTCGGGGTTAAAGGTAAAACCTATTCTAAAACCTTTTTCTTTTTTTTAAAAAAAAAAGAAGCAAACTAAAACCAAAGATGCAAAAGTTGCAAATTGCACTTGGTTGCAACTTGCAAGATAGTTTATTTTTAAACCGAATCATTGAAATTGATGGATCTTAAATTTGTTTCTTACTTTTCAAATTACTAGTGTGCAAGGGTATTCCAAAACAACATCAGTTTCCATAAATAAACTAGTGAAGAGTTGTAAATTGAAAAGGTTAAAAACTTCAAAATAAAATAAAAGTTTAAAATGATTAGAAGTGGTGAAATTAAAAATAAGATGAGTTGTAAATTGAAAAGGTTAAGAGCTTCCCAAGTCGTGTTTTTTGTTGTGCATTTCTAGTTCGGACATACATATTGCGCATAAGCTAATAATCCGAGACAAATTGATCTGAACAACACCAAAAGAATCTTTTATATAATCTATACATCGTCTTGCCTCTACTCAAAAGAATGGTCAAACAAGCACGAAATTTGAGGAAGAAACACTAGTAGAATGTCAATCAACATCTCTAACTGCACAATACGTTACTTTGCAATTGCTAGCTATCGGCTTACATCTAATGGTTTTTTGATGGAGGATGACGCTTAAAAATATGGAAGAGAGAAGCTATAGAAGGAAACACAAGTTTTCTTGAAAAATAAAATGAAAGTCTCGTATGGTAATTAGGAGTGAGATTGAAGTCTGTTTGGATGAGGTTGGAGAGTCTTGCTTGAAATGCCAGATATCTTGGCCTAAAAAGAAATGTTGGTTTCATTCACCTTCCTGGCTTGTGAGTCAAGACTTGTTTACTATACAATTTTATGAAAGCCACGTGGGACAAAAGAGTTTGGTAACAACATTAACCGCATAATATACACCACCCAATTAGACCAAAACACCCTCCTGATTTAAACATCTTATCTGTCCAACCTTCTTGTTAGCTGTTTTGGCCGTTCAAAAGGAAAATGGGATTTTGTTTGCCACAACCAAAAGGACGCAAAGGGTAGCAGTTACAACAACACTCTTTTGCAGACAACAGGGACCTTTTGGTAATTCAAATAACCGTGACAAACCATGTCTCATGTTAAACTCCCGCCATCCCAGAAGTTAACGGTGTTAATTAGGCACCAACAACCCATAAAAAAATATAAAAACCACAAAAGCTTCATTCCCATACAAGCTTACCCTCCAATCCACATTCTGTCACTCGCTACCATTCTTTCTCTTTAGCTTACATCTCTCCCTGCATATAAACGCTGTCGTTTAAGCTGAGAATTTGGGTGATCTTTTGGAGTTGTAGGAGCCCTTACACCTTGAAGAATCATTTCATCATTCCATTGTTAAGGTATGTGATGAAAGCAATGAATCAACTCGGTTCTATATCTTCATTTTCATCATTTTCTGCTTAGCCACAAGTTTGTTGAACTAGGTTGTCTTTCCTTATCCTGTGTGATTCTTTCAGGGCTCCTACCCCGCAATAACTCCAAGGTTGGTCTCAAATTAATACATCATTTATTCCTCTTAATCAATATTTAAATAAGGTACGGGCTAGTTAATTACTATTACTGAATCATTATGCTTTTTAGTATGGAATAAAAATTTATAAATGAAGTCATACTTGTATGAAATTGGAGATTATGGAGGTAACATTGCAACAATAAAGGCCGAAAAAAATTATTTAGTAAAAGATAAGTGTGTCTCATTGGAATTGAAAAATATGTTGACGCAGGAAAGATGGGAGAGATGTCTAGCTTCCAATTGGGTGTTATTGGTGCACTGTTTCTGTCGGTGGCTTCTTCTGTCTCCATTGTGATATGCAACAAAGCCTTGATGAGCAATCTTGGCTTCCCTTTCGGTGATAATCATCTTGTCGTCGCTTTAAGAATCAAATAATATTGGTGATTAATACTCAAATTTATTAGTATCGACATAACTTATAACTTTTCCTTTTTCCATTTGGACCAGCCACAACGCTTACTAGTTGGCATTTGATGGTCACATTTTGCACCCTTCATGTGGCTCAACGCTTAAACCTGTTCGTGACCAAGTCCATTGACATGAAAACGGTCATGCTTTTTGGCATTCTAAATGGCGTCTCCATTGGATTTCTCAACTTGAGCCTTGGCTTCAATTCCATTGGATTCTACCAGGTTTACCTCACTATCATATCATAATCCATAATAGCATGTAAACCAAATGCACTTCCTTTTAAACTTTAGCATATAACAACGTATAAAATTTCTCTAAATTATTAATTCAATTAACAAATAAGAATAACTATATTTTAGATAAAATTATTTGTATGGGACAATAACACTTCGAGGATATATTATTATATTATATTATATATATAATTGTTCATGTATTGGTTTTTATTACCTTTTGGAATGATTATTTTGCAGATGACAAAACTTGCAATCATACCATTCACCGTGTTATTAGAAACTATTTTTCTAAAGAAGCAGTTCAGGTAAAAAGTTATTGAAAAGATTCCGTGCTAGCTAATATTATTAAAATTAAACAATGTTGCTGTAAAGCTTTTTGCTAATACGTGCAGCCAGAAAATAAAATTCTCTTTATTCCTATTACTTGTGGGAGTTGCCATTGCCTCTGTCACGGACCTTCAGCTCAATTTTGTTGGAACCATTCTTTCTCTTCTGGCAATCATAACAACATGTGTTGGTCAAATTGTATCCTTTACAACAAAATGCTCAATCTTCCTAGCATTTGTAGCATGTAATTATTAATTGTTATTAATTAATTATGATGGGTTAGAGTCATTACATGAATTAAAGCTGAGGATGATATGATATTTGGATTCTTAACCTTGTGCTCAATTTAGCTGACCAATACAATACAGAAGAAGCTTAATGTCTCCTCCACTCAGTTGCTCTACCAATCTGCTCCATTCCAAGCAGCAATTCTTTTTGTTTCTGGTCCTGTTGTGGATCAGATGCTCACCAAACAAAGTGTCTTTGCCTACAAATATTCTCCTCTAGTCTTGGTAACATCAAATCCTCATTACTAATTGCTCACTCCATTTCAAATTACCATATGAAACATGATTGATATTCTTTGGTTAACAAAATTTTCAGGCATTCATTATCCTATCTTGCTTGATAGCTGTTTCGGTGAACTTCAGCACATTTCTAGTGATAGGGAAAACATCTCCTGTAACATATCAAGTGCTAGGGCACCTCAAGACTTGCCTTGTTCTAGGATTTGGCTACACATTGCTGCATGACCCTTTCACCGGAAGGAACATTGTTGGAATATTAGTTGCCATTTTTGGAATGGGTTTGTACTCTTATTTCTGCACCGAGGAGAACAAAAAGAAACAGTTAGCCAGCGATCTCCCATTGGCCTCTCAGGTACACTTCACATTTTCTTGAATTTTCTTTGCTCTGTCTTCATACATTTTTATAACAAATTTTCCATTTTTTTTTATTCTTTACAGGTTAAAGACAAAGATAGCTCAGCACTTTTGGCTGGGAAAAACACGGGTAATCAAAACGAGGAAAATAATGAGCCTAAGAAATTAAGCAAGGATTCTGTTATTTAAAATAACAGGACCCTTTGTCTTCTAAGATTTCGTGTATTTGGGGTTTCTTAATATCAATTTATAGGGAAGTTGTAATGAGTGTAAATCAAATTTTGTTTAATAAGTTTTCTGTAACTTTAAGTCAGTGCATAATTCCTTTACCTTCCATATTTGTACGTTAAACTACAGGAAATATACATGAAACTGTAATCCTTACACCAATTATTTTTTACTCATTGCTATTTTGTTCTCAACAACAATCATAGAAGGTAACTGTTGCATTTCATTTTATAATTACTATGGTCTATTATTCTCAAGTTTGTTATGAAAACTCAAAATTTGTGTGAAGTGCTTGGGCTACCGATTCTCTGATGTCTTAACCATGTAATCACATTCAAGATTCAAATTTAATTTTCCGCTTACTGTGCTGAAACCATGGTACTCTCTAATCAAAGTTTCATTCAACCTTTTAAACTCCAAAACGTAAGATCTTTGAATTAAAAGACACAATTAAACTCAGCTTCTCAAGTCTATCAAGAAATTAAGCAGATTATTTTTTTTTTCAAAATAAACTAATTTAAATACGCAGTAAAGTATTATGACGTACATTTCTAGCAACTGTCATCAAATAACAAAAGATTTCAGCAAGTATCCGTCCGTCCATTGCAATTTTTTCCCTGTAAATGAACGTAGCTAACATCCACAAATACTTTTTTCAATTTAAACAATAAATTTAATAAATAAAGCATAAAATATTTTAAATTATAAGAAAAAAGGTATAATTAATTTAAATAAATATTTTTTCCATGCTATATATTAGTGTATCAATTAAGAAATTGAAATTAAAAATATTATATTGAAATTAGAAAAATCATTTTTTACTTAAAAATATTTATTTTCATTCATTAATCTATACATTTGATATATATGAGGAGGTTAAAAAAAAATGGAAGATGTGGTTATAGTAACGCCTGGTGCTGTAGTTTACAATTTATTTTACGGATATGACTTAAAAAACCATCACAAAAGTTCACAACTTCTATTTGTGGTTATTTTGATTTTTAATACAAGTTTAAAATTGTATATTTTTTAATTTTAAATATTTAAATGTTAAACTAGTTAATTGGACGGAAAATAAAAAGGTGTATTTTATTTTAAAAAAAGATCAAAATTTTAAAAAGTTTCCATAAATATTAAACTAGTTAATAAACGTACATTTTTCAGTTCAAAATTAACTAAAACTACAATTACTTAAAAGCGTACTTTTATCTTTAAAATAAAAATAGAATTTACATAAAAATATAGACATATTTTTCTGTTATTTTGCATCTAATGTCTAATTTTATCAAACATTGCAAATTTAATAAACGAATTTTTTTTTTTAATTTTAAGTTAGTAGTCTTTAGATAGAAATTAGCTTTTTAACTTTTATCTAACATATCCAGTTTTTTTAAAATAAATTCAAATTATTCCTTTTTAGAATAAATTATATTTTTTCTTTTAAAGAAACTTAACTTACACTTTCAATCCTTTTTATTTTTAAAGATTACCCTCTTTTGTCTCAAGCGATAGGTGTGACTCCCTTTTTTTTTTGTCAAAAATACCTTTTTTATGTCAGACAAAAAGTTTAATCAATTAATTCTTATAGTTTTATCAAGTTTTTAACGCTGTTCTTGTAATTTAAAAGATTTTTATAAATTTTTTATGATTAAATTCTTGAAACTTAATAAAGTTATATCTCTATTAATTTAATTCTTTTAATAAGTGACGGAAAAACTCTTTTGACAAAATATTAAAGCTATTTAAAAGTTAAATCAAATAAAATTATTATGTAAATAAATTGAATTCCTATTATCATTACCAAGAAATAAAAATTCGTCCATAACTTATATATCCTTCTCAAACAAGATGTAATTCTACTTCTTTAGTTGAGACCAAATGTTATAATTTTTTCACATCCCAATATAAAACAACAAAATCAAAGTATTATGCGACCTTTTGAAAAATATAAAATAATAATTTTTCATATGAAAGTATTAATATAAGAGAAAAATGACCCTTCATTTATAGAGGCTAATATTAGTACTAATAGTCATATGTCTTTGGCTCCTGATTGAACGGATGAATTCAAGATAAAAATAAAATGTTATAAATTTAAAAATTTAACAGAAACGTAACTCTGTTATTATTAAATGATTAATTATACATATTTTGAAATTATAAAAATTCAATCAAAACTTTTTAAACTATAGGAATATAATAAAAAAAATTGACAAAATTTTAAAATTAATAAATTAACTTAACGGATAAAAAACATTTAAAATATTTTCGGATTCAGTTAGATTTTATTTTATTTTTGTCAAGATCCAATAAAATGTTTGAACATCAAGGATTGCAAGTTTAATGGGCTCAGCAAAATGGCCCAGCAAGGTCCCAACCATTGTTGATAGAATGTCAAGTTATGATGTAGCCCTCAAACTTCTTTGTATTCATCACCACCAACTAATTCCATTTATTAATGGTTATGCTTAATAAATGAGTGTTTTTGATTTGTAGCTGTTCATGGATTAGGTTGGGCAGCTAATAAATTGATTGATGACTGCCTAGTTGAATATTCAGATTAATTGTCTCATGAAGTTTTGTAGTATCGATAATTCAACACCATAAGTGAATAAATTCAGATCCAAATTCTCATATATTGGTGCGTGAGGCACAGAGATAGTATCTTTGATAATGATATATTTTTCAATAAAGATTAATGGTGGATTACCAATAAATAAAAAATTATAGTGGTAGAAAGTTGTTAACAGTTAGATACTTAAAGTCGACGATTGTTGGTCTCCTTGTGATTTCAACCAGTCCTTCAAAGCTAGCTTAGTTTGTCAGATTCAACCTTAATGTTAAACCCAATCCATAATATAAAAATAAAATAAAACGCACTTGACCTGAACAAATAAAGAGGGCCAGCATATATATATTATATGTTAGATATAGATTCCTTTTTAAAATTATTATCCTGAATGTTGTATTGAGCTCCGCCACTAGAAAAAGCCTTTAGCCTCTTCTTAACAAATAGCTATGAATTCTCTGAATTGAATTGGTCTAAGCTCCTTTAATTATACGAGAAACTAGATTACGGCATTAATTATTTTACGAGACAGTTTTATTTGGGCGATTAAGGAAAGATAAACCAAATTAAGGGAAATGGAGAGGAGGTCAAAGGGAGGGAGGGTTGAACTCCGTATACTTTTGTTTCCAAAATTTATAAAATATGTCTTTATTGCTTTAAATTTATAGAAAAAATGAAAATAAACAGGGCTCTTGGCATTTAGGTTAAAGTATTGAATTTAAGTGAAATATACCTACTGTGTAAATGTAAACCAAACAATTTTTTTTTCCTTTTTCCAAATCATTGAATTTAATTGACTTAATTCCCGTGTTGTTGGTAGCCGGTAAAATATATTTCGTAAAAAAATTAAAAGAAATAAAATAACTAAGAAAGTATGCATATATAATTTATAAAAAAAATAAATATATTAATTACGGGAAGATAAAAACTTGTCAATATTTAAAAAATTAACAGCATAAAATCAGAAATAAAAGCTGTAGGTTACTTCTATTAAGTCATCAAATAAGAACTTTTAAGTTAATAACTTCTTCCAAAACACTCTCTAATCAGATACATATTTAATAACTTATTTTGTTTATATATTTATATTTTTTATAAAAAAAATTAAAATATGATCAAATTAATATTAAATTAATATTAAATTATACATACAAATATTTGTTTTAAATAAAACTATGCAAAATATAAATTTAAAAAATTAAATTATATTTACTCAAAAAATATTATTATTTAATAAAAATAAAAATAATAACTTTATAAAAAAAGAAATTAAAAAATATATAAATTAAAAAACCAAAAATTTCATAAGCTTCGAAAGTATTTACCGTATCTATACATACCTTTACTAGGTTATTGTATGGACTTGTTGGTGTTAATTATCACGTTTCGTTAAAGACGAAATTGTAAATGCATGCTTTAATTTGAGAACTTGAAGATGAAGAGTGTGAGGTAGGTAGTTATGATAAGGTGGGTGGGTGTTACCAATGTGTAGTATAATTGATTCCTCCATGCATTTGCTTTGAATGTTGTTTCCTTCTGCAAAACACCTTTTTGGTATAATTGGTAGCTGTAATTAAAGGAGGATATGGCACAGAACGGAGGAAGAGGATGGATGACTTTCACTCCGATCATGCATGCCAGACACACAAGTGGTTGCATTTCAAGTACACATCATGCCAAATAAACACTAAGGCCCATCATCGTTATTAATTAATATGATTTTTTAATAAATAATTTTAATTTTCTTATATTTCATTTATGTGATTTTTTTTAATATTATACTTTTTATTACTTTAAGATTATAAAGACATACTTTTCATTAATGTTTATTTTTTAAATAATAAAAAAATATATAAAAACTCTTTTCTAATATTTAATAAATAATAATTTTTTTATAATTATCAAATAAAATTTTATTATATAGGTTTTTATTGTTATTTTAAAAAACGCATTAGAATAATTCTTCTTCTTCTATTTTTTTATATGCCCGTGAAAAGAATAAATTCTTTGTTATTTATCAGTTCATTTTAATTTTCAAAATATTATATATATATATAATATATATATATATACTTATATCTATCAACTATAATAAATAAAAATAAGATTATATATAAAGAATAAATTATGAAAGTAAATAAAAAATTTTAATAACATTAATTGTATTTTTCAATAGTTGTGATTCTTCTTAGAAAAATTAAAAGAATGAATGGGGTAAATATATTTTTATTAAAATTATAATCTATTGTTATTTTTTTACTTATATTGTATCCTTTTTAATATTTTATAAAATATTATACTAAAATTATGTTTATTAAAAAATTAAATAATTTATTTATTTTAAAATTATATAAATTATAATTTATTATTTAATTATAATTTATTACAGAAAATATTTTAACTTTCAGTTAAAAATTAAAAATTATTAAAAAATTTAATATTATTTATACATGAATATAACATTTATATTTAAATATTTTTTATATTTTTAATAGTTTTATACATTTATGTTGGAAGTTAAAAAATTAAATTAAAAATTATTTAATATTTTTATTTAATATAATCTATTCTATATCCTATCATAATTGTTTATTTCAAATAATGTTATTATCTAATTCTTTATCTTATTTTTCATAAAATCTATAATAAAATAATAATTTTTATTATTTTTATCAAATTTTATTTTCTTAATTATAAAATCATCAAGATTATAATATAAGTTTATTTATATCATATCATTTTATTTCATAAAAATAAAAAAAAAATAATAAAATTTAAAAACAGTTAGTCTAATTTTAAAAAAGATGTATTTATTGAAAATAAAACATAAAATAATTATTTAAAATATATATTTATCAAATATCAAGTTATTACCAAATAATTAAATGTGTTTTTATTAGGTTACAAACTTCATTCGCATCATCATGAATCTACTACTTTAAACTAAATTTCAAATAGAGATGTTCAAGTTTGACCTGTTTAAAAATTTTGAGGTCTGGGTTTTGGTCTGTTATCTTTTAAAGATTTTTTTTTCCAAGACCTGACAGTATACAAAGCCTCCAAATCTGTTTAAAAACCTGCATTCCAAAAAAATTAATAAATAAACTTAAAGTCTATATAAATAATTAATTAAAAAAGCTTGCAGACTTAAAACTTACAATATAAAAAGATAATTGAATAGGCCTAAAACATATATATATATATTAATATTATGTAAATAAAATATAAAATAAATATTATATAAATATAATATATTAAAATAAATATAAATATATAATATATAAAAATAAATAAGTCCTGAATAGATTAAATAGATTTTTTTTATAAACCTAAACCTCAGATTTATTTATCTAAAAATTTTTTTTAATAAGATTACGTGTGTTTGTTTATTAAACGTGCTGAGCTTAACTAGTATCTAAATCAATAGAACCATAACTTCATGTCGAACGATCTTTTCATTTCCCCTTATTGAACTTGTTCAATTATATGTTACATATATTTTATTTATATCAAATTATTTTTATTAATTAATTTACTATTTATTTATCAATTATTTTTAATTTAATTAATTAACTAAAAAGTTGAACACGTAAAAACAAATTTTCTTCATCCATTTACTTTTCCGATGAAATAATTTGGAAGGCAGCAGGATTGCCATCTGAAGAAGATTCCCCTTATTGAACTTGTTCAATTATATGTTACATATGTTTCATTTATATCAAATTATTTTTATTAATTAATTTACTATTTATTTATCAATTATTTTTAATTTAATTAATTAACTAAAAAGTTGAACACGTAAAAACAAATTTTCTTCATCCATTCACTTTTCCGATGAAATAATTTGGAAGGCAGCAGGATTGCCATCTGAAGAAGATTCTGCATATCTGCATATCTGCATATCTGCATATCTGCATTTGGCCTTTGCGTGTTTCGTTATCTATGTCCCGTCCCGTTCAATACTTTGTCCTTTTCTTAAACTATATTTGGTTTTATATTATAAATTAAAGTATTTATAATTAAACGAGTGGTTTTAAGAATTATTATTTTATATCATATTTATAATTTTTATTTTTTAAAATATATTTTTATTTGTGTTTTAAGTAATTTTAAACGTACATTTTAATTTAATTTAAATTCTAAATCTTAATATACTATATCAAATTAAATTTGTATTTTTAAAATAAAATAAATTTTAATATTATTATATTTTCAACCAGTTTTAAATTAAATATAATTTTAAAATTATGATATAGTATAATAATAATAATAATAATAATAACTGTATCAATTTATAATTTTTGTTTAAAATTAAAATTACCGATACAACCTATAGTTAACATTGGATATAATGATACTTTTTAATGTTATTGAAATAATATTTTAATTACTAAACTAAAATTCAAAATTTTCAAAATAAAAGTTTAAATGTTTATATACTTACGTTTTGGTTATCAATTTTTATAATTAAGTGAAATTTTAATTTACAGTTTTTATTATTTTCATATATTTGCAAATATTTGTTTAACAGGAACATATTTATATTGAAAATGACATTTTTATATATTTATATATTTTTAAATTTATGTAATTTTAAAATATATCTATTTAAAATGATCTTTTTATATATTTGTACAACACATAAACAATATATTTATGTAACTATAATTTAAATATAGTTTTTAAAATATATAATTACTTTAAATATTGATGTGTTTGTTAAAAATTCATATAATTTCGATGTTTTAATTTGAATTATTTATAATATATAAAATTTAATAGTTAAAATAAAAAAAATCCTTATTCGATATGTGTGTGTGCAACACTATAGATGATTCTTAGTTTAATACACGTGTTATAGTTTAATGAATAACTTTTATTTCATTATCCTTGATTATGTCCAAGTTGTGCGTTAAGTTTGGCTCTCAGGCATCGGCAATAACTAGAAGGATACGTGCCTTTTAAAATGCAACTTGAATTTCAAATATTATAATTGTTAGAAATTAGTTCAGTTCATTCCATGAATTCATCTTCTAAAAAAATTAATTATATTAGTAAAAATAAAAACAGTCTGCATTTATTATTCAAAATCCCTTTTTATTCTAATAAATTATACAGATTACAAAATTCTTTTAAATAAAGAATACTAGTAAAACATTTGTTTAGTATGTTCTTTATACATATTGTTATTAAGTGAATTATTTAATAAAAAATAGAATGCGTGCAAATCTGTAAGTAGAAAACGATTGAAAATACCTTTTTGTCTAAATTTGATTCACAAGAAATTTTGTCACATACAAATAAGATGGATTAAAATTAATTTATTATTCTGATTATTATTATTTTAAATAATTAAAAATTTTAATTTTTTTAATTTCAAAATTTTATATTTAATGCTTCTTCAATAATTGAACAATTAAAACAACTTGAGAAATTTATATTATATATATTTTCATTAATTTGATACTTTTTTTATCATTTAACTCTTAAAGCTTTAATTTCAATAAACTAATTTTGAGCCACCTTATTAATATGTAACAATAATTTAAGTGATTAAATTTCACTATAAGTTTTATCTATTATTTTTGTGTTTTACCTATGTGAAATTATATTTTTCTATTTATTCTCGTATTACTATAACGTTAAAATAATTTTGTAGAGTTTTAAAATATTTCCCATAAAAATCATTTTTTCAAACTTGAATCTTGATAGCTCTTTTCATTAAATCTAACCCCAGTGCAGCATCGTTATATTCGATTTTTGCATACAGTAAAAAGTTGCAATTTTTATATATTTTATAATAAAATCATTCAACGCAAAATAAACGCACTGTATAATGATTAATTATGATATATATATATATATATATATTGAAATATTCAATGCAATATTGTTATCAGCAGGAATATTCCTTTCAGGAAAGAAGCATTCGGCCACACGCGAGAGTGATCGTAGTTATAGTTTTAATTAATAATTGCTGATAAACTGGATACGTAACGGTGAGTTTGTTTCGAAGATGGATGGCAACCAAATCATACATTACAGGTTACAGCTGTTTAAAAAATATTAAGAAAAAAGATCCAATTGACAAACAGAATTAAAACTACTTTTAGAAACCAAAAACGAAGAAAATTGGAGGATTCACTGATTAACACGGTTATATTCTTAATCAAAAGTATAAAAAATTAAATAAAAGAAAATAAAACTCAAACTTAGAAAGATACCTTTAGCAAAACAAGTTTTTAGATCTTAAAAGGTTTCTGCAAATATATTAATCGGGAGATTCTTTCTTGTTTCCATTATTACTGAAGCATCTCTAAAGAATGGTCAAGCTTCTTCACCCGAGGAAACCACAAATTAATATTTTTTGTGGGTACTATAATTTGAAAATATTAATATCAATCTTTATGATACATTTTAAATAGCAAGTTTTTATTAAGAATAAAAATATTCATTATAGTCTTTCAATTTTAATATAATATAAATATATATATTTTTTAATAAAACACACTAATTTTATATGTTTAAAATTATTTTAATTTTTAGACAAAACATAGTTTAATTATTAATGTTTTTATTAAAATTTAAATTATATTTTTCATAACTCAATGATAAAGTATTGATGCTAATTATAGAGATAAAATTTAAATTTTACTTATAAAATAACATAAAAAATACTTGAATTACTGTACTTAAGTTTTTTTTTAATTTTTTATTAATCCGATGAAAGTATTGTATTATTGTTAGTAGTATTATGTAGGGAAGAAAAGAATATTTTAGTGTAAGAAGAGTAGGAGAAAAGGAAAAAGTGGGAAGAGGGGGGTAATAACGTCATTTAGGGGGTTCTGAAATTAACTTGACAGGCAATCTTTGTCTCATATGGAACCCAATAGAGTTACACCCAAGGCACAGCACACACACCACACGGCACAGACAACCCAGCCAAGAGAGAGAGAGAGAGACAGTTGCATTGAGTGGTTGCAACTGCAATCTGCAAGTCCATTGAGTTCCCATACCACTCTTTGCGTCTGGGATCGCACCTTCAATCCCAACGCCTCCTTCATTTTCCTTTTCTTCGATTTCATAACTCCATTTTCCTTTTCTTCGATTTCAGAAGTTGTGTGTGTATGCGAACTGCTTCGCTTACTGCAACGATTAGATTGGAATGGTGAATGGTGAACGGTGAAAAGTGAATTCGAGAAGAGAATGGGAACTAGCACTGCTACATCGGCGTCCCAAAGTGATGGAAGTAGTAGAATGGAAGGATGGTTATATCTCATACGCTTCAACCGTCTTGGACTTCAGTTCTCTCGGAAGCGTTACTTCGTCCTCGACGGTAACCTCCTCCGTAGCTTCAAATCCGTTCCTCTTTCTAACAACCAGGTTCATGCCTATGCCTTTTTGTTTTTTCTATTTCACTGATTCTCTCTACTTCTTTATTTTTCGAATTTAAATTCGTCGATTTGGTGGCGAATGACGGGGGAAAAATTACCGAATTATCCGCTGGCTTTCTCGTTAGATTCCTTCTGATTACGTTTTCATTCTGCTTGATCGAGCGTAAGGATGTGAAACCTTTTTCTGAAACTTTGTTCTCAGGATCCTGTTCGAAGTGCTATTGTAGATTCCTGCATTCGAGTTATGGATAATGGGAGGGAAAGCGTTAACAGAAAAGTATCTGCACTCTTCCGATTTTGATGTCTCTTTGGTTTTGTGTTCAAACCGCTGCTGCTGGTGGCTTGCATGATGTTCATTCTTTGTGCTAATTGCAGGTTTTCTTTATATTCACTCTGTATAACACGTCAAATCACAATGATCGGTTAAAGGTGAGGTCACTGTAACTACTAGGTTCAGACTACCAGTTTTTTCTATTTGAAATTACACCTTGGAATTACAAAGCGAGTGTTGTGTAGTTAGGAGCAAGCCGTCCTGAAGAAGCGGCAAGGTGGATTCAGTCCTTTCATGAAGCGTCTTTGAGGGTATGTGATCTAAAACGTTTTTAGTTTCCAGTGGAACTATTTTTCCTGAAGGATGAGACTATTGCCACAAACTTGAGCAGGGTGCCCCTGACGGAGGTGATGATGCCGTAGGTTGTTCTAAGAGGAGATGGCAATCCTTTAGGTAGAGTAACCTAAATTTTTATCCGATCTGTGAACAATTTATACTGCATTAAAAACTTCCAACTTGTCTGAATTTACAATTATTTGAGCTATTTCTTGATATATATACTTTATGATGATTAATTCTTTTTATGGTGCCATGTTTACAGACTAAGTGGATCTTCCAGTAGAAGTCACCCAAATTCTGTAGACTGGACTCTTTCTTCTGCTGATGTTATTGCCCCTTCACCATGGACAATCTTTGGCTGCCAAAATGGTGAGAGTTCATTTCTATGCCTGCTGTTTGAGCTGTTTTCTCAAAATTGTTTTATAATTTCACAAACGTACTAGAGCTAACTAAAACTGGTCCATATGTTTTTATGGGTGTAACACAGGTTTACGACTATTCAAGGAAGCGAAAGACAGGGATTCTAGTGGGAAGGTGGCAGAATTTGTTTTCTGTAATTATTTTTTATGGATTTATAATAGAAATATGAATTATTGAATGTGGTCCTATCTCCAGAAATGGGATGATCACCCTGCAATTATGGCTGTTGGTGTGGTTGATGGAACCTCAGAAGCCATTTTCCAGACTCTTATGTCGCTTGGTCCTTCAAGATCCGAGTAAGTTCATTAAGTGCATGTGATCCTCTGGCCGTGGCATTGTTATATTACTAAGACATATCTTCTTATTTGTTGTTTATATTTTTGTTTTGAATGATGCAACTTTGAATTGGATTACCAACGTTTTATCTTTTAGGATAGTTTCATCATTTTTGCTAATTTACTAGGTTTTTTTTTATATTGAGTAGCATTACATCATCACAGAATACTACTTGCATGCAATTTTCCTGTATTATTATTGTTGTTGTTGGATAAAGAATGAATTATGGGACAAGAGATGAACAAATAAAAACCAGAGCAATGAAGAGAAGAAAATCAACTGAATAAAGCTTACTAATCTCCCCATGGCCCATCTAAGATAGCCATTGGCCAATTGCCATAACAAAGCTTAAAAGACAGCTTTATCCCATTAGCCCATATAAGAAGTTATGACAAAAATTCATTGAAGTTATGGTGTTCCTCATCAATCATATGTGCCTAATAAAATAATAACATAATTGCACATCGCCAAAGTGCCTTTCCCACTTTACTATCCCCAAAACCTGTGAAAATGACATAAGAATAGGCTCCAAAATTCTATGAACAAGTCTATCATTAACCGAAATTTATATCAAGATCACAGAGAATTTTTAGTGGGACATTCTAATCATGATTGTTTAATTTTATGGTCAATGATAATGGCCATAGGCCAAGGTGAAAGGGAGTGCTTTGTTTGAAAACATATTGTGTAATGTGTAGGAACCTGGGCCACATATTATTAAATTTACAAAATCAATTAACTTCAAATACAGAGTTCAATCATAGATATTTTAGGTTATGGCAAGGTGGTAGTTAAGAAGTATAATCATGATGCAATTTTATAAACGATGGGCGCGAAGTGGATTTTGCATTGTTATATTATTGAGGTTGTTACTATAATCCTGAAATACTGGCTTGCAGATGGGATTTCTGTTTCTACAAGGGGAATGTGGTGGAGCACTTGGATGGTCACACTGACATTATTCACAAGCAGCTATTTAGTGATTGGTTGCCTTGGTAAGACCCAAACCTTTATTGTAAAGAAGAAATAAGAAAGGCCCAAACATTTGGTGCTGATCATGTATTGCCACTTGTTTTAAGGTATTATCCTATTGGTCTTTTAGAGTTAAAGTTTTGTTAATTTCATATAATGTTTTACAGGGGAATGAAACGAAGAGATCTCTTGTTGCGGCGCTATTGGAGGAGAGAAGATGATGGAACCTATGGTAGTAATGAATTATTGAAGAAAAAGTATATGTATGCACACACGTATTCCTTCCGAGTGAAAGTAACTTCTTTGGTTTTCTGTTACAGTTATACTTTACCATTCTGTGTTTCACAAAAGATGTCCTCCCCAGAAAGGCTATGTTCGTGCCTGCCTTAAAAGTAATGTATGCTTAAACTGTAGGAATAGTATACATTTCTAGTCCATTCTTCTAACTGGTCTTGTACTTTATCTTGGAATAAATCTGGTACTATGTAACTTGATGTTGGTAATATGGAATCATCTTAATTCTGAACTTTAATAATAGCTCACTGATTCTTGAATCATTTTTGTTCACTTTATCACTGTTGTCATCAAAATTTCCAATTTAAGTATGCACGAGAATTTCTGATTTCATTCTTTTATATCCTCTAGTGCCTTTTGAAAATTGTTAGACAGTTTAGCAGAAAAAAAGGATGAATGAGAGTAGTTGAAGGATGACAACTTACATTCTTTTGCAGGTGGAGGGTATGTTATATCACCGGTGAACAAAGGAAAGCAATCAGTTGTAAAGCATATGCTTGCTATTGATTGGAAATGCTGGAGATCTTATCTTAAATCTTCATCTGCACATTCCATAACTATTCGAATGCTTGGGAGAGTTGCTGGTAATCTTCTTTATTTGATAAACTTATAGTTGTGTAACTTGTCAGGTGGCCTACATTTATTTTATATCACTGGATATTAACATAACTAAAAGATTAATATTCTAATTTATATTTTCTTACTGATTTCTTTTGGTGTGCAGCATTACGGGAGTTATTTAGAGCTAGACTAGGGAATTGTTCTACATCTGATTATTCATCTGGAGAGTTGACAAGAAACAATGGGCTTCATCTAAAGGAAGGAGACATCAAGTCTGATACTCAAATTCAAGCAGATGAGAATCATGATAACGCAGTTGGAGAAGGAGATCAAGTACAATCTGAGCATGCAAGCCTTGTTAGTCTAAATGATGCTGATGATGAGTTTTATGATGTTCCGGAACCATCAGACTGTGATGAGTCAGAAAATGGATGGATGACTGAATGCAGTCACCAGAAGTCTCAGGTAAAATCATTGTTTGAAATATTTGCTGTAATTGCACAGCAAAGAAGTGAACAATCCTAAGTTATAATACTGTTTGTGCTTTGAAAATTAATATTGAGGCATTGATATCATATCTTTCTTTCAATATATATTTGGTAATGATCAATCAATGCCACAAATGGGCTTTCAAATCTCATTTATTGTTCTCAGTTCTGTGCACATGTTTTTCCTTTTTTCTTTTTCTTTACTTTTTTTGGGGGGGTGGGGGTGGGGGAGGAGAAAATAATTTACTTTTCCTTTCAGTTAATAAGCACTGCTTTGGCTCAGAATCTTTTTGAAGACCTAAGTCTGTTTAACAGCCAAGGTGTTGTTTGCTTCATAATCTAAAATTAAGACTAAAGATACTCAGCTCTTTGTTTATGGGTTGCTGATATGTCTAAAAGTCTTCAAACATAGGAGCAAAACTGGAAGTCTTATCATAGGACTAGGGGGTGGACACTTCCATAGCTGCATCTTTGATGCCTAAAATAATGTAAACTCTGTAATTTACTCTTCCATAGAATTGAATTTCAGCTGTAATGGACAATATTCTCTATGTCTATGTCTGGAAGGATGGAAGTGCAAGGAATGAAATGTTAAAGCTTAAAGAAAGTGTGTTTGGGAGTAATTTAAAAAGGAAGGAGTGGTGGCTGCAGGGAGACTTCTGGTCCCTGCCCTTGCTACTCAAAAGTCTTAATCTTTGTCCCCCTAAATTTGGGGGTCGATGAGGGAATGGCATGAATTCCAATCCCCTCCCTCATTAAACTTATCTAACAGTAAAACACTGGAGTGCCATGTTATATTCCATTCCATTACCCTTTCATCCTCTTAAAAACTCCCTAACATACCTTAAGGCAGCCATCACACCAAAGAAATAAACAATTATAGTAGACAAACTAAATGTATACTTTGGAATCATATTTATGTGATTTACATGTTTTAACAATTAGAGATAATCTTGAACTCATGATCCTTTAGATATTGGATGATGTTTATTAATTTATGAATAAGTTATTCACATTAGTATCATCATTCCAATCAAATAAATGCTCACGTTTTTTAGGTTGTTAAGCTGTGTTCTCTATTCCCTTCCCCTTTCTTTTATGCTCCAGTTTTGTAAGCATCTGCTTAGATGGTTCACATAGTCTAGCAATTTAGCATTTTATCTTGTCAAAATTCATTTAGAGCTTGCTGCAAGCATGTTCCCCACTGCTGATGACATTCCGACTTCCAAGAGTTGCATTCAAAGGCAGGGCTGCATCTAGGCGTATTTTAATTTTATGCATTTTTCTAATAGTCTAGCAATTTATTTTTGTCAAAACCCATTAGGTACTTACTGCAAGCATGTTCATCAATGCTCATGACCTTCCAAGATTTGCATTCCGAGTCAGGGCTGCATCCAGGCTTATTTTAACAGCATGTCTCATAATGCACATAATTACTTATCAGCATTTTTTGTGATGCTAGACTGCTCATCTCTTCCCATGCTTTCATCATTTTGCATTGGAAATGTTGTCACACTTTGTATTTTGCTTGACTTTGGCATTTCCATATCCTGCTGTGAATTTGAGAATTTCAGGATGCTCGTCACCAGAAGTTATCAACTGCTGCTAATTTTGTGAAAAGATTGCATGATCTTGCAGGTGATTTGTATGTTCTTCGATGGCACATTATGATTAACCATAATTTTTTTCTTCTTTGATTAACAATGTCTAGATACAATCTGCTGCAGTTCAGAAGAGGGGTTATGTGGACTTGCAAGAGATGGTCAGGGAAGAGAGTATAGCATGCTCATATGGATCCACTCTTCCACAAGATCCTACTTGTACATTACTTTGCAGTTTGACAGAAGCAGATCCTTTTACATTCCTGATTCGTGGAGAAAACTATCTTGAAGACCACCAAAAGGTATAAATAGCAACAATGCATTATCACTTTTGTGACAATGTTATTCTCAAACAGAGAGGGAAAAAACTATTTTACCTTTTTGTTTTTTCCTCTTGTTCACACATTTCCCCCCATCTTTTTCCATTCTGTTACTTCAGTAATCTTCTGTGGGATGGTCAAGCCCTAGATTTTGTCTTTTCCTTCTATATTACATAGTTCTGATGCTTTGATTGAAGATATAACTTGCAGGTTAACCAAATTATATGCAATTACCCTTTTGTTGTTATTTGGTGTTAGCCATTGACATAATCAATATCTCAAACATCTGGGTATTAATTACTAGATTAAAGCAAAGGGAACCTTGATGCAAATGGTTGCTGCAGATTGGCTGAAATCTGACAAAAGGGAAGATGACCTTGGTGGTCGCCCTGGGAGCATTGTGCAGGTTGATCATTGCCTATAATTTTTTTGTTATTGACTTTGATTATATTCAGCCATTGAATAGAAACCTATGATTTATATTATAAAGAAAAATCAATTTGATGAAATATGTTACTTGCAGAAATATGCAGCGCAGGGTGGCCCTGAGTTCTTCTTTATTGTAAACATTCAGGTTAATTGATAATCCTGTGCTTAGGTTGTTCTTACATAAAATTTAGCATAACACTAACTAAGGTATTTCTATGAATCAGGTTCCAGGTTCTACTACATATAGCCTAGCACTATACTATATGATGAATACCCCTCTGGAAGAAGCTCCTTTGCTGGAGAGTTTTATTAAGGGTGATGATGCCTTCAGAAATTCAAGATTTAAACTTATACCATACATATCTAAGGTGAGTAAAAGGTATTATCGTTGATAGCTCTCTTATGTATTGTGGTTAAGAAATTGTTTTTTCCTCTACTTTTGTTCTTATTACAAAATACATAAACAAACAAATGATACAGCAACCCTTTTTCCCAGTTGTTGGAGTCCATATAAAGATTAAATCTCAAATCATCTACTCATTTACAATTCTCTCTTCTTTCCTTGCATTTACCTCAAACCATTCCTTGACCTTATTTAGATTTTGTAGAGACATCTTTATATGGGAACATGTTCTTTTTCTTCCTGGGTTCAGTGATGGCTTGATTTCACCTAAACATTCAATTGAGTAACATTCTGTATTAGAATCTGACCCCCAATAACTATATGCATATGTACTCCATGTTAAAAAAGGCAAAATGTCAATTATTCTTCATATGTTTAGTCTATGGATTGCAAGTGATAACGTTCCTGTTTCAGGGTTCATGGATAGTGAAGCAGAGTGTGGGAAAAAAGGCATGCCTAGTTGGTCAAGCGCTGGAAATCAATTATTTCCAGGGAAAGAATTATTTGGAGGTAAGTTTTGCATGACTATCAGTTAAACAGCAACTTGTTAGGAAAATCAACATATGTTGTGTTTGCTATTTTGAGTTGATGCATATGAAACTATATGTTTTGGTCTGCCTTGGTGTGGTCTTCAGGAAAAAAATTATAAATTGTAGGAAAATGAGATGTGGAAATTAAGAAAAAAATGGACTCAATGGATATGCATACTGCATCACACATTTAGCTGACAATCATCTTTCATGTAATGCTTATCTGGAAATCATGGCATACATTTCAGCTTGGGATTGATATTGGATCATCAACTGTTGCAAGAGGTGTTGTGAGTCTTGTCCTCGGGTACCTCAACCATTTGGTTATTGAGATGGCCTTTCTAATACAGGTAAAGTGTTCTTGTTCATTTTTTTAATCAACTTTTGGGCAAAAAAGTGCTGGAATTATATATCAATGAACCTGTGGAAGAGTCTCCTATAATGACAATGTCGTTTTGCCTTCTGAACAAATTTATTTTGTGCTTATGTGGTAATAATTGCTATATATCTTGTTCAGGGAAACACACGTGAAGAGCTCCCTGAATTTCTTCTTGGAACCTGCCGCCTTAACCATCTGGATGCCTCCAAATCAGTTTGTTTGAAGCCGTGATTTTCAATGAGACTTGTGACGAGTACGTTGTGGAGGAGGGAATTTCCAAGTTGCAAATGTAGATAATTGAAATTGAAATTTTAGATTCTTGTCTCCACAAACTTTCTTTCAGAAGTCATTTTTTGTTCAATCAATTTGAATCTTGCAGCAGTTTATGGTGCTGTGAGCATTGTTAGGATGGATGGTGTTTGGGGGACGAATCTTTGTAAAATAAAAGTTGCATTTGTTCATTAGAATTGAAATTTTTATTCGTTTGATTTAAATACGCCATTCATTCCTTTCGCATGTGTCCGAGTAAGGTCGAATCAGGCAAAAAAAATCTTGGCATTTATTTGGAAAAATGGCGTATGCTTTGAGGAAGAAAATTTCCATTCCACATTATTTCATATAAGTTTTAAAAGGTATAATTAATGTTAAATGTTGTATTGTTTGAAAAATTTAGATAGATATTTTTTTTAAAAAAATATTTAGAAGGTAATAGTTAGGTCTGTAGATTTAGAACTGTATATGGATCGGTTTGGTTAGAGTGAACAAAAATTTCAAACCAATCAAAATTAATTGTTCTGATTTGTTTTTAAAAATTTTCATTAGTGAGTTCAAACCAAATCACCTTGATTAAGAATGGGTTAGTTCAATTGAGGTCATTTCATTCAAATTTTATAGCACTTGGATATATATATATATATATATATATATATATATATATATATATATATATATATATATATATATATATATATATATAATATTTTTGAATTACTTAAAACTTTTAGTATAGGGTCTATATCGAAAATGTTTTCTAATTAAATAATTTAATTATAACTTTTTCAATAACGACATAATTTAATCCAAAATGTAGATTACTTTTATTAAATATATGTTATGCTATTATTTCATTAAAAACTTATATGAAGTGAACTGATTTCCCCTTTTTCGTAACAAAAAATCCCCATGTCCACTATTGTAATTTTCGCAATTTATTTTGATCCATTTTTGAAACAGAGATGACTTAGACGAGACAAACACATGCACGCCTATGACCAAGCATGTATCACTAATGTCTTCAGTTAGATATCAATAAATTAAAAGATATTTAATCCATCAAAATATAACAAAAAATATCGAATTAAAGATAATTGGTCGCTATAATTAATAAGAAGTTTAACAAACGATTAACAATACGGATACCTTTTTCAAAAGGTTAATTATAATAAGAAGTAACGAATTTCATTATATTTTAAATGATGAAAATATAATAGGTGAAAGTGAAAGTATGTTTTTCTAATCATAAAAGTGTGGAGGCAGAAGCAGTTGGATTGTAGTGCAAGTCCCCGTCTCCATCCATAATCCATTTTTAAACTAAACAAAAAAACAACAACAGAGCAGTTCAGATGTCCAAATCCATTTTTTTAAGTGCACTCTCTGCTCAGCAGAGTGACCCTGTGTGCCCTTCTCCATTTCTGATCATAGAAGAAAAAAATATGAAGGAGACAAGGAGAAGGTTGCGCAGAAAAGAAAAAGATTGTGACTACTAGTGAATGTGGTTGCCTCTTCTGCAAATAATGATGATTTGGACATTGCCAAAGAGTTGTTAGGAATTGGGCCTACTCTTCACTTGATAAGATTCCATTCCTAACTAAGATTATATAATGAATTTTATACATGATTTTGCTGCCAAAGGAGCAACTCTGAAGTCAATCACAGACTTGCTTTGTTTCCTAATTTCCTCTCTCTGTTGTGACATATACTGAGCTCTTCTCTGTCATTGTCTTCTATTCTTGATTGCCTTTACTCTGTTGAATTGCAGCATATATGCCATTGCCCTATTCCTATGTAAGCCCCTTCAGTGTCCTTTAGCAACAACTTCTGTTTATTTGTCTTCCTCGTTTTCTTGTTCCTTATAATTGTAAATGCAAGCATTATAACCATATTGAAGGTTAAAATGTATTTATCCAAATCATAATTTCTGGGATTACAGGCTCACACTCAGATATCAGACTCATTCTTTTGTATTAGACAGAATTGGCATCTCAATGAAGGGACCCACTTTAACCAACAAACATTGGTGCATTGCATAAATACTTTTAATGTTAAGTAAATTTAAAATATATACTAACAAAATATTCACGAGATAAAATATTTAAAATTATTAAAAATGCATAATTAATTCTTGTATAGTTTAAAAATGTATATTAAAAAAATACTTAAGATAATAAAAATAATATACATAAATCAGCATAAAAAATAAAAAAAATAGTAAAAAAATGAAAGAATCCTTTAAACAATATTATACTTAGAGATTGAAGACTTGTTTAGGTATTGCCTTTAAATCCTCTGTTAGTTTTTCAAAATTTTGAAAAAGAATTGGAATTATTGTTTTTGTAGAAATTATTATTTTTAAAACAAAGATTAGAGAACGGGATGTACTCAAAAGTTTTTTTTTTTTTTTCTTTTTGCGATAACAAAGTTCTAAATATAAAGATTTTTTAATGACATTTTCGTAAATATTTAATTTTATATCTTTGTTTTATTATTTTTGAGGTGACAATCTGTAATTATGAAATTTCATTAATAACATTCTCGTAGATAAAGTGAACTTCTTTTCAACATTGAATATTACATAAATTTTAAGAAACAAGTTTTTTAAGTTCTCTGTTTTTCTTTTTAAAATCAAATTCTATATTCCGGAACAAATTTAGAAAATGGAAAGATAATAACATGTTGAACCAGTCTCTAAGCCACATTAAAAATAATGTATTCCAATTAAATATATTTTTAAAAGCAAACAAAATGAATATTATACATATACATATTTTAGATGCCACATTGGATGTATGTATTTTAATAAAACTATAATTATAATTTATTAACACAATTTTAAATAAAAATAAGTAAATATATGTTAACAACCATAATTTTTTATGAAACTTTATAAGATTTAAATATTTAATGGTTAGATTATTCAAATTTGTATGTTACAGAATATTATTAAGCAATATAAATTTATAAATATAATATCTCATATCATAAAAGATACATTTTTATTTTATTACATAGGCTCAATAACTTGACTTAATATAAAGATTAAACTATAATTTGCAACTTTTTCCATTGTTTATATACTCTATTATAAAGATAAAAGATAGCTTGTTTTGAAATAATAATCTTTATTTTTATTTTTAATTATAAAATATATATATTTATAAGAAACCGTAAAAATAGAAAACAAAAATATTTAAAAGCATTGAAGAAACTATAAACACGAAAAAGGCATCTTTTATGAAAACGTAAAGATATTTACTAGTATAGATTAATTGAATAAAAACATGTATAAAACAAAATATGTTATTAAACCCTATTGAGTTGTCACTCGATTTTCGTCGCAAAGCTCTCATGTTTATCTTCGTAACATTTTCTTAAATATTTCTACTACGTCCTTCGATCTATTTCCCAATCAAGGAGACTTGGTTGAGTCAAAAGCTTGGCATGTTAGTGTGTTTGTGTCAGCTGGACGCGCTTGTGGTCTCAATATTGTTCGTTATTTTATAGTTTTCTGATGTTCATCCAATAATACCTTTTTTTGTTTTGTTATTTATTTTCTAAAAATTTTCTTTGATCTACCTCATTAATTAAGGTAGATCTGGGAAGTGTTTTTTCTTTATTTTCAGATCTACCATCTTTCATGCCAAATATTGTCTCTTCTTTCTTACTCAAGTGGTTGAACGTGTTCTTTTCCGTTATGATGATTTGTTTTCCTCTCATTAATTACCTTTTATTTTTCAGTGCAAGTTGCAGATTTATTTTGCTACACGTATAATATCATCACTTTATCAATAAAAATATTTAGTCATTGATTGTTATTGATGTAGTGGTATATAATTGGTTTCTTTTAAGGTTTATGATTTAAATTGTATATATTAAAAAAAATAAGTCTTAAGAGAGTTTTATCAAGTGAATTTACCATCTTAACTCAAATTAGAAAATCAGAGTTTAAAGTTTTTTCGGATATTGAGTAAAGAGTTATATTTATATTAAAGGGGTCATCAAGGATCAGATTTAGAGATAAAAATTACTTATATCAATCAAAAAATAAATTAGGTTAAAATTAATCAATTTTAGTTAGTTTTTTTACTTTATAATATGAATCAAACCAACCCAACCAATAATAGATTGCATTAAATGGTTAGATTTCAGAAGAAATTAAAAATAAAGCAATGCTCAAAATTATTTGTTTTAAAATTTAAAAAAAAAACATATGATAATTATCAGGTTGAAAGATAATAATCCTGATATCAGACCAAATTAGTTGATTTTAACAACTTTTGAACAAATTGAACCCTAACTCCATATTTTTACTTTGGGATGATTGTTAAAGTAAACGGTTCTACCGTGCGCATCTATTTATATACTTACTTACAAGACTATGTAATTATTATTCATTTTTATATTCAAAATTCAAATTATTACTCTTAAATATGACATCTTTTAATTTACCATTTTTATGGAACATATACATTCATCTTTATTTAGTATTTACTTATCATTTTTTAAAATTTCAAATTATTTAATTGTTAAAATCTTAACTTTCTCAAACTAATTACATTTAAATTTTTTATATGTTAAAATTTCCTTTTCTTTTCTCAAAATTTAACTATTTATACTTTTTAAAGTATTTTTTCAATTTTAAATTTTTTTATTCTTATACAAGTTATATTTATTTAATATAAGTAGCATAAACATAGTTATAGATTTTCTTTACTATAAAATATTCGTTTAGTTGTTTTAATTGGAAAGAATTTTTCTTCATAAAAAATTTGAAAGACTTTATCCAACTTTTATATTGAATAATGTAATTTGATAGTTATTAAAGTAAAAAAAAATGTTTAGTGAAACTATCAGATAATGTTATGAAAAATTTAAATTAAGATAATTTTTTTCAATGTTAATCTTTTTACCATAAAGACGAAAATAGCGTTGCATCTCCATTCTCCATCGTAGGATCCACCAAAAGACATGGTCCCACTTTGAATACAAGTCCTATGAGTTATTAATCGAAGGACCCATGTCCATTTCTTCTTCTTGCAACCAGAATAAAGATAGATTTGCTAATAAGAGAGTCATATTTTCAAGAATCAAGATTTAAAGGCAAACGAATAAAAAGGTAAAAGAATTAATGTTTACTAATTACTTCCATATAAAAAAAAAACAGCTTATATATAATTTCCGACACCGACAGTTCGAGAACTCGGTTCGTTCATATGTATGAACTTTTTAAGTGTTTTTTAATTAATAATATATCTAAATTTTTTAAAGAAGATATTTTTGTCCTTTCAAACACATGATTTTTATGTAATAAATATTTTTTATATCCCTTGAATTTCGTACAAGATATATAGGAATGAAACTTCAATATTATAAAACTAATGCAAACAAGTTTTACTCTAAAGTAATATTTGCAATGGATATGTATGTATCTATGGAAACTAAAATTGTCTAGTAATTTTTATTTAAATAAAAATATTAACCTAAAATGACAATAAAAATGAAAAAATATGAGAGTGATAATAATTAATAAACAGTGCCTTTACGTTGACATGAAGGTAAAAAATGAGCCATTTTTAAAAAATAAAATAAAAAAAGAGGCGTGTAATATTGTGGTTGGTCCCGTGTCTATCGTCGGTGATCGCTCAATCAATTTTTGTTTTTTTGTGCAAATCAGTGTATGAAATCTGGAACGATACAATAATTCAAATAAATATTAATTTGTTTTAGATCCAACTATTTTTGCTTTAAATAATTCCTTTTAGATCCATATCTCATGCCCCATCACCGTTACCACCTCCATTTGACCAACCTTCTTTATGTTTTTCCTTCTTCACACACTTTTGTTGGCACACAAATACATTAACGACGATTCATTGTCCTGCAAAAAGAAAAAGAAAAAGATAAGAATCCAAATAGATTTTACATAAAAATTTTCTATCTTCATGATTTATTTCAAATACAACATAATTAAGAAAAAAAAAATTCATAAAGGTAAATCATTAACATTCCTTCCCGCATTTTCCTTTTCAGAAAAAAAGAAAAAGAAGCAGGGATTTTAAAGTTAAAATTCCATAAACTAAAGCTGAAATCTTATAAATTATCTATCAATAATTAAAACATCGTTGTCGTTTTTTAATATACGATAGATTTTGCTTTAGTAACTCTAACGTTATAAAGTGTATAAAACCATAATTCTATGTCTTTTAATAAAAGGGAAAAATATAATAAATTAAATTTGGTATGAAATAGAAAAGGAAAAAGAAAATATTTATTCAACTCACGAGAGGAGGATGAGGGTTTCCGCATAGTAGCAGCGCCAGTGGTGCAGAAAAATAAAACCTAATTTACCAAATTCAGACAGAGAGATTCTCATTCCTCAAGATCTTGTTATGTGTTGTGTCAAATTACTCCTCAAACTCTTCTCTGTCTCTCTCCATTTCCAAATCACTGCAATGTCTTCACTCAAGCAAAACCATGTCTGAGGTCTCTTAAAGCTCTTCCTTCTTTTTTTTTTTCATTTTTTCATTTTTATTTCCTCCTCTGTGTCTCTTTTCTTTTTGTAATATCAGATATTTCATGCATTTTCTTTATTTTATCTGTAATTTTGTTTTTCTTTTTTAAAATGTGAGAAATTGTGAAAGCCTCTTTTTGCTGGATTTTTTTTGCTGTATATAAATACAATGTGCATTCTCATTGTGACTAAGTAAATAGGTGATTATTTAGAATAGGGGTTGAGAGGATGACATGCTCATAGCATATATTCTGAATTTTTGGTTTTTTTTAACCAATTATAGGTAGTTTGTCTTGCTTTCTTTTCCAAATATCTTGTGTTGTTTGCAAGCAAGGAATGATAATGTGTGTGTTTGATTCCTTTTATGCACTGTAATGTTTTGGAACAGGATAATGATAATATGAAGGACTCTTGGTTTTTCGACAATAATTTTAATGGTCTCTCAGATGAGATTTTTGATGATGTCATCAAGTTTTTTGATTTCCCACTGGAAGATGTGGAACCTAATGCTGTGGATGAAGACTGGGATGCTCAATTTAAATGCCTAGAAGACCCTCGTGTTGATGCTTTTTCAGTATCATCAGCTGGGCTTTGTTCCAAAACACAAAATGAAAATCCCCAACATGGGATGGGTTTCTCCACTTCTGTGAGTATTCTGCACGCAGTTATGGTGTATAGGAATGCAGACTTCGATGTTTTTTAGCTGCATAAAGTATTTTCTGGCATTTTACCCCTGTCCTATTAATTATGTACATGGAAAGTCACGGTGATACTTCAATGCAGTGCCCTTGTATTTGATGAATTAACCATGTTATGTACTCGTTTTTATTATGTGAAACTGAAATTACTTAAATGCATAAAAAATGAACGACAATTTTGATTATCTAGGTTAGTTAATGACAATGGCTGTTTTCCTTGATATAATCTATACTTCCTGAATAAAATTTTTCCCTGAACTTTAATCACCGACCTTTGATCAGAAATGTTAATTTGGTTACCTAGGCTACTGGGAGTTTTTTTATAGTTGGAAGTGGAATTATGTGGGGGCTCCTTCTTGTTATAAGACAACTATGAGATTTTGTGGTTGAATTTTTACAGGAGCTATGACTTATAAGGAAAATTAGATTGGTGTTGTCTAGGAATTTTGTCAGATTGACAAAATAACATATATATTGGTAATGAAATTGCTTTATGGGTAAGGGATTTGTAAAATGCATTTGGTCCTATCTAGGAGAATTGGGCAATTGGAGTGTAGCTGAGAAAGATACAGGGGTTTTTGATTCAGTTTTCAGGCATATACTTATTAGGCTCAATTATTGGGTACCTCTAATTGTGCACTGCATGCTCCAATGTCTACTGCTGAGTTGTTTCTGTAAAGGTATGAGAAGCAGCCATGCCATGTACTCATTCTTGGATATAACAGGATATCATAATAATACATGTAATAGTTGACAATTTTGTCAGAAAAGTTGCTTCAATTCATCTGCTACTGATCCAAAATGTCCTAGAGATGCTGCTATTATTCTGTCTGTAGTCCTAAGCCTTTATGCACCTAAAGTTGGAACTTTTCAGGGGTTGCATGACAAAAGGGAGAAGGAAGGTAGGAAGCTGCTGGTAATCAATTTCCTCTCCCATTCAGGTTGCCGAAACTCCCTCTAATTGGTATATATTTTTGGATGGCATTAGAAGGTTTAAAGAAAGACAAAAGAGAAAGAAACTGAGAGGGGGGAAAAGCGATAAATTAGCTGGGAAATGAGTCATTTAGTTAATATTTAGTTATGTAATGGTAAATATGTATCAATCATAAGTGTCAGGTTCTAAAATTCAAATTATTTTTACTATTGTTGTTATATCAGTTTATATATGTTACTCATGAATTTTATTCTGTTAAATAAGTGTTTAAAATGTTTGAAAGAGGTCTAACTCTAAAAACTTGAACTTCTATATAATTAATTTGTAGCTAAGTTGGTATCAGAGGAAACCATATAGGTTTTTAACTCTCAAGTCTCAGCTACACCTTGGAACCCATGCCTTATATTTTAAGGGGTGTTGCTCTCACGAAGTGTGAAAGTTCTGGTAACAACTAGTTAATTTGAATGATGAATAGGTGACATGCATTCATTGAAGGACGTTAAGATTTACTTCCCAAGGAAATGGATGATAGGCAAGTGCAGGTCTTTGCATGCTTCTATTTGGTAAATGGTGGGGGTACAGTAATTAATTGCTGACCTCTTTTCCCAAGCTAATCCCTTCCCTGTATGGATTTAAACCCCTTGGGTCAGTCTGGTCAGGTGGCTGATACCAGTAGACCGGGGCTGATTGTTGATATATAAGTGGATACTGTTTAATGGCAATGAAACAGAAAATGATTTGCTGTGTCCACAGTCACACTTTCTTAAGCGGCAAGACTATTATGCTATGCAGTATTGCAAACTGAAATTACAAAGACACAGGTAGTTTGCCTTAGGCTCTTTGGTCCCTGATGTGATGATTTGACTTGACATCATCTGATAATTGATAACTATATGAGTATATGTTTTAGAACCATAGCAGTCCTTTCATGCAATTAGCTCTGTGGAGTATAGATATAAATGTTGGAAGAAATCACAGATTCCTCTTTCACTTATTTATTCTAATAACCATATCCATTGATGTTGCATCTGATTCTTTTTATTTCTTTTTTTTGTTGGTTTGATGATTGTTTGGCATTGCAGTATAATGAGATTTCCCCAATAAAACAGCTGGTAGAGGCTCCTGGATCAACATATGGAAAAACCATCCCCCACCCGAATGTTTCTTCCAATGGAAAAGATTTGCATCAATTCCAAACCTACAGCCCAGTTTCAGTTTTTGAAAGCAGTAGTTCCTCCTCCCTTGAGAATTCCAACCTTGATCTACCTGTCATCCCAGTTAAGCGTGCTCGAAGTAAACGCCTCCGTCCTTCAAGCTCCAGTCCTCTATTCTCAATGCCTTTCATCCCCAATTCATCAGCTTTGCCAAAATATCAACGGACAGCCGCCGCTGGATTGGATTTTGGGACACATGTTGCGGGTAAACTATCAAACAAAGTAAAGAATCAGAGGAAAAAGGATGTGTCCCTGCTATCGGGTGATGTTGAGATGAAGAGATCCTTGTCACCCGAGTCGGTTGCCCCCAGAAAATGCATGCATTGTGAGGTGACAAAGACCCCACAATGGAGAGAGGGGCCTCTGGGTCCCAAGACACTGTGCAATGCTTGCGGTGTTCGATACAGGTCTGGCCGCCTCTTCCCGGAATACCGGCCTGCAGCTAGCCCCACTTTTGTAGCATCACTGCACTCAAACTGTCACAAGAAGGTGGTGGAGATGAGAAGCAGAGCCATTCAGGAGCCTGTTCCGGGTTCTATGTTGGTTTCGTCAAATCTCCATGGAAATTCTGTAGGATAACATTATGTTTGGATTATATTGAGAGGGAAGAAACGGTAGTCCTAAACAGGATTCTCCTTGTTTGTTGTTTTCTTCATAGTCTAATGTTATATTGCGTAGCATCATTTGTTTAATGTAAATTGATTGGTGAAATAAAAAGTAGTAGTAGCATCATTCAGGAAACATGGTGTTGAAAATCCATCGTGGTGGTGGAAGAAGCTGCCAGACAGCAAATTTCTAACTGGATCGCATACATGGCAGTGGGGCTAAATGGTTAAAGTAGAGGCCAGAATCTTTGCCATTGCTATTGCATGTGCTATAGGAGAGCATGAAGTCAAGGATCAAATTGAGGCAAGGACAATAATGTCACATGCCTCATAACATGCCACCACATTATAATGAAAGCACATGCCTCACTTTTCTATGTTTGACCTGCACCCTGGAATATTGCCTTTCCAATCAGCTTCAAAGTGCTTCGTTACTTACCTTTCAAAACAGGCTAGTACCTTTTTTTCCTTATTTTTTTGGTCGAATTTCAATAGGCTTGTAGAGTTTGTTTCTAGTAGCAGTGTTAAAGGCCTGGCTCCTACTAAGGTCCAATCGTAGGTATAGGCTGACCTGAAACTTTTTTGAAAAATATATTATGCGTTCTTAATTTTGTTGTATGTTTATCTTAATTAAAATTTTGTGTATTTGGTAATTTATATCTTATATTATCTAAACATTTATATTCAATCGATACACGTTTCCTTCTCCGTTTGTATTTTGAATTGATTATTTTTTTTTTTTGTTAACATGTTAAACCATTCATTTGAATGAACTAATGAATATTAACCTATCATCAATCTTGGAACCTCGGTTAAGAGTGATTTGGTGTTGCTCGTATATGCTTACTTGTCAATCTGATCATAGTAAAGTTCACAAAGATTTACTCCGAACTATGATCATTGTAGAAACAATATCTAAACGTACGGATAAACTGAAAAACTAAACAGGACAATTCAAACTATGTTCATCGTATGCGAACAACTACATGCATACTATAAAAGCTGCATAATGGCATTGTATCAAAATCAAGGAGACCTGAATGTTCATTTTGATTTTTTTAGGTGAAGAAAATGATTTTATATAATATTTTTGGATAGGCCCAAAAGTTGTGGGTAGAATGTCATGTATCCCCATGGGCCATGGTCATTAACACCTGTTTTCTTCCTCAACCCCCATGATTGGATCCAAACCAGGACCAACAAAAAAATGACTGCAAACATAACATACTAGTTTTATTTTGGTTAGACTGTAGTGAGCCCAAACAGTTGCACACCTATTTATGATTTAATAGTTGTCATGCATTTTAAATTATTTTTCAATGCCTGAAGCAAAGATTAATCTAACACCCGAAGAGTACGATAAAAGGCTCATCGGGAGGTTCAGAATTACTTTTCCCCACCAAATTGTACAAGATCCTCCATGCCTGCAGCTTGGTTTAAAATTGAAGAGTTGGCATGGTGTTCCTATTCGCTGTCAACCAGATTTCAAATTATAATTTTCACAAGCAGGTTCTGCCCAAGGCTTACAGGTAACCATTGAATGCAAAGGGATCAACAATTGTACGTGAATTGAAATGTTGAATCTGTTGCTCCTGCTGATACTGCCGTGTGGGTACATACCCTATATTTTAAAGGATTAATGGCAATGAATTATAGTGTGGTCCTACGAAGTCTTAATTAAGGAGCTCGTGTGTCTTTAGCCTTCTTTCATTCTCCCATTGAACCCCACCACCTAATGCCTAATTTCCAACCAAGTACCAATCTACCTCTACAGTTTAATAGCCTTAATATCTGCCTAACGACTTAGGTTTAACTACAGTAGTTGGAAATGAAAGTACATAGATTAATCCAATATAGGGGCATCAATTGGTTCCATCTTTTGTACCATACCATTTTCTTTTTAGATACCCAACATTCCACCAATTACTTTTTTGTATGCATGACATCTCACTCCTCTTATGGGATAATCAAGGAGCAAGGGATGAAATCATTTACTCTTTCTCATTTCTGTTTCAGTCGGTAACCATTAAATTGGTTATTTGGTGTCAGACTTTTTTCTGCCGGTAATTCTATTCTATTCTATTCTATTCAATTCAAACCAATAAACAGTGTTTAGGTTGAAATAAGTACTTAATTTAGCCGGTCAATTCCATGCGGTTCATAATATTAATTTTGTATTGATGATGTCGTTTTCCTGTTTGGTTGAGAATAATAAATTAAATTAATTAAAGCGACCAGGAAAGAAGATTACCACCCCAATCTTCTCTTTCCGGATGCACAAAACTATAAATAATGATTGAGTGGGATGTGGTACCTACTATTTCATTCTCGACGAACACACACTTGAGGCGTGAAAAAGCATTAGTGATATAAAGAATCAAATCAGGGTTTTGCCTTTTAGCTTAAAAAAACATAAAGATGAGCGCATTGAGGTTATGCAATGGGCAATTAAACCATGTAGCGATCAAGCAAACCCCTGATCCGACATTCTAACTCTCCTGAGAACGAAAGGAAAGTGTCTCTCTCGCACGAGAGAAACGACACGTGCCAAGTGGTAGTGCGATGGGCCAAAGGGCACTGTCATAATACTAATACACTGCTCACACTGCCACACACATTGATTATATTTAACGCTAACGCACAGTTTGGTGTATGAATAACAAGAAACCAATGCCGCTTTTGGCCAAAGAAATTTCGTCCACTTGATTACAGCCAAAAAACGTGCAATTTGAATTATAAATTATAAATTTCAATTATTTTTATTTTTGGGTTTGGATGAATCCAGATTTAAATATAAACAGTTTAAATTTGTAAATAAAAGAAAATTGATTTTACAGTTGATGAAATGAAGATAATGGGAAGAACACGTGGCAGGTTGTTAGTTGAGCGAATGATGAAATCCGGCAACCACCGACCGAGTTTATACAAAACCTCACATCAATAAAACAGAAAGAGACAAGAGGTAATAATAATAATAATAATAATAATAATAATAATAATAATAATAATAATAAAGGGGTAAACGGGAAGGTCCGTTTTTCTTTAACGCTAATGGTTGTGTTGACTTGACTTAGAGTGGAGTTTGTGTAATTGTGTAACTGAGTGAGTGAAAATGGGATCCTCATTTCTCATCCTCCCCCCGACCCTCGTGACAGAGAGAACACAACGACAGAGATTCCTGAGAGAGACTGCGTCCACATCATCACTAATCACTCATAACCATGCTCTCGTGGGCCCCACTCACCCCCGGTTACGTTAGGTCCCTTCATCACAGCTATAATAATAAGATCCTCACACGTCTCCCACTTCAACCCTTCCCAGGTCAACCCGCATCCTCCTCCTCCGTGTTCTTGTCTCTTTCCTCTTATTACTATCTCGCCTTAATTCCTTACAATTTTAATCATTTTCTAATTTCTTCTATACATAAACATTATCATTTTTTATTTTTATCATACTTCTTTTTTCCAAAATATTTTTAACATTTTTCAATTCATATTATTCAAATAATTCATACAATATATTTGATAATTAAAATTATTATATTTTAATTAACTATTATTACCGCAGTTTAGAGGTACAGCGTTTTCTGTTCATATGTCCAGCTTTTTAGAGAGGTGAAACGGAGTTGAATCGTTGATGAGTAGAAAAAGAGAAGAAAAGAAATGGTTTGATGAAAAAGGAGGAGGGGTGTATGGTAAACTGAAAATTTTCTCTCACATTTTAATAATATTTATATTTTTAAATATATATATTTGTGGAGTTGAGATTTGAGATTGAGAAGGTGGAGATGGGTGGATAAAGGGATGCACTCAAAGCTTTATGAATTATGGTTTGTCAGACTGAGAAGACATCAGAGGAGAGGACAGCGACTCCCTTTTGCCTTTTTTTCCTTTTACTTTCTCTTAAATTCTCTTATTTTTTCATCGTGCCATTTTGTTTTGGCCACTCACAAACAATACAATACCGAAACTTATGCTCATCTGTCAATTTCTCGGGACCCAATGCTTCTGCTCGCTGGGTCCAATTTTCTCTACCATATTCACATTCTTCTACCCTTTTGCTTTCGGATATGCATCATGCATCTCAATTCTGGTTTACCCCTAACCTAAATAAATATAACTGAAGAAAACAAAAATGGTTGAAGACTTCTTAAGGGGTACTATTAGCATTACTGAATTAGTAAAAATAAATAAGCATGTAATGTGGAGAGTGTGGGACGGCAACAATGGGACAATTGTTCAAGTTATGGGCTTTTGAGTACAATCGATAAGCATGAGATTGGTTGAGGGCCAGGGGGGGCTGCCTATACAATTCAATTCTTCAATTATTATCCCAACATTTGTACATTCATTGTCTATCATTTCATCTTCCCCTCTTAATTGTCTCGACGTTGTGTGTCGGTATCAATGTTGATTCTTAACCAACCAATCCAATTCTCTTTCCAACCACATCTTTTTGGCTCATTTATCAACCCCTTTTAACCTTAATTTCTTTATAATTATCTTCCTCTCATTTTCCTTAATATAAACATAAACATAAACACAAAACCATATATTAAACTTGTTTAAATATGAGTTAGTGACATTTAACAGTACTAATTATTTTATAACAGTTGAGGTTGATTGAACAGAATAGAATAGATTGATTATGTTTGTTACATACAGGCTGGTACTACCGACGTTGTCGGTTCACCTAAACAAGTTCAAGTTGTATGTGAGAGAGAAGGGCAAATCCTGATTGATTCCGAAGCTTTTGCCGCAACAGATCAGAAAGTTATTCCTTTTAACTCTTACGGCATGCTACAATGCTACATAGCCTATATGACTGTGACTATCATCACTATATGTATATGCCCTGACAATGCTTCGTTCAAATCGGCTATATCGTACGTCCTTCTGCTTTCCCTTTGTAGTTCTTTCTACCTATTGCTTTTGTCCGTTTCTGCTTATTTCTAACACAACCAAATCTTTTCTTCATCCTCCCATTTTTTTTGCTTTTAATTCAACCTTTACTCATTTCATATCTTATCACTTATCTCAATCAATAAATTAATAATCTTATACGCCTACAAGGGTCGTCATAATTTTGTAGTTCTCATGGAAAATGGAATGTTTTCTATACCTATACATGAAAAAGAATTAATTTGTACACTTATTATTATATATAAGTAAATTAACAAGTTGTTGGTGTATTTTAGTAGGAAGTCAATAATAGGCCCTAAAAAAATTAGGTATCCTGCAGTCGGCAAGAAAAGAACAAGATAAACTTTCCGTGTCCTCCTTATTTGTCATAACCTAACGAGGTTTTGGAAAGCCATGTCTTGGCATGAGGGTGGCATTTTATTAGCACAATCATCCAATCTACAAAAGCTACCTTCACCATGTGGACATCTCCATCTTGCTTCCTGTGATCACTGTCCTTTTCGCTTTTCACAAGCTACATGCTCTCTTCTTCATCGTCCGTTTCATCTCACAAAATAAAACACAACAAACCACTTCATCAATATCTTACTTTGTTCACAGTTTCATAATTCTTTCATTAATTCCAAATGTAAAATATTAACATGCAAAGGAACGTAAGAAACAAAAATTATTCTTACATATTTAAAAATAAATGGAACAGAATGAAAAAAGCATAATATGAAATATGATGTAATGGAAAGGATAAAATATATAATAATTAAAATAAAATTCATGCTTAGTACTAGGAGTGTAGGACTCGCTTTCATGACAGATGGATAGAACAGGCAAGTGAAAGAACCTGTCCATGCCCACGACGAAGGAGAAATTATTACATGTTTTTATCGGTTTGAGTTAAATTAAATAAAACTAATTCTCAATTATTAGAATATTTTTAAAATATATGTACATATTTTTGTTGAAATATTTTTATATTTTTAAAATTGATTCTGTAATTATAAAAAAAATCCTTAATCAATATTTTTATGAGATATAATCAAAATTTTCATCTCTTTTTTATAAATGATACATATAGGTGATCTTGAACTGGTGAATGGTTTCATTGGTTTGGTACACATTTTTCACTTTCTCTTGTAGTTTAATTAATAGTTTTATTATTATTATGTGTGTGAAATGGAAGAGTGTAAGAAGGGAGGCGTCCACCTAGGGCGATGGATTTGGAGGAAGGCTCGCTTTTCCATTAACCTCATCCGACCAAATAATGGCGGGCCCTCACCTCCGTGGGCACCATTTCCACTAGCCTTTTTGACGCGTGACATGTACGCGTTTCTGGCACTGGCAGAGTGTTGGACTTTTCATTTTTCTGTTTTTGTTACTTGGCAAGGTCTTGATATTATCTAGTTAGAGGCAGAGAGAGAGAGTAATTATTAATATTATTAATTATAAACTAAATGAAGTAAATGTGGAAATGTGTTATTTTGTCAGCTTATGACTTATTGCAGGCAATGAGGCAATGAGGCAATGAGGCAATGAGACATAGTGAGTTGAGTTTGCAGTTAACGCTGCTGTGATATTGCCACTGCCACCGATTCAGGCGTTCAGGTAATTTTAACTTCACCCTTCACCCTTCACCCTTCACCCTTCACCCCTCACTATGCCATATTGCCATATTGCCAACCATTCTTCCCTTTTCCTTTAACTCGCCATATTTTCTGACACCATACCGTCACATAATGCTAATTACCTCTCTATCTCTCTTTCTTTTTGGAAATTACTACTATCTTTATCGTATCATGTCATATCACCATAATTATTATAATTAATAAATTACTCTACTCCTATATATAATAAAAACTATTCTATTCCTCTTCACTTCTTTTCTCATACCTTTTTTTTTTATTATTATTATTATTTAATAAATAAATATATGAAATGTTTGGTTTGGCTGGCTCAGTAGTAGGCTTTGGTTAGTTTATAGGCTTCCGAGAGCGTCTGTGTCCTTGTGTGCGTAAGAGAATAACTTCTCTCTTTCTTTCTTTCTTTCTCTGAGATCTGAGAGGGAAACCATAAACATTGATGTGGTGTATGAGTGATGAAATATCTTGTAATAGCAGGTTCTCAGATTCGGATTGATGAGATGAAGGAGGGTTTGTTTGTTGGTTGTGATTGAGTAAAGCAATTGGGAAAATTGAGGTAAGGGCTGTTTGAATGTGAAAAACGTGATGCAGCAGTTAGGAAACGGAGTGTGGAATCGAACTGTTTGAAGTTTGTGTGTTTCTTTGGTGGGGTTGGAAGAAACGAACCCCTGGAACTGTGGAGCCACATTTTTGAGTCTTCCTTCTGCTTTTTTCTGTTCATAACAAAAGCCAAAAGGTAAAACATTCTCTCTCTGTCTCTCTCCCTTCCCGTCCAATGTTTTCTTTTTCTTTTTTATTAAAAGCCAACCAACGAAGAACTGACTTTGGATCTCTTTTGATTTTGGGTCAGAGAGAAAGAGTGTTTAATCAATGAAAGAAGGTGAGAAGAGTTTGGATACACAACTATGGCACGCATGTGCCGGTGGCATGGTTCAGATGCCTCCGGTGAACTCAAAAGTGTTCTACTTTCCACAAGGGCATGCCGAACACGCACAATCCAACGTTGATTTCGGAACTTCCATGAGGATTCCATCACTCATTCTTTGCCGCGTGGCAGCTGTTAAATTCTTAGCTGACCCAGAAACCGACGAAGTCTTCGCCAGGATAAGGTTGCTTCCTCTGAGAAATTCGGAGCTGAATTACGAAGATAGTGATGCCCATGATGGTAATGCCTCGGAGGGTACGGAAAAGCCTGCATCTTTTGCAAAAACGTTAACTCAATCCGATGCTAACAATGGTGGGGGGTTCTCTGTTCCAAGGTACTGCGCCGAAACCATTTTTCCCCGGCTCGATTACTCGGCCGAACCGCCGGTTCAGACCGTGATCGCCAAGGACGTTCACGGTGAGGTTTGGAAGTTTAGGCATATATATAGAGGCACGCCACGTAGGCACTTGCTCACAACCGGGTGGAGTAGTTTCGTGAATCAGAAGAAACTCGTTGCTGGGGATTCCATTGTGTTTCTGAGGGCTGAAAATGGTGATCTTTGTGTAGGAATTCGTAGGGCCAAGAGGGGAATGGTTGCTGGGTCAGAGGCACCGTCTGGGTGGAGCTCAAGTTGTGGTCTTGGGCCTTATGGGGCCTTCTCTGCTTTCTTGAGAGAAGAGAGCAAGGTTTTGAGGAATGGTTGTGGCAACTCGAGTTCGAGTCCTGGCGGCGGCGGCGGTGGTGGTGGTGGTGGAAGGGCTAAAGTGAGTGCTGAATCTGTGAGAGAAGCTGTGACACTGGCTGCTAGCAATCAAGCTTTTGAAGTTGTTTATTACCCGAGAGCTACCACTCCTGAGTTTTGTATTAGGACTTCTGCTGTGAGAGCGGCTATGAGGATTCAGTGGTGCTCTGGGATGAGGTTTAAGATGCCCTTTGAAACTGAGGATTCTTCCCGGATAAGCTGGTTCATGGGGACCATAGCATCTGTTCAGGTTGTTGATCCTATCCGTTGGCCTAATTCCCCTTGGCGACTTCTTCAGGTACTATTTTCTTGTCAGGACCATGCAATATTTTACACTTTTCTCATTTTTCTTTTTGTTTCAGTAATAATCCGGTTCCTACACCCCTTTTCCAAAACCACTCTTGAAAGAGTCTGATTCTGTTAACACATGCAAAACAAATACTTGAACTATCTTGATCCAGTAGAAGGTTTTAGTTTTATAATCCTGTAACCACCCCCTTTTTTTTTATTGGGTAGGAGGGTAGGTTCTACATCAATTCACTTTTGTAGTTCTAATTCATGGATAGTTTTATCTCTACAATTTCTATGCAACTACTCGTACTCCAAAGTTTGAAATTAATGCCAAATTTTTTGCTTTGATACTTGATTGTATTCAAACCAGAGTTTAGATCAGATTGCAACAACCCTGATTGATGTTGGCGATATTGGTGCAGGTTACTTGGGATGAGCCAGATTTGCTTCATAATGTGAAGCGTGTAAGCCCATGGTTGGTTGAGTTGGTATCAAACGTTCCACTGATCCATCTCACACCCTTCTCTCCACCAAGGAAGAAGCTTAGGTTCCCACAACACCCAGACTTCCCCCTTGATGTTCAGTTTCCAATACCAACGTTTTCAGGCAACCCCCTTGGGTGTAGCACTAGCAGCCCCTTGTGTTGTCTATCTTCTTCTGATAATGCTCCTGCAGGCATACAGGGAGCCAGGCATGCTCAAATTGGAATATCTTTGTCAGATCTCCACCTTAAAAATAATAAACTTCAGTTGGGGTTGCTTCCAACCAATGTTCACCACCTTGATTTCCACTCTGGGATTCCTAATGGTAACATCACAAACCATGATAAGAGCAAAGAAAGTTTATCATGCTTGCTCACCATGGGAAATTCACACAAGAGTTTGGAGAAATCTGATAATGTGAAGGGACACCAATTTTTGCTTTTTGGTCAACCAATACTCACCGAGCAACAAATTTCTAGAAGATCTTCTGGCGATGTGTTGTCTCAAAATTCCTCATATGATGACAATAAGGACAAGGAAAAAGGGTTTTTTGGTGATGGAAAGTCTTCTGCTGGCGAGTTTTCTTGGCAACTTGGTTTAGATAGCGGTCATTGCAAGGTTTTCTTGGAGTCAGAAGATGTGGGACGAACCCTGGACCTGTCATGTCTTGGTTCTTATGAAGAGTTGCATAGGAGACTGGCCAACATGTTTGGAATAGAAAGCTCTCAGATGTTGACTCATGTTCTCTACCGTGACGCATCAGGTGCTCTTAAGCAAACTGGAGAAGAACCCTTCAGGTATCATTCCGTTTCTTGTTTATGTTTTTTTCATATTAATTTTTATATGAACTTTAGTCCCTCAAATATTAACAACCTATGGTAAAGGTTGATTAATTAGTCCCTGATTTTTGCAAAATGATCTCTTGTTTTTAGATGGATATTTTATTGTGGTCTTGTTTATCTGCCATACCATTGCAGTGAGTTCATGAAGACAGCAAAAAGATTGACAATTCTGACGGATTCAGGCAGCAAAGATAATAGAAGGTGCGAGCCAAAAACCAAAAAAATGAAATATCTATAGGATAAGGATATGGTCTCTTACTCTCTTTAGATGACACGGGAAATACTTTAACAGTTATAAATGTATGTGTAACTGTTCATCCATGTAACTTAATGTCTGTTTTGCAGGGTCTGGATTACAGGAACTCGGAATGCTGAGCATGGATTGGATGCATCCAATAAGACAGGCCCTCTCAGCATATTTGCATAATATGGTGTGGCATATGAGGAATTGATTTTAGATCTTAGATGTTGAATTGAAGGACATACTTATTACTCTTTGTTAGAGACCCTCAATGTGAACTCAACCTTCTATCCTTGTTTTCTCCAAGTGTATAAAATAATGATTATTACTCTAGAATGGACAATTTTTATTCTAATATTAACCAAGATTTGGTCCACATCAGTTACCTTGCTTTTCTTTTAGCTATAACGCGTCTCCACATCACTAGCTATGGGAAAATTTGGGTTTAATATTGTTGGCGTCATGGTTCGTGTAGTTAGTGATGAGGCCTAAAACTTTTCTCTCTCTCTCTCTCTACCATTTATTGGGTCTTATATATGCTATGTGCATCATTTCACAGTAGTTCATTGAATTAGTAACATTAATTATTACATTCAATGTACAATTAATGTGAGATGATTATCATACACGTATAAACTAAGAAATATCTTGAAGATCAAAGAATTTCTAAGAGTGAAATTAATAGTTATGGGTCCAGCAATTTCTTTTCGCTCCGTTGCCTTGTAGTAACGAGTATCTCACCTTTTCTTCAAAAAAAAAAAAAAAAAATTAAAATAGTATCTCAAGTTCTCAACTTACTTCAAGCAGTTGGTTGAGTATAATAAGATGGAATCTTGTTTTTTACAACTCATAGATTTCAGTTTCACTTATCTTTTTGGAATGAAATAAATGCAAATTCTGTCTTAAATTGGGATATCACCTCCTCCTCTTAAAACTCTAGTAAGAAAAACAAAATTTTTAACTAAACTAAATAATAAGCAAATTATGTTTTAACTTACAAGGTCCTTGTATCCTTTATTAATGATTTTTGTTTTGTTTATTAAAAAAACAGATAATGTGCAAATTATGTTGGATGATGGTAAAGAGATCAATTAATGATTTTTTAAATTGTAGTTATATTCTCGTTGTCCATTCCCATCTAGATTTGGTTGCTGCTATCTATTTTTCTTTACATGATATATTATTATACAAATGATCAGTGTTAAAAAAAAAAGACTTATCAATTTAAAATTATCGAATCGCAGCAAATACAAATTTGTCATTACGAAAATAATAAACTTTTAAAAATAAAGCTGATATAGCATAGTACTGTTTCTTTTATCTAAAGTATTATTCACTGGTAACAATTTTATTTGATTTGATTTATGTTCCAAATATTTGACGTATATACACGCTGCTATTGTTGTACACAATGATCAAAGAAGATTAAAATGATGGGGTTTAAAATTTTTTTAGGATGAACTAACTCAAATAAAAGGCAAAAAAAAAACATCAATTTAAGTCACTAATATTTTATTTGGATGGAAAAAAAATAAAAGACTCAGATAATGATATTTTCTTTTGGTTGAAAAAAAAAATAAAGGAACGAGTTGATTTTTCTTAAAATAAAGATGTAAATTTTCTTTCACTTTTTTCTCTAATTAAATTTTAATTTTTTTCTTTCTGTGCATTTTTTTCCCTTAACCAAAGGGAGTATAAAATTGGGTTAGCTGTGAATAGTTTGTATAATTTATATAAGATTATAAATTTAAATTTTATCATAAAGTAATTATGTATTAAAGAATTATTTTTTCAATATATACATAAAAATACATGATAAAAAATTATATATAATAATTTTTTAAAATTATAAAATTCAATATATTAATGATATTGTATGTTGTAATTTCCAACATCAATTCTAATTTCATTAATAGTCCAAATCTTCATTAATTAAATATTTTTGTAAAATCCAATTTTAAAAAAGCAATATAACATTAAGTCATGATGGACTAACCCAAGTACAATCCTAAAATACATCAAATCAAATTTCCAAAATTCAAACCAGACCTAATTGAATTTTTCAAGCATGAACGGACAAGTAATTAAACTTCCCTACCACCATCATTTCACACAACCCAAAACAATTTTTTACGCTATTATTTATTTTTCAGGGTTTCGTGCTAAATTTTTTTCTGCATCTTTTCCCACCTACGAGGGTTCATTGAATGATAGGTGGTATGAACTATGAAGAACAGATTAAACGTCTTGTCGAAACTCAGCTACTTGCTAATAGTGTTAGAATAAGTCCGCTGTGGGATCCATCCGATTATAAGGTTTAAGAACTCTTGTTATTGGAATTGGCTTATAGTTTAGGTTTTGACTTTCTTAATGTTCCACCTCTAGCATTTGTTAGCATTTAAATTCTCTCATGTTGAGTAATAAGACATGGTTCCTTTAAATCTTACAACCACTCGTGATGAGCCTTTATTTAACAATTTTTCTTTCTCTCGAACGAATATTTTGTTACACGACAATTAAAGAAGATTAAAATTCCCTTTGTTGCTGTTTGGGTTTCAATTTTTGGGTGATAAATATATGAGGCATGGTACTATCATGATTTCCCATTAATTTGTAGGTATTATATGAAACTGTCTCGTCTATAGCCTCTTAAGATAATGACATTGATAAATGATAGAAAAGAGAATATAGTAAAAAGGTAATTAAAAGGAATACTTTGTCTTTTGTCAAATTAAAGTAAGCATTATGTGAGTTAGTGTTGGCATTTGGAAGTTAGCATTTGGCACAAACCCGCAAGCTACTCACTTGGGTGGAATATATGGGCAATCTACCTAAACCCTAAGTTGAATTCTCTGTCTTGTGCCTCCTAAATTTTGAGATTCAATCAAAGCCTAGAAATTGGAACCACCCTTTACGTTTTTAAGGTTCTTGTTCAATCACAAACTTAGAACGGTCATCATGTAGGTCCCGTCTCGTCGTGCCAACAGGGTCTTCTCCCCTTACCCAAACAAATATTAAATGAGCATCCAACAATAATCCACATTGTTATGTTTATGTTTATGTTTATATACTATGGTTTGGTTTAACAAGCAAAACATTATAATGGTAGGTTAGTCCCGACCCCATCACTGATTAATTGTCAATATAATAATCATATTCTTGCAATTTTTCAAAGAAAAACTTGAAAATGTCATTGAACCTAGTCCATGCCAGTAGTATGTATGTTGGTGCCGTGGTGGAAAATTGATTAATCAAGGGTTATAATTAATTTTGTGGATTACTAACGTGTTTGGTTATTTTGGAGTTAAGTGTGAACAAATGCTTGGACAAAACCAGTCGTTTTACTCGTGAGGGGCAAAATTAACTTTGTTTCCTCAAATAGTGCAAATGTATGTTGTGCAAGAGTTGATGCTCAGCCATAATTTTGGAATGGTCTTAGTAATTATATACTATTGTCGTAAGTATGATAGTTTCTAAAATAGAAGACAAAATTCTTATTAAAAAATACAAAACTAATTTAATATTATCAATGCAAGTCTTATTGATTTCAATAAAAAATAAAGGCATTTTTTAGGATGAAAGTGGTTAGCAAAATCGAATTTGAAAGTGAATTAATTAATGATTTATGGCAATGATGGACCCTGAGGGTGAGTGAGTAGCTGACATTGAGGGTGTTTCAGTTCACACAGAGTTCAGAGGTTGGGATCTGAAAAGGCAGAAAACATGATATGTGGGTTTTGAAACATTTGTTGTAGCAATTTGACGGGCAAACTGGGTTTGGTCTCAATTGTATAGTCCAAATGACACCAATAACATGAGTTTATTGCATTGGTTTTGTTGAGTTCAATAAAACCACCTTAACATGAGCGTTTTGTTGAGTCCCAAGCCAAAGCCACACGTGGGAGTGGGACACACCACAGCAATAGCAATGCAAGCGATGTATGAAGAGAGGTGATTAATACCGCAATTCTAAATTTGACAGAGGACAGTTTCACGTGTTATGTCACCGTTTTGATGGCCGAGCCTTTTGCCCATTTTTATGGCGTTTTGGGATTTGACTTCACCCCCTCTCTCACCTACTAATACTCCACTTTGCACCATTCTCCTCAAAATCAAAATTCATGTGTTTGTGAATTGTGAACCACATTTGACAACATATTGGCTCGTGTCAGTTGAAATTGTATTGTAACTTGGTTTAGTCGCACATTTTTTCCAGCTTTGAATTTAAGTACATATATACCAAAATGGGGATCACGGTCAAATTGCAAAATTAATTAAGCTTGACATAATCAAAATAACATTGAGGAATTTGATGGACGAAAATGAAAATTTAGTTAAACATTGGGAGTCAAATGGTCAAAGGGGCAGGCATTGGAAGTGTGTGTCCAAATAAGAGGAAAATTATGGAAGCATGCAATTCACAATGTGCAAAGACAAAGAAAACTCATTCCGAGGAGTTGAATTCCCTTGTTTTCAGTTCCAAAACCGTAGTTTCTGGAACTTGTTTTCTTTGCATTGGGATAGGGAGGCACCTTCCTTTCCTATTTCTTTATCCCACATTTCATTCATGAAAATCATGTTCCCCCCTCTCTTTTACATTAATCTTTCCTTCTACCATTTAATTTCTAAGGATTCTTAATTTTCCATATCATTTACTATTTTTTACAGATTAAGTACTATTTGCAAATATGGCTGTTATACTTATAATCAATATCAATATTATCTCACTCTTTTTTTAGAAAAAAACAAATAATTAATTTATCAAGAAATAATTAATATGCTAAAAAATTAAATTTTATGTTAAAAATATCTATAATCTTAAATGTTTAAATTGGTAATATAGGAGATAAATAAATACTTCATTAACATAAATCTCTAATAAAGTAAAAATATAAAATGATTAATACATTAAAATTATATTTTTATATTTAGAAATAAAAAACATTAACAGTTATTTGTTATAAAAATAGCCGAATGGAGTGTAGTATTGAGTTTTGCTTCAATCACTTAATATTATAATTTTTTATCCAAATAAAATTTATCTCTTAGTTTATCGGAATTATTTTAGCAATCTTTATTCGAAAGAAAAATATTAATAAGTATTTCAAGAGTAACTGGTTAAAAAATTTTAAATAATTTGTATTAATAATATTATAACTACAATTTAAATATATTTTAACATTACTTTTTTATTTTTACTTTAAACAATACTCTTAAAATTTTAATATTATTTTTTTTTATTTTTACTTTAAATAATACTTTTAAAATACTACTGATTAACAAGATTCTATTTAAAATATTTTATTTTTCTGACTCTTAATTCAAATTACTTTTTTTATTTAGTAAAATAAATTATTTTAGTAACTACTAATAATTTTTAAACAGATATTATTATTTTTGATAAAGTTAAATCAAATAATTTTTATATTTTTAATTCAATTAAAATATTCAATTTATTTTTATCTTTAATATATTTATAATATAATTATTTTTTATTTTAAATAATTTAATATTATTTAATTATTTCATAATAATATTATTAATTTTGATAAATTTTTTATCATAAATTATTGTTTTAATATATACTATTTATTTCAATTATTATATTATGTATTTTATTTTATTAAAAATATTTAAATTTTGATAAACAAATAAAACTATAAATAATTATTTTTAAAAAAATTTCATTTAAAAATTAAATACAAAATTTTCATTTAAAAATTAAAAATAATATTTTTATTTAATTAAATTTTAATATATTTTTTTATTAAAAAATATCATATTTATCATATTTTAATTTATTTTAATTATATTTTTATTTATTAATTAATTTTATTAAACATTTTTAATTTAATCAATAATTTATTAATTTTTAAATTTTATCTAATTTTTCTTTATATTTTTTCCCTACTTTATTCTTTGAAGTTACACACCTAATAATCACCCTAAAATTCCTATCATTTTCTAAATCTTTGACCTTCCGCCTTCAACATGTCACGTGGAAGCTTTCCTAAATCCATTTGACCGGAGCCGGAAAACTACTTATATATGTAAGGATATACCACCAAACCTGTGAGCCGTCCCAAATTCAACAGATTCCACTATAGCAACTAAACTCTTCAGATCAGGAATCGCCTTTCTTATCTATTTTCTTTCACGCCCTCAGCTAACTCATTTATACATACATTAACAGAAATTAGAAGACAAATAAAATTAGAAAAAAAAATATTGGTACAAAAATAATATAAAAATTAAATTATAAAATTATAAAATTAAGTTGGATTCTAAATTTAATTTAGGAGAAATAATATTTTTAACTATTTTTAAAATCATAATATAAATATATTATATTTTTGACAACTTTAAATTTTTAGCAAGTAATTTAATTTTATTATATGAAAACAATTTCAAAATAATTTATTATTTCTCAATTTTCATAACTTTTCCTGATACAAAAAGTGTATTAAGCTAAGAATAATAGTTTTGCTTTAGATTTTGTACCGTCTAAACCATGTTTGCATTCAGTTTAGTTTATGGAAAACTGTTGTTATACATATAAAAATAAATACAACATGGTGGAAAGAAAAAATATAATAAAAAAATATTAAAATAAGATTAATATCAAAATCCATGATAATTAATTTGTACAATTTTATTTTTGTTTGATTTAGAATTGCATTGAAGAAAGAAAATTGCTGCCACAGATTGCATGTAATCAATTGTCATGAATGTGAATACTTTCATCAATTACCTTTTGCATTAATGGGGGTACGGCACATGTTATTTATTCCAAAATCACATCAAAAAATAATTTTATTTCTCACTTAATTATTTTTAAAAAATGAATCTTTAAAGTATTCTTAAACACAAAATAAAATTTTCGGCATTAGTTATTAAATATTAAAATTTTCAAAATTATTTTACTTGCTAAATGTGATTTGTATGATGAGTGAGTGAGGTGTTGGGTGCAATAAGTGGCTCAAGCACCGCAGCACTCACTCACCAACCAGTGCGCTCCACTATTTCTCTTTTCAATATTTTTACGTGTTGAAGTACGTGTCTAGCAATTTTTTTAAAAAGTTTAACATAATAATAACATTAAATATTATAATTTTAATAAAAATATGATTTTTTTAATTATTTATTACATATTCTTAAATATATACTAAAAATTCATACCTTTTTTTTTAAAAAAATAGTATTGCTCTGATTTATAATATATTTTTCCAATTTTTTATAAAATAAAATTTACAATCTTTTTATTATAATAAGATCATTTAGAATTTTATAAATTATTTATTTATTTTATTTATTCTTAAAAATAGAGTAGGTGAAAATTAAAATTATGAAGATAAATATTGATATTAAAATTAATAATAATAAATAAAGATAAAGTTAACAAGTTGTATTTTTAAAGAATAAAATATAATTTATTACTTTTATTATTTTGTAAAAAAAATTAGATTTCGTATTAAAAGGATTGAAGAGAGTATATTTTTGATAAAATTATTTTTATTTTATTTATCATTTTAAAATTTTAATAAAGAAATATTTTTTGTAATTTCACTCTTAAATAATTATTATGAGAGAAATAAATTAAATAACAGAGAAATTAATTATGGATTATAAAGGATAAGTAGGAAGTTAGTCAAATTACATTGCAATTTTTGTAAAATTAGAAACATTAATTATGTTCTTTTAATTCATATTTCATAATTTTAAATAAAATTTATCATAAATTATTGTAAAAATTGATGTATATATAATATTCTTTTTGTTTATTGTTTTGGCCAGCTAAATTTTCTTTTAAAAAATGAAAATGTACAAATTGTGTAACCTAGCGAAAATTGAATTTGGGACTCAAGAATCCAGGGGTCCTACTTCGTGAAATGTGATGTGGCATTGCATGATCAATTCAACGACGAGATTCTTGAACTCATTGATAAACTTTACTTATCAAAAGAAAAATAAAATCAACGATGAGATTACTATAACTTATATTTTGATAGGTAAATTTAAAATTATTAAATTTTATGTATTTAAATGATAAATAAAATTTAAAAATATTATAACGTTTATTTAAGTAATTTTTATATCAAATAAGAAGAATTTTAATTTATGCTTTTTTTAAAAAAAAATTCTATTATATTAGTTTATTTTTTATTATCAATCATAATTTTTCTCATATTTTTTTAAAATGATTTTTTTATTTATAAAATATTAGAATTCTAAAATTAAGATAATGAAATTTCTTCCCTTCTTGGAAGAAAGTAAGCTACCATTTCTATATAATTTTATACTCTCATCCTGTTTTTATTACTTTGTTTATTTTTTTTCATCTGTTAAAAGAATATTCAAAATATAATTAGTATTGTTAAGTTTTTTAAAAATCATTTTTTATTTTTTATTTATTATTTATTATTTATTACAATTATAATGACTAGATAAATATGAATATATATGTGGAAAAAATAATTAATAGTCTCATTAAAATTAAAATAAAAAAATAAATAGAAACAAATTTTTTATTTTTAAATAGATAAAAAAACGGAGGAAGTATTATAGTGCAACATGATTTATTTTTTGTTGGTGTTGATTTTATATTTTTTTTTTTGTGAAATTAATGTTGTCATATTAAATGTTAGTCTATTATTAATTTAATAAATATTGGTTGAATTATATCTTAATTTATCTGTTTTATAAATAATAAATTATAAATTTTGAAAATCATATAATAAATGTGCTTGAATAATCTATAGTAATAATTTATAATAAAGTTAATAAAACAGGTTACCCAGCCTGTATTGAACAGGTGTAAACTATAGTAGACTAAGTTTAAAAAGTTTAGATTTAATTTGCATTCTTAAAATGATATTTAAATTTAATATTTAAAAAAAAAATTGTGAGCTTTTACGAGTTAAACCTAATTGAATTTGAGTTTAAGACTTAAAACTTAAATCTTATATTTTATCGGATGGTTTGGATGAGTCTATTTTTTATGACTTGAGTTTAAGATGAATGATATTGTTATAACTCTTCAAGCAACTATATAAAAAGGAAGATTCTCTCCTCTATTTCTTTATAGATATATGTCTTGGGATATATGTTTAATAATCTTCGAGAATTACCTACTACTCCAGCCATCTATTTTTGAGAAACTAGCTAAGAGGAGGAATTGAAGATCTTGTCACAATTTGGTGATAAAGACATTCAGAGAACAATATTGAAGTCATGTCTCCAAAGAGGTACGTTTCATTTCCTCACTCCATTATTTTGGTGTCTTAATTACATGTATCTTTGATCCTATTTGTGGACTTCAATATTCATGATTCTGATATTAGTGAATAAAATCGATGTACTCAATTACTTTAACTATTTTTCTTTCCTTTCATTGTTTCTTTTATCAATTTTCTTAATTGTTCATGTAATGCAATCATATTTCTTCTTCCTTCTTTAAATTATTGGGGATGTGAAGGTTTGTTTTTCTTTTATACCAAAAAGTCTAGAACATCGATCGTTAATGTAATAGTGAATGTAGATATATTGATATTATGCGCATCGATTTAGTATAGAGATTGTAAAATTTTATTTTGGGATCATAATAAACCTGAAATATTTTGTTGCTAAACTGTAAGCGTTATTTTTAATGAGCGAAATTTGCAATTTTCAACCAGAAAACTAGAGAGAAAGTTTTTAGAATGAGTTTGATTGGATTTTCTAATTTCTTTTAAGTTTCGGTTGGCGATATATGACATAAAAAATGTAACTAAAGTGTTAAAAAATAATGACACATATAAATGTGGTGGTAAACATTATATAATAATGAGAAAGAATTAACGTTCTTACATAGCACCTAAAACTTTTTCTTATAGGTAATTTATTAGTGTTCTTCATGCGCCCCACTATGCAGAGAAGTTAACCATTCATGCCGCGATATCATTAATTTGATGTTGGATGCAGATTTCATAGGATTTTATAAATCTACCTTTTTTATTTCACCATTATCATATGTACTACTTTTTGTTATCAGATTATGATTTATCGCCATGGTCATTAATGTGATTATTTTCTTCAATACAAAATTTTAATCGATTTAATGCGCTAAATCAGAAGGTGAAACGCTTCTACGTGGAAAGGTATCGTGATTCAGACAACATAATGATAGAAATTGCAACTCCACCACGATAGGCGTCTAATCAACCAGTTAAAAAGGATGAAATTCTTACTAATACTGGATTGCAAGAAGAAAAAAACTAATTATAAAAATAAGAAAAAGATAAAAGTGGAAAACATATTGTGTTAGTCAAATGTGTAACAGATGCATGATGCATGCAACAGGTGCAGGCAACGATCCCATTTGGCAACAGAAATGATGGAAGGTTGTGTTAGTCAAATGAGATATTATGAGAATTGAGAAGCATGAATCCAAATGGTCAAACCTTTGTATAATTACGCGACGAATTTTGGAATTTGGACATAAAGCATAAAGCTATTCATCTTTCTGAACTATTTATAACGGTATTATAATTATTGGACAGCGTCACAGCAATAGTCAAGTCAATATATCAACCCAAAAAGTTCTTTCTCGTGAGATAAACCACGATAAATGTTTTCTTCTTTTTGGGTTGAGTTCCAAAACCCCATTACCTGGGCCTGCATTAGGGTTAGCCACTTGGGCCTACCTTTTTTTATTTATTTTTAGGGCCTAATACAAAAGATTAACACCTTCAACAGCATTTATTTTCATGACAAAAAAAAGGAACATTTATTTAATGTATTTTTATTGTTTTATAAAATTTATTAAAAATATAAAATCATCAATTAAATTTATTAAATACTAAATAAGATCCTATCTTCAAATAAATTTCAAACAATAATAGAAAAAGTATTTAAAAAAGTGTATTGTTGGGAGTTTTTATGAGACAAATTTGAACTGTAATTTTGTAGAGTTATTTTAAAAAGCATTAGCAAATGCTGTTTACAAACATAACTGGAACAAGTTTTATTATTCCTGTTATTTTAAAAGAATACTTTTTAAATGCGTATTTACAAAAAAAAAATAGTTATATATGATAATAAATTTGATATTGATTGTTTAAAATATTTAAATAATGAAATGCAATAAGATAAGTCATCGAAGTCCAGAGAATGCCCACGGCCTTGATCTTTGCGTTCTTTTAACGTTGCACTTTTTTTAAAATTAAAAGGTAATTTTGCATATATGAATGCGTACTTAAGAGATTCGTTCTTCGTCGAACATCATATATTCTCAACATAAATTCGCGTCGCGCAGTATAGTTCTAGAAGCAACCTCAAATTCGTATCCAAATATTATTTATATAAGGCATCAAATTAATTTTAAAATATAAAATAATAACAATAAAATTTTTAATCTGTTTTTTACAAGTCATTAATTCTCTACTTTTAGTTTTTTATTTCTATCATATTAGTTCTTTTGAAAATTAATATAACCTAAAAAAATAGATTATGAAATGTAAAAAAGTTGGAAACAAATTTAAAAATTAACTCTGTAAATTACATACTTGGAATTGCCTCTATAAACTTTATTTGACTTGCGTCTAATAATTTATTAAATCATTAACCATGAAATATATATAGTAAAATTTGAAGAAAAGAAAAACAAGTGCACAGCTCAGTTATAATCAATAAAGTCCATGAAGCGTTGGCATATATGTATATATGATGACATGATGAAGAGGCTGATACAGAAGAAGATGCAAAACAGAGTAATCAGTTGTAGTGGAGTTCAAGACCCATGGCACCAGCTTCTTCAAGTCCCCGATGGTGTCATCTTTATTAGGAAGTTTGACATTAGCTAGAGATGACTTAACATTGATCGTATGAGCTAGTTTTTAAAAGAGTTAAATTTTAATTTAATTTTAATATAGTATTAGAGTCTATCCTAAATCTATTGTTAATAATAATGAATCATCCACAAATATCGGATAATGAAGAAACACTTCTATCATCTTCACTTCTTCATTTGCTTCACCAAATATCATTGACTCACCCTTATGTTGTGCCTAAAATACTAAAATTCGAACCTTCTGGTGGATGCCACAGCCTTCCATCCCAAAAATATAATGTTACCAAACTAATTTTAAAATATTAAACTAATGGGATTATCTGTGAATTTAAGGGAAGATTTTAATTTTGTATAACGTGTTACTTTGCATTATATTTTGTACAAATAAAACACTCGTTTAACAGTCCATGTACGAATTACAAGGGTTGCAACCCCCCCTAAAAAAAGAAAAATTAGAAGTAGAACTTAATTGTACTTGGGTTTTTTAAAAATTTAAATTGATTTGTCTCTGAAAATGCGACTCTTTTATTAAATCACAACACTAAAATAATTTGTTTTGTTTGGACAAACTTAAAAACTATTTACGGTTATTTTAAATAATAAAAAAATTGGTCTATAAATGGAATAATATGAATAATTGTATTTAACTATATGTATTTTTATTAGTATTGTGCTTGAGCCGAGGCTGGGTTGTTGATAGAGCTGGATCACTTCTAGTGTGATTGCCTTAGTTCTCAGATAATTCTAATTGTACTTGCAAAAATACTTTAGTGCTTAAATTAATAAAGGAGTTTTGTAAGTGTGTGAAGGTGAGAGAAAATTAGGATATTAAGAGTCGGTTTCAATAATGTTTTTAAAAATACTTTTTGTTTTAAAAATCATGAAAACCAAAAATAGTTTTATAATAGTTTTTATTTAATTTTTTAAAAGAAAGAAAACTAGAATGTAAAAAGATGTTTTTTAAAGTGTTTTATTTTTTATGTAATTTTATAATATAATTTAAATTATAATTAATTTTTCTACTTTTGCCTGTATAGGATAAGGATAGTACTACCACCAACATAAAAGGGATCGAGGTGGGATTTGGTTGTGATAGATACTTGGTTGGCATTATTTCTTAAAACTATTTTTAAAATTAAGAGCAATCAAACATTTTTTATTTTTAGAAATCAAAATAATAATTTACTCCTTATTAACAAGTAAAAATGAGATTAAGATAATCTTTGGTAACACTTAAACGAAATTGATATTTTTAAATGTTAAACATATTTTTAGTTTTTAAAAAAATATTTTTATTTTAGTTTTTATTTTTAAATGATGGTTTTGATCCTTTATTTTTTTAAAGTAAGCTATTTTTAATCTCTCATCATTTGTGTTAAACATTGGTATATGCCATGTGTTAAATATTGTTTATTTTAAGAATTAAAATAATTTATTTTAAAAATAAAAAATAAAATATTTAAAAGAAAGGATTAAAAGGTTAAAATGAGTTAAAACATATTTAACTTTATTTTTAATTTATAGTGTAATCTATTAAGAACATCTCAGCAGAATCCCAGAGAGTCCACAAGAGATAGTTTATATTAAATCCAACATGCTCAAAGCTTGTTGACTTTTTTAATGTATATTACAAGTTTTATTTAGGAATATGGAAATCTGTTAATAATAAAAAAATAAAGCCTTTAATCCAATAAAAAAAACTTACCCTTCATTTGAGATTTTCTACTTTTATTCCCGGCCCTACATATATCGAAACTCTTTATAAACAACAGTTCGTGTCATCCAGACCGATTATATGACTGATTCCCTGTATCTAGCCTTGTTTTATAACCGATAGCTGCCACTTTATAAACACAAGAAAATCATAAAAGCATTTTATATACTACTATATTAACAAATATAAGACCGGAGTTGCTTAAAAAGTTACTTATACAAAGAAATTGTTTTTATAATCATTTTAAAAAGTTATTTAAATATAAAATTATATTTTAAATTACTTAAACAAATTATAATTACTCCTTTAAAATAACCTAAATCCTAAAACCGTGCCAAACAGTCTTGCCTGAAATATTACTAAAAAAGTTACTACAACTCACAAATACAAAAGTATTATTAACTACTATAATTTTTATGAATGTGTTTCACTTGGAAGCAACATTATACTTTTATAAAAAAATATTTCTAAATCCTTAATCAATATCCTTAAATTATTAATTAACATTCTCCTAACAAATATACCGGTTGGAACCAAATTAGTGTGCGCAGAGACAGTAAAGTCATCATGTCGAAAATAAAGAAATACACAACCGCATTCACAAAGAAAGGAATGTCGGTAAATTTTCCTTGATGCATTTTCACCTAACCGCAGTTTGGTGGACGATACTCAGATTAAAAACACATGAAAGGTTAGAGTATCTTCAACGAATTTAGAAATAAGCCCTCTCCTTCACATTTATTCACATTTCACAGCCACATTGGAAATTAGCATCAATTTTGAAATGAACACAAAATGAAGCGCAAATAGATTCGATAAATGTGGGGAACCCCATAAATCACTTACAGGAAGAGGCAAAACTTAAAATAATAAACAAACTTAAATATCTAATGTGTAAGCAACAGAAATAGGACATAATTGAAACAAAAATACTGTACATTAATTTGCTGCATATGCCCCTGCGAACCAAGAATAGGGTCCACTGGTGTTCGACTAACTTTTCGTACAAACAAGAAGCAAGATTTACCATCATGCCCATCACTCGAGAACAGCAACCTCCTGGTCAACCCTCCAGTAATTCGCATCATTGAATTCCTTTATTCCAGGACTACCCTCATCGGAACTTTCCTTTTCTGGCACTTTAGAGACCATGTTTCTTTTCAATGGTCCTGCTTCCCCAACTATACCTTCTTTCAGAGCCTGTTCCATAGCCTTCTCAGTACCTTCTAATTCTACACCTACAAATTCAACATCCTCTTCGAAGAGCGATGGTACTGCTACTGATTTTTTATTCAAGTCGACACTCCCATCAATTGAATCTATAGTGGTTGGCGACCCATTTGAAGGAGAACTAGGAGCAGGGCTACCTATTTGAGATTTAGTAGAAAGTTTGCTACCAGAATCATCATGATCTACAAACGGATTCATGCTTGAGCCAGCATCCTGTATATCCGAAGGTTCACCCCATCCCACCCAATCAGGCAAAGGCCTATCCCCAAACAACTCTTCATTGTCCGATGCCTCAAACCTGAAGAATCCTATATCATGTGAACCACTTGCCTGTGCACTTTCAAAGTTCAAAGCACCTCCATTCATGGAATCGCTACCAGTTAATCCACTGAAGAAGTTTGTGCTTGAGCTAGATGTACCATTCAGATTATTTTTGCTTTCATCCAATTCTTCATCCTCTCCAACCACTACCTCATCATCACTACTGTTACCACCATTTGTCACTCCATTCAAATTTATCTCATCCATCATCTCCGTTGATGTTGAGCCCCCGGCTGCATCACCAATTCTGTCATCTTGGAATGCAAACCAGTTGGAGTTTGTAAACAGACTACTGCCAAAAATAAATAAATAAATAAATAAATCTTATATTGACATTAAAATGATGAATTAAATAAAGAAACATCATTGGATGAGAAGCTTTTGAATATTTTCTAATTTTCCATATACAACATAGAAAGCAAAAGTAACATCCATAGATTGCGTGTAAAACTACAATAGCTACACGATAACTGTCATGTTTCCCCTCATCAAACTTTATTGACAATAGTTTAAACCATGTATATCTCCCAAATTCAAAATGTATGTCTAAGTATTATAGATTAAATTAACTACACTGCAACAACTTCCTGACCTTATGTTCCAAACACAAAGTTTGAACATCACTTAGTGTCACTTGATGCTGTCTACTTTTATCACATAAAGTTTTGCATATGATGGGGGAGAATAGAATAGGGGCAAACTGACAAAGCCACACCCTGAAGCAGAAAACTGAAACCAAAATATCTTCAGGGGTTAAAGAAATGAAAGAGCATTTTATTTCTATCAATTACTGCAGTATGTGAACATTTTTAATCAATTACTGCAGTTCCAACAGTCAAAAAAGGACGAGGTTCTAGTGAAAATAAAGAAAATGCCCTATTAGAGTCTATAAGCAATTCACAAAGTAAAGAAGGCTGATCAAGTAAGTTGTTTCAATATCTAGCACCTATCCCATTCTTCAATAGTTGCATTTAAAGGATAATTTTCCACCCAGTTGGCAACTAGACCCTACAAGACCTACACCACTATATCATCATCTAGAAAAATGCATAGAAAATCAAGCAAAGAGCAGATACCATGTGGATGACAAAGCATACAGGACAACCAGGTAATGTATATGCTGATCATTGTATACTACTAGTAATATTATATCATTTATTTTATTTACCAAATATGCAGATAAATAATGTGTATACATAACATGCAAAACTTTGCTTAAAAACAAGTCTCACTGCTTGATCAGTCCACATGACAAACAGATTCATCCTAACAAAATTGTCAGTTATGTGACTAAATAAATAGTCTCACCTCCCTTGATCATCACTGAGTCTGAGGGATGATATGACTACTTGAGCAGAGTCATCATCAAAATAGACATCCTGTAGTTCATACAACAGAAAAATTTGCTATCAAATTGATTAACAGAGTAAAAGATTGTTAGATATTTAGTCCATGCATAAGACACTTTAACTATATCATTAGGACATAAGAGCTATACTGGTTCTCAAAATCCCCAAAACCAACCACATCCAATAGCAACAGTTACCCAAAGTAAACAAAACTACTACCTCATCATCTCGATCAAGGTTACCACGTTCCTGCAACCAAGCCAATCAAAACATTAGTCCAGCATTCAAGTTGCAGGGCCCAACCCAAAAGGCAAATCAGAAAAAATGAAAGAGGAAAAGGATTTGAAAATGCACAAACACACAAATGGGCAAGTATGCATGCACAGAGGGGAAGAGACCAACTACAAACCTCTTCGTTATCCTCACTCCCATAAATTTTATATCTAAAAGCCTGGCTCAAATTATTTGCTAAAGCTGCAACGTCATAGTCCCTGTCATGAAGGTCATCATCATCACTATCCCTCATCCTATCTTGTAAAGCAGTTGGACGTCTGCACAGGAAAAAGAAAAATCAAAATGAGAAAGACCTCCCCACAACATAACAAAGCAAACATATAACCAAAATGTAAACGACACTATTGGAGATCATAACTTCACTTAGGTTAATAAAATGAAGAAAAAGCACATGATAAATATTATAGTTATTACAGCCTTATAATAAAATGTTGACCAAAATATGGCATATACTCATCATTGCTATATTAAAATGGCTTCACTTGAATCTCTTCAATATAGTTGTTAAAATGTCCCGCATTGACCAGAATATTGCTTACAAAGCTTGAGGCAAACCTTTTCTCTTAAGCTAACTCTTGGAAGTGAGTTTGGCCTAGTTTCTAATGATAGCCAGATTTATAAATTATAACACTATAACGGCATCCACTGCTCTATATTTCTAATGTCATTCCCTGAAAATCAATCCTCCCAATCCTTATTGGTCAAGATAACCTCACTTTTGGTCACAATATTACCATGTAAGGACATGGCCTTGCCCCACTTAAAAATTATATTACTGCAATCAAATCAACATCACCAAGCCTTTATGGGAGAAGAAAAACTGTCCTCCCTGTAAAACTCTTGCAAAGCATCAAGATAACAGCTTACCCACAAGCCCAACGGTGAACATTTTCAACCACATTACGCTCCTGAAGAACTGTAGTTTGCCACTCGTTCCACTCACTGTTTTCCTGCAGATGTTAAACATATCAGGTTGAAGTATTTAAAGAAAAGTTCATCCCAAAATAACTTTGGCATGCAAGTTCAGCTTCATCGTCTTAGATGCAAGAATATTAATTCTTTTTAATGACATATTAGCTTGCTCATGATTTCATATGAAATAAAATTAATAGACAGGGAAAAACAGCAAAGAATAACTCATCAGAGAGGATAAGAAAGTCCTAGGAAAACAAGCCAAAATGACAACTTTTACTTTTCCCATTGAATAATGGGTAGAAAATAAGTGCAGTAGTTTAGAAGAAAAATCCTTTCCTCTGGAATCTACTGTCGAAGTCAATATTAAAGTGAAATAGGTACATCAAAGACTCAAATTCTTGATGCAAAACGGTGAGCTTTAAGATTCCAGCTATAGGTCCCAAGCTTTTTTTACAAGTCTATGAGCAAATTTATCAGTCTCTAGGCAGATTCACCAAGGAGAGCAATTCAAAGCATAATTCACATCTTCATAGATTTGTACAAACAGTAAAAAATATTGTGAAAATTATCAACCTTTCCTGAAGCTATGAATATGTTGTGCACAGCTAACCTGAAGACATGTCAGTATGGGGCTTCTATTATGTGCCAAGTGAACAAGCTTGTTAACAATTCGAGTAATATGCCCAATGTTTCCTGCCCGTGGTGCCTGCTTCCCAGCAGCAGGTACTGTTGGCTGCAAAATAACACAATTTAATGCAGTTCTAATAGATTTGATGGCAGTGTAGAGATGAAATATTATGCACTTCATAGAGGTTCTACGGCTTCAGTTTGTGAATGTTTTTCTTTTCCTTTATAATTCAGTAAAACACTGAAGAAAATCAAGATAACTTGATCTCAGCAAACAATATACAGTAGTGACCAAGACACAACATCCAACAGTATATAGCATCCACTTACCAGATTTCCATCAGCAGAGAGAATAGAATGTTTGTCTGCTTGGACAACTCTTCCAATTAAATCACACTCTCGAAGAAGATGATCAACAATGGTATCAGTTTTACTCTCCAAACATGATGATATGATACTTTCTACATGATGGTGTAAGGAGTTGTTATATGGATACCTGTATTAGCAGGGCATTCTAGACTGTTAAAAAATCTTCTCAGTAAACATAAGCAATAATGCAATATCCACACAGATTCACAGAAGACATCAAAATTTCTTTTTTAAACATCTACAACTCTGTCAAACAAATAAGAAAATTAAAAGTTGCTTACTCAAAGAAAAGGTCGATGACACGTTTAATGGTTCCTGAATTGACCATTTCTTTTTCTGCCACTCCATTTCCAGTTTTTAGAAGGACTGCAATGAACTCGACAATCTGAAATAAATTGCAGACACAATCAGAAAAAGAACATATTTGAAGTTCACATTAGGGATACAAAGCATAGGAATACATAGAACCCATCAAATGGTTTTGAAGGATGCAGTGAAGGTGATTTTTGGAACAAAAATTCAACCTCAACTGGCCAAACTGCAACTTAGTTTTGAGGACTACTGAAGTACCCATCTTTGTTTTCAGGGGTAAGTTGTCAAACATTCATTACTTGTTGATTATGTTTAATGAATTTGCAAACATTTATGATAAAACCAATAGCCAACAAATGTTTGACAATTTAATGTAGGTATGGTACCTTAGTTATGGGTGTTAACAATACCATAGCAACTCCCCTAGATTTGATGGGAATGGCCATAACAACTAACCTTTAATCGATGCTTCCCGAGTGGAGGTCTCAATTCTCCATATGTTGTAGGCAATACATTTTCATCGGACAATACATTTAAAAGCGTAAGCAATTCACCTGCAGACAAGAAAAAATGTTATTAATGACATGATGTGGATACTTGAACAAAATTTGACGGATTTTGTACCAAACAAAACAAGTAAAGTGCACACCATGGAATAATCATAAGACACAAAAGGGCACATAACTCAAAACCACACAAAAAACCTTGACAGAATTGAAGTGCACACCATCTTAAACCAATAGTAGTTTGATATTTATAGACGACCAAAGGAATTCAGAAGAGAGAGACACAAGAAGACTAAAATAAATGAAAGTGATAGCAAAAGGGAACATATAAATAAAATCTCATACCAATATGTCCATAAAAAATTAGAACTTAAAGCACAGCACATTACAACCTGTTTTATTGGTAGATCTCCAGAAATCTTACTTCTAGAAGTACTCATCCCCTTTAAATAGGCAAACTTATGATTACCCTAATATTGTTGAAAAGCATAATTGCCGAATGATCTATAGCCAACATGAAGAGAAAAGATAAATAGTAATTATAATTTACTATAACAAAAGAAAATCGTAAACTAAGTCTCAAACCTACAAATGTACAAAACCCATAGCATTACAGTAATGATATATAACCCCAGTAAACTAAATATATCTTTACCCTTTTTCAAAGGCTACTCTATATACTTGGAAGTTGGGAACACTTACTTTTTATTATAAATCGAAATAGTTATACAACTGACTGCAAAATTAAATAACCTATAACCTTTCCTTATTATCATTTCAGCCTCTTACTATATTCCACAACATTCTGAATTACAGGAATATAATTCAATCAAAACCATGATAATGAGCATAGCATAGAATGAAAAAAACGTGGATTCAGACTTACTGAGTTTAGGGAGCATTGCACCGATAGTCTCTGGGTTTACAGGAATTGGTGGCTCATACATGTGTTGACTTCGGAATGAATGAAAAAGGGGAGATGATATAGCAGATCTTTTAGGATCCAACAAAGAAATACACACTGAAAGAGAATTCACAAGGCTAGACTTTGCCTGTGAATCTTCCAATGCATGATTCAAAACTTTTGCAACAAAACTGCACATTTAAAAATATATATAATAAGTATTTCAGGGGTACATATTAGAAGAAAAACAACATAACATAAAACCATGGAATACAAACCTTGGGCTTGAAAGTTTAATCGCTAGAGTAGATGAGGGGTTCCGTGTTATTGTACATAATGTTTCAGCTGCATTGGCATGAACTTCTGGAGGACTCTGGTTGAAATAGGGGAGAAAAAAGTTGTCAGACAATTTGCAGCAAAAGACATCGCAGTAAAGAACATATAAATTCAAACACCTAAACAAAAATTGGGTCACTAAATCAGGCTTTTCATTACATCTTCTTAAGTTCTATGTCCCAGAAAAATGAATTTCAAAGGATGAACTCAAAGCACCATAAGCAATCACTAGTGTAGTCAATGTCAAACTTGTAGAATAGAAAATCCCCTCTGGAAGGCATAAGGCTATTCACATTAAACAATAAAAGCTGGCTAATGGAACATAAACCTGGATAGATGCTTTACTTACAGATGGACTCAATTTATCAACAATCATCTCAAGCAGGTTGCTCTCAGCCAACCATTGCATCACATCGATAAAATTGGGATACACATGGTCATCAGCACCTACTAATCGAACCAAAACCTGTCAAAGAACTTATCTCAGACTCCATTCTAACACATTGGCAAGATCTCAGATTTGCTACAATTACTACTGAAAAGGTAAGAGTTTTACCTCCATAATGGATGTAATTCCTATCAAATCAACCAGTTGGCGAAAAACATTCTGATGGGCCTGTAGAAATTATGCTGAATCATGAATGAAAGATTTCACAAGGAGACTGTAATGTATGCACCGAGTGTTGTATAGACAAAATTGTTTCATAATAAAATGCTGGGAGTAAAACGGGTGATAGCCAGCCAAATTTTGCTTTTCTCCATAAAATTGTAGATATCAAATAGAATAAGAAATCTACTATTGTACTACAAAAGCACATTGTGTTACTTACTTGAACATAATTCATAAGCGGTACAGTCTTTCGAATCATTAGGCAAAGAACAACCTGTAAAATGGCATAGAAATCAACAAGAAGCAAGTGCTTTTAAATTTTAATATAATCAGATAGGTCACACCAACAAAAATGCCATGCAGAACTAAAGTTCCAATCTTATCTAACATATACCTTGCTAAAGTAGCCAGCCAGTAAGGTACTATGTGAGCGATTAGGCTCCAAAAAGGAGAATAATAAGTTCATCAGCTGAAATTACAAGAATGCAAAAGGGAAATCAATACAAGCATTACTATATGACTAGAAAGTAAAAATAGTGTCACAAACAGAATGAAGTATAAACCTCCTCTTCATCCACCAAGGTCTTCAAAATGACATCAATTTCACATGTAAAAATTTCGCAGGCAATGAATGGAAACCTAAAATTCCAAACAAACAATCAGATGGTTACGTCAAAGTTGAAACAATAAATAGTTGTTTTGCAACAAATTTCAGCTACAAGTTCTAACTGCATACTTGAAGGCCCGTTTACTTTCAGCATCTTCTGGTGGTTCTTCAATAATGTATCGTAACAATTGCTCAACCTGAGCTTGATCTCTTAGGCTAAAAGTGGAAAAATAGCAAATTATCAGTTAGCTCATGTTTAATCATCTATAAAATTGCCAATCCGTTCTGTGCTTTATGTATTTGCATTTACTCAGATATTACCATCAAAAATAGAGATTGTACAACACAAAATAATTGCACAGAACTCAGAGATTTGTTAGGAGAATGAAAAACTTGATTGATTAAAATTGAACAGATACATACAAGTTGATAAGACGGCTGTTTAAGGCCTTGCATTCTTGGATCACTTCCTCTTCATCCAAAAGCTCTTCCAAAGTGAAATTCTCCTTGTCTAAAATTGCCTCCACCTGCACAACACCAGAAACGAAAAAAAAAGCACTTTAATGGTTACAAAAGGAGGGCAGACAGGAAGCTAGAAAATAAGCTACGCGAGTTTTAAGCTACTCAAGACTTTGATTGTTGATTAAGTTGTCCTCTTAAAACTTTTAGCTCATTACAAGGCGTTCAATCATAAAATTCCTATAGCTTCGTTATGGTGAATTATAAAAAGAAATATTGTAATATTGAAAGTAAAGCAAGTTGTCACAAACTGACAGTGACCAAAAATTCAAATCTAAAAAAAGGCAGAACAAAAATTTCAGATGAATCATGAGTTATCCTGTTCACAAATCCTCACTAAATTGTCTTTGCTTTTGAGAAAGCAATACAAAGAGGTAAATTAAAGAAAAAATAATATTAACAAACTTGCTAAAATACATCAATTGTCTGCTTTTGAGATCCTCCTAACATAGTAAGCTACTAAAGTAGAATCGTTAAAAACAATTAGAGAGAGAGAGAGAGAGGGAGAGATAGAGAGAAGAAGTTCCTCTATCAGTTGCTGTAACATACAACTTGTAGCAAAATTAAAAGTGCTGAAACCCAAAACAGCGAAGGTCGATCCGGGAAATGGAGATGAAGATAGCACGGGTGGTTAAAATAGTTAAATAACAATTAATTAATAATTGGTAATTAAAAAAGGGAAAGAAAAAAGAGAGAAAGCATGGTGAATAAATGACATTCGACGGGTGAAACTAAGTGATGCTTAAATTATTGAGGGTGAGAGAGAGAAGAATTGAAGTGCAGTTTAAATGCAGCGGAATTGGCGGAATTAAAGTGAAATAGGAAGAAGAAGAAACTCACGGGGGAGGAAGCAGAGAGAGAAGCGAGCTTCCAAAACATGTGGGAAGAAGAAGAAGGTAGCCACTAGCCGGATCTGTAGAGGAGAATCTAGTTGTAGGTGAAGCTGTAAACCCTAATTTTGTGGGGGAGAGATCGAAAAGAAACCAAGCCGTGAAGATCGATAGGGGAAAAGACAGAGAGAGAAAGCCCCAAAATAATCGCTAGCGCTAAAGTACAAACCATGTAACTACGGAATTGCCACACAACACAACCCCCTCCCACGCTTCATAATGCTAAATGCATGTTTTAAAAATTAAATAAATAAATTATGCTAGTGCCAGTGGGTTTATTTATGTGTGCATGAATATGAATGTACATCTCATATTACATGCCCATGCCCATATCTTGTCACTGTCACATTCTTTCTTTTCCTTTTCGTCATACATTTCAATTTCAACTGTTGCAAATCTCGTTTCTTCTTTTCCTCTTTTCAATTTTCATATATCTAAAATCCGGATTCAACGTGGCTCTGCGTTAAACCATAAATTCAGATTGTTATTCGCTTAAACTTAAACTACACTGTTATTACTTGACTACACTCTTGTTCAGATAAATCCCGGATTGTAAGAAATATCTATTTTTACTAATTATATTAGTAAACATATCTATCTTTAAAACTTTGATTGGATGAGGGATTAAAAATAAATAAAAAAGATGAATAGAAATAAAATAAAATAAAAAATGCTTTTTAACATAAGAATAAAAAAATAAAAATTATTTTTACTTATTTATCTGAATGGAAAATTAAAAATGATAAATAAATTGTATAATTCTTGTAATAAATATAAAAATTTAATTCAACTTAAAAAATATTATAATATTTTTCTAAAAATAAATTGTATTTTTAACTTTTTATATTAAATAAATTATGTTTAAAATAAAACAATTATAATTCTAAAATGTCCCTCCCTTCTTTTCATTTCCCATCTTAGATGGTATTTTTTTAATAGGTCGTATTTTCATTTTATCCAACAAATGAGGTCATTTGTGTAAGTCTTATTTGGTTAAATAGATTTAGGGAAAGGTTTTAGATTGAAAGAAATAAAAAAAGACTAAAATATTTATTCTAACCAAATTAATAATGCAGGAAAAGTTAAACGTGTAGGAATCACATTAAAAAAAAATCACTCCAAAAGTGGAGAGAATGGACATGAAGTTTTTTTATTTTTTTATTTTATTTTAAACCATCTTTTAAAAAATTATTTAAAACATTTTGATTAAATTTATTTATATAATTTTATACTTTTTATTTATTTTATTTTATATTTATCTAAATAAAGCAAAATAATTTATCTATTCAAATAATATAACTTTTTCATCTTATTTTTACAATATTTTTTAATTTTTAAAATTTTTAATCTTTATTTTCTTAATCCTATTTCAACTTTTATCTAAACAAATATAAGTCCCCCACATTATATGAATCTAAACAAAAGATAAATATTGAATATTACCATATAATTTTCCCTGTTTCATTAAAAGGGAAACAATTTGCTGAAAATCTCCATTTTTATTAATTGACTAAATTAATTAGGTCAATATATGTAGTGTTAGTAGGTAGAAAATTAGTGACAACATTTAAGCTAATATTTAATAAATTTAAATGAAAAATAATATTCAAATAATAATACTACTAATAAAAATGACCCACTGTATTGGTAAAAATGTGAATGAAATGAGACAGGTAGATAATCCATCACTTGTATATTTCTCTGTTTATATATATTAATAAATATTCTTATCGATAACGTGGGTATACATATATATATATATATATATATATATATCAGTATTTATTATAGAAAATTTGGGCTTAAATATTGATCCTATTTGAACTTGTCGAAAGAAAAATTTTATCGTTTTCTTCCGCAGAATTGTTCTTATTAAAAAGTACTTATAACTTTTTTAAAAAATAGAGCAACATTTATAAATAATGTAAATAATCTGATAAAATCAAAATATCATGTTGTATAAACATATCATGATATAATTTTATTTATTAATTAAGTTTTTTATAAAATTTAAATAATTTTATAAATAGAAAACAAATCTAGTTACAATGATATAAAATATATCATTCCGTTGTATTCTAGCTAATTTAGCTTATAATCTAGTTGACATGTAGGACTATGGGAACAATGATTTATTGTTTTTATATCTTTTTGTGTGTACTAGCTAATTTTGATTTATATGAATAACGCATTAAATATTTTAAAATTAATTTAAAACTTTAAAAATGTAATCTATATAGTAAAAATAATTTAACTTGTGAAATAATATAAATTATTTGTTTTCAAAAAATAACAATATTAAAGCTTATTTATATATTTTTTAATAATTAATTTAGACGAACTATTATTACGTGAATATGGATGTGAACACACATATCATGTGCTTATTACAATTTTTTTATCTCTTCTTTAAATGATATACATTTTTATAAGGTATAAAATATACTTAATAAAAATAATTTTTATAAGCAATCAACCATCCGTGAAATGGATACTATAATCTTCACATTCATTCAATTGGTATATCCAACTTTTTAATAACTGATTTAGTTTGTAACCCGTTTTTACATGCGTATTCTCTCATTGTGGATAATTTATATTAGCACATATAAGTGCAGATTTTTTTGTCATCTTAATATGTTGTTGCAAATAAAAGAAATTGTCAGATAATTATAATATTGGATATTCTATCCTAATATTTATGTATATAAAAAGTGACATTAAAAGGGAATTTTATTTTAGCATCTAATTAATCCTAAAGATTAATCTGCTGCCTATTAGGCAAAAGGATACTCACGGCAAAAAAGATACCAATCAGGAAAGATTACTGATATATACTATAAATTAGCATCAAGAAAATTTGTGACGAGCGTTGTAATTAAACCGATTCCTTTTTTTTTTTCATTTTATAATTTTCAAAAAAAACATTGATAACTTTTTATTATATAAATTTATTACGGGAATTGTTAATATACTCTTAACATGAATATGTTAACAAATATAGTTTGAATTTGTTAAAATACTCTTAAAAATATAAGTTGTTAACATGTTTTTCTAAATCTTAAATACAATATATCCATACAATTATTTGTGTGAGAAAAATTAAGTTAGGCATTTAAAGTGTAAGATAGACTTGTAAAAAGGATTTATTAGTTTAATTCAATTATTGAATAAGGGTAAGCCTAACCTCATTTCTTGAATTTGTTTATAACCTAATTAATTTCTTAAATATTTTATAAATTAATGATTTAATATTTAATCAATAAGATTATATTAGAAGGTAAAAAAAATGTATAATATAATATTGCGTTCATAATGCATGGCATAAAAATTATAACTTCTTGCCACTAAAAAAACAAGTTTTGACACTTTAAAAAATATTTACTATATTTTCACAACGAACATGAAAATAACAAAAGACTAATAAAATATATATCATTCAACTTATCAGTAGTAAATTTTTTAATACATTTTATCCAAACGCACTTATCAGAAATTTAAACATGATTCATTTATCTAATTAAGTTTTAATTTAATAAATATGACAAATATAATTAGCTTGTTGAATCTAAATCTAAATAATTTACAATTTCCCCTTATCTGTGACCACGAAGGAGATCCACAATAAGCATATCAAAGACTCAAACGTGCATCATAATTTATCCCTTTATATCATAAATATTACTTGTTTTGAAGGACTAATGCGTCAAACAGTCAACAAGGGGACACGTGTTGGTGATGTGCTGATAGACTCCTTTATTATGTTAAGTGTGAAAATCACAAACGAAAACATCGAGTCAATGGTCATGTATGGATGCATCATGCATGCATGCATGTTCCATGATATATCAAAACAATTTGGTTGCCGTTGTTGCCCTAAAAGTGCAACGCTCTTATTGCATTATTTTTTTCATACAAATACTAATTAAATTAAAATTGAAAAAAAAAAGGAAACAATGTCACAAAAGAGCACAAATGGAACGTGGCACGTGTTTTCTTATTATATTATTTTTCTTTTTCTTTCTCCCATAAGGTATTTACACATTCAACTATCCACCAATCTTTACTTTGACTTAACGAAACAAAGTTTGGGTCAGTTATCATTCTCTTTAACCTAATTTCCTTGCATTTATCCTAAAAAGCTATTTTTTAAAACAAACACTAACAAAAAATGGCAAATACTATTTGTTTTACCGGTTAGATTTTTTTAATTAGAAATATATGTTCTAACTTCTAATGTATTTTTATCTTATTTTTTGAAAAATATATTTATTTAATTATATTCGTTAAACCAGACAGACACCAATTTACTTCATTAAAATTCATAACAAAAGATTGGTATTGCAGGATAACCCGTCCAGAGTGCTTTAACTATTAATCTTCCATGTAATTAAAACTAGACTCATACTAACCATCGTAAAACATTGGTTAAAATTCTTGATAAATATTAAATATTGCACATGTAAAAAAAATAACTTTTAACAAAAAATATTATGACTTATTTAAAAAATAACACATATATTTAAAAACGCGATTAATAATTTATATCAAAATTGCTTTTAACTTTCAAACATCATCCACATCATCATCTTTTTCATCTATATTAAGTATGTGAAATAATTAAGAATTTGGAAGCATGAAAGTATAATTTAAATAATTAATGTTATTTTAATTTTTAAATGAGTGAATATATAATTATTTATTTAAAAAATGAAAAATAAGGAGAATGTGTAGTATCTTTTAAAAAGTGGAAATGTCCAAGAAAAAAAATGAGAAATAATATTTGTCTATTTGGTTCAAATTTCTTGAGATTAACGACGAGAAAAAATTCAATATACTTTTTTAAAGATATTTTTTAATCTTTTAGCCATGGTGCATTTGGATACAAATAACCTGTTTGTTCTCCTGGATTGAATAACCAATACAGCCCAACATAATTGATAGATTATTGTGCCTTTTAAATATGTTGATAGAAATTTAAATTTTGATTATAATGAATTATGTTTTTTAACAACAAAAAAAGACTAAATCCAACTCACAATTAAAAAGAGAATGCTTAATAAAGGCACTAAAGGATGATACCAAAGAGAAAATCTCAAGCCATCCTATTTTCAAAGACATATCAGATTTCACAAAAGAATTCGCCGAAGAGTTTCCTTCATACAAGGCATGATTCCAAAATACCGCATCACAGACTTAAACTCTTTCATGATCTATTGTATCAAAGGAGCACAAGGATGACACTACTGAATTTCAATTGCTCTTGTATATGAGCTACTGTGAAGGCACACCTTTCTTACTTAAAAGAATAATAACAAGTCAAAGAGTAATTTTGGTAAGGATGAGAAAAATACAATTGAGATGTTTTCGTTTCTTTTCTTTTTTTTTTCAAAACTAGCCGTTTCTTTATGTTTAAGTTCAATCCCATTAATTAATTTCTAGCCCTTGGAAAATGATTTTGGGACAAAAATCAGTATCTTAAATTGTATGTTACATATCTTGCAATAAAGGCTTTGTTGGTATTGTTTTCTGTAGCTGTAAGTTTGCTTAATAGCGATTCTTGTGATTATTGGCTTTCTTTAATTTCAATTTTACAGCATATTCTCACCACTTTATGACCAAATATATATATATATATATATATATATGAAACTTATAGAATTTTTTAGTATCGCTTACTTTTTAAATTAATCAATTAATTAAAAGATAAATAATTTTATATTCTTTATATTGTCGAATTAAAAAAGTGAATCTAAGTTACTTCAAGAAGTTAACTTAAGAAGAAGAACTTTTCAAGTTCTATAATTAAAGAATATTTTACCTCTGTTCTTAATTATTGTGAAATATTTTAACATTTCCTCATATTTTACATTAAATATCCAATACATAAAAATTGCTTAATTAAATATTTTATAATTAATTTAATATTAAAATTGAATAAAGTCCGATATCATATCATGTATAAGAACAGAAATTATTAAATGAATTCTGGACATTTATCAACTGTAATTGGGGAAAATAGATAACCGACGTAACTAATTTAACTAAAGACCCTAAATGCTCAACTAATTGATAATGGTCATACAAAATAAAGTATACATTTATCACCAAAACAAAATAAAACCAACGAATTTATTTAGATGTTATTTAAAATTTAATATACATAATCATAAAAATATTATATACAATTTAGCAGTTGAATTAATAAATATTTTATTTTATAAAAAATAATATTTAATATTTAATATTCTAAAAAATGTTAGGGTTAATTTAACCTGAAACTATCACACAATCGGCTACATAACTTTCAATTTTGAACTTTTTAACTTAAAGATGCTCCAAAAAAATGCCTCTTCCGGTTAACTTCTTGACTTAATTGTTCAAACCACCACGTATACACTAAACAGACATAAACTAGATAGAAATCCGCACTAACACCTAACACCTTTGTAAAATCCCCAAATACTAACAATAATAAATAAAATAACAATTTATTAATTATCTTAAAAGTGGCCTAACTTTGTAGTCTTCTTTCCCTCAAAAAATGACACATGTCATCCTTAATTTTTATTTTTAAAAATTTCATTTTTTTAAATTAATCATGCATATATTTCTATTTTTTTTTATAACAGTTTTAAAGTTTCACTTAACTAGAATGAATAAATTACACTTTATTTTTTTCAGTTTCACACTTTTTTCAAAATTACTATCATATCCTTTTTAATGCTACTTAATCCTTTTATACTTTTCTTTTACATCACTAAGCTCTCTTAAAGGTTATCGCCATGGTTAAAATCATTGCTAAATTTTATGTTAAATAGTAAATATTTTAAATTAAATAACTTTATAAAAAATAAATTATAAAATAGTGAATATCTCCAAGGCATGCCCACCCACCCATACGGGGCTATCCTTGCATGTCTCACTCAGTTTATTTCCACTGCTACCACACTCTCTATCATGGCCTTCGAGAAATCCTTTTTTTACCATTATTATCGATATAAATGTCCAATTAACTGTCTTGGTGTGTTGTTGTAAGAAAGTTAATACCTTGGTGGATCATTGTTATTCACATATTTTTCTTATAGATAGCTCATTCAGCATGTGTAGTGATGTTGCATGATTTTGAATTGGATTTTGAAGAGAATGTACCATGCCATGAAGATGAGCCTTTTCTTAAGCTAAAATAACATTGTCTTTGCCACATAGGAAACTTCATGCTCTCACTTGTTTGTTGCACCGATTACCATAAACTATATATATGCTGTATTTGAGATAGTCAAATTTTGTTAAGTACTCAAGCCAAAAGAGCAAACATCTCTTGCCTTGTTTTTAATATAGTGGGAATGAATCTAACAGAGATACACATTTGAAAAGTAAAAAATATTAATATCACATTTTTTTAAACATGTTTTTATTACTGTTAAATGAGATTTATTAGAAATCACAAAAATATAAAACTTTCCTTCCTTATTTAATAGTACCACTTAACTTCATAAGACAATAAATTTCAAGTAATAAAATAAAGTATATTAAAAAATATATTAGAGACTACATTCCTATTTTTTCTTAAAAATAATTTTTGACATAATTATAATAAATCTACTTATTTATATTATAAATTTTTATTTAATAATTAATTATTAAATATTAATAATTAATTATAAAAATAACATAGTTAATAATATAAAAAATAATGTTTAACTCAATTATAAATAATTGTGGTATTATATTTTTTTAGATAATCTATTATCGCAGTTTGATAATCAATTATCAAAAATTGATAATTGATTATCAAACTAATTTTTAATAATAATATACATAATTAAGTTAATTATAATTGTTTATGATGTAAATCATAATTTTTTATGGTAATGATGAATTATTGGAAAAAAATTGGGTGTAAATGGACGGATTTCCTGATTGTTTGGGGGAGAATCGGGGTTCTATCCCTTTTATTGAAATATATGCCAGAGTGCATCATTTTTTCTGCAATCAATGAGGTTTAGAGGATAATTTATCCAAGGATAGAATTGAATGTTCTAAAATAGAGCTCACTTTTGATAAATGACTAGTTCATTTGTTCATGTTACTCTTTGATGGTGAAACGTAGCTAGCCATGCAACATCACTATCTATATGCTTACTGTTAATCGAGTTGTCAATCCTGTTTACAACTGGCGATGGGGTAAACTAAGCTCTGAAGTCTGATTCATAAATGTCGACACGTTTTTGTATCCTGTTTTCAACTGATGATGGGGTATAAACTTAGGGATGTTCTTTTCATCATAAAGCTTTAATCCACAAATGAATAAAGACGCCATAGCAGGGTCTTTATGGTTAAGGGTGTTGTCGAAGCAAAACCATGCACTTGGTTTGAAAGGAGGGCACCACACCCCAATTATCCTGCTATACCCACCTCTAAATCCAAGACAAGACAATTTCTTTTCAAAAAATTGAAGATAAAACATCTGGAAATAGATAAAATATTTAGAAAAAAGTGAAAGATAAGAAGAAAAAAAAATTGATATGTGATATGATAGAAAGAAAAATATAAAAATAAAATAAAAATAGTATTAAAATATATAATAATCAGAAATATCATTTCTTTCAATATCGATACAATTCATGATAAGCAAATCAATCCTTATTGCACATAACTACTAGATGTAGACGTCTAAATGTCAAAAAGATCTGTATAATTGGGCTAAGGTGAAAGACACAAGGGACCCTTTAGTCACTTCATGTGAATGAAATCACCGATGCATGATAAATTAAAGCCTCCATGGATCCATCAAGAGCGTAGCAGCACCAGAAGTTGCCGTATAGGTAGGTTGTCTTATCATTGTATCTTCTTTTCTTTTTTGCTTCTTAATATCAAAAGCATTGTGATCTTATGAAGTAAGTTCATACCAACAAAAGGTTCCTAATTAGGGTGCACACAAACAAGCATTAAATAAATTCAAAGAGTTGTACATGTGATTTGAGATGCCCAAGATTTTTTGTCCTCACCTGCCATGACGGAACTGTGAGATTTTACTCTAGAATTCCATTTTATTTACTACTTTATCTGTCTTGCCTTAGTAGACGACATTGTATTTATAAACAATGGAGAATGGTTTGTGGTGTCTACATGAAAGAAAGGAATAGAATGAGTGGTGTGAAGTGTTAAAAAGAGAAAGATAAAAAATATTAAATGAATAATTATGTTGCTCTTTCTTATTTTTTGCTAACTGAGATAAACAATTAGATTATTCAAACATATTTTTACATTGATAGACAACGTATAACGAGATAATTGATTTAATATTCTATTCACCATGTAATATAGTTTCGCATTTCCTTCACCAATGTAAAATTTAGGTACTAAAAAAGAAAAAAAGAAAAATATTGCACTATACAAATTGTACACGTGGTTAAATTGTATAAAACTGATACATATATACATCTAATAATACCATTGATATATTTAACAAATTTAATTTTTTTTCTTATCACATCACTTTTATAATTTTTCTCTTTCTTTAGATATATACATCCAATGAGATGTTCATTAAATATTCTCCTAAATTATATCAATATGGAGAATATCCTTCTTATACCAGAAACTATATCGAGAAACAATTTTCTATCTCTTATTGTCAACTCACCAAAGCACAGTCTGATTGGAATATGCTGATTTTGTTAAAGTTTGTAAGAAAAAATTTGGTACCAAACAGCAACTCTCTATAAAAATGACGTACGATAACATGGCACTGGTCACTAAAAATACCACTTGTTTGCAAAGGTTTATATAAGAAAAGCTGAAAGTAACAAAATTATCTATTCACTAAACTTCTAAAAATAAAAGTGAGAGTAGAAAGTTATATAATTTACTTAATTATTGATAAGAATAGGTGATTATGTATAAGAATGGGTTTAAACGATTATATAATTTCTTTTCATTATTTATGAGAATAAATAGTTAGGTATAAAAATGAATTTGAAAGATAAATTTAACAAAAAAAATTATAGACACACTAACACATTAGTATTGTCATAGATATACAAAAATATTTTCTCAAATAAAAAATCTATTAACTTGTTTATCTTAAAGAAAACCAACCAAGTTAGAGATAGAAAATACCCTCTCTACATTCAAATTTGCCGAGGCATTATACATATGAATGATAAGAACGAAGTAGTAGCCAGAAGGAGGAGCTAGGGAACAGGGTTAGCATATATGGATTGGTTTTGATTCATGTAGGTACCCCACCTGCAGAGTTTAGAGGTAAGAAGGAAAGCAAACTATTAGGAGCAATTGGGTTGTAATTTTGGTTTATAAGGCCATGCAATTGATTAACATTCAGAAGGATAGGATAAGAGGTGGGAGGTACTGTTAGAGAGTACAACTACAGCCAGACAGAAGGAGGTTCAATAGCAACAAATGAATGAGAATAAAATGACCAATTATATGTTTCAGGTATCTATCTATGAACTCTCAATTATGGCATATCCTTGCACTTTCTGATCTTTATGTTTATAGAAAGAAAAGAGGGGTTGGGTTGCAATAATTGTTAAGTTGGAAAGAGAGGTAGTTCAGCTTAAAATTGTGTCCAATTTAAACAAAAACAAGCATTAAACTAACACCAACTACCTCCCCATAAGTAGTTCTGCACTTCCATTTAAGTCTCCAACAAAGTTATAGTTCCAGGTTAGCAGTCTGAGGCTCTGCTTGTTTAATTATAGAATCTGAGAACTGTATTACAAAGTGAAAAGTACCGGTATTTGAATAGTAGTATATTCAACGATAGAATGAAAATGACTTCACAGGTTGAGAAGGTGTTTTCGTCTGATTTAATGTAACTTCACACTTTAACGACTTTGAAAGTGCGTTTCAATTAGTTGAATAGAACGGGACATAGATGATTGAGAAAAAAGGGATGACAAGGCAAATTCCTCAACGAAGATATCATCTTAGAAATGTCTATTTTATGAAACAATTTTAGTGAAAGGCAGGGGAGGGGGTGGGCGGGTTCAGCTTAATATCACAAGACATTGAATAGGGAGGGGTTAAAACAATTTTAGTTATTACCAATAAATAAAGACATCAACCTATCTCGTTCAGTGATAGATATATGTGAAAACAGGTGAAAAGAATAGGTTGCAGTTAATCCAAATACATTGAATCACATTCTACGGATAAAGAAGCCTACCATGTTTCGGAACTTGCTCGAGTCTTGGACAATCCGATTCTACTCATGTAGCTCTATTATCAGTCAATGAGTAATGCTATTTAGTGTGAATATTTTAAGCACGAATCTGTTACAAATCAGGGGGTTAATTTTGAATTAATTCATAAATATATTTACAAGAAAATTTCAGAAGTACAGACCAGAAGTCAAGTCACGTTCTCGTAGGTTAGCCTTCATTAAAAGAAAAACGATATTCACAAGTTTCTTTATCAACTGCAAGTAAAGCTAATAATCATGGAACACAACTCATGTCTGGTCAGTTTCACGAGTAAGGCTTCTACTGAAATTGCATGAGGTAGTATTTGCCTTTTCTTTTCCAGAGACATAACGAAATTTACAATGATAGCCAGGTAAATAGGGTAGAAAATACATGTTTATTTAAACTCATTTTTTAAAAAAAATGTAAGATAAACTATATTTTTTCTTAAAACAGTTGTTACCGAACATGCTGAAAGCCCGAAACGCAGCAATTCCACCCACCGGAGTGGAGCAATACCGACAACATGAAAAAGCGAGCAATGAGAGCTTAGACTTGCTGTTGCTGACAAGGTATAACATGATTTGACATACATAAAGAGAGTAAAAACATATGAGTAAATTTAATGCCAAATTGCTCTTAAAATTTCACAGATATAGAACTGCTGATGCTAATCAACCTGCGACAACTGTCACATTTAACAGGACAAAATGGGGTAAGGAAGGAAAAAGGAAGGGATGATTTAACATCACTCATTATAGAATGAGAAGCAAGCTCTGGATCAGTACAAAAACATGACTGCGTTCCCATAGATTAGACCTACTCCAATAAATTTCAAATTTTCAGCTGCTCCAAGATCCGCACGGTCTCTGATTGGGGTGGGATGTTCTCAGTCTTGTCCATTTCTTGAATTTTAACTGGCGGTTTATCTGCCTGGCCAGAGGCACTACTAACTGCTAGATCTTCTTTTTGGATGGGACCAGGTTCATCCTTTTTTGGTGGTGGAGCAGCATATACAGGAATAGCTTGCCGAATATTGACTGGAGGAGCAACTCGTACAGGAGGAGCCCGTATTAGAGGATGTGGCACTGAGCCAGGGGGCGGAAGAGGTGGTGCAGAGAATGCAGGAACTACGGTCCTTATAGTCACCGGAGGTGCAATCCCCTGGCAAGATGTTCTCATTTGTCGAATAGGAACATAAGGTGCTGCTCCTGCTGCATGGAACTTCAGGGGACGGGTCCCTCGACTTTCTAGAGCAGAAGACTGTGGTGGCACTGCAGGATTGTCACTGGTCGCTGCTGCTTGCAGATGCCTGCTTCGAGGACTTTCATTTGCTGTTACCATCGAAGGCTTGTTGCGAGGTGCTATCTTTGGGCAAATTAGGGGAAGGATCTTTGATGTAGTGGCCGGAGGCGGTTGAGAACTGATTGCCCTGGGATTTTGATTCTGATACTTCTTCTGAAATGGAATGGGAGCATTTGGATTAGACATTGTCATCTTTTCCTTCAGACGATAATTCAGTAAAGCCCGTGCTATTGTGATCTGTTCCAGTTCATCATTGTTCTCTGGTTCAGTTGAAGAGCTTGCAGTCTCTTTTGCCACTGGTGAGATAGAAAATTATTGTCAATTCATATTTACTCGCGTGCATACGGATTATTAAATTAGACACATACACAGGAGATGAAAAAAGTTGTTTAGATTGTCCAAAGGACGGGAATAAATCTATCTGGCACATAACGACTTTCAAAAGAAATTATCTTGGCTAGGCATATAAGGTTTGTCAATATTTGCCTGTATCACAGATAAATTATGGAAGCACATGAAGTTTCAGTGTAGGTTGTTAGTGCACCACCACAAAACCATAAGATAAATTTGTCAACCAGATTCATTTGCCACGTGTGGGGAAACAGGCGTGGGTTGGGTATTTCCACTGTCCCATTTTGTGATCTAATGACACCATGTATAATGCTGTATTCAGACTACAAAATAATGTAGAGTGCCCTATATTTCCATGAAAACAATTAATTTTTGAGACCAAAAATAGCCAGCCACTTACATTGCTTTAAAGATGACCAAGCTGCCATAGCTGCATTTTTCTCAGCTTGTTTCTTATTCTTGGCAGGTTCACCAGTAAATGAGATTCCAGCCAGTTCTACTATCCCAGTAAAAACAGGTAAATGTCCTAGGCCTGACCTGAATGTTGTGTAATGAGGCAATGGAGCTCCTACCCTTTGTGCAATTTCCTGTAAGAGGTTCTTGTAGACTCCGGTCTCATCCTAAAAAAAATTGAGTGTAATAAGTATATAGACTAAAAGCTAATAAAGATGCAATGCAAATATATATGCATTAACAATGATAACCAGGCTAATAGGAAATAAAATTGAATGGAAATTCTCCTTTAAAGTGCATAGGATATTTTATAGGGTTGACTTGAACAGAAATAAGTGTATACATGGTGAATCAAAGAAATTGTGTTTACAATTAGTTGCTTTTCTTTTTTTCACCCTGGCAAATTGATATTTAGAAAAGCACTAGAAGTTTACAGTAACCAAACTTTTCACTTCTAATTTTAGAAACAAATTTTTGTTCTCTATCATAAAGGTTTCGAACAAAAACAATCATGTCTTATGGATGATTATTTCACTCATAATCTTAGGTTCAAAACCCCAGCTTTCCATTAGCTGGGGTTTACAGTAACCAAACTCTTCACTTCTAATTTTAGAAAAAAAATTTGTTCTCTATCATAAAGGTTTCGAAAAAAAAAACAATCATGTCTTATGGATGATTATTTCACTCATAATCTTAGGTTCAAAACCCCAGCTTTCCATTAGCGACAACAATGATTGATAAGAACCCTGCAACATTTGTGTATTAATTTAAAAATCAAATAAAAAGGAAAACACTTGCATCAGTCAATCAGCACAGGAGATTAATAAGTTAGAATATGAGGATTAATATAAATGGGGCATAAATAGAAACAACTGTGGTTCCCCTTGGATACTACAATTAGCAGTTTCACTCTGCAAACATCATAATTTTCCCAAGGAATTCCTTCCCCCCTCCCCACACAGCATTTGTCATTCAAACTCGCACGGAAGAATAGGATTTAGATGCACAGTTGTCCCCTGTTGAATGTATACAACATTTAGTCTTGTACAAAATTTAAAGGTAAACAATATCTGCATTCAAACGTAAAACTGACTGGAACTCGGTAAAAAAGCTGGGCAGTGAATCTGGGAAACATTCCTACTGCTATGGTACAATGACCTTGCTTCAGTAACATACAGAATATGCATTCCCGTAGTGCTTTGCCATAAGCAAGAAAACAGAGAGAAGATACATGACAATCCTCGTAGTCACAAAAAATGGAGAACAGCAAGGCACAAGTATACAGGCCATCGCATTATACAAATGCCAAACAAAATAACAGTAAAAACACTATAATGATTAGACACAGCAATTCTTAATCCTTTTTTAATCTAACCGTAAGATGATTAAATTCGCCCTCTTATCATCTAGAGTTCAGAAACACGGAAATCGAAAACCTAAGCTACCCCCACCAAGCCAAAAAGAAACAAAGCTAATCAGAACCGTTTCAGGTTCCGGTTCACACTGTTCCTACCTTCACACAGCAGTTAGCACTACACTAATCAAACAAGTCCAGGGGCATTTCGGTCATTCCCCATGGAACGGTGCAGGATAGCACGAGCTTCCTTACACCGAGGCCCTATAACTCGCAAGCGCAAGTTAGCAAAGAGCTGTGGTTTTGGGATTCACTACGCCTAGCCTAGTATTGGGGCCTATGATATGAAGAGGTTAAGGAGGGCGAGAACGAAAACCCTAGAAGCGGCATTGAGTTCGGACTCACGAGGATCTTGGCGGCGAGGGAGTGAGAGGGGCCACGGTGGGAGAGGGAATTGAGAGCGACCTCAGCGGCAGAGTGCTCGGCCTGACGGAGAGTGGAGCAGTAGTGAGGACTCTCGAAGATCTCGCCGTTAAAGTTGACGGTGGCCTTGAACCTCGGCGCGTGATCGGGACCTTCCCGAATGCACGTGTAGGAAGGAAGGTTGAAGCAGCTCCGCTGGGCCAGCTCCTGAAGCTGGTTCTTGTACATTTTCCACTCTCTATTTCTCTCTCTCCAGAAAATGGTAGCTAAACTCAGATCGGGTCGGGTATTTCGGGTCAGACCCGTAAAATATCTCTCCGGCACGATGAATAGGGTTAGTTGAGGGAGGAATGGGAAGATGGAGTGAGGAAGGGAAGTAGAAGAACTGTAGAAAGAGAAAAAGAGAATAGGAGAGAAGAGAAGAGGAGGGTAATTTCTTTGATTTCAGGGAATATTATTATTTTATCATTATTATTTATTAAGATATTAGAAGGTTATTTATTGCGTTGTTGTTGTGAGTCAACTCAAACGTTAGGCTGTTGCACTGCATGGATGTGATCTTTTTCTATATTTTCTATTCTTTTATGGGTGTGAACTGTGATCTACACCAGTGTTTACTTCCCACTCTCTCTTCTTTCCACTAATCTTCGTTAATTTACTAATCTATCGTATCAAAATCTTTTAATATTATTTAATTTTATGTTCGCATCCGCTAACTGCTGTTCAGACGACAAAGCAGACTTTTTCACAAACTTCCGTTTTGGTCAAATTCATTATTTTTCTCATTAACTATTACCGCGTTTTTAAACGAAGTTGTGTTAATGCATTCTTTTTTCTTTTTAGTTACGGTTAAATAATGTTCAATTTACATTTGTTTTTGTTTTTCCACTTGCTTGAATCCAGGAAGGGGTATATTCAACTTGGAAATTTTTTAAAAAGAAATTGGAGTTATATATACTTTAAACTTAAATGAACTACTTTCTTGCGCCCAAAAATCAACTTACAAAGCCAGATCAACTTTTCAAGTTCATTAACAGACATTTATTATATTGGTTAAATTGTGAAGTGAATTACAATCTCCTTTTCAATATATATAGTAAGTATAGTTCAATGGTTTTGTCCTTTCTTCTATTCAAAAAATTGTTTTCAATATATTATTTTGTATTATAATTTATATTTTTTTTTTGTGAATAGCCTTTTGAGGTTTTCTTTTCTTTTCTTTGTGCAACTCTGAAACCAAATAGTTTCGAACAATTGTTATTAATTTAATAATTTTAGAGAATAAAATTAACATTTTAGGTGATATTTCAAAATTGATAAAAAAAATAATACTTAAGAATTCATTTCGTTTTCTGAGGTCATAAAATTAATAATTAAATATTCAAAATTAATTACCAATATTACTAAATGTTGTATAGATAGAAGATAATTGTGTTTGAAGATATTCATTCATAAATGTTTATCACATTTAAGATTTACTTGCATTAAAATTGAATGAACTGTAATACTGTAATATACTTAATCTTTTTACGAGAGGAAAATGTAGTTTTAAAAGTTAGAACAGGAACAATGTAATTTAATTTATTTATTTTTAAGTTAGAACAGGAACAATGTAATTTAAATATTTTTTTAAAGATGTATAATTTAACCAAAATGTTTTATTTTTTAAAGAATAGAATAATTTTTTTAATATTTTAAATAGAATTAAATATATTTTTAATTCTTCTAAAATACTTAAATTTTGATTTTGATCCTTCAATTTTAAAATTTTTGATTTAGATTCTTTATTTTTTAAAATATCATGATTTTAATTCTTGATAATAATTTAAGTTACATTAAGTCAAGTTAGATCAATTATGATTAAAAAAAAATTTAAATATTTATAAAATGTTTTTATTATAATTCTCAAATTATGATTAATCTATTTTGATTTAATATAACTTAAATTAATATAGAGATTATAATTAATATATTTTAAAAAATAAGAACCTAAATCAAAAATTTTTAATTTAAAGAATTAAAATCAAAATTTAAATATTTTAAAATAATTAAAAATATATTTAATCTTTTTAAATATTATTAATAACTAATGATAAAGTGAAAAGAAAATTAGGTAAGAGTAGAACTAGAATGCTGAAAATTGATGATGTCACGGTATGATTCTTTTTAACTTTCCTTGCAAACAATTTAAAAATCATTCTAATTCAAGTTCCAAACACACAAATCAATATTAAATGGTTATAAAAATCTAATTCGTTGATAAAATTTTTTCCATTTAAAAATTATATACTTTGTTTAGATAAAAAAAATAAATAACAAAAAAATAAATAATAATAATAATAATAATAATAATAATAATAATAATTTTTATGGATAAATATAAAAAATAAACATTTTAAAATTAATCTTTAAGATTGTACATCATACATTTTAGCTTTTGAGATTTTAAAATTAATCTATTCTCAAATTTTTAAAATTTTATTTATTTTAATTTATTTACTTTGTTTTACTGTTGTTTTAGATTAAAAATCATTATTTTGTAAAATTAATGACCAAGTAAATACACCTTTAAATTAATCCTCAAAATTATAAGGTTATGCATATTAGTTTTTAAGATTTTATAATTTTCTATTAATTTCCGACTTTATCAAGAAAGTTATTCATTGTAACTTTATTTTTTACTATTATTCAAACTAAAAATAATTAAAATGAATATTAATTTACAATATTTAAAACTATAAAATAATATTAAATTTTTAAAATTAAACTACCCCACTTGTCTATTTTTAAAGTTAATCTAGGAATTTAATAAAAAAAACTTTTCAGAATGAATTGAATATCAATGAATATAGTTAAAAAAAATAGATTATATATAAAAAATTTATACTATTATAAATATTTTATGATATTTTTCGTATAATATATTTATTTTTAAATGTTTCAAAAATATTACTATTTTTTAATTTAGAGATGTAAAAAATTATTTTTTATTAACTAAAAACAAGAAATAACAATAGAATTATATTTATATATATATATATATATTTAGGATTTATTGATATTATATGTTAAATTTTAATATTTATATTAATTTAATAATTTTGTATAAAATTTAAAATTTATTAATTCAACTGTTAAATTATATTATAATATTTTTATAATTATGTATATTAAATTTTAAAAAAATTTAAAAAAATCATAGATATATTATTTAACTATTAGTATTTACATGTATTTAAATAATATATAAATTATTAAAATAAAGTTATAAATAAAATATTTATCAATTTTTTTATAAAATTTTATATACATAATATAATTTATAAAAAAATTTAAATTAATAGTTATATTGATAAATTTTATATTTTATATAAAATTATTAAATTAATATAAATAATAAAATTTTATACAAGAAATTTTTTATTTTCTCTCTTGCATACATATATATATATATATATATATATATATATATATATATATATATATATATATATATATATATATATATATATATATGAGAGAAGAGAGGATTTTGTTTAATAATTTTTATAATTAATTAAATTTTATTAATATAACTATTAAATGAATAAATTATTTTTATAAAATTTAAAAGGAGTTTAATATTTTATTAAATAAATTTAATATAATAAATATTATAAAAGATATATTATCTATTAATTTAAATTTATTTTTTAAAAAAATATTAAATATTTTTAAAATTTTATAAAAATAATATATACAATATAATTTATTAATTTAACAGTTAAATTAATACAATTTAATTATTTATAAAAATTATTAAATAAAAAATTTAGTTAAAATAATTTCTTAAATAATTTAATCTTTTTCTTTTATATATATATCATCCTTAAAAAAAAAATAGTACCAGATAGTTTTTTACATTCCTTGTATTTATTCATTTGATTAAATCATCGAGTAAAGGTAAAATAGAGAAACAAAAACATTCCTTCTCTCCGCTGTATATTTGATCTAGTTAATGGAGTATATTGCAAAATTTCAGCTATTAATTTGATCATTGCACAATAATGGTTGAGGGGATGAACAAAAACACAATTAAAAAAAAAAAAAAGCGCTGAAAAGGTTGGAGCATATTTAAAAGGATAATACTAGATCATAAAATCACATACTAGACCATAAAAGTAAATAGCATGCACCGATCATGTGGGATGCAAAATTTTTTGCCCTTCTCTCCTATTGTCCTTAGTTTACCATCAAATATATACCTAATAAAAGTAAAATTTAAGTATTTGGAGAAAAATATATAAAGGATAAAATTTTTTGAAAAAAATATATTAAAAATTAATACTGTTTAGTTAAAAATGGAAATTTGCCAAAATAAAAAATGCTACTCTCACTCGTGTTTAAAAGAATTTAACAATATTAATCATTTAAATTTAATTGTAAATTTTTAAAATGATAAATATTTAATTTAAAATTACATACTTGTTAAATTTGTATTTTTTAAAATTTAGTTTGTTTGATTATATCTTATTAATATTATGTAATTCAATAGTTAAATTTATTGTATTTATATTTATAAAAAATATTAAATAAAATAACTCTAATATAAATTAATATACCTTAACATGAATTACTGTAAAATAAATTAACTCCCACCCTTTTATTTTTTCAATTTAACATACAGAAAACTTTCTTAGAATACAAGTAAATATCAACTGTAATATTACTTGTTAAAAATGTTTAATTATCTTGAAAATCTTCATGTATAATCATTGAAATAATATCATATAATTCAAATATTAGATTTTTAAAGTTAGTATTCCAAACAATAGTTTGTTAAGGAAATTAAGTACCATTATTTGTCAAAATAAAATAAAATTTGTGTTCCTAATTATTTATACATATACAAATTTAAGATAATATTTAATATTATTTTTTATTAACAGAAATTTTTCTATATAAAAATAAACAAATGGAGCTAATGTAATAAAATAAATACGAATAAGTTATGAAAATAATTTTAACAAAGATGGAAGAATTTTTCAATTTATATAATGATTTTTTACTTGATATATAAATGTCATTTTTATTTTACACAATTAATTATAAATATAATTAATTATCAATTTTTTTAACTAATCTCAACAGCTATTGTAGTATCTAAAACTGATTATAGAAATAACTGATCCCAGGCCACTTTTTTTATTTATGGTGAATTAAAATTACACTCATCTAATTTTGTCTGCATTTATGAATAACCCAGACTCTATCCTTCTATGCGTAATGGCATGTTCATGTGCTATAATGGCTTTCTGTCTCGGGATTTTAATGAGTAAGCAGCGCATAACAAGTCGGTGAACTGCCCCAAATAAAATGTATATTTAATTATCAGGACCACATGCACTTCAATTTCATTTTATTTCTCACCATGCCCGAATGGACTTTTATCCAAGTTTGCAATGTCACATAAATGTGAAACCAACATGATGTACAAATTACAATTCAAATGTCTATGCATATTTAATTAACTGCCATTGTATTATTATTTAGTTTTGAAAAAACAAGTCACTAAAATAAGAATATTAAGAAATTAAAAATTATAATCCACTGATTAACATAGTTATTACTAAACCGGAGTATATTGATTACTAAAAAATAGAGTTTATTAACAATCAGACATGTTTAAAAAAAATACATTAGCAAATTAAACCCGTGAAAATATTTAAATTAAAATTAAAATTGTCATTTATTAAAATGATCATTTTAAAACTAAGTAACAGTGTTTGAATTTTTTTTGAAAAAAAAATGTGTTTGCACAACTAATTCAAGAGAATGTTAACTCTGTCGTATCCTTGAAATTGATTTTAAATATTTAACAGTATCAATTTTTAAAAAATAAGTATTTATTACATTCAAAATATGAAATATAATAAAAATTTAATTAATGACTAACACTTTTAACTGTTTACAATTATCCCTGAAAACTACTCTACATACTTGTCTATTTAAGAATATTGCTTGACATTTAAAAAAAACAAAACTTTTAAATTAGGAATCATTTTACAATTATATGGATAGTCCAATCTGATTCTTGAGATTTTAGAAAATGTTCATTAGTCCTTAATTTTATAAAATAACAATTATTTTACTTGTTTTTTAAATACTGATAAAATTAAGAATGATTAAAATAATTATATTTTATAAAAATAGAAACTAATTATTTTTAAATATAATATAAATTAAAATACTTTACTCATATAATTTCGAAGTGTAACTTAAAAGTATACACCATTTTAAAAAATAATAAACTTTATATATATATATATATATATATATATATAATGTTTATTAGTTTACTATAAAAAGATGCTAGCATAAAAAACATGATTAGACTACTTATATACTATTCATTATTTGATAATGTTTAATTTTAACTTTTTTAATGAAGGAATTTTATTTTTGTGCTAATTTTTAAATTTTAACTAAATTCATATATTTTAACATTCATATATTTTAATTAATTTTTAAAAATATGGTATCAATTATATTTTTTTATTAATATTTTTGTATAAATTAATTTTTTTACAATGTAAAAAGTGAAAAACATTAAATTTTAGATCCTTATTTTAAATTATTTTAATTTTCAACATTTTACCACCAAACCAATTCTAATAATTTTATATAAGTTAAGTTTAAAAAATAATTATGTCAACAAGAATTTATAAAAATATTAAAAAACAACATTTTTCACATCTTGCATATAGTGATGTTATCATTTCCGCGAACGTTATCATTTACTCACACAAATTGATTTTATGCAAGTAAACTAACTTAACTTAATTAAAATATATTGATATTGTACTTTTTCAATATCATTCTTCGACTATGGATTGCATGATTATTGAAAAGTATTCAATTTTATGACAATAATTGTAAAAATTATACATACAGTGGTTTTTAATTAATTAGTAGTGTAAAAATTATACATTAATAATATAATGAATTGTTTTTAATGTATGCAAGTTTTTATTAAAAATCAATTACAATGATAATATAATTCTTAATAACAACTGACTGTTTAATTTTTTTATTATGATACACATAAAAAAACCATATATTAAAACTAAACTCAAAATAATATGATTGTATTAAAAAATGTTTATTATGTTTAAGACATAAAGTGTAATTTTTTAAAGTAGAAATTTGTACATAATTTGCAAATAACTCATGGTTAAATTATTTTAGTTTCAATAATTCTTGTGAGATACAACTTCAATAAACCCAACAGTCACAATAATTTTGTTATCATATATATAAAATTTGCAAAAGTTTAAAATTTTAAAAGTATTTAATATTTTATCAAATAAGATCAATTTAATATATAAAACATCTTTTAAATTTTAAATAAATGTCAAGTATAAAATTTTAATAACTTGTGAATTTCATTCTACGTGCTTAAAACCAATTTAAAAGTTAATGTTGGCATTTTTGAAACAGCTAACACCTGTTCATGAAAGAAAATAAATATAAAAATCAGTTTTTGTTAATTATTACTTCATCCATTTTTGTGTGCGTTTATGTTAGGCATTTTTGTTTTTACAAGTACCATTTTTTCTCTAGATACAGAGATTTCTAAAATAACTTTTACCACTCATAACAATTTTTTTTTAATATACACTATTACGATTTAAATTAATGTTGATTGAACCGAGCTTTCTATCAAATATACCAAACTTTGTTAATAGAAGATAACATATAAATTAAAAATATGAATACAGCGATTTATAATAAAGTTTATTTTTAATACAAGTTTCACGTTTATTTATTTCTTCTTTGTGATTAGCTTAAAAATATATTAAGAATTGAATAAAGATATATGTATAGTTGAAAAGTTAATAATTAATATTGTTGTAAATGTATTTATTTATTTTTTATTCATCCATTTTAGAAAACGTTTCTATTTATTCAGTTACTTAGATGATTAATAGTTGTGGATTTGAATTTTAAAATTTAATTATATTAAATATTTTAAAAAATTATCATCTATAATAATTTTATTTAATTTAAATAAAATTATTTTTTATTATGAAATATTTATAATCTCATATTTAATAAATTAAAATATATATTTATCATCATTATATTTTGCCTAATTCTTCCATATTTTAAACACTTATTACAGGTGATAGAAAATAAAAACATCGTATTATAAAAAAATTAAAACATCGTATTATAAAAAAATTAAAATATTAATATAAATAAAAAATCAATTACATTTTTATTATAAATCTATGAATATATACATAGAAATTTGTTAACAAAAAATGTTTTAAACACTTATTATAAATAAATGATAGAAAACAATAAAATATTATATTATAAAAGAGTTAAAATAAATTGATATAAATAAAAAAATCAATTACATTTTTTAATATAAATATGTGGATATATGTAATATATATACATAGAAATTCGTTCATACAAAATGTGAAACTTTATAAAATTTCTCATTCTTAACCGTTTATTTAAATTTTTTTATTAAATATTATATTTTTAAATTTTTATACAAAATAAATATATATTTAAAAATATTAAAATTATTTAAAATTTAATATATATATATATATAATTATATAAATATTATTATATAATTTAATGATTAAATTATTATATTTTATATTTTATAAAAAATATTAAATTAATATATATATTAAATTTATCACTTAATATTAATTAATTTAAACTTTTATATATATATATATATACAAAAATAAAATAAAAGATAAAATTATTTTATCAATAATTTTGCTTGAAATTATTTTATTTAATAACTTTTATAAACAATTAAATTTTATTAATTTAATTATTAAATAAATTATTCTTAAAATATAAAATTTAAAAATAAATTATATTTTAAAAAATAAATTTTAAATTAATAATATTATATCTTTTATAATATTTATTAATTTAATAAAATTTAATTATTTAAAAAATTATTAAATAAAATAACTTTAAATAAAATTACTCTTAATTTTTTCTTTTATATATATATATATATATATATATATTCACGCGGAGGAGTAAAACGATAACCAAAGGACATTAATGGCGCGAATAATTGAATGCAAAAGGAACGAAGAAGAACTCCATGACACGTGACGCCACATAATTGTACATCTTGTACTACATTATAGTTTTGTGGTGGCTTCCAGTATTCCACGCAACCCAACACCATAGAGTGTAGTATTCTTTATTTTGGTATATGTTAAGATTATATTTAATTGATAATAATTTTTTTATGTTTAAACCTTAATTAATATGTAAAATTTTATTATGTATTTAATTTTTGAATTTATATCCTTAATTAAATAATATTTTTTAAAAATAAAAACATGATAATAAAATAATAAATATTATTTTAAAATAATAATTTAAAAAATATTTTTTAAATAGTAACAGATTAAAACAGAATAAATAGTAATTTTTTATTTGCCAATGGAATCGAGAAGGAGAGTGAGAGGCTATTATGGTCATTTGATAGCTCCTTAAAAGGACGCTAGGCTTCATTATTAAGAAGGAGTGAAGTTGGGGAACAAAAGCTTTTTTAATCTCCGGAATTGAAGTTTCCCTCCAAAATCTAACGAGATCGCAATAAAGAAGCTTAATTGTGCCTTTGACGAATCGGATCTACCAAATCCACAATGAAGATATATTATTTTAGTTATTTTAATTTGATCAGGGTTTAAAATTTAACTAATATTTTATTTATATTTAAAATTTTCAATATCAGCACCATTATATACAAATATTATAACTAATATTGTTTTATAATTTTAACAAATAGATAAAAATATTTGTTTTAAAAATAAGCAGACAAAAAGTAAATGAAATTACTATATATTTTTTCTTTTCATAGATCTATTTTAAACAATTATTCCTATCAATCATTTCTTTAAAAAAATTAAAACAACATCATTAATTATCTTTTCAATTATATTTCTATCTGTACATATCATTAAAATGGTTTTATTAGCTTAGGTGTTTAAAAGTGATATTTTTTTGAAAAAATATATTATATTTTTATACTTTTGATGTAATAAAAATTTTATTTCTAGTAAAATCTTGTTACTTTATATGTAAATATTTTTTTATGTGACAAAAATCTTATTATTTGAAGTTGCTTAAAAGCAGAATTTAAAGGTGGAGGTTATTCTTTTATTTTTAAATACTTTATAGAATTGTCATGAATAAAATAAAATTTTGAAAAATAATATTCAAATTTTAAAATAGTTTTAATAAAAATAAATATATTAGTTATATTTCTTATTAGGTACTGTTGTCTAAATAGACAACTCAAAATACCAAAGCAGTACAATACGTAAATGAATGAAAGATTCTCAAAGGAAAAAATGTTCCTTGATTAATGTTTTCCTTTTTCTCATACTGAAAAAAATGCTCCTCATTAATATTTTTTCCACCCAACTAAATGGAAATATTGAACGCACCTTATCTTTATTTACATCCCTGCATTAAATGGGGAATCATATGCTTTACAAGTTATTTCCCCCATTTCCTTTTTATTCAGTTATTTGACTGTTTCACATGGATTAAAAAGTTAATTAACTTTTTATTCATATTAAATTATTATCTAAATTATTATTATATTTTTCTATCTTTTTAATTGATTAACTTTTCTCATAATTAATATGTTCATATAGAATAAGAATATATTCTTTCGTTTCTTCTATTTTTAAAATTTATCTATTCATTTAGATGTTTAGATATTTAATAGAGTATTAATAATTTTATATTATATATATTCTAATAATGAATAAAAGAATTTAAAATTATAAAAAAATAAGAATAGAAAAGAGTAGAATTTATAAAAAACAGGAAAAATATCTTTTAAATAATTGATAATATTAATTATAATTGCATCATATATGTTTTCCTACCAGAAAGATAAAAAAATGAAAGAAATAACAAAAAGAAAACAATAATAAATATTATTTTAAGATTTTAAAATGATAAATATTTTTTTAGATGGTGATAAATAAAATAGAAATGAAGGAATATTGACTTTTAGCTTTTAATTTTTCTAATTAATATCTATTTTTATATAATGAAGATTTATATATAAAATTTTAATTAACAATTACAGTATCCAATATAATAAAAATATTAAATATTATAATTTTTAATTAAAATATAATATTAATTAATTTTTTACTACATGCCTTTTAAACATATATTAAAAAATTATTTATTTTTTAAGAAAATGTTAACAAGCATTTTAAAAAATAAAAAAAATAATTATCAAAATATCATAATATATTTCTTTTTATTAGTTTTAATTTATTTTAAACATGTTTTGTAATAAAAATATTATATTTATTGATTTTTTAACTAGAGTTGTTAAAGACATTGGAAAGTAGAACCTAATGTTTTAAGTTTAATTTAAATTTTTAAATAATATGTAAATTTTTTATTAATTTTTTCCTCCTATTTCTATCAATCTGAACAATTCATTTTTGCAAAAGAATTTTATTCTATTTTTTTACTTTCTATTTTTTCATTCTATTTCTCACATTATTCAAATAACATATAATGCTTTATTTATTTGATATGAATTAGAGACAAGTAAACAAAGGAAGAAATAAGAACGATAAAAATGTTTTCCAACATCTATTTGATTGTGAAAATACAAGAAACTATTTTCTAGCCAGATTCGTTATCGCTTGTTTCTCACATATTATTAAAAAAAGATATAAAATACGCTTGTTACTTATTCTTCAAGTAATTTATAGTATTCGATAGAATGTATTTATGACTTTCACATCATATATGTCCCTAATATACTTTCTCTAGGTCCTTTAATCAGTTTACTTTAGCAGATAGCACACAAATTAAGAAAAATAACTATAATAAACTTTTACTTTAATAATATTTTTAATTTATTAACATGACTTACTATTATTTATTTATGATGTGTCTACTAGGACTAGCAATGTTTTGTTTTCCTTGGAAACGGCCCTTTGAAGCGCTTGAAACGCTTAAGCGTATATGCCATACAGCAACAAAAAAACCACGTACTACATACATAACATGATTAACATCTTCCGTGCTTTCTTTTTCTCCATCCCAATTACCATGCACCTATCTACGCCGTGGGAGAAGGATTATCCATTGGCAATTTCTTCGCCCTCCCATGGATTGGTGCGCATTATAATTACAGAGTAGTGCCCCGATTCAATTAAATGTTAACACATGATACATAGATTAAATCAACCCTAATTAGTTATACCTAAGGATACACAATAAAAAGGTCAATAAAATGTTTATTAGAAATTATAACGCCTATATTATCAATGCATTAAATCAGGATTTTATAATAAAATCTTATTATATATACATTTTTATTATGTAGCATTGATCACACATTAATAAAAACCATTAATCTAAAAATGAAACATTAATCACTGACTGAATTAGGTTGATTGCTGAACTTGCACCCCCAAGAACCCAACCAATCACAGAAAATATCATGTTAGACTTAATTACTGCCTTCCACTTTATCAAACCAAAGACGGCTCAAATCCGACCCAAATCATCAGTAGCACCGAACCTAACGCCTAGATGTTTGCAAATGAGAAGTCTAAGCATAGTTGCATAGGGGGCGTCGACCGCGTTCACAATCTCATCATATTCAATGCACAAACCTTTCTCAGATCTTCAGCGGATATTTAGATGCAAAAACCAAAACAAAAATGAATCAACTGCACACAATCGCCCCTCTAAACTCCCATCTGCCAATGGGATCAGATCAAAATTTTTATCATGATGACCTTTAGATAGGACATCATTCCTCGAAAATAGTCCACTGGAATCACCTATCCAACCAATCAGTCTAAGCTATAGAGCGGTATCGGGAGTAAAGGAATAGCCAAACAGCGGTTCTTCTGCATACACTAGGCATCCTTCTCTTGGCACCTCCAAATAAAAGTTACCATGCTAATTAATGGGTTTACATCCTCTCTAATTCCTAAAAAAGATGACATTCCCCATTACGTGAGATAAAGATATTAAAGTTTTACATAATAAAAATATTAATACACTTATCTGTTTTCTATCTCTCCTTTATATCTATTCCTCTTCTACTTGTAAATGCAAGTAGCGAGAATTCCAATCCGCTAATTAATGCAGGCAGAGCAATCATATCAGCATCTCATGTACTCATTCTCACAGGTGATGACAATACATAAGAATAAAATGTTTTTGGGTGACAGTTGACAAACAGATAATCTTCATTTTCTATCAAATATTTTCTCAACACAATGCATGATGGAAAAATATGTAAAAAAATTCTATAGAAATTTTATTAAATAAACTTTCTCGTACATGTTTACAGCATTTGATAGGAAATCACCATGAAAAGGGGCTAGCTCCAAGCAAAAATATTTCATTTTCCACATCCTTTACCCATTGACATACTCGGTTGCAAGTCTGTATTGCCAAGGCCTGCATACCTCGTTATACACAATTAGTCAGAATCTGTCCAATCGGAGTAGCCTAAAAATAAATGCAATTTGTTCTCCCCCTACTTTGTTAAATCTTTTCCCAAACAAATCGGCCAAAGAGGATTGTTTATTAGCTCGCAATCTAGATGGAAAGGCTAACACCAACATTGATATAATATGCAAAACATACACGGCGCTAGATTTCAAAGTTGAATATTTTTAGCATTAAAGATAAAGAAAAATTGAGAATTGAGAAATCTTGTAGCAAAGCAAAACCAATACCTTGTCTGCTAGGGGATCAAATGCAGCATAAAGCTCAAAATCCTGTGTTACCCAACAAAGCAAAACTGCCAGAAAAAAATTATCTTACTAATCAGATCACTATTCAATGAAGCACCAAAATATGATGGCAATCATGTCCCAACGCATCTAAAACAAACAAGGCAAATTCTATGGGGAAGATCACTCAAGAACTGAGTTTTCATTAACAGGGTTGACTTTACACTGCATAGCAATTTTTGTATAGGTTGGCTTGTCTATTATTGGTATGAATCTCTAAATGCATCTCACAGAAAATAAGGGGTCTGCTTTTCCATAGACTCACTTTTCAAAATATCCAATATTTAAACTGGGACCAAATACCACAAAAAAAAAGACATATCCCCAACTTAGATTCTGCCCCACAAGAAGAAAATTGCAGTTTAAAATTAAAAAATAAAGAATGGCATCAGGTCATAACTACAGAGCCAAAACATCACATACTATCTCATAAGGCATTATAACTACAAAGTATGAATCACAATATTTGTTACCGTAGTTTTCGTCCCTTCTAAATTGAGTTTTGTGTGGCCCAATTCCTTTATCATGCATGGATGCAAAAAGTGTTTGGTAAGCTCTATACAGTCTGGCAACAATGAAGGCAGGTTATGCTTCTGATAAGAACAAAAAATACACAGAAAAGAAACAAGCGACAGCAACATAAAATGCGCACAAGTTTCCACAAAATCACTACCTTTTCTGCTGCTTAGGAGTGTTAATGGGTGACGAGAACTCTGAAGATACATATTGATCCAGATAAATGCTGCGATATATGAAATGCCATAATCCAGCAGCACCACCAATTCCACTATTAGGTTCCCTTGATCTTTCAGGAGAATCTGATGGAAGCCTATGCTGGCCCAGATGAGGAGATGATCCAGAATGAGGTAAGGGTGGTAGATCCTCAACATGCATCCCACCATCTAGCAAGGATCTTTGAACTTCATTAAGGACATTTGACTTCAAAAGGACCATTTCAATACGAATCCTATGAATTGCCAAGCAAATTTCTGAACCATGTAAGCAAGAAAGATATTGCTACATACAGACCCAAGATCACTGCTATGAACCATTACACTCATGAACCCACCATAAACAGTGGTCAGATTATTAAATCATCATTTACCTGCAATCCTTGAGATGGTAAAACGCATCAGAACTTGTGGTAAGCAAGATCAAGTATGTATCATCCTGCCACAGATATACTGTCATTTATAAGATAAATGAACAACATATGGCAAATTGTCTGTGCAATAAAATCTGACTCACATCAAAATAGTGGATATAAGCATGCAAAAATGCCAAAGGATTGTATCTGGGCAAGCAAACAGGAGAAAATGATTCTGATGTCCTGCAAAAATATAGCCCATGAAAGAGTAAGAAAAAGCAGAAAGGTATGTTAAAACAAAGAAATCCATAGTCCAAAAGATTTGTGAATGCACAGGGATCCAGGTGGTTTTGCTGCTTGTAAATCAATATCAACAGGTCAAGCAGAGTGAATGAATAGAAAACTATACCATCAAACATTAGTTAGATTGAATGAAGAGTAAACTACACCATCAAAGCATGACCATTGAGATGCTATCTGAAAGATAAAACAATGCCAGTTCTACTTGCCTAAAGGATTCTGATGACATAACAAAGTTGGCCAGCAGCAGCATATCATCTGGATGAAGAGAGGCTTTCTGAGCACCGAAAAGACTGATTACCTGTCTTCAACCTTTGCTGAGTTATTTTATCATTTTATGTCAGCATATAACTAGACAACTAAGTACAGTGATAAACCTTGTATCTGCACATCAGAATTGCAAACAGGACACCAGAATCAGCAACATCTTGCAAGATAGCACCAGCAGCTTGCCTTGATGCATATGCAAGAGGTAGACAAGTATAGGCATGAAGAAATGTAGCCGGATTCCTGATACAATCAGACAAATAACATTGTTCACTACTGAAATTTAACGTGAGAAATTGGGAAATCCGGAATATCAAACAACATACAACCATCATTCCCCAACCACCAAAGAAATACACAGAAGACTACATACAAAGCACCCAAAACACCCTTACCTTAGAGGAAATATTTTATTATTACTACTTAAGTACAGTAAAACAAAACATGCTTGGAGCAGAGAAACAAACCAACTAAAAGAACGGATTAGTGAAGAGAAGACAGTGTCGGTTCCACCAAGCAAGGGTGTCATATCAAACTTTGGATTCTTCTCAAAATATCTGTTTACTGACTTTGTTAGTATAACAATCATCTGCATATTTATCAAAAAGGGGATGTATCATACAACTGCTGCAACATAAGTAGTCCATTTGCACGACTACAAAAGAGATGCAACAGTAAGTTGAGAAATACAAGCTGAAGAAGCAGGAGTAGCAAGCAAGCAAATGAACCCATTTTTTCATTGGGCCATACAAGCATCCAACTCATTTATACCTGGCCATAAATAAGCTCCAACTGCCCCCTTAGTGACTCATAAGGCTCTTGTGTACAGCTGATGCACACTAAGTAAATTGGTCCTTTCACAAGAAAAACCACCTGCACTATAACTTCAAACTAAGATTTCATAACACCAAATCACTATGATGGTCTGGCAATGTGTACCAGATAAAATCCTCTTTTTCCTAAGTACTAATAACTTGATATGAGAAGCACAGCAATGAAAAAGTAAAACATATATCCAGTATCCCTAACTTACACTTTAAAACTAAGCAAGGATTAAAATACTTTTTTTGCATAACATAATATTTATTAGCGCTTGAAGTGCTGGTTTCTCAGAAGGTAAAACTCAAATGAAACTGTGTATTCATGCACAAAAACTGCAACAAGAGAAAAGTGCATGATCAGACCTGATGCTTTCCAGCCCTTACCAACTTGACACGGTCACCCCTAAAAACATAAAGAATAAACATTAAAAAATCATCTCAAATTATAGTCAGTTAAGGAATCAAATGTAATTAGGAATATTGCTGTAATTAGAAACTATCAAGCTATAATTAAACAGACTAAAGACAGCTACAATACCCATTCTCCACAAAGGAAATGATTGCTTGCAAAGTTGCTGAAAAACCAGCAAGCTTGTGCTCATCTCCATACCTAGAAGATGCAAAAGGTGTGAAACAAGAAATTGAGGAATGAGGTATGAAGTTTTATGGCAGCAACCCTAGAAAGAGATATGAACAGAATTGAGGGAAGCTTGTGTGAGGAGTTGATAAACACCTAACCTAGAATATATTGGTTTGCCAGAATGACTCAGAACAAAAAAATGCTTCTTTCTTTTCCTCCATGAAATGGAAGCATCATCCTGCACTTTATTCATTAATCAAACAGAATATGACATTACAGTCTTTACAGGTATCTTCTGTGTAATGCCCTCATAAGGCTTGACTTTAAAAATAAATGTCTGTACCAGCGAAAAGCTAAAGTACTTAAAAAGAACAAGAATCGCCAAATAACTCATAATCTCTATAACAGTTTATTGAAATTTGAATGTTTTGGAACCAAAACAATAATTATTCATGGTTAAATATAAGATGCAGCCCTCATTTCCCATTTTTCCATGCAATTTCTTATCATTTTCATTTCTACTCAAGCATTTTTGAGCCTTGCAACCACAATTTCAAGTATGAGAGAAACTCCTCAGATGCTCTCCCGCCCCAGGCCTGCCATTGCATATTTGGATTCTACATCATAGCTTATTTCAGTACAGGCTCTGCTTATTTAATAAATTCAAAATCTTGATTGCTATGAACTCTGTGAAAAAAGTTGAATGATTTTAAATTTAACAATGGAGCTGATTGTGGATTGAACCCTATACTGCAGCATTTAATCTTCGTTAATCAGTAACGAGTAATGACTTGTTCATAGTAACGAGTAAACGGCACTAACACTAACTAGTGGGGACATGGAAGGAAATTTACAGTAAACATATATACCTCATCGACCTGTCGTTTTCCGGGAAGCCAGGAGGCGTGAGAAACGTCAGAGAGGGGTTGCGAATCATCATGGATGTTCATTTCCTCAATTTCGTGGTTAAGTACCTCTTCAGGATGGGAGACGCTTGTAGCGGTGCTGCTACCCCTTTCGCCAGCGCAACCGCTGCTGCTAGGGCTGGAGGGATCGGAGGAGAGTCGTGCAGCGGATCCGTTGGGTTGTGGATGATCGGAAGGTTCAGCATCGAAGAGGCTATGCGAGAGGGGAGGCAAGTGGAGTCGGATTGGAGGGTCAGTGTCATGATCGGAGTGGTAGCGCGTGTCCGGTGAACTCATCTCACTCATAGCAATTCAACTGCGATGAGAGAGAGAGAGAGAGAGAGAGAGAGAGAGAGAGAGAGAGAGATATGCCTGTTGCTTTGGCGGAGTCCGAGACTGAGTAGATGCGTCCAGTGTACAACCCGCCACGTACTACTAACTGCGGGCCGGTCTAACACCTTTCTCAAGGCCCAAGCCTGCAATTCGCCACCCTTGTAGGCCCTTTTACATCCATTTTTTTTTTCACATTTCTTCATTTTCTTTTTAAAATTTTATTTTCAAATTTATCCTAATATTAATATATAAAAATAAGATTCCGAAAATTTAATTTAAAAATATATATTTTTATTTTAAAAATTAATTCAAACATATTTTTTATACTCTGAAATTAAATTTATAAAATAATTTTTAAAATATATTTCAAAAAATTAATTTTAAAATATATTTTTTACATTTCAAAAATAAAATTTCAGAATATAATTTTTATTTTCCATAATTTTAATTCTGAAAGAAAATTATTTTAAAAAATAATTCTGAAATTTTAATTTTAGAATAAAAACAAATTTTTAAATATTTATTTTGAATATTTATAAATAAATACAATTAAAAATATTTCTTTAAAAAATGTAAATAGAAAAAAAAAAAAAAGTACAGAAAGCGACTCCACTTCTATACAACACAACAGTGTGTTCGGAGTGACCCCAAATTTTTAAGCGTTCCAATCTCAATCACAGAGCTAGCGATTTGGGCTTATGGTTTATATCTTGTAATCTGTTGTACAGCTTTCATTAATTTCATTAAAAGCCTTTGCGCCTTGTCCTCGTTTAGACGTAAATGGGAAAATCTTTGGACCAAACATAAAAGGAATCACAAAAAAAAAAAATGTTCGAAATTTCTATTTTAGCCGATTCTCAAGAAAAAATTGATTTAAATAAAAAATATACAGATGAAATTATTTTTAATATAATATCAAATTTATTTTAATATGATTAAAATAATCTTATATAAAATTGAATAATTTTTCTCATTTATTATATTTATTCATTTTTATTTTATTAATACTATTTAAAATACAACATTAACACAATAAAACTATTCCAAAATTTGACTCAACATATTGCTAGATTCCATTATCAATACTCATAATACATAATCCAGCATTGTTTTAATTATTAGATTAAAATAATATAATGTGGAAATTAAGTATATAAATATTTATAAAATCTTGAAAGTATTTAATATTATATTAAATTTAATTTTACATATATTGTATATTTTATAATAATTTTGATCTGTGTAATATAAATTTTTAATTTGAAAGTTGGATGGTTAAATTTAATATTTTAAAAAATTTATTAAATGTTCCATAATTTATCCAAAATTAATTCTAAAATAAATAAATTCTCCACCTGTTAGAAAAACATTGTTAAGGTATTTTTTTAAAAAAAAGATAAACAAAATTTAACCATATTTTTTCTTTTTATTATGAATAATGCGTGGTTTAAATTCTTTAATAATTTTCATTTCAATTTAATTTTTTGTTATGATAAATTTATTTTCTATTAGTTTCATTTATGCATCTGAATTTTTCTATTTTACCTACGTCTTTAAAAGAGTAATTGAATAAATTATTTTTTATATAGATTTTCTCAGCGTTAATTAATCAAAACATGAGATGTTATTCAAAATTAAAGAATATTTAATTTGTATATTTTTTAAATTTTAATTTACCCTTTTATAAATTTTTTCAAATTTCATATATTTTTTTACTAAAATTTTATATTATAAACTGTTTTAATAATTTCATATCTTGAGTATATCTTAGACTCCTATTTAGTTAAGAGAGAGAGTTTGGAAATTTAAATAGAAAAAATTAACAACATAGTTTGATTAATAATTAATATCATTAATAAAATAAATTTGGCAAAAAAAACACTATCAATGACCTACAAGCACATACAGTGCTAGTTGGATGAAATATTAACTTGTTGTAATGTATCCTTTGTCACCGAATGATATAATGTTTATAAGAAATAACACTTTTGTCTCTCTAAAATAAACGAATATAATTTAGAAGATGAAAATCCATTACAGTCATTAACTAAAAAATTAGTTGTTAAAATTTTAATTTTATATCTTGTAATTTGTGTGCATATGGGAGAATTAAACCCCTGCATGAAACGGTTGTAGCACAGAGAAAAGTTACATTGTTTTTATGGTCGAGTGAAGAAAAACAAAACAAAGAAAAATTCAAAAACATGAAACTTGATTTGTGCATCGAGTCACATTTGTAATTACTCCGTTAACAACTCTCCACATGTTTGGGTCGCACCAAACATATATTAATCAAAATCCAATTGAAATATCTGTTTTAGGTGGACATATTTAGCATCATTATGGGTAGCAAACTAGGTGACTCGTCATTAACTTATAAAATTTCTCCCCGGTAAAATGTTTACACTAATTAGATCTATTTTTGTCTTGTATATTGTGATTTTTTTTCATGAAAAAATAATAAGATTTGAATATAATAATAATAATAATAATAATAATATTTAAATAAAAAACTTTTATGTAAAACTATTTTAATCATCAAATTTTTATAAAAATCCATAATATCAATATTATTAATAAAAAAATCATGTATTATAAAATTAATAAATAAATATTGATTTTTTAAAACATATATCTTAAAAGCATAAATTTTTAAAAATCATCACAATATCTTAAAAAACGAGTCAAATTATTTTTTTAATCTATTTATAAAACAAACCAAAATACTCTTATTTTTTATAAATAGACAAAAACTACTCTTATTTCTCATAAATAAACAAAAACTACTCTTATTTCTCATAAATAAACAAAAACTACTCTTATTTCTCATAAATAAACAAAAACTTATTAAGTGTATCTAGAAGTTTTCGTGATTCAGTTTAGATACAACTTGAGAATATTTACGGTTTGAATATCATCTAATATGATCATTAAAGTATTAAAATATTACTTTATATCATTTTGATGATAATATCAAAATTAAACTAAACTATTTTGATCTTTTACAATTTGCATTTTATCAATTCTTTAAAAAAAAATCACCTTTTCATTTAGTCAATAAATAAAAAATATAATTAGTTAAAATAATAAAAGAATCTCAAACCAATATATAATTTTTTATGATTAATTTTTTTAAGGAATAATACTTATTAAATAAAAGATGAAATGGATAATAAATAGAAAACTTGTTTATTAAAATTTACTATAAATCATAACTTGTTTTAGATTACAAATCATAAGTTAAAGTTGAAACTGTTTATAAGAATAACAATATTCTTACTTACTACAAATGATCCACACCTCCTTGCATTCTTAATCCAATGAATAAACATTGATAAGAAAAATATATAAAACATCTCATGATTATAATAAAATGTATTTTAAGTTAAAATTGATTTTGGGCAAAATAAACAAATTAATATAAATTTCAATATATTTATAATTTGGTGTAGGTTGATAAGTGCATGAACTAGCCTAATTGTACTTATTGGCCACAATTAACTAATTTGAATTAGCAATTTTTAGCCAACAGCATAAATATTCAATTTACCCAAACTCCAAATTTCGGTAAGCTTTTCGGGAATTGATTTGATTTGACATTTATAAAATCATTGATAATTTCAAATTTAGTTGTAGGTTAGCAATGAAAACAATAGATAAAATAAAATTAAGAGGATATAACTTCACATGCGACCACCCGCCGCCATTTTTTCTGTTTCCCCATTTTTTGAATTAAATAAATTGAAGAGAAATAATTTCATGACCCACGCTATATGTTTATATGTTTTCAATTTTTTTCTTTTTATTGAAATCCCATTATTCGCATACGAAGTGTTAGTTTAATATGTATTGTTTAATGAATTTCATGTAGTTCTTTTGAAAAATTTAAGCTCTTGCTCATGGCTCAATGTGGACGCTGGTTGCAATAAGAATGGGAGCACTAGTTTTTGAGGTCTTTTTAAGGGATGTACACGGAAACATTTCCTCAGCTTCACCGTTAGGAAAACTTCTTAGTCTTCCCGGAGTCTGAACATAAACCCAAACTTTGGCCTTGAGATGCAATGTGAACCTCCTACTACAATTAATTAATTAATTAATGAGAAGTTGTATTTGTAGGGCTAAAAAATAGGACAACAATTTATACAATAAAAAAGTAATACGATAAAGAAAATTATATAAATTTATAATATAAATAATATATCTCTTAATTTATCTACGTTAAAGTGGAAACAAATTCGTGCATTGAATCTGGTGAATAGCTTTAGAAAAAGTCCGAAAGAGTCGAAAGTTTGGTATTATTGTTGGCTATTATTCAGTTCTCACGTCTGCTTTAATTTTAGAAATTTTGATCTTTACCGCATTTGTATAACATGGAATGTTCATGTTATAGCAATTATCATCCTGTGTAATGCATATGCTCGTTTGAATTTTGATGATTGATTCATTCTGGCTGCATACGAAACCTCTTTATGTGTGCATAACTGTTCCATTGCATATCCTTTCTTTCTAACGGTTTATTAATGAAGAATTTTAAATCTTCTTATTTTTATAAAAATATAACTAATAAATAAAAAAGTTAAATTTTTATTACATTTTTAAATAATAAGTATATTCACTTTTTTATTAATACCGATTTTATAAATTTTGTAAGATAATAAATGGTAAAATTTACAAGATATAACAACATATTTTTTACATATGTTTAAAAATTACAATATAAAATTTTGTTGTTTATTTTAAAAATATTTAATAAATATACTGTTTTGTCATAATAATAATAATAACATATAAAAAATAAAATAAAAATTGATTTGTTGTAAATTGAATAAAAACTAAATAAAACCAATTATAATAATTTAACAACTAATTGTATATATTTTTTTAAAAAAATAAGCTTCAAATAAAGTTAGACTAATTTTTTTATTAATTAAAAAAACTTCACTCAACGAAACTTATCATTAGAGATAAGTTGTTTCGTGCTACTTTATAAATCTGTCAATTCGGAGATGTAAAAAAAAAAATCATTTAATCATAATCTTTATTATATGTCGACATTAACCATTTCAGCGGACCATTCTGCCCATGGTTGCCTGACTTAGCAACCCCACCCAGTCCTCAGGGAATAATAACTGCAAATAATTTATTTTTAAAATAAAAAAGGACAAGAAAAAAATAAATATATAAATATAGTAGTGGCTGGTAAGTGGACATTTGGCGATATTTGAAATTGGAATTAGATTTGATGCGACATGCTTATCGAGACTGAAATTATTATAGTAACTGTGCAGAAGAAATATAAAGGTTAGACTCGGTATAAAAATTGATTTAATAATTAATCAACAATGAGGAAAGTGAGTAATTTAGCAGAAACAGAAGGATGCAGCATAATATACAGATTTTTCAATGATTAAAAAACAGGCAACGAGGAAAGACGGACAAGGGGGCTGTTGGTCCCCACATGCGGAAGTTAGCACGAAGGAGTGCCAGACAGAAGGACAAAGAGGCAACGTTTAAACCTATAGTGCATTATTTTTGCCTACCCCACATAATTAATATGGGCAAATTTCGGCCGAAAATGCTGTTTTGATTAGTTAGGGAGTCTTTGTCAAGTGCTGAAGATAGGCTCATAGACAGGCACATAGGCTTTACCTTTGGTCCCAAACCTAAACCCAACCACGCCGAAACCCAAAGCCCCCCCAATCATTGAAACAACTGTTTGTTTGTCCCTACTACAATAGGCCCAGTGGCCCACCATTTTAACATTCAGATTTTGATCATCACCTAGTAATCGGTCCAATCCGGAACCGAAGGATAATGAACATTATCAATGTCACCGTTCCTTCTAAATTCTATAATTTAATGTAAATTATTTAAATTTCTTAGAATTTTTAATTTTTTTAATAATATTATACAAAAATTTGTAACATTTTAAAAAAAATTTACAAAAATGTATTGCTACCGTTTCTTTATAAAAAATTAAAAACAAAAAGGTGTAAATAAAATGTATAATATAATAAAAAAACAATTATGAAAACTATAATATTTTTATTGGAAACAATTTATTTTAAAAATAATAAATTAAAATTTTTATTCTTAAAATATTTAATATGAGTTACATTAATCCTTTATCAATATGATGATTGCGTTTTTCATTTCTAAAACAACAAATTATTCTTTTCAATTTATCACCGGTCAATAAAATAAAAATATTGAATAACAATTAAAATAAATAATTTTCTACCTTTCAATGATATAAATGGTGATTTATTTTTTCAAAAACCAACATGATGGATATTAAAAAGGAGGATAAAATCACATTTTATTTTATTTTTAAATTGTTTCTAACAAATTTTTCTTATAAATTCTTTTTGATATTTTTAATAAATTAAATTTTTATTTACTAAAATTAAAAAATACACCATAATTATTAATAAAATAATAAACTAACAATAGTTCATCACCTAATGTGCATTTTTTATTGAAGTGGATTGTGATAGATGAGGATATAGGGGATATATTTTTTGAAAACTTATCTTGATTCAAATATTTTAAGGAAAAAAAGTAGAATGAATGAAACTAAATTCATCCTATCTTAATTTTATCATTCTTCCAAAAAGAAAATAATTTTAAACTATAATATCTTATTAAATTAAAATTTTATATTTTAAAACATAAATTTTAAAACTCATCCTCTCGGCTCCTCCTCCTAATTCAAACAATGATTTTTTTTCTCTTCTATCTTTCTTTATACAAACTAATTAAAATTTCTCTTCTTTCACTCTCTAAATCAAATATTCCATTAATATCTATCTTTATCCATGATCACACACACATATATATCACATATGTTACAGTTTTTATTTTACATAATTTCATATTTTTAAATTTTGACCTCGCTTAAACCAAAATCCTAACTCCAACCTGATTAATGATATGTATCGTTTCGACCAAAAAAAATTGATATACGTATCGTTAATCAGTTCCTTACTACCTTACCTTTTACTAATAAATGAATTAATAAAAGTTTAAAATATATTAAAAACATATTATTAATTTTTTTAATAATTTTTTCAAATTTTAATAAGACGATTCTATAGTACTTAGCTTTACTATAAGAAGAATAACATTATTGGGAAAGAACTTCTCTCAATGCGATTTAAAATCTGAAATTTCGATCGGATACAGTAGATGATTATCGAGAAAAGGCAAAAAAAATAAGACTCAGCAAAATGGTAAATGTAATCAGTCAACAAAATTATGGTCCTATGGTACATGTCTAGTCTTGGAAACCGGTTTTGGCCCAAATCGCGTTTCGAACCCTACTGAGATCGCGTCCTTTGAGAGTCCTCCCAACTCCTTCGTGCACCGAAAAGGAAGCGATTCGCGTCTTCGCAAGAAACTCGTGCGGAGGCACTCTTCCAACTCCATCTTCCTCATCGCTCTGTCCCTCGTCGTCGTCGTGGTTCCTTCTCCGGCTCTGTCTGTACTCATCGCCAAGGATCTTTGACCAGTCCGGAACGTTGACCGGCAGCGACGCCGGAGCTCCAACGCGGACACCGGAGGAAGAGGAGTTATTGTGGAATCGAGAAGAACGAACGGATTTTCGAAATTCAGGAGAGTTAGCGCGAGCAGAGTTGTAGAGATCAGACTCGTCGAATTCGAAGGTGGAATCGGAGAGAGAATCTCTATCCATGACAGGGAGAAAGCGGTAGTTTGGTCTACCAATGTTGGCGGCCATGCCGATCGTGCTTTCGATTTTGATCCTACAATTCACAGCTTCTTGTTGTTCGTCACTTTCATCAACCTTCAAGCTCTTTCCCTTCCTCTTCCAATTACTCTGTTACGGTTCTTTGATGTGCTTTTATAAAGGTTGGGTCTACTTTTTGAAAGCAAAAAATAAATGAAGGAAGAAATGGTAGGTTTTGCTGGCGTAAGCACTTTGGATAAGGCTCTCCCTTCTCTCTCCTTATTATTCTTCCTATTTACGGATATGCCCCCGACATTTACTTGGAAATGGGGCAGTGAGTAATGGCAGTGAATGGAAAATTAATTTGGGGCTTCCGAGAAGGATTGAAGAAAAGGGGGGGGGGGGTTCCGTTCACCTGACCCGGTTCAAGAAAAGAGAGCAAAAATTTAGAGGTTCGAGGAAGAGGACACGTGTGAAGGGGTGGTTTCGTGGGAAGGGGAAGGGCATGAAGGCACGTGAAGCAGGCCCCTCACTTGGATTGGATCCAGTGCACATTGGTTTCTTCTTGCCTGCCAGCTGAGCCCTAACTGGATGTCAATTGTCTTCTCAAATGCGACAGCCCATAATCTCTGTTTATCCTTTCAAACTTCAAAATTATCATTTGCCAATTTCCAATTTCTTTAATGGATCCATCTGCTTCTTGTTTCCTCATTTTTTTTTTTGTATTTTTCCTTTTATTTTTTGTGTTACAACTAGTACCAATGAAATCCTACTTTTTAATTAATTCCCGTCAAATAAATATAGGAAGCTATTAATTATTTTAGTATATATAAAATTTGATTGCACAAATATAATTAGGTCACATTAAAATTCAACTGTACCCTATAATTTTTCCCTATTTATATAAATTTTAATAAAAAATTTTCTTTTTTAACATGCTTAGGACGTTTAATTAAAGAGAACCATAAAATATACTCTCTTCAATTCATAATAAGTGCCATTTTGAAAAAAAATTATATATTTTTTCAATAAGTCTTTCACTTTATAATTTTAAAGATTTTTTTTTCAATTTTTCATAAATAATTAATTTTAAAGAAAAAATTAAGACCAGAGTAAAAATGGAAGAAAAAATAACTGAGATACAATGATATAATTAAAAATTATGTGAAAAAATATTGTAAAAAACAATATTAGTTTTTTTTTTAAATTCTTGAATCATAAATTTAAAGGACATTTCTTATGAACTACAACAAATGTAAGAATTAGATGAAAATAAAGTATAATCAAGTGAGACGAATATTATCGTATTAAGAGATTAATAAATAATTTTTTATTAAAATTGGTAATATTTATTATTATTAATTTATTGTATAATGTGCTTTTTTAAAAATCAATTTACAACATGCAGTTTCTTTCTCATTAACAATAATAAATATAAAATTGATTTATTTTCTCATTATATTATATAATATTTTCTTGATATTAAATATCTACTTTTTTATATTTATAATTGTTTATTTCTTTAAAAACATTATTTAAATCTAAATAATTTCATATGATTTATAAATTTTAAACTTTTTATATATTATATTTAATTGAAAATGTTTTTTAAAATAAATTAAATCTTCAAAATCTGTAAGTTTAATCAAGGTGCGTTCTAATTTTAATACACCGTAACAATAAAGATAATATATGCTCATTTATTTTTTACATACTTTTCATTTAAATTTATTATTATTATTTAATAAAATATAACATTTATTATTATCCATCAAAATACCAATTTATTTGGAATGCAGTGTGAATGTAAAATTTTTTACATTATTATTTAACTATGGGTTACTACTTCATTATAATGTTTACTTTCAAAATAGTTACTTCAAATTTTATATCTACCATAATTTTTAATTAATTAATAATATAAAAATTTTTATATTTTCAAAATTAAATTTAAAGATATAATAACTTTTAAAAAATATTTTTAATTTATTTATATTTTCAAAAATTAATTAAATTTATAAATCTTTGTAAAATATACAATAATTTTTATAAAAAAAATTGTTATTCAACAAAATCATTATTTCATATTATGTTATCACAGTGATTTTGTATATACAATTAATCATCAATAGATAATATAACATAAATTAATGATTTTGTTGAATATACCATATATTAAAATATAGTGAAAAATGTTCGGTCATTTTAGATATTATATAAGTTTTCGTAGACTTAACTTATTATATGTGAAGTTTAAATTTAACTGTACGTTACACTAATATTTTTTTTTTGTTAAAACAAATATTACAGATGTTATTTAATTATCGCGTTACATACACGCACATCTGTTTAGCGTTCAAACACGGTTGTTTTCCATGGAAGATATTTATGCTCTTATAATAAGAAAATTTTATTAAAAAAAATACCTTTATTACATTATAAACTTGCCTTGAACGTCTTATTATAATAAATATTTTTCTCAATAAAAATTTATCAAATTTATATGTTTAAAATTAATCTTAAAAGTCAATGTAACAAAATTAATTAAAATAAATAGTTAACTTTGTGCTACAACTTTAAATAAAAACATTTTTATGTTTTTTTTTTCTTCATTGATCTACTTGGAAGGATAACATGAAGTGACTCAGACTATGCTATTTAATTTGATTTAGTGCATTTGATATTAAACTATTTTATGAAATCATTTTGAGGAATAGTCATTTTCTTGAAGTTTATTACTATGCTCATCTTGGAGAGAAAGATTTTATTGTATTTTTTTTGTTAATCAAGAAAAAGTTTAACTTATATATAAAAATATTGTTTTAGATTTTCAAAATTTTTATCCAAATTCTTTCACCAAAAAATACACAATTAAAAATACAAGAATAAAAGAAGATATTTCTTTTATCTAGATCTTTATCCGATATTTTAAAATAATCATTTAAAACAAAAAGGATAAACACAGATACCTTTTTGTATTTTGCCAAAACTGGATTTTTGATCGATTATTATTCTGAATTTTAACTAAGTAATACTAAACGTAATATTTAAAACATCTATTTAACATTTTTTATTAATGGATTGGCCTATTACAAAACAGTATTCATACAATTTTCTCATTATATATATTAATTTTATGCATGGATCTATAATTTTAATAAAGATTATAGTATTTGAAAATTGAAAAACCAAAGTTTTTTTCAACATTATTATTATTTAGTTAAGATATTATTTATTTTTTTTGCATTTTTCTCATACGATCTCTCTCTTTTTTGGGGTTACATTTTGAAATATTTAGTTATTGTCATCTATTATTTACTTTAGCTAAATATATTGATATAATTAAGTAGTTGCAACTAGATAATATTTTGTTTGTGATATAGGTTTTTGTGGTGATTTTTATTTATTTTTTTGTGTTGTCTCCTTGACATGTTCCTAACATCCCGTTAGGGGGCGACTTTGTTTTCTTGCTAACATTTTTTTACTAAAATAATATATGAAGTTTCAACTTTTATAATTTAATACTTATACTTTTAATTCACAAATTAAAAATTAAAAAATGAATTGTTTAATTCAACTAACCATCCAAAGAAAATACAAATGGTGATTGACTGAGCGCTGTGATTTCAACTTTCAAATATATCACGCTTTGTTCCTTTTCAAAACAAAAAACAAAAAGACATGTTCACCACGCTTGTAATATTCATTATAATATACTATCCGTTCAATCAAAGATCTCAATATAGTCCAATATTGAAAACACAGGATTAAAGCTTCTTTGTTTCTTTACAGGAAAAAAATAATAATTAAGAAAGTGAAAATTTTTATTCTAAAATATAGGCATGTCGAAACTCAAGCATTAATTTTCAATTGATCTTATAAATGAGGAGACTACATTAGGTTTTATTTATTTTCATAAGAAATAATTAATTAATTCAAAATTAATAAAAATAATTTCAATAATTAATATATTATAATTTTTTTGTTTTGAAAATATCTACAATATTAATGTTTGAATCAATGATAAAAGAAGTAAATGTGACATTAATAGAAATTTTATAATAAAATAAAGATATAAAAGAAATTTAATAATTAATATATTTGAAAGTGAGTTTATATTTTTTACAGGAAGAACAGAACGAGATAGTTTTAGTTATATATTTCTTATAAAAATGACCGAAAATAATATTATAGAATCATGTATGTCACAACTTTAACAATAATTTATTATGGAATTTACCTATACTAATTGGTGAAAAATAGCCTGGTCTAGACTACTGGTGATTTTGTTAAAACTTTTCATTGTAAAATGGACATATCATCTTCTGTTAAAACCAAACTGTGGGGTGTGCTTTGAGGTAAAGGATCTTATAGCAGAAACAGATTATTTATATATCAAGATGGCTTGAGAATGTGTTTCAATATTCCACAATGTCTATCAATTAGTTAGGGAAATTCAATATAAAGGATTTGAATTGGGTATTACAATAACTATGTATTTTAAAAGTATTATACTCATACTTGTTAGGACAGTAACTTAAATAATTATATATTTATCTATTGGATCTTATATTTAGACTTATTATTTGTAATTTAGTTAGCTTAAATTATATAATTTTTCATTATGCATTTAATTAGATTTTCACAAGTATTATCATTCATTGTTATCCTATTTACAAGTACATTAAAAGTTGTGTTCTTATTTTGAAATATATGCTCAACATTTCACTCCTTTAAACTTTATGTTCGGTGATATACATTATTATGGTCACTCAATAGATACAAATCTTTTATTTGGCTGCAGTGGTAAGAAATAACCGGCGTTATGTTTAACTGCATCATGCATGAATCATCATTGTTTTTTACATGACAATGCAGGTATATACCAGTTATGCAATATTATCATAAACTGTACAATGTTTTCCATTTTATTAGCGGCTAGCTATATATAGCAACCTTACTTCGTTTGTCCTTATCCAACAAATAAAAAATACAGTTAACATGTGACTTTAATTATAGCCAGCTTGAATCTATGTCCTAACTTTGATGATTCTTAGGCATAATATATAAACTCATATGCCTAATGCCAACATAATACATATATTAATTATAATTTAAAGCATCTCGTCCGGTTTGACATCACAAGTTGCGAATCGCAATGAATCAAAGTTCCCGTTTATTTTTTTAAACCTTTTTCTAAAGCCATATATCCATTACTTTACTTTTAATTGCAAGTGAGTGCATTGAGAATGTCTCACTCAGCTAGCTGTCTAAAAAGAATACAACAAGAAATACAAAGTTGCACCGACAATTTATAACAAAAGCTCGCATATCAAGATTAAAGTTAATTACAAGAGAAACCTAAAGTTGAAAATCCACTTGAAAATTTAAAAGAGATAAGTATTGTTTTCTCTTAATTAATTAAAATTAAACTATCACATGCTGCAATGAATAATATATAAGGATTGATATATCTATTTTCGTCTATAACATGTATGGATAAATAGTTGGCACCTAAATAAATATATCAAGGTTACGCGCAAAAAATTTACAAAAACAAGCTCTACACTGAAATGGTACTAGTTCTGTTGTAAATATGTTAATTAAACCCAAAAAAAAAAAAGCCTTGGTCACTATATATAAAGTTTAGAATTTATACGTATTTCATCTTAAAGAATGTACAATATTCAAACACGTCTTAACTTAAAATCAATTGGAGTTTTTATACGTGTTGTTTATGATTTGAATGTTTCAGATCCTTTAATCTGCGTGCCACATCCGAAATCAACTCTCAAAAAGGTTAATAATTAATATTATACCTCTGAGTGGGTTTTCGTATCGGATTATAAAAACCAAAGGGATCTAAATCTCTAGATGTCAGAAAACAAACATCACATCAGCCTCAAAACTAATGGATTGTTTCTTTTTAGAGATCAAACAACAAAGTGGAAGGATTACATGGATTCCTCTCGAAAAGGAGAGAGGGGATATAAGAAAAATATTTTTATACATAACTATATTAACTAAGTATATTTATATTATATATTTTTTATGATCGATTGTAAAATAATATTGTGTTAACGACAGAAAAAATATAATTAATTTTATTTTATCAAAAATAAAATTTAAAATATAAATAGATGTATTTTACTGTATTTATATGTAAATATTATTTCTTGAAAGATAATTCGATTTCAAGATTATATTGAAGTAATTTAAATAGAAATTTTAAAAAATATGTAAGTTCAAAAAAATTCTGTTTAAAATGGTATAAAATTTAGATAAAAAAATTTATAAAATAAAATTTCACTTTGAAAAATAAATTTATTATGTTATAAAAAATCTATTATTTTACTGATAGTTTTTTTTTAAATTAAAATTATAAAGTTTAATTTTTAAAAATGACGACTATCCTGCAATCCACGATTGATCAAGATTTTCGATAATTTTATTTCTACAAAATATGGTCAAATGGAGTTATCATTTAACATATACAATCTTATGTGAGGTGCAAGCTTTTCCTTTTTTAAGCCATTGAAATTGGGATATTGAGTTAAACCTATTTTATAGACCACAATGTATCATGCAATCCTTTAGGTTTTCCTCCCCCTTAAAGAAGATTTGTCCTTAATTTTAGTATAAATGGAAACATGTGAAACCGTGAGCAGGATGGAGTTTAATAGAGAATTCTACGATTTTAAAAAGCATATATTCAATGGAAACAAATACTAGTTGATTTATCCCGCTATTTTAAAAATTACTTATTAAACATTAATTGTTTAATTCATGCAACTAATCTCATAACAGTAAGCTATATAATGAGAACTTGCCCGTGTAGATTTTGGAGTAGGAAATAACGAGCATCATATTCTCTTTAGTTATCACAACTTTAAACTTAATTTTGAATTGATATTGTTTAAACAACATTACTTTTCTTAAAATTATGTCCACAACAAATATCCAACATTAAGCTTTTGTTTAGTTATCTTTTAAAAATGCAATTCTGATGTTTTTAAACAAAATTATATATTTTAATAAAAATTATGATTAAAATTAATTTTAATTATATTTACAGTTTAAAAATAGTTTAATCAATATCAAGTTTATTTAATTTTAAATTAAATGAATCATAAATCATGTTAATGCAAATTTAAATTCATCTAAAATGACGTTCTAAAACCTACATTAGCTTAAACTCATATTGCAAACACAAAACCAAACACTTAGCAATAGGGAATTCAAGTGAAAAATTCTAATCCATTAGGTAACTAGTATCTGTCAAAGTTGGAAAAAAAATTAAAAAAGGAAAGGCTTTTATACTTTGATTTTATCCTTTTAAGCACGGTGTTTTGAATACTCGCTAGAGAATAGAGATATTATCGGAATGGGCTATGCTTTTCGCGCCATGCATGCAGTTCCAAGGTATCCGTAGTCTTTTGCTATATGCATTACCTTTACTTAGCAGCCAAGTCTATTTATTTAGCATGACAAGTTATAAGTATAAATTTAATGGGTTTGATATATCCAAAAGAATGTTAAAATAATAAAAAATTAGAAATAATATTATAAAATATTGTAATATTATATTAGTATTTATTAATTATATAATTTTTTAGCATGGACAAAAAATTATACTAATAATAAAATATTTTATAATATACATTGTCAATATATCAAATATTAATATAATAATATTTATTAAATAAAATTTATACTAAAAAAATAGTATTTTAATATTTAACAAATTTTTTATGTTAATAAATAATTTCTGTTATGAATAATAAATAACATTTTGAAAAAATATAAATCTAGCCAGAAAAAAATGTTTTATTTGACTTATAAACAATAGGAAAAAATTTAAAATATCATTGTTTTAAAGATTAAATTATTAAATATCTTTTATAATAATAAATGGTTTTACATTAATGAAAAATATAATATAAATTTTAATTTTTAAATTTAATTTAATTTAAGTTTTGATATACCATTTTTATTATTTAATTTTTATTCCTTTCATCCATTTAAACAAATTAAAAATATATTTATTTATTTATTTATTTTTATTTGACTCATCTTCCAAACCTAGGTTAAGTGCATGATCATCATTATTAATTTAACATTGCTAGAATGCCTTTAAACCTATACCCCAATAATAACATTACACTTCACTACATTCAAATGCAACAACTGAAAATTTAAAAATAAATAAATAAATAAACATCCAACAACTTACGTCCATATATATAAATATATATATTCGAGTGCAGATTAGTATGGGTATATATATTTATTTTATGGATCTGTTAGCCTCTCTTGCCTTTGGTGTTTTTCTAAATAGGTGATGGGTTGCGAAGATAAATGCAGGTATATACTGTCATTTAATTATTAGTAGTTGAAATGGTTCCCACACTACTCATCCTTATCCTAGTCCGAGCCCTCACATATCTTTAAAACATTTATGGTGTACCTTATTGTTGTCTCTTTCAGGATTAATTTCCCACGAGTGTTCAACATCAAATTGAAGATAAGATTTTTTTATTAAAAGAAATGAAGAAAACAATTTCATGGACACTCGGATGTCGTGATTTTTAAGTAGTACTTAATTAGTTAGTATTGTATTTAGAAAAATACAAGATTTACATAAATTACTAATATCCTAGTTAAGTTATTAGCCTTGTTTCCTTGATGTAGAGTTTATCTAGCTAAACGAAACTATTAGTTTAAACATTATGTTTATGAAATAGTTTTGGCTATATCAATAGTTTTGATAAAATTTAAACAATTACATAGACCAATAAATTTTTAATTAAAACTCATACTTTAAATATAAAAACTCAATCTATGCACACATTATGGTTTTTAAACCACCATACAGATATTACTTAATTGGCAATTCAAGCTATAAAAAAGCATATAAATGTTTGGGATTGATAAAGGGGAAGTGCTCCACAAAACACTAGAGCAAATTATTAACCGCGTATATACATATTTATATCACTGGTAAAGAGCTTCAATATTAACATGCATCTAAACACGTGTGTGTGCTTGTCTGTGTAGTGTCTTTTCAAGATTTCCAAGTATGGGCAGGGATAACTGATTATACAAATCAGAAATCAGATCAGAAAAACTGTTACATGCAGAACTTCTGCGCATGTATGCCTTGGCATCTTAAATATTTAAACAGGGTTTTGTAAACCACGGGATTCACGTTGTAACTTTGAAGGTTTTTTAATTTATTTAAAATGATATAGATGGAGAGGGAATATTGTCCAAAAATTATGTAGAAATGGGAGTTTTTAATGGATCCAGTGTAATCAGGAATGGAAATTACCGGTCCAGTATAAGTTTGATTTTTTTTACGAATTTACGGTATTGTTTTATTTTTTAAAATAAAAGTTGTAAGTAGGAGAGTACGACTTGTATTTTTTTAATTAAAAACTATAAATCTTATATCTCATATATGTCGATTAATGCATTTTATTAAAAGACTGTTTTGCATGTTGTTTTAAAAACGCATACACTGAACACAGGCATGTGTGTGTAACCTATTCCAATGTTGATTAAGAAGAAGTTGCATATCGGGCCGAAAAACAAGTTCTACATTCACCAAATAGAGCCCAATATCAAAACAGAAAGCATTGCCTAAGTGGACCAGACCGAGACATTCACTAGCTGAGTCCAATAAAAGCCCAAAATTGTGAAAGACGAATCTACCCTCCTACCAACATCAGAACTCCGTTCAGCTCCCCTCAGCTGCAGAACCAATGTAAACTGGTCAATATACTAATTTACAAACATACCCTCACATTTTGATGAAACCAAATAACTAATCCCCACTTAGCTCAGTGTTAAAAAAGACATTTCAGACCAAATTTTCAGCCAAAAACCCTAGTGCCTAATATATATTCTCGACTATACTGCCACTTTATTTTCTCTGAAACCCTAAATCTTCGATTCTGCGACAATGCCGCCAAAGTTTGACCCCTCGCAGGTCGTCGATGTTTACGTCCGAGTCACCGGTGGCGAGGTGGGCGCCGCGAGTTCACTCGCTCCGAAGATCGGTCCGCTCGGTCTGTCTCCAAAGAAAATAGGAGAAGATATTGCGAAGGAGACTGCGAAGGATTGGAAGGGCTTGAGGGTGACGGTGAAACTGACGGTGCAGAACCGTCAAGCGAAGGTGATGGTGGTTCCATCAGCGGCGGCGTTGGTGATCAAGGCCTTGAAGGAGCCCGAACGGGACCGGAAGAAGACGAAAAACATCAAGCACAATGGCAACATATCCCTCGACGATGTGATCGAGATCGCTAAGGTTATGAGGCCGAGGTCGATGGCTAAGGACCTTGGTGGCACGGTGAAAGAGATCCTTGGCACGTGCGTCTCTGTTGGCTGCACTGTCGACGGCAAGGACCCTAAGGATTTGCAACAGGAGATCACTGACGGAGACGTTGAAATCCCTCAGGATTGAGGAGGTCTTCTATTTTGCCTATATTTTTTTTTCTTTAATTAGTGTTTTTATTATGCTACATAAATTTTGGGACCTATTGGTGGTTTGGCAAATTTTCGTTTACTATTTTGAGTAATTGAGATGATTTTTAGAGATTTTATTTGCCTGTTAAATTGCTTGCAACTTTACAAGGATAAATTTGTTGTTTACTTCTATATTTTGTCGCGTGATGGCCAGGGAGCATCGCCCTTTGAATGCGTCGTTGTTTGATAAATACATCGGGAATTAATTTGGGTTAGATATTAGCCTCTGATCGTAGCAAATTCATATTTATTTGGTGGTCACTGTTGTAGTGACAAACTACGGAACAAGTATTGCATTGTAGTTTACATGTTTCATTTGACATTGAATATGTTCTTGTACCTTTGCTTCTGTTATTTTGGTGTAAGTATTCAGTACATGCTGCTCATTTATTTTTTTGACAGTTGTTCACCACTAATTTGCTAGCTTAGGAATTACCATTTAACTCAAATCGTTATTGGATTGAAAAGGGTTACACCAATGGCCTGTGAGTGTAATGGATGTGCTCTTCATACAATGAGCAAAACTGGAGGTTGAGGTACTGGATTGCAGCACAGCTTGTCAGTTCGATTTCCAAGGCTATCTAGCTCTGGGAGAACATGATACTCACATGGGTATAAGACTGAACTCATCCATGTGATTGTCTGGGCTGTTTGGGCTTGGTATCCTACATGTCTACCTGTCATTTCTCCCCGGAGTAACCATAACCAGCTTCTGTGTACATTTCCCATTAGAAAATACTTGGTAGTGTTGACAAATACATTCAATATATTTATGCCCTGTTTGATAACATGTATTAACGATTAATTTTGTCGGATGATGCTTTTATGGGAGAGTATAACCTTTTATTTAGAAACTTGTTGCATTTAAAAATGTTTTTCTATAACAACAGAAACCTTTTGTTACTCGAAAATCTCATTTGAGGCGGTACATGGGTCAAATAGAAATCCAATTATTGTCCATTTGAGGAATTTTTCTTCTTTCAAGAAGAATTTCTATCTCCGGATTTATGTGGGCTTTTCACAGATTTTTTCTGTCCTTTAGCATCCACATAAATTTAATGGTGGAGATCTTAGAGGAAGAATGTTTTGTAACATAAAAGGGCAACACAATTTTCTTTTTTATTCCGTTTTTGTAGAGGTTGAACGTTGAACATTGTTGCTTTCTCTTTGGCATTCTGTCATATTGATTATGGGCAAACTTTGACCGAGGTATTGAAGAGGCAGGAAAAGTTGTTTTGGAATTGGAGGGTGTCAGCAATACTATTCCCATACATCCTCTGTCTCTCTCTCTCTCTCTCTCTCTGTATATCTATCTATCTATCTTTCACCCTTTACTTTCTTCTTATGGTAAAAGTAGGTATGTACTTTTTACCCTTCTCTTTTGTCTAAAAGAAAGGTGTAGAACATAGGTGTGGAACATGAAGGGAAGCATAACATTTTTTGAAGTAAGTGGGTTGATTAACTGCTTAATTTTCCTGGATTGGATTTTAATGTCGTGCGATAGAATATTATTGGGGTATTAGGTTGCATTTGTGTGCAGTAGACAGGGATGGCAAGTTTTTAATTAGTATCTAACGATTTATGGCCATCTCTCACTTGGACAACTGGACTGCTCTTGTTTGACTTGGCCATTGGCCATAGACTAAGCTCTGGTATGTTTGGTATGAAATATTGAAAATGAAAAGAGACAATATTAAAAGAAAGAAAAGAGAAGAAATGATAAGATAAGTGAAGTTATTTATTTTCTTGGTGTAATTTAATGAAACAAGAATGTTTTATTTCCTTTGTTTAGTTTTATAAAAGAAGATTGAAAGTGATGTTATGAATAATGAAAGCATGTATGTAAAATACCCGAAGGAGTTTATAAAATTACCTCGCTTCTTTTCATCGTTATCAATAATAATAATAATAATAAAAAGGTCCTAGAAATCTTATTATCTCCCATTGTTTACTTTCCTTCTCTATTGTCCTCCCAAAGAAGGAATAAATTTCATCCGTTCATTTAAAATTATTTCAGTTTGTTAAACTGCTACAATTGAGTACTAAGTAGGAGAATTTGTTTTCTTGCAATATATATATATACACCCACACATATTTCCTCTCCTCTTTCGTAGCCTATTATTTGCTTCCCCTTAGATAAAAACAGTTATCCTATTTGTCTTAAAAAAGGATATTGTATAGTTCTTTATTGTTGATTTTGATGCCATTGGTCGCCTAATTGTCCTCGTGATTTTCTCGTTGCTTGGCTTTCTTTTGTTCCGTAGTTTCCTCATGTCCCTTGGTTTACAACCGAAATTCCAACCACTATGCGTGTATATATATTGCTCTCAATTTCCTATTACTTATTCATTCAATCAATTAATAGTTTTTATTGAATATCTCTCGGAAAAACTTTCAGGTTAGGTTTGTAACAGCCCCTCCATTCCTTCCCCTCTCTCTCTCTGTTTCATTCAAGGACAGGGAGAGAAAGATCAATATATAATAATACTGCTTCTGTAACTTGAAGTCGCAGCCTATAAGCCTAACTTTAACATTTTGTTGCATTGTATTCTCAAATAAATTACGATGGCAAGAGAGCTCAGGCACATGATGAACCCCTGGATCGAGGTTGCACCTTCACTTCTGGATTTCCCCCGGAAGCCCTCGAATACTCCTGTGCTCGAAACCATATTTGAAGACGGAGATGAAGAGTTGGATGGTGAAGAAGATGGTCTTGCCGACTTCTAATTTTTTTTACCTTATATTATCAGGACATAGGATGCATCATGCCTTTGCAAACTAAGCTGGGCCCTCCATATCTGGCGCGTGCATGTTCTGTAAATGAATATGGAGACTTTACTTAAAAAGTTAAAACAATTCTAGCGGCAGATAGGAATTATCAGAGATGGTGCATTTGTAGATGTCGTCTCTGAAATCTTGTATGGTTATTTCTCATGCACAGTTGAATCTGTATATATTTCATTTATTATGCACAGTGAAACAATACTAAGCAATTTATATATTTGGGTGTGCCTGGTACTCTGCAATAATTCTCTCAAATAACGTAGTAACCTAAAACCGCTATACCTTTGTCTAAATTAGTGGGATAATCATTGTTCTGATGTTTTTCTGAAGGGTTTTTCTCTGATAACTTTATAAATTAAGGGGTTAAGGAACCTTCTCTGACATGGCCTACAGGTTGAATACCATTTGTATTATTAATGTCATATCATCTTTAGAATATATATATTTTTTTACTTTATTGCATGGTGGTCCTTTTTTATTTATTTATTTTTCAATCGTATAATCTTGAACCTCCTGAAACTAAGGCCACTGAACGTCCTGAACACATGCGGTTACGCTGATTGTTCAATACTGTTTTTACAAGCTGAACACATTCTAAGTCCATGTAGACCTACGAAGAAACGTCAGGTAAAAAACGTTCAGCACGACTCTGGTTCAGGTAGAAATACTTTCAAACTGTGCATTCACACACACTTGGATCATCAAAGTGAAGAAAGCCTCTTTTCAGCCTTGTTCTCTATTTCGTGGTCAAAGTTTGGAGCTGTAGAATCTTGGCTCTTGTTCATAGGGAAGATCTTTATGTAATTGGTATCAACCAAGAATAAAAATATCAAGCTTGAGAGTGATTTCCGACTTTAGCATTCTTTTTGTATGCGGGGGAAGGAGTAGGAGCTGGAATCATTAGTGAAGATATCTGCGCACAGTAAATCCGATCAATAGGTTACAATCGGATAAAGGAAAAGTGAGGATTGGGTTCACCATTTCTTGGCAAAGACGGAAGGCCAAAATATAAATAACAACCTATAATACTAAACTGAAAAGAAAATTTTCAAAGATGACAGTATTAATATTACAAGTGGCATTAATCTGTTGGCCATGTTAAAGGGTTTTCTAAAAGTTCAATTTTTAAAGCTACCGGAGCAACACCTTTTCCTGAATTGTATATTTCTGCATAATAACCACTAAACCAATAGTTATAGAAATGTACTAGCGTCTTTATTCTTAGATGGAATATGGAAATTAATAGTAACTCGTGTTGTACAAAATTGTTTAAATTCAAAAGTAAGGAGTGGTGATACCTTACCTCCGTTAACCACAAGATGTGGATTGTACAATGTATCTCCACTCTTTGGTACATTCTAATTAATTTCTAAGATCATTTTTTTAACTTGTCAAATTATCATTAACACAATTACGACCCTTAAATTTTATCTACGATCAATTTCTTTTAACTTATACAATTTTCATTTATACGATCACGACTCCTAGATTACACTAGTGTGTGAATAGAGAGTTAGTCTAGAAGAGATTGCAAATCACTCGCAGGATAATCTTAAAGTTTAGCTGCTTGGTTTTCATTTTTATATGGATCCCATAATGACATATTAATTTTTTAAACAATTTAAATAATTCTCTTTTTCTATCATATAACTTTAAAAGATTCACTAAATAAATATCATAAATTATTTCATATTTTAAATCTTATTATTTTCTCTATTTATTTTAAAATTTTAATTTTTAAATAAAAAATTAATTATTACAAGATGAACGGAGTATGGGATGAATTATAAATACTTTAAGAAGAAAATAAAATAATAAAAAATTTTAAAATTTTTCTCTAAATAAGAATTATTTGAAATTATCTCTATTTAATATAAAGCAACTTAAATAAAATTTTAATTTTTTATTTAAAGATATATAATCTATTAATTTTAATTACTTAGAAAAAGAAGAAAGTACTATCTACCATGAATGATAAAAGCCTTTTATAATGAAGAAGCACGGAATTGACTGTTGAGGGAGCTGCGTGGTTACTTGTCTCATTTCCGCATGCTTTCGAAACAATTGCATGGTCTGCTCTATTGAGAAATGCGCTTCATTCATAAGATATCTCAAAAGCTGTTTGAATTACTGAACATTTAAACTATTTAACTCATAATGGAAAATTATTGACATGTGTAATATAAATAAGAGATTTTTATATCCATACTATGTCAGAAGAATTAAAATGGGAGATAAGATGAATAGAAAATTTGATTTCACTATGCTAGGTTTTCATGGATGGGGTGTTGCATTAATTATATGATTTTTCAAATAATTTTACATAAACAAAGGTTCATGACCTAACATGTTCATATTTTCAAGATATATGTAAGTTCCCAGGAAAATTGGACAAGTAATAGTGAACCCTTTTTAATTTAATTGCCTGGGCCAAGTATATGAGCAAAATAATGTGTTAACAAGAAGGCGAACTTCTTAAACGGTATAATTAGAATAAAAAAACAATTATTGGAAGGGTGGAGTGGATGAGTGCGCAGTGATAGATGACAGGGTGACTAATCAAATGGGACCAAAATAGTTAGTCATCTTTGCATAGTATATGGGATTTGAAATATGCCAACCACTCTCCTGACATGGACAACAAATGTGCCATTGAAGCAATGTTTTTTAAGCACAATTTTATGGAAATAAATAGAGGGGGAAAATAATGATGACGGCCATTACGATAAGAAATTAAGAATACATAATTGACATGTATCGCCGCCCACCGAATTCCGGTGCATATATGTTTTAGTCCTATTCCCCAATTTCAAATATCACGTGCATAATTTAAGAATGTGTGATTTGTGTTTATCCTATGAATTTTGATTTTCAAATACCCAAAAATGATGCTATGGCTGAAAATGCACCACGTGTTTAACTCTTGTACACCAAGTTTAGGTTTAATATAACAAATCTTCTCTTCTCTGTTTGCCTGTGTAAGATGAGAATGACCCCTTCATGGAGTCGGTGGTACCTTTGAATTTTTTAACAAATACTACAATTTCATTAGCTTATCTTTGCGCTACTGCACCATTTTCTTGATGTTGGACTAAAGGCTGCTTAATCCTGTCACTGTCCAACAATTCTTATTTTTTTTAATGAAAAAATAAAAATATGAAGAACATCATTAATTGGAAAATAAACGAAGTATACCATCAGAGGAGTCACAAATAAACCGGAGTACATCCTCAATCTGAGTACAACACGGTAATGGGAAACTACGGATTCTAATTCTTGAGTAATCTTATTTATATTCCCTACAAACACATGAAAAGGAAATTATTCTCCAAAGAAAATTGATTTATCAATATTTAATATTATAAAGTCTTGTATGTATAAAATTCATGCTATCATATTTTCTAATCCAAGCAAGATTTTTTTTTATAAAATAATACTTGTGGTGTAATTATAGAGAAAAGGAAATTGATTTCGGTCGAGGGTGACAAATAAAATCAGTTTGCCTTGTAAATATAAGAAATGCATTTGTAAACGGTTAATAAAAGTGCGGCCAAGAGTAATATTTTTTTAAATGTAGAATGAAAATATAAGGTTTAAAGTTAAAAATTATATAAATTATTTCAAATTCTCATTAACTCTAATAACCTACACACAAGAGTAATATGCATAAGGAAGAAGTGTTAATTTCTTACACATTTTGTTATAACAGTTTTTTTTTTTTTGGAAATGGAGAAGGTAAAGGAAATGAGGTAGTACATTGAGTTATTTTTTTAAATAATTAATAAGTTTAATAAAAATATTATACAATTGACATTTGTTCCATATGTGCAGAAACCATGATATGTTATTTAATCTACTAGATTAGATATTGTTTTAAAAATATGTTAAACAATATTAATGCGTTTTAGTCAAATAATTCATCTAAAGAAAAGGCCAAAAAAATTATTACGTTTTTTTTATTAATCTAGACCACGGTTCCTAAAAATAGTTATGTTTTATGACTTGGTGTGTGTATTTCATATATTATTTTCTGTTACCTTTACCTCAAACTGGTTATTAAAATATTAATAATAATTTTGGTATGAATGTTTTTGTAATTTGTACCAAGATGTGTGTGATTTTTATATTTTTGTGTTTGGATGGAATTTTTTTTAAAATTAAATAAAATAAATAATTATTAAAAGAAAAGTGAATATAAGAAAAATTATGAATAATAATTTAAGAAGAAAATAATATAATAAAAAATATTTTTAAAAATAATTATCATTTGAAATTACTTCTATTTCATATAAAAATTATTTAGAGAAATTTTTTTTTTTCGTTATCATCTCAATACATAAATCTAGTAAAATTAAGTTATATTCTCTCTAAATGTAAGGTTATATAATAATATGCATTTTTTTTTTTAAAAAAAGAAAGTATAGAAAAGTATTTCTATGTACTGAACTTGAAAGTTGATTAGAACTCTTTCCAGCTCTTCCCAGCCATCCAAATTCATTTTATTCTTTCCTTTTTCTTTTCTAAAATACATTATAACAACTTGTCAAATAAGACAGAAATGAAACTTGGAATATTCTTTGTTTTATGGTGTAATCTTCTTCTTTTTTTTGTGGGAGGATTGAAGTAGATGTAATATAATATTAGAACTGGAACCCAAAACCCATTTGAAAATAGTTATTGATTAAAACTTTGCATAATTAATTACAGACAGGGCCTCATAATTGTGAGAAGGATAAGGTGAATCGCCCATTTGTTCCGAACCTATTTGGTTTTAGGTGCGTCCAGATAAGTTCATCTGGCAAGCCTTCGTCACGCTACAAAAGTGACAACTACTTTTCTTCTTAAATTAATCCTATCAACAATTACATAATACTGAAAATGATTAATGATAGATAGCTTTCTTTTATTTCCCAGTATAAGGTACCTTAATCTCGTGCTATTTTTTTATTCTAATATTCCTTAGCCACTAACTTGCATGGAGTGGTAGAAAGTTCTAGCAGGGTCATATTTTTAGAAATGGCAAAGTTCAGGCAAATTAAAGATAACTACACTTTATCGTTAAAAAAAGAAGATAACTTCACTTTCTTGAGCAAAATTAAATTAAATAACTCCAGTTTTCTCTGTGCCATGAGATCAAGCGAGATTAAAGTTAGATTCATTTCTGGGATGAAGTTCAATAGATTTAACTTATCCAAAAATCTCTCCAAAATCGGTGGACAGAAAAGCTTCTGACCGTTGTATGGCTAGCTGCTTAACTATCTAATTCAATTATATTTTATGGATTTAAACGTCTTATTTTACTTATGTCTCCCTTTTATTAATTGTTCCTTTAGCAAAAAAATTGTACTTTTAAAATATTTGGCTTTAAAATAATTTATTATTATATATTGAAATGTAATTTTTAATCAAAGAAATGTAAAATACAGGTGATTGATTTTGTTATTTTACAAATTACAGAGTTGTGCACAGCCAGATATTTGAAAAATATTTTTATTTTAATATATCTTATATTTTGATATGTCTATTTATTATCATATATTATTTTTTATTTAATATTTATAATAGTATAAAATATAATTGGTGAAGGAACGTTGAGAAAATATAAAGGGATATAAGAGCATAAGAGTGGGTAGGGTAAGGCAGAGAGTGGGGCCATGCAAGCGAAATGAAGGTAATAGGGCGGCAAAAAATTACGTTAATCATGTCATTGTTGGTACATACTCTCTCTCTCACATACATCCAAAGCCTTGAAATTAATAATTAATTCCATTTGCCATAACACTCTGTCTTTCCTCCATTCCTTAAATACCATCTTTGTTGTTCTCACTCCCCACTCCACACACCATTTGTTCATTCATTGCATAGAGCATAATAACAACAAAAGAAAAGGATATGGCTAAAGACGTTGAGCAGGTTACGGAGCAACAAGGGGAATACTCGGCCAAGGACTACCACGACCCTCCTCCGGCGCCGTTGATCGACGTGGAGGAGCTCACAAAGTGGTCTTTATACAGAGCCGCCATAGCAGAGTTCATAGCAACCCTTCTCTTCCTTTACATCACCGTCTTGACCATTATCGGGTACAAGAGACAGAGCGATACCACAATTCAAGGTAACACCGAATGTGACGGTGTTGGCATTTTGGGCATTGCTTGGGCCTTTGGTGGCATGATTTTCATCCTTGTTTACTGCACCGCCGGTATCTCAGGTAACTAACTATATATCCACCTTCCTACTACTATTAATTAATTAATTACATACTTAATTATTATTAATGAAATTTGTATGTAATAGGTGGACACATAAACCCTGCGGTGACATTCGGGTTGTTCGTGGGACGCAAGGTGTCTCTGATAAGAGCGTTACTTTACATGATAGCACAGTGTGCGGGTGCTATATGCGGTGCTGGATTGGCGAAGGGATTCCAAAAAGCATACTACAACAGGTATGGAGGAGGGGTTAACCTTGTGAGCGATGGTTACAACAAAGGTACTGCTTTGGGTGCTGAGATCATTGGTACCTTCGTTCTTGTTTACACTGTTTTCTCCGCCACCGATCCTAAGAGGAGCGCCAGAGACTCTCATGTTCCTGTAAGCATTCATTTGTTTTTTTATTTTTTTCATTTATAATTAATGATGAATTTTGAAATAATAAAAAATAAAAACAGGTATTGGCACCACTTCCTATTGGATTTGCGGTGTTCATGGTCCACTTGGCTACAATTCCTGTGACCGGTACCGGTATTAACCCTGCAAGGAGTTTCGGACCTGCTGTTATCTTCAACAAGGACAAAGCCTGGGATGACCAGGTAACTAACTGCATATATAAATAAGGACTTAAAATATTTGTAAAGGAAAGTTAGAATAAGTTATTGTTTTGACTTTTCAGTGGATTTACTGGGTTGGACCATTTGTTGGAGCTGCTGTGGCTGCATTCTATCACCAATACATTCTGAGAGCAGCAGCTATCAAAGCTCTTGGATCCTTCAGGAGCAACGCTTCATGAATCAATCAATTATTACCTCTCTAAACAATAACACTGCCACTTCAAGTCTGTCTACACCTCCCTGCTGGAATTCCGTTTCGCTTTTTCTTCTTAGCCGTTGGTTTTGGGGTAAAGCCAAAATACAGTGGGGTCTTCAAATTGTAGATAACCATGCTTTATGTCTCTCCCTCTATTTCTTTTCTTTTTTTTCCTCCTGTGTTTGCTTTTAATTATATAACGTGGTGCAGCATCATTATCCAAATTTTCTTTGTAAGTGCTATGTTTTCATTATCTTCTGCTTCCGCGTCAATTTATCCATCATTTCCTCCGTTTTAATTGCTTTTAATTATCATCAACCTTGACTTTTTGTAATCAAGTTTTCTTCACTTAATTATTGTTGCTTCTTTCTCATACCGACACGTCATTAACCTTACTCCGCTCCCAAGTTTAACATTCCTCTTTTAACTATTCTTCAGGTGGAATGTAGTAAAACTGTGAAAGAACACATTAAAATCTAATTTTGATCTTGGAAAAAATAACAAAGGCAAAAATAATGGTTGTAATTCATTGAAATTTTGGAATGCACGCAGGAAGTAGGCTTGTAGCATGTTTACTTTTGATTATTTAATTTTTAAAAAGAACTCGCCAATAATATGTTTATTGTAACATGATATAAAATATTCTAATCCAAATGCATACCTAATTCTTAAACTCTATTTCATTTTTCTCTCATCTTTTAGAATTAGACCTTCATCATAGCCTTTTAGACTTGAAAATGGATAAGGACAAAAATAGTGGCGTTTCCAATAGGCAAATTTTGTTGCGCTTTCACTATCAAGCGACCAGTAAATACGTAACCAGCAGCTTCTTGAACCTTCAAATTAATTCACTCGTTACCCCTCCTTTTGCCCCTTTTCCCCCAAAAAAACAAATAACTTTCTCTCTCTGCTACATGTTCCTCAAGTTAGTGGTCTAAATCTTGACAGCTGTTCTTTAAATACTTGTAATAAATTTCTGTTTGGATGCTTATCCTAATGTATTAAAATACTGGGATCATAGTTAAATTGTCATTTTAGTCAAATGCTCCCAGTTTAAAATATTATCTGACTCGGAGTTTTGTCGTAGATAGCGGTATCGGACATGAGATAAAGCTGTGGATATTTTTTTCCTTTGGTTTTTTAATAAATTCATCGAAGTTGCTAAGGACAGAATTGATATAGTATGAAAAATATACGGAAAAATAAAAAGTAAACACGCTAGGTTGATCATTCAGGATTCCTTAGGTTTGTGCCCCGCTGTTTATATAATGGATTGATGAGCTAATGTACTTATCTTTATCATATTTTATGTGTCTGGTATTTTGATTTCTGGCCATTTTCATATTTTATATTTTATGTTGTTTTATTTATAATCACGAGTATGGCTTATTGGAGTGGGGTACTGAGTGGGATGGTACAGAGTACAGAAAGAGATAGGGAAGGAGCACTCGTTGTCACAATAATAGTAGTGGTAATTAACTTCTTCGTGATTTGAGTATCTATGAAATTTGTCATAATCTCCTACTTAGCTCTCTTAGTCAAACTGGCCTTCCACTCTCTGCTTTATGCTGCGGCCTTTTTCCCTAACAAAAGGAAGAGGTTATTGCTTTTAAACAAATGTTGAAAAATATTAGTTACAATTTAAAATACTTTTTATAAAAAAATATTATTAATATAACTTTTATATATTTTATTATAATCTTTACTAATAATTTTTTATTATTTTCTTAACTGTTCTAGTAGTATAAACAAAATTTATATACCAAACGTTGTCAGAATTTGCTACTTTCCCCAATAAAGTACGAGTGAAGAAAGGATGATATTTATAATAACAAGTTTAAGTGATTTTTAATTCTAACAAAAAGTATTGATATCTAAAATAGTACGTAAATTTATTTATGATTTGAACTTTTTATATAAAAAATAGAGACATCGATATCATCCTTCAGTGGAGGATGATCCCCTTAGTAATTTTTATTTTGCTTGGATTGTTTATGAGCTAAACGTAGAAGATATGAACGCTAATCATCAACGGAAATTAGTGGTCTTATTTTACTTTGTAAGTCATGGTTAAACAGTTAAACTTTAACCGAAGATCAATGATATATGTGTGCAGACTTTATGATCATTCCAGGTGCAATGTTTATTGAGCCTTGAGTTATGGTAGTATGAGTTAAGAATAATAACCATTATTAACAAAACCTTTACTTATATCTCGGTGGTAAGTCGTCCAAGTGACCCAATATTTCAATCATACGTTACTACTAAAGACTCAATACGAGTTTCATCAAGTCACGATCATTGATCAAATCAAGTTTAGGAGAAAACATATCCAAATGAAATATATAAAGTTTAAGTTTAAAATATTATTAATGTAAAGTTTTATATAACTGATTAAAAATTATGATAAATATAATTTTTTTACATTGTCAAATTAATTAAATTTTATTTAATCAAAGTCCGTTAGACTAAAACTAGGCACAATTTAAATTGAAGAGATTAAAAATATAAATGTAACAAAATTTATTTTAGCGAAAGAAAAATACAAAGAATGGTGCAGTCTTTTACTTGATTGATATTAAAGATATTAAAGAGCCAGAAAGTTGTTTATGTTCAGATATTTTTAATTTAATAAAATTTATACATAGAAAATTAATAAATATTTTTATTACTAATAATAAATAATTCATTACACTAAATAATAATAAATTAAAGTGATAAGATTCTTAAAATTAAGAAATAAATCATAAAAAAAAATTAAAATCAAGACTCGTAGTCTTTATAGATATGGTGTATTAAAATTGAAAAGTAAAATTTAAATTTATACTGATTAAAATTTAAAAATTAGTTGATAGGTGCATAAGGGCTGTAGTGAACATATTAAGGCCAAGTCTTTATTAGGAAAATTTTTAGGAACCACAATTCGGAGTTCTTGAATTTCAAACCCTTAACAAGTTTAGTGGTGTGGGCTATATAAATCCAATAACAACATTCTACCACGGCCCAAAGCTAAAAATACTTGTATACACACCTTTCTTTGGGGAGTTGCTTTTTCATTTTTTTTTTTATTTTTTACATGTTTTTATTTTTGATAAAATTAAATATTAAAATTATCTTTTATTTTTAATATTTAAAATAAATTTAATAAATTTTTAGAATAAAATTAATAAGCTTTTAGAAATATTTATCTGAAAAATAATTAATCTATTTTAAAAAAATTTTAAATACATATTTCTAAAAATTTATCCTACAAAAATATTTTTTTAAAATATATATTCACATTTATTTCACACACCATTTTGGAACCATTTATTTAAATATATATTTTTAGATTTAATAAACACAGTATACATATTTTTGAAAAAAAATATAAATTTTTTAAATTTATATTTCTAAAATTTAAATTTATAAAAATAAGTTTATCTGTCTGAGTAAAAGAGATATAAAAAGCAAAATAAAGGGTGCGCAAACCAACTTCCCTTTCTTCCGCACCTTCAGGCCCAACAGAATCTTTTACAGTGGTATGAAGGTGTATACGGGTCGGTTCAATTTAGCTCAATTTTTTTTTTTCAACTTATTAAGACCACCTATCGCTTATACAATTTTATTGTCAAGGACAGATCAAATTAAAGAAATAAAATCAATTGATAATTATTTCCTTTCTTTTGACTTTAATTTTTTTTCTATAATTTATTATAAATTGTTTTAGGCATATATATTATTTTGGCAACATTTTCGGCGTATCTTAAAGCCCTCTTTCATTAAAATGGGCCACAACACGTGGGAGGATTGAACGGGCCACGGCCGAGTTTTTGTGTTAAATTTGAATAAAACAAAAATAAATATTATGTGAGTTTGTTTTCATAACAAAATTATATATACTTATATAGTGAAAAAAATACGAAGGTTATAAACAGGTAAGATTTTGTGTCTGAAAATCTTGTGTAAAAAGATATATTCTAAATAAATTCGAGGAATGAATGACCTATAAGAAAAGGAGTTTGATATATTATAGTGTCAACTAATTAATAATCATAAATAGATATATCTTTTAAATAAACATTACAAAAATTAATATTTTGTGATAATATAATATTTTATAATTAAATAACAGTGTAAATTTTTTTTTATCATTATCCAATTAATTTCTAAGAAAAAATCATAGTTTTTTGGTCATCGATGTATCTCCGTTGGAAATGCAAAGAAATGTTAAAATGACCTTGACAAAAAAAAAAAGCATGGCAAGCTGACCTAGAACAGGAATAACGAAAAGATGGGATATAAAGTTAAAATCAATAAAAAAATAAAAATACTGAACCTAGGTTTAATAATATTTGCAAAATTTAAAATATATTTTACCCAAACATTAGGAAAAAAAGTCACAATTAATTACCATTTAACTCGGCTCCGCGCTCCACCTTCACCTAAGGAGACTAAAGCATTAGGCATGAACCAGAGTATGATGTATGAATAGAGATACAAAAGGAGAGAAAGTACATAGATTTTTATTATTTTTATTCTTTTTTTTATTAACTTAAAATTTTAAACTTAAGTTTAAATATTTAAAAAAGTAATAATTTTTTATTAAGAAATAAAATTTATGATATATATTTTTTATTTTTGATATAATAAATTTTTTTTTTAACAAAAATCTACCACTTTTAAATATTTATAATCAAGTTTAAAAGATTTCATATATTTTTTTTTATTATCGTCATAACTATTCCATAAAGGAGTTGAGCATATCGTTGCTTACGAAACAATACAATTTTCCTTGAACATGAATTTTTAATAAATTAAACACATTTTTTAGTATTATAAAATACATACTCTTTTCCTAAATACAACAATAACCATCTTCATATATTTTTTAATTTTATTTTTTATAATTAAAAATAAAATAAATTACCAAATAAAGAAAGATAACTATAAAAAAGTAGGTGCTACATAAGTATAAAAAATTTACTCCTCTCCATGAAAGAAACAGCTCATACGAATGACTTAGATTGGTATGATTTTTTATAATTAACATCTTCACTTATATGTAGTGGTGGAGGAGTGAGGTGGCCGTGTGGGAGAACACATTCGCTATTCAGCTCTTGAATGCACTTTGTGCCTTCGCAATAATGTGCCCTGGCAGGCCAAACAGGGCCTTTGCTGCCCCTCTAAGTTAAGGCAACCCCATGCTTCAATTACTTTTCATTATCCACGTAGCGAGTAAGCAAAGCATAACCCCCTCATTATTCATTTCATTAATATAGTGGGCATAGCCATTGATTAAGCTTGTTTCTCATCAACAATTGATGAAAAGTTCAAAAAATTTCATTTGACTACTAACACGTGAATAAGACCACAATGAAGGTTAGTTTGTACTATACCAATAACCAATGTGTTACATGCTATGCATATACGCAGTGAGGGTTTTACATCAAGTGAATGATTATTGTTTTAACCGTGCAAGGATGGTTAATTAATTATTGAATGATTTATCCTCTAGTCCTTAATTAGTAATTACTCGTATAATTGTATGCATTTGAGTATGGTACTCAAGCACATGAACCAAACACTCACACTCCCTACTTACTCAAGTATACGCATCATTCTTAGAGCCACGTCAGACAACCCAAATCACAAAATAATAATCTGTATGGTCGTGACAAGAGGCTATATGACAATTATGCCCAAACTATTCAAATCAATATACTTCCTTTGCAAATACAGCCATTTTTATGCCACATGGATAAAGGGTTACTAACTCAATTAGAAAAATATTGATAAGTTAAGTGGTAGGGGAGAGAGACATGGATATAAAGGCTGGTTGTTAATTGGAATCTAAAAGCAGTTAGAGTTGTTACATCTGTTACACTATCAGAATAACAGAAACAAGAAACAGTAAGATTTATCTTCCATACCAAAGGGTAGTAGAGTAAATATCAAATAGATCTAATATTATAAGTTTTTAACCCAAAGCCAGGGCAGTTTGGGAATTACTGATAATAGAATGTTGAGGGTAGGGTAGGGTCTGCTGAAAGCAAAACTCATAATTCTGTTTCCCATTCATTAGCCTCCTTTTCCCAACACAAAATTTGAGGTCCAAGGAACAACCACTTCCTGAGGATCAACCTTAGCATTATAAAAGCCAGTTCGACCCATCCACAAGTTTTCATCCCTTCCAAGTGATTTACACAAAGTCAAGGAGACAAAACAAACATGAATTCAATTGGTTTCTCCCTCCTCTCCCTCGTTTCTGTAGCATTTGTCTCAATTGTTATAGCCCAAGAAAGAGCCCCCCATGGGCTTGTTTACGAGAATCCACAGGCCTTTTCACCATCAGCATATAACTTCTTTCATCCCAACGCACGAAAGCCTGAGCCCAAAGACTCATGCACTGCATCAAAATGTTCACCCCTGCCTTTGGCAGCCCAAGTGGAAGACGCTGAAATTCATGAAAGCAAAGCCTCAACACACGAAAAAGGAAGGAAAAATTTGGGAGCTGGTGGCGTAGCGGGTATTATATTTGGTGTTGCTTTTGTTGTGCTTTTAGCTATGGGGGTCTACCACGTAAGGGTCACTCGACGAGCCAACATGAGTAGAGCCAAAGCCAATAATGCTGTTGAACTACATGCTTGATATGCCTTCTCTTCTATAATTACTTCAAAACTTCACCTTACAATTTAGATTTAGAATAGGGCATATATATAATCCTTCGCTGCTCCTCCACTTTAATTTCTCACTTTCTAATTTCTTAATATTTGTTCCCTGCTTTTATCTTCTTTAATGTGTGTATGTATGGTTAGTCAATGTATCTATTGTTATGATAGTCATCACTTTCTAATTTGGATCTTGTTTAACGGTAAAGCGTTTCCAATCTCTTTCTACCTTTTTAAATTATCCAATGAGAAGCTAAGGCAACTTATGATATGAGTAACTAAATTGCAAGGATATGAAACAGCGTACGGGTATCCTACAACAAGTTTTAAAAATTATAGGATATGCCACGGTTGTAATACAATATATGAAATTGGTAAAAAAAAAACAATGTAGGATATTTTGAATTTTTGCACGAGTCATTGTAGACAAGATGAAATCATATTATTTATCTAATTATTATAGTATTCTCATTACTATTGGTATAAAAGTTTTTTAAAAAAATATTATTAGAAATTTCCATGATGTGTTTGACATAAATACATGTCCAACATGAATATGATTACTGTTTTGAAGTGTTCATGCTTCCTAAACAAGTAATGTAGGAAAATTTGTGTAGGTCCTAAAGATATCCGTATTGCTTTTCATTATGTTAAAATTTGAATGAGTAATGAGGATATGTGAATAATAAAAAAATTGGCAAGAAAGAAGTATATGTCTGTTAAATAAAATGAAAGAGGAAAGTGATGGGGATTGCTGCCAACTATAAATATAAATAAACAAAAAGTAAATGAAAAGTATTGTTTAATGTTTATTCACCTTACTGAGATTGGGCATTGGAAATGGATCTGTATTGTTCATTTTTGTTTTGATTGTGAAAATTGTTCCAAAATGTCAAACGTCTTTCAGTGTCAGCCCAATAAGTGGGGATAGGAAAAGGAGGCGACAAACGATTGGGGGCCCAATCCACAAAAAAAAAAAGAAAACTCGAATGCCGACGACGTCGTTTTGACGCAAAATTTACGATGGGCTTGCGTACTTAGCTAGTGGACTAAATAAAACAAGCTTGCCTCTCGGGTTCGGCCGGAAAACAAATTTTCAGTTCATTTTTCCTTTTGTTTTTTTTTTCAATCTGTCTTTTATTTTTATAATTTTAAAAATAAATAAATTTAATGTGAAAATTTCATACAATATTGTCGATTCAGTAGAAAACTAAAACTTAAACGAAAGGTTGAATTTGGAACATAGAAAAAAGGAATCTATATCAATTTATTTGAATGGATGTTATGGTTAGCGAAAAATCTTTTTAATGAGTTACCAAATATCTTTTTTATTGCTCCCTTATGCTTTATTTGGAACCAGAGGAATATTTGAAGAGCGTAAGTGAGACTGTGAGAGGAGTGAAAAAATGTTAAAATTATAATTTCGTTTGTTTGCCAGTGACGAGGGAAAAAATGTGGAGCCACCACCTCGTTTTCACTCTAAATAAGCAGAGAGAAACATTCTCCACTTTTTTCTCTCTTATTTTTACTTATTTAAATATAATATCTTTTTTATTTTATTTTTAAATTTATAACTTTTATTTTTTTCTATTTTATTCATCGTCCAGAGTATTAAATGCTGTTCGGTGAAAAATAAAGTAACATATTATAACTGATATTATTATGTAGTAGTAAAAATTAATTGTTATTTTTTTCAATTCTATCCTAATATTCCAGTAAGGCAGTATGTCATGTAGAACCATTAATTGTAGAAATTAAATAAGGGAATTAATTTAGTAAAAAAATCACTATAATTCAAGAGTAGTTTTGTGTTTGGCACGAAAAACAAGCTTAAAATGTACCAAGGGAAACATTTAAAACAAAACTAATAAATAAAAAAATTTGTTAAAAAAAGGAACTAGTAAATACAAAACTATATAAGCTATTGAATGTTTCAATATTTTCACCTAATATATAGTTTATGTTTTAAATAATCAGGATGATTTTAAAAAATTGCTAAATGGCATAAAATTTCAAAATAGAATAATCATTTTGAGCATTAAGACCAAAAGTTTTGGACATGTGACTTCCCTGGCAATGACCAATTGACCAATACTGCAGCCCCTTCTTCTCACGTGATCTTTCTCTTCTGCTGAAAAAATTTCACTTAGGGTCCCCACTAACACCTTCGATCAGCATCGTGCAACAGGCGACTCCATTGAAGCCAAAAGTCTTCTGTTCCTTTTTTTTATTATTATTTATTTATTACAATGAAGGATGTTTCTCTCGTGTCCATTCCTTTTAATTCATTCAGTTCTTATTACCCTTTTATACAGTGAAAGATCATTTTAATAACAAACTTTTCAGCATGCACACGTATTCCCATGTTGTTATTGGACACACCACATTTTGATTCTGAGCTTACAAACCGAAATGAAAGCAACAACAACAAAAAAAGAGTACGAGTAGTCATCAATCTCGTTTGTTCCTAACAAACCTATATATTTCTCGCAGTTGGACAAGTATAAAATATTTTATGTTAGACATTGTGGGGGTGCCTGAATAAAAAAAATGGTTAAACCATTGTTAATTATTGTATAGTATAACGAACAAAATTCAACAGTGCTTCATGTTGTATTTTTCATTTGTTTTTATTCAATACATGTTTAGTTTTTTTAATTTAAAATCCATTTGAACTATTCAAGGTACATTCCTAATAAGGTGAATTAATGAGAGTGGTGTTTCCAAGCACACGTGAAAGAAGATAGAAATTCAAAGATCTCATTGTCAACTAGTGACGACTCAGGATGGATATAATGATTCTGCTGAAAGAACCATTTCCCTGCAAGTATGAATGGGATTGTTTGCACCATTTGTAGTGGCTGCTGTATGGGAAGTGGGAATGCGCAAGCAAAGCAGTCAATATAGTCTTCAATAGGAGCCTTTTACAGTGTAAACTGAAAAGAAAAAAAGACATAATAGAAAAGAAAACTATTAAAAAAAGAAGCTATTGGGTCTTCAGCAACATTAGAAGAGCATTGTACTGCATGATGTTCGGACTCTCTATTTCTCTTTCTGTTTGTCTGTCTCCTCCTGTTACTGTTTTGGTTATGCAATGAGTTGTGGAAATGACGACTTTTTATTTTTATTTTTTATGTTTATTTCTTGGAATTATATCTCCCAAAGCAGTTCTAGACACAACCTGAATTATCATCATAATTTGCCACTTTCTAGTTGTACAGTACTTGCTTGAGCCTGAGCTCTTTCAAGAGATCTAAAATTCCACGAGCTTATCCTGACAAAGATCATGTTTTTGGCTTTTGTAGTTTACCTTGCCGAGAATCATCACTTTATACTTTTACCATGGTCCACACCTATCATATTCTGCTCTTGTTGCACTTTGCAGGACAAACAATGCTGTAATGTGAAAAAAATGAAATCCTGATTTTTTTTAGACTTTACAGAACCTATTTTCAATGCCTTGCAGATAATTGAGGATGAACCTGGAAAATAATTCTGAAAACCAGTGGGGCACAATACAGGTAATGGGGTTTGTGTAATTAGTTGAATATATTTTGTTTTCTTTCATTTCATCAGTGCTTGGAAATCACTTGGCTGGCTTTCTCAGTCCAGGTTTTTGAGATTCCTTGGGAATATTTTGGGATTTGGAATTCCGTTTCCCTGCTGGTGAAATTTGTGGGCTTAACAAAGTTCAATAGAAATCAGCAATTCCACCTGTCCATTTCAATGAAGACAACCTGTTTAAAGCGTTTTCCAGCTTTTCTTGTTACCTTTCTTAGCTGGATGTATACTTATAGTCAACCAACGCCACTATTTGAATTTTTGGGATGCTAATGCTACAGACTAGACTCTTACTCTAACCTTCCCTTTTCAATCACTTATATTATTACTTCTCTTTACTACTTCTACATCTCCTTGGTAAATATGTAACTTACCTCACAAGCATGCAAAGCGTGACTTCAATTCTTTCTTAATTCTCACAACTATATATGGCAGTTTATTGTCTATAATCTATTCTTATTATGGCACTTCATTACATTCATTGGTATGTTCACTCATGAACATTGTCCCCCGGCCTATTTCAGGTTAACAAATCCACTTCATTGTCACTTTCTGTTTTAGTTTACTTTGTGATCCCTTCATTATTGTGCACCAGTTTTTCGGTGAAGCTTGGTGTTATTTTTTCATGTTTCAGATTTTTTTAGCCCCTTGAATGAATGCATACTTTACCACCATGTCTCTTGAAGAGCTCATAAGAATGAAAGTTTCTTCTTAATATTTAATGACCGTCTTTTGAAACTTTGTAGGGGTGGATCAAGGACGTTTCAGAGGGGAGTTTGATGCCTTTGCGTCTAAAAGTAACAAGCAGAAGCTGAAACTGAGAACTCATAAGGAGTTCATAGGGTGATGCATGTTGACAATGCGATTGTTATGGGAGCTAAGGCTGCCCCTATTCATACTGATTCAACTTTTACACCCCAACAATTCAACCTATGAATTATACGGTGAGCTTTTGCTAATGTTTTTTTCTCCTATCATATTCATGAACAAATTCTCAGTATAAAAAAGTTTTAGGGAACTGCAGTAAAAAATGAGTGAATTTGCACTGATCTTTGTTCTTAATTTATTGAAATCCAAGTGCTGCTGGTTTGGTATTTTCTGTTTGCAACTATGAATTAAGCTGTCACGGTCTATATTGACTTGGGTAGAGGGATCTGAATTAGACAACTTAAGTAATAAATTTTCACCTATATTTTCATTTTCTCATGGAAGTGCACATTGGCCTTCAAGTCAGATATCATTGTTTGTTTAGAGAGAGCATAGAATATGGGAGAGCCAATTATTTCGCTGGTCACAATTACTGAATTGCACATCTGTTTACTGCAGCTGAGGCTTTGTTCACTTTTAAAGGTCCACAGCAACTGGGATGCAGCATTATGAAAAATCCATGTCAGATGCAATGGCCTTGTCTTGACTGCTATAAATTAAAAGATCCAGGTGCTTTTTTCTCAAATTCTCTGTAAGCTCCTTCTCTCCGTCTCTCTGAATTTGTGTGGAATAATCGATTATAAGGACTGAGTAAATATTGAGATTCAATCTAGAATTTAACTGCTAAGGATATTGGTCATTATATTCGATGAAGCATCCTAAAATTTGTAGGAGAAAAATGATTAGTTATCCATTCATTACCTCCAATTATACTATTCACCATGACTATAATAATTTATTGAAATTAAGCAAGTCCATTCTTGCGTAAATAGAACAGTGACTTCCAGGTCACAAGGCACCACCAACCTCACCATTGCTCCAAGGCTCACCTTATGTCTATACATGTGTAAAAAGATAAAAAATGATAGACAGAGAGATATAGGAGTAATTTCCTACCAATATTTGTTTTCAAATTTTGTAACTTACGGTTCAGGATTTTAAACAGTTAAGCATATAAAAGTGTCAAAATTTTACAGTAGTATTTTAAATACTTTCTATCTTTATAAAGTTTTACTACCTTTATATACTTAAAATCCACCTTAAAGGTTGATATTAACAAAATTGATAAAAAAAAAATTATCTTTTCACTTCAAATGTTTTTCTCAAAAATTCTGACTCAGTCACAAGAATTGTAAGAAAAACTTTCTACTTGAGAAACAGGTGGAATAACAGCAAAGATAGATGGGAATAATGACATTCCAACATTTACACCTCTTGAAGAAGCTCAAGTTAAAAAACCAGGAGGAAGAAGGGCTGCTGTCATAGTTGGTGGTGTGGTTTCTGCCTTAGTCGTCATTGTCATTGTGGTGATTGTCTATATCTGCCTGATGCGAGTTAAAAGATTTATAAGGCAAACATCTGATACTGCTTCTTCTATGCCATCACCTACTGGTAAGTTAATTTGAGCTCTTTAGTATGTGTAGATATTATTAACCATTTACCATTCAGGGTTCTGATTCATTTCGTTGTGATTATTATGGTTCTATTTTTTGACAGTTGAGATGGGAAGAATCAACAACTCGCAGTATGTTAATGCTTTCTCTCCACATTATACGCAGAACACAAGGCAGTTAACAATTTTGGAACTAGAACAAGCTACAAGAAATTTCAGTCATAGTAATGTTATAGGTGAAGGTGGATTTGGTATTGTATACAAGGGTTTGCTTCAAGATGGATCTATTGTGGCTATAAAAAGGCGCCTATTTGCTTTGACACAGGATTTCGTGCGTGAGGTAAATATGTAATGAAATATATGGAGACTAGCATTCATAGCATTCTTTATCAAGTAACAAGCATTTTGATTTCTTGCAACGGATGACAGGTGAAGCAGATAGCTCACATACACCACATTCATCTTGTCAAGCTTGTAGGCTATTGTGAAGATAGCCATCAACAATTACTTGCGTATGAATATCTCCCTAATGGCAACGTAGGGAGTCTCCTATATGGTACTCCCTCTATCTTGCTATGAAGTTTGTTTCACCTTGCTTTGTATCTTTATGCTTAATGCATGTGGTTATGTAGACAGTGAAGGATTACCGATTGGAAGATTAGACTTGTGGCGAAGGTTATCTATTGCTTTAGGTGCATCCAAAGGTAACCCATCTTGGCTATATGATTTTTATTATCTTTTGGAATTCAAAACAGTAAATTTAGTCTCTACTTTGCAACAGGAGTGGAACATCTTCACGGTTTGGTCCCTCCTTTGGTTCACATAAATTTTAGAACTAGAAATGTTCTGTTAGATGAAAATTATACTGCCAAGGTTTCTGATTATGGATTCTGCAAATTGCAAACAAAAGTTGATCAGGCTGGTTCATCTTCAAATGTAGACTGCTTTCTTGACCCAGAGTATGCTACACAACAACTTTTTCTTAGAAGGAAACCCCCACCCCCTCTTATTCTTTTTTTTCCCCTTGTTTATTTGAGTTTGTTTTTGTTTTTTTTCCCCCCAAAGGTTGAGCTTATCACAAAACTATTCAGAGAAGAGTGATGTTTACAGTTTCGGGGTCTTCTTACTAGAGTTGATTAGTGGCTGTGAAGCACATAATAAAAACATGTCAAACCCAGATGAAAATATAGTATTTCAGGTATATCATGCATGCTTCCAAACTTTGATGGATCTTGGATTTTCCAAGTTTAAGCTTACTCATCCTAACATGAATTAATTTGAAGGCAAAAAATAACACTGGCTTGGATAACTTTGTTGACAAAACGCTGGGAGACCAAGAAAAACATGGTGCTAGACGAATGCTGAACTTGGCGTTGCTATGTGTGGATGTGACTTCTAGAAGACCATCAATGGCGCAAATTGTGCAAGAGCTGGAGCGGATTCAAAGAGAAATTGCTCCTCTGTATTCTCAATTCAACGACGAGATTGGTGCAGTGACTCTTGGGAGTGAGCTCTTTCAATAAGTTCTTTCACTCCAGCGAGTACCTACCATTCTTTTGGTGCACAATTATTATTGCTATGGTTATTATTGGTAAATTGGTCCTGGAAGGATATTCATTTGTAATTATTACATTCTTCAAAGTAAATAAAATATTAAAAATAGGTAGAATTAGATTGGATATTATGACTTTGTGCAAAAGAGGTATAGTTTCAAATTTATCGCACATCGTAAGCAAAGGTTATTTGATCATAATATTATTAACACAAATATTTTGTTGTATGCAGTACCTTTTAAGTACTTTGATACTATAAAAAGATAGTCTATTCTGTTTTCTTAATTTCAACTAAACTCATTGCCTCCATTAAGATTCGAAGTTGACATCTCTTGAGAAAGGAATCTGTAATATCATTTTTTAAATCCTATGCAGTATATTAATGAATAAAAAATAAAACAGTTTTCTTAAAAAAATATTATACTAGAGTTATAAAAACTATTTATTAATTTTTTTATTTTAACTCTTTTACCTATTTCATAAGTATTATTATATTATGTTTTTTTAACTAATGAATAGTTGATTTAAATGATATATATTTAAATTTTTTTAAGAATTATTTTAGATTCAAACTTTGTATAAAAAATTTTCATTGAGAGAATTAATTTCATCATACAATTAATATTTTGAAGCGAAGCAAGATTATCTCTTTTAAAAGATATATTTGTTCTAAACAAAAAAACATATTATCTTATTTGATCATCAATTTTTAATAATTCTTAATATTTGTGTTTTTTTTTGGAAATCTTAACAGACCAACAACAGAAATGCAATTTGCTATTGAAGATTATTTAACGTTTTAATTATTCCTTTTTCGGCAATAAATAGTTTTTATTCCTAAAAGAAAATATTTAACATACTTGATGTACTTAGAAAGAATCGGTGTAATTGAAGTTTAGGTCATCTTTGCCGGATCGTATCTGTTTAAGATTTTTTAAACCTTTTTTTTAAGTAGATTCTAAATAAAAAATATATATTTTATCCACTATTTTTTTTCGTCAGATTACCTATCTATTCTCACTCAGTGTCATCAATTAGATATTTTTTGGTTGCTCTTCGTATGTACTATACAGTCATTTCCTTCGAAAAAGGATTTTTTTCAACAATTTAATTATTTAACATAAAAAAAATTTACAACCAAGAGAAATGGAAATAAAAGAAAAATATAAAATATTATAGATAATATAATAAAAAAGTATTAGAATTATTGAATAAATTAAGAAACTGACCTCTATGCCATTTCTTAATCCTGACAGATCTAAGATGCATAGTTTATTTTTGCTGAAACAAAAAGTAATAAATAGGTTATTTGTGGAATATTTATTTGGGCATTTACTGTAGTTAATTTGGTTGAATTGTTGGTAAAGGGGATGAGCATTGATTTCCATTGCGTTCCCACTTGAAAGTTGAAAGTCAACCCAGTCTGAGTTCATAGTGGCAGTCACATATGACATAGATCCATCTCAGTCTCATTTCGTTTCTGCAATCTGAATCCCTCACTTTCAAATCCACAATGCGAATCTTGCTTCTGCTTTCCTTCGCAACCCTTCTCCTCTTCTCTTCCTTCTCTCCCATCCTCTCCAAGGATCTCACCGACGAAGAGGATCTCAGCTTCCTCGACGAACCCGATGAAACCTCCACCTCGCACCACCACCACGACCACTTCGATGACGACGTCAATTTCGATGACTTCCCCGACTTCGACGAGTCTGAGGCTTACAAAGAGCCCGAGGTGGATGACAAGGACGTCGTCGTTTTGAAGGAGAAGAATTTCACCGACGTCGTCAAGAACAACCGCTTCGTCATGGTGGAATTCTACGCTCCATGGTGCGGTCACTGCCAGGCCTTGGCACCTGAGTATGCCGCTGCCGCTACTGAGTTGAAGGGCGAGAACGTCATTTTAGCAAAGGTGGATGCCACGGAGGAAAATGAACTGGCTCAGGTGTACGATGTTCAGGGTTTTCCCACCGTCTACTTCTTCATTGATGGCATTCACAAGCCTTATAATGGCCACAGGACCAAGTCTCTCTCTCTCTCTCTCTTGTTCCTACATTACAACTTTCAATTCAATTTCCTTGGATCTGAATCTTTTCATTTTTATGTTAAATTGGAATAACAGAGATGCTATTGTGACATGGATTAAGAAGAAGGTAGGACCTGGTATACACAACATAACTACATTGGATGATGCTCGGCACATATTGGCCAACGAAAGTAAAGTTGTTTTGGGCTTCCTCAATTCTTTAGTTGTAAGTATTCGCATTTCTTCCTTTTTGGTGGGGTTGCTGTATCTGTTTTCCCTCTTCAATTTTTTAGTTACATTTTCGCTCCCCGTTTATCGGTCCGGTTCGATCTACTTAGACCGGTTACTAACTGCACTGGCTGGTCTATTTTAAAATGGTTTATTCAGTTGATCTTTGCATACGATTTTCATCATGATAAGATAATTTCGTCTTAGCATGACACGCTGCTTTGTTTCCTGGATGAAGATGGCAATTTTGGAATATAAATGCCATTTGCCAATTTTGGAATATTTTGAATTGTTGCTTGTTATGCTTCATTTATCCTGTGATAAATAATGTACAGGGTCCTGAGAGTGAGGAGCTTGCAGCCGCTTCAAGACTTGAGGATGATGTCAATTTTTATCAAACCGTGAATCCTGATGTGGCAAAGCTTTTCCATATCGACCCAGATGTTAAACGTCCGGCTTTGATCCTGATCAAGAAAGAGGAAGAAAAATTGAACCACTTTGGTTTGTTTAATTTCTCATTCTTAATCTCTGTTTCCCAAACCCCGCCTCCTCCGCCACATATTATCTTTCCCGGATAAATTCATGTATTATTTATTCACTTTGTCTCTGCAGATGGCCAATTTTTTAAATCAGCAATAGCAGACTTTGTCTTCTCCAACAAGCTTCCTTTGGTAACCATTTTTACGAGAGAAAGTGCCCCATCAGTCTTTGAAAATCCAGTCAAGAAACAGGTAGGTATTTATATTCATGTATCTTACATGTCTTATGAATAATATTCTTGATAACATGTTTATGTGTTTGAAACTTCATTTTAGGTCTTGCTGTTTGCCACTTCAAATGATTCAGAGAAGTTCATCCCAGTTTTTCAAGAAGCTGCTAAATCTTTCAAGGGAAAGGTATATTTTCGTACAGGCTACTAATTATTACTCTGTTATTTTCTTCTTTCTCTATGTAAATTTCCATATGCCTTATATTTCCAAATTCTGAACTGTGCAAATAAAATAGAACTCATTGGTTTTCATAAAAATTCAGGCATGGGTACTGCTTAGTGGGTCATGAAAGTAGACTGGGAAGATAGGATTCATGAAATTTAGTTAAGATGGCATGGGATTGAGTTAAATGGTGCATGTAATTTTTCTATGACATCATTTGCCAAACTTAAAAAAACTGGATAACTAGGTTCAAACAAGTAGTATGTTTTAAAATCTTACATGTTTAATAATTGCTGAAATTTTGAAAGCAACTTATTATTTGTTGATGAAATTAATAATAAGGGGTATTGAACAGAAATATCACTTATATATGAGTGACAATAGACTTATGAGAGTAACAATAACCATTCCTATTCTTATTTGATTAGTTTTAGTCATAATGAGTATGGACAAAAGTGCAGCATGGAATTGTTTCTAAGCTAATCACTTTTTACCTTATTCATTTCCTGTTCTCTGTATCTATATCACTATCCATCTTTTTCATTCTATTTTATTTAGTATTTTTAAAAAAGGTACTAATAGTTAGTACAATATTTTGTGTAAAGTTATTCAAAACCAATTTTTATATAATATAACTATATAAGTTTTAGTTGAAACCTATTCAAATTTATATAGACTGGCAAAACCAGTCTAAACTAACTTGATCAATTATGAACAAACATTTTACTATAGGTGTATACCTCCTATAAGTATTGACACCTGTTTTCACTAGAGTTTAGCATTTTGCATGTGGCTAATGATGATATCTGAAATTTATTCTTTCTTCCAGGTTTTGCTACATTTTACTGATAAAAAAATCCCACATATCATTTTATATATTGAAAATATTAAAATTTATTTTCTACATTTTTCTGATAAAAATCTCATATATCTTTCATCGAGCTCTTGTCCCAAAATGTTACTTAGATTCTGGATACTGATTTAATTGTGTGCAATTTGCAGTTGATCTGTGTATATGTGGAAATGGATAATGAAGATGTTGGAAAGCCTGTTTCAGATTACTTTGGTATCAGTGGGAGTGCTCCAAAAGTAACTGTTTCTTCTTCTCCTTTTTAATTTTATTCAAATGAAAAGTCATAAAATTCATGATGTTAACATATTAAATCCTTTAAATCATTTGGAAGTATACTTAAGTTACCAATGGAATTTCCAATATAGGTACTTGCATACACTGGAAATGATGATGGAAAAAAATTTGTGCTTGATGGAGAGGTGACTGTTGACAAAATTAAGGTGCTCCTTTCTCCCTTGTTGCCTAGGATTCTGTTAATTTTTTCTACCATGTTAGGGAATGTACATGAATGTTTTTTTTTATCATCATTCAATAAGATTTGAAAGCAATATTTTGACTGAAGATTTCAAATTTTCCTCTCTTTTTCAGGCATTTGGGCAAGATTTCCTTGAAGACAAGCTAAAACCTTTTTTCAAGTCAGATCCAATTCCTGAAACTGTAGGTTATTTTATTTTCTGGTTGTCAATCATGTCCTATTAAATTTTGTCTGACATTTTTGCTAACTTGGTGACAGAATGATGATGATGTGAAAATAGTTGTTGGGAATAATTTTGATGAAATTGTCTTGGATGAGTCAAAGGATGTTCTCCTTGAGGTACGATTTTAACCCTTTAGTTTACGAGTGATATTTGCTTCTGCTCCTTGTGCTTGCTAATTTAATGCTTGTTGGAATCAGATTTATGCTCCCTGGTGTGGCCATTGCCAATCACTGGAACCGATATACAACAAGCTTGCAAAACATCTTCGTGATATTGAATCTCTTGTAGTAGCCAAGATGGATGGAACAACAAATGAGCACCCCAGGGCAAAGGTAAACCCTAATTTTACCTGCGAGCATGTGGTACATGCTATTGTTATTATCAACAAACATGGTGTTTGGTCCAGCCCATGCTAGGTTTTGAATTTTCCATCAAGCATCAAATGAGAAGCCATTATACTTATCATGAATGCCTCTACTGAGTAATGAAAGATGCGAGAATTAATTGATTAATATTGATTTGTTTTCACTTTTGCAGCCTGATGGATTCCCCACTCTTCTCTTCTTCCCAGCAGGAAACAAGAGTTTTGATCCTGTATGTGAATATTAAACAACAGTACATATTTTATCAATTCAGCTATTCTAGATTACTAGCTATGAATATGCTTTTGTGCATGTATGAGATCTGCTTATACTTTACCATTGGATTATTGAAATATATACACAATCGATTCTTTGTCTGCAGATTACTGTTGACACAGATCGTACAGTGGTAGCCTTTTATAAGTTCCTCAAAAAACATGCATCGATCCCATTCAAGCTCCAGAAACCAACCACAACTTCTAAATCCGAGAGCTCTGATGCCACTGAGAATTCTGATGCCAAAGAGAGCCGGAGTAGCGATAGCGATGTGAAGGATGAATTATGAGGGGTTATGTTATATATTTTTATTTATAGAACTATGAGACAAGACAGATGATGACAGCGACTGTGCGAGAAGCCGAGAAAATACTACCTACTTCTTCTCGCCCATAGCCAATAGAAGGGGGAAGAGGCGTCAGATGTATTTCTGCTATCAACTTCAATTTTTACAATTGTGGGTATTTTAGAATTTTGGGTGAGACTTCAATAAATTCCCCTAAAAATTTTAGTTTTCCCTCCGTGATTATCATGCTAAAGAAACTTGTTATGTACCGTAGATCTATTTTATACGCTTTGATTTTCTTCTCTATATTTATTGATCAAATGTTCAAGATTTAAGGAGAAATGATAGATGTACGTAAAAGAATCTCACAACATACATGGCCTTCATAGAGAAAAACGCATGATGGTTTTCCCTTATTCGAGGATTATGTGAGATTCCGGTGTATGTACCTTTCACTTCTCATGTTGAAGTCGGGACTCGGGAACAGTATTCTGAAAACATGACCGAAACACATTTGAACATCAAAATCGGTTAGGTAAAAAATTGGTATTGAATTGATAGAATCAGTAAAAAAATCAGAATATAAAATAATGCTATTTTGATTATTTTTGAAAAAAAGGAAAAAAAATTAAAATTGTTACATTTTGTTTAGTTATATGTGTTATTTGAATTTAAAATTTTTAAATAATATATAATTTTTAATATTTAATCATTAATAATGTAAAAGATGATATTATATTTTATAATTTTTAATATATTATATATCATAAATATTTTTAAAATAATATTTAATTAATACTGATTTGATTATAATTAGATTATTCAACCTTAAATGAGTGATTTAATTGTTACAGTTTTAAAAACCTTATTCAGGAATATAGAAGCAGTGTAATCAGGCGAACGTATATCAATATGGATTGTTGAAAATTAGAAAATGGTCTCTCTAATGACACTAGTTAAAAAATTAGAATTAAAAATAATGTTGTAGTGTGTTGAAAATTAAAGGAGGTGCATTAATAATATTTTTAATAAAAAAAATACTTTTAATTTTTTAATTACTGTTGGTTCACATTTTTTAAAATATTAATTTGCTTAAATTATTACAATGTAAGTAATTACGAGCTTTTGAATAGTAGATTTGTAAAGATTTAAATTATTTAATATTTATATATATAATCATAAAAATATTGTTACATTAATTAAGACAACATAACACAATAAACATGCCCAAAATAAACTAAGGTGACCTCCAAAATTCCAATACCATAACATGGGATACAGGGTTGATTTTTTTCTTTTTCTACAACTTTTTTTCTTTAACTTGACATTACAAAGCATTATCATTGGTGGCTTCAATATTGAATTAGTGAAACCCTCTTGGATTGGAACATATTTGGCTTGTAGACAACCCCATGGTTGCTGGTAGAATCGTACTTTTGAAAAAAAATCCTTGTCTACCAACCTCCTAATACATGTGATTCAGTGGAGCTCTAGCTCTAATCTAGGTGCTCCAATAAGATATGCATAATTTGCAGTCAATCTTGCAGCCAGAGAATAAAATAACAAGAAGAGACTCGGAAAAAAAAAAAGAAGATAAATCCTGCATTAAAAATGGAAAAATCTCACTGAAGATTGAGGGAAACCTCCGGGTGATGATTCTCTCTTTGATGCATTGTTTGGATTGAAAAAAAAGTAAGGAAAATAATTAATTTTTAAAAATGGATGAATTTTTTTTTCTTCTTTGTTTGCATTTATTTTAAATGAAAGAAAATAATAGTACGAAAATATTTTTTTTCGAAAAAAAAAATAAGAGGAGATAATTTTTTATGTTTTTTTTTTATTTTTAATTATTAAATAATTTTTTAAAAATATGATAATTTTTTAAAATTAAATTATATTTTTAAAATTTATATCACTAATATTTTTCATTCTATTCAAATAATTTTTATTTTATTTTATTTTATTTTCACTTCAATTATTATTTTCCTATTTCCTTTTTTTCTAATTTTTTTATTTTTCAATTTATTCAAACAAAGCATTATGCTAGAAATTATATGTGAATAACTTGAAAGTGATGTGTGAATTCATCATGGTTATCAAGAGGCTAACAAACGTATGGATGCTCTTGCTAGAAAGTTGTAATCAATGCACCCCACCTTCTAACTTGAGTTAATTTACTTAAGCTGATGGATAGGAGTTTTTATTCCTTAAAATATTGTGTAATTTTTCTTTTTGGCCCTGGTCGTTTCAATTACCAAAAAAAAAATGGTGCCAATTGTCTTGCCAATGAAGTTACCTACCTAAAATTGTAAAGATTATGGATGAATTTGGTTAATTTATTTTTTCCACTTGATTTGGATTTTATTTGTAATTCGAGATCTGAATAAGAGTTTGTTTTAACTTTCGATCATGATTCGCATGCTTACTAATAAAAGAGTATATAGAGTATACAGACCCTAAGAAGTCGTAGAATACTTTGCATTAGTAATTTATACCTAGGTCTGTTTGTATACCATTATAACTCCGTTAATCCAAAATTAATAATAAATCAACCATTTAATATTTCTCGTAAATTGTGCAAAATTGATATGGGCCGTGGATTTTCAAATCCAAATCATGTTCCGTTGACTCGAACATTTTTCGAAACAGGTACTTAAACGGATCATAAATACTTCACTTTTTTTATACTAAACGCAATTTAATCATTTATTGGATGAGTTAAAAGGAAGTCTCTGTACACCTTTCTATGAACAAGTAGTCTATATCGAGCCTACTAACACAACTAATTAAACAATTATTAAAGATTGAATTGTAAGCTGTAAATTAATAGTAATAAAACATACTTACTTTCAAATCAAGTCAGTGAATTTAGGGACACTAGTTGTCATTCTTGCTTAATTACGACCAATGATGAAGAAAATTCATTTATCACTAAAATTGAAGCTAAATTACATTTCAGGTAGGAAACTGAAGCAAATCAATCGGGAAACACGAAGGAATGGAATTGTGCCGGGGAAAAGCGACAAAGTTAAAATTGACAAAAAATTTTGGGGGATGGATATATTTTAATTAAATATTGTTCTTTTTAGCTGTAAGGCATTCTCAAACAAAAATGGTGCAAAACAACAAAAGCGGATTCTAAAACAGAGTATCATTGTGTGAATGCCTTACATTTGGTGACTTTTGAATGTAATTAAGTGTGTACCCTGTTTTAATTAAATTTATATTTTTAATATGTATTTAAGATCAGATAATAAAAAATTAATAAATAATATTTTTTATTAAAAATAAAAATATTTTATATTACCAATATATTACATCATATTATTTATAATAAAAACTTAATTTATATATATTTATTATGTGTCTTTAAGTATATATATTAAAAAATGTTAAATTATTAATAATAAAACACCAACTAGGTAGAGTCAATGCCCTACAATCCAAGTACAAAATAACAAAAGATGCTACTTCTAAAATATACTTTTTCTGATTTTTTATAATATTTCTTAAAAAAATTCAATAATCCTTATATAAGATTGTTTGCAAAAATTTTAAAACATTTATTATTTTTTATGTTTATTCATCATAATGATTTTATAGTAATACAATTCATATATAATAGAAAATTTTATTTTAAATAAAAAAACTAACACACTATACTGACTTTTTAAAAATTAACACATTAATCAATTATATATTTTTAATACATATAATTTGAAAAGAAAAATTATTAAAAACTTCCATAATAATATCATTATATTATGTCAATCAATGACTTATTTTTGGTATCCATTAAATATAATTGAGTTTTTTAATCAGCTCTAGCTAAGCTATTAACTATGAAATGCCAACGAGGAAAGAGTCAATTTATATTCAATTTCTTTTTATGCTTTTGCTTAAATCTTCTTCTTTTTTTATACTCCAAGAATGAACACGGCGCGTGTTTTTTTTTTTGGTGGATATAAACGGCAAGAGTAACGAAGTTTGGTTGAGCAAAACAGTTAAGGGCTTTCCACAAGAATCATTATCATTAGTAAAGTATTTGCGAGGTTTGAAATTGTACAAGAAAGGCACAAATAATTTAATAACATTTTCAACACTTCATAATGGACATTTTCAAAGATAAAATTTATCGTTTACTTGTTCATTGATTTTTTATTAAATAATTCTTTTGCAAACTTTGTCATTGAATTAAAAAAATTATCACATAGATAATTTCACATTAATTTAAAATTACGTAATATTTTTTTATGTATTTTAAATTTTAGGATATATACTTCTAAAATATAAAAAATAAAAATCATTTAATTATAATTGTACTGTTGTTTACTTTTTTTATATAAATAATTTAAAGTTAAAGTAATCAGTTAGTTTTTGTACTTTTGTTAGATTTTTAATTAAGTTATAATTTAAAAAAAATAGTTAAATTCTTGTAGTTTTAAAACTTATTAATTAAATCTCTTATGAAGTTTGTACCAAGAAAAAAACCCTTATAAAAGTTTTGGGATGACGTTCTGAGCTAGATGATTGAGTTGAAGAAGAAGCAAGTGATTCTGGGAGTTCATAAGTTTCATCATGCATATGGCTTTTTAGTGGAGTTCTCAATTTTATTGTACGTACAAATTTTTAATTGAAAGGAATCTAGTATCTTTACCTTTAATATGTTATATTATATTTATTATGAAAAGTAATAGTTATCATTCTTAATGAATATTTAACGATTTAAATTAAAAATAAATATTGAAAATTTATATTATGAAAATTTAATTAAAAATTTAACCAAATTATAAGAATTAACCATTAATTTAACCTAATTTTAATAATAAAAAGTTAAAAATAAATTAAAATTATGTTCTATATAAAATTTTTAAATGATGTGAAAAATATAAGCCTGCATTCATGTAAAGCAATCATTTGCTTATAAAACTAAATTAATTACAGTGACGGAGCTTTAAATTCTTGAAATTCATACCCACAAAAGGCGCTGACATGTTGGGAAAAGGCAATATGACAAATTATTATTTCTCATTTGATTGCTACCAATTGCCATTGATAGCTTTTTCCATTATTTAAATAAAGTTGACGTCTAAGAAATGCCAAACGACCAATTTTCATTTTCTTTTGTTTCTTATATTTAGACTCCAAATGTTAACAAGTACACGAATACACTTAATAAGAATTTAAAATGAAAATGTTAAATAAAATGATATTTTTATATACTAAATAATGCATTTTTCATTGTATTTTTAACTTTTTTAGAAACATTTTCAAATGCTTATTAACACTACTCTATTTTAATATTTTTATCATTCGTTTCTATATGTTATTTAAAATTATTTTATACGAATTAAAAAATAATTAATGTTTTTATTTGTATTCAAATAATTATACAATATTTTAATATATTATTAATCTTTTCATGAGTTTATTTCTCTTATCGGTTAATATTTTTTTTATAAAAAATAATAAATATTGTCTTAAAATTTTAAAATAATAATTAAATTTTTAAAAAACAATAACAGAAAAAAATCTATGCTATTAAGTTACAACACACATTTGTGGAAATTTTGATCTAACAAACTTGCTTCTATTATTATGAAAGATAACACATTGTAATACTCTTGTACTTTAGAATCCTTAAAGATTCTGGTTGTGATTTTATTCTTATAAAACTTCCTACCTTGCATTTTGCTTTTATCTCTTCTTTATCTCATTAAAGGATATTAGTTTTATCTCTTCTTATAAGAAACTTGCCCTTGTAATGATTATCCAAGTTCGGGCATGTTTAGACATTTTGAGATATTAGGGAAAAATATTACAGGGTTAATTCAATAAGCAAAAAATTATTCAATATATAAAAAAATGATTCAATGTTTTAAATTATTTGGATTAAAAATAAAAAAATAGTTTCATACTATAAAATTGTTTATTACATTAAGTATAAATAAAAAAAGAATTGATTGATTTAGTATGTATATAAAACATTCAATACAAAAAATAATTTAGGCTGATTATTTATGAAGAATAATTTTTTAAAATAAAAATTTTATATCTCTAAATAAACATTTTAAAGTGTTAGATTTCATGTCAAGAGTTAAGAGGAATACTACTATTGTGTAATACTAATTAATGAGTGAATAATATGTATAATTGCCTTAATTCATATTAATCAACAAATGTCATCATTATTTTCAATTGGTGGTTCCTTAAGAAAATTGTCTTTATTGCCTTATTATTTTACCCATATGCTAACCCACTTGTTCATTTATATAAGGTTGAATTGCATGTTTTGTCCCTCTAATTCAGATTGTATTAATTTTAATTTTTTCATTTTTAATGCAATTAAGTCTCTCTGTTTTTAAATTCAAGTAGTTTAATTTTATTGTCAACTTTTTTTACTTAAAATCCTAAACTTATTTCTTTATTTCTTTAAAATATTTATAAATTAAATCAATTATCTTTTGCTCAAATTTACCAATCAAAACATTAAACTTTAATAAAATAAAAAATATTAAAATTAAAATATCTCTTTAACACACTCTTTAATGTATCTTTTTATGTTTGATTACTTTTAAAAAAAAATTATAATACTCATTTTATAATTTTTTTTAAAAAATTAATCAATCATATTTTAAAAAAACGTTATTAGCACTCCTCTGAGACTAAATATGAATACCATAGTCTTTTAGGTGAATCACCACCATTAAAATACAGATAAGAGCACAATATAATTAAAAAAAAGTGTTTTAGTATTATTTTTAACTTAAAATTAAAAATCTACTTTAGTAATATATACCGATCTCTAATACATTTTTAATGCATCAATTATCCAGAAAATACTCTAATTTTAATTAAAAAATACTTAGATTGTTGTATCTAAACTTTTTTCCTAAAATTTAAGGGGGGTTAAATGCACAGCTTATGAATCAATGTGCACCAACGTAAAATAGGGATACATCTAAATTGAAACCCATAAAAATTAGAAAACGTAAAGTTCTTTACTGAATTGCATGAAAAGCAACTTTGGTATCTCTTTAAACACGTTTGTGGGAGTGTCCAAATGCATAATTTTCCATTGGCATGTACAACCCAGCACATGACCACAGCATAATTAATTAGCAGTAGGGGTTGGTCATGGCGGCTCTCACGCTCCTTTAAAATACCCCCAAACCACTGATTTCGTTTCCATATCACACCATTCACATGCATTCCTTTCCTTCCTTACTTCGTTACCTATCCAATATTATCCAGCTCATTGACCCGTCTTTCCTTTTTCTAACACTGCCACGTGTCCGATTCCCTTCAATATAGACCCTCCTCATTTCCCCCATATCATTAACCGCTTTATCTGTTATGCTGTGACTTTTCGCTCACTCTCATCCTTCAAACACTTTTCTCACTCTTTCTCTTCCATTTCTTTCAAATTAACCAATGGCAAATGCAAGATTATCCCTTCTTTTTCTCTTCTTCCTCTCTCTTTCACTCGCTGCTTCTGCTGATTCCCCGCCGTCTCCGGCTCCGTCTCCCGCCGAATCTCCTTCTTCTTCTTCTTCTTCTTCTTCTCCTTCTCATTCTCATTCTCATTCTCCTTCGCCTTCTTCTTCTCCTTCACATTCTATTGTTCATGCTCCGAATCCTGCACCGGCCAGCTCACCCTTAGGTTCATCACCACCGGCGCCTTGTACGCAGAATCCGAGTCCGGCTCCTTCGCCGGAGGAAAGCAGCGCAATCAACCACGCCGGCGTGGACGATGAAGATGACAGAGCGGAGAATTCGTCGGGAGGAATGAGCGGGAGCAAGAAGGTGGGGATAGCGATCGGAGTAATCGTGGCGGGGAGTGTGATTGTATTGATAGGGATAGTGTACAAGAAGCGGCGGCAGAATATACGGCGTTCTCAGTATGCATACGCCGCAGGGAGAGAGTTTCTGTAAAAACCTTATACGTATGTTCTACATTTGTATTGTATGATCTCTTGGCAGTTACTGAGGTTATACTCTTCCTCTATAGGTTTATTTTCATCCTATACTGCTTCAATTTCATATTAGATTCTTTTTTTCTTTTTCTTGATCTGCGACAACTGCAGAAAATATTTCTCGGTTCCTAAACTATCATCATCATTTTGCAGAATATTTCCTTATACAGCTAGTTGTAATAAAGACTCTGATTCTTTTTTAAATATTTTACTATTATAGTAATTTGTGTATGGTTTGCTATTGGTATTATTTCTTTGGTTTCCGTCGATTGCTTTGCGTGCAGCTAGCCATTCTCTCAGGAATGGATCCATTTCATTTTAATTGAAGTTCATTGATGATTAGAGCACAATTAATTAAATCGATGTCCTTACAAATGTATAGAATATAATGTTTCATATGTACAGGGAACTTGTAAGAGAGTCTACTTTGTGCGTTTTTATAATAAAATCGAATATCTTATTGTAAGATTAATTTATATTTGTATTAGCGAGTATAGTAAAGATTGCCACTCTTAGGGTCATTTGGCCGAAAATGAGAAAGAACGAAAAATCGTTCGTTCAAACTACACGACAAGGAAATTACACGCTAATACTATTTACAGAAACTTTTGCTCCCAAAGAAAAAGAAAAGGAGAATCTAGCGCTTTCCTTTTCGGATTTTTTGCATTCACAAATGAAAGGCACGTGTATTCCTAAGAGTCTTCTCCATTTGTGTGTCTCTCATGCAACATGCCTAGTCCCTTCATTTTGTTTTCTTTCCTCTTTGCTGCGTGAGCTTGTGTGTTTTCGCTGTATTATTAAGGCGCTAATTAACCGAGGCAACAACAAATAGCATATAAAAATTAAATTCTTAAAATATGGCAAACAACTCTTTCAGATCTTAATCATTGTCATACAGGTAAGTCTACGCAAGCTCCAATGAGAATACAATGCAAACAGAAATCCTATTGTACAACAAATAGGTAAAATAATATATACAAAAAGAGAAAGAAATAGAGAAAAGTATGTGATATATATATATATATATATATATATATATATATATATATATTGCATAGATTACTTATTAGTTTCTTTTATCTGTTTTAAACAAAATACAAATATTAAAAAATATAATTAATATTATTAACTTTTTTAAAAAATATTTACTTTCCTAATTTATCTTCTATAAATTTTATTTTTATAGTTTTATTTATTACAATTTCAATTTTTCTTTCATGTCAAAATATTAAACAATTTATTATATTTAATAATAACTTGATAAATATAAAAATATATAAAAATGATAATTAATATTTTTTAAAAATTAACATAGACAAATAAATAGAAATAAACATTTTCCTTTTTGTGTACAAAAGGAAAGAATATTATACAAATAAGATAATTTTGACAAGTAAAGTCAATTTCCAATGATGATTGACAAATTGACAAATGTGCTAGGGAAATTACTTTTTATATTTTTTTATTTTGTTTTTTTCATTTCTTTTACAAAATTATCCTTTAAAATTTAGTTTTCAGAAATATAAATTTAAAAAATTTAGATTTATTTTTGAAAATATATATTTAAAAAGTAAATTGTACAGTGTTCATTAGATAAAAAAGATGTATTTAGAATGAAAATATTTAAAAAAAAATTACAATAAATTTAAAAAAAAAATATTAATATATGTTCCGAAAATACGTATCCATAACGCAGTGAATAAATTTTTAAATATTTCGAAAACACGTTTCTGTAATGTAGTGAAGAGTTTTCAGAAATGTGTATATGGAAGATATTTTTTGAAATGAATTTAACTATTTTTCGGATAAGTATTTCTAAAAGTTTAATAAATTTATTTCAGAAAAGCATTTTCGGAAGCTCAATTCATTCCGAAAAATAATTTCAGGAAGCTTATTAAATCCATTTTAAATAATAAAAACAAAAAATAATTTTGATATTTAATTTTATCAAAAATAAAAAAGATGTGAAAAATAAAAATGAAAGTACAAAAAGCTAACTCCCACTCCCGCGTGCGAATGGCTGAAACGTCTCGTTAAGATATTGGGCCTCCATGTATATCCAAACCATGTCAAGAGCAACCAAATGATGACAAAAAAGAATAAAACAGTTACCAAATGGTTAACATCTTCTGAAAGGCTAACCAAAAAAGAAAAGCAGCTGAAATTTGAATGATGATGGAGATACACCTTGGGTAATATATCCTGAGCCAAACAGATCATAGAACCGGATATATTCCAAGAATTTCTCTGCAGTATTATTATTATTATTATGATTGATGGGGCCAAAGCAATTTGTTGTTGTCTGTATACATGTGGTAGCTATGGATTTCCCAACCCCCAGCATTAATTGGGATCTTTGTTAAGAAGAAAATTTTGTCTATTCCAACCATGCTGCAAGTTACGTTTCCAGCGCTAACATTACAAATACAATAGTATACGGCACTGATCATCCTAGATTAATACAATAGTATACGGCACTGATCATCCTAGATTGCCCATGAATCAGGATCGCATTGGCCAATCAGAAAATTTGAGCTGTCCCTTTTACTCCTCTGCAGGAGGATCCACCCAACGTCCATGCTCTTTTATTAGCTCGATCAAGGCATCAGTTGCATGCTCCATTTCAATTCCACGCTTCACCACAGTCTGTAATAGCAATGATTCCATTAAAGTTACTGTCAAAATTCATTCAGCATAGAAAATTGAAAACAAGTCACACTATCTTTTTCAGGTTGTTAAGCTTTAGTAATTTGAGCGTAAAGAACATGTTACCTTCCCAACATAGAGGTCAATCTTCCCAGGAGCTCCTCCCACATACCCAAAATCTGCATCAGCCATCTCCCCCGGTCCATTTACAATGCATCCCATGATTGCAATCTGATGCAGGGAAAAAGTAAATATTGCAAAACAAAGGAATTTCTCATTTAGTGCAGATGCAATTTACAAGGATACAATGGGGAGGGGGAAGTATGATCTAGAGAGGAAAGGATAAGGGGATTACCGAAACACCAGGGAGGTGTGATGTCTTCTCCCGAATTTCTGCACTTATTTCTTGAAGATCAAACAATGTCCTGCCACAGGATGGGCATGAGACATACTCCTGCAAGACATGTCAGGCACATCAGTAAAGATCATGGCTATTTTCCTTTTCCAATTCAAATATGTCTTGAACTACATACTGTCTTTGTATTTCTCATTCTGCAGCCTTGCAACAAATTGAAAGATGTATTTCTAAGAAATTCAAACTCCTTGTCTGGGGCTTCCAGAAGAACACCATCTCCAAGCCCATCAACCAGAAGGGCTCCAGCATTAGAACCAGCACCAATCACTAAATCATCCCTATAAGAATTGACAAGGTTTCCCAGGGAGTCAAGAACTACATACTTCTTTCATATTTTACCATAAACTTAAAAAAATTACCTGTGAATTCCCTTTGGAAACTGGATGTAGTGAATAACGGGAAAGTTTAGAGAATTGTCTGATAGATACTCAAATAACCTGACACCAATATGAGATATCAGGATCAGAAGAACTCCATGAACCAGTAAAGATTAATTTTTTAGAATCATATACACAACAAGCAGTTTGGATCAGTGTAGGCTTGTCACTCATCAAATATGATTTTACAATTTAGAGCTTGACAGCAAAGTTCAGAAAGCAAGATCAAAAAGTGATACTGATTGGATTCAGACTGCCATATTATAGTAACAAAGAATTAATCATGCCCAATATTCTCACCGTCTTGCTGCATGCACTCTGTTAACTTTGTCTTCTGTATAAGGCAGGCCATGGAGAAGCATAGTAACATCAACATCTTTAAGAATTTCTAGTTCTTCATAAGGCTCATCACCTCGTACTGACACAACTAAGCGCGTGCCTAAAAGGTCAACAATTGATACAAGATTACACATGAAGTTTGAAGTGGATGATGACAAATATGCTATAATAGTAAATTTCATGTAAAAAAAACATGGATCTTGCTCAATTTAAATTTTAACTGGCATAGATCCCCCTGTAGCATATGCTAAAATTCAAAGTACGGGATCTCTATGCAATTTTTAAAACAAGATCTGCTTTTCAATGTCATTAAATTTAAAGGGAGGTCCACCAAATTTATTTAGAGTCTTAAATAAAATAAAATAACTCAGAATGAGTATCACCTTGTGGCAGAAGCTTATAAGCTCCAGTAGATAGTTCCTTAAGGTTTACCAGAACCATGGCATTGGCTAAAGGCTTTGTTAGCTGCTCTGACAAAGGAGTTATTACCCCCATACTGATATCTATCAATCTCTTGAGAGCTAGTCGCTGATCACAGTAACCAAAATGGGAAAAAGGAAAATAAAATTATCCTACTGTCACAACAATTTGACAACACAAATAATTTGATGGATAATGGAGCAGAACAGGTAAATGCTTGGTTTAGACTTAGTTGCCAAAGTGAAGGTTCTTACAGCGTCATCATCATCTACTGGAGGAAGTTCACGCAATAAGATTGAATCTACTGTTGCCAGATCCTGAATATTGGACCTACTATGTCAACAACTTATTATTTAAATCTGCAAGACATTCATCCAACAAAATAATGTAACAAAAACCTTAAATGGCATGCCAACAATGAGTTTGGCAGCAAGTGATTTGTAAAGGAGCTCTGGCACCTGCAAAAGTGGGGGGAAAATTTTCAGTGTGACACTACCCACCTCAAATAATACAAGAAAAATAAAGAGAAAGAAAATGTGATGCATTTAACCAGATAGATTGATAGAGAAATTCAGTCGGTCAAACAGGAGAGAACCAGGGAAGAGCTGTTCAAAGGTTACCTTCAACTGATCCAAGGAGACTGACATGAGAACAGAACCATCCCGGTGTAGGACACCTCTATAATCCACTTCCTCACCCTGTATGAAGAAGGAGAAATCAGTAATAACTAACAAATGTATAGGCAGTGCCAAAACAAGGTAAACATAAAAACAATTTCAGAAATCATGTGTATAGTGTTAAGTATTTTTACGGAGTTTATAACCTAACCTCTTTTTGCACTGGCAATTGACCAGTTCGGCGCTGGAAGTCAAAATAACGTCTATGCTTTTCTTCAAAAGGTGCCTGATGGAAGCAGTGCCAATTTAAGGCAAGTTCTAAGCATTTGAGAATGTCAAACTTTAGACAGTTTAGGCATGTTAAATTGAAGTGTTGTTTTTAATCATACCACCCCTTTCTGGAGTTCAGATGTTCTCATTCCAAGGTTTGCCAACCTTCTGCAAGGATCTATCTCCTCCTCTGGTGGTTCTGTGAGAGAAACCCTAATTGTATCGCCCAACCCATCCTAATGAACAGCATATCATCAACAAAGACTGTAAGGCTGCAATGAATGCTAAACAGCAGGAACAATATTTCCATTTTTTATGGCAATTTGAATAATTTCCATTTAATCTGAAATTATTCACATGCATACCTGAAGAAGAGTTCCAATGCCAATTGCAGACTTCATCCTCCCATCCTCGCCTTCTCCAGCTTCAGTAACTCCCAAGTGTAATGGATAGTCCCAGCCTTGGACATACATTTCAGCTACAAGCAAGCGGTATGCCTGAACCATGATAACTGGGTTGCTAGCTTTCATAGAAAAAACAAAATTGTGAAAGTCCAACTTTCGGCATATCCTTGCGAATTCAAAAGCAGATTCCACCTGTCAATTCATCACTTAGTAAGGACAATTCTCCGGGGGATACACATAAATATACAAAAGATGTTTAGCAGAATTAAATGTAGAAGGACTGCTTACCATTCCCCTAGGAGAATCTCCATAGTAGCTCATTATACGATCAGAAAGACTGCCATGGTTTGTCCCAATGCGCATTGCTCTCCCGTATTTCTTACATTTCTCAACCAATGGTGTGAAAACCTGGTATTTATAATAAACTTAAAATTGGTCAATAAGTTCATCTTTCGCATGTGGTATCATTAATTCTAACAGGAATTCTAAAGAAGAAAATAAACTTCACATGAGTGGGAGGTAAATACAAATACAAATATGACAAACAATTTTGGAAAACAAAAATGTTTTGTTAGGACATTTGTTCAGCTTGGGTAAAATCCTACTTGTTCGTCTTTTTTTGTAGGACAAGCAGCAAAGTATAAGGGAACAGTCTTGTCATTTTTACAGAATTATACAGTATCCCACATCCATTTCCTGAATACTCAATAATGTTTTAAACACATTCATGTAATACATAAATTGTTCCCACATCTTCAGTAAGAACCAAGGATGCATGTATAAGAGATAAGTGACCATAACTGAAGTGCTCATAAATTAGCATATGCATGCCCTTCACTAAATTTTGAGGTACAGAAGAACATATGGACGATCTGACAACTCTGACCTGTTCAATATGCTCAAGTTCTTTTTGATAGTCTTCTTCTGTGTACTCCAATTTTTCAAATTGAGCTCGTCTGTCAGCTGTGAAAGACCACCATGTTGTTGGATTCAGAATGCATACCAACACTTGAAAACAAAAATAATGGAAATAAAAAATAAAAGACCGAGGAATTAACAAAGATATACATACCGAAATTTCCAGGGTTGACACGAATTTTATCAAAGCATTCAGCTACCCGCAAAGCAACAGAGGGAGCAAAATGAATATCAGCCACCAACGGTGTGTTGTAGCTGGAAAATAATGATGCAGATGAATATGTAAACAATTTGGGTTTACAGCATCATTTATGTTCAATATAGCTCATTCTAATTTGTGCTTACTTTTTCTGCACAAGGGAATTTTTAATCTCAAAACATGCATCAGCTTCTTTCTTCCCTTGAACTGTTATCCGCACTATATCCGCTCCTTTATCTGCTATTCTCATTACCTGCCAATATACAGAAGATAATTAAACATAACAACCAAATCCATCAATAAATTATTAAAAAACGTCAAATAGATAAACATGGCAGCATAAATTAGTTTGAAGCTTGTGCTAGTTGCACAAGGCAGAAGACAGCTGTATAACCTGTTCAACTGTTCCAGAAACATCCTTAGTGTCAGTTGTAGTCATAGTCTGAATTCTTATAGGATGCTCACTACCAAGTGCTACGTTCCCAACCATCACTGTCCTTGTTTTCCTCCTGACAGTATTGTTTAATGATTCACAATACTTTTGCCTAGGAACTACATTCAAATTATTATCTATGGATCAGACAAAATGAAACTAAAAATATAAATAAATAGTCAATGGAGATGGCATTTAGGAATGAAATTGAAGGACAAACAAAGCAGTCGAAGCTTTAAATCACACAAAAAAACATTAAAGCAATATGTTTGAAGCTAAGAACGGATGCATACCTAAAAGAGGACTTCCTGGGGATGCAGATTGAATTTCAGCAATATCCTGGCCAGGATTTGAGTTCCTGATAATTGATACCCTTGTCCTTGGAGATTTCATTCTCTTCAGATCGGAGACTCTCACAAAATCCATACTTTTTGAAAACCCCAAACTGCAATCCCAACTCTTGAGGGTAGAAAACGAGGTTGGCACAGCTCCCGCAGCCATTTTCGAAGCGCAACAACACCTTACTCTACCTGTGAAACACCATAGCAATCAAAAAACTTCAGAATTTAATCAAAATAAATAGTCAAAGTCAAACGAAACTGTTCTTGTGCTGAATTTCAATTCACAAAAAAATATTTTTATTTAATTAAAAAAATGAGGAAACAAAGCATTAACTACCACTATTTTACTCTACCTGCCAGAAAAGTCCTGGTAATTGAAAAAAAAAAAAAGGAAAAAAAAGGGGGCTGAGTTGAATTGAAGTGGGTGAGTTTACCTGGTGGTGGAGACGAGAAGAAGGATGGGGTAATGTGGTGGAGCAATATTCAGAGGCCCGTTTTCAATTCTCTCTGCCTCTGGTTTACAGAAGTACTAATTACTAGGTATTTGAAGGCAACAAGTTGAATGAATAGAAATAGTTTAAATACATGACAAAAACATGTTTGTTCAGCATCTAAAACACTGCTATCCTTCACCGCTAGCAGACATGCATGTGGCTTCTGTTTTTACTTCCATCTTTTATTATTTCCCTTTTTCTATCCATTTCCTCAAACACCAATCCATAATTGGTACTCATTCAATTCAGGGATTATTATTATTAATTATAAAAATAACACTACCACATAAATAAAAAAAATTAATTATAATATTAATGTACCAACAAAAAATGCATCATCGAGCGTGAAGGAGTCACACGCCCTTGTAAGAGATGGAGCTGTCTGTGACTGCAAACTGAAGACAGAAACAAAAAGAGTTCTGAAATCTCAGGTTTGTCCATTGCTTTATTATTATTATTATTATTAAACATATGAATTCAAAACAGGATCTACTGAATAAAAAATAGAAAAATAAAATAAACTTGTTCCTATCAAAATTATATTATATTTACGGATATTCCGGGCTAGCAATTCAAAGTCTAAATTTTGAATTTATGCTTACCAAGTCCACTATAAAGAATAAAATGGTATTATTCTTTTGTTCAGAAAATAAAGCATATAAAAAAATAAAATATATATTAAATGAAAAGTAAAAATATTTTAATACTTTAAAGGTTCAATAATTATTTAGTGTTTTGTGGAAGTAATTAAAATAATTTACTAAATATTTCTAAAATTATTAACAATATCCAAAGAAAAACAAATCGCATCATAAATAAGCCACATTCAATAAAAAATAGATCAATTAAATTTTTAGAAAAGTTAATTTCTTTCCAAATTAAGAATGATATTTTTTCTAATTTTTTTTTTTAAATATTCATTTCCGCACACCTATGTAACCATTTAACTAATCTATTGGATTTGATGCCGAAGTTGGTTGTTGGCACGAGATTCACCAACTGCTGAAGATAGGTAATTACCAATTAGGCATCCACCACATCAAACCTCAGCCTAGTTATTTCAAAGACCTAACTATACTTTTTAATTTTGTTAATATATTTTATTTGATTTTTAATTTTTTAGAAATTATTAATTTTACTTTTCTAAAATTTTTAAAAAAATATTTTTAGAATTTAATATATTTTGATAAAATTAATAAATAAAACACTTAAAAACTAAAAAAAATTAAAAATTAAAAAATTAATAAACTAATAATTTAATTAAAAATATTTTATAAAATCAACGATAAATAATTCATACATGAAAATTCATAAATAAGAATATAATTAATTAAAAATTGATAAATATAATATACGTTGTTTTGAATAAAAATATAATTTAATTATATAAAATTATATTTTTAAAATAAATATTTATTTTTAAAATTTTATGTAAATAAATTTTAAATAATATTTTTAAAAAATTGATTATTTATAATTTTATTTTATTAGAAAATAAATATTTTATTTTTAAATAAAATAACTAAAATAAATAATATATTAAAATATAATTCAAAATATAATATTTTATAATAATGTAAAAATAAATGGATCAATAGTAATATTATTTTAAAAATTATATTAAATTATAAAAATATATGAATGAATAAAAGATTAAATTATAATAAAAATAAAAAATTACTTCAGTTAAAAGTTAAATAATTTTAAAATTATTTAAAGTAATTTTTAAAAAATATTAATAACCGCAAAAAAAGTTAATAATTATTTTAAAAAATTATTTTATTAAATAAAAGTTAAAATATCTTAACAAACATTTAAATTACCAATTACATTCTTAATAGTAAATACCATGTATATATTCATATAATATTATAACTATTTTAAAGTGATATAATTAAATGTGTGCATTACGTTATTAAATGACAATAATCAAAATTTTAAAATTTGTAAAGATAATTTTTTTTTAAAGAGCACCATCAAATCAAAGGATAATAATAAAAATTAAAATAAAATGGTATCCTTATTTAGAATAACAGTAATTATCTCAATAAAGTTTTTATAATATTTTTATTATTTAAAAAATATTTGATATTTTTTTATAGTTATCACGACATTAAATGTTTGAATATTTATTTTTTCTTAAATAAAAAAGTAAGAAAAATTACTTAATTATTTAGCTAATAAATTGATTAGTTCATACCAATTAAATAAAAGGCACTAGGATTAATTTTGTAAGATAGGAAATAATATAATTTTATATGAAATTTTGATTTAAACCTGATATTTTTTATTATAAAAAAATTAAATAGAGTTACAATAAAATATACGTATAATTAAAATAAATTTATTTATAATAAATTTAGAAGTTATTCATCATTATTAGAAAAAAAAATAATACCTAATATTTATAGAAAAAGATATGATAAGAGATAATTTTAACTTTAATTCGAAATTAAATATTTAAAACTGAAATTTATTTAAAAATACACATTAAAGGTTTAGACAAAAATGTAATTAATTTTTTTAATTATGACTTGTTAATTTAGTAAATAAATTAAGACATAAAAAATAATATTTTAAAAAGAAAAATTAATTCTGAAAATGACATGAGACACATAAAGTACAAACAAAAATTTAATTTTATATAATAATAGTAGATGTTGGAATAAAATAGATTATATTAGATTCTGTATCCTTATTCGTAATAATTATCTTACTAAAAAAATATTAAATTATATTAAAATTTTGATATGTTAAATACTTTTACTTTTGAATTATAGTTTTAAGCAGCTTAATTAAATTGTTTATGCCTGTACGTGACACTTATTTTATTATTTAGTACCTGAACAAAAAATTTTAAAGTATGATGGAATTAGACCAAGTTGAATTAGGTTTTAAATGTTTAAATGTATGTTTAAAAATTTTGAGGCTTGATTTCGATCCCGAACCTATTACTTTTTAAAGGTTGGTTTAAAGTCTATAAAACATACAAGCATGTTTAAAAAGTTACGTAAAAAAAAAAATCAATAAATAAATTTAAAACATATATAAATAATTGATTAAAAAGACTTGCAAATTTAAAGCCTACAAAATAAAAAGTTCATTAAATAAGTCTAATATATATATATATACTAATATTAATATTATGTAAATAAAATATAAAATAAATATATACAAATATAATATATTAAAATAAATATAAATATATAATATATAAATATAAATATAAATAGATCTTTGAATAGGTTAAATAAACTTTTTTATAAGTATAAACCTGACTTATTTATCTAAAAAGACTTTTTAACTAGTTTAAATCTGTTTATTTATTAAACGAGCCGAACCGTAACTTCTGTCTGACAATCTTATTTACTTTCATCCCTACGCATGAACCAAAATTGGTAACATTAGAGAATGAATTGGCAAAGTTAAAGAAACTAATATGAAAAATTTGTTTACACCGGGACAATGTTGGAAATGAACATTATGTATATGAACTATTTTTTTTTAAGTAATTAGGAAAAATACTAAGAGGACTTGTTACATATATAACATACTAGAACAAATCCATTCCCTACTTAATTTTCTCTGGTTGTTAACAATAAAAATTGGCATATCATATTTAAGAATGGTTGTTTATCAAATGGGAATAGATAACTGAGAAGCAGTTGACAAGTTAGAAGTAATCTAAGAAAATCAGTAGAGATAGAATGAGTCTAACAATACTATTGGCCTGAGATGAGCTAGGAAGTTGTTAATGAGATAGAATACTGTGAGCTTATACGTATGTTGAGTTAGTGGGATCAGGGGTGTTTACCCAAATTTATAACTAACAGCTGACAAGGTCAAAGTGGTTTTAAATGTGCATCAATCACCTTACAAAACTTGGAAATAAAATGGTGATTTTTGTGAGTTGACTCGGTTAAGAGATATGTTCAAAGACGTACTTTCTTAAAAATATGAAAACGATGGATTTTAGCTCATGTAGTAGTCAATTAATTAGTTGAGACAGGAACTTTTGTCAATATTATCATTGTCAATCAATATCTTACATACTTTTAAACGTGATTTAGTTGAGATTAAGACTGTGACAAACAAGCTTAATAAGCATCCGTGGTTAGTTTTAAGCTTAAAGTACCAATTGTATAGAGAATTAAAAATTCCTTAAATCATCCAATGAATCAAAGACTTTTTTTTTTTTTTTTTTTTGCATTTGTCAGCTTTTATTGCTTTGATTACCGCTTTTATGACTTTACTTTCATCTTCAATATCATTTCATGCAACTGAAAATTTAACCAATCTTCAAGTTAGGGTGCTTTTCAGAATGGCTAAAGAACCCATACCATAACTAAATGAATCTCATCTTTAGTGTATTGTTTAAATATAGGAAATCCAATTAAATGTAGGAGTCAGATAAATTCTCTCAGCTATCTATCATAATCATGAGCCAATACAAGTCATTGGAATGAGATAGATTTTACTAATCATACTTACATATAAGTACTCCGTTACTCTCCAATTCATAATCCACCATGATTATGCATCAACAGCACGATCAATTGCAAAGTGAACTGGTGAGGAACATTGAACAACTAAGTACAACACGTTCCAAAGCGTGATATTTCTTCCCAAGGGATTTGCTCGTTATCGGAGTGCCTAAGGAACCTATCAAGACAACCCGCCAATGTTATTACATGTTTGGTTCAGCTTATTTTAAAGAAATAATTGCTTATATATATATATATAGTTGATGAATTAAGTAGGCTTGGTGATAAGTTTCTCATATGTCCAAGCCAAAGAATTGTCTTTTACAAGCAGCACATTGGGCTTAGAACGTAGCACTGTGTATGAATCACCTCATTTAAGTGGTCACTGCTTCAACTAAAGAATGCTTTTCCAAGATGGCAACCGTCTCTTCCTTTGCACTGCAAATGATAAGAAAAAAATCAATGCACACTGTCATACCATCCAATCTCGTATATATAAATATAAATTATACACGCCCAAAAACAAAAGGAAAGCTATGCAAAGATCTGAACTGGCCTGTAGTTCTGAAAAATTTTGTTAATTACTTCAATATGCAAGACAAAAGCCTTCAAACAGAAATTATGTTCTCCCTAACTGGAGATGAATCAGGTATCATTTATTTTTGTAAACATAAGAGCAAAATCCAAATATAAGAACATGAATTATCTGACTCTAGAAATAGCATCTGACATAGCACCGGCCAAGGCAAAATGCATAGTAAGATGCTTTGAAAAATGTAGCAGAAAAGAATTAGCATAGGTGGATCTACCTTCCAGGTCTAAGTATCTTATATTTGTGTGGCGTAGTGAGGTCCACAACTGTTGAACCTGCAGGACCTGATGGAAGCAAACCGCCATCATAAACAAAAGCACAATGCTCCCAAAGATTCTCAAAATCTTTGATGCAAACACTACTTGACTGTCCACTAAGGTTTGCACTGGTAAGAGCCAGGGCAGTCCCTGAACCACGGGCAATGACCCTGACAAAATTGCAATCAGGCACCCTAACTCCTATACTATCAAATCCAGGGTTCAAAGATCGTTCAAGAACACTTGATTCTCCTGCAAAATATAAAAGTATACATACAATCATATAGTATAGGATCATGACAATTCATTCCATACAAGATATGTTGAACAAAGGGACTCAAGAAATAATACCAAACTCCTACTTAAAATAAAAATTTCTAATCCATCTTTTAGACACATGTTCTACACTAGTCTTCATACTTGAATGATTTCCACTTTCCAACATAGAGCGTTTTCAGCATGACATGACTAACAAACCTCGGCTTAGTACAACTGTAACAGGCCCTGGAAGGAGGGAATCAAGTAAGCCACAAGGCAAATGATCGGTTACAGCAAAACGTTCTATGTCTGATACATCTCCAACGCAGATAGCCAGAGGGCTTGTATGTTTGCGCCCTTTGATATCATAAATCCTGTTAACTGCTTCCAAAGAGCTGTAAACATGCCCCAATAAAAAATAACACATAAATACAAATCATTCATAAATCATAATCCAAATCCTATAAGGGTCTTGCTAAGTTCTAACCAAATTGAAAGTTTTTATTAGAAATCATCTTGCCAATACATTGGTAATAGTATTAAACATCATACTTTTCAATAATTGTTTTTCCTCTTATTTCTTAACCAATATCATTGATTAGATTTCTCCATTGTATAATCAACAGTAAGGCTGGCTTAAGAATGTGGGAACCGTGGTGTGAAACTTCAATTTTAAAGAATGTATCGATAGAATATTCAAAAATAAAAAAAGAAACTACAGCCATTTAAAAGGAAGTATGAACATGGTGCGGAGCCAACTTTTACTACATATACTTCTTTAGTTTCTTGTTTATCTATCCTCGTTTTAGAAAATTTGTATTATTTTTTATTTGTCATTTTAAAAATTAAAATAATATTCATTATTAGTTTTATTATACTTTATTTTTTACAATGATGTTACTTCAATAATTAATTAATAAAAAATTAAATTATATTAATAATTTTAATATAAATAAGAATACTAATCATCTCTAAATTTTTTTAATAAGTATGAAACAACTCAACCTTAACTGATAGATAAAAAGCAAACCAAATGATGGAGAGAATAATGTTTTTGTAGAAAACAGTTTTTTTTATAAAAAAGAAAAGTGTTAAATTGATATCAAGCCAAGAAGAAATTATTCCCATGTGATATAAAAAGAAAAATTGCAAGTATTTGATAAGATAAAATTTAATAGGATACGAAATGGTAGCATACTAACCAAGCGTCACAAGCAAATCCATAGAGTGTATCAGTGGGTACCGCAATAACCTTGCCAGCTTTCAAAGCGTGAACGGCATGTGCAGCAGAAGCATCCGTTGCAGGGCGAACTACCCCAATGTTATTATCCATAGCCCTTCAAAGCCTGAATCAAAAAAGGTGCCACACGTAATACCAAGTTAACATTTTGATGGCAAGTGGGGGCAAACAAAACAATCCTAATTTCTAGGCATGAAATGAAGTTGGAGAAGTGTGATTTTGGGTTATAAACTGAAAAAGAAAAAAAAGGGTCTAAAATGAATTATGGAAAGTTAAAGCAGCAGAAAAACACACATGGGAATGAAAAGAGAGACTGAGTGACTGACAAGCAAAGAGGTTGAAAGAAAAGGGAAGTTACTTTGGAAGGGAAGAAAGAGAGTGCGGCTATTGTTGTCAGAGTATCCATCCAAATTCCAATGTTATTTTCTGTTATGCCAAACCTTGTGCCTCCGTTCCACCAACCCTATCCCTGTCTCAGTGTCTCCACAATAAAACGACCATGTTTTGTCTACTCTCTTTTTCTTTTTCTTTTTTCATTGGTCAATTAATTTTGTTTTTTTTTGGAAAAAATCTATAATCTTTTAAAAATTAATAAAAGTATTCAAAAAATGTTTTTAGTTAGAAGACCATCATGTGGAGGTGGTCACATCCTTTACATGTTAACATAAAATTTCATGTTTTTATTAACATTTTAAATTTATTGGTGTGTTAAAAATATGTTTTAATTTTTTTTATCCATCCAAGTTTGGTTCTAGTTTAATTTAAATTGAAACTTTATACCTTAAATATTTTTTTTTTATGGATCTAATGATAAAGTATTGTAAATATAAAAAATATTAAATTGCTAAGTTAAGATAGATCTTCACATAGACATAACTCGTGTAATTTACAATGTTTTAGGGAAACCAATTTTATCTTGCATACAATGTCGATATAGAATATAGTTTAGACCATTATGATGCAGGTAAACATTATATAAATAAAGTTGGTTAAACTTTGACCTATAAGTTGATCAACAAAAGTTTGTCATTTACGTGGGTCTAGGTCTAAAAATTTATATGAACTTTGATTCATGAGTTGATTTGCTTAAACATGTGATGAAACAGTTCAATTCCCATAGGTTCACATTTAAACGAACTTGCATGTTTTAGTCCTACCAAAACATATAGTTAAATGGATTATTTTATAAACTAGTTTGCATATTTATAATTTTTTTTCAAAAATAAAATGTTTAATTTGAGAACTAACTCAAACCATTTGATCCAGTCCAATATGATTTTTTTAACTTGTAAGAAGTTTGTTTTTATTTTTATTTTTTATTTTTTTTACTTTTATGCGGGCATATGGGTTAATCTATGAATTTGTGGACTAGATTGGTTTAACCATCAAATTTTGCAAGCCAACTTCACACGCCTGCAATTATACAAGCCAAGATTTCACCTTACTTAAGGACCGGACAAGTTGCAAGTCACTTGTATACCCACCTTTAGAGGAAGGTAGTTGAGAGAAATAAGAATGAGAGACCAAAAACAAGATGAAGACAAAGGGTGGGGGGCTATGAGTTAAAATAAGGAAAAAGATTGAAAAGATGAAACAAACAAAATGAGGATTAGTTTTTTTCCCCCCTTTATTTTAATGTAAAAAAATTACTTTGTCTCATGGATTGATTCATAAACTCGCTAACCAAAGTCGTTTAATATGTGGATTATGTGAACCAAACAAAACGGTTACTACTAAAGTTTAGTGAATGTACATAATACTACTATTTTACTTCATAAACAGGTATTGTCAATCTTGATTCTCACCGAAGACTGCAAAAAAGAAGACCAAAAGCATTCTTGTTTTGCTGTGGGGAAATGTTCAGCACAAAAGAAATTCATAGCAAGAGAAACTCCAGTCCTAAGTTATTCTATGTTGCGACAACATATGCTGTACAATGAAGTCACATGTACATGTACACGGTAATAAAATCCTGCCAGAGCTTAATCGCCTATACAATGAAAATTGACAAATCAGTTCTGCCAAACCCCTCAGCTTAATTAACAATATGAAAGAAGCCATACAAACATAATTTCAGCTATGATTTGAGCTTTGTTGATTTTGCACCACAGTTTGAGTGGCATTGGGAGGGCCTGAATGAGGGGTATTTACAGTTTGAGAGTATTGTCCTTCTTGTGTCATTGCTGGAGAACCATGCTGCTGCTCTGATAAAGCCTGCCATCTTCTTCTCCATCTAGAAAGCTCAACAAGAATGGAACTTCCACTCATCACCACACCAAACCCAGCAAATGTTGCAAGAAGGATTGACAGAACTGCGTGCTTGCCAACCTGCAGTTGACCAAGGTAATTGAATGAACGAAGTTAGCATATATGTTTTTGATTCTTCATGTAGGGGCTACACATTGTCATACATCCATCACATACCATTCATGCTACCAAAAGTGTGGAAAATTTTAACTATATGTACAGCTACATTCGGATGACAAAAAACATGTACTGCAATTATTTAAATTTATCATCAAAGCCTCTGCTTTTAGAAATTAAGCATGCATGAGATTGGCCCGTGGAATCTTGATATCAATAAACTAGAACTTAGCTAGAATCCAGTTGGAACATGTGCAGTTCTATTGCATCTCTCAAGAAACTCGTTTACCATAAAAACTGGAGAGCACAGAATTTCTTATGTACCAGATTTTATACATGTTGTGTAAGTATTACTATAAAAAATTCTGCTACGTTTGAATTTTGATCAACTTGACTAGCTTCCTTTTGGTAATAAAAGTTCAGGTGAAGAGGTTGTCTCATTCTATGATCAGGGCATGTGAAAAGCCAGAGGGCTGATTGTGGTAAGCTGACATAAGAACCAACTTTTTGTCACAGCTGTTCTATTTCATATTACCGGTGTTTGAACCAACCCTTATTGGCTAATGCCTTTGACTATTTATTTCTCAAAATAATATTATCAATTTCGGTTTCGTGTGAAAAATTATGGAAATAAGAATTTAGCTCTAAATCCATTACCAAGGTGTAAAATATATGAGCGAAGATAACCACCAAAGCAAATTGGGCAGATGCGTAAAGCCAGATGAACCTGTTCTTCACTGGACAAACAAGAAGCAAGTTAGGATCTGCATATGCTCATGAAACTCAACCAAGCCAAAACAATATAGTACCATGAATAAGAACTCTCCAAAAGAATTATGTTATAAATCAGCTATTGCCACATCATTTTAGACCATACAAGCTTCTATAAATAATGTTTACTGATATATCACCATTGATAGGGTGGCAATCGATTGCACAATTGACCAAATGACATTTTGTTACGTACCATGTTATATTTGCAAACTAAACAATGATTTGTTTTCCAGAAAAGTTTCTTGACAATATTTATTAAGGGTTTTTTGCAAACCTACCCATGGTTGATGATGTTACGGAGGAGAGTAGACCCAGTACACAAGAAAAGGGAAGAGAGATGAAAATTGCTTTGGTTCCCATTTTTCCAGCCTGCAGAGAATTGAATAACTGAGGCTAAACAGAACTTTAACTTTGACAGATCTAATAGGACTTAAATTCTTACCAGCAGCTGCTCAAGGAAACAGAAATAAGCAAGCATGCTCACAATGACAAGCACTGGGAGTTCCTGCCAAACCCTGTCAAAAATTCAGCAGACAGATTAAGAAGTGTTAACAATAATCCGTAGTACAAGAAAGACACTACAAGAACAGTATTCCCGCTGTAACTTGTAAGACAGACATTACACTAGTATTGGCTGCAAAAACTCCAAGGAAAAAATTTGATTATAAAATAATATTCTAAAAACTGCATAAAGCACCAAAGTTGCAAGAACAAAAGCTTGAACTAGAGATTGCAAGTAATAAACCTGTAATTTCTACAAAGCAAGTCAGAAATATGAAAGTAAAATAATAGAAGACTCACGTCAGAAAGTTATCATTGGATGTCAAAATCCTAAGAAAAATTCTGAGATGGCATGCAAGTTTACTAATATAGGTGCAGGACAGTAAACTACTTGGCCCCATAATCTAGATAGAAGATAGTGCCATAACCATTATGGCATATATGAAGAGGCAGTGCTAACTAGCGTAAAGTAATGTAAAAGTAAAATAATGATCAAACGGCAGGATGGTGGTTCACTAGTTCATGATTATTAACATATTGATTTAGTATGATTCTATAAACAAGTTGGCCACAAGATTGTATAATATCCATTTAGCTCCCAAATGAAAAGTGTTGTCATCAGTGTCATGACTCATTCATGCATACTGGTACTGATCTTCATAAAAGAAAATAACTACACATGCCTGTAATCATCTTCCTGCTGGGACCTTGCTCCAGTATTCTGAGTTTGACCACTTCGGATCCGTAAGAGAGTGACAGGGAGGTTCCAAACCTCCTCCTTGCACACATCACAAGTCTTGTTACCCTTGATACTAAACCATTTAACAGCACATTCTTTGTGAGCCAGAGCAAGTTCACCTTTGCAGTGGCATTCCATCTTGAATGTCTCACCTCCTTCATACAGATTATCCAGACAAATTCTGCACACAGCTTCCTCTTCAGCTATATCTTCACCGTCACCATTTTCTGACACAGGAAAGGCTTTACATTTAATAACTAATGGCATGTAGGTCCGGAAACAATCTGTTCTAGATTTAGAAATTAAACTAAGAATCCTTAAATGGAAGTGGGAAAATTTTAAAAAAGAAAAACATTTTTAGCTAATTTGAAGTGCCAAGAAAACAATAAAACATTTCATAAAATGATTTTTTTAAATAGGAAGTTCTGGGAATAACACAATTACAGAGAATCTTGCTAAGAAATTTTGACATGAAAATTTTATTGATTTTTATGAGTATTTATGCAGGTGCTTCTTATAATAAGATACCAGTATCCTTTGTTGTTTCATTCACTTCCTTAACTAGAGGGGTGGAAGGAATGACGCGGAAAAACGCATCCATTCTCCTTATGCCTTTTTCTTTGTTATTGACAGGCACTGAACGAGAGCGTGCTATCATCCCCTGAGTCTCTCTTATCTGCCAAAGCACCAAATAGATCAAAGCAAAGGGTAAAGTAAACACTTTTATGATGTTAGACTCGGCAACAATTAAATACCAGAAGTGACACTAGCAAAAGGAAAGAAAGCATAGACCTCAAAAATAAGCAGTAAATATAAATTTGTAAACTTTGGCGTTCATCATTCCAATTCACACGTATGGTAGGAAATAATAGTTTTGAGTGCAAATTTTTTTTCTCGGGCTTCTAAGGCCCCATGAAACAACAAATTTAATTTCGGTGGAAATATTTAAATCATTATGTTCAAATTATTTGTTAATGAAAAGACAAAATAGTCATTAACTAAAGAGCCATTTTAAAATTTTATTTCTACAGACTTGAAATCTTACATATGGAGAAGCAGCAAGAGCAGATTCGGTGTTTGCGAGCCCAATTTCTGGTACTGGCAAAGATGAAGTTCTCTTAATCTTAGGAGTAAATATCTTAGAGAGGGACACTGATCTTGAGATTGAAGTCTTTTCTTGAAGGCCTGAAAAGGAACTTTGTGGAGGTGCAGCAATAATAGCCTTTTCAATATCAGATGAAGGCCGGTTCCTGAAGTTAAACTTGGGTAAGATGCTTCTTATGGATGATTTGGCTCTTGATCCTGAAGGAGGACCATGATAATTATTGATTGGAGCATCAACAGAGCGAGAAGTCACAAGAAAATTAACTCTCTTATGAGAAGGAGTTGGACTTGGTGTCAGTGGCATCCTTATTCCAACAAAATCCTGACAAGATTCTTCCGATGTTCTGGAAGGTATTTCCAGGTGAAGATTCTGTCGCTTCCAATGATTAACTTCTGAGGTTTCATCACTTACCTCTATCGGATCATCAACCTACAAATGCAACATGGAATTATTTCTACCAAAATATAATTAATTTAATTAAATAATATAAACTGGGCTAAGAGAATTGGTAAAGCATGATGACATAGTAAAGTACCATAGGAACTGGAAGAGAAACTGTTCGCTTGCAAGATGGAGCATCATGTGCACTCATTTTGTGGTGACAAAGCAAAACAACAAGTTGTAACTAAGCAAAATGCTTCTACTACTACTACTACTACTTTGTTATTGCTTGGTACATGTGTTTGTGAGTTGTGAGAAGGAAACAGAAGAGAGAGAATTTATGAAACAAGATGTGGAAGCTGTCTTGCTCTCACTCCCACAAACGCTTGCTTTCTCCACTATGCCCGGACTCTCCGTATTTACATTTACATACACTACCCAATTTTGCGCACTCACTTTTATAGTATTCATCATCACGCTGAAACAACAATCTATCTTACATACATAATTATGTATTGCTCTTTTGCACGCCAATCAACATTCCATAATCACAATTCAATTTTGAGCTTATATTTCTCTTCATAAATATAAAATTAAATGGCCAAAATTTTTTTAAAATTTATTTTAAAACAGTTGATGTAAAAATTTTATGCAATCTTTACGTTGTGCAAGAAAATTAACAAAAAATATGTATTTTTTATTTGCTCAAAGAAATGGCTTGGTCATTATTATATTTTTGCCAAACAATTATCCGTGTAAGATTAGGTGCAATATATAGTATATGGTAACTTACCAAATCTCAATGATAGAGGGTTCTTCATTTGAATTTATGTAATTGTTATAATGAGAACGTCAGTCGTATGAATCAAGACAAGATTGATAAGAATCTAAAAAGTAAAAAAAAAATGTTTAACAATATGTGATGAACATTTTTTAATCGTCTTAATGAACTCATTTATTTTCAAATAATTGTTATTTTAAAAACTTTTGATTTGTTTTAAATCGGTTTCCATTTTAGAAAAATCAACAAGCTATTTCCCTTTATTATAACTTTATCCTTGTTTTTTGTTGTATCTAATATTGAAATGAGAAAAATCAATAAAATAAGACAGTAAAATAATTGAAATTTATGTGTTGTGGTGTTTAATAACTTGTTTATTCTTGCCAAAATTTTAAATGATTATTATTTTTAAAAAAAAATCTTAAATAAGAAAATTAGATACTTTTTTATATTTTTAAAATAGAATTTTTGTTAAATTTAAATTAAATGTTTTAAAAGTTGCTGCATAGATATTTTACAAACATATATAGCATTTTAGAAAGAGCAAGATTATTGAGACTACTCATTCATGTATCAACACTTTTCTTTCTTTAAATTACTGCATTGTATAAACACTTCGTGTGTCTTTGATTTTACATTAAAAAGAGTTTATGATGATACGTTTACCAGAAAGTAATTAAATATTACTTTCTATTTTGCATACTTCGAAATTTTTATTAACGGGAAAGAAACACACTATTATTTTCCTGGAATGTAGATGTCTATCGTTGCAAGCAAGAAGAAAATTGAAAAGATGAAACATCCGACAAGATCAACGGCTAGCCCTGACTCGTGCCTCTCCACTTCCAACGTGGGATGACGATGAATGCTGGTGCATGAGGTAGCTCAGTAACGCACTTTACCATATTTTGAGCTTGTTTTCTGGATGAATGACCAAATTCCTTTGGATTCACGCAATTCTTGTGAAATTGGTTCAGGCAATTAAGGTGTAAAAAAACTGTGGGCACCGGTTGTTCTGTAGTGAGAGGGAGAAAGGAGCATAAAGGGTTCCACTTTACTACTATTATTATTATTTTTATGTCTAGATCAATCATATATTCGAACTTCAAAATATATAAAGTATGATGAGATTAGTTTTTAATATATAAAATTCGAATTTAAATTTTTTTAATTGCTTAAAGGAAGTATCTGTTAATCTGTTTTTTAATTAATAATAAAAACGAATAGGAAAATATCATTTAACTAAATCTTTGTGTATTTATGATACTTTAATGAAAAATTATATTATTTGGTGGACTTGAAGATTCGTCAACTTTTATATTTTATGCTCACAAATTTTAAATTGTTTCGGTTTAATTTGTTATATTAATAAGAAAAATTATATTTGTGTCAAATTCTTATTATTCGGTATTTTAAATATTGCTTATATTATGTCAATAGTAATGGAAACGGATGCCATGGCTGACAGCAGAACAAAAACATTGAAATCATCTTCTTGTATTGAATGATTCTAGAGCGTTCTATCTGTATCAACTGTGAATACGGATTGGTTAGGATTGCATCTTTGCTACTTGGTTAAGAAGTAGAACAACATATCTTTTTAATATATTAAATCTTTAAAATAAAAATTTAATAATAAAAACTTAATATTTTTATTTAAATATTGGTATATTATGAGATAAGTTTGAAATGAGAACGGGCTACTATCTGTAGGAACTGTCAATAATGATACAGATGGGTTGGGATTGCATCTTTGCTACTTCATTGAGAACTTGAAAGTAGAACAACACATCTTTTTTAATATATTAAATATTTAAAAATAAAAATTTAATAATAAAATCATAATTTCAATAAAATATAAGAAATTAATTTTTTATTTAAATATTGATATATTATGAGGTAGGTTTGAAATAAGAACGGACTATTTATTTATATTTTCAAATTCAATCTTATTTTTAAAAATGGAAAATAAATTTTTAAATTGTAAAAAATGAATTTTTTCTATTAAAATCAAGATAGAATTCATAGGTTTGATTTTTTTTTTATTTAAAGAAAAATTGCATCTTCACTGCTTCATCAAAAAGTACATCACATCTTTATCTTTATTGTTGGGTAAAGGTATTATTTGACAAGGATTGATCCACCTTAAACAAAAGTTTTGAGGTCAAATTCTTGATATATAGTTATGTTAAAATCTTGAAAGAAAAATTGTCTTTCACAATAGTTCTACTTTTTTTGAATATTACCTTCAGTAGAAAATATTTGTGATTTAAATTAAAAAATACATGTTTAGTATCATTGTAATATGATAATTTCCAATTTTATATTTTAAAATTATTTTATTGTTCTTTTATTTATTTTTATCAACATTTTATTTTAATTCGTATATTTTTTATTTTTAAACTTTCAAAACTTTTCTAAAATTTGTTGTTATCTTTTCAAATATCAATCAAAAGTCATATGTGCATCAATTTTTAATTCACTAAAAAAATTGCATATTTGATTACATATATTTACCTTAAACAGAGAAAAACAAAAATATGTATTAAGATATCCTTTTAAGTACTGTTGTGTTTCTTATTCATATTTCTTTTTAAATTTTTAAACATATCTTAATAAAATTATCTTTTAAACAATATTTATTTAATTTCATTTTCATATATTTTAACCTTTTTTAGTTATCAAATTTCTGTTTTAATTAGTTGAGATTCAAAAAGAAATTAAATTTTATTAATTAATATAATATTTCTTAAAAATTACTTCTAATATTGTTATTAATGAATTAATTCTACCCAATTATTTTTAAAAAATTAATTTAAAATATTATATTAATTTAGTGTTGTAACTTAAATAGCTAATTAAAGGACAAATTAAATGTTTGGTGTTCCGGCTGTGACAGAAATTATGATTATAGTAAATTTTTTCATGCATTTTACAAGGATAGTTTTTTTATGATATGTATATTTTACAAGGATATATACTTGAGTCATTATCCTTGGATTGGTTCTACACAGTATTGAATTGAATTAAAATACCAAACAGGGGACTCTACTTAAGTATTTGAAGTGGATGGTCATATGAGTGTGCTTTTCCCGCGGATACTTATGAAACTTGTGGTTTTGATGCAACGAAAATTAAAGAATTCAAAGAGTACCCTTAACTTTCTCCTTCTGGAGAGGCCACTCAAGTTATAGCAAGTAACCACTTTAATTACGTGTTAGAGACGACACACAACATTCGAAGGGTCAGATTAGCGGGGTTCTCTACACCAACAATATTAGAACTGATTGTGACATATATTTTCCTTGTTTAGGGTTCATAATTTGTTCAATATTTAGCGTCCTCAAATGTGCCATGTCATTTTAAATTTGGGATGGACATGCAAAAATGGAACACAAAATGGGCCACATCCACCGACTCCATTCATTTACATGACAAGGAAGGAACAAGGTACCATTGATGATATCCCATGGCACCATAAATGCTTTTGTTTTCGTCTCGGAAAAGAATGCTTTATAATTAATATTGTTCATTCTCCCAAATATAGTTGGATCAGGATTCCTTTTTTTTAATGACAGTGTTGGCCGCACCTACCAGTTAATCAGCACCATTAATAAACTTGTTATCTCTGCGTATAGAAGCAAATTAAACAATAGCTTTAGTGAGGTTGAAAGTTATAATAGCTTTATATAAAATTTTAAATTTAATTTTTTTTTTATTTTTTATATTATACTAAAAAATTAAATAATGATAAAATGATTATTATAAGTATAAAAATATATTATATTTATTTTTATTTATTTATGATTTTTTATATTTAAAAAATAAAATAAAATAATTATCAGCCTTAAATTTAAAATGTAAATAGATGTAAGATAATTTTTTTTTTATATAAGCTAATCATTATTTTAAATAATAACATAGAAGTTATAGAATTAATTAAGAGAAAAAACAACCCTTTAATTTTACATTTTCAGGATAAGTAGCAAATCAGTAATACAAAAAAATTAAGGCAAATGCTAACAAGAGTATTAAGAATGTTTGTTAAGGAATTAAAAAATATCATTAATATACTCATAATAATTTATATTATTTTTTAACATAATTTTCTATTTATTAAATTTTGAATCAGTGAAATTAGTTAGTAAGGACTTTTTATTTTTTTAAAGATAAACGAGTGTTTTAAAAAGGTAAATCCTATGGCACCTTTGAATTTGAAAGGGTTTCTACACCCTTCTTAGTTGTCCCAATAATAATAGAAATCCTGAATAAATTTGATCTATCTCATCAGTGTGTGTCTTAATCCATATTTTGATGATAGGGGTTTATCAAGTTTTAATTTTTCTCAATGATCCCCGGCGGGTCATTTCACAATTATTGGGAAGTGAAACAAATCCCTGTTTGGAATCAAAATATTACATGGAATCCAACTGAAGCACCAAAGGAACCCGAAGTGCAATACCCGACGAAGGAACAAAGACTAATGAAAGTTGTTGCAGTAGTCATGAAATTGGAAAAGCATCTGCTGCCATTGTCGTTCCATATATACCTACAATTTTGAGGGTGTCAAAGCTTTGCACACAAAGTAAAGTACAATTCGATTCAATATCGAGGGTGTTAAAGCCAGATCACAAAAGCCTATTGCTCATTATTGTCGAGCAGTCGTGTAATTGTAGCCAAAATATTATCATGGAAATATAAAACCATTCTTAAGCATAATAGATTAAGCTTTTTGGAGAGATTATTTTTGGCACATTAGACCCAATTCAACGAGCTCATTGATTGAATTATTTGTCAAAGTTACGAATAAAGGTTAATTTCTAATTTCATAAATAAATGAAATAGAGTATGTATGACAGAGCAGAACCTTGTATTGCATAATCAAACATGTTCGCATCTTTATATAACATTCCTTTGTGCTGTACAAAGCAATATCTGTAAAATGTGATCTTAGGATAATTTCTTGAAATTGAGCTCAATCTCAATCGCCAATCGAACTTTTAGAGTGGACCCCATGTATATCATCTCCCAATTTCATTATTTATGTAATGTTTTCTTTAACTAATTGTTGTTCTAAGCTAAGGGTTGAAAAATTCTATGCTAAAAAGCGAACAGCAAAAGAAGAATTATCCAGCAACCTGCTAATAATTTTTTCTTCTTCTTTGTTTTCGATTGAAGTTTAGTATTTGCTAAAAGGATTTAAGATTTATAAATTTTGTTTATATGATTCTTTATGTAAAAAAAATTGTAAGGGCATATCTAATTATAAAAGTAAGATTTATGACAGATTAATAAATGACACATGTTAAATATTAATTGATGTACGTTAAATGGGTACCACAATTCAATACCTATTCATATTTAAAGGTACCAACAATTATCCTCTAAAAATATTAATTAAAAAAATACAAATAAAAATTTCTATTAAAATGAATTACTAATACACTTTCCTTATAACTTTTAATACCTCTCTGCATGGTATAGTTACACCATAATTTTTAATAATAAAAATAAATTATTATTATATATATTAAAGATATTATATTTCAATATATTTTATTTTATTTTATATCTTTTATCTTATTATATCATATATTATATTTAATTTTTTTATATATATATTTTTTCTATTTCTATTATCTTTATTACTCTATATATTTTAAATAAAATATAAGAATATCAAAGCTCCAATTCTAACCCATTTATATACCTACCAGAAATATTGAGGAGGGAATGAGAATCTAAGTATTTAGCCCTTCAGTCCCCAATTAATTACACTATGTACTCCCACCCTATACCACTAAATTTGAGAAACAACAATTGGACCAAATTCACACTCTAAGAAAGAGGTACTATACATCAGTTTATGAGTTGTTAGTCAATTCTAAGTTATCCTTTTAATATTTTTTACCATTTTTTTCTTGTATCTTGTTTACTGATTCAATGTTGAAACATTTGTTGTTATTCCAGTTTCAAATAGTTCAAAAACCAGCACAAATGACTATTTTCCCGCCTTTATTGCAATTCTTCTATTGAAGCATTTCTGTCATACTTCATATCAATTGTTGTATGTGCTGGCAGCACCAATAATATATTCTACCACTTCAAACAATGTAACCAAATCTTTCTTGTTGTCCCACATTCTACTATAGATAATTTATGGTTTTGGTTTTTTTACCACAAAATGCACGCTTTACCTTAAACAATTTTCTTAATGTTCTTAAGCAAGACTCTTTACAAAATACAAATCCTTTTCAACGAGAATACTTTAAAAATATCGATGTAACAATATTTTTAATTATCAAAAAATAATTATTAATTTTTTTATTTTATAGTAGATGATAAATGTAAAAAATAACTATAAATCAAGTAAAAACAAAATTTAATTCAAAATTTATAATTAATAAAATGTGAACAATTAATTAATATAGAGATAAGAAATATGATAAAAATTTAGCTCACACTTTTCATACAAAAGAAGGCATTAATTATATTTTCAATTCATGTATTACATCAAACAATAATCAAAAGAAAAATAGAATAAATATTACCCTATAATTTTTACATGTCATTTTCTTTTACGTATCTTTTAAATAGTTTAGTTAAAAGGAATCAAACCTCAAGCTTTGGATCAACTCACTTTTTAGAATTCTCTTTAAAAACACATCATAAAGATTAATTTGATTGCGACACCATTACATAATGGATCAGACATTGATTAATTTAACTTCATCAAATATAACGTGGAAAGACATCACTGTCCCAATCATCTACTAGTGTTTATTTGTGTACCACCTCAACTTCCGTTTAGCAAAAGAAAGGGGGAAATTGCTTTCATTCAACCGTAGCTGAAATTTGTACATAATTTTATTTAAACTTTCGATTTCTTTTTTGTAAAGTACATCGCACTTAATAAACTACTATAAAACAAATAGACCTAACTGTCAAATGCGTGAAACACGTGCTGAAAATTTTCACACAGCAGAAGCTTGGGAGTAATTAGAGATCCAATTGAATGTGGGAGTCTGTGCCTATTTTAATTTTGAAAAAGAAAAATATAGGTTGGTCCACTACTTAGAGTAATGTTAAGTGTATTGAGTCACTCATCTCCAGCAAATACTTAATGTGGCATTATAATTTTGACAAATTGGATATGTTCACACTAAGAAATGCGAAGCCAACTCAAATTAAAGCACAAGTTGTTGGCTAGTTAGCATAAAGCGTTAAAAAGGTCTCTGAGTAAGTGCCACCTGGATACCCAAGTAACCTCTAATATAATTTTAAAAAAGAAAAGGTAAAAGAAGGACCCAAAAATAAAAATGTTATAGATAATGCTTCATGATGTATGCAGCAAAACGGGAATCATATTAGGCACTAATATGAATGTCTGTATATGTAAGCGTATACCAAATAGCATAAAGGTTTTATGTTAAATCTAAAATTAGATGATAAGTTATTGATTATGATTTAGAATTGATTAATTAAAAGATCATAGACTATGCATGCACGAGGGGAACCTATTTTACTCGCAAGAATTCTATGTTAGATGATAAATTATTTTATGAAATACAATCTTTATGTTTAAATTTCTCAAAGGAAGAGGATCTACTTTCTTTCAGTAATTATGTAAGCAGTAGTCATTTACTAATTACTCTATCCGAGAGGTAGGGAAAGACAAAAGGAAAAGTTATTGATTTTGAAGAATATCATTATTATCTTTCATGAAGCCCATATGTTAAAATTGGCTATGAAACAAAGCAGCCCAAAATATATAAATAAAGAGAAACTAAATTCATATTACAATTTGTATTGCAATCATTACAACAATAATTGAAAAAAAAAAAGAGAGAAACATATAATGTAATGAATAATATGATAAAAATAAATAGAAAGAAAAGTATATAATAGAAATTATTGTATAAATTTTTTAATATATATTCCATGATATATAATAAAAATTAACAAATAATAATTTTTAAAAATTATAATATTTATATTATTAACATATTGAATTATATGATTTTTTTTACAAAAACTATTATATACAAATTCTTATTATGTGTCATTTAACATAAACTAAAAAAACATATATAAAAACTACCAACAAACAAACAAATCTCCATCTGTTTTGTCTTCTCACACAACTGAGATTTGAAATAATAGTATAACACTCGTCCATTACAACATTTTGAGATGATTTTCTTTTTAGATAATAAAATAAAAAATACATGTTTTAACACACTTCTAATATATTTTCCTAAACAGGAAGAGTTTAAACAGAAGTATGATCATGATGTGGAAATACAAAATTACTTACAACTCTAAAAGTCCATCGGTAATATGTAGAACTTAATTATTCATGTTTACAAAATTCAAAAGAGCTTTTATTTTAAGAACTTTTTCATGTCCTTAGCATGAAACACAAGCAATAATTAATTGTCAAAAATGTTGAGCTGCCTTTTAACTGCCAAATGTATCTGAGTGCTTGAAAATCCCTTCATTAAACCACAAAACTTGAGTTGGTTCTGCATTACTAAGCAAAGAATTTTGCAATATAAACTTAAAAAATTATTTGTATCAACCCCATATGCTTTGAAATTATATATCCATTGTAGTTAACGAAATAAAAATATCCAGTCAAGAACGCAACTAGCAATTGGCTTGCAACTGCGTGCATTATGGAAAAATTTCATCCTCAAACAAGACTCATGTACTGTTTTTTCCTTGGGTCCATAACTGGTTCAAAACAAACCAGGAAATTTTAGTTATACAAGTATATGGCAACATTGTTTTAATTGCATCTTGTAACATCTATTCTCAAACATTTTGTTGAATGTAGACCTTCATCGATCACCTGATCCATTATTTACTTTAATTTCCAAAAGCCTTTCAATTGGATGCCGACAGATGGGGCAGTTGGCTGTATGAGCTTTCAGAAGACTGGCACAACCACTGCACATGCACTGCAAACAAATATCATAAGGGAAAAATTATGTAAATTAGGAGAAAGAGAAATCTCCATCATTCATCTCAATCTAGCTTGAATCAGGGCTTAAAGCGAACCATGTGAAAATATCTTGCATCAAATAAAGAATATCAGTGCAAAGTTGAAAGTTTCATCCTCCAAATTTGTATAATGGGATCTAACTTTGAAAGATCAAAATATCTTGCACCAAATTAAGCTCAACCACAAGTCTTTGACAACAATCAAAGACTAACACAAAAAGTTGGAGTCTATACAAAATGCAGTAGTACACTAACAGTTTTACTCCTAAGACCATGGGAATCCATACAAAACATTGCTGTCTGCATATATGAGTTAGTAGAACAACTAACTCTGCCAATTGAAACATCAATCAAATACCAAACTAAAACTGCAACCAGAAAAAGAAGGCAAAAGGTAAAGGGAGAATCAATAAATGGAAAGTACCATGTGTCGGCAAGGAAGAACAGTTATATCTCGTGGTTCTGACAAACAAATTACACAATCTCCACTAGATTGATGGCCATCAACATTACTAGCATTCCCAATGCCATATATCTCTTGTAGTTCATATCTGTGCCCATTAACCCAGAGAACCTGTTTCATTACTTGGACCTTGTACTCTCCTTTCTCTCTCTTCTCAAAACTGGCCAAAGTAATTTGAGATAAGTTTCCATCATTTTCATAATGGTTTAATGGTCGAGCCTCAGCCTTGAGCACAAGAGGATAAACTTCTGCATCACCTCCTTTGGTTAGTCCTGACTCCTCTAATATTGAGATTTCAATCCCAGTTCCAGAAGGTTGTTTAAATTTCTGACAAAAACCTTGCTGAAAAGGCATTGAGATTTGTTTGAGCAAGCTTTTCTTAACCGCTATTAGCTTACCATCTAAGGTTTCCTTGGCAAAAAACATTACCGTAATGCTGTTGCAGAAGAAATGACTTGTAAGCAAAGAGCCCATGAAAGAACAGAGACACATATAAAAGATATGGTACATAGAAGATATTTCAAATGTGAATCTCATATATTTATATAAGAATGAGAGCAATCTCATACAGTATCAAAAGCAGAAATGCAAAATTGATGAACAGTGAACCGTATAGTAGGTTACTGATCAAGCAAGGCATTTAATAAGAAAATTTTCAAACCATGTTTGCAATGTTCAATAACTGATTATCTCAATAACAAAATCTAGCGCGAGGACTAATAAACTAAACCAATGCAATAGGAAAAGATTTTAATTTTGATTTGGTCATTGTAAGAGAACTTTATACTACCACCAACGATTGAATTTTAAATTTTTAAATATTTCAATTTTTTAAAATATTAAAATTTTTCATCCAAATACAAGATAAATACTATGTGAAAAAGAGGCGGATTTTAGCAATCACATCCCCAACTTTTGCAATGTTTTTTCATATTTATAATTACTAAAAATAAATAAATTTTTTATAGGACATATTACTACCTTAGAATATAAAAGGTTATTATTATTTTTAAAATCACAAGCATAATTCATATTAATTATTTTTAATGGAACATATTAATCCTTTAAAGATCAACATAACCTTATATTTATAATTTTAAGAGACTAAAATAAATTTTTTATACTTATAAGAATTGATGTGTTCATTTTAATTTTTTTTAAGAAATTTGTACTCTTTATTTTTTCTTTTATCTAAACAAATTATTCCAATTATTTTAATGTTAATCCGTTTTATATATCTAAAAAATTATTTATAATTTTTTTTACAAAAATTCCCAATTTGAAGAACATGTAGAACTCTTCTAGGCTTATAGTCTGTTCTTGATACTTTATTGTTACAAGACACTTCAAATAGGCGATGTATCCACGTCGTACCCATATTACATACCAACACGCGTGCTATAAAACTATCTTAATTTGGATCAAAGCTTGATTGTCTTTTCTCCAAACCTCTTAATGTACATTTTTTTCTCTAAATAACAAAGGAATCTTTATTATATTTGAATATAATGCTTTATTTAAATTTTATCACAATTACTCTTTTTAATAAAGTTTTCAAGATATCAAAGACTAAAAATACCCAGATAATAATAACAAACCAATATAAATATCAATCATATTAAAAAATAAAGAAAAGAATAAACTAAAAAAATATAAAAATTATATTTTTTTAATATATATTGTCGTATATGTATATTATTTTTAAAAATTTATTATATTTATATATCGTATCATACTATACCCAAAACCTATCCGTATTAGTGAAGATAGTTGGAGACTGTTTTTAAAGGGCATACGGTATATTGTACGTGATACAATAAATATTGATATATTTATGATGATAAATAAATGATTTGTTTATCATATGTATAAAGATATATAATAAAAAATTATTTAATAAATTTTTATTAAAAATTATAAAATTTAATACATTAATAATATTAAATTTATAATTTTTAAAAAAACTATTATTGACTAATTTTTATTCTGTACGCAAGAAATAAAGCTGACAAATCCTGCGAAACACTTTGATTAAGTAGCATAGACAGAATTGCAGGTCAGAATTAATAAGTTAAATTTGAAAGGTTTAAGTGGGAGGAGTGTAGTTATTGAATAAAATAAGGAAGTAGGTACCATCCAGGAGCAGTGGCATCAAAGGTGAAAGCAAGAAGAAAATGAGAAGGGTTGTGTTGATCAGGCTCCAAGCGAAGAGTGTCCTTGTTGATATTGAGATCATTCCTTATGGTGATAGTTTTGTGAAGCTGAAGATGAAAGAAAGTGGTGTTGGAGGATTGTGGGTATCGATGATAAGGAGGTAGATGTGTATTGGGGTAGTGAGGGGGTTGTGTTGCAAAACTGTAGTTATTTATCCCTTCTCCACCCATCTGCCTTCTTTGCCTCCTACTACTTACCATATTCCCCATTCTGTTCTTTTCTTTCTTCCAAAGAGATTATTACTCTTTTCACTGTGCTACCATTTAGGGTCGCAAGGTATTGAGGGAACACAACTAAAGAAAAGGATGATGGAGATATTATAAAGTAACGTTTTTGCCACTCACTTTTCTTACCTCACTCCTCTTTCACATTAATATATGCCCTTTTTATTATTCTCTTATCCCTCTGCTTACTACTTTAATTTGTGATATATTGTTCTCTCTAGAGACTTCCGTTCACTTCCTATATCTGAAAATCCAGACAAACAAATTGATGACAAAATAAAAGTTTGGTTGTTTGGCGTAATAAAAAAAATAGATGAAAAAGAATAAATTCACTGAATTTACGTCTCATCAACTTTAAAGAAACAACCTTTTTTACATTATTCCTTTAGTAACCTTTCTTTTTTTCTTTTTTTTTTTATTATTATTATTAGTAGTAGTAGTAGGATATAGCTGTTTATTTAAGAAAATAATTATTTTCTTTCTTTGTTCTTTCATTTTATATAATCAAAAGAAAAGAAAATTTTATTTTTTTATATACAAGTTAAAATTAAATGATAATATATATATATATTAAATTTAATAAAAATAATATATTTAATATATTCTTATAAAAAATATTTATCAATCTAACTGCTTTATATTATATCATTACAATAATATCTATAAAATTTTACACATTTTAAAAATTGTTTAATTTTTCATATTTTTTCTTTCCTTTTCATCGGTTCTGTCCTTTTTTCTTTTTAATTATTATCTTTATAATAAATGTTAAATAATTAGTAATTTTTTATTAAAAATCATGATGAATATATACTAATCAAATTAAATATATATTTTTATAATCTTTTTACTTTTTTACTTTTAAGTTTTTTAATTTATACTTAAGAGCACATAATAAAAGCATAATATAGCACATCTTCATTAAAAGTTACAAGATTTACCACATTAATAACATTAAATGTATACAATAATTTCTATAGAATTTAATTAAAATACACAAATAATATTAAAAAATTTACATGGTTATATAATTAAATGTTACCATTAATTAAGAATAACTAAATTTTCTTATAATTATTTAAAAATTATATTCACAATAATTTTGAATTATTAACTGTATAAAAATGTTATATTAATAATATATTAAAATTAAACTTTTTCTGATAAAAAAATTTACTATATATTTATTTTTAGTTATATGTCCTTAAGAATATATTAAAAAATATTTATTTTTAATCATTACCTTAAGCTGGGACAATAATCAGTAAAATTGTATAGATAAAAAGAAATATAAAATATTGTTACACCTTCTTCCTTAGGTTCTAGCAACATGTATTTTATACCGTTAGTATATTACAATTACATTTTAATATATATTATATAACACCAGTTACGAGATGACAATTTTAGTTACTAAGATAATATTAATACACATTAAAAGTTGATAACGGGTACCAAAATAAAGATAATACTGACCAATTTTCGATTAGAAAACAATGTTTTGTCCAAAAAAAAAAATCCTCCGAACAATTACTACATTTTAAATCATTAAGATCATCTTAATGATGAAAATTTTAAGTATTTTATATAAAGTTTTAAATTTTTATTATAAAAAATAATATAAATAATTTATATTATATATAATAAAACTTAAATTCAAACCTCATTACTTATATCATGTATAAAAAAAAATATTAAATGGCAATTTAGACATCCCATAAAAAATACGGTTGAAAGCACCTTTGCATTTTTCAAATTAAGTTGAATAAGTACGAACATGTTTTGATTATTGTATTAGCATGTTTGTTTAGGAAGAGATGAAATTATTATTTTTTTCTAAACTCATGTTGAAGTAGTAGACATAATAAATAATAACATTTGCATAAATTAAAAAAATTATACTTAATTTTACGTAAATTTACTTTTTAAGAGAAAATTTATGAATATAAATTACATCATCTTCAATTCATTCAAAACAAAATTAATTCTGACAAAGTCAATTTCATTTAAACCTAAGTTTACAAACAACAATAAACAATATAAATTACAACACATACCAAAACAAACAGTCTCCATAAACCCAATGGATGCGGCTTCACACTTTTTTCTTTTGGGGTCAATCGCGGGTCCAAACTATAATCACAATCGTTTATTGGTTTGTTTGGTCAATCAATTTTTTATTGGATTTTTTGGGTTCATTTTGCTCTGTTGGTCCAAAGGATTGGGCTTCATGTTTTCTCCCACTCAGTTTAAAAGATAAGTCCAATTACAAAAGGGCCTAGTAGTAACTATAACATTTCAAACGGTAGAAAGGATCTCATTCCAATTTGCAAACGCGACTTTTCTTCAAAGTAGGCTTCATTACTATTTACCACAGAGTTTTATTAGTTTTTCAGGATCTTCCCCGTAAAGGATTCACCAATCCAGTGACTCAAGTAGTGATAAAAAGTTTCAGAAAAAAAAAAAAAAGTTACAGTAATAAATAAACACCCTTCCATGTATATTGCTTAAATATTCCTCCCGCACTCTCTCCATGCTGAAAATCAAGTCCTAGAAAATTGATAGGCCGTTGGCTACTAATCCCTTTTTGATTAATCGGTGTTCTATATAGTAATCTAGTAGGGAGTAGATTGCTGATTGCATCATTCGTTTTTTATAGCAAAAGATTCGAAATCACATAATGGAAACCGTAAGCAATTTATTCACAAACGCATAGTTGTCCAATAAAAATTTTGGCTAGCCGAATAGGCTTTGTTGAAAATTTATAGGTATAATGAAATTCTAATTCTCTCTAGTAAAAGTCAGCAGATTCCATTATCAATTATTAATAAATAAATAAATAAAAATGAATCCCATTCTCTAACTCACTGCTGTCATACAGGTGAGGGAAAATAAAAACAAAGAGGAATGAGAATGAGAACATCTCATGACAAAAAAAGAAGTGTAGGATAAATCAAAATGTCATCTAATGATTTAAAATAAATGAGTAAAATGCATGTGCAACTATGATTTATCAATAAATAAAGTGGGCATTGCACTGAGCCTTCTTCCATAATTCATAGAATCACATTGTTGGTTGGCGAGGGATGAGGTCAAAGCACCTATTCATCTCAACATCAAATTGATGATGAAGTGTACACGATGTACTAAGGGCTATGAAGCATTAAATAATGGGTTACAAACGCCGAGGACAAAGGAATCAAATAGAGTAATGAAGTATGGTCCCAATTAATCTTCTCCTGACTAAAGAAGGGAAATCATTTTAAGGTCATATTATTGATAAAGTATATGCCACACATAAATAGGAAGAGGAAAAACTAGACCTTAATCCAGCAAGTACAGCTGGCCGGATGGACAAGGTGCACGAAAACATTATAGACCTGAGGGGACCTCGTTTTTATATTACATAAAAAGATAACACCAAGAATCTGATTTCAAAAAAGTTGGTGACTTTGTTTTCACCTGTGCCTGCAATCTAATATTAAAATTTTGAGCCAAATGATATGATAGATTGGTGAACAAAATATTAGAATCAATCTCTATCATTTGACATCTCTCAGTACATTAGCTATAGCCTACCACTACAAACCCCCACAGAAACTCAACTCTTAAAACTCTTTTAGAGAAACAGTTTGAAAACCCCTCCTCCCCAACACACACACAAACACAAACACAAACACAGTATTTCTTCTCTAAGCATGAACAATGGACATAAATTTGGACAAGCATATTATATAGTGTATACTATACTACATGGTTGAAGCAGCAAGCAGCAGGCATTAAACAATGAAAACTCCTTCATTTATTGGTTTACATAGTTGGCTAAAAAGGATAACATAACATATCTGTGTAAGCCTACTCAGTAATATCAAAAGCAATTTAGAATTATGGACCTGAAAGTGAGAAATACATCCAAATAAACCAGGTTAAAAGAAAGAAACCAAATTCTCAGCGAGGTAAAGCTATCCCAGCAACAATTAACTTAGTAAATGAGGAGATTGAACATGGAACCACCCTTCAAGGCTAAGTCAGATTGTAGATACCAGCATCTTCTGTTGAGTCCATCTAAAATTATCTCAACAACCCATCACAGCACAATTATACACGAACACCCCAACATGCTCCTTCACGCCAAGTACCTGCCAATCTATGGTGCCATTCCTGACCCCTGATTTAGGACACCATGAATTTAGCACAATAGCTTCACCTTCAGGACCCCTTTGTCCACCCACAACCAAAAGTTGCTCTCCACAAGCCTTGAAAGCCAGGCCCCAGCCATTAGAAGAATCTGCCCGGACTGGAAGCCTTCCCAATTCATTCCAGGTTTTCTTTTCCTTGTCATATTTCTTCACCATGTTAGTTAGGTGCTCAACGGCGTATAACTGATTATCCACAACTGCCACAAGTGGAGGTGCCTGAACACCCACGTTAACATACGGATACATACCCTCTATTTTCCGCCAATTTCTAGTCTTGAGATCATATTCCTCTCCACATGTTAATGAAACAGTTGTACTTGACATCCCACCGATGACATAGAATTTGTCATCCATAAAAAAACCAGAGCACAATCTACGTGGTGTGTGCATGTTTGGCAAAAGTTCCCACGTACCTGATGAAGAGTCATACAACTCGGCTGATTTTAGAACATTTCCATACTTATCACTTCCACCTGCAACAATAGCAATTGAACCAAGACTACTAGATCCAAACAAACAGCGAGGCTGATTCATCTCCTGACACTTCACCCAACCACGACAAATCATGCTATACTTCCAAATAGCAAACTCCATCAATTCCCGACCAAAAACCAACAGTTCACACCCGACGGCCAAGGACTCCTTGTCTGCATGGTTAAAGCACTCATCACAAGGTATCTTAGGTAATGCCATCCACCTGTTTATCTTGGGGTGAAATGCCACCCATCCTCTTGGATCACAAACCAAATAAACCAAATGCTCCACAGCTCCCAAACGTTTCCTCAACTCATATAGATACCCACTGTTAATCAGTTTATTGAACCTTTTATTAATACATGATAGTGAAGCATAATCAGATCCACTAACCCAAGCAAGACAATTGAGCGCAACATCATCAATAAGACCAGGGAGAAGCGAATCATTTGGTCCAGGTCTAGAAAAACCATCATTCACTCCCTCCCTCCTATCCATTTTCAGAAAGTTGTTCACTTTCTTTTCAATTTCATCCTCCTGCAAAGAGCAATCCAAACGTAATTTCTTTGTCATGACAAGGAATCCTCAGTGCACCCCAACACCAAAACCATACCACATGGAAAAGCAACCTCGAGAGGCAGAAGCAAAAACCATTATAATTATTATTATTCCATTAATTCCTTCATTGGCCACCTCTACCCACAAAAAATAAATTCATCAAAGCATCGGCATGCCACCAATCTCTACCTATTTATTCTTTCCACCTATTAATTAGGAATACGCAATTGCCTTAAACTTAAGAATCGCCCCTTTAAGAGAGAGAAACACGAGAGCAATACCAAATGAATCACCGACAAGATTTGAAACTCTCCCAGCAAAGGTCCTGTGTCTGATTCCAAGCTACGGAGGCAGAACCACCTGCAAAATTCATGAGAATAAGAAATGAAACCCCTTCGATTGAAAGGGTGAAAGCATAGTAAAAAAATCAACTTTGCGCAAAAGGGTTTGCTCTGATCCAATTCAAGGAGCAGTAACCGGATTCGGATCCAGATAAAATCATCACTATTATTATTTTAATATATATATAAAAAAAAAAGGATTAATTTTGAGAAGTGGAGATGAAAGGGAATAAAAATGTGGAAGAGGGTGAACCTGGAAGCGGAGAGAAGGGGCGGATCTCATCTCAGAGATGAAGGGATTGGACGGAATTGAGGTGGCGGGCGTCAAAGCATGTTGCCGGAAACAGAAGGGTGAGTGAAACACAAAGTGGGCTTAGATAACTTGCAACTTTGGACACTGAGGTACTATGTGAGTAATGAGCTACAACTTATAAATATAACTCATACAAAATGTTCTTACTTTGCTCTTATAGCCCCACTTTTTTGTGTAATTCCACTTTTTCCCTCTTCTTGTCTCTTTTTTCTTTATTGTTTATCTCCTATTCCTTTTTTTTTTTCTTTTTAACAAAAGAAAAAGAAAAAGATCAAATATATCAATAGGTGTAAAAAATAATAAATATAAATATGAAAGTTATGTAGCGTTTTTAAATGATAATGTGATTAGTTTCACGCATAAGAAATTTAACAACGAAAAAATTTTGAAGCAAATGTCATTATTTTAGGACTTTACAAGGTTTGTGAAATTAATACTTTTGCTTGAGATATTTAGATCATTCCTTTCCACTATTTTTTCACCGCTTCAACTTATTTTTACATTTTAAAGATTTTCTTTTATTTTTTACGAACTTAAGCTTAGGTATCACTAGCGTCACCATATATGAATCAAGCAAATTTCTTTTTTTTTTTCTTTTTTGGTCAACAAGCAAATATCATTTAAACATAGCATTTTCTATCAGCATCGTCTAATTCATAAAAGTAGAAGAATCTGACTAAATTTAAAATTGACTCTTTTCTTGGTCATTTTGCTCGTGCTTATTTATGTAGATTAGAATTTATTTTATAAATTTATATAAATACACGGTGCATCACCAAGTAGTGGTATAAATACACGGCTAAACACATTGAATAATTTAGATACGCTATTGGTTAGAGAAAAAAAAATTAATGTGGAATATAGATATTTGGTGTAATTAGTTTGAGTAAATACTAAAATAATATAATTTAATATAATGTAAATATTTTTATAATATAAATCAATTAAAAAATTTGTGCTACATAATTTTTGAACTAATTATTATAAAAGGTAGTCATTTTTAATGATTTTACAATTTATGATTTGATAATAATGTAAAAGAATTGTATATTATTAGTTTATTTTAAATAAATTCATACTAAAAATTTGTTATATATAAAATTAACATAGTAATGAATAAAATAAAACATAGTACTAAAATATAATATTTTTTACATAATATAAATTTGTTGATATTAATTTTATAATTAAACATGACAATGAGATTAACTGAAAATAAAATTTACAGTTTTGTTTAGCAAAAAATTAGGACAAGTTTAATATAGGTATGCAACAAATTAAGATGAAAAGTTCTGACTAAAGCTTTAAAGAATCCGTACCTTATTTTAAATTTTTTTAATATAACTTAGATTTACTTATATATATATATATATATTAAATACAATTATTTGAACATTATATATTATAGATGTTAAAAATTTAAATAAAATAAAAAATTAATAATAAAATATGAGAATTTAACATTATCATTTAATTTTTATTATAGTTATCGAAAATGGTTCAACGTAGGATAGGTATCTATATCTTAAATTTAATTATCTCTATAAACCATATTCATATTTGTTTTAAGTCTGACTAAAACAAGTTTTATTTTCAATGTTAAACATGTATTTGCATATTTGAGTTTAATTATCATGTATATTTATATTATTAAAATTTTTCAGATTAGAACATTGTTATCATAAAAAAATAGAACAATCATCACAAGTAATTATATTTTATTTGAATAATTAAAATTAAGAAATCATTTTTCTAATGTGTATTAAAAATACACAATAAATATTAACAAGTATTAAATTTTTATTATAAATTGTAGCAGTTAATATCATTAATACATTACATTATATCATTTTTAATGAAAGATATTATATATAGATTATTATTATTATTATTATATGCTTTTAAGTACACATTAAAAACGTGAACGTGAATAAGAATTTTTTAAATGATCACATAGTTACTGATTAATTTTTAATCTAAATGATCAATACATAATTATATAATATAGATTTATAATTTTTCATATTTTAAAAATGATAATTATTATTATATATTTCATAATAATATTCTATAAATATATTATTATTTTTATTTATATTGTTGTAAAGACTGGATCAAAAGTAAGTTAATGATGTGATATATAGATACTTCATACTTTATAAAATTCAATGTATTTAAGGCTACAATAGGATCTTGTGTAGTTTTCAGAGAAAAAAAGAGGGGGTGACTGTAGGCTGATACAGTTAGAAATCCAATGGTGTCTATATTTAAGTTATTACTTTGTCACAAAACAAACCAATTTCGATGGTTGAGATCCTCCATGACTTTATTTGTTGACTATAGAGATGGTGATTCATTTGGGAATTCAAAGGATTAAAGGAAGAACAAAGATAGATAGCGATTCATGTAAACCTAGACGAAATTAACTTAATACTAATTAAAATTAAAGCAAACAGTTTCTAAGACCGCATTTAGGTTCATGGGTTTTGCCAATTTTTGACCTGAATGTGAAGCATCTCAAAAGTTGACCGGTCAATAGTTGAGGTAGTTCAATTAGTGCGTTTGATTCAATTTTCAGAACTTGTGTCTTTGATGAATAACATAAAACCTGCTGGTCAGCGGTCGTAGTGGTTAATTGTTAACATTTGTCCTTTCACCAAAGTTACATGTTTGGTACTTGGTAGGACAACCTTTAAGTAATTTAATTCACTCAATATTGCTAGGTCAATTATCATATTACACCAATTAATATTAACATCAAACACATTATGTGATTAGACTACACAATGCCCAATTTTATTTTATTTATTTTTTTGCAGGGTTTGGGAATAATCAGGGAAGATGGATAATAAACTGTTCGAGCTCAAATCCAGTTTTTTTTTAGGTCTTGGCGTGAGCTATCAAGAAAGAATATAGTGGACCAAGTTTTATAATAAGTTAAATATATAAGAATTTTTTGGGTAATAATAAATTGTAAAAATATTAAATAATTTTATATTATTAATATATTAAAATTTTAGTCAATATTCTCGCATTTGGTTATTTGAAAAAAAACAAATTCTAAAGACACACTGACTAATGAAACAAATATTATATTAAAATTATAAAAATGTTTGATACTTATTTTTACTAATTAAAAATATTTAATAAGATATAATAAATTTTTTCTTAATCAGTATGTATGATGCTCAAAAACACCCTTTACAAAACGTAATTCAGTTGGTAATGACATTTTCAAAACTGGTTAGATTGGAGGTTCACTACTCCCTCCCTTCAATCTACTTATTTTTTCACGCTACTATAATAAATATGCGGCATCAGTAGAGATTTTTCTACTGTAATTTTTTCTTTTAATAGGACAAAAAAGGCTCCATTTGCATTAATTAAGCTGCAAAGGATATCATTATACATGGCTAAAGAGAAACAGTATTCTACTCTTTCTAAACTTTACCTATTTTTATATATGGATATTCGAGACTCTAAGTGTATCCCAATTAATTGTTAAACCTTAAACTCATGCATTTATTCTCTTTTATCAACCTCTTATTAATTTAAAAACAAAAAATTAATTTAAATCATTTATTTACCTTAAATTTTTATAATTTTAATTTTTTTATAATATAAAAGTAATAAAATTTAAATTCAAATTTGTTATACAAAACTATTCTAATTTCTAATTCTTTACCATTAGACCAATTTTAATAGGTTATAATTTTAATATATTTGAAAGTGTGGTTGGATCTTTCTTTGTTAAAAATAATTAGCAAATTCTCAAGCTCTCCGATATTTTTTATTTTTTGGCCTTTTAATCTTGAGTTCATAAATTTTTAATAGTGTTTGTAAAAATGAATTTTTTAAAACATAAATTAATAATAATTTAGATTCAAAGTAAATATGGGGTTGAAATCACTTAACTGTTAATAAGTTAATAACAAAAGAGCCCATTAGATAAGATGTAAAATTTAAGGATTAATATAAAAAAAAATAAAGTTTAAGTATAAAATTTAATGATCAGCTATGATGAAAAATAGTCAAACTCAACTCTGTGTGTATCTCTAGCTGTGTATATCTGTAGGTGTACAAGATAATTGAAATTATTTGATTTTTTAAATGAAAGAAATCAAGAAAAATATTATTATATATTTAAAAATAGGTAATTTGGAGTAGAAAAATAATATAAATAAAATAAATATTATAATATAGCTAAAAATATATTAAAATAAACAAAATTATATAAATATAAAAATTTAAAACTAGAAGTTAGCTCTGGTTTGGCATGATATCTGGGAGTAGAAAACTTGGAATGTAATTGACAAGTGGGGTGTAACATATGTGATTGGTGTTAAAAAAAGCACCTCTTTGATAAATAATGAAAATTAGGATTGGGACAAGGCATTATTAACGTGGGAAAAAAAGATTAAGGATGAAAGTTGAAAATTCAATCCAATCTAATGAGCACCCAAGTTTTGACTAGTCGACACGCATATCAGTTGCCTCTGTCTTTGGATAATATTGATGGAGTCTTCATTCTATTGCCACCCCAAATCATATTCCAAAAGTCTTTCTCCCAACTTCGTTTCCTTTTCGAAAAATGGAAAACTTAATACGTTCATGTCTTCGTAAAATGAACCCCAACTTGCCACGTTTCTCAATAAAGAAATTCATTTTGATCAGGAATTCGTTATCGGAGCCGACTCCATGTACATAATTTAATGCGTTGCCATAATTTATAAATATATTTTTGTTAAATATTTTAGGCTCAGAATTTTTGTCGGTTATTTTGAACTTCAATTATATATAATTAAATAATTCACTCATTACTTTGAAGTTAACGTTAAATGAACAACTTTAGGTATGAAAATAGAAATGGATTATTTTAAATCATTTTTATCAATTACTAGTTCAATCATTCGATATTTTTCTTTTTTCTCCTAGTTTTATATTTAGACAGTGATTAAAAATTAAATTATACGAAATATTTTAAACAATTTTAAACCAATAATAACATGTTTTTTACGTGCATTAATATTGAAAAAGTTGACCAATAAAATTAATATTTGACTGAATCAGATACGAATTCTAATCGTGTCATGAAATTACAACTTTGTTACTCAATCCGTTCGTTTATCCATTCACTTTTATGTATCAAAAGGAAGAAAAAAAATATAATTAAGGTTGTCAAATTTTTAAAAACAGTATTAAATTTTTTTAATTTAATCTTTTATATAAGTTTTATTTTTATTTTTATTTTATTTATTATAATTGATAGATATAAGAATAAATAGAAAAAAAAATTTATATTTTTTTTTAAACATGAAAAAGGAACAGAAAAATAATATAAATTCCTGTGGTTGATTTTTAGCATATAAAAGTAAATCATTTCTATTAAAGAGAATATCATTTATTGTATTTGAAAATTTTAAAAAATATTTTTTAATAAATTCTTTTTTATGCCTAAAATCAATAATAATGATTGTTGATAATGTTAACATTTTTTTTAAATAAATCTTTTAAACAATGTATTTCTTTAAAGATATGTTTTGATCAATTCTGAAAAGAAAATTGATATGAAAAAATTATAATCCATCTATTGATATCTTTTAAATTAAATTTTAAAAATTACTTTCCTTTATCTTAAGAAATAAAATATGTTAAACTCTAATCTATTTTAATCTATATAAATATTTTAACAGTGGAAGAAACTCTAAATGAACATCTGAACAATATTTTTCCTTTCCCTACAATAAAATGTTATTAATAGCTTTGAACATCTTATAATTAATTTTAAAATTTTAAACAGCGAAATGACGTTTTAAACAATGTTATGGTTGAAAGTTCTTTCAAAACATTTTGTACTCTAAAAAGTAAAAATAATAATAATTAGGAATTAATTTAAGTAGAATATATTTAATTATTTTTATGTAAACTTTTTAAACTAAAGCTCATGTATGAAAAATAAATTTTAAAAGAGTTAATTTCATCAAAATGTAAATTTGATTAAAAAATTAACTTTAATAGAAAATGATTTGGAAATATGTTTCGATGAGATAAAAAAAATAATTAATTAATTTTTTAAAAATAATTTAAATATAATTATTTTAATAAACAGATAAAATAATTATTATTTTTTTAAATTATTTTTATTAAAGTTAAAAATTTCAGTTATTAACCAAATTTTTTTTTATTTTTCATATATTTTGATAATATCTTTTTTATTATAAAATAATTTTTTATATCGTTTTTAATATTATATAATTTATTTTAGTTATTAAATATTTTATTTAAATTATTTATAATAAAATAATTATTTTTTGTTGATAAATATTTTAAGATAAAATAAACATTTTTCTAAAAAAATATTATTTTAAAATTATTTACAAAAATTATAAAAATATTTTTAATTTTAAATAAAAAAATTCAAAAAATAATTTTTACTTAAAAAGTACATCATAATTAATAATATAAACCATCAAAATTTTTTTATAATATATAATTATCAAAATAATTATAAATTTATTTATATAAAATTTTAAAAACATATATAATAATTCAATTTAAATAATAAAATATTAAAATTTATAACTAATAATAAAATTATATCATTTAAACATGTATCTAATGATAATATTTTTATTTATTATTTTATCTTTATAAATTAATTTAATAAATATTTTTAATAAATATTTTTTAATTAATATTTTTATAAATTTAAATTTATGATTAATTTTTCAAAATTTATCTATTTTTTAAATTTTTATGTATATTTTTAACTTTTAGTTAATTTATATAAAAGAAACTTCTAAAATTATACTAAAAAATTTCTTAAAATTAACACTAAAAATTAAAGTTAACGTTTTTGTATGAAACTTATTTTTTAATTTTTTTATATTTTAATCCATCCCATCAATATAAATAGAAGGTTTATATAAAAATAACTTTTATATTTAAAAGTTTATAAAAAATAATGAAAATTAAATAAATTAATATAAAAAATTAAACGAACACATAATATTTTCTTTTTATCTTTTTTCCGATTATTTTATATGTGCCAAAATAAGCAATGAGATAGGAAGATACAAATATGATCCATGAAGGGAAGGCGATTAACATGAAATTAAAAAGAAAAAAAAAGTGAAGATAATTTGAATGAGAAAGAGAGACATGAATGTAGTTGACCGCAGCTTTCTGCCAATGATGGGAAGACCCTAACATCAACTTGGCGGCGTTTACCCATTTTTTATTTTTTATTTTTTATTTTTCTCAAGCCCCAAACAGAAGTAGTTACTCGCTTCTCTTCTCTATTGTTTACATTCTTGTTTATTAACTGCGGGCTCACAACTGGTACCATAGAGCCAGATGTAGCCAATCAATGTTTTTTCGTCACTATTCACTATCCATATTTATTAATAATCAGTGACAGAGATCGATGATAAAATTAGATGGTTTTATTTAATTAAATAATTGAATGATAAATAAATATTTTAAGAAGATAAAATCAATTTATTATTTTTCTATATAATTATTTTTTACTTTATTTGTTTATTTTAAAAAATTTTCAAATAATTTTTCACTTTCACTTCTATCCACGTCAAATTTATCCTTACCCTTATCAATACCAATATAAAAACTCACCACCCCCCGTCCTCGTTCTCAACAGCACTAACTCAAAATTTCAACACACTCACTTTCATCAACTTCAAATTTATCCTTCCTCAATACTAGCTCAAAAATTTACAATTCATTTCATACCAACTCAAAATTAATAATAAAAAATAACAGTAACATACAATAGGCACAGTTGGCTTTTTTGTTAAAAGAATGTTTGAAAAATAAAGAAAGATTCATAGTTGCTGAATAAAGGAAAGTGAATAGAAAAAAAAAAAGGAGAGAGAAGAAGAACAAGAAATTGTATGGTTAATGAAAAAAAATATATATTTAAAGCTCGTTTAAAAGTTAGAGAATGTATTTAATTTCTTTTCAAAAATAGATAAATAAATTAAAATTGAAAAGTAATAAATTTAAATATAATATTTTTTATTTGTTCATTAAAATATTAAATGCACCTATTAATAATTTCCTTATTTTTTTCATACACAAACTCACGTAGAAGTTGTTAAGATGAATTAGTTTAATGGATTGGTTAAAAAAATCGGTAGAACTTCCTTTTAATTTTAAGGTTCGAATATATCCTAAGTTTTCTTGGATTCCTCTGTTTTAGTCTATTAGTCAAAGAAGTTAAGTGTAAGATGGTCCATGCAGATTTAAACTGTTTGTATTAATTTTAACTTCTAAAATTACTAAATTATGTTGTTTTTTTCTCTCTTAAATTTTAATATATTTTTAACTTATATTATTGGTTTAGTAGTTCTAATTTGTTAATTGATATTTTCTAGATTTATTTTATTTTATTTATACAAACAACTTGACTTGTCTAGTTTTCAATAGTTACATATATTTCATAATTCTAAAGAATCTGTTTAACTCTCAACAATTTGGATAAAAAATAAGTTACTATTTCTTTTCATCAAATAATAATTTCCAAAAAAATTATTTTAATTTTAATGCGAGTTAACTTGTGCGGATCCACATGTGTAGGATCGAATTTGATCAGTTATTTTTAAAATTTAAATATATTTCAAATTTTTAAACCTAATTTATAAAAATATGTTATTTAAATCAAAGAGTAATGATTGATTTATATATTAAATTTTTTATAATTTTTTATTTTTTAATATAAAAAATAATATAATTATAAATAAAATTATATTCATAATTTTTTAAATTTATTTGTGTGCAAGAATTTTTTCATAATTTTATTGTTACTTGACTATACCTTTTAAGAATTTTTAGTTGAATGGTTGAATTATACAAATTCATATATTAAAAAACTTATTAAAATGATGTAAAGTTATTAATATGTCATATCATATAAATTGATTTATCTCACATATATAAAAGTGTTTATTTTCAAACAACGACCGAAAAAAAGGAAAATATACAGCTTTTTGAATGATGATAAGTTCCTTTTGTAATATATAAAATTACTTGAAAGGAGTAGAAGAAGCTAAGCTCGAGAAGCATATGCAACCAGTAATAATGCAGGGCATATCTGAGAGAAACTTTGTGATTGGAGAATCAATTGTATCTCTCTCCTTCCTCCGAAAGTTGAATGGATCATCAATATTGTTTCTTCATACAACAATTAACCAATTAATTTTCAATCTTATCTACTGTACAATTCTTTACTTTCTTGAAAAATAAGCCAATCCATGTGTGTATCAGATGTAATCTCACCTGCATGCTTAGTATATTATAACAAACTAAGCATAAAGTACGGCAGAAAGATATAAAGATGAATCAACTGAAGATTTCTGGGAGTGATTGTTATCACTATTATTCTTTGTTGTCGTTTTATACACGTCATGTTTTCTTATTATTCTTTTCAAAAATTGATAAAAATTTAAACAAAAATATCAATGAACATTGATAAGTCACAACAGACACTGCCAAAATTTTATAGTAAACAGAGATCTGTCAAAGCCAAATATTAAGGGAGGAATCCGTAAAACTAACAGCAAACATAAGAAGGTGGGAGGGAATCTAATACGTTTTCTTTATTATATTCCAATAAAGTGGCATGTGAATGCGAACTGCAACCCCCCCTAAATTCCAATCCTCCCAAATAAAACTAATAAATAAATCTAATAGGGAACAGCTTTCGTTATGCCATTTGTCTACCCTCAAAAGCCTTCTAACTTTTTTTTGCAATGCCACTACCTGAATCTGAAAATGCAAGTAATATATATATATATATATATATATATATATATATATATATATATATATATATATATATGTGTGTGTGTGTGTGTGTGTGTGTATAATCAAATTTCAATTAAACGTTTGAAATGTAGAAATATTTTTGCCCTCCCTCACATTTTAAAGGACAATGGAACATTTTATTTCATTGGCATATATGGCAGATTGACCCAGCTGTGATAGTGATATAAGAACTCGCTTAAATATTTTTTGTAAATATGTTCAGTGATTGAAGAATGTTTGTGTATGGGGTGGGTAGGAGTTGTTAACACATAAATGTGTTCCAAAAAATGTAAAACTATCTATCGTATAAAATTTATAGAATTAAAAGAAAAAAACATCTATCATAATTATATCTTATATTATCTATTGAGTTTGATGAATAAGTAAACTAATTGGACCAAAAGCCAAGTTTAGGTCGGGAGAAAAATGCTATACTATAGGATAAATTATATTCATATTATTTAAAATTTAATAAATTTTATTTGATATTTTTATCTTACATATTTTTAATTTATATAATAATATAATATTTTTACTTTTTATTATATGAAATTTTTAATTTTTATACAATTATATGCATATAAAAAATTAAGATAATATAAAAGTAAAAGAAATAATAGCTAAAATTTTGTTAAATTTAAGTGGGTATAGCCGTATGGATATAATTTATCCTATATTTTGTATTAAACCAATCAACTGATATTACTGTAAGTAAAATTTAGAAATTATGGGTTGTTGAGCAAAAATTTATGTCTAACATTTATTTTAATATGACATTATTTTTTAAATTTGAAGTTATTAAGTTATTTATCAATTTTTTATAAAAAATAATCCTAGCAATTTTCTCTCAATAAATAATATGACTAAATATTTAATTTTTCTATGTAACTTGTAAGTAAATTTAAATTAGTTTTTATATGTATTGTAAATAATGTTCTATAATTGAAAAATAATTAATCTTTAGATACACCTTAATGTTTGTAAGGGAATATTAATTTCCTTTTTGGTATTTTATTTATTTCTTGATCAAGGCATTTTTTTCTCTATCAATACCTAATTCAATTATCAAGAAAAATAAAAAAATTAACATTAGAATACACATTAAGACTTAAAATCTTTCAAGATTAATATAATTCGAATGAAAGGAAATAAAAAGGCAAAATGTTCAGAATGAAAGGAAAGATAATTAAAATATTATACAAATAAGTAAGATTTGGATTAAATAGTTTAAAAACTAATTAATTATACATTTATTAATGGAAAAATTGTTAGAAAATTATAACAAGAAGGCAATACTTTTGATATAATATTATAAATTGATAGTAATTATTATATTGATGATAATAAAAAACAAAAAAAGTTTAATAAGAAATTATAGAAATAAAATTATCATCTAATAATTTAAATTAAATAATAAATGAAACTTTTTAAAAAGGCCTTAAGTGATTTGGATGCCTTATGTGATTGTCTTTCATTGGCATAAGATACATCACGACGGTGGTGAGTACCATATATGGGAGAAATTAATTAGGGTATACTACTATACTTGTTTGAACGATCTACGATATTAACATGGATTTTTTATTATTTGATGGCAATAAAAAAACCATTTTTAAACTTATTTGTATGTTATAAAAAGGACAAAAGCTCATGACCTTTTTAATATTGATACATTTTTTGTGAAATTTTATAGGATAGTATCTTAAAAATATTAATTAAAAATTTAATAAATAATGTTTTATTAAAAGTGATAACAATAGTATGTAATTATAATAAAAGTATATTGATAACATTTTTATTAAAAATATTTATTATCATTTTCAGTTTTATAAACTTTTAACTCATATTTATTTTTTTCTTAAATATATAATGGGAAAGAATTAAAAAAAAGTATTATATAAGTTATTAATATTATAGTTAATTACTTGACGAATTTCATAACTGAGTAAAGAACGGTTTACAGTAGCAGGTGGAAGTAGGATCTGTAACATAATGACTGGACATTGGGTGCAGCAAAGGGAGAATAGGAAGGAAGTTTTCGAATTTGTTTATTAGAAAGAATAAAGGTGTTCAATGCTGGATTGATGTTGACATGAAAACGAAGTTTGAACAAAATGGACGGGATATGAAACTTGTGGCCTGTAATGTTCTAATTAGATTAGTACAACAAGTGATAAGGTTTTTTGTTTTTAGATCATATTAGTAAGTATTTAACATATGATAATGGATGATCTAGCACATTACCTTATGGATGCATCATTAGGTGGATTTAAACAGGGGCGGATCCAGAATAGAAATAAAACTTTTATGTTTTAATATACTACATATATTTTAAAATTTAGATAAAAATAAAAATATAACAAAAAATATATCACGTTATAAAACTAGTAATAAAGGACAAAATATAGTATGGAATGTCTTTGTTAGTAAAAATGTAGATTTTATTTCATTATATAAAAATAAAAAATTAAGTTTTTTAAATTAATTATTAAAATGATACCATATATCAAAATTATCTGTATATTTATAAAATTTATATAAAATTAATAAATATATTATATATTTTGATATACAAATGATATATATATATATATATATATATATATATATATATATATATATATATATATATATATATATTTGAGGGACCAGGATCCACCTTATTCCCCTCTTAATCCATCCCTCGCAGAATAAGAGTGTGCTTGATTTTACGTTCACACCGTTTTTAATGCTCCTAATAAAAATAAAAAAAATGCTAATATAAAAAAGGTTGCATGTTTGAGAAAACTTTTCTAAACAAGTAATTATACTTTCAATTTTTTTCTAGAAGTTATAAAAAGTAAGCATTGCTTTTTGAAAAAAAGAGTTAAAAATTTGATTGATGTATATTTTAAAAAATCAATACAAATTTTAAAAACTAATCAGTTTGTAAAATAAATACTTTTTATTTTTTAAAAGGAAGTAATCACTAAAACACATGTTTAAAAAATATGTTGTCAGTACTTTTTTGATAATATTTAGTTCATTTTTACATAGAAAAATGAAGAAAAGGCGTGTGTTTTGAAATTCAGTCTTTCTGAGTATAATTTAACTTTTTTTAAAAAAAAAAATTGATTAATTTTTATAACTTTCTCTTATATTTTTTCAAAAAATAGTTATATTTTTGGACGAGGTTTTCTCAAACATGCACTCAATCTCCCTGTGGATCATAACTGTGGAACCACCAAGACTCCAAGATTTGACGATTAGTCAATTGAAATCCATTAGTTAAATTTAGAATTGGTCGTTGATCTCATCGCTCTTTATACAAATCTCTATGTTTGTTCGGACAGGAAGCTTTAAAATTTTTTGTTATTATTTAATATTTTCTTTTCTAAAAAAGAATTTACAATAGGGTGTGTACTTTTTTTAAAACATAGATATTTATAATATAATAGAATCAATTATTTTAGCAATTTTTATATAAATTTAAATTTAATATCTTATTTATAAGAAATCAAATATGTACGGCATGAGTTACGTAAGAGGGTGTATGAAGATTGTTAATATATTTTTATTTATTTAAAAATAATAATAATAATGATAATTTAAAATTTATTAAGGTACTGTTATTGTAAAAAATATTAGTGATAATTTTTAATAGATTTATAATTTATGTAATCTATTAAAATTTAAATCATAATTTTAATTTGATGTACTGTGTTCAGAAAATGTTGATTCCCTGACACAAGTCTTGTCAGTCAGTCACTGGTTGGCATGGTTCTTTTTTTTTTTTTAATTGTACTTTCACCTTATCACAACAACATCACATATTGACATACATCATTCTGATTTTTCTTATTCTTCCGTCAATCTAAACGGCTTTAATTCAATTCCATTCTATCATTTTTAATTATTCCTTACTCTTTTTTTATAGAAGCATAAAAATAGATATTACATAATGATTTTTTAATGTCCGTCCATCTGCACCTTGTGTGTATACTATTGGTACGGTATGAAACTTAAAATATAATGAAGGAAGAAGCTCTTAGTAATTGCCGAAGTACCTTTCCTAGTGACAAAATGGTGGTTTGCTTTTCGCTGAAATGATAATTGTTAAAATATGCATGCAACCTGATAAAGTTACTCTCCTGTATCATCATCTATTTTATATGCATGCAAAAATTTATCACATGGTATATAAATATTGATCAAGTGATTTAAAATCATATAATAATTTATCGGGCAAGAGTAGGAGAGAGAGGCGTGGAGAATTGGGTTTGTTAGTTACAGTTGAAGATCTTGAAATTGCAAGTCAAATGGTAAAAACCAAAATATAAAAACAACGGTAGAGGAAGGTGGTGACGACAATACAACCAAAAACGGCCTATACTTTTGTCTGTATCCGTGGATGGACAAGACTTTTCGCCAAGAGTACTACGCGTTTACGACAACGAGAACCGAACTGATGCAACGAATAAGAACTTTATCTCATTATAATAATAGTTGCAATGGCTTTTTGAGTTGGAACTTCTCAGTTCTCATCCAAAAAGCATAATAAAAGTAAGTACAATGCCAGTTGTACTACCCATGTTAGAATTCAGAATTGAAAAAGAAGTTTGTGTTAATCGCCATGCTTAGTTATTATCGATATAAAAGGAAAATGAATACAGTTGGGCGATACAGCACTTGGATCCCCGGAGGTTTGGCAAGAATGCACTGCTAAAAAGACCTTAAAAGTTTCATCAAAGTTCAACCTTCGCGTGGATTGTTGAATCACCAAAGATACTTTGAATTTTAAACCAGAGCATATGACAAAACACTCTACGGAATGTATATATCATATGAACTAAACATAACACAATTCAGCACGTGCTTGAGCAAATACTCATTCTATGAGAAAGAGCCGTATACAAAAAACCTCTAAGTTCGTAGACACCAAATGCTTCATAACACAAAAATAAGCATGACTTGGCTTCTTAAATTCCAAGGATTATTTCAAGACTCCCTCTATAATCATAACATACCACCTCCGTGGGCTCAAAAATTAATGGGCCATTTCACTGTACATGAAGAAATCCAACTTAAAATCACTTAGTCAGAATGGGTCAAGCAAACATATTGCTCCCATTAAAATCTTCCCTCTCCAGGCTCTTGCGTTTGCACCAACATAAGTACTCAGGAATTAGCCCATCATTTCCAATAACCCAAGTGTGCACAGCAACATCGCCCAATGTCATCCTTAGTGCTGGGTCTGCAGAACCCAAATTTCAAATGAGAAGCACAAATGATGGGCCTCCAAAAATAAAATAAGGATGACAAAAATAGTTCGACTGTGGGAGAGCAAAACAAAGCAAATTGACATGGAATATTTAGTAATCCCCGGGGAAAGTTGAATGCCACATACCTCTGCAAAGTAATCCTTCTATTAGGTTCTTTAACTGGGGGTTAATGTCATCTGGCAGGACTAAAGGATCGTTGACTATCTGGATAAGGAAGAAAACAGTATGCTCAGATTTCTGTGGTAGGTTAAAACATGTAATATCCGACGGTAGGATGTTAATATATGTCTTACTTTGTCGTATGTGTCTTGAAGTGTGTCACCGAGAAATGGGTATTCACCCAAAATCATACAGTATAAAGTAACTCCTACTGCCCAGGTGTCTGAAGCTTTACCATGATAAGTAAGGCCTAAAAAACATCAACAAAACTGCAGTGAGAATATGTACTTGCATTGAGTCCACAGAGTAAAGTATCGTGCAAGCTTGAAAAGAAATCGGTAACCTAAACAACATTCTGGTGCAGTGAAAACAGGAGTGCCAGGTGATCGACGAAGTTCGTCATTACCATCCTGAAAAAAACGAAACAAAAGTATCAATTCCATGTTAGTTGCGAGGATATATCTTAGTAGTTAGTACACATGTAATATCACCAATATCACACGAAGAAGTGTGGAAGAGATAAGTGAATGCGCTAGTGAAGTAGAAAACATTAATTAGCAAATCCTAATTTCCTAGGTCCTGACCCCACTCTCAGATTAGCAAAATTCTACTATTATAACTTCTTATACCAGTGTTAGAAGGAAAATTAAATATCAAATGTAGTGCATTGGATCTAGTGCCATGGGTATTTACAAGACTGGAGTCAGAATTACACAAACGAGAAAGAAAAGATATTAGCATGATGAAGCAAAAATTAACATACAAGGATTCTATAAATTATGTAATTGACACGTTAATGACTTTCAACTTTCAAGTGAATATTGACAGTATGCATAGCAGTTTTCATATCTTTCAACCAAATCATGTTCCAGTTACATACAGGGAAATTTCATGTGAGTTGCAATGCTGTGCATTTCAATTTTCACACAAAACATAATGCTGGAGGCTCAGAGTAAACTCATCAGCATTCATAGTTTCAAGTATAATTGAGTTCAGTGATTGCATTACCTCAAAAGCCTGGCTGACACTGAAATCCCCTATCTTTACTTTGCCATGACGAGTAATCAACAAGTTGTCAGGCTTTATATCTCCATGCACTATATTCTGCGTTAAAACAAATCAATATAGAATCACCACAGTAAAACTATTTCAAAGCATGTAAAATGAACAAGCCTGAGCATATACAATTATATAATATGTAGGTTAAGAAGTTTTTAAGCATGCATATCTAATATCATCTTAAGGAAGAAATCAACTTATTTCAGGAATAACTTATTAAAGTTATTTTACTCAACTTTTCTTAAACTGTTGAATTTCATTAATTCAACAATCAAATTAAAAACTTTTATTGCGTACATTAAGTTTATAAAGATTAAAAGGAATTTAATACTTTATTAAATAATTTTAATTTAATGTATGTCAGGAAAAACATACCATATGTTAAAATAAAACTATTCAATGAAATATCAAATTCCTCTTCAACTATATGAAACTTGTATATTTGATCTACTCAATAAAAACTTTTAATTTGACAATTGGATTAATGAAATTCAACAATTTAAAAAAAGTTATTGAGCAAAGTAATTCTAGCATAATTTAGTCACAAAGTAACTTGATCTCCTCATCATCTATTCCACGAGACATAAACATAAATATTAACAACTTCATACAAACAAAAAAGAACTAGTTTTAAGAGTGTAAATGATAGTGTACATTAACCTAGAAGTTACACCACTAATAATTGCAGCAGTGTCTACTTCTGTTATTCAATGCATAAAATGTTTTTTTACTAAAAACAATCATAAAATGAAAAAAAAAAACAACTAAAATAATTATGAAAAATATATACATATGAGGGAAGGTAAATGTGCATGTGTATAAGTGCGAGAGGGGAGGGAGGGTGAGGGGACCGAGTAACATTAACCACAAAAAAAAGATTGGTTGAGAGATAATACATGACCATGAAGATATGTTAATCCCGAGACTATATCACGCAAGTATTTCCTAGCAGTCTCTTCACCTAATGCACAAGGACGACCTGAACCCTCACAAACCCATTTGCCTTCCACATATTCAAGTACTGTAGAAGTAAACATTAGCAGTTAAGCAAAGGACTTATAAAATTATTATTCAAACTAGAGACGCAAATACAAATGTAGGAATTTCAGGATAAGCAGTCATCGCTAAATAACAAAACCAAGAAGAAACTAGCCATAGTACCCATGAAGAAGTCATCCGATTCTGGGTCATCAATCACCTCAATTAGATTGACTATATTAGGATGTTCCAGCATTTTCATAATAAGTACCTGAAAATAAAGTATTTGTATCTATCAGCATAATGCAGGAACTGTAAAGAACATCTTAAAAAATGAGTTAAACAATGTAATAAATCATAAAAAGAAGAAACCAGGAAAGAAAAAAATAAACACTGCATGAGACAATAAAACATCAAATGGAACGTAAGACATTAGCAAAAAGTAATATTTCTATTTTCTAAAACTGACCTATATGTGAGCTATGGTACAAAAAGAATCACAGATGACAATATATTCCACAAGAACAGTAATCATCTGGAGCTGCAAATTAAGTAGTGGTTTTTATATACTGCCATATAAACTACCACATGAAGCAGTAGGTGCTAGGTAATAATCAACTTGTTGACAAAATTCAATATATTTACACTTGAATATTTCTAGCATTAGTTATGATCAAAGATATTAAAAAGAAGTCAATCACCTGAACATGAAATGAGAAAACCTCCCTCCCCCCCCCCTATATTACATCCAAGAAAAAACAAAGATACTAAAAAGAAATATACCTCTCGTAGAACATCAGTCATGGCAGTCTCAGATGGTGCAACTCGAAGCTTCTGTAAATGAGACTTATGGAAAGCCTGCAGTTTGAAAGAGTTAACCTTAATAAATGATCAGGTGCGCCCTTGTGTTGTCTTGACAATAACATTGCATACATGCATGTTGCAGTGAGCCTTTGATTAGCTATTATGTTCTTTTTAGTTTCCTAGTGTGATACAGTCTTTAATTTCTCAGTTACACCAGGTAGTCCAACAATCTATCTATGTCACACTTTCCAATTATCAGGAACGGTGACTACCACCCAGTTACAGAAAACCCTGCTATAGTGAAGTAATCTGCCTGCTCATACCAAAATGTGTCCTTACCTTAATAGCATAATGCTTTCCATCAGCAGAACTTCGATAAAGAGCCTGCAATGCATATCAGGGAAGGCTTTCAGGAATGTTGGTCCATTGCAAAGAGAGATAGCAGAATTCCACAAACATTATGCTTACCACTTTGCCATAGCTTCCAGAACCAATTTTATACTCTCGAACATATTCATTTATCATCTTGTTCCCATTTTCATCCTGAAGGGATGAAAAAGTTTAAATGAAGGTTGTCATGTAGCTGTCATTAAAATTTAACCAGAGTTCTATAGTTAATTATATTAGATAAATTTCAAAAAAATCAGTTTTCACCAATAAGGAACTGAAGATCACTTGCATATCAAAACTAGCCAACCTAGTCTTGATGTTTCCCTGTAACGAAAGCAATTTCATAGCAAAACAAAAAAGCTACTTCCAGAATTACCTCTGAGCGAACAAGTTTGTTAGTCTCCTTAACAGGAAATGACCTACAAACCATGCCATTTTCTGCTCTAAAGTTCAAGATTTCCTCTGAACGGTTGTGTTGAGTTTGCACCTCATTATCATCTCCACTGGTGGTGTTACTAGTAAATTCGCCACTATATGAGACCTCATCAGCCTCAGTTTCTCCATCCAATAATAGCCCCTGGGAGAGAAGATTGTTGCTAGCACGTTTAGCCCGTCGACGTTTTGATTTTTTTATGAGCCCAAAGCAACCACAGCAGGCCATCATTTTGGAAAATGAAAAACTCTTATATTCTCCCATCACAGCATCAATCTGACTCACCTCAAATGGATAAAGCAAATATCCTAATAACTAAATTCTCTCCGCTGACCCTGAAAATTGTTTTCACAACATGAATCTCATCAAATGGGTGAAAGCCAATAAAACTGCATGGATAAAGCACAAATCAAGAGTGCACTCGCTCCTTAACGAGGAGATGATTACCTGATAATGGAGGAAGGGAAGGGCCTCAAGCCCTTTTTAACAATGCTATTCTAAGGGGTGCCATTCAGCTAGGTGGAGAAAACGGCTAGAGAAATTGAACACACTACGATTCACACCCAACATTGCGATAACTCCAGTTTATAACAACGGTTGCAGGCTCAGCCCACAACTCACCACCAATAATTCGTTGACCTACAGGGAAAAATTAAAATAAATAATTAAAAATAAAACAAAAAAGAAAAGTTACCAATTAATAAAATAACATTGAGTATTTGGGAAAAAAGAAAAAAGAGACAAAATTGCATATAGAAAAAAAGCTTCAGACGCCATCAGAGAGAAACGTCAACGACAGAGGATATTATAATAAAAGACTAAACAATTTTTACCTCTTTTTTTTTATTTTTCTGGGGAAAATGAGAAAATGGAAGAACCCTGTCTCTGTGGCTCCAAAAGCCAGAAATTCCAGCACGAATTGACGGCCTTTGGAGTAAGACTCGGAACCCTAACTCAAAAATTGAATCGAGAACCCAGAAACGAACCGAAGGAAACGAAAACCCAATTGCAATAGAAATTGCGAATGGGGAGGAGAAAGCGTTGGAAGGAGGAATCGGAATGCAGAAAAACCCTAGGCGGAAGAAATCAATTGGGAAAGAGAGTGACCAACAAGATTAAATACAACGAAATGTGAGAAAAGTGCGAAGCTATAAAAAAAAAAAGAGGCAAATTCCATTGTACTAGTTCAATTTTTAGGAGGAATGGAACAACGGTAACAGGTTGGCCACGTTGGGATGACTCATTTTCAAACCACAATACAATTTTATAACCGTTTCTAGCATAGGACTATAATCATATCCCATTATTATTATTATTAGACTCACTCGTTTAAATGCACTTTTATAGCAAAAATAAAAAGTATACTAATAATATATACACATTAGTATTTATTGTTAGTATTTTTTATTAACGCAATAAAAATAACAATTGTTTTCAGGATTCCTATTATTTCAGTAAAGGTAAGAATAGGATTCTTGAAATATTATACGGTTCAACGAAGTAGAAATAAATAAATGTTTTTGTTCTTAGTGTGGTTAATTACTTAATTAGTATAATATTTTTAGGTTTTTATAATATCAAACTTTGGCTTTGAACTGATAGGAGATTATTATCTTTTATCTAATAATACGAGAAAGCTTCAACTATTTGTTACAGTTTGTTACGCATTAATGTGATCAAATTTGTTTGAATATCTTCCTCCCAGCTGCAAACAATGTCTCACAATCGCTATGCATTTAGCATGATCAAAACAATCTGTCTTACAATTGCTATGCATTTATCAAGATCAAAATCAATTTGATTAATAGGATTCATAGATGAAAGAAGTAAAGTGGAAGAAACTAGAAAATATCAAATATTTTGAGTTTAAGCATAAAAATAAAAAGGAAAAAAAATATATTTCCAAGTTTCACATAAAAAATAAATTTTCAATTAGGCATGAAGAAAGAATTTATTTTTTTATTTTTTATTTATTTTAAATTATTATATATTAAAAAATATATAATAAAAATATTAATAACACAATAATAATAAATTAATTTTTTAAATTATTAATATTTTCTTTCACTTATTCAAATAAGGGATAATTTTTTTAGTTTTATTCATTTAAACAATCTTTTTTTTTTTCTTCCATTATATTTTTCACCCTCTTATTTTATTTTTTTCTTTCTCTTTCTTTTTTTCTTACTCTTTTTTTTTTTTTTCTTTCTTTCTTTCTTGTTTCTTTCTAGCATCCAAGGAAATCATAAACAACTCATAAATTTATTGAAGTTGTGGCATCTCAAGTTCGAGTTGATATCATCAATCATGGCAAAGACATTCTTCTTGAATGAATTGCTGACAAGCTGTGCAATTCGGTTTCTGCCTTGCGTTTGTATCCACCATCCAAGACAAACATAAGGCCTACCACAATTTGCAGTGGCAATCATTTTTATAGCAGCCACATGCACCAAAGTTTTGCATTTCCTCAATAATGGAAGGTTCAATTTGTTAACTCAACGAATTTCAAATACTTTTCCATTCCTGTAAAATTTACTTGATAGTTTTTTCCTGGATGTTTCTAGAATACAAATCTACTTTGGCTTAGAAGGAAGCATCTTCAACCATTGCGAAATGGGAAGTACTCTTGGGAGCAACATGTCTGTCTAGTGCCTAGAGTCTATCCACAAATAGCTTCAACGGCTAAACTCTTTGCCACTCCTTTACAAGGGTCTCCGAATGTATCAATTGATACTCCAAGACTACAACTGCTTGATCCAATGCATGCCTGTTTAAAGATCATTTGAGTCAATGTAAACCAAAGTGAAAGATATCAAAGTAACTAGGGAAAGAGGAAGCTAGTTAACACCTTCTGCACAATGGACAACGCCTTGTTGCTACTGCAGCGTCCATGGTAGAAGTTACCACAAGTTCCAAGGGGTGTTCCGTAGCTTGCAAATTTAATGGAAGAGATGAGCTGGTTATGATGAGGGCACTTGATTGACAGGACAGGCCCTACCTTTCTTCCTGATTCTGTATCCGATTTCCACAAGTCTACTGGTGGTGGGTGAGATTCAGATACATGCGCACACAAGCTTCCTATCTGTTTTGTAGCAAAAGATATTTGTGTTGGATCACCTCCCCTTTCCTCAAACAATACAAGAGTGTTGCCATTTGGTTTCAACCACGATCGAGGTACATGGTATCTGCGGGATTAGTGTCTTGGTGACATCATTAAGATTATTTTCATTTGTAAACTTTTCTCATTTATAATATCTCAACACTTACAGTGTCTGTGATGGTTTTCCACAATTCTTGCGACATTTGGAATCATCATAGTGTCCTCTATAATTGCATGAGTCCGTGCAACCAGCATTTGAAGAGACATATGTAGGCCAGTATCGCCCAATGCTTTGTCCATTCACCCAAGCCTCTCCTTTTCCCATCCCCGTGAAGTCGATTGCAACTGGATTATTGCCGGATGGAGCAGCAAAGTTTGTCTAATCGAACATGTTCTATATTAGTTAGTAGCATAAATTTTCCTATTGTAGCATTCCCTTAATTTTGATTGTTATATGCCATTGCAAGTTGAAGATAACAGTTATAGACACTGCTGAATAAAACTATAAAGAAATGGAGTCTTAAAAGAAGTGGCCAGGAGGATGGGAATCATTTAATTATCTGTAAGCATGGGATACTGTAATTCCAACTTCCCTAACTTATAACTGGTGAAGCAAAAAAATGAAAATAAGATTACCTTGTACCAAGTCAATGGTTGGTTCTTAGGGAAGGTAGATTGCGAATTCCACTGTCCAGAACTTCCACTAGACAGACCTAATTCTTCACCTTTGAGGCCAACCTGTGCCAAGAAAATTGAGACCACATCCTATGACTTCAACCAAAAAGAAAATACAGAATCTGATTGATTTTAGTTCTATATCTCAGGCTCTTTAAATAAATAATTGCATTTTTGTTTCTTCTTGCACGTAAACTTAATTAATCTATAAAATTAATTGGTGGGAAAAGAGAAAATTCATGTGACATACAAGTAAACTTTTTGCATAGATTTATTTATTACATGAATCTCACCAATGTTCAATTGATGAAGTTATAAAGAGGGGAAAGACAGCATAGTCTTCAACCAAAAGTGAAGACTGACCTGATAAGTCCACTTCTGGGAGGAGAGATCAAGAGAGTCGCCATTCTTCAAACCTTTCAATATAACTGGACCAGTGATCCCTGCACCTCGTGTGTCAAAAAATGCTCCATAGTTCTGGTGTGTGTAAGGTTCAATTAGCCAATGTAGTAATGAGATAAATCACTGAGCAAGCAAGCTAGATCATGTGGAATGCAAACCAACAAGCCAATGCATAATTGCATACTATAGATCATAATTTCCTCTCTTGTAAATGCTTATGTATGTGCATCATAGTCAGGAAAGCTGAACCTGAAGTCCCACAGTTAAACTCAGGAGATCAATTGTGTTCTTTCCGGCTACTAGTGTGATGGGGATGTCCACAGCGAGCTTAGCTTTGCCACTGTTGCCTGCTTGACTCCCTGAGAAGTTTTCAGTAATATCACAGATAATCAATATTAATAAATTCAAGAAGTACTTAGTGTGTGTTTGGATCATCAATTATTGCTATAATTGGTTATAGAAAATAAATTTTGTGAACGGATATATTGGGTAAAAAATAATTTTAAAATAATATATCTTGTTTGGAATGTATAAAAGAATTGCTTTTTAAAAGTAAAATGCAAAAATAGATATGAAGTTATTTGTAGTATTGTATTTAAAATACCCAATTATTGAGGATAAAATGAAAAAATAAACGTTAATTAAAAAATAAGCTGATAGCTTTCAATTATAAGCTTCAAAATTTTGTTTATCTTAAATAAGTTGTTTCCTTTGGAAAAAGAATAATCAAAGATTATAAGCTTTTTTCACACCAACTCCCAAACACATATGAAGAGTATTTTTATGCTTTTTTTAACGTATTCTACCCCAAATAATCAAATCCAAAGACACACTTAATTGGAAGAATGAGCTCTGAGCATTTTAGGAACACCGGTGCTGTCTTCAACTGATCCTACATTCTTACTTGATTTTACTTTCCCTACATCTTTAAAGCAATTCACATTTTGCAAAACAGGAAATGCCAAAAATTATAATCATGTTAAAACATGTTTCCTCTTCTGTACGCTTAATGAGTCTAGTGTTTGATAAAATATTTTAAACTGCTGCTATAGAAGAGACGGGTACTAAATGTTCCATGTAATCTCAGTGATTTGGCTTTGATCTGGGTAATATACCTTACAATGTTTTAAGGTAGTAGAACTGGGTCAAAATTAATTTGATTTGATTTGATATGTTCTGCAGCCAATAATTTTGGTAATGTCTTCAGGTTTCTGATATATGGCCAGACCTAGCAGGAAGATAGAAATACCAAACAACTATGTTATTTCACTTCTGACAATTTGTAATGTTTGCCTACTGGACCTCGCTGCTTCAATGTGCAAAGGCCATTTAGATGCACCATAATGCCACCTGAAACTACTCCTTAAAACTAGCCTCCTTAAAATGAAAGGCAAGATGAGCCAAGGTTGCTCTACACCTCTCTAAACTTGGCAGCATTTTCAAGAGGTGGGCAAAGAAGATGGAAGGGGAATTTTTTTTTGGTCTGCAGGCCTTAAAATGATCCCAGGTTTTCATGAGCAGCAATCAAATAGGAATCTCAAAACTCATTAAAGAAAAGAATATAAAGAGACTTCCAAATATAAGATAAAAACACAAATGAATATTCAGGAACAGCATGAGTAGTAACAGAGTTATCCAGACATTTCGGTTGTCATTGCTATAATTTTTATTTACCTGCAAGCTTCCCATTGATGAAAGCATGAAGGGCATGACCAAGTGACTCAATGTGAAGGACAGTTTGAGAACCAGCATCATCCTTAAGATCAATGCTTTAAAAGAAGAAAAGAAAAGAAAAATGAAATCAAGGAGCAGAGAATTATAGTTCCGAGGATATATTTTTTAACCTTGGAGGCCTATATCTACCTTAAGGAGTACCACAAGTAATCACTTTTATCAGCTGTTGCATTTATTTGCTCCAATAGTCCAATTTGTGAGAATGAATGGGCCTTCGAAATACCCACTGGTTCACTTATCCAACTCCATCCCGAACTAGAAGTTTCTAAAGAACCAATATCTTCTTTGGAAGATTCAGTTGTGAAGCTTGAAATTGCAGATGCAGAATTAATCTGTCATACTAAATGTTATTTTACTACAAACTACTTAGACTACTAAATGACAGAAAATATTTTGACTATAGATAGATTGATCACAAAAACAAATATTAAGTGCACTTTCAAAGTAACTCCAGTCAAACTATCTATTTTGATTGGGAAAACCAACCAACATCACATTTTTTCAGGGAACCACCCATTATGGAAGCCACTTAAACATGAAAATGAAGTAGGTGAGGCAAACCTTTGCAGTATTAAGCACTACATTCTTGCAGTCTGGTAAGATGCTCACAGACCATGCAGGCAAGTGATATGAATTGCCACTGAAATTTACTGTTACATCAGATGTAGTGCCAACGTTAGCGAGGAAGGCTGCACATATGGATCCTGTCTTGTAAACTGCAGCCTGGTATTTGAATAGTGAAAGATACATTAGGGAGAAACTAATAGTTCATAAAGCATATAAAATGTGGTAATGCAGAATGAAAAACAAGCATCAGCATACATCAGCATTTTGCCACAAACAATAAAAGCAACACTCGGAAAATTGTGAAGGAGGAGGTAACCAGAGAAACCTATGAGGCATTTCCAGAGAAAGAAACTTAGAATTTTGTCAAACTAAGAGAATTTCAGACCCAGAATAAGTTTATCCAGAAATTCTGTCCCAAGACATGGAGTAATATGATTATGCTTTGAATTGACCAAAAAGTTCAAAGAAACCACCTTTACCTCTAGGTTTGGACCGAGGGATGTAATTGTTGGATCAGTAGCTACTAATGCTTCTTCACAAAGCTTTATGGCCTTATGAACCTCTTTAAGGTGGCCCCACTTAGGCTGTCTAATAAGTCCTGCAGCATAAAGTAAAGATAATTTTAAAACCCATGCATGTAATTTGTTTTCTATAAATAACAAATAAACTGTACAAGCAATACTGTTTGTTTATCTTCTGCAGCACATAAGGAAGCTAAACTGCATTCAACTGACAATTTGGGGTGCATTTATGATGTCTAAACATCAACAACAGATATGCAATACGAAGGTAATGCATACCATACTCATCAATGGGTGCATCATAATCATAACTTGTAGAAATGAAAGGTCCACCAGATGTACGGTCAAAGTTGGTCCCTCCATGGTACTGTTTCAGAGCAAGCAATGAAAAAAGTTAAGAGTATCAGCTCATTTTCTCCTAGTTAGTGCTGATTATTTTTTTTTGAAGTATCATATAAAATGTACGCAAGCCACATTTGAGGTTGCATTACCATATAGTAATTTTGAAAAGTTCCACCTCGCTGAAAAAAGCGTGCCACAGCAAATGCAAGATCTTCCACAGGTCTGTAAGGAACAGACCCACCAAATGAAAGAAACCTACCATTCCAAATAATTGAAAAGAATAAAAAAAATTATAAAACTTAGAATGTAATACAAGATAAAAAAACTGATAATATCAGATTTCAAGGGATATATTTCATTGAAATAACTAAGTGATTTAAATAGAAAAGGATGCTAACCATCCACTCCAATTCTCAGTCCACATTTTTGGTTTTGTGTTAGAGTTTGGTGTAAATTGATCGCAGTAAAATCCATTGCATGTATTAATCTGCAGGTGGTTACAGTAACAATCAAGCAAAATGCTGACAGCATAGTGCGCTTGCTCTTTTCAGGAAGACAAACAATCTAGTAACACATAGACCATAAACACTTGATGTTGACATATAAAAAGGCGAAAACTTACAATTGGATCAGGAGCATCTCCTTGCTGGCACATGACCCAGGGAACCCCTGTGTCAAGAGATGTAGCCATTGATGCTGCCCACTTGATGTAGGATTTACCGGCAGAGCCATAGGCGGAATCAATGTTCCCATATTCATTTTCAATCTGGCATTAGAAAATACAAATATTCTCATATTAACAAATATAAGCTTTCGCCCATAAAATAAAAATCTAGAAAAAGCCCATAATTTATAGCTATGCTTCAACATTTGGATGTTAATTAACAATTTCTTCTAAAAACAAGAAAGAAAAGACACACGCGAAACCAAAAAAAAAAACACATTATTTTAAATTTTAAAATAAAAAACCTGAGATAAAATAACAGGTCCTCCCTGTGACGCATATAGTTTCTCTTGCTTGATCATATCCACAATTTTAGCAGTGAATCGCTGCATTTCTGCCTGAAGACAAAGTTTTATTGGAAGAGAACTCAGATCCAAGGACAAGAGTATGAAGCAGAAGGATGAGGGTTACCTTGAAAGGTTCATTATCAGTTCGGAACTTAATTCCCGGAATGAAGTGCAGCCAAAGAGGGAAACCACTGTTGAGAGGTTAAAGCCCTGGATTAGACATGAATGCCTCTGGAAAAGAAATCTCAGAAAGGACCAAACTTTACCCATAGTTCCATTCAGCACACACGTATGGACCAATCCTGAGATGCACGTATAGACCCGCTGCAGCCACTGTCTTCACAAATTTTATCAAGTCCTTTCTGCCATCAAAATCATACTGCAAAATACACATTTGATGCTACCAATTAGTTTTTTATTTTTATTTTTATTTTTATTTTTATTTTTCATTCAAAACAAGACAAATAAAAATGTTCAGCATTTCGTGCTTTCAACAATCATGTGAAAGCAATTCAGCTGAGTAGCATGAACCATGAGCACTTGTTCTTTTTCTTCTTCTAAATAAAGCCACAAACCTTTCTCTCTTATTTCATCTGCGCTTGATTCATCAACAAACTCACAAATGCAATGCAATGCTGAAAGACATGGGAATATGAAAATAAATAAATAAATAAATAAAAAGGAAGAGAACAAAGAGAACCTGGCCTCGAACTGGTTCGTGTAAGTTCCAGAAAACATAGGTCTCAATCACATCCAATCCTCCATCTTTGGATTTCTGAATAAGGTCTGGCCACATCTGCAACAACAAATCCTATCTTGTTTAAGTTCAATGAACATGCAGAAAGTCACACACACATATAAAGAGAGAGAGACCTCTGGAGTACTACGAGGGTAATGAATGGAACCAGAGATCAAGACCCTGCGCTTGCCATCAATGAGCAATGCTCTGTGATCATACTGCACATTAGCGCAAAACAACGTGGGAGCGTAAATGCCGAGGAACCAAAGCAGAAGCAACACAATCTGGGTAGCTCTCATGGCCTTTTTTGGACCAAAACCTCACAAGGGAAGGAAGACACTTTTTGTGAACCTAATAATAATGGGCTTGCCTTGTTAATACAATCTTTCTTTACTTTGCTTTATGTGTCATTTACTTCTTTCTGTGTTTCACATGCGTGTGAACTGTAATTGTAAACGAAATGATGTTGCTTAAAAATGCTTAAAGGTAGTTGAAATGAAAGAGATAATGAAACTTGGAGAGTGAGAAGGGAATCAAGAGGGAGAAGAGGAGTAACGAATAGAGCTGAGCAGCTATAAATGTATCAATGTATGTAATGATAATAATAATAATAATAATAATAATAATGGTACACAAAGTGATAAGGGCACGCCAGGTGTCAACTACGTGTGTCAAAATGTCATTTAACAAAGAAAAATGTTGTCGGTGACATTGTCGTCTTCCTAATCCTCTGTGCGTGTCAATGGTGGAGGCTGAAGCAGAGAGGAAAATGGAAATGAAGGGATGAGAGGGATGTGGCTACGAAAACGTACAACAATGTGAGCCCAGATTTGGGACAAGAGAATTGAAAGAAAATGTTAAAAAAAACCACACTTAGCTATGCCTATGGGATTAGTGGGGAAGACACAAACACATAACACTACCTGTAACCACTAACCACTGTTAACCTGTTTCGGACTATATACACACTATTTATCCCACTTTTTTTGTTCTGTTAACACAAGATTAATTATTTAATTTCAAGTATTTATGATAGTGAATTTTTATTTTAAAAATATTTATTATACTAAAAACATCAAATATTGTTATTTTTAGATACTTAAAAACTAATATAACAATTCTTTTATTTTTGGACATTTTCTGTTTCGTTTTTCTTATTACGATATTTTTCAGTTCTTAAATAATAAAATATGATTATTTTAGTTTTAGAGATAAAGATGTAAAAATAAAAATAAAAGTAAAAGTTAGCCAACCTTATAATTGGTTAGTGTTTTTCTCTTTTTAATATGACCATATATTAACATCATACTCGAAGAAGGGTAATTTAAGGAAAATGACATCATTAAAATTGGAGATAATTCCTTTTTTTTTTGGTCAATTCAACCAATATAATTTTTTTATGCGGCATTGAATTTTACCATACAGTTTTCAGTAATTAAAAAAGTTACAAATATTTGTTAGAGAAATAGAGCGTTTTACACCCCTTTAGAAATACGCTCTCTTTTACTAAAAAGAATTTTATTGTAAAATGTAGATAAACTTTTAATAAAAAGAGAATACAAAAATAGAAAATATAAAATAGTAACTTAATTAAAATATATTAATAATACAAAAATTATTTAATTATTTAATTAAAATATATATAAATTTTGCTCATTTTTTAATAATTATGTTGAAATTTACTTGAACTAATTTTTAATTATTTAATAATGTAATGATTTTTATATTGAAATAAAACTCAAAAAACAAATATAAAAATAAGTATTCTCTCATTTTATATTTAAAGTTGTAAAAAATAAAATACTTTTGTTTGTATTAATTTTGTTATGTATTTTTATTATATTCTTAATATATTTTACTAATTAAATTTTCTCATTAATTAATTTTATTCTTAAAATTGAGGGTATAATAATAATAAAAATATTACTATCTTGAACTTGTATGATGAAAAATAAAAATAAAAATTTTACAAAGATGATAAATACAAAAAGAAAGGATTATAAAAAAGTTAAAAATAATGAATTATAAAAAGATCAATTCACTTTATATATTTAAAGAAAGATACTAATCAATGCTTTAAGAAATTAAAAGTGAAAATGTTTTATTAAAAAATAGTTCTTTAATATTTTTCTAAAAAATAAATAACTAATTTATTAAAATTAATAGAACTAGTAAAAATAATTAATAATTAAAATTATTAATATTATAATTTAAAAATATAATATTAAATACTTAAATTAATTTAAAATAAAATATTTTATCAATGTAAATTTTTTAATAAAATAAAAACATAAAAAGAATTGAATAGTTTTAATAAATATAAAATAAACTTATATATCTTATAATTAAAGTAATAAAATATTTTCATTTTTTAAATAAAAATGTAAATTATATTAATAATACATCTCAATTATAATTTTCAATACAATCTTAATATAGTTTTAATAAAAGTATCTTATTTTGAATTTTTAATCAATACCGTATGATCAATCGCTGGCAATGTCCTTGTTCAATAGCTAAGGGGCAATGTAGTGCATACGGAAGCCTGCCAACTACTAACTACTTCACCGGTATCAGGACCCATAATTATTAGTTAATGTTAGTGGGAAATGATTCTATAACCTTTAAAATAAAAATACTTTCAAAATTATAAAAAATAAAATATTTTCAATAAAATTTTGAAAACCTAAAAAATTATCTATTCTTAGTTTTTTTTTTTTGAATGGATATTTATCATTGAACATCTTACAAGTATTTTATTTTCGTACTGTAACATGCACTCATCACGGGAAAGAATTTTCCTGACACGGAATAGACGCGACTATTACATGACTGTGACATTTTGTTGAAGTAAATAAATATCAGAATTCGATGGTTGATTACTTACTCCAATTTCAGTTATCTTTCCCACCTAAGTGACAAAGGATTGCCACCTCCTTTTTTATTTTATTTGTACTCTAAACTTTAATAGATTATTATTAAACACTGGTTAGATAGCCCCTCTTACTTAAATAACATCCAATTGTTGAATCAAATTGGCTCTTACTCCATTTTTTTAAAGAGTTAAATATGTTTTTAATTTTTAAATTATAAAATAATTACATTTTATTTATTTTTAATCTTATTAAAATATAAAAATTATATAATTTTAATCTTTAAACATATTGTTGTTGCTAAACAAGGGAACTAAACTGAAATAAAATTTAATTAAAAATAAAAATAAAATTTATTAATTTTAAAATAATTAAAAATATGTTTAATTTTTTTAAAAAATAAAAAATAAAGTATAAACGAAGATGTATTTGTTTTTAAATTGTCTTTTTAATTTCCAATACTCGTAATTAAAGAGATATGATCTCCAACCAAGTATAATTTCCAATAGCAGCATAGCATAGAGATGGATACGCGTCATTGATTGACGCACATGAGCGAGTGCATGATGTATCGGAAGCTAGTTGTACAACACGATAAATACTATATAATATATTTCGTTTGTCGTTAAAAAAATTATTTACTAACAATTATTTTTTGATTAGTATTTTTAAGGCTTGATTAATCTTAATTATAGCATAGATTTTTAAAGTTTGATTAATCTTAATTAGCATATATAATTTAAAAAATAAATTATTAATATTATAGATCATACTATTAGTAGAATATATTTTAACCATATAATATATTGATGATACTGTATATCTATTTTTATTAATAAAATTATTTGTTAGTCTAATATGTTACGATTCATAATATTTATATTAATGCTTTATTTTTTATGAAATCAAGGTTACCCTAACAAAAGTAAATCTAATAACACATTATCAATGACTGGATTTTTCTTTTTGTAGTGCTTATAATGAAGAAAATAATTTATTAGTAGAAGTAAAATAAAGGCGCGTATAATATAAATAAAAAGGTAGCTAAATAAGAAGAAAAAAAATATAATTCCTAGGACTTGAACTTGGCTATGTAGTCATTCATGAAGAACATTGAAATTCGGTAGCCCATGCATGTCACCAATGGTGATGGTTGAGTCATTCAACGATTCAGATTTCATTGAAATCGTGTTTAGTTAGTTGGGGCATGGTTGAAGAAAAAGCATATAGTTGATTGTTCAAAAGCTTAGTAACGCATGCATAGGCAGTTATGCAACGAGAGCATGGAATATTTCTCCGAACTCAAATTTGTGAAAGATTGTGAAAAAGATTAATTCGCCGTAGTCTTTGATTTATTATCTCTACGACTCTATCGCAAGATAACAAAGATGCAGGGATAGATTAGTATTTCCTAATAAGCACCAAATAGCACCTACTATGCAAATATTATACAATATGGTATGGGTGGATACTTCACTTTTCCACCTAAAAAACGAGAGTGGGGGACCATGAAAACGACACTCGGCCATAGCTACTGAAGTAGGAATTTGGCCATTGACAATCGCTTCTCACGTCTTATTCATCACCAAAGTTTGTTTTTGGTAAATTCAGCATCAACACCATAATTTGAACGTAAGAAAAGGAAGGAATAGATTTCCCAACTCAAAAGTGTGAGTTTACAACGTGAAGAAGAACTATAATTACCATTCAAAAATCATCCATTAAAATCAGAGAAAAATATATGCATATGTTTACTAATTTATAAGTTTAAATTATATTTTATTATTTTTTAATTAACAATTATAATTTTACGTTCTTATTCTATGAAGTGTATATCTCTCTTATTTTACAAGAGTTTAAATCTCAAATTATCATTTGGATCTTCACGACATGTAATTTTTAAATTTATTTTTTAACGTTTATTTTCGGAATCAATGCTTTGAATGATATAATATATATTATACTATGTGATATATAATGACAAAAAGTTATATTTAAAAATTTTGATAAAAATAAAAGTTGTGTAAAAAAAATCATAAAATTAATTAAACTAGCATTCGAAACATTAATTAGAATTTTAAAAAATATAATTAAAAATCCAGTAGAGGTGTATCTTTTGCCTATATATATATATATATATATATATAAAATAATAATAATAATAATAGAGGTGTATCTTTCAAAAACATTATACATAAGCATATATTGACCGAGGACATTGGACAATGGACATTGGGCGGTGCATGATGGAAAGTTGAACTTTCTCTGTATTTACCTCAGATTTTGCTCCACAAAGTAAAAGTCGATGATATCATGATGCATCAATCAGATTGCAACCGCGGATGTTAAAAAGTGTAGATTTTGATTTAGTTATAATTTTGCTTATGTAATTTTTTAAACAACTTTTTATTTATTTTTATTTAAAATTTAGAATCTTTGTCAACTTTTTTGAATTAAAAAATATAAATTATTATTTTTAGCTAAATTTTTAGAGAATTTTTTAATTTATTAAAATATAAAATTATTTTAAATATTTAAAAATTAAAATTTTAAATATTTTATAAAATGTAAGATTAAATGAGATTTGAAGAGGATAAAGTTGAATGTTTTAAAATAAAATTTAATATTTTGATCGGTAAATTTTAAATAGAGGATAATTTAATTAACTTAATTTATAAAATATTTAGTAAAAAATGAGAATTATAGAATTTTAGGTAAAAGAATTGGCGGTGAACTAAATTTGATAAATTTTAAAAGTAAATAAACATATTATTAAAAAAATTGCTAAGTCAAAATTGTATATATGTATTAAATTAAATGAACTAAAAATATAATTAATCTAAAAAGATAAATTAATGCCGGTAGAAAATCATGATCATTTTTTTTTTATCTCACTTTGTGGAATGCTCTACTAAAGTTTACTTTTTAATATTGCAGAAGTACAATATGTTTTCTCTTTAGGCAGCATTTCCGTTTTCTTTAAAAAACCTATATGGCAAAATGGATTTTCTTGACTTAAACGCCCATTCCATTAAAGATGAAACTGATTTCCTCAATGATCACCAACTGCAGCAGCTGTCATTTTCCTTCTCTAATTCTGCTTTTTCGTTTTACTTTTTCTTAAAAGATGTTGATGGTAAGCATCTTTATTTAGCTGCCTTGTGTATTGTGATACTGCCTTAGGTTGCGTTTGATGCACGTTGTATTTATAGTACAGAAGATGCAATTCTGATCGATCTTGTGTTTAATAGAGCAGTCAAAATTTTGTTACCGATAAAATAACAACAAACTTCATTTGAGTTTCATATTTTTATTTTTTGGTCTAAAAATATCGCCGAACAGTGCAATTTTTCTTGTGCCTGGGACCCTTTTTTCTTTTTTCAGCATTTGAAGTTGATGGCATGCTTTCTTTAATTTTTTTTTTTAAATTCATGGTGAGTAAGCAATAAGCAAGTGAACCAAGCATGGATGTTAATGCACTTGCAATGAGTATCACGTGACAAAACTGTGTTGCTTATACATTTGTAGGTATGTTGCTCAGATTTTTTTTTTTAAAAAGAACTGTTTTTTAAAAAAGATGCTCGGTGAAAATATCTTTTATTTTATTTATAATTTTTTTATTTTCAAAATTTTAAATATAGTAAACAGTAAAATAACACGTTTCACTAAAATTTTAAAAATAAAATATATTTTTGCAAATCGAACAAAATTTACAGCGCAATATTCTTATTGCCTAGCTGTAGCTATTAGGCAATATTATCTGTAATCAATAACTTGATGAAAAATCGTTTTTATTGATACGCAAAAGATGACAGATTGCATTGACTGTAGTTAGCAACAATTGCGAACCATAATTTGGAACCTTAATTGCTCCTGTATATGGTTTTTTCCATTCAAAGATTCAGAAACTGAACTAGGAAGAATTGTTGAGAACAACCACACTACATATTCTAAAGGGCTGCAATTGATTACCCATTACATACAAGCAGATGAATTTCATTTTATATGAACCTCTTTTTCTGATTAAAATGGAGTGTATGTGAAGTGTGAACCTCTTTTTCATGATTTTAGCAAAAGTGGGATTTGGATCATTTCCTATTCATTTCCTATTCAATGGTGATAGTCATCTCTATCCTTTCTTCATATCTCAAAAAGCAACCATAAATTTAGCTCTTACAAGCCCAGGAGAAGATAAATAAATATCCACAAATGATTTTCCTTACTCGAATAGTCAAGATCAAGTCAAAATAAGTATTTATTGCTTTAGTTTTAGGCATCTAATTATTATCAGTTGCTAATTTTAATATAAGTTGTTGATGCTTAACGTTGGCCTCATTGGTTTATGGGCCGATGGCCATGTAACACCATCGGGCTGGAGCCCCATAATTAGTGAGTTTAATTAAATATCAAAATATCTATACCTGATCTTATGATGCAATGAAATGGGTTAAAGAATAAAGAAGCATTTGACAAATAGCTAGCACTCCCTTCTTTGTACATACAGGACAAGGAGAAAATTTTCTCAACTAAAGCAAAGGACACAATCATATAGATGACCCACTAGCATTGAACACCGATCAAGTGGCAATGCATCGTAGGTTAGAGGTTAACATCCATGAAGGATTCATCCAGGAGCCCAACTCATCCAACCCAGGTTATCATTAAACTTGCTCAAACTGGCAAAATAAAAGATGTGGGACTTGTTCCTTAAGATATCAGCAAAAGCACTTGATTCTCTTACCTATTTCAGAACCATTTCAGCTCACAAGTGAATGCTACGCAATCATGCTCATCTTTTTTTGCCCACACACACCCACTTGAGATCCCACTGTTTTTCCTGCCTTCTCAAGCAAAATCCAACTGGCTACTACTGCACAAGAATCTCTCCATTGACACACCACCTTTCAATAATGTCCAAGCAGATATACAACAGCTAAGATTTGCTAACTATAACTAAACATTCCACCTAACTTGAAGATAATCCCTTTGAATCCTCAATAAATTTCACTCCTTCCCTCACTCCACACATCAAGGAACACACTCATCCATCCTCCCCTTTCTTGAACACCAACACCCTCACTGGTTCCTAGCGAACAAACACAAAACATGGTGATGATGAAGCATCCTCTCTTCTCTCTCTCACTTGTTCTAATGGTTCTCTGCTATTCCGCCATGACTTCAGCCCAATCCCCCGCTCCATCACCATCATCAGCCCCAACAGACATAATCAGAATCCTCAAAAAAGCTGGAGGGTTCACCACTCTAATCCGTCTTCTGACAACAACACAAGTGGCAACCCAGATAAATGCCCAACTCCTGAACTCAAACAATGGGTTAACACTCTTTGCACCAAACGACAATGCCTTTTCAAGCCTCAAACCTGGCTTCCTCAATTCCCTTAATGACCAGCAGAAGAACGAGCTCATCCAGTTCCACGAGCTACCCACATTTGTTTCCATCTCAAACTTTGACACTTTGAGCAACCCAGTGAGAACACAGGCTGGTGATGATCCTGATAGGTTGGCATTGAACATAACAAGTTCAGGGAACCAAGTGAACTTGACAACCGGTGTTGTTAACGCCACGGTCGGTGGTAGTGTGTACTCTGATCACCAGTTGGCGATTTATCAAGTGGACAAGGTGCTTCTTCCAAGGGACTTCTTCATTCCTAAGCCTCCACCACCTGCTCCTGCACCAGCAAAGGCTAACGCTGCTGCCAAAAAATCTGCAGAGGGTCCTGCTTCTGCATCGGATAATGACTCTGCTGCTATGGCTTTGAACAATGGGGTGCTGGCGCCTCTTGCACTGGCTGCAGTTGTAGCAGCAGTATTTTCCTTGTGACAGTGAAAGCTTGAACAAGCTAGTTTACCAACTTGGTGCATGAACTCGGTCCAATGTTGTTGTGCTTTGTTAATTTCTACCTGCTTCGTTGGGTTTGATTGGATTAAAGGGGAATCTTGAAGCTTGTCACTACTTTCCAATGATTGCCTTCTTTTCATTTTTTTCCCCTCTCTTTTTAAAGAATCAAATCAATATATCTGTGATGAAATTTGTATTAGATTTTAAAGGCTTTTTCTTTCTTTCTTTGTTCCTTTCATATCTTATGTTACATTGAGAATTTTGTGTTTTCATAAAAGTTGTAATTTGTCAACAAAGACTTTCAAGTTCCAATAGAAAGTAAGACAATTTTTGTTTACATTTGTTCTTGTACAAAATTTATTTTAATTTTATCCCACAATTTCTAGTAAATACATTTTTTCACACCATCAAAAATTGTTTTACTTGAATTAGGGTAGCTACCAAGTGCTTGTTTGATTTTGTTCTCAGTGTTTTGTTTTAACAACCATTTTTAAAAACAAATTTTAAAGTTTATTTTATAAGTTTTTATCGGAAAATAATAAATATTGGAGAACTGGTTTCGAAGATAAGGTAAAATTATTTTCAATTTTTGGTTTTCAAAAAAAAAGTTTTGAAAAATATTTCTAAAATTTCAAATAAGAAAAACAGTATTAAATTGTTACATTTTGTTTATAAAAATAAAAAAATATATTTTAAAATAGAAATTGAACAAAATTCTAAATATAGGTGATTTTTTAAGTGATGATTTATTATCAATATGTGAAATTTTTTATCATATATTTAAATAGTATTTTTATCTTAATATATTTTATTTTTATATTTCTCTTTCTATCATATTACATAATATTTTTAATTTCCTTTCCACTTCGTTTCTTTTTTTAATATATACAATAGCATTTTTCATTTGTGAAAATGCTGAAATACTACCAACCCTTCAAGTGGACCCAGTCTCCTATAGTGATTTCAAGTTTTATAGCCTTCATTTTTCCTGTAGGTAGCTAATCAGAATTTGAATAATTAACATTCACCACTTTGATATTCATTTGTGAAATACTACTAACCCTTTAAGTGGACCCATCCCCCCTCTCCCCCCACTTATAGGTAGCTAAATAGTTGTTTGGAAAATAATGTGGGTGCCTCCCCTAATGAGAGTTTGAACAATTGACATTCACCACTTTGAAAGATGCTAACTCCTACGAAATCCTCCTGATTAGTGTGTCCACTGTCAGGAAATAAGAATGTTCGCATAGAATATATGTGGTCATGATAATTTGAATTATTATTACTTACTTTAGTATTTAAAGGATCTTTGGCATATAGATTGCTTTTTGAAAATTTTGTGTTTTAAAAATTATAATTACCAAAAATATTTGATAAAATTTAAATATTTACAAAAATATAGTTCAAACTTTCTCGTTTCACATAAATCTTAAATTTCCTTCTCCTTATGTAAAAATGTTTTAGTGAAAAACATAATTAAAATATTTTAGCTTTTAAAAAATATTCATATCAAACATTAAAAAAACTAGAATTTCTGATAAACTTAAAAAAATCTCTCTATCAAATACCGTCTAAAAAAAGGTTTGATTTCTTGTAAAAAAAGTCTAGAAATTGATCTGTTTATTGACATTACAATGGCATCAGATTAATCCTTATATTAGATAATACTTTTTATTCTAATTTTTTTATGAAACAAATTTGTACTTTATTTTAATCTCTATATAAAAGAAATCTACATTTTAATCCCAGATATATATTTTTTGTTTTAATTCCTATAAGAAATACTTTAACGCTGTTATAACATTAATAAACAACGTAGATTAATCCATAATTTTTCAAATGAAAGAATCATAATGTAGATTTTTTCTCATGTAGGAATTTTACTAAAAAACAGTGTTAATTACAGGATTAAAATTTTAATTTAAATATAAATAAAATAGAAAAATAATAAATGTGATAAAAAAAAAATAACAGAGAGAACAAATAAATAAATAAAAGGTGTAAAATGAGTGGAAAAGTTGATGGAAGAAAACAAAAATCATGTTTAGAAGTTTAGTTTATTCTCCTTTACCTAGGTACATCAATACCATGTGATGATGGAAAGAGTAACGATCCATGCTGCGGAATTGCATGTCTTGTAGCCTACAGGGCTCCTCTTAACTGCTTATTGTTGCTTCCCATCGCATTCCTTGCACCATCATTTCGGATCTGTCCATTGGCAGGTCACATATCAGAATTTTATATGCGGATTGGTTTCATGCAATGTAAAGCATCAATTAAAGTTGAGCATAGATAGCAATAAAAAAAAAAAGATGAAAACTCCTTAATCTCCATGACAGATAATGTACACCCTAAAATACAACTACAATTAATTATAACATTTCACCTAACTACCATTTCCTTTGTCTGTGTATAAATCTCTCCCACACATCCTACATTGTAAAATCGTCCACAAGCAACAAAGTCATTTGCTATCATTCTTCAAATTACCAAATAGAAGATGAAGCAAGGTCTCATTTCCTTCTCCCTCCTCCTACTCATGTTCATGTTTTCTTTTATGTATTCTTCCACCACTGCAGCACAAGCACCTGCAGCCGCCCCAAAGGCTTCAGCGCCTTCATCAAAGCCATCAGTTCCCACATTACCACAATCTCCAGAGTCCTCTTCCGATTCTGCCCCTGATGACATCACAAGAATCCTGAAGAAGGCCAAAACATTCACCGTCTTAACACGACTTCTGAAAACCACGGAAATAATGAACAACGTAAACTCACAACTGATAACAGCAAAGAGTGGTGGGTTAACCATCCTTGCACCTGATGACTCTGCATTCTCACAACTCAAAGCAGGATTCCTCAATTCTCTCAACGAAGGTCAAAAGATTGAGCTCTTGCAATTCCACATTCTCCCCCAATATGTTTCCAGCTCCAATTTTGATTCTCTTAGCAACCCTGTTCAGACGGTGGCCGGTAAAGACCCCACCAGGCTGCCACTGAACGTAGAGTCATATGGTAGTAGCGTGAACATATCAACGGGAGTGGTGAATGCAACAATCACGGGTGTAGTGTACTCCGATAACAAACTTGCCATATACAGATTGGACAAGGTGCTTCTTCCTCTTGACTTTTTCGTTAAGAAGGCACCGGCTGCGGCTCCTGTTATGGCAAAAGCGCCTAAAGCTGATAAGGAGAAATCATCTGCAGAAGATGAGAACGATACAACAGAGGATCAAAACAAATCTGGAGCAGTCACTTTAATTAGCATTCCAGGAACAACCTTCATCATGTCCCTTGGAGTGGCTTTCGTTGCAGGAGCAACGTTATTTAGTTAAAGAACCTTCATTTGCCATCTGCATATGAATTTCTGAAACAAGCATGCTTCTTCTCTTCTTCCTTCTTTAAATTTTGTTCCTTACTCTTCTCTTTCTGTATTTCATGTGTATTTGGGTGAATATATTAAGATGATGGGAATTAATCCTTGCGTTATTATTTCCTTGTTCTTGCAAAATTGTTACTTTTCGGTTATGGTGTTTGAACCAGGTATTTTAAAGAATTTTTTTCAAAAGAATTTAAAATTTTAAGAATTAAAATATTTTATTTAAATATTTTTGTAAAAATATTAAAATTTTATAAATTTTAAATAAATATTTTAACAAATTAAAATAAAATATTTTTAATTTTTTTAAAATAGGTAAAATTTAAATTTTCTTTAAATATTTCAACTCATTCTCAGTTCTTATAAACAACACATTTTTTAGGTGTTATTTTCTCCGTTTCTTTGTACTATTTTTTCATTCGTTTGTTATTTGTTTGGTTACTCTTTTATATTTTTTTAAACATAATATTTTTAATATGAAATAATATAATGCTATTTTATTATTTTTATGTATATTGGTTAGATTATTATTTTGTTTAAATATATTGTACAATGTCTAATTTTTTTTATAAATAAAAAAATTTTAAAAATTTATAAATATTTAAATATTAAATTTTGTATATAGTAAAAATTAAATTATTTAATTTAAATAAAAAATTTAAAATTCAATAAATTTAATATTTAAATAAAAAAATTTAAATTTTTTTATTTAAATTAAAAATTTTAAATTTTATAAAATATTAAAATACTCTATTCAAATATAAAGTTAATTTGATGAATTTGTATAGCTACAAAACAATCTCCATGATGCAGAATAAGATTATTTGGGCTACCGCTCCTTAATCTACTACTTATTTGAGCAGGATGGGGGAGTTTGGACTTTGGAAGGTGTCATGCTTGCAGTAAGTGAATTCCAAAATGAAGTTCACAAGAATATTGAAGTTCAGTGCTCTGGGTTAACCAAACATAAATAAATCAACATATATAAAACATTAAAAATGATACACAATAACGAAGAAGACAGATAGAGGTTTGAAAGTTTACACTAATATTTACCACTTTTAAATCTATTTGCTGATCATAAAAAAACTCCAAGTTTTAGAAGGAAAAATGATACTCGTATTATTTTGATAGTAATAAACATTTGGATATACTCATTTTTTTATTTTGTGTAAAAAACAAAATATTTGTGAAACCCTCATAAAATTTTAAAAAATAGGATATATTTAAATGTTTATTTTATAGTGGTATGATAGTATCATTTTATTTTTAGACGTCATATATGATGGTGTTAAGATAATTTTCTAAATCAAGTTAATGTTGATTTTTTTAACAGTGACGATTTATGTATAGTATCTATTATCTATTTATATTTGACTTTTTAATTTTTTTTAGAAGATATTAGCCGTGACAAAATACTTGTTATCTGTATATATTAAAAATCTCACATTATCTAAAAGTATATAAATTAAGAACACTCTTCACTCTATAACCGGATTTTTGTGATCGAATTATATTCGAATCTAGTTTTTAACGTGATGTAAAAAACTCCTACAAAATATGACCCAAAAAACTGTCACAAAATATCAAAAACTGAAAAAGAAAAGATAAACGTAGATGTAAGTATTGTCCGTCTCACAATTACACTATTTATTTTCCTAATATGTCATTGACGCCTTATCCAGTAAGGTTGCAGTGTTATCCCTTCATATCATACCATTTTGTTTCTCAAAAAAAAAAAAAATAGATAGTAGTTTGGGATTTGTGTAATCCATATGCTAATGGAATTTCTGAAAATAAAATACGATTTCACTATATATATATAGAGAGAGATAATCACAAAATACGGCAACGGACATCATTTCTAACCAGAGTGTGCTGAAACAGTTAAAAAAAAAAAGTAAATATTCTCAAGAGAGCCTTCATTTTACATCGCATTTGGTGTCTCCTCTTTGCAAGTGGACTTTATTATTTTGTTGGCTCAAATCATTCATAGATCTAGGATTTGATGTGAATTCATATAATTTTTTTTAATAAGCCACACAAAGAAATGTAGGTTGAACCAAAAAGGTTTTTATTGACAGGATATTAATTTTTTTAAAAAAACTTCCTACTAATTAATTTATTCTATAAACGCCGGGCAGGTTTTTTCTTTTCTTTTGGTGTGCTAAAGTCATGAGTTTCAAGGAAATAAACTCTGCTCAAAATTTATGCATGTCAAGGCATCCTTTTTTGTATAAGATTCACTGATAAAAAAATCTCCGATGAAAAAAATAAACACTTATGAAGACCCATGTAAATTTTTTATTAATTATATAAGATGTAAATCTTGCCGGTGAGCTAAGATATTCGACTCCAAACTCAATCTTGGTAACTTCGTTGAGGTGTATGAGTTTTACGGTTACAGAGTCAAGGAAAAAAAGATGATATAACACCGCCATAAATATTCACAAAATGAGACAAAATCTGCAACGATAGGTGGACTTGCACTAGATTAATTCAAAAAATAATGTGAAACTGTTGATATAACACCAGAATAATATTTGTCCCTTAGAAATAATATTGAGAAAACTTATCGAAATTGGTTCAAGAGTATTTGAATATTCTTATGCGTGGTTGTTAAGAAAAATTTCTCCAAATTCTTCTGTAGCGTCAGATTTGTCAAAGTAAGAAGAAAATAGAATGCAGAATATTTGCACACACAAATTGATAACGGAGTTCGGCCAATACTGCCTACGTCTCCGGACTGCTGCAGATAATTTGATAGCAGAAAATTGTACACTGTGTTTACAAAAACACTCACAACCTCACACTACCCACAACCCAATTACACCCAAGAACCCTAAATTTTTCTCTCTTAGAAAAATCTCTCTTTCACAATGGTGTGATACATAACTTCCTATGACTATATATAGCAACTTCTCACATGCTATCACTAATTAAGTCAAGCCTTGCATTTATTACGCAATGACTTATAACCACTTCTCACATGCTATCACTAATTAAGTCAAGCCTTGCATTTATTACGCAATGACTTATAACCACTTCTCACATGCTATCACTAATTAAGTCAAGCCTTGCATTTATTACGCAATGACTTATAACCACTTCTCACATGCTATCACTAATTAAGTCAAGCCTTGCATTTATTACGCAATGACTTATAACCACTTCTCACATGCTATCACTAATTAAGTCAAGCCTTGCATTTATTACGCAATGACTTATAACCACTTCTCACATGCTATCACTAATTAAGTCAAGCTTTTTGACTTTTCAAATCAACAATCTCCCACTTGAAGACTGATTTCAATCTGTCTTCACACTTTGATCACTACAGCAGTCTTCTTTGGTCTGTTATTCTAGCAGGCCGACTGAAGTTGAACACAACTTCAGTTTGTCAATGGTCACCACCTTTGTTAGCATGTCTGCTGGGTTCTTGCTTCCTGTAATCTTTTCCAATGTCAGCACTTCATCCTCAAGCAGAGATCTGATGAAGTGATAACGTATATCAATGTGCTTAGTTCTAGAGTGAAATGCTGAATTCTTTGCCAGATGTATTGCACTCTGACTATCACTGTGTAAAACACTCTTCTCTTGGATGAATCCCATCTCTGTTAACAATCCTTGAAGCCATATCAACTCTTTACTAGCCTCTGTTACTGCTACATACTCAGCCTCTGTAGTGGATAATGTAACGATCTTCTGTATCCGTGACATCCAACTGACAGCTGTAGTGCCAACAGTAAAAATATAACCGGTGGTACTTCTTCGGTGATCAACTTCACCTCCGAAGTCTGCATCTACATAGCCTTGTACTTTTAATTCTCCTTTGCCAAAGTACAGACACCTTTTTATGGTGCCTCGTAGATACCTTAAAATCCATTTGACTGCTTCCCAATGAGCTTTTCCTGGATTTGCCATAAACCTGCTTAAAACTCCCACTGCATGGCCAATGTCTGGTCGAGTACAGACCATTGCATACATCAAACTTCCTATGGCTGAAGCATATGGAATCTTAGCCATAAAGTCTTTTTCTTCCTCCGTCTGAGGGGACTGATCCTTAGATAAGCGAAAATGACTAGCCAAAGGTGTGCTAACTGGTTTGGCCTTGTCCATATTGAATCTTTGCAAGATACGGTTGATGTACTCTGCCTGAGATAACTGCAAAATTCCTCTTTTCTTATCTCTCGTGATTTGCATTCCAAGAATCTTCTTTGCTATACCCAAGTCCTTCATGTCAAATTCTTTTGACAACTGCATCTTGAGATTTTTAATCTCGTTCATATCTGAACCTGCTACTAACATATCATCGACATAAAGTAGCAATATGATATAACAGGACTTATATCTCTTGAAGAAACAACAGTGGTCAGCATTGCACTTCTGGAAGTCCTCCTTGTGCATGAAGCTTTCAAACTTTCTATACCACTGTCTTGGAGCTTGTTTCAGGCCGTACAAGCTCTTCTTTAATCTGCACACCATATTATCCTTTCCTTTTTCTGAGAATCCTTCAGGTTGGTGCATGTAAATCTCTTCCTCTAAATCTCCATGAAGAAACGCCGTCTTCACGTCCAATTGCTCAAGATAGAGCTCTTCACTGGCAACAATACTTAAGACAGACCTGATAGTATTGAGCTTCACAACTGGAGCAAAGATTTCAGTGTAATCAACTCCTTCCTTTTGCTGAAATCCTTTGACAACTAGTCGGGCTTTGTATCTCTTTGAGCCATCATAGTCCTCCTTCACCCGATACACCCATTTGTTGTGAAGTGCCTTCTTTCCCATGGGTAATTCAGCTAATTCCCATGTCTGATTGGAGATCAAAGAATTCATCTCTTCTATCATAGCAAGTTTCCACTTGTTTGCATCTGTGGTCTGACATGCTTCTATGTAATCTTCAGGCTCTCCTCCATCAGTCAACAACATGTAGTTCATGTATCTCCTGTTGGGCACATGAGGTCGAGAAGACCTTCTCAACACGGGAGTTGGAGTAGGAGGCTCTGATGTGTCAAACTGTTGTTCACTGCTTTCTTTAGTTGAATTCTCTGACCGAGGATTCGCAACTATGGGACTTTCTGGGATATCTTCAACTTCTACATATGTTGGCTTAATCTGCTCTGAATTGTTGGCGCTTGTGTTAAGCTTGTCTTTATACATCACTCTTTCATTGAAGATTACATCTCTGCTGCGGATCATCTTTCTGTTTTCATCATCCCAAAGACGATAGCCAAATTCATCTTCACCATAACCGATGAAAGTGCACTTCTTCGATTTGGGATCGAGTTTATTTCTACCTTGATCACTGATGTGCACATATGCTACACAGCCGAAAACTCTAAGATGTGAGAGTTTTATCTCTTTTCCGCTCCATACCTCTTTTGGTATTTTGTGCCCCAATGGTACCGATGGACTTCGGTTGATCAAGTAAGCTGCTGTGTTGACTGCTTCTGCCCAGAACTGCTTCGGTAAGCCTGACTGCACACGCAAGCTTCTGGCTCTTTCAGTCAACGTTCGATTCATACGCTCAGCTACACCATTATGTTGAGGCGTACGAGGCACGGTCCTCTCCATTCTGATCCCGTGCTCATAGCAGAATTTCTTGAATTTGGTGTCTTCATATTCACCACCATTGTCGGTTCTGAGCTTTTTAATCTTCAACCCTGTTTCATTTTCTACCATAGCTTTCCATATCTTGAAAGCCTCAAATACATCGGACTTATGTTTCAGAAAGTATACCCATACCTTCCTAGAGTGATCATCAATAAAAGTCACGAAGTAATGTTTCCCACCAAGTGATGGGACGGTAGTTGGACCCCAAACATCTGAGTGAACTAGCTCAAGTTTCTCCTTCTTTGGGGGTCTTCCAGCTTTCTGAAAGCTGACTCGTTTCTGCTTTCCAAGTATACAGTCTTCACACATGTCAATTTCTACTGACTGAAGACTTGGTAGCTTGCCGTTTGAGTGCATGATTTTCATCCCTTTCTCACTCATATGGCCTAGCCTCTGGTGCCATAGATTGGAATTTTCATTTGCTGCAACTGCAATCAAATGACATGCTCCTGCTGTTTTGTAAAGAGTGCCACTCTTTTTACCCCGAGCAATTGTCATCGCACCCTTTTTACCCCGAGCAATTGTCATCGCACCCTTTGAAATCTTCCAATCGTCTCCATGGAAGACAGTTGTGTAGCCATCACTGCTCAACTGGCTTATTGATATTAAGTTCTTTGTCAGGTCGGGAATATGTCTGACATTTTTCAATTCCCATACAGACCCGTTCAACTTAACCTTCACTACACCTTTGCCAACTATCTCACATGATTGGTTGTTACCAAGGTAAACTTTACCAAGGTTTCCGGGAACATAGTTCTCGAAGAATTCCCTTTGTGAAGTGGCATGAAAAGATGCTCCAGAATCTAACACCCAAGACTCCTCCTTGCTTTCTAAAGAACATATCAATGCATCATCTCCTTCAGGGGTGGAAGTAACATTTGCCTCGTCCTTGGTCTCCTGATGCTTTCGTGCACTCTTGCACTGATTTTTGTAGTGCCCAGACTTCCCGCAATTCCAACACTCGATATTCTTCTTAGATTGAAAGTGACGATTTTTGGATTTGGACCTCCTGTCCTTTGATTTGCCACGTCCATTTCCTTTAGTTGAGCTTCTTCCTCTTGACTCTGTTTGCAATATCGAAGATGATGAAGATTCACCCGACTCCTTCCGTCGGATCTCTTCGTTGAGAACTAGATCACGAACATCATCACATTTCAATTTTTGGCTTCCCGTTGAGCCACTCACAGCCGTGACAATGGCATTCCAACTTTCTGGTAAGGAAGACAAAATTATTAATGCTCGTACCTCATCATCAAATTCGATTCCAACAGAACTCAACTGGGTTGTGATTAAGCTGAGTTCATTGAGATGTTGTGCTACTGATGCACCTTCTGTCATCCGAGAGTTAAACAACCGCCTCATCAAGTGAACTTTATTTGCGGCTGACGGCTTTTCATACATTCTGGAAAGAGCCGCCATAAGATCTGCTGTGGTCTTTTCTTTTGCAATGTTAAAAGCAACATTACGTGACAACGTCAGACGGATGACTCCAAGGGCTTGCCTGTCAAGAAGAACCCAATCCTCGTCCTTCATTTCAGTTGGCTTTGTACCTGTGAGAGGTTGATACATATTTTTCTGGTACAGATAATCTTCGATCTGCATTTTCCAGAAACCAAAGTCCGCACCATCGAACTTTTCAATTTTCACCTTTCCTTCATCTACAGCCATCACTCCCACTCAAATCTGACTTCTTCTTTGGATCGTTTCGTTTCTAACAATTTTTAAAAAAATTGTAGAATTTCAAACCCGCTCTGATACCAGTTGTTAAGAAAAATTTCTCCAAATTCTTCTGTAGCGTCAGATTTGTGGAAGTAAGAAGAAAATAGAATGCAGAATATTTGCACACACAAATTGATAACGGAGTTCGGCCAATACTGCCTACGTCTCCGGACTGCTGCAGATAATTTGATAGCAGAAAATTGTACACTGTGTTTACAAAAACACTCACAACCTCACACTACCCACAACCCAATTACACCCAAGAACCCTAAATTTTTCTCTCTTAGAAAAATCTCTCTTTCACAATGGTGTGATACATAACTTCCTATGACTATATATAGCAACTTCTCACATGCTATCACTAATTAAGTCAAGCCTTGCATTTATTACGCAATGACTTATAACCACTTCTCACATGCTATCACTAATTAAGTCAAGCCTTACATTTATTACGCAATGACTTATAACCACTTCTCACATGCTATCACTAATTAAGTCAAGCCTTGCATTTATTACGCAATGACTTATAACCACTTCTCACATGCTATCACTAATTAAGTTAAGCCTTGCATTTATTACGCAATGACTTATAACCACTTCTCACATGCTATCACTAATTAAGTCAAGCCTTGCATTTATTACGCAATGACTTATAACCACTTCTCACATGCTATCACTAATTAAGTCAAGCTTTTTGACTTTTCAAATCAACAGTGGTCACCAACACAGGTTTTTTTTTTTTTTTCAGAATATATCACTGATATACTCATTGCTCTTACAAGATTGCAAGGTGATATGAAAAAACAAAAATAACATAATAAATTCAGGGATTTCTTTTAAGTATAAGAATTTAAAAAGGGTGGATTTAGAATGATTTCTAAATAAAAGGAAGACATGCATGCACCTATGTAATTATACGGCTCTATCAAATTGAGTTGTCACTCTGTTTTCCCCGCCTTCTGAAGCAAAATTAAACAAATAATTGATTGCTCTATGGTTTCAACCTTGAGTGACGCGCGACCTTAATCTCGTAGCCAAATAACCGAGATACACCTCTTTCTCTGCTTTACATGTCCCATAACTGCTTCATCACCGAAACCTGTCCGAATCACATATCCATCTTAATTGATGCAACACCTTAATCTCCCAATAAGACATAACAATAAGCACGTTCACTAATCGCAATCAATCATACCGTTTACCTGCCAATCATTGTGAACAAACCACAATAAAACTCCTTTGTTCCATTTGTCCAATGCATCACTCATTCATTGCAATCACAAGCAGTACTCCTATTATTAGAGTTCCCTCTCAAAAGTGCCAAGCCCCCTCACACTCACAACCTTCACTTACCCAAAATGATGAAGCAAACTCTCTTTCCAATCTCATTAGCACTATTATTTCCCCTCTTGTGTTCCACTAGTTTTGCAGCCCTAATATCACCGGCAGCTGCACCGATTCAACCAACCCCTACCCTTACCCCACCGGTTGTCGCCCCCACAAAACCAATGGTTCCCACATTACCAGAGTCACCAAGTGACAACACCCCTGACACAGCCGGAACCGCTGACATAGTGGGAATCTTAAGAAAGGCCAAATCGTTCGACATCTTCATTCGCCTCATGAAAACCACCCAATTAGTAAACCAACTCAATTCACAGCTCATAACCATCAAATCCGGTGGCTTAACCATTCTTGCACCAGATGATAGCGCCTTCTCAGAACTCAAACCAGGCTTCCTCAACTCTTTATCTGATGCTAAAAAGCTTAAACTCCTTCAGTTCCACGTTCTTCCAGACTATGTATCTAGCTCTAATTTCGATACCTTGACGAATCCTGTGAGAACACTAGCCGGAAATAAACCCGGGAAGGTGGAACTAAACGTGATTAGTTATGGGGGGAGTGTGAACATATCAACGGGACAGGTTAACACCACAATCGGTGGCATCGTATATACGGATAAGCATCTTGCTATTTATAAGGTGGGTAAGGTGCTTCTTCCTTCAGACTTCTTCCCTACCAAGACAATAGCTGCAGCTCCCTCTCTGGCTCCGGCACCAGCAACCGATGCGGCTAAGGCACCTAAACCTGATAAAGAGAAGCCTTCATCGTCAGAGGATTCCTCGGACTCGTCCCAGGTTGTTCCAACCGAGACATCTGCCACGGTAAAAAGAATCAGCGTCTGTGGAACCTTGGTCTCCTTTGCCCTTGGAGTTGCCTTCGTGGCAGTATTCACAGCATAAGCTTCCCTTGATTGCCTTAATTATCTAAATATTTGAGTGTTGTGATAAGGGCATGGATATTAAGTAAGAAATTGAGGAAGAAATGCTTATCAAAGTGGATTATGTAGTGCTTTCGTGATCTTTTTCTATCTATCTCTCTCTGAATTTATTGTTCTCATAAACGGGTCTTATCCTAACGTTTTTACTTCTAATGCATGCTGGTGATCGTGCTCGTCTTCTTTTTCAATTTATTATACCATGATTGCGCCGGTATCTACAAATTTCAATACGTTCCGAATGTAGCTTAATATGAGTTGAACTTGTGCATTAGGATCCTTCCGCATTATTAATGACATGACTTTTAAAGATACGATCAAATATTTTCTTTAAATCACTGTAATTGATGAAGAACTGTAGATTCATGTTGAAGGCCTTTGCCTTAAATTTAGAAAGAGCAAAAGTTTTTTTTAACCTAAATCAAAATTTAATGACTGATAATAGGATAGATTTTATCAAGCTACTATTTTTGGAGAGAAGAGGGAAACAACTACAAGGACTGAGGATAATAACTTCCAACAAACAAATATGGAACAAGCTGAAAGGAAAAATATTGGAACAATCAAATCAACAAGTTTGCAGCACAGGATCCACCATCAACATTGGGCTCCTTTGCGGTCACTTGAAGGTGGCAAGTTCAATGGTTCCTCGGCGTAAAACCATAGCATTGGATATAATGGACGCTCAGAGTAGATGATGAGCACGATCTCTAAATTTACCAAATCAGGGATTAGGGTTTTAGGTTTATCCAAAATTTCATTCCCCACGTTCTCTGAGTCGCCAGATTACGGATTAGGATTTGAGTTTTATTCAATATTATGAAATTGACTTAGTATAGGGTTGTTTCATATTTTTTCAATATTTTTTTAAAAAATTAAAGAAAAGTATTGAAAAACCATGTCAGGTAATAAGGTGAATAAATAATTTACATAATTTAAATTATTATAAGTTCACTTAAAAAAATATTAAAATCCTTTTAAATTAAAAGGTATCATAAAATTTGCCTTTATTATATACTCCGTAGCTTTTTATAAATCTACCTTAAAAAAATAACACGTAGAGATTAATATATATATATATATATTTAATTTTCTAACATATTTATAATTATTTTTCACTTGTTTATGATAAATATATTAAATATTTAACAATTATGTAAAATTAATAAAAGTTATTGAAATAGTTGTGATTAGAGAGAAATATTAAATTATCCTTTTAAAGTAAAAATGTTATTAAATAGATATTCTAAAATTTTATACTATAAAAATTAATCATTCAAACATTAATTATTAAATAAATCACTAAAAAAAATTATTTACCAACAAATAAAATTTTTCATGCGCCATAGGATAAGTTTTGTTAGTATAATCTTTGTATGATAAAACTTAAATTAAACTAAACTGTTACTAAATGCTCTAGAAATATATACTAATAAATATTATTATATTAGCATTTGATATATTGATAATATTATTAACATTCAATATAAACAAAATTATTTGTTAATATAATATATTTTATTATTAATATAAATTTAAGATATCTATATTGACAGTTTAATTTTTATTGGAAAAAATTTATATTAATAAAATTTAATCTAACATAAATCATTATTAAATAACAACTTTTTTTAGTGATTTAAATAATTAAAGTACTTGTGGGTAGATAATTTTCTTTAATGACAAATGCTAGAGAATGTAATTGGTAAGAAATTGAAAGAGAGTTTTAACTATTAAAAATAATATTAATATATTTATAATGATTTTTAATGGACTTTTAATGCAATTTTCAGTAATTTTATATTTATTTATTTATTTCTTAACCAAAGATATTAAAACACCTAATAGAATAAATGTTTTATTTAGTTCAAAAAGTTACTTGTGTTAAAGTTTTGTATATGTAGCTATGTTAAAATTTTGTAGAAAATTCACATTGATCATATTTAGTTTGATTCAAATAAAATTATGTCCAATAGAAATATATGTGTAGGTTAGACAAAATAAATATATTAAAGCTAATTTCATGTCAAATTATTAATAAATGACATTAATTTATTTTTGAAATTGCTACAAATTAAGGATTATATTTCGTAAAAGGAGATCGACTACTTGAACAAATTGAACTTCCAGCTAGTAAAATTCATCTAAATCAAAAGAATGCCTATCTGAACAATATCTTGCTAGATATAATTTCTGAATGACGAAATGCGAGTATTAGTACATAGCATACTATCATGGGCTTAGCTGGAAATCTATTAATTAGTTCCTCAATCCAAAACTAGAAATTACAATGAGTGGGAATTTAGTAATGTCATTTTCTCGCCATGGATGCAGATTACATAACCAATATGATTAGAGTAATATACCACCTTTCAAATTACATTTTGATATATACATGCATCTAACCGATGACAACCTGTGATGTAACAATGGAAAGCAAAGTAGCTCCATATGTGCACATCGTTCACGAGGTTCCTAATGACACCTCTCCATCTTGGAAATACCAAATTATTTCTCAAATGGTTTATGTGACCTCTAACCATGATTGATATACACCACCTTTGAATATGATAGGTAAGGGAAAGCTATGTTGGGAACCAATCTATTCTTTGTAACTAAACTAACTACCACCTGTACTCATCCAGCTTGGATATAAAAAGGAAGCCCCTTCGGCCTTTGTTCCTCACACAACAAGAGGAAGGAGCACTCAAAGTCTCAAGTGAAGTAGCATTCTTTATCTGAACCTCAAATTAAGGTTCTTAACCCCTTTCCTCCAAACAAAAACTACAGGCTTCAATCACTAAAATGACGATGAAACAATGTTTGTTCTCTGCCTCACTTGTACTTATTCTCACTTTCTTCTCTGCCACAACATCAGCTCAGAGGCTGTCCCCTGTTCAGCCTCCATCAGCATCTCCTCTGATCCCTACACAGCCACAACCACAACCACCGGCGGCAGCGCCAGGAATGAACACGGTTCCCCTGGTACCTGTGTCACCCAATGCCAACGGTGCTCCCACACCGGCCATCCCAAAAGCTCCCACCATTGACGTTGTCCAAATCCTCAGCAAAGCCAAGAGATTCTCCGTTCTCATTCGTTTGCTTAAGACTACCCAATTGATGAACCAACTCAACTCCCAACTCGTGACTTCAGGGTCCGGAGGGTTAACCATGTTTGCTCCTCAAGACGGTGCTTTCTCAAAGCTGAAAGCAGGGTTCCTCAACTCTCTCAATGACAGGCAGAAGGTGGAGCTGTTGCAGTTCCACACTCTCTCTTCCTTTATTTCTCTCTCCAATTTCGACACCCTCACCAACCCCGTTCAGACTCAGGCCGGCGATGACTCCAAAAGACTCCAATTGAACGTCACCACCTACGGTGGCTCCCAGGTGAGCATGACCACCGGTGCAGTTAACGCCACCGTGACAGGAACTGTGTACACGGACAACAAGCTTGCTATTTATGAGGTTGATAAAGTGCTTCTTCCTCTTGACTTCCTCCTTCCTAAGGCTAAGGCTCCCTCACCGGCAAAACCAATTTCATCCAAATCCGATAAAATGAAGCCATCTGCAGATGAAAGCGGTGATGGCAGTAAAAATGATGATGGTGATGTTATCGTTCCGGTGGACGCTAGTTCTGCAGGTTCCGTGAGTTTCAAGACGGAGATCGTAATGTGGATGTCTATTGTTCTTGTTCTTGTTCATGTTCACGGAGCCACCATATAAGATTGAGCTTCTGTCATGATTTGGATTCAACGGTCACGCTCAATTTTGTGATTGCTTTTCGTGCTCTGCATATTTCGGTTTTTGACTTGTTTGCACTTTAATTGCAGCTTCAGAGACGAATTCTGTAAATGTAATTGCCTGTATTTTTCATTACCTGTTTCCGTTGTTTGTTTTCTTAATTAAATTTTAATTTTTGTTTCCCATGTTAAATAATTCAAATACAGAAAGTTATCTTAGTCTTTTGGCTACAAATTGTATCTTATGAATTGGAAGAACATTGCCACATATTCTGTTTCGGATTTCTCATTACGATATATTAGATAACCACCATTTAGCTATGTACGGTTAAATATACTCCGTTGGCTATCTCTTCATTTAATCAAACGGAGAGATATATTTTAAGAGAGGAAGAGACAGTGAATATGAAAAAATAAAAATAAAGAAAAAAATTAAAAGAAAATGGAAAGAAATTTTACACATTGCACGTATACTTCAGTTAAACAGTACATGACTGCATGGTGGTAGTTTTCTTCCAACGGAAGAAATCAAGAAAACAAAATAGTAAAAGTCATCATCATGTTTCATGTCTAAGGGAAACTAAATTCAGAAAAACACAACGTGCTTTAACGGTATAGAACATCATGTCGTTTAGCTTTGACATTTCCATCCATCTATTTCTGACTCTGATCATATAATATTACTGTACAGGCTATCGCCAATAGATATTCTTAAAGTATGGGTTAAAATTTTTTATTAAAAATTACGTTAAAATGTATTAAAATTAAAAATATACATAACATTTATAAAAATAATTTTCTCTTATTAACAAAAATACATGGGTGTATTTTCAGTCTTTAGTATCGCCCAGTCATTTTATTTGGCTGATCCCAAACCAATCTGAAGATCCCTCATCCTACCTACATGCAACTTCAACCTCCTTCAAACTCCAAATATTCACAATCAAACAATCCATCCTCTCCGCAACCTTTTTCTAGTACTCACAGGCACAGCATTTCCCAAATCACTTAACTGCTTTAGCTCCATTTGGAATTAAGACCCTGCATTTTTCAATCCAAAAGCAGGGTTGACCTACTCTTTCAATGGCATGCAAATGGTGAAGTTTTTATAGAGTTACACACAGCTTCTTTCATTTCCATTATACTCTAATGAGCCCAATGACCACACCAGAAAGGCTGCAGCTGAAGTCAAGTACGCATGAAAGGCAACGTGTGTATCAATCAGGTGGACAAATTGCTTCTTCCACCTGCTATCGTTTGATTTACCTATGTCTAAGGCTCCGATGACACTCACATTGATACTAGGTTCCAATAATATTTCTTGCGACTATTTGGTTTGTTCTTATCTATTGGATTTAATGCTCACCACCGACTCTCTTGGTGCTTTCAATCGTCATAACCCATCATAGATCTGAATTACTGAATCAAATTTCCTTGGCCATTTTGTTATCACCTTTTAAATGGTAACAAAAAAAAAAAAAACTTCTTCTAAAAAGAATAATTTCTTAGTAGTAGTTTGTCTAGAGTCCCCAACATTTAGTTGAGATTTGCCTCTTGAGACTTGAGAGGATACTCCAAATTAAAGATGATTTAAATACTAGAATACCTTATTTGAGCTCTGCATCTTACGCTGCTCTGCTTTAACCATCCCCCGATTGCTTTATCGCCGAAACTTGTCTCAACCACACATATCCATCTTAATTGATGCAACATCTTAATCTCCGCACCAGATACCAATACATAGGTTCAGAAATCACAATGAACCTAACCGCTCACCTTCCAATCATTGTGAACAAGCCATAATAAAAACCCCCTTCATCCATTTGTCCAATGCATCACTTTTATTCATTGCAAGTACTACTCCTATCACCATATTTCGGTATTTCCCTCCCAAAAGTCCCAAACCCCCTCACACTCACAACCTTCATTTAACCCAAAATGATGAAACAATCACTCTTGCCAACCACATTAGTACTATTAGTTTCCCTCTTGTATTCCATCAGTTCAGCAGCCTTAATATCACCGGCAACTGCACCGGTTCAACCAACCCCTGCCCTTACCCCACCAGTTGCCGCCCCTACAAAACCAGTGGTCCCCACATTACCAGAATCACCAAGTGACAACACCCCTGACACAGCCGGAACCGCTGACATAGTGGGAATCTTAAGAAAGGCCAAATCGTTTGACATCTTTATCCGCCTCATGAAAACCACCCAACTAGTAAACCAACTCAACTCACAGCTCATTACCATCAAATCCGGTGGCTTATCCATTCTTGCGCCAGATGATAGCGCCTTCTCAGAACTCAAACCAGGCTTCCTCAACTCTTTATCTGATGCTAAAAAGCTTGAACTCCTTCAGTTCCACGTTCTTCCAGACTATGTATCTAGCTCTAATTTCGATACATTGACGAACCCTGTGAGAACACTAGCCGGAAATAAGCCTGGGAAGGTGGAACTAAATGTGATTAGTTATGGTGGGAGTGTGAACATATCAACGGGACAGGTTAACACCACAATCGGTGGCATCGTATATACGGATAAGCATCTTGCTATTTATAAGGTGGGTAAGGTGCTTCTTCCTTCAGACTTCTTCCCTTCCAAAACAATAGCTGCGGCACCCTCTCTGGCTCCCGCAACAGCAACCGATGCGGCTAAGGCACCTAAACCTGATAGAGAGAAGCCTTCATCATCAGAAGATTCCTCGGAGTCTTCGCAAGTTGTTCCCACTGCGACATCTACCGCTAGGAGAATCAACGTATGTGCAACGTGGGTGTGCCTTCTTGGTGGAGTTGTCTTTGTGGCAGTATTCACAACATAAACTTTGTGTCTCTAATATTTATTCTAATAAGCGAGCTCTACGTTAAGTTTTTGCTTCTTCTTGTTTGAAATTTTGAATTAATGAAGTTTTTGCTTCTAAATCTAATGCATGCTTGCATTGCATCTTAATTTGTCTTTTTATAAACAGCAGAAAAATAGGGATTATTTACGCACAGATTGAATTTTGAGTTCTCGAGTGAATTAATTTGTTAGGTGCACAAGTCATGCTTCAGTATTTATAATTATGAGGTTTCATGCTGATCATTTTGGGAAAAGATCAATCTTTATTTTTTTGGGGGGTGAAAAAAAGAATATAATGAGATTAAAATTAAATGAAATGAAAGAAAGTAAAAGAGATATTGAAGACTAAAATAGTTTTACATTAAGTTTAAATTTTATCACTTTTTATATTATAAAAAATTATTAAATAAATTAGAAAAATTAAGGAGTTCTTCTACATAGATAATTTTTCTCTAATTCTGTGTTTCCTATAGGTTGATCACTTTCACAAAGTGGATCTCATATGATAAAGAATTTTAAATTTTTTAAAAATAGAAAATTAATAATAAATGATAGTAAAATATAAAGTAAATATAAGAGAAGTTATAAATAATAATTTAAAATTTTTAAATATATCAAAATAATTTTAAAAATTTATTAAAAATATCATTTGAAATTATTTTAATTAAAAATCTGGATTGTTTCGAAAAAAAATTTCCTTATCAATCATATTTATAATTTAATATTTTATAAATTATTCTATCCAAATACAACATTAAACTTCATTGCATAAAGTAGATCTAAATTTTCTGAAATTGAAAGATAAGTATTTGAAATTTTATTTTTATTATTTTTTTAAATACTAGAATTCTAATCAACTTTTTATATTTGAAGTTATTTATGGTTCTAAATTAACTATTAAATATATAATAATCTATTTTTTTATAATAAATATTAAATTTTAAATATATATATATATATATATATAAATCATGATTCATTGATATAAGATATTAAATTTTATATTTACACTAACTTAATAATCTTACATAAAATATAAAATTTATTAATTCAACCATTGAATTATGTTATAATATCTAATAGATCATATGTATAAATTTAAAAATTTAGGTATATTTTTTAAACTATTGATATTTACATATATTTATATAATATATAAGCCGTTAAAATAAAATTATAAGATATCTATAAATTTTTAAATTTTGTGAAAGTTTATATACATTATCTATTAGATACTATAATATAATTCAACGATTGGATTAATAAATTTTATATTTTATATATAAAATTATTAAATTAGTATAAATTTAAAATTTAATATCTAATATTAACAAATTATATATATATATATATAATAAAATAAAAATATTCATATCAATATTTGAGTATACTAAAAATAAATATTTATAACTTTTTTTTTATGAGATCTATCACTTCTATTCTCTCTCTTTTCTCTTTCAAGGTATAAACATCCTAAAATATAATAAAAATCATTATTCAAATATTAATCTTTTAAATTTTTAATAACACTTCAATTAAAGATTGATCATTTAGTTCACAAGACTCGAAGTGGTGATAACAAATGGATGGGATTCAGTAATTAAAGTTAAAAAGCAACAGTCTCGATCCTTATTAACTAAAATAACAGAAAAAGAATTGAACAATTTGAAGATTATCATTTGAGATATACTTGATCGATGACAAAATGCGACTATATAGCAGATATCAATGTCTCTGTTAGGATTCTAACACTTCCTCAAATCCGTAGCTAAGACTCCATTAGACAATGACTGAAAACTTGGTAATATATAGCATTTTCCTCCTTATTGATGCAAATTACTCAACCTATATATTTAGAGTGACCACCTTTCAAATTATATTTTGATATATACATGCATCTAACCGATCACAGCTGGTGATGTAAGAATGGGAAACAAAATTGTTCCATATGTGCAAATGGATTCGATGTTTCTGATGGCCCCTGTCCATCTTGGTTTTCTCAAATGGTTTGTGACCTATGATGCGCCACCTTTGGATATGATAGATAAGGGAAAGGTGCACTGGGAACAACTTTATTCTTTTTAAATTGTAACTAATTAACTAACACATGTATTCATCAACTATCATTCTACCCTGGATATAAAAGGGAAAAAATGTTTGTCGTAAATTTCATTTAAAAATATATTGGATGGGATGGAAGAGAAACATGAAAAATAAAAAAATAATATATGATTTATGATATAATAAAAGAAATATAAAAATAATTTATATTAAAATAAAAAATACTGTCCGGTTACATGATTATCGTTATTTTAATAAGTATTGGTCTTTGGGCTTTCTTCCTCACACAACGAAAGCAAGGAGCTCCCAATAGTCTCGAGTAGCATTCTTGATCTGAAAGTCAAAGGTTCTTAACATCTTTCCTCCAAACAAAAACCACAGTCTTCAATCATTAAAATGACAGCGAAAGAATTTATGTTCTATTCTCTGCCTCACTTTTTTCTGTGCCACCACCACCGCAACATCAGCTCAGCGGAGAATGAACACGGTTCCCCTGGTACGCGTGCCACAAGATCCACTTTCTGATTGCATTTTTGTGGATATTTCGGGGTTTGACTTGTTTGCAGCATATGCATTATGCAATGTCATATTCTCACGCCAAATTCTGTAATCGCCTGTCCTTTTTTCATTTCATGATTGTTTGGTTAACCGAATTCTAATTTCTTGTGTCAAATAATTCAAAACAATTAACAAAGTCATCTTAGTCTCCACGTGCATGCTTGGTAGATATATATTAAAAACAAATTATCTCACTGTGCCAATCAGACCCCTTGAACGCGTCTAATCCATTCAGAATGGGATTGCATCTTCTGTTTAGGATTTTTTTTTATTACTATAGATTACGTAATAGACAATGTTTTTCCAATAGAATTTTGGAAAAACAAAACGTTGTTATTGGGCTAGTTCCCATTGAATTTAAACTTCATTGTCTATCTTGTACACAAAAAAAAGTATATTTTTAATATGTATATATATATATAAATATAAATAATAATTAATAATAATATATATAGTATTACATATTTTTTTCATATGTGTACATTCAACTATTAAAATAAGAAAAAACATATGTTATTTATATTACTAATTATTTATATAATTTATATAATTGATTTTTTATTTATCTTTTTTTATTATACACTAAAAAATTTAATGATCATTTTAAATAATAGATAATGATAGTTTTAACCTTTATCAAATCTTTTCTAATACATTTTTATTTGTCAAAAATTATTTATCAAAAATTTTAACAATAATTTAAATAATATAATTATCAGAATTTAATATATTTTGTATAGATTTATATAATCATCACAAATTATTTGTCAAAATTATTTTTTTTATAGTAATACTATCTATCATATTTTATATTTTTATTATAGATGTTTTTTATATATAACACGATACGATAATTTCTCATATAGAAAATTCATTTGTAAACATTTAAAAAATTGTTTATACCATGAAAATAAAGAAATAATAAAGATAGTAAATGATATAACATATAAAAAATAAAATATTAAATAAATATGAATATTGTTAAGTGTAAAAAACCATCTTTTTGTTTAATGCGGTCCGCTACGTCTTTTGCGTATGGGCCAATCTAACAGTACAAGATTACATGCTTTTAGATTACATGGTGGTGAAGAGATCAAGGAAAAAACCTAAAAGGAATCACGTGATGCAATGATATATCAATAACATCGTGTGGTTTAGCTTTGACATTCTGTTTCCTTTCCTTTCCTATGATCATATTATTGTCGGGCTCGGAATTAAGGAGTCTCAGATATTTCACGGCATCTCTGCATTTTGTTATTTTGGAACAGATTGCTAGAATAAATTTTTCCTTTTTTTTTTTCATTTCTTATTTTTTTGTTTTTCATTATATTTTTTTCTTTCTTACATATATATATTTTTCTTTTTTCTCTTGAGGCATTCTATCTCTCGAGTACGGAGATCCATGCCCATAATTACTGAAAAAACATTTACAAAAGAATTTTTCATATAAAAATTTTAACTAGAAAATAAATTAATCCAACATAAATATGAAGTGGTAAATATACAGCTTTATATTATTAGGAATAACATCTTTCTGATTTGTATTATATATACACTAATATTATTTGGTTAAGATGTCAATCAAAATAAAGGCAAAAAACATTCAGTCACATCCTTTTTCAAGAAAATTGTCTCATTCATAACCTTTTCATGTCAATTTATCATTTATTTACTTAGATTTTTTTTTCATTTATTTTGCAGAATCATCTTTTTTTAATCTATTTTTTTTCTTTTCATAAGATGATAAAAAAAGTAATTAATTTCTAAAATAATCTTAGTTAAAATGAATATATAAAATAAAAAAGTTTAAACGTATGCTCATGAAGTTAGAGAAAAAAATATCATGTTGAGGAACACATAACATTTATTTTAAAATCAAACTTAAACTTGCCTTTATAAAAATAGAAAGTTGACAAGGTGTATTAATCATATTAGTATTTATTGTTGATAAATGATTAGTAAGTAAAATTTTCATATTTTACATTACTTAAATCAAATTTTTTTTACGTTTTTATATACCAATTTTTCTATTAGTTATCTTCAAAATGGAATAAAATGTGGGTTAATTTGCTGAATTTTTACTTTTAACACAGCGGTTCTTATATAATGTAACGTTCTTTTTTTTTACATTTATATGCCTAATTTTTTATAATTCATTTTAATAAATTTTATAATCTAATTTATCGAAATAAATTTATGTAATAAATTTTGATTAATCAAATTTGTATGATATTAATTATGGCTTATTAGATGAATGTAATTGTATTAGACAGTGGCAGGTCTTTATTGCCGATACTCTTAGAGAAGTGAATTTCATTGTGCTAATGGCAAAGATGGGTAGAATTTCAGAGATGTCTGATTTGATGACTTTAAGGCAGACGAATTTGGCACTATACGTTCCCTAGGGAATTTTAGTTCTGCTCTTCCTTCTTCCTGTTGTGTGTGTGTTTTGTTTTTACCTTTTCTTCTTGTACCCAAAAAAAATTGAATGTCGTTATGTTTATTTTAAATTTCAGATACAGCAAAAAGGGAACAGGGGGAGAAAAATTAAGATTGTCATGAATTCAAATAATTGGTAGATAAATAAGAAAACTGCTGGACATATCAATTCGATTAACTTGTCATTGCATTGAATTACTAGTGAAAAGCTTTTTTACATCCGATGATAAATAGAGAGAGAGGTATAAAATTTAATTATATATATATTTAGTTTTTTTAGTTTGGATCTAAGTGATTTCGGTTTTTATTTTATTTTTTGTGTTTGAGAATGATTATTTCTGTTGATTCATGAGAAAAAGTTATGAACGGTACTATTTAACTTTGTTTGATAATTGTTATAATATTTGTTTATATTTGTTTACAAGATAAATAACTTATTTACGATAAGTAAAATTTTGAAATTTATGATTAAAAGTTAACATTTTATTTTTAAATTATTTTATAATTTTTTATTAAAATAACTTTATATACAATTTTGTAATTTTGTTGTAAAAAATATATTTTTATATTATTCAAACAAAATAAATTATTTTAAAATTATTTTTTGCTTAATATATTTAAATATAAAACTTATTTTATATAATTAATAATAATAATAATTAACTATAAACATAATTAGTTATTAAAATAGTCTATTTCTTAAAATCAATGCAAACATGCATCAAGTTCTTTTAATTTTAAAATTAAATAAATTTGATCCCTTGTCAAATTTTTTACGTAAAATTTACAAATTTTAATTTTAATTTTTAATATGTACAAATTGAACTAATTAAGTTATCTTTCACTAAAAATCTATTATCAAAATATTAAATTACTTCCAAAATAAAAAAATTCTTAAACACAAATCTCCTATTTTATAATTAGAATTTTGAAAATTTTATCAATTTTTTATGCAAAATTTTAAAAATATTTAACAACTCAAATTGATTATAAATCCTCGGAATATTTAAATAAAAATTTGACCGAATGAGAAAATTTACTTAACTTTTAAAATGAAATAAACTTAATTAACTTAAAAAATTAAAAGACTAAAATCATACCATCTAAATGAAAGTAACAAAACTACAATTAAACCCAATATATATAGACGATAGAGATTCATGAAAACAACAAATTTGGAACAGCTGGAAAGAAAGCATTTACCTCTTTATATAGTATTTTATTTCAGGGTGGAAAGCAGTTCACAGCCTCCAAAGGTCATTGAAAACAAATAAAAGTAGGTCATAGCTAGCCACCATGTCTGACGCTGGAAAATAAAAAACAATAAAAAATACATACACATATATAAGACCAGAATAGTGCTACTTCTTATACAACATGCATGGAGGAAAGCGCTTTTGTATGTTTCTACTTCTATACCTTATATATATACATACACTATTTTATTTATTTTTAAGTAGGGCTATAGGATAAGCGATATATAAGTTAAAGAAAAGTAGGGAATTTGTTTCTCAACAGTATGCAAGAATAATAAACATAGAATGGAGAGAATATATATTGTCTGTTCCAAAATGCAATGGCCCCCACGTCCCTCACGGGATGTGTTTATGATATCGATTTCATCATGTGATATCTCGCAGCTAGCTGTTTCACTGTGCATGCCTCCGAATCCAAGTTCACTCGCGCTTGCATGCTGTCTCCCTCTAACTCGGTATTTGTTATCGTGAGTTGAGTTGCGTTTATAGTGTTTCCAATAGCTATGTATCACACAACCTCACTACACAACTCGTTCAGTAATGTCCATGGAAGTGGCTTGGCAGGTTGAACTTGGATAATGAGTCATCTCCAACACCCATGAAGTCTTTGGTTAAGTGATCTTCATTATTTGAACTTGAATGAGGATGCTTCTCCATTATTGGTGTTTGTGAAGTTTTCCACTCGTGAGTTCTTGGCATTACCATATGATCCAAAATCTTGGTGGTGGTCAGTGAAAACCCAACTCCAAAGCTGGTGCTTGCTTGGGAATTCACCATGTGGTTAAAGTTTTCAGCGTGCTTGAAACTTGAGATATTGGAGCCCAACAAGCCAAAGACAGTGTTAGAGTTGTCCAAGGCTGAGGAATTACCATTGATCCTCGTAGATTCCATTTGGGCTGCTTTCTGCAATAATGGCGTAGCTAACATGTGACTTGAGCCTCCATGTGGGTACAAAGAACTCACACTATGCGACAAGTCCTCTTTGTTTTCTTCTTGTTCTAGCTTCAGTCCTTGTGGCATAGAAGCAATGGCACCTGTAAATGATGCTTCTGGTTCCGTGTATCGGTAACTAAGCCACTGTGCTTGTGTCGATGTCCCATACATGCTATTTGCTTCACCCAAGGTTGCTCCTGATGAGAATACACTTGAGGAGTTGTTTGGAACGCTATGAAGCTCAGAATTATTACCCTGCTCTAGCCATAGTGGAAGCCTTAGCTTGTGCTCATTTTCAGCATCCGAATAATTCCCCATGAATGCTTCTGGGCCTGGCCCACCAAATTCTGGATGAAATCCATGAAACTGTAAACTCTGAGGCATCATTCTTGCTGCTTGACCGTTCATAATATCGTTTCCCAAGGTTGACAGAACTGCTGGAAGTGAAGTCATTCTCGCATTTTGTTCCGCCATGGCGTCACAGAAGGCTCTATGCGTTACGAAGCTGTCCTTCCTGATTTCTCCCATAAATATTAAATATATAACAATTAATTAAAAATCCTTATTCATTATTCCTAAATATTCTTAATTTCTCAAATTCAATTAGTTAGGGGACATTCTGATATTGTCTCACACATTTAAAACTTGCAAAAATTAAATTAACTTATCATAACTAAGCATGCACGAGGATGTGAAAAGTTTTCTTTTTTTTTTTTTCCTTTTTAATAAAATACACAGAATTAAAGCAAGAAACTTATAGCTAGTTAAGACTAGCTGAAAATAAGAGAAATGAATGATGTAGATTACAAAAATTGTGAATTTTTGTATAAGTGTAACTTGTGTTGAAGAATGATTAATACATGGGAGTCCCCAATCCCTGGAGGTTGATTGATATAGGTACCTGGAGAATATTGTACCACAGTCACATTTGTACTGTCGAGTCCCACAAATCTTGGTATGGGCCTTCCAATCAGATTGAACTGCGTATTTCTTAGAGCATCTATCACACTTCCACTTCTTCTCACCGTGCTTTCTGCTGTAGTGTTTCTTTATCCCTGTGAGGTCTCCTAAGGCTCTGCAAGGGTCATTATGCACGCAGCTCTTCTCAGGACACACGTACACCTTCTTCTTCACTACCTCTTCCTTCGATCTCTGCCGCAGCTTCCACGGAAGATTGTGTCCTCGCCGATGCAGTTGCAGGTTCTGGTCCCTCTGAAAACCTTTGTTGCACACTTCGCAGATGAATCGGTTTGTTGCCATCAGTGACTTCGGGGACAGAGCAATCACTTCTGCATCCGGATCTGCTTCAACCATGCTCGTTAATTTCTTAATTGTGATTAATTAGTCTATAGCTTTTAACAATAATTAATAAAAATTAAGAAGAGAGAGAGAGAGAGGTTGGAAGAGAAGAACTTTAACTTGCCTGGTGTCCCGGGTAGACTTCTTTTTCTCTTAACAGATGAATTTGAATTAGGGTTAGGATTAGGGTTTGGGTGAGGAACTTGAACCAAGGAGCCTCTGAGGTTGGAAGGAACAGAAAGTGCTTCTTCAGACATCATGTTTGAAAACGGAAGAAAATTGGAGAGTGTCCTAAACTGGCTACCTTCCAAATTCCGAAAGTATTAGGTAGCTCAACCGAGGCACAGGCACTACTAAAACAAAGTAACATCCAAGAAATAAGAAATTATGAAAATCATTTATTTAATTTTGGGATTTGAGAGAAGGAAAAAGTAGAGATATGTTGGAAGAAATTGGAATTAGTTTTACATGTGAATGGCGGTGACAGGAGAAGTAGAAATAGTGTTGAGTTTGTGTGGAAATATGAGAATTGGTGAAAGAAAGGAGAGAATGATTAATAATAAAAGGAAAAAGGTGTTACCCAGTGGATCTCTAAATATTTCTCTCCTTATCAACACGGCTGCTCTGAGTGTCAGTCAGCCATAGACTAAACTGGACCACTTTCTCTCTGTCTCTCGCTTTCTTGATCCTACAATTCCATATATATCAATACCACAAGTAACAGTGTAATTCTACCAAGTCAATTATATCAACTGTCCAGCCACTTCCAACTCTTCTTTCACTTTGACCCACCACTTGAACTGCTTTCAACTTACTTCCTACATTCATCCACCATTGCTTCTCCTTCCCACAACCTACTACAATTTTTCCATATTTTCCATTGGAACACAATCTTTCATATTTTCAACTTAAGTTTGTTCAAGTTAGTAAAATATTACTTGTTATTAAATTTTTCACATACATATGTTCGTAATAAATATATAAAGCATATTCTTAAATTCGAATAGAGTAGTCTAGTTATTCTACCAAAATATAATACAGAATTTTTTTTCATTTTGCAACTTTAACCATTATAATTATTTTTATTTTGTGATATTTAAGACTGATAAAAAATTTTAAAAATTGCATGTATCGTAATACACCACATTGTACAATGGGATGTTTAACTTTTCTCATTCAAATTTATTAAGTTATTATTCTATCTTTATTTTTATGTTTTAGTTTCAAGATCAAAATGTGAAATCAAATATGATAAAATTTAAAAAAATTAAATTAGTTTGATGATAAAAATTTGCAAATAATATGAAAATATATTTTTAAAATTTTAATTATACCTTTATTATATAATATAATAAAAATTATATATTTACAGATATTTTTTATTTTTTTCTTATCTAATACATTTTAAATAGATGTATATCAAACATTTTCTTACTATATTTATATATATTGAAAAGTTTTTATTAAAAAATATATTTTTAATAATTAATATTTTTGAATAAAAATATTTTTATATCTTTAACATCTGCCGTTAAGATTAATGTTGGGAAGATTATTTTAAAATGTAAAAATTAAATACAAAAATTATGTGTTTACGATATAGAGTCTTGTTAGTCTTTCCTCAAAGTCCCAAAGGAACACGTAGGCGTACTTATTGGAGAACTTTTACTTGCAAACTATGAAAATGATTATGCCATAATTGCATTATTTTCGTACCAGTAAATAGTATACATAGTATTATTAATGATATTACTATTTGACGAAAAGGAAGGAAGAAAGAGAAAGAAGATAGCATTGATGATGTCCGTGAGACATAGCTGGTAGTAGGAATGGGAATGGGAGCCCACAAAACAAAATGAAGCAATAGTCCTTTTGATGATATCCTTTTGATGATATCCTTTTGATTTGATAAATTGATAATAAGACTCAAATAGTTCATAGTTCATAGTTCATAGTCCACAGGAAGCAAAACACAAGATGAGATGAGATGAAAAGACTGATACCGCTTCATGTGTCTATCCAGCGAGCATCTCCTCTAGGCTCTCTCTCTTTAACGCATGTTTGAAGTTTAATTTCTTAAACTTGTCAACAGTCATTATCTATCGTATTGCTTCACATTTTTTCATATAAATTCATCCCATGGCCCATTTTTTATCTCGCTCGCTCCTTCTCCAATTTTTAGTATTTAGCTTTGCTTTTTATTTATAACCAAATTTAAATTTTAAAAATTTAATTACATTTTCTTATTTTTAAATATATATATCATATTTTAATTATTTATAATATACTATATTTTAAAACTCTAAATACTTCTCCTTTTCTTATATGTCTCCTCAGCAAAAGTTTTTATAGAATTTATTTAGTTTAACAAAATATTTTTATTTTTATTTTTTATTTCTACAAATAAATATGAAAATAAGAAATAATGTAAAAAAATATAAAAAAATTTGTCATTATCTTTATAAATATTTTAAAATAATTAATAAAATAAATATACTATAATATTTTTATAATTATTTCTAAAATAAAAATAAAAGTTTAAACATTTTTTATCATACTTCTTTTCACGCATTTTCTTTAGAATTTTATTCCAATTAGTATATCATTAATCTTTACATAATTAATAAATAACCATATCTTTAAATATGCTAATAAAAATTAGAATCTCAATTATGTATATAAAATATTTAATTTAATAATTTATAAACTTTAAAAAATAATCTCAAATTACTGATTGGATAATATCTTTAATATACACCAAAACAACCCTTTACATATAGTTGTATTTGAACAATATATAGTCCCACAGCAAAAATCCGATTCTATATCATATTCTCAAGTGATTGTAACAAAAATATTATTATTTTTTTATTGCATAATTATGTAATGCAATAGAGTGAATAAGAGAATAAAAAAATAAATTATCTCCAATTTTATGGAAAAAAATTAAAACCAATCTATATGCATGTTATAATAATATATTTTAAAAATTATATTAATAATTTATTTATTTCAAACATAAATTAAATTTAAAATTAATTACAAAAATAAAAATGAATAAAATTATCTAATAAAAATTTATAATTAAATTTGTTGAAATTTTAATTAAATTTGATTTAATTAATAAATAGATAAATTTAAATTTATTAAAAAATTATTTTAAATAAATAAATAATATCTAAATTTATTAAAAAAATTAGCATAATTAAGGATCTATTTATTTTTATATATTATATATTTATATTTATTATATTTATTTTAATATATTATATTTATTTTAATATATTATATTTATATAATATTAATATATTTATATAATTTATTAAAAATTAAAATGTTTAAATTTAATTAAAGTAATTTTCTATTTTTTAAACTTTTTAATGTTTATTATAAGAGTTGTATATTTTATTTTAATTTTAAAATAAATATTTTATATTTTATTTTATTTTATATATATATCTAAATTTATATATATGAGTTATATATTTTTTTATATATTATTATATTTGTATATAGTTAGTATTTAATATACATACTGTAAAGTTATATAGTTAAACTTATAAAATATTTTTAATTAATTATTTATATCAAATTTAAGTATATTTGTTGATTTTTTTTTAGTTAAATTTATAAAATATTTTTAATTAATTATTTATATAAAACTTAAGTATATTTGTTGATTTTTTTCTTTTGAACTTCTAAGTAGATGTATAGATTTTATAGTTTTTAAATTAGGTCAAATTTAAACATTTAAATTTAACTTAATTTATTTTATTTTATTTTTAAATATAAATATTTTAAAATTTTGATCATAAATATATCTTTATTAAAAAAATTTAATATTATACCATCTAAAATCTCAAACATTTAATATAATAATTAATAACTTAAAAAAATTATATATGTATTTTTTTCATTGATATTTCATATCTAAATGAAATAAACTTGACATATATCTCTCTTATTTCAAATAGTTATGCAATTCTGATTTCTGTCTTTTATTTTATTATAGGCAAATATAATACTATATAACTTCACCCAAGGATGATGCTCAACTCCTTCATCATCACTTTACAAGAAAGTCATCATTTTAAAGCAAGGCCCAGGACTGATATCTAATTGTAATTGATAGTAAAGGATAATTAAAAAAATTTAAGGTTACAAATTCTTATATGTAAAAATATTTGTGTTGAATAGGAATGTTTGTTATGTAATTTTTTTATATTTTAGGTTAAAAAAATCATAAAAATAATTATAAAAAATATTTAAAATTTAATTTAATATAGATAAAATATATTATAAAAATATAAAAAAAATATATAATTAATTATGTAATGTAATTGATTGTTAAAATTATATAGTTAATTATAAAAATAAACCATGCTTAATAATATAAAAGATAATAGTTAATTTAGTTATATATATAATAAGTAATTATTAAAATTATGTAATCAATTATTATAAAAATAATTTAAAATATAGATTGATGAATTTATTGTAATTATATGAGAAAATATTAAAAATTAATTTTTAAATTAATCTAAAAAATTAAATATGATAAAATATATCAATTTTTATCTTTATTTAAATATATAAACAAAATTAATTAAAATATACTAATAATATAAAAAAATAGACTATCATTAAATTACAGTTCATGATATCATTAAAAGATTATTAATTTTTATAATAAAAACTTAAAATTATATTTGACATAATTTTTAATTAATTAATAATATAAATATATTTATATTAATAACTTTAAAAATTAAATTTTATGAAATATTATGAAATTGATCATCTATTGTACATATTTGATGGTTTTAAATTGAACATGAATAAGGAAGATTACTATAAATTGAAACACACTACAAACCAATCTAAAATTGATCATGTTAATTCGGCTTGAGTTAGCCTGAAATTTTTTACAAAACTAAATTTATCTAACCTGCATAATTTTAATAAGCTCTGACATATTTTTATTTTAAATTTAAACCTAACCCAATTACATCCAATAGAAACCATCCACATGCCTCGCCCATTTAACACGAGATCAAAATTAAAAAATTAATCTATATCAACACCAATAAAAAAATTATTTCCTAAACATCAATTGACTCAATTCAATCATTTGGGATTTTCTCGTGTAAAGACAATGGCTCCTTTTCCGCGCAACATAAATTTATATAACCTTTTTTTTTTATCATCCATTGTATCGTACATTTTTTTTTAATTTTATTTATTTTTTTCTTATGCATTTTGTTCTATATTTTTTTGTACAATTATCATTTTCATTTTAAAAGTATTTTATTTATTTTATATTTATAAAATATAAATTTATCAAAATTATATACTTCATTTTCATATAATTATATATTATTTTGATTATATGTTAAATTTATCAAAATTAAAAAATATGCTACTATAATAACATAATTAAATATTTTATTGAAGAAATATATTATATTATTTTTATGTATATAAATAGGATATTAAATAAAATTTTATTGAACTACATTTTTTTTACAAGAATAATCTACCTGATAAAACTTGTAATTGAATGATTAATTTTACGATAAAATTATATGATTAACATTTAGGCTTATTTATTTTTCATTGTCCTTAGTTAATTTATTCGGCAAAAAAACTCTCAATAATCAATTCAAATTCAACACAGATCGAACTTTATCTCTGATGTATGTATTGTAAGCATTGTTATTTGACTTTTACATATTTTTTTATTATTTTATAAAATAAATATTAACTAAGTTATATATAATATTTATATTTTTATTAATAATTAAGACAAAATATAAAGGAGGAGGCATGCAGAGATTTAAAATTATTTATATAGATATTGCTTCAACGACAAGAGGTGCACGTGAACTTGATCAAACAGTGAATAGCAATAGTGGCTAATTCACCCACCGTTGGATACATGATACTAATAATTTTTCGATTCACCTACAAAAATGTCACCAGACGAATCCAGATATTCTGCCTCGATAATATCTCTGTAATGTATTCTATCTAAAAAAAAGTTTATTGTATTTAACTGTTTTTTTTTTCTTTGGCATAAGCATCTAATATTAAAACGCATGTTAATCAGCATAGTTATCTTTCTGGTTAAAAAACTAATAAAGATTAATAATAAAAATTAGATTTATATTTATCATAATTTAAATTTTATTGTTCATATAAAAATTGTGGACAATTTAATATTTCTGTAAGTATGTTTTAAATGTTACAGTAAAATCTGATTCTGGTAAATCTTCATAATTCAACTCATTTAAATTTATTATTACAAAAAAATCTTACTAATTAAAAAATAAAAATTGACCACGCTTCAAGTACCATTCATATTTATCTTTCACATCCAAGTAAAATATATTTGCAATGTTTTTAGTATATTTTGATCTATCTTATCTCTGGTCATCATTTCACCAAAACGAAGCCATGGGTATGAGGGCCACTTGCTCTTCCTTGTCTGACTATTGGTAATTAATAATTGATTCTCCAAAATTTCCTTGCTTGTCACAAGTTTGAAATCTGAATTTTTAAACCACAAAAATTAAATGCAATTATTATTTAATAAAACTTTACTTTAGTATCTAACTTTGGTTTTTAATATCGACCCTTTTTTATACGAGTTATCAAAATCAAATTTTAATTAAAATCAGTATAAAAATGCCTACAATACATGAATATTTACATGTACGATTACAAGTGTGTCAAAAAAAAAAACGACGTACAATTATAATAATGTAATTAGATTTTGTATCCGTATAATACGTATTTATGAAATATGTAATATTTATTTTATATTATATTTTTAATAAATAAATTAGTATAGATATTTTTAAAATATTAAAATTTAGTTGACACTTAAAAATTTATATGTTTAAATATTACAAAATTATGATATTAAATATGTCTCTCAAATAATATTCAAATAGTTATTTTATTAAGTTATAAATTAAAATAAAAAATATTTTTCTATATTCCAATATGTGACAGACTTTATTTTATAAATATTTATAAAATTAAATTATACTGTAAATTTTGAAAGACTAAACAAATTAAAGTATAAATAACATCTAATTATAAACTTATTTTGTGTACATGTTTTTTTATATTGCAGTGATCATTAAGTGTATACAACAATTGACTAACAAAATAAAATTTACATTTACCTAATATTATAAAATAATTTTCTTAATATATATATATATATATATATATATATATATATTTCATACTGATGTTCAGTTTTAAAAATATAAAGCCGGATATATTTTTTTAGAATTTCTCCACAAGGAAAATTAAAAAATTTAATTTAAATACTTTTATTTTTATTCATAAATTTTAAAACTTAAATTAAATTAAATATCTATTTATAAAAAAAATTTATACATGAATTATTATTATCAAAATAATTGCTTTTTATAAAATTATAATAATATTTTTTAACATAAAAATATATAAATATAGATTTTATAGAATTGTGTGTTTATTAATAAAAAATAAAAAATAAAATAAATAAAAATAATTTTATCATTTTATTAAACGTATAAGGATAATTTATATCTAAGTAAAAAAATATTGAGTAGGGATTATGCACAATTAATCACAATGATTTTTTACTTATTAAAATATTTTATTTAGTATAATTTTTTGAGAATTTTAAAAATATAAAAGTATAAAAAATTTTAAAAGATTAGAATATAAAAATCATAAAATATATAGATCAAATAAGTAGAAAAACTAATGAAACAAGAAAGATATCAATAAAAAATAAAAGAAATAATAAATTTTAAAAACTTAAAAAATAGAAGTTACGGGAAAATGTTACATAAAATTTATTGTTAAAAAAATATTATATTTCATTTTTAGTAAAGAACTTTTGCATGACAAGCAAATTTAGCGGATTGAGTTTTGATAACAGTGACAAGTCTACTAAAATATTAATTAAGATTTAATATTTTTCAGTATTTTTGTTTTAAGTAAACTAATTACATATAAAGCAGAGTATTTTAATCTCTTAAAACATTTTGCTGGATACAGATTTTTCGGTAGTTGAAAAAAATAACTGGAAAAACAGAATATCATTTTTCACCTTACTTTCTTCCTTAGCCACGTTATTCTATCAACATTTTAAGCAAATCTACGTATTAACGGTACAGATTCTTGCAGTTGAAAAAGAAATGGTAGGAGATATCTGTATTAACATTTTAAATGTAGGATTTTAGGATTTTGATTTTCCTTATCTTATCATAAATCTTTTTACATATCATCTTTTGTTTATAGACTTAAAAATTAATTTTTAGAAATACTTTTATAACTACTTAAATATGCTAGATAATTGATCAATTTTATCATAGGTTGACGGTAAATAAAAAAGCATATCTTATTCATGAATAAATATTAATATACTAAAGAATAAATATAAAAATATAACATTAAATAAAAATTCAAATTATAATATATTAAAGTTAATATTAAAAAAAATTATATTTAAATTTATATTTTAAGTTTAATTTCATATTTATACTAATAATTCCAAAATAAATAAATTGTAGAACAATTTAATAAATATTTTAAAGAAAGAAAATAATCCTTTGTATAAATTTTAAAAGTATATATTTTATTTATTTATTTTATCTAATTTGAGTTATTAGTATAAATAAGAAAACTAATTTTAAAATATAATATAAATTATGATGATTTATTTTTATTTTATACATTTTAACATGTTTTCAATGGAAAACAAATAAAAATATACTATGGATGAAATTATTAAATTTTTAAGCAAAACCTTTCAATTCATAAAGATATATATAGAAAATTAAAAAAATGACAAAAGTGTTTTAGATACTTATGATTTTTAAAGATAACAAAAAATATAATAATTTAATTAAAATAATAATAAAATTATAAATATTTATACATTAATTTGACCTATATATTTACTATAAATAATAAATATTTTATTATATTAAAGATCTTTTAATATTTCTACAGCTAAAAGAAAAAAAGATTTTAATATCATAAGAATAAAATTTGTTTAAAATAAAAACTTATTTTAAATATAAATATGAAAAACAATTGGTTTGAATTTGAAATACATATTTTAATATATGGTTAAATATTTAAATTTAAATTACAAAGATAATAATTATTTTAAAGTAAAAATTAAAAATATTTTACTTTCACAAAGTATATGTTAAATTTATATTCCATAAAAATAGAAAATATACAAAATATGTTAATTGAAATTTTTTTTATTAATGGTCTTATTCTTTAAAGTTATGATTTATGACTCTAATTTATATAGTAAAAAATAATTTAAAATTATGAAATTTAATATTATCTTTAATAATCTTAGCAAAAATTATCTTCTTTATGACTGGATAATAAATATTTTTAAAATAATATTTTTCTTTATAGAGTCCCAAGAATGAGTTAAATTTGTTTATTTATTAAAAATAAATAAATTGTGGTTTAAAAATCTTGGCATGTTTAGATGTCATTTTTTTTAAGAAAATATTTTCTATTATTTATTTATTTATTTAGAAATATATCAACTTGTTTTTGTTTTGTCTGTTGATAATTATTATAATTACTTTAAAACGTGATATCCTTGAAATTTGCTTGAGACTTGGGAGGGTGGTGGCTCTGGTCCCTCAAAATGAGACCTGCACAGCACGCAACAATACAGCGACATCTTATCTCTTTCCTAGACATTGTTATTGTCTAATAATGCAATAAATTATTATTTTAATTATTTATTTTGTCAATACTGCCTAATTATTAATTAAACAGCTACTATGTGAGTCTTTGTAACATCCAAAGTGCTAGAAACCTTTCATATGGCTAGAAAAATAAAGGGAAAAAGTATTTTAGTTCTCCGAATCAAAAGTATCAATATATTTCATGTAGTTTTTTACTATTTAAGTTGCTGAATATTTCTCCTTAAAAAAAGTTGTTGACTATATTTTTTTCATCAATATTAAATTTTTTAAATAAATAAATATTTTAATTTTTATAGCTCATTCTACACACCTATTTTGTGTTGGGTTTAAAGCAGGTGAAATCAAGTCAAATTTTGTACTAACAAAATAATTAAACAGCGACTAAAAATGAATAAGAAAATTACGTATGGATCCAGTGGGTCTAACAAAATTGGGCCTAACATTTTTTATTTACCTTTCGTCTTATAAATTTGGAATCAGCATTTGGGTTAATTAGAGGTTCGAAACTAGGGCAGTGCATAAACACTACCCACATTTACGACTAAATGTTTGACCATAAAAAAACTCAACCAAAAAACAGAAAGGAAATGAGGTTTGTCATTTCGAATGAACGAAATTCAAGATGGAGGAACTTGGAACTTGAATAATTTTCAAAAGACCATAAGTTTGAAACATGAACCCCTATGTATGGGTATATCACCTTAACTTAAATAAAATTGATTTTTTAAATTTATTTTATACAAAAAAGTCATTTTAAAAAAATCGCTAATATTATTTTTTTATCTATTTGTAATAACCATTTTTGCCTCTTAAAAAAGCAGTGATTAAAAGAATTAGAATGAAATGATCATTTTACGATTTAAGACAGATAAGTGAGACTATTATTATATACAACTTAGTTGCCAATGGATAGGGCATACAAAGTCCCCGAAACAAAAGAAGCTGCTAAAAAGTTAGGAATGTTTTTCCTTTGGTCATATATGATAAACAATGAGCTCAGGGAAAAGCAACGGGAATTGGAAATAGAGAGATTTGGGTCGAACCTCAAATTACGTTCAATTATGAGTAGTGTTCTGGTTTGGAGCTCAAACTAGATGCTTTCTAAATTACAATTACCAAGAAACATAAATGGAATTAATATTTGACCACTGACAACACATACTCATAATGTTTAGCAGGAGAGAAATGGAGAAAAGAAGATACTTTTTTCATATTTAATTTAAAATGTTGTAAAAGAATTAGCAAAGGGGTTAAAATATTTTTTCACTCAATTTCAGCTCTTCCAAAATTGGAAAGATTTAAAGGGGGGAAATTTTTTGACTAATTAGACAATAATATTCTTAATTTTATAGTTTTACTTGACCATATTAAATATACAAGAGTAATTTTTTTCTTCTTTTAAACCAAATAAAGTATTCATCTCCTTCATTAATTTTTTTTCTTTTCCTTTTTCATTTTCTCTTTGAACTAATTAAAAATGTGTATATAAAAATATGGACAATATCCTCAATTTTATAATAATATGTAACATGTAATATGAGTGACTATTATGTTTTCGGTTGTATATATATTAATCTATTATTAGGTATAATTTAACCAGCGAAATGTTTAAATTTATTTTTACAGCCATAATTAACCAATTTATCATGTAAGGATTTTAAAAGCATGTTTTAAATTATAAAATATTTTAAAAATTCATACTCCCATGTTTTTATAAATGAATAACCAGACGAGCATAATCATGCCACTAGAGTAGATGTTTTTTATAATTTTAATCAAATTTATCAAGCATTTTTATACTGTAATTGTATTTTATCGTATTATGATCTATGACTTCAGTTTAATTTTGTTGAAAAAAAATAAAGCATCATTCAAAGTTGGAGAAGAATACAGTACTTGTGCGGAAATAATATGTGAGAAAAAAAACTTTAAAAATAATAATTTATTTTTATAGCTTAGTTTGATAAGTTTAATTTTAATACGTTGTTAGTATAAATATTTTTACATTATTAATTGATTAAAATTATCATAAGTAAAATTTTAAAATAATTATTATAAAATTAATAAATTTTAATTATATGATAATTAATAATTAGATTATATATATAGATGTTATTATATTTTAATTTGATATTATAAATTAATGATTACTATTTTATCTTAATTAAATTTAATTAAAGTATAAATTATGGTGATGAAAATAGGAAACTTTGAATCTGTAGATGGAAAACCTCAGTGTGGAGTAAATGCTTGGGAATTAAAAAAGCTTGATGATGGAGGCATGATAGAAATGCTCTTAGGATTCGAGGTATTGACGATTAGAACTAAGGTGTGTATGGATTATTTAGGAGTTATGTGTGGTAAGTTCCAAATGAAGAGCTGCTTTCGCAGGTGACGAACAAACTCAAAACCTGGGTTTCATCGGTTTGTTTGCGACCAAAATGCTAATGGAAAGTTTGAATGTACGGTTTCCGCAGTTGGTTTTGATTAGCGAGAATTCCAATCCAGTGGGACTTTTATGTTGGCATTTAGATAATAAAAAATAAAATGTGAGAAATTGAAGTATTCATGTGATGTAAGGTGTGGTGTAGTCCCCACGTAACTTGGTTTATGCTTAATGGTTCACTGTTTGGAAGCTGTAACGGTGTTATTTGAGAACGGGAAGAAGAAAGGACAAAGCTAATATTCAAATGAGGAAGTTTCAAGGCACTAAGAACACTTGACATTTGAAGAACCAGAAACAAGCTTTATTATGTCTTTGTAATAAGACAACTCGATAACTTCTCCAAGGACGGAGGCTCAGCGCAGAAACCTATGCATCAAGCTTTCAAAAGCATCTTTAGGCCTGGTTCATTTTTTTAATATATATATTCATAAAATTTGTATAGTTTAAATCAATTTATATATGTATTTTTACTTATTATTAATAATTTAAAATTATTTTTTTTCAAATTAATTATATTTAACTTTCAATTATATGAGAATTTTCTTTTTTTTTCCACAATCAAATTAACATTTTGGTTGAGTAAATAAAAATTTAAAGGAAGATTAAATATATTTTTAATTTTTTCAAAAATTTTGAAATTTTAATTTTATTCTTTGATTTATAAAATGATTAATTTTGTTCCTTTATTTTCTGAAACAGTCATTTTTAATTTTAAAAATAACTAATGTTTAACATATATATGATAAAGAATTAAAAATTACCTATTTTAAAAAAATGATATTTAAAAAATAAAAAACTAAAATAAAATACATTACCCTTTAAAAATTATAAAAGAGTAAGATATTTAATATTATCAATTCATCTTTATACTTTGTTTAGTTAAACCTTTTATCTATTAAGTTTTTAACCGACTTTAATTACTCATTTGCTATAGTTAAAACACATAATATCTAATATGTTAAAAACTTTTCAAGTTATATTTTATTAAATATTTTTTTATAAGTACCGTAAGGATATTCATTAACCCTTATTTAAAATATTATTAATACTTTCCATCCATTATAATGTTTGATTTAAAAAATACAGCTAATTTCCTTATAATTTTCTTGCTTTGTTACATAAAATTCATGTTAATTTTTTAAAAGTAATGAATTTTAATGCATAAGAATTATAAAAGATTTAATTATATTGTTATCTTTATATATGTAAAATTTTAATTGTTCACGCCCAGTTATTATAGTTGTATAAGTGTTTAAAATAATTCACCCACTTTAAAAGTTTCATTAAATAATTAAAATTTTAATTAAAAACATAATAAAGATGTGACTTATCATCAATTTGTATTGATTAATAAAATAAAAATTTATAAAATACTTAAATAATGTATGTAAGAGGTAATGAAAACCATTTTTTATTTTTACTTAAACATTATATATATATATTTATTGTAAATTTATACGAATCAATAATATATTATATTTTTGTTAATTATTGGATAAATTTTTTAAATAAATAACTTAAATTAAACAATTAAAAAATTATAAAAACTAAATGCAAGTAATTAAAATTAATTAATATCGTAAATAAATTAAAATACTGAGTGCACACCTAGATAAGTTTTTTTAAGGCAAATGATAATTTTTTTTAATTTTTCTGAAAAAATAAAATAAAAACAAACAATTATTTTTCAAATTAAACCGAACCCAACATACTTCGAAACTAAAATTACAATTAACCATTTCAGGCTATATATAATAAGAGTGAAAATATAATTTCTGAACTGAATAAGATTTAAATGTAATTATCGGTAACTTCAGAAAATGTCAGCGTAATATCACATTATTTTAAGTTTACAAGAAACTTAGACCTTAAGATCATGCGTTCATCAGTATTCGCCCCCTGATTTACATTATGTGAAAGGAGACTTCATATTTTAGTGAGCATTTTAGGAAGCAGAAAAGATGGGAAAAATAAACCAGTTCAAATTTAAGAACTATATTGCTGATAAAAAAGATTAATAACTATATATATATATAGATGATTTGCAAAAGAAAAAAGAAAGAAATCCATCTGAAATCCACTAAATTTGAAAGACCCTGCTGGAATAGGTAATACCGTGATAATATATAGTATGAACTCTCATTATTAGAGTTGTTAAGACATGCAGAGGGCTCTGTAACTTGGCAAAACAAACAATAAGAAAAGAAAAAAGCCAATGCACCCTTGCGATTTTTAATTTTTATTTTTTGGGGTTAGCTACGATTAATAGAGAGTCAGTATCAGAGGCTATTTAAATTGCTCGTCTGTATTGTGTAATCCAATTAAACAAGTAACTTATCTTCACCCGTTAATCTGCTTCATTTGGGATACATATTTCTTTTGCACAAGAATGGTACTATCTACAATACGGTTGAGAAAGTGACACTAACTTATTATGTCACAATATCAATGTTAAATCATAATTTTAATTTTCAGCAAAGGTCAATTTATAGCAGAACTACTATGCATTGTGCTGATGAGGTGTTATGCAGATAACATATTATCAACATCTCTCATGTGCCTAGTACGTAGGTGAAGGTCAATTCATTGAGTAAAGCCAAATTGATTGGTTTCTGTGTCTTCTTCTCTCAAACTTTACATGCAACTAATTGGTTCCTGTCTCTAATATCTTTTCCACAATGTCAGCATCTGCATGGTACTAGAGCCATATATAATGTGGATAACACTTTACTCTCTTATTTAAAGCCAGCCAAATTGGTATCATCGGCACTTTTTGATTCCCTATGGTCTCTCCTTTGTCAAGAACAAAGTAAGTATTCTTTGATGGAGGGAGATCAACATGCCTCTAATAATTACTCATTTCCACCTGGTTTCAGATTCCACCCTTCTGATGAGGAACTCATAGTTCATTACTTGCAAAACAAAATCAGCTCACGTCCACTTCCAGCATCCATTATAGCTGAAATTGATCTCTACAAGTATAATCCGTGGGAGTTACCTAGTTTGTTCTTTGCCGTTCACTCCCTTGTATTTTTACTATGTATTGTTTATGATTATAATTGAGAAAAATGAGTCTGTTTTTTTCTTTTTCTTTTTTGTTGTGAATATGCAGATAAGTCTTTGTTTGGAGAGGAGGAATGGTATTTCTTTAGCCCCAGAGACAGAAAGTACCCAAATGGATTGAGGCCAAACAGAGCAGCAGCTTCAGGATACTGGAAGGCAACTGGAACTGACAAACCAATTCTTTCTTCTAGTGGATCAAAGCGCATAGGAGTGAAGAAAGCTCTTGTGTTTTACTCAGGTCGACCTCCTAAGGGAGCTAAGACGGACTGGATCATGAATGAATACAGATTGGTTGATACACCAACCAAATCCTCCAAGCTGAAAGGCTCCATGCGGGTAAGTCTTCATGTGCACAAACATTTCTTCCTTAGGGGCTTGGTTTCATATTTCCTAACACCAATTCATCCAACATATGACAACTAGGAACTTAAAAACTGTTGGGTAAAGATATGCAGTTTATAACATCCTAAATAAAACCAATTTCTGCACAAATCTTTCCACCGAGTTGGTGCTAGGTTTCATGCCCCAACAAAATAAGGAGATAAAAAATTCATGACTAAAAAACTCTTCCAATTTTAATGAGATATCAAACTACTTCCAAGTGTTAACAGTTTTTTTTTTCTTTTACTCCCTTCACCACTCAACTAAAAACTCATGAGAAAGCCAATTGATCAACCTGGTTAAGTATAATATAATAAAAATTCCATTGATGAACAACATGAGCCAGACAACTTCTCTAAGGCATGGACAATTAGATTTATGGTTATTAAAAATGCAATATACTAATAGCAGACACACCAATCATTCAAATCAAGAAAACAAAAAATCTAGGATTATTTTTCTACTAAGTAACATGCAAGTCTCTATACTATCTTCACATAACTGTGATGCCTTATTCATAGTACCCGAACACAATGCAATATTATCCTGTCTCTTGCTGTCGTAGTTGGATGATTGGGTTCTATGCCGGGTTCGACATAAAGGCTACTCATCGAAGAATTTGTATGAAAATCAAGAGAATCCTGGTGAACTAAACATGCCAGCAAATATAACGAGGAGTGAAGAATGCCCAACAAACACAAACTTACAAGCCGACATGATCACTGATTATCAATACAAAGACTATCAGATCATAGCCTCTATTCTTGTTGGTGGACCTATACCTCCCACTGAAAACTTGTCAAATCTGAGCTTCAAGGGCTGCAAGAGCAACAATCTAGCTTCAGTTTATGAAGATGGTTTCAACAAAGTGAATTCTCAAACAATTCCTTCTTTGGATAGTTACTTCAACTCACTCACAAGAAAATCTAATGAGGATGATCGGTACGAAAATCTCATTTCTTTTAACAGGAAGTTCAACACTGAGAATAAAATGAACGAATCTCCTAGCAAGGTGTTGACCAACAGAGAATTGAACTGCTATAGCCAAAATCAGTCTCAAGATGACATCTTCAATGGGAATCCACCAGATCCTAGCATCAATTTTCGAGACCTAAATGAATTGACCTTCACAGGAAGGTACCCACAGTGATGAAGGTACTAACTATAAATTATAAGACGGTAAACGTTCCTTTACTTCATATGTAGATTTCATGGATTATACAATTTAAGGCGTAGAAGCAACCGGGAAGAGGATACGCCCTTAATATTCCAGCCAATAATTGCTCTATTTCGTTAGGAATGATTATAATTATTGCTACCTGCAACATGGGGCAATGACTAGAAATACAAGTTTCCATGTATTCATGAAATTCCTTGAAAACAATGTGAATAATGCCGTAGCCAATTAGTTTCTTGAGCGTGCTCTGTGTCAGTTCAACAAGAACTTTATCCTACCTTGTAATCATAACATGTAGATACAATTTGTATTTCTGCAACCTACATGAGTTGCGTGTTATTTCAAAATCATGTTGAAAGTACTAACCTATATTTGTCATCGTTATCTACCTCTTCCAAATTCCAATACAAACACTTCAGTGTTGAATCATTATGAATTTAATCACATAAATGCGTTTCAGCCATTGATTTTAAAATAAATGGTAAATTGAATTAATATTTATAATAAAAAGTTGTGTGACTGAGGTTCTGTAAAGAATGGCGTTAAAAGATCGATGTGCCAAATATCAATCTTCTAACTAGTATACAGAGACTTTCATGTAAACATAAATAGATAGTAGGCAAGCAAAGGTATATAGGAAAGAGTGATAACACATCCGAGTGAAGATTAATACATCAAAGAATTAAACAAAGCACGTTGGTATAATATATGTTGCCATCCTCCAGCAGCTGAACTGTGATGTCATACTGGAAAAATTACACTGAAAGCCCTCAAATAGCATGGATGTAATACCATGTTACAACCAGACACCAGTACCACAAGGGAAAGAGTTCAAGATCGTCAAGATCTAGTCACCTCAGTGCACTGAAACAAACATAAGGTATTGAGTAACATAGGGAAAAGAAAGAGTACACAATTAGCATAAAATAAATAAACATCAAAATTCCTCTCATGTTTTGTATGATGAATAAATGGAAGCTGAATAAGTTACACATAGATATCATCTTTACAGCCAACTAATACCGATCATACAATTACAGAAGAAAAAAGATCATGTTTCCAGACTCCAGTGATATGGCTTATTCATGTTAATTGGTTTTAAACCAACTAAAGAAAGGACATAGGACTTACTTGTATAAATACATAGCGATTCCCAGAAGAACACACAGTAGAATGATGTCAATGCAGAAATTTCGACTTGACCTCATCTGTAGAAGAAACAAAATTAGCAGTTACAACGTAAACTTGCAAATTTCTGCAAAAGGAGAGTGCAATTAATCGCATCAATTACCTCGATGACAGTTTTCTTCAGCCTTACGTTAGTGTTTCTCAGATCAGATGCTGCCTTATCCACCTGTATAATCAGGGCACGCACAAAGCACCTTATTATTCATTTATGATTCACTTAGTAAATTATTTCTGAAAACTACCCATTTGAGCATAGGAAAGCAAGATTGAATGAATAACTCTTACCTTTGTGTCAATTTCATCCATTAAAGGAACTTGCCGATCTATCTCCTGAATATAGTTGGAGGTAAAAAAGAGAAAATGGTTATCCTCCTAAAATCCAACATCTTTCAATGGAATTCCAAACTGAGCTAGATGCATAACACAACAAACCTCATTCATATCATGGGCCAGATTCTTCAAGGTGTCTAATCCCTCTGATATGATATCAAGCCCTTCATCCTGTACAAATAAAAATTTGAATCATCAAAGACTGTAGATGAGATTGGCAAATACTATAAAATGAATATAAATCTCAGGCAATTCCAAATTTAGCAGTTAACATAGACAACAAAGTATCAAAATACAGTAGGAATGTTGCATGCCTGTTTCATCCGGCGCATTTCATACTCTTGTCGAAACTGACTGGATTCTTCACTTTGATGGAAATATTCATCCTCAACATGTCCTGAGGTTGGGAATGAAAGAGACAATGATTAATAAAATAAATTCAAATGCTGCTACTAGATACACTTCATATCAACAACACTGATCACCTGATGAATCAAACTTGATCCGCTGATCAGACGAAGTAGCTCCCCAGCCTTCAGATTGAATGGCAGCACCGGTTATACCATCTGGTATTTCTTGGATTCTCTCTGGCAATGCCAGAACAAGATCCTGACGAATGGCCATATCCTCTTTTGTAAGACCTTTGACCTGTTAATGAAGTATTAGATTTTCAAAATGCAATCACAATCTTGCTTTCACTATTGCTAGTTGAAGATAACAGGGACTGAAGACAGAAAACTGAAGCATGCTAAAACCTTCCCTCTTTTGAAAATATGTTTAAACACTATTGATTTTGATTTGCGTCCTTTTGAGAGAAAGCCTTGTTTGCTTTTATTTTTTATCCATTGATTTCTTACTGAAACATACACCAATAGAAGGTGGGCCTTTGAGCATATTTAAAAGCAATTTAGCAAACCATCAAAAGAATGGGATTTTTAAAGCAGGTTTAGAAATTGAACCAGCACGGTCATCTGTGTCTCATCCAGATCTTCATCTCCTTCTAAAGATTTATATTTAACTTGTCAAAAGGGTCATTCCTTCTAATGTTATGAAAAACATAAAAACTGGATATGGTTCAAACCATGATCACTTGAAATTAAAATTTTCTGTTTCAACTACCATATTTTACCGCGGCATGTTCCCCAATTACCCTGTCCCATGTTGACTTATTGATAGAAAGACAATTAGTGCTTATTTGGATTTGCAACGTAAAACCACATGGTTTGAATTTCCCTTGTTTGAGCATACGTTAAACGCTAATAAATTTGTGAAGAAAAACACCTCTCAAACGTTAGAGTTGATGAATAGCTTTGAAACAAGGTTCACCTTCTTTTGCACCAATTTGCGCAGTTTAGGAATTTCGTCCATAAGTCGACCCTTGGTTCGACGAACCTCTGCATTCAAAGCCGCAGCAACTGCCCTGTTCTTCTCCGTTGAAGCAATCTCGGATTTCTGCATTGAAATAAGCACTTCAATTTCAACAACAACAAACATACAAACACAATATAGGTCCTCATATTCTTTGATTCCGAGTTTAATCCCATTTTCAACCCCCCAGATTCAAAACTTATTTATGCCGTTTGGTGACTTATAAGAGCGATAAAACAATGGGGGTAGAGTAAATTAACGATAAGAAAGAAAAGAAAAGGAGGAAGGGAATGAAACATTGAGAGCGGCTTGAATGCTGGATTCGACTGCAGCATAGACGCGAGCGAAGATGTCATCGCCATAGGCATTAAGCTCGCGCTGCTTGTCAATGTCGTACTTTTCATATTTGTGGCAAATGTTGTCGACACGGAAGAGAATATCGATTACGGACATTGTTTGGGTTTCTCCTCAGTTTGGTGTTTGGAGGGTGGGAGAGAAGGTTAAGGGTCTTGATTTTGTGTCTGTTTCTGATTCCTCTGAACTGTTCCATCTCAAACCAAACGAGGCGTTCAACGCAGAGAACGCTACCCGAAATTATTTGAAGACGATAGCGTGGCAATGCCAATGCATGCCTGTCTATTCCGGTTACAACTAATAACTAACATTTCCCTCCTTTAATACAACAGTTTCATTTCTTTTTCTTTTTTCTTTTTATTTATTCAAATACCACATATTTTATTTTATTTAATTTAATTTTTACTCTATATCACCCTCCTATTTCTTTCTCTTTTTCCTTATTTCATCTATCATACACACATTCACCTCTTCTGCTAAATTCAATCTCATTTTTCATTACACAGTTTTGTTTTAGTCAGCTTGTCAAATATTACTTGTCCTAAATAAACTACCAATTTCCTTTATAAAAATAGTAGCAAACATGGATAGCTAAACATAATTGATTGAATAGATAAATAAACGGCAAAGATCGATTTTCACATAAAAAGTGTAAATTACTTTCCTTCAACAACAGTGAGAAGTAAGAACATTGAATTTCAATTATTTTGACTTCACGGCTACAAAATAGAAAGTGTAATTAAGGGCAACATAAAACGCCGCGTTGAATTTCGGAACAGAGAACCGAAAATCAAGGGCTTAGGGAACTACAAACAGGAGAACCCGAGACTCAAGCAATCGGATCCTAAAAATCAAACGCCACCGCCAGATTTGTAGCGGTAGAGTTTTCCGAACACGTGGAGGGCCGTGACGAAGCCGATGAAGCAGAGGCTCATCACCAGCACCACTGTCGGTGAAATCTTCAGGCCCGGGGCGTCGTCCGTGTAGAACCTCAGCATATTGCTGCCGGCGCCGGAGCCTCCTCCTACACCGGCGGAGCTATTTCCTCCACCGAGACGACGGCGGCGCATGCCGGCGGTGGCGGCAGCAGAGCCGCGGGGAGCGACGACTCCTGGTCGCGTGGTGGAGGAAGTGGAGGACTGAGACTGAGAGGAACCTCTGGCCATGTGGCAAAGATGAAGAGTGATGAAGATGCACGAGTGGGAGAGACAGGGGAGTTCGGAGTTGGGAAATGCAGAGTGAAAAAGAAAGCTTAGCGGTGAAAAGAACAAAGGGTTACAAATTAGAAATTTAATGCTGTCACTGTCATCAAAATTGGTAGTAGGGTACTAGGGTTTTGTACATATCCAGCGAATAAAATAATCAGAAGCAAAGAAGATATATATATATATATAAAGAGAATAAACAAATATTTTAATGAAAATTTAATATAACTTATTCATCTTAATATTTTATTTAAATAATTATATTTTATCAATTTTATTATTAAATTATTATTATTAAATTTTATAAAATTTTTAAAAATTTATATTTTTATATATTAATATTATTTATGCAATAAAAATTGTAAATTTAACTGTTGGATGTTTGAAAGTAAAAAAAAACATTTAATAAAATAATTTAGAATAAATTTATTTTTAAAATAAATTAATTATATATATAATAATATAAAATATATTAAAATAAATATATTATTTAAACATAAATAATTAAAATTATTATTCAATTGTTATTTCTTCAAACAATAATATCATTGAATGGAGAATAGACACATAATTGGCGGGATTAATAAGTAGTTTAAAGTTTAAAATTTTTAATCTGAATTAAAAATATGTAAATAATAATAATAAATTTTTTATTAAGTATTATTATATTTAATTTCATAAATGTATAATATTTGATAATTTTTAATAAAAATTATTTTATATACATTTTTATTATATATTCTTAAATTTATATTAAAAACCTATCCAGTTCAATTATATATTTAAAAATGATTAATTGGATAATTGTTTTATAAAAAAGTTATAAAAAATATTGTTTAATCTTATTTAGTAACTATCAGTTTATCACTTTTTTAATTTAAATTTTTGTTGTATATCAGTCAATATGTATTTAAAAAAAAACTATTTTCACTTTAATTTTTATATATCTCAAAATTTTTCAATAATTTAAAATTAATTTTAGTCAATTATAAACCAAACAAATATTAATCTGATATGTGGACAGCTTCATATCAATGCGAAAGGGAAAAAAAAAAAAACACTCTTTTATGAAGACATATCTTCTAATTATACAATAAATGTTATATATCCAGAAGTATTCTCAAAATTAACTCAAAAGGTATTATTTAAAAAACATTTTTATTAATACACAAAGATTTCTGCTTATATTTTGGATATATCTAAATATTTTCTTATTTCTTTGTGGACATAGGTTATTATGAATGATGATTGCTTCCGTTTGAAACTAGTTGGTCGCATTCAGGAATCATACGAATTTTATTCTAAATTTACTGTGTTACCTTTTATTTTGTTCTGTTTACTGCTATTTCTTAATTTATTTTGAATAGCAACAATTCAACGTTCTTACTGAATGAATGTAAACGTTTGTGTTTTTTCTACTATTTTATTTAACAAACCCGTGGACGGTACAGGTAATTTAAGTAGTTTTATTTAAGTTTGAACATGTTTATATATTTATTTATTTTCTTATGCAGTATTATAATGTTTTTAGAGATTTAGGATCATTTGTAAATGCGCTAGGCTTTTTATAACAAAAAAGAGAACCTAACAACATTATTGCAAATTAATTTTTACTCGCGAGACAGACGGCGACAATTGAAACTGAAAATTAAGATAAAGACGAAAGAAAAGTTTAGGTAATCTGAATCTTGTTGGGGATTGAAAAAGAACAAACAGTGAGGTGAATGGAATTTATAAGTAGGTAGGAGGAGACATTAATTAAGTAGTAGTATCATAGTATGTAGATAGTTCATGTTAAGACGAAGCGGTGGACCATGCAAACCACGAAGACGCATTGCAACCCACGCCACGATCACCGCCGCGACCATCAACCACACCGTCGCATACCAATGATCTCTGTCTACTCTTTCCGTGTTCGTTAAAACTAAACAAAGTGACGTAATATATTTGGTCCACAGAGCAGCATAGTAATTGAAATGGGGGCGCCACCTGGATTTTAGTTTTGCTTTTAAACCACTTTTAGGTACAAAACAGCTGCATGTCTTCATAAATCACGCGCATTGTCAGTTAGAAACTAACAAAACTATACAAATTATAAAATCCTTGGATTTCAAGATGCAATTTTAAAATTTATACAATACTGCAAACGGTATTCATTTTTTTATGTTTAAATAATAAAACTGACACCGATATTTAGATAGATAGTTTATGTCATTTTAAAATTTTGTATTATATAAATAATTTTTGTTTCAATATATACAAATATAAATGATTTTTTCAGCAATTTTACTATAATAAAAATGCTTTTCTAACATTTAATTATGAATTTGAGACTTCAAAAAAATTAAACGAAGCTTTAGATATCATTTAAAATTTTAATTGAAGATTTTTTAACTTTTAAAATCATTAAAATAAATATCAAGAATTTAAAGTTATTTATAATCATAAAAACAAAAAATATAAAAGATTAATTCTCAACTAAATTAGTTGAAATACAGTTTGTAACATTTATCATTAAAATAAAATAAAAGTATTGGGGTTCTTAATATATTTAAAATATATAATAAATTTATATTAAAACTATAAAATTCAATATACTCATAATTTTAAATATTAAAATAATTTAAAATAATTATTATTTTTTAATTGTTTATCATTGACATATATATAATGTAAAATTAAAATTAGAGTGGTTTTTCCATGAAACTTCTGAATTTTAATTTATCGTTTTTTTAATTATAGAAAATAGAATTAAAATTGACCAAAATGATATATGATGCCTCACACTCTCACAGGCCGTTTAGGTAGCTGCCCATGGATTTTCTCTGTTACCTCTTATCTGTCTTGTCTTGTGCAGTGTATCACACCACGTCTCAGCCGTTTGAGATGGCCACAACGACACGTCACGGCATCCAATAAAAGCCAATCCTTTAATATATTTACTACCAAACTTTCATTTTACTGTTAACGTTTCTGATATTTTTCAAATTAGTTAACCTAATAATTATCATATGAGATTTAATATGAGTAAATATTTATTATGTTGTTTTTTATTTCAGATTAATTTGATTAAAATTTATAATTATAAAATGGTTTAATTAAATTTTTATAATTATAAATTTAATTAAACCATTTTATATTTTACTTTTACCTTTTTTCTATTTATTTTATTAAAATTGTTAATTTTTATTCTTACTACTATTTTTTTTTATTTTTAGTTCTAAAATATTAATGTCTATAATTTAGTTTCTTAATTTATTCATTTACTAATATCATAACATTTTAAAGAATTATCTATTTTTAAACATATTAATTTATAAACTGTGATTCTAGATATGTTAACTTTATTTATATTTTAAAGATAAAAATATAATAAAATTAAATACATCAACCTTTTAGGGATAAAAATATGTATAGAATCCAACTTTTAGAAACTATACTATATTTTTATTTAAATAACATCATTACTCAATAATTTTGTTAATAATAATATAAAAGTCATAAAAAAATAGGAGAAATTAAAATTAAAATAAAAGTAAAATAAAAACATTATAATTATTATAAGATTAATATGATGAATGTTTGCATATATTAAATTTTATTAAAAAATATTAATTTTAAGATTAAGTTGTATTAGGAATAAAAATGATAAGCGTCCTTTCGTTTTCTTCTAACTCCTTTTCCTCCTTACCTCCATTTGCCACAAGTAACAAGCTTATTTTATTTGAGCCTGAATACAGACGTTTACATTTTAATCAACACAATTTATACCTGCCCAATACTAGTTCATCTATTTCATGACTCTATACGCGGCTTAAATATGGTGGTAGCAGAATCGGAATGAAAATGGGGGAGAAAAGATTCTGGCTTGATAGACTAGAGCCATATAATCTAGGAAGAGTGAAAAATAAATCTTAATGTGGTGACAAAAATATGATTCTGTTGCTTTACTCTCTCAGAAAGCAGCAAGAGAGGGTTAGGTCTAGAGGGTTTTGTTGGATATGGAAATGTAGAAATTTCTGGATGAGGAAGAGAGACAACAGCAAAGGGGAAAAACCAAAATGTACACAGCGTGAAAAGGAGGAGCCATCTACAATTTTGGTAAACCAGACTACACAAGGTGATGATACCATAATCATCATCATCCTTGGCCTTTTTATATAATCTGTATCATCTTCTATCAAATGAAAATTCCCTGTTGTGGTCTATATCAATTTCATGTTGAGTCAGACCTGAACCCACAAGAGCAGTGCTGGGCTCTTCGGCCTTCTGTGGTAGATAATGGGCTACGTGGCCCATTTTCCTTTCATGGTGCTGAATTGAACTAGAAGAGGCAGCATTGACCTTGGCCTTGAGATGATGCGAGTTGGGGGGCGAGGGTGAATCGCTCTCGTAGGGGTGATGGGCCTGAAAGTTGGATCTAAGTGGAGTTGTTGTTGGATTGGTGTCCATTTCACTGCGATAGTAGCGCAGTAGGTGGACCGGGGAGATAGAATGGGCCGGTGTTGTGGGCCTGCTTGACAAAGGGGTCTGCAACCGCAATCTACGGTTCTGTTTTATGTGATTCTTCGCGGTGTTGTGCCAATTCCTTAGAGCTATGGCTACTCTTTCGTTGAATATGGTTAGCTTCGTTGTTGAACCCATCTGTTCTCACACACAACAAATCAAATTTTATTCATTCTTAAAACCTATTTGAGAATGTCTATTTTTTAAATGATCAAATAAAATAAAATAAAATAAAATAATCATTAGCTTGGATTTATTGGAATATTGGGTATCTTACAAAATTGTTAAAAAATAAAAAGTGAATCAATATATGTTAACAAGTTAGCAGGAAAATAAGGAAATGTGGAATTAATTTAACTTTTTTTAAGGAGTACGATCTAACATGCGAAGTGTTGGTTTTATCTATATGTAATATATTATATGATAAATGAAAAGGAAACATTTTATCCAAAAAAAGAAAAGAAATAAGTTGACGGTAGAATTACTTGATATCAAACTACCTGTGTAACGAGAGCATAAAGAGGAAGAGTGACGTAGCTGCAGAGGAATTGAACGAAGACCCTGTCACATCATCCTTGTTAGTTAATTCTATATAGTAAACTTGATACTAATAATGCCTAAGTTTTAGTACAAGTTAAAGGGAATGGAAAATGAGACTCGCCCCATTGTGATTCTGATCACTACATCATCTGTTTGTGAATGGAAACAGGATTTCACCCCAAATTGAAGCTGAAAACAAAAACAAATAAATAAACACAATAATTTCCTTCATACATGTATTTTATTTTTGTAGGCAATTGCACCCACAAGTCTTGAATATATTTTCCATGTAGATAATTTCGTTTTCATTGACCAGAGGAGTAGCGTAACGTAAATTTATTTTGGACGACTTACCACAGTCCATGAAAAGAAAGCAAGCTGGAAAGCATTCTGTTCCAATAAATGCCAGAAAAGAGACATATGAGAGACTTGGATTAGTCATTAGCGTGATGAAAGGAAATTAAGTATTTTAGTTTAATTTTGACCCCTCAAAAAAAATTTAGAAAATTAATGAGAAGGTAGTATACACATACCTGAAAGAGCACAAAATTAATGAGGTAAAGAATAAGTCGAGGTTTGTTAAACCAAAAAAGGTCGTCCCCAAGTTGCACCACTGGAACGCCCTTTACCACCTCTCCTCGTTGTTGAATTCTATGAGCCATCTTGGTTATGATCACTTGCAGCTTGGTTCCAACTAATAAGGTTATCTGCATTTTGGGTGCATTATATTATATATAGAATAAATCGGATGATTGTATATATGTAATAACTACTAGTTAAGCTAAGAGGTTACACGTGCTTACAATCAAAGGAGCAAATGGCAGCCACAGATAAGAGAACCACCCTGTTCATATATAAATGATGCACGGAAAGTTAAGTATGTATACACATAACAATCAATAAAATGATTCGGCTTAGTGAATTATAAGATGCATTTTCTTACCATGAGTGTTAAACAGGAGAAACAACACTGTGATGAACCATATTGGAGGACTAAAACATTAAAAGAGTAGTTAATAGTATAAACTTATAATCAAATTATAGTATTCGTTATTTTTAAAATAGTTACTGGACACTATTGCTGATTATGGCAGTAAAAAAACCTGGAAAGAAAGAAAAGGAGACAGAGGGGCCACAAAACCTGATTTCTACAACGACTTTGAAGTCCTCTTCCAAAGACCTTTTGATGTATTGCCTAAAGTCAAATTTCTGGTGACATTGAGGCCCCAAATGTGCCTAAATCAACCAAGGTTAAATCTCATTAAATGATAAATGCTTGCAAAATACAAAAGGAAAAATGTATTAATCAGTTTGTTTAGTCATGTTGATTTTTTAGGTCAAATAATTTACAAAAAAGAAAAAGTGAAGTTAAATTCCAAATAATTTTGTTATAGAAATAAAAAGTAACATAGAAACAAGTATCAGAGAATAACTAAAGATTTGGTAGGTGAAATTGAAAAGAGTGTAATGTGATTACCATCATAAATCCATGCCTCAAGGTCAAATAATCGACTTTAGGAACTGACCGTACAAACTGCCTGAAGAAACAAACCTGTAGATTGCAATCAGGTGAAGCAAAAAGAAAATAACTGAATAGGTGTAATAAAAGGCTATTCATTAAACAAAAATGCAAAGTAAAAAGTGTTGAATACACTACAAATTCTTAATCTTCTTTCTGAAAAAGAAAGCATGTGGAAATTAGAAACTTCTGCTACCAAAAAACAAAGGGGACTTCCATAAGGCAGAAGGAGTAGGAGCAGATTAGGTAACGTCGCTATGCTGAAACCTGAAAGTGATATACCCTTCCCAACTTGCCTGTCTAAACCATTATTTTTTTCCTCTCTTAGAACAGCTATTTATTTCATATTTTCATTTCTTTCCATTTTTATTTAATTTCCTGTTGACTTTTTCAGATTAGTGGATCACGAATTATTTGAATCTTTGAGCTATATAATGAGCTTCCAGCCTTGAACTATTATGTACTAGATATAAAGCTTCATATTTATATGTGTAATTTTAACTTTTATGGAAACTCGCACGTAGAATATAAAAAAATGTGCATATAAATGGGTTTGACTTACAATCCAAATGAGGACAGAGTTTTGGGTCCAGAAACTTATGTGTCTTCTCCCAAACGACGTCTCCCTCGCAAATCTGAACCGTTCAGGATCTGTGGTATAAACAACATATAATACACCTATAAATGTTAGCTCCCCAACATTATTATATACAGTGTACTTACATGAATAAACTTATTTTTCCTTAATTTTCGCTAACACTTGGTTCTTTATTTCCTTGCATCACATTATTGATCTTATTTTATACTTTTTTCTTCTTATCTCTTTCCTTATCTTAAAAATTGTTATGACAATTTTAAATGAGAATAACTTTAATTCATTTATATATATATATATATATATATATATATAGAGAGAGAGAGAGAGAGAGAGAGAGAGAGAGGGCTAACCGTGTGAAAATTGGAACTCAGGTGTGTTGGTTTCCTGTTCCCATCGTTTCCACCTTCTCATCTGTTGATTGGAAATTGGACCAAATAAGTAACTCGGAGATGTATCCAAATTAAGATCGTTTACAAGTTGTTAAAAGAAGAAATTCGTACGTACCTTGGCACCACCCAGAGCTAGAGTGAGTATGCAGTAAAGGACATGGAAAACAGCCAGCACGAAGATAAATATATGAAGTTGATGAATTCCCTCGGATGAGACAAACGGGACTTTACCCTGCGCATTTACACGCACAATTAAAATAAAAGGCATTAGGATTTAGGAGTCAGCTTAATTAGGTTTTCTAGTGATAATATAAATAATAGTAAATGGTAATTCTTTCTTGCGCAGGTTTTGATTAATTAAACTAGATTTTTTTTAAAAAAAAATAATAAGTTAAAATATTTAAGAATGAGAGAGAAAATATGTATATTTAGATTAAAATAACTAAAAACAAAACAAAGTTGAAAATGGTTTCCTTAACTGAAATGAAAGGAATGAAAACTAAGTCACTTTCAAATTCTTACACTTTTCAACCTATCGCTGTTTCTAGATTTAAATATTCTTATACATAAAGTTTTTTTTTTTTAAATAATAATTGTTCATTAAGTTCCACAATACATTTATTTTATTTCCACCATCTTTTTTTATTTTAAATTTCATGAGTCCCTTACGATTTGACGAAGGTTCACATGGTGGATATTCCTTAAGAAAAATAAAATGATATTTCTGACCATATATTTACGGCGGTCCCAAAACGGAAAGCTACCATTCCTTTGTCTATTAATTTGAATATTTAATTTCCATGAATGCATTGCTACTTACAAATTAACTGGTCCATGGAGAAGCCAATAAGATAACGTAGCAAATTAAATTAGGAAAGAATGGGCCTAAGTCAATGAGATTAGTATTAAATTTTACTTGATAAAAAAAGTATTGGGAATAAAATATTTTTATTAATATTATTTTAATAAAATTTATATAAATATGTTTTTTTTAAATGTATATACTCCATACTTGAAGACTCTTTAATTCTTTTCTAAAGCACCTTGTAAATGTGATGAGTCATTCTTTAATTTGTTAGAGATGAATCGATGCAGAAATTACCTTAACTCCCATTGATTTAGTCGAATCAAATAAATTATATAAAGAGAAATATTTTTATCTTATGACAATAATTTTATAAAAAAAATTATATATTTTTTAAAAATTATTTTGTGAATATTATGATTGAACATTTTAACAAATAATTCATGACAACTATAAACCATACACTCCTCCTTTTAAAATTAAGTGACGTCTCAAAAAAATTATTTCTTTTTGATATTTTAAGATTTTAATGAAACCAATTTTTTATTTTAATGGATTAAATATATTTTTAATCATTTAAAATATTTAAATTTTAATTTTTATCTCTCAATTTTAAAATATTTAGTTTAGGTCTCTTATTTTTTAAATATATTAATTTAATTTCTTATGTTAATTTAAATTACATTAAATAAAAATGAATTAACCATAATTAGAAGATTATAATTAAAACATTTTATAAAATAATAAAAAAATTTCTAACAATGATTAATTTAATTTAATTTAATTTAACATTAAAAATTATAATCAAAATATTTTAAAAAATAAAAGATCTAAATCAAGTATTTTAAAATTAATAAACAGAAATTAAAATTTAATTATTTTAAAAAGATTAAAAATATATTGAAGTTTATTTTAATTGCCTAAAAAATAACAAACCTAATAATTTTTTTAACGATCAATATTAAGGAGACTTTAATAAAATATTTTAGTTAGTTTAAAATGGAGAGGGTGTATTACCTTATTTAGTTACACTTTATAATATGCCAAAGGAAATTAATTTCGGAAACGACTTGTTTGGACGTTTTTAACGCAGTAAAACATCACACAAGATAAAATAAAATAAAACCAAATGGATATATAAATCATTTTGGTTAGAATGCAAAATAAATGTGAAGCATAATATGATAAATAAATGGTGGAGATACATAAATTTGATAAGAATGAATAAATAGATAAAAGTATTAATATTTATTTAAATATACATATATGATTGTTACATACCTGGGCTGCACACTTGTCACCTCCGCCCGCCGCCAAAATACGGTGGTGATTTTGGTTGTCGGAACCAAGAAACGCAGCTAGTAATCTCCGACCGTTGGTTTCGTTCTCCGACTCATCATCATCATCATCTGATGGTGGCGTGCGTTCTGTTTTGTGGCTGCAAGGGTGCCATGTCCTTGCAACCTTTTCTGATATGCATATCCTCGATATTAGACCTTGTCCTACCGTTAGGAGCAACGATATGAACCCCAATAACATAAGCTCTGCAAATAACCCATTCAAATTAAAATCAATTCAGCTATAAATTTAATTTTCATGTATGTATCGCACTAATCTCTAATTTGTCACTTAAACAACTTTAACTTGATTAATTTGATGAATAATCACTTTTTCGAGAAAATAAATAGTTTTATTTTTTAAAAAATTGATAAAGATAAAACGAATATTTTTTATAAACTGAATTAAACATCACTCAAAGAGACCATACCTGATTTGATCTTTTCAAGTGACTCGTGCAAAGCTCTTTTGTGCTTCTTCTTCAACCACTGCTCACATGAACATAGATATACATTTATATACACATGGTGCAAGAATTAGTACTAAAAACATTAAATACTGACACATGAATATTGATGCATATATGTATGTGTATTTATGTATGCATACTTTTGCTATGAGATGGAAGATGTGCTCGATGACGATAGATATGGAAAGCAAAACGAAGCAAACAACAGCAACAGCCCAAGTAGGCGTTTCCTCTAAGTTTCTTCCTCCGCTTCCCCCCATGCTTCTCAAGTAGCAAGCAATATGTTATTAATTATACCTTTTTCATTCCCTCTGTATCTATGTGTATAAATAAATAGATGACGGAATATGGGTTGGGGGAGTAGGGGACCAAGCAGAAGCTCTCCAATATTGAACGGAGAAGAAGAATATATATATATATATATATATATATATATATATATATATATATATATATATATATATATATATATATATATATGTTCAAATAGTGGGGAGTAGGGTAGGGTAAGGTTGGGACAAAGAAGGGCATTTCATAGTTTATATAGTTGTAAGAGTTCTAAGAAGAAGAATCTAATTACATCCAATGCAATTTTCTCCTCTTGACTTTGATCATACACGAAAGGATCTAAGATACTCTGTTTTCTTTTGTTTGGCCGCATGCTTCATTGTCCAAAAAGGAAAAAAAAAGTATTTGGTTTTATTTTTATTCTTGGGAAGAGATTTTGTCGGTGAGATGTGAGTGTGTGTATAAAATATGAATTTTATTTTATTTTTCCCTATACATATAATAATATAATGTTCCAAGATAAAATGGTGTAAAAAATTAAACATAATTATAACTAGACTTATTGTTAATTTGTTATTTGCAATTTTTTTCTTTTATATCATAACATCGATGATCCAAATTTGTGCGATTATACTAAAAAGAATATGAATTTTAATATTTCTAATAACATGCTTTTTATTATTTATTTTAAGTGGACTCTCTATGACCATGCGCTTGATTACGAAATTTTATTGCATTTTGCAAGAAAAAAAAAATTGTTGATTTTTGTTAAAAATAATAATTACACCAGTTATTGAAATTACGTTAAAGTGACTTCTAACTTTATTTGCTGTAAATTTTAGTCTTTTATTTTCTAGTAAATTTTAATTTGAATATTAATTTTTTTATAAATTTAATCACTTATTTTATTAAAATTGTTAGTTTTAATATTTACCGCTAAAGAATCATTTAAGAGATGATGTTATTTGAATAAATATAAAATTTATTATTTAAAAATGTATATAAGTATTGTTAGTTTATTAAAATTCTTTTACGTACAATTTGTTATGTGTTAACTTGACTATATTTAATATTTTTAGCACTAATTAATTTTTAAAAATTAAAATAAAAAAATTAAATATATTTAGAGATCAAAATATACACATAAAAATTTATAAGTACTTAAAAATAAAGAAAATTTTTATAATAGAGATTAAAGTTAATAAATTATATAAAAATAAAATATTAAAAAATTAAAATGATAAAGAAATTAGAATTAAAATTGAATATGAAACAATAAATTAAAAAATTAATTAAATATATTTAAAATAACACCATTAAAAACCTTAGATTGAGTAGTTAGTAGTCATGCATGTGAGTTGTGTTATTATTATTATATTTTTATAATATTGTTTGCATATTAATTTTTTTATTTTTTTTTATCTTATTATATCTTATCAACATTTTTTTTAATTTTTAATTTTTCATTCATTCATAATAAAATAAAATAAAAAATACAATTTTCCTTAATAATTAAAATGCAGGAATCTACTCCTTTTATATTGTTAGTTTAAATTTTTAAAAACTTATTTACTTTTTTTACCTTTATCTTCATTTGATTATAATATGCCACCTCTTATTTCCATTTATCATCCTTTATTATTATAAAAAATAAAAAAAGTATTGGGATACAAATAAAAATGTTTTAGTTAATATGTAATAAAATGATATATCAATTAAATATTTTTTAATCTATATGAGAAAGAAATGGAGAGAACAAGTTTTCATAACTTTCATGGAAACATCCAAGTTCACATCATACATTAATTTGGAGGATTAATTGTGCGCAACATGACTGACCAAATTCGGCCGGAAGAAATCAGCACCCTAAACCTTAGTCAATACTTTTAGTTGGTGTCTAAGCAACTTTTTATTCATTGCTAGCTAGATATTATAAATATAAACTAGTATACTATCTGCGTATTGCACAAATATTTTAAAATCAAATAAAATTAAATCAAAGAATGGTATTTTTATTATTAATAATTAAATTATATTAATCAAAACTTAAAAATATATTTTTAAATTTTAAAATTAAAATAAATGAAATAAATTATTAAAATAATACTAATATATAATTTTTATTGATTTGATAAATTAAAATTATAAATATTTAAAGATTTAATTTATAAAAATAAATATATTTTTACATTTGTGATCTATACTTTAAATTTAAATTAAATTAGTAGTTGAAATAAAATAAAACTAAAAATATAAAATAAATATTTAACACAATAAATATAATTTAATAAAATTATTTTATTACATAAAAAGCATATCAGTTCAAAAGTTTTTTTACACAAATAATATAGTAAAATTATATTCAATTTAAACTATACATGTAAGGCTACAAACCAGTGATATCCATATGAAAAAGAAATTAAGTTATTTTATCCTAAATATTTTGTAGAAGTTTTGGTTTATCCCAATCATAATATTATTTTAAATATTATAATTTTATTTTTTTATTGTTAAAAAATATTATAATTTTATTTTTTACTTTATAAATTTAATTTTCCATCGATACAATTTTAATTTTTTACCGTCGTTATACAAAAGTTTTTATACATATAATTATTTTCTATTGAATTACAATATCGATATTTTTCTAGTTCCGTTATAAAGACACCGAATTTTTTTTTAAAGCAGTTGCTATCGTACAAATCTTTAAAAGTAGTGATGTCTCGGCGTACAAGTGATTAAATTTATCCAACAAATTCAACTAGAAACTGCACATATTGGTATATTATGTGTATAATCAATATATGACAGCTAGTTATATTATATTACTGTTTTCTTGTTATCGGATTATGATTGCGTCTCATTTTCCATTAACACGTGTTTTTGGAGGAAACTTTCACAACAATATGGTCTAATTGATGATTAGGTAGTCTACAACGACGTAATCAAAGGGGCTACAGTGTTTTAAGCTAAGTTGAATTCTTAATTCATCCAATACAAGTATCTAACCTCACCAGCTTTGATTAGTTTTCCTGTTTTAACTCTGATTTTTTTGGGGTATCTTCTGGGAATTAATTTAGCAAAGAAACAGTCACTGCCACCATGTGCAAGATGATAACAACTTTTACAAACAAAAAAAAGGACATAGAACTGATCAACAGAACTGACACATTCTCATTTCTCATCGACAATAAAAGCTAGGCGTAACTTTTGCTTGTTCTTCCCACTGATAATGACTAATAAAATGTTTGGAATCGTTTTTTTTTTTTATGTATTTTTAAAGAAGTTTATAAAAATAAACAATCATTTCTTCAAAATAAGTTGAATAAAACCTATGCTTGTATAAAAACATGCACTGATCGAGGCTGAGCTGCCTATTAAAAGCTTAATTATCTGATAATATAGTTGCTGAAACATAGTTGACTGGTCTGTGTCAGTTCCTATAGATTTCGTGATTCAACATTAAGTATGAGAAAATTGCATTCCGGCAAAAAAAAAAATTACAATTTTCGTTATAAATTAAAAAAATGTTGAAATATCATATCTCTGAATTATGATTGCTAGAGGATTGAATGATGATTTAGTGCAATGGTGCAATTCCATTATTTACTATTAGAAAATGCACAAAAATTATTCAAAAACCAAAAAATATAAACAAATATAACATGCATCCATTAATATTTATGATTTAACGATTCATAATTTTTTTTAAAAAAAGTAAATCTAACGATCCAGGTGTGGAACATTGTTTCTATATGTCCCAATTCCATAACAAAAAAATAGAGGGATGCATAATCATAAAACTTCATTTGTTCTAATTATATTGTAGTTATAGAATAACTTGTTATCGCTCAATGATTTTTTCCTTTCTTTATTGAATAATAATAATAATACAGAATTTTTTATTCAGAGTCATTTTGTATGAAATAAATGTATAGTATTGCTTTAAATATTACAGTTGATGAGTATTCCTGTTGCACACCTTTTTGGGATACAAGGATATGCCATAGCCTTGTTTAAAATAAGTTTATTTTTAAAAATATATAGAATCTTTTGCTTTATTAAATTTCATTGATATAATTAATCATGAATAATTATGTATAAAAAATATAAATAGAATTGACAATCAAAAAATATATAAGAATGTAGTATAGCAAGAAGAAAGCAGCATAACAAACTAATTCATTTTCAAGAAGAATATTATATATTTCAAAAAGAGACATCTAGTATTTAAGTTAAAAAAATTGTAATTACAAATTAAACCATTATCAGAAAAAGGTACTCTGAATCATTATACAAGAAAGAATTTCGCTTCTTATGAATTTGTATGGATCGATTTATAGCGATTTATTTGCAGAGTGATGGGTAGAAGAATATGGAAATGTCATTCTCAAGTCCCTGGCCCGGATGTGGTACCCACTTGACCCCAGCGGTGTCTTATGAAAATTAGAAACGATTCTTTTAATATAAATAATCTTATCCACTTATTTATATCTCTTATTTAATAAATAAGAGTTTTTTAAAATTAAAATAAAAAAATAAAATAAACTTAACGACTTATAACTAAATATAAATAAATACATTTATTTATATTTTTTATTTAATAAATAAGATATTTTTAAAAAAATAAAAAAATAAAATAAACTTAACAACTTATAACGTACTAAATATAAGTAAATATATTTATTTATATCTCTTATTTAATAAATAATTTTTTAATAAATAAATAAAATAAAATAAACTTAACAACTTATAACTAGATATTAATAAATACATTTATTTATATCTCTTATTTAATAAATAAGAGTATAGTGCCGGTTCTACGGGTGATGCCAGTGATGTTTTCGAGCATATTTCGTACTCAAAAGTCAAAATTAGACCTGTCCTGATTTTGTTTCACATTTTAATTTAAATTGACTTCATCTATTTTATATAAATTAATTTCTTTAACATGTATTTAAAATATTGAAATATATGTATAAATTTTTATTGAAAATTATATGATACAATATATTTATAATATTAAAGGTTCAAGTTTTTAAAAGAATTTGTTATTTAGAATACAGATTAAAAAATCATTTTTAAATTAAGAATAAGCCATTACACTTTTCAATTTAAAATCAGTATTTCATATATAATATCATTTGTATCTTAAAATAGTTTGTTTATATATATATATATATATTAAAAATATATTTGATAATATATTTTAATTAGATAAAAGATAATATAATAAGTTGAATTTTTATTTAAAATAGCTTAACTATATTTAGTATGATAGGTATTTTAATAATTACTCATATTTTTAAACGCTATTTCTATTCATGTTCAAATTTTTGTTATTAGTTAAAAGTTAATTTTTTACTTTTATTTTTGATATATTTTCATAATTCTTATTTATTTTAAAGTATTTTGTTATTATTATTATTATTATTATTATTATTATTATTATTATTATTATTATTATCTAACGTAACAGTAATTTTTTAGTTATTAAAATTTTATTTAAATTATTATTTTTTTGATTAAAATTTTAAGTTATAAAAATAAAGAAAATATTATTTAAAATTTATTTATAATCAATTAAATAAATAAATTGTTTTAAACAAATAAAATTAGTTTATTTAATAATATAACTTTTTTTGAAAAGAAAAGAAGCATATTATAAATAATAAAATAAATAAATAAATAATATTGAACCTTTGTTTTTTATAATAGATAATTATTAAAATAAATATAAGTTTATTTATATTTTTAAATAAAAAAAAAAATTTAAAAATAACATCTTTATTTTAATATAATAGTTTCAAATTATAATGATAAAATAAATATTAAAAATTTTAATTAATAAAAATTATAATTCTTAAATTTTAGTTTAATAATTATATATTCATCTGTTATTTTTTATTAATTAATTTAGCAATTAATTTATCAAATACTTTTAATTTAATCAATCAATTTTTTAATTTTTAACTTTCAAGTAAATTTTCTTGTCCTACTTTATTTTTATTTTTCAACTAACATATCCATTAATTTTACCAAATACATCCTAAACAATTTGTTGAAAAATATTTTTGTTATAATTTTTTGTTTTAAAACTGTATAACTTAACTATGATAGGAAATATAAAAAAATTGAAACTCTAACGTATATATAGATATTATTCGAATACAAAAGATTATTTTTATTTTTTTATTTTTTAATTCAGTATAAAAAATTAACTATTTTCATAATTTTAAATTTTATTTTCACTGTATTCAAATAATTCAAAAAACTAAATATAAATTCGTACTAAATAGCAGATCTGATTTGTAAGATCATAATAGATGATATATTTTTATTCATTGCCATGCGACTAATGTTGATTCGAACTAACTTCCAACTCTGCAGTACTCAAAGTGATTATAATATAAGTCACCGAAATTGATCAACGGTTAAAAATTAGAATAATTTGACTTAAAATTTTAAATTTGGATTTCATCATCTCATCTTTCACTTGTAACAAACAGTCATTATAATATTTCCGTTCTTCTTGGAGAATCCACACATAGTTGGCAACCTTAACATCAACAAAAACCCGTGCAATGAAGTCAAGTACAGTGTGAATAAAGATAAGATTGTAAGCTCAAAAGCATGTTTGACTTTGCAAATAATCCTCGATTCTGACCGTTTAGTTTTGTTAGTCAAGAAAGCTTACAGAAGGAAAAAAAAAATACTAAACATATTTTCTAACACATTTTATTTTTTAATATTATTGTTTCTGTTGAAGTTCACCAACCCAAGAAGCCGATGGTAGAAAATGTCCAAGTGAAAACACAGGTCGGTCCATCAAGGGAAACTTAAATTTCAACAACGTACGTTCTACGTAGATTTTATACTCTAATTTTGAAAAATTACTATTTCCTTTTGTTTGATTGAGAAGGTTATTTGATACCTTTGTATTCTTCTCTTTAAAAGCGTTTACGAACTGTTTAAACATTTTTATATTTGATATAATTTCGTTTAAAATTTCATTTTTATATTTCAAATTGAACTAAATTAAAACAAATTTTAAGTATAGTAAATATCTATATATATTATTTTAATTCTCTTCTTATATAAATATTAACTTAAAATATATTTTATTGATGTATTTGTATTATTTTAATTTGTGGTCTGTAATATAAATTAAGTTGTGATTTACCGCGAGATTTTATATTTATTATGTCTTTGACTTTTAATTTAACAAGTATTTGACTATCAAATAAAAATCTTAATTTCAATTATTTAATCTGTGGAAATTTACACTGGATAGAAAATTGTTTTTTATTATATTTTTAATCTCATCTGTTAATTAAAATTTAAAAATAATATTCTTATAAAATATAAATATTAAATAAAAAATATTATTTTGAGTTTTCAAAATAATAAAAAAAAATAATTTTAAATTAGTCACGAATAATAAAATTAAAAATATTATTTTGTATTTTTATATTATTTTTAATTAAAATTAAAATTTTACCTTAATAAATAAATTTAAAAATAAAAAAAAATAATTTTAATCAATAAATAGTATAAATTATCTAAAAAATACTATTTGTAAAATTTACTTTTAAAGAATAAATAAAAATATAATTTAAATATCTCTCAGTAAAGAAAACTACAAGTTACATAAAAATAAGCACGAGGAACACACTGTTGTTATTTGGATGGAATGCATTTTAGACTTGAAATTAGTCATTTTAAAATTGTTGGTTAAAATTAAAAGAAATTAAAAATGTATCGAATAATAAACATGAAAGAGATAAAATAATAAAATATGATATATAGTTTAATAAAAAATAAAACTCTAAAATATTAAAATACAAATACTATGAAAATGTGTATTTATAATTTTTTAAAAGAATTTGAATTAGTTGTTTTATAACTCAAAAGTCAAAACGATCCTATGGTCTGTGGGTCTAGTGGAAGAGTCCCTTAGAGGGACCCATGCCCCCTAATAGGGTTCAGGAAAAAGGTGGGGGATAGAAGTGCAATTAGGATGGGAAACATTAATAAATCCTGAATCTTGACCCTCTTAGTAAATATTTCCAGCTTTTACTAATTGAACTTTCAATAAAGGATTATTATCTTGATATTTTATAAAGTGAAGAATTTGATTCCAATAGTACTATCAAATATAAAAAATAGAATTAATATTCACTCAATTCCGATTCTAAACTTGAATACACTAAAGAAATGGAATATTTCCAATTCGAATTTCATTTTTATGGTGAAAATTGACTTCATTTTCTTTCCTCTTAAAATCCACAATGTCATGAAGAACCATAATTGAAATTTGAAAACGTAGAACATCATCTTAAAGACACATTAAGGACATTTTGCGGCCATCTCATTAGGTGTTTGGGGCTAATATGGAATAATAATAATAATTTAATAACGATGTACTTAGAACAAAACTGGGTTCTTATTGGGTCCAAAATACGTACTAAATTTAACCAAACCAATGAAATATAAGATTAAAAACAAACAGGGGAACCTTTGTCCAGCAATAAAAGAAGAACAAAATCCAAAATTTAGGGGCATTCCGAGAATTGAACTCGGGACCTCTCGCACCCTAAGCGAGAATCATACCACTAGACCAAATGCCCATGACTGATGCTTTGGCACTAATAAAATATAATATAAATATTTTCTTATTTCAAATTAATAATAAAAAATATAAAATATAATATACCTTCTTATATAATATTCTTCCTGAATATAAATAGTGATTTAATTTTATTTATAATTATTTTTATCTGGATGAGATTAAAATGGGTATGGGTAGATTTAAGGGAGACAAGACCGTTCCTCTAGATAATAATAATAATAATAATAATAATAATAATAATAATAATATTATTATTATTATTATTATTATTATTATTATAAACGTAAATTATGTATGTAATTTTATAATTTATTAATGTAATTATGAATGACAATAATATTTGATATAATTAGTAAATAGTTAAAAAAAATTAAGCATGTTAACCATGAAAAATTATGTTTAAATCGATAATTTATTTTTTAAAATAAAAAAAAAACGTGACTTTAATAGTGTTCAATTCTTAGATGTGTTTCAGCCAATATTGTAAAATCCTCACTTGTAACTTCACTTATTTTAATCAATTTAAGAAATTGACTACTTTTAATTTCGATGTCCAGAATAGTTTGTGAACCATTCTTCATTTGGATCACAGTAATATGGTGTTCCCTTAAAATTGTTCTCCAGTACAAATGTTAATCTATGTGGAAAAAAAAATAGAGATTTCACTATTTATTTTAGGCATAATTTGGAATGAATAATGATAGTAACATCTATTTAGTAAAAAATTAGAGCCATTAAATAATGATTGATATATATCTTTATAATAGTAACATCTATTTAACATCTCTCACCATTATCAATATATATTTTTTCATCTCATCACATTACTCATTACTTTTAATTGCTAATTAGTTTGATTTATCAATTTTGGGCTAATTCTGAGTAGCGTATAAGTTTGTCATTATTATTTAAATTACATCTAGGGTGATTATCCATGTGTTATTTAGCTACATCACACTTCCTCTTTATGTACTGATAACTCAGGAATTTTAAAGTGGGAATTTGCATGCTTAATTAAACTTGTCTGCTCCCTCAGGCACACATAAACCACCAATTAATCGACAATATGCTGCTGCATCATTATCAAATATGTTTATGTTTAATTAATTCGTATACAGGCAGATGCAGTCACAGTTCAAAAGTGCAATGCTAGAGGCAAACAACGCATTTTATAAATGTGAACGGCAAAGGCATGGGAATGTGAAATAGAAGAGGGAAAAGCAACAACACCCACTTTTGTAAATGTGAACGGCAAGATTACTGGCTCAGGCGAGATACCCTCAAGTTGGTCAAATGTGAGTCTGTTCTCATCTGCTTCCAGGAAGCCATAAGAACGCTACAACTTGAATACTTTTTAAACCATTGGGACAAGTTTTGTGCATCCAATATATAATCAGCTTTCCAATATTCTTTTATAAATATTCCTTAATATCTATTATTTTACAAAGTAAAGATTAAATAAAAATATTTATTATTTAAAATATAAAATTATTTAATAATTAAAAATTAATTAATTAATTAGTAGGAAAGTTTAAAATTATTCATGTATAATTTTTGCACATTCTTTTGGAAATCATTCCTCCCACTATCATATTGCAATTGGCCCAGAAAAGTAGTTGAGCGTGCAGTTGAAGTTGTCTTCTAGTTCTGTTAGCCAAAGTCCAACAAACACTTCGACCCACTTGACCAGCCTATCAATCAAGGCCGAATACATGGATTATATTTTAATTTGAAAATCATAAACTTTATTAATTAAACTTCATCTATTCTCAAAATTGTTTTTTACTTAGGGAAAAATTATTTGTTCGGAGTACATAAAAATATCATAAAGATAATGTAACATAACATTTTAAAAATTACAACTAAATTTCTCATTAACCAAAGCTGTGATTGACTTAAAAAATAGAAGAGGAGGCAAATAGCTAGTAAATCATTTAGTAGTCTTCTTAAATAACAAAATGAGTTAATATTTAAGCTACTGCTTATGTTCGAGCTATATCCTAAAACCTTGAAAACAGGGATTTCTTTTATCATTCTGATTTCATTAATATATATATATATATATATATATATATATATATATATATATATATATATATATATATATATATATATATGAAATTAAAGTGCACTACCCTTAGAACTTGTCTAGTCTCTTATGATATGTTTGAATTTTCGGTGGGAAAGTTTCAAACCGTGCTTTAGATAAAAACTCGTCTCATGTAAGTTTTGCTAAAACTTTGGTTGAGGTTAGTCTAGGTCCCCTTAAACATATGTCATTTTAACATATATGCTCTTTAATTTTTAAAATTAAATTCTTTTAAATTAATTATGATTTTTTATAATTTTTAAAAAATACAATTAAATCTTCTTAAAATTTTATTTAATTATACATATTTATATTTATAATTTTAATTATTCCTTTTGAAATTTTTATCAATCTAATTTTAAACTTTTACATAATTTTTTATTTAAACCATAAATATCCTCAACTTCAAAATTTTAAGTTAAAATATTTTTTAGTCTCAATACCTAACACTCGCATTTAATTTGGTTTTCTAAATAAAAAATTTTCAATTTAGTTCTTATATAAAAAAAATTGTAAAATAATTTTTTAACATCAATTTATATATTAACGATCTCAATAATTTTGATTTACTTATTACTTCAAACTTGATTTAAGGATTATATTTCATAAACCTTAATTGAAGAGATAATTCTAACAACAAAATTTCAAAAACAATGAATATGAAATCAAAAGTTAGCAAGTTCACCACCAGAAGTAGAAACACTATTAATTAATGTGGTTGTGAGGGAGGATAAAGGTATATACATCAAGAAACATGTGAAATTTAGGGAAGGAATTCAAAGATGGTCAAATTATAATGTAAATAGAAGTTTATGTGATCTAGTAATTTGGTTTCAAATGATTTGATACTCATATGAATATGTCATTAGGTTGAAAAAAAAAATGAAGTTATGATTTGTTTGAATGATTAGATAAAATCATTTTGGATAGAGTTTTGAAGATGTCGTAAGAATACCAAAAAATAATAACAAGATTGAAAAAAAAGATTTAAATATTAAAATTAGCAATATGAATATTTCATGAAAGATGATAGTAATCTTGATGTTAATTGCTTTTATTTTTTACTATGGAAAACAAGCAAAAATAAATAATGAAAATCATGAATAAATATGCTCATGACTTACAAAAGTTATGGTGAAAAAAAAAATTTACCTTAGAAAAATTAACATAAAGATTTTTTTTCATTCCACTATTATTATTATATATACATCTTTGTTAGTCATATATGCCTCCATCATGCCATTATAAATTATCATTTATAGAGGTTAAATTAAAAAAAAATTATTTAGAGGATCAAATTAAAAGTAAATATTATGTATAGAACTAAAAGTAATATTTTAACCAAAATTTTATTTTAAATTGGATACAAATATTATAAATAATAACTTTATTTTTTAAAATTTTAATCCAGCTACATGCCAAAAAAAATTATTAAATTGCATCAACTTTTACTAATTAATTCATTTCATGAATCTAATGAGTACAACCTGAGAAATTTTGATAGTTAAAAAACACGACGTACAAAGATAAGCAGTGTGTTAAAAGTAAGTTATCTTACTTTATTGCTGCTCATGCCACAATACACAGGTTAAGAATGAGAGGAAAAGTTAAAATTGCGTTATGGTAGATCTTATCTTATGGGTAAACCTATATATTCTTGGTGAAGTTGGTTTATGAAAACAAACAATCCATTCATGGCTATATAGTTGAAGATTATGACACAACAATAGTGAAATGTGATTAACATGTGCAAATCGCCATTAAACATATATGTCCTATTGCTGATAAGATTATTTTAATACTTGGAAGTTGATGTTGTAACAACCATGTCGCTTTTGCACAGCACAAATATTTTCAAGAAAACTATAACAACCTCTCATCATCTTTTATGGTGACTATGAAAAGGTCATCCTTCCCTTTTATGTTTGGAATTAAGGAAATTTATGTTAGAAGCCTGTTCAAGAGGCAGTTATATCCAATGGAAAATAGAAAAAAGGGAAGGGTAAAGGAAGCAATGAGATCATCCATATTTTCTCACCTGTCTCAAGTTTTAAACTAAATTGACTATAACTTCATCCACAAAGTTAACATTTCTAAATTCTATCTTGAATTATATTTTATTTCTCACCCCCTCCCCAGCCCCCCTTATGTGATTTTCTTGCACATTGAGTCCAATTTAATTCTCGTTCAGACTATTGAAGTTGTCTTTTTCCACGAATATTTTTCCATCAGACTTAAATTAATCACTGACATTTGCTGAACTTAAGTTTATTACCATTTGGACCACTTTTGTGAGTATTTTTCACTTAATGACGATAAATTGGTAGTGTACCTACCGTATGGGTCCCCATGCCTCATGTTTTTAGTGGGCTTTTAAGAATACTCTTATAAATGCTGCCTAAAATTATTGTAGTGTAGCAAACACATGTTGGGCCGGGAGCCCTTAATGCCAAACTTATCGTGTAATAATTTCATAGAAATTATACCGACTGCTATTTAATTATAACGAATTTTATGAATATTATTCGGAAACACCATACAATCAATAAGTGAGATGCATCCATAAACAATCAAGGTAAATGCAAAATACGATTTTGCTGTCCAAAAAACACGAAAAGTGTGCCACAATTGATTTGCAGCATTTCATGAAAAGAAAAATTGCCACAATTATTCGGTACAATTAGTAAGTTGACATGCTTTAAGTATGCTTATAAGTTCTTTTTAGTTCATGTGTATAAAAAAATGGTTGCAAGAGATGAAATTCATTTAATGATCTCTACATTTTTAAAAAATTAGTCTCTAATAGCAAGTTAAAACATTCTTATTATTAAATCAAATCAATATTAAGGGTAGTTAAAGTATACTTTTTCTTGGAACAAAAAACTACTTTTCCTAATCAAGAATACATGCCATTATTTTTATTTTAATTTTTAATTTTTTAACAAACTGAATGTTTTATAGTTTTAAATATTTTAATCCATAATGTTTAAAATATATTTAAAGTAACTATGTATTGGTTTATAACTTTAAAATGTTTATAATTGTATTTTTTTTATATTATACTTAAATTTTAAAATATTTTTCAAAATATAGTGTAATTATAACAAAAGGATAAAGCTGAAGTAATATCATGGATAGGAGCTAACAGCAACACATTGTAATTTTTTTTTTTTAATTGAAAACTTTTAGGGGTAAAGTTATGAAAAATATAGGTAAAAATTTACCATCAGAACTAAGGTGGGTGGTTAAGTGAAGTACCTTGTTAGAGTAATGGTTCTAAAATTCAAACTCTCTGAATTTGTAGATAAAATTTGCCTAAAATCATACAACTATCCATTGTTGCTACAACAGAACAGACAACCACATCTGTTCACGCCCTCAACAGGGAACTGTTCAAGTTAGTAAGATGATCATTAAATTGTCCAATGGAAAGATTATAATAATTTAAACAATTTAAAAGTAACATGCAATTGATATTTGGTGTATCACAATAAGTTTCTTTTAGTTATATATAAATAACATTATTTCTTTAACTTATTAATCTAAAGTCAATAATTATTTTAGTTCTTAAAAATCTAAAGATTAATTATATTAATCTTAAAAATTATTATTATTATTTAAAAATAGTTTTTTTATAAAAAATAAAATAATTAATGTTTGAAATATTTTAATAATTATTTATAATTTTTTTTATTTTCAAAATAACTATTTACTCGATCGAACTTCATGCCAATTCACTCAACCATATAGAAAGATATAGGTGTCTTCTAACTCTTGAAGCTGAAAAGAACCAGATGAGTAGGTCCGGTTTGATTAAGATAACCTTATCGCGATTTAGTGGTAATGAAAGGTCTTGAAACATATCTAAATCCCAATCCAATTAAATCTTTCGTCTATAATTATGCTTGCTGAAAATTAGTATAATATCCAAAAGAGAGATAATGAGTCTAGGCACCTCTTTTCTTTTTTGATGTTCCGTCCAAGCTCAACTTTGATATAAAGCACCTGTTTATAGCTGTGATACCCCAATTGCAGGTCAGTAATCATGGGGATACCCTTTGTCTCCTATCATGGACCCACTTCTTCTTTGTTTTTTGGAACTAAGCAAAGCATGGAACACTTTTACACACTAACACCAAACGCGAATCCATGCCTAGGCCACGGATTATACCGTATACTCACATATTTAGCTAACCAATTATGTCCCTTAAACCTTTTTATATGAAAAAAATAAGAGACTTAAGACTTAACAAGCTATAGAAATTCCATGTTAATAAAATATTACTATATTCATCTGCCTTCAACCAACCATTGGTGTGGGTTTTCTATAAATGTTTTATATTCTAATTTTATAATAATAATTCATACCATTTAAATTAGAATCTAGATTCCATATCAACGTACTTACAAGTTATATTCATCTTGCAATATCTTTTTAATAATCCTCCCAATATTTATAACAAGTTTTTAATATATAAAAATAAAATAAAAACATATAATTTCTAATTGATAATTAAGGAGACTATTTAAAAATATTATAAGTAAATTTAGTATAATTGTAGATGTAAATATGAAAAGTCTTAAAATGAAATATTCACACACCAACAATATTGGAAAGGAGACATGGACATTTGATGAAAAGTACGATGAATGCGGGCGATTAATAAGACTAAAACGAAACAGGAGAAAGCTGCTTATTGCCAGACAAAGACAGAATCAATCCACCAGACAAAGACACATTGATTAAAGTGGTGAGAGAGAATAAGTAGGGTTTTATGTAGTGTTTGTCAAGTATATAGATTGAAGAATTTTGATGATTCATTTGGGTGTGTAAAATTTGGGTGAAATGGGTGTGTAAAATTTGGGTGAAAAGTGTTAAGTAATGGAAGAGAGGGAAGAAAAGATTGATCCTTTGACCTTTGTTTGATGGGAAGAAAAGGCAGGAATTTGGACGGTTGATAATTCATAAGTCATACAATTTCTCATTTATCCTTTTTGGGAAAGATTGAAAAGGAATTCAAATAACTGAAATTAGTCATTGTTGACATATTCTTCTCCATTTTAACATCTATCCCAATCAAATTTAATAAAATAATATTTTTTATAATTTTATTAAATTCTTTTATCAATATAACTATTAATTTATTTAATTTTTATATGATTTAAATATTTATAAAAATATAATATAATAATAATTTAATAAATAATATATTATATATTAACATAAAATACAATGATAAAATAAATTAATTTAAAAATTATGAAATTCTATAAATTTAATTTACTATATAAAATTTTAAATTTAACCATTATATTAATAAAATTTATTTTCAATAAAAAATATTAAATATATCATTTTACTAAATTAATACTCTGATGCAAATCATTTTAACATTATCTATATTTTTATTCTCTATATTGACAAAGTTGAATTTAAAAGAAGAGTTTCTGTTTTATATTAAATAATCATAATAATAACAAATAAGATGAATTGTAACTTCTTCACTTTTCCTTCTTTTAATGTATAGTTTTCTTTTATTTTTATCTCCCATCATATGTATCAAACAAAGTCTAATTACTTGAGTGAAGACAGACGGCACTGCATATTATTAAATTTCAACTTTAATTTGAAATATCATATTAATTTTAATTCTTAAAGAAAGTAGGATAGGCATGAGTGTCGAGTGTGGGAGGGTGTGTCCTTTTTACTCTTAGATAGATACTGATTACTACTAATTAGTAATTAGTGTTCATTGATCCAAGATGATCCTTTTATCTTTAAATGTTTCTGGAACCTGTTGTTTTTATAACATAAACGGGCACAAAGACAAAACTCTCTCTCTCTCTCTCTCACACACACACACACTTTCTCTTTCTCTGACTTCTGCTAATGACTGCAATGGATTGATAGACGCTTGTGCTGTGTGGCTTTAATAAAGTGATTATGCATGTCAATGTCTGTGTCACAATGTTACCTAGCTTTCTACCCAGAAAAAGGAGTTCAGAGAGAACCACGGGGGCACGGGGAAAACAAACCAATTTTACTGCCCCTATGCCACGTGCAACCTCAATAGGACTCCAATAAATATCCTTAATTTTCGTGAAATAAATAAAAACAGTGACCAAATCCAAATCATGAATCCACTTAGTAATTATTGCTCTTACATGTTAATGCAGCGTATCACATTATGCGTTCCTCGATATTTGATTTGTTCCAACTAATGATGCAATTCAACTTTTTATGTATGAAAAAATCCCAGGAATTAATTATGAACTAAATCTTTTTTATAAGATCCTATTCATCAAATTATATATACGTTAAAAATATAATAAAATTAATTATAAAAATAGTATAATTTTTTAAATTTATTTTTATTTAAAATAAATTCTTTAATTTCTTCAAACATTTAGTAATTACAAAAGATATATAAAAATAATAAATTTTTTAAAAATTCCATAAGAGATCTTATATTAAAATAAAAATATTTCTAAAAAACATAAAAATAAACAGAGGATGTAATATTCTCTAGATTAATATTTTCTTAATATTTTATAAAAATATTAAATAAATATAAATATATTTAATATCCTAAAATGTAAATGCATTTGTATTTTTCATTTAATAAATAAACGTTTTAAATATATTATCATACAAATTAAATTTATTAATATTAATATTTTGTTAACTTTCACTGTTATATATTTAAAAGTAGTAAATATAACACCACACGCACAAAAAATTTAATTATAAATAGGAGCATATAGTTTTTGTCCTTGTTGTATATCATCATTTTTTCTCTTTTATTTAAAATGTACAAATAACCTATAAGCTATATATATGATACAAACCAATAACTTATAAATTTGGGAGTACAAAAATTGTAGAAATGCACAATAAAAATTACAAAGATAGATATAGTTTAAAAAGATGGTACAACATGAACTTAATCATGAAAGAGTCTAACTTTTCTTTAATATATTTTTAAAAGGTAAACGAATTTAAATTACCATCACTTTCGGTAAGAAAAGATTCCTTAAATTGCAATGCTCATCATTAATTAACAGTAAGTTTAACTTAAAATATATTCAATCCCGGATTGATCCCCTGTTTACTAAGAAAAATAAAAACTATAGAAAGATGTGTTTATATATTTAACGAATTCTAAAAATCTTATAAAGGGCGCATGCACTTAAAAAGGATGGAATCTCTCGAAGAAGACTGTTATTGTCAGTATCCTGATTCAAGATAAAGGCAACTCAAAAAAAGAAAAAAGAAAAAAGAAAAAAGAAAAATAAATACACGTATGCTCTGAATATCAAGCATTTGATGGCAGGGCATCTCCTCTAATAACTAACTTTAATCTTTGTGTAGCGTCCTGTGCTCTGCTTTTTTGCGTCCTTTTTAGGTTTATACTTTACACCCAAATTCTTTAAGCCATTTATTCGTTAATAATGTAAATAATGTCAACCTAAAATATTATGAAAAATATTAACCATTAATTCTCAAGATTCATTTTTAGTAACTAAAAATAATAAGATTTTATAAATATACTTTATACTTTTATATATGTTAAAAAAATTAATTAGTAGTAAAAAATTAACTTTTTTAAAATGTAAAGGTTGTTAAACTGTTTTTTTTTCTCTTTTAACAATTTTTTATGTATGGTTAAGATTTAAATTTTTATTAGTATACTTAAAAATATATTTTTCTATCAATTATACGAGACTTATTAATTATTATACTTTCTGATTTTAATATAACAGATACTTTCTTTTTTATATCTTACTAGTCTTAAATATTTAAAACCAGTCTCCTAAGAGTTGATATTAATAAAACAGATACCATGTAGTAATTTTTGTTCGGGTTTACACGAAATATAGGATAATTGACTCAATAATATAAATTATTCTAGAAATTAGTCCAATATTTATTTCTGCTAATTAACAAATAGTACGTAATTTGATTTAATGTGAACAAATAATAGAATACTTGTTGTCGGTGACACATAATAAAGCAAAATACAATTCATCTTTTCGTTTTCCGTTTCATATTCGCATACCAAAAGAGAAATATGAAGCCAACTCCAATTTTGAGTCAATATAACCCCACTTTTGATGTGGACTAAACCAACTTTTTAGTGAAACTTGCATGACTTTAGCATGAGGACAGACAAACCTTTAAGTCACGTCTATATCTAATTGTCTACTATCCATTTGTAGGCATGTGAAGATATATGTACATTCTGTGGGCATCTTTCAAAACCAAGTTAATGCACCACCCAAGAAATAAAAACAGTTATTAATTTCTTTGCAAAATTCATGTTCAAAATGGAAATTGAAAGAGCTTGTAAACTAATTAATTAGAATTATTATGCTGTTACGCATATAACTGCTTTTGAAGAATCAATCTATACCATCCATGAGAATTACTAATACGATTAAGATATATAGTCATAATCCATTCTCTTACAAATATGACAAAGTTTGAATTTCGAAGGCATCATTTGGTGGACACTTGCAGCTTTTAGTAACTTGGAAGGGTACATAGCTCTGCAATGCTAACATATTTTGAACAGAACCCTACATGTATATGCAATTTAACTTTACTATTGAAGAAAAAGCACTAATTTAGATTTTATTCCATTGCTTTCATTTTTTTTTTCAATGACAATAGAAAAATATATTAACATCTTGATGTTTAGTTACTTCACACTACCAACTATTATCAGTATATATTCTGCATATTCTTTCTTGTGAGAATTTCTACCATCAAGTTACATACTTCATTTTTTTTCATTTTAAATTTTAAATTTATAAATTATAACATATGATTTCGTTAACACACTTTCTATAAATAGTTACTTAAGAACAAATGAAAGTGAAAAAGGGAAATTAACCCGTGCATGCCAGTATTTTAATTAATATTACTTTCTGAAAAGATATCACTCAAAGCATGAATAGAGGGTCACTTATTATAGAAGTGTTTTGATTATGTATGCACGAGGCATCCCTCAAGAGGTAGCAAAGATACAGACAAAGTGATATAACTGAAAGGGGGAAAATGTTATAGTTCTCCAAAAGCCCTTGAAAAGTGTTGTCTTAGTTTATCTTTATCCAAACAATTCTTATCTCGGTGTCGGGGAAGAAGCTATATATATAGCAAAAGGAGAAGCAAAACCAAATAACCACTTCTTCAGGGACCCAAAAAGGAAAAGGAAAAGGAAAATTAACTTTGACATTCATGCATGAACTGTTGATAATAGTATTGGTGATTTTTACATCTATTTGATGTTTTACCTACGAAAGTGAAGGGTCTTGAATCAAACTCAGTAACTCAAGTAGATTTTTGAATTAAAGATTAAACCTGCAAATTACTCCAACCTTTCATTATTATTTCACACTAGTTAAGCAACCTGTAGTCAACCAAAATCCTTCTTGACCATCCTTTTTTGAATATTTCATTTATTTGGTCACTAAGATGTGAATGTGTACCAGTCATTTATCATACTTTGGCATAAAAAAGTAGCATTTAAAGACCCTGTCGTATTCGACTTATTTCAATATGCAAATTGTAATGTCAATTCCATAGCTATATATATATATATATATATATATATGTACATGAAAATGAAATTGATTGTTAATTAAAAACCAAATTGAACAAAGTTTTTACCCCCCTGAATGTGTGCTACACAAAGTGAAGAGGATGAAGGGTCTATTTATGCCAAAGAAAATAACAGAGAAAAGAAGGACAAGTGAGTAAGAGTGTTGCAGGCGCGTGAGATGTAGTTGAAGTAGAAAATTATGAATAAAGGGAAAGAGTGATGAGACGTGAGATATGTAAAGGAGTGGACTGTTGATGCAGAGGCTCTTTCTCTCTCTCTTTCTCTCTCTGAACAACTGATTAGGACTTAGGAGCCCTAACAACTAACAACACGCCCACCATACTTGCTGCCAAACCAATCCCTCACCACAGTACTCTTCTCTCACTTTCAATACCGGTGTTCATTCTATACAATTAAATGCAAATATATTTTATTAAAACAATATTTATTACATTGAAAATATGAATATGTAATAATATTCTTACTTTAAGTTGCTTAAATTCGGTTTATGTTCGCACACATTGGTTGTGGTTCTATTTGTCGGGTATCAAACGACTACAAATCAAATCAGTTGAAAAAAATAACATTTATTTTTCTACTTATGGTTGGCGAATTATGTTATTAATGTTCAACCTCTGCTTGAAGTTCAACTGTGTCATTCATTACCATAATATTAATGTACCTAATAAATTGTGTGGTGTGGTGGGTTAAGTTGTAATTTATGTTTAGAATAATGAGGAGAAAATAATAAAATATGGTAGAAGTAGTATTATGAAAGGGGTGTTTCCTTTTTGGTGTGGGGCTCAGCCACAACACACAAGTGAAGGGAAATTATTAATAAAGAAGAAAAGATAAAGCAAAGGAGAGAAGAGGGTGGGGAGTGTGGGTTCTGTACTGTCTTGGCCTGTCCCCCCCACCCAACACAACACATTCACATACTCTCTCTCTCTCTCTCTCTCTCTCTCTCTCTCTCTCTCTCTCTCTCTCTCTCTCTCTCTCTCTCTCTCTCTCTCTCTCTCTCTCTCTCTCTCTCTCTCTCTCTCTCTCTCTCTCTCTCTCTCTCTTTCTCTTTCTCTCTCTAACACTCACTCCAAGTCCAAAAGCCACCACCACATTGGCTTTTGTTGCCTTTTGTTTCTGTGCTTCCTATGCAATTGTCTATGTCTGCTGCTTCTGCTCCCTCTTCTCAGTACCTTCAAATGGGTTTGGAATCATACTTTGAATTCCTTGTTATTATTTGATTCAACACTCTTCTCTTCTCTTCTCTTCCTACCCATCATGTTCTCTCTTCCTCTCTTCCCCTGTTTCTTCCTCTGTTCTGTGGTGTGGTGTCCCTCCAAACATGAATTCCTTTTTCATGATTTGACCTCATTTTCCATTTTGTTACAGTTTCTCACTTTCTGGTTTTCCCTTTTTTAAAATCCACTTGATTGGATTGACCCTCCTTTATCTTCTTTTTTTGTTTCTTTTCTTATATTCTGTTTGGTTTCCCATTTGAGTCCCACTGCACCAGACCTAACAATAACAACAGAAACAACCACACACACTGAGGTGTTCATGGAAATTGATCTGAACGATGATGCAGTGACTACTGAGGTTGAGAAGAATGCACCCTGCAATGGGGACTGTGAGAAAGGTGGTGCTTCTTCTTCTTGTGTTTGCTGTTCCTCTTCAGCACGTGTGTCTTCTTCTTATCTTGAGCTATGGCACGCTTGTGCTGGCCCTCTCACTTCCCTCCCAAAGAAAGGGAATGCTGTGGTCTATTTTCCACAAGGTCACTTGGAACAAGCTGCATCTTTCTCACCCTATTCACCATTGGAGATGCCCACTTATGATCTTCACCCACACATCTTTTGCAGGGTTGTCAATGTTCAACTACTTGTGAGTTCTTAATTTGCCTCTTAACTCTCCCCTTATAATTCATATAAACTTGTTCCCTTTTATTTTTTCCATTCATTTGGTTTGGTTTAGTTTAATTCTCTTTTTCTTTTTCCCTTTATGAATAATAGGCCAATAAGGAGAATGATGAGGTTTATACACAGGTTACTTTGCTTCCACAGGCGGAGGTTGGTCTTTATTATTCTGTTTTGGTGCATCTTTGGTTAATTTTGCTTCCCTAGAATGATGAGAATTTCTTGTTATTTAGAGCTTCATTCATGGTAAAAGTGTACTCTAGCTTGAAATATTGGGTTGTGTTCAGTTAGTAGGGAATTATTTGGAGGGAAAAGAGCTTGAGGAATTGGAATCAGATGAAGAGGGGAATGGAACAACACCTACAAAATCAACTCCTCACATGTTCTGCAAAACGCTTACTGCCTCTGACACCAGCACTCATGGGGGCTTCTCTGTTCCTCGTAGAGCTGCTGAGGACTGTTTTCCTCCTTTGGTGTGACTTCATGCTTTAGCTTGAACTCATAATTTATAACAAAATTGTTCGAGAGTTTTGAACCTGAGATTGATGAGTTCCTTTTATGTTTACCTACAGGATTATAAGCAGCAAAGACCCTCTCAAGAGCTTGTTGCCACAGACCTGCATGGTGTGGAGTGGAAATTTCGTCATATTTACAGAGGTAATTGTAAGAGAAAATGAAAAAAAAAAACCTGTATGGCTTGCTTCATAATCATAGTTTGACAATAAAATGATACAGAAGGTCCATGTGGTAATTTTTGTCAGGTCAGCCAAGGCGGCATCTGCTTACTACTGGCTGGAGTATTTTTGTTAGCCAAAAGAATCTTGTTTCTGGCGATGCAGTGCTCTTTTTAAGGTGTATATCTCAATATATGTTCAACTAACATTTTTTTTTCATTGGATGTGTTACAGATTTTATATATAATGATGTTTTGCAATCAATGCAATGCCATGCTGCCATATTTAGCAGATAGTAATCATCAACTGCCAAATAAAATAGTAGTATTTGGATGTAGTTAATGTTGTTTTTTGTTGGAATGGTTAGCGTATATTCTTTGTTGATTACCAATATTAAGGGGCTTTTTGTCATAATGACTGTACCAAATTAGCATGAGGAATCCAGGAAAAAAAATCTTCTCATAGAACATTTCTCTAAAGCTGACAATTTTTCTTCACGATGATCTGCGCTATCAGTCTCTAAGGCAGATGAGTCTATCCTTCTAGTACCTTTTAGATTCATTATTGCTCATTAATTTCTTTGTGTAGGGGTGAAAATGGAGGATTGAGATTGGGAATACGAAGAGCTGCTCGACCAAGAAATGGCCTTCCTGAATCAATTGTTGGTAGCCAGAGTTGTTATCCCAATTTCCTTTCTTCTGTGGCTAATGCTATATCTGCAAAAAGCATGTTTCATGTTTTCTACAGTCCCAGGTACTACGTTAATGCATCAGATTCTTTTGTTTTGCTAAATGTTTGAACTTCACACTCTAATTATTTAATTAATCTTGATTGTCATTTTGTTGTGGAAATTATAGATGAAACATCAAAGTGATGTATTTCATGATAACTTGCATGTTAGTGATTAACTCTTAGTCACAAAGAAAGTGATATAGTATTATTCAAGTTCACATGGTAAGGTATGGTGAAAAGGAATAAATTCCTCTAGTACCTACTCCCTTACAATTAATTTTTTTATTTGGTAAAATTTGTGATTTAATTTTAAATTAGTTAAATTAAGGAAAAAATAACCATACAAAGTTGGATATTACTCTTTTAAGGAAAGGAGTATATATATTCCTGGAGCATTGAAAAAATTTGGCCACAAAAGAGTGAGCACCCCTTATGTCTCCTAATTGTCTGTTATTCTTCCAATCTGATGCTGTGACTATAACAGACAAAACTGGTTAAAGGCTTTCCAACTTTGTCAAGAAAGGGATTTAATGTTCAGAAATAGGCATCTAGGCTTCATCAGTTAATGTATCCGTATCTCTCATCTCAATGTTGTCCAAAACACTTCGTAAACCATAAATGGAGAGGATGGTGAGCTGTACATAGAACTACAGCAGCTTGTTTAAAGTAACTGCAGTACCATATCTGGCAGTAATGGATTTTAATTGCAGCTGAAATTGTCAGGCTGAATCACATTTTAGTTATTGGTCAAATTATGTCCATAGGATATTCTCATCAGACTCCAAGAGAGGAATGCACTTTGGAAATTCCTGATCATCATGTGGCAGGTGATTCACATGCATAGACTAGGGAATATTAAAGATTATTAGCATATGAATATGGATGCATGGATAGTGGAGTAAAGATTTTAATTTGGACAGAAATGGACCTGGCCTTTCTAGAATCGTAAATGTTCAGATCTTTACAGCTTACTAGTTTTGACTTTTTTGAACGGAGAGGAGGGGAGAATGATTTCATCTTCTTCTCAGCTTTTAAAGAAGTAAAATATATATGATGTTTCCTGTGAAAATGAATTGGTCGATTGGATAACCCTCTTAAGCATTTTCTTTGTTATGTTGTTGTGTGTCAAATAGTACAGAACCTATGGCTTTCATGTTGGGATTGATGAACTTTATCTGACTGTTCATTTGCTGATTGGATCCTGGCATCTTGGGGCGTGTTCATTACATGTGAAGCTTTATCTTTTTCTTGCTTGATAAAGGATTTTAGCGTACTAAGGTTGGCTTATGAATCTAGCAATAAATTTGTAATATGTTTGAATTTGGTATGATACAGAGCAAGTCATGCAGATTTTGTTGTACCCTACCACAAATATGTCAAAAGCATCAAGAATCCAGTGACCATCGGGACAAGATTCAAAATGAAATTTGAAATGGATGAATCTCCAGAAAGAAGGTTGACTACTAGTTAGTTATAAATCTTTAACCATTGCCTTCCATGAACCCAAAAAAAAAATTGTGAGGAATATGACGTCTTTTTTCCTGTCTTCAGGTGTACTAGTGGTATAGTGACTGGAATAAGTGATTTGGATCCCTATAAATGGCCCAAGTCAAAATGGAGGTGCTTGATGGTACATTTGCTGTTTTTCTTTACGGACTACACTGTATATTTTACCATATTATCATACATTTAGCATTTACTTGGGATTTTTATCTTGATCACCCGAATTTTATTAATGATGCATTCTCATGTGAGAGGATAAGCAATTAATAACTCTGATTTTTAGTTACTTAGTAAAACGGAAACTGCCACATTAGTGTTTTTAAATTTTAACACAGTACATTAATACAAACCAATGGCGATAGCTTGTTTAACAGAAAGCTTGGTGTGATATCCAACAGGTCAGATGGGATGAGGATATTGAGATTAATCATCAAGATAGAGTATCTCCATGGGAGATTGATCCTTCTGCTTCTCTCCCTCCCGTGAGCATTCAATCCTCCCGAAGGCTGAAGAAACTGCGGCCAGGTCTGCAGGGTGCCTCACCCAGTCACCTCATCACTGGTATGAATCCTAATAATGCTGAGATAACCAAAGTAACATAAATCAGTAAACTTCATGCATCCTAATTGTCCTCTGTTCTTTTTATACTTTTATTCTTTGGCTTCTGCATGAGAGGTGTGGCAGCAGGAGGCAATGGGTTTATGGACTTTCAAGAGTCTGTAAGATCACCCAAGGTCTTGCAAGGTCAAGAAAATACAAGTTTTATGTCACTATATTATGGCTGTGACACGGTAACTAAGCAGCCAGAATTTGAGATCAGATCTCCAAGTCATCCAAATCTTGCATCAACTGGAGTGAGAAAGATTGCTGCTGCTGAGCTTATGAGGGTTCACCCTTCTAGTTATGCAGGCTTCACGGAAACTAACAGGTTTCCAAGGGTCTTGCAAGGTCAAGAAATATGTCCTTTGAGATCCCTGGCAGGAAAAGTTGATTTGAACCTTGGTGCTTGGGGCAAACCCAATGGCAGTTACACAAATTACAACCTGCATCAGGCAAACAAACCTAACTTTCACTCTTTAGGACCAGAAGTTATTCAAACTGCATATTTCCCATATGGTGATATTCACAAAGCTGGTCAAGGTAGCAGCATGTTATGCTCCAAACCCACCAATTTCCAAAGGGAGAATGTCCCATTAAACACTCCTTCCACTCAGTCAGGGATCATGAGAAATGAAGTTGGACTGTCAGAGGTCACAATCCCAAATGAGCAGATGCTGCAGGACAATATTTCTGGTGCTGCTTCTTTAGGGCCTAACATGAGGATTCCAAATGATGACAATTTCAAGGGGAAGGTAAATGCTTGTAAACTATTTGGATTTCCCTTGTCTGGGGAAATTACCACCCAAAATTTACAGAACTCTGCTAAAAGAAGTTGCACAAAGGTGAGCGATGATAGCAACAGAGTTATATTGTGATATGCCTTTTTCACTTCCTTTTGACAATTTGCCCACCCATGTAACATAACACTGAATGAAGGTTCACAAGCAAGGTAGCTTAGTTGGAAGAGCCATTGATCTCTCAAGATTGAGCAGCTACAATGAACTGCTGATTGAACTAGAGAGACTATTTAGCATGGAAGGCCTTTTAAGAGATCCTAATAAGGGATGGAGAATTCTGTACACTGACAGTGAAAATGACATAATGGTTGTGGGGGATGACCCATGGCAGTAAGTATTCATTTTCCTAGACTCAACTTTTATTTATTCAAATGCTGCTTTGCCATCTTTTAGTCAGTTATCATTGTCCATTCTATTATACTATGTAACATTCTATGTGAGACGATGCTGAAGAATATGCATTTTCCCTTTTGGCTGTAGTGAGTTCTGCAATGTGGTATCCAAGATTCATATACATACACTAGAGGAAGTGGAGAAGATGACAATTGGGATGATCAATGATGATACCCAGAGTTGTTTGGAACAGGCACCACTGATAATGGAGGCTTCAAAGTCTTCCTCCGTGGGTCAGCCAGATTCTTCTCCAACAGTGATTAGAATCTAGTTTCAGGGTTGTTTTAAGTATTATGTTGTTGGCCCCTTTTGTATGCTATATTGTCAAATAATATTTGCACGTCTGTTGATGCCATGATCGATTACTATCTTTGAGCAGGGAAGGGGGGGGGGATTGTACCCTCTAAACATGCTGAATAAGGCCATAAATTGTCCTGGCACCATGTAATAACTAATAAACCATTACCCAGTAACGTATGGAGTAATAATGGCGGTGGTCTAACATATGAGAAAGAAAACAATCTAGGACCAAAAGCACACCTACACAGTCACTCCTGGTCATGTATAGCTGAACTGTAGCTTGCCCTTAAAAACTAAAAGCTGACTAATTTTAAAAACCTACTCCCACCAATTTCAGCAAAATTCAGAACAATGCACCGGACGATTACTTAATCAGAAATCCGCTATATTATAAAGAAAAGCTAAATTGTGAAATTATCTCTCCATAGCTATGCTGTCAGATGTGAATGATTTCGTATCCAATATGATTCCTCATGCAACAATTCTTCTATTATTGAAACTTCGAGAACATACAGAACTTTATGAAAAATGCTAACCGGTATCCTTAGGAAATAAAAATTGATTTTTTTAAACATTATTAATGCATATGTCCTCACATTTTTAATACACTTTAACAAAAAATTATATTTTAAATTTCTTTATTAGTTTTTTAAGACACTCAGAACCTAATTTTATATAAACATACACCATTGCAAATAAATTTATTTCAAGTGCTTAGATGCAAGCATGTCTTTAAAACAGAGACACATAATGCGCATTCTTTTCAATGTAAAGTGGTACAATAAAAACATGTTCGATTTTAAAATATTATCCCTTTTTTTTTTTCATGTTTTCAAAGATTTGTAATCAAATGATAATAACAATTAAATGTCAGTTCTATTATTTTATGTACAAATCTTTAAAATAAAGGATACGACCATGTACATAAATAAAAAGATAAATCGAAATATTTTCTCGTATCAATTAGTCTAGATTTTTATTTTCTCAAACCCACTAGAACTCACCGTGTTGAATATACACAATATTCAACACCGGAGAATGAGGAATACCCTGGTTATAACAGTAAGAAAGAAAAAACGTGATTATGATGAAACGTGGAAATTTATGATGTACTGATTTCAAAGAGGCCTAGTACAAATTTCACAAAACAAATTTGCAAGTTCATTAAAATCGTAGAGATCATAACTAATTTTAAATGAGTACCCAGTATAAATTTCGCTAAAAAAAAAAAATCATGCCAGAATTATTTTCAATTGCCTTATATTTGGATGACATATTTTAAAAAAATATATATAATTTTTACAAAAATTTAAAATTCTAACCATTAAAATATTTTATTTAAATATTATTTTGTAAAAAATTTAAAATTATAAAAAATTTTAAAAAATATTTTAACCAATTAAAATAAAAAATTTTAATTTTCTAAAATATATAAAATTTAATTTTTTTTATATTTTTTTCTTTCCTTATTTTATATTTATGCTATTTTATCTTTTTTTTCTCACATTTTTTCATTTCGCATCTGAATAATATTTTTAATATTAAATAATATAATTATATATTTCTATTATTTTAATTAAAAATATATATTTGTTAAGTTATTATTCTGATTAAATATATTATATAATAAAAATAATTATATATCTAAATTTTTTGTGAAAAAATAATAATAATTAAAATAAATCTATAAATATTTAAATATAAAATATTGTATATATTAAAAATTAAATTATTTAATCTAAATAAAAATTTTAAAATATAAAAATTTAAAATTCAATAAATTTAAATTTTACGATTCAAATAAAGAATTTTAAATATAATAAATTAAAATTTTTTTATCCAAACAATATTTTAAAATAAAAATATTTAAATTAAAAACATTTAAATTTGTAAGTATTTCATATTTCTTAAAATGTTGAAATATTTTATCCAAACATAAGGTTATAAAATTTTAATTAAAAATGAGTTCTAAGGAAATTTTGATTACCTACTTCCGTACCATTATCTCTCTCAATTAGGCAACCTTTTAAATTCTAAAAGGTTAAAAATAAAACACAACAAACCATACAAAGATATTTATATTTTAAAGGAAAGAATATATCCTCCTCTCCCATGTAAAACGTACTATGAACCTCTTAAGAATCAACTTCCATTTAGACATTTAAAATTTTGATAAATTAACTTGAACATCAAATAAAATAAATGAGATAAATTTATAACATGAAATCCTTGCTTTCTTCCCCGACGCCCAAATCTAACTTGCAATATACCTTAACTTTCTTTGGAGCAGAACCTTACGATATAGAACATGATATCACAATGTCTTTTCGTCTACCATCTGTCTAGGGCACAATTTTTGCCCTATATTGAAGCTCATATAACTATTTAACTCCTGCCCTATATTGAAGCTTATATAACTATTTAACTCCAGCTGTGCAAACTGTTCAAAAGAATGGCAAGACGGTGAACGGGTATTAAATACACAGGCACACAGGAAAAATGTCTATTCCTCACCAGGATTTACAATCCAGGAGGCAACTTTAGTTCCTTAAATATATTACAAAATATTGGCAATCATATTTTACAAAATTGGCCGTCTACCTCGGTGTGAGCAAGATTAAACTATTTTGATTTCACTATTGAATCAGTTGGCTTAAAATTTACAGGTTGATTGATCGATCTCAGCAGAGACAAAAATTGCAGGCATAATATTCTTAACGGGGAACTCACCACCAAATCAAAAAGTTTGAACCACCAGATCTGAATGTTCATCTTGACTTAGTAGCAGCACTATACCAGTACCATCAGATCCTCCTTGAAAACTGGGGAATTTAGCATGGCCCTGACCTTTCATGTGTCTGTCGTATGAACAACTTGAATATCAAGCATAAAGAATTTAAAAGCTTTGCAGCAAACATCCTTACCACCAATAGGGAAATGATGCCCTACAGGTGCAAGCATTTTGACGGAAAATTTTTGGAGTTCCGCTCCACCAGAGGTGCCTCAGACCACATCAACTTCCATTTCCTGAGGACCAAAAACGCTGCTCAACTTTCTTCAGTTTCTAAATAAAAAATATGGTGTTAAGTATGGCACCTAAAGTTATTAGAGACACAAGGTCTAATACCTCTACTCCGAATCTGAATCAATAGAAAGATACAGGCGGGGCCTTACTGAACGTTTTTGGCGGGGAAATGAGAAAGGGCTATCTGATCTTTGCCTACTTGCCTTGTCAGATCTAACATCGTTCATACCAAGAAGCAAAGAAGCTGCGAAAGGAAGAATTATAAGGCAATAAAGTTGGGAGGAGAAAAAATGCCACGCTGCATTAAGAATCAGAGTTAGAGAGAGAATGCAACAGAGGAACATGGCACAAGGAAGGAGACAGACCAAAGAGAATGCACAATCATGTACAGCTAACTTCTTCACTTTTGTGTCAAGAGGTTAGCTTCTCCACATTTTCAAGGTGCACTAAGCAACCATTTAAGTTTTATACAGATGCAAAAAATTATAGTTATTAGGGCCATTTTTGATGAAAAAAGGATCTCTATAAAATTAAACCGTATCCTCCTATCTTGCCCCTCTTCTCTCTCTAAAAGAGTATGCCTTTACACAAAGGACTAACCAATGATGGTTCAGCTGTAAAACTTGCAAACAGAATAAGTATGTAATTCACATTAATACTGTCATTCCAAGAAACCGATTCATATTAATCTGGAAACAATTCTTAAACCAATTAGTTAATGGGACTGCTTCAACTTTCAATCATCATGAAGTACCCATCTAGTTAACCACTATTTCCCATTATGGGATTGCTTTCAACCTATGAGTTGAATTAGATGAAGATACGATGCAGAGGAGAACTAAGCAGAGTATTTTGACAAGTCTACATACAGCTCCATTTATAACAACCAACACAATAGCATCTATGTCAAGTTCCAACAAACTAATTTAAAGGTTTCTAATATCAAACACTGGAAATAACAATGCTTCATGAAAAGAAAATGAAATACGCAGTTTCAGTATGTCTTTCATAGCCTAAAAAATGACTTGATATTGAACTCAGAAAAATCTCAGTAATCATACAGGAATTAGGAGAGCCTTTCCTTCTCAAAAACCTGGAAAAAGTATTTTCATTTACAGAAGAGTGAAAGGCAGAGTAACAGGACAGCAAAAGAATTGTCCAGGAAAAGAAATTGTTTTAAGAATTTTTCTATTCCTACAGTCCCATATCCTATATTTGCTTCTACAGACAATTAAATGGTTTTGTCCACTAGAAAATGTGGAGGATATTAACCTCCATATGAGTGTGTGTGTGTGTGTGTGCATCTAAAACAACTTGGGTCTTAACATATTGCGAGGTTAAGTTAAGCAAAATGCTTCCCTCAGCTAACAATGGTATACTTACAAGAGACAGAAAAATCTTGTTCATACTAGTAAAAGAAGTAATGTAAGAATTAGGTTTAGAAAGCAACAAACCAGTATCTGTCAAAGAATCTGTGGCATCTGCTCTGGATGTAACTTGCGGTCTGGAATTCAACCCATTGGCAGCGGAAGCATCACCATTATTGCTACCAGCACCATCTCCAAGCCTAAGAGAGATCCAGTCCTCAGTGCAGACACCATTTGACACATCTGCATGATCTCTCAGTTCATGCTGTATAGACGAATCTGCTGGTCTTGTAGGGAGAAAAATCTGGAGTGAGGGATCTTCTCCAGCAAATGCCAATGGATTGTCAACCAAGCCACCATTCAAATCAGTATCAGATCGACCAGCTGAGGAATCTGGTATAAGAGTACTAGATCCCAAAGCAGTATCTGGAGCCAACGTATAAGCATTCAGTGATGAGGAGCAATGAATATCACCATGCTGCAAATGGACCAATGCATCTGACACATCCACATCAGAACTAAATAATTGAAATCCTGAGCCTGCCTGGGATCCAGAATGCAATGGCCATAGGGAGGGCATCCCAAAATCATCTTCAATAGGATTATTAAAACTTGAACCAAGATTGTGATCATCAGTGTATGGATCGATAATTCCAGCTTGTGGCACTGAGTAAACATCAAGTGGAGCACCAGTTTGATTACTTCCATACCCAATTGTAGGAGACACCAATACATTGTCTTCTTCTGAATCACTAAGGACAATAACCTCTGCATCACCCATTGGAACCGAAGTGTTCTGAACGGTATATCCATAAGCTGAATCAATATTATTGTGAAACACAGAATCCATCTCAATTTCATTGGTACAATAGTCAATATGCCCACCACCACCCTGATTTACACTAGGATCATCATCATCCCGACCACTTCCAGTGGCACTGCTGCTCATTGGAATAACAACATGTTCATGATTTCCAAAATCCTCATTCACTCTATTACCAGAAGAAGTGTGTGCGTTTTCAGGTTTGCTGACTTCCCAAACACCATTACTATTTCTCCTGATGTCAAGTCTTAATCCAATAGGACTGTCTGAAACACATTCCTGTTTGAGCTTTAAATTTTCCACTCTCTTGACTTCTGAATCAGTAGAAACTGCAAGGGATCCATCAGGACAGTGCCATAGAGCAAGATTCCCTAATTCCCGGTGTTCACTTTCACTCTTAGCCTTAACACGCCAATAACCATCCGGCTTCACCTCAACCTCTGTGATCTCTTCTCCACAATTTTTCATCTGTCAGCAAACCAATGGAAGTAATAAATACCAGTTCATCAAATTCAAATGAGTTTTACAAAGAGAGAAATAAAGATCAAAGGGGAAAAACTACCATAGAAGTGATGCGATTGAAATAAGGGTCAATAATGATATTCTCCAAAGCATAATTTTTAAGGCATATGGGGCACTGCCACTGCAGAACAATTAATTCTTCATCAAACATAATTTAAAAAATAAAAAAGCAAGGAATCTGGCAAGTCATGCTCAACTTCTGAGAATCTTACCTTCCTTGACCGTTGATTCATTTCCACAAAAACTTCAAGATCAAAACAGCCCATGTGAACACAGGGTTTGAATCTTCCAGCGATCTTCATTCTCAAACCACTCATCTATGAATTTCACAAGTGTATAAAAACTTGTCAGACATCGGGAACTCATTATAAAACCCCATGGTTACTAAAATAACCCAATACATAAAAAGCCTTACTGGACAACGGAGATTGATGCTAAAAGTATCAGAAACCACTTCCAAATCACTGTCACTATCAGCATTATCATTTGCATTTCCACCCCCAACACAATAACAAACACGTGCAAGAGCATCTTCAAAATGCTCACCGTCAGACTCCTTTGGAATCATGTTTAGGATCTAGATACCAGAGATTAAATCATTAATTTACAATATAAAATCAAGATGGGCAAGGGTAAAAATATAAAATCAAGATATAAAACTTTAAAAATTCAACATACATGAAAGACATTTCAACAAAACTATAGACCTGCAATGGAAATAAATTTATCTTACAAAGGAATAAGGTTACATTTTTTCCTTAATTTTAGCACTTCTGTCTGTGGTGGTTTCAATAGTGTAGCCATCTTTAACTGTTAGAAACCCACAATGGAATCTCACGTCCAAGGATTTCCCCTTACAACTATGCCATGACAGTGCTTTGTTTTACCTGGTGCTTACAAGCCTCAGTGCCACTCCCTTTTAAGCTAAACCTGTCCTTCCAATTTCTCTAAAAAACTCATTCTTGAAGATCTACTTCAACTAACTGCTTAGATTTGGGAATGTTAGCACAGATTCAGCAGCTTTGCTGTTCGCAGCATCTAACGACCTGCTTGGTTTAGGCAAATGTATTGTTTCTATTTTTGGTTCTCACTAATAATTACAAAATTTTCACCTTGTTTTTGCCACTTTCAAAATAAATTCATGTAAATAAGCAAATTGAAAACAATGCGGCATTTTTTCTCTTTTCTCCCTTGTGTTTCTACCTTTTTTAGAGGATACTTTATCCCCAACTCCTTGTGCTTTCCTTTGCTTCTATCTACTACAATTTCTTTTTCCATTAATTTTTAAAAACAGTGAAATCTAACATTGTCACTCCCATTAGGATCCATGCACACAACCTCTCTCCACATTTAAATGGTTAAGAGAGGAGCAAAAACAATTTAGATCACTAACTAATAATAATGATAGATAAAAAATTAACAATACATCAGCATATCTGCTTTGTTTGGAAACACCAAAATTTAATCAAAAACAAATTTGATATGACCAAAGCACAGCTTGATGAAAACAACTAGGCCAGATAAAATTGAGAAATGGAGATCAAAATGGTTAATTTTCAAAACAAAAAAACAGTTAATCCAAAACAAGCACTTGCAATATTGGCTTTACTTACCAAGCAGAAAACTAGGAATAGGATATAAAAATCAAATCAACAAGATTCACAAACAGTAAGCAGTCAGTACACCCAAATGTGCCTGATTTTGATACATATGTGAAAGGGTAAAATATTTCACAAAATTCAAAGCAATAAGCCGATAAAAATTAAGCATCAAACTAAAAAAGCATAAGAACTCAATGATAAAGACAATTCTTCTGTCAGAAACAAGACAAATGCATTTGATTATGAAAATAAGTGATAAATGCCAAGATCAGCAAGAGGAATAAAATCAAGCCATAGCACCATAAAAATTTCAAAACAACCCTGGCCCCTGAATACTTGCCTCAATCAATCACATCTTATTTACAATTGACAAAGAATCCCAAATTTTGCCAGATTTCAGTTATTTCAGAAATCAACCAGAAGGGATAAGCCTCAGAAACTTTGAACTGATATATACAAAGAGATGCTCAGCATAAAACTTCACTATTCCAATAAGCCTGAGTTAAAGGACCAAAAGTCATCCAGAATACTATATTTAGAAATTAAGCAAGCTTAAGAGTGCAATCTACCTGTTGCATGTTGCGCCTTCTAACAATACGGACCCCTAAACAGAAAATGCGAGCATCACACCCTGTTAAGGAAATCTTATTAATTCCGTCTTTTGTATATGGCGTGATCTGACAAAGGAGAAATAAAATAAGAGATTGAATAAAACCAAAATAAGCAAAAATTACATTATCAATGTTAACAAGATCGGACTAGAACTAGCACCCAAACATACATATCTACATTCAAAATACAAGTACAATAGATAAGATGACAACAGAAATTTTTGACTTGTTATAATCAATAGATGGCAATAAACTCACAATTGGACCATCATCACGACCATTAGCCCCAAGCAGCTGTGAACCAGGTCTGTTAATTGCACGAACAGGAACACCTACATGAGCATAGTCAAATTAATGAGCACAAAATGAATTACACAAGAAAAAGTATGACATTTTACTTGAAAATTATGTACTTCTAATTAAACATATATGCAAACCAAAAGAAGACCCACAAACATGAAACAAAATTCTCAAAAGGAAACCAAAAGACAATAGTGAGGAGATCATGACTAGTAATAACATACCATTGACCTGTAGGTCTGTATATTGTGGCCATTGCATCCTGAAGGGAACTTTGTCGTTCAGAAGCATACACCAAGCCTAGATATGATGTCAACTGACATACATTAACAAATTATCTAGATAGAAAGTTATGCATTAAACTACTACTACCAAACCAAACCAACCTGAACATCAAATTCTGATTTTGATACCATCTCCTTGTTTGCTCTCGTGAGTTGAAATGTTCTCTCCACACTCTGTACTGGGTTGGTTCTGAACAATTCAAACAGAAATACAATGAAGATTCAAGCAGAAAACTACATGAAAAATTAGGTTTGAGCAATAGTAAACAATAAATATTTGTGATAGATTTGAGAAAGATTTATGGAAACTGCAAGATAAGAAATGAAAACACTCAAATAAAGAGGACAGGAGAAATTTAATTTCAAAAGATTATTGTCCCGAGAGAATTTCACCTCAGAAACAAATTCAACACCCAACAATTTTATGTCACAATAAATATTTGAGAATTTCTAAGAGGGAAGAAGTTTAATTTCAAAAGATTATTGTCCTGAAAGAATTTTCACTTCAGAAACAAATTCAACACCCAAACAATTTTACTTCACACAATAAATATCTGAGAATTTTAAAGCGGGGAAAAACTTTGATTTCAAAAGATTATTGTCCTGAGAGAATTTTCACAGAAACAAATTCAACACCCAAACAATTTTACTTCACACAATGTAAATAGGAAACAGCACTAATATTAATATCCCTTCAAATAGCACAAAATAACTGAATTAGAACATATATAGAAAGCAATAAAAAGCTACACACAATTCGAGTGTATTTGTTTCAGAAGAATGAAATTAGATATCCCTCCCTCGCCCCTACCTCCTCTCTCACCTCTCAAATGAAATGGATGGTAATCAAGCCTGAATGAAGAATATCAGTCTCTTACATGTAAGTTATAACATGGGCAACAGAATCTCTTACTGGCATATAGGATACAACAATTATACAAGACATTCATTTAGCTCAAAGTCAAATGAACCCAGTTTCACAAACTATGTCTAACTTCAACAAATCCACACAATATTCTCTCTCACCCATCAGTTGGAATATTGGTTGTCATCAACCTAACAGGAGACAAAGGGTGTGCCACTGGATCCCAGAACCTGTATAAAGAAGAGCAGAACATACAAATTTGAGTGATGGACTAATAAGAATGACAATCAATAAATGAAGAAGCTTCTTTCAGTTCCAATAGAATACAACAGGAAAAAGAGGAAGAAGTAATTCAATACAACAAACATAGCACACATCAGAGAATTATAATCATGTTCTTGAAAAAAAAATGTTTTACAATGAAAGCTGTGCAAAAGCACCATAATAATAATTAGAATCTCTATTCACAATTATGATATAACAATACTATCATAGAAGAATAATAAGCGTATATTAACTGACCACCTATACAACTATCAACAAGCCACTTAAAGGAACCATCAACAATAAGGTTACCACAATGCAACATGCTATCATCTGACAGCTACTAAGCTCAGTTCATTGCAACAAGAAAGGATATAGTAGACAACAAAATTAGAAAAGAAAAAAGAAAAAAGAAAATACAAATAATGTCAACCAACACAGGTCCTTGACAATACACCAGAAAAACAATGGGCTCTTGAAGTAAACATAAAAATTATCCAGCACTGAAATTGGAAGGAAAAACTTCTGAACAATTTATTCCCACACCATCTGCTAAAATAAGGAAACACAACATACGGGTCTGCACGATTAAGTCGGCATATTTCACAATAGAATTTATCAGGAACTGGTGGGATTCCCTCCACAGGTTTCTCTGGAATAATAACACAGTTGATGTGCTGTGAAACACAGCATCCTGTATCTACACACTGCAATTAGGTAAGAAGAAAAAAGGTCTTAATAAACATAAGCAGCCATTGGAAATCTTAATGAAAAATACAAGTTATCAAGGAAAAAATATGAAAATGGCCAATGAAATTATATGGGCACATAAAAAGGCATACAATTTTATATCTCATGAGGATAGAAAACGTAAATTGAATATTACACCTTGATCAATTGCTCTGTTTCCAATAAGCTTCCACAGAGACAGCGAATCTTAGTATCTGCTTGAAAAGAATCATCTATTTCACCTTTAATTTTCACATTGCTGCAATCTGAAGCACCCTGTCCCTTGGATGCTAGATCAATGGCCCCAGATACCTGCAATTTTCTGGGCAAAATGAAAACACAAAAAGTCATGAAACAGAAAGATAAACCAAGGATATCATAGCATATATATGCCAGTATAATCCACTCAAAGCAAACCAAAAAAATCACCAAATCATGTGTGAACTACGAACTGATCTACAAATTGACCATTACATTTATCCGAAGCATACCAAAGCTAGATGAAGAAAATGTCGTCAACAGTGTTGTCTCTAGCACTGACCTATATGTGTCATCCACCAATTTTGCCACCTGATCTTTTCCAACAGCATTCTTCTTAGCCCATATTTTGGAAACTGGGAAAAAGGTAATAAATTGTTTAGTTTCCAGGAGAAAAGGAGGGACATTAGAAAGCTGACTTCATATATTAAAATCACAGAATTAAATTAGTTGCATAATTGATTACTAAATATTCTAAAATTTATATTCAATGAAGTATGCCTTTGTAGAAAGCTACCACTCCAAACCGGTGTTTTAAAACTCAGGTTAGACCAGCCATTGAAACTGATTTCGAGCCTCAAGTCAGATAGGAAATGTATTCAAACCGGTAAAAAAGTGGTTCAGCTCAGTCAGTTTGGAGCACAACCAGAGAACTGGTCAGTTTTCCAAACCAGCAGGTTGGCAAAAATAAATTAAAGAAAAAACAAACAATTTGTGATGTGTCTTTCATGACAGAGAGAGAAACAAAACAGCAGCACACCCACCCCTTGCACTCAGCAAGGCAGTGTGCCATCACCCCCCAACCCTTACTTGTAGCTAGCTTGATGCCTTGTTCATATCACAGTGTGCAAGGCTGAGACAAAGCAAAGCAAGTCATCAAATGGAGCAAATATTAGGCAGGAGCAGAGTAAACAGTAGCCGCAGAATCTATTATGAACCCAAAAAAGAGAAATGAAAAATTCATAGGAACTAAAATTGAAACTGAACAGTGATAAGTGACCCCCCATAGTTGGTAGAATAATTAGTTAGTTGGGGGCCAGGATAATTAGAGAAATATGGAATGCTGCCTATACATAAGAAGAGGGGTTGAGAAGGAGATTTTATCTTGTGATTTCAGAGAAAATTCAGATCGTCGAGGGAGAGTCTAGGATTCCCAAAAGTCCGGGGAACTCTTTATACTCTGTTCAGTTAGTAGAAACTTTTGTTTCTCTAATTCTGATCCAGTTTCTATCAAAAAGTATCAGAGTTTTGATCTTGGAACTGTGTGAATCTTAAAGATGATTCCAACATTTGATGAAGAGCAGGCATCTTGGTGGCTGATCAGTGTAGAGCAATATTTTGAGGCCATTGAAGTGCTAGAGGAGAAGAACCTATTGAGAATGGCAACAGAGCAGGTCATAAATTGAGCTTGGTACACAAAATTTCCAATTTACCCCTTTCTTCATGAATCTAGATGTTAAAACCAATTTGGACCTGACCTATTATTAAGTAAAATATTGGAGCCAGTGTGCAGAATTCCAGTTCTGCCCTTTCCTCTTTCTCCTTTTCCAGAACCAAATTGCCTACTATCACAAGACAACCTCTGGTCCTCACTCATGGCAGCTCAGTAGTGAACTATCCACCAGTCTCCACAAGTGAGCTAGAGTCTAACGGCTCTGGTGGTTCTGGGGAGGCAGGTTGGTTCTGTATATAACCAAACCTCCATGGCTTCCTCCACACGTTCCTTCTCTTCTACTCCATTGTCATGCAATCAGTTATACATGCATCAAGGTTAGTAATACAGGCTCAACCGGCAAGTTTGAACTCCATTCCAATGCCATCGATATTCCACCCACCCACATGAAAGAATCTGGATCTGGTAGTTTTAATAGTGATTCTCATTTATCCTTTTCGATCATCTTAGCCAAACCTAAGCTCTGGAAACTGAACCATTGCTGCATCACCAATTTTTGTCTGCCATCTTGATCTCCTCCACCATATTCTCTGCCTCAATCATCCCCTACCATTGGCTCATGCTTTCATTCCAAGTCTGTATCTGGCTCTGGTTCTGTATCAATTTCTTCTTGCACCTTCTCCAACAACTTTGTTTGGTGAACCTTGAAAAACTTATCTAACCGACCTGTTCAAAATGATCACCTCGTGAAAATTAGGTAAATCCATCTTCTTTGCCCCATGCATTGTCAATTGTGACAGCCATCTCTGTAGATGGTCACATCTCAACCCTTTCAATACCATCATATACTTGTTTCTTCATCCCCTGATCATGTATTTGCTTGATTTCTCCTGTCTTTGAGTACTCTTATTGAGAAACTGAATATTTTTAAATGAATGGAATAAGAGAACAAATCCTACACCAAGGGTTTCTCCCTTGCAAAGGTTTCCCCTTTTCTTACAAGCTTCCTAACTGAATGTTCTCACCCCACCCCCTATTCCCCTATTATTGAATTAATGCACTCTAATTAACTCACTAACTACTCCGACTAGAGTACAAGGGTAGCAGATCTGCCAGAAACAGTGGCTAGCAGCTTGATAACAACTCACCAAGAAACTGTGGCACTATGGCACAAAGCTTGGGCTAGCTTCTTAACGACTATTCCTCATTGCTTTGAGGGTGCAGATTGAAAAGCATACAGACAAAAGAAGATGGAATGTGCGACAGCTAAAAATATGGGACTAACTAAAATGTGAAACTGTATTTTTTCTCCAATTTTTAATCTATTTTTTCCTGTTTTATATTTTAAGGCCCAAAGTTTTAACCTTAATATGGGCCTCTAAAACAGGTTAGTACTACACAAAGACCCATTTATAGCTACAAGCCCAAAAGAATTGTAAATTTTATTGCATAAAGTACATTTTATTTATAAATACCTATTTATATAAAACATTTATATATTTTATTGGAACTATCAAGGAGAAGATAACAGAAAATCAGTTATGAATGGTTTGGACATGTCCAAGAAAGAAGACCATTGAAGGCACTGGTGAAAAGGGTTGATGGTTCTTAATCTTATAAAGAGGGGTGGAGGGAGGGCAAGAACTTTAGAAGAAATTATTAAAATGGTAAATAATATCTCGGAAATTTTGATTTTTGACCAAGGCCAATGATGTTGTGTGATCCATTTAGTCAATCTCATCTATAAGACTTATATTGTTGTTGTCTTGAATATTTATATATTTTATGTGTTTTGATCATTGAACCAAAACTTCAGCCGAGTTTATGAATAGCTGGAATTTTAAAAATGTGCCCTAAACACACATAATAATAATATAATATGACAAGTGAGCTTCAAAAATAACAAAGAATGGATACCAAGAGGAAATTTGGGGTACAAACACAGCCCGAGTCAAAAGAAACAGCCCAACCTTTTCTGATTAAGTAGGAATGTTTACTATTTGGGGGAAATTAGAAAATTACTGCAGTTTCCAAGGATTTCCATCTTAATTGAATTAAAGTAAGTTAATACAGTAATGCGTATACAACAATTGACAACTACAATGAGATCTTGACAGACAAATACAATATTTCAGACATTTGTACATATAAGCAAAAATTCAGTTAATAACTTTATTTATGCTGATATAGTCTAAAACTTCCAATATTTAAGCTTTCTCACAACCCAGACAAAAACATTATAGAAACAAGGTGGAACTAGAATAAACGGTTGAGTCTGTGTGTGTGTGTCATAAAGAGAGTATAATCATACCTTGTTCATCTGAGAGAATAGATAATATTCGATCAACAAGATCCTGTAGAAAATGAAACATTCATATGATTATATAGTCCTACAATTCCATCGGTGATAGTATAAAATTAGGCATTGAAAAATAATAATACATGGGCTAAAAACAAAGGTCACAACAATTATGAAAGTTCATGCCATTCTAACAATATTCATCTTTTCTGAAAGTTTCAAACTCATATTCTTCAGTCTTGATTACCAAGGGAATGTTTGGGAGTTGGGTTTGGAGAGGGACAATTTTTCATTTCTAATAAACATTACCTAATGTTGTAATATTTTAAAATAAAGGAAATAAAACAATAGATTGGTATAAACATAATGCATGAAACTTTAAGTTACTTTTATAAATATTATATAATTCTCTTAATTTTTAAAAATAAATTTGCACTCCCCTTCCTTGCCCTCCAAAACCCATATCTCAAACATACCACAAGAAACGTATATGCCTAAACCACACACGACATACAGCATTTCATGTTGCAGTAATCTAGTCAAGTAGTAAAGGGGGTTTAAAAAGATCATATACAAAAGAGAAGTAATCAGCAAACAAAAACCATCTGATGGCTCTCAATTTGAAGAAAAATCCTAACATTGAAGATATATAGGGCTTGTTTGTTCCTGCTTTTTCAAAACAGTTTTCCGTTTTCGAAAGCTAAAAAATCAAAAAACTTACTTGGTGTGGGAAGTTTATACTGATTATTTGGTGAATTTATGCTGATTATTAAGTTTCTGAAAACTGATTTTTATTTTCAGCTTTCTCTTTTCTGTTATTCATGTTTATACATGTATTTCTCTCTTTCTTCTCCACTTCATTCCACTTCTCTTTCAAAAACAGTTTCTAAAAATTATTTTACAAAATATTAATTAAAACTAAACCAACAACACAATCAAACACCTTCACAATGAATAGCCTTTTTCTTATCTCACCTGCTTCTTCCCCTGCTTTGAAAGACCTAACTGAGTGAGCACATCTTTGAGCTCTTTAATACGAAAATATTGCAATTTTTCCTACAAAAACAGTCACTAGATCAGTAAAGTATAATAGCATACCACATGGTTAAGATCTCGTAGCATAAAACTCTAGTGAAAGGTTAAACCACTGGACCTCTGTTTAACAATATTCAGTGATAAGTAAATCAGACTAAACAAAAACTGTAAGTCCAATCATTGAGTAAGGCACGACCTATGCTTGCCAGAGAAAATTCTTACATCTATCCATCTAAATCAAATTTAAAGTTTAAACACAAGAAATTTCCTAGCTCTTCCTATTTCCTAGTTGCTATTCCAAACCTTACATTGCCAATTAACAGGAAAATCAAAACTGTATTCCGCACTAACATGTTAACAGAGAGAAACAAGCTACCACAACTCAAAAAAATAGGCAAACAAAGAGACCATCGAGTTAAGCCCCGCTCAAACAAGACAAAAGTTGAAGAGAAGAAAAAACCCCCTATACAAAGTGGCAATGCTATCTAAAAGACTACCTTAACATTCCTTCAAGATTAACAAACCCTTTGGTTACAAGAAAATCTTCAAATAAATGATAATAGTAACAGTAATGACAAAAAAAAAGCGTTGATCATAAAATAGAATCCCCTTTAAAAAAAATTGAATATACCTTGCAACTGGATACCAAATCCATTTAGCAGAGAACCTTCAGCAATAACGAAATCAATCGGCAAGCAAAGCCCCGGAAGCTAGCGCATGCTGCTCCGAGCAGTGATCAATCTACTCAAATCAATAAAACTAAGCAAAACAAAAGCAATCCATAGAATTTAAGATAGACTGTAATATCAAAACAAAATTAGAAGTGAAGCTGAATACTAACGAAACTGGGAGAGGAAATTAACAACAAATTACCAAAATATAAATCAAAGAAATGAATCGAAATTGTTGCACACAATAAGAAGGGAAAAAAAAAAGGTAAAAGGTAGTGACGATTAGGGTTTAGGGAGCTTACTTACGCCGAGTCTGCGTTCGTCTCTGATAGTTCGCTGGTGGGCGTTTCTTTTTGACCCACAACCAAATCTACACTTCAAAGTTCGGACCTAACGCCGATTATCCAATTCGGCTTTTTAACGGGAACACGTCCGGGTTAGGTTTCACTACGCTCGCGTCTAAGTTCAACGGACATCATCGTTCCTTTTCCTTTCTTCTTTTCTTTGTTTCTGTGATAATGATATAAGATATGGTGAATGAAGCTTTTATTTTCTCAACTTATTTTTTTTTTGTTATTTTTAAAGATTTATTTTTTATTTTATGAAAGTTATTAGTTTTGATGTTTATTATTAAAAAATTATTAGTGGTGATGTTATTTAAATAATATTTTTTATAAAAATATTATAAACTAAATTGAATAATATTTATGACATAAAAAATGTTAACACACAAATTTGTATATTGAAGAGGATGTTGTAAAAAATAATTCAATTTTTTACTAGTGAGAATAATAGACACATCCGTATAAAATGAATTAGGTTTTTTATTGAACAAACATATAATAAATGAAAAATAAATGTTATAATAATAATTATTTCAAATTAAATATATAATTAAAAATAAAATTTTAAAATTGTTAAAATTATTAATTTTACGAATTAAATTAAATTTATTTTAAAAATATATTAAAATTTTACCCAACATTTTAATTGAACATTTTTTTTAATTTAATTTATAAAACTAAAAACTAAAAAGTCGTAACTTTTTAAAGCTAAAAAATATAAAAATAATAATAAACGTCATAATCGACACCTTTAAGTGAATAAAGATTTAAATTATAAAAAATGACAATAATTAAAATAAAATAAATAAATATAAAACGAGGATTTAAAATTTTGATTAGATCTATAACAAATATTATTTTTTACAAAAAGTAAAATAAGAAATGAAGCATATTATAAAACTCAAACAGTTGGATTTTTATGAATTATTACAATTTATATTTTCCTTTTATTAACGCATTGGATATTGAAAAATAATTTAAAGAATCGGTTGACATTATTTAGCATAAACATTGAACAGTGTTTTTTTTTCATTTTTTTATGTTCTTATGAGATGTTGATTTCTGTTAAACATGAATAGCAAGATTAAAATTATTTAGAACCGCGACTTCAAGGCTTGGATTTCTACTATGTGTAGATAATTATACCAATATCTTGAATGATGAAGATAAGTTATTTTAAAACAAATTTTATCTATATCTTTTTTGATATTTTTTTATAAAAATTAAACAACCAATTATCAAAACTAACAAAAAACAGTTGAAACAGTTAATGTATAATAATTTTAATTTTATATTAAAATATTTCCAATGGTAAATATGTAGGTTGGTAATTTAAAAATAGATAAATATTTTATCAACATAAATCTCATAATAAATAAATATATAAAAATATTCATTATTATTTTAGAAAATAATATTATATTTATATATTTAGAATAAAAAATATTAACAACTATTTCTTATGAAAAGACAATATAAAATATTAAAAAAAACTGTTATTTTGAAGCAAATTAAAATTTTATTTCAATAACTAATTTCAACGATTATTGCTCAACTTATGAAGGTTAAACTCCAATACCGAATTATAGACCGGTAATGGTAATGCAACTTGTAAAGGACTCCCTACCTATATCTAGCAGAGTTAGTTGGCACCAATAAAGCAGCTACCTGCCATTAAGAGATCCACGACGTTCAGATTTGCATGCAATGAAATATTCGCTTATTCTTTGAGATGACAGTTCTCCACAAGACCGCACATGAAATATTGAGTTTTTGGCCCTCATCGTGAAATATTTCTGATAATTTTTATAAAGACTAACAACAACAAGGTTGCATATAGATAGATATTTGGATTAAAAATCGATTATATTAATTTTTAAATAAAAAATAGTATTTTAATTTTTATTAGATAGTATTTAATAAAAATGTTAAGTTTTTTATACTAATTTTTCTCTTGTTTTAAGAATGTTTACAGTTTTATTTAATAAATTCTAAGGAAAAGAAAACACCTGATCCCATCACAAAATAATATATATATATATATATATATATATATATATATATATATATATATATATATATCTGTGTGTGTGAGATTTAGCTTGTATCAGTTTGTTATAGCTAAACCAATTAAATTTAATTTATTGTAATTTACATTTTATCAATTGAATCAGCTTATTAGATGATAACACTTTTTTTTATAAGCAAATAAAATTTCATTCATTAGAATATAAAATTTTAAAAAATAAACAATATATAATTTTTTAATGATTAATTTTTCATTTAAAATGTGATTATTAAATAAAAAGTCACAACATAATAAATAAGGAAAAGTTTCTAATAGTGTTAAATCTCAGTGCAATTTACAACGAATGTGATTTTACAAACTAAAAATTAAAACAAGTTAAATTTATTAAAATATAAATACTTCAATATATAAAATACATTTCCTCTTAATATTTATATAAATATAAATATAAATAGTATAAGTTTAAAATGTTAGCAATTCAGTTTAATTTTAAATATAAAAAACAAAATCCTGAATAAATAGTATGAAATATGGTTTTTGTAATTTTAAAATATTTTATTAGTAATTTATTTACTTTAGAGGTTTAAAACAGTTTAGATCAATTATTAAATATGGTTTCTCCGGTATCTTATCTACATATGTTAATACTATGGTCAATATTTTTTATCTACTTTTATAGTTATTATTCTCTTTTATTAAATTTTATAAATTATGTATTGGCCCTAAACCCTGAAGCATTTAAACTCGGTAAGAATAATTTCGACCTAAATCCCACCAATCCCAGTTGTGTCCCTTGTGATGCAATAATTTTTAACATTTAATATTTAAGATATAAATAACATACTTATCAACAAAAAGTATTTGTTGGTGTAATATATTTTATTTATAATATTAAAATACCTGATATTAGGAATTTGGGCATGCATGCCACAGGATATACATTTCATTTTATACAGCCATGTGATTATAATTAACATGTTATTTATTCATTGTATGAATATTTTAAAGTTTAAATAAAATTTATAAATAATAAAATATTATATTATATTGGAATTTGCTAAATATACTCCAATTTTTTTAGTTGGAGTATTTAGCATCACGCTCAATTTATGACAAAAAGACCATATTATACAACAACACCCAGTTAAGGAACATTTAGGTAAATTAAATTTGATGGACAAATTTTAAAAAGACAAAAATATTGTATTCCCGCTAACCCATCCAGTGCTCTGTTTTTTTTTTTCTTCTCAGGACATCCACCACAGTTGTCATTCAGTTTCTATGTCCACCGCCGCATTGGTTTCTCTACGTAATTCTAAATTGAAGTAGTAGCATCGGTTCTGGTGTTTTTGTTTTATCTGATAATGTGCTATACTATAGAACTTGTTGAGATCGAAAGGGAGCATTAGATAATAATTGTCTTTTCGATGTAGCTTTGGTTCTAAAAGTGGAATTTTTCCCAAGTCTTTTGGACTCAGGCTTATGTTACACACTCCTAATTGATTTTTGCTAAAAAAAGGTTTATAGGAGGTCTATGTAAACGGCTGCAATGTTTTCTTTTAACGGAACAATAATTTTTATGCATTATAAGCAGAAAATTACATTGTTCTAACAGCACCTCCCCAACTGGCTGATTTGGATCGATACCTTCGTTTTAGAGGATCTTCTCCATTCTGCTGTTGAAGCCGAAGAGAGACACTGTTTCCACGTTCTCTCTCCTGAACGGCTCCCCTGTCTTCTCTGATTCATCAACATGGGTGGAGACCGGAAAATGTATTTTAAACGGTGGGAAAGAAGAGAGCGGAGGTTTTCAAAATCGGATCAAAGTCGCTAACCCTCGTTCTTGGTGTTGAAAGAAGATGATATTAATTAAATATTTATAATATATATTAAATATATATATATAATATTAATATTATAATTTTATAAAAATAAAATTTTTATATCAATTTAAAAATTAAATTATATATAAAATTTAATCAAATTAAATATTATTTTATTTTATAAAAATAATTAAAATTATATTAATTATATATATATATCAATTATTATTATTATTTACAAAAATAATTTTATAATTTAAATTTAAATGAAACATAAAGATAATTGTTTGTTGAACGGATCTAATAAGCGGATTTGATTCGATTTTCATAAAATTATAATGGACAATTACTATGTTATATTATATTTTTTATAACTTAAAAAAATATTATCTATTAATTTTAATAATATTTTAAAAAATATTGTATATAATAAAATATTATAAAAATATAAAAAATGTTGCATCTAGTATTTGTAAAAAAATATAATATATAATAGTAAATTTATTATTTGAATATATTTTTTAAAAAAATAATTTTTATATATCCTATTTAAAATATGTTATAATTAAGAAAGATAAAAATATAAAAAAAATATAATATATATATATATAGTATTCAAAATATAAATATTATTCCTCATGATTGTATTTGTAGCAAAGGAGCAATCTCTTAAAATAGAGTCCGGTTTGAACATGTGGTTTTTTTTTTTTTTTTAAGATCAACCCTTCAAATTTATTTCACCGAATTGCCCTTTGAGTAAGACTTATTGTATCCTATCCCGGTGGAATTTGATTTCCCCCGGTAAAATATTTGGGTATAAGGCTAATATATTTCGACTTAAGTTGGAGTATATTAGCAAACTCTTGCATCACAAAATATAAAATTGAGCGTTCAGTTTTGAAAGAGCATTCAATTTATTAAGTTATCAGTTATGTAGTTTTTTTTTTAAATATTAATTTAATTTATATTTTAAATACTGATATACCTTAACAAATTTAAAACGGTTTATTTTTTAATAGATCTTAAAATTAGTTTATACTCCAATAAATCTTAATTTAAAAATTTAAAATTTTTGATATGTAATATTGGAAAAAATATATATTATAATTTTATTTGTAAAATTAACAATAAAAACATTTAGTATTTAAAAAATACTTATATAATTGTAGGTAGTATACTACTAGTAATAAAAAGTTAAAGAGGTATAACTTTTTGAATGAAATAGAATTAATAAAATAAATTATTAAAACTAATACGTATAATTTTATTATATGATACATAAAAATTTAGAATTAAAATTGTAATAATTTAAAATTTTATATTATTTAATAAAAATATCAAATTTATTATAGTATATTAAAATTTAAATCAAATTACTATTTAATGTATAAATAAAATAAATCATATAACTTAGTAAAAATAGAAATAATTTTTAAGTAAAAAAATAATATAAAAAATAATTTAAAATTAATGTATATATATAAAGTATAATTGATTGATATTAGATATCAAATTTAATGTTTATATTAATTTAATAGTTTTTATATAATATATCATTTATTGATTAAATTGTTGAATTATGTATATTAAATTTTAAATAATTTAAATATTATTTAATATAATATTTAAATATTAATATTTAATCTATTTAAATAATATATTAAATATTAAAATAAATTATAATAATATATTTATTAATTTTTTAATAAAATTTTATAAATATAATTTTTTTAATAAAATTTTTAAATAATATTAAAATTTATAAATTTATATTTTATAAAAAAATTATTAAGTTGTTGTGGTATTAATCAATTTTAAATTTTTACTTTATATATATATATTTATATTTATAAATAGGTTTAAATAATATTTATAATATTTTTTAAAAATAAATAAAATGTGATTTGAATTTGAAAAAAGTCATAATTGTAATAATATTTGAATTATCTTTAAATAAAATAATATTAAAATATAAATTTCTCCATCAATAAAAATTGTAGAAATAAATAGGATTTGAATTAAATTTAAAGAAAAGAGCATTACAGTTTAAAATATATTTTGTATGTAAATGTAAAGATACAATATATTTAGATAAATAAAAAATATCAATATGTAAAAGATAAAATGATTAAATTATAATATATATATATATAAATACATATTTGATATATATATTTTTATAGATAATAAAATATAATTTAAATTAAATCTAATACAAATTATTCAAATATAAAGATAAAATTACATTCAAGTACAAATATCTAAATTTAAAAAATTAAAATTAAGTAATTATTAAGAATTTCTTATTAATTGTATGCGTAGGTCGTCATGCAAAGAGAAAAGTATATTTATTTATTTTTATTGATTTTATAGTTTTAACAGTACTTACTCTTAAAAATAGTTTTAAACTTTACTTGATATTTATTGAATATTTTATTCAACATATTATTTTATTTTGTATTTCAAATATAAGTACTTATCCCCACATCAGTAATATCAATATACTCAGTTATTTACGTTTAAAACCTTAGTACAAACGAATAATTTTCTAATATTTATTTATCAAATAATATATATTACCATCTAAATTATTTTATCTACTGAATACTGATATAAAAAAATTCATATCTGTTAAACAAGATATAAATATAAATTTCCACATTATCATATTTCTTAAAAACTCCATCTTAAATAACTATTTTCTTATTTTTCCTTTAAATGATTTTTTTTTATTTATTTCTATCCTCTTAGCGTCATCTTATATACATTGACGAAATATTTACATTTATTTCTTTTAACAATTTATTATTAATGTTAATTAAACTCTACTTATTTAATATTTTAAAAAGTAAACACACATATTTGATATCTTTAAATGATTTACATCATAAAATTCAATCATCTAAAAGTAAATAAGAGAAATTGAAATACTTTATATTAAATATTAAATTTAATTTTTTTATTTTAAGTAGAAAACTTCGTTAAAATTAATTTTATTTGAATTTGTTTAAATTATTTTAAATGATAAATAATATTATTTAAAATAGATTAACACAATTAAGATATTATACTAAAAATTATACTATTTTTTATAAAAAATATTTTATTAACTCATATAAGATGAATTGTTTATCTGATAAGACGTTAAGATATCATATACGAAATCATACCCAACTCATCGACGTCAAGGGTCCACGATAATTCTGCGCCGTTAATTCGCCCACTTACAGGGGTCTTATTGTTAATTAATTATCAAGAAAACTCTAACTAGGATAATAAAAATACTTTTACCCCATATAAATAATATTAAATATCTATTTATATTTAAACATATAGAATCTGTTTTACTTTCTAAAAAAATTTGTAATCTATTTAATAAAAGATGTAGATAGATAGATACGAAATCTGTTTTATTTTTTTAATTTTAAAAAAATCTATAAACTACTGAATAAAAGATAGATTATGATATTTGTTAGAACCTGGAAGAATCATTACCGAATTAGAATTCTAACGTCACATTAAACTTCTATTCTATATAAGTATTGCCTCCCCCTAACCTTTTTCTTCACTGGCAGTCGAGTACTCTTCCAATCTTCTCTTTTCGCTCAGCGTTTTTTCGAGGCCTTTTCATTCAAAGGTGAAGCCTTTTCTTCCTTCGTCTTCAAAATATATTCACGACGTTGGATCCTTATATCTGTTTCTTCCTTCATGTATGGTTCTGTTTCTTTCTTCGATTTTCACTACGGGGATTCCTTTATAATATATAATATTTTTTTGATATTATTAGTTATTATAATCTCTGACTTTTCAGAACTTGATCCTATTAATATATATCGTATACTTTTCCGCTCTTTTTTTTTTATTATTCTGATAGTGTCCGATTTTTTTATTTCAATACCGGACTTAGCGATTATGTTTATGTTTGATGTAGTTTGTTAACGGCGCGTGATGGGTAAAGAGAAGGTTCACATTAACATCGTGGTGATTGGCCACGTGGACTCTGGGAAGTCCACGACGACGGGGCATCTGATTTACAAGTTGGGAGGCATTGATAAGCGCGTGATAGAGAGGTTCGAGAAGGAGGCTGCTGAGATGAACAAGCGTTCATTCAAGTATGCGTGGGTGTTGGACAAACTCAAGGCAGAGCGTGAACGTGGAATCACCATCGACATTGCCTTGTGGAAGTTCGAGACCACCAAATATTACTGCACCGTCATCGACGCCCCCGGTCACCGCGATTTCATCAAGAACATGATCACCGGTACCAGCCAGGCTGATTGCGCCGTCTTGATCATCGATTCCACCACCGGTGGTTTCGAGGCCGGAATCTCCAAGGACGGCCAGACCCGTGAACACGCTCTTCTCGCTTTCACTCTCGGTGTTAAGCAAATGATCTGTTGTTGCAACAAGGTATTAAATATTATTGGCTTTTAGTTTATTTTGTTGGTTCCAACTACAGATAAATAGAAGGCTGAGCAAGTAGAATAAAATTTAGTTTAGTTATTAGTTTTCTATAACTTTCTTTTGTTAGTATTGCTTTTATAAATTTTAAATAACAGTAATCACAAAACATACATTTAAATATAACAAGCAAGCATGTCATTGATATATAATAGTATAATTTAAAAAAAAGTTATAAATATCAAAATTAATTAATAAATTGGTTTATTATATCTTTAGAAAATAATCAATTATTTTTTAGCTTTATATTTTTTTTGGAAAATAAATAATTATTTAAAAAATGTTGACAAGCATGCATTAAAATTAATTTGTGTTTGTTTTTGCAGATGGATGCAACGACCCCAAAGTACTCGAAGGCAAGGTATGATGAAATTGTGAAGGAAGTTTCTTCGTATTTGAAGAAGGTGGGTTACAACCCTGGCAAGATTCCTTTTGTGCCAATTTCTGGATTCGAGGGGGATAACATGATTGAGAGATCAACGAAGCTTGATTGGTACAAGGGTCCCACTCTGCTTGAAGCATTGGATCAGATCAATGAGCCCAAAAGGCCTTCTGATAAGCCTCTCCGATTGCCGCTTCAAGATGTTTACAAGATTGGAGGCATTGGAACTGTTCCCGTTGGTCGTGTTGAAACGGGTATCCTGAAGCCTGGCATGGTTGTGACATTTGGTCCCGCTGGACTATCAACTGAAGTCAAATCCGTTGAGATGCACCACGAGGCTCTACAGGAGGCTGTTCCTGGAGATAATGTTGGTTTCAATGTGAAAAATGTTGCTGTTAAGGATTTGAAGCGTGGTTATGTTGCTTCTAACTCTAAGGATGATCCTGCTAAGGAAGCTGCTAGCTTTACTTCTCAGGTTATCATCATGAACCACCCTGGTCAGATTGGGAATGGTTATGCCCCTGTGCTTGATTGCCACACCTCCCACATTGCTGTCAAGTTTGCTGAACTATTGACCAAGATTGATAGACGTTCGGGTAAGGAACTTGAGAAGGGACCCAAGTTCTTGAAAAATGGTGATGCGGGCATGGTGAAGATGGTTCCCACAAAACCTATGGTTGTTGAGACTTTCTCTGAGTACCCTCCACTTGGTAGGTTTGCTGTGAGGGACATGCGTCAAACTGTGGCAGTTGGAGTCATCAAGAATGTTGAAAAGAAGGAACCAACTGGGGCCAAGCATACCAAGTCTGCTCTGAAGAAAGCTGGAAAGTGAACCGTGCTGGTTCATACTCAGATTTCCGCATTCAAATTTTATCTTAATAGTTGTTTTGGGGACTTATTTTTTAGCAGTAGGAGTTTCGTTGTTTGTTTTTTGGTTTCTTTTTCGTGTCGTGGTCCTTTGTCGTGCTTATTGGGTTTCCGGTCTCAGAATTGGGTGCTTGATAGACGGTGGCGAGGCTACTAGTTTAATGTCTTGTTATTCAGTGTTTGTGCAGAGTCTTGTGCTTTCCGAGGTGCTTCGGGTTATGCTGAAGTGGCTCAATACTTTTGTTTATCTTTCAGGGTTTAAATATAAATTTTCTTCTTAAATAAATCTTTTTCTTCTTTTATTCGTCATTTTACTTTGTTTATTTTGCATATGGAATTTGGTTACAAAGTGTTTACGCTGCAGGATAAATTTGTACCGTGTGAAATGCAGGAGAAATTTGTAGTTGCAATCCATCCTGCTTGACTGATGTTCAACCGAATGGCTAGACATAACATGCTACAGTTTGTACGTATTTTTGAAATGTTAAGCATATAGTATACTTCAAAGGTTTAAGATAAGAAACATGCGTATTTGGCGATTTGTAAATAACAATCGATACTCTTTCCCATGATAGATAACAGTACTTTTGCTATTAATTGACAAATACAATTATATTATTTTTATAACTTTTATAACACTTTTTTTACATTCTCTTCCTATCACATTAATTATTTTATCATTTACACTTTCTTTGTTCTGTTATTATTTCTGTTTTTTACTGTATGTTTTGTTGTAAAGTAAAATTGTATAAATACAATTTCCATGACAACATGGATGAGTTGGTCTTTCAACTCTTGAAAGATTTGAAGTGCAGAGTATCAGTATGACCCGCCCATCTAGGACATCCTAAATTTGTCTGAGACATCATATTCTCATTAATGTTTTTTTAACCTTTTTTGATTTTTTTTATAAATCTCTTTATCGCATTACATATTTTTTCAACAACCTTTTTTATTTCATATATTTATAAAAAAAAATTATGAACAAAATGTTTTTATGGGAATGAAAATTTTCTTTGTCAAAACGCCACATTATATCGTAGGCATTGTTTCATAGGAAATTATATATTCATAAAATATTTTTTATAGATTAAAGAGAAAATAAATGTGATAAAATTGGTAATACAATAGAACAAGATAAAAAAAATATCATATATATATATATATATATATATATATATATATATATTAGGAAGGATAAACTTATTTTAGAAATAAATCTAATTACTTCATTTAATATTTTATAAATTTTTTTAAAAATATTTTATTAAATAAAATTAATATATATTAGAACTACTTCTTATTGCATACACAAAATTTTATAAAATTTTTAAAAAATTAACATTTAATTAAATAATTTTAATTTAACGATAATATATATCTTCTAACACATGTTAAATTAAAATTATTTAATAAAATATCAATTTTTTAATTTTATAAATTTTATAAATTTAATTTATATAATAAAATTTTAATTTAATATTTATATAAATAAAAATTAACAATTTAATAAATTATTAAGCAAACTAATTATAACATGAATAATGTTTAAAATAACCTCAACCATCTCTTTTTCTTTCTCTATATTTATTGTATGAACAATATAGTTCATTTCATTCGCACGATACAAGTTGCTTGTAAATCCAATAAGTCATGCGTAAATAAAAGATTAAAATATTGACTTAACTGTTAACATACCTTTTTAACTAATAAACATTGAGGATTGCTTCGTTAATCCTTTCTTTTTACACGGTAGCATGTGATAAATTTTTATCTTTCCATTATATTAAATCTTGACTTCTATTAAAATTCGAATTTAATTCACAGCCTTCATACCAACCCTATGTTACAATAAAACCAAAAAACTCCTAATTGCAGCCAACGAGACATCCTTTGCCATCAACCCGAAATTGTAGAAACCCAATCCCCCAAATTTTTCATAGAGAAAAACATGCTTTTTACGATTAAGAAACAAAATAAAAGCAAAAAAAAAAAAGTGGAAAATGAAATAAGAAATGTCAAATAGAGAAAGAATTAGTTAAAATAATGTTAAAAAATTAGAGTTGAAATGATAGGTTTTTTTTCCCGTATAACGATCAAGCCCCCATAACTCTTTAACCTTACTACGTCCTTGATTCCGTGATCTCAATGTTGTCATAGAAGCATCTTGCCGACAACGACAACCGTTTCATTTTAATTGTTTAGTTTGCTAAGAAAATTATGGAGACTTCCAATCAGTCGGCATATAAAAGCTAGTGGACCCGTGAGGAAAAAAAGTCCTTTCCTTCTTCATTATCAAAACGACCAAAACCAGAAGAGAAACAAAAATTCTAAGTATTGAATATTCAATTCAACGCAAAACATGGGTACGAATTAGGCAATTACCTGCATGCTTTCTCTACCTTGGTACATATACATTTATTCATTGAACCACGCAATAAGACTGGCAGAATAGCTTTTTCACCTAGCTATAAACACAAAACTCCAAATATTGACTTCACACCAACCCTCTCTCTAAGGCTATCAATCAAAATTCAGAGCCACAGATTTCAGATTTCACATACGAGAAAGAGAAATCATATGCGTATAACAAATTTTTAAGATATATTTTATAGTTTATATTTATTAAACAGTAGTCAATGCTTTCTGAATATTGATTAAGAAATAAAAAATACAAAATTATTAATTAATCTTATAAATACATTATTATTATTATAATTTTAAATATATTTTTACATGAATATTAATAATTTTTTATTATTATTAAAATACTGATTAATAAGATCTTTTAATTTTTTTACTTGTTCATTATATCCCTCGTTTTATCTAATAGAAATCTCTCTTCTCTGCCCATGTTTACCTCTAATATTGTAAGAATTTGAACATTCAATTTTTTTTTAACTCAATCTATTTCTATCTATAATTAATAAAAATAAAAAAATTATAAAAGTAATTTATTTCCATCCCTAATTATTAAGAATCACAGAAGTTACTTAGCTTTCGTGTTTTGCATTGTGCAGTATTTAGAAACGTCTCAGACTTTGTGACCGGTAAAATCAGCGTTGGTTCTTTCATGACAACGAGAATAGGAATATTATGAAACAAGTTGCTTTAATCTTTCTCTTTTTTAATGAAAAGAATAAGATTGGAATCATGATCTTTATGTAAGATTACATTAATTTTTAGTCCACCTTTTCATTTTGCATCTTATTTTTTTTATCTAAATATATTATACTAAAATATTTAATTTTTAATTTTGTATTAAATTGAAAAAATTGTTATTAATATATATTTTTACTTGTTGCACAAAATTTTTCTATACGTTAAATATTACATATATTTTTTATCAAATCATCCTATTAGAGTTTTTTTTTTCTGAAATTATTAAACATTTACAAAAAAAATTTAAAATAAACTTTAGAATAGTATAAGAATATCACTGATAAAATAAATTCCAATTCCATATGTTCAAAATGACAAGAATTGTCTTAATTTCACTGTAATAAAAAATTTAATCACATTTTTTTAAAAAATGATTTTTTTATTATTGAAAAATACTGTAATAAATTAGTTTTATTTTATCTGTAATGATTGAAGTCAAATTTTTATCATACAACTTTTAAACTAAAATTTATCACTTTCAAGACATAACACTATAATTTATTTTATTATACATTTTTTATTTTTAACGTTTCTTAAAATTTTTATCTTTTAAGTATTTACTAATTTCAATTTATTTGTTAACTGAAAAAATATTTTTATTTTAAATTTAATTGTAATACATTTTAAAAATAGAAAGAGATCTGTATAATGTTTATAACACAAAAAAATTATATAATATGTAAAAATTTATTATAAGAATATTCTTCTTAATGTAATAAAAAAATAGATGTTTGAAATTTCAGTATAATATATTTTAAAAATAGAAAAAAATGTGTACGTTTTACAAATAAAAAATTGTATAAAAAATACAAAATAGATGGAAAGTTCTAATAATTTACTGTAAATTTAATAAACATGTTATAAACATGCCATACCTTAAAAAGGCATTTGTATAATGTTTATAACACAAAAAAATAAATATAATATGTCAAAAATTATTATAAAGATATTCTTATTAATTATAATAAAAAATAGATGTTTGAAATTTCAGTATAATATATTTAAAAAATAGAAAAAAATTGTGTACGTTTTGCAAATAAAAAATTGTATAAAAATAATACAACATAGATGGAAAGTTCCAATAATTTACTGTAAATTTAATAAACATGGCATAATCACACCTTAAAAAGGCTAGCAGAACCCTTTTCACCTCACATATTAGTGCTGAATTGTCCTTTAATTACGTATTCTATTCCTTTTGTGTCTTAATTCTCCTTTTTAACCTTTTCGCCTCTAAATTACCTAGTGGTTTGGAGTTTCACGTATAAATGATGCCTTTGTAGCTACGTTAATTACATGTGCGTGAACCAATACAAGCTACTAAAAATTAATTATGCTTTAAATAAAATGAACAGAGTCAAATTTATCATTTCTTGTTGTTTTTCAATTTTTATATTATTCTTCACTTACCTTTTCTGATATACTCTTTGGAATCGTCATGTTTTGGGGTAACCTGATCAGGAATTTGGGATTTCAAAAGTAGTAAATGGACCTACCCATTGTTACTAAGTACTGAACGTGTCCTCAAATCTAAATTACTTCATGTCAGACAGAACTCGGTGTGGGGATTTTTGACTATTAATTGGATTGGACCAACTAAATAAGATATTTTTGGTAAAAATTCTTTTTATTCCTTTATTCCTCTTCCTCTATATTTCTCATCTATAATAGATCCATAGATACACTCTCGGTCTCTTTCTCTATGACTTCTCAGTTTACCGGAGAGGATTTAGCTGATATTTTTTAGGGTAAATTTTGGTTACCCTTGTACTCAAAAGTTCAAAAAGATTTTCTCCTTGTTTACATGAAAAATAAAGTTTTGAGGTGAAATTGAAGTGCCCAAATGACAATGGACGGTGCATATATGCAAGATCAAAGACAACAGGAGTAGAAGAAAAAGATCCAGATACGGTTTAAGATAATAAAACTGAGAACAGAAAAAAAGAGGAGGCACTGGTAACATAATAAAGAGAACATAATGAAAATGAAATAGAGAAGTGGTAGTGAGATTTAGGTGAATAAGAAGGTAGCTAAGCAGCTCTTGCAGTTAAACCAAGGTGAGTATGGCACGGATCACGCAAATCTGTCTCACCTTTGACCTCTAGAAAGTTAATCTGATAACCCAATTCTTGATTTGCATGCATACCCTCTCTTTGCTTCCTCATGGCCTGTCTCCTACGGTCATGATCTGCCATCCTACACCAACAACAACACAGAGACGCATATTAATAACAATAATAATAGAGAGAGAGAGAGAGATATGAGAGTATTGATTAATTGAATTGAAGAGGGGAATTGAAAGGGTTACTGATGAGAAAGAGGAAGAGGATGGATAATCCCTGAAAGGCACAGAGGAAGGCCATGTGTGGCACGGATGGTTAACATGGACTGCATTATTTTTGATTTCTTTGTTTGTAACAGGTAAAGTGCAAGGACGAGCCTTGTTTTGTGAGCTTTTGTAAAATGTGTGACGTCTCTCTCGTCCCATCCACGAACCATTTATGACGGATACAACCCAGCATTGCTGTAACTCCGTAATTTTCCTTCTGTTTTTCCATTCCTTTTTACTCATTTGTCTTCTTTAAATTGTCTCTATCATTTTCTCCGAACTTATCTCTTCATCTAATCCGATAATCATTAAATAACATATATCCTCAATCTATCATTGCATCTCTTATGTCTGTTATATATTGTTTATTCACTTCAATTTTCATGGTCTCCAATTTTGTAAAATACTTTATAAAATATCTCTTTCATCTTATTTTAAATTTTGGTATTTTAGAATATTAAAAAAATCAATAATATTTTATTTATTAAGAATAGTTGTAATAATTCTAATTTTATTTTAAACATACAAATGATTATTATTTGTTTCAATTTATTTATTACGTTAAAATACTAAAAAAATATTAACTACATTTTACTAATAATACCTTATTTATTATAAATAGTTCTTACAAACTAAACGTTGCAATAACTTTGATATTATTTTCAAGATAGAAAAATACTTCATTTATCCGGTTAATTTTTCATTATCCACTATTTCATTTTTTTTTTAATTTGATGTTTAATTAAAATTACGTTCGAGAATTGAAAAATACGTTGAGTACTTTAGTTCTCATGAAAATTTATTAATTAACTTTTTGTTATATGTCCTGCAAAAATGACTATTTTTAAAAGGAAAAAAAAATATTGTTCAACAAAACACACATTAAATTTTAAGAATAAAAGTAAAAAACCTGTTCATAATCTTAAAAATATAATAAAAAGAGTTTAATTATGATATATTGTCAATTGAAAATCATCTAAAATATATTTTTTTAAGCAATTATTATAAAAGTTAATAACTTTTGATTAAATGATAATTTATCATGAAATAACAATAAAAAAATTATACTATCAATATATTATAATTAAACTCAAATAAAAAATAAAATAAATAAAATATAAAAAACAGCAGAGGAAATAACATTTTAATATATTTTAATGAAATCTATTTATTTTATTATATTATTTAATAAAAATATTGATCGCTAATTAAAAAATAAAATTTAATATTAGTATTGATGAAATGGTTTAGTGATCACAATTAAATTTTATTTTTTAAAACTATCTTTTTATAGTTTTTAATTTGGTTGCTAAAATATTAATATTACATTCCATCATCGAGATCTTCATCTGTCGATTACTTTATTGTTTTTTTTATAAGGAAATAAAATAACATTACATATGTATTTATTATTTTGAAACATAAAAAATATTTAATATTTTTATTAAATAATTTACAAAATATATAATAATAAAAGATAAAAAAATTATAATTATAATTTTGATTGATTGGCAATAAAAATTGATGTGCTGGAAATTAATCTTGGCTTTTAATTATTTGTAGCATTTCTCTATTTAAGTCTAACATTGGATTAGATAGAGATTCTAGTTTGATAGATAGACCAGTCCAAATCTGTGCGGTCAATATAGTACATTATCATGTAGTTTAGAAAGTTCATTATCATGATCAGTTTATATTCGAAAAATAAACCATCTGTTCATTTATTCTTTATTTTATTTATTTTTATAAAGTTCGCATTTTTAAAAGGTCGCCTTTTAGAAATAAATTACTTCCATTATATGTTAGGTTTATTGTGTATTTTTACAGCTAAAATTTCATACATGTTGTAGACAAGGGAGAAAATAGATTAAGCAAGTCATCACGATAACATGACTTGCATTAAGACTAATATAATTGCAAAACAAATTAAGTTAATACATTTTCTACTTTTTTAAAAATATCAAATTATAGGTCATTTAAAGGGGTTTTAAATTTTGATAGATCAATATGCATAATTTATCATAATGAATATTATATTTTTATTATAATGTATTGATTGTATATTTATTAATTTATTTCTTAGTTATTGCAAGCTTATTTTATAAATTAGTTTGTTATCTTATTTAAGAATCCTATTGCTAAGTAAGTCGTTGAATAGAGTTTCATATTAGTTGAGACAGTTTATATTAAAAAAAAAAACAAGACTTGTATTAAATAATTAGGTTCACTTTAAATTTTATATTTTAAAAAAATATGTTTAATATGCATGCAAAATATGATAAATTTTAAAATCATAAAACATTAAATAAATATAATAATATAAAATTAATATAACTTAACATAAAACATCATTTTTAGATTAAAAGATAGAATTAATATTATAAAAATAAATAATATTTTTTACAAATATAATTAAATGTTATAATTTATTTTTTATTGTGAAAATTTTAGCCATGTTGATATATAAATTATAAAACAGAACTAAAAATATTTAAAATATTCATAAAATATTTAATATAAACACTTATTTGAAGAGGTACAGCACAATATAACTGTTATTTTAAAATACAGTTCCTGTACTTCCTTCATAAGTTTTAACTGATCTTCATTTTTTTTAGCGCACAATAAAAATATGAAATTTAAATCTATAATTCGTACAAACTGATTTCCATTCTTGAATTAAAACTTGTTAAAATGTTATAAAAAATGCAAAATGATTAAGGTTTAATGTGCTTAAACAAGATACGTAGACCGGTGATTAAATTTCAGCTGACAAAACAATCAAACCACGACGTGACAACTCAAAACCCCAAAGAAGCATTTGCACAGTCCTGGTTGGCTGGTTCATCTTAAAATCACTCAAATGTTATTACAGCCATTTTTACAGAGTAGTTGGAAACATTTAATCCCTTAGTACCTTCTCTGGACTAGGTAATTTACTCCTGGATTCTACTTTGCTCGTACTATAATTTTGAAAAGATTAATTATAAATTCTCCATTTTTTATAAACCTTAATTATTAAGGATCTTTTATAAATCTACCCACCTGTTATAATTGTTAGTTTTAAGATTTTAAAACTAAAATCAGTTTTGAGTTTTATAATTATTAATAATTTTTTTAATTTGTAATTTTTTAAATTTTAATATCAAATTTTAAAATTTAACCATAAAAATTACTTTTTATTTTTTGAATAATTGATTAATGATGAAATGAGGATGAAAGCAGAAGGTAACAGAGGAAAAAAACAAGAAAATAATAGGTATAGAGAATATAGCAATAAAAATAATAGTCAACATGAAAATAATGATAATAATAATAATATAATGAAAATAATAATTACAATGATGATAATAATAATAATTATTATAAATAAAATTATTATAATGATAATAAAAATTAATTAAGTAATAAGTAATAGTTATAATAATAATTATGATAAAAATTACAAGAATAATAATATTTTTTAGTTAAAAATAACAATGATAATTGATTTAAAATTATTGTAATAATGATGATAATTAGATTGAATTTTTTAAAATAATAAATGTTATGATTTGTTTTTACAATAAAAAATTAAGGATTTGTTTCTTTTCTATTTTTACAAACTCTAAAAACTCGTTTGATTGGTGTAGTTTTTGAAAATTATTTTTTTCATTTCTTACATATTACTCTGTATTTTTTTTTTCATTTACTCCTTTTCACTTTCTTCTCAAAAGTAAATTCTATTTTTTTACAAATTATTTTTTAAAGACAAAAATAAATTTAAATAAAATTTTCCTTAAAATTATTTTTTTAATTTTAAAAATGGACATAAAAGTATTTTAAAAATAAATTCAACATAATTTTAACTATGCTTTATCTTAAGATTTTATATTTAGAAACTAAAAACTGAAAAATTATTACTATCCTAAATGAGTTTTAAGTAAAAAACATTAAACATTTTTATAATCTTAATATAATAAATGCATGTATTTGTATTTACTAGATATTTTATAAAATAGTAGAAAATTATTAAGATTTGTAAAAAATACAATAAAACTCTCTCGATTATATTAGTCTTTTTTTAGATTGAAATATCTTGTGCTTAAGAATTAATATAACTAATATTTATGAAATTTTAGAATTAAATATGAAAAATTTATATCATTAGGGATTAACTTATCTCATATTAAATTTTTTAAGTTAAATTTGAAATTTTACTCACTTTTTAATTAGAAATATATTTTTTTATCAAATTATAGATTATTACATTATTATAAATTATTCATTTTTACAACAATTATTTTAAAATTACTAATAGTGATATTGCATCAAAATTAAATTATTTTAATTAATCTTGTAATTTTTGTTTAAAGAATTACAAAGTTTTGATATAAGTTATACACTGATTATTATTTTTCAAGTTACGAAGTTTTAAAGGAATGAGAAGTGACGCTCGTAACTTAGAGAAGCTCTGTCAATTATCATATTCATGCTACCAGCATATAACTTTTTAGCTAGACATTTGGCATATGAATGGTGAAGTACGGTCAAGAAGGCATTCTAATTTCAATTACTAATTAAGTTATTTTGCTAATTGCACATAACATCCGAAAGTCAGAAATGCAGACTAACTGTGATTATGGAAGCTAAACTTCTATTAGACATAAATGGGGTTTGATTGGCTCTACAACTTTTTTTCTTTTAATTTTCTGTCATTAATTCTGTGATTATGAAGTAAACAACTATAGGGTATGGGAGGATGGGGCTACTTTCAAGTCATAAAAGACAATGGTAAAATAGCACTAACATTCTGCATTTCTTAATGGCATGCTTACTTGAATTGAGTGGGTTGGAACTGCCAGCAAACATACTCAATGTTGCTTTTATTTTCATTTTGCCGTTATTCCACAGGACCAGAGTGATAATTCTAGAAAGTGGATGGGGTGGCAAAACAATCTTTTTTAATTCTTACCAATACAAAGGTAGCAATAGTGGTGGTGAATCCTAAAGCAATATAAAAGGCCATATAAAACAATCATGTGGACACACTTGTCGGAACTACATCTGTTAATGCGTTTGTGGTTAATTAATGCAAATCAATTCTATTTTCTACTTTTATTCTGTTTTAAAGGTATTTGAGGAGCCCATGGAACAAGACTTGAGTGTCTTCATATAAATAAAAGAATAAAGAAATATGAAAATAATAAAAAATGTAGGAAAGTTGAAGGATGCTTTCTACATGGTCATCCTGATAAATTTAGTCACATGTTCATTCTTCCTTTCCCACTTTTCAGTCCTCTCAAGTTTTTAAAAATAATCAGAATGTCATTGCATGAATCCCCTAGACCCGGATAGATGAAAATGAAAGAGCAGGTAAACATTAAAAATTTACAACCATGTAGACGTGCCAACAAGACCATAGTGGCAGAGACACTGTAGCTTTTGTGGATGTTGACGTAGCAGCAGGTGACGTTAGAACAATGATCTCATCAAAATTGGTACTTATTGGAATCCAGAGCACATGCTGCAGCAGCAACAACATCAACAACAAAGCAAAGCAAAGCAGCCTTCTTCAGTTGCTAGAGCCCTCCCATGTCAATCAAACATCGCTATTATTATATTTATGCACAGACCAATTATATGAATCCGGACCATATAATTAGGGAAAATACGTACAAACAATAATGATGCAGCAAATGGCTATGCAGCTTTGTGGTTATAATTTAGTACTATACAGTGAGAGAGTCCTGGTGGGCTAGAACGAAAAATAGTAAAAATTCTGGTCTATATATTATTGGTTGGCCTCTTGGCCTAGAATTCAAGAAATAGTGATGGTGAAAATTGAAGGAGTAGTTATGGCATTTAAAGGTTTACTACGCAGGAGAGATGACGCCATAACTTGCATCCATCCTTGCTTCCTTGGGTAGGCAAGAGTAAGGCCTGCTAGCATCATATCTCCTGCATAGTAAACCTTGCATATGCAAAATGAAAAACTGTTTTCAAATGGCTAAAAGAAGCAATATGGAAACCAAGGTGAGTGGTCTTGTCTTTCCCTTGTTGAATTGCAACTCTACCATGGTACTTCTTTTGCAGGCGTCTCATATTCATTATGGAAAAGCAATATTGTTGTGTGTGCTTCCGAAGAGACTCTGTGTATGTAATTATACTAAACCCTCTATGATTCTGAATTGAAAGTACCTAACTTGATTTGAAAGTTCCCTTTTTCTTATCATGGCTTCCACTATTTTAAGCACATGGTTATGTTGTCTAATTTAGTGTTCTGAAAAGCTCTAGAATGAATCTTTTTTCAGTTTTCTCATGGAAGCAGTTTGAGATTTTGAATTTAACAGGAAAATAGATATCTTCAGTTTGATGGGGTGATATACCTAACAAGGTTAGGGTCCTGATGTCTTATGCGGTGCTTCTAAGATCCTTGGTTCATGAATCAAAGTTTGCATCCTCAATCCTCCTTGTGAAAACAAGCTCCAATCTACTTGGAAATAGTAGGAAACGGAGAATTCAGAGTTGCACAAAAGTGAAAAACGGAGAGTCAAAGAAATAAACCAAAATGGTGAGAAACTGTTGCAACATAAAAGAGAATGACAAATTGGATTTGTTTTTAACCTCATGTTGAACTTTGTTGGTCAATAAAAAATTATAAAAGTCATGTTTTTAAAAATATCTACGCCTACTATAGCTGAAACTGAACTGCATGGAAGAGAAAGTGCTGCATAGTCTTTTTGAAAAGTGAAAACCAATTCCATTGGACCATTTAAACTAATGCGCTGCTAATAGATTGGTACGCAGCTTGAGAAGATTGCACCCCCTATTTGCATGGAAATGAAAGCTTAAAATTGCTGCTGGTTGTTAGCTTTTTCCTTGGCATGAAAGTCCTGGCACCGCTTAGCATTTTTTTAGTCATTAAATTTTGTTGTTTCAAATATTACTTCTATTTTGTTAGATTTTACCTATAAAAGGCCATCACCTATACATGTATCAAAAGTATCAACTTAAGATTGAAATGAGGTTCATTTGAGAGAAAGTATTTCTCTTCGACTCTGCTTCCTTGTGCTAGTTGAGATTAATGTTTGAGAGTGTTATATTGTCTTACCATATAAATTCTGCAATTGACATACTTGATTCTTTCTGTATCAGACAACTTCGACACCTTTTGTCAAAAACTCAAAATCAAAATACAAATCCTTTGACTGCAGATTTCTTTAGCTTGATAGCTTCTCATTTGAAGTGCGATCAATTTCCGACTGAAAGATCAATTTCATTCCAATAAGAATTAAGTATTGTTATATAGTGGCTGACCCAAAAGATAGTTACTAACAATTTAAAGTTAGCATGTGATTTTATTCTTGATATTTGGTACATTGTCCATAAAGCGTTTCTTCCGAATAAGGTAACGATAACGATAACGCTTGATTTTTAAACCACAAACATCAAAATCTTGGAAATCCACTCAAGATGGAAAAAGAGGGAAGTTTACTAGACAAACTGAAGATAAACATTCCACATGGACGATCTAAATGCTCAAGAAGACATCGTCTATAAATTGATAGTGACTACCCATTTGAAAGCAAGATTTTGAAAAGTCTACCCGAAAAAGGATAAATATTTGGACTTCCAACAGATTAGTAATGTTGCAAAACTGGCTGATTGGGACACAAGCATATTCTCATTCAAACAAATAATCATTGTCCAGATTAAAATGAAATGTGCTGAAAGCTACTTCATTAAATAGTAAAAGCACCAAGGGATGATATCCAAGAATGATGGGAGGCTTCTTGAGTGCAAAACTCTTATTTAAAAAGTGACCGTTTTTGGATAGAAACTATTTCCAAAGCATCTTATACCTCGAAATACGATGAAGAAGAATCATCCAAGTTATTATAAGATGGGAAATAAATCTCATAACATTTATATCGAAGAACACTCAAGTAAGAGCATCTTAAGTTTTCCCCACTGTTATCCCTCTTTCAGAACCATGGTTGTCCTATCTATTCATCACCAAGTCCCATGAATCAAAGATCCCCTCACTTCCACTTTCACATACCTTGCAACCTTAGGAATCCACCAATCTCTATGATTACTACCTTAATTTCCCTATTTCGATTCTATGCCAAACCAATGGCAGATCACGTCATTTGGATGAATAAGTTATTAATGCAAGAAATCCCAAGAATAGGTTATTTTTAGAACATCCTCTTTCAAAAGCATCGAACTTCATAAACTTGATAAATCGTGTAGCTGCGTGTAAAAGTAGCTCTCTTTTATATGCAAATAAAACCCCCGCTTTTAAAAAGGTTCCACTGCAATAATCCATTAAGTTATTCTATATCACTGATACGACAGTATGCACCATCTATCAACGCATCTGTAACAATGTTTTGTTTGCACGTAAGAAGGCCATTATAGGATGGCATAATCCCATTAAAAAATAAAAAATGAGCATTCGAAAGACGGATGATAAAATGACAAATCCTAAAGCAAGATTCCTGATTAAAAATCACCGGTCATCCTATTGAACCTTTAATGTTGGCAAGCCGCTGTCAGTTTACTAGAGTACAAGTAAACCAAAACAGAAGTTTGTAGAGTATAAAAGAAACAAAATGGTAGTGTACAGAATTAGTTCTTAATTCACTACTGCTAGGTCCAACAAACAAAAAGCAGAATGGATGTCCAAGCCTGAACCCCAAAGGTGATTACCAATCTGGAACGTGCACCACCTGCAATAAAGAGCTAGCCGCAATCCTGATCACGGCACGAGAGGAAACTATAACCAATTGGCACACCATATAGAAGTTAATTTATTATATGAAAAATTAAAGGGAGAATTATAATTCAGAATATGGTGGCAAATAAGTTTCAAATTTAAGATCACCAAAAGAATGACGAAATAGTTCATATGTTAATTAACCATTCTTTCAGTTGATTCATCCTAAATTGATAATTTGTTCACTAGAATATTCTAAGTTGCAAGTCCCAAAAATAAATATCAGAGGTGAAACACAAAGATGGCTGCTGAACACATTGATTTAGCACCGTCATCCAACTTTTTAAGTACTCTTTTAGGCAATACTATTACAATACTCCACAGAAAATAGAATAAACCAAAGGGGGCAGGTACCTTCGTAGAATACCTCAAGAGTTGTCATAATTCTTTATCACTGTCGAGTTGTGCTTTTGCTGCTGCCTTTTCAGCCTCTTCCAAAACAAAGGTTTTCATTGATTCAACATCCCTTGACCCTGACCATTTGCACCACATGCAAAAATAAGATTAGATTTATGTATGATCTACCACTTCTTGCCCTTGCTTTGGTTGGGAGAAGGGATGTGACTATTCCAAGCGTCCTCCAACTAAATCATATAAAACTAGAAAGAATAATAAGACAAAAAAAACCTATCATAAAAAGACCACAACTTGTTTCTCCTTAACAACAACATTAGCCTTATTCTACTAGGGGTGAGTTTGGTTGCATGGATCACATAACAATTTGTTTCTCCATAAAATTAAAGAAAATAATTCTTCCTTCGGGGAATAAAATGGAAATAAATCATAAAAAGCTTAAATTTACTGCTATCAGGTAGTTCATACTTTGTGGAAGCCGTTCCTTGAAGTATCCATGACATGAATAATGGTTAAATGCAGTGGGAAAATTTTACTATACAAAAGCTTCGAATGGCTGAATTTAGTAGTAGGATATGAGGATACATGCTACCCTATGCTATTACCATAGAGGCATAGGCCACAATCTCTGATAACTAGCAAACTCATTTGATCATCATTGTTTAACACAAGTTAAAGGTGTCATCTTGCACTTTCATTCATCAGGAGAAAGTATGAGTGAGCGTTCAGGTTAGAGCCATCAGAATCACCTAATTTTTTTAAAACTTTTCACATTCATAGTGTACAGAGAAAGATTGTATAGATACAATGACTGAGATGATCCCCATGTTTGATTTTTCCAAACTTGACATGTAAGATCCCAACAAAAATTCAAACTTTTTTATCCTAATCCAAGGCAGGTTATACACCAGAAACCAAGGACAATAAGCAAACATGAAACATCAACAACTAATAATTGGTTATGGATGGTCATTAAAAGTGAAAGGTTAAGTTTGGGCATGTGAATTAAGTTGAAGAATACAGGGAATTGAGTAGAATCTACGAAGTCCTTCTTTTGCAGATTACCTTGATATTTGGCAGCCTCTTCACCATCGTAGAAAACCTTAAAGGTAGGATATGAATGAATATCAACTTTAGTACAGACTGATTTGTCCGTGCCGCAATCCACTTCTCCAACCTCTATTTCATCTGCTCCTTCCATTGCCTTCCCCAAATCATCCCACAATGAACCCAGGTTCTTACTGGCAACCATTATTATTACTTTACAAGTTAGCAACATCAATGAAAAAAAAAAAAAACAGTTCAGGCCATTGCAGAGTGTATAAGAGAAGTGATCACCAATGCTTGCACCAGGGAACGCAGAATTTCACGAACCATGCAGTGTCTTTCTCTTTGATCTAGACATCATCGAAAATTAAAAAGTAATTGAGAACTGAGAGCATAGCAATATTAATGGGTTACATTTCTATGAGAGTGTTTTGTTTTAGCGCAGAAAAAAAAAATTCTCCAATAAACTCATGCAGGCACACAAACCCCTAATTAAACAACCTACAACCCTATCGGCATCTATAGAGGTAAACTTCAATTAGTTCGGATACAACATCAATGCGATTTTAAAAAAGAAACGAAAATGAAACCCTGGAGAAAAGGGGGAAAGAAAACAGAAATCAAAAAAGGGTTTGATACAGAATAATTAGGACAGTTAAAAATAAAAAAGGGGTTTATAAATTGAGGCATAATAAAGGAAGATTAGAAAAGTGGATTGTAGATTGAGATAATAAGTAAGAAGGGATGAATGATATACCTTATCAGTAAAAGTATCAGAGGTTAAGGTTAAGACCTCAGATTGGATAGGAATAGATAAGGAGAGAAGAATGATTAGAAGAGAAAATGCAGTTCCCATGGCCATAGCTGATCTATCCTTCGTCTCTGCCGCATCCAAATTTCGCCAGAAGAATGCCGATCTTCCAGACACGTGCTTTGCGCGTGATTCATATATCTTCCTCTATACGCTTTTCGGCGCTCCTTTCTTCAATTTTTTTTTCTTTACGCTAAATAAAAACAGTTTTCTCTTTATGAAACTGAACAAATAAAAATAGAAAAACCAAGTAAGGTTTTAAAAATATAATTTTAGTTTTTAAAATTAAAAATATAAATTATTTGATTTTTATTTTTATTTTTTAACTTTTTATACATTATTCTCTTTTTTTTTCATTTCCTTTTTAAAAACTTTTTAAAATATGTTGTATAAAATAATTTTAGAAACTAAAAATTAAAAATAAATAAAAAATGTATAAATTTTTAGTATCTTATTTTATATTTTATTTTGTATTTTTTTTTAATTTATAATTTATAAAAATAATTATTTTTGGTTTTAAAATATTTTATATTTTAAATTCTTAAAAATATGATTGTATATAATTTCGTCTTTATAGATATTTACTTACGTTTTTATATTTTTAGAAATTATTTATTTAAAAATAAATTTATATTATTTAGTTACTAAACATAATAATTTTTTTTAATCTTTTTTTCGTATTTTTATTATAAAAAGATGAAAATATGATCATGTTAACATATTTTAAAATAAAATTATACACGTTGATAATTTTGAAAATTATAAGTGAATATGGTACAATTTTTGAAGATTAAACTATATATTTAGTCAAATAAATCGTTTTTTTTAAAGGAAACTTTAAGGGTAGAGACTAAAACTAACAATTTGTTAAAATAAAAAGATCAAAATGATAAAAATAATAACAACATATACTAAAACCAAAACTAGATATAAAATAATTGATTAAAATTTTATTTATTTAATAATTTTTTATCTTAAAAATAAATTAACTTAAAAATGATAATAATAATAATAAATATCTGGTTTTTTATTTTAAAGAAAGGAAAATATACATATTAAGGATGTATTTGATATATTTAAAATATTCACAGAAATATTAATGGTTAAAAATTCTTCACCTTCATAAAAATTTTAGATTCTCATCCCCTTTCATGAAAATATTTAAGTTCAAAAAAATATAATTAAAAACGTTTCTAAAAAATTGTTTTTTTATAAAATATTTTTGAAATATCCATATCAAATACAAAAAACATTACTAATTTAAGATTTTTGACAAATTTAAAAGAATACATGCCAAATATATACTTCCTAAGAGCATTTAAATATTTTTCGGCCATACCTTATTTCCTCTGGAGTGCCGATTACCTGTTAAATAAAGGAGAGAAAAAAAAGCAACATTAAATACAAAATAATAAATTTAATATTTCTGAAACTTAAACTTATTTTAAATTACTATAAAAAAATACATGAAAACAACAAAAAGGCTCAGCTAAAAATAAATAAATAACAACAAACGATAAATATTTTTTTAAAGAAATATATTAGGTAGTTTAAATTATAGTTACAACTAATAAATAATAATAGTAAAATAGGAGTGCGATTGATATCAAATATGTTAGGAAAACAACTCATTTAAGATGAGTTTGTCTGTCAACTTTATAAATAAGTGTATTTATAGTTTTAATATGTTTTACATTAAGAGAAACGAATGTTATATATGGAATTTATGGTTTATATTACCACCGATCATTAAGAGGAACGGGTGTCTTGTCTGGAATCCTGAAGTTAATATTAAATTAATTAAGCTTGTATTTTAGATGAAGTATTTTAATATTTTAAAAATTTTGAACTATTTAAAATTTATTTATTTTTGGATAATTTTTTTAAAATTTACTATATTTTAATTTTTTTTATTTAGATGGTAATTTTAAGTTTATTAAATTTTAAATTTTTGTAATTTTAAATTTTTATTTAAATTAAATAACTTAATTTTTACTATATATATAATTTTATATTTTAATATTTATAAAATTTTTTAGTTTTGTTCCTTTTTTTTATAAAAAATTTAAATATACAAATATTTTTATTGTATAATATATTTAATTAGAATAATAATTTAATATATATAATTAAAATGATAGTAAAATATAATATTAAAAATATTATACTCAGAAATAAGAAAGATGATAAAAAGTAAAAAAAAATAAAAAAATAACATGGATAAAAAACAATAAAAAAATAACAATAATAAAAAATAGAAAAAAATAGTATGAATAAAAAAAATTTAAATTACACATATTTTAGAAGAATTTAAAATTTTATTATTTTAATTGGTTAAAATATTTTTTAAAATGTAAGATTTAATTTAGTTTGTTTTAATTTTCATCTGTTCTAAATGTCACTTGGGAGAATTGAAAAAAAAATAATTCTGCCTTCAATATGAGCCCACATGGCAACATGTTGGGCCTTTCATGCCCTTCGACAGGGAAAATCTTTTGTTAAATAGACTATCCCATTATGCCTTTCATATGATATGGTTTTTATAATAAAAAATCCATGATTGCTCAACGATTATTTCACACATACGACAGAATGTAAAGGAGGGTGAACAAGAACAATGTAAAATGAATAATTTCCTCTAAGAAAGTTAAATAAAACTGAATCGATCAATCGGGATATTTTATGTTAAAATTTTACGTGATTATGTCATGTTGATATTTATTCTCTTTATTGTATTAAATGGGAGAGATTTTATAAAAATTTATTAAAAGAGAGATACAAATTTTAACAATGACACATATATAACAAAAGAGGATTTATTCTTTGTTTCCGTAACATTAATGACTTTCAAATCAATAGTGTTTTGTATCTTTTAACATTTTCCTTGCTGAAATATAAAAGTGTTGGTTATTATAAGTGAAAAAGCTAGGGCATATATTAAGTTGTGCTCTTCAACAATGTCTATTTTAAAAATGTTCTAGTTAATGTACATTGTTTTAAGAAGCAAGAACTAAAATGTATTTTTCGAAGAACTCCCTATCCAAAATTTCTCCACTATCAAGAAACACCAACCAAAAAACTTGTATGCATGATGTTAAGTAAAATTGTTTAACATCATTTATACATAACTTTTTATGTGTGAAGTAGGCGAAATTATCCAGAAGAATTAGCGGAAAGGGGGAAAATAATGCAGTGAGAGTAAAACAAGTGTTTCAACTTTCAAAGGAGAAACTAGAGGTACGTGAATGGATTGAATGAAAGCAAATGATTTCATTCATTGCTCAATACAACTCATGAATTATGATCTCAACAAAAAGAGAACAAAAATCAGAAGATTAAAAGTTAAAAAGCCGTATGTTTTGCCTTATTCTCACTAACACTATCAAAACGTTGCTACTAATCATTTAACAAAAATTAAAAACCCATAATCCTCTTATTCCTTACAAGCTTAGGAAGCTTATCCGCATGGAACTCCTTATTTTGAGGTGCATATAAGGCCAATGGAGCAGGTAGAATCACAGCTTCATGTTGTGCCTCTACCACACGCTTCATGGTTTCCTCACTCACACCAAATGAAGCTGCAAGCTCAGGACCCATCATGGTCCTCATAAGTGACGTAGCACCAACCAAAAACTGTGGCCTGTTCTTCTGAGCTGAAGTGGTGAATCCAAAGAACTCTAATGGTTCACTCCTTGATGCTATTTGGCAGAAGGCAAAGTACCTTGGAATAAAGAACACATCCCCTTCTTTGATGTGTGCGTCCATTGCATTGCTTCCATTAGGAAACACAACTTGGATTCTACCTGACCCTTTCAACACTATGCCATACTCTGTTGCCCTTGGATTCACATGGGGTGTCATCATGGATCCCTACCATACAGTGAAAGCAATAAAAAGAATTAATCATACTTTGTAAGAATTTCATACCCAAAATATGATAATGCAGTTTATAGGTAAAATTCATTAATAATTATTATTTTGCACTATATATATATATATATAATTCATATGCATGTTATAAGAATCATATCCAAATAGTGAAGACTTAGTTTACATACCGCTGTGAGATTGACATGATAAATGCCAACGCCAGAACTTTTGAGTGGAGAATAGTCAGAGCCATCTAGAGCAACGCTCCAACCGTAGCTGTTTTTGAAATTTGGCTTTCTGTCATAGAGGTTGCAAGAGGGAGGGGAATTTCCACTACCCTTCTCTCTTGTGTTCTTGTTCTCATCCCCAAATACAGATTCCAAGAGCTTCCTCCATGACCAATTTGTTTGCCGGTCTTCTTCATCATCAAGTTCTTCTTGTTCTTGGTCTTGCACCATCCTCAGGTGTTGCAGTTTCTCTTCCTCCTTAAGTTCCAGGAACTTGGTCCAAATGCTTGTGGCATATGAATCACCCACATGCACAATTGGGCCTTCATGTTGCTTGCTGAAGAATTTTCTCAACTCTGCTCCTGATGCCTGGGTAGTTTATAAAAGACTCAGGTTAGTGTTGTGTGTGAATCTTTGATGATTTGGTTCTCCATGTTGTTATATAATGAAGTTATTAGCTTACGTTAAAAGCAGCTTCAAGGATTTGAGGCTCAAATCCAGAAAGTACTGACGCTGGATTGACTCCTCCACCAATATAGAATGACTGCAATAAATAGCCCAAAAAACATTGAAAAATATATCAGACAATGGACAATTACTATCTGGCAGGATTAACCATAATTATTATGGATGCATGTACCAGGAGAATATCAAATCCCAAGCTCTCAGAAGGGTCAATGCTGCAGATAATGTGAACTCTTTGATTCTCCTCCATATTCACCAAATAGAAAGCAGAACCAGCTGGAATTTGATACACATCTCCCATCTTCAAATGCCTTTCCGCCAATTCATCTTTATATATGAATCCCACCTTTACTTCTCCTGAAACCATTTCTAAGTTAACTACAAAATGGAACATAACAAACAGGTTCTATTGTATGACACATTTTAAAAATAAAAAACTACTATCACACAGTAGAAATGGTACATTTACATAACAAAATAGAATGTTTCATTCCCTTCCATGCATACTACAAAAGTTATGCATTTTTTTCTTATCTTATTTAATAAAAATGAACACAATATAAGCTTCAAATTTTAGGTTCATGTTAAATCATACCACACACACGCACACGGATTCTTTTCTTTACTTGAGTGCATGTGTGATTTACAATGCATTAAGTGAGAAACATGATGAAGAGATTGAGAGAGATTATGATACCTGAACGTACGAACATGATCAAACTGGAGTCAAGATACTGAGGAATAAAGAGAGAGCTTGGTTCCATAGTGATGAAACCAATGTGCAAGCGTCTCTCCAAAATCTTGCCACCATAGCTTTCTAGCACTTGCATCTCACCTGCATCAGTCTTGGCTATGCGCTTTGATTTCTGCATCATGAACAATTTGTTTGGCATTGAAGCTCTCACTTCTCTATCTTCCACCCCTCTCATCCAGAACCCCATTGTTATTGCTACACCATGACAAAGAACAAGAAGCAAGACCAAAAGAGTGGCTCTATTTCCCATTGTTTCTTATTGTTCACTAATCTTAGTTGTTTTTTATTGCTTGAGCAATGAAAAAATGGAGAATTTATAAAGAGGGAGAGACAAAAGTGTTGTGGAAGACACGTGTCGGTTATGTAGAATGTCAGAGAATTTATTGGCCATGTATGGTATATAATGTAGACATGTTTGTTAGTTAGTTAGTTGAGCTTCTTCGGAGAGCGAAAATCAATTAGGACAGACACAGTCTATGCTTGAAATTTTCTACTTTAACGTTAACACCGCTTTACTCCTTTGCATCATTTTTCTTTGTTTTTTGTGGGTTAGGATTTAAAACAGAACCGTCGCTAAACATGTCATTTTTCTCTTCAGGTGGATTAGGAATGTTAATAGCATATTTAAATTTTGCGTCCCTTTTTTAAATAGATATTAAATAGGTCCACGTATTTAATATCCTTTAAGAGAGGGAGAAACGAGATTTTAAACTATATTTCTTAATAAGGTGTGTTATTTACCTATCTTCGTTACAGCAGTTTAAATTTTAGGTATATATATATATATATATATATATATATATATATATATATATATATATATATATATATATATATATATGCTTTTACGAACAAGTTTGTCAGGATAAATTTTTTAATAAGTAGTTATAAAAGAAAGAAAAATAAGAAGGTAAAAATAAATCAAATTTCTTCAATAAGTTAATTCAAGTTATACATATTAATTCTTGAAGAAATTAAATGAAAAGGTTAATTTTTGCAAATAAATTTTAATTTAGGAGATATATTTGGTTTATTTGATTTATTTTTTTTCTTACACGTACCTGTTAAGAAGTATATTCAAACTGGGTCTAAATAAAAATTTAAAAACTTATTCACATTAATAACCATTTTATATTTCTTGATTTCATCTAGAGATTGAACATACTCTTATTTCCCAATTTTTCACTTATTCTACCTTTAGTTTTAGATGTATCATTATCAATAAAGAATAAAATATAGTAGCACGACAAAGTTTTCTCGGCCTCCGAACATGATTTTGAAGAATACAAATGGCTTGGGTGCAAAAATGTCGTCATTTTTTTTTTAATTTTCCCATTTTTTAATTACACAATGACGTGTTACTAGAAAAAAATATCTTCCTAAAAGAAATATTCTATCTTTTCTTTTATTTGCCAAAGGTCTTTTAACAGTCTTTTATTTTGGTTAAGAGAGAATGCATTAATAAAGCCCGAAGGCTAAGAGAATACATGGCACAAAACTAGCCCAAATGTCTAGATTTAAATCCGGGTAGTTCAACTAAAAAATGTGTCTCTAAGTAAGATTCTTATCCTAAACCCTAAACCCTAAATCCATTCAGATTGGGCAGCCAGATTGGAGAAGTTATGGGCTAATAACTTAACTACACATTTGTAGTTATAGCAGATTTGGATTCATGTGGCTTTTCATTGGATCCACATTCTTTCCAACGCTATTAAGAATAACTTAAGAGTTTTATATTCATGTTTGTTAATTCAAATGTAAAACCGTACTTGACATATATATTTTTTTGGTGACACATACATTGTTTGTGCCTGGCCAGTACACAACATTCTTTTTTGTTGGTTCACAGTCCACAGCATTCCAATATATCATGCTTTGTGGTAAGAAAATGGGCATTAAAATCTGGCAGTTAGCCCAAAGTTTGGTATAAATTTTCCTTTCAAAAGCCTTCGTAAGGCTAGTTTGAGACTTGTTTCTTTGTTGCTTTTCTGGTCAAGGAGAGAGAGAGACTCTTATTTGTTAAATCTGGGAAAGAGTGGATTATATGGTAAGGCTCTTTAAAGCCCAAACTTTCTTTTTCAGCCGAAGACTATATATATATTCTTTTTAAAATTTCTTTTAAATAGTTAAATTATATCGATACACTTATAAGATTAACAGATTTTATTATATAAATTATATATATAATTTTATAAAATTTTAAAAAAATTTAATATTTTATTATATAGATTTAAATTAATATATATTAAAAAATATCTATTAAAAATTATATTCTTTATCAATTTGGAATGATAACAGAATAGATTATAAATATATTTTGCTTTTTTTTGTTACCATCCCATAAAAAATTGGGATGAATTTAAAAATAAATTTAAAGAAGATAATGATAAAAAATAAAAAATCTATTTATATTTCATCATGTATACGTAAAATTGCATGAATCTACATTTTTATTTTTAAAACTTTTATATTTTATTTATTGTATGTTTTAAAATAATTAATATATTTTAATTTAAAAAATACATTGAATAAATATTAATAATAATAAAATTTAATAAAATATTTTTTAAAATATACAAATTTCATATTTTTATTTAAATATTATCACAACTATTGAGATGGATATAAGTAAAAAAAATGAATAAATATTTATATTTACAAACTTAATTTTACTTTTTTAAAACAAATGCAATTTTTTATTAAAACCAATTAAAGCGATTTTTTTTGCCAGATTAAACCGATACTCATAAATTCATATGTTATTATCATTCTTAATTTTAATCAACCAACAAAATAGTTATAAAGTTACTCGTTTTAGAATATAATCACATATCTAAAATAATTTGAATTCATCAACAATAACAACATATATCTTAAATGACATACTATTCTGAAAAAGAAAGAAAAACTTTCCAAGTCTAATTTCTATCGTTTGTTTTTGTACAAGTTTTAAGTTTGTAAAGATAATAATCATAACTTTAAAAGAATATGACAAATACCAATGAGTGAACTTTCCTAGTACATATTGCTGTCATTTCTACACGATTATGGAGGAAATGGGGTGCCCATAGTAAGTTAGATCACCAACAGAAGTTTTAATTGTTATTATGAGTATATTCTATTATATAACTATTTTCCTTTTAAATATTAGATTTGACAAATTGAAAAAGTAAGATATATATATATATATATATATATATATTGGTTATTATATTCATTATAATATATGAATATTGCCTTTTCAAGATAATAAAATTATTACTCTTTATTATAATAATGATTCGATAATGATATTAAATTTGTATTTAAGAATTTTTTTTTAATTTTTTATTTTATTGTTCAAGAGTTCACAACTTTAAAAATGATTTTTTTTATTTGATAGTAGTTTATAGGATAGTTTAAATATTTTTTTAATAAATATTTTTGGAAGAAGAAAATAAAAAAGTAAAAAGGATTAATCTTTTTTCATTAATTAAGATATGCATCCCAAATTTCTCAAAATTCTGTCATCTAATTCTTTCAAAAGTTTAGATGTATAGGTTGATTTTACTTAAAAAAAATTAATATATTTTACCTCATATATTTTTACAAATGTTTATTGAAATTTAAGTTTAAATTTCATCAATTTTATTATTGTACATCAAAAAATTAATTATTATATATATATTAAAATTTATTAATATAAAATTTTAAATTTAACAGTTATGTTAACTTAATAATTTTTTATATAATACAATATTCATTAATCTAATCATTGTCATAAAAAAATTTACCAACCAGATTATTTTTATAAATTTATATAAAATAAAAATTAATAAATATTTCAATTAAATTTATTTTAATATCTAATATATTTTTTAAATTTATATAAATATAAATAATTAAATAACATATTTAAAAATATGTAAATTATTTAAAATTTAATAAACATAATTATAAATATGTTATTATATGATTTATTGATTAAATTAATAAATATTATATTTTATAAAAAATTGTTAAATTTTGTAAATGTTAAATTTAACTTCTAGATGAATCGTAAACTTTTATATATATATATATATATATATATATATATATTAAATTTATTTTTTCTGTTGTTTTGATTTCTCTTTTAAAAAAATCATAGATTCGTCTCTGTTTCTAGATTTTATATTATTTTTTAAAAAAAAACAAACAAGAGGGGTTAGTGCAAGATGGGAGAAGTTTCCTGATTAGAGACATTCACTTAATACAATGTAGGATCGGAAAAAAAATTCAAAGTTGCTAAAGAAAGAAATAAATTCTATTGCGACAGATGTGTTAACTTCTCTTACCAAACACAAACAAAATTATAAAATGTAATTGAGTTTTTAGACAATTAAAAAAATTTGATGAGCCACACTAACTATATGTTAACTTTGTTCATATATAGTAAAAAGGATCCACATCATAAAAAAGAAGAAGTTAATTTATATTTTTAAAATTTTATAAAATTTAAGTTAAAAATATTATATTCTCACGTTTAATTTTGTTTTTAATTAACATTTTTAAAAATATTTTATAATCACATTTTCCAACAAATTTTTTTTTTATAACATAGGTGAAAATTTAATTTTTTATTAAAATAAATTAAATTTAGTTATAATCTTAATAATATTTCTAAAAAAAATTAATTGTGCCAAATAATTTTATAATATTATCAAAAATAAAAAAAAATCAAATACCCTCAAAAATAGTAATTTAAAACTCAATAAATGAACATTTTTTATTAAAAATATGAAAGAAATATATTATTTATACTTTTAACAAATAATTTTATTTATTTATTTAATATACTAGTCTACATTTACATTTAAAATATTTCTCTCTTTCTCATTTCAAAAATAAATTTATTCTTCTTCAGTAAGTCTATTTTAAAGAGAGAAAAAATATGTATACATAAGATTATATATATATATATATATATATATATATATATATATATATATATATATATATAAGAGAAAATTATATAAAAAAAAAGTAAATATTTTTTTTTTAAAAAAAGTTTTATCTAAATCTATAAAACCGTTTATTGTACGCTAAGTGAAAGGACCCTCATGAGTCATGACAGGAAGACAGCGTACCAGCTGGTGTGTTCGATTTGCAGGGTTCAAACACAAAAACATTTGACCAAAAAAACAAAGCCCAAAAAACCATTAATTTCTAACCTTAACTTTAGATTTAACTTCCAAAAGCAAAGGGCTTTCTTGATTTCAACAGAAAGTAATATTATTTCATTTAGCTCTTCTGTAGTAAATTTTAGTATATCCATCGATAAGTGCTTGACTAGTGTAATACAAGTTAAATTTTCAGAGACATATAACATGTATTTTCTTCCTCTCTATTTATTTGATAGGATAGAAAGTAAAAAAAAAAAAAAGTATTTATATTTATGTTTTATTTAATTATTTAATAAAATATTAATAATTATTTTTATATATTTTTAATAATAAATAAATAATAGAAAAATATATAATAATTTTAAAAATTAATAATATTATTTATAATTTTTAATATTGTATTTTTTTTCAAGTAAACAGATAAAAAAACAAAAAAAAAGTGATAATTACTTCTACAAACAACCGGATTTTGTATAAAAAATAGGCTCAACTTCTACAATGATGAAACAAATTCAACAACTATATCCATCTTTAAAATAAGAACTTTAAATTTTAAATTATCGGTATCATTTACAAATAATATTTATGTCAAGTTGTTGTTTACTGCTATTAATCATAGCTGACTTTATATAATGCTGAGTTGACTGACATTGCATTGATTTGACTCTGGACATTCTAGATTAGAAGAGCAGAAGTGGTCATTGTTTTAACTGTCGTACTCATTGCCTTGTGGTGGAGCCAATAATGCAAAGGGAAAGATATATGTCAATGGATAATTAATTGTCATTTAATTGACCCTTTATTGATTACTAATTTTTTTATTAAAGAATCATGACCATTATGCTATGTTTTTATTAGTAACGTTATTCAATGCAAAGGTTTTTGTTTAAAATCATCATAAATACTGTGTAACTAATTCTAAGTAAAAAAATTAAAATCAATAAAAATGCAATATATTTTTACTCTTTTCATAAATCATTTCCCAATACATTTAGCAATTCTATTCCTTTCAAAGCTAAATAATGCTGGGGAGTTGTGTCATGCTGAATGTGCATTGAATAATAATAGTAGTTATGATAAATTTTTTTAATATATGAAATTGATTTGATTTTTTTCAGTTTTAATTATTTATTTAATATGAATTATATTTTAAAATTTGATTTGATTTGTAAATATATTTTATAAATAAATTTTTTTAAATAAAAATTTATTTTTAAATAAGTTAATAAATTTAAATTTATGCAAAGATTAAGAGATTTAAGTTTGTAAGTAAAAATACATTAATTGTAACAATAATAATTATCATAAGAATAACTTTACATATTATTAGTTATTTAAATAAATAAATTTGTTAGGTTTAAAATACTTTTAAATGGTTTAAAGTCTGATATTTTTAATTAAATAAACATTTAAATATTTTTTTATAAATATAGTTAAATTTAATTTTAATCCTTCAAATTTTTTATTTTATTTCTCATAAATCTTAAATTTTTTAAAATAGTTTCTATCATACTCTATATACATCTAATTATACCACATGAATATTATGCTGAAGTGTCAAGTGGTATAGTTAGTATGTGTAAATGTTTGACACATCATAAAAAAGATAATAGGATTATTTTAAAAATATTTTAATTTTATGAGAACTAAAATCAACAGTTTTTAAAAAAGTTAAATTAATTTTAAGCATACTTATAAGAATTAAGAATATATTTGAATAAAGAATAGCCTAGACTATTTAGTGTTTATTTGTTCCCAGTTGAGAATTACTTCTTACATTTTATAACACAAAATATATATTGTATCATCTATTATATTTTTATTATTTTACTCTTTTGATGAGTATATTCATCCACTTTTAAGTGTACGTTACTGATTTTCAATATAAAAACCTACGGTGTAAATTTTAAATAGGAAACATATGATGTGTTAAGGTACTTGGATAAAAAAAAGGAACATCATGAGTGTGATTTCGTATTAAACAAAAAAAAAAAAGGAGTAGATTTAGATTTTTCTGACTGGTGTATGAATTCACTTCAATGTATTTCTATGCAAAACAGTTGACGTAAATGGGTCGGATTATACTTGTATTCCAATGAAGAAATCAATTAACTTTTTTGCTTGTAAATAAAAACATAAAAACGTATACTAGAAGAAAATAGTGATTAATCAGACATGAGATATACAAAGAAGAGGTAGAAATGAAAGATATGATGTGTGTTGTAATATAACAAAAATTAAGATGAAAAAGAGATCGATGTATAAAATTTAAAACACTGACCATAAATATTATTAACTCAATATCCACTAACATTGATTTAGAAATTGAACTAAATTAGTATCGATGAAGTTGTCCGAACAACATAGAAAGGTAAAAAAAAGCAAAAATCAGTCAAGAACAAAACACGTCATGAACTATTCAAAAACGGACAAAAACAAGTATAAAAAGACACTAGTTTTGACGTATTGTTTAAGAAAATATGAATGACTTTTATTTAATTATTATAATTTGTATTTTGTAAAATATATAATACAATTCTTTTTTAACTTAAAATTTTATCTACTTCAATTTTTTATAATTTTATATTAAGTTATTAATAAATACATTATATAATATTAAAAATATATTTAATTATTATCAATTTAACTCCAATTTAATTACAGTTAAACCAATAAATTATAAAAGTTTAATATTTAATCCCATTTAAAAACCCTCATCACTCGATGTTAACTTCCGAATCATCAATAATTATCAATATATACGAGGTAAAGTAAACTTCTTACTCTATATAATGTGTTATTTTTTTAATATTTCAATGTAAAATAAACCTTTTATGTAAGTATTAAAATAATTACTAAAGGATCTCCCAATTTTCAATAACAAATTTTTTATTATTTTTATCGTTATTAAAACTTGATATTAAACGCATTTGTCTTTTGAGAATGTGTATTAAACACATTGTAGTATTAGTATCTGCATGTATTGTGGTTCATATAATTTCTATCTGCTACTTGTGTTTTCCCATTTGAATCCCTAACAACAATGCCGAAACCAGTGCAATGCTATCCACACATTATAAGCTAGTGTTTTAATATGGGATTGGTCTCTAACGTGGTTATTAAACACTATATCATTTTGGCGCTTCCACAGTGCTCACAATAACATCATTGTCTCCTCCACAAGACACTTTTTGTGGAGCATTGTGGCCAAGTATATACAAGAAATGACGTATACCTTTCAACATTAATTGTCTCCGTGAAAGTGGTTGTTAAGTTAGAACAATTTCATTTGGAACAAGTTGCTTGCTTTTCTTATTTAAAAGATCCATTATTTTTATTATATATATATATATTATAAAACAATTTATATAATTTTTAAATTTCTTTCCATTAAACATTTTTTAAAAATTTATATAAAATCATTGTAGGAATAAAAAAAAAATCAGTTAAAGATATAACATTGTTCATTTACCTGCCAGAAAAAGGAGAAAAGCCAGAGTATTCCTGGTTAGCTCGGACTACGGATTATATAAATTCATGTATGCTTGTTTTAGTTTATATTTTTAAAAATATAATTATCCTTTATATTAATTTTATGAGAAAATTTTAAAAATAAGTAATTATTTCTAATAAAAATATTTAAATATATACTTAGTCTTATTTAAGTTAATTAACAATTAAAAAATTAATTAAATTAGTAGTATTTTATAAAAATAAATATCAATCTGACCAATATATATACTTTCATAAAAAATTATCAGCAAATAAAGAGAATAAAAAAATTTTGAAAAAAATTTAAGAACATAAAGCTTGAATATTATATAATTTTTATAAAAAATACTATTAAACCGTTACATACTATTAAAATATTTTTATCAAATAAATCTAATTTGATCAGATATAAAATTAATTAAATAAATTAAAAACGTTAGCTAACTCGTTTCAAAGTGTGGATGCTCTCGCCAGAAAACGAACGTTGTTTTTGTACTGTTTGACCTTTATTCCATATCTATGGGCCTAATGCTTTGTTCTGTGGCATATCCATTCAGGGAATTTATTCAGGACTCCCAATTGTACTCCTTTTTATTCTATGTTGGTCAACCGAACTCAAAGTTGTTGACTCTGGAGTCCAGAGTTATAACTTTTAAATATTTATATACCTTCCATTTTATCTATTGTGAAAATGTGTTCACACTTATTTAAATATTTACATGGTGGTTTCTTGAAAAAAAAAATAAATCCAGTTTCTTAACTGTTTATACATGAATTAATAATTGACTTGGAGAGTTAAAATGATGGTCTTTTTTGTATGTATCATGTTAGTTTTTCTTGGTAATGTCCAGGGTTCATTGCTTTTTTTTTTCCTAAAATTTTATTTTAAATAGTATTAAATATGCACATATATATTATTTATACATATCAGTGATATCATCTTACATTTACACAATTTTATCATTTGATTATAGTTCATCTTACGTCATTTCCATTTACATACATACCATTATTTAAAAGTAAAACTAAATAATATTATAATGACAATTTATATATATATATATAATCAAACATTTTTAATTTTTTATATTATTAGTGATGAAAAAATATATTATATCGTGTGTCAAGAATTTATTATACAACCTATATTGCATTTAGGTTAGGTTAAGTTGATTTATTAAACTGTATGTTGATTTAAAGTTAATAAAACTAATTTTAAATTATTAAATATTTTTTATATACATGCATAAATTAATCCTAATCATCTATTTTTATTGAAATTTGAAAAATAAAGATAATGTATGTATTAATTAATAAGGATTTTTTATGAATTTAATTGTAATAAATTGATAATATAATATTTTATAATGTAATGTAATAATTATTCTAAAAATTGTATCTATTATAAATTTTAGTTAGTTAAGAATACAAAAAATTGGTATAAGGAACGATGCATATGAAAACGGATATGTGAAAAGACTGCGCATTTATTAAGTTGGTGGTAGACATGCTGCATAATAAAAAAAAAGCCAACTGCCACGGGAAAAGCGCCAAAGAAATTAAAAGAGAAAAATGGGTAAATGAGTATTATCTCATTGCCTTTACTCACACAAAGAAATAAAAATAAAAATTACAAGTCTTCGTTCCCACTTCCAACCAACTCTTGTGTATGAATATCATAAAGATTGCTTTTGGGTACAGATGGGATATTTTGTTGTCCTGCTTGTAATGTGGAAGATTACCGATTTTGATTTCTTTCATCAAACCTGATTCGTGTGTGAACAAAATAATTCTAGTTTCGTCGTCTAGTTGATTTCAAACTTTGGGTCTCTTTTTATAGATAGCTGGATGATCATTCAGACAAAACTCAACCTAATGCCACCAATTATGTAAATTAATCTGAACCCACCTTAGTACATCACTACTTATTATAAATTCTTCAATTCTTCCTATTTTCTTAATAATAGTTTGCAAGCAAATGAGATGGACTTCGCCCCATAAACATAACTTTTGACTCAAACGGAATTGGAACCATATATATAATGCCCAATATATCGTTCGATAATTTCCTATTCTAATAATCTTGGTACAAATTCAAGTTCTGTGTGATAGTCATCACTTATGTAGCTCGTTCTTATAATTATTTTATTAACTTGGTAGTAAATAAAGTAAAATCATAGAGTATTGATTGATTTTTAAATTTTGTAAAATTTTATAAATCTAATTTATTATATAATAGATTAAATTTAATAATTAGATTAAAAGAATTATTTTTTAATTAAATTTATTAAACATTTTATTTTATTAAAATTAATATATAATATTATTCAATTTTTAAATTTTGTAAAATTTTATAAATATAATTTATTATATAAGAGATTTAAATTTAATGCTTAAATTAAAAAAATTATTTTATTAAATTTGATGTTAAATATTATTTAATTATATATATATAAAAAAAAATCAGAATTCATTATTGATATTGGATATCAAACTTTAATATTTATATCGGTTTAATTACTTTATATATAATATAAAATTTATTAATCTAACCATTAAATCATGTTATAATATGTTATAATATTTTTATAATTTTGTATATCAAATTTTAAAAAATTTAAAAATTTATAGATATATTATTTAACTATTGATATTATATATATATATATTTAAATAATATATAATTTATTAAAATAAATTTATAAAATAAAATATTTATTAATTTTTATTATATATAAAATTTTATATACATAATTTATTTGATAATAACTTTTATATTATATATGAAATTATTAAATTACAATAAATATTAAAATTTGACAACTATATCAATAAATTCATATATATATATATATATATATATATATATATGCTTAGCATTTCTTAATATTTGCAAATTGTCTAAAATATATAATAATGAGTTAGAAAAATCATTATCTCTTAACGGAAAATCTCACGAGATTTGCACATAATTTGTTAAATGTCAAAAACACCTTCATTGATTTATTTATTTTTTTAAGAAAAAGATAGTAAGAAGAACCCAACATCTGCCAGAGAAAATAAGAAGGGAAGGACCTCGATGGCAACTGCTCCACCATGAACAATATGAACAATGGTAATAATTTTTACGTACAATTTGTGCGGTTTGACATTGAAGTGATACCTACTATTTGTACGTCACTAACGAGATGGAACCCACATGTGATAAAATAGTGAATTGAACCAGCATAGCAGAGCAGGGGAAGCATGCGTAGGAAAAAAAAAAGTAATCTGGAACCAGAGGCCAACCGAATAACATGATCAATGGTAAATGGGACCAGAAAAAAAAATTCATAAAGGAAGCTTCTCTCATGGAACCACGTAACTATAGTAGAATAATCAAGCCACAACTCAATATTCCATTATTTATACAAGAAGTTTTTCCCAAATACCATTCAATCTTAATGGAAGAATTGTTCTATTCAATTAGGTATTTAATTTACACCTGCTTAGCCTCGCTTTAAAGTTGGTTGTATGCACTTTTTAAAATATAAGTGTCTGCGATTTGATTTAATTTTAAAAAAATAATCTCAACTAATTATAAAAAATATTTACAATTTTATTTGGTTTGTTTAAAATATATTATAAAAATTAAATCAAACCAAACAAATCTTTGATATTTTTATACGATTAGTTCGTTTTTTATTTTTTTTTAAATCTATCAACAAAAATTTAACAATAAATCAATAAAAAAGTAATAATTTTATAAAATTATTTATTTTATAGTTAAATATGTTAAATTCTATAATATGAAGAAAAGATTATGTTATATAAATAATTTTATAAAATTATAATAAGCTATTCTTTTATTTTATAGCTAAATATGTTAAATTCTATAATAAGCTATTCTTTCCTTAAGATGTTTTGTTATATAAATCTTATTAATTATATTTAGTTTTATTTTTTTCAAAAAACTAACAAACTATTTTTATTAATGTTTACTTATGAAAATCGTATATGAAAGAAAAATTAATAGATTTTTCATACCCCGAGTACAAATTTGATAAAAGTCACAATTTGTTCATAAATTTATTTGAAGATTTTATTAAGTAAAATATTAATGAAGGTCATGCCTACAACATTAATAAATAATAATATTAATAAAATCTTAATCAAAATAATATAATGATAAAAATTGTTTATTCAAAAGTTAATTAATAAATAAAAAATAAAAAATATATACAATTACATGCAGTTCAATTTAATTACATAATTTAGATTGAATTAGTTTGGTTCTTAAAGAGAGAACATGGCTCACCAACAAGTAATGCAATAGTGAATGCATGCCATCCAGCATAATTGATTCAATTAGGGTGTTTTTTCTTCTTTTAGTTAGTCACGTGCATGACTAATTACGGGGATTTTTCCACTAAAAATTAACAATTTCTTTAACTAAGGAACTATTTTACACATTTTGCAAGCATTAGGATGTGATTTGCACAAAGGACTAATTCGCACATGAAGCAAACATTTAAATTTAAGGGAGTAACTTTCATTTTTTTTTTTTTCTGGAAATTATACCGTACAATGGATTTCTTCTGATGACTGTCATCTTTGCTGTTTGCATAGTCACTGCTGAGTTAATATCTAGTTTTATATTTTTGATAAATGTTAAAAAAATTATTAAAAAATATTAATATCAAGTTTCTACATTTTTTGTTGTTGTGGGGGTGTGTTACAAAACAGAAACCTTATGACAAGATAAGGAAAGTGGCAGAAATCACTTTATCTATTGGAGGATAAACTTGGCTATTATATAGCCTTACAGAATAAGCTGAAAACAAGAAATAACAACCCACGTCTAACAAATCCTAATAACGGGGTATGACTAAATCAAATAAACAACCATCCCTTAACAATAGGTACGTTTTGACTGAGTGGTAACAAACCAGTAAAACAACCTAACATCTAGAATAACAAAACTTAACAATTCCTCCCTTAAACTGAATACTACAAGCATTCAGTTTATATCCATCTCAGAACAAACCCCTAACAGCCCTCTCAACTTCAAGAAAACATCCAACTTTAGTGGTTTAGTCATCACATCAGCCAACTGTTCTTGTGTGCCACAATGCACCAACTCCACAGTACCAGCCTTTGTGAGCTCTCGAAGGAAATGGAAACGCACATCTATGTGCTTACTACGACCATGCATTACTGGGTTCTTTGAAAGTTTGATTGCAGAGCTACTATCACAGCGAATAATAGTTGGCTTGTCTTGATTCTGACCTAACTTTTCAAACACCCCTCTTAACCATACTGCCTGACATGCACATGAAGCTGCAGCGATAAATTCTGCCTCTGTGGAAGACAAACTTACTATTGGTTGTTTTTTTGATGACCATGATACTCCTCCTGAACTCAATAAAAACACATAACCTGAAGTACTCTTTCTCTCATCCAAATCTCCAGCATAATCACTGTCAGTGTAAGTAACAAATTCATCATCTCCTCCCTTCCTATAGAACATTCCAAACCCAGTTGTTCCCTTCAAATATCTTAGTACCCTTTTTGCTGCTTGTAAATGAAGCTCAGTAGGATTCTCCATATACCTACTAATAAGACTCACCACAAACATCATGTCTGGTCTAGTAGTTGTGAGATACATGAGACTACCCACAATTTGTTTATAGTTAGTCTTGTCCACCTTTACTCCACCTTCATCTTTCATGAGTTTACAGCCAGGGACAATAGGATTACGAACAGAATTACTTTTGTCCATTCCAAACCGTTTCAGCACCTCTAATGCATACTTCTTCTGACTGATAAAAATACCATCAGATCTTTGGAAGACTTCAAGACCAAGGAAATACCTCATCTTACCAAGATCTGTCATGTCAAACTCATGCTTCATGGAATTTTTAAACTCTGTAAACATCAATTCATCATTTCCAGTAAAAATGAGATCATCAACGTAAAGACTTACAATTAATACTTTGCCTTCTTTTCTTGTCTTGAAGAACAAAGTATGCTCATAGTCACACTTCTCAAAACCTTCCTTCAGGAAATAGGGTTCTATACGGCTGTACCAAGCACGTAGGGCTTGCTTAAGCCCATAGAGTGCCTTCTTTAACTTGTAAACCTTCTGTTCATGTCCCTTTTGCACATAACCACAGGGTTGCTCCACAAAGACCTCTTCATTCAACTCACCATGTAAAAACGCAGATTTCACGTCTAGCTGGTAGATGGACCATCTTCTTTGAGCTGTAAGTGCTACCACCAAACGAATTGTCTCCATGCGTGCCACAGGTGCAAATACTTCAGTATAGTCCACCCCATGCTATTGAGTATACCCCTTCGCTACAAGCCTAGCCTTGTATTTTTCGACATCTCCATTTTCATTAAATTTGGTCTTATAAATCCATTTTACTCCAACCTTCTTTCCTCCCTCACGTAACTCCATCAATTCCCATGTGCCATTTTTGTTTATTGCTTCCATTTCCAGATCCATGGCTTGCCTCCATTTCTCACTCTTCAAGGCATCTTCAAAGTGAATAGGATCAGTAGCTGCAAATATGGCCAAATAAGCTTCATTATCTTCTTCAGAAAGATCTTCTCCTGTTGCATAGTCTCTCATCCAAACTGGTGGTCTCCTATTCCTCCCTTCGTTTGAGCTAGGAGAACTTGCTTCAGCCAAAGAATCAGAGGAAAGATTCTCCTCTTCTGCTTCTATATCAGCTTCAAGACCAGATTCGCTCCCCTCTTCATTTTCATCAAACACAGCTGTTTCCTCCTTATGATCACCCCATTCCAAATCGCACATAATGGATTCTTCATAGGTCTTGTCCCAATCCCAACTCTTGTCTTCTTCGAATACAACATCCCTACTTATTATGATCCTTTGTGAAGTTGGATCATAGAGTCTGTAAGCCTTTGACTCTTCACTTACTCCCAGCAAAACACAACTTAAGCTCTTATCATCCAGCTTGGTTCTTTTACTGTCAGGCACATGAACATGAGAGATACATCCAAAAACTCTAAAATGCTCAACTGAAGGCTTGACTCCACTCCAAGCTGCTTCGGGAGTCTTATTTTTGACTGCCAATGTTGGACTTCGATTCAATACATGCACTGTCCAGTTGACTGCTTCAGGCCAGAAACTCTTTGGAAGTTTCTTTTCGGAAATCATACTACGAACCATATTCATAATAGTTCTATTTTTTCGTTCCGCAACTCCGTTCTGTTGTGGCGTGTATGCAGTTGTCAATTGCCTTCGTATGCCATTTACATCACAAAAATTGGTGAACTCTTGTGATGTAAACTCTCCTCCTCGATCAGTACGTAAGGCTCTAATAAACGAGTTTGTTTCGTTCTCAACATGAGTCTTAAAATTTTTAAAAACAGCAAAGGCTTCTGATTTCTCTATTAAAAAATAAACCCATGTTTTTCTACTAAAGTCATCAGTGAAAGTAATCAAATACCGTTTCTTGCTGTTAGAGATGGGTTTGATCGGTCCACAAATGTCAGCATGCACCAATTGGAGAATTTGTGAGGCTCGCCAGGTGCTTTTTCGTGGAAACGAGTGCCTTTGTTGCTTACCCACTAGGCAATCTTTACAGAGTCTCAAGGGAGACTTAAACTGTGCTAAACCATTTACCATCTTCTTCTGCTGAAGAGTCTTTAAGCCCTTAAAGCTCAAATGTCCATATCTACAGTGCCAAAGTTGCCCCATATCTTCTGTGATTGTATTGAAACAAGTAGACGCTATAGGCTGAGATATGGCATGCAGTATGAACACTCGATTCGAAGACATCCTTGTCTCCATGATTAAGCCCCTCTCAGGATGAAACACCTTACACTTTCCTTTTTGAAACAGAATGGTAAGCCCCTTTTCTTGCAATTGCCCAATACTCAATAAATTTCTCTTTAGCTCCGGTACATAGAATACTTCTGTGATTATCTGTGCTATTCCATTCACTTGCAGCCGTACATTACCCTTACCTGTTACGACCATGCTTGAGTTGTTACCCATCTTCACCGAATCTCTGAAACTTCCATCAAAATCTGAGAAGTATTCCTTCTTCCCACACATATGATTGCTGCACCCTGAGTCAAGGAACCACATGTCTTCTCTATTGGCCTTATTCATATCCATGTAAGCCATCAGCAACATCTCTTCTTGAGTTTCTGCATAGTTGGCCTCCTTCTCCTTGCTTGGACATTCCCATTGAAAATGTCCTAGCTTGTGACAATTATAGCACTCTATTGTGGCCTTGTCGAAGCTTTGTCTGCCTCGTCCCCGTCCTCTTCCTCGAAAACTGCCACGACCTCGACCCCTTCCTCCAGATTGTTCTCCATAAGTAATCTTCAAAGCGTGTTCTTCTTCAACATGAGAACTCATGCGTTGTTCATGCACAAGCAGGCTGCTTTGCAACTCATCAATGGTTAAGGTGTCTGTATCCTTAGACTCCTCAATGGAACACACAACATAATCAAACTTGGGAGTCAAGGATCTCAAAATCTTTTCAACTACAGCAACATCTCCCTTGTTCTCACAATTTGCTTTCATCTTGTTGGCTATGGTAAGGGTCCGAGCAAAATACTCATTCACAGATTCTCCTGCCTTCATGTGAAGAATTTCAAACTCCTTCCGAAGAGCTTGCAAGTGTGCACGCTTTACCCGGGTCGAACCTTGATATTTCTGCTTCAAAGAATCCCATATGTTCTTCGATGTATCCTTGTTGATGATCGTCTCCAAGATCGAACGATCTAATGCTTGAAATAGATAGTTCTTTGCTTTCAAGTCTTTCAACTTCTGATCTTCAATGTTCTTTCTCTGGGCATCTGTAAGAACAACGCCTTCTGCTGCTGCAGGAATTCCATTCTCCACCAAGCTCCAGTACTCTTTTGAACGCAAAATTTTTTCCATGAGCATTGCCCAATGATCATAGTGCCCATCAAATTTCGGAACTGCTGGCTGCACAAATGAACTCTCTGCCATCATACTTTGATGACTACATACGTAGAAGACTGCTGCTTCTAGTTTTAATCAGGCCCCGTGATGGAGCTATGATACCAAATGTTACAAAACAGAAACCTTATGACAAGATAAGGAAAGTGGCAGAAATCACTCTATCTATTGGAGGATAAACTTGGCTATTATATAGCCTTACAGAATAAGCTGAAAACAAGAAATAACAACCCACGTCTAACAAATCCTAATAACAGAGTATGACTAAATCAAATAAACAACCATCCTTTAACAATAGGTACGTTTTGACTGAGTGGTAACAAACCAGTAAAACAACCTAACATCTAGAATAACAAAACTTAACAGGGTGGACCTATTTTTTGAATATGGCAAATGAATTATGTTCCAATAATTGAAGAAGAAGCCAGATTTATTACCAAAGGACACGCGAGGCCACGAAGGAGATCGAGGGTGTAGACTGTGTTTGCTGAATATGCAAATTGAGCATGATTCAGTTTCTCTACATGTTCGCATGCATTCAAAAATGCACATTACGAAACGACGCGTATCATGTTCGTAAGAAATTAGGGAAAAAAAAGGAAAACACCGAGCATTTGAGTAAACGGAAAAACCATGGGCAGTGTACTGTTACAATCAAAAGTAATATAAATGTTAATCATGTTACAATAAATGGTTTGAAAAAATTCAGATGAGAGACTTTGCATAAACGTATGTTCAACAAATTAACTATAGAATTTAAATGTGAATTATTTCTTATATAGATTAAATTTTCAAGCGTCATTAACAAAAACATCAAATACTGACTGCAATATATAACATATAGTTGTACGTACAGTGTCTAACTTATGTATGAGTAAAATATTGTTTTATATGGTTTCTGAACTAATAATTTTATATTGGAAAAAGCATGTTAATTAAAGCGTACGTACTAAGTTGAATTTCTAGATCTTGACTTTGAGGGTCAATTCACCAATGAAAAATAAGGTTGGACTAAAGAAAGAGTTTGAGGAACTATCCAATAACAAAGAGGAAATCAACAAAAAAAATTTAATTTCTCACATTTGTCTCTCTTATATTTTTATTTTTCTTTCTTTTTATCATATCTTTCACTTTTTCAATATTCTTCCTTTTTTTCCCCTCTTTCTATCCATCTTTTTGCCACACTCATCTCACATCCTATCATGAAATGTGAAACAATCATTGCTGTATCAATAAATTATATAATAAAAAATGCCAAAAATAAATAGAATAATAAAAAAAGAATGGAATATATTTTTTGTATTTCTAAATGATACTAAACTAATTATTAGTCAATAATAAAAGAGAGATTTATCATAAGTAAAAGTAAAACATAATTGAGATCTGTTATATGTTTTAAAAATTTATGCAACATATTTTTCTTTGTATATACCTCTTTATCAAATCATTTACATGACACTACTTATTTATCTCTATTTTACAAATTGTTGCTTATATTTGATTTGTCACCTATCATGCAATGATAATACAAATATGATTTCTCAATGCAATTTTTGTTTTTCAATCAAACCCGTTCATACATTTTTTTTTTCTTAATTATTTTGCTTCAAATTGAAACACGGTCTGGCTTCCAATTCCATGCATACATTTGACATATAGCTTCCTTTTTGGGAATTTGATGTCTATAGTATTGTCTTTATATATTATTATTCTCTGCTATGTTTATTAAGAAATGACTTTTAGAAAAAGAACAATTTTTGTGCGAGCTATTCGAAATTGACTAATTAACGGATTGTAGTGTATAGGTGACAATTAAGATATGATACAAGCTGTGTAAAGCTACACTTTGAGTCAATAAAAAGCAAATGTGTTTCCCTTCTTCACACAGAGAAAATAATGACATGTTGGGTGGGAAAAAGGAGTTTTCGTCCGTGATGACGAGAAAGCCGGACAGCAATAAGTTGCCGACAAGTGACATTGTATCAAATGGTTGGGTTACTTTAGATATTACCTCACGTGGGTAGCACATGATTTGAATTATAGACCCCAAAAACGCGTTTAAGGAAGAGACATAAGCCATCATAACCACAAATGTGTTTTGATTATAGTTCCACACCGTCATGTACCTTGCCTTCTTCATCATTTTCACATATATATGCTCACTGTATAGTTCATTGTTTCTCTCCATCAAGAGAGTCCAATTAAAGTATATGAAAAGGAATTTGACTCATCAAGAATGAAGAGAACAATTCAAAAAGAAAAAGTGCCGGATTATAATTGTTAATTAAAAAAAAAAATCAGTAATTGAGGTACTAATAGATCTACTTTTACTCTTTTGATCTAAAAAGAGCCAAATTTTATCTCTAAGTGCTCCAAGGGCTGATTTGAATATTCTTACAATTAATCCCTCGTGGAAATTGATGAATTTAAAGATATAGACGCGTTAGATCTCGGCTTGACTATAGAAACAAACAATTTAAACATAAGGTACTTCTCTCTCTTATTACCATATTAGCTTATTTGTTGGTTCGTTTAAAAAAAAAAAAACTTAATTATTGGTTAATAGCTTAGTGTTCAATTCATAGATTCTGCAAAAAGAGAAATAGGAGTGGAAAGAGAACAACATCTATCAAGTCTATTCTTTATTAGTGGGTAGTTTATTCAATGAATAATAATTTTTATATATATAAATATTATTATTTATCTATTTTTATTTTTTATCTAATAGTCGATAAATTAAAAAAATAAAACAAATTTAACAATTTACACTTGAATATAAATATATGTGAGCTATTATTTGTATGTTTGAAAAAAAATTTCTTTGTTCAATGAAAAGGAAGTTTCTTTTGATTATTGGAGATGATTAACTATTATCTATTAACATGTAAAGTCACAAATCAGTCTTAATTACCATAATAATGAAGTTACTAGAATTGGTAAAATGGTGAGAGTTTGAGGATTATAATAATTTTATACGAGAATCTGAATTTGAATCTTATCATTTTTTATATTGTAAAAAAAATTATTATAATAATTGTTTTCTGCGTATGATTTACATTGAAGGGGCTTATTAGCAATACTTGGTTGTTCTTCAGTCTTCCATCTTGATTTTGTTGAGATTTGTCTTTTGATTGATATTACGTCTACAAACGAGAACTTGGGTTATGGTAGAACTAAAATGGATCCAAAGCCACAAGGTCAAAAGTTACTTTGACAAGGAATTAAACATTCATGAGAGATCAGTTTTTGAATGATTATAGTAGGTGACCAAAAAGGTGTTAAAGATTCAAAATATCAGCGCACACAAACACATTAAAACATAACATTCCCCTGTTTTCTTCAATATTGCAAAGCTTACATGGTTCAATGCATCTAACATTTTAAATGATAATAGTGGACCTATTTACTTTGCCAACCTTGTGCAAAGAGACTAGATCCGGAACATCATTATTTTCTCCAAAATCTTCCTCATGGAGAGGGAATTAACCTAACTACATAAGTTCTAGCTAACAAAGTTACATTGATAATTTATTAGTCTACTTAATTCCTTCAACTTCTCCTTAGGAGAATATCATGGGAAGATTTTTGAAATGTCTTAGTATAATTAATGGTTCTCATTCTTCATGTCCAAAGAGGCTCCCACAATGAGTTTAGGTTGGTGTTCTCCTCAAAGAAGTTGAGATTGTTTTGATAGCCAGTGCTGTGAGAAGGACTTGAAATGAAGTTGTCAAGTGATTGTTGTGGTGATTCCTGTGGTGTTTGTGCCATTTCCATGCAAATTAGAGCCACAAGATTGGCCTGTTGAAATTGCATGTTTACAAGCTCAGCTTGTGCCTTTGCTAATTGTGCTTGAAGCTCATTCACTTGCTTCTGGAGCTGGCAAATTGCACCTGCAGATCCATACACTGGGTCTCTTATTCTTGCACCAGCCTCATAAACCATGCTGGCCACTGCGTCAGCTCTTTGAGACTCCGGAAGTTCCTGGAAAATGAAGGAAAAATAATAATTTGATCAATTACAAGTGCTTGAAGAATTTAATGTATTTTAATTGGTCATACTATAAATTTAATTGAGGTCTATATATAGAAAGATATGTAAAATATATAGAGAGGAAGCATTTGATTAGTCTGAGTAGGAAATTTAATTTTTAAAGATTTATTTGATCACTAAATATGTATACCCGTCAACGGTGTTGTCTTGAAATATTTAATATATTTCTTATTAGAATTTAGGAGGCCCACCACAAGGTTTCGTTAAAATTAGGTCGTTGAAAATGCATTTATTTGAGACATTATATTGCCATGAATGGAACTGCATTGGCCCTATTAGGAAATAGAGGGCTGATTCACCAAACAAAAAAGATTACTTCGTTGAACAAACTCTCAAGCCACCACCGTTTGAGCATTTGTGTTGAAAATTTCGTATATGAAGCATGTAAAGTAATTTGTGACCTGTATATCATGTTAGAAATGCACATACTTCTATTAGCATAAAATTATATATATCTAGAAGGTAAAAAAGTCCCCATGAAAGGAAATAAAATAAATATATTCAATTTACATTTTCTCTGTACACAGTTTGTCGTCTGTGTTGAAGTTTCAGGAGATTGTTTAAAATTAGGTACTGTACTCATTGGAGGCTAGTCTTATCATCATCTATTTGCCCCTTTAGACACTGAACAACATATATAGAAGGATTTTGGTGGGGTTTACTGACAGGGGGAGCAGTGATTTTCCACGCAATAATGGAGGAGTTCCTGTCGTTTGTTTGTTACCACATCATTGTTTGCGTCTGTTAATCATTTGATTCAAAAGAGGAAAATCACGTGGACAATTTTATGAGCTAGAACATAAAGAGCATGGTGCAGAGTTTTTGATAATATTTAGCAGAATCATATTGTGATTGAAGTAAATAATGTCACAGATATGATGAAAATGTGCATAATATTAATATCTTAACAAATTGAAGTATTTAGTCTTACAAGAACATGATTTTGTTAGTGTAAGTACCTGTAAGAACTTGATGATGTTGCTGGCGCCAAAGACTCTGTGGGCAGTGGTAAACTTGGCAGGTTCAGTGGGAGGGAAATAAGGTGCCAACACACATTTCTCAGCACATCTTCTCCTAAGAATCTTGCAAGCAGCACAAGGACTCATAACAAGTTGGGGAGGGGAAGATGGGGAATTAGAAGAATGAGAAAGTGTGGGTGAGGAAATAGGGGTATTTGAGTCACTCTCCATTTTTCTCACACTAGTGTCCCTGAATTTTGTTGTTGTGTTTGGCTGCTACTTTGTGTATTTTAGGGAGAAGAAGGTTGTGAGGTAAGCGTGGGGGTTGTTTGGAAGCCAAAACAAAGGGGTTTTATAGGAAAGGATGAGATAGGAAGAGCGTATGAAATTCTTTAAGTAACTGGCTGCGCGCCCTGTCTTCTTTTCCCATTCTCGTTAGGTGTTGTGATTGTGATGTTTCTTTTGGCTTATTGTATGAAAACTCTTCGCAACTTTGACAAAACCATTTTCAATATTCTGCTTGTTCCTTTCTTCTTCTTCTTCTTCTATTTTTCTTCCCTCTTTTACTTTAAATCCACAGTTTTTTGCGTAATTTCCAGGGGAAAAAAAGTGCTTATGTCATGCCTAGCTAACATGGGTAGGACTAGTAAAGTTACTTTTCCTAATGAGAAAAAGAAAGTATGATATGAGCAGCATGTCGAATTCACCCTCCAGCTTTTTTGGACCCGAGTCATACATAGTACTTCCAACCCAAAAAATGTCATACTCCAATTAACATGCTTAAGGCCGCAGTAACTGCTAATACATGCAAAACAAATAAGATAGATTAGACATTAAGGCATGACCTCTTTTGTTGTGTTCCATTTTTTTTCTATTCAACACAATACAATGTGTAGCAGCCTAAGAGGACGAAGAAAAATAATGTATTTCTCATTTGGACAAATATTTCGTTTACTGGTCATATAATTAACTTTTTTTAATATGCTAAATTGAATTCATCAATAGACTAAACTTTTTACCTAGTTAATCTTAGTGACGCAGTTTGTCAGGTGCGTGCACACTCGCATGTGCGTGTTTTGTACTTGAGTCCAGCTTTTCTAATTCTGGATTTCCGGTTAACACAAATGGAACAACATTGCTATGGTCCACATCATTGTTTTTATACATTAAATTGGAGCTATTATTTTATAATAAAAATATTTTAAAGAGCTTTATTCTCTTTTATGAAGTTATGTGATTTCCTTTTTATTTGTAATATTTTAAATATTAATTTTAAAAATATCCGTGATTTATACAGGTAATGTATTAGTTATTTCAATAATATTACATATCCATATAAATGAAAAATGTAGACCTACAAATATAAAGATAAATTTTGATGTTTTTATATGTGTATATCATTAAGGGCACATAAATGTTCCTGATTCTTCTGGATTAATCTACGCGGAACTGCTAGTTGTCACGATGGTTCGTCCTTGTGCCAAGTGGAAACGGTTTGTTCAGAGCGAGTTATTGGGGTTGCTGCCACAGTGAGAAAGTGCAATCCACGCACTTAACTAACAACACCTAATAATGTGCCATTATTCACAAAGAATTTCTATAACTGTTTGCAGAAAATTGTATGCATGTGTGCGCCAAATCTAATACCCAACAAGGTGGGCCAAGGTTGGTGGAGGACCGTTCGGCTCGTTGAACACACTGGGAAAAAATCAACTATAATTCATCTCGTATCAATAAAATATATTCATAAATTAAGTTCACTATGAACTATAATTGACTTCTTGAACATACGGATAAGATGTTGTTACTTTATTAGAAAATTAAGCAGATTTGTTATCATATTTTAATATTTAAATTATTTTTTATTTTAACAAAATAACAATAATGATAATTATGCATATTTTATGATATAAACTCCTCATATAAAAATGGAAGTAAAGACATTTACAATATTAGCCGTGGGAATTTCATTTTCTTGCCTAAATTATTTGCTGGAAAAAAATCAATTATATTGATGTGTAAATTGTATAATCATTCCGATTAGGATAATTGTTAAACTTTAACTTATGATATTATAATACACATCAATCATCAAGTCTATTTCCATTAAATTGCAACCTTTTTTTAAAGAAAATCAAATTGCAACTTTTCAATCATGAAGATTACTCATTGTATATTGCTGCTTTTGGCGCAATATTCTACTCTACAATACATTGTAAAATACTGACTATGATTTTTAATAATTAATATAATTTTTAGGACAGAGGTTGTAGCTTATCTTGAAGTGATAAAGTTTTCCACACGTTAGAAATTTTTTTGATTGAGCTATCAACTTTACGGTGGAAGTAGTTACTTTGGACTTTTGTATATTGTAATATTTGTGTTTCCCATTCGCTCCCTCTGGCCTTTTAGATTGTCATTAGCGTGTGGACCTTAAGAAAAGAAACCTTAGCCAACTTCACTTTATGGTTTACTCCCACTATGATCTGTGTTTTTTAGCCATTAAACTCTTATAACGGATTCGTGTTTTCTTCTCGCATGAATAAATATATTCACATTCATTTTGAAGCAGTGGAAAGTGTAGACACACACCAATTTGAGCTGCTACACTATGCATCGTTGCATCCTTTATGACATGCATGTGCACTGTATGTTAATGTGACATTTGTTTTAACAATTCCAGCAATCAAAATACACAAAGTAGTTAATTTTTAGAGTAAATTATATTTTTTAAGATGTTTAAATTAAATTTTTCTTTTTTATGTATGTATATATTTTAAAGATTATTGTGTTATATTTATATTTATTTTAATGTAAATAAATATTTTTAAAAAATTATGTATGATGATTCTGAATATAAATTAGTAGTTTGTTTTAAATATTTATTACCAATTTTATAACCTTAAAATGAAATAAAAGTTTTAGATGAAAATTCAAAGCCAACAAGAAAGATGTTTAAAACTTCATGTCAACTTTTGAAATACTAAAATCATAAATAATAAGATATTTAAAATTAGTTATTCATTATACTGATGATTGTAAAAAATAAAATAAAGTATTATCGAAAAAAACTTTATTAATTATTCATCATTGTTAAAAAAGTATGTTTATATTATTAAAAAAATAAAGTATTAATTGTATTCATTTTTGAAGGAAGAGAAATGTATAACTTTTAAAAATATAATGTAAACAATTATGGATAATGTAATTTATTCTAGTTTTAATTCTTTTTTAGTTATTATCGTATTGTTTTTTCAATATTATTAGGATTTTTATTTTTTATGTTTTTAATTTGCTATTATTTTGAGTAACTAATTTTGATGATGTGGTGCTCTGTTGTTACAGATTATTCACTATTAAGAAGTAGGGATGGAAGTAAGACGAGCCGAGTTAGGCTTTGAGTGTTTAAGTCCGGTCTGTTTAAAAATTTCAAGGTCGGAGTCTGGATGGAGTCTGGGTCTATTATCTATTTAAGGTCTGACTTGATTTAAAGCCTACAAGACTTGCACGTCTGTTTAAAAATCTACGTACCAGAAAAATTCAATAAATAGATTTAAAATCTATACAAATAATTGATTAAAAAAATTTACGAAAACTTAAAGCCTACAGGATAAAAGGGCTGTTAAAGAGGTCTAAAAGACATATATATTAATATTATATAAATAAAATATAAAATAAATATTATACAAATATAATATATTAAAATAAATATAAATATATAATATATAAATATAAATAGATCCCTGAATAGTTTAAATAAGTTTTTTTTATAAGTATAGGCCTGACTTATTTATCTAAAATTTTTTTTTAATAAATCTGAGTTTATCTATTTATTAAACGAATCGAGGGACGGCCTTGTCACTTCCATCCCTGTTAAGAAGGCACTAACTTGTGAGTGCGAAGGGATGTTTGAATTTTTGAAAAATTTTTTTACTAAATTTTGAAGATTTAATATTATAGATCTAATCATTAAAATTATATCATATTCACACCCATAAATTTGTATTTAAATTAAATGTATACTTAGATGAAAGTTCAAATTCATTAACTTTTGCTTTTAATTTTTTAAAATAAAATTATACAATTTACACATAAATATATCCTGATGTAAAATACCGTAGGTGAGTGAAAAAAGCATTTCCATTATCGACAGACAAACAAGATGAGCTCCTTTTTATTTGATAGCTATGTTTTCTCACACTGCACATACTAAAGTTGCTGACGAGGAACGGCTTGTATGGTCACATCATATAAAAAGTGAATAGCTAAACCTATCACGTACGAATCATTCACATAAAAAAAATACAATCATAATAATTAAATAAAATAATTTTTTTATAAATAATATTTAATATCTCGTAATTATTTTAATAATCAAACAATGTTAATCCGAAAATAATTTGATAAAATATGACAGGGTCATTCAGTGCTTAAGCAATAAAAAGATGGCACCAAGCCACCATTTGCTAACGTGAAAAAATGAAGATTAAATGAAAAATGCAGGGAAAAGCCAATTAAAAGGGAATCATTTTTAGGGTGGTAAAAGGGGGAGTTGGGCACCACCAATTTTGCAGATAGAACAACATCCACACTCGGGGTTTGAAAAAGTAAGAAAGAGGAAGGTTTTCCGATTCATTTTCTTTCAAAGAGAGAATAGCTGAGTGTGTTTTTTTTTCAAACTTTGCAACGAGTTGCTAAATTCTTTTGGTAAAGTTTGATGATTTTACGAAAAATAATGATAGAAGTGTCAATGTGTCGTATTAGGGCGCTATCTACGTGAAAATAAGAAAAAAAAATCATGATTAACCTACTCTCGAACACTGCATTATACTTTCTATATTTGTGATTGGATAGCTGATTTTTTTTTTTAAATAATATTTTAACGGCTTACGATTAAATGTAATCGAAGGAAAAAAATTCAATAAAAATAAAAAATCGAAGAAATGCATTACTCCCGTAGAGGGAATTCCGGTCGAACACCCGTCATGGCATTCGCAGAGGCGTTCATCCTTTTTTTTTAGGTGGCCAGAAAGTGATTAAAGTTAATATATTAAACTTAATTAAAAGTAAAAAAAATATTATAATTAATATAAATATGTAAAACAAATTAAAACAGTAAAAAAATTAATAAAAAAACTTCACCTATAAATATGTAAAATAAATTAAAACGGTATAAATCTTTCTTATTTAAATAGCTAAAATTATATTTTGTAAAAAAATATAAATTTTTAATATAAACAAAAATAATAATTATACATATATAATAAATTATATATATTTTTTAATTAATGTTCTTATTTATTTCTCTATGTTATATTATATTATAGTATGCATGTTCAAGGTAGCGGTTTAGCCATTAATGTGGTAGCTTAAATTGAATGCTGATTGATCCTAATTAGATTAATTAAGAAAGAAATTTTAATGTTGGTTGATTATAAATGTTTTTAGTATTATTCTTCAATCAAAATTAAAACTTTACTTTGATGATTGATGTTGATTTTTATTAAGTCAATTACCAAGATAAGATTTCAATTTTAATTAAAAAATAAAAAATATTTATAATATTATATTTAAATTTTGTCCGTTTTTTATGATATCATCCAATCAATTCATTGACAAAAAAAATTCAATCAATTTTGTTGAAAATGTATATTTAATTTATTTTTATAAGCTAAAAAATATTTTTAAAAGAGGGGTACAAGAGGTAGATCAACCCATCAACAAAAATGTCTATAGAAGAAAATGAAAATTCTACAGGAGCTAGTACCATATATCCTGGCAACATAATATGGATATTTTGTCAGGATATCAAAAGGAAAAGGGACATTTGAACGAATTACACCTAGCTCTTAATCAATTTCATGAGCAAAGCTTAATTAGATCTACCATATCCCCCATCTATGTAATTTTCGATGAAAACAACAATGCATTGAAAGTTAATATCTCCGGCATTTCTTTCTTCTACAAATCAATTCTAAAGGTTGATGAAAGTTAAAATTAGGCATAGAATGAGGGATGCCCTTCAATTATATATACATGATTGATCTTCTTTTGCTAAATATGGAACTTGTAATAAAAACCATAAAAGTATTGACTTCAAACATACAGAATTTTTAGGACAAGCAGATAATTAAACACAAATTTATACTATCAACAGTCTCTAGTTTGTGATTGCCATACAAATGAAATGGCTAAGCAGCAGCATCAAGTGCAAGTTGCAACGTTTTCAACATTAGAATAATTTATTAAGCAGTGGAAATCCAAGATACTACAAAATCTTTTACACAATAGCACAAGTGCTTTATCAGGTGTCAGGACACAGACTGCATGACCTTTTAATATCCTTTTTAGTCACTTTCATTGTAAAAATGAGAAACATCCCATTGAAATTCATCTGACACTCCCAAATCTGGCTAGTTGTACAAGCTCGCAGTAATCTGCAATAGCCCCAGTTTGAGCAGAGTCAATATACAAAAACCAGGGATGTTAAAGATACCGATAAATGCTTGGTGAAGGAGAGGAATCCAAAACGGATGAATATGAACAAGACTGTCACTACAATTTATGGAGGTTTCATTCTGAAGAAAAACAAGAATGGAAATCGCTACTGATAACTCAATATAGTCAATCTTACAAAACATGCAAGTTCTGATTTCTCTGTAGAGTTTCTCGTTGGTGATGTGTATTGGAAGTATTTTAAAAGTTATTTAAGCACATGACAACATAAAACCGAAATCATCCACTTCAAGTGTGTTAAGCTCGAAATACGCCACCATCCCAAATACTGCCAAATAATTTATATCAAATAAAAAGATGAAAGAATTGATAAGTTTAGGTCGGCAAAAAGACTTTTAAGAGCATAAATTAGTAGTACCAAATACAGAGAGAAAATACACAGGTGCTTACTGGTATCTATCCCCTAACCAATTTCGATCTTCATGTTGTCTGCAAAAAAATTCTCACTCTTCAATCTCACCCTCAATGAAGTCCTGAAGAGCAATCATTTTGATAGAGTTGGACTTTAAGCTCTTTATTGCTTCGGCAGTTGCCATAGCTCCATTGACCGTTGTCACAATAGGAACCTTGTAATCCAAAGCCATCCTTCTCAAGGCCAGACCATCTATCCGATCAAGTGCATCATCTGAACTGGTTACCACCATCAGTTGAATGTCTCCATTGGCTATCTTGTCACCAGCATGAGGCCTCCCTTCATGCAGCTTCAGCAATCGTTCAGCTGGGATATTAGCTAACTGAAGAACATGAGCAGTACCACTAGTAGCAACAATCTGAAATCCAATCTCAATAAAAGCCTTTGCAATCTTCTCAAGGTGAGGCTTTGTTAAGTCATTCAAGCTAAGGAACACAGTACCAGAAAGTGGTAACTTCTGGCCAGCAGCAATTTGAGCCTTAGCAAATGCAGTATTGTATGAAGGATCAATACCCATTACCTCACCAGTACTTCGCATCTCAGGACTTAAAAACACATCACAGCCTGGGAACTTTGAGAAAGGAAGAACAGCTTCTTTGACTGACACATATTTAGGAATAACCTCTTTTGTAAAGTTTATATCATAAAGAGTCTTTCCAGACATGACAAGGGAAGCATATTTAGCCAAGGGGTGGGCAATTGCTTTTGATACAAATGGAACTGTCCGAGAAGCTCGAGGGTTGGCCTCAAGCAAAAATACCTGCCCTGATGGAGTTATTGCATACTGACAATTCATGAGCCCACAAACATTCAGTTGTTCAGCCAAATTTTCGGTCCATGACCTGATTGTCTCCAAGCATGAAGGTGGCACAGTTCTAGTTGGAATAGAGCAGGCAGAGTCACCAGAATGTATCCCAGCCTGTTCAATGTGCTCCATTATCCCACCAATGACCACATTGCCTTCTGAGTCAGCCAGTGCATCAACATCAATCTCACAGGCATCAGACAGATACTTGTCAATTAATACAGGGCGTTCTGGATCCACCTCAACAGCATTTTCAAGGTAAGTCACCAGTTTATCATCGCTATATACAATCTCCATTGCTCGGCCACCCAAAACATAGGAAGGGCGAACAACAACTGGGTATCCAATGTCTGCTGCAATGGCAAGTGCATCTGTTTCACTCCTAGCAATTCCTCCTTTTGGGTGCTCAATCTTTAGTTCGTGAAGCATCACATTGAACCTCTCTCTGTCCTCAGCAATATCTATGGAATCAGGAGATGTTCCCCAAATGCGTACAAGACCAACCCCATTAGCACATGCTGGCTTATGTTCATCAAGGTATTGTTGTATGGGGAGAGATAACTTCAATGGTGTCTGACCTCCAAATTGTACAATAATACCATCAGGCCTTTCCAAATCAATAATGTTCAAAACATCTTCAACAGTCAAGGGTTCAAAGTATAGACGATCACTAGTGTCATAATCGGTGGACACTGTCTCAGGGTTTGAGTTCACCATGATTGTCTCATATCCTGCTTCCTGCAAATGCAATAGACAAGGGTGACATACATTAATAGCAGTAACTGCAGGGAGGAAAAAAAAAAAGAAACCAAGCAGGTTAAATCTTAGGACACGTGAGAGCCTGTTCTTATCATATTGAAGTAAAAAAAAAACTGATTGACAGGGGACACAAAATCTAAACTGTCATTAAGGCTTCATATCAGAGTTGGTACAATATCATGCTGTGTCGCTAATCTAATCTAATTAATACCAAGGAGAAGAAAGCAAACCTGAAGAGCAAAGGATGCATGACAACAACAGTAGTCAAACTCAATCCCTTGACCAATTCTATTTGGTCCTCCACCCAAAATTAAAACCTTCTTTCTTGTAGTGGGAGCCGATTCACACTCAAAATCATAAGAAGAATACATATAAGGAGTATTAGCTTCAAATTCAGCTGCACAGGTATCAACTCGTTTATAAGCCGGAGTAACACCCAGAGATATTCGCCTCTGTCTTACTTCTTTCTCAGTGGATTTAGTGGCAAATGCTATCTGTTTATCACTAAATCCTCTTTTCTTTACCTCATAGAAATCAATATTTGTCAAATCAGACAAACTCTGAGACAGCAAGAAACTTTCAACATCTACGAGCTCCTTGAGCTGCGTGAGAAACCATTTGTCAATATAACTCAGCTCAAAGATCTCATCAATTTGCATGCCTCTCTTCATTGCAGCGTAGATGGCATGGATGCGCTCCGGGTTAGGAACTCGGAGGCTATATTTCAATTGCTCCAAGTCATATTTCAACTCCTTCAGCTGTGCACACCCCCATCCAGAGTAGCCATACTCTAGAGAGCGTACTGCCTTTTGAAATGACTCTTGGAAGGTTCGTCCTACTGCCATTGCCTCTCCAACAGATTTCATCTGTGTTGTCAATACTGGCTGAGAACCGGGAAACTTTTCAAATGCGAACCGAGGAATCTGCAACATGAAAAAGCCATGGGAAAAAGTAAATACAAATTGAAAAGCAGGTTCCAACAAAAAACATCAAACAAATAATATATTATATATTGCCAACGAGCTGGCATAAAAAGTTATATTTTCTCTGCTGTTCCTCCAAACCACATTCGCATACAATTGCATCATCAACGACCAAGTTCCTCACCTTTGTAACCACGTAATCTATAGAGGGCTCAAAACTAGCAGGTGTCTTCTTTGTTATATCATTTGGAATTTGATCCAAAGAATAACCAACAGACAATTTGGCCGCCATCTTCGCAATGGGAAACCCGGTTGCCTTGGATGCCAGAGCCGAAGACCTTGAAACTCTGGGGTTCATCTCAATCACCATCACCTCACCATTCTCCGGATTCACAGCAAACTGCACATTAGAACCCCCACATTCCACTCCAATTTCTCTAATTATAGCAACAGAGTAATCCCTGAGACGCTGATACTCCTTATCCGTCAAGGTCTGCGCCGGCGCCACCGTGATAGAATCCCCAGTGTGAACCCCCATGGGGTCAATATTCTCAATGGAACAGATGATAACAACATTATCAGCCAAATCCCTCATAACCTCAAGCTCATACTCCTTCCAACCCAACAAAGACTTCTCAATCAAAACCTGATTAGTCAAACTAGCAGCAAGACCAGACTTACAAATCTCCTCCAAATCCTCACGGTTATACGCAATTCCACCGCCTGTGCCACCAAGAGTGAACGCCGGCCTGACTATCAACGGGAATTCACCGATGTCGTTCGCAATTTTGTGACACTCGGCGAGTGTGGTGCCAATGCCAGAGGGAGGGGTCTTAATCCCAATGTTCTTCATAGCCTGCTTGAACAAATCTCTGTCCTCCGCTTTCTTTATCGCCTCAAGCTTGGCTCCGATGAGTTCGACGCCATACTTATCAAGCGCGCCGCTCTCCGCCAGCGCTACAGCAAGGTTAAGAGCAGTTTGGCCGCCCATGGTGGGAAGCAGAGCGTCGGGTCGCTCCGATTCGAGAACCAGCTCGACTAATTCGGGCGTCATGGGAGTGATGTAGGTTCGGTCAGCCATTTCGGGATCGGTCATTATGGTGGCAGGATTTGAATTAATAAGAATAACCTCATAGCCTTCTTCTCTGAGGGCCTTGCAGGCTTGGGTTCCAGAATAGTCGAACTCGCAGGCCTGTCCGATAACAATGGGCCCAGCGCCCAGAATAAGGATCTTCTTTATGTCGGTACGTTTCCCCACTTTGGTTACGGGCTCGACGGTGGGTGTGGCTACTGCCGAGACTCGTTGGTGAGAGCATCGTATGGATGACGATGTGCGGATGGTTGTCGAAACGACGTCGTTTTGAGTGATGGGCTTAGGGAGAGAATGAAGGAGGGTTGGGTTACGAGAAGGGAAAGAATTAGAGAAGGGAAGGAGCGGTAGCTTGTGAAGATGTGATATGCAATAAGCCATTGGCATTGTGTTGTGATGAATGAATGAGGGAGGCGCGGGTTTAGGGTTTGTTTGTTGGGTTTATGGTGTTGAGAAGGGGAAAGTTGCTTTTAATGGGTGCAAGATGCTCCTCCGTCGCCGTCAACATTCTGAAAACTGCTATGTAGGGCGCACAATTACAATGGGAGAATCACAAAAAACAAATTCTCTTGGACGCTTCTTGCCACTTTGTCTTATTTCCATTTTATTTTCTTTCTTATATTTTTATAAATTATAACAAAAATATTTTTCAAAAAATCATTTTATGAGTTTTTCTATTAAATCAGGTGCCAAAATAATTATCATTGCACAGATAGTCATTCTATATTCATATGCCTGTTATTCAATAACATTTTGATTTTGTTGTAACTATTTTAATTAATTCATATTATATTTGTATCTTATTCCTAATTTCTGTGGTATTTTTACATTATTTTCCAATTAATTAATTAGCTGTCACCTCACAATCTTACATTTATGCACCTGTTCATTACTAATATGAAAGTATTCAACAAAATATATTTTATTAACAAAATTTAATTATTTAAAATATTAAATATTTTTTGTTTTCAATAGATCATTTTTTTGAAAAAAAAAACTTTTAAATTTTTTATTCATAGGCACACCATAAACAATCCTTATCAACGTGCTTTATTGTGTGCTGTCTCCATTTAAATAAATCAAATAAATTTTGAAAAGGATATTTATATAACTATTTTTGTTATTTAGAAACAAAAAAGATAAAATAAAAATATGAAATAAAAAAAATAATATAAAATAATTCGTAATTAGTGTAAAAATAATATAATTCGTAAAATTTTGACAATCCAACTCAAAAATGAAAACGACATAAAAACCTAAAATATATATAGTATATGATTTTTTTTTATAATAAAGTTTCAAATTATAATCGTAATTAGTTTTTAAAAAAAAAAATGGGATTGTAATCATCATTGCATACAGTATCCCCAAATTTATATTTAAAAGCTTAAATTGATTTGTAAATCTTTGTAATTTTTATTCCATTTTAAAGTAAGATTCTATAATTTAGATATTTTTAATTAATTTTTTATAATTTTAAAGTTTTGTAATAAACTCGTATAAGTTAACACCGTTAAAATTATTGTTAACCAATGCTGACTTGGCAATATTACAGCCTTTTTTTTGAATCCCAATCTTGTTTCTTTTTCTCTAGAAAATGTTTTCCTAAAAAAAGGGTTGTTTTCAAATCTTTAAATCCTCAAGTTGCTATGCCTTTCAGCGTTGCTCTCATCTAATTTAAGAAAATAATGACAAAATTCAGTTACAAACATGAGCTATATTTCATTGATATCAACAAAATTATACAATGGAATAAAAGGAAAAAAGAAGCTTTCTAGTGATAAAAGTTTTATCTAAGCTAGCAACAATCAAGGAGATGTTTAAAAATATTGTAATCTGCCTTCTTCTGAAATTAATTATTTTCTGATCAAGCAATTTCAGGGTTGAAAGATGATAAAATTGCAAACAATTGAGAAATAGGAACAGCTAGAGTTAAAATAATATAATTAGAAAATCATAACTTAATGAAGTTGTAAAAGTGTTAGACTTTGGGGATCTCATTAAAAAAATTATAAAACTGTGGGAGTTATTTAGATAGTTTAAAACTATAGGGGCCTAAGTAAAAAATTGAATAAAACTATGAAAATTTTGATTAATTTAACCTATTTAAAGTGCAATTGTAGTTGTATGAAAATTTCAAACCTCGACATTAATTAAAACAGTTTGTCTCACTTTTTATTTTTTTCATACACTCACATCGTTGTGAGTATTTTAAGGAACGGATATATGATGCAAAAAATAATATACGAAATCATATGAACAAACATTTGTGCTTGTTCGTATATTTTTTATTCTCGCTCATATATCCGTCATGTATGCTTATAAAATCCCAATTGCTCATATGATCAATTAGGGTGGTTTTGTGCTATATTAAAAATAATAATAATAAATAATGGTTCGGATGTGTTAAATTGTAATTGAAACATTACAACAACCCAAAAAAAATCATAAAAGATCCCAGCTTAATTATTTCCTCAATAGATTTGTAATTAGAGAGAGTGATAAACATAGCCATCCATTTTGAAGGTAATCTCATCTTACCTTTAAACCTACCCGATGGGTTATCCATTTAACATTCCAAATACTTGTTCAACCATAGCAAACCATTTACCCAATCGATCACATTAGTTGATATACCCATTATTCATAAAACATAAAGTGTAAAGCAATTTTCTATACAACAAATCTGATAGTTCGATCCCTTAACTACTATACAATGGTGATCTAACTGAGCCTATGTGATTTGTAGGTCCATCAAATTTATCTCCAAGTTAATGATGAGGAAAAGAATGTTGGAACCACAGGTAAGAAAAGGGTGAAGAAATATTTACACAAGTATTCTATTGTTCAAAGTTAATGTATATTTCAATACAATAATGATATATATATATATATATATATATATATATATATATATATATAGTGAGAGAAAGACTACCTGGTTTATTTTAATGATTTTTATATTAAATAACATTATCATTTTTAAAAAATAATTCTAATCCAATAAAACATCCCATGTCATCCTCTTATGCATCATCCTACATCATAAAATCTCATCCTAATTAATACAAATACCATGCATGATATATAATAATTAATAAATAATTAAGCTTTTATTTTTTAAATGGGATAATTAGCTGTATATCATTTAATATATATATATATATATATATATATATATATATATATATATATATATATTGTGTTACATTTGACTCGCTTATAAACAGTGTAGTGACCTCATTTTTATCATATACACTTTCCCTTTTAACCTAAACAATATAATCATATCCGATACACATGATCATATATAGGTGATAATTAATTATCCTAACCACCTCGTGCAGTTGAGCAAGAATAACCCTCCAATGGCACGAGTGGCCACTGCGAAAGTGTTCAGATAGGATCGAATTAACATATAAAGCAACCGCCTAACCAAATTGAAATATCAGTGATATTTGAATTATGAAAATATTTTATTTTTATTTATAAAAATCATTTTATTTTTGTTTTAAAAATTTGATATAAAAAAGTAAAAATAAGACAATTTTATTTTTCGTTTTTATTATTTTTATACAAAATTTTAAAAATAAAAATAATGTGATATTTTTATAAATAACAATAAAAAATATATTCGTAAGCATAGATTACCTTAATAATTCGAAAGATTATTTTTATAATAATAATTTGAGATGTAATAAGTATTTTTCGAAAATTATAAAGGGCGTCTGGCATATAACATTTAAAGTATAGTTTAGAATTAAATTGTAATTTTAATTCCAAGACACAAAAAATATATTTTCAAACGAAGTTTAATTCATTTTTATGTGTATAAACTAGTTTTAGTTCTAATGATTAGAATTAGAGTATTGTAATTTTCTATTAAATTTCAATTAATTTTTAGTTTATCACATCGAATTAGAGGTAGTTATCATCGGGATGTTAGGTTAGATTTAAGAAAGGATTAATTATATATCAACAAAAATAATGATAGCAACAGCAATATAATAATCATATTAATACTAGTAATTAATGTTAATGGTAGTGATGTGAATAGTAATAATAATGATAATCAATATTAAAATTATAATCCTACATTTTAAAATAAAAAAATTGAAAGTGTTAATTTTAGTGGTGTTATAATCCTGTAGACTTAGGCCTATTATGATTCTAATTTTAAAAGGATTTTCAAATGTTGTAATTAAAATGTTAAGATTTGGTTCCATTTCTAAGCTCCAATTTTGTGCATCAAAACGAATATTGGGAGATTTATTTTTATCTTTTACCACGTTGCAATTTTAGTTGGAATTACCTACCTTCTAATTAATTTGAAACACTCGCTTGATTGGTTAATTTACCTTTTGATATAATTCGTATGAAATAGCAACGCCCTTAAAGATTTAAAATGCTTGACTACAAAAACAAAATTTGTATAGAATGTGGATGTGGTTGTTGATAAACAAATTCTCTTTCTTCCCAATGACTTCAAGCACCGACCTGATTGGTTAGTTTTTGTTGTTACAATGTACCAAATGCTACTACTATATTTATACCAAATAGCAATGCCCTTTAGATGAAAAATGCTTAATAATATAAATAAAGAATATGCGTCCAGTACGTTTTGCGTAAATAATTCTCTCTCCCCCCTTCAACTAATTTATTTGTTTTTCTTTCGTTACAATTCGCGCGGAATATATTTGTATGAAATAGCATCATTCTTTACACACATAAACTATGTCTTTTCCACTGAGGTTATATTAATGTAACTAAAGTGATCATGTAACAAATGACAAATTATGTTCACAATTCCAAAATTTAATAAAATTTCATCTAATTCAATGTTGTATTATTACATAAATTACAAAAATTACGTAAAATCCTAAAAATTCAGATAAAATTTCATTAAATTTAAAGTGATACCAGTGTAATTTGCCCATGCATATAATAATCCTTGAATACCAAACCAAATCCAAGTTAACAAATCTTCGATACAAAAGCAGGAGAGCAAACATAGGAATATGAGGGCATATATTCAAAATCATCCTTATCTTAAGTTGAGATAAGTGAATGAAAGACCCATTTGATTCCAAAAGATGAGTAATTGCAGATAGGAAGAGATGAATTCAGCTAGGTAGTTCCTTTGTCATCCTTGTATCACCCAAAGGTTCGTGGTTATCTATCTTGCGGTTGTTTCTATACGCCGCATAAGCAATGACATAAACAATGAACAGGATTATAATGAAAACAATATTAATGACCGAAACCTTCCTCCAACTCTTCTTGAGACCAGCCAGCAAACCAGCTTTGCAAGAGTCACACTCATAACAAAGCAATTGTTGGTCATTGCTCCATCTTCTGCAATCTGGGTTGGTTCCCACCACTCCTCCCCAATTGCTCCACACTGTCTCGTTTTCATACACATACCCACACTCTGTTGGAGCCTTGCAACATCCACTCTACAAACACAAAAGCAAAATATTTCTTCTATAAATCATATTTCATAGATCATTTTAGATTAATTTATTGTTTTATCATTTAAACAATTAGAAAAAAAAAAAAGTGGCAGTAATTACTTTGTCATTTTTGCAATGAATCACTGTATATACTATTTGATATCTTAGACAGTGTTCATATTTTATATGTTTTGAAGTATTTTTATATTCAATTTAATATATTATTTGTTTATAAAAAATAATTATTTCTAAACCAAATGCATATCATTGAATTTGAATTTATGTATTTGTAATGGAAAACTATTAATTTAAGTTAATTTCAGTCACTAATTTTAAATTTAATAGCTAATATTTTATCATATTTAATTTTTGAAAAATATTTTAAACAGACAATAAAAATTTAAGCATTAAATGTAAAATAATGACGAAAATATATGTACTTTTTTTTATCACAAAATCATCCAATTGAAATATCATTTCTTTCTGTTCCTCTGTATTACACTGGAAATTGGAATTGGGGTTTTATATTTGCCTCTACCCCTTGTGTCTCGTTACCATCAAGCTATAATTGTTTTTCTTTCCTTTATAAATGTAGACAGTTGAGAAGAATGTTATGGCCTGCAATCAAAATTCAAAAGTTGAGAATGATTTTATTTATTTATTTTTTAGTTATCAGCCCAATAATTTGGGCATGGATTACACGTGTGCGGACCAGTGACTCACTAGGCCTAGAAGGGTAGAACCAAAAAATTGACAGTGGCTTGATCTGTCTGATCTGTCAATTAAAGCAAAACAAGATGATAATGATAAGATAGGTGAAATTGTCTATTCACTATAAAAGATGAAAATCTTTGTTCAAGACGTAACACCAACTACCATATTGTGATAGGTCCAGCCATCATAAATTCGGTGTTATCAGCAGCTTAAATTATTAACCAATCATCACCATGTGTACTCTAGATATTAATATTAAATAGTGCTAGTTACCAACTTCAAAATAAAAAATTTGGAATCAATTATTATAAATCATTCACTTGGAATATGACCATAGCTTAAAGATTACAAAAATCCTACACTCATAATTATATACATGCCACATCACATGTATATAAATTTCAGTATTTAATTGTCACTGGATCCATTATATTTTAAAATAAATTATATTTCTCTTTCCTTAATAAATACTTAAATTATGTTATTTAATTATTTTTAATTATACCATCTTCATTTAAAAATTAATATATGTTGTATTTTTCATTTTTATTTGTGAGATTCTTTTTATTAAAATATACAAATAAAAATAATTTATATTAATTTTTTAAAATATTGTATTATTCTAAATTCATCTCCATTTAAAGCCAATTTCCACTATTATATAAAATATTTCACTTTGAAATCATTAAACCATTAATTAAGTTTTACTATCAAATTTTTGAAAATTAAAAAAAAAAATATATTATAATTTTTTATTGAAATTTTTTGCTACCCACCAAATTAAATTTACTCCAAAATAAATAAAAATTCAAAATTCTAATCTAAAAATTTAACTTTAAAAATTTGGTTTAAGCTTGAGTTCAGCACTGCCACCATTGAAGTCTCCAAAAATCATACATCTCAAAGTTTAATTGGAAAAATATCGTAAAATAAATGAATTCTCTGCATTAAAGGATCTAAAAAGTCAGTAAAATAATTCAATAGTTAATGAGAAACAAATGTTAAAAATAATAAATTTTTTTAACCCTTTGTAAAAAACTTAAAATAATAAAGTATCGAATTTTTTTTAAGAATATTTATAAATAGAAACATAGTAAGTACGTTTTGTTGTAAGTAGACCACTTTATTTCTTGAGTCTTGGTATGGTTTCCAACTGCTTAAAACTCTAATCATCAACTTAAAAATTCTAAAAAATAAATAAATATTTGGATGAGGTTCTAATGTTAATAATAAAGTTTTATATATTTATTAAAATACCGGGCTGTCTATTAAAATCTTAAAATTATTAATATGATCTTCAAAATTAACTTCCTACAACATCAAAAATTTTAAAAAAGATTTCTAAAAATGTTCGTATAAAATAATTGTTTATTATTGCTAAGAAGTTCATTTTATCAAATTAAACTAGATAACTTAGGAGTCTAATTTTAGATGTTAACCGATTGAAAATACGATATAAGTCTACAATTTTAATGATATAATAATTTATAGTTTAATGATAATAAAAAAATATTATATTATTAAAATATTTTAACCAAATTCATAAATTAATAAGTATATTTTTAAAATTAAAAAATCAATTCAAACATCTCAAAAAGTGAAAGTTACTATATTTTTTTTTATTACATTAGACATGAAAAACGTTTTTAGAAATAAGTCTCATCCTCATCAAAAATATGTAATTTTTTCAGATTAAATATTTATTTTTATTTAAAATTAAAGATAATTTATCTTGATTTTAATAGGGTTGATTGCTTAGTAGACCGTTTTAGTTGAAGTTTAGCAAATCTGGTTCTCCCCTAGCTTATTTTTTGCAATTTTAGTCCTCCATATATTGAGATTTCACGAATTTAATCTATCCATCAAAATGTCTTCAAATAACTAACTAATTAATGAATTTAGATATAAAATTAAGCTAAATTAATCCCTTTCTGATTTAAAATTAAGTTAAATTCCTTGTTAGTCAATAAAGTCAAATAAAAAATTAAATAGAACTTATTAAATGTTGGATAATATATTAGGAATCGATCAAAATTCCTAAAAAGTTTTATTATATTATTCTAGTAGAAAAAACTATAAACAATGGGAAAATATATGAATAAAAAATTGAATCTATGGTAAAACCTATGTAAAATATGTTCTCGTGTAAAGAACAGATTGAAAAGAAAAAATATAAATTAAAACGGATAAACGCATACATAAAATATCAAAGAGAAAAATATATTATGATGTTATCCATATTTAATCTAACTTTATCTTTAATAATATTATTTTGGTATACAGAATGAAAAATATAAAATTTAAATTAAAAATTTTGTTTAACTATTTTAATTCTAACATTTATCATTAAATCAATTTTAATGGTTTAGCTTTAATGATATTATGATTACTCTTACAGATTTCTTGTTTAAAATCTTAAAATTAGAAAGATCAAAATTATCAAAAATAGATCAGGTAAAACAAAATTACCAAATTCCAAAATAAAAATATTTTAATTTAATAATATTTAATGTAATAGAATACGTATTATTAATGATAAAGAATTATACATTTATCTTTAATTTTTGTTTTTATTTAAATTTAAAAGTATCCCCACAATATACATGCAAATAGCTAGTTTTAAATTAATTTTAAAGTATATAATGATCGTAGCACATATTTAAAATTAACTATTTTTTAAAAGCAATCAATTGTTTTCATAATTCTATGAAAAAAGTTTTTGAAAAAGTATTTATTTTATCATAATTTAAAAGATCCCAAACTCATACTGAATCACTAAGATCCAAGAATAAAAACACCCTTGATTATTTACCTCACAAACGGGCATTTTTTTTCTATTTTCCCACTAATTTCGATTGGATTCGGATCCCCTGCAATGGGGAAAATAACGCAGGGGTGCAGTTTAATCTTTCACCACTCCTTCTTTCTTAACCATGTACTTCTGTTTATATTTTATTTAAGGAAAAATTTATATTAATGGATAAGATTCATGCAGTTAAAAAAATATCTCAAACCAATTCAATCACATAAATCACTAAGCATAAGTAACTTGTGAAGAGATGTATAACGTACTGATGTCCCGGCCTTATATCATTAAATAAAACATATTAGAATAAAAGAAATAAAAAGAGATATACAATATAATAAAAGAATGAAAATATTTAAATAAAAATATATGATAATAAAGATTGTGATATATCACTGTTATGAACAGATAAATCTGCGCATTATATTATTATATTATAGTCTATAAAAGGAATCTTTGTATGATGTCTTATATTTTGGTCACGGTATCATCCTTGTGACGTGATAAACTAGTTGGTCTTGTTATGCAATATTATTTAAAAACTGGGATGGTGACACATCAATTTTAATTAGGAATTACATTGTTCTTACAACATTTTTTGTAATATTAATTATTGTTTTATCTCATCATTCATATTATTGCACACTTATTTCTCCTCAGTTCTTATTTCTATTCATATTTTATACAATCTTCTTGGACCAAAACTAATTCATACTTAATTAGTATTCAGCAAAGCCTAAATTGTGAGATGATTTTTTTGTTGTAAAATTTCATCTCATACCTCCCTACTCCTTGACATTGGTAGCAAAACCCATCGTCCCCACAAGCAGTAGGGTTCATTGAAGAGAGATATGCAGCAGGAGTCAGATCTACCCATCCAATCAGAGTGCATGCATTTAAGTTTTATTCAAATTCTCTACATAGGACCCATATACTTCTATTATAAGCACAAAACCATAAATATTTTATTTTGTGTTGGTTTCAAAACACACAAAATTCTCCAACTTACCTAAGAAATTTCCTTTTCCTTTTAACTTTGATTTAACATAAAAATAACGGAAAAGAACATTGAACCAGAAATAGAAAAGAAAACATTACCTGAATAGGAGTGAGGCTTCTAAGGTAGAACATATCAGCAGTTTCAGGGACCCCACCAAAGGTTCTCCCAATTTTTGTACAAACCTTAGAGTTCCTGATACAAGAGCTAATTTTTGCCCAGTTACTATCCTTGACCACGCGTTTCTCCAACCAACCCGAGTAGTCCTGCAGGTAATACTCCAAGTAAGCTCTGTTCTGTATTACCCTCCCTGACCCTTTGTCAGTGACAACAAAGACAAATATGATGAAGCCTATAAGCACCGCAATTATGAAGAACATGACAACAAGGTAGAGGCTCATGAGGAAGGTGTTGTGGTAACATGAACCCACCAAACCGGCTAAAGAGATGACCATGATGCTGAGTCCTATTATGATCAATGGCCACTGAAGGAACTTGAGACACTCTGTGTTGTTGGCTCTGGTGCTCAGCCATATCCCACCTACAAGGATTGGAATTGATAGCAAGAAGGTCAAGAAGTTTATTAGACCAATTACATGGTTGCTAGCTCTCATCTTTTATTACAACAATCTCTTCTTTAATTTGATTATTCTTTTCTATGATCCTTCTCTTCTACTTATACTGCTTCAATCTTTTGCATGTTATATTTATAGTATAATTATTAACATATATATATATATATATATATATATATATATATATATATTTCATGCTGGTGTAATACTAACAAGAAGAAGCGTTTGTTATCTACTTGTTAGAGGCAAGGTGCAGTGTCGTATACTTTGACATGGTAATGTGGGAAAACCATTTTTTAATTATGGGCTTGGAAGACCGAAATAAGAAACAACTTACTGCGATTAGTTCCATCCATAAGACATGGTCATTGGTCAACCAAATTAACATCATTTGTTTTAATATACAAAATTTTCAGGAAGATAGTTTGGTAAATACTTCAAGCGTATTTGCATCTTGAGAAAAAAATAGAACAAAAATAAATAAATGCAATAGATTTTATACCAGAAAAGAAAAATAAAATAAGATGAAGATGTTAAATGAATATTAGTATTATTATATTTATATAAATTATAATAATTTTAGGAGAATGGAAGATGTCCTATCATAATAAGATAAGAATTTTTTTTTATTAGAGACTAGGGATAAAAATGGATTAAGCTATTTATTTTAGATTTATGATTTAATTTACATGAGATTGGGTCAAATTAAAACTATTTATTACATAGATTAAAATAATATTTTTAAAAATTTATTAAGTTAAACAATCAAATTTTATATTATTAAAAACATTAAATTTAGAAGATCAATTTATTTAAATAAATATAAATAATATTATAAATATATTATTATATAAATTTATTATTTTGTTATTATTATTAATTTAATGTTTTAAAATTATATACTTATTTTATTTAAAGACCTAAATCTACTAATTTATATATAAATTTAAGTTTATTTATTTATTTATAGTTATCCTTCTTGTTTATCTAAAAATAATGAATTTAAAAATCAAATCAAAATTTTTAAAAAAGAATTTCAAAATTTAAAAAATAATCCGTATCCAATAAATAAGGTAAATTTAAAAGTTTATATCAAACTCCATCCTTAAAAAACCTAGTTAAACTTTTTTTTTTATTTTTAATGGAAGCCCAAACTTATGTCATGATAAAGATGTAGGATCTTATGTTCTTATAATCAACCAATCCAGCTTATTGTTATTTACATCATTATTTTGAATAATTATGAAGTATTTATGTCGAATTTTTATTATACTTTTAAATTTTTTTACCACATTATTCCTTTTATGTAATATTTTTTCTCTTTTATTTTTTCTAATTTTTTCCTAAGTTGTAAGTTTTATTATATAAAACTAATATATATGGGTCGCTTGTCTAATTCTCAAAGGTCTTAGAATTGTTGATTGATTTCTTTTATTGAACATTTTCCTAACGCATTATGATAATCATGTCCACTGATCGTCCAGTAATAAAAAAAAGTTAGGCAGATTCAAATAAAAGTGATCAATTGTGCCATATTTTTAAATTGAGAATTTAACCAACAAATTTAGCATCTTATGGTAATTGATGACGATTACTATAAAAGCACAAGAGTGCATTTTTCTAAGAAATCCATTGTTAATTAAGTTGTACGTAATCTTTTATTTTAAAATGTCTTTCGAATTAATGATTCGTTAGTCTGAAAATATATCTTGTCGCAGAGACAATAAGTGAAATATAATAATAAAAATAACATTATTCTTCCCATAAGTGGGGTTTGTTTGGACAGGCAATCTTAGCTAACCGATTGCTGTACTGCCTTAGATGTAACACACATTTGGATAAATAGTTAAATTGAATATTTATTTAATAAATTTTTATTATACTGAAGTTTATATATACATATATCATAAATTTACCTATAAAATTTGTTAAAATTAATTAAAATTTATTTATGGTTATAAGTATTTGTTTTGATCGCAATTTAGCAATTGAAAACCCAGGTTTTAACGGGGTAAATGGACTACCCGGAGGATAATAAAATTGGGCAAAACAAAGTTAAGCAACTACTCCAATGTAGAGAGGCTTCTCGGGTTCACGTGAGCCCAATCTTGCAATTTGCGCACGTTTCTCATTTTTTATATTCAAGTTTTTTTTTTCATCTTTAATATCTAAAAGGGTCGTGTTAATAAATGTTTTAAAGATGTTGATTAATAAATAAATTTTAAAAAAATGTATATTGTGATACTTCGATATATCTCTTGCTCAAATATCATATCATTTTTTAAGATATTTCGCAAAAAAAACTGTATATGTCCCTTTTCTTAGGTTAATAGTACATACAAACAACTATTCCTTTGTCTATAAAGGATTCCATGACAAATGTCAAATGATACCTAGATAGCCCAGCAATTAACATAAAGAGCCCACAACCCGCATATCTTTTTTATGAATTTTTTTTGAAAGAAAAAATGAGAGTGAAACATGTATTTACCCATTTGAATTTAAGTGCAATCTATTGATATATACATTTTTATAATATTATTTAATTATAATTTATTAATATTTGTATTAATTAAATTAAAAATTATAATTATAATCATTTTTAATTAGTTGATTATACCGATAATACATTTAAATTAATTTTTTTCCTATTTTATACAAATTTAATAATTCACTTCTCAGTTACACGCGTCATTATATTTGTTGCTTGAATTACATGGACAAAAGCTTTTTATATAAAAATGAAATAGATGCTTACATCAACAACTCGAGTAAATGGAGTTTATCCAACCTTTTAAGAGGTTTGTAATAAAATTAAAATATAAAATAAGTTAAAAATAAAAATTTGATAAATCTTATAAGATTCTTTAAGATATGAAATTAGAATTAGAATTAGAATTTTTTTGATTTATTTTATTTAAATAAAAAATTTGATGAATTTTGAGTAAAAAAAAGAATTTTTAGAATTTTAAGTAAAAAAATAAAACCCATTTTAGTAAATTTTTAAAAAATTATCTCAAAAAATATTATAGAATTACATATAGTATAAATTTTAAAAATGAAAGGAATTAAAAAATAAAAAAATAAATAAAGAAAAAGATAAATATATTATAAGTGTATAAAGTCAAAAATCATTAAAAAAAACTTTTGGTATTAATAATAAGTACATAAAAAAATAAATTACATCTACATTTACTAAAATTTAACAAAATTTCACCGCTTGATATTTTTTATATTTTAAATTAATTTAATCTTCTTTAATTATATTATTGGAATAATAAAAATCAACTTACTTAAATAATAAATTTTATTAAAATTATTCGCTTGAATAATTTTTTAAAAATATTAAATTTCATCAATTAATAATTAAATAAAAACTTCATTATATAAATTAAGTATACAAAATTTTATAATTTTAATTTCATACATAACATATCTTTTTTAATATATGTTAAATTAAGTTTATTTAATGATGTTTTAATTTTATAAAAAATTATATACTTAACTTATATAATAATATTTGTTTAATATATAATTAATAATTATTTAAAAAAATGTTAAAAATAAAAGAGTATATTAAATAAAGTTTGATTAAAAGTTGATGTAACTGTAAAAAGTATGTAAAGGTGCGGTTTTGGTGAAAATGGTAGTGTGTATCCGGTGAGAGCGGACGCAAGGTCCTCCTTCAAACCAATTAACATTGTGAAAGGACAAATGTCTAAAGACTCTCCTTTCCCTCACTCACTCATCTCTTACCGTTTCTCTACATCACTTCTTCTCTTTAATAAACCAAAGAAGGAGAGGACGACACACTAGCTAGTAGCTACCACACTCCAGGGGTTAAGGATGGATTACAGGGTATGACTCACGCCCTGTCGTTTCTTCTTCTGCATTGTCGTTTTCATCATAATTGGGACACAGGTTAGAATAAGTGCATAAACATTATTATATTACTAATTACTTTACTTCTTCTTCAGGTTAATCACCATTGCAACACACTACGGAAAATAAGATAAGTGTGCTTCATTAGGATCCGTGTAACTTAGAGGTTTGAATTCCCTCATCTCCTTCTCCTCATCTTCTTCTTCTTCTTTTTCTTGGTAAAATGATTTTTTGTTTATTTTCAATTTACGGAAAAAATAAATAAAAGTTTGTTTATTATCCTACATGATGCTAAGATGCTTTTTAAGCTCATATTGCGCTTCTTTTGTTGACCGCCTTTTTTCACTTTAAACGGCTAGATAATTTATTTATATGGAAAGTTATGCTCTAATTAATTAAAACTGACATTAATGCGGTTATCGGTTTTGATCAAGTTCAGGAGCTGCAAGGTTTTGTAGCTTTAACATATAGCTTTTCTAAAAGCAAATTGAGTTACATTAAAAAAGGTCGATTCCATAATGGTACTTTGTTTTGTTTCTTTGTTACTTCCGTGCTTCTTCCTTCTTTTTTTCTAATATGCATAATAAATAGTGCATCCAATTCATTCTCATCTTAAATTTCAAAACATGGATGGGTCTTCCGTTACCTACTTTTGTTCCAGATTTTTATCGTGTTGTCGATGCTTTCTCGTTCGCTCTAGATTTGATTCCTCTGTATCCTTACGTGAAGTGATCATTTTGGTGAGTTTTTCTTTGTCTATTTTGGCGTTTCTGATCTCATTGTTCAGCAAGCAAATATGTCAAGTTGTTATAAAAACCACTCATCTACATAATCATCATGTTTGTTTCTTTCGTCGTTGAAAATATTATGGGAAAATGTCAAGGGGTAAGAGCCAAGTGATAGTTGGGTTTTCGCGTTTGTGTAGACAATAATTGGATTGGCAACGCCCTTCTTTCACGGCAAAATGGGAGGTTAAAAGGTTTTCATTTAAGATGACGAAAATGCCCATTGTACATTCATGGAAATTGGCTAGCACGTATGGCCAAATTGGTACCTTCGTCGTTTTGGGAGGAAGATTTGGACGTCTTTCCGATTTCGTCCTTTTCTCTTCTTGTGTTGTACGTTGCTCTTAAATATATAATCTGGGAATTGTTTGCCCGAAAGTTCTAGTCATGTCATGAGCTAACGAAAAGACAATTTTAGAGTAAACATGACAAAAATTGTCAATTTCATAATTAAATGGATGTAATAATTTTTAATGACTAAATCCATCTGTCTCAACCATTTTAAGTATCAAATGAGATTTATAAGTTAGGATGAACTTTTTTATAAATAAATAATTATTTATTTTTAATTATGTTTTCAAAACATGTCCTTTACTCGAAATTTAATTCTCTCACGTGTAGTTGGCATATTATACCAATCTGCTTGTATTTATTTATTTTTTTATAATGGTACCATATCTCTGTTCTGTTTATATATATTTTTTTATTGTTTTCTTCAATTTTAGATATACATTATCCAAGTACGCCCATAAATGAGGAACTTTTAGAAATGAAAATTGAAAATTGGTGAAGGAAATTTTTGTGCAATTTGATAGGTGATGATTAGGAGTGCATTCATCTGGCATGAAGCTATTTATTTTCGCCCCTAACTTGATTGACCTGCACATTGGATTCCCTTGTGTCATCAGTTAATGATATTTTTCTGAACTGTTATAGTCCTTGTGGGTCAGGGAGCATTCAAGTAGTGAGGTCCTAATTATTAACTCATTTTACTCTCCTGGATACAAGGCAGTTAAACCATGCAGACCCCCAAGACAAGGTAATCTTGAAAATGCTTGCCCATTACTTTCTCTTTTTTGTTTTAAACGTTACTTTGTACTTTCCTAGTTCAAATTTGTATCTAACTGTTTAAATGCCATGAAAAGGCTAAATCACCGGGATTGTTCACCTTAATAGATGTGGCATTTCTCATATTTCAAATTCACGTGTCAACTACTATATCTGGAACAAACTGTGTTCAAGGATATATAAAAGCTGTAATGCATAAGCTGTATATAACTTTGTTCCACATTGGTGGGTCTAGTTAAAAGTTTACACATGGTTAGCGGTAACGCAAGCAAATGTTTGTCAACGCTTCACAATTTGTCCTTGATTCAACTTTGTCTGTGTAACTCTCCCTTCCTGTACAATGTTTCTCACTGAATTCATGACATTTTCATATCAAGGTATTAGCTATGGTGTTGAAACATTCTGGATTCCGGGTAGTAAGAATCTTAAATTATGATGCTTGAATTTTATTTATTTATTTTTGGCTAATTTCTTCATTTACATGAAATTCCCGTGTTTAAACACAAGTTTCTTCCGTTAATTTTGCTGAGCTTTTTAAAATTTTCCTATTTGCTAACCTAAACAGGTTAGGTTATCAAAAAAGAAAAACAGATTGGTGGTAAGCTTTTTCATTGTAAAGATTAATTTTTTTTTTTCAAAAGACTAATCATTTTTTGTTCAAATGCGTTTTATATAGGCGGCTTTAACTGCGGAATGGGAGATTGGGACCCAGGGCAGTTATTCCCAATTGCAATTATTAGCATAATTATAATAATGTGAAGAAAAGATTGGTTGTTCTAAGGGAATTGATTCCACCGCGTCCATACCACTTTTTCTTTTTTCAAATGATTGTAATGTTACGTACGTTATAGAACAATTATTGTATTTTTAGGATGGATCCGTGTAACATCAGATAGCCCCGTCACTAATTACCTTTGATTTATACGATGGTGATGATATATTATCTTGAAATAATAGCATTTTCGGTCAATTCCTTGAATTTTGAACTTGAAAGTTTCAATATTTTATGACCTTGTAAATGAATGATCATAATGTTAATTTTAGAACTTGTGCTTGGAGAAAGTTTTAATTTTCAAGTTGAATTGATTGTGGTTAATGACATTTGCGTTACATCTGACACGTCTTTGTTGTAACTTATAGGAGTATTACTCACGTATTTATAACACTCAATATTCATTCCAGCAATAGTAATTGTAGTTTCGGTTTTAAATCTGTGTAAATGTATGAAATGGTTCGTATAAAGGAATCTCAGTAGCGAGTTAGCAAGTTCAGATTTCCAAGTGATTTAAAGGCATTGCTTTTACTTTATATGACAAAGTGTTTATTGGTAGAATTGACTAATTGAGAGATATGGGGTTTCCATTTACCAAAGGATTTTCTTTTGTTCACATGATGAACTTTTATTAACACTTGGATATTCTGATTTCAGAAGTAGCTCCTCTGAGGTTCCTCAGAAGGTTTCCCCTCGTGGTGGACGCCAACTCAGGCCTGCTACACTAGACACTGACTCTGCATCTTCGTTAGACCGATCTAATAAAATATCAAAGGATAGGAGTCCCAAGGTCACCGAACGCAGATCACCCAGAAGCCCAGCTCCGGAGGTAACACTTTTTATTGTAATATTATCATTTATCATCTAGTAATAAGAAACTGCAGGTGCTGGAACCTTGGCCACAGGAATCATAGTGATTCTTGGTTATTTTTCCTGTTTATAGAGTTATTTTTCTGAGAAACCAACAAACACAAAAAATTTGGTTTCAGTTTCTTTCTTTAAAGAAATAAAATCAAAGCTTTATGTATACTAAAAGCGCTTTTGATTTTTGCCGAAAGTGTAGGATGTTATTATGATTTCTTTTTTGTTTCATGGCTTACTTTTTGAAAAGGTGGTAGTGTCAACTAATTAGTTGACGGCTTAGAGTTGGCTTTAATTTCACTTTAGTGTTATTTTTGTATGATATACTGATTTAGCTAATGAAAAGGTAAACATGGGACGTTTAAACAGTGTGATCACTTAATTTTGGTAAAGATGAACGTTAGCAGTTAGATAGATATTAAAGGGGCCTTTTTAAAGGATTCTGTTCCTGAACATGTGGTGTATTCCAATCAATAAAGAGAGTGGGTAGAATGAGCTACTTGACTGCCATAGAATAACTTACCATTGGTTCAATATAAGTGTGATGGCACATTGGCATTACATATGCAGTACTTGTAAAACCTTGGGTTGATCTGCTTCTGAGCATCTATTGTTTACTTCTTTTCTTATTTTAGTGTTTGTTTGTAGTTGGTTTTTTGCAATCCATGTTGGAAGAAGTAGTAATGTGATGTGCTGTGATCTACAATTCCTCACAACAATTATCCAAATTTGTCCAGAATTCTAATCCATTTATTTTCCTGTTGTTTTAGAGGAAGCGTCCTAGCAGAATATCTGAATTGGAATCTCAGGTTTCTCAACTCAAAGAGGATTTGAAGGTGGTGAGGAACCAACTCAGTTTATCCGAATCAAGCAAGAAGCAAGCTCAGCAAGATGCTGAAGAGTCCAAGAAGCAACTGGTTGCCCTATCCGTGAAACTTGAAGATTCTCAACAGCAACTTCAGAAGCTTTCTGCTTCTGAAAATACTCGTGTGATTGAACTCCAGAAAACAATAGAAGAACATGATAAGGCATGGCAATCTGAGCTTGAGGCTGCCCGAAAGAAGCTCTCTGATAATTCTGCTGTACTGAACTCTGCCATCAATGAAATTCAGCAGCTCAAGGTTCAACTTGAATTGGTAGCTAACTGTGAGAATGCACACACCCAAATTGCTGAATCATCAGATGTGGAACTACTAAACCTGAAGCATAACTTAGCAGAATCTCTTTCTCTTGTGGAGAACATGAAAAACCAACTCAGGGATTCAAAAGAGTCAGCTCAGGCTCAAGCTTTGGTCAACGAGACTTTGCGGCAACTAGAGGCTGCAAAAAGAACTGTTGAGTTTCTGAGGGCTGATGCTGCAAAAGCTGTACATGGCTACAACTCTGCTGCTTTGGAGTTAGACCAATCTAGAGCAAGGGTGAACTCACTTGAGGCACTTGTAACCAAACTTGAATCAGGCCTCATAAATAACAAATGCCACAATTCTTTAAATCTTGCAGATGATGATAACACGGAGCAGAAAGCTAAAATATTAGAAAAGGGTGAGGATCCTAATCACATTGAAGCAGAAATTTGTTCCTTGAGGTCTGAAGTAGGACAACTCAGGTCTGCCATAGAGACTGCTGAGACTAAATACCACGAAGAACAGATTCAGAGTTCGGTGAAGATCAAGAAAGCCTATGAGTTGATTGAACAGATAAAATCAGAATCAAGTAAGAGGGAACTTGAGTTAGAGGCTGAACTGAAAAGAAACAAAGCTGATATAGAAGAGTTGAAGGCAAATTTAATGGACAAGGAAACCGAGTTGCAAGGCATTGTGGAGGAGAATGAGAAGCTGAACTTGCAGCTTGAAAAAAACATGTCATCTCCAAGAGAACTTGAACTTAAAAAGGAACTTCGAAGACTAGATGAATGTGTGGCTGAATTGAAGGCTGATCTGATGGACAAGGAAACAACATTGCAAAGCATATCCGAAGAGAATGAAATGCTGAAGTTGGAAATGAGTAAGAGGTTTGCAAATGGTGGTAAAGTGAGGGAGGAAGTTGTTGCAGAACTAGAGGCAGCTAAGGCTGCAGAACGTGAGGCTCTAATGAAACTTGGGATTCTAATGGAGGATGCAGAAAGGAGCAACAGGAAGGCAACAAGAGTGGCTGAACAGCTAGAAGCAGCGCAAGCCGCAAATACAGAAATAGAAGCAGAACTCAGAAGATTGAAGGTTCAATCTGATCAGTGGAGGAAGGCTGCAGAGGCTGCAGCTGCTATGCTTTCAGCAGGGAACAACGGGAAGCTTACTGAGAGATCCTTGTCTTTGGACAACAACTACAACTCTCTAATGAATAAGTACTCACCTTTTTGTGAAGAACTCGATGATGATTTCCAGAGAAAGAAAAATGGTAACGTGCTGAAGAAGATTGGGGTCTTGTGGAAGAAACCGCAAAAATAGTCACTGAATTCATGACACGCTTTGAATATGTAGTCTACTAATATTATGTTACTGTAATATTTTTGTTATGCAATTTTGTCTCACTGTAACCCTCCTTTTGGGTTGGGAAACATTACCTTAGATGTGCCTAGTTGTTGAATGAATTAAGCCCTTTGATATAATCCTTCATTTAGCTATCTAGAAAATCCGTGAAATTACATTTCTGTGTTATTTGGGGACATACCGAAGCACATATTTAATGTGTCTCAATGTTACTTCTTGTTTACCAGGCATAAACATATACTCCAAATGTAATTTTTATTCACCCTAAATTATGTGTGTTTAATGTGGAATTGATGGTTCTCATTCCTATATACATATAATCACGTGACAAAATCATCAAAATCCTGCCACTTGATCAGGATGCGATGAAATATCTCTCAAAAACCACATTAAAGTAGTCCCTAAAGACATCCTCTTCATTTTCTTTTGAAGAGCTGACTTCAAATTAATCTCATTTAAGAGGCATTCCAGTGCTTCTATCATGTGGATAGAGTTTCTCAATGTTTCATTGGTACTTGCGTGGCAATGCAACATATTAGTACTCAATTCGGATCTCCATTCTCTACCTTGTAATTGGTCCCGTTCAGTGCGGTTGTGTGTCTTTTTTCTTTTTGGTCCAGAGTTGTCATAGAAATTGATCGTATGAACCACCACCACTAACGAATCTTTTGGGCCTATTCGAACTTTTGTAATGGTTCTTTCACTTTTTATTTTAAGAGAAAATTGGAAAAGTATAAGTTCTTCAACGAGGTGAATAATCCCATCTTAAATGAACCGATGAAATTTTAGATAAAACATTAAAAATTAATATAATATCTTGATTTTTTGTATCATTATAAAATAAGGTAATTTACCTCCGTGAAGTAACTTAGATAAACTCTTATTTTGAACATTACCAGAAGGGGCAAAGGGAAACATTTCCATTTCCCTTTTTCTATTTAATCTCTATTCCATCATAGAAGAAATAAAGCATACAAGGTTTCTTTTGGTCAAGAACAGCACACAGGATGAGTGCGATAGAAAGAGTTACTTTTTTCGGCTCATCAAAAGAAAGTGCTAATCGAAGTCTTAACTTGGACTTGGTGTCTTCTCTTGCTATGTTTTATCTAATTTGAAGCCCAAACCCAAGATATCGAGGGAAATGAGACGGTTTAAAGTTAAACCAATGTTAATGGTGGACATGGTTGTAGATTATCATTGGCTATTATTATCCAACTAAATATCCATCACTGGCCCATCTCTTCCTTCCCATTCCACTTCTACTCTAACTGCACTTACAAGGACAAAACAGTGATCTTATTTAATGAACTAGAAGGCAAACGATTTCTTCAACTTCAATGGTATACAGCTTCCACTATTTCATACCTCCACACTTAAGAGCCAAAAAAGACCCCAAAATTGATTTTCTTTTTACCCCTAAAATCCAAGTTAATTTTCCAGAAAAAAAGGAAAGCCATAGATGTACATAAGTATTGTTGTTTGGTACTATTCATGCAAGCTTCATAGATTCTGTGGACCATGAATTATGATATCATTTTATGAATTTTTTTATTCAAAAATATTTTTATTTCTAACACCGTTCATAAATATATTAACAAGGGTTTAATTTTTGTTATATATATAAAATATATTTTTTTAAAAGACGAAAAAAATTCATTGATACTAAATATTAAAACTTAATATTTATACAAAATTAATAAAATTTTATAAAATAAAAAGATTCATTAATCTAACAATTAATTTAAAAATTCGTATCAAATATATTATATTTATATAATTTTATATAAAATAAAAATTAATAAATATTTTATCATATAATTATATTTTTAATGTTTAATAAGTTATTTAAATATATATAAATATTAAAAGTTAAATAATATACATATAAATATTTAAATTATTTAAAATTTTTATTAAAAAATTTATTTAAAATTTAATATACATAATTAAAAAATATTATTTTATAATTTAACAATTGAATTAATAAATTTTATATTTATATAAAATTATTAAATTAGGATAAAGGTAAAATTTGATATAGATGTACTAAGCTTTCTTTGAAAAATATAACATTTACTTTGATAATCCTCATGACTTCAAAATTATCTTCGATAACAGATAGAAAGTTTTCCTTAATATTCACAAAACAAAAGAATTCGTGTATATATTTATAAATTTACATACGAATTCGTGAAGAGTACGCAAGTACTTGTTAAATATAAAATAATTAAAAATATTTAATAATAGTACACTATTTGATATATTATTTTTAAAAACTTATTTTTATTTTAAATTATCAATAAACATAAAAAAAAACTTTTTAGCATTTATTTTCTAATTTGTTACTGACTCACATTCTGACAGGCACATAATTTTCAAACTGATGACTGGCGGTTTTCTCACGCCCAAATCCTACGTCGGATTTGGTCTGCCTAAAGCCTAGACAGACAGTTTGCTTTCCGAATTTGGCGCTCATGCTTCACTGAAATTTCTATTTCTTAGGGACACGAGAAATTCTTCTAATAGTAATAACTCTTATCAGCTCCACTGTCATAACATAGGGTCGCTGCTTAATTTAATTTAATTTAATTTAATTTAATTTAATTTAATTTAATTTAGGGAAATAATGCTCATACATTCCAACAGAGATTAAAAATAATAATAATAAGTAAGAATAAGATGATGCAGCTGATAATATGATGAGAAAAGAAAAAAAAAAAAAGAACAAAGTAGATCAAGAGAGATAAAAATAATTTTGAAATATATAAATATCGTTATTCTTATATTTAACAATGCATTTCATGGTTTCAGTAAGTATCATTGTACCAAAAAAGTAGCAAGCTCTTCATGTTCTACCTGATGTAAATAAGATGCAATTATGGTAGAATATTTTGAAAAACCACCACTAATTCAAAACCCAAAGCTCCTGAAACAGTTGTTCGGACTGATCAGACTTCAAAACCTCAGGGTCAGACTATACAAAGAGTACTAAAAATATCTGTTTCATTCCTCTCTCTTCAATCTGCCAAAAAAAATTTATTTAAATTATCTTATACGATAATAATTTTATTTTAAATAAATTAATAATTTTTGTGAAAATTTAAATAAAAATAAATTTTTTTAATATAATATCTTAATTTTATTAATTTATCTTGGATGGATTATTTACCCAGAAGTAATTTAGACAACCCAATAAGTAAATGAAATGATTCTCTGCGTATTTCCCTCCAACTTCATTCCTTTGGTTGGCAAACAAATCTGAAATTTCATTAGTCTATTCTTCAATAAAAAGATAGTAGTACAAAAAATTTGAAAGTTTAGGGGAACTAAAAAAAGGAGGGGGTGAAAAATACAAGGAAGAAAAGAAAATAGATCCAAGTGAATGAAACCCCCTGTTAACCCAAAACTACTCAAGAGGATTGACAGTTTAATTAAGACAGACAACATTTTAGTCAAACATTAGAGGAAATCAGTGCCTTCTGGTTCTTGTCTACATTAGTGGACTATTGAGAAGGCCATGGCAAGAAGATGTGAAACCATTCCAACTTGCTCTTCCTGAATCAAGTTCACCCATGTTCGTGTCTCCAGTGAGATGCCATGGGAAACCCCCCAACAATCTCATTCCACTTTGTTCCCTGCCACTACACAGTTCTTGCTTCATGCTAGTTACACTCAGTGATTGAGTGGCTGCATTGTTGATCTCTTGATCATAAGGGAGCATCATCTCTCCACTAACCCCAATCCCACAAGAATTGTCATTATCCACTTCTCCCATGTCCCCATTTCCGTACACAGAATACATATTATGAAGATTGTTTTGTGTGTCAAGGAACCCGGTTCTAATTGCATCCAAAAATCCAGGGTTTGTTGACAAAGGGTTCATGCCTGAATGGCCAAGAATATCAGAAAGGGAGCTTGCGGGGTTCCCCAAAATTGAAAGATCATGGTCATTGTAACCCAATTGGGCAGTTGATTGTTTTTGGAGCCTAGCTATTGCTAAGGTAAAGTCAGTGGAGTCATAAGACAAGTGAGGGAGGGTGGTGAGTGAGTTGGGATTAGGTGTGAATATCTGATCCTGAGCCCTCTTTGATGATGATGATGATGACCTTTTGTTCTTCCTGCATCCTCCTCCCACCGGAACATTCCTCAGTGTTCCTCCTTTCGTCCAATATCTCCTGCAAGACTTGCAGAAGTATCTTGGCTGAGAAAGACTATAATTGTTGTAGTAACAAAACTTGGTGTTTGTGGAGTCACATCTTGGACATTTCAGAGCTTGTTCTGGATGAGGCCTTGGCTTCCTCTCTTGCTGTGCTTTTGAGCAACCTAACATGTTCTCCATTGACTGGCTACACATTATTTGCTGCAACACCATACATAAAATTCAATCACTTCCCATCAAATACTTTTTTGGCCAAATAAAATTTCCCCTGCTTAATATCATTTATGCATATTTCATACACATAAATAATAATAAAAACGAGAGTTTATGTTGAAAAATAAGTAATACAATTTAAAAAAATAAATATAAATTACTCGCGGAAAGTATATATAGCAAGCCTAAATTTCCAATTTTGTATTTTGTTGACAAGTCAATTAAATAGTTTAGAAAGAAGACGATAGGAAAGTTAATTAATTTGCCCTATCCTGTAATTAGAAACCACAAAATAAAACCATGGATGGCATGAGGGATAGAATTTATAGTAAGTATGAAAAAGAAATTGTGGTATGTAAAGATGGAGTATTAATTTCCTTATTAACTCATATATAGATGAAAATTTCCCTTGAGGAAGAATTAAACCCCAAAATAAACTAGAGTCTGAAAAGGTGATAAAACCACACGTTTTGAATTAAAAATTGAACGAAGGCAGGCATGCATGATGCATCATCCTACCTGGGGTTGTCCGCCAGAAGGATCCATCCATACAATGAGAATCAGAGTAAGCACTCCTGAGTTAGAATCTTAAAAGGCGTGCTTTTGCGTATGTGGGTGTATCTAGAGTAAGGTTGGAGTGGGGAGTACTGAAGGAAAAAAGAGGAAAGGGTAGGAGAGAGAGAGAGAGAGAGAGAGAGAGGAAATTAAGATGCCTTAGGTAATAGAAACCACAGGAGTTGTGTAGATATATATAAAGCAAGGAAGGAAGAAAGAAGAAAGCAATCCCAAGAGAGAGAAACAAAGAATAATGAATAATGAATAATGATATTTTTTGATGGTACAATATGATCGGTGAATGAGGTTAGCTTGCACGCAGAGAAAGCATTCAAATTGGAGTGATTGTACTGAAATCTGTTGTGCAACGGTTTCATACGAACCTGAAAGAAACCCCAACCCTGAGTCGCTGTCAGTGGGGTCACAGGATGCAACTATTTAATGGGCCCCACACTCGTTGTTCTCTCCTCAGTCCTCACCTCAGTCCCCAGTATGGTCCCCACCCATCCACCATCCCAATTCAGCCAGCCCCCAATCATAAACCTCTTCCACTATGCATTCCCATATTTCTCAATTTCAAATTATTTAATTAATATCATTATCATCGGACACAAAGAAAAACACAGATTTGGTCTAACAACGGGTTGGAATTGTGGAAATATACATGTTTTTGGTTCTGTATCATGAGGTGGGACCCAATTAACAAGCAATCAGATATTAATTAATGATTCCTGTCGTCGTTTGTTGAATGTCCGGGTGATGTCGATGGGTAATGATGGTTGGAGACAGCCAGGGGGACACCGGTGACTGTGAAAGAGGATCTTCATCTTCGTCGTCTTCATATCTTTCTTTCTTTCATTTTATTTCTTTTTTCCTGTATTATTAATGATTCACTTATTCACTCACTAAACTGGTTTTATTTGTTCACTCCCTACCATATTTGCTTCAATGGTTTTAGTTTAATTCATGGAACACGTTTGTGGCTGGTACATACATATATACTCATGCCATGCCTATGCTAGCCACCTCAGCACTCAGTCATCACTCGCTCTCAATTCATCAGTCAATCTTGCTTTACTGGGTTTGGGTCTTTGGCCCTTCAATTTGGGTGCCCGTGGTCCCTCATATCCTGAATCTGATCATGATAAATTATATTCTGCCTACACTCAGTGACGTGTCTTAACTTCCACTTATTCAATCCAACTCTTTAGCCTTTGTTTCCATTGTCTCTCAACAGGCATAATTTCCTCCTCTCGTCAGTTCACACCAAAACCAATGTATTTCTTTTTTAAAGGATATCAAAATATAATAATAATTAAATTCTTTTTACTAACATACCTCAGGGTTATTTTTATCATGCTGCCTCTCCACTAGCTCAACAATTTATAAACCATATCCATATTCCTCATATGATGATGGCTTAAATAATTAATCTCTTAACACATAGTTGCAACTTGCAAGTTAAGTTTCAGCTGTAAAAAATAATTGGCATATCTGAATTCGCATATTCCTTAATAAGTACGTAACTCTGGAAATATTATTTTCAGCTCAGTAAGAATTTTATATATATATATATATATATACAAGGGCACAAATTAAAGATTACTCTCGCTGGACCTTATCCTTGAAACATAGAGCACAACGGTCCCTAACTTTTCCAACTGCATCCGACTTGGTTTCTGCATCAGCCAAATATATGGGAAACTATTGTGTTGAGATGCAAGACCAAATGATTAGTTTCATCTCTTATTGCTTAATTGATTGATCTACAGCTAATTAATTAGATATTTCCTCACATGCTTGGCGCTTAATTTGTCGCTTACTTAGCTGGTAGAAAAAAGTACTCTCTACTTTTTCCACAAGCGATCGATCTGTATCTATCTTGGGACTCATTCTTTAATCAAAACCTAGAGGAAAGTTAACAGTCATTCTTTCATTTTGTAAATTTTTATATAAGCCTATATCTAATAAATCATAGGGCACTTTTTTGGTTCTAGTTACAAAGAATTAATAGATGAACATGCAAACCACCCAAACTATTTAGTAACATAATACATTTTAGCTATTATATACAAAGGGGCCAGCTTTTAAGTTTAACCCTCAGAAATATAGTTAGCCATATGTCCACTACTTTTAAATTTGTTCCTGAATTATGCGCAGAGCAGGAATACTGGAGTACTAGATAACTGAAAAAACAAATATAGTTGCGTTCATCTCTGAAATTTTATAATTTTTTATGATTTTTTTTAATTATTTTATAAAAGATTTTTTATTTAAAATTGTGTTTATCTCGACTGTTCTTTCTTAATAAGAGTGACGAACCTAAAAACTGCTAACTCAAAAGCCAATTAACTGAAAAAATAAATTAGCTCCCAATATATATATCATGATAATTAGTTCTTAGATAATATAATCATACCTTATAAACTCTTGATGACATTTCGTACTTGGTCAAACTAGTACCTAAATTTGTATTATATTGGTCAAATTTGTGTCGAAAATATTTGGCATAAAGATTAATTTGACAGAGATGCCATTTAGAGATTCTGAACCTAAACTTCATCATTTAAAGACTAATATAATTAGCATTATACATATTTTTTTAGGGATTAAATTGCCTATTTACTCAGAAAAAACAATGTTCACAATGATTTCATGCTGTTATTATCCTCTGAAGAACTCGTGTATAGAAAATAATGATTATACGCTTTCAGATATCCTTTGGATAGTATGAAAGTTTAGTTTTTGTTTACACACCCTGTGTTGTCTTAATAGGCTGATTGACATGCATGGATGATGATTGATGTTGAAAATAATTAAATTAGAAGAAATATTGAGTTTAATATTTGAAAGATCAGAAATTAATCATAATTAATTTTTAAAAGATAAAAATTATTATTATTATTATATTTGAAAGATTAAAATTTCATCAGTTTAATTTTTTATAGAAATTAAAATATTTTTATTTTTTTCTAAAAACAAAATGATAAGTTTATTTATCTATTTAAAATTAAAATAAACTTTATTTTAAAAAAAACTAATGTAATTAATTTTTAACTTTTAATAATGAAAATAATTATTTACTTAATTAAGTTAACAAAAGATTGGTACAAATATTGCGGTGGGTCATGCATTGTATGGTGGGTCACACATGTCGGTTGACTGGTCAAATTATATCAGTCAAAGGAAACATGAATGAAAAAAAGTGAAAGTAAGTGACTAGAAGGTGATGGCAACTGTGTCCAACCTCCCAAGGCACAATGCACGGTAATGTTTTTGTATTGCCATTTCGGCTAAGAAAAGAATATGGCATTCCTACTTCCTGCCACTTCCTTCATCCACAGAATCTTTTTGTGTGTGTGTGTGTGGTTGCAGTTGATAACTTGATGCATGCCGTCTAATTTGTTAGGTTTTATCAATCATCAGCACTAGCTTAATTTGGACTCCCCAATAATTAACATGGGATATGATGTGTTTTCAAAGAAAACAAGTGAAAATAAAACGGTATGTGAAAGAACGGAAACTTAAAAGCTTTTAGAAGAAGGAGATGTAGGATAAATATGTATATTTTTTATTTGTATCGAATAAGAAAAAAGAAGAAGCAATGATTAGTGTGATTTACAACCCAAAATGAGTTTTTTTTATATACAATGAAGACGATAAAAATTAGTTTACAAGTTTATATAAATTATAGTTCAATCATATTATAACTAAAACGTTTTGATGCATGGCTCACAACTCAAATGGGTTATTGGATTATAATTATTTGAAATATTGATATAATATTTAGTTTTAAATTTAAATATATTTTTGTTCTCATAAATTTTTCTTGATTATAATTTTAATTCCTGTTTTAAATATTTGATTTTGATTTTGATTTTAATTTCAAAACCACTTTTCAGTTGATTCATAAGTCATGATTTAAAAATTAAATTATATATACTACAAAAGCTCAATGCCAGCTTCTGGATTTTATTCACTTTTCTCACATTCTGAATTTTACTTCTCAAATCTAAGCCATTGCTCGCTGAGCTCTTCGTCATAAAAGCTCAATTCCAAAGCCTGAAATTTAGGGAGACTCCAACTAAATGGTTTGATGGCTAACTTTATTCTAAGTCTTGCATTATCATTTATGATAATATTGCTGTTGGTCGAAGTAATAAAGATGAACTCTAAACTATTGAGTATCATTTAAGCTAAAATCATAGTGAAGTTCAAATACAATTTAAAAGATCTTCAATGCAGCCATGGTTTGTCAAGTGTTAAAATAATTTTCTTTATTATAATCTTTATCTAATAAAAAAATTATTAGTATAATGGTTAAGAGTTTATATTAATTAAAAACTTTATAGTAATACTTGATTGTCAATTATATATATTAATAAAATTATTTGTTATAAAATATACCATTATTAGTATAAATTTATAATATTTATACTAATAATTCATTTTATATTGAAAATTATACTAATAAAGATCAATCTCATATTAAACTATTATTAAATAAACATTTTTTTTCATAGGTGTTACAAGTGGATATAAACTCCGAGATTTTAACAAATATAGGGTCACATAAATATTATTCTAATAAATTTAATTACTACTAGCGCAACACGTTTTTTCCATACACATAGGGGAACTTTATCTAGTCACACAAACAGAATAAAATTAAAACATTTTATTATTTTTACGTGCTGGTGAGTGTGAACGGTGAAGCAGAACAGTGTATGTTTGAAACCAAAATTGCGGGACGAAGAAAAATAAAACTGAAAAGGACGGTGGCAGCTACAGGTAGCAAGTGGGGAGGATGAGATGGGATTGAAGAATATTATAGTTTACTGAAAGAATATTTTAGGAAATTATATAATTGTTTATTGTTAATAATAATTATTAAATAGATTGTATAGCGACTAAACTGTATACAATAAGATCCAATAAGAAGTAATAAGAATCTGTGTTGAGATAGGAAGTTAGGATGTGGGAGGCATGAGATCAGCGAGGAGATTTTGTTGGTCGGCGAGAGGTGGGTCCATCAAGATGATGCAAAATGTGTGTACCGAACACGTGGCATCAAAACTGCGGCTATGAGACGAATATTGCAGTTTACGATGAAAGAAGATGGCAATGCAGATTTCTATATTTTAAAATTAAAAAGAAAAATCTTTGAGGGCTACACTAGTGGGCCCTCCTTCTCCTCCCTTTTAAGTTCTCAACCAAAACATAATCTAATTCCAAGTTTTCAATCACAACCCCATTCCCTACTTTCCATCGGATTTAGGTGTTTTCAAATTAGATTAAGCCCATGTTGTTCTACCATTGGGAATTATTTTATTTTATTTTTTAATATAAATATATTTTTAAAAATATAAGATTAATTAATTTATATATTTTTTAAAATATTGAATAATCTATATTTTTTAAATAAAATTTAAATGTAGTATTATAAATGTTTTTAATATTATTTTTTTAATTAAAATTAATTTTTCATTTTAATAATGGATAGTAACCTTTAATATTGATAATTATTACGTCAGTTAATAATGTAAAATTTCAACTTTATTTAAAAAGTATTACCAAAAATATTTATAATATTGTACCTGAGTTTTATCCTTAAAATAATTTTCAAAAAATAATCGATTAAATTATATTAATCCTTTATTTTATCATCAAATTATTTTATTTTTTAATTTAATTTAGTCAAATTAAAAAAAAAGTTTAAGTTGAATCAGTTCTTAATTTTTGTTTTATTTTTAAGAAGTACAAACGAAACGTTAAAAAATATTATAATATAATAAAAACTAATTTTAAAATATCAAATCCTGAAATTAACACGTGCCATTTTTATTTTTACTGAAAAAACCTAAATAATATCATATTTAGCATTTTTAATTTTCAAAATTTCCTGTATGCTTTTGTTATAATATTTTTTTAATTTTATTAAAGGTAACTTATGTTTTATTTTTATTTTTATTTGATCTATATTTTTTAAAAAGAATTATATTAACATATTTTAAGATTTATTAAAAATATATAATATTTTTTTATTTTTATCATACACAACTTATTATTATTTTATACAAAAAATATATTATTGCATGTTTTTTTAATTATATAATTTTACAGAAAATTTTCATAATTTTTTATGAATTTATATGTATAACAATGATAAAGTAACGTAAAATATGAAGGAATATTAGATTTTTTTAATGAATAATATTATTTTAATTTTATTTTTTAATTAAAACTTAACCATTAATGTAAAACATAAAATTATAAAATATGAAAATAATAGTAAAAATTACAATAAATTTATATTAATAAAATTTAAGTAAATATAATAATAGGACATTGTTAAGATTTATAACAGTCAACAAAATAAAACATTATAGTAATTCCACAAACATCTATTTATTCCGGCGTAAGTGATATATTGTAGTTTTAAAATAAAAGTACGTGTATGCATGTATAATTAAGTTAGAGTAAAAATAGATTATGTTAATATTCAAAATTTAATTTAATATAGTCAAAATTTAGTTTTTTGTTTTCAGTTTGTTTTATTTTCCATTTTTACATTTAATTTTTATGATTTATATTGATTGGTTTAATTTGTTTATCAACCTTTATAGTATGGAACTATTCTTTTATCTAAATTATGGTACTTTTTATTGAAAATAATCTTGCTTAAATTTGATATGATTACTATAGGTACTGATGTTTTACTTTCAAAATTTATATCCATAACTTTGAATTTAGGAATTTTATTAATTAACTTAAATTGGGTAGATTAGTATGAATGATAAAAATTTAAATTAAATTTTTTTAACATAAAGATATATTTGATATTTAAATATAAAATTTTTAATTAAGCTTGATAATTAAACTATAATAACATTCCCATGACATTTTTAACTGAAACAGACTGCCTGTCTTACTTTGGGTTATTTTCCTAATTCTTTTAGTTAAAATTAATACATTGATGAAAAATAAAAACCAGGAGATGAAGTGTTACTATTTGAGAAGTAGAAAATTATTAAATTTTACTTTATGTTGATAAGAAAATAAAAAATTATATACACGAATCTTCCTAGCGGTGGAAAAATACATCTCAAAGAAGAAATAAAATTTAAATACAGAAGAAATAAAATTAAAATACAGAAGAAATAGTGGAGCTTATGATGCTGAGTGCATGTTTAATAATATTTAATTTTTTTAATTTTTTTAAAAAAATACTAAATTTAACAAAAATAAATAACTATTTATACAAAATAAAGTTAATCAAACAAATTTAATTTTTTAAGTTTGAAGAAAGTAACTTTCAAAAAATACACGAATAGTGATTAATTATAAATATAATTAATCTCTATACATATATTTAATCTTATTATATTAAATATTTTAATCAAAATACTGGTTGTTGATTACATGTACACTAAAGTTATCTTTAAAATACACAGCTTCTTATGTTTCATATGCACCAAATTGGAATATGAAGTTACAGATTATAAAAAATAAACTAAAAAAAAAAGAAGATAAAAAGAATATAGTTATGAAATTGGTAGTCATGATATTTCTGACGGAATTGTCGAGTACCATTACAGAAACCAATTCCTGACAATTTATCGTAAATATAGATTTTAATTGGAATGTACCTGACTTCTTTATTTTTTATATAAAATAATAAATTATGACCGTTAATGAATATTTATTGACGTTAAATTTTGAAAATTAGTTAAAAATATGAAACTGTAAAATTTAATTAAATCTTTTTCAATTATGAAAACTTAATTACAACTTAACGTTCTTATATTAGAAAAAAAATATTTTAAACTTTATAAGATTTATATTTATTATAATATTAAAATAAATAATATAGCAAGCCTATTTTGAAATAAAATAAATAAATTTTATTTTAATATGACTATTATTCTTTGTTTCAGTTGGCATACTCAATTTTATAAAAAATATTTGATTTTTTTGAGAATGCATATACTATTTATAAAATAATATCAACAATAATATATAGAAATATATTTTTAAATCAAAATTAATACTTTTTAAAATAAAAAATATTTTACAAAAAATTAAATAATTTTATCTTTATCAATAATTCAAAATATTAAATAAAATTAATGATAACACCTTAATAAATACTTTTAAATTTTAAAAAGATAACTGTAAATGAGATAAAAAAATATTACTCTCTATTTTTTATTTATATAGAAAAGAGTAAAAAACAATTTCTATTTATTTATTAATTTTAAATTTTAAAAAAATATAAATTATTTTTTATATATATTCTTATACCTATTAAGTATAATAAATAAATAAAAACAATAGTAAACTTTATATATATTTCGTTAATTAAAAAAGTAAATAAATTTTTAAAAAATTAATAATATTAATCTTTTTTAAAAAAATTGTACATATTTTTTTCTAAACAGATAAAAAATAATGGAAGAGTATATTATTTTAATAATTCTAAAAAAATCATTTTAAAATTCTCTATAAATTTATAAATTCACTCGACCTGTCCTAAAGAGTTAAATATGAAACATAAGCTAAAACAAGACCACGCGCGTCAAATTATGAACTGAGAAAAGAAGTAGAGATCTTTGGTGAATTGTGATAATTGTCACGTGGAGGAAATGATGAAGGTAAGGGAAGAGACGAATAAAAAGAATACACGTCATGGTTGAAGAGTTTGGTAATGAAATGATGAATGAATAGTTGAACACTCATACTAGTATGGACATTATAATGGAAACAAAACGGTGTTATAATCATCTCCGTTATCCATCATCATTGCTAACTTCCAATTACAAACTCCAAACTCGTTTCCTTTTGGTGACTTAGACCCAATTTTCAACGTGGCTCCTGCCCTACTGGCTACTGCACGCCCACGTAAAAAGGAAAATGCTCGCCATGCAAGACACGTCACACCACAAGAACTTTTTTTTTTTTTTTTAAAAGTAATAATTTGTTTAATTGCCGAAGTTTCATACAACAACCCCGATTCCCCACGGGTTGCAAAGTTGTATTATAATTACTTGTATATTGGCGGCACCTCAATCAGCCACGAACAACCAAAGTTTGGTTTTGTAAGTGTTTTTTTTCTTAAGAAAAATTAATCATTTTTTTATTTTAAAAAAGATTGTTTAAAATTTAAAATTTTAAAAATAAAATAATAATTTATTTTTAAGAAACTGAATTATATTTTTAAACTTAGACAAACCACTCTAAATTAGATTACGCAATAATACAAAGTACAAATGGAGAATCGACCAAAAAGGTGCATATGGAGATGGATTTTAAGGAAAGAAAAGGGTTTTTTTTTTAAGGGGAGGGAGAGGTAGTCTTCATCTGTAAGTTTTCCCTATCCACGTGGCGGTGATAATGCCACGAATCGAACAATTTTACATGCACCAATAGTTTCAATGGAAAATTTAAAATAGATCATTGTCTATATGAATAAACAAACAAACAAATGTCGACGGTCTTAAGAAAATGGATATTGTATGTGTGTCGGTGCAAGTTGTTTGCATCATTGTTTTCTTGTTGGATTGGTTTGTTGGCGTCGGTTCAAATTTTGTGAGCCAAGCATGCGTGCGTATGTTGTCCGTTTCGCAATATTTTATACAGCGATTTTTGTTTTGGTCATGTTACCAAAGATTTTTTAAAAGATTCGTGGAATGTTAAGTGAAGTGTTTATAGATTCAATAGGTATGCATGTGTATCAATTCATTAATAAAATCTTCATTCAAATTTCTTAATGCTCCACTTTGTTTGTTCTACCATTTCCTAACCTAAATGTGGTCATGCTGCCAGCAAGGTGAAATTAAATCTAATTTAATAACAATATATTTGGGCTGTGATTCATTGACGCTTTTTTTGAAATATATGCATGCAAGCCGCAATCTTATTGAACACAAAATATTTTCTGTCGTACAGGCTTTTGCTCATATATATATTTTTTTGTCAAGTCAATATTGATAGTACAGTTTTTTAACATATATAAATAAAAAAATATGAAATCCTAGCATACAAAATTATTTTCCATTTCTTTTGGGATGACCCAGGATATGGTAAAAACTTAAAAGGACCGAACAGTTGGAGACATTATTTGTTGAGATAACAACTATTTAACTGGTGCCTGAAAAAGTTTATTAATCTTACACACACGTAGGACATGAGAATATTTCTTATTCTAAGATTGTCAAAAAATATATAAAAATATAGATTTTACAATTATATATAGTCAAAATAAAAAAATTGACTATGATCGTATGATTATTTAAAAATTGTATATTTTTTTATTAAATTTTGATTATTTAAATTAAATGTAACAGTTAGTTAATAATCGTATAAAACCATTTAAAAAATAAACATTTTATTTTTATTTATTTATTTAATAAGATATAATCATTCATATTTATTATTTAAATTTTTATAATAATCAGGTGTTTTCAATATATATATAAGGAAAAAAAGACCGAAATCTTGTGAATTTTTATCATTTTATGGGCTTTAGGTGTCAATTGGACCGACAGGCCCACGTAAAATTTTTAAACTTTTGTGGCTTTCATTATGGATATTTTATCAGGGTTCTTTTTAAATATTTTTGGTCAACCCGTAGTTTTTATTTTAAGGCCGATTAAGGTTTGCAGTTACTAATGGACCTGTATACAAACTTAGCCGTTTTGCGAAGGTCACCTAAATCATTTCAGTATTATATAACGTGTGCGTTCTTCCTGGCCGTTTGATTTTATCTAGTTTTGTTAAATGCCTTTAGATTTCGTGTTCTTCCTTCTATCACCTTTTGTTCATGGGCCTCTCCTGTAGAAAGTGTCCAAGAGTGCTGTATTGCTATTTAGGCCTCACCTTTGGGTGTTTGTTCAATCCCTGGCGTGAACAGTTGTTAAAAAAATATTATATCATATGTCAACAAAAGAAAAGTATTATATCACATTCCAACTTATTATTTTTATTAGTGTAATTTACCTTAATCATTAAAGTGGATTTTAGGTATGTAAAAAATTATGATTTAGTATTAAAAGAAAGTATTTATTATATTTTTATATAATAATTTTAAAAAAACTGTTTACTTATTAATTAGTTAAAATCATTTATAATGACCCATGTTGAAATTTTATAACTTTTATTTCATCTAACAAGATTTTAACAATTTTCATATATTATAAACACTTCTGAATGAATGGATTTTACTATGTTTAGTATTCAATAACCAACTCTAGAAAATGTCAAAGCAAAAATATAAGCATTTGCACTGCCTTAAGTGGAGGGGTATATTTTAAAATTCTGAAGTGTAGATTTACAGTCATAAACCGTTAAATATAAAATATTGTTATCCAATGTCTCAACGTACAAGTAAAGAAATTAATAAAAAAAATTCAAAATTATGTTAAAAAAAAAACATTGCAAAGTATGATGAGGATATATTAATATGTTGGTGATTATTTTGGTACCTTTATATTTAGTTAAGTACAATGTTATTTTGATATAATTCAATTGATATTTAACATACATTCTTTATTAATTTATATAATTTATTTTATTTTAAAATTTGAAAAATCCAAGTAATTTTTTATTTATATTTTATATAAATAAAGTTTATATCCTAATTTTGTTGTAAATCTATTACACATATAAGTCTATCCACGTTTAAGATAGTACACTTACCAGCTCAACTCCTAATATACTGTAATATATACAATTTAAAAATAAGACATTAACCTAAAATAATATAAAAATTGTCAAAATTTTAATATTTATGAAAAAAATTAAAAATAACAATACTATAATAAATATATAAAAATAAAAATATAATAATATCAAGTAAAACTAAACAGTTAAAAATTAAATATTCTTAGCAAACAATTTATTAAGATTAAAAAATAATAAAAATATCTAAAAATAATATTATAAAATTTAGAAACAAATAGTCAAAAATAAGTTTAGAACTATTTATATTTAAACAATGTTATTATAAAAAATTCAAAACCATAAATTTTTAATATTTTACAAAGAGCTGTTACTATCTTAAAAATTATATATATATATATATAATATATATAACTGCATTTTACTATTATAAAAGTAAACAAAATTACACAATAATACATTAAATATTAAAAAAATACTCAATATATATTAAACTAACAACTACATTTTTTTAAAATCACTAAAAAAATAATTATTACTATTAATATTATTTACATGTTATAATAATAATATCTTTTAATGAACTGTTATAAAAAATATTGTTATTATATAAAATAACTTACGTAATTATTGCATAAAATAATATGATATTATAGAAGTTTAGAATAAAAATGATGATCATAAATTAAAAATAATACCAAAATTGTATTATAAGGTATATAAATTATAATAAAATAATTTTTAAAAAGTTTGATGTAATGATAAAAAATATATACTGATTATAAATAATAATTATATAATTTTATTATCGTAAAAATTGAAAATTTGGAAACGGAAAAAAACACTTAATTCAAGAGTGAATAACTCCAAACATCATGGTATATTTGAATGAGATTCATTGTAAACGTTTTGGATGAGCTCATGAGCACCAACTATTTTCATACAAAACGAGCAGGCATGTAACAAGCACACATGCAACAACAATATTTTTTTATTTGAAATTGGTGGATTTTAAAATTTTTGAGAAAGAATGGAAGAAAAAAGAAAAAAGGAAAAATATTAAACAAGTGATAACATGTATCACTGTTTTTAATATGAACTCCTATTTTGTTTTAAAACCAAACATTAATACCTCCTGAAGTTTTCTAGTTATGTAACATGTGCACCGCATGGGGTTATAGTTATTGTACAATATGATTTTTTTTATAGATTTTGGAATTAAAAATATTTAATGTTATATATTATTAGATGTGAGGAAAAAAGAAATATATTCTTTCAAATAAAAATTATAGAGCATAAATGCTGTATTAAATTTGAAATAAATGAGTAATTAAAATTTTAATAAAGATAGATCAAAGGCTCTTTTATATAATCAATATTCCTTTTCAAAGAAAAAATATTTATACTTAAATAAAAACAACTTAAACCAAACCAAAAATAATATAATTTATCATGCATATAATAACTTATATAAAATCAAATTAAATATTTAGTTAATTTTGCGTAAGATTTACATAAAGTGTTGATTATTTATAACAGTTATATTATTATTATTTTTTTGCAATGCAAAATTTGGACATCGAAACAATGTAATTATATCATTTTTATTTGTTTGTAAGAAATAAAAATCTATTACGTAAAAATGAAATTATTATAACACTTTCACGTGACATGATGCTTGCTGATAAAATCTTATTCTATAAAAGTTAATAGATTATGGAAAAATGAGTTTGTCACAGACTCACATGGTTTTGTCAGTATTCTCGTTTACTTTGTGGTGTTGGTGCAATAGAGAAGACCGTATTCTTTAGCATTAGAAAAAAAAAAAACGGTAAACGTAAGTTCTTTTTTCTAATAAGCAATTGATAACATTTGAGAGGAATACAACTAATGAGATTGTATCAGACTCAAGTGATGACAAGTCGTTTATTTCAGATTCAAAAACAATAAGAGGTAAGTTATGACATCTTTGTTTCACATCAATTTTAAGAAAACTATTTTTAAAAAGTTTTCAAAAGTTATTATCTCAAAACAAATTATTTCATAAGACGTCTATGCAAGAATCGCCTTATCAACACAATATTTAAGGAAGAGTTTGGTGAGCGGATCCTTGTTATAATAAAACTATTCATATAATATTTAGGTATCAGAGAAAAAAAAAAACAAATGGAAAAGAGTTCATCGGGCTCCGAAAAACGTTTATTTTTTTTATAAATAATTATAAATATTATCTTATTTTTTATTTATAAAGATTTGTATAAAAAAGTAATTTTTTTTGCTATTTTCATTGTTTATAAAATAAAAACAATTTTTTTTAAAGTCAAACAGGTTCTTAATCTATATTTGATTGAAGAAAAAATAAAATAAAATTTTTGAAATTCAATTTTTTTAAAATAAATAAGAATGACATAAAATTTAATTTTAATTTTAATTTTTTCTATTTTTTATTTTTTTGATTAAATTATATTGTTATCTTTTATTACTATGTTAAATTTCAATTTAATTTATTTTTATTCAAATAAGATTTTAAATTATTTTTTAAATCAATTATTTTATCATAACAGTTAAATTTTGTTAGAAACTAAGAAAAGTGAGGGGAACCATCTTGATTTATTTAATTTTTTATATATAAATTATGAAATACTACTAAATTATAAACTAAAAATCGCATTTTGATGGTAACAAAATTTAAAAATTTCTGATCCGTAATTTCCAAAATAAACTTTATGTTTAAAGTAAAATGAAATATCTATTTCGATCTTTTATTTTAGTTAATGAAATTATAGAAAATTCTGTTATATTATCACATCCAAACATTTTAAAATTTTCTATCAATTTAAGTAGTTGTTAAAAGGAAAAAATAAAAATAAAATAGTGTTCAACATTAAAGTTGACTAAAAATATTCTAAATTTTCACATTTGTCTTTTTTTAACTAATAAAAACATAAAAAAGTTGATATCTCGATCAAAGTTCACTATATATTAGAGTTTTTTTAATTAAGTTTAATAATTATTAAAAAGGTATTTAAAAAAATCTGACAAAATTTAATACTATTGTAATGGAATAATTATCTTAAAAACTATTTTGAAGAAAAAAAATAGAAAATAAAAATTAAAAACATGACTAAACCTAGAAGATAGAAAGCATAATTCAACCTATTTTCATCCTCTTGTTTAAAATAAAAATTTATTTGAAATGTAAAAACAATTATACATCATAATTTTAAATTATTTAACAATATAAAATTGTTTACACTATTAGTATATTAAAATTCAAATCTTCAAATAAAGAGAAGATCCTTTCGTTCGATAATTATAGTTAAAACTATATGAAAAATTTAATATTGTATGCACTAAAATCTCATATTTAACCAGGCAAAAAAACAATGAATTTTTTAAATAAAAATTAAGTGAAAATTGTCATAAATCTGAAAATTGAAACTGTTAGTAAAATGGGAGAGTATTGCTTTTTAAAAGAAATATAAAAAACGCATACATTAAAACCTTAAAGATCAAGGCATGTTACAGATTCCTTAAAATTTCATATATAGGCTCTTTGAGGTATATTCATAACTCAAAAATTTAAACAATGAGTTTTCTATGTGTTTGGCTTTGGGTGAAATTGTATTTGGGACTCTTGAGTAAAAATTTCGGGATTTTATAGTCAGTCATGGTTTGTAAATATTTAAATAAACTATTGAAGGCTTAAAAATATTTGTTGATGCTTAATTAGATCTGGTAACTACAACCTCAA